>LR990201.1:2621454-12205866 GCA_905147375.1 Hylaea fasciaria
AAGGAGGGGAGAGTGGGGCTAGAAGGAGGGGAGAGTGGGGGGAAATAGGTGAGAGAGATTGAGTGCGAAATATATAGAAATAGAGGGAGAGGGAGTGAGCGAAGGAGGGAAAGGAAGAGATATAGACGGAGAGGGTGAGGGAAATAAATATAATGGATGAGATGGACAGGGAGAGGGAACGCAAGAGAGGGGAGAGTGGAGAGGGATATTAATGATAGAAAGATAGGCAAAGATATAGAGATACTAGCTGATACCCGCAACTTCGTTCGCATTTTTATATAAAATGTAAACTGTTTAAAAAATCAATTGATGTCGCGGGGAACAGTTGTAAGTAAGAATATAATATCTGTCTCTTTCTCTCGCCCTTTTCCTCTATCTTCTCCCTCTCTAGCTCTTTTTTTATCTTTCTCCCTCTTTCGCTCTTTCTATCTCTCTTCCTCTACCTCCATCTCTTTCCCTCTCCCTATATCTCTATATCTTTTCCTATCTTTCTATCATTAATATCCCTCTCCACTCTCAATCTCTTGCGTTCCCTCTCCCTGTCCATCTCATCCATTATATTTATTTCCCTCACCCTCTCCGTCTATATTTCTTCCTTTCCCTCCTTCGCTCACTCCCTCTCCCTCCATTTCTATATATTTCGCACTCAATCTCTCTCACCTATTTCCCCCCACTCTCCCCTCCTTCTAGCCCCACTCTCCCCTTTTTCTCCCCCCACTCTCCCCTTTTCTCCCCCCCCACTCTCCCCTCTTTCTCCCCCCACTGTCTCATCTCTTTCCATTCACTACACTCTTTCTCACCCCACTCTACTCTCTTTCTCACCCCACTCTCCCCTCGTCCCCCCACTCTTCCCTCTTTCTCCCCCCACTCTCCCCTCTTTCTCCCCCCACTATACTCTCATTCTCCCCGCTCTCCCCTCTCTATCTCCCCACTCTACCCTTTTTCTCCCCCCACTCTATCCTCATTCTCCCCTCTACCCTCATACCCCACTCTCCCCTCTCTATCTCCCCACTCTACCCTTTTTCTTACCCCACTCTCCCCTCTTTCTCCCCCACTCTCCCCTATTTCTCACCCCACTCTCCCCTCTTTCTCCCCCCACTTACCCCTCTTTATCCCCCTACTCTCCCCTCTCTTTCTCCCTACTCTACTCTCTTTCTCACCCCACTCTCCCCTCTTTCTCCCCCCACTCAATCCTCATTCTCCCTTCTACCCTCATACCCCACTCTCCCCTCTCTATCTCCCCACTCTACCCTTTTTCTCACCCCACTCTCCCCTCTTTCTCCCCCCACTCTCCCCTCTTTCTCCCCCCACTCTCCCCTCTTTTCCCCCCCACTCTGTCAGCTTTCTCCCCCCACTCTCCCCTCTTCCTCCCCCCACTCTCCCCTCTTTTCCCCCCCGCTCTGTCAGCTTTCTCCCCCCCACTCTAACCTTTTTCTCACCCCACTCTCCCCTCTTTCTTCCCGCTCTCCCCTCTCTTTCTCCCCACTCTACACTCTTCTCCCCTCACTCTACCATCTACTCCCCCTTTCCCCCATGCTCCCCTTTCCCCCACTTTCCCCCTCCTCCCATCGCACTCACCCCCTTAATTACTTTCCAATTTAAATTACGATCCGTTTAGCCGTTTATTGTGGTCCGTAGGGGGTGCATCTAAAGAATACCTCATGATAACAACCCCCTTGCTTTTCCCCCTTTAGGAATGATTTTGCAAAAAAGCTGAAACCCGTATTTATTTATTTCTTACCAAAAGCCTAAATAAGAATTTTCAGATCCCTAACTTGAGGAATTATGGATTCCCCATACAAACTTTCAACCCCTATTTCATCCCCTTCGAGATTATTTTTTGAGACAAAAGATAGCCTATGTCCGTCTCATAGGTCCAATCTACCCCTATACCAAATTTCATCGAAATCGGTTCAGCCGTTTAGCCGTGAAAAGGTAACAAACAAACAGACAAACAGATATACAGATAAACAGATAAACAGATAAACAGATAAACAGAGTTACTTTCAGATTTATAATATTAGTATGGATAGAGTGAGGGAAAGAGATGGAGGTAGAGGAAGAGAGATAGAAAGAGCGAAAGAGGGAGAAAGATAGAAAAAGAATTAGAGAGGGAGAAAGATAGAGGAAAAGGGAGAGAGAAAGAGACAGATATATTCTTACCTATAACTGTTACCCGCGACATCAATTGATTTTCTAAACAGTTTACATTTTATATAAAAATGCGAACGAAGTTGCGGGTATCAGCTAGTAAAGCTATATTTCTAACTTGATATTGGCAGAATGGGCGAACAGCACCACGTACAAAAAAACAATGCCGATGCTCGTGTCAAGGACTCCAAAAACCTGTCAAACTTATTAACAGAAGCTTTCCGCGGTCGACGCATGCTCGATTATGAGTTCCACGAAACTCTTCGAACCCAATTTTGATCAGGTGTATCCTTTTACCCATCTAATACAATATTTAAAAAGTTAAACGGGGAGGGTGATGTAAACTGCTCAATTTACTGCGGAAATTGAAAATTGGTCTGATGTTGCCGCCTTTTGTAACGTTGCCTGTATATTGTATTAGGACCTCTACATAAATATATATAGTATCTATGTCAATAATGTATTCATGTATTTTGTGGGTGAGTCATACAGTTGAGACTGGTTATTTGGTCTGGTTGTGTATTGTAATTGTAGCTTTTTTTGCAATACCTATTTTAACGGTTATGGCATTGTCCATGACATTGTAAAAATGTTATGTTAGGCTTATTAAAAAATGATTATTGATGACGATATAATGACGATTAATAAATTATTATGAACAAGGGAATAATAAAAGCTACAAGAAAAAGAAATTGATGTTATTCGAACGTCAATTTTGTTAGGTAGGCTTTCAAAACTCAAAACATAGAGAAGTTTTTGTTTTGCAAAGAATTCTTTCTTTTCTAAAATGGTTTAGAAACCCCATATCCATCGATACTATAAATTTTCGTCATCAATAAAGGAACCCCATGGAGCTTAAACTAAACATGCTTGGTTTATTTTTTCTAATAACCTTCAAGATTATTAATAATCTTGAAGGTTATTGCTACGAACTGACCCTTCACAATTCTAATTCCACTCAGAATAATAATTATAATAATGCCGTAACGCAATTAGAACAAAGTTATTAAGAGACGTAATATACTAGGCAGCATAACGACATAAACACTGTAAAATTAAAAGATTTTCCTATCTCCCCATCACATTTTCCTCTGTAATTTGCTTAGACGTAACTGCATGGCCATTTGTTTCCTACGTGTAAGGCTGGCTTAATGACCAGTTAGCCATAGGTATTATCGCTTACTAGGTACGTAGGTTCGTCACGTGAAGTAGATAGGGTAATCAAACCATATGAAAATGTACCTACCCTATAAAAATAAATAAACTTTAACTGTCTGTTTGTACTGACAAAAAAGACAGATTGTTGCTAAATGCATAAGTACGGTAGGTGCACTATGACACAATTACAACTTTTAAAAATCTTTGTTAGTTCCGGCTACTCTTTGAAACGGAAGGACTGATTTTGACGGGACTTTTACTGGCAGATAACTGCTCTATAAAGAATAAATTAAACTACTCTTATTTTAGAAGTAGCTGCGCCCCGCGGTTTCACCCGTGGGAAAATAGCCAACGCGGGTGTAAATGCAGGGAACATTATTATTCAGTAAAAATTACTTTGGTGTTTTATGCTATCATATGACTAAAAGCTGCAATCCTTGTCATACATTTTGTAATAGCAGATTTTGGAGAATCTTTCAGTTTTTGAAAATAGGTCACGTTGTATATTTAAGTTCGTTTATATTATAGTACTTAATTACAAACTATTCAAATTTACGGTAAGTATATAAGAATTCCGATCCAAGTTTTTTAATATTAGAAGTGATAAGCGAAACATCAGATGAACCTATTAATCGACTTTTTAGTCCACAGATAAAAAATACAGCTTCAAAAAGGAAATACAAAAATGGCAACCTCTGTTGATAGGACACTCTTACCTCGATTCGGTGTGGCGAGCAGTAAATACGGTAGTATTAAGTCAATTTGTGGCTGCGTCTCTATGAAGCCTGCCATTTTGTGGAATTGCATCCACTTACCTAGACCTAGCTAGATGGTACCTATAGATGTAAATAATGCATTGGAGTTTTGGCGGGAATCCGAGATTAAAGCGTTGTTGGTTTTTTTTAATTTTCTCAGACTTATGTACCTTTAATTGTTAATGTGTAATATTACTGCTTATTAACGCACGAGTGTGGGCAAATCATATAAGCCCAAAAACTGGTCATTTCGTATTTTTTCTGAAACTCCCAGGAAGTTTCAGTACAGCATCCATCACTTTACTGAATGGCAACTGTGACTGTAAATTGACTTGACTACTTGACCACGAGAATATTGCTATAATGCTATGACTTTTCTATTGTGAAAATAAGAAATACTTCATTCTTTGAATACTTGACATTGGTTAAATGCACAAACCGTGCAAAACCAAAACTTAAAAATAAAAAATGAAATAACGCGTTAAGTTACTCAGCAACATAAAAAAAAACAATAAAATAACCATTAGTACCTAATTACCCGTAACAGCCTAGGTACATATTTTCTCAGCCATAAAACTGTAATTAAAGCCGACACATTAGATAATTTGCAGTGATAATATTTACGATTATAATTAAACGAGACTGACAGAATGCGACATGGGTGTATGTCGCATTATCGTACGGGATGTAAAAACTCAAATCATCAAAATTAACTGATAGACAAAAAAATATATAAAAACTAAAATAATAAAAAAAAAACAACAATTGATATGTAATAATAATCGATAACCTTTACCCTGCGGTTTTACCTGTTTTGACTATTATTAGACTATGTTACTCCTCGTGCCATCACCTATCTGCCAGGGAAATTCCCACCAAAATCAGCCGTTTTGGAGATTAGCCAACAGTTACAATTAGCAAACAGAGAGTAACGAGGTGAAATAGTGGTCAAAATATGTTAGCCTATATAGAATATAAAAAAAAATATAGAATTGAGGTTTGTTCGCATCGTTTTTAGGCCGGAATCTCACGGAACCCTAGTTGTTAACCGGACAGTTCTGTCAGTTGCATCTCTAGTAGATTATGCAAGCATGTCGGATCAAGTTACACAAAATGGGGATGGCAGAGTGCGGAAATGGTTATGAGAGGAAAACATACGGAATGCTAGATTTAAAATAAAAATAATAATAAAAAAATATATTGAATATATACCTATTTATGTGATTGTAATATTACATCTCTTACTTTAGTTGTATTTACATGTTTTCAGATACTTATACGGAACTACCTTTAACCAACCTTCCCTCTTCTCTTTCCTCCCTCTTTTACTTTACTTTACTGGGGGTTTTTCTATACTTAAAAAATGTCGTAGAAATCTTTGAGATTCCATAAAAAATGCACTCTAATTCACAACCTCCGCCCATTAAAATACTTGTAGAGCAACTGTTAGATAATGGTGTCCTATAAACGGCATCGGCCGCAACAGCGTCACGTCGAACGCCGTGTCACAATATAAAGAGACCACAACATACCAAAACTCAATATCTAATATTATATTAGATAAATTACGCGTCACGTTGTTTGTCCGCGATGGACTACTTAACCGCTTTTAATCAAATTTTCACATCGAGTGCAGTTTGTATGAACTTAAAAGATTAAGTTAGCTTACATCTCAATTTATAATCGCAATAACATAAACCTTAGCCACAGCATCGCGTGGCCGTGTCTGCTAGATAATTCAAAGCCTGCAAATAACGACCCGTATATTTCCGAAGCGATGCCCTGTGTCACAAGGGCCGTGTTGCAAATGCATTCCGGTAACGCAAGTAACATTAACTATCGCTCGAGTGGTTCGCCCTATTTGCAAGAGTTCGAGGAAATATGTGTACACTTGCACAACCCTAGCTGTGTACCTTACAGCGCCGTAACGCTTGAACAGCGAACGTGGCTGAACGAATTCTGATGTAATTTATACTTTCCCTCATTGTTCACTTAGGTGAAACCACAGAGCGCGGAATAGGTATAGTGACTGTAAACAATTGCGCGTTTTAGTTTTTCCTTAGCACATAGATTTTTACATTTACATACTCAAATTTAAGTAGGGTAATAAAAATGTCTGCTTATGAACAAACTCTGGAATAGATTTATAAAATAAACAACCAAAACAAGATCATAAAGAGTTTTCGGAATTCATAAAATGAATTATCAGTAATAAATTTGATACAGCTTCCTATAAAATACAATTTATAATAATAATTATTCAGCCTGTACTGTCCCACTACTGGGAAAAGGCCTTTCCTCACTTTCGTGAAGAAGATTATGCCATAATCCTCTCCCCCCCATCCCCCCTAGGGGCTCGGTCCGGAATGGTACATACATTATACATACATGCTATTTTCGGTTAAAAAAAAACTGATAAATAAAAAACATTCCATTTCAATTAATTGAATGTCAAATTATGTTATTTTAATATACGCACCTACAGTGTTGACAGTATTCAAATAAATGTATAATTACCTAGATAAAGTAGTTAAGCACCAACCAATATCACAATCACTCCTATATCTACCTAGGGTACTTTTTTTAAAACAATCCGATTCCGGTCCTAAATTTAGATGGATGGATTTCCAAAGATTTTTGTATTTGTATAATATTTTTATTTAGCGTAATTCATTTAAATGCTAGTCTACAAAGAAAAAAGGTACTTCCAAGCAATATAAAATCCATTTACTATTAACAACTATCACCTAGCCTAACCTTATTCAACCAAAACTCATTTGTTTCCTATAAAACCGACCGCCAGTCGTAAGGGTCGGAAGCTATACGTTACCATAGATTGAATATGGGAACGGGCCCCTAGAGACGGGATCAGAGGGAAAGATTGTGTGGCAAAACAAGGTCCCTCCGTTTATTGATAGGTGTTGAATACGGTCCCTTTAAATTCAAGTAGTTAATTTTGTAAAAAAATACTGCTTTTTGCGTAAATTTTTATTATTATGCGAAGTTCTGTTTTTATTTACGATTTATCAGATTATTTTGGTTTTCCATCTAAGCTCTGCCATTTTACTAGCGAAAACCCATAGACGTTGCTCCAATTATAAAAGTATGAAAAATTAAAAAAAAAAAACGAAACTTCGCATACCTACCATCGATAATTCGATGATTGTGTTATACTCGTTGTACAAAAAATCTGTAGCCCGTTTAAATTGAGCTGTAATTTTGTATGCTTAATGTAATTTAGATGACAATGCAATAAAATATTGATGATGATTTGTATAAAAAAAAATATTTGTTTATTTTTGTTCTTCCAACTTTTTTCCCATTATGTCTTTACTTTTAGTTTTATTTTCAACAATGACTTGCCATTTAACAACCAAACCTGATCTGGAAACACCTAAGTGAATATAGTTCGTGAATGTAATGTAGTTACTGATAGCTAAGAACAAAGGCAAAGGTGAACCAAAGGCGACAAATACACTTAATCACAAAAAAAATCACTTTAATTTGATTAGTCTTTCGTGGAAGAACTACTCGTCATTATTTTAATGGTTTAAACTTTTATAGTAGGTAGGTACCTAAAAGTATTTGGCTTATGTCCGTCAATTGGCTATAATATTTAGTAAGTATATATTTTATTTCTAGTTTGTGCCATTGGAGGCCTGGGGCTTTCTCGATTGGTGCAAAATGAATGATTTTTTGTTAAAAAATATAGGTAATTAATTAATTTTACTGCTTCCGCTACGGTTCTGGTTTCTTGAGAATCAAGCCGTTCCATTTCATTCTAGAAACTCTTCGTTTTTATTCGTTTTTTTCAAGAAAAAACTACTATACCTACTGTAAAGATCAGTGCCGCTATAATTGCTTCCTTCGTACTTTCTTCCGTATTGCAGATCGCAACACGGAAGAAAGTTATTTCTGACTTGTATTAAGATAAAAATAATTTATAAGACATTATAGTCTTAAACAATGCCTTTAAATTAACATGTTTGGCTGCCGTGTAAGTATCTAGAAAACCAGGAAATACGAGAAACGTGGACCCAGAAAAAAACATTCAGACTTAGGAAATACCTCACAGTAAAAGATAAAAAATTATGCATCGATATATTTTACCTTTATTTTGATGGTGGTCATTTGTCACTAGTGATGGAGGTCGAGTGGTAACTTGTGCGCTTTAGAATCCAACGGTACTGGGTTCGATCCTCGGCCAAGTGACTTTTCATAAGTTAGGTATGTACGGTTTTCCATCACTCCGTGCTTCGGAGGGCACGTTAAGCCGTCGGTCTCGGTTGTTATAGATTAGTCGTTAAGCCAGTTCCCTGTGCGGCAGTGGAATCTACCACACTACGTTTCATAGCCGGATCACAACCTAGGGTGCATGCTAGTATGCACCACTATATAGCTAGCCATATAGTAGAAGACTTTACAAAAATAACGTAGTTTATTATCCTTCTAGCCGTCTTACCAATATAGATTGAACAAAGAGTTGAACAGTACCCTTAGTAGGATTTTGTACGCTACATAGTACGCGTCAACTAGCACTGTTGTATGAAGATCCTGTACAGCGCCTCTACCGGCGCGTTTATGAACGAAAAATCTTCATACTAATAGCTAGTTGACGCGTACTATGTCGAGCTAGTAAAACTCATACTCAGGGTACTGATCACAAAACAATAACGGAGGTAGTAAAATGGGGCAGCCTTTTAAGTCTCTGTTAAAAACCTTTTATTTACGTTACTACAAATTAATTTACAGTTTGAAACAGACCGCAGAATATAGTTAAAAATGCATTTACACAAGTCAAGCCGAAAATTTTTAATCGGGAACATCAGCCACGTCCATTATACTATTATTATAATGACCATCATTTAAGATACCTCTCAAAAGCGATAGAGGGATTGTGGTAAAAAACCGAAAATGACGTGAGTCCGTTGTATTGTTTTTTTCTCAAACTTGCGTATCCTTTTTGTTCAAATATTGTTCATTAGTGGAATATTATCAATTTAAGAAAGTTATTTGCACGAAACACTCCGTGGAGAAAATAGATAGTAGAAGATGCCGGTATAGATAGTAGTAATCGACAATTTTGTAACGTGATACGTCACTAAGATAACTCAAGTCTGCGAAAGTGAAGACACAGAGTAATGGAAATAGGGAATGGATTTGTTGGCTTTGATTTTGAATTTAATTGCGTCGATATAAAGTTGCAAGTATCTAAGTAAAATTACTCTGATATGATAGGGGTTATTGCAGCAAACGCGATATTAAATCTATTATCTTGAGATAAACGTTGCATAAATCATTATTGTAATCAAAAGTATGTGTAATTCATGAACTTATCGACATTTCTACGAAATATAATTTGATAAATGGTGGTGCAAATTCACTAACACAACTTAAGAAGAATAACACACAGAAATCAAGTAGTCGCCAGCCCCGTGTAGCCATTTGTACTGAGACTTTTTGAGCCTAGTGTAGACTTCGATTTGCTATTGCTCGACATCAAAGGTTTTATGGTTAATATTTATAAATTTTACCTGCTTGTCGACTAAATACCAACACGCATGCAACAGTGTCATTGTGCTTGTGTGCGTTTTGGAGAAGATAATTAAATGGCACTCACGCACACATTGATAAAAAGTATTAATATATTTTAATAAAGATATTTTGAAATTGAAACATTGATAAAAAGTGCCTTCACTTTTGAGTGAAACTACGCATGTAACCATCCTTCTTTGCCTTATTATCTTATGTAATTAAAAATAAATTAAAATAAATCCTATGAAAATATCGTTTACATATTTTTCAGTTATAGCGGCCATCTTGGATTTGAAATTTATCATAGTGTAGTATAGTATTCTACTAGTCAAGCTCTTTCATTTGATGCCCAATTAAGGGACTTGTGGGAAAAAATTAATTCGCTATTTTGTGGCGGCGGCCATCTTAGACAGAATTTCATCAAACATAGCTAAAACACTAATATACCTTTCAGATAAAAACAAAACAAAATCAAAACCAGTTTATCCGTTTGGGAGCTATTATACAACAAATAGACAGACACACACTCACACTCACAGACACGGTCATACTTATAACACCCCGTCGTTTTTGAGTTCATCGTCATTTGAGTCCGTCTGAGAAAGTACAGCACCACACCTTTGCCATAGATATTAATAATTCACCAAGCAGTACCAATTATGCGAACACTAGTTGGTGCCCGCGACTTCGTCTACGCAGGATTAGTAATTCGCAAAATGGACACAACTATCAGCGACTTCTTCCCCCACCTCACACGCCGTGCGTCGGACCACCCGTCCCCCGCCACGTTTCCCGCCACCGCCACCGCCAGCGGCCCCATGCCGCTGGACCGCACTTACTTGACACTTATCGTCATATTTATATATATATATATATATCCTAGGATATATATAGGTTACAGGATATATATATATATATATATGGGTGTTTCTACAAAAATTGGGTAACTCGATGTCACCAGCCAATAAAACAATGTATAATTATATTTTGTTTATATTTTACGATTAATTTTAAAACAATTAAAAGGCTTTTATGTGGTCACCCAGTTTTAGCTATTTATTTTAAATACAAACTTGAAAAACTTCACAAAATGTTCTCAAAAAGTCAGTACTTTGGCGTGTCACAATCTCAAAATCGCACAATCAAATAGCTGTGTATAAAGTATTACCTTTAAAATAATCAATCTTACTATATCACTATAATCTTTGATGTATTTATTATTATATAATGACAACTTTCATACTATAACATTTGCACCGTTTTGTAAAAATAATAAGAAACTTTGTGTTCGGTTTTATGCGTCAGTCCGTTGTGTGTTTTTCAAATATGAATTTTCGGCTAAATACCGGCGACTCAAATTCAAATGCGCGTTAAATTTCAAGATTGATACTAAAGCTAACTGCAGACCGAACCATTGTCCGGCCGACATTACTGTTCCAGTGCTAGAGTTGTGTTTGTCGTGTGAACGCGGGCAGATCCAGACAGAATATCAGTCCTATGGTAAGTCGCTATTTCCTTGTAAAACTGTGTTATGTTTAAATTTATACATAGTTAACTTTGATTTGTCAAGATGTAGCTTCTTGATATTCAAAATTATTAAAATAAACGTTAGTTCTAAAGATAACTTCAAATTCATGTAGGGTTCGTCAGTCCGTTGGCGTCAGTCCGCTGTCAAATATTGCGCCAAAGGACTGACGTGTTTCCAGGGTACTGACTTTTTGAGCGTGTCTAAGCATTTTTGTTTTATTATTTCAGTTTAAAACATCATTTGCTCCAAAAGAGAAACAAACCAAGTCTGAGGATTGGAAAGATATTATATTGAAAAAGAAAAGAGAAGCCGTAAAAGCTAACTTAGCTAAAATTAAAAGCAACCCCACATACTAGCCGAATACAAAGAGAAACAAGAGTTGCAATAATTAAAAAGGAAAGATAAGGTACAAAACATATATATATATAGACATGACGCCTCGGGAGCAACGATTAACTAGAAAATAATGGAAAAATATTAATTCCTGGATCTTTCATGAAGCCGGACATGGGAAGAGGGTACCCGATAGTTTAGGGGTCACATGCAAGTGAACAGCTGAGCAAGTGATTGCTTCAGGAGGTGATAAAACTAACAAGATGGAGTTTGCTTCTCTTATCCGCGAGAGATGTCCAGTCCAGGTATAAAAGTTACGGTGATTGACGGCTGTGATATCGAGCAGATTGATTAACGATTAACGACACCTTGATTAACGACTAATCGTCTCAAATGATCGCCTTAAGGGGACACTCTTGGTGCATCAGGTGACTGCTTACATTCCCAATGATCTTACAATGAAGTCACTAAAAGACAGGAAGATGTTATTTCTCCGAAACGGAACACCAACGCATTGGAGGACGTTTTCAAGCTCTTGGACTGGAACGGATTCGTCATCAACATCAATGGCGAATACTTCACTTACCTTCGTTGTGCCGATAATATAGTCATCATGGCAGAGTCTCTGGAGGATCTCAATACTATGCTCAGCGACCTCGGTAGCGTTTCCCAACAGGTGGGTCTTAAAATGAACATGAAGAAGACAAAACTCATTTCCAATGGCCATGCTGTACCCGTGACGGTATTCGTTGGGAACGATACTCTCGAAGTTGTTGTACAGTACAACAACCTTGGCCAGATCGTCCAGTTAGGCAGGTCCAACTTCGGCAAAGAGGTCGCCCGAAGAATCCAACTCGGATAGGCAGCGTTCGCGAAGTTGCGTGACATTTTCTTGTCCAAAACTCTACAGTGCCTGAAGACAAGAGTCTACAAACAGTGTGTGTTACCTGGGATGCCATATGGAACTGAGACGTGTTCCTTAACTGCTGGCCTTTTGGATAAGCTCAAAGTCACACAGCGGGCGATGGAGAGAGCTATGCTCGGAGTTTCTTTGCGCCATAAAATCCCGATCGAGGATATTCGCCAAAAAAACTAAAGTTTACGACATAGCTCTCAGGGTTTGCAAGCCGAAGTCGCAATGGGCAGGTCACGTCGCTCGTGGAACTGACAACCGATAGGGCAGAAAGGTTCTAGAGTGGCGACCACTGGAAGACGCAGTGTATGGGATTGGACGCAGATGGGCCGACGACATCAAGAGTCGCAGGCAACCGGTGGATGCAAGTGGCAAATTGTCGTTTGGTGTGGCAGTCTATGTTCAGCAATGGACGTGTTCAGACTGATGATGATGATGATGATTACTTTCTAAGAGATTTCTTCTAATCTTAATAAATTGCTTGCATATCTACTGAAGTTGTGTGTTTTATCAGTACTCTGTCACTCTCGTCAGTCCCCTGGCAGTCAAATTCGGAAAAAACTAAATATCTCCGCATCTACTATAAAAAGTGACTGGCCCTATCATGAGCAATATGTTCACTAGATTAGCTACCTTATAACGCGAATTAGAAGGAATTTGATTGAAAAAACTATCATAAACAAAATATCCCGAAAAGTTACCCAACTTTTGTATATTCACCCATATATATATATAATAATAATAATTCAGCCTGTAACTGTCCCACTGCTGGGCAAAGGCCTCCCCTCACTATCGTGAGGAGGGTTAGGCCATAATCCACCACGGGGGCCTAGTCCGGGTTGGTGGATAACATGCCTCCGAATTAATTCTCGGGCATGTTGGAGTATCATGGGCATCCTACTATATTATATATATATATATATATATATATAATATAGTATAGGAATATATAATATAGGAAGTAGGATTACACTGTTTCCAGTAAAATTATTGAGCATAATAATATGACACAGCTATAGCTGGGCCCCGCGGTGTTACCCGCTGATCTCGGAATAATAAAATTATGTGTTAATCCAGGGTGTTAGCTACTTCTATACCAAATTTCATCAAAATTGGTCCGGCTGTTTGAGCGTGAAGAGCTAACAAACATACACACACACACACACACTCTCACAAACTTTCGGCTTTATAATATTATAATATATATACGAGTATATATATTTTTTTTTTAAACGTAGCCCCACACTAGGATTGCTCCTGTATCGTGGGTACCGCTTACAGACATACTCGTATAATTTCACATACACATCACACCCAGACCAGAAACAAATATTTGTGGATCGCACAAATATATTTATCCCAGGCGGGAATCGAACCCGCAACCCCTAGCGCAGCAGTCCGATTGCTCAGCCACTACGCCAAACGAGCAGTCATATAATAAGATATTAGTAGGAAGGATAGGATAGGATATCACATCGTAACGAGCGCAGTGCAATGCTGCGCTTGATTTTGCAATGCAAACGTCAGGGTTGCACTATAATTACTGTTACGAGCAGGCTTGACGTATACGATCAGGTAGTTGAGGTGCTCATCTGTTTACGTATTAACTTAAAAAATACATATAACCTCCTCCCTTTTGGAAGAAATCTGTAGTAAAAAAGGAAGGTAAACACAAGGGCTTTGAGAAATGATCATACCTATTCGTCACACCAACCATTAAATTAGTGGTCTGTTTAAAAACTTACTTATACCTATAACAATGTATACGTAAGTATTATGGAAATGAACGGCCTTCAAATATTAAAACTTGTTTCCATTTATTAGTCATTAAAATTGCCAAAAAGTCTGTTAATAAATCCTACATCTACACTAACATAAATAAATTAATTGCGCAGTTAGTTTGTTTGCGACGGCTAATTTTTGTAACTACTGGATCCAATTCAGAAAACATTTCGCTGACAAAAAAGTACAGTACCTACCTATATCCGAGTAACATTTTTTTTGTATAGCGGAAAAATGCATTGTTCTGTTCGAAAAATGGAAGTTGGGAAAATATTCAAATATTCTAAGAATGGTTCCACTGCAACGAGTAGAAAGCTATAATAACTCCGAGTGACATTTAAGGATTTTTTATGCATTTAAGGAAACGCATTGTTTTTTCGAGCAAGCGGGAATGGCGCAGGTGAAACCGCGAGGCTCAGCTAGTTTGATATTAAAAGCTCGATGTTTCCGATCAATCAGGTTTGGCATAATGTTTGGTGATGATAATATTTCACAGCACTAATAGCTTAAGTAATAATAATGGTTATTCTTTTAATGCATATACTTACTTATTCAACCTCCATGACGTCAAACTCACCAATGTTTTATATTTTATTTTGTCTTTTTTTGTTATTGTATTGTATACTAACTTGTACCTGTGACTTCGTTCATGGTAGAATAAGAGGAGTTTCTAATTAAAACTTAATTAAAATATGAGGCTGTAAAAACCATAACTCACCACTGTGGTTCAGTCTGTATTAGTTGATCATATATATACCTCAGAAATAATTATCGGGTATGACTGTGTGAAAATTACGTAAATTGTAAATATTAGACTAGAAAAATGTCGTATGTTTACGTATTTCTTCTAAGGTTCTACTCGTATGTGCGTAACTGTCCTATTCTTGTTCCTAAACGCATTGTCTCCCAGACAATTTATTGTCAATATACTTATCTAACTTTCATATTATATACTTTTTGTCCCTTACTACATCTCCAAATATGTATTGTAAAGAGGAAGGTAGGTATAGATTCAGGAACCTTTCATACAAGTTGATATACAAGTTTTAGATTTCCGTGAATATGGCTCCTAATCGCAAACACGTTTTAATGTCGACTAAAGAAACCTAGGTCGAGTAAGTTAACAGTCAAATCACGACTATCAGCCGTATCGATAGTTTGGATAAGTTGATAATATACGGATAATTCTTAAATCCAATCAAGTGAGACAACAAAAGCGTATATAACGTTAAACGACCCGAATCAATCACGCGTTCCTTTTTTGGTGACTTTTATTAGATCCTTACATACCTACTTACTGTTTCTTTATTAGATTTCTAGGAAATCGACGCAAGTACCCCTTTGTCACGTTATGTGTTAAAAAAAATGTGAATAATAGTAGTCTGTTTAACAAAGGACAAAAATGAATCATTCATATTGAAATTCGATGCCTTGCGTCACGAGCGTAGCGGGTGTAGCATAGAGTCGAGCATGCATGAATCGTTTCAGACCCACATTCATCGCGTGCAACTTTTCACATCGTTATTGCAAGAAATAAAATAAGTAGGTAAGTATACAATTAAAAAACACTCAGAATATTTTGCAAGCAGTGACGTTCACTTGGAACTTATAATATACCTAATCAAATCAAATCTTATAAATACATACATACATACATACAACGCCAATAGAGATTTATATAAACTATCCTAATGTTGGCAAACGCACACGTACAGCCATCCAATGATCGCCAAAAATTTAGACCATTCCATTTTCTAAAATAAATTGTTGTTGCTTCGCATGGTTTGTGCATTATGATAGCCTTCTTTTTATCCGACTGTCGAAGGTAGATTGTAAGCTACGGTCCCACAGATACACACGTCAAAACTATAACACCACTCTACTTGCGTTGGGGGTTAAAAATATGCGGCTTGTGAAAGGCGTATCATGAACAAATTAAGCCGTCGCTCCACTGCGGCACACGGCCACGGATATATAATAATATATAATTATTATATGTTTTGGTACGATTTCGTCGAAATTATTTAGGACGTGGGAAGGGTTTGAAGTTATTTCGGTGAAATCATGTACGTACGTACGTAGCTGATATAATCGTGTCGCAGTGGAGCCGCAGCTTTAAAATGAATAGTCTGAAAATATGAAAAAGTGTACACATGTTTTCTCTTTCTCTCGATAGCAATTCGGAGAACAACTTTCACACATCTATGATGTTGCCTTGTTGTGCATCTCACACATACAGCTCCTCGGGGAGCGATCAACGCCAATATTGAGCTATATTTTTCAACTTTTGCGCTCCAGTATCCAGTAAGCCGTTTCCGAGATCGATTGCTCTCATTTCTTGCGGTACAACCGAAAATAGATATCTGCCGGAGGTAAAACTAAAAAAAACGAATAACTGGGAACTAGTGTTGTAGCTGATTATGGTTTGGCCGACTGTATAATATTTTCTCTAGTTCGAAGCATGAAATCCCGATGTACGCTATATCATCAGTACCTGGGGGTAAATTCTGATAAAGCTACTCCATTGAAATTCGATTGAAGTGTTCTTAAATTAGCAGAATTATTGACCCCCAAGAGTTCGATGGGCGCTAATTTTAAAGAACGCGATCTCAATCTAAGCTTTATCGAATGAAGCTGTATAATTGACTAAACAACTCGATTCTCGTCACTATATTTGGTTCAGACAGAGAAATAAATTACAGTAGGCATAGCCCCGCTCTTATTATATTATTAACATAAAAAATGATTTAAAACGCAAAAAAAACCTTAAAACATAAAATGTGTTTGACGTACTAAGTAGTAGCAACAAAAAAAAAGATTCCTTTTATTGTAAAAACACATTGTAAAAACACATTGCAAAAAAATCACCGAACATAGTGGGTATAGCAACGAACCAAGACTGAGTCTAGATGTCTACAAAGGAAAGGCAAGAAAATATTATGTACGAATACCCTAAATAACACTAGTCCGTGCCGGATTCGGTATTTCACGGTGTAACTTGAAAAATTGGTTCGATCTACATTCTCCCGTCTCGAGGTAACTCGAGTGCACAAAGCTTCCCACTTTTGAGTAGTTGTCAAGTTGAGTTGAAGTTGTTCACACTCAAACTCGGCAATTGAGATACTCATAAACCACCGAATCGATAAAAGGCTATCTGAAATGTTGTAGAGAGAAATAGCTATAACTTTTTAAAGGGCTTCAGGGCTGATGATCATCATCGGTGAAAATTTTAACTGTAACTATCACTGTTTATGTTTTACTGTCAGCTTACAGACGGACAGGAAGATAGACAAAGTAATATGGTCCCGTTTTACCTTCATGGTACGGAACACTAAAAATGGGTTGACAAAAAAATAATGTCAATCAAGATAGATAGACACTTCCTATTGCTGCGAGCAACAGGAATTAAGTATATCTATCATGACCTTTATCAGCTAGGTAGGTTGATCAAGGCCATGGCCTGTTTGTGTTACCATTAATTCTTCTATAATAAATAAATATATTCAATTTATAAAAAAATTGTCTAGCAGTCTCGTGTCTAATGTTTTATTTTTTGGCTTCAGTGTTTTCTATGTGTGTCTATGTGCAAGAAATTCTTACTCAAATAAAAAATAAAGCGTCTACGTGACAAAATCGTAGCATCCTCATAACCATTATGATTTTGACCACAATTATAACTATGTTTTAAATGACTGATTAATTGAGTACCTGCGTAGACAATTAACATCTTTTGTTAATGTTTATTGCTTTTATCGAAGTTTTTTAGAGTTTTCCTCATACATATACTTACTTATTTAGTAGCGTTATTGAAATATTTACAGAATGTCGTAAAAATGATCATCTTCAAGAAGTCTCAAATAAACTCCTTATGGAACACCACAGAACAATAGAAAACTGTGATGTGCGATATTACCATTATATTTATTATTAGATATACCATTGTTATTTACCGTTTACCTTACTATCGTATATTATAATGAAGATGGTAGCCTAGTGGTTGAACGTCCGCCTTCCAAACCGGAGGTCGCGAGTTCAAATCCCAGTGCGGGCACGTACCAATGTGTTTCTTGTTAAAACATATATTATTATGTACGTAATTATCACTCGCTTTTTGGTGAAGAAAAACATAGTGAGGAAACTAACGTGCCCGAGAATTATTACGGAGGCATTTTAACCACCAATTCGGACCGGGCCCCCGTGGTGGATTATGGCCTAACCCTCCTCACGCTAGTGAGGGGAGGCCTTTGCCCAGCAGTGGGACAGTTACAGGCTGAATTATTTATTTTCAAATGTAGATAATAAATACAATATTATAACATTACAATGTTGTTTTTGCACAAATTATATTTACTTTACCTATCATCGGAATCTATGGTTGTAATATAGGCTTATAGTATCCAAGAAACAGTAAGGGTGATATAAATATACAAAAGAAGTCATATAAAAAAAAACACGCTCTCATATAAAAATCATGTTGTATCCAATATGTTGTACTTACACATTGTATGAACAATATTATATACAAAAAAATACCTACAAAATTGATATAGGTACTAGGAAAATATGTGTCAAAAAAAACTTATCATAACAGTTTTCGTAAAAATCATAATGTATATTATTATTATTGTGTATACTCGTAAGTGGTCTGAATCTATAGTTTAGATTAAAAGTTTAACCTAGCAAAACATAAATTACATAATTTTTATCGTGAGGTTTTTTAAAGTTGGATCGATGTTAATCTAAATGAATATTTATTGTTTGATGGCAATAAAATATTGAGTAGCAATAATTTTATTGACAACAATTTTTTGTCATGTTTTTGTTTTAAAATTGTTTTAAATATTGTTATTGTTTTATTACTAGTAGGTATATATAATATTGTTGGATTAAAAATTGTTTTAGTGGTGAAGTTTTTGTGCAGGTAATTTTATAAAATATTCAAATTTATATAAATAAACCTCAATCAGATGATCCCAGAAAACTATTAGATTTGTACATGGCTGCTGTAAGACTGATTATAAGAACTCCTATTAATGTTTTGGTTTCGCTATAAGGGTGGCATATTCTTTTAAGACAAAACCCTGTATAGTTAAATAAAGTAAAAAAAAACAAGGAGATTTGTAAAATTGCATCTATATAGACTTCTGTTCTTGAATAGCAAGACCTGGGCCCTATTTCATGTAGCTGTGCAACTCTGCTTTGCAGTCGTCACTTTGCAAATATTGTAGAGTGAAGAATAAAAGTGGTGTATGATTACATAATATTGATTTTTGGCAACAGGTGAATTGGTATCTTTTTACGAAGATACTTATGTCTGCAGTTTACATTACGCATAGTGCAAACTGTTTTATGTACTCGTGTTTTGTAGACTGCAGATGTATTTATTGCAGAGTGAAGACATAAGGAAAAAATTGCAGTCTTTTCACTCTATGTTTCATGATACTTTTAAATTGAAAAGTTTTCACTAGAAAGTCTACAAATCCTCAATTTTATTGCAAAGTGATTCGACTCTTTGCACAACATTAAAGAATTCAATATTATGATAAAAGAGAAGATTTCCAGTCCAGTTTCGTTTATTAGAGATGAAAATGAAAATGAGAAGACGGCGTGTACAATATCAGTTTTCCTTGTAACGTTACATCTAACACAGACAATTTATTTGCAGCTGTTTTTTTTTTCTTTCGGATGTAAAAAAATTTCGCACCTTATAATCTCAAAATTTAGAATCCAAATTTACTCTGCAAAATCCATACAAATCTATCTTTTGAAGAGTGTTTGTGGAGTATGTCATAATAATAATTAATTCAATGGGTACCTAATAATAGGAAAAGATACCACACATCAGCTCATAATGCCTTTAAAAGTCTAGCCTGCATTGTTTACGAGCCTATTAATCAAGATATACCTATATTTTAATATATATTATTAATAAAAATATCTCTGTCGCGTTATTGTATCCGTGATTTGTAACAACTGAACAGTAAAACGTATTATAAAACAAACTTTGAAATTTCTTCAAAACGGTAAGTAAACAATTTATTTCATTCGTTGAAACTTATTCCAAACTCTCAAAACGCAGTAAAATTGCACAGAGACTGGATGAATATCTCACGTCCGAATATCGCATTTTCGTTGGCACAGTGAGACTTCCAAATTGCCATATCGATGTGGACATGACCTAGAAATAAGGCTCCTAGAAGTGGCATTTTACAAAAATATATACGAAAACCCTGATACCACTTGGCACTTTCTTCTAGCATAATATATTGAAAGTTAGTTTGGTTATTGTGAAGAACGTATTCCGAAGCACTGGTAGAGTCAACGGTGTTTCCTTTTCCTGTCCGAGAATCAATCTTAGATTAATGCTGCACAAGGAAACATCCGTATTCAAACTCAAACAGTAATAATTAATTACTGTCTTATGCAATCTATCATATTTTATGTTTCTCTTTGTTAATGAAAATTAGCTATTTGACTTGTAAAAGTGAGATTTTATTGCCTATTTTATTTATTTATTGATTTTATTGCTTTGACTTTGACTTTGACTATGGTTACGTAATGAAAATCCTGCACTGAACCAGTGAGATTGTGGTCAAGCGCCAAACTTACAAAATATTAAAATAAGTACGGTATCTGATATCAGTATATTATATCAGTATAAAACAGCTCTTTAGTTCACTCCATACTACTATTACGTAAAAATACAAAATCAAAATTAAATACAAATGTACAACCGAACGGCGAGCATCTTTATTGGTAAAAACAGGGGTTTTTATTTTTATGCTCTTTATAATAATCACTGTGTTCTTAGCGTACAAATTATGATTAGTATAATTTTAAGAATATTCTTATACTTATTAAGTAGGAGGATGTTAGTATTAGTGTATTGTAGTATTGCCCATCTATTATTATTATAGTATCATGTAATTACCTTCATATTTTATTAAAACGGCTTCACGGACTTCCGAAATTAATTAATTAATTGTTTTTATTTATCGAGTGTTTTCGTCACACAGATTGATATTCAAGAATCAAGGGCATTGCCTATGTCATAGCAATATTTCACGTGTGTTCGTTGTTTTTGCGATTTTTAAGTTTTCAAACCAAATAATATGGGTTGATAAACGTTAATGTTTTGGCATAACGACTAGAATAATATGCGAGAAATCGTAAATGTTACGTTAATCAAATAAAGTTATGATGATATAAGATCGATCTCTCTCATTCTAGACTGAGCGTGTTTGACCACCTTTGACCACCTTTGACTATAATGCCACACATTTTTCTATTGTATTTAATACTGTATGAACACGTTTGCTAAAAGATGTAAACTAAGCAAGAATAGAGCATCAAGTGACTCTATGTTCACGAATTTTTCGTCAGAGCATCTGAAAACAAGTGGATGACTTTTGTAATTTTTTTCATATCTAACGAGTGGATCATAGTTATCTAGCTTCTGTATTTTGCCAGAGATACCAGTAGGTATATTGTTTTGTTATACATTGCACTCATGTTTCATATTTTCACGTCGGTTTTCTGAAGCAATTTGTTTGATCAAATAAGATTATCAATTTCATCATTATCAACTATTGGATCAAGTTCATGTAGGTATATACTATGTTAAGAGTTTAATATGAATTGAGATACAATGAAGTTTTTAAACGCACAGTTACTTTTCATACAAACTCTTTGATTTTCACACGATTTGTTTTTTTAAATGTATATTCTTGTATGTGTATGTATCTACGTTATCAATGTATTTTATACCATAATTATTGCCAAAGTTCTAAAGTTAATGTAAAAGCGAAGTGAGTGGTAGGTAGGGTGGTAAAGGTAAATTATTGTCAGCGGTGGGTGAAGCAGAGGCAGAGGCGGAATCGAAACAGGGCATATTTATAGGTAGAACTACTGAAATAATAATCACTTCTATTCGGATAATATTATAATATTTATGTTAAAAAGTATACTTTTAATTGTAAAAATAATTTTACAGTCTACGAAGTCCGGAAGGTAAAGCTTGTCTGTCCGTACCTCCATTTATATTATAATAATATAACATTATAACATTACAACCAGTTGATACTAACAACAGGCCTAGCTTGCCACCACAGCAAAAATATTAATATTGGTAGGTAGGTATGTACCTACAGCGTTTATTTATATTATGTAATAAACCATAATTTAACGCCAAACCCTTAACAGTAAACCGACTAGCGAGTTTTATTAACAAACCGCGATATGACGCCACAGTGTAAGTAAATCAGTAGAGTGCCACAATAATTATGATCTGACTCAAAACAAGTACTGGGTCAAATTAATCTCAAAATGGTATTGATTATTGACACTGAACATTGTTTCTTTTTGTGCTACTAACGCAATGCCGGACTTCCTATATAATTTGGTTCCATGAGCTGCCGATTGGCGCTTAAATGTGAAAAGTTGTGCGGTTGACTCTCTTGAAAAATCATAAGTTCTTTTTAGCGGTCTTTCGGTCATATTTGGAGTGCGGAGAGTAATCCATACTCATAAGGGGGAAAATATCTACACCTAAGTATAATAAAGCTGTATAGCATATCCATTCAAAAAGGTTGCCCGTAAGAAATTGTTGAAAGCAATATGGTCGCTTATTGTGCAGCATGATTGTCTAATATTGCCCTGTAATGTTGTTAATTGCTGGTCTGGGTGTGATTTGTATGTGAAATTATATGTTTGTGGTACCCACGATACAGGAGCAAACCTAGTATGGGGTTACGTTTAAAAAAAGAAGAAAAAAGAAAAGCATTTATGGTCTGGTGTTGTAATGAAAACTTGTAATTTGTACGGGCGTACGAGCTAAAACAAAATGTACCTACTGCGTATGTTATTGCTCTGTGGTTGGACACTAAAGTGGAAGTCAAACAATAGGGACAGGGGTGAAGACGCTAGAGTTCAATTGGGAAACTTAGTTCATTAGTTATATGTCGAGTTGGTACTAAAAGTATAGAGTTAGCGTTCTGATGTTATGTGTTCGCTGTGTACCTATTATATTTATCAGTTTTATTCAGTATTGTTCTGAGAACATTAAGCTACTGTGGCTACGAGTGATGATTTATGAAATTATATCTGGTACCTAGAGATCTAAGAATATCTGTATCCAGGAAAACGAGTACAGGTGCAAACATAACAGTCCTGGGTAGACACCGGGCGAATGCATTGAATTTGGCTTTTCATTATTGCTTTATTATAATATTATCTTCTTGCAGTTTGATTGGTCCTTGTTGGGTTGTGGCACATCGCCTCTCTTGCTCTTTCTCTCTATAGACTCCTTCTATCTCTCTACTTTTTGTAATAAGGCTTGTGTCCTAGCCGTGGAAGATTTTCAGTAGGTGCTCCAAGCGCGCCACTTTTTAGTAACTCATACTATCAAAATGTTGTAACCATGTCATAATATTATCTTCAACCACAATAATTTGAATTGAAATAAGCAAATAATTTGATGACTGTATGTACATCAATGCACACCAAAATTAATTCATGAGCACGGAAATCTAAATTATCAAATCCACATAAAGCACCGTGCGTGTGAAATAATTGTACTACGAAATAGCGATTAGTGAGTTAGAGGTGCTACGATTTATCGAATGAATTGCATCTGGCCCAAATTACAATCGAGACTGGAACATCGATAGGTTTTTTTATTGTTCATTCTTCGCTTGCAGTATCTTACCTTGAAAGAATCGCAGTCGGTGGCACTGACCTCGATTTTATAAAAACTACTCGGATTTATAAGAATTAGAATGTGAGAAAAATTCAGCTGGAACCATCGAGATGTTTAGTTTGAACAATCGAAACAACCGACTTAAACAATTTAAAACATCTTGCTCTTCTCTATCGCTATCAGGAAATATAGTTTTTAATGCATATTCAACCGGGAGATGGTTGTGGTCATGAAATCGGTACACCATAATATTTTAGCCGTAGTAAAGTTTATTATTAAATGATGGCTCCATTAGCTTTTATGGTAAACGATTTCATTTTGGCTTTCACATCAAACAACTTTCACTGTAGCGGTTTATCAGACCGGGGTAGGTTTTACTCATAAGTTATTATTGTACCGAATTGTTTTAAATTTTAACCTCAATTGTTATAAACTAGTTATGTATATAAATCAATGTTTACAAGATTTAATTCAATTCACTGAGTAAACTTTGGACAGACGGAAATCACTTGTGAAGCAGTTATCGTTTTACACTGACAATGAGTTAAAAATTTGCGTACCGGTCCAGTTCCAAACATCAATTTAAAGACGACAGCCAGCTGCTTACCATGGAGTTAAAATGCGTCACCATTTCTAGCAACCTGAGTTTTTTTTTTTATATCGATAATAGCAGTCACAGAAGCAGAAGTCACACATACCTTTATGCGAGCTGACAGTGTAGTTTACATCTTCAAACATTATGTGCACTGGGGGCCGCTTTGCCATCCGGTTCAAGGCCTTCAATGTGGACCCTGCTCGTTCCAAGGCTGCCGGCGTCCAGTGGCTCTCCTGACCCTCTTCAACCGCTGCAGGGTTAGGTTGTACGGCGGTTGTATGCGCAAGCGCAGCGCCCACGATTGCACGGCGCACCAGCGGGACGTTCGACATCGTTGATTGTTTTATAAAATCACTTCTTTCACCAGCGTTGAAAATAACAGAGCGTAAATTAGCTTTAAAATTTGTCTATGTAATTATTTTGTCACTACACCGCTCATCGAATTGCTAATTTATTTTAAACAGCGAGTTGTAACAATTATTATTAGGACAATGCCCTCAATAAGAAATTTTATTAAGTCGTTTTTGCAAAGAAAATTTCTAATGTATTGACATTATTAACATGAAACACGCATCACTTCAGTTTTTACTTCTAAATATACGAGTAGAACAATGATTTATTAACTTGACCATCAATAATTATTTGAGCCAATTAGGTACCACTCAAATATCCAATTATATTTTATTTATTTTTCAAATTTTGCTAGCATCGCTGCGCGTGTACGCGTCACTCGATGCGCGTCTGCACAGATACAGAGACGGAGTAGGACTGGGGTCGTTAAAAAGTTGTTTTACGGAATTGGCAGCAGAGCATGAATTTGTTAATTTCCATTTAAATTGTTAATGACACCTGTTTATTAATATACAGTCATCGACATTGTCTATGGATTTTATTTGAATTGTATTGATTTTTAGCGAAAAAATATATGTAGTATATCTAGTATTTAATTCATTTACAAAAATAGGTAGGTACGCAGGATTGTGATCAATAAATTCTTTGCTCGAAATGAAATATCCACGCTTTAGGCAAATTATTGAAATTAAAAAAAAAACTAAAACACTCGAATTATCATAAAATTACCTATTTAAATTTATTGACATGACTATACTTTATCAGCTCATGTGGCACTGCTGATTTTGTCTGTCAATGCTGATGTATGTATGAGTATAATAATATGACCATTGACCAATATGACCATGTCTCTGAGTATCGCTGTAAACTGAAATGATAACCTATTCGTCTTCGCGGGCTGCTAATATTCTTTCACTTCTCTATAATATCTTGTTTATACCTTCCACTCCACCTTATCTCAAAAAATGCTTTCCATTTTACCACAAAAGTTTAGACCAGAGTTAAACAGATGTTTCGAAAAAAATCGTTTCACAACATCGACGTCTATCACTCGTTTTCTGACTCAATCCTGGCGTTCCTAATTATTTTACTTGTGAATTTGTTATTGAGCTAGAATAAGCGAGAGTTAGACGTCGATTCGTGGAGAAAATATTTAGACTCACCTGTTCAACTCTGGTTTAAATATCTTGCGGCAAGACCGAAATGAGTTTCTTCATGCTCCGAACTCGTTAAATTTACGATTTTCTCATACCCTCCAGCTTAAAACTCCTGTACATTCTTCCCAATTATATGACAAGTATTTTACTGTTCAGTAGTGTTCAGGCTGTCCGTATATGGAACGTACCTATTACCTGTACAAGTGTACATACACATCAGACTTACGCCCAAAAGCGACAAACATTTTTCAAAGGCTGGTTAAAGAACATTACCTTACTAACCACTGCTAGAATCTTTATGGTACCTACTGTCTATTATGTTATAATTATTATGTAGGTATTTATTTATAGTTAAATTCATTAGGTATACTACTGGTATGTATATTAGAAAACCCTTATTTTTTAAAATTATTAGTACCTATGTATTTATTCATAATTTGACACTGATGTCAACCGCCCCAACCCTATTTCTGCTGTCCATCTTGTATATCCAAAGGTAGTCTGGTAGAGATCGCTTCAAAGCGATAAGACAGCCCATTGTACCTATTTTACCCGACTGCCGAAGGAGGGTTATGTTTTTAAGTTTGTCGACCATTCCCGTCTTGTTTACATTTTGGTGTTAATAAGTCTATATATCTATATTGTATTAGATTCCCTCGTGTATACTAACTATTTTAATTATGTATTTTCCAACGGTGAACTTAAGTTTAACTTTACTATCGTAACCATTACCAAAATTTGAATGCATCATAACATTGAATTATTTTTGATCTTGAATCCACTTACTTATTAATACTTAAAGTATTAAGATTAAGTACATACCTACTACGAATTGTGATACAAATTACATTGCAGTAGTTTTTGCTAAATAAATATTTTTAATGAGCGTTTTTATTTTATTTCTACGTTTTACGTAAATAATCATGTGCAATTAATATAAAAAGTAATGCTACTTAGTTATGTTATAATGATTGGCAATTATATTTTATGCGCGCACCGCACATTCATTGTTAAAGTTTTCGTGAGATTCTCATTAGATATTACATTATTATTAAATTATAGTCATTTTATTAGTCTCACGAAGGTGAGTCAAACATTATATTTCAACATCGGGATAAGCGTTAAAACAATTAATTTAAACAAAGGCCTTTGGCTCCCACTCGCAGAGGTTAGTCAAATACCGAATCCGGGGTGATTGTTAAAATAATCAAATTATTATTAAAACAAAATCATCGGCCAACACTCACGGAAGTGGCCCACGACGATAAACCCACGATGCACCGGTAACGGCACTTCCCCCCAGTTTCTGGAACGTTAGTTGGCTTTGACAGTAGATTAAAACTATCGTTGTCTCTATCTGACACTAAACAAATGACAAGGATGGCAATAGAATTAATCTGTAGTCAAAGTTGAATGACGTTTCAGAAACCGGCAGTTCGTGTCGTGACGCACCGTGACCTCGGTCTGAGATAGAGCGTTGGATTGGCTGAAATTCGCTCGAATTTGTCGAATCCTAATAAACTAGTCTTACCACTAAAGCTTAGGCCAGAGTTAAACAGTATTTCTAAAATTTTGTGCCACTAAATCGACGTCTATCACTTGCGTTTTCTTACTCAAACCTGGTATTCCTAGTTATTTTGCTTGTGAATTTGTTATTGATTTAGAAAAAGCCAGGGTTAGACCTCTGTTCAACCCTTGTTTTATGGTAAGACCGCTTGAGTTCAAGTCTAAAATTTTCATTTAACAATCTATTTATTTTACTAGACAGTGGTGATTTCTATGGCCATGATGTGTTTCTATTTTTATGCTAGATAATAAATAGTAAATTTGTTATTTTCTGCACAATTATAATAATTTTTATTAGCTATTACTTTATAAGTATCTTGACGACCTCGATTGCTTGATTTGGCAAAGCGCCAATTTACCCCATCGAGTTTTCGGCTTTGATTCCCGAGTAGAGCAAATATTTGTTTGGAGCACCCATAATTATTTACTCTGAGTTTGGGCGAGTTAAGAATGATCCATTAGTGTGGTATGGTTATATCCAGGAATTCTTATTTTCAATTTCAAATACATTTAATCTATTCCTTGAAAATGATCTGTGATTTCACTATCATTCGTCATATTCTGAATACTGTAAAAACGATGGTATTGTGGATTATCCTACTCTGCCTGTTAAGTTCCAACACATAAATAGGCCATAGCTTGTATCACACAAAACGCGATACTGTTTTCTATTGTACGCAAAATAAAAAAAATAATTAAATGCCTTTCTCTTTGGTGACATCAAAAATCAATGATGACTTCCAAATAGCCACTGCATTAATTACTATTAGCAACAGCATGATAATCTTTAGAGTAATTATAGAATTACTCCATAAAATAATTATCATGTAGTCGGGAAATTAGAATGGACACAGGCTCATTCTTATTTTCGGCGCAAGCATCACCTTTCAACTACTATTCGTTTACTATTCACTGAATTCAACTTCACTCTCAAACGTGATGGTAAATGGTTATGCCCTGGATTTCACAGTCTGTTAGTTCGGCTTGATGCGTAAACAACGCAGCTGATGCCGTGGTAAATAAGTAATTTAGATTCATACAACAACGTCATTAATTTATGAATAATATAC
This sequence comes from Hylaea fasciaria, assembly GCA_905147375.1. Lineage (NCBI taxonomy): Eukaryota > Metazoa > Arthropoda > Insecta > Lepidoptera > Geometridae > Hylaea > Hylaea fasciaria. The sequence goes on from LR990201.1 coordinate 2,650,046, forward strand.
CTACTTATGTAACTCACTTCTATAATATCCATACCTAATATTATAAATGCGAAATTATAAACTCGGTTAGTTTGTTTGTCACGTTTTCATGACTAAACGACAGAACCGATTTTGATGAACTTTGGTATAGAGTTTGATTGGTTCTTGGAGAAAGCATTGGATACTTTGTATCACGATAAAATCTAGTCTACGCGGACGAAGTCACGAGCAACAGCTAGTTTACAATAAATACTGACTTCTTCTCTTTATATAAAGCTCCAGATAAACTGGATCAGAAATGTTAAATGGCATATAAAAATCAAGGTCAGGTCGTTTAAAAATTATGGTCGTCCAAGCATTCACCGAGTGCATACTTTCTATTTACCCAATGCACTATAATTAGTAAGTACATTTTTGTAGCCGGTTTTTAATTAGTGCCGTTTAAATTTCGTTACAATGGCTAACCAATTAATTGTATACGTTACTTTCTTAGAAATTAGCTGAATTCCTTGATCTTTTTTTTAAACACTAGGATTTTTCATAGGTACCGTTTACAGACATACATAGCACCTAGACCAGAAACAAATATTTTGTGGATCACACAAATATTTGTTCCGAGCGGGATTGAACCCGCGACGCCAAGCAAATCAGTCCGATTGCACAGGCACTACGCCAACGCGTCATCTTTCGATTTGAAAGACCCTGTGTAGATAGGCCTCTCACTAGATGGACCGACGACATCAAAAGAGTTGCAGGCAACCGGTGAGTGCAAGTGGCAAATTTTCGTTCGGTGTGGCGGTCTAAGGGGGAGGCCTATGCTCAGCAGTGGACTTCTTCAGACTTATGATGGTGATGATGATAAATTTATAACTTTACCTACTGTAGGTAGGTAGGTTCTGTAATTATACCGTAGTTTGATGAGCTTTATTTCCGTGGCATGGTTGATAATTATGGATCTGCATCCAAAGAACATTGTTATCCTTTAGTACATACATCTTTCTTCAACCCACTTTTATTTGCCAATGCGTAATAAATATAGGTTAGATAATTCAACTTGCAAATTTTTTATGAGATTCTAATAGTTTTGATTCTAATTCTTCAATTTCTAAAGCACAACTCCAGTCAGTTACAGTGAAATCAAAGACAACGATCCAAATAAAACCAAATAATATGTCATTAATATATTACACATACAGGGTGCAAACATAAAGACACAAGTGTCCCGGTCCCGATTATGTCACTACTTATCTACCTATAGAAACAGGTAAACCTGTTCTTATCAAAAATTTTGACTAAATGGCGAGGTAAGAGCGGAAAAGCGCTACATCCGGCCATGCTGGCCGACGAGACTGGACGCGTAAACTCGTATGGCTCGGTCGTCCAGGGGGCTTACCATGACGTCTTATTGCAGTCCAATTGAGGACTTAAACAGAATCGTTTCACTTTAAATAATAGTAAACATGGCTTTCGATATAATTCAGGTACACTTCAATCCCTTTAGATTGAAAATCAACCTAAATTGAGCGTCGAACACCCGGTTTCTGAAACGTCAGTCAACTTTGACTACAGATTAATTATGTTGCCATCCTTGTCATTTGTTTAGTGTTAGATAGAGACAACGATAGTTTTAATCTACTGTCAACGCCAACAAACGTTCTAAAAACTGGGGGGAAATGTCACAACAAGACGTCATGGTACGAATAAGTAGTATAATGATTATGTTTAGGTCCTCAATTGGATCGCAATAAGACGTCATGGTAGCCCCAGGTAGTCGGACGACTAGTCAGCACCGGTAGTCGGAAACAGGTTTCCGGTAACCCGTTTCTTTATGTATGCACCCTTACAAAAGACGCCTGCAATGGTCTGAGGTTATTCACTTCTTTTAAGTGAGTCGATAGAACAAAGCCAATAAATTATTGCAAAACACTATGTTTTTACCTCAAAAGATTTATACCAGAGTTGAACAGATGAGTCTAAATATTTTCTCCACAAATCGACGTCTAACCGTCGCTTTTTCTAACTCATTAATAGATTTACAAGTACAATAATCAGGAATGCTAGGATTTAGTAAGAAAACGCGAGTGATTTTGTCGATTTTGCCGAATGAAATTTTAGAAATCTCTGTTTAACTCTGGTCTTACCTTTTGTGCTAATACGGTATGAGGTTACATGTTATACTCGTAATTTAAAGCGGCATGTACACTTCGATTCACGAAAGAGGACCACGGCGCAGAAGGTATAGTTTAGGTCCCTTTGGAGGTGCGAGGTGAGGCGCGGGCGGAATGCGTCAAGACTTTACAACATTACACAAATTATTTAACCAACATTAAAAATTATTTTGTCTTAAGTCTTTTCTTCATGAGTGTACGTGCGCAGACGGCCGCCATTTGTAGTCATCTTTCGTGAATCGTACTGTACTTAGTACAGTCGGACATAATAGCACTAGCTTACAATAATATTAATAATCTAGATGAAGAAGGGACTCTCTTTTTATTTTAAAATTAAATCGTATTTGTTGATATTTTGAGCGTGTTGGGTGCCCATTGAGTACCAACGCATTGCTTCGCATACAGTATCGCATGTCTTTTGTCCGATTTTGCCGATTCTATGGATTGTCAGACTGTATTCACTGAGGAACACGAATCTCCCCTCACTTTGGTTATGAGCATTAAACCATTATTCACGATGAAGGGCTGGTTCGGATTGGTCGATTACATACCTTCGATTTTCTCGGTCATGTGCGAACCATCAGTGTGCCTAGTGCGGGTTTTGACAATTTATTTACGCGCTCGGTCCGTTCGGCGTAAACTTGAAATTGTATGGAATAAGAGCAGCGCCATCTAGTGACTGATTCACTGACGCTAGATGGCGCTGCTCTTATTCCATACAATTTCAAGTTTACGCCAAACGGACTGAGCGCGTAAATAAATTGACAAAACTCGCACTAGGCACACAGGATATCTTCCGTCCCCAAAAAGTGAAAGACACTCGTAAACGTCAATTATGTTTTACGGGAGCAGTTCTAGAAGTTCTTAAACTTTCGCGAACGAGAATTTAAACGGGTCTATTCACGCACAAACTAATACCAAAATATATAATTTTAACATACCTTGGTAATGGTCACGAGACTTTTCTGTATGTATCTAAACTGAGATTGTATGTATTCGCCTCTTCGCTTGGAAGGCAGACCCGCTACTAGGCTATCACCGCTAACACGTTAAACAGAATCAAAACAAACCGCCCCGAAGTATTCCCACAAATCTTGCCTCACCTAAACATTCACTAACTTAAAATACGTGGGCAAATGGCAGTGTTTTTGTATGCTGGCCGGCCAGTCTCGCAAATGGCCCTTGGGGAGAAAAGGTTGAGGAAAAGGCACGAGATGAACATGTCGAGCTCGAGTACTCTACTAACGATGGGGCAGGGCGGCGCGTGTTAACTAATAATGTTTGATGGTTAAAGATATATTTCCCTTTTTTGATCGACTGAAGATTATTTAGTTGATAGAGTTATTTGCTTTACGAGGTATAATTATGATGCATAATGATGTACAATTATGCGTAGCTTTACTTTTGTCTAAACCTTATATATGGAATACATTAATTTGGATATTTTTTGGTGGGACTAACAATATTTTTTTTTACGTACGCTAGGATTGCTCCTGGATCGTGGGTACCGCTTACAAACATATAATTTCACATGCACATCACACCCAGACCAGAAACAAATATTTGTGGATCGCACAACTATTTATTCCAGGCGGGAATCGAACCCGCGACACCAAGCGCAGCAGTTCAATTGCTCAGCCACTACGACAAACGTGTCGTCATAGTACCTACTTCATGGTTTTGAAAACCAAAATTATAGTGTCATGGATCCATCTCATACACAATAATTATTATCAGCCTCAGAAACGGAACGAGTGATTTCTTAATTAAATGTGTAAAATATAACATTTTAAATAGTGATTTTGAAAACGTTACTGTGCCCGGTTTGAAGAACACGGGTTTCAGTGAAATTACTTGCCTTATGGGGCTAGACTATAGAAGCAAAATATCTCCGGGTGACGAGCGCAGCGCAGTGCCGGGCAAGATTTGGCAATGCAAAGTTCTAAGTGGCACTGCAACAGCTGTAGGCAAGATATCCGGTGTGAATGACCTGCCGTCTCATTACTCAGTAATAATAAAACCAAAAAAGTCCAAATCAACTAGGACGGGTATGTTTGCTTACAGTCAAGATTATTAATTATCCATTGTGTGTTTGTGTGGTTTCTTTTATTGGAAAAATATCTTCCATTGGTTTCTTTTTGAGGTCATAAGAACAAAAGGTTAATGAACTTAAGGGCACATTTGTTTTGGAAACAGTTTAATATTTTGTACACAAGAGTGTAGCGAGACGAAGTGGCTATATATCAGATAATCAGTGCCGTGGAACTACTACCTACTTACTTATAACAGTCAGATCGATTTGTAATCAAGAGTATCGATTTATTAAACGTCACTACTTACTACTACTACTTATTCTCACGTTATCCTTAATATATTGGTTGTAATTATAATTTTATTTTTACGTATATTACTTTGTTTTATACCGATATAAACGTGTGTATTTGTATAGAACATTTTTAATATGGTGTATTTAAGCTTATAGTACGAGTAGGTATATTATTTATTTACACCGCCAACCCCTGGCTGTCCATTATCTTTTTCCATCCAAAGGTTGACTGGACGAAAATGCTTTTAGCGATAAGTCCCTTATACTTTAGATGTAGCTAAAGCTCCATTATGTGTGTATTTTATTTACAGTGCACCTACAATAAAGTATTTTGTATTCTATTTTTTCTATTCTCCGGTGTTGTAGAATATTAATTATATCTTGTGTAATATACCAGTAAGAGTAGTTAATTACTTGAAAATAAATTGCTGTAACTACCTACCCCCAAAACGGATCGATTCAACGTCCACGTGTAAGTAAATTAAGCCTACGAAACTTTTGTAAGATTGAACACCAATCCTCTATAAGTAGACTCGAACTTCCAAGTATAAGGAACTTTACCAAGAATGTCTCGGAAGTGATTTGACAATAATTAAGGATATTCATTGAACTTCCCCGCAAAATCTGCCTACAATAATAACAAAAGAATGAAGAAAACAGTACTGAACATTGCACAGATTTGGGAGATGTTGTTACTGGGAGATTTTTTACTTGTTTTTTTTTTAATTTAAGTTGTATGGAAGTTAGAAAGGCACTTAGTGTGGTTATATTTTTAGTATGGATATGGAAATTCCAAATTAATTATTGAATCCCATATCATGGTATAAGATATAAATTCTCGTACAAAAATATCTTTATAATTTACTCGAACTCTTTTAAAGTCCTAAAACTTACGTCTAACCGTTAGGTGAACTATCGGCTTTTATAATTACTCTGTGTAAAGCATCTTTGCATTCAAAGAATGCTTTACCGCAATGGGTTACTCATTCGCATCCAACGATTAACCTTATGTATGCTAAAATTTTTGTGTATCGGTATCTCTACCGCATATTATTATATCGTTCGTCAATCGATATTAATACGTATTTATGCAAGTATCTTTGCCCTTTGAAATGTTAAAGTTCACGCTTCGTTTCTTGACCCCACACTTAACACGTCGTTCAGCTCTTGAAGTTAAGGTTGTAAATCGGATGTCCATTTTGCATAGTAATGGGCGATTAATTTTAATCGACGACGTGTTAACCACTTCCTATGTCAAAAACGTATTTCACTACTGGTTTGTCAGGAAGCTTACTAAAATAATCAGTTAGGTATATTACTAACGAAATCAGTAATTTTGTAAATTGTGTGTGAATCGTATTCATAAACTTTTATTTAACTTCATTTAGTATTACGCAGTACAATTTTTCAGTGTGCATTTTAAATAAGCCTTAAATAGATTTTTATGCAATTAAGAGGATATACTATTTAAAATTTAGGGACGCGGCGTGATGTCTCCTGGATTTCCCTGCTATTTTCTATTCGAGATCAAAACTTTTAACTTACGAAAATATTCAAAAGATTTGCATCTGAATCACTTCGACATCAAAATGACATAATATGGTAGCTTCGTTCCTTATGGGTCTGTTGCATCTCTGAATCTCAGACTTAAAGTATTGATAAGGTCACCTTTAAGGGTCAGCTACCTATGTCTTCTACCCAGCTTATCTGAAATCCCATCAATATCAATAACCTTCAACAGCAATACTGCTAATAATAATTATAATAATTAGCAAAAAATATTAGGTATTCCGTGAAATTCTGGCCATAATTATTTTAAAGATGTGTTGTTTATGGTGTATATTCATATAAGTATTCATAATAAATTGTAAATATAAAAAATATTCATCAATAATTTTATTTAGGTACAGCTACACCTAATTATTTAACTGTAATGTTTTTTTTTTTATTTTAGGAACAAAATTATTTATAAAATACCTAGATTACCTAGGTAGGTACTTACCTAAAAATTTTCTTATTTTAACATGTATAAAATCAAAATATTTTACAATAAATTAACACTCTGTAGATTTCGTGATTCGTAAAATCAAGTTTGTTTTATAGGAGCCCTCTTGAATTTTTTTTTTTTTAGTATTTGTTGTTATAGCGGCAACAGAAATACATCATATGAACATATTTTCCACTGCCTAACTATCACGGCTCATGAGATACCTACATCCTTGTGACAGACGGACGGACAGCGGAGTCTAGTAATAGGGTCCTCTGGGTACGTAACCCTAAAAACCACTAGAGTTGGGGATAAACATTAGATCAAGCACCGAAAACGCCAAGTTAGTAACATTGGCTCTGTCTCATAATAATATAAGATACGATAAGACTATAATAGAGTTGGTACCTTATACATGACACATATAACGTATTCGTGAATTTCCTCTTATTTTGCGCTTTCCGTGGTCACAATTCTGCCGTCCGATTACTAAAAGACCGTTATGTGACATTTTGTCAAATTTGAGTTAGAAACACCACGTGAAAGCGAAAATTTTGCTCTATCTTCTAGTCTGGGTCATTTTATTTAATGTTTATTAGTTACTGAGATACAGACACTATGCCCGCGGTTAACTACTAGCTTTTCCGACTTTTCCAACGCTTAAATACGGTTACCTTGCTTTAAAACACTTAAATACCGATAGAATCACTTAACTGTGTATTTAAACGTTGAATTTACCCTGGCATTCAAGCTTAGAAAACGGCTTCATGCACGTACGATACTATTAAGCCGTTACCTGACTTAAGACGTGTTTTAGTGATTTACAATAGCATATATCTTCTTAGATCTACGACGTCTAAAAGACAGTTTTTCAACAACAACTATCCTATAAAACCGCTAGCCAGACTTAGCCGCTCCGTCGTTGGTTAAGCAATTAGAGTTTAAAACATTTACAATTCTAAAAGACGGTGACCGTTTTTTAGTTATACGTAGTTTTTAATTCACGCCAATAAAAACAATATTAGATAACAGTTAAATTACATTACAACGCTAAAAGACGTTTATGCGCTAAGGCTTTCCCAAGCTCCCAACCCCGCGCGCTCGCGCATTTGTCGCTAGGACGCTACGTGAGCGCGAAATCCCGCCAGAGTGGATTCGAAAGCAAGGAGGTAAGCATTTTATGTACTTAATTTAAAATGTTTTATTGAATGATGTTATATTAGCAGATTATACTTGTGACACGCTATGGCGAATCTATGTAATCTATACAGCTTTATCATGGGTAAAACTATACTTACTGTTTTTAGTTTATAAGTAAACCCAGAATCTATTTCTGATAATAAGTTCTTTGTTAGAATTAATACTATTGATTCTCTATATATTTTTTTAATTTTGTTGCATACCATACTTTTAAAGTGTGTTCTGTGATTATGGTATAGGTACTTAATAAAAATGATAATATGTTGGGCAGTGCTCGTCGACAGCACCGTCCCCCATGACGAGAACCTCGTGAAGGCCGAGTAGGATAAGCTCAGCAAGTACCTAGACTTGGCCCATGAGGTGACCGCCATGTGGGATGTTGACTCGACGATCATTGTCCCGATAGTGGTTACGGCGAACGGCCTTATAGCGAAGAGCTTCGACCAACATCTTAAGAGGCTCTCGCTAGACGACTGGATTCAAAGTCAAAGTCAAAGTCAAATCATTTATTGTAAATAGGCAATAAAATCGCACTTTTACAAGTCAAACACTTCAATCTAATAAACAAATTAACCCATAAAAGAAACAAACTATAATTAATTGATTATGGTTTGTGTTTGAAAAAGGATTAAGGGTCGGATGCAGAAGGCAGTACTCCTCGACACGGCACGTATTGTCAGGAGGTTCCTCTCTCTGCAGCCCTAACCACCGGTAGCCTGGGCCCTGCTCCGCTATCGGTGGTACCCTAAGTTTAAGTTTTTATAATGTTTTTAGGTTTTTATAAAAATATTGTGAAAAATTTAAATTTAAGATTATAAAATAAATAATGGGAATCATAATATGAACACTTTTATTGAGGTACTAACTTCAATAACATTAATGACTACTAATATAATTATTATCCTACGAACCATGTAATAGTATACTTTACAGACTAACAGACATAACTTAGTATGTAATATTATAACTACCTACTATATTGATTACTTATTATGCTACTAATATCAGGTAACTATTCGTCTACACTCCCTGTATTGGCGGAAGACCACCCCTGAGGGCCAGAAGTCCAGGTTGAGGAACATCTCCAGGTGCTCGGCTGGCACCTGGAGCACGTAGGACTTGAAGTCAGTGGTCCTAGGCTGCTCCTCCAAGTGCTGCAACCTCACGCTGATAGGCTCCTCACGCGAACTTCGATACATGGCCATTATCTCCTGGGCATACAGCTCAGCTTCTTCTTCCTTCGTATTCTTTGTCCAGACGAGAGAGTTAGATGCCGACGGTCGGGGCTACAGACAACTTGTAGCATCTAAGTTGTAACCGAGGCGGTGCCGCGATGGTTGCGATTCATTCGTAGAACCTGTGCTTCTTCTCTACCAGCATGAAGCAGTTTTCGTCAGTCTGGTTCCGGGTAGGTGCAGTTGTAGTACGCAGCGATGGTTTGCGGCTGCGCGTTTGTAAAGTGCCGCTTCACTGACAGCGACGGTCGGGATACTTGGGCATACAATCTGACGACGCAGGGATGATGCAGAGGTGATGGAACAGGAGCGGTGACGGAGTATGAACTAGAGAATTCCAGTATCTTGAAGTTAGTCGTCGGAAGAAGTGGTCCTTAACACCAAATAAATCCCTACCTACCAACTTAATCTAATAGTATGTACTTAAACTAATATGTACCATTTATTTTTAAGCGGGTATTAATTATTATTTTTTTGGATTTAGAACTCTGTACAGTGTACATGATATTTTTACAGGTGGTTTATGTTTTACCCAGTTAAGTTAACATCTTAACCGTAACGTAACCCACAAATGTCAATTGGGCACCATTTGACTGTCCAGTTTAATTCTACTGGGTCTAATTGGTTTAAATGGTTACTAATTACTAACTTTTATTAAACACGAGTTTAGAAAATGCTACCAAATTTTATTTAATCACCACTTCAAGACCTAACAACAGCTTCTGCATTCAAGAAAAGTACACTTAGCCGCCCATTTAACATAATGTGATTTTATCTCTGACCTGTGTTTCCTACACTAAAATACAGTTACTATGAAAGGTTCTACCAGGCACTGTTATTTAACGTTGAAATCTGTAAAAAATGGTTTATTTAAACCATAATAAAAACCGTTACAGTCCGATAAAGGCTTTTTTAGTTGTGGTGTTGATAAAATTTTAATTATTGGCAAATTGAAAAAAAAGTTAAAGTGACTTAACTGTTATTTAGCTTTGAAATTGTATGTAACTGTGGCTCGATAAAAACTCGCCTCACAGTTGTAGAACATTACAATCCTATAAGACGGCTGCGCTTCAGCCAGCCGTTTTTTAGTATTGTAAATAAAAACATTTTTGAATTGACAAGCACTACTAAAACACGAAAACTTAAATTTTAAAATAAAGAAAATTCGTATGGTACATTCTAAGCCATACATAGAAAGCTTAAAAGCATACAAGTAATTTGGTTTAGGAAAAACTTCTCTATGTATTCATATTTTCGAGATACAGAATTTTTCACGTTTTTGCTCATATCTCAAAATTAGGGTTGTGCACATAACGGTTTTTTAGTAATCGGACGGCAGAATTCAAACCAGGGTTCACTCGAGACTCTAAGAGATCTAAATTACTATTACTGGGATTATTAAATTTGTCCGCCGAAACTATAATTTAGTTTGGAATTTAATGCGGAACCACAGCTTCACAATATGTGGAGTTAGTCGAGCTGTGGCATATTATCTCACATGGAATTGTAATTACGCTTTAATTAAATCTTTGGTTTCGACAATGTGACACCGCAAATGTATAAATTGAATTATTTATAATATGACGACATACTCGCAAATTTTAGTAAATTACCAAGTAATCAGTGGTTGGCGATTCATTTAAATAATGTTTAAGTTTTTTTTTCTTATTTAGTGTTTGATAGTGGCACGTGATTTGACGTTGTGTCATTTTGTATTTACCGTATAGAACGGGCCATCTATACAGCAACTATATTTTTTTATAACATAAGCCAAAATTTTACTGATGTGCAAGCACATTCGGCAAAAATTATTTCTGGTAAGAAAAACCTAACGCGTACATTTTTTGTCATCACTCAAAATATAACACACGGCATACGAATCGAGTATGTATAAACTTAATAAAATATACCTAATATAGGATTATATACACGCAAGTCTATGCTGTATGAAACGTTCTTATTCATACAGTTGACCTTAGATCACGGCGCGAAGCAGTACCTAAGCTTTGTACAAATAAGCAACATTTTTAAATTCATTATATTTTGTCATTTATTTTAGTTACCCAGTTATTTTAGCTATATCCTCTGATGTGACGATGTGTTCAAAGATGGTTACCATGCTAAGAATAAAAATGGCACTGACTATCAAAGATTTAAATTTAACTTCAGTATTACAGTCAAAGACTAAGGTCCGTATTAATAAATCAAACTTAGCTCTGAGAACTATCTTCAGTGTGCACTTGCTCTTTCGTTCTAATTAATATACGTATACATCTTAAGTTGCAGATTAGGAACAGAAACTTACATGATATCTGGCAAATTAATAAATGGCACTCAGCGGTTAAGTGCTATCCGATTATGACACAATTGACACATACAAGACAGTATCAAGTAGCCAGTGCTACATCTCAATATCCATTTATTAAATAGCAACGATCTCAAGATGCATATTACATTTTGAGTGTGGATTAGCTGGTAGCGCACTTGGTAGCGCTATTGAGGTTAATTTATTAATACGGCCCTAGAACTTGAATATTATATTATATTAGTCAGATTAACAAAAACGTAAAATCGAAATGTTCAGCATTTTGGAAAACTTTATCCAACGGACACAAGTTCTATCTGCTTGTTATAATATGGCTTTACATCTTTGCATTATTGAAATAATTCAAAGTTGCATTGAGTACTTTCTCAATTTTTTAAGACGGTTGATAATATTATCTCAATAGATATTAGTCAATATTCATGGCATTAATTCTGAAAATAGCTTAAACTAAGATACTGTTAACACAGTTAACGACTACCGTGCCATACGCCATCGGACATTTTCTAAAGCTGCCCATTTTTGGGACTAGCGAAAAGAGGGTAGAAGGGCCCTAATACGATCACTTCCACGTCCGTCTATCACGCGTACTGGACCGAGGCAAATTTCGGACAGGCTTGTTACTGAATATATTTGCAAGTTTTTGAATGAGGGCTTTGAACTAGGGAGCATTTGTATCGATGGTAGCAGACCTTGGAAATGATGTAAATAGCTGATATTTATAATGCTACATGCTCGCCATCAGTATCTTTTAGTATCTTTTTATGTAGCGATATATCTATAGCTATCACTACACGAGTTGCGGTTATAAGATTATAGTATTCATATTATTGTATCGGTATTGGTTAATGATATCGATATTAATATCACTTATATTATGCATAAAATGCAGGGCGAAATACTTCACTTTTTCTCATAATATGATTAACATTATCGTTATCTTTCGATTCAGTTCGAAATAAACTGCGAGCTGGCAAACTGGTAAAGAAGACGTCTAAGATTTGTCTAATAAAAATGAATCTTCACTAACACACTAATAAAACACGTACCCAGTAATAGTATCCAAATAATTATAGTAGTAGTAAAATAAAATATACCAACCCCAACTCAATAAATGCAGGTCTCCTAGCTAGTTTACGAGTAGATGGTCAGTATCAACCTCGTACCGCTAACGAATACGTTCTATCTCAAATTTTGACTTTTTTAGCAATCTGCGGGCCCCTCGTAAAACCTCGGGTTTATGTTTTATGTCATGGACATAACGCGACATTAGGCATTTTATGTAAATTGCAGGACTGTACATATCTCGTGGGAAATAAACGTGTACTAGGTTGGTGATATCTAGCGTATAATTTGCCACAGTAGCACTTTAGTGTCCTGGGCGGAGGGTAAGAATGATGTAGGGTCAGTGAAGTTAAATTTCATAATGTCTATGAAAATATTATATTATTTGATATATTTCGTATAAATATTGTGGAATAAATTAGAAGAAGTATATTATTTGTTTATAGTAGATAAAATATTGAAATAACTAAAAGACACGGTCCCTACCTACTTTTTCTTAAAAACTTGACTTACATTTCACCAATCCATTATTAGAGTTGTCTTTAAGTTTTACCATAATCTTGGTTAATGATAAATGTATTTATAGAATTAAGCTTGATTAGTTTAGGTTTACGATAACCTTAGATTTTAATGTCAAAATGACTGGTAAAAAAGTAATTTATTTGAAAAAAAAAACAGCTTACCATATTCATGATATTAAGAATGTTGCGAAATACAGCGGCAATCTCAGCGAAGACATAATTTTTCCACATAAATGAGTGACCTTCATCCAAAGATTAATAATTAATCATGAATGAAGGTATTTTTTTAACAACTTCAACTCTAAGTACCTAATAGAATAAAATATAATGGAATAGAAATGCTTTATATGTATTTATATTGTACACCAAATAAAAAGATACATAAAGCACACAAAGTATTAAAGAAGCCAATTAACACTACATAATAAAGTAAAATGCGCGAACTTATCGCTTAATTAAAGCGATCATTTCCAGTTAATTGGATGGACAGAAGGCAATATTAGAGGAAGCCGGACGCCTTCATCGTTTTGTTAAGTTTAACACTCGTAGAAAAAAACGTCATACCAGTAAAAAGGTCAGATGGAAGCATAAAGGTTGTAAGTTGTGAAGGAAGTTACTGAAGGCAGACTCGGTAGAGAAACTTTGTCGTGTGCTCACGGCACGACAACTTTTGAGGACCTTGTTGAGTTCTTGAGGTTGAAGTGAAGAGTCTACTAAGAAAGTTGTAACTTAAATTCAAGTATATTGCATGCAATTAAGTTTGCAATTAGGTTCTATAAGTTGTGAGTTCTGAAAAGAGACCACCTACATCTTTTATTTTATGACTATTGTTCTTAAGTAGGTACCAACGGATTTTGATGGTTATGTTTTCATGAATATACTTTCGAAAGTACTATTAATGTGTACTTTGTAAAGTGATGACGTTCAGATCAATTACACATGTATGTATTTACATCAAAGTTACCTACATATCAATGTTGTTTTCTTTTAAATTAAGTTTTTAGAACATGAGCGCTTGAATATGTAATATTTTTATTTATTTAATTATAGTACTTACTTTATTGCACACAATTAATATTGAGCACAAGATTAGTGGCGACAATTAATTAAAGGGGGTCAATCAACAAAAAACCAAAATTGTAGGTACCAATATAATTTTCACGTAGGTATTCTTATGTAAATTAATTATTTTATGCGTTCTCCATCTTTCTTGCTTGTCATGTAAAATACATAAATTCGTGGCAGTTCGCGGTTTCTCTCGAGGGAAATCTGCAAAAAACTTCGAACTTCATTGATACGGTAACTTCAGGGGAAAATATATCAGCCAAGTGCGTGCCAGACAAGCAACTTTCTTCCTCCCATACTTTTATGTTAATAGGTAATCAAACATGATGATGATGGTATAATTTATATTTTAACTCTACAGAAATATCTGTCGCCGTACAAAAAATAGTTTCAACCTAAAAAAAGGTTATGGAAATAGAAGATTATTTCCCAAAAGATAATAATAATTCTGAAAATCGCAATATCTTTCACCACAGTTTAATTTACGCACCAATAGGCAAGTCGCCACAAAAATTTAAATTGAATCAAACCCCAAGTGAAGTAACTTTTTAGTAATCTGTGGTCCAAGCTCCAATCTCAACTCTTCAAACGTCACTTTAAAATAAATTAGATGCGTCAGCAACAAGGAATTCATTTTAAAACGCTCGAAATTTTGTGAGGCTCCTCTCAGCGGTTACGACTATCATAGTAATTGTTATTCCGGTGCTTAGATCTAATTAAATATAAAATCAAACGTTATTTAGTGTTTTAAAAATGGGCCATATTGTTTATACATTATTATTGTCAGTTGATAATGACAATGCCTATTTTTTTCCTAATAAATATACCACATCAGTAAATTCAATAAAATCTTAAACATCAAATTAATATGTATAGGATTATTCCGGGGGTGATGGCCAATATGGCTATACGGGAGAGATGGCCAGTCGAAAAAATTCCGACTTATAACCTGCTAGCCTCGCGATGTTACTCGCTGTTTCCGGAATAAAAAGTAGCCTATGTGTTAATCCAGGTTGTGAGCTACCTGCCTGCCGCTGGGGCGATAGTGAATGTTAATACGACCCCATCTCGCTCCACTCCGGGCGGTTCGACGGCTCACGGGAGGGTTTTAGTGGGTTCTAGTACCACACGCCCGAACCGAACCGAATGTGCGAACGCATTCCCCCATTCCCCCCCCCCCCCCTCAAAAAAAGGTTGTTAGCTACCTCCACACAAATTTTCATCAAAATTGGTCTAACCGTTTAAGCGCGAAGAAGTAACAAATACACCAACACACAACTTTCGCCTTGATAATATTAGTAGGATAGGATTATTATGCAATATGCATGCCTATCGGTTGCCTGTCATTATCTAATTTCCTATTCGAATGAGCGCTACGCCGAAATGTAAATAATATTTTCGACCGAACAAAATACTCCACCAGGCGATATTACAAAGAAGCGGTAGACCTGCATTGAAAAAAATATGATATACAATCTCATTAGCAAGGAGGAAAATGGAGTGTTTATATAACTCTACAAGCCACGCCCGCGGTCCCGTCTGCAGTTTTCTTCTAAACTTTGACATCCAATTACACCTTCTTCTGGTTTGATGTTCAGTATAAAAAGTACTCCATAGCACAACCCTAAATATACGCTATACCTGTGCCAATTTTCATTAATATCTGTACAGGAGTTTTTGCATGAATGAGCAATAAACAAACCAACAGCGAAAATTTCCCATTTATTATGTTAGTGGGTAGTAGAATACATTGAAAATGAATTGCTACAAGGAAAACGCCTTTAGTCCATAGTCAGATAAATACCTCCGAGCACGTCTTTGCTTTTAGGATTAAAGCAGAAATTAAGCCGGCTTTTAAGTTCGCTCAGTTAAGTTTCCAACTTGTTGGGAATATTTTTCGTGCCACTATTGGAGGAAAAAATTTGGTTGTAATTCTGTAATTTTTTAAACGCTCTCGACTTTAGAGCACCTTTTCCCATTTAGTAACGTTTATTACTTTTATGTGATACAGTTAATACCCCTTAAAACCACTTAGGATTCAAAGCGACATAGGATTCACGAGTAGATTTAAGTTTGAATTTAAGAGAGCTCGCAGAGTGGTTCTCATGTAGCGAGTTTAATGGACACTTACTCATAAAACTATAAAGAATAAGAATAAAATCTTTTTCACTTTTATAAACTAACCTTTGCTCGTTATTTGGTCAGTGTAGGTAATCTGTATAGTTTATAACAATAATTAAGTCTTTTACAGTCAGCTAAAAATATAATAGTACATTACGATACTAGCTGCCTAAGTAGTATATTAATACACGGCGGCGTGAAGTTAGCGCCCGAGCGAAGCGAGGGTGCTAACCGCCGTGTATTTAATAGACTTACTTATGCAGCGAGTATCGTATATTATTTTATAGCACGTGCGACATAAACCCGCCATCTATTTAATTTATTTAAAAATAATGTTCTAATTAATGCAATGAAAAGATGTTCATTTGACTGTTAGTAATAAACACACAAGTTTTAATGTGGGTAGGTTGGCATTCCACCAGTAGAGAACGGGAAAACACAATTTACACCTACCCGTATCACTTCTAGATTTTTTTTTTAGGTTATTAGTATTTTTGATGCATATTTATTGTTCGTGGATTGCTTTATTTGATATTGTTTCGGATTTAATATTGTTCAGTTTAAATAACAGTCAAGCAGGTTTCAACTAAAAAACAGTGAAAAATATCAATATTGTAGGGCTTCAATTTGTAACCGAATCGTTATCGTAACGTGAATACCTACTTAATATAAGAATCTGTGATTGATCTGGTTTGTGCATAAATGTATTCACTATGATACTGGTGTATAATAATTGAAAGTGTGTGTGTGTATGTGAAAATGTATTCAGTGAAAATAGTTCATGTGTCGGTTACATTTTATATAAACAACAAAAAACGCAAGTAAGTATTCTTATGTTTCGATAATTATGTAATCGGATAAGACATTTTATAACATTGGTACAGTGTACGGTTAATATCGCTAACTTAGGAATAGCGTTTTCACGTAATAAGTAATATTGTCTAACGAAGACCAAAATGAAAACATGCAGAAATATGGCGCCACACGTTACAGATTATACGTATCTTCTCTTGCTTACTATGAGTTTGTGAGGGGTGTAAAAATGTATGACTGATTAGCTTTGGTTCAGTACTACGCTCGCAACGATGGGTATATTCTTAAACGGCGTGAAGTTAGTGAACATCAGGCCGTTTAAAAAAGTGCTACTTTGAACAGCGCAAAGCGTGACCTAAGTGCGGGTTTAGGTCGCACGGTGCTATAAAAATAATTAATTAAAGGTATTCTATGCTTGGGTATTGGAGTACTACCGTTAGTGGGACAGGTCCCTAAATCTGTAAGTACCAATATTACGATAACTGCATTAGTTCAACGCAATAAAAGTCAGACCAGAATTGATATCTCAATAGCACACAACTGAGCGCACACAAGTGCTTATATCGTGCCTTCGTTTTATCCATGCAAATATTTGAAACAATAAAACCTGGTGGCGTTATGAAAACGTACTCCATGGCAGAATGTGATTTGTGTTATTCCCCTGAGCTCGTTCCGTTTTTATATTTATTTTTTTGATTGTTTGATGTTCTCATGTGTTATGAGAACGACATTGTATTTTTTTATCACTCGTTCCACTGCGTTACGTGTCTGTGTTTGCAGGTTTTCCTTCTACAGATTTTGTTAAATCGCCTATTATTAGGGGTATCCTAGAAAATTTTAGCTGAACCTGTAATAGAAGTTCTTAAACTTTCGCGAACAGGAAACTAATTCACGCCTAAAGGTCTAAACGTCGAGGTATGTAAAAATTATATGTTTTGATATTTGTTTGTGCGCGAATTAGACCCGTTTTTAGCTAGTTAATATGAACCTGTAATGTTAGCTATAGACACAATGTTTTTTAGTTTATTTCAGACAATACGAGTATGAGCATTGAGCATGGTATAACTTCTCTCTTATCATAGATAAGTCTCTGTTTAGGTCTTTAAATGCCAATGCCATTGTAGGCTAATTATGTTTACTACCAAGTTTTATACTTTACTACCTGCGCCACCGCGTTGTATCCCGCTGTTTTTGGAATAAAATGTAGCCTGTGTTAACAAGCTAACTCCATACCAAATTTCATGAAAACTGGTCCATCCGTTTGAACGTGAAGAAGTAACAAACATACAAACACTCACAAACTTCCACCTTTATAGTACTAGTAGGAAGTAGGATAGGCTATGATTTGACTACTCTCTCACGACAGATGCTAAGTTAAATGTGGTCGATGGAAAAGGAATCTCAACCTACAAATAGGACTGGCACTTGAGAACTCCTGCCGAAACACCTCTATAACACCACTGGATTAATAATAATTTTAGCTGTCTGCTGGTTGCATGGGTAAGAAGAAAAACAGGTCCAAGTTGTATAGAGACATCGTAAGCCTGATTGCAAACGCCACATCTGTCCACAACAAAAGCAGTGTCTTTCACAACTTGAGTGAGGAAGTTTTCGCGCATACATTGCTCGTTATACATCAGTTGCAGTCTTATTTACGGCCCGAGTTTTACAATAAGACACATTTCAATACCCTGACACCAGCCGAAAGTAACTCTATTGGAAAACAACAAGTTGCCTGAAACTCTACGGCTAAGAAAAGCCATTCTGAGATGAAAATCAGTCGTCTAAAAGTGAAAACGGCAAACCAAGTTGGAATCTGTGTTTTTGATTTCAAACGTTACGGCTGAGTTCAGGCAGATTATTTCATTAATGGTAATAAGAAATTGGTTTCTTTCACTCCTGCGTCCATTAATGTTGATGGTTGTGTGCAAAATTTAACTAAAACATGTTTAGTGTGACTAAGTTTTGGTTGGTATTAGATAGACACTATATAGCAACAACTGCAAGCAGTAATAGCCTCAACCCGTTGAACCCTGGAGCTAATAAAACGTTTTGTTTACGCGTCTGTCGTCATCTGGCGAGAAGACGATCTGCCACAGTTGAGAGGAATACAGAAGAACTTCTTTCAACATTTTAAATGTTCGAATGTTGGCAAAGACTGACTCGGATTGACACCGTTGAGGTTAGGAATATATCCAGCGGTACGTAGTTTTAGGGTTGCTTGGCATAAATGTCGGTGCATAAATGTAATACTTTCCATGCTTCGGTAGACTTTTGTTTTCGATTCCTAGCAGTTCTCATCGTCAATTGAGTGACAAGCAAAAAATGATCCTCATTTATTATTTAGTACGATAACAGATTTTGCTTACTATTTTATTTCCTCTGTGACACGAAAGTCGATTGCAATACCGAACGCCGCGGTATAAAGACCCATGCCATTAGACGGAGAAATTGGATAGCGAGATCATCGCTATTGAGGTTAGGACCTCAATAGAACTTTAGCTTTGTCATTTACTTACTTTCTTTTTGTGAGAGAAAATCTGTTAGATAGTACTTTGGGGGTCGAGTCAGTCGGTGTTTGAAGGTCGTGCCTTCAGGGAAAGGTAGCCCTAAGTTAGCTTAGATCTTTTATAATGTATCAAAATAGATTGGTTATTGGGTCTTAGAGGTAGGTACCGTTCGTTCATAAATATTACACATACGGTCATCAAAATGTATAGTACAAAATACTGAAACTAAATTATGGCATAACGGAAACTATCTTTCTGCAAAACTTGAAAGTTTTACAGAAAGTTTTTATAAATAGTTCATAGTTTGAAAAAACCTTTAATCATTCCCAAAAAACACGAATACGCTTTTAATATCGCTAGCAAAATCATTCTTTAGAAGCATAACGCCCGAATAAGCCTTGAATTCCTTGAACATTACCCAGGACGTATCTTCGGGGGTTTTATTCCCCCATCAACTTATTTCCTAACGGCACTTACATTATACAAGTGTCGAGAATGTGTAATAAAGGGGATTGACAAAAAATAACAATACATTAAGGAATGAACGACAAGAATTCCTTTTTCCGGAAAAAGGATATTTTTCCTACAATGCGGCACTCGCGGAACGGGAATGGATTGGTTTAAAAAAATGTACAAGTCAGTACGGTAAATATTTGCAAGGAAATTAAAGCACCGCTTTAGCTATTATGATATTTTAATCTTTTATGGAGCCATCTCAGAAAGTTATGTAGCTTTTATTTTTAAGGAGTAGGTAGGTACCAATATAATAACAATATAAACAATGTAACAAAGAGAAGGTAGGTACATTATTATTAAGTAGAAACTTAACCTTCCGACTGCCATAGGTCGCAATACAAATCATCCAATATAATGGTAGCTAGGCGTTAATGTTATGCGTCATTAAATTAATACGCGCGTAGAGTGTGCAGCTTAGGTGACTACATAACATTAACATAAGTCACCCAACTTATTAGACACACATATAAAACGATCACCTGAAGATAATGCTTATTTAATTCAATAAATACAAATAATGTAACATATAAACTTATTATATTTAAAGAAACCTAATCTAATAAGCCGCTACCATTGGTCAACGTTCCCGAAATGCTGCATTTACCACGCTATCACCTTTGTTTTGGACAAATATGAATAGCCATGATCATTCCCATTCGACACATCAAAATAAAAATACTAACCTACCTATAATTATCACCCATAAACTTTTAACTATTGCCCTTTTACAATTAATTAAGATTCTATAGACACACCAGTTTACGAACAACGGTGAAATATGAAATGACTTTAAAGTCCCGAATGGCGTTCGTAAAGTTTAAGCGGATGCCTCCTTTATTAACTAAACAGACCCCAATTTCGGGACATTCAGTCCGTCCCATTTAGCATGGGCTCTATACAATCACGTCTTTTGATAATATTATGTGGAGGGATCACTAAAATGGGACAGTTACCTTACCCTTGCCCTGTCTAATGTATTGCGTTTCTTTTATTAGCGCGCCTGGTATTTTCGTATTAATTGGAAAGCTTTTACACTATTGCTCGCAATTTTATTATGGAAAGGGGTCGCGAGGGTTAACGTAAATACATTAAATCAATCGAGTTAACAACACACAGGGTGTTTTGTTTATAACTCCGTATTTATGTACTTGTGTGTGCATGTTGGAAAGTTCTACATTATGTAGCTAATAAATTATTTTTTAGTATTGCCGTAGATAGACGACGGCTCGTTTAGCGTACTAGCTGAACAATCGGATTGCTGCGCTAGGGGTTGCGGGTTCGATTCCCGCCTGAGACAAATATTTGTGCGATTCACAAATATTTGTTTCTGGTCTAGGTGTGATGTGTATGTGAAATTATATGTCTGTACGCGGTACCCACGATACAGGAGCAATCGAGGTGTGGGGCTACGTTTAAAAAAAAAGTCAAAATCAGGCGTTAATTAATAATGATTCTAAATGTTTTATTCGATTATTGTAAAAAAACGACATCTGGAAGGAAATGGTTCAGACCTTTGCCCAGCAGTAGAGCAAAGTAGGTAACGTATTATACTTTCTGTGCTTCTTTTATTATATGTATACATACATACGAGTTGGAGACAAGAGTTTATAATAATATTACTGTTCAGGTAACGGTTAGTAATTACAGAGGCCCGTAACTAGGGCTTTTAAAATTTAGGTAGGTCATAGTTAGTTCATAGTGAAGTCGTATTTTATCTCTATCTTATTGTTCATTCTCTGCACTAACTTTTTAGCGCAATAAAAACTATTTTATCATTTGAAATAACAACAATATCCGAACATGTAGTAAACTCGAAACTGAATGATCGCACCGCACTAAAAATATACTAGGTCAAAAGTTCATAATTGCTCGTCGGTATTTTTCTTTACTGCTTAAACAGAACGGATATTACAAGAAAATAATATCAATAAATATCGGCGTCAAACACTAGTTAGCCAAGCCCTCGATATCTTATAGCTGGGCGTGTCTCAACTTTCGGTACCTATCTCACAAAATAAAGTGTTTTGCCCAAAATGGATGCTCGGAATTTCTCCTGAAGCGTAGGCCTAAGAAATAGTCTCTAAAATATGACTTTAATAATGCGTTCTTGTAGCCGTACATTAATCTTGTACAGTATAATGCCCCCTTAAGAAAAAGTGCGAGCATGTATTCGGTACTTAAAATAATTTATGGTAAATTGTTATATTAACGCCTCTCTTGAAAAGCTCGGTTCAAGTTTTTAATTTCTTGGCTTGGCTTTGGTCAAAGCTCCACTTGGAAATGTAGCTACGTGCAAGCCACCATCGAACTAGTTTCACTACGCAACTAAAGGAATAAACGATTTCCACTTAACTCGTATTCTACATGACAACAAGTCAAACAGCAGGTGACGAAACTGAAATTGAACATTCTCAAATTCCTAGCTCAAAATATGTGAAGACACAAAAGTTCCTACTTGAATTATTATTTTTGGGAAGTACTTTAACTACTACTTTAATGTACACCATCTCACTCATATAATATAATTTATATACTATCAATTTACAGGTAAAGTTTGTGGGTTTGTTGAACTTGTGACTTTGAAGGAGGTAACTACTGATCAATTCCTGAAAATTATTTCGCTAATAGCTGAAAACTATTTTGGCTATTACTATCTGGAAAATAGCAGATACTTCGAGAAAACTACATATTCGCGTACGAAACCACAGAGGGCACTTCTTTATAGATAAAAAGGATAGATGTCCCACATTGTTGTATCTATTATATACTTTGATGGTGTTTATGAAATAATAACAACAACTTTCAGCTTATAATACAGAACTTTTGTGATGAACGAGTAAGTTGTGTGCCGACGCAGGTTCGTTCACGCGCTAGGCATATATTTGCGCAACCTCTGTCTGGTTCCCGTAGTTCTTAATTCCCTAGTGTAAATGCTAGTGACTGAGCAGTATCTATCAGTGATCGTGATGCGTCATTGACTTGTCCGTTTACATTCGTGGCCATAACTGAATAATACAGTTTTAAAGTGATATCACTTTTAATTTTAATAGCGGTGGTAGCCTAGTGGGCGAACGTCCGCCGTCCCAAGCGGAGGTGGCGAGTTCAAACCCCAGTGCGGGCACGTGCCAATGTGTTTCTTGTTAAACATTATTATGTACCTACGTAATTATCACTCGCTTTTCGGTGTAGGAAAACATCGTGAGAAAACCAACATGCCCGAGAATTATTTCGGAGGAATATCACTTGCAATATCACCACGTTCGGTAACCAGTAGATTTTCGTGTATTCTAAGTGAAACAAGTAAACAACTTTGTTATTGACTTGCATAAATTAACTAAGCGTTTATTATGGTACAGTAATGATCTAAGCTGAGTCGTAAATTCAAATTTATGCAAAAGGTCAGGTTACGGTGGAATACTACCTTCACGCACGGGGTGGTGGTACCTACTCTTTTATTTACTAGGTACTAAAGTTTCTTATCTGCTAATTAGAAAATTTCACCTACTAATAGTGACGGCAGAAAATAATAATATGAGGAAACAGTGTGCCTAGTGTGAGTTTTGACCATTTCTTTACGTGCTCGGTCCGGTTAGCGTAAACTTGAAATTGTATGGAATAAGAGCAGCGCCATCTAGTGACTGACTGACTGACACTAGATGGCGCTGCTCTTATTCCATATAATTTCAAGTTTACGCTAAACGGACCGAGGGCGTAAAGAAATTGTCAAAACTCACACTAGGCACACTGGTGTCAGCTGACATAAGTTTTCAGGAAAGCGTTTGGGGAGGGTTTAGAACGATTACTGAAAACCAGTGGAGGTCGCTGAACTCGCAGTTGTGTTTGTTTTTATGTATTGGGCCGTTGATAGAAACAAATATGCTGAAGTATGCTGGTGGTAGTGGTCTGTATCTTTAAATGCAAGGTACATAACGAAATTTACTATAAACTATTGACTAAGTACATTATTCTACCATTTTTTTCATAATTTATGCTCAAATGCATTTTTTCTGTAATGACCTATCTGTGAAACTATTAATTACTAGTATCTACTGTAAAAAAACTATTTTGATATTTTCTCTAAATAAATACTATTTTACAACCATTTCTTATAAAAATGTGTCAGCTACGAATACTCCACGTGACAATAACGAAAATGGAGAATGCTGAAATGCAGTTATATTATTGAAGCTAAGGTAAAAAGAAAACGAAGGAAGAATTTCTATTTTGTACCTGTCTAAGCTACGCTTGCAATTTTATTTAAAAAATAAAGCGTGTAATAAAAAAATAAAACTCCAAGGATCCAAAACAAAAAATATATAAATTGACTCCGCCAGCATTTTCCATTTTCAACCATTTCACAGCGGACTTTTGAAAAACTTTCATAAAAATAGATAAATTTATTTGCACAAGTGACCGTCTCGGAGCAATCAAGCGGTGAAGCGCTCGCAAAAGTTCCGCCTTTCGCTTTAAAACGGAGCGCGCAGTGTGGAAAATTTCTACCGCTCAAATTTAGATGTTAGCAGAATTGTTATAATATTTAAGCGTTAATTTATAATTTTGTTATCAAACTTTCCACTCATCTATGGGTCCTCTAATGAGATTTGGTGTGCGTATAAAAGTTAGTAGCTTTTATGGTACCTACCGTATTGTTAACGCCAGTATGGTTTGATATAATTATGTTATGTTCGAAGTGAGTAGTAGATATTTATTAAGTCCTATTCTAGGATTATCGCATTTAACATAAATGGTTATTAATCACATAAAAAAGAAAAACAAGGTAAATTAATAAAAATGAAAAATAAAGCTAAAATACATTAATGTAAAAAAGTGGGTGTCTATTTAAAGTGTGTACTCGTATTGTTTTATATAATATGTTATAGCGTATTTTTCAGGTGAGATTTTGCAGTACGCTTAAATGCTAGTTCTTCGAAACGAAAATACTTAAATGCATCGTTTTATTCTATAACAATTGATATTTTATTGAACGAAATTTGAATTTTGATCATAAATTAAATTTCTAATATGACAAACTTCTGTTGATTTTGATTGAATGAATTTTAATGCAATTCATAAATAATACGGTTGCATTTTGAATAAACTTAACTAAATTTAATTAAGTCATCTCGGTGGTGAACATTTATAGGATGGGACATGAATGCTTTATCAGTAAAATTGGGTAAACTTAATTACCAATATCGATTGATAATGAGGTGTTTATATTTATTCAGCGTTTCTTTATATTTAATAAAATATTATCGTTAGGTAATGTAGAGAGAAACTGTTGAAGAATTCCAACTAAAACCAACACCGATACATAACCAATAGAGTAAAATAATAGATAATAATATAATTATAATCATGAGATTTTATCGTTCCGTTATGGCCTGATGCGATGTTAGAGCACCAAATAACTAAAAAAGTTATTTTCGTAGGGAGCTATTTATTTTTCATCATGGTTTTATAGCTCCAGGAATACTACGCATTTATTTGTTTTATTTTTCTATTCTGTATAATATAATGTTTATTGTATGGTGTTCAATAAAGAGTTTATGTATTGTAGTATATACAAGTGTGCAGTAAATAAAAATAAATTCAATTCTATGTAAGAACCATTAGGGTGTAAATTTATCATAATTATCATGCCAAAGGAAAAGTAACATTGCAAGCATTGTAAACAACGGTAATCAACTCGGACGAAGCCCATCTCATCATCATCATCATCATCATCACACACCATATTCGCCCGCTGCTGAGCACGGATCTGTTCTTACTTTTATGAGGAATATTATAGATCATAGATCATAATCATCACATGGACCCCATTCACCAATACCTTCATCACATACCACCAATTTAAATATGTATTCAAAAATAAGAAATAAAAATCGACAAACAGCTTTTTTACCTACATCTAAATGCTAAATAGCTGAATAAAGATACACAAAGAATCTTGGTTACTGAAGACATTTAAATTGATTACAGTTTTAAAATCGAATTAGGACTGCCGAAGAATTCGGAATGAGTTTTAATTAATTTCAAACTAACTTTAGCCGTCGTTACGGCTACGTTGCTTCCGAATTGAAGGCCCCGAAGAATATACCATACCAGAACCATCCCAAAATTACTTAGTTATGTTGAATATTATAAATTCACTTGTATAATAAAAATAATGTGTAGGGACCGTATTAAATGAAAAAAAAACTATTTAGAAAATAAATTATTGGTATTTTTTCTTGGTTTAGAAATTCGGACCTGTTTGCCAAGGTGCTAGATTCATTTCAATTTCACAAAGCTAATCACGTTTTGGCCGAATTTCAAATTTGTACTTGCCTAGTAATAGTTATTCTGTGTGGCGTTGTTTATAAACAGTTACTAAATTTAATTTGTTTACATTTCATTGTGGATGTTGGACTAGTATGTGCTCAGACGAGTTTAACGCTTCGAGGGGTTGTGGAAATAAAACTAACTACGGAATAACCCTGTTAGTTTTACCGCTAGTATTTTTATGTGTTTCTTTAGTTATAACGTAATTAAATTATAATATTAGCCAACCGCTATTTTATGCCCGTATTATTTAGTGACTTAATAAAATGTAGTGATTTCGATACAAGCATTTTATTTATTGTATGTACTCGTATATATATAATGTTTAGAACAGATCTGACAAGCTTGTTATTGTAGTTTCTTATTTATTTACTGCAAAAGCGAAATTAACTTTTGGTCTCAATTTTGCGATTTGAGGAAACTAATTTTATATAACCCGGTTATTTCTACACCTGAATATTCTACGTCTCTTGTGACAAATTTAATACATAACTTTCTATTAAATCTAATGATTTCATCTTACCAAACTTTCACTAGATGATCCAAATTGGAATTATTGGTAGGTATAATTGTGTAACTTAATCTCCTCGATTCTTGCCTTGTTACGGGCACGTTACTCAGGATTGATCTATTGGCGGCTTTGTTTTAAACAATCAAATATATTATTATCCATTAATTTAATATTATAAAGTTCCAGTCAACGTCATGGTCATGGACAACGTTTTAGCTAAAATCATGCACAGGCGGAATACAGCGAGCTTATTAAATTCATAAATTGGGGTTATTCCCAGAGCACTCCATTTTTTGTTCTCAAGTTTTTAATCCCATACATTCATTCCCAAACTCCACAGAATTATTATTATGCGTGTTTGCGCGACTTGCCACGCGGAAAGGAAAGTAGTGCAAAGTGCCTATTGCGCCCGATTATGGGGTCTTAAACCGAACCTTCTCATTAATCCAGCTTTGTTCGAACAAAGCCCGGTCTCAAATTGGGCCCCGATTGAATAACCAAACAAATTATTTTTTAGATTCCTGAAACAAATCGTTTTAGCCGCCTGAAAATATAAACAAAGATAGCAGTACCTCAATTCATTACATTTTAATTATGGTTTTATTAAGATTATTTTATTAATTTGGACTTGTAAAAGTGCGATTTTATTGCCATTTACAATAAATGATTTGACTTTGACTTTGACTTTGAATGTTAGTCCAGTCCAGTCCTATCCAGTCCAGCCCGATCTGGTCAAGTCTGGTCCAGTCTCATCCAAGTCAGTCCAGCCCGGTCAGTCAAGTTCAGTCCAATCCTAGCTTATTCTCTAATGTTCATAGTAGCTAAGATCAGTTTTATACGTTTGCATCATCATACTAATATTGTAAGTTACCTGTCATATTTTCTGCTTCTCGTTGTTTTTGATTAAGCCAACCACTGTTTTCCACTGTAGTGGAGCCTTAATTTCTCTTTGTTTTGTGTGTAGAAGCAAGCATGCAGAATTAATTTGAGCACAATAGAGTAGAGCGGGGCTGGCTGGATGCGGTAATTTGTCGCAATTAGTCTCAACGTGAGACATAATTATTGTAGGATTGCATCAACATAGAAGGGAATTCTATTTTGGTATTATGGAATATAATGCCGTAGCAAATACCTAATTAAAATGCATTTGCAGTTCTGTAAGAACTTGTACTCGTAAATAATTGTTTGTTTAATCACATATTAATGTTCGTTTTAGATGGATGGAGTTAGTGTAATTGGTCACACATTTACAACTTCATACCACACAGTACATATTATAAAGATGACAAGACCATAGCACAAATTTGCAGCTCGGGGCGTGTCAGGGCAATATTCGAACGAAATGCTTTGCATTAACGTTTATAATAGCGCGAACTGAAACATCAAGCACCCCTCTTCCGATAGCGCTTGCATTACGGTATTTACCATCATAGAAGAATATACAATTATAAATTTCCTATGAAAACGTTACCGAAAGCAAGATATTTCACATCATGAGAAGCAGTAGGTACCATTAAAGTTGCAATAGGTAAAGTACAAAATAAAGAAAAAAATTTAAAGATGTGTTAAGCGTCAAAATACTTTGTGCCAGCTTAAACTGTCCGATACTTATTCATTATTCCCCCAAAATTAATATAAAATAAGAGGTTATTACTAGATTAGGTACTTACTTATTTCATAATGACAAAGTCTTTTTAACTGCTTTATTAAGCGCTTACATTTTTAAGGTACTTTTTAAGGTTTTACCTACATACATAGGTAACATGTAATTTTATTCGTAACCCAGTAACTTTTTCTAATAAAAAAACGTTTGTGTTTAGTACTTCAGGAAAGTGGATACTCCACATGTTTTCTTCTTTATTGTTTCATCTTCAAAGAAAGTTAATTACGTAAAGTTTAATAAAACACGCAAAACTTTGACTTTACAACTTTTACTACCCTCACAAAGCCTTCCAAAAACTGTGCCTAAAAACAGGCTTGTCACCTGTCATCGAACACTCAGCGTTTTAGAAAGATAATACGCGACTTAAAAGTCTGTCAAAAATCTGTGAAACGTCACTGGTGTATACATATTTTATGATAAAATATACGCATTACGCATACTTTACTTACCGTAAGTCTAGATGTTTTAGTATAATAATATTGTAATCGGACTTGGACACAAGCGTTTGCTGTTATTTGATAAAATAAAACAGTGAATACCTAATAATTATAGTATTATGTTAGTTAAATGCACATCAAGTTGGTATCTCATTAATGTTGTAGTGAAAAATAACCTATTTATTGGCTTTAACATATTATTGCATAAATCGTTTATTACAATCTCAAAGGTACAATGAGCAACTAGGAGGTACCGCAATTGACTATATGGTAATTACCACACATCTGTATCTTATCTATGTATATATTATATAAAACAAAGACATGTAATTAGCATCAAAGATGCCTGTCTCCTCCAGATAACATAATGTCTACTCTAAAACGGTGCTATCAATGTCACCTTTTAAAAATTATGCTCTCAGTTTGTGGAAGTCCTCTGTTCACTCGCTGAGCCAGGGGTGGGTAATACGTGAGAATTTTGCATAATACGTTGCTCGCATTATCTCACCCTTGAGACTTTGGTAGTTTTGGAATTTTGCCATATTCTTTAGGGGTAGTTTGGATCTCGTATAACTTTTTTGAACAGTGACGGCCTTTGCACTTAAATTTGTAAGTGTGTAGTTTAGGGCTGAAATGACATAAGAGCTGTCAATTTATTAGGGGGTTTTAAATGTCTGAATCTCAAATTCAGTTTCTTTTATCTCTGAGTGTACCTTAAAATGCAGATCTACAATGGTAATGAAACCTAATGTCAAGTGTGTAAACCTTATTACTGTTATAAATGTGAAAGTTTGTATAATGTGTGTGTTCGTCACCAAATAACATCGTTATGGCAGAACGGATACTGATGTTTGGTACTCAATCTCATATTTTAAATATTAAGCTTTATATCTTGTAGGATGCAAGTGGCAAGTTGTCGTTCGGTGTGGCGGTCTAAGGGGGAGGCATATGTTCAGCAGTGGATATCTTCAGGCTGATGATGTGATGTGAAGTACTTCTAACATATATACTGTTATAACATTAGAATAAGAACCGATAACCGGAAATCATGTATGAAGTAAATCATGAAAGTAGAAGAAGCGAAAGAGATGTTTCAAGATCGTAGCATGTGGAAAGATGTATATCTGCCTACTCCAACGGGAAAAAGGCATGAGTGTATGTATATATGTATGGATGTAAGTACTTCTCATCGTCATTTACTCGGGTAAAGCCACGAGATACAACAGTAGCTAGTAAAACTGTAACCGCGACAGTTTGTCCCGTTAACAATTTATTGTTATTTTGATGCTTTATAAAATTCC
Source organism: Hylaea fasciaria (assembly GCA_905147375.1). Classification (NCBI taxonomy): domain Eukaryota; kingdom Metazoa; phylum Arthropoda; class Insecta; order Lepidoptera; family Geometridae; genus Hylaea; species Hylaea fasciaria. The sequence continues at coordinate 2,680,111 of LR990201.1, forward strand.
AGGCCCAATTTACTGTGTCAGTTTCAACCTAATTTCCTGTGTGATAAAAACTATATTATTCAAGGCTTCGTATCCCATTGTAAGTCAAGTTTAATGCGTTAGTAATATGCCAGTGACTGGCAGATTTGCGTTACAATATATCGTTATTTTCTGTTTTCGCAGTGACATAGTGCTTTTATGAGCAGTGCCAGTTGATTGTGACTAGTGAGTTTCACAAGGAGAGATTATGTAATGGAGGCTTTAGAAATATAAAAAATGCCTGCGTTTTATGAAGTATAAGGAACTGTCGGATCATAACAGTTGCAGTGCCACTCGGTCTTTGCATTGCTAAATCTTGAGCTGCACTGCACTGAGCTAGTGAGATATTGGTGGGCTTCTGAGAGATTGTTGCTAAGCTCTCATATGCCTAGTCATTTCTCTGAAAATATTGCCTTTCAAACTAAAACATTGTAATGTTTGACACTAATGCTTGCTGGACGAATATCTGCAATAGGTGTGGCATTGGTGTTTTTGCCCCTAACCGTTATGTTTATTGCTGTCTTTGTAATCTTTATTAATAAAAGAAAGTCGTGTTAGTTACACTTTTTATAACTCAAGAACGGCTGTACCGATTTAGCTGAAAGTTGGTGGGGAGGTAGCTGAGAACCAGGATAAGAATATAGGATACTTATTATTTATCCCGTTATCACTTGAAAAAATTTGAAACGGGGAAAAATATACCTGATAAAATCGGTTGTACAGTTGACTACTGTCACTCATTTTGACTCATAGAGACAATGACAGGACAACGTCTGTCGGGTCACCTAGTTTGTAATATAATATAGTGCCAGATAGAGACATTGATAGACTTATCTGTACGTCAAAGTTAACTAGGAGTTTAAAAACAGGGCATAAGTACGTAGACTATTGCACAAGAGGGTCTACTTAAAGTAAGTACTGCTTCAAGTCCTCATAGTTACGATCATGTAACTCAGCTTTAACTCGGTACTCCAGTACCGAGAGTACATTGACTGACAAATGACTAAGCATTTAAACCAACTAGTTTCCCTGAATTCGGAAACTTCCGGTATGCTGTGTATCGGACGGGCTATCGACGAATGCAAATGAGCCCGAATTTGCGGTGCCGCTCGAACGTTGCGGACATTAGAATGCAACCACTATTCTGAATTTATGTGTGAACGTAGCCGTTTGTTATCCGACTTTTGTTGTTAAATCTACACATAATAAAAACATTTTAAAATGTTGGATGGCAGAGATCGAAGATACATGTATCACGCATTACTTGCACTTACTTGCATTTATAAACAAAAATGTTTGTCAAATACTTAAATAGCAGTCATTTCCATTACGACCGCTTCTAAAAACCAGTGACCATTTAAAAAAAAAACAGCTCTAATAACTTTTTCGTAGTATAAACACGTTTAGGGTACGCAGAACAGCACCCGACATAAAGAAAATCCTCACCAACCCAGTACCCTCATTCAATTCCATATAATTACTACTTCCCCAACTTCGCGTCACACATTTCATTCAGGACGGCAATCTTCAACGCACCGCTGAAAGGGGGCGAGGCCCTGTAACCGCCTGAAATATACTGCGCTGGTACACGTTACTGTACCATGTTGAGCTTAAGCCCTACCTCCCACTGAGGCATTATTGCCAACGCAACGGTTGGCTCAACCGTAACTGTCAGTAGTCATAGCAAAGTTAGTTAGTTAGTGATTTATAGTAAGATAATAATGTAAGGTAAATTTATGTTTTGGGTCATAGAATAATTTTAGTCTGCGAATGTTACTCTTAAGTTACCTGATTAAAGAATTATTGTTGTCATCATTATTAACACTTTTCCTTGTGACAGTCACTGGATTTGATTTCGTGTAGAGCAGCCCTTTTAGGTAGGTATTTCTTTAGTATGGCAAATTGGGATAAACACAAACATGTGGGTCTAACACGGCTACGCCGCGCTACGCTTAGCATCTACGATATCCGTTAGAGACAACAACTAATAATTGGAGCTAAAACCAACGCAAAACTACGTACATTAAGTCATCGCCAAAGAACACAAATGAACAATTTTCAAAGAGACTACGATACTTTGACTCAGAAAAGTCGGGGGATTCTATTAAGCTTGAACTTCATTAACCACTTTTGAGATAGAGTTCAGCTCATTTGGAAAAGTTGCAAAGTCCGTAACCGCGCGATCAAAGGAACAACATTATGTGGTGTATGGAAGATTTCATAGATACTAAAGTATCCTATCTTAATATATATAAATCTCGTGTCACAATGTTTGTCCTCAATGGACTCCTAAACTACTTGACCGATTTTAATCAATATTGCACAGCGCGTGCAGTTTGATCTAACTTGAAAGATAGGGTAGCTTACATCTCAATTTATAGTCGCAATAACAAAAACCTTAGCCACAGCAACGCGTGGCCGTGTCTGCTAGTATTTTATATACTAACGTTATCCATTTCTGAATTATCTAATAACTAATTCATAAGCTTTTCATTCAAATAAAGTTATTTTTAATACACAAGACCAGTTCATGTCGATATTAACGGACATCGCAGCAGAACTAACGCTTCTTAATTTGAAGGCGTTTAAGACAATCTCAACACCGTATTCTATTTTACCTATCAGCCCTAAAGTCACACGTCGCCACTGTGACTTCCTGCTACGTGCCTGAAGTAACGGATAAGCATGTCCGTACAGTAACGATTTCTGGCGCACGACCAAAGTGCACCGAGCGTGTAATTAAATGGCACATTTCGACCACCATTCGCCGGCTCAACTTACCATACGACTTTTTAAATGGTTTGACTAAAAAAGCATAGTTGTTAGGCTCACAATCCACTGAATTAGAAATGAGCCGGCAGTTGATTACGCGTTTTTCAAGGGTTCTTGACAGCAGTATCAAAAAAATCCGTGGTCAAAAGATATTCTTGTTCGCCTCTTAAAAGAAAGAGAATGCCGTCATCACAGTTCATATCTGTGTACTGCCGAAAACGGATCTCACTCTCACCTCACTTTCGTGAAGATGTTTTTGTCATAACGTGCCATGGGGGCGCTCTCTGGTTTCGTGGACCTCATACCTCCAAAATAATTATCGGATATATCGGTCTCCTTGCTAGGTGAATTACAAAAGAGTAATGAACGTTACTGCTAAATAATGCTTCATCAATTAACGGTAGTTGCTACATTTTCCCTGTACCAAAAAGCAGTGGACATCAAACTGTGAAACAAAGAAAGTGCGTAATTTAAATCTTCATCCTCAACCACTCCCACCCATACCAATCCAACTTCACTGCACTGTGAGATTAATGCGCGCGGTAAAAATATCAACTTCTAAACTCGAGTACTTTGTGAAGCTAGAGAATTATTACTGAAAGTAAAAGTCATCTACTCTGCCCACTGTGCACTCACCCCGGGGGCGTTTCTAAAACGCTTTTATTAGAACACGTACAAAACGATGTTTATTAGTTTTTTTTTTCGCCTTTTCCCGTTTTCTTGTCGCGCTTCCTTATTACATTGCTCCTTCCATTGTTCTTTAGGCTCTTTAGGAGTTCGCTCTGATGTATAAAATACTTCACGAAATAAGGAGCTGATGAATATAATATTGAAGCCTTATAATACACCAAAATTGTATAGTCCATTTATAATGGAGTTTTATATTAAAATGTACAGTATTTTAATATAATTATAAATTACGCGTCACGTTGTTTGTCCGCGATGATTATTTGGGCAGTCACAACAAAATTATTGTTTGACAGTCTGTTAGCTCCAAACGATTACTTAGATACAGGGAGAGGGAGAGATATAAGAGTGAGAAGGAAAGAGATGGAGAGGGGGAGAGAGAGCGACAGCGACATGTAGAGGAAGAGATATAGCAGGAGAGGAAGCTTATTACCATATAGACAATGACAGGACAACGTCTGTCGGGTCAGCTAGTTACTATTTATAAGGTGAGACGAGCAGTTAACCTGATAGTAAGAGACACGCCTATCTATAACAGTTACAGTTCCAATGCCACCTAGAACATCACCACCATTGCAGAATCTTGTGTGGCATTGGTTCTGACGTCTTATTAGTTATTATAAGCGCCTCGCGGTTTCACCCGCGTTAACTACTATCCCGCAGGAACCGTCAATTTTAACGGGATAAAAAGTAGCCTATGTCACCCGGGGATAGTGTAGCTTCCCAACAGAGATTTTTTTTTTCAAATCGGTTCAGTAGCTTCTGAGGCTATTCAATGCAAACAAAGACACAATCACATCTTTCCTCTTATATTAGTATATATATATATAAATTTGTCTGGAAACAGTGCCTGGAAATTCTGGGTGGCACTGTAACTATGCCTAGTTAACAATTTTCCAGTCCAGTAATCCAGCGAATCAACCCAGCCCAGTGCTGGAATAGATTATATTGTTGACGCAAAAATCAACAAGGTCAAGCCAGCACTGGAATGGATTGCTCACTGGAATAGGTACAGCCCAGTACCGGTTCAATAATTCCAATGCCGTACCAGTACTGGATTCGATCGCTGGACTGGAATGCTGCTGGAATAAAATGAACCGGCCAACAACCACTTATCTTAAAATGAAGGACTTGGCCGCCTTACTACTAAACATGGTATACTTACTTACTAAAACATGGTTATATCTGTCATAATAATTACTTCTGACACGTGTTTCTGAGCACGTAACGTAGGTAAGTGACATTAATATTTATCTAAGCAATTCGCTACCAAATCTTACATTACTATAGGGTAAGCATTTATGTGGAGTATTTGATATTTTATCCTCCCAAGACACTAAATAATGTAACGGAGAAATAATGAGAGCGTGTCATACTAGACAGCTGTCTTCGAGATAATATTCCTCGGACGGACGGGAGCCAGGCCTTAATTAAGTTGTCTAGATTGACCTATATTTTCTTAATAATTATTATTTTACCTTAATTGCTGTAATTAGTCGTTGCTAGCAACTTTGTTTACTTTGATAATGTTATTAAAAGCTTTTGTTTGTCGCATTTAGAATATTACTACTACGTGGACCTTCTAATTTTTTAGATATGAGCAGAGCAAGAAAATTACAGGTGTAGCTGTTACTCATGACTTCGTTTGCAGCTATGCTGTGATGACTGCATTGTATCGATATTAAAATACGAAACACCCACCGAAACCCGATTTAGATTTCGATACAACAGATAATAGACTATCTAAAAGAGTCAAAATTGCAATTAAATCAGTAGAACCACTATTACGTGATGCGGACATTAACATATAGATAAATAGATATATAATATATATAATACCAGCCACGACAGCCACCCCATGATAGACCGCACACATTTCTAACACATTTTTTTTTGTACTAGCTCTAACTAGTGTCAATGAAATGTATCTATTTATCTAATCTATGATTTGTCTGTTCATAGCATTCGCGAAAAACTTCGTAATCACTGAGTATTATGGCATTGCGCCGCAAGCCGGTAGGTTAGGTACCGGCTTTCCCACGGCTCCCTTTGAGATATTCTCGCTTAATGAAGCAACGCTATATCTTAATTAAGTCGCTCAGATTGCTCTTTATTTCGTTAATATTCTGCGTTGATAGCTGTGATTGGCTGTAAGTGTCAGAGCTTTAATAAGCTCCGTGAATTGAGTGGCGATTTCAAAATATTCTGGTTATTTTATAAACTGGGGCTACGCTGTCGCAATGCGGTGAATATTCGTTAAACACGGGTTAACCACTGATTTGTGTCGAGACTATTGAATTAAAAGTAATCACTTAATATATATCAACTACTTTATGGGTATGATTTTGCAGACAGATACATTAACAGGCCCTAATAATACCAATCGGATTGAATTTACAAGTGCATACAATGTTGTTTATTCGTGTCTATATTTTTTTTACATTTGACTACTACCATCACCTGTAGGTACGTACACTTAAACTAACTACCACTCCCATCAACTTTAGCCACAATCTAACCACCACTCACTTAAATATTAATTTCATATTAAACCTTAAAGTAGAGTATTTCCCGACGCATTCGACTAAAATTTGTAATATCGAATTAACCCAACAGATACGAGGTATCGATAAGCTAAAATAAATTGCTGCGTGATTACGGACCCTAAAATGTTAAAGGAAATTAAACTTTCACAAAATATGCATAAATCTCCTGCCAAATATTTAGATTGCATTCTATTTTACGGCCACTTTGGTTACGATAATTGTAAGTGTATTGTATAAACAGTAAGTGTGCCTAATGTTCTCTTATGACGCGCATACGTATACGCTTATTCGATTTCATTTAATTGTGTCAAACAAGTTATGTATCTCTTAAATTTATACATACATTATTCTTCTCTATATTCTTAAAAACACGATGGGAACAGTGACAGAAGACGTAGGTACTAATCAACCATACTTACTTTTACTTTGGCTGAGTTATGTAATAAAATAGTAGTATAAATATTTATTTTTAGCTAACTTCCAAAAAGGAAGTTCTCATATTGGGTTGTATTTTTTTTCTTTATCATTTTAAATAATAATATGGGTTCCCGCAATGTAACGCCTGATTCTATCAAATTATTTGGTGGCTTATGTCATAGCAGATTATTTTTAAAATTCATTTGTTTTTCTGTAATGCCTACTCCTTCCAGTAGAACGACGCATGATACAAGTGGGGAAAGCTGTACAGACTTCACAAAATTGTATTGAACTGTAAGCACCCGACTTATTTATTAGGAACGGCTGACTTAGCCTTAAGTGTAGTTACTATTTATATTAAAGTAAGGCAGTCACCATGTAGACGCCCAGCAATGTATCCTTAACTCTTCTCTTTCACTGAACTCTTCATCACCAACGAACCACATTACATAACTAAACAAAATGGTATCTTTTGGTACCTATCGGAGGCCAAGATTCACCTTGGGTCGCTGCGCCATGCAAACCAAATAAGCATTGACGTCATTCGGATCATGAACATACCTTTTTTTCCCTTCCGCATTTCTTCATCTTCCCACACACCTCACCGGCTCGTCGTGCTGCGAATATGCCAGTGACCTTAAACACCTATTAACAGAGGTCAAATAAATCTGATCTGATTGTTCATTATAAAAAAAGAAGTATCAATTATGCTGTCGGTCCAGCCCACTGTAAAATACACAAACCTACAAAAAAGCTATTTTTTGCGTGACTCCTGATTTAATCACTACTAATTTGTAGGTGTGGGCTGTTTTCAGTGTTCCGTTGGAGCGTTTAATTTTACGGCTTATAAATTTTCTATTTTATGTATGTAAATAAATAGCCTATTGCTCAGAGACCCGTGAGAAATAAAAAATAGATTGTTTTAGGCGTACTAAAATAAAAACTGTTTTTTGCCTTTTTAAAAATTCAGGAGAAGATTCAGATCCTTGCTCGTACAGTCAGCGCTAAAAGTTACTAAGCGAACCCTTCCTGCATCGCAAATAATTGGTGTAACAAAGCGTATTCTAAGTTTAGACGTGGTTCAGGAACTTTTATCACTGACATCACTTATTTTGGTTAAGTCTAGTTTGTTTGCGCTAACAATGCTGATGTGTTGTCCCAGGTGGAATCCAATCTGTTTGGATTTGAGCCTTATAATCCGTGGTTGGCTTAGCTCCATTTTAGCTGAGCCATATAATGGATAAAGTCTACTCTTTGGTCCTAAAATAGTGGTGTTGTTTTTATCGAATGAGGTGGCCAAGCTTTCTTCTATTAGATTTGACAAGGGCGTTGCTTAACTACTGCTAGCAATCGATAACAACTGAGATCGCAGCTCGGTGCGATCGAAGTGAAAGTTACGTATACTAGTACCCAACTTATAAGGCGCGTCGTGAATCTTCGTTCGCGCAGAAAAGAAAGTATGGTCCGAAGATTAACGAAAGAATGCTTAAAACTTACAATCAACCTAAGCTCACTATTATAAGGTTCATAATACACTGCAGCTGTTAGTTCCATCTCACTCTAAGCTCGCTAAGATGGCGGCGGCTGCCGACCAATAGCGGCCAATAGCATTTCTCGCGCTTTGAAAATTCATCTTCTGCGCAGGTACATCGGTAAGCCATATCAGTTGGGTAATACTGAAATGAAGTTATTGATCCGGGACCAAAACCTCAATCCCGGCCCCCATCGTTGGTTTCCAATCACGTTACTTACATGGGCGTTGGTTTTAGGTCGTCAAATGCACTACCAAGATTTAACATCCCCATCTAAAGAAGAAAATGAATCAAATATCGAGTCGTACGAGTATACCACATCCACTGACTTTTTTATTATATCTACTACTCGTATAGGTGGACCTCGCCTTTCTAAAGGTCAGAGTTTACATCGTTCTTCGAATTACGCAGTAACTTTTAAGTAATCTCTGCCTCATATCACTACAACCGAACGTTACCCAAACAAAAACAAAAGAATGACTTCCATATACAAATCTAAATAAATCCGCAAAGAAACCCCAACATTTTATTTTGCCAACAGTCTGTCAAGCAACAACACGATGCTAGAAGTTAGGGGTTAATGCGATCCCCTGAGTCGCACGTCGCCAGTTCGTTACACTACCTCGGGGCATCACTGTCCTCTACTAGTTTAGGAAGTATTTTTAACATAGTGTGGTCCTTTTCTGGCACAGTTACGCGAGCCTTGAACAAGAGAGAGGCAGTGCTTAACTTTTTTATTGTATTGCACGCTTGTCGCCGTGAGAAATCGGTTCTTAACCCATTTCAGTAGTGTGGTACGCCTGACGTTCGAAGATTGAAATTGAATATGCCCGCTGATTTCACTAGAAATGATCTGTGGTTCTCTTCAAACTAGAATACAGTAATGTTTACAAGTTACAGGGTACGAATTTACGAATCCAATTAAAAGATTATCAAACCAATTAAGGCTGATGTAAATACCGCAAAGATATCATCTAGTTAAAGTAGCAGTAAAACTTCTACGTACAATATTGATGACATGCTATATTTCACCTGAACTGTCGTTAGTTCAGCAACAGAACATAATTACACATAACAACAAGAAACTTGAGCCGCAGCGAAAATTCTCCTACTAAATACTGACAATATATCATACCTACTAACTTACTTGTACCATAGACAGCGCTTTAGTTGGACGCTTGTTCCATTTAAAACAGCGCTCCGGCGCTTACTGAGCGCGACATTGTCTTTGCGAAGCGTTAACACAAGGAATTAAAAAGGTATAGGTAGGTACGTAAGGTTAGCAAAGTTAATATTTTGTAAATGCCAGAAGGAAGCTGTTGTCCGCGCCTCTGCCTCTTCAGTCTTACGCACACGCACATAACTAAATCAGCTGTTCTTGCAACAAGCGCAGGCATTTCAAAGAAGCTATCGACAAATGGCAGATCATAAGCTGAACTGATTCTACATAAAGCGTGTTGCTAAAGCGTACTCCAGTAAATGGCCCGGGGCAGGGCCGTGTCAAGTGCTCCTAGGAGAGTGAGCCGAAACGTAAAAACAGCCGTTCGCGAGTCGAGCCGTGAATTTCTGCTACTGAACAAGGCATATTATTTGTCGCTTTTATTGACCAATTTATAACTTGCAAGAGTTGTTGGTGACTTTTTTAGTCGCTAACATAGTTGGACGCTATCTTTGTAAAGGTAGACTTCCAGTCATCGTGTAAGTTTTCGGATGCGCACTTTAGCAGCGAGTACAAGCGTCAGTAACGCGCAGTGTTAATGTATGCGAGAGTACTAAAATTAATCTCTCATTTTTACATAATGCCTATTAGAAACGCATAGACGCGGCGGCACTGGCGTAGCGTCATTGATGCGTGACTGATTCCTGACGCGGTGATAACAACTAATTGAAATCACTGACTTCTTTTCAATAAATATAACCGCGTGTAAAACACCATGCACTGTTCCACGTTATTAATCCTGCCTCACCGCTTAAGCGTTAAACTCCTTGATGAAGTCTGTATTTCCCGATAGTTATTTATTATCTGGGAGTCTTTAATTTACGAGTGAATAGGTTACTTCTAGGTAAGCGGGTATCACCATTGACCACATCGTCACTGGCTAGATGAGTTAATTGAACGCAAGTCTTTTTACTATTTATTGAACACGAAGCGCAAACTATCCACAACATGAATTAATATCCCAACAAAGATCTCTACACTTATAACTGTGATTTGAATCGAAGGAAATTGTTTCCCTTGTGTTAATCTAAAGTAAACACATTTTCTACGTTAACTCCAAAATTACTCCTAATCGAAACGATAAATTGCACCACTTTCCACGACGGTTGTAGCATTTAATAAGTTCTGCTCCATAGTCTTAGATTTGTAGCTACTTTCCAGTGCTGTATCCAGTAACTGGCAATAAGCCATGAAATTATACGACTGGAACCAGACCGGGCACAACCTCATCCATTGCAAATAGAGCCAATGGACTTGAAAATACAGAGTTATTTTTAAAGTCAAATGGATATAATATAAACACCGAATATTTCAAAATAAACGGTAAAAGATGATTTTGCAGCTTTGGCGTTTATTGGGCAACAAACAACATAATATAGACGGCATTTCTTATTATTAGCATAGGAATCCATTGTAGAGATAACCAGAATAGCCGCATTATTCGTCTTTATTCAAACAATGAACGGTTATTCCCTAATACACCCGTAAACAGATGTAAGCCCCTGAATTATTAAGCGAGGAAACGATCAGCTTGGAATCGAGTAGGTATCGGAAATGATCGTGTATTGTCTCGATTGGTTGTTATCGACTGCTCATGTAGGAGGCATTTGATACTACAGCGGCTTTTTGGCTGGTGGTAATCGATTATGTATATGTTTGTTTATAAATCGAGGCGTAAAGATTGATGGGGGTGAAATTTTGCATATCCTGATACGACAGGGTTCACAAAAGCACCTATTATTATGGAAGACGTGTGGAGATACCCTAATGCTTTAACGTTTTGATTGCCAAGACAGGTATCTACTGAATTATACCTAAGGTAGGTAGGTACCTCAGTTATAGCATTATTTTTGCATCAACAATCAGGCGCACAACTCCGGGTGATTCGATAAGTTCGTCGCCCTAAATCATAATATCACACCCGCAGCAAATAACAATCGGTAGATTGTCAAGCTGACAGCGTAACGAATGTGTGCCACCAAATGGCGCGTTATTTATGATATCTATACCATTAGTAGGTAAGGAGATTTCTTGAGAAAATCATGTTTGCTGTAATACCTAAGTAGGATAGGTAAAGGCTATTAATCTGTCAATAACGTTCTTGACTATGTTTTTGTTGTGTTATGATGTATTTTTTAGTGATGTTGGTGAAGTCAGTAAATAGTTTTGTGAGACAGTCTTCTTTACGGCAAAAGAGTAAAATTGTAGGCACCTTTCGTATGTTTTTTAGAACTGTAAAATTCGTAGAACCGTGCGTAGGTAATAAAGTTAGTAAATAAAGTTAGGTATTTGAGGTATAGATAGAATTATAATGTACTAGTTAAGAACGAATCTAATTTGCGTACAATTCATTTCTAAATACACACCAATTCTATACAATAAGTATTATATGTATATTATTTAGTGAGTATAGTACGAGTATATGTGGATATATATGTGGATGACCGAGCTGTGCTCGGTATTTTTGTTTATAAATTGTATTTTTTGGAAATTATATTTAAGTACGAATTACTAATAAAATTATGAAATAAAAATAATATTTTTCGATCTTATCGATAGAATAATAAAAAATATGAACTGGTTAGAAAAAAATGATAAAAAAAACACGAATAAAATGACATTTTCTAAAAATGATTCCTAGCTAGATCGATTTATCGCCCCCAAAACCCCCTATATACTGAATTTCATGAAAATCGTTGGAGCCGGTTCCGAGATTCCTATTATATAAATTATAAATTTATATAACAGGAATATATAATATTATAAATTGCTCATTTAAAGATATAAGATAAGTATAGGTAATTTTGAAATTATTACTTTCACAATTAGTGATGACAATAATAATGCGTTCTTTACCACTCAAGTGCATCCGTCCGTTATCCAACCGTTTGTTATTTCAAAATGAAGCACATTGAGCAGGTTGTTATTTTCACCGTTCTCTCTCACTCTATCTATACAAGGAATTATGAGTAGGTAAATGGAAACGACACGGATTTATCCAGGTCGACAGCCTGTCAGAAGCAGTAAAACGCAAAATGAATATATATTATTTCCTTGTCGATAAACGTCGATTTTCCTATGTCATGGAATAAGCATTTTATTTCAGTATGGCGTTTGTAAATTCAGCAGTGGTGGTTCGTCTTGCTTTGCTTGTAGTACAACCGGATGAATGAATGAAGAAATGAAAAGATGAAAACAACGGAATGTTAATATTGAAGACGGAGTAAGCTCAAGCCACAGAGAAAGAAGAGGAATGAGTTGAACAATATCAAAAGATAGATAATTTTGCCTAGAAGTAAATATTAAAAAGAAATATGAATGAATAGCAGTAAGAATAAACGTCCAATGTTAACATTTTAAAAATAATGAAGATTTTATTAAAATAATTCTGATCGAGGTAGATAATATATTACTAATACGTACCTGCGTATTTTTTTAATTAAAGTGAAAACTAAAACAAGATTATAATTCATATTCACTTATTCTCAAAGAGCCCAATATATTTGGTGTGGTTTCTAAAAACCATAAGGCGTCATATTTTTCTTCAAAAGAAATTTCCTCAATCATTAGAAAAACAATGAACGTGTTATTTAAATTATTTTATGTAACTACCAAGATTTCAAAGGTTTTCATGCAATAGCATACTTTTGACAATGTATAACAATATCGTTGCAAATGAGATCGCGTTAATTTAATTAAAATTAATTATCAGCATAATTATGTCAGCGTCTCTTTGTAACTGGGTAGCGAAAAATTTGTGACTAATGATGACCTCGAGTTCTAATTCTAAAGATACTCTTCACTCCCAATGAAAAGGAATCCCGTTGCTCCTATGCGTTAATTATAAAGAAAACAAAGCCTTACAAATGACAAGTGTGTAGGTATTATGTAATTATTAACTAAGGAGAATATTTAACTATCACTGATTCACTGATTATTATATAGTGAACATAATAATATTTTGTTCAATTCATTATGCAATCAGAGGTGTAAGCAGCATGCGCAGAGGGCAGTGTTCGAGCGCTAAAAAATAATCCGTGGTAGTATTTAAATTTATACCACTACCAACACTGGTAAACTGTCATCACTACCCACACATTTGTCTATAAAACGGAGCGCTCGGGGAACGTGAGTTCATTCTTACATCGGCCACGGCGCATTGCGCATTGTTATAGGGCTTAGGGGATGAGCCTTTTTAAAAAAAGAAATAAAAATACTTAATTGAATTTAGTAAGACAACCGTCTGGTTTGGATGTTGGATGAAGACTAAAGTGAGTGGATGGGTGTCTGAAATACTAAGAAAGGGAAAGTGATGATTAGGTGGAATTAGGGATGAGTCTGCCATAAAGGGTGCAGGCGGAGTATATAACACCTCCCAGGGGTGGACTAAACTTCGGGGTTGAAATTTCGAAGTTTAGGAAAGTTATATATTTATTCTAATGCTGGGGGATGGAATGTCCTTTGGGCTGTGGTCTTGTTTACTGACCTTGACGGGGATGACAGGTTTGGGAGTATTGGTCAATTCTACAGGGGGGTCAACTGGAACTGGTCGGGAAAGCTTAGGAAAGCGATAGGTGAGACGGTTGTGCGATTTAATACACAAAAACAATTTGTAAATGAAAAAAAATAAAAATGGTACAAGTAATCAAGATTAAAATAATTGAGTAATGAGTCTCGTATTTAATAATTTGATGTTGGTCTAGTATTTTACCGGTTTCTTCTGACAGAGATTTGAGTTTGGACTTTGTTTCAAGTGTGAAGATATCTAAATCGATGTTTTGTAATTTTATACGAGGGTCATAACTCATTTCCGTTTTAAACTTATCTAGGGTACAACACGAATCATTAATTATATTAAAGTCGGAACGGTACACAGTAGCGTTGATGTTATAGTTATTATATTTCGGTATTAATTTGGTACTTTTACAGTATGCAAAACAGTTGTTTGGTATGTTTACAATTCCTGTCCCGATAATATTTAATTCTAAGCTTTTCTGACTGGGACATTCGATATACAATTTATTGTTCTGCGATTGTACATAAATCCAGTTATTGTTGGAAAGTGGTTTCCATATATCTAGATGTCCATAAATGAAGTCAGTTTGACACTGCGGTGGTAGAACACTTATTACGTTTGAAATAAGTTCACTTTCACAACTGGGATTCGCGCTGGTTGGGTACACGGTCATGACGTCACAGATAAACTCGCGAGGGTTTATCACTCTGCATTCATTCAGTGATTCAAGATTGCAATATTCCGATTTGTCCTTGGTCAAAGCGATGTACTTACTGCTAGGTACTATGAAAATAAATGAGTTCGGTTTTACATTGTTATGCGGGGTAGGCAGAGCTATACTATGGTATAAACTATATTTCTTAGAGGATATCAGAGGTATCCTTAAAACAAAAATAATCTTATTGTCTAAACTATAACAAATTACATTAGATATGTTCATTAACATATGAATTTGACTTAACTCTAAGGCAATAGGTAAGTTAAGGTCAGCCGGTAAGTACCTATAGTTATCAGCGAGTTCCTGATATAATTGCGTGGGAGTTAAAACAGCTGGGTGAAGAATGTTTTGGCTGCTAAACATAACTGCATTAACTATGTCTTCTAATTGAAATGATAAGGCGAGCACAGTGGCTTCCAAACTGTTAAAAATTGAGTTAATATTTGCTTTTGTTTTTAAATCATCATAGGCTTGTGAGACATTTTTCAATTTTGATGATAGGTTTTCGATGCCTTCAGTAAGTTTAGCTTCATTCATATTTATTGTATGTAATGTTTTGTTGAATTTGGACAAGGTAGAGGCTGTAACCAAAATGTTTTCTCTTATCAGGGAAGCGAGCCTTTTTTCATTATTTTGCAGACTTCGTATGGCGCTATCATACTTGACAGCGTCATCCTCGTCTAGGGTTCCAAATATTGCTTTGGATAGAGTGCCAACACCGCCTATCCAGGCACTGCGTTTAAACCTATTGATGCCGGTAAGGTGAGCGATGGATGAATATGCGGAAGTAATATCTTTGTACCTGACCGCCAGTGGTTCTAACACGTTATGACACTCTAGCTGACTAGTGGTTTCAATTTGAATCTGGTTACATAAGAAACGTATTGTACTAAGTATTGAGTTAATGTTTTGAATATGAGGTTCGATGTGTGATACATCTAACGGAGTAACTACGTCTAGATGACCAATATTTATTTTCAGTTCGCCAATTGGATCAAAATATATGCCGGAGCTCGAGTTGATTGGTTGGACATACTCATGGTGACCTTGAACCAGTACGCTGTAATGAAAAGAAATGTCGGAGTTACGGACACTTAAATATCAGACTTACCTAAGGTTATTTAAAACTACGAGTACTTATGTAATCTAATCGCTTAATGAGCGTTAATTATTAAAACTAAATTAAGTGTATAAAAATAAAATATTCTAAGTGGGAGATGCGTTACGATCTTCCACGTGCTTAACTTCATCGTAATGATGCTTCACATGGCGTCTATTAATTAGTAAGGATAGGGTATGATTACCATGTATTTTAACGACTTTGTATGGGCCTTTCCATAAAGGCGACAAGGCTTTGCGCATCCTTAGGTGATTCTTTAACATGACGTAATCACCTGTCTTATATTCAACAGGACGAGTCCTTGAGTCGTAGTACCTTTTGGAAGCTTCTTTAGATTTATGAATGTATTCTAGAGCTTTATCGCGTGCGTGTTTCATGCGATGTTGCAGAAGTTTGACATATTCAGGATATGTGGTATCGGAGTTGTCATTGTATACCGAGTCTGGTATGTGTGGCTTATGCCCGAACAATAGTTCGTATGGAGAGTAGTGTGTAGTTGAATGTACGGCAGAGTTATATGCCAACATAGAGGTGTAGACATATTGGGGCCAATTGTCCTGATCTTCGTTAGTGTAAGATTTTAAATATTCCTTGAGAGTGGAATGAGACCTTTCTAATGCACCTTGAGTCTGCGGATGGTAGGGTGATGACCATAGTTGTTTGATCTTCAGGAATTGGCATGTCCTTTTAAAGAGATCCGCGGTAAAATTAGTACCTTGGTCAGTTAGTATATGTTTAGGAATTCCGAATAGGGATATAAAATGAAGAAGGCAATCACTTGCCTCTGCCGCTGTGTTACTGCGAAGAGGATATGCTAGCGAAAACTTTGTTAAGTCGTCTTGCATAGTCAGAATGTACTTGAGATTGGCTGTGCCGGATTCGGGCAGAGGACCTACAATGTCGAGGGCTAATCTTTCGAATGGAGATGTGGAAGTAGATGTTATAACCATAGGTGCCCTATTTATTTTACGCAATGCTTTATTGGATTGGCATGATGGGCATGCCTTAACATAGTTCTCTACGTCACTACGCATATTCTTCCAGGAGAATCTCTCCTTGATGCGATTTAACATTCTCGAGGATCCTAAATGTCCTGCAATTGGGATATCATGATTCTCTTTCAAGATTTTGGGTATTTCGCTAGGCGAAGGGAATATAATATTATTATGGTAAATGTGGATTTTTATATTGGTGCCATCGAATAAATATGTCAGCATGTTGTAAATTTTTGTGAAAGAATGTCTGTCAAAAGGATTTCTAAAATCCGTTATGCTGATTGCATTTACCGTGGGATAAGACATGATTATTTCGTCACGGGCATACTTTAGGCACTTGAATATGTCGGGGTATGAGTGGTCATCGAAGTGGTGCACCTTTGTGAATAGGAAAAGGTAAGTTTTGTCTCCGATTGTGAGAGGTAAAAACGTATGTAGATTTCTTTCTAATTTCAGGAATTCGTCGCGTTCAGTACTTGGACAGTTAGCAAGAATTTCTTGAACGTAGGGCATGGATTCATCCATGTCTATAGAGGTAGGTATTATTATTAGTTTTTGTACTCCTTTCAGTAAATCTTCGTTGTGTTCTGTAATTTGAGTATTGTACGACCTTACAGGTGATTTTAAGAATTTGTTATAGGTTTCGTCGGGTAAAGGTAAGGTTTCAGGTATTGGAGAAGTTCCGGGTCCACGATCAGCAGATGTGGATGCAGGTAAGTTGTTAGGGTTCTGCCAACTGGTTGAAGGTTGAGGATCTGGTTCTGTTTCAGGTTGTGGATCAGTCAGCGTGGAAACGAGGTCACCAGGGATAGGAGGAGATACGAATATAGGAGGATCTACAGCAGTATCAGGATTTACAGCAGTAGGAGGAGACAGGGGACTGAAGTCAAGGTCGAAACCATCTACTGGGCTAAAGTCTGTTCTCAAGATTTCATCAAGGCTTTCTTGAGGAATCTCTGCAAGAGGTTGCAGGGGAGTGTCATCAACAGGGTTTGGATTTAAATTATTTTTATTTTCAGGAAAGATCGGATTTACAGGGTATCTAGAAAGAGCGTCTGCTGCGCAGTTTAATTTACCCTTACGATAAATTATTTCGTATTCATACTCTTCAAGCTTTAGTCGCCAACGTTGGAGTTTGCTGCTGGGGTCCTTGTGGTTAAATAACCATTTTAAAGGTCTATGATCGGTTACTATTCGGAACTTATTTCCGTAGAGATAGGGACGAAAGGTTTTACACCCGTATAGGATGGCTAGTAACTCCTTTTCTGTCGTACTATAGTTGGATTCACTCTTATTGAGAGTGCGTGACGCAAAAGCCACAGGTTGGTCTTTACCAATCTGTCCTTGGGAAAGGACAGCTCCCACGGCGTAATTCGAGGCGTCGCAGGTTAGTATAAAGGGTTTGGTAAAATCGGGGTAAATTAGTAGGGGCGCAGTCGTTAATTTACGTTTCAGTGTATCGAAGGCAAGCTGTTCTTGATTTTCCCATTTAAAGGTTGCTTCCTTTTTCAGAAGATTGGTGAGGGTCTTGGCAGTTTTTGAAAATTCAGGTATGAAACGGCGGTAATAAGAAACCAGGCCAAGAAATGATTTGATATCTCTAGCAGATTTTGGCTCTGGATATTCAGTAACGGCTTTGATTTTGTCGGGATTAGGCTTTACGCCTTGCTCTGTAATGACATGACCCAAATAACACACTTCTCGTCGCAGGAATTCGCATTTATCTGGTTGTAGTTTTAGATTAAAGTCTCGGATTCTTTGGAAGATTGATGTGAGGTTTACAATATGGGACTGGAGGTCATACGCGTAACAGACTATATCGTCAAGATATACGAAGCATCGCATGCCTTGGAGCCCGGATAAGGCTGAATTCATCAGTCTTTGAAAGGTAGAAGGGGCGTTTTTTAGCCCAAATGGCATTCTCAGGAATTGGAAGTGTCCTTCTGGGACGGTAAAGGCTGTTTTAGTTTTATCCGCTTCATTTAACCGGATCTGATGAAACCCGGATGCCAGATCTAAAGTCGAAAAGTATTTGCTACAACCGAGCTGATCCAGGATTTCTGTGATCTGAGGTATGGGATAAGTGTCACCAATCGTGACATCGTTGAGTTTCCTGTAGTCTATTACGACTCGCCATTTTTGTGTATTAGACGCGTCGAGTTTTTTGGGGACGACCCATATCGGTGACGACCATGGGGAGTCGGATGGCTCTATAATATTTTGTTCTAGCATTTTGTCAACTTGTTTCCGGACTTCGGCCTTGTGAACTTCTGGGAATCGGTAAGTTTTTGTGTGGATCGGTGTTTCGGTTGTCGTTTTTATGTCGTGTTTTAGAGCGTTTGTACAGGATAGTTTTTCACCGGGAAGATGGAAAATATCGGAAAATTCCGAACAAAGTTGCATGAGAGCATCCTTTTCTTCACCATTGAGGTGAGAGACACGCAATTGTTTTAGCACCTCTTCGGTGCGTGAGACGCAGTCAGTTGTAGGACTTATATGGTTTACAGAAATGGAAGGGCGTTCTTGGAACTCTAAAGAATCAATAGGGGTAAGTTTCAGGTTAAGATTTGATTTCAGTGTAACGGGTTCTTCAGAGGTGTTTACTACGGATATATTTATTCTGTTATTTTCTTTTACACGGACAACGCTATTCGCGAATAAAAGTGTTTTGGAGAATTTCTGATCGAGGATCATTCCTACTTTTACTTCTGGGTTACGGACAGAGCATTCGATGATTGTTTCTGTTCTTGCAGGGATCAAGTACGCAGGATCATGAAAGCGCAGTTTCAGAGACGATTTACCGAGGCAAAGTAAGTTATTAGTATAGTCAATGTTGCAGCTATGTGCGTTGAGCATGTCGGAGCCTATGATTCCATCATAAGGTAAGTGTATCTTATCAATTACGTGGAATTGGTGAGATATGTTAGATTTAGGCAATTGTATTTTCAGTTGAAAGTGGCCTCGGGTTTGGATAGATTCTTCTGACGAATCAATGCCTTTTAGTTGAATTTTCTCCCTTACTAACTTTGGATGTTTTTCCATACAGGAATGTTTCAACAGACTTACTGAAGATCCCGAGTCTACGAGTAAGGACAGAGGAATGTCGGACACAGAGGACTCGACGAGTACATGAGGCAATAACATAATCGCAGGATTATTTGTGATCTCAAACACATTGGATTCAGTGGATTTTGGCAGGGTAATGCCCTGCGAGGATACAGTGGATTTTGGCAGTTCATCATGTAGCGATGACTGCAAGGATTTAGAAGGGTCCATAAGTTGAGCTCCATGTGGCGGAGTCAGTTTAGGTCGAGACATAGGAGTTAGGGTGCCGATTTTTAAATCTCGAGGTCCCGTACGACACCGGGACGAGACGGCTACTCGTTTTTTGGTTCGGCATCGACAGTGTCGTAACCTTCCTCTGATTCAGCTGGAAACTGATCTTCGAGGGCATCGGAAACAAAATGAACACGCTGAGGTGTTCTTGATGGGTTTTGTTCAACCCTGAATCGGTTGTTGTTATATTGTCGTTTACGGCATTGTTCCAGGGTATGACCTGGTGCTTTGCAGTATCTGCAGATGGGAGTAGAAGGGTTGTTACTCGTATTATTGGTCGGTTGGTTGGAGAAGTTCGGCCTAGATTGGTTAGAGGTCGATGGATATTGTTGATTTTGATCACGGCGTGCAGGTTGGAGATTAGATCGCGGGAAGTTTGTTTTTTCCGGGCGTGAACCAGGTAAGTTCTGTTTGTATAGATACTGTTGTATCTTCTCCTCCGAAATGGCTATGTTGATAGCTTCGTTAAGAGTTTTGGGCGACTTACATCTAACGATGTTTGATATGCGGGTTATTAACCCCATCTGGAAATGGTGGAGGGCTAGTTCCTCCATGGCTGCTGTGCGTCCTATCATTTCTCTACTTTTATGGCCATGTGAAATTGATATTTCTGTGAGTAATCGAGAGAGACATGTTTCAATTCTTAAAGCGTACTGGCTCACCGGTTCATTGTTTTGTTGTTTGCATTCCTGAAGGTCGGTGAGCAAATGGGCATAGTGCTTTCTCTCACTGAACTGTGTCTTAAGAAATTCTTTGAGTTGTAACCAATTCGCAAATTCTTTAACCGAACAAGCGGTTTGAGCCTTGCCCTGCAGTTGACATAGAATGTACTTGAATAGGATATCTTTTTGAGGTTCCGTGGCTAACTCATAGGCATTGCTGCAATTTACCAGAAAGGAACTAAGCGCTTCTCTAGATCCATCAAATGGTTTTATGAATTTGAGTAATGTGGAAAGGTCTAGCTCTACTTTAATGGTTGCAGTGTTTTTCTTTTTCGTGACTGACCTTGTAGTCGGACCCGGAATACAAAAATTATCGTCTTCCGTATCCGTAACGGTGACTTCGGGTCTTTCCGGTTTCGGACTTGTGGATCTACTTTCGGACATTTTGAGATGTTATAGCCAACAGTACAATGGAAGTAAGAGTAAATAGTACACAAAGTAAATCACAATTCACACACAATCAATAAAAATTAGATCAGTAAAATAAATTCGTAAAATGACAATATTAAAAGTTTGAGAAACGCGATGACCAAGAACCACTCACTTGAATACGGACAGAGTAATAACAAGCGTTATCATTTCTTCGAAGCTCTCGCACGGTGGGTGAGATGTAGTCGCGCAGGATGCAGATAAGAGTCGTGCGGCGGATCGTCGCCGCGTCGCGTCGAATGAGCTTGCCTGTCGTCGGATGGTCGATAGCGGTCACAGCATTAACTTATGCGTGACAGTGGGTATGACTCGCTGCCTCCGGAAAATGGCTGCGGCTGGCTGCAGCAC
This sequence comes from Hylaea fasciaria, assembly GCA_905147375.1. Classification (NCBI taxonomy): domain Eukaryota; kingdom Metazoa; phylum Arthropoda; class Insecta; order Lepidoptera; family Geometridae; genus Hylaea; species Hylaea fasciaria. The sequence continues at coordinate 2,701,486 of LR990201.1, forward strand.
AAGCAGTGTGCAGCGGTAGGCCTTTCACAAAACTTGGTTCTGGGTAAACGGGCTGGTTGGTTTGATGCACTTCACTTTTTGGATGAATTAGTAGCGCACAACGAAACTTGCTTTTTCACACACAACAGACACGTTATAATTATATACGGCACTCACACGGAATTCGCGTATGTATTTGGAAGGATGGAGACGGTACCGGGGATTTCAATTTTTTAAAATCCCTTAAGCTGCCACCAAATGTTATAGGGCTTAGGGGATGAGCCTTTTTAAAAAAAGAAATAAAAATACTTAATTGAATTTAGTAAGACAACCGTCTGGTTTGGATGTTGGATGAAGACTAAAGTGAGTGGATGGGTGTCTGAAATACTAAGAAAGGGAAAGTGATGATTAGGTGGAATTAGGGATGAGTCTGCCATAAAGGGTGCAGGCGGAGTATATAACAGCATGCTGTAGGCCTGAAGCGTCCTTGTAGCTAAATAGCTATAAACTATACTTTAATTAATCACGTACTTAAATAACTACCTGATTAATTAAAAGCGTAAAGTGAATAGTTAATCTGAGTGCCGGTTTAAGTTATGGCCATCTGATTTATTTTTTATATGCAATGATATTTCAACCCAAGTTTTAATTAGTTGTGAAAATTTGTGAAAACACGGTAACCTCCTAAACTCAAACAAAGAATTTATATGCGAATGTACTCTTAAATACTTGTTTTATCCGCTCCATATTTGGACACCACTTGGTTTAACTTTACCAAAGCTTTTCAAATCACGTGATATTTATTGGAGTCCCAACTTGACCTCTCCATTTCACATTCTCCAACTGAAGAATGTAAGGTCAGGTAATTCGGGCCCAGCCATTTTTAATGATGATATAAATTGGGCATATCTGCCCGTGTCAGGCCAATCTCTTAAAATTATAAATTGACATCGTACTCACCAAAATTGGGGTTATTTGCGAAAGAAACTTTGATGTCTCAATGTGTTTTTTTTATATTGAGAAGCATTTAATTCGATCCAATGTGCTGAATCACCAAAACATAATTTATGGTATAATACTTGTCTCAGACATATACTTATGTGTAATGCTGCTCCAAAGCTAATATTATGTGAGAGGTATTTTGCAAATACCTATAGATATTTAATTTTCGTCATGCCACACACATTTCGCAACCGCTATTACTGTGTGAGCTTCGTTCAGCCTTTGCGAAAACTGCTACACACATATTTGCAGAGCGTATGTGGGAGGTCAAAGAGTTGGTAAGTTAAATATACTTACCTATCAACATTTGTAGAAATACTTCTACACTTTATATGAAATATTACTTACAACATTTGTATAAATATTTGTTGTACACAGGCGGGGGACGTAAAGAATCACCCTACCGTCTCTTATCTCCAACACTCAACGCTAAGTGGTTAGATTCCCAAGATCGTCGAGAAGTCACCTAAGTGAAAACAAATGCTTCCCCGCCACCCTAAGGAACCCGGCGATTTATTCAAATAAACCAGAATAACCACCTATTCTGCGCTGACTTTGGAAGCTAGGATTTTGTTGAAAACATTTTGTACACTTATATTTAAAGTGGTGTTGCGTTCAGTTTGAAGTCAATTGAATAATGAATAATGCTAAAGTTTTTCATTCCAAAATCTACAGGACCTACAAAAATCTAGAGGTTATACAATACAGGGTTGTATGGAAATACTCGCACCTACCTTACCTGATGCTTGCTTTGTATGAAATCAAATCGAAAATTAGCAATGACTTTATCATCTGTAGCAGAATCAAGGATATGATCTCGTAATAAAAACGGATCTCACTTGAAAAGACCGTGCATACATTTATATTTAAATACTACGGAGTAACGATAAGAACAGTAACCTAACTAGGTATATAGATTGTCTACACGCTTTGGCCGTCTATTCAAGGGCTTTTATGAGTTATGACGTGCGTATACTTAGCGTGAAAAGTCAATGAACTTCCTTAGTTTTACGCACGCAAAAACCTAATTCGGCACAAAAAAGCAAATTATACGTTGGACATGTTAAAGCGCTTTACTGCTTACAGTATCCTTTACACAACGGTAGATTTTTTTCATAAAAACGCCATAAAAATTAAAAACACGGAATCTCAGTCGTTTTGTAACAACTTGCAACAGTAGTCCCTCGTCTGGTTCATGCCTTCCGCTTATCATGCGGATTTCAAGTTACGACCAAATAAAAGGATACACTTGCCCCATCTCATCGCCTGACGTACCGCTTAAAATAAAGCATTATTTTCGTGTCAAAAGAAAAACGTGCAAGGCATAAAAGTTATCGCGAGAAGTGGCATACTTTACGGCAAATTTTCGTCACAAGCTTTGCATACTGTAGGGAGGGGTAGACGTCTAAAGACCTGGTCCTTTTTTGCCCGACTAATGTATGGGGTGCTGTGTTTAACACGAATGTTATGCAGTCATAGTAGTTTGGTATCACTAATATGCACATTAAATTGATTCTTTATGGTATTTTAATTGTCAGTATAAAAACATACTGACAAATTTTGTCACAAAATTAACTACACCCAATAAAATAATAGCATTAAACTTTCGAACCACATTAATAAAATTGAAAATTAAAATATAAAAATAACAATTTAACTGATAATAATTTCAACAGTAAAATACGTCTAGTAGCAGCCTTTTTGAAATACACCCGTTAGAGAAGACCAACAAACTCTAAAATCAAGTATCTCTACCGAATAGCAAGATCCAAGTCTCGGTTGCCCCAGCCCAGCGAAACTGTCGCTTCTCTTTACGACATCGCAGGCGATCTCGCAGCGCGTTATAAACACAAAGGCGTATGGAGCCTGTATATTACTCGCATAATGAACGAACCTTAAGATATAAAACAAAAGCTCCCTCGTTCTGAGAGTCTGTGAGAGTCATGCCCTAATTATTTGCGAAATTACTTGTTATAACCGCGCCTCGGTTTTTGATACTCGGCCTTGTGAGTTTCGACAGCCGAAACGTTAGCGTCTACGTTTCATTAAACTGACGGCGTTTTATCGAGTGCGTGAACCTAAGGAAGGATGGACGGCTCAACGCCATATAAGAAAGTGAAGCACTCTAGGTATGCCAACTGCTCGTACGCGGAAGGCTGTATGTAATGCACAGGATCACGTAATGTCGATAGATTTCACAAAAAAACTGGTTACGCACGATAATCGCTTTGCAATGGAAGTAGGTTTATATTTTTGAAGGCATTTTTCCTTGTGTCACGTGGCCATCTTCACACACGGTCATACCAAGGTCATCTATGCTTCACTTTTGTACATGGCGTCGTGAGGCTCTGCTCTTTTGAAGGTTCATGGTTTGAGTTTGACATCTTTTATATTGCATAATAGCAGGCGCCTATAAAATGAAGCAGCAGATGGCAGACCTCGTAATTATAATTGAGCCTTATCCTCTCCTTTTGTGTCAAATGATTCAAATGCTGTCATCATGTTTCAAATGTTGTGCATTGAGCTATATAAACTTTAGCTATGCTGTTTTTTGTAGACAGTCCATAAAAATCAGTTTAAATTAGAATTAATTTAGAAGCATTACAACAAAAAAACAGTGAAACATTTACAAAATGTAGTAAGCAACAAAATCTTTGTTTCATCGAAAAATTCAAAGTAATAAAGAGACGTAGGTATGCTAAAATCAGGAGAGAAGGTAAGACAATAATGGCTGAATTAAGTCTGCTTTCAGTGGTCTAAAAACAAGAATGATTTCTTTCCACCCACGCTAAAACCTACAAATAAACCACAAAGCTCTTCACCATCGATATCCCGACCTAACATCGTTCCATAGATGAATGACGTTATCAATTGCAATTTATAGAAGATAAATAGCGGCCAGATATGGTAATGTGGTCATCGATCATTATTACACCTAGCGTTGTTGAAAGCTCAAGAGCTAAGGCCTGGTGCAAGTTATGAGATAATTTTTCTTATTCTGTAAATTTACAAGCTTGTCAATATGGATACTTGTATTTTTGTGGGCACAGCTTCCTTATAATTGCGACCTTTACTGTGCGGGACGTTAAATCTTTTTATTGATTCGTCCGCAAAAACAGTTTTTTTTCGCTTTACGTCGCATCGCTTCGCAAGACGCCACCATAGGACACTGAAGGAATAACAAATAGAAATCCCAATGCAGCCATTATTCGGATTTGCCGCTGAAGCCACCCGTCAATAGCTGTTAGTTTCGCATTGCATCGCTTCGCATAAACCAATGTAGGACACTAGATCAGGCGCTAAGCTTTAAAATGTAGTTCTTTATCTTACAATTTCAGGCGAAGCAATTAACTTTTCAGTAAGTAAAATTGCTCAGAAAGTTTGTATCATTAAATTAAGATGTTTCTGTATGTAACCTACACTTCTTGAACGTTTCCATGAGTTTTAATTAATGATTACTGTTGCTACGAAAATTTTCTCAGAATTTTAGTACCAGTACGAAAATTCAAGGTACGAGTATAATTAAAGTTCTTTCTGGAAAGACGAGATAAACCGATGGATATTATTACCTTGAGCACTAAGGCGGAATTCGCAATTCAAAGTAGATTGCACTACATTTTATTGAACTGTAGAAACGGCCATCAAGCAAGCGATCTGAAAAAATGGTTACGATTTCAAAATACAGTTTGTACCTGTTAGCGTCTCTACAATATGGGTACTACAAAGCTTTGGAATATGCTGTTAGTCAGTCACCAGCTACGGAGTTATTTTTAACCGGTTAGAGGTGTAGACAAGTGAAAAGCGTCAGCGATAAATACTTGTAAATATAATCAACAGTAAATGTTTGCGTCGGTGGTTTTAATTAAAGATGTATCAAACAAAGCTTTATTAAACTGTTTTGGCTCAAGTGGACTGTTTTAGTCACCCTGGATTAAGACATAGAAATTTAGACTATTGTAAATCCTAAAAAATATAGTGCGCCTGTCAACGCTAGTGAAACCGCGGACGTGTAGCTAGTGAAATATAATAGCTACCCGCACATTGCCCTACGCTCATCGCCTTACTGCCTTGTCAAACTAACAGCGAACCGAAGCGAACGAGGCAAGGCGTGTGTAAATCTCACCACATAACCTGTGTGCCTAGTGCGAGTTTTGACAATTTGCGCTCGGTCCGTTTAGCGTAAACTTGAAATTGTATGGAATAAGAGCAGCGCCATCTAGCGTCAGTCAGTCAGTCACTAGATGGCGCTGCTCTTAATCCATACAATTTCAAGTTTACGCTAAACGGACCGAGCGCGTAAATAAATTGTCAAAACTCGCACTAGGCACCCTGAAAGCGAACCGAGTTGAGTCAAACGACAATAAATGAAAAACGCGACAAGTTCGCTTCGCTGTCAGTTCGACAACGCCTTTAGCTAGGAAGAAAGCGGTACCTAGTAGCTGGAAGCAACACAAGCGCTGTGTAAATAGTACGCTTTGTCAAACTCGAGCGTTCCTGTACCAACTAAGGCCATACAATTTACGCGGGCGCTTTAAATCACTTGTTTTGTTCGCTGTAACAAACTGTTGGCTAACAAAAAGGCGGGAAACGTTTTGCTGTAAATACAAACTGGGAACACCTGTGCGGCACGGGAGAGGCTGTGGCCAGTACACGCATGTGGCTTTTTGTAAGCCCTAGGAAATTGGGTGGAAGGATTTTAGGCGACTTTAAGTCTTAAGAGGAAGCAAATAGAGGCTGAACCGATGTAGGTACGTAATTAAAGTAAAATCATTGGATAGAAAAAACGCATTTAAAACTAATCTGTAAAAATAAATCGGTAGCTACTGCAGCTGCAGTGCGGGCATCTGTGCGCTTTGTTATTTACCTTCACCGGGTTCAAAACCTCAGTCCTCATCAATAACTCAATTCTATAAGTGATGTCAGTTATGTGCGGATTTTCATAGCCTCATGCTGAAAGTTGTTAACTTGTTATCGAATTTTAGCAGTCGTTAAGCCATATCAAAGGTATTTCAATGGCTTGACAAACTCTGATATCAAAGGCTGGAACTAGCTCATTCGATTTGCATATAACAATACAACTGAAAACTGCGTTAGTGTCAGTTGCAATAACAATTTTGAAAACTTGTATTGTGTCAGCGTACTGCCTCACAATTTCAAATTGGCTACACTTTTGTGATTAAATCGTAATACGGACGTTGGAATTAAGCCGCTCCCACACAGGTCCCACACATTATCATTCCAAAATATTGAAAAAAATAACCGCGCCATGTACATTGTGTAAGGTCCGTATTAATAAATGAAGCTCAATAGCGCTACCAAGTGCGCTACCAGCTAATCCACACTCAAAATGTAATCTGCATCTTGAGATCGTTGTTATTTAATAAATGGATATTGAGATGTAGCACTGGCTACTAGATACTGTCTTGTAATGTGTCAATTGTGTCATAATCGGATAGCACTTAACCGCTGAGTGTCATTTATTAATTTGCCAGAGATCATGTAAGTTTCTGTTCCTAATCTACAACTTAAGATGTATTTATTAAATAGAACAAAAGAGCAAGTGCACACTGAAGATAGCTCTCAGAGCTAAGTTTGATTTATTAATACGGACCTAAGTGTGTTTTTTGTACTCGTATTTTACCTTCTAATACAAAATGTACGTAGAAAACTATGCTACGCGAAAACTCGACGCGTATTTTGTTTAGCGTCCTACGATCTCGTACAAAATGTGCTATTAAATAAATGTGGCAAACCGCAAGCGATTTTACCGAACGATAATATCGCGCGTGTGTAGTATGAACCTTATTGAAGAAGGCTTCTTGGAAAGAAACGCTTTTCCTGTACTCAGACTTCTCGTAGCCATCGTAGCAAGCTGCTACGAGATGCAGATAACTAATTAGAGTTCCAGGTTTTCGTTCTGCTTTATGTTGCCACTTATATGATTTGTGTGATGATAAATAAAATATGTAGGTATTTAATAAAATTTGCCTGAATAATTTATTTTAGCAACAAAATCTTATTGTGAATATTACTACGATATCTTTAACGAAACAATGGGCATGGTTCGATATAATTTCCATATTCATAGAAAATCTGAACGTACCCAAACCATGCCTGTATCGAAAAATCCCTATTGAAAGCTAAATCAAATATGTCGCAGGTGGGAGAAACAGACTCAAACAATATTTCGTACAGAAATAAGAATGTTTGAGATAACACATGTCTTTATCTTGAGTTGAAGTACATGATGTATCGACAAAACACAACCGTGATATAGCGTGTTTGATTTCCAGACAGAGAAAATCATTTGACACTGTAAAAAATGTTATAACCTTTTTCAATCAATATGCAATTATGCATACCTACGGAAATCGACACGTTATGTTATATAGTGTGAGTCAAAGAAATAATGATCACACAAAAATACTTTATGCCATGGAAAAATAAATTTTGGTCCGATGTAATATAATAGGTATTTACTAACATTCTGCATTAAAATCTACACTAAAAAGATAATCTTAAGCTACACGAAAAAGATATTGTTCGGATGATCAATAAAAACAACAAACGTGTTAAAACACAAAATTGATACATTTGGATGGTGATTTCAGAAATATCAGCGCAAAACTGAGTAACAAAGCGCTGCTAGTGCTTATAAACTGCACTACCTACACACTAATTTGTGCATTTCTGTCCTCTATTACCATGTACTTAGAGCCTAGTCGACCCAATTTGTTTGCGGTTGCAGGCAGGTGTGTGGTACGCTCAGCTAATTGTGCAGCTGGATTAACTTCCAAACTGCCTGCGGACTGACGGCCGCGCTCGCTAACGAACCTAGGCCGAGCTTACGGCCTGTCAACTTCGTTCGCGAACTGCCGTAATGGTTAACAACTAGTATCATCATCTAAGTTAACAACCTGTTTACCATCTTCGACCAACATTGTCACTTAAAGCCAGGTAAAAAAAACTTAGGCAATTAGGCATGATAAATTATAAACAATAAATAACACAATATTATTTCCTGTGATATTTTTGTATCTAATATTTATGATGAGTCGTAGTGCCTACCTTCCAGCTTCATCATCATCAGATGATGACTTTGAGTATAGAATATGGTGACCATTAAAAATTCATCAAATTTTAACTGGCATACGATAGGTCCTCTACGATTAAAAGTAATCTGAAATTGGAGTTCCCATACAAGATTAGCAAAATGTCTAATAAGTTCCTTTCTATCACAGGTAAGTAACGCACCGGCAATGCTTCCGGTACTACAGATGTCCATTGGCAGCAATGACTTACTTACCATCAGGTAAGGTAAAGACCAAAAAGGTTACCATCAGGTAAAAAAAAAAGGAACATGCCACATGAATCTTTAATAATATCTATATATGTATCTACATTCCTATCTATTATCTATGTCTATATCTATATCTGTATTTAGACGTAAGTTATGTTAGTTACACGATGCATTTATAACTAACAAACGGCTGTACCGATTTTTATGATATTTGCTGTGTTGGATCCGAATAACAGAATAAGTTATAAAAAATAAAAAAAATACGATAAAGAGAGAAAATGATAATTATTTTTCTCATCTTTTTCTGACAGGACAACGCCTTCGGGTCAGCTAATAAAAATAGTCGTCTTAGTTACATCATTTGTAACTCAAAACATCATTTATAATTTAATAAGAGCTGAACCGATTTTAATGGTAGGTATTTGATTTGTTGAATAATTTTGTCTCCTTCCCTAATACTAGAACAATGGATAAGAAAACAAGGGTGAAATTTACGAAAAATACAGAAAAGAGTTGTAAATCATTTACTCGTATATTTTTGACAAAGCGCAAGGTCTGTCGGGACAGCTTTAGATTTAACGTCAGTTGATAATCAAAGCTCATAAAATGGTCGCCAATGACGAAATATATCCAATATGCCGATAGATTTATCGTTCGACAGACGATATACTAGAACAGTATAATAAAGTGTCTGTCGTTGTCAACTTTACCGCTATTGAAACCTTGTGCAATATGTTTTATGGTATATTGTTGAGAAACTTTATCGACGATATTTGAAAGCTCTATAACAGTAAAGTTTTCTATTAGATTGATAGTGGGGTAAAGTATTGAAGTGATATTTGTAGCTAGATACTGTTTATGAATTATTGTGATTTTTACTACTCCCCTCCCCCCTTTTCGAATATGTAAAAACAGTTTTTTTTTAACGTGGCGAGCAGTTTGTTCTGACATGTGATAAATGTGCCAAGTGCTTTCTACTTCGGTATTACAACAGTAACTGTTCAAAGTATTTAAAGGTGCGAATAAACATTCTTACCATAAACAATAAACATCTAATATCATCAACTTAATTGGAAAAGCTGATCGTATCAAAAAGTCCTTATAAAGTTTTCGGACTGCAAATTGGGCCCTTATTAGAAAAGTCAGGCCTGTTTCGAAATTCAAATTCCAGGGTGATGAATACTGGAACATTTATGTTCCAGTATTCACCACCCGTACATTTCCCGTAAAAATAAGCCGAGGTCATACACGCATCGCTGTGGCGTGTCGTATTCCCGTATAGATTAACGTATCGTAACGAGTTCCGCGTATCCATTGACGCCGTATTCCGTTACTTATTCGAAATAGTCAGTGCGTTATCCGTATCCGATAGGTATAGTGGCACAAAATGTGTATCGAGGTTGTGTCTTTTTGTATCAAACTCTTGCAATCTAGTTTCAGGGGCCTGAGATTTGGCACGAAAGCGTATCATCAGGATTTTCATATCGGTATTTGTATCGTAAAAATCCATGCGTACTAAATGAACTGTATTGCGCTCTGTATCGTATGGCTGATATCGATTCAATATCGCGTATCATCAACCGTTCGTAGTAGCAATAAAAATTATGGAACGCGTATCGGTAATACAGATACTTAATTGTATGGGCAAGGTGATATTGTAAACTCAGCTTTACAAAACAGGCGAAACAATTTTAATTGCTTTTAAAATAGGTCAGGACTTTCCTAAAACTTCGAAATGCGCCTTTTATTTCGTAATATATAAAACCATACAAAATACAAGTGTAGATTTACGAAATTGTGGAAGTATTATTATATAAATTATATTAGTATAAATTGGCATTACATTATTAAATATTCCAAAATTCACTTTATCACCATGTAGTAAGCTAAATAATTAAATGATTTTGCCGACATCTGGTGTACGACAATTATGTGAGATTAAAATATAATTACTACTCTGTTGATATAGCAATATTTAATGTCCTTTTATGAAATTAATGTTCCATAGACTAATAAACTTGAGCGATATCAAAAAATGGCTGATACTAGGCACAAAAAATATTATGCATACAATCTAATCTGATTGAATTACGCTTAACGGACGTACTGCGTTTAACAACACTTTAACTATGACCTAGTTTCGTAGCTAGTTCATATTCATTCAGTCAAAGCCACGAGCGCTTATCTAAAGGCCGTAAGCCACCAGAATGATAAGAGAATGGACTAGAAAAAATACCAACGGGAATATTTAAATTTGGAAAAAAAAGCATCTGCGACATGCTTCAATGTATGGTAACACTGGGTCTCACTATATTTAACCAAGCGATGCCGCATCGATGTCTTGATTGACGTTCAGCTAGTATGTTGAAGTATTTTAACTCAAAAAAATAAATGGTAATAGGCATAATTGCGGGTGGGAAAGATAGGACTTCTTCATAAAAAATTACGTTGCTATCATTTGGGGTTTCCATTTATTTGCTATCATTTGGCCGTAATATTATTATCAAGTAAATAAAGTTAGTAAAAAATACTACCTAAATTTGAGTAAAAATTGATAATATTATAAGTACATTGAAATATTAAATATCTAAAAAAAATATGTTAGATACTAATTATTATGTCGAAAATACTGCACCCAGCTAAAAACCAGTCCAATTATAATATAAGTAATAATAATGAATACTGCTCCTAACAATACACTGGTGATAGTTTTCAAAGTAGCACAACTTTGTGTTTTGTTTAAATAACATTTCACCAAGAAATAAACAGCAAATGTTTGTGGAAATCTCAAGAGCGCTTCACAAGCCCCCACTCCACTTCCATGAATACGAAAAGTCAAATGCAACCAGCGAGCCAACACTCCACTCTCTTTATCTTTTCTAGCTTTGGATATCGTCTAATGTTCTTTGATATACAAGTAGGTGGTTGAAACTCTCACAGTGAAATTTTCAGTAAAGACGCAAACGTTTAGTGTCAGTGCCGCCTCAAGTTTGCTAGCTGTTGAACCACCTTAACCCTTATTGCCATTGATGTAGTTAAAATAAGAAAAAGGTACAAGTTTCGGGGAAATGGATCGCTTAAACCAAGTGCAACTCACACTAATTTGGTCGGTGCACCCCAAAAAAGTCCCAAATACCTATGCAGGTTAAATCCAGTATATTTTGACGTGATAGTTAAAAGTGGCAAAACTCATCCGCCACACTAGACAAAAATGCCACGTAGCGGGCATTCATGGAACTATCCTGCATCGCGCTAACGATATTCTCGCGGCCCGGACGTATAAGTAGAAGATTAACGTGGAACAAACGGACAGCTGTCCCCGAGTAACATCACCTGGCTCGATCGAAAGATTTCCCGGAATGTCGGAGGCGCTTGGAAGTGGATCATTATTATCACGATCTACTCCACAACTTTGACCTCCACAAATGCTTATCGTTATCAATTCACCAATTTTAACAGTAGTCATTAGCGTCGCACGGTCGTGTCACGTGAAGTGCAGGCATAAGTCCTTTTGCTATAATTATATATTGGTCTTAGTCATAACCCATACGAAGTACTAGAAACTCAAAGGGAAACGATCCAAATTCCCTAAAACGTTCCTTTTCCGGGGCAAAAAGTCCATTTGAATTTCAGGGAAGCTTGCGGAAATGATAACTTCGCCGGGAATCGAGATGCACACGAGTCATAACATTAATTAAGTTGAGAAGGAGGCCAATTGGCGTAGATTCGATGTTTTAGCCGGATAGCCGGATAGCCGGATACCGGTATTGAGAATGAAAAGTAACAGCCTAATAAAGCCATCCCTAGCGCGACATACCGACAGTAATTTTCACGAAGCTTTAAAAATATACAGGAAAGCTAGTATCAGTTTTCAACTAATATTTATAGGTCTTGAATAAATATATTATTAATTAATACTGACCATTTTATTGTTTTAATTAAAAGATAATCTAAGTTGCGATGTCTACACAAGTTTAACAAAAGCGTAATGAGAAACTCGTCTATCTGTAGACGGTTGTAGTGAATGTATCCGGAGAAACAGAAACTGACATCTCTACAAACAAATCTCAGGGCAGCCATGTGGAAGTTAGACGTGGCAATTTTAGGTAATTGAAAGCGAGCGGTCATATATATTCCACTCGTGTGTTTTATTTAATGCAAACAGACTTTCTCGAGTAAACTTGAGTTTAGACTAACATACATAAAGTACACAGACGCAGTGTGTTACGTTAACTCATAAATATAAGTCACCGGAAATCGATCTCAATTCAATGCACAAAATAAAGAAATGAAAATTTAATAAAAAGAAAAGGAAATTTAAAATGTATCTTAACTTCGTGTTATGGCTCCATTTTCGGTGAAAGAAAACGTCAGCGTGGTCGTGAGGTTGCTGACATGGTTGAGATCTAAAACGTATGAGATCTATTCATCTGAACTTGGAGCCAGAGATAAGCAAGTCTAATACTCCTCACGAAATTGTGCAGAGACTAGTGCTTAGCAACGTTCAGTGTTGTGAAAAAAGCATGCTAAAATACGACCTTCTCGTTACGTAAAACTGTGTATTTTAGACAGAACTGTAATGTAAATTTCCCTACAGCTCATCCGGCGTCCAGAATGTGCACCTGCAAAAAGCGCTAACTGCTGCAAAACCCCCCAAAATCGAATTACACCCTCCACATCGCTCTCAAATTCGCATCACTTATTCTGCACAATACGTTTCAGCGCTTAAGCGGCTGTTATGTTAATAGGGGTGATTAAGGAACAAAGGTGGCACAGCACAAAGTTTTTCATTAGGAAATGCCCCCAGGGCCATTGGCTGAACAATGGTCCACTATCATTATGTTCCTCGTTATTTATTTGCTGTTTGCATAATTAAGTTTGGTTTTGGCACAGGAGGTTTTGGAGGTGCTAACATTTTAGCTTTTAAATATAATTAGGTAGTTATATCTCAAGCTATACTCCATTAAAACTCCTGCCAGAGAGATACCAGTATCATTTTGTGTTATATACAATAAGATTGAAGAAAATGCTACCAAATTCAGATGTATCTAATAAGATGTCAGCCTTAAAATTTACTACAAAACTTAATGCTCTAGTTGCGCCCAGCGCATCAATTTAACCATAATATACAGAAATTACCTGAGCCCTTTCCACCCTTGCCTTAATAAATGTCCAACCGAAATCCTTATAAGGCTTCAAGCAATAATAAACTGAACTTACATTACCCGAGAGCTCTTAATAAGGTCGCCAACATGGACAGAGGAAACACAATAGACGGCTAAGACAAGGGTGCGTCGGAGGATTAGAGTTATGCTAATTTCATCATAAGGGTTCCTTCATATTAAAGTATGAAAAGTGACTTTTGCCATAGGATATGTGGTTATCATATAATATAGTAATTTTCAAACTCAACAGAACCAGCGTGGTATTCATTGGTCCGCTCCTCTCTCTCTCTCTCTCTCTCTCCCTCACCCTCTCTCACTTTTTCTTAATTTATTGCTTAGGACTGATTTCTAATACAGTTTTATCCGACTGCCGAAGGAGAGTAATGTTTTTCATACATTTTGTTCACATTAACATACATAATTAAGCCTAATAATAATTTCGAATGTAACGATTACAATAATTTGCCATGGGTACGTAGTAGTTACTGTAATTTTAAAGGATGGTATGTCTGGTTCTGTTCAAATTTTTGCTGAGCAAAACGTAGAGTAGTTAAACTACCTGAAGCGTGCATTGAATTTTAGTATTTGCCGATGGCAGAACCTTTCATGAGTGTCAAAAAGTATGTCAAAAATCCAATGGCGGTGTCCATAGGGTTTTATTCAACGGCCGAGAACTACACAAGTTGTCATTTGGGCATATCGTAAAATGAAGTGTTTCAAAAGCCTGTGAACTTAACTCGTTTGCGGCGAACCGGTCACAAGGGGGGCTTTGAAGAGCTCAATACTTGCTCAGCCAAACTTGTGACGTTTTAGATGGTAAAGTCAAATTTGATGGCAACATAGCTTTGTCCTAAAAATAATTAAACTCTTACGCATGTATTCATAATAGTGACGAAGGTTTTGGTAGTGGAATTGGCACTATATTGTCATATTTGACCAACGACGGTACAATATTTCCTAATTTCCAATTTAATTTAATTTGATCCAAAATATACTTTTTTTCTATAGATTAGGTTTTAAGTATTTATTTACTTTTAAACCTGACTGTTTAATATTTGCTGGTTAAAGTGTATCACACTTGAAACTAAAATATTTCAGCGTTCAAAATCAGTTTTAGTGAAACACAAAATGATGCAAACATTTTACTCAAACCAAATTAAACTTCTAAACTCTTGTTTGTGTTGTCTTTGCAGTTCTTCTGCAATGTCATCAGAACACTTGCAACTTCTTGGGAGAAGTTCATAAATACTTTTGAACACATTTTTCAACTGTCTCTTTCATTCCACTACAGTAATTGCCTTCGTCCTCCCAGTCGTCGCAAGTCTGAAAGATGAAAGAGAAAGGAAATGTGAAAAATAACGAGCCCAATTGGGATAAGGAATTGTATAAATAAAGAGCAATATTGCTCTGAAAAGGTAACTCACTGAAATTACTTGCACTTCCATGCAAACCCTGAAATTCATCAGCTCACACAAGCTCCCTGCCATTTCGTATTTAGACAAGTTTCCATAAATGCAGTTCTCTATGACTGTATCGGCAAGATCAAGATCATTCTCAAATAGTTTTTTTAAATCGTCTGCCATGTTTTTCTTGTTAAGAGTGCCATTTTCAAAAACCACGCCACGGTTTTTTGCTAAGCATATTTCAAATTGACACTAGAAAAAAAAGTTTCCATCATTATATTATTCGGTTTTCCGATTAAATTTACAGTTAGTATTTTAGTTTTACTCACAGATTGCGTTTGGTTTGAAGTTTCTAAACATTTTTTTACTTCATTGTCGCGTGGGAGACGTGGCACGTCTTTATGGCAGCATTCCAAGCCACCCTGAGAACGTTTACAGTGATGTGTATAATCTATAGCTAATTAGAAAACGCCAACGCAACTTTGTATAATAACAGAAAAATCTGATCAAACTCGTAGTAGAAAATAAGCTTTTTTAAGGTTATATTTTTCAATGATATAAAGTCTATTGATTATAATTAACCACTTTTGAACACTGATAAGTGACTGCCGATCAAAGATAGTAAACCAGCTCACCGTAGGCTACATAATATTATAATATAATTTCGAAAGAAAAATAAACTTGGACTTTCTAGTAGTTTTACATGGGTTGCCTTTGTATCCGTATTATTTAATCAAATATATGAAAAAGTACATACGTAGTGGTCTAAACGTTCACAATTAGTTGCGCCTTCAGCTTTGATATTAGTCTGAAAAAAAAATGAATGATAAATCAATGTTTTGCTTCTGTATATATTTTTGATTTAGGTCATACCTAATGTTGCTGTATTCATCTTATCTTATATCTTTAAATGAGCAATTCTTGTATATATATATATATATATATATAATAGGTATATATATATAATTGGAATCTCGGAATTGGCTCCAACGATTTTCATGAAATTCAGTATGTAGGCGGTTACGGGGGCGATAAATCGATCTAGCTAGGAATCATTTTTAGAAAATGACATTTTATTCGTGTTTTATCAACTTAAACATAAACTTGGAAGAAAAATAACAAA
The DNA here is from genome assembly GCA_905147375.1 of Hylaea fasciaria. Lineage (NCBI taxonomy): Eukaryota > Metazoa > Arthropoda > Insecta > Lepidoptera > Geometridae > Hylaea > Hylaea fasciaria. The sequence goes on from LR990201.1 coordinate 2,717,458, forward strand.
AAGGAGGCGTTTGAGTAGTCCCAATTTAAACTGAAAAATATGACTCTTCCTGACATCTATTGGTGAATAATAATACTACTTTTTTCCAAAAACATAATATATAAAAATAAAATACCGAGCAAAGCTCGGTCATCCATCTGGTAAATATTTAAATGAATTCAAAGGAAACCAAATCTGCCAAGTTCCGTCTGTAACGGATTTTTTGGCTGTATGAATTTGCCCTACTGCAGTTCAGGGGTTGGGGCTACAACAGTCTCAAAATATAAAACCAAAATTCACACCAAAGCTACCACAATTCCAAAACCCAATATCACACCGCAACTCATTGTTGTCACACAGCGAAAAGTTTTGATTTGAAAATTTTAACACGTTTATTTATATGCAAAAATAACAATTACTTTAATGGGTCGCTATGGTGTGAACACAAAAATTGTTAGCATTTATGTTAACTGCGTGGACTACAATATATTATACTACTGTAGTATATGGATACGTATACATGTACCAAGACCAAGGCCAGGTGAGATAAGTAGTGGTAAATACTAGCCTGTAAAGTTTAAAGTCAGTCAAGATAGATATTTTTGTCAAAATTGACATTTCTGTAGGTAAAACTCATCAATATTAAAACAGCTGTTAGTTCAGTACCTATATTTTGAACTATATTTTAATTCACATATTTATACAGGTTAGGTACCTGTATAAATATGTGAATTAAAATATAATTTAAAATAGCCTCTATAATTCAAAATACCTAGTATATCGCAGCTGGTTTACTAAGTCATTCAATTAACATCTTCGCTATTTCACTGACTAGTGTAGTATAACTAGTGTCCTGAATAGTATTCAGGCAATCAATGATAGATTGGCTAACATTTAACTACTTACCTAGCCAAGTTATCTGGCGTCAGCAAATGATAATGAAAAAAAAAACATTACGTCATATTGTATATTTTAATAAATAATTTCTAGTGCTAGTTATTCTATTCATAAACCCCCAAAAAACCTCCTCTTCCTACGGGTTAAACTAGGTACATCCAGCGCAACCCTTATAAAATAACATAAAACACCCAAAATTGAGTTCCGAATTTCTAAAGCCGTTCCAGCCTAAGCATCAGCCAGCCAGTTCTTTTATTGACGACATGGCTGAAAATCATTAAGCAAACTAGTTAGCCGGCGGCGTTGAATTACAAGGCTAGTTGTTAATTAACCGGCTGATTAAAGGACTGTGACATATACATACATGGCATCATTATGTACAGATAATTGACGTACATAATATACACATCAAAAAAGTCTAAGCAACATGCATGCATAACATGGACCCAGGAACAATGGGATAAAACTAATGTTTTCCGATGAGTCGCGATTCGGGTTTAAGCCTGATACAAGAAGCGTGCGAGTGTACCGTTGACACGGAAATACTGAAAGGCTCAGGTGCGTTCAGGAAGTTCATCCATACAGCGGCTCAACAGTTATGGTATGGGCGGGTATTATGAAAAACTGGCGAACTGAGCTCGTTTTTGTAAATGGAAACATGAACGCTGAAAATTACGTTGAGGATATTCTCAGACCTTATGTCCATCTATTTGCACAAACCTTTGGCTCCGATTTTACGTTAATGCATGACGATGCGAGTCCACATACAGCTCGGCGAACCAGTGAATACATTTAAATTGCTGTTGCTTAGACTTTTTTGATGTGTGTGGTGTATTTTATAAAAAAAATATATGACAGGTATCTTAGTAGAATATTATGTTTGTACAAATTATCAATCTTTCCAAAATACCCTGGCAACTTTATTCGCATAAAAACTTGGAACTGAAGAACATAAAATATTCTATAATAGTACCTACTCGTATTTTCATTTAGAACATATTGGTAAAATATAATTTTATATTTTTACACCAAAACTCATTTTAATCTAAACTGGAAAGCTAGATAGTTAAATAAAACTTCAAATAAAATGCAGCTAACTTTATTCAAAATGATATTAATTATTCTTCCAAGATACGAGTGGGCACATCAGTAATAATGCTAGGGTGCCAGTTTATAATTTTATTCAAAGTCTTTAACACAGTCTGCAGCTAACTCCTTCATTCCGCTGCAGTCGCCATCTTCTTTCCATTCATCGCAACTCTGTAACGAATAAGTTCAATAATTAGATATTATAAAGAGGTAGCGCATAACTAAGTAGGTTTGTGCACTAGAACAGAAGTGCGGGGGCGGCATGTTTACATTGGTGCTAAGTTACGTCAGTAACTAAATACCGCACGACCTCACTACGGCAGGAAACTACATAGTTATGCGCTACCCGTGTAACTACTGACAAATGAGGTAGTCCTATTGTTTTACAATCGTTACCTAGCTATCCCATGAGTGCTGACCCTAGACCTGAAGTGTTAAAAGAAAATAGGGCGAAAACTTCATTTAGTTCACGGGGAACTAATTTTATAACTTTTCGTACTTATGTCTCATTTCCAAATACTATAAATATTGTAGTCTGATAGGATCTGTGACAAAACAGTTCTGGTTGAACTGCCTCACTCTCAATCTACAGCTATGATACGGATAATCTCAGACCATTCATCCAATAGATATGACACTTAACTCAAGATCCGGGGAAGAAAAGAGACGAGCATAATATACAAATAGACAAAGGAGTAAGTAGGATAGTACGGTGATGTTTTGCCTTAGTCGGCGTATGAACTAATTTATTGCTGTACTGCAGAAGCAAACCTATCTTTACATTTTAGAATGTCGCACGAATGATTGGAGTTCACCTAATCTATACCGACACTACACGTATCCGATTTATAAGTTGCAGCTAAATTGTGTCCCTTTCGTGTATACTTATGTCAAGTCTATTTCTGATACGGTCTATGTATGATGCGGATAATAAAGCCATACAAATGGAACCAACCTTAATAATGTGCACCTCCGTACACAGTTTCATTTTCTTCAGGTCGCACATGTCCGCTGGCCCGTATTTAGATAGGTCTCCGGTGACACAGTTCTCTTTAATGCTATCAGCAAGGTCTTGATCATTTGCGAAATCCTTATCTATGTGAGCAGCCAGTTTGGTCTTATCGATAGTGCCATCATCTGATGCTAAGCCACGCTTTTTGGCTATGCATATGTCTAAATCACACTGCAAACAACACACAGTGGATAGTTTTAGATTATCTCATCTCTATGGGATAGATAGAGAATTGGATGGCTTTAGCATAATAGCAATTGAACGTTCTTTCATAAATTAAAACATTTGATGGGGTCACAGAACACAAAGACGATAGAAGTGGGTTAGTTTTAAATTGGGAATCGGAACCGCTGTATCCAAAAAAATATCGAAAGTTACTTTGTCAATAAAGGTTTATATATTGTCAACTGTGGATTATTGCCTAACCCTCCTCACGATAGTGAGGGGAGGTCTTTGCCCAGCAGTGGGACAGTTACAGGCTGAATTATTGTTATTATATATGTCAACTGACGTTTACTTGAAAATATGCCGTATGTGTTAAGCAATAAATGCTTTATCTTAATGGGCTCTAAACCTGCACATAAGGCATTTTTCATTGTGTGGCAGACGTAATATCGTAGTCATGACATAGTATCAACTCGCTCACCAGTCGCCATACATTTTTAGCAAAAATGTCATAACTGTTCGTGCAATATCTGTAAAAAAGCTAGCACGACGGCTGTCATTGTGATGAACAAAGCGTAAAATGCTGCTTTGAGTCCCGTGCAGGGTGAATATTTTTGTGCACAATTCTGCTAATGGGTCTGGAGATTTCTGGGTCCATGGGTCAAAGCTCCATTATCGTCGTAGTTCAAGACTTTACTCACACTTGGAGGCCTCTTTGCCATTTGAAAACATTCCTTGACATCGTCCATATTAAATTCGGGTAAATCTTTTAGGCAGCATTCAAATCCACCCTAGAATAAAAATGTTGAATATCAGACCAAGTCAGAACCTAAATTATTGGCACAAGTAATTGAAATCATCGATACCAAACATACAACTGCTAACTAAAAAAGATGCAACCTCGATATCGGCGGCTAGGTTTTTTCTCCAATAAACTCGTTTAGAAACTTCGTGCAATTCTATTATACAAAATGTCAGTAGCGCATAGTTTCACTTATTTGGCCGTAGTACCTATATGATAAGGTCTAAAATAAAATTGCAGGTTTTGTTCGGTAAACTGTACCCCGGAAACTAAGGGCCTATAGTAAGTTTTGTAATACCAAAAGCAGGTAATAGTAGAGATACTTACATGCGCTATACGACCACACTTAGGCATGCCCTGGGGTTGGGCCTGAAACAATTAATAGAGTCTAACTAACAAAGGAAAATGGTAATGGCTTAATCTAACAATCGAAATACTTCTATGAGACCTGTTAAAGTACTGTATGAAACTTCTACCTTCAATTAAAATGTATGAATTACGAGCAGAACCGACAGATATGTTGTGGTGTGTTTTGAAATTTTGCAAAATTATTTTATTAATTAATCATTCGGATTATGATTTATGGTGGTGGTGGTGGTGGTTCAGACTTATATTCAAAAGAAAAACAACTTAGAAAAAAAAATCATATATATAAATAATATCATTTGTCTAGAGCATATGATATAAATTTATGCGTGTCAATTAAAAGAAGATAAAAGGCAAAATCCTCACCACCACTGTCATAATGCCAACAGCAAACAACACCACACGGTACATGATTATTCAAATCTGTAACAGCATGAAGCTTTACAATTTAACACGTTTATTTATATGCGGAATGACAATCGTTTTAATGAGTTGCCTTGGTAAATGGAGGCGAAAATTGTTCCGCGCAACATTATGTGTCATCATGTATTTAGATTCTGATTTAGATGCGAAACATATTTTTTACAATATTCTATATAAGCAGTAAAGCTAGTCTAACAGAATTGTGGCGGTTAAAACGATTGAGCCAATCCATCCAAAAATATTTCAATAAGTATTGATAAAAATTGAATTTTGCATTACGATACAATATATTGAGTTGTAAAGCATTTATGTACTAATAGAATTAGATATTTTGTCACTATGTAATTGGAGGGTTATTATCTGTATACACACATTTGAATGACCGACAAAAATATTCAACTGTAGTGATTTTATGCTGTTGTAGGAAGTTGAGTTTCTGTCGGTACAACGCCATTTTCTTTAATTGAGGTAATGTGAATGTCAAAATAATAATCATGTAGGTAGGTTCCTTGCTAGTTTTTAGTAAGGTCGTAAAAGGTATGATTGCAAAACTTACAGGGCTATAATATAGGAATATCATTTCGTTGTCATAAAAATTTCAATGGAAACAGAGCTTACCAGCAATAGAAAACTACGCGCTTCTTAACTCAAAGTCAACCCATAGAAAAACAAGTATGGCAGGTAACCGTAGGGTATACAATTGGTATTTTTTGTTTTCAAACTGATGAAATCTTCAGAGATCTCGCAAATAACTTCTTAATTAATGCCGAAAATTAACTTCAACCTCATTCAAAAAAAAATTACAAATTTCCTTGGAAATATTTACAGACCTGCCTACAAATGAGAAATTACGATAAGATTTTCCAGTTACCAGCCTGCCGTAGTACGATAACGGGATGAAGTCATAAAATCCGTTTCAGGAAACGTAGATGTGACGTCATATCAGAGATGACGTCATAACCGAGATGAGGTCATTTGATGGAATGATCGGAGAGGAGAGTGCTGGTTATTGCCAACTCAGTTTTATTCATTTTGTTTGCATGTTTTATTATTTGCATCGTGAACTGTACTAAGTTATATTACGGCCAAATAAGGTCTATTTTTCTTTGACTATTTTTCCATTGACAGCGTCCAAACTAATTTTTATCAGTAATTCTGCTATGCATAATATTATTCAGATCGTTATTCTATTATTCAGATGTACGCAGTATTTGAACTGAAAATAATAACTGATAGATTAGATCCTCGTAAATGCAATTGTGTGCTTATGTAAATAAGCAAATAAAATAGAATGATTCCCCAAACTCGCCGTTTTCCTTTGTCTGAAACACTTTCTCTAATGTAACTTTAACTTCTGTGAAGGATAACATTTCTAATTAAGCTATCCTCGCTTCTCTAGGCTTTCGGGAATACCTAACGACATCCCTTCGTATAATACTAGCGCAAACAATAACCCTACGTAACGAAGATGGCAGATAGGCGCTATAATAAAATGTTGTACACACTTTGTTGGAAATAAAAATAGAACCGATACAATATTGATTCTGAAGATCATGAGATACTTGAAATAAGTGTATTCCATGTATAGGCAATAATAAATGCTTCTTTTAATTCAGTGAATATTTTCTTTAAGTTTCAGTCATACGTTCGTGCTTCAAGAAATTAGATCGCTTTTTATCCGAATGCTGAAGGAAACTTTTAGTTTTTATTATTAGTCAGGGCGCGTAGGTGTCTGTGTAAATATATCATTACGATTTTGTTATCACTATGTTTATATTAAAGTACATGGTACTATTTAAATATTGTCACGAAATAAGAAAAATAATTAGTAAAAAAATAGCAATGCTGATACAGTCTGCAATTCTCGTTGTAATCACAAACTTGAAAGGTATTCTCGTTCCTAGTCTTGTCACTTCGGTCAAATAAAGTGCAGTATTGACCTTGCTTTATAGTCACTGCGATATTATTATGTGTGTGGGTATATACTGATGTGTACGAAGTGGACCGCTGCAGCAAATACTCAGTCAGTCCACGGCGCGTTCGCCCCGAAATCATACTTCCACTGTCATAATCTTTATTTAGAATTTGAAACCAATGACCTTTTATGATTTTTTTGGGTTAGAATTGTTTCTCTATCATCATCATCATAATGATCGGCCTGAAAACATCCACTGCTGAACATAGCCCTCGCCCATAGACCGCCACACCGAAGGGCAATTTTCCACTTGCATACACTGGTCTCCTGACTGGCCGCCTAGTTGCTGCTGCCTGGTCGCTTCTCTATACATAGTAATAATATATCTCAATGATACAGAATAAGCATTTCTCTGCTCTTTGAGCGCACACACAACTCCAATACAATTACCTCTCCCTATCTACATTTGAAATAAGCCCTCCGCGATCTCTTTGGCCCGTATTTGCCAGCTCTCAATAATGTCAATATTAGCGCCTTGAGCTCTTCCAAATCCAAGTAACTTGAAGCAGGTTTTATATGAGTGAAAGCGATTCGGTAGAATTGAGTTGAGATATCAATATACTTTCTGTTACGTACGTTTTGATTCGATGGAGAGTGTGATGGATCGTTAAATCACGTTTGAGAAGCATCCAGAGAAAAGCGCAATGCAGTATATAATACTTTGAACGTATTTTCCTACTGATGTTTTTAGATTCTTTTATTTTCTATACCAATTTCGTTGAGTCTTGTGGTAGCTCTTCCCAGAGACAAAGCTTTGATAATGTAGCCAATTTTATTTTTCTGTCATACAAGATTTGATATTAAATATGGGAGGCTCAAGTTGGTGATGAACCGACTACGAAACGAGACTACGGCTGCAATTCTCGAACAAGGCCAATAATTGTGAACCACAGGCAGATACATTTTGTTATTTGCGTTTGTGAGACAATCGGACATCGTTTGTTGATTTCCTAGTACATGGAATTCTGCTTAGAGGGCAGGATCTAAGTATGTAAAAATAATCTTATGTAATGTGATCGTTCTGCGTACATAGTCAGAAACTATTTATTCAATAAAGAACCTTATAGCATCGCCCTTTACGCTTATATCATTATGTGCCTCATCAAAATGTAATTATGACTTTGTATTTATCGTACGGTGCCCGGGGATATTCAGCCTTAAAATTATGAATGGCTTAATAGTATCCAGATATGTAATCTACTTCGGTGCTGTGTTCATTTCCATGGTTAGACGAACACTTGAAATGATCATTTATTGGTTTATCGTTAACAACGTAACGTAATATAGCGTCTGGCAGAGAATGAATGCATAAAGCAGATATATACCTACTTATATATTACATACACGTCCACTGCTCGTAAGTGGACGTGTATATAATGGACTGATGATAATGATAATGGCGATAATTTTTATGTAGGTATATATTTTTTATATTATTTAATGCATTATATTTAGATAAGTTTTTCTATTGTAAATTGTACTACTATTCTTATCATTGAACTATTTCTTAGATTTATTAACTAGCTTAATACGGGTCTAATTCGCAGTCAAATTATTAATATAAAACTGTATTACACTCCAATAAAACAGCGCGTTTACTTAGATAAAGGTAAAGATAAAGGTGCTCTATGTGAGAAGAAAGGAGGTGTAACAAGGGTAACCAAGGAGGATTTGGTGAGATTTTTATCATATTACAAGAAATAAAGAGACGGCTTCTTCAATCAACGCGATGTGTTGAAAGAGGCACATAATATAAAAATACAATTGCGATATATACTTCGACGTCTTCATCAATGTCTGCTCGTGACCACGGTCGATGTAACTCGGCCGTAACGTCGAAGTAATGTTCGCGAAAGTTTAAGATCTGCTATTCGCTTTAATTATTTGAAACATACAAGACAAGAAGCGACAAAACATAATATTACCTACATTTTTTTATCTACAAAATTAGAGTCTACAAGGGTAGTGGTAGCAAAATTTCATTTAACTACGATTTTCAAAGTGAAATGGAAACAAACAATTTGATTAACTGAACGATGAAATAATTAAAAAGGAAACGAATGACAAAAAAAGTACCAATCACCATAAGTATACGCTAGCGAGTAGAACCGAACGCAATACAAGCCTGGATGCATTATTGTTCTACAAAAGACGCAACATGGCTAACGAGCAGTATCTGTGGGTATCGTTTTCTACAATTCTGGATTAAAATTTAATAATAATTATACCTACCTAGTTTATTATATTGATAGATTTGTTGTTACACTTTAACACGTTTAAAAAGACAATAGTCCATTACAGTACTGTAGGCCCCAAGACAGCAATCATGAAAGTTAACTGACTCTACCATTGAATGCGGAATAGCTACATCAGATAGTTTTTTTTTTTCAATTATTTTTTGCATGACTGATCAAAAGAGTTATATTTGGTCCGTTTTTTTTCTTTCAGGCGCTATCCCAGCGAACAGACGTTTTACAGAGTCATTGCGCCTGTGATGGGTATCCTCTGCCTTAACACGCAGTATTGGAGCTGGTACAATTTGCCCAAAAACAAGTTGTTCTTATTGCAACGTTTGATGGTACCGATTTTCGTGCCCACTGCCACTTTCTCTCAGTGTGCATATTTGGCTTTCAACTATAAGGAACACGAGTTTTCCTCCATAGCAGTGATATTATCAATTATGCCAGTTGCTGCGGTTGTTACGGTAAGTTTCTTTTTTAAGATTATTTTTCACATCACATGCCGTTATTTTTCCAAATTATGAGAATTAGAGAGCTCATGCATGCCCACGCATGCGTGAATAGATCGTAATAATAATACATTATTATAGCCGTCAAAGGTTAGCAACAAAAATTTGCTTACGTACAAATCACTTTTCTTGTATGTGATCTGTGAATGTCCATCTAGGTCTGCCTCTTCCTCTCTTAAATTCCCTTCTACGATGTGCTTTATAAATGTCACGTCATATAGGGAAGTCAAAGCTTTGGCTGTAGATAGGGAACACTGGTGGTTACTCCACTGATAAGAGCTATTGTATTTCACTGTCACGAAAATCATTTTCAATGTTCCAGTGCAAAACAATGATAGCTCAGACGCAAAGCTACAAGCGCGCATACGCAGATTTCATGGAAAAAATTCATCTATACAACTACTATGCCACAAACAACCCTGAACATAAGCACAATTTTATCAAACAAGTAAGTCCGTCATTTCTATAAAAGAAATATAATTTGTCTCTCTCTTCCTCTCTCACAGTCACTAACACAACTGTTATAATAATAATATGGTGTTAGGGCTCATTTTACTCGGCTTGCAGAATCAAATACCTACGCATTTTATAGAATAACTAGCTGATACCCGCAACTTCGTTCGCATTTTTATATAAAATGTAAACTGTTTAAAAAATCAATTGATGTCGCGGGTAACAGCTAGGTAAGAATATATCTGTCTCTTTCTCTCTCCCTTTTCCTCTATCTTTCTCCCTCTCTGGCTCTCTTTCTATCTTTCTCCTTCTTTCGCTATTTCTATCTCTCTTCCTCTACCTCTATCTCTTTCCCTCTCCTTATATTTCTATATCTTTCCCTATCTTTCTATCATTCATATCCCTCTCCACTCTCAATCTCTCGCCTTCTCTCTCCCTGTCCATCTCATGCATTATATTTATTTCCCTCACCCTCTCAGTCTATATCTCTCCCTCCTTCCCTCACTCCCTCTCCCTCTATTTCTATATATTTCGCACTCAATCTTTCTTTCTCCCCCCACTCTCCCCCTTTCCCCCCACTCTCCCCTCTTTCGCTTTCTCCCTCCACTCTCCCCTCTATTTCTCCACACTCTACTCTCTTTCTCACCCCATTCACCCCTCTTTCTCCCCCCATTCTCACCTTTTTTCCCCCCACTCTCCCCTCCCTCCTTCTCCCCTACTCTCCTCTTTTTATCTCCCACTCTCCCTTCTTTCTCCCCCACTCTCCCCTTTTCCTCCCACCACTGTCCCCTCTGTCTCTCCCACTCTCCTCTATTTCTCCCCCCCCACTGCCCCCACTTTCTCCCACTCTCCCCTCCATTTCTCCCCACTCTACCCTCTTTCACCCCCACTCGCCCCTCTTTCTCCCCCCACTCTCCCCTCTTTCTCCCCCCACTCTCCCCTCTTTCTCTCCCCGCTCTCCCCTCTTTCTCCCCCCACTCTCCTTTCTTTCTCCCCCCACTCTCCCCTCTTTCTCCCCCACTCTCCCCTTTTTCTCCCCGCACTCCCCTCTCTTTCTCCCCACTCTACCCTCTTTCTCCCCCCACCCTCCCCTCTTTCTCACCCCACTCTCCCCTCTTTCTCACCCCACTCTCCCCTCTTTCTCACCCCACTCTTCCCTCTTTCTCAACCCACTCTCCTCTCTTTCTCCCCCCATTCTCCCCTCTTTCTCCCCCACTCTCCCCTCTTTCTCACCCCACTCTCCTCTTTCTCCCCCCACTCTCTCCTCTTTCTCCCCCACTCTCCCCTCTTTCTCCCCGCGCTCCCCTCTCTTTCCCCCCACTCTACCCTCTTTCCCTCCACTCTACCATCTACTCCCCTTTTCCCCCCACTCTCCCCCTTTCCCCCCACTCTCCCCCTCGCCTCCCCCTCACTCTCCCCCACTCCTCCCATCGCATTCTCCCCCTTTAAATTACGATCCGTTCAGCCGTTTATTGTGGTTGGGGGTGCATCTAAAGAATACCTCATAATTTCAACCGCTTTTCCCCCTTTAGGGATGATTTAGCAAAAAGGCGGAAACCCGTATTTATTTATTTCTTACCAAAAGCCTAAATAAAAATTTTCAGATCCCTAACTTGAAGAATTATGGATTCCCCATACAAACTTTCAACCCCTATTTCATCCCCTTCGAGATTGTTTTTTGAGACAAAAGATAGCCTATGTCCGTCTCATAGGTCCAATCTACCCCTATACCAAATTTCATCGAAATCGGTTCAGCCGTTTAGCCGTGAAAAGGTAACAAACAAACAGACAAACAGAGTTACTTTCAGATTTATAATATTAGTATGGATAATAATAATTATTCAGCCTGTAACTGTCCCACTGCTGGGTAAAGGCCTCCCCTCCCTTTCGTGAAGGGGGTCACCACGGGGGCCTAGTCTGGGTTGGTATTTTTAGTTGGTATTTTATAGAATTTCTTCAGAAAAATATGTTCCTAAAGAACCTACTTCTCTTTCAGACTCTCATAAACGCAGAGAAGAGTATCCGATATACGTTCTGCTTAATGGGGGTGGCTTACACAATCTGCTGTATTTCATGGATGGCAGTCCCAATCATTCATAACGTTAAAAACAATAAATCTATTCACAACATCACAGAAAAATTAGAACTAACCGTCTATCTTTGGCAGCCGTTCGACTATCAATACAATTTCTATGCTTACCTTTTCTTAGCCATCCTGGGGGTGTACTGTGGAGCTATTGCAATAACGATTATCGTACTGTTTGACACTATCAATTTGGCATTCATTTATTATCTCGTCGGCCACATCAAAATATTCAAGTACGATTTGGAAATGAACAAAAATGTTAAATTAAATGATGAAGAGTGGAGAAATTTTCTCAAACATATTACGAAAACTTATTATTTTATAACCGAGTAAGTCACCACATTAAAATCAAACTAGTTTTACGAAGAAAAGAGATGAAAATACTTTGGTACAAATAACTAGGTAGGAAATAACGACACTAAAATTACATTTTACATTCTTTAATTATTTTACAATACATAGACATATATTTCTGTTCGAAAGTTAAACTATTGTTAAGACACCTACCTACTAACGATTGACAAAATATTTTTTCATAGTACTTTCAGTAACGTCGAAGCCGCTTTTGGGTTGAATGTTGCCAACATTTACGCACAAAACTTGTTGCAGGGCGGTCTACTGATTTACCAATTTATGTCTTCAGGAAAAGTAAGAAACAATATCTATAGAGCGTTTTTATCAATAAAATTTATATTATACTGTATTATTTTGCGAATCATTAATTATTCAGAAGGAAAATGAAGTATGGTACATACTACCACATCCTAATAAATCTATACACTGTGATACTGCACTGTAATTTTGACCGGTGTGATGATACCAAAATATAAGGGAATACGGTTGTCAATATCTCTAGTGTTGGAAAATGTTGACGACGCGTTTAGCGTAGTGGCTGAGCGATCGGACTGCTGCGCTTGGTGTGGCGGGTTCGATTCCCGCCCGGAACAAATATTTGTGTGATCCACAAACGTTTGTTTCTGGTCTGGGTGTGTGTATGTGAAATTATATCTATGTAAACGGTACTCACGACACAGGAGTAATCCTAGTGTGGGGTTACATTCTATAAGAAAAAAAAACCTAATGAATCTGTACATTGTGATACTGCACTGTTTTCAGAATATCGAAATAATATTGACGTACGGTTTGATGATACCAATATATATGGGAATACTGTTGTCAATATCTCTTGTGTTGGAAAATGTCAGAATACAGGTACCTATATTATAAAACTTGTCGTAACGTTAGCAAGATAAATGTAAGAACTTCAGTGGTTGTTAGTTATATAAAGTAGTGGAGTGGTAGTGTCAAAGTTTATCACGACACCGAAGGCAGGCTTCTGACGTGGTATAACATCCATTGATAACACCCAAACACGACGGGTTAGTGTAGTTTGGTCATAGTTTAATTTGGTCATACGCAAAACCAATGCAAATTGGTCACACCTGTGTTTTGTTGACCAACGGTTTACGACAGCGGCATGGATTTCACCTTATTTGGCCAAGTTACTAACTCTCAAGATGGCGACATCTATCAAGCTTGTTTAAATAATGTTTTATCTATATATTTATGGTATAGTATGTATATAATTATACAAAACAAAGTCGTGTTAGCCACACCAATTACAACTCAAGCACGGCTGAACCGATTTCTATGATCTTTGCTTTATTGGATTCGTCTTCGTTGGGAATAGCAGGAAAAATTACCGAGAAAAGAGAAAAAATGATACAAATTTTCTCACCCTTTTTGACAGTCCATAATGTCTGTTCAGCCATCTTGTTTTCAAATCGAACATAAAGAACCCTCAATTGCTGTGATTTCATTTATTTCAGGCGGAAGATATAGCAATGTTAGTATACGATTTGCCGTGGGAATCAATGAGTATTTCTAACCAAAAGTTCGTTCAAGCTATCATTTTTCAAGTTCAACCAACACTTGAGTTCAAAGCTGCGTTCAACATAAAAACAGGAATTCAACCTGCTATCAATGTGAGGCCTTATGTTTTTTTTTTACTTATACTGGCCCACTGCTGGGCCGATTGAATGTGCTCCCCATTTTCATTCCGACCAACACTCCTGAAACACGTACCAGCTGTCACACCGTCACATTCTGTGCCCTGAGTATGAGTTTTTATTAGCTCGACATAGTACGCGTCAACTAGCTCTTTGTATGAAGGGTTTTCGTTAAAATACGCACCGGTAGGGGCGCTGTTCAAGTTTTCATAGAAACTTCATTAAAATACGCAAACGCGACAGTTACGTTTTTAACAACTAAAACTAATACTAGGTAGGGGTAAATTGTCAAAAATCACACTAGGCACACAGTGTGCCTAGTGTGAGTATTGACAATTTCTTTACGCGCTCAGACCGTTTAGCGTAAACTTGAAATTGTATGGAATAAGAGCATTGCCATCTAGCGTCAGTCAGTCAGTCACTAGATGGCGCTGCTCTTATTCCATACAATTTCAAGTAATGCTGTAATGATTTGAACATACTGATTATGATTTTTGCGGATAGTACTAATGGGTGACCGTTTAGTACACCGTGCATTACTTTTACTCGGTGTCTTATGTATATCTATAAAAACATAAAATGAAAGTAGTGGACGGTGCGTAGATTTCGCATCGCCCTTGTTTCGTCATTATGCTGTAGAGAATAGAGCTCACATTGCAATATTTTAGCTCAAAGTTGGTGTTGAGTTGTTGCAGTGTGCCTGTACTTTTATAATCCAATCGTCTAGAGCACGGAAGACGGAAGACGGAAGACAAGTGGAACTGAAATGTGCGAGGAGCGCACGACACGTGCCAAACATATGGTTCAAAACCAACGTCAGTTTTGCCATACAATACTATGTCTTGTTCTACCTACATCTGCCAAATAATGAAAAATGCCTTATGTGCGGTTTTAGAACCATAATAATGAACACGTAAAGTAAATTTTCAAATAAACGGCAGTTGACCCTATAAATATTTTAGGCGACAGCGGTTCCGATACAGATGTCAAGTCGCTTCCACTCTTGTCTATGTTCCGTGGTCTAGCCAGATCTTTCAATTTTGTTATTATTTTATAATAATATATATGTTTAATAATGATAATAGTAATAATAGTTTGTATTTCAGATCATCAAAACAACTTTCTCCTATTACGTGATGATCAAAAATCGGTCAGACTCAAACCAGTAAGCGGGAATTTTGTAGAGTTACGACTTTTTGGCTATGTACCTATAGTGTTATATTTTGTGTCTTAATTCCGAAGCACTGGTAGAGTCATCGGAATTTCCTTTTCCTCTCCGAGATTCAGTATTGGATCAGTGCATGAAAGGGAAACATTATTTTTCATAATTTCAAACCATAATAATTTGATTCATCATAATTAATATTTTGCTTTTATATAATCATGGTTATTAATTTTTAAATTTGACTTGTAAATGTAAAATATATGATTTGTAAAAGTGCAAAATTGTTGACTATTTTAATAAACGCTTTGATTTTGATGTTGTCTACAGTTTTTTTAAGTGCCTGTCTAGCTTCAATACATTCAAAGAAAAGTAATTGTGCATCTGAGTAAATTAAATATTCAATTTAATTTACCTTTTTCCATAGTACGAGTAAATAGTTATTACAATACTAGAGTGTTATTAAGAACACTAAGTACTACCTATTTATAGTTTAATATAGTGCCGATCTATGGGCATCAAAAACTCTCTATAAAAACAATTAATATATGAAACCACGAGGTTTTATTTTAAATTTCAATTTATCCTTAAATTTCAACTTTCTTAAATTTTTAACAAGTGCGACTACTACTGAAGTTCCGTACCTAAACGGTATAAAGGACCCTATTACTAAAGCTCCGCTGTCCGTCTGTCCGTCCGTCTGTCTGTCTTATCGTCTGTCACCAGCCTGTCTTATGAACTGTGATAGTGAGACAGTTGAAATGTTTACAGATGTATTTTCTATTGCCGCTTTAACATCAAATACTAAAAAACAGAATATAATAAATATTTAAGGAGGTCCCATACAACATACGTGATATTTTGCCATTTTTATAGTACGGAACCCTTCGTGCGCGTGTCCGACACGCACTTGGCCGGATTTTTTAATTTAATTTCCATGAAAATAGCAAGTGTTGACTAATTGGTGCGATTGTACATTACCATTTAAGTTGAAGTTCAAGTATTCATAGCTATCTACAGTAATTGTTACTTTAATGATAACCTTTTTTTAATAATTGGCATATTAAAAAATAATAATGAAGTATTTAAGAGCTTCCAGTTAAAATTTTGCACGTGCGTAGTGCAAGCTTAGATGTGTTTCAGTAACGAGCCAATGCAATTAACATAGAAGTAAAGCTATTTCTAGGTGTGTGGGTTTTAGAATTTCTAGTTTTTATTGACCAAATAAATGTGTATCGTGACGATTATGTTTTGCAAGATTAAACGCGGGTAGTTGGAAACAACACCTGCCGCTCCGGACGGTGATACCCGCATTCACCAGTCTTCTCGTGACCACGGCTGATGTAACTCGGTCGAAACGTCGAGGTATGTCAAAATTATATATTTTGATATTTGTTTGTGCGCGAATTAGACCCGTTTTTAGCTAGTTAACAAACAAATGTGGTGAGCGAAGGCCACCATTATAAAAGTGGCCGATTTTGCTTTTGACCGGATGTGTGTCTTATGTTTGTTTTGGGCTACAAGTCGCATTTTTCAACCGATTTTTACATTTGGTATACAGGTTCTTTAATATTATTGTTGTTTTTTTTTGGCATATGGGCGCAAAAGGGGGGAATACTATCCCCACGTTATTGGTTAAGCTCCGCTCTGATCGCGAGATCTACAGTTCATATAATCGTTAGTTAGCATCGTTAGTTATGGTATAAGGATGAAACAGTGATGTCTAGCGATGAATCAGGTGTGACTATTCGTTAAAATATCGTACAATCAGCTTTCTGACTACGACCAAGTGAATAAATGATTTAATTATAATTAAACTAAAAAAGCTGATCATTATCCATAAATTATAACTGCTAATTATCAATAGCAGGTGGTATGTCACTGGAGGTGCCAGTTCACCATCACTTTGCCAATAATTCTACCGACGAGAAGTATTGTGCAAATACAATAAAATAAAACTTTTTGTGACAATAAATAGATAGTGAAATGCACAAAATGCCATTTAACTCTAAAATTTCTAAACAGAACGAGAAAGACGAATACTACTTGTAAGTACCTACCTAATATACTTTTTCAATTAGAGAAGTTTTTAGAATCATTTAAAGTTTTCCACTCGCTTGATCTAATTTCAGGCAACATCCAAGCGAGCAAACTTTCTATAAAGTCGTGGCCTTCATCAGTGGAATATTCGGTTTGAACACAGAATGTTGGGAGTGGTACCACAGGCCCGCGAGCAAACTGTATGACCTACAACGGTACATCGTGATCATCTTCGTGCCCATCACCTCAATCTCTCAGGTTTTGTACCTGTACCTGCATTATAAGGAACATGAGTTTGCTGCGTTGGCCGGTATGTTTTCTATAATGCCCGTTGCCTTTGCAATTATGGTAAGTACTCGTTTACCTTTGATTTTATTTTGTACAAGCGCTAAAAGTTCTTTTGTTTCAGTACGGGGGATTTAGGTATCATTAAACATAATTATATACTCGTATGTGTATGTTGTATTTAGGCAATGTATTCAATTTTACATTGACACTAGAAGCTATCATAACCTCATACGTCAAACAGACAAACGATCATTATACCTTTCCACCACATCTAAAACTACATAAATTAAAACGTTTATCATTAAAATATCCCATGTATAAAGAACACTGAACATTTCGGCAGAATATACGAAAGTGAAGCATCTAACATGCGTTCGATGCATCGGTTTTTTGTGCTGCTAGGTTTTCCTTTTAAAAATATATAATTATTATAATTATCCTCTACCTAGTGGAGTAGATTTATACACAATGCTTCTATCATCGCCATGCTTTACTCTCTTATAATGCCGTTAGCGTCCCTTTAGTTCATATGAAGTTTGACTTGTAAAAGTGCGATTTTATTGCCTATTTACAATAAATGCTTTGACTTTGACTAAAAAGCTTTTCTACACGTCATGATAATGTGTTTTCTATGAAAACAGAAACAAGTTTTAGGGCTACAGTTTTACAACGTTTCAGATAAAGTCTGCAGCAGCTCAGACACCAAGTTACAAGAAAGCGATAACGTCTTTCATGAACAAAATTCATCTCATCAACTTTAAAAACATGGAAGGCTATAGTGATCATAAACGCATGTACGTAAGCAAGGTAATAATGGACAGACTGATAGCCTTTTCTTTCATTCCTCTCCATCCAAAGACTGTCTGGAAATGATGCAATTTGCTGTTAGCAATAAGGCCGCCGATTGTACCTTTAACATGTTGTACTTACTTGTTTTTATACTTTTCTTTGTATGTCTTAGAGTGTAAATGCGTTGTTATCATATCGTATCTTATGGTAAAAGTAAATGTAACTTACATAGTTAAATTATTTTGATAACTTGATATACGTATACTATTATCAAGGGTACATTTAGTTAATTTCAATTTTACATCAATTGCATAAACCACGCAAAGCGCTAACAATAGTAACAAAAAAAATATATGCTGAAATTGAAAATAAATTGAATTGAATAAACACCAAGACCAGGCTTATAATTCCACACAGTGGCATTAAAATCCATGTGTTCCTGATATTTATAGCAACACGTCATATTTTTCTTACAGAAAATAATACAAGCGGAAAAGTATACCAGATGGACTTTCTGTTTCTTCATGACTTTTGTGTTTATTTGCTTCTGCGCATGGAATGTAATTCCTATCAAACACAATATTCAAAACAATCCTTCTATCCGCAACATCACCGTGCGTTTGGAGGTCTGCGTCCATTTCTGGCAACCCTTTGACTATGAGTTCAACTATTACGCTTACCTCTTCATTCAGATACTAGGAATGTACTGTGGCGGTGTCGCAATAATATTGATGGTGCTATTTGACACTATAAACTTTGCTATGATTTACCATTTAATCGGACACATCAGTATTATCAAGTACGATTTGAGAAGTGGTTTTACTGGCGAAGTCATGACTGATCTAGAGTTGAAACAGCGATTGGTTGGTATCACCAAAACCTACTGCTTTATCACCGAGTAAGTAATACTTATTAAACATGCATTTGTTAGTGGATGGATGGATGGATGTTTATTCCGGTCAAATCTTACAAGTTAACTGTCACCATAAATTTACTACCTGGGGGCTTACCATGACGTCTTACTGCGATCCAATTGAGGGCCTAAACAGAATCGTTTCACTTTAAATAATGGTAATACATGGCTTTCGACATCATATTTTAGGTACACGTTTTAGATTTTAAAATCAACCTAATTGAGCGTCAAGATGTCACAACAAGACGTCACGGTACGAATAAGTAGTAAAACGATTCTGTTTAGGTCCTCAATTGGATCGCAATAAGACGTCATGGTAAGCCCCCTGATGGTCACAAACTTTCCATTATTCAATTGACTTGAAATTTTAAATGCATGTCAAGTTCTGACAATAGCGAATTAATTTGATACTTTACTTTTCAATAGCATATTTAAAGAAGTCGAGGCAGCATTTGGTTTAAATGTTGCGGTAGTTTACGCGGAAAATTTGATACAAGGTGGGCTATTACTATACCAACTCAAGACTACAGGCAAAGTAAGTCTCAGCGCATTCATTCTTCATCGTCTTTCAGTGTAATTATAGAACCAGTAAATATTGACAACGATTGGGGGTTGATTCCTGTCTTCGGTGTTTGTGATATCATGCAGTTAATTATTTCGTATATATGAAATCTAATTTATTCAGTTTCAGTTGCGTTTGTATCTGTTCTAAAAATGTTTGGGCTTATGTTTATTTGTGCTATTTCTATTATTTATTGTTATTTTTCTATTATATTCCTGTTCTGTGTCTGTCATACATTTTTTGGTTGGGTTTTACCAGAGGAGATGATAAACTAAGTTTCCCATGCAAGGCTTGTCGTAGAATACAAATTTCATGGTTTTAACAAGAGCTTTTTTACAGGACCTAGAAATTATCTTAACATACGGGTTAATGTTACCAATACTATTTGCATATCTGATACTCATATCTCTTATCCTTGAAAATGTTCGAATCCAGGTAAGCAAAAACTATTGCGACCTATACGTATTATCAAAATGATTTTTAATAATTTTTCATAAATTGTTGTATACAACTGTGTTTTTACAGGCAGATGACATTCCGGCGTTGGTGTACGATTTGCCTTGGGAGTCTATGGCCGTAGCAAACCGAAAGATTATTCTCATGATCATTATTCAAGTGCAGCCGACATTAGAGTTCAAGGCTGCTTTTAATTTGAAAACTGGTGTTCAGCCTGCTATTAATGTAAAGCCCCTTTTAGTAAATTAAACATGAGTGCCATACTTAAATAAAACACCAAAGTCGATATCAATGCATATATAATATACCTACGAGTAGTACAATAATATTAAATATCTTACTAATATTATAAACGCGAAAGTTTGTAAGTATGGATGGATGGATGGATGGATGTTTGTTACTCTTTCACGTAAAAACTACTGAATGGATTTTAATGAAACTTTACAATAATATAGCTTATACATCAGAATAACACATAGGCTACAATTTATGACAGCAATTGTGTGAATGGTCTAAAATATGACGATAATTGTCAAGTAAGTAGGAAAAAATCTACCATATGCGCGCTATTCAGGCGTGCGCTGCCAAAACCGCTAGAGCTATACATATTATGTAATGTATGATGGAAATGTTTATCTTAAATAGTTCTACAAAAAAGCTCACCACAGTATATATCTTTATCTTATGTGTAAGCCATTATAGCCAAAATAGTGAACCATAAAAATGTGTGAATTTTAATGTTAACGTTAGTTCTTTTCTACTTCACGCTAATAATTACCTATAAGCTGCTCTAAATACTAATCCTGCGCAGACGAAGTCGCGGGCACCAACTAGTTACATATATTTTTCAGATCCTCAAAACGACATTTTCTTATTACGTGATGATATCTCAGTCGAGAATGTGAAAGAAGACAATGAAGAAGCGATGCTAACAAATAAAAGTGTCAGTTGCTACGACACAGTTTAATATTCTCTATATATCTTGCACATTTCACGTTGTGGTCCACAATTTAACACTTTTACGGTAAAATTAAAGATGGGTGTGTACCAATTATAAATAAATCGAATAGCTGTTGACTTTTTTTTTCAATTTCCTCGAACTTGGCACAACGTTTTAATTATTAAGTGCACTCGCATTCGAATGGTGTTGTATAATGAAAAAAATCTCATATAGCTAGGTGGTAACATATAAAACGCCCTCTAAAATGCGAACTCAAAATGTTGTAACGAACAAAAAATGTTACAAGGTCTAACCCTTTATAATTTTTTTGAATGAAGAAGTTACTAAGACAACGCATTACGCAATCGACTGGTTAGGAGCCAACGTGCAAAACTGTTATCAAAGGAACTAAAATGAAAAACACATTTAGGAGCTTGCTTTATGAAAATGCTATGCCAAAAACGTTAATATGATGTTGTCCTGTCAAGCCATTCCCAAAGTGTATGCGGTAATTTTCGCATACATTTTGGGAATGGCTACTTTATTCTGGTTCTATTAAAAGAGACTCATTAGCTATTTCGTTATTTTGGAAATTGTGAAAAATTTTACACATATTATTTTCTTTCTTTTCATACTACATTTATGTCAGTAGCGCATTTAAATTTATTTATTTATTAAAAAGTACTACTTACACTAACAGTTAAAACTAAACATGCAAGTTACAAGTAGGCATTTTTAATTTTAAGCTACGATAGAAGTTCGTAAACTTTCGCGAACTGAATACATGTTAATTAGTATTTAAACGGATCTAATTCGCGCACAAACGAATATCAAAATATATAATTTTGACATACCTCGACGTTTCGACCGAGTTACATCGGCCGTGGTCACGAGAAGACTCTTCTCGTGTAACTCTCTCTTCGATGTAACTCGGTCGAAACGTCGAGGTATGTCAAAATTATATATTTTGATATTCGTTTGTGCGCGAATTAGACCCGTTTAAATACTAATTAAGCTACGATGTCAAAAAATTAAGCATAAGCGGTACATGGGGTACATCATGATGTTTTAGCTTTGTAATGTAAGGAAGCAATTACATTTTATTAGTGAAAGTTCCAGTGAAAACGGCACGGACAAATTTCAGGTGCTTGCCTTCACTGTCTGAGCCGCCAGTGGGTCACGTCGGTGTAACCATTTCTATGCTAATGCGACCTCCTTGCTGTCTGATAGGGTTGCCAGTAGCTCGATTATATGGCATCAGACTAGGAAAGTGTGTGGTAACTTTCGCGTTTGGCGTAGGGGCTGAGCAATCGGGCAGCTGCGCTTGGTGTCGCGGATTCGATTCCCGCCCGGAACAAATAGTCGTGTGATCCACAGATATTTGTTTCTGGTTTCGGTCATATATGTATGTGAAATTATGTATGTAAACGGTACACACGATACAGGAAAAATCCTAGTAGAGGCTACGATTTTGATAAAAGTAAAATAGATAAATAAAAATATACTTCAACCCTGACGGTCAATTTTTAGGATGAAAAAACTAGCGAACCTTAGCATGGTCTAGATTAACATGCCTAATAATTGGATCTAATTACTGAAAACGGGTTAGCCCAAATAAGGCCCAAATAAAAATGTTTTGTTAAACAAAAGAGATTTATTACACGAAGCAAATTAAACCAAAAACTAAGGAATGTAAGGACCAATTCCATTTTGGGGTTGGGGCGGCAATCCAGAATACATTACGAGCGCATATCAAAGGGAAAAAATCCAATATCGTCGGGTTCAGATGATGAATGAAACACATTAGCGACAAAGCTCTGAGTGATAACTCACTTTGCTTCGATGGAATTTGGGTCTAGGTTTGGATTTATTGCTCACGCCATGCATAAACAGGGTAATTAACGAATCTGTTTTTATGTAGATTTAACAAGTGCCTTAAGTAGTATAAAATGATCCCAAAAGTATGGCTGAAAGAAGAGACAGGCAAGGCAAGGAGAGACGGGATGGGCGGGACAGGACAAGGGAAGAGGAAGGGATGAGAGGGTATGGTAGGAGATACGGTTGATTTATGGATCAAATGCAGGGTATAAATGACGACTCCTATAAGTAGGTATGAGATAAACAAATATGGATTATAAATGATTCGGTGCTAGATCGAGAGAACGTAAGGCTTTGCATACCTTTATCAATCAGTAAATGGTAAAAAACGAGGTATGTTTAGGTAAGCACGGTAGATTTGATACATGAACAAAATATTTAAAAATCATACAGTTATTATTCCGCTAAATTTTTTACTTTTTATTATTATTGTATGTATTCAGTGTGTTTGTGTAAGTTGGAAATAAAACCAACATGACATCGAAAGCAAAAAAAAAATTAGTCTTCAACTATATACACAAAAAGGTGCATGTATTTAGTTGACAGGTGAGATTTTTAAACATAATATTATTATATTTAAAAATCTCACCTGTCAACTAAATACATGCACCTTTTTGTGCTTGGATTTCCATGGAAAATGGAAGAGTTGACTAATTGTTTCGATTGTATTGTATATTGCCATTTTAGATAAAGTAAGTACAAGTCTTCTAAATGTTAATTTAGTGTTTATATTACTTTTATAATCGGCTCATTAAAATAAATGAGTATTTAAAGATTTCAATAGTTAAAGTTTTGCACGTGCGTCGTGCAAGTCATGAAGCTTAGGTCTGATTCAGTAACGAGCCAACACCAATAACACAGAAGTAAATATTTTTCCAAGTATGTTTAATTTTTTGAATTCCTAGTTTATATTTTATCTATTCTCAAAGGATAAAATATTAAAATTTAGCAATTAATCAGGTGTGACTGTTCGTTATTTTATTGTTCATCAGCTTCTTGACTACGACCAAGGGAATAAATGATTTACTTAATTAATTAAAATATATAAGTAGGTAAGTTAATTTTATCATCAATTAGATTCGATAATAATTATCAATTATTAAGCAGCTGGCATGTCCACTAGAGGCGACAGTTCGCCTATCACCATCACTTTACCAATAATTCTGCTACCTAGAAGTACAATACTTCTACTAATAGTATATACAAAAACAAAGCACAATTTATGACAAATACATAGTGAAATGCACATAATGCCATATAACACTTATTTTTCAAAAAAAAACAAGAAAGACGAATATTATTTGTATGTACCATACTTGTTTCAATAAAATTAGAGAAGTTTTTAGAATCACTTAAAGTTTTCCACTCGCTTGATCTAATTTCAGGCAACATCCAAGCGAGCAAACTTTCTATAAAGTAGTGGCCTTCATCAGTGGAATATTCGGTTTGAACACAGAATGTTGGGAGTGGTACCACAGGCCCGCGAGCAAACTGTATGACCTGCAACGGTACATCGTGATCATCTTCGTGCCCATCACCTCAGTCTCTCAGGTTTTGTACCTGTACCTGCATTATAAGGAACATGAGTTTGCTGCGTTGGCTGGTATGTTTTCAGTCATGCCATTTGATTTTGTAACTATGGTAAGTACACATTTATCGTTCGTTTTATTTTATAATAATCGCTAAAATTTCTATCCAGTACAGAGTCGTAATTATTAACGTACTCTTACTTTGACACTAGAGGCTAGCACAACTACAAACGATAAACAAACGAACAAACATTCTACCCTCCCAACACATCTAAAACTGCGAATGAAAAAAGTGTATCATTAAAATGTATCAATGAAGAACAATTAAACTATCGGCGGAATATACAAAAATGAAGTCATGTATTGTTCCTTTTTTACGGACAAGCTGGACATTTATTATTTATAATAACATCGTGCAATGTGATCGATTCTTTGTGCTGCTAAGTTTTCAAAATCCATACTTAATATTATAAATGTGAATTTCACTCTGTTTATTTATCTGTTTGTCTGTTTGTTACCTTTTCACGGCTAAATGGCTGAACCAAATTCGATAAAATTTGGTATAGGGATAGATTGGACCTATGAGACGGGTATCTTTTGTCTCAAAAAATAATCTTGAAGAGGAGGAAAAAGGGGTTGAACGTTTAAATGGGCAATCCATAATTCCTCAAGTTAGGCATCTGATAATTCATATTTAAGCTTTTGGTAAGAAATTAATAAAATCGGGTATCAAACTTTTTGCAAAATCTTTCCTTAAGGTTGCAAAGCAAGGGGTTGAAATTATGAAGTATTCTTTAGATGATTGAGGGTGAGGGAGAGAGAGAGGGAGTGTTTAAGAGAGTGAGAGGCGGCGAGAGATAGAGAAATAGAGAGAGATAGAGAGAGAGAGAGAGACGGAGAGAGATAGAGATAGAGAGGGAGAGAGATATAGAGAGAGGGAGAGATAGAAAGAGCGAAAGAAAGAGGGAGAGATATAGATGTAGAGGGAGAAGGAAATAAATATAAGGGATGAAATGGAGAGGGAGAGAGATATGAATGACAGAAAGGGACGGAAAGATAAAGAGATAATATAAGGAGAGGGTAGAAAGAGCAAAAGAGGGAGAAAGATACAGAAATAGAGATAGAGATAGAGATAGTATGAGAGCTAGAGTGGAAGATAGATAGAAGGAAAGGGAGAAAGATAGAGAGAGAAAGAGACAGACATCTTATTCTTACTTAGCTGTTACCCGCGACATCAATTGATTTTCTAAACAGTTCACATTTTATATAAAAATGCGAACGAAGTTGCGGGCATCAGCTAGTATATAATATAATATCCTCTAGCTAGAGGGGTAGATATATAAACAATGCTTCCATAATCGATATGTGTTACTCTAGTATTTGGGATATGCCGTTAGCGTCACCCTTAACAGTTCATAAGAACCCAAAGGCTTTTCTAAACGTCATGATAATAATTTTCCTATATGAACCCAAACAAGTTTTAAGACTACGGGTTTATCTCGTTTCAGATAAAATCTGCATCAGCCCAGACACCAAGTTACAAGAAAGCGATAACATCTTTCATGAACCAAATTCATCTCATCAACTTTAATAACATGGAAGACTATAGTGAACATAAACGCATGCACGTAAGCAAGGTAATTATGGACCGACCGATGGCAATTTTTTCATTCTTCTCCATTCAAAGGCTGTTTGAAAAAGACAAAAACGCTAACAATGCTGAAATTCGGATTGGAATTGAATTAACACCAACAGACCTACATTTTCACACCATCACAGTCACATCCATATCTTCCAGATATTTATAGAACCATGAAATATTTTTTTACAGAGAATAATACAAGCGGAAAAGTACACCAGATGGACTTTCTGTTCCTTCATGACTTGTGTGTTTATTTGCTTCTGCACATGGAATGCCATTCCTATCAAACACAATATTGAAAACAATCCTTCTATCCGCAACATCACCGTGCGTTTAGAAGTCTGCATCCACTTCTGGCAACCCTTTGACTATGAGTTCAACTATTACGCTTACCTCTTCATTCAGATACTAGGGATGTACTGTGGCGGTGTCGCAATAATATTGATGGTGTTATTTGACACTATAAACTTTGCTATGATTTACCATTTAATCGGACACATCAGTATTATCAAGTACGATTTGAGAACTGGCTTTACGGACGAAGTCAGGACTAATGAAGAGTTAAAACGGAGATTGGTTGGTATCACCAAAACCTACTGCTTTATCACCGAGTAAGTAAAGTACTGCTTATTAAACATCCTTATTTATCTGATTATGTTACTGTGTTTGTGGAGATAGGTGGATGTTTATACAGGTCAAATCTTAAAGTAAATTGGATATTTTAACGCCTGTCAAAAGTGTCAAGTTACTAGAGCACCGAATTTATTTGATTATTTAATTTTCAATAGCATATTTAAGGAAGTCGAGGCAGCATTTGGTTTAAATGTTGCGGCAGTTTACGCACAAAATTTGATACAAGGTGGGCTATTACTATACCAACTCAAGACTACAGGTAAAGTAAGTCTCAACACATTCAATTATTAACGTCTTTTAGTGTGATTATAGACGTAATAACTATTGGATTTAGATTCCTGTCTTGAGTGTTTATTTCTTAGATGTATGGAATGTAATTTTATCTATTTTAATGTTCTTCAATAGATTTACATTAATAGAAAACAGCACGACATAGTACGCGTCAACTAGCTCTTTGTATCAAGATGTTTCGTTCATAAACGCGCCAGTAGGAGTGCTGTACAGGATCTTCATACAAAAGCGCTAGTTGACGCGTACTTTGTCGAGTTAGTAAAAACTCATACTAGGATCACTAGGGGAGGGGTACTGTTCTATGCCTGTCATATAGTTATTGGCTGGCTTTTACCAGAATAAATGATAAACTACTCTGACAGTTGTCCCATTCAAGATTTGTCGTAGAATACAAATTTCATGGTTTTAACAAGAGCTTTTTTACAGGACCTAGAAATTATCTTTACATACGGGTTAATGTTACCGATACTATTTACAATTCTGATACTCATATCTCTTGTCCTTGAAAATGTTCGAATTCAGGTAAGGAAAAACTACGTAGTTACCTACTATTTAATTGATATCAAAATGACTATGTTGTAAAAAATATTTCTTAAATTGTATTTATTCAAGTGTGGGTTTACAGGCGGAGGACATTCCATCGTTAGTATACGATTTGCCTTGGGAGTCCATGGCCGTAGCGAACCAGAAGATTATTCTCATGATCATTATTCAAGTGCAGCCGACATTAGAGTTCAAGGCTGCTTTTAATTTGAAAACTGGTGTTCAGCCTGCTATTAATGTAAGATACCCTATAAAATTACCCATATTTCTGCCGTACTTAAATATAATAGCAATGTCGGTACAATTGTTATTATCACTATCAGTATCATCATCATCATCATCAGCCTGAAGACGTCCACTGCTAATTTGCCACTTGCATACGGATTACCTGCGACTCTTTTGATGTCATCGGCCCATCTATTTTGGTACTCGTATCTACGCTGCGTCTTCCAGTTCGTAGTCGCCACTCTAGAACCTTTCTTCCCCATCGGTTATTAGTTCTACGAGCGATGTGGCCTGCCCATTGCCTTTTCAGCTTGCAAACCCTGAGAGCTATGTCGTAAACTTTAATTCTTTGGCGAATATCCTCGTTCCGGATTTTATCGCGCAAGAAACTCCGAACATAGTTCTCTCCATTGCCTGCCTACTGTTATAGTATGATAATTAAAATATTGCATTCATTTTGCAGATCATCAAAACGACATTTTCTTATTATGTAATGATATCTCAGTCGAGAATGTAAAAGAAGATAATAAAGAAGCAATGCAATAATAAAAATAAAACTGTCAGTCGCTACGATCACTGTTGCATATTCTCTATATAGTTTGCACACTTCACAATCTAACACTTTGGCGGTAACATTAAAGGTGGGTGTGCACCTATTAAAATAATTAGAATAGCTGTTGACTTTATTCTCAATTTCCTTGAACTTGGCACACTGTTTTACGGTGTTACCATAAAAGTATTTAAATAGAGTTGAACACATTAATCTAAATACTGTCTTCACAAATCGACGTCTAATCCTCGCTTTTTCTATCTTAATAAGAAATTCACAAGTAAAATAATTAGGAACGCTAGGGTTGAGTAAGACAACGCGCGTGATAGACGTCAATAATTCAATGGAACGAAATTTTAGAAACATCAGTTTAACTCTGGTTAAATTTTTTGTTGTATGACGGTAAGTTATTAAATGCAGTCGCAGCCACCGTAATTTTTAACATTATGTTAACATTATAACATTTTTAACATTATAGTGACGCATAATGTTAAAAATTACATATACCTAGGTAGTTACATATAAAACGCTCGCTAAAAAATGAACTCAAACTGTTTTAGTCCTTGCAACATTTTTTAATTAAGAAGTTACTGAGACAACGTATTACGCAACCGACTGGCTAGGAGCCAACGAGCCAAAACAGTTATCAAAGGAACGAAAATGAAAAACTCACTTAGGAGCTTGCTTTATGATAGTGCTATGCCAACAACGTTAATAGAATAAAGTTTGTGTACTTGACTGGCTTATTGCCGCAAAATATTGTAAAGTGGGCGCGTTTCTCAAATGATAAAATTTTTGATTTTGTTTTTTTCAAAAATTGACCCCTAAATAGCTGTCTAATTAGCGTTGTAAGCAAACTAGATAATTGGAGAGCATGATTGTCAATTATAATTAGATCAATTTTATAAGAGATTGTGTAGCAGTCTTGTGTAGTATCTGACGATAAAAAATTATGAGAGCCTTCTGGTTGATATTTTCTCTTTGGATGTACGAGAATATTCTTGTTTAGGCTACACTGAATATACGCTGATTGACCTTGGTACGATTACTTATTTTATAAATTAACTAGCCTTTGTTCATGAATTTGTCCGCATAGGACGTCAAAAATTCGGAAACATGTCAACGTTGACGTTATAGTGCGGCCAATGGCAACGCTGCGCAGATGCCAATATTGATGCAGATTACAATGCGGATGTAGACACGGAGGCCAATGCAGACGCAGACACCGATGCAGATATAGACGC
This sequence comes from Hylaea fasciaria, assembly GCA_905147375.1. Lineage (NCBI taxonomy): Eukaryota > Metazoa > Arthropoda > Insecta > Lepidoptera > Geometridae > Hylaea > Hylaea fasciaria. Next base: position 2,747,148 of record LR990201.1, read on the forward strand.
AGATGCTGATGCCGGCAATGATGCGGTAATATCTAATTATTTCAATGATATTCGATTCAAGTTTGATGGTAATGATATTATTAAAGTTCATAATTGAACTGTACGTTAATGGGTTACTATTCGAACTCCCCCAAACATTTAGTTCAGAACTCTACCACAAAAATTAATTGGTATTTTACTAAGTCCAGCTTCAGACCAAGGACTAGAAAGTTCCAGTTCAGGAGAACAGTAATTCAGTTTTAGATTTTTGTTACGTTGGTTAATTAGTAGGTTACTTCTAATATTCTCAGTCAAATGGTAACTCGAGACACTGATACGGTTATCTACGCTTATTAATGCCCGGTTTATGAACCTCTTAACTTTGACCAACCGATAACAGTCGAAATTAATATTGCATCTCCTATCCAAGATTGAAAGCGATCTTGGATTGCAGCCTATCGTTCGATCGATTTCCAATCTGCATGCCTTTATAAACGAATCCACGGATCGGTTATTGGCACGTTAGACACTAAAAATGGATTGTGATATCAATCCCAGATAGCAAGATTTGGATTGGATTGATTATTAATTTCGGCCGTAAGTCTACCTTTGTCTCTAAGTATCTGGCACTAAACAAATGACAAAGACAGCAATACACATATCGGTGGCCACAGTTAACTAGGGGTTTTGAAATCGGAAATAATACATAGGGTATTTTATATAAGCCATGCTAGTGAAGACATACTTTCATATAAAATTATGTGCCTATGAATGGATATGTGTACTCATAGCTCTGCTTGTCAACAACTTTAGCGTTTACACCACGGAAGCCGCAAAAGCCTACGAAGCCAAATAACAATAGCGTCGCTAGAGCCACTGCTATGTGCCGTGGCTTTGGTTATATTAGCATACGCTTTAACCGCCACTAATACTGCCAATTATTATTTGCATTCACATAGCATGCAGTAAGTATATATTAATTTTAAATACGGGTCATTGTTGTCGGCGTAATAACAACAATTATTATGTTAAAATAACAATTGGTGCATATTTATTAGATTGGTTTACGTACTAGATAGATAGATTAACTCTTTATTGAAACACGGTACCACATAACAAAGAAAAACTTAAGGGATTTTTGAAGTACCTCAAAATGTAGAGGTGTATACATCTGGAAAACTGATTTTAATTATAGAAAAGAAAAACAGTGTACATGTACACGATTTGCTATAGCTAACTACTGACGCTATTAGCTTGTATTTTACAATCACAGTTGACATAAAGACCTTTTTCAAGATATACGAGCCCCGATGCATAATAGTTCGTCTAGTATGGAAAGAAGTTCAAAGCGAAAAAAAGAAAAAGAAAGATGATAAGTAGGTAATATCGATAACAATAATTATTTTTATAGAATAACAACTCTTCGGTATAACACAAAGCAAAGATCTGTGAAAGGAAATCGTTTGGAAGCTCACTGAATTCACCTGGAGATTTTCCCATGCAACCATTAATTCATGTCAGCGATAACAGGACACTCCTATGTTGAGTCCGAAGGTTATTAATAAACTATAGACACAGTCAACTGCAACAATAAGTAAGAAATAAGTGATAAGTAGATAGTAATATACGGAGCTACGATATTATCAAAACCGTACTTAATCTAATCAAGTCCTTATTTGGTAACCTTGTGAAGATTGAAGAAATAAAAATATACCTACTCAAAAACATTTAGCGACGTTTAGTTAAGACAACCATCGCGTGTGCTGAAAGCAGGTTGGTATCAAAAGGTATTTTCATATTAAGACTAATTATCTGTACACACACACACACAAATCTCAACAGGGGTCTTACCATGACGTCTTATTGCGATCCAATTGAGGATCTAAACAGCATCGTTGTTACTACTTATTCGTAAGTACCATGAGCCCGCGACGTCTGGTTGTGACATCTAGACACTCACTTTAGGTTGATTTTAAATCTAAACGCATTGACGCCTACCTAATTGATATCTTAAGCCATGTATTTCTATTATTTAAAGTGAAACAATTCTGTACGTGTTTCCAGCCACTCAGTTGGTGAATAACCCAAAATGTCAAAACAATGAGAGTTGGTGGTCCCAAATCAAAGTCGTTCACCTCAAAAACACAGAACAACTTATTCGCACACCACACGTAATAAATACCTAAACAAACATCACAGAGTTAAAGCACAGAAGGGTTGCATGTGACGTAAAGACGGACTTTTTAAACACGCACCAGCTTTGTTACGTTTTTATTATTCCGAGATACGGAGCGACGTTTTGCGTATAGAGATAAAGGATGAAATTATGTTTTGGCTGCGTGATGGAGCACGATTTGGCCTGGTTATGACGTTGAAGGGAAATAATATTATATATTTTTGGTACCCACTACATGATTCAGTTTGACGAGTGAACGTTAGTGTTCTACTTTAAAATTTTTGTTAATCACATTGTTGCCACTTAGGTACATTTTCAAAATTTATTTTGAAAGTACCAAGTAGTACGAAGTAGCTACAATTAGAAAAACCTAAATAATAACAGTCTTTTACTAATTTTTCTCGTACATCGATCTATCTATTGGTGTAAGCTGAACGAAAATCAACATAGCAGTTTCTGAGATTATCACAAACGTACCTACGTATAGATAGTACGTATAGAACGCGGCGAGCGTGTTAATTTGTGATGATGCTCAATTTAATAAAATACGCAGGAATTATGTATACTCGTATTGTATACATAAACGCGGATACACATTACACAGTAATTGTAGACAAAAAAAACACATCGCATCCGTTCGTATTAACATGTGTATTGCCCGCTTTTACATTTAAATGATGATTCAATACATAAACAAAAAATGCAAATACAATTACCCACCCTGAAAACAGTCGTGCGTTACGCCCCGTTCGCACGCACACATTTTTGCACGGAATTTATTTGGACTGGGTTATTAAAAATGTGTGGTTATTAAAAACATGAATTCACGAGCTTCATATGATGGGTTCAGATACACCGTGTGGCTGAGGCATAATCCGGGAGGAGCCGAGCCAGTGTGGAGGTTGTCGGATTTGAATAAAATTACTTCAACGGAACTATTTTCACTGGACTTTTGGTGCAGCTGATATTCTATTAGGAGTTTACATATTTGGCAAATTACTCCCTTATAAATTAATTATATTTTAACGGTTAGATTTTTTATAGGTCATGTTTTAATGTAAACAAAAGTCGTAACACTGACATATCTGTGTTGTACCCGTAAGTTGGTTTTGACCAACTGCGAAACGTGACGTTGCTGTATTTGACTCTCGCGCATGACAAATATCTGTCCGATTCACAGAACACAGAGACAATAGAAGTGGGTTAGGTTAAGTGAAAAATATTTAAAGTTACTTTGTTTATAAGTCAACTGCCGTTTATTTGCGAATGTGCCTTATGTGTTCACGGATATGCTTAATTTTAAATGGTCTCTATAACTGCACATAAGGCATTTTTCATTCTGACGTAGATCATGACATAGTATGTATGGCAAAACTGGCGTTGGTTTTGAGCTACGAGTCATAATATGGTGCTTGGAACGCGCGTCCTACCACTTTTCACTTCCACTGTTGTCTCTCTCTTTCGTGGTCCGATTATATATACAGGTTGAAACGCAGCATAAAGTATTTTGATCAAACCAAGAATTGGTATAAAATCTGTAATTAAAAAAAAAGCGGTTATTTCGGTACCGACAAAACGTTAAGTAAATAGTTTATCGAGTAAAATAATTACTTGGATAGACTTTCAGGTCTGGCAAAGTTTAATCTGAACGGAAAGTCAAACCATTAAAAGATTTTAGTAAGTATAGAAGCTTTTAAAAGTTACGAATAAATAATTCAACAATAAGCGGATCGGAAAAGCATATATAATACAAATAATACCTATACAAAATCATTAAGTTTTCAAAGAATAATATTATATAATTATTATTTCATTTCTTCGATTATATATTATCATTTCTTCGAATTGAAAATTTTGCATAATATGGTATAATCGTGTTTAACAAACATATTTACCAGTATACACGTCATTATTGTTTCTTATTTACTAACTTGTTGTTATTTATTGAGTTATTGTATAAATATAGTTTTGTAGATACTCAGGTAGGTATATAAACTTCGTTTCAGTATATTATCATTCAGTGTTTCGTGGGTATGCTGCGAAAAAATCCAACAATATAAATTACGAATCCCGATTTTGAATTATTCATAAACCAGTTCGACGACTCACCATCCCTATTCTGATAAGGTTGGTTTTCAACTTTGCGATCGAGATATTGATGACGGTGATGCAACATAGGGCCTCACATGGCACCACCTGTTTATGCGGTGCGAAATGGTGGTAAAGCGACTTTTTTTACAACGTCCAGCTCATCAGTGCAGGTAGCAGCATACCTGCTCGACGCAGACATGGCGGCAAGATGATCAAAATAAGCCCAAATCTATTGTTGTATTCCATAAATCTATTGCCTTCTGCGTCTGGAGCAGTTAGGCACCTTAGCGCGTCTGTAAATATTTTATGCAATTTGCTAATCAATGATAATTATAAACAAGTGCTTTCTGAAAGCTTTCATGGCGGGGGCTAACGTAGGTATATCACTAATGTTTGTAAACACTACATTTATTATAACAGTATTATAAGTAGTTTTCGTAAAATAACGCATGGTTCTATTAACTAGCATGTTAAAGACAATAAATCATAATTATATAATCACTTCCTAATAATTCGAGTTCCGTACCGTACCTAAAAAGTAAACCATATAGAACCACTTGGTTATCGAAAACTGAAACAAACCATCACTATCAAACAGATCTTACGCTAGCCAGAATCGACTGCCTCCACCTCCAGAATACAGTTATGAATTACACACGAGAGCCGCTACTGCGGACCGTGACTAATCGTTATGTCCGGACATCTCCATCCATCATGAGGAACGTGATGTGTCATAGGCCCATTCAGTTCCGTGATTGAGAGCCCGAGGATCTTTGATTATCGGTATTATAGGGAACTTTACACAAGTAACAGTGAGTCTTAGAGAGTAAGTAACGCATCGATAGCGCTCCGAGTGCTGCAGGTGTCCATAGGCCGCTCTAGCCAATAATAAAGGAGAAGTATCTATGTCTCGATTCCCGACAGAGACAACGTGGTGACGCTGTCAAGGTCGGTAGAGACCAAAAACATGTATACATTACAAATAAACAGATGTATGTTACGGCATAAAATATTTACTAGGCAGACTGTAACTAATCCCCCCTACCTAAACAAGAAAATACACGTGATAAAATATATGGCCAAATGATCGTCTTAACCCTTCGTTGTGAAATAACAGTAACCTCGGTTCTTTAGAGTTAGAGACTGCTTATAATGGAACACAAATAAAATTATATAATTAAATAAAGGAGAAGTATATAAGTAAGAAGTATAGAATTAAATAAAGGAGAAGTAAAAAGGAGTCTTTTAAATATAAGAGAGAGATTAACCTGTGAATACCAAGGAAAACGAAAGGCTGCTTTCCTTTTGTGAAGAATGTAGCCCCCCCCATTTGGGGAGGGAGGATAGGCCCCAGCCAACGCCCATCCTTGTGAGTGCCAACCACAGAGTGCACTCCCCGGGAAAGAGGTAAAGGTATGGACATTAGGTCTTGTTTTAACCATTCAGTCCAAATGTGATTGTACTTTTTTTTCCTTTACTCAATCCCGGAATTCATTATTTATGTTTGTTGACCATTCACGGTTCTTTTCATGTTGGGTATTTTCCCAATTACTAGACTTCATCAAGAGATCAATGCTCATGACTACAACCAATCCACAATGCGTAAAGCAGAGCCAGAAGGTACACCCAGGGGTCCCACTGCTATGTAGCGCTTGTACATACGTGATGTTCCAGGAGTGCTGGGTGCCCAGCTGCGGAAATGATTGAGCCCACATATATTTCCCCAAGGAAATCCGATAATTGCATAAAAGCTGTTTTATAAATTGTAATTATCATTTGTAAATAATGCTCCGGTAATTGGCATGGATCAATCACATCCAGGCTGAAATAGTTTTCAGTAAATACATAATCAGTTTTGTCGTAAATTAACGGAGAGAATGGGTAGGAAATGATTAAAAGGAGGAAAGCTAATAGGAGTCGGTACTCCCCTATCAATATTTGCGAAAGTTACTGACTAGCAATAATTTACTTAATGTGTTTGGTCATAGTGTTGTAATTTTGAATAAACAAGGGATGCACAGTTGGCCTAACTGAACATTTCCTCGCCGATTCGGTGTATAGTGTGGGGAAATATTTGTGCCCTGCGTGTATAGTGTTAGTGCTTGCAGTAAGACGTAATCACTAGTAGTAACTTCATCGGAATAATTCCAAGCATATAAGGGTTGTGAGGCCTCAGACGTAACAACGATTCCAAGCAGTCACTTACTAGTTATGAAAACACCTACAGTATGTTATATGAGCAAACGACTGCACATCAGCAATTAATATAAAGGTTGTTGATTTTAATCTAAACTAGGGGATGTTACCTGGACAAAACGTTACCTCAAAACCTTAGTTACCAGTAAAAGAATAATAGACGATCCCACCATTGTCCACAATTTACCGACTGAAATGGGATTGCCTGTACCTTGCACAACACATAGTGTCAGATAATTTTATAGCGCATCAGCTTATTTCAATAGAGCTGGGTTCTGGTAGGCTTTAAATAAAACAATGTGTAACCATCCCGCAGTCTTGTACTCATAATATAACTGAAGTAGCTAGTAGGTTTGTTTAAGACTAAAGTCAATTATAGATCGTAGTTTAGTGCTGAAGAAATGTAGTAAATTATGTGTAATAATATGTTGACATAGTCAACGAGTTGGTTAAGGCTGTAAATAAACGGTAAGATAATTGCGTGTGCGTATGATAATTGTAGAAATAAACCCCATATGTATGCCGTTAAATAGTAATGATTACCGATGTGAATAATAGTTTGATCGTGTACCGTAAATATAATATTATGTCAAACGAACGATGGTAAGATAAATTCAAGCTGAAAATAATTGTATAAATGGTTTCGTAGAAATGGTAATCAGTGAAGTAAGTAAGGTTTAGTTAGAGCTGTAAATAAAATGTCATGATAATCGTAAATATAGAATGTCCACGTAACGCACGTAGACGTAGAATCGTAGAGATAAACGTAATTAATAATTTCAAAGCCGTGAGTAATCGTAATTTATATAAGCCGTTCCGTAAAAGTGGTGTCGAAGTACATAACGTATAGTTATGATCGTAAATAAAATGATAGAATACGAACGTATGGTAAATTCAGTAGATAGTATGGTAGTATGGTAGTATTCAGAAGACGTATGGTAAATTCAGTAAATAGCCGCAAACATCAGAAGGGTAAAGCCTTCCAATATTACATGAGAGATAAAATAATAAACGCAAAATAAGTCAAAAGCTGAAAATAAACACGTACAATGTAAGCATGTTAAATAGTAGAAATCAAAGTAAAATAATTTCAAAATCGTGAGTAATCATAAAAGCCGTATCGTAGAAATAGTATCGAAGTAAATAATGTTTCGTTATGGCCGTAAATAAAATGGTAGAATAACGTAAGTATGTAAAGTAAATACAGTAACACCAGAAGGGTAAAGCCTTCCAATATTACATAAGACGAAATAAAAAGGCAGAATAACGAACGTAAAGTAAATTCAGTAGTTAAACGTAAATTGCCGCAAACATTGGCCGGGTAAAGCCTTCCAATGTAACACAAGTTTAAATCAAATAACGAACACAACATAAAATCAAAAGATGAAAACAATGTAAACATTTAAATAGGTACCAGAAGTACAATGAGTGATTTATAAATTACTTTGCATAAAATGTGGAAACTTATCACTCACCATATCGACTGATGTGACCAAATTGGATCCTTACACAGCAAAAGTTATAAAATTATATAATAATTTCAGTAAATTAAAGTAGACAAATATATTAATATCATAATAAAAATAGTAATTTTATGATTCGATCCAATTAGGCGTGTAAATAAAAGTTCCACCAACCTCGCGAAGGCTTCTTTTACCTTAGGATTGCCATGTTAGGTTCACCTGAAATAGCCTAGCTTACGGAAGTGAATGAGCACTATTACTCCTTTAATTACTGAAATCAGTCGAAGATTTCATTAAATCTAAGTTGGAATGAATTTACTTGAATACACCAAATTAAACACCGAAACCCATCGAAGGTTTCATCTTATTAGAAAACTGAACTAGATGGATCACAATAAATCTGGAACTGATCGAAAGTGTTGTTATAATCAATTAAACAATTAATAGAATTAAAAGAATGCAACTAGCTAATCGGAGACATGGCAACCCATCAAGATCTCCTCCGGCGCCCATCAGTCATCAGTTCTCGTCACACATATCATAATTCAAATAAGGTAGCATAATAAAATGCGCATGTTTAATGGAATTTGCAATAGAAAATTTTACATGAACATTCTACTAAGCCAAATAAAGATGCCGGCACAAAAGAACAATGTACTGGGAAAACGTCCCAGCTTACTAGAAAAAGTTACAACCGAAACATCTTTAAATAATAGATAATCGACTCACGACCTCGGCTTGAAGATCACTAGCACTTCACTATCACACCACTAACCCGAATTAGCACACCGCTATCCCTATGCATAATATTATTACACCCCCCAACCCTTTCTACCACTATGTTGCGGATGCGTGTGCGTTACTCTCCAATTATCGACCAACTCTCTCGACTGAAATCACGTCTCTCTGACGACAGGTGCCCCCCTTCACCCCTGTAATTCCACTTGACTCTCATACAACGAGCCCTTGTTCCCAAAACTTGCGTACGCGCTAATAATTTGTTTAACTTAACAGAGGTAGGTACTATGGGTCGGTACAAGACCCCACTGCGTCTTTTAAAAAGTTAGTTAAATGAAGTTAGTTTTTGTATTCTTGTGAAGTTCTAACTTATGCAATACTTACTTATATTTGAATATCCATCGCTCCATGCTTCGGAAGTATCCATCGCTCTGTACTTCGCGAGGCAGGTTATGCCGTCGGCCCGGTTGTTATCCATTGAAAGCAGTCATTAATCCACGTCGGAGGCCTTGGGCGACTTACCTATCTGACACTAAAATCCGGCACTGCATCATTGAACAAACAAACAAAAGGAACACCAACTTTTACAGTACACATCCATATATCAGCGTTTTGATTCCGTTTGCAGCAGAAACTTCGGAATGAAAATCAAATCTCCGAGAGCCGACTGAAACAATTCCCTTTCACTTTGAGAACGGAATCAGATTTTTGATTTGGAAATTGTATTAACTTACGAACGGACGAGGTGGAGGCGAATATTGTAGAACCGGCGTTTGTGGGTGAAAAGAGGAATATGGCTGAACTACTTGTAGAGTAGGTACGTAGGTATATAGTGGGATGGTTGCCTAATTATACGCTTTTCCTGAGCCTGACTGTTTGTTTGTCGTATTAGGATGTGCTAGTCTCTAGTGTCAAAGTGTATCATACTGCCCAAGGACCTCTGACATGACTTAACGACTATTAACAAGTTAAAATAACCGGGACCGACGGCATAAGTATTTAAAAGTAATTTATAATATATCTATAGGTACTATATTAATATTATAAAGGGGAAACATTTGATGGTTTGCTTGCTTGTTTGTTTTTTTGCATTGAATAGGCTCCGAAACAGAACCGATTTGAAAAATGCTTTCATTGTTGGAAAGCTACACTATCCCCGTGTGACAAAGGCTAATTTTTATCCCGTAAAAATTGACGGTTCGCGCGGGATAGTAGGTGAAACCGCGAGGTGCTACTAGTATTTAAAAAATGCTCTATCATAGATGTATTTTACTTTCGCGAACCGTAAACCAAAAAAAAAATGCCAAAATGATATGTTCCATGACATAAACCCATAGGTTCTAATGCTCATTTGAATGGGTACCCTAATAAGTTGCGGGCAAATACCCCTACCTTTTCAAAACTATTCAAAAGGTCGTTATGTACTGCAATTCTTACACATCATTTAACTAAATACGTAAAGGTATTGCTTAGACCCAAGTTTTCAGATCTCTGACCTAAACCTTCTTATTGTCGTTCAGTTCTTTTGTTGATTTTGATAAATTGAAATTCTATGTTACAGTTCAAGTTCAAACTTAGGTCAAATAGATTTATCCTACAATTAGTCACATTGTAGTTATGTTTACAAGATCAATTTGACATAACATAGGTACCGATTTACTTTTGAATAACATTCAAGATGAATCGGAATTGAAATTGTACTAAATCTCGCAAATGGAATTGGAATCAGATAAGAATTTGATTTAAGAGTAAATCCACTGGCTTATTGTAAGCCGCGAAGATAAAAGTTTTGGCAGAATTCTAAGAAATACAAATGCAGAAAATATAGCGAGCATTTTTGCATGAGTATGTGACGCGAAGAAAGCAAAAAATCTCATGGACAAAGAAAGTGAGAAGGATGAAAAGTTGGCTATACTATATTTTATAAAGCTATAGCTAAATTAGTTTCGCTACAGTTCGATCTTGAGTCCATTTGAATTAAAATTAACATGAAAAGTATCTCTACATAATATTTATTATGTCTCTACATGTACTAGCATTTTTAGCAAGACTTCTATACCATCCCTTGTCCTGGGCGAAGCTCAAGTATGCTGAAATTGGGTCTAAGTAGTGACATGAAAAGACATTGTATTGTAAATAATGGTATTATAATTTGAATGTCAATGTGGAATAAATGGACTTTTATTGGCTAAAGTTAAAACTGTTTTTTTTTAAATAATACTTTTCTCATTAAAATACCAAAAATACGAGTTTACAGAAATCAATTTTAACTTTTCGGAGTGTGACTGGTATATTTTATAGGTGATATTTAATAGTACTGTGAAATTTTTCTTTATGTAACTGGCTTAATAGTTTCAAAAACATTATGTTGAGCTGCACAATAATAAGCTAAAAAATTAAAAATAATGACGCATTCGCCAAAGAAATTTCTATTGCAAACCAGTATGCTTAATCGTGTACTCGTTTTTCTGACCTCTTATAAAGTCACAAATGTCCATACATTGAAAATGGAAAAGAAAAATACTCCTAAGAATAAGGAAATCACGCATCACTTCCTTCCATTGAGTTTTGGCTCAGAGTTCTAAACTCCGGGTCAGAGCTCTCGCGAATGTTTAGGTAAATAATTATACGGACCGGTCGTGGATTCTGGTGAATGTTCCTAATTAGGAAAACACGATTTATTAGCAACGACGCCTATAATTAACACGTTTAATATCCTTAAGTATTTTAATGGTTACATTGTTGGGGCCACTTGAATTAATATTGGAGAGATCTTACACCATTTTACAAAGTGATTTAAGTATTTTTATGTTTTAAGTCGTGGTTGACATTGATAAATCAAAATTAAAAGATTATCAATAAAACATCGTTTCTAAATAATACTACATTACCACTACTTAAGTCGTAAGCTAAAATAAATAACTGTGACATATTTTTTACTAAAACTTTAATTAATTAATTTTAATGAGTCCACTCTAGACTAACTTTTCATAGACATTAAAATAAATCTTAATGATCAAGATACATAAAAATTCAGGTGTGAGTGAGCCCACTTTTTTCGTTTATGAAAACTCCTCTTCGGTGTACTAAAGCTTGCATCTTTCGATGGTATAAACTAGGAAACTAACTAAAAGCTTCATATTTTATAAAAGAAAATGTTCTTATATTATTATTATTTTGCAGATGAAAATTTGAATAATAATATTCATAAAACGTATCATTTTATGAATATCAGACATATAGAAGTAAAATGTAAGTGTAAACCCAATGTTAATGTAACAATTTTAAAATGCAATAAAACTTTTAAATGTTTAACCTTTATATATACATTATTTTCAATGTCTTTTCAAAAACCTCTGGTCACAAATTCAAGCCTAAGTTTTCACTATACAAAACGAAATTTACACTCTCCAAGAACTCAACTCCTAAAATATTCCCACGGTGTTATGAAATCTCTTCAAACACTCCCGCTCCGATACTTCAAGACTGCCTTAATATTCATTTGCCTACCTTATACAAAGTTACACCTACAGTTGCCTACAAAGTTGGCTGTTCGTCACACAAGACTACATTATGTATAACCTACGAATTTGCTCAGAACTGGGATGTTTCAACTTGCGCTTCACTAAATTAACTTCATGTCTGTGAATTATATTTTGAATTGGCAGTGAGTTAATTCTATCTTGCAGTGGCAAAATTAAGGTCCTTTTTCTTTTTCTGTCTGAGTTTCGGCTTCCTGTATGAGATTCAGTGATGGACCAGGCCGTGAAAGGGAAGTTTCCCTTTTACAAACTCAAGCCATAATCAATTACTCATCAATCGATTTATCGTGTTTTCTGTTCTTATTAGCATGATTGTTTATGGTAAATTGGACTTGAGAAAGTACTATAATTATTATCATGAGCTAGAAATCTACATGATGTGAGTACTCAATTTGCAGCGACATTCAGCACTATTCATTCACTACCAGCTTCATTACTTCGGAAGCTTCCTCATTACTCGTTAATAAATACTTTCCAAAACCGCATTATGGCCGCTACGATGGGATAATTACACCATTTTTCCATTACGGTTAAATGATATAAAAAGGTTTAATGAACACTTGACAGATTAATTGGCACTTAAGGCTGGTGTACAAGCGATTATATTGCTAGGTTTAGATGGTCGTCACCAGATGAGAATGTTCAAACACATGCCCATAACGACCTAATAAATGAAAATACTATTAGCATTATTAGATATTTGTTTCTTTTAGGCAATTAGAAGGTATGTGTATATATATTTTTATGCAGTTAGAGTTAAACTAGGCAACAACCAGGAACTAGGATTGGAAGAAGTTGGTCTGAACGATAAAATACCCCATTATTACTCTAGTTTCTATCTAATATTATAAATATTGTCTTCTTTACTTTAATAACATGGCAAGAGCTTTTTACAGGATGCTGCCAAATTTTACATTGAATATTAAAAATAGTGTTGTCATAGTCGGAAAGTCTCAAAACACAGAATATACTGTAGTGCCATTCAAACTTGACAGCATACAAAACTTTGACTCTATGCAGCAGTAAAATTGATTTGCAAGATTCGTCTGAAACACACTCAGAAGTGAAAGTAAAATAAAGCTTCCGAAAACCTCCCAACAAAGAAATCCCTGAAGAAAGCCAAATGGTTCTTGAGAAATTTCATTAAATGCTGCCAATTACGCTCACTTAGTGCCTCTCAAAATACTCAAGACTTGTTAAGTAAGCGATACTGATGAATTAGTTTCAACGAGATCTCAGAGGTGTCTGTAATTTGAGCATTTTGTGAAAGTCTCCGATGGCGGGATTTTCTGAGAAACTACGAGGGCGTGATATCGACACGTTATGTGTTTGCACTCTGGCTAAAAGAAAAGATAAATCAATTGCGAGCCAAGGAAAACTAACGTTTACGGAATATTTTCACACATACCAGTCGAATGGTTTTGAACATAAAACTTTTGTGGTATCGATATTTAGGATTTTGGGATTTATCATTTGTTTAAAATAGCCAAAATGTCTAATCTTATTAGATTATTTATCTTAAATAAAAATAAAACTAAACTAATCCGTTCACGAGAAGGTGTCATCATAGCATCAATGGCCTTATTCTCAGAGATTTTGGGCCGAATATAGCATACAATGGTCGAAAGCAGATTTTTTATGTGATCCGAAATTCCGTGGAACGAATAGCCTACGGCATAAATTGACTGACGGGCACTAAGTAGAGCGAAAATTATACTATATTTGTTGACAATATTAAAAAACATTATTGTGAAAGCCAGAGCTGTAGAGTACTATATAATTTAAGATAATAGCTTGCGATAATAGCGAAAACAAATAGGTATCTATTGATACAGCCAAACGATCTATCCTTCACTTCGAAAATATTTTTTTACGTCACAGATATTAATAATCAAAGGCGCTATATTGGAAAATAAAAAAATATATACACACATACAAAGACAACCATTCATTTTGGCTATGCCATAGTCTGGTAATACATAATAGTCGCGAGTAATCTGAGTAGCCATGGTTTTTCCTTTTAGGGTAGGCAGAGACTATACTTTTTACACGCTACGATCCTGACACACCTATTTCGCTTTTTGGTAATTACAGTATAAACCCATTACTGTAGATTTTGTGCATGTTCCTTCTGTTTTGCGCTACAATACTTTTTGCGGAGTTTTGGCAGGATTCTGAAAGGGAAGCGTCGTCGTTGGTTTTGTATTTTTCCCAGACTTGTGTTTCTTTGAGTGTTTATATTGTAATATTGGTGAAATATTAATCGTTGCATGTTCGTTGACGTGCACGAGTGTGGGAAATTATATAACTAAAAAAAGTGACTTTTCGTCTTATTTTTATTATAATTCCCAGGAAGTAACAGTAAAGAGTCCGCCACTTGACTGAATCGTGACTATGATGACTGTAAATTAACTTGACCACTTGACCACGACGGTTACTATAGTGATATAACTTTCCTGTTGTGAAAATAAGAAATACTTAAACATGGATACTGGCTATATACACAAGCCGTGAGAAGCAAAAACTAAAAAAAAAAGTTTTACTGGAAGGCTTCACAAGAATTTATTGGCTCGAATTTCGAAGCCACCGAGACATTGCCGATGAATAAAAACACTACTTTCCAACTTTGCAGACAAGTTTCAACTCTCATAACTTCGGAATACAATATTTCCGCAGCAACTTTATAGGAGAATTATACGGTGCGATACGATATCGTGACATACAAAAAAAAAATATATGAAGTTATATAAGTATCCATCATATTCCTCATTCATGATATTTTTTTGGTAAAATTATAGATGTTTCATCGTTTAAATGACGATGTGCTAAGTGTTTATTGTTGTTGCCCGTTAAATCAATAAAATAAACTCTTACTTATCCACATTTATTTCATAAAATTGGTTGTAATAATAGGTATATTTCTCACTAACATTTACAAATTCACTGCTAAACTTAGTTGTTTTTGGGAGTTTATGAGTCATAAGAGACAGTTATTTTATAAATTTTACAATGTAGACAGACAAATCGCTTCACACCTTACGATATCGCATGGTGTCGTGTAAACGAACTCTTATTCTGCGGTGGGGTGTTCAGAAATGAGCAAGTTTTACAAGAGCAGTCTGCTAAGGCAATAAAGTTTTCGGTGAGAATTTGGTAGAATTAAATGCAAAATCTAATAGCGAGGAGAGAAATCGTGACCACCTGCAGACGCCGCGATTCAATCATAAAAACTTATAGCCAAGTTCTATTTTCGTTGATTAAAAATAATTTAATCAAACGTTTCAACCCTTTGTTAAATTTCAGCTGGTTTGTTAATTTTAATCCAATTATGTGAATGTGACCTTGTACTTTTCTTGAAAGGAAAGCTTTGCGCCTTGTTTTCTTGACACGTTCATTTGAAACTAAGTATAAACTTGTCAGTAAGGTACGAATTAGGTTTTTCCGCAAGACTACGTCTACAGAAGTAAGTATGCTTTACAAAATATTCACGCATCAAGCAGTAGTGTGCAAATATTAGGTACAGTTTAATGTTTCACAAGGCACTGTTTCAAAGTTACATGAAGGTCAAAAAAAAAAAGTAGTACCCAACTTATATGGCTTACCGATGTACCTGCGCAGAAGATGAATTTTCAGAGCGCGGGAAATGCTATTGACCGCTATTGGTCGGCAGCCGCGCCGCCATCTTAGCGATCGCCGCGTGGCATGAGTGAGATTGAACGAACAGCTGCAGTGTATTATAAAATAAATAAAATAAAATGTATTATGAAGCAGTGTATTATGAACCTTATAATAGTGATCTTAGGTTGATTGTAAGTTTTAAGCATTCTTTCGTTAATCTTCGGACCATACTTTCTTTTCTGCGCGAACGAAGATTCACGACGCGCCATATAAGTTGGGTACTACTGTACGTAACATGTTAAGCTGTCGGTCACGGTTGCTATCGATATGGAGCAGTCATTAAGCCACATCAGAGACCTTAACAGTTTTACCACAAAAGATTTAAACCAGAGCTGAACAGATGTGTCTAAATATTTTTCCACAAATCGACGTCTAACCCACGCTTTTTCTAACTCAATAACAAATTCACAAGTAAAATAATTAGTAATGCCAGGTTTTAGTTAGAAAACGCGACTGATAGACGTCGATATTGTAGAAAAATTTATGAAATTTTATTAATTAAATTTTTATAAATTAAATTTTAAGATTTAGATGAAATTTAGAAACATCTGTTTGACTTTGGCTAAACTTTTTTAGTAAGACCGTATGTGGCCTGACCAATATTCGCTAGGCAAAGGGACGGAACCCTTCGAATTTATTGAGTCAATAGACGACTACTTTAGGGTATTCCTCAAAAATTTACTACATTACAGAATCAGAAACAATTACAGTAATAAATAAACACTACAATTACAAAATATTTATTCAGGAAAATTGCAATTTATCCATTAATTCAGCGACGAATGACCGAATTGCAGGTTATTATGGTGTTAAATATTCAGCGGGTGATTTTCTGCTTCGCTCGGCGACAGTCACTGTTTTCAATTTAATATTAATTAAATTAATTATTAAATGTAAACGAGTCACGAGACTTGCATCCAATTAAGGGATAGAATTGGAATAATTATAGTTGAATGATTTGTAGCATTTTAATTGTGTCGTGAAAATGGAAGAAAAGAAAGAAAATTGCATTATAAAAATTCTAACAGCACCGTACAAAAGATAATTGTGTATGCAAGAATTTAAATATATAATTTGAAAAGAGTCGAATGACGTAGGTACCTATATTTCCTCCTAAGTCTTAAGTAAGATAACATACCAAAGTGGTACTTACAAACCAGTTGAAGTGCGAGCAGGCAGAGGTGAAAACACCCTGTATTTTTAATTCACGTGACATTTTTATTACTGCGTCGCACTTTCCTCAGCCTGTACGTACCTTAGCATTAAAAATATGAGCAAGTTGTTTAATACAAGAATCTTCCGAGCGGCATTTTAATAAATCGTTATTTATGCTCCTAAAAATATCGGACCTAACTTAAGCAGGTGCTGGATAGCAGCAACAATGATAATTATAGTTTAGCATCCAGCTGTTCATTGTTCAACTCTGTCACTACAATGTTTCAACAAAAGTAGTCCATAGTTCCATACACAATAGTTAAAACATCGTCATGCTGATGAAAATAAAAAATTAATAAGTTAACACAGAGCACTTTCCAGACACGTAAACATCAGCGGAACAGCAATTTATTAATAATTCTGAAGGTAAACATTTTTACAGAAAAATCCCTACACCCTCTTGAAGAAGCATTTTTAATATGTAAATGTAAGAACGCAATGTACCTACAATAACATTCAATATGTTTTATTAAACGTAAAAAATACAAATTATTCACAGTGCAAAATTCACGGTGTAATTACATGATTTTTCTTTCGTATAGTACCTACTACCACAGCCTAAGCAATCCTATGTACTTAGTTTATTCACTATTTATGAATAGATTATAAAGCCAGACTCCACAAAGAGGCGATTTTATCGATCAGAAATAACCCAAAAAAGCATCGCCCTGTGTTTTGTAGTGTGTCCCGCCTAGCGATAATAACGCAAGAACGCACGCATGCCAATAATACAAAATGTTCCAAAACATTACACAAAAACACGGCACAAGAAATGGGGCGCGCCTTGTTTTGTTTTGCGCCTTACCTAGGTATTCTGTGCTTGTACTATAGGTAGGTATAATTTCTCTTTTTTGTGACAGTAAATACTATTATAAACCTACTAAGAAAAAGCTGGAGTGCATTATAGCGTGGGTTTTGCTGGTGCTCAACTCAAACAGAAATCTTAACTATATAGAGCAAATACTGAAATTCTTACAGAGAAATAAATTTCAAACTAATAAACCAAGACGGAAAGTTAAAAGGATTGTTTTCCTTTAGTTACACTCTTGACTTAATCATCACGTAAAACGAAAAGGTTGTTTTGATTATCTGAAAAAAGGAAATGGTATTCGTTAACAAAACAAGTGATGTTACTCGATACACTGGGAATGGACGGGATTGAGATATTTTAGTCGATTGATTCGATGGTTGAAACCTCTCGATGGTTCGCGATGGTTATCTCTCGCAGTCGAATTAAGTAAATCCAAGTGGTTTTTAAACATCCAAACAATACATTTTAAAATATGACATAAGAGTGCCTAGTGTGAGTTTTGACAATTTATTTACGCGCTCGGTCCGTTTGGCGTAAACGTGAAATTGTATGGAATAAGAGCAGCGCCATCTAGCGTCAGTGAATCAGTCACTAGATGGCGCTGCTATTATTTCATACAATTTCAAGTTAACGCCAAACGGACCGAGCGCGTAAATAAATTGTCAAAACTCGCACTAGGCACACAGATACTGATAGCTATTCGCGATTTACATGTTCGTAGCCCGTTTGTTAGGTGGAAGACAGGGCGAATATATATCCGGTATAGATAAGTTGAAGTGTCATCATAAAATTGAACACAAAGATTTCTCAGAAATGGTTTGATGTATGACTTTTGATATATTCTTTTCTGTATTGGAATAGAGTCAAACATTACAGATTATGTCGATCTGTCTCTGTCGAAAGGCTTTGGTGCAACCCGTAATGGAATAGAGGATGTTGTAATTGAAAATGGTATCACGTTCAACCGTACTACTGAAGGATTTTATTAACTACAGTAAACAAGGGTACCTACTACCTAATAGTAAGTCTAGTCTGCGATAAAACTTGGTTAACATTTTCCAAACTACCAAACAGTTGACTGATTTCATGCAAAAAAATCAGTATTTTGAAGGCAGTTACTTTAATTTTAATTACATGTTCAGTGACTTTTGCTCACAGTCATTTGTTTTCCGAACTTCAATTATCAGCAAGTTCCTTCTTCTCAGTATCACAGCTTACTTTGATTCTACGTTTACTATGCATTACGTATCGCAAAATAATCTATATCTCTCGTTAGTTATATCCTTGGAGCCTGCAATTCACTAGTGAACAGATTAGTTCTAGGTACGCATGCACTATCTCAGAAAGGATCGTCACTTTAACAGCAGGCGAGTTGATGGTCACAAGTGGAATTATTCGGCATAAAAAAAACTATCTAGGAAGCTAAGAAGTTTACATTCAGCGCCGGCTGGATTCCCGTCTTGATGTTAAACACCGCTTTAAACTCTAAAGTACGTTGAACTTGAAACAATAACATCAGCACCAGCTTTTGATTGGGTATTGACATATTTTCCCAGCGGAGGCCGTATATCAAATCTGGTATTTCATTAGCCTGAAAGTTCAGAAGAATTAGTTAATGTGAATAGTCAAACGAATGGAAGAAGAATAGTAATAACACTAAAAACTAAAATCGGACTACTTACGAAGTGTCACATTAAGTTATAAAATAATTTTACATAATTGATCTCCTGTCATTATATTTAATGTTATTAAATCATATGATAACGTTTTTTCTTACCTCTATACGGACATCTTCTAAAGCCAACGACATTACTATAAGTATTCCCATGTAAATTGGTAGCATAAGTCCATACGTCAATATTGTCTCCAGGTTCTAAGGCAATCACAAAAAGTTTATTTAATGAAATACAGAAATAAAATAATAATAATAATTCAGCCTGTAACTGTCCCACTGCTGGGCAAAGGCCTCCCCTCACTATAGTGAGGAGGGTTAGGCCATAATCCACCACGGGGGCCTAGTCCGGGTTGGTGGATAACATGCTTCCGAAATAATTCTCGGGCATGTTGGTTTCCTCACGATGTTTTCCTTCACCGAAAAGCGAGTGACAATTACGTACATATGTTTAACAAGAAACACATTGGTACGTGCCCGCACTGGGATTTGAACTCGCCACCTCCGCTTTGGCAGGCGGACGTTCGCCCACTAGGCTACCACCTCTCCCATATGGTTTGTCATATAATATTTTTAAACCTTT
Source organism: Hylaea fasciaria (assembly GCA_905147375.1). NCBI lineage: Eukaryota > Metazoa > Arthropoda > Insecta > Lepidoptera > Geometridae > Hylaea > Hylaea fasciaria. The sequence goes on from LR990201.1 coordinate 2,767,292, forward strand.
TTATACCTTACTAATAACATAATTATTATGTAACTAGTAAGGTATAAAAAGATATTAATATTTTGTCAGCAAAAGAAGACATCCATTAAAACTTAGCAAAGTATGTTCAACTGATCAGTACGACAAACCAGAATGGACTAATAAGGCCGCGGCTCCACTGCGGCATACTCACGTTACGGCTACAAGCACGATTACTTCGTACTAACGCCGAAGGCACATCTCTTACATATTTTATTTTAATGTGAAGTTAAAATGTTAGTATCACAAAAGTACTTACAGCTCCTGACGTCATAAGCTGGTAGATAAAAATCCCTCCACCAAACCAATTGTGTAAGTAAATTCCAGATATATTATATTTGAAAGCCGCTTCAATATCATTTTTGGTTCTGTGAAAAGAATGAAAAGTATTCTATTTTTAAAGTTTCTTTAAAATAGGTGATCACTTTATTGAATACTGTAACTAACCTACCTACCTAAACAAGAAAATACACGTGATAAAATATATGGCCAAATGATCGTCTTAACCCAACGTTGTGGAAAAACAGTAACCTCGGTTCTTTTAGAGTTAGAGACTGTTTATAATGAAATACAAATAAAATTATATAGTTAAATAAAGGAGAAGTATATAAGTAAGAAGTATATAATTAAATAAAGGAGAAGTAAAAGGGAGTCTTATAAATATAAGAGACAGATTAACCTGTGAATACCAAGGAAAACGAAAGGCTGCTTTCCTTTTGTGAAGAATATAGCCCCCCCCATTTGGGGAGGGAGGATAGGCCCCAGCCAACGCCCATCCTTGTGAGTGCCAACCACAGAGTGCACTCCCCGGGAAAGAGGTAAAGGTAAGGACATTAGGTCTTGTTTTAACCATTCAGTCCAAATGTGATTGTACTTTTTTTCCCTTTACTCAATCCCGGAATTCATTATTTATGTTTGTTGACCATTCACGGTTCTTTTCATATTGGGTATTTTCCCAATTACTAGACTTCATCAAGAGATCAATGCTCATGACTACAACCAATCCACAATGCGTAAAGCAGAGCCAGAAGGTACACCCAGGGGTCCCACTGCTATGTAGCGCTTGTACATACGTGATGTTCCAGGAGTGCTGGGTGCCCAGCTGCGGAAATGATTGAGCCCACATATATTTCCCCAAGGAAATCCGATAATTGCATAAAAGCTGTTTTATAATTTGTAATTATCATTTGTAAATAATGCTCCGGTAATTGGCATGGATCAATCACATCCAGGCTGAAATAGTTTTCAGTAAATACATAATCAGTTTTGTCGTAAATTAACGGAGAGAATGGGTAGGAAATGATTAAAAGGAGGAAAGCTAATAGGAGTCGGTACTCCCCTATCACTATTTGCGAAAGTTACTGACTAGCAATAATTTACTAAATGTTTGGTCATAGTGTTGTAATTTTGAATAAACAAGGGATGCACAGTTGGCCTAACTGAACATTTCCTCGCCGATTCGGTGTACAGTGTGGGGAAATATTTGTGCCCTGCGTGTATAGTGTTAGTGCTTGCAGTAAGACGTAATCACTAGTAGTAACTTCATCGGAATAATTCCATACATATAAGGGTTGTGAGGCCTCGGACGTAACAACGATTCCAAGCAGTCACTTACTAGTTATGAAAACACCTACAGTATGTTATATGAGCAAACTACTGCACATCAGTAATGAATATAAAGTTTGTTGATTTTAATCTAAACTAGGGGATGTTACCTGGACAAAACGTTACCTCAAAACCTTAGTTACCAGTAAAAGAATAATAGACGATCCCACCATATGTCCACAATTTACCGACTGAAATGGGATTGCCTGTACCTTGCACAACACATAGTGTCAGAGAATTTTATAGTGCATCAGCTTATTTCAAAAGAGCTGGGTTCTGATAGGCTTAAATAAAACAATGTGTAACCATCCCGCAGTGTTGTACTCATAATATAACTGAAGTAGTCAATAGTCTTGTTTAGGACTAAAGTCAATTATAGATCGTAGTTTGTGTAATATATTTGACATAGTCAAAGAATTGGTTAAGGCTGTAAATAAAGGTAAGATAATGGCGTGTGTATGATAATAATAATTGTCGAAAGTAGAATTAAACCCCATATGCTGTATAGTATTGATTATCGATGTAAATAATAATTTGGTCGTGAGTCGTAAATATATGTCAAACGAACGATGGTAAGATAAATTCAAGCTGAAAATAATTGTATAAATGGTTCCGTAGAAATGGTAATTAGTGAAGTAAGTAAAAGTTTAGTTAGAGCTGTAAATAAAATGTCAATATAATCGTAAATATAGAATGTCAACGTAACGCACGTAAACGTAGAATCGTAGAAATAAACGTAAAGCCGTGGGTAATCGTAATTTATATAAGCCGTATCGTAAAAGTGGTGACGAAGTACATAACGTGTAGTTATGATTGTAAATAAGATTATAGAATACGAACGTATGGCAAATTCAGTAGATAGTATGGTAGTATGGTAGTATGGTAGTATTCAGAAGTTGTATGGTAAATTCAGTAAATAGCCGCAAACATCAGAAGGGTAAAGCCTTCCAATATTACATGAGATATAAAATAATAAACGCAAAATAAGTCAAAAGCTGAAAATAAACACGTACAATATAAGCATGTTAAATGGTGGAAATCAAAGTAAAATGATTAAAAGCCGTGAGTAAATCATAAAAGCCGTATCGTAGAAATAGTGTCGAAGTAAATAATGTTCCGTTATGGCCGTAAATAAAATGGTATAATAACGTAAGTATGTAAAGTAAATACAGTAACACCAGAAGGGTAAAGCCTTCCGATATACCGTAAGATGAAATAAAATGGCAGAATAACGAACGTAAAGTAAATTCAGTAGTTAAACGTAAATTGCCGCAAACATTGGAAGGGTAAAGCCTTCCAATGTAACACAAGTTTAAATAAAATAACGAACACAACATAAAATCAAAAGATTAAATCAATGTAAACATTTAAATAGGTACCAGAAGTACAATGAGTGATTTATAAATTACTTTGCATAAAATGTGGAAACTTATCACTCACCATATCGACTGATGTGACCAAATTGGATCCTTACACAGCAAAAGTTATGAAATTATATAATGATTTCAGTAAAGTAATTTAGACAAATATATTATTATCATGATAAAAATAGCCATATTATGATATGATCCAATTAGTCGTGTAAATAAAAGTTCCACCAACCTCGCGAAGTCTTCTTTTACCTTAGGATTGCCATGTTAGGTTCACCTGAAATAGCCTAGCTTTCGGATGTGAATGAGCACTATTACTCCTCATTTAATTACTGAAATAGCTCGAAGATTTCATTAAATCTAAGTTGGAATGAATTTATTTGAATAGACCATTAAACACCGAAACCAATCGAAGGTTTCATCTTATTAGAAGACTGAACTAGATGGATCACAATAAATCTAGAAACCGATCGAAGGTTTTGTTATAGTCAATTAGATGATTTATATAACTGAAAGAAAGTGACTAGCTAATCGGAGACATGGCAACCCATCAGGATCTCCTCCGGCGCCCATCAGTCATCAGCTCTCGTCACACATATTATAATTCAAATAAGAGTAGCATAATAAAATGCGCATGTTTAATGGAATTTGCAAAAGAAAACTTTACATGAACATTTTACTAAGCCAAATAAAGATGCCGGCACAAAAGAACAATGTACTAGGAAAACGTCCCAGCTTACTAGAAAAGTTACAACCGAAACATCTTCAAATAATAGATAATCGACTCACGACCTCGGCTTGAAGACCACTAGCACTTCACTATAACACACACCCTTAAACCGAATTAGCACACCGCTATCCCTATGAATAAAATTACACCCCCAACCCTTTCTACCACTATGTTGCGGATGCGTGTGCGTTACTTTACAATTATCGACCAACTCTCCCGACTGAAATCACGTCTCTCCTGACGACAGGTGCCCCCCTTCACCCCTGTAATTCCACTTGACTCTCATACAACGAGCCCTTGTTCCCAAAACTTGCGTACGCGCTAATATTTTGTTTAACTTAACTGAGGTAGGTACTATGGGTCGGTACATTCACCCCCAAAAATTTTAAAAGGTCTATCCGGTTAAAATTTTTTCATGAAAACGAACCATAGTTACCGAAATTTATTTATCTCCATCTCATATTACACTGACAGATTCCTAAGATTCAATTTATATCCTCCTTTTTTTCCGAAAGTGGTGGCCCTATACCCCACTAGTCACCTTTAACTCGATCGCAATAATGTTGTCAACCCATAAATTTTTTTTCGACATTCATTAAGATATAAGGTAAGTACTTAAGTTTTTCATAAATATTCGCGATATTTATCAATGTTCACGCGCTCACAATTCACAAGCAGTCGCCATGGTGACAATTACTATTTGTGCTAACAATATTCTTCGCTAATCCATTATTTGTTTACAGCAAAAAATAAAAACCTCAAATAACTACTCACGGTACCTTTTAATAATTGTAAATCTGTTACAACCAACAATATGTAAATACTTAAGTTGGTTTGCTACTAATAGTATACGAGCAGCCTATTGTTTTTAAGTACCTACCTAGACCAATATTCCTAATGACAATATAATCCGAACACCAAAATAGGTACCGACAAAACCCATGTAATATTTCACAACCTAAGTGTGGTTGACCGATACCCTATTAGTAATACGTATGCAACTATGTTGTACATATTACTTACCTAATATTCGTCTAATTATATCATTATTATTTTGTGCAAAGTTCCTATGTTAAAATAAGACGATATTGTTTTAGTTTTGCCGCTTCCTACCATATTTAATTTTATTTATAAGAATATAATTGCCTATAACCATAAACACCGTATCCGCAAGTACCTACCCATTTAGTGTACATTTACATAACGCATACACATAGATAAGCAGCTATAACACTTAGAAATAGGGACATTCCAACTCGTACTCACTACGGCACAAGTAGGTAGCTGAACCCCACTCAAAGCCCTGCTCAGTCGTCACTCCTTTCCGTTCCCACCATGCTAATACTAACATACTCGTAAGCAAAGTGGCTGACTTGTTTATGACGCCAGGTCTCATTTCTCTTTGCACTTAAGGCACAATACAATAAGTCTTCATTGAACCCCACACAGTTGGCCTATTCACAATACAAAAAATAAACAATTAAATGCTGAGCAATAAGTGGCCGCAAGATTAAGCCGCGGGGCTCTCGTTACCTACTAATTATAAACAATACTTAATACTGATCCCCTTTCATAACCTACCAACACAAACAGCACTAGCAACGCCGATATAAAATCTGCTGACTTGTAAACAAACATTCAACCTACTTCGTGACAGAGAACGGTTATTTTCCTAAGACTGTACCTATCAATGCCCGGCTTATAAACTTCAACAAAATTTAACTAACTTGTAGGTACGTTATATAAAGTTTTATATACCAATATTGAAACCGTTATATGGAGTAGTTAATACCGTATAATTATGTTACTTATCCGCGTAAATGAAAATTAAGTAACTAACATTATCTAACTATTATCTTTCTTTTTACCAACACCCCCACAAACTTTGGACTCAATACACCCCCACGCCCTTAATGTCCTAAATATTTTGAAGTTAACAAAATTAAAACGCAACACCCCCACGGTCTTAAGATCTTAGGTATTTTAAACATTTAGGTAGGTACTGAACATAAGTAACGTGTGTGAATTTCCTAAAACAGTCTCATAAACTCTTTCCATTTCACGAACACCAAATTGTAGGCTGTAAAGCCTACTTTTAATATAAAGATTACTCTAAAATATCCTGGTCACGGCACCAAATTGTAACTAACCTACCTACCTAAACAAGAAAATACACGTGATAAAATATATGGCCAAATGATCGTCTTAACCCAACGTTGTGGAAAAACAGTAACCTCGGTTCTTTTAGAGTTAGAGACTGTTTATAATGAAATACAAATAAAATTATATAGTTAAATAAAGGAGAAGTATATAAGTAAGAAGTATATAATTAAATAAAGGAGAAGTAAAAGGGAGTCTTATAAATATAAGAGACAGATTAACCTGTGAATACCAAGGAAAACGAAAGGCTGCTTTCCTTTTGTGAAGAATATAGCCCCCCCCATTTGGGGAGGGAGGATAGGCCCCAGCCAACGCCCATCCTTGTGAGTGCCAACCACAGAGTGCACTCCCCGGGAAAGAGGTAAAGGTAAGGACATTAGGTCTTGTTTTAACCATTCAGTCCAAATGTGATTGTACTTTTTTTCCCTTTACTCAATCCCGGAATTCATTATTTATGTTTGTTGACCATTCACGGTTCTTTTCATATTGGGTATTTTCCCAATTACTAGACTTCATCAAGAGATCAATGCTCATGACTACAACCAATCCACAATGCGTAAAGCAGAGCCAGAAGGTACACCCAGGGGTCCCACTGCTATGTAGCGCTTGTACATACGTGATGTTCCAGGAGTGCTGGGTGCCCAGCTGCGGAAATGATTGAGCCCACATATATTTCCCCAAGGAAATCCGATAATTGCATAAAAGCTGTTTTATAATTTGTAATTATCATTTGTAAATAATGCTCCGGTAATTGGCATGGATCAATCACATCCAGGCTGAAATAGTTTTCAGTAAATACATAATCAGTTTTGTCGTAAATTAACGGAGAGAATGGGTAGGAAATGATTAAAAGGAGGAAAGCTAATAGGAGTCGGTACTCCCCTATCACTATTTGCGAAAGTTACTGACTAGCAATAATTTACTAAATGTTTGGTCATAGTGTTGTAATTTTGAATAAACAAGGGATGCACAGTTGGCCTAACTGAACATTTCCTCGCCGATTCGGTGTACAGTGTGGGGAAATATTTGTGCCCTGCGTGTATAGTGTTAGTGCTTGCAGTAAGACGTAATCACTAGTAGTAACTTCATCGGAATAATTCCATACATATAAGGGTTGTGAGGCCTCGGACGTAACAACGATTCCAAGCAGTCACTTACTAGTTATGAAAACACCTACAGTATGTTATATGAGCAAACTACTGCACATCAGTAATGAATATAAAGTTTGTTGATTTTAATCTAAACTAGGGGATGTTACCTGGACAAAACGTTACCTCAAAACCTTAGTTACCAGTAAAAGAATAATAGACGATCCCACCATATGTCCACAATTTACCGACTGAAATGGGATTGCCTGTACCTTGCACAACACATAGTGTCAGAGAATTTTATAGTGCATCAGCTTATTTCAAAAGAGCTGGGTTCTGATAGGCTTAAATAAAACAATGTGTAACCATCCCGCAGTGTTGTACTCATAATATAACTGAAGTAGTCAATAGTCTTGTTTAGGACTAAAGTCAATTATAGATCGTAGTTTGTGTAATATATTTGACATAGTCAAAGAATTGGTTAAGGCTGTAAATAAAGGTAAGATAATGGCGTGTGTATGATAATAATAATTGTCGAAAGTAGAATTAAACCCCATATGCTGTATAGTATTGATTATCGATGTAAATAATAATTTGGTCGTGAGTCGTAAATATATGTCAAACGAACGATGGTAAGATAAATTCAAGCTGAAAATAATTGTATAAATGGTTCCGTAGAAATGGTAATTAGTGAAGTAAGTAAAAGTTTAGTTAGAGCTGTAAATAAAATGTCAATATAATCGTAAATATAGAATGTCAACGTAACGCACGTAAACGTAGAATCGTAGAAATAAACGTAAAGCCGTGGGTAATCGTAATTTATATAAGCCGTATCGTAAAAGTGGTGACGAAGTACATAACGTGTAGTTATGATTGTAAATAAGATTATAGAATACGAACGTATGGCAAATTCAGTAGATAGTATGGTAGTATGGTAGTATGGTAGTATTCAGAAGTTGTATGGTAAATTCAGTAAATAGCCGCAAACATCAGAAGGGTAAAGCCTTCCAATATTACATGAGATATAAAATAATAAACGCAAAATAAGTCAAAAGCTGAAAATAAACACGTACAATATAAGCATGTTAAATGGTGGAAATCAAAGTAAAATGATTAAAAGCCGTGAGTAAATCATAAAAGCCGTATCGTAGAAATAGTGTCGAAGTAAATAATGTTCCGTTATGGCCGTAAATAAAATGGTATAATAACGTAAGTATGTAAAGTAAATACAGTAACACCAGAAGGGTAAAGCCTTCCGATATACCGTAAGATGAAATAAAATGGCAGAATAACGAACGTAAAGTAAATTCAGTAGTTAAACGTAAATTGCCGCAAACATTGGAAGGGTAAAGCCTTCCAATGTAACACAAGTTTAAATAAAATAACGAACACAACATAAAATCAAAAGATTAAATCAATGTAAACATTTAAATAGGTACCAGAAGTACAATGAGTGATTTATAAATTACTTTGCATAAAATGTGGAAACTTATCACTCACCATATCGACTGATGTGACCAAATTGGATCCTTACACAGCAAAAGTTATGAAATTATATAATGATTTCAGTAAAGTAATTTAGACAAATATATTATTATCATGATAAAAATAGCCATATTATGATATGATCCAATTAGTCGTGTAAATAAAAGTTCCACCAACCTCGCGAAGTCTTCTTTTACCTTAGGATTGCCATGTTAGGTTCACCTGAAATAGCCTAGCTTTCGGATGTGAATGAGCACTATTACTCCTCATTTAATTACTGAAATAGCTCGAAGATTTCATTAAATCTAAGTTGGAATGAATTTATTTGAATAGACCATTAAACACCGAAACCAATCGAAGGTTTCATCTTATTAGAAGACTGAACTAGATGGATCACAATAAATCTAGAAACCGATCGAAGGTTTTGTTATAGTCAATTAGATGATTTATATAACTGAAAGAAAGTGACTAGCTAATCGGAGACATGGCAACCCATCAGGATCTCCTCCGGCGCCCATCAGTCATCAGCTCTCGTCACACATATTATAATTCAAATAAGAGTAGCATAATAAAATGCGCATGTTTAATGGAATTTGCAAAAGAAAACTTTACATGAACATTTTACTAAGCCAAATAAAGATGCCGGCACAAAAGAACAATGTACTAGGAAAACGTCCCAGCTTACTAGAAAAGTTACAACCGAAACATCTTCAAATAATAGATAATCGACTCACGACCTCGGCTTGAAGACCACTAGCACTTCACTATAACACACACCCTTAAACCGAATTAGCACACCGCTATCCCTATGAATAAAATTACACCCCCAACCCTTTCTACCACTATGTTGCGGATGCGTGTGCGTTACTTTACAATTATCGACCAACTCTCCCGACTGAAATCACGTCTCTCCTGACGACAGGTGCCCCCCTTCACCCCTGTAATTCCACTTGACTCTCATACAACGAGCCCTTGTTCCCAAAACTTGCGTACGCGCTAATATTTTGTTTAACTTAACTGAGGTAGGTACTATGGGTCGGTACAATACCTACATAGAGTTACATTATTAAATAGTAAAACGACACAATTTGTTCCACAAACCACAGACTTACTTCGTTATAAAAGCGTAATATTGACTTATTCCAATCAAACTATGTTTAATTTCTTCTTGAGTCATATTGTTATGAAACGTAGTTTTAACGCGGTGTTTTAAAATCTTGATATGCCCCACAAAATGGTACAAAAATGTCATGTTGTTGATATCAAATAGAGCTATAGTCGTCATAGTTATAAACCCACAATAGATGCCGACTATTTGGACGATGGCCCAGTTGAAAAAGTTGAATTCGTAGTCAAACGGCAGCCAAAAGTGTACGATGATTTCCAGTCTAGAAGTAATGTTGTTCATGGATTCGATCTTTCGAAAGTTGTGAATGATAGGAACTATCTCGAAAGAAGTGGTGCAAACGTAACAGATGCACATGTAGAAAAATATAAACCAACGAGAAAACTTTTCTGCGTTCACCAATACCTGTAAGGAAATAAAACAACATTATAATTGATTATTTAGGTTTAAGTTGTTAAGATTGTCATTGTCACAGTTACTCTGAAAGACAGGATCGGCATGAGGAGATCCAACAGAGAACCAAGGTGACTGACGTAGCTCAAAGGATTAGTAAGCTGAAGTGGCAGTGCGTCGGTTAGATTCGATGAAGAACCGATAACCGCTGGAGTAGACAAGCTCTAGACTGGAGACCTTGCTTAGGCATAAGCATTAAGCAAGCCTAGTGTAGGACGTCCGCCGGCTAGGTAGAGTGACGACTTGCGAAAAACGGCTGTCAGAGACTGGATAAGGAGAGCCAAAGACCGGGCTCAGTGAAGTTCACTAGGAGAGGTCTACGAGCAGTGGACGACTTCAAGCTAATGATATTATAATGAAAAATGATAATGATAAATGAGTTTATTCCCAAAAAATGCTTGTATACAGATGAATATGAATACAGTATGAATACGACAGAAAGATAATAAGCTGGTGATGATGATGATACATGAAAGCCAGTTTGAACATATTACCTACCTGTTTTACAAAATCTTGTCTGTCTATTACGTAGTAGTTGTGTAGATGGAGTTTCGGCATAAACTCTTCCATGGCTATTTTGAAACTTTCTGTTTGAGCTAGGGATACTTTTAGCTGAAATAAAACGTAATAAAGTACCAATAAATAAGTATGCGTTGCCCACTGGTAGCGGCCTATTAGATTAGTTTTATTTACGTTTAGTTTTTAGTTTTCAATTTGTTTATATATTACGAAATGATTTGTTTAAATAAAATTTATTACAGTATGCGTAAAACTATTTAGTTACTAATTCATATTAGTGTCTTGACGTGACCTAGAGACGTGGAGCTTGCCTGGTAAATCTTATCGGTCCAGTACGTCTCATGGCGCTAAGGAACGAACAAAACTCACCAACAAAACCATAGTGACCGGCAAGATTGTACTAATCATCGACAGCGTAATGAACTCAAGTTTCTTGTAATTAAGAATTAGGTAGAGCACTTGAGAAATCATTCCAGCAGGAGCAGCAAAGAACACAATTAAACGCTGCAGCCGAAACAAGCGGCTCTTAGGCATTTCAAACCAAGTCCAGTACTGAGCATTTAAGCTGAATATCGACATTACATAAGCCATGACTTTGTAGAAGAGCTGGTCTTCGGGAGGTTTCCTGAAAAAAATATTAAAGTTTCAAAGTAAAATTATTTATAGATCATAATCCTAACCCTTAACTCGTTGGGCCCTGTATTTGTGAAATGAAAAACTTTGATAGTCTTACCACAAAAGATTAGACCAGAGATAAACTGAAGTTTCTAAAATTTCATTACTCTAAATCGACGTGTATCAATCGCGATTTCTTACTAAATCTTGGTATCCCTAATTATTTTATTTGTGAATTTGTTAATGAGCTAGAAAAGAAAGTTAGACCTCGATTTTGTGGACAAAATATTTAGACTCATCTGTTCAACTCAGGTTTAAACATTTTGTAGTGAGACCGTGAGGGTTCGATGATCCTAAATACCCAGACTTGGAGCAAATATAGTTGTGGTTCACAAAAATAAATGCCGTGTGCGGGAATTGAACCCGAAACGTCACGTTTCGCAGTTCACAATTCACTTTAACTTTTTTGGGAAATTACGTTTCAATTAGTCTTTCTATCAGAATAATCTCTCAGTTTTAGTTTTACACGAAATCAAAATGAAAACGTAATATTAGGATATCTCCAATACCAAATTTAATAGTAAATTAAATATAATTCTGTTTTTTTTGTTTTATTTAGCCATTCAATTTATCAAAACCAATTTAATATCTTAACTTATTTTAAAATGTCAGTTGCAACCCCCTTTTCCTATTTTATAAAAACTGACGCGTCAACTGTTTTAAAATGCAATATTTGAATATAAAATTGGTAGCTTACAAAAACGATTCATAATTCATTTTTAGGAATGTCTGTTTACGCATGCTTTTGATTCAGACGTCCTACCGATGGTAGTTTGTCAGAACTACTGTGGACAGTTTCTACAAATCAACCATAATAATTATGTTTGTTTCCATGGTCGTACAAAACCGGCTCAAAACATTTTTTTCACGTTTTTGTTAAGTATATAACCGTTTCAGAATATTGGAAATAAAAAAAACCGTAGTTCGTCGATTGGCCGAATGACACCAGAAAAGTGATGCTGTATATTTTGTAATTAAAATGTGTTGAGGTAGGTATATGGTTTGTGAATTATTACTTAAGTATTATATTATTCTTTTCTTTTTCATTTTTTCTGTTTTATTTTCTCTCCAAACTGCCCAGTTACCGTGAAACGCATCCACTATTTGACTAAATCGTGACATCATCTGTGACTTGACTAAACAACTTTCTACCTGACCCCAACATCAAAAAGCACTATAGCATTTTTGATGCGGTGCTTTCAGAGTACAAGTACTCTCTTCGCCTTTCTTTTGAAGCGAATACCTATAAACTTTTGAGCAAAAGTACAATGGACACTGTTTGATATCAAAGCAAAGACTTTATTAATGACAAGACGTTCTAGTAATGAGGGACTGTTTATACATCGACTTGCAATTCTGACCAATTTTCTCCTTTGATTATTTTATCAAAGAAAACAAATTAGGTAACTCTATTAGGCGGCTACTCAGGCAGCTTTATTATAGTGCGACCGTCTATCTCAGTCCTCGCCTGCGGGGTACAGGGGCGGGGGGGTAGGATGTCAAAGGGGATTGAGGACGAAGTGACTATTTCGTAATCTGTGATACGTACGCCTGCCGCCCGCACCTTCCGCAACCCCATTTGACATTACTCCCCACGCTCCTCTACCCCACGGGCGAGGACTGAGTTAAACAGTCGCACTATACCTTCAACAGGGAAGTAAAAACAAAAAGTACTTCGTTTCCAATAACTGTTGGACTGCCGTGGCTTACCCTCAAATGAAGAGTTTATAGTGTCACAGTTCACTAAAATTAAAAATAATATCGGCTAAGTCACGATTATACCCTAACTAAATAGTATTAATCGTTTAGTTCTGTAAATAACGCATAGTAGTTATTCAAAGATATCCCAAACGGTGATATTACATTCGCAATCGATTGTTTTCCATTCCCCTGTTTTATATATTGATTGCTACAACACTACATTGTGTATTACGTAACTTCACTAACAATATCTACTACTAGAATCACCTCGCGGTTTCACCCGCGTTAACTACTATCCCGCGGGAACCATTATTTTTTACGGGATAATAGGTAGCCTATGTGTACCGGGGATAGCATAGCTTTCCAACAGTGAAAGAATTTTTCAAATCGGTTCAGTAGTTTCGGAGCCTATTCATTACAACCAAACAAACAAAGTTTTCCTCTTTATAATATAGTATATATTATAATAGTATATATTAGATAATAATATGACGCTTCATATATTATGTACTATAGGGTGGAGTGTTTTTTTATTTTTTCTTATTTCGTTTTGGGCCACTGCGGGATGGATGCTCTATGTTAATACGATATTAAGTCAATATGACATAATCAATGTATTATGAGTAGAAATACTGCCCCAAGGGACTTGAAGTTTGGAAAAAATGCCAAAAATTAACTTTTGTTCGTCGAGGAATAAAAGTGCTTTTGTTAAATAAAAACGACTTTGTTAATATTATAATACATTGGTTTAAAACACAAAGAAGTTATAAAAAGCAAAATTACATAAAATAATCGGCAACAAAGAAATTACATTGAATTGAAAGATAACGAAATTTTACCCAATTTTGTAATGGTTCTTTGACCCGAATATGGGCATTATTCGGCATGACTCCTATTTATTTGTAATGTATCCTTCACGTCGTTCTGGGCAGTAGGCAGCAGAACATAATTACGTTATCAACTTTATGCATCTTTCTGTAACTTGCGTGTGACAAGGTATGCGCTGGAAGTCCAAAAATTTCGTAGCATTTAAGCTATTGAGGTCCAAAATGGCTTTGGAAATGACGGCAGTTGGTATTTGCATGATCAGCGGTGATTCCGCAATCACTTTCCAGTCGATCAAGTCCGCCTAGTCCTTTGCTTCGAAATTAAATATTGGCACTTGAAACACCCTTCTAGGTGTGAACGCTGACCTCTCCCGAATTTTAAGAATACTTCTCAGAGCGAGTTCTTTTATGTGCCGTCGTTCATCGTATAGCATTGCTATCATTATGTTTTCACAGTGGTCAAAATAGCCATTCCGTTGAATCACTGGGTCCACTACCTTCTTTAAGTTTTCAGGCAGATAACGAGACAGCATAATGGTCTCAAATACGCGTTGAGCTCCATTAATACACTAAGGTTGGGTCTTTATCTGAAACCACATCAGCGCGTACACCTTGATCACGAACTCTGCTAAAACCATAAGATTTTGTAATGGCGATAAGTAGAAACATATACCCTAAGAATCCTGTTGGCTGTTGTCAACCAGCGTGAGTGACAGATTTTCCCAGGATTGCATTTGGCTAAGTTTTGGATTGCAATGACCGTCGTTGATCGCACGAAAAATCTCTAGCAAGTATAGCTGGTCGGTACTAAGGTCTACTCGAGATTTCGTTATATTTGGTAATATGCATTCGATTGCATGAAAAGTTGTGACCGGGAGAAATTCACAGTTGTTCAGACTCCGTCCCACCTTGCCGCTAAACTTTTTGGTTCTCTTGCAGTTCCATCTAGATGCTCAAAGTGAGTTCGTTGCCATGAAGTCGACATACGAGCCATTGAAGTGGATGTTGTAGCTTGCCATAAAGTAACCGGATAATACCTGATTTATAGCCGGTATTCATGCAGATCCATCACAGCTGATAGCCATGTGTTTTTTTTTAAGTTCCGTATCTTTTCTTATGAAATCTACGAAAATAGGCTCGCTCAAGTATAATATTTTGGCGCGATATTTTGTATATACTCTTAAAACTTTAGGATATTATCATGTTGAATTTATCGTTGGCTATTGTTTTAAAGCAATTGAAGTTAATAATTTATATGTTGTATGATTAAAAAGTGACACGTAAAAATTCTCTTTTTTTGTAATTTCTGAAATTTGTAATGGCTCGGGGGCAGTATTTCTAAAACTATAACCCTAGCCCATATTTGGTATTATTAATCAGTAGGCTTTAGAGCATCCATTCCGCAGCGGCCCGAAAGAAAATCTGGATAAAAATAATTTTCCATACAACCGCGCTCCACCCTAATGTACTACTATTTATGTCACATTTATTTATTTATTTATTTATTTATTTATTTATAATTATATACATTTGCGAACTAACAGCTGGCGCCAAAACGCTCACAAAGTTAGACTTAAGCTAAATATTACATATTTATATATTATACTTAAATGGTCGGCATGTATGTCGGCATCTTGGACGTCAGTAAGGAAACAGTTTATCACCCTTACAGCTCTAGCCGTCGGTGAGTTGTTCGCATGTAGTGTGCGCAACCCACTAGGCGACTCAAACAGGCGGTGTCGGCGACGCTGACCAGCGCGGATATAGTTTTGCGGCGCGTAGTAGCCTACTCTACTCAATACCGTAGGATTATCTACTTGATTGCGCATCAACATAGCGTAGTGGATGATGAGAAGGAGTTTGCGTCTAAGCTCTAGAGTTAGAAGACCTACCATACCTGAGACGAATAGAGAAGGGAAAAGGAATGGATAATACCCGTATTTCTTCTTGTACAGGTATCTAGCGAACTTACGCTGCACTCTTTCAATCAGAAGAGAATACTTTTTCTCCCTTGGGTCCCAAACTACTGCACCAAATTCAAGCACACTACGAACATACGCATTGTACAGCAAAATCGGTACATTTATATCTCTGAACTGCGCGGCAGTTCGAGTTATAAACCCCAGTGTTTTGTTGGCTTTTTTGCAAATGGACGTAATGTGCTCATCAAAGCGGAGCTCACTATCCATGATGATACCCAGGTCTCGGATCTTATCTACCCTCTCTAAAGTATTTCCTTCCAGACTGTAGAGGTGATCCGAGGACACACGAGATCTCGTATAGGTAACTATTTTGCATTTGGAGACATATTGCATTTGGACAAATTATTGGTACTAGCCCAGCTAGCCACAGCATCGATATCTTTCTGGAAATCCAAATTGTCTGAAGGACACCCGATCCCCCGATACAGCTTCATATCATCTGCGAACATCAGACATTTTGATGATTTTAGAACTCCCGGGAGATCGTCTATCATCATCAGAAACAGAGTCGGCCCTAGTGTTGACCCCTGGCTGACGCCCGACCTCGTATAGTAATCATCCGAAAGATATCTACCCAGCTGCACGTACTGTTTCCGGTCTCTTAGGTAATGAGCAAAAAATTGCAATAGAAGCGGGGAAAAGCCAAAACAAGATAATTTAAATAGAAGGATGTCGTTATCTACTACGTCAAATGCTTTCGCGAAATCGAAATATGCAGTATCTACTCGTTTACCAGCATCCATTTCAGCTACCACATTATCAACAAACACTAAGTGATTCGTTGTGGTAGATCGCGCACGGCGGAACCCATGCTGGGAATCGTTGAGACGGTGATTTATTTGGGCTGTAATACACCGGTTAATTATTGACTCGAATATTTTCCCAAAAATTGAAAGAATCGCGATAGGTCTCTGCGCTTCCACATCATTCAAAGAACCACTCTTCGGGACTGGAGTGACTCTACTGACTTTCCACCTAGCGGGGTAGACACTGCTTTTTAGGGAGAGATTAAAGATGTGCAGGAGAGGTGACTCGAGCGCACAGATGCAGTCTTTAACCAAAAACCCTGGAACCCCATCAGGGCCAACCGCTTTAGATGCTTTAAGTTTTTTGACAGCCAATTGTAGATCGCGTGGAGACACGTGATTCATTGTTACAGAAGGCGCATTTAGACAATCATAAGACAGCAGCTCCGCAGCTTTAGCATCCAACTTTGGGATATCCTTCAAGAATACGGAACTGAAATAGTTAGCAAATGAATTCACCGCTTCCTGTTCCGTGACAATTTTATTTTTATACGTATATTCACATAGCTTTTTTATTTGGTTGCGCTTACTTTTAACGTGCGACCAGAAAATCTTCGGATTATGGCGTATGTTGCGTTCTAACGATTGAATATATTGAGAGTACGCAACATCTATTAGTTCCTTTACTTTAGTCCTATAATATTTAAACATAGCACGATTAAATTCAAGCCCTTCGGATTTGTAGCGCTTTAAATGGAAGTACTTAGTTTTTATGAATCTTATAATATCAGTTGTGTACCACGTTGGGTAATTATACCTCTGATGGACTGAACTATTTACCTCATTCTTGACAGGAACATACTGATCTATAGCCTCATATAACTTGGAATAAAGAGCATCAACTGCGGAATCAACATCCTCGCGATTGCTCACATCATTCCAATCCAAACTGGCGAGAGACGCGTATAGGCCTTGAAAGTCTGCCTTTAAGAAATTCCACTTAGGGGCTTTCTGACGAGCGGATGGTAGCGGAGCAGAAGAGACATGTAGTGTGCCAGACAACCCACGAGGCAAAACTATCTGTATCGACAACGGTGGATGATAGGTGTCAATCGGCACCAGTGGCTCAGCGCAGCCCGACACGCTCACTCTTTCACTCTGAACATTTGATAGAGCTAGATCCAATATGCCTCCATACTTATTACCGACCCTATTATATTGAACCATATTACAATATTCCAAAAAACATTCAAATTGTATATTTACATTATTACTGAAAGATTTCAAATTAAAATCACCAACAATAACAATATCATGGGTACCATATTTACAAATAGCGTTTTCTATACAACTCAAAACATCCAGGTATTGTTTTTCAGTATAATTAGGCGGCAGATATACCACGCCCAAAAATAGTTTTACGTTGTTCCATGTTATTAAAGCAAATAACAATTCCTTATCATCACTTAAGCTATCTATATTTGAAACCAGTTTTACAGAGTAATAATCTTTAACCGCTAGAAGGACACCCCCCCACCCGGCGTCCCCCACACGGTCCTTGCGTAGCACTGTATACCCTGGAGGGAATAGTTCAGCGTCAAATACAGAACTGTTTAAGAACGTTTCAGTCAAAGCTATGATATCGCAAGCACTAGAACTTATTATATTATTCTGGAACGTAGTTGTTTTGCTTCGAAGTCCTCTAACATTTTGATAATATATTTTTATGTTTTTAGTGCTTGTTAGACTGCCGCTTCTCCTGGACGCTGGCACGAAAGTTCTGCCTCCAGGGCTTAATGCATACGTCCTCAGGCCAGTTCTCTGGCAGCATGATCTTATCGGCCAGTTTAGATGGCACTCCCAACTTGAAGGATGCATAGTGGCCTCGGGCCTTAAGTGCTTCGGTAGTACATGAATCAGTACCACTAATAGATACCAAGTGGCTCCTCACTTGGTCCACCGTGGTACCTTCTTTAACAAAATACAGATGGAGGTATCTCCACCGCTCACAAGCTTGAAGCTGAGTCACTCCCGCTGGCGCAGTGCCACGCGTAACTCCCACCGGCGAACGACGCGTTTTCCTGACTTCCGTCCATTCACTATCCGATGTTGTGGTTGTGTTGGTGGGTAAAACCTTTGCTGAATATGAGTCCTCAGGATTGCCAGCTTCCAATTTATTTTGGGTTTTACCGGCTGGTGGAGGTTGGCAAGGAGCCTGTGCCTCTATACTAGTCAGGGAAAGAGATTTCGACTGCGATTTATGCTGTTTCACTACATGTTTGGGTTTGCTCCCAGTTTTAGCTTCCTCATTTCGCCTGACAGGAACTGGGCACTCCTCCAAAACACAGCCAATCGACGGCTGTTGCATTTGTGGAGTGCCATTTACAAGGATGGCGACTATCTTTTCCAGTGCCATTACTCGTTCCGGTAGACCTCCGTAAGCAGCCTGTACAGACCCAGCAACTTTCTCTACTACTATATTGCTGATTGACTTAGCCAGGCGTTTCTCTACTATGTGTTCAAGCTCTTCACGCACAACAGCTCGTATGCTTTCAAGACAGATAGTATCATCCACGCCTGAGGTTTCCCCAAAAATACTATTGTCCTGGGCAAGCGGTTTGTTGCGGGGAAAAATATTGACGTGGTAATCGCCCGTAGTTGTTTCATCAAGATGGGATCCTAATAAGGTCGTACCCGCCACGCCTGGAGAAGCAGTAGGAGTAGCAAACAGATTGCGCACCGGGGTGTTAGTGTTCCCGCTTTTTGGCTTTTTCGATTTACACAGAACACATTCCCAAGCTTTTTTATGTTCCGCGGACATGATACTATGGAACATTTCTAGAGTTACATTTGCGCAGTCCAGGTCGTATGTTTGATTGCAATGGGAACATGTTAAGTATGATGGGCTTACAATTTGTCCCAGACACCCACCGCATTTTATGTGTCCCGAAGCCATTATAAAGTAAAAATTAATATCCAAATGTAATAATATGCAGGCAAAGGCAGGACGCCACTCGCACGCAGATTGCTATTATATATTTGTAAGTAAGCTAAGCAAGCACTCAGCGCGTAGCAGCTGTAGTTGAAACGGCGAGGCGGCTAAGGCAGCGGAGGCGGCAGGCGGCCGCGGGGCGGAGTGGTGGTGGCAGTCGAGTTCAATGACCTTAGCCGGTATCGGCGCTGACGCACTCGGCGATAACGACAAATTTCAAAAGCCAAATAACTTCACACAGCTATTGTACTCACAGTTCTGAAGTGGTCAAAATTCTGATTTCACAGTCATGTAGCCAAGACCTTCGTCTTTATTTTGGTACAACTTCCAACTGAATACTGCAGTATTTAGCGCACTTTTAAGCAAAATTTCAAGAGAATCACAAATACAGTGTCTACTGTTCGAATGCTCACAGCGAACACATCAATCGTAGTCAAATAAAAGGGATGTAATATGTGGACGGGCGGATAGCCATGACGAATTTATAAAGAGTATTTTTTGCCCTTTGGCTACGGAACCTTAGTAGAACAGAAAAAGTTAATATAGTCGCGTCTTCCGAAAAGGCAATAGAGATTGCAAAAACACACTGAGCTAGAATTACACTGAATAAAATGTTGGATCGCTTTATGCCTGAAACTAAAAAAATATACTTGTAATAAAATCACAACACATGGAGCATTACCTATCTACCCACTGCTAAAATGTTTATTGTACTGTTTATTTTACTATAATGTAGGTACTTTATTCATTTATTATAGATTGTATTTATTTATCGTTAAATATTCATTAGGTAAGTTTTTGTTAAATTTTCACATTGCTCCTGTATCGTCGTGGGTACCGCTAACAGTGGGGGCATAATATAATTTTACATGCACGTTATTGAAACATATTATGTATGGTATGTATGTAGGTATAATTATTATAAAACCCTAATTTGGTGATATTATATTATTAGTATGTATGTATATATTCATAATTTGACACTGATGTCCCTATTCCTGCTGTCTATCTTGTTCATCCAAATGGTTGTCTGCTGGAGATCGGTTTAAGCGATAAGAATGCCCATTATACCTGTTTAAAGCTCGACCTTTCAGTGTTTTGTACATTTTGGTTTCAATAAAAAATTTCTGATGCTATCAATCTACACAAACTATACTAACTATATTCTTTATTTATTGTTCAGACTATCACAGTTATGATCATACTATTTTCCATCGCTTTCTTGGCTTGTAAGTGTAAGTAAGATATAATAGTTGAAATATAAATCATAATTTTAAATAAAAATCAACATCATAATTTTATATCAATATCCTAAGAAGTTACATATTATCTGTTTCCATAAAACCCTCAAAACATGCTCTTTCTCGCCATTTCAGAGTCCAATACTCGTAAATAGCTAGAACAACGGAACAACTAACTCCCTTTGGTGTTAAATACACATAACGAAAACTCCTAAACAACTGATATTACAACGAATTACGATAGCTGTTAACATAACGGTTGTAACATAACGCGATAACAGGTATTCGTATAGTGGTGTCTACATTAGATGAGTAGCAGCCCTAGTGAAGGAGTAAAGAGATAATAATATTTATTTTTATTCTATCACACGACCCACAGCGATTTGTTGCTATTTGGTAGATATTTGTTGCAATTTTGCTCTTAAAAACAACCGATAAAAATTCCAACTTTTTGCTGCAATCTGCTTAATTTCCTATGCATACAATTTTCGGTGATATTTCACTAATGTGTCGTGTTAAATTTGGTTGCTTCGATATTAGGCCTCTATTGAACAATTTTCTCGAAGCATACGCGTTATCGCGCAGAGCTATAACCGTAAATGTTGTGTTATGATAGCGTCCTTTCAGTTTCAGCTATACATCGTATGTATATATTATGTAACTACATGGTTTTATGAAAGAAGGATATAATATAATATCTAGTCTTGAATTAATTTGGTTAATGTTACTTTTCTTTTTGCTATTATCTTTATGGCCGTGATAAAGATTATCCACATTAATAATTATTAAATATGGATGCACTAGGTACTCTTTGTACATTTAAATGGTTAAGAAAAGGTTCACTTTAACACAATTTTGCGCCTTGAAGTACCTACAAAATTCCGTCACAAACATTTTAGCAACTTTACGATAAAAATAAAATAAGTGACCATTTCCACCTATTCAGTTCTTATGAAGGAACCATATTTTCTGAATTGTACGCCAAAGTTTTAAGTGGATGGTGTGGACTGTGTCTCGAGTTCCCATGTTCCACCTTGTGCTTTTCTTGGCAAGTGTCCTAGAAAAACTTATGTTCACTGTCATATTATTGAGGTGTCAAGTTTGGAGTACGGAAGTTCAACAGAGTTCAATTTAGTTTTAAGTTTTTTTTTTAATGTTTTGGCAAACCATTTCTTTTATCTGAATAGAATAGGAATCTATTTATTATACATCGAGGGGTATCAATTTACGTAGTATAATAAAAGTTGCAATGAGTTCAATAGTAGTGTAGTAATTTCTCATTTCTGTCCACAAAATTGAGCAATTTTTTGCTGAACGGAAAAAACATTGTAAAGCATTATAATAGTGATAAATGAAAAGATAAAAATTAAATAAAAATATCGTATAGCGTTTGTTCATATAAGTCGTTTCACACAGCTCATCCAAACACCTGTCACAGCATACAAGAATCTCAAAGCGTATCTTCGCGAGGAAGCTCGAACTCGACAAGTCGATCACACGGTGTTAGAGCAAACTCGAGCAAATACGAGTTGTTTGCGAACATCCTCGAGAAATGGGATTATTGTAGAGCCCCCCGTCTTTGAGAGTTAACGTGTCGCTTCTTACGATTGTTGGATATAATTGAATGGGGTCTATGGTTCTTGGTGTAATTGGAAAATAATAACGACGCATGAGTAAGCTGACGGAACTATAATTGCATTTTCTACCATGAGTGAGGATGGTATAGGTCGGGTCTGTAAGTACATGACTTTGGTGAAGCCATATTAATGGAACCTCTCATTTAGATTAACGCTACTGTTACTGTTCTTCGCACTCGTAATTCCCTTTTAGGATTAACTGAAGATTTATTTCGCAAAATACCTTTGTGGCAGTGTTTAAGTGAGTGCGAATGTTCATATTTTTCCTCTATATTAGCAGTCAGCTCAAGCCATAGAATACATTGTATTCTCTGACTATGACATACTCTATCTTTAACGTAAAATATGGCTTACAGTTTGAGAGAACTGTCATTTGTTTTGGTGCCAGTTCTATCGGGAATTAATTTGTAATGATAATAATAGAAATTGCAAATAATGTAATAGCCCCAGTAACACCTACGGCTCGATCTTTGGCCAATAATCGCAAATTGTACCAATGACTTTATGAGTGGTTTTCTATTTCTCCGTGCTTCTGACGATAAGTTGCGGGTGCCAGTAATTATAATCAATTGATAGATGTTCGCGCGTAAAACCTGCACCTTCGGTCGTCCAACCATCAAGACCGTCGGTGCCGAGTCTGCCTTTGCATCTGCCACTGTCAGTGTCAGCTGCCAGTTGACAGATGACGTAACGCAAACCATAGAGCACAAGCGCTCTCATTTGTATTTTTCTTCACTTCGCTTACTTTGCCATCGCTAAAAGATGAACACACCTATATTCAATTTAACTTTTAATTTAACCAATTAAACCATTTAAATCTTATCATTTTGTTCCGTCGTGAACAATAGACTAATAATCTCTAATCAAAGGGCTACACTATCTTACTTCAAAGACACCACAATATCTCTTCCTAAGGTAGTATCTAAGCCTGCATACTGCATGGTGCAGTTATGCAGTTTACAGACAATTGTCAATAACAGTATTAAAACGAGATCTAGGCTAAGTAATATAGGTCGATAGTGCCAAACTAAAGCGAGAACACCATCTGGACTATTGGCATTTACCGAAGCAATTTCACTAATGAAATGTGTTCCGAGAAAACAATTGTGCAAAGAGGTGTAGAACCTGGAACAAGGCTAAGTGTAAGTTAGACATAAGCAATTACATAGTTTGTAATTAATCAAAATCAATCGTCGACGTCTGTCAGATTATCAAGTGTTTCTAGATCATTAGCGTGTAAATAGACGTGGTTTGAACAAAGTTTCGAAGAACATCCAAAATTCACTTGTACATTATAGTTTCGTTTATTTACAATAGTTAGTGACAACACGATGAAAGACATATTATTATAAAACTAATAAGCACCACATATCTAAGAAAAATACTTAACCAAAAGATGTTGAGCGTAGGTGTATATAAAGGTTCTATATTATGTTCAAGATCACTTCCAGCTTTTTGAGCCCCATAACAAGAAAATATTATATTCCTCGTAGTAGAGCTTTTACAACAAGTACGAGTTATCCTGAAAACATACAGTCCAGAGTTACACAATAATCGATCAACGTTAGAGGTGTAAACGCAAAAACAGACACGAGGAAGATCATTGTGAACACTTGGACCGAGAGCGATAGTTATGACTGAGCACCTTGTATGTAAACAAAACGATTTTCTTCAATGTACCTACTCGTAATTTAAAACGTGTATTTTTTTTTCATTTGGAAATTTTCGGCTATTATTGAGCACAAGGCTACAGCTCATTATTATTAGTAACAAATAAAATATAGTTTGGCCATTGAAATTTTGAACAAGCGTAGAAATTCGAAATTCCCCAACCTACGTTTTCACAAGTAGTTCACCTAATCTATTCTGTACCAACAGACTGCTACGCCGGCGTAATGCATTGCTATAAAAGCCGGCGATTGCTTTATATTTGCCGTTTAGCTTATCTGTGCCTGTTTTTGGACATTGGTACAGCCTAACTGCCAACAACTGCCCGAGCTGCCCGTTTCCGGTTACATTGTAGTCGGTAAAGAGTAAATCGGCTTACATTTTGTCAAAGCGAACTGCCGATCCAAGTTGATTCGACGTTATAACGCTCTGATGACATTGACGTAGGTATTTTATTCAGGTAAAGGATTATTGGTATTAGAGTGTCGGCTTATAATATAAAAATGTCCATAATAGTAACTCCATGACAAGAACTCTCAAACTCATTGTGTTTCGAAGCTAAATCTTAATGTTTTACAACTAAATCAATCACAAAATCTTTCAAAAAAACTTTTGTTCTTGTCGTTAGAAGAATATGAAAGTATCACATGTAAAACTTTCGTTTAAAAATTAACCTTGGAGATTTTGTTATATGTGCATTCCGTCTGTAAAGTAGGAGCATAGTTTCTTTGTTTGTTCTGTTGGCACGGAACAAAGCAAAGTTTTTTTTAACTTTGCACTCCTTTGATTACTATTTAGGTTTGTTGGCCTACAGCCAGTTAGTTGCGGAACGGTAAAAGGTTTAGTAGCTCCCTGGCGCAGACTTTAATATTTCGAACGCGTTTTTGTAACGATAGTGGTAACGATGTAACTTAATAATTATGAAGTCTAATTTGCATTCTCTAGACTATAAGGCAAGATCTTCCAATTAAAAAGAATAGCTTGATTATAAGAATAAAAAAGGTAGGTTCCGACTTTATCTGCACGGACTTGATTTTATCGCGACATAATGTAACCCAAGATTTATACTATCTATTTCAAAAGAGAAACGGAATGTTGGCAACCGTGTAGACGGGTTTAATTGGGTATTCATTATAATGAAATAAAACATCCATTCATGATTATATTCAAAATTTTTGTAATCTGTTCAGTTGCCTAGTAAGAAATAAGTCCCTATTATGTTAAAGTGACTCATTAATACATTGAATGGAAGCTCTTTAGTTGCAAATTCAGTCACAAAATCGCGTAAAAGTTTCTACTAGACATAATATCTACCATATTTTAATAAACTATAGTAATAACATACAGTCATGCTTTTGACATATCATTGTATTGTAAACAAAATTAAGGGGCAATCGTTTGCGCAAGCAGTCCGGTATATTTTAAAACAGTTGAATACAAACGGTTTGCAAATCCTCGACTTCGAAACGTTTGCATTAAAATCATTTCGCTGCAGCAGCGGCAGTTATGCAAACAGTATGTGAGCCCACTCAGGGGATTTACTAACCTTATGCTAATCGAATCACTGGCAGTCGCAGATGGTTGGCCAGAATTTAAATTAACACTCTGAAAAGAACAGTGCGATTTGCATTTATAATTGTAGTAAACGTACCACTGCTTTACAAAAATACTAGGAATATACAAACATATATACAGTCGCGTCTTTTCTAGTTGGCTTAGGCAAGATTAAACTTTCCACATGCCCTGATTCATACACACCTCTTTCGTTTCTTTCACTTTCATGAGTTCAGTAACTTCACTGGAAACAATGCCTTTCAGACAAACCGGAACTCTGCACTGTAATCATATTTATTTTATTTGTTTAGTAGCTCACAAAACAGAATAATAATTAATAGATTTTCTAATTATACCTATAACTTAAATGTGTGTTAATATGATTATCATATTTTATTCATACTTATTATAATAATAATTAGGTAGGTACCTACGTACCTACACCAGTTTTCATACCTGTTAATTAGTATTTAAACGGGTCTAATGCGCGCACAAACTAATATCAAAATATATAATTTTGAGATACCTCGACGTTTCGACCAAGTTACATCGGTCGTGGTCACGAGAAGACTGAAGAATGTGGGTGTCACCGTCCGGAGCGGCAGGTGTTGTTTCCAACTACCCGCGTTTGGTCTTGCAAAATATAACCGTCACTACATACAACACTAACAGTATCTGAAGTCCCACTCGAACACAAATCGCGCCGCACACATTTGCTAATAACTGGATTCCAGGAACCAGACAACCTGAACCCATCTTCCCGATTGAAATTTCGATATTTCTTGATTTCAATCGCTTCCCGTACAATTCTAGGATAGAAATGACGATCAGTGGAAAGGATCTTCGGGTCATGCAATTCAATCCAATGGTTTGGTCCAGAATCAAGCAAATGCTCGGCTATGGCTGACTTGTTCACCTGACGGTTCTTTACTGCTGCGATGTGCTCCTTCACTCTTTCCGCGATAGTTCGCTTTGTCTGTCCGATGTAGGAGCTACCACAACTGCAATCAACCTTGTACACCCCCGGTGTCTGGAATGGTATCACGTCCTTCGCGGTCCTAACCTGCTGTGCTACTTTGGATAACGGAGTATATACAGTCTTCATGGAGTATTTTCTCAGTACTGCTCCAATTTTGTCCGTTACCCCTTTCACATAGGGCAAGAATACCATTTGCCGGGCGACTTCAAAGTTAACCGTCTTCTTCGGGAATCTACGTCTAGGAAACCTCTTCTCCACTTTGTAGCTGTTTCGTTTAAGCACCTCCTGAACATGCGATAACTCAGCCTGCAAATGTTCAGGGTCACACAGATCATGGGCTCGGTCCACCAAAGAATTAACAACAGACCGTAAATGGCGGGGATGGTGGTGAGAAGAAGCATCCAGATACCTGTCAGTATGTGTTGGTTTTCTATATACAGAGTGCGCCAAGGAACCATCCAGTTTTCATACCTATTCCTATTATGTTTAGGAGAACACGTACAAGTCTCTGCTTTGCTTTGTCTAATTATGTCTGTATGTTAACTTAGGGCAAACTTTCGAGTCAGTTTTGACCAAGTTTCTCTGTTAATTAATTTCCACGCTTTGCAAGTTCTAACGACAACTATGGTGGCAACGAGCTCATCTCTATAAATATCTAAATCTATGCGGCGGAAGCCGCAGAAGAGGCCAAGCGGCGCAAGTACGTGACACTTTCAAGTGACTACATATTTGTGCCGCTTGGCTTCGAAACTTTTGGTCCATTGGGTAGGTACCAATTCCAAAAAAAATTTCAAAAATCTGTTTCCTCGGCTGGTCGACGCCGCTGGTGACAAGAGAGCTGGCTCTTATCTCGCACAGAGAATAGCCATTGCTATTCAGCGAGGTAATGCAGCCAGTATTCTTGGTACCATGCCACATGGACACCCTCTTTTGTTAGATTTGTAAGGTTTATTTTAAGCTAGTTTTAGTTTATTTTATTTTATTTATATTAAGGAAATGTTGGTAAAAATCTATATAAAAAACGAATTCCAATTTCCCTTGGTCACGGCATCACGCGTGAACGGCTGGACCAATTTTGCTAATTATTTTTTTGTTGTGTTTGTTATTGTCAGAAAAAGGTTCTTATGAAAGAAAAAATACTACAAAAGTTACGCAGAACATTTTAGAAAATTAGAGGAAACTTCACGACCACATTAACTTTTGTGATGTGACTTTTTTACAGGAAAAATGACAATTACAGGTCAATATCTGTTGAGTCAGCTAGTCACTTAAGGACCTGTAGGCAGCGAGCTTCCGTAAAATGGGCGGTTTTTTGTCAAAAAGTTAAGCTGTAATTACAAATATTTATAAGCCAGAAAAAATACAGTGTATAGCCAAGTGTTTCAGTTAGCTAATAAATCAATAATATTGGACTAAAGTTGTCTAGTATCTTGAGAAAAAAATTCACGAGAAAGGACCCGAAAAAAATCTTTCGTCACATAATGCTCAACATTTTCAGCGACAACTATCATATTTTTTGGAACCATAAAAAAGGCAATTTTATTTTCCAATGAAATTTGAATTTTCCAATGAACTGAATCGATTCCGTTCTTCTAAATTAATAAAAACGACGAGAATATGATCAGTTTGAGCGCGTACTAGGCGGCTCAGTACCCGCTACGGCGTTTCAGAGAGAGGACGTATGTCGCTGTTCCTCAAAATTTTCTCGTCGAATTTACTGTTTGTTCTCCAAAAAAATAAAGCAAACAGAATCTCTACATGGTATACAACTGGTTTATTTACTTAGTTGCCGTAAATGACTTCCTTCGACGATTACTAAACTTTTATTATAACCTTTATTACTTTGTATTTATTCTCCATTGTGTGTAAAGAATAATGGCTAATATGACTATTCTTGCACCACCTGTAACTGAAATTAGCAGCAAAAACGCGTTTTTAGATTGTTCACTTAAATAAAACTGGGATTTCTTATGATAGTTTGGAGTTAATCAAAGGAGCAGATTATGATTGTATATTAAAATGAAGATGTAGTGAACTTCCGTTTTCCATAATGGCGGATCTGGCGGATGCATATTCTGACGTTTTCTTTTTAGCACACTTCCAGTAATCTTTCTGCTCAGCTATGAGCCAGTTTTTTCAATGTTTTTGCTTCGCACGATTTGTGCATTTAGTCACTGTCAAATATTATACTGTAAATTCGAAAGTAACACTGTTTCTCTGTTTGTCTGTTTATTTGTATGTTTGTTTGTTTGTTACTTTTTATGGCTAAACGGCTGGACCGATTTCGATGAAATTAGGTATAGAGAGACAACAAAAATGAAAAAGAAATTTGGTAGGTATATGGGAGAAGGAAAGATGAGGACCTGGGGAGATGGGGAGATGGAGAGCAGCAGCTGGAGAGATGAGGAGATGGGAGATCGGAGATGGATGAGGGATGGGAGATGAGATATTGGGAGTTGGGGAAAAAAGCGATGAGGAAATAGGAAGATAGAGATATTGACAGAGACGTGACGTGCCCGATTGATTTACAATAGCATACAAAGTTCACGCATATTGTGTTCTTACTATAGCTGGATTCGATTTAAATGCAGACGAAGTCGCGGGAAACAGCTAGTATTCCATATTTTTACAACCTCGTGGTGAAGTAAATTTACAGTCATAGCTACGATTCAGTAAACTTTACTGAAACTAGCTTTTACGCGCGACTTCGTCCGTATATGAAAAAGCAACTGTTTAGAAAATAAATATTGAAGTCTTTGTATCTCTATCCCTATCCTTAGTCTTAACCTTTATATTTTATCAAGAGCCTAAAATAATGAAGTGTCAGATCACCTACTTGAGAAATTATGAATTGCCCATATAAATTTTCAACTCCTATTTATTTGGATTCTAAGATCCCTATTTTTTCTGACGAAAAATAGCCTATACCCATCTCATAGGTCCAATCTTGGTCAAGATTGATTCAGCCGTTTAGACGTGAAAGGATGGCGAAAACTAAAAAAAAAACCAACAAACACACACACACAGTTTCGCATTTATATGATCTTAGTACGGATGCCTGACACTGGCTAAATGCACAAATCTTTTACTCCGTCATTGTCATTGTCAAAATATACTTATATCAAAAAGAAAATTATGGAAGTGGACTAAAGAGGATGTCTTGTATCAAATGGACTTGACAAACGCGCATACCAGAAGGGACCAACACTAAATAAATTTAATACAACTTATTTAGGTGTGACTCCAATAATTCGTGCGGCATTCTAAATTTGATAGGATTATAGTCAAGGAGGTAATAATTTATGTAATGCTGGCGGTAATAATTCTTTAGGAACGGAACGTAGCATCTCAGACCGCTCGGCCAATCTGACATGTCATTACAGTGTCGAAATAATTGAATGCTTCAGAATAAAGCCTACGTAGTAACTATCTAGTAATCTGTGCTAAGGCCACGTGATGCCGTTAGTAAGAGTATAATAATTATGAATTAGCGTTTTCGACTAGCCGTGAGCGCGGAGCCAGCGTGGCGCGCGGCCCGGCCAGGTAACTTTCATCTTTTAAAATACATGAATCGCTCCTATATTAGCGCCTTAAACATTTTGTGGAAAAATCTTTAGTGACTAATTTCAGTTAACAGGTGATTGATTATGTTCGGTTAAATTTTGCTCAAGCTCCAGTACCCAATACGTATTTTAGGAAACATTACCCGGTAGGAAAACATGTTTAATCACAAAACAATTAAATAAAATACAAATCTACTTTTAACTACTTTAGTTCATATTGCATTAGAAACGCTATCAATTTAATTTATGAAATTCATATCAAGAAATAAGTTCGTAAAAGTATTTTGATACATACAGACGTTAATAAATCTCTTGCTATTACACCATGAGCGACGTCCGTAATGAAATGCCACAAACAAAGGTTGTCTTCTTTTATGACACACCGTGGTGGTTCATTAGGGCTTAAAGCCACTGAGTCACGCAATAGCATTACTTTTTTTAATGAAGTTATAACTGTATTAAAAGTTGTAAGTAGATACTTCTTTTTCTATTAGTACCTACTTCTTTCTATTGTCTGTATCTGATATTGTGTAAACTTGACTAAATTTCTAGTCTAACTGTAATTTTGTCAATATTATTTATTTTAATTACTCTTTAAAAACGTATTCTTAGAGAATTCCTGGCAGTTATAATTATCTATGAGTACATTATGTCGCTATTATTAACATAAAACTTAGCTATTATTAACATGCAACAAAAATAGCAAACAAGCAAGAAAAACAGAAAGAAGAAAAATAGTACCTACATACACAAACATAAACAAAAATCAATAGTAATTTTATATTATACAAATACAGAAACCTGATAATTTTATTTCAGTGTCTGTTTTCAGGAACAGAGTTTTTGTGTAGAAAGGGCATTATTATTTTTGATATTAGTGCACATAATAGGTACATGTTTATTTGTTAGCTCGGTGATCTTTGACCCTTGGCCCGGACTTTGACGTTCATTTAATAACGCCCTTTGGTTACGTACGTTATGTTAATGAGTTCATATAATTTACTTAATGTAGTTTTAACTCATTAGCGATTCTGTCCTGTCCGGTTCAATTAGAAAGTTTGTATGTTTGTTGGTTTGTTGTATGTTGCTGCAACTATAATACATTTTGTGTATATAAATACGAGTAGCATCGTATATACTTTTTATCTCGATTATAATATATTATATAATGTCATATGCCGACAGTACGTCGAGTACGCGGGGTACGCATCTGAACCATACTTCACGTTTTCGGGGGTGAGTCAGGGTAGCAATCTTGGCCCATTAGAGTTTATTATAATGATTAATGACGTTCCATCGGTAGTACGGGAGGCTAAATGTCTTCTTTTTGCAGACGACCTTAAGTTGTTTTTATCAATCGTTGATACATCGGACTGTGAGAGGCTCCAGCGAGACATCACTAAGGTAGTGCATTGGAGTAACACCAATAAGCTGTACTTCAATGTGGCTAAATGTGGCATGATGACCTACAGCCGCGCGCGAGCCCCGCTGTGTTATCAGTACGAGATGGACGGCGCGGAGATAGCGCGAGTATCGCGCGTGCGGGATCTCGGCGTCGAGATGGTACCCGAGTTGACGTTTCGTGCGTATATAATTGACACCTGTGGAAAATCCTTCAGGAATTTAGGTTTTATCTTACGGCAGCGCAAGGATTTCCACAATACGAGTGTTATCAAAATTTTATATAATGCACTCGTGCGGAGCCGTCTCGAAACGAGTGCGATAATATGGAATCCCCATGAGGCTAAGTATAGTCTCATGGTGGAAAAAATACAAAATAAATTTACACGGTTTTTATATCTAAAAGAGTACGGGGTATATCCTTTTTATCCGCTGATGTACCCGAGTCTGTTCGTGATGGGCATGGTCGGGTACAACAGGTTGGAGGTGAGAAGGGACGTAGCTCTCGTGAAATACGTGGCTCGGGTGCTGCGCGGAGAAGTGCACCACCCGGAGGTGCTGGCGGAGCTGCGGCTGTGCGCGCCCGCCGGGTGCGTGGGCGCGCGCCGCCGCCCCGCGACTCTCGCCGTGCCCACATCGAGGACTAACCTGCTCAAGTTTGCTCCGTTGTCACGCGCTATACGTATTGTTAATATTGTTGCGCAGAATATTGATATATTTCAGTGCAACCTGGTGAAATTCACAGAAGTGGCACAGAACCATCTAGAATGTGGTATCACATTTTAGTTGGTAATGTATAATTATTAATTAAGGTACTTAGGTAATGTAATTAATGTTTTTGTCATTAGTATTTTAAGGTCACTGTAGCATTGCATTGGTGCTTTGGTACTGTCATAATGTTATGGTTGTTATTGGATAAATAAATAAAAAAAAAAAAAAAATATGTCACTGTGGGATAATTGTCCACGCAGGTGAAGTCACGGAGCGCAGCTAGCTAACTACATTACGCTATAATAAAGTTTGCGGTTGGATAGACCATTTATTTATTTATAGCAACATTATTAAAACAGTTGTACTATTTTACTAGTTATGATAACATTAAAATAGTCCAAAATAATAAATATGACGGCGGCATCGTCATATTGTCGAAAGCAGCATGAAAGCAGCAGCGGGCAGTGATGGAGCTCAGAAAGATACTCCGTGGTAGCATTTAAATTTGTACCAATAGCAACACTGATAAACCGTCATCGCTCCCCACTCGTTTGCCAATAAAAGCGAGTACTCCGCGCACGAGAACAGTAATTACTCTATGACGAAAACTCATTCTTACTTCGGGGACGGCGCAGTGCTTAATGTGATGTTGGCCTGTAGCGCGCTAGATATTTACTTCAAATTAAATTTATTTAAATTGGGACATTATTAGATCGTATTTTTTTTTTTTTTTTTTTTTTTTGTTTTAGTTATGGCTTCGCACGGTTTGTGCATATAGCCAGTGTCAAGTGTTTTATTTTAAGTATTTCTTAATTTCACATTAAGAAAGTCACAGCAATGTTATAGCAATCGTGATCAAGTAGTCAAGTCAATTATTTACATCGTCAGTCATGATTCAGTAAAGTAGTGGATGCTTTACTGAAACTTCTTGGGAGTTTTGGAAAAAATGCGAAATGACACGTTTTTTGAGTTTATATCATTCGCCTACACTCGTGCACGTTAACGAACACTTAATGGTTAATATTCCACCAATATTACACATTAACACTCGAAGAAACACAAGTTTGAGCTAATAATACAAAACCAACAACGTCTCACTATCGGATTCCCGCCAAAACTCCTATTAGATCGTTATTCGGACTGACGGTGTAGACCAAGACTTCTTAAACTATGGGGCGTGCCCCCCTGTTGGGGGGTTGGTGAGAGATCTTAAGGGGGGCAAGTGTTTGGATTATGCTATGTTATTCTAATTAATTTATCATTGTTTTTTATTTAAAACACTTACACACATTATTTAGTTGCACCACCTAGTTTAAATCAGCTGAATTATCTATTACGCTTTACCACTATTTTGTTCTATCACGCACTTGAAATAAAATAAAACAATCCTCAAAATACCTACCCGTCAATGCCAATGGGTCATGATAAGCAAAACTGCGCTGAAGAAAAATATATGGGGGCATGAATTTTTATAATACGGGGGCCACTATGCAATAAAGATTGGGAAACCCTGGTCTAGACCTTCCGATATAATTAAACTTATTGTTGCGAGGTTTCACAAATTAAAGAAAATTAGGAGGTAAGTACACTGTTTTTCTGGGATAACTTAATTTGAAAACATACCAATTTTAAAAACGATTAACTTTGGTTCTGCGGAAATTGAATTAGATATTTTAATAAGGTAATTACCTTATTATCTATAAATGTTCTACAATTTTGAAGTTAAGCAAATTGAGTACTCGATCCTAAATTACTTTAGTCACACCAGTAATTAATGTAATCACAGCCTTCTTTTATCCTTTCTCATTAATCACAGCAACCTAATACAATGTTCTGGCATATCCGTAGTTTAAAATAAAACAAAAGGCAACCCTGAAAGTTTTCCGGTTTCTTACTTTGTTACCGTTATTGCTTAACTTTGTTACTAGTAAACTACTTTGTTACTTATTACGCGTTACATTGTACGCTGTTGCCGATGAGGCTTTAAAAGCTCTTACAATCGGGGATTTATGGTTTTAAAGAGGAACTGGTGCCGCATAACCTGGAATTCAGATGAGAATGATACTTATTTATCTTCGTTTAAACCTAAAATACATTTACAACCAAATCAAAATCCAACATCATCACAAAGAGGAAAACACCATTATCTCTCAAAAGATACGAGTACGTCTCTTTAACAGAAATATATTGACTCAGTTACGACAAAAATAGTCCATATTTTATTCCAACTGTGATTTAACACGACGAAAGAAAATGATAAAAACATAAAAGAGCCAATGGCGAACCTTTCAGGTTTCATGTCCGATAAATTATCCAGCTGTCACATGTGCAGATAGTAAAAGGTGGAAATAAGAAGGTGCATGAATAGAACCTTCATGCGGGCCTTGATATTGTTGGCTTTTGTGTTTCAAATGACATTTTGCAGGTTTTGGAAAGTTCCTCTTTTTTTGTGTATTGTATAGGCTATCATTTGAACACTATCTATGGTATTAATATAGGTATTCTATGACACTATCTCACTGGCCCTAGAGTCACGATGTCGTCGATGGTGGCAGATACCTATGATCAGCCTAAAATGGCACTAGCACTTGGAACTGCTGCCGGATCTTTTGTATAACAATGGGTTGCAGACAAGCGTATTTTTTAATAGATAATATGAAGAATTATGGTTAATATAGATAAATAATATCAAAAATAAAAATCATATTGTTCCCAACTTCACTTTGTTGTTATTTTCCTTGACAACCAGACAACACACAAAATTGGTATATAGACAAAAACTAGATCATACTCATACAATTGATATATTGTGTTTTTACTCATTGTAGGCTAGAATTAGACTATCTCACCTGGTCTTATGTATTTAGGGTTTTGGACTATAACACTGCCTCCACCAGTAATGTTTTACCTACACAGTGGGTACTACAAAAGAGGAGGTATATTCAAATCAGCACTGCTCATTACAATGTTCCTGCATTCTACATATCTTTAACAAAGATTTGACATTTTGCATACAAAATAAGCTTCCTTAGAAAATCTGTAACCGGCGGGTCAACCGCTGATAAAGCCATAGTCTGAGAGCTAGGGCACAATTTTAGTACTAATCTTATGCTTGTTCATAATTTTCCGGAATGATCTGTTTGTTCATCACATGCTATTTAATAATCGAGGACTCCTTTATTATGATTAAGTAGGAATATGTAGGCTTTGATAGTGGAATTAAAACTACTTGTGTTTACTTTATACATCTTCTATCTATAGTTATTGATATTAGTGGTGTTAAGTGCGTACATTTCGATGGTAGGTATGTAATCCAAATAGTACCTACCATTATATTATGTACTTTTAAATAGACAACTATAAGCTGTCACTGAAGAAGCTGAAGAACTAATGAGAACATTTGAGAGTCTGCGTGGTCCATTTCGCCAGTGTATTATCCATCTGCATCTGTAATAAATTTAAGCAGCAGCTTCCGACCCACGATTTCGCAAAAGTGTCGTAAGGCGAACTCGCTAGCGTTTATCTCTTCAAATCGTTGACACCGTTCCAACTCGTTCCGGGAACAATGCTATTTTGAGGGTAGTTGTACAACTGTCTTGTTCATTTGTCGTGAGAGACGTTGCAGCTTCGGTGAGTGATCCAGTTTAAGAGGGGTTGGGTATGCGGAAATCTCTTTGGGGCAATGGTTTTGAAACGATGTTTTTCTCCATTCATTCTCCTTTCATGATTGGGTTGGTAAATGAAAACCTATGGCGGCTGATATTGCAACTAGCCGTTTGAATTATAAAAATTGCTAAAAATAGTATCCTACCCATGTTTTTCTGGTTCGTACATAATTAAATCCGTATTATTTTTTTAGAGACGAATGAACTGAACATTTCGCCACCAGATAGTTAGCATTTTGCAGTGCCCTGAAAAAAGTTGAACAACTTGCTTGATTGATTTATACTTAGAGATCAAAAATATTTATCTATATAATAAGTATATAATTGTACTATATGTATGTATGTCAATGAACTCTTCCTAAACGGCTGGACCGAAAAGAATGAATTTTGTTGTATGCGTTTCGGTGGCGCCTTGGAGGTTTACATTCACAAATCAGCCCAGCAGATGGCGCCTAGGTTATTTATCTACGGCTGGATCGAATAATCATGCAGGATAACGTCTGTATGGTCCGTTAGTTCAAATATAAATAATTAAGCATAATAATAGTATTACGATCCAAAAAGTTTATCGATAAATGTTTCGCTTCTTACGAACTTTGGAGTAGTTTGAACGATATGCTTGCAAAGTTGCTCAAACTACTCTTTGTACTATTAAAATGTGACTGGAAATCCGCGTCGGAACTTTCACATTAAGTTCACTATGTGAAAATATAACTGCGAACAGATATCTTAAGGTGGAACCAAGGGTCGAAACACACTTTGGAAGGAGTTAAAGCCGCGAGTTGCTGAAAATATCGCGCGTGCACCGTTATGGGTTTTTATACACTTAGTGGCTAGCGTTTAGCTTTTGGCCATGATGGCTGTAAAGCTTACTACCAGTGTTAAAAACTTAAAAGTAGACCTAAATTATTGCGTTACATTGTTTTGGAGTTTTCATGCGTTTGAAAAGTGCAAGCCGAAATTTCTGTCTTTTGCTGTGTTTTTGTTTAAACTAAACGCCATCATGACAATGAGTTTATCACAGTCTAGTTTTTTTCTTATCCGGTCTGTTGCGATGGCGTTTTGCTAATCGAGATCGCAGAAATGGCAGTTGCAGTACGCGTACTACCTATTTACCTAATATTTTATTTTATTTATAAAATCTGTTGTACATTTTTACTTCTTATTTTTCAGTAAATCGCGGTGAGATATAATACCTTTCCAAAGATATCTCGAGTTAAAGTCGAGTTAGCATATGTGGCGAAGGAAAGTTACCAACTACTTCTGAAAATTCCCATCTTACGCCAATGCACGTTCGGTTCTGCGACTCGCAATTCTTCGTTCCCAACTTGTTTTATAACTAGTTATCGGTTCCATTTTGTCTTTTATATCGACAGCTGAAATTGAGCTAAGTTACTTCTGTCTGGAAATAGTTCTGAAAAGGACAGTATGCCTGTATTTTCGAACTGTAAATCGAAATGATGAATATTCATTATTCATAGTTAATTGTGTAACTTAATATTATGCACCTAATCGTGGAAGCTTTTTAATCCCTCTCGCAAATGTCATGCACCTTGCTTTATATGTACTACCTTATCATTATAATATAAAATATTAAATAAATAAACATAAAAATATAAAAATATCACAATAGAAACCTATTTATGTTAACACAAAAAAAAAATCGCATGGGCCCTAAAGTGCTCTCATAAAAGGTAACTTTCTATGACTAGATGCGGAATATACCCCCATTCGAGAAAAGGTGACAATATTTTTCAAAATAATTAATCCACATTATATAATTCAAGCTTTCTCATTTAACTGATAATAAATTCTCTTACAATATAAAATTTACGTTTTATTCTCCACATAGATAGACATGCCACAATAAACCATTGTAACCTCATTTCTAGTGCTCAAATCACAGGCGAATGTTAAAATTAGCATACAAATTCGTTGAAACAACGCCCGCAGATTTTGATATCACATCTGTCTAGTTTCGAACGAACTTATTTATCAAAATGCGCTATTCCGTTTATCATATTCATGATGATAATGAAAAAGACTGCAGTAGATTTGCGACAAAAATTCAAAACTAGTTAGTGTTAGTGTAAGTATTGCTGGTTACGAGTTAGAGCTTTGTTTGAATTGTAAAGTTACTTTAGTTATGGCTGGTATCATTTATCTGCTGTAGCAATACATTGATGCTTCAAGTTAAAGTTAAATATCTATTGGTTTTGATTTAGTTCGTCGTTATCCATCAAAAAGCCTCTTTATATTATTATTATATCATCATCATCATCATCATCCCCTATCTACCTGTTACTCAGCACTGCTCTGCTCACTTCACGAAATGAGTAGGATTTGGTCATAATCTACGGAGGCACGAATTATTATAGTATTGACATCATCATCATCATCATCATCGTCATCATCATCAGCCTGAAGACGTCCACTGCTGAACATAGGCCTCCCCCATAGACCGCCACACTTAACGACAATTTGCTACTTACATCCACCGGTATTATGTTATACCTAGTAACAATTCAAAATTATACCAGTCTACTTTAAAAACAATGAAGTAGAAATATATGTAGTTTTAATCCCGCCAAAAATTCGTCTGATCAATGTTGGCTAGATGACTGATGTCGTAATCTTGTATACTAATAACCCCCTGAAAAAACCTAGCTAATATCCCAAACAGTACTCTACCCCCTAATTATGCCCAAAAAATTTTTATTTAAAAACACCGTCCCCTAATAATCCACAAAGCCCTGTGTCCCCTCTAATCTGAAACCCAGTACAAAAAATGACCGAACGTAAAATAAATAAAATAAAAAGACTTACTCCCATCCAAGAACCTATCAAAAGACTTACTCCCATCCAAGAACCTATCCAACATTGACTGACAGCAATACGACACGTGTTTCGTCTCTACACGAGACATCTTCAGGAGATGTTGACTCTTCGAGCGCTAACAAGAGAGTAACTTCGAGCGCTAACTCTCTTGTTAGCGCTCGAAGAGTCAACATCTCCTGAAGATGTCTCGTGTAGAGACGAAACACGTGTCGTATTGCTGTCAGTCAATGTTGGATAGGTTCTTGGATGGGAGTAAGTCTTTTGATAGGTTCTTGGATGGGAGTAAGTCTTTTTATTTTATTTATTTTACGTTCGGTCATTTTTTGTACTGGGTTTCAGATTAGAGGGGACACAGGGCTTTGTGGATTATTAGGGGACGGTGTTTTTTCATAAAAATTTTTTGGGCATAATTAGGGGGTAGAGTACTGTTTGGGATATTAGCTAGGTTTTTTCAGGGGGTTATTAGTATACAAGATTACGACATCAGTCATCTAGCCAACATTGATCAGACGAATTTTTGGCGGGATTAAAACTACATATATTTCTACTTCATTGTTTTGAATATGGATTTCCGCAAAGTAACGCCTGATTCTATCAACTACCAGTCTACTTTACATTTTTATTTAAGGCCATTTCAAACACGATTTGCTAGTCATGCATCATTACGGTGGAACAAACTAGGTGCCTTAAAGATGTAGATAGTATCAAAACTTCGTAACTTTGTTTCGTTTGCTAAAACCCAACAACCCGCATATAACTCAATGAAAATAGACGTTAATACTAGGCTCTCCAATACAACTTTACTCATAAAAAGGTTTGCTAATAAGAGCCCAAACGGGCGCCACGCACGTAGGCGCTTCCTCGCGTGCGTCACGGAACAAACAAATCTATTATTATTACAGTAATTTTACTTGCAAATCACCCTTAAGTTGTTTAACTTGTATCTCTTAAACATCAAGTTTAATACCTACACTCAAAGTTTGGTGGAAACTTTGAGCTGAGACGTGTTTAATTTACTCACTTTTGTGTAAGTAATTGATATGAGGTAAGTCACAAATTTACATAGTAGCTATAATCTTAATTATAAGAAGAGTTACGATTAATTAAAACAGTTCACGTAAAGCTTTTTTGTTTAGGTTTTGTGTTCATACAAGTATTTTTTTTAGTTTCCTTTTAAGTAGGTTAGGTTAGGTTAGGTTAGAAAATTAATATTGCAAACGTTTTTGTTATTGATATCTTTATTATATGTTACATCTAATACACATTGAAAGTTTGCATAATAATATTATGAAAATGTTACTAAACATAGTGTCAAAATTACGTTTTATGCTGGGAATGTCGCACTGCTATAAGACCAAAAGCTGCGACAAGTCGCAACTTCACGAACGCCCTTATTTGTGTATGAGATTCACAGCCGCGAGGTTCGCTGGATCTTCATTTGTATGCGATGATTATACCCATTCTTTGTTTGCAAGCTCGCATTGTTTAATAATTGCATGGATTTTTTTTTATGTGAAAATGTATAGGTACACGCAGAGGATTAAGCGTTGTTCTACATTTAATTTCAATTCCCTACTTTCATAAACCAGCTTGTAAAAGTAATTTATATAATATTAGAGGGCGTACTTCGTAACACACTACGTCTTTTGTTGCTGTTTCCTATTGTCGGTCAATAACCATCAGTTTGCTGTTGTTCACTTAGGTTTTTATATTGTCTAATTTGCATCGGAATTTGATAGGCATGGCTAACACCAATTCAATTGAACAACGGGAACTACGCAAGTCTACATTGGCCTAACAAATTTGGCCTAAACAAACACGAAGACATTCATCCATTCTAACACTATCAACATTTTAGATTTGTCCAATTTAATTTTAGTACATCGATAAAGACAGCACACCCAAAACTGACTGAATGAAATCTTACGTTACTTAACAAGCAGCTAAAAAATTATAGACTATTTACTCATAAAGCGTAGCTATTCAAGTAATTCTCAGATCTATATTCCATAAATATTATTTACATTGAGGTTATTCTATTTTGAGAGTGCTCCTAGAAAGCTATCTAGATAGCACTATCTTTGCAAACATTCCCCAGCTTTTTCAATTTATTTCCAGCTCTAACAGTCAGACCTCATTCATCCATCATCCTTTCCCACTGTGCGGAAGGCAATGGCATTACAAGTGACCGGCAAAGCCCTTAAAATAACTTACACGAGTAGTAGTATTTTTTTTTCTTATGGTACTGCTCTACACAATTCATTCATAATTATTGTGTAAAGCGCATTGTAAGCATTTACCCCAACTTCCAGCGCTATTCAATCAAATTTACATAGGCCTTCGCCATGCGGTGTAAGACAGTCTTCAGTACGGTCTTCAGTCAGTCTACATTTACAGTTCAGATTCAGTCTAAATTTATCTGACTCCAAGTCCAGGACAATCTATCAAAATGTAGTCTATAATTATATTTGAGTCAGTCCACCCTTTGCCCTTCAACCTATTCTACTTTCTTTCTAAATTATTTACGCTTATTTTACTACCATTTATTATACTATATTTAGACAAGGATCAAGCTTAGTAATTTGGAAGAGGGCTTATTCACGATTTAGGCTAACATTTGCTATCATTTAAAAAAGACATTATCCAATGATACAGTGGCATAATATGCTTTTGTATTGACTAATTATATTTTCACCTACCTCAATACCTTATTCCCCAATGCACTTATCTATGCCGAAAACACAAAGGAATAACTTTGTACATATTGGTTCTAATCAAAATCAACGAAGAGCTTTGAAGCCACGGGTCAGTAAATAAAGGCTAACACGTGTCCCGCAAGACCCTTACAAATATTTGGAGGCTTAATGGCTTCGCATGAAATCTCCTCAGTTGCTAGCTGTAGAAATTGATACGTCTCAAGGTTTCTTATGTCCACAAATATGTACTCCATTCATAAAAGAGAGAGCGCCAAAGTAGCCAGTTCCACCCTTTATTTCGACGAAATGGTATTATGGTACGATTTAGAAATTTCATTTCTCGAGCGCACTGCTTCGCCATTTGGTGGCATGTGCATTTCACTGCATTCCATTTTGGTGTCCTCTTTTTGTCCGGCGAAAGGATTTTGCATGCATTCTTTATGTAGCATACGCTGTGTTTTTGTTTTTAAAATGAATTAACTACCCAAGGGTCGTGAATCGTTGATGCGTTTTGGTTTATGTTGAAATTTTGAGACGCAGGTGTTTTTTTGTACGCTTCGGAGAATCATTGAGGTTTTAATCTTTTGGATGGGAATTTTGTTGCCTACTTCAGACCTTCAAGCGTGCTCTAATACTTGCCAAGGGATTTTAATTCTATATATTATTATTTATCAATGCCAAAGTTATGTGCGTTTTTACTATCACTGCGCTTGTTTTTTATGGTTTGACTGTTTTACGTGTGTTCGCTCCACTGTATGAAATCCTGTTAGTCAGTAGTGAACAGTGACTATATCAAGCTGTCACTAGATTTGTATTTTGAAAATAAGATTTTGTTACCTCGTGTCAGTGTAGGAAATGAAACAGACATCCGACGGCGTGACGGCTGAATATAATTGTGGAGTGCCTGAAAGTTCGACGACGGCTCCCTGTTGATTTGTTACCGGAAGCGCTTTAGCACCGTTTCAGTGCCACACAGGTTCTACGGTAGCTACCTGTAGTATCATATATAAATAGGGCTAAGTTATGAGTAATCCTACTAATATTATAAACGCGAAAGTTTGTGAGTATGGATGGATGGATGGATGGATGGATGGATGTTTGTTACTCTTTCACGCAAAAACTACTGAATGGATTTTGATGAAACTTCACAATAATATAGCTTACATATCAGAATAACACATAGGCTACAATTCATAAAGATATATTATTGTATATTATCCCAACGCGGGTGAAACCGCGGGGTGCAGCTAGTAGGAAATAAACATGTAATACAGTCGAATTGAAAACCTCCTCCTTTTTTGAAGTTGATTAAAAACAGTATCAATACTATCCGAAAATCATGCTTCGTTAAAGTACCTATTTCTCTTTTAGCAAAAAGAAAATAAATAATGTTACTTTGATCAAAAGTCTGCTCCATACAATAATTACCTACTCAATGTGTTGTACCTATGTACATTGTACATATTTTTCTCTCACAGACGTGAGAAAAAACCTTTTTAGCTACTTCAAGGTGAACCTACGAAATTATATTTGTACTGATAATAACGTATTTTGTCACAATACTCCATAGTATACATCTCATTTTGCTTTACGAAGGGTTGTGTTATTTGTTATTGCGATATGGTGCTAAAGTAAGATGATTCTGACCATTGCTCGATTTGGTAAATTCAACAATAACCTGAATGTTCGGGATGAAAATATTTAGCCAATAATAATGAAACGTAGCAAATATCTTTAGGGTGAATAAACAGGGAAATCTGAAATGTCAAGTTTATCCATGGTATATATTTCACGGTCATCACGAACCTATGTAGTTAATCATGTCGTGATATCTTATATCTTTAAATGAGCAATTCTTGTATATATATACACTAGCTGATACCCGCAAC
Source organism: Hylaea fasciaria (assembly GCA_905147375.1). Taxonomy (NCBI): domain Eukaryota; kingdom Metazoa; phylum Arthropoda; class Insecta; order Lepidoptera; family Geometridae; genus Hylaea; species Hylaea fasciaria. The sequence continues at coordinate 2,810,611 of LR990201.1, forward strand.
TTCGTTCGCATTTTTATATAAAATGTAAACTGTTTACAAAATCAAATGATGTCGCGGGGAACAGCTAAGTAATAATATATCTGTCTCTTTCTCTCTCCCTTTTCCTCTATCTTTCTCCCTCTCTAGCTCTCTATCTTTCTCCCTCTTTCGCTCTTTCTATCTCTCTTCCTCTACCTCTATCTCTTTCCCTCTCCTCATATCTCTATATCTTTCCTTATCATCTTTCTGTCATTAATATCCCTCTCCACTCTCAATCTCTCGCCTTCAATTTCCCTCACCCTCTCCGTCTATATCTCTCCCTTTCCCTCATTTACTCACTCTCTCTCCCTCTACTTCTATATATTTCGCTCTCAATCTCTCTTTCTCCCCCCCTCTCCCTATTACCCTCCACTCTCCCCCTTCTACCCCCACTCTCCCCTCTTTCCCCCCACTCTCCCTTCTTTCTCCCCCCGCTCTCGCCTCTTTCGCTCCCACTCTCCCCTCTTTCTCCCGCACTCTCCCCTCTTTCACCCCCACTCTCCCCTCTTTCTCCCTCCACTCTCCCATCGTTCTTCCCTCTTACTTCCCCCACTCTCCCCTCTTTCTCCCACCACTCTCCCCTCTTTCTCCCTCACTCTCCCCTCTTTCTCCCCGCTCTCCCCTCTATTTCTCCCCACTTTACCCTCTTCTCTCCGCACTCTACCATCTACTCCCCCTTTCCCCCCACTTTACCCCTTTCTTCCCCCACTCTCCCCTCTTTCTCCCCCCCACTCTCCCCTCTTTCTCCGCCACTCTCCCCTCTTGATCTCCCCACTCTCCCCTCTTTCTCCTCGCTCTCCCCTCTCTGTCTCCCCACTCTACCCTTTATCTCAACCCACTCTTCCCTCTTTCTCTCCCCACTCTACCCTCTTTCTCCCCACTCTCCCCTCTTTCTCCCCCACTCTCCCCTCTTTCTCCCCCCACTCTCCCCTCGTTCTCCCCCCACTCTCCCCTCTTACTCCCCCCACTCTCCCCTCTTTCTCCCTCCCCCACTTTCTCCCCACTCTCCCCTCTATTTCTCCCCACTTTACCCTCTTATCCCCTCACTCTACCATCTACTTCCCCTCTCCCCCACTCTCCCCTTTTCTTCCCCTCCCCTCCCCCGCACTCGCCCCCCATCGCACTCTCCCCCTTTAATTACTTGCCAAATTAAATTACGTTCCGTTCAGCCGTTTAAATAGTGGTCCGTAGGGGGTGCATCTAAAGAATACCTCATAATTTCAACCCCCTTGCTTTTCCCCCTTTAGGGATGATTTTGCAAAAAAGCTGGAACCCGTATTTATTTATTTCTTACCAAAAGCCTAAATAAGAATTTTCAGATTCCTAACTTGAGGAATTATGGATTCCCCATACAAAATTTCAACCCCTATTTCATCCCCTTTGAGATTATTTTTTGAGACAAAAGATAGCTTATGTCCGTCTCATAGGTCCAATCTACCACTATACCAAATTTAATCGAAATCGGTTCAGCCGTTTAGCCGTGAAAAGGTAACAAACAAACAGACAAACAGAGTTACTTTCAGATTTATAATAATATTAGTATGGATATATATATATATACCTAGTCAGGTCATAAATTCTGTCACATGTTTTATATAAAATAATTGAAACAAGTTTATTCATTATGTAACCATTTATATACCAAAATGAACTTAACAAAACATAGATTCTTATGACACTAAAGTTTATTCAAAATGACCTCCGTGATTTTGAATACAGGCCTTCAATCTGCGCGGCCAGTCGTCTATCGCAGCACGAACGAGGTCCATGTCAATATCGGCGGCTGCCTTAATCAAGTATGTCTTGAGTGACTCCAAATTGGGATGAGGCTTTGAGCACACCTTTTCCTCCAAGTGTTGCCATATCTTGTAATCTAGCGGATTCAAATCTGGACTGGAGGGGGCCAGTCTTCGTGCCGGATGAAGTCGATTTCACGCGCCGCCAGCCAGTCTTGTGTGCTCTTCGCTCTATGAGCTGGCGCCGAATCTTGTTGGAATACCCAGTGCCTGTTATTAAACATGGTATGAGAAACAGGTTCCACAAGGTTCATCAGGACTGTATTTTGATACACAACTGCATTCGTTTTTACACCTTTCTCACAAAAATGTACCTCTGTTAAGCCCCAATAAGACACTCCCAACCATACCATGAGCGAGGATGGAAAATGACCTCGTTGGACACGCGGAATACGGTTGCTCGCTTCTTCACTACTGTGTGCGTACACCTTATCATTTTGTTTGTTGTAGCTCTCTTCTACGGTAAAAATTTTTTCATCCGAAAAAAGAATTTCCCGATATTTTTTTCCCGCGTACCGCTTCAACAAAGCGCGGCATCTCTTCAGTCTCAGGTCCATTAGACGAGCATTCAAATGATGTCCTGTTTTTCTTCGATATGCCCGAAGCCCTAAGTCTTCATTTAACACCCTTTTCACCGTGGTTCTGCTTAATCCCATCTGAAGGGCCAACAGTTTCTGCTTACGTTTGGGATTTCTTTGAATTCGCGCCTTCACAGCTTTTATCACTGCTGGAGTCCTAACAGACCGAGGGCGACCACTTCTTGACCTGTCATCTACACTAGAGTCTTCATTGTATCGTTTGATGGTACGATAAACGAATCTCTTGGTTATATTCAAATTTTTCAGTATGTCAAAAATTTGAATTGGCGCGTAACCGCAACGATGCAACGCAATAACTGCAACACGGTCTTCTTTAAGCGTCCACTCCATATTTAAAAATGAGTAAAATTCTAAAAAGTATACATTTTTATTTTCATGAACAATTCGAAATTCGAATTCAATAAACTTTTTTGTGGCCAGCATTCTAAAAGAAAAGTTTTTACTGTGTGACAATACTTATGACCTGACTAAGTATATAATTGGAATCTCGGAATCGGCTTCAACGATTTTCATGAAATTCAGTATATAGGGGGTTTCGGGGGCGATAAATCGATCTAGCTAGGAATCATTTTTAGAAAATGTCATTTTATTCGTGTTTTTTATGTTTTTTTCTTTAAATAACCAGTTCATATTTTTTTATTATTCTATCGGTAAGATCGAAAAATATTATTCATATTTCATCATTTTATTAGTAATTCGTACTGAAATATAATTTCCAAAAAACACAATTTATAAAAAAAAAATACCGAGCAAAGCTCGGTCATCCAGATATTTTATTTTTAAATTACGTATGACGTGACTTATTTTCTCAATAAATCATAATGTTAACTTTTTTATTTTTTTTTGCACAAGATTAAAGACATGTTCTATAGATACTGCAAAACTGTAAAAGAGATGAATACATTTTTGTCTGAGAATTGTTTTCTTATTACTGTAATTTCAACGTATTGTTATGTTTTTAAAATTTGTTTGAAAAGATCAAATTTTGCAAATCCTATTTTTCCCAGTTTCCTTAATTCAATTATTTAGTTTACAGTATAAGTTTCGATGACAATTCCATTATAATGATAATCTGTGATATCTAATCTGATGATAGAGACAGAAAGTAAGCATTCAGACCTCCGTTACTACCAGTAGAATACATTTCAGTACCGAGAACTTTTACAAATAACAGAGCTCTGAAAACTTGTTTTCATCTGAACGCTGAAAATGCAAATTAAAGCCAACGCAGAAACATGTAGCCTACTAGCGTGCTAATAGCCCTAATAAGAACATCGAAGTGCGTATAAGCTTCTTAAACATTCGAGGCTTCTATATTAAACTCAAGGTCTACATTACCAATGAAGGTTCTTCGAAATGCGTACTTAAAATAAACGAGCATATTGCGTAAGATTGTCTAATACCATACGTAGCACCGCTCGTATGATTTCCAATATTAGAAGTCATGACGCGACGTGGTGGCATGATTTCTTTTAAAACCAAGGTAAGGTATCCGAGTGCTAGTCTGGCTGGATACCAACCTTAAATAGGAAATCTGTCGCCAAATAACTATCGGGTGTTCCAAGAGCGCGCTTGAGAGTCAGTTCCATTCAATCAATCAATTCAATCTAAGTTAATAATGATGGTCGACATCGGTCGCGAACGGTGCGTGTAATGTGTATTGAGTAAAGTGTTATTTAAAAATACAAACAACTCAAATTAATGTCTGTGAGCCGATTACAAACGTAAATCTAGTCCTAAGGTTCATGTGGAAATGTTATCAAAGCGTAAATACATAGGACCAGTGATAAAAACAGTGAAAATTGAGACATTCACCACTTTCATCTCTCAGTACAGGAAACGAAATAAGGACACCTAAACACTAACAGCTAGTGAGTTATTTTGGATACGCGATTGCATCTAAGCAGTGATATAATATGCAGAGTAACATTTTCAGTGTTTAATTCAATAATTATAAAAACAATAGTTTTTATTTCTTGTTATTTGTTAACTTAATGTGGGTATTCTGTTACTGGAGTTACTAACCAGCAAAACAGAACGACTGACCCACGGCGGATTGCTATGTTGTGTCGAAGCAGATCACTATTTTCGCACTATCCTTCGAAGGCGCCGTGGTCCAGTGGTGGACTGATGGTACGTTGCGCCAATCCGTAACGACCGCGTTCGCAACTCGGCTAGTAAGAAGGTTTTTGCACCTATTTTGTTTTTATATTTTTTTGTACTTGTTGCACTCAACACTCGATTCCTGGTACAGTAAAAGTTGTGATGCATATTGACTTTAGCGTTAAGTTTTTATATAACTTGAACTCAAGGTGGACAAAATGGACACAGACAACATAACATTTCGGGTTCACAAGCGACAAATGGCAAATTCTTTGGGAAATATTACCGACTCTTCAATTTTCGAATCGACAAGAATATGTCTATCTCAAACAGCACTAAATCAAAGCGGGACTGATATAAACCTGCAACAAACGGTAATCAACCTAGAGACTAAGTTAAAGACCGCAAATAACGAAGTTGACAATTTACTCATAGAAAATGAGAAACTCAAAAAAGACTTACTGAGAGCTCAAAAACTTAACGAAGTATATAAAAAACTGGATTTTAGTGAAGGATTCACTACACCTATCTCTGGCAGAAAAAGAAAGAAACCAAGAATGTCACTGCTTTCAACTGACCTCTTTGCATCAGCGCCAACGCCTGAAAAACCCACAGGGTATAAATTGCAGGTGGAAATTATAACTGACCTGAACACTAAAGTTGAGCAATTATCAAAATGGTTAGAGGAGGAAAAAGAAAAGAACAAGCTGATGAAGACAGACGCCAAGAAGATGTGCGAACCTACCATGAGAAGGAAACATCGCAAATCAAGAATACATGTACATAGAAATAAGAAATTATCAAGAAAAATGAGGAAACTTACAAAGGAGATTAAAATATTACAGAAGAAATGCAAAATAGTAGAAAAGAAAAAGAATTTACTAAAACATAAAATTTTAGAAGTTGAGAAGAAGCAGTCTTTACAATTAGTTGACATGACAAAACCAGCAGACAACATAACCGATAGCTCAAGTTTAGATAAGCAGAAGAAACAAGAAGTCTCAGAGACTTTACTTGAAAGGAAATATACTCTTACTAACAGAAACAGTAGAAATAAAAAGGATGGCCCTTATCCCATACACAGAACGAAACAAACCTTAATTTTCTCCGATGAAATTGGACAAGGAATAGCTGCTAAACTGGTCGACAAGGTAGATGATACGAATAACATTATTAATTACTGTAAAACAGGAGCAAAATATCATTTACACTTAAAGGACTTCAATAATAGGACGAAAAATCTAGGTGATAATGATATAGTTATAATTCTATTAAGTAAATATTACAAGACATCAACAGACAGCGAAAAACAATATATAAAGGAGTTAGAGGATATTGTACAAAATCCACAAAGAAAATTTAACATTATAATTAGCGGTATGTGTTTCAATAGCACGAATGACACAGATATTTTTAATATTAATAGAAGAATATCACACATGGCTAGAATGTCAGATAAAGTGAAATACTTGGACATCAATCTAAAACAGAACAATATCAAGGCAAATAACTACTACAATATAAAAAAATATATTATACGTACAATAATGACGTACATGAATAACAAGTTTCAGACTTCATCAACACTGACATTTATAAAGAGTAGTATCCCAGTCAATGTTGAAAATCGTGTCAACACCAACTCCACAAATTTTCCAATAGTACCTCGAGTAACCAATACCAGGTGATTATCCATGCTAATGTTCAGAGCATTCATAAAAAATATGTGGAAATTGAGCATATGTTAAATGGTCATGATTGCGACGTGTTGTGTCTCACAGAAACGTGGGCGAAGGACCATCATCTACTGGCTATGAAATTAGAAAATTATGAACTAGCCTCATATTTTAATAGAAAACTGTTTGAGCATGGCGGTACAGCTATTTTTGTCAAAAAGAATTTAAAATTCAAAATACGTAAAGATTTAAATAAACTTTCTTTTGAAATGAATTGTGAATTAGCATCTATTGAGTTGAGGAATTCAAAGATTGTTATCATATGCTTATATAGGCCTGATAAAGACCTAAAATTATTTTTTGATATTCTTACTAGACTTTTGCATATCCTTTGTCGAGAAAGTAAACATATCATTATAGCTGGTGACTTGAACATTAATGTGTTGAAACTAGATAAAAAAACTAAAACATTGCTTAATTTGCTTCAGAGTTTTAATTGTAGGTTGCTACTTAATAAGCCTACTCGAACTTTTGGTAATAGCTCCACGTGTATAGATAACTTTATTGCAAATTTTGATTCTTGTAAAGCTTGTGTTTTAGACTGTAAACTTTCTGATCACAATGCTATTAAATTAATCATAGTAAATAGTAAGGATTCCATTTCAAATTCAAAGCCTGTTAAACTTAATAGAATCATGTCCAAAAGTAATTACAACTTTTTTCACTATTTACTTTGTAACGAATATTTGACTCTTAAAGCGCAAATTATGGACAGCAATGACCCAAATTTAAAAATGAGTATTCTATTAGACGCTATTAAATATTTTTATGATGTTGCTTTTCCTAAGGTCAAATGCAGTGTAAACAAACCCCGTAAAAAATGGACTACCACAGGTATCGAAAAGTCTAAAAATAACCTAGCTAAATTACAACTATTACAAGACTATCAACCATGTGAGCTAAGGAGAGATAGAATAAAGAAATACAGAAAAGTGTTAAGAAAAGCAATGACTACAGCAAAAAAAATGCAATACAGTCATAGAATAAAATACTCTCAAAATAAAATAAAAGAAACCTGGAACATAGTCGGCGAACAAGTGAATAAAGGTAAAAATCAGGGGTCTAAATCCAATATAGAATGTATTAAAAATAGTTCAAACCAAAATGTTACTGACGCTAGAGTTATGGCAGATTTATTTAATGATTTTTTTCGCAATATAGCTCATAACTTGACAAGTAATATTAACGTAAATACTAAGGAATGTTTAAATTACTTACAACTTAATTTAATAAAACCTGACACTTTGATAAAATTTGACATAGTAGACTTGAAAGAATTACGTGATACTATTATAAATACAAAAGCTAAACTGACATTCGATATATATGAAATGAACACAAAAACTATAAAAGAACTAATTCTACAAAGTGACCACCTGATGGAGTTATTACTTATTGTTATAAATAGTTGTATAGCTGAGGGAATATTTCCAGACGTCCTTAAAAAAGGCAGAGTTGTACCAATATTTAAAAAAGGAGAACCATGTGAACTCATCAACTACAGACCTATTTGCATACTACCAACACTATCTAAAATACTAGAGACTATAATTAAAAATAAAATAGTGAAATATTTTGAACAACACAAACTTTTTTCAGCAGCACAATTTGGTTTTCGTAAGGAACGTTCGACAGAAATGGCGATCAGAAAAGTAGTCTACTTCATCTTAGAATCTTTGGATGACTCACAAAAATGTGCTAGTATTTACTGTGATTTATCTAAAGCCTTTGATTGTTTGCGACACGACATATTGATTCTTAAACTTGAATATTATGGTTTTAAGGGTATGGAGTTGGAAATAATGCGGTCATACTTAGCTAGCAGATCTCAAGTAGTAACAGTCAACGCTTCAACCTCTTCAACTGGTCGTGTTGATATAGGCGTACCTCAAGGATCTATCCTGGGACCTGTATTATTCTTAATATATGTGAATGACCTGGTAAAATGCTTGCCGGAATGGACCTTTGTAAGTTTATTTGCTGATGACACACATGTTGGCATTAAAGACAAATGCAAAACTGCTTTGGAGAGCAAACTAGTAGAAGCATTAGACATACTAAAGGGTTGGTTCCAAGCAAATGGCATTATACTTAACGCAGATAAAAGTATAATAATGCGATACCAGTCAAGAAAAGGAGTAGAACGGACCCCTTTAGTCACAGAAAATGTATTTCTAGGGTATACTATAGATTACACTGTTAGTCACTCAGTCCATATAGATGCACTATGTAAAAAACTATCTAGTGCAAACTACGCACTATTAAAACTGAAGCCGATTGTCGACAAAAAAACTTTAATAACAGTTTACTATGCATATGTACATTCCCTTATAAATTACGCTATAACAGTTTGGGGCAATGCTGCCGATGTAGGTAGAATCCTTAAATGTCAGAAACGATCAATTAGAATTATAAATAGTCTACGGAAACGAGCGTCTGCAAAGCAATACTTTAAAACAAATAACATCATGACAGTCATATCTTTATACATATTTAAAAGTCTTGAAGAAATACACAGAGAAAAGGATAGCTTGCCTAAAAAACTGGACACGCACAATTATAATCTACGGAATAAAGAGAAACTATATCAACCAAAGACAAGACTAGATAAAGTACGAAAGCAAGGTATATACACTAAAATATTAATGTACAACAAACTTCCTATTAACATAACAAGACTTCATTTGACCGATTTTAAACGTAAAATTAAACATTTCTTTGAATGTACCCCACTGTACTCGCTTAACGAGTTTATGGAAATGCGTCTGACAGAATCATCATTCTTATATGAGGATTGACAATACAAATTTAAATGTTTATAAAATTATAATATAGAATCCTAAGATTTACTTACTAGTCCCTCAAATTTTAATTTTAATTGGACATTCTTTAGTCTATAATACTTATGTTAAAGGTAAACTCACAGTTTTTGATGTTTGTGATATTATTGTTATTATGTACTGACTTGCCTTGTGTAACGGACTGAGTTATATGGCCAATAAAATATTCTATTCTATTCTATTCTATTCTATTCAATTCTGAGCATGTTCGACCACATCGACCACATCGTCACTTAGACGTAAGACAGTGGTCAAAGGCTAGTCGTAAAAAAGATATAAAATAATATGAGAATCTACAAATGTTGTCATAAGTAATTCCCATGGTTAAAAATATACGTATTTGAAGTAGGTACTCAAAGAGATAAAAAATAAAAAGGCCACAGTAACTTCCCGACGAAGACCTTTGCTGCCAAGGCTGTCCCATAAGGCCTATTTTGTCCGTTTTTCTTGAAAAAACTGGGCAAGAACTTCGCCCAGCAGTGAAATAGAGCAACTATAATAGATAGTGAAATAGATAGATTCTTTGATATTCAAGCCGATACTTACAACTTTCCAGTTAATTCGTAAATCGCATGACAAAGGGTGAATCCTTCGCGATGCTATCTGCATGTCTAACAGTAATAACTTCATAAAGCTAGCAAAATATACTAAGTATATTATTGTACTGTGATATACAATTTTATAGCAGTAGCTAATGTATGCATTTTGACACAAAAAACTGTTTTAAATAAAGGTTAAGCCAGACTGCTAGTATGGTGGGACGGCGGCGCGGCGCTGGCGTGACGGGAGCTGCAGTTGTAATGTACTAGAATATATTGAACACACCACACAGAACTGTCGCGCCCGGTGCGGCGCGGGGTGGCGCTAGCGGTCGACAGCTTCGCGCCACGTCCCGTCGCGCCCCGGTCCGGTTTCCTATATATTAGGGTGGAGCGCAGTTGTATGGAAAATTATTTTTATCCAGATTTTCTTTCGGGCCGCTGCGGAATGGATGCTCTAAAGCCTACTGATTAATAATACCAAATATGGACTAGGGTTATAGTTTTAGAAATACTGCCCCCGAGCCATTTCAAATTTCAGAAATTACAAAAAAAGAGAATTTTTACGTGTCACTTTTTAATCATACAACATATAAATTATTAACTTCAATTGATTTAAAACAATAGCCAACGATAAATTCAACATGATAATATCCTAAAGTTTTAAGAGTATACTAAATAACGCGCCAAAATATTATACTTGAGCGAGACTATTTTCGTAGATTTCATAAGAAACGATACAGAACTAAAAAAAAAAAACATGGCAATCAGCTGTGAAGGATCTGCTAATAATACCGGCTATAAATCAGGTATTATCCAGTTACGTTATGGCAAGCTACAACATCCACTTCAATGGCTCGTATGTCGACTTCATGGCAACGAACTCACTTTGAGCATCTAGATGGAACTGCAAGAGAACCAAAAAGTTTTAGCAGAAAGGTGGGACGGAGTCTGAACAACTGTGAATTTCTTCCGGTCACAACTTTTCATGCAATCGAATACCTACATATTACCAAATATAACGAAATCTCGAGTAGACCTTAGTACCGACCAGCTATACTTGCTAGAGATTTGTCGTGCGATCAACGACAGTCATTGCAATCCAAAACTTAGCCAAATGCAATCCTGCAAAAAATCTGTCACTCAGTTGGTTGACAATAACAGCCAACAGGATTCTTAGGGTGTATGTTTCTACTTCGTCGTCATTAGAAAATCTTATGGTTTTAGCAGAGTTCGTGATCAAGGTGTACGCGCTGATGTGGTTTCAGATAAAGACCCAACCTTAGTGTATTAATGGAGCTCAACGCGTATTTGAGACCATTATGCTGTCTCGTTATCTGCCTGAAAACTTAAAGAAGGTAGTGGACCCAGTGATTCAACGGAATGGCTATTTTGACCACTGTGAAAACATAATAATAGCAATGCTATACGATGAACGACGGCACATAAAAAAACTCGCTCTGAGAAGTATTCTTAAAATTCGGGAGAGGTCAGCGTTCACACCTAGTAGGGTGTTTCAAGTGCCAACATTTAATTTCCAAGCAAAGGACTAGGCGGACTTGATCGACTGGAAAGTGATTGCGGAATCACCGCTGATCACGTAAATACCAACTGCCGTCATTTCCAAAGCCATTTTGGACCTCAATAGCTCAAATGCTACGAAATTTTTGGACTTCCAGCGCATACTTTGTCACACGCAAGTTACAGAAAGATGCACAAAGTTGATAACGTAATCATGTTCTGCTGCCTACTGCCCAGAACGACGTGAAGGATACATTACAAATAAATTGGAGTCATGCCGAATAATGCCCATATTCGGGTCAAAGAACCATTACAAAATTGGGTAAAATTTCGTTATCTTTCAATTCAATGTAATTTCTTTGTTGCCGATTATTTTATGTCATTTTGCTTTTTATTACTACTTTGTGTTTTAAAATAATGTATTATAATATTAACAAAGTCGTTTTTATTTAACAAAAGCACTTTTATTCCTCGACGAACTAAAGTTAATTTTTGGCATTTTTTCCAAACTTCAAGTCCCTTGGGGCAGTATTTCTACTCATAATACATTGATTATGTCATATTGACTTAATATCGTATTAACATAGAGCATCCATCCCGCAGTGGCCCAAAACGAAATAATAAAAAATAAAAAAACACTCCACCCTACTATATATACCAGGTATACCTCTATCACAGTATAAAGTATTAAGATATTCAAAGTTTTGTTTTCTTTATCACTATTTGATAAATCAACGAACAATAATTGTTTGGTTTACTATAAAAAATTTAAATAGGAAAGCCTATTTTAATTTTTTTATTGTAAACTATTCCTACAAAAATGAAAATGACGAAAATTTGTGAGTTGTGTGTTATTTTATCACATTCACAAAGCTGGGCTAATTTTCATGAAATACACACACACAGTTTCTTTTACATAATATAATATTATAATATATATAGTTCAGCCTGTAACTGTCCCACTGCTGGGCAAAGGCCTCCCCTCACTATCGTGAGGAGGGTTAGGCCATAATCCACCGCGGGGGCCTAGTCCGGGTTGATGGATAACATGCCTCCGAAATAATTCTCGGGCATGTTGGTTTCCTCACGTTGTTTTCTTTCACCGAAAAGCGAGTTATAATTACGTACATATGTTTAACAAGAAACACATTGGTACGTGCCCGCACTGGGATTTGAACTCGCCACCTCCGTTTTCGAAGGCGGACGTTCGCCCACTAGGCTACCACCGCTTTCTAATATTATACTACTTTTTATTCTGAAAATAGCGGGTAACACCGCCGGCGCAGTTAGTCCTACTAATATTATAAGCGCGAAAGTTTGTGTGTATGTATGTTTGTATGTAATTATGTTTGTTGCTCTTTCACGCAAAAACTATTGATTGATTTTGATGAAACTTCACAGTTATTATTATTATTATTAATATAGCTTACATATCAGAATAACACATAGGTTACAATTCATACATAAATATCGTATATCGATTATCCAAATGCGGGTAAAACCGCGGGGTGCAGCTAGTGGTAGAACAATTTATATACGTTGACGTCAAAACCACGTTATAAGACACGTCACTTTATAGTGGTGTATTTTTTAGTATCCAAACTTCAGCTACTGATCATATTTTGTATATTATGTTTTCTTCTCTGTATTTGATAGCAAAGAAATTTAATGCTGCTTTGCATGCTAAACGACAGTATCTAGTGAACTGGTAATAGACTTGTTTGGATTTTTTTATTTTACGCTACCGCTTAGTGAACTCGCCTTTATGACTTGTTACTTAAGCACTAACTTCACTTGATGAGTGTTTTACTTCGCCAAATAGATGTAAACGTTTCGTTTGAGGCAGCTTACGACTTTTACGTTCGCTGGTAAGTCTGGTTTAAGTAAGTTTAGCTGGTTTGAAATTTACATGGGCTGTAACTGAAGTTCTTGTGTATTTATTGCTAATCTGAAAATAAATAACTGACAAACAAGGAGCTGTTAAAGGAAAATGTACCATAAAATATAGGAATTAAAAGTGAAATATTGGAAATACCGCTCTTTTATTGGATTAAATACTTTGTACTCGTACCAATTACTATTTTTCGTGGACCCGGATTGAGTATATAGAATTATAGAACAAATTTTCCTTATTTTAACTTCTCAGAAGCTTTTTTTGTACCCCGAAGCCCTTAAGATTACACATAACTTCCACTGAATTATTATAAGCTTTTTTCAGACACAAAATCTCAAACTAATCAAGATACACAAAAGCAAACTTCATAAATGAATCATAGATAATAGAAACGCTCTTATAAAACGTCTATATTTAAGCCGATCAATAATCCCGAAATTTTTGAGAACGTAATATCCTCCGGTATGAAACCCGGGTTTTTGGGTCGACATTGATAGCTTCCTCCGGACATTTCGACCGCGTCTAAATGCTAATTTAAAATACGGAACCTTTAAAAGTAGGTAAGTAGGTACAATTCTAATAATAATTCAGCCTGTAATTGTCCCACTGCTGGGCAAAGGCCTCCCCTCACTTTCGTGAGGAGAGTTAGGCCATAATCCACCACGGGGGCCTAGTCCGGTTTGGTGGATAACATGACTCCGAAATAATTCTATGGAATGTTGGTTTACTCACGATGTTTTCGTTCACCGAAAACGAGTGATAATTACGCAGGTACATTATATGCTTAGCATGAAACACATACACATTGATACATGTCCGTTCTGGGATGTGAACTCGCCACCCTATGTTTAGAAGGCGGACATTCGTCGCTTTCTAGTAGGTATCCTAACTACTAGGAAACGTATCTGAAAACTTATCTGTTTATTAAAATAATGGTATCGCTATACTTTATACTTGGCTTTGTGTTTTTTTTTCTTTAAGAACGTGACAACCAGGTGATTTATTGAGCCTCGTGTCATGGCTGCTCAATGCTCATGACTCGATCGATTCGTGGCCGATATAAATGTATGACAAATCCGGTCTTAAGTGCGTTAATTCAGTGATTCGCAGACTAGTAGGTGTCTATAGGCCTAGTTTACGTTAGAAGAGTCCGCGCGGGCGATCGAGGATAGTTTGCCGCTTAGACGTGTAGTTCGCCGCGCGATTTCGGTTACATTACAATTATTATGGAGTATGTGGTTACAACGGTATAATATATAATAACAAATCTGGCAGCCGAAGATAATAACTAAAGATAGACGGTCTTACCACAATAGATTTAAACCGGACTTAAACTAATGAGTCTAAATATTTTCTCCACAAATCGACGTCTCACCCTCGCTTTTTCTATTACAAATTCACAAGGAAAATAATTAGGAAAACCAAGATTGAGTAAGAACACGCGAGTTATAGACGTCGATTTAGTGGAATGACATTTTCGAAACACCCGTTTAACTCTGGTCTAAACTTTTGTGGTAAAATCGAGAGAGCTTGCAGTCTACACGGCGTTAAACACTCTTCTGAGATAGCATGCCACGGTACTGGCTTAAGACTGCAAGAAAACACTTTCTATATATCCGTAGCGTAAGCAAACACCAACGTAAATCATAAAGTGTAGCTCAATAACTCATTTAATAAGCATTAAATTGTCAGAAACATTTTTATAGCGTGCCAATAAGCGTCTATTTTTCTACGAAATATATTTTCATACCCCAGTTTCGTGAGAGAATGTTTGCGAACCATTAAAATATAACAGGAAAGATTAAAGCTAATAAGGGCGCGTCATAAATTTACGTTACGCTGTATACGTACTTATTAGTACCTACATAGGGTGGGAAACCCAACAAAATCACCTTAAACTACGAAGAGGGAAAATTTTACAGAGACATAATTATCATTTATTTATTTTTAGATAAAAAATTGAATAATTCACATTTTCTTGGAAATAACATACTTGTACACTTAATTATTATATAACATTTTCCAAAATACATAACCCAGTCATAGAATGTAATAATATTGTGTCTATCTCGAATGTTTAGGTTTAAAAACGAATTCATCATGCAACCAATTTAACCCAACAATTTATCACCTCTAAATAAAACTATCTCCGAAGCAATAATTCAAAAAAATCAGTCTAGTAAAGTTCTGCGTTTGCAGAAATTCAGTTTATAAAAAGCGTATCGCTCAGACTATATTCTCAAATTAAGTAACCGTAACACACAGAGTGATACGAGCTCGGTATCATGATAAATGTCTGAATTTTGAATGCATAAAACTAAAGTAATAACTTTATGGCCAGTTTAGTTTGAAATCTAAGCACGCAGCGAGTATTTGTCTAAGAACATTTGAATTTCAACAATATTCTCCGCTCTACGTGTGAAACTGTGAAATACAGAGCATCTGTATATTTTGCTAAACGTTTTGAATAATAGTAACTGCGGACCGGTTCTTTATACAACATACCATCAATTTCTCGGTGATAACTTAATATACGGTCGGTTTCTGGAACGTTAGTTAATCGTCATTTGCTTAATGCCATATACTCGTAAAGGCAAAGATAGACTTAATCTGCTGTCAAAGTTAGCAAACGTTTCAGCAGGAGGCCGTATGACTCGTTAATTACTTGCCAGCCCTCTTTACTGTTTTATAAAGGTATCTTTTTTTTACGTAAATAGAGATGATTAAGGGATAAAAGACAGGCCATTTATGTCATGACACTAACAAAAACGTTTGATTTGAGAAACACTAAGTTATTCTCAGAATATAATACTTTCAATATATTGAGCTCTTTCATGTTTGACTTTCAATGTTTTTTGACTTTTCTATCCCTGTAGTCACGAACCGATTTTGATAATTGACCTGATTTGTAAAAAAATCTTAGCTGAGCTGTTTTAAAAGTTGCGCCAACACTCAATCCTTTGAATGACAATGAAAGGTTCAGTTCGAAGAAATAAAATTGTATTCTATCTATTTCAGCCGCATTGAACAGTTGAACACCTCGGCCTTTTCACTTTTATTTTGACTTTTCATATATAAGTGCTGGGTCCGCACGATTAAATCTCTAACAAATAATACAAGTGCTTGGTTCACACGATTGGGTTGATGTTAAAAAATAGTCACAGCATAAAGGACAAACTGTCTGTAGGTACCTAAATAAAAGATACATTGTTTGTAAAAGGTTTAAAATAAACGAAAAACTAAATCATTACATCTTTATTCGAAAAAAAACCGAGCTTTTGATTAAAAAAACTGTTTGTAGACGGTGGCGGCGCGCCGGTATAGGGCACCAGGGTTTGATTGGAGACTGTCTCCAAATATAGATAATAGAAAATTACTCCAAACAAACGGTCGGTGTTGAATTGGGAAAGTGAGTAGTTGTAATAATTGCCAGATAACCAATTTTGAGATTGGAATTATTTTTAAACCAACTTCATTTTGAATATTCTAAATTGAAATTAAATTTTTAATATCAAATAACAACATTATATTCGCTGCGAAAAGCTTCTTTTGTGGGTAGATTAATTCAAGTGGACGCATTAAGTGCTCCCGCTATTGTGTTAGCTACTTTAGAAACTTGCTAGATATAACTTCGGCAGACTGGAAAGTTAGGTCGCCAAGCAAATCGAGCAAAGTTATTGCTGTGTCAAGACTGAAATATGGCGTAAAAAATTCTTATGGTCTTCTTAGAACTTGACTTAATATGTCTACTAAATTAAGTACTTTTTATGTCAACTATTTAAACAAGAAATGTGAAAAAAATGGTTACTGATATAATTGTGCAGACTACTCAATAATTTTACTTCACTTATTAAATACAACAGTTGGACAACTACAAACCATTCCAAGCGTTCCGCCTCCCAGGATAGCACACTATAATACCTATCAGTAATCAATATAGTTCCAGTGACTACCCGTTCGAATTAGCTTAGATAACTGGCAATACCAAGCTACTGTCTACATTATTAGCCTGTAATATAATTTCTAACTTCAATACAAATTAGCAAGACAAAATTACCCCATCAAAGTACTAGACGGGTATAATAAATGTTTTAACTAGTTTAAACCACAGTGAGCCACAGTTCCAATATTCTCGAGCCTATTGACAGGCTCGACTCCAAACCCTTACAAATTATATTACCCAGATCGGCTATTGTTTGTATTACAAATTCAAGTTCCCCGTACCCTGATTACGTATGCAATGCAGTGATCCCTTGAGGCTCTGCTAACAACCTGACGATTGTAACGACAGATTCCATATTCTTGTTTTGAATAGGATCTGTATCAAATCTGGCCCCTGCGGAACCACTGCCTTTAAATATGCATGTTGTTCGATATCTTCCGATTGTGTCGATGTGTTTGAAATTCGCGATGGCTTTAGTGAATCGGTTTAGGGTATAGTCAGTTTCTTGGTATTGGTAGGCGTTGTTATTATATAATTATTAGCTTATTATTGGAGGCACAAAATATTATATTAATAAGTATGCATAATTAATTATGTTTATTGTTAGACGTTATACTCGTACTAGACGTACTATTTCAAGTACAATAGCCATTTACTCACTTTCAGAAAAAAATATTTAAGTTTTTCATGACGTAATATTACCTAAGTTATTATCATCCCTATTTCAATTTTTTTCTGCACTCACATCCTTGAGTATAAGTGATAAGTACTAGAGTTTTCCCTTCTTACTTATCAATAGCTTCATAACTTTTTATATGTCCCAAAAGATATAATTTTCTCTTCACTATTTTGACGTTACAAAGGGTATATGATACCTATTATTATGTAGTTCTGGACCATTATGTTGTTACTAAACAGCTTTTCATAAAACTACAGGCTTCTTACTATCGAAGAAATATGGCCTATGACTTCTAATCTGTACAAATAAATGAATGTAACTTAATTAAGTAAATAAATAATCTAAATAAATAATAAAGGCGATACATTTTCTCCTGGACCTTGATATTAATCAGATGGACACTGTTATACTAGTACCCAACTTATAAGGCGCGTCGTGAATCTTCGTTCGCGCAGAAAAGAAAGTATGGTCCGAAGATTAACGAAAGAATGCTTAAAACTTACAATCAACCTAAGATCACTATTATAAGGTTCATAATACACTGCAGCTGTTAGTTCCATCTCACTCTAAGCTCGCTAAGATGGCGGCGGCTGCCGACCAATAGCGGTCAATAGCATTAGCCGCGCTTTGAAAATTCATCTTCTGCGCAGGTACATCGGTAAGCCATATCAGTTGGGTACTACTATACCGGCGTAGGTCTGCTTAAAAAGGTAATGCCTTATTCTTCTCTATTAATTATTATTGTGAACTCACGGCCAAAGGCGTGGCGTTCAACCGCACAACCAACTGAGCAACCGTCGCTTCGAAACTTCGCTAATATCTACACAAGTACACTAGCAACATACTAACCGGCGTCAGAGTTTGGAGCGAGGGGTCTTGGCTAAATTAGCGGTATTTAGTTTTAATCTGGGATAATCTACGAACAAACGCTCCACGGCGTGGTTTAGAATATAGATTAAATTTAATGATGGCATTTTCAGCTTTTGGCCCTCGAGTAATTCAACTAGTCTGATTACGTGGGCCAGTTCTACATAATGATTTATGAAAAGTTCAATTTCGCTTTTGGCGTTCTGGATGTCCATAGAATAGGATTGTATAGAATATAAAATCAAACAGAAACAAAAGACACAAATAAGTAGTACGAGGCGGTCATAACGCTTAAAGTGATTTCTACCAGACAACTTTGGACCAAATTTTGTCATAAGCGGTGCCCACTTACTATCAGTCAGTACATATTATCACTATTACCTAATTACGCTACGGAGGCCTGGATGTAATCTATTCTACTGCTGTCCAACAAAGACTTCATCTCGGATTTGATCTTGGTAATTTCCTTCTCCAAAATGCTTATGAAGTCCATTTCTCATATAGCATTTCAGCTTTCAACAAGTCAAAGTCACATATCTACAGCCATCGGTGCGCGTGTCGTACGCTGCATCGTTGACTATGACGTGACTTTCCATTGAGTGCGTTCATGTGTATTGCTGATAAGGTGCACTGGAAAATATTTTTGATGTTATTGAGTGCACTGACTCGGTGTGCTAAGAAATGGCATCTCTATCTTATAATATAACTCCTTTGTTTTTCTTACATATACAGTTTATTTGTTAGCAGGGACATTTAGCAACAGAGTAGATAATTTTTTGTTTAATTAGCTGGAAGTTAGAACATTTTAGTGACTTGGTCGTCAGTTTGACTGCATGTCCATTTTGTTCAGCCATAAAATAGAATTGAAAACATATTTGACAGAGTATCATCATCATTTATTATCTGAAAATACTTGAAAAGTATTGATCAGTTCAAAAATACAATGGCTTCGCTTATATTTTTGTGTTATGAAATTTTTTCACTATCTTTATAAATCTCATTTATCCAATATGAATATCATTTGGTATGCAAATTATTCAGTGGCTTAAAATCGATCCTCTTCGCACCCCATTTTTTCGCAGACGAGTCTCACATATCCAATACCTTTACATTTCGCCACGTCTTATCTTAATACACTGCCAAAGGCCCACATAACCTACTCTTCAAGTTTTTTTGTCGATGTTACTGTGCAAACTTGAAATCATCATGCTCTTTATTTCGAATGTTTAAATCAACTACTGTGCCCAGTGGAGTTCAAAATTTCTGATTTAAACATCGTGGACATACAATTTAGTAAGCTAGATCGCGAACAAATGTATCTCTATATTATTGAGCTGCTTGAAAAGCATTGCTTTAGGTAACCAGTGTAGAACCGGATTTGTGTTTTGAAAGTAGCAAACAATCGTTATTTTATTAGAAATTTAGCCACATTGTCAAACGACAGATTCCTCGGTCACACTGCATCATTGATATTCGAACCAGCTGAGAGCATCGAATGAAGTGATAGTGAGTTTTCGTAAAAGGGAAAGGGTGCGGATGGGGCGTTTAACGCCGCTTCCAACTCATAAATCTTCGATTAAAGCCTGCCCCGTAATTGAGATAGAAATTTATAATGCGCATAAAGAGGCGAGGTGTTATGACCGTCTTAGGAATATTTCTGGGTGTTAGGCGGAATGGGCGGCGTAGGCTGAATTTCACAATTTAGGGTGTTTAATCTTGGTCTGTTATGGTTTTAGGAGGTATTATTACGACCGTAAAGCTGTGGCCAGGCTGGAGTGTTGATGACTGAGGCGGTGATATTCACAAGTGTAATAGTTGCCAAGAAAAAAAACGTTAACTTATGTACACTAAAACTCAACAAAAAGAAATATATATTATGATCAAGCAAAATTGTATTAGTTACCGATAAAAGATTTATTGCCATCCATCATATATGTGCGTACTTACCTCTTTTATAATCTCAACACTTACTTTTACAGTACAAACTAACAATAAAAATAACAATAGGCACAAAAGACATCCGATAGTATCACTGAAGGTTATTTAGATTAGCATTATATTAATTTTGAGTCGTCTAATTGGTTAGTGCAACTCCGCCATAATAATATAGGTACAGTTCTAAGTACTTGATTGCACGCATAATTTTCGGGAATCGTACTAGGTATAATAAACCGAGTTAACCCACACTCTTAACTAGAAATTGAACCTACTGCATCACCATACCAATAAGAGATAGGTACCTACATATTATTAAAATAACTCTTTAATACGATTGTCAGATAAACTCAACCAAAAATCTGCCCGGAACCAGAAGTTTCCCTCGAACTCCGTAAAAAGCATCGAATTACCAATAGCAGAGAAATAAATCGTAGATTAAGTTTACATTTAAAAAGAGATTTTAATAAAAGGTTTTATGACGAAGGTCTTGGCCTGGACGAAGATAAACAAGCCCACTTAATGGAAACCGTTCAGTCGTGCTGTACTTTTATCTCGGTTTTTAAACGAAACTTTTTATGGCTCTCATTAATTTATATTCCATGATGAAGTAGAATAGTTTTATTTAAATTTTCAGATTAAATGTGGTGTTAAGAAATACGATTAATTATTTTCTTGGTATTTTCTTGTGTGTTTACAAAATTGATTTGCTGTACAACTATTATTATTTTACAAGTTTTATTTATTTCTCACCTATTTTCCTCTTTTTACTCCTTCTTCCTCTTCTTGTAGCTTCTAATCTCTCTTATGCACTATTATTTATTTCGTGTATTGAATTATATCTAACTAAAAATATACATTTAATTTGTGTATATATTAAAATAACTTCTGATTTTATCCGTCCAATGCCAAATATCAGCAGCAACATTGGCGAAGCCAATGAGGCATCAGAAACGGCACTACTTTTCCGTTGGACTTGGTTTCGATTAGCTCCATTCAACCGTGGTCAGCCGCCGGCGAGTCCAAGCTAGAGAAAAAGTGAAATCCAATGTGAAAAGAAAGGATTTTTCTTGTGCAAGTAATAGTGAATAGTATAGGTTTTTATTTACCAGGTGGTTTTTAAAACCATTACATAATAATTATAATCATATTATAATATTATTACTTATTTATTTCTGCTTTTGTCCTATAATCCGGTCTCTGTCTACCCAACCCAAAGACTGCATGTCAGAATGGCCGATGCCAAATAGCGACAAGGCTATATGGTTGATAGTATGTTACTTATAAAATAATTTACTGTATTGTATGAGGTAACACTAAATAAAAATAATCATTAAATGCATATAAAGCCAAAGCCAGTTTGAACACATATGAAAAGCGATAAATTAATTTATGCACTAATATTATTTGTGGTTAGTAAATAGGTACTTACTTAGTCAGTGAAACCGTTAGACTCTTTGATGGGTTGAAATCGTTGGACTGAATATTTTAAGACTGAATTGCACAACCTAATGTATGTCCTTCGGAAGAAATATCGTCACAGATGTTGACTAAATTCGTTTATTACGATGACTGACAAATACAACGTAGTGAGAGTAAACGTAAAACGTTAATTTCGAAGTACCTACTTATTACTAATATTATAAACTAGCACCGACAAACAAACAAACCCATCTGAATAGAAAATAACTGTCAAAATATCAGTAATCACCGTGTTTTGCCACTCCATCCCTCTACCTCTCATCCTCTCTTGAATCCTCAAGAACGAAATAAAAGGGGTTAAATAAAACCACCGAATGGAGGACGAATGAAAAGACGTCTTGACGTAAATTCGGGGTGTCTGGAGAACTAAATACACATGGAAAAAGGTATATAATATTATATATATGTGTGTTTCTGATTTATATGCGGTCTTAGAACTCCAAGTTTGGTTCAGAATACATGTGTAGGTTATTCATTATTTTTTCAAGGTTTTACCTAAGTTAAGGTTTAATGGATTTGCTTTTTGTAATGTTATTATGTGTGTGAGTGAAAGGTTGTTTACATTAGTAGTTCAGTTTTGCTGACTCTGTCGCTATGTTTATTTATTCTTGTCTTGGACTTATTTTTTATTTCGAATGCTTTTCGAATAATGTTATATGCATTTGTTTTATACGTTAACATGCACATCACAGATCACATGTTATAGCATATTTATAGCATGCGTACTGTATTAAATTAATACAGTACGCATGCTATAATATTCCGTAATGATGTGTCAAACGTTTTTTAGATTCATTATGATTGGAAATTACTTACATTATGATAATTAAGTAATTAGGTACTTACCTAAATGTTGTACCTACTGTTTCGTAGTTGCGTGTAGTAGGATCATTATTATATTTATATCTTTTTTTCTTACGTATGTGTATAAGTGTCAAGCTAAATATTAGGCAGATAATACTAGGTCAAACTTGATAAGGTATGAAATAATAAAACTCAAACATTTACAAAACGTATTTTATTAAACCAACTTCAAACTTTACAAACAATAGTAGTATTAGGTTAATCTTCAATAATATGTACATTCTTAGCTTATATTGATATTTATATTAAATCGAATTAATCTTGCATATTTTGATTGATTATTATTCTATATTATTACTTCCTTTTACCCTGGCTCAAGGATATTATTCCGTGCTTGTTGGCACTCCCTCTGGATATAACTGTCTGTAGTGAAATGTAACTGTCGTTAACTCACGTAATCTACTGACACTTCAAAATAGCACTAACTAAAATAGGTAGCATTACAACCACCTACCTATATAAGGAGTAAGGCTGTGGACCAGGGTGGACCCTCCGTACTCAAAAGGTACTCAAACCCACGGAAGAGAGAGAGAGACAACACGCTCAAATTTCATACAAAATCATGCTATCAAGATGCTATCTCGCTTTAATTGAGAGTGTCCCTTCGTCTAATGTTCTGTGGCTGTAGTCTCGGCTGCTTACGATTAGCGGCCGTGTTACGATGCTTACTATATAAATGTAAACGTACTGTTGTCTCTTTCACACGTCACGTACGACACGTGACGCTGCAGGCGGTCGATGGCTTTTAAAGGAGACCACAGCCTTACATAGGGAGAACTAAAAAGTATGGCGGGGTAACTTGGTGATGAGCCGACTGCAAGACGTTAGATGATGAGTCAGATTCCTTCCATTTTTTTTTACTTGTTGGGTTCTTTATTTTTCTATCATACGTATTGTGAGTACCAGTCACCGCCTCAAGACTCATTCAGTCGCATTCAGGATCGTATCATATCATCATCATCAGCCTGTGACGTCTACTGTTGAACATAGGCCTCCCCCTTAGACTGCCACACCGAACGGCAATTTGCGACTTGCATCCACCGGTTGCCTGCGACTCTTTTGATGTCGTCGGCCCATCTAGTGGGAATCCACTTCCAGTCCGTACTTCCAGTTCCAGTCGTAGCATATATATGGAAACATGTTAATGTTCATGTTAAATAGCGGTCCTTGAGAGCCACTCTCATTATAAGGCTGACCATGTTTAGTGTTTAGTACCTTCTACCACATAGATTATAGTATTTACGTCAGCATAACTACAGTTCATTTCTTTCGAGATTGGTGAGTTTTTACTTGGTGGGATTCATAATATGACTTAATATGAATTAAGACATAATATGATTATAATTGTCTGAGTGAGCACGACTTTAATGTTCTTGTTTACAGAATAAATCATCCTATTTACTTTGACAAATCACTTTCGTAAGTAGCTTTTACTCTGTCTAACTCATCGGAAATTCTCTTTTGAAATCGGTGTAGGGAGGGTATAGGAACGATGCGCGGGGTCGTCTAGCAATCAAATTAATTTGCGTAAGGAATTCACTAAAAATTTCAATAGCAAGTAGCAACATGTATTATCAATATTTGAACCTTATTAACTTGATAAAAACGGGTCTTATTTGCGCACAAACAAATATCGAAATACATAATTTTAACATGCCTCGGCGTTTCGGCCGAGTTACTTCGACCGTGGTTACGAGAAGACTGGTGAATGCGAGGTACCTATCACGATTGGTAGTGGCAGGTGATGTATTGTGATCATCATTTCTATCCCAGAATTGTTCGTGAAGCGAATGAAATTAAGAAGTACCGAAATTACAATCGGGTTCATGGAATCCGATAATTTATCAGTGTGTGTGTACGACGCAATTTATCTTTGAGTGTATCTTCGGATACTGTTTGTGTTGTGTCTCGTGACGGTTATTTTTTGCAAAACCAAATGCGGGTAGTTGGAAACAACACCTGCCGCTCCCAGCGGTGATACCCGCATTCTCCAGTCTTCTCGTGACCACGGTCGATGTAACTCGGCCGAAACGCCGCGGTGTGTCAAATTTATATACGAGTATATTGAAATATGGTAGTGAGTGAATTAGACCACCTTTTAGCTGGTAGTTAATGTTCTTCATTATTTGAACCTGCAATTGATAATAAATGGTAAGTGTCGCTACTGAATTATTTACTCTTGCTGTGTTTACTTTTGTAATTGACTGTTCAGAGTCGAATAGTCCCTCAAGATTGTGCTTTAGTGTCATTACCACATAGGTATATAAGAACCATAGGAATCCAACTTTAACTACCTCATCTCCACTTCACATAGCAGTTATCACGAAAAATGTTTTATCCATAGGAACTACTAAACGCTTGTCCACAGCCCATCAATAAAGTACGCCTTAATTCACTTTATATTTACACAATATGTTACCAAAAATTCGATGTGAACAAATCTGTTTCCAACTTTCAGTGAGTTACCGCCTCTGTGAACTCGAATTCACTTATTTATTAACAAAGCGTTTCGAATGTTTCACCACTTTACGTAACATTATTTGTTAGACTAAAAAGTTAAGGTTTATCTTTGTCTCCGTTTTGCTTGACAGTGCCAGGATTAGTTACATTTCGAACGTTCTAAAAAGGATTTTAAAAGTAAGAAATAAGTATGAAACAAAAATATTTGACTTTAATTCCGCTGGAAGCTTGTCTCAACTATGTGGGATTGGAAAAATGACAGAGGACGTTATCATTTATACCAACAAAACCCCCAAAAACTAAAACCCTCTAGCTAGTAACCTAAATAGTAACCCTCAGAATATCGATAGCCTATCGACGGCTATGTAATTGGGTGAAATAATTTCAGTGGTATTTAAATTCACACTATATAATTATATATAAACGAGTAAGTGGTGAAACAAGATGTCTGTGATGTTCTATGCGCTCTACTTCACTCCTTTTATAACTCGTACAGGTTTATATATATAAGAGCACTGGTAAAACATAATAATGTGGGTAGTCCGAAGCTTCCTGCCCATTGCGCGCTGCCTTGCATCGCCGCTGGTGTTTCCCCTGTAAAAAATAAAGTTTTAGCACAAACGAGCAAAAAGGTAATAAAAGACCAACTTTTGTGGTGGAAATGCTCTTTTAGGGAAGTTGACTGTGCACTGTGCAACGCTCTCGAAAGTATTTGGTACCAATTTTTTTGTACAGAGTTTGGTAGAAATACGTGTTAAATTGAAATGTTTGACGCAAAATCTCGGCTAGCTTGGTACCCAACTACATAATCGTTTAATTTCCATAGCGGTATGTAAGTAAGCAAGCATTTACCTACAAGCATTAAACCCATTAATACAGAAACATGATATTTTTCTAGCAATATTCATAATAATCGTTGCTACCTGAAAACTGTTAAACCCTAACCAAAAATAAATACTAAATAATTTTTTTTAAACCTTAATCTGAAAAAAAAATACTGTATTTGCTAATAGCAACACCAAAAAGAATAATTATGGGCATAAATACAATTATCGCGCTAACGGCCGTTGAAATTTATTTATGTTATGATTTGTAGTCACGAAAAGCTTGAAATTGTTGCTAAGGACTCGTTTGTGGAATTGTTTTCTATATTTGGATAGAAAGAGTAATTAAGGAGAGGTTTGTTTAACGTCTTTTGATGAGAAACATTACAAATTAATAGCGTCGCTATTTTGGAAAGCTCAATTATTTTATGGTTGAACGCCGTGAGAGTAAATAAAGTTCAAATTGCAAAGAGGCCGCCACATTAATTCCACTTGGAATTAACGTCGCCACTAGTTTAATCACAATCTAATTTAGACACTAACATAATAAAACAACAATTGGGTATCTTGTATTTTTGATGTATACACTTACATGACACAAATACGTAATGTTATTACATAATATCCGTGATTGTGTTTGACTGCCACTTAAGCCAAGAATGATGGTAACCAAGCGGCCCAACTATATCGAGTTCCATCTTTAGCCCCACAATATCGACTTCCATAAGTTATGTGCAGATTTTAATCGCTCCATGCCGCGGAGGGTAGGTACGACGCAGCAAGTCCCAATTATTATCGACTAGAAGCGCCCCGCGGTTTTCACCTGCGTTAACTACTATCCCGCGATAACCGTTAAGTCACCCGATAGTGGGATAGTGTAGAGTGTAGACCATGAAAGACAGTCAAACTTTATGTACTACAGTAGAATAGTAAACAGTAACGTTGGAACTTTCCGTACTA
Source organism: Hylaea fasciaria (assembly GCA_905147375.1). NCBI lineage: Eukaryota > Metazoa > Arthropoda > Insecta > Lepidoptera > Geometridae > Hylaea > Hylaea fasciaria. Next base: position 2,837,671 of record LR990201.1, read on the forward strand.
CTTATTCACGGTCATACTAAACTACTAAAGACGTGAAAGTATTTACTGGGGAACTCAACCGTAAACAATATAAATAAGTAAAGCTTCCTAGTTTAATTCAAGTTGACTACGACAAAGCAACACTCGCGCACCCGTCTAGTTTCTCAAACTTTCTCGCCACACGAGCACTTTGGTCTTACCAAATCAAGACCTATTCAACACCGTTCCCACGTGTCTTGTTTTCTGAGAGGCAATGCAATTACCATAAAGGATCTCGTGGCTCTCTAGATTCAGAATCAGGGTGCCCAGATCCCTCTATTCATGGCCATTCTTATAACGTTCGCGTAGTTGACCTAGCCTAGGTACCTACGCAATCTCGTATTACATGATTTTAGGGATATTACATTTTGTGGCCACATTTTTGTTTGTTGAAAAGTAGATGTATGAGGCTTATTTTAATGGAGTAATGACACGCACGGTTCAATGTGAACAACTGTTGATTTGGAAATATTATAAAAAAACAAATTCGTGACATTTTCCAGTGTTTTCATCGGAACGATAAATCATTTCTGTGTAGCTAGAATTTAGTAAGACAATGCCGCTAAAAAGTAACCGCGCGCCATACCACCTCGTTTCACCTCTCTCATATATTTTCACCATAAAGATCGGATTTGTCTTCGACGTATTTCAATTGGTGGCTGTAAAAATAAAACAGACTGCACTCAAACGAACCCGTTGACAAATAAAACGATAAAACTGCCACGAATTGCACTTCACAAAATCCTTTTGTGCGCTTATCTTTCACCATTTACCTTTATCTTTTTCCATTTGGGTCATCGTAAAAAGCTCGGTCACAGTCACGCAACAAACGAGGGGTATAAACTAGTGCCTAAATCACGCCACTGTGCTGATGCGAAGAGATATTTCGCACGTGACATTCAACGTGCGGTGACATTGGACTAATGTATTCATTACCGCTGATTCCGGGCGTTTACATCACAACACAGTACCAGTAGGAGTAGGAATAGGCTCAATTTGGCTCGCTTTGTAATCGCGAGCATCTACGAAAATCTCTGCTATTAGGATTTGTCAGCCAACAGTGTCAGAACATAAAAAGACGCAGAATATCTAAAATTTTCCGTCTACTGCCAAATGTGAACACGAATCGATGTCACTGATCATTCACTGCATGATTAGGATATTGGCTATTATTTAATTTGACTATTTTGAGGTTTTGGGTTGGTTTCTTGTTGCAATTTGACAACCATAGGTAATTGCCCTGTATCGGGGCGGCCCATGGTACTCTTACTTCTTGGTTCCTTAATCAAGTAACCGACTAACATTACGTTTGTAAATGTAAATCTTAGTGTGCTTAATTTAAAGGTTTTATTTCTGTGAACTTCGTTACTGTTCAACTTACGCTAAAACACAACAATACTACAAATTGTCTCGTCTACTTGCAAACGATTATAGTCTTTGTGATTAAAGCAGAATGGCTACAATCGCATGGAAGATACATGTTACAATTTGTGGTGCCGTATGAAATGGAAAGAGCCTAGCTCTGAATACAGATTTCAATTGCTTGTATAAATTACAAACACAGGATGAATATGAATTGTTGTTCTTGTTCTTTGTATATTTTATTTGTTCCCAAAAGTTATTAACCGCACCTGCTATAATTAATGTGTGTTTGTTTTTAATTATAAACTTAAACAATTTAGATAATGAAGCAAAATATTACCAAACATTATATTGGCTTTAATATTTAAATAGGTAATTTAAATGTGTTATAATATAGCAAGAATGCAATCAAGTTTGTATATTATTTGCGCTACTATCTAAGCTGTTCCTCTAAGTAAGTGAAAATACCAAATATAACTTAAAAGGAATCGATGCGATTGATAACTATAAGATAAACGTAAGTAGGTATATGGAACGTATTAGAATAAAATGAATTTATATCGCTTTACAATTTGTTCATCCCACACAGAAACAATGAAATAACTCTTTATTGAAATTCTATTTTCTAGACTACGAATGTACTACAAGCTCATCATAATAAGCCCAAACAGCGGGAATGTATAGAACAATATTTCATATTTGCTTCCAATAACGTTACCAGTGACAGCTTGGTTTCATGGAAAGTAGTCGTAGAAAATGTGGGACCGATCGGGCCTAGTTTTTTATCGGTGACAAATCGGGCTTGAGACCGAATGTTACTAACTCGACCCATTCAGTCCTAACAAAAGTAGCAAATAAAACCGTGTGCAAACTGCATTCTGGCCACAAAGAAGGATAGGGGCGTTGCGCCGCCGAGTTCGCCGCTTGAGTCGAATCGTCCCAGTACTCAATTTGCCGTGGTCAATTCGCCCCACAAAATTTAAGAACCTGGCGTGAAAGAACCACTGTTCACACACACAACACACACTAGGATACACTTATCCTTATCCCTTACCAGTAAGTACATGCACTCTGGCCGTGGCCATTTGCGCGTTGTCAGGTGCGCACTGGTACGTCCCCGCGTCAGAAGTCCGCGCCGACTGCACCAGCAGCCTACTGCTACTGTGTACCCCCTTTTCAGTCACTAGGGATATCCCGCCACGGGTTGAGTCGAAGTTTATAGTCTGTTGAAAGAAATAAACCTTAGGGTCACTTGCCTAAATTAAGTGAATTCTAAATTAAATGCCAAGTTTGTACACCAAAAGAAACAGTACACAAAAACAAGAGACCCAATAAGATAGTACAATGGACGGTCTTCTCGATAAAAGTGATTTCTTCTATACACCATTTAACTATAATATTATTGAATAGTTGAATGTTACCAGGTATATAAATTGACGTCGTCTTAAATGGAGATCTACTCTGCACCCACTCATTAAATTTAAATGAAGCTACCTTCAAAACTAGCATTACAGCCAATTAGTTTTAATCTCTATTGCCAAAACCGTGGTAATGCTGCCACAATTTGCGGAATGTAACCTGTAGTGGTTTGTTAGACTACAATCAGCTTTTGTTTTTAGACTATCACTGTAAATATAACAAACCATTTTTTCGATAAGGGGCTGCTCCCTTTGGTAAAACAATTTATGTCAACTCAATCTCGCCCACCCTTTCCGATACCAATACCCAACTACGATCATTATAAACATGTTAGTGACGTCAAGCCGCATAATAGCCCACTGATTGACAGCGACCAAAATACCAAGCCTACGTTACCCGAGTTACCTACGTTACCCGAGTTACCTACGTTACCTACGTCACCCACGTAACCAGCTGATATAAATGACGTAAGCCGTAACCTGATAACGACTCTGAAGCCACTTCAATTTTAGAAGCTGTCGCGGCACATTAACATGTTATCGTTTATGGCTCTTACGCTAATACGTGACATGATTTGTTCATGTCATGTAAACCATTATAGCAGCTTAGAGATAAACATTTTAATAAGTAAGTAAAAGTTCAATTTTGTTGAGTCTGGATACACTAAAGTTTGCCAAATCTGTGCAGCAGTAGCGCGGTTTAATAGCAAGCAGATCAGTGGTCCGATTGCGGATACAAATAGTAACTTTAGTGTGAATGAAGATAATAGTGTGATGTCATAATTAATACATTACGATGCGTATCGGCGGTCTATGAAATTTGGTTGCAGTAGCGGCTCAAAGGTTGTACGGAGGGGCGTCTATAATATTTTTGTACGTATTTGACCGCAGTTAAGTATTGTATTGTAAATGCAGGCCTAAGCTTCGATTGTTTAGTTTTTCTAGTGATATTTCATTGATGTATGACCAATTATTACAGCTCTACGGGCTGTCTTCTGTACTAACTGTAAGTACAATGTAAGGGGAGATTATATATACGCGTGTTTCTATAATAAGGCTGGGGTTGAAGTTTCTATCAACATAACTGTTTCTAGCTAGAGATACTGTTTCTGTTTGGTCCAACTTGTAAAGGTTATAGAAGTTTGTATATTTGCCGAGACTCAGTATGAGCAAGTTAATTAGGAATACAGAGTAACTAATAGTTTAAGTTAGTAGTTAAATGCAACACTCGCCGTCTGGCTAGAGGATTCAATTCGCACAACAATGTTATAATTTGGGTAGGTTTAGTAGGTAGAGATAATTTATCTATTTTAAGTTAGTGACGCCTCTTTGTTGACTATATTCAGTTTTAAATTTTTCTTTATGCATTCGATATTAAGTGCTAAACCCAGCTTACGAAACTCAATGTCACCAGATACATTCATAGAAAATCGAAACGAGACGTCACGCCACATATGAAGCTACGTTTAATTATATTAAGTTAATTCTAGATTTAACGAGTTAGTAACCTAATTAAATTTATTAAGAGTTAATCAGTCTTTCTATCAATTACATATGAAATTCCTTAAGTTAAGAGTATCCAGCAATATTGTGACTTATTTTAGTGCTATTTCAAAAATATACTGGTTCTAAAGTTACCTTCTCGTTGCTTCCCTAGTAGATTTAGTTACCTAGCTAGCTAGAACTCTAAAGCGTATAGTGGCAACATTATTATTTCCCCCACTGAAGAAAGGTAATTAATCTTCCTTGGAAGTAGCGTGGACAAAGTTAAGTGCTATTTACTTTATAACAGTTGCGCACGATTTATGATTTTTTACTTATAGTGCAAACATTATAAAAGACTTTCAGATCATAATCTTGCAAGCTTGTCAATTGCAATAAGAGTTTAATGTAAGAAGAAATTGATTTATAGGTGAAAAGTTGAAACAAAATAGAGACTTACCCCCAGTTTCTGAAACGTCAGTCAACGTTGACAACAGATTAATTCTATTGCCATCCTTCTCATTTGTTTAGTGTTAGATAGAGACAACGATAGTTTTAATCTACTGTCAAAGCCAACTAGCGTTCTAGAAACCGGGGGAGATAAACTGTTTAAATGGCAGAATAACGAGGGCTAAGTAGCATTCAATAATGTTAGGGTAGAATATATTTTTGTTTCTCCTTTTACTCTGACATGGGTCAGAGACAGTGTTTAGCTAAACATAATGATTGTCCTTTTTCCTGTTTTTATTAAGATAGGCTGGCTTATGGGCTACCTTTACTGACTATTTCACTTTGTAAACGCTCTTCTTAGGAAGCTTTCTTAGGAAAGCTGTAAAAACGGCACCGTTCAAGAACAATGTACCATTTTTACCTCCTCTATCATTTTCAAAGCCTCTGGTTACCATTATTTTACCTTAATGCAGTTGCAGTGACCTGTAAAGCCATTTATGAGAGAGGTAAGCTTGAATAACCATCTACAATTTTAAAGAGATTTTAGAATAGGTATTTACTGCAGGAAAACTGCAAGAGCGGGGAGATAAGATAAGTGGTCGCAGTTTTAACTTTTGCGAGCGAGTTTGTCGTTTATCTACTAACATTCTTTACTCGAGATAAATTTAGCGAGGTAAAAATAGGAAAATAGAAAGATAAAACAAAGATAGGTAAAGCACGTCTGTCGTGATAATCAAAACACAATAATCAAAAGTGACTTATGAACTGTTAAGATAATATAACTTTATTTTTCGATTGAATCGTTAATTATTTATGAAAAAGCATTAGCGTCACTATCAATTTTATTTATTTATCCATTAGCGTCACCATTTCCGATTCTGATACCTTAATGGTGTAATTTTTGCTAACGAGGTCGCCGCTGGTTCTTTATTTAACTGTTTGTATTGTTAAAGTGCTGTAATTTCTTTATAGTGCTACAAATTAATTAAACAATCCACTTTATAATAGATTCGGTGGAAATAACAATAAAATAATACAATAACATTTTTTTTGTAATAGTATTTCTGACCTACAATCTTTTTTTTTAATTTTGATGGAATCTGTATTGAATTTGTATGTATCGTAGAATAATTATGTTTATAGTTTTAATTAAAACCACTTCAATATTACTTCTCTCAGTTTAAATAGGTTGCAATTGGAAAGACTGCAAAGTACGCGCCTCATCTTCTCTAAAATATTAGAATAAAACGTCCGCCGTCGTTTCCAAGAAGTCTGCTTCGTAAGATAGAAAAATGGTTGATTTTGCAGAGCTCTTGCTTGTAATATAATTCTTATTTGCTAGGTACAAATATTGCAATGAGCATGAAATTAATTTACAAACGCAATAATGCTTTATTAGGTGTACTTAGGACTTCATTTTGATGATGGCATTTGCACACATGCCTACGTGTGGTTTATATTACGTTAAATAGAAAAGGATGCTATTTCTATTGCTACGACTGTCTCCTTTAGGAAAAACTAAACGAAAACAATACCAGGCAGTATTATAAACGACACTGTCGAAGAATATCTTATACCTACATGAAATATGCCAGATTGGATATTGCCCAACAACATTATGTATGAATGTAGCCTCTGCCACTCCTACTAGGATATGTAATAACCCTGAGCTAGGAATCAATTTCTGTCCATAGCTCGTGTTCGATTCCACAATTATTAAGCCTCCTACATCAGCCACCAAATATCTAAGCGAACTATGGCCGAAAGCTGAATATCTTCAGTGGCATTCACAAATGAACGGATCGGGTCTAATTGCTTACAAGTATTACTGGTTCAGTGTTTATTGCATTTCGTATAGAATTCGATACACATAGATCAAAATAAGTTTTCGAACCGGCGTATTCGACCGGTTTATTCAATTACATAACGGAATAATGAAAAGAAAAAGGTCGCTTCAGAATAAATGAAAATTCTACCCATAACAATTGCTCTCAAAACTTTGTGTTGCAAAGTTCGTCACTCGGAGACTGCCTTGCAAACTGGAACGGTAATGCTTTCTGCACGCCTGTTGAATATCTAGAAACGTGGTGACAAAATCACACCAATATTTATTTCTATCACATGCGAACCGCGATGCGCCATGTTTTGTTTAGGGTCTCCACAAGAAAAGAACTCACGCGTCCCAATAGAAAATGTATAAAGCGTGCTAAGCCATCAAGTTGCTATCGTCATAAATTCAACTCAGCTATACAGATAGGTCAGCTATACGTTGGAGTTATTAAGACCATAACTCAGGTATTCCGTAGTGTTTTGCATCATGAATTTGGGCCGCTACGTGGAATGGAAAATTTAGATCGTACGCGAAAACTACTGGCGCTAACAGAATCGAGATATCGGTTTTAGGTATCGATAATGTGGTGAAACAGTAAGGAAGGATATATCAGGTTGCTTAATTACCAATAGCAATAAGAAAATTGGTAGTCAATAGCAGTGCTGTCCTTTTTCCTAAGTTGAGAAACAGTTTTGTTGAGAAGTAAGGAGAGGGTTGAACGTAATTGATCCCGGAACCGGTTTTGGTTCAGTTCAGGTCCTTGAAAATGTGACACCATTTGGAACTTTCCAGGCTAATAATGATTTACTATCCAATGCATTATTGCCATTTTCTTAGTAATGCACTTTCCAGTGTCAACATTTTTTGTTGTCCATTTTAATGTACATCTAACGTAACACATAGTTACTAATATACCACAATTTTATACCTTTGGGAAGTATCTAATGCATTTGTAAAAGGCTCCAGAATAGCAAGTAAAAACCTTGAGAGAGATTCTTCATTGTACCTATACAAAACAAATAAGAATACAATAACCGGAAGACTGTAATTTCTTGAACGGCTTTTGTTTGTAGGTATTTATATTGTGCTGAAATAAGGAAAGCGCCTTTTGTCCTAATCGAATATGAATTGAACTGAAACTTAAAAATACGTCATATCAATGTACTAAATACCTAATTAAGACTCATAACTCATGCTATCTTAAGATAAATAGGTGTCAATGACCTAATAGAGTCTTTTTTATATTTTTAATAATTTGATCGCAAGCGATTCCATTTTCTCTATAGTTTCTACATTACTGCACAGAGTTTGTTTTACTCGTCGACAGAATATACATATTATTATGAATATAAAACAGAATATACAGATGTAGTATACATTTTTGTCTTTTCCCAAATTTCTACTCTGTCCACACCGAAAAATATTATTTAAGTAGGCGTAAAATAAATTGTCACATAATAAATTTAGTGGCGTTGGGAAAGAGCCATAAAACATCAGCCGCGACCTCCTAAACTTCACGGCAGATATGTTAATCGACAAATAATGTATGAGCGTGAACAAAGCCAGCTTTCACTATCGATCTACTTACAATATTAACAATTGCCTTTCATCTCTTTGATCCAGTTGATTGGAGAAGTTTGGCTTTGACTAACAAAATGTGAACGTTTTAGTATATTATGTTCGTTACTGGCCTCACATATTATGTTAAACATGACATGTGGTCAGTTTATGTTGTCTAAATACCTGGTCGAACCATGTACCTCTGTACAATGACATGGTAAAGCTCAGGACCGAAAAATTTAGTGCAATAAAGAATAAACTTATGTCCACTGTGTGATATTGATATTGATACTGTATGATATTATGTTTTTTTATTGTGCGCGTAGCACTTAAAGTTATGTTGCTTTACATTTCAAGAATGTCACATATAAACATAACATATAGAAACGTGTAAAACAAAACGATATCAACAGTCATGTATTACATGTTCGATAGGTCACTGAAAAAATAGTTAGCGATGGAGTTATTTTCCTTTATGATCAGAATGTCTAAAACCCAAAATCATAATGTAGCAGAATGTTTTATGCGCATAATACCTCCAATATAAAATACCTACGAGTAAAACGAACTGGTAAGAAGGAAAACGTTTAAAACTCATTATTTTCAATTAAGGGTGGTAGGTAGGTGAAAATTCGTTGCTTACCTTCCCTCTATGTGTCCAATTGATAGTGTTAGGCGGCTCTGGCGTGTGCCGCACTATGCATGTGAGGTTGATGGTAGACCCCGCGTATATGAAGAGGTCGGGACCACCGAGTATTTCAGTTTCAGGCTCTGAGAACAATAGGCGATAATTAATAACTTATATAATTATAAATAATAATAAAAATAACTCAGCTTATAACTGTCCCGGTGCTGGGCAAAGGCCATAATCCTCCACGGGGGCCTAGTCCGGATTGGTGGGTAATATGCCTCCGAAATAATTCTCGTGCATGTTGGTTTCCTTAACGATGTTTTCCTTTAACGACGTACATTACGTGCCTGCACTGGGATTTGAACACGCCACCCCCGCTTTGGCAGGCGGATTTAATTACGAACACTTTAAAATTGTATACATCAAGTTAATCAAGAGTTCTATTCTCGGAGACTAATATTATACACAGATACTGAAAAAATGCATTAAAGTTCCGTTTTATTCTTCTATCAAACGTAAAAGTGAAATAAATCCAAACATCAAAAATGAAAATGAAAAATGTAAAATTTCTTGGTAGCACTGCTACATATCTTAAAATATATTACAACTTAAATTCATAAATTAAAAATTCAATAAACCCATAGCAAGGCCTTTCTAGAAGCCATTGTTTCAAATTTAAATCGAATGCCGATACGGAACCTGCACTTACAAATTACAATGCTGTCAAATATTTTGTTATACACTGATTGCCCTACCACATAAACAGACGTGTCGGACTTACTCAACCTGTGGACTCAGGAATGATATAAAGTACTTCGTATTTTTCCGCCTTTTAAAATAGATAGGTAAAAACCACTCGTACAATACGTTTCTGTCGAACGAAAATATTGTATCATAAAATATTGAGCTTAAAAACATATCAGACCAGTTCTACGCAGTAAAATATGCAGTCCTTAACATTTGGCTTCGAGCCAATCAGCAAAGTGCCTCATTCCTTCATATTAGTTACGTAAGTATCAATACTTGCCGAATCGTTCGGCTCATTACGCCTATTGATGAAACTCAGTTTTCTGAAGGTGTGAAAGACAGATGTTACGCTGGTTTGAGAAGTAGGGCTATGTTTTTGCGATACGTAGAATCGCTTATTCGATATATGGAAAGACTGGAAGGTAGGGACGGTATGCTAAAAATATCGATACTCTTTTTTTTTGCTATTTCATTACATATTGTAAAATTATAGACACGGAAGACTTGATTTCTTTTTTCTGGTGGTAGGTAAAATACTGTGTTTTACAACAGCATCGTAAGCTTCAATTATTTTTGGAAATGTATCGATAAAAAGGCCACAATAAAGGTGTAGAGAGCACCACCTTACCAATCTTACCATCCTTTTTACGCCAAAATTAATGTGATTGTAGTACGATCATGTTTCTTCTTGCAGTGACAAATCATCATTTCACACAAGTAAGCCCGCAATACATTGAGTTGAGAGTTTCTGTCAAGACGAATTATTTCTTACCGAAAGTCGATTTTATCGACACGGCATTACAACCCTACAATCATGTACTTACCACCTTGTATCTACAGGTTTATATCTTTCCGATAAAGAGTTCTTTTCAGATTTAGCAGAACCCCTTTCGATTTGGGTCGATATTCAGATAAGCACAGAATCTGTTGTAAGATTAGATATTGAAGGGGGAATTCTGAACAAAGGAATAGAAAACCATCGTGGTTTTGTTGTTAAACATTTGTGTATGTGGTTGAATTAAAATACCTACAAACTGTGTTCTTATAATGCAATTCAGAATTAATAGCAAATTGAAACTAAGCACCATAATTATATAACGCAATGTGAAATGGTGTCATTGGGTATAAAAGCACGGACTAATCCACCATCGCAGTTTTTTTATGTGGTAGAGCGGCAAATTAGCCAACGCCCCGTCGAATGGTAAACAGTCACCATCGCCAACACTCGGTGATTTGTCGACGCGTTGCCTACTCTCTAAGATTCTACTCGCTCAATTATTGAAATATTCTTATACTGGTCAGATAAATACTATTACTGCCACTAAGCCACCATTATAATGATGTTGCCCTTCATCGAAGCCTAAAGCTCAGTTTTAGTGTTCAGCAAGTTTTAAACTTACGCCTAGCTACATGCGATTTGAATACGGATATTTCCGTCTATCATCTCTCAGTTATTATCGCCACTAAACTTCATAATTAAGATCTCATTTATAAGTTACCAGTAACAAAAAAACTGTAGCTACTAAAATTTTCTTTGTGATAATGTAAAATTGCACCCGCATCCCCATCATCCCTTAACTCCAGCGTTGTATATTCCAAGCCTAAGCACCCAAACAATAGGCACGACACAGTTTAGCGTCCTATTTAACTGAAATTTTGCAGTCGGTTGCTTTCAGTCCGCAACTGCTTTGATGTTCTGAAATATTGAAATCGTTTCACTCCGAACCAAATTCTAAGAACAATAGGTGTAATTATTATTTAAACGGTTTTTCTTAATTATTGTAACATCATTGTTATTTTTATCACCTATTTCAAAGGCAATGTCTATTGTTAATGAATAAATGAATTTAATTTGAATGGTCGTGGGCTGTGGGTGGTTTCGAGTCCCATGCGTGTCATTACCTGTGTCACCATTTATTTGTTGGGGGCTTTGTAATAAATTTGTAACAAACGGACAATTGGTTCGAAAAACTAACCTCAGTAAACCGGCTTTACGTTTTGTTACAAGAGAGTGCTCAAGTCTTCATAATGGGCTTGCCCTATCCGGATTTAGGAGAATCTACCCAGATCTTTGAAGTTACAGATAATCAGATAAGTTTGCCTGTTATTATGCAAAGTTTGATATAATACTCTTGTGTAGTTAGCTTTGTCCTCGAATAACGTTTTGTTTGAATCTACGAGGTCGTAGCTACCCTATTCAAAGACGTTGTTTGTGCTACGGTGCTACGACGTAGCACATGCTACGGGTGTAGCTACGTGTTCTATGTCGTAGCGTCGTAGCTAAGAATACAAACACGGCTAGCATTTACAATGCATTGCTTTGTTTGTGCACCTTGAAGCTATGTTCATCCGAACATAGCTACTCACACATATCCACGTGCGAGTAGATTGTTGGTGAGTGGGCATTGAATTCGTCTTATTAATATTCTGAAATATGAATGAGACGAATGACAGCAGTTATGGTGCAATGGTTAAGTAGATGGTCTCAATTACGATACTATGCAAGAGTAATTAATTAATACAATATCGGCTTATTTGGTAAAAATGAATGATAGTTTCCTAATCATTTTGTACAATAATGTGAACGTTCTTGTTTTATTAATATTAATTAGTTCATGGAGGCTTACAGACAAACCTAAGGAACTTAGACATAAGGAAGTACACTCTCCACAAATTACTAAGGTGCACTAAAAATCATTACCGACGATATTGAGTTGGACTGGATGTCCGATAGGCGGCGTGGTGGAGATCTGGCACTCGTACTGGCCGGAGTCGCGGCGCTGCGGGCTGCGTATGCGCAGCGCCCACTCCTCGGAGCGCGGCTTGTGCTGCGCCTCGAAGCGCTGGTCCGATGTGTACGTGTAGCGGCCTACTGTCAGCAGGTGGATGTCGCGGTGCCGGACCCATGACACCTGGTGGAAACAATGAAAATAATTTTAATTGCGAGGCTGAGATTACTATGATAAGTTGGAGCGCTACTTGACAAATTTCGACTGAGAGATCAAAGTCCAATGACCGCAACGCCAAAGTGGCTTTGAACCCAGTACCGTTAGAATATAGAGTGCTCATCTCACCACTTAGCCACCACATCTCATACTACTTAATCTTATCATCTTCATAAACATTCTTGTTTAGTACACACCACGGTCTTGATTGCAGGCGGTAATAAGAACTTAGTTTTAATTACTTACTACGAGTAATACAAACTTAAATGCAGCAAAGTTCAGCGAGAAAACTTCGTAAAATTAAGTCTTCACTTAGTAAGAATTGCATTCTTTGATTAGTTTGGCACGGGATTATGTTTTCCGGTTTCTTTGTGGAGATAATGACACTTAAGAACAGCGGGTCCGTAACTTAATGTCTTAACAGTGAGCTATTTGCTCTTTTATGTCATCATGAAATGGTTTCTATACTATGCTAAGGGGAATATCACACGGTGCCAGCCCCGTGGTGGTGGCACAAGATGATTTTTTTCTTGATTTCTGTAATGGACCTCAATGTTCTTCGTGTGTAAAATTGGACCGTAATTGTCTGTTATTTGTTCAAGTGTTTATTCTTGCAACGTTTTTACTAAGTGTCACTAGGGCACGGCTACTGCATTTTTATACGTATCAAAAAAATATCTTCAAACTCTTCTGATGTGTTCAAAGTGCCTCGCGGTGAACTGCCATACGAGAATCAATTTGGTAGTATGAACGAACGAATAGTGGAAGCCATGTCTAAAAATTCGGTGGATCACTAAGCTAGCACCTAAGGAAATTGCTCCTTAGGTGCTAGCTTAGTGATCCACCGAATTAAAGTTGTAGTAAAAGCAGTTTGTAGTAAAAGAATTTTTATTATAATTATATGTTCTAATATAATATGTTTCAAGGTCTATAATATATTATGTAAAGTTACATCTAACCACTCATCCATACCAACAGTCACTAACCAAAGCTTGTAACAGCTGGTTTCTAGGAACTAGAGTAGATGATGAATTGACTTAATTTCTTGGTATAGTTACTGAAAGTTATAAGCATCAAACGTGTTGCCAGGTTTATTATATATATTTATATATATATATATATTTGGCATGAATAGTGCACCGCTAGTTTCATGTACTCGTATAATGTTTCAGATCAACTTGTGACTTGAGAATACGTTATTACCTTTGATGATTATTATAATATTATATTTACTAGCTACTTCCATTGTATGGTTCGTATGCGTAAGACATTCTGACACATCCTTGAAAGTTATTGACAGCCTCCGCGCGTAAGTTGGTGATGAGCCAACTACGAGTTGTAAGCGTTTGGGTTCGATTTCCTTACTTACTAAACATTGAAGTGAATTTGTTCTGAGTCTGGGTGTTACTGCGGGTCGTTGTAGTTCCTGTTTTTTTTTAATAGTACGAGTATAAGTTTGCGTATAACCTCTCACTTGGTGTAAAGTGATGGTGCGGTCTACGATAGTGCATGCTTACCTAGACGTAACCTGTTTACACGTGATTTAAAAACTTCCAGGTTATAACTGGTGAAAACAGAGCAAGGAGTCCCACTCCTTAGCGGTACGCATGATGAATTTAGAAGCAAATCGCTTCGTGCATAGAGGTCATTCTCAAGATATGTGACATCTTATACAGTTATATATGAAGTCGTAGCGTATCTTAATAATATAACTCACGGTTCTATTTTGCAAATTCTTCACTTTACAAAGCAGTGTGACCGGGTGTCCAACTAGGCCGGTCACGTTGCCTGGCGTGCTTGGGTCGAAGTATGGCGCCCCGGGGGTGTGCGGCCAGTCTTCCAAGAACTCTGCGCGGAACCTCCTCGAAGATTCCGAGACCGTGCTCTGGTCCCGAGGGCGGCTGCTCCCACTATCTTGACGGCAAACTGAAACAACGTGTCTTGTTAGTTAAGTGGCTTGATTTTATTTGCTGGTAACTGGCGTTGTTGTTTGCGACTGGAATTTATTTTAAAATAAAATAAAAACTTTTATGTGAAAAGACGTGGTATGTATTGTTCTGCGATTCTGTTGTACCATCTGCTAGACTAAATTTTTTTAAGTTGATTATAGTGCTACCTCTCTGCTACTAGTATTTTAAGTTTGATTAAAACATAGTTGAAATGATAACAGCTTAATATTATCCTCAATAATATTAAAGTAAAACTTTTTCGTTGTCAAACAAAAGTTACAGTTTTGACATAAATAACTCACGGCGGACTTTAAACAAGTAGCAGCAATTTAGTTCTACCACAAAACAACCTCTGTTGTAACTAATCTTGATCAACATGATTTACAACGAAACTTTAAAAATTTCCGAGGAAAAGTTTCGAATTTTTGGCATTCGCACGACCGTAACAAAACATGTACAGTCAGCAAAGAATCGTAACAAAATTAACTACAGTCAAAACTCTGTTGCGAGAATTATCGTAAATCACGACTCATTGTGAATACCCGACAGCGAGTGAAGGAATTATAAACAAAATAACTTCATTAATAACGCGAGGCTCGGACGAGAGGGGCAGACAGGTCCACACCTCGATTAATGTTCTCAACTGATCCGATTAAAAAATTAATCGTATTATCCCAAAGAAAGAAATGGGCTGGAAAATGAAACGTTCTTTCGAGAGACGTAAATCTTGATTGTCAGGCGAAGCTTGATTAAGTGCTAAATTTTAAATTATGATCCGCTGCTTTTGTCCGCTCAGTCCGCTGATGAGTGGAGTTTACAGTGGGTTTATTTATATAAAGCGCTTTATGGTAACGTAATAAGGGTTACACGTCTGACGGCCGGCGTCGACCTTCTGCTTCGTCCGTTTTATGATGGACGTGAAATTTTTATGCAAGTGCCGCGGACACCTGTAGGTTACAAGTATATGTCGGTATCCGCATTGCGTGAACATCCCGTTTTGTTTTGTCCCAATAAACCCTGCTTTCCCCAATGTTTAGAATTGCTTCTAATTTGTACAAGCTGTTACGCAACTTTGCGAAGTTAAGGGCTTGAACACTTTAAATATTTGTTTTCGCTTGAATAAACCTCGCGGAAAGTTTTTATTGAAGTTACGGGCTTAAATTGTAAGTGAAACAAAATCTTGGAAGGGACGTGACCAATTTTGCTTTTTAGCTCTTTTTGGCCTATAATTATTATAGTTATAACATGAACCCTATATATTAGTACCAAAAAGTTTTAGATAAAACCCAGATTATTTATACATAATCACTTTATTATACATTCTTGAAATAATGTGGCGTTTGGCAGGTCCAATTTCATTTTTAATTTAAGTTTTAGCATCAGAGAATCATCAAATTAAAGCAACCATGACACACGATGCATAAAACTTTGTGGTACACTTTTATTTTATGTCAACGTGTTCCGTACAAATAATTATTTTATTTCATTCCAACATTCAACAGAGTTTGATACATGAGTCGTCGACCATCACTTTATGCTCGACTGCCTAAGGAAGGTTATCGCAGACGCGTTTGGCGCAATATGAACCCGCAACATGACACGCCACATGCCTCGCGCCATTGTTACCTAATCACATCACTCTAATATTATTAAAAGAGAGTAGCTTACATTAAGTCCAAGGCCATTGGCTGCTAAAAAGCAAGGCTAGTTAAGGTCAAACTGTAGTAGTTTCAAAGTTAACAAAACAACTTGCACTGATTTCTATAAATATAATTATTTCACTATGGCGACATTCCTCACTGTAAGTTTTATGTCATAAAACATACTTTAAAGCGTGGCTAAAACCGGAACTAACGTGGTCTATTTATAACAGTGACCTATATTGAACAGTGACTGTGTAGTTACTGTTCTGAGGGCGCTGCAGGTGTCTGCAGCGCCCTCTCTGTAATATCAATCACGTAGCACATAGACGTATGATTAATTTGAGTTGTTGCACTATAACCACAGATTACTAAATAGTTACCCCTAATATAACCCCTTAATTTATGTAAAAAAACATACATTCGAATTGAGATCCTCCTCCTTTTTGGAAATGGATTAGAAATAAAACGTTCTTCAAACATTTCATATTATTATGTATATATAGCACATATTACTAAATAGTTACTTCACCATAACCCCTTTATTTATATCAAAATAAAACGTTCCTCAAACATTTCATAGATCCACCTTTTATTTTACCTCAGTCTTATCTTTATTTATGGAGGGGTGACTTTAAAACCCAGCTTAACCGGTATTGAATAAAACAGAAGCCAACTTACCGATAACACACGTAAGGAAATGAACTGTGAAGAGGCAGACAGCGCCCTTACGCGCCATCGCTCAGTTCAAGCCCTTAGGGAGGGGGTCATTGCTCCTGAAACAAAGAGTGGACTAATCACCCGCAACCCTTGCCAACCTTTAGCGCTGCCCCTAGGTAGAAAAAGCCAGTTGCTCGCGAATAGTAGATCGATCGCTCTAGGGTACGATTCAATTTGTTTTGGCATTTTCGGCTCAGAGATGGATGGTTTCCTGTGCCTGATAAGTAAATTGTATTTTAGGTGGAATAGCATGAGAGCGTTTAAATAGTTTTTCGGTATTAAGATGTTACAAATTATTCCATCTTATTGGTGAGATTTACAATATTATTGTACTAGGTATTGTACCAATACAAAGTAGACAAACTTCGTTATAATGTCATTTGGATAAAGAATATTTATATTATACGTACAAATTCAAATACTGGTTCATTTTAATTTTGCCATTCACGAGAATGTGTAAGAAAAATAACAATTACAATGTCCAAATGGGCTAGTAGGTGAAAAGACATTTTGCGATTTTCTCCAAATGAACTTGTACAACAAACGCCTATTAGATATTAGATATATTAGAACAGAATAGAATGATTTTACTGTCATATCTGTGTACAAACAATGGTATTAAAAATAATGTTGGTATGGTATAAAAAGTTTTCGCATTTAATTTTATGTAGCTAATTAATAAGCTGAATAGGTAGGTATCCACTAAAATATTTTACATGCTAAATAAGCTGTACAAAATTTTAACAAACCCTCCAATCTAAATCAGCTATTTGACTAAATCCTAAGCAACTACAACCTAGCTGATACACGGTTAATAACTAAGCTGTAAATCTTTGAACCAAGTTGTACAATGCCGATTACGCCTTTCTGTTATTTAGTTATGTATTTTCGATGTTTACGTACATATTTGTGTCAATATTGGCGCATGTCACACTATCAATACCGGATTGTAATCCTTTATCATGACAGTATTGAAGGCGGGATTTATAGGATAACTGTGTTGGAAACATACATTCATCTTTCCGAAAGATAAGAGAGTTATGCATTCGCTATAATGCTTACGATTACTGGGGTATTTCGTATCCGCAAAATAATTGTCACACCGGCGATTTATTTTACTTATGTATAAGAAACGATATAGAATGTAATAATAATATACAAAATTTGTTAATTTTCAAATTCATGCTATTTCTAGATGTAGAGAGGAGTAACAACTTTCATACACTACCACTCCACCTAAGTACATTTTTATACTTTAGCCATTTTCATACTGAACAAAATGTTATATGAATACACAATTCATAAAGAACAGATAAAGATCTTACGTATAAAAATTCAAACCCCGAAAGGAAGCCAAGTTATCGTCGCGATATAACGCGATAAAAGCAAATAAAACCTTCCGTTACGATTGCCTATAATAAGCTTAGGTATTCCGGTTCATCGCCCTTTGAACAGTGAGCCTCTAAGTGGAATGCTTGAGCTTTGTAAAGAATAGCTTTGAAGGCTTTATTGTCGATGGGACTTCCTTAATTTCTTATATCGGTCCGTTCCTTTGTGCGGTGCAGTAATTGAGACGATCTCAATCTTTTTGTAACATGAAATGGTTTGGTGTTGGGATATTAATTCTACGTCACACTAAACCTTTAAAAATGTGCAGCCTGTTGATATTAAGTTATTTCAGAGCAGCTAGTCTAAATAGATCTAAATCTATACCATACTTGTCAATGACATTTATCTTTCCCATGCTTTGTCAAGGCTCCTGCCGAGACACAATTTAAAATCTATTGTCTGGAATTGCAACAACGAAAAGGTTAATGTGTGTACTTGCGTGGTAATGGTATCAAATATATAGAACCGAATAAAACATCACAGGTGTACCCAAATCACACGATATAAACCAACGTATTCCTCTTATTACAGGTAGACAAATATTAAGCTGCTCATGAATACACAAGTAAACAGTACAAATATTATATTCCTAAACAAATCTTGAATAAATATTGTATGTCAACATAAGAGGAGCTATTTGTAGCTCCAGGTTATTCAATATCTATGAAATAAAAGAGCAGAATAGAAGCAAACTTTCCTATTTGAAATGTTTTCCCAAACTCACTATAGAATTTTTTCAACTGACTTTCTCACTTATTATTACGTATTAAACTACTCGTAATATAAAAAAATAACATTGCTTCATAACAGGTGTCTCTAGCCAGAAATGTCAAATTACATTTTAGTAGGTTAGTTTGATTGAGATTATCTTCTACTTCTTATTTAAGAGCTTATGCAATCCATTGTATATAAAAATAAAAGTTATAATACTTGACTCGCGAAAACGGGTTTTATTGCATCTACGAGTATTAATAATCTCATTTTGTATACCCTAAAAAATGCTTTTGCTCAAATTTTATACAAATATTCATTAATAAAAAAAACATTTGGGTTTGTACGCTGGATACTAATAAATGTATCATATAAATATATTTTCGCTGAGAAATCTTTGATGTCACATAATAATGTGACATCAAAGAGAATGTAGCGTAAGTACTATTTTCCTTGACTATTTAAAGAGTGCCTAATATGTAAATGTGTACCCGATCCAGGATAAAAATAGCACAAAAATATCATAAGATTTTTCAACACAACTTTCCAGACATCTCAACTGAACAGTATTCTGCTACTTAAAATATACCTTTTTCTGTGCAGAATGCAAAACAAATAACCAATTTAACGCTGCAACGTCACGTTGCTTATTACGAGAAGAAAGATTGCTTCCTTTGTTATAATTTTCTTGCGGTCGCTTTGCTCAAGGTTTCTGTTGCTTCCGAAAATGGTTCCATTTGAGGTTGTCTTTGCTCTTTGCAAATTGAAATTGAAAAATTAGCATTTGTGACTAAGTAAAACTAAGTACATGCGTAGCGGCGATTTGAACCAAAGCTCATAAATTTAAGTTTTGTTTTGAACTGAGCTATATGTCAACAAATACATTTGAAGAACTCGTTCTTCACACTAAACCGTCGTTAATGTTAATTTTACGTTTGATCTGCATTTAAGCGGAGTTTAAATTGTTTCCCGCTGAAATAAGTTGGCGTCCTCACGTTAAGTGTGTGCCCTCACCCTAAGGAACGTTTGTTAAATTTGTAAGTAGATTAAGTCCGGTGCTGTCTTAAATATGGATGTAAGCAAATGATAAGAGCAGCAATACACTTAATCTGTGCCGAGTATTAGTTTTTACTAGCTCGACATAGTACGCGTTAAGAAGCTCTTTGCATAAAGATGTTTCGTTCATAAACGCGCCGGTAGGGGCGCTCTACAGAATCTTCATACAAAAGCGCTAATTGCCGCGTACTATGTCGAGCTAGTAAAAACTTAAACTACGAGTACTGTTGTCAAAGTTACCAATCCTTTCAGGAACCAATAAATGTGCTAAATGTGTATATAACAAAATTTGAGAGGTTGAATAAAAACTCGTAGACAGCGCCGCAGCGGTCGTTGTCATAATTCCGTAGACAGATGAATATCTCACACAGTCCGGCAGTTTTTGCGCATAATAGTCGATTAGCATCCCAGTACAGCGATCGATCTAGCGCTGGAGCTGGCATTATGTGAACTGGTACTGGAATAGACTGAACTGAATTGCTACTGGAATGGATATATTCCAGTGCCGGCTAACATTATTCCAGTGGGTTTTCCAGCGCTGGATTCGAATGCTGGACTGAAATGCTGCTGGAATATTATGAACCGGCTATAAACACTCGCTAAGCCCACGGTAAGCAACCATAAGCTTTGTGGTTGTGTTTTGTCTAGAGAAGTAGGTATGCCCAAGGCAAAGCTCCTACTCTGAAAGTATAGGCTGGATTGTATAATATTATGTCTATGTCTGTAAGTATAGCCCGTGTAAATTAATACATAATATATATACTGTAAAAATTTTGCTCAATTTATTATCATTCAATTTATTACTATACAATTTATTATTACTCAAGTTATTATGAGTAAAACTGGTTAGTACCAATTTATTATTTGAGAAAAGTTCTTCTCAATCTAGTCTATGTTTATTTAATGAGAGAATATGCTACGTTGAGTCATAAAAATAAATATTTCTACAATATCCATCCTTATTTCAAGCGCGAGTATAAAGAGTGAGAATATTTGTATTTATTGCCATAAAAAACCGTTTTGCTTGCGGAGGTTTGGAGTTTATAGTCCCAAATTCTTAAGCAATACGTTAAATTTACATTAACAGGCAACGAAAATAGACTTTAATAAGTTTTCCACTTAAAAATAGGGTGCCTCTGTCTGTCTAATGGGTGTTTCGTAATAACGTTTCGTCATGAGAACAATGGAGATATCCACTTAGGGGAGTTGTAAAGGCTTCTTTAATTAAGCTTACAGCATTATACTAAGGAAAGATAGTAACCTTGATTAATACTATGCCAATATAAAAAAAAAACTATACGCTAAATATAATTTGAACCACAAAGGAACCGCCGTTTGAATTACAAACATAATTCAATCCGCAAAGGAATGAAACCTTCAGTATCTTCATTTCCAAATAACAATAACGGACACAACCCTTGGCTAATGGCTTTCTTTGTAGGTACCTACTTTTAAGTCATATGCGTATTTCCAACGCTCTCCAAGCTTCCGAGCTTCAGGGGTGTGACAGGAGCCGACACTGGCTCGTTCAGCAAATATACATTACAGAATAAGAATGCCCTTAAAAAGATGGTACAAGTATGCAGAGCACTTAAGGCCCCGATGTACATTATAAAAACCAGTATGACTTGTGATTAGGGTTGTCCGAGCTGGCGCAGCAAGTTTGTGCGCGTGACAAGGTTACCCATTGTTCCCGAAGCTCTCCACAGGATTAGGCTGTTATTAGTAGCGTCCATTTATCACTGAACCATTAATATTTATGTGTTGGCTCTGCGAATTAGTTCCTAATAGTTTTTGAGTGACGAAGGGTTGTACGTACAGCTCTCGAAATTATTAATATTATATTGTTTAAGGCCTTGTCGACGATTTTGATTTCGATGTTTAATTGTAATAAATTCACGCCTGGCCCGCTTCAATAGGTAAGCAATTTAAACGTTAACAATCGGAACAAAGTAGATAATTGTTGCTTGTAGAACAACACAGTCGGTTGTTTGTTTTGTTTGTTGAGGCAGAATTTGTAGTCAGTGTTTATCAGACCGCCTGTTTGCTATAATCAATAAAAACTGGTAAACAGGGTGATAGAAGTTCGAACACATGCATCTTTCAAATAAAACTGTTGTAAGCAGGTCCATACCACAAATATTCAACCCAAATTTAACATATTTATTTAATGACTTCAAACTTTCAAGAAGAAAATCAAGAGAAAAATCCTTTGCCTCACAAAAGAAAACCTCAGTATACTTTACACAGAGTTATCACTAATTAGAAAGCTCTCGGACTTGTTTTGGAAAAAAAATTCAAAGTAAAAAAGGATAATTCTGGGTTCAAGGTTCTCCACCTTTAGGAAATATTTTCACGGAGTGTTTCTATTAGAGATTTGATCCAAAACGACCGCTTCTGGGAAATAATACCTCATCCCCTGGGGTATGAAGTTGACCCAGTTCTGAGGCTTCTTTTTGTCAGCTTGCTGAAATACTTCAGATATCTTGATATTTTATTTAGACAGCTCAAGATGTATCTTTATCATTTTTGACAGTAAATAGTATAATTATTATGTAGGTAGGTGTAACTAACTATCCCGACAGACGTCAGAAAAGGAACTACAATTTTCCTCTTTTTCGTAAATTTTACCCATGTTTTAATAATAATTCTGCTATTCGGAACTGAGACAAATCCAGCCAAGCAGATCTTTAAAATCGGTCGAGCGATTCTTGAGTTATAAATGGTGTAACTAACACGACTTTGTTTATAGAGTTTATAGAGAAGACATAGATTACCTACTAATTTTACTCGAGTTAAACAGTCACTTGTTATGATCCTGATCCGATCATAAATAAGTTCCGATCATAAGTTATCCGATCATAAATAAATCATGCTTGCGTTTGTCTACAAGATAACTATGCCTTCACTAACTATGCCTTCCAGGCAAGTAAGGACATACTCGTAAATAAATGAAGCGAAATAAGCAGAAATATCCCCGAAAACGAAATTTACATCGTCAATTTAATCATAAAACGTGTTGAAAATCTTAATAAAAGATATAAATAGGTAAGGATAGAATATGATAAAATAGAAAGCGTTTTATCCATACTAATATTATAAATCTGAAAGTAACTCTGTTTATCTGTTTATCTGTTTATCTGTCTGTATATCTGTTTGTCTGTTTGTTTGTTTGTTACCTTTTCACGGCTAAACGGCTGAACCGATTTCGATGAAATTTGGTATAGGGATAGATTGGACCTATGAGACGGACATAGGCTATCTTTTGTCTCAAAAAACAATCTCGAAGGGGATGAAATAGGGGTTGAAAGTTTGTATGGGGAATCCATAATTCTTCAAGTTAGGGATCTGAAAATTCTTAATTAGGCTTTTGGTAAGAAATAAATAAATACGGGTTTCCGCCTTTTTTCTAAATCATCCCTAAAGGGGGAAAACAAGCGGGTTGAAATTATGAGGTATTCTTTTGATGCACCCCCAACGCACCATAATATACGGCTGAACGGATCGTAATTTAAAGGGGGAGAGTGCGATGGGAGGAGAGGGGGAGAGTGTGGGGGAGGGGAGGGGGAGAGTGGGGGGAAAGGGGGAGAGTGGGGGAAAAAGGGGAGAGGGGGGGGGGGGAAAGGGGAGTAGATGGTAGAGTGGAGGGAAAGAGGGTAGAGTGGGGGAAAGAGAGGAGAGCGCGAGGAGAAAGAGGGGAGAGTGGGGGAGAAATAGGAGAGAGTAGGGGGAGAAAGGGGAGAGTGGGGGGAGAATGAGAGGAGAGGGGGGTGAAAAAGAGAGGAGAGTGGGGGGAGAAAGAGAGGAGAGTGGGGTGAGAAAGAGGGGAGAGAGGGGTGAGAAAGAGGGGAGGGTGGGGGGGAAAGACAGGAGAGTGAGGGGAGACAGGGGAGAGTGGGGGGAGAAAGAGAGGGGAAAGTGGGGAGAAATAGGGGCGAGTGGGGAGAAAAAGAGGCGAGAGTGGAGGGAGAAAGAGTAGAGAGTGGGGAGAAAGAGAGGGGAGAGCGGGGAGGAATAGGGGAGAGTGGGGAAAAAGAGGAGAGAGTGGGGGGAAAGAGAGGAGAGTGAGGGGAGACAGGGGAGAGTGGGGGGAGAAAGAAAGGGGAGAGTGGGGAGAAAGAGGAGAGACAGGGGGGAAAGAGAGGGGAGAGTGGGGGGAGAAAGAGGGGAGAGTGGGGGGAGAAAGAGGGGAGATTGGGAGGAGAAAGAGGGTAGAGTGGGGGGAGAAAGAGGGGAGAAAGAGGGTAGAGTGGGGAGAAAGAGAGGGGAGAGCGGGGAGAAATAGGGGAGAGTGGGGAGAAAAAGGGGGGAGAGTGGAGGGAGAAAGAGGAGAGAGTGGGGGTAGAATGAGTGGAGAGTGGGGGGAAATAGGGGAGAGAGGGGGAGAAAGAGAGATTGAGTGCGAAATATATAAAAATAGAGGGAGAGGGAGTGAGCGAAGGAGGGAAAGGGAGAGATATAGACTGAGAGGGTGATGGAAATAAATGTAATGGATGAGATGGACAGGGATAGAGAAGGCGAGAGATTGAGAGTGGAGAGGGATATTAATGATAGAAAGATAGGGAAAGATTTTAGATATATTAAGAGAGGGAAAGAGATAGAGGTAGAGGAAGAGAGATAGAAATAGCGAAAGAAGGAGAAAGATTGAACGAGAGCCAGAGAGGGAGAAAGATAGAGGGAAAGGGAGAGAGAAAGAGACAGATATATTCTTACCTAGCTGTTACCCGCAACATCAATAGATTTTTTAAACAGTTTACAAAAATGCGAACGAAGTTGCGGGTATCAGCTAGTTAATTATAAAATTAACTATTTACTGTTTCAAATTAAATAATGTAAGTTCCAGATAGACATAAACTAAACAAATGCCTCCCACGCGACAGTTGGCTACAATTTATTTATAGAATGCCCAGTTTGTACAATTATTGGAGCGTACGCATAATACATTTTTATCACCGACTTAGAAAACATAACAGACAAATCCTAATCTTCGTAGATCTATGGTATACTGGCTGTACGTGATAGTTTTTAATATTTTTTATTGTATTTAGACTTGTACTTTTAAGTGGAAAATAACTGCTGGAATATTACAAACAACAGCTTATTTATAACCAAGAACGAACTGATTTTTTTTATATCTGCTAAGTTATTTATAGGTACTTCGATTTGATTGTATTCTTTAAAAAACAAGTGACCAAAATGCTGGCCTTTATTGCGGTCAAAGATTGAGCATTGCCATATTATAATACAACGTGGCAATGCAGCCAACATTTTGGGAACGTTGCGCATTGGTAGCGGCTTATTAGATTAGGTTTCTTTAGTTTTAGTTTTTAGTTTTCCTGTTGTATTTTATATTACCTAAAACCTTTGTTTATATATTATAACTGCTTCCAAAATCCACATTATTATGTTTAATAAAAAAATACCATCTTTGGAATTTAGGTCACAAAGTAGTTTTCAGCTAAATTTTCTCGAACAATAAATCAAATCAGTACCTAAACAGGTCGAAATACAGGTTCTAAGTTTAGTATGAAATTTCGGCTTACTTCATGTACTCGTAATCAAAGTAATTAATAATATCTTAGCCATTCTGAAACCAATTAATTTGTACTCTAAACTGAAATACTAGTTAAAGTTATAGTTCGCCCATGTTCCATTAGTTGATTCGGTGTAAACGCAGCCACTTAAAGGAATTATTTTGTGATGCGAAATTATTAAGTCTAATTTTGAGGGAATTATTTTCTTGAGACGAATAGATTTAGCTGAATTAGATGAAGAATATGTAGGAAGAGATTAAAACAAAGCAAGGCAAGATATAACGATTTTTTGTTAGTAATCCGACATTTTATACTTTGATGAGAAAGATATTGCTACAGAATAAGAATGGGTGGTTCGTATCACAAGCAGTTTGCACCTAGGTTTGAATCAACCCAGTTTTATCTAATTGTGTCATTCGGACCAAGTTTCTTTTTCAGTGTGAAAAAACACTTCAAAATAAGTACAGAGCCGATTAGCTTGATTAGCCTAATAAAGAATTAATAATTTGAGGTGTAGTACCTACCTACTGATTTGAAAAAATATGGTAGATTAAGTATATCAAGCAAGAGTGCTTGTGACTGTGATATTGTTCTCTCAATATTATAGTAAATTTTCATCTTCGCTGATCCCTCCTCTGACAAAGAGATTTTGTAATAAAGCTTTTATTTCTGCCCAAAATGAATGAATACATAGCAGATGCTTTGTTCAAATCTTGGCATCTCGCATAAAGGCCGGCAGCTTCATGTTGTTCCGAAAGTAATAAATATGTATATTGTATAGCCCATTGTAGCTGCAAATAGTATAGCTTGACTGGCACCCGTCCGATGGTCTCTTGTAACCAGGAGATATAAAATTTGATACATTTTGTATTTTGTCGCGTGCGATGTTACACACTGGTGGACCCTTCGTTTTTGCGATACGTTTATCTTAAAGACGGCTACGTCATTTAAAGGTAGTAGGAGGCTAGAAATATCTGAAGATAAGAAGCAACTGTGTGGAAAGGACGCAGGATGTAATAGCATAATAACGTTAATATATTATAGACTGATACTTAAATTATCGACTGATAATATTGCTCTCGCCTTTATAGAATGACTGTTTTACCCCCATCTCAGTACTCCCAAATCTTGAACAGTGTCAACCATTATACGAACACGACCTATAATCAGAAAATTTAAAGTTTAATTTAAAACTAACACGATAGAATATTTTTATCTGAAAGTATAAGTCAATCTGACACCTAGTTTATCTGATAAAATTCTGAACTCACTGCGCCGATCTTCCAACTTCGATTGAGGTGTCCAAAGTTTTCCACAGATAAGATAAGCTCTTAATTACCGGGTAAACTACCTGGGTGACGAAAAAAGTCGGACTAAAGTTGTAATGTTAATCAAGACTTCTTCTATTTCTTTTGGTTATTTATAATTAATTTTATGCCACCGTTATTTCGATAAGTAAAGTCAAAGTCAAAGAAAATAAATAGGCAATAAAATCGCACTTTTACAAGTGAATCAGTTAATTCTCGTTAACAAAGTAAGTTTTTGCTCAGAATTTTGATGCTAATTTAAAACAAACTATTGCCCCTTTTCAATGATTTATTGTTTAGTTATATTTTTGCAGGTTTCAGATAAATTAAATCAATCGAAAGCTATTTATTAAGTTATTACTTTATTTTGATCACTATAATTATATTATATAACTGCTTCAAAAAAGTTTGAAATGCCACGTAGACATTTCCTAACTAGACATTCCTACACCTAGGAAATATGAAGATTATCGTTCCACAAACACTGAGATAATGTGAGCCGAGCACGTTTACTACCTTCGACAACATCGTCATTTAGGTTAGGGGTCAAGTGCTAGCCTATCATAGTACAAAAAAAAGATGAGTTCAGATTACTGTCTCAGTTGAATAAGGTAGAACGTGTTTTTTTTTCTATTTCCAACAGATAAAAGCCACAATATCCACTAACTCAATCCAGTAAGTACATCTCGCAAAGTAAGAATATTACATCAAACAAACAAATTGAACAAAGTATCAAAGTCTGATCTCTTCTGATCCCACGGCCGAAGTTTTTAAACTAATCAGGGACACGAGAGTGAACTCGGAATTTCCTGAAACTTCAAAGTATGAGCGCTGCTAATTACTCAAGTGTGTTATGTTCTTAATATTTATACCACAGCATGATTTTTATAATATAATAATTCAGTCTGTAACTGTCCCACTGCTGGGCATAGGCCTCCCCTCACTTTTGTGAGGAGGGTAAGGACATAATCCACCACGGGGGCCTAGTCCGGATTGGTGGATAGCATGCCGCCGAAATAATTCTCGGGCATGTTGATTTCTTCACGACGTTTTCCTTCACCGAAAAGCGAATGATAATTACGTACATGATGTTTAACATGAAACATATTGGTTGGATTTTAACTAGCCATCTCCGTTTTGGCAGGTGAATGTTTTCCCACTAGGCTACTTGCAGCACCGCTCTTTATACGATTGTTAATTTTTTTGGACGGAATTATAATCCTAGAATTATAGTAGTACTTAGGTTTTTGCTAAATGAATGACATAGTGCCAGCCTCTGTCTGGTGTCAGAGATTGTCAGTTCACTGAAGGGCTTCTGATATAGCTTAACTTACGCTCCAATGCAAGAAGCAATGGATTTTCCTCATTTACTTTATAATAAGTTATTGATCCATTCGTTGGAAGACCTATTTATTGGATTGTAAAAGTTGCATAAAAATCTAGAAGTATTAAAAAATCATAAACTCAGCATAAAAGCTTATCAACGTAGTGCTTTTTTTTTTAATTACCTAAAACCAAGGGGCCAATGCTGCTAATTTAAGTAAAATGTCCATCCCAGAGAACCTGATTGGACAATTATTGGATCTTGTGACTTTAAGTGGTATGCTGCTATACCGTCAATGTCGTTAGCATTACAATAGGTAATATTGCATCGAGTGTTTCCCTAGAGTATATATTATTATTACTTACTAAAAGTGTTGCCTATCAAAATCTAACATTAAAATTGTGGCATATTTCTAAGCCAAGCCAAAAAAAAATGGCAATAAGTTGGCATTATGTACTCATTACATTGATATTCCAGTGATGTCAATGATATACCAGCATACCAAATAACCTCAATAAACATTGAATGGGTAATCATTGTCAAGCAAATATTCCTAAATATTTAGTAGCATACCAAATGTGTAAAATTACGCCATTTATATTCTACCGACACTCAATTGACGCGTTGGTAAATTAGTAGAATCGGGCCCCTGGAAGTAGCCTATTCACTCGTGACTTGAAAACTCCCAGGCATAAATAAATACCCCTGATCCGCTCCTCTTTTGTTTTCTTAAGTAAACAATCGAAGGCATTGAGTAAGTCGGCATAGTAAGACGATGATCCTCTTATCCGGCGGCCGAAGTTCTTAAACTAATGAAAGACACGCGAAAGGGCATCTGGAAGCCTCAAAAAACTCAAGTGGTCCCGGAATCGGAATCGGAAAATCGAGCCGACGTCGGATTATGTCTCTATAGACAATAGACAGATACGTGGTTCAAGGTTTTTTTTCACATCCCTAAAGACAGTAAGCGAAATTCCAATTTAGAACATGGACTTTACGTGGTAGTATTTTTCAGTTGGTTTCAGTTTTACGTTAGGAATAATCTTTTATTTAGAAACAACCTTTACCCTCGTGATTTTATGGAACATATTATATGGTTATTTACTCTTTTGATTTCTTCACATTTGTTACATGTAATTAATTACTTACTTATCAGAAATTCGTAATATTATGTTGAGCTCTTACCACATTTCGACACACCTGTATCAATAACACCGCAAATAAGTGCATGAATGAAAATAAATATAATAATAGAATATAATCACAATAATTCAGCTTGTAACTGTCCCACTGCTGGGCAAAGGCCTCCACCACGGGGGCCTAGTCCGGGTTGGTGGATACATGACTAAATAATTCTCGGGCATATTGGTTTCCTCACGATGTTTTCCTTCACCGAAAAGCGAGTGATAATTACGTACATATTATTAAGTTTAACATGGACCACATTACTACGTGCTCGCACTGGGATTTGAACTCGCAACCCTTTGTTTGGAAGGCGGACGTTTGTTTACCCTCTAGGATATCACCGCTTTTATAATATTATACTTAAAATAATAAATTTGATTTAAAATTATTTGAAAATTGTTTTACCAGTTCCTTAATTTTTGTTTGTTGAAATAACTTCCGAAACGAAGTAAATGCAAACGGAAAGTTAGCCGGGATCAGATCTGTCTTACTTTGTGAACTCAAATTCACTCGCGTAGGGATGCCCCCTAAAAATTCAATCAACGAACTCGGCGCTTAGCTCAATGGCACACGGATATCGCAGTTGGTATTCGGCTCACGGTTGTGATTTAAAAAATGTTTGACGAAAAAAAGGATTTGTCAGCTGTCACGTCTCTATAGTTCGTTAACACTGGATTCAATCGAGTGTTGCTGAATGGGAAGCATTTTAGGAATGTTGAAACAGTTTGTTGCGATGTGGAGCAGGTGAGGCTCGGATTACACAGGTTTTTGCTAATGTAAAAAAGCGCCGTTACCAACGGTATTGTAAAAAACCGACAAAGTGCGAGTCGGACTCACGCACGAAGGGTTCCGTACCATTATTTATAAAAACGGTAAACAATATCACGTCTGTTGTGTATTTTGGGAGCCCCTTAAAATATTTATTTTATTCTGTTTTTTTCGTATTTGTTATTATAGTGGTCACAGAAATACATCATGTGTGGAAGTAAAAAATTCATCTATTCATGATACAGCCTGGTATCAGACAAACGGACAGACAGACAGACGGAAGGACAGCGGAGTCATAGTAATAGCGTCCCGTTATACCATGTGGGTACGTAACTCTAAAAATAAGGTTCTAGATAAATATGTTTTCAGACGAATGGCAACCAAAATATGGGGATGGGGGGTGAGTCGGTTAATTGTTATCATGTTCTATTTGCGTCACGTACAGCGAGACTGATGGTTACTTGTTTTACAATACTGATGATTACCGTAACGATAATTATTCGGTAACTCATAATCTTAGCGTCAATTCGCTATAACCCGTATAACTCCATTCATTTCACCCATTCGCAAATCAATGGTAAGAGCCTTGTACCGCAATTAAACATCTCGTTTACTAAGAGATCAAATCAAACCAATCATGCTTAGCTGAGATTAGTAAATGGATGCTATACGGTTGGCAATTGATCTGTGGAATTTAGTGCTTTGCTATCTCATCTGTGGTATCTGCTAGTGTTCAATCAGTTCCCGGTTTTCTGTTGTCAATTGAATGATTTAGAGCTAATTACTGGGTAATTAGCGTCTTTGGGAAGAAACAACGAAGACGAATTACGAGCGAGGGTACGTGTAAGTAAATTATAACCTCATGGTTGAGAGGATCGGATTAATCCCATCCGCGTAGTGTAGCTATATATACATTATTTAATAAAGTACAAAACTTAAAAACACTTATAATAATGATAATAATTCAGCCTGTAACTGTCCCACTGCTGGGCAAAGGCTTCCTTTCACTTTAGTGAGAAGGGTTAGGCCATAATCCCCCATATGGGCCTAGTCTGGGTTGGTGGATACACGCCTCCGAAATAATTCTTGGGCATGTTGGTTTCCTCACAATGTTTTCCTTCACCGAAAAGCGAGTGATAATTACGTGCATATGCTCAACAAGAAACACATTGGTACGTTGAAGTACGTTGAAGAACCGCATTGGGATTTGAACTCGCCACCTCCGCTCTGAAGGCGGACACTCGCCCACTATATCAATAATTACTATGAAGTGCCTATGAATATTAGTCAGACCAAAGATGTATATGTCCTGGAATTAGTAAAACAATATTCTCTCATTAAAAAATAATAATTCAAAATTGCGATTTTGAATGCCTTTACTTCAGCGAGTTGTTTGAAAGTGATCTTAGCGTATTCAGCTTTAAATTTAAAGTTAATACGAACACCGTGTTAAAGTTTTCTCTAAAGTTAGGTCTAAGTACTTACAAAATTAATATTTCTTTGGAGAACTTGCGAATTACGAATTTAATAAACATTTTCAAATACTATAATCATAATTATTATACGAGCTAGAGTCTAGAAAGTGTCTAATGTAATTAATAAATCATTATAACTGTATTTCTGTGTTGTGCTATCTAATAGTTAGAGTCGAATCGTAGTTTATTTTTATGGTTTTGTCTGACTTAAATCATTATAACTGTATTTCTGTGTTGTGCTTGCTATCTAATAGTTAGAATCGAATCGTAGTTTATTTTTATCGTTTTGTCTGACTGTTTAAAAAGTTTATTGCTGACAAAATTTAGTGAGAGATCAGAAAAACATTGGTTACGATTTTCGAAGCTAGTAACGATAACGCATATGATTTTGTGCACGAAAATAATATATTTAATCCTTTAACTTCATTAATAGAGAGCAACATTTAAATATATCACAGAAATGACTTCCCTGCTACATTTTAATCTACCATTCCCACCATTGTATTTAATCTACGAGACAGTTACTGTAAAAATAGTTTTTGCTAGTTTATGTTATATGTAAAATGTTTATCAATCATCATCTAAAAACTCTAAATTGTAACACCTTATAACAAAAGCTCTGTGTTACTATTTTTAACGTTATCTAACATTTTATAAATTCGTCATGGCCATCATATTAGATTAATATGAGTAATAATATGAATTCAGTATTTTACTAAGCTCCTATTTCTCAAGTTAATGAGAAAACTAAATTAACTTAGTTGATATATGGATCCTTTGTCACTAAAAGGCTGTATTTACGCAGAATTTCAATTAGTTTTGTATAATTAATTTTTACAGAGACAATTATGAGTTCAAATCTTAAGTTCACGACTTTGCACAGGGGATGTAACTAACTGACTGTAACTTTAATAGGCATTTATTAACTGCCTTTATTAACTAATTAAATACTGCTAAGTATATGAAACAGTTACGTACGAATAGTTGACTAACAACAAGACTAATTACTATTGAAGGTTTATAGATATCACAAGTCCACTATTATTAAGCAGTGCATGAACATTCCGGCGGCATTGCCGCGTTAAATTTCAATGCTAATTATTCGATGAGCAATAGAAGCACCGGCATTTGCTTAATTTTTTTCTCGACACAGAAGCATAGCATGCTAAAGGGTTTTTAATAATCGTCAATAGCAATATGGTACATCACTAGAACCGATTTTGAAGTGGCCGAACAAACGATATAAAATGATTTATGTGGTTTATTTGGTAAACGAAAAAGTTATTGCACGCATCCATCATATGCCGTTAAAATTAGAAACATCAATTGTGAATATTGAAGGTCTAAACGACACCTCCCTAGAGAATGTAGTGTTTGCACGTTGCATTTCACTAAAACTTTTTAGTGGCCTTGTTTTTTATTATTATACACAGACATAATAATAATTATAAGAGGAATTAGACCAAACATCACGTTGATATTTAAAAAAATAAATTCAGGCAAGCCCGAATTAAAGCTGACAAGGTAACTATACATTATGTTCATAAAATCTAAGAATGAGATTTGTGCTGAATCCGTACTTAATATTTTTACAAGAAAAATGGTCTGTAAAATGTCGCCACCGTCACTCATCACTCATCAATATGGCGGTCGGCTTTACGAATAAATTCACTAGATATTTGTAATGCTCGGTCTGCTTCCTCTTATGTGTCTGTGTTGTTAAATATACCTATTTCCATTTGATGTGCATCTTATTGATAATAGAAGATGACGTGTTCGACGTAGAGCATGCTTATTATTGCTTATTGCTTACTAAGAAGCGACCAACTCACTCTTCATCAAAATCAGCAATCACGAGCATTCATATTGTACCTACCCCAATATTGCAAATAAGTATTGATACTATAGGTACTTACTTACCTATTAAATACACAGGGGGAAAATGAAAAAAAGTCCAGAAATCCCCTGCGCAGGGGATACTGTCAGGAGGTTTCTGGAATTAGCCTAAATTTTATGTATTTGATCAGCTGATATAGGCAAAATAATTCGTAATTCATGAAAATTTAATGACTGAGTTGAGGAGGTACGTAAATACACAGAGTCTGCATACGACATAGCATAGCTATGTTATCATTGTTATCGCAAAAGGCACATACTACGAAATATAAGTATTTAAACTTATCATTACACCATCGTATGTATGTAAGGACAGACGAAAGAGTAGGCGTGACTTTAATTAAAATGTAATAGAAAATTCAGCCAATTTTATTTCACTAAAATAATTACGGAACGCTAAGGAATGACTTTTTTACAGCACCATAAACTAAAAGGCATTAAAACAGAGCGGCAATTTTTAAGGACCGTCAAAAACAAATCGAGTTAAACCCCGTTCGTAGCTATCTAAACTGTAATTTCAATGCAACACTATTAAAAGGGAAGTACCTTTGTTATACATACACCCTAACACAATAATATGCGGCGATAAATTGGGTAGTATGAAAAACATGCATTTTTTACCCGTCGTAAAATTAGCTAAATGTCAAAGCATATAGTCACAGAATACCTACGCATAGTGCGTTTTGAAATACCGCATAAAATATCTCTGTCTTCCGAAACAGTGGAAATAACCTCTGACGTCTTTACGATTTAACGTCATTATCGGAAAAACGATAAAACTTCTAACCGTACTATTGGGATAAATACGACAAAACGGTACGTTCCCATTGACAATTCAATCGCGATTACGACTGTCTGCGATGAGATTAACCGTGTCCTTCGCTGCTTCGTTCGATTTCGGTTGCGATCTTTTGCAAATGCAGTCTTAATTCGGCTATTTTTGCCATGTGGTTTATCAATAATGGACCGTATCACGTCTCAATAACTTCGACATTAACTAGGTAATGCGGTTTTGTATCTTAAACTGACTAAAGTCCAAATATGCTTTTTTTTATTCACATTACAATTATTGTTCAACTAGTATGTACTAACAATCGACATCACAATCAATCCATAGATCAAACATATACAATACACATTTGGAATAATAATTATAATGTTGTTATCAGTTTTACACCTTATGAGTCATATTCGCTGCATGACTCATATACCTACAGATAATAACTATCAATAATGAACCTTAAGATAAAACTATACTATGGTGTCTAACGGTGTAGGTACTAGTATGAAATAAAGCTAACCTCGTTTGAGTTCACTTGTTTTCATCAAGACATAATACTACTCGTATTGACAGTATATCAAGCAATCCAATCATAAAACAAAAAATTGGTAAAGAACTGTGGCATTAACTAAAAAAACTAGACAATGAAACAAGCTTATAAAGCTTAACAAAGGCCTTGTTAAGCAGGGAACAATGCATCTTATACTGAGATAATTTAAGTTTAAAGAGTAAGTATGTAAATTAAGTAAGAAAATGTAATTAAGTTAACCTACCGGGAAAATATTTAGAGGGAAACACTTTATGTAATCACATTAACACTTTATGAAGATGGATTAAATCGTACCCAAGAGATATCAAACTGACGATTTCAAGATTAAACTTTACATCATTAATAGTTACTTAGAGATGATTATTAATTTCGAATATTATTATTTTTTATGAAACTGTTTATTGTCATTAACATAATATAAAATAAAACTTACCATAATATCTATATTATTTGTGTTCACTGATGGATATACCATTTCTACAAAAAAGTTGGCGTAATTACCAACATTAAAAGTGTTTTAACACAAAAACACGTTTAACCAAACTTATGTTCTAGTTCTATCCAGTTGTATCACTTCAAAACTATTTATTCAACCTGTTTAACACTCACACGAGTTATTGCAAAACTTGGAATTCGAAACAAAAAATGCCGCGAAACACACCGTCTTTTGTTTCACTCTACAAACTTAAGATTTAATTTTTATTAATGGCCAGTGCGCTAATTCACAAAATAGTTTGTTGCAAATTCAAATTGGGAACGTGATAGTGTTTAGTTTTCACCCGCGTTCGAAAACCGGCGCGACGCTCGAGGCTGTACGGGCGCCCGTTGCGTCAGGGATAGTACCACTGCGATTGTACCACGCAACGCGCCTGCGTACGTGGGCGATTCTGCACTCCCGACATATTTCTGCTTCAATTAATCCCGGCTCTGTACTCAATTACACCTACGAGTGTTGCTCCCCTGGTAGCTGGCTTAAACCGTTCAGCGGCGATATTGAATTTAAACTGTGAAGAATGCCTCCGCTAAAGACGGCTTACTGCGTATTGTTTT
This sequence comes from Hylaea fasciaria, assembly GCA_905147375.1. Lineage (NCBI taxonomy): Eukaryota > Metazoa > Arthropoda > Insecta > Lepidoptera > Geometridae > Hylaea > Hylaea fasciaria. The sequence goes on from LR990201.1 coordinate 2,873,450, forward strand.
TCCTTGCACTGTGAGATAAAAACTTTTCTGCTAATTATAGAGTTCGAGAAAGTTGCAAATGGTTCCGAAATACTTTAAAATATTTTGAGATGTTTCGTTTTGAGCGTTATTAGAGTAAATATTTGCGTTGAAAATTAAGTGGCCGTGTTACAAATTTTGTTACGCAACTGCATTTTTATTCCACTTTTATAGAGGACGCTGCGTAACTATAAAGGTGTCATCAGTCTTACTTAACCTGCTGCCTAGACAATTTTAGAACTTGTCTCCTCCCTATCTGGCCTATCGGTAACTTAAGCGCTTTGCAAGCCAACGACATCAGCCTTAATCCTCAGCCCGGTACCGACGACTTCTATTAAATTATGTCCGGATTCCTCTCGCTCCATGCTACGGAGCCGGTGCCAGTCGCCAAGGTACATCAGAAGCTCTGACAACCTCTGATACTGCCTCATTAGACAAACTCCGCCATCCGTTTATTGTTAGATACGGCGGTAGGCTAACGATCACTGTGCCCTTTGCAATCCCAAGGTCCGAAATCTCAGTTCCGCGCAAACGGCTTCAATAATTTATATGCGGATTTCAAACGCTCCTTATCAATTAATAGCAGTCAGAGGTATTTAGGCGGCTTGTTTAACTCTTGTGGTGTGCTCCCACATTTATAACACATGTATCTGCATTCATTAAGTATACCTATTAGATTACTCCTTACCTACATATGAGCACGCACTGTCAAGCGACACACTTCCACTTATTATCAAGACATACAACTAGTTAGTGTTCGTCGTTGTCTCATTGAACCATTCCCGTGTCCACCTCAGCTACCTCATCTTCTTCTTAATATATATAAATTACGCGTCACGTTGTTTGTCCGCGATGGACGCCTAAACTTAAACCGATTATGATCAAATTTACACTCCGTGTGCAGCTTGATCTAACTTGAAAGATAGAATAGGTTACATCTCAATTTACAGTCGCAACAACAAAAACCTTGGCCACAGGAACGCATGGCCGCGTCTGCTAGTAGTGCTATATTTATTACAAGTAGAATTTAGTACCTTCAAAAACCACTAAACTCTGATACCAGATACTGGCCGACCCACAAATAACAAACAATCGTAACGCTATTCATGTCCTCTCCCACCCGACGACACAGCAATCAACAGAACACTAAACCAAATCGCCTAGCAATATACCAAACAGCCATCTGGTCGTTCTCCTAATCTTTACTACAGAAATTAGGCTAACAACTGTCTGACAGACGAATTAACTTAATCAAGTTACTGAACCCTACTGATTAACGGGCGAAGCTTTAGTGGAACGTCCATTAGGACTAGTTTAACCAGCCAGTGGTTTGAGCCTCGCATTTAATTTAAACAGCTAGCTACAATACATACCCAGGTAGAAGGCACGAGGTATTGCGTTGTACATAGATCGTTTGAAAGGTGCGTTATAAGAAATGGGTGCACGAAATAAGACTAACCGCCGTTCTAAGAGGATTAACATAAATTATAGGTGTAAAAGAAGAGAGTTAAAAAATATAAGCAATGTAATGGCGGTAAAGTGTCCACCCGACAAGTGCCAAGCCCTCTGATATATTATTAAACCGTTAACTACCTCTCAACAGATTATCTGATCTATCATTCGCTTCACATAAAAACTTTAAGAACTTTAGTCGAACTGCCGGCATTAATGACCCCTGAACCGTTAACTTTTCCGAATCCTTTCGATGTCAGCCCATAAAAACAGCCTTAAAAGCTTTAGCACCTACTTAATTACCTTCACAATGGGGGTATAATATAACAAAATCTACTCGTCTTATACCTCAACAATAGAGATGGCGCAGTAAGACAATGTTTCACCTTTAATTAAAGGATAGAGTCGAAGCATTGAGTCTAGTTAACCCTTACTTATACTATCCCAGTGATATCACAAGGTTTTAGGCGAGTCGACTTCTTGAAATTAGTATAAGTGGGGCGGGCGGGGTTTTGGTAAACGGTAAAAAATCAGTGACCCAACCAGTATGTTAAAGAAGCTTAAAGCTTAAATATTGAAGCAATTGTTATATCGAAAGGTAAATAATATACGGAGTATATTAAGAAAATATCTTAAACAACAATCGCAACCAAAGATCCATTGACCGCGCTCGGTTGATCCTTTCTCTTGTATCAGAATATTTTTTTGCTTTTCTAATATAAAAGAGAGACTCTTGTTACCGACTTGATAGCCTTGGAGGTTTGTCTCTGAGATTGCCGGGATCCTTTTTGTAACCGATATAGACACCCTTTCATTGTAAAGACCTTCTTGTTAACTTTGAGGGTGTACCGGGTGCTTTCGAAGGGTAAGTAGAATGTCATGAAAAAATCCTAAGGTCCCGAATTTGAACATAACAATGTGTCCGGAAACTGTCCTGTCGCAGAGTAGATATTTGGAAATGATAAGTGGAGCTCGTTTCCTTAACGTATCTTTCTTATTTTACCTCTACCTTGGAAGTATGTACCTACGTGAATGTTTTCTGTATTTTCTCTTAGCCTAATCACATTTTCATGTAACCAAGAAAATATTGTTGTACTAAAAGAAAAATATTATTGTTGCCAATACCTAGGTAGGTAATATATTTTTACACCATTACCTTTTATAAAATACTTATTCGGTACCGTAATCTCATCAAAATTAGCCTAAATACCATCAACCATCGCTACTCGTTGCTACCATAAAATTACATTGTTATTCGAACTGGAAAAGTCTGCTTAAAACTATGGGAACTATAATCAAAATTGACATGTAAATTTGACCTAGAAAACGTTAATGCTAACGTTAACGTTAAAGTCAACGTTAACAGTGACGTCATTTGGCACAAAATTCCACAGCAATGTTTTTGTCGTATCGTAATTTAAGATGAGATTTGTAGTCCAAGTCCAAGGACCGTAGTTAATTGATTGATTGACATTTTCTTTAGGATCCCGGTTGGACCTACATCATAGACCCGTGGGTGTAGCTAAGTTGTGTTCCGAAATGGGACAAATTGACAACCAGCATCCCCCGGTGCCTCTATACCACTAGACGGGTCCGAGCGAAGCGAGCGGCATTATTTCTAGCTGTATTTCAAGAGTATAATGCTTAATAATTCACCAAATCACATCAAAACATACAACAGCTTTATAAACACGAAAACAAAGTGAATGCGTGGAATTTGAGACTATTCCTGGTAGTGCATCAATTATGTTATTGCAACAGAGCGAAATAAGTTTTTAAAATTCGGAACACTACTGAGGCAGGACTTGCAAGAGTGCATTTTTTTCTTGTGAAAGTCAAAAGTAATTTTTTGGGGAACTTAAATATTTACGTGCTGTTAAGGGAATAAAGTAAACGTGATATATTATGAAACCCAACGTTAACTCGCGCAATGCGGTACAGTGCGATTATGTATCCATTTTTATGGGAACCTCGTGTCAGCTTGTTCAGAGTTTTAACCTAATTGCACCCCGCCCGACGTGTCGAGCTTGGGAAGCAGGTCTCGAGCTCTGCAGCTAAAATTATCGGTATACTTACACATCCAATTAGGCACACACACGCATTTTACACAATATCGGAATCGTCTTCAAACCGATCCAATGATCATATTTTCGATTGATTGATTCCAATACGAATTAATTAAGTATTCATTGATTCCTTTAATCTGTGTAGAGGATAATCTTACGTGATTAATTTCACAGATCAAGATCAAGACCAATCTAAATATAATTACAACAGCTTTCACCGCCTTACATAGGTAAGGCTATACGTATCATATCGTTAATATATTGGGTTGATACGATTTAGTAGAAGTATGTTAAAGAAATCTGTAAACGTACGGGACATAATTTGCCTTATTTTATCTCTCATCATATACCATCTTCTAACCACATTATTACTATGATTTTTGGCTAATCACAGAATATTAATCTTGCGTCACTAATCACGTCTAACAACCTTATGCGTGACTCATAATAGTAAAGTATACAATGTTCAATACTTTACTTACAACAATGTATCGCTTGAATGGAGTGGAGCATCCTCTAATTACATATTATTTTAGGCTACTCAAGGTACTTTGCCATGACTTTGCGTACATGTCATCAAGCTCTCAGTTTATAGCTTAAAAATCATAAATGATAACCAATATTAAATCCAGCGAACGGAGCTGAAGATAAATTCTTAGCAAAGCTGTTTTATTTATGATCGATATGACCTCAACCGTTCATAATTTATTGTGGCTTCCGTACCCCCTTTCTTCTTGACAGTTGGTAGAGGATGACGTAATGGATGATTACTCAGTAGTGCATGAATACGTTTAAATGTAAATAGCTAGATAACTTTGCACTCTGTTTTGATATTTAAACTTGCAGAATTCATTTCTAAGTACAGGTACAGTGTAGACACATTTGGTGCCGTGACCAGGATTTAAATAGAAGTGTACTAAAATTCATGCTCTTCCTGCGTAGTATTTTTAAATATAGCAATTAAATTGGTCGTATGTTTTATCAGACAATTTAAAATCGCTTTAATATGAACATTGAATACATGTTCATATTATTACGTACAATTTTATTTTATGGTTGGTTTACTTAGGTGTATGAAAATATGCTAACGACGATATTGCAATGTATAAATGGTCGCACAAACTTTGTACGCACTTTTATTTTATTAACTTTCCTATATCTGTATCGTGCAAAAAAGTGTGAATAGCCACAATACATCCCATAAACAGAAGTTCAAACACCGTTTTATTTCACACGCGGGTCTGTCCTTTGTCGAAAACTTTTATTGACTTTATCTGCCTTCACAATTTTTAGGGATGGGGCACGTATAGTTTTAGTAAATGTTAACCTAATTTGTGCTATGAAGCGTGAAATACCTACGTGCCCATTATATTTGAGATAAGAAATACATAATATCTATCAGATATTGTAAGGTATGACATTTACACATAAACTGCCGATAGTGCGGAGAATAATTTAGCCGGTAACAAATTCTTTAATAAGTTGTCTATTGTAGGTATTATATTTCAACATTGAAAATAAAACTATCAAATTACATCCAATAGCTAACCGTAGTTTTGTATTATTACATAATAATATTCTGAACAGTATTTCGCTCGTATGTACCACGACAGGTAAAGGGGCAGTTTAGTTAGTCCTCTAATCAGGTGCTAATTGCAGAGCGCGGGTGTGGTCGCATTGCCACTGATGACAGCAATGTCTACGTGTAAACTGCATTTATTGGGTGCCAATGTGCAAATGTAGTTATTTCGAATGCGCTAGACACAATACCGTGTTTATTACCTTTGATATATTTCACATTGTATTGTTATAATAATTATGATGATATAATATAGATTAAAATCCCGTCATAATCATTAACTTAGTAGGAAGTTACAAAGAATGAAATAATACTAAACCAGTTGATTGAAGAAGCTGTCTCTTTATGTCGTTTATTATGGAAAATTCTTATGAAGTTCTATTTTCAAAAGGTTAGAAAGTGACATAAATCAACTGACATATTAATAAACTATTCTTGTGACAACGTTATTGGAAAATTTTTTCCCATCCCTAAATCCTTTCAATTCTCAAAGGAATCAGCCGACGAGCAAACATCGAATTCTTTGGGACGCAACTTTCTGTTGTTTCTTTACTTTGATGCTGGACAAAGTGATCGCTGCATTCTGTTTACGTACTGCTATATTATGGTTTATTGATCTGTGTAGGCATTATTCCCATGAGGCATGATTTAGTGAAGCCACAGAAGTTAGGACGCGAAGATAAAAATTTCTAGAAGTGAGATTTCTTCTGCTTATGATACATAATAATAATATAATAATATGGACTTCGCTCTCGGACCCTGTAATTAAATGTGGAAGTCCATAAAGAACATTGCAAGAACCGTGAAAACTCCATTATAACAAAACTGATTTCTAGCGATTGGCGAGTTACAATAAAATATCTAAAGTATCACAGTTGATGCAAGAATACAATTAGGGCTGTGAACATCTCGCTCTCTAAGTAATCCCGAATTAAACTCGAGTCAGTCTTAACACCAAATAATCGCTGTCAGTGATATCATGCATGATTATTCCTTTTTACATCATTTTACTTCACATTGTACGTAGCTTCACAAAGCGTTGTAGAAATGTACGCCAACATCAGCGAGTGAAAGAGACAACAACAGAATATATCTTTAGAAAGCATCGTGATGCGGCATACGGCTTGACGTTGTAAGCGGCCGATGGCATTTATAAGAGGCCACAGTCTTATTTAAGTGTGACAGAAAATAATATTGAGAACCATCGAGATGTTTGAACAATCGACTACAACATCTCGGAGTTGCCCATCGCTAGTCATTTCAGAGTTGTAACCGGAAGAGTTTACAAAGACCGAACTCGGACGTTGTTGTCGCTCCTTTGCACGACACAAAGAGTCCACTGCATTCCGGCCACGTATTTGCACTTTGTGTTCTCGCCGCTGCGGCCAGTGGACGTCTTTTTGCTACTTTCAAAGTTGGCCCGGACTGCTTTGTCATAGGAAGACTCGCCCGGAATTACCTAAAATGGTGTTACAAACTGGTTTCGTTTAAAACAATGTAACATACGAGACGTGAGCTGCAGTTTGAAATGCTACTTTTTTGGGAAGGTTTTACTTTTTGTCATCATCTCCCTTGAGTATTGTATCCTATTCTCCACTTTGCACGTTTCTGGAGATGGCTGTTGATCATAGAATATTATCAACTTTTTAAAAACATGTGAAAATATAAAAGTTCACTGTCATAATGTGATAGGTATGGATCATTGTATGATCCATAACTTAGTAATAAAAAAAAAATCATTAACTTGCAAATCCTAAACTGCATTGCGCGCGGCTCTATAAGTCTCTATCGTACTCTTGTACAAGAGCCTACCTCTAGAAGAAACTGAACACATCAGACAAGAGCAAGTCTCGCTGTCTTCCATAAAATCTACTCTCGTTAATATTAGAAGATGAAACTCAACTGAAAATTAGCTGAGATTGTTTCATCTCAGAGAGTATTGTGCTGCAGGAATAATAATATACAGGCAAGCTAGTTGCGAACGCATTTAATATGGCTCGTTGCACCCGGTACCAGCCAAGAATTGGATCAAGATAGAAAAGTATTTAATTTTACCGAATAGAGTGAACGTGACTGTAATTCTCGTATTCGTCTCCCACCGAGAGGCGTAGAGTAACCGAGTTTGTGTTTTGTAAGAACAATGAATGAAATGAACGAAATCAATGAAATGAAATGAATTAATAAAATGTTATTAATAACAAAAATGGATTAGCAAGTGAATTAGGTAAGTATAGAAACGATCTTACGGATGAGATATTGTCACTCAAGCAATAACAGAAAGAGTACTTCTACTTCAATGAATTCCTGGTATCGTAGAAAACAAGAAATAAGAAAACATTTGGCGCGTTGGAAGCTGTTCACTCAACACTCTAACTATTAGGCTCACTTACGCTTTCAACATTTAAGTAAATAGCCCTTTTATTACTTCCTGTATCCGGCAAACGAGTGCTATAATGTAATTCGTTTCTCGTAGCCGGCTTTGACAATTTCAACAAACATCATGGGTACGAAATAATTATAGTAGGCGTAGTTTGCGTTCGCATTCTACCGCGACCGCGTAAACGCGTTGTTTCTATGAAAAATGTATGATTCGTGAACACGCTGCTTGGGGCTTTATACATTTCTTATGATTTCTTCACACAACTTCAAACTACGCGTTGGTGCGTGCGGTAAAATGCGGAACTTGAATACAAGAAGGTACAGAAACAGAAAAATAATAACGAAGTTCCGATAAGGGATAATTTATAACACCTACTAAAAAGAAAAGCTGCTTATTTATTTCAGCTAAGTGACATAATAATATAACGTTCAGTGGTTTGTGCGTTTGTTTAGTCTTATTATTTATATCATGACAATCTCATCGTTGTATGAGTGCTAATTGCAAAGTATAAAAAAGATAAATTTCCTTGCCATTCGAAAAAAAATTGACACCGTTTAGTTACTCTACACAGTATAAATACTTATTGTCTTGATATTCTCTTGGAAATTCTGCAAGACTCCAAATATTCTGTCGTAGTAAGTTCTAATATACAAAGTAGTAAAGACATACTTTGTTGAAATGAAGTATAGATACCTACCTTTAAAGACATTCAACTTTTGTTAGAACGGTATAGTTAAGAACGGTACATATTGAGCATAATGACATGAAAAAATTTATCGTGAGACATTTATGTTAGTGTTACAAGGTCTGATTTTTGTGTATGATACTTTTAGTGGCCTCAAACAGTTTAGTATAGAATGTCTTCATGATATTTAAGCTAAGTATAGTATCATTGTAGTTTAGTTCTCGTGGTATTACTGAAACCAAGCAGACTTAAAACTATGTTTACAAATAATTTGAATATTAATATTAACTTTAAACTATACTCCTACTAACTAGCAAACTACGATGATCTATATGGCTTGGTTTGCTTTGTTTACCCGTTTGTTAAATATAGTCAGAACTAGATTGGTTCTAGTCGATAAACAAGAGTCCAAACTATTAGGTACTAAACCTAGTCTTAAAGGCTTTGGGCCTTGAAGCATTTCAGTAATTTCTCAAAGTCAATGTACTGAAATACCTTTGCACAAACAAAGTTTATGCTACGAGAGAGATGGTACTTTGCAAAATGTTGATTCAAACTCCTCTCCACATAAATACGGGAGCGACTAATGCAACAACTACGACATGTCACATAAAATTTGTCGCTACATTGTAAATTACGTAATTATTGATGAAAGAAATTTAATTGGTCAAAGTACATATTATTATGTACCTCCTAATTATTATTTATACCAAAGTAAAAAAGTGAGACAAAGAAGCCCGTCATGATGTTTATTATTTTTGAGAAGTACTGACGCAATGTACGCAAGATGCAAGATCGGCACGGCCAATCACAGTGCAATTTAGATGTTTTATCTCTCTTCTGCTGGTTATTTTTACTTCTTTACTGGTATCGGCTTTAGAATGATTATATTATTTAGCATTGTGAAAACAACACTGAAGATATTGGTGTATGTTTTACTAATAAGCGACATATTTAACTCTTGTTGTGGCTGTTTAACTATTATATATATTTTTAAATATTGGTGACTGTCGGTGGATCGCGTGATTTATTGGGACATGCGACAAGTCGCATTAGTAAGTTATGTCACTAACATGAGCTACTTCATCAAACTCACTTTAAGTTTTATTAGAGAGGCACTCATTAAAGTAAATAGATATAGCTTTAATAACATGTAGCGCTGAGGTTTTATGTAGATTTTGAATTTTGGGTAGCATCTGACGTAGAGTGCATGTGACTTGGTATATAAATTATAACAAATTGTACTTTAGACTATATTCGAATATTTACCGTAAGTAAATTAACGAAAGTAAGTTTAGGTACATTTTTTTTAATCTAAAAGCCTATCCATCCACCTCTTCCTCTTAGCATACTAATTATTATATTAATATTTAGTGAAGTTCTAGCACAAGGTCTTTTTTTAGCCAATACTCACAAAAAACCAACGGATGACTGACAGATAATCAATATCGAAAATTGCAATAAAGACATAAATAAATAAATCGTATACTCGTAAATCAGGTCAGCGATATTAACCATTCGAAATCATAACTGAATCGATTAATATGTGTAACCAATAATGTGGCTTCACTAAATTTAAAGTAAATTAAAATTATGAACTGATACCGCCTCATCATAGCATTGTTATTAAACAGGATTTACAAAATACATTCGAGCGTTGCAGTAGCCTGAAATATAATCGGTGGGAAACCGCAATCAAATTATGAAATAAGTTGAGTTATAATGTTTGTCTTCTGACGCGGTAGAATGCTCTACGCTCTTTGTTTTAATGACAGTAGCACTTATACACTGTTGTTTTCAGTGAGATGTAATAAAATCATAGGTAGTACATATTCAATTCAATTTTACATCACAATTTTGTGGAGCAATAACAAAAATGCAAAATTTCCAGCATTCTAACACAGCACAAAGTTGCTGAATTTCAATTCGCTAACAGTTAAGCCGACGGCTGCTCGGAGCCCAACTAAGCCCAAAGCGAACCGTTCAACATCGAGTGTGATTAAAACGCCCGTATTCGTGCTGTGTCTGACATGCAAACATAGTCTGCTGCGGCGTCAGCGCCACGGTCAGCGCCGGCCTTTGAACGGCGTCGACAGAAGGCGTGTCTACAAATTGCTCTGGCACTTCAAACTTTTCAAGTAACATCAAATTTTGGCGGAAAATAAAAAATGTGACGTTGTTAATTTTGTATGCTTTCTCAAACTTGTTTCTCTCCATCCAGAGGTGTCACTGTTTGTCCTGACTTTCTCAAACTTCTCTACAAACTATCTCTCCGGGATAACTAATTTCAAATCAGATTATGTCTTTTTCGTCCCTATATAGATGACGTACTGCGTCTCGAACAAAGACGTCTTTATATAGCGATACTGACAAAACCGTGTCTTTAACATTCCTCAGATAGACTGTTTAAAATTTGCTGCTTCATAAAATTCACTTCACGATCCTGACGTTAGCTCAAGGGTCGGCTGTGGGCGCAACTCAATTACTCGAATGGAATTCATCTTCATATCTCAACCAAACTGAGCGACTGAACCCAGACAGTCACTCAGTTTTATGGATCGAGCGTTTACGTGTTCAATGTTTGACATAATGAGCTACTTAAATAATTTGACCCTCTATGTAATTTTCCGGTCGTTTTGAGGGAATTTTATGATGAGAATGATGATTGTTGTTATTTCATAAATGATAATGATTGCTATATTTTTAAATTTGAATGAGTTATTTTGAATTGTAACTATTAATTTATCAGAGAAACAACACACAAAGATAGAAAGTTGGATATTAAACATTCATGCAACGTGGCAATGAAACGAGCATGTAAGACTGTTTTGTGATTTGACTTTGTACTCTACTCCCTTCAACTTTACGCTTCGCAACTTTAGGTCATGTTACTTTCCAAATAGCAGACTGCGGTTTTGTGACATTTGTAATACTAGAACTAATTAGGCACTATAACGTGACTAATTAGAAAAGTTGATATTACAACTAGATGATGAAACGGGTTCATAATTTATCATCAAGCCACTTTATAATAGCCATAATGTATCTCTCTCCAACATTATGGGAGAAAAAGTTATGTAGAAATTAAGTAAAATGTTTCGGGTTTAACGACGTGAAAATGTGAGAGCAAACCAAGCGCAAAATTCCCTCTTTGTTTTATACGTTAGAAAAACTTTCAATTAGGTGAGGGAAATAAAACTTTTTCTTCTGAGTCCGAATTATGTGGCGTTTTATTCCATATTTTATGTGAGCTATTTCTGTTGAGACTAATGTAGGTAACGCTTTATAATATTGAAATCATAGGCGTGTTAAGCAACTTTTGTAGCCGAGTATAACTAGTTAGTTATTGCCTCGAGCGCCGCGAGTAAAGTTTTAACAAAAGAACTCACACAGTTGCAACACGCGAGGGTTTAAAAGAACCCCTAAAAGAAGCACGTTTCACCAATAACTGCTGCACATATTGCAAACAACAGAAAATAGTAAAAGAAATTTCTGAAACTACAACAAGACCTGAAAAAGTATTGGGAAGCCGCGAACAATAAATAATAGAAAGCGCTAGCTTCCATTGCACCCAGAATCATACACACACCGCCTCCGGAAATTGCTTTTAACAACTTTAATTGGACTCTCACAAGAAAAAAGTTTTCCAATCTGCCTTTGTAAGTGCCAAAGCTTTTAAAACTGAGATTAGAGACCTGTTATTAAGCAAGCTGTTTACGGGGACATCGTTTATTCAGTAGCTACCTTTTCGGCTTAGTTTATGGTTTAGCGAAATCAAAATTGAAGTTTAATATTTGTATTTGGATTTTATGAAAAATTGGACTTCGTTACCCGGTTCTTGGATATTTAATGTTTGACATAATAATATATAGGCTGATGGTGATTTTTTATACTATGTAAGATGGTACTTAATATCTATAACTAGTACTACAACATAAAATATAATAATATACTAATATCACTATATATCTACCTACATCCAGTTACATACGGAGATAATCTTAGTCACTAAACTCATAACAGCGTAAGAGCAGCCGCTATCTTATGTAAGTTAACCTAATGATACGTCAAACCGACACACTCCATTCAAATTGCCATTAGCTTATTTGCATAGCCTCCGTTTGTGTATTTGCATTAATGTACTGACAAATTACATGATGTTATGTAATTATCATATTGAGTGAACAGCTGTCGAACATAGACGTAGATAGTTCTTCGAATCACCCGTCCTAAAATAACGGTTGAAAGTAATTGCTAATCACTTCATGGAAAACCTTTTACCTATCTGAACATCGTTTCGATCGTGCTACTTCGTCGAAAAAGCCGCTCTGGTGAAACGGTTTATCGAAAAACTTGTAATGCGCCCTGCGGCTTTACTTGTATTTTTTTCTGTTTTCGCAGGTGTGTTTTTTCCTCTTATAAAATCTTAAACAAAATACGCATACTATGTAAATATGCCTAATAGGTATAAATTAATTGGTATGTGCATGTTAAAACAAAAAAACTAGTTCTTTACTTTTAAATTACTTAGGTACTAGCTGCAACGAGACTGCTGCGTGAACAACATTTCAGAAATTTTAAATAAGTTAAATAACTTATTTAAATCTAGTAACCATATTAAAATATATTACAACATAGTAATATTAATACAAAAAATAGGGACTTTACAACTGCAAAGCTTTCGTTTTCTTTTTATACTATTCGCTCTCTAGGCAAAACTGGCGTCATACAAGTTCATCCCAAATTGGCCTATGCCCAATCACATTGGCACATAAGAGATATTTTACAGGCTACATCACTAACAGCTATTGTTTACGCCTGCCAAATGTTTAGCTCTTACGACCTCCGCACACTTGATCCCTTTTGCATTGGCTATAAAAAACTTCAAAGTTATTGCCATAACAAAAAAAATGCCTGGTTTTAGTACTAAAAACCAATTTTCTGAAAAACAGGCATTCTGGAGGTATAACTTAAAATGACATTGGCATTTGGATTTTACACTTTTTTAAATAATATCGTGCCTCAACATCAAGATGATGAACAAACGGAGAGTAACAAGATAGGGATTAGTAGGTAACTAACTGATATGGTGATCCTTAAAATTCAAAATATCAATCCAGAAAATTTCGGGGTATCACGGATAGATAAACTGTGTCGTCATGTTCTAGCTAACAAATTATGCCCTGACGGTGTTTCAAACAAAGCTCCATAATAGTGTTAACACCACACAACGAAGAAAAATGTAGAGGTATTAGAAAATGTAGATCTGTTGTTAACACCAATCTTTGTAACAAAAAGCACCGACTACGCGGAGGTTGCTTACGCTAGCTTATACGATACTTGTAGGTACGTGGCTCGTTTCAGGAATCGATTTGCACAGGTTTTCTTACCAACTCTGGCGTAAAGCCAAATGCATTCCGCTCTTGTTCACCCCGCTTGGATTCTCCAACATATTTAAGCTTTAAACAACTAACATTTAACTAATTATTTTTGTTTCGCTTATTAGTCACGGTTTATTGCATTTGTTTTCTAAGCAATATCCAAGTAAAGTTCAAACTCCAATTGCTGTATGTAGCAATTTAATTGCAAGCCGCTAGGGCTGATAAAGACTGGATGTGTTTCGAGCCGGAGTTCATTCCATGGATGGTCTGTCGGCCTACTACTGTCTATCGGTTGAGATGCAACCCTTACTAGGGTTAGTTTGTTCCAATATCATACAACGTGGAGCTATAGCGACAATAAAATGAACGCACGGGTAGGACGCGCTCCTTATTAATGATTAAAAAAAAATACTACTAAAATTGTAAAATCAAAAGCACGTTTGTTGGTTTGTCTTTCGGTTACGCAGTAGTAATTGACATAGATTCGTTTACCTCATAGATCACATTTTACCCCGAAAAACTTGCAGTTTCTGTGGTTTAATAGTAAATTCAGGTAAACCTGCAGACACAGCTAGTCGATCGCAATCATTTTGAAGTCTTCGCCCGCTAAAAATAATCTAAAGTTACCATACAACTGTATGTTGTATATAAAACGTACTTTACAATTGGTATCTATTCACTAAAAATATCAATCATCCACATACTGCGTAATATATTTCTCTATGGAAAAACAACTCAAAATGGAAACAATACCACAATTTGAAAAGGCCTGTTATTTAAATGATTGGCTGTCTCCATGCATGCAAATTTCACTATAACTCAATTTAGTGTATTGTGGTTGGCGCACCAATTATTCAACGCGCTGCATTTGCATGTCGTCAGGGTAGAGGGCGTGCCATGAAGCGGGCTCCCATTCACTGCAACACTGTGTCGGCCTAAATGCTGTCATCCTTTGAAATGCAAACGTAGCTAATGTAATGTAAGAGAAAGACACGATATTGTTACACAGTACCTTAGATCATCCGTACTATATAAACGCAAGCAGCGTGTGAAAGAGACCACAAGAGTAGGTACATTTCTATAGTAAGCATCGTGACGCGGCGTACAGTGTGACGGTATAAGCGGAAGATTGAAAACAAATGGCATTGCGTTGGCTTACAGCCAGATAGTAGAAGGAGCCCTCTGCGTATTGATTCTGTTTGCTGTCGTTCTCTGACTGCATTTTGAATGGCCTGCGATTGGTGGCCGATTTGGTTATGGAAATATGTGCGGTTGAGTTGTGGCGAAGCGGATTCGATTTAAGATTGTGAATCAGAAGGAAGCGTTGAAAGTTTTCCTGATAATTGCAGCTAAGTAACGACTTAAGTACAAATTTCAGGACATTTTCAACCGACTTCACATAATAGAGGAGGTTCATAAATCGATTGTATGTTTTAATAAGAGGAATACTTTATTAGTGATGATATCGTATTTAAATTTAACGCCACCTCTTTCATACCAGTTTACTACCCGACTAGACACTGACCTCTTGAAACTAGACCATGAACAAAGAAAACTAGTTACACCTGAAAGGTATGCGAGCATTACTCCCTGGTATTACAAGCTTAAGAACTAGTTAGAACGAGAACTTGCGCAGTCTTCTGGGCGGACGGGTAACTAATTGGAGCTATTGGGTACTTTTTTTAATTAAAAAGTAGTTAGCGAGTTACGATCTGCGAATTGCAGATTTCAAAGTTATCCCTTAATCTTCGAAGTGGCACTTAAATAGTTCACGAAGCATATCAAGCGTTTTATCATTATCACTACTCTGGTATTTTTCTGGGAGTTGAATTAAAAAAGTTGACTGGAAATTATAAAAAGCGGTTAAAGTTAAACCATAGATACCGGTGCAGTAATGTTAATGAATATGAAAAGTCAACAAACAGCAGTCTAGTTTTTGTCTAAGTAATTTAACTTTTTCCTAGTTTTCTCACAAAATTATGCAAGAGTTGCGACAGAAGTGATTCAAATCAACTTACCTTTTATTTATTTCATTAAATACTCCATTATAATCGATCGCTATCTCCTGTTATAGATCTATAACTGCCTCTCTCCTTACCATGCTCGTCAAAACATAACTGCTTTATGATATCGCTCCTTCCGATACCTTCCATGTTAATGACAAATAATTGCCCAATAAGCTAATAATAACGACTGCACACCTGTTCACCACCCTACAAAATAAAAGCTCACACAATAGCGCTAATGCGTACCTCGCCACAATCTCATTATCATAAGCCAGACAGATAGCTCGTAAACAACCTCCGAGTGGAGGAAATGACACTGTTTCAAGATAGTTTCGGCAACAAACTTTGTTCTTAGAAAAGGAAGACCAATTATAGTTAGAAAAGTTGACCATTATAGCTTGGGTGGTTCTTCTGTGTAGCTAAATTGGTAAGTGTAAGCACTGTTCAGCGTGCTACGCAGCGCTACGCGGCCGTAGCGCCGTAGCTGACCTTTGTGTCAAAATTTAGTTTAAACCACTTCACAAAGTGTGAACGTGACAATCGTCAATATCTAATCGGGTGGCGTACTAATGGGCAATCCAAAAAGTCCTTCACACTAAAGCAACGGCATGGCGGATGCATACAAAAACGCTATAGCAAAGGTACGTATAGACAAAGGTGTGGCTTACCCAGGTGGAATCTAGCAATAGAGGCTTACGTACACAATAACTTCCTTGATTAAGGCGGATTAACTTCACCACTATAATTTTATAGGCTATATACTACCACTAAATACTTTTTCAAACCCTCCACCTACGCTCACGTGGGCATTGCCAGTGGACGAGAACTTTCTATCAGCTTAGTAGCATTTATTTATTCATAGTGAGTGCCAAGCTCACTTTTAGTTAATCCGCACACACTTTAGTTGGGGCCGCTTACTTACGGCATAAAATGGCCAAAGTTACACGTTTGAAGGTAAATTATGTGATGTTTCCATACGGAAATACGGTTACGTTACGATCTTGGGAGATTCAGAAATGGGAGCAAATTTGAAAGCGTTTTTCATTATGTCGAAATGGTTCTAGGTTATTTGACGTCGATGTGGTGTTATTGCTCAACGGGGCAATGCCGCCATTAGGTTGGGTACGTTGCCAACTGGTAGTTGGCTAGAGCAACTTAGGGTTACCTATGAGCTTTTATTAGTTCTTATAATTTTTCTAACTATTGTAATAGTGCAGTTGCCTGCGGAAATTCGGATTATTTCGTTTCATCAAAGTAAAATTAAGACACGTTCATAAAACCGCTCCGTTTTGATTACTTTTGCTACTTACCGACTTCTAGCTGGAGTGTTGAAGAGGAGAGATTATGAGGACTTGATTATGAAATTTCCTCGGTGAAATTAACCATGCAAAATGTTGTAACAGGGCCGCCTCGGTGTGATCCCATTAAAATGTAAAAGACGGGTAGTCTAATTTCCTTATCTATTGTCGAAGAGAGAAAGTTAGCCAGCCGAATTTTAATAAGGTTCAAACATGCATTAAGAAATTTCAGTGTGTTCAAGTTATACACAACAGTTTTTGATGATATTCGTGTTCTGCAACATGAATTAACACAAATTATAACCTCAACTCAGTAATGTCTTTTCTAAATCCTACTAATATTATAAACGCGAAAGTTTGTCTGTATGGATGGATGTTTGTTACTCTTTCACGTAAAAACTACTGAATGGATTTTGACGAAACTTCACAACAATATAGCTTACATATCAGAATAACACATAGGCTACAATTCATAAAGATATATTATCGTATATTATCCAAACGCGGGTGAAACCGCGGGGCGCAACTAGTTAGATAATAAAAGCAGCGCGTCATATAACGTACCTACATGTAACAATGCCTAGTATTTGGTAGAGCTACCATTTCCATGTGTTTTTTTATACCATATCCATTTCATAATCGGATCATTTTTCCATAATCGGTCATAAATCTGGCAGTAAGTACTAGCTTAAGCGTCAATATTTCCTAGTACTTCAAATCAATATTACCAGCCTCATAATGGTAATAATTAAATACACCTTGCACATGGTTCCATACACATGATACAAAAACGATATGTGAGATTTTGTAGTTAGAATCTTCTAATCGATTTTAAAATACGACCGCAAACCAAGTAACAATAATTAACAACCAGTTAGGTTGCCAAACCCCGAGGTAGATTATGACCATTGACTTTTCATGAAATTGAGCTGAGATCCATGCTCAGCAGTGATCGGATGTGGGTGGTGATGATGATGATGATGATGATGATGACTATGATGATTATGATGAGGTAATAAAACAACATAATTACATAGCAATACCTATAATCATACAAGTACGAACATCTCTACAAGTCTTCATCAAAACCAACTGAACTATCATTGGCAATCAATTTAACGAATTCTTTATTGAAGTATTCTGTTATCATATTCCATACATTGATAGAGTACCATTGTATTACACCGATAACAAATATTATTCTTGCTACTAAACCAAACATTACGCACTAATTTTTAATACTTACCTACTATAAACTGAAACCTAACCTTTGGGCAATATAAACTATCGACAAGTATATAAATAACTCAATTATATTTTTAAGAAGATAAATATGAAAGATAAAGCATTCAAGTAGGTACGTTTAACAAAATGCAATTGAATATGAGATGTTTGCTTGAAATTGAAGCGATCTTTGCTCAGAAGTGGGATACAAATACTTGAAAATTTCAATCTACGCCTTATTTTCTTCTTGCTCACTCTG
The DNA here is from genome assembly GCA_905147375.1 of Hylaea fasciaria. Taxonomy (NCBI): domain Eukaryota; kingdom Metazoa; phylum Arthropoda; class Insecta; order Lepidoptera; family Geometridae; genus Hylaea; species Hylaea fasciaria. The sequence goes on from LR990201.1 coordinate 2,891,798, forward strand.
AGTATGTATTATTTCTGACTTACTTCTTATAAAAACTTCAGTACAAGACGTCTTCACCGTATACCATGTCGTAGATAATACCAAAACACGTCTGAAGATGAGGAAACACTAGGGTTGTCAACATTACTATACTGTTCGCTACGACAAACAATTTCATCGTATCAAGTCCGTCTGATGATCTGCAACGAAAATGAAAATTGTTAGCGACTGAATTGAAAACTTTTGAGGGACAATTTTTAAATTAAATGTCAGTAACATTAACTGAAAATAGTTGTAGCACAAAATACTACATATCATCAAGGTATACATTAAAATACTTTACGCAATCGCAATAAATCTGTATATATTTGTAATACACAGTAAAATTGGCGGTCATATCGCTAAGAGTTTACTTTTGCAAAAAAGTAAGAGTACTCTTAGGATGGAAAGTACCACAGATCAACCTAAAGTTACACCTTGTAGTGGACTTAAAAAGTTTCAAACTTACGACAGCCAACCTCCAAACCCTTGATCCTCTTCATCCAAGGGGTCGACCTTGACTGCAGGCTCCTCGGCGCTGGCACCTTCTCTATCTTCTGCTACTCTTATGGTCCGCTTTTTAGACGATCCATGGTTCAGTTTTTTCTTCATAATATCTGATAACAAGATGCGAGTGATTTTACTAAACAACGCTCTCAGTAATATAGTTTTAACTAAGATGTTTTCGATTATATAAACAAAATATTTTCGGTATTTCACAATGTTTTTGAAGATACTTTATTTAGACAGTCCATGAAGGTTTTAGCGTGTTTTTATATTGCAGAAACGTTGTAAGAATATTTGATTCTCCTGTAAAATAAGTAAAACATTCGTTACAATATTACAAATTTATAACCTAGCATTACATTTAAATGATCGCTAACGAAGTTTCATGACGCGTTATAAATATGGGCCAACATTTGAGTGCAATAAAAATATAATCGACGATAAAAAAGGATTCGTTAAAAACGATTCAAAACATGCGACAGAGCGTAACTTTTGGATGGTTGCATCACGCACCGTTTTTTATTTTTTTGTATTGTGCATAGTGTAGAGTGCTCGTAGTTTGATTTAAATTCATTTTTAACGCTCGCAAAAAACCGTATTTATATTTTTACGACGCAAATTCAGTTTAATTCTTTGATCCAGATGGCTTCATTTTAGGAAAAATATTTTTTAATACTTTATGGCCTATCATTTGACCACTAGGTATCTCTCATGATGTCTACATGACGCCCTTTATCCACTTTGAGATCAAATATGGCTCTTAAAAACGCAAATTACTAGAAGCGATAGACGGAATAAACAAGTTAGGGCCTACCCCATAACATGGGAAAATGGGAAGACGAAGAAAATCAGGCAACAACGTTGTATTTAAGCCAATATACATCTTTTTTTTTTGAGGGAGGAAATGCCTTCGCACTATCCCTTTCACCACGGGGGTGGCGGAAGGGGGGCGTGTGGGACTTGAACCCACTAAAACCACCCCGTGGGCCGTCGATCCGCCTGGAGTGGGGCGAGATGGGGTCGTGTTGGCATTCACCATCTCGCCCCAGCAGCCAATATTTACACCACGGTCAACCCCGACTCTTCCACATTCTGTGATCACGGTTAAGTTTACCCATTATCGCGACGCTCCTTAATATTCATGGTAAATACCCGTTTATGACGTTAATTCTAGCGTTTAGGCCTCTATACCTGCCCAAACCACAATATCGGAGAAGATTTTCAAATATTGAGTTTACTTGGAACCCGACCGAGGTAAATTTGTAACTTTATTTAGTTTAGGGACGATTTCGCAAGAGCATTCGCATGTTCTGATACATATTTTAAAATTGAACTTTTCCTATAGTAAATAAGCTAAAGAAAAGATGTCTTGAAGATTTATTTTATTGTATTAAGATAACTTTCAGCTTTTTTACTTGCACTTTGTCATAATAACTGGAACAATAACAAGTTTTTACCTTTAGAAAGTTATGTACCTACTTACTATAATATAAATTACGTGTCCCGTTGTTTGTCCGCAATGGACTCCTAAACTACTTAACCGACTTTAATCAAATTTGTACACCGTGTACAGTTTGGACTAACTTAAAAGATAGGATACAGTTTATAGTCACAATATTATTTAATTGCAAATTATTATAAAATTTAAGAAAACTGAACGGCCGTATTGATTTTACCTTCTTGGCAGGACAAATGACAATATCTTGACTTTAAAGCCAGGACCACGTCTGTGGGGTCAGCTTGTTTAAATATAAATAGTTGTGCCTTTCTCAAAATACTTCATGACGTTTATACCTCTACTAACAATGGAATTTCATTGTTCCACGATACAACACAGCTTGCGATAAAATTGCTTTTATAAATTTACTTTGGTTTCATGGGTCTTACAAAAATGTAGAGTTCATGAATTTCAACGCTCACAAGAGCACATTTCTGTTGAACCGCCTTACCACTGAGTATTTACATAGTGCTTCCCATCAGTCAACATTGCCAGCACATGCGGAAATTCTACAGTACATTTACATTCAACATACGAGACGGCAACGAAACCATATCATATACCCGCAAACTCACACCTTCCAAAACGAATTACCTTCGTCCCAATCAAAAACAAAGTAAAACAAGACACTCGTCTGCTAACAAAACACTATCGTCAGCACCTGGCTCCCTAATCAAATATTGTATGATTCAATAGCACCGGCGCACAGACATATAAGAGGAAGCAGACTGGGTATTACAGATATCTAGTGAAACGGAAAAATATTGCATCCAGGCAGAGCCGAACTAAGGCAAGACAGATATGGATACTTTCAAAAAATTTAACTAAGATTATTTTAGTGCTAGTTCTTCTAGTTTTGGTAGTGCTGAATCTGACCTAATATGATACAAGTAGAATGAGCTGTAACAACTTCGCCAGCGTCATAGTCATAAAATATTATGGTGGTCGGCTTCATGACGGAATTCACTAGATATCTATTATGCCCGGTCTACTTTCTCTTATATGTCTGTGGTACCAGCGGTTGTGAGACTGTGAGAGATGCAGGTTGTTGGGGCACAGAACGTTAGAGTGTAAAGGTCGTAATGATCTTTTGAGAAATAGCTCAGAGCAACTAAGGTTAGCCATTGCGCTTCTCTAGAGTAATTTGCGGCGGCATTCGTCTTCGGCCTCGGTCGTATTTGGGTCTCCAAGGATTCAATAACGCATTACCACGCTGGGTAGAGGACATTAAACGGCACGAAGGCTATTAATGGGTGAGATGGACACACATTCACCATGAATAGAAAGGACGAGGCACATATGCAATGCTAGATCACGATAAAGACCCCATGATGCTACTAAATAAATTGATGGTTTCAGTCATTCTGGAAACGTTCATCAAGAACCGCTAGAAAGTAACCTGGCAGAATTCAAACCTGCTTACCTGTGCTGGCTGAAGTCAGGGATGCAGGACGCATATTATCACCGCGTAGACTAGAAAACTAATTATTTATCCAATAGCCTACCTTCTTGTTGGCAAGGCGACGAAGATACTGAAGCCACGCACGCCTCGTCCGCGACTAACGAACCGCATTCATCGAGAAACCTCTCAAGTGTCGATCGATAATGTACCCGTATTTCAGGTGTGTTAACTTGTGGACTACACGAGCGTTTTTTTAAGTATTGAACAGTATGACGCTGCAGTATGAACTGCTTATGACGCGTTGATCATGATATGACCGAAGCGTTGGTCATGTTTCTATGTCGAATAAAAATAGTACATTACGATACGTGCTGTCTAAGTAGTATATTAATACACGGCGGCGTGAAGTTAGCGCCCGAGCGAAGCGAGGGTGCTAACCGCCGTGTATTTAATAGACTTACTTACGCAGCGAGTATCGTATACTATTTTATAGCACGTGCGACATAAACCCGCCATCTATTTAATTTATTTAAAAATAATCTCCTAATTAATGCAATGAAAAGATGTTCATTTGACTCTTAGTAATAAACACACAAGTTTTAAAGTGGGTAGGTTGACATTCCACCAGTAGAGAACGGGAAAACACAATTTACACCTACCCGTATCACTTCTAGATTTGTTATTATAGGTTATTAGTATTTTTGGATGCATATTTATTGTTCGTGGATTGCTTAATGTGATATTGTTTTAGATTTAATATTGTTCACTTTAAATAATAGTCAAACATGTTTCAACTAAAAAACAGTGTAAAATATAAATATTGTAGGGCTTCATTTTGTAACCAAATCTTTATCGTAACGTGAATACCTACTTAATATAGGAATCTGTGATTGATCTGGTTTGTGCATAAATGTATTCACTATGAGACTATATTTTATAATCTATATATATAAAAGCAAGAACTGACTGACTGACTGACTGACTGACTGACTGATCGATCAACGCACAGCGGAAACCACTAGGTCTAGAACCATGAAATTTCGCACAAATATTCCTTATGTGACGTAGGCGTGCTCTAAGAAAGGGTTTTTGAAAATTCAACCCCTAAAGGGGTGAAAAGGGGGTGCAAAGTTTGTATAGAGCAACGTGTTTTCTTGGTCTGATCAACTTCAAACTTGGCATTTATATTCTTTAAAAGATTTAATTAAATACGTGTTTCATCGTTTTTTAATATTCAACCCCTAAAGTGAGAAAAAGGGGTTGCAACATATTTTCATCCGATTTAGTTCATAATTGAAATTTGGCTAAATTATGCCATAAGTGACCTAGGAGTGCACTAAAATGTGATTTTTAAAATTCAACCCCTAAAGGGGTGAACAGGGGTTGTAATGTTTGTGTGTAACAACGTGTTTTCTTTGTCTGATCAGCTTCAAACTTGGCGTTTACATCATTTAAAAGATTTATTTAAATACATTCATAGTTTTTTAATATTCAACCCCTAAAATGATAAAGAGAGGTCGCAAAATATTTTTCATCAGATTTAGTTTGAAACTGAAATTTCGCACCAATATTCCTTAAGAAACGTAGGTGTGCCTATGCACTAAGAATATTTTTTTGAAAATTGACCCCCTAAATGGGTGAAAAATGGTTGCAAAGTTTGGATGGAACAACGTGTTTTATTGGTTTGATCAACTTCAAACTTAGCATCTATGTTCTTTAAAAATTTAATTAAACACATGTTTTTTCTGGTTTTAATATTCAACTCCTAAAATGTAGGTAGGAAGTGGTAGATTTTGGTAGAAAATGATAAATTAACGGTAGTAAATGGTAGATTTTTAGTAGGAAATTGGTAGATTTTTGGTAATAATGGTAGATTTTGGTTAAAATGGTAGATAATGGTAGATTTTGACAAAAAATGGTAATTTGGTAACTGTGCCGATTCGCTGGTTGAGTTATTCTGGCACATAAATAAATAGTTTTGGGATTTGTTTCTCCATAGGTTTATTTAAAATATAAAATTACAAAAGCGTTACATATATCAAGCTGCCATCTTGTTGGCTTCGTTATAGAGAGAGCCAATGAGTGAACGAATGCACAGATAATGATGAATGATGGCTAAGACAATGAACGAATGAATGCATGAATGAATAGTTTATGAGAGATTCGAACAGGTAACATTGATAAATGACAAAATTGGGCCGATGACATCAAAAGAGTCGCAGGCAACTGGTGGATACAAGGCAAATTGTCGTTCGGTGTGGCGGTCTAAGGGGGTGGCCTATGTTCAGCAGTGGACGTCTTCAGGCTGATGATGATGATGATAAATTTGGTAGATTTTGATGAAGATGGTAGATTTTTGGTAAAAAAGGAAGCTTTAGTTAAAAATGATAGATTATGGTTAAAATGGTACATTTAATTTAGGAAATTGTAGTTTTTGGTGCGAAATGGTAGATTCTGGTAGGTAATGGTAGCTTTTGGTATTACATGGTATATTGGTAGAAAATGGTAGATTTTTGTATAAAATGGTAATTTTGATAGAAGATGGTGGACGTCGTACAAGCATGTTGGATATCGCATATCGGTTGTCGATGTCGAACTCGAGGTTATTTTTAGCTATTAGGAATTATGGTAAAATATAATTATAGTCTGCGCGGACGAAGTCGCGGGCAACAGCTAGTATTAGATAATAATATGGTGTATAATAATTGCATGTGTGTGTATTCAGTGAAAATGCAACATTTCTAAATCAAGTAAGTAAGTATTCTTATCTTTCAATAATTATATAATCGTATAAGAAATTTTATAACAAAGGTACAGAGTAGGTACGGTTAATATCGCTAACTTAGGTATAGCGTTCAACGTAATAAGTAATATTGTCCGACGAAGACCAAAATGAAAACATGCAGAAATATGGCGCCAAAGACATTGGCGTTTTGGTCCCACACGTTACAGGTTATACGTATCTTCTCTTGCTTACTATGAGTTTGTGAGTGGTGTAAAAATGTATGACTGATTAGCTTTGGTTCAGTATTACACTCGCAACGATGGGTATATTCTTAAACGGTGTGAAGTTAGTGAACATCAGGCCGTTTAAAAATGTGCTACTTTGAACAGCGCAAAGTGTGACCTAAGTGCGGGTTTAGGTCGCACGGTGCTATAAAATTACTTCATAGTATCAGCGTCAGTATCGAGTGAAAAAAATTCTAGCAGTTCGTAATTTGTTATATGTACTTGTAAATCAGTTAGAGCCCCTTACGTACATAAGCTCCTCTCCTCGACGAACTTATGGCAAAAGTAAAGCTGTAAACTGTAAACATCTTTTCCAATGATTGTAACGCATATTCCCACAAAGTTACACCTGATTCTATCAACAACAAAAAATCACGTAGGCACTTTCGAATTCGCATTTATTACGCAAGCACACTTTTCACAGTTTATGCCCGTTCGCAATTTAAATCCACCAGGTTCATAGATCAATATTGTAATTTTTTTTCACGGGGGAGAGGTGTTAAAACCCCTGGGGCAGACTCACTTAGTTTACTGCGCTCATCTAGTTAAATAACTAGGAAGGTGCAGTGAACCAAAATAAGTACCTAACTAACTAGTTGGTTACATTCACAGATCAGATAATGTCCTCCCAAAGTACCATCCTTGCTATTTAGCTATCAGATAACGCCATCCCAAATGAACGAAGAGCAAGTTTTACAAAGTGAAAAACCTACATAATTCATTGTCGAGGCTCCTTCTGACTCTGGTTGGGCAAACAAGGGTTCCACGGTTTTTGTCCGGGTGACATTGGCCCCTGCAAAAACAAATTGTTACAACTTAGGTGGTACATATAACTCTCGCTTTTGTAAAGGTGGTAAAAGCAAATTGAAAATTTCATTGGGCTTGCTAAACGCCCCCTGTGGCGATACTATGAAATCAAATCACATAGTGCGGTTCACTATATTTTTTGGTAAAGTGTGTGAAAGACTAAATTCTATTTTTCATAAACGTTATCCCCGAAACAATTTACAAAGCATATTTTTTTAATATTATTACCTTTTTGATTTTGTCTACATTTTCACAAAGATAAATTAGAATACGTTATATTCTCAAGAAAAAGTTTGCAGGTGAAATAACTAAAACAATTATCCCATTTCGCCAAGTAACGTTTTGAAATGTTTTTTTTTTGTATAGCAATCTTCGACAGTCAATCAGATTGTCTATCAGAGACATTTCAGCAGCAATAAATGAACTACTTCCAATGAAATTAATGAAAAATGTTGAATCCGGCGAGTGGGACAAAAATACAGAACATCCAATTTCTATATACAGGGAGTCCCACTTACCTCCTTCTTTACTCCGTTGGAAGGCACTTGAACACCTCTGAATAAAAATGCACAGTTTGCAGTTTTTTCATCTGTCCACTATCAAGAGTCGTGGCTGGTATTTACGAGAGATTACAAGTGCACTTCAGCACCACCTGTCAGTGACCATCGTATGTGTGATTTTTGCGTCAGTTTTTTCCATACAAAATGGCATATATTAAATTCACACAAATGTGAAATTGCGTTTTTTTACAAAACCTTTTTGCTCTGATGTTCTGCTACCTAAATGTATCACCATCCTATTTATTTTCAAATCACAGCGCTGAGTAATAAAGTAAGTAAGAGATGTGAAGAAAATATAATTAAATAGGTGATTTAAATTTTGCCAATGATAGATCAAATTGATAGATTGAGAACCCCAGCCCTATGCTGACCCTACCTACGTAACGATACTTAGGTAAAACATAGGTTTACACTTTAACAAATTTTTATATTATGTATTATATTTACTTACTAAATATTCCCAAAAAAATAATTTTTACTATAGTTAACATGATTAAAATGAAATTGAACGCGAGAATATATAGAAGCAGGTGGGTATTTTACCTTAAAGAAAACTACCGATTAATATTTTTTTGACAACAAAATACCGGTTTTTGAAGTATCAGCTCTTTTTAAAGATACTTACTATTGAACCAGCTGATAACAACATCTGCAAGCACCCAGTCCCCTTTGCCTGACGCGCCTGATGCAGGTCGCGTCTCAGCCACTGATAGACACCTCGACCTACTCTATTACCACGCGTGGCGCAGCGATTGACATCACGTAATTGTATCTGCAGGGAACAATCAAACGCAGTAATTGGGTACACATGGTAGATCAATTCCGATTTGTCATCGTTTAAACGGTAAAAGGGAACCGGAAGCTTCGAAGATTAAGTTCAAAGATATGTGCAATTCATCAACCCGCATTGCGTCAATTCAATGGCAGCGAATTAGGGCTACGCTTTCGCTGTGAATTTCCCGAAGAGACGAGGGCACGAGTTAATTAAGATGTCACCCCGTGCCAAACTCGCACGGGAACGCAATAGGCTCAATTTTCTAAGAAACAATATCCAAATTGGTTCCAAATTAAGATGCCGAAAGCCCAACTATCATACTAAACGTAGTTACTTACACACAAAAACAGTCTCAACGAAATCATCCTTATTGTAGAATTATGAAAACTGAAATATAATACACAAAACCGGTTGAGTTATTGAGAACATTTAGTTTTCTTTTAGAAGTCAGTTAAAAATATATTATGCAGATTGGACTGTTATTTTAGCGGCTATTTCTACACAAGAGCAAAATAACTCACCATTGCGTCCAAAATTGACCAAGTTCATTTTCATTAGCTTGTATAAGCCTACTTAGGACAAACTATTTGCTATATACGATAAACTGTATTGACGTTTTCTTCCCTCGATTCCGCTCCGGTTGATTATTAGGTAACTCCCAATCGAATTAGATAGGTAGTTGGCTCAATACAGTGGTGGTATTATCGGAATGTAATTAGCGTTAACATACCACAACCAGTGACGTAATAATGTCAGTAATTAATTTATCAAATACAAACAATGACATACAAGACATATAGGGTGATTGCGGTATTTCGGTGAAGCCTATTTCATAAAAAAAAAACTTTGCATGTTTTGCATCTCATCGACATTGGATTAGAAATGTCAGTTCCGCACCAGTGACCAAAATTCATAAGTAATGTGCGGATTTCCATTGCTCCGTGCTTCAAACGGCACGATAATCCATCGCTCTCGACTTTTATCACTTATGACACCAGATTAACAAACAGAAATACAAATTACAAGTATATTCTTTTCCTAAAGAAGCCATAGCCCGTCATACTCCATTTATATCTATAACCTTCTCATTATCAGTTCTTGCTCGAATGTTAACAATGTCAAATGTAAGATAATTACCGTTGCATTTGAGGGTTAGTCTCTCCCGTGGTCTATAATCTCGCTTTGCTGCGGTAGATTTAATAAAATTTAGTCCCATCAGCCGAGATAGAAGTCAATTTCAAGTTTATAATAAAAGAGTCAACATTCGATCTTTTGATCAAAAATGTACCTAATTGTGACGTCACAGTTTGTCAGTCTGACATAGTTAAAAGACTGCTACCAATCGATAACGGCACGTATTCTTCTCATAATATATATTTTTTAATTATTCTATTTATTTATTACTTTTCTAATATTAAGTGTAGCCCCTGTACCAGGTACCTACGTCAGTCTAGTACGAGTAGACAGTATACAAAAGCTTGATAGTTCCTATTTTCAAAATAACAAATCTGCCATCGATAATGACTCCATGCACAACGATAAAATAAATACCAACGAGAAAATCCTGAAACATTTTAAGTACCGATTCATTGCAAATTAATGAAGTGCTTAACTGGCCCAGTCGAACGTTTGAGCCAAATTTGCGTGTAGATTGTTAATGGGCACTAAACATGCTTTATTGAAGCATGCTTTACGATATAGCTTAGCCAATATAAAAACGTTATCCATGAGATCCACAAATATTTTTCCTGGTCTGGGTGTAATTGCATGTGAAATTATAGGTACGTCTGTAAGTGGTACCCACGCACAATCCTAGTGTGGTGCTACGTTTAAATATAGAAATAAATCTCCTGAGAGAAGATTACTGGTGTTCTACGAATGTTGAAAAATAGCTAGCGACACCATAAAGGTTGTATTTATACTAATGGCATTACAGACTAAAACAATATAAAACAAAAAGTCCATCGGCAACTCACACCCAGCTTTATTCTATGTACAAACAACTGGCTAAAAGGCTTCCGAATCCCTATAACCAACAAGCTATCTCAGAATTCTCACTGCAATTCGCACATCCCAATCGACATTATTTGCTTTACGTGCGCCAAATACTCAGATACGGTCATGTATAATATAAAAGACGTCTAGGGCCCTACGTGGGAAGATTGAAGCGATTTCGTGACGTGCTATACTTTTTTAGAAATTCTAAAAAGTATCTTATAATCTCTATTTTTATGGTGTAAGTATTTTATGAAAAACCACAGAGTACAGGCATCTGTTAATTAAATAATTTTGAAGGTAACTTTATGTAGGAACACCTGTTTTGTGTTTTCTAATGGCAGGGTGACATTTTAATCGTTTGCTTTCAAAAATCACGAAGTTTCGGAGAGGAGACAGGCGTCTGGAACCGCTTCGAAACTAGGACTGCGGTTCCGGTTGCCTGATGAATTTATTTTACTATATTGACTTAGGCGACTGGGACCACTCGTAAAATCTTTTGTTTAACCCGAATCCTAGTACAGGTAGAATAACAAATATTTGAAATAAAACTACTTTTTGTCTTAACATCAGTTTAAGAGCTTATACAATAGACAGCTTCCGTAAAATGAGCGGTTATTTGTCACGCGTATATAGAAGTTTCATTGTCGGTTTTACTTCAAAGACTTGTTGATATTATATATTATCTTTTCATCTTCACATAGGGCAACTTCCTCTTCTCTTTGCATTAGAAGCGAATACTATCTTCCCACAGCGCAGTAGGTGATCATTAACGCTCTCTAAGTCCTCCGGAGTCCTCAGACCTCCATTTTCAATCGTCTAAGAACGACTATCTTGAAACTCGTAAATCTTCAAGCGATCCTTGTAATCTACTGTTTGCTTGGCGTTTTATGGTATTAAATTTTGCACCTTAAATTGATGGAATTTTTATGGAAACCTGTTTCGGTGATAAGCGATATTTATGACTTGAAGTATTATTACGTCTGGCAGTCATCTGTATTGATAAAAATTTGTACCGATATTGGGCGTCGGTTATTAAATATTTTTTATTCGTTGCAAAGTGATGTATTGCAATATTTGTAATAGGTTTATGTTTGACCACTGTCTCACCTGAATTCACTCTTGACTTGAAAGATTCCACTATAAAAGTATAGATATAAAAACATAGTTTTGAAAATTCAAAATCTAAAACCAAACCTCAAACGAAAGTATTTAATTTTACGCTGCACTGGCTCTGGCAACCTTTACAAAGCTGGACTATGTTCCTACACGCGTTCAGCAGATTTCCTTGAAAAATCTTTTCATTTCTTTTCACTCCTGATATCGCGTCAACATCAGAAGTTTATTTTTAAATGCAAGCGTATTTCTATGGACTTTAAAGACATCAAGGAAACAGTATTTTTCACGAGCTTGTAAATATCAGTTGCTTGGTAACTTCATTATTCAACTTGTTTCACATAACAAGTAACCCTAAAAAACGCTGCAGAGCTGCCTAACGACTCTGATATGAGGATTGAGAATTGACATCCCGTCACATAATGAATAAAAATTTAAATCGTTTAATCCGCCCCCAGGAAAGGGCGACACATCTATCGATAATAACGCTAAAACACGGCGTGGCGGGTTTTGTTTCGAGTCCTAGCGATATTATCGCAGCATAATATTATGTAAGAGTAAGAACGACTTATAAAGTGTGATTAACGTAAGTGTGAAAGAGTGCCTGTACGACGAACTATTTACAAACGAAAGCCTATGCGAAAAACGATTAGGCGAAAGAACGCCTGTGCAAAGAACTGTGTAGCAAAATAACCTATGTTGCTTTTTATACTAAGATTTACCTAATATTTATTTCGGTAAAAAAAATATTTAATAGACAAGTAAAATAATAAAAAGCCAGCATTGAGATGCGTAAATCAGAAAAACTTACGCAGGGCTGAGCATTGAGACTACTATTTGGTTGATTAAAGAATATCAAAATTGGATTTAAGCCACCAATTTACGGGAAACGTAAAACATTTCTACCTTATCAGCTGAAACAGCAAACTTTCTCCCAATATTCATGAAGTTATTAATGCCAATCCACCGCATCGGAGGAACGTGTTATATTTCACCAGATTCGGGACCATCAAAGCCCCTCAAATTCGAATTTTCAATAATCTCGGCATTTTTTCTCCGTTCGGATGGTTTTCATTACGCAATGGTATGATTCCGCGGAGCTTTCCATGTGAACGAGCAGCGTAGCCGGAGAATGTCTAAGTAAGTTTGGAAACATACGGGGAGGTAAGGAGGATGGACCTGGCGCGACTTTTTGTTTAGTTTTTTTAAGCAACAACATTTACTGTACTTAATTATTTTGAACTTTGCTATGTACTTATGTGATCGTGATGCTTTTATTTAATTTAATAATCTCTTTTTATATTATGTCATCAACATCGTCATCATCACAGCCCATATCTGTTCACTGTTAAGCACCTATCGTGAGTAGGATTAGGTCATAATGCACTAGGGGTCTTAATTAATTGATCGCAACCCTCATATATTATACCGGAAAAATATCTCGGGCGTGTGGGTTTCCTCACGATGTTTTCTAACACCAAAAAACACTTAATTACTTTTATCTTATTTTTACAATGTAACAATAATTCTATTTTACATTAATTTATATATCACTGGCGTACCTAAGTACTGGCATAAGTAACATTTTAATTAGACATTTTATTTATATCAAACAAAAGTACTTACATAAATGTAGTAGGCCATCGTTATGCATGCGACATTCAAATTATACTGATATTATAGCCTTGGATTAGGTGGCAAAACAAGCAAACTAAAACAAGAAGGACAATTTTATAAAGCATGCTTAAAGCTAATAAAAAAACAAGGGCAGGAAATACATTGGAACTCACCACTGGTTAGAATTTACCAAGGACTAAACCGACGTCCACGCCGTGACAGATACCTGCGTCACCACCCCTCATGACCGCCCGTATATCGCCTCAAGATTAAGGCCAGAGTGTATTCCGTAGGCGGCTCATTCGTGCGCCGAACGTTTGCCCTATCACGCACCACATCTCTTCATTTATCAATTAATATAATAATAATAATAATTCAACCTGTAACTGTCCCACTGCTGGGCAAAGGCCTCCCCTCACTATCGTGAGGAGGGTTAGGCCATAATCCACCACGGGGGCCTAGTCCGGATTGGTGGATAACATGCCTCCGAATTAATTCTCGGGCATGTTGGTTTCCTCACGAATTAATATAATACTAAAGCTAAAACACAAGAACATTCTTCAAGAACAGAAAATGCGAGCCCCTATAAATATAACAGTGTAGTTTCTCGCCAATGACAAACTGCAAATAGGCTGCAGCTTGGCGTTACGCGCTCTGATGGATCGCTGCGTCACCGCCCGTAATGGCCGGCCGTATGTTGCCTCACGATTATCGCCGAAGTGTATTCCGGAGGCGGCTCATTCGTTCGCTGGACGTTATCTTTGTCACGCGCCGCGTCACTTCGTTTGTCAGCCCGATGACATTCACAACTGCGACAATAGTAGCGTCAAAGACTGCGTCAAGGGTTCACAGGTTCATTTCTGCTTTGTCAGTTTCAACCGATTCAACTAATTTTTTGATGCTCGTTTGTTATTTTGAAGAGTTCTTGTTGCGATTCTTATTTAGCGAAAGTGTTGGCAGCGGATTTATAGACATGGATGACGCAATAATTTTAGAAGTTCAATATAAATCATAATATTGACTATTCAATAAAACGATGATAATATTGTATTGTCAAGGGCCTATTCAAGTTTCTGAAATAGAAAAGTATCTGTTTCTTGTTCTTAGCATTTTCTGTAATAAAAAGCTTCGACTTATACAAATACAATGGGTGAAGCACCGACATAAGCAGAAGAAAATGAGATTAAAATTGACTTAATAAAACGTTTTTCAGAAAAAAAACCATCAACGGGTTTTTAATTTTCATCGCGTTGAATACTAATTTGACGCATTTTCTAATTAAATGAAATCAAAGGTATAAAGGTTTTTATTGCATTTTAAAATTATTACATTAATGAAATAACAAGGTAAAATAAAACCACCGTACCGTATATACTAAGAACCTTATTACTTTTACCTTTTTACCTGTAATAATAGAGCGGCAAAACTATGACGGTTCACCTAACAGAATACTACGTAAAACTCTTACCTATACAATACTCTCCTACCTACTATTCGCACAGCCTTATCAACAAAGAACACACAGAACCCTCCATCACCCAAGATATTTCACCCCTGGACATTAGATTTCTCCGAAAGATAACTATTTCTGAAGTAAGGGTCCAAAATGTGTCACGATTTAATAATTCAAGTACTACTTTATGAAGTGGTAGGGGCCCGTTTTACAAAGACCGTACGTGGGTTAGGATTATTTGCTTTTACGTTTTATCAAAGGATTTGTAGGGTTCGCTTATGTACTATGTACCTAATAGGTTTATGTTGGGCTTGTAGATTATTTAAGTCATTATTTTTTGGGTAGTGTTTGATGTGTACGAAAATATTTATTTATAACCAGAGTGTTTTACATCAACAACTCATTCAATCGAGGCTGAACTCAATTTAAACTTTACTAAGATTGAACGTAACTTGACGGAGCTTGACGTAGCATGGCGTCCGTTTAGTAATCAAAACGTACCTGGTGAATTGGGTTTAGCACTGAAACTTGAATTAATAGAATTCTGATTTCAGGAATTTGGTGCGTGATGTTTTTAGTGTATACTATACATACCTACTCGTAAGTTTTTACAGTATAATATTGACATAATTGTAATTGAAAAAAAAATATAACAAAATTAACAAACAAAGCCCTTAGGGGCCACACACTCAAACTGTCAACTGTGAAGTGTACCAGCAATCCGAAAAAACACTTTTTGCCAAACCGTGTAGTGAGAGACTGGAACAAGCTACCGGAGACTGTGATAAGTGCCCCCTCAGTGAACTGTTTTCAAAAATAGACTAGACAAACATCTTAAATAAATGCACTGAATCAGTATACTATACACGTATCAGCTAAAAGCTGCTAGTGTATAAATAAATAATAATAATAATAAAAATTGCTTAGGCCACTTCACTCACAAGGTTAACATGATCTTCTCCCACATCCTGTAGGAGTGCAACTCCTAAAAGAAGAATAATTTAATGTTTTTACATTTCATGCTCAAAAAGTGTGTCATATTAGCTCAGCTTACCGGTCCGAAAAGAGATGTTTTTATGTACTCGCTTTTATCAGTATATTATATTCCCATATATGTTTAATTAGTAGTATTATACGTATTCATAATTTTGACGCTGATGTCAACCGACCCAAACATATTCCTACTGTCTATCATGTCCATCCAAAGGCTGTCTGGTAGAATTTGCTTTAAGCGATAAGACCACCGGTTGTACCCATTATTATGTAAGTCTTTAAATTAGTTCTGTGTTCTATACGTTTTGTTGTTAACAAAGGCTTATCTATCTATCTATCCCAGTCAGTAAAATCCCATCAAAAACATTACATGTACAAAAATGCACAAGTCTCGCAACGCAGTTTATCTGCCGTAAAAAGTTGTGATATCGAATGTAAACCAAGTCGGTTAATTCAATACCTACCTACTTATTTATTTCTTTGGTAAATAGAGTGACTTGGCAATTGCACACTTCAACATAAATCTACATAGCGCTTTGTACTTGTATTTGTTTGAAAGTATACCTACACGGAAGACTATATTATTTAGATTACTTAGTAGATTATGCTGCCGTGTACAATCGCCAAGACACTCTATTTACCAAAGAAATAAATAAGTAGGTAGGTATTGAATTAACCGACTTGGTTTACATTCGATATCACAACTTTTTACGGCAGATAAACTGCGTTGCGAGACTTGTGCATTTTTGTACATGTAATGTTTTTGATGGGATCTCATTTCTTTTTGTAGGTTTTCTTTCTTTATTAAGTTTTTTTTCGAAACACGCATCAACGCGCGCCTCACGCCTGGCGCCTGGCGCCCGGCCGAGGCCCCTTGCGAACATAGGTCATGCTCATAGATTATCATTCATGAACGAGTGTCTTTGCGTCTCCACAGATGCATATTAGGTATAAGGTACGTAGGTACCTATTTTAATGTACCTAGATAACGAATTTGTTCAACCTATAAAAGTGTAGGTAGGTATAGTATAGGAATTTGTATCTCTTTATCTGCGGTAGGTGTAGGTACCTATCGTGGAAGTTTTTAAAAAGCGCTCTACTGTCGAATTTCTCGCAGCCATTTCTCATTTTTAACCCCTGTTACCCATTTCATTCAATTTCAATGAAGTCTAATTATGAACTGTAAAAGTAACTTTGTAATCACATACAATTTAATGGGATTTATATGGGAATACAAAGTTATTTATGCAGATTATATATCTAGAAAACGGGATGAAAATTATGGAATGTCAGAATTTTTCCTTGGTTTATAGGCTAAACAATAGCTATATTCAAAATTTGTTACTTGTGGGACGGCTAGAAGTACCTTAGAATTTTGATGATCGGTCAGTCAGTCAGTCAGTCAGTCAGTGGGCAACGAAATTAAGCAACTTTGACTTGAAATAATTCTTAAACTACTGGTTCAAATTTAATGTAATTTTGATTATTATCTGTAAACGTGATGCCCTCTTGGTCACTGAAAATTTAGGCTTCTAGTTGTATCCATAACGAAGTTACAGGGGGTCGAAAATGGCCCGAATCGCTTCGAGAAAAGGATAGTACGGCCGTGCCTTTTGTTTTGCTCGACTTGGCGGGGGCACTGCCGTGCCCCCAGATATTGTCGGTCGAAAAGTACGTGTTCGTAGCGACTTATCCTGGTTCCTTTTTCCGGGTTCAAAGTAACAGACGTACCTATGTCAAAAAACAGAGCAATAATCACATTTGTTCGTAGCATGATACGTGACTATTATAACACGTATCATGTACCAAATATGGCCTTACCCGTCGGAAGCTCGCATTAGACAGCTTGCTGAGATTGCATTTACACGATACGATTATTTTATTATCTTATCCATACTAATATTATAAATCTGAAAGTAACTCTGTTTATCTGTTTATCTGTATATCTGTTTGTCTGTTTGTTTGTTTGTTACCTTTTCACGGCTAAACGGCTGAACCGATTTCGATGAAATTTGGTATAGGGGTAGATTGGACCTATGAGACGGACATAGGCTATCTTTTGTCTCAAAAAATAATCTCGAAGGGGATGAAATAGGGGTTGAAAGTTTGTATGGGGAATCCATAATTCCTCAAGTTAGGGATCTGAAAATTCTTATTTAGGCTTTTGGTAAGAAATAAATAAATACGGGTTTCAGCTTTTTTGCAAAATCATCCCTAAAGGGGGAAAAGCAAGGGGGTTGAAATTAAGAGGTATTCTTTAGATGCACCCCCTACGGACCACAATAAACGGCTAAACGGATCGTAATTTAAATTGGAAAGTAATTAAGGGGGGAGAGTGCGATGGGAGGAGGGGGAGAAAGGGGTAAAGTGGGGGAAAGGGGAGAGTGGGGGGAAAGGGGGAGTAGATGGTAGAGTGAGGGGAGAAGAGGGTAGAGTGGGGAGAAAGAGAGGGGAGAGCGGGAAGACAGAGGGGAGAGTGGGGAGAGAAAGCGGACAGAGTGGGGGAAAAGAGGGGAGAGAGAGGGGAGAGCGGGAAGACAGAGGGGAGAGTGGGGGGAGAAAGCGGACAGAGTGGGGGAAAAGAGGGGAGAGTGGAGGGAGAAAGAGGGGAGAGTGGGGTGAGAAAAAGGTTAGAGTGGGGGGAGAAAGAGGGGAGAGTGGGGTGAGAAAGAGAGTAGAGTGGGGAGAAAGAGAGGGGAGAGTGGGGGATAAAGAGGGGTGAGTGGGGTGAGAAAGAGAGGAGAGTGGCGGGTGAAAGAGGGGAGAGTGGGGTGAGAAAGAGGGGAGAGTGGGGGGGGAAGAGGGGAGAGTAGGGTGAGAAAAAGGGTAGAGTGGGGAGATAGAGGGGAGAGTGGGGTATGAGGGTAGAGGGGAGAATGAGGATAGAACGGGGGAGAAATAGGAGAGAGTGGGGTGAGAAAAAGGGTAGAGTGGGGAGATAGAGAGGGGAGAGCGGGGAGAATGAGAGTATAGTGGGGGGAGAAAGAGGGGAGAGTGGGGGGAGAAAGCGGGAAGAGTGGGGGGAAGAGGGGAGAGTGGGGGGAGAAAGAGGGGAGAGTGGGGGGAGAAAGAGGGGAGAGTGGGGGGGAAAGAGGGGAGAGTGGGGGGAGAAAGAGGGAAGAGTGGGGGGAAGAGGGGAGGGGAGAAAGAGAAAGCTGACAGAGTGGGGGGGAAAAGAGGGGAGAGTAGGGGGAGAAAGAGGGGAAAGTGGGGTGAGAAAGAGGGGAGAGTGGGGTGAGAAAGAGGGGAGAGTGGGGTGAGAAAGAGGGGAGAGTGGGGTGAGAAAGAGAGGGGAGAGTGGGGGGATAAAGAGGGGTGAGTGGGGGGAGAAAGAGGGGAGAGTGGGGTGAGAAAGAGGGGAGAGTGGGGGGAGAAAGAGGGGAGAGTGGGGGAGAAAGAGGTGAGAGTGGGGGGAGAAAGAAGGGAGAGTGGGGGGAGAAAGAGGGGAGAGTGGGGGGAGAAAGAGGGGAGAGTGGGGGAGAATAGGGGAGAGTGGGGAGATAGAGAGGGGAGAGTGGGGTATGAGGGTAGAGAGGAGAATGAGCATAGAGTGGGGGGAGAAAGAGGGGAGAGTGGGGTGAGAAAAAGGGTAGTGGGGAGATAGAGAGGGGAGAGCGGGGAGAATGAGAGTATAGTGGGGGGAGAAAGAGGGGAGAGTGGGGGGAGAAAGAGGGGAGAGAGGGTTGAGAAAGATGGGAGAGTGGGGTGAGAAAGAGAGTAGAGTGGGGAGAAAGAGAGGGGAGAGTTGGTAAGAAAGAGGGGAGAGTGGGGTGAGCAAGAGGGGAGAATGGGGTGAGAAAGAGTGTAGAGTGAATAGAAAGAGATGAGACAGTGGGGGAGAAAGAGGGGAGAGTGGGGGGGAGAAAATGGGGAGAGTGGGAGTGAAAGAGGGGAGAGTGGGGCTAGAAGGAGGGGAGAGTGGGGGGAAATAGGTGAGAGAGATTGAGTGCGAAATATATAGAAATAGAGGGAGAGGGAGTGAGCGAAGGAGGGAAAGGAAGAGATATAGACGGAGAGGGTGAGGGAAATAAATATAATGGATGAGATGGACAGGGAGAGATAACGCAAGAGATTGAGAGTGGAGAGGGATATTAATGATAGAAAGATATAGAGATATAGGGAGAGGGAAAGAGATGGAGGTAGAGGAAAAGAGATAGAAAGAGCGAAAGAGGGAGAAAGATAGAAAAAGAGCTAGAGAGGGAGAAAGATAGAGGAAAAGGGAGAGAGAAAGAGAGAAAAATGCGAACGAAGTTGCGGCGGGTATCAGCTAGTATTATTATAAATTGACTTCAAAAAATAAGGTTTTTATAACTTGTTCCATCCAACACAATGGGATGTTGTACTTAATAACATTTATTAATTTAACAATAGAAATTAACCAAAACTTACAAACACAATAATGATACTGGAACAATAATGTAGTACCTAATTAAGGTACAGCATGAAAATACAGTGTCGATTCTCAGAGCACCAAATTCAAAATTATAAATAGTTTTGTCGGAGAACTGAAATGTATGTAACGTTTTGGATTTGTATGTTCGTGATTCTTGTTCTCTCGAAAATGACCAAGGCAGCTAGAAAATAATAGAATTAATAGTGCTGGGCAGGCAAGTTATACGCTAGTTAGGCGTCCAATCTATTCTATCCGGGACTATTACATTGTCATCTGACTACCAAGACTATACTGGATCCTGGCTGGCTGAAACACGTCATTAAAATGTGTTAATATAATTTAATTTTGTAATAGTGTAATTGGTAAACGCAAAAACCAGTGTAAATTGGCCACATCCCCATTTTGTTTTTATTTAGATAGATAATGAGTGCATTTTGGTCACACGTCAATGAGTTTTCAACTTTTGAGGGCATTTTGGTCACACCTATAATCTTGCGTGCCAAAAGGTGCAGTCAACGTCATAATATGAATATCCACATATGTATTTCTATCTTTCCTCCGCGGCTTTGCAGAAATCAGAGAGTACCTAAGAAGTACGAACAGCGGTCATTGGACGTTGAGAGTGGCATAGTGATTTTAAAGTTATAAAGCTGGACATTAACTGGCATAATACACAAACAATGCAAAGCCAAATAAAAAAAAACAGTATCGCATCACAACGTATAAACGTACCCAGAACTGACAGCAGCCAACTCCGTATTGACGTCACGTCCAAAACAAGATTAAAGGCCCACAGTTTCAATAAAAACATAACGAGGATACAGTGTGTAAAATGAATGATTTATCTCCTCCACGGAGCGAAGGGTCGGCACATAAATAAATTCATACACTCCATTGAAAGTCGAGGAGTCCCCAAAACCGCTTTGAGTGTTTTTAAAAAGAAACCTCTCAGATATTCGATGTAAAAGCCTATTCAGTCTCACGGTATTTGGCTATTTACTGTGCTACTTCTTTCTTTGGAGGAGAAAGTTGGCGGTTGAAAATGTCACAAGAATGTAGGTTTTTTGTTCGCGTATTCCTTTAGGGCTTACTTTAGTTGTACTTTATTATTATTCGGCTTGTAAAGAATGCTAAAAGTAATTTCATTGTGAACAATAGTTACTAAGTATTACGTGAGCTAGGTACGCTAGGACTAGCTGCACTTCCCACGCCACGCGATAAATTTCTTCGAACGCAATAAGGATTTAAATGATTTATCTATATTGTATCGAAAATGTTGAAAAATATTACCTACTTTGTTATTTAACTTTTTCATTACTATAACCGTCGTTGGCGTGCGGCATGATTTATGGTTAACACCTGTAGTCCTTTTAAGCATTTAAGAGGTTAAAACAGTTGAAAATCTGTAAAATATGTGCGTAAGTATAGGTTTGTTAATTTTAAAATGAAATCATTGCCTAGGTACATTACTATTATAAAATAAAGTGATATGTCATCACATTTGCTGTACATTTGTTGTGAGAACCCTAAATTATAGTAAAAATAAAGACGAGAATAAACATCAGTACAATGTTTGTAACAAACTCGTATCAGTGGGCGTAGAGGGCACACGTGTAGTACAGATGTTACAAGTATCCCTTTATTGATGCGTAACTACTCGCATGCTTACAGCTCGCATTTTTTTGACTATGTTACAGTTAACTTTCTAGTCTTAATTTAACTTTAATTTAGTCCATTCTCGCACTAAATTAAAGACACGCATACGAATGCTACACAATAGTGTTGATATCCCTAATTTGTAAAGTGCGTCCATTTTCTACTTTAGTAAGTGCTATACCCGCTACTGCCCTAAATCTTTTGCTTATTTATGCACTTACTAGTATGACAGTGCTATAAACATACACGGAAGTGTGTCCCTTGTTCGTGGTCAGATCACGGCACGTGAAATGGATCAAAGCGTAAACGAATTCGCTATGGCCCACGATCGTCGAGTAAAAATCTTAATAGACACCGTATGTTAGTAATCAGTGTACCTAGTGCGAGTTTTGACAATTTATTTACGCGCTCGGTCCGTTTGGCGTAAACTTGAAATTGTATGGAATAAGAGCAGCGCCATCTAGCGTCAGTCTAGATGGCGCTTCTAAAATAAATTGTCAAAACTCGCACTAGGCACACAGGATTTTGTTGGAATTAGCATACCAAAAAACGCTCATCGAGTTACAGCTTCGAAAATCTATTTATTTGACGATTCGATTGACCATAATGTTATAATTATTATTGTAAGCTAATATTTTTTTTTATTATGTATCTGATATTGAAAAATAATTACCTACCTACCCAGTAGGTATTTAATTGTTTATAATTTGCATCATATTCTTTATTTAATTGTTTGGTGTAATCTAGTGTGTGTCTTACTTGAGTACAACTTTGCCTTAGCTTATTAAGTTTTTATTAAGTTCCGGATTTTTACACTTTTACCCACTCAGTCGAACAGTTTGTATCATTTTGAATAAGAACAAAATATACAAATTTAAGCGGCGTCTAGTAAGTTTTCATTCGATGGCTCAACACAGTTGAATGTAAGTAAACTTCACACTGTCGGTCGAGTACGTTTAAAATGTTTTTCAAACATTGGAAACTGTTTTTGCAAACAAAATGTGCAGTTTCGGGGAAGTGGAAAACGGTGTGCAAATAAATTGGACGGCGTTATGAAATAACGGAAGAAGCGACAAATCAGTAAAACTGAGAAAACGAGCTTCAAAGTTTTGAAATTTAAATATGTTGCTGAGAGCACAATATTTACGTTATTGGTGTGATTTTTACTTATGTGATATATTATTATGTATATTTTATTTCATAAAAGAACATATTTTTGTATGATGCATAGTATAGAAGATATTGTCATTTTTCCGCTTAATTCCATATTACGTTTTGCATTATTTGTACGATTTTAAAATTGCAATATGGAATCAGGCGGCATTTTGTCATTTAATTCGTTTATACAATTTAGTTTTGGGGGTAATAAAGGGTATAAAGGGATTATATCCAGAGGCAAAATAGTTATATATTACCAAAAATAAACAAAAACTTATTTTTTTACACCAAAACAATCTGAAAAACGGTTGAATAAATGAAAATATACCTACAAAATCGAAAATGTAAAGCAATTTCTACTCAATAGCCTAGTGGAATTTAATATTAAAATCGCGAAGCTTGTTGTACCTACTGCATTGGTGTGTTGTATCGAACAGTTATGTTAGTGTACCTAGTATAAATCCAAACATGCAACCTAAAAGTCGTAAACGATGCGTTTTAGACAAACATACTTCAGTCCTTTTATAAAGTCAATTAAATTTACACCAATTTAATCCCAAACGAAACTATAAGGATCAAGCTATGACCCTTCAATAATGTGGTCCATTACCCGGCAAAATGACACTTTTAAGTTTTGCTCCCGTCCGAAGCTAAATATTGGTGAAATCCCTCGTCCTTTGAAAAAGGTCACTAATACAATGTTTTTGTATGTTTATTCAACTTTCATTTAAGTACAAGACGAAGTCTGTGATACTAATAGTTCACTTACAATCTTGAAGGTAAAAATGGGATTTTAAGAATGCATTAAATCATATAAAAAGGATAGAAATACGTTTTCATTTGTAGCCACCTTGCTATACTGAAAGCTAGTTAATCGTACTACATCATTGTTTCAGTGAATTTTTTCATAGGACCAGGGATTTTACCAATATTCTGCTTCGAACGGAAGCAAAACTTAAAATTGTAATTTTTCCGGAAAAACTTACCGTATTTGAAGGGCCACAGTTTGATCGTTATAGGGTTTAAAGAGCTGCGTTTGGGTTTCAATTTTTGCAAATTTTGTTAACCTTATAAAAGTCCAGAAGTGCACTTGTCCAAAACGCATAGTATATGACTTATAGAGCAAAAAAGTGAGAAAAGTCTCAATACTTCATAGTTTTTTGCGTGTTGCCCAGCTAGCACAAGTTTTCCAAAGTTGCTAATATGGATTTAGGTATACCATATCCTTACTAGTCCATACAACCTACCAAAAATGCAGTACCACATCAAGCATTGCGATTTTAGCCCTATTTTATATCTAATTCCACTGGGCTATAATGATTGTTTGATTCTCAATCAATGAAATAGATGAACCAATGGATACTCAATAACGAACTATGCGCCTATTTTGGTGGGTAATTTGATTTTGCATTTTAGATATTATAGTTGTTTAATAATGAAACAACGAATTAAGTCGAATGTCTCAGGATTTAATTCGTTTATGTTTAATAAAACCTTATTTATTGTATTTTGGAATAGCGACTTAGGCACTTAGTTTGGTATTACAAAACAATAAAATGCACAGAACCTAACATTTGAAGACATGTCGCTTGATTCACCCCTCTATATTAAGGTAGGAGAGTTGATTTTTGAACAAAAAAACGACTAGGAATATAGTTTAAAGTCTCTACAATCGAACTGCATCATTAACTTTTTTTTTTTGGTTTGTTCGTGTAATTCGTTATTTCATAACGCCGTCCAATTGCTTTATCGCCTTACGTTTAGGGTTGCGTCATTGCCTATATCAAAAAGAAATCGAATAACGTATTTTCCGTGAAGTGACTGATTAGGGAAACCTCAATAAAATATATATGAGAAAGAGAAAAAGTGTTACATGTGTCATTTTAGGACCTTGTATGACAATGAGAATGACATATATTTTTATAAATCTCCGTGTAGCGACTGTACCGTGATCATACACACACACCCTCCCTCTCTCTCTCTCTCTCTCTCATACACTCACACACCCACCCTCACACGCAAACTTTTGCAATTATAACATTTGTGGGATGGGGTAGTAGAAAGTGGTTTAGAATGGAATGGAATGGAATGATGTGGGATTTTTAGGTCACACATTATGCACTGATAGCGTAGTCTGATACTAGAAAAACATTAGTTCGTGACGATGGCAGAAGCAAAAAAAATCTTCAATTTTAATCAAACTTTTTTTTTTTTTTTTTTTGTTTTAGTCTTGGCTTCGCACGGTTTGTGCATATAGCCAGTGTCAAGTATTTTATTATTATAAGTATTACTTAATTTCACATTAAGAAAGTCACAGCAATATAGCAATCGTGGTCAAGTAGTCAAGTCAGTTATTTACAGCGTCAAAGTCACGATTCAGTAAAGTAGTGGATGCTTTACTGAACCTTCCTGGGAGTTTTGGAAAAAATGCGAAATGACACGTTTTTTGAGTTTATATCATTCGCCTACACTCGTGCACGTTAACGAACACTTAATGGTTAATATTCCACCAATATTACACATTAACACTCGAAGAAACACAAGTTTGAGCTAATAATACAAAACCAACAACGTCTCACTATCGGATTCCCGCCAAAACTCTTAATCAAACTTACCAGCGCTACTCTATCAAGTTTTCTAACTTAAAATGTAAAATGTTGCCATGCTAAGCACTTTTTTACGCCTAGGAAAATGGTCAAGAAGTTTTTAATAAGTTCGCAACATTATGGTGGCCAATTTTAAGAATGCAAGGGGAAACGTGTGGCAAGTTAGTCGATGATAGTGAAAAGAGGGAAGGAAAGACTTGGAAAATATTGGCTAAGACTGGCATGAGTGTATTTTGGGTAAGGAAGCTTACGCAGTGGGAAAATAAGAACGCTATGTAAACATTCTTCCTTGTCTGTTGTTAAGTTTGCGAAGATAATAATAATATGAAATGCAAGAACAATGGCTTTTTTGTTCTTTTTCTTTGTTATTTTTTGTTTCTAGAGGTTGCCAAGGTTGTTGTGTGCCTTGATGTTGCAGCAATAGTTTAATTTATAGAAAAAGACAAAACAAAGAATAAATATTCCAGCCTGTATATGTTCCACTGCTGGGAAAAAGCATCCCCTCAGTTTTGTGAAGAGGATTAGGGCATAATCTACAGTAAAATTTCTAATTATCTTCTAATTATTGATAAGGTCTAGCTATAAACGTAATTTATTATAATTGGCTGCAGCCCTCGGTTATGCTATATAATATGCCAAGTCCTAAGTTACGTTAAAAACTCGTTCATATTAATTTGCCAATATAAAACCAGTAATCAAATTCCTTTGCAAAACGGTCACAGCACACACAATTTCTAAATGGCATAGTAGCTGTGTAAAATCTCTGTCGAGCTACTGGGCAGGTCGAGTCACTGCCAAGCGGTAGCCGGTTGACAAATTGCACCGCAACACGGGACAATTTTATAACCAGTAAGTTATAGCTTCACTTCAACGCAGTTAGCAGTAAATCTGTTGCATAAACCGTCTTACCACAAAAGTTTAAACCAGAGTTAAACAGATGTTTCTCAGATTTCGTTCCACAAAACCAACGTCTATCACTCGCGTTTCCTTACTCAAACCTGGCATTCCTACTTCTTTTACTTGTGAATTTGTTATTGAGTTAGAAAAAGCGAGGGTTGCACTTAGGTTTATGGAGAAAAAATTTAGACTCATCTGTTCAACTCTTGTTAAATATTTTGTGGTAAGACCGACAATGTTTGATTCTAGTACCACCAACGTCAGTTACTTTCAGTCAGTTAGTCGGTCGGTCAGTTAGTTTTACTGTGGAGCCGGCCATATGAGAAGTTCGGTCAATCCTAATGAACTATGAACTACTTATTAGCAGCAAAAAAGACGCTTAAGCACACAAAGCAAAGGATGAAGTGCCGTATAATAGATAGGTGGCATATAGATAGATAGCATAGTTTATCTAAACACTTGCACTGTTACGTAAAACTCACCCAGTCATTATTGCATTAATAATATAGATACCTAAGATATTTGTTATAAACCTAAAACCATCGTACAAAAAATAAAAATGTATTGTTGGATAATTATTGGAAATATGTATAGTATGAAAGCTTAAACAGACAGTAAAATACCCAATCGGTAGGTACTATACGTGGTAAGTATTAAACCATAGATAAACAATCGCTATCTACTTTCAAAGGGTTTAAAGTGAACCTTATTACTTCGGGAAGCAACGAAATAGACAATTAAAACTAACACATCATTTGTACTTTTATTCATGGATGCACTTTTATACAATGACTTTTTTACTACTTGTGGTCGACCGATTACATTTCAAAATCCTTCACAACTGCGATCAATCCATCATCAGCTATCGGATCACGCGCATTGGTCCTATATTTGTATGCAAGCTGAATACAGAGTTCATTGTTTATCCGAACCGAGCCTCTGTGGATTATGGGCTAATTCCCCTTGCAAAAGTGGCCCGTGCTCAGCAATGGGTGGACATTGTGGATATGGGTTGTGATGATGACGATGATGGTTTGAAGTGATGAAGATGATGAGATGTTAGTAACGATAGCCGCATTATAATTATAGGTGTCATAACATTGTTAAAAATTATGACCCTTGAAATTATTATAATAAGCGTCGAGCGTAGCACTCGTAGTCTTCGTAGATTCGTAGAGCTCGTAGCTGCCGATCTCGTAGTACCTGAAATCCTGGAATATTTCCTAGCTTTTCACTGTCTATCTGGATACTTCGTAGAATGCGCTGGACGCATCCTGTCGGCATTCCCGCTAGTACTTGATCTGCATTGTAAGCAGCTTTTGTCAGAGAGAATAGGATGCGGAATAAATCGTACATTATTCACGTTATTCCCAGCAAAAATCTGTACGAGAATTTATTCCAGCGCTGTTTTGTTTTAGTAACTTAAGTTTTTATTTTTTTATAAGAGCAAAAAATAGTCAGTGGTGCAATACATATAAGAATAGTAACCGTTCACGATCACTATCCATAGATCCTGATCAGTAAATAGGATCCATGTATTAAAGCAATCGCAAGATACCTGTACACAAACATTTGACATCAATATTGAGTTTAAGTGGTACATATTGCTGATAAAAATGTATCACCAATATGTATCACTTAAATATTTGCCTTATGCGGGAATCAAACTGTCAATTTTACGTTTTGCAATCGGCTTCGCTTGCCATAGACGTCGTGAATATAAGTACACTTCCACAACATTGGTTTTTACCAAATCACATAGTAATTTCGTGAAGTAATTTAGGGTTGAACAGCTTTCTCAACATTCCATTACCAGGTGACAAATTAAATTGCTTTTATAAAAGTAAATAATTTAATTACAAGTAAAGCCTCGCACCTTCCGCGGATAAACAGAAGAAAGGATGTTGACGGAAGAAAGCTGCTCTTAATTCTTACTAATTTGTAATTTATGAAAAGTTAATTATCCGAAAAGGTAACTTGGTCTTGGTTCTGGTAAATTAAAATCCCGGAAAACGTGCAATTTTGCTCTTTTAGGCTTATGGCTACTTTTGGTCACGGTAAATAAAAGCCGAATTCATCTGCATAATTTTAGCCTTCTTTGGGTCTAAATAACAACAAACGTCGCCCTTTGTCAAGGAGGTACAGTATTCAGAAAAAGTTAAAAGCTTTTATGAAATAATATGTTTATTCTAAACTAGATGTGCGCCGTGGTTATACTCACAACACTCCCATTTTTCAGCGAGAACTGTGCACCCTCACGGAAATACACATAGCTCAAGGCTAATTTAACTTCCTGTTAATGAAATATTTTTCAGAATCAGATTAGTACTTCCGGAGGTTACAAAACAAACTTGACCTCTTTTATTGATTATTAATGTAGCTGTAACGAAATCAGTCCGGACGTAAGATAATGGTTTTGAACATGCACCATGCGTTTCAATGTTTGGCAGATATATAAAAACTACCCACTATCATATAATCGTCCTGCATTCTTCCTTTTACCATACCTCAAAAAATATACATGTTTACACTGATACGGTATATAATCAACTAGCTGATACCCGCAACTTCGTTCGCATTTTTATATAAAATGTAAACTGTTTAGAAAATCAATTGATGTCGCGGGAAACAGTTATAGGTAAGACTATATCTGTCTCTTTCTCTCTCCCTTTTCCTCTATCTTTCTCCCTCTCTAGCTCTTTTTCTACCTTTCTCCCTCTTTCGCTCTTTCTATCTCTCTTCCTCTACCTCCATCTCTTTCCCTCTCCCTATATATCTATATCTTTCCCTATCTTTCTATCATTAATATCCTTCTCCACTCTCAATCTCTTGCATTCCCTCTCCCTGTCCATCTCATCCATTATATTTATTTCCCTCACCCTCTCCATCTATATCTCTTCCTTTCCCTCCTTCGCTCACTCCCTCTCCCTCTATTTCTATATATTTCGCACTCAATCTCTCTCACCTATTTCCCCCCACTCTCCCCTCCTTCTAGCCCCACTCTCACCGCTTTCACTCCCACTCTCTACTCTTTCTCCCCCCACTCTACCCTCTTTCTCCCCCACTCTACCCTCTTTCTCCCACCACTCTCCCCTCTTCCCCCCACTCTTCCCTCTTTCTCCCCCCACTCTCCCCTCTTTCTCACCCACTCTCCCCTCTCTTTCTCCCCACTCTACTCTCTTTCCCACCCCACTCTCCCTTCTTTCTCCCCCCACTCTCCCCTCTTCCCCCCACTCTCCCCTCTTTCTCCCCCCACTCTCCCCTCTACCCTCATACCCCACTCTCCCCTCTCTATCTCCCCACTCTACCCTTTTTCTCACCCCACTCTCCCCTCTTTCTCCCCCCACTCACCCCTCTTTATCCCCCCACTCTCCCCTCTTTCTCACCCCACTCTCCCCTCTTTCTCACCCCACTCTCCCCTCTTTCTCCCCCCACTCACCCCTCTTTATCCCCCCACTCTCCCCTCTCTTTCTCCCCACTCTACTCTCTTTCTCACCCCACTCTCCCCTCTTTCTCACCCCACTCTCCCCTCTTTCTCCCCCCCTCTAACCTTTTTCTCACCCCACTCTCCCCTCTTTCTCCCCCCCACTCTCCCTTCCTTTTCCCCCCACTCTGTCCGCTTTCTCCCCCCACTCTCCCCTCTTTCTCCCCCCACTCTAACCTTTTTTGCACCCCACTCTCCCCTCTTTTTCCCCCCACTCTCCCCTCTATTTCCCCCCACTCTTCCCCCCACTCTACCATCTACTCCCCCTTTCCCCCCACTATCCCCTTTCCCCCACTTTCCCCCCACTCTCCCCTTTCCCCCTTTCTCCCCCTCCTCCCATCGCACTCTCCCCCCTTAATTACTTTCCAATTTAAATTACGATCCGTTTAGCTGTTTATTGTGGTCCGTAGGGGGTGCATCTAAAGAATACCTCATAATTTCAACCCCCTTGCTTTTCCCCCTTTAGGGATGATTTTGCAAAAAAGCTGAAACCCGTATTTATTTATTTCTTACCAAAAGCCTAAATAAGAATTTTCAGATCCGTAACTTGAGGAATTATGGATTCCCCATACAAACTTTCAACCCCTATTTCATCCCCTTCGAGATTATTTTTTGAGACAAAAGATAGCCTATGTCCGTCTCATAGGTCCAATCTACCCCTATACCAAATTTCATCGAAATCGGTTCAGCCGTTTAGCCGTGAAAAGGTAACAAACAAACAGACAAACAGACAGATAAACAGAGTTACTTTCAGATTTATAATATTAGTATGGATAACAGTTATTCTAAATCGTTGTTCCCGAATCAGGGAATTCTAGGTATGGGTCAAGACCTACTAAGATGGTGTTAAATTGCTATTTTTAATTATAACATTTAATGGCTCCGTGTTCCATGAAGCTCGACACTATTTCACCTAGCCAAGCATACATTTTAAGTACATTTAATTAATACTTGGAGCAGTCTCATGAACCTAACAAAGTAAAGCATGTGCGATGGAATGACGTTAAACATGCGACACACACTACGCCGCACTAAGCGCCCTCCGTTCTATATAATTACTCACCAAAATTGTTGAACAGTAAAATATGAAACTTGAAAGATATTATTATTATGTGGTAAGCTCTAACGTTCAAAGTTCTCACCCTAACATACGAGTATTTCATAAAGGCGGTGTAACATGTGACAGATGTGTAATTTGACGCAATTTATGTGCCGAAACGGTTAAAAATATTACAATCATTTTTTTACAGGCAAAATTAACGATTGCTTCCTTGCCGGTGATTCAATAGCGGCAACGTTACTTGTTTCAGACAAACAGACAGTTAAACGGACGGACGGACAGACGGACTGACGGCGGATGGACAGACGGTCAAATAGATAGACAGTGTTACTTTCTCTTTTATTATATTTCTAGGATTCTAAATCTATCCAGACCGCACCGCACATTGCGGGTACCGGTTATAAAGTTTTGTCATTTCTATAAAATATGTTTAATATCATTATGTGTCATTTTAATGGGTTATCGAAATAAAACCACCTAATTGTTTATGAAAGTGCGAATCTGTAACATGGATGAGTAATAAAATGCAACAAAGGCTTGCCTCTTTATGTTTAGCATAAAATCTAAATAATTTCAACAAAATGTTGAATATTATGCTGCATTATTGTAAAGTACCTACTACTTTAAGCGTTGAATAACATGTTGATGATGGCGTGTTGAGCCGTTTTAAAATTTAGTATTGTTTTGCATTACCCTTTTTAACAACATGCTCTATGTAAGAATTTAAAGTTATTCATTAAACGGATTCATGATAACGAGATTTTTATAACAGAATTAATACTTAATTACTTAAAATAAAACCTATACATTTCTCTTAAATTATATTATATTTAGGTAAGTAATATTACATAGATACATAGATCCTTGAAGCCGCCATTACACACAAGTGCGTAATTGTAGTTCTAATTACAAATTACCGATGAAAGTTAGTGCTAAAAACCTACCTTAACTTAAAAAATAGTCTGTATTTTGTATCTACTTACGTGCTCTTCAATTACGAATTCGCAGAATTCACATAAATATCCTACTTCCTACTAATATTATAAACGCGAAAGTTTGTAAGTATGGATGGATGGATGGATGTTTGTTACTCTTTCGCATAAAAACTCCTGAATGGATTTTAATGAAACTTTACAATAATATAGCTTACATATCAGAATAACACATAGGTTACAAATCATAAAGATATATCGTATATTATCCAAACGCGGGTGAAACCGCGGGGCGGAGCTAGTATATAATAATATAACCTGCCTAGGTACGTACACTATTCGATATACATACGTCTTTCCATTTTGATTGGGTTTATCGACATCCACCTGTTTCGTAGGAAAATAGGCACTGTATTCTTCCATTTTCTTTGATAAATATTGTGTAGGTTTTTACCGGTGGCCCGGTTTCAAAGGTATCAAATAAGCATTCGGATTGGATGTATGAAAACATTTCCTAATCAAAGAGAAAAATGTTTATTAGATTCAAGTTCTTTTAACGGGTAATTTATCCTACAGAAATTTATGTTATGGTGCACTTTATTTTATTGTAAAACACGAGTGTTAGTTTTAATGAGCTTTTTTAGAGTTCCGTAATCAGATAAGGAAACTTTATTAGTTCGTCCAATCCGTCTATCAGTCTGTCTGTCCTTAATATTGTCATACTATGATGCATATGTTACGCCTTGCAACCTAGGCAAGTGTCCCATAAAATGGCTTTTAAGTAGATATTTTGACACTCATGCTGAATAATATGTAGAAAATTATAGATAATAATTTTATGAAATAAAAGACGTCTTTGAATAATGTTGAAATGCTGATATACATTCATAGTGACGTTTTGACTGTTCGGATGATATTGAAACCAGCCCATCTCGAATTGAACGAATCAACTCCACAGTGCACTTAAAATACAAACAAGGTTGATCAATATAACTTAGGGAGGCATCTTGCAGCCTACCATACTATTGAGGTAACCCCATGTACAAACAACAACTTTACCAATTATTCTAACCATAAAATATATAGTCAAATCGGTCCATCCTTTGCTGATTATTGCAATAATGTGATGCTCTCACCAACGAACAGCATTGAATTTAGGTAGGTATATAATATCTTAATCTTATTGTATATAAATTACGCGTCACGTTGTTTGTCCGCGATGGACTCCTAAACTAATTAACCGATTTTAATCAAATTTGCACACCGTGTGCAGTTTGATCTAACTTGAAAGATAGGATAGCTTATATCTCAATTTATAGTCACCACAGCAACGCGTGGCGGTGTCTGCTAGTATAATATACATAATCCAACATGACTGAAACTCAACTAGATTCTCTATCTAGTGAGCCTACAAAACTAGATAGTAGTAAGTATCAAAACTTGCATAAATATCGTTGTACCTCTAGTACATTTGAATGAACGGTTAACCTCTATCCATTCAAAGTGTAGAACGCAAATCTTTAGGTATAATCCTGTAATCTCGAGTCGAACTGCACGACACAAGCGGCGTACACAGGCGTAAGTGATGATTGCTACGTGACCCGACTGGCGAGCAAAGTCGAGAGGCGCGCTTGTGACGGAGTTCCTTACTGTTTATGGGGGATTTGGGGCTTCTTTTTGTGGGCTTAAGTGCATTTTTTTTACTTCTATATCGTTGAATCGATGTTTATTTACCCACTATCTTCTTTTTTAGTATAGCACTATGGATCGCGATTATCAGCATTATCTATAACAAGGATATAATCCACTATTTAGGACGTATTTAGGTGCAGATTTATAAATAGTAGTGTATTTTTTCATGTGTGGGGTTGAGGTGTAATGAGAGGCCTAAGTGTGATTTGTAATATTACGCATCTTATTATTATACTTAATTGTCTTTACACCACAATCTGATCTATGTAAATTATGCATAGGGCTAAGACTTGTTAACTTGAAAGCGTTCAATGCATTTCGAGACGCAAACAATAAAGTCTTTTGCCACTGAGCTACAAATTTATCGACGAAAGATATTTCATAAGCTTCCAGCTACTTACTAACTCACACTTACCTTTACAAAGGCTTAAGATAACTTCGTAAAATATCTCAAGGAGGAAGATTCTCACAAAATACGGGCGTATAGCTTCTTAAAATACTTTGAGCGCTCTTTGGTTTGTAAACAAAAACTTGGTGGAGCTCGCTCCAGTTAGTTTTATAGGAGATCGGGCGCATTTTCCCAAAATACGATGGAGTTTGCTTTAAACGCGAACAAAAACTACTAGTTTAGTTCCTTTGCGTTACGGAGATTGCTTTTTTGTTTTGTTACTAGTTTATGGATGATATTTTTGTAACATATATTTATCTCAAGATTTTTGTAAAATATTAAATAAAGTAGTATTTTTACATTTTTCATTTCATTATGACATACTTATCTAGAGGCATCATAATGGTTCAAATAAATAACTGTTTTATAAAAAAAATACCGCACACAGTGGAACCAGAGTCAAACGTTACGACAAAATACATACAAAAAAATACTTGTAACAACTACTAAAACTTCTGTTGTAGAATTTGCCCTCACAAAATATAATAATAAATATAATATGGATAGACAACATAGGTATCTCATAATAGCGTAATGTACCCCAGAAATAACAAAGGAAGTGTCATTTCCTTCTCCGAAGGCATGAGTAATAAGTGAATCATCGCTACACGACGAAGTCCAGCAAACAAGGGCATCGATGGACGAGGAAAAGATTCATCTATCATTTGCAGTCGATGGATATGTGAAACCACAGATATGTGAAACAAAGGAACTGAAACATTAGTTGCATATCGTCTCTAACTTGAAACTACGCCTACGTTCACTACTTATAAGTTTTTGATCGAATATTATTATTTTTCCACGCATTAAAATAAGTTTTGTTGGGCTCAATCATCACCGATCTACTGTTAGTAAATGAAGAGCTCTATTATGAATTGCCTATCTTCCGTATTTACCAGCAGATCAGCTCGCAATGGCAATAACATCGTATTGTCATATTGGAACTTGAAATATAATTATACTTTATTTGCATTTTTGATTCTCTATTTCCTTTAAGATCGGAATATCTAAGCCGGAAAATGACGACCAAATAGCCTAAAATGAATTTATAATGTGTGACAAACTACCTGAAAAGCAAAATGCCTAAAATTTGGATTACCAAAGTTATGCAGCGTATGAAAAGGAATTTGCCTAAGTAGGAAAAAGCCTTAAACTCGGATTGCTTATCTTGCACTGTGTCTAATTAGCAATTAAAACTAGGATCAGATTTTAATCATGACCCAGAATTACCTATAACAATGTAACATCGAGACAAACGCCTTTCTAGATACCAAAATGATTAACAAAGCGTAAAACTAAACCTAATATTATACTAGTATAGCTATACTTACATCATTTTGAGGTTCGCTCGCAATATTACGATCAACGTTCAGGCAGCGAAGGAAAACGATCATTTGTCATTCACTGTAGGTGGAGATGTACAAAAACCAAATAGTGTTGCATCATTAATCATAGCATATGGCGACCAGTGAGTGTTGGCAAAAAAATAAATTTAGCGGGTGCTTCTTGTAGCTTATTAAATTTTCGCATTGTTTAATAAGGTTTAAAAATCTCACCGTCTTACCACAAAAGTTTAGACCAGAGTTAACCAGATGTTTCTAAAATTTCGTTCCACAAAATCGGCGCGATACATCAACCATATGGCGTACTTTACAAGTGTTCACGTACAAATCGCACGTCCGGTCTAAGCCACGACTACCGCGCCCGCGCCCGCGCCTGCGTCCGCGAGTTACCGTGAACGAGTGTGTCGGTATGTCTACTTCCAGAACCAGATACAAGTTTAACTAGTAAGAAAATGTAGGATCAGTATATAATAGTATTCTGAATTTTAATTCCCCTTCCCTTCCTTATTGCAAGGCCCACGTGCCTCAGGAACGAAGTTGACGAACTATAAATCCTTCTCAACGATATCTTTCCACACGCTAAGCCACATAATTGAATTCTTCTTGTTTTACGTAAGCCATCTTTATTTCCTCCTGTAGCAAGAATATTTTGCTATTTTTTCCTGTAACAACGAAATCACAGTGTAAAACAGTAAGTAAGCTTCATATTTGGGCACATTTCGCGTAGTGGCTGACCAATCGTAGTGCTGCGCTTGGTGTCGCAGGTTCGATTCCCGCCTGGAACAAATATTTGTGCAATCCACAGCGAGTGAGTGAGTGTCTGAGTGTGAGTGTCTGAGAGTGAGTGTCTGAGTGTCTGAGAGCGAGTGTCTGGAGTCCGAGAGCGAGTGTCTGAGTGTCTGAGTGTCTGAGAGTGGGTGTCTGAGTGTCTGAGAGTGGGTGTCTGAGTGTCTGAGTGAAAGTGTCTGGAGTCTGAGAGTGAGTGCTGAGTGAGTGTCTGAGAGTGAGTGTCGGAGTCTGAGAGCGAGTGTCTGAGTGAGGTCTGAGAGTGAGTGTCTTAGAGCGAGTGTCTGAGTGTCTGAGTGTCTGAGAGCGAGTGTCTGGAGTCTGAGAGAGAGTGTCTGAGTGTCTGAGTGTCTGAGAGTGGGTGTCTGAGTGTCTGAGAGGGGGTCTGAGTGTCTGAGTGTCTGAGAGAGAGTGTCTGAGTGTCTGAGTGTCTGAGAGTGGGTGTTTGAGTGTCTGAGTGTCTGAGAGTGAGTGTCTGAGTGTCTGAGAGTGAGTGTTTGAGAGTGAGTGTCTGAGTGAGGTCTGAGAGTAGGTGTCTGAGAGTGAGTGTCTGAGAGTGAGTGTCTGAGTGTATGAGTGTCTGAGAGTAGGTGTCTGAGTGTCTGAGAGTGGGTGTCTGAGTGTCTGAAAGAGAGTGTCTGGAGTCTGAGAGCGAGTGTCTGAGTGAGGTCTGAGGGTGAGTGTCTGAGAGTGAGTGTCTGAGTGTCTGAGAGTGAGTGTCTGAGAGTGAGTGTCTGAGTGTGAGTGTCTGAGAGTGAGTGTCGGAGTCTGAGAGCGAGTGTCTGAGTGAGGTCTGAGAGTGAGTGTCTTAGAGCGAGTGTCTGAGTGTCTGAGTGTCTGAGAGCGAGTGCCTGGAGTCTGAGAGAGAGTGTCTGAGTGTCTGAGTGTCTGAGAGTGGGTGTCTGAGTGTCTGAGAGGGGGTCTGAGTGTCTGAGTGTCTGAGAGAGAGTGTCTGAGTGTCTGAGTGTCTGAGAGTGGGTGTTTGAGTGTCTGAGTGTCTGAGAGTGAGTGTCTGAGTGTGAGTGTCTGAGTGTCTGAGAGCGAGTGTCTGAGTAAGTGTCTGAAAGTGGGTGTCTGAGTGTCTGAGTGTGAGTGCCTGAGTGTCTGAAAGCGAGTGTCTGGAGTCTGAGAGCGAGTGTCTGAGTGAGGTCTGAGAGTAGGTGTCTGAGAATGAGTGTCTGAGAGTGAGTGTCTGAGTGTATGAGTGTCTGAGAGTGGGTGTCTGAGTGTCTGAGTATCTGAGAGAGACTGTCTGGAGTCTGAGAGCGAGTGTCTGAGTGAGGTCTGAGAGTGAGTGTCTTAGAGCGAGTGTCTGAGTGTCTGAGAGCAAGTGTCTGAGTGAGTTTCTGAAAGTGAGTGTCTGAGAGCAAGTATCTGAGAACGAGTTTCTGAGTGTCTGAGAGCGAGTGTCAGCGAGTGTCTGAGTGTCTGAGAGTGTGTGTCTGAGAGTGGGTGTCTGAGTGTCTGAGTATCTGAGAGAGAGTGTCTGGAGTCTGAGAGTGAGTGTCTGAGTGAGGTCTGAGAGTGAGTGTCTTAGAGCGAGTGTATAAGTGTGAGTGTCTGAGTGAGTGTATAAGTGTGAGTGTCTGAGAGTGAGTGTCGGAGTCTGAGAGCGAGTGTCTGAGTGAGGTCTGAGAGCGAGTGTCTTAGAGCGAGTGTCTGAGTGTCTGAGTGTCTGAGAGCGAGTGTCTGGAGTCTGAGAGAGAGTGTCTGAGTGTCTGAGTGTCTGAGAGTGGGTGTCTGAGTGTCTGAGAGGGGGTGTCTGAGTGTCTGAGTGTCTGAGAGAGAGTGTCTGAGTGTCTGAGTGTCTGAGAGTGGGTGTTTGAGTGTCTGAGTGTCTGAGAGTGAGTGTCTGAGTGTCTGAGAGTGAGTGTTTGAGAGTGAGTGTCTGAGTGGTGTCTGAGAGTGAGTGTCTGAGAGTGAGTGTCTGAGTGTATGAGTGTCTGAGAGTAGGTGTCTGAGTGTCTGAGAGTGGGTGTCTGAGTGTCTGAAAGAGAGTGTCTGGAGTCTGAGAGTGAGTGCCTGAGTGAGGTCTGAGAGCGAGTGTCTTAGAGCGAGTGTCTGAGTGAGTGTCTGAGTGAGTGTATAAGTGTGAATGTCTGAGAGTGAGTGTCGGAGTCTGAGAGCGAGTGTCTGAGTGAGGTCTGAGAGTGAGTGTCTGAGAGTGAGTGTCTGAGTGTCTGAGAGTGAGTGTCTGAGTGTGAGTGTCTGAGACTCAGACACTCAGACACTCTCTCTCAGACACTCAGACACTCAGACACCCCCTCTCAGACACTCAGACACCCACTCTCAGACACTCAGACACTCAGACACTCTCTCTCAGATTCCAGACACTCGCTCTCAGACACTCAGACACTCAGACACTCGCTCTAAGACACTCACTCTCAGACCTCACTCAGACACTCGCTCTCAGACTCCGACACTCACTCTCAGACACTCACACTTATACACTCACTCAGACACTCACTCAGACACTCTCTCTCAGATACTCAGACACTCAGACACCCACTCTCAGACACTCACTCTCAGACACTCAGACACTCGCTGACACTCGCTCTCAGACACTCAGAAACTCGTTCTCAGATACTTGCTCTCAGACACTCACTTTCAGAAACTCACTCAGACACTTGCTCTCAGACACTCAGACACTCGCTCTAAGACACTCACTCTCAGACCTCACTCAGACACTCGCTCTCAGACTCCAGACACTCTCTCTCAGACACTCAGACACTCAGACACCCACTCTCAGACACTCACTCTCAAACACTCACTCTCAGACCTCACTCAGACACTCGCTTTCGGACTCCAGACACTCTCTTTCAGATACTCAGACACTCAGACACCCACTCTGAGACAATCAGACACCCACTCTCAGACACTCGCTGACACTCAGACACTCTCTCTCAGATTCCAGACACTCGCTCTCAGACACTCAGACACTCAGACACTCGCTCTAAGACACTCACTCTCAGACCTCACTCAGACACTCGCTCTCAGACTCCGACACTCACTCTCAGACACTCACACTTATACACTCACTCAGACACTCACTCAGACACTCGCTCTAAGACACTCACTCTCAGACCTCACTCAGACACTCTCTCTCAGATACTCAGACACTCAGACACCCACTCTCAGACACTCACTCTCAGACACTCAGACACTCGCTGACACTCGCTCTCAGACACTCAGAAACTCGTTCTCAGATACTTGCTCTCAGACACTCACTTTCAGAAACTCACTCAGACACTTGCTCTCAGACACTCAGACACTCGCTCTAAGACACTCACTCTCAGACCTCACTCAGACACTCGCTCTCAGACTCCAGACACTCTCTCTCAGACACTCAGACACTCAGACACCCACTCTCAGACACTCACTCAGACACTCACTCTCAAACACTCACTCTCAGACCTCACTCAGACACTCGCTTTCGGACTCCAGACACTCTCTTTCAGATACTCAGACACTCAGACACCCACTCTGAGACAATCAGACACCCACTCTCAGACACTCGCTGACACTCGCTCTCAGACACTCACTCTCAGACACTCAAACACTCGCTGACACTCGCTCTCAGACACTCAGAAACTCGTTCTCAGACACTCACTCTCCGACACTCACTCAGACACTCGCTCACAGACACTGAGACACTCACTCTCAGACACTCAGACACTCGCTGACACTCGCTCTCAGACACTCAGAAACTCGTTCTCAGACACTCACTCTCAGACACTCAGACACTCGCTGACACTCGCTCTCAGACACTCAGAAACTCGTTCTAAGACACTCACTCTCAGACCTCACTCAGACACTCGCTCTCAAACTCCAGACAGTCTCTCTCAGATACTCAGACACTCAGACACCCACTCTCAGACACTCAGACACCC
This sequence comes from Hylaea fasciaria, assembly GCA_905147375.1. Taxonomy (NCBI): domain Eukaryota; kingdom Metazoa; phylum Arthropoda; class Insecta; order Lepidoptera; family Geometridae; genus Hylaea; species Hylaea fasciaria. Next base: position 2,931,893 of record LR990201.1, read on the forward strand.
ACTCTCACACACTCATACACTCAGACACTCACTCTCAGACACTCACTCTCAGACACCTACTCTCAGACCTCACTCAGACACTCGCTCTCAGACTCCAGACACTCGCTTTCAGACACTCAGGCACTCACACTCAGACACTCAGACACCCACTTTCAGACACTTACTCAGACACTCGCTCTCAGACACTCGACACTCACACTCAGACACTCACTCTCAGACACTCTGACTGAGAGTAGGTGTCTGAGAATGAGTGTCAGACACTCACTCTCAGACACTCTGACTGAGAGTAGGTGTCTGAGAATGAGTGTCTGAGAGTGAGTGTCTGAGTGTATGAGAGCGAGTGTCTGAGAACGAGTTTCTGAGTGTCAGCGAGTGTCTGAGTGTCTGAGAGTGAGTGTCTGAGTGTCTGAGTGTCTGAGAGTGAGTGTCTGAGTGAGTGTCTGAAAGTGAGTGTCTCAGTGTCTGTGAGCGAGTGTCTGAGTGAGTGTCGGAGAGTGAGTGTCTGAGAACGAGTTTCTGAGTGTCTGGGAGCGAGTGTCAGCTAGTGTCTGAGTGTCTGAGAGCGAGTGTCAGCGAGTGTCTGAGAGTGGGTGTCTGATTGTCTCAGAGTGGGTGTCTGAGTGTCTGAGTATCTGAAAGAGAGTGTCTGGAGTCCGAAAGCGAGTGTCTCAGTGAGTGTCTGAGTGTCTGAGAGTGGTAGTCTGAGTGTTGAGAGCGAGTATCTTAGAGCGAGTGTCTGAGTGAGTGTCTGAGAGTGAGTGTCTGAGTGAGTGTCTGAGTGTCTGAGAGTGGGTGTCTGAGTGTTGAGAGCGAGTATCTTAGAGCGAGTGTCTGAGTGAGTGTTTGAGAGTGAGTGTCTGAATGAGTGTCTGAGAGTGGGTGTCTGAGTGTCTGAGATAGAGTGTCTGAGTGTCTGAGTGTCTGAGTGTCTGAGAGTGGGTGTTTGAGTGTCTGAGTGTCTGAGAGTGAGTGTCTGAGTGTCTGAGAGTGAGTGTTTGAGAGTGAGTGTCTGAGTGGTGTCTGAGAGTGAGTGTCTGAGAGTGAGTGTCTGAGTGTATGAGTGTCTGAGAGTAGGTGTCTGAGTGTCTGAGAGTGGGTGTCTGAGTGTCTGAAAGAGAGTGTCTGGAGTCTGAGAGCGAGTGTCTGAGTGAGGTCTGAGGGTGAGTGTCTGAGAGTGAGTGTCTGAGTGTCTGAGAGCGAGTGTCTGAAAGTAAGTGTCTGAGTGTGAGTGCCTGAGTGCCTGAGTGTCTGAGTGTCTGAGAGTGAGTTTTTGAGAGTGAGTGTCTAAGTGTCTGAGAGCGAGTGTCTGAGTGAGTGTCTGAGAGTGGGTGCCTGAGTGTCTGAGTATCTGAGAGAGAGTGTCTGGAGTCTGAGAGTGAGTGCCTGAGTGAGGTCTGAGAGTGAGTGTCTTAGAGCGAGTGTCTGAGTGAGTGTCTGAGTGAGTGTATAAGTGTGAATGTCTGAGAGTGAGTGTCGGAGTCTGAGAGCGAGTGTCTGAGTGAGGTCTGAGGGTGAGTGTCTGAGAGTGAGTGTCTGAGTGTCTGAGAGTGAGTGTCTGAGTGTGAGTGTCTGAGACTCAGACATTCAGACACTCTCTCTCAGACACTCAGACACTCAGACACCCCCTCTCAGACACTCAGACACCCACTCTCAGACACTCAGACACTCAGACACTCTCTCTCAGACTCCAGACACTCGCTCTCAGACACTCAGACACTCAGACACTCGCTCTAAGACACTCACTCTCAGACCTCACTCAGACACTCGCTCTCAGACTCCGACACTCACTCTCAGACACTCACACTTATACACTCACTCAGACACTCACTCAGACACTCGCTCTAAGACACTCACTCTCAGACCTCACTCAGACACTCTCTCTCAGATACTCAGACACTCAGACACCCACTCTCAGACACTCACTCTCAGACACTCAGACACTCGCTGACACTCGCTCTCAGACACTCAGAAACTCGTTCTCAGATACTTGCTCTCAGACACTCACTTTCAGAAACTCACTCAGACACTTGCTCTCAGACACTCAGACACTCGCTCTAAGACACTCACTCTCAGACCTCACTCAGACACTCGCTCTCAGACTCCAGAGACTGAGTGTCTGAGAGCGAGTGTCTGAGTGAGTTTCTGAAAGTGAGTGTCTGAGTGTCTGAGAGCGAGTGTCTAAGAACGAGTTTCTGAGTGTCTGAGAGCGAGTGTCAGCGAGTGTCTGAGTGTCTGAGAGTGAGTGTCTGAGTGTCTGAGTGTCTGAGAGTGAGTGTCTGAGTGAGTGTCTGAAAGTGAGTGTCTCAGTGTCTGTGAGCGAGTGTCTGAGTGAGTGTCGGAGAGTGAGTGTCTGAGAGTGAGTGTCTCAGTGTCTGTGAGCGAGTGTCTGAGTGAGTGTCGGAGAGTGAGTGTCTGAGAGTGAGTGTCTGAGTGTGAGTGTCTGTTAGTGAGTATCTGAGTGTGTCTGAGTGTCTGAGAGTGAATGTGCGAGTGCCTGAGTGAGTGTCTGAGTGTGACTGTCTGAGAGCTGAGTGTGTGAGTGTCTGAGTGATTTTCTGGGTTTCTGAGTGTCTGAGTGTCTTATCGCCTTACCACAAAAAAATTTGACCGAAGTTGAACAGACGAGTCTACCTATACGTTTCAGCAATGAGCGTTCCAGTTTTTATCATAATTATCGATAGGTTTGATCGTTGTAAAGTTGAGATTTAAGCTATCTATATACGAAATTTCATGCAAATCGGTCCAGCCGTTTGAGCGTGACGAACTAACAATCACACAAACTTTTGCATTTATAATATTAGTGCGATAATAGTCTTCATTACAAATTGGCTCTAATCCTGCCAGTTCACGTACAAATTAATCACTAAAATTTTATTTAAGCGCTTCCGATGCTTAATTTTTGTTATATTCACTCAAAGAACTTACTATATAAATGGGCTTTTCCTTGAAAATTTGTCATACATCTTAGTCTTCATAAATAGGTACTATGTACCCTATTTTCATTCACCTTTATGATCCAGAGCCTATTAGTCCAGAAATCAGAGTTTTATATTCATCGCATAATTTACATGTAGGTACAGCTTGAGCAAACTTCCGTCACTGTCCAGAATCTTATACGAAACATGTTCTGTAGCGATATCCCTCGGCACTAGTCGTTTATCAGAACCACCACGGCTATAAATAAAAACCTAATTTCGTTTAGTCACAAAGGCTTCATTATTGTGCTTAGGGAGTTTTGGACCTTTGTATTAAGGAAAAAGAACCCTATTTAGGGGCAGGTACTCTTTCGAAATAATAATGAGTCAGTACCGAAGCTACTTTTACTACTGCGCTCAACACGGCTCGTCATGTCATAATTTATTTTTGAGGAAAAACAGATGTACTCCTTTACTTTGCCTTTCTTGTTTTTAGCTATTTGCTAAAGGATACTCTACCGAAACCCTTCTATTACCAAAAGATAAAAACTTTAATTATGTATTTATAATTAGGTAAACTGGAATGTGAATGAAAAAGACGCGTAACGTTTTATTGCTTCAATAATATACTTTGTATTTCTTATGAAAAATTTGTACCTGCTGCGCCGCTTTCTCCCGATATCAAGCAAGTTTGTTTACCAAACAGTTTTTTAACCTTAGAAGTAATAACACATAGAAGCCAAGTACTCGTTAGCGTCGTGTAGCCATTTTTACTGAGACATTTTGGGCCTAGTACGGACTTTGACTCGCTATTGCTCGAAATCAAAGCTTTTATGGGATATATTTATAAATCTTCCCTGCTTTAGGACTAAATACCAACACGCATGTCACATTTTCATTGACCTTGTGTGCGTTTAGAACAAGATAATTCCATGGAACTCACGCACACATTGATAAAAAAGGCTTCACTTTTGAGTGACACAACGCATAGAACTATCCTTCTCTGCGTTAATCAAAGTATTCAACTTATAAGCAACGGCTTTGTTCAAAAGCCAACGGAATATTCTAGACACTTCCAAGATTAATTTCAGCTCATTCTGTACATTGAAATGCAAAGTGCACCGTGTTCACACATGTCCTGCGCTAATGCGCCAAACAAATTTATGCGAGACATGTCACGGGGCTCCCGGGCGCAGGTGGCGGTGGCTCGAGATATTATGGAGATGAACGGGGGCTTATGCTCGGTTTTGAGGTAAAACTCTTTTGTTTTATACTGGATCTGACTGAGTCAAAAAGGCTATGGTCTCTTATAAACGCCATCGGCTGCTTATAGCGTCACGCCATACGCCGCGTCCTGACCAGATAAATCTTGACATCGGAGAATACCATCAGGTTATTTATTACATTTTTATTTTATGTCTGGTATGCAATTATTTTAGTGCAATAATATCGCTACATTTTATTAAAAGTCATGTTTCATGACAAATTTTTTAGGATTATCTATTCTGAATATGTGCATGTATTTTGAATTCAAATATGTATAACATATTATGCATTCTTATTTATATGCACACCATATTCACCACTCTGTCACAAAGGTGGTTCGGTAATCTGTGTGCCTAGTGTAACTTTTGCGCCATCTAGTGACTGACTGACTGACACTAGATGGCACTGCTTTTAATTCCATACGATTTCAAGTTAACGCTAACCGGATCGAGCACGTAAAGAAATTGGTAAAACTCTCACTAGGCACACTGGTGAGATAGTGATGAAATTCTCCTATTTATAACGTATTGCAAAATAAATTTGCATATTTCTTCGTGCTCTTTGTTCTAGTTATTATGTTACAGTGCTAATGTTAACCATATGTGATGTGATTTAGACTTTTAAACACTTTACATTATGTAGTAATTGTCCATTACCTTATGACGATGGTCAAAAGATGTAGGTGAAAATGCTAAGCCTAGAATGCTGGGGTTATATTTTAAATACGGTGGCTTAATTTCACGAGCTTGTTAAACAGTGGGGCGTCGGACTCACGTAGCGTTATATTGTGTTCGTGTGGCTAAACCTATTTGACCACAGCATTTTATAGCTTTTATAATAAACAACGGTGTCCCTTACCATGAACGTTTAGGGTAGGTATGGCATAAATTAAATACTGTATGCAAAGTAAATAAAAAATATTTTGGTCAGACATAAATACGTAGGTACTGTGATCTCAAAGTAACCATTATTAATAGATATGTCGCTCAGAATTTAATATGAATGCTTGTAAAATTCGCCCCTTTTCTATTATTGTTTGACGGCTCGTTTGGCGTAGTGGCTGAGCAATAGGACTACTGCGCTAGGGGTCGCGGATTCGATTCCCGCCTGGAACAAATATTTGGGCGATACACAAATATTTGTTTCTGGTCTAGGTGTGTTGTGTATGTGAAATTATATTATGTCTGTAAGCGGTACCCACGATACGGGAGCAGTCCAAAGTCAAAGTCAAAGTCAAATCATTTATTGTAAATAGGCAATAAAATCGCACTTTTACAAGTCAAACACTTCAATCTAATAAACAAATTAAATTAATTAATTAGTCCTAGTGTGGGGCTACGTTTAAAAAAAAGCTAGGTATGTCGGCAGAAATCAAAAATCTCGTTTGGGTCGGTGTTGAATTTAAGGTAATTATAATGAAATACCTACCCCTTAAAACTCGTTATGTTTTAAAATTAATCAAAAGAGACACGACATAAGCCCGCTTGTTCCTCAGATGTGCGAGCACACACAGAATCCGGAATTAATCTTCTAACGTTTGCTTTGGGTGCGAGACGTGCGTCTCCGAAGCTTGCTTATTTAAATCTCCTTGATATAATTTACAGTGCAAGATATTCTATTTCACGAAGACTGTGCAGCTCTGGATATTATGGCACGCGTACAGACAGATAAATTATATCTATGTATGCGTAGTAGCTTACAGCCGTAGCTCAAAACTTCGTGCACGTATGTACGCATAACAACAATGTTATCAGAATTGCCTTCCTGAGATAGGTAAAGTCTCGTAGTAGAGTCGGTATATAAATATTACATTGAAATACTTACATTATGAAAGTACTTACACAGCAATTAATTAATAACTCTAAAAAATCAGTACAGAGATACTCAAAAATGATGGTGGCATATGTGTTTTGGGCTTTTAGATGAAATGTGTAGTAAGCACTTAACTATATATAAATATTTGTAAATATAGGTACCTGTTGGCCCAAATTTACAAAGGCTGTGTGCTGTTATTGTTTAGCTTCGCGTTGTTAACCCAGCACCGCAAGCGTACCCGTGAATAACTTCCCAGAAAATAAATAGAAATTTTCACTGCATGAATACGAAATTATTAAAGCTGAAAAACATTGAAATAAACTATTAACCAACACTTCTGTTTATTTACCCAAGCGCTTGCTTGTGGAAAACTTCGATAGATATCGGAGTATAGTTTACGCTGTTGGTGATTTAAAGTCATAACATTCGAATTGAATTTACTAAGAAGTTCTTATCGTTTCTAAATATTTAAAGGTTTTTATATTTGTATAACATTTTGTTCGTTTGATTGTTTAGTTTGTTTTACCTTATTTAACTTGCTTCTTGTGTTACTGACCTATTGATTTATCAAGGTGCACAAAAGTGTTACAAAAAACACTGGACAAGGTTCCTAAGTACATTTCGTCATATAGATATCCCCGGTGACGTTTTACTCCTTCAGGCAATAAGAGTTGATACTTGGTTGATACCCTCCTCGGAGGAAAGCCTGACAAATGACATCTGAAGGCCGACGCGTGACGATTGGAGGCTTTTAACAGGAAGTGATATTTTTCTCCATCTCTTTGAAAGAGAGTGGATACACGAAAGTCGTAGATAAGGAAAAATGCTTTGAATCTGCCGACACGAGACAGCCTTTTTGTTCTGTTAATAATTATGTTTTGCTCTGAAGAAGGTGAACGTGACTGTTGAAGCTTTTGAACTTACAACCAGGGACTTTAATATATGTAGTTATGTTCGTATTACGTAATTTGTTCTTTTTGGGAAGTTTGGACCAACAATAATCACAGCTGTACCCTGCCCCCCTAGAGCAATAATATCTGTAGAATACCATTTATAAGAATTGAGATTTAACGTTACTTCGTATAAAAGAAGAATGAGAACAATCGAGAAAATAAACAAACAAGTATTCAATCTTAAAAAGCAAACTCCAATAAATACAAAGCCGTTCTTGTGAAAAACATTAAAGCACGTGACCTCGGAGCCGGTACAACTCTGAAACATTACCGAGCTAATGACCCGGAAACGAGTCGCAGATACTCAAGAGCGGAAAAATATACACGTTTTTAAAACTAACTTATCTTCCTTTAATGTAGAATGGTTTAACTTTTCTACAATATTTCGCACATTTTTATGAGGGTTGTATGGAGTTCCAGTAGCGGATACGGATAACGGATAACGATATACAATACAGTTGTTAAGGCTATGTGTTTTTATAAAAAAACGTTTTAAATAAAAGCATTTGTAAAATAAGATTTTATTGCATTACAATAACATTTTCCCAGTCAAAGTTTTAAGTACAAATAACAATAAAAATCACTGCAAAAATCTTCCATGTACTATTAATTATAGTCACTTATTAGTGCCGATGTATAACTTCTGTCTCTATCATCACATCAGCTTGGTATGAGTTAATACCACTCGGTCACAAGCCCAATCTGTAACAGTTTTGCATACGTCCTGATCGGTCATACTTTCGAAATGAACACTATAATATATTTTATTTTCACATATCCTAATCAGTCGCACTTTTTTATTTACTCGTTGAAACGTATTGTATTGTCTATATGAAAATTATTGTATTGTCATAAGAGAGAAATGCAAAAATATTCAACTTAATTTGCCATTAAAGAGTGGGTGAAATTTTTTTGCACGATTTAACTTATAAGTAAAGTTAAAAAAAAGCTGAACGCCAATTTGTAACAAAGTGATAAAAACGTGAAATAAAATCAATAGTGTATTAGTCGTTTATTGCCGAGGCAACTTTATATTCGAAACCTATACGAAACTTTATTTCAGTTCCAGTTACGGATACTTTTTGTTTATCCGATATTTACGGATATGAATATCTATAAATTCCCTAATTTTTATGACACTCCGTAGAGCCCCGGCGACGTTATTTTTAATTTTGCACATTATTTTTTTCGGTTCGCTTATGAACGCCTTGATAAAATGTCTTCCCGTGATTTATTTGCAGCTAAATGACTTATTATGGAAATTTTCCAACGTCCTGAAAGAAGGCCGGCTATTAATTTTTTTTTTTTTAATAGGGAAGTCCAATTTACGTTTTTCAAGATATTTCTAATACATTATCAGACATTGTTCTTAGAGATCTTAATATAACATTTATCGGTATTGGCAATTTATAAATGTTTTGAACGGCAGTATATCATCGAAGATACACTTTAAATAAATCAATAAAATCACTTATTGACACAGTTACCTTTTAGCAAAAATAACATATTACACAAAAAAAAATCCATGCCATGTTAATAGATAAATAATAATGTTTTACAAAAACGTTTCATTGTTTCTATGATTTCGTTTACCTGTTCATCAAAGACAAATTACGTCTTTTACGTTTCCTAAAGAATGCTTCATTGTCAAGTTACGTAAGTACTTGTTTTGTAAAAGTCGACATTGTGTCGATTTGCACTAAAGAATTCCATTAGCAGGGCTGGATAGCCATTTGATTTACTCGATGCTGACCTCTTCAGTTCCACGATTAAATTGTAACAAAGATCAGACACTAAACATTCTTTGAGAGAAAACGCCTCGAAGGCGGTTCCGGTAAAAACGACGATAATATTGCGCGTTTGATTTTTCAAAGAATAAGGATGCCGTTGTAGCACACTAATCTGGAGGCTAGCCGTATCGTATACTGAAAAGAGTGTATCGTACCGTCTGATGGAAAAGACAAAGGAACGATAGCAATTTATTTTTTGAGTTTCAATTCCTTATGTATATTTACGGAACTCTATCAAAAACACAATTACGGGAGCACCACTTGAAGATTGTAAGATTGTTGGAACAATTCTAAAATAGAGTTCGAACAAATGCGTATCACGACGCCAACACACACACAATGCAATTTGCATTGAGTGCCAAATTAGGCTCAACAAACAGCGCCACAACTCCGTTGCATCCATAAGTAAGCTTCAAGTGACAGAGTCAACTTATAAGACCGCCAACATAAATTATCTAGACTTCTACACTTAAGTTACACCTAACTACTTGAATAGTTTCCGTAGATCTTGGCGGTTTGCCCGCCATGACCGCGCAATTAAGACTTGGAATTACCTATTCTTCCTACGTCTACGCCACTGTAACGCCTAGTCAGTGGTTTAACTTAAGCTTAATTAATATCCGTCTTACCACACAAGTTTAGACCAGAGCTAAACAGATGTTACTAAAAATTCGTTCTACAAAATCTACGTCTATCACTCGAGTTTTTTTACTCAATCCTGGCATTCCTAGTTACTTTACTTGTGAATTTGTCATTGAGTTAGAAAAAGCGAGAGCTAGACGTCCATTTGTGGAGAAAATATTTAGACTCATGTGTTCAACTTCGGTTTAATTTTTTTGTGGTAAGACAGTATAATGTCTAATTTAACTTTCTGCAGTCTTACGTCGGTCTCTTCTGCAAGAGTCTAGCACAGCTCACCTGAGAAGTACCAGACCTTTACCAGCAGAGTAACATTTTTTGCTCCGTAACTACTGAACCAATTTTGATAAAAATTCGTATCTAATAATAATTTAGGATACAATAATTCATAGGATAATTATCTTATGTATAGGATCATTTTTATGCGTGTTGCAAAACATAATATCGTTATGAAACTCAATTAATTAGTGATCGTCTTTGAAAGATTAGTTTTTGAAAGCTTAGTTACTGTACCTGCATTACAGTGTGTTAATAATAGTCTCGTGCCATCATCACTGCTGAAGATCCCTAAATTAAGATCCTTGAAGTCCCTAATACAAATAATTTTGAGTATTCGTGATCCGAAATCTAAAAGGGATCCTTTCCGGGAAAAGGAATGATTAAACGTGTTGAAAGAATCAAGTAGCCAGTCCCACTCTAGGCGGAGCATGTTTATTGTTCGTCACCTTTGACCCATCGTCACTAAACAACACCAGTTAAGATAGCGGTCAAATGCTAGCTTATAAAATATATATTATATAACTTTTTTTAAACAGGTATTGATATAAAAAAATCCACCCTGGAACACAATATTGGAACAGAATGAATAAAACCTTAAATGCCTTACCATAACAGTTATACTAGAGTTAAACACATGTTGCTAAAATCTTATGCTAGAGATAAACAGATGTTTCTAAAATTTTGTTTAGTAAAGTTGACGTTTATCACTCGCGTTGTATTTATTACTCAATTCTGGCATTCCTTATTATTTGACTTGTAAATTTGTTATTGAGTTAGAAAAAGGGTGGGTTAGACGTAGATTTGTGGAATTATTTAGACACATTTAGACATCTCTTCAACTTTTGTTTAAACATTTGTGGTATTTCCCAATTAAATGAACTAACGCTGATATACAAACTCTGATAATCAAACAATGTGTAGATTATAAATGTGTAACACAAATTACAGTGAAATAAATGCATTAATATGCTAATTTATAGCTTGCAACAGCTTTCCGCTATTGACGTTGGGATAACAGCAGCCAATAATTGTATTGGTTGGCGTCCTCACAAACATAACTGTGTTTCATTTAGTGATATATGGGCGAATGTGGCGGCATATCAAACTCTATGAGATACACACGGACATGGAAGAATGTGATATTCGTTTATGTAGGTAAACATTTCACTTTTATAACCTAATTGAAGTTGATTTTATTGTAGAATTTGGTTCGATTCAGAGTGTTTGCTGAGGCCGTTATTTATTGTGGCCTATGTTACATTTACTTTGTTGGGTTGAGAACTTAGATAGCCCCAGTTTTTGTTGTCAGAAATTGTCAGGCCGGTTAAGAGCCTCTGCCGTGGGTGAAGAGCTCTGTCAACGAGAGTTTCTCCATACAAACGTCCCCATTTTCTCCCTGGATAATGCGTCTAGAGCAATATCTTATTTTAGCAAACGTAGGTTTGCTATTCGCATGCCCTTTCGTTTTCCTTTTTTTTTCAGAAACTAATTTTACGCATGAAAATGAAAATACTCACCAAAAATGATCCCTTTTTCCCACCGTACCCTTTTTACTAAAATAAATGATTGAAAGTGTCTAACATAAAAACAAAATAGTGGAGCCTAGATATTCTCATTAAAAAAAAGTGATGCCAAGAAATAATGAATCTGCCCTATTTTGGTAGAAAAAATAGGGGAGTAGTACGAAACGACGATCTCATGAAAGATTTTGTAAGTTTGTCCGTATTGCATTCTACAGGGCAGACAGGTGAGAGAGACACGTATACAAGCTAAAGAAATGGTATCGTTTCTTCATTACGACTGTAATCAATCAATAACATCCGAGATAGCACACGAAGTGATTGTATCATTATACTCGTAATTCTATAATAAGTTACTCGTAAAACATCTAACACTAACATTATGTTAGCTGCCTTCTTTCAGCACAAATAAAATGACGATGTTCCTCACACAATATACGACAGAAATTACACCCGAAACTAGTGCCCGTGTGTATTCCACTCAGTACATGTGAACAGTCAACGGGTCGAGTATAGGGGCTGACAAATGACGTCCGAATATGAGGCCAGTGCTGGACAATGATAATGTCGCCAGTAACAAATGGCGGCCCACTGCAGCGAATGGCGGCCGCCGTGATTTGAGGATTACGATATATTATTGCCTAACACTATCGCGGCGCACGACAGGCATGATGACGCGACTCTCACGCGACGCGACGGGTCGGCCCGTCGAGTCGACATTGAAAACTGAGCCTTAATAGCACCGGGAAAGGGCCGGTGAATGTCTAGTTTTCACTCGAGTTCTTGTTAGTAAATGCGATTTGAATTTCGGTTGGGCGGGTGAAGTCATTAGATAACAAGCTCGTGATTTGGTTAACTGAGTGTGAAATCATAAATAGTTTTCAGTTGAAATGCATTAAATGGCTGTTATACTCGCACCTATCTAAAACTAGACTGGTAACATAAATGAATTTAAAATAGTTGTTAATCATTACGGTAAATGCAAGGAACAGTGCTCTAGGGCCAGACCAATTCTAGGTTCAGCGTATCATCTTAGACCACATCAGCACTAAATATTAGTGCATTTTTTATAATTATCTTTTAGAAATTATCAGAATAAAAAAAAGTTATGGTTTAGTGCAAAACTAAAACAAATGAGAGAGTAAACCACAAAGTTACAATTATTTTACTAGTCAATTTGCCAAACTACAAACTAAAAAAAAACAATAACACGTGTTCATTAAGATTAGAATATTGAATCGCAAACAGTTGGGTTGAGTTGGTATTTGCCGTCAGCGTGCAGCTAGAGATTTAGCGGTTATTTAACATTCAGCCAACATTTCCGAGTGTATTTTCAGTGTTTGTCTAAAAGTCGTTAACGCGAGCTCATTCGGGTATCCGACCCAAACTAAACTTTTCCGTTTCAAAGTAGTTACTTTGAGTGCAGTAGCCGGTGACTAGACTACAAATTTTCAATTCGACTATTTTTTATAAGAGGCAGTTTTTTTTTCTAGCTGTGCTAGTTATCTTTGTATAGATAAATGTACGCTAACAAATCTTGCAAGTCCATGTTGTAAATTTTTGTTGTTCTAATAAATCGAAAATTTGCATATCCGTAAAATTCCAACAACAATAAAATATATTATGACGATAGAGACAAATTATAGATGACTTCTCAGAAACTGCTTCAAATAATAATATGAGAAACGAGGAAGACTTCTCAGAAACTGCTTCAAATATGAGAAACGAGTACCGCCGTGAGATAATTTCGCCACATTCAAAATAGAAAGCTAAAAACTTTAACGCGCATCATCGAAAAAATTACCTCCACCAGCTGAAATGGCAATTTCCTGCTGAGGCAGATACGTTTTCTTAACAACATAATATCTCATTCATACCCCAATCTGCGTCCCTCTAACCCTAACCACATCACGCGATTTATCTTAATATTTTGACATATGGTGCGTACTTGACATGTGTACCTGATCATCAATCATGGTGGAAGGCTCGGTTCATTAGTGCAGGATTAATATCACTAATGCTGCCCGGGTGAAGTTCATTCATCAACTGAAGGTAATCCATTGCTTTGCCACAACACAGGACCGCACGGTCAGTTAAAGCCTGGTCCCACAAAAGCGGTAGGATGGCGATGCGGAATGAGCGAAGTTGAAATGAGCGGAGCGGTCAAGTGGGTTAGTGCAAGAATATAATATGCAATTATATTATTGTACAAAGCTGAAACTGGTTTTTGGAGTGCAATATTTTACTAGGTATATGAAATTATCTTTGTTTTTCATGCAATAGGAGTATGATAAATAAAAATAAATTAAAGTTTACTAAGATGAAGCGAAGCGGAATGAGGACAATTGATATAATTTATATTTCATAAACTTCATACAACGTAACAATTTGAAACAGCCTGCTGACTGCTGGCTGTTTGGATTTTTAATATACACATTGGTACACATTGGTAGCAGTTTGTTAGATTATTTTTTAATGTTGTTTTCATGCTTTTTTTCTTATAAGCAAAGTTGAATATACCATCAACGCTTCTAACTTGACGGTATCTATTGCACGATGTAACAATCTAGCTAGGCCTGTTCTGCTATTGGTTCCAACACAAGTACCGTGGCTAGATGGTGGTAGGCATGCAAACTTCCCAACAAGCTGTGTGTGGTACGCTTCGCTCTTACAGCTCAAGCTATACGCTTTGAGCGGTGTCACGCAGTATCTTTTATTATGAGTAGGGGGCGGTAATTTAACCTGTCTCTAATTAAGTGGCTTTATTGGGGCGTTTCTTATTATTAGTTGCTTTATCAAAAGAGTCGTAGGCAACCGGTGGATGCACGTGGCAAATTGTCGTTCGGTGTGGCGGTCTCAGGGTGAGGCCTATGTTCAGCAGTGGATGTCTTCAGGCGATGATGATAATGATGATGATGATGATGATTGAGACATCTCGTCTGCCTGGGTTTTGTTATGGTCAGCCAACTAGACTGTCCCAACAGTTGATCATAAAACAATATACACAGATTTCTTGAGATGTTGGTATCAACTGTTCATACAGTAAGCAAATGATACCAAATCACGGATGCAGACCAGACAATACATCAGAGCAGTAGACGCCTTGAGAAGTCAAGAGCAGTCAGTTTGACTTGCTACTGATCAAGCAGTATGTCACAGTGTAAAGATATGGTGAATTCATTGGCTGGTATGTTATGTCTATGCAAGGAGGACTGTAGTTCACTATGCAGCCACCACTTTTGTTAGTCTTAAGCGTCTTAACTGCATCAAGCTGTCTGTTGACAGCTGCCTTTAGATAGTGTTTTATGTCTCGATACCAAGTCAAGCGTCAATATTCGCTGCATCACAAGTAGCGAGTAACTTGTGTCACTATATATAATGTATATAGATATATATATGGTTTGCGCCTGTGATTTGTACGTTGTCCAGTGCAGAGCGCAAGTTCCACATGATATAGGGCGTTTGGTTAGCGCCGAGTGACAGCGAGCTGCTTCTCATTAAACGCAGGAAACCAGTGGCTAGTACTTTCCAGTTATACAATACTGGCTCTTGCCTACGACTTAGTCGATGAAACTCTTTTGACATGGTTTTAGATAGATCCTACTACCTAATTCGCGTCGTCTTTCATACTCATGCGTTTAATTTTATTTTACCGCTGGTTTAGACTCCAAACCAGACTATTCTATCGAATTATGTAAGCGTAGACAAAACTTACGCCATGCAGCTGAAAGCCAACCAAATTAAGATTCGTATCTGAAAAACAAAATCCTTAATTAAGGATGTTAGGAAAATCACTTGTCTTATTATCTACCAAAAAATTCTTAAGCCCAAAGGATAAGAGTATACTAAACCAGCCCATGCCTAAAAGAAAAGTTCAAGTTTCGCCTAACAGAATTGCAGCCGCAAATAAGTTCGCAGAAAACCTCTAAACGTTTTCAGGGCAACCGAATAATGGTTTTCGCCCAAGCTTGGTATAATTTCCATGAGAAATATCATTTCATAAAGGGCCTGCTGGAGGGGAAGAAAACCCTGTAAACACCTTTTGATATTTTTATTAAACAGGTGAAATATTATTATTAGATTCTATATCACTTTTAAGTCCCCGCTTCGAGAATTCACTTTGCATTTCCAGACGTGACATTAGAAGTTAACCTTTACATTTTGAACATAAATAAACTTTCGTTTTTTCCCAAAGAGAATATTATATTAAGATCTTTATATGTAACATTGTTTTAGCAAAAAATACAATACTAAAATAATAATATGAGCTAGGTACTGATAATGCTAATATAAGCATAGAATCTAAGTTAGTGGGTTTTATTTGATTAATTATAATAAACCTATAAAACGCAAAATAATATTGTAATGTCTATTGTCTGATGAACTTGAAACGAAGGACGAATAAAACATTACAATAGACAGGTATATGAATTTGTATAACATAGTACAGTGAAAATACAGTCACTGCATTTTTCTTTTTTTGTTACGGTTCTAACGTCTGCAGCAAAAAGTGGCAACGTCCGAAAAATTGCCACTTAACTCCCCGAATCGCAAAATGTCGCACCGTATATATATCGGTAAACGAACGCGTCCAATCTGGTTGATTTACAGTGCCAATAATCTCCTTCGTCACGCGACACCCGTCAGGTGTCACGCGGGACCGCGCTCTATTGTCACGTAGGGCACAATAGAAACATACGGGCTAGTTCTTGTCACGATCACGATAGACACTGAAATGTAACATAAATGAAATAAATAAAAAATCATGATGCTTAAAAAAACAAACTTCATAAAAGAGTAGTTACACATTTAGTGTCTATGAAGCTGCTTGCAATGGCAGTTTTAAAATATCAATGATATTGTATCGTGAAAAAATGAAGATCGAAATAACTTAACTCACTGCAACGTTGCTTGTAGAAACATACCTCACAGCAACATTGCTCGTGTACAAAAGTAGCTCACAGTAACGTTGCTCGTAGAAATGTAGTGCACAGCAACGTTGCTCGTAGAAATGTAGCTCACAGCAACGTTGCTCGTAGAAAAGTAGCTCACAGCAACGTTGCTCGTAGAAATGTAGCTCACAGCAACGTTGCTCGTAGAAAAGTAGCTCACAGCAACGTTGCTCGTAGAACAGTAGCCTGCAGCCAATAGCGATGAAACTATCCGTATTCTTGCGTCTTACGCGCTTATATAGTTTTTTTTAATTAGTTACCTCCTTGAGTTGTACCTGAAATCAACTGCTACGGCCACAAACGCATGGCATCACCGTGTGTCTTTCACTCATTGCTGCAAGCGAACAGCAACGCAATAAAACGTGAGATTAAGGTCAGATAGACAATGAAGCAGAGCGGCCTATGTCGGCCGACGCCTGTTTTCCTTGGCCTCGACTCAAATGTTGCATTTGGAAAATGAAATGTATTCTCGCGAAATTTTGAAAAGAATGCCATTGTGTCCCGATTTAAAAGAGCAGCTGTTACCAGTCACTATTGTACAATTATTTGACAATTTGAATAGAAAATGTGTGTCTGGGTAACAATTACAGGATCGCCTGTGAACGCTATTGTGTATTTAAGTTTAAACCATTATGATCGTACTGTCCCTACATTATACGCTTAAAAATATCGAAGTTGCAATGTATTTCTTATCTTATTTATAGCTTCAAACCATTTATTTATTTTTATAGTATTGTTTGTGCATCACATAAACTAGGTACATCGTTGCAATGCAATATTCTAAGCTATAATTTGCTACGTCTCGTAGAAACTCCACCGTAGCAGCGTAGCGTTTGGCCTACGAACAACGACTGCCGTAGCTCACACAGTATAACATTCCCATCATTCTGGTGAATTGCTTATTTCTGCAAAGAGTCAAGAGTTATCTTTCAAAGTTACTGCTTCAATTATGTACACAGAAAAAAAAAGTTGCCGGGAACTTCGGAATGAAACTTCTCCATTACGTATTTCATTTTCTCCACTGGCATTATAAGTGAAACATGTTTAATATTCAGCGCGGAGCTTCCTCGACGTTATTTCAACGGCTACTTACCTAATTTGACAATGGAAGGCGTTGCTTTCCCAGCGAGACATTTTTGTCAACTTGAATATTGCGATATTTCTGTTCTGTCGCAGTCGTGCATTTTTGTGTACTGAGTGTTTATTCCAAGAAAAAATACCTACGTTGTATTTACAAAATGCTTTTAAGAAAAGCTAGGCTTGGTTTTAGTTATGAATTTGTGTGAATATACTCTCACACAGGACGCACGCTAAAAATACTACTTTACTTCTCAACACCATAAAGAAAAAAAAACACAACTCGTATATAATAATATGCAACGTTTGAAAGTTAAAAGTAGTAAAATGACTGAAAACAATCTAAATAAATAAAATATTTCTACAGTGATACCCATAATACGCTGAAAATTATTCCACCAACATTTGTCACCATAATATTAACCAATTATATAATTCACAACTAAGAACTCCATGACCTCATTTCTAAAATGCTGCTCACACTCTTGGTGCCTAAAATAAATGGCGTCAACCCCAATTTTAATTAAGTAACCATGACGCTCTATATTAACACGCTATTACATTACAATGACAAATGACTTCTGTGACCTAGGCTGATTTAGGGTTAGCGCAGACGGAGTGGCCGTGAACAGTGGCCACATGCTCCTCTAGAGCACGCTTCGTGGCGCTTTGTATCTATCAATTTCACTTTACCAGTTACAGTCGTATGGCGAAGCAAATACAGTTGAATTTTGATTGTGTTGAATTACAAGCTGGTGCCACTCCGTTAGTGTGTGTTCGCCCTTAGGCTCATATCACACTAGTCCTTCAGTATTTCATTTCAAAGTAATTTGTTCGTAGGTACTTTTGATCGGCACAACATTGTATTATAACGTTGTACTTGGGCAATGATAATAATATGTAGGTATAGTTAGTAAAAAAATGCATGTTAATTTGAACCCAAATGTCATGTTCAATAGAGTTGAAGTGCACGCCTGTTCGGTTTTTTATGACAATAAAACGTTAGACTACGAGCCTGATGATAGATATGAAATAGACAATGGAACTCCTCAGTCGTAGATTCATGGCGTAAGATGGACTCATTTTGATCTTCTGCCGAATACATGTCTAATATTGTTGTGGGCAAGGATAATGACATAGGTACCAATTGGATTTAACATCAAATACGCCTCGCAATTTCACCCGTGTTCACTATATAATACACTGTATACCAATGGGCATAAAGAGAGGATAAACACACACACAAACACACCCTCACACACACATACGAGTATATAATATATTATATATACAAAGTTTCGCATTTATAATATAATAGATTATAGAATTTCAATACTGAAATGTTCGAATAGTCGGGCCTATTCAGAAAACTATTACATTATTTTTTTCACACAAAAAAGGGAAAGTGCCATGTACTGATACCCTCAAGAATACCTAGCTCACCTTTTCACTGCCTGAACACGGGTCTATAAAGGCACAATAAAACGTAAAGACCAATTCGACACGAGACGAGACACGTTGAAAATAATGTTACAACTGGAATAAAATAATTAGGGAATAAAGTCTTAATGGTCCAGTTCGGTACGCTAACTACAATGTTCCACATGATTGATTAGGTTCCTACTGATATACATTTTCAACATGAATAGGTAACTCAAATACTACGGAATTAATTGGTGCAAATACCTTGTAGCCCTAGAGATTTATTAATTACTCCGAAACGAATGGTGTGCGTTGTTTGTTATATTACAGTCGATATTTGTTTTAGGTTTAATTATCATAAATTGTTGATGCCAAATAGACTTTTTTTAATTCACATACACTTATCTAATTGTATATTTACAGAATAACGACCATTACCGGAATAACGGCCGCACAAACCTACACTCAGAGCTAGTGCGACATTACAACCTACAAACACTCGTTTATATCGATACCTACTCGTACGTTATCAGTGAGTTACACTACGGGGAGCCATGCAATTCTATATTTTTTATAATAATAATAATATGTTATATAAATTCCCAGGAATATAAATATAAATGTATAAAATTATCAAAGATTCAACTTTCTTCGAAGCATAGACTAAAGATAAATAAGGTTTAAAATCGATTCGAACCTTTGTTAAAAGAACTTCAAATTTCGAAGTGAGTCTTAAGAAAATTTTAAACAATTAGTTAACCAAATAACATTTATAAGTAAAGGAGGGTCGCGATCCAAAAGACTCAAACTTTGTCGGAGAAATCTAAAAAAATCTTCATAATTTTTTAGGGTTTCACTTTCTTGCCCAAGCGGTCTACGGAACCTTATTGACGTAACAACATAATATTATATTATTGAAATGGTAATATAATTTCAAGATTATTACCTACGTGTAAAAGATGATCATATTTTCCTCCGAAACTAGTGAGATATTGCTGATGGAAAAAGCGTACCTAATAATTTTTTTTTTCTTACAACGACATGAGAACACATTGAAGTCAGCTTGCTCGACAAAATTTGCTGCAGCTCTATCTCAGAACTTAAGTGAAAAATTTGAAATTTATTTTTTTACTCTAGTCTTAGCATGATTGAAATATGGTCTTTGAAAATTGAACCCCCGAATATGCTAGGCACGACTCGCTGCTTGGCCAGTTTTTTTATTTTTCATAATTGGGTCGCAAAACTTTTAAAATTATAGCTGGTACAACAAAACCGAACTTGAGGATAGCTTTAATTATGGAGTGTAGGCACGTCGAAAGTTATTCGCAAAAGTTATAGGAAGTTTTGAATATTGCAGTGAGTTGTGCTGTAATCCTGTTATATCCTATGGGATACCGTTGTCTTGAATAAGATACCTTGATCGTATTTTTGCAGATTCGGTATTGTATTACGAGCTTGTTGGTATGTTTTTGAACACAATTATGTTTAATGTAATTTTGACTTAGTTTCCGTTGGTCAACTGAAACTTTGCATGCATGTCAAGTTTTGATGACAACACAATTTTATTATGAATATAGTAACAACGAACTGATCTGGCGACGGACACAGAAGGAAGGCAACAGAGCTCTTCAATGACTTAACGGTATGTGTGTAGGCTATATTAAAGGTGTTAGTATTCATTTTAATCAGTTTGCTGTTTATACTAACTTGCCTGGAAAAATATATTAACGTACATCCCCGCTACGTTCGCAAGCCAACAAAAACTAACGCGCAAAATAAACACTGAAGTGATCTCCATAAAAATGCTACGCCGATCTCATGAGATAAACTTGTTAAAATTTAGTATGACAATGTTCTTACAGATTTCGGTTCTTTATTGGATTCGGACCTTCATAAATAAGACCCTCGTTTGTCCTATCCATCCTTCCGATATAATCATCATCTTATACAAATACTTTCGAGTTTCATAACAGATTCTGCTACGTGTTATGAACCTTCTCATAACTCCTAAAAATTGTGTGTTTATATTAATTATGCGTCACAGTTCAGTTCACTCCCAGTCACATAATATAGATCCTGCTCGCCAACTATTATACTTTGTATCTAGGAAACCAATGAGCGAACTCCACCAAGCCTATTCCACCATCGGCCAACCAGACACGGCAATGCGCCACACGCATATTATGGCGGGCATTCCACCTCTACGGAAGAAGCTATTTGCTTCTACATTAATCATGCGTACCGCTTAGGAGTGCGACGACTCCTTCCCGGAATCTGTGTTTCTCCATAGTTATAACCTGCGACTATTCAAGTCACGAGTGAACGTTACTTCTAGGTAAGTATGCACCATCGGAGACAACGATACTTGACATTAGTGTGTCTAGAGTGAGTTTTACGCGCTCGACATAGTATCGCTTTGTATGGAGATCTTTCGTTCATAAATGCGCCGGTAGCCACTGTACAGGATCTTCATAAAGCGCACGTTAACGCGTACTATGTCGAGCGCGTAAACTTGCTGCAAAACTCACATTCGGTGCACTGGTGCGATAGTGATCAAACGCAAACCAATTAAAAAAATATATAATACATGAACTACGAAGGCCATGCTCCCAAAAACCACCCAGTCTCCAGAACTACTAGATGGTTAGTTGGCAGTGGCTCCCCGCAGCTCTCACCAGGTTGCTAGTCTAGCTCGTGGGAACTGTTTTACGCTGCATCTTCCAATCCGTGGTAACCACTCGAAAACCTTTCTTCCTCAACGGTTATCGGTTTTACGAGTGCCTTGCCTTGCAAATTCATAGAGCTTTGATAACTTTATGTCCTCTGTGGAATTCCTAATTACGGGTCTTAGCGAGATAACTAAAATCCCAAGCATAACTTCTTCTGTAGCTCGTTGAGTGGCCCGGTATCTGAATCCCTACCAATGAGTATATTGTATCTTTATCTGGCACTAAAAAAATAACAAAGACAGCGATATACTTACCAGTTGGTCAAAGTTAGCTAAAGATTCAAAAACTGTGCATTAAAGCTTACAAAACGAAGCCAATAGTATTTGGAATCGTATGAATATCATAAACAAGCCAAGAACAGGCGCACCGCAAACGGAGCCAGCCTATAAATAAAACAATCCCCAAGCTGTAACGCCACTGTATAGTGAGATATCGCGGCCCGTAAAAAATAAAGTGTGATAAAAAGAAGGTCGCATAGCAAGCATTTTAATACTGCTCCGGCGATGAATAGTACAAATATTTTAGGAGAGAGAGCTCGTCACGTACCCCGGGGAGGTTCGGGAATGCCGACGCGTGCGAGCCTCCGATATGAAATGCTTCGGTTGTCGAACTAGCGATAAATTGAAGTGATAAAAATATAAATTCCGACTTCCTCGTTACTTGTTTAATCTGCTAAAAGTCATCATATTTCTCGGCACACTTTGTGAATTGTTTCTTTTTCTTTTGTCCTTGTCTCTTGACTTTCATTTACCTCTTCTTCTCTCTGTCCTCCTCTGTGTAATTATGATCGTAGTTCTCATCTTAATACAATTTCATGTACTTCCTCTTTGGTTTCCAGGTTTGGTTTGTAATGGAATTAATACATACACCCCTAATTATACACTAACCCCCGGTTTCTAGAACGTTTGTTGGCTTTAACAGTAGATTAAAACTATCGTTGCCTCTATCTGACTATAAGCAAATGACAAGGATGGCAATAGAATTAATCTGTTGTCAAAGTTGACTGACGTTTCAGAAACTAGGGGTTACTGATATACAAAACAATGCTTCCCATATTTAATAGCTTGTTAAAAATAATATCTTCGAGTTATAACG
This sequence comes from Hylaea fasciaria, assembly GCA_905147375.1. Taxonomy (NCBI): domain Eukaryota; kingdom Metazoa; phylum Arthropoda; class Insecta; order Lepidoptera; family Geometridae; genus Hylaea; species Hylaea fasciaria. The sequence continues at coordinate 2,954,345 of LR990201.1, forward strand.
GAGTCACATCCAGTATACTGAACTAAATCAACTGCAGGTACGTATTTTCGCTGTCACGAAATACATTCAAGAGTGCGATTTTAACGGTGACTCCCTTTCTGAAGTCGACGTTGGGGTCATTGGGGACTTTACGTCAATACTTTACTTTGTTCTCTTTGCTTCTTGTAGATGCGCTTTTCATTCAATACAGAATCATACCGTAGATCTACTTTAGGCTGGTGATATTAACCCGATCGGTACACAGAAAATGATGTTATATACAATTGTAATCATTTCATAAATGTATCTTACGGTATAAAATATTCTACTCCAGGACCGAGTAGATAAGTTCAGCTAGTTACGAAGGCGAACAAAGAAAGACAACGAAAGGTCGCGAATTTTAGTATTAAGAGCCTTAGACTCATTTAAGATCAGTAATTCTCTTTGTGAGTTTTTAATCACACTTCTAGCTACGCATATTCAACTCCAATGAACAACAGAACTATTTAGTCCTTGATTACTGTAGCACATTTGCTCATATTTCATCGCAATCTGGTCAGTCTAGTCCGCAATGTTTAAAGTGTGCGACTTTCTTTACTGATTGCACTATATTGTGTTGGACTGTTTATACAGTTAAAATTTACATATTGAGTCCATTATGTACATCTATGAAACATTTTGTAGTTGTGTATATTGTTTTGTTGCAATTATTTGAATGCATTTGAAGATGATATGTGTACATTGTAAGAACTTATGTACTATACTATGCTAGCTGGCCCCTCATCGATTCGCGCTTTCCCACCTATCAGATAAATAGCATAACCATGGACGATCGTCTTGACATTCAGATAATATCATCATCATATTATTATCGTAGATAATGTTTTGATAAGAAAAAAAGAACTCTGTTCTTAATTCTAATACTTCTTCCTTTTAACTCAAAAACTCATAATTCTAAACCAGTTTACTATTTTAGAAGGAGAACTAGAAGATTTGAATGCGAACGCGGATTCAAATTAAAGCTTGTGAATTGTAGCCTAAATCCAGCAAACGCCGTTTGCCTGCGACCGTCAGATAAACGCCAACCTTAATAAAAAGCTAGCATCGGCTAACTCACATGTGTTGTAGAATTTTTAATCTGGATAAAAGGGGCTGCGGGTTCTAAATACCAAGGCAGCCGATGAAAGCGCGGAAAGAAAATTAATTGAAAACGGGTGTTGTTTGCTTCGCTTTTTCGGCACCGAATACTTTACATACGAGGGTAATGTCCATAAAAACAAAGGACTTTCGAATTCTCCTAACTTCAAAGGGCGCGTAAACTAAAAAAACAAAAGACGATGTTAAATTCATAGTAAAGAGGACCTCGTTTTCACACATTTGGTTTGTTTCTCGACTGACGTTTCGAGCAGTGAACGAAACGGAATGTAGCCCTTAAGAACCATCTGTTGTTGTCGTTACATAAGTAATGTACATTTACAATCTAATAGTTCAGTTCATACATAATATACTTACTTAGGTATTACTATTATTAGTCTATTAGTGATTACGCATAACACAGTTAGGTACTACAGACAAATTAAATTCTTAGACAGATAATTATTCTATCAACATCAAAAATGAATCAGGTACTAAAGTTTAAAAGCATTCAAAAGGCATTCCCATATTTTTCTACATAAATGAGAGACTACCAAAAAAGTTAGTCCTCAGAGTTAGTTCTTCAAATTGCCAGCAATATAATATTTCCCTCACTTTGTGTAAGCGCTAGAGAGCCGGGACCCGGAGCTTATCGAAGAAATTATTGCTGTCAACAGAAATTAGGGTGCTCAAGCACGAGCAAACTACACTAATGTGAACTCGGACGACCTGCGGCGTAATTGAATTTACTTTTATATCATCTTGCGGTAGGCTTGTTATGCAAGAACCCGGCTAGAAAAGCATTAGATATATACTACCGCCGAATAGGTGTTAATTACTGTGCTCCAGTTTGATGTAATGATGTTAGCGGCAAAATAACTAGACATCGAGGTCTCTAGGATTTTTTGGCGCATGGAGTAATAATCTCACTCTGTCTCTCTCTTTTTCTCATTTCATCTCATCTCATCTCATTTCGATCGTCATTTTTACTCCATGGCATTAGAAATCCGACTTTAGTTAGACAGTGTAATTTCATGCAAGTTTCGCAACCAGAACACTGGATGGCACTAGCTGGCGTAGCGCTTACAGTCAGGCAATGATCGGTCAGTCTCGTCACTCAATTACACAAAAAAGAAACACCATAATATAATTATATGCTAATCCTCCAGCCGATTATAAGATTAAGTTGAGTGTGAATTACTAGCAGCGGTTATAAGAAAAAGGTTGGCTCGTTATCCCGCCTTGTTGTTCTTAGGTGATTACATTGCCGGCGAATCCCCTCGACGCGCTCCCGTACCTTCATCGGGCGGTCGGCGGTTTCGCAATTTACTCGGAACGGGCGATGAGAAAAATTTTGCGTGATGGGTGCGCGGTTACAGCGATGGAAATTGGCGAGCGAATGGCGAGCGCACGCGCGTGAGAGCGGAGCGGAGGCGGCGCGGGCGGGAGCCAGGCCGCAGTCCGCGCCGCGGTGCCTTCCGTGAAACCTCGCGTCGCGCATCGCTCTCTAGCGCCCGCTCGCGCCACGCCGCGACCACGCGCCCCCACCACCCCCTACCCTGACAACAACTAAATTGATTTACATAACCAAACTTTCCCGTGACTTTTATCGACTTTAAACTTGGTGATGTCTATCTTAGTTGCGTCGTAAAACTTTAACGGACGTAAAACTTTTGCGGCGGAGTCGCAGCAGTATGCCGAGATAGTGACTCTGGATGAATGATGGTAAATATTTTTAATCCTATCTTTGTAGGACTGAATCCTGGTGACGAAGTTTCACTCGCGGGGCCTTGTAGATCCTGTGCAAATAAAATCAGAGTTATGAGCAATTTCCTCTCATAGTTTGTTTATTCGGGCCTTTGTCGCTTCGTGGTGTAAACAAGATTAAACTTTTTGTTTTAGTACAGCTGTTATTAAACACGAGGAGATTTATTAACAGGGGTCTGGCAACACTCAATAATAAGGTTCGCGATACCTACTACCATTTTAAATTACACTTTAGTTTGCCTCCTTTTTTTTTAATCATTTCAGAGATAATCTTTCAGGCAAGCCCTTTCGTTGGCATTAACAAACCGAGATAAATAAGTTTTTAACAAAGAGGTATCATAAAATTCCTTGCCTCAGGGCACCAAAACCTTTTAAGGTTTTAACATTCGTGTCGCTCTAATTGCATAGAGATTTGGTCGAGTTGTCGCCGTTTGTTCCATTATCAAAATTAAATTATACTTGCTAAACATATTAGCAGACGCTTAGGCGTGACTTTAATTTAATTAAGCTATTATGTAATTAATAAGGCGTCACCTTATATAGTCCCGGTTAAGTAATTTGATACCTAATTAGTAGTAAAGTTGCCTGAGGGTATCGTTAAGTCCCTTTCTACATAAATATGTACCTTATTATACATTTGTAACGAAGAAGTGCTTTAATTAACAGGTACTCTGGGAACAGAGGTTATTTGATATGACTATGCGTTAGTATAATGCCACAAGTTACCAAGCTAATAGGCTTGGTGTATTTATCTAATGAAGATGAATTGGCTCTTAGCGCCGTCGATTAACTACAATGTACATTATGTTTCTACAATGTATATAGTATTAGATAAGAAGAGTTTCCGAATGTAATAGAGGCTGCTAAGGAAATAGGCGCGAATTGGAGCATCTAACATAATATATGCAACTTCTATAGGCAGGCGTGCCGCTTATAGCGTGACTAGTGCAAAGCGGAACCAACACTTAACTTCAGAGGAAAGACTTCAGTATTTTGAAGATTTTTTTTTGTTTTTTAATATTTTTTTTAACGTAGCTCCACACTAGGATTGCTTCTGTATCATGGGTACCGCTTACAGTAGTATATTTTCACATACTTACACATCACACCCAGACCAGAATCAAACTTTTATTGCGGTTCGCACAAATATCACTACTATTAAATTAAAAGTGGTTACTCGACCACATGTGCAAGTTTATTGCGGCCGAGATAAAAACTAACTCAAGTGAAGATACTGGAAGCTTATCCAATCCAACGGTCTTACGCCATGTTATCTCACCAATTAAGAGAAACTAGTAAAACTAGATGATAATAAGCGAAAGGGATAGTAGATGTTATCACTGTAATGACCTTGACCCTTTCTCTAGGCCCTTAGCTATCAGAACCTGGCAAAAACTCCAGTTCAATGGTCCGTATAACGAACACAGAGGCGGATCGCTTCGTGCATACCGAACGCCATAAATCTTAGTTCGGGTGTCAGCACAGCAAATAAAACAACGATTATGGACACAAAATGAATAAATAGATGATATATTCTGGCCATATAAGACTCATGTTGATATAACATACATTGTGTGATAAAGACACACTTTTCACTAGGTTACAATTAAGTTTTTGATAATGATAAAACAGAACTAAAAGCATCTATTATGGGACGGACTCCTTTCACGTGTTTGTACTGACCCTATTCTATGTTGTTTGTCCTATGAGGTTGTACTAGCTTATCCTATCCTATGAAACTAATATTTTATGATAAAATGTGCATTGTGCATGTATGTTTTGTGACCATATCCTTTTATCAGAAAGTAGAAATCATCATGCATCTGAATAATCCTTCACAGGATCCGTAGCTGTCACCGCGTAGTTGGCAAGCAATATCGTTTGAGGCTACCGCTTCTACCATAAAGACCGCATATATCAGATGCGAACCTCCGCCCTGACGGATCGACAAACAACCGAAACCTACTTTATAAACTGTATGAAATATTTGCTTGATTGATGTGTTCAGTTCGGAGCTCCCCTAATGTTAAACATGCGTAAAGTATACAAATCGTTTTCCAACTCAAAGGGAACGGTGATTATTGCTTCTACCTCTTTATTTATGTCAGATGTCAGCGGTTCATTTTATATTTTGTTTAATATTTCGAGCGTACAGAGTAGCGACGGTTACATATTTACTCACACACACCAATAATACCGCACGTGTAATGGAGTGAGTTTATATGAGTTCAGTATAAAAGAAGTAAAGGTACATGTACACGCGAGGGGCGAACTAATAGTATACAGTACTAATAGTATAAGTGGCTGAAAAGATCAGGACATCCCATTTAACTTTCCTTTAAATGTCAACAACAACGAATCAGTCAACGGGTGCCGCGGGGTTCTGCTAGTTGCTTATAAATCTTATATTATTAACTGTAAGTGTAGAATAATAAATAGTATGCAGAAACCAAGTACTCGCTACCTCCATGTAGCTATTTTTAGTGAGACTTTTAGGCCTAGTGCGGACTTTTACTCCCTATTGCTCGAAATCAAAGCTTTTATGGTAAACATTAATTAACTTTACCTGATTTTGGACTAAATATCAACACGCATGCGACATTTACAGTGCGCTTGTGTGCGTTTTGGAGGAGATAATTGCATGGCACTCACGCACAAATTCATAAAAAGTGGCTTCAATTCTGAGTGAAACTACGCATGGAACTATCTTTCTCTGCGTTATTATTCTAAGTATATTACCTTATTCGTCACATAAATATATTTCCGAATAATATTATAATAATACCAAACCAACACAAGAGTGAACCCAATTACTTAAGAATGCCTATGGAACACAATAGGTATCCAAATAATGAATACAGCTTTTCTGGCATACTTATTCGACATTGCCTGCTACAAGCTATTTTCAGTTTTCTTACAGCTTTATCTATTGTGACAACACAATGTCTATTGATGTGAGATAGAATCGGCCCCAAGAGCAAACTCTATCTCGAACATCTAGTTCGAAGTGACATTGACACAAGTTTTCCCATTATTGTGGTGTGTGTAGTCACATGTTGCGCAAATAGAGTAGGTATTGTGTAATAACATTTATGGTGACAGGATATCGGTGATAAAACTGAGACTTATTGTTCTAAGTCTGTGACAGTTTTGTCTAAAGGTTCAATTAGAACTGTTTAGACAGAACTGTCACAGGCTTAGAATTTATAAACGTTCATTAGAACTGTTAATACAGAGGTATGTTAAAAGATCAAAGCTCAGACATAAAGCCGTATAAAAGAACTAGTCAAAGAATCTGAAAGCTAAAACATTCTTTGACCAAATTACAAGCCTCTTACAAAGCCAATTACAGCTAACAGGTACCACTAAAAGCTCTTTGTTTAACAGCTGGACCTTAGGGCTGTACAAGTGTACAACCTTCACAAATGAAATCTTCAGATTCTTATATCCAATTCAACAACACGACGAAGATGTAGTCTGTCTGATGCTAAGTAACGCAAGTTTCGCCCAAAGAAAATACTTTTCACGGAAAATCTTTTATTAGCCTTTTTATGCTACGTCTGTTTCCAGAAGAATACGGGCAGATATACCCACCCAAACCTTAATACACACCCACGGACACATCGTCCGTACGTCAAACAATTCTCTCGGGAAATTCGACAACGGAATACTAAAACCATGATAGGATGTAGCGCCAATCAGCACGCTTAACTAACGAACTAGGTCCGATTTCTAGCTTCGAACTGTAAGGAACTTGTAGATCGGTGTAGAAATGTAGGTATGTAGACATTCTGACAGGCTGTATATTATGTGAACGTTTTTAAATTGTATAATATGCCATGTAGGTACAGCAATGGAGATATCATTGTATCTTAGGCCCGTATTAATAAATCAAACTTAGCTCTGAGAGTTATCTTCAGTGTGCACTTGCTCTTTCGTTCTATTTATTATATACATCTTAAGTTGTAGATTAGGAACCGAAACTTACATTAATAAATGACACTCAGCGATTAAGTGCTATCCGATTATGACACAATTGACACATACAAGACAGTATCTAGTAGCCAGTGCTACATCTCAATATTCATTTATTAAATAGCAACGATTTCGAGACGTTGATTACATTTTGAGTGTAGCGCTATTGAGGTTCATTTATTAATACGGCCCTTAGTGTGTCGTCTTTTCGCTTACTCAACTTGATATCATTGGCGGAAGATATTTCGAGATCATTACTTTAATGGTGCTAATAGAGAAAGAAAACGTTCGTTAGCATCGCAACTGGGGCAGCTTCAGATCCAAAGATAAGCAACGTCTGCAGAGGCACAAACACTGATTGGTAACTGTTTGTGTAGTGGGATAACATTATGAGCTATTTTCTGCTAACTAATACAAAATCTAGCTCGAAATAGTGTTCGCATCGCGTTAAAACCACTGAACAGTGCAATATGGTTTTCACCGATTGCTTAAAATCTTCTTTTACCACCACTCTGTATATCCATGTGTAACATAATAAAATGCTGGTATTAATTGATATATTTCAATTGCATTTGATTAAATAAAAACAAAATGAATACTAAAACTATAATTACTAAATTAATCTAATCTAATAAGCCGCTTCCAATGGGCAACGTTCCAAAAATGCTCGCTGCATTGCCAAGTTGTATGGCAATGCTCAATCTTTGACCAAAATAGAGGCCAGCATTGCTTAGAATATGACTTATGCAATGGTCATCACATGACGACACCAGGCGTCTAGAGAACGTTTGTGTTGTCATGTATTGTATTGTATGACTGTGACGTTCAATATGTTAAATCCATAACATTTCTTAAAGTAATGTAAAGTAATGTTAGTCTCTGTAAATAAATGTTATTGTGTACAATAAAGGATATATAAGAATATATTTTTATGACATTTTAAGAATTGCATATTCTGCGCCTAAACCAAAAATAGTCATACAATTCAAATGGAATCGCGAATAATAAGCTAGTGGTAAAATAAACACTTTGTTCTCCTTTCAGCTGAAACCTTACGAGTCTATATTCAGACGTAAAATAACACTAAAACAAACTACGAGCTGAATTCTAACAACGTATGAATAAAACAGTAGATATTTAAAGTTACAATAAAATCTACGGGATTGATAGTAAAATGTGGGTTCAGTATAATCGTAAAGACTTATTTTCTTTTTTTTGTATTTTTAGTTCCGATAGGGATGATCGGGGATTATAGAGGACCGAGACGTATGGAAGTAAATGGGGAACCTTTGCCCAGCGGTGGGGACATAAAAGGGGAAAAAACTAATAATTCAGAAACAAGCATTTTCACTAATGTAACGTTATTTATGACACAATGAAAATGAATGACGGAAACATTTATGAATTTTAAATTAAAAAAAAACAATATTAATAAACTACCATTACGTTCATATAGTAATTTTAACTGACAAGCTCATTTCAATACAATTTTCAAACAACATTAACATGACGTCATAATGTTACTGTTTCACCCCTGTCGTCTACAAAATCACAGTCATACAGATGCTAACTTTGTTAAGGCTGTACATTAACAGTAAAGAATTGTGTACCCCGAAAATACTGCCATCTACTACGAATCGTGAGATACGGGTAAATAGCAGGGGGAAACGGCACAAAGCCAGTATGTAAATGTAACACATGTCCCACATGTCCCCTGTTCCTATCAAGCCAACGTTTTCTTAACGTTGTTTACTTAGGACGCCTCTAATTTTCTTTTCAGGCATTATGGGATACTTTCACGGTCATAGACAAACGAAGTTAGGTGGAAAGTTCCAGCTTAGCAGGTAACGCTGGGGGCAAACAGTCTCCTTTTGCCCCCAATTTCTAAGCCAAATAGAAAGTAGGGGCAAACAAGGATTCGTGGTAACCTTGGTCGTTTCTGTTTATTAGTATTTCGGTTATTTGATTTCGTTGTGCCAGTATTGACAGAATTAGGTAATATTGTCTTTGATTATATTGTCCTGCTCGAAGTTTATTCGATACTGCAAGCCTTATGTATACAGTTGAAATAATTATATTACAAAATGTACATTCTTGAACTAAACATCGGGGAACTAAAATACGCAGATCTAGAAATACATACACAGTAAATTTTGAGTAATAAATTACGGACCTACCAACTTAATAGTTTGTTCAACGAAAGCCACAAACTATAAAATGTTATTATGTTTATCAATTGGAAGTGTAATAATTTATGATGCTTAGTGTTTCTTTTGGCTATGAATAGGACCATTAATTTGTTGTTTTGACCCAGTTCGTAACCAAAAGCGAAAACAAATACTTTGACTAAGTTTCATCTAGGTATAAACTTCCTTACAAACTGTCGGAAAATACTAAAATTGGCTCAACCACGCCTAACGAAGCGTAAAATAGAGTCCAACGTCTATAAAATTGGCGATACACAAAGTAACATTTTTCTATCTGGCAACATCGCAATCAGAAATATTTTTCTCCTTGGCAACATATCACAGTTTCGCGCGAATCAAGTTTTCATGACGCAATACAAAAGGGTATTGATGTAGACCGATTTTATTCCGTCTATATAAAATTGGGTATTGTCACATACCACTTCTGTAGGCATGGGTGGACAAACAAATTGCATTGTCATTGTAGCACAATATTGTTACGATCGATCTAAGCGAATTTAAATTCAGTTGTTTGTTTCACTCAATTAGTATAGGTTTAATCACCGAGCATAAGACGTTACCTTGCTAATAATTGTGTTCTTCATTATAACGAACGAATTCTATACATTTTAATCATGCCTACTGTATCCTATTTTTAGCAACAGTTCCACTGAATGGCTATCACCATACTATATTATATACTAGCAGATACGGCCACGCGGTGCTATGGCTAAGGTTTTTGTTATTGCGGTTATACATTGAGATGTAAGCTATCCTATCTTGTAAGTTAGACCAAACTGCACACTGTGTGCAAATTTGATTAAAATCGGTTATGTAATTTATAAGTCCATCGAGGACAAACAACGGAACGCGTAATTTATATACTAATCATACTAAACTAAACAATATTTCACAGCAACATTAATGATATCTCACTCAATGCGTTATCAATATGACATTTGTACTAACGCCTAAACATTCATTCGCACTAATCCCAATACATTATCATCATACGTAGCACCCATTAGGCCACAACGCTATTGATTTGCAACCAATGTCAAATCAAACACGACTCTAAACTACTCGTAACTAAGCCGTCTTTCACGTAACAAACCGGAAATATGACTGTTGATCCGTCCTTAACATCAGAACATTCGTACTAATGTACTCTATACATCGCTCGCGCCCATTTCATCATTACCGCTTGTCCCGTTTGGTACAGTAGGGCCTACCTTTTACTCCCTAAATCTTGGGGATTAAAATGAAAGGCAGGGTTGCGGGTACAATAAACTAATATTGGCCGAGGCTAGTTGTGTCGGGTCAAAAGTGGTATTCGGGCCTTCCGGTTTCACTGATTCTGTATTTCCTGGTGCTGTACTCTCCTGGGGGGTAGGCCGCAGGTGATGGCGAGCGCTCGTAGCGGAGACGCTGATGGTGGCTTGGTGATGACAGCGACGGGAGGGTGCGAGGTCCGTTAAGCCGGACTTTGGACCCTGGAATGCGCATGAAGAAATGCGTTATGAGCGGCCTTCTCTGAAGAGCACCCACGGCACCAGAAGAGCAACAAGTAGTTGTGCTGCCGTGGTTACTCACAATCAGAACGGAGATTACAAATTAGCGAAATGGAAATTAACGGAACAAATTACATGATATTATTTTACATTTGCGAGGGTAGAATGCTCGTATGTGAAAATCATTCCATTTCACTGTTGTATGATAAATTAAGCAAAAGATGCAATGAATATGGTACCTAATGTGATCTGGAATGAAATGATTATGATAAGATGTATTACATGATCCCAAGCAATGAATTAATCAATTTACGAAAATAAAGATTAACTACCCTACAGTACGAAAGCATACACCACTTACCCAAATCTGGGGTTACAACTAACACCTTTTACTATTTAATAAATTCGGGAACGCGTGTAGTGACGATCACTTAATACTTTTAATACCGGTAACGCGATAACAGGCGAATCTGGCCGCGTAGTAGGGACCGGAAGTAAATTTGTGCCGTGCGTCCGATTCTTGTTGGCTTCAAAGCGGGTCTGGCGGCGCGGTGCGGTGCGCGGCGGCGGGTGCGCAGCGTCAAGTCGCCGGCCGGTTTTCGTGACGTAACAATCGGTGAACAATAAGATGCTTGCGATGGTTACTAAAATGCCGCTCGGAAGTAAACAGATCGTGTTGATGAATTTATATCAATTAGGTTAAGATTTGGTAGGTAGGTATTAAGTAAATATATGTTTATATTGCAGGTTTATAGTTTAATATAAGATAATGAAATTAATGCAAGAAAATAATGTAAAACATGTACGTATAACGTTACATTACCCCGCTCGTCACGGAAAGGGTTTTGCTCTCAAATAAAACCCGTCTTAAAAATCTGGATTTGCAATTAGCACTACTCTGTCATACTTCATCTTTCATTCAACCATTCATAGTTCTCCATTACATAAAAACAACAACGACAAACAAATATATATCGTTGCCGCATCCATACATAAAAACAAAGTGTTCCTTTTCGTGTTAGGTGAATGAATAATCTGACTCCAAATTTGATTATACTTTGAATTTAATGATGTTCTTTCCAATAATGATAGATCACTCGCTTAAGATAGAACTAAAAGTATAGAATGTAAGCACACGTATTAACGTAGCGGCGTCGTCCCTGTCTCTGGCGAGCGGGGGCGGTCGCCGGCGGTGCGCAGGCGACGGGGTAGCTTCACACATTCTGGCGTGCTAGTGAAGCGCCGGAACATAATCGGGGGCCTTGGAAGCGTCGGATTCCAAACGGTGGTCATCTGCAGGCTCAAGCAGTGGGCAAAGATACTTGACTCCTCGTCGGTAAGTGCCTGTGGTAGTTTTGACTTCAGCAACTCGAATTATGCCATCCTTCCCTGGAAAGGTTGAAGTTATGCGCCCGAGCTTCCATTGCATAGGAGGAGAGTTATCGTCCTTCAGGAGCACCAAGTCTCCTTCCTGTATTGGCCGGTTGTGAGTGCGCCACTTGTGTTTCTGCTGCAGTTCGGCTATGTACTCGGTCTGCCACCGTTTCCAAAAATGTTGTCTCAGTTGTTCGAGCCGTTGGAATCGATTCAGTCTGCTCGAACTCACATCATCTAGATCTGGTGACGGAAGCGACATAAGCGGCCTTCCAATAAGGAAATGCCCTGGGGTTAATGGGTTAAGGTCGTTGGGGGAAGAGGATAACGGACAAATGGGTCTGCTGTTGAGGACGGCTTCTACCTGACAAAAGAGGGTTGCCAATTCCTCAAAAGTTAAGTGAGTATTACTAAATATACGTTTTGCCACGCTTTTGGCTGATTTGACAGCTGATTCCCAAAGACCCCCAAAATGTGGTGCATAAGCCGGTTGAAAATTAAATTTGATACCTTCTCCTGATGTGTAGCCTACAATGTCATCAGCATGAGAGGTAAGAAACTCTCCTATCTCCTTTGAGGCGGCAACAAAGTTACGTCCATTGTCGCAGAAAATCTCAACTGGGCGGCCTCTACGAGAGATAAAACGACGAAAGGATATAATAAATGCGTCCTTGGATAGTTCGCTAACTGCTTCAAGATGAACACACTTATATCTAAAGCAAACAAATATACATAAATAGCATTTACCAATTTTACAACCTCTGCCTTTTCTATCAGTGATAAGGAAAGGTCCGGCAAAGTCGACACCGGTAGTAGCAAATGGAAAACCTGGATTTACTCGTTCTTTAGGTAACATACCCATCATTGGAGCAGATGTGTTACCACTGGCCCTTCTACACACAACACACTGCCTGGCCGTGGTGCGAGCTAAATCTCTGCCACCTATTGGCCAGACTAATTCTCTGATTGATGACAACAGAAGCTGAGGACCAGCGTGAAGAAGTCGAAAATGTTCCTGTTGAAATAATAGCTTAGCAAGTTTGTGTTTTGCATGTAGTAGCATGGGGTGACGTTTATTATAAGGGTAATTAGAGTTGTCTAAACGCCCTCCAACTCGTATAATATTACCTTCAGATTCCAAGAATGGACTTAGCGATAGAATATTGCTCTTAGAGTTGAGCGACTTGTGTGAACGAAGAATGTTCAATTCCTTTTGAAAGGATTCCTCTTGTGACAATTTAACTAAATACCTAAAAGAATTCGAAAGTTCTTCAGGCTGTAACATACCAATGCGCTTGTTACCTTTTCCTTTGCAATTATTGATAAATCTTAAGACGTAAGCAAATGTGCGTTGCAAAAAACTTAATTTTGAATACCTATCGAAATCTATTGCGGGCTGGTTTGTGCCTACCACGCTACTCGTATATACGTTTGTTTTTATTTCAGGCAAATCTTTGAAAATATTAGAAGAATTATTTTTAAACATAGAGGGCCATTCTGACTCAGGCTCCTTTAAAAATGTTGGTCCGTTCCACCATATATCACATTCCTTGATTTTACTTGCGTCTAGACCGCGTGTAGCTAGATCCGCTGGGTTCTGGTCAGTTGGAACGTGACGCCAAACATTGTGTTCTGTAAGCTCTAAAATTGCACTTACTCTGTTAGCTACAAACGTTTTTAATTTGCCGTACCTCATACTTAGCCAGGATAGTGCTATAGTGGAGTCCGTCCAAAATATCTTGCGCTGAATGACACATCGCAAAGCGCGACACACGGCGGCCGAGAGTTGAGCTCCAAGCAAACATGCACATAGTTCTAGCCGAGGTATTGTCGTCGGCTTCACAGAGGCTACTCTAGCCTTGGCGCATAAAAGACGAACAGTAGCGTCACCTTGCTCGTTCACGGATTTTACAAAAACAGTGGTGGCCATTGCAGCAAAGGACGCGTCGCAAAATATATGTAGCTCTGTATACACAGATTTCTTACATAGTGCCTGCCTAGGTATGCTAAGAGTGCAAAGGTACTTTAAATTATTGACAAAATTGTTCCAATGTTCCCGTATTTGATCTGGCACTGGTTGGTCCCAGTCCAATTTTTCGAGCCATAATTTCTGAATGAGAATTTTAGGTATAATTGTTAGTAAGCTCAACAAACCGAATGGATCAAATATTTTACAGGAGTCGGATAATATAGTTCGTTTTGTTGGAAATTCCGTTCTGTTTTTATAGTTGCACGGAAAATGAATAATATCATCATTAGGATTCCATCCAACACCTAGTGTGTGAGACGATGAACTTATAGTTAAATCCCTTTGATCGCCTTGAGTGTGATTTGATAAGACTGACGGTAAATTAGATCGGTATTTACGTAGATTGAAACAACCCGAACGCAATGCAGCTTCGACGGACTGCTTAATAAATAATAATTCGTCACCGTCGTCACTTCCGGTCAAGAGGTCATCAACCAGAAAGTCCTTTTGAATGATTTCCTTTATTTTAGTGTCGGTGCACTCATCGCCTATCTGCCACAAACAGCGTGTACTTAAGAAGCTTGAACTAGTATAGCCGTAAGTGACCGTATTCAATCTTAAAAGCTTAAGTGGTTGAGTTACAGAATCGCGCCATAATATTATTTGTAAATTACGATGATCGTCTTGCATCTCTACCTGTCTGTACATTTTTTCTATGTCCCCTGAAATTACATAAGAATACTGTCTGAATCTTAACAAAATATTGAATAAGTCATCCTGAATATGTGGACCTACCATTTGCAAATCGTTGATTGAATAAGATGATGTTGATTTTGCATTGCCATTGAAAACAACTCTTAAAGCGGTTGATTCACTATTTGGCTTGTAGACTGCATGATGCGGTATACTGCCCTCAGTAGGAAGAGTGCAGTAACTTAGTCAGACATATTTCGGAGAAAAACGCGGTTAAACAAAATAAAATTGATTTTGTTGTAGCATAAAAACTATGCGTGTTATTTCGACGTGACTTATATCAAAAGAAAGGAAAAACTCTATAGATTTATTAAAATGGACTTCTGTAAATATACATTTAATTTCACAACGATAAAACCTAAAAAATACTCTTATAATTAGTCAGTGTATTGTTAAGGAGACCAAACATCCTAACCTTACCTGCAGTAAGTACCTTAGTTACTGCACGTATCATTAGGAGAAAATAGTTATTGCTATTCTAATAATAGACTTCAGTTTTAAAATAAAATAATTTCTAGACATACATGCAGTAACTAACAAGTTACTGCGTATATGATTAGAACTAATTAGTAATACTTACTAGATTTTCCGAATAGTGTATGTAGTAAAAGTACATTATCCTTCAAACAAATGAAATCAAACAAATTTAATTAGTATTTCCAGTTTTATTATGATTCAATATTATAATAAATTGGAATCTCTGCTCTGTACCTACCTACACAATGTTTTTCTGTTGCTGAATATTATATTAGTACCGTAAAACGGGGTTACTTTGAGAACTGGGGTAACTTTGATGATAACTAAACATGTTAAGTTTTTTGGGATTTAATTCGAGATACTGAATGCAGTCAAAATTTTGTTTATTCTGTTGGTTAGACTGACATCTCGGCCATATTTCGTCGAAGCGTCAAATAGTAGCTGTTGTCGAAACCAAATAAAAAAAATATTTAAACTTTACTGTGAAATAGCAGTAAACAACTAGCATGAATAACTTCAGTGGTATAACCGTAAGTATTATTGTTTCGGTTGAAGTGTTTCACACTATTTTAATTGTACGTTTCTATAAGATTAAGAGCATGTTTGAGTTTTTTGTTTACGGCCGCCATTTCATTTTACATTAACACTTTAGTTTACCGGGGCTACATTGATAGGATATACGAGGTGACTTTGATAGTTATTATCCATTTCACCTCTATAGTGATTGTTCCCAATCTTATAGGAGGAATGTATACGTTATCAATTCAACCCCTATTTCTTGTTTTATTTTAGTTACCTCATGGTTCGCAACTACAAACATAGAGGAAATAAATACTACGTAAGCCTACAAAAAGACAGCGGGTACCTAAACGCAACTACAAAAATTATACAGAGGTGATAATGGATGAAGCAATAGAAAAATATCACCAACGACGAATTGTATATTAATGCTGCTTCATTTCAATATAAAATTTCGTATGGGACACTTTATAATAATGATAAAAATAATTGGTCTCGAAGTAAAAAGTGTACCTAGACTGATTAATGTTAAGCTTACTGCTTTAATATTCTAAATAATAAATATTTGGCTTATCTTGGTTGTTTATATTGCAAAAATAACCACTATCTAATTTACCCCTTGACTCAAAGTAGCCCCAAAAATGTTCAAAACACAATATTATTTAAACCATAGTTTCCAAATTATTTATTCTTTTTGATTTGTATCATGTAATGACGTAACGATGAAAAAAAAAAAAAGTGTCTTATTAAAGTAGCCCCGTTGTCAATTTAACTTTGATAACTAGGTAAAAATTTTTATTCTAAGTATTAAAAAAAAAATTTTTTTTTGTTGTAATAATTAATGTACGTGATGAGTCCACGCTACAGTATTTTTTTTTAATTTTTATGGGAAAAATTACAAGCATAGGATCCATTTGAAGTTTAAAATTAATAAATGTCACCTCGTTTTACGGTATCACATAAGAAGAAAATAATCATAATAGGGAAATCAAATTACCTATTTAGAATTAGTTAGCTCTCTAATTGCTCGAAATAGGTAGGTAGGTACCTGCAATATTCAGTCTAAGGGTACATAATTCAGTCTTTACCCACAATCAGAGAAAATAATGGTACCTATCTAAAAATATGTTAATGAGAAATCAATGGCATATTGTGAAGTGCAATGCCTTTTATAACTTTACTAGTAGTGTAGGCGCATTATCAAGTTTTATTTAATTACGCAATACTGCAAATGAACGCACATAATGTAAATGATTTTGTATTTTCATAATCTAAAAACTGTTATTATAATAACATAAAACACAATTACACATTCAGAATAAAGTTTTCTTATGAATTGCTTTAGGAAAATTTTGAGATTAACTTTATACTTATTTTTAAATATTTTTCTTATTTATACATACTTACCTAATATAGAACAATTTCAACACACTTCTCATGATTCAGTATTTTTTAAATCAGAAACAAGAAGAGCTTATTGGGAATGTTTGCCTGTTTCTGACAGAGTTTAAAACCTATGTTTTTTGCCCTTCTAACTGGGTTTTGTCACGTTAATAAGTATACTTACTGCAAATGTCATTTTTAAAATGGTGACTTTGAATAATACAAACATTATAATATTATGATTTCATGCCAAAACTAATTGATTAAAAAAGACTGAATCATTAGAAGGGTATTGAAATTGATCTATATGTATAAATTTTAGTTCTTGTAAATAAGAAAAGCACGTAGAAATAAGTTGATCTCAAAATGTTCCTAAAATAATTCATAAGAAAAAAATATTCTCAATGTGTAATTGTGTTTTATGTTATTATAATAACAGTTTTTAGATTATGAAAATAAAAATAAAATATATAAAATACCATTATTTTCATAGATTGTGACTAAAGACTGAATTATTTACAATTAGACTGAATATTGTAGGTAAGTACCTACCTATTTCGAGCAATTATGAGAGCTTACAAACTCTAAATGAGTAATTTGATTGCCCTAGTTTTCTTCTTCTTTGATACTAATATATTAATATGAATTCATAATATAACTGGAAATGCTAATTAATTTTGTTTGATTTCATTTATTTTAAGGATAACATACATACTACATCACTATTGGAAAATCTGGTTTACTCCGTTATAATCATATAATGCAGTACTAACTATTTTAATACGTAATAGTTGCTACCTCATATTAAGTAAAATCCTGTAGAAAATCATTAAACGACTTAGAATAAGCGCAGTAACTAATAAATATACTGCATTTACACTTGGTCATGTAACTGTAACTTATAAAATATACTTAAAATTACTGCAGTAACTATAAGATGCTGCACATATGATTAGATATTAGTTGGTTCTGTTTAGGAATACAAATTAATGTAAATGCATTAACTTTAGATACTGCATTTATGTGTAATATTATCTCATCTTTGAACAGCCAATTGTCTAGTAACTAAAGTTAATGCACTTTATCTAAGGTAATTATAAACCAAACAGCGAGTTACTGCAGTTATGCTTCCTGAATTTCAGGGTTCCTGAACGAATTTAGATACGTGAGTAAGACCAGAATGTAGATCTTTTCATGGTGATTTCGAATCTGTATCTAACTCAATTTCGTCAAAAATGCTAGTTACTGCACTCTTCCTATGGAGGGCAGTATAAAATATGACGGTTCTGGCACTTGGCTAATTTCTGTTCAGAATATTCCTTTATAAAGTTAGAATATAACTGTTTAAGCTCTGGATTTTTTGTTAAGCGCTTCTCGGTGGCTAGAAATTGTCTTTTAGCTTGTTTCATTGAATTACCTAAACAATCAGGTTCGGAAATAAGGGGTAACGTCACACAAAACCTACCTTCTTCATTTCTGTATGTATTTGTGACGAAATGAGCCTCACATAAAATCTCCTCTTCAGTTAGTAAATTACTTGGTACAGGAATTTGCTCCAATTCCCAGAACTTTGTGAGGCTTTCATCTAACGATTCATTCGAAATAGAGTCACAACTGGATTTAATGGATATATGATTGCATCTTATTGATTTACTTCTGAATTCATTAACTGTAAAAATTGGGCCTGCCAATATCCAACCTAGCTTAGACTTACGAGCTACTGGCTGGTTGGGGCCAAGAAAGATTTGCTCCGATTCAATAAGATGCCAAAACATGTCAGCACCCAATAGCAAGTCTACTGGTGCTGTACGATAAAACGTTGGATCGGCCAATTTGATATGCTGTGGTAAGTTGATTTGTGAAATATCTATAGACTTGTTAGGTAACCTACCTGAGATTTCTGGCAGCACAAGACACGATAATGAAGATTCGAAACTACTTGTTTTCGATTTTAACTTGACAATACATCTATGTATTGCGTTGGATGCATGAATATTGCCTACACCTATGATATCGACTTCGGTTGGCTGAGAAGTCAGTTTTAATTTGGTTTTCAACCTATCCGTTATTAAAGAAGACTGACTTCCGCTGTCTAGCAAGGCTCGAACTGTAATATGTTCGTTTGTATTTGGATTGTATAAATCAACCAGCGCGGTTGATAGTAACACACTACTATTATTGGTGACAGACATACTAACTACATTATCATCAGATATCTGCTCGCTCACGGACTTGTCGACTTGAGATGGTTGCACATTGGATACATTTACAGCCTGAGAAGAAACCCTATGCAATAAAGAATTATGCCTTTTCTTGCACTTAGCACAAGGGCCCAACCTGCACTGATGAGACGGGTGTCCCTTACGAAGACAGTTCATGCACAGCCTCAGCCGCATGACCTCAGCTATCCTTTCTTCAACATTTTTCCCCAGGAACGAAGCACAATCGTATATGCGATGACGGCCATTACATAAGATGCAAACTGGACCATTGGTACTGGCAGCTGAAACCACACATGATTTTGTGCTAGATTTTTCAAACTTACGGGAGTATGAATGGGCTGGATTAACTTGCTTATCAATTTTATTATTGCGAAAGGACTCTAAAATGTTTGCTCGGGAATTCAGAAATTTGAAAAAATCTTTCAAAGACGGGCTTTTATAAAAGGTATTTTTATGTTCTTCCCATTTAAAACTAGAACCAGCATCGAGCTTGGCTGAAACCAAATGAATGACTAGAGAATCCCAGTGCTCCGTTGGTTCGCCTAGTGTGCTCAAAGCACGCATGTTTTTAGAGATATGATCAACTAAAGCTCGTAAATCTTTCGCCGAATCTCGAGGCACAGGCTGTATATTTAACAAAGAATTCAAGTGATTATTGATTAGTTGTTTTTCGTTGTTATACCTCTCGCAAAGAAGACGCCAAGCCTCCTCATAGTTCACAGCACTGACTTCTAAATTGCTGATGACATTGGAAGCCTCCTTCTCGAGATAAGAATTTAGATAGTGAAATTTATGTATTGATTCGATTTTGTTGTTGTCATGGATGAGTGAAGCAAATGTATCCCTGAACTCAAGCCATTTATAGTATGTTCCATCGAAGGGTGAAATTTTTATAATAGGTAATTTGAAGCTTACGTTGTTATTATTCTGACATGTATGACTGCAACTCGATTTTGCTGAGTTACCATCTTCATTTCCAGATGATTTTTCACGATGTTTCTCGATAAACAACTTGCATTGTGCGATTAATGAAGAGAATTCCAATTCAAATTCTTCACGAGTGTCAATTTCATCATCTAAATTAGAAGAATTTAGTAATTCTATTTGAGATTGTAACTCATCAAAACAAAAAAATAAGTCTTTAAACTTATCGTATCTCTGTGTCAACATACACAGATCGGTTGCAGTTATTGAAGCAGCCGTGAGAAAAGTACTCAAGTAATTTTTAAACTTTATAATTCGGCCCTTAATTGAACTACGTTTTGTATTAAGATCCTTCAAATTACTTAAAGATGGAACATTTAAACTAATGTTTCCCGTAGGTGACCTTGGCTTTGGTTCCATGTTTGACACAACAATAAATAAAGAAAAATAAGACTCGTAGCTTTGAAAATTAAATAACTATACGTAGCTTTTATCCGGCTTATGCACCCCAATACGATGTCGTCAGGAGATCAGCTGATTGCCACTCGGCAAGAACATGGATGGAGCGGGTAATGACCTCAAGCGATCAGCTGTTAGGCGATTGCAATGTCGCTGGAATGTAAAGAAGCAGGAAAATATTAAAATGGGTTGCGTTATTTTGTTGCGGGATTAGTAAATTAGAGGTTGGTGCCCTAATCGAGTAGATGTGATGGATAGAAGTCAAATAATAAATAAAAGCAACTAAACGATGAGTAGGTACTCGAAATGTTAAGTAGGTACTTGTCGTACTAACTTTACACTCAAAATAAGCAAAGGAAAGATAAGATGTAAGCTCGTGATTGGTTCACGATATAATAGTAAAAGGATGCTATAAATGTATGAATAAATTGCAGTGGTATGCAGAATAATTGCTCAAAAAACAAAAGCGTTTGAAGCTTGCGTGGCAAAGAAAATGTGCTGCACGAATATAAGCTTAACGTTAAAATGATATGGATTGTAGAAAGACAGAAATTTAGCAACTAGTAGAAAAGAGAGGGCTAGGTAAATGTAGGAAAGAGTGGGCACTTCCCTTATAAAGCTGGGCTGAGGCGCTGAGCTGCGATGTCATGAATATCGTCACGGCACGGCTGGCATTCTTGCCTGCTTGATACAAGGCGGGCTTTGTTAGCAATCTTTGTCCTCTTCTCTTCTCTCCAATACGTAGTGATTGCTTGCAAAACTTTACGATTTCTCGGCAACACGTTTGTAACACCGTTCTAGATTCAAACAAGTCTGTTGCAAGGTCGATCTTTCGGTTTGAGTCCAACGGTCGATGCACAGGATCGATGTTTCAAAATGGCGTGTCCGTTTTAACTGCGTAGAATTTTGCTGTATCACGTCGGGGTCACCATGTTCCTTTTCGTGTTAGGTGAATGAATAATCTGACTCCAAATTTGATTATACTTTGAATTTAATGATGTTCTTTCCAATAATGATAGATCACTCGCTTAAGATAGAACTAAAAGTATAGAATGTAAGCACACGTATTAACGTAGCGGCGTCGTCCCTGTCTCTGGCGAGCGGGGGCGGTCGCCGGCGGTGCGCAGGCGACGGGGTAGCTTCACACATTCTGGCGTGCTAGTGAAGCGCCGGAACACAAAGCAACTGTGATAAATTGCACAGCTGACTCCATGATAATCGCAAGATGTAAATATATATATATATTTTTTTTTTTTGTAGGGTAATAGTAATGTTGTGTACAAAAACGTAAAAAAAAATGTTTTAATTATTTTGAAGCTTCAAGTCCTTAATATGCCAGACTCCTATGTTTTTACCAGACATATCTTCTAAGACATAAACAAGAGGAGACTTCTTTTCTATAATACGGCATTTAATGAATTTTGGAGCTAATTTTTTGCTGTAGTATTTATCTTTATCGCTTTGAATAAAAGTGCGTTTAAAAACTAAATCGCCAACATTAAATTCTGCCGATTTCCTTCTTAAATTATAGTGGGCTGAATTCTTTAAATGTGCTTGCCACAGTGAAGCCTGCACATCATTGAATACATTTGTAAGACAACCAATGTTGTCGGCATAAATATCACGCGGTAGAAACAAAACCTCACCGCCTAGGTCATTATCTGTATAGTGCGATCCACACAAGACGAGCTCTCTGCCATATACCAGAAAAGAAGGTGTATAACCGGTGGCCTCATTGACAGAGTTATTGATCGCAAACTGAACCTTAGGAATAAAAGTGTCCCAAGTGCGGTGGTCGTTTTCAACAAATGTGGACAAACAAGTGACGATTGTTTTGTTATATCTTTCCACAGTGTTGATTTGCGGTGTGTACCTAGGTGTGAAGTATATGTTAGGTATTTTGTACTTTTTAAATAAAGCATCAGTTGTAGAACTGATCAATTGGCTTCCATTGTCAAGAAAAATGGTTTGTGGAATGCCGTGAATTAAAAATATGGCTTCTTCTAAAACTTTAACCACGGCATCTGACGTTGCACGACGTAAGGGAAAAATTTGACAAAATTTGGAAAAACAGCAGGTTACCACGAGCATGTAACTATTCTGTTTGCGAGTAACAGGAAGAGGTCCGACAAAATCAATAGAAATCATCTGGAAAGGCCTTGAACATTGTTTTGGCCGACCCATTTCACCCAATGTCATGTGATTTTGCGATTTGTAAGACAAACAGGTGGTGCAAGAACCTACGAATTTGACGACATCTTGGTGCATACCAGGCCAGAAATATGTCAGTGACAAACGTCTGTATGTCTTGAAAATGCCAAGATGTCCTGCTGTTGGTTCTGAGTGACTTTCTGCAATGACAGTTTCACGAAACTCGCTAGGTACCACTTCTTTCCACTCAAATTCTGAAGTTAGTGGCGACGATTTGTTTTTTTGTAGCCTAAACAATGAATTATTTTTAATCAAAAAATTTGGAAAGTTACTTGGTGTATTTAAGCAGCCATTATAAATTCTTTTATACCAATCGTCTCGAGTATTCGCAAGAGAGTTTGCAAGAGAGATGGCGGCAGTAGGAAAAACACGCGACAGCGCATCCGGGATCACGTTATCAACGCCACGACGGTGTTTAATTTCGCAGTTGAAAGATGATAAACGTACACCCCAACGTGCTAATCGTCCTGTTGGATTATCTAATGACAAAAACCATTTCAACGCGGAATGGTCAGTGTACACCGTAAATTTCTGCCCATTTTCTATATAGCAGCGCCAATGTTCGAGTGCAGTCAAGACAGCGAGTGTCTCCCTTTCGGTGATACTGTAGTTCTTTTCGGCGCTGGTTAGTGATCTACTCATATAGGCAATAGGGTGCTCTTTGCCGTTTAAAGTCTGCGTTAACATTGCGCCAACTCCGTAATTGCTCGCGTCCGTGTGCACTTCAAATGGCATCGAATAAACAGGACAGGAAAGGACTGGTGCGGAAATCAAACATGCCTTTAAAGCATTAAAAGCCGCATCTGCTTCTGGTGTCCATTGAAATGGAGGTGCTTTCTTACCACTAGCAGTAAGTTTGTTCAGTGGACCAGCTACTGTGCTGAAATTCGGAACAAAACGTCGATACCATGTAGCAGTACCGAGAAAGCGCTTTAGTTCCTTTCTACTGGTCGGAGTCGGGTAGTTGATTATGGCTTCCACCTTATCTGGGTCAGTACGCAGACCACGAGCATCGACTACATATCCAAGATATTTGAGCTCACTACGAAAAAATCTGCACTTATCAAAGTTTACAGTGAGATTTGCCTGCCTTAATTTGTCCAAAACGCGCAACAGTCGCGAGACGTGGTCCTCAAACGTGGAACTAATAATAATTATGTCGTCAAGGTAAGCAAAGGTTTTAAAATCCATGTCTCCGAAGAGCATATCCACCAAACGCTGCTGTGTAGCAGGAGCGTTGGTTAATCCAAAAGCAGTAGTTTTGAAACGAAACGTGCCTCTACCCGGTATGTAAAAAGCAGTTTTATCGCGGTCCTCCGGTGCAATTGGTATCTGCCAAAAAGCTTTTGATAGATCCACGCTTGACAGATATCGCGCATCGCGAAGGCTATCCAGTATTTCCGCAACGTATGGTAGGTTATATGCGTCACGCTTCGTTACGGAATTCAACTTCCGGCTATCGAGGCAGAACCTAGGCTGTCCGTTCTTTTTATTTACGATGAGTACTGGAGACGACCAAGCACTCTCACAAGGTTCGACAACGTCAAGTGACAGCATTTCGTCAACTTGTTCAACCAAGATACGCTGTTTTTCAGGAGACATTCTATAATAGCGTTGTCTTATGGGTTGGGTATCACCGGTTTCAATGCGATGTGAAATTACATTTGTTCGGCCCAGCCCCTTTTCTTCAGTTGATATGAGTTTGAATTGTGAAATGACGTTATCCGCTATTGACTTTTGAGAATCTACTAAATTGTCGTAAGAGTGAATGAAAGTGTCATTGTTGGTCATCTTTATTTCCGCCAAGGAGGTGCTCGACAACTGAATACTTCCCAAATATTTGGGACATATTTGGAAAGCTCTCCAAAAATCTATACCCAATATAATAGAGGTCTCTACTTCGGGAACTATATAAGTCTTAATGACATGAAATTGACTTTCAAATGTAACTGGCAAATTAATGTAGCCGATACTGTTTAAGGATTGACCACCCGCGGCTAACATTGTAGTGTGATCGTCCTGGTGCAAAGTGCAGTCAGTTAGTTGTTTATGGGAGTTATTACCCAAAATAGATACTGCAGCTCCAGAATCGAGCAAACCACAGGCATCAACCTCGTTAATTTTAATGTTTACATATGGCCTAGAATCATCATGGGGTTTAGTTTGCAGAATTGTAGACACTTTGTAACTTGATGAAAATGTTCTGATAAACGTGAGCCAAGTTTCCCAATCTTGTTTATCAAATTTACTACAATTCCGCTTGCTCAGTTTTTTTGAATTTTTACTACAGTTAGGGCAATCCGGTGCTTTGAAATCTTTCATTCCGCATCTAAAGCAAACGATATCACGCTTAGCTTGACATTGTCGGATGTGGTGTGAATTACTACGACACCTGGGGCAATAAGGTTGCTTATTGGTTAGTTCAACCGCATGAACATAGTTTTGATTTTGATTATTGTTTTGTGTTGTTTGATTATAATTTTGATTATTTGTGTAAAAATTTCTTTTGTTGTTATTATTATAGTTATTGTTGTTGAATTTATTTGTTGTGTTTCTTGTGTCTTTATTGTATGCAAATTCCGGTGCCAAAGTATCATGCGTAATCTTAGGAGGTTCTTGGAAATGAGAAAGGCGAGCCTGAATAGTCTCATAATTGCGACATAATGAACGCAAATCGTTAATTGTCGTTATCTGAGCCGCTGAAGCTAACGTGCTGGCATAGCATGGCCTAATATTATGGAGTAGTATCTCCAGCTGACTCTCTTCCGAGAGAGACTTGGATAACCGTGAGAACATTCCACTCATGATTGATAGGTAAATGGTAATGTTTTCACGTTCTCCTTGAGTTCGAGAGCGAATTTCAGAAGTGAGCCTGTAATCGTAATCGGTTTGATCAAAATCTTCCTTCAATATAGCTGCCAACTCTGACCATGAGTCAACCCTATCTTTCACAGCACGGAACCAATGAAGAGCATTGTCCTGAAAAATTTCAGTAGCGTAACCTAAAATTTTCGATGATGGTATATTCCTAGCTTCAATAAATTCATCAACACGTTGTATAAAAGAGCGTACGCAAGTTTTACCATTGAATTTTAATTTATTCAAATCAGCGGAGCCTCGATCACAAGTCACAGAAATTAAGTTCTGCACGTCCGCCACAGTCGGTGTGGGTGACGATTCTTGGTTAGCGCTCGAGCTTGTGGAGGGTAAAGGTCTTTTAGCTTGAAGCACTTTAAGCCTTTTAGATAGGAGTTTATGCCCCTTAACTACATCGTCGTACTCATTCTTAAAATCGTCACTACACGTTATCCTCGCAATACGATTGTGCAAATGGTTCATCATGTTCTGAGTTCTCATGATGGTAGGTTCACTTAGGTCCGTAGCATCAAGATTTAATTGAATTTTTGTGAGAACCTCAAGACAACCTTTAAGATCCTGTTTCACTTCCAGCGGAGACTCTAGTATGTGTTCTGATGGGTAATCAGGAGCCAATTTAACTATTTGTTTGCGTAACTCTTCAACAGTTGATGCTGCGGTAACACCTCGAATACGAACTTCATATTCAAGTTCCGACTTTTGAAGTGACAGGTACTTAACAGGTAACATGTTGACCAGGTATTAAAGCCAAAATTGATTGTAAATATAGAAAAAAAAACAAACACGTTCTCCGTTCTGTTACAGAAATAAATTAAATTACTGAACGTATGGTTTTCTTTTTTTAATCAACTTAATTTGTAACATGAAAATGATAGTGTGCTACTAGTGTGTACCATTAGTTGTAATAAATAATAATTGTACAAAATAACAAACAAAAAAAAACAAAATTTATGGAAGCAACATTTTAGGCCCCCAAAATGCAAACAAATAATTATGTTTTGTGAATTATTTAGAGTCGATATTTATCGATTATTACCACGAAATTGACAGTAAATGGCACAAACTGAATTTATAATTTAGTACATAATAATATAATGTGGGTAGGTACACCTTAGCAGCAAGAAAAACCAAAAAAAAAATAGATTTAGGTACTTACGTTTTACAAGGAAACAACACAAACAGACACTAACTACAACCAAGATGAAAGACCGAATCAGCTACTACCAGATTAACCACGTAGAAGGGCGCCAGTGTCCCGTTTGGTACAGTAGGGCCTACCTTTTACTCCCTAAATCTTGGGGATTAAAATGAAAGGCAGGGTTGCGGGTACAATAAACTAATATTGGCCGAGGCTAGTTGTGTCGGGTCAAAAGTGGTATTCGGGCCTTCCGGTTTCACTGATTCTGTATTTCCTGGTGCTGTACTCTCCTGGGGGGTAGGCCGCAGGTGATGGCGAGCGCTCGTAGCGGAGACGCTGATGGTGGCTTGGTGATGACAGCGACGGGAGGGTGCGAGGTCCGTTAAGCCGGACTTTGGACCCTGGAATGCGCATGAAGAAATGCGTTATGAGCGGCCTTCTCTGAAGAGCACCCACGGCACCAGAAGAGCAACAAGTAGTTGTGCTGCCGTGGTTACTCACAATCAGAACGGAGATTACAAATTAGCGAAATGGAAATTAACGGAACAAATTACATGATATTATTTTACATTTGCGAGGGTAGAATGCTCGTATGTGAAAATCATTCCATTTCACTGTTGTATGATAAATTAAGCAAAAGATGCAATGAATATGGTACCTAATGTGATCTGGAATGAAATGATTATGATAAGATGTATTACATGATCCCAAGCAATGAATTAATCAATTTACGAAAATAAAGATTAACTACCCTACAGTACGAAAGCATACACCACTTACCCAAATCTGGGGTTACAACTAACACCTTTTACTATTTAATAAATTCGGGAACGCGTGTAGTGACGATCACTTAATACTTTTAATACCGGTAACGCGATAACAGGCGAATCTGGCCGCGTAGTAGGGACCGGAAGTAAATTTGTGCCGTGCGTCCGATTCTTGTTGGCTTCAAAGCGGGTCTGGCGGCGCGGTGCGGTGCGCGGCGGCGGGTGCGCAGCGTCAAGTCGCCGGCCGGTTTTCGTGACGTAACAATCGGTGAACAATAAGATGCTTGCGATGGTTACTAAAATGCCGCTCGGAAGTAAACAGATCGTGTTGATGAATTTATATCAATTAGGTTAAGATTTGGTAGGTAGGTATTAAGTAAATATATGTTTATATTGCAGGTTTATAGTTTAATATAAGATAATGAAATTAATGCAAGAAAATAATGTAAAACATGTACGTATAACGTTACACGCTACCAAATTGAATAAAAGGTACACCCGCACCGGACATTCGTTGTTAACCCAAGCTCGCCTCGCAAATGACTGACAATAGACTCGTTTGCGGTGATCCGACGTGATTTGTGACTGGTGAGCGAGGCCAGACACATTTGCGAGTCAACGCAGGATGAGACTGTTTTTCTGAACGGTGTTTGTTTATTGTTTTGCTAATATGGTTTATGGGAGTGCTTGAAGTTTTGCGTTTTTTGCTGTGAAAACGATAAAATTCTGAGTGGGAGTTTAGTAGTAAAGCGTTTGTTCTAGATCAAAAACCTTTCTGGACTCGTGTCAAAATGCTCGGTAGTCGGCTTTTAGGACATTTTCATGGTTTTATAACTGTGATGTCTCAAAAACATTGCGTGTGCTCATAACTTCTGAAATGCGTTTAGGCCACCATGATGACTCATTCATCTCTATGATATAGTGTGTTGATCACTGACCTCTATTACGGCGTACACAGAGGTCAAAATCATTATCTAGCGGTTCGTGTCTCAGCCCAACTTACACGATAACATCTCTCACAGTGTTTAATTTTTTTTATTATTGCACCTAGGAATTTCCCTACCAACTTACTTCTAGTCAACCAAAAAATAAACGCTAGGTATACAATATAGATCTTCCAATTTTTTGAATGGTCTGAGCAAAATAAATCCCGCCTCTCGCATCCTAACTGGAACGACCTAGAATCGAGATTGGAAAACAAATCAATCTGCGACCGGGTCTGGGAGATGTTTCACGGATTTGAGATCGCACCATCTGTATTCAAGAGATTTGTGTCCCGGGTTTTGGATGTAGGTTTTATTTAGAGATCAGTTGCAATTTATCTTTCTCGCATGTTCTCAAGCATCTATTTGGAACTGGGTACCTTGAATCTATGGCCTGAACTATTTCTAATCAAATGTGTGTCAAAAACGTATTATTTTTCGGCCAAAAAATATTTAATTTTAACTTCATTTCTTTACCTTTTTTTTTTTAATCGTATCCCCACACTAGGATTGCTCCTGTATCGTGGGTACCGCTTACAGACATATAATTTCACATGTAACATCATAACCAGACTAGAAACAAACATTTGTTCCTGTTAGGATATTGTGAAGGTAGGTTATTATTGTTATGTGGGTAGGAACCTAAAATTAATAAATCAGTCTGCTTTCAACCTCGGCCTTTCATTGATCTTCCATTGGCGACGAGTCGATTTCACGCGTATATAACAGTGTTTTCGGTGCTATTTCGAGTGGAAAATGCCTATCGGGAAACTAGAATCCTTTGATTTAAATTCAAAACAATGGCCCGCGTATATTCGCCGCGTAAAGCAATATATATTGTTGAACGAAATCAAGAAAGAGTTGTGCGTGTCGTTGTTAATTACAGTAGTCGGTGACGCGACGTACTCCCTAATGTGCGATTTGTGTTCGCCGGAGCATCCAGAATCAAAAAAGTTTGACGAGTTAGTGAAACTGGTTTCCGATCATTTGGAGCCTCAACGCTCAGAGATCGCCGAACGTCATGTATTCAGATTACGAAGACAACATGGCGGCGAATCGCTGACGGAATATTTGCAAAATCTAAAACATCTGGCGACTACGTGCAATTTCGGTTCGACATTAGAAGAAAATTTACGCGACCAGTTTGTGTCGGGCTTAGCGAACGAAGCGATGCGTTCGCGTATCTTTGCCGAAAGAAATATTAAGTATAAGGAGGCGGTTGAACTGGCTCTGGCGCTAGAAGCGGCCGAGCGGCACGCGGAAATGAGCGCGGCCACGGCAGCAGAGGGCGCAGGCGCCGCCGGCGCAAGCGGCGGAGACGCAGGCGAAGGCGTACACCAGGCGAGTGCGAGGCGCCCGGCGTACAACGCGGGGCGCGCGGCGGCAGCGGCGCGGCCGGGCCCTAGCGGCGCCGGCGCGTCGGCTGCGCCCCTCCGCGGTTGCTGGCGATGCGGCAGGCCGCATCGGGCGGACAAGTGTCGGTTCGCGCGTTATAATTGTGATGAGTGTGGAATGCGTGGGCACTTAAAGGTGATGTGCAAAGAGGTGCGTTCTAGGGGCCGATCCAGGGGCCAGCAGAATTACGTGGACGACGACGGAGATAGCGAGGATTTCTACAACATTCTAGTGGACGGTACAGGTGACAAACCTTACATGATCTCTGTTCAGGTCGATCGTCAATTGCTAGATTTTGAAGTGGACACCGGGAGTAGGATTTCGACCATTAACGAGACCTTTTATCGGCGTAATTTCTCACATAAAGTAATAAAACCAGATCATTTAAATTTACGAAGCTACGTCGGTGCACGTATGGAATCGCTCGGTTCAATCTCGGTAGATTTAGTACTGGGTGACGTCATGGTCAACAATTGTAAACTTCACGTGATTCGCAACGGAGGACGCCCTTTGCTCGGGAGAGAGTGGGTACGCGCTCTTAAAGTAAATAATATCGTTATTAAATTGAATGAAATTCAAGACAAGGTTGAGACCGTCAACGACCCATTAGTGAACCGATTAACTGCTGAGTTTCCACAAGTTTTTACGGATAGGCTCGGAACTTGTAAAAAAACCGTTAATCTACAGCTGACTGATACTTCTCCGGTGTACGTGCGCGCGCGCCCGGTGCCGCTCGCGCTGCGGGCGCGTGTGGAGAACGAACTCGAGCGGCTCGAGAGGGAGGGTACCATTTATCGGGTCGACAGTTCCGATTATGGTACGCCTATTGTACCAGTAATCAAGGAGTGTGGTGATATTAGAATCTGTGGGGATTATAAGATAACAATTAACCCAAAGCTTAAACGCGATCCCTATCCCCTCCCTCGAATAGAAGAGTTGTTCGCGACGCTGAGCGGAGGGGAGGAATATTCGAAAATCGATTTAAAAAATAGCTATCAACAATTATTACTTTCGGATGATTCACAGCCATATACCGCAATCACCACACACCTAGGTACATTTGTGTATCGCCGGACTCCATTTGGGTTATCATGCATACCGGAGAAGTTCCAAAAAATAATGGAAGAGACGCTGAAAGGCGTCCCAAATACAGTCGTATTCCTTGATGACATTTGCGTCACCGGGTTATCGAGGCAAGATCATTTAAACAATTTAAGAGCGGTATTTGAACGTCTACGAAATATGGGGTTTACGATCAAATTAAACAAATGTTCCTTTTTACAGAAAAGTGTGAAATATTTAGGATTTATTATTGACAAGAACGGGTTGCATCCCGACCTAAAAAAATTGGAGGCGATTTCCAATGCTCCGCGACCGACTGACGTAACACAACTTAAAAGCTTTCTGGGAATGCTTAATTATTACGGTAAATTTATACCTAATCTCAGCATCTTGTTGCATCCGTTACATGCGTTACTAAAGAAAGGATCGGATTGGAAATGGGACTCTGAATGCGAACGTACTTTTAACAAAGCTCGCCAAATACTGACCAGCGAGAAGGTACTCGCATATTACGAGGAGGGGCGGCCGCTGGTGCTGGCGGTGGACAGCTCGCAGTACGGGCTCGGGGCGGTGCTGGCGCACGTGTTCCCGGACGGCAGCGAGCGGCCGGTCAGCTGTGTCTCGAGGACACTCAACTCAGCGGAACGGAATTACAGCCAACTAGATAAAGAGGCGCTCGCGATTTTTTTTGGTATAACAAAACATCACCAATATTTATATGGTCGACGATTTGTATTACGTACGGACCACCAACCGTTAAGCTTTATTTTCGGGGAGAAAGGTGGTATTCCACAGACGGCTGCAAGCCGGCTCCAAAGATGGGCGGCCCGTTTGGCGGCATATGATTTTTCCGTGGAGTTCGTGCGTTCGGAAAAAAATGGACCAGCTGACTCGTTATCTCGCCTGCCGCTCCCGCACCCGCGCCCCCCCGCGGCCAACGCTGACCCGCTCACGTATGTAAACTTAGTGCGGGAAGTGATGCCGGTGGATTTTAAAGAAATTAAAGAAATAACTGCTAAAGATAGTGTATTAAATAAGATTATTGGATATGTTATGTTCGGGTGGCCACCATCGGGAACAAACTGCGAGGAGGAAATTAAACCATATTACGCTCGGAAACAAGAAATATCGGTTGATTTAGGCTGTCTTCTATACAAATATCGTGTGATCATACCTCCACCTTTGCGCCGCCGGGTCTTAGAGGAAATCCATGAAGGGCATCTAGGGGTAAACAAAATGAAAAATTTATCTCGGAGTTATGTGTACTGGCCCAGTTTGGACCAGGATATAGAGAAGGTATGTCGAGCGTGCGGGGCGTGCGGCATAGTCCGCGACGCGCCCCCCCGCGCCCCCATGCATCCGTGGGAGTTCCCCCTGAGCCCGTGGCAACGTGTTCATGCCGATTTCGCGGAGTGTGGAGGTAAGAAATACTTAATTATGGTCGATGCGCATTCGAAATGGATCGAAGCCGTGGCGATGGGTCGCACGGATGCTGAGTGCACAATAGCAGTTTTTCGATCGATATTTTCTAGGTTTGGCAACCCCTCGAGTTTGGTCACCGATAATGGCCCCCCCTTTTTATCTGCACAGTTTAAAGATTATTGTAATAGAAATTACATTAAACATGTGACGTCGGCACCGTACAGGCCGCAAGGTAATGGGGCGGCAGAAAACGCGGTAAAGACGATTAAGAAAGCCATTAAAAGAGCTTTGCATGAAGGAGAAAATGTGCCTAAAGCGCTCAGTCAATTTTTATTTCAATATCGTAACGTGGAGCACGCCACGACCAACGTCCCGCCGGCCGTGGCGCTGCTGGGCCGCCGGCTGCGCGGGCGCCTCGACGCGCTGCGGCCGGACGTGGGCGCCGTCGTGCGCGCCGCGCAGGACCGCCAGGTCGCCTACAAGCCGGGACGACATCGCGAGATCCAAGTCGGGGACCCGGTACTCACTCGGGGTTACTCTGATAAGGCTAGGAAGTGGATAGAAGGCAAAGTGATAGAAAAAACTGGACCGATTTCTTATAAAGTTGATATAGGAGATGGAGTACAATGGCGTAGACACCAAGACCAAGTTATATCGATCGGTCAGAAAAATAGGTATTCCTTGTCAA
Source organism: Hylaea fasciaria (assembly GCA_905147375.1). Classification (NCBI taxonomy): domain Eukaryota; kingdom Metazoa; phylum Arthropoda; class Insecta; order Lepidoptera; family Geometridae; genus Hylaea; species Hylaea fasciaria. The sequence continues at coordinate 2,987,520 of LR990201.1, forward strand.
GACCGAGTTTAATTACTAATTCCAATAGGGAAAATAGTACCTTGCGACCTGCTAGCGATGCCGATGACTCATTTGAGGATGCGACGGGGGAGGAGATGTCGGAGACAGCTGAGAAAGAGGAAGGTCACAGCGACCAGGAGCGATCACTAGCAGCCACTGCTGCACGCTCGCCGACGCCTCCGCCCCCGGACGCAACGGCCCGCTCGGTAAGAGCTTATAATCGAGCAAAAATGAATAAGTAATGTGTTATTATGTGTATGGCTATGTACCAATTCTAAGGTTGTCATTTGCGACACAGTTTTTATGTATTTAGATTTTAGGTTCCTGATAAGATATCTAAAGGATGTAATGCGAAGTAACACCATTCTTGTGCATTTATGGTTAACCGTGTTTGTCCATGACTGTGGACCTTATAATGTGCTAGTTTTAAGAGGGGAAAGATGTTAGGATATTGTGAAGGTAGGTTATTATTGTTATGTGGGTAGGAACCTAAAATTAATAAATCAGTCTGCTTTCAACCTCGGCCTTTCATTGATCTTCCAGTTCCGAGCGGGAATCGAACCCGCGACACCAAGCGCAGCAGTCCAATTGCTCAGCCACTACGCCAAACGTGCCGTCAAAAAAACTTCGAGTTGGTTCTTATCTCGACCGTAATAAACTTGCCCATGCGGTCAAGTCACCATTTTTAATTTTAGTAGCTAAGTAAACTCGAGCGCACGCGCACGTGTAAAGTACAGTCAGTTGAAAAAGTGATATCAATTAAATTATTATAAAATATTCGGTATTTTTAGCTATTTATTTAGTGCCTATACTCCGATCGTGGACGCATTGTTGGATAATAACATCACTAAAGTGAAGCTCTGCCTAGAATAATTATTAACAGTGATAAATTCATCTAAGACAGTTAAGTATTCATTCATAAATCTTAGATACCTACTACTGAATACTACCACAGACTTTGAAATTAAACTTTATCACTTTCGAACTGAGATAAAATGTTAGTTCTCCGAATAGGATTTGGAATGAACGTCTTGATTATAAATTTTGTACGATTTATTCAACCGTAAAATGGTTTATTCATCTCTTACCCAGACGGTATTTACCTTACTACCGGTTAAACGCTAACGTTAATAATATTACCGGGGGTATTTCACTTGTTTGACGGATTTTGTCCCAAATGAGGATCAGTCTGGGTGGTGTTTTTAGCAGCCATCGGTGATTATGATAGTTTCAATGATAATGATTATCACTATTAATCGATGGTATTTCTGAGTTTCATACTTCGTGTTCCAACATACTAATATTTTCACATCTTGTGCCACAGAAAAGCGTAAGATTGACTTCTTTATATTGGTAAGTACAGTAGTTGAAAATATAAACAAGAACGTTAGCCATTTTGGTGGTTCATCACGGTTTCTCAACAAAACATCCCATTTCAGGCCATCACAGCAACATCACTACCACTACCACATTCGACCACACTTGTATGAGTTTTTACTAGCTCGAAATAGTACGCGTCAACTAGCGCTTTTGTATGAAGGTCGTGTACTGCGCCCCTACCGGCGCATTTATGAATGAAATGTCTTCATACAAAGAGCTAGTTGACGCGTATCATGTCGAGCTAGTAAAAACTTATACTCAGGACATAGAAGAGATAGTGGTCAAAAGCTAGCTCATCAAATAAAAAAGGGTTAAATTACGATGATTAGGTATACTATTAGCACGAAAGAAGAGAATATTCCTGGTAGGTATATGTACTTATTTTGTAGTAGGATTCACGAAGATCATCATCAATTTCAAACAATTTTTTACTAAATTCAGTAGCTGTAGTTAGTGAATAAAACCACTTATCCCATAAAATAACACATTGTGCGGGCATTGGCCTAACCGTTCCCTATCATTCAATCTACAGGTTGAGTGCGTAGTGTTGTATGTTCATCACGTTTCCCGAAACAGCTAGTTTCAGCTCTACCCCAGTAATAAAATAACTTATCTAGGCACCTCTCTCAGACAAAGTTTGTCCCGCAAACGATAATGTTCAATCGTTCGAATAATGTTTTGTTTCTGTTTCTCCTAAGACAATTCTCTCGTTCACGACAAGGACTCATTATTTATTATCCGATTGCGATACGCAAAAGTTTAAAACAAGACTGTCGGATTTAACTGATCCGATATCTGGAATACCAATCTGTGTGACGAGGAGCTCGGTGACGGTTGAATGGGTATTCATAAGTACCCTGGTACGTAAAGATATATTTTATCTTGAACCCGTCGCGGAGTGCGTAATAATATTGTGTCTCAATTTGGTTGAACTTTCATTTTCTTTCGTTTCAACTAAACGCGTAATGCGAAGTTTATCATTATCATCCGCACGGAAAAAGGCGTAAGACATAATTAGTAATATATATTTGGACTCGCTTGTACGCCCGTGACTTTCCCTATCACCAGCTCAGGCGGTCAAAGAAAGTGTATGTTTTCGGTCTGATAAAATTTCTTACAGTTTCCACGAGCTATTTTGACGTAACTACCCCTCAAACGGACAGAGATTCAATTTGCTGAATATAATATTTTTCTATTGTGTCATCACTATCTATGTACCCACAAAAATGTGTGTCGGGAGATATGTTCGGATACGTCAGCTTAAAAGCGCCTCTAATTGGAATACGGCGGTGGGGTTCAAGCGCTTCGTTACTTCCACCTGTGCTGCGGTTATTTAACCTATATAGTCACAGGGAATTAAATTATTTTGTTAACACTACTACCGAACATGCAGTTGCTAATCTTGGCTCAGATCCTAATCAATGCACATAAAGGTCATAACACATGTGTCGTTATTATCGATCGATAAAATCTCGTCGTTTTTAGGATTCCGTACCCAAAGGGTAGAAGACTTCGCTGAACGTCTGTCTGTCCGTCTGTCACCAGGCTGTATTTCATAAACCGTGATAGTTAGACAGTTGAAATTTACCCATAATATGATGTACCTACTGGTATTTCTGTTTCCGCTAAAACAACAAATGCTAAAAACGAAAATAAAATGAATATTTAAGAGGGCTCCCATACAACAGATATGATTTTTGGCGTTTTTATAGATAATCGTACGGAAACCGAGTTGTGAACGTCCGACTCGTACTTGGCTGGTTTTTTATATGTGATAGAGCGGCTAAGAAGCTGACGCCCCTTCTGATGATATACGAGTCTATGGACACCTGCAACACTCAGGGCTTTTTCAATGTCTTAAATTGTGTACTATATTTATATGGCGCTTTCCACCTTTTCCTTGAAGAACTTTTCAAACTTCAAGTTGTTGTCAACTTTTCTACTTTTCCTTTTTTAGAAGTTTGTAAATTTTCCTTCCTATCCATCCAAAAGGTAGTTCTGAAGAGATTGCTGTTAGCAAAGATATTTATCGATTGTTTTTATATTGTTAGAAGTTCTTAAAGTTTCGCGAACAGAAAACATATTAACTAGCTAAAAACGGGTCTGATTCGCGCACAAACAAATATCAAAAATATAATTTACATTTAATGTATGTCGTGACGGTTATGTTTTGCAAGATCAAACGCGGGTAGTTGGAAACATCACTTGCCGCTTCTCCAGTCTTCTCGTGACCACGGCCGATGTAACTCGGTTGAAACGTCGAGGTATGTCAAAATTATATATTTTGATATTTGTTTGTGCGCGAATTAGACCCGTTTTTAGCTAGTTAATATGTTTTTATGCTGATATATTTCACTGTCTTGGAGAGCAATAAAGAGTGTTAAGTATCTTTAACTTTCGGTTAAGTGAGACCGGCATATAAGTAGGTACCCTGCTAACAATGGCAACTACCTAATGCTATTCATCACTTATCCATTATCCTGTGATCACACAAGTCCCCTAATGTCGTATTCGAACGTAGATCTTCAGAAACACATAATCATAACCATCAAATAAATCTAACGTTATTGGTTATTCATATGATGATGTAGGTATTTTATTATTATTGCCGCTCCTGTAACAAGGAGAGCCGTGTTCAGTTGACTTTCTCTGTGTCACATTTTTATGTATACTTCGCTGAGTCCCGTATATAAAACTTCAATATAAGGTACCTTTATGTGAATTTCCAGTCTTTTTTCTATCGTTCTCGCATTTCAATTTTTTACTGAGTCAGCTGTGCCGCTAGGGATACATAGATGTATGTGTTTATTCAGTTTACTTTTTGAGATAAATCACTAATTTATTTTACTATAATGTATCAATAATTATTAATAATGTAAAAAATAATCTTTATATGTCTGAGGTTTCCATACTGAGTAAGAAAGAGAACAAGTAAATATTAAAAAGGAAATAAAACTGGCGCGCTCCTTTGACCTGAAATTGTATGCCTCATTTTCCCAAAGTTCACCCCTGTTTCTTATCCCAGCGTATAAATTAACACTGTATTAACACCTACCTGCACGAGCATAGCTCCTTTAAGTTACCCTTACAACATGAAACAGTTGAATAGAAAAACTTCCCCATAGGTAATTATCCCCATCCCCAAGTTTCCCGATAGGCGTTACAGCACACTCCGACAAACTTCACCCCATAAAAGCTGTATATGAACGGTTTTGAATAAAAATGAGAACCCCTACTGAACCCGCTCTTTTTTATTCCTTTCATTTTCTTAGGGTAAGAACTTTATTCAATAAATGGATAAATGCTCGCTGAACGCTCGGAATGTGCTGGAATGAAACGTTAAGCTTTTGCGGAGTCGTTTTAGTTTGCTCGTACACGAATTGGTTCGTTGTTTTATTTGGTGGTTAAATTGTGTGTTTTACAAAGTTTGTATAAACATATCCAATAAGACCAACTGTATTTGAAGAGTTATAATTAAATGCCTATCTGGGTGTCTGGTCGAAGCCACACGTGACTAAAATGCTGGCCTTTATTTTGATTATTGATTAAGCATTGCCATTGCAAGTGGTAGTAGCCTATTGGGCGAACGCCCGCCTTCGAAAACGGAGGTGGCGAGTTCAAATCCCAGTGCGTGCACGTACCAATGTGTTTCTTGTTAAACATATGTACGTAATTATCACACGCTTTTCGGTGAAGGAAAACATCGTGAGGAAACCAACATGCCCAAAAAATATTTCGGAGACATGTTATCCACCAACCCGGACTAGGCCCTCGTGGTGGATTATGGCCTAATCCTCCTCACGAAAGTGAGGGGAGGCCTTTGCCCAGCTGTGGGACAGTTACGGGCTGAATTATTTTATAATTATTATTATTATATTGCCATACAACGTGGCAATGCAGCCAGCAACGTTCCCAACTTTGCCCATTGGTAGTGAGTTATTAGAGTAGGTTTACTAAGTTCTCTTTAAATATAAAAATAGCCTAAATTACTCCTCATAACATAGCTGTTTGCCAGTGAAAGTCCCGTCAAAATCGTCCCACCCTTTTTAGATTACCCGGAACAAACGGAAAAAACTGATATTGAAATAACTAGACGAACTTCTTTGTTCCAAGAGAATCATGATATCAAAGAGATAAGACAAAATATCTTACGAAATATAAGTTATATTGTTTCAACCATCCACCGCAACAGTGCAATAATAAAAAGCGACCAATACCTAACTGTACTTTTATCTCTTCAAAGTTCACCACCTCTACTTTTTAGGGTTCCGTACCCAAAGGGTAAAATGGGACCCTATTACTAAGGCCCCGCTGTCCGTCTATCTGTTTTTCTGCCTGTCTGTCTGTCTGTCCGTCCGTCCGTCCGTCTGTCCATCCGTCCGTCCGTCCGTCCGTCCGTCCGTCCGTCCATCCGTCTGTCTTTCTGACCGTCTAATGAACTGAGAAAGCTAGACGGTTGAAATTTTCACAGATAATGTATTACTGATGCCGCTATAACAACAAATACAGAATAAAATAAATATTGATGGGGGCTCCCATACAACATACGTGACTTTTTTGCCGTTTTTATATATTATACGGAACCCTTCATGCGCCAGTCCAACTTGCACTTGGCCGGGTTTTCTTGTCCCACTTATAAAGGAATCGGCAAATCTAGGTTTCCCGGATGATATTTCATTTGGCACAACAAACTCTGAACAATAGAGGGCACATCATAAATCACGTCCATTTATCTGGAGCCCTAGAACTTTGCGCCATTTCTCGCTTATGATGACTTTGCGGGTACATCTCACATATTTCAGTAACGGATTATTTACTTATTGAATTATTTGGCTCTTAGCAGTTTACAGTGCCACAGGCCGATACATACAACTTTAACATCCCTCGGTTTGCAAGATACCATTAATTATAGAATAAATCATAACTTAAAAATAATATGCAGGTATCTAGAATTTATCTTGTGGTTTCGTTATTTCATAACAAGCAAATTTCATTTTCATTTACTTATCTTTAAGAGAAGAAAAATACTGAAGTTCATCTTTTCGATCTATTGAGTTATGTAGTACTTATCTTTGTGAAAGTTTATGGCCCCTTTAGTAACGATCAGTAACATGTAACTATCAAATAAAAGCCCTTAAGGCCCTTGTTCTTGGGAAATTGCGATTGAAGCAATAAGAAGTAGAAAGGCTTTTTCAAACAGATAGCGAAGCGACCGCGTGGGAGGCGTTTTATTTTGAACTATATACGGTGCTTGAAAGTTACATAGAAATGACGAAATAATGTTTAGCGACGTACAAAAAACTACAAATCGTGACGCGTTCGTTTCACTATTTCACGACACCTTTAGCTTAGGCGCAGACTAGTGGCCGAAATTAATAATCAATCCTAATCCAAATTTTGCTATCTGGGATTGATATCACAATCTATTTTTAGGGTCACACGTGCCAATAACCGATCCGTGGATTGGTTTATAAAGGCACGCGGATTGGAGAACGATCGAACGATAGGCAGCAATCTAAGATCGATTTCAATCTTGGATAAGAGATACAATACTAATATGCGACGGCTCAGCGAATATAGACGCAACGACAGGCAGCGGCCGACCACTTTTTACCGACTTCCGAAAAGGAGGAGGTCCTCCATTCGGGTGTATGTTTTTTTTTTAGTAAAACTTCTTTAGGCGGGACGAGGGAGTAACTCAGATTTTTTTTCTGACGGAAGTAACGCTTACTATAGTCCGTGTAGTTTCCGCTATTTAAAAAGGTTACATTGCCATGTCAATGTACCTACCTTATTTAAATAGCGGAAACTAAATTGACATGTCAATGTAACCTTTTTTAAATAGCGGAAACTACACAGACTATTAAGCGTTACTTCCGTCAACGCCAAAAAAAGTTTTACTTCAATCGCGCGTAAAGGTTACACGCACACACTTTTTTTTTTCATATATTTCATAAGCGGTGGTAGCCTAGTGGGTGAACGTCCGCCTTCGAAAACGGAGGTGGCGAGTTCAAATCCCAGTGCGGGCACGTACCAATGTGTTTCTTGTTAAAACATATGTACGTAATTATCACTCGCTTTTCGGTGAAGGAAAACATCGTGAGGAAACCAACATGCCCGAGAATTAATTCGGAGGCATGTTATCCACCAATCCGGACTAGGCCCCCGTGGTGGATTATGGCCTAACCCTCCTCACGATAGTGAGGGGAGGCCTTTGCCCAGCAGTGGGACAGTTTCAGGCTGAATTATTATTATTTATTATTATTATATTTCATTCCGCACACTTGGCGATAGAGTCGCGGAGTAGCAAGCTCGCGAGACCCCTAGTTTGCCGTCGCACAAACGAGTCTCGCGAGCTTGCTGCTTGTCGCCGCTTCCAGTCGCGTACTGTTTGTTCTTCGGAATGTTTATCTCAAACGGATTATGATAAAAGTCTTTGAGAGTCCGATGTTGGGTAGGAGCTATGTTGGACTAAAACGCGTTGGAAAATTGAAATTTCCATAGATCTGCAAGACATTATTTTTCATTGTTATCTGTTTCACCTGTTTGTTTCAGAAGTTGTCAAAACATAAGAATTTACTAAATTTTAATTAACAACCGATGCAATGGTATAAACTCTACGTTTTTCCAAACGCACTAGACTCTAGTACGTTTGGAAAAAAGATAATAATATCGTTGGGTAACTTCTATAAGTTGAGTAAATAACAAACTTAAATACTTTCTGGGAATGGGGATTATAAAGAAAATAGTGGGATTAGATAAATTGTTTCTGAGTAAAAGTGAATTTTAACAACAAAGTTCAATTTCACAAGATTGGCTCTATTCTCCAAAATAACCTAACAGTAATTTAACACGATAATGAATAATGTATAACATTTCAGAAAATAGTCCGGTTCGTCAATTTTATTAATAAACACCAAAAATAAGTAACATTTTCGAAAAATGGGTTATTCTCAGATTAAGCACAATAAGCACTCCGTTCTTACAAATTGCTTGTTATGAAAATGTTTGTACTTAACGGTTCGTCGCTCGTAACGAGTTAGGTACTACACATTCTTACTGATATTATAAGCATATCTTTTGGAGAGTAATTTGGCAACTAGATTTACCCACGATCAAATTGAATACGATAAAAAAAGATATTATTATAAATCGAGGACGTCCTAAAGAAAAGCCAAAGTACCTATAACCGGCCAGAAACGAAAATGGAAATGGAAGACGCGAAAGAGGATCGTAGCATGTGGAATGATGTAGTCTCTGTCTACGCCAATAAGAAAAAAGACGTATTTATTTTTAATATTTAAATATAGAACCGTTGACCATCAAGTGAACCGTTGACTTTATTAATCAATGGTATTCAGTTCCTTTGACCATGTGAAGTGTTCATATTTTGAATAATTTATGTTATAAACTAAAATTCAGATCCATTAACCATCTGAAGTGTTGATGTTTTGAACGATTTACTTTTTAAGCAAATGTTATTTTGACTCATTTATAAATTAAACTGTTGAATATTTGGTGTTGACATTTTATATTTTGACCTTCTGAGTGTTGAAGTTTAGTATCCCACCCGTGCGTGATATAATATGTATTGTATGTATGTATATGTAATTACCCTTTATACAAAGTCTCCGATTAATCTCATTACCTTTCGACCTACACAATGTAAGTACCAAGTTTTACGATGTACCTCCATCGCGTCGTAAATACTTAGGTAGCTACATGTAATGTATGTATATGTACGCGCGATAAAACGCATGCTTTTATGGTGGCTGTAAACGGGATTCCTATCTAATGTCCAGGGTGGGGTTAAGCTTATTGAGGAAGTTAAAATAACACGTAAACGTCTTTTATTAAAGGGTAACCGATTTTCGCAGCTGGATGCGTATTAATTTTAAATATAAAATTGTCAAAGACCTTCAGCCATCCAACTTGGTAACCCAGGTAATGCCGGGGCACGGTGGGTTCTCAGAATATTTGCACCGCTTCAAGTGTAAGGAGAACCCATCGTGCATCTGCGAATCACTAGTCGAAGAATCGATTCCTCATCTCCTCTTCGAATGTCCAGTATTAGCCGCACAAAGATTTGACTTCGAACAACAGCTTCACTGCGAAATAAAAAATAAAAATGCAAACAAAATAATTGCAGACAAAAGTACTAGAAATAAACTGATAGAATACTGCATAAATATAGCTAAAAGAGTAATAAAAAAGTAGTACATAAATAAGTTATGTTAAATATATATTGTAAAAATATATTATATCCGTAACATAAAAATAAAATGTAAACAATCCGGATATAGCTATTAAAAATAAGGTTTAATCTGCAAAATGTGACGCTCTCCATAATTATAAACTACCCCACCCTTGAACAGCAAAAACACACTTGAATTAAACATATAATATATAAATAAACCCGGCAGAAACTATATCTAGTTATGTCAGAGGACACGCAATATAAATAAAAAAAAGACATGTAGTATGTACTGCGGTAGTACTTAATATCATGCGGCGTAACTAACCCTACAGACAAAAATGAACTGACAACGTCTTTAGATATTAACAAATATTTTATCAGTTCAACAACCGATCCGATGACAAAAGTCACCTAAATTAGAAACATTAGATTTTACCCTTGTTACAGCTAAGTGTTTTGTCTAAATTATTGATCTTAGAAATGAACAGGGTTTTGTCGTAAAGGTATTAAAACAGACAACACGTAATATAATATGTACATATATATTTAAGGTGGGTCGAACTCTAATCATTACTTATTCTTCTCCAAAATCAGCGTCCACAATAGTCTAGCTTGATCCTTTAGAGCTATAACGGGTCTATTACGTCAACTTTTGTCATAAAATTAGGCCAGATATCTTGTAAATAATTTATCAACGCCAATTTTGGCGCGTATCATAAATTTTCCGGATCTCCATTGTTCATAGCTTGAACTTGAGATATCACTTTAGTTGTGTACCATTACTATTCATCATCAGCCTGAAAACGTCCATTGCTGAACATAGGCCTCCCCCTTAGACCGCCACACCGAACGACAATTTGCCACTTGCATCCACCGGTTGCCTGCGACTATTATGAGTCGTCGGCCCATCTAGTGGGAGGCCTACCTACACTGTGTCTTCCAGTCCGTGGTCACCACTCTAGAACCTTTCTTCTCCATCGATAACGATTACTATTAAAATTTTACACGTGCCACTTGCTAGACTAAGAAATACTACTTGACGCTGGTTCAATGCACAAACTATGCGAAGACAAAATAACAAAAAAACAACTTTATATTATACTTGATTCTGGTTAAATGCACAAACCGTGCAAAGCCAAAACAAAAAAAACATTATCCCCGAACCGCTGACTCAGCTTTCACTCTCAAGTATGAACTATACCCTTTTACTAGTAATAATATGACACCTATTACGATACCAAATAGTTGTAAGTTATGGCCATTATTGACGTTTACTGTCCATTCCAGTAATCCGGCTCGGCGAGGACGTGATGGCCGCACAGTCCGCTTTATGGCTGTGTCTGGTACACGGTTTCCTGCTGGTTATTGGTAAGTGATGCTTTCGTATCATTTCATTAAATTATACTGTGGTTTTGACACCCTTTTAGCATTAGAGTTATCTGTATGTATGGAAGTCTGCCTATTGTTATTTCTTCTACCACAACGTAACTAATTACTCCATTTCTTTCCACTGCAGTATTATTCTTTCCAACTGTATTCAATTGTTTTCGTATAGCCCACGAAAGAGAGAGACTAGTGGAAGTGAAAAGTGGGCGGGGCGCGTTCGTGCAAAACATATGACTCGTAGCTCAAAACCAACGCCAGTTTTTCGATACATACTATGTCATGATCAACGTCTGCCACACATTAAAAAATGCCTTATGTGCAGTTTTTGAGGTTATTAAAATGGTTAAGTCACTTCCGCTTTTGTCTATGTTCCGTGGTATAGCCAAATAAATTGATGCAGAGCATCCCTTAAATAGGATTTTTTGTAGTATAGCAAAGTAGGACAAGCGCAGAGGGAAACTAGCCCACCTTGTTTTGGGTTGACCGTTTTTTCTTTTTCTGCGTTGTTTCTTTTCAGTCTGCAAAAAGTTTTTTTTTGTATTCTATTCACGCATTTCATTTCAGAGTTAACTTGTGTCATTCATTATTACTTGATTCTGACAATCCAAACAAAAATGTGCCTCTATATTGGCATGGATTACTCGTGCGCAACATCTCAACTTATCTTAAAAATAGAATGGTCCTATATTTGTAAAATACTTTTCCTCTAGGATCCTTACGTCCCTCTTAACGTTCATCCCAAAATTGACCGGCGCGCTCCAATAACGACCTACTTGTTTCCCGACCCATACACAAAAAATCAATGCAACCTTTATCCCACTAGAGTGTGAAGATTTACGCTGTGTGTCGGGTCCATTGTGTTTAATTCTTTTGTTTTAAGACTTAACACTCTAAATGAAAAACCAATCGTCAGCTCTTAAAACTTGGTAGAGATAAAGCACGCTTGCCTAGCTTCAATGTGCTTGTTCAATCTCAAGTAGATTTTCAGTTTATGGCTCTGGGTGGCATAACATTTATCCTACATTTATTGTGAACGTTTCTGTTTAATGTGCTCTAGGTATGTAATTATTGTCTTTTGTGCAGCTACTTATAACATCATTTAAGTTTGTGATAGACAGGTCTCGGGATATACAGCTAGGGTTGGCACTACAACTGGTAAATAATACTTGTTCCTAAATAGAACCAGTCGGTAATGTACAAACATGTCACGAAATAATGTTGAAACTCGGTCTTTCAAAGGTTTATTTACGTAAAGCGTTAAAATGTTACTGACTTTTACTTCAGCAAAATTGGGTCTAGGGTATTTGCTCCGTGTTATCCATGACGTAAATCTTGTAATAAGGTTCCATTGGCCAAAACTCGTCAGAAAAATATCCCGTAAAAAGATAATCAAGTCCCCTTTAGTCCTTTCGGCAGTGAACCGATTTGCGACCTCCCAACAACTATACGGAAGTTTGGCGAGCAACATTTACTCTAACTCAGTAAGTGGCTACTCAAAACATCTTCACGAAAGTGAGGTAAGACCCGTCCTCTGCAGTCGGTGGAAGAGTTTTGATGAAGGCTAAAAATATACAAGCAGACTTGCAGTATAATTTATGAAGAGCAGTAGACGAGTTATAAAGATCACGTCTAGGCAAACGTAGTGTAGGACGGCCGCCGGCATAGTGACGACTTGTAAAAGCGCCTGGCAGAGATGAAGACCTGGATGACTTGGATGAAGACAGTTGACGATTGGACTCAATACTAGGAGCCTACGTTGAGCAGGGGACGAGTATAGGCTAGGCTGATGATGATTATCATTGTCCTTTCCATTAGCCTGATTGGATTTTCGGATTGATGTCCTATATAGGACCATAATCAAATCCCAGTCCTCGGCAGTAAGTAAACGATTTGCCCCCTTACAACAATAGTGGAAATCGGTGAGCGCGTTAATTATAATACTATTCGACAATTATAACTATAGACCATGATTGTGGTGGCAAAAAATGCAGATGTTAATAATATTAAGTTCATAATGAGGATGGTTTGCAAGGCATAGTTATATTTTTTTATATGCACGTTTTATAAATAACTGTCGATTAAACAAACAAATTAAACTTCAGTAGGAAATTCACACAGGCAAGAAACACTTTTCACTGCAAGCCCTTTAGAATAGCGATGTATAAATTTACGTCGGAATGCTTGGCTGACTCCGAATAGCACAACTGGAAGTTATAGGATGAAAGAAATGTACCTGCATGCCGCACTTCTGCTACAAGGACTTACTAAGGAGGCTTTGAGAAAATGAAGAACTTTATTGTTCTCTCTCTAAGATTGCTTCATGGTCTCGTAATTTTTAAGTCACCAATTCGAAAGAAATGTTTTTTTGTAGATTAATATTCCAAAGTATTCTGCTAAGTTGTATTTGCCGGCCCCTTCTGTACCTATATCGTAAGTTTGAACCTAGCCAACCATGTATAAATATAAAATGAATGAATTTGGTAATGAAAATATCGTTGTAAAACATTGGTGGCAGGAAATGTGTAGCCAGTGTATAGTAAATGATTGTAAACAGGATAAAATTAAAGAACGTACAAAAAGCTTATTATACGGTACAAAGGATTTAAAGCCCTTGTGTTGGTAGTAAATTTATGCCTCTGATTGAAACTGTCAGATTTGTCCCCTTTTAAACTACATTTATAAATAGCTCGACGGTAGAAACTTGCTATTTTGTGACTTCTACGCAAAACTAATTTAAAGTTTCAAACCGTTTTCCATTAATAAATATGTCGTTACGTCGGTGTTGGTCAGAATGACTTTCGATTTTGAAACAAAGTTTCATTGTGCAGCATGTGCGACGTACTAATTTGAAATGTTCGTAGACACTGGTGGCAACGAAATTGCAATTGGTGTTTAATAGTTATTTATATTACGTGCTTTTACTAATATATTGATAAACCACAGATTTACAGGGATGAAATGAAATCAACTGATCGTCAATATCGTTTACTGCTTTCGATTATCTCCAAATTATGTATAGATCCAAGAATTTCGTGCTTATTTGCTAACCCTTTTTACACCTTTCTGGGATGTTTTTTGTTTTTAACTATTGTTATTTAGTGCCAAGTAAATGCTGAGTGCTTTGTGGTGGAAAATGATAATCGCGCTAAACCTAGTATACACTTTTTCACAATAACTGCCGGAAAACCCTGAACAGGGATTACTGAAGTTTTCCTGCTTCAGTGTAATATTTGAAGCTACCCAGACGGGCTCTAATAATATCCTGCCATCAAGGTTTTATGCTGGTGTTTTCCTTTACTGAAAACTCATGATCATATTGCATTGTTTGATTTTGCACCAGCACGCATAGACAATAGAAATCAGGTGGCTGTAACTTTGAATTGAGTTATATGCTTATCATTAGCAGAACATCTAACTCACAACTCCAAAATTCACGCCCCAATAAGTCCACAATAAATCTGTAACCGAATTTATAACAACTTCACGTAGAAACGCACAGCAGGTATTCAAGGAAACAAAACATTTGGAGTACTCCACACGTCACTCCAGGATAAAAAACCGAAAGGGCGGAAGAGAACATAAGTAATTTATGAGACAGAGCAAACCCAACTCCTTGCCTACTTGCGAGAGTACTTTAGGACGCGACAGCTGCGAAAACAATCTGCCGAGGAAGGATATGTTTTTCGCGTCGTTAATTCAAAGCTTGAGCTGAAAATCTCCTTAGAACAGTGCAAATTAATGTATCTACGTTGTTTATTGCAGTTCAAATGTTTTGATTATGGTCTTACACAACTACGCGAAGAGTTTTGCTACTTTGAGACTCTTGCATGTTGGCAACTGAGTTATATGAATCATTTTGAAAACGTCTAGCTCATCGTCATCATCACAGTCTGATTCATTCGTTCATCTCGGTGTTTCGCCTGAAACCCATCGTAGGGTGAGCAGGAACTTTTATCGAGAAAGTATTCGATACGTTAACTGTCAAATTGGTTTTAAATTTGATCATCGCCTTGCAATATCGACAAGATACGTACACGAATTGTTACCTTGATCGATACGTTAACGATTCGAACCGTTAAAATTTTCGTGTTTGCCCTATTGTAAGAGTACCAATCAAATTTAAAACCAATTTGACAGTTAACGTATCGAATACTTTCTCGATAGAGGTTCCTGCTCACCCTACAGCATTCGCAGACCAGTTTTGACCATTATTTTTTTTCCTTCAGCTGACTCCGGAACCGAAGCTCCTCAAGACGACACCACCATGGACATTTCCTCGCGTCGCTTCAGGGCTGAGTTCCTCCAAGAGTGGCACGGGTCACCAGACGCCCCGTACTTCGACCCTAGCACCCCCAGAAACATCACCGGACTGGTGGGGCATCCAGTCAGACTGCTGTGCAGGGTGAAGAACTTGCAGAATAGAACTGTGAGTATTAAAATAGTATCCTGTCAAAGCATGTGTCTGGGTGTAGACTAAGTGAGAAGAGAAGAAATAACTTTATAGGTGTTAAATAAGAGGAAAGTTGGGAAAAAGCGGCGGGCGGCTCATTAGTACAGATTTGTTTGTCCCCTACCATTTGTCATCCGTAGGTACTTCTCCAGCCGAGCATATCTTGAGAGTCTTCTAAGAATTCTTCTCAATAATTGTGCAAAGCCTATTTAAGTGTGTACAGTTATCAATTTCAACTCCGTTGTTATTCCATTTCGGACAAATACTCGATCGTAATAAATTTTAGGCAACAAAGAGAGAAAGTTCGAAATACCAATATTATCATTTTATTTTATCAAAAGTGTTAATAATGTAAGCTTAGTAACATTGAAACGAGGTTTTGTAAATATTTTCATGAAAATTGAACACAGCGGGCGGTAAATAATATTTATCTTTTTATCAACCACCAAACCAAAACTGAGCCGGCGTGATCGATTATGAGATCCAGTAATACGTGCCCAATCGAGCTCTACTCAAGGCTGATAATAAACTATTTTTGCCATTGATAAATATGCCATAATACTATATGCCATTATTTAATCTAGTTGGCAGTGTGTTATACTTATAAATAGCAGCCCATAACAAAACATTCGAACTAACATTTCAATTTTTGTTTTTTTTTAAGAATTTCATTTTGAAACTAATGTCTGAGAGTGATGAGCGCAGTGCAGTTGTGCAGTGCCACGCATTATTGTGCAATGCAAAGTTCTTAATGGCACTTTAATTGTCATGTTCAGGCTATTACCATCAAGTGAACGGACTGCTTGTCTTTTCACCCAGTAACATACAAATGAAATGTAACACCATACTGGGTAAAGGAACCTCAAGAAAAACATTTACCATTTTGCCAGAACCATTTGAAATAGCAGATGTCCACTAAAATATATCTCCAATGACACCTCTGTTACCATTTCACATTCAGCTCAGACACAAAATCTTTCCCAGGGCCATAACTAAAAGGATAATGTGGTACATATAAACCATAAAATTGGCATGCTGCATTGGAATGGACCCATTTATTCTAGTAGCCTTATGTTAGGAAACTCTGTTAGGAAGAACAGTACCTCATTTTAGAGATGGCACAACTAACGCACAGTATCGATACTAACGATAATCGATGAAACGAATCAGAAAACGATTCTTGTGATTTGTGTAATAATTAAGTAAGACAATGTATGTATAGTTACAGGTATTATTCAAAAACTTTCGATTATTCAGAAATAGTTACTACATTACGTAATATAACCTAATAGTAGACTAACTAACGGCACTACAGGGAAGGCTAAGGATATATTTAATCCATCCTTACTTTAGATTTTCAGATAGGAATAAGTGTAAAATTCCCTAAGTGAGCTATTTTAGTGAAAACTGACGAAAATATAAAGAATAAATTATAATACAAATACATAATCGTGCACAATCTTACAATTAACAAGTAATCTATAACTACTTTAGTAAACAAATACCACAGTAGTAGGATTTCTAAGGCCAATAGTATTAAGTAACTGCATCTTTTACACATTCTTTCTATTTGGAGTTATTTATAAATTAGGTATTTATATCCATTAAGAAAAAATAAAAATAATAATAATATGTCGATGTTTTGTACGCATCCCTAGCTAGCTCTTACAAACGATAGATTTGCCATGATATATGTGTCGTTGAACTCGGACTAACGTATTGAAGTGCTCCTATTTTCTAGATCTGACTTGAATTTGAATAGAAATGGCGCATTACGTAAACGTAATATTCTAGATTTGTTTACAGTCTATACCAAAATCTCTTTGTGATAGGTTTAAAGCTGGCCGCTCAAATATTAGCTGCTGTTTCAAAAGAGGCCTGCAGATATAATTAAATTTGACGCAAAACTAATTATTGTCTTCTAACGTATAAGGCATTAAAAATAAGGTTATTTTTAGTGTAGTGAACTGATGATAATTTTTATGTTAATGCTATGGTATGCCTATGTTATAGTCATTCACTAATGATTTTAAAGATTTCAGTGCAGTTTTGCTACAGTTTGTATATTAGCCAAACGACTCTACGGATCTACGATACCGTTACTAGCTGATATTCTTTAAAAAATCAGGTCTTTATATTTGTAGGGTTAAACAGGGCCCTATTACTAAGGCTCCGCTGTCCGTCCCATCCGTCTGTCTGTCTGCCTGTCCGTCTGTCACCAGGCTGTATCTCATGAAGCGTGATAGTGAGACAGTAACAGATGATGTATTTCTGTAGCCGCTATAACAACAAAAAAATAAAAAGAAAAAAAACAAAACAGAATAAAATAAATATTTAAGGGGCTTCTATACAACATTCGTGGTTTTTTTGCCGTTATTATAGATAATAGAACGGACTCCTCGTTCGCAAGTCGGACTAGCACTTAACCGGTTTTTCTTAATAAAAACAAATATAATGTCGTTGTTCGTTCACGACGGAACAAAATAAAGATTTATTTTCGGTTGAATGCAGTTTATTATTTATTTATAATTAACAATATTGGAGTAGTATATAGGTACATCTTAACGGGCTGAACGTATGCGAAGTTGGCTGGCGGCGAGCGAAGTGAAGTGAGTAATTTATACAAAATAAAAGAGCGCTTGTGCTCTGTGGCTACACTTGTATGTCATCTGTCAACTGACAGCTGACACTGACAGTGGCAGATGAAAGGGCGTAGTCGGCACCGACGGTCTTGATGGTCGGACGACCGCCGGTGGCGCGAACAGTCGTCATTGAAGCAAATTATTATTGACGTATTCAACTCATTATGTCACCTCATTATCTCACTTTTTATTTCTACCGACATAATACCTACTTAATATTTACTACAATATACAAATTGCGCAACTAATACGCACGCAGCAGAAATGGACTACAATACAATGTGATCAATAGTCAACATAGGCCGACAATGGATAGCCATTGAAGAAAATAACGACCACAAAATAGGCAAAAGCGACAATAAATTACAAGCAACGAATTAATGTAATTCGGCCCCAAACTTCTCCAGCGCATAGCATTTTTAATCAACAATACCCTAACTTTTGACTATAAATTCGTAACGATTTGAAAAGGAGCGGAATAAAAGATTTACGCCCCAAATTTGCCGGATTATTTTTACTTTCATTGATTGCAATTTTTGGGCCTTACTTTACTGAGTTGTGCTAGCAATGTGACGTTATTAAACTAAAAAAACAGCTGCACCTATATACCTAAACAGTATTTCAAATTTGTTCTCATTTTTTCAATACGAGCGGGGAAGGGTCACATTATTATTTGTAGATGAATAATTTTCATGGATCTAAAGACGTTGAAATAACCTACGTCATTATGCAGTTAAGTTTTCATCTCAAACTTCACTGGGTAATAATCATAATAATTATCTTAAATACTCAGTCAAGTCGGGCCCGCTCTCTTAAAAGCAAATCAGCAAACCATATTTCCTCTCACCGTCCACGATTCAAAGTTCCCCTTTGAAAACCCCGTCATTATTCTTTATTAAAAAAGTTATTTTTATTCGAACGCCATAAATCGTCCATGTTTACCACGCGGAGGTAAAATAAGTGTTATAGATACTAAAGATTTTTATGATTAGCCCTGTCGAGAGATCGTTTTACCGCGAAGTGCGTACTTTGCCTTCTATTGATAATACTTTGTGTATAAAGCGGTTGGGATCCATTACAGAGCGTCTTCAACGGAAGCTCGATGCTTCAGGATTTTGTTCGTGATATTGATGGACTTTGTCTTTCTTAGACACTGAGAGATTGATACGCATTAATCCAACAACAACGTAACGATCACAACTTAGGAATATGTCGGTGAAATTTGCTTCATCTGAGTTTCTTTGGACTAAAATACGCGTAATGAAACTGAAATTAGGGTATAATATAATATAATTATAATTCAGCCAGTACCTACTGTCCTACTGCTGGGCAAAGGCCTCCCCTCACTTTCGTGAGAAAGCTTTAGACCATAATAAAGGTATTTCATCCGTGGTGCTCTTATTTATTTTATGATACTCTCGTTTTCTAATTAATATAATATCTTTATCATCAATCATAATTATAACATTTACACGTCACCCTTTACTAACGTCTTTAAGATACTATTAAGATACTAACTTTACGACTACCCCTAAAGCTGTTCCCATGGACAGTTAAAGTGACGTCAGATGAAACTGCTTTTGGTGTAAACAGCACTAAATATTTTGAAAAGCAGCAAGCGATGTCTAACAGTGATAAAAACTACAAGTGCCTCTTGAAACTTCCAACAGATAAAAGAGTTTGAAACGGGCTATTATAGAGTTAACGTTTATTTGTGAAGGTCCTTTCGAATAGGAGTTTTACAGATAAGCATGTTAAAGCTATAAAAACATTATTTTGGCAGCAGAATCATAGTTGAATACGTTTAACTCTTCTTTTTTGAGCCAAACTTGTTAAAATTTAATGGAAAAACAAATGAATTCAATATTGTAACCCGCTTTAAAATTATTGTTTTGATATTATTTGATATTTTTTGGAACATGTCATAGTTACTGTAGGTTATTATAAACCCATTATTCTTGGGGGACTGTTCACCTCTCTACTATAAATTCCATTATAACAGTTAGTGTCCACAAGACTGCATCTCCATATTTGACGAGGTAAAAAAAGAAAGTAAAAGTTCTAAGAATGCAAATGGTAGACGGGGATGTTAATGAGTTTGGGGGAGCGGGGACTGGGGAGTGAGGACTGGAGAGTGAGAATTGGAGACTTTAACTGAGTGCGTAATGTAATAAGATTCAATTCTGTTTTATGAATAAAGTGGAACCTTGGAGCAACAGTTTCATAGCGGAATTGTTACTTTAACTGTTACTTGTTACCTTTATTTTTGCTGAACAATAAAGAACTGGGGCAATGTGGATAGTAGCTAGGTAATAACGAATTAAATTTCAAAAGGAAATGTTACAGAAACGATTTCCTTGGTAATGTATTTTATGTCTCAAGAGAACGTATAGCTTTGATGGGAAGATAAAATCGTGGCGTAGTTATTGCTGTACTCTTGTTTCTTGTGTTTTTATTTGCTTGCTTCTCAAATGTATGATTGATATCATTATTGAATCTAATAATAATAGTCCATTTTTACTTTTCGGAGATTTTAATCTGCCACAATTAGACTGGTATCCCAGAGGAAATTTCATGCATGCATCACAAACCCGTTCTACCTGTCCTTCTGTTAATCTATTGACTGATTTTATGGCAACAACCAGCTGTTATCAATTTAATTGTATTCGAAACAAAAACGCTAAAATACTTGATCTATTTATCTCTAATAATATGAATTGTAAACTATCTAGTGCCCATGTTCCTTTAGTGCCAATTGACAAATATCATCCAATTTTTTACGTCACTATGCCTATTGTATGTAATGACCGATTCTTGCATCGCAAGTCACATATGAAATATTGTTTTGCTAAGGCTGATTATCAGATAATAAATGAAGAGATAATGAACATTGACTGGGATAAACTATTTACCAATAAATCATCTGAATCTGCGGTTTCTTCTTTCTATGATGCTATTTATGGAATTATATCCAAAAATATTCCTACTAAAGCTACTACAAATACTGGTTTTCCGGTCTGGTATAAAGCATCTTTAAGACATATATTTAACAACAAAAGAAAGGCATGGATAAAATGGAAAAAATATAAAAACATATCGGACTATGAGACTTTTGCAATTTTTAGAGAACGATTACGAACAGCTACAAAAACATGTTACAGGTTATACATTACTAAAGTTTAAAGTAGTATTAAAAATAACATAAAATTTTTCTGGACTTACATCTCAAATAGAAAACGGAATGGTGATATTCCCAGCTGTGTTCGATATACTGACAAATCGGCAAGTGAACCGGTAGACGTTTGCAACCTTTACTCAAACTATTTTCTCTCAGTTTTCGAACCCTCAACAGTTCCTGACAACTACGACATAGAGAACTGTCATTCGTCAGAAATTGACAACAAATCGGACTCTGATCTAGTAATTAGTAATATCTACTTAACGATTGATGATATTCAGTCTGAATTAACTCGTTTAGATCCCACTAAGGGTGCAGGCGTTGATAATGTGCCGCCATACTTCTTAAAAAAGACTGCTAATTCAATCTCCTTACCATTATTGCATATCTTCAATCTATGTTTACAAGAAGGTAACTGTCCTGAAATTTGGAAGACGGCACGCATAGTGCCGGTACATAAGGGAGGTTTGAAAAAAGAAGTAGTAAATTACCGCCCTATTTCTATACTGCCCACCTTGTCAAAGCTCATCGAGAGACTTGTGCACAATGCTATATATCCTCACTTGCACAAAATAATGATTCCCCAACAACATGGTTTTGTCCGACATCGCTCTACAGTTACCAATCTATTAGTTTATACCTCCGAAATATTTGAAAATCTTGACAAAAACATACAAACAGACAGCATTTATACTGATTTTGAAAAAGCTTTCGACAGAGTGGATCACAAAATGTTACTCGATAAAATA
Organism: Hylaea fasciaria; assembly: GCA_905147375.1. Taxonomy (NCBI): domain Eukaryota; kingdom Metazoa; phylum Arthropoda; class Insecta; order Lepidoptera; family Geometridae; genus Hylaea; species Hylaea fasciaria. Next base: position 3,009,502 of record LR990201.1, read on the forward strand.
GCTTTCAATGGTATTCGTGGTAATTTGTGGCGTTGGTTCAAATCATATGTTACTAATCGCTGTCAAAAGGTTGTTATTAATGGTTACGAATCGGATATGGTACCGGTCAGCTCAGGTGTTCCTCAAGGCTCGATATTGGGTCCGTTACTTTTTATTCTATATATAAATGATATCGATAAATGCTTTAGATTCTGTAAATTCCTGTTGTACGCTGACGACCTGAAAGTATTTCGCAGTATTAATTCTTGTCAAGATCATCTTGACTTTCAGTCTGATCTTGACAGGTTTTCGACATATTGCGTTGAAAACAAACTTAAACTCAGTTTACATAAATGTAAGTCAATCGTCTTCACTCGTAAACGCAATAAAAGTAATTTTACTTATACATTATTTAACGCTAATCTTAATGAAGTTAGCATGATAAAGGATCTTGGGATAATCTTGGATAGTAAGTTAACTCTCAATATACATATTGAAAACATAATATCCCGTGGCTTTAAAATGTACAATTTCGTAATAAGATCGTGTAGTAACTTTAAAAATGAGTCTACATATCAATTGTTATATAAAGCGTTGATCAGGTCGCAGTTGGAATATGCGGTCGCAGTGTGGAACCCACTTTATAACTGCTATAATACTGACATTGAAAGAGTCCAAAAGAAATTCTTACGCTGTATACACTACAAATGTTGCCATAGTATTATACCGTATGAAGATATGCTTGAAAGATACAACTTGCTTGATTTAAGGTCCAGGAGACAACAACTAGATGTTATGCTTTTGTATGATCTTTGTCACAATCGATATGATTGTCCTGAATTGGTCAACAGACTTCGGTATAAAGTGCCTTTCAGAACTCATTTACGGAACTCTTGCTCAAATCAAAGAACGTTTGCTACCGAGGTCTGTCGCACTAATGCTGGGCTTAGATCTCCGCTATGTCGTATGACAAGAACCTATAATATCAAATTTAAACGCATAGACATATTTGGTGAAAGTGTGGGTTGCTTCAGAAAACTTGTTTTAGATTTGTTAATGAATGTTAAGTAATACCAAAATATTCAGTTCCATAAGCTTTCTGACTAACACTGTTTGTTGTCATGCTCACTGATTTACTGTTTGCTGTGTACTTTTCTCTTCTTTAACATACCTACTTATGTACTAACACATTGATCTTACTTCCAACAATGTATAAACTTTTTACTTTATAAGTAACTAGATGATACCCGCAACTTCGTTCGCATTTTTATATAAAATGTTAACTGTTTAGAAAATCAATTGATGTCGCGGGTAACAGCTAGGTAAGAATATATCTGTCTCTTTCTCTCTCCCTTTTCTTCTATCTTTCTCCCTCTCTAGCCCTCTTTCTATCGTTGTCCCTCTTTCGCTCATTCTATATCTCTTCCTCTACCTCTATCTCTCCCTCTCCTTATATCTCTATATCTTTCCCTATTTTCTATCATTAATATGCCTCTCCACTCTCAATCTCTCGCCTACTCTCTCCCTGTCCATCTCATCCATTATATTTATTTCAACACCCTCTCCGTCTATATCTCTCCATTTCCCTCCTTCGCTCACTCTCTCTCCCTCTATTTCTATAAATTGCGCACTCAAACTCTCTTTCTCCCCCCTCTTTCTCCCCACACTCTGCCCTCTCCCCCCCTCTTTTATATTTCCCCCCCACTCTCCCCTCCTTCTACCTCACTCTCCCCTCTTTCGCCCCACTCTACCCCCTTTCTCCCCACTCTACCCTCTTTCACACCCCACTCGCCCCTTGTTCTCCCCCCACTCTCCCCTCCTTCTACCTCACTCTCCCCCACTCTCCACTCTTTCTCACCCCACTCTCCCCTATTTCTCACCCCATTCTCCCCCCACTCTCCCCTTTTTCTCCCCCACTCTCCCCTCTTTATCCCCACTCTACCCCCTTTCTCCCCACTCTACCCTCTTTCTCACCCCACTCGCCCCTTGTTCTCCCCCCACTCTCCCCTCTTTCTCACGCCACTCTCCCCTCTTTCTCCTCCACTCTCCCCTTTTTTTCACCCCACTCTACTCTATTTCTACCCCCACTCTCCCCTCTTTTCCCCCACCCTATCTATTTCTCCCCCCACTCTCCCCTCCTACCTCAATCTCCCCCACTCTCCACTCTTTCTCACCCCACTCTCCCCTATTTCTCACCCCATTCTCCCCCCACTCTCCCCTTTTTCTCCCACCACTCTCCCCTCTTTCGCCCCACTCTACCCCCTTTCTCCCCACTCTACCCTCTTTCCCACCCCACTCGCCCCTTGTTCTCCCCTCTTTCTCACGCCACTCTCCCCTCTTTCTCCCCCACTCTCCCCTTTTTTTACCCCACTCTACTCTATTTCTCCTCCCACTCTCCCCTCTCCTCTTTCGCCCCCCTCTACCCCCTTTCTCCCCACTCTGCCCTCTTTCTCACCCCACTCGCCCCTTGTTCTCCCCCCACTCTCCCCTCTTTCTCACGCCACTCTCCCCTCTTTCTCCCCCACTCTCCCCTTTTTTTACCCCACTCTACTCTATTTCTCCCCTCACTCTCTCCTCTTTCTCCCCACTCTACTCTATTCTCACCCCACTCTCCCCCCTTTCTCACCCCATTCTCCCCTCTTACTCACCCCATTCTCCTATCTTTCTCCCCACTTTCTCCCCCCACTCTCCCCTTTTTCTCCCCCCACTCTCCCCTCTTTCACCCCCACTCTCCCCTCTTTCTCCCCACTCTACCCTCTTCTCCACCCACTCTACCATCTACTCCCCCTTTCCCCCACTCTCCTCCTTTTTCCCTTTCCCCTCCCCCGCCCTCTCCCCCCTCTCCTCCCACCGCACTCTCCCCCTTTAATTACTTGCCAAATTAAATTACGATCCGTTCAGCCATTTATTGTGGTCCGTAGGGGGTGCATCTAAAGAATACCTCATAATTTCAACCCCTTGCTTTTCCCCCTTTAGGGATGATTTTGAAAAAATGCTGAAAACCGTATTTATTTATTTCTTATCAAAAGCCTAAATAAGAATTTTCAGATCCCTAACTTGAGGAATTATGGCTTCCCCATACAAACTTTCAACCCCTATTTCATCCCCTTCGAGATTATTTTTTGAGACAGAAGATAGCCTATGTCCGTCTCATAAGTCCAATATACCCCTATACCAAATTTCATCGAAATCGGTTCAGCCGTTCAGCCGTGAAAAGGTAACAAACAAACAGACAAACAGATAAACAGATAAACAGATAAACAGATAAACCGATAAACAGAGTTACTTTCAGATTTATAATATTAGTATAGATTCGTGGCTAACGAAGTTGGTCCCACTTGTGTCTAAATTTATAATTATATATTAGTATTAGTAATTTATGTTTTGTGGTACTGTTAGTTGGTCCATAAATAAATTAAAAAAAAAAAAAAAAAATCTATGGAAGTGGTATCACTGAACACGATGCGAATAGATGATAATAATTATTGGGTGTCAATGCTGTACGTTTATTTATCGTGTACAACTAATCATTTCGATTTTAACCACAGTCACCCTGTATTAATTGACCTACGACCTACAGTGCCCTGAGTATGAGTTTTTACTAGCTCGACATAGTACGCGTCAATTAGCTCTTTCCGTGAAGATTTTTCTATCATAAACGCGCCGGTACAGGATCTTCATACAAAAGCTCTAGTTGACACGTACTATGTCGAGCTAGTATAAACTTATACTCAGGGCACAGTTCATTCATTTTCCCGTCGGTCATTCTCAAGACAATATAGGTATTTAAAGTTTATAAATTAACTTACTCGTATAAATTTAGAAGTTTTACCTACCTATAATTATTTATTATTTTGGAGTAGTTATTTTTGCCTAACACTTGACAATGATGGCAATAATATAAATTTTAATTGCGACAACCGTTCATTACCACACAATTTGTCAAGGTCAGATACAACAAGGGGGGTAGCATCTAGCTAGCAGCACCTTCTAATACTCCACCAGGTGTCATGGGTCCGGCACCGCGACATCCACCTGCTGACAGTAGGTCGCTACACGTACACATCGGACCAGCGCTTCGAGGCGCAGCACAAGCCGCGCTCCGAGGAGTGGGCGCTGCGCATACGCAGCCCGCAGCGCCGCGACTCCGGCCAGTACGAGTGCCAGATCTCCACCACGCCGCCTATCGGGCACGCAGTGTTCCTTAACATTGTAGGTAAGTGTCTCACAAATTAACTCCCCTACGACGCTCTAAAAAGTTTAGTGTGCTGGTATGTTAGCATCGCTAGCTGTATAGACGTAATTAAGTCACGAAATAAAGCGACAGTATTATATCGCGATGCGCTTATCATTACAGCTGGGCTGATAGCGCTCTAGCAACTTTGTGTGGAATGATGTGTAGGTTGTGTTGTGTAAAGTAGGGCGTTGTACAGCTAGATACTTGGGTAGGTTTAGTTTGAGTACCCGCATAATACATTCAAAGTTTCAAGCTACGCCTTATATATGATACTAACTATCCCGACGGAATATTATGTCCTGCCAAAAAAGTATAAGAAAATAAATTACAATATTTCTCTCTTTTTCGCAATTTTTCCCCATGGATCCCCATTCTGCTATTCGGAATTGAGGCGAATTCGACAAAGCAAAGGTCATGAAAATTGGTACAGCTGTTCTTGAGTGTAATGGTGTAAATGAGACGACTTTCTTTTATATATATATAGATGACCTATTTGACAGCAAAGCCAGCTACATAGAGGCACGTTCTTACTCACTTCATCACGTACAAACCAATTCGCCGAAGCCACAAAAAACTCTTCAAACTCACCTGTCAAGAACATAAAACTGGCCTATTCCGTTTACTGCCGAGGAACCGTCGATTTAGTTACGATTCAATTTGGGCCCCAAATAAACCGTGACTCGATTCCCAGACTCCGGCGGGAGTAATTACCTGTGCTGTCACCTTTCGTTTCGGTCAACTTTCCTAAATAAATCTTGCGTATTAAATTTATGACACTTTTTTTTAACCCTGTTAGGGTCATATAGGGCATTATAGGGATCCCATCGTTCATTTTAATGCCAGTTCAGTTAACTTATTAATCATAATCATAATGTGAATTGAAAACTATTATAGTGGTGTGAAAAAAGTCTGTAGGTACTCTGGCTCTGAAAAATGTAGGTGCATGTAGCCTTATTTTTCTACATGAAACTATAAGGGGATAACTCTTAAGTACCTAAAAATAGATAGTATTGCAGCAGCGACTTTTGATCAATTATAATTCAATTCTAATTACCTATGATCAATTATAATTACCTATGAACACTGCTATATTGTCGCGCAGTACCCGAAGTGTATCCTAATGCTATAAAACTTATACCTATTTATAACGTGAGGAACTACGAGTATAAATGCGATGTACCTATATTAATGCTTAGATATTTAGATTATAGCATCATTTGGAAGACAAACGTCTTTTAAATGAATAAATAAATAAATTACCACACAAAAAACAGCAGCTACAAACAAAATCCTACCCTTACTGATCTAACTATACGATGTTAATGTTCAGAACCTGAAACCGTGATATCGAGTGGCCCCGAGCTGTTCATCCAGGCAGGGTCCACCATCAACCTCACGTGCACGGTGCGACACACGCCGGAGCCGCCCACCGCCATCACATGGACCCATGGAGAACAGGTAAATATCCAATTACACAACCTTAGTATGAAAAACAAAAGATATCGTAAAAAAAAGAGTAAAGCTAAAATCAAAGATCTCGTTTTCACCCAAACGGTTTGGTTGGCGACTGTACTTTCGGGTAATGGCATGGGCATATTGGACATTAATAATTACCTGTAACCGTCCCACTGCTGGGCAAAGGCCTCCCCTCACTTTCGTGAGGAGGGTTAGGCCATAATCCACCACGAGGGCCTAGTCCGGATTGAAGAAACAAAAGATACCGTTAAAAAAAGAGAAAGGACAAAATTCTAACATCTCGTTTTCACCCATTTGGTTTGTTTTTCGATCGTACTTTTGGGTAATGGCATGTAATTATAGAAGAATTTGTTTCTTCAAGATCTTAATACAGTTGCGTAACTTATGTCTTCAAAAATTTTATGTAGATAATCTAGATACTATAATATGTATATTGTATATTATATAATTCAAAAATTTTGTCGTATTTTTCATAACATAAATTAAAATAAATTACGACAAAGCGAGAGCTTCTGATAAAGTCTAACAGTCTTACCACAAAACACATGTCTAAAATTTCGTTCCACAAAATCGACGTCTATCACTCGCGTTTTCTTACTCAATCCCGGCATTCCTAATTATTTTACCTGTGAATTCGTCATTGAGTTAGAAAAGCGAAGGTTAGACATCGATTTGTGGAGAAAATATTTATACACATCTGTTCAACTTTGGTTGAAATCTTTTGTGGTAACATCGTATAAATAAAATATCTGTTAAATAGTTAACGCCTGAAAGTATCTAGTTGCTCATACATTCTTTCTTCAAAATAAAAATATTAAAAACTGAAAACGTCCTACGTTTTCGACGCCACGTTACGTTAGCGGCCAATATTATAATTCAAAATTTAAATAATATGTCTTGTCCACTTTATTTATTATTCATCAGAAGATTATCAAATTATTTTGGCTTCTATCAAAAAGTATTTGCCATCTTTTCAATTTACTCAAGTAAATTTGATGTATTCAGAAATCAATGAGATCTTGAAAGCATTCTTTTCACGATATTTTAAATTCAAACAAGCCTTCACCTCGTTAACAAGGAGCAAGGTTACGACCCGGACCAAAGTCAAGCAAAAATGTACCACAACAAAGACAGAATATGTAGTTTTTTCGTACCTCTCTTCGTTTTCAGACCTCTGGCGCCTCAGGTCTCAGAAATAACTTTCAGCCACTTTAGCGTTCGCGCTCTTAACGTAATAATACAACAGCTGCGTAAAAAATCCGCTTGTTTATTCTGCAGTCCAAGTGAGAATTTCATTTAGAAAAGTTTCCAACTTTTCGTGGATTCTTAAGAGAAAAATCGTCACAGCAAAGTAGCAATGGCTCTGCGTAATCACGGAATTTGGTGACAAATCCACGGGTGGTAGGATTAAGGGAATTAAGTCCTAGGGGGTGGAATTGAAGGCTCAATTTTGTGAGTCGATTGATTTTCCGGTCCAACGTGATTACGTAACAACCGGCCTGTTACACAAACAATTCCGTTTTAATTGTGTCAATACGGAAGTTTAACTCGGTTAATGGAGCGTTATTTCAGGTTGTTATAACTCGTCTACACGGTCGGTCGTCACTGTGCCAATGAATATATCACGTACGTGATTCACTCTATCAAACGCCAATTACAAGCGAACGCGAACTATTTTCATGCGATTTATTGTATGTCTATAATGAGTTTCTATGATTGAACAAGTGATAAATTCTTCAAAGTCCTCTGCAATATCTTGGGTTAAAAGTTTTGAGGCATAAAACGCTATCTTGTACATTTTTCAAATTATTTCCAATAATTTAGGTGTAACCTAGATAACTTTGCTTAACTTTTCTGACTCATAAAATTAAGAAAATCATGTAAATAAATTCGAGTCTTAATAAGAAACTTAAGAAAAACATAAGAATATAAGAAACTTGTGAAACATTTTTTATATTTTTTATTTTGGTTAGCTTTACTATCATTATGATCGCTTTGAACGATATTTACATTTCCATTTCTAAGGGTTCTATATTTCATAGGCGATAAACTTCGACTCAGCCCGCGGTGGGATATCCCTGGTGACAGAAAAGGGCCTGAAGAGCACCAGCCGACTGCTGGTGCAAAGGGCGAGGGGGGCTGATGCTGGAGTATATACTTGTGGACCAAACAACGCGCCTGCAGCTGCTACTAGGGTCCACGTGCTATCGGGTAAGGAAACCAACGTTCAATAAAACTTATGAACTAAAGTGTACACTCTAGTGTTGTATTTCATCAGTATCCTTCTGGAAGTAGATGCCAGCAAAGAAAGAGTTAACCCCAAAAATTTGCTTTGTACAACAAGATTTCGAGAACAACCATATTATTTATGAATTCAACACATTTTTATGAAAGTTTTATGATTTATCGACCTGTGTGCCCAGAATTTCGTACTGATCGTAAACTGTAATTCATTCGAATTCCGGTCAGAGTTTGTTGGTCTTGCACACTTGTTCATATTTATTATTAATAATATATTTTTATTGACAAGAATAACTTTCTGCTTCCTCTTGTATGTTATTTTTTTTTCATTGTCCTTGTTGCTTTAATTATATTGTATCCTTACTTTGATTAAGGAACTTATTATCAAAGAATGTTTGATAAATATTCCTTTACGTAATGACTATATTTTTCTTGTGTACCTGCATTATAATTCGTAGTATCATGTCATTTATTTTGCATGTTCTCTTTTGTATCTTTATAATCATTTTCTTGATTAATGTTTCGGCCGATTTTAAATAAAACCTATCAAGAATTTCATTCACATAAGGTATATTTCTACCACAATCTCAATTACAATATTAGTTGACGTAAATTACATTCTCATATTACTAAACAGAAATAAAAAAGGAAGCTACATGGTATTATAATACGAGTATTCATCAATAAATTGTCTATTATATAACATTAAAATAAAAAAAATAATGAACCAATTTCATTTTATTTCTGAAATTGTAGTTCAATAAGTATAGAAAAAATATACATGTTAAAATTTACTCTTATCTTAATTTGAAAGTGAAGTATTTTCTTCCAGGTGAACACCCGGCGGCAATGCAGCAGGGCTGTGCAAAATCAACGCTAGACAAAACTGCTTCACTTCTATGCTGTCTCATATTTTTACTTGTACTTAGGGATCCTTCCTTCAGTTTTCAATTTGGTACATGAAACCTCAAAATATAAATATTAAGAAAGAAGTAACTATAATACTAATATAATATTTATTGTTTAAGTATTAATAATGCCTGGTTTACAAGTGCGTTTTTATCTACTGATTCTAGAAGAAAGCTATATTGTGTGGCAACAATATAAATAACTATCTAACTCAAAAAGTTAAAAAATAAAGATTTTTGAGGTGTCTTTTAGGCCACAGGACACATAAACGTATTTTTTTTCTTGTTCGCAATATTGTAATTTAACGCTAATGTTACTTTGTGGAAAAACACGAAAGGGAGAGACAAGTCGAAGTGAAAAGTGTGCGCGTGTCAATTATATGACTCGTAGCACAAAACCAACGCCAGTTTTGCCATACATACTATGTCATCGTCTACTTATGCCGCACAATGAAAAATGACTTATGTGCTTTTATGTACTTTTAGACCGCATTAAAATGGAGTATAACAGTTAACGCATAAGCCACATTTTCAAATAAACGGCATTTGACTTATAAACCTTTATTGACACACTTGATATTTTTTTGGCGAAAGCGGTTCCAATACTGTTGTCACGTTAAGTCACTTCCACTCTTGTCTATATTCCGTGTGAAAAAAACAGGACAACCAATAAAAAAATAGCTTATAATATTAGTATGATTTTCATAAAAAGAAGAGGCAACTTTAAGACATCGTTGATTATATGAAAATTACTCACAGATTTATACCAAGAAAAAGCCCAAAAGCGTGTAAACGGAGAACTTTACGGCATGTCTATCAAAGTCTTATTAATTTTATAGCACCGTGCGACCTAAACCCGCACTTAGGTCACGCTTTGCGCTGTTCAAAGTAGCACATTTTTAAACGGCCTGATGTTCACTAACTTCACACCGTTTAAGAATATACCCATCGTTGCGAGCGTTGTAGGTACTGAACCAAAGCTGACTGATTAGTCATAGATTTTTACACCACTCTCAAATTCATAGTAAGCAAGAGAAGATACGTATAACCTGTAACGTGTGGGACCGAAACGCCAATGTCTTTGGCGCCATATTTCTGCATGTTTTCATTTTGGTCTTCGTCGGACAATATTACGTGAAAACGCTATACCTAAGTTAGCGATATTAACCGTACACTGTACATTTTAATCAATTTCTAATACGATTATATAATTATTGAAACATAAGAATACTTACTTGATTTAGAAATGTTGCGTTTTTTGTTGTTTACATAAAATGTAACCGACACATGAACTATTTTCACTGAATACACACACTTTCAATTTATTATACACCATATTATATAATATAGTCTCATAGTGAATACATTTATGCACAAACCAGATCAATCACAGATTCCTATATTAAGTAGGTATTCCCGTTACGATAAAGATTCGGTTACAAAATGAAGCCATACACTATTGATATTTTTTCACTGTTTTTTAGTTGAAACCTGTTTGACTATTATTTAAACTGAACAATATTAAATCTGAAACAATATCACATTAAGCAATCCACGAACAACAAATATGCATCCAAAAATGCTAATAACCTAAAAAACAAATCTAGAAGTGATACGGGTAGGTGTAAATTGTGTTTTCCCGTTCTCTGCTGGTGGAATGCCAACCTACCCGCATTAAAATTTGTGTGTTTATTACTAAGAGTCAAATGAACGTCTTTTCATTGCATTAATAATTAGAAGATTATTTTTAAATAAATTAAATGGATGGCGGGTTTATGTCGCACGTGCTATAAAATAGTATACGATACTCGCTGCACAAGTAAGTATATTAAATACACGGCGGTTAGCACCCTCGCTTCGCTCGGGCGCTAACTTCACGCCGCCGTGTATTAATATACAACTTAGACAGCTTGTATCGTAATGTACTATTAACGAGCTTAACAGTAACTGATTCTGATAGGTTCTTTCATCAGGTTGATACACCTAAAATAGCTCGAGAGTCGCTTGGCAGAACAGAGATTAAAATATTGAGATCAATACAGTGAGGAATTTTTTGTTTGTGAAGTTCTCATTGCGCTTTAAAAGGTTCGAAATCTTATCACAGTGAAAGTAATCATCATCAGCCTGAAGACAAGCTGCTGAACATAGGCCTCCCCCTTAGACTGCCACACCGAACGACAATTAGCCACTTGCATCCGCCGGTTGCCTGCGACTCTTTTTATGTCTTCGGTTGGAAATAATTAATTCATATTATTTATCTCGTTCCTATATTCTTTGAGACACGGGACAACAAATAACTCATTTTATGAATATTTTAGTAATCAATCCATAATCTCTACATTACTCCAAAATGATAAATTGCCTATTATTTTGTTAATTACTTTCGTGGTGGCATTTAATTAAAACATAGTATTATAACAGCACTTCACCATTTTATGTTTATCATGGTGGCATTTATAATATTTTAATTATGAAACGACAAACTTTACATGATACAGAGATCACAATAGATTTAATATATACATAGCGAATTAAAATATTATCATAAGATACGTTCGCATATTTTGTAATTGTACATAATAATTTTAGCTGTAATCAATATATATTTATTGTAAATAGGAGAAATCATTAGACTTTATAAGTAAATAAAATGTCAAGAACATGAGTGAATATTGTATTTGCCGAATGAGAAACCCGTGAATTCATTTTCATCTTGTCTTTTAATTATAATAGATCAAATAAAAGACATGACATTGGCTAATATCTGGTAATTAAACTCATTATAATCCTTCATCATTTCCGTAATTAACGTGTCAGACAATCTGATGAAAATGTAATTTAACAGAAGTTACAAATTATTCAGTGTTTATGAAATAAACTGCCAAATAATTGTATAGTCGAATATCGTACAATGGTTTTGTAAATATGAACGTCAACGAAATAAAGATTCTTATAAAATAATATTCTTATTATTTCTTTACCTTTTTACACTAACTATGATTAATAAAATATTGCCAGAAAATTTTGTATGGCATTTATATTTATACACTGCTAGCAGTTATTTTATTAGCTTGCAATACCGAATACATTTTATAAACGCTCGTCCGGAAAAAAAAATCCATTCCATAGTCATAATTCCATCAATATTTTATTCTAAAAAAATCAGTAGCTGAGGGTAGTTGCACTTCGAATAACGATACACCGCGCACTAAAAATAGTGCAAGCTCAAGCATAGTGTGAAACCAAACGCCGCGCGCGACACGTCGCATAACGGTCGATTCCTGCGGGAAACGAATCTTCCTGCTTTTTCTCGTGTGTTACTTTATATAAGACAGTGAACCTCTACAGACATTTTGACTAGCCGGCTGGTGACTGATCGCAGGTGGAGGCGTATCGAGGGCGTGCAGCAATCCAAGGTAAGTGAGTGCATAGTATTCGCAACATCATTGTTCGCGCCACGTATGATACGTATTTTCCCAGTGTTCAAAAAGCAACTCCTATTTCAGCTTGATGTGGGTGCTACAATAATAAGTAGTTTCCTACAAAAATGTTTATTCGTATGACAGTCATATTCAGTCTGGCAGAAGTAATCTATATATAATATGAATCCCTATTTCCTTTGGTCACAGCACCACGCGTGAATGGCTGGACCAATTTTGCCAATTCTTTTTTTGTTCTGTTTATTGTTGTCAGGAAAAGGTTCTTATGCAAGAAGAGTATTTAGAAAGTTTCGTAAAGATGAGAAAATTTAAGAAAACATAACGGCCATATTAACTTTTGTAGTGTAACTTACAGTTTTTTAATATTAATGACAGGTCAACATCTGTCGGGTCAGCTAGTATGATACATTACTATATATATAAATACGTAAAATAAAATATACGTTACTTAAAACGTACGCATCATTAGTGCTTACCTTGCTCGTAAAAAGCTGCCAAATACCCTTTTAAATGTAACAAAATCATTAAACGTGTATTAGGTATTTCAGTGAGTATTTAATAACCATTATTAAAATTTCATATTTCTATCATACTGGAGTTGGTAGGTACTTATCGCTTTATCTGTACCTATGCTGTGAGAGTGCCGCCACATATTTTGTATTCTGTAAGCTAAGTACAATAAAATGTTGGCCATAAAGAAACCAAATATTATTTTATAATCGGGCACAGCAACCCACAGGTTATTACAGCACTAAAAACCATTTTAGTACATACCTGACGGTTTTTTACCTACATTACCTGAAGCACCTAACTATTTAGTCATCTGTGACGTAGGTAAGTCAGTACTTAAACTCACGCAATTTTAAGCATTCAGATGAGTTACCCCATATACATACGTTCCAAGTCAACAAATATGACTTTGTTTCAACTGTAAGTATTGAATTTGTGACTTAATTATTATGTTCGTCAACGGACTGTGAAGCAAAAATAATTTCGAATTTGGGTTCTGTTTTACTTGCACAAACTTGAACCATTAACAGCTCGCGAAATAAACATTGAATTATGTTTTCGAATCCGCTGAACCACGGCAATGTATGTAGGTATATCATGTTAAACTCATTACATATTCATTTAAGTTGTTTTACCGGGTTTAATACGGGGTAAAAATTCATTAACGGAGAGGTGAAATTTTAATACCTGGGCAGCTCTCCCCATATTTTTAATCATATTGTGTCGATTTGAATATTTTACCTAACCGATTACCGTGAGGTGAAACATAATGTATTTTAAAAAGGAATTCGTCTGATTTTATGTTAGAAGGCCAATGAAAGGCAAATCCCGCCATTATTTAGTAATAAATTTAGAGTATTCATAACCTCTTTGAAATCTAAAGTTTTGGTCACGGCATTAACTATTTACTACTTACTTTGACAAACTAACATTTCATAATTTAAAGATATGAAAACTTGCATTGGCAAAGTTACACAGTAGACTGTTTCTATAGTGGAGTCAGCTTCATTTACATTATTTTATTAAAAATTAAACCAGCTTCGAGGAGTTCTGTTGTCGAGGAAGTTATAATGCTGTTTCCATTGCAAATAACTGTACATTGTCTGGTAAGAGGTAAGTAGTATAAAAATATATTATATTCCTAGATGTATTGGATTTATAGGTAAGAGTATTATTAGTATAACCGTGATGAGAAATGGAGGGAGATTCGAGAAGATACATTGCACCTATGTATATAGTATGTATATATTACTACATAGTCTCCATTTCTACAAAAATCTTACAAGAGTTGATTCACTTATTTTTATTGGTTCCGGGTTAAAAACCTAACGAACAAACTCAAATACAAGATTATATTTAGGTTCACCATTATTTAGCTCATTATCAAAATGCACTTAAACGTTTTATTCACAGACATAAATTCCAAAGCTCAGAATCAGAAAAATAAAGGAAATGAAAATGTAAGATAAATGTTCTCGAGTTTAACAAAAATAAAATGAGATTTACTGGGGCCTTTTACTAGCTTCGGGATGTCTAATTTAATTGAATTTTGCTGTTTACGGACAGTCCTCGAAACATTGTGCTTTAAACTCGGTAATGGGCAATATGGGCATGCTAAATACTTACTCGTAAAGCAAACCTGGAGGCAATTGTGCCTTACGATATAACAGGTTATACAGGTATTTTAAATGTGTAAAGAGGTATAATTACGAGTATATTGTCTTTATGTGTTTGTACAACACATATTAATAATTGTAGGGATCTTCACACATCTTATACGAGTATAATGACCGAATACGAATATAGCTACTATATAATTATATAATATATTATATAATATAACTATATATAATACCCACCGGCACTTTCCATTTTGTAGTACAAATTTTATTTTTCAGCCTTCAATGTCACCACTCAACTCCAGGCCGTATGGTTGGGCAAGTACTATCCTTATAACATTATAAAAAGTAATTAAAGTAAGTGCTTTTAGTGCTAGTAAAATATGTATTTTCACAACTCACTAAAGCGCGACAGCTCACTTAGGTAAGTGTCACCGCTTACCGCAAACAATGACAACGGTTTACCGCACTGAAGTTAGTTTGACAACTATAAATCTATTTTCTTTGCACTAATTAGAACAAATAGCCATAATCACGGCTCGGTGAATTAATCAAAAGTAACTGCGTTTCTAAGCCAATTAATCGGAACCGCCCAATAAAACCGCGTTAAGAGCGCCGAACCTCACATTAATTCTGTTGAAAACCTTGACGAAATTAATACTTTCAGCAATGGGTACTGAATGCAGCAATTTGTCCAGGAACCTTTTACAATTTAATTTCACCGTGGGATATTTGAATTTGTGAGTCCTACGGATAACTTCTAAAGTTCCTTTCCATTTCCTTCGTTTGAAAGAGCAATATCATAGAACGGTACCGGTTAATTGGTACGACTTAATTGAATTCGGTACCAATTGGATCGTGCGGCCCTCCGACGGTACTGTTGGACAATTTGGGAATTCTAATACTGGAAAACTCTGGTACCGTCTTATTATTTTTCTCCAGAGCTTTTGGGGCTTAACTAAAGAATAGACTTTTGATAAACTTAAATGAAGTTCTGTAAAATTATAAAACAAACACCTACAAAGCGCGTTCCAAAAAAAAAAAATCTACATTTTACAACTTTTAATACAAACATAGCAATAAAGAGCTATCCAATCGTTTTGTTAGCAAACTTAATAACGAAGTTTAAAACAATGCTCGAAAGAAAAAATGGTCTAAAGAATCCAAATCAGAAGTCAAATCGCAATGAAAGGACACTTAAGGTGAGTTAAATTATTCATATTTCTACGCGAAATATCATCCCTTGAGCAAATTGTAGCTTCAAGAGGATTAACCTGAGTACAGACAGGTAGAAAGTTTTGCTAAGTCAATTTATGGTGGGGTTGCCATCATGGTTTTTACAAACTTAGGACTATAAGCAACCATTTTTTTGCATCAGGCATCGTTTTTACTATCATCAGCCCACACAAATATTTGTTGGCTTCGTTCCCTACAAAAAATATATAGGAAATATTGTCTACTCTCAATGTATAATGAAGCAAGACGTACCTACGTCAATATTTGATTGATTGCAAAATAAATGATGTATTGAAGTCTGATCCGCTTTTGTTGGGGTTAAGTTTAAGATTCTGTCTTTAGATTTATCTTTGATTATATTATTATGTTTCACTAAAACTGAACATAAGTAAAACAATATTTTAAATTATAAAACTATGTCTATGCCCAACCAATAATATGCGTCAGTTACTCAAGTGATGCTCGTGATTTTAGAACCTAGGCAACATAAACCGAAATCATCATCACTTGCCGCCAATGCTGTCGATAAACAAGATAGAGAAAAATATCAGCCCTCAGCTAGTCCTAGACAATCCACAAATAACAGCTCAGTTGGTGACCCCAACTTAGGGCAAAGTTTAGGCTGTCTTGCGACCGCGCTGCCTCAAAAATCTCGTTAAAACTTCACTGGAAAGTTAACCGATCCGTCAGTTGTTTCCGAATATAATGCCGGTGACGGCTGCCGGGGAATGGAATGCTTTGAAAAACAACTCAATCTGTATAACTCTGTAGGGCTTACCAAGGGTCAGTACTAATCTTTGATGTAAGAGAAATGCGGCGGACTTACGATTAGTTTTAGTTTAAGAACCCTTAATTTTAAGTGGAAATGTGACAGCGAGTAAATAAATCTGAAAGATAATAAAAAATGTAAAAATTGACAAAAAAATGGCATTGACGCTTCACGCCGATGGTTATAATGTTATATAATAAAAATAAAAAAAGTACTAATCTTTGGCATAGAAACACGAAGATTAATTATAAACTAGGAGTCTGACTTTTAATAAGTGCTAAGATCTTGACGGAAAAAGATATAACAGTTTGTACAGCCAACTTTACCGCGCAGTTTAATAAATTCTGGATCATGTTGAAAATTTAGGGGGAAAAAGTTATTGTTTTTACATTTCCTTAAGCTTGTATTTGATAACTTTTTAGCTCGTTACATCTTGAAAGAAATGGGTAGAATATATATACCTCATTTTTTCAACAAGTTATGAATGTTGCTAAACTTGAGTAGGGTGTTTCCTTCAGCATACGAGTAGGTACAACTGTCAAACCTAAGTTTGAAAACTCTTTTGTGTGAAGCCTAAAATCACAGCGTAAGTTAACATTTTATTATATGTTAAAAATATACCTTTATATCCAATTGGAAAATCTGATGATTCTACATCTAGAGTCGAAATGCGAGAACAGTAATACACAGAATAAATTAAATTAAGTTGTTACTAATTTCCAAAACAAAATTTCCTACAGATTTATATAAGAACAATTTTATTTATGTGACAAAATATTTCATCAGCTGTAAGAACCTGTTTAGCAGAAGTAGGTAGATACTGAGCTATTCCCAGCGCACTAAAACAATAACCCGCTGAGAGCTCCACGTTCCAAATAAAAGTGGCGAGTCCTTACTCGTAAATCCTTAGCCTCAATATTTCCTCTTTTAATTAAAGCGTTATCAAAGTTTCCAGCTTCTTCATAAAACAAAAAGACCGGGACGCTAAAGTTTCTGTCACAGTTTTATACTTTTGTCGTTAAATTTATGAGTACAGTCCGGCTTTGAAGTAAAACTAATCAAGTGGAAGAAGTAACTAAATTTAAACTTAAACTGAACCTTATCGTTATCAGAATAATGGTTTTGTAATGTCAATATTATATAATATCTAATGTTAATGTTAATATAATTTAAGCTCTTACGCATATTTTTGTACATACTCGTCGGTCTACTTGTGTATGTTACTTACGCATTTATAATTTATGAAAACTCCTAATTGGTATTCCATGATATTTTAATAAGCCGTTATTTTTAAAAAATAAAGTGATAAAATTATGATAGATTTTTTTAATCATAGTAGGTAATTATGTAAATACCATGCATTTTTTTCGTTATGACATATTTTGTGGAGTAGATCGATCAAGCAAATATAAAAACTAACGCTATTGAATAACTTGCAAGAATAACATATCCGCCTCATAGCCTAATAGCATATAAGCCTCTTATAATATATTTATTTTCCAAGATATAATTATGATTTACTTAGGGGCCTTTTATTTGCAAATGTTGTTTACAAGTAACCTTGAAAAACTAGTTTGCAACTCAACAGAACTTTTATAAGACACCACGTAGAAACACTAGGTACTTAATAGTAGGTTGTTTTACAAGGGACGAAAATGACTAACCCTCACTCGATGATTTTGCCTCACGAGCGCAGCGAGTGTGGCACATAAAATCGAGCATGTGTGAGTCGTTTGAAATCCGCGTAAAACACAATATTTTTCACATCGAAATAGCGAGATTAAATAAGTAGGTATACAATTAAAAACGCTTAGAATATTAAACAAGTAGTCACGTTCAGTTTCAAATAAAAAATAATCATATTAAATCTTTTAAACCAATTTGCATTGTTGTCAAAATTCTACACACACCTACAGATTACAGCGGCAATACAAACTTTTTAAATTTAGTACAATGTAGGCAAACGCACACATACGCATACATTCAATGATCATCAAAAATTTAGACTAAAATTACAGTTTCATTTAAAAAAGTAAACTGTTTAGGCATCGCATGGTTTGTGCATTAAGATACTCTTCTTTTTTTCAATGTAAATATATCAAAATGTAAAATTGATAAGTCGAATCTTAAGCCTGTTGATAATAGCGAGTACAAATAAAAAAAAACTACTTTTACTCCCTAGGGCTTAACAACTTCGTTTAGGCTAAGCTAAGCTAATATGACACACTTTGTGAGCATGAGATGTGAAAAGTATTTTTCTTAAGATTCGCTTAGTATAAATTGAACTAACAGCAGAATTAAAAAAAGTATCTGTTGATCTTAACTTTTTTTCTAAAACTTTGCAACTTTGCAGCCTTTACAAACTTTGACTGTCCCTTTTCCTTGTGGCGTTATACTCATTACTGAGGGTCCTTCCTTCCCTCACTACCCTCCCATACTATCTGCTTATCTTGTTTTGGTTGTTCCCATAAACTCATAAAATACAATATCAATTTCAACGAATTACTCGAATTCTCATTCAACAAAACATGAAAACGTTTCTTCTCATTTGTTTTCAAGACTCGCAAACACTTTTTAGTACAGCTGAATAGAAAGATGTTATTTCGTTTCTTGTCCAAGATAGTCTTTGCTTACCTACTGAGTTAGTGTTACTTACAATTCTGCATTACATTATATTTATTTGTATCGTTTGATTGATAAAGACTCTTGAACGGCTTAAAAAGCTCTGACACCAGAGAGTGCTACTTCATTCTATATTCTTGTTATAATCAGTTTACTCTATGCCAAAACAGACATGCTTACACAAATGTGATCACCATGCAAATTTACCTATGGCCACTGAATACTTATATCCCATATAAAACATCGTTACCAAATGTGCGGCACACTTTCCAATAGTAATAAAGGCTTTACAAACGCGAAGCTATCGGATGTCTTCGTAGGTAGCTCTAGGTGTTTTGCCAAACATCGTTTATGAAAGGAAATCCGGCCAATTCAGAACGTTTACATGGCGATACTGTCAATGAGTTCCCACAACGGCAATTCGAGAGCAGGGATCTATCGATAAGCCAATAATCGATAAAATTTGGTATATCATCATCATCATCGTCACATCAATCCACATCCGCACAGGTTTAAAACATAATCCACCACGTGGGTCCTTACTGGATCGGTGGATCACAGATCTCCAACATGACCTACATGTAGGTCATGATGATTTCCTTCACTGAAAAGCTAGTGGTTATGTTACATGTGTTTTTACAAGAAATTTATTGGATAAGAAATTGCTCTCAGTGGGATTCGAACTCACAACCCTGTGCTTGGAAGGCAGACGATTCCTTAATAGGGTTTGTAATGAACAATGTCCATATACCCCTTCCTCTTAGGAGCTAGTGCTCTTGTGGATTTTCATCGATAATTTTATGATAATTTTGCGATATAATAGTAATTGTACTATAGATAATCGAGATGGTTCATCGATAAAATTATCGATGCAAATTCACGTTTCCATCACTGGCTTCTCTAAATTGGGCATCCTTACGTTTGGTGTAATTGAGATGGCAATTAAAAGCTATTGAAGGAGGAAACCAAAGGAAGTTAGAGTTATTTCTAGCAGTTCTGTTGATTCTGGAATGGAAAAGTAAACAGCTTCTTTCTTTACCAGAGTTTTGGAGGTACGACCGTTATAGAAAATCCAACAAGAAACAAGACGCTATTTTATGCCAACGGAATTTTATATTTTAATGTTTCGCAACTTTATTTTAGTAGGTATAAATTAGTCCACCGAGTACAAAAAATGTCAACTACCATCATAAAACTAGTACGGAAATAAAATGTCAAATCTCATTTTTTTTTAATAATGATGTTAACATCTCTACTCTATCATCGAAGGTGATAAATCTGCTAAGTATAGAATGGAAAAAATAAGTTGATTGAATATTTCTCTCACAATCTTTGTACAAGTAATTTAAAAATGTCATAAGATATTCGTAGAGATGGTGTTATGAAACTATTCGAGAGTACATTACTATTTCACTCACCACCTGCCTTTCTTATGGCTCTAGGGTTGAATAGAGTAACATTGTCTCTCTCATACTGCACATGAATGACAAGGATAGCAATGGAGCGCTTTCTACACAGGTAGATAGTGAAACGCTAATGACACGTGCACTTCTTGAGATTACTGCAGAATCTACATGTTATGCTGCCTGGCACGAGGTAGCACCTTTAAGAGATTAGGCAGCATTCGCTTTGAAGTAGTTTGAAAATTGAACCCGAAATAAATAAAGTCTTGGACACAAATAGAGTCATTAATAGTGTGTGGGTTAATACAAACTTTGAAAGGTTTTCTCTTCGAAAAAGCTCTTCTGGAGTAATTATACTACGCTTTATATAGGCAGATACTAGTATCCTCCGAGTGAGCAGTAGTTTAAAAATACTTACTGTTGTAGTCTAACCTCTCCGCTGCTGCAATTCCCAGACCATAGATTTTCAATTGTGTCTCGGCAGGATCATTGACAAAGCACGGGAGATATTAAAGGACACTACTTAGAGCAAAACTATACAAAGTATTAGAGACGTCTCAGATAGACGACTGCAGTGCAGTACAAAATGTATCAATCCAAAATTCTGGGTGGCACTGAACAACCCAATCTTTTCGTAACTGATATATACAAATCTGATATGTTCGAAAAAATCACGAACACAATAGTTCAAGAAGAAAAAAGGTTTTCATTACTTGCCTAATTTAAATAGCTGTAAATGAAGATAGGCCAGCGTTTGACCTCAATGTTACCTGTTGTTAAGTCACAATCTGACCGAAGGTGGTAAACACACTAAGCCAAGAATGGGACGGGTTCTCAAGGGCTACTGCCAGAACATAAAAGGGCTTTACAAAATACGTGTGTACATACTTTGTAGGCAAGCACTCGGACTATATTTCCGGCCATCCATCAGCAAATAAACCCCACTCTAGATTAGCGTTCGGAGATTGGTCCGTCTTATTGACTTTGGTAAAAAGAGTCGTGGTAGTTAACTAATTTACAAGCCAATAGGCATTAAAATTTTTAGGAGTTATCTAGAAAAATCCATTGGTGATACGGAAGTCTAATGAAGCATTTCATCACGAGGTCGTAGTCAAAAAGTGCTAGCCAATAAAATTAGGAACATTTGCACAAAAAATATCCTCCTCCTCCATTCATTTGCTCACTGCTGAGCGTTGTGCAACTCGTACAATTTTCTTGCACGATCCGTCGTCATGTATGACGGTTTCGGGCATTGTGGATCGCCACACAATTTTTGTGTCCTATTCTTTTGACACTTGATCAGACCACCCAACATAAAGAGTACCGAAAAAAACATAAAGCGTATTTAAATACCCCCACAGGTCAGGCCGACCAAACGGTAGCGTTTAAAACGTAACCCCGACACATTATGCTCAAATAATGATTGATGGTGAGCGGCCGTCGTGAACTCGTGAGCGACAATCAACCTTTACAACGTCGCTGTTTTGACACTAATTCGAATTTGCTCGCTCGCTCATTTCTGGACGTCTACTGAATAATAATCTGTCAACAGGTGACGGTGAAATTGATGGGGATGTTTTTAGTAAAATTGATGAAAATTCGTGTCAAATTAATCGAAACCCCGAAAAAGGGGCAACTCTCATTTCTTTTAAAACGATTAGTATCTATCGAGTGACAGGTATTGAATCATGTTTTATAGGTTAGATAATATTATTGATATAAATTACATGGAAAACCTACATCTGAAGATGTTGTTGTTGTAATATCGGATCCACTTTACAAGTAGAAGAGCAAGATAATTTAAAAAGAGATTTGATGCCAGTAGTAAAGAAAATATAAATTTAAAGAGCGTTTCAAAAGAGATCTAGACATTCTATTTTGCGGGTCTATGTTTTTGAAGAACTATCATAACGTCTCTCCGGGGACTTTTCTATCGTTCGACGAAAGCACCCTTTTTCGATGACCATTTTTTACAGTCAGTATCAAAACAGTCAACATAATATTTAAAAAGTTCCATTGTGTAAACAAGAGCTTTCCTACTTCCGTTATCTTTCAAAATGACGATATCTACAGGACATTACTGCCGACATTAACAGAACTTTTGAAGCTATTTCGAGGGTGCTTAATAAACCGCCTTCACGCCCATGCCGAAGTTTAAATCTCTTCTTCGCGTTAATTGTCTATTAGTGAGTTTTCAAGGTCTTCATTGATCTACACCCTTTTGTTTTATAAGGACTAAAATAGAGGGCTACGAGACTTGGCAAACCTGCAAACTAAGCTTAGTAATGAGTTCGGCTAAGACATTCTCACCTTTCACTTATCTTAGGGATCAGTTAAATTGAATTAATTGGTTACAAAAATAGACGATTTTAGTGTAAACTTTGGTTATGCTTTAGTCGGTAAAAATATTTCGATATTCCAAAAATACAAAGCATTAAATCTTCCCAAATATAACCCTATCACAAATTCGAAGATTGCCAAAAACACATTCTTGAGTTCTAAATAGTCACTTGTGTACCACTTTACAGTATTTGGGTCAGGGAGATAATCTTGCAACATTTTGGGGGCAACCCGTGTCTTATAAATCAGTATAGGTTAAGCAACAACTTAATAAGGAGACCGAAGGAGTGGGCACTTGATAAATGATGTTCCCTTTTGTCCTTGCAGCCGTTTTATTAACGTAGGCTTTGCGACATCGTCTGTACAGTCGGCGACGGAAGTAATTGAACCTGTTAAAACTTTCAACGCTCTGTTAAAACAAAACTTCACTATCCTATGCCGACATATTTTTTGTATTATACGTGTGTAAAACGAAATTTGAAATTACGACTTTTTAATGAATTGTTTAGCTCACTGTACTGGTCTTGTCGGCACTTAGAAGTTCTAGAAGGGATTGGAACATTAAAGTCTTATTTCATTCATATTATTGAGCCCACTTACTGACAAAGTTGGTCAAGAGAAAGTTTATAATAAGAGAAAGTTTTGCAAGTAATAAAACCTTGTCATGACTCTTCAGCTCTATTTTACATAATATTCTGTTTGAGGAAAAGGAACGTCCCTAAACATATTGCGTGTCAATAATACTTACTACAAAAACCCCAATTGCTTTCCATTAAATTTAGTATAGGTAGGTAATGTAATACCTCGCCTATTTTCGCAAGCTTTCAGTATTTATTTTTCCTTTCGAAATACAGTTGAAACTTGATATTGTGGGCTGTTGTTAGTTGAACGGTCTATATGTCTACTTGCTATATTGCTATGATCGTCTTCTTCTAGAGCCAGAATTACCGTGCATCGAGTTGGAAGACATCGTGAGAGGACTAGCTAGACTAGCTAGACTAGCTGAAAGGGTAGACCATGAATGTGGGTAGTAAATCCATGGGGTAGATATTATTGCAATAGACAGACATAATATTATATACTCTTCATTCAAACACCACTAAACAAAGAAAACTAAAAACCAAAACGTTGATTTATTAAAATGCTACTCCGCAAGAAGGCTCTAGTGTTGCGCTGAAAAACAATACATAAGAACTGTTAATTACAATTAAGTCCTTATGTAATGCAAACTGCATTACAGTAACCTCCTCCGAAACTTGTCCAAAAAAATAACAACACTAGACTTGACCGGCAATCGAGTAAATTGGGTCTCTTAAATTTAACTTGAATCCCGTCCAACCGCAGCGGTTACCGTCTTGCGATAAATAAATCGCAAACGTTACTGGAGCCCTTAGAATTTCGCAAAACGAGCCCGAGGTCGCCGAAGTCGAACTACGATCGTAAAGAGTAGAGATTCATTGTACAGATGTGTCGGCTGATAAATTTGATGTAGGTTATGTTTCAGCCTACTTCATTCGCGTTCATGTTTAAATTATGAGGTGAAGATAATGTTTAGTTAAGCTCGAGAGTATAATATTATGAGTACTCTATATGAGTGCTACGAGGGTGCTACGACTTATGAAGGCTACGAGCTCTCACGCTACGAGTGCTACGAGCTGTTTAACTAGCTAGTGACGTACGTAGCAATTTCGTTTCAGAACATATTTCGAAATTCTGAAAAGTAAACATAATATCGGCTTGCTATATACAATTTTGTTTTGCAAGTAAACAAGCCGAGCTGAGGATTCGATTTCCGTATCGAGACAGTTTTTTATACATTTGCATGTTATTTTTTCCGATATAGAAGTCTCTCATAACGGTATACAAGACTTTCGATTTGAACCCTTTGCGTGTCAACACGTCAGAAAAGCTCACATCTGAGAAATTTTGCGCAAAAAGCGTGTCTTTTTCGGAATTACACATTTCATCTGCCTCCTT
The DNA here is from genome assembly GCA_905147375.1 of Hylaea fasciaria. Classification (NCBI taxonomy): domain Eukaryota; kingdom Metazoa; phylum Arthropoda; class Insecta; order Lepidoptera; family Geometridae; genus Hylaea; species Hylaea fasciaria. The sequence goes on from LR990201.1 coordinate 3,034,259, forward strand.
ACTAGAATTGTATGTTTCTAGAGACTTAATATGGCAAGGACCATAACACTAGAACCTAGGGTACCAAACGCAATTTGATGAACTTTGTGATTTATTATTACAAAGAGGTGGTTCGTTTGTTAGTAAACACCACAATTTCCCATAAAAATAAGCGTAAAATAAAAAATAATATTCTAGGTATAGTAGAAAAAGTAGTTCACCAAATCAACAACTACCACTGAAGCAGTCAACTGCCACATCTGTCGCTAATGATGGTATTTATTCGTCTATGCCACGGTTGTCGCAGTTAAGTAGTTAGGGCGACTGAATCACAATTTGCGACACTCCATCCTTCGATTTATAGAGGCAAGTAGTCGTTAGAGCGATGCTACAGCCCCTTAAGGCCCATTAACTTTGTTTGTTAGATGTCAGTCCGATCAAAGCCTGATGGAAATATTGAATTTTAATATGCCCTATTCCTCAAAGAACCGCGCGGTCGCTGCGCCCGCGTCGGTGTCTGAATCCCTAGTTAACATTGACCAACGGATAAGTCTATCATTGTCTCTTTCTGGCACTAAACAACTGACAAAGACGGCGATACACTTATCGTTTGGTCAAAGTTTTAGAAAGTTTCTGATTAGAAAGTCGAAGTTTATACGTTAGTTTGAAATATGCGCAACTCTAAACTGACAAATGTGACAGTCGCTTCCTTCAATCCCGCGCACAATTCCATTATTCTTCATTCAACATAATTATCAACCTAAAATCCATCGGTGTCGAAATTTGATGATTCTCAGGAAGTAGCTAGAGCAAATTGATTGGTAAAACAGTAGATTATGTTTAGGCGTTTTATTAGACATTATTGTATTAGTAAAAATGGGATCTGACTTCCAGTGGAATAATGAAGTGTGAAAACCCACAAAAAATAAATTGTATTTTATCTTAGAAGGCACACCATTTTTGTGCAATCATGTAGAGCTTCTTTATTTTTGATCTTATACATATAACTAAGGCCTCTCTGACCTCACATTATTTCGTAGCTTCCTAGATGTCAAGGTATGCACGTTTTTATTAATTATAATATTTTCAGCAAACATTACGCCGAGAAACCATTACATATTCCGCGTTGACCCATTTCTGCTTCGAACGGAGAATGAATCTATTGAAAATTAAAATACCTACTTTGAATGTCCTTTCATAAATAAAGTCCCATTTAGATGGCGCCGCGCGGGTCTTTTGAATCTCTGAAAGGAAATGCTGGGGTAAGGATATAATCTCTTGAGCTCCATTTACTTATTCTAACTTTTGGGTATAGGTATCGCATTTTAACCCGTTATCGTTTCTACTCAATTCATTTCCGTGTCTAGGGTTTGGTTCTGTAAAGTCTACGGGAACTTAGCGCTATTAAGTGCATGATAAAAGATGGAGAGTGAATCGGTAGCGGTAGCTTACGACTCAATCAGAAGAGAAAGGAAGAGAGGTTCACTTAGTTATATTATCTGTTTAAAATTGTTCCATAAGCAGACAGTAAAAATACATTTTGGGATTAGACATTTTAATTACTTTGCACCATTTTCTATAGCAGATTATCAACGATGTTTTTAAAACACTAGGGATTGTACTGGGTTTGTTGTTTTTATCCCACAGTTTGAACCCACAGGCAAAAAATATTTATTTTTTTCGTAATATTAGAAGTATACCAGGGTTGCATATGACACAATGAGGCCTTATAATTCTTGTGCCATCCATAATAATGCGCCTACAGTTTCCGCATGCACAGTATTGCACAGAGGGTTTCTGGACAAATTGTACAGAAATCCCCTGCACAGGGGATACTGCCAGGGGATTTCTGGAATAAGCCAAATATTCAACCTACATACATTTTGGGCTCCGTTTTCATCCTACCAGAAATATCTATCTACCTTAGTTAAGTGAAATAATGTACCTTATTTAAGTACTTACCGACACTCAAAAAATCAAACATTTGTAAATCATTATCATATTATTTAATAGCAAAACTGTCAATCTACATACATATTATACTATTATAATGAAAGTTATTAAACACCACTAGAGGCTTCTGTCTTGAAACCTTGATGATATTAATTCAAGTCAAGTTAGTAATAATATTCAGCTCCCACACATAAATGTCGGTAATGCTAATTAGGTCAATAAGATATTTATTACGCATATAATGGGAATCAATTAAGCTATGAATTTACTGAGAACGTGCCTTGTTCTTCACACATTGAAATTATATCTTCCATTAAAATCTATTCAATCTGTTCTCAGCTAGTTTTCATATTGTGTGCTAGATTGCTATCTGCTATCCGCGAAATCCCTAGTTTACGGCTTTTTTAATCATTATTTGAGGACAATGACCACCAAGCCCTGTGGCCTATTCCGTTATTCCAATGTGCCACTTACAGTATGTTATTAATAGCTCAGTATCTACTTTTTGGTACCTACGTTACATTTAACTACCAAACAGCGAAAACCACATAGCTTTTAGTTCAGTTGTTTTATGTGATACGAATACAAATAGCCATTAAAAAAAAACAACCTGGAACTAAGTCTATGTCAACTAGAACGTAAACGGGTCTAATTCGCGCAAAAACGAATATCAAAATATATAATTTTGAGATATTTCGACGTAGACCCGTTTAAATTCTAGTAAACATGTATTCAGTTCGCTAAAGTTTAAGAACTTCTAGGTCTATGTGTTTGCCAACACGTATATTATTGCATACACAACATTTTGTGAATAACATGTCAAAAGATCACTCAACCTGCCAATTCAGTGTAAAAGATTTCACGCTAAACAAAATAAATCGCTACAGTGCTAAGAGACTCGATTTAATTATCCGTGAACGCAAAAAAGGCAATTTGAAAGGGATTCCGTGCCTCCGACCAACTCCGACTTTGAAAAATTTACGACGATCGCAAATAATCTACGCTCACTTCGCCTCTACAAAACATTATTTTTAAATTCTTACACAAGGCAAGCACTTGTAGGCTTATGTCTTCTGCGTTATTTCACGTTTCTGTGTTGGTAACGCATAAATTGTTTCGCTTATTCCCTCATTTACTTCAACAAACTTGACTTTTTTCTGTAGGTACGTCTAAGTTTCTTAGAAATTGAGATGCGAGAATTCTGGATGAGTTAATTTCGTAAACAGATTCGTTAATTGTGTTGAAGTGGTTTGGGTTTGAAGGAAATTAAATATCTTATTGTGTATTTAAGTTACAAAACAACAGTCTCAAATTCTATAGTTAGACAGAGCTGGATCAGATTACAATAACACCTTACTTTTTTTATTGGATATAAAGTATGTTCGCGTTTGATCACTCTCTCAGCTGATGTAAAGCGATGATGCGGTCTACGACTAGAAGTAACCTATTCACTAATGACTTGAAGACTATCAGGAAACCCAGGTTACAGCGAATAATTCCGTTCCTTGCAGCGTCACCAGAGCTAAGATGAATTTTCTGCGACTTTCAAAAAGGGTTGGTAACAACCAAATGGAGGCATATAATATATGTATACTATACTGATATGTAGTACATTGTTATATGGTACCATATTATGGTGTTTATGGCGCGTGTTACTCCTCACACAGTTGTTTAAAACCCAAATTCTGATGTTAATCAATTTCGTCAGGAATGGCTCGGCAGAATTGAGACCCTCTCTTCCTCGCTTGTATAAAAACACAGGCCTTACGTAACTGAGAGGCGTGAAAGAATCCCTAAATATGAATCCCAAACGAAATTTATTCATGTAGTACGGAACGTTCGGAGCGAAATACGCTGGTGTGTATGGTATTTTCCCATCAGTGTATTTGTGTTGTGACGCTCGGTGGCACTCCATTTCGGCGGCCTCGCGGTTTCCCGACCCTAGAGTTTGTTGCAAATTACATAATTTATCATGTCGACTCGGTTTATGCTCGTTGAATAACGTTTTCCCTCTAGCGCTTTGAAAAAACGCGAGAACTTCAATACAGAACGTGTGCAGTATGGGCAAGTCCAACACAGAAGAGTTTAATTGACGCATGACGTACTAATTGTTAGGTTAGGTTACAAATTTAACTAAATTAAGGCTTAAATCCGGTTCGTTTGGTATAGTATATTATTTGCTTGATATAATAATAATTGTGAAGTGACACTTTCTAATACGAAAAAAAACTTTCTTAAAATATACTTACCTACTTTTTTGTTTCTATCGTGGACTTAAAATATACAAATTATTATAGGTGTTAAAAATAATAGCTTTCCAGACGTTTCCATACTGACATTAGAAGTTTCCTAGACGGTCAAAGCCGTTCGCGAAGGCTAAAGTGGCGTTCCAATATGATTCGACGGCAAGAGGTACTTAGTCATGTTGGCAACTTTCCCTTTTTAGGGATCCGTAGTCAAACAAGCAACCCTTATTATTTCGTCATGACCATCTATTTGTTCGCCGCGCATGTCACATTCTGCAAAGTTTACATAGTTTTGGAACATAACTTTTATCTAGAGCGCTGTGGTAAGTAAATTTGGCGCGTTCAAAATTACTAAAAAATAAATTACTAAATGAAAAAAACCCCAAATGCAAATAGAAAAAATGAGCTGTAGAATATCTCGAAAGTATCTACGAGTATGAATGTGAGTTAAGGTATTGCTTCGTTTCTTACGTATGTAAAAACAGTAGCACGCTGTAAGTACCTATTTTAAAACGATAAACTAAACACTGATCCAAGAGCTGACAGCGACTGGAATCTTAATGACTTCAAACTAATAACACTAATGAATAGTTGTTTGAATTGCTGATTGGTGCCTTGCACCTATTCATAGACACTACACAACGGCATTATGTAACTTTGTACGCAGCTTTTGATTTTCAACCCGTAGGGCTTTCTCTCAAATACAATGAATTTTAAATTACCTTTAAACGTGATATTTCCTCAGAACATGACTGAATTACGAAGTTTACTAGGAGCTATTGTTGTTTCTGGTATGCCTTTTCTTATCCTTACTGAGATTTAAACATAATATAATTTACGTTGTTTCTGTACTAGCGATATAAAGGAGTTTTCTAACCGAATGCAATTTTAATCATTTATCACGTTGTGAAGAAAGATAAAATGTAATAATGCTATATTATACTATACAGTGAAACTAGACGATCTGATCATTCACCTGGATGTAAACACCACGCCTGCCCATAACTTACCATAACCTAACGTCGCTGTATCACACAGAAAAAATAATTTATAAAAATATGTGTAAGCGTATACAACATCATAAGTAGTAAACTTGCACATGGCCAGTTGTAGTGTACCAATTGCCACCAGCTACGTAAAACGTGAAGTTGCGTTGAAACCAGGATCACATGACATGTCCAGTGTCCCATAAAACTGCCCATGTTGGTCGCACGATTTCAGGTGGAAACCTCAATCAATGCATTTGCATCAATGACAAAATTTCACAAATCTGTAGACTTCTATTTGCTAGGTACTTGCTAGTCCGGTTGTTAACGATTGGTAACAGTAGTTCACCGGTTTTGAGGTTTTGGAATACTGATATTGAGCCAGCTTCATTCAATAAAACAAACAATTAAAAGACTGGTGTTTTAGCCCAGGCGCACTACTTTGGCAAAGTGGGTCTTTCAGCATACGTAATAAAAAAATCATTCATAATAATAATATAGATCCCAGATAAATTGGAATAAATCTATATTACCTTTTGCCCGCAACTTCGTACGCAAGGAGTGAAATCTTCAAAGCAACGAAAAGATGTTTGCTTTAGAAAGTAGGTAGGTAGGTACCCATTTTAACAACTTTCTTAATGAGAAATTTACGAAGCTTTTCCACGGAAGCTTCCAACCACTACTAGCGGGTAAATGTAAAAAGTCACATAATTTGAGAGTTTAAACAAAAATAAACTTTATAGAGCGAAACTTAGGGCAAATGCTGTGGCGAAAATAAAATGCACTCGGTAAAAATATGGAGATAGTTTTAGTAATTAATGTGTTTGCTTTGTTACTAGCATGAAACATGGGTGGTAAAAGTGAGAAATGGTGAAGTTCAGAATTTATGATGTGACTTAAATTATGATCGCATCCTGAATAGAATATAGCTAGAAAAATAATTAGTCTAGAAACAGAAAATAATAATAAAAACGCACTTAAAACAGAGACGTCGCCTTGAAGTTATTTCGGAAGGGAAACATCCTTTTTTCAAACTCAAACCATAATCAATTACTGTTTAATTTAATGTTTCATACTTTATGTTTTTATGATTCTCTTTGTTAACGAGAATTAGCTGTTTGACTTGTATAAAAGTGCGATTTAATTGCCTATTTACAATAAATGCTTTGACTTTGACTTTGATATTCGTTGGTCGCATTGTGGTTGTTTGTCAAATAAGTAAACAAATAAAATTAATGTCGCACTAGCAGAATCATAAAAATAAAAAAGAAGTACCTACCTTTTTACTGTTACAATAATTTAACTTATTTTTTTATTTTATTTCTACGCTGAGAAATTTTCATTAAACCCGTGTTTCTGCGGAAATTATCAGGAACGAAGTTTCGCCCCTCACCTCTATTATCACACCCAAGGTACCACCGGCACTTCTGCTCCCCGAGTCCTTTCATGAAAGTTTCACGCTTTTAAAACGACATTAACAGGATACGTTTAAAGAGAAAAAACTGAAAATTGTTCGTGAAAACTGCTTTCATAACTGAACTTTGCGCTTAGCCATTTTAACCGTTTCACTTAACAAAGCTGGCTATTTTATTTCCGAGTTCAACTGCTATTATTATGTTGCCTACTTAAAATAAGTACACGCTTAGAATTTTTGACAACAGTTGCCGCTATATAAAACGAAACAGAAATTGTTTGAAATTCAACAGCTACATCGCCGCGAGATAAAATATGTCGTCGTGCAGAACAGAGGAAAAAAATATGTGTGAATAGACATATTATGTACATAACGGTACAAACATCACTTACAAATCAAAATCAAAATAAAAACAGAACGGAAAGGCGTTTCAATTGAACACAAACAACGCTCCAACACCTAAATAAATGCCACTAACGTAAAAACCATAACCATATCTCCTCATTTATTGGAGCATGGCATTCGCAAATCAGTGAAACAACACACTTATCCGCATTACACAGTCGTTTCACGCTTGGCTTTACATATTAGGTGTTATTTATTCATTCCGCGCACAAAATATATATCAGCAATCACGGCACTGAAATATAGCAAGGAATAAGTGTTTATTAGCTCCTGCTGGCGCTTGGAGGAACTTTAGCCGTTCATCACACTTCGCGGAAAGAATACTTGCCGCCGTTGAAGCGGTAGACCGTCGCCGTGATAAATGGCAAAAGGTTGTGGTAAACATCGCGAGTTGTGTGGGTCACTTAATCTTAAGATTGGTTTTACACATCTTTCACTAACTCTTTGCTCACATACGGAATCTCCTATTTTCTTCTGTCCATCTGACACTCGCAGCGTGAACTACAATGATAGTTCTAAATATTTTGAAACCGGTAGATTCCGAATTGTCCACAATAAATGATGGTAGCCCGGACCTTCCTCCCAGTGGGATTATTAAGCTGCGTTCTCTTAGGAAATTAAGGACAATTCTCTAACCGATCCCGGTAGTGTGTGAGAAGGGCCTGATATGGGCTTTACGGGCGTTATCGCTGTGCTGGCAATATCATTCGGGTACGAACGGAGGTCAAACCTATAGCAATTTAGTATTTCCTGTTTGCAAAATGAATTCTGGGTACGACTTTTGTTCGTGGCGTAAAATAATAGAGATCACTGGAGTCGTTGATAATAATTTAAGTAGGCGCCTGATTGATTTTGTTTTACTATGAAGTAATATTCAGGACTAAGATTAATTTACGATACCAAATTCAGAAAAGTACAGACAGCGTCAGAACTCTTTGTAGTTAATAATCATAACTTACAATTTAACTATTGCTTTTCCATACAATATGTCACTCAACGTCACATTGTCGATATCTCACAAATACGGGGAATTTGTCATGTGAAGATTTCAATCAGACTATATGCGAAAATATCAAATTCGCACAGGGTTATCCGTATAGGTAAGTCCAAAAGAGAAGAACACAAGAGTTTAAACCAGAGATAAATAGATGTTTCTAAAATTTCGTTCCACAAACTCTAAGCCTATTACTCGCGTTAACTTACTCAATTATTCAGTGGTGCAAATGAGATCTCACAGGTCAGAACAATTTAGCAAAACGCTTATCAGTGTAATGTGGCTCGCCATAATTTGTAGCGCATATACCGGGGGCGTGCGCTATCTATCGCTAGATGGCGATGTGGGGGCAAGCCCAAGGGACGCCACTGTGGATGTTTGTATAGTGCTGGCAATGATTATGGCAACTTGACAGCTGTTAAGAGATACGATGTGATAGGCCAAATCCGATGTGTTTATCATTGTAGGAGTAAAATCTCGTAAGCTACAGAGTTGTTTGAAAAAAATAACGTGTATTAACATGTGTGAAACTGGACATTTATTTCCTATTGTATCTTTTACCATTGTATTTTATTTTCATATATCGAATGTGCCAAATCCATAGCCGGGTACTGTTCGTTACAGTTCTCGTATACATATTTGTATATTGTTTAAGTTCTTGGATATTTGTATATATGGTTAGTGACAGTTGTTTGGTTTTGTGTTTATGTAATTACGTTTGTATGTTCATTATATTCGCACTATGTTTCCCATTCTGTTTCTGAACGATAGATTAAATTTCAAAATGACAGGCCGTAACAATATAAAACATAAGCTTAAAAAATCGATTCGATCCAAACGCACCTGCATATAAAGATTAATTATTAGGGTTGAACCTCATACGCATACGGATGCAAAATCGTGCAGCCGCACTTATCGCAGTTTCTCGTTCTAGCAAACATTGTATTATGAGCGATAGAAAGAGATAAAGCTACGTAAAAACGTGATTTCATGCAAGCCTGTGGGTTCGAAATGCTGCAATCGTATACGACGTCACATTACTACTTCAGAAATAACTAGGTAAGAAAGAGAAGAAGCTCATAGAACCAAATTGAGATAACAAATTTAGGGCGTTTACTTGGCAAATCTCGTAACACTCAACAAATTAACTTTAAATTAGGTAGTCATTCTAAGAACCAGAACATTTCTAGCTGCGAGCACACATATTTCGCTCTCCTTTCCCATTTCTGTAACAGAATTCCTGTAGGGCTGTTACCGGGAGTGGGCCGAGTACCATCATCATCAGTCAGGCCGCAGTAATTACATGTAGGCCCTACAAGTCGAGCGTGCTTGTGGCAGCCCTGGCACAGTGAAACAGTAAGGTATCCTCGAGTAGACATTCATAACTTGGGATACTTAACCACAGTAGGGTCAGTGAGGTGCCTTGCAATGGAGTTCAAAGTCAGTAAAAATCTCCAAGAATATGGTGTCGTTCTCATAGTGATGGCTGGTACAATAATTACGAGGTATGATCAATTATTATTCAAAAATTTAAAAGTGGTAGACGAGTTGGTGGTACGTGATCCTAACTAATATTGTAAAGGTGAAAGTATGTAAGTGTGTTTGTTTTGCCACTCATCGCTGAAACGGCTGAATGGAATCTGACGTAACTAATGCATAAGATACTGTTTTACCCGCAATATTGTACGGATCTCGTGGGATTATCGTATCCCTACGGGTGAAACTTTGTATAGCACCTAGTGACAAAATAAAAGTTTAACCAACAATATTTTTTCTATATAACATTTTCTCGTAAAGGTCCCTTGAATTTCTAGAAAACTTACAGATTCGTGCTCCAAACAGGTCACTAGGATTATTTATAGATCGCTGCATATTGGCTGCAGTAACCTACAAGCAAGTCGCGCAATTTGGTACACACGGTACACGTTCTAAAGCCTAACTTCCCCTCCTGCATCCATAATGCCCTGTACCCTGATCTACTGGTACACTCGAGCTCATATACTATTCCGGCCAGGTATCGAGCCGGTTTCCGCGCAATAGCTCTTCATTGCCAAGTTTCACGACATTTTTCAACGCCAGAAATGATTGATAGGGCAATTTAGTGAGCTAGGGATGAACTGTATAAAGGTATTTCGTTCCCAATGGAAAAATGTCGGTTACCTTTGTCATAGAAACGACTCGCTTAGTTGGTGCTTTTTTTGATATTTTGTTCGAGGTGTTTTTTCGTTGTGAGGTTCAGCTGTTAGCCGTTGTATTCCGGGAGTTCAGGATTTAAATATAATAGGCGGAAAAAAGTTTTTGTATGGTCGTTTGTTACTGATGCTTGGTCTAATATGTTCACGTTCATCAGGGTGGTAATCGCTACGAGCTCCCACCTTCAAGTAAAAAATCTGTCACCTAACCTAGGTGAACCGCTCGCGGTCCTTTTAAGAGTCAGTCCCATTCTAAGCTGAGCACGTTTATCATCTTCGACCACATCGTCACATAACGCCAGGTGAGAATCAAATGCTAGCCTGTGCAGTATTCAAGAAATGCATGGGAAAGCTCAGAAACCCTAGATTTTTGCATAAAAACCTGCTAACAAAAACCTACACGTTTAGAAATATCCACTAAAATCGACCAATTGGCTGCAGTGGAACTCAAATTTATCTATGCGCTGAAATGAGTCATAGCTTGTGTTACATTTATTGCAAATAGTTGACTACACTTGACTATTGATTGAATTCAAGAGTAGTTTTTCAGCCAATTCCATTCAGAATAATTTGAAACTTTTTAATTGTGTTTCATCTGATTCCAGAGCGGTTGCGAGTCTATCAAAAAGTTAAATGACTTAACTTCTTGTTTTCATTACAAACTTAACTTTATGGTTCATTTGGAATAAATTAGACGGTCGTAACTTAGGTTATTGCACAGATAAGTCACACCAAGTGCTTGCTGAAGTCATACGATTCAATTATGGTAATGTTCGACTGCGTAAAGTTATAAAGGTTCGAAATGGCAGCGAAAACAACTTATGCGATTGTTGCGAACAAAAACATTTTGACTTACTCAACCATTCACTAATTAATGGAACCTAGTAGACTGGGAGGCAGCTTCTCACTATTTTCTTATTTTTAGGGTACCGTAACTCAAAAGGTAAAAAAGGAACCCTTATAATTTATACAGGATAGCGTTTGACCATGTATCACCGTGTCGTGTTCTAATTGAAATATGATAAACCAAACTAGACCTGATTATTATTTTTATTCATAAGTTATTGTTTCCGTGACATTGTGTCAGGAGGATATATCTCACTACACTCTACTGCATTCCGAACTTTAAAAATCAATGTATTTGGTGACTATAACAAACAAAACATTTCACAAGTGATCTGAGACACACAATTACACTTCGAAGCACGAAGCTTTATGTCGTGTATTTATTTTATGTATAAATATTGACCATCGACCTGTACCTATAAGGTATGCTTTAAGAGTTATTAAGGACCCGAACGCATTATTCTATTTTTATTGTTGTAATTCGTAAACCCAGTTATATCCGAAAATGCTATTTAGTTACAGCGGCGCCAGCTCTCCGACTAAAACCTACATGTAATTTCACTTTTGCTTCACTATAAATTCGATGTAGTACGCGGCACGTAAAATAACTTTCGTTCACAAACATGTTTGCGTTTCCTTTTAACACTATTTTCTACTAAACACTGTTTTAAAATTAACTGCTAGCTGTTATTTACAGCAGAACTGATCGATTAAATACAAGTGCCGTAAATACCTGACTGTTACTATTTAATCGCCTGTTATAGTTTCTCCTCTAAAGAGGCTTCATTACGCTAATTTGAAAAGCTATTTTGCTAATTTTGGGTTCTGCCTGTAAATGCACCTATTTGAACTCAAATGCTACAGCAACGCGTTTATGACCGCTCATTTTTTTTTTCAGTAAAAATTAATCTTTGCTTAAATTGGTTTGAATCCAACTGTAACAAAGTAGAATAGATATGAACTTTAAAGTACAATGGTTTATGTCAATACGCAAACAGAAGTCGTCAATCCCATATATGTTAAAATATCTTGATTTTGCTGGTCATGAGCCCTTATTACGTTATGGATTTCAACATTTTTTTAAGCCACGGAACCCAGAGTATGCGAGGTTCGTCCCGCACTTAGCCAACTACTTCGACGTAGGTTTTTACTGGAGTCATTTTGCGGCTATGTTTTAGTCGTCTTATTTGCGTAGATGGCTTCCTTAAATTCTCGTATTTACAAAGTTACTACCTGATAACATCAAGTGCCTATTGTAACATGAGTAATAAACATTTCGTTTCGTGTCTCGAACAGTCTAGGCAAGGTAGTATCTACCTTTTCTTTGTTATAACAATACCTACCTGGTTTATGGTAAGTAGTGTTCTTACCATTTTTATAAGGAACGAGCATTTTATCTTCCTGATAAAAAACGCCAAGGCTGCAGTAACATTAAGAAGCACTGTTTCTTCAATCACTGTAGCAGCCAATAAAAAGTATAATAGTCCTGGTGCACAGGGGACATACCATGATGTCTCATTGCGATCCAATTGATGACCTAAAATAATCTTTTCACTTTAAATAATAGTTATACATGGCTATCGATATCATTTAGGCAGACGTCAATCCCATTAGATTTGAAATCAACCTAAATTGAGCGTTAAGATGTCACAAGAAGACGTCATGGTACGAATAAGTAGTAAAACGATTCTGTTTAGGTCCTCAATTGGATCGCAATAAGATGTCATGGTAAGCCCCTGGTTTTTTGCAATATTGAAAGTCGATTGATAACTTTATTGCCCAAAATACTTTTATTATAGATGGATAGAGGCATCGTCGGTAGGCCGATGTGTGCGTATTTTTATTTGTTGCCTTTGTATGTCGCAGAGGCAGAGGTCGTCAACCATTAGTATACTCGTAGTCTACTACCAGGAACACTTCATTAGACAAACAACCGACAACCAGGCGTGACTTCAAAGTACTACGCTACCAATACCAATTTCATATCATTATTATTCAATTCCTGAAAGTTACATATGAAATCAAATCACAAGCTACGAAGCTACGAAGGTTATGTATGAACACTCCGCTTCTCTCTGAACTAAATCAATTACTGGATTAAAACCCGTAGGAAGTGAAATGCATGAAACTTTATGAATGTGAAATCAGTTTTCACTTGCAAAAAACGGGGTAACAAAGTTTGCTATCGAATAGCGAAATGAAACGCTTTCACAAGAGTAATCGAGGTATGAAATAGCTCTCTTCAAAACCCCAAATCTTTTTGAAAGACACTTCAGCTGTTATGCTTGATGTATAATAAATAACCTTAATTTTTTTTCTTACTTCTGATTAAAAGTCACTACTTTAGCTACTCGTATTTCTTTAGTAGTCAACTCGGTTTCTTATCACCTTAAACATTCGCCAACTAACATACCAGAGCGCAAGAATATCATAAAACATATACAATTATACACGTACGTCTTCTAAGTTCTACTATAAAAAGTTCATGGTTCTACTATTCGAATGCCCGAATTTAGGTAAGATGAGCAGTAAACTAACGTTATCCAAGATTGAAGATCAGTCCATTTAACAAACCACAGAGAAAGCTCTCAAAGAGAAGCTATATAAGATCAGAACTGCAACCGAGATAGTCAAAGCTGTGGAATCCTTCCCAATGTCACAGTATATTACGCTAGACAGTAACGCAACTCCTAAGTTTTTTAAGTGAAGCAAGTTATAGAACATCATTATCTCCTTATTTTTCCGGCTATTGGCTAGTAATTAATCATAATCTCATGTGATGGTGAACGATGTGTTTCAAAATAATACTTTTACTGGCCTACAATTAACAATTCGAGGTGATTTTTTTTTATAGAATTAACAGTGAAATTGCAAATACTATCACCCAAGTGAAATGCTATAAATGAGAATGCCCAAAAACTGTCTTGTTTTGTTAAGCATATTTCCTATTTCTTAGAAGTAAGTCACACATTTTATTGCACGTGTAACGTGTTTATGTATGCGTGAGTCAATTCCACCCGCGTATCAACTTCAAATACTGTTTTCTAAACTGTAGTGTATACGCAACGGAGCTCCTAATGTTTCAGGAGCACTAGCTGCTACCGCTATGCGCTCGTGTGTTCTGCAACATGCGGAAGTTACGTTCCCTAATCAGTTTCCGAAACTAAATGAATTGAACTTTGCAAACTCAACAACTCAAGATGTGTTCATTTGCCTCGGGGCGTTCACCGTTTTTGTCTACACGTACTCTGCGGCGCGAGTTGATTTTGTGAAAAATCTGAGCTTATTGTAAAGCTTGCTGATTGTTTGGTTGATTTAAGAGATGATTAGAAGAAAAAGATACTTAACTAATTAAAAGTTATAAATTCCAAATCATTGATTAATGTCTCGATAGAATTAAAACAGAAAACGAATATTTGAACTCCAACAGAGTACGTAAGTACGTATAAATAATCCCCATTCTTCTCCACATTGTATCCAATTTGTGGCAGAGAAGATTTTTATCCTAATTCCTGAAAAGCGAAGCTGAAAAGCTTCACAGCCAACGGTTAAATAAAATCCGGTTTCGGGGGCAATTTTTGCTTGTTAGATATTATATTCTCCACGATTTTTGTTAACGTCGACTTTGTGTCGCATGAAAATCGAGTGTGTAGAAATTTCGCTGTTTATGGCGGACATTTGTATATAATTTTGACTTTATGGCGTACGGAAACCTAAATAGACACGTAGCAATGTAACATAAAGTAACCAGATGGTAAAATATACGTACGTATATATTTATAGGTAGATCATATCGTACAAGCGTTAATTGCCCCCCTGCAGATCCGCCGGCCAAAATGACCCCCGAACTAAATAGGGTTACCCCCGGTGCGGTTATAATAATATTATGCTATTTCCTTCAAAGCAGCCGCTGGAATAATTTCAAATTATTACTCCGGAAAATTAGGAGAATAAGACAACCCTACCGTGAAACGAAACGTGTATGAAGTTTAGTCCTTTTCAAATAAGCAGTTTGTAAAAAAACCTTCGCTGGAAATGGACGTGAATTTTTTATAGCCCGATTAGGTAACATATTTATTTTGGGTAAATTCGGGAAAGCAGTAACTGTAGCTATGCAGAAAAGCACCTTGTTGCAAAAGTTAGGTTACGAGGCATTGTCTTGTGTAAGTACGTGACTAATAAAGGGGTTTTATGCGTGAAGCAGAAAGTTTATGAGCGTTTGTTTTTTTTCCGCTTGTTTCTCGATGCCTTTCAAGTTACAGCTGATTATGACCGTTTGAGCTTAGTTATTCATTACAATGTTGTCTGTGACTTGGTTAGCGGTGTTGTTGTATTGCTTGTACAAAACTTTTTAATAAATTACAGTAATGTGTGTATACCTACCGCGATTCAACATTAAACTTTTAACAAACAAGAACGCTCGCAGGTTTGGTATGTAACCCAATTTCCACGAAGATTAAATGGATTTCCACACTCGTACATTTCGATATAATGGAATTGGAACGTAAACATTTTGCATGAAATCGATATAAATTATAGTCATTATAATACGGTAATGAGTTTTCTCGATTTTACATTTCGATATTTTCTGTGATAAAACTGATTGATATTTCAATTATTGAGTGCAAAGTGGGCGAATTTTGCTCATCTAGAAAATAATGAAAATAAATATGAAACCCGGATATACTTGCAATTAGCTTATCGTGTAACACAAGTAGGTACTTACTATTCAAAAGAAGAGATAATATAATAGAGCTAATATAAACTGTGACGGGTACAGAAAGCCACAGAATAAATAGCGTGAGCTTAAATGTCGTTTTCCAGAACTAACACTCTTATCCGCTGTGTAAGCTCGATTATATTAAGGCTAAATTAGTCTTCCACGAATCGGCTGTTAGCAAGAACACCGTGGGTGCTGACCTCCTGAGAAACGTTAAATTAGAACCTTACCCCTTAATATATAAGGTGTAATTCAATTGTTTAAAGCGGAATGCAAACAGGTGACGGTTTGGTACGACACAGACGAATATATACGACCGTAGCTCGAAGCGGGACGATTACTTTGCCAAATGAGTGGAGCATTTTAAATGAAGATTAATTGTTTTTGGTGGTGAGTACTCGTCATTATTGCTGCAGGTGCTGATGGGGCGATTGTCAACCGTTTATTTGTTATTTGAGGTAGAAGCGTTAACCGCTGCTAAATGTTTAAAGGCAACGTTTGTGGTCGAACAGGTTGTAATTATAGGAGCACTGTTTTGAAGACTGCCTTTCGAGGCATAAACAGTGTGAACTGTTGGAGGCTAAAGCTATATCAATGGATTTTTTCACAATTATCATGTAGTTCTAGATAAGTAGGTAATATGTATGTGAAGCATTTACTAGCATCATTATTACTTGTACTTAAAAAGCAGATGAGTAACCATCAACGTTCTGAAGTTATGCACTTCGCTTATGGTTTAACTTGGTCGTCAAACAGGTTCACTTTACTGCACTACGGCGTAAGTGCAGTTTAATAGTTGCTGCCAGGTTGTTTACTGTACACGGTATACACGTTTTACGGGTGTCTCTTCAGTGCAGCTAGCTTGATACTTTAAGTTTGTGATGCTGTCTAATAAATAACTCACTGTCCTCGTACTTTATTTGGGGAAAATGAGAAAAATACCGGCGTGACTTTTAGGTGCAGGTGCAGGAACCGCTTGAGAACCTATTATGTAACTATACGACCTACTATTTTATGAGTTAAGAATATAATTACAATGCCAATCTAAAACCAACATCGAAATATACCTACTCTAATATAAAGGCTTCAGTGGTGAAAATGCCATGTTGTAAGACCATACGTAATAATTCTTGTTCATGTCATAATGGGCACGCGTTAAATTATAACGGTATTTTGGAAAACATTATTGTACGCCCCATCTGTGCTCCTGAAAACTATTTCTGTTTGTCTTGTGGCAACCTGTGCCCCTAGTGTGAGTTTTTACGAGCTCGACATAGTACGCGTCAACTAGCACTTTGTATGAAGATTTTTCGTTCATAAACGCGTCAGTAGGGGTGCTGTACAGGATCTTCATGCAAAATAACTAGACTCCATAAACACTCACACAAAACCATTCAAAAATGACGCCTTCATACAAATAGCTTACTCAGAATTATGTTACACTGAGGGACTACTCATCATTGTTGAAGTTGAGAGTGGCTAAGTATCTAGGTGGGTACCTAGAAATATGAGCTTCCTAAATTCCTAGCAATTTTCCTTCTCTAGACTCATTAGGAATGTTGTAAGCGTAGTTGCAAAGAACGGCCGACGTGCCAGCCTGTGTTAATGAAATCTTAGTAAGTTTTAATTAAACTTTCTGCCCGTTGCCTTTGCCATGGTTATTGTTTATATTATTTATGTGATAAAA
Source organism: Hylaea fasciaria (assembly GCA_905147375.1). Taxonomy (NCBI): domain Eukaryota; kingdom Metazoa; phylum Arthropoda; class Insecta; order Lepidoptera; family Geometridae; genus Hylaea; species Hylaea fasciaria. Next base: position 3,051,681 of record LR990201.1, read on the forward strand.
CATTTTTTTAGTCCACCATGATCGTCTCACTCGATGAGTTTATTCATCTGATTTATCAACACTAAAACTGTGTTTTTTTCGGTAGAAACTTTATACAGAAAATGTGAAGTTGGAAATCCATTAAAACAAACCAATGTAAGAATTTTTACAATGATTTTACTAAATAACAATACGCCAAAAAGTGTAAATTTTTCGGTGAAATTTAATATGAGGTGATAATTGGACCCAGATTTTTTATTCATATTGGCTGGTTATAAATCTGGGACCCTTTTACATTCATACCAAGGGTCTGGATGCCTTAATTCTTGAAATAAGGAAATAATAATATATTTTATGACCGACATTGTTTATCGCCCATTACCTACATTGTACTAAGAGGTCGTAAATTCTTTTGAAGGTGTTACGACTTACGACCCGTAATTTGTAAGGTTGTTTAAAATTTTGTGTAATTTGAGCCGTGTTTATTCATAATTGGAGTTGAGGGTAAGGGAAGTGTGATCTAGGGGCTTACCATGACGTCTAATTGCGATCCAATTGAGGACCTAAACATAATTGTTTTGCTTTAAACAATAGTAATACATGACTTTCGATATCATTTAGGTAGACGTCAACCCCTTTAGATTCAAAATCTTTCTAAATTCAGCGTCAAGATTGCACAAGACGTCATGGTACGAATAAGTACAAAAACAACTCTGTTTAGGTTCTCAATTGGATCGCAATAACACGTCATGGTAAGCCCACCGTGTGTAGGCCGACAGGTGTGTGTAGGTCAGTTTCGTGAATTATGGTCAGAAACTAAGTAGGAAATCTGGGCAAACTTTGACTTAGATCAGCCTTTTCTAGGTACGTTGAGTGATTGCTCCGCTCAATCTTAGGGTTCTAACGTATAGCGTACCTATATCTGTGTTTTGTTTCTAGTTTAACTTATTATTAAGTACTATTTCTTCACTTTTACTAGATGTTAGGTTTTATATTAGCTTTACTTTATTTGTCTACTTACAACAATATGATGAAAAAAAAAACTTTTTGATCCATAATGTAACAAAATCTAAAGACGAACCAGATAATAGCATTTTGTTCAATTATAGTCCAACGGGACTTGAGGATTTAGTGATACGAATGTTCCCAAGTGTAGAAACCCGTCATTTGTATCGCTTGCCGCAGGAAAATCTCTAAAATCGTCCCTTTATCACTGAAAAGTCCGAATTTGGGGGTGAATAATAGTGGTCTCTCATTTTTATTGCCGGAATTTATGAATCCTTCGGTCTTACTTACGCGACTCCTTATATTAAGATCGGGCGGACAGTTTTATGTTAGCAGTGATAAGCACCATCGTAATATTATTATACCTAATAATATATGTCGTTATTTTATAAGGTTTAAATTGATCATGTTATTATTTCAAGTCAACCTCTACGAAGCCACATTCTCATATAGTGATCGTGAGCCCGTATGGATTATTATTCACTTTCACTGAGCTTGGTCACTTTAGCGTGCCTGCACGAGAGAATTCATTTTCTTTATTAAAAATTGTGCTATCTGTCAATGTAAATCAGTTGATACATTTTAGGTACTGATGGTTCAATAAAAATCTCAGTTATTTAAATCTGAATTAACGATCAACATAATGGATGTCCTTTAAATAGTTCCAGTTAAGTGTTTCGTAGAAAAATATTTATTTGCAGAGGAACTTTTATAATAAACGTAATCAAACAATAGTTACGAATTTCAGCTTTATCGGAACTCGCTTCTTAATACTTGCAAGATTCGACCTAATCTATAAGTCCTACCTATCTATAGACCTAATCTATAATCTATAAGTCACTGTGTTAGGGAACACAGTGACTTATAGATAAAGGCTAAATAAGAAAGGTTATTTTTTCAGCGTCCACATATTTCTATCTACGTATATAATTTTTGGATATAAAGGGAAAATAGTCCTCGAACAAATTCCTGTTTTCCCTTTTATTCCTGTGTTCCATTTATCTCTGTACCAAAAGTTAAGCAAACAGACTCGGAGTTTCAGGATCTAAATACCAAAGGTCGCTTAATTTATTTCACCGGTTGTCTGTCGCGAACGAGAAGCGACGTCACAAATAGGTACATTACAGTGTGTACTAGTCCTTATGTACCAAATACAGTGTACCTCGGCCCCAGTTGTTATCTATAATGAGGCCCTTGAGACCTGGCAAGCTACAATACAGGCTACCACAGCCTTTGACTAACATACATTTTAACTAACTACTGGTTTGATAGATAACCCAAGATTCTACCGGTCTCACCACAAACGTTTTGAACCAGAGTTGAAGAGATAAATCTGAATATTTTCGCCACAAATCGACATCTAACGCTAGCTTTTTCTAACTCAGTAACAAATTAACAAGTAAAAGAATTAGGAAGGCCAGATGCCAGTGGAAAGTAATTTTAGCTAACATCCGTTTAACTGTGGTCTACTCTTGTGTGGTAAGACGGTAGTAGTCGAACTGACATTTTAGTTGAGCTTTCCATGTTACTTCAAATTTGAGCCAAACCGCCTCGTACTCAATTCATGAAATAAATTTCATATAAATTGTGTAATTAGGTATTTTTATTATCCCTACGCTTAGTTTGATTTACGGTCTAGTGAAGCAATGAACCAAATTAACTTTAGTTTTTAATACATACAATAAACATGATTTAGCATGTCTGGCATATTTTATTAAGTATACTATTTGGTGTTTATTTATTATAATGACTGTAGAGTTTGGTGATGTGAATAAAAATATTTTTAAGTGCTATTTTTTTTTTTTTTAAATTAAAATAGAATCTTTATTATATATGAATAAAATAAAATAAACTAAAACTAGCTTAAACTAAACCTTACAAATCTAATAAAAGAGGGTGTCCATGTGGCATGGTACCAAGAATAACATAAGCCTGCAGATTATAATATGACGATAAATCAAATCAATGAATGGCATAAAGTTAAATATTTATAATGTCGCTATGGGTTGTTTTAGGTACGGCGAAATCATATTTTTTACTTCAGCCCACTGCTGGAAAGCACGGATCAATTTATAAATAATTACAAAGGAACATTTTGCTTTAAATGTACCAAAATATTATCCCAATGTGATTTCTCTCGAACAAGAGACTAGCCAGCGGTGTTTGGTTTCAGTATTTTGTCAAACATAATTTTCCTTATCAAACAAAACGAAACAATGTTTACCGACCGAAGTGGAAGGACATCCAATAAAATCCAACAGCTTGATACAGTCCGAAATATCTGTTTAATCGTTACATAAAAAATAATTGCACCGTTCGACCCTTTATTACAACCAATTTTGGCAGTCGTAATCGTAACAATACGATTTTTTGGAGCGCGTGACCCCAGGACTTTGCCAACAGGACGTTAGGCCTTATCAAACCCCAAATGGAGTAATAAAGTGCGCATTACACGCTCGAACTGCTCGCACGGACATATGATACGATTTAAAAAGCTCTGGGCCGTCCTAAAGAAGCGTTTAGGGTGGAAGGGTTAAATAACACCCCACCTAGGTTAATAATGTAGACAGTTTTCATTAGACCCGGCATATTTTATTTTGAACCAGCCAACGGTTCAGAAATTGCTCGCAAAAGGCCTTAGGACAGCCATGGTCAACTCTGCGCTTGAATCTACCGCTTGCGGGCCTGAAGACATTTTGTGCAATCTAGGAAAATTTCGTAGTACTTTCAATTTATTATGCGTGATTGAGTTATTTTATCACGAACCAACGCCTTTGTTTTAAAATTCGGCAAAAAAAGTAATGCAAATCCTTAGTTCTTTCGTTATTTCGTTCTTTCCTTCTTTCGTTCTTTCGTTCTATCGTTTTTTCATTCATTCGTCCTTTCGTTCTTTAGTTCTTTCGTCCTTACGTTCTTTCGTTCTTTCGTTCTTTATGTAACCCCTGTTACCCATTTCATTCAATTGCAATGAAGTCTAATTATGAACTGTAAACGTAACTTTGAAATTACATACAATTTAATGGGATTTATATGGGAACACAAAGTTATTTATGCACATTATATATATCTAGAAAACGGGACGAAAATTATGGAATGTCAGAATTTGTCCTTGGTTTATAGGCTAAACAATAGCTATATTCAAAATTTGAAACTTGTGGGACGGCTAGAAGAACCTTAGAATTTTGATGATCGGTGAGTCAGTCAGTCAGTCAGTGGGCAACAAAATTAAGGAACTTTGACTTGTAATCATTCTTAAACCACTAGTTCAAATTTAATGTAATTTGTATTATTATCTGTAGACGTGATGTCCTCTTGGTCACTAAAAATTTAGGCTTCTAGTTTTATCCATAACAAAATTACAGGGGGTCGAAAATGGCCCGAATCGCTTCGAGAAAAGGATATAGTACGGACGTGCCTTCTCTTTTACTCGACTTGGCACTGCCGTGCCCCCGCCAAGTCTCAGTTTCAGTAAAGAGAAATTATATAATTATCCTGTTACAATTTATTATTTTATGCACCAATAAATTACACTTTAATAAAGCTTTCACGAAGGTAAAACTAAGGTAGGTCTAAATTGGTGGTGATTTTATTGCTTTTTATTCTTAACTTGTTGATATGCGCTAAATTGATTAATATAAATTAGAACAACATGCCGTAAGCATGAAAGAAGACAATTTAAAAGACGCGAAACAAGCGCAATGCAGCCCGCGTACCTTCGAAAATATTAGACTCTGGCCCACGATTATAAGCCGGTTGAGAACAGCTGCGTTACACCCCGTTTGTCTTACGAGATAATTTAAGGGGGAATCATTTGGCAAGACGGACTAATTAAACCTGAATTAATTAACTAGGAAAACATAAACAAGTGTCGGGTAGTTGGAATAGCGAGGCCTATAATGAACATTCCTTAGCTGGTTGTCTATTACGCGGGCGTTAGAGTTAAATTAGTCTTCATTTACGCAGTGGAAAGCAATGCATTATGTTTGCTTCTATCGTGAATCCACAACACAATACACATTGCTGGTGAGCAAAGTGGATTAGTATTCGGTAGACCTCGGTAATGCTTCAACCTAGGTGGTTTATTCGCAAATGGTTGGAATGAAAATGTAACGAATGACTTTGGTAGTGCGAAAAGCAAAGAATAAGATCATTATGTTTTGTGTAGTTGGGTGGTCGCTAAGAATGGAATAAATAACAGGGAGAACGAGAATTACGCGAGTGATACCGCGAGACATGGGTAGTATTTTATAAATACTCTAAAAAATCTAATTTTCCTCAAAAGCATGTTATCATTGATCCGCTTGGAAACATTGACAGCCTTTTTATCAGAGAAATCGACGTAATTTATAATTAGCACAACTTTGCGCAGAGATAAAAGACATAATAATAAGCTTTGCAAAGCATTCCAAACATTTGGGTACAGCAAATTGCGCCTACTTTATTTAAACTTAAAATATACAAAGCTAATGAACACGATAATAGCTTAAAATTAGTGCCTACCTCAAGAACTACAAAGGAATTTTACGCCCAAAGCCGTTTGATTATACCAAGGGTATTGTTCAAGAATCTAGCGAGCACTTAATTGGGCGACAACGATAATGATACTTCGCTAATGAAATGTCCACTTTAATCGAAATTGAAGCATTTGCATACAAAGGCCCTTAACGAACGGTGGCTGAACCATTTTGAATATATTAACCTGAGGAAGGGGTTACGTGTTGCTTTTTGTAAGTTGCATCGTGAGCCGGCAACGACCGGAGACGGTAAAAAAATAGTGTAACACATTCGTTTTTTATTCATATTAGGTATAACCAGTATTTCAGGAATTCCTCATTCAACTGAAAAAATATGGTACAAGCTACGCCACGCGCATTTACTTTCATAGACCATAGTACCTAGTACATCTATGTATCTCTGTCGACGACTTATAACACCCTGCTAAAGTGAGACCTTCCTATCTATTCGCCACTCGATTCCCGGCAAAAGAAACCTTAAAAGACAAGTAAAAAAAGGTTTCTGATTAACGAGCTAGCATTAGTCACTTTAACAAAGAGACGATGGAAAAACCGCAGTATCCGTCTCTTGAAGAATTAGCTACAAACGGAAGCTACGCGGATTTCATCTTAGAAACGGGTAGAACTTGAAATTGGAATAGTTTTCGAAGTGTCTGTTGTAGGAAAAAAGACGAGACCGATTGCCTTAAAAAAAAATTGTGTCTTTTCTGGGTGGATAAATAAATGGTAGCAATTAGGATAATATAGCGAATTTAATCAGTCAAATTTACTTTTTACTTTATTTAATAAATTAATCGAAAAAGTATTTATGTTATTCATTTTCAGTTTCATAGATTGTTTGAAATTTGGTCACAGACTACATTGAAGATGTGCGAGTGAAGCCACGTCGTGCATCTACTGTACCATATATCTCGTTTATTGTTATCCGATTTACACATTTACAAGCATTCACGACTCATCAATAAATACTGACAGCGATTAAGCTGATATATTCGTTGTTATGAATCATAACTGACGTCGACATCGATCTGAGAGCATTGTACTCGTATCAATAACATCGGATAGATTTCACAAACCCATTACAGAGTGCTATAACATTGTTTTATGAGCTATCTAAGAGCTCGTTGGTATAGTTTGACTGATGAATCCTAAGTCCTAACCGAATCACCAAAGTGAAGCAACGGATGGATGCGAGCGATTAGTCGCATATAAATTAAAAGAAAATTTAGTGGCGTTCTGATAGTACGAAAGTTCTAATTAAAGCTGTAGTTTTTCAAATCGCCCATGCTACCAAGACTTTCCGTCAATCTTGTCTTGACGATACCCGATACACGGTAGGTATATGACTTGTGCATTTTGCATTTGTGAGTGAAATTTACCTACATCAAAAACACCTAAATTTAAAGCCCTCAATAGTCCAAAATGGCACAGCTGGACCACCATACAAAACGCCCACTAAAAAAAAAACAACAGAAAAAAACAGAAATTCCTAATGAGCAAGTGTCCAAAACCTCGGTTTAAAAATATAAAGCGTTGGTTAAAAGAAAATATAAGCCCCTATTTGCGTTCCCCATGCAATTATGCCCACGATAAGATTAAGCCCATTTTAGAAGACCCAGGCTAATTTGCATGAATTAATTTCTGTCGACATAACGGGAAAAGTAGCTAAGGCTCCAGCAGACGTGACGGGCAAGCAAATTTGGAATCCCGGGGCAGACCACTTTCCCTCTCTGAATAAGTTTATTAGTTGAAATTAAGCTCTTGGATATTTATTGGGCCCCAGTGCTGAGTGAAGGGGCATTCCCCTTTTACGCAGCTTGATATGGTTTAGTTTAGTTAAGCGCAGCCAATTTAATTGTTACTAAAGGTACAGTCGGGCAATAGTCAGCTGAAAAAGATATTATGTAAAACAACAATTGTTTCGGTTGTAATCCTGACATTTTGTATTGAACAGCATTAGTTCCCAACGGGCACAATAGGGACACATCCTAAAAATAGCTCCCAGTTGTCGCCACTGGGAATTTTAATGGGGGTGACAACTGGGAAAGACCCACAGTATTTAGTAGACTTGTCTTGCTGCTGCAGTCGTAACATAAACATGCCTGAAATGCATATAAGTACTTACTTCATCCTTATAATATAATTATAGATGTGAAAGTAGATACTTTTATTACCACTCAACGTGGAAACGGCTAAATTGATTTTGATGAAAATTTTGTGTAAATCTTGGTTAGGATACAGATCCGGACAGTTTATACAATGTAATAAAACTTCCATCCTTACTCCTTAGCAGAGGCCACATAAAGATAGAACGGACTTGGGTGGCGTTATTAATACTACAAACTTTTACAATATAATAATCCAGGAGATAGCGTAACGCTTAACAGTGGTATTGACGACGCTGATCGCCACGCTTACGCCCTGCTATGTAACTTAAGCCTTAGAATACAAGGAAGCTTCAAAGATTTCAGTCTAATCCGTTCGTATTACCACAAAGTTCACAGACTTCAAAATCACCAACCACAAAACGTGCCTTGTATTGAGATTATGCAGATTGAGACGGATAAATTTTTAACTGTGATTTCCGTAGGAGTTTCGATCGAAAGCATCGACTGCGCGTATGTTCAGAAATAAAAGGCTTTGCTATCAACTGGAGAAAGAATAAAACAAACGAGATTTGTGCCAGTAATATAATGTAACTTTCGTATATTCAAAATATATTTTTACAAGGACACTTTTATACAATAAGCACTTCAAGTTAAAAGTTACTACAAGTTAAAATAACTACCTAAGGGCGGGTCTAATTAACGCAAAAACTAAACGCGTGCTTTTCGCACACTTTTCGTTATTATAATTTCTCTCTGAGCACGTTTAATAACTTTTACCATCTTTATTATTCATGGAGAGGTATTTCATTGGCTACCATCCGACTCCATCAACAAATCAGCTCGCTCCCAAAAATATCCAGGGCACCTTATGATGACACTGCTTGCCCGTGTCACCACCATGGTTCTGCCAAAGATCATCTAATAGCATAATAGATCGCTCTACCACACTGGTTGAAACATCGAAACGAAGGGACAAGTAACTTTTAATCAGTGAAGAATGTGAGGAACTGGCTGCTTCATTACAGTAACAGGGTATAAAAGTCATATGGTATCATCAGACTATGAACCTTTACTATCGCCATATTCGCTGAGCATAATGAAACGCCTCACCAAAGCACTTAAGCCCATAAGACAGTGTACCGAAAGACCTCAGTATCTGCTACAATACGTCTCACAGTACCCACAATAAGACAATAGCACAATAGTCTACAGCGTAATAAACGTAAAGCATTTTGGGAAGATAACAAAATGAATGTAATTACTGACAGTGGTGGTTAACGAAAACTGGCCTTTGTTTCGATTGCAGTAAGGTCTATGTGAAGATTTATAAGTCGTTATTTGAGTAGAGGTGCAGTAGATTTCCGGCTACTATCCGCCACCTCATTTGTGCTCCGGGCACTCCGGTACATAAGATACCATCACTACATTTCAGCAGCTAAAAAAGCAGTTTGTATAAACGTTCATACTTTTGGTGTTTTGTTAAAATAAGACGCCACTGTGTTCTAACTCTAACAAATAATGCAGATGTGAGTGAAAGAAGATAGGTACTGAAAAAGTCTTAGTTTCTATGGCATTATAGCTACTGAAACAACTGGGCTAGTAGGATCAATGCATTGCCATGCAGGACCTCATAATAATAGTATTTGGTGTAAATTTTTATGAGTTGACGTCAAAGGAGCCTGAAAATATTGAAAAACGACTCATGTCGTCTTTCAGTAACTGAAACAACAATAACGAAGACCTAATCAAAACTGCCCGAAATTCCGGCCAAACCAGAATAGACAGCTCTAATCATAACTGTTTATCAGATGCGCCGTATGGTATTCAATTAGGCAAAGTAGTTTATGTTTTTGATTGTTGTATTTCAAGTTAATTAGCAGCAATAATGGGATCCCATGAACGTGATTCCATTCTCGGTTAATTTCTGACACAATATTTCAGCCCGTCTATAGTAATAATTTGGTGGAATTACGAAATTGCTACGATGGCGAAACAATTTAATTAAATTGAAGTGGCAGCTAAATGTATGGCGTAACAAGTAGTTTCTTGGGAAATTAGGTGGAAAATAGTCAATGGCTTTTACAGTAATAACAGTAGCTATGGAACTATGGTTCAGGTTTACTCAATAAAAGAAAAATTGCTGGAAAACATACACACAGTTAGGTACTGTTAAATAGGAAATTAAACGCTACCAAATTACTTTTATAACTTTTATATAATTTGCCACCAAACTGCTTTTTCTTCTCCCGCCATTGAACTGTCAGACGCCTCTGACGTCACTTTAGAGTAGCTCCGCTAGAGATGCGCCTCATCGCGGAGAATCGACTAGCTTCGGTAACAGTACCTAAAAGGTCACTGCGCCCGCGGCTCTACCTGTCAATGAAGGATGTAGGTGCCTACATTATAACTGAAACAGATTTGAGTATTCGTTTCTGATTATAAGATATTGATGCAAGGACAGGCGCAATCTTGACGTGACTGAAGCCTATAAAGTTTTGCTTGAACTTGACACACTTTTTGAAGCTGGACGCGAACGGTTTTCCACTGTTTTCATGTTTTCTATTGCCGAGTAGAGCCGTCGTTACTGTGGTGTCCCGGAGTCACGTACCGCGCCGGAAGGAAGCAATCTGCTCCACTCAGCTCAGAACCTCTGGACAGCTAAAGATCCTTTAACGATCCAAGTTTTGTACTAAGTTCTGTGATAATGTTTTCTAAGATTGTCTGCTTTGTTCCAGATTTTAGAAGTTTCATAGGTATAGTTATTAAAATAGTAATTAAAATAATAATTCCAAAACAACATTGCAAAGTATTTTTAATGGCTCTCACTACCTGCGAAGGATGTACCTAATACTGTAGAAAAAAATTTTGTCGGAGAAGCTTTTTTCAAAATTGGTATGTAGGTACTGATAACTACTGCTCGGTAATGAAAATGAGCCAAAGCACCATGAGAGCCTGTTACTTGAAGAGTTTCGTTTTCAACTTTCTGCTCTATCATCAGTGTGCCTAGTGCGAGTTTTGACAATTTATTTACGCGCTCTGTCCGTTTGGCGTAAACTTGAAATTGTATGGAATAAGAGCAGCGCCATCTAGTGACTGATTCACTGACGCTAGATGGCGCTGCTCTTATTCCACACAATTTCAAGTTTACGCCAAACGGACCGAGCGCGTAAATAAATTGACAAAACTCGCACTAGGCACACAGATCAGTTTGATGTCACCATAATAATTTGTATTGACGTCGAATCTTGACAAGAGTCCAAAGTTTCTCAATTGGATGACGGAACCCGAGTTACAGTTTAAGAAATTTGGGTCTCACTAAAATCAAGAAACAGGTCTTAAACCTTGAAAAAAATGTATGTATAAGCATACACACAGATGTTAGCCGCAATTTCAAATACTACGAGAATAAATAAAAAACCTAAAGAACTTAGTCGTTAGAACGTAGAACGTAATTTGTGTTATGCCGTCACTTCATTTAACAAATTAATGTAGATAACTGCCTGAAGTTTGGTGCTTTCTCATCAAGCAGCCCATTACGGCACCCATTAAAATCGTACTTCATTACATATTCAATTCACAAGTGCTCAGATAACACATGAAATGAATAAATAACACCATATTTGAATATTTCCTAGAGATCACGTAGACAATTTAAATTCTCGCTCTGAATAGAACGGTAGGCTTTAGGTAAGACTTCCACTAGCTATAGAGTAGTTGGCAATCAAAAAGTTCATGAAGTAAGATGTAATCAGCCATGATAGAAGTGCGATAGCAAAAGATTATAATAGCTAATAATTGAAATTTGAATCAGCCTTCAACCTAAATTTTAACTAAACCAACGCCAAATAGCAATGGGTGACGTTCCCAAAATTCGGTGTCACGTTCTGTTTTTTTTTCTAACTGTATTATCTGTTCAGCTCACCTTGAATGTAGAAATGCGGGACAATGAAGCCTTCAACCTGCCTTAAGTAGATTAGCTATTTTTTTGCACTTTATAGCGGTTCTAAGCATGTTTTTCAATTACACTTTTTGTTACAAGTAATTTTATTACAAAGTTGAACTTTGTTGGCAAGTCGACCTTTTCATTTCCAGTTTCGCTTTGGCCAACTTTTAATCGCTCTCTGTGGAGAACGAGCTCTAGGGTTGAAATAATGCTAAATTTATTCCACCAATCTAGGAGTTAAAACAATGTTAGCTCTGCATATGGTAAGTTAGTAATGCGATCACCGCGCGGGAGGCCTGTCTTTCAGAGCTCGCATTGGTTACAGGGTACTACTGGCTTGCTTGTGTTTAACTAACTACAATTCTGGTATTTTTAAGGTTCAGAAATAACGGCGTAAATAGGCGTAGTTGTGGTTGAATCGGAGGAAAATGATAATACTTTGAGTTCGTACGGTTTGCAACTAAACTTTGTACAGACAGCAAATACAATCGCGTCGTCAAATATAGCATTGAAATCTACTCAATACTCATTGATTTAAATGTGGTTATATAATTCTCATTGTGAAACTCACTATGGTGAAACAAACAAACCCAAGTTATAACTACTGTTGGAAACAAAAGAAATCTGTAATGTAACTAGTAATAATACACACGTCAATTATTGTTAAACTTAGGTAGTCGTCATCGTTATTGTTGATCGATGGTGTACATTTTTGAACTACAATCGATCATGAATAAGTGAATCCTCTAGTTGCAGTCAGTCCGTCACGTCAATCGCTCCAGTCAGTCAGGCAGTCAATCACGTCACGTTACACGCCAAGTCACACGTCAGTAACACGTCACGTTACACGTCACGTCACACGTCACGTTACACATCACGTCACACGTCACGTAACACGTCACGGCGCGTCACACGTCACGTCGCGTCACACGTCACATCACGTCACACGTCACGTCGCGTCACACTTCACGTTACGTCAAACACAGCGCTTAAGTCCGCGCTAAGTTCTCTGACGCACGCAAGTGTAACATGAATAGTCTGTGGATGTCTATGATATCGTGTTGTAAACCGTCAGTTCTGATGTAATATCATAAAGTCACATCTTTGATTAAAAATGTCAGTGCCAGAGCGTTTGTCCAACGACAATATTGCCGTGATTCTGACAGTCGGTCAGCCTTCCGGATTCTCTATGGTAGAGCCGACTAGAGAACGATCGCCATTGATTGAGGTTTGTAAATACGTTTTGTTTAAATATCATTGTGAAGTTGAGCAATATAACTGTGATAAGAGATATAAACGTTTAATTTATGATTCCTTTCTGGAGTAGCCTTACATATCAGAAGTGGGATAGCGTGAAAACAAATTGTTTTCACGAACCACCCACGAGCTCGCCCACAGAAATTAGCTCAATTTCATAAAATTTCGTTGAAATACATATAAAATTGAGAAAATATTTGTGAAATATGTGAGCTGAGCATTTAATCGCTGCGAAACTAACTTTCGCTAAGTAGTTGGAAATGGATTGAGGTTTCCCGTTTTTTTTTTCATTTTATCCCCCCATTTTTGCTTTCATGTTCCTGACGTTGTCCAATAATGGGATAGCTGAATATTATTAATAATTATTGTTTTCGTGATATGAATGTAATATTAACCTACATAAGTAGATACCCTGAAGAGTTTAAACTTGAGAAACATAAAGTGATAAATAAGTAACACACAATGTCTGAGTTCCAGAAAATGAGCAACAAAATCCACAAAGTATACGTCTGGCGTGTTGTCAGCCCACTACGTGGCCCAGATGAGCGGGGCGCCGATTTGCTGGAGCGTCCCTAAGTCGAAGTCGGGACCTGCGAGGCAGCGTGCGCCATAGCCGTAGCCGTAGCCGCAGCTGTCGCCACAGCCGTTGCTACAGTCGCCGCAACAGCTGCAGCAGCACACCACGAGCGCGACGGAGTTCAGGCCGCAGTACATCGGGCGGTCATCGCCGCAGTCGCCGTCGGAGTAGAAGTAGCAGCAGTATCCGCACGCTGCGTCAGCAGCAGCGTAAATTCATCGAGGAAAAGGAAAGGCATAAAGTACTCGAAGTGGAGGTGGGTAGGGAACGCCAAATACTACTTGAACACGTAGCAAACAATGGGTCATTCAGGCGTTTCGATACATTTGAATCCGTCACTAGTGACACCGTTGCTAAAAATATACGAACTACGCCACAGAATAATAAACTAACTAGGCACTCTGATAGTCAGAATCGCTCATACTGTCTTACACCCAAAAAGCGACCAGTACTAAATGAAGGCGATGAGGTAGATGAAGTGTCAAAAAAACCGAAGTTGACGACGAAAGATTTTGTAGAGGAGCTATTGAATGTATCGAAGTGTAAAGCAGGAGGGGGTGATCGTGAATCGTTTTCCGCTTTAAATAATGTGATCCCGAGTTTAACCCGATGTCAAAGAAGCAAACGATCAATGTTTGTCTCGACAAAATCGACGAGTGCACGTAGATCTACAACTGGAGCGATAAACAGACGGTTCATTATGCCCTTCATAAACTTACCTGACTGGCTAGAACCTGGTATCAAGGCTTACCTTCTATTAAGTATACTTGGGTAGAGTGGAAAGTCATGCTACGGGAATCATTCCCGGCCACCGAAAACTATGCTGAGATACTAACGGATATGCTTTGTAGACGGGTACGACCTGGGGCCTTACCATGACCTCTTATTGCGATCCAATTGCAGACCTAAACAGAATCGTACCACTCACGTTCTACTCAGTCGTACCATAACGTCTTATTTTGACATCTTCGACGCTCAGTTTAGGTTGCCGCCATTTTATATTCAAAGGATTTACGTCTGCTTTATTGATATCGAAACCGAGGTATTACTATTATTTCATGTTTCGTTCATTCATTTGGTACTAACCTACTTCTTTTGACCTTTTTACCAATACTGAACCGCTTAGCTGTCATAATTAGCGGCCCAAGAAAAGTTAAGATTTTCTCGCCAAAACTGAATCGTTTTGATACATACTACACTTTGCACATGCCCAAGGCTGGCGAAACCCGAGGTTTCGACCCGTGGTGACTTCGTCAGATGAACCGTAATCATCGCGGCATCCGCCACGGTCACAAATTCAACAATACAAGCTTTTTATTCTGAGAATACGAGTTGTAGCCCCGACCGTCAACGAAACCTCTCTAGTCTCTCGCCTGGACGAGGAATCCTAAGATGTTGGACTCAAACGAACAATAACAACATCGAGTTTTGGTGGGAATCCTATAGTGAGACGTTAGTTTTGTATTTTTTCACAAACTTGTGTTTCTTTAAATGTTAATGTGTAGTATTGGTGGCATAGTAATCACTTAGTGTTCGTTAGCGTACACGAGTGTGGGCAAATGATATAAACCCAAAAAGCGTGTCACTTCGCATTTTTTCCAAATCTCCCAAGAAGTTTCAGTAAAGCATCCACTACTTTACTGAATCGTGACTTTGACCATGTAAATACTTAATATATTTATTTATATCTAAACACTTAATGATTTTAAGACCACCAATATTGCACATTAACACTCGAAGAAACACAAGTTTGAGAAAATATACAAAACCAAAAACATCTCACTATCGGATTCCCGCCAAAACTCATGTACCTACCTTACCTAGGTAGGTACATGAGTTTTGGCGGGAATCCTTTTTAGCTTACAGCTCCACCACAGAGAATTTTATCGCAAATGAGTGAGCGAGGAATGAACGTCAACCTTACGTAGACGGAAAGAGCTATAGACGATTGGTATCGGTAGTCTCTTTCCCACAATAAGGAGAAGACCATGAGAAGACTATTCAAATGTTACTCGTGACGGAAAAGGACAGAGCTAGTCTATATTTTGCATCTTGCTATAAGTAGGTAGTATCCAGCAGTCTGTGGCTCTGCTTACGATACATATAAAAAAAATATATTTTAGCTATTCACGGTTTGTGCCATAGACGATGTATCAATAGACTTGACAAAAGCGTATACCCGAAAGGGACACTTATGCTGCAATTGATAAATCGGTTTACACGTTATTTAGGTGTAGCTCCAATCATTCGTGCGACATTCTAAAAGCCAAGATCGCTGGGTATCTCTATAAATCGGAGAAATATAATACACGTTATTTAGGTGGTGCTCCAATCATTCGTGCGACATTCTAAAATGTTAAGATTAGTTTGCTTCTGCAGCACAGCAATAAATTAGTGCATACGCTGACAAAAACAAAACATCATCGTACTATGATCCTACTTACTCCTTTGTCTATTTGTATTCAATTGTCTCTTTTCTTCCCCGGATCTTGAGTTAAATATCATATCTGTTGGATGAGTAATCTGAGGTTTGTGCATTTAGCCATAGATAATATTGTTCATTCATTCTAAGCTAAGCGATGTCAATCAGGGACATATTCATGGTATTTTCAAAACCCCCGATAATGGTAATTGATACATTGCTAAATACCGATATTTTCTTAGTACCTATTTTGGGAATTAAAATACTGAACACGTGTGTAACCACACGGCACAGGTAAATAGGTACGCGCAAGCCACATTCTTCTCGTGGTCGTCGGCGTGGAAACAATTTTCAAATGAAGAACTATTTCTGCTGTGTAAAAAAATGATGATTATAGCCTCAATTGCAGCTTGAACACGGAACGCTCAAACACACGCACAGACAAGTAGGTACGCGCAAGCCGGGCTTGCACATGCAAAATTTAAAGCAAGTCGAAAAGTGTACAAGCCAAGCCAAGCAGGTTTGCGCTTCATTCCGTTTTACCAACCACACACACACAGATCCTACAGTGTTCGTGTACAAGCCGGCTTGCGCATGCAAAACTGTGGTGAAGCTTGTGCGTGTGGTTGGCCGTTGGCCGATGTGTATTTTAACCGATATTTTATATCGATACCTAGGTACCTCAAAAATATCAGTATTTCAGTGCCCGTTGTCGATCTCAATACGGTTATCTTTAGAAGTAGGTGATGGTACGAATCGAAACGAAATTAGTCGATTCCATTTAGGAACCTAAACTGGATAGAACCTAAAGAAAATCGTTTGCTATAAGGTGGGAGTAGGCCCCCTGGAGAGTCTTATGAGTTGTATCTCTTCGCGAAATTAAATCTGTTAAATAGATGTAAGATCTTTGGGAAGCAAGCGGTGGATTGTCTACTCTACGGTATAGACGATAGAGATGTGCAAGTAAGCGCCCAAGCAGTTGGATTAGTTAAACCTGGAGATGTGCTAGAATTCTTTAAATCTATAAAATTCCATGATTCAAATGAGATAATATTACTTATATTAATTACTTTTTGGAGATGTAAACAGAGAGAAATTACTGTTGTAGGTATTTCAATCAGCAAATAATAACTCCTTGAAAGCCATTGACGCAACTTTTATAACGTTTGGCGTAGTGGCTGAGCAATCGGACTGCTGCGCTAGGTGTCGCGGGTTCGATTCCCGCCTGGAACGAATATATTTTGTGCGATCCACAAATATTTGTTTCTGGTCTGGGTGTGATGTGTATGTGAAATTATATGTCTGTAAACGGTACCCACGATACAGGAGAAATCCTAGTGTGGGGCTAAGTTTTTTAAACAAAAAAAAAAAAAAAACTAATTTACTTAAGTAATATGTTAATTTGCAATGCTCCAACATAATGTTTGATACTTTGCAGTTAGGCTAGCAGCTATGTAGCTCAACAAGATTATTTATAGAAGACGGTTTTTTTATTGCATGGGTTATGATTACGTTCACGGGTAGCTGATTGATTCCTAGTTATGAAGAGTACCTAATGAAAGAGAGTAATTAGAACAGAATATATATTTTTAAATTACCTAAAATGACCTAATTTTTTTATACACTGCGATGTGATATAAGTGAGGATGCTGTCGAGCCGGGCAGGATATGGCGTAGGAACTCGTCGCCCAGGAGTGGCTTGACGCATCGCAGCTGGAGTAGTTTGAGAGTGAAGGAAGTAACTCTCGCGCCGCACGGCTATAGCATAAGTTCAGTATGGGTGATTGTCAAGCCGGGCAGGATATGGCGTAGGAACTCGTCGCCCAGGAGTGGCTTGACGCATCGCGGCTGACGGTGTGAGAGTGAAGGAAGTAACTCGCACACCATGAAGCCATAAAATAGAATCTTGGTTGATGACTGATTTAATGTGATGTATTTGTAATGTGTAAAGAAGTGATGGTATAAGCCTTTTCTATGGTATTGTGAAAAAGTAACATGAATAGTCTGTGGATGTCTATGATATCGTGTTGTAAACCGTCAGTTCTGATGTAATATCATAAAGTCACATCTTTGATTAAAAATGTCAGTGCCAGAGCGTTTGTCCAACGACAATATTGCCGTGATTCTGACAGTCGGTCAGCCTTCCGGATTCTCTATGGTAGAGCCGACTAGAGAACGATCGCCATTGATTGAGGTTTGTAAATACGTTTTGTTTAAATATCATTGTGAAGTTGAGCAATATAACTGTGATAAGAGATATAAACGTTTAATTTATGATTCCTTTCTGGAGTAGCCTTGCACAAGGTACGCATTCATTGCCGACGCCTTTAGCTTTAGGTGTCTGTGGAGTTATCTACTCTCCGCTTATAGCTTAGGTTCAATAAGCGAACGGCCGCGGAATCGTAAAGTGCGTTTGTGCAGCTGTTGCCGACACGTGATAAGCGCTGCGCCGCTTTTCTTCTTCAGCCCACCGGCTTTCCTGGAATTTATAGCTTTAACAGTTTGTGGCGCAGTGGAGAATTCCGTAATCTCTTCAGCGGAACAAAATAGAATTTTATTCCACTAGCGTTTCTTGCTTGTGGCTTCGTATATTTGCTGTTTTTAGCATCATCACATTGCGCCTAACTTTCCATGGCTTTATGTTATGAATGTATAAGTAAGCTTTATGTTTAGAAATTAGGTGGTTTTCATAATTACGTAATTTTAGCCTTTACTTTAATTTTTTGTGCCCTTGAACTTGACTATACTTATTATGCTGGCCTTTATCTTGGTCAAAGATTGAGCATTGCCATACAACGTGGCAATGTAGCCAGCATTTTGGGAACGTTGCCCATTGGCAGCGGCCTAGTAGATTATGTTTGTTTATGTTTAGTTTTTAGTTTTCATTTTTTTATATATTACCGAATGATTTTGTTTGCAACACATACAAAATACTCTCAAAACACAATATAAGCTCGATGCACGCAGCGTGTGTGACTTATACCATCGCGAAATATTTGCTCGTAGAGGTAGCCCCTATTACCTATTCTCGAACATAATCCGCAACATAACGAAATCCGAACACAATTATACATACACAACACACCCTTCTTTACCGAGAGCCCCAGCCGTACAATACAAAAGTCGTAAAGGGTAATAGTAATATACCAGTTTTATATCTAATAAACAAGTCTGTATTACTCGGCCAGCTTTTATTACTAATCGTGCTAATCCCTAAGAGCTAACGTGATCTAGGTCGTATAACTTCGACTGTATTGGCCTAGATAAGTAGATAATATACATACACGAAGAGGGTGAAGGATAAATAACAGCCGCTTAGAGGCCAATACCTAGAGTAGTCAATAGCTAAGAGACTTACGTACCTGATATTTAATCCTGATCATTTGTGTTGGGTTCCTGTGGATTATATTTCTCTCGAATAAGCTTTTTATACAAATAAGTTTTTGTTTATATAGCAGTTTTACAACTTAAAAAAAAGTAAACGTGGTGTATTTGTTTGTGGTTTTAAAGTCACCTCGACTTTATTAGGCTCAACACATTTTAACAAATCCCAACATTACGTCCATAACTTGTGTACATAGGTTATTACTATGTTACTCTAATAAAGCAGAAAAGTTTGAAATTTTGAGAGAAATCATTTCCTTTAGATTAAACGAAAATCTTTGAAAGTGTCAGCTCCCACCAGTGGAAATGCTAGAATTTGCACTAATCCGCTCTAGTTTTCCAAACAACACACATAGGTAATATCGTAAACTAATAGATTAATGTCGTACTAAAACTTATTAAGGCTGCTAAGTTACTTCACGCCTTTGTCTATAGAAATTACAAGGCAAAGGCGAGTTGAATTTACAACGAGGGTTCAGTAGTATTTTTAGGTCAGGCCACAA
Source organism: Hylaea fasciaria (assembly GCA_905147375.1). NCBI lineage: Eukaryota > Metazoa > Arthropoda > Insecta > Lepidoptera > Geometridae > Hylaea > Hylaea fasciaria. Next base: position 3,071,373 of record LR990201.1, read on the forward strand.
TCGAAATAATTATTTTAAAATATCCATAGAAATGTTCTTCCACTCAGCATGCAACAAACGCTAGTTCTCTTTGGTATTTTAATTTACGCGTTTCTGTTTATTCATTGTACATCGTGGAATACATGGTATTTTTTTCATAAATATTCTGTCGCGTCCACAAACAAATCCAATTACGTCACCTCTTTCCATAGCAATGTCTACTGCATTATTCGGGCCATAGTTATAAAAAGAGATGATCAAAGGCGCGCTGGTAGACGAGCGACAATCTGTGCGCTTTGCAATCTAACGACACCTTAATGATTCGAAACGTCAGCCATCTACATAATGTCATAAGTTAAATACGGATTTCCAACAATCCGTGCTTGGCCGTCAGACCCGGCTGTTAAAGATTAATAACGGCATTAAGTCATGCCAGTCGTGAAGCCAAGTCAGAAACCCTACCGGCAACCCCAACTCTTCAAACCAAACCTGCGGTCAGACGAGCTCTTAATAAAAAAGAACGACACTATCTCATCCAACAAACAAACATAAAAACACTAACACCCCCGAGGATTCCTCGACAATTTTACCGAACACTAAAAACTAACATGATTTACAACCCTAATTCGCGATTACGCAAGAACAAACTGCTGTTACCAGCCCCGGGTAAAAGTTGGTGATATAAATATGAAAAACAACATTTACCTACGGGCCTTAATCTTCGGCCCTTAGTATTCGCGTCGCGTGGACAACTCGGGTAACATTTCACACGGTAAGACACTTACCCGGGTAAATCATGTAGGGCCGGTTTTTGGTGCGTGCTCGGACATCCACTTCGGTACGGGTGTGGTAGGGCTGTCACTGTAATCTTCATAGAAATTTGACATCCTTTGGACATCGAAAATAAAAAAGAAAGAAAATAAAATTTATTTGCATCAGTCATGCACACCAATAAATATAAAGTAGGATATGAATAAAACAAAACAAACAAAAATTAATTAAAATTAAAATTACCCTAATTATTGATGTGCAACTCATACAAAATGGTCCCAACTCAGCATAATATCGACGAAGGTTAGGAAGTTACCCACCTATCGCCGACGCTGGTATTCTGTTGGAGCCACTTCCGTGCAATCACGGCATGCGTACAGTGACATACAATTATACGATACACTTAATCAAGATATACAAGACACGGTATACAATAGAATATAATAAAATGTAACAACACAGAGTTTATATTACGTAGTATACAACAATAAATATTACTACATCGGGCTATTTACTGCATTTACTTCACGAAAACATTTTTTTTATTAATCATTTTAATTTAACTTGGACTCTTGTATATAATTTTACTGGCATAATCAATGACAGTAGTATACAACCTGACTGTTACGAAAACCTAAGGGTCTGCTCCTCTTGATCCGTATTTTTCAGGGGCTCTGTCCTTTTCCTTCGCTCAGAAAAGACGTTCAATAGAGGGAGAAACATCGCTGCTATCTTGACACCGCAATAAGGACAACGCGGTGAACTTCCCGAGTCAACATCAGTCTTATACGTCCCATGATTTTTTTTTATGTGATACTTCGACAAAACAATATGAGTACGGCCCGCCTGATGGTAAATGTGTAACGTGAGGCATCACCGACATATTGCCTTCTCTTTTTTTTGTGAAGCGCCCCATATTATTCCCACATCAAAATATAGTCAAAGACAAATTCCAATGTCGGGTGATGGACGGACCTCGGTGGAAGTCCTAGTAGATTCACTGCCCGCATTACTCGCCACTCGCACGCACATAGCGACCTGGATGAATAAGTCATGCTGTTTGAATACAGAACGCAAACGCTACGCGCCAACAGAGAATTTGAATTTTGAATCCCATTCTTTGCATTGGGAGTTTGCATAGTGATGCAAGTTTGAATATGAATCCTGACTGCGCTTATCTTCTATACTTACCTAGTTATACTAAATATCGCACTTTTAAAAGGCAAACACATAAATGACAAAATGAAAAAAAAAATATGATAAATCAAATTGTAACTGATTACGATTTTAGTTTGTTACTTATTCATGGATGTACCTACCTTCAATCTGTTGTTGAGAACACGAATGGGAAACTCCATTAACTCTACCAGTGCTTCGAAAGTACTCCCGTTAGAAAAGATAACACCAAGAAACTCTACCCTAGAAAGAACACGGTGAAATCAAAATTGAAAAGAATATTGTACTTCAAGCACTTTTACGGAACGCACTCCAGAGATACGAAAAGTCAGTAGCTAATGGAACGGAACGGGTAAATGGCGTGTACAGCTTTTAACCACAAAAGCTGCGGAAATAAAGCTCCGGGAAAAGCAAATATGCTAATTACATCAAAGTGTATGAAAAATGTAAATAACTAAGCAAAAAGAATTTGCCTTTGACAAACTCTGGCTGAATACAGGCCTCAGTATGGAGCAAATGGATATGAAAGAAGCTGATTTTTATTAAAATAAAATTATAGTTGAGAGATGTACCTAGTGGATATTATGTTTACTGTTTAGGCCGGTTGCCGAAAGTTTGTATTTGCACCTACCACTAATTACGGCTGAACCTGTCATTTACCTAATGGAAAACCACTGGTTCAAATGTTTCACTTTTTTTTTCATTTAATTTTTCATTTCTTTTTAACACGTTCAACGCCATGACGGTCAATGGTGGGCGACACTCGACTTTAGCACTGGGCCAACCGAAAAACATGGAAACGGCCAAAAAACGTCATTGTGTTTTATTGGTTTAATGAATAGATTATACGTAAAAATACAAGTTTAATTCAACACAGGCTACGTAGTATTGTTTTTTAAAGAGTTACTGACCGTCGCCCAACATTGTCCGTCATGGCCCCTGTGGAGAGAAAACCGAAAAAACGTTGCAGGAGGCCGCGCGGTCCCCGCGTCGCCCACCCGCCCGCGCCGCACTCTTGCGCAGGGACGATTTTGGTACCTTTTTAACGGGTATTGATTAGGTTTATTTGAATGTTTTAATAAAAACCCACAACATATTGGTAACACTATTGAACGATAACCTATTTCAACAGGTAGCCCTTTTAAAACCCACCAATTCGGGTTACGTATTGAAATGGTAACCATTATGATTTATTGTTTAGGGTAATCAAAAACCCAATCGGTTGGGTAGCCCCTTCAAATGGTATGACGGTAACCCATACCGGTTCGAAGCGGTGTAATTTGATCCCTCATGGCGTCGCATAAGTACAAAATAGCATGTTGACTAGCAAGCAACTAAAACTTGAAAACTAAACTACGTTGCACCAGCTAGGGTGGTACAATCAAGTACCTATGGTCGTTATAACAATCAACTTAGAAATCATTTTATTTTTGGTGATAAATTTTATTGAAGTACAATTCCTTTTGTTTTGCCATTTTCCCTCCGAGCATACTCCCGCTGAACAAACATGATGAATGTTTGTTCAAAATATAAAACTTACGCTCTAACCTATCTCAAGGCCTGTGCATTGTGCAATACCCGAAGAAACCAAATTGAAGGTGTTACCTTTTCAATTGAATACCAAAATGAAATGGTAACCCTTCAATGGGATCTTAATGAAAGGGTAGCCCATTTATACTGGTTTTAAAGGCGAGGCTACTTGAAGAAGAGGTAACACTATAATTATTATATGTGGCAGATAAATACTCCAAAATCCATTGGAAAGGGTTTAGCCTATTATTTTTTCTATTTATATTTTTTTTTATCAAAATTGGTTCAGCCGGTATTATGTTGTAAAAAGTACCAAACAAATAAACCGTTTTTGATACTTAGGATTTATAATTTATGCTTGAATCTATCTAATATTTGGGTAATTATGGTAAAATCCATAACGTTTTTCTAAGAAAATGTAAGCAACAAGAAAACCAGCAAATTTTTCCTTAGCTGTGATTCGTTTGTAAAAACCAAGGCATATAGCTTAGACTGCAGGGCCGCGCGGGTCTCTCTTCATACAAATTAGTTAGAGTTCTCTGTCCGCTGGCTCACCACAGAGGTTTAAAAACACGTCTGATGCGCGGTCACCAGTGGGCGACGCGGCCCGAACGGAAATGTTACCTGTCGCCCAACATTGACCGTCATGGCCTGAATGAAAATGACTGCTTTTTTTCTTGGCAGTGAACGTGTTAATAAATTAAATTTTTTTATTATATTTTTTAAACGTAGCTACACAAGTACCTACACATAGCCACACTAGGATTTCTTCTGTATCGTGGGTACCGTTTACAGACATATAATTTCACATACACAACACCCAGACCAGAAACTAATATCTGTGGAATTACACAAACCATGTTCCAGGCGGGAATCGAACCCGCGACCCCAAGCGCAGCAGTCCCATTGCCCAGCCACTACGCCACGTGTCGTCAATTTATGCCAAATGTTGACTTTTACCATAAATGTGGAATAAAAATGTAGGTAGTATGAAAACTTATAGGTACATCGTCACATACTTTACCGGAGAGCTTCCTTACAAAAAATTTGTTGGTAAAAACTAATATGAAACCATCAATCGGCCAAAAATCGATAATAAGTAATGGGTTGTATTTTGACCGGAAAGTGGTACATCTCTAATGTACTCGTACTCGTATATTGGAAAGGATTTGAAGCAAATTTATGCACCTTAAGTCTACAATATGCTCCAACATGTATGTTAGGCCTTTTATATTGTATCACTAACTAGGTACATCACACGGTTCCACCCTCTGATGTTATTAGAGGGAGTAATATTTAGCTGTTGCGACCTCATGAAGGACCAAAAACAAACATACAATTATCCAAACTTTCACATTTATAGTATTAGTAGGATAGGATACAATTATATAAACCTTTCAGATATTTTGAATAAGTTAAATAAATTAGTAAAAATATATTATTGTAATATGTTATCTTCACTTGACATACCTACTTAATTTGTTTCAAACGATTTTAATGAACTGACTTATAAATTAGTTTCAAAAAATTGATTGAATCTTTTGTTTACAATATGCTCCAAAGAATTTCACGTTTTTAAACGTCGTTAGCGATAGAAACGAATTTCTTAAATTCTTCGTTGTATAGTAAAAAGACCAGCGTTGAACATTTGTCCTGGAAAAACACCCAAGGGAAAACGGGAAAAATCCGGGCGCGGTAGAATTGATTAACAAAATACGTAGGGAATTCACGTCTCATGCCTTGCGCCTGTAATAATGAGATTAAACGAGGGATGTAATTATGGGATTAAAGGATACTTACCTATTAGCTAACGGAATGAATAAATCAGGTTATTATTGTGCTTGGTAAAATGCAAATTGCTTGTCGTCGAAGCGTCAGAGACTGGTAGCTATGAAGGAAATCTTATCAATACTTTCTGATTTCTCTGAGGCATTATGACATCGACGATTTTTGAAAAGGTACTTAAGCGATAGCGGTGGTAGCCTAGTGGGCGAACGTCCGCCTTCGAAAACGGAGGTGGCTAGTTCAAATCCCAGTGCGGGCACGTACCTTGTTAAACATAATATATGTACGTAATGATCACTCGCTTTTCGGTGAAGGAAAACATCGTGAGGAAACCAACATACCCGAGAATTATTTCGGAGGCATGTTATCCACCAACCCGGACTAGGCCCCCGTGGTGGATAATGGCCTAATCCTCGTCACGATATTGAGGGGAGGCCTTTGCCCAGCAGTGGGACAGTTACAGGCTGAATTATTATTTATAGGTACTTACTCGTATTATACCACTTATGCTAAAGCTCTTACATACAGATTAGGTACTTACAGGTTCGTTTTTAGGGTTCCGTACTCAATGGGTAAACCGAGACCCTATTACTAAGACTCCGCTGTTCGTCCGTCTCTCTGTCTGTCCGTCTATCACCAAGCTGTATTTCATGAACCGTTTTTGTTACACAATTGAAATTCTCAGATAATATGTATTTCTGTTGCCGCTATAGCAACAAATACTGAAAAACAGAATAAAATAATTAAGGGGGCTCCCATACAACAAACATACTTTTTTTGGCGTTTTTATAGATAACAGTACGGAACCCTTCCTGCGCGAGTCCGCCTCACACTTGGCCGACTTTTTTTTTCTTTTGAATGCTTTTGCATTACTCTTTTGCATTGCTTTTGCATTACACAACTTTTTAGTAGAATTAATAAATAGCACGTTTCGATCCGATACGATATATTACGTTAAACTCTAACTAGGATTCCTTATAATTAAGGATTTATGTCGACACATAGACACAGAGAAAACACCCTTAATCCAAAGGCAATATGAAAGACAAGAAAGCAGAAGACTATAAAGTACTATTTTTCTCCGCCCATATTTGACACCACAATTCCCGCAGGCATTGCAATTTTCCGAGTAATATTGCAGGCGTTGAATAAAATCTATAGAGCGAGTGCCTCGGAGCGGTGACGGAGACCGCCGTTCATGCTGCGGCACGTTGCTACACCAATTTGTTACTGGCCGTTGCAAGAAATATTTACTGTTGATCGCAGGATGCAGGATACCGAGAAAAATTGTTTTAAATTGTGTCCGTTTTATTTCTAGAGTTTTCGCTTATTATCTGCACGCAATAGTTGGGGGCCTGGGAAAAGATAGATATGTACGTGCTTATAAATACAAAGGAAACTTGTGCAAAATGTAGGGTGTCGTGTGGACAAAGTCGTGGACGAAAGCTAGTGAGTTATAAAATATAAAAAGTATTATGTTTGACATTATATTAGTTATGTAGTAACTTACCAGTTCAGCCCATTTAGCCAATTTATAGAAGGTGTAACAGCAAGGTGTAGTAATACTGAAACTATGCATACACATACTTATTTCGAAGTAGTCTGGAGGTATTTTAAATCAGTAAGTAGTCACGGTAATGAATTAAGACACGTCAAAGTTTACTGCAAAACTAACCATCGTTCAACCCTAGTTATCAGCTGGGCAATGTCAGTGAACGCAAAGACTAACATGTGATCCGCCGTCAAATCCGTCAATAAGAATTCGTAAATGTACTAAGGGTTCCATTTGTTTTTAAAATAATGTTTTTTACCAATTTGTACCAACCCGGACAGATGCAACCTGACAAAAGTATTTCTTGGCGGCTGAGTGATATCTGCTCCGTGTAATGTACCTACCAAAATTCTATTCTAAGGCGGTAAGTATCTGAAATGAATTTTAGAGGCTTTCAACTTTGTTACAATACTGAACCCTAAAATATTGTCGGCAAATTCAAAGACCGCGGCGCACTTTGCGACAAAAATAATTCAATGCCAGTGACCCGCGTAACGTGACGTCATCCGTATCGTGTTAGGGTTGTAATATTTAGTTATTTTGTCAATTTGAGTGAAAAAATCGATTATCGATTTCAGGTTTTAGTACCCTGGCAAATGATTCATCACCAGGTACACATACCCACATTTCAATATTACTACACCTTGCCGATACACCCTGTATAGAGCAAAATAAGGTTGGTAATAATCTGAGCTATTCACGGATACGATTCATCATAATCTCATTAGATTTTTCTCATAATACCTCCCTGAACCACATGATGAAATCCGCCACCCCATGTGTGAGATAATTATATAAGTAATTATTAGGGTTGCTTACACACGAACGAAATGCGCGTATAGATTAAGATTCTCTTTCAACGTACGCCGATAGAGGGCGCCGGTACAAAATGGTTCTCTTAGATAAGATACGAGTCCCATTCAACATGGCCTCGTCGTGGGATGAAACTTTAGTCGCGTAATCATAAGGGATGTGGAATGAACTGTGCTATTATTAGTTGCTTAATTAAAAGCTATAACATTAATGTAAGGATATATTGAATCGATATAATTGACAGTTCTAGGGATGTTTGGTGTTTTTGAGGGAAACCACGAATCTAAAGTTACCCGTGGTGGGCTAATTATTTGAACTAAATACCAACTTCCAGCTATATGGTAAGACGGAGATGAGTATGAATGTGGATGTAAGTGTCGCGGGAGACGGAAAAGAGATGGATGGATTGTGTGAAGGAGGGCATGTGTAAGAAAGGAGTAAGTTCAGGTTTGACGGCTGACAGGAGTGAGTGGAAGATTAAAATATGTTGTGCCGACCCCACCTAGTGTGGGATAAGGGCAAGAGAATGATGACCAGCTTCACTACGGTCAAAACAAAATTATTAATATTTAATAAGCCCGCGAAAAAAATATTTTAACAATCAGTTCCTAGAGATGTATAACGTAATCTAGAGACGGAATATCCGTCCGTCTACCATCAAACGTGTGTGTCACCATCCTAGTTAGTTACATAATCTAAATAGAATCACAAAAGCAAATAAACCCATAAAGATCACACTTGTACAACACCCCTAAAGCTTACTCCACCATCGCTGGTATAATTTCCATGTCTCCCCGAATAATAACGTTGATAACATTCGGATCGAGTCGGTAGCGATAAGTGCGTGCGATAACGCGGGGTACGTATCAACATCTGTTCGCGTTACCCGTTACCCCAGATTTGGTATTCCCCAGAGGTGCTACCTTTAATGTTGAAAGCTGACGTCATTTTAGGGGTTATTCAAGTAAAAGCTATAGGGTAACAACTTAATAATATGATTATCCGTCTATTATGCTATTTGACTACATTGGCAGGTTATCTTGAATTATGAATTTGGTTTAATTTTATCGTCCCTTTTTTTTTGCAGTAACAAACTAATAGTGGTGGTAACCACATCTAGTCTTAACTTCCTGAGGCTAGATTAAACTGAATATTTTGATTTGCATTACATCATAAAAATCACTTTGTATAATAAAGTCCTCAATCTCATTATCTTCACGAGAACAGAGTTTCTGTAAAGGAAGCCTACGTATTTCGTTTCGTAACGCTCCATCTTGTGCTGCCCACACTTGCATAATAAAAAACTTTGTACCAGGAAAAAAGTAAGAATTCGTCTAAATTATCGCTACATCATAACGGTCCGAAATGTCCTGGGGTCCACCTCTAGGGGCCACCTTATCAAAACTCCGTACGACGCCCAAACTTCGTGTTATTTGTTTTTATCTTTCGTGGGGCCTATTTTATTTTATCGCTAGTGAAAATCGGCAGGCCCTAGCAGCCCAGAAGTAATTGTAGGCTTTGGTTAGTGAGCGTAACGGCGCCATGATTCCGTTATTCTTTTGGTTGTACACAATCGAAATACTTTGCGAAATCCCGTTATGAACGAAAACTGGATATGTTGTCATCATCATATTAAGTTACTATTTCATTGGAAGCGTGCTATTAAAAGTGATAATATAAACATAAATATCATTAGAAACAAATTAAATTAAACATAGGTAGGTAGGTACATGAAATTTTAATAGCCTTAGTAACTGTGTTTTTGGAAACTCTTAAGAAAATATAATATTATATAACTTGCGACGTTTCACTTCCAACAAGCAGTTATCTCATTATTTCAAATCCTACGGGGAAAGTTAAAAAATTTACATTACTTCCTATAGAGATGAAAATATATATCAATTGGTACCTAACATCCTCACGTTCCTAAATTCAGGTACTTATGCTCACGCCAGCATTGTTGTTTCAAACAAAAACGGATTTATAAATGTTCGCGGAAGTTCGTTGATCCCGTTTCAGCACAAAGCGAACGATGCTAATTTGTCGATCGGCGCAACGACGGGAAACAATTCTGTGTTAGCAAACTATGCGACAATCGCGTCCGTCGCGTCCGTCGGCGCTCAGACGGCTCTTGTAACTTGACTGTCGCTGTTAAGAATCAGCGCGAGGGATATTAAAACCATCTAATTACAAAACAAAACTGGTAGGTAACTAGTAAACTTATGTTTAACTTTCCAAATCAACCAAAACTGTTTAGAAATTCCGGAGACTATGATGTAACACTATGGAATACTACGAATATCGGAAGACAGACCTTAGTTGATCAGACTACACTGTATTCTATGACCTCTTAGAAGTGATGTTTACTGAATTTCCTCGAACGTTGAGAAATATTAAGGAAAACCTATAGCAATTAAACGATGTCTTGATTACTACAGTATTTCTATTTTGACAAAACCTATTTGGAGCCGCACCCCACATGATCTCTCTTTGGCTTCAGCACATCATATTTTAAGAAAAGGTTAGGGTAAATAGAATAGTGGGTAATTGGGTGTAGTGCGCTTCGCAGATTTTTATCTTCCACGCCTATTCTATCCCGCGACAGACGACATCTCGAGTTAAAAAGCTAAAAAAATAAAGCTATTTCCACCACTGCAAAATGAGAATCTTTTGAAAACAATGCGCCCGCCTCGCGTCTTTCAAATGCTCCCTTTGAATTTCAGCTTCAAAGCCTGCACTGGCGCGGGGTTTTTGAAATATTGTTCGCAGCTACTAATGGAACATGAATTTTTAACCTACTTCCATAAAAGTGGCTCCAGTAACCTACCAGATGTAACTTGGTACGTGTAGAGGTTATTCTTATTGCGTTCAGTATTGGTTGGGATGGGTATGACGTGCTTCTGCGTTCTGGGAGTGTAGGCTATGACGTGTTTCTGGAGTGTAGTAGGTATAATAGCGACGTGGGATTATTATTTTTGGAAATACGCGGTTTTCGTATCTTTAGGATTTATTCTTTTGGATATTTTGTATTTCGATACTGAAATAAGTAGGTGTAAGTAAGTAATTTGGTATCTGCTTTTAATGTGACACATATTAAATTGAATGCTACTTTTATTGGGAGAAATTTGTAATATTAACTTATTCTTTGTTTGACGCTTTCAACCCTTATCGATGAGACTTATCAAAGAAAATTACAATGTCTGACAAGGCATAAAACTCGAAGCTATTATAATTAATTTTCCACAAATACGTATTCCAAAAACTTAGTCAAGCATGAACATATTCCCCGAAATCTTGAAACTATTGAATAATGGTCCCGTTATTGAGACTCAGTCGGCTGTGATCATGAGGTTTTATCAGAACATACGCTTGAGGGAAAGCTATTCTAAAGTTAACTACTGAATAATTTCAGAATAATGGCCAGAGGTTTATAGCTTCATTCAGAAATCTTTCTACTAAGGTGGTACTACATTTCAAGTAATGCTAGAGACCTACAAGCAAGCTCTTACAACATTCATGCATTTTAAATGCGGCATCCTTTAAGAACCAATATCGCCGGCTGGGGCGGTATCTGCTCAAACCACTATTGCTGCATCTTTAGTGTATATGAGACCGAGAAGTTTAGCACAATGTTGTTTGTATGCAAATCGAAGCGTTTATTGGAAGCGGCTGTGGCGGTAAATCGCATTTATTGCGAAATGTCTCTAAACAGTCTGTGTGTAAATGCAAGAAATGAAATATGCAATGAATACGCTCAGGAATCGTTGTGCTTACAAGCATCAAGTGAATGACCTGCTCGTTTAGTGGCTCAGCAATATTATAAAAAAGAAAAAGTGTGTGCGTGTAACCTTTACGCGCGATTGAAGTAAAACTTCTTTTCCGCTATATTGTTCATGTCAATTTCAGATGTCAATATAACCTTTTTTAAACAGCGGAAACTACACTAATTATAGTCAGCGTTACTTCCGTCAGAAAAAAATCTGAGTTACTCCTTAGTCGCGCCTAAAGAAGCTTTACTTCAAAAAAAATTGCCTTAATACCTTATAACAACAATTTGTTTGCTTGGGCTTGCACGTTCATGTAGTAGGTACTGAAGATTCGTCTCGTAGCATTCGTAGACAAGTAACGGGTACTTTACTCTATTTCTTGTGGCTACAGCTGTAACTAGATAACATTTTAATAAGTCGACAATAATTAAATTAATCTCAACGTCCCGAGAGTAGAGCCCCTTTGTTTGCTTCTCTTTGCTTATTAGAATCGATTCTAAACGAAACATTAACCTTCGGAGAATCAGAAGAACTTCACGGAAGGACAATACGATTAAATTCGCGCGGACGAAATAATTCCTCAACATAATTCATCCATTACCATTGCCGGCGTGCTTCAGTTTGTGCCGATCAAATAGTTAAATCAAATCAATTTACATTGAACTGCATTGGACGGTGGGAAGTAAATTTACGCTTCAATTCAAAATGCAGGCCCAATTTCTCTAATACCAAATGGCGTAGCTCTCAGTTGTTATTTAAAGTGCCAGCTTCATGGCAGTTCCGAGCTTGTACGCTGATGGCACAAAAACATCCATCGCTTCGCACAGCTGTTGCCCACTGACATGCCCCGGGTAGTGCATAATAAGATTTCATTCTACCTTACTTGGAAGTATCAACATTGTAGTGTAGTAGTGTTGTTGTTGTTTGTTGTATAAAGTACTTAGCGCCGGTCACTGGTGACGGAATTTTTTATGCCGTCCTATGCCTCTCTGAAGTGCTTCAATTACTCAATCGATAAAAGTCTTTACGGACTTGAATCTGTGACTTCCTATCATTGAGATTATCTTGTATAATATTGAATATTTCCGTATAGAAAATATTCAATAATATACAAGATGTAATTGTACTCTATTTTATCTCCATTCTTATAAGTATGTGAACCTAGTGCATCATATTATCTGCAATTTTGCATGGCGTATCTATATTCTTTACCTACCGTATTTGGTAATTGATATTGAGGTTAAAAATTTGTAGAAACCCTTTCCAAAATTAATTTTATCACGTTGGCTGGATCGTGTTTCATCGGGATCGGGAATAAAATCTTCTTAGTTACTGCCTGAGTCTGTCTATGCCTGAGTTAGTCTGTGAGTCTGGTTCATCATCATCAGCAACCTCTATCCACCCCTGCGAGCACGGGTTTCCTCACTGTCGCTACTACTGGCTACTATTAGAAATATTATAACTTTTCTATTACTATGTTAGGTACGTACGTAAGTCATCACAGCTCATAACCACCGAATGATGATCGCGAGTCTCACCTCACTGATACACCTCGCACGGGGAACAAGGGTCCGGAATAATGGATCGCTTACTTTCTTAACAGTTCTCGGGCATGAAGGTCCCCCGATGTCTTCCTTGACTGAAAAGCTAGTGGTTATTACAAGTTATTAGTTATCCATACTAATTCCATACTAATATTATAAATCTGAAAGTTACTCTGTTTGTCTGTTTGTTTGTTACCTTTTCACGGCTAAACGGCTGAACCGATTTCGATGAAATTAGGTATAGGGGTAGATTGGACCTATGAGACGGACATAGGCTATCTTTTGTTTCAAAAAACAATCTCGAAGAGGATGAAATAGGGGTTGAAAGTTTGTATGGCGAATCCATAATTCTTCAAGTTAGGGATCTGAAAATTCTTATTTAGGCTTTTGGTAAGAAATATATAAATACGGGTTTCAGCTTTTTTTTTCAAAATCGTCCCTAAAGGGGTAAAGCAAGGGGGTTGAAATTATGAGGTATTCTTTAGATGTACCCCCTACGGACCACAATAATTAACGGCTGAACGGATCGTAATTTAATTTGGCAAGTAATTAAAGGGGGAGAGTGCGATGGGAGGAGAGGGGGAGAAAGGGGGAGAGTGGGGGGAAAGGGGGAAAAGATGCTAGAGTGAGGGGAGAAGAGGGTAGAGCGGGTAGAAAGAGGGTAGAGTGGGGGGAGAGTGAGGAGAAAAAGGGGAGAGTGGGGTGAGGAGGAGGGTAGAGTGGAGAGAAAGAGAGGGGAGAGTGGGGAGAAAGGGGAGAGAGAGGAGTAAGAGGGAAGAGTGGGGGGAGAAAAAGGGAAGGGTGGGGGAGAAAAGGGGGAGAGTGGGGTGAGAAAGAGAGTAGAGTGGGCAGAAAGAGAGGGGAGAGCGGGGAGAAAGGGGAGAGTGAGGAGTAAGAGGGGAGAGTGGGGGGAGAAAAAGGGGAGAGTGGGGTGAGAAAGAGAGTAGAGTGGGGAGAAAGAGAGGGGGTGCGGGGTGAAAGGGGAGAGTGGGGTGAAAAAGAGGGGAGAGTGGGGGGAAGAGGGTAGAGTGGGGAGAAAGAGGGGAGAGTGAGGGGAAAAGGAGGGAAGAGTGGGGTGAGAAAGAGGGTAGAGTGGGGCGAAAGAGCGGGGAGAAAGGGGAGGTGATGAGTAAGAGGGGAGAGGGGGGAGAAAAAGGGGTGAGTGGTGTGAGAAAGAGGGTAGAGTGGGGAGAAAGAGAGGGAAGAGCGGGGAGAAAGGGGAGAGGGGGGGTGAAAAAGAGGGGAGAGTGGGGGAAGAGGGTACAGTGGGGAGAAAGAGGGGAGAGTGTGGGGAGAAAGAGGGGAGATTGGGGGAGAAAGAGGGGAGAGTGGGGGAGAAAGAGGGGAGAGTGGGGTGTGAAAGAGGGTAGAGTGTGGAGATAGAGGGGAGAGTGGGGGGAGAAATGGGGAGAGTGGGGGGAGAAAGAGGGGAGAAAGAGGGGAGAGTGGGGGAGAAAAAGGGGAGAGTGGGGTGTGAAAGAGGGTAGAGTGGGGAGAAAGAGGGGAGACTGGGGGGGACAAAAAGGAGTGAGTGGGGGTGAAAGAGGGGCGAGTGAGGGGGAAGAGGGGAGAGTGGGGAGAAAGAGGGGAGAGTGAGGAGTCAATAAGGGGAGAGTGGGGGGAGAAAGATGGTGGAGTGGGGGGAGAAAGTGTGGAGAGTGGGGGAGAAAGAGGGGAGAGTGCGGGTAGAAGGAGGGTAAATAGGGGAGAGGGGAGAAAAGGGTAGAGTGGGGGGGAGAAGAGAGATTGAGTGCGAAATATATAGAAATAGAGAGAGAGGGAGTGAGCGAAGGAGGGAAAGAGAGAGATATAGACGGAGAGGGTGAGGCAAATAAATATAATGGATGAGATGGACACTGACAGGGAGAGAAGGCGAGAGATTGAGAGTGAAGAGGGATATTAATGATAGAAAGATAGGAAAAGATATAGAGATATAAGGAGAGGAAAAGTGATAGAGGTAGAGGAAGAGAGATAGAAAGAGCGAAAGAGGGAGAAAAATAGAAAAAGAGCTAGAGAGGGAGAAAGATAGAGGAAAAGGGAGAGAGAAAGAGACAGATATATTCTTACCTAGCTGTTCCCCGCGACATCAATTGATTTTCTAAACAGTTTACATTTTATATAAAAATGCGAACGAAGTTGCGGGTATCAGCTAGTTTTACAATAAATATACCGTAACGTGCCCTCACTGGGTTTAAAAATCGCAACCTCAGCTTGTAGACCTCCAACTATCGGACAAGGCTATTATCATTCCAAGGTAGGTAACATAACGGTAAATATATTTTTCAGTTAGATCATCTATCTGAAGAATGTTTCAATGTAGAAATTAGTTTTCGCATATAAACAGAAACTTTCCACTATCAATTACAAAGTTGAACTAATTAACCCGTGAACAAAGACATCTCGTTCCGAGAATTGCTGAAGTTAATGTGTTAAAGGAAAGGTACTTCGGGTACCTTAATGTAGGGAAATGAGGCGATATCGGGCATGTGTCTAATATATAAGACATGATGTGTTATATAAATAGACAAGTGTCATCTAATACGTTAGAATTATTCAAAACGTACCTACTGTATGAAATTTGTAGTCATAAGAATAAGTTCATACTAGGTAAACGTGAGCCATCGTCAAGTATTAATAATAATAATAAGTACATGCCGCCTATCATAGATGAGATTGTTATAACAATTGTAAGGCTTTATTAGAGGCTCTTGGGCATCCCAATAAACCCTTACACTAGAATGCGCCTCTACCTCAATCCAAATCGATGGAATAAGCTTTTGAATGCAAATGCCGCAATGCTAATTTCGCTTACACGACAAGTCCTCTATATATTATACTTAGAATAATTGAATAAGTATAGAATATTCTTGACTTTCCAACATGCGAGTATAACCATCTGTTACAGCGCCCACCATAAGATAAACAAGTTAATCTTCTCTCAAGTTTCTGTCCCTTTTCTTTGTCAAATCTGGAATTGACTGCGAAACCGTTCTAGTTTAAACAGTAAGGAGAAACTAATTCCGGAAGTAGAGAAGTAACTTTGAATAGTTCCCTTGGTCCAAATTACAAGCGGCCATGCTTGTTTTACTAAAATAATAATTAACAGCCGTGTTATTTGCGCGGGTCTCTTTCCAAAGAAAACTTAGAAGTTTCAGGCGAAGATATATTAATACATAAAAAATACTCTAAAAACTCTAGAAATATAGACATATAACTTTAATTTAAACCATATTTTTCTACTATCTGACCATATATTTACATAACTCCATAGTAACCAAACTATCAATAAAAGTACGTATATATTTACAAAGAGTATAATTATACCATTGGTATTAAAATCTGGTATTCGTTTGGAATAGATCATAAATTAGAACCTCTGTCACCAACAAGCCGGCATCCGTGGTGGATTATGGCTTTATCCTCCTCACGAAAGTGAGGACGCGAGCTCAGCAGTGTGAGGATTAATAATGGTGATCCGTTGTATAAGTTGGTGATGAGATAAAGCGTCAGGTTGCGTGATTCTTGCACAAGGCAAATAGTTTTGTTAGTAGCTGCAAATTTTTCTGATTCGGAGACGTGTTTCTCTGGCCCCGGGATGTAGGGAAGCCTCGTTAGGCTTCAGGCTCTAATGTGATCGTAACGCGTCACTTATATTTAGATTGCCTATTATAGATAACCCTTAACCTTTTGAATGATTATTATATTATCTGTGGATGCAATGTTGCTTCCAATAGCAAAACAAAATCACTGTGCTCTTATACAAATAAAAAAACTCATACTATACTTTTCCAAAGTATGTACTGGGTAGGTACTAATTTATTGATTGGAAAAAAATAATATCAAGTGAATGAAAATCACTTTTTTTTATTGAGTGTATCATGTACTTATTTAAAACCGAACAGACTATTAAACAAGAAATCTAGTTATTCTAAACGTGGAAATAATTAAAGAAATACTTTTAAGTATAGGTACCTAAGATAACCAAATCAAAGTGGCACTTTACAAGCAATCGTCAGGTAGTCAAACTTGTCGGAATATACGTCTTCAACCAGGCAAGCGAAATTTAATTGACACATTTCCATTCGATCGGCCATCAATGAGTTTGACTCCTAATTTTATTACTTTGGATAAGCCCTTTCAATTAGCATCAATTTGGCCCTTGCGAACTAAGTTTGTGCCATTTTGCGATACGCGATGTAACAGGCCGGTAATTGGAAGTAGTACTATTAGGTACCTACTCTGTGGAGATAGCAAGTATGCTCATGGCTATAAGAAATAGATGTATACATATAGCTGGGGTAAAATAATTTTATTTTCTATAGTAAATTAACTATTAGGATATTTTTTGTAAGCTTTCGTGACTTCTCGAAGTGCAAAATTACCTACTTACTTAGTTCTAAGTGAAACTGTTGTAAGTAGATAAGTGTAGCGCTTTGATTATTCTGTCTATTGTATTATATAGCTTGAACACGTTTCTACGTGTTACCATAGAAATGTTGAATTTCTTATACCACGCGCAACAGACAACGAAATTCTACTGACTCCTCAGAAAACAAAGTTTGGAATCAGTTTATAGTGCCGGCTTAAAGTTGAAATGTAACGACTGCCATTTCTATATACTTCTGTTATGTTACTACAATACCGTTTATAACTCTCTGTCTACTACGCAGAAGAAGATTATGTTGTTTTTAGAATAAGGTAGCCAATTACCTCTGGGTGTCAACATTTTTTAGGCTGGTAGTGCCTCTGTTATGGTCAAACGGCTGCAGACCATCGATAATAAAATAAACAATCAAATGCGAGTCGGAGTCGGACACGAAAGGTTCCGTATCATTATCTATAAAAACAGCATAAAAAATCACGTTTATTGTATGGAAGCCCCCTTTTAATATTTATTGTATACTGTTTTTAGTACTTGTTGTTATAGCGGCTACAGAAATACATCATCTATACGTGAAATTTTCAACTGTCTAACTATCACGGTTCATGAGACATGGCTATATCTCATGAACAGACGGATACAGACAGACAGACGGACAGGCAGACAGACTGACGAACAGACAGTGCAGTCTTAGAAATAGGGCCACGTTTTAATCCTTTGCGTACGGAACCTGCACCTATCCTCTCCGAAGCAAGATTGTTTGGTATATACAAATATCCGTAGGTCAAGTAAGTACGTACCCGTAGTATTATTATAGTCTTGAGCGTGTCGAGACTGAGTCTAGAATAGACTAATGAGTAGTCATGAGTCACAAATGGCTCTTTTATGCGCATTTATTAGTATGCAATTAAATTTTCCCAATAAAATTCTTGTCGAAGCCATGGCATGGCGACGCCAAAGAATGGCTCGCGTAAAATCTCAGATATTTCAATCACTTTTTAACTAGAAAAGGATTAATGAATCGGCATAGCAGTCCGAGGGTTGTTCCACAGATACTGCACAGATAATTACTGGGGAGAATGAAAACGTTTAACGATTCTTTTTTATTTCTTTGTAATTATAGTTCGTTCCATTTTTCGTGTAATGATTAATAATAATTGGGAATGGTAAGATGAAAAGCTTTGATAGTAATGAATTAAATCTTAAAGCTAGTTAAAGGCTACATAACGTAGTTTAAAGACCAGAATTACTTGTATTAACCAAAGGATGAAGGTAGGTACATAATAAATAAAATTATGATAAAAATGCACCCCGAAATCAGTTGTGTCATCACTTTCCCAACATAAATCCGCGTCTACCATTCTTATGCCCAAATCTAGCCCTCAAGGGCGTGTGGTGAAAAGTTATTTGATTTATTCGCCGCCTTCGCGTCTGACTTCCATATTTATAGAGCTATCTTTGATAGACATACTTGAGTTCGGTTTTAAGTAAGTACAACCTAAACTGTGTAACATACAAAGTTTTTGAATGTTGTTGCTGTAAATCTATAAGTGTCTTTGACTTACCTTTGTATCTTTCTAAAGAAGACCAATAGAAGTGAAAACGTAATAGTCACTAATGTTCACTAATTTTCCAAAATGTCTGTCTCTATTATGTGTGAGGGTCATTGAGGGTGTGTGTGTGTATCTAGTGTCTATATATGTGATCATAAATTATAATAAAAAAGTAGAGTTTGTTAAACCTGCGCAAGCATTTCCAGTTTTTCCACAGTCGTATTAATTTTATTAATTTGTCTTATGACTTGTCATCTGCGTTAGATTCTGATAAAGATGAGTTCTACTGAATAAGCCCATTCTCAAGATCGCACTCGAGTACGCAATATAGATACCGGCGCAAAGGGCTGCGGATCCCACCTAAAGGATTTGCGTACTTTGCGTAATTTCCTATTGATATAGTGAAAAAGTTCCTTCGGCTCGCTATTTTGGAAGGCAAAGGTCGCGGAACCCACGGATTTGTGGATACCTTTGAAGGTCCGATTCACGTATGTGGACGAATGTTTTGTCAGTATAAGTTCAGGGGTCCATAGACATTGGTATGTTCAATCGGCAACAATCGGCTTTTACACATTTTCTCGTCTAATATAGAGTTTTATGAGAGCCGTGTTTTTTTTATTTCTTTTTCCAAGACATATAATTATCAGGTAGATGAAAATGTGCTAAAGATTTACGTAAATTTTTTGCATTGTTCTTTTTTACCATGTGTTTCTGTTTATACTGTAGAATAAAATAACGTCTGGTTCTCCGAATTTCTCTTTTTATTGACACTAACTAAACCAACCAAGAATAGCTTAACCGCATACAGCGATTTCTATCAGACCAACTTTGGATAGGCGTAAAATAAGCTGGAGTTTACTAACATTTTTAAAGCTTTTTTTTTTGTTTTAGTTATGGCTTCGCACGGTTTGTGCATATAGTGTCAAGTATTTTATTTTAAGTATTTCTTAAATCACTTTAAGAAAGTCGCAGCAGTGTTATAGCAATCGTGGTCAAGTAGTCAAGTCAATTATTTACATCGTCAGTCACGATTCAGTAAAGTAGTGGATGCTTTACTGAAACTTCCTGGGAGTTTTGGAAAAAATGCGAAATGACACGTTTTTTGAGTTTATATCATTCGCCTACACTCGTGCACGTTAACGAACACTTAATGGTTAATATTCCACCAATATTACACATTAACACTCGAAGAAACAGAAGTTTGAGCTAATAATACAAAATCAACAACGTCTCACTATCGGATTCCCGCCAAAACTCTTTTAACGGTTTACTGTGGGTTTACCTCTGAAGCTCAAATATAACATATACATTATCTACTTATCCCTGCTTCGTATCAATTTTTAACTAACACATATACTCAATTAACCATTTTGAGACCAATAGTAAAATATCTTCTACAACGTTCCAAACAAATCGATTTTCAATATTACCGTCGCTGGATATTGATTAGCTAATCGCGTCTTGAGCCAATTAATTGCCGAACTTAGTTACTTAACTTCGTTAAGTGAATTCGGGGGAATTTTGCTAGTTCTAAATATATATGAGAGGCTACTGGCGCGGAAATAAATGGCTGGAAATTAGGGAATTAATGAAATGGAAATTAGAGTTAATTTTTTGCTAATCCCAACGACAAACGGATTATATGGTGTCTAATTTATTTAAAACCCCTGCTGGATATCTTTTCATGCAATATGTATCGGGGTTCTATGTACATTGTACAATAGAGTAGGCGAGCTTTTCGTTCACGTAATGGTAAGCGCCATACCTTATAATAATATTTTTTGCATAAACGCAGTAGGGTAATTCCAGGATAGATGCCCGGCTCGGATAGATGCCTCAAATTCAAAAACTATGATTTCCCGGCTTGTTTTTGCTGTCGTTGATATTGCCAAACGAGAGACATCCCCGCACCTACCCGGTACCCCCCGCTAGGTAACCCCTGACCCGTCGTGCATTCCATCTATACTCAAAGAAAGATTTGGTGAGACGAAAAAATTGCTAATTCTTTTTCTACAGCATTTTTGAGGAGCTGGAACTTTTTAAATGGTGACTAAATAATTTATATTTTGTATCCAAATGTTACAGTGGACTGTATACTAACACTAAAATCAGTTTATTTAGAATATTTATTGAATACACATTCCTGAATATAAAAGGCGTCTATCCTCTACGAAAAGGATAGACGCCTCGATTTATTTTCACCTATGTTTAACCATAGAAAACAAATAATTCCCATTATTTTCAAACGATGTAACTACATTAGGGTATAGATGCCTCAGAAAGGAAACTTCTTTCATGAGGCATCTATACCCTAATATGATTTTAAAGAAAATACACTTTTACGAACATTTTTAATTAATGTCTGTGTTTAGATTTTACTTCCCATCACGAATACCTAATTTTAAACTGAAAAAGTGTTTTTTTATCAATGAGGCATGTATCCCATAACTGGTTTTGACGCATGGAGCAACTATCCGCCATAGGGCATCTATACTTTCAAAAATAGAGGTCTGGGAAAATCGATATAGATTAGTAAATATCAACAGTGATGTTTTCTTTTTACTTCGAAGTGGTAGTCGAAAGACCAATCTATTAACATGTGTGACAAACGTTCAGATCCATTAATTAAAATGGGAAATATAAAGTGTTTTCAAAAAGTATGGCAACTATCCTGGACTTACCCTATATAGCTTTTTTCTCACATTTTTACTACAAATAATCATGAAATTCACCTGCTTAGGCCTGAAAGTAATTGGATCACAAAAAATCATCAACTGAACATAGCATCTCTGTCTTTTAAGTAGGTTAAAAAGTGGGTACATGAAAAACTATAAAAGCGTCGATTGAACCCCTCGTTCTTATTTTGAATTCTGTTAAAACCCTTTTCCGTCACCATACTGTCACAGGGGTGTGCCTAAACAGAACCCTAGCTCTGACCTTCAAATAACTTCAGTAAAGTTCGCCTGAAATCCGGCTAACTGAATTAAATTAAGAATATGTAAATAGATAGAGCACCCTCCTATTCAGCCGATCGACATAAGAGTAGGTAATCATTACGTAAGTTTATAGAAATGAAATTCACGAAAAAAGGCATCCCCATCACATGTTAATAAATCGACTAGTGGTTCTCGAAATGTCTAGCGGACACATAATACATCATTGTCGTATTCCGGATGTTTCAACCATAATAACAATGGTTGAGATATCGACAAGAAAGAAATAGGGACCCTCAGCTACTGAGGGCTGCCTCGCACCGCGCTCGCGTTGGTGTCCACCGCGCGCTAGCTCTGTGCCTAGTGTGAGTTTTGCCAATTTCTGTACGAGCTCGATCCGGTTAGCGGAAACTTGAAATTGTATGGAGCAAGAGCAGCGCCATCTAGCGTCAGTCACTCAGTCACTAGATGGCGCTGCTCTTATTCTAACACGTTCTAGCACGTAAATAAAATGTCAAAACTCACACTAGGCACACTGTTATTAGTGAAGCATACAATGACAACCCTACCCAAGACTTAGCGTCTTTTGTTCGTCGACTTTCCCAGTTTCCATAAGTATACTCTTGTATTAGATTTATTCTATGTAAATGGATAGGACCTCCTTTCTACGTATACTCGGGTCTTCATACGGACCTTCACTGAAAGTTATATCCTCTTAGGAGCTCGGCCATGTATGGGTTCTAACACAGATTGGTATTATGAACAAGATTTACTTAGCTTGAGATAATATTAGATATTGATCATGATATCGTCAGATATAATTAACATAATTTAATACAGGAAATTGTATGTATCCACGTTCTTATTACGGCACGGTATCTAAATCATGATACCTTCATGAATTACATTCACATATTTTTTTATCTCTACCACTGTATATTTTGCAAAGTGCCATCAGGAATAAATTTTTGGGTAACACCTAGTCATGATTAATTAATAAATAGTTTGTCAGTTTCGGGTGGCAGGACTATTATTTATTCGATGGTTTCGGTCGCGTTGCGAAACTCCGAAACAAAAAGCAAGCGCGAGGGGAAACTATCAGTGAAACTATCCGACAAAATGACTAGACGATGTTAGCAAGTTAATATGAAAATAATATCTATGCCATGCTTAAACATAGAGCGAATTTTTACGGGCTCAGCTCTCACGTTGGCATTGTAGAGAAACCATTTCTTCAGTCGTTTTTAATTCGTCATTCGTATTACGTATTTAAATAATTATTTGAATTGCAATCCAATTTCGACTTTACAAAAAATTACAAGGTGGTAGGTAGGTACCTATTTTTCACGCTATTAACATTTTATCTTCCTTGGATAAGGTCTGAACCAAACACATCCAAATTGGATCCTCAAAACCCGGAGATCGAACACATAAACGAATACAGTCGAACTAGGTACCTACAAACAACTGTTATAAAATAAACAAAACCTTAAGTCCTCTCTCGTAGAAGCCAGCTCATATACAACAGACATCTATCGCGACAAAAGGCATTGCAAAGGGGATGCAAACGCGGGCGGTACGTACCGCTCGCCGATGTCAACACACAAAGGGTAATGCATTTCACTTCACACAAGAATGCTGGATAATGCACGCTAGATCTGCGACTTGAATTGTGTGCCTTTGAAGCAGCATTTTTAAAAACATATCGTTAGTTACCTACATTTTTGTTGTTGGGTTTATATTTGCCTGATGTTCAGCTGGCTGGTTGAACAGTACCTATACCTATTATCTGTCCTGTCACTATTCCTATCCTTGCATAATCCTTGTCCACCAAAGATTGTCTGGTAAGATCGCTTTATTCGATTAGAGTACGTAATTACGTATTAAACCTATTGAATTATATTATCTGGGGGCACGGCAGTGCCCCCGCCAAGTCGAGCAAAACAAAAGGCACGGCCGTACCATCCTTTTCTCGAAGCGATTCGGGCCATTTTCGACCCCCTGTAACTTCGTTATGGATAAAACTAGAAGCCTAAATTTTTAGTGACCAAGAGGGCATCATGTCTACAGATAATAATCCAAGTTACATCAAATTTGAACCAGTAGTTTAAGAATTATTGCAAGTCAAAGTTCCTTAATTTTGCTGCCCACTGACTGACTGACTGACTCACCGATCATCAAAATTCTAAGGTACTTCTAGCCGTCCCGCAAGTTTCAAATTTTGAATATAGCTATTGTTTAGCCTATAAACCATGGAAAAATTCTGACATTCCATAACTTTCAGCCCGTTTTCTAGATATATGATCTGCATAAATAACTTTGTATTCCCATATAAATCCTATTAAATTGTATGTGATTACAAAGTTACTTTTACAGCTCATAATTAGACTTCATTGAAATTGAATGAAATGGGTAACAGGGGTTAAAAATGAAAAATGGCTTCGAGAAATTCGACAGTTGAGCGCTTTTTAAAAACTTCCACGATAGATAGAGAGATACAAATCCCTATACTACGAGTATACCTACCTACACTTTTACAGGTCGAACAAATTCGTTATACCTAGGTACATTAAAATAGGTGCCTAGGTACCTTATACCTAATACGCATCTGTGGAGGCGCGAAGACACTCGTTCATGATAATCTATGAGCATGACCTATGTCGCAAGGGGCCCCGGCCGCACAGGCACGTTGATGCGTGTTTTGCAAAAAATCGAAATTAAGAAAGAAAACCTACAAAAAGAAATGAGATCCCATCAAAAACATTACATGTACAAAAATGCACAAGTCTCGCAACGCAGTTTATCTGCCGTAAAAAGTTGTGAGATCGAATGTAAACCAAGTCGGTTAATTGAATACCTACCTACTTATTTATTTCTTTAGTAAATAGAGTGTCTTGGCGATTGTACACGGAAGCATAATCTACTAGGTAATCTAAATAATATAGTCTTACGTGTAGCGCTATGTAGATTTATGTTGAAGTGTGCAATTGCCAAGTCACTCTATTTACTAAAGAAATAAATAAGTAGGTAGGTATTCAATTAACCGACTTGGTTTACATTCGATCTCACAACTTTTTACGGCAGATAAACTGCGTTGCGAGACTTGTGCATTTTTGTACATGTAATGTTTTTGATGGGTCTGTGTTTTGTGTATCTTGCCTTGTCTTATCAATATCTAAATCTAGTAGATACGCTAATCTTGTTGTGTCGGTATTACACGACGGAAATTTTACAGCCAGTGAGTAACCATTATTAATTGGAATTAAAAAAAAAACATGCTGTATCATATTTATAATCAGTGATAAGAATATTATTAGTCTGTGTGTATAATCCACCCTAAATCAGCGACTGTGATTGAAGTTGTGCCGAAAATTTGCAACGGCATAATAATATTAGCACAATAAAAATTCTGAGCTCTAATAAGCTGTTGAATAATTAAGGCATAATCCCAGCGCTTGCAAAGCGAGTTACACAAGATTTACAAAGAGTTACTTATTCAACAATTTCACGTTCAACTTCAGGCCTTACAGATCAATCCTATTATTAAACAGTCTATTTGAATATAAATAGGCAATTTGCTAACACTGTAATTCGATCAGTGAATAAAAACGTAAATATGTCGGTGGGATGAACGGTTAAGTGCAGTAGACCGCGTGATCTGAGTGTTCTGTACCATGACAGTAAATTATTGCAATAAATTGCTCCTAGCCTAAAACTATAATGTTTTTACTTATTGAGTATTTTTCCCCTTGTTATATTTAGCCCTTTGATATTCTATTTACCTACTATTATCGAAAGAAATTGGAACCCCGTATATTATGGTATATGGTATGCCGTGGGTACCCAAGTATTTTTAAGTTAGTCATTCGCGTATTATTTACATTTTGGTTTCAAGAGTTATCTATCTATCTAGCTATCTATCTATCTATCTAGCTATCTATCTATCTATCTACTTGGCTCTTACAGATAGCTATACTTAGTACCGTTTAGGTATAGCACATTATAGTGATAACAGCTAAATATACTGACAGGACAGTATATTTAGCTGTTATCACTATAATGACAATATAAACAGATTAATCATCTAATTTGATGAATATCATTTTATTGATGAAATACAATAGAGAATTGTGGGACCTTTAATAAAAATGGTCATAATGATAACAAATTATAATCTCCACAGACTCAAGCGAGGATAAATCGCTCTAGACTACATAATTCTAGAAAATTATGAAATAGCTGTCTGTAAATTTTAAAGAATTGGTAGGTACCTATTATCGTTAAATAGGTTTTGTAGAATTATCACTTTAAGCATTTGTCCTTGTAGACGTTTTGAGAATTGGACATTTATTTATCCTATTACTTGCAGTTGTATTTTCGGAATATACCTAATATCTATATTGTTATTTTGCTTCAGCTATAATTTCACAAATAAAATTAAGGTTCTGATCACTGTTTATTAGTGAGGGGCGTTAGTTAATTCAGTCTTAGTGTAAGTTAATCCTATGTTTGTTTTTCGTCTTTCTCTATGGATATTTCTTTTTGATTTTCCAAACTCTGCTGCTTTTTCGGACCTGCAAAATAAAAAAACCAGATATGTATTAAAGTGATATTTTGTTATAATTTCTATTATTCGTCTTTCAATACATAACTTACATAATTTGGCAAAAAAATATCAACATAAGTAACAACTCAACTAACCTTTTCGCAACAACAGTTTGAAGATTGTCGAAAATGGAGCATCTATCGTCAAAGTCAGCAAATATGAGACAGCTAAACTAAGGCTATAATGAGCCAGTATTTTGAAGGTCTGGAAAAAGCAAAAAGATCATCATTATCATCATCATCATCACACTATACTCGTCTACTGCTTTTTCGTCTTTCGTCTATTGCCTAAACGCGTTATCCAATCTGAAACTCGTCTACTCTGCGTTACCGGAAATTTAGAGACGTAACCGTCCTACTGCCGCCATACAATTTTAAAGTCATAGTCAATAGGTAACTTACAACTAAACCAGGAGTGAAGTATACAGGCACGATGGCTGTTGAGTTGATGGCAATCATCAGAAACCAGTGGGTTAAGTACATGGCGTACGATAACCTAGCCGGCAGCTTCCATATCTGCAGTGAGAGGAACCAGTTGATGGGACCTGGAAGGCAAAAAAAAACCGCGTCTATAATGGTTGTTATAACGCTTATAATAGGGCTGAACTGCGGAAGGAACACGCTCATAAAGGCTTGGTGGCCGAGTTTCTACTTGGGTGGACAAAACAACACAGCAAAACATGATAATATTGTGTTCAAAATTATTTTCTAGAAAACACAAGAATCAGTTCATTAAATATGCTACAGATGCGCGCATGCATACCTCCAAGTTTTGGCTACCCCATCACGATTCCCTGTGAATACGGATTAAGTTGCTACGCTAGAAATCACACGAAATTACAATCACCATCTGTAAGGCAACCTTCATTGAATTATTTACTTCTACATAAGAAAACGCTTTGAAACAATTCTGGCATATTATAATGTATACTGACCTCCATACCCTTGCACGCACAGGAATACCATGAGCCCAACAGCCGTGCCCCATATCGGCCGCACAAAGGAGTTGAACATACCATCATAGATTTGATTGTCCCAATCAATTTTTACTATGGGGTATGATGCGTACATTACGCTTGTAGATAGAGAGAGAGTTAGCACCCATAATAGTAGAGCTTGTACCTGTACAAAATAAGAGTTTTAATGATTGCATTATAACTTCACCGCTCTGAATGAATGCATCGGTCTTTAATGTCAAAGTTGATCCAAGGGTCAAGACCGATGCTTAACGTGTCCTTCAATGCACGGAGCGTTAGAGTGATGATAGAAAATCTCCCACGTTGAGGGCGGCCGTGGGGGATTTCCGGAAAAATTAGGAAACGTGATTTCGAGACAATTCAGTGAGAGAGAGAGAGAGAGTATTTTTGAAGTTGCAAAGCAAGTATCGATTCTAAACATTTGTAATTGTAATAATTATAGCATACTTTCGTCAAGTTGATCCTCGTGTCTCGCCACAAGTGCAGTAGATATCCAAAGATCATTCCAACAAAGAAAGCTGATCCTCTAGTTAGTGTGTTAATATAATAATACTGGAAGTAGTAAAAAATCTCGTCTTCATCGCTGAAAAAAATGTCCACATTTTACTATGAGCCGTACGTGTAGTACGTATATAGTAACTCGCTATCATTATTTGGCGATAATATACCTATATATCCAGACAAGCAACATCATTTCAAATCCGATATTGCAAGCTGATAAAAATGAGTCCAAGCACCATCATTCTACCGTTATTCACTGAGGAGTTCCATTGTCTATGCCTACCTTCCGTCTCTAACATCAGATCCTGTTACCTAATTGTAGTATTGTCGGTACTAAGCAAGCATGCACTCCATTGAACAAAGGAAACAGAGTCAAAAATGATAAAATTTATGTGAATACCTTGGAAAAGGCCTACGAAATACAGTGCATTTTGTGATGCTCGTATTTATCTATATCAAAAAGTAATCTTTACAAATCACACAAAATGGAAAGACAACTTAAAAGAATGAGACACCTACAGTGTGATAATATACCTACAAAGTGACAAACCTACATCTGGCCATCAATATTTATTATCATACGAATAATTACCTCCTATTATTCTATAGCCACCTACCTATACACTATTCTATAGACAATTCTGAAGACCTATCCAGAACAGAACAGCAGTCCGACTTACTTCGCACTTAACATTGAAGAAGGGAACTCCATGATAAAGTTGTAAGTGGTTGAGGCTGCTAATATGATGAGCAGACCCACTGACAACGCTATCCAAGCCTGCTTCCTCCCACTCAGGACCCAGAACAACACCAGAGGTGAGATGATGTGCAGCTGGGTGTCTATTGCCAGGTACCACGACTGGTCTACGCACTGGAAAAAATACCATATTCCAATTGTGGTGCCAAACATTTGATGCAATTTTTAGGGTTCTGTACCCAAACAAAGGGTAAAACGGGACCCCATTACTAGGGCTCCACTGTCCGTCCTTCCGTCTGTCCGTCCGACCGTCTGTTACCAGGCTGTGTCTCATGAACCGGGATAGTTGGACAGTTGAAATTTTCACAGATGATGTATTTCTGTTGCCGCTATAACTGCACAAACTAAAAAATCTGAATAAAATAATTATTTTGGGGGGTTCACATTCCCATACAACAAACGATTATTTTTGCCGTTTTTATAGATAGCTAAATCTACTAAATAAATTTAGGTACTTTTAGTGCGCGAGTTCGATTCGAAATTGGCCGGTTTTTTACTCGGTTTTATGACTACCACAGAATAGGCGGAATTTTGGATGTCGAGTTTACATTCGAAGAACTTATTGTGGCACTGCTCATCCATACTTATAGAATTATCTAAAATATGACGATAAGTGTGTATAGATGAATTACTGACTTCAACACACGAAACTCACCGTCGCCACAGGGTTCACGTAGTTTTGTATATGCAGTAACGTGGACCACCAAAAGGTCCTGCACCTGTCCACTTGATCAATAACAAGGCCCCAATTGGGTCCATCCATCATGCGGTTCAAGTACGAAGCCTCTAAGAGCACGACCGTGGCCAACAGTGGAAACATGCGAAGCAGGCGATTCAGGTAGTATAGGTGGATATTTTTGAGGAGTTGCTCTGGAACAAGGTTCCAAAGTTTAGTTCACACGTCGGAATTTGCACATAATTTTGTATATTACCTATATTGACAATATTCACTAATGCTTCCACTATTACGGTCTCGCACAGCTTTTGAATGAATTGGTTACTTTCGACCCACACGATTTCTGATTTTAGGCAGTGTGTTATTACACTTTTCTTTTCATGTTTTTGTTTTGATGGTGTTATGTCTGGATTGATGTTCTCTGGGAATTTGTTTGACTCCATAGAACAGATTTTCAGATAAGTTTCGTTTTACCTCTTTAATTATTAGATACTTACTTATAATGTAAGTACTTACTTAAGAATGTGTGTGATAAACCTAACAATCCCCTGTGAAAATTTTATATTTATGTATTTTATTTATTTATAACCAACGTAATGTGCTTCTCAACATAAAAAAATATGCAAACATGCAGAATTAACATTACATGTTTACCATAATAATAATTATAGGTAATGACAACACGCTATAAAAAAGTAACATCTGCAGTACCTACTGAAGAAACACAAGAATCGTATTTAATTGTACGTACTTATTATGAAATAACAAATTTTGCTCTACCGATTGCATTACTTGACACATGTTATCACTACCTACCGTTTTTGTCATACGGTAAGTACAGTAGTACCCAACTTATATGGCGCGTCGTGAATCTTCGTTCGCGCAGAAAATAAAGTATGGTCCGAAGAATGCTTAAAACTTACAATCAACCTAAGATCACTATTATAAGGTTCATAATACACTGCAGCTGTTAGTTCCATCTCACTCATGCCATGCGGCTATCGCTAAGATGGCGGCGCGGCTGCCGACCAATAGCGGTCAATAGCATTTCCCGCGCTTTGAAAATTCATCTTCTGCGCAGGTACATCGGTAAGCCATATAAGTTGGGTACTACTGAACCTATAATTTGTTTACGTACGCATGCATTCATTCATGTCAGGCAACTGTATGATTTTATGCTATCACGTGAGGATGCAAGGAAAAAGAACCTCTATCACTATCACTATCACGTAACACTCCGTCTCTCGTTTTCTAATGCAGCGCAGCTAGTAACTTAGTAAATACTATAGTATACCTACTTACTTCCAGTAAATTTTCCAGCAGTAGTGTAAACAACCAATAACCCGCTGAGTGTGAAAAATGTATCCACAGTGATGGGAGCTGCGGTTACCCAGAGTGCGCCAAATGACACTACCCACTGAAAGCAGAATCACTTTGAAGACATTTGTATCTGAAGGGCATTTTTCGGCTACTGTTGCCGTAGTTAGTCAATCTTAAAAAAACTACTTTAGACCGTAGGCAGTTCCTTCAGGTGAAGAATGTTTTTCGTAACCATTTAGAGTGGCAACTATTTATTAAAATTGGTTTGGTACGAAGGACTTTTGGTAAGAATTAGTCACTTATTGCAATTTTTTTTGTCACCACATATTTCTCACATTTTGATTCTTTGCCCATGGTACTGTTTAATTGTCCGGTCAACCGGACTGCGGGATAAAATTATTTTCCCGTATTCATGGACTACGCGAAACCAGAAAATAAGCTTTTGTGAAATCAGTTTGGTTGATAGTAGATGCGATTTTGAGTTTCGCCCTTACAGCCCGGCTACCCCGCGGGCGGTCGCACTATAGTTCTAGACAAGATACAATTTTAATAAACTGTTGTTCAGACTTACCATAACACTGTCGATCGGATTGAGCCAGTGCACCTCGGACATGAACGAGTGACCGGCTATGACCCACAGCGTGGCTAAAGATCGTATTCCGTCTAAACAATCCAAGGTGCCAGGACCTGACGCGAAGTTCATGACGCGCTTACCATTAGTGTAGACTGAGAAAACTCTTCCGTAGGCGTTTGCGGTTTTCGGATCTGGATAATTTATCAATATTTGGTGTAGTGAACCATTGCAGTGGCAGAGTTAACGGTGTTACGTAATATCATGCTCATAAACTTCTTGTCGCTACAAGCAGTTTATGAGCTTTCGACTTACAGGTGTTTGCTCTTTGTAAATAATACAATTTAATGGTACGAAATCTTCACAAATGACGGTATAAATGAGCTTTACTTATACGAGTAGTAAGTATATAATATGGTAAAGTGGGTCTGTTCGTTTTTTACGTTTTCATGTCAAGGCTCACAACCAACTTTGATAATTTTATTGGACCTTAGAGAAATACATGGATACTTTTTATCGCGATATTACATACTTAGTACGGGTGACCGAAGCCCCGACCTCCGAAGACCGAAGACCGAAACCCGAAGCAGGAGTAAGTAACGAATAAGCAAGCATCAAAACGTGAAAAAACATTACCGTACCTTTTCTCAGAACGAAGATATGATGTAGATCGTAACACGTACTTAGTAAAGTAAATATTCCGAGGACTGAAAATACTACCCTGTAACATAAAAACAACAAACGTTAGCTTGGTTAGTTAGATTACTTTTGTGGTAAGGATTATATCACTTTGTGCTAAAAGTTTTGCTTCTGTTTATCGTAGTAGGTAGATAGTAGAATGGAGTGAAAGAACATGCGATCTCCAGGTATAGTAATGTAACTATTTTCATATATTTATAGACGTGACGCGAGAGTGGATTGCATATTTTGATCAAATCGTTGCATAGGTAGGTATACAGGTCGTGCTCAATTGCGTGTACTAACCAGTCTGAAAACTTTCGGACCCTTCGAGGTGTGCCGGCAGTAGTATTTGACAGTAAGTGTTAATCAAGACTTTACTAGTTGGCAGACAGACGTATGTTTCTTGAATTTTTCGCATAATACTTAAGTATTTTGTTATCCTGCTATTCGGAACGTAGACGAATCCAACAAAGCAAAGATCGATAAAAACGTTTCAGTCAATCTCATTACATATTATTATTACGAGTATATAACGTATCAACTTCAACCATATTATTATTATGACTCTACACTGAGGAGACAGTGGACACTCTAGTTGATAAAACCACTCACACAGCTGTTGTATCAGCAGGCACCCAAGGTTTATCATCCGGCAGACGGCAGAAGTCGTCCTGGTACTGGAACCCCAGTGCTGATACGTTGAAGAGGAGAGAGGTTATGGCTTGCTCGGTGGAGCATGGCCTAGGAATGCAGACTGCGAGGCGGAACGAAACCGTGGAGAGAGGATTGTCTGGCAATAACCTGGTAAGTGGACGTGATAGTGAATGTACAGATCCTGTGGCCAGCTGTGGACAGGTTGGTAGGTATGTTATGTTTCTAACTAGATGATGTATTAGGTTCAATCATTTACTGGTGTATAAAACGACGTTTGATATCGATTCTGACATTTCTAACCTGTGATTTACGAGTAGGTCTACTACTCGTATTCTATGCTCTGATGTAATATTATGGTAGAAGTTACGTTATAATTATTAGTATAATACAATTTATCTTTAGGTAGGTATGTCTACAATTTTGTGGTTATACTATACCTACCTCTATAGTAATCGATCGTTAGGAAGGTTGATACTTTTTAAGTAATCTGTTGTCTGGATGGTAGATAAACGACCACTTATCAAATATCACACATTATTTTAGCAATTATCGGTGTCTGTACCTACGTACGTAGTATCTACGTATCTACCAAAAATCAATTAACCTAAAATCATACCTCTCATCAGATATTCCGGCCATCGCACGAAGGCCTCTTCCCAAAACATTAGATTCTTTCACCTTGGCTATGGTCTCGTTCCTCATCACCAAGGACCGAGGGTTAAACTCCACCCATTCCGGCAGCTCTGGTAGTTCCGCGAACTCGAAGCTTTGAGCCAGTGGCACTCGAATCATGCAGTACTTCCCCTGCAGGACTGAGTCTTGTAAATCTTGGTTTATGTCGAGGCATTGGTGGTAGTTCCCTAGGTCTACTGTGTTCCCTATTAGTATACCTCTAGGTGTTCTTATCCCTGCATCGAGAACTGTAAAATAAAAGTGTTTGGTATTGACTTTCATCTAAATATTGCTAAAACCATGACTTAGGACTCCTAATGCCATGGTTTTAGCAATATCTTAGGAAGCTGACGTACAGGAACCAGTTTGCGGTTTAGTGTATTGGTACCTAGTAGGTAGGTAGGTAGGTACCTAAACAATAAATCTGAGTTATATTCGGCTACTACAACATTTTTACAAGCACCTAACTTCACTGTTTTAGGTAGCTAGGTATAGGAAGGGTACTAGGTATGGATGGATGGATTTTTGTTAGGGTCGTGCATGTCAATTATTTTGTGATGAGAGTTCAGAGTTCAGAGTTTAAATTGTGCGAAGCCATTTCTAATTATAATACAATATTAGAGTGACAGCAGCTGATCGGATGATAAAGACGAGAGGTAGATAACGGAACTCCTCTGTGATGTTGTAGATTGGTGGTGTTTGGTCTCAGTTTGGTCAGCATGGAAAGGTACCTACCAAATATTTTAGAAAAGCTTGTCTGGACCGATATATTTTCCCTCAAAATCTGTTGAAATAATATAGGTATACTCACATCTTAGCCGCAGAAAAGAGTCCCTTGCGACATATTTCACTTGTTCGTCACACAGCTCCGGGTCTAAAACCTCCTGGTAAAGCACATCGTCCAAGGCATTGTTAGGTGTGTCCCATACGAGATTACTACTTACAGTTCCAATCACTACACCTATTGTAAATATAAGTAAACACTCGGGACCACTCATTATTTAATTTTGTGACTACAAAATTGCATTCATTCAATTTTCACCACGCTGTCCCATTTAAATGATTATGTGCTAATAATCATTTATTAATCTCCGATAAGTATAATTAGTTATCCTTTCGTTAAGTATACTAGTGGTCTATATCTATATATATAAAAGCAAGAACTGACTGACTGACTGATCGATCAACGCACAGCCGAAACCACTGGGTCTAGAACCATGAAATTTTGCACAAATATTCCTTATGTGACGTAGGCGTGCAATAAGAAAGGGTTTTTGAAAACTCAACCCTTAAGGGGGTGAAAAGGGGTTGTAAAGTTTGTGTGCAACAATTTGTTTTCTTTGGCTGATCAGCCTCAAATTTGGCATTTATATTATTTAGAAGATTTAATTAAACACGTGTTTCATCGTGATTCAATATCCAACGCCTAAAATTTAGGTAGGAAATGGTAGATTTTTGTATAAATTGGTAATCTTTATCTTTAAGATGGTGGATTCGTATGTTGGATGTCGGATATCGGATGTTGATGTCGAACATGGTCTATTTATAGTTATTTGGAATTTTGGTAAAAAATATAGTCCACGCGGCCGAAGTCGGGGGCAACAGCTAGTCTCTGATAAAAATATATTTAGGTACCTGATATTATTATATTAAAAGGTAATTAGTAAAATCTATACTTAATATTATAAATGTGAAAGTATCTGTTTATTTGTTTGTTTGTTACCTTTTCACGGCTAAACGGCTGAACCGATTTAAATTCAAAATGAAATTTGGTATAGGGGTAGATTGGACATATGAGACGGACATAGGCTATCTTTTGTCTCAAAAATCTCGAAGGGGATTAAATAGGGGTTGAAAGTTTGTATCGGCAATCCATAATTCCTCAAGTTAGAGATCTGAAAATTCTTATTTAGGCTTTTGGTAATAAATAAATGAATACGGGTTTGAGCTTTATGCAAATGGCAGAAAAGGGGTGGAAATCACGATGTACTCTTTAGATTATTATACACCTCTATGGTAGTCTATGAACCACCATGACTAAACGGCTGAACGGATCGTATGAAAGGCAAGGAGATAGATTAGTGAGAGTGAGTGAGTGAGTGTGCGATTGAGCGAGTGTGAGTAAAAGATGGGGAGATGGGAGATGGGGGACGGAGGATGGGAGGGGGATGGGGAGAAGGGGAGATGGATAGGTGGGAGATGGGAGGTGGGGAGATGAGGAGATGGGAGATGGAGAGATGGAAGATGGGGAGATAGGAGATGGGAGATGGGATATGGGGAGATGAGGAGATGAGGCGATGGGATATGGGAGATGGGAGATGGGAGATGGGAGATGGAAGATGATTACGTATCATAATATAAGCTGTTACCGATATAAATGCAGACGAAGTCGCGGGTAACAGCTAGTTAACTTATCAGCCTCAAATTATGTTCTTATCTGAGTAATCAGTGTGCAGTTTTAGATTTTTTATTGAATCCGTTTAATTTCCTTGTATCGTTTGTTTGTAGACGGGGATAATACGTTGTAGGTACAAATAGGTTGCTTAAACTATTTCATACAACATGAACCGACTAGCTGATAGGCCCCGAGGCTAATATCACTGGCGATATAAGCTAAGTATAAAATTTACTATTCATACTTCCGAACTAGATTTTTGGAACAGAATGCACCCCCATATATCCATTCCTAGTATAAACAAAGAAACAACGCGAGCAAATGAAGTGCGAGCCGTTATTAATACCTCTGTGTAAAGAAGTTAACGACGCAAGAGATTCATTGCGATTTGGAAGCAACATTAGGAGAGTCTGCTCCGCCGTATTCCACTGTCGCAAGGTGGGCTTCTCAATTTCTAGTAGGGAGAACGAGCACGGAAGACGAACATCGTTGCGGCCGTCCATCGACGTCAGTCACCCAATAAAATGTTGGAAAAGGTGAGAAATTGTATTGAGCGTTCGATGAGTTACCATCCGCTACTTAATCCAAGAAACGGCATTTCATATGGAAGTATTCAATCTATATTGAAACAATCTTTGAATATGCGAAAGGTCTCCGCAAGATGGGTGCCGAGAATGTTAACCGACAGTCAGAAATAAAATCGACTCATTTCGAAGATATTGTTGGGCAAGTTTCAAGAAGATTCTGAAAACTTTTTGTCTCGTTTCGTAACAATGGACAAAATAATATGGGTCCATCATTTTGATCCCGAGACAAAACAGCAATCTTCGCAATGGAAACGGCCATCATCAGCGACCCCGAAGAAGTTTCGTGTCGTGGCATCAGCTGGCAAGGTTATGGCCTCAATATTTTGACCCTCAGAAGGGATAATGTTGATTGATTACCTGGAGCGTGGAACCACTATTACTGGCCAACATTATGCAGCTTTAATTCCCAAGTTGAGAAATGCCATCAAAGAGAAAAGGAGAGGGAAATTTCGAAGGGGCGTGCAGTTTCATCACGACAATGCACCCGCGCACAGGTCGGTAGTTGCGATGGCTGCCATTCAGCAAGCTGGCTTCGAATTGGTTGAGCACCCCCCTTATTCACCAGATCTAGCGGCTAGCAATTTTTATCTGTTCCCCAAATTGGAAAAATACCTAAGGGGAAACAGGTACGAAGACGATAACAAGGTGATGGATGCCGTGGAGAGATTTTTGCAGGACCAAAAAAAAACTTTTTTTGTGAATGTGATTGAAGCCTTGGATAAGCGCTGGACTCGGTGTGTAGAAAAACTCGGAAAGTAGGTAAGTATATGTAGAAAAATACATTATTTAGTTATCAACAGTCATTATATTCTATTTCATTCTCACTAGTTTTTGATCCCTCCGCGTACTTAAGTAGGTACCTAATACAATAGAGGTAGAAGGTTTGCGTTTTTAAATTACCTAAGTAGGTTACTAACCTACGCTCGTATCGTCTAGGTAAAAAACTAGGTGCCTAGGTAAGTACTAGGTACGTACTTATGTATGATGATGACGTATAATAAATTATAAATACAAAATAAGACTGGTAGGTAGATAAAATAAGTGTAGCTACCTACTTACTTACGTACCTAATATATATTTATATTTTATTCGTTATATTTTAATACATAATCCCAGCTCTTGCAACGCGAGTTACACAAGATTTACAAAGAGATACTTATTCAACCTATTATCTGTCCTGTCAAACATTATCCCATCAAAAACATTACAATATGTACAAAAATGCCCAAGTCTCGCAACGCAGTTCATCTGCCGTAAAAAGTTGTGATATCGAATGTAAACCAAGTCGGTTAATTTAATACCTACCTACCTATCTATGGGAGCAGTTATCCAACCACATTGTCATAAATTTATACTTACCTTGTTAGTTTGCTTACAACATTTTATAGTACCTAACCATATCAATATAGATAACATATTATTATCTTTATTTCTTTAGTAAGGTTATCTGGTACGATCGCTTTATTCGATTAGAGTAGGTACGTATTAAACCTATGAATTATTTCTGTGTTTTGTGTATCTTGCCTTGTCTTATCAATATTATCTAAATAGTAGTAATAGTAGATACGCAAATATTGCTGTGTTGGACGAGACGTTAGACGACGGAATTTTTACAGCCGGTGAGTAACCATTATTACTTATTACTAGTAAAAAAACATGCTGTATCATATTTATAATCAGTGATACGAATATTATGAGCCTGTGTATATAATCCACGCTAAATCAGCGACTGTGATTGAAGTTGTGCCGAAAATTTGCAATGGCATAATAATATTAGCACAATAAAAATTCTGAGCTCTAATAAGCTCTTGAATAATTAAGGCATAATCCCAGCGCTTGCAAAGCGAGTTACACAAGATTTACAAAGAGTTACTTATTCAACAATTTCACGTACAACTTTAGGCCTATTATTAAACAGTATATTTGAATATAAATAGGCAATTTGCTAACACTGTAATTCGATCGGTGAATAAAAACGTAAATATGTCGGTGGGATGAACAGTCAAGTGCAGTAGACCGCGTGATCGTGTATCTTTACCTCACTTTATCTTTACTTCACCGCCACGTTAATCGAGTAAACGTCAAACGCAATGAGGATCGTTCATAAGCGAGTGCGCGAGTCACGATCAAGACTTACTTTTCGAAACGCGTTTATTGACCGTGAGCACCGTAATTTTTATTTCTTAAAGTTGGCAGCACGCTCACATCTCGATATAATCCAACCAAATTTAGAATTACATTTCTGAGAAGTAGTTAAATGTATGCCGCCGCTGTGTATCAGATTTAGGGTAATTATAATTGTAAAATTTTTGCTGAGATATAAGATCACCTTTCTCTTTTTCCCGTCCTGTCGGTCACCTGTCAGTTTGCTTGCTGCTTCGAACCTACCTAGGTATGCAGTTTGCTTGCTGCTTCGAAATAAATCATTTTAAATAGTGTTTGGTTGTGTGAAGAAACTATAGTAATTTCAATGAAGATACAAACTTACAAACGGTATTCGCGCAGCCCGGGCGTATAATAATATGTAGACGTTTCAACGAGGAACAATCGGACTGCTGTCCCCGAGTAACACCACCTGGCTCGATCGGAAGACTTCCCAGCAGTTGAAGCGGATCATCATCCTCACGATCCACACCAAAGAGAATACAAACGCATCCACACGAGACCTTTGACCTCCACATTGGTGACCCTGACGCCTGACGTGATGTCATCTACCAGCAAGATCACCCGAACGACGACCTAAGCAACCGCAGTTTACCGCAGCCTGCCTGGATCGTTATTCAACTAGATCTCCCTGCACCCATGAACCAGTGCTACACCCCGGTTTAAATGTGATTTTACTTACAATACTATTTATGGTTTTGTTCGAGCTGTCACCCCTAAAGTAGGCATACCTAGTATATAAACTCATCTTTTCACTCGGTAGTCTTGGATGCTCATAGGGTATAATTATATAGATTAATGTGACTTATCCATCCTTATCCAAAGTATGAACTTTGAGAAATAGGTTTTGTAGAATTATCACTTTAAGCATTTGTTCTTGTAGACATTTTGAGAATTGGACATTTATTTATCCTATTATTTGCAGTTGGATTTTCGGAATATATTCGAAATAATATATTGTTCTTTTGCTTCAGCTATATTCCACAAATAAAATTAAGGTTTAAAGATCACTGTTTATTAATGAAGGGTGTTAGTTAATTCAGTCTTAGTGTAAGTTAACCCTATGTTTGTTTTTCGTCGTTCTCTATGGATATTTCTTTTTGATTTTCCAAACTCTGCTGCTTTTTCGGACCTGCAAAATAAAAAACCTGATTTGTATTAAAGTCATATTTTGTTATAATAACTATAAATTCGTCTTTCTATACATAAGTTACATAAGTTGGCAAAAAATATCAACATATAAGTAACAACTGAACTAACCTTTTCCCAACAATAGTTTGAAGATTGTCGAAAATGGAGCATCTATTGTTAAAGTCAGCAAATATGAGACAGCTAAACTAAGACTATAATGAGCCAGTATTTTGAAGGTCTGGAAAAAACAAAAAAATAAGTATTACATTCATATGTCGCTCAGTTTGACAGCTTTCCGCTATGATAACCAAAAAAAGCATTACATTATAATCATCATCATCAGCATCATCATCATTATCATCATCATCATCATTATCATCATCATCATCATCATCATCATCATCATCATCATCATCATCATCATCATCATCATCATCATCATCATCATCATCATCATCATCATCATCATCATCATCATCATCATCATCATCATCATCATCATCATCATCATCATCATCAGACTATACTCGTCTACTGCTCATAATTCTCTGCTAATGAACGTCACTGAGCCCAATCATCAACTATCTTCATACAGTCTCTACCATCCGTTTTCCGCAAGTTATCACTCCTTCTGCCGGTGTGTAGCCATCCTACATCAAGTTTTCCTAAACGCGGTCTCCACTCTAAAACTCGTCTACTGGGCGTTACCTATCTGTTCTTTTAGAGATGGAACCGCCATACAATTTTCTAGTCTCAGTCAATAGTTAACTCACAACTAAACCAGGAGTGAAGTATACAGGCACGATGGCTGTTGAGTTGATGGCAACCATCAGAAACCAGTGGATTAAGTACATGGCGTACGATAGCCTAGCCGGCAGCTTCCATATCTGCAGTGAGAGGAACCAGTTGATGGGACCTGGAAGGCAAAAAAAACCGCGTCTATAATGGTACCTACTTATAACGCTTATAATAGGGCTGAACTGCGGACGGAACACGCTTATAAAGGCTTGGTGGCCGAGTTTCTAGTTGGTTGGACAAAACAACCCAGCAAAACATGATAATATTGTGTTCAAAATTATTTTCTAGGAAACACAAAAATCAGTTCATTAAATATGCTGTATGATGCGCGCATGCATACCTCCAAGTTTTGGCTGCCCCGTCAACATTCCCCGTGAATACGGATTAAGTTCCTACGCCGGAAATCACACGAAATATCACTGACCATCTTCGAGGCAACCTTCATTTCGCTACATTAGAAAACACTTTCAAACAATTCTGGCATATAATGTATACTGACCTCCATACCCTTGCACGCACAGGAATACCATGAGCCCTACAGCCGTGCCCCATATCGGCCGCACAAAGGAGTTGAACATACTATCATAGATTTGATTGTCCCAATCAAGCTTTAATATGGGGTATGATGCGTACATTACGCTTGTAGATAGGGAGAAAGCTAGCACCCATAACAGTAGAGTTTGTACCTGTAAATAATAAGAGTTATAGTGATCACATTATAACTTCACTGCTCTGAATGAATAAGTATCGGTCTTTGATGTCAAAGTTTATCCAAGAGTCGAAGAGTGCCCTTCGAAGCATGCGGCGTTGAGAGTGATGATATATAATCTCCCACATGGTGGGCGTCTGTGGGGGATTTCCGGAATAATCCTTAATTGTAATTGTATTTGGACACTGAGATTTCAAGACATTTCAGTGAGAGAGGGAGTATTTTTTAAGGTTGCAAACCTGGTGTCGTTTCAAGATTTTTTTTAATAGTCGTAGTTTTATATATTATACCTTCGTCAATTTGATCCTCGTGTCTCGCCACAAGTGCAGTAGATACCCAAAGATCATTCCTACGAAGAAAGTTGATCCTCTTGTAAGTGTGTTAATATAATAATTCTGGAGGTAGTACATAAACTCGTCTTCACGGCTGATAAAAATATATACATATTTTATTAATTTAATAACAATTGTTAGTGGTTACTAAGGCCTACGTGCACGTCTATATGCATCCGCTATAATTATTTGGTGAAAATATATATATTATCCTGACAAGCAACAGCATTTCAAATCCGGTATTGCAAGCTGATCAAAATGAGCCCAAGCACCATCGTTCTACTGTTATTCACTGAGTCCCGTTGTCTACCTTTCGTCTCTAATATCAGATCCTGGTTACCTAACTGTAGTGCCGTTGGAACTAGGCAAGCTTGCAACTCTATTGAAGAACGGGAACCGTGTCAAAAATTATAAAATTTACTTGAATTCCTTGGAAAAAACCCAAACATACGAAATACAGTGCATTTTGTGATGCTCGCAGTCGCAGCTATCTATCACATAACCTTTACAAGTCACACAAAATGGAAAGACAACGTAAAAGAGTGAGACACATACAGTGTGATACCTACAATGACCACCCTACATCTGACCATGATATTATCATCATACGAATAGTGAACACCTATTATTATCCTATAGACACCTATAGACAATTCTGAAGACCTATCCAGAACAGAACAGACGTCCGACTTACTTCGGATTCACCATTGTAGAAGGGAACTCCATGATAAAGTTGTAAGTGGTCGAGGCTGCTAATATGATGAGCAGACCCACTGACAACGCTATCCAAGCCTGCTTCCTCCCACTCAGGACCCAGAACAACACCAGAGGTGAGATGATGTGCAGCTGGGTGTCTATTGCCAGGTACCATGACTGGCCAATGCACTGGAAAAATTACTTTGATGCAATTTTCAGGGAGCCGTACCCAACCAAAGGATTAAACGGGACCCTATTACTAAAGCTCCACTGTCCGTCCGTCCGTCCGTCTGCCCGTCTGTCCGTCTCTCACCAGGCTGTATCTCATGAACCGTGATAGACAGTTGAGATTTTCACAAATTATGTATGTATTTCTGTTGCCGCTATAACAATAAATACTTAACTAAAAACTAGAATGAAATACATAAATATTTAACGGGGCTCTCATACAACAAACGTGTATTTTTGCCGTTTTTATATTATAATGGTACGGAACCTTTCGTGCGCGAGTCCGACTTGCACTTGGACGGTTTTTTACTCGGTTTTATGACTACCACAGAATAGGCGGAATTTCGGATGTTCATACAAAACGAGTTTACATTCAAAGAACATAATGTAGCACTGCTCAATCTATACAAATAATAGTTTTGTTCTCCCTATTCAAATTTCTATGAAAAGCTATCGGTCTTGTATGGCAAATAAACATTACTCTGATTTTGCCAGTACTGTTTGTGCTTTCAACAAAATACATAAAACGTTACATAGTTGCAATACATAGTTTCCCGGCAAGAACTCTTAGTTACAACCAGAGATAACACTTTTCTCAGGTAGAAATATAACCAAACCAAGGCTACCCGTATAAATATGCGGTAACAAAAGCAATAAAGCGAGGCGTCACTCAACATCTTTTTCGTTTAATGTGAAACCGATGCTCGACCTTTTCTGACCAATTTTGTCGCCAAATAATAATGTGCCCATTAGGTGCGAGGTCAAAGAAGGAGCCAAGAGATTAATGAGAGGGCGAGACATTAGCCATTTACCACCTATCATTTTCCCATTCAAACTGTGCCAATGAAATGAGAGCTGCTGCTTAGGTTACTCTTATACTTACACTTGATATGTTTAGTATCCGCCAATGTATTTATTACTTTACACAATTAAATTCTAAAGAAAGGTGTTTTAAAGCACATAATCATTAGTTCATAATTGCAATGAATTACAATAATTACCACTTATTGTAACACCGTCAATACGGTTCTAATTTGTTATTGCAATTTATTGCAATAAACGTTAGCTAATTGGACCCGATGACATCCTGAGTCCTGAATGCTGTTAAAACTATTAAATTCCATTAACGACACAGGAGAAATCCTAGTGTGAAGCTACGTTTAAATAAAAAAACAAAGCAAACGAACGTAATTATAAAGTCCAAAGTGTATGTGAAATATACTTTAATTCCTACTTAAAAAGTCGAAAGTTTGTGTATTATTAACACATAGGTTATTTTTTATGCCGAATACAGCGGGTAACACCGCAGGGCGCAGCTAATTTTACTATAAGAACATTATTCTGCATGAATTGCCTTCTTCAACGCACGAAACTCACCGTCAGAGTGGGATTCACGTAGTTTTGTATATGCAGTAACGTGGACCACCAAAAGGTCCTGCACCGGTCCACTTGATCAATAACAAGGCCCCAATCGGGTCCATCCGTCATGCGGTTCAAGTACGAAGCGTCTAGGAGCACGACCGTGGCCAGCAGTGGGAACATGCGAAGCAGGCGATTCAGGTAGTATAGGTGGATATTTTTGAGAAGTTGCTCTGGAACAAGGTTCCAAAGTTTAGTTCACTAGTTGGAAGTTGCACACAGTGACTAAAAGATTCGCTATTGTTCTCTCTTTCTCTCTACTGCGGAGACCGCAGTAGAGAGAAAGAGGGAGAAA
The DNA here is from genome assembly GCA_905147375.1 of Hylaea fasciaria. Taxonomy (NCBI): domain Eukaryota; kingdom Metazoa; phylum Arthropoda; class Insecta; order Lepidoptera; family Geometridae; genus Hylaea; species Hylaea fasciaria. The sequence goes on from LR990201.1 coordinate 3,115,324, forward strand.
TAATCTTATTATTTTAATTGTAGGTACCTACCTACTTATTAGGAAACTAGCTATGCCCACGACTTCATCCGCGTGGAATAATGACTTGGGCAGAAATTTTCGGATAATATCTTTTGTTTTTTTTTGGATTGTTAACACCGTCGTTTGTTTATTATTTATCTTTAAATTGGCATAACTTTTATATTGATGAACCGATTGACATGAAACAAACATTACCACAATATATTATTATTCGTGAACACCACATCTAAATTGGATCAGCCTTTTCTGAGATTAGCGTGTACAAACAAACGCACAGACAAACAAACAAAAGCTAAGAATCATTTATCAAGGTCTCAATAATATTTTTTCTCATAATTTATATCTTTCATGTACAGACAGCGATTCGTTAAATTTTTATTATTATGTAGGTACAGAAGAAGATAATAAAATTACCTAAATGCTTTATCGTTTGCATTACTTGACACTTGGTATCGCTACCTACCGTTTTTAATCATTCCATCATAGCTAAGTACAATGTGTTTACGTAATTATGCATGCCTCTGTTCAAGTGTTCACGTCATGCAACTGTATGATTTTATGCTACCGCGTGAGGATGCAAGGAAAAAAATACTTTGCGGATCACCCACTATCACGTTACACTCCGTCTCTCGTTTTCTAATGCAGTGCAGCTAGTAACTTAGTAAATACTATATAGTATTAATACTATACAATACTATACTATATAGCCTTAGAAGAATTACACATAGAAGTCAAGTACTCGTTAGCGCCGTGTAGCCGTTTTTACTGCGACTTTTTGGACCTACGAGATCGGACTTTGACTCGCTATTGCTCGAAATCAAAGCATAAATATTTATTCATTTTACCTGCTTTTGAACTAAACATGGGACATTTTCATTGCGCTTGTGTGCGTTTTGGAGAAGATAATAACATGGCACTCACGCACACATGGATAAAAAAGTGGTGTCACTTTTGAGTGAAACTACGCATGGAACTATCCTTCTCTGCGTTATTATTCTAAGACTATAGTAAGTATACTTACTTCCAGTAAATTTTCCAGCAGTAGTGTAAACAACCAATAACCCGCTGAGTGTGAAAAATGTATCCACAGTGATGTGAGCCCCGGTTACCCAGAGTGCGCCAAATGACGCTCCCCACTGAAAGCATAATTATTTTGAAGACATTTGTATCTGAAGGGGCGCATGCATTTTTGGGCTACTGTTGGCGTAGTTAGTGAAGTCAATCTTAAAAAACTACTTTAGTCACTAAACAGTTCCTTCAGAGGAAGTGCATTTTTTTCGTAACCGTTTCGGGTGTCGGTCCAAATTGGTTCGATACGTCGGACTTTTGGTACAGATCGCGCGGCGAGAGTTTGGCTTTGACCTTCGGGTGGAGGGGATTACTGCGCATGGGTACTGTCACGCACACAATCAGAGCACCGCATGCGCCTACACACCATGCGCAGTAATCCCCTCCACCCGAAGGTCAAAGCCAAACTCTCGCCGCGCGATCTGTAAGAATATTTTTTTGTCACCACAAAATATCCCACATTTTCGTGGACTACACGTAACACGAAAATAAGCTTTTGTGAAACCAGTCTGGTTTATAGTACATGCTATTTTGGGTATTGCCGTAACAGCCCGGCTAGCTCAGTCGGTAGAGCATGAGACTCTTAATCTCAGGGTCGTGGGTTCGAGCCCCACGTTGGGCGCAATTGAAATTTTTTGTTCGTTGATTTTATTATAGGTAGTTATTATGTTATATTATGGTAGCAAGCTTTTTCTCAAGCAATAAAATATAATACAATAATATTAATACATTGTAAATAATTAGGAAATGAAGTTATCTCCTCAAATAGCGTAGGCATTATCAAACTCCATCAGCCCTTTGGCTGAATCTACTTCTAGTGCCAAATTCGAAATTAATTTGCTAGACCGATTTATTAATTTTATTGTTGGTTTTCTTTTTAATAACTTGTTTTTTATTTTTCAATAGCCAATAGGCCAACCATTGGCGTGGCCCACGAAGCACGCAGCGATGGTAATCCGCACACAAGAAGTAACAAAATTGGTGTGGGACCGAGGATCGAACCCGGTGAACTGCTCCAGCATACTCCGTCACCATCTCTAGGACTTGATGAGAATCTCATCGTAATTTCACCTATAGTGCGACCGTTTATCTCAGTCCTTGCCCGCGGGGTACAGGGCCGTGGGGGTAGCATGTCAAAGGGGATCGACCACGAAGTAAATCTATTACTATTGAGTACTCTACTATTTAGTAATCTGTGATACGCCTGCCGCCCGCACTTTCCGCAACCCCCTTAGACATCACACCCCGCGCCCCAATACCCCGCGGCGAGGACTCTATCTATAGTATTTGACATTTGTAGACAAGTTTTTTTTTTCAGACTTACCACAAGAGTGTCGATCGGATTCAGCCAGTGCATCTCGGAAAGGAACGAGTGACCGACTACGACCCACAGGGTGGCTAAAGATCGTATTCCGTCTAAACAATCCAAGGTGCCAGGACCTGACGCGAAGTTCATGACGCGCTTACCATTAGTGTAGACTGAGAAAACTCTTCCGTAGGCGTTTGCGGTTTTCGGATCTGAAAGTTTATCAATATTTGGTGTAATTAATCATTGCAGTTGGAGAGTTTACGGTGTTACGTAATATCATGCTCATAAACTACTTGTAGTGAAGACCTCACAAATATTACCAGGGTCTCATAAGTCTAGCTATTATAAATTTGACGATTTGACACTAAATCCAATATAGGAGTTTGCCCTTTGTAAAAATTAAATATCATGGTACCTACGAAATCTTCACAAAATATGACGGTTTATATGAGCTTTGCTTATAGTAGGTATATATGCTAAAGTGGGTCTGTTCGTTTGTTACGTTTTCGTACGTTTAGTAAAAGTGACCGAATCCCCAGGCAGGAGTAAGTAACGGACAAGTAAACATCAAAACGTGAAAAAACATTACCTTACCTTTTCTCAGAACGAAGATATGATGTAGGTCGTAACACGTACTGAGTAAAGTCAATATTCCGAGGACTGAAAATACCACCCTGTAACATAAAAACAACAAACGTTAGCTTGGTTTGTTAGGTTGCTTTTGTGGTAAGAGTTCTATCACTTTGTGCTAAAAGTTTTGCTTCTGTTTGCACATAGGTCATAGCAGCCAGATCGTGTTCAATCGCGTTCAATCAAAGACAGTGGACACTTTAGTTGATAAAACCACTTACACAGCTGCTGTATCAGCAGGCACCCAAGGTTTATCATCCGGCAGACGGCAGAAGTCGTCCTGGTACTGGAACCCCAGTGCTGATTCGTTGAAGAGGAGAGAGGTTATGGCTTGCTCGGTGGAGCATGGCCTAGGAATGCAGACTGCGAGGCGGAACGAAACCGTGGAGAGAGGATTGTCTGGCAATAACCTGGTAAATGGACGTGATACAATTACAATACAATACAATCACTCTTTATTGAACACCATACAATAAACATAATATACAGAATAGAAAAGAAAACAAAAAGATGCTGCACAATGGGCGGCCTTATCGCTTATGCAATTTCTTACAGGCAACCTTTGGATGGACAAGAATATCAGAGAGATTTTGCGGTATGTGGTGGTGTATCATAATAATTATAAAGGATCGGAGAGAAGAATAAATAAATAACAATAATAATACAATAATATGTAGGTGCTTATTACATACTTATGAAGAATAAACTTACATGAAATAATGGTTATCATAAATTACACAAATTTTTAAAATATAATATCGTCGCTGTAGTTGGAAAATTAAATAACTAACACATTTTGCGAAATCGACTTTATTGCATTTCCATAAAGTCTAGTTCAACTCGCATCTTTCTCTATTGCTAAAACTTTGATATCATTATTTCAAAAAAAGTTATACGAAAATGAATCTTGCAAGACACCACAAATGGAAAAATGAACATTAGAACAATTGGAGAATAAGTAGCGCTGGAAAATTAGTTAACTCGGCAATAAATAGCTAAGTGAACTCTTGCGTCTCTAAGAGAGCGAATAAAATGACTAAAGTTGTTTATTCAGTTTTCCCTCGACACATTGAAATGCCTTGCAAGAACAATGAAGTTCGGAAAAGTTAGTTAAAATCAGTTATGTAATTTATCATGCCTCATGATTGTCATGATTGTGATATAAAGCTACTTTAAAAATTGGATAAGTACATTTACCTATTCAATAGCTTACCTACCTTTTATTTATTGTGTTCAACAATTTCTTTAAATTTGATTATTTTATGAGTTAATATGCTTGCGTAGGTAGTACGTACATTTTTTCAAGTACACATTGAATGATGCGCAATGGTGATCAATTTGGTGAAAAAAGCGGAAGCGGTCACCACATGGTCAGAGGCACATCTGCAAGTCTCTGAATTGCGACGACCTACGCCAATGTTGTGCAGATTAGAAGCGATAGAGAAAACAGAGGCTCTAAAGTCTTCGCAAGAGATTTGTCTATTGGGCAGAGCCAGCTGATGAAGTTAAAAGCAGATGTCGGCAGAATCGTATCGACGAGGCCTGAGATGCTCGAAGTGATCCAGAAGTTTTATGGACAGCTATACACGTCAATACCCATCGTGACTGAGCAAGAGATCCCATAACTAGACTGGCCCGCCACTAATAGATGATATCCCGGACGTCAGTCTGTACGAGATTCGTATGGCTCTACAACTTAAATACAACAAAGCACCAGTTGATGACGGAATCACGTCCGAGCTGCTGAAGGCAGGTGAAAAACAAGCCCATAGGCCTTCAGAAGCTTTTTAGTTCCGTCATACTCGAAGGAAAAACGCCACAGGCATGGTGCAGAAGTGTGGCACTGTTAACTATCGGCCTATTTCATTTCTAATCTGAGCCATGTTTATTAAACTTGTACCAAAAAGCCACCATGCCCGTCCAACTACATAACCAGAACTTTAAAACCTATCCTCCTGCAGGGTGGAGTGAGACAGGGAGATATTATACTTATTTCAGAAACTGTTCAGCAATGCCCTGGAAGATTTCTTCAAAGTTCTCCACTGGAAAGGACGAGCAATCGACTTAAATGGCGAATACCCCACTCATTTCTATTTTGCCGATGACATCGTAGTTATGGTTGCAGCCAAGAAGAACTGAGTTCTATGCTCGATGACCTTCGAATTTCGATGAGATTCCGAATGAGTCGGTCCTAAAATGAACATGGAATAGACCAAAGAATTGCTGAATGCCCATGTTGTACCTACTCCCATGAAGAAAGAGTTTGAAAAAACTTTAAGAAATCGGTCAATCGGCGAACCCAACTCGGCTGGGCTGCGTTCGAGAACCTACGCAAAATCTTTTCGACAAGATACCACGGTGACAGAAGATGAAAGTCTATAACCAGTGTGAGTAGCCAGTGATGACTTATGGCATCAAAACATAGTTGCTCACAATGAGCCTTATCAGAAGGCTCAAAGTCACCCAGAGAGCAATGGAGAGACGAAGCAGAGGAGAACCAAAGTAACTGACATAGCTCTAAAAATTGCTAAACTCAAGTGGCATTTATAAAATATAGGTTTCATTATAAAATACACCCAAATTTAAATTACATCTTTTACTTTTATACGATTAACGTAGTAAAATAAGTAAATAAATAGGCGATTTATGATTTAACAGATGTAGGAAAATCAAATAAAGGTACTTATCGTTAGCTATTTTAAACTCAATGGAGAAAATTGACGAGGTACAACTAAACAACTGACGTACAAAAATAAATAAGTGCTTGAAGTGTTTAAATCTTTGGTGAGGGAAAAATAAACAGTTGCATTTGAATTATTATTCCACAAACAAATGAACCAAAATGTATTATAGTTCGATTTAAAAATAGATACCATGAGCATCTTTAATATACCAAAACATGGACAGTAAATTGTTAACTATAAAAAAAGTTATTGTCATTTTTTATAAAAAAAAACAGTAAATCGCGTTTATCTCGCGATTTTGGTTTTGTTAGTTATTTAGTTTTCCAACTACAGCGACGATATATACACATAGTATAGTATAATTATAAACTAATACATATCTAAATATATAGAAATACATAGCAGGTACTAAATAATATTATCATAAATATGTAAAGTTACGTAAATAACAACGAAGCATGAGCAAACAGGACTAACTCAGCGACAGGTAGTGCTTCCTCACCATGTCCTTAAAAATAGCGATAGACTTGGCTTGCCTAATGTTGACGGGCAAGGCATTCCACAGTCGAACAGCCTGAATTGTGAAGGAGTTGTCATAGAACATGGAAGAATGGATAGGCGTTTTAAGCTGCAGAGTATTAGAGGATCGTAGAACCCGAGGGTTAGACAAATGAAGAAACTCAAAACGTTGTTTCAAATACGGGGGAGTGGAAGGGATAAACAGGACACTGTACAGAAGAGAGAGGACATGAGCATCCCGGCGACGTCGGATTGGTAACCATCTGAGCTTATTGCGGAATTCTGAAACATGGTCATATTTGCGCAAGCCAAATACGAAACGTATACAAAAGTTTTGTAAGCGCTCGAGCTTATTTAGCTGTACTTCGGTCAAGTCCAAATAGCAGGCGTCGGCGTAGTCGATTACAGAAAGTAAGAGAGACTGGGCTAGGGCAATTTTGGTGGGGATGGGAAGGATTACGCAGTCTTCTGAGTGACCCAGCAGAAGCGAAAACTTTCCGACTCACCTCGGTTAACTGGGGCCCCCAGGACAGTTGCCTATCAATGAGCACCCCTAGGCTCTTGACAGTTTCGCTGATTTTAATACAAGAGCCATCAAAAAGAACCTGCGGAAGGTGAAACCAGTCAACCCTAGATATCAATCTTGAACTACCGACAACAATAACTTGAGTCTTTAAAGTATTTATACTAAGACCGTACCATTTACTCCAGTCTAAAATACGGTTCAAGTCTTCATTGGTTGTTCCGATAGCAGCGTGTAATTGGTCTAGGGAAGCTTGGGTGTAAATTTGCAGATCATCAGCATAGAGATGATAAGAAGAAGATAAATGACGGGAAATAGAGTTTATGAAAATAGCAAAAAGCAAAGGAGAAAGTACGCCGCCCTGAGGAACGCCAGCCGATGTGTGACACCAGGATGAGTAGTGGTCATCAACACGAATACGTTGATGTGATAGTGAATGTACAGATCCTGTGGCCAGCTGTGGACAGGTTGGTAGGTAAAGGCTGAGCACAGATCAGACTCGGTTATGTTTCTAACTAGATGACGTATTAGGTTCAATCATTTACAGGGGGCCTACTCCCACCTTATAGCAAACGATTTTCTTTAGGTTCTATCCAGTTTAGGTTCCTAAATGGGATCGACTAATTTCGTACCATCACCTACTTTTAAAGATAACCGTATTGAGATCGAAAACGGGCACTGAAATACTGATATTTTTGAGGTACCTAGGTATCGATATCAAATATCGGTTAAAATACACATCGGCCAACGGCCAACCACACGCACAAGCTTCACCACAGTTTTGCATGCGCAAGCCGGCTTGTACACGTACACTGTGGGATCTGTGTGTGTGTGGTTGGTAAAACGGAATGACGCGCAAACCTGCTTGCTTGGCTTGTACACTTTTCGACTTGCTTTAAATTTTGCATGTGCAAGCCCAGCTTGCGCGTACCTACTTGTCTGTGCGTGTGTTTGAGCGTTCCGTGTTCAAGCTGCAATTGAGGCTTTATTCATCATTTTTTTACACAGCAGAAATAGTTCTTCATTTGAAAATTGTTTCCACGCCGACGATCACGAGAAGAATGTGGCTGGCGCGTACCTATTTACCTGTACCGTGTGATTACACACGTGTTCAGTATTTTAATTCCCAAAATAGGTACTAAGAAAATATCGGTATTTAGCAATGTATCAATAACCATTAGCGGGGGTTTCGAAAATATCATGAATATGTCCCTGATTGACATCGCTTAGCTTAGAATGAATGAACGATATTATCTATGACTAAATGCACAAACCTAGGATTATTCATCCAACAGATATGATCTTTAACTCAAGATCCGGGGAAGAAAAGAGACAAGTGAATACAAATAGACAAAGGAGTAAGTAGGATAGTACGATGATGTTTTTTGTCAGCGTATGCACTAATTTATTGCTGTGCTGCAGAAGCAAACTAATCTTGACATTTTAGAATGTCGCACGAATGATTGGAGCACTACCTAAATAACGTGTATTATATTTCTCCGATTTATGGGGATACCCATACCCATTACCCAGCGATCTTGGCTTTTAGAATGTCGCACGAATGATTGGAGCTGCACCTAAATAACGTGTATTAAATTTATCCGATTTATCAATTGCAGCATAGGTGTCCCTTTCGGGTATACGCTTTGGTCAAGTCTATTGATACTTCGTCTATGGCACAAACCGTGAATAGCTAAAATATTATTTTTATATGTATCGAAAGCAGGGCCGCAGACGCTGGATACTACCTACTTATAGCAAGATGCAAAATATAGACTAGCTCTGTCCTTTTCCGTCACGAGTAACATTTGAATAGTCTTCTCAGGGTCTTCTCCTTATTGTGGGAAAGAGACTACCGATACCAATCGTCTATAGCTCTTTCCGTCTACGTAAGGTTGACGTTCATTCCTCGCTCACTCATTTGCGATAAAATTCTCCGTGGTGGAGCTGTAAGCTATAAAGTACCTAGGTAGGTACATGAGTTTTGGCGGGAATCCGATAGTGAGATGTTTTTTCTCAAACTTGTGTTTCTTCGAGTGTTAATGTGCAATATTGGTGGAATCATTCAGTGTTTAGATATAAATAAATATATTAAGTATTTACATGGTCAAAGTCACGATTCAGTAAAGTAGTGGATGCTTTACTGAAACTTCTTGGGAGATTTGGAAAAAATGCGAAATGACACGCTTTTTGGGTTTATATCATTTGCCCACGCGCGTGTATGTTAACGAACACTAATTGATTACTATGCCACCAATACTACGCATTAACATTTGAAGAAACACAAGTTTGTGAAAAAAATACAAAACTAACGTCTCACTATAGGATTCCCACCGAAACTCGATGTTGTTATTGTTCGTGTGAGTCCAACATCTTAGGATTCCTCGTCCAGGCGAGAGAGGTTTCGTTGACGGTCGGGGCTACAACTCGTATTCTCAGAATAAAAGGCTCGTATTGTTGAATTTGTGACCGTGGCGGATGCTGCGATGATTACGGTTCATCTGACGAAGTCACCACGGGTCGAAACCTCGGGTTTCGCCAGCCTTGGGCATGTGCACGTGTAGTAGGTATGTACCAAAACGATTCAGTTTTGGTGAGAAAATATTTAACTTTTCTTGGGCCGCTAATTATGACAACTAAGCGGTTCAGTATTGGTAAAAAGGTCAAAAGAAGTAGGTTTGTTCCAAATGAATGAACGAAACATTAAATAATAGTAATACCTGCCTTTCGATATCAAAAAGGTAGACGTCAATTCCTTTAGATTCAAAATGGCGGCAACCTAAACTGAGCGGCAAGATGTCAAAATAAGACGTCATGGTACGACTGAGTAGAACGTGAGTGGAACGATTCTGTTTAGGTCCGCAACTGGATCGCAATAAGAGGTCATGGTAAGGCCCCAGGTGTATAAAACGAGGTTTGATATAGATTCTGACATTTCTAACCTGTGATTTACGAGTAGGTCTACTACTCGTATTCTATGCTCTGATGTAATATTATGGTAGAAGTTATGTTATAATTATTAGTATAATACAATTTATCTTTAGGTAGGTATGTCTACAATTTTGTGGTTATACTATACCTACCTCTGTAGTATAATCGAAACATTAGGCAGGTTGATATTTTTTAAGTGATCGGTTATCTAGATTGTAGATAAACGAGCACTTAAAAATATCACACATTATTTTAGCAATTATCGATATCTGTACCTATACCTACCTAAAATCAATTAACCTAAAATCATACCTCTCATCAGGTATTCCGGCCATCGCACGAAGGCCTCTTCCCAAGACATTCGATTCCTTCACCTTGGCTATGGTCTCGTTCCTCATCACCAAGGACCGAGGGTTAAACTCCACCCATTCCGGAAGCTCTGGTAGTTCCGCGAACTCGAAGCTTTGAGCCAGTGGCACTCGAATCATGCAGTACTTCCCTTGCAGGACTGAGTCTTGTAAATCTTGGTTTATTTCGAGGCATTGGTGGTAGTTCCCTAGGTCTAATGTGTTCCCTATTAGTATACCTCTAGGTGTTCTTATCCCCGCGTCGAGGACTGTAAAATAAAAGAGTTAGGTAGGTATTGACTTTCTTCTAAATATTGCTCAAACCATGTACCTATTAGGAGTCCTTAGGATGCTGACGTATACGGGAACCAGTTTGCGGTTTAGTGCATTGCTGTTTAAGGTAGGTACCTACCTAATCAATAAATCTAAGTTATATTCGGCTAATATACAATATTTTCAAAAGCACCTAACTTCACTGTTTTAGGTAGTCAGATATAGGAAGAGTACCTATAGGTAGGTGCCTATATGGATGTATGGATTTTTGTTAGGGTCGAATCTGGCTTGTCAATTATTTTGTGATTAGGTTCAGAGTTGAAATCGTGCGAAGCCATTTCTAATGATAAATTTATTATACAATATTAGAGTGAAGAGCGACAGCAGCTGATCGGATGATAGAGACGGGAGGTAGATAACGGAACTCCTCTGTGATGTAGATTGGTGGTGTTTGGTCTCAGTTTGGTCAGCGTGGATAGGTACCAAATAGTTTGCAAAAGCTTGAATAGACCGATATATTTTCCCTCAAAATCTGTTGAAATAATATAGGTACTCACATCTTAGCCGCAGAAAAGAGTCCGTTGCGACATATTTCACTTGTTCGTCACACAGCTCCGGGTCTAAAACCTCCTGGTAAAGCACATCGTCCAAGGCATTGTTAGGCGTGTCCCACACGAGATTACCACTTACAGTTCCTATCGCTACACTTATTAGAAATATAAGGAAACAGAAAGGACCACTCATTATTTAGTTTTGTGACCATTAAAATTGTATTCATTCAATTTGCAACGCACTGTCCCATTTAAATGATTCTGTGCTAAGTGTAATTGGTTAATATCCGATATAATTAATTAATCTCTTCCGTTTTTTATAATAAGTACCTACCTACTAGCTAGATATTGTTGCTATCTGATAAATATTATATATTTAGGCACCTAATATATTAAAAGCTAATTCGTAAAATATACAATATCTTATCAACTTCAGATTATGTAGGTATCTATTAGATTAGGTAGATTATCTGAGTTATCAGTGTGCAGTTTTTGATTTTTTATTGAACCGATTGATTTCCTTGTATCTTTGTACACGGGGAAAATACCTTGTAGGTAGGCTACGAATTAGTACCTAATTACTTATTACTTATTCGTAGCTTGTAGGTACAAAACTTGAATTCAATGTAGAAGTAGGTTGCAAATATTTCATCTTACATTACAACATGAACCTGCTAGCTGCTAGGCCCCGAAGTAGCACTGGCCATTTTATTGTAGGCAAGTATTTATGTTTCTTGTTAGGTTAGGTACTTAGGTAAGTAGGTGTACCTATAACTTTTGATAACTCACTTAACTTTTCATACTTTCGAGGTAGATTTTTCGGAACAGAATGCAACCCCTAAAACCATCCCTTGTATAAACAAACAAACAACATCCTAAACAAACATTTTCATGTAAATTGGTTCAGTAGCTTTTGTATCTGATATAAGTGAATCACTTTACTGCTAGTCACAGACAAAAATAATTAATATTTCGTTTTTTAAATAATTCTTATTCTTTTACAAGTTTTTTTTTATTTATGAATTCGCGCTGGAGTGGAAAAGGCTTGCCCTTTTCTTTTATTCATAGAAAGTTATGTTAGGCTTATTACGCGCACTGAGAAATTGAATTGCGCGAAGTGACGTTTAATAAAATGTTATGGGGTTATTCTTTCACATAAGAATTATGCACTCACTTGACTCACTATGGGTGGGAGCCGCATCCCTATTATATGGCATGGCAAGCAGTCATCCATAATGACCATAATCATAAATGTCTTCATGGGGGACGGCGCGAACGCAGTCCCCACTACCAAAAATAACGCGTCCGAGTTATCCACATTAGGGATAATCGCAGAGGTCAACCCGTTCGCAGTGCAATGAACAGGCCTCGCTCTGGGGGAACCGCCTTCATGATCACGGTGTCCCCTACGCCAGGTAAGTATGATTTGAATTCCGCGCTCCAACCGGCTCATGTTTCGCCGGAGAATCTTGTCACCGCGATTCAGCCGTCCGGCGCTCGTTTATTAGTGCCATCTAGTTTTGTTTGGAGTAACCAACCTTAGACGTTATCTCACTGCCGTACGTACCTTAGACGTTATACGGCGGTCGGCGACCTCTAGTTAATAAATACTGCAACATAACATCTATCTTACTTTACTACACCGAGTGAAAATGATGCAGTGGTATGGTAGCTATTAAGTTTTTTAATTTCTTTGAATAGGTACTTTGAATTGGATGTTTTCTAATTAATTTTATAACTCCTTTTATAGCTATCTTTTATCTTATAAGTACTTACCTACAAAAACCATCTATGTAGGTAGTAGGTACCTACCTACTTTTTTATATTAAGGTACATACTAGGTACATAGGTTTGCGTTTTTACCTGAGTAGGTAAGTATACCTACTTCGTATCATCTAGGTAAAAAATTAGGTAAGTACTAAGTACCTAGGTAAGTAATAACCAGTACGTTCCTACTTATTTATGATGATGTAAAGATTACAAAGGTAATCCTACTTATAGTATACCTATCCCTACTCCTACTAGTAAGTAATGTACCTACCTAAATTTTAAATAAAAAATAAAATTGGTATGTAGATAAATAAGTATAATTACTACCTGCTTAAATTCCGTAGGTACCTAATATAACATAATCTTTTAAAATACATTGTTATGGTCGTAAAAAAACACTAAATTGCCAAAATTACTACTAAGTTCTATGTTTACATTGAGTAAATAAAATTGAAATCAGTGCTAATAAAACCGCTTATCACAGTTGAATTTTATTACTTGTTCGTACTTTTCTTAATCGCATCAACGCATCGTCATTCTACATACAACCACAATTACTGTGGAACTACCTAGGAACCTGATATATAGATTGTCTTGTCTCATTTGAATCGATTCGATTACAATCTCAATTTTACTACTCGTATACTAAAACTGAGCAAAAAATAAATACATAGGATCGTTGTAGAATGCATATTTAAGTAGAATGCATATTTTTAACATGGATCCCACCATATACCCATCTATATTCTCTGGATATAATGTACATCCAAGCTAGGTACCATGAGTGCATAGTGCCCATGCATGGGTCATAGGCGCCTAACCTGTGGATAATTTATTACCCTCTGCAGGGGTAAATTAACTTTTCTGCGGGGGTAAAAAAGAAAGCATAACAATATTGCTCTAACATAGATGTGATCTGTGATACTGACTGAAAATCTAAACATTCCTTAACACTTTGATAAAGGTGTTTACCTTGCGGTTATGCAAATCTAACCACTGCTATCACTATGATAAAATAAAACCATTCTGATAATGAAAATCATGACTGACAAACTATAATAATAATAAAAAAATAAGTCCTATAGAACTTAAACAATAATAAATACATTTTAAATGGAATATTCCAATGTGTTACATAAAAGAACAGATAATATCATGTGATTTCAAAAACAATAACTTATCTATGGAAAGCAAAACATAGATAGATGCCTGAACGTTGGTTGGATCATTCATTATAGATTATGGTTGTTGATAGAAAGATCATGGTCTCACAGGTCAGAGATCCATGGGTGCATTACATTATACCTAATAAAAATACATTTATAATAAATTGTAACAACTTTTATAACTGCCAATGATAACAATGATACTCCTATGCTTACTTAGCCTTACACATTATCCTTAACTACATTTTCTAATCCTTGCAGACGGCCAAAGCTTCCTGTTTTTCTTCGACAAGTTCCTTTCCGGTGTTGTCAAGCATTTTACGGGCAAAGTCTGAGATAGTCAGGCCTTGAACAATCTTCCATTTGCCATTACTGGTTGTAACAGGGAAAGAGTAGACGATATCGGCGGGCGTGCCGTATGACCCGTCAGAAACGACACCCATGCTGACCCAGCGATCTCCAGTGCCCAAGAACCAGTCCCTCATGTGATCGGAGGCGGCTTTAGCTGCAGACAGCGCAGACGACATCTTCCTGGCGGCGATAACGGCGGCGCCTCGCTTCTGGACGGTTGAAACAAATGCTCCCTTCAAATACTCATCATCATTGATAGCTGCCGGGACAGGTTTGTCAACACCTCCAACAGTGACGATAGCATTGGCAGCATCCGGGAACTGGGTGGAAGAGTGATTGCCCCAAATGATGACATTCTTCACATCTTTGACTGGCACACCCAGCTTAGCAGCCAGCTGTGATTGTGCACGGTTTTGGTCGAGACGGGTCATGGCAGTGAAATTTTCCTTGGGAATTGATGGAGCGTATTTGGAGCAGATGAGCGCATTGGTGTTAGCAGGGTTACCGACTACAAGTACTTTTACATCTTTGCGTGCTACTTTGTCCATGGCCTGGCCTTGCTCCTTGAAGATGCGCACGTTGGCAGCAAGTAGGTCTTTCCTCTCCATACCTTCTTTCCTGGGCATAGCTCCGACGAGGAAAGCGGCGGCGACATCTTTAAAGGCTTCTTCAGGGTTGGCAGTGGGAAGCACTCCGGCTAGAAGGGGAAGGGCGCAGTCAGCTAGCTCCATCACCACACCTTCGAGGACACCCATCATTGGGGCGATATCAAGGAGGTGCAAGTAGACTGGCTGCTCCGGGCCGAAGACAGCACCGGAGGCAACCTGGTACAGAAGTGAGTAGGCGATCTGACCAGCAGCACCAGTGACAACAACTTTGATTGGGGCGGCCTGAAAACAAACATTTATCATGATTAAATAAGTACATGTATTTCGTTTTACTGCTTTTTAACAACTATAAATACAAGTCATAAAATTAATTGAACTGGCACTTTGACAATAGATAGGAATAATAAATACTAAAGAAAACAAATGAATTTTGGAAGGTTTTACCATTAGGCATGGGATATTGGCAACAACAGAAGTATCCTCTGTTTTCTTAGAAGAACAACACCAGGCCATGTTGGTGGTAGACAAGTAGGTACATAGCAATATTTATTCGGATCATTCCGATCATGTAAAGTACCTCGGTAATTGTGCAAGATAAAGTTTATCATAGCCATTACTTGGAGATAAGCTGAAATGTAGGTAGGTACTACTTTTGAAAGATATTTTTACCGCTCTAACTACCTACATACAAATTGCACTTGGAGTAACATTAGGTAGGTAGGTAGGTAATATAAATCAATGTTACCTCAGGATGGTTATGTTTTAGGAATTCATATAATATTGAAGTTGATGGTACCATTTTAATAAATTTCGCATGTTGTTGAAGGTCAATGCAATGTCACTGGAATTATATTCTTACCATTTTTTGCTTTTCTATCCAAAAGGATTCACAGATGCTACTGGAATATAGTTACTAGTTCTTTGAACTAATGGCAAATAG
Organism: Hylaea fasciaria; assembly: GCA_905147375.1. Taxonomy (NCBI): domain Eukaryota; kingdom Metazoa; phylum Arthropoda; class Insecta; order Lepidoptera; family Geometridae; genus Hylaea; species Hylaea fasciaria. Next base: position 3,131,015 of record LR990201.1, read on the forward strand.
CAACCTCGTGTACCAGTAGGTATTTTGCGTAAAAACCGACGGACAACTTTGACCCTATCGATACCGAACGGTACACACAGTCGCACGCACCCACACACACACGGCACTATTTTTTTTATGAAATGAACCGGACGGACGGATGATCGGCCAGCTGTCGTCGTTAGTCGCCCGGCGGGAGGAAGGGCGGAGGGAGGGAACGGAAAAACACGCGCGCGCAATGGCGCGCATCGTCGGCGGGTGTTTGTGGTTTTTGACATTTGGATTTTTTGATTTACTTTGTTTAGTTATGGCTTCGCACGGCTTGTGCATTTGGCCCGTGTCAAGTATTAAATATGAAAGTAATTTGAAGTATTTCTTTTTTCATGATAGGCAAGTCATAGCATTATACTAATTCTCGTGGTGAAGTAGTCGATTATTTACATAGTCAAAGTCTTGATTGTAAAGTGGTGGATGCTTTACTGAAACTTCCTGGGTGTTTTGTTAAATATGCGAAGGACACGCTTTTTAGGTTTGTATCATTTGCCCACACTCGTGCACGTTCACGAACACTCACTGACTAATATACCTACCACTATAGGGTTACCGCCAAAACTCATTAGGATTAAAATAGGATTTAATTTTGGATTTGTCAAATATGTAGGTAACGTTTCTTTTTTCTTGTTTGTGACCATCTTTGTGACTAGTGACTTTTTTTTATTATTTTAGTTATGGCTTCGCACGGTTTGTGCAAATAGCCAGTGTCAAGTATTTTATTTTAAATATTTCTTAATTCCACATTAAGAAAGTCACAGCAATATTATAGCAATCGTGGTCAAGTAGTCAAGTCAATTATAATACAGTGTCAAAGTCACGATTCAGTAAAGTAGTGGATGCTTTACTGAAACTCCCTGGGAGTTTTACAAAAAATGCGAAATGACACTTTTTTGAGTTTATATCATTCGCCTACACTCGTGCACGTTAACGAACACTTAATGAATAATATTCCACCAATATAACACTTTCCCCCGGTTTCTGAAACACCAATTAGCGAAAAAACTTGCCAACGGTCTGTTAATCTACTGTCAAACGCTTTTTGGGTTGCTAGAATCTCATTGTGACAGACTGTTGACGAAAGTGTCAAATCTACAGTTAAACGTCAATTAAAGCCATTTTGGGTTTCTGAAAAGCTTTTTCGCGTGTCAACGGCTTGTTAACTTGTAATTGTCCACCTTTGAAATATACATTTTTGGAGGTAAACACAGTTATAAACTGTTAGGGAGTGTTACAGAAAGCTCAGAAGCAAATGGATGAATAAAACACAATAATAACATAAGTAATTATTATTTTTCACTTCTAACAAAAAAAAAAATTTTGCAGAACGAATTACTTATGTCCTTGTCGGATTTGGCGCGTTATATTGACGCGGAAATTCTAAACTATAATAAATTCTTGCGCTATGCATAGGTGCTATGCTTTCCCATGCCTGGGGTTTTCATTCTATGTTAACTGAGTTGGTACACTTGTTTCCTTTCTTTTATATGATTGTAGGTACCTGAAACAAAAACAAACAAGTTCATGATAAAGTATTACCTAGCGAGGTACTTCTGTTCATAATCTTATTTCATTGCAGGCATACAAATCAACTTGGTATTGAAATATATTATTATAATGTACCTATAGGTGTAACAGCAAGGTGTAGTAATACTGAAACTACGCATACACATACATATTTCGAAGTAGTCTGGAGGTACTATAAATCTGTAAGTAGTTACGGTAATGAATTATTACACGTCAAAGTTTACTGCAAAACTAACCATCGTTCAACCCTAGTTATCAGCTGGGCAATGTCAGTGAACTTGAGGCATAGGCTAACATGTACAGTCTTACCCAACTTATATGGTGCGTCGTGAATCTTCGTTCGCGCAGAAAATAAAGTATGGTCGGAAGATTAACGAAAGAATGCTTAACACTTACAATCAACCTAAGATCACTATTATAAGGTTCATAATACACTGCAGCTGTTGCACATCGCAGTTCTACCTGCGCAGAAGATGAATTTTCAAAGCGCGGGAAATGCTATTGACCGCTATTAATTGGTCGGCAGCCGCCCCGCCATCTTAGCGATCGCCGCGTGGCATGAGTGAGATGGAACTAACAGCTGCAGTGTATTATGAACCTTATAATAGTGATCTTAGGTTGATTGTAAGTGTTAAGCATTCTTTCGTTAATCTTCGGACCATACTTTATTTTCTGCGCGAACGAAGATTCACGACGCACCATATAAGTTGGGTAAGACTGTACAACTCTAGCCGGCGGCATTACTCAAACAAAACTAGGGGAGTTTTGGCGGGAATCCGATAGTGAGACGTTGTTGGTTTTGTATTATTAGCTCAAACTTGTGTTTCTTCGAGTGTTAATGTGTAATATTGGTGGAATATTAACCATTAAGTGTTCGTTAACGTGCACGAGTGTAGGCGAATGATATAAACTCAAAAAACGTGTCATTTCGCATTTTTTCCAAAACTCCCAGGAAGTTTCAGTAAAGCATCCACTACTTTACTGAATCGTGACTGACGATGTAAATAATTGACTTGACTACTTGACCACGATTGCTTTAACATTGCTGTGACTTTCTTAATGTGAAATTAAGAAATACTTAAAATAAAATACTTGACACTGGCTATATGCACAAACCGTGCGAAGCCATTACTAAAACAAAAAAAAACAAAAAAAACAAAACTAGGTGTAGAAGTAAAGTTGTGGTAAAAGTTCCACCAAAAATTACTAGATGGCGCCAGGGCCGTTTCTAAGAAATCCTGCATCGCGCAAGCGTTGTGTGACCGGCGTAACGTGACGTCATCCGTATCATGTTAGGGTTGTAATATTTAGTTATTTTGTCAATTTGAGTGAAAAAATCGATTATCGATTTCAGGTTTTAGTACCCTGGCAAATGATTCATCACCAGGTACACATACCCACATTTCAATATTACTACACCTTGCCGATACACCTTGTATAAATAAGTGGGTAGGTACTTACGTGTCAACTATTAACAAAAACTCTCATTTTTCTCTCTCCGTGTAATTTATACGAGCCATTTTCCTCTTCGCTTTGTTTTTATATTTATATTCCACTATATTTTGTAAATAATATGTAGGTAGCTGGTACCTACCTAGGTATACTTTTTTTTTTTTGTTTTAGTTATGGCATCGCACGGTTTGTGCATATAGCCAGTGTCAAGTATTTTATTATAAAAGTATTTATTAATTTCACATTAATAAAGTCACATCAAAATAGCAATCGTGGTCAAGTAGTCAAGTCAATTATTTACATCGTCAAAGTCACGATTCAGTAAAGTAGTGGATGCTTTACTGAAACTTCCTGGGAGTTTTGGAAAAAATGCGAAATGACACGTTTTTTGAGTTTATATCATTTGCCTACACTCGTGCACGTTAACGAACACTTAATGATTAATATTCCACCAATATTACACATTAACACTCGAAGAAACACAAGTTTGAGAAAATAATATAAAACCAACAACGTCTCACTATCGAATTCCCGCCAAAACTCCGTAGGTATACTTTTTTTTTTTTTTTTTTTTTTGTTTTAGTTATGGCTTCGCACGGTTTGTGCATATAGCCAGTGTCAAGTGTTTTATTTTAAGTATTTCTTAATTTCACATTAAGAAAGTCACAGCAATGTTATAGCAATCGTGGTCAAGTAGTCAAGTCAATTATTTACATCGTCAGTCATGATTCAGTAAAGTAGTGGATGCTTTACTGAAACTTCTTGGGAGTTTTGGAAAAAATGCGAAATGACACGTTTTTTGAGTTTATATCATTCGCCTACACTCGTGCACGTTAACGAACACTTAATGGTTAATATTCCACCAATATTACACATTAACACTCGAAGAAACACAAGTTTGAGCTAATAATACAAAACCAACAACGTCTCACTATCGGATTCCCGCCAAAACTCGTAGGTATACTTTCAATTGACTTTCGTTGTCAAACAATAGCAAGAGACAAAAAACCATAGAGCTATACAGATTAAAAACACTAAAGAATGAATGAAATTGAACGAACTTGTCAAGTGTGACCATTTCAATAAAATAATCTCTTGTCAACAATCAATTAGCTAATTTTGTGTTGAATTGCGTTCTAGAAACCCGAAGAGCGTCAACCGACTGTTAAATGTGACAGTCTCCTGACTAATTCTATATGTGACAAGCGTTTCAGAAACCGGGTGTTTAACACTCGAAGAAACACAAGTTTGAGAAAATAATACAAAACCAACAACGTCTCACTATCGGATTCCCGCCAAAACTCCGACTAGTGACTTCGCACTTCGCACCATCGATATACCTACTCTTCGCACGGTTTGCCTGTGTCATCTCAAACATCAACGTTAAGCTAAGTCATTTTATTTTTATTATTGTCTATGGAAAATAAAAATAGGGTAATGAAACTATCGATTTTCGTTTTCTTATATTTTGATTTTTGGATTGGAATACTATACTGCCAATACAAAGGGGGCGTCCATAAATTACGTGAGGTGTTTAAGGGGGGGAGGGGGTCGAGTCAAATCTCATCTAATCTTACGTTGGAGAGGGGGGGGTCTCGGCAAATATCACGCTATTTTTTTTCTGATTGAAACAAAAAAAATTATACTATTTTGGTCCATTTAATCCAGATTGTACATGCTCTCAACAATATTGATTACTAGACTTAACTAGTCGTAAATAAAAGCACGAAGCAAATTTGTTTTTTCTTTTTACAATAACAATCCAACGCGTTTACGTAAGAAACTCACTTGAAAAATCTCACGTGAGATTGGGGGATGGGGGAGGGGGTTGAATAAAATCTCACGACATCTCACCAGGGGGGGAGGGAGGGGCAGAAAATTAAAAAAAAGACCTCACGTAATTTATGGACGCCCCCAAACTACGAGGCTTCTTACTTTATTTCTAAATAATATGGCCAAATTAATTACCTATGCACCTATTATTTTAGTTATTTACATAGATATTTCTTATCAACAAATTATAACAAAGTCGATTTAATAAAAAAAATCTATAGACGACGTAGGTACCAGAAACATATCGTGCGAACTATAACTGCGAACAAGCTTGGTTTTTAGGCGGGAATTCGATAAAGTGAGACGGTATTGGTTTTGTATTTTTTTTTTAAACATGTGCTTCTTCGAGTGTTAATGTGTAATATTGGTGGAATATTAGTCATTGAGTGTCATTGAGTGTTCGTTAACGTGCACGAACGTTGGCAAATGATATAAACCTAAAAAGTGTGTCACTTTGCATATTTTCCAAACTCCCTGCAAGTTTCAGTAAAAAAAGCATCCACCACTTTACTAAATCGTGAATTTGACTATGTAAATAATTGACTTGACTATGAGAACTGCCTGTAATACTATGACTTTCCTATTATTGTGAAAATAAGAAATACTAAAATATTGTGTTTTACTACGTGACACTGGTTAAACGCACAAACTGTGCGAAGCCATATCTAAAACAAAAAAAAACTTTTATATGACATAATTAAAAATAACCTCAAAATTCTTTTTGATAACCAGGAGTTCAGTATGAGAATTTGAACGGTTTCTAATTCGGTATAATATTCCGTAAAACCAGTGTAATTTCCATGTTCTAGATATCTCTGTGCATAATGTCGTCACTGCTACGATCTACGAAATTTGTGCGGTATTTTACTGGCGCTGCAAGAACTCTTTTGCTGAACTCTGCTAAGACCGCCGAAACCAATCTAATTACAAGTTCGAAGGCTCTATGCGTTGCTAACAAGTAAGTAAGCTTATTATAACAACATTGATTGAATATTACAAAAAAAAAATACTAGTTACCTAAGTACTTAGGTGATAAATAATCGACATAACTCACCTACAAATTCAACGGTGATAAGTTACCCAGCTAAGGAACTTAGGTACTACCCTAGGTATGATGTAGCTATGCGAAGCTGCTGGGTTTGAGTCATTGCATGCATTATTCCTTCATTGAGCTTTAATTGTTTTGTAACATACAATTTTACTATACAACAAAGTTACGGCTGAGTTTATTTAATTACTCGTTATTTTGTTCTAGTGTGTTAATGCGCGATTATGCTACCAAGAAAGCTGAAAGTCTAGAGCCGTTGCTGCAGAAGCTAGATTCAGAGGTGCGAAGATATGGCCGTATCACAAAGAAGGACATTGATGAAGTATTTGACGAAATAAGATCAAGAAACGACATCACAAGCTCTCAGTCCTTGCTAGTCATTAGATGTTGTGGTAAGCTTATTTCTATTTATGTATATTTTACTTAAGTATTTACCAGCTGTGCCCTGAAATTACACTGGTGATTCCCAGTATAAAAAATAGCCCATGTGTTAATTCAGTGCCTCATCCATCTATAATCCAATGTTTAATCATAAGGAGTAAAATTTACAATTGAAATGAGATGAGAGAGAGAGAGAGAGAGATGACTCTATGGACCGTATTAATAAATGAAACTCAATAGCGCTACCAAGTGCGCTACCAGCTGATCCACACTCAAAATGTAATCTACATCTTGAAATCGTTGCTATTTAATAAATGGATATTGAGATGTAGCACTGGCTACTAGATACTGTCTTGTATGTGTCAATTGTGTCATAATCGGATAGCACTTAACCGCTGAGTGCCATTTATTAATTTGCCAGATATCATGTAAGTTTCTGTTCCTAATCTACAACTTAAGATGTATATATTAATTAGAACGAAAAACCAAGTGCACACTGAAGATAGCTCTCAGAGCTAAGTTTGATTAATTAATAATATGAGATTAAAAATCCGAATATACATCCTAATGTCATCTCTGTAATCTGTAAATCTCTCATCTAAGATCAGCTGTTTTGACATAATTGATTAACAAACACTCACACATTTATAATATCATTATTAGTTATATGTAATGATTGTTATTAAAATATACAGTATGAAGAACATTATAATGTAATGGAAATTATGATCTAAAATAAATTTATAAGTATAATTTTGTTCAGTTCTTATTTACCTTTATAATTAAAATGCCGTATCAACTATTGAACCATCAAACCACAAAGAAGAATAATTGTATAGATACCAATACTAAATCTAATGTGAGTAACCAAATATACATCTTGTATTTCAGGTGAATTAGTCCCCGAAGAATTGCCCGAGCAAAGAACGCTGCTCGTCCAGAAGATATGGAGTGTGCTGACAGAGAGAGGGATCCCTATGGACATCTCCCACTACAACGCTTTGCTGAGGGTGTATCTGGAGAATGAGCATCCATTTTCACCTGCACAGTTCCTCGAGGAGTTAGAGAAGAAAGGGTTGCAGCCTAACAGGTGATAAGAAATTGTAACCTGTCTTTGATCTATGCACCAATATGCTGCGACATTGATTAACACAATGGAAAATCTAGCGTGTCTGGTATGGATCCGAGATATACATGATGACAAGTCAATAACTAAAAATGCCATTAAAATTCCAGAGTAACGTACCAGAGACTCATGTGGCGATACTGCCAGGAAGGCGATGTTGATGGCGCTACAAAGGTACTAGAAAAGATGCGCGAACTCAATTTCCCCGTATCGGAACCTGTTCTCAACGCACTTGTGATGGGCCATGCTTTCCATGGTGACACTGATGGAGCTAAATCAGTGTTGGAGACCATGGCAAGAGCTGGGCTCCAGCCTACGAACCGTACCTACACCCTACTGGCCTGCGGATTTGCTAAAAAGGGAGATGTTGATCGCGTGAACGAAATTATCAAACTTGCCACTGAGAAGGATGCTCTTATAACTGATAAGGTAAGACTTAGCACATAGATTTTCAAGCAGCTGGTAGCAATGATTGCGGTAAATTATTTTCATTATGATCATCTGTCATACTCCAAGACCTATAACTTTAATTTTGATTTTGCTGTCTCTTACTAGGTCATTGTATCTGCACAAACATTTTCTTGTGTAGATTTAACAATTAATATACTATGGAAATAGAACATAGTTGCATAATCACCAATCAATAATTGCAAATAATTTAAAGAAATATGACACTCACTACTGAGTGTCATAATTTAGTCATCATAGCAACTCTATAATTTTTTATAGACATTTTTAATGTATCATTTAACCATGACATTGTGTGCTTATTCCCAGGACATGCTAGAGATCATTGAACACTTAGCAGTAAGTGGTCACGGAGACAAGGTGGAGAGTTTATTCCCGCATTTGCATAAGAATATTGGATACAACCAGGAAGTCTGCAATCTCATATTTAGGCTACTCAACAAGGGGCAGCTGGAAACCGCAAAGAAAATGTTATCAACTATGCCAAAGACGGCGACCACGGATACACCTTTCAAGGGAGCGTTCTTCATCAAACAATTGCTACGTGTCAGCAAATCAGCGGATGAAGTGGTCCAAACTTGCTTAGAGCTTAAGTCGGAAGGACTCATCCCAAACGCTATTCTTATTGCTACAGAAAACGCCCTGATTCAGGGCCGCAATGAAATCGCTCAGAAATTATTTTCAGAATACGAAAATGAGGGGCTGGAAGTCCGCTCGCATTTCTACTGGCCTCTTTTGGCGCAAAAAGTAAAAGAAAACGATGAGGAAGGACTACTACAAATCCTTAAGGACATGCGGCAAAAAGATGTCAATATTTCAGGAGAAGCACTGAGAGATTACGTAATACCCTACCTGTTGAAAAGGGATCCTGAAAATGTAATTCCTAAACTTCAACTGGCTAATGTACCGATTTCTTACACTGCCAGGAATTTGGTACACGAATTGTTAGAACAAGGCAATATTAAAGCGGCGGCTAAGACAGCGTTGCAGTACAAAACGAGAGGGAGTTACTCTTTAATTGCTAGACCACTGCTAAATGCATTGAGCAAAACTAGAGACATTGATTCTTTCGTTACCATATTGCATGTACTTAGCAGCAAACCTCCGATGAACCAAGTGGAAGAGGAAGTGAATGACGAAGATCAACGAGAGGAAAGCAATATCAATGAAGTCAGCCGCGTGGTAAAGACGGGCGTGAAGATATTGAAGGACAACGATTTAGTTGAGAAGCTACTCCTCGCATTGCAGGCCAAAGGCTTAAGACTCACAGTGGCGAGTGCTGAGGCTATAGAGCAGTATATGGGCGAAAGTTTGACCACAACGATTTCTAAGCGACTGTCGCAGCTCACTTCAACTAGTTTGGAACCTTTGCCGCTTGAAAGTCCGCAAAGAGATACGCTGCGCACCACTGAACAGTTAGAGAAACTGATCGAACAGCTCGAGGCCAAAGAAGGCACCAACGTCAACCGTCTGAGGAAACAATTACTGTCCTCCTACATCAAAGACAATGACGTTAGTAAAGTCACCAGCTACGTGGAAGAATTGAAAGCCACCAACTTTGAAATTAATGTGGCTACGTATGCGCAACTATTCGAGTTCTACTGCCAGAACGATGAAGTAGAGAAGGCTATGCAAACCCACGCCGAGATAAAGTTGCTGAGTCCTGATTTCTTACTAAATAAGTACAAGTTGCTCCTCATGGCGTACGCACTTGTGAGGGCCAACAAGTATGACGAAGCTATTGCATTTTTGAAAGACAGCAAACTGGGTGAAGACAGTGATACGGGTTACCTGTTGAATACGACATCATGGCAGATATTAAACACTCTCGCTGAACAGAAGGACCCAGTAAAAGTGAGTATCTACTGTCATTGTCTCACTTTATTATCCTTGTAACAGTTTTAAATATGATCTACTAATGAATACTGCCAATGTTCGGTGTGATGTGCATGTGAAATTATATGTCTGTAAGTGGTACCCACGATACAGGAGCAATCCTAGTGTGGGGCTACGTTTTATCTAAAAAAAAAAAAAAAAAAATGTTCTGTTCTCTTTAGGTGAAAGAGATGACGAGCACTCTCATATCCCAGAACTACATTGAGCCGTCAAACGTGTTGCTCGGACCTTCGATCAAGGTTCACCTGAGGAATGACGACCTGGACGGAGCACTGGCGGAGTTTGAGCACTGCTGCAAACAGTTTAGAAGCACGCCATGGAAGGGAGAGCTGATGAAAGCTCTAATAATGAAAGAAGATGCAACTAAACTCCAGTGGCTCGCCGATTTGAGCACTCAGGTATACAATTATGTACCTTAAAAGCTTGAGCATTTACCTAAATTTTTGTGATTTTTGCATGTTGTAATTTTGTGATGAGACGTTGAGGTCTTGTAGCGCCAGGTATGAGCTGAGCCTATCAAAGTCATTAGGTACTAGGTACTTTGAATTGCAATGCAATGCAAAATCGGACATGGAACAGAATTTCGCCTGTCGCTCTGAGATGTCGGATTTCATGTCTCGTCGATGTATTTTTTTATATGTTATAGTTACTGTAATAGGCTAGCATGTGACCACTATATTTCACATGACGTAATTCTTCAATCAGAACCGTTTCCACCTCTATTATTAGACAGCTATAATCCAGAAAATGTTGTGTTCTTTGCAGAGGACTGAATAATTCTGTATTAGAAATGAAATTCAGTTAAAATATAATTATTCTTCTCTAAACAGATACATGGAGAGGTGAACATCCTTCACGACCTGGTCCTCGCGTTCGTGGAGTGCGGGCGGCTGCGGCAGGCGCGCCGCATCCTCGAGACTCCCGGCCTGCAAACTCGCCACCGCAGGCTCGACGACGCTTGTCTCCGATATGTTGAGGTAACTATATTAACATTACTTACCTTTAGGAAACTAAGCGAGGCAATGAGTTTATGATACCTAAAAATAACTTCTCGAAAAATGTGGCGTCGCCTGAACGCGTTTTATGTAGTAAACTCATTTACCACAAAAGTTTAAACTAGGATTAAAAAGACGTCTCAAAATTTATTTCCACTAATCGACGTCTAACTTAGACGTTAATTTTGTGGAACGAAATTTTAGACACATCTATTCTACTCTTGTGTGAACTATTGTGGTAAGACGAACAATTTCCATACTGTTATCGAAATAATCTCCATCATTTCAAACGCTTTATTACAGGAGGGTAAATCAGAATACTTGGAAGGTTTACTGGAGGCGACAAAAGAACTCTCACACATCGACCGTACAAACATGTTCTATCACCTCCTTGTCACTTACTGCAAATCCAACGAAACCGACAAAGCACTAGGTCTGTGGACCGTGCTTCAAGAAGAGGGATTGACACCCAGCGATCAGTTCTTAGTCTATCTCGGCAACCACCTGATATCTAAGAATAGAGAGGTGCCATTTGTAATGCCCAAGCAAAAGCAAGCAAAATCAGTAAACAAGGAAGAAGATATAGAGAAAGTTAACAAACAAACAGCACTCCACAAACCAACACCTCCAACAACTCTGGTACCAAAAAGAGATGAAGTGTCAATGAAAATAGAGTCCTTAGTGAAAGAAGACCAACTTGACGAAGCCATGGGTGTTACCTTGAAGTCTTTAGAAGGAGGCATCGTTCCGAAACCATCAGTACTGAAGTTCTTGTTGATAACTTTAGCACGTGGAGGTCAAGTTGAAAAGATACAACAGCTTGAGAAGTATATGAGTGAGTCTATGAAAACTAAAGTAACTTACAACAATAAGCTCACAGAGGCTATTTTCAATCAAGGCGCTGGCACTCATCACATTGACAACTTGTTGGAATCCGTGCAACAAGCCCAAACGAAAGAAGACCTTGAAAGAGCACTAAAGAAGTTCCCTAGAAGCACCACGCTAGCATCTCTTGTTAACGGTGGCAATGAAGAAATGGTTTCTAAATGTAAGTATATTGTATCAGACTACACTACAGATATCACATTAGTAATTTATTATTCCGAAGGTGTGTGTAAGTATTATATTTCCTAAAACTTATCATCAACCATGCTAAAATAGTTTACCAAAAGTTTTGCTAAGTGTATCAAAAAAAATTATATAAAATTTCAATATTCCACAGGTCGCAAAACAGCCGAATTAGCCGCATCAAGTGGACTGCTAACACCAGTGAATCTACTATGGATGGAGTACATATTGGCCGGCAAAAATGAAGAGGCAGACCAGCTCTGGAATAAATACTTGGTGAACGCACAAGTAGTCATGTTCAGAAGACTGCTGCAAGAAAGCCACCTGCGGAAAGAGCCACAACTCATCAACAAATTGATTGACAACCTGAAAACGAACAAAGTTGTTTCCTTAGGTTCTTTAGGGAATGCATATTCGCGACTTATCAACTACTACGCTACCGAGAACCAAACCCTCGAGGCGGAGAAGGCACTGGAAGATGCAACCAAAGCGGGATTAGGAAAGGAGCATTTGAATAGAAACTGTCTTGAGAGACTCAAATCCGCCATGGAGGCTGAGGGTAGACAGTTTACATATGTGTTTTAGTATGGACACAGTAATAAGTAACCATGCAAAGTTACAGGTGCACTGCTAATTTGTGTTCAAAAAGAACTGAGAAAGCGAGATTGTGAATGAAGTAGACTTAGATTTGATGTGTTTGTTTGACAATCTTATTGAATCGACAATGTGTTCCAGTCTACAGCGCTGTATACAGGTCCAATAACTACGAGAAGAATGCAGTGCAATGCAAATTTGATTATAATTATGTGCAGTCACAATTATTAATTTGTCAGAATAATTTGTTTCTTTACATTCTTCAAAACTTGCTAGATTCGCCATTATCGTCTATAATGTTTATGTATTATTGTAATGGATGAAAATTATGATGCGTTTGTATTGTTACCTACCAATAAATTCAGTATTGAGCTGTAGGTATGTAGTTGATAATATTAGTTTTATTAATAAATTATTAGATAATATTTAATTTGTATTATTGGGAGTATAAATACTGTTCCATTTATGGATTGTACATAGGTCTAGGTGAGACTAATGACTATTCGTTTTCAGTTTTTTAGACATCGAGATACTATAATAAAAAAAACGTATATCAGTGTATGATCTATGTGTGTACTGTGTAGGTATGTACATAATTCTGATTATTATGTATCAATACTATTCAATCAATAAGGATCTGCCTGCTGCCTGCCTGCCACTAGTCGCGAGGTAGCGAGATAGCCGCCACCACCAGATTGAAATTAATGTGTATGATATAGCTATTAGCTGTGTCCAGGTCCAGCTGTAGGTCTAGGTAGGTACCTAGCAACATTAGTAAGTATCTGGGTGCGAAACGATTTAAATTTTGATACAAGGCAAATGCAGGCGCTATATCCTAGACTTCATTGAAGAACGAAGACCATAGAGTAACTTTTATGAAGACCTCTGTCATGTCAGCCTTTCTTTTCTTCCGGTCTGTGGTACTCTGTGCTTCAGTTCTAGCACCTTTAGGCAGATATTACACTTTCAATACCTACTTTTAATAATTCATCGTGAGTTCTGGCGGGAATCCGATAGTGAGACGTTGATTTTGTATATTTCAAATATTCTCAAAAAATTCTCATACTTGTGTTACCTACTTTGGGTTTTGATGTGTAATAATAGTGGTATATAGTTATTGAGTGTTTGTTAACGTGCACGAGTGTGGGCAAGTGATATAAACCCAAAAAGCGTGTCACTTCGTTCAGTTTTCCTGAACTCCCAGGAAGTTTCAATAAAGCATCCTCCACTTTACTGAACCGTGACTTTGACTATGTAAATAATTGACTTGACTACTTGACTACGAGGACTGCTTTAATGCTATGATTTTCCTATTGTGAACTTAAGAAATAGGTAGGTAATTACTAAATATACTGGACACTGGGTAATAAATGCCAAACCGTGCGAAGCCATAACTAAAACAAAAAAGCAATGAAGTCACTCACTCGCTGTCTGGCTGTAGGTCGCTGTCAAAAACTTTTAATTGGCGGGAAATGGGAATGTTGGCGTCGTTTTGATTTATTTTCCTACTAGTCAGCCAGCCCAGCCAGCAGTTTCGTATTCGTAGGGAAATTAAAGCCTCAACAGACAACGATGTTTTATCCGATGGATTCACTGAAAAGGGGTGGAAGATTTTATTTATGCTGGGTGGCGGACTCGTGGCCTTTGCGGTTTGCAACGATTACTCACCGGCAACTTTGGTCGCAAGATATCCGAAAAATATGGTAAGAAAATCCTATAAAGTTTACTAAGTTTACTAAAAGTTGCTTAAGTTGCTTTTGATGTCCCTATTTATTTAAGTGGGCTACATAGCTCAATGCAATAAGTATTTTTTGTATGTTATTCGAGAGGTAAAAGTAAATTTATTTTTCAGTGACGAGTTGATAGAATTAATGACGAACGAGTCAGGTTACCCAACAAATAGGTATTCCCTGCGTCTTAGTTCTCAACTGATGAGAGGCTTAGTAAGGCTCTATCAGAGAAAAGTCACAGTGTTTCTGAGTAAGAATTATTTTTGTTAAAATTCCTACATACCTACCTGTCTCTTTAATTTTATGTAGTTTATTTTAATAACCAGTTTTACCAACATAACAGTTGTCTTATGGCCTAATTGACTAAACATTTGCACACAAACAAATTAAATTCCTTCAGTTTATTGCAATAAAATGACTAAATACGAGTAGCTAACTATGAAAACTAATAAAATCAGATAGCTAGGTACAGGCGTAAGTACCCATTTAAAAGTTCCTATGTAAAAATAATTGTCAAATGGGTTTTGTTCAAACTACAAAACACAAAAGAGTTTTGTAGTTTTCAAAACTTTTATTCCATTTCATAGATGACAATTTCAACTTTTTCTTATTATATTGCAGGTGATTTGTGCATGATAAATGCTAATGTGATCAGGCATGCAAATAAAAAGTGAGTATTTATTTATATTTTTTTTGGCACTATAATAATTATCAGTTTGTCACTCAAACACCACACGAAGAAACATGTACAATATAATATATAATTGCCTATAGATTTAATGTCCATGAGATTTTGGATCTGCCACATCGTGAAAGACACCAGCCTCGAGTACTGGAACCGCCGCTGGCTGCAATACGTGAGGAACTGGAGAATGAACCGAGAGTAGAGGAATTAATCCAGGTAGGTACCTATATTGGAAGAAATACTTATTTTTTAACATGCTTGAATTGTAAATTTGCTTTAAGATGCTGATTGTTTAAGGGAAAACTTCTAAAAATTCTTCAATTTTTCAAATAAAAAGTTTCCAAGTTCATTTTTTAAGTTTTCCCCCCTTTTAAAGCTATAATAAATTTAATTCTTTACTTTTCATAGAACAGTGGCAATGTAGTCTCTAACATACAAGAAATAACACTGAAAGAGGCAGCTATTCCTGAATTTCATCTACCACCAAATGTAAGTGATCACAGTCGGTATTAACTTATTGTTCGGATTATTCTTTCTACTATTTTCATACATCCATACAGATAAGTTAAATTGAAGTATCTGTTTGTAATATGAAAATAATATCATTTTACTATGAAAGTAGGTATTCAAATGGTACTTTATAGCAAAAAATTATTCATAAATTGTTTGTCTGTCTGTCTTTTTGTTATGACAAATCTCCATAACAACAACCGATTTTGACGAGACTTTAACTGGGTGCTGTCGTACCATGGTCTTCGAGACGGCCCATTGTTATGTAATAAATATCATCAAAACAACAAACATATTTGGGATACAATACAAACAAACTTGATTGCACATCATCAAAATATACCTAAATCTTTAAAACTTTCAAATCACCGGTCCGAGACCCACAATTTGCGCCCTCATGGCTATAGAGTGACCTCTTTCAGATGCCTAGTCTTGTTTTAGGATGGATTTGGCGAAGAGAATCTCGAGCAAGCGCTTCAGTTTCTAGGCGACCGGACTGTTGAGATGATGATGATGCCGGCTGACGCTTCCGTGGCACAGCACAGCGGACTCGATCTAGGACTGAGTCTGACCGAGAAGTCACATGACAAGTCGCGCCTCGTGCCGCACGAAATACAAATGGAACGTCTTTCTGAACATGACGTCACTTTGTTTAGACGCTGTAAGTTGTTCTGACGGTGTAACTTGTTCTGACGGTGTAAGTTGTTCTGACGATGTAAGTTGTTCTGAAGATGTGTTGTTGTGACGATGTATGTTGTTCAGACGATATAAGTTGTTCTGGCGATATAAGTTGTTCAGATATAAGTTGTTAGGTATATACCTAAGTTGTTCTGACGATATCAATTGTTCAGCCCATGTACTTAAGTTATGGATTATGCGTAACCATCTTACTCTTCTAACTTTACTTTTTAGCTGACGGAGGAAGTCTTCTGCCTGTTGCTGACTTCGAAAAAGGTATGAGTTGGTTTATTGCTTGTCTCCCCACTAGCAGGGGAAGAGTGGATACATAAAAAAGTTTTACCTTACATCTTCCTAAGTTCCTAATGTTGGTTTTCCAATATTCCTTTTACTTTTTGCCCTCCTCCGCCTAGCTACCTTCATTATACCTGACTTTTCCTACTTCCATTGTCCTTTTTTCCCCTCCATATCTACCATTGATCATATTTCTACAGAGATTCCTGAAATCCCCGACGTCCCGATCCCCGAATTGCCTGTTCCCCAAGAAAAGTCAGTTCCGTCACGGTAACTCGCAGAATTTTGACAATTAGACTTTATTGCATAACCTTTAGATCATAGTTTTGCTTACCCCTTATCATGATCGTTGGGGTTAAATTGAAATTGAAAATTCCATTATGGTAGCCCAACCCAGTTAGGTATTTTTTTCTTTTAGTGATCTCCAAGCCAAGGGTAGGTTGGTAAGGTAATGTTTGGGATACTTACGAATGTCCTAAAGTACCTAGGTAAAGTACCTAGGTATAAGTACTTATAGTATAAATTCCCGATAATAGAATTTACTAGAAAACTCGAAGTGCTTACTAGTGTAGGTAGTTACACAAAGTTGAATTAAGGAGTTGAATTGAGAAGGTCGCACGTTTTTTTTGATGCGGATCTCTTTAATAAATAACTAAGTAATTAACTTCCTAGAAATCGAGTGACATGCATGACCTTGAGATCTTGAGATTTTATGTCGTAGGTAGTAGGTAAGTTTATATTATTAGGTACCTAGTATCATACCTATTAAATTGTACCTAAACATTATTAAAATAAAGTACCCATCATCTCTTAACTTGTTAATTCAATATAGGGAACAACGAGAACCAGTGGTGGCAATACCGGAAGTTACCATAGAACCACCGCAAGAGGTCATGCCCGCTGCAGCGAGAGAATCTGCAGACATTGAACTAGAGGTAAGTAACTAAAGCTTTTAATCACTATTTATTTGATCATCAACCCATAAAAGAAAGCATTTATTGGAATGACAGCTTCAAAGGATAAAGACTAGTGATGCTCCAAGTAACTATGAGGTAGGAGTATGTCACTAGTCCTCCGTTATAAGGCTCATTGGCTTACTCCCAAAATTAATATTGTATCTCCTATCCAAGATTGAAATCGATCTTGGATTGCTGCCTATCGTTCGATCGATCTCCCACCTGCGTGCCTTTATAAACCAATCCACGGATCGGTTATTGGCACGTTTGACCCTAAAAATGGATTGTGATATCAATCCCAGATAGCAAAATTTGGATTAGGTTTGATTATTAATTTCGGCCGTTAGTGTAAGAACCAAAGCGTGTAGTTCAAACCAAAGATCCAAACTAGATGTCTAGAACCAAAGATACGTTTGGCGTAGTGGCTGAGCACTGGAACTGCTGCGCTCGGTGTCGCGGGTTTGATTCCCGCCCGGAACGAATATTTGTGTATCCATAGATTTTTGTTTCTGGTCTGGGCGTTATGTGTATGTGAAATTATATGTGTATAAACGGTACCCACAACACAGGAGAAACCCTAGTGTGGGGCTATAAGAAAAAAAATATAAAATCAAAGAAAGAAATAAAAATTTAATACTTTATTTTGTTCTATTCACTCATTCTTCTAGGAACTAGAGGAGACGGAACCGCGAGCGAAAAGGCGCAGGATCCGGCAAAGGCTGATTATAGACAGGAAAATCAAAATAAGTCCAGCCGTTCTGCGCGCTCGAATCGATAACCCCAATGTAGAGCTGCGATGCGAGGTATTTAACTGTAAAAACAATAAATAACAATACAGTAGGTACTGTGTTTTCTGTCGACTGTAACTCATTTCACCATCATTATTTCAATATGCCATGTACCTACTTCTCGACATCGTGAAAAAGTTAACTTAGATCCAATAATTTTTATCATTCATCTGTGATCTGGGGGCACGGCAGTGCCCCCGCCAAGTCGAGCAAAACAAAAGGCACGGCCGTACTATCCTTTTCTCGAAGCGATTCGGGCCATTTTCGACCCCCTGTAACTTCGTTATGGATAAACTTAGAAGCCTAAATTTTTAGTGACCAAGAGGGCGTCACGTTTACAGATAATAATCCAAATTACATTAAATTTGATCCAGTAGTTTAAGAATTATTGCAAGTCAAAGTTCCTTAATTTTGTTACCCACTGACTGACTCACCGATCATCAAAATTCTAAGGTACTTCTAGCCGTCCCACAAGTTTGAAATTTTGAATATAGCTATTGTTTAGCCTATAAACTATGGAAAAATTCTGACATTCCATAATTTTCATCCCGTTTTCTAGATATATAATCTGCATAAATAACTTTGTATTCCCATATAAATCCCATTAAATTATATGTGTTTACAAAGTTACTTTTACAGTTCATAATTAGACTTCATTGAAATTGAATGAAATGGGTAGCAGGGGTTAAAAATTAGAAATGGCTTCGAGAAATTCGACAGTTGAGCGATTTTTAAAAACTTCCACTATAGGTACACCTACGGCAGATAGAGAGATACAAATCGCTATAATATATATCTACCTACACTTTTATAGGTCGAACAAATTCGTTACCTAGGTACATTAAAATAGGTACCTAGGTACCTTATACCTTATACGCATCTGTGGAGACGCAAAGACACTCGTTCATGATAATCTATGAGCATGACCTGTCGCAAGGGGCGTTGATGCGTGTTTTGCAAAAAACGAAATAAAGAAAGAAAACCTACAAAAAGAAATGAGATCCCATCAAAAACATTACATGTACAAAAATGCACAAGTCTCGCAACGCAGTTTATCTGCCGTAAAAAGTAGTGAGATCGAATGTAAACCAAGTCGGTTAATTTCAATACCTACCTATACCTATCTATGGGAGCAGTTATATCTTTATTTCTTTAGTAAATAGAGTGTCTTGGCGATTGTACACGGCAGCATAATCTACTAGGCAATCTAAATATAGTCTTCCGTATAGATGTACTTTCAAACAAATACAACACCAAAACGCTTAACATAGATTTACGTTGCCGTGTGCAATTGCCAAGTCACTCTATTTACTAAAGAAATAAAGATATAACTGCTCCCATAGATAGGTATAGGTAGGTATTGAAATTAACCGACTTGGTTTACATTCGATCTCACTACTTTTTACGGCAGATAAACTGCGTTGCGAGACTTGTGCATTTTTGTACATGTAATGTTTTTGATGGGATATTATTATCATAAAGTTTGACGGTCTTACCATCAATCATTTAAACCAGAGTTGAACAGATGAGTCTAAATATTTTCTACACAAATCGACGTCTAACCCTCGCTTTCTAACTCAATAACAAATTCACAAGTAAAATATTTAGGAATGCCAGGATTGAGTAAGAGAACGCGAATGATAGACGTCGATTTTGATTAATAAAATTTTAGAAACATCTGTTTAAGTCTGGTTTAATGTTTTGTGGTAAGACCGTCTATGATTGAGAATAATTCTTATTAACTTTTAAATTAAACTCTTCCTATCTGGCTTGTGCTAGTAATACCAGCCACCACAATTTCTCCAATGTCACGTACAATTATTTATAAGTAGCTAAATTAAAAGTTGTATTCATAATATTAGTATAATAAAAATCCTCATTAAATTTATTGGGTGCCATTTTGTGGAAAAGTCCACAATGTTTTGCTGTCTACCCGCAATATAAATATTTTCAGAGTATTCTAGTAACTCATTGTCAGTCAATCCTCAATTTTATTTTCAACTACCCCCTTATATCTTTCACACTCCCTCCCGCAGAAGCCATAATTAGAAAGTTGCACTCTCCTTGTGTTCGTAATATTATTCCCGCATTGACGTCATAATAATACCAGAACAACTTAATTTCTAAACAAATATTTGCTATTGCTACTTTATTTCATAAGAGGAAGGAAATAGTACGTAATTAAATTTGTTTGGTATATTTTGAGTGTTGAAAGTCTACAGAATTCTAGAAAAGTTTTGTTTACCCGCAACAATACGACTTTTCAGAACAGCTCAGACGACATAATAGATATCCAAGTGCCGTACGAAGTGTACATGCGGCGGCCGAGCCGCGCGGGACACGGCGAGCGCTCCAACCTGGCCGATGTGCTGACCAGACTGTTCATGAGGAACCTCGGCGTGGTGAACAGACCTGAGTCAGCTGAAAGGGAACTAGAGGTGAGCTTTTCGAACAATTAAATCTTTACATGTGGAAAGGAATGGGTGACGGTTTTAGAGGGTAGTTTAATTAGATATTTCCGCCCCTTTGAGTAAGCAATGACAGCCACGTTAGATGTTTAACTGTTAGGTGCCTGGTCCATACGGACCAGGGGCCTTACCACGACGTCTTATTGCGATCCAATTGAGGACCAGAATCGTTTTACTAATTCGTACCGTGACGTCTTGTTGTGGCATCTCGACGCTCAATTTAGATCTAAAGGGATTGACGTCTAACTAAATGATGTCGAAATTACTGTTATTTAAAGTGAAACGATTCTGTTTAGCCCTCAATTGGATCGCAATAAGACGTCATGGTAAGCCCCCAGTCCAGCGCAGTCTCACGTATACTGCGTTTGCAAATACAATCATAGTAGCTTATAATTTATGTACTCGTATATGAAAAGGTAAAGCTTGTTTGTGACTTTCTTTGCCGTAACCTCTGGAACTACTGCCAATTCTAATTTTTCTGACAGTTATCTCTGAGCGCTGTAGGCTATATTTTATCCCGAGAAAATGCAGGGTAACTGGAGAAAAACTCAAATTCCACGAGAGAAACCGCGAAGGTTAGTAGTCTAGTGCATGTATATTCATAATAAAACTTTTTCGTGAAGCAAACTTTGCGTTGTAACGTTGTAAGTGACAGAAACTGTATTCCATTAAACACCCTGAGGCTATAGCTATAAAGTTTAAATTGATAGTGAATTACTTTCCTATCACACCCAACATTCAAGATGTGAACAGTTAGAACATTTACTTACAGGAAGGTGCAATGGCGCGCTCGCTGCGGTTCCAAACGAGGTCGATGCTTGAGCGCATTGAGGAGGTAGAGGAGCCAACGGCTCAAGAGAGGGCTCAACCGCAAGCCGAGGCAGTGCAAGAAACAATGGTGCACCAAGATAACTTGCCACCTCAAGAAGTGGACATGTGTAATGTGACTGACAAAGAGCAAGATATAGCGGATATGCTGACGCAGAAAATAGAAACGATGTCCCAACAAGCTAAGAAACGGGCGGCTAGCGATACGGGACCCAGTGTATGTATCTTTTGATTAGTATTGGCATAATATAAGTATTGGTGCCTTCGAAAACCATTACAAATGAGTTATGGTTCCTAAATATACTTACCTATATGCATGTGGGCTCCAAAAAGTTATAACATTTGACTGACTCTACCACTGCTGTTGGAATACGTCCGTACAAACTACAAATGACGAATTAATTCTTACTACATATTTCCTACTAAGACCAAAACTAACATAGAGTTCGGTCTACTTTGTTTGTCTAGTTTTAAAATACTCGCCTTGAGTTTAGTTTGAGCTGGGTTACCAACTCGCCCTAATTAATGTAATAAATCTATGTATTACAGCCAAAAAAGCAACGATCGATTGGATACGTGTCGTTCCGAGAGAGTCAAAAGAAAAGGCTGGAAAAAGAATCCACAGTACCAGAGATCGTGGGTAAGTGTACCGATGAAACGTCTATATGCCACGTCCCAGCTCCTTGGGCCGCTTGGCACATAGAGTAACTTTTTGATTAGCAAATAGTCAATTATAATGTACTAGCTGCGCCCCGCGGTGTCACCCGCGTTTGGACAATATACAATAATATATCTTTATGGATTGTAGCCTATGTGTTATTCTGATATGTAAGCTATATTATTGTGAAGTTTCATCAAAATCCATTCAGTAGTATTTGCGTGAAAGAGTAACAAACATCCATCCATCCATCCATACTCACAAACTTTCGCGTTTATAATATTAGTAGGATAGGATTTTGTTTCTTCATTCTTTCTTTCCTGGTGACACTAGAGGCTGGCGTTACTAGGTACCTCATTCTAAAAACAAAGAACAACTGACAAGTTCTGTCCTAATTTTGAACAAATATTAAAAACTAGAAATCAGAAAGTTCTGTTCAAAAATTACTTGTTTCAGTAGCAATATGAAATTAGGTAGGGTTCTTGTTTGTTTAGTATAAATAGTTAAAAAAAATTATAAATAATACGCCATCCCTGTAGTTTCTTCGTGCATCTTTTCTAACGGGTGTAATTCCGAAGCATGGGTTTCCTTTCCTGTGCGAGATCATAATAAAGCATAAGAAAGGAAAATTACCAGTTACTGTATTCTTCTTGATCATGAGACTTGAGTGTTGTGCTTGTAAAAGTGCTCAATTATGAATGTCTATTACAATATTTTAGTCACTAAAATATTTTCAGAGCCCGAAGAACAGTACGAGATCCCAGAATTAGAAATAGAGGTGGACAAAGAGAATGTGCCGGCCAACAAACAAACGTCCAAGCGAGGATCGAAGGCCAAGAAGAGCGTCACCGCCATGCTGCAGGAAGCCGGCCTCGCGGACATCTCGCACCAGCCGGCGGAGCCGCCCGCCGTCGCCTCTCGGACACCTTCGAGGAGGCCGGGGGGCGACAGCTCTGAACCCCTTCTAGGAAGCCCGGACAGGACAATGGTGTCTCTAGGCGGCTCGGAACTGACTACCGCCTCGAAGAGATTCATTCGGTACATCACTGTCAACTATTTATAATGGTAGCATATATCTATGAGGCCCAAACGTAGGATAATTATTTCGGCGGCATGTTATCTGGCAATACGGATCGGGCCCCCGTGGTGGATTATGGCCTTATCCTCTACGAGAGAAGAGCCCCGTACTACTATTTGATACTACTAGATACTGCTAGCATTTGTGCGCGACAACGACTGCTGACTACAATTTGACAATAATGTACTTAATAAATACCTGTCTATATTTTTTTAGGGACCACTGGGGTACGGAAGGCACCATGTACAAAATACTAAAGATGTCCAAAGAAAAAACATGTGCATTAACAGTGCGGACCCTTACTGATAAAGGACCAGTGTTATCGGGATACAGGGCTTTAACCGCCGCGCTATGTTTTACGTCCATATTGAGTTAGTTCATGTTTACTTGAAATAACACAGTAAATGGAAAATCCGTATATTCCCAGCTGTCTCAACTGTATTCAAAGATAAACTCCTGAAAGAAGAATATAACAATTTCGTATCGCGTAAAAACTACTGAACCGATAGCAATGCGGTTTTGAAAGCCCGAGTCTAAAGAAAAGATTCTGAAAATTACTTCGCTAATAAGACGCTGCATTATTGTCCCTGAGTGTTGTAATAGTCTGTTTTATCCCACAACTCTAGAATTCCCAGTTCCCATGGGAACCCAGAATTTACGCGGGTGAAACTGCGAGAAACCAGTTCATAATATAAGTGTATTTTGTGCTTCAATGAATAGGCGCTAAAGAATTCCAATATCTGCATTTTCAGAGTTGAAACAGCATGGTTTCATCAAAGTGCAGAAGTGTTCAGACACGTTGGAGATAAAGGACATACTGCTTGGACAAACTTTTTACTAATGAAGTTATTATTTAACTGATCTCATGTTTTTTGTAATATAATAATTAAAATTTGTTACTTACTACTTTTATGTTGTTTTATTTGATAACCGATACCTATTCGATATATTCATAGTCACGACGAAGGGTTATTCCCAGCGGTTTTTGCCCATAATCCCTGCCAGGGGCATTGACACTATAAAAGAAGCGGCTGTGACATACGGACGGACAGACGTTACAGACAGACAGACATGACGAATCTATAAGAGTTCCGTTTTTTGCCTTTGACTACGGAACCCTAAAAAGGGCTCCCATAATACCTCCTATCACCCATTATGGATTATGGGAGCCTGTTTTGTAGTGTCATAATAATACTCTATATAATAATACATATATATATAATATACTCTATATAATATACTCTATATATCTCATATAATAATAATCTCCTGACTTTAAACCTATCGCATTACCAGAAGTACCAGGGTAACATAATTATGACACAAGGAGCTTAGGTCTCGCTTATTCCATCCAGTATAAGTGTTTTGTAAATACCATTATGTACTGGGTGGCGCAAAAGTATTTTGGTTCACCTATAACATTTTTTCTAAATTAGATAAACTAGATTTAGGTTCTTTAAATGTATATTTGTGCCATTAAATTTCGTACCATTAGGATTTAAAGATGATGTCTTTTAAATGATCTCCAGAGTTGATGCACATTTGAGCCCTATTTATGACATTTTGCATAACTTGCCGTAACACTTCCTGCGATATGTTCCTTATTTCTTGATGAATGTTTTATTTTAGAGCTGCGAGAGTCTATGGCTTGTTCACATATACCCAAGATTTCAAAAACCCCCAAAGAAAGAAGTCTGGACTGGTCAGATCGGGTGATCTTACAGGCCAAGGCAAATTGCCAAAACGAGAGATAACTCGGCCTGGTAAAGCATATAACATAAGGAGGTATCTCTTGTGTCATGTAGTGTGACTAGGTAGGTACTGTTATAGAGCTAACATACTTCCAGGGTTACATAATATGACACGAGGTCTCTCTTAACTCTTGTTCTATCCAATATGGCTCGGTTTTGGAGATAGCATAGGTAAGTGTAGGTATAGCAGAAGTACCAGGGAAGTAGGGCGTCATTCTTGTGGCATCCATTATTACCTTTTGTTTAGAGCTAGCATATTGATACCCACCAGTGAGGTCTCTCATTTCTTGTTCCATCCACTTTGGACTTTCACGATTATGGGAAATCTTTTTGGGCACAACACTTGAATTGCTACCTTTAGCTTAAAAAATATGCATGCCAAGAAGAGGTAATTTCAATAAAAGAGTTGAATTGATATGAACAATTTATTTTGAATAATTTGTATATAATGATATGGATTTCTGTACAACTTTATACAAGTCATCAACTAGATTCAAGTCAACTAGATAATTTTATGAGTATCTTATTTAGGTAGGTAGTGGCTTAATAATTTACAAACTCTAAATAGCGTGAATGGAAGCTGTACAATAAACAGTTGACTTAAATTAATATTTAGCTTACATATCTTAATTTACATAAAATTACAGTCATATACATTAAGGAATTGGAATATTGTTTTACGATTAAACTAGTAGTTACACTTAAAAATAACATTAGGACCATAGGCAAAACATTTTACATAGTAGCTTAGATATAGAAATAATGTTTTGGAGTTTTCCTAACTTGGTATAAAGCCATATCACTATTTTTATACAAAATCAGTCTCCTACTATTTGTTACCGAGCTCTGCCATAATATTGAAAGTGTGACATTATATAAACAGATTTTATTCTCAAAAACATTTGTCAATGGCAGTCGTGCGTCGCGGGACGTGCGGCACTGGACGTTTAGACAAAGTTCCACAACAATAGTATAATAATTCATAAGGAGTTCATCCGCATACATATCTACTGCGTGTATAATATTTAAATATAACAAACATTAATCAAAATTCATCGGACGCCTCACACAGATACAACCTCGAGCACACTTCACGTGTTCACAGCCTTGCTACAGTCGGTCCGAGCTCTCACTCTATCCTCTAGTATAGTATAGTACATCTCACGGTCCGTTCATAAATATTTAGGAATGACAAGTTAAATAGCTACCGTACATTTTGGAATCTCATAGAACGGGATCTCGTTCCGGGACGAGAGACGACACGACACGCAACATCAAATAAGTAAACGGCGGCGATCGATCCACAAATAAAAATAACATCCGATAATCAAATTCATTTATAATCATAATTCAAACACGTGGCTTACTAAAAAACAAGCCAGAGATGCGATTCAATAGATTAGATTAAAACATTCACTAGAGCTAAAACGATCGATTCGCCGGCCCTAGGGCGCCAGCGAGTCGTCGTCGTAGTCGTCGCGGTCCGCGGGCCGCTCGCCGTACTGCATGCTCTCGAAGTACCGCCGCGGCCGCCCGGCCCACAGCGAGGAGGCGCGCGTCAGCTCCGCCGCCAGGTCGGCGGGCAGGGGGCGGGAGCGCGGGGCGGGGGCGGGGCGGAGCAGGGGCGCGAGGCGGGCGAGGCGCGAGGCGCGCACCACGTACTCCCGCGCCAGCTCCACGCCCGAGGCGAGCGAGGCGAGCGAGGCGAGCGAGGCGAGCGAGTCCCGCGAGGACGACGAGCCGCTGTCCCCTGTCGCGCGTCCGACTCTCTGCCGAACGTCCAAAACGTTACTACGTAGATTTCTAGCGACACTCCGTCGGTGATAATGTGTCCAAGCTTTGACCGGTGCCCGTCGACTGTCGCCGACGATCCGTCCGGTGTGTTAATGACGCCACGGGCGAGCCGCGTTCTGTTAGTGGAGTTATTGTCCCTACGGACGTCTAATAGTTTAGTGCGTTAGATACCTACGTAGCGTTCGAATATCGGCGTCGTTAGTGCGTGCCAGCCATGTGAGAGCGTTCGTTAGTGGTTATACTTTGTGAGTAGCCGATCGTCCGCCGGTATGCCACTATGTCAACAAAACTTCAAATAATAATTATAAAAAAAAACTAAATAACCAAAATGGATGCGCAACAATAGCTCTCTACGTATTAGCGGCGTATACGATGTTAAAATAGCTACGATGTAAATGATGTTCCGTTACACTTACCGCGTCCGCATCGTCCTCGTCATCACTTGACTGCTAAGAGATACACTGCATAAAATTATTTACGTTTTAACATGAGTCATTCGTTGGTGAAATTAATACAAACATAAAACAGTGTATAATGTAATAGTCGGTAGTGTCCCACGCCAATGTTATTTTGAAAACGGTCATTCGCCGGAGAGGGGACGGAGTCTACGCATTCATTCATTCGAAATACACAAATCGATATTAAAACTCGCACCGATCCGACAAACGACCGCTTTTACAAGGAATGTGACAATTAATATTAAATTAACATGATACATGTAAAATTGTGATGGCATCAAAATCCGATACCGATATTTAGTAACATCATACTAATAAGTTCGGTACAACGATTAAAAAAATAATAATAGCGTCGCACACTCGACAAGCCACGGCGAAGATTTTCATGCCTTCACAGCGTCGATAGTTAGCAACGCGCGGCGTCGGTGCCGCGCCACCGCCGACCGCACTACGGACGTCTACGTCGCGAGCCGCGAACGCAAGCGAATCAAAAACTGAACGTCAACATAAAAAACTCACGATCGACATAATGGCATGGGAGCTGCGGCGCGGGCCGGTCGCGGCACTGCCCTCACACGGGCGCACAGTTAATCTTTAAAGAACCAGGCGTTCCAGAAGGAGCGAGGCCGCACCTTGGGGTCGGAGGCGGGCGAGCGGCGCACGGGCACGGCGGAGCGCCGCCCCGAGGCGGAGCGCGCCGAGTGCGCGGAGGGGGGCCGCGAGGGCGGCGCGGGCGGCGCGGCGGGCGCGGGGGGCGGGCGCGGCGCGGCGCCCTTGTGCGCGGTGTGCAGCGGGATGCGGGAGGGGCGGCGGCGCGGCGCCTCCTCGCCCGGCAGCGGCAGCGGCTCCATGTCCCGCATGCTGCAGCGCTCGGCGCCGGCGGCCGAGGCCTGGCGCAGCACGGCGCGCGCGCCCTCCAGCTCGATGCTCTTCTCCTCCAGCTGGAACGTACGCGATACTAGTGTTATTGTGGGATTACGTCGTTCATTCATAAGGCTGAATTTACTATTGTTTTGTTATGTGGCGATCGGTACAGATAGACATTTATAGATAGGTACAGATCAGAGCATAAGAGGGGAACATCCTTTTTCAAACTCAAACCACAATCGATTGGGTACTTCTTAATAAATGTTTATTTTTATTTATTTTTTTAAGCGTTAGGTGTGTCCCTCCTAATTTGATATCGGCGACGACATTGAGGTAACGCCTCCACATAATCTCTTTTTCAGCGATGATGATGTAAGTGTTAATTTTTCAACAAAACATTGGCTTCTTTTTTTATAAGTTTTTTTAAAACTATGAAATTATACTAATTATACTACTTTTATTATATATATATTTATATAATAAAAACATGTATTTTACAATTAATTCACGGGTGCAACATTTTTTTATTATTATTTTCTTTATTAATGAGATTTAAGTGTATTGTATAAGTACGTTAATATTGTCTACTTACAATAAATGTTTATATATTTTTGATAATAGTAGGTCCGACAAATATAATTTTAATCACGGGTGGTTTGAGTAATTGAATGTGATTTGGTGACCACGTTACTTTTTGTGATTGGACAAAAAAAATATGATGTCATGTTTGCAAAGAAAAGGCAAAGGCGATTGTTTTGCAGCAATATGACTTAACTACCATAGAAACCTATTTGACCAGCACATTTTTAAAAAGCGCATTACATTAATGTTTATTGGAATTTTACACCACATATTGTACACACGTGGCACACATTCTGTGTTTGTGTGTCAAAAGAATTTCATTTCAGAGAGATCAGCCAATCGATGGCATCCAGAAGACCCACAGCACGGGAGAAATCTGCACAAAACTTAAGAGAATCCATTGATGCGGGGTCAAGCATCGAACCAGGCGTCGTCGAGATGCAAAGCGCACAAGTCACCGTCCGTTCCCCATTGTTTCTTGATAGTGGAGGCATGGTAAGAGGCTGTAGAAAAATAACTTACTCTAAATTTAAGGTCATCATTGAGGTCCCGCTCGCGCTCCAGCCTTTCCAGCAGTAGCGTCCTCTGCTCCGCCGCTCGCCTCAAACGGTCACATAACACCTGAAACCGACAGTTTTTATCATTACATATTGTACAACATATTGTTATATTTACATATTGTATCTTAAAACCAGGTCAGGTTCTACGCAATTGAGTTCCCGGCATTATAGCACTATAGAGCTTTCTCTACACAACCGAGACCTTTGACGGTCAGTGGCCTTGTGAAATTTTCCTATAATATTATCCATTTAATTCTAGTTTCTACAATTGTTTGCAAGTTTACAAAAAATATGGTCCTTCACGCCTGAACTATACTGAGCCGAATGCAATTAAACTTTGCGGTAAAGTTAATACACCAATGATAGCTTATAATACTAATAATTATAAGCTATCATTAAATCAATATGCTGCTTGGTATACGCCTGAAAGTAGTATGTTAACATAATATGCTACATTACCAAGAAAATCTCTGCTATATAACAGATAACTGCAGAGTACAAAAATATAAGGAGAAAAATCCATTTTAGACTTGCCGAATTTATAACTATCGACCACATCATCATTTGACACCATCAATTATTCTGCTAATTTAAGAACGCTTCAATCGAATCTCAAGTGAGTGATTGCTTCGATATAGTTTGTGACTTTTCATTATAACGTTTATTTCAAATGGTCATGAGTTGACTAAGCAGACTAATTCAAAAATATGTAAAGTAGCAGACTTCTATTATATGTCACAAACTATTCCGAAGCCACTCCATTGAGATTAGATTGAAGCGATCTTAAATTAGCAGAATTGACCCCTGGTAGTGGTACAAAAAAAAACTAGCTATTTGCCAATACGCCGTGTTTTATATTATTATCTTACTACAATTTTATCTGTCGACTAGAAGCACCTCGCGGTTTTACCCGCATTAGCTACTATCCCGCGGGAACCATTCATTTTTACGGGATAAAAGATAGCCTATGTCACCCGGGGATAGCACAGCTTCCCAACAGTGAAATATTTTTTCAAATCGGTTCAGTAGTTTCGGAGCCTATTCATTACAACCAAACAAACAAAGATTTCCTCTTTATAATATTAGTATAGATTGGGTGTTGGTTCGTTCAAATGATTCACCTCAGACAACCGAGCACTGAAGTCCGAAACCACTACTTTAATGGTAACATGAATATAAAAAAGATAGAGTGCTAAAAAACTGAAGGTTGTTATTGTAAAAATGATATAATTTATAGGTTGTTAGACTATGAGTAATTGCCAAATATATTATGAACGATAACGACGTTGCTCGACATTTTTGCGACAATGAACTTTGGACAAGAGTAATGCGTTCGTGGAATGGAATGTTCGACTTTTTTTTTCATTAGCATATTAAGTATATGGATTGCGAAACAAGCTTAAAAGGAAGAGTTGGAAATGGATTAGTGTATACGCGCATTAAAAAAAAACTCAATATTATTAATGAAATAAAAACGTCTTAGCTCCTAAATTCACGGCCATATTATTATGTGTTGAAAGATTTCTAAGCGTACAAAATAATGAAAATACGGCACGTTTTAAGAATGAACTTTGCGCAATTGATACTATTGATTTTCCCAACAACTGGTCTCCAAATATGTGGACGAAAATTAAATATACCATTACATTATTTAATTTTGATAAAAACATTAAATTATTGTACATCGTATATTGAACTCAGTGACAAGAGCACGGTCTAAATAGGTAAATCTGTACACGGTAAAATGACTCTAAGCGATGATACAAAGCGACAAAAAGTCTAACAAATCACCGTGCAAAACCGGAGAAAGAGCTAGTGTGAAATAAATTACGCCAGTAACTGTAACCCGCATTATGAGGTACCGTACAGTTTATACTGACCGGCGACACAGACCAGTCATTAAAGGTCAACCTCAGCGAGTTAGGCTAATACTAAATTAAGAATGAATTGCGTCAAACTCCACGTCAAAATCCGTAATATTCTAAAGTGGATATTTTTTAAGTTTGGGAAGTCGAAACCGCTCATGAAACTTAAAATAGCCAGGATACGTAACCAGGCGAAATGATGATAGGTGGAGTAAGGCGATGACTGAGTGATAGCCGATACAGGGGAAACGAAGGAACGGTTGTGTAGCAGCAAGATGAGCTGACGATGTTAACAAGACGGGTGGAACCTGGGCCGGCCATCTGTACATTGTACAATATAGTCATCGCTATACAACGATCGCTAAATCCGTAGCAATTAACCACGCTTGCTGTAACGACACTTTCGTGAAATGCAAGCCTTTACACCATAGTTAGCGACGAAGATGGTGTCTCTACTCTATGACATTGCCAGCGAAATCTATTACAGTTCGATTTTTCCAAAGAAGAATATTGACGGTTAAAAAATCACCCAGAATTATAGGGAAATGGATCTTTGAAAATGTAGATTCTTTGACAACCTTAGCTCACAAACGAATACGTTTAACTTTGTCCCACTATCTCTGTTTCATCCTAACTTATGTGTAGCGTTCATACTGGTTCATCTTCGGTATATAATACGTTAGGACTTTGCGACCGATATCAGTAGCTAAATAATACACAGATTTCGACCCTGGATCGGATCAAGTCAAATGGTATGATAAAAGCAGCCTATATCCAGCAGTAGGAAGCTCAAGGTTATTGATAAGAAAAAAAGAAATCTAACTTATCACTCGACGGATATAAAAACAAGATAAATACGATCGATATTACAACAATAGCACAGAGGCAACAATTTATAAAAATATTGCTGAATGCTGCACTTACATAAAACTATGATTAAGATACAAATTGCTTTAATTATTTTAATACATCCCTTTCACGTACGTAACACAAGCAATTAGGCGATTCTAGAGCAAATGGACATCCGTTACGAGTAACAGCTATTATTTTATTTGATCATGATAAGTATTTAAATAAAATGACGTGTAAAGATACTGCAATGTAGATGGAGGGAACACAGTCAATTGTGATCAATCAGTTAGAATGAGCCAAGGTTCGTGTATGACGCACGGTACCAGTGTATTTGTTTTTTCTTCTGTCTTATCGAATGTATGACCAAAGATATTAAATTAATAAAGAGTAGGCGAGATCATGAAGGCAGTGGGAGGATAGAAGTTGTATTATTAATACCCAGAAGTGGTGTGGTATCGGTTGATGTGCTCTTATAATACTTACCTGACCAGTGAGACATTTTTTAAAACTATTTAGTAAAACATGTTGAACATTTTCTGATTCATAAAAATACTCAAATTATGGATATTAAACATGCATCTACTTCTGTAGTCATGTCCTGAGATCGCAACACAACAAGTGAATCCAAATTGTAAGTGCATATCTCTCTTTCTACATCGTGAAATCCCCCTAAAACCGTACAATGATCGTCGAACGAAGGCATCAAACTCCGCTTGACATGTACAAACGCTTGCCCTCAAAATCACCATCGCCGGACATACGGCAACCAACCGAGAGTGGTCACCGTCCATCACGTGACGTAAAGAGCCATTACCCAAAACACACAAGAGTGCCGACAATGGCGACAGCACAGGAGCGCGAAAATGACCACTTTTTAGTTTAATGGCGACGGTATCTCGGTCACACTCCATTAGCTCCTCGTTCTTTCCGCGTCAATTGCGTTTTGCGTCACTTCGGAGTGAACCTTTGAAGACAGTTTGGATTGTCGTTAGTCGAGGGCACGTACGGTTACGTAGTCAGTTTTATAATCGCTGAGCTTCAATTTCGCATACGATGGTAATTCTAGGTAGGATTTCTCACGGGGCGTGAGTCATGCAGATATAACATGGTATAATCAAATGGGGCGAGTTATGAATTTATAGCGCGCGAAAATCATTACACAATCGTGACTTCGTTTGAAAAGGGTGGCATTATCTAAAGTAGATTTTTGTAACGATAACTATAAAAATTTCGTTCGGAACCGTCGACAAATTCAGTAGAAGATGGTCATTTCTTCAGCCGCATACCGTATACTTAGAAGTGTGCCAAGCATAATGAAAATGTGTTGCACATCACCATCTAAATGTGCGATTTGATCCGGCATCTAAAACTGACTTAGCCGTATTGAGGTGAAGGTTTATGGACCCTACTTTCGTGTACATGTTTCAACTTTCAACCCCTCAGATTGGTTGATTGGGAAGAAAATTAACGTCATCGTGATTGAATTAGACCATTCAAAGGGAAGATGAAATTTGTATTAGAAAAATATGAAAATCTCGTCCTCCTATACTTCGACCAGCGCAAGGTCGTGATTGGATAAGTCCTGTGGTAATTAGAAAGGCGTCATATCGCGACACTGTTCTCGAATTGGCGGCTTTTTGTCTGTCACGCAACGCCTAAACGTTCCGCTGATTACATCTGCAATTGTTTCAAATTTGACGCGAAATAGAAACAAGAGCAAAACTATGTGCTACTTTACTTTCAGGGACGTTCGAGTAAGTAAAAATATTAACGAATTCAGTGATCTAATGACGGTTGTTTGTCTTTTTATCCGACTGCCGAAGGAGAGTTATGTTTAGGAACCTATTCTGTTTTTTTTATACGCATTTGATCATTGTAGTGAATAGTGATCACAGAGCCATCACAGTATGTTTGCGATTTATTAGATGTGATAGTAGAAAATAGTTTTTCTATGATGAGATTTATTAGTGCCAACGTGAAACTCACGGACATATCCTTCAGCAACACTTCGGCTGCCTTACAAAAGTAAATAATTTCATTTATTTAGAAGCAAAATTACTTGACCACACGCATGTTTAAAACTAGTAGAATGACTGACTAATCATAACTAATGCCCGATTTCTGAAACCCTAGTTAACTTTGACCAACCGATAAGTGTATTGCTGTCTTGATCATTTGCTTAGTGGCAGATAGAGACAACGATAGACTTATCCGTTAGTCAAAGTTAACTATTACAGAAGTAGAGAGAGCGAGAGAGAGCGAGAGAGAGAGAGAGAGAGAGAGAGAGAGAGAGAGAGAGAGAGAGAGAGAGACACCCACCTGATTCTGTACGGTGGACGTGAGCAGTTGCCGTTGCAGTTCCACTGGATTGCTCTCGAGTAGAATCGCAGCGAACTTCTTGGGGTCGGGGGTGGCGACGCGCGGGGGGCACGAGCGGGCGTCCAGCACCGAGTCCAGGCGGCCGAGGGGCGTGCGGGGCGTGCGGGGCGTGGGGGGCGCGAGCGCCGCCGCCTCCAGCTCCGCCGCGCGCGCGAGCAGGGCGTCGCGCTCGCTGCGTAGCCTGTAGATGATGGAAGGTGGACTTTAGGCCAGCCGTACCAACAACGAGTACAGAGCGTCAACTGACTCCAAGCTGCCCCTTAGGCAAAGATAATAGAGTTGCAAACATCGAGGATTTTCCAGCTGCTTCTAAACAAAATTTCTTAAGTAGCTGTGGTCGTCTACGTCTGCCGAGACTCACCTCTGCAGATCACCGCAGTCGCAAGCCTGCATCGCCCGCGCAAACGATTCCTCCGCGGTAGCGTTGCTGTCGATCTCGCTGCGCAGCTGTTCCGCCTCCTCGCGGAGCCGGCCGCCCTTCCTCTGGATGACGTCGAGGAGCGCCCACAGCTCGTCCTCCAGAGGCCGGGACCGGGAGGCCGACGCGGACGCCGAGGCGGAGGAATGCGCGTCCTTGCCGCATGATGTTTCCGTGCTGAAGCCGGAATCCTGAGGAGGAGGTTCAAGTTACGTATCGGCATCGGAACTTTGCCCTTTGATTTATTAAGAGTCATTGTGGGGTCTTTTTTTAGTACCACGGAGATTATATGGACTACACAGTTATACAGATAGGGACTCTTATGGCTTGTACATTTGCCTTATCAGGATGTTCAGGTGTGAGAGATTTAGTAGTTCACGGACGCCTTGAGGTCATGGTTTAGAAAATGATTACGAACCATCATAATAACTACCTTAGCCATGCGTGCAGCAACTCGGTAACCACACTACTTAGTCAACTTACAAGGTCAATTGGCAGCCCTAATGGGATTGCACGCAAATGCAACCTTGGGTCACTTCATTACATCAGAATCAGAACTTCTATGTGGTCTCAGTTTAGAAAACGACGAAATATTACTCACTACTCATTTGTTAGCTCCGATCATTTGAAGTCAAACAGATGATAAGCTAATTATCACACTTAGTCTGAGGCCTGTAGTAGTTACCCCCCTTAATAAAATTGTACGCTAGTTCAGACTATACAGCGTGAGCGCATCTTAGGCCACCTCATTTCAAGGAAGGAGGTGTACCATTGATTCATCCTCTTCCACGGCACGGACAACCTAGAACAGTCTGCGAAAACTATCGTGAGAGCCTAGTTGCGTCGTTACCTGCACGGAAGGTTGTGGCTTGGCGCGCGCCGAGTCGGTCCCGGCGGCCAGCTTCCGGCGCACGCGCACGCCGGGCTCCCAGTCGCGGCGCGCGCTGCTGGCGGGCGTCGACGGCGGCATCTTCGAGCGCAGGTTGGGGAACGTCTCGATGACGAGGTCGCGGAACTCGAGCAGTGCTCCGACCTCATTCTGAAGTTCCTGCACCAATGGGAAAGGATTCTGACTGCCTACATGCTCTCAAGTATGATTGCATTAATGGGAATGGATTTTGACTGCCTACGTGCTCTCGAGTATGATTAATGAGAGCAGCTTGTCATAGCTAAGGCAAGAAACAGGTGCGATAAAGCAAAGTTGGGAGTGAGAATAATAGCTTAACTTGATTGTTATAATTAAAACAAAAAGTGTTAGCATAGTGAGACAGTTTTATTGGTAGATCATTCCTCTAGTGTGCAACCAGCCTAAAACACAGACACAATGAATTAATAATGATTTGATTAAGATCCAGCCGATTTGGGGCTTTTGGGGCGATTTGGGGCTCTCTATAAAATACTTCCACACAACTAATAAATTTCTCGTTTTCCAAACGAAACAATTTCCGGTGTGTAAACGCCGTTACCTAAACTTTTCCACTTCACCCTTTTCACTGTCAAATTCAGTGAAGCAAAACCTTTGTTGAAAAAATCAATTGTACCGAGCGGAGTACTTACTCTACCATGTCATGTTTCGGTAGAAGGGCGCGCAAAACAACTTTGTTGTTGTTACAACTTAGATAGTTTACGCCCCTTCCTCTATCTTTATGTGCTTTGTAACTATTATTACAAGTAGTTAAAACTGAGCACTAAAATATGATGCACCGTCCGAATTGCTATTGAGAAACCTCAATAAGCAGGCAGTTCTTGGGTCACCTCTTTCCATATGCCTTTTATAAGAAAGGGAGCAGTCGGCAGATAGTAAAGCCATCGCGATACCTTGAAGATATTTGAGAAGTACTAAGTTTCAGCAAGGTAGTGCCCAAGTGTTATCTGCTGAACCAACTCCGAATGAAATTGAGTTCTAGCCGGTACAATGTCTAGCCTATATTACAATCAAAACTGGAGATACTGACCTGTAGAGCGACGAGGGACTTGGCCTGCTCCGAGATGAGGTAGTGGAAGGGTTCGGGCGGCGGTCGTAGGGGCAGACAGTCCATGCCAGAGCCGCCCGAGCCCCCGCTAGCGCTGTCGGCACCGCCCGTCTGTAAAGAACACATTTATGTTAGATAAACCCGGTAAAGATATCGGCCTACCGTTACCGTAAATTCAGACACGGAAGTCACAACGATATTGTGGCTCATAACCACGCAAAAGTTTCTTGAAGCAATTATAGCATCCGAAAATCAGGGTTCAGTGATGCAACGAGGAAACCCATGAACGTCCAGATGATAATGACGACCATTGTTACTTCGGTTGTTGCCTTACATAATGCGTCATCTACGTAACCAAATTTTAATGACTAACAAACATTACTGGAATGGGTAAGTTTTCTCAAATAGTTGAGATGTTGAGATTGTGAAGCACACGCGTCGATTTTGCAAACCGACCATTTACTTTTAACGTATAACGAACCGAAGCAATAAACGGTAACGACCACTTGTCTCGGTCAATTTGTAAGAAAACATTAAGAAACACCATATTTGCTCAGTTCAAGCGTCATTACAAGTGTTTACAGCAGCAAAACATTCTAGAACGACTGGATGAATCGCTTAGTCATTACTGCTGGTTTCCAAAGGAACAGATAGAACAGCTTCGTGTGCCCTACCGTTAAATTGCGTCATGGTCGAGTGCGCGGCGTCCGGGCTTCGGGTCCACAACACAACGTCTCTGTTCCTTTACGACAATTCAACGTTGCATTATTGAAAACGACATTGCTAAACCTCCTTTGCCTGAGGACGTACTTCCATCTGGCTTTAAGGCATTCATTGTACTGGTTGACTACCTGCCTATTACTGCAGAGTAGGATAAACCCTATATAAGGGGTTAAGTACTGCCCCTTAACCAAAAAGTCTTCAGAACACTTTTTGGTCTATTAGGGTCTGGAACAGTATCATATTATATTATGTTTCAAGAATATCTCAAACGAATCGTTGTTTTCCATAGCAGTAGCCATGAGTTAAAGCAGATTTCTATTTCGTGATTAATTCAACCGGGATTAAGAATCTTTAATTAGCCTGACCATTTGTTAGCCAGAAACGAAGTGAGTGGATCTTCACGAATACCTAATGGTTATGGAATACAATTGTTGTTTTCAATAGTTAATTGGAAACTTCTGTTATCATCGACACGATTTTGCCATAAATCTACTATTTTAGTTTGGAGTGGGCTCAGTTGACGTATGAGCCATTTTGACAGAGAGATATTATTATAACTGTAGTATATTACTGTAGTACGTAAGATTACTAATGCAAACTAATTCACCATCGATGCATACACAGGTAGTATGTAAGTCTAAAAAATAAAGGGCCTACGTGACGAGTTTTTAGAAACATGCCAGCTGTGCTATCGCATAGCGCAACGTGTCAATGATTTACTAAACCTTTTATCAGATTTGATAACAAAACGTCGCACTAAAGGGAAATATCGAGTGTAGCAACGACGAATTCCAATTTAGCGGTAAACTACGATCAAATTATCGAAGAACTTTGTTGTGAAATACCATGATACGTAGATGATTGATCGATACTGGCGTTGTCTGATATGAATCATACAGCGGATCAACCAAACAACTAACACAACTGATAGAAGGAAAGGAAGTTAAAGATAAAGAGAGTTCAGAGTCAACGACGTATGCGTGTCTTCTTGAACCATCTTCGTAATTATAACTTGCAAAACGATTATCGTTGAAATTGGAACATAAAATGCTCAGTGCGTGTGTAGTGACATGACGTGCGTGAGTTTAACCACAGAAAAGGAAAGTTTAACATGGGCACAAATGTATTCAAATTCAGTTTCCGGCGAATATTCCTATCAAATCACGGAATTGAATAATTTGTTAACAATTAACGGAAACATCGACATCGAATCGCGGGCCGTGTGAAAGCTTTGTGGATGTCAATCGCTTGTCTACGGATTGTTGACAAACCACTTGAACAAGCGGCGATCCAGCGGAGTTTTCATTCAATGACACCGCGTTTTTGGTAGCAATTTCATAGTTTCACTTTCTTCGCGACGAAGCGCGTTGCGTCAGAGCAAGGCCGTGATTAGTTTACATCTCGTTAAACACTGGTTTTGTTGCTATAATAGCAACTCTATAATGTGGTATGACATTAAGCGGCGGTGTTCCACTCGCGAGTGATTAAAGAGAACTGCCGGATCTGTCGATTGTTTATTTTCACTCGCGCAGACGTAACAATATGTAAATTATAAATGGTCGGACGTGCATAACACAACGACTCTTTCGTGCGAGCCAGTAATGATGAGTGTGTATTTTGTTAAATCCACACACTCGATAAGGTGGAGAGATCGTTCGATAACAAACAACATACAACCACTTCCACCGAGATAAAGAGTAACTTTGTAACAAATTGGGTAAAAAAGCGGTGTGTTAAATCAGTGTGTCAAGTTAAAAGTGAGCTAGACAACGTCACTTCGGCTGATTCATGTTGATTCGATAACAATGATTGATAAATCACGCACGCCAGACCATTTGACAGACTTGGTGTTCCGTGCCGTCGGTGCTAACAAACCATTTCGTAATACAGATAGAGATGTAGAAATAATGACGGCGGTACCTGTCAGACGCGCATCCAACTAGAGACCTTTGCAAAAAGATAATGTTAATGATGTAAGACACAAAGGTAATATTCATGTTAAAGTTAACCGAGGTTAACTGTCAGATTTGTTTGAAGCCGACACATTTACACCTTCAAACAAGATATAAAGCAAGTAACCATGAAAGTAGTTATACCTATTACATACATTTTTTATATGACTGGGCCTCTATAAACCAAGACGTACCAGTTTAATATTTTTAACACCGAATCGAATCTTGAAGACTGACATCTATTTAGATAGTAAGGCTTGTCTAGCTCCTCTTGCTTCTAATGTCAGGCAGGATATACATTATTACAAAATAAAACTAAAAGAAGTGACGACAAATAAACCAGACAGTGTAGAGGCACACCATACCTACCCACGACTCAGGAAATCATAATGTAAAAATAAGACAAAAACTGCAAAAAGAGATAACCAGGCGTTATTATCCTATTGGAAATTCAGAAATACCACAAATTTCCTCTAAATAGAACCAATGTCAAATTTTAACAAATTTCAATTTGCTGTGAAATTTATTCGAAACCAGCACCACAGACCTGATGCAGAGTACATTTGATTGACGCTCTACTTCCCTGATGAATAATCACTCGCATTACTGTACCGTTAGCGAGTTACTTGCGTTATCTTTTAGTATTCTTTTCTCGTTATAATATCCCAGTACAGGAACGTGATCTGTAATCTTCATCTATTAAACATATATAATGGTACATAACAGTTTTCGGTTGATCGAAGGTTGTTAGGAAGGTATTTGTTGTTCTCAGGGTCGCTTTTAAAGCCATTATAGTTCCAAACTATAATTAGCCGACAATATTATTACCGTTGCAGTCACTTTTTGTCCTTATGCAGTTTTTATACTTCCTCGTTAACTGCAGTAGGTATTAGATCAAATTAAATAACCTTTTAAGGTTAAAAGAGATCAGTTGTTTCATCAGTCGATCAAAGGATATTTGAGAGGGAACCCGCATGGCAAATGGCGTTTCTTTATGTCAACAACTAGATGTGATCAAGGTAGTTTTAAATGCTGTAACATCTCGTCATTGCATCCAAATGATACTTTAATAGGACGATAAAACGATAATCATAGGTCGTGATTCCTAAATAGGGACAAGGCAAGGATGTCTATAACAATACGGCGGAAAGTTATTATCCGGTCACTTGCTCATTAGGCAATTCTCGCTTAGTGCTTCCTATGGCACGTATGAACAAATGGAAAATTACCTTGAGTATATTCTAATGGCTTTAGGATACAAATTACATAATATTAGTCGTATGCTTTATCAGTCTAAGATGAAAATTATTATTTTTAGAATCCCTATTCATGAAATGGATTGAGCATTGAGCTATTTTAAGCTAGAGCTCAAAGCAGTGAGAACTTAAATTTTCCTTTCAATGACTTCTACGATTCATTCAAAAGCATTTGACTGAATTGTTATCCATACTTCCATACTAATATTATAAATCTGAAAGTAACTCTGTTTGTCTGTTTGTTTGTTTGTTACCTTTTCACGGCTAAACGGCTGAACCGATTTCGATGAAATTTGGTATAGGGGTAGATTGGACCTATGAGACGGACATAGGCTATCTTTTGTTTAAAAAAATAATCTCGAAGGGCATGAAATAGGGGGTGAAAGTTTGTATGGGGAATCCATAATTCCTCAAGTTAGGGATCTGAAAATTCTTATTTAGGCTTTTGGTAAGAAATAAATAAATACGGGTTTCAGCTTTTTTGCAAAATCATCCCTAAAGGGGGAAAAGCAAGGGGGGTTGAAATTATGAGGTATTCTTTAGATGCACTCCCTAGACTCCCTACGGACCACAATAAACGGCTGAACGGATCGTAATTTAAATTGGAAAGTAATTAAAGGGGGAGAGTGCGATGGGAGGAGGGGGAGAAAGGGGGAAAGTGGGGGAAAGGGGGAGTAGATGGTAAAGTGGGGTGAGAAAGAGGGGAGAGTGGGGGGAGAAAAGGGGAGAGTGGGGGGAGAAAAGGGGAGAGTGGGGGGAGAAAAAGGGGAGAGTGGGGGGAGAAAAAGGGGAGAGTGGGAAGAAAGAGGCGTGAGTGGGGGGAAAAAGAGGGGAGAGTGGGGTGAGAAAAAGGGTAGAGTGGGGAGATAGAGGGGAGAGCGGGGTATGAGGGTAGAGTGGGGGGAGAAAGAGGGGAGAGTGGGGTGAGAAAAAGGGTAGAGTGGGGAGATAGAGAGGAGAGAGCGGGGAGAATAAGGGTATAGTGGGGGGAGAAAGAGGGGAGAGTGGGGGGCGAAAGAGGGAAGACTGGGGGGATGAGGGGAGAGTGGGGGGAGAAAGAGGAGAGAGTGGGGGGAGAGAGAAGGGAGAGTGGGGTGAGAAAGAGAGAAGAGTGGGGAGAAAGAGGAGAGAGTGGGGGGGAGAGAGAAGGGAGAGTGGGGTGAGAAAGAGAGAAGAGTGGGGAGAAAGAGAGGGGAGAGTGGGGGATAACGAGGGGTGAGTGGGGGAGAAAGTGGGGAGAGTGGGGTGAGAAAGAGGGGAGAGTGGGGTGAGAAAGAGAGTAGAGTGGAGAGAAAGAGATGGGAGAGTGGGGGGAGAAAGAGGGGAGAGTGGGGGGAGAAAAGGGGAGAGTGGGGGAAGAAAGAGGGGAGAGTGGGGGAGAAAGAGAGTAGAGTGCGGGGAGAAAGAGTTGAGAGTGGGAGTGAAAAAGGGGAGAGTGGGGGGAAATAGGTGAGAGAGATTGAGTGCGAAATATATAGAAATAGAGGGAGAGGGAGTGAGCGAAGGAGGGAAAGGGAGAGATATAGACGGAGAGGGTGAGGGAAATAAATATAATGGAC
Organism: Hylaea fasciaria; assembly: GCA_905147375.1. Taxonomy (NCBI): domain Eukaryota; kingdom Metazoa; phylum Arthropoda; class Insecta; order Lepidoptera; family Geometridae; genus Hylaea; species Hylaea fasciaria. The sequence continues at coordinate 3,173,095 of LR990201.1, forward strand.
GAGATGGACAGGGAGAGGGAACGCAAGAGATTGAGAGTGGAGAGGGATATTAATGATAGAAAGATAGGGAAAGATATAGAGATATAGGGAGAGGGAAAGAGATAGAGGTAGAGGAAGAGAGATAGAAAGAGCGAAAGAGGGAGAAAGATAGAAAGAGAGCTAGAGAGGGAGAAAGATAGAGGAAAAGGGAGAGAGAAAGAGACAGATATATTCTTACCTAATTGTTCCCCGCGACATCAATTGATTTTCTAAACAGTTTACATTTTATATAAAAATGCGAACGAAGTTGCGGGTATCAGCTAGTACAATATAAATCATGAATGCAAATAAAAAAATATATTTTTACTTAAAGATAGATACAATGTAGTTGGTAGGTGTGCAGTACTGTGCAGCAAGCAATAACGTGCGCTGCGTATACGGGCTCAACCTAGCTATCTTATAAAAATAAAAAGGTGGATACAGCTAATTATATTATAGACACAACAGTAGATGGAAGCCATTTCGCTGTTATAAAACTTCTCGTGTTCGAAGATACATCAAACATAAGTTGAATCGATGAAATTAACAAACAGGTTCTTTTGGTTGCTTTTACGTATCGATTTATAACGAGTCCTCCATATATTTGTCTGTTTTTAGAACACAGCGGTAGACCCGTGAAAGCTCTCTTGGGAGCCTTTTATGTAAATCGCATTACCTTATCAGCAGCATAATATCTATGTTTTTTCCACTATGTACTACTATGTAAGTCTTTACGAAAGCAGTGAGCGAGCATTCATAACGGTAGTTAAGTTAAGTTACGACAAAATAAAGTAATTAACATTTTAACAAGAGCATAAACTCTCGAGAATCTGTGAGATCTTTTTAATTACACTCATGACCTTATGAGGATTTAATTAAAGAAAATAAATAGTACACCATAAGACATACGACAAAAGATTTTAATGAAACAGTAGGTGATAAGTACTTATAACAGAAATCTTAATAATATTAATAAAGGCACAGGCATATGAGAAACCGAAAATATTCAGAAATACAAAACAAAACGAGTTCCAGTCAGCGATTCTTAGTAGAACATTTCTATTTTAATTACAAACGAGATCAAATTGACGATATCTGAACTTGCAAGTGCAACCAGTTCTCCTATCAGGGATAAATAGTTTATTGAAGCGATATCAAGTAACTGCTAAATGAGATAAGCAAGTTCTGCTTTAGAACTTCAGATTACAGACAAGTTTATCTACGGAAAGCTGTGTGTTCGTTTTGCAGGTGGAAAATCAGCTCTTTCAACATATTGTGAATTATCCATTGCATTCACAATTATTGCGGTATAGTATGCGGGTGTTAGCAAATTAGCATGTGTGCTGATTCCGACGAATTCGCGGTTAAAGAATTTGTGTCAAATTCTACATTCAATAAACACACCACCGACTGGTTATGTGGCCGACGTCGGCATCGCCTCCGCCACGTTTGCGAAACGCCACCGTTGGAATTGGCAATTGTTATACGATAAATTCAACCGTTAAACACAAAAGTCAAATAGATAAATGTATGGAGTAATACATGTGGTAGACTGACACAACGTTTACAAAAGGCGTCTTGTCATTATTCCGCAACATCCACTTTGAAGTCACGGCACACAGCAGCCACTTCTGGCGACGACGATCAGACGTCGCGTAGAATTCATTATGGTAAAGCCGAACATCATAAGGCAGTCATGCTCTACTTCTCTCATTGCTTTCAATGCGAACTGCCTTGATTAGCATAATCAAATCCTATATGGTCTGAAGGTGCTATACCTCGATAAAACTGCGCTCAATCGGCATCAGTCGTGATACTTTAGTAGGCAGCCGCAAGAACTCACGACGCTAATAAAGGAAAATAAAAGGCTCTGACCTAAGCAGTAAATAACAGTGTGGCACAGTGATATACAGGGGTCGTTTCTTTGAATGCAAACACATAAGATATAAAAGTTGACACAACATTGAACATTCGTACCAGCTGTGATACCGGCGTGCCGCGGAATTGTGTTACAACACGCGATATTACGAGCGTAGAGCGTAGCCATCAAAATGCGAGTGTAAAAAATAGGACAAGTATTATATTCGGCCATGTGAACGGACAAAAAAGATATAATAGTACACCGGGAACTGTAGGTAATTGTAAAATTGGTAGTTTTTAAATTGCCAGGGCAAGGTTCCGCCAAATATTACATGATTGAGGGGCGAGAAGAAACAAATAACTCAATCTTCTAAGTGGGACTATTTCGCCAGTAAATGCCATTATGGAATTCTTTTTATGAGGTTATCAAGTTTCGAAAATTATTTTTAAAGTGTTGTAAAGTTATGATTTCAGTAAAGGAAGTAGTTCAGCGATCCGAAATGGTAGCAAGTGGTAAGTCTTGTAACCATTATTCCGACATGGTAAGACGACGATATAAGAATGGCGCGACGTGAAACTGGAAGAGCACTGCTGCCACAAGGCGTGAGAAAAAGTAGGTATTTGTACCGTACTGTTGATGCACAGAATGTTGATAAGGAGGAGCATGCATTGATTGTTTGTGTAGATTCGGATCGATCCTTATGATAATTAATCTATGCGATCGTTTACGGCTAAAAGGTGTGTGCTTGTATTTTGACTTAATAAAATTACAATTCATGTGAAAACTCTAACCGAGCCTCGTAACTGAACATCGACAAACTTGTTCATGTTTGTTATTTCCTCTGTAGAAATAGATTAATTCTCAGAATGTACCTTTGTCAGCCAGTTAAATCTCATTACCTTCTTACCGGGTAAGCAATCATCTCCTTATTAGACCACTGTCTACTTTCTATTTCGGTTATTTCTGATCTCATTTACTTTTAATTGAGATTTCCAAGTCGCGGTGCTGCCAACTTGAATTTACTTATAAGGGCGAGGTGGACCGATCTTGGAATCTGGCTGAGTTTTCTTCGTCTGGAATGACGGAATGGCAGCTTTAGTATCGTCAGTCAAGATAAATAGACGAGCGTAACCAGCGCGAAATTGGATGTTGGCAAACAGTTGACACTACCCAATAAAATATAAAAGAAGCTAGGAGCAACGTGATCCAATCGAGCGTTACGTGCTTTCACTCTTCGATCTGCTCGTTCCATGTTAGGGTTCGTTTTAGAGATTTATGATGTACCTTTTAAACGAGTTGCACTATCGCCGGCGATGCCATAAAATAGACGGCCTTACAAAACGTGTCAATAACAACTAAGTAAAGAAAATTGAATTAATTCTAATGAATCTAAACATAAATCTTGATCCACAAATGATTGGGCGATTAGCACATAAAACCCATATTAGTTACACCGATGACTTTGAAAGCGATGTTTGGCGAATTGCTTCTGTACTTTCGTAATGCGATGATAATCTAGCTGGAATTAAATCCGTGGCAAAGTGGACTGTAAAGCACATCGTATGAAATTACATATGTATTTCGGTTGGAAACTGGTGCACGAATACGGAAAGGCGCGCATGCCAGCGCCAACTGAGCGTGGACTCGCCACGCTACGCCCAAACACAATTCTATGCGTGAAACGAATTCAAATAGTTTCCATTGAAAAAGCACCTATAGCGGTGCATGTTTAACTAATTTTAATTTATTTCCTTCACCGCCTTGTTGGCTCGCCTCCGCCGCGATAAATACACACTCGGCATAGCGATTTGCTGCAACAGAGTTTAATTGTACACAGCTCAGATAGACGTTGAATAACACCTGGTATCCGGATTGTTTCAAAACAGCAGCATTATAATAGAAATGTAATTAAGTTTATAATGCAGCGCATTGAATTGATTTTTCAGTATTATTGACATTTGAATGGAGACAACGGAACAAAGATACAGCTGCTGTGTGAAATGATACAAGTTACACAAGTTCCATTTCAAGTGGTTTTGTTAGCAATCGTATTTTATCGAACAATACGATTAGCACATGCATCAACATTTTCATATTGTATCTAATCAATAAAACGTAATAAAGAGATAAAACACATAGATGTCGTGCAGTTCACACGGTTCGAGCAGGTACGCTTTCATTTAGCTCTGGTAGGTATGGGCATAATTATATGGGCATGTCACAAACAATGCCCTTTATGATAATATCCAATTTGGATGTGTAAGCCGATCGGTCTGCGTTGGACATGCCCTGTCACGTTCTCTGAATATATGGGAGTGCACGTTTCGTGCGTCAGATAGGCGCACGTGCAACGATTACATCTGCCTAATAGAGCCACTAAGGTATCTCATTAGGGACATAATCTTCATTACAGGTGTGTCGAAAGGTCGTAACATAGTGTTGACACATGGAAAAGGTCGTAAGGTCGCATTTGCCATTAAAAAAAAGAACAATCGAGTATGTATTGTGTACACAGGTAATAAATTAGCAGAATTGACTCGTAGGCTGGTGCGCCTTACAAGGCGGACGTTTAGAGCCCCATTCATGGCTCATTGTTTTAGCGTGCGTGGGTGACCGATTGTTGAACCCACCCATACGTTTAGACACAGCTGATGGATCGCGGCGTGCGAAACTAATTAATCCCAATCAAGCTCACAATGAAACGGAAATGCATTAGGATACACTTGCAATAAACGAGGCCACAGTTAAAATGAACGTTGGTATGAATAATTTTAGTGACTCAAACGCAATTACTGCTGGTGTTGAAAACGGTTATAAGATAATGTAGGTAGAAGCAGATTATAACGTTAACCAATTAAAAAGTGCTTGATCAAACATTAAGAAATGTGAAAGACGTAAAAGCATTTCAAAATATGAAAATAAACAAATTGAAACATACCATATAAAACCATATATAAAGGTTAAACGAACCGTATTAATAAAATATAGCGTCAATTAAAATAACGCTCAAAATTCATCACAGCAAGAGAGCGTTAGACATACCGTAATATTTGTAATTAATAAACACAAAGGCCCGTTACACATTAAAATGATGCACATAAACATATAATTGGTGAGTTTGTTTCACCAACATTAATTATGTTTCACAATGCCCCCAAAGCAAACGTATCAATTAGACAAATTATAGGCGGAATGTTTGTGAAGCAAGTAGTTGCACTAAATTATTGTTTAAATTGATAACTCGACCAAGTTTGGAGCGGGTATGCAAATGTAATAAGGGTGTGTTATTCAATAGCCGACAGTTATCGAACAACTGGTTCAATAATAACTTATCTCATGCAATTTTCTGCAATTAGAATTAGTAGGTAATATTTTTCATACTACTCGTGTTTGACTACTTTCTCTTCTGAGTTACAATGACGCATGACGCGATGATAGAGCTTATCTTTAGACTTCCTTGAGACTTAAAACTCTTGAGAGACAGCTCGATGTTGCAATAATAATCCTCAACATTGCCTTCAAAGAATTAGTTATTAGTAGTCATACCGAGATCATAACAAAATTAATGTAGAGCTCAAGATCAAATGTTTAACCGCACAAGTGAAATTTTTCGTACTTTACTTTTAGGTTAATGACTACGATCATTTTAAATGTAGATCGTTCAACGCCCGCTCAATTATAACAAAGATATATGAATATAGCTAAAACAAATGAATTATTTATCGTATCGTAAGGACAATCGAATAAATTAACAGCAGCTAACTGTGCCACTGGACTATTGAATGTAATGATTCATGACATGTATAAATAAACGCTTAGAAAATGGAATAGATAGGTATAGTATACATATCGTAACAAGTAGCCAGAAGTGCACAACACACAATAGCGATCAAACCTACAATAAAGAATGTAATGACTCGATGAAGGAACCTAAGCAAAGACGTACCTAACAAATGTTACTCAACACTTAAGATTGTGATCGTTCACATCGCGGTATCTGGAAATGGATGTGAACACTGAACATTGCATGAACGAAACGTGTCCACAAATGCAACTGACACCACTAAGATAAGTGCAATTGAAGTAAGTGATATGTCAGAGAAGCCTGCGGTCGAGTAATGCCACTGATAACTGGCGCCAAACAGTTAGTGGGAATCACTTATGAATACTCAAAGATATACGCGAACGAAGTGCCTGGACTCAGACTTGACTTAGCTGTTAACGATGAGAATACTATTCATTATGATTCATGTTCCCTTTTTAACATTATCATAAATCAGAAATATTACTATCGTAATGTAGACATTTCATTTACTTTGTAGAGACAGGGTCGCCGTTGAATACAACATCATTCGTTGTTTGGTTTATTTTCATAAACGAGTATCAATGCATTGAAAAAATCAAAACAAAGCATGCCATTCAAGTTCAGTTCTTTACACTTGAATTATTTATTGTTTTTCATTTTCAATTTGTAATTCCACTTACAACAATCACGAGAGGTTCTTCGAATAGTATGAGTGATATTAATTGGGCCTATTTGACATCAGTGATGCATATTGTTGTGCCCGTAGGTTCTGTAATAAATTAAGATAGCAGTCTAGGGATTACATCACCAGCACTTGCAAATTCCAACTCTTCTAATGAAATTTTCATCTACTCGCGTCTCGATATCTCGCAAAGGGGTCTTCCACGTTAATATTCATGAGTTTACTGGTATAAACATAATAGTAAGTAGTACTTTTTATGAACCTTCAGTAGTTTCCAATTACAATACACGCATCAGCAGGATCTAAATATTGGTTAGGGTTCTCTACTGTTACGGTGCGGTGTGGTGACACGCTTTATAGCCACTTAACGGAACTAATGACACCGGCCCCCGTCACAGCGGCCGCTCGCTGCCTTTTGCGTCACTTATCTGTGTCACTTCGATCCTGTTGCGTTTGTATTGTTTGATCGAAGAACGCATGATTTCACTACAACGAGTAACCAACCAACAAGAAACGAAACCTGCATGTTTCTTATCACCTATGCTGTCAATACGAAGACGATAAGTGTTTTATACATTCTTATCTGGGACGACGTTTCAGAATCATTGCAAAATGAGACGCGATCTAAACATGAGCAAATAGGTCAACAATGGAAATTTTGCAACACAATGTGCAAGCTAAAGGTAGAAGAAAAAAGGTATTGTCAAAAAATAAGACAAACAGAAGCCTGACAAAAAACGCCAACACTTCTGTTACAAAAGATAAAGATATCACTTTCGGCACGTTCAAGTGGGCCGTCGAAGTGGGATAGGTAGAGTGAGTACTCAAGATATCTGAGTGAAAACTTTGATGCCACATGGCCGGGAACCGTGGGCGCGGACAATACGGTGAATCATCACAGCTGTGAATGAAACGTATTAGACAGTAGGTCGGTGCTCCCAAAACAGAAATAGACTATCCGTTGTTGCACCGCGCTCCTATTTCATCACTACAGACGTTTCAGGTAAACGGACGGTGCGTTTCTTTCCTTCTTCGGATATAAAGGATAAAAATAGCACTAGAAAAATCTACGGGCTTATATAGATGAGCATAACGTTCCCGATTACCAAGACAGTTATGAAGAAATACTCATTAACACAAATCATAAGGAAGCGATGGAAGATATTTAAGATAAAATATTGAGCGAAATGAGGAACAACGGTGTTACGAATATCAAACTTTATAAAGCTAAAATGATAATAATATGCCGGATAGCCATTATACTTGATGAACCGTAAAAGCATCAAAACTCCTCTAATTTTCCTTTTTATAGTATACTATAGAGACCATAAACGTCTACGATCTTGGTTGGACATGGACATGGAACACCATTTCTCAGTGTAAACAAGGAAACGGCTGTCGCTGGCATAGAGAGGTAATCTGGGTTGACATTAACAGTTTTTACTATGTATCTTTCACCATCGACGAGTACGTAAAATAATAAATTTAATCGGAACCAATGTGAGTTGAAAGAGAAAAGGATGTTAAAGCTTGCCGTCGTAGAAGACGTCATAAATCAAGACACTCAGGAATACAATTCGATTGTATCGAAAGTCTTATGCATATTGCAACATAAGCTTCTAGGAAGTCTGAGATATCTATCATATATCTTAGTGACACTTCAAAGAACGACAATCGATTGTTCTGAGAGTGGGACACTTTCACCGTTGGAGTTGTAGCCATGGCTCACGCCTCTTTAATTCAAAATCCTGTGTAATCCAACTCGTTAATATATTTTATTCACATGCACGCCACGTATCGCATAGGTTACAGTGAAAGAAGCTTGAGCACACTGTTGGTGTCGACACTTTCTTTTCATTTATGTGTGTCTTATTTTATGAGTCGTAAAAAGACGACAATTTTGTTAGTGATAAGATTAATGATGTGACACGTCTCTTAAACGGTTGAATCGCATCTGACCGAGAACTTGGAGGTACGGACTTATGTAAGAGGTAAACTTTAAGCTGTGGACCAGTCCACTGTTGTTGAATAATCTTAAGCTTTATTGACTGCCAATAAACTGAAGTCTCGTAGAAAGTTCAACAGGTTCGGATATCAGATGTATTTTTAAATTTATAGACGCCGCGGAGCTTCGTGAAATATGATAAAGTATTTATTTTTCTTACGAGAATATAAATTATAGAAGTCAATTTAAAATTTCAACTCTGAGGTGTTAAACTTTATAGTGAACGTAAACATAACAAGAAAGTTCTAAAGGTGTGTAAAAATCGTTTTTACAGCTAACCGGTTACGACACTTACGATACGGCGCATGCAGTAATGTGTCTGTACTCTATAGGTAGTGTAATAATCAAATACGATACATGAGTGCGCATAGTTTATTCGAGAATAAAGAGTGCAATCTCAAACACCCGAATACAATAGACAAGAATCATAAAACAAACACAAACTAGACCATAAACAAAGGCGGCCACTTATATCGGCGTCAATGATTATCCAGCGAGCGTTTCTCTACGCGCTAATTCTAGTGCACGTCGAAATCCGATAAGGTGGTATCATGTGGCAATATGTCACTCGAAACGACGACTGCAACGGCCCAACGGAGCTCTGGTTTCTTGCGGTTCCACTGAGTAATGCAAGTATAGAATGTCTGGAAACGTCCCCATATGGAGCTATATAGGTCTTCCTAAAAAGGATTGACGAATAGTAGTGGTTTTGTCATGAATTCGATGAGTGTTCGTTTCTGTTGACGCTATTGCTTCATGCGGTGATGCAAGAATTGAGCCCCCATCTACGTGATGGGACATGGGTAAAGGTCTTTCGGATCACGATTGGTTGACTTTGATTTTGCTTGTATAAAAATAGTATTAAATAAAACGATGAACGCAGATAAATCACATTACGTACATTGATATGAAACAAACATTATCTGGAAACAGTATTCTTCAAAGCAACGTATACATAGACTTCAAACTTAAAGAGCTCCCGAGAAATTATTTCCCGTATTGAAATTAAGAAAGTTTGACGTGAACAAAGAAGAATTTGAATATAAAATCAAACCGGAATCCGTATAAGCAAGTTAAACAACTCAGTAACTGAAGTACCTACGTTACACCTTTTAAGGTTGTACCTTTTAATTGGCCTTCTCCACTCATTCTCGTTATGTTATTTGAATACCTAGCTGTAAGTTTTCTTAAAAATATCAAAATCCAATAAATATACTTAAGTTAAATTAAATTAACTTTAAAAATAGGTAAATAACAAAATCTTTCCAAAACCGATTCAGTAATTGGACATTGCTAAATTAAAGTTCATGAATCAAGTAAATCAAGCCAGATTACAACATGGAAGTTAGAATCAACCGTTCACATAATTTTGTAGAAGGCGGAAACGGTGGCGGAAGCGGCGCGTCACGGTCCATGGGACGGGCGCACACTATGACGTGACGTCATCGTGCCCACTCCCGGTTGAAAAACAAGCAGAGATGGATACAGAGGAAGGAAATTTTATTTTGAAGAGATATCATCAAAAGCTCTAAACGGATCCCACAGGAAGAGGACGCTGAGCAAATAAAAATAATTGAGAAACTTTATTCATTAAAAATCTACCTACTAAATATTTTTTTGATCACGCGTGTGCATTGCTGTTTATGCTATTTGGGTAGTTCAGAATCAGAATTGTTGAACGATAAAATCACATTACTATTGATAAAAGACTGCTTGTAGCCGACGACGTACCGGTAGGCGATTGTAGGACTTCTGATGGGACACTATCTCCGCGCATGAACGAAGTGGCGCGCAAGAGCTAGTATTATAATATTTCAGAACCGATGCAGTTGCCCAACAATTGTAACGACACATGATACCTGCATGATACTGAAGTGGTTCTCTCCTTTATCGAATGACACCTGCGACTCGTGACACTTCAAGGAGATTAGAATTTGATACTATCGAGATACGAGAAAAAAATTAGGTAAGTATTATGTACTTTGCAAGGCTGTTTGTTTTTTGTAGTTTAATCATATTGTATTCGTACTCCTATTAAATGCATGAACTTCTCTCTGTCTGTCAATAATTAGCATGATTTATTTTTAAACATTTGTCTGATTTTTACCATTCCACTTCAAGTTTTAAATTTAAAGGGCTTAGAACCAACGTGGAAGCGAAACCCCTAAGTAAAAACATTATGGGTAAACAAGTTTTTCAATTGTTAGAAGCATAACTGATCAATTTACGCAGTAAGTAAATCATAGTACGATGTAAAAACCACGGAGTTTAACATTTAGGGTTTTTGCATCCGGAACCAGAACTCCGTAACGTCCGCGACCGAAGCAGTGGCATCCGTTAAAACAATGACAAATGCAAATAACCTCCTTTTTTAAATCAGTTGAAATAAGCAAAAAGTCATGGCAAGTCATAAGCCGGTTTACCTGTAACTTCAAAAAATTTACTTTTATGCAAACATTTACTATTGCTTTGATAGGTGTGTAAGTACACGTTTCGAAAAGCGTACTTACATTTAGAAAACTGCGTTTTACGCGCTTCGCATGCATTCTCGGCGGATCTCAACAGAAAAAACATTAGAAAGTTAATTTTTTATTGGAGAGCAGAATCGGAGTTATTTCGAATTCAAATAGCGTACTAGAGTTACTGTTAGTAATGTTCCATATCATCCCTGCACTCGAATGTGTCGCGTCACGCGAAGTTGCTAACATTATACTAGTTTTCATTCGATATGTCAGATATCTCGATCGTACGTAATATCGTTATAATAGACATTAGCGTTGCACAATACTTATAAATTGTAACTTTCTCATCTCTCTTCTGGTAAGTTTTACATCCGTAGCAAAAAGCAGTTATTTGCCATTTTGTAATAATAGAGCTGGACTGGTCTAGGCTCGTAGCATGTAATTTTGTGGACGGCAAATAATAGTTAAAGCTAATTTCTGCGCAAAACTCTTGTGCGTTTGATTTGAACTGAGATCGATGGGCTAACAAAACAAAACGACCCAGAAAAATCGAATAGATGAATAGTTGGTGTATTGGATGAACAATATAGGGATTGTGAGATACTTAGAGCGCAACCCTATAGAACTCTAACAATAAATATCAGTTAAAATGATGGATGGGCTTATGATTAGACGACATCGTCCTCTTCCGGCACCCGTGTGTATTTGCTGGACTGGACTGACTTATTTATAAAAATATATTTCGTATTGAAAAAATAATATTTGGAAACCTAGGGATTGTCAATAATTACTTAACTGATCTATAATAGTTTGGTTGCGATTATTCTGCTTAGATAGCGCAAACGCTAAGTCCACAGATGGTGAGGCCAACAAAAATACATAATAGCAAAATCGTCATGTGTGTTGTGTGTGGAACGTATATTGTGGTAGGGGGCCGGGCCACTAACCCATTTATGAAGCGGATGGTAATTGAATTACACTAGTTGACGCCGAGGAAGAATCAATCTAGAGCGATCGTCACTCGAGACTCTTCATTGTTAGAGATGTTGACGTTAATCATGAAAAGCAGGAGAACAATATACTACCAACCATCAAAGTCCTTGAAGATGTCAAATACCGTGTAAAATATTTAAGTGATGAAATGCCAATTAACTTTATTTGTATTACTCACGTGCGTTTATATGGTGATGAACATTACGCAAACTTTGGCTCAAATGTGCTTACCTGAAAAGAAACATAGATTGATAAGTATTGGTAGATTCAGATATCAGAGGAACACAGTTAAAGATGTTAGCGACCTTGAGAATGTTAACTAAAAAGCTGGAGAAGGGATCATAACCACTGTCAGTAGTGAAGTAACAATAACATCTTGTAACAAATGAAAAGAAATGCATGGAATTAAAACTTGGCAACCGGCCATTAGTCATCGAAATACGAACAAACAGCATAATGACTGGCTTTACGAAATGCTAGACAGCATGTCCCAAAACAAAGGCTTACCAAACAGCCTACCGTTCAATTACTAGGCATAAAGGTGAAATAATTATACGAGTCGGCAAAAAACGAACTTATGAGTATTTAATTATAGCAAAGTTTCATTATAGTGTGATTGCAAAATATGATACAGCTTACATCACGATTCTGTTTCATTAAAGTATCTAACTATCCTACCTACCTAGTTATACTTTTTTATGTAACTGCATTATTCTACATTGAGGCTATTATTTTAATAATATCGTCACATTGACTAAGTACTTCATTATGACGCAACTGGTCAATGTTGTTAAATATTTGTGACGTAAAGAAAAATTGACCATCAAATTTTTGTGATTAACCCGCTTTCCAATATCAATAATCTTACGAAACGGATATGGACGTAACGAGTGCAATCGCAGTTTTAGTTATGATGACTTACGTGATATCATTATCACTTATGCGCAAAATGTATTTCAGCTGTTGATTGACGACGAGTATTCTCCGTGGCCAGAATTTTTAAGAACACTATAATTTTCTCTCGATTTCCGATACTTATACGAAATAGAAAGTGATGCACTTGTCTGTGCGCAATTCATTATAAGGAACTATAATGAAAAAGTTTCAGCAATCATAAAATCATTCAAATAACTGTTGCATGCTATGATTCAAATAAGCGAATCAAATGAAATGTGCATGCATAATATAGGGTCGTACGAGGCGGAATGACAATCTGTTCCATGAACCGCATTATGAGCAGAGCTCATGTAAATATACAGAATATACACGGCAACATAGTTCGAACAATAACTGTGCAACGAGCAGACTATATTGTCATCTTTACAATCCAGAATAGAATCTTTTAAATCCAGAGAGAGAGGCAGGATTGATAACACAAAGTTACGTAAACTGTGACACAACAAAACTAGGTGAAACAAACGTAGCGTTACTGACTGACAGTGCAAAAGTAAATGTAATCAATAGGTATTGTTAACAGTGTGCAATGGTCCATATCAATAAATGGTAGATTATGTCTACTTCTAAGTTTGCTGGACATTACGCAATTCTTCAGCGGAACGGTGGCTCTCAACTACACCTATTTTATTTGTATTTTGAATTTGCAACCTCAGATGTTTATGAGACATTGATGACAGGTACAGTTCGGATCGGTGTCCAATAGCCGTCGCTGACCGCCGCCCGTTCTGCATGAGCGATATCCTCGTCTCGTTCAATGGAACGTGACCCGTCTGTGAGTGTCCAATCGAATCTCCCTTCACGACGGTAATCATTTATCCACGTACAATACCGTTCGATTACACGAGCACCACCCGGATAACATTAACTTGACAATATAATTTTTACACGACCACAAAACTACAAGTGTTTTATTTCATTCATTGAAAGATAATGGTTATAAACTGGCAGGTTTCAGCACCGAAAGCCCAGTGGTTGACCTTACGCTGCATTTCGTAATCGTTGAGTTTCGCATTCCTTGAAATCAATTATGGTGACTGTATGTGGGTGATGCAGTTGTTGCAATAGTAAACGATTCGTATGCAATCCGTTACCAGAGGCTAGGGATAGTCAACGGTATATAACCGTGCGTAAACGGTTCTAAAAATGCAGCTAACAACACGTAATTAGGGAGGTACGCCGACGGCATCGACCAACCAACGTCTAAGGTATTCAGTATGGCAAACGAATGCGAAGCATTTGACACTTTCTATTTATGTTCAAGCTAGCGTCGTCGTGACCATATTGAGTGACATCATCGTAAGCCCCACGGGATCAGATATTCTTCCTACAGTGAGAATACGAAGAGAGATAAGTGTTTAATTATTACGAAAGTAACTGGAATTACGTGTGACGGTTCCTGATCACGTTTAACTGCATCATAAATTTCCGCGAATACAATTTCATTTCCAGGAGTAGCCATGAAATGGTATCTACAATTAATTTCATAAATCTTAGAAAATGCAAGGTCGACGTCCGTTCGAGACGAATGCACCGTAGATGGCAAGCAAAGCAACCACAGCACTTCGCATGCGGTCGGTAGCATTAGCCTGGAACATGAAAATGGTAAATAACGCGACTTTATCGATAGAGAGTAGAGAGTAGAGACATACAAAATATCAAACGGTAAATCTGCATTTTGAATAAATACAAATCAGATCCTTTCTAAGGCGTTAGGACGCGCCGATTAAATCAACAACTGAACAGGTCCGCTGACCTACTAAAAGCCGTGGTACTAAAAAGTGATCAACATGACGTTAAATCCGATTTTGTATTTCATTTAGTTGGCAACATTCAATCAAGCAGCCCCTAATCATGCCGAGATCGGCTACTGGGTTGAGAGGTGGCGATTTCCAGATAACAGATAGAAAGCGCCGTTGGAACAACACCAACCGCGTTACGCGCGTTGAGCAAACTCAAAACGTAACGTAGCTTCGCACTGCATATAATGCAGGGCCGCGCGTTAGGAACTCTCCGATTCTTGTGAAATGCTATATCATTTCTATAATACTAGCTGACCCATACAAAAGTTTTGCTAAGCTCAATGTATACCTATAGATAGACATCACAGATGGTGTGGGGTGATAAGCTATGAGATCATTTCGATAGTTGCGCGGGCGGTAAGGTCTCGACAGGACCAAAACGCGATTCGAAATCGACGCTTCCAATGTCAGACGCCACAAGGCCACCTCTCACGATAAACGCCTCTGCAGAGCGTTCAGGCTTCACGAAGCCAACAAATTCGCAGGCATTATCTCAGTCGACGCTACATATTTGGCTTGAAACTCTACATGTGGACTATTGTTGTTCAATTCGTTTTTAAGCCCTGTCATTTAAGTCTTCACGGTTTGTGGTCCTGTTAATGAGGTTTCGCCTAGGCAGCTGTGCAGTATCCGATATAGAATATAAAATGAATGGATGGGCAGGTTACCATTTGAAAAGGTGAAATATTTTTTTGAACCTAACCGTAGTTTTGTTCTGTTGTTTCAAAGCTAAGAGCATTATTTACGTTAAAGTCGTAGAGAGAAGCTTTGCAAATGTGAACAGTGGATGGAGGATAAATGTATTCCGAGTTGCGACTGTTATTTCAAATGACTTATTGTAAGCAATCTCTTTAAAAGCGCACAGGGAATTGCTCATTTTGTTCCGTTTCTATTCATATGCTAATATCAT
Source organism: Hylaea fasciaria (assembly GCA_905147375.1). Taxonomy (NCBI): domain Eukaryota; kingdom Metazoa; phylum Arthropoda; class Insecta; order Lepidoptera; family Geometridae; genus Hylaea; species Hylaea fasciaria. Next base: position 3,188,587 of record LR990201.1, read on the forward strand.
TATGTTGTAAGTATATGTACATGAGTTTGGTTACCCGTGAACAATCGATCACGTTTCGCTAGTTCTTATCGCGATCGAAGCAAAACACGGGCAGGCTTCCACGTGCCAATTTGATTCTGCTCGGACGGAGTTATATGGTTATGTCTATTGCATAAATGAGCAATGACTGAGCACATAATAATATCTATGGAACACTTTCGACTACGTCCAACTAGGCGCTTTCTCCTGATCCAAATTACAGGGAATTATTTAAAGTCCGACTAGTAACCAATGCACAAGAAGTTATTCTACAACATTTATTTCTATTTTTAATTTTTAGCCACTATAAAAACTTTGACGTTACAAACTGCCGTTGGATTGATACTCGAATCGGATTTGGATAAAAAAAATATTATGTAGAGAAGTGAAACTCGACGCGCTCTCGATTCTAACGTCACGATGGAAAAGCACCGCATTAGTTTTACAATGAAACAGTAAGGTCATTGAAATTGAGCTTGAATTTAAATATCATCAACGTCCATCTACTAACCTATGATATTATAAACGAATATTTCAAAGAAGATACAGTCATAATCTAATCATATTGTAGAGTTTTACGATCTGTTTTACATCAAAAAAATGTGTTGCTATAGGACAGCGGTTCTCAAACTTTTTTGGTCACGGAACCCTTTTGACAAGCAAAATACTTGACAGAACCCTACAATAAAACAATAGTTTTTAAAAGTGTATTCTTTAACAATCTCGACTTTATGTTTTCGAAGATAGAGCCGGAAGTCACTTGTTCACAACTATAGAGTCTAATTCAGAGGCTTTTATCAAAGGGACTGCGCGCTCACAAGTATACTTACGCGCGGCGGGCGGAGTCAAAACGTTCGACCAGTGACCAGAGAGAGGTGTTATGATTTTTTTCTAGTCTTGCGGAACCCCTACAGGGGTAGCGCGGAACCCTAGGGTTCCGCGGAACACACTTAGAGTACCGCTGCTATAGGATATCTTCTAGAGGTCAGTTTCGTATAGCAGCTAGCATTTGGTCTACTATTGATTGACGTATAAACTCGTTCACCGGATGCTTTTGATTTTGTACCACCTGTCACAGGGATGCATATTGCATACAGGGCATACCTATACCTAACCTACACCTAAAATAAACACAAAGAAATCGGTACAGGGATGCCACTTCAAATTAATACTAAGACAAAAGATATTTTTTTTTTGTATTAAAAATTAAACCGAACGCAAAATATCCCAGTTTTCTGAAAACCAGTAGGTAAGTCAGACACAAATTCGTAGACTACATTTAGGTATATACTTAGCTTCTAAAATATAAAGCAAAGATCATACGTTTTATAACTTCAAATAATAATATAACGAATGGATTTTTATAAAAATTGCATCCATGGTTGAACGGAACTCGACTTTACAAAATAAAGTGACAGATGAAAAGATAAATTAAAAAGTGCTCGATATCTCGATGGGTCACTGCGATACACTTTTTATCTGGGCAAACACAAAAAACATTACAATGGTATTTCTTTGTTATAATAATACTAACTTATCAGTTCCAATGCCGTTCGGAACTTTATCTTTATCCCGCAAGATGTCATGCTTGATAGAAGACACAGAGAATATCGTTTGAAATCGTGAATTGTGATCAAACGTTTTCAGTAATACATCAAAATGCATGAGTCAACTAGGATTTTTAACTTGTTACTTCTGTGTCTCATTAAGCATAATTATGGAACTGTTATTGTATTTCGTAGGTACTTCATTTATTTTATAAACAACCTTAATTGTGTAATCTTACAGAAATTATGAAGTATGAAATAAATCAACGTTACAGGTAACACTGAGATGGATTATACTTAGATTAAATATATTTGTTAACAAGCGGATGTATATCCAATTATAAGTAACCGTAAGATATCTTCATGAGTAAGAATTAAGTATCTACACAGTGTAATCTCTCAAGTAGGAGCGTACGAAATAAAGAGATATACTAGACATTATGACCATACTTTTCATGAATATGGTCATGTTTACGAAGCAATATAGCTCTTATCATAGTAAAAAAATAACGATGCGGGTCATGTAAAGTTTAAAAATGCATTGACAACGATGATTACTACACAAACACCCGTATTTTAAATGAGTTAATTTGTGGTGTAGCGAGGCTTCTGCACAATACAACGAATGTGCAAAAAATATGCAGGTGTTGATTGTTGAACTTTAAAACTGCAAAGCGTCTCTACATCGAGGATAAAATATTCCGGAATAAAACACAGTCTGTGTGTAGGTGAAGGTATCCAATAGGAACGGTTGTGTGCAGATATCGGTTAAGGTGTGGCATTAAACTTGTTTCGTAGTGAATACACCTGTCGATGCTAAAATTATTGCAACGAAACGTATGTATTTAACTTGTTGGAGGCAGGGTTAACACTAACAGTAGCCACTTTCTACAATGAGTCATGAAGCATTGCATTGGAATTGGAAACTGCTAAGCTAATGGTAATGATTCGGGTTGTTTTTATGTCTCTGTCTCTCGAAAACTACCAATCTGTAGGTATATTACATGGATAACGACCAACTGCATGTTTACGTTGATCGGTTTATGAATTATACACATTTGTTATCGTTTTAAGTTTCTTCTCCCTTATCGTATTTTGCTAAGATAAGACCACGATCTATATTTACACCAAGCGTTTCAAGTGGATATCAACTTTGACGTGTCAAATATTGAAAAATACAATTGAACGCAAGTTTAGCTCCACTGTGATTTTCCAATTCAACAGCTCGCTGTTTATCCCTTCACAATTTACCTTGGAAACTTGTTCATAAATTGTTTTAATATGCAATGTATACGTTGGTATTTTACAGGTTATTTCACAATTAATTTACCGAGATTTTCTTACAAAAATCACCGATGCAATCCGACTTCTGACTCCTATAGATCTACAACAATCACTAGGGTCATGGTTGGTCCCATTGGCGTTAGTAGAATAGGAAAAAGGTTAATAACCTGTGGTGCAATAGCTGATGCTGCTTCTGGTGCCGCCGTTGTGCTGGTGTTTGTCGCCGCTAGTCACAACCTCGCGGGCCCGCATGGCGCACTCTTAGAACTACTGTAACTGCACAATCCTCCATCAGTCGTTGGTCCTTCGGCCGTTGCAAGCTGCATGCAACTTCACTGGGGACACTAGAGATAGGGCCCGGGATCACTGGGCCGTATCCGACACACGCGCACACCGGTAAAGCGTTACCGCTCCCTGTTATTTCTATTTATTGTCACGTAACAGTCATATTATTACACTGATTCCATTGCACTTCAACACGACGACAAATCGCATGTTTTGGAAACAACAGTGTAATTTCACTCGTATTTTCGATTTATTTCGTATAAACTATGCTGTTCTCTGACAAATTAAATATTATCACTTAAAAAACCAATAAATAACAAGTGATTGGCGGTTATTATTATGATTTTCGGAATCAATCACGTCGTATTATTTCGTTACGTTCGATATCGTTTGAGGCTTTCACGTAAAAACAACGTAACAGTCCGTGTCACTTCAACGCTTTTACCATACTGGATGGAAGGCAGCTGTATGCCTCTGGGAAAGAGAAAGAACTATAGTTTGTCGTGTCAGAGTTATAAGATCGTAACGCGCATGAGTCAAATTTTCCGATATGCACTGTAGCTTCTGAAGATAAAGCCTATTTTGTCGGTATCGCTGTGCACAGTTGAGTCGATTTTCACGACGATTGCGTGTGGAAATTCGAGAAAGAACGAGTAGTGCTAACATTGAGTGTGAAAGAGAAGGGTGCTAATACCGAAGACTGGCGAGTCAGACCGAGCGGGGCCGATCGCCAAGGCCGGCAACGTCACGTTTTGCAAAGACTAGACGTGCCTCCAGGCGCACCTATACTTATACTTATACCTACAAGTCTGTCCTATTGTAGTTTGTTGCACTAACTTTAGGCGCGTGCAACATGGTGCATTCAAACCGTATACAATACACTACTTATACCAACATAAAATTTACAGCAGTTAGTATTATAAACAGACATAAAAATTTAATAAATCATTTTAATTACAGTTACAGGTTACATGTAGGGACCTACCTAAACAACAATTACAAACAGTTTGTGAATTAAACCAGAAGGAAGAAAAAATTTAGTTACTTAAAGATGCAAGTAGGTACTTATTTCATTATCACAAATTCACAATGGATATTGAGAATGTCTTGATTAGCACTATGGCCGATTATAATTACAGTTTGAAAAGATAATAATAGTAAACAATCCACAAAACAATGAGTCGATGGCTGAAAGCATAATTATTGTGACGTCAAAGATACTATTGACAGTGCAAATTATTACACATCAATATATAATTATAGCGATAGTGCATGGTAGTGATGCATGTGTAATTGGAACCATATTTTTCACACCTGAAAATATATTTTTTTAAGTTCAATCTAACGTAGATATGTTTATGGACCTAAAATAGCATTTGCATGATTGCGTTTTATGCGATAGATACTTACCTACTGAGTAAGATTTAATGAAGTGCGAAATGTGAAAATTATGTAGGTAGATTAGCTTGCGAGTGGTGGTGAATCTCACATTGCACTTATCGATGAACACACACTAAGTGTATGCGAACATTTGGTATTTTCCTCTGATAGTACCACGAAACATGAGATATGAGATTTAGTAAAATTACCTACACATAATATGAACAAAATATACGAAGAAACAAGTCTCTACATTTTTCACACACCCAACATTTCAAGCGCAGTGGTTTTCACCAGTTGATCATTCATTAATTAAGGCTGTTAAGTTTTAGTTCTTTCGCGAAGCCTTAGTTGTAATGTGATATCTGCCCACGTGATTCCCAATGACTACATAAGTGGTCCAACCAGATTTCTCAACTGGCATTAATTGGATTGCAAGGAGGCACGCACAGTGACGACACTAGGTATCTGCAGGACAGAAATAGCTTTTGACAATTCCTAAATACTGCTGTAAGGCAATCGATAAACAAACGGGCGTGGGCGGCGGTCGTCGACCGCTCCAGGACCGATCCTGGTCACACTGCTGCAAAGATTTATCTAGGAGTGAGATACTGAGATTACAATGAGATAAACCTCCTTAATTTATGTATCACTGTGAAACATAAATTGTCCGAAAACTTAATTTGGCTCAAGAACAGTCGAGTTTGGCTTCAACTGTGCCAAGTAACGGCACGCCAAATGGTCAAAATAGCGAATTAGAAATGGGGAAATTAAACAACTTTTAGGTCTAGACAAAGAGAGCTCAATGACTAAAATCAAATGGAACGCGACCACCTTAATGTTTTGCATAATGTCATTGGCTGTTTTCGTTTTCCACTCAAGTTCCCCTTTACCGCGTCCTGATTGACTTCAATCAAAGCCGAGAGAAATAAAATAGCTAGAGCGGGTGTGTGTATGACACTAGAGTCGAGTTTAATATCAACATAAAATATCGGCACCGCATCGGAGCGAAACTACATACTTTCTTTTTACGTCCCTGAGGCAGAAGGTGACTCGTCCAGTTTGTTCACATAATGTTAATGTCATTTAATGCCGTCTGACCGGTTGAAACATTTGTTTTTTTTTTCAAACCGTCAACGGTGTATTTGAAAACTGGAAATTACGATGCCCTTGTCAGTCAGCTATATGCAGTGACCTTTACAAATGAAAGCATTAACAAACATTAGGTGCTTAATTACTTAACACCCCTTTAAGTTGCCGCAGGCGATGCGAATATTAATTAACATGATTTCCTTCAAACGATTTGAATTTCATATTACATCACGAGAAATAAATTTAATTGGATTTATTTGCAAACGGAACAAACGTGAAGACCTCGATGGTATGATATCTGCAAAAGAATCGATTGTAAAAAAGGCGGTTTCCGAGTATAATGTATAAATAATCACATCCACAGTCAACATAGAAAGGAAGGTTGCATTGCATGACTGCGTGCACGTTCGCAAAGCACAATAATGAGTAATTTAGTAAAACATTTTTTAAAGTCAAGCGAATGGGTGTCACTTGTATGTATTAGAACGGCGTCGAAGCAATTGAAATTCAATCAAACCACAAAGCGTCGCGTCTGCTACGACACATTTCCTACAAAGTGTTCACCGATGGGACCGAACCGACAATCGCCACAGCAATAGAGGCATTGAGTGGAATTAACAATGTCGAACACAATTGACAAGCAGCCAGTGACCCGATGGTTGCTAACGATGCGATCGCACGACCACATTTTGTTTGTGATGCAAACTGCAAACATCCTATCGTCACGAGCGACGCGACGACCACACACCACTCAATCACATGAGGTTACAAGGACAATAAAATGGATAACGAGCGGTTCCGAAAAATGTTTCGCACCTTCCTATTTCTTGTAATTTGACGTCACAATAACAATAACCAGGCAGCCGCATGAATCATGCCTTCGGAGTAACTATGTATAACCAGAGTCCGAAACTTGCCGTAAGGAGTTATGTCTATGAGGAAGTGAATAATGTGAGGCCATGCACGTCTGCATAATTTAACGTAGGACTCCTGTCTAATCTACAACCACGACGAAGTTCCTTTCGTCGGTTCTTGAAATATATTAATTTATCTATATTTAGTGAGTGTTTACAATTTAAACGGTCCTCAGAATTGGTTCTTTGATGCACGGCACGACATTGTTTATTAATGACGAACAGGGTGAGCGGTCCTTTGGAAGTGAACAGGAAACGAGCTAATAAAATGCATATATTAGGAGCTTTTAACCCGCGGTGAGCAAACCGATGGAAATCTAACTAACAAAACTACCATATTCACTGCCATAACTCAAACGCCATTACAGTATCTAAAAAGCTTTAATTACATTTCTAAATCATCAACAATAGCAACGGCGTCGTAGGAAGTAATTACACGATACCTACTCAAACAAATGCTTCAAAAAATAAATAACGACAGGCACAAATTAAGATCCATATACATTTCATCATCTTCGATGAATGAGTGGTGTCGACATAACACATTATTTGTGAAGTTTTGCTAGTTACCGACGTAACGACTCTGCGGCCAGCTGAGTGATGATAGATTGAGGCGAATATAGGTGTGGTGATTATTAATCAACATTATTCCCATTTTATTTAATGTTATCAAAGAAGGTAACAATTATCCCGTCAAGGCAAAGGGTTACATCATCTATAACTGCATTGTATAATTTTAATTTGTATGCGGTGATGTGTGAAATGGGAGCATCAATAGGAAGTGGCACATGTTTCGTTGGATGTTGTTCGTTCATTTACGTAATACACGTTTTTCACAAAGTACCTAATATAATGTGTGAAATATATGTAAATAATAAATTACTTATATGACTTGTTTAAAAATGTATGCACGTCCGTGCGTCACTGTGTGACAATATTGATACAAATGGAAATTCAATAGAAAACTCGCAAACATAACGGGGAAGCACCACAATAACAATTTAAATAACAAGCTTTGAAGCTGAATGCAGTTTAGTTTGTTCGGCTTTCGAGAGGTGTCACAAAAATGCACTAGCAATATATTTTTTATATTAGGTAGGTACTTGTTAAAAACGTTACAATATTTAAAAACTTGTCTGGGTTTCTGAAGCTCTCTAATACAACCCTCTTCATTTAACTTTATTGAATTGATTGCCTTTACATATATCAGTAAAAGTATGTATATATCGTTATAGGTGCATCGTGCATCGTATTTCGTACTTGACGTATTCCGCTTTTTACCGACATTTACGTTTACCTATTAATATTATACGTAGAAACAACAATAATTACTTATTTTTGTTAGAATTATGATTAAATATAGGCAGTGTACTCATAAGCTAGTATGTTCTAGCGTTATATTTAAAAGTACTTAAACGTACTGACGGACTTTCTGTTGAGTTCGAATATAATAGTGTATGATTATGACTAATTGACTAGGTAAGGAAATAATATTTTGTTGTTGAGAGACTTAAATACTTAAAACATGTTTACAACGGTTAATTAACATTCCTAAGAATATTTTAATAATGTTTCTTAATTTTGAAAGTTATATTTGATGTTAAACGCGCTTAAATTAAAAGTAATGGTAAAATGAGGACGATATTGATTTAAAATTAAGAACTGGGACCAACGGGCATTCGCCCGCATTCTGACTTCGGCTGCGACACGGAGAAGTTTGTGAAAGGTACCTTCTAGACTGAAAGTTGAAATAAATTAAGTTCACAGCCTTATTTTGTTTATTTGCCACCCTGATTCTTATATCAGAAGTGGGATAATAGAACCAAAATGGGTAGTGATAACGATAGTGAGCTACTCAAGCGACGCTCACGAAGCCGTGCAAGATACTCGCGACGACATAAGCGCCGTCGTCGCCGCAGCACCGGCTCGAGGAGTGAATCGTCTACGCCAGAACGAAGTAAAAGAAGAGGCGATCGTACCACACATAAGCATCGCGATGAGAAACGTCATACAAGGAGTTCCAAAAGAAGACAGGAGAATTCTATTGCGAGACATGAGGTTACCACAGCAAGACATGAAGGCTCGTATCAAAAAAATAATAATACGGAACATAGAAATGAAACTCAGCAGGCAAGTGAATTTTGTTTTCTGCGCCAGTTTACAAGAAAGTAAAATGGTGTAATTAATTCTAGGAGGTATACTTATCCTACCTTCAAAAAAAAAAAAAAAAAAAAAAAAAAAAAAAAAAAAAAAAAAAAAAAAAAAAAAAAACAAAATTTGTTCTGTTTGCTATTGCTACTAACTTTTACGATAATATACCTAACTACAACTGTTGTTACTCGTACATAACATCAGTAATCAACATAGAACCAAGAACTTCTCACGGTTAATTAGCTACCTTACCTACTAATATTTCGTTATGTTTAAATAACATCTTTTCTTTGCACATTAAGCTCTTAAACATTGCTAACATTGACAATAATCTATGGACACTTTTATCATATCATAGTAATCTCATTATCATTTACTAATTTCCCCGGAAGGTGTCTATAGTAATATAATATGTATGTAATGATAATATTCCACACGTTTCGTTTTTTTTTGGACACGATTTTTTTTTATTAGCTTTATTGGTGTCTAATCTTCGTTATTCTTCTATTCACTACTCTTTTTATGCCCTGATATATATCGCACCGGTGTGAATATTCCAGGCATCAGACCTACGAGCACTGCAGTTTTCGAGTACGCAGAGCGCGGCATCAGCTGCTGATCAACGGAATTCTGCGGGCACACAGCTGCACTGCGAGACTGCACGGCCAACAGCGATGGAAGCAGAGCCTCTTCCGCCCTTGGCTTCGGCACCAGTTACTGATATGGACACTACTACAAGTAAACCTAATTTGTTACTTAGCATTAGTGATATATCGCAAATGATTCAAAGTTTCACTCGACCAAACTCTCAGATTACTTATGATAAGAATATCATACCCACATTTGACCCAGCACAGAAAAATCAGCGTATTGAGGGTTGGATAGCCAAGGTTAATGAATGCGCAAAAATTTACAACTGGACGGACGAACAGACAACTCATTATGCTTTACCCAAATTAGGTGGTCATGCGAAAAAGTGGTATGAAGGCCTTCAAACCATCCTTCTTACATGGGCCCAATGGCAAGATCGACTTATTAAGGCATTTCCTTCAGAAAGCAATTACGGGGCGTTGTTGTCTGAAATGTTAGAAAGGCGGATGAAATTTGGCGAATCTGTAGATGAATATTACTACGATAAAATGATGTTGTTAAATGCGTGTGGCATTATAGACAAAAAGGCAGTTGACTGCCTTGTATATGGAATAGACGATAGGATGATTAGGGCTAGTGCGTCCTCAGCGAGATTTCAAAATCCTGAAGATTTGTTGAAATTTCTTAAAGATTTATGTAGAGAGACTAACAATTATACCCGGCTTAACAAACGACCAGTGAATGCGGCAGCCCCCAATTCCACATCCAACGACATTAAATGCTATAAATGTAATAAAACTGGGCATCGTTATGCTCAATGTCGAGTTCAGAATAAACAAACTATTGATATCTCCTGTTTCAATTGCAAAGAACAAGGTCACACATCTAATAGATGTCCAAAACCAATAACTAGATGTGACAATTGCCAACGGCTTGGTCACGCGACAGCTGACTGTTTTAGGCCAAAAGACCATAACCAGACTCGTAGTAATTCCAAACCTGAAAAGAAAACTTTACTAACGCAAAAATGTAGATCTGACTCAAAATATTATAAGACAGCCATCATAAATAATGATATTAATGTTCGAAGCTATGTGGACTTTGGAAGCGATTGCACACTGATTCGGCAGGATATTGTTGACAAATACTCACTACCGAAAGTAGATAACGACATTCCAAACATTCGTGGTTTCGGCAACGGATCATCGGTTCCATTAGGTAGGACACGGTTGAGTTTGTGTATCGGTGAAGTGACTGCAGAAGTTGATGCTTACATTATTGAGACTTCATTGCTTAGTGAACCTTTACTAGTTGGTCAAGATTTTACAGAGAGAGAGGATGTGTTGGTCATTAAAACGCATGACAAATTAGAAATTTTAAAAAGAGAATTGACTAATGATTTAATAAACATACAAGCTGACACTCCCAACATTGACAAAATCGTCTTAAGAATTAAAGTAGATACGGTTGTGAATAATTTCGACTATGTCAATTGCATTAATGAAGAAAACGCAACTTGTGATGTTTTTATAGAAAATAGCGTAAGAAGAGTAGAAAATGCTAACTATAGTATTGTGGGAGGTGTCTATAGTATAAATAAAGGAGAATGTCGAGTTGCTGTTTGCAACTTCTCCAAAGAACCCATTTTTCTAAGCCATAATTCTGTGCTAGTACGTAGTAAACCAATCGTAGCACCAAACTCTGCTAAAGAAAGCCCTGTAATGACTTGTAATCAAATAAGCAGTGACCCACCAGATCCATTCACTATCAATGAAATTAAAATCAACTCGAAACTAACGCAACAACAGCAACTATCTGTACTAGATTTAATTAACCAATATAGGGATTGCTTTGCTCAAAATTTATCGGAACTAGGATGCACACATTTAACCGAAATGCACATTGAACTAAATGATGCAGCTCCAGTAGTCTATCGGCCTTATCGCTTAAGCCATGCAGAACGAGAGGTGGTTAGAGAGATGGTTAAAGATCTTATCGATAATGATATTGCTGAAGAATCAAATTCGTTCTATGCCAGTCCCATTATACTGGTTAAAAAAAAGACTGGAGGATACCGTTTGTGTGTAGATTTTAGAGCACTAAATCGGAAAACCAAGAAAGATCATTTTCCAATGCCTCGAATAGATGACCAACTAGATATGCTTAACGGGAACAAATATTATACGTCACTCGATTTAGCAAGCGGCTATTATCAAATTCCTATCAGTGAGGACTGTAAACACCTGACAGCGTTTATAACTCCGGATGGTCTTTATCAATTCAAAAAGATGCCATTTGGATTAGTTAATTCACCGGCAGTGTTCCAGCGGACAATTAACCAAGTATTAGGAAATTCAAGGTTCAATTCCGCGCTTGCTTATATGGATGACATATTAATACCAGGAAAAAATTTTGACGAAGAATTTGAAAGATTAGAAAATGCCTTCAAATTACTGAGAAATGCAAAGTTAACACTAAATATCCAAAAGTGCAATTTTTTCCAAGAAGAGTTAGAATATCTAGGTTATGAAATAGGTGAGCATGGAATTAGACCCGGAAAAGAAAAGATTGTTTCAGTGGAACGTTTCCCGACGCCACGAAATGTACACGAGGTCAGACAGTTTGTTGGGTTGGCTAGTTATTTCAGGAAATTTATACGAAATTTCGCCGTCATAGCTAGGCCGCTCACAGATTTGACACGAAAAGACAAGGCATGGTGTTGGGGTGCCGAACAACAGCGATCATTTTCAAACCTTAAAGACTCATTGATCCAAAGACCACTGTTAGGTATATATGACCCCAGAGACGAGACTTACTTACACACCGACGCTAGCAAATATGGGTTAGCTGGGATACTTTTGCAGAAGAAAGATAAAGCGGATAAAATGAAACCTATAGCATACTTTAGTCGTAAAACTACAGTAGACGAACAAAAATATCACGCTTATGAACTAGAGACACTTGCCGTGGTTGCTTCACTTCAGCGATTTCGAGTATATCTGTTAGGGGTTAGGTTTATCTTAGTAACAGACTGCGCTGCTCTGAGAGCCACATTTAGTAAGCGAGATCTACTATCACGAATCGCTCGATGGTGGATAGCAATTCAAGAATTTGATTTCGAAATAGAATACAAACCAGGTCATACAATGTCTCATGTGGATGCTTTGAGTAGGAACCCTCTGCCATATGAATCCGATGTAGGACAAGACACGATCCCGTCCATTCTTAGAATCACACAAGAAGACTGGCTACTTACTTTACAACTAGAAGATGCGGAATCACAACGAATTAGACAAATATTAGAAGATACTGAATACTCAGAGGTCAAGAAAAATTATGTCCTTAAAAATAACAAGTTATTTCGGAAAGTGGAAAACGAGTTAAAGTGGGTTGTACCGAAAGTGGCTCGTTTTCAGTTATGTAAAATTAATCATGACGATATTGGTCACTTCAGTGTAGAAAAAACAATCGACAAAATAAGTAAGGACTTTTGGTTCCCAAAAATGAAACGCTTCATAAAAAAATATGTGCGTTCATGTTTAGAGTGTGCATATAGTAAAGAGCCAGCTGGACCTAAAGAGGGGCTCCTACATCCGATTCATAAGGTTGATAAACCCTTCGATACCGTTCACATCGACCATTTAGGGCCTTTTATCAAAAGTGCCAATGGTAATTCTTACCTTCTGGTCCTCGTCGACGGATTCACCAAATTTTGTATATTGACGCCATTAAGAAATTTAAAGTCTGCGCCTAGTATTCGAGCTCTGGAGATGATATTTTGCACGTTTGGATATCCAAACAGACTTATTTCAGATCAAGGCTCATCCTTTACGTCTAATGAATTCAAACATTTTTGTGATGACTCTAAGATAAATCATGTTCTAAACGCGGTTGCCTCTCCACGAGCCAACGGCCAAGTGGAGAGATATAACAGGACAGTATTAGATGCTTTAACTGCCTATACAGATAAACTTGGCGAGAAACATTGGGACCGAGCGTTAGGAAAATTGCAATGGGGATTAAATAATACCTTAAATAAGGGGATAGGAATGGCACCATCGGAAGCACTTTTTGGTGTACCGATGGTTAGTAGAGGTGACAATATATTTAATTCGATTTTAAAAGAAACACGTCAAACTGTGGAGATAGAAGATGTACGAAATAAAGTGGGTGAATACATTGAGAGAGATCAACAAGCACAAAAGATTAGGTATGATAAAAGAAAGATTAAAGCTAGAATTTATAAAATAGGAGACTTGGTAAAAATACTAAAACCTGTTCAAAATAATGAAGGCCAGAGTAAGAAGTTGCTTCCAAAATTTACTGGACCATTTAGAGTTACTAAAACTTTCGAAAACGATAGATATGAAGTTTCTAGCATACCCGGAACTAATATAACACAAAAAAGTTATTGTAACATATGGGCGGCAGACCGCATTAAACCTTGGATATCTACTTGCCATAACAATGACTCTGATGATAAAAGTAGTAGTAGCGGTAATAATTCCGAATAACATTAAATCGAATACCTAGTTAAATAAATTCGAATTTGTTCCAAACGGGTCAAGTGAAAATGTATGGTTTTCCATTATGTACACAATAATTATAAGATTATTTCAATGTCGGCATGAAACTTTGATTCGAGATATTTTGAAAATAATATGAATAGTGATTGTATACAATAATAATCGATATATAATTAATATATTATGTTATAATAAAATTAAACGACGATTAGTGAGAATTACTATGATGAATCCAATAATTGCACTGTATAGTTTTACTGTTATTAAAATATTAGTGCCTGTATGAGATTGTATAATGAGAATGTATAACATAATACTATGTGGAGATATATATGAGTGATGACGTATCATGGATTTTATGATCGAAAGAAAATGATGGAGGTAAAGTACTTATTCGATTATGAAAGATCAATCGGTATTTTACAAAGCCAAAAGATTGAAAATATTGAGTTATGTATACCATGTTGATAGATCCATGGGTATTTTCAATCAATTGAATATTATAAGAACTATATGTTGTACCTAATTATTATTGGAGGCAAGTTACTCGATTTTGATAGATCAATCGGTATCTTGCTAAACCAAAAGTTTGGAAATATTGGGTAACCATGTTGATAGATCCATGGGTATTTCCAAACAATTAATTTAGTTAAGATTGTGATTACTGGTGGTAACTTACTTGATTTTGATAGAGCAATCGGTAGTTTACTGAACCAAAAGTTTGGAAATATTGGGTAACCATGTTGATAGATCCATGGGTATTTCCAAACAATTAATTTAGTTAAGATTGTGATTACTGGTGGTAACTTACTTGATTTTGATAGAGCAATCGGTAGTTTACTGAACCAAAAGTTTGAAAATATTGGATGACCATGTTGATAGATCCATGGGTATTTTCAATCAATGTATTGATACTTTTAATTATTAGATCTAAGATTGAGGTTATTGGAGGTAAATTACTCGATTTTGATAGAGAATCGGTAGTTTACTTGACCAAAAGTTGAAAATATTAGAGTGCCATGTTGACAGATCCATGGGTATTTTCAACTGATCTAATTTAGAACTATAGTCGTGTATGTTGTAAGTAGGTATGCAATCTGTTTTATTCGTAGATCGCAATTGTTAAAGTTTGAGGACAAACTTAGTGTCAGGAAAGGCCGAATGTTAGAATTATGATTAAATATAGGCAGTGTACTCATAAGCTAGTATGTTCTAGCGTTATATTTAAAAGTACTTAAACGTACTGACGGACTTTCTGTTGAGTTCGAATATAATAGTGTATGATTATGACTAATTGACTAGGTAAGGAAATAATATTTTGTTGTTGAGAGACTTAAATACTTAAAACATGTTTACAACGGTTAATTAACATTCCTAAGAATATTTTAATAATGTTTCTTAATTTTGAAAGTTATATTTGATGTTAAACGCGCTTAAATTAAAAGTAATGGTAAAATGAGGACGATATTGATTTAAAATTAAGAACTGGGACCAACGGGCATTCGCCCGCATTCTGACTTCGGCTGCGACACGGAGAAGTTTGTGAAAGGTACCTTCTAGACTGAAAGTTGAAATAAATTAAGTTCACAGCCTTATTTTGTTTATTTGCCACCCTGATTCTTATATTTTTATCATAGCTCGCATGTATTGAGTCTATATTATTGACGGAGCAGTTAATTGCCTGCCAGTTTTATCCAATTGTTAATTGTTACGATCTTTCAATATTGAGCATTATTTTATAATAAACGGGCATTTGCAAGCAGCTGTTCTGCTCCAATTTCTGGTAATTGCATTTGCACTTGTTATGCAAAACTGAACAAGAAGCCTGCCTCGTCGATCATTATTAGCCAACCGGTAACGTGAGTACTTCTGGAATCAGCACCTGAAGAAATTGCATACCCACCTACCTATACTTGCATTCCTGCAATGTGCTCACTTGTCTTGCTTGTAGCATGTTTTATATTGGAACACAAACATACTATGTTACGCAAAACCATGATGATCTCGATCGTATCATGATGTATTCGCACGATATACGTTCTTAGCAGATCCAATCACGACATTGCTATTCTTACTCAATCCAATTCTTTGTGTGAGAGCGATACATTTTCATCTGGGGCAATTATAAGCAAGTAAATTCTTGGGCTAGCGCGTAAATTAACATTTAATGGCAAATCATCAGCTCCGTGGAAAATCAAAGGTTTCTGTCTTGCGCTAATGATTGTGTAATGACTGCGTAGTCCATGATGCAACAATACATATATTAATTATCAACCTACGGCTCCTTGTCTTCCTTCCGTAATCCCACACTCGTTTAGATTCAATGCAAGTGTGTGATTGCGTTAGCGATCCTATCGATTCGTGTGGTTGCGTTGGCAATTAAAAAAACTCAATCAATATGGATGAAAACTGTCATCGGCTTCTGCTTAGTTATCAGATGGCATTGTAAATTTATTATGGTGCATCGGTTCGGTACCTGCCGCCGCCGTCACCGCCTACGAATATTACAATACTTTCGTGTAGGCAAATATTCCGAAACATGCTTTATAGATTGCACTGTCGCCCATAAACGCGTAGGTACTCTAAAAACAGACATCGTTTTGGAAATACATTTCAACAACTTTAAAAGCGGTTCCTCTGATGAAAGGGGGTTTCAAAAAACTAATCTAAATTTTAATCTAATGCCCAATTGAGCGCAGCACCAAGAACCTATGAGTCATCTATCATCAACTTGGCTCTACACAGACCAATTCTTCGCTCTGGGGTCAAACAACTTTACAGAGCAATGGTAATGACTTCCTTATAAAAATATTATACTGTACAGGTATCGCGGTAGTATTGTGTTCAGTTTTTATGGTGCACGCGCGAATCAGTCTAGCTAGGGGCCTCGCACCGAGGGCGGAGCCGCTGACGATCCGTGAAGGTATTATTGTGCCCTTGCACGCAATAAATAACCGATGTATACCTACATCGGTTTGTACCTGGACTTTATCAAAGCCAAAAAATAAATACCATTAATTCACGTAACTGTCCACCCTTGCAGATGCAGACATATCATCAGAAACAGCGGTCAGTCCAAACACAATTTCACTTTCTTTCCGTCCATAGTTGGCATAAGATGGGCGTTACTACTGCCCGGCGGCTTTCAGCGGTCTGCCGACTGTATTACTTTCCCTGTTTTTATGGGAATCTCACGGGGTCTACCAATGTGAAAATGCCGTGAAAGTTACGGTGTATTGTTAAATAATCATAAATAACTCATGACAAATTGCCCTTTCGCAACGTAAATGGAGGTATTATTTTACCAATGAAATTGAATGGCTTTCATCAAACCATTTAGCTGCCTACACAAGATAGACCATATATGGCGGCTGTGATCACCCCTTCAGTGGGATTCCAATCCGTACACGCAGCTAGTCTTCGACCTTAGTTCGTAGAGTGGGTGTGCGCAAGTTGATATTAGCATTGACACACATTATGCTTTGCAATTGCAGTCACATTCTCGACATTTTGGGCCCGAGAATAATTATAATGAGCTCCCGATATTGCGCAACTTCTATATTAACCTAAAAATGTATGCAGAGAGCATTTTGCTTAATTTGACTATGGTAAATTGGTGATAAACCAAACCACAGCATTTAAACTGAAATGGATTTTTAAGCTTTATAGATCTAATCCAAAACAAACCTCATCATTCTAGCAAAGTGTACACATTGAGAAGAAAACGATGCCTGAAACGTGCAACGAACTCCAGATAGATGAGATTTAAATTGAATTAATTGTCATTTAGTTTGCAGACAGAAATCATCAAATATAAAACTGATGTCCTCAACCGATATGATAACAATGTAGTAAGGCATGAAAAAATATTTCTAGTAAGTTCTTCATTAATCGGCAGACCGTGCGATTGTAAAGTATAACACGAAGGCATCACGGTCACCAGTCAGTCAAGTGATTTCAACGTGTCAGTTGAGAAATAAACTGCACGTCACATTAATGTAAGACCAATTGATGGAGCTGAATAAACAGATCACGTCGGGTCAAGTTCCCGTGGATCAAGGTTAAAACTTAAAGAGATACTTGAAAGTAGCACCTACATGACTGTAATTAAGTGTTGTTTTTAAGTAGATGTTTAACAAATTTAATTTAGAAGCCCCATAACGAATTTTAACGTGACATTAACCACATGTGTACAATAATTGTTCTTAATGTTACTTAGACGCTTGATCGAAGCGTAGATGGGAATAAGAATTACAGTTAACACAACACACGTGCACAGAAAAGGCCAAAAAATAAACAGCGAAGATAGAAACGTATAGAAAACACGAATGTAACAAGAACCAATTACATTGATGACGGTAAAGATTAATATGATATTAGTGACGGTAAAATTAATGACGATAATGATGACACTAATATTCAAATGTAGATAGCAAACAAGCCTTCTCCCATGCTACACAATAGCAAATGAAAACGCACTAATTTGTCCATTGTAACGAGAGACTGTAAAGAGAAATTTGACAATGCGCTTGAAGAAAGTATTTTTGGACTCTTACCCATCACAACGTGATTAAAACAAACGCGTTTTAACTGATGCGTTTAGCGAGACGAATGAAACCAGACGTGATATTATGGTATGGCAGGTTGAGTGTTTACTGTGGCTGAATATTTACCGTTAGAGCTTTATTTTTTATGAATACCTACCCTATTATGTATTTTTTCAATAGAGGTAAAATATGAACCTTTGAACATAACGTTCTGTTATAAGAATTTCCCAAGACAAAGGAACATTAGCATAACAAAAGAATTATAAAGAACATGAGAACAAAACATAATCAAATATATATTTATTTTGTCTCAAAACTAACTTATTTCACATAGAAATCGTAATAACTTGCTCTTTTTATAGCTCTCGATGTTCGCAAATACATTAACCAAATACAAATGTGTAAATCAGAATGGATAATATCAGTGGCGAAAGACGAAGAAAGTGACACGGTGACCTGCATACATCCGCGATGGAAGAAGCGAGAGTAAATTGGATGACGTCACAGACCAGACTGTATGACCCTACTAGGACGTGTTTTGGCAACAGTTGTACGACAACACACTACTTATCATGGAGGTGGTTTTAAAAATTGAAATGAACGTATCAAGCAACTGAACCGAAGACACTGCGTTTGACCATCGGATGATATCGGTAAGTCCATCTAAGTTCAGTGTTCCTGCTACATTCGTTCTGTATCGACCAAGTTCCAACATATCCGTTACAGCAAAAAATACTATAGAAATTAAGTGAAGCTTCTGGAAATTGGCATTTCATTAATTTAATTAACGATGAACAGTCACGAACCCATACTAGGTTATTTAGTAGCTTCGAAGTTTTTATTAGAGGCTATTAAAATGCCGAAGCAATCAGTTTCCAGCTGAATTGGCTGAACTGCACAGCAAATACGTAACCCACCCAATCACAACTGTGCCTAAATTAATAAATTGTAGAATCTATTGAAAATCGCACCGTCAATTTACACATGTTTAGCATGACACAATACATAACCGATAGAGATGCCTGCGTAACACATAACACGCTTGTCCAATGCGACAGTGATTTGCTAAATCATATGACGAAAAGCAATTTAACAACGATCCACTTTCGAAATAGGAACTGACAATGTTCAATTGTGTAAATTCGGTAATGATACCACTGGGGCAATTTCGAGCCTCACAAATAGATAGAGGTGGTATGATCGCGTAATAAAACAATCAAAGTCAGCAGGTGAGTTTGTACGTGAGGCTCTAACAATGGTAAATTTGGTAGCATTAGATCTTATGCTGAAGGTCGACACTGTAAATGGCGTAATCAGCGACGTTTTGTGTCTGAAATTTGGCCACTAGTCAAAACACAGGTCCATAAAAAAATCGATATTTTTTAATGAAATAATCCTTTTCATTTTCTATTTTGCCATCGCAAGTAATGGTGATCCCAACAAAAACAAATGTGCAATGAGAGCTAAGTTAAATATATGCCTTGGTTGTTGACTTCAGCGGCAAAAGAAGTGAGATCTAAATGGGTGCCAAGTTCAATGGTCAGTCTTGAAATGTATTTATAACAGCATACAATATTTTATAACAACTTAAGATATCATTTCCTCTTATAACTTAGGACAATATATTGAAGCATTTATCTGAAATGGTATTACGACGTGTTGACTTTGGAATGTCAATCAATAACAATTACTCCATACTCGGAAACCATTTCTAGGGATAACTGTAGGTGATTAATGTTATTCTAATGCTACATTTCAGTGTGAAAAGTATGAAGAACGAAGTAATGTACCTACTTATACCTAATGTAACAGCATCAACAGGATGGCGATTGATCTGCAGCGCACGCGCCTGTCACGCAACGGAGCTACTTTCGCCGATTAAAATCTTACACCGCCGCCTGTCAGAGATTCGTATTCAACAAACGTTTAGCATAAGTTTATTTCAAAAATACTTCAATAAACATTAAACTTGGCGACATAATAATATTAAGAATAAAACGTTAAACTACATACTGGTTAGGTATATGTATCTACGTAACACTGACTGATATAGGTACTCTTTTCTGAACCACAAAATCTCAGGCACTCAAGTGTGGCAACAGAGAAATGAGGAACACGAACTTTATTACATTCGACCATCCAGATGACATCATGCAGCGTAATAACCATAAAGCATCTCAATTTAGACTGCTCTGTTTGAGAGCCATAGAGCACGCCAGAGCGCCACATAAAAATCCAACTTGCGAGACGTAAAATACGTAATATATGTAAATTCTGACGTGCACCGTGACTTATCAGAGCCATTGAATGGTCGCTAAGATCAGACACGTTAAGCCCTGATTGATGAAGGCGTCAGTCCAGCGAACTATGAATGTGATGGGTTATCGATAACGCCACTTTCTCCCCTAATGACCATCGAAAAATGCCAGCCGATAAATCAATCTAAAGGAGTAAATTACTGCTAGAGGCAAATTTAACTGACGGCGCATGTGTGCAACAAGAACTATACAGAGGAGTATTAACTCGTCGGGTGAAATTGAACCGGAAGATCGAAAAGAAATCGATATTAACATTACTTACCTGGTGGATGTGGTCGGAGCGAATTTGAAAGCTGATGTCTTACTCGACAGTGCAGATAATAACACAGACTATAAAATACACTTTATTGATAGTTAACTTGAAGAACATAATCTTTTGGGAAACCGCAACTTTTTGCATTCAAAGTCGTAACTGGTTTGGGTTGTGGAAACATTGTTGACGCAAACTTTCGCTAAGACAATACCTACCTCCGCACAAACAGAGTACCATGGACGCCGGTCGTCAATGTTGTCGTGCAAGCGGCAATTTTAATCAATTACGACTGTGGGACAATAGGATTTGGCAATAAACACATAATGTGACCGCATACAGATAATATCAAATAAATTTCATATAATCATTACTGGACAATTCGTGAGTGTCGATGTACGCTCGTGCGCACATAATTAAGCTAGTTTAGTTTAAAATTATGTAATTGAGATTCTGGCGATAGCTTGCAGGCTAGTGGTATTACTGTAATGACCACAAATTACAATAAAACGTTGTAACAAAAACATTTATAGTAATGATTTTTAATGAAGCCAAAATATTTAGTTTAGACAAG
Source organism: Hylaea fasciaria (assembly GCA_905147375.1). NCBI lineage: Eukaryota > Metazoa > Arthropoda > Insecta > Lepidoptera > Geometridae > Hylaea > Hylaea fasciaria. Next base: position 3,210,064 of record LR990201.1, read on the forward strand.
CAACACCGAAACGAGAGGTCTCGTAAAGTAAGATAATAATATACAGCTCTAGAGGTGTATGCCAAATTACTGATTATTTCGTAACTTTATTAATTTATAAATTTAACACCGTCTATATGATGTGACACTCACCGTTACGGTTAATTGTCACAAATTCGCCACAAAATTAGCGTACACAAGTGAACAAGTAGAGCGCGTCGTCGTCGCAGCGAGCAAAAAAAAGCCATCGTCTATTGCAACGGCCGTCAATCAACCAATGTAGAGCTTATTACGCTATTTTTATTACCACTTTTTCTTCGGCGAACGCAACTTTCTGCATAGAAAATACTTTCCATAAATTAGACGCCGTCTGGAAAGTCGATGGCGTTCGTCAACTAAGATTCGATATCAGAGTACTTTCAAAAATCAATATTCAGTCGCTATTCATCACGCTACTGTCAAATATGAATTACTAGAGTAGGTATAGTGACTTTGAAGATACAACTAATACGGGTTACAGAAAAAAAAGGAGTGAAAGCTGTGCGGAAGCTTTAAACATAACTGGTCCAATCCGGTTTTTTAGTCCGGTGTACAATAATCCTCTCGCAGCGACCCACACTGCAAATCCCCGCTTTACAATGTCCACAACTCCACACCCAATTCGCGTGCCTGCGAAGGGTTGGCCTGTTGTTTTGGGATTAGCTACCGAGGGAGCGGCAACACAAATGACATAAAACTGCCGACGACTATCCCCGGCGGTAAATAGGTTAACTTGTGTCACGTCGCCCATTCGAAAAACAAACGGTAAAGTAATTACATTTGACACGAAACACGATAACTGACACCGTTTAGCAAGCGTAGTTTTGTACCGAATTCTTGTGCGAATGAACAATGATCGTTTGTATACTGACCCAGCTACTTTTACGACCGGAACCCCGTGATAGTATGACCTCTGACTCTCTGACCGTACATTGACATAAATGCTAAACTTCAGAATGAGGCGTGCCTACTAATTATTTTATTAAATGGAAGCTAAACGAATTCAGGCCAATAAGTTCAGGAAACGCCGTTTTCACAGGCTTTATTTCGAATAGTTGAATGACACCTTGAAGTATCAAAGCAGTAATATTGTTATTCCTATATTATTATACTGGTATAGAAGTACCTACTTACTTACCTGAGTTGGATGTTATTGAACTGCTTGTTAGGCCGACGCTGCAGCCGTAACAGGACGTACGATAACCCACAAGAATATTATAGGAGGTTGACCTCATAATGTTTGAGGCCTGTGATCAAATTATTAGCAAAATAACTATTTTTTATTTGACCATAGCACTTTAAAATAATTCCCAATTGTCAGCAGCGTCACCAGGGGTGACAATAGGGACACATTTTAAAAAGAATACCCAGTTGTCACCACTGGGGACATGGAGGCGGGTGAGAACTGGGAATGACCCATTCAAATCGATCAATAAATACACCTCCATAACAAATTAGCTACAACTTACTTAACTTTTCCATTTTGTTTTTTCAATTATATTTTGATTGAATCCTAGTAAATTTCATGTTCAAAGAAGTCTTTAAAATCTATCTGGAAGGGCCATAAAACATAACGACGTTTCAAGGTATACGACATTTGATTTTGTAATGTTCGAGAAGGCTTATTCATGACTATTGCTGATAAACAATATTATGTAGTACATTATAGTCAAGTACAGCAAAATTTATATTACAACGTGACCCATTTACTGCATTGAGTTATGGGCACAGCAAAGGTGTCCTAGTCTATAAAAACTGGTCACAACAGCCTTGCACCGCGGTCGCTGCGGCGAAACGAAACCCTGGTCGGACGTGTTCGCCGATATCACATTAGATACCGCTATCATACAGCTAAGATATCGTAGAAGCATAACTTTGACTAAGTAGGGTATAATCAGACTTGGTAAATGGTAAAGAGTTAAATTATCATGTTAAAGTTGAAGTTTACTTTAGATTTACTCTAAGAAACTTGGTCACAAGTTAAAATTTATTGGGGTCTGTTTTTAAATTTTTGCATGCAGATTGCAAATACTGCTTGTAAATAAGTAAACAAGTATTTCCTTTAAAATACTTTGTTGTCTCCAATAGTTTATAAGCCTAACAGTAAGTTAATAGCTACCATAATCAGATTTAAACGAACACTTACGCTATTCTAAAGAACCGTACCTATAATACATTTGGAGACTTAAATTTAAGTTTCATAAACATATCAAGCATTATGCCGCATAACAAGCCAGTTATCTTTCTTTTAAATGTAACGTGTCAGAAAGTAAACTGTTTTTCCACTGTGGCAAGGGAAACAACACACCTCGATGCATATTGGTTACACCAGTCGAGTTCATAACGTAGACAGCCACAGGTATTTTGTACGGAGCAAGATCAAGTTTAATAAAAATAGTCCGATTTATAACAACTAGGTTTCTACTCCTACTTAATTAGGTATGTCGTTAGAATGAACTTGAAAATGAAAAGGCAAAATGTATCAGACAATCTATTGCCACATGTGCACATAGCGGCAATATCTTGATAATCATCTGTAAAATTATTTTGAAGGTCAACACTAATATCTTGGCAAAAGAAGCCCAATTCTGTGAGAACGGAATTGAAATGGGCACGACAAAATACAAAAATAACAAGCAAACATCGTTGCGAATTCATTAGCATCATTTGCCGGATATAATACATTCAAGTCTTTTCCTAAGAGCAAAATGTAGCCGTAGAGGAAATAACTAAATGTAGCCGAGTGACTTTAAACGTCAATAAACTATAAATGTATTTAAAGATACCGTCATCTTTTTAATCTATCTCATCCTTTTGAAGAATTTTAATATGTGGACCTAAAAAGTGGAAAAAGTTTTTTGCTATAAACATCTTGATTGAGCTTCGTAAGTTAAGTTTATTACTAGTCTATAATTTATAATTGCCATACCAGACCGCGCAATTAATCAAGGCTCGCCTTAAACGACGTCTGATTAAAGGATATTGCGTTATTTTATTTATACTACCAAGTCACTGCAAACCCGTTAATGTGCAGTTGCGTCATACATAAAATAAAAAATAAATACAGCCCAGCACCATGAAATCGATTATTTGGTACAATTCTATTTGGATTCAAATAACCATTTGTCACATTTTGAACTGCTATTATATTTATGATTTTGGAAGTTAATCCTCTTCACAGCAAGACAACATATTTGCAATGAACAAAACAAGTGAATATCATCAATAACCGGAAACAAGGTATGCCATAGAATCGTCCAACACGGGGGCAAGGCCGTGGCAGAGATTCATGTAAACTAACTGTGAATAACACTGCTGTATCGTGACTCAGCTGTTAATCCGAGTGCATTCTATCAGACTGATCGGAAAGATCACCTAAGGAACCAATTCATTAGATGACTGTTAGATATTTATTACCACTAATGTAGATAGGAAGATAAGGACGGCACTAAGTGAATTACGTAACACTGTTATTCAACCCATTGTGGGATGTTTAAATCTGGGCAGCTACTCATTAAGCTAAATGTTTATAAAGTGGTTCTATATATTTCATCGCTGAATTATTTCTGGGAAAGTTATCTATGGCTTATCATATTATTTAATGGGATTAGCTATACTAGCTGCAAACATAGCTGTTGGGCCAGCAAACGGAACTCTAGCACGATAAATGGACTTTCGAAAAGGTAGACAGGGAGCTAGAGGAAATCAACAAACACCTACAAATACGAGGATATCAGATAGCTTGTCAAATAGGTTTTAAATTCCGGGAAAAGACAGTGTTCTCCACTCAACTGCTGTTCTGGTGATTCTCAGTGGGTACCATTCCCCTTTGCCCTACATTCCCAACGTCTAACGAAGATTTGGGTCCTAATCCAAAGCCTCTAGCTGCAGTTGTAGCCGAAATCCATACACGAGCTATGCCTAAACCTTACCTCTATTCATATCGTATAATCTGCCGCCAATCAGATCAGTGGGACGAACTAGAATTGATTGTGTCAGATTGCTAACTCACGAAATGAAAACGATGATACGGTCAACGAAACTGCACGCTCAGTGCTTTACTTGTCTAGATTTAGATGTGTTTTTTTACTCTAAATGTCAAGTAACAGGCAAACATTCGCTTTAAGAGGTTCTTTATAACAAAATTGCGGGTAGTTAACTTGTATTTTATTACAGTGATTCCCAATTGGCACAGGGTATAAAACCCACTCGAAATCAATTGGTTTTTAATGGATACCAATAAAATTGTATTAAGACTTCGCAAAACCGATCTGTTTCAGGTCTTAATGTAGGCGGTGCCGCTTTGGCATTAGTTTAAGTTACTTATGACAGTGTATTGATTGGATACCTAGTAATTGCCAACCTGCTACGCTTTATTGGTATATTTCTTGGAACTATTGACGTGTGACTTGACTGACTGGGTAAGGTATATTATACAAGTTGTACTACTTAGCTACCACCCGCTGTTACACTTGCGGATAAAAGATATATTTTACGTGTTTTCTCAAGACTTACAATTCTTAGGTACATTATTAGAATACAATCTGTTACGGAGATCAAAAGCAACAAACATTATCACATATTTACAAACGTTTGTATTTATAATATTACTAGGATATGATGTGTAGACTTGCGGTAGCGGATTTCTTTATATGTTTTTATCAAACTGTTTGATTATAATATTAAACAACGCGACTGAGGCCACAACCTTTCACCCTAAATTAAGTGTACTTAGTGATAATTCGACAGTCGGTCTTGGTTACAACTGAATGCAGATTGCAGATACCTATCTTCAGGATGTTTTTTTATTTATTTTTTTATCCTAGCCCTCTAGGATTTCTCCTGTGTCGTTGGTACCGTCTACAGACATATAATTTCACATACACGTAACGCCCAGACCAGAAACAAATATCTGTGGATCGCACAAATACTTGTTCCGGGCGGGAATCCAACCCGCGACACCAAGCGCAGCTGTCCGAGTGCTCAGCCACCACGCCAAGGGTGTCATCAAAATAACAATGAAATTTATCACAATAGATTAAATATATAATATATAGTTAGTACATTATAGACGCATTAGAAAACCGATAGTGATAGCTAAATGATCCAAATGATGTTACCAACCAAAAGAAGAGCTAGTGTGGCGTACGCTAGAAAATAAAACAGTAGACCGGTTAATAATTGAAGTTGACCATGTGATATCAATTACTATACGGCCTGTACCCACCATGTTTTCCATGCCATGGGCAGGAAAACAAATCAGTGTTATGTAAATCATGCATTCTCCATTTTGTGTGCTTTACGGCCTCTACGTAACAAATGCCTGCCCTTGGCATTAGCAGAACGTAGGGTTTCTATTCTACGTCTGGGGCAGCCCGTCAAGTGAGTCCGTGTTAGCTAGCTATTTGTTTGAGAAATCAATTAGCTCGCGTAATAACTTCATTAATTAGTTTGCAACTACCTAGGTGGATAACGGAGTGTTTCATTAACGATTAATTAATGTGTAGTTCGTTTCTTCGATTACGGTTACTAGGGCTGAGTTTCTGCAGTTAATTATTGTTTGGCATTTCCCCAGATTTTACTATTACCTACTCCTGATGTTCGAAAGTGAAAGAAAGTGATTGAATAATTTTGCTCCAAGTATTGTATAATATGCAAATATTATCTTTGATGCAAACATGGCACTTCAACTTGAAGTCGCCACTGCACAAAGATACTTTTCCTATATGGCTGCAAATCTCTAATACGGCACACACGTTCATTAATTATAGTGCCTATAAAACGGTAGTTCAGAAACGGGAGAAAGTGACTAATTGCAGAATTATCTCGAATAGGTACTGTGGTTGTACAAACCGACAGCAACGGGACCTAGTCAGACTGCCAAGTTTAGCCTTTCATAATAGGTCTACTAATGGAATCAAGGAGCGTCTTCTTCGGCGTATTTTGAATTCGGGTTATTTCTACATGACAAGTCATGAGTTTATGTAATCAGAATCGCGTTGATTAAATCATCAGATTACATCTTAACGAAACTAAATACGATTTTACTTCCTGCAATTACTTCCTGTCACATAAAATACTTGCGATTACACATGCGAAAATCTTAGCAGCTTTAATTATATATAAAATACTCTTACTCGTATATATTGATTGCTTTTCTGTTGTATATATATACAACAGAAAAGCAATCAATTTTAATCGCGTTATCTAGCAAGTACATGTTACTTGAAAAAGACATTAGATAGAGTGCCCAATTAAATATCGGAAATGCTTTATCGAAATTATAGCTTATCGATAGTAATTCAAATATAAACGAGCAAGCAGTGACTGCGGTTAGAAAACTCACTAAAGCATCATTCAAACAAATGGCAAAACATCGGACTATGATAGTATCGGACGTTTCATTTGCCTCGATCGAAGTTATGATCACGGCTTTAGATTTGAAGAGCGGTTAAGCCAATTTAAGACTGAAGGGTTTGCGACTCGTTGCACGTTCTAAGGACATGGTTGTGGACACTTTTTAAGCGACGTGACTTGACTGATGGTAAATTGCAAAACGCAAAAGTTTCGAAACAACTAATTACAAAATAAAAGTAGTGTGAAAATTAAATTAAAGTATAATTTCAGTTCAATTTTGTTGAGTCGAGATCACGTGAGTTGTGAAATATTCCAGTTCCTTCGCTGCTTTGAAGATAACTTCAACCACGTAAGATCCGAATCAGTTTATAATGAGCTAAGGCAGTAGGTACTTAAACATTGCGTAAACCGAACATTAAGATTTAATGGAAATCCTTGGACACTCAGAACTACTGGTATCGATGTAACTCGAAATTAGTTGATGCAATCGAAATAAGGTAAAAAAGCGGTTGAAACAGAACGGTTAGGTGACGTAAGCGGAATTGATGATGGTATATCACAAGAAGTAGACAGCACTTGACGGCAGTGCACAAACAGTACGAAATACACAGTATACTACAAGCATTTGACGGAGCTCGTTCTCGATTTCATATACTTCTCAGGTAAGGTTTATGGAGTGGAATGAGAGATGAAATTATAAATATATTTTAAGAAAGAACACGTGATAGGGGTGTGAGATATTACGGTAAAAACGTCATTCCTTGAACTAAGCCACGCTTCCAAGTAGCCGCTTCATAAAGTTAAATGTTTCCTCATTCAAGGTTCGATAATTAAAAACTTTAATGACTAGGATAGTCATAGTTTGATTAATAGATATTGATGATCAATATAAGATTCATATCGTTTACAAAGCAAATTAAAATGTTTGCGTTATAGATGTTATCGTATGTTTCAACCTTGAACCTTAATAGTTTTTATATGGTTCTACGTAAGGAAAAAATGCTTTATTTATTTAAGTTCTATGGCAATAGGTGTTTGGGTCTTATCTGCATGGGATGTGAAACTCTATTGTAGAAGTGCACAATTTTTTTAAGTAGCATCTTACCCTGGTGCAATTCTGTGTAAGCGTCACTAAAATCTATGGCATGATGGGAACACGCACCGTTTTCTTCGGTTTTTTCTTTGCAAACCAAACTTTTTTCATTGCACTTATTACGTTCACACATTAATCATTTTGATGAGAAAAATTAGGAAGAACTCCACGTTCCTTTCTGTATTTTGAAGGTAGTACTGTACGTGTCAAGTTTATTATAGTAGTGAAACACAACACTGTCAAACACATAGAAACATCATATCGAATCCGTTACATCGAGTCAGGTACAACTATAACACTACTTTTGCCTGCCCCAGCGTCAGGTTCTTGTAATCGATTCCCATTTCTTGTCCTCCTTGTCATTCACCAGAAACGAGTATAATAAACCTCTAATCGAATTATTAACTTGATAAAAGCGACGAATTGTCGGCGGCGAGGCAGCGAGTATTTCGCAAGCCTGAAACGAACTGGCTGACAAAACTGTACTCCGACATTGCGAACTAGGTAGATAGGTTTTGCCACAATCACGCGATCGGTACGCAGGCTTACTTGAGCCAATAACATTGTGTTGTGCACGAAATTGTCCCCAAGCCGAGCTTGATGGCAGTAAAATTCTAATTTTAGAACCTAAAAGACCCTGACGCAGTGTACATATTTTATAGTAGGTACATTTTTAATACTATTGCGATTTCATTGCAGGTAAACATAAGTCAGTGTCATGGTGAATTCTGTTTTTAATAATATTACTAGAGGCAGTTGTAAACGAACAAGTTTATGGTCCATTGGTAAGAAAACGACGTTTCTAAAAGGTATAGAATGTCGATTGTGCTGAAAAAATTCACAACCGTGATCATGATTTTATGCCGTTTCTTTTATGTTCACGTAATATTTACGAAGCTTAAAATTATCACGATAATTAAATGGAAAAGTAGAAGAACTTTCCCATTAAGTGGTCCATTATGGGCACGATATCATCCGATTCTGTCCATCAGGGAGGTACTCTGTGAACTGACCTCTTCATTTCAATTAAACGTTTAACTTATTTACCTCTACCTCCTATTTAATAACTACGTATCAGTTTCTTAAGTCCATCATCCAAAAACTACATTTTTATGTGGGTTGTTCGCAGTGGGTTGTTCACGCGATCCAAGGTAATCCTGGTACCCTGGTACCGATGTCTTCGCTTTCAACATGCGACCTTTGGGGCCATAAAAATGGTTTATCTATCTATTGTGTTAAAAACTTTATGCTCAGTTCCAGTTGTAATGAAACTGAAATAACCAATCAGATATTACCCGTCTGTTTGGCGTAGACACAATTTGAATAATGTTGTGTAGTTTCTGGGAAAGTGAATATTCCAACGTGTTACCCAATTGAGTTTAGGAATAGTGATAAACCATACACAGTAGGTCATCCATATGGAGCATAGCGTGGCTAAACCACGAGAGGCATACAGACAGTTAGCAACTTTCTTTATTGCAGTATTAACCTATCATCATAAAAGAGTTTTACACTCGAGGGCCTTGCTCACACGCGATCAGTTTCGCAACTATCGATGAAGCTAAAGACTCACGACACGAAAGGCCTAAGTGCATCGAAGTTATCAGCTTGAGCTCCGATTAGGTTAGAGTTTACCGAAGGTTTAAAGGCACGTAAAGAATCTCAAACCTACGAGAACATTGAGCAAGTTTTACCTTCCAATACAGGTTAGTCGGTTGCAAAGTTTTTTCATCCGATCGACAGATGCGCAACGACAGATGCTGTGCAAGCGCTCACCTGACGATACGCATAATGTAAAGAGAACACAGTTAATGCGAGGTAGATAAAGCAAGGAGGATAAACATCTTAGGATCCTTATGTCCGTGGAATAAGAATCAAGCGTTACATTAATGGGGTGGGAGATAGCATCTTCAGCGACTATAATAAATAGCGACTTATCGATCATAAGTACAGGTGGAAGCGTGAGAGTAAAAAGCAGCTATTATATTAGTGTACGAGAACGCTGTATTTCGAGCAAATTAAATTGTGTCAGCTGCTTGCCCCACATCGCATTGTCTCGGCGTGGGATCCAGACAATCATTGTTCATCGTCGAAGTCGCAACACACGAATAGTAAGGACATTAACCATATTGCACTTAATGTACACGTGTTGACGAAAACCTAATTAGTCTCATGCGTTCTCCTTATCTTACGGTGCACAGACTTGGTCCCTGACAACTAAACTTGAGGGTTTCTAGCGGCTAGCGACCCATTGAGACCGCGTTAGGAACACAATACTGCGCTCCAAAGCACAAATCATGAACGCTGAAGCATATTCTGTGGTTCAAGTGTCAATCAGAAGTGGAACAGCTGTTGCATGTTGAACGATTTCTGAGCAGAACCACAACGATGTGGATGTCAGAACAACACACGACATTAGATGTCGCGACAGGTCTATACGGAGGAGGCGGGACGAGCTTGCATCATACTCTGTATTAATTGGGATTTAAAATTTTTCAATCGCGAGGAATGGAAAAGGAGATCTATAGCCTGCAGAGGGATGATCATTGATACAATACAAGTAATCAAACCTATTTCACGACGGTTTCTTGGATAATGGAAATAATCTTGACACCTGTTAGTCGACTAGACATTGCATCAGCACATTCGACTTTCTTTAGCATAAACGTGATAGCTCCAGTTCCAGACCAAAGATGTCAATAGAGTGAAGTTCCATACTGCGTATAGTTTATAGTTTGTCGCATTGAAGCGAGATGTTGGTAAAATAGAAAATAGCGAACAATGCTAGTTATTCTTTCTTCCCGCGTTAAGACTGACGTAGAATAACAAAACTTATGCGTGTTAGTAATTGTGTGTCATTTGCAAACCACTTCCACTTTCACGGATATAAAAATAAGATCATATCTATCATGATACTAGCTATATAACCAGTAGGTACCTAACCAGTCCGACTACACCAAATTTTTGTTCAAAGTAGACTTGCTATTTTTACTACTAATTGCTCTATATTACTATCTCTCTCTACCCATACCTCTGGTTCTCTTTTTAACTCACTTCAAAAAGGAGTTTCTCAATTCGGTTGCATGTTTTGTGCTCTTTTACTCAAACAAACCACACTCCTTTAGTCATTTATTTTCTCTCTAGTTTTAGTCATAAACAAGCGCTTTTCCTTCTCTCAAGACCTCATTATTAAAATGCTGAGAGTGTTTAATTCATAACTTTCACAGGATTCGAGAATACGCGCTATCTTTTGACATGTTTTGTGGCCTGTACAGGAAAGTCCTTATCCTCAGGTACGATCATAATAAGTTCAATTATGATGTTAGCCGCGTACGGACGGCTTCGAGCAATGAATTTTCTAGCTTTCCTTGTTATAACATTGCATCTCTGTATGTATCTATGCACATGACAGAGCAGAAAAGGTTGTCAGTACATAATTATATTTAAAAGAGATATCCATACTAATATTATAAATCTGAAAGTAACTCTGTTTATCTGTTTATCTGTCTGTATATCTGTTTGTCTGTTTGTTTGTTACCTTTTCACGGCTAAACGGCTGAACCGATTTCGATGAAATTTGGTATAGGGGTAGATTGGACCTATGAGACGGACATAGGCTATCTTTTGTCTCAAAAAATAATCTCGAAGGGGATGAAATAGGGGTTGAAAGTTTGTATGGGGAATCCATAATTCCTCAAGTTAGGGATCTGAAAATTCTTATTTAGGCTTTTGGTAAGAAATAAATAAATACGGGTTTCAGCTTTTTTGCAAAATCATCCCTAAAGGGGGAAAAGCAAGGGGGTTGAAATTATGAGGTATTCTTTAGATGCATCCCCTACAGACCACAATAAACGGCTAAACGGATCGTAATTTAAATTGGAAAGTAATTAAGGGGGGAGAGTGCGATGGGAGGAGGGGGAGAAAGGGGTTAAGTGGGGGAAAGGGGAGAGTGGGGGGAAAGGGGGAGTAGATGGTAGAGCGAGGGGAGAAGAGGGTAGAGTGGGGAGAAAGAGAGGGGAGAGCGGGAAGAAAGCGGACAGAGTGGGGGGAGAAAGCGGACAGAGTGGGGGGAAAAAGAGGGGAGCGTGGGGTGAGAAAAAGGTTAGAGTGGGGGGAGAAAGAGGGGAGAGTGGGGGGAGAAAGCGGAAATAGGGGGGAGAAAGAGGGGAGAGTGGGGGGGAAAAGAGGGGAGAGTGGGGTGAGAAAAAGGTTAGAGGGGGGAGAAAGAGGGGAGAGTGGGGTGAGAAAGAGAGTAGAGTGGGGAGAAAGAGAGGGGAGAGTGGGGGGATAAAGAGGGGTGAGTGGGGGGAGAAAGAGGGGAGAGTGGGGTGAGAAAGAGGGGAGAGTGGGGTGAGAAAGAGGGGAGAGTGGGGGGAGAAAGAGGGGAGAGTGGGGGGAGAAAGAGGGGAGAGTGGGGGGAGAAAGAGGGGAGACTGGGGTAAGTAAAAGGGTAGAGTGGGGAGATAGAGAGGGGAGAGTGGGGTATGAGGGTAGAGGGGAGAATGAGGATAGAGTGGGGGGAGAAAGAGAGGAGAGTGGGGTCAGAAAAAGGGTAGAGTGGGGAGATAGAGAGGGGAGAGCGTGGAGAATGAGAGTATAGTGGGGGGAGAAAGAGGGGAGGGTGGGGGAGAAAGAGGGAAGAGTGGGGGGAAGAGGGGAGAGTGGGGGGAGAAAGAGGGGAGAGTGGGGTGGGAAAGAGAGTAGAGTGGGGAGAAAGAGGGGAGACTGGGGTGAGAAAAAGGGTAGAGTGGAGAGATAGAGAGGGGAGAGTGGGGTATGAGGGTAGAGGGGAGAATGAGGATAGAGTGGGGGGAGAAAGAGGGGAGAGTAGGGTGAGAAAAAGGGTAGAGTGGGGTTATAGAGAGGGGAGAGCTTGGAGAATGAGTGTATAGTGGGGGGAGAAAGAGGGGAGAGCGGGGGAGAAAGAGGGGAGAGTGGGTGATAAAGAGGGGAGAGTGGGGTGAGAAAGAGGGGAAAGTGGGGGGGGATAAAAGAGGAGAGTGGGGAGAGAAAGTGGGGAGAGTGGGGTAGAATGAGGGTAGAGTGGGGGGAGAAAGAGTGGAGAGTGGGAGTGAAAGAGGGGAGAGTTGGGCTAGAAGGAGGGGAGTGGGGGGAGAAAGAGTGGAGAGTGGGAGTGAAAGAGGGGAGAGTTGGGCTAGGAGGGGAGTGGGGGGAGAAAGAGTGGGGAGTGGGAGTGAAAGAGGGGAGAGTTAGGCTAGAAGGAGGGGAGAGTGGGGGGAAATAGGTGAGAGAGATTGAGTGCGAAATATATAGAAATAGAGGGAGAGGGAGTGAGCGAAGGAGGGAAAGGAAGAGATATAGACGGAGAGGGTGAGGGAAATAAATATAATGGATGAAATGGACAGGGAGAGGGAACGCAAGAGATTGAGAGTGGAGAGGGATATTAATGATAGAAAGATAGGGAAAGGTATAGAGATATAGGGAGAGGGAAAGAGATGGAGGTAGAGGAAGATAGATAGAAAGAGCGAAAGAGGGAGAAAGATAGAAAAAGAGCTAGAGAGGGAGAAAGATAGAGGAAAAGGGAGAGAAAAAGAGAGAGATATATTCTTACCTATAACTGTTCCCCGCGACATCAATTGATTTTCTAAACAGTTTACATTTTATATAAAAATGCGAACGAAGTTGCGGGTATCAGCTAGTATAATTATAACCTATTCATTGTCGACTTCAAATAAGCTACTGAACAAGAATAATAATATATTAATATACAGACCTAACATTCTTGAGAAAATTATGTTTTCGCATCATGCAAAAACTGCCCAAACTGTTCGCAATTCGTGTTTCACTACATAGAGGAAATAAATACTACGTAAGATTTCACTATGTGGTAGCCAAAAATCTAGCCTAGATGTAAAATGATAAACTAATCATATAATCTTTAAAACGAAATCGATATATAAACCTGTTGGATTTAATTATGCTATACTTACTTTTAAAAAATAAATCCAACCGGTTTATTGATATTTAAACTAAACCTGCGTCACTTCGCCGAGCCGGGCGCCCGATTCGGAAAGAAATTCTCTTCTAATATCGATATACTCGTTATATGTATGAATAAAAAATAAAAATATTACAGCAAAAGAAGTCGCGGATAACAGCTAGTAAATAAATAAAAAAGTTGATAACGCAACGTCTGCATGCATTCAGAACTCGTCGAGCACAAACCTGAGGGCCAATTCTGGTAATTTAATATGTTCAAAATCTAGTTCCGATCAACTTATAATCTCATTAAAGTCTAAAATCGTATTCTCGTAAATTGAAAAGTGACATTTAACTTTCGCTTGATCGAAATGATATCGTAATGTAACCGAACGCTAAAATGGTATTCTAGTAACAAAAATGAGTTGAAGGCACTGGAAGTTGACTACAATTTGGTATTCTCGTATTTGAATAAACGTCAAATATGAGATTATAAGTTGACTTTGAGTGGACTGAAATGAGATTGAGACAAAGTTACAATTTTCTATGTTTTGTAGTTGTGTTTTCGACAATAAATTTAAAAATGAGTGGTTTTACGGCTTGGAGTGGCTGTTTTTGCGTACCGCTCAGTGAGAAGGCGGTGCAGCGGCAAGGGAAATACGCGTCGAACGGTTGGGTACCGCCGTCGACTCGATGAAAATGCGTTTGCAATAAGCAACCGCGAGTTCGTGAAAAGTTAAAACCTACCGCCTTACAAAGCCGCTCACCATAAATCTCATTAAAGAGCTAAACCCCCACACCCCGAGAGAGACAATTTGAGGAGATGGGTTGAATGCTGTAGCCAAAAAGTAAGTCTTTATAAGCACTTTATCTTCCTCAGTATAGTATACCTACTTACTAACTAGTTAGGTAACTACCATTCATGATTTACACTTCATTGTTCTCCCTTCCTTTTGTAAGTAGGTACCTACCTACCTTGTATATGTAGCGGTGTAAAAATAGCATTTTCTATTGACTTTTTCTAGGTTATGATTGTACTTGCATTTTTTGCAGCGGGGCTTACCAATCTATGGCAAGCGAGAGAGCATAGCACACACTGGTGCCACCGAGTGTTTCCAGAGTGGTTAAAGAGGGCACCGAAGCGTGGAGAGGATGATAGCAGTGCTCAAGGCGAGATTCAGGTTGGCTACTAAATAATGATTACTAATTGTAGGAGTAATAGTAAAGAACCCCTAAAGATAATTAATACTAATTTGTATAGCTTATAAATGTTTATTAATACCACAAAAATAGTTAATAATAGTAATTATTTCATTTTTGCAGGTGCCATTTGATAGCGCTGCATGAAGAAACTTATCCTGGCACCCCCAACGCAGGCTGCCACCACTGCCGCTGCACGCATGCACTGATCCAAATCTGTGGGCCAATAGAAACAGGAATTAAATTAATGTGACCCACCACTCTGGACTGTGTATTGTGGAGTAGGTATTATGGCCTAATCCTCCTCACAGAAGTGAAGGGAGACCGTGCACAGCAGTGGAGGAAAAAAATAGTTGTTAATTATTTGATAATAGTTGATAATAGTTGTTATCTAATAATTTTGTACCTACCTATCTATTATGTAAATACATTATTTTCTATTTTATTCTATTTCCATGGTTTTCATTACATACCTATTTACTTTGATTTGACTTTTGTTCGAAGACATATCTGTGTAATGATTAAACTCATTGACATGATCTTTGATCGCACTTGCTTGCCAATTTATTTGTATCACTGGGCTGCTCCATGTCCACTGCCAAGCGGGCCTCTTCCATCACAGCCACTAAAGCCCAGCTTTCTCGAATCCGGACGTCGGCTTTGACGTCCTTCAATATCCTCCCTGCAAATAAGTTAGTGATAAATCAACACCTACTGTGTGTGGATAATACTGTAGATAAATACATAAAACAAAAACTATAAGATTTACCTTTGTGGCCGCTCCCGCTCCCTTTCTCTGCGAGTGCCGCCTCCACAATGCTATATCACAACAAACTCCAAGAACTCGAGGCTTCGAGGAGTAGTAGGGAGCTCCAATTGGCGAGTCGCAGTTAGCTGGTTCAACCAAACTATTTCAAAAATACAAACCAACACCTTGTGACTTGCTTGGTTGTTTGTTTTGCATAATGCCTAAGTACCTACCTACTACTTAGTTTGACAATTAATTTGAATAATTTGAAGTTTGAAGTGTCAAAATACAAATGACAATGACATTGCGTTCAGTTTTTTCCTATTTTATCTATGGTTTCGTCTGTTTTAGCCTAAATGGGCATATGTTTCAAGTACACGTAAATATTTACGTTATATGTCATAGACAATGGGTTGACTTAACTGTAACTAGATCGTAAGTTGATTATACCGAGATGAAGTTGTAAATTTATGGGAGCAGAATACCAATTCTCAGTCTAGTCATAATCCAATCTCATTTTGGTCAACTTTCGTTCAACTTATTGTGTAATTACGAGAATTGAGCCCCTGATGTCCGTCGTCGATTTACATAAAGATAACCGAATACCTATTATCTTGGACCATAATATTCTGGACATTACATTTATTTGCAATAACTTGGCGTGGATTTACACGACTGTTTGGTTCGGGTGGTTTTCGAATATTATTCTGTTGTGAAGTAGTTACATATCCGCTGAGCCGAATATATGTTTTATTGAGATTTGGTTAACATTGATTGGGGTGCATGTTAAATCATAAAGTTCTATCAACTCTAGCAGCATGTAAAACTGGATGTTATCAGAGTCTCTATAATATTGTTTATAGTGGCACTTTCATAGTGGCATTTGTGTTTGATATCTATATTACTAAGGTACTACTACAGGTTTCCACCAAAGTCCGCAGGGCTATACCAGCCCCCCCCCCCCCACCTACACCAGTTTTTATGAATAGAGTTTCAAGTTTAAGTCACGCATCCATACTAATATTATAAATCTGAAAGTAACTCTGTTTATCTGTTTGTCTGTTTATCGGTTTATCTGTTTATCTGTATATCTGTTTGTCTGTTTGTTTGTTACCTTTTCACGGCTGAACGGCTGAACCGATTTCGATGAAATTTGGTATAGGGGTATATTGGACTTATGAGACGGACATAGGCTATCTTCTGTCTCAAAAAATAATCTCGTAGGGGATGAAATAGGGGTTGAAAGTTTGTATGGGGAAGCCATAATTCCTCAAGTTAGGGATCTCAAAATTCTTATTTAGGCTTTTGATAAGAAATAAATAAATACGGTTTTTAGCATTTTTTCAAAATCATCCCTAAAGGGGGAAAAGCAAGGGGTTGAAATTATGCGGTATTCTTTAGATGCACCCCCTACAGACCACAATAAATGGCTGAACGGATCGTAGTTTAATTTGGCAAGTAATTAAAGGGGGAGAGTGCGGTGGGAGGAGAGGGGGAGAGGGCGGGGGAGGGGAAAGGGAAAAAGGAGGAGAGTGGGGGAAAGGGGGAGTAGATGGTAGAGTGGGTGGAGAAGAGGGTAGAGTGGGGAGAAAGAGGGGAGAGTAGGGGTGAAAGAGGGGAGAGTGGGGGGAGAAAGTGGGGAGAAAGAGGGGAGAATGGGGTGAGTAAGAGGGGAGAATGGGGTGAGAAAGGGGGGAGAGTGGGGTGAGAATAGAGTAGAGTGGGGAGAAAGAGGAGAGAGTGGTGGGAGAAATAGAGAAGAGTGGGGTAAAAAAAGGGGAGAGTGGGGGAGAAAGAGGGGAGAGTGGCGTGAGAAAGAGGGGAGAGTGGGGGGAGAACAAGGGGCGAGTGGGGTGAGAAAGAGGGCAAAGTGGGGAGAAAGGGGGTAGAGTGGGGCGAAAGAGGAGAGGGGAGAGTGGGGGGAGAAATAGAGTAGAGTGGGGTAAAAAAAAGGGGAGAGTAGGGGAGAAAGAGGGGAGAGTGGCGTGAGAAAGAGGGGAGAACAAGGGGCGAGTGGGGTGAGAAAGAGGGTAGAGTGGGGAGAAAGGGGGTAGATTGGGGCGAAAGAGGGGAGAGTGGGGGGAGAAAAAGGGGAAAGTGGGGGGAGAAAAAGGGGAGAGTGGGGGGAGAAAGAGTGGAGAGTGGGGGAGATTGAGGTAGAAGGAGGGGAGAGTGGGGGGAGAAATAGATAGGGTGGGGGAAAAGAGGGGAGAGTGGGGGTAGAAATAGAGTAGAGTGGGGTGAAAAAAGGGGAGAGTGGGGGAGAAAGAGTGGAGAGTGGCGGAAGAAAGAGGGGAGAGTGGGGGGAGAACAAGGGGCGAGTGGGGTGAGAAAGAGGGTAGAGTGGGGAGAAAGGGGGTAGAGTGGGGAGAAAGAGGGGAGAGTGGGGGGAGAAAAAGGGGGGGAGAAAAAGGGGAGAGTGGGGGGATAATGGGGTGAGAAATAGGGGAGAGTGGGGTGAGAAAGAGTGGAGAGTGGGGGAGAGAGAGGTAGAAGGAGGGGAGAGTGGGGGGAGAAATAGAGTAGAGTGGGGAAAAAGAGGGGAGAGTGGGGGGAGAAATAGAGTAGAATGGGGTGAAAAAAAGGGGAGAGTGGGGGAAAGAGGGGAGAGTGGCGAGAGAAAGAGGGGAGAGTGGGGGGAGAACAAGGGGCGAGTGGGGTGAATAAGAGGGTAGAGTGGGGAGAAAGGGGGTAGAGTGAGGCGAAAGAGGGGAGAGTGGGGGGAGCAAAAGGGGAGAGTGGGGGGAGAATGGGGTGAGAAAGAGTGGAGAGTGAGATAGAAGGAGGGGAGAGTGGGGGAGAAATAGAGTAGAGTGGGGAAAAAAGAGGGGAGAATGGGGGGAGAAAGAGGGGAGAAAGATAGGGGAGAGTGGGGCAGAAAGAGGGGAGAGTGGGGGGAGAAAGTGAGGAGAGTGTGGTGAGAAAGAGGGGAGAGTGGGGTGAGAAAGAGGGGAGAGTGGGGGGAGAAAGAGGGGAGAGTGGGGTGAGAAAGAGGGGAGAGTGGGGGGAGAAAGAGGGGGGAGTGGGGTGAGAAAGAGGGGAGAGTGGCGTGAGAAAGAGGGGAGAGTGGGGGGAAAACAAGGGGCGAGTGGGGTGAGAAAGAGGGTAGAGTGGGGAGAAAGGGGGTAGAGTGGGGCGAAAGAGGGGAGAGTGAGGTAGAAGGAGGGGAGAGTGGGGGAGAAATATAAAAGAGGGGGGAGAGGGCAGAGTGTGGGGAGAAAGAGGGGGGAGAAAGAGAGTTTGAGTGCGAAATTTATAGAAATAGAGGGAGAGAGAGTGAGCGAAGGAGGGAAAGGGAGAGATATAGACGGAGAGGGTGTTGAAATAAATATAATGGATGAGATGGACAGGGAGAGAGTAGGCGAGAGATTGAGAGTGGAGAGGCATATTAATGATAGAAAATAGGGAAAGATATAGAGATATAAGGTGAGGGAAAGAGATAGAGGTAGAGGAAGAGATATAAAATGAGCGAAAGAGGGACAACGATAGAAAGAGGGCTAGAGAGGGAGAAAGATATAAGAAAAGGGAGAGAGAAAGAGACAGATATATTCTTACCTAGCTGTTACCCGCGACATCAATTGATTTTCTAAACAGTTAACATTTTATATAAAAATGCGAACGAAGTTGCGGGTATCAGCTAGTTCACGATAACTGAAAGACGAACCCGTAAAAAAACATCGGGACAAAAGCAAAATCGGCCACTCTTATAAAAGAGACCTTTGCTTGTTTTGTTTGCTCGGTCAATAATGAACAGCTGCACCATTCAATGCAACTCCCACGATATGTAAGTAACTGCTTAGTCTGCTAATCACAATATGGCCTGTAAGCAGCAGAGTTGGTGTTTTACAAAAGGATACTTGTTAATCCCTTAGCAGTAAAGAAATGCTGACACAATTGATGACAAATCAAACAAATCGAGATCAGATTTCACAGTCATGGATGGTTTATAAATGTTGAATGTAATTTTAATATCATGGCAAACATCATTTTGTTTTTCAACGTAAATAACACTAAACGACTTACCAACCACCTTACAATAATAATGCAGAGAAGGATAGTTCCATGCGTAGTTTCACTCAAAAGTGAAGCCACTTTTTTATCAATTTGTGTGTGAGTGCCATGTAATTATCTTCTCCAAAACGCACACCAGTGCCATGAAAATTTCACATGCGTGTTGGTATTTAGCCCAAAAGCAGGGAAAAACAATAAATATTTACCATAATAATACATAAGCTTTGATTTCGAGCAACAGCGAGTCAAAGTCCAAACTAGGCCCAATAAGTCTTAAGAAAAAATGACTTCACAGCACTAGCGAGTACTTGGTTTCTATGAGTTATTATGCTAAGACAACCACTTTATGTAACTAAATGTAATTGTAGATCAACACAACTGTTTAACAACACTGCGGCAGACTGGTCTGTACGTAACATGTAACAATTACACATCTATTGTTTCCGTCATTGGTTACTCAAATTGTTAAGGTAGGGTAAAAAAAAGGTTTGTATTTATATATATTTTATGGAAGTATGAGTGTACCTATACCTGAAGATTATTCCGGAGGCATGTGATGTGATTCAACAATTCATATCCAGCCCCTGTAGGTGTGAACACTGTTAACTCACAATGTTGGGCAACGCTGCAGTGTGTAGGATATATACAGTACAGAGGCAGTAGGGTGAATACAAACTAATGATGCATAAAGTTTTGTGAATTTATATCATTCTCAATTTGTACAAACGTTAACTGTATGGAACATTAACTGTGTCCGCTCACATGGAAATGAACTAGTCAGCTCTTTTGTACACCAACCTTGAATTAAAATTGTACATAAAAGACAGTCACCTT
Organism: Hylaea fasciaria; assembly: GCA_905147375.1. NCBI lineage: Eukaryota > Metazoa > Arthropoda > Insecta > Lepidoptera > Geometridae > Hylaea > Hylaea fasciaria. The sequence continues at coordinate 3,230,265 of LR990201.1, forward strand.
GAATGTTATTTGGAAGCTTGGTGTAGGCTTACATTTTAGAATAACAATGAGAATAGGTATCTAATTACCAGTAAGTTTGGTTTTTTTATACATAAAGATAGCCTCTTCAGCATACAATTGGTGAAATATTGTGGTACTAACACCAGACAAATTATTTTATCAAAGACTTTAGTTGACCAAAAAAATCGGTATTGAGTAGTGTTATCGAAATGAGAAAACTTACCGAGTGGTTATAGCTCCCAAAATATCCTAGTTAAAAGATTAGTTTTTTACCATACCTACAGGTATGTAATGTAATGTATGGTATGCAATTACTCACCACATTGTTGTAGTTGAAGGCTGCAGTCCCAGCTTCAAAGTATTCTCTATTTATTTTGTCACCCATTTTCACTTATTTACTAACACTGCTTACAATAGTTCCCAGAAAAGAAAGCTTAACAATTAGAATGATCATTTCTGTTATCATTTCATAATTCTTTTGGCTTATTTTATTTTACGAGACCCCAACGAAGACGGTTGTGAGTTGGGAGCGTCCGCACTAACATTTTCTAGTTCTTTGTTAATTTCTACTGGCACTTGATGAGTTTAATACGATATACATTATCTGAAACTGAACACTAGATAGAAAGTAGAAATGATTAAGAAATGCATAAATAAAATCATCAAATCACAAAAATCGTTTCGCTTGACTTGACAATTTACCTTGACACAAAAACTTTAAATGTCAAATCAAACCGCCATGATGGAATTGTTGATAGATACGACAGAAGTGCTTTACTTTTGTCTATGTTTACTTTATTTTATGCTAGCAACACTATATTGATGAAAATGAAATATTGAATGTGTAATATCTGCCTTAGTGTTTTTTTTTTTTATAAATGTTATACGTTTATTTCAAAAAAATCATTGGGTGCTAATAAAAAAAAAACAAAGGCCGCTACCAATGGGCAACGTTCCCAAAATAAATTCTGGCTGCATTGAAACGTTGTATCAAAGAGAATACAAACGCTACGCTACGCTATTTCTTTCACAGATTACTCATCCTTGTATTTAGTTAACATCATGTTATTAGGTTTAGGTAGGTACTTCATTAGTTTTTAGTACTTATTTATTTTGTGTTTGTGTAAGTTGGAAATAATACTCATTGAGTTTTATCATTATTACCTACATCTTTCCTGTCTATTTTTAATCTATGTGAAGAATTGGGACGAAATCTCTAGGAAAGTTTATGATCGAAATTCTTCTTTTGAATTGGACGTAGTTATGCAAACAAGATCCAACCCACACCATGTTAGTTTCGAGAAAAATCGATTTTTGTTTAAAACGTGTAAACAAAATAAACTGATCATATATTTGATGAAGTTAGTTTGTTATTTTGTACATAATACTGCGCTTTATTCATTTAAGTATAATATCTCAAAATATTATAAGTGAAATATAGTTTATTTAGCAAAAACATCGCTGGATCTTTGTTGAAAAAACGCCCTTTTGTGGAAATTTGTGGATTGGATCTTTGTGTATTCAAATTAATACCCTTATTTTCTACTATTGCTTATTTGTTTGTTTATTTTTTACGTTTTCCCGGCTAAGCGGCTGAACCGTTTTCGATGAAATTTGGTATAGACATTGTTTGGACTCTGGACAAGGATATAGGATATTTTTTATCGCGATAAAAATGTAGCTTAAAAATATTGGTGGAAAAGAAAAATGCATATCGAGGGATGAGTGATGAACCCCGATAAGTGTGTAAATATCAGTTCAGAGATAAGCTTCATGGCAAAAAACTGGTTCCCATACAAAATATTAGCACATTTATATTAATTTAGTAAGATTACATATTAAGTCACCTAAGGAATGATAACTGGTCAACAATAGGATGCAATGTTCTTTGTTGTATTTTGAGCTGTTCAAATATGAGTATCATAATCCCCATAAGCAACTCAGCCCCTCCTTTTACTACATCCATCCCAGTTTTAGCCGATCAGCTGGAGTAGACCTGGTAAGACCTGGGGTTTGCCTTACATTTTCTCACCGATCCATCGTTGTATCGGTTTTTTATGGCTACGCTTAGCGACACGTGGCCTTCGTTCAGTCAGGGACTTACTCCACCTGCCATAATCACAACTTGCAAAGTGTCTAATTAATTATACTCGATCTGACTTGGTCCACCTTGGTTCTTCTTCAGATCTCCGTATTTCGAACTTTGTGTCTTATCCTGACGCGTAACATATAGTCCTGACATGGTGCGCTCCATAGCCGGTTGTGTGACTCGCATCTTATGTACAGCTTCTTTATTGAACGTTCATGTTTTAGCACCATACGTTATCGTGGGCAAGACACATTTGGTTGTATATTCGGGTCTTCAGGCACTACGGAATTTTTCAGTCCCTAACCACGTCGTCAAGTTTGCCAGCCCATCCTAGGATGCGTCTGGTGATCTTCTTGTGTCTATGCTGTCTGCCAAAAGATAAACGCTGTCCAAGATATAATATTGAGCGACCACCTCTAGTGTCTCAACTCCAGCTATAATAGTTGGTGAGTGATGTACTGAAGACATATTTTGTCTTCACTTTCGTCTTGACAAGTTCATCTTAAGTCCAAACCCGAGAGAAGCGTACCTAGTGCAGATCATACAACATAGCTTGAGATCTGGTGCGTTTCACGATAACACTCAGGTCATCTGCGAAACGGAGATAGAAAATAAGTGGGCACCATAACCTAAGACACCTTTATCTTCCTAAACGAGTAATTTGAGTACGTCCTCCAAGAGTGCCGTAAATAGCTTGGATGATAATAATATGGTGCGTCCCTTTATATCGCACGCCTTGTTTGATCGAAATGTTATCCGTGACTACCGTCAAGTTACTCTATGACTACCGTGAGTGCACGCATCCGTTCCTCATCGACGCTGATTCATACAGGTTTAGAAAGACAACCACACCTACCATAGGTACATTTACATGGCAGATATGAACTGAATAGAGCACATCCTAGTGCTCGACGCTAGCAAAAGCTTTTTTCGTAATCAAGAAAAGAAAAGCACAAGGTTTGGTCAAATTTGTCACAATTCTCCATCAACTGCTTCGTGGTGTGAATGGAATATTATCCTTTAAACTGTGCCGATGGTAGAATATCCGCTCCGAAAACCTGCTTCCTTGATAGGCTGACATTCAAGTTAGCGAGTTTATTCTGTTATCCAGAAACTTGGCAAAGAGTTCGTATATTTGAGGGAGGAGGCTTATCAGTCTGTAATATCTCAATTTTTAGCTGTTTCCTTTTTCCTTTTTGCATTATGTTTTTTAATCTCTGGGAAAATGTGCAGACAAAATAGTCGAACACGTCGTTTTATGGGTTTTAAAGAATCAACCGCGGAATTTCGTTTAATGTCAAGTCAATATAACGTGTATTACTGTGATATTATTTCAGCATGAAACACTATACCTACCGGTCCAATCTATATTTAATTTTATTCTAAATTTCATCGAAATCGGTCTAGCCGTTTATTCGTGAAAGGAAACCAAACAGACACAGATAAACAGTTACTTTCGCATTTATACGTAATAAGTTATTTTAGCATGGATTCAATTGACATAATAGATTACACCACTAAGAAGCTGGCTTATTAGAGTTTTATGACTCTCCCCTCGATATTTCTATTAAAAAAACACACACATGGTCTTTAAAAACATAAGTTTTACACAAAACCATGTGGTATGGATCTACATAATTTTAAAGTTGACGGAAATATTATTTTGCAAACAAGATCCAAACCGCATGGTAACTTGGAATGCAACATAAAAAACGAATTGTATAGGACCATGTCTCATGGATCGTTTTAAGTTTAATACATTTTCTAAGATTAGCAGTTTGTTACAGGTACCGTGCAGCACGGATCTTTTTGTTTTAATCCAAAGTGCCATTTTACTGAGATGGTAACTTTGTCGATGTAATGGTTTGTTAAGTCAAAGTCATCAGATCATTTTGATATTTACAGGGTTGATAGAAGGTGCATTTTCAAACGCTTCGGCATACTTAGTTCAATTTTGACATGTTTGTGGATTGGATCTTGTTTGCATAACTACGTCCAATTTTGAATTGAATGAAACGAAACCCGTCGTCCGTCACGTCAGTCGTCACTCACTTCCTTCATTGACGAGATTTGAATTGAATATGACCCACTTCGATAAGCTTTATTTGAGATCTCAATAATAATACACGATAGGTAAACTAGACACCATTTATTTATTTGAACAAAACTTAGGATCCTTGCTTTGCATAGAGCTAAGGCTTCATACGCACTATGCGGGTAGCCGCATTACGGCTAGCCGCGCGGCTGACCGCAGGATGCGGTTGCGAATGCGGCCAGCCGCATCGCGGGCAGCCGCATTCGCAACATGCGGTTGAAGAACCGTTGCGATTTGCGGTCATGTCGATCCATTTCAAAGATGGACGTGGAAGAAGTTGCAGCTATTTACTACATTTACACACGTTACGTAAAGAAGAAAAAACAAAGAAAGAAGTACTGGGTGTATCCTTATTTGCAAACACGAGATGAGAGCAAGCATTTTGCAATATTTTTCGGCATATTATAATATGGCGGGCAGCCGCAGACTGAACCGCACAGTGCGTATAGCAACCGTCCGGCTGGCCGTCACTCGGGCCGCAGCTCTCCGAGCGACCGGAGCGGTCTGCGGGTAGCCGCATCGCAGTGCGCATAGAAATGAATATTACGTACATAATTGTGCTTGCGGTCAGCCGAACGGCTAGCCGCAATGCGGCTACCCGCATAGTGCGTATGAACCCTAAGCGCTGCTAACGCTCTTGGACCAACTGCTGAGCCCGGGCATCCCCTCACTTTATGAATTAGGCCATAATTCACTACGGCAGCCCGGTCCGGCGTCGTGGACAATAGGTAGGTACCTACTTATTAAAAATGTTAGGTATTAGAAAATGTAACGACAACAGTCAGTGTAAAAAAATATCCATATATCCATGATGTATTATCCGAAAACCGTTAAAGTACCAATGCAAAGTTCAAGGGTAATGCACACTGCACAAGGTTTGCAAAGGTTGTATTTATTTACTCTATGGTTTGCAAGGTTGCCAACCCTTGCCCGCACTTTACTGTCGCCATCACCTTGAGCGTAAGGAGGTGTTTACATCATGTAGTACAGTCTAGCTTTTGGATGTACTTCTCAATGTGCTCCGACCCCGCGCGCTCCTCAATCATCTTTAGCGATATCTCAAACACCGACTTGGCGATATCTCTGTCTCTCGCTAAAGCCGATTCTTCACAGTAGAAGCAGTTATTGAAGTAGAGCCCCGTGACGCCGTCGAGGTCTTCAGCGGTTGCGACGTAGACCGTGGTAGCGGCGGCCTGTTGCTGAAAGAGAAATAGGCAATAGATATTAATTAAACTGTTATCACTCAGTTGAACGCGGTATTTTCTATGAATAAGTCTGTAACCTCAGCAGGTATATTACAAAGAGTAGAGCCAGATTTTCGATGTAGTTAGATGAAAACTACTTGAAAAATTGTAGAGGAAGCCATTGTGTTGTAGCATCATTGGCTAAAACTGCTATTCATCACAGAATATTGAACAATAGATATAACTATATTTTTTATCACACTCCCCTGAGACATAATAGGTACATCAATTATCCATCAAACTGATACAGCTGGTATCAAAAGTAACTGAAGATTTCAAACTTTCAATACACTATGTGCAGTGTGGATTGCACAACAGGTATTCAAAGCATGTACTTACACACGACACAATACCTTCATTACAAATAACAAAATAGTGTAAGCACTTACCAAAGACTTTGTGAAAGGTCGCACGAGTAGAAATGCCAATCGAAACAGCCACCATGATTTGCTTAGATTAGTGTACACCATGTTCCCGGGATGTAGGGAGTTTACCCTAATGCCTTTTGATGCCCATTCTTGACTCAGCATCTGGAATAATAATGTAAATACAAAGGGTATACATAAATAAAATAAAAACTAAAACTAGCTGACCCTAATCTATAAATAACTAAACGTAAGTCATTCCTCAAACAACATAATATTTTATTTAAATTTTTATTAATTTTATAAACCATTGCCAATGTAAATGTAAATTTTAAAATGCAATAAAAACCTTTTATCCAATGGACAACATTCTCAAAATACTGGCCGTTTTCATCTGTATTATTCATAGGTATTATTTTATCTCGCAAAATGAAGCTCAAAATCTATTTGTTGGACACTGACACCCATAATTATTATCATTCATAAACATTACAAGTCATGCCTACCTATTATAGACATACTTTAAAAGCAACTCTTACTTTAGCAGTAATAACATTATATAACTTGGAATTATTATAGGCCATCATAGAGTAGTAGTCTTCGCGTTTCATCGCCAGGTTTTGTTGCACAAATGTGTTCTTGAGACTTGCAAACCTGGAATATTACAAAAAACAATTATACTACCTGGTATTGTTTCTGTACAGATTAGTCGAAATTGTGGTGCAAAATTATTACAACCAACCTATGTTCCTAAGATAAGTGTGTATTGTCTTATATAAATGCGATAAAACATTTAAAAACAGTGCTTCATAATCTTAGTAATTCTCTCTGTAGATGGATTTTTAGTGAATTTAAAATTTAAAATTATGTGCCTAAATTACTGTGGTAATAAATTGATACCTAATCTTCTTAAATTAATTATTATTATTTAAATAAAGTCTTCCAAAAGCCACTAAAAAGAGTTGAAAATAATAATTAATATGCTCCTACTCCGCTACCTTTGGTACCTTTATAATGGTTTCATTTATAATTTTAAATAAATATTGTACTATATAGATTCAATCAAAAAGAAAAAAAATACATTTCAAATTAAAATGGAATTAAAGGCCTATAATTTTTACCTGTGAGACTCGGATGAAACAAACACCACTCTAGAACCTTTCTTGAGTACTGGTTCCACTAACAACGCTAAGTACATATGGCTCAGATGGTTCACTTGAAACAATGTCTCCAGTTTGTCTTCTGTCTCCGTATAAGGCAGACCAAAAACACCAGCGTTCAGTATCAGCATATCTATGTGCCTGAATATACATGGAAATTAATATGAATACTTGTTTTACAACTTAAAATTGGAGAAGGTAAATTACACAATGGATGGTATGGTTGAGTATGTGCTACTGTTGGGCTACTCACTCATATGTGTCTCTAATTTCTAATGCACATTTCTTCACACTTTTCAATGACGCCAAATCAAGTTCTACCGCTTTTAAATTTTCTGCAGCAGCATTTGTTTCCTCTATAATATCCTCAATAGCTTTCTTAGTGGCTTCCATATTCCGGTTAGCGAATATGACAGTGCAGCCATGCCGCGCTATTGATTTGGCGGTTTCATAACCAATGCCTGCATTTGAGCCTGTTATCAGGGCATATTTTCCAGATAGATCTACTCCATGAAGTATCTGTAATTGTTAGATATCTAATGTATTAAACTCTTTAAAAGTGTATCCGTTTAGACCAAGTTTTTGTTCATAGTATTCAAAAAGGTGGTAGGTAATTTTTATTTCAAACAATGGGTCTTAGGGGTGGTCATACATTGTAAGCAGTAGAAGATGCATCAAATCTTTGACGAAAATCATTTATATATCTCTTTTCCTCCTTCGCAAACGCCAGTCTTGGGTCAATGTTAGATTTGCTGCCGGTTTCTTTGTGGATATACATTGTTTTTCCATTTTCGTCAACGGTTTTAGACCAGCCAAATGGAAGTTCCTTCGGAATGACCTTCTTTTTTCCTGTGGTGGGATGAGTCCACTGGGTTTTGTTTGTGTGGGGGCTGATGAAGAGAAGAAATAAGCAGAATATAGTTCCCAGACCAAATTAAAAGCAAAATTGCAAACAAATTAAATCTTACTTTACGTAGAAAACGTTTCCATCCTGTGTAGATTTCTCTTCCCAGCCTGCTGGTAGTTCATCGTCGCTATCAGATTCATAGCTGTTTTGCATGATTTAATTTTATTAGTTTCTGGAAATTGGTAAATAAATCGAAAAAAGTTCCAAAAAATGAAAGGTATTTATTACTACATAGGTACTTACTACTATACTAGTGTTGTATTTCTTGGGTCGTTCCTTGGTCAATCAATCGTTATGCACTGAATACTATCGATATTAATATTTTTGATTTATAGAGCACCTAGTTTTTGTTCTTATCGGGAGTATGACCTTGGCTAGAAAATATAGTCGACATCAACGTCATTTGTTTTGATTTACGAAAAAGTGATGTGTAAAATTAAATAAACGCAATTTTAGAACATAGAAAATGTTGATTGAAGTCTACGTTTTGACCACACTCAAAACTTTAGAGGTTACTTTACAATTTATAATACGTTTATAATTTATTATACCTACGTGTTTTTGGACAAATTATTTTTGTTCATAATTTTGATTCTAGAAATTGATTGTAGGCAAAATATAGCAAAATTACTATAGTTCCGCTGCCACTAATTGCTATGGATAGCTTCAATAGAACTGTGCAGTACTATTAAAGCTATCCATAGCATCAATTTTATTAAAACTGGTAAATGTATATAAAATTAAACTATCGAATGAATGGCAATAAGACCAAATGAGCCATCGATTCCAAACCCCTAGCTAGCAAACAACACTAAATTTGACAGTGTATGCAGTACAGTACTGTCACTGTCAGAATCTTTGAATCTTGTCAGTGTCAAAGTCCAAGATAATGATTTTGACACTGACATTCATATGACGAGTCAGTTTTTTTGTGAGGCGGGTAATTTTACAAGAGCATCGAGAAAAACGGCTGTGCCGGGAATCTACGCAGTTATATCACCGCCGGCGAAAGTATTGGGCTTATATTATTTGCCCACACTCGGGCACGTTAACGAACACTCAATGATTAATATTCCACCAATACTACTCGAAGAAACACAAGTCTGAGAAAAAATATAAAACAACAACGTCTTTTATCGGATTCCCGACAAAAATTCTGGGTATCCATAAAGTTTGAGGAATAGTTCCTCAAAGTCCATAAAGAATAATAATTCTTCCATGGGGTCATCTATAATAATATCCTAGATACGTAGTATAGTTTTATACAAAACAACGTTTTTTTACATAAATACTGTAACTACCTATCTACGTTAATAATATACAATTTAGGAAATAATACACTCGTACATTTTTAGTTAGAATTAGTATTAACTATGTTTAAGTTATATTGAGTTTTCTAATTATTTAGAGATGGGTTGATTTGTTTTTTGATATTCTTCTAACTTCATTGTTTTGCGAATTCGGCAAAAGTAGAGACAGGGCTCCACACACTGTAACAAAGAAATATACTAATCAATAAAGTCTTGCGTCGGGGGTTAAAAAAGCGCTCCAACATGCACGCAGTCATCTTAGGTCATACGGAGTAATACTAATGGACTCCACTCAAAAGTGCAGATCGCGCCACCAAAGCGGGTGATAAAGTACCTACCTAGTTGAGAGGGTAGTAAACCCCTCGAGATGCAATCACTTGGATTCTGCACCCCGTTAATGTGAAAGAAGCATATAAAATAATGTAGATTGAGCAAGGTCGTGAAGCCAGTGTTCTTGGCACCATGCCACTGGCCACCACATAGACACTAGTCTCTCACTTTTTTTTACTACATAATATACTAGCTGTGCCCCGCGGTTTCACCCGCGTTTGAATAATATACGATGATATATCTTTATGAATTGTAGCCTATGTGTTATTCTAATGTATCTTATACTAATTATTTTAAAGAGGAAAACTTTGTTGGTTTGGTTGTAATGAATAGGCTCCAAAACTACTGAACCGATTTGAAAAATTCTTTCACTGTTGGGAGCTATGCTATCCCCGCTACACATAGGCTACCTTTTATCCCGTAAAAATTAATGGTTCCCGCGGGATAGTAGTTTACGCGGGTGAAACCGCGAGGTGCTTCTAATAAGCTATATTATTGCAAAGTTTCATTAAAATCCATTCAGTAGTTTTTACGTGAAAGAGTAACAAAAATCCATCCATCCATCCATCCATACTCACAAACTTTCGCGTTTATAATATTAGTAGGAAGTTTTAGGTTTAGTTACGTTTGTTTTTTTAAATCATACTTACCTAATTTACTTATAACGTGTTTTTCTTTATAAACAGTGCAGAATATCGTAATGAAACTGATCAGCAGTTTCCCACTTCTGTATTTATGTAGATAAGCACAACCTACAAGCAAACCAGACACGCCGTCGTAGTACCTACTTTCATGCATGGAAGTAGATATAAGTGGATCATGAGGTTTTACCAAGAAGTAGCCCTCCAAATGAATAGAAGGTGGCTTCGCAGGCAGCGCTCAGCATGATCCCGGCGACGTTGGTGCCTAGAACTGACCCTGTCCGACCCAGCATCATTGATAAGCTCACTGCCATGCCCCTGAAAATATGATAACAATGTTTGCAAAGTTGCAGTTCACGGCATGGCTGAGCAATCAGACTGCTGCGCTTGATGTCGCGGGTTCGATTCCCGCCCGGTACAAATATTTGTGCGATCCACAAATATTTGTTTCTGGTCTGGGTGTGATGTGTAGGTATGTGAAATTATTTGTCTGTAAGCGGTACCCACAATACAGGAGCAATCCTAGTGTGGAACTAGTTTAAAAAAAAAGTTTATCTTCTACTAAAAATAACCCCTAGGTTCTGGCTTGCGTAACACTAAATAGTATGGTAAGTAGGTATTTAAATATATTATACTGTTTGTGCTGAAAGCTGAAGATGTAGATGTTGGTAGGTAGCTATAGTAGCTATTTACTATGTAGATATGTAGGTATAAGTACCTCGACCATACGACTGTTTTCAATGGTTCCAATTGTTGGTTATTGGTATTGGTTAAATTTATTTTAATACCTTGAACTTTATAGTAGGTATATACCTAAATGAGTAGGTAAGTAGGTAGGTATACATACCTGAACTTCTCTTCGGCTACATCGTCAATTACCAAGCGAGATGCCGCCCCACCCAAACGTGGTCACGTTAGATTTGTTAGAAAGAAAACGTGTTTAACTATAAGGGGTGGCTTACCTCAAATGAGTAGGAAATATCTCCACAGCATACGCATTCACAGGCCCGATAGCGAGACCCATTATAGGAAAAGAGGACAGAAGAACTGCAAACAGCATGTCTTGAGTGATGAAATTTATCAATATGCAGAACGTCCCGATAAGAACATAGACTACGATCAATAGGTTTTTCTTGCCGATGAATTTGACGGTGCTGCTTACTGCAACTGCGATCACTGCGCAGCTAAGGTTCGCCACGGAGTTGATCAAATATGTTATCTCGTCTATTGTGTCGACGCACTCGCCGCTTGCGGCTGTCTGGAAATACGGAGACAAAGAAAGCTTGAGGGTGTTCGCAGACAGAAGGTCTTCGCTCGTTGAAGGGTTCTCTATAATCCCAGGGTGGTCACTACGTAGCCGTACCTACTCAAAAGGTACTCAAAGCTAGGGAAGAGAGAGGCAACACGCTAAATGTCATAAAAAATCCCGATCTTGCTCGCTATCTCGCTTTAACTGAGAGTGCCCCTTCTTCTACGGTTATTAATATACTAAGGTATTCTGTGCTTTGTTAAATTTGTTTGCTAAACATGCAGTAACTAGCTAACGGGCTGGTCTGCGCAAACGAACACGGAACATACCTATACCCTCTCAAAGAAGACCCTAAGGTTCTTCAACGACAGATCAAACTCAAGGAAGTAGAGTACGTTCACGCATGATCGATGATGATTACAATGAGCAAACGTCCTATCGTAATATCATCAACATTGTTTGTAGATTGACAAACAGTGCTATCTTAGTTTATATCGGGTGAGCTGAGTGAGAGAACTAAATTAATTATTCATTTAACTTAAAAAATTAAGCAAATGATTTACCTAGTTAAAATTTCGCGTGAACGTGACACGAACTATAACGCGAGAACTAAGTACCTAGCAAAAAACTCAACAATTATCGTTATAGATGAAGTTCATAGTAGCTAGTAGCTAGCAATGTAATAGATAGGTACCTCATTCAATCTTTGTGTGATGACTTCACATGCAGTGAGACCTGCGCCAGAGCCGGTAAGGACTCTGTTCAAGACATCTGGTACCCACATGTAGAGTCCGTTTAATCTGAAACAAAACACAAAATGGTGTGATGACTAATGCACCTACGCAGTAGGTAACAAAAACTTATATTTAGCTTTAGCACCTATAGTCAAGTTAGTCAGTGTTGGATGCCACTCATACCGGACAAAGTTAGCACTAAAACTTTGGACTAAATATAGAAATGTATGGAATAGAATCTTACACTGCGAATATTCCAAAAAGCAGGAACCCGTTGAGTCCTAACCATTTCAGGAACGGTGGTTTCAGTAGAGGAGCAGTTTGGACTTTCAAAGAAGTTACGAAACTAATCTGCTGCTTTTTACTTGAATCCATCTTTAGGCGTTTTACCTGAAAAGTATATAAGTAAGTAGGTAGGTATAAGAATTCATCATCAACTGTTTTACGTAAGTACATTCATGGACATTGACCTTCACAAAAACATCTACACTAACTTTATAAAAAGATAAACCTGAACTGTACTAGGTATACGTAATAGTACTGATTCGATTTTGAAAGATCTTGGACTGGTAGAAAGCGCACTATACCCGAGTGACATGGCCTACGTTTTATGCCGTTTCAATTTTTCATTCAATATTATGTAGGTTTTAATTCAAATGCACATCTACCTACTTATCAGCTGAAAGCGTTTTTGACGTAAACTCACGGTTATAATAATATTATAGTGAAATTCAGTAGCTGACATCTTCCTTTGTTTTATGTTAACAATACTTTAGTAGGCGAGCTAGTTAGAGCGTGTTTGTCCGAGGTTGAGTTGCGCTTTACGATTATCATACATACAGGGTACTCTTCAGGAGATTTTCCTTTATTGCCCGCATATATTGCTTGTAAAACTTCCATCGCTTCATCGTGTTTCCCTTGGGACACTAAGTACTTTGGGCTCTCAGGGCCAAAGGACAATAGACCGGCGGCTATGATGAAGAAGCTGCCATAAACTATGACTAGAAGGCGCCATGACCGGAAATAGTAAGATCCAAAGTCTATTCTGAAGTCTAGTGGCAGTATGCCCCAGGCTAGTACTGAAAACAAACAAGAAGAGCAATGCTACACATCACAATATACCCACATAATTAATTAGGTAATGTAATCCAATTAATTACATAAATTGTCATAATTTCAGCCAGTTAATACGAAAGTTACAAGAATTCGGGCATAGGTAGAGGAGAGCCATCATAATGCCTTTCTATAAACTACTGTTCAGAATAAAATACTTACCTACCTAGTAAAGGTATGCATAGTATAAGTGCGTACAATAATTTTAATCCTTAGTGTTGTAAATCGAATAAGCATAGAACAAATAACTTAGTAGACTACACAACATACAAAACATCCAAGATTACGGTGTTTATATATTATATACAAATTCAAATAGGGGCGTATTATGATTATTTGATTACGTATAAATTTCAAGTATGTAAAAGCTTACGATTTAAGAGTAATAAATACTTAGTATAACAAAGTACACACGTACAAGACCTACATTCTATAAGGAACAAGGAAGTCGTAAGTTACAGCTAGGTGCTTACGTAAAATACCAAGGTCTAAAATGCGCCTTTCCTCAGTGTTATCACAAAGTTGTACTTACATGGTACCAAAGCCGATCCTGTGATTTGTAGTGCATTCGTCACCGACAGCGTGACGTCACGGTACCGCTGAGGAAGTATCTCTCCGATGAAAGAGTATGGTACCGCCGCAGGACATGCTATGCTGAGGAATAGCCGGTATTGCGTTAAGTAAGTACCTACATAAGCACAGCAAGAGAGGCCAAGCTTGATGATACATTCCTTAGTATGAAAGAAAGTAAAGATAAAAAAATAAACATTAACCCACTTTGAGTAGGTACTATTTTAAGTATTGTTCAACATTGCGCGCCGCGGAAGTGTGAACGCGTGGACTATAATGAAAGTCTCCTAGGTTATTTCAGGATTTAAAGATCTCAGAGCGAAATTTGAAAGGGGATGCGAATATAACTTGTCATTAGAAAATCTATGATATATTTTTTTTCTGTCCGAAATTGATCCTGATAACAGTTTAGCCACACTTTTCTAATCAGACACATTTTTATTATAGGTAATATATATTATGAAGCAAGAGATATTATCGAAATGGATAATAAAAATAATGCATCCTTACCAAAGCGAAGTTAAGAACTTGCAGATGGTGAAGCTGATAATGTCCGGCATAAATGCGGACAGCATACTAAATCCTCCAGCGATCAGGGAACTGTAGATGACCACGTATTTCCGACCCTTCGTGTCTACCAGATAGCCCCAAGGAAAAGACGTGGCCACGATACCTGAAGCGTGCGAGGCCGGACTAATTATTATGGAGATGGATTCGGAAAAGTAGCGTGCTGTCACAGACGTCATTTAATAATTAAATGATAATCACATCAAAACCGTAACCTCTAAAATAAATTGACGCCATTGACGCCGCAATGTCAACGTTAAGTACCCATTAATAAATGCAAAGCATGCCCTCTTACACTTGCACAACATTTGTATCAGCTCGTGACACGACACTCATTCACACACTACACTATAAACTATAAATTCACATTATGCTAAAACAATACATTTTTCGCTTTCTATCAGTGAAAGAATTTTCAGAATCTGATCAGAAGTTCCGCAGAGTTCCTTTTCACCCGTGGAAATCCCGTTTTACCGAAAGACTGCACATTTTCGCTGAGATATATAAAGTATTTAGCACTCACGGTGCAATGTACATTATTTGACGAGTTATTTAATTTTGAAGAGAACCTTTGAAGAGTTAATTAATTTTCAAAATCGGATCAGTAGTTCAGGAGCAATCCTACAAATAAACATTGTAGGTACGTCTTTATTACCATTTTAGTGTAAACGTAGATGTTGTAGGTAGATGTTGATAAATAAGTTCTACTTAGCCAGGCACTTGACCGCGATCCTACTTGATAGTAATCGCCTGTTAATTATGTAGTTTTACTTACCTATATAGGGAACAGATGCTATAAACCCTCTCATGGAGGGGCTCATGTCAAGGTCGCACACGGCAGCTGGCAGCACAAACGAGTAACCGACAGGCTCAATGATTGCGGCGATAAGGAATAGGGCTAGAGCGAGGCAGTACTTTATGTTGTATCGGCCGATACCTGTAGGCAGATAGGAAACAATCATCAGCACAGATAGTAACATACTAAATACAATAGATTCTTCTCGTTGATTCAATATAGGCGGCGTGATTTTCACAATGCAACAGCACTGGTTCGAAACCATGGTCCTGTACCTCAAAGCGAAAACTTTAGACCTGTCGATAGTCTAGTATATAATAGTAGGTACTCTGTATATAGTCTAGTTTCAGTAGCAGCTTATACGGCTGCATCTGTTGAATGCGTTGGCTTAGAAGTTTGATATTTTCACAGGTCCAAGGGACAGTAGACCCGAGTATTTGATATGCATTTCAGCTTGATACCTCGTTCCTGAGCAAAAAGACCCAGAAAGATAAGCATATGGACAACAAAGTGATCCTATAAAATTCCATTTTTTCCTTTAGAGGTGCGTAACACTAAAAAGCTTGTAAAATAGTAGCACAGCGGACGAAGTCACGGGTAACACCTAGGTAAATGTATTTTGTTGTGTACCGTGATGTACAATGTTAACATATTGCGAGTGACCATAATCTGAAATGAAACCTTTTTTGTTAGGTATCACACATTATAATTTTAATTGGTTAGCATGAGTGATATTGGATGATACCGAAGAGTTCATTTACCGGTCAAATGTAGGTTACATAATATGCATATTATGTTAGTAAGTATTTCAAAATGTTCATACAATATAATAGTATCTCTTGAACCAAATATCGTTATTAATTAAATGGCAACATGATTGAAAAGTATTTGTTGATGTCGAGCCAATAAATGAATTCTAATTTTGTCGTGAGCAGTATGCATGTAGAGATTACCTACTATATCTATGCATTCTTACGTGAAATGAATGATAAACTAGTAATTTTTTATTGTACTTACCTAAGGTAATAATCTTTTTATTTTCTAGATCAGGATTATCAGTAAAAATCATGTTGTTTGTTGAGTGTCATGCTATGATAATTTTTAGTTTATTATTCAATGTTTATAGAATTACGAGCGCAATTTTCGAACAGTTTAGCTATCGGAATGCACGTTAAACCCCACAAATGGGAACGAGTACCGGGGCCTTAGCATGACGTCTTATTGCGATCCAATTGAGGGCCTAAACACAATCGTTTTACTACTTATTCGTACCATGGCGTCTTGTTGTGACATCTTGATGCTCAATTTAAGTTGATTTTAAATCTAAAGGGATTCGAAGTCTACCTAAATTTTGACGTCTTTCGAAAGCCATATATTGTGCCGTGATTATCGCAATGGAACCAGAACCCAACTAAGTGCAAGAATGAGTACACAACTAAATTATAAAATAAACCCACCTGCCACGTTTAAGGCCTGATCCAAATCAACAGCACATTTATCCTCCTTCTCCACACTTGCTGTTACGGTTACAACTTTGTCTTCCATTTCCATTATGTATTCATGGAAATCAATCCATTACGTGAAAACATCAACTCTATACTCGCACCCTAATTACGGGAGTCAAACACCTTATATTGACCGAAAAAATGCAATGCCTTTTTTAATGTATTTTAATGTATTATTCAAATCACCAGTTCGTTTCACTCGAGATACGTAACGGCAGTAATAACATTTGCGAGTGTGTTAACACAACAACATGTTACATGAGGCATTATCAGTAGGTAGATATCTTTAATTAATGGCAGATAAAGTATTATGATTATGACGTTCTTAATTTTATGAACATACCCAGTTGCTATTGTATATAATAGATAGTGATTAATAAAATTTAAAATGTTAGCGACTAAACTGGTAGCGTTGCCAACGCTACGCCGCGCGCGACTGCGCCGAACGCGCCGAGTGAATCCGTAAATTCTCGTTAAAACAGTGAATGTTGTGCAAAATAATATTTTTATTTTATTGGTTTTCTGGTTTAACGAACCTTATTATTTATGTGCATGTCCGAAATTAGAAGTCAAGCAAACAGTCACGGCATTTGGAATTTAAAACAATAGTATAATATGACACGTTGTCTTGTTATAGAGATTAGTTAACACATATTTTGCCAAATATGTTTATGTTACATTGTAAATTACTTAAATTTTTGCAATGG
This sequence comes from Hylaea fasciaria, assembly GCA_905147375.1. NCBI lineage: Eukaryota > Metazoa > Arthropoda > Insecta > Lepidoptera > Geometridae > Hylaea > Hylaea fasciaria. The sequence continues at coordinate 3,247,647 of LR990201.1, forward strand.
TTTGCTGCTAATGATTTACTACTCAATGCCAGCAAAACTAAATTGTGTAAAGAATTTGCTTCCAAACGTTCCATAGTCATGTAAATAATCTACCAATGCGGTTTTTAAAAACGGTCAATACGATCTCTACAATAAAAAAATAAAAATAAATATTATGCACGGCATAAACCTGAAACTGGATCTCAACCCCGTGGTAAAGACGACGTTATTCTTTCCGTTTATAACTTTACAAATGACCATGAAGCTATTAAATATCTAACCAAATAATATCCCCGAAAAAGGTAAACTACAATACAAAATAATACATCCTAATAGTAATTCGGGTGACCCCTTACGTTGTCGTATTTCATAAAAAACAGAATTAAAATGTGATTTTAAATATTCGTTTATGTTTTTTAATTGTTTGCTTCTACGAGTAATATTGTATCGTTTGGGACTAATAAGTCTAGAATTCCCACTAAAGGGTTCTAAGTAGGACCTTTAACAAGTTTTAATGCAGATAACTTGATATCCTTCGCCACTATAACCGGAGTGTAGACTATAATGTTAATTGATCAAGTGAGGCGAGCTCTTAGGTTATGCACCTACTAGGTAAATGCCCGTCCGTAGTGTCCGACTGTCTGTCCCGTCTCGGTACTTAGGTGACATCTTAGCGTTGCTAAATCGACGTAACTTTGAAATGCAACGGTAAGCAACGGTGATGCAGTAAAGTACTATGTAGGTTTGTAATTAGAATTTTTGAGTTGGTATATGAGCTAAATTGGATAAAAAGTGAAGGTTGTTGTAATATTGAACCATTACAGTGAGAGTAACAATGAGCAAATCGGATCTTTATTCTATAAAATTTTAGAATTGATCAAGTAAGATCTGGACATTCGGTTATAAAAGTCAATTAAACTGACGCAAGTTACATGTAAGTATATTATTATTATTAGAAGCCAAAATGTGGAACAATGGATAACATATCGCACGTTTCCAGTTCGAGGTGAACCACTAGTGAAGATAAGTAATGTGGGGTAGATTCTGTCTAAATGCACCTTGTGAGCCTTCAGTTTTGAAACTAATCTAACTAATCTTTCTCATAAGGATTGATAATGACAATAATAATTTTTATTTTCAGAATTATCTTTAAATTTATAATCTATAAGTATTCTAGTCTAGAGTCTAGCTAGAATTGACACCGCAAGAATAAACAGCGTCAAAGTGACCAACGACCATGCATTCATATTATGGGCGTGTTTTGTAAATTGAATGAAAATAAATATCATAAGTAAGTAATAATTAAATGCTGTAATAGTGTTAAACCATTGAGTGTTTTGAATAACTCTAGGTTATTCAAAGTCAAAGTCAAAGCATTTATTGTAAATAGGTAATTAAATCGTACTTTTACAAGTCAAACAGCTAATTCTCGTTAACAAAGAGAATCATAAAAACATAAAGTATGATAAATTAAATTAAACAGTAATTGATTATGGTTTGAGTTTGAAAAAAGGATGTTTCCCTTTCATTTATATTTATTAATAGGTATTCTGTGCTATGGATCTCTATAATATACCTAAGCTGGTTCAAAAACCTTTCAATAAAAGAACGTACGTACCTCTACTTATGTCATAACAGGCTATATATTTTATTCATAATCATGACTAACCGGTATCACTCCAGACCTGTGTGGCTTGTTTACAATCTTCTGGTGCAACGGCATTTTTTATTGCCATGCACAAGTCTTATCGGCTTCGATTTCTTTGTACACAATATTTGAACAGCTTTTTCCCTGAATTTAATTTGGTTAGCTGCCAACATATCTATCTCTTCCCGTAAACTCTCGATAATTTCTTGCAGCGGCACTAATTCTTTTTCATATATCGCGTTAAGCACATCACGTATATCATGGCTAATCGTTTTATTGTGTTTATTTGAGTTTAACCTGTTTACATCTTCGTAATATATATCTTCTGCATCGGTTTCTGAAATAATACAATAATAATTTTACCAGAAGGAAAGGTAAATAACGCTTCACGATCAGATAGTAGGTAGGTATACCATATACATAACCCCCTAAATAGCGGGAATGTTTGTATGTTTCTTTGGCGCACACTTTAAGTAGACAAACCGTTTAGATATACAATTATTTTTAATAAATTAGATGCGATTTGAATCATAATATTGACATAAATAGGAATATGAAGGGATAAGAGAAGTAGCATCAGAAACTTCATTTCTACCGCTGAACGCAATGGCTGCATTTTCACTGTTACCGTGTGTCTTGCAAGGTGTTGAGCGTGTTTAGCTATTTTAAGCTTTGTTATTGTTATCAAAAGTTGAGTCGTTCTTATCACACAAAGAGTCAAAACAAAGAGACGTTTCAATACTTCTTACGAAATAGATAAGATAATACAAAATAATGAATATCTAGTACTACTAATTAATTAATTACAATTATTCTCCTAATCTACCTTTGAACTTATCTTTTTATTCTAACCTGGTAGAGTGATTTGAGTTGTATCTGTTTCATCTCTATTCAGATTTAAATCTGACACAGATCCATTTTCTGATGCATTACTTTTGATTTGTACACATAAATTGTAAAAATGATCAATAATGCCAATAATTGGTATCTTTATTTCTTTTGGTTCACCTTCTAAGGAGCACCGAGCGACTACTACTGCGTCATTTAGACGTCGTTCCGGAACATTGTCACTATTAAAACTTTTAATAACTCTTTCATTGTTTTCATCTGTATAAGATTGTAATCCTATGTCCATCTTCCAAGGAACTGTTTCTTGTCGGAGTACTGTAGCAGTTGGTGAAGGTGTTGTTAAAACTCTTGGAAGATCATCTCCATCATACTCCTCTTCAAAAGATAATTTCACACCATCATGAATATCTAGATACTGCGTTGTGAATTCTGGTTTTTCTGTACTTGCCAAATAGTTGGGGCTTGCTGTTGCCGACTCTGGTTTGTCATGCATGTATTCAATATTGCCAATTTTGGGAATGTCTTCATTCAATGATTCATTATTTGGGTATTTTTTGTCGTCATTAACTCCATTAAATTTTAAAGGTACTTCATTTAAAATCGACTTTGCTGTAAGATGTTCTTTATATTCGGGGCTTTTCATATCTTTAGCTGTTATTTTATCTTCGGTAAAGCTTGGTGATGATTTTACTACTAGATTCTTCAAAATCGACTTTTCAGCAACGTTTTCTTTATGCTCTGCTTCTTTAAAATCTTTGCTTATAATTTCATCTTTGGTAAAACTTGGTAATAACGCTTTTACTTCCATATTATTTTGAATAATTATGCCTTTGTTATCGGTGTCTATGATAATTTGTTGTTGCTGTATAAAATCACTTGGACCACTTAAGTTCTTGGATATTCCTACCGACTCTTCGCTGTTTGTAGAAGGGAACAATTTCGACCTATCGATATTTACAGGTAAAATTTTTGTTTGTTTTAAATCATTTATTTTTGTTGTAATATCATTGATATCCTCAGGATTATCAATGTGTTGACCAAGAGTATTCACTGCTGTAGTCTCTAATTGTGATACAAGGATAGTTTTGGGCAATATTTCATGGTCTTTTTGTATCATTAATTTACTGTCACCTGATTTTGGAGTAGATTGGAATGGACTATCGTATTTTAATTGATGTCCATTTGTAAACAATGTGTCTTCTAATATTGATAATGTATTTTCTTTCAAATCAACCAATGAGGATTTATTGATAACATTTGCAGCAGATGTTAAGGGCTGTGTTTCATTTTTCCAAATGTGTTGTAAGTCTTCTGTACTATCTTCGTTACCAGTAAAATCTGCTAAATCGCTTGAACTATGTGCTTTACTCTCTCCTCTAATAATATCCAATATCGATTTATATCTATCAGTTTCTAAAAGGCTTTTAGTAGGCGTTTGCACTACAACATCAACTACTGAAACATTTTCTTGATACCCAGTGTTAATATCTAAACTATTATTGCCATCAATATTCATGCCCATGCTCTTAACAATTATAGGTATTACGTTCTGATTGGTTGTAGATAATCTTGCTAGTTTTATGTCAGATTTACCGTTTTTAATATCTTGTATTTTATGTAAAAGAATGGATTCACTTATGTGGCCTTGTTGTGAAATATTATTTGCAATTTGTGTATCTGCAGTATTTATTTTGAGTAATGCATCAGTTGATCCGATAAAAGATTTGTTATTATTTGATTCTTTCATCATAGTTAAATCATGATTTTCTTCGAGAGTACTAGAAGAGTAAATTACATCATTTGTGTTATTTGGTGTTCCTATTTCTGGCAATATTAAAATTGATGTAGAAAGCAATGTTTCATTTTCAATATCTGAATCGGATGAACGTTTTTGAAGAAGTTCACCTTGATCGTCAGTCGTTGGACTAATATTTGCATGTGTTAATAGTTGTGGCTCTTCTTTGGATTTAATTTCTCCTTGCGCTTCATTTTTTGGAGATGCTGTAGTATTTATATTCTTTTTTTTTGTGCTAGACCGGTCAACTACATCATTATTATTATTATGTAATGTTCCTATTTCTGGTAATCTTGAAGTTGATGTGGAAACTAATGTTTCATTTTCCATATTTGAATCAAATATATTTTTTTGATGAAGTTCACCTTGATCTTCAGGCATTGGGCTAATATTGGCATTTAGTGTTAATTGTTGTGGGTGTTCTTTTAATCTTGAAGTTGATGTGTAAACTAAAGTTTCATTTTTAATATTTGATTTGGATGAACATTTTTGACGAAGTTCACTTTGATCGTCTGTCATTGGACTATTATTATTGGCACTTAATATTAATAGACTTGGGTATTCTTTGGACTTCATTTCAGCTTGAGCTTCATTTGTTGTAGATGATGTTGTATTTATATAATTTTTTTCTGTATAAGAAGAGGCTAAAACATCATTGGTATTATCTGATGTTACTGTTTCTAGTAATCTTGAAGTTGGTGTGGCAACTAATGTTTCATTTCCAATAATGGAATCAGATGAACATTTTTGAAGAAGTTCGCTTTGAGCGTCTGTTGTAGATGATGTAGTATTTATATTACTTTTCTCTGTATAAGAACAGACTACAATATCAGTGGTATTATCTGATGTTACTGTTTCTAGTAATCTTGAAGTTGGTGTGGCAACTAATGTTTCATTTCCAATAATGGAATCAGATGAACATTTTTGAAGAAGTTCGCTTTGATCTTCTGTTGTAGATGATGTAGTATTTATATTATTTTTTTCTGTATAAGGAGAGACTACTATATCATTCGTATTATCTAATGTTCCTGCTTCTAGTAATCTTGAATTTAATGTGGCAACTAATGTACCATTTTCAATATTTGAATCGGATGAAATTTTTTGAAGAAATTCGCTTTGATTAGTCGTTGGACTAATGTGGCCGTTAAATGTGAATAATTTTGGGTGGTCTTTGGATTTAATTTCAGCTTGAGCTTCATATTTTGTAGATGGTGTTGTACTGTTACTCTGTTTTATTGTGCTAGAATGCTCGACTATATCATTACTGTTATAGAATGTTTTTATTTCTGCCAATCTTGAAGTTGATTTGGAAACTATATTTTTATTTTCAATATTTGAATCGAATGAACGTTTCTGAAGTTCACTTTGTTTGTCAGCCGTTGGGCTAATATTGTCCATAAGTGTTAGTAATTTTAAGTGTTCTTCAGATTTAATTTCAGCTGGGGCTTCAGTTTTTCTAGATGGCATAGTATTCTCTGTAAAAGTTACAGGATCTTTTTTGTCATATCTTATAATAGCTGATAATGGAATAGGGATCATATTAGGAATCATAAACTTTTGCTTTGATCTCTCGATTTCTGGCATAGTCTGCAAAATGTTTTCATTTATAGACTTATTTGAGGCATCGGTATGGTTCAAATTTTCAATTTGTGTTGTTTTGGCTGAATCAAATTGCTTGCTAAGATTTTTTCCTTTTTTAGGAATAATGAAATAACTTCCGTTATCTTCAAGGACTGAACTCCTAGATTTGTCTTCATTGGAATATCTTATTTTATTATTTTTCTCTGACGTATGCAAATCATTAAAATTTGATGGATGTGGATAAGTTATAATGGAGTTGGAATAGGTTATAGCGCTCTTTAGAGACCCTTTTTCGTATACGCTGTTAGAATCTGCTTCAGTCGAAGTTTTAGTATCATTTTCAAAAAGTTCATCGTCTTGTGAACTTTTCTTCTTTCTTTTAAACAATTTATTCTTGAAAATAGAACTAGTCCTAAGCTTAGCTGCGTCATCTTTAGTTGGAATCATTAGATTTTGACGAGGTTGGTATGTATACTTCTCTTCCCCGAAAGGTGGGTCCAGACAACCTCCTGTAATAACGTTGTTTAGTTAATAATAACGTTTTTAAATAACATAAAGATAAATAACCGTTTACGTTATACTGGTAAATCCATACCTGGTTTGCATCTCCCGAATATGTCTTTGTTTCGTTTTGATAAAATTGGTGACGTATCAATTTTGTTTGACTTAGATGCTTTTTTGATATCTAGTATACATACACCTGTAACGATACTGAAATGGTAAAACTAATAATATATTATAACTAAAACAAATTATAGCTAAATCAAAATGTTTACCTGGTGTAACAATGTTCGAATTCTGTTTTTGATCTTTTGTAGGTACCACATCGAAATCAGCGTCCATCAAAACATCAAAAGAAGCGATAGTGTGATCGCTGCTAACAATTCGAATGCGTCCGGGCACGTTTTCTTTGCGTTCCACTTTGGGCATGGATAATACTCCATGACGGAATACTGCGTCGTTCTTCTTTCCAACCCTAATTTTAACGTTGAGAGGTGTTGATTTAGATGTACTGTTTACTTTGACAACTTCTTGAGGTACAGCGACTATTTCAAATGACAGGCTTCTAACGATTTGACTCACGATAGCTTCGGTATCCATCATCCTGGAAATCTTATTTTGAATGAGTAACCAACCCTATTGATAAGCGAGGACATGAAATACACTATTTTACAAAAGAACTGAGTAACTCAGTTCTTCGATAAATATGTTCGGTTAGATTTGAATACCATACCCATGTAGCTACGCTTACAGACATATAATTTCACATGCACATCACACCCAGCCCAGAAACCAATATTTGTGGATCGCACAAACATTTGTTCCAGGCGAGAATCAAACCCGCGACACCAAGCGCATCAGTCTGATTGCTCAACCACTACGCCAAACTATGCCACTATGCCGATGTAAGTAAGTAAAAGTATACCTATGTCTATCTAGGCTATTAAAAATACTAATGTGAGAACCTGACATAAATTATTATTATTTTCTGTAATCAATAAAGTAATTGCTGGAGCGTATGAAATCATAAATATAATAACGATGTTGTTGATGTTTTGAAGTTGCTTAAAAAGAAAACAAAATTGGCAATAAAATAATTTATTATGCTGTGATATTTTTTAACCATCGAAGACCACTGAATAAACGACGCGGTTACATTTAGGTCGCATTTCAGTTCCACGGTACTTCAGTTCTTGGTAATTGTCTTGAAATAACATAGGATTACCTAAACATGTTTTATTGTTTGTCAATCCGAGAGTTGCGCACTTTTGAAGTATATCAAGTAACATTATTTTTAATGGCATTATTTCAGTGTCCATTTTTTTTACAAACTTTGCAACTCTCACTTCCGGTGGGTCTCTTTTATATTCAAAAGAAGTTACAATAGAGTTAAAATTGCAAAAATGTACCTTTTTCTTAGGTTTCGTGTCATTTCTAAGAAATTTATCGTTTATTCTTATTGTACTATGTATCGCTTGAGGTTCAAACATATTATGATACACTATGGAATCCCACGACAAGAAATTAAAATGTCTGTACCCAGCTTTTTCTTGTGTATCTATTGAGCAAATTGGTGTGAAACTCAGCTTACGCAAATAGTCTTCCTTATTGCAATTGTCTACAAAACTTTCTGTTACCGTTTCATCTGACTCAGTTCCAATATTTTTACTTATCCTACATTTATTAATATAAGGATCTAATTTATCAAGTTCCGTTCCAGTATCTTTGTATAAACCAGTCTTGTTGCAAGTCTTAGTCTCTTTTTCGAATTCAGTTTTTATTTCTTTGTTTGATTTGAACTCACATCTAGAATCAGATGCTATTTTCATTTCAATTCCATTATCTTCATGCATCCGAAATTCAGTTATGGAATGAGCCACTTGCTCCAATTCAGTTCCAATATTTTTGTGTAATGGAAAGTTACGCATAGAATCAGAGACCGTTAGAGGCTTGATTCTGGTGTCTTTGTACAATTGCACTTCACTTATAGAATCAGTCACTATCTCAAATTCAGTTCCAGTATCATTGTATTGAAATTCAGTAATGTCTTTAGTTACTTTTTCGAATTTGTTTTCCGTACTTATGCACAATTGAAATTGAGTAATAGAATTAGCTGCTTTATTAAATTCAGTTGTAATATTTCTACAATACTGAAATTGAAACTTGCCAATAAAATTATCTTCTATATTTATTAAAGTATTTTCAACGTTATTTGTATCCACAATATTTATCCGAGTTAAACTTTCTACAACAAATAACAAAAAATAAGTCAAAGAAAATAAAATAATGTAACCGTATAATACAATGTCATAAATAGATAAAAATATTCACCATTGCCATTTATTAACTGCTTAGGGCTGCGATCTATTTCCATAACATTCGATAAAGATTCAGGCTTCAAGATATACGTGTCTTCATAGTCTTTTATATTAGTTGTAGATTTTAATCTAGCATTTTCGAAACAACATTTCTCATTTCTTTGACTAGTCCAATTGTCGAAGATGAATGTATCGCTGATAATTCTATTTATATCTCCAGAACCCGCGCCGAAACACGTTACAGAAGACGGCGTTAGCAAATCGACGCAAGAATGATAGATCTTTTCCAAATCATAATATTTTTCTTTCACATTCTGTTGTTTTCTAATAACAACTTTATATGTCATAGGTATTGTATATTCTATGAAGTTCCTTTTCTGTTCCCAATGGATTTGGTCCAGGTTTTGGATGCACGTCACCTCGGGCACAATATCCAAAAAAGAATTTGATTCTTTTTTATAGCAGTCTTTTACGAGTGGTGTAAATTTAATTTGGAGGCAAGCAGTTTCCATAATGCACCAGATTATATAAAATAATATTTATCTATACTTATCTGAAAAAAAAACCAAAATAAAACTAAACAAACTGCGTTTACATCGTTGATTTTCATAATTAACTTAAATGATGATTCAGAATTATTTAAATTATACATATATTTAAACACCATGTATGATGTCTGGCTATTAAAATATGTTGTATAATTTTATAATAGGGTAATTATTGTAAGTAAATTAAAATCAAATTCCTGTTGATTAATTTTTGATGTTTGTTGCATTATTATATTTAAATTGATCAAATATTATGTATAATATTATCTTTATCCATCGGTTATAATGTTTAGAATGTACAGAGCAATTGAACGAATCATTGTCCTTAATAAGTAGGTAAGCCTGATAATTAGGTAGTTATCTGGGGGCACGGCAGTGCCCCCGCCAAGTCGAGCAAAACAAAAGGCACGGCCGTACTATCCTTTTCTCGAAGCGATTCGGGCCGTTTTCGACCCCCTGTAACTTCGTTATGGATAAAACTAGAAGCCTACATTTTGAGTGACCAAGAGGGCATCACGTCTACAGATAATAATCCAAGTTACATCAAATTTGAACCCGTGAATGTACAGAGCAATTGAACGAATCATTGTCCTTAATAAGTAGGTAAGCCTGATAATTAGGTAGTTATCAAACATTTTCGGCTACGATAAACCAAAAATTATGTTATCTTTTTCGTGCCAGAAATGCATACTAGCATTTAATTGTGATCACACTATTATATTTTATGCTAAATGCTAATAAATCTATGACACCGCTGGTAAATATAAAGCATGCTTGCATACACACAGTACCTACTCCACGGGAACAAAGACACTTGCCGTGTTTCTTTACGACTTGTACTCGTAGTCTGGCTGTGATGATGGAAAAGAGATAACTTATCTATAACGCGGTAATTATAAAATTGGCGACTTACCTGTGAGGTATAACAGGCCTTGACTCCAAAACCGGGCTGCGTCCAGAGTCAGCCTTCCACTTTCTATTCTCTACACCAACAAAAAGAAAAAATGTGTAATAAAAATAAAATAACAGTGTGTATATTTGCCGCATATGCCCACAAGTCCGTGTAGAAGATTTCAATCAATATAAAATGCTATTCAGGCACTTCAATGTGGCTTTTATGGAGGGTTGAAAACGCTCTGGCTTTTTGGCTGTAGTATTATTATACTTATTAGTACCTACGTTTCATATGATATATACACCCTTCATACACCTATGATGGGTGTAGCGTTTCTGAGGGTTTTGTGGGCAAGATACGCTATTACTGAGCCATACTATAACATGCTATGTAACTTACAAACACTTTAAAATACCACTCTTTAAATATTTATCTTTATTTACTAACCTCAAAGGCAGAAAAAGGAATGCTAAATGTGAATATTTAAAAGAAATTAAAATTACAAATAATTTTATACATGGGTAAATAAATGAAAGAAACACTAAAATTTTGATAAAAGTCACTAATGAAATTGACATACTTGTATTCTTTAATCTGTGAAATTGACGCTTCACTGGTATCTTTGACTAATGAGATGTTTAACAATTTTTCTAAAGAGCTTCTAATAACCTACGTCAAAATCCCAAATACGGTGCTGTTGAAAATAGTTTGAACCTTGCAGATGTATATAGGATGCATTTTATTGTGATATGTACTATGGTAATCCACGCGAACGAAATCGTGGCCAATAGCTATAGTAGATATTTTTATAAGCCCTCCTGCGATGCCCTTGCGTGATTGCGAAGCCGTCAGATAGATGCAATTCTTGAGCTATAAACCTAAATAATATGCTTACCATACTAGCGGATATGTTTTGTGCAGGCTTATCAAGTTTTGCAAGCAGGTATATACAATAACTCTATAATTCTACAATTCAATCATTTTAGGTATTGTTTTAGGTATTCCATTAGTAAAAGCCAAATACGTAAATAAGGTAGGTAGGTATAACATTCGAGATAGTATAATAGAGGCTGTTCCAATTATATGCTGACCACTGAATATTAAACTACATCGGGAGTGTTGCGAGAGATCTGAAGGTGGAAACTAAGGGTAGGTCAAATTCATTTTGATTAAACGATGCTAATGACCTAGAAACGATAGGTATAATATAATTATATCTGCCTTCCTATAAGTGCCTATTTATTACCTAATAGTGATGATGGATGAGATCTCGCCGCCTGTAGTTTTTGGATAAATTCTGAAGTAAGTAATACAGTATAACATATGTTAAAATTATGTATAGTCATTACGTAATGAGCTAATTTATGAGAAGGTATATGCGGGTGAGTGCTGTTATCAATGATAATAGGTGTCTAGGTCTCTGTATACAAAACGAAGCCCAATGCAAACCGTGGAAAGAGTAGGTACTTTATGTAGATTACCTTTACATATGAATAGGCAAATATTATGCAAAATAGATTATCTAATTCGTACGCTGTATTGCCCTCAAGTCAATTTTGTAAATGTATGAAATAGGCACATGAGTATTTAATAAAATATAGTATTTATAATAAACAAGAGATACTGTAAGCCCGTAAATCTCTCGACTGAACCGCCAAAGCCCCTGCCGTTGGCGCCAAATTAGTGCACGTTTGTGTTTTGGTTATGTTCGGACAACATTAATTATTACGCGAAAACACTATAAACTAGCGATATTCTAGCTTTATTATGAAATTTCCTATTCGATTATATAGTTATTGTATCATAACAATACTTACTTGATGTAGAAATGATGCGATTTTTGTTTACAAAAAAATTAACCGACAATTTATTTTCACTGAATACATACACTTTCAATTATTATTTACACCATATTATTTAATACTAAAGTCTGATAGTGCGCACATATTTTATGCATAAACTAGGTCCATAACAGATTCCTACATAAAAAGTAATCAATTCACAATAAAAGTTTACAAAACAAAAGCGCGACAATAACGATGGTTTTCACTATTTTTAGTTGAAACCTGTTTGACTATTATTTACACTGAACAGTATCAAAACTAAAACAATATCACATAAAGTAATCCACGGACAATAAAAATATGCATCCTAAAATACTAATAGCCCACATCTAGAAGTGATACGTGTAGGTGAGAAATTGCGTTGTGACATTTTCTACTGGTAGAATGCCAACCTAGCCACATAGGCGTTTATTGAGTCAATTGAACATCATGCCATTGCATAAATTAGAAAATTATTTTAGAATTAATTAAATAAATGGCGGGTTTAGGTAAGGTAGTTAAGGTACTCGTGGCGTAAGTAAGTATATTAAATGCACGGCAAAATATGGGATTATGTGTTCGGGCAGCGCTCAGCTTCCTCATGATCGACGTCGACCCTAAATATAAACAGGGTCATCATACCTGGGGCCAGCACTTCAACGTCACTTCAACAAATAATAATCGTAAAATAAAAATATATTATTTATTTGTATTATTCTTTTTAATTTCCAAATCCTCGCTACTTTACAATTTACAATAGGTACCTACTTTAATTTTTATTGGTTTTTACAAAATTTTCACGATATGCGAACAAGAATTTATTGCTCCTTAACATTATGTCACCACAATCAATAGAAAAAGGAATAATTTAAACTAATATTCATATAAATCAATCTTACAATTATCGGCAATTCAAAGGTCCTAGCGTTTTATAGAAAGATACGATCACAGTTTCAATTTACAAATAAGTTCTTACACGCAAACATTTCATAGTATTATTTTATTGACCTCGGTTTTTTACATTATTTGTTTTACACATATTTATTAAAGCAGTAAGTACATAATTATAGTACTTATTAAAGTATGTTGTCGATAAATAATAAAGGTATTACAAAAAAATCTAGGCACTAAATATTTAAACTACTTTTGTTTTTATACTTATTTTTAGCCCCGACGAAAAACGAAGGGGTGTTATGCGTTTTACTACTAGCGTAAGTTGGTTTTCCTTGTAAAAAATTATTCCGTACGTATATTATATATTATATAATATACAATACGTATATTTATATACAGGTTTTAATAAGATATGTTCGTCTATTTGTCTATATTTTTGCATCACGTAACAATCGAACAGATGGAAATGAGGTTCTCATTGTTTGTGTGGTAGCTTAGAATCTGGCTAGTGGTATTTAACATTATAATTATCTAAATCCAATGATTAGAGGCAGATCTTGACTAATAAAGTACGGAAAAACTAATAAAACATAATATGTTTACTAGACGCAAAATCAACTTGTTTGATTGTCCTTGTAATGAAAACGTTAAAGACTGAAAATACTATTGCAAACAATATTTTTTTTGGTATAGTTTTTGTTCTATCTTAGAATACATACCTATGTTCTAGAAAAGAATATCTAATTATAATACTATGTAATATACCTAGTTATTATCAAAATAATAGGTAGGCACATACACACTATTCTCTTACACTTGGCTTACGTAAATTAGCTTAGAGTTAACAATTGAACTATTCCTAGTATTCAATGGCAGTATAATATCTTGGGATAAAATAAATAATCGATAAATGATCGGAGACTAATGACAAAAACAACGATATTCAGTTTATATAAAATCAATTGTTAAGATGTTCTATAGGTAATTATTGTAAAGAAAGTAAGGGCTCATAAAACTCTCAACTAAAAATGAACTCCAAAGGGTAATTGGCTGGACGATTGTTAGCGGATAACAATTTTTTTTCATTAAAAAAAGGAGGGTTTATACACATACATAGTATAATCTATTTACGTGCTACAATAGTTTCATCACTTAATTTATTTATTATAGTACAGACTAGATTTATGAGATCATATTAGAAAGCCAATTTTTTCTTAATTTAAGTTAATTTACACACTACGTCATTATTATTAAAGTATTAAAAACAAGTGCTTCCGCATACTCGTATTATTACTGCTTTGGATTTATTATTATTAGTTTAACAGTCTGCTATGTTTTTTTTTTTTTGTTTTAGTTATGGCTTCGCACGGTTTGTGCATATAGCCAGTGTCAAGTATTTTATTATAATAAGTATTTCTTAATTACACATAAGAAAGTCACAGCAATATAGCAATCGTGTTCAAGTAGTCAAGTCAATTATTTACATCGTCAGTCACGATTCAGTAAAGTAGTGGATGCTTTACTGAAACCTCCTCGGAGTTTTGGAAAAAATGCGAAATGACACGTTTTTTGAGTTTATATCATTCGCCTGCACTCGTGCACGTTAACGAACACTTAATGGTTAATATTCCACCAATATTACACATTAACACTCGAAGAAACACAAGTTTGAGCTAATAATACAAAACCAACAACGTCTCACTATCGGATTCCCGCCAAAACTCCGTCTGCTATGTTTTTTTTTTTTTTTTTTTTGTTTTAGTCTTGGCTTCGCACGGTTTGTGCATATAGCCAGTGTCAAGTATTTTATTATTATAAGTATTACTTAATTTCACATTAAGAAAGTCACAGCAATATAGCAATCGTGGTCAAGTAGTCAAGTCAGTTATTTACAGCGTCAAAGTCACGATTCAGTAAAGTAGTGGATGCTTTACTGAACTTTCCTGGGAGTTTTGGAAAAAATGCGAAATGACACGTTTTTTGAGTTTATATCATTCGCCTACACTCGTGCACGTTAACGAACACTTAATGGTTAATATTCCACCAATATTACACATTAACACTCGAAGAAACACAAGTTTGAGCTAATAATACAAAACCAACAACGTCTCACTATCGGATTCCCGCCAAAACTCCGTCTGCTATGTTATCATTACCGTCTTGAATAAGGTCCCTTACACATAATATTACAAATGGCGGGCCTACCGTATAGTAGCTTAGGGTGGTCTTTGACATATAAAGATGTTTGATAAATAAAAATTAGTCATGGCTCAATTTATTGTTTTCAGTTTTATATGTGAATGCCGAATCGCTGATAAATTATGCATCATCAACTACGTGTTATCAATGAAAATAATTCATTTGAATACGTATAATTTATATCTACTGCTATTATATACAGGCGCCCCACGGATATGCCACATGGAGGGAAAGTATACTTTGAATATTGTAGGTGGAACATTTTACTGAAAGAAGACATTATTTGAAAAACAATTTAAACGGCATTCATACATATTTAAATAACTACATAGTTGGACCGGGAATCGAACCCGTTAGTACCCATAACCATAACCATAGCGTTAATAGTTCTTGAACCCCTAGACTAGATAGTCTAGGGCCTAGGGAGTCAAGAGCTACGAAGATTATTAAATGAAATCCACAAACACTCACTCCAAGCAAAGACCACAAATATTTTAAATTATGTCACATTATGTAGAAGACTGCAATATCGGAGCTACATACCACTTAGGTACATTGACCTAGTGTACAATCGCATTTCCGATATAAAAACTGTAGGTAGGTGTAGGTATCCCTTTACTTTGATACTATTATGTTATTTTCCACGCACCGACCCTCTCAGCAATTGTGTTTAATTACCGTGGGTAAAGATTTGAATGATACTATGAATGTAGGTACTCGTATCCGTAATATTTATTGTATATAATATATACTGGTAATTACATGATATTATTTTATGTGTTCAAACATAATATCTATGCACTTAGTTAGGTATATGTTTTCATTTATAGGTATGCGACCATCAGTTGACTAAAAATTAAGTAACAGTCAGAATCTTTGATAACGTCTAACCTTGCCATACAACGTGGCAATGCGGCCAGCATTTTGGGAACGTTGCCCACTGGTAGCGGCCTATTAGATTAGTTTTATTTACGTTTAGTTTTTAGATTTCAATTTGTTTTTATAATAATAATGTGTGAGTCACCCTTATATAAAATTATTAAAAACCTTGAGATGTATGATCACATAATTGTAATTATTGCCTAGAATTTCCTCTGTGTTTGCTAGCTGTAGCTGCTGAAAATCAGCAATATACTAACATCCCCTTAGTTCACAAGGTACAATTATAATTATACTGAAAATTCAGGGTGCTGTAGATCATTAAAAAACTGCTATTTTACACATACTACCCTTCTATACCTAGTCAGAATACCATTACAAACTACATAACCTACGTACCTACTATTTGTACATCATACAACTCGTTAAAGCAAAACAAAGCTTAGTTGAATTATGTTTTAAAATATATATATTGCATAAGTTGTCCCCACCTATTGACGCGAGCGTCCTTGTCCTTACATCATTCCTATACCTACTCAAATTTGTAACTTCCATCGTGCTCTGACCTGCCTTTAGAGGCAAACTCCTCTGTGTAATCCACATACATATTGAAACACTATAAAAATTGTAAAGCCAATGTGTCGTACTGAAACGTATACGGTTAAAAAGCCAAGTTCGTAAAGTTTCTAAAGTTGACTCCATGATGACAAAGCGTTTAATTTTCTGGTATTTTCTGTAGTTATTTCATTGTGACGTAAGATATGTATTGTACACTACATAATATTATTGGTAATAACTATGGGACCAAAGTTTGCAATGTTTATGTGGGTTACACAGAATACCTTACAGCTATACAATTAAGAGCTTTACACACGGCGCTTTTATACAAAAGTTTGATTGTCGATTGGACGGCTCATTGAGTCGATTGGAAACAACTAGGATTCTGTAGCTACTTAGTGGTTGTGCCTAATTGATTTTGAAAATGGCAAATTATTGATATTTGTGTATAAAACTTCAATTTAAATAATAATTGTTAATTTTTTTTCAAAGCCGCGTTTGAATCGTGAAATTATGCAAAGGACGTTTACGCTGTAAAATAGTCGCCGTGTGTAAATACTCAGAAATGCTTTTTCGACGCAGACACAATAATATTTAGCAACATACAACAAAATAGCATATTGTATACCATTTTTCTGCCGATTCTTCCAAAAAATTATTCTACACCGAAAAAACATTTCTTATAACAATTTTTCTCACGCCATTTTCTACTTTCAAAACAAACCAAATTATAAGATCGAAGTAAATATTAGAGGTATTTTTTGTTTTTAAAGCATAACTTTTAACCCCAGTTTCTGGAACGTTTGTTGGCGTTGACAGTAGATTAAAACTATCCTTGTCTCTATCTGACACTAAACAAATGACAAGGATGGCAATATAATTAATCTGTAGTCAAAGTTGGCTGACGTTTCAGAAACCGGGTGTTACTCTCACGAAACATTCAGATATTAATGCCAAAGTTGTAATTATGATCATAACTATTAGAACAAAAACCCAAGACGAAAAACAGCATTTTTATCCTTGTATTATTCTCTTCCTCTTAATATGAACATTATTTAATTTGGAATTTTATTCCTTTACCTAATATCATAGAATACCTATTAATACCCTAGCTAATATTATATAGCCTTTGGCTGCATATGCCAAAATTGAAAATATCAACAGTTTCCTATTCGAAACAGCTGATTGTGACCAAATATAGAAAGGCATACCCAAACTCTAAACCTAAACACCTTATAAAAACTAAAAATGACTAGCTTCAATGACTAGGCTTAATTTCTACTATATTACAAAATGACTAGAAGATTCACTCATCCAATTTATTTCATTACATTTACTTATTCAAACTGGCATTTATACTTAATATATTACATTGCCATAACTTATTTATAGTAAATTAAATAAAGCGACTATCTATCGGATTCTAAAAGATCTTTTTTATCAAGATTTAGAAATCGATATACGATTACCAATACGGAGAATAGAGGTGATCAATCGTATGAATGTGAATATTAGGGCTATAGTAGGTACTTCATTTGTTCGCATCACTTACTTCGTATCGTATAGTTACCTCCTATATTTTACAGTCCATTGAATGTGGTGCAATGTAATGAAAGAAAGATAGGGATAATGTTATTTACCACAAGCGCGCGCGGGACGGACCACGATGGGCCAAAAATCAGAATTCAATACAAAACCCGGTATTTTTCGGACGACATACGAGTATAAGGGACGGGCTAAACACAAAATTAATATATTCCACACATATATTATATGCTACACTGCTTCTCTCCGTTTTGGTATCGCTAACTTGAACATATTTAATATATTTTCTTAACTTCTAGGACCTAAGATACTGAGGAAGAAAAGCCTGACCTTCGCTGACCTTCAAGAAAATCCTGAGTAAAAATGTTCATGCCTATATATTGAATACTCGTACATGTATCTAGTATATAATAATGTATATTTTAAACCTGTAAAAATCTATTGATTGTATATTATGATAAAAATGGTTTTCTTAATCTATGATTCGATGCATATAAATGTAAACATGGAAAAAGGTAAAAATTTACCGCAGCTTGCTTGTTCATAATAAGTACGATAAAATACTATTACTGGTACGAGGCACGATACAGCATGTAATACTTAAAAACTGAGGGTGATTATTGAAAGTAAGGGGTAACTTTGAAGTCACTAAAATGACCCATTATTTAATTACTACGTGGTATTGAACCCAATCAGGAGCTTGTCAATAGTAATAGCTGTGAAATATTTGTTTGTAGAAAACACAATGAAAAATCATCAAACTTGCAATACTTTTACGATTTTTACATGATTATTAGATGATGATATCGAATCACGGATTACTTTCAAAAATCACCCCCTATAATCTCAATTAAATTGTAAAAATATTGAAAACATATTTTTTCTTCAGATATAACTTGATTGGGTGCTAAGGAGCTCACCTCTTAGCCAATATTCCTACCACTAATTCACAAGCACATTCCCCCCACCAATTCAAAACGTATACGCTCACTGATCCGAAATTAATGCAAACTTTCTATCATCCAATTCGTTTCGAGTTCCCATACCACACTTCAGAACTTCATGACGACCGTCTGTTCTTGAAAGACGCCCTTGCCGCAGGCGTCCAGTTGAAATGCGCCGAGGGGCGATGGCGGGGCTCAGGTGCACAGGCCGGAGTTGTCGACCAGCGACCTCGCCAGCACGTCGGCCGCCGCTATATCGCTCACTTTCCCCTCGAAGTGTCCGCGCACGTGGAACATGAACTCGGCCTTGCCGCTGAACTCCTGCCGGCACATCAGGCACAGGTGGTGCGCTTGCGAGTGCTGCCTCTCGGGCGCGTAGTGCGTGTGTCCGTGCGTGAAGTACGCGCCGCCGCCTCCGCCCTCGTTCACCACGGTGGCGGTGGACACGGACGCCGTGGCTATGTGCCCGTTCAGGATCTGTTGGTTTTGGTTGTGGTGGTGTAGCAGCTGGAGCTTCTCTTGGTTGGAGAGGTGTACTTTTTCGTGTTGCTGAAGAGAGATATCAACAATAATTATATAACAACAATAGCCTCTGCATAGATGCTGATAAAAAAATAGACTAGGTAATTTTATCCATACCTAATTAAAAGCCCAGAGAAAGAAAGTAAAGCTACTTTTAGTTTATGTTTTGAATTGTCATACGAGTCTATTCCAAGACAAAGCTTGCAACGCAATCACGGAGTTTCAATTAGTCACCGAGATCAAATGTGCTGCTGTAATACAATGGGCACAGTTCATATGCGAAGGTGATCATTTCCCACCAGCCGGGCCGATTGCTAGTGCCTAGAGAAAGTAGAGCTACTTTTATTTTACGTCCAATGTTTTGAATTGTCATACGATTCCAAGACAAAGTTTGTAACGCAATCACTGAGTCTCAATTAGTCACCGAGATCAAATGTGCTGCTGTAATACAATGGGCACAGTTCATATGCGAAGGTGATCACTTCCCACCAGCCGGGACGATTGCTAGTTAGTGTTTTATACAGTTTTCTTACCTGATGTTGCTGAGTGGCTTGCTGAATTTTGTCCTGCAACATTTTGTTATCGGGCAGGTGTGACTTCGCGTGAGCACTCCACTCGTCCCGCGTTGCGAAGAGCCTCCCACACAGCTCGCAGGACCAGGACACCACCATGCCCGCCGTCGCTGCGGTGACGGCCGTCGCCGCGCTCGTGTGCACTAGGTTGGTGTTCTGGAAGTGCGAGGTTATTACTTAGTATTGCATAGTATGCCTACATGGTGTAGTATTTATTATAGGTAGGTTACTTGGGGTTTCAGTAGGCTGTATAGTAACAAAATATAAGGGTGTTTTTTGGGTGTTACCTATGTAGTGTAGCGTAATAACGCGAGTATAGTCGGTAGGTACCTTAATGAAATATAGTTTCTGCAATTACATTAAAAGATAAGATCGAGGATTTTTAAAGAAAACAATTGTGATATGATGGTTATAAGTAGAGTATGAACTTAATTCCATGCTTTAGCAAGAAAAAGAGACACAGTAGAAATAAAGTCTAAGCTAAAATAGAAACGTCTACAACAAAAATCAATCGTAATTAACTTCTAAAAGAAATTATTTGGAACATGTTTAATAAAAACTCAAGATAATAAACAATATCTGTGACTGCGGCTAAAATAATAATTGTAGACATTTCCTTACAACGCATCGCTCAAGAGAAGGCTTAACAACGATAAACGGACGCTATTCTATTAACACTGATTTTAGAAAATAGAAAATAAAAACACGAGAAAGTATAACGTAAAGCGCGACGGAGCGCCACAAATAAAAATCAATACGTCATGCCACCAACCAAAAAGTGGAGAATTCTCTACGAACCATGCGTTGAATCTTTCATATGATTTACCGAAAAGTTGTGTCCAGGTACCTGGCAGACCTGAATAGCCTGCTGATGGTGCTGCTGTTGCTGAGCAACTGCGGCTATTTCAGCTTGACTAGGCTTCGTGTCCTCCTGTTTCGTAAGTTGCGGTTTCACATCATCGAGTTTCAAAGCTGCGAACACAAAAAAAATGTTTAGCTGCCCTACAAAATTTAGGTTAAATTCAAATAGCAATGGTCTAATACCCCACAGCGCTATACTTACGTGGTATCGAAATGGTACGTTTACCTAGCGGTGCTATGTTTGAGGGTGTTATGTGTTTCAGTTTATTCATGTGCAGGACTAACTTGTCTCTTCTAGCAAAGGCTTTGTTGCATACTTCACAAACGTAAGGTTTCTCTCCTGGGAACATCGGGTTTATAAGTCAGTAAACAGGCAATGTGCTACAATATTTCACCCATTCTCACACCAATTACCTGTATGTATTCTCATGTGTATTGTCAGTTTATCTTTGCGTGCTAATCCTTTGCCGCATACAGTACATTCGAATGCTTTGGTTCCTGAAATCATGGGGTGAATGTATAGTTATGTAGCCACTTTTGGTCGCAAAGAACAAAGTAATTTGTGATCAATATGGCATAGAATTGATTGTCCTAAAATTACCAGACTTGTCTTTACCGTCGTTGGTCGAGCTGGTGGCTTTGATGGCTGGATGTTTCCTCACAACAGTGCCTTGCAATGCCTTCAGCCTCGTCCCTGGATGCATGGATCCACCTTCAGCGTAGGGCTCCGAGAAAGGAATGAGATTCGGTCTTGGTATGTTGTTTGTTACTTCAGGTGACCTGAACAAACGATAAGTATAATATAGCGCTTTAAACATACACCTAATTATCGAAACAGTTTACAAAAGAACATTTCTGACTTCCTCGTTCGTAGTTGCGGCTTCCTATGTCACTGTAGCACTGTGCGCTGTCATGTGTACCTCTAATTAGTGTAGTATTCGTGTACTTACAATTACGTTGACTCCTCAAATCATTAGAAAATAATATAATAATATGTCTGCCGGACATATAATTTCACATGCACATCACACCCAGACCAGAAACAAACATTTGTGGATCGCACAAATATTTATTCAGAGCGGGAATCGAACCCGCGACACCAAGCGCAGCAGTCCCATTGTAGAGCCACAACGCCAAACGTGCTGTCAGGCATGCGTGCCAAACTAAGGGTTAAGAAACCAGGTATAAGAGAGAGGGGATCAATGGTGTAACATTTACCAATTTCCTAAGCTCTGCAGCACTCTCACTCCCCCCTCGAAGCCCATCCCGACGTCGTCAGGCACGGTGAAGGTGCTATCAGGGCCGCCCGTGCTCGAGCTCACTTGCGGCACCTTGATGGGAGAGTTGATGGTGGCGTAGTGGTGCTGAGTGGAACTGACTGTCGGAGGTGACGGGTGCCCTTGATGGGCGTTGTTGTTTTGGGCTTGCTGTTAAAAATTAAGGTATCAATGAAAGACAAAACATAGTTCTGTCATTGCATTAATGGCTGTTTTTTTTGGAGGATATACTAGTTGCGAATAAGACCCCTCACACCAAGTGCTTATGCGTTTTAGGCATTTCACTGCTTTGAACTTGTTTTACGTTTTAGACCACCCCATCATAAAGGTTGCCAAATACCAAGTGAAGCTATAATTCTGAGCACTAAATAAATTTACGTACTTGCATTTCCTGATGATGACGATTCGCATTATTGTTGTTGTTATTTTGTTGCTGCTGGTGTTGCTGTTGTTGCTGCTGTTGTTGCTGTTGTTGTTGTTGTTGTTGCTGCTGTTGTTGTTGCTGCTGTTGCTGTTGCTGCTGTTGTTGTTGTTGCTGTTGTTGCTGCTATGTTTTGAAGAAGCACATACACTTTAGGTTTACGATTATCAGTTTGATAAAACACAGTAATACGTTTATTTTATAGCACATTGTATTAGGTTGGAATAAATATTTCCTTATATCCAAAATATAGGATCTAGTAAAAGCAAATATTACCATCTGTTTATTATACAATATACCTGTTGCTGTTGCTGCTGCTGCTGCTGTTGTTGTTGCTGTTGTTGTTGTTGCTGCTGTTGCTGCTGCAGTTGTTGTTGCTGCAGTTGTTGTTGTTGCGGCTGCTGTAGTTGTAGTTGTTGTTGCTCACGTCTCGCCGCTGTGGCGGCTTGCGCCATGTGCTGTTGAACCGCCACGTGTGCCTCCAAGTATGCCGTCTTCTGCGCTTCCGTCATCTTATCCATGTTTACCGTGCCGTCCTGATGATAAAAAAAGCATACATTTAATATTTTCTAGCGATAGACAAGTAATTTGAGTAATTTTGTCGGCCGTTTGTTTCAGAGGCATATAGATTTATTTATACAAAAGAGAGACAAGACTAGCGAAGTACCTAATATCCACTAACTGAAAATTATAAATATCCATTATTATAAAATTACCTAACTGCTCCAGACCACCAGTTGACAGCAATTATATTGAGCTATTTTATTTTTACTGGCCATCTAATAACACTGAAGCATATAATATGATACCTTGAATATAAGCTCAAGTTAAATGTTTCACTTGGGGTGTGTTGAAAACGTTTTCATTTCCGAAACGTACCTATTTAAATAGGCTCGTATGTCAACTGAGCCCACTCCAAACTGATCCCGCGAGATCAGTTGACCTATTCGTTAATTTTATTATATATCTTTGGTAGACTGAGTTACTTCAATTGAGTAAAATATCAGTTGTTTATTGCAGCAAATAAAACAAACGCCCATTCAAATGCGCGTTTTCCTCACGCGTTTTTTTTTACTTGATCCGCTTCGTATATACCGTGAATCGTTAATGTCCTACGAAATTATACCGTCACCTTCGTCGAGTGTCTTCGATGCGGTCGCAGGGCTACAGGGAGGGTCGCTGGCTCACTAGGGAGGCCACCCCCGCAGTGCATTCACCCCGCAGAAAGTGAGACCGACCCCCTGGTTCCGACTTTCATTCCGTAACACGTTGAACACCCTTGCTTACTTAATTGTCCGAAATAGGCGTGCGGTGGGTTCAACGACCGACAGAATGTTGAGGGAAAGCGTGGACATCATTTCCTCGTAGATCTGTGAGATTAGCGGAGTTCGATGACTTCGTGGAGATAATGCTTGGGGAACTTGAAATTGTGGTTTTGTTACTCGCTCATTGTTGTCTTGTATTTTCTAGTAAACTAAGGAACACGCGTCTGCTGTCTCCATACGTCGGTCGACGGCACTTCTGTTTGGTACAGTTTATATTTATATTGATGTATATGGTGTTATAGTATTATAATCTATGACAATAAACACCTACATTTAGCGTTTTCGCAAGCCGCGCTGAGCCTGATTCTCCGCTCATAATTCCAGGCAAAACCTTAATTATCAGCGGTATAGATTACTATTGTAGTAATTCTGACAATGTCGTTTAGTCATTTCATACCGTAATTTAAAATCTTAATGCACAGGTGCACTATATGGGCTCCTAAATTACATTCGGATAAATTGTGAAATTAAACTTTTGTTCATCAACTGGATGGTTTTATTCCTTTTCCAAATGTTTGCGAGATTTCCTCCTGCGCC
Organism: Hylaea fasciaria; assembly: GCA_905147375.1. Taxonomy (NCBI): domain Eukaryota; kingdom Metazoa; phylum Arthropoda; class Insecta; order Lepidoptera; family Geometridae; genus Hylaea; species Hylaea fasciaria. The sequence goes on from LR990201.1 coordinate 3,272,118, forward strand.
ATAATATGACACAAGTTTTGCATATCATTGTCCGGAAACATGAGAGAGGCGTCCCCTCTCAGTAACCAAGGAGAAGCAGGGGCTAGAGCCTCTAGGGGACTTATCACTCGCACTCTGATTAAAAACAAACTCACTAAATGAGGGTTTGCATACGTAGGGTGAGGAGAGGGTAAAAATCGAGATTGTAGGTATGCGTCTTCGATACAATGTTAGGGTTTTGATAGTTCTGTTGATAGGTATTTATTATAGGAAATATTTCATCTATTTAAAAAGCAAGAAGTGTGTTTGAGCTGTCTAAGAACTTTCTGATAAACAAAAATGTTGCTAAATATTGTCAAATGATAGTAACTTACTGGTTTAGACTGATATTTTTTTTAATTAACTCAGTAGTATTTTATTTCTGCCATTTAATATATTCTTAACCGTATTTCATGTACATCGTAGTACTTATTATGTCAGTAATTCATAAAACTTACCCCTAGATCCCATAACTGTTTATAATACGAATTCAACAGCATCCTTCTCACATCACTAGGTAAACACTTCCATTTAATATCCTTTTTGTGAAAAACATTTTTGAAACTACCAGGCAAACATGACTGATCTGATCGAGAGATCGGGAACTTAGAACTGTGTTAGAAGACGGAGAATAAAATCAAGGGCGCGTGTTAAAGCGGGCGCCCTCCGCTGGCTCCATGCACAAGTGATAAGTGCAAGTTGGGGGCTTGCAAGGCGACGCCATCGATCGACCCCCTGGCGCACCTGGCTTCGCCCGGGAAATTGTCTTGCGGGGGGAACCGCCAGACGGACTTTTTGTAGCCCATCGACGCGCCGTGGCGGGCGGCGGACGCCTCGCCACGCTGCCTTTTGTATAATTTTACAACTTTATGGTGGTGACTTTACTTGTACTTCCTGATTATCTTTGTATTATAACAGCTTAGACAAGTCTATCTCCATCAAGCTTGTATGACCTGATTATGTAATACTGATCTGAAAATCTAAGATTGATCAGATTAATATTTTCATCAAAATATAATTTAACTTTAGTCGGACATCGGAAGTACGAAATAGTATAACTTTTTAATTTGATAAACTAACATTTATTTAAAACACATTCCGTTGTCTTAGAAACTCAACGAAATAATTGAAAATTCGTAGAAACTTTAATTTTGTACCCTCTACGACTTTGCTACGATCGCTACGTAACGATGCTACGAAATATAAGAGTATGCAATTAAAATTTCGTAGCCCGGCTTAGGAGAGGTACTTTTGACTTCTCATGACTACTTTAAACTGTATGTAAAATAATAATAATCAGTGCTTATATGTACGCTTTTCGAAAGAGATAGGTATATTGCCGTCATCTGGTATCAGAGTGGTCTTGGTCAGGCCGAGCAGCAGCCCTATTGTCTAACTTGAAATCCATTACCAGTGAACTTCAAGTCGATTACCAGTTGTCATCCCAGTCAGAATGTTTTTGGTATTGTCTAAGATATTCAACATTATATCAACGGCCTTCGGTTTCGGAATGAATGATTCATGTGAATCCAATTTCTCTAGCTTTCGATCTTTCAAACGTTCCGTTAATGCAAGTTGAACTACCTACTAGTAGTTCCACTGGTACTATTTGCAATTTAGTTGTTTTACTAGTTGCAAAGTGGGTAATTATATTTATTTTGCTGTAAAAACACAGCTTGTGCACTATTTTTGTCATTATTTGCAATTTAATCGCGTATTTTGTTAGTTTGTTTGGTGGAGGTAAATAAAAAAAGTTTAATACAAAAGTAGTAAAGAAACGCAATTTTTTTTTTAAATCACTTATGTCGTAGTTGTCAAAACTTCGTTCGCGGTTTATTTTGAAGTTTGGTGGCTGGTTTGAACAAATAATACGATTGTTTTGCTTGGAAACTTGAAAATATTGTGCCAAGTAAGTACATGTTACTACCGATTTTATGCGTTACAAAAGTTATCAAGTGTGTTGTTACAGTGTGATAATATGGCTATTTCAGAATGCCATCAAGAAAAGTTGTATCTGAAAGGCAAATGGAGATGTTGGTTAGTTTCATGGAAACACACAGGGGTTCCGCAGTAGGCCGCCTGGCTAATAGCGGCCCACTGGCGAAACAACAAACGGAACAATTTTGGGAGGATTTGGCGTCAAACCTAAATGCTGTTGGGTTTGGCGCCACGGAGTTATCTAAGGCGAAATTGGATTGAGATAATGCTTTTCTTTTTTTAAATGAATTTGAACTCAAGTATGTGTGTTCAGATAATTATTACTTACTTCTGAGATTACCTTAATTACTTATTTTCAGCCGCAATGTTTCAAACACAATATTTATCACAATTTCTTGTTTTGTATGGAGATTTCACCAACACTTTTTTCAAGCAAGACTCGAATGAGCTACCTGCTTCATCTGACGTTTCACATGGGCTTGGATTTGCAACTGAAATTCATTTCGGCGTTACGCAATACCAAAATCCGCGGGAACACGAAGTTTCATTCATTCACTGGGTTTGAATTTCGCTGGTAATGGTGTTGCAAGTGTCAGCTATTTACACAATACGAAAGTGACAGTCGAAGTCCAGGCTAGGTTTCAAATGTCAAAAATGAAGTCGATTACGATTACCAGTTCACTTAGACAATAAGGCTGCAGGTCTAAACGTCATTGCGCTCATCACATCAAATTCACAACAACACACAAACATTATTAATAAAAGAGTATACGAGTCGATACATGTAGTATCGACTCGTATACTCTTTTAATTGTCTATCCAAACTTCGAATGTTTACGTTGCTTATCAACCTTATCATTGTAGTATGATTACGCAACAATAACGAAAGCATACCTTATTACCACAATGACAGTGCAACTCACTTTCACAATGTCTGGCATATTCCATCGTATTATCGATACGCATGGCTTACAAGCTACACACCCATGATGTGACGGGTAGGGTAGGAGGCATGAGCCGTAGTGCAAGTGGTTTTCTGGGGCCGCCCGCCCCCCTGCCTGCCGGCGTAGTAGGAATATCCTTCACCCCCCCGCCTAGGTCAGGGTTAACAGGCCCCGGGCTGGGGTGACGAGCCACCTTCGACCTTGGTTCTGATGCGTAATGCACCTCCACATGTGTATAGCTAGCTAGCTCGGCAGCCGGTAGGGAGGAACAACTTTCTATGGAACGATATCGATCATAATGAGCATTCCACATTAGCCTGAGGAATCAATGCTACAGTAATAGCAGCTGAATATGAGAACCGCTCCGTCCGTCTTTACAGTTCAATAAAACAATATGTTTCTGGACATGCGTAGCTGGCGTCTTGAATCATGTCTTAGTATTCGGATGAACTTTATGCTGGCAGCTTTAGAGGTGATAATACGTCACAGTCATTCGAAGACACCGACCGTTCAATAGGGAATCGTGTTGCGCTTTGTTTGAGTCTGAATTCGTGTGTCGGCTATGGGAGCAGTTATTTTTAGTATTTTGTGTGTTGTTCGCGATGGTTAAGGTTGAGATTTGCGTGAGGGCAGTGTGGGTGTTGGGTGGAAGAGGGTCGATAAGACCGGGGCGCCCGCGCGATCGATAGCGGGCGAAGCGCCATGCATCGCCCGCCGCGCTGCGTGCCTACACACAATACATTTCGCTTCCTTCCCCTTTATGCCTTCTGTCAACGAATAAAAGCCTATCTGAGGAGGATGAGTATCGGATTTGACAGGGTTGTCTTCTTTCATATCCGCACGGAGGGAGACTTAATAATACGTACCTAATATTATGTTGTACGCATCAGTTTGATGACATTATCTCTCTCAATATGATGTAGATATTTTTAAATATTGTTTTATGACGTTAGGTACTCCAAAGCTCTAGGAATAAGGTGCTCCAAAATATTACAATAAAAGAGTAAGTAAGATACAAGAGAGTGACACTAGAAAATTACTGTCTTTAGATTTTTCGAGGCTATCAAAGCGCTTGGAGTGTTATCCTACGCACTGCTGCAGTGTATATAGTGTATGGATGATTTGATATAACCTTAGTAGGGTCGTTCAGGGATATAAAAATACTCGTACCATGCAAATTAGCATTCAGCGGGATTTTGCTTCTAATATAATAATAGGTATATTATACTAGTATAGTACAATAATAATTCAACCTGTAACTGTTCCACAGCTGGGCAAAGGCCTCCCATCACTTTCGTGAAGAGGCTTAAGCCATAATCCACCACGGGGGCCTAGTTCATTGGTGGATAACATACCTCCAAAATAATTCTCGGACATGTTGGTTTCCTCACGATGTTTTCCACCGAAAAGCGAGTGATAATTGAATATGTAACACATTGGTACGTGCACGCATTGGGACTTGAACTCGCCACTTTGAACCCGCTTTGGTAGGCGGACATTCGCCCACTAGGCTAAGACCGATTTTTTGCTACTAAATATTAACTAATTTTAAATACAAGTTGGTTGTTATGGATACTATTGTCGACAAGAGTTCGTCATCTACATTAATTATATAGATTACTATACTATAACACAACATCAAAAATAACTTCGCACTCTTATATAAACGACACAAACAAAATAGACATGTCATAGGATAATTAATGTAATCGATTCTTTTATAGTTACGAACTAATCTGCACGCGATGTCTTATCTAAACGTAATCAATCGATCGAGTCCTACATTTTACGTACAGAAGATAACATACTGATAGATCTATCGAAAACAGAAGGACATATCGCGTGCTTTTGTGATAACAACGTAAACCTCGGTAAGCCTACCCCCCGTCGGCGAAGTGTTTTTGCGCGATACATAAATGTATGTTTACAGAACACTTTGTTTTAGGACGCCTACGGACACAATGCTGAGATAATTAAATATGATGGTGGATGTCATAAAAGTGGGAAACGACGCGGGCGGGACGCATTATCGACCATCACGTTCGTATAGTAAATAGGTAGATCGTAAATAATTCATACAAACTTCAAGCTTGTACGTATATTCATAAGAAGCTCAATTTTTTAAACGAAAACTACTTATTGCAGCTGAGAGATGATGGTAGAAGTACGACCGTTTTCACATTCTAATGTGGTAAATAAGTTCAACCTACAGTGGAATTGGCCCTGACCGCTGCCCGAGATTTGGCGACGGATATTCTTCTTGAGAGTTGCAGCTAGCCGGTGGGAAATTTAGTAGTCCACCCAAGGATTTTAACGATAATTTCCTTCTTTGGAAGCTCAGGCTCAATTGTTGCATCAACACATTAACTTTCCCATCACAAAAAATTGCATAAGCCGTCAAAGAAGAAATCTAGGGGAATGAAATAATTTCATTTTGTAATTGTTTGACATTGTAAATCGTTTGTTGTGTAAACCTTTACCTGAAAGTTGATGGTGGAGGTGACGATCCTCATGGACTCTGCGTAGTTGCGCAGCACGGAGTCCGTGCTGAGGCAGCTCTGCCGCCACTCGTACAGTTGCTCGAGTCGCGTCACGCACCGCTCGCAGATCTTCTTCGGCAAGAAATCGTCCTTCGATATCTGCTGGATGTATTGATTTATATTAGTTTAGGATGTCTGACATGTTGTCGCGCGTCGTGTTGTCGTCGAGCGTCTATTGTAACAACCTGCTTTTTTTTTGTAATGATTGTTATTATTGAAAACTTCTAGACAAGTAGGTATTTTACTGAACTTCGTAAAGTTGGTTAGAGTAGCTTAACAATTTTGTATCGCATACAATTATAGCCAATAATAAAAGATGATATCCCAATGATAGTAGGATAAACAAAATAGTGATACTGACTTTCACACGTTTGGTTGTGAACGCGAATGAAATAACATAAAAATAATATTTAGTAGTACATTGGTAAAGACGTAACGTGGTTCATAGCTTTCGGTTCAAGCCTGAAGTAACAGTAATACATATACATTCTAAAAAAGTAGGTTACGTAAGTTTGGAAACATGTCAGATCAAATATAACTTCTAATCCATAATTGCTTTAATAGATATGATTTATTACCCAACGACATAATCTTTTAATCGCAACCAATCAAATAAAGTGACCCTCATAACAAATGATCATCTCTCATACAAAATGATCGATTGATGTCAATAAAGACAACTCTAGCTTTGTGTTATTCAATAATAGTGAATAAACTTCCCATTTGCTAGGATTAAAGCGACTTAACTGCAAATAGGATCACAAGTGTACGGCCGATCTGTGTGAGTGTGGGGTGGTACTCTATGTCGATTTAGGTAATGCGGGGGTGGTTTAGTGACTAATAGTTCAATGGTCTCGTAATTGATATTCAGGTAGGTTAGGTCTAGAAATTTTGGATTTAGGTTCATGCCCTATTGGAGGTCAAGATTGTGTTTCATTGTGATAATAGATAAAACCGGTTTATCTGTATGACCGTCATTATCTATAATAATATTTTTAAGCCCCCAAGCGGGGAATGAGAATATGTAATTTAATTGTTTTACCATTCGATAATGCGTAATATTGATAACCGTGCCATGAACCATGATAGTGTTTGAAACAAGCCTCACGATGTCAACAGGTATCGTGTGATTCGTCTTAGTTCCCTTGTCCATACTTCCGCGCCTGTTTCTTCAGAGCGCGCCCGTAGGCTTTCGTAGCGCGCAGGCGTCTACGGAGCTACGCACCGCTACGTCCCGTAGCCGTAGACATTGCAGTTTTCCTTCACCTTTCAATGCTTGTTTACTTCCCCCCTTTGAAATTCTTTTAAGATTTATCTAAGTAATATGAGATGTATGATTATTTGATTAATCTACTTCATGGTTACGAATCGACCGTGTGTAAATAAGGTTAGCGGCGAGGAGCGCAAATAAATGTCAAGGACGCAAGACAAAGGACTCGAAAAGATCGCAATTAACTCACCATAGTTGGGAGGCAGGTCCTGAGCTTGAACAGGATCTGCCTCTGTTCGGACTCCTTATCGAAGATGTGGAGCCGGGGCCCGCTCTTGAGCGAGCACAGGCGGCAGAGGTCGGTGAACGCCGTGAAGTTGAGGTCCTCGGGCTCGGTCATGGCGAAGCACCTGATGAGGAGGTCGAGGAGGCAGGAGTTGTCCATGTGTACGGCGGTGTCGGGTGGCGGGTCGGTCAGCGCGGCATCGCGGGTGCAGGCAGGGAGGCGTCGCGCCGCCGCTGCGTCCGGGGGGGCACTGGCGCGGCCCCGTCTCCCTGCGCCCCCCTCGCCCCCCTCGCCCCAGAGCCGCACCCTCCAGGCCCCGAGCCCCGCGCAACGCACGCAGCCCCGCCACAAACGATACTACTATACGCAGTACCGATGCCTTTGCGGAAACGACTATTACTGTAGGTAATGGAAAGTGCCCATCGATTACACAATACAGTCTTGCAGGTTCGTCACTGTCAACCGCCCGTACCTATTTCACTCGTGTCGTAGCCGATGTTGACAGAGACACAATTTTCTAAAAGCTAAGACAAAAGAAAATAAATTTGTCCCAATTGCACTAACATTAAGTTTCCAATCATTCTGTTGAACCACCAAGATAACCCGTAAAGCGCCTATTATCGTACCATTCAAAGGCGTCCAACAAGTCCCCGTTGTAGGAAGCTTCGGTACTGCACCCCATCCCCTCAGGGTGGTCGCGGCAGGGGTGGCGATGGCGCCCGGGAAATGCGTGCCAGTTTTCCCACTTAACATCGCAGACGTCTGATGTGCATGATTATGACGTAGCACGATGAATGATGAACCCCCTATATAGTACGCTATCTATGATGATAAAGTTGGAGTTACGGAAATGGTCTAGATGATGTCTCACTTATAATTTTGGATACATAACATGAAGTGAAGAAAACATACTTTAGAGCTATTAGGTGGATTGACGTAGTAACGGAAGTCTAGATGGTATTGATCACTTGAACGCCCATTGCACGTCACGAAAACTGTAAACTATTCAACAGATTTATGTACGACGTAGGATCACGCAGTAAACTTGCGTGACGCATCACTTATTATGGTGATATACCTACACTTGTTAGCATCAATCAATCAGTTTAGGATTCAAACTCGGTGTCGTTGGTTTGAACAGTATTACTCAACTACCATACCATCACTGTAATTTGGTGAAATAACTATGAATACCGGAAGTGTTATCATAGCACCACCGGCCGAAACGAAAACAGATGCCGAAGTCTCGGTTTCATTTTCTACTGAAAATCTAGTTGCGAGTTACTAACACCGTTTTAGGTAGGTACGTATACTTTATATAAGGTACCTACGTCTACTTAAAATTACAAAATTACCGTCCAACGGTGGAATCTTGATGATCGGAACACAAAAAAGTTTGTTTCAGTGGTTCGTTTTATGATAATATTTCTAAAACGGGCAAGCAGTGGTCTAAATTGCTTAAACGCTAGAAACTCTTTAGTATGTCAATGACAAAAATCACGACCTCATTTACGTGATTAATCTTCTATACTCCATGTTCTCATGTCAATTGATCATAGAGGAAATAAATAATACGTTATAAAGAATTCCGTTTCTATTAACTTTCTTATGTATTTTATCTTCCCAATAACCGTAATTTTTCCTTAAAAATTTCATCAAAAGGTCCCTAATAACTATTTACCAGACGGCCTAAAAATATATTTGCGATTCAAAATTTGAACTGAAGTAGGTAGGTATATCAACTTGAAATTCGTCGAAGTAGGTACCTACCTATACCTAATATAGGCATGTCAACTGCTTCATCGGATACAGAAGCGCGCGACCACGCGTATTCTGAACGCACACTTGCCATCATCAAGCCGGAAGCCTACGAAGACGCCGAGGCTATAGAAGACATCATCAGAAACAGTGGCTTTGCCATACTTGCTGTAAGTCAAACGATATCATCATCATCACAAAATATCCACTTACTACCGAGCACGTCATAGAGGAAATAAATACTGAGCCCTTTTCTTACCTCACGCTGTGTGAGGAGGATTACGCCAATCCACGACGGGGTGGGCTGGTTACGTACCTCCGAAATAATTCTCTGGAATGTGAGTTTCCTCACGATGTTTTCTCTCGCCGAAAAGCGAGCTCATCACTTTGTATAAGGAAGGATAATGTGCCAAGGGTAATGTAATGTATGTTGTGTGTGTATCAATGAAACATGAATAGGTATCATTTAAGGATAGAAATAAGAAGCAATGGCTCCGGCGAAGGGGATGCCTCAGATTGAACTAGAATTGTAATACCTTGATAATTCATGGTAAAGCTTGACCGTGTTTGATCAATGGTTTTATTTAGCGTAAGGTTGGACTTTCGACCATTTTTATGGAGTTATCGGTCCTACCACAGGATGAATTAATAGTACCACGTCTGTCAGATGTATCAACTAGTCATGCAAGAGCTCTAGAAAAATAAAAGTTCCGTGTTCTAATGAATGTACATAACATTATGTACCTATCCACATCTCGTTGTAATAGGTTTACCCACTATATTTTATCTCACAAGTTTCAAAGATTTTACTCTGAGATGAATTATTGGAGATAGGTAAGAGGAAAATTCCAACATTTGTGAACAATGGGGGGACGTAGCCCCGGACTGGACGCGTGTCCGACGGCGATAAGTACTCTGAATATTGATGGTACAGTCGTTGACAACAATCACAATATGTGAGTGTGTATGGGGAACGTTTTGTTTTCTTTGTTTAGGTTGCGTGCGAGGAACATCATTTATGTCACTACTACCTACGCATTATGTAAGTAAGTATACGGAGATTTTTTTGTAATGGTGAATACGTACCTACGGGTCATGGGCTAGATAATAAAGGTATCTACTTACCTTAGTTTAGGTGTAGGTAGGTACTTTCGTATAATTTCGTTTTCTGGTAGCTTTGCGTCAATTTTAATTGTAACTAGATGCTTTTTAGTAGGCAATTCACACTTATCTGCACTGACTCTCCATTTTTAGATGTCAACAACAGTATTCCGGAACTCGAGCACTATTGCACTCGACGGTACTTATCTGCAAGGGTTGCCACGCGACGCGATATATGCAAAACTCATATCGGCATTAGTGCGCGGGAGGGGTCGTTCATTATTCCGCGTCACATGCAACCCTTACCTTGTTAGAATAGGGTTGCGTCTTGGTAATAATCGTAATGACATGTTAGGTTTCGGTTTTAGTTACATATTGGGTATAGGTAGGTGCTGTAAGATTTTCCCGGAAATCAAAATGGGCATAATTATGTTTTAATACGTATTTATTATAGAGGTACCTAGGCTAAGATAAAAATATTAGCCTGACCTAGTAATAATAAGATTATTCGATAAAATCTCAGTCTATCCGTAGTTTCCGTGGGTCGCAGTCGTTTTGCATAGAACTACAGACTCAATTGGCAAGTCGGATAACTCAAGCTACCAGCATAACTTGTGTAATAATGCTTAACTGTATGAAGATTTGAGCAAACGAAATATTATTATCACAAATTGGCAACCCTATGTCTTCACCCACAACTTACTCCTTGCTCTCAACAGCGTACAGTCGCTTTCATCTATAGAAACCATAGAAAAAAAACTAATTACATATTCGTAACTCGTCTGACATTTCGAGGGGTCAGTACGGCTCAGCTTTCGCTTTATTGGATCTGTCCAGCCTTAGATAATTGGGCTGTGTTGCAATAAATTAAAATTATTAGAGGTAGCAATTACAAAATTTGGAATACTTTAGGGACGTAAGATTATTGGTACAATATCCTGTTATGTAGGTAGGTAGAAATTATTTTAAGTTGGACAGTAATAATATACCTTTTCCCTATGGCCGAAATGGGTGTTTCAACCACTGGTGTAGTTATCTACAATGTTAGAATGGATTTTTCACCTCTCGGTTATCAATTTGGTCGTTACGCTGTTGAATGTTATGTGTTCTAGAAGCGCACGCTCAAGCTGACCCCGGAGCAAGCGGCAGAACTGTACAAGACACATTATGGACGACAACACTTCCCTCACCTGGTCGCGCACATGTCCAGCGGGATCATCGTAGCCTTGGTGCTGGCTGGCAGGAACGCTATCTCCAAGTGGCGCACGCTTATGGGACCGCCTAGGTAATGAGCCGGGACTACACCGGACGATCCACTGCGTTCCGATCGCGCGCTGCAGGAGCTCGCTCCACAGGCGCGTTCGGTGTGGGGGGGTCGTGCCTCGCGCGATCCAAGCATACGAGTTGGAGCGCGCGCTCCTAGATTCGAGCGATCTACTCGAACTGCATCGTGAATTACGGAGCGCCGATCCAAAATGGATCATCGTTTGTGCTAGAGTTCGCATTCCGCGAAGCGTTTGTTTAATTTCTCGCCGCAAATACCGCTCGTCGTTAGGGTGACATGCCCTGTGTCTATTGTATTCAGGGTGCTAGAAGCGCAAGCCTACTGGCCAGACAGCGTACGTGCGTGCTACGGCAGAAGGGCGAAGTTCGGCGATTACTTCAATGCCGTCCATGGCGGCGAAAACCACGCGGAGGCGCTCAGAGAGATACACTTCTTCTTCCCTGGCAGTAAGTGTTCATAGAATTAGCTCACCTATGTGGGTACTATGAAACTTCAAAAAATCTTAATTTTATCTCCAATGCTAATGATATCATCGGCTGTATTCGCTTCAACATATCTTTTTTTTTTGTTTTAGTTATGGCATTGCACGGTTTGTGCATTTAGCCAGTGTCAAGTTTTAAAATATTTAAGTATTTTTTATTTTCACAATAGGAAAGTCATAGCAATGATAGCAATCCTCGTGGTCAAGTAGTCGAAGTCGATTATTTACATAAGCAAACTTTCTGAGAGTTATTTCCTGGGAAAGATGCGAAGAGATACACTTTTTGGGTTTATATCATTTACCCACACTCGTGCGCGTTACCCAAAACTCAGACTAGTATTCCATCAATATTATACATTAACACTCGAAGATTATACAAGTTTGAGAAAAAATTACAAAACCAACAACGTCACTATCGGATTACCGCCAAAACTCCAACGTATCGTTCTTTTAGTGATAGTCGGGCCGATCCTGCGCAAGTGGCAAGTGAACGATTACATCCAGAAGAACATAGCGGGCGTGCTCGCGCCGGCGGTGACAGCCCTAGCGCACGAGCGGCCGGCCGAGCCCGTGCTGTGGCTGGCGGACTATCTGCGGAGGCAGAACCCTAACGAGCCGGAGCTGGCGACGCAGCTGGCGGAGCAGAGGGAGGACCGGCGGTGTCACACGCCTGTCCCGTCTGAGGACTCAGCGATTAAATAGTTCTCAATATTTTTTTTTCTTTTTTACTTAAATTATATTGCACTACGCTGCGCATCCCGACATTTATGACGTATAACTTCTGTGTAATGCTAGAGTTGTAACGCGATACATTGCACCTATATCAAGGGATCTATTATTCGTACCTACTAGTTATGTCCCAAGTCAGTTTCGCGTCTAGCCTATTTCAAGAATAATTTCTTGAACATTATTTCGGTCCGGTTCCGATTGTGATTGCCAGAGTCCAGTACGAAACAACACAACTCCAATAGATCTAATTCCAGTTTTGTTCAAGAATAAGTCCCTATAATATCAAATTAAATAATCAAGAATACCATCGTTTAGAACGAATAAGCACGTATTTTTGCTTAACATATTCTGTGTAGTATCATGCCTATTATTATAGATAGAATATACTTAATTTTCAGATTAGGGAAAGATCGAATAAAATATTAATTACTTTTTATAACTTTATTTATAGAAAACAGATTACAAATGAGCTATCACAGGCTAGCGCGTGAACTACAATCTTCATTTTAAATAAACGAAAGTTTTATCAAAAATGTGGTTATTTCATACGTTTTATCATTATTATTAATGCCATAATATGAGCATGAGACTCTGTTAATAGTTACGAATCCTTAAGCTAGTCCTTTACCTTAGGTCAAATTAAAACAATGACAATCAAACACTGGAAATAACATCAACCAACATACATCGGAAGAACGGAAGATACGTTTTCATTTATTTATTTCAAAATAAGACTAAGATAAAGGTTAATATGATAAACAATATTGTGACTGCAGTCTAAGTACTTCGCTTTCTCTGATTAAAAAAATATCACATCTCAACAAAATATCTCGTTACAATTTCCACTAGTCACAATACCGTTTGCGAAAATCAAACTTACAGCTAAAATGGTTTGGTAAAAAAAATAATGGCTTAAGTGAAATAAGGGAAGGGGAATTACAAGCAATCAAAGCCGACGCATCTGTAACAAACAAAAAAACAATGTTGTATGTGTCTGCAATGTACCTTAACCTAGGCCTAGTAAATGGGTCTGGCGCTATATGTATAGCAAATACTAACGTGACCCGATCTTGCCCCGTTTCAGCGGGGGTCTGCTCACGGTGGGGGGTTTCCGTGGGATCGAGCCCCACAACCCCCTTAAAAGGCATTGTAAATGAATGTATCATGCACGCTTGCTGTAGCAACCCCAATTCTTTACCAAATCTATTTTAGGGGACCTCAGATTTCGTTGGAACGGATGAAACGATTAAATATCTTAATATATATAAATCTCGTGTCACAATGTTTGTCCTCAATGGACTCCTAAACCACTTAACCGATTATAATAAAATTCGCACACCATGTGCAGTTCGATCCAACTTGAGAGATAGGATAGTTTAAATCTCAAATTATAGTCGCAATTTTAATTTATTGCAAATTATTAGAAAATTGAAACAAACTGAACGGCCATATTGATTTTCTAATTTTACCTTCTTGACAGGGCAAATATCAATTTCTTGACTTTAAAGACAGGACAACGTCTGTCGGGTCAGCTAGTTGTATTATATTTCAGACTGCAGTGTATTGATGCCCGGTTACTGAATATGTAGTATACTTTGAAATACCGATAAGTGTATTACCGTCTTGGTCATTTGTTGTGCGAGGTAGAGACAATTACCGTATTACCACAAAAGTTGAGACCAGAGTTAACAGACGGTTCTAAAATTTCGTTCTACAAAATCGACGTCAATCACTCGCGTTTTCTTACTCTATCCTTCAATTCCTAATTATTTCACTTGTGAATTTGTTATTGAGCTAGAAAAAGTAAGGGTTAGACGTTGATTTGTGGAGAAAATATTTAGACACACCCGTTCAACTCTGGTTTAAATCTTATGTGGTAAGACCGTTATAGATTTATCTGTTGGTCAAAGTTAGCTAGGGGTAAGGAAACTCGGCATCAGTGTTTGTTTACTTTAAAAGTACGTGTCGTATTGTTTACCCGGCACATTACCGCCTCTGCCGGTACATGCGTACGTAGGCGGCGCCGCTGTCGGAGCAGAGCCCTATCTTCTGGCACACGCCCTTCACGCCGAACTGCTCGATCAGGTGGATGACGCTGTCCCCGTATATCTCCATCATCGTGTGGCACTGGAACGTACAACAATGTCGCTTGTAATGCTAAATCATTAACCCATATTCGCCCGCTGCTAAGCACGGAGCTATTCGGAGCATTATCACTTCTTCCTCCAGAGACCATAGAGAAAATAAATGTTACGTAAGACTGAAAACTGAACAAATACCCTAGAAGAAGGGGCACTGTCAATCAAAGCGAGATAGTATGATCGGGATTTTGTATGACATTTGAGCGTGTCTCTCTCTTCCGAGGCTTTGAGTACCTTTTGAGTACTGAGTGTCCACCAGGGACTATAGGGAAACACGGATTTAGGCTAGGAGTTCAGCTGCTTTACGCAAAATTTACCAAACAGCACCTTAGAGTGTATTCCAAGAGTTATAAGCTCCAACTCACCCTAGCGGAGTATTTGGCAGGCAGCATGCCGCACGACTTTTCGATGACGTGCACGATGTTGCGGTCGACTTTGTCGTTGGACAACACTTTCTTGACGGCCATCGCGACTGTCTCGCACACTGCGCAGTCTAGAATGTCCTCTGTCGAAACCAATACGACAGAGTTAGCAATAATGTAGGAAGACACTGCAGGCTCTTAAACTTTCGCGTATTCAATTCGTATATTTCCCACCAACGACGATTTGAATGGTATAGTTTTTCAAAATATTTTGGATTATCTTATAACTTGACTAAAAAGCATTAACACTGCTAAAACCAAAAAAAAGTACACTTGATATATTACATGAAACTTAATCGCAATCTGTCACTGTACATTATGTATGCGTCGCTCTCTTTCGCTCCCCCTCCGCGACATCGGAATACATAGCTCTTTCCCTCTAGGCCACATGTTTCTTCTCTCTCTCAAAATTTGATCCTGCTATTATCGTTCACTTATCATAGAATCGCCGCCTAAGAAGTGTCAGTCCAGAAGCGGTTCACCTTTGACGGCGTCGAGGCCGGGGTTGGGGCACAGCTTCAGCTCCTCGCAGACCTTGGAGGGCTCCAGCTCCTGGGCCAGCAGGTTGATGACGAGGTCCCCGTACTGCTGCACGAACTGGTCGCACTCCGCCTGCACCGGCTTGGGCATGCGGCGGCACACGCCGTGCACGGCCTTCATTATCTCGTCCTGGGGGGGACAAGCGACAATCTTTATAAACATGGTTGCTTTAAACGTGTTGTCTAACAGCCAAAATTAATATTGTATCTCCTATCCAAGATTGAAATCAATCTTGGATTGCTGCCTATCGTTCGATCGATTTCCAATCTGCGTGCCTTTATAAACCAATCCACGGATCGGTTATTGGCACGTTTGGCCCTAAAAATGGACTGTGATATCAATCCCAGATAGCAAAATTTGGATTGGATTTATTATTAATTTCGGCCGTAATTTGTTATGTAATTACATAGCACCGGAACCAATGACACATACCTACCGAGCGCTACGAGGAACGCTACGCCGTAGCGCAATATCTACCGACCGCCCGGAGAAGATGCCACCGTGAGGCACCGTGTGACTATCAATTTCATTGTTACCGAATATAATGTTAGGGATTCCTTTATTGTTTTCGTCACTTTCGATTCTTACATTGAACGATTCTCGCGCATCTTAATTATAATTAAATTGTAATAATTTTAATAGGGTTAAATTACTTTTATATCCTATTTTGTTTTTTTGTGTATCCTCAACGACGGCGCAACGTATTTATAAATATGTTGCGGGCAACACTATTGTGTTTCGGAGTTGATCACGCCATGTTGCGCTTGCTGCCCAGCGAGTCGCGAGAGAAAACATCAGTTTATCTACAACTTTTGACGTGTGTGGACGTGTTTATAACCACTTAATTATGGCATTAGTGTGGAGCAATGTCGGGCAACATTTTGAAGCAGACTGGCGTATGGACGGGAAGTATGGCTGTAAATATTGTTGCCAGCAACTTTGATGTTAGGAAACAATGGTGTCGAGCAACAGTTGTACAACAGTTTACAGTGAATACGAGGCTTAAGTACCTACTACCGTGACTAAATAAATGTCGTTGAGTTGAAACCTGTGTGAAAGACGCACGGGTTTGTAACCGTAGGTACTAGCTCTTAGTTAGCCTATGGTACTAACTGACCCGATAGATGTTGTGTCAAAAATCTCCTAATTTATTTTTTTTGGCGATTCCTTCCAGTTTTCTTCGAGGCGAACAAAACCAAAAAAACAATAAATTGGTCGGATAATTTTCCAGTTTATAGTTAGCCTATGGTACTAACTGACCCGATAGATGTTGTGTCAAAAATCTCCTAATTTATTTTTTTTGGCGATTCCTTCCAGTTTTCTTCGAGGCGAACAAAACCAAAAAAACAATAAATTGGTCGGATAATTTTCCAGTTTATTTGAGAGTAACGCAAGAGAATTGATTTGAATATACAATATAGATAGATTTCAGGTTCCAACACAGGTAAATGATAAAATACATCATAATAAAGTAAGAAATTTGATATCAACCAAATACCATTTGGAAGCCCTCACACTGACGGCTAACAGAAACATCTGTGACCATTATTTATGTATGTTAGACAAAAGCAAACTCGTTTCCTCACCCGGTTGTGCTTGTCCTTGATCTGATCGTCGATCTCCCTGAGTACGAACTCGCAGAGCACGCAGATGGTCTTGGGAGCCTTCTCGGGCTTCACGGGGCGCCCGTTCACCGTGTCGTCGGGGATCTCGTTGGTCTCTGGTAACGGCAAGATTGCGGTATGTTAACTCATGTAAAATTTATCTAGAACATCACTTACAATATAATAGAAATGCATTATTGTACACCAAAGAAAAATGAAAATACAAAGGGTATTAAAAGAAGGTAACTATATAAGGTATAGAACTTGAACTATAGATCTTAAACTTTCGCGAACTGAATAATGAATGTTAACTAGAATTTAGCCCGTCAACTAACGTCGAGGAATGTCAAAATTATATATTGTGATATTAGTTTGTGCGCGAATTAGACCCGTTACAATTCCATCTAAGGTGTTAAAAGTAGTGGCAAATTGTCGTTCGGTGTGTTGGTCTAAGGGGGAGGCCTATATTCAGTAGTCTATATAAGTAGATAAACACTATTCACAAAATTGAGTTGAAATAGAAATCTCACCGATGTCGCCTTGTTTGACCAACATGCTCGAAGGCAGAAGGGACTTCCGTCTGAAGTTGTTCCTGTCGCCTCTCAGCTGCGGTTGCTTGTGATATTTCTCGATCGGATTACTAGCTTTCGTGATCTTAAAAAATAAAAAAATACCTCATTAGTCCACTACCATTACCTATAAAGTGACCGCCTCAAAATTGGAATGCAACGAAATACTCGTATAAAAAAAATTTTGAAACTTTTTTGAGAATTGAAAAAACAGGTTTTTAATTAGAATGTATTATGTTTGGATTTTGTTTGTATACAGAATGACTATCAATGACCGAGCGTAGTCTACCGGTGCAAATATTTTAGAAGATCCAATACTAGTCTGTATCCAATAAGTCTATAAACCATCAAGATAAAGTGGTGGCGAATTCTCAGCCCAGGACGAACTACCTTAAAAACGGGGCGAATAGCGACCACCGCCACTTCGGAACGCAAACAAACGAGTTCCCGAGCCGTGTCCGCCTCGCCCCCGTCCCGTGGGTACCTACCTGCAGCGGGTCCCGGAGGTCGGGGGAACACAGGCGGAGGTAGACGCAGACCTCCTGCGCGTCCAGGTCGGCGGCCAGCAGCTCCACCAGCTGCGCCGAGTAGCTGTCCACGAACTGCACGCAGCTGCGGCGGAGCGGCGCCGCCAGCCGCGAGCACAGCCCGTCCAGCGCGTGCCGGATGTTCTCCTGGGGAGGGCACCGAGGGTGAAGGCACGGCGACGAACACGCAGTCGGTGTACGACTTTCCGCAAATTTAAGCGACACGATAAGCCCCGGATACACTAGGCGACATATTGTCAGTTTCACCGAGCTAGAAGAAGATTGTATAGAACAGATATGAACGTTTGAAATTACAAGTTGTTACTAAATTAATATCAATGGCACTTATAGAGTTTGATCAACGACGAACCGAAAAGGTTCACGACGAACCGAACCGGTGCACGACTAACCGAACCGGTCCATGATTAACCGAACCGGTCCACGACTAACCGAACCGGTCCACGACTAACCGAACCGGTCCATGATTAACCGAACCGGTCCACGACTAACCGAACCGGTCCACGACTAACCGAACCGGTCCATGATTAACCGAACCGGTTCACGACTAACCGAACCGGTCCACGACTAACCGAACCGGTCCATGATGAACCGAACCGGTCCACGACTAACCGAACCGGTCCACGACTAACCGAACCGGTCCACGACTAACCGAACCGGTCCACGACTAACCGAACCGGTCCACGACTAACCGAACCGGTCCACGACTAACCGAACCGGTCCACGACTAACCGAACCGGTCCACGTTTGTATCCTTCGTAAGCCAGGGAAAGATGACTACACCCAGCCAAAGTCTTACAGACCAATCGGACTACTATCGGTCCTCGGAAAGATCGTCGAAAAGCTTCTCGTAGGACGAATCCAGTGGCATCTTCTGCCAGGAATATCAGAAAAGCAGTATGGCTTCATGCCTCAGCGTGGGACAGAGGAGGCCCTCTATGACCTAATAAACCATGTCAAAGCGGAAGTAAAACTGAAAAAAGTCGTGTTACTGGTATCGCTGGACATAGAGGGTGCCTTTGATAACGCCTGGTGGCCTGCACTCAAACGACAGTTGGTAGAAAGGAAGTGCCCCAGAAACCTGTATGCACTGGTGGAATCATACCTGCAGGATCGCAAGATCAAAGTTAACTATGCCAGAGCGACCAGCGAGAAGGAAACCACGAAGGGATGCGTCCAAGGATCCATTGGCGGACCTACCTTCTGGAATCTTATCCTGGATCCGCTGCTTCACAAAATGGCAACCTCAGGTGTATTCTGCCAGGCCTTTGCAGATGATGTGGTCCTTGTGTTCTCAGACCGTGCAGTTAGCGCCTTACAACTTAAAGCCGATACCATCTTAGCTACCGTACATGAATGGGGAGTACAAAACAAGTTAAACTTCGCCGCGCACAAGACCAATGCGATGGTGATAACGAAGAAACATAAGTACGATCCTCCCCAAGTCCACATGTGCGGTACTCGGTTAAACTTGGTTAAAGAGGTAAAGTTGTTGGGACTCATAATAGACTGCAAGCTCACTTTCAATGCGCATGTATCTGCAATCTGCACAAAAGCAGCGGACATATACAAACAGCTGGCGCGCGCAGCGAAGGTGACTTGGGGGTTAAACAGAAGCATAACAAAGACTATATATGTGTCGGTGATAGAGCCAATTGTGTTGTACGCTGCGAGCGCGTGGTCCCCGGCGGCTGAGAAAATTATGGTGAAGAACAAGCTGGATTCTCTTCAAAGGGGATTCGCACAGAAGATCTGCAAAGCGTACCGCACAGTTTCTCTGACATCGGCACTCATTCTGTCGGGACTGCTGCCACTGGACCTTAGAGTGTTGGAAGTCGCTGAACTCTTCAGGGCCAGGAAAGGATATTCTGAGGACTTCGTACCACCGGGAAGGGAAATAGAGCGCAAGTTGGGCCCACTGCAAAACCCTCACCCAGCGTTACTCACAGCAACTGAGTACGAGCGGTTGGATAACTTCGACGCCGAGACGATCAATACCCTGCGAATAGTCGGTCCTACCATCTATACCGACGGCAGCAAGATTGAAGGAAAAGTCGGAGCAGCCCTAACCCTGTGGAACAATGACAGAGCGAAAAAATATTCCACCTTTCGTTTAGAGCGTCACAACACGGTATTCCAGTCAGAACTCTTCGCTCTTTTCAGAGCTGTCAAATTGGTGAGAGAATCGAGAGCAGCACAGGTAACGAACATCATGAGTGACTCAAGATCGTCACTCGACCTGCTGCGGAACGCATCGGTAACTCACCAACTGGCACTCGAAATCAAGAGTCTCATAAAAGAGATCGAACTGGAGGGCCGAACTGTGAGGTTCTTCTGGCTAAAAGCACACATCGGAACTCCGGGAAACGAGCGCGCTGACGAACTCGCGAAGAATGCTGCGCTCAAGAAAAAGACAGCCCCAGACTACAGCAAAGTCCCCATATCGTACATCCGAAAGCAGATAAGAGAAAAGACTGTCCAGAAGTGGCAGGCGCGCTACGAGTCATCCAGCACCGGTTCAGTGACGAAGGTTTTCCTTCCCACCGTCTCTTTTGCGAGACGAGCTCTAAAAGACATGACAATAACACCTATTCATGTTCAAATACTGACTGGTCATGGAGGATTTAGGGCGTACCTTCACCGCTTCCGATTGAGGGACAGCCCCTCTTGCGTTTGCGATCCCAGCCACGATGAAACGATATGGCACCTACTGTTCGACTGTCCAAGATATGGCAGGGAAAGGATGGATCTGGAGATCAAAATCCAGACTAAACTCTCACAATCCGCACTTCCATTGATCATGGAGAACCTGTCATCACGAACACCTTTCTTGGACTACGCGAGCGTAGTTGCAATGAGCGCAGCAGCGGCAAACGGATCAACGGCCTTTCGAAGAAATCAGGATCCAGCTACAGCCACAGCAACCCCCCCAGTATTCGCATCAGTGCCTTCCGCACCAGCACCACCCACACCAGTGCCCTCAGCACAAACACAAACATCTACATCAGTGCCCTCTGCACCTGGACCACCCACACCTGTGCCTTCAGCATATACACCAACAACATCAACATTACTCACATTAGTGCCTGCTGCACTAGCTGTGCAGCCGCAACCTCAGATACTGGACGTTTCCCCGGGACTGGCAACCACTCAACCACAGATAGCAAAACTGCTGCAATGTGGCGCGGTGGGGTCCCCTGGGGTGAGGATTCGAGGAGTGGCCACTTTCATGGACAACATCACTGAGAAGTTAGGAGTTTCCTTCTGTCGGGCAGAGGCTGGAGGCAAGATCACGATCCCGCCGGGTCTGGCGCTGCTTCTTAATGGAAATACTTCTAAGACCAGAATTAAGAGAACAAAGCTCGACTCATTTGCCGAGGCGACGGTGGGAGGCCAACCATGCCGGATAGCACGACTACCTGACAAGGTGGTAGTGCTTTTCCAGTGGGACAGCATCTCACCCTTCGCCCGTGCCTGTGCTTTACTCAGCAGCCTGGGAGAGGATCCATTGAGAGGCAGACCCACTCGTGTCAGTGTGGACGTCATGTCACTTGGGATTGAGAGAGGGGAGGTAGCGGACAGGAATGGTTGCCTTAAAGCCTCACTACATCACGAGGTGGTCGTGTACGAGGGCAGAGGGGAAGATCTTAGCTTCCTCAAGGCCCCCGTCTGCGACACTGCAACAGCTTCGCGCCCCGCCCCCCCACCCTCGGGCCCAAGTCATGGCCTACAGAGCGGATCGGAGAGATTGCAACAGAAAATAGCCGACGAGAGAGGAAAAGAAGACCCCGGAAAAGCCTTGGCAATGACAAAAATGAAAGAGAAGTGTAAGACGATGTCATCTGTTATAAAACATCTTTTCAGCGCCAAAGCGCCGGCGCCCTGCAAATCTACCAGACGAGACGCGACAACGAACAGATCTGCGGTCAAGATGATGAACCAGCCTTCCAGTATAACCTTGGGACCACACCTGGACAATCTGGAGAGACAGGGGGCGGCGGCGTGGGAATTCTTAAGAACACCCTTGAAAGTTCCCAAGCCGCAGCCGCCAGTCAGAACCAGAGCGGACAAAGGACAAGTAATCCCGCCGAGCCTGAGACAGATCTCGGGACCCATGGACCACGTGGCAAACGCCTTCCTTGAGTTTCTGGCGGTGGTGAGAGCGACTCGCGAGGTCAACCAAGCCACATGCAGAGACATCCTGAAAGCCTTCCAGCATGACAACGAACCGCTGTTGAAGGTAAGGATCGGGGAGGCGGAGGCGGCCATATACAACAATGACACATCCCAGACCATCAGAGGAGTCGTGTCGGGTCAGTATATGGTTGCCTACAGCGCCATCAGTGGTTTTGTGGGACTCGATGAGTCGAGGACTCAGCAAACAGGAAGGTTGTGTTTCGAGACGCCCAAAGACGATCCAATTGTGGTCACCGCCCGTTGTACCCGAATCATGCTGGACGACAGGATGCTGAAGATGGCCAAAACCATTGAAAGCAATCCTGGCGAAAAGGATGTATGGGAGAACTGGACGGTGCCACGGATCACATGGATCAATGGGGTACCAGGTTGCGGCAAGACCACGGAGATTGTCAGGAACTTCAAGGAGAACGAGGATGTTGTTGTCACCACAACGCTCGAGGCGGCCGGAGAACTCAGGCGCCGTCTGGAGCCTCGGATCGGCGAGGCGACAAAGACGAAAGTGCGCACTATGGCGTCAGTGCTAGCCAACGGGTTCAGAGAGACGAGTCGGATCACCCGTCTAACGGTTGACGAGGCTTTCATGAACCACTTTGGAGCCATAGTCATGGCCGCCAGGCTTTCTGGTGCCAGCGAACTCGTTCTCGTTGGAGACATAAACCAACTACCCTACCTGGACCGAGAAAATCTCTTTGCATTGCACTACAAGTACCCGGACTCCTTAGTAACAGCCAAGGAGGAACGGTTTTGTACGTACCGGAACCCGATGGACATCCCGTATGCCCTTAGCGAAGTGTACAACGGAATGTACTCAGCATCACCTAGAGTACGTTCTCTGAGCAGAGAAGGGTACACGAATGTGGGCATCCCCCCCAATCTCCCGGAGACTCTATATCTTGTGTTCACACAAGAAGAGAAAAAGTCCCTCTCCAGCAAGGGATTCGGGACGGGGACGGATTCTCGCCTTCTTACCATTCACGAGTCTCAGGGACTCACCTTCGCTAAGGTCATCATCATCCAGACCAAACCCTCCAAGATATGCTTGCACGATAGTGTCCCACATGCGGTGGTGGCGGTGTCAAGACACACCGAAAAGTGTGTCTACCACACCGACAATGCCGACGATGCCGTGGGAAGGTTCATCGCGCGAGCCAGCGGAGTCTCGGAGAGGGTGATTTTGGAACACAACATAAGGATGGCCATGAAGCACAGAGACGAAAAAGTTATTGACGAGAATATAAAACTATTCAGAGGCGGAGTGGAGCCGGCGACCGGCTCAGGCTGACTAAAATGTTAAATTGACCTTGAAATTAATGTACTTTTGGTGTGTAAAAATTAAGTTAAAGTAAAAGTAGCCTGAACTCACCGTGAGCAAACGGCGGTATCATTCCCACTAAACTGGCTTTACCCGCGGCGGCGGCGTGTGGCGGGTCGTCATCCTCCCGAACGACGTGCGAGGAAGGCGATGGCTGGCACACGCGTCAAGCTCGTGAACGGGCGCTGCGGGCGGGGCCTGGTTACCCTTTTTGCTCACGGTCTAGTTTCGGTTATGTTTGTAAAGCGCGTATGTAAGAGAAATGCGGCGGACTTACGATTAGTTTTTAGTTTATGTGACAGCGAGTAAATTAATCTAAAAGATAATAAAAAATGTAAAAATTGACGAAAAAAATGGCATTGACGCTTCACGTCGATGGTTATAATGTTATACAATAAAAAAAAAAAAAAAAAAGAACCGGTCCACGACTAACCGAACCGGTCCACGACTAACCGAACCGGTCCACGACTAACCGAACCGGTCCACGACTAACCGAACCGGTCCACGACTAACCGAACCGGTCCACGACTAACCGAACCGGCCAACGGCTCTGTGCCTACTCGTACCTCGCTGTGGTTGTTTTTCAGCACCATCTGCAGCTGTTCCACTGCGAACAGGCACAGCGGGCAGCTGGACTTGTCCGCGACCGGGGCCGCGCGGCGGATCTCCTCCAGCTTGGGGCAGAGGCCGAGAGCCGGACACACCTGACAAACAAAACATATATAAGATCAATAAGCACAGCCTATAGCGGACTTTGCAATCTTCTTTTTCTATAAATAGGTAAAGGTAGTACGTGTGAAGGTTGCACGTAAAGGTCAAATTAGTAGTGTTCCTAGGTTCTTCTAGATTCTAGGGCAGAGGTTCTCTCAAAGCGGTGAAAACGAATTTATTTTCAAAGTGGGCGGTAGATGAAATACATTAGAGAACCTATTTTCTAGATTGTAGGGTATGTATAGATGTCGGCTCACACTGGCGGGGTCGATCTCCTGCACCAGCAGCGCCACGACGGCGGGCCCGTACTGCTGCACGAACTGCCGGCACTCGCCGCCCGCCGCCCGCGGCAGGCGGTCGCACGCGCCGTCCACCGCCGCAGTCACGCGCTCCTGACAGACATAGGGATTCATAAATCGCCTGGTAATATCGAAAAATTTTATTTTTTGGAGTGTTAATGTGGAATATTGGTGGAATATTAGTCATTGGGTGTTCGGTAGCGTGCACGAGTGTGGGCAAATGATATAAACCCACAAAGCGATAATTGGCAGAACGAGGTTTATGAGAATGACAACTTTTGGAAAATCCATGGGGAAATTTGGAAAGTTCGATGTGTATGAAAATCAGACACGAGTCTCGACGGCCCCACTCACGATGGTCCTCGTGTCGCTCAGCTCCACCTGCAGGTAGTGCAGGAAGTACTGGCAGAAGGAGCAGGCGGCCTTGCCCGCGGGCTGCGGGACCGACACGAACATGCGCTCGATGGGCAGCACGCCGGCCGCGTCGCCGGCGCCGGCCGCCGCGGTGGACGCGGGCTTCATGACGCGCACGGTCGTCTCCTTCTCGATGGGAACCCGCGCGAACTAAAACAGACGGCGGCGTGTCAGATCGGATTGGTGGATAACATGCCTCCGGAACAATTCTCGGGCAAGAGTTTTCCTTCCTCACGATGTCTTCCATCACCGAAAACCGGTAATTACGTGCATAATTATTAGTTTTTAACTAGAAACGCATTGGTACGCGCCCGCACTGAGATTTGAACTCGCAACCGCCGCTTGGCAGGCGGGCGTTCGCCCACTAGGCTATCAACGCGTACAGTTAGTAAAAATATCAATTTAATTTGAGGAACAATAAGATGCATCAATAAATTGACACAATCAAAATGTCACAACTGCAATCTTGCTGTAATTGAAATTGCGCTTTGTATAAAGTCTCTAAGATTTATAATGCTTATTTATTTTAATTCCCGTTATGATACATACTCCAGAGCTGTCTCCCCCGATCAGCTTGTTGTTGATCTTGGCAGCTTTGACTGCCAGCTCTCTAGGCAGGAGAGGCGCGATGGTCTCGTCCGCTGGCTTCGTGAGGCAGACGCCCATCTCGGCGCAGATCTGTTGCGGCTTCAGCTCCTGCGTCAGGAACTGGTAGATCACCGGGTAGTACTCCTCGGCTAAGTGGAGGCACTCCGTCTTGAAGTTGCCGGTTTGCTTGCAAAGACCTGTATGGAAAAGGTTTGGTAAGAATCCTTACTATTATAAAGTTTGTGAGTATGTTTGTTACTTCTTCACACTCAAACGGTTGGACCAATTTTGATGAAATTTGGTATGGAGGTAGCTAGCACCCTGGAGTAACATATATACTTTTTATTTCGATAAGAGTGGGTTACGCCGCGGGGCACAGGTAGTTGTTAATAAGAAAAATACGTCAAAACATATTCCCTGTAAGGAGTAAAGACCCACATTCCACAATCATCAATGTCAGAACAAATAGGTAGCCTAAACAAATATACCTCATGTGAGAATCGAAACCGCTACCAAAAATCCTCTCTCTCCCTGTGTGTAGGTAGGTAATCATTTAATTATCCTTTTTATATTATTAATCACATAGTAAATAAATAAAATTAAATAATGTTAAATAATTATTTCTGTTAAATATGGCAGTGATAGATATTGAAATCACTTAAAACAACTATTTCAGTAACAGTAACCATGGTTCCGTACCTTGCATAATTTTGTAGAACTCCAGTTCGGTGGTGTTAGCGACCATCGTGTCGCGGAGATGCTTAATTAATTGCTCGCAGAACTCGCACGGGACATTGCTGTAAACACAAACATGGAACATGCTGTATACTGTCACGGATGTGACACAAGAATTCAACCATACATCCATCCACAGCCTTGTCAGTCCCACTGCTGGGACGGGATCTTTTTACACGCTATTATTCTCGTTTTCGCCGGGAAGAAAGAATTCTTTATCCTACTAATATTAATAATGCGAAAGTTGGTGAGTATGTATGTATGTTTGTTGCTCTTACACGCAAAAACTGCCGAATGGATCTTGATGAAACTTCACAATAATATAGCTTACATATCAGAATAACACATTGGCTACAATTCATAGAGATATATCGTATAATTTATACAAACACGGGTGAAACCGCGGGGCGCACCTAGTCTTATATCATAACATTAAATCAATACACTATAACTGATCCTCGCTAGTAAAAAATAAATGGTAAGCGAGCATTCTATTTGGATGTTATATTGTAGTATTATTACTAATTTCTAGTGTAATTTATAAATACATCATATAATTAAATATATCATAAAATCAATTTGTGACACAAATAATACATAGTTAACTTTGACCGACGATAAGCGTATCGCTGTTTGTCATTCGCTTAGTGGCAGATAGAGACAACGATATACTTATCTGTCGGTCAAAGTTAACTAGGGGTTCAGACACCGGACATTAGAGACGAGTGCAATGCAGCGTGGTAGATATTGTGACGCAGTTTCGAGCGGCACTGCACCGTTATGGGCAGGAGTGGCGCTTACCATCAGCTAGACGATTCAGAACCGTTCGATAACGAATAGAATCGATTCGGTTTGGTATGGTTTTGGAATCGAACGTCAAATTGTTGAGCTATTCAGAACTATCGACTGGTAGGGTTTCGGTTAGATTTCGGCACAATGTCCCATCAGCCAAAGAAAATAAACAAATTCGGGAACTTTGTTTCGGTAGCTGCGTTGCGTTCTAATCGCGTCGCCATAGTTCTTACGGTCCCGTACCCAAATGGTAAAACGGGACTAAGACTTCGCTGTTCGTCCGTCCGTCTGTCTGTTCGTCTGTGACCAGGCTGAACCGTGATAGTTGCACATTTTAAACTTTCACAAATGATCTATTTCTGTCGCCACTAATACTAATAACCAGAATAAAATAGATATTTAAGACAGCTTCCATACAACAAACATGATTTATGCGCTCGTTTTATAAAGACAACGGTACAGAACCCTTCGTGCGGAAGTTCGACTCGCGCGGTTTTTATTTTATAGTATGACGTCATGCTCGACTTGTTTTATTGTCAATGGAAAAGTAGCAAATCGAACAACATCAAACCAATAACTCTTACCGAAGGGTCTCGAAGAGGACTCCAGGAGGCAGGCCGTCCTGATCCAACACAATCAATTAATTACCAAACAAAACTGAGTCTTCTCGTGACCACGGCCGATGTAACTCGGTCGAAATGTCGAGGTATGTCAAAATTATATATTTTGATATTAGTTTGTGCGCGAATTAGACCCGTTTAAATACTAATTAACAAACAAAACGTGTCAGAAACTCACTCCCCCGCCTTCGGCTCCATGACGTCTGGGAAGGTGAAGGCGTCGTGGTCGTGGAACTGGTAGGCGCACTGTCCGCTGACGTGGCACACGGCCCGCGGGGCGAGCTCGGCCCGCAGCGCCGCCACGATGCTCTCGTAGTACTTGAACACCAGCATGGAGCAGGAGTCCGACAGCGAGCCCAGCTTGCGGCACACCTGCGAACATTACACGCGTCCAGTGAAGCCAGCCGACGTTATGACGGCTCATTCTACTCGTCAAATATTAGGTCGGATTCAGCACTAGTTAGTAGGTAGGTTTAGTTAAATTTTATAGATCCTACTTATATTATTAACGAGAAAGTTAGTCAGTATATGTGTTTGTTGCTCTTTCACGCAAACACTACTGAATGGATTATTGATGAAACTTCACAATAATATAGCTTACATATCAGAATAGCACATAGGCTACAATTCATTACGTTATATAGTATATATTATCCAAACGCGGGTGAAACCGCGGGCCACAGCTAGTTTATATTGATACCAATACTGATGTTCCTTAGCAAATCTGTGTTAGGTAAATTCGACGACCATACCTGCAACAATCCGACAAGGAAGTCTTCGTAAGAGGTCGCGTCGAATTTCTTTCTCAATCCGGTGACTGCCTGCGCGCAGTGGGAGCAATCGGCCCTGAGTTGCAAGCGAGCGTTCTGAAAAATAAGAACATAATGAACACCAGAATTTTAGTAACGTTAGAATCAGAATAAACGTCAGAATTAACGTTAGAATAAGAATAAAAATTATTCAGTGGTGTAGCGTTTACTTCTGCCACCCAGGGCAACCCATAACTTGGTTCTAACTTTAGATAGGTACCTTGTATTTTGGTAAAAGTTTAAAGTATTTTCTATTCTATTTTTCAATTAAAATGGTTGTATTAAAAAGGTATAATCAAAATTTTATTAATTAGTTATTGATTTACATATATTTTTGGTCCTAAACAGAGCAGTTTCACTACTAAAACGTATAAGTTTGCGTAAAGCCGTAGAAATAGCTAGTCTATACTAATATTATAAAGAGGAAAACTTTGTTTGTTTGGTTGTAATTAATAGGCTCCGAAACTACTGAACCGATTTGAAAAATTACGAGGGTGAATCAAAAAGTTCTTAGAAGTGCATATATATGAAACCTTTTTGGATCAAGTTCGATATTCAAATTAAAGAGTGTCTATCACACTATATTTATGCAGACTGTCACTTGTTTTTGTCAGTTCGTTCGCATGTAATAAATTTTTTTGTGCAACGAGTTGCTAAAAAGTCAAAATTATGGATAAAAGTGAGTTACGTGCGGTGATAAAATATCTCAGTTTGAAAAAAATGTCTACGAAGGAAATTTTTTTGGACATTCAGCAGACATTAGGGGGTGATGCTGTACCCTATTCTACGGTTGCGTACTGGGTGGCTGAATTTAAAAGAGGTAGATCAAGCTGTAAAGATGACCCGCGTTCTGGGCGGCCTTCAACCTCCGTTACAGAAGAAAATGTCAAAAAGGTTGAGAATCTGGTTTTGGAAGACAGAAGAATGACTATAAAACATATAGCTGAGATCCTAAAGATATCTTTTGGTAGCGTTCAATCCATTTTAATTGATTCACTGGGGTTCAAAAAAGTGTCTGCAAGATGGGTGCCACGAATGTTAACCGACGAAAACAAAAAGCGACGTTTGGAAATTTCCAAGCGTAATCTCGAAATGTTCCAGCGTGATTCGGATAATTTTTGCCGTCGTCTTGTCACCATGGATGAAACGTGGGTCCACCATTTTGATCCTGAAACTAAAAGACAAAGCATGTCTTGGAAACGACCATCCTCTCCATCCATTAAGAAATTTCGAGTTGCTCCTACCGCTGGCAAAGTTATGGCCTCTGTGTTCTGGGATAGTGAAGGAATCCTTTTTATTGATTACATGCCAAAAGGCCAGACGATTACTGGACCCTATTATGCAAATTTAATCCCGAAAGTGCGTGAAGCGATTAAAGAAAAACGTCGTGGAAAACTGTCGTTGGGCGTGTTGTTCCTTCAAGATAACGCTCCTGCTCATCGATCGGAAGTTGCGCTCAACGCAATCCGCTGTGCTGGCTTCAATCTCCTTGACCACCCACCATATTCTCCGGACTTAGCCCCAAGTGATTTTCACTTATTTCCAAAATTAAAAGAGGAAATTCGTGGAACAAAATTTCACGATAATGACGCGGTTATAGCTGCCGTAGAGGACTTTTTCGAGAGTCAAGAAAATAATTTTTTTTCACAAGGAATAAGGAAGTTAGAAACGCGTTATTCTAAATGCATTGCATTGGAGGGAGATTATGTAGAAAAATAAAATATTATTATGTAAATCTTTGCATTTTTTAATATTGATTCCAAGAATTTTTTGATTCACCCTCGTATTTCACTGTTGGGAAGCTATGCTATCCC
Organism: Hylaea fasciaria; assembly: GCA_905147375.1. NCBI lineage: Eukaryota > Metazoa > Arthropoda > Insecta > Lepidoptera > Geometridae > Hylaea > Hylaea fasciaria. The sequence goes on from LR990201.1 coordinate 3,302,523, forward strand.
CGGTACACATAGGCTACCTTTTATCCCGTAAAAATCAATGGTTCCCGCGGGATAGTAGTTAACGCGGGTGAAACCGCGAGGTGCTTCTAGTATGTATATAAAGTGGCGTGATTCGAGGCTAATGCGCGACATGGCTATAACGGGGCAACCAGATAACCCACATTCGTTCCACGCATATTCTGCTACAAATCGGTATATTATTATCGAACGACACTAAGTACTTTGGATATACTAACACCCGATTTCTGAACCCCAGCTTAACTTTGACCACCCGATAAGTATATCGTTGTCTCTATCTGGCACTAAATAAATGACAAAGACAACAACATAGTTATCAGTTGGTCAAAGTTAACAAGGGGTTCAGAAACCACGGGTTAGTAATTCATTTCTCAATTTCTATGAAGATCTTTACTCAAATCTACGCTCAAGTGAAGATTCATTTACGACCATCGATACGTGTTTTAAATGATTATGCAAATGTGACAAGCGCGGCTAGCTTTTGTTTAGGATAGAATATGATAATTTTAAAACATCAATTCTTTCTCAGATAATTATAATAAGCATCCCCGCATCGCATGTTATTTTCGCTTTATCCTGTTACGATAAATATTGCATCATTCGTCACACAGACTGATTAGCATTATCAATGTATACATTTATATAAACATTAGGTGACGATAGTTAATTATGTATTATAAAAACATTGTTCTCTGATTTGTTTTTAATTTCAGAATAATTTCTTTTTAGCATCGTTTCTCTTCATTTCACTGACAAAGATGGAAAATAGAACATTCCAACTTACTTTTTTCTTTACTTGTTTACATTATAACAAGATTACAACGCGTCAAAACCAATCAATACACTAGCGCTCTACATAATATTACATTCGGCGTATCACAAGGCAGCATTCCGCCCCTCGTCTGTTCATAATTTTCAGTCAGCAAACCCTGCTTTTACGCTCCAAACAAGACGCCACTTCAACAAGCAATTGTATCACGGCATTATTATCGCTGTGCCATCAAAAAAGCCTAAGGGTGAATGTAGCTCTTAATGACTACAACACAGGAGCTGTAATAACTTACATATTCCACAAGCATCTGGTCTATCTTGGCGTTGTTGCAGAGTCCGGCGACGGAGCAGACAGTCTGCGGGTTCATCTCGGAGGACAGAGTCTCCACCAGCTCCGGCACGAAGTCGTCGGCGAGCTTCATGCACTCCTTGGCCACCACCTTGATCGGGATCAGCTTGCAGGAGCCTTCGAACACCTCTTTCAGTTCCTCCTGTAAGGAAAATTTGCCTCTTACACTTTTCTCATCTCCTGGTAGCTTGACTCATGATATTAACATTTTATATTCTGATTGTCACTTGTATGGTGCATATTCGGCACAGTTTTGCGTACTTGCACCTCTCAGAATACAATCACTTTTAAACCGTGTATAAAAATGCAAATGACAGCAATAATTTCAAAGCAGTCATATTTTATATTGGTTTGGTGCATACAACATCGGAAGATCGTAATAGATAGCCCAATCATGATCAAGGCGTGTCTCATTTTACCAGTTCCTTTTTCTTCAGTAATTCAAAGCATTGTTCCCAATCTACTGACCGTCAAATATGACCTATAAGATGATGACAAATATAAGACATTGTTGTTAAGACGCCCAGCGCTATCGGCCGTTGACTTGCTTCACAGGGAGTTGAACCTGTTTGTTCTGCCGATAACATAGCGGGACGACACTTAGATAAAGGTCATAAAAGTTACGGATAGGTCGAAGTAATTACGCTGGCTTTTCAAATACTTTTTTCTTGCGCGCTGTTGCAATTCAGCAAAATGTAAAGCATAAAAGTGTAAAAGTAAAGCGTGCATTGATGTATACAGGGTTTTACTATTTACTGTAAAGGCTGGGTGGGTTTTCATGTTGAAAAACACCTAAAGTGAATTGATATCGTTAGATCTAGGAGCACACAGATGCATGCTATTTCCTTATTCACATTGACGCTTACCTTCATACTAGTCAGTAGGGAAGTATTATGAACTAATACAAAAAATATCATTATGATCGCAAATATTTCCCTTGTTACAAAGGTCTTCTCAGAGAGAAAATTAGTACTAAAATGTACCCCTGGCTGGATAGGTACTGGTTCTTGGAAATTGGCCGGCCTTTTTAACCGACTTCCAAATAGGAGGAGGTTCTCAATTTGAGTGCATGTTTTTTTTATGTTTTCTTGCACGATTTCTCCGCCAATTCGACATTGATTTTGATTTTGAAGATGACTATGTTTCTGTTCGGTAGTGTCGATATGATATTTCTTTAAATTATGATTTCAATATAACGTTATTTGTTTGAGTTAGGTTGTTGAACGGTTTCGCGGTACCTGCGTCTCATTGCTCTGCAGCTGGTCCCTTGCCTGCGTCACCATGTCCGTGCAGATCTTGCAGACGCTGTCCGAGTCCTCGGGGAAGCTGGCCTTGGCCCAGACCTTGGACACGCAGTGCGGGGCGGCGTGGCAGTCGTGGCTTGTGCTGTGTGCGGATTGGAGACGTAAAGTGAATGTTGACGGTGCCGACAGGATGGTAGAAAAACTAACTAACTAAAATTCTAAGCTAATTTGGCTAAAACAACTTCTTTTGAATAAATACTCTATGAGGCGTGTGCAAAATGGAAAAAAATGCTTGACTCTGCTTGCTTGAATGAGTGGAAATTGTATGAAGAAATAGATAATTCTAAAAAACAAAACACACCAAACATAACAAAAAATATTACGAAGTTATTCTATGACGAATGATATTAAAGTATCAATGCAGTTAATACACCGGTTATGCCACAATCCATTGTGTAATTGTTTCGCAGGCAAGTCGACTGAATGAACCAGAGACAATTATTGTGGTGGAAATTCTATTGGGCATGCTATATTACACGATTGACCTAGATTACTATCGCTGTAGAGTAGTTTTGGATATAGCCAGTGGTTTCTTCTTTATTTCAATCAATCTGGGCCAGTAGAGCGAAAACGAACCTCTATCGAGAAAGTATTCGTATTGTTAACGTTAAAATTTTAATGAGATTTTATCAGCGCCCTTGCTATTGACGAGATGCGTACGCGAACGGTTACCTTGATCGACACGTTAACGATACGAACCGTTAAACCTTTCGTGCTTGCCCTACAGCTGTGGGAGTACCTACTGATCAAATCTAAAAGATTTTTTACGTTAACGTAACGAATACTTTCTCGATAGAGGTTCTGATCTTTCCTGGTTTATGTTCTGAGTTCGTGTTTGACCTTCTGAGCTCCGAAACTTGTACAAGATTCGATTACCGGTGTAATCTGATTATCATTTTCACATTTTCTCATAGACTTAGAAATAAATCATTTATTGTAAATAGGCAATAAAATCGCACTTTTACAAGTCAAACAACTAAATCTCATTAACAAAGAGAACCATGAAACCAAATATGATAAATTACATAGTAATTGGTTATGGTTTGAGTTTAAAAATTAGTTTCCCTTTCAAGTAAATACGCTTCTCTTCTCTTATGTGCAAGCTTGAGCTCTTCTAGGTACTCTAGTCTCTGGTAGATTTTTATGGCAATAAGTGAATTAGTTACCGCTTTGTCAGAATCCAAGGATTGTAAACATTTGTATTTCGACCTTGTTGCAAAACGAATGCCGGACGGAAGACTTCGCCTTTGCTTTGTTTCTATGTCCATGACGAAGTGCGACGATACCGACACCGAACAAGTTTTTACGAAATGATGGAATAGAATAAACTCTTGCATTAAGTTTCTTCTCTCTGTCTATCTGTTGCCAATCCGACAACTGGCTCTAATTGGACGTCTTATTATATTCCTTAAAATGTGTCAGTTACGTCATTAAGGTCGATAATTCTAGAGCAACAACTAAAAATTTAACAATACCTGATGTTGCTGCACCAGTAGGAAGGCCCCCAGGTGCATTTTGAGCTTCCAAGCAAATGATCTGTGAATAAATATACATTTTATAACAGCTCCGAAACCATTTTTAACTATTTAAATGAAACATAATCAAATTAATAATAACAGCCTAATATTATCATCAATGGCGGAAATAAGGACTCTGGTCTCAATTTTTTTTTTGGCTAACTAGCACAAGGCACAGCTCGAGAGCTAATGCAGTCCCAAACCGAGTGTAATCACAAGAGAAGATTTTATCATTGCTATTTTACAATAGCCAATTTCGTAAGTGTTAAGCTAAAATTTGCTTTAAGAGCGCCTCAATAACACCATCGAATTACTGTTCAAAGTTCATTGAATGGATATTGCAAACGATATTTTCCTAGAACTCTTTGTAAGCATCCAAGATATCGGGTGACGCGATGTTGACTCAAGTCTGCTAAAGTATTGTTCATTTTGTACACTATCATATAGTTACTGGTTATTTGAAACTATGACGTGGTCGAACCTGTTTAATTTATTATAATAGGTTGAATTTGTATTTAAGTTTGATACTTACTCGTCTTCTTTGCGGGTTCAGACTTCTTTTCCTGTAACAAATTTGAATACGGCCATTGTATTGACTGTAAATAATTCAAAATCTGCCAAGTTCGAGCCGGATTCGCGCACGAAGTAAGTATAAAAACGACCAAAAAAAACACATTTGTTGTATGGGATCCCCTTTCAATTATATTTTATTTTAATCTGTTTTTTAGTATTTTTTGTTATAGCGGCAACAAAAATACATTATCTGTGAAATTTTCAACTGTCTAACTATCACGGTTCATGAGATACAGCCTGGTGACAGACGAACAGACGGACGGAAAGCGGAATCTTCGTAATAGGGTTCCCGTTTTACCCTAAGGGTACGGAACCCTAAAAAACAACACAAAATCTATGAGCTCTTGGCTCGGATTCGCCGACTAAATAGCATGCAAATTAAAAAATGCCTAGAGCGAGAAACAAGACCATTATAAGAATCAGGCATTTGTGGAATAGGCCATCTTGGGTAAAAAAGGCATTATAGAATTACGACACTTTTAACAAGTTTTTTAGAGATACAATTTATACTTTATTTAGATAGATAAAAACTGATTATTAAGTAACTGAACCATATCTATCAACCATATCAGAAAGAGCATTCAATAACAAAAAATGCCTCTTTAAATCCAAAATTACAAAATGTTTACGAAAACGCCTAATAAAAATTTACATCTGGAGTATTGCTTTGTACGGATTCGAAACGTGGACGATGACCCAGAAAGACCGGGAAAGGCTGGAAGCGTTCGAAATGTGGTGCTGGAGGCGAATGGAAAGAATAGGCTGGACGGAAAGAAAAACGAACGAGGAAGTACTTAGCCTGGTCCAAGAAAAACGGAACATATTAGCGACAGCGAAACGGAGGAGAGGAAAGATGTTTGGCCACCTTATACGACATGACACATTTATCAAAAACATCATAGAAGGGAAAGTAGAAGGGAAGAGAGGAAGAGGCAAACCTAGAAGGACATTTACAGATCAGATAAAAGAAAAGACAAATATCACGTCGTATAGGGAAGTCAAAGCTTTGGCTGAAGATAGAGAACGCTGGCGGTTACTTCACCGACAAGAGCTATGCTCTTAAATAAGAAGAAGAAGAAGAAAAAGAGAAGAACCATATCTCTGTTTCCAACCATTATATTGTAATGCTCTGGTACATAATATGATGTTATAATGAATATTACGGCCTGTTGTAAACATAAACATAATTGAAATTGAATTCACTCAAGTAGAGAATTAGACATTGACTATATTGAGAATTGCTCCTATGTAGAGTCATATAGCATTGAACCTAAGCCCCCTGGCACACTTACGTGCTGCGACAGCGCATGGTCGAGCTCCGGGTTGTTGCACATGCCGACGGCGGCGCACAGCGACTCCGCGCTCGCCTCAGACTTCAGCACGTGGTGCACGTACTGCTGCAGGCCCGCGGTGTTGTCCGCGCAGAGCCGCGCCGCGGCCGGGGGCGCCACGTCGTGGCACGCCGAGCTGAGCCGAGCCGCCAGGTAGTCCTGGGTAACGTACATTCTCATGACTCCTCGGCCGTCAGATTCCGCTTTCATCAGATCACTTCTTGTTTTCCGTATATAGGTCAGAATTTACATGTCTCGCGGATGCTGCATGTATACATACGGACGTTTTTTTCTCTCTACCTAAGAAAACACTGACGAAAGTGGAATCAGACGATCGGGGCATTAGAGATTTTCCACATCAGTCATTTTTGACGAAACTGAACTGAAATTATAAAAAAACAGACTGCTTCTGACGAAAGTGGAATCTGACGGACGTGTACTAAATCGTTCCGTTAACATTTATATGAAACAACTACATGCTGTTTCATCCGTGTTCGCTGTTATCCCACAGGAAATGACATTTTTTACGGAATAAAATTTTCTCCTATTTTATATTCCAGGACCTGTGCCTGACAAATTTCGTCAAAATCCGTTTATCCGTTGAGGCGTGAAGAGAGGACAAAACACACACACACAGGCACGAACTTTCGCATTTATTTAATATTAGTAGGATTTCTTTAGCACGTTATCCTACTTATCATCATCAGCATGACATGAACCTAACCCGCGCACTATCAAGTACGAGTTTTACCTCACTTTCGTGAGCAAAAATCGTACAAGTAAATGCGAGTGTTTGTTGGATAAACTTACGAAGACATGAACAAACGAATTAGCGTCATTTTGTGTGCTATCGCAATCCTGTGACAACATACCTCGTTCAGAAGGTCCTTAATATCCTTCAGCTGTCTAAACAGTCTGACGAAGTTGGTGGAGACCTCATTGTCGGTCACCTCAACGCTCTTCGTCACCCATTCTGTGGCAGAACAGTGTCCAACTGCACCGCAGCTGGATGCAATCCTGGGGAGTGGACATTCGTGTCAAATACATATCCTAGTAGAGTGAGGACTGAAGTTCTTCAGTACTGGAAAGCCTCCATTGATATCAGCACATTCGATGAAGAGGGGATACGAATGTCAAAAGTGACAAGTTTGCATTCATATCATTACGAGTCCTGATGAAAAGTGGGTGATTTGATAACCAGTCTCGATGAAATATGTCATTAATATCCGAACAGCTCTTGGTGAACAGTGACTATTATACTTCATTACTGCTCGGCCAAATTTCAAGACGAAAATTACAGACTTTGAAAAAGTTATTGAAGATTGAAGACTGAAGAGGAAGTAGTACAGTGTAATAATTTGTCAGCGACGGTAATATTTTATTATTCAGTTGAACAAATAACATTTGAGTCACCCTCGTCAACAGCTACACAGGACGTCGCGTATTATTTAGATTGAACCGAGCCGCATCGGTTTTATTAAACTAATCGTATTAATCATCTTCGCACGACGTGTGAATCACTGGGTGGGCTTCTTTGTTCTTAATCGATAAAAAAAACGTTATAAACAGGTATTTAAAACGATAAAACATGTAAATACGGTAATTCATGTCCGATATTGGAGTGGACGCGGAAAAGTATCGATATTATTTTCGTTAGTAACACCTACAATCTCAACTGATCACACTCGTCGACATGTTAATTAGAGGAGTCAGGATATCTGTGAATCATTTACAATGTCTGTTATGTAAATATCGTTGGTAAATACACAAAGGCTGCGTATTATGATTTATTGAGTCATAGAACGAAGATGCGAGTAGGTACAATCGATGATTAAACGTGTACGCGTATTCCCAATTCCCCACACTAATTTGATGTATAAAAATATTATAAATAGTTTGTGAAAGGGTTTGTTTAATGGCGGAATAATGGATTTAACTACTACGACATTTGTCTAATTAAAATTATTAACCACACTACGAGTATAATTATTATTAAACACTACAGAACTGACGTCATGAGTTGGCGCGTAGATATAGCTTAAAATTACGTCAAATGTTTTGCACATGTAAATATACCCTGACAAAACAGCTATACTTACTATACATGCCTATACTCAACTGTTTAGTAAAGATATGTTTTATATTTTCCATTGTCTGTATAATGCGGATTTTAGTTATTTATATTCTATATACTTACTTCAAGCTTTGGCACCAGTACGATGGTCCTTTGGAGCATTCTTTTGGCACTTGTCGAGCCAACGACAAATCTGCGAAGAAAACATGTTTATCACACACAATGTAAAAGTAATGATGATTGTATAGAAATACAAATGAGGTTGGTTACTGTGTTCATATTCATCTAATGACGCCCTAGGATTTCATACGCTCCCGGTTCCTACGAGCCTAGAGTAATCTACTCCAAACGGCACAAGCATGTAATCTCTACCTATCGAGATTAGAATATTTGCACCGCTTGAAGGACTCTGTCGATGTAGTATCACCACTGGCATGCTGTGGCGTCTCTGAATGATGGGACGGGGCCAATGCATCAACGCATGTTACACCCCAGATGTCATATTATGGGCCTGTTATTGTGTTTACTCAGAGATGTTACATTGTTACATAAAATATTGTGACACTAATTAAGTACCTACCTACATACTTGTCAGTACATTGTAGCTATAGATAAGAATAAATAATTACGTTAAGAAAACGTGTCAATAAAGGTAATCTGTGTTATTGAATAACGGCAATCACTGACTGGAGAATAAGTCTCATTTATAGAACCTAGTATACCTTTTTATAATATTTATCAAGAACTAGCTGATACCCGCAACTTCGTTCACATTTTTATATAAATAGGTAACTATTTAGAAATTCAACTGATGAAGCGGGGAACAGCTAGGTAAGAATATATCTGTCTCTTTCTCTCTCCCTTTTCCTCTATCTTTCTCCCTCTTTCGCTCTTTCTATCTCTCTTCCTCTACCTCTATCTCTTTCCCTCTCCTCAGATCTCTATTCTTTCCCTATCTTTCTATCATTAATATCCCTCTCCATTCTCAATCTCTCGCCTTCTCTCTCGCTGGCCATCTCATCTATTATATATTATCACCCTCTTTGTCTATATCTCTCCCTTTCCCTCCTTCACTCACTCCCTCTCCCTCTACTTCTATATATTTCGCACTCAATCTCTCTTCCTCCCCCCTCGCTCTCCTCCCTCTCCCCTTCTTCTACCCCCACTATCCCCTCTTTCTCCTCCACTCTCCACTCTTTCCCCACCCACTCTCCCCTCTTTCTCCCCCACTCTCCACTCTTTTCCCCTCCACTCTACCCTCTTTCGCCCCAAACTCTTTCCTCTTTCTCCCCCCACTCGACCCTCTTTCTCCCCCCACTCTCCTCTCTTTTCCCCCCACTCTACCGTCATTCTCCCCGCTCTCCCCTATTTCTCCCCCCACTCTACCCTCATTCTCCCCGCTCTCCCCTCTTTCTCACCCCACTCTCCCCTCTTTCTCCCCCCACTCTACCCTCTTTCTCCCCGCTCTCCCCTCTCTTTATGCCCACTCTACCCTCTTTCTCAACCCACTCTCCCCTCTTTCCCCCACTCACCCCTCTTTCTCCCCCCACTTTCACCTCTTTCTCCCCCACTCTCCCCTCTTTCTCCCCCCATTCTCCCCTCAATGTACCCTCATTCTCCCCCCCACTCTCCCCTCTTTCTCCCCCACTCTCCCCTCTTTCTCCCCCACTCTCCCCTCTTTCTCCCCACTCTCCCCTCTTGATCTCCCCACTCTACCCTCATTCTCCCCGCTCTCCCCTCTTCCTCTCCCCACACTACCCTCTTTCTCCCCGCTCTCCCCTCTTTCTCCCCACTCTCCCCTCATTCTCCCCCCACTCTTCCCTCTTTCTCCCCCGCTCTCCCCTCTTTCTCCCCGCTCTCCCCTCTCTTTCTCCCCACTTTACCCTCTTCTCCCCTCACTCTACCATCTACGCCCCCTTTTCCCCACTCTCCCCCTTTCTTCCCCTCCCTCGCACTCTCCCCTCCATCGCACTCTCCCCCTTGAATTACTTGCCAAATAAAATTACGATCCGTTCAGCCGTTTAAATAGTGGTCCGTAGGGGTGCATCTAAAGAATACCTCATAATTTCAACCCCTATTTCACCCCCTTCGAGATTGTTTTTTGACACAAAAGATAGCCTATGTCCGTCTCATAGGTCCAATCTACCCCTATACCAAATTTCGTCGAAATCGGTTCAGCCGCTTAGCCGTGAAAAGGTAACAAACAAACAGACAAACAGAGTTACTTTCAGATTTATAATATTACTAGCTGCGCCCCGCGGTTTCACCCGCGTTTCACATTATAAAACCTACAGGGCGGGGGCTATTAGATAGGACTTGTAACATTGTGTCAGAGAAAATACTGAAGTTAGGTCGTTTTTCACAGTTATTATTGCACTGATGGACAGGAAAACAGTGATGATGATGATGACTTGTAGCCTATATTGTGTCTCTAAACTATCTGCATACAACATTTCATGCAAATTAAGGTACTATTTCACAGTTTAGCCCACTGTGTATTGTGTAAGTTGGTGTATAAGTTATCAAAATACCAAATTTCAAGCCAATGGGGTAGTTTTTCACAGTTTTTATTGCACTGATGCAAAACGGTGACGATGATGATGATGAAATTAAAGCCTAAGTCGTAAGTTGGGGGATAACCTATCTACGTACGAAATTTTACGCACATTGGGTGTTTTATCGCATTGATGGAAAACGGCGATGATTATGATGATGACTTAATAATATGTTCGTAGCCTATCTCCTAAGTTGGGAGATAACCTATCTGTGAACCAAATTATCTCCCCCCACTCTCCCCTCTTCCCCTGCTCCCCTCCTTCTACCCCCACTCTCCCCTCTTCCCCTGCTCCCCTCCATCTACCCCCACTCTCCCCTCTTTCTCCCCCCACTCTCCCCTCTTTACCCCCACTCTCCCCTCTTTCTCCCCCCACTCTCCCCTCTTTCTCCCAGCTCTACCCTCTTTCTCCCCCCCCCCCATTCTCCCACTTTCTACGGCACTCTCCCCTCTTTCTCCCCCACTCTCCCCTCTTTCTCCCCGCTCTCCCCTCTCTATCTCCCCACTCTCCCCTCTTTCTCCCCACTCTCCATCTTTCTCCTCCCACCCTCCCCTTTCTTCCCGATCACCCCTCTCTTTCTCCCCACTCTCCCCTCTTTCTCCCCCCCACTCTCCCCTCTTTCTCACCCCACTCTCCTCTTTTCTCCCTCAACTCTCCCCCCTCTCCCCTCTATCTCCCCCACTCTCCCGTCTTTTTTCCCGCTCTCCCCGTCTTTCCCTCCACTCTACCATCTAATCCCCCTTTCCCCCCACTCTCCCCCTCCCCTCCCCCGCACTCTCCCCCTCCCCGCCCCCGCACTCTCCCCCTCTCCTCCCATCGCACTCTCCCCCTTTAAATAACGATCCGTTCAGCCGTTTATTGTGGTCCGTTGGGGGTGCATCTAAAGAATACCTCATAATTTCAACCCCCCTTGTTTTTCCCCCTTTAGGGATGATTTTGCAAAAAGCTGAAACCCGTATTTATTTAGATCTTACCAAAAGCCTAAATAAGAATTTTCAGATCCCTAACTTGAAGAATTATGGATTCCCCATACAAACTTTCAACCCCTATTTCATCGCCTTCGAGATTATTTTTTGAGACAAAAGATAGCCTATGTCCGTCTCATAGGTCCAATCTACCCCTATACCAAATTTCATCGAAATCGGTTCAGCCGTTTGAGCGTGAAGAGGTAACAAACATACACACATACACACACACTCACAAACTTTCGGCTTTATAATATTAGTAAGATAGTATGGATTAAATAACACAACAACAGTAAGTATAAAATATTAAATTATGTTATTAACCAGCATTCCTGTTTTGAGTTCACAGCGGTGTGATAAGGCAATATAATGACCGTATATAAATATTTCCATAAACAGTACCATACGAGGGTGAATCAAAAAGTTCTTAGAAGTGCATATATATGAAACCTTTTTGGATCAAGTTCGATATTCAAATTAAAGAGTGTCTATCACACTATATTTATGCAGACTGTCACTTGTTTTTGTCAGTTCGTTCGCATGTAATAAATTTTTTTGTGCAACGAGTTGCTAAAAAGTCAAAATTATGGATAAAAGTGAGTTACGTGCGGTGATAAAATATCTCAGTTTGAAAAAAATGTCTACGAAGGAAATTTTTTTGGACATTCAGCAGACATTAGGGGTCGATGCTGTACCCTATTCTACGGTTGCGTACTGGGTGGCTGAATTTAAAAGAGGTAGATCAAGCTGTAAAGATGACCCGCGTTCTGGGCGGCCTTCAACCTCCGTTACAGAAAAAAATGTCAAAAAGGTTGAGAATCTGGTTTTGGAAGACAGAAGAATGACTATAAAACATATAGCTGAGATCCTAAAGATATCTTTTGGTAGCGTTCAATCCATTTTAATTGATTCACTGGGGTTCAAAAAAGTGTCTGCAAGATGGGTGCCACGAATGTTAACCGACGAAAACAAAAAGCGACGTTTGGAAATTTCCAAGCGTAATCTCGAAATGTTCCAGCGTGATTCGGATAATTTTTGCCGTCGTCTTGTCACCATGGATGAAACGTGGGTCCACCATTTTGATCCTGAAACTAAAAGACAAAGCATGTCTTGGAAACGACCATCCTCTCCATCCATTAAGAAATTTCGAGTTGCTCCTACCGCTGGCAAAGTTATGGCCTCTGTGTTCTGGGATAGTGAAGGAATCCTTTTTATTGATTACATGCCAAAAGGCCAGACGATTACTGGACCCTATTATGCAAATTTAATCCCGAAAGTGCGTGAAGCGATTAAAGAAAAACGTCGTGGAAAACTGTCGTTGGGCGTGTTGTTCCTTCAAGATAACGCTCCTGCTCATCGATCGGAAGTTGCGCTCAACGCAATCCGCTGTGCTGGCTTCAATCTCCTTGACCACCCACCATATTCTCCGGACTTAGCCCCAAGTGATTTTCACTTATTTCCAAAATTAAAAGAGGAAATTCGTGGAACAAAATTTCACGATAATGACGCGGTTATAGCTGCCGTAGAGGACTTTTTCGAGAGTCAAGAAAATAATTTTTTTTCACAAGGAATAAGGAAGTTAGAAACGCGTTATTCTAAATGCATTGCATTGGAGGGAGATTATGTAGAAAAATAAAATATTATTATTTAAATCTTTGCATTTTTTAATATTGATTCCAAGAATTTTTTGATTCACCCTCGTATGAATAACTTCCTCAATTGTCACACATTAATTACTAACAAAAACAAAATCAAAAGTTCTACTTGATTAAGATTAATAATAATGTTATGTAATTTATATTAGGTAGAATACAAAATTAAAATTACAAATGAGTTAAAATGTACCACTGTCATGTTTCGGAAATTAATGACCTAATTGGTAATGACTACAGTCTTTATCCTACTAATATTATAAGTGCGAAAGTTTGTGAGTATGGATGGATGGATGTTTGTTACTCTTTCACGCAAAAAGTACTGAATGGAATTTAATGAAACTTCACAATAATATAGCTTACATATCAGAATAACACATAGGCCCCAATTCATAAAGATTATTTTCGTATATTATCCAAACGCGGGTGAAACCGCGGGGCGCAGCTAGTTTGTAAATAATTCCAAGTGAAATTTGGCTCACAGATTTTCACTTTGTAACCCTACATTCTACTTTTACAGGACGTGTTAACCCTAATCATTGTAATAAAAGTAGTTCAAAAATAATTATTGTTTTATTGTCATACCACATTTACTGTGTAAATCGAAGTATTGTATTGACAAAATATAGAAAGACAAGCATATATAACAGGTATAAAGAGCAATGTAGCATTGCAATGAATACAGAAGTAGCAATATCTGGAACAATTGGTAATACAAACCAGCTACTGTGGCATGTTTGATAATAGGAAATATGATCAGTGGTATAACTACAACACTGAATTACTGGCATAAACAATATTTTTGTTTAGTGTCCATTTACAGGAAAATGAAATAACTTTTAATTAGGTGAGATTATAACATCATATTATTAATTTACATGCTAATGCTAATGAGGACAACAATTAATTAAACACATTAGCAACATGCAATGTCAGTGACCTTCAACCCTGGGCAAATGTCTAGTACATGATAAGACTGTATATAAAGTTCATAAACTTTTATCAGTTAAATTAATATTTACTTAAAAAAACTAGGTCTGATTTGAACATGGACTGATTCTGCAGGCTCCATTGCAGATATTGAAAACTCACTGTCAATCTGTACAAACTACTATAAATCAAGAACATGTATCATTTTGAAACACCTCGATGATTCAATCGAGATACATTGACCCTTGATGTGTGATGTCTCAAAGGATGCAGTTTTTAGGAATACCAGTAGCCCAACACAATATCTAAGGCAAAGTACATAACTTGATAATGTTCCAGGAAAACATCAGGTGGCTAATTAGCAAACACCACCAATAATCATGTAAAACAGATGATAATTTGACTTATTACAGGAAAGAGCCCACTGCCAAGTACCAAATCTATATAGTCAGTCCGTCATTCCATCGGACTCAGCAGCATACCACGCTGCGATTAGGAAGGCATGTTATCCTGTAAGTCCCAGTTGTTATCGATTTATAGCAGTCATTAGCCAAGTCAGAGGCCCTCGGGTGGTCTGATAAACTTGGACACTTGAGGCTAGTATTACCTCAGATGACCACATAATAACAAGTCCATCTATAAACGTCTATATCATAAGATGAGCATGTTAGTGAAATAGGCTGTAAAGTAGTCTACTTTGTACCATCTTCACATTCGACCTATTTATTTTATTTTCTACAGTTCGAATATAAACACAATATAATTGAAGAAACACATTTTAGAGATATTTAGAAGTTCACCCTAATATTTTAAGACACCCGACAAGGTGGTTAGTGACAGAATGTAAATTAGGGAGATTTTGGAAAATAAAATTATTTCACAATGGAAGGAAGGTACTAAATTGAAGATAAGCAGAAGTGTTTACAGCATGTAAAGCAACTCTGAAAGCCTTTAAATTTTTTACTGTTCAATACATTTATTCAACAAACAAAAACATATTCACAAAAACACAAAATAAGCCTTTTTATTTGTTATATTTAGTAATAGAGGTTTATTTCTAGAAATAAAATTTACAAGGCATCGACGTAGGTAATCAAAGTAGATGCTGCGAATATAGTAAAAAACCGCAATCACTCACAAGGGAAAAATAACTGCCGTATCACGACGAAAACACATAAAAATACGCATGAGTTCACAGTAAAATTAAATAAATGTTACAAATACAAGGTCGTTGGCAAACAATTAGTGCGAGCAACAAAAACAACTTACTTGTACAGCAAAAGAGTACAGCCACGAGACAAACACCTAATGCGTTTGCCATTGTTATTGAACACAACTTATATCGTGAGGTCTAGTTTTGTCCCTTGCAGCACAAATACTAAATTACCACGGTAATTTCACTTTGTTTGGATGATATTGCGTAGGTATCGACAAACAATTTGACCAGTCACCTATCCCAACAACGACGGTCGACTGCTTGGTGCTACCAGTATCGGTAGGCAATTTTGGATGGTAGTGATGGTTCTTGAAAAAAGAAAAGTTTTTATCAGTGTGATACCTACATACGTATGTAAATAAAATGTCATTTCCAAAATTATACGAAAAATTCGCAAGAGCGCAGTGAGCGCGGATGTTATTAGGTACCTACTTTTATCACATTCGATACATTAATCGTAATTTCCAATTTATGAGCTGTGATATTTTTAGGTTTTCAGTGTGGTAAATGTAGATCGGACAATAATTATGGGTTTGCGTTATGTGTATGTGTTTACCAAATCATTTATTGTTTAGCCTCTGGGAAAGGTGTGGAGTAGGCATTGTTAAATCTTGTTTTTCTCTGTCTTTCCAGATCTTTCCTGATCACCCTCTTTTCTCGATTTCTTTGCTTATCCATTGGTTTCTGTGGTGTGAACCTGTGCGTATGCAGAGCTCCAGCGACCGTCCTACTGATAGTTTTGAATAAGGGACGGAAAAGGGACGATCCGACATTGAAAGGGACGGCAAACCATTTTGAAGCAGACGTTCTGGCAACGCTGACCGACTGTTTCGGCTTTGTGGTGTCATAATTTTGCAACTGTCAATTGTCAGTGTAATTTTTTATAGGGATGGATTGATAACACTACTAAAATCTGGACTAGATAAAATTATCTGAAAGCGATTAGGTACTGTAAATCCAACGACCGCTTTTTTATTGACCTGTTGGTATTTTGTTACTAATTCTATATAAAAGTTATTTCATCTTAACCTATTAAGGTTAAGATGAAATAACTAAATAAATATGAAAATAATGAAATAAATATGATGAAAGAATAAGTATTGGTAGATTTGATTATAATATCATTTAAATAATATTATTGTATTGAATACCTGTTAAACGAAAAGGGTAAGTAAGTAATTATATATTTAAAAAACGAACCTTCATTTATGAGGGTCAAATAAAATGATGCGCGAAACATAATATGGATAGCTTGATAATTCAAAACACATCACTATACTCTACTACTATTAACTTTACTGCCATCTATACAGTTTTAAAAACTACAGAAAGTTGTGTCTAGTCGCCACTAGGTCGCAGTAAATTCGTTTACGGATTTTTGTCTGGCTTTACTACTCTACAATAGATGGCAGCACAAACATTCAAATCATATTAACTCAAAGAGTTTACTCACTGCCTTTAGGTATCTAGTAAGCATAATTGTTATAAATAGCAAATCCCTCAGAATTATTTAATAGGGTTTATTCCAACTCACTGCGTATGTCATGCCTATCTTATGTAATAAATCTGTCTAATAAAATAAGATGCTGTTGGGAATCGTCATCTCACAGTAACCGCATCACCTGAGAACGGCTGGACCTCACTGGTTATTTTTTATCACATAGGTAGAAACTTATTCCGAATTGGGTTATTATGGAAAGATAAATTGTAAAAGTAGCCCGGAAAATTGGCAAATTCGGGCATAACTGAAAGTTATGTTTTCTATGGGATTTTTATGAACTCAAGAACATTGTAACCATGAACCATAATTATTATGCGTTTGTCAGCAGCTAGTATGAAGAAGGATCGGGTGGTCTGTCTGTCCGTTGGCTTAAACACATAACATACCTACCTATAGAAGGCATACCTACCTACCAAAATAATGTAGACTGCACTACTGAACAGAACTGAAAACAACTGTTCGTTACAAGTATATAAGTAGGCAGATACTTAGTAGGTAGGTACATCGCCATGGATAAAACTCCGAATAAACACGTAAATACGTTACACATCCATACCTACATCTTATTTAGAATTATTTCGACCATAAACCTTTTTAGAGACAATTAACTAAAATAAAGCCAAGCAAGGTGGAACTCAGGGGCAGCAGGCGTTTGTCCACCGAAAGAAAACAAAATGTAATAGGTAAGTTCTTCATTTCCCATCTATAAGTATAAAAGCTACGTATCGAACAAAAGAGTACCGAAACGGAATAGGTATTACTTCCAGGTTAGTTCCGAGACACAATTAGGAGGTTTCCCTCCGGAGCGGTCCGTAATAAAATTAAGAAGAGACGGGTCGGTCGCGGCAGTCGCCTTCCAGGGGCATAAAACAAATCCGCTCGAGCCGGCCCTCAGAAGGAACAGAGATGCTATGGAGCTGCCATGCGATACCTATTATTATTATATCAAAATTTCTGTTCCGCTATTGTTTTCACATAAATAGGTAGGTATGTACTTAGGTACATTGAAAATTAACTTTGCTTACTCAGTATGTATAGAACTCCTTTTGCATAATATAATGTTAATAGATTCAATCAATGAATAACTATGAGAGCACAAAATATGACCAAAAACGTCTTGAACGGCATTTTTATACATCACAATGAAAGGTATTCTATGAGAGCCGCCGAGTACCCCGCCGTCCTCACTCATATTATTTCCCTAATATAATATTTCTACAGTGATGATGGCTGAGCGGTAAATATACAACAACACCGTGTTCGATTCTCGACCAATGAATTTTCATAAGTCATGTGCCGTTTAAAATCGCTCCGTCTTTCGGAGAGCACGTTAAGCCGGCAGCCTTGGTTGTTATTGATCGATAGCAGTCGTTAGGCCACGTCGGAGGCCCATGGGCGGCCTGATAAACTCTGCCACTAGAGGCTCGCACAACCTCATACGACAAACAAGCAAAAATATTTCTACAACTAAAGCAGTCTCCACGCATTCGCCCACGTGCGCTATGTTCACATATTCTGAATAGGTGTTCGGCGGCAGGTTCGTCCTAACGCACTGAACAGTGTCCTTACAGGCCACGTGACACGACTCTCCACTGCCTTGTACTGAACAACTCATGTAGTGTTTGGGTTATCACTTATTTATTGTATCGTTGTGCTTGAAGATAGAATCTCTGCCCGAACCACTAACGTATTGAACTGCCACTAAGCAATACAAGTACCTACGCTACATGCTCTCTTCCTCTTTGTATGATAACAAATTCATACGTAAAATAATTAGGATAGCCAGGATTTAGTAAGAAAACGCGAGTGATAGACGTCGATTTTGTGGAACGAAATTTTAGAAACTTCTGTTTAACTCTGATCTAATCTACAAAAGATTAGATCAGAGTTAAACAGAAGTTTCTAGTAGTAGTAGAAGAAGGTGTAGTAATTTTATTGTTACAGGATCTAGATACATGCACATTGCACAACTCTCTTTAGCTTAAGCATTGAACACACTCACTCACGGAAGGGACTCTTCTGGGTAACTATTTATAGGATCTATAATATATTATTTTGATATTACTTATCTACTATCCTCAAACATAATTAACATACCTAACCAAATCAGCAAGCGTACACACCCAGCAGTAAGACTGAATATTTGCTGCTTGACAACAAACTAGTTAATAATTGACTAGTTAATTACGCCCACTCGTAACACAAAAGTATTTATCAAGCAAACTCTCGAGCACCAAAGTTAATAGGCACCCCAAACTACGACAGTTACCCGAACAAGTGCATCCCACTACTTTATCCCGTTCGGCCACTGCAAAGCACCTGTACTCTAAAATATACGAGCCTCGACCGCAGGCCATACGAGTCGCGAAGTTCCCGCAGTTAGGAAAGATTTGTCGGCTAATGCTCAACTCCTGTAAGTAAAAATTATGATTATCGCCCACCGAGAGCTGAGCCCTTGATCCCTAACTAACGGCACGAGCTGGAGACTCGCGACTTTCCTTTTCTTCTCAACTATAACTCTTTTTTATTGCCTTAGCCAGTTGCACCGAGGAGCGGGCCAGTGGCTGCTACCACTGGATTACGGGCCGACCTAACTGATAGCCAAAGTAAGGACTCTTGAACGTAGTTTATTTACAAATCGGTCGGTGAGGATTTGTTTTTTCTGGAAACGAGTTTGACCCGGTTCGCCGTTAAAGTGACAAAGGACGGACACGTAGGGACGACTCGGCGAAGCTCGCGATTACTTTTGTGACGTCGTAAAACTCACCTTTACGTATTCGTAACTTTGAAATTACCCTCGGTTAAATTGGAGGCCTGCGTAGAAAGTTGGGGGCGAATTTTGGGACCTTTTGGGACATTTTTATTATCAAATACAGTGATGCGCTGCTTTGTTTTTCCACTAAAACATGTAGATACCAAATAGCGAGTATAATAGCGTCTAATAATAAATAAAAAAATAATGAGGTACGAAAAGTGAATCATATTGAAGATAGAAGACATATTTCAATGCGTTTTTCACTGTTTAATTACTTACGTTAGATCCTATAGTATATAATATATACTTATCCTATAATAAGATAAATCATATTATTATGTACTATGATAACTGGCAATATTATCAAACACTCGCGACTGAAATTCGACATGGTGAAGGTAGAAAACATTACAGGATTGAACGCAATTGGTTAAGCATCTAATCAAAGTGTAATAAAAATAGAACACAACCCATAAACCCCCAGCTTACCAAACATAAAACATACGAGTGCAATACATAAATGAGGCTGGGCCCAGACGAAGCCTGCGACGGTCGATTAAGGAAGCAAGTGCAGCGTTACCTTGGCGACGCCGCCATCTTGACGCCCCGGGGGTGGCTCCGACCCCTCAGCCCCCACTGTAAACAACCCGCCTGTATCGCTGCACTGAAATACTCGATATATTTAAAAGGCTGCCTCGAGTCTCTCGAATCGCAGTCGCCGGATAAAATTGTCAATTTATAGAGGATCAAAAAAATGTAATTGGTCTACGTTACTGGCTTTTGACGGCCGCGTTGCCGTTGATGGGTTTGTTTATTCATCAGTGGGTTACAGTAACGGCAGTTTCTTTAATTTGTTGTTAAAAATGTGATACCTACTATAAACAGACTCTATTATGTAGGGATGTACCGGCCACAAATCGGGTCTACGAGTCCGTTTCATTGTAGTATAGTAGACAATAAGCTATAATACCTAAGCATAAGTTAATGGCCCTCCGAATTCGAATATAAGCAGCACACAGTACCTACATATTATACAGTGCATATTATTTTGTGAGAAAGTTACGTGGGGATTCAGGTGAAGCAATTTATGTAGATGAAAATACATATTTTAAAACTCCATTAATTATGTAGAGCCACTAGATCTAAAGTCCAGATATGATTTGCACTATTACAACCTGTGATCGTCCAATTACTACACATGGCTAGAAGACGAATGGCAGCCATTATTCAAGATTAGGCAGCTGGCCGCCTTCCTTTGGCAACGACAGAATTAAATCATTTTTATTGCTTCCAAGTTCTAAAACTAGCATTTTTCATTATGACGTCATGCAAGATCAGTAATCATGATTGATTTAGCGCTGAAAACTATTGCCAATGTTGAGATTCCATAGGCGTTAAAAACATGCCTAAGTACAATTTTTTGATTTCATTTGATTTGTGACCTTCCCGCTGCGGTCATTAAACTAACTGGAAAGACGACCTAGCTACGAACACGGCACTATTCTAGGTTTATTTGCTTTGTAGTGTCATGATTTTTCAGTATCTCAGTGATATAACAAACAAGGTACATATTTCAAAAACATAAATAATATCATACAAACATATTTTTTTTTTTCTGGATTAGCATAATAATTACACATTAATAGGGCACTATTTACAACCTGCTAGAAAACATGACTGCGAGCAACTTCGCGGTTGTAACTAATACCGACCACTTGATTCAGTGAACATTTCACACACTCATAAAATTATATCTTAAGAAATATTTGCATATTGCGGATGATTTTACATAGAACTCGCTGGCGTTCAACGAAATTATGTGTTATTCATACAATACATAGAGACTCACCACATAATATACAACGGGGCCCGACGTTCTCCATATTATTAAAGCAGAAGGCAATCTGTTCAACGTTTTAATGTATTATGTAGTATTATAAAGGCGTGAGGCCCGCTCCTTCTTATGATTTATTCATGAGGCAGAAGCAACGCTAAATTTCAACATGCCTGCTTGTACACAGTTTTAGTGGAAATTTTGAGTGGTTGATTAAGTAATTTGTTTTGTCTAATTAATTATGTATCGGAAAATTGTCTTGTCTTCGCGTTCCTTGTAAAGTTATGGAGTAGGTACCTTGCACTTTTAAGTAGTCTGTAGTGGAAGTGTGATATAAAGTATAATGGAAAGGTTCAGTTCAGTTGAGATGTTGGTGGCTGCGACAGTTTTTTGGATAATCTAGTCAATTTATTATATATATTACATATTGTGTTGTGTTAAATATAATGTAGGTAACTCAGATTGACATAAGTATCACACAGTAAAATGTATCATTAAATTTACATAGAAGATCATTTCTTTTTTGGAGCCACGTGCTAAGTTTTAGTGCGGTTTATATTTCTATTGTAGTGTTAATTGGTTTTCAAATAAATATTACAGCCCTTACATAAGCGGAGAAGCTAGGAACACGAGTACAAACTATATGTGACTATATAGGTAGTTAGTGTGTCTTGGTAGTGTGTGAGTTGGTAGGTAATGCATTTTGTTCCCGTGAACAAAACTCGAAAGCGCCGCGCGAGTGCAATATATACCACGACAGAAGTTTGTTCAGCTTCCTCCGTTCCAAACATTTTATACACATAATATTTCCACGGAAAGGAAAACTTCTTTGAACTCGGGAACAAAGCCAATCCACCGCGGTTATCCCTGATATTTTCAGCCGAAGCCGTACCTTATTCGCAAACATCGAATCCCGTATACAATACAGTGCGAAACGAAATTCGAAGGATAGATAATTTCGAAGAGAAAGAAATAAGGCGAAAGGGAAAAAAATATAAATTGAATAGTCGAATACACGCATCCCGGCATTACCATAAAGGCAACAGGGATCAAGCGGGATTCCTCTACGAACTTTTTTATTTTCCTTCCACCTCTAAATCTCCCAGGGAAAGCTTCGCGAATCTGCAAATGTTGATTTGATGATGTCGTGTCGTGCGTGCGACAAGCTCGCCGCGTTCGCTCTGTCGCACGACGCGTTATTGCTGACCGGTTTTATCGCTCGTGACGTCACACGTCACAGGCTTCTACAATGCCGATTTGATTACTTGCACATTTATTGCCGCGGCTCTCGGATTTGTAGCCGCTTCGGAGGTTGATTAAATTTTAGCCGAGACCAGTCTCCGCTGAAATTATACGAGGTGCTTTCAGCGAGATATAACTACTGAGAACAATTGAGTCTATTGTCTTGGATAATAATATGCGAGTATACATTAGGTAGATAAAGTGTAGGAGCAAAAGGTTGCGGGCGTGAGCGGTGGAGGGCGGATCTTAATGACCGCAATGGATGAGCACCGTAGCTCATCCATTGCGGTCATTAAGACACATTAACCCCCTATCCCCGCACCCCTCCCGAGGCACCTCCCTACAAACAAACCCAGTTTTTAATTCAACTTTCCTCCTTCACCAATTTGCATGATTACTTTCGTTTTTATTATGCTCCTCCGCCGCTGACTCGGGCTCTATTACGCTAAAGTATTGGTTATTCGGATAAGTCGCAGTTTAAATACGGGAAAGAAAATCTTTTCCATTTTCTTGAGGAAAACGTGTTGAATGAACCACTAAAAGTAAAATCCGTTTTGAACATACATTTCCCGATGTAGTTATCTGAATTGGGTCTGAATGATTAGAAAATAAAGTCACAAATATTTATATTCGTAAAACTGAAGCTTACTGTTTAATTGCTTACCACAAAATAGCTCCTACGAAGCTAGACAATAGACATTCAAATAAACTGATTATTGCGGGCCGTTACTTCCGCCGGAGCACCTCGAAACAACTATCCGGAGCTACAATTTTGAAACAATTACCTCCAGCTCAATATCGTAAGATTAAGAAAGTCCACGGTCGGCATTAGGATTTGGGCGAACGACGGCGAACCGTCTTAACAGCCAGACTCCACAAATTGCGGACCTTAACGAGGGCATAAAACTCGAGTCGCACTCCCGGAGACGCCGCAGATTGTACTCAGACTTAGTTCAGGATTAATGGTGTAGAAAACAGATTATCATTGGCTGGATTTCCATTAGTGAAGACCCCTGCCACCGGCGCGTGAAAACTCCTCAGATAACAGCCACTCCGTGTTATTATTTTCCACATAACGGAGCAGCGCGTCTCCCAATTTAATTCTATTACGTTCTGTCGCGTTTGAACGACGGGACAATAAAGTTGTGCGAGACGCGATGCGACGCTAGCTTCGGGAGTAGGTGCCACATACTACGTACTCTCCTACTCGTCGAGTCAATATAGTTGGCTGAGCCGATAGCGGCTTCGCGCCTTTATTGAATACGCTGATTTGATTTCGGTGATGTTTGTTTTGAATTCCGTATGAAGTTTGTTTTTTTTATAGAACGTTATGGGGTTTCTTTGCGTTGGCGTAATCGTGAGGATAAGGGAAGGGCACATAATTTACGTTTACTGGCAAATAAGATCTGCAGACATAACGGATTGCTGTTGATGCAATCGTTTCTTAGTTCTTATAACTTGAGCATAATTTTGTACTTGCCTACTTAATCGTTTAGTGAGAAAAAAATAAAGGCTTGCAATTAGTCCATAACTCGTTACGGGGCTGCAAAGCGACATTCCGGAGCCAATTAATAATATACTTCCAAGAAAATGTGCTGATATTCAAAGGATAACTGAAAATCTACAATGACAAAGCCGCGCTTTGCGCTATCAGCTTCATTTTTGTTACCTATCGTTAGACTTTTACGTACTCATTTTTCCAGGGTCTATAGAAGTTAGAATTAACTGTTCTGGAAACTTCTATAAAGCCATTAATAATACCTACAAACGTAATAGCACCAGCGTTTCTAAAGCAACGTCACCACACGCCGAGCCTCATTGTAAATGCTGTTGGTTCGTTTTAAAACATAACACGTACGCTGCTGCGATGTTTTAATGAATACAAATTACATTTGCAAATGTGGTTTAATCCACAAATTAGTTACGGCCCCCCGCGCCCTGCTAGCGCCCCCGCTCAACCCTAACTAAATACCGGTGAAGCTTTTCATACGAAATACAGGGTAATTAGAAAATTTGCCGTCGATGAAATGCATTGAAAATAGTACTGCATGTGGTTACACTGAAAATAGAATATTGTTTGGACTGTAATATCGATTCGACTGTGATATTGATTTTAAAAAGAATTATATATTTGTGTTTTTGTGAAGGCAGTTAACCTAATCGTTGTGAGTGTTTAGAATGCGCAATAGTTGCTTATTTGTGTTAGTTATAATATTATTTCGTTACTAGATTAGACAGTTGTAATATCCAAAAATCCAAACAGCACTAAAATGGTGTTACAGGTATTATAAAAAAAAATCACGATTCTCAATTTTATATGCTAGGAACGTCATTTTTACAACTCAGTTTACAGCTAGAAACCTCTAATCCTTAAAAAATTCGCATCATCCAATATCAAGTCTATAAAGCATAAAATGTAACAAATATATCGTTACTGCGCAGGTTTATAGGTATAATAACCGGAATTGGGCTGCTTTCCGCCTCATCTACCGCTCGTTATATGTGGAGTCGCCACGCGGCGCCTGCCGCCGAGACTGTCTTGTTTTACTACCTTCTTTTTATTTACGTTTTGGCTGCGCACGTTTGTGTATTTATAGCCTTGATTTAGCCAGTATCATATATTATGTTTCAGCCAATATCTAGAGTTCAGTTATACCCAGCAGTTGTTCAATGTCACGATTCAGTCAGTTTTGGAGAGAATACTAAATAGTAAGGATGAAATATAAATTGATATGGAATAAATGAAATAATGGGACTTAGTAAATCGTGTTTAGTTGTTTTAAAACTCTACATTTGTCATGCTTCCAGTTTCTGTTTTCAAAGAACTTTACTTCAATGTAAACTGACAAGCTTCTATAGCACATTGCGAGCCTTAAATTAACGCGGAGGAATTCTTCATTCATAGATTTATTATGTAACATCAATCGATGGTTTCTTTTGATTTATTATTTAGCTGTATATTTGTTTATACTGTAAACCAGTGAACGTCAATTTCACTGGTGTAACACCGAAATTCTAGCAATTATTAAAAGCTTTTCCTACAGCATGAATATAGTTTAAACTTGTTCAGTGATTAAGTACTGACAATTTGTCGTGTGGTACCACTGCCTTAATATGCCCAAAGACCACTTAAAAGACTAGTCTTACACCCGGTTTCTGAAACGTCAGCCAACTTTGACTACAGTTTAATTATATTGCCATCCTTGTCATTTGCTTAGTGTCAGATAGAGACAACGATAGTTTTAAACTACTGTCAACGCCAACAAACGTTCCAGAAACTGGGGGTTAGCGACGTACAAACTTGATGGAAATTTCCGTTCTAGCAGTTCCCAAAGCCTGGCTCCCTTAGTTATACGGGATCGTAAATCTTCATTCTCGCCTCCGCCCCTCTTGATTTGGGCGCCCACCACTCGAAGGATATCACATATCATAATGATAGTGGTGACGGGTGAAATAACTGACTTTCTTGGAAAAATCTTAGGGGCAAATAGCCGTTGGACATAATGTTATCAAAACACAATAATTTTCAATGCATGTTATATTTATAATCTGTGTAACAAACAACGGGCAAGCAGATTTTTGCTTTTTAGCAAGTGTACAGTTTAATTTGAGTAGAGGGGATGTTTTACTTTTGTGAAAAGTGGATTCATGGATGTGCATATGAAATTATATGTCAGTCAGCGGTACCCACGATACAGGAGGGAGTAATCCTAATGTGGGACTACCTTTTAAAAATATCAATATAATTACGATAGTTAGTAACCACTTTAAAAAATCAAAACATTTCATTTAAGCTTTGGCGTAGTCTCTAACTAAACGGAAGTAGGTATCCTACCTACAATCTATATACTATAGGTTGGGATATTAACTAGATTCTGTGACTGCCATCATTCAAATAAACTACGTAATAATCCCGAAAGGTATTTAAGAAACATTACACGAATGAATCGCTGTGCAAGTCTAGTAGTTTTCGCAATAAATCCTCGTCGTTGTGTATTTATTTACTCCCGCCCGCCCCAGCCGCCCGCCCCAGTCGCCCGCCCATGGACGTTGCATACAAAGGCTAAGTTATTAATGGCACTGTCTCCTATTATAAGCAAGTAAACAACGCCCTATGATTACATTCATAATCTTGGCCTCATGTCACCTGGGTCTAGCTAGAGGAACAAATATCACGAGGATAAAGTTCTTCAACCATAATAGAAGTATCTTACAAGCCTGATACTTACTTATTTATATTATTTTCTAATGATAATCGAACTAGCAATTTCCACTGTATTATGGAGGCAAACATTACCTGTATAATATTACCACTACATAGAATCTGATATAGTCGAACGTCTATCTCGCCTATCAAACAATGACTGAATAAACTCACAGGATTGAATAAAGCATTTATAAGCTTGGATTAGATCCGATCTCGCGGCTGAAGCTTCGAAAAAGACGAAAAACGTATTATAATAAATGTTAAAAACTATAAAATAGTTGAAGGTACAGGTAAAGTCTATAGATATCAATTCAAAGTTGCAATTCGAAAACAGTTTTTAGCCCAAATTATTTCAGATTTCAGCTAAAATTACCTACTATTACACCAAACACCACCTTGTAAGCGATGTATCGAAGCTTAGACGTTATAATTACAAGGAACTATAAACTACAATTCAATCAGTGATCGTCCCCGTATATGTTTATACGAGCAGAGTATAGCGAGAGCGATATTGTTTCGTAGTCAGCCGGCTTCAGGCACGGAGCACAATTAACTTGTAAGATTGTCTGCGGAGGCTGCATGCACCCTCGCCTCCCCATCATCTACCCTCCCTTCCAAACAAAACATCAATAAATCCTCCACAACAAACGAATACCAACTCTATTCGCGTTGGCCTGAGTCGAAAATGATTTGTTCCCAAATAAGTTTTATGTGCCGCATTTATTTCGTGTAGGTATAGTCAGTCCAGTTACCCTTGATTGGTTGTCGTTTCTCTAATCCCGTTTTGATCCTATCCACCCGAAACCTAGCCCTCTTCGGTCCTCAGTTAACTATTGACGCGTATACCTGTACGTTTGTATTTATGTGTAATTTATCTCCATGCGAAGGGAGAACGCTCGGACAGCGATATTTTATTCAGATTTTTGGAGATTTTGACAGATCGTAATGGTGTTTGTTAGCTTACATTATACTGATTTTTAACCATTTCAAAGAGAAGCCGGTTTTCACATTGGATGTTTTATTTTTTGTATAATTATTATCTACCGCTGCACCGATTTAGATGATTTCCTTTTTATTGATAAGACATCCAGGGTGGGCTCATTTAAACTTTACATCAATATATTATGGATGAAAATGAGAAATTGTAGTAGGTAAATATGTATGAAAGTTCTTGCATGATAATGAATAATGATGTCTAAAATAGTAGTTAATAATAGTGTGAACTGTGATTAATAGTGAATGTGTGGAAGCTGTGACTTGAATAAAGTGGATGTTCGATAGTCCTTACCTTACCCAAAATTAGTAGAAGTTTGAAAACTGGTTCTATAATCCCTGCTACGTCATGCCTTCTCTTGACATTATTGAAGATTGTATCATTCATACAAGTGCTTAGTAGGTGTGACGCTCAAATTTAGTCACCAGCCCGGTGTATGGTAACCCGATTATATTACGTTGTTGTTACATCTTGCCTTGTTTGCGGGTAAATATTGTATAGGGTTGATATGATAAGGACGCACGTCGCACGCAGAGCCCAGACCTCGGTGACGAAGGCGATCCGTGATAAAATAAAAAGTGAGTCTAATGTTTGCGACCATAAAGATAACCGTGACGCGCATCGCTGCAGTCGGCCACCGCCACACGTGCTGAGCCACGGAACCCAGAGCAAATACCGCATGTACCCTAATTATACAGCAAATACTGAAAACTCGACATTGACTCTCTGATAATGAGTGCGGTGACAAATATTTATGTTTTTTTTAATTTACAGCCGACCTTTGACGTCAACCGTTATCTGGGGCCCGATTCTCGCGCTATAGATAATACGGTGTTGAATTCGACAACAATAAATCGCAACATAATATATCGATTGAAATTCAATTAAATATTATTCACATGGTCAATAAAATTGACTAGAGTAAATAATATTAATCCATATTTTTGATAAAGTATTTTGGAATCGATGTAAAGCATACAGATCTATCGATGCTTCACTGCTCCAATGTTGTCCAATGCAACAGTGATATCTAACACTGTCGAATAAGGGCCACATTATGAACAGAGCCTAGTTTTCGTGTAATAGAGTAGATGCTAGAGAATTAGGGCCTGTTTGTCCGCATCGCAATCGCGAGGAACGGCGCTAGTCCGCGAAAACACGCCAAAAAGAGCAAAGAATCGGAAAGCGATACGGCTAATCCCACTAATCGGGGAGCAATTGAAAAATAAAAATGTAGATGGCGGAATGATTCCATTTAGAGCCAAAACGATGCGACAAAATAATAAAAAAGGTGCGGATGGAGCGGAGCGAGCTGCTTCGCAGTCCCGCACCGACCGGCGGCTAATATTGAAAGCAAATCCTCGGCTAAATCCTTAAAGCGCCAGGATTGAACCACCTGGAAACTGTGTGTTTCCACACTCCTGATAATCATTTGCCGGATTATTGTATACTTTCGGCCTAATGTCACGCGATTTACGTGAATCAATTGATTCATATTTATTAGCTTTGCGGGATTTGGATCGGTCGTGATTTTTTACGTTTGGTGTTTGAGGATTTTGAAGATTTAACATTTTTAAAGGGTGTTATTACATTCATGGGTATAATTATGAATTTTAGGATTTTATTTGAAGGCAATCTAAATGAATGAAAAAGTGACAGTTTTTTCGTCGAAAGAATACAGCACAACATGTGAAACAACATGTGAGTTTGTGATTTTTTTCTGTATTGTATTGTAAATGTTTTAATTGTATGGTACTCTATAAAGAGTTATTGTATTGTATTTTATTGTGTTGTGAAAATAATAATTTAGTACCATAGTATAATTTAACAATATTTTTTATATTATTTTGCATAGGTACATAATACTTTTAGTTGGGTGAATTATTTTTTACAAATTTTTAATTGATAAGTATTATGCCATAATAACCTTCGTCAAACAATGAGATCACAAATCTAACAGGTAGGCTACGGGTCAGTTGGAACGCCATCGTCGCTTTTGTCAACAAAGCGACCAGTCGTTACAATTTCGTAGCACTGCGTAGCGCGTAGCTGCAGTGCTTAAAGATATTATTTATCATTACCAATACTCTTGTAGCTCTACGAGTCATTTGTATATTTTTCTTATCTTATGTATATGTTGCAGTATAATGCCCGGTTTCTGAACCCCTTGTTAACTTTGACCAACCGATAAGTCTTTCGTTGTCTCTATCTGCCACTAAACAAATGACAAAGACAGCAATGTGCTTATTGGTTGGTCAAAATTATCAAAGGTTTCAGAAACTGGGCATAAGATAGCTAACGCCGTGATATAATTATACTATTATCACTAGAGATATAACTATATCCCGGATTGACTGGTCAATCCAATCCAAATGTTGCTATATGGGATTGATATCACAATCCATTTTTAGATTTAAACGTGCCAATAACCGATCCGTGGATTGGTTTATAAAGGCATGCAGATTGGAAATCGATCGAACGATAGGCAGCAATCCAAGAACGATTTCAATCTTCAATATTAAGTTTGGCTGTGAGTAACCATCTTACTGCCACATTATATTTATTATGCGTGCATGCCTAGTGAACATTTTATTTTTCTAATGGTGCCTATAGTAATAAGGCTTGAAATGAAGCAAAGATATTTAATTTATTTTCAACTTTTAATAAGTAATTACTTCTCTCAAATGGAATTGCACTACCTATACGTTTCAACTATATCAAGAAACATTTCGTATTTTAACAATCAGGCCATCTCATTGTAAATACTGAAAATAATAATTATATACTTTTATATAAAAGTACTTACTTTAAAGTGCATGCAATTTATCTCTCCCGTCCACTGCCTTCGCTCCGTCAAGTTGCAGTTGAAATGGCTTACGCTAACGCGATGTACATTTCAATATGAATATATTGTGTACATCTATTGTATTAGAAGTTCTTAAACTTTCGCGTATTGAATACAATATGTCAACTAGAATTTAAACGTCGAGGTATGTCAAAATTATATATTTTGATATTAGTTTGTGCGCGAATTAGATTGTAATTATAGTTAACATCTACTCGTATTACTAGCAGATACCCGTGGCTTCGCTTGCATTGTCATCTGAATGATGTCTACAAATATATATATATAGGTATATGTATATATTTTGAAATAGTGTAGCCCCAATAACTTCATGATACCGATTAGTTTTGAAACTGACAATAATGACGTCTTCAGAGAAGTCTAGACGCGGATCGCTGTCGTTATTATGATCTTTATTTCATAGTAGTTACGATCTATACGTTCATAGAATTTCTGAATATATTTTTAAAATGATTTAACTGCCGGCAAAAAATACCCACATAGGGTTACAATCGTGAATGGTTTGTAATTTTCATTGCGAGACATTAAATAGTGGATTTAACTGCTTTATGTGTTTAAGTGTGTTTATTTTATATTAATATATTATACTTGTACAGTGGGACAATACACACTGAATTGTTATTATGATTTACACTTGTATAGCAATATATCTGCTCGTAAACTGCAATTATAAGGTTTATAGCACCGCGCGACCTAAACCTACACTTAGGTCACGCTATGCGGTATTCAGAGTAGCCTATAATTACATCGGCAACCCAATGTAGAGAATGTACTGAATCAAAGTTAATTATAGTACATTTTTACACGACCGCACCGTGCGAAAAATAAACCTAACTACTAATTTCACATAATCATAGTAAA
Organism: Hylaea fasciaria; assembly: GCA_905147375.1. Lineage (NCBI taxonomy): Eukaryota > Metazoa > Arthropoda > Insecta > Lepidoptera > Geometridae > Hylaea > Hylaea fasciaria. The sequence continues at coordinate 3,334,038 of LR990201.1, forward strand.
CAAGAAAAGATACTTTTGACCCGTAACGTGTGAGCGCTCGACCGAAACGCCAATGCCTTACGTATGGCGCCATCTTTCTGCATGTTGGCATTTTGGCATTTATCCAGATCAATCACAAATTCCGAGATCAAGGTAATCACTTCACAATAATTATTTGTTTACAAAACGAAACCGCGACACTAACGATATTTAACACAATTGATTAAAATATCAATTGATTTAAACCTTTTAGACTATTATTTAAACTGAACAGTATTAAAACTGAAACAATATTGCATTAAGTAATCCACGAACATAAATATGCATCCGAAAATACGAATAACCCAAAAACTACATCTAAAAGTGATACAGGTAGCTGTGAAATTGCCTTACCGGTGGAATGTCAACCTACATTTGCGCGTTTATTGCTACGAGTCAAATGAACATCTTTTTATTAAATAAATAAGAAAATGGCGGTTTTATTTCACACGTGCTATAAAATAGTATACTAAGTGATCGCGCTAAGGATAGGAAATGAAACGGTCCAGTATCAGTGATATTTTATTATGACTAGAGGTTTGTAATTACAAAACAGCCGGTACTCCCACCCCGGGGATATGTGACAAAATTATTAACAACAAACCTTACTTGCTGACATTATGTTTGATATGTATAAAATGAAAACTTCAAATTGTTCACATTCATTATATTAAGATAAATTTCGATCTAATTAGTAAATATTTACAATTTTCGGAATTAAGATGTTTCCTCACTGATAAGTAGGCACGCGGAAAGGTATTCTAATTCGTGATTTTAACTAAAATTATGAGCACCTGTTTCCAACCTCCCAAATAAGAAACATCTGTTGGTTAAATATCAACTAGAGTTGTCAGCGAAAAGGTTCGTCGTTACTATTAAATTAAACAACAATTAACAATTAAGGGTGCCTTATCTCAATAATAGGATAGTAAAATTATTTAGGAGAAGTGAAACAGGCCTCAATTGTATTAATATTTAAATGCTAGTTACAATATATTTACAGTAAACTCTGTGTTTAGTAAGGTTATAAATATGTTTAATAAATATTGAGATCCTGGTTACATTAATCTCATTTTGGAGGCGGCTATTTTGAAGTTAATATGCATCTTTGGATATGTGTAGGTACAATTAGCGAAATATGCACGCTACTTAGCAAATATTATATTAGGTATATGATAATATTGATACTTCAAAACTAAATTCGTGAGACAGAATAAGATCTTAGTCGATAGTAGGTGCCTACTTTGTTTACAATTGATGGTACGACAGGCTTATCTCACTAGAATATTGTAACTAAGTAGACTGCATACTTTTATAATTAAATAGATATATAAACAATAATACTCAATACTTTCAGTTCAATAAAACAATCAATATAATTTAGCATTTTATACAAATCAATTTAAAAGGTTTGTAGTTTTATAATTATAATAAATGCCACCATCGAAATGTTAACAATAAAATTGTGATTTGAATCTTGAAATAAGTTTAAGAAATGTTGATTATTATTTGTTTGTTGTTTTAATATTTTTTTTCAAACTGCTTTACGGGTACAGTAAAATATATACGCACATTTATACTTATCTAGAATTTTAAGCTGATACCACACAACGTAGGTATAAAATGTTGATATAACAAAAACCATAATGATACGACAATATAGGAATTCTATACCTTTATTGTACTCTCATGTGGTACCTTTAAAATTTTAACACGTTAAATTGATTACCTCAAAATGCTCGCTCTATAATTATCTTTATTAAAATTAGCTATTACATATTTACAACAATCGAAATTATACTACTACTTATGACAAAGTAACACTAAATACAGTAAGCTTGTAAAAATTGCACACATCGCTTTGGTATACGTACGTACATAACTACATATTTACAGTAATTTTGAAACGACATCGTTAAGTTTTATTGCCCGAAGTTTCGTAACGAACATTATTAACTAAGACATTTGAACCCCTATTATGAGGAGCTTCTCTTACTCTCGTACCATGAAGATCTCCTATTTCACATTAGACTGTCTAATTTTGCCACTAATAGTGCTGTGTCCACGATCATACTTCGCTTTTTTATAAGTGGGACAATTATTACAAACCGTTTCTCTCATAAAACCATCAACGTGCACTCACACAGTTTTCCTCAGTAATTTATTTTTCTTACCGAGGAACCTACAATCCAATAACAACCAATCACGGCGAGCTAAGATCACCAACTCTCTCTCGTCCACGACCATCGCGGTAGACGGAGCGGTTCCAACGCCGATCACAAGTTATTGCCACTGATTAGTTTCATAAAGTACAAAGGCGCTCAGTCGAACCATTCCCACAGGTGGGAGGGAAGGTGGTCGAGAGGGCGCGCGGGCGGCGACTAGGAGGCGCGCGCGGCGGCGGCGGCCATGTGCGGCGAGCGCGCGTCGTCGCGGCCGCGGGCCTCGTCTCAGAGCACGCGGTCCGAGACCCCGACGCCGCCCGCGTACTGGCACGCCGACAGCGGGGCCGAGCCGGCGCGGGACACGGGCGACACCGACCCGTACCCGCCGCCGTACGAGTGCTGCTTAGCCTTCAGCCGCAACGACGCGATCGACGACGACATCGCCGGGCACGGCTCGGCGCGGTACATGCTGTACGGGTTGGGCGGCGCCGTGTACGGACACGGCGCCACGCCGCCGCTCACGCCGCCCGAGCCCGCCATGCCGCCGCCGACGCCGCCGACGCCGCCCATCGACGTCGCCGTGTTGAAGCAGTTCACCGAGCCTGCGGGGAAACGGCTTTTAGACACAATCGAAACGTCACGAGCTGAGAGCGCTTTTTTACTTTAAATGATTTTAGTCGGCGAGTCGATGGGCGATGAGAGATTTAGGATCGGCGTCGACCGGCTTAGGCAGGAGGGGAGAGATTATACCCAGTAGTGCGTCGATACGGGCTGGCGATGGTTGTGGTGCGCCGGCGAGTCGTTGGCGCAGCAGTTCGTTTCATACCAACCTTGGTGGTGGCTCGCCGGCACGACCGATCCCAGTGGGTTCACGGGCCACGGGAAGCTCTTGGTCCCGAGAGGGCTGGGCACCTTCGCCGCCCAGTTGTTGTATGGATACGAGGAGTACAGGGCGTCGGTGTCCGGGAAGGGCTGCATGAGCCCGTTGAACTGCGTGCTGAAACCGTTCTTGAAGTCGGCGGCGGCGGCCGCGGCGGCGTTCATAGCGTTCCGTTCGCGTTTCCGCCATTTCGCTCTTCTGTTCTTGAACCACACCTGTAACGAGAAAAGTTTGTTATAGCTTTTTGAACTCTAGCCAAAGTTTGGAAAGGGAAATCGTGATTTCGTTTGTCCTCAACGTTACGCGTGCGTGCATGTCCAACTGCCCTTTTATCGGAGAAAGGGAATACCGAAGCGAACCCTACCTACAAGTTTTAACGAGATTCAGCATCGGAACGCTCGCCGCGTTGCGTAGGTAGTTATTAACTTTGCTCATTACAAAGTTGACAGTGAGACGGTGGCGGCGTATTCTCGCCACGTAGTGAGGCCCCGCCCGGCCGCAACCAACGACCCGTCTAATTGCGACCACCAAATGAAGATAAACGAGCGTCGCGATTGGGCGGGACGGGTCGGCCACTCGCCGCCACTCGCCGCGGCTCGATCGGGCCACAATAAACGAGCGGGCAGTGGTGGCAGGCCCCGCCGATCGATGTTGTTGTTTAGCCGGGCCGAGCCGGGCCGAGCCGGGCCGGGCGCGGAGACGATAAGTCGCCGTGAGCGCAGATAACGCGCGCGCTGATGGATGGCGCGCGTCCGTCACGGGCGATCGATCGCCGACGACACCTCGCGATAAATTGCGCAATCCACGTAGCGACTGCAATAAATATCGCGCCGGCAGCGGTATTTGTCTCGCTCACTGTGGCGGGTTCACCCGGCCGAAACGGTAAATAATACCCTCTTTCCTCGGTTAAGTGAACATAAACGGGCGTTTCCACCCCATATACGATCGTTTATTTTTCGAAACATAAATTTCACAAATTCGCATGAGCGCAAGTTTTGTACAGGATGACACAGGTAAACCACGGGCACATATCACGGCCCGATTCTCGTCACGTCATTGATGTTAATCCCGTGCAAATAAGATCTGCGCAGTAGGTACCGAATACGAAGTAACGAACTCTTCTATCTAGAAACGAAAATATTGTATTTATTCGAAAACAATCAATTGAAAATCTCCACTGATTTCACTCGCTAACTGCACCGTTAATAATTAACGAAAGATTACTGGTTAGATACTGAAACACCTTCTATACCAACATAGTGATTGTTGGCGGACTTCTCAAACGCGTAAAATAACTGTGTCATGTGAACTAGGGTCATCCATCAATTCTATACGTTTTGAAATCACCATTCACGTCATGAACATCGACCCGGGTACGAGTAAACCACGGGCAGTTGAAGTGAGAAGAAAATTCATAGTCAAAACAAAAGTGCATCCGCTACACATCCGGTGTTTCCCACAGAACCGCACCGCAAACAACTGGTGAAAATAACTCCACAGGCGCAGGGGCTGTTCAATAATGACATCGAAATGATATTTATTTAGGTGCACATATGTGGAAATGATTTCCATTATTTGAATAGCGCCGGGCAGGGGTAGAGGGTGTCGCGGCTAGGGTAGGGTAGGGTTATCCGATGAACTTTTAGAAAGGAACACGAGCCGCTACTCTGGAACACTGTGCCAGCGTTTTATCGACGGATAGTTTCGATTCCCTCGTTAAATGTTCTCGTCACTTTAATTTTTTGAAAGAAACAATGGTAGAAGTTAAATTTGTTTTGGATCAGCCCCACCAATAATAATAAGTAGGATACTAAGTAACGACAAAATAAATTAAAACTAAAATTTAAAGCTAAAATTACCCTAAATATCGATATACTCGTATATAATTACTCATACAAAATGGTCCCAACTCAACATACTCGTACTCGTAGTATCGATGAAGGTAATCCCATCTGTAATCCAAGTTTAGAACTTCTTCCAATTTTCAAAGAGAATACCTACATATTACAAAGCCTGTCCACCAGACCTAGGATGGACACTCCATAGGTACCTACTCAAACCCACGGAAGAGAGAGAAAACGCTCAAATATCATACAAATCCCGCTCATGCTATCTTGCTTTAATTGCGAGTATCCTTTCTTCTAGGCTATTAATATATAGGTATTCTGTGGTCCAAGTTTATTGGATTTCGAAGGACTGAATAGTAATTATAAATTATTAAATCTGAAAAAGCGAGTAACAAATTAGGTGGTTAGAAATACGAATACAAGTAACGTTCTCAGTTAGCTTCAACGAGTATTACATACATATATAATTATTAAAAAAACATTCAATACCCAATAAAAATTGTTTACATCTCGATTAAAATTATTTGTGTTAAATTAAAGTAGGTAACGGTTGAACCGGCAACCCTACTAGGGGTGCGACAGGGTACCGATATTGCGAGCACTAATCCTTTAAATATATTATTGCAGGATGGTCACCCGCCACCCTCGCGCCCTCGCAAGACACACTAATTCGTGTTATATAATCATTTTAATGGTTTATATCACGAGCTACAAAAGTTTTTTGCCTTTTCTTTTGTTGTGCCCGGTTTCTGGATCCCTAGTTAACTTTGACCAACCCAACAGATAAGCCTATCTTTGTCTCTATCTGGCGCTAAGTAAATGAAAAATATAGCTATGCACTTAATCTAGTACTTAAGTACCGAACCAGAAACCGAAACTAAATCGATGTTCAGTGACTAATTCATCTTGTTTGTCTGTCTGCTTGCCGATCCGGCTGGAATCTCGCAACGGAAATATCGAGCACTTGCCGCTTAGCTGTCCAATTGAAACTTTCAGGGTAGCTCATGATTCGATGACAATATATTCTAAATTTAACAAAAATGTAGTTTTAAGAGTATCTTTTTAATCTTAATCCTTTTTTAAATCTTCCCTTTGTTGTAGCTCAAGTGTTTGATATGTTAAAATGGTATATGATGTTAGTTTCGAAAGTAAAGCAACAACAATTATTACATGGCACACATTATGTTACACAGGTATGCAAACTCAACCGGTTAACGTCATTCTTAATCTACCAGATTTGCGAACAGCCCAATCAAATCCAGCAAATCCCACGATTATTATTAAACTGTGACCTAATGAACTGTAACTGCAATTGTAATGGGCATTGTAGTAATCAGTGTTGTAATACTAATGGAGGTACTGACTGAAGTTAATTTAGAGGATAAGATTACACTTGTGTTAGTTACGCTCGTGTTCATTAGATATATTCGTATCATCATCTGGCTAACTAGGTAGGTATGACGTGTTATCAAAGGCTGTTATGTCAATGTCCTTGAACATTCATGGCCTTTTCAATATGTTCTAGCAGAGTCCTAAATACACATCGTAATTGTAAACTTTTTTCATTAGACATCAAATAAAGAATTGTCTGAAACAAAGCATCGTAGAGAAATCCTCTACGGGCTACGACAAATATGTTTCGTAGATCTACGTGCTACGACCTAGCTTACTTGTAAAAAAAATTCGCAAGCTAAAAGTACAGTCGTAGTCGAGTTCATTAAATTATTGAGTAATTAAATTACAAGCCGTGTAGTCTGTTCAAATTTCTTAAGCACATATTCGTAAACAGATGACATAAAGAAAGACGCATACTTTCTAGATAACTTATGTTATACGGAATGGTAATCAGGTACCAAATAATTATCACGCCTCAATCTATTTCTTCCTTATCGAAGCTTCAACCATTACGGGATGGGTCTATAATAATAGATCCTAGAAGGGGTTGGAACACCGTGGTAACATAACTAGCCAGCTGCGGGTAGTCAAACTGCGATGTCGAACTTTAACTCGTTAACAATTCGCCATAATAATCTTGTAGATAGTTCTTCCCTCCCCCTACCTAGTTATAGTGATGAATGATGGCCCACCCCCCACCACAGTAATGAACCGTTTTACGGTCAACGGGGCCGCTAAATTGCCTTAAATTTAAATTAAACTGGAATCACAGTTTTATTAGCACCATCAATCAAACCACCGTCTTAGCTCGTGAAACTGTACAATTGCAGACCTTACGTCTATGCGAATAGGGGTCGTATAATTGGCTTAAGTAGAACTATTCCGTAGTCAAATAAACACACGCTCGTATAAATGGATTTAGCATAAACTCGGAATTGACACGTGTCTGTTAGGGTTGGCACTAGTTGGGGTCTCGGGTAGATGTTTTAGTAAACGCGATGGATTTATACAGCATACCCGGGTATGCTGTATAAATTGCTTACGGTTTGTATCGTGGACGTATTATAATATTTATTGATTACAACCTGTGTTTCTAGATTTAATTAATGATGATAAAAGGTATACAAAGAAGTATTAAGCGCACATTTTTTATATTCACAAAGAGCAGCTACCAATATCTTCGCACCCAAGATTTTTAACTTATTTCAACTAGTTTTTTTCTACTGAATTAATAAATATTATTTGAAAAAGTTATCCCTACGATTATTTAATGTTTATTTGGATCATTTTTTTTACAACTAAAACTCAAAAACCTTTATTCAGAGACGCCAAGAGAGCAAACATGAAAGTCAACTGACCTTACCACCGGAATCAAAATACAAGAAGAACCGGCAAGGAGTTAATCTATTCGAAATTGTTTCTAGTCTAAAGAATCGGTTGTCACTAGTGACAGCCCACAACCCTGCTCGGGGTGGGTTATTGAATGCGCCCCGTCGGGCTGCTACGGGGGCAGTAGCTTTCGCAACATTGCTACAAGGAGACCACTAGTTACCGTGAGCTTCCGACCACTACCTCACTTGGTGTTAAGTGACAATATGGTCGAAGATGGCAAGCGAATTGGGCTGACTCTTATAACCTGCCGCCGGAACACCTCAAGTAAGATATCGAAACTAATTTTTTGCGAGTTCTAGATACACTGTGTAGCCACCCATGGGTTTATGACAACGTTTTTCTAGAACGAAGTTTTACCAACAGAGTAGTAAATTCTTTAAAAGGTAGATATATGCGGATGATGTCAGTCAAATTTATACTGTTACACAACTATTTCGGTTTCCATTTACTGCTTGAAATTCTCTTTAGGCTCACAAAGTCCCGGATATCAAAACACAACACGCAGCGTTGATCTCATCAAAACACTAGGATCTTTCATGACATCTATATGCTAGCCGATTACAGCTGACTTACGCGATTGTAAACTCTAAAACAACACGTACAAAGTTCTGTTCCGCCGAACACGAACACTTGGCAAGCTCGAACAGTGTCAAATAAATATTGAAATTGAAGTTTGTAATACTGTTGTTTAGTGAAACAAATTCTTGTTGGATCATGATGTTATTACTGCTTGGGATTTAGCCAGAAGTGATTAGAGCATGACAATGTTATTCAATTTAGATGCTATTGATTATTTAAGTCTTTGATTGCGATGTGTTTAGCGCAGTGTCTATGTACGCGCTTCCTGGATTAGCAGCTTTGTCAGATTGGAGTAGAATCGTATTAGGTAATTCTGTAATAGACGGAAAAAAGTTTAATTTTTTTTTAATATTCAAATCTTTAACATACTATTGTATTAGCACAATAAATAATATTTATGTGATAGCTTTCCGGTAGTATGGCAAAGAATTGCCCAGCCATTTGAACCGTTAGAATATTTAATGTTTACCTCGGATCGGACGTGCGATATCGCCGGATCGTGTAAAACAAAGCGAACCTCGGCCCTCGCTAAACTGTTTGCATGCAGCGTCGGCCAACACGCGCACTAAAAGCATTGCAAAAAAACCGGACGGCACCCGGATCACCGGCTGTGTAAAATAAAAATCGGATAGCTCCCGGATAACCGGCTCTGTAAAATAAATAATGCGCCGTGCTTGCCCGGCTGTCGGCAGATACGTTTGATGCATGCCTTGTTGCGCGTGCTAAATGTTGTTATTGCAATGTTATAGGGTTCTGTGATAAAATGGATTAATTGAAACCTTATAACTTCGTTATGTTCGTCTGTACGTGTGTAATATGTCACAGCCCGTTTCACTATTGGTGGTACATGACACGGGGTTTTTTTATTTTGATAGCATGCATAGTGCATACTTAGTATATTATACTATTATAATAATTATCACGAATATTCTATTGCAAGGGCGACCATAAATCAAAAGGGTCTAGCAATGCTGTTTTTACATGCATCTACTCACATTTACTGGTAATTCGTTGTAACTTCGGTACTTAGAAATTAATAATAATTACCTCTCAAAAAGCTGTAAACGTCCCTAATAATATTTTCGAATCGCCAACCGTCAACAAAGCATGACTTTATCACTAACACTTTGGGTACAGATTAATATTAATTTTACATAATCACAACACAAAATATGTCCATATTGGCTAACACATGTCAACTTAATTTTCGTAATAAAACGCTGATATCACAGACACGCTGCTCCACTCGATTGTTATTATTTGATAGCGGATATCTGTTTGCATCGAATAGATCGATGGTCTAATTTCATGCAAGGGAATCTTTTTTTTTTATACTTACCTACTTTATTGGCCACCATTTCACCACTATTAAACCTACTGGTTTACCTCCTCACTAAAGTGAGGGGAGGCCTTTGCCCAGCAGTGGGACAGTTACAGGCTGAATTATTATTATAAACCAGTCCCCTAGTATGACTTTTTATTAGCTCGACATATTATGCGTCACTATACGGTATGTTTAAACCAATACTATCCATCTCAGGGTGTTATGATTGAAAATTAATATAAAGAATAAGATTAGCTATTTTAAAACGATGTCTTTTTATCTACATCATAATTGCGGGGACAATTAATATTCATGTTTAATTATGTCTACAACTAGTATCGAACACACACTGTTACAAAGAGTCCATATTCCGTACGACCGAAATAATCGGAGCAGTAACAATAATTACCGAAATACGAAATGTAGCATCACTCGTCGATTTCGTCGAGTGATCGGTAACAAATGAGATGTGTCAAGAGTTGTTTCACGGACGATTGGCGACACAACATGAGAAAAGTAGGAGTGGCGGAGAAAGGAAAACGTGCAATGTGCGTCGTTTATTTCGATTTAAAAATAATATAGGCATTTTTAACTTTACATTCGATATTAATGATCCAAATAATGCTAGAAATACGTAAGAATCTATTATACCTACTATTACTAGATACTGAATTTAATTTACCTACAAATAGAATTGGCTATGATTTGAATATTGTCAAATTAGAGACAAAGTAGGTAATGACCGATGGTTATTCATGAGTTCAAATGTATTATGCGACTTGAAAGAACATAAAAGTGATACATTATAATACCATTCCTCACTTTTGTGCTTTGATGAGACTTCAAAAATATTGATAAACTTTTTTCTTTTTTTTTTTTTCTTAAAAAAAAAAAAACGTAGCCCCACACTAGCATTTCTCCTGTATCGTGGGTACCGTTTACAGACATATAATTTCACATACACATCACACCCAGACCAGAAACAAATATTTGTTGATCGCACAAATATTCGTTCCAGGCGGGAATCGAACCCGCGACACCTAGCGCAGCAGTCCGATTGCTCAGCCACTACGCCAAACGTGCCGTCAAAATTTCCTTCGGCAGTCGGGGAACAATGTAATAAACGGGGGAAAAAATAATTAAACCATAGTTAACTTAAAATTGTTATTTGGGTAACTTCAGTAACAGTCACTGTATATAGTGAGAACCTCATGAACAATAAAATATGTTTCAATAACTCAAAATGTACCAAACGATCAAAATCACCCACAGAAAAAAAACACTTTTTGGAAGTCGGCTAATAACCGGCCGGACGGCTCGCACATGTGAAATGTGGTTTGATTTGACACCCGCAATTCGCATGAAATACTTTAAAGAAAACATCCCGATTAGCGTCAATGAGCGTCTCATATTTTAGCGCTTGTAATTGAGTCAGTAAGCAGCCAACGACCCTAATGAGTTGGTAACAAAAATAATGTCGGACGCATGCTGGACGATTTATCGGCTGCGCGCGCGCACTGATTTATAAGAGGAAGGCGGCAGAGACGAGCGAGCGCTAATCCCCCTCTGTAGGGCTGGCGATGTATTATAAAAGAAAAGACAATTCAATACTTGTAACAAAAACTTGACTAGTCAGTGTAATGCCATTTAATGGGTTATCCTGAAATTGAATGAGCTCATGCTACGAGTATTTTGGATACGCTAAGAATAGAATGGAACAGAAAACATGTTTAAGTATTCCAATAAAAAACTGAATAGTGAAACTACAAAAGGAATTTACCACCATGGGTCGTGCAGTGCAATAAAAAACATTAACCTTAACAAAGTCTATTATTAACAGGAGCTAAGGTGAAATCTAACTAATATAGTTTCATCAAGAGCTTTAATTTTCAGTCCTTACTCAAAAAAGTTATCGGCACACCCCTGCTGTGAAACAAACGAGAATGTTTTGAAGAACACACGCGTTCAATCCGGTCGAGTACAGAGGCGAGTACTTGAATTCAATCGGTCGGTATTTAGCGCGGAGTATCGATTTACACGGCCGTGATGCATCAGCTGCCATCGATTCATTCGTAGAGATTCCCTCAAATAGACTCTTTGTATGATATAGTATGGCCTACGTAATCGGCAGATATGTAATTAGTAGGTCTTGGGACTTTTTCAGCTGTCGACATAAGCTGTAGGGCAGTAATTGCCAAGTGTAAGTACACCTCCGGTCTCTCTATTTCTTTCTCTTTTTACGGAGCTCAAATTTCTGTGACGAATTCTTTCATTAGAAGTCGGGTGATCCAATCATCTCCACTAAGGCATGTAGATAGGTTCGATGTTCAACTAAATTATTATCATACGAACAAATCCCTTGAGTTGTTGTTTACACACGCTTCCCTCAACTCCTAATCCCCGATCTAGAATTAGCCAAAACTATTCCAAAAAACAAAGATGGTCAAACCAAATCCAAATATCCACTCGGCAAACATGTCCAAAGATTAACTGAAACCATCGCAGCGAATACCGAAGAAACCAAATATTCTATGAATTCGGAATCAAACGAACAGTACAAATACGTCGGAACCGCAGAATCTAGTGGGGGCCTTCCAAAACTATTGACAGAGAGTGTGGATGCGATCAGACTTAAGCCAGGGATTATGAAGAGACCGAAATAGACGCATCAAATCCTATAGGATTAAGGGATTCGGTGTTCCGTCCGACGGCACCGGCACGGCACAAAAATACCGAATGCGCGCCGGATGCGACGATTAGCCTAAACATCTAGATCGTTAATATTGTAATGCGCTTTTTCTCCTGTCACGCTGGCTGTGTAAAAAACTAACAAGCTCAGTGGCTTGCCTTGCTCGTGACGCGGTTCTGAATTTCTTTTTTGTGGTAACTACCGCGTCTATTTTTTTAGCGTGAAATTAGGACTGGAGTTTGGCTTCTGCGAAAACTTATTAATATATTCCCGCTCTTATCATATCACTGCCATTAGATTATCCGTTAGCTTTAACTTATATCAGTTTGCATAAAACATATATACGCGCACTTTTCACACCCTTTAGAAAAACAAAACCCGATTGTCATTGCTTAGTATAATATCTGAAAACGACCAAACTTGATACCAGACGCGCTACACTAAAACTGAAATTGTACATCCGAATCTTAATTTCAATCGGAAAGGTACACAAAGTTAACCATAAAAACGCGTACAAACTCACCCGGACTCGCGCTTCCGTGAGATTGGTCCACATCGCAATCTCTTCCCTCGTGGACATGTCCGGGTAGCGGTTCCTGGCGAACGTCGCCTCTAGCTCCTGCAGCTGCTGGCTGGTGAAGTGCGTCCTCTGCCGCCGCTGCCGTTTGTTCTTCTTGTCACCTTTATCGTCCAACGGCTCGTCCGGCCCCACTCCGGGCGTGGTGGACTCTGTCTTGATGGTCGGCTCTGATGTCAGGGGACGGTTGCCTGAGAAGAAATTGACAGTAAATTGACAGTATTCCATTTGTGACTGTAATAATATTATCGCAAACATGTTTTATTTGAATCGGAATTATTTATGTGAAGATCGGCCTAAGTGGCTTCTTGAGAAAAAGTACAGTAATGTTGATTGTTTTTTTTTATACACATACCTACACTTATTTTTTATTCAATGAAAAAAACAAATAAAATAAAATAAACTAAAACTAGCTAAATCTAAACCTTAAAAATCTAACAAAAGTGGGTGTTGTTGATGTTGAAATTTTTAACAACATTAATATTTTGCAGCACTGGGGGCTTACCATGACGTCTTATTGCGATCCAATTGAGGACCTAAACAGAATCGTTTTACTACTTATTCGTACCGTGACGTCTTGTTGTGACATCTAGACGCTCAATTTAGGTTGATTTTAAATCTAAAGTGATTGACGTCTACCTAAGTGATATCGAAAGCCATGTATTACTATTATTTACAGTGAAACGATTCTGTTAAGGTCCTCAATTGGATCATAATAAGACGTCATGGCAAGCCCCCAGTTCGTCGATTAAGGCCATATCTAACTAACCAAACTATTAAACATAATTGTAAAAAATTAAAAGTAATAATATAGCGTCAGTATCAGTGAATCAGGGCAGAGGCACGGGCGTCCCCAAGTGCCGGTAGCAAGTCTATAATGCGCAGGATTAGTTCACGTTCAGCTAAATACTTTTACAACACCGTTGTAAATTCGTCCGTTCCGGTGTACGAGTCACGTAGGTACCTACGTACTATATGGTTATATTTTATATCAATGCAGTAAATCTATTTCGGTTGTATGTGTCTGATAAAAATGTGCCGTAGGTATGTATGTGGTATTTTACTTTTATCTGAGGTGTAAAGTTTGCAACATTAAAAGAAATGTATGGAGCATTATCATCATCTTACAATGAGTTATAAATTGGCGTAAACGTCTTGTAGACAAGTATATCCAACATTCTATGTTGCAAAATGCGTCAGATTGAAATGTGGCTGTTTTCCAACTAAATTAGAACATTTAAGAATTTAAACGGGTCTAATTCGCGCACAAACTAATATCAAAATATATAATTTTGACATACCTCGATGTTTCACCCGAGTTACATCGACCGTGGTCACGAGAAGACTAGTCTTCTCTTAGTGCGCGAATTAGACCCGTATAAATTCTAATTAACATGTATTCAGTTCGCGAAAGTTTATGAACTTTTAATGTCAATGAATTTCTACGTCAATATTGTTGCAATAATAGTAACATGGAACTGTAAGTTTCATAATGGTACCTTTATTTATGCATCTTTGGCTTATACTTAATACAACTTTACGTTAGTAGAGCAAAAAAAAAGAAAAAAAATATTCCAAACCTTCCATAATCCGTGGCCGACAGTACTACGTTAAAATCGACCACGGTATCTGCAGGGGGACAAGTGATACGCTGTTATTACATCAATTCGTTACTGATAAGGCGCGCGATGCAATCAAGCCGCATATATTGGCTTAACCGGAATCCCTTACCATGTGCTTTTGTCTCGTATTGGGTCGTTATATTCTCTGCTATGGTAAATTTCTATGTAACGCACTCGTAATATTGCGATGTTTTTTTTTAAATAACAACAACGAGTTATTACTACAAAAACAGTGGGATAAAACCTAAACGCCATGGCAGGCGTGTTAGTAGCCCAAATATTTAAAACTCTAGCCCAGTTGGCAGCGTACCAGACGTGCTGGCGGCATTGCCCCGTTTATTGCAACTCTAATTCGATGTTAGTCACATGCGTCAACCAGGTGCTTTTGACAACGTCTCTACACCAAAAACACGGCCCCTATTTGGTCTGATGCTATAATATATGCATTGGTCGTGGGTTAAAAATAGCTAACCATGCCAAACGGGGCACTAGCTTTCGATGAAGGGCTATTATTTCAAGATATTGGTGGTAGGGCATCCATACCAGAATATCATGTATACCAATAAGCGTGTATTAAGGTGTTCGCGCTTATTTGCTTACCATCTTTAATCACATTCTCATTTGTGAAAGTACTAAACGTTTTAAATAAAGCAAAAGTTAGTTTAAAAAAGAATAAGTAAAGTTTTTTATGACGTAATAATATGTGTAATTTATGCCACGTACATAAGTACCTACTATACAAGCGGTGGTAGCCTAGTGGGCGAACGTCCGCCTTCGAAAACTAGTTCAAATCCCAATGCGGGCACGTACCAATGTGTTTCATGGCAAACATATTTACGTAATTATCACTCGCTTTTCAGTGAAGGAAAACATCGTGAGGATACCAATATATGCCCGAGAATTATTTCGGAGGCATGTTATCCACCAACCCGGACTAGGCTCCCGTGGTGGAGTATGGCCTAACCCTCCTCATGATAGTGAGGGGAGGCCTTTGCCCAGCAGTGGGACAGTTAAAGGCTGAATTATTATTATATTACATACCTACTCGTATTTATGGGAATAAAACTAAATGGACATAGATTTTTTTGTTGTTGTAACAAAAACGATGTCCATTTGTTTGTTTGAGGTAGGTACCTAAGGTTTATATATCCACATAATTAGTATGGAGAATAAAATTTATAAAATACCTATTTAATTCGAAATTGAGCGTATCTGTAATTATAGTTATCAATAAAACATTTTTAATTTGTTATTTATTACACAGCGGATTAGTGTTAATGATTTTATTGTAGCTGTTTATCTTGATTGAACATTATCAAAATAATTATCTATAAATATTATATAGGTAGTACATACCTACTTGTATTTCTGATAACGTTATTAAATCTACCTATATACATATGCAAAGTAAGTATCGCAACAGAATTTATAGTATAATTATATTTAAATATATACGTATCGCACAACTTTACACTATAAATGTTATTTTAAAAAGAGATGCATCAAACTAAACCACTGAAAAATTACGTCTCTTAGATTTAGTACAACACAATCTCTAAGTATATTTCCAATGTTATAGAATCAGAACAGTACACGTCATGGATTTACTACCTAGTTTATTACATAGATTATTTTCAGGCCCAACCTTTCATGTGATATTATGAGATCTGAACAGCAGTGAGTAATTGGCAGAGACATGTCAGAGAACGTCACGATTATCTATGGGACATAAATAATCATAAAATTGCGAAACAAATTAGAAAAGTGGAATCTAACTGAACCAGTTCAGTTCAGGAATAAGAAAATTCGTCATCATTTTTTTGCATTATTGCACCAGTGCAATAATGCATAATGCAAATGCGAATTTTCTTATTCCTTTTCCATTTCTAGGACCATTTTCATGGAAAAATATTACATGCAATAAGTATGTAACTATTTGAAATCCAACAGGGGCTCAAGTCTGCTACTTTTAGAACGCTTCATTCGAATCCCAATGGAGTGGCTACGGAATAGTTTGTGACACTTCATTGTGATATTGATTTCCAATAAAAAAAATAATAGGTACTTAATAAAATAGCAGTCTTCCATATTATTGTCACAAAATATTCCGAAGCCACACCATTGAGATTCGATTACAGCGTTATTAAATTAGCAGAATTGCCCCCCAGTGCGGCTGCGATACGACCAGTAATCAAAAGTACGAGTCCTTCACGCCAAAGTAATTGGCTTCAAATCCTTTCTCAGAATTTAAACTATATCTTTCGCCCAGTATGTTGCTTGTAAGTGATAAGTGATAAAAACTTATAAAGGAGTTTATTAAAACCATCAATCTGGCATTCGGCAGTCTCATTGGCCTATAATGAACAAGCCGGGATTAACCACAGAGTTTAGGTGCGCTACCGAGCCAGCGCGATTACAATATCGCTGTAGATCGCAGGGCTGCCACGTTTAAGTTTCAAGATAATAAACCTACGAATTTTCCAGTAATAAGAAGGTAGAGTAATTGAGTTAATTTGTCGGGGAAAATCGCTACCAGCCCGAGCAGTCTTTGTATGTACGTGCAAATAGTTTGTTAAACTTGTTAACTTAATCATGAATGTTGATAAAGTTGCATTTGATGATTCCTAATGTCGTAGGTATGGCAAAATCACGCTTTTACATCCACTAGGCATTCTAAATTGTCAAACTTGTGACTATCAAATACAAAAGGGTACGATTTTTTTATGTGAAGTCAACAAAACCAAATCCTTATTTTGTACCCAACAATCACCTACGATGAAAAGAGGTGGGTGTGGCTGTTATCAGCGGAGATACCAACGGCATCACCGCCAGCTATTCTAGATTAAAAATTAATTACCGAGCTAAAACCAATGAGATTTCCACATGGAAATTCCATGGTGGCAGCCCTAGTTAGCGTCGATACGAGTCGATAGGCCGATAGCGGTTATCGACGATACGCTTTGAACGGCCGCCGACCCATCCATCATAGCCACCAACCTTCACCTGAGCCTAATCTATGCCTTTGGTTGTACCGCCACTCGTACGCAAACAACAGTTACATGTGTTATGATATCGTAACACGTCTGCCACTTCACTCAACACTCAACAGATAACTGCGTTTCCTTTAATGTGTTACTTGTAACGTGTTTTAATATAACACTTATCGTCTCACAATGTACTGGTAGCCACGATTTTTATGGTGGGATGAGGCTATCAGGGGGGATTATTTCGGGGGCTTGATTTAGTTCTCCGTGTTTGGGCGGGCGATGGAATCAATGCTACTCGATTATAGTGACATGGAAATTACGATGTTTGTATTTTCCAATGATGCCAATAGTGTCGATAGTGTCGATTTAAATTATAGTGGAATTTCATAGCAAGCTGGCTCGCTCTTTCGTTTTCATGAGGATTGAAATTTATAGCAATAATTACCTACTATAATAATATACATTTCGACTTGGCAGATCGAAAAGTGCAGTATTGTCACAGTGTGTCTTAATTAAGAACGAATTACCATTTCATTTTTCCCTAACAGGAATAAGAGAGAGTTTCTCGCGTCGACATCTTCGATTGAGTCGGACTTCCGAAGAAAATGTGCTGACTAAAATTAGTATAGTTCAAAATTGCGTAAGTAACTACCTCAGATACCTACGTACAATTGAACATAGTAATATATCACTTACCTATATTGTTTTGAGTGAATGGCTCGTAGAGATGACCTCTACGTCTAGCTGTAGGGAAGACTATAACGTTGATAATGGTGCCATGAGCGATTTGAGGAAACAAAAGTATCTCCTGGTGGTGATACTATTTTGTCTCACTGCAGGTCTGACCAACGGAAATTGTTTTGCCCTCGTATTCAAATTATCTTGGTTAACATAAAGTGTAGTCATTCATATACAATTAAATTACAAATAACAACACTACAAGATACCTAAATCTTTAATTTTGTCTTGTTTATTTCTTTTATTATCTACGACTGAAAATTTGAACAAACTACTTCCCCTGCTAGCATTATAATATAAAATATTTGTTTAGAATTGTGCCAACAAAAATAAACACGAATTGAGAATCTTCTTCTTTCTTAAGTTACTATTTAGTAATCTGTGGTAAAGCTCTAACAATAAGTATTGCCATATTCAAAGGCACACTGCCGCGCCTATACCATAAACTGAAGAACAGTCCGCGTCAATTAAACAGATTAGGGCGGCTGCACACTGCGCCATTATCGCCGTTAGGCCGCCATTCACTGGTCGCACTTGCTCGCCCGTCGCTGTTTGTGAAAGCATTAGAATCGCGCGCGGCCGTATTTGCCATAGATTTTCCGACGCTTACTACGTTTGCTTTCAGTTTTAAGCTTGTCACTTTGTGTGGTCCGGGGATGCGAATTGATTCTTTTTTTTCGAGTTTTCGTGTTGGTTTGTGTTTCTGTGACTCGGGAATAAGTTTTTGATACATATCAGTATTTGTGCCTGTCATTTTAGTTATTTTTATATCGATGAATAAGTATTTCGTAGCTAACCCAAACATAATTAAATCTTCAAAGTAACATCTAGTAGATATACACTTATGGTTGGCCTGAAAAGTGGCTATAAGTACATAACATTTCTTCTTACACCAATTACACGTAAATTAGGACATTTTCAGGTACATCTGAGGACAAACTTCTATTGAGTACCGTCGTGAACAGCTATGCGACTACAAATAGGGTTACACCCGTGCCGTGGGCGGATATGGGATAATGATGATGAGATAAAGTCATGTACTCACTATCATCCGTGTGCTTGCGATCGCGTCTCGGTCGAGGCGGTGCGTAGAGGGACTGCTCGACGCCCGAGCCGCCCGAGGCGAGGGACGAGTGTCCACTGTCTCGAAACTCGCCCGTTTCCGCCCAAACTGCGGAAGAAAACACTATGTAAATTAAAATTGTGTCACTATTCCAATTGAAAACCACACGAGAAATAGACGTAGTAGTGAGACGCGTCAGCTTCGCTAAAACATAGCAGTATATCTCTTCCATAAAACGAACTAACGTAAAACAATAACCTTTAAGTATAAATTAAATCGAAGTAACAAAATACGAGCATTATTTAACAAGGATAAGGTTAAATTTATGTATTTGTTGAACGGCAATGACGCCCCGTCGCTTGCAGTAATTAAGTGTCCCGAACACTTGTTAACGTATTAGTCACTTGAGACGGGCGGTGTGTGAGCACCCTTATTTATAACAGCACTGCAACATAATTATGCGTGATTTTCATGTAATCAATATTATTATAACTTAACCGATCGTCTATTAAAATATTGCGGGTTGGTTGTTTTTGGTAAGTAGTTGAATTGTCATCAACGTACCCAAAGAGTTTCATATAACTTATACCCGTGCATTGCATGTTGAAATCTACGAGGGATTTTGACCATACTAGTCCTAATTAATCAATTTCCAAAATGTAACCCCCGAAAAATGAAACATGTTCGGTTTTTAAATGACTGAGTATATTTTTATTTTATTTTACACATTAAAAAAACGACAACATAACGCCATTTTGTTGACTTTGTATAGATGCAACGTTATTTTAATTAAAAAAACTTTTTCCTTCGTTGCCGAATTGATTTATTCCCGTCCAATTAAATGTAAAGTAACAATCAATGAGAGCGCGCCAGCATTCCCCGTTTATTTACGTTCCTACGTTTATTTGCATCAAACAATACATTTTTTGTTACAGCACTGATTTTTATTAATGTTTATTTTAAGTCGCCTCTACATTGTGACACGCCTGAGCCCGTTGTTTTGGGAAAAGTCACGAACTGGCGCAATTGATGGCAGAATGCCGATGATCATTGCAATTATAAAAAACATTATGCGGTAAGAAGATTCCTTTCTATTTCAATTGAATTTAACTGTACAAGACTGTACCCTCGACGCAGCCGTCACAACTGTATACATCAACGACTACAGCCTGTCGAGTGTCATCCACTTTATTAATCCGCGATTAATCCAACACAAACAACACAGTTAATCTAAATTATTACAAATAAACTACAGTTAAGTAGGGCAAATTACGATGAAGTTAATCTAAATTATTTATGTTTAAATAGATAAAATAGTAATTTAAATAAATTCAGTCATAATTTACATGCTTTACGCTTCGCAATGATGACACTGATGACAATGTACAGTCGCGCGCCGAAATGCAAACCACATTGATGTCAGTTACACCAACTTTGATGACTAACGGCCATCATCGAGGAGTAATTGCTTAAAAACCTAATAACCACTTAATATAACGTTATCATTTGTAGAACAAACGTAGTCGGTTGTAACAAACGCACAAACGAACGATACAAACTGAGCAAACAACATCATGTGTTTGGCCTGATAGTGATGATAACCGCTTTATGGTTTTATAGCACGTTTTAAAATGTGTATTTGCGATCTTTTGTCGTATACATAAACTGAAAAGGCTAGAGAATAAAACGACAACACGCTCCCTTGATTGTACCTTTTTTAACCGAATAACAGCGTCCGACTTGAGATTGAGAATCATCTTAATTTTTGTTTCGTCGACTCGGACACCGTGCCCGGGTTTACGACCGCCCAGCATGGCACTGTCATGCCATTTAATAATTTTATTCTTACCACTAAACCATCCCATCCCGGCACTTGTTTACTTTAGGTGTTTCCTAAAGTATATACATTATACAGGTGAAACTGGTGTAAGAAAAATATTCCCGTATACATTGACAATGTGCTTTGTGTTCTCGATAGTACATGACATCGTATTTTTATGGAGCCACATGATTGAGGTATATTTTTTAAAGAATTGTAATTAAAACGTAACTTAAAAAAACTGAAGGTTATCAATTCGATTGCAGGTATGTTTTTTCTCTGTAAACTACCTACGTACAACTGCAATAGTCATAGAATAAACTCCGCTCCAATGGAGCTACTTTTTCAGTGGAGGTCTCAACCGCCTCAATAGATCATTTGTGTGCTTGTCTACAAATGAATTGATCAAACTACAAAACCCCTATAGGGTCTAAAAGATGCTAGGTATGCTTTGAAAGAATGTCGGCGTTGAAGAACCACCAAACTAAACAAAATGTACGAGTATGTTCTTAGTTTCGGCCCGCTGACGGCAAGAACCATAAATTACTTGTACTTATCTGCTGCGAGCATATTTGCGTCTGCCCACTATCTATCTCAATGCAAATAAAACATTCTGTTTATATTTTTGTACGTTTTAACAGCTTTCACAATTTGGAACTTTTGGAAGTTTATATGTTGTGGTACGTTATGTAGTAGGTAGGTGTGTTAGTTAACACGAATATTAAGTTACATAGTTTCAAATAACTGTAGGGCAGGCATTAATTACTATCGAGCAAGTAAACGTGTACTTCACGTAAAAAAAAATAATGCCATTTGATCAGCGCCCTTGCTATCGTCAAAATGCTTAAACGAACGGTTACCTTCTCGTGCTTGCCATGTGGTAGGAGTGCTGATCAAAGCTAAAACATGTTTTTACGTTAACGATAGGGATTCACTTTCTCGATAGGGATTCGTGCTCGCCCTACAGCGTAATAAGTCTACCTACGTTATAACGCAAATACATATACATGGAATCTAAGTACATCTATCATTACATTTAGCTAGAACTATTCTGTGTAACACTCCTTCAAAGATAATCCAAAAATAAATTACCCTTTATTTGCCTTATGTATAGTTTCATGAACAGCTCCGTATCCACCGTAAAAATATAGATACACAAAGAAACGGGCCATTTTATGAAATGGAATTCTTTTCAAAGAACAAAATAACATTTACAAACGTTATACATTCCAAGCAGATGTGAAATCAGCTCCTCAACTTAGCAATTATTGAACCTCCTATCAAACAACATAACTTATAAACATTTCTTACTTATGAAGCCAGTACAATACTATCAAGACCACCGTGATTGGAGCATGGTTAATGGCATAATCCCGATAACGGATGCGGAAGCTAGCGGACAAGGACTTGTTTCCGGTCCGGCGTAGTGTGTACAGACAGACAACTGAGTCGACTGATGTATTCGTACACTTGAGTGGTATAAGACAGCTGATGTCTTGAGTGATTATTAGGGCAATTGGTTCAAGGTGAAATGTTAAATATTAATAGTGCCTCGGTTCATACGTCTGAATTTCAGGTTTCTAATCGTCACTTTTTTTAGTAATTTTATTCATCTCTACTTTTTTTTAAACGTAGCCCCACACTAGAATTTCTCCTGTATCGTGGGTACCGCTTACAGACTATAATTTCACATACACATTACACCCAGACCAGAAATAAATATTTGTGGATCGCACAATTATTTGTTCCGGGCGGGAATCGAACCCGCGACCCCTAGCGCAGCAGTCTGATTGCTCAGCCACTACGCCAAACGAGCCGACAATTATAAACAGTCTATTTATAGCATAGTATTTGGTAATTATTGAATGTCCAATAACAGTAGCAGTAGAAGCGATATCAATACAGCACAGGAAATGTAAAATGCAAGTTGGATGAAGCTCGATAAGATTACCTGCCTGTGTGATAAGGATTCGTGAACCGCGAGTGAGCGCCGGCCACCGCGCTCTGAATCCTCTATCTCCGACCAATCGGATCGCTGTTCATGAATTATCGCTCAAATTAATGGCGTGTAAGTTATAAATGGCCGGTGGATTAGGCGCCATCCATTTTATTCCTATTTTACCTACCGTAAAGAACCTTCATTGAAAACGTACACAAATTCACGGGAGCATCGACTAATTTTCCTCGACTCCGTCCTTTTCACACCTCTCGCAGAATTCTATACCTGTCCCGCTTCAACGACCCTTTCCTCCGACACGATTCATCATCATTTCGCGGTTTGCTGATTTTCCATTCAGCCCGAGGATTGGTCGCCCTACGCTACGGAACGCGCCTCGGTTCAAGCAATTACGGACCGTTTATGTTCGCCTCTATAAAATACTAGGGCAACATTTTTCAACGAAACATCTCCTTTGGGTGGCTTAAAAAGGCGAAGATAAGACGTTCGAAGACCGTACAACCCCAATTAGTATTCCAAATAGCCGCCGACATATTGTACACGTACATAAAATGTAAAGAGTGGACCGCTCCGGAGGCACGAACGTCGCATAACTTTCGTGCAGACCATTCGTTCACCTCCAACTTGAATCTTAAAATAAGGAAAGCAAGTGCGAAAGTTGCTCGCCGGCGGCCTGAGACTTCGCCCCAGACGCTGTTTCTACTTCACCCAAGCAATAACCGTCTTACGGTACTTGCGGGTAGGTTCAAAATGATGAGGTCTCGGCGGGCCGCGTCGAGTGCGGGACTTTGAGGCTTATGGTAATTGTAATAAAGCGGAGTGCAGCAGTTATGGGACGTGAGAGGTTCTAGACCAAATCCCGAGTAAGCTGTAACTTCCTTTTGGATTTTCGGAAGCCATTTATCAGTCTGATGTGGGCGTCTGGAAATTTTTCATGTTTCGTTATTGTAACTGAGAGACATGACACGTACGCCTCGAGGATTCCTCGCCTTTGTTTATTGGCCACGTGTCTATTGGTTTCAAGGTCGTTTCCTCGAGCTTTTGCGATTTCAGCGAGATCTCTGCGTAGCTCAGCTCGTGTGACGTCAGCTTCGCTGTATGTTCTCATTACAGTAATTCACTCAAGTTTGAGGAAATGCTTAATAGTTATGAAGATCATAGAGGGAACGAGATCAGTATAACACGGCACGAGTTCTTTCGTTCAAAGCAACTTATTCGCGCGGTCTAGATAAATTAGTGTTTATGGTTATTCGAGGTGGCTTGGGGCGGAATAGTGGATCCCTTGGGGGGCATTACAAATGAGATAAATCAGGAGTAACCCTTCCGCCGCAAGCAAATTACCCGCCACCTGAGACTTGTAAAAATCCCCCAAAATTATTAGCACGAACGTCGCTCTGCGGCCGCTGCGCTAGCCAACACTAATGGGAGTTCTAATTTATTTGAAAGAACTAAATATGTAACAGATTTATTCAGTAAGGCAAAAATTGAAACAGTTTCAAGAATGCATCGCTATATTAGTTTTGGTTAGCAATCTGATACTTGACCCAAATCTTTGAGAAAGCAAAGGATTTAAGATCATTCTAAAAATAAGTAATCACACGAGATCATTGTCAGATTGTCACCGTGATAAGCCAACAAAAGTGGACTATGATTTTAACCGACCATGATGTACAGATTAATGGTCAAATAAATGATTTGATTATGTTGTTTGTCGCACAAATCTTAGAACACTGAAACAATTCCGTTTTGTGTACTTTCCACTTTATATTTGAAGTCTTCAAACCCAGTCCAGTGGACCAAATTTAAAAATACAAATTGACCCTTTCCCAAAACAAACTATCCGACCGCAACATCCTCACCACAATATTAAGGGGCTAAAGAGAGCACGGAGGGTACCGAAATTGGCCACCAAAAGACCATTCCGCGGGTCGGGGGTGCGCCTGTTCAGAAGGCAATCACAGGTCCCATATGGACACAAATTACTTCTTCTATTCGCCCGCAGATACTACGATGACAATGCGAATGGGGTGCGGTGATTTGACGCGATTCGGTTCGCTCTTGGTTGGGAATGAAAGAGGTAAACTAGTTTGCTGCTTTGAACCAGTGGTGTTCCAAAATAAGTTACATTATGTAGCATTTGCAGCATGCTCTTGGACTTTGGAACTTTTCAATGACTCATTGTTTTTAAAAACTTCGGCCCGTACATTTTGGAGACTGCATTCAAATTTGAAGTCAATCACAAAAAAAACTGTTACCTAGGTACTTCGGTCTAGGTTCGTTTTAAAAACGTTTGCACTTTATAATTCACTAAAGAACTGCAGTTTGAAAATGTATCCACCAAATTATCAGCAAGTGTAAAAAAATCTAAATATAAAACTATAAAAGTTGTCTAACTATTGAATGCCAATTGATGTTTAATAAATCACAGCTATGCTATAGCCGAAGCCGACAGCTGAAAGGAACATCCAGCGCTGGCATATGCCGCCTTGGCCTCCGCTGCAACAGGATTAGGGTCGTAAACGATGCCATTCTGTTTTTCAATTTGCATAAATATTACTAGAGCTATAATGTCATAAATATATTAGTGCGGTGATACAGATTTTATGGTGATTACAAAATTATGCTCACAAGCTACGGAGGGTCCGTAGCGTACACCCTTGTCGGTGGCTTTATTAAATGATGTTTGCTTGTTTCATAAGATAAATGTTATGAGATTTAGAAAATAGTAAGAACGCGCTAAAAACGTTATGAGGGGTGCGAAAGTAATAAGCTTTTACGGGTAAAATGTGCCGATACAATAGGCTATCTCGCACCTCAGAGGGTTTGCGGCTCGGGACGGTATTTTGGGAATAATGTGAAGTCATAATATTATAATTATGAGCAGGGGCCCGACGTGTCTCATAAAGCGGCGTCATTCGCCATTGTTAGACGTCGCGTCATATATCACATGATGTGTCAACGTATTTTACACAAATGCCTCATCAGTTTCTACGTCAAATTGAATGGGGACCGGGGACGCGTTATTGTTTCTCCTCTCTAAATAGACTCAAATATACCAACTAAACGGTACGTTTCTCCTAACCGTAAAAGTAAAGTTTGTAGTTGTTGAATTTCTTAAACTACTTTCTTCATAGCATTGTATTTTTTTGCTCCATTAACTGCCCCAAATACGATAAATTAGATAAATACAATGCGTTATTTTGTGTACTTTGAAACCGATATAGCGGTAGGGCGGTATTGTGCTCGTGTTTACAAATGGCTAGTGTTGTGACATTGTCGTGGGCCATCATAGACCATTATGTCGCTGTTTGTTCTAGATCTATTGTTGCGCGACCAACTGAGGGTAACTGTACGTATACAGACAACAATTTGTCATAAAATACAAAGATTTATCGCCAGTCTCCGATGTGCACAACGGCACTCTTTTAACAACCGTTATTCTTCCCTTTTATAGCGACAAATAAAATGAGAATAAACGAAAAGTAATATTATACAAAAAGATGAGGGTATTATTTTAGAAACGTATTACCTGCGTTGTAAAATTCGGCTTACGGCGACATTGCTTTTCATTAGTCGTAAAATATATGTTTTTTTCATATTTTTTATCTTCCACAAAGCTTAACATCTTGAATTCCAAGTTGAATAAGCTATACGTTAAAAGTTACAATAATATTGTTATACCTACTTACGTGATTATGTCAATGTATAAAAAAGTATATTTATAATTAACATTAGTCGTACCAAACGCCTGCTAACAAAGTACAGTATACGTCCCTCACATGACAAAATGTCTCTTAATAATATGGTGAAATGCCAGTGTTGTCTCATTTTCCCACAAATCATTTCCCGAAATGAGTTTTTGCGTGTCCGGGGGGTAGCGGTAGACGGTAACTGTCTCGCTGACCATTATAACGGACGAGGTGACAGATGGCCGGTGGCGGTGCAAGGGTTATCCCGATTCCATCTGTCAAGCACTATCAATCACGCGCCTTGTAAATATTGTGCGCTACCATTGACTCTCATTGCTTGTCGATTCGTCACTCGTACTCTGCCAATTTTATTTTGCCGGTGGCGAGTTTTGGAACTAAATCTGCGCATTGGACGGAGTGTGGAAGGACATTACTTTGATAGTTACTCACTGACAGTGGCGCACAGTTTAGGAATATAATGTTTGTAATAATTGTCCATTGGCATAGTTTGACGATGTCAAGAATTCATGCTGTGAAATTGATGGATCAAAGTGTTATTTCCTATTGTTGTAATGATTAAAATGAGTAATGTGTTTAGATAAAATTGTAACAGAACTGTTACCGTACCTAATTGAGATACTTAATTTCGGAAGTTTTACTAACTAAGGACACTAATTAATCGCAATCTATCGTCTAGACGGCACATCATTGAACAAAAAGTCAACATTAAAAAACGGCGTCTAAGTCAACATTTTCAAAATTCACGACATTTGCGCGTCGCGCGGGGCGTGACCACGCTTACGGCGCGACAGATGTCGATGCATCCGCCCTCGAGTTGCGTTCGAGAAAAAAGCTTCGAGAAGGCGTGGTAGCAATAAATTTTGTCAAAATATGCTCGACACAAACACTTCCCATACCGCGCCCTATTAGGATAACAGAACAAATCGGTTTAATTTGTTAACAGGCATTCAGAATGGGTGTCACATGTCTCGGTGGGTGCGAGGTATGTTTAGAATTTATTTAGTTTCTACTCCACTAATTGCTGATGACAAAGTTTAATAGCTCGTGCACATGTTAATAGGTGCTGTCTTGTTTGGAAAAGAAATGGGAGAGTTAATTTTAATAACTTGTCTGATTTTATTGAATGTGATGTGTGTTTTTATTTCCGTCTTCAACGTTTATGGCGTATTTAGTACCTATTAAGATTTAATATCCTCTCAGATGCTCTCAAATATAAATATATTTTTTGTTGTCATAATGCCGGTTGGAAGTGTAGAGAGGTAGAGAAAAACTGATTTCATGCACGCTATAAGTATGCGGCGTTTGATTAGGTCTAGACGAGCCAGTTTAATACGTTTTCTAGAAAAAGGCAGTTTATATCATCATCATCATCAGCCTGAAAACGTCCACTGCTGAACATAGGCCTCTTCCTTTAGACCGCCACACCGAACGATAATTTGCCACTTGCACCCACCGGTTACCTGCAAGTTACTTACATCGAATTATTAGTGGAGAGACGGATCCACCAAGAGTTATAGTGTGTTATTGCCAAGTATCAATGGTAATTTCAACCATGCTAAATGTTGCACGCAAAATTTTTATCATTTTGTTAGAGCAAGAATAATCAATTAAAGGATATGCATTGTTCCTACCATTGGATTTACGCTATCCTGAACTCACTTATCTAACATTTTAAACTTGCCCAATCAGCCTGCTGTAGGCAAAGTAAAGGTGCATCAGAGCTGAGGTGTGAGGCCACGACTCAACAAATATTTGTGAAGTTCACGTCTACGAGATTACTTTATCTGACTGTGCCTAAATCTGACCGACGCATG
This sequence comes from Hylaea fasciaria, assembly GCA_905147375.1. NCBI lineage: Eukaryota > Metazoa > Arthropoda > Insecta > Lepidoptera > Geometridae > Hylaea > Hylaea fasciaria. Next base: position 3,362,614 of record LR990201.1, read on the forward strand.
CGTAACCGGAATGTTTAGATTAAGGAATCTTGACGCGGATCTGATGCATGCTTTGGGATTTGGATTTGTGATATACCTATCCGCTTGTCTAATTAGTTTGGTCATCTTTTGGAAGTGTATAGGTACTATGCGCTACAAAGTACGATTCTTCTTCATACACATGACTAGCCAATATGAATGAACTTATTTCTTGTCGTAGTATCTACTTATCTACGTAGGGCAATTTTTCTTTATTGACACAAAATAAGTAATATGATGGGGATGAAATGTTGCTTACTTTTGTTTATACGTATCATGGGAATCCCTAGGGCAGCGGTTCTCAAACTTTTTTGGTCACGGAACCCTTTTGACAAGCAAAATACTTGACATAACCCTACAATAAAACAATAGTTTTTAAAAGTGTATTCTTTATTATAAGTATAAGCATAATAAAAGTACAATGTAACAGTTACTAATTATTACTTACTTTACCACATGGCAATTACTTAGTACAATAATAGAAGATATTAAAAATGAAAAAATCTTAACTAATGGTTACTAACTTAATTGTTTGATATCAGGTTTGATTTTTTTTCTAAATTCTTGCGGAACCCCTACAGGGGTAGCGCGGAACCCTAGGGATCCGCGGAACACACTTAGAGTACCGCTGCCCTAGGGATTATGCTTTTGAACTACCTAGTTGGTTTTTAATAAAAAGTGTAAATTATTCTACTTATTAGTACTTAACTGCCTATACATTTTATTCCGTGAGCATATAGTATATACCTGTCGATCGAGTATTGTAAGTACGGCGATTTATCTAAAACGTGTTCAATTAACTACTCTCTTTTTATAACAGGTCAAAAGTGAAGTCAAACGTGAAGTCACACATGGGTCCTACACCGACCTTTGGCATAGCGCGGCGGCCGACTCCTTTTACAACATTGGCAACTAGCTGTGATTTATTATTATAAAAACTATTAAACAAAAACCCGGTGCCACACTGTCTGTCGCTCCCCGCGGGTCGCTAGTATTTTTTTTTCATGAAATAAAAAATGCCAACCCCCGGGATGTGAGTGAGCCCACGCGGGACCGCTGTCGCCTCGCTTTGATGTCCCTAATCATAAATTATTTTTTTATGTTTACGCAATTTGTTTTTGTTTGCAATATCTCCTGTTGTAGGTATTAAGTTGTAAATCAATAAAGGTTATTTTCGTTGATACGTTTCCTAGCTTTCCTAGAGTAAGGTACCTACTATTGTAGAATTAAGTTTTTATAAGTTACAATGGAATTGGTATCTATATAGAGAACACAAGTAATACATAGACCCAAGTAATATTTGTGTAATGATATCGGCCGTAACCCCCAAACTATTATACTAATACGATCCTGTGTGGGTATACGAAAATAATGGTGGGTATAAAAAAATTGTTACAATACAACTTATGTGAAAGAATATACCTACTCCATTTAGTGGTATAGGTACTTTCAAAGATGTGCAAATGTGAACGTAAAGACGTATCGACTGCAAATTCCACCGTCACATTTCACCGCGAAAGCAAAGAAGCTCAGATATACGAAGTTGTAATCCTTCAAATCGCAAATGGTCGATTACGGGCACCGCCGTACAGTCCCGACATTCTTTGTTTGACAAACTTCCGAGCCCTCGGGATTGTTTGCTTACTCGCGAACGAGTTATTTGCGTCGACTGCGACAAATATAGACGACGCGAGCTTATTTTTAACGAAATTTAAAAAAATTTCAAATCATTTTCGAACACCAGTATAATAAGAATGAAAATGTTTTCAATTAATTTTCAACTCGGCCAAAATCTGATAATACGGCGGTGTACTCCAAAAGGAAATCCCTATATTAGAGACACGAAAAAAAGGCCGCTAACCCCACATAATTAATTTTCCATATTTTCCCAAGGAAATAATGAGATCCGTTCTCGGTTTAGCGCCCGAGGGTAAAAAAGCTCAACGAACGCGAAGGCTTTAGCAAGATTCCGCAAAACCTGATCAATTTAAAATTAAAGCCACGAAACGTGTTTTTCGCCTATTTTATAAAAATCTCGGGATATGAGGACAATCTTCGACGGATAAGCTCGGTGGGCGGTATCATACGCAGCACTGATGGAATTTCTTCCGTCGAATATGTAAAAGGAATAACGCGAACTTTTTGCTAAAAATGTTTCGTGATCCAATTTCTTGAAAATGTAAAATGATATCGGAGGTTAAAACGAAAGGTGTGCCTAAAGCGCCAAGAGTGAATTTTTAACAATTCAGTATGTAATCTTTTAATAACATAATTAATAGTTTGTAAATGGTTTGTATTTCGAATGTTACTCACTATTAAGTAATAATATGTGCTCATAACTCATAACCAAGGTGAAGACTAAAAATATTCCAAGTCTCTCTCATAAAAACGTATGTCCTATTAGCTGGATGCGTTAAGCAGCCAGAGAATTAAACATTTCAATAAAAACAACATTAACTATTATTCAAAAACTATACAGCCTGAATGGCGACAGCAATCGCTTAATGAACTCGGTACAATAGCGCTTTAATAAATAAAACGCATAGCATTTTAATCCCCCATTTAAATTCAATGGTAAAAGCAAGTGCAAGCTAATCATCGCAATATAATGCTTCGCTGATCCGCGAGGGTTGTTTTTAATGCGCGAACGAGATAGGTTAATACGCAGCTGTACGTGGAAGAGAGAGATGATCTTCTCATCCGAATTGACTTTAAATGATTGCCTCGGATGCCCTTTTTTGTCCAGCGGTGATGGATGGGAAATCGTTGCGTTTACGGCAGGCGAATTGTTTTTATTTTATTTTGGTAATTTCCTTTTTTTATGAATACTACAAAAATCTTAAAAAGATTTTGAAGTAGAAAGAACTTAGAAAACTTTACGATTACATTCAAAATTATTTTATTTTAAATAGTAGGTATGTCGTTAAAATAGTGCGCCTCAAAAGGCCTTTAACTGAAGACACAATTACTTTAGTAGTTAGGTGCACCAATAATTTTACAAATCCTAAAAATGCAGTTATACAAAATGTTTTTTTTTTACTTTAAAAAACATAGCCTCACACTAGGATCGCTCCTGTATCGTGGGTACCGCTTACAGTCATATAATATCACATGCACATCACACCCAAACCAGTAACAAATATTTGTGGATCGCACAAATACTCGTTCCAGGCGGGAATCGAACCCGCGACACCAAGCGCAGCAATCTGATTGGTCAGCCACTACACTAAGCGTGCCGTCACTACAGCTCTTTGCAAAGATTTCGGTTCTGAAGGATTCTCAAAAGATTGCGAAAATCTTAGTTAGAATCTATACCGTAGTAGCACCGTAAAGCATCCAAGTTGTGCCAACTCCCCTCGAGCGCATGACTAATTGCGTAACTAAACATCCCGGGGGCGACTAATCCGATACTGATGTGTTTGTAAAAACTATCAGATTGGACGCGGGGGACGCTGCAACTGTTTTCGGTGTATATTTGCAAAACAGGTGACAAGAATTGAAAAAAGTTAAACACAAAAAGACAAGATGAACGTTTGATTCCAATAATTCTATAGAGTTTTGGACTTGGTTGTTTTCAAATATCGTTGTACCTAGGTATATACTGCAAAATTAAATGAATAAAGCATATTCTTAGTCTTGTTGTAAGAAACAAATGATTTACGAATCTATTACATTCATAATACAAAAACTAACCTAAAAATAAACCCTAGCTAAGTAGACTAACAAACCCCTGCGGACTTACAACCACTAGCATTCATATTTTATCCTAAGTAGTTGTCGCTGAGATAAATTAAAGTTTGTAATAAGTAAATAGAGACTGAAAGAATTCGTAAAATTTATTCATAGTATTTAAAGTATTATTTATTTTAATGTTTATTTGTTCGGAGTAGAAAAATTAGACGCTAAAAGTTCAGGAGGGTTTTACACTATTGAAAATCTTGGAGCTTATGTTTTGTAAACTAGCTTTAACATAAATTTGAATGTTCTCGTGAATAAATTCATAAAGAAAAGCTTTCTGTATTCTCTTCTCTACTTTTTATAATAAGGCTAATATTTACTGACCTATTCGCTGGTTACTACTTACGGTTATTAGTATCTTATGATATCCATATTTCCCTTCTTTAAAAAACTACTTGTATGTGGCTTATTTTTTTAATTGTTTTGCATAATTATTTATGGCCCGGTCAGAGAAAAATGCCAATGCTAATAATTTGAATTGCATGCACGCCTTAAGAGCTTTTGTTTACCGGAAAAGCTTATTCAGAAAAGCATAATTCGGAACTTGACAGGCATGCGAAATATCTCAATGGAACTTCGGAAACTGAGTCACAAATAGTCACAATTGACTTGAAAGATTGTCCCAGAGATACTAACAAGTGAACTGATTTTATTTGTAACAATTTCAATAGGTCCACTCGAGTTTACAAATTCGTTTTATGTCTTATAAAAATAAAATAATATTATATGTAAGTTTTATACATTACGTTTATACATGTTTCATGTATTACTTTTATAGATAGATAGACTAGACATAAACCAATCTAGGTAAGAATGAGAGTATAAACCAATTTGAGAACATTACGACTTCGAGAAACGCCAAATACTTTTATTAAAGTTTATATTCTTCCAGATCTAAACTTTTAGCGGAAGATTTATTATTTAGCATTTCTAAATAAAATCGATATATTTGCGTTACGCCGTCGGAGATCTCTTATATTGCCGTATAAATCCCGTTTTAAACTCCATCGGGATAGTAAATAAAATAAAAGGGACTTTCGTGCCAGGCGACGAGACCCGCTTACGATTGAGCCGTTTCTTCGTTTTATTTTTATGAAGATATGTTGCCTGGCATTACTGATAAGATGCTGGCGTGGATTTCATTGAATAAATAATTTAAATAGTAAACTGCTTCGGTTCCATTATCTCAATATGAAATTAGAATAAAATGACTTATATGATGGAGCATCATAACCCATAAAAGAAGACATGTGTGAAATGATATGGATCATCATCGATGTTATGTAGTAAGATCAAATAACCCAATATTGTATTGAGCAACACATTTTTCGTCATAAAACGTCCATCCCTTGCGAAAGTTCATAACCGTATAACTCGACGCACGTGTTCAAAAACGCCGATATCTCTATAATATGAATAATGTCCTCACAAAACAGGGATGACGAGCTCGTCACAGGCAATCGGGCGTCACGACCGTGACGATGTGGGCAGCCCTTTGTATACAAAATTAGGGATTATTCACCTACCCCCTGCACTTGCAGCGTTTGGGTGATGCGCAATTTTCCGCCTTTATTATGTCATGTTCTGTCGATGTTATGAGTTAGTATGATTACGGTATTATTCAAGTGGTAGACAAAGAAATTGTAGAAGCTCGCAACATGAACATGTACAGCGGTGCAATTAGACTGCAGATTATAGATTACTGTACAATATCTAATGTCCGGTTTCAGAACCCCCAGTAACTTTCTTTCACCAGGCTGTATCTCATGAACCGTGATGACCAACAGATAAGTCTATTGTTGTCTCTATCTGGCACTAAACAGATGACAGGTACAGTAATACACTTATCGGGTGGTCAAATTCGTGGGGTTAGAAACCGGGTATAAGAAGACGAAATGTAAGCACTGTTCATCGAATATGCATTCTTTAACACTAACGTTAATCGGTCTTTTGTAGTTCAAACTAAAACTAGTTGTTCTGTAAACAGTAGACCTTGCGATCAGAGGGGAGCTGAACCAATATCATGGTGATAGGCCCCTTTTTGCCCCATTTGGCCAATCAATTTTCCTGTTTTTCACAAAAACTTGATTCAGTATACTTAAGATTTTCACCAAATTTGATATCCCTAGGCCAATAAATGGCGTTTTTACCCCTGTTTCCCACCAACAGAACATTTTTTTCACAACTACTTTTACAACTACGTTCACAAAGATTTCCACTAAATAGGTATCATAACTCTAGGCCAATAAATGGCGCTATAGCAAACTTCCCTCCTTTTCCCCCCATTTTCATATCGAAAATCGTTTTCGACATAAAAGCAATAAGAACCAAAGAACCTGTAAGTATACCAAATCTCGTAAACATCGGTTGAGAAATGCGACCTGTAGCCCGGAACAAACTTACATACAAACATCCAGACGAAAGCAAAACCGGCCACTCTTAAATCGGAGACCTTCGCTCACTACGTTCGCTCGGTCAATGACGCACTCGTTCTAGCGTGGTGTCTCGATGTAGCAGCTAGAGTCGTAACTAGCTACGAAGTGTATAATAGCTACTCACGTTTGAGTTTCTCGAGCGGCTCGTGGTGCAGCGGCGGCGCGTGGTGTAGCGGCGCGTGCTGCGGCTCGTGGTGCAGCGGCGCCATCAGGCTGGATATGGCGGAGCCCACGGACGCGGCCACGGACTCGTGCAGGTGCCCGCCGTGTAGCTCCAGCTCGGATAGACACAGCCCGTTCTCGCCCAGCGGCTCCATGCCAGCCGCCAGCGCCTCCTTGTACACGCGGAGATGAATGGTGACGGCTTGCGGGGCGGGCGGGGAACGCGCGGCAGCGCTCAGGTGTGCATCGCTGCAGCGCTGTAAATAACATAAGGCCTATAGGTACCGGTTGACAGCAGAGAGCTTGACCCATAGAACTAGCTCTTCGGTTGAAAGTGTAATCAGTGGTGCCAGTTTGGTAATTGTACCACTAAATCTGGGAGTTAGTTAAGACCTATACTTAATAGGCGACAATTATTATGTTTGATGGTATCGATGTGTATATCAAACTTGTCAGACTCTGTTTTAAGATGGAGAATCACAATACACTCTATGGAGGATAAGTGAGATTTACAATAGGTGTATCTGAGAAAAGTGTTATGTGCGTCTAACTTAGGAGCACTGAAACATAAGAACCTACTGCCACGAATTAACTAAAAATTGTTCGTCATGGAAAACCATTCCAAACTCAAGGTTGTATTGTACCTAAAGTAACCTCTATATAAATCACTTATTTCCCTCCAAACTAAACAAACCGCTTCACCAAAACTTCCGCATGCTACCAAAGTTTCTACAGAGAGAATAAATCAATTTCACTAAAATATCAGCTTGATTTAAGGCGTGTACACACGCCGCTGTTGGAGCGGTAAAAAAATAAGCGCCATAAAAACCAGTGGGCTGGAGATATATAACTTTACAACTTTCATAATTCAAATAGCCCGTCAGTGACCGTGGATCGGTGTTTCAGTGTGCACATAAAACTCTGTAATGGGTGGAGGAGAAAAAAGCGCAAAACGTGGGGGAAAGGCGCTCATATGTGATTTATAGGTTTAATTGCCATTTTCTGCGGCAGTACCTATCTGCGGGAATTCAATATTCCGCAAAAAAGCAAAAGGAAGTGTCGAAGCGCGAATGTGGCGCCGGTTATGGCTGGTCGGCTGCCCACGTTATATCAACATGGCTTTTGAAAGTTTTATACTGGTATGGAATGTAGAATTCCGATATTTTCCGTCTATTTTCTGCCTTTACGGAAAATAGTAAAAGTGTTTTGTTTCGAACTTACAATAGACGTACCTGCCTATACTTTTCAACCCGGAAATGCAGTGTGCCACTTTTCATAAGGTTAGTCGTTTTCTAAATGTTGTTAGTTGATTGAATAAAAATAGTATGCTATAGATATAGGTACTTATAGAAAAATATAAAGTAAAGTGTCTATGGCATATAAGATCTTAATATATATATACATTACGCGTCACGTTGTTTGTCCGCGATGGACTCCTAAACTACTTAACAGGTTTTAATCAAATTTGTACACCGTGTGCAGTTTGGTCTAACTTTAAAGATAGGATAGCTTTCATCTCAATTTATAGTCGCATTAATAAAAATCTTAGCCACAGCAACGCGTAGCCGTGCCTGCTAGTATACTAAGTATATCCTACTAATATTGTAAACGCAAAAGTTTGTATGTATGTATGTTTGTTGCTCTTTCAAGCAAAAACTATCTAATGGATATCTATGAAACTTAACAATAGTATAGCTTACTATATCAAAATAACACATAAGCCTCAATATATTATCCAAAAGTGTGAAACCGCGGGGCGCAGCTAGTATAATATAATAATAATAGCAGAATAATTCAGACGCAAAAGTGAGTATTTTTCGTGTATAAGAATACATAATGATTACCTACTGACGTACGTGCCCACGTCATGACTTTATTTCGAAACAATTTAAGTACCTACTTAATTTTCCGATTGTAACCGTAATTTATGACACCGTTTCTAATTAGCCGCTATAAATTATAACAGTAAAGGTGCCACAGCTCGTATTTTTAGATAGATAAAGATATCATGCCCTGAAATTCTTTTAAAAAGCCGGAATCTATATGGTCAAAGTCTAAACGAAAAGTATAAGTAGGTAAGTACCTATGCTAATTTTACATAATAATATATGTTATGATTTTTGACGATGTCTCAATATTCGCTCGAACAACGCATCGTCACAGAATAGAAGATGATTAAACATTACTTGTGAACAAATTGCACTTTTTTAAAAATCTATACTTTAAAAATAGAGGTGTGCCCAATATTGGTTTTTGCGTGTGACTAAATTACACTTTGGCCAAATTACACTAACCCGTAGGCACTCTTAGTTATTCTTATTAGTACCTAATTATGATTGACAAAAGCCTAACCAATACTTAGTGTAAATGAGGCGATGTGTGTGTATGTAAATGTTTTGGTTACCACTCTGGTACTGAAACGGCTGATTGAATTTCGATAAAGTTTAATAAGTAGGTAGGAAATATAATAATTATGTCTTGGAAAATTACATAAAAAATGTCATGTCCCAGAAAGTGGAACGGCTCCTATGGGATAACTAGTTTCCGTGGTTACAACCGCGGATTACAATTAATTAGTAGTGTACTATAAGGCGCAATATGAAACACGTAAGTAAATTTGCAGATCTGCAAAAAATAAAGGATGGTGGTGGTTTTAACTCGAACTTTATCCGTCAGTCAAACCCGAAATCAAACGGCTCAACACAAGTCAATCTCACAACAATCGTCACCGCGGCAAATTGTTCCTAATACAAAGAGATACTAATCTTAGCCCGACTGAGTAATTGGGCAAGCCGAAGGCAGCAATCGGCCCGCCGGAGCCGCTGTTATCCCTTTAAACCGATGCAAAGCCTTTTTTAAGCCCAAAGATTTAAGTTGGCGAAAGTGCTCCGCTCTATTAAAACACCATCTCATTGGAATTTCACTTCTAACTGTTCGTCGATCGCGAAACTGCTACGGGAGTTTTCTTTTCGCGGTGTTGGTTGTTTTTTGGGAAGTTTATGCCACGGTTTAGGGTCCCGTACTTTGGTATGCAAAGCTAAGTTGCCGTAGAGGACGTTTCTAGGAAAACGTTCTTGTAAAGATTTAGAGAATTCCTCGACTTCCTTGAAAAAAAACAAAAAGTGATCGTATTTAAATACAAAACTTTTTCAATGAATAATAAATACTCAAATTAATTGAGCACGTGGTCTTGACTATAAATAAAAACAGTATCCGCACCAGTCAGGTAAAAAAAATCTTAGACCCGGACTTACAATTCCCGCTTCGAAAACTTACAATTACTGCTGCCGCACCTAATTTAAAAGTTTCGCATTATCTTCATCCATGCACTTCAATCAAAAATATGATATAAATCAAGCACCATAAATTCTAACTGACACAATCGTCAGAAGTACCAATATTAGATGTAAATGGATGTAAAACACATGTAAGTGGCGTAGTTATACATGTGACGAATGGTAGGTAAATATTTGGTTTCGTATCTCTGCTATATCTATCGTGATAACGTACTTTATGGCACTGTCGATGGTCTGATAATGGCATATAGAAATTCACAAGCAAATTGACGGCTGAGATGATTATAAGCAACTACGATGAGCCGTCCTCATCGGCTTATCTTCCAATAAATCATCTTCGATTTCAAAAACTTAGCCAGCACTACCTACTTACTTCACTGATTATTCTGAAATCCAAATCTCTCCAAAGTTTACAAATGAAACAGATGTTGGTAGAATTGTGAGAACAAGCCAGAGAAACCATAAAACATGTAGTAAAGTCTAGTTTAGACCAACGTTTGTCTGTAGGGCGTTTACGAGATCGGCTAACATCAGACGAAGTTACTATCTTCCTATACCTACTGGAACTAAGAGTGAGAACAGATGAGGATGTAAGAACGCTTGCACGTCGAATTTTGTATTACGTGCCAAGCCGTGATGTTATTGCTGTAGTGTAAGAACGCACGCGTCCCAATACATAATATACCCAAAACGGATATTATCGCAAAAGCATCGGCGATATTATGATTCGATAAAATCGCGCCTACGTGGTGTTGGCTTTACACAAAGAAAAGTATGCTTATGTGCGCGTCATGACTGACAGCTTCTGAATGTATACTACGAGTACGTGCACACAAAAAAAAATATACTTGTACAAATAATTATATTACGTAGTACGCACAATTTTTGGGTAACCCTATATCCATCCATACCGCATTCACGCAAACGTGTGTTGCAACACTTACGACGCGCGATGACCGCGCTGCTGAAAGGCTCCGTGTGTAATGGCTCTATGTTATACTAGCTACCAACTATTTTATAAATAACTATTTGTATTGACTTGCACACCGTGAGAACGTACATATTTTAGGCATATCTAAATCCTTTGACTTTCCTATAGTTTACAGGGATTACTTCAAGAAGTTATAACATTAAAGTATTAGGATGACTTCTAGAGTAATCTATCGATAAGAATTCATGAATGAATGATCTGGCAAACTCATTCTCGGCTTAGTTTATCTAAATCTCAATAACAATTCTTATTGGAGTAAGAGTTAAATTTTACTATGAAAGATGTCTGTATGGTTAGGTTGGAATTTACTTCTAACATGTAAAGTAAACATATTTTTTTACTACATAAACCAGTTTTTGTAATTGTTGGCCTTACCCACTGAACTAAAATCTAGGTTCACAAAACCTAGGCAATAGAGTAAAAGCAACATAATTTACATTTATCAAGCGGCACTAAAGGTATGCGTTATCAAGTCACCACGATAACTTATTATCATTCACAAGATAGCAGTGTTGTATGACTAACCACACAAATGTATCTATTGTAACCCTTCCTCGTAATAACATATTTCGACTTTCATTGGAGCAAAGGGAGAAGAGGTAGTGTGCATACTATGACACGGTACTAGAGTGGTAGCATATTTGCACGGGAGTTTGCACCTCGGTGACATTTTTACGTGGCATTCGGTCATATATTAGGCACCGTTTTAAATGTTTTTGTTTCATTCATAGTTATATTTGTGAAATGTTATTTATTTTCGGCACAATCATCATCAGATTATTGTAATATTATGCTTTGGCTCAAAGGAAATTCATTGTAGTTTGGAATTCTACTTTAATGGCTTGGAGTGACGGCGTTTAGTGAAATGTCGGGTTAGTGTAATTTGGACACAAATGTTCAGCTTCATACACTGAGTGCAATTTGGTCACATGCCAAGTTTAGTCCAACCTGCTGTTATCCACTGACAAATTCCGTTATTGTCTACCTTCCGCCTCTATCATCATCATTAATCTGCTCTATGTCACAATAATATTGAAATGTAATTAAAACCGGACAAGTGCGAGTCGCACTCGGGCATGAAGTGTTCAGTACCATTATCTATAAAAACGGCAAAAAAATCAAGTTTGTTGTATGAGAGCCCCCTTAATATTTATTTTAATCTGTTTTTTATTTTATTTGTTGAATAGTGGCTACAGAAATACGTAATCTGTGAAATTGTCAACTGTCTAGCCATTAGTTACGGTTTAGGAGATATTTCCTGGTGATAGACAGACAGATAGACGGACGGACAGCGCAGCCTTTAGTAATAGGGTCCCGTTTTATCCTTTGGTTAAGGAACCCTAAAAAAATGACGACAGTCATGCATAAATTTCAATTAATTGATAAACGGAAACTAGGGCAAAATTGAGTGAATTGAATATTTAGGCTAAAAAACGCGCTAGCATGATTGCAACATGGTTATAACATGATTCTACCACGCTATACCTAATTGTGGCCTTATAGTGGCTCTATCAAGATTCTAATTTCTCTACTATTATAAGTTTACAAGTTATCTAATGCAAAGGTGGTATGTTAAGTAGAAAGAGTTAGTGTAATTTGGTCCCGCGCAAAAATCAGTATAAAATGGTCACACTTGCATTAATATAATTGGTCATAATTCAATCTGTTTCCAAGTATTTAGTAAATTTTATCGCACCTTTGTTAAAAGGCGCAGTCAGCGTCATAATTTGTAACATATATAATATTATCCTATAATAATATGTAATACGAGTAGATAGGTAGGTACTTACGGTGCCCCGGCTATAAAAATAGTTATAATTTTATATATTGGATTTTGTCAAGAATCAAAAAGTTAGTAACATAAGTCTAATATAATGCAGTTTTGATATCGATGATTTGAATAATTATGTAACTAAAAAGAAATCTAACAGGATTTATATTATACTTTTTATTTTTACATTTTATTTCAGTATAGTACCTACATTTATTTGTTAGACTGAGGTAAGATTTCTTTTAAGTTTATTTGTTACCGTTTTATATATATACAAACATTTGGCATTTTGTATTACCTACTATGATTCTGGCCGCCAATAGGATAGGAGATTCAACGTCTGAAAAGCCACTGCAAATGAATAACGATTACTTACCTTGATGGTGTTAACAAACGCCGTCAGATCCGTTACACTTACTATATAAGTATTATTTAAAAAGTAGCAAAGGTCCGGAAAGCAATGCTTTTTGCACATATTATTATACCTACCTATTTTCCAAACTAAGAAACTGCATAGAACAGTTGACAATACATGCTTACAAGTAGTCCAAGTGTAGCCCACTACAATATGGCAACTTGGTTACCTAATATAGGTACTGGTAGTATTGCTCCATTGAATTGAAATGCTAATTTCAAAGATTTACGACGGATTAAATATATTCATTAAAAAGATTTGTATTTAGGCTATTTATTTCAAGTTTTTTATTTTTGTTGTACTATTTATTTTTGTTTTAATATCTTCTCATGGTAAATTATTTTTGTATGTATAAACTGACGAAATACATACCTAATTGGTTTCGAGATTTTTTTATTCATTTATATATACACCTACGTATGTACGTTCTACTTCTAATCAATTTTCTCATCATTTTTATATATTTTTGAAATCAAAAATATGTAGAGATACGCTCTTTTATCATTTAGCACGCCATTTTGCGTATTTGTAATTTCGTTATTTTTGAGTGACAAACACGGCACTATAATTTGGAAATTAGCGTGTTGCCAGAACTTTAACAAACTGTAACTACTTAATTATGAACGATATCTATGAATTAGCTAAATCTCTCCTAATTTTCAATTAAGTTTTACACACGCTACATATATATTTTTTTTCATAAAATTGGAAATTGTAGTACCGTGTTACTATACTATAATGTGTAATTATAGAATATTCAGTGACTTTCACGACAAACCTTAAAAACTTTGATTAAGTCTATTGGTGAGCTAACGAGTAAGTAACGAGTGCTTAGCTCGAATTACAAATTACCTATGAACGTTAGTGCTAAAAAATGCTTGTTCGATGAACGCTACTATATTGTACAAGATTGTATTCAACGCGGTTACTTATAAAATAATTCGCGTGATATCTCATTTCTAACGTCAATTCTTACCAGCGACGTAGTATCCTATTCGCCTTACAGTTATCTACTAACATAATATCTACTCTACCGCAATGGTGTAGTAAGTATGTTCTACTGTCAAGTTGAAAGCTTTAACCAATAATTGGTATCAGCTTTTGGATAGCTAGGTACGTGAAGACAAACCTCTCAAGGTTTAACACTTGTTTCCTAAGATGCATCTCATTTTACAACCAAAAGATACTTACTGTCCAAGAGATTAAACCAGATCCCGTTGAAAAGCGCAGCTAGTTGACTCCGATGATTCCTCGGAAAGCTGATTTCACAGTGTGTGTACACGAAATCCGATGATATCCGTCATAATCTGGTACAAGCCACGGGATTACGCGCGCTCACCGGTGGCCGGCCGTCACTAACGTAAACACCAGAGAACAAACCGAATCCGTATCCGATACCGATAAATCAAAGCGCACGATCGCGGCGACGTCGCTTATCCGCTAAATCCTGTCGGGATCGCGTAAAAAATACTAGTATTAAAAACAGTCTTAAGTGGGCTTACGTACGCGGCGCGGTGCGGCCCGCGCTCACTCTAATCTCGGCCACTTCCCGGAGCAATTTGAACCTAACTCCACCACTCTATACATCATCCACGCCCGCCCATCGCGCCGGTCTCCGCGCCTGCCCATACCGCCGTCCCGCTCGCGCTCTATACTCACAACTATCTCCGTCCCGCTCGCCCTGAAATCTCGCCACACTGAAAATTCTGTGCGTACGTGTGTAGTCGCGGGACGCGGGGTGCAGTCAGCTGGACGAACTTGTGCGAATAAAATCGACTTTTTATCGGCTCGATGACGCCGCGTGACGTCACTGTTTACTTCTGCCGGTCGAGTGTGGACACTGGATCTTGACGGACCACGCGGTGACGTAATGAGATTGCTTTATATTATGCTATGTTGTAAGTTGAACCCTTTACCGAACCATCACATAAATAGACACAGTTGTGTAGAAGTTACGTTTTAGTCATATTCAAAATCTAAAGTGAGACAGAGAGATTGGATACAAAAGTTACCATAATAAAAGAGATTAATGCCCATCATCCATCTACATTTAACAAATTGTCCTGGAAAAACTCATTTAAATTGTGCAATATGTTTTCCTTATAGCGTAAAATAATTGCAGTTTAAATCGTTCCGTGCAGCGGAGTCTCCGCAATAAATAAACCCCGCAACGTAAACAGATCGGGCGCATTAACCGCGCGTCGGCGTACATAAAGAGAGCGGTATAAATATAAAGTTCCCACTCGCCGCCGCGCAAACTTAGCTAAACAACGCCATAATTGCCTTCATTACTTAAATTACTGAAATTATTTATTCAAAAAGCTGGCAACATCGAGGCGATGCAGGCCCCGCCCCCTAGACAGGAGTCCTCCAATGGGAACGCGCGGAGGTGAGGGGGGCGGGGCGTCAGGCAATATGGCGGCAACCTTCTGTTGGCGTTCGCTCGTGTACACACGCGCTTGCATGCTGTTTCAGTCTGTTTCTCACGCGGCTACTTTCACGTGTTTTCGAGTGTCTAATTAGTTGGGCATTGTTAATGAGTGGAAAACTGAGAGCAGTGCTACGTGCTACGAAGGGCTACGGGTTGCTACGAGAGGCTACGTAACGCTACGCTGCTACACCGGCCGCGCCGCCGCCGGCCGCCGGCGCGCGGCCGACGGAATATGAATCTGCGAAATTTCAGCCAGTCGATATATTTGGAACTGTAGTGCTACGAGTATGTTACGTCAGTGTTTACGGAGACTGTGTGTTAAAAACTCTATAGGTATAAAACAATAAAAAAAATTGCAAAGTTAATATTTTGTTCTAACTAATTTTGTATTGACTATTGTATTGTTAGACCAATTAGTTGAAAAATATCGCACTCTAGACCTCAAAAAGCGGAAGATTCTGATTCTGACACTTATAATTATAAACCGATTCTAATAAAAAGTATCATGGATATCTATCTCTATGTACTTTAATAATGTGTATTTGTTTGTTCTTCTAAAATTTAATATGTTGGTAGCTCTGTTTTATTAATACTGTTGAACAATTAACTACAATTTACAATAAATTTGATCTAATATCCGAAAGCTTATTGTACTTACCTAAAAACAACAACGACAACTATGTGAATGTGCGATTGGGAACATATTTAAATGTAAATGGGGAAACACGCATAGGTGTAGATGACACATTATATTTACGATTATGTAAAACAGAGTATTGAAAGTGCATTTCTGTTAGCTATAGAATGTCCGTCCATATGATAATAATACTTGTAACAATTATATCTAATAGCTAGGTATCTCGAATCCTAGTGTCGAGAAAAGATCACGAGTAAACTCACTAATTCAACCACTAAATGATAAACCACACCAAGTCTTCAATTACATTTAAGTGTAGGTACCTATATTTACTCGGTGTTAATTATTATTGTCCTAGTTAGTATTGATCGTCGGCTCTTAAGTCAACTCATCCTGCGGACACAGTTTGGAGCGGGCTCAGTTGACGTAAGAGCTTATCGTCTCTGAGTGTAAGTAAGTTTTTTAACTCGGTCTAAATATCGAAGCAAAATTTTGATAATTTGCAGATCTAATTGACAAGAATTTATATTATTTACAGTTTTGTACATCAATGTTATATATTAATCACAAAATGTATATCCTTTCCATTGATAAAATACCATCTACTAAGTTGCAACGCCTCGCGGCATCGTCGCCGTGCTACCGTATTAATTACTACATACCTAATTATGTTATATAATCAATTATTATTATTAATATTATTTGTTAAATGAGTTTGTGCCAGCCTCTAGTGCCAGATTTTATTAAAATAAACGTACTTTATGTATAAATTACGTTAACTTGTCACTTACGAAAATATGCAATCTAATAAAATGGTTTATAATAATACAAACTACTTAATTGTACAACTCATTAATTTGTGCTTTATTCATAAGTTATAAAAGCATTCATATTATTTCGTAGACTAGAATATTTCTAAAATCGTACTAACCGTTTCGGTTGATTATGTACACTTACCTACATTTTGAATATCAAGCAATTATCCATATACGTCCGTGGACAGTTATCTAAAAGAGGTAGCTGACCTAAACCTAAGCTATAAAAAACATTACTAAACGTTATTAAACGTTACTAAACGACACTGATAGTCAACTATACCAATGAGTTAAACATTTGACAAAACAAGACTACGCACCAGATGTGTTCTTTAAATAGCCAACATCAGGTCGATAATTCAGTACTCGGCAGCTAAAGGCCAACGGCCAGCTAAGCCCTCTTAATGGATAGTGCTTATGCCCTTTTTTAAGAGCGGTTAACGGTAACTTATGCTCCTAACGTTCCAAATAGGTTCAGTATAAATCTAACCTCGGTTCTGAAGCAATAGTTAATTATGCAGTGGTGAAAATGTAAACTAACAGAACTGATCGTAGATTTTATGACGTGCTACAAAAAATATCAATTATCTCAAACAACTACTAAACAACTAGGTACAGGGACGAATTTTACCTCATACATGTTATATTCAGATTCAGGCACGTCGCATACACCGCCTCTCTGATTTAATATAATAATATACTTATCTATATGGATAGCATTAAATATGAACATAATCCCTTCACTGCGTGAACTTGACCGTCATCGTAAGTATCTAAGTATTTGAAGTAATAACTTAGTTATCGTGTTATACAAAAATACGACTAAAGAAGTTCGGGCACAAATCTTACTTTCCCGAATTTTACCATCGTATCAGCTTATATTCGTCGGCTGCTCGACGTCGGCCTCGCCTAGTGAACGCCATTGCGCCAGATCTTCGGCTCTCCTCATCCAGCCTCTGCCAACCGTTTTGCAGAAGTCGTCACTCCACTTGCCAGCGGGCGTCCTACACTAAGCTTGCCTAAGCGTCGTTCTACAATGTAGAACTCGTCTAACCAACCATTTTTCTAAATATGTGGCTGGTCCATTTCAGCTTGCTAATTCTTTGAGCTACGTCGATCACCTTAGTTCTCTGTCGGATCACCTCACTCCGGAGCCAGTTCTAATAATAAATCTTGAATTCAAGTAATTTATGAATAACATTAGTGAGTACTAAAAATTATTGTAAGACCCATATCATAATAATATACCTTACAGACTAACATACATATTTTCATATTATTTACGACTATACTATTACTCAATTACTCATTACGCTACTAGCCGGGAACGATTTTCGCCTACACCTGTATCTACACCTATACCAAGCCCTGTATCAGCGGTAGACCACCTGTGTAGACCAGAAGTCCGAGTTGAGGAACATCTTCATGTGCTCGGCTGGAACCTGGAGCTCGTAGGGCATGAAGTCAGTGGGCCTAGTCTGTTCCAAACGCTGCAGCTACACCTCGATGTGCTCCTCACGCGAACTTCGGTACATGACCATTCTCTCATGGACATACAGCTCAACTATGAAGGTCTATATGGCTCTATGGAGGTGTTAATATGATGATACCAGGGGGTTTACCATGACGTCTTATTGCAATTCAATTGAGGACCTAAACAGAATCGTTTTACTACTTATTCGTACCATGACGTCTTGTTGTGACATCTTGACGCTCAATTTAGAATGGTTTTAAATCTAAAGGGATTGACGTCTACCTTAATGATACCGAAAGCCATGTATTACTATTATTTAAAGTGAAACGATTCTGCTTAGGTTCTCAATTGGATCGCAATAAGACGTCATGGTAAGCCCCCAGATGATAATATGATTCACAATAAGGATATATACGCAAACACTAACTCGCCTACGCCTTCTCGCTCGTGTAAATATCTGTGTTAGCGCTCGCCTGAAGATTACAACTAGATTAGTGGTAAGAACTTAATCCCTTTGCGGCGTGAACTTGACCGACAACGTAAGTAGGAGATGTGGTATTAATATAGGTGCTGATTTGGAGTAAGTATAGTAGTTATCCAATTATTGTATCTGGATTATATTAAACTATGCATTACATGCTACAAGTAAGAATACAAAAGCTAGTTCCATGGTGTCCTATTGAAGCATGATTGTATGTTATATAATTAGAAAATACAATATATAATATACGCCGTCTTTCAAACTGCTGCACAGAAATATTTATTATTTACTTATTTTCTTATTTGAGGGGCTTACAGGTAAATATCATTACATAACAGATACATAGTTACAGAAAAACTATGCACAAGTAATCTTGTACACTACTGTTTGGCCGTCTCTGACAAAGGCTTCCTCACTGTGCCATTGCAAAAGATGCATCTTACCACTATATACCTAAAGTAATGTAGTAGGAGGTATCTACTGCTTGCTATATACCTATATGACTATAAAAGAAGTCTTAGTATAATTTTATGCTTTTGATCGATTATTAAATAATGCACAAAATGATTGAAAATCGAAACTTATCTTCAACACTGCAGTTCCAGCGGTAGATATCTGTGTTTATCTAAAGATCAATAAAATACAATTTGCGTCACACAATGGGCTTTTTGACACAGCGTGACTTCAATTTGATTACATACAGATTGCAATAATTAAACTTACAAAACAAAAATGACGGCTCGTTTGGCGTAGTGGCCGAGCAGTCGGACTGCAGCGCTAGGGGTCGCGGGTTCGATTCCCGCCTGGAACAAATATTTGTGCGATCCACAAATATTCGTTTCTGGTTTGGGTGTGTTGTGTATGTGAAATTATATGTCTGTAAGCGGTACCCACGATACAGGAGCAATCCTAGTGTGGGGCTACGTTTTATAAAAAAAAAAAACAACCATGAGGAAGTAATCATGCAGTCACGAGAGGAATCTATATATTTTTATTTTTTTTTATATTATATATATTTTTTCTATGCAGCTCAGTCAAGTCACATGACTCATTCATGTGACATGAAAATAAATCGAATGATGCTTGTTTTTTACAAGGGCAAAGGATACTTATTAACTAATACAAATGACACTTAATAAAACAGTTGGACAACCGAACACAGGAACATACCGATCACTGTAATGTATCATTTAGCACCATTGTTTCTCACGACCAGCGCTCTCAATTTCGTAGTGTTTTAAGCTCAGCAAACTAAATTCAATAGAAAATTATGAGTAATTATTTTTTGATAAATTTGATCATACAATGAAGACGATCGGGAAGACAGAAACGCAACTTCGAATAAAAAAAAATCGATAAAAAAAAATGCAAATATAACACCGAATCGCATCTTCACTTGTCATCTACTAAGAGATTCCATCATGAAACCACGTGAAAGTTATACCAATAAATGGGGCTTTTATATAGGAAGCGATGGCTTACATTTTTTGATTTCGTTATCAGTTTTTTTTTCCAATAAATATACACATACAAAACCGAGCAGTTCAAGCACTCGCGGACATCTGCCAGTACCACCAGTATAACCACTTTATTACAACCTGGCCTTAAATTAAAACAATAAATAGACACCGTATGATATTACGTCCACATAAAAGAAAAGATCATCCCATTTGCATAAGCAAAGTTGTTGGTTTTCAATAACGTTTTGTTGTTGAGCTAAAACAAAGTATATTTCTGACAAATCAAAGCACGTTTTGCGATTAAGCTGCCGCTACATTAACTATATTTTCCATACACAAAGGCCTCATAATTTCCCATCAGCAATTTGTTTTGCCGCTTTTGTTTAGGCGCTTACTTACTTAATTTATTCCTTTGAATATTCAAAGCGTTAGCGGCCCAATACTCGTTTAATTTTCTAATATAGGAGTAGGAACTCGAGAGATAATATTTTGGTAAAATCACGACCATTGTAACGTCTCGGAATGGGGTGACAATGCTTTGGGAGATGCGGGAATCGACACGAAATACGCTACTTAGAATTTCTTCGCTGAGCTTTTTTAGCAGTCAGGATAGGGAAACGTGAGTATAATAATATATTAGGTAATAGGAAGTTCCACAAGCCTCAGCCCACGATGTTTGCCTGCAACAGATTAGGTAAAAGAGACACATCTCCGTGTTTGCGTCGTTCGACGCCCTTACTGAATATGTTTTTATTGAAACAATTGCATACCTATTACAAAGACGACTAGGTATACTATGCCATACAATTACTTGATGGTTGTATATGGCAACAATGTGCTATTTCCCAAAATAGAGGGAAGTAGGTAATCCATGGCAACATGAACAGAGCGTAGGCACAGAAATCCCCATTATTAATCATTTAATTGCTTTAATTAATGGAAATTATGCTGATTCAGATTCCCTGTCACAATGGGAGCGATCTTTGCGCCGCGATGAAGGCTTTAACCTAATTCAACGGTAGGTATTTAAACGAGGACGTCGCTTTGTATTATAATATGGATTGTGAAGAAAACGAAGTCAAAGTAAAAGCCTTTATCTATCTAATATTATAACCATTAACTTGCGTTTTCAAGGAGATCCACTCTTTAAATAAGAAATTCAATAGATTATTTTAGATTAGTCATTTAGTTTTAATTGGCACTGTGGTCAGAGACGGATAAAGGATGGGACTGGCTTTCAGGACCTATACTACCTTACTGCAAGGACTCTCCGAAAGAGAAATTGTTAGTGACTTGGTTACTTTTGGCGCCGACTGTACCAAACTAAACAAAACTGACTTCCCTCAACGTAAACGGCCACGAGAGCCCCAACAATAAAAAGATCTCTTGAGCCAGTAGGTAGAGCAGCGCAGACCTAAATTAATTTGGTTGGGAGTCGGCAGATGTCTTCGGGAACTTCGCAAATTGAGATCTTTATCTTTTAATTCGGCTTCGACGGCAACCAGTCGGTTGTTTTGTGTGGTCACTTGCTTTTGTTTTTACTCGTATAGAGATAGAATGGTCTAGCACGGTAAGTACCTACGCACGTGATGTTCGCTAAAAGACCATGTTGTGATCTTTTGTCTAACTATCTGCTTAAAAGTTTTTATCGTGTCGGCTCCGAAATGGTCCCACGGATTGCAATGATAATTGTAGGGATCAAAGTTGCATACAAAATTTTCGTGCGTTTCTAACTATTAGGTATATAATTATGGCTGCGGGTCCAGTAGCTACGGCTCTATATCTAGAACACAGCTACGGTATCCCTGCCTGTCGTAAAAAGCGACTAAAAGGGGTCCTCGCGTACGTGCGTGGTTCGGAGTTGGGGCTCCGACCACCCATCTGTCCACCAGCCAGTCCGGACAGGATGGCAGCTTCGTGGCAGAGCTGCCTTGGGCAAAAGGGACCTGGCTGCAGTCGGAAGGGAACCATCCTATGCTTCCGGGATGGGCACAAAGGCGCTGCAAGGATGGCACTAGTAAGGTTCTTTGGTAATCCTAGTGCTCTCCCAAATTTGCATAGAGGCAGGTCGCCAGGGATGGTTTTAATGGGTAAAAACCCCACATAACCTCACGCCGCCCTAAAGTAGTCGGGTATCTTGTTTGCAAATTTGTCCCCCGTCATAAAAAAAGAAAGGTAAATGGCCGTCGTTCTCTTTAAGTTTTAAAAAGAGGCATTCGTTGAGAGATTAGTTCCGCAATCAAGTGACTGAATCAAGTAATTGCCAATTAAACTAACGTCATATAGTTAATTCTTCAGTAGCAATAAACCAGGGCTAGATCTAAAGTAGTTTGTACTTGAGAGTTGATCAGAAGGCTCGTAACGTAACGAAATGGTATTGTACTGTCTTGAGGGTTATTCTAAACGAATTAATGCATTTTCTGTTAAATAAATAAACAAATAATTCAGCCTGTACCGTCCCACTGCTGGGCAAAGGCCTCCCCTCGCTTTCATGAGGAGGGGTTGGCCATAATCCATGACGGGGGCCCGGTCTGGATTGGTTGATGCCTCTGAAATAATTCTCGGGCATTTGGTTTCCTCACGATGTTTTCCTTCGCCGAAAAGTTATATAACATACAAGTTATATAACATAGGTAAATATGTTTTTAACATGAAACGCATTGGTATAGATACGTGCCCGCACTGGGATTTTCATTTGACCTGGAATTATTGTTCACGTGTAAATAAACCTATTGCTTAATTAATCGACTGGGTCATAAAGGAATTTGGCCATCATTAGATGGTTAGTAGGTACTGTTATGTGCTTCCGATATAGTAAATATTCTACATATTTTTGCCTTTTTCCCCAATAGTTATAACCAAACAGTGTACCTACCTACAAATACTAGGTAATATAACATAATTGCTTAAGAATCTATAAGTCACAAGGGGACAGGGAAGTTTTCGTAGGAACATCATCGAAGATGAGAATTTTCAAACGCAAACCTATTTATTAAATGAAACCCAAAGTTAAATTAAATAAAACAAAGATAAACTTAAAATAACTAGAAGTTCTTAAACATTCGGGAACAGACAACATATTTACTAGCTCTATTCGAGTCTAATTCGCCCACAAACTACATATCAAAACATATAATGTTACATACCTCGACGTTTCGGCCAAGTGACATCGACCGTGGTCACGAGAAGACTGGAGAATGCTTGTATCACCGTCCGGAGCGGCAGGTGTTATTTACAACTACCCGCGTTGGGTCTTACAAAACATAACACACAACACTAACAATATCCGAAGTCACACTCGAGGAAAAATCGCGAGAATGACTAATAGATAAGTGGTGTCTATGATGGAATCAAACTTAATATTTTTTATGGTGCATCATTTCTGTTTCCAGCGCGTTTAGAATGACTCCGCTCCGCATTGATAAACTATAACTTATCCCGTGATAAAGTTAAGAGTAGTTACTTCCACTACATATAACTACAATTGAATTTACGACGCAAGCCGCGGGTAAACTAGCGCCATTAGCGGCGCGCGTCACGGAAGATATACTACTGGAGCGAGTCATTAAGGGCTGTTCGTTATATTTATATTATTATTAGATGCTTAAGATCCTAGGTGGTTTGCTTGGAGTTAGATGGTTATGGGTGCTATGTATAGGCTGATTTGCTCAGATTTTAGGCAGCCATAATTGACCATGACAACGAAGGTTACTACCGGTTTAATACATAAGATTATCCGATAAAATATCATGGCTACCTAATTATCTATCTGCCGGGTAGGAAAGGTATACCTACCTACGAATCTCACGATTTAAAAAAAACAATATTTCTTTCACACGTAGTTAAATCAAACAACAATTCGAGAACGAAGGGAACTAACCGCTAAATCGCTAGTCATTACCTAAAGGGAACTAACAAATCCATAAATAACGTAATCCCGGCGCGCCGCAAAATCAATCTATTCCGAAATGTGACAAAATTAGCGTGTTATATTTCCTGTTCGAATTATAAATGCCCCTTTTCCCGCCAAAATATTGTTCACTGATAAAGGCACCCTCACACTTGCTCGTTGCACGCGGCGCGCACGCGGCCGGCACGCGACCTGGACGAAGAATTCCCAAACGCTCTTCCAGTATTTATTCTAGAACTGTCCTCTTATTCAAAACTCGTGTCATCCGACCAAAGGACGCAACGCTCCGTGTAGATTCAGTTTAGATTTCATCAGTAACACCCCACGCTCGTTGGCAGAGCAAACATAGTTCTCCGATTGCATTATTTAATTGTTTCGAGTGGTAATTTCTTTGCTGTATGAATTGGTTCGTGTTTGCTGAGTTTTGTGGATGTGAACGAAAGGGCAGAAATTTATGAATTAATTAATGACCTATAAAGTGATTTGGCAATTTCATTTTATTTCTTTGCCATTAATATGGTGGTGATTGTAAACTTACCTAAACTAAAATTACTTATAAGTATTGTTAGTAGAGTAAAATGTACGCCAAAATACTTGTTAGTAATTCTTTTCGTATTTTAAATCCAATAATAGCTTAGTTAACTTTAATGAATATAACTTTTTTCTCATTCTTAGGACCCTTGTAGGTAATAAGCGAAATTTGAAGCTGTATTCGAATAGTATAATTTCAACTAATTTTCCTACTGGTACCATCAGTTCTTGCAGACTAACACCCATTGTGTTTAATAACCGTTCCCAAAATGTTCATTAGGTTTCGGCCACAAGCGGGCCGGAGCTGCCCGGCCATACATCACCGCCTCCATTCTAATGGTAATACGGGATATACGCGCGCCGATATTGTGCCGGTCCCTTCCGCCATAACAAATGTTTATTTTATACACAACGCCACTAACAATAGTGTGCAAATACCTAAACACCGTAAATGGTGGCGCGATGCGATTTAGATGATAATGCGCGCCAGAAATAAGCCCGTTTGTAATTTCGGTGTGTTTATTCCGCGCGGTTGGTGTGTATGCTCCCTATTGTTTTAGGGTGATTCGATTTGCATTTTTGTGTTTGATTTAATTTTAAGTAGGTAGGACCTATCTAACCTTCTTTTATTAAGTGCAATATCCTGAGTGGTAGTTATAGTTAGTACTAGCAAGCGAGCGAGCAGCTAGTCCATCTTAAATTCTCACTAAGTAGATAGGTTCCTACTTATTTGGCCTAAGGGATTTATGTATAAAAAGTTGTAAACACAATACGCATAAATCAATTCAAATGTTTTTCCATTTGATTCTGTTTTATTTTTTATAATATGTATGACCTTCGGGTGTTACCTACCATTTATATTTTATGTTTTTTTTAATACGTAGGATAGCTTCTGTATCATGGGTACCGCTTACAGACATATAAAATTCACACATGCACATCACACCCAGACCAGAAACAAATATTTGTGGATCGCACAAATATTTGTTCCGGGCGGGAAACGAACCCGCGACACCAAGCGTAGCACAACGATTGCCCAGCCACTACGCCAAATATGCCGTCAATCAATTTACGTGTCGTTTAATTTTAAATTTTATGACAGTTTTATAAAATCTTGAAAGTCATTGTTTTTATTTATTTCTGGTATTAAAGGCATCAAAACCATAAACGTCTTTAAAACAAAATTGGGATGAAACGTCATGTTTTATGTATGCTCCAGGTATTCCCGTTACATGTTTAATTTCGCGTTTAAGGCGTCCCGGCTGACAGCCCGAGCGCTCATACATATTCATGTGGCGTTATTAATCATGTTGCGAACCTCGCTTTATATCTAAAACTAACTGCTTCCTGCGGTTTCCCCTTGCGATTTTCCAGTTTACCATTCAAAGTAAAAGCATTTATTAATTTTACCTATTGTAGGTAATTAAATAATATCGCACTTTAACAAGTTAAACACTATCTCAGTAAGAAATTATCGCATTTAATTTTAATACTTACATCATTGCACTCTTTTAGGGGTAGATTTGCAGAATAACATGTATACTTACCTACTTACTCTACGTTATGATAATTTATCTTCAAATGAAGTCTATTCCTTTAAAAACTGTCCAACTGATACGGAACGAACAAAAAAACAGGCTTGTAAAGTTTCGCATTTACTATAAATTAGTAGGATTTATGTTGCCTACCTCGCTTTATGTCTAAAATACCTAAGACATTATAGATTATGTATGTTTGTTATGTAGTAATAGGGTTACTCCCGCGACGATGCTCAAATTGTGAGTTATACACGAAAATAACGCGAATAACTCACTTAGTGTGAAGCGAACCTAATTTGTCATAGCTAGTGTACTTATAGGTAGAGATATTCTGCTTATGAACATATTTTTAAGATTTTTGAATAACATTTTTTTTATCCGACTCTAAATTATCTACGAACGACGCGCGTAGGAAGGAAATGAAGTGTGATTTTATAAATAATAAATAATGTGAATAAATAAGTAATGCGTCACGCACGATGCAAAAATAAGATTCCTTGTAAGTACCTAACCGAGACTCAAGAAACTAATAGTAACTACCTACGTACACATTACCCTACGTTGTAGAACAAATAGTAAGTAGGTAGGTAGGTACATAATATTTTATATAGGTACATACTAACTTATACTTTGTTTTCTAACCATAAAATGTTTTCATTTTGAATACAATTTAAATTCATGTGCAATTGGAATTATGATTTATATTATCCAATCTTAATATGCCACATAATAGGGTGTAGCTATTATTTATATATTTTCAATCGATCGATGTAGCTTGGTTATTAATTTACCGTTACGACGAACTTAGGCTGTAGCTTGTAGGATAATTACTTATTACATTTAACCCGAGCATGGTGCCTACCTAGAAAAAATTTCTTTAGCATGTAGTGAGTTAACACTTTAAAACAACAATGGGTGAAGAACTGGAGAGCTACATAATAAATTAATTCGTTTTTTAATATGTAACTTTGACATCCATCCGTTAGAAAATTTAACCAAAAAAAAGTGATTTATTCAACCCTACCCACAGATTACGTCGCGCGTGCCCACATTTTTTTCACATCACAAAAAGACTACATAACAATACCATTGCTAAACCTCGATGAAAGAAAATTTGCATGCGGAGTCGATATTATAAAATAAAACGACATAAAACTTACACGGAATGTCGGGGGGCGGACAGGTTTAAAGGCATGCAGATTATAATATGATAATCAACGAATTTAATGATTAAAATCAACGATGGAATATCCAACAAAGATTAATATATTATTATGTTATACCTACTACTACCTATTTACTGGCGACTTTGCGTGCAACTACAGTTTACTACAGTTAGGACTTAGGTAGGTACCTACCTACTTAAATTCGATGCTTTCGAAGAAACATCATTTCTCTATCACAAAAATGTCGGGGACAAATTAAATAATTTAACTATACTCGTAATACCTTTTACGATATTTCGATTACTTCAACAACGTCCTGTCTTACCGAATATACGATGCAATTTCTTGTATTGGACATGACAGGGAACATCAAACGTTATCGGGCTGGCAACACAGACATACGAGTTGGCGGGAAGCGTCGGCGGCAATCGCGCGCCAATCCGTCAACAGTCCCGCGGGACGCGTGCCGCATGCAGGGCGATTAGTGCGCGATCACCCGACTAATTTGTACGGTTATCTGATTGATCAATTTTAAAGTTGATTTTAGCGCCAACGAACTTACGTACAATGTTGAAATAAAAAACCGGCCAATTGTGAGTCGGACTCGCGCTCGAAGGGTTCCGTTATCTATAAAAACGGCAAAAAAGCACGTTTGCTGTATGGGGGTTAGTTTATTCTTTTAGTATTTGTTGATATAGCAACAAGAGAAGTGTAGTATAGAGAACACGTAACTTTAATTATACGTCTGTTAGACTTAGAATTATGGCAATGACGTTGCCGCCCTTTGAGTAAGAATCTCAGAGAAGAGTATGGATGTGTCATTATTCACCACGCTGGCAAAGTGTCGCCGACAGGAATTTTCCACTGCTTGAATCGGCACGAACCCATTCATCAGTGCAATGAAAATATTGGCCGTTTATCTTTTGTTTTCCATTGCCACCGCTCGGGCGTTCATTGCGGCGTGAATATTATGTGCGTTGACAGAATTCGTTTAACTGTATTGGTTTGGTATATATTATAATGTATAAGTAGAGTTTTGGCGGGAATCCGATAGTGAGACGTTGTTGGTTTTATATTATTTTCTCAAACTTGTGTTTCTTCGAGTGTTAATGTGTAATATTGGTGGAATATTAATCATTAAGTGTTCGTTAACGTGCACGAGTGTAGGCGAATGATATAAACTCAAAAAGCGTGTCATTTCGCATTTTCTCCAAAACTCCCAGGAAGTTTCAGTAAAGCATCCACTACTTTACTGAATCGTGACTTTGACGATGTAAATAATTGACTTGACTACTTGACCCCGATTGCTATATTGCTGTGACTTTCTTAATGTGAATATAAGAAATACTTAATTAATAAAATACTTGACACTGGCTATATGCACAAACCGTGCGAAGCCATAACTAAAACAAAAAAAAAAAAAATGTATAAGTATTTACCTGGATTTCAGACCACTGCCGTGTAATTCAAAAATACTGTATCTCAGAAATATGAGTTTTGAGAAAACGAGCATTAAACTTTATTTTAGTTTTTTTATGATTTAATAGCTATTTTCTTTAAAAAACGATAAGTGTTTGGTATCAATTTAAAGGTATTTATAGCACCGTGCGACCTAAACCCGCACTTAGGTCACGCTTTGCGCTGTTCAAAGTAGCACATTTTTAAACGGCCTGATGTTCACTAACTTCACACCGTTGAAGAATATACCCATCGTTGCGAGTCTAGTACTGAACCAAAGCTAATCAGTCATACATTTTTACACCACTCACAAACTCATAGTAAGCAAGAGAAGATACGAGTACGTATAACCTGTAACGTGCGAGACCGAAACGCCAATGTCTTTGGCGCCATATTTCTGCATGTTTTCATTTTGGTCTTCGTCGGACAATATTACGTGAAAACGCTATATACCTAAGTTAGCGATATTAACCGTACACTGTACATTTTATTCAATTTCTAATACGATTATATATATAATTATTGAAACATAAGAATACTTACTTGATTTAGAAATGTTGCGTTTTTTGTTGTTTACATAAAATGTAACCGACACATGAACTATTTTCACTGAATACACACACTTTCAATTATTAAGCACCATTATAGTCTCATAGTGAATACATTTATGCACAAACCAGATCAATCACAGATTCCTATGTTAGGATTATTCACGTTACGATAAAGATTCGGTTACAAAATGAAGCCCTACACTATTGATATTTTTTCACTGTGTTTTAGTTGAAACCTGTTTGACTATTATTTAAACTTAACAATATTAAATCTGAAACAATATCACATTAAGGAATCCACGAACAATAAATATGCATCCAAAAATGCTAATAACCCAAAAATCAAATCTAGAAGTGATACGGACGTGTAAATTGTGTTTTCCCGTTCTCTACTGGTGGAATGCCAACCTACCCGCATTAAAATTTGTGTGTTTATTACTAAGAGTCAAATGAACATCTATTCATTGCATTAATTAGAAGATTATTTTTAAATAAATTAAATGGATGGCGGGTATATGTCGCACGTGCTATAAAATAGTATACGATACTCGATGCACAAGTAAGTATATTAAATACACGGCGGTTAGCACCCTCGCTTCGCTCGGGCGCTAACTTCACGCCGCCGTGTATTAATATACTACTTAGACAGCTTGTATCGTAATGTACTATTATAATATCTATCTAGCCCTCCGCAAATATTTTATATTATATACTAAAACAAATGAATTATACCTCAAAAAGTGTCATGGCACACCATAGTCCATTATACAAATTGGCATTGTATTGACAATACACTGTATTCCGTAAATACAGTTTATTGGCTTACCAACACATAGAGGAAATAAATACTTCTATCAAAACAGTGGTCATGAAGATGTAGGTACTAAAACACTGTATCCTGAAATACAGTGCTTTTCAAAAATAATTATAATTATGTATGGCAATCTTAAATTCATAGTATCAATATTTAGTTAGTATTTTAATATGGATTCCTTATTTTAATAATTCTACTATTCTTATCTAAATACCTACTACAAAACAGAATCGTGTTAGTGAAACCATTTACTAATAAGTCAAGAATTACGGCTGGACTGAATTTTCATGAACTATGCTTTGTTGGATTCGTGTCCACTCCAAATAGCAGAGTAACTAATAAAAAATGGCAATAATGTATGAAAAAGAGGGAAAAATTATAAATATTTTTCTAATACAAATGTTTGTAAGACAACGTCTGTCGGGCCAGCTAGTTAATTAATTAATTAAAATTATAAAGGTAAAAGTTTGTAGTGTGTTTGCTTGTTTGTTTCTTCTTCACGCTCCAATGGCAGAATCGATTTGCATTAAATTTGGTATACAGAGCTTATAATTATGCCAACTTCATACATAGGCTACAAGCTATCATCACTGATGATGATCATCAGTGTTTTTTATCAGTGCGATAACAATTATAAAAGATTACCTAGCTTCATTACTTTCTCCGAGCATGTTGTGAAAAAGATCTTCAGTTTCTATGGTCGGTATGGTTATGGTATGACACTCACTGACTGACCGAACAAACCCTCCCAACCCCGCGCATTCCCCGCGCATCGCCCGGATGGCCAACAACAGTTGGACTCCCTCACGAACGAGTACGGTGGCGGGAGGGGTCTTGGATTAATGGTTTTACAAAACACTGTATCTCAGCTGGTTACTAACTGCGAGTTACGGAGCACGGATTTTTCAAACATAATACTGTACCTTTAATTGCAGTGTTTTGCCATTTTAAACCTTCAACATAAGGAAATTACAGTCTTTTGAGAATGCTATTATCTACCGTCTGTGTATCTATAGAGCAAATATTTTGATATAGGGGTGTAGACCAGGTCGAAAAAATGCATTTGAGCACTATTAAACCAAAACACTGTATCTAGAGTTACAGTATTTTGGATTTACACGGCAGACCAGTCATACGTGAAATCACTGATGTTTGGTTGGAATAGTGCAGTCATGAGCTCGGAAATATAAACGTAGATACAAAGTTTGTCACATTTGAGATGTAAATAATATTATCATTTAGTCAAAGGACTTTGTTAAAAATAAAGTAAGTATGTAGTATTTTAGTTATGAAAAATGTATAGGTAGGTACAGAGACTAATCCTGTTGGCAATTCAATGGCATAATTTGAAATACTCTAGTACTAGGGACTACTAGGAACCTACATATTTATTTCCAAATTGTAGTGCCATATTTGATAAGATCTACATTTTGCAATTTAGGTATTGTAAGTAAGTAGGTAGGTATAGTTTAAATTTCAGTGTGGTACGTAATTACTAATGAGTACTAACCTCAAGTATATATTATATACCAGTTGTTATATTATAACTGATAGAAAGTGAGTTGCCAAAATTTAAGCAAATCACTCTACCACTACATTATTGTTGACACCGAGAAAACGAATAATACGCTTGTACCACTTTGTAATTGCATGGTACTAACATATACATTTTTTATTTTATTATATTTTTGAAATCTAAAGTAGGTACCTAGGTAGTTTTCAAATTTATAAGCTGCTCTATGTATTTATTATATAATTTTTTATGCAAATGCAACATATACGTAGCGACATCTGCCGTAGAGTAGGAAAATCTAGGGGCTATGTGTTGTAAACTTGAAGGTTCCTAAATATCCTACTCGCTACTAGATGGCGCTGACCACAACTGTAGCCACAAGAAAAGTAACAAAAAATATTCACGTAATTATATTTCAATCGATTTTCTCATCACAAACTTATCCCATAACCAATTTAAATACAAATTAAAATATACATAACATAAAATCAAAACATTTAACTACAAACAATAAAATTCATTCGACCTGTCATTAACACAGCTTACATGAAATAATTGTATTGTTTTAATGAATATTATTAACTATGTAAATAGTATTAGTATTCAGGTCATAAAAAACATTTATTTAAGTACTAAAATAAATAATGAGCAATTTTATGATATCAAAAACTACGGTAACTTAAAAAAAATTTAATCACTAACGTGCAAAAAAAATACAACAACAATAAAACAAACATAGAACAATAGTTCTTAATACAGCTGCTCTTACATACATATAATTATAATATAATTTACAACTTTCAAACAAATATTAAGGAATGATTAAAAGGAAAGAATTTAAAATCAGTAAAGTGGGGGTGCGGAGATTTTTATATTCATATCATTTGTCCATATTAATTATCGCTAATAATTCCCTGGGAGACAGGTCTCAAGACATCTGTATAATATTTTTTGCAATCTCAAGCCTCTTACATTAATGAGTGCTACCTACGTATTTGTAACAAAACGCATAGCCTGTTTATATATATTTACAATAAAGCTAAGCCCTGTTGCAATGACCGTATGGTGGAAAACTAGTGGTTTTATGCAAGTTATAGTCGTTAAAACCGCAATGGACCTTTAACTGCAACGTAAGTCATATGAAGTCACACATTGTGATATTCCACGCGTACGTGTATAAACGAAATTATGGAAAAAATACATTTAACTATTTAATTGCAAACCTACTTGTGACAGCTAAGTCAGTCTTAGCGTTTCCTACATCGCTCTCGGACATTTGCTTATAAGAGCACCGTAGCATCTCAAAAGACGCTACATAGCTGAACTTTGTTCAGAATACTAAATAGGATCCTACAACACTAATCGAATGAGCTTTTTAATATCATCAGGGCTCCAATAACCCCATTTCTTCATCTTTCCACCCTTCGGCATGCCGTTCCAATTGTCAATCCAATTAACTAATATTCAATAGTCCCATTAGAATATCATCATAGTGTTGGCGCAGCCGTTTTTCCCTTCACATCTTTCCTCCATTCGACATGAGGTTCTAATTATCAATTTAACTAAAACTATAGTCCCATTAGAATATCCTCATAGTGTTGACGCAGCCACCCTCCCTTCCCATCTTCCCTCCCTTCGGCCTGCCGTTCCAACTGTCAATTTAACTAACTACAACTCTATAATCCCATTAGAATATCCTCATAGTGTTGGCGCAGCCGTGGTTCATCCTGTACTGCACGTACATCATGCCGCTGTTGTGCCAGTAGTACAGCGCCCCCAGCACCAGCACGTGCCACCACTGGTGCGAGTGGCCGATGTAGTCCACCTTGCCGGGGAACCAGCGTTCTGGTACCTGGATTTAGAAAGAGATTTATTGTATTACTAGCTGACCCGTCTTGTCTTTAGTCAATAAATTGATAGATGGTGCCCGAACCCTCGACTATCATTCCGAAACTTCCGCCAAAAACATATCCAACAGAAGCTAGTTATTTATTTTTAAAACCCCCTTACAAAATTTGCGAAACGAATATTGATTATTTAGAATTTCACAAACAAACAAGTGCAGCAAACTATCCCTAGAATCTTTAGGTAGCAAATAACACGTTTACTCAGTCGTCTTTTCTAAGTGTGATTTATCCGAGACCCACGCACGGCTATCAAGTGCAATTTGTCGCTAGTTGAACGTAAGTATTTAGGTTATGTAGTTACTAGTTACCTTGAAGGCGTAAATAATGAAGGCTGTGCCACTAATTACGTACATCCCCATCACTCTTGGGAAGAACATCTGAGAACGAAAAAAAAATATATAAGTATCTAGATCACAGATTACCTACATCACAGATTTATCCTCATTGTTCTAGAATTTGAAAGGAAGCTCGTCTCAAGTGGAAAATCCAACCATTGATGAATTATTCCACAATGATCCAAACCCTTATAGGGGTGTTCCGTCAGCGCTCCATGAGAGCCAGTCCCATTTTCATCGTGTTCACCACCATCGACCATTTCGTCACGTCAGACCATGTGCTATAGTATAAAACCACGAATGAGAGAAATAAATGGAAGTGAAAAGTAGGCGAGGTGCGCGAGCCAATCATAATAATATGACTCGTAACTTAAAATCAACGCCAGTTTTTCCATACTACTATGTCATGATCTACGTCTGCCACAAAGTGAAAAGTGCCTTATGTGCAGTTTTAGAGCCCATTAAAATAAAGTATATCAATTAATATATAAGGCACATTTTCACAGTTGACTTATAAAACATGTTTACACAGTAACTTTGAATATTTTTTTGACGACACCGGTTCCGAGACAGATGTCAAGTTAAGCACTTCCACTTCTGTCCGTAGCGTTTGTATTCTCTTTGCTTCTATGTACCGTGTATAAAACAACATACTACAACACAACATCAATTCAACACACAACACAACCGTGGCAAGGACGCATAAATCGGAACAACGTTACGATAAAATTGCACTGAATTGGCTTCAACCTTGCAGAATCGTTCGGCAAACGTCCCGTTGTCCCCTATAGCCAATAGGGGACACGGCTTTCGGGGACAACTATTTTATTATGACGTCTATGTTAAGTTATTGGGTGACCCATTGAACTAATCTTCACACAAAGGATATTAAAATAATGTATTGCGCATTTAACCTTATCACCTAATTAGGTAGTACATTGTTCTTGGTGTGATCTACTAGTGATACTAGTTACGCTAATTACGATAAACTATTATTTTATTATTTGATGTTACCATATAATATAGTATCTTATCAAATCAATCTACATAGATGAATTTAAGCCTAGATTAGATACATTGGAATGGTCCTTTTGTATATCCATATTCCATATTCAGTCTGAGATCAGTGGCGGATCCAGGGGGGGGGCCATGGGGGCCATGGCCCCCCCCAGAAGACCCAGGAATTACATCACATTTTCGACTCATCTTCAGGTGTACTTTTTTTACACAGCACACATACCTACTCATTCATGAAGTGAAGTCGAAAATCCGAATGTCTTTATTATAAACTAAAATAAAGAATGAAGTTAGTAGGTAATAATAATAATGACGCGACGGTGTCCAAGCAGGCAGTAGCGGCGCGCGCGGGCCGCGGCGATGGGCCTGCCATGCCGCCCTGCAATTGGAACGCTAATACATAATTATTTTAGCTACATTGCCAGTGAGAGTTGCCACATCCGAAATATCCTTTTCCACTTTACGCCGCAAAACATGGCTGCGTACGTACAGTGCCGTAAATAGGGCGGTGCCGCCGGTGCCCAGGCACAAGGCGTAGACTCTGGGGGGCGCAAGAATTAAATGGCCAGACTAGGCAGGACTATTATTTTTTCGGTTTGCTCCTGATAAGTTCCCGCTGCGCCCCTAGTGCAGCACTAGAGGCACTACTTATCACACTGATAAATACCCCAAAAAAAATTCAGCGCTCGCTCCGCTCGCGCATTTATATTTGGATTTGTATTTCATTCAGTACACTGATAAAATCCCCAAAAAAATTTCAGCGCTCGCTACGCTCGCGCATTTACTATATTATAATTGTATTTCGTTCAGCACACTGATAAATACCCCAAAAATATTTCAGCGCTCGCTACGCTCGCGCATTTATACTTGGAATTATGTTTCATTCAGCACACTGATAAGTACCCCAAAAAAATTTCAGCGCTCGCTGCGCTCGCGCATTTATATTTTCATTGTATTTCGTTCAGCACACTGATAAATACCCCAAAAAAATTTCAGCGCTCGCTACGCTTGCGCATTTCTATTTGGAATTATGTTTCATTCAACACACTGATAAGTACCCCAAAAAAATTTCAGCGCTCGCTGCGCTCGCGCATTTTTATTTGGATTGAAATTTCTTGAGCACACTGATAAATACTCCAAAAAAATTTCAGCGCTCGCTACGCTCGCGCATCTATATTTGGGATTGTTTTTCATTCAGCACACTGATAAATACCCCTTAAAATTTTCGCGTTTAGTGTGCTGGATGTATGTTGTTCACTTTTAATTTTAGCCTAAATATAAAACTAGATCAGATAGTACATACAATTAGAGAGGAAAAATAAATATTTTTTTTTCATTTCGTTACGTTTTTGCTCACTTACAACAACATTATAATTTTAACAAATGGGCGGAAATTATATCTCCACTCCGGGTGACAGTGACTCAAGCTACGCCACTGAGTAGGCCTATACAGTATACATAGCAATGCTCTAGCTAGGGTACCTATAATATCTAAAAAAACAAGGGCGCTGTTATAGAAGCTCGCACAGGGCGCAGAAAAGGCTATTGACGGCACTGAGTACGTACGCGGACAGGGGAAGAGCGGCTGTGCAGGCTTGCGATTGTGATTTTAACCTTTGAACCTTGTCAAAATAGCCCCCCCCCCAAAATGAAATCCTGGATCCGCCCCTGTCTGAGATAACTGATTAACTAATAAAAAATGTAATATCACTATATAATTAAGCTTCGAAGTTATATATCTAGGTAGCATGGTACGGAGCATAAGAAAAAGTACAAATATTATACTACTTCATTATATACATTACTATGACTGCATTATATCGCGATAAAAATGATCCTATTTACTTCTGCAAAGTCCAATCTCTATACCATCGAAATCGGGTCAGCCGCTTACTTGTGAAAACTTAACAAACAGAGTTACTCTATATACTAGTAAGTATACCTACGCATATTACGCATACGTACAGTGTATGCTATGGATAGTACAATAGAGTGGAAACCTCACCTGCACCATAGGGTTGTCGAAGCCCCCCATGGCATACGTCCAGTGCAGCGTCGGCAGCACGCCGTACGCCGCCCAGCCGATGAACACGCACATCTTCACTGCGTAGGGGACGCACAGCCGCGGTATCTGCAGCACCATCGCCGCGATGAAAATCAGGGTCACTGACGTCATGTAGAACAGCCGGAGCTCCTGAAAAATGGAGAGACAACATTTTTTTGAGTGTTTGTCCACAACTCGTCATCGTCATCATCATCATCGTCAGCCTGAAGACGTCCACTGCTGAACATAAGCCTCCCCCTTAGACCGCCACACCGAACGACAATTTGCCACTTGCATCCACCGGTTTTGCCTGCGACTCTTTTGATGTCGTCGGCCCATCTAGTGAGAGGCCTACATACACTGCGTCTTCCAGTCAGTGGTCGCCACTCTAGAACCCTTTTTCCCCATCGGGTGTCAGTTCTACGAGCGATGTGGCCTGCCCATTGCCACTGACCACAAATACATGTAGATTTGTGTCCTGCGTCCATTGCCGATACTGGAAACACCCCGCGATATAAACAAGGACTTATCGGCTGATGGTATAATCACCGAGTCCAGGCTGGTAGAGATCTGTGGTGATTTATTAACATCTACCAACTAAACTAACTAAAACCTGCCAACCCTGAATAAATTTTAATATAAAATTCATATTGTTTAACTCAACTAACACAATGGTAGTAAAATAACAATTTATTCATTTATAAAGCGATTAATTCCAAGGTGCCTTTATTACCTAAAACCTAAGTAAACATACAATATATAAAGAACTAGAAGCGCCTCGCGGTTTCACCCTCGTTAACTATCTATTATCCCGCGGGAACCGTTTATCTTTACGGGATAAAAAGTAGCCTATGTCACCCGGGGATAGTGTAGCGAATCAACAGTAAAAGAATTTTTAAATCGGTTCAGTAGTTTCAGATCCTATTCAATGCAAGCAAACAAACAATCAAATCATTCCTCTTTATAATATTAGTTTAGACCCCAGTACTTACATAAATAGTTTACAGTGTAAGCGAAGAAGTTCTTTGGAAATGAACTATAGGCAGTTGTTACAAAACTAAGGATGTGCAGCGCATACACATCGGCCTAATGAATCGACACAATGAGGTTTGCGCCCACAGTTTGTAAACTGGCCGTGCTCTTGACCGCTAGTGTTACTAACACTTGGGAAAGCAAACACGTTGTGCGGTACCTAGGGTGGAATCAATGCCATTGAATGCAAGTTGCAATTCTTACGACGCGTGTGGCCGTAATACCAAGTTACGTAAACCATACCAATGTTATAAATGCGAAAGTGTGGCTATTTGTCTGTTGCATTTGTATGACATCTAGGTTTCAAAACATGTGGGGTTTTTAATATAAGAAGCAGGTGCCAGATCCCATGACTGTGGTTGGCCGAGGTTCATACCGATCGATAGGTGCTTACTGCTTAGCAAGCGTCAAGCAACATAAAAGTCAGTATTGCCTAAAGTCATGTTGGATTTCTAATAGTGAAGGTATATTATGTATGTGTTTTAGACCCCGATCTCTAAGGTATCGTGCAGGTAACTGCCTGTCCGCTTAGAAGTTAAACTGACTCGTAAATGTAGGTAATGTGCAGTTACATACAATGACAATACAATTATTAATAGTGAAAGTCTTAGGCAATGCTTTGTTTGTGGCGAGTTTCTTGAGGAAGTCACTTGAGTGATATGACTGTTAGGTTCTTTGAATCGTTCAAAAAGTTTCCTGCAATTTCAACAAGATATCTAATACCTACGTCTTCCTAAAATAAACCACTATTATGAGCTACGAGTAGGATACACGACAAAAGTCCTTAAACTTTCGCGAACTGAATACATGTTAATTAGTATTTAAACGGGTCTAATTCGCGCACAAACGAATATCAAAATATATAATTTTGACATACCTCGACGTTTCGACCAAGTTACATCGGCCGTGGTCACGAGAAGACTAGTCAAGAGAAGTCTTCTCGTGACCACGGCCGATGTAACTTGGTCGAAACGTCGAGGTATGTCAAAATTATATATTTTGATATTCGTTTGTGCGCGAATTAGACCCGTTTAAATACTAATTAACGACAAAAGTCTGCAAAACGTTTCTTATTTGAATTGCTTTTCTTATGTCTCAGGATGCAGGAAACTTTAATGTCGCAGTGCCGAACAAGATTTGGCAAAGCAGATCACCTACTGGTTGCCTTAAGCTGCTTTGGTTAGGCTAATGGTAGTAAATGGCATTCCGTAGTATAAAAAAACGAAAACTTGCGGAACCAAATTGTCCTAAAATAATGGTAATGGTATATAATAATAACCTTCTATCAATAAGCACACATAAATAGCATTTGCTACAACTAACTTAGCTGATGTCTATAGTAACATAATGGTACACCATGACTTAGGACTTCTCGGGCGAAGACAAGTGAAAGCACTATCTATCTAACCAACATACAGTTATGTTATCCTCGTATTATTATTGTTTAACAAGACGTGATTGAGATTTGTCGTTCTGTGCCACATGCAACACCTTTCTCTACTGATTCTCTTCGCATGCCAGTGAGACTTGATTACTTTATTCATATTATCTATCACACCTCCAAAATAAACCAGCTCAGTCATGCATGTCATGCGGAAGTAGGTATATTTGATATTGAAAATTCCACAAGGACAACCGGGTGTTATAATTATACGACCCCATTGGACGTCAACATCGAAATGGAAAGGGTATTGATAACAGCTTTGGGTCAGCGAGCAGCAATTAGTATGTTTTTATTGGAAAATATGTTTCCACACTGTATGTACTGCATATACCTACCAACGGTATATTAAATATGCAAAAGTTTGGGTGTGGGTGCGTCAGTATACCATAGATGTAAATGAGTTTGTTTCCACAAGCAACAGCTGAACCGACTTTCAATTACTTTGATAGTATATAGAACTGCTGTAACATCTTTGCACATCACTACCTAAAATTCACATTTAAAGATACTTACATCAAATAATTTAATATTGAAAAAATACGGTTAATGTGGGACCATTGTGGACGCGGGGAAAACGGCAGATCACATAGCTAGTAGTATAATAAAAACTAAACAATACACTCTTATAGCCGTCATTTACACAAGCTAAAATAAGTTTAGGTAAGTAAGTACCTACGAATACTGACGCGACTTGAAAAAATGTGTGAATATTATGTACTCCAACGGTTTAAAAATAACATTATTATTTTCTTTTCTTAAACAAACCAGAAGATATACAAAAACCTTGTAGGTAAGTATACAAATCTGCGAAAAATATGTTAAACTAAACTTAAGGTTCATATACCTTGTCATTATGTCTTATAACGGGTTGAGTTAATAATTATTTTGGTTAATATGTAGTATATACACAAAATACATGTATTTACATACTATAAATTAAACAAACGTTTACATATAGCTGTTTAATATTTCGCCCTTGAAAATAAAACTGCAATAATACCGCAACATATACCGCATAATATATTATACCGCACCTTGCAGTCGAGTTCAAACCGGATTACCCCAAACTAAAAGAAGACATCAAAAACAGACCGACACAAAAAGGCCGACCTTCTGAATTTTAAACCTGATTCTTCGATGGAGCCTTGATCAACTGCAATAATCTTTTTTAAGTTTTTGTGCCCAAAGGGTGATACGAAACCCTATTACTTAGACTCCGCTGTCCGTCCGTCCGTCCGTCTGTCTGTCTGTCTGTCTGTCCGTCTGTCACCACACCAGGCTGTATCTCATGAACCGTGATAGCTAGGCCAAAATTAATAATCAATTCAATCCAAATTTTGTTATCTGGGATTGATATCACAAT
The DNA here is from genome assembly GCA_905147375.1 of Hylaea fasciaria. Lineage (NCBI taxonomy): Eukaryota > Metazoa > Arthropoda > Insecta > Lepidoptera > Geometridae > Hylaea > Hylaea fasciaria. Next base: position 3,403,361 of record LR990201.1, read on the forward strand.
CCATTTTTAGGGTCAAACGTGCCAATAACCGGTCCGTGGATTGGTTTATGAAGGCACGCAGGTTGGAAATCGATCGAACGATAGACAGCAATCCAAGATCGATTTCAATCTTGGATAGGAGATACAATATTAATTTCGGGCGTAACACCAGAAAGTCACACGATAGTTTTAATCTACTGTCAAAGCCAACTAGCGTTCTAGAAACCGGGGGTGAGGGTCTTACCACAAAACATTTGAACAAGAGTTGAACCGCGGAAGACAGCTGTCTCTCTCTTTCGAGAGCTGATGTGTCTTAAATTTCGTTCCTCAAATCGCCGCCTAACACATCTGTTCAACTCTTAAACTTTTGTGGTAAGACGGGTAGACACGCAAGTCATGATTCATGACACTACAAGAGTCAAACTAGCGCCACGGCCCAAGATAACCCAGATAAGAATAAACAAGCATGTTTTAGCAATTATATGTTCCGTTGGCGACCTCGAATCCAAACACACCTCCGTCATAGAATATCTATCCTCTATCATAGAATACAGTTTCGCTCGTCTTTTTATCGATTCAGCCGTTTGTATGGAGTGTCCACTGTCCACTAGGGTGGAGCGTTAATTTTTTTTTTGTATTTTCAATACTGAAGGGGGCGCAAAAGTTGCGTCTTACTGAATACATTACGAAAAAAATAACCAAAAAAATATCCAACCCCACTTTTAGCCCTCTACCACCCCTTGAAGATTGCTAGAAATCGAAAAACACTTGCCGTTTCATTTTAATTTTCTGGCTCTGAATTTCATTATTAGTATGAAATATTAACAAATAATTAATAAACATACATAATAAACTGAAGGATAAAAGTCGTTATATACATTAAAAGTAATTTAAACCTTTATAAGATTATACACAAAATTATCACTTTGAATTTTTTATCCGTTTTATTCATAGGTTGTTAGGAAAAAGATTATCTACCATTTTTACCATCTAACAAGTGAAACAATCGTTACTGATATACTACGATTGTTACCAGACTTATTTACGATACCCAGTATAGAAAAAAGTTACTGTTTCAAGAAAAACTGTAAAGCTGTATGATTCGTAATTTTTTTTACATTTGCCATCACTAAATGTTCTCATATAGATTCCTAATAAATTCTAAATAATAAATGAGTAGATATAATGAAAAGAACATTCTGTAATAATTAAAAACATGATAGAAAATGATTATTAGCAGCGTTGGTCCACATGTGAGTAAAATAATAAAAAAAAGATTTTACAAAAGGCCCAAATCTGTTTTGTGGCTGATCACCATTAAATTTTAGCCCCAGAAACTCCTAAATGTGTTGGTTTTCTATTCTGTTCTTTAACTGAGAGATACCAAAAACTAAATGTAGTTCAGCTTCGGTGCTATTCCATTCGTCAAGACGAAGAAACTAAAACTTGTTACAGAGCTCAAGTTTATGATCATATCGCAAGGTATGATAGATCAACTGCGGCTCTATAGCTATTTAACGCTAAATAATAGTTGCTTAGTTACTTCTGACAATGCTGAACATATGCTACATGTCACTTACTCTTCAGGAACTAGAAAATACATAACCGATTCCATACTGATTGAAGATGGATAATCTTCAATGAAAACTGAAGTCGATTTTGCAGACCTCGCAGCAAAAGGATGTGATGGCAACTAATACTGGATAGAAAGATGGAGTGATTCGATTGTTTGAATTATAGTTGAAAATACCTTTGTTTTTTCATGCCATATGCATGCAAATAAACTTCTTTGTGGCATTTATTCTCTAATGTAGATGGTTTTCCCGCCTACCTTTGCCACACTCAAGCAGTCTAGTATCTTGTGAAAAATAGTGAAAAAAGTGACTGAAACTTCGACGATAGTAACTTGAGATGATGTTATTGATAACTCCATATAATCTAGAATCACATTTAGGCCTGAAATATCTTGTTTTATAATATAAAGATACACTACAAGTAATAGCTTAAACTTTAACATTATACGTTTTTTTCTCTGCACTTCCAGTGAAATATCTTGTACCTACTTATAACTTTTATATTTGTATATATGAATATACATTTAGTAAGATTGTGACCATACTCTATATAAAACATTCACAAGTTACAAGACTATACAAATATTTCATATTTTAACAGTTAAACAAAAATGGTTAATTTTTCTCAAATCATGAAAACTTTGAAGCTTGGTAGAGGGCTAAAGATCTAAAAAATATTAACTATAAAATATATGATTGGAAAGTACTTAAAATAAGGCAACTTTTGGCACCCCTTCAGACTTCATAGTAACAGCTTTTTTTTTCTCCATACATTGACGCTCCACCCTACTGTCCACCCTGTGCCTACGTTGTACTATTAGTACCTACGTCAAAAACAGTGATAATTTACGGTGTATAATGTCTAGTGCACGGGCAGGTGACCTTTACTAACTTACTACTTCACTTTATAAGAGTGATGCTGAAGAGATACGATCGTGTTCCGAATAGTTCCGATCGGCTGAAGATATTCTGGTTACTGGTTACTGGTTACTGGTACAGAACAGAAAGTTATTATAATCATCATCAGCGGAAATAGATGTCTTTGTGCCAAACGCAGGCCTCTCCCAAACGCCACAAGAAGTGTACTAACTGTTACCATCTACCATAGTTCTAAGAGCCTTTCACCGCCTCTTCGGAGGCCGCCATACGCTTTAATCTTTGATCCCAAACGGTCACCGGCTCACGAGCTAAACTACCACGTCAACTCGCTAAAGTTATCAACATGTGATTATCATCATCTGTGCAAATTCCAGTGCTAGTAGGTTTTTTACAGTTTTTGCTAGTATTCGGCCACCAATATGGTCGAAGGAAAACATGCTGAGACTAGCTTTCGTGGACCACTGATGGTAAACCCCGATACAGATTTTATACGGGCTTGGTTGCTAATCTGGCGGACACTATATACCTAAGGTAAGGTAGGTTTAGGTTTAGTATACTTACATAATGACACCAGAACGCGTAGTACACGCCCGACGTGTAGATAGCCAGTAGTGACAGGGCGATGCCGAAGAGATCATACATAAGGAACGAGTGAAAGTCGTGCTCTGATCGACATGAGAACGTGTGGTAGAGCGCGGAGAGCGCCATGCATATCTGAAACAAAATACCTAGATCATTGAATAACAGCACGGCGGCGTAGAATACCTATATTGACACCCTAGCTAGAAGGGAAGGGACACTCTCAATAGAATATAGATAGCATGATCGGGATTTTTTTATGAAATTTGAGCGTGTTTTATCTCGCTTCCGTGGCTTTGAATACCTTTTGAGTGCGGAGTGTCTTTGGTTTTAATTAAGCGCCATTTGAGTCATTGAAATTCGTGAACGCAGGTGAACGCTTTGTGTTGCAAGCTGCAGTTGCAAAGTAGGTATAGCGGATTTCCAAAAGATAAGTAATACGCTCTACGGTTGTATTCATCATTCTCGTTATATTGTACTAGAGTTGTATGAAATAATTATCAGGGCATCTACCTACAGTCTACAAAACTGACAGAACCGATGAGCCGTTCTTTGAGCAGTGATTTGAATTTTTTTAGTGACTATACTTATGTCTTTCTGTGGAATGGCCAATTATTGTTCAGAAGCAAAAATACGATATTTTTTTAATGAGGAGCTACGACTCTGCGTTATTTTAATGTGTACCCAAAATAATATTTATAGTACCCATTTTAGCTAACTATGCGCACATTTAACATTACCACAGACAAAGTAGGTATACTTCTGACGAACGAAAGTCTTTGACCAAATATCCTATATCAATATTTGAACAAGCGTATTCAGTATGAGCACTTGAAAACATCTTACTAATATTATAAAGCCGAAAGTTTGTGAGTGTGTGTGTGTGTATGTTTGTTAGCTCTTCACGCTCAAACGGCTGGACCGATTTCGATGAAATTTGGTATAGGGGTAGATTGAGCCTATGAGACGGACATAGGCTATCTTTTGTCTCAAAAAATAATCTCGAAGGGGATGAAATAGGGGTTGAAAGTTTGTAGGGGTAATTAATCATTCTTCAAGTTAGGAGTCTGAAAATTTATATTTAGGCTTTTGGTAAGAAATAAAGAAATACGGGTTTCAGCTTTTTCGCTAAATCAATTTTTTTTTTTAAGTAGCCCCCCACACTAGGATTGTTCCTGTATCGTGGGTACCGCTTACAGACATATAATTTCACATACACATCACACCCAGACCAGAAACTAATATTTGTGGATCGCACAAATATTTGTCCCAGGCGGGAATCGAACCCGCAACCCCTAGCGCAGCAGTCCGATTGCTCAACCACTACGCCAAACGAGCCGTCCCTAAATCTTATCTTACTATTAATATTATAAAGCCGAAAGTTTGTGAGTGTGTGTGTGTGTATGTTTGATTCAAAGGCTTAGAAGTAGAGGCCGTCTCAGTGCACTTGCAGCCGAAGCAGGTAAGTAAGAAGCCTCTAGAAGTAGAGGAGGCCGGCAGTTCTCCAGTCATTATAACCAGGCAATCTCCTTTAAATGATTCGGTATAATATCTATCCTACTAATCTTATTTGCAGACAAATTTTACGCCCGCTTCGCTCTCGCAGTCGTACCTAACAGCCACCTTCCTAATATGTCTAAGTATTAGGATTTGTACAGTAGATATTTGTGCAGTATCCGGATTTTAACTACAATTACTGTGTATATTGACGAACCTTTCAAATAGCTATTTAGGTGTTGCATGTGTAACGCGGGTGAAACCGCGGGGCGCAGCTAGTCTCTCTATAAATGAGCTGCTAACGATTATCGAATTAAATTTTAATTTTTCAACTTCTTATGATGTGAAATTCGCAGCTAGGTAGGTACAAGTCGCTAGTGATGACACTTCGTTATCGATAGTTTCACAAAGAGCAGACGTTCACCTCGACTTAGACCTCTACTTAGTTCCGTAATGTTTATCCAAAAATATATTGCCATCCCAATGCCAAGTATTTTGGCAAAGGTGGGTTATATATTCCGTTGCCGTGGTCGCCTTGACGTCAGAAACCGCCAAACCAGTTTCGAGAGATTCATTGTAATAATAATTCTACGTCGTCGTTTCCTCTACGATAAATAAATGGTAATAATTAATATATTAGTATTATGTACTACTTGGACTGCTCATGTCGTAATGTACTATTACCTATCTACTTTCATTTGTTTTCCTGGAATGTTGTCAAAGTCGAGTCTGCGTTTTGCGGTAAATGTTCAAATTCCAAAGTTAACGTAACAGGTAAAGTGAGCCCTACTATGTTAGATGCGAGCTAGTAACAAACCTCATACTGTACATATAATTATGATAATGTGTGAATAACTTCGAACACAAATGAACGAAACAGAATAACTTAACATTCTTATTTGTTACATTGTTTAAGGTAAATTAACTAACTGACCACATCGTTATACTTGTGTAAATTACCATTTTAACAATGGGCGAACCAGCTTCTTGTTTACATGGTGGCACTTGCACTCAAATTACAAAGGCAAGCTGGTAGTCTTCAAGGCACGAGTGAACAAGTTAGGTACTTCTAGGTAAGCGTGCACCATCATACACCGCATCGTCGCTTACATGTGATATAGAGGTGAAACCTTATCGATAAAAAGGCAGGCGTGGTGCGCTTAATATTATCTTGTCACTTATGTACAACCTGCGAACCTGCTCTTCTCATAACAAAATGTATAAAAAAGGATAGCGCTTTCTCTGTACTTCATCATCGTAAATGAAAGCTTTTATTATCATTAGGCACTCCATTTAGTTTCGGTAGTAAAAGGCCCAAGAAATGAAAGTACCTACCTAATATTACAAGAGATGAATGTTTTCGTTGCGCATTCGAAAAAATTTTTTAAGTTCTAGCTTCCTTGGATAGAAATAACTCGTACCTACTAGGTGTTTTGTTTTTAATTCCTATTTGACAAGCATTTGACCAACACTACAGAAGGTAGATATAATAATTATAATTATTACTATATATATCAGATTTCAACAGTTTTACCGAGTCTAATGTTATAAAGCACGTTTGCCTAGAAAATACTAGTTAACCCTGAAACTAATCGATGTAGTATACCTAATTGCTATATTTTAGAATTTACAAGGAATTTACTCTGTCTATAACGATTTGTAGGTACCTACGTTGGTAGATTTTAATAATTATCGTACCATTGCCCGATAAACTTTCGATTGTGTTTGTTTATTCAATCTGTTTATCCAATATTATGTTTAATTTTCCAAGATGTGAAAAGAGATCTGTATTCACGGTAAAACCGTCATGCTTCGATCGTCGCCTGCCAATTAGCTTTTTTAATTTACTTAACCATCTCGTAACATAATAACGTTACGGCATGCTAACTGGCAACTCATACGTTTTCTCGTCCTTCCAGATAACTGACCAAGCCATTTATTTTTACAAGTAGGTAAGTAGGTACCTAGGTAATTTCGCGCAACGTACCGATGGTTATAAGTTCTTTTTCTTTAATTTTTACTTTCACTTGCGAGAAAAGCGGGTCGACTCCGGCCATCCGAGGTGGCTTTCGAGCCGCGAGACGTCCGCCGCGCGACCAATGGTAGGTATGGAGATTTCGTAATTGTGACGTCAGACCTTGGTGTATTGCGATATTTGAATGAGTGATGTTGATTTATTAGATTTACAGACACATACACCCTCACACACGCACACATTAGATTAGATGCCTTCCTTCCAGAGTAGTCGCGAATTCTTTGCAAGCTTTCTTCTCGTATTTTTATTCAAGGATTTAAACAGTATTACAAAGAAGTACCTAGGTAGGGGTACCTACCTACGTTAGTAGCCAATGGAACGTAAGCTTTTTAGTGAGAATAATTGTCATAGTTACCTACGTAAAAATCTTTGTTATTCTTACCTATACCTACCTATTACCTTGCTAGGTATTACATTTAGGATTAGATATTATTACTTATTTGGCCAAAAGGTGAAGTATTTCTCAAAGTTGATAGGTAAGGATTTCTTCGTAAAAGATTAAATTTCCAACAATTTATCTGTACTGCATGTGATAGGTAGTATACCTATATGTATAGGTATACTTAAGCCTAACAAAATGAAATGTCCATCGACCTTAGCATTCTTAGTCAAAATCCGGTAGGTATATCTGCATTATGTAACGCTGTGCCAGTATATCTGCATCTCGTTAACATATTGATCTTGGTAATTATTTGAATGAACAGGGTCATTTGGTCGATAAAGGCTTGTTCTGCTTAGTCAGAATATTTATGGGTACCTAATCAATATCTTGGCAGTAAACACTTATTTAAACTCGATCACGATAACCAGTTGCCGTGACACATCACAAAAAAGATAAAAAAGAGAAGAGTAACAAGAAGAATCCAATAACTGCCTAGTAGTAGCAGGAGTGGAGCGTCTATTCATCCATAATAGGCTGGTGAGAGCATGCTATGTACCTACTTCCAAGGTAAATCTTATAATTAGGTCACGAAAAAAAGACACAAGTGGATGGAAGTGAAAAGTGGGCGGGCCACTCGTGCCAAAGATATGACTCGTAGGCCAAAACCAACGCCAGTTTTGCCATCTCTATGTCTGCCACACATTGAGACCTTATGTGCAGTTTTAGAGCCCATTAAAATGAAGCATATATCAGTTAATACGGACATTTTCAAATAAACGGCAAAAATTGACTCGTTAAGCCTTTATTGACACAGTAACTTTCAATATGTATTGGCAACAGCTGTTGCGTTACTATGTCAAGTTAAGTCACTTCTCTCTTCATCTTCTATAAGTTAAAATATAATGACTTACTAGAAAACACGAGAACAGAAGTCCAGCTACGATCTTGTCAGCGACTGTGGCGTGGATGTTGATAATCACCAGATCGTTGACCGTCAGGAAGAATAGAAGGAAGAAGCCGAATATGTGTGTCCATATGTTCATAGTCTCGTTCGTCCACCAGAATATACTGAAACAAACGTTGGGGTTACAGGGCTGCCACTTGGTTTCTGGGTCAGATGATTACGAGATTTTGCAGTGGCTGAAGAACGTTAAAATATTAGTACAGTTAAAATATTACCCAACTGATATGGCTTACCGATGTACCTGCGCAGAAGATGAATTTTCAAAGCACGAGAAATGCTATTGACCGCTATTGGTCGGCAGCCGCCGCCATCTTAGCGAGCTTAGAGTGTGATGGAACTAATAGCTGCAGTGTATTATGAACCTTATAATAGTGAGCTTAGGTTGATTGTAAGTTTTAAGCATTCTTTCGTTAATCTTCCGACCATACTTTCTTTTCTGCGCGAACGAAGATTCACGACGCGCCTTATAAGTTGGGTACTAGTATACCTACCTAAGTAGGGAAGATAGGATTATTATGTTCCCGATGTCCCCACCAACATGTGAATACCTACTCTCTGCATAAGATCCAGGACTGACGTCGTTTTAATATTATAATATGTCAGACCCTTAATTAATTTTATTAGCATTTTCTTTCATGTTGACAGAATTGAGGCAACTTGGCTGCCCTGACTGTCATAAGGATCGATCGGCACTCGTCATGCCCCTAATTCCCGCGAAAGTCATGAAATGGTTACTAAATCTTGTACAACAGTCTAATTACTATCCATGCCTTCACTAGTTAAGTATAGTAAAATAGGTAGGTACTCGTACCAGCAATATGTGAAACCTTATTATTCAGTCACAGTCTGATAGCTTTGATGCCATCTACCTGCGTATGTGAGCAAATATTACAAACAGTATTTTATAGTGGCTTCCTAAGTGAAATTAGGATCTCCTTTTTTAAGTATGCATAGGCTTTATCCTGTTTCATCCTATATCATCAGAAGACTTACAGTTACATGCAGAAGGAGTTTCGTTCTGTTGTGTATTATTCAAAGGCCAATAGAAATTGCATTTTGTGAACTCCTTTCTTACGATTTCTAATCGCCAATTGCTTTTTTTTGTACTGTTACAAATTACTTTAGTTTTTAGCTTGTGGCTAGATAGTAGTTGGTATTATTCTCAATCTGTGGTAGCATGCTGACTGATAATGAATTTTTTCATTAGATGGGTTGGGTTCATATTTGAATAGCACCTGATAGAATGCAACATACTTTCCAAGAAAAGTCAAATAAATAGAAAAATTTTAAGCTATAAATACCTTTCCCAACACAGCTTTGTCGGCAGGAATTTTCGGTAGCCATCTCGGATGTACGGGTTGTGCTGAAGATATTCCGGTGCTTGTTCGTATTTGAGCAGCTTTCTATAGTTGAGGTACTCCTCATCTTCTTTTGTGACATTATTGTTGTTTTCTTCCAGCTTCTTGCCGCGTCGGAGCAATGTGGTGCCGGAACAGAAGCTGTCGGATGAGCAGTCATCTTCCACCTGATCGGGGAGGCATTTTTTACTATTATTTTATTTACATTGTCTATGGCATGCCTCCCAGTGGGACACTACAGGCTACATCAGGATGCCCAGTGGCAGAAAACAATATTCTATTCTATTCATTTAAATGTTGAATGTACATTATATTTTTCAGGGCTTTTCTGGTATCTCTGAATCAAGCTAAGTAGGTACCTATATTATACCTACTAAGGTCCATATTAATAAATGAACCTCAATAGCGCTATCAAGTGCGCTATCAGCTGATCCACACTCAAAATGTAATCTACATCTTGAAATCGTTGCTATTTAATAAATGGATATTGAGATGTAGCACTGGCTACTAGATACTGTCTTGTACGAGGGTGAATCAAAAAGTTCTTAGAAGTGCATATATATGAAACCTTTTTGGATCAAGTTCGATATTCAAATTAAAGAGTGTCTATCACACTATATTTATGCAGACTGTCACTTGTTTTTGTCAGTTCGTTCGCATGTAATAAATTTTTTTGTGCAACGAGTTGCTAAAAAGTCAAAATTATGGATAAAAGTGAGTTACGTGCGGTGATAAAATATCTCAGTTTGAAAAAAATGTCTACGAAGGAAATTTTTTTGGACATTCAGCAGACATTAGGGGGTGATGCTGTACCCTATTCTACGGTTGCGTACTGGGTGGCTGAATTTAAAAGAGGTAGATCAAGCTGTAAAGATGACCCGCGTTCTGGGCGGCCTTCAACCTCCGTTACAGAAGAAAATGTCAAAAAGGTTGAGAATCTGGTTTTGGAAGACAGAAGAATGACTATAAAACATATAGCTGAGATCCTAAAGATATCTTTTGGTAGCGTTCAATCCATTTTAATTGATTCACTGGGGTTCAAAAAAGTGTCTGCAAGATGGGTGCCACGAATGTTAACCGACGAAAACAAAAAGCGACGTTTGGAAATTTCCAAGCGTAATCTCGAAATGTTCCAGCGTGATTCGGATAATTTTTGCCGTCGTCTTGTCACCATGGATGAAACGTGGGTCCACCATTTTGATCCTGAAACTAAAAGACAAAGCATGTCTTGGAAACGACCATCCTCTCCATCCATTAAGAAATTTCGAGTTGCTCCTACCGCTGGCAAAGTTATGGCCTCTGTGTTCTGGGATAGTGAAGGAATCCTTTTTATTGATTACATGCCAAAAGGCCAGACGATTACTGGACCCTATTATGCAAATTTAATCCCGAAAGTGCGTGAAGAGATTAAAGAAAAACGTCGTGGAAAACTGTCGTTGGGCGTGTTGTTCCTTCAAGATAACGCTCCTGCTCATCGATCGGAAGTTGCGCTCAACGCAATCCGCTGTGCTGGCTTCAATCTCCTTGACCACCCACCATATTCTCCGGACTTAGCCCCAAGTGATTTTCACTTATTTCCAAAATTAAAAGAGGAAATTCGTGGAACAAAATTTCACGATAATGACGCGGTTATAGCTGCCGTAGAGGACTTTTTCGAGAGTCAAGAAAATATTTTTTTTTCACAAGGAATAAGGAAGTTAGAAACGCGTTATTCTAAATGCATTGCATTGGAGGGAGATTATGTAGAAAAATAAAATATTATTATTTAAATCTTTGCATTTTTTAATATTGATTCCAAGAATTTTTTGATTCACCCTCGTATGTGTCAATTGTGTCATAATAAGTTGTCTGAAAGGGCACTTTTAACTATAAGACAGCATATTATATTTTTAAGAGGTACCTATCTACCATCCTGCCTACCTATCTTTTGTTTATTTAAGTATCTGTTATTGATGTTATATAGGTAAATAGTTAATTTCACACCAAGTACGAGTAGTAGTACTTATTTGAAAAATGGTTCATCTCTGTGTTTTTATTGGGAGGAACCACTGCAATAACAGCTTCCACCAGCGCAGACCACAAATTTTATGCTATATATTTTTGTTATCAATGATTATGTTCATCTTAGTAGGTAGGTATATATAATTTACGTACCTAGGTAGGTACCTGAACTTTAAATCAATGTCAGTAGGTAGGTACCTATACCTCCCTAAAACTAGACGTAGGATACTATTCTTGCTGTATAAAAATACAAGCGTAGCATCTTGAATCGTATTGTATTAGGTACAATGAGGTTAATGTAAACACTGCATTTTGATTTAATTGCCGTGAAAGAAGGCCGCTGCTGAGAGCTACAAGATTATGAACAACCGTAATAAAAAAATACACAACACAAAACGTTATATGAACTTACTTTTTCTATACTCATAAACTGTACAGTTTCTGCTTGACATTCACTCACTTTTTTGGTCATAGTTATAGTCATTTTGCAAGAACTTTTGTTTCAAAAGTCATAAAAACCGCATCAATATAACACACGAAGTTGATAGATGGTAAGTAAGTACCTAGGTATTAAAGTAAACGTGACTTAATACAGGTTAGAATAACTAATAGGTGAGCTTTTACCTACGACATTTCATTCAATCGCAAATCGTAATTATTTAAAAAAAATGGCCGAGCAACACAACCAACCCAACATCAAGCCATTTCGAAACTGTTTTGTTTCATTTGTTTGACATTGATGAATTGACTGGAGTTGACTGACGACTGTCAGTTTGACGTTTGACTCACAGACAAGAATAATGTTTGACATTTGTTTTCTCATTAGCGGCAACTCCGCAGAAGCCATAACAAAAAAGTTGAAGTTGAAGTTTTATCAGTATAGAGTATAGAGTGTTACCATTATGTAAATACAGGCGTGGTACCTATATTATATCGGTATCTATATTTGCTTTGCACGGACCCAGCGAGAACCGATATCGATATTTTCCAGATATTGGTTTTGTCTATGGAAATACCCATAATAGTCTTGATACTTACCAAAATATCGGTACTAGACGTTTACTATTAATGATACTTATATTGGCACTTTTAACGATACTTTGACTTAAAATACCGATAATTTCTAGATATGGATACGATGTTGCCAGAAAGTAATGTTAAATTCCAACGCCATTTAGTTTTATTCCATAACAAGTTTGAACTTGAATAATTTAATAAAAACAGTTTGTCTATCGGTATTATATCGGTACTTTAGTGTTCGTACCAATACTGATGCTCACTTAATGGATCCACACAATAGGCGACTGTCACAGATAAAAGGATACTGCGACAGCTTGGTGACAAGATGCGACGACAGGCTGCAGCTGATACTTTTTAACCAACTTCCAAAAAGGAGGAGGTTCTCATTTCGAGTGAATCCTTTTTTATGCCTATAGTTCAAAGCTCGGCGTCAGAATCGCTGAGTCGCAGCGACAAGCCAGAAGAGTCGTGCTCGCTTGCCATATTTATCACCGAGTCTGCTGCGCTGAGCACGCGCACAAACGATGACAGTAGTGCAGCAGCACCTCAATGTCAGCAGTGTGACCAAATTCAGCATTTTAATACTTTTGCAGTATTTTTCAATGAGTTTTTGTAACATCAGAATTTTTATGGTTATATTGCCGGAAATCACGTGTCATAAAACAGCCCTAAAACCATTAGGTACAGTTTCGAAAGATTTGTGTTCTAGAACCATACTCCATTACCTACTAAAAGTGTATAGTTATGGTGATTGGCAATATGTTTTATCTGTACCTAAGTGTTGTACATGTCTTAAATGTATACCAAATAATTGGTGAGTTAAACGACCAAATCGTGAGTCACGTTCATCAGATGCCAATGTATGGATACTTCGCAACATGTGCAAATGGTTATGGTATCGAAAAACTACATCGGTACTTATGTATACCTATCAGTATTTCGGTATACTAGTACCCAACTTATAAGGCGCGTCGTGAATCTTCTTTCGTGCAGAAAAGAAAGTATGGTCCGAAGATTAACGAAAGAATGCTTAAAACTTACAATCAACCTAAGATCACTATTATAAGGTTCATAATACACTGCAGCTGTTAGTTCCATCTCACTCTAAGCTCGCTAAGATGGCGGCGGCTGCCGACCAATAGCGGTCAATAGCATTTCCCGCGCTTTGAAAATTCATCTTCAGCGCAGGTACATCGGTAAGCCATATCAGTCGGGTACTACTATACCACGAAAATAAAAATACTTATTTCAAAATATTATGGATAATGTGTATCTGCTACTAAATATCGGTATTATTATGGATAAGTGTCTTTATTATGTATTTATCGATTAGATTTTCGATTACCTACATTTTCGATTAACGATTGTATCAATATTTTAATAATATTAATATTATGAAAATATAATATGATGCCTGCCTAGTGCTGCCTACAAACAAAATCTGATCCAAGTCGCACTAGGGTTTTGTATATGACCAGTCTGTCGACCTGTGTGGCCTGAGCTGAGTCTGTGGTTCTTGTTATACCTACACCTTGTTGTACCTATAGGTAGGTACCTACCTAGGTAACATAGAAGATTTTCTCTGTGATTTAGCTTTTTAATATTCGACTTTGCACAATATTGCATTCGTAGATTCATCGTAGTATTTATTTCCTCTAGATACATTCATTTGTACCTACCTTTAGGGTTCATTGATATACGAATCAATGAACATGAGGCATTAGGCACAAGAACACAATGAGGCATTAGGTTGCTATGTTATTATCCATTAAATCTGTGTTCGTCATGGACCTATTAGATGATCAATGGTGTTAGTAGATTCGTAGATTTAAAAGTTGAGAGTATTGAGATACCTACATAAATAAAAAAATCAATAAAATAAAAATAAAGTAGGTACATGTTGTATACACCAAGCACGCATAACCTCTACCTACTCACTCACATAACATAACTGACCTCATACGAGGTCAAGTGCATTTATACAGCAATTCAACAATAATTATGGCCACTGGCGAACGGCACCCATTCGTTGGTGTTCGTTGGGTCAGTTTTACGTAGTATTTCTATGGAGTATAGGTACAGTACCTACCTAGGTACTTTTTGAACTTTTGAAGCCAGTAGGTACCTACCTACCTGTTTACCTATATAATATTTCCACAGTAGATAGGTACCTAGTTCGGTCCGTCTGTATGTTAGGTAGGTACTTATTGGTGGCTTATTGTGTGTGAAACAGACCTTATTACTCAGCAGGCAAGCCCATATTATTATTTTAATTTTAACGCTTCATGATATTTTTGCAGCTAAAAAAACAAGAGAAACATCCCACATTTCCACCTGGGACAGTTTCAAATTGCAAATAGTAGTCCAAAATAGCTGGCATACCTACTTCTGTCTGTAATGAATATCCAAATATTCCAAAAATAGCGCCTATCCATCGTATTCATCTTCAGGTCTACGACACATCCGGTTACTAGTGGTGTTGTAACATACAAAAAATTTACTGCACATGTCTCGTTTGAAAACATAAAAATATTATAATTAATTTATTATTATGAATTCAGATATAAAACTGTGTTAATTAACTAGACATTTAATATATGCAATTAAAGAGCTTATTTAATTTGATTTGTTAAGTAGTTACATTTTACTGATTTTATATAATCAACTTGTATCATTGAATCAAATAAAATAAACATGACAACACTTTTATCAATTTCTGAACGTTCTTTATTAAAGATGGTTGATTTTCCTGTTAACCGTTCTCCATTTGTTCGAAGTGTATAATTTTGTCATTGCCCGTGCTCTGATTTTATTTCTATCGTTTGATATTTTAAGATACTATTTATTTTCAATTAAGCGTTAGAAGTTTCGATTATAGTTTAAAGTAATAATTATTTTTACATAAAACGACTATATGTGGTACTATTGCGTTTAGTCGGGAGCCATCTTGCAATCTCTAATCAAAGGTCCTTGGATCACAGTTTCGTTGTCTAGTTGAAAGTCAGTTTATTCTATCATAAAATAATCAAATGGCGTTAAAACGAATTAATAGGGTACGTATATTATTGTTAAGTTATATATTTCTTTGTTTCAAAACATGTAGTAGTGAGTGTTGCAAAATTGGTATCGGTCTTCGTAGTGAATGTTTCGTCATTGTGAATACCTATTATCCAAATTTCTTCTGGATAATTCCTTGTGCGCAATGGTTATAAAATGCTTTTGGGCGTTATTCTATTCCCGATAATATAATGGGTCGAATATCCAGGTAACGGTGCTTTACTGGTTTATGTAGGTGACAATTTTGTGCACACGGCGTACATAAAATGTCGGAAATATGTGCCAATTTTGAGGTTTTCTTGTCATCATTGGCATCTGTGTTGTTAAAATGTCGTGGATGGAGGCTCGTGGTCTCTCAATAGGATGGTAGTCCGTGTTGTTAGCTCGCCCAAGGCAGTTGTTTTGAACAATACATTCGACCCTCGTTTTTACGTAGTGATGATGTGACAATGTCGGAGTGGTCTCGTTATTGTTTCCTGTATTGTTTTGTACACATGGTTATTTGCTATTCAGGAATTACAAGACCTGGGAAGAGATCCACCAGCTCAATGTTCGGCAGGCCCACACGGGGAAGATCGTAAGTACCTACCCATTGATCTACTACACCTACTTATTTTTTGTGACTCATTGTTGTTGGATAATAATAATACTGAAAAACTGTCTCGAAAAGCATACCATGGAGACAATGGATTTGAAGGGTTCACTTGTATTGATTAACTTTACATGGGGAAATATTGTTTCACCTTATCAGATGAAAATAAGTACTATGAAAATAAATCTATAGCACTGTGCATATAGGTACTTACATAAATGTATTTTTTGTCTTATCAATAAAACATTTTGAAATTTAAAAGTCTAGTTATCAGGGTTCTTGAAGTAATTTCCTTTGCCAATGTATTTTTACAATAACTGCTCATCTATACCTATGTCCAACCTAGTATGAATGTCATTTCACAAGTCAATGACCTTGTGTATTATAGTTGGGAATTTATTTTTTCTTATTATAATTTTGGTTTTATCATATTATCTCTTGAATGACTAGCCAACAGTTCACCTGTCGTTTTTGGCTCATCTGACAAACCATTCTTATAAGAGCCTTGTCTTCAATTAGAAAATCGATAACATAGGTTTTTTAAAAAGGCTTCTGCCATTTTATCACTCATATTTATGGTTTCTTTGTCCAAGTTTAGAACTTAATTTTGTAAATACTAATGAAAGCAATGTTTCTATTACAGTTTTCCACTGGCAAGCCACAATTATGGGACCAGTAAGTATACATTATAACCTTTTTATCTAAAAAATATATTGCAAGTTTCACTGTTTTTGATAGCAACATTCATGTAGAGATAATTTAAACATAACATTGTGTTGCATGCAAATGCATCATTAATTTTCTTAGAATACTTATAAAGTATGATAAGCATTTCACTTTTCACTATTTACTACTTATACTGATTATAGAAATATAATTCCACATAATCATTTAGCTTTACAAAGCAGTCATCCTTTTAACTCCAAGAATAGAATTATAATGAGTAGGTGAGATAATATTGTAAACAATGCTTTAGTCATAAATTCAATTAGTTGGTGACATTTCAGTACAATTATGGCAAACTGGGAATGGAATATAGGGACAAATACCTTCTTAAACCTTTATTTTGGTCATTGTGCAAGGGTGTGGCCTGCCTTGGTGCATGGAATGCAGGCAATCGTGAGATATTGATCAGATCACGACATGCCACTGATTGTGCTGTGTCTACAAAATGCAGCATTTGCTGTCATGCCCTCAGTGCTCGGACTATCTGACCATCCATTATGAGGCTACACCCAATGCAAAAGTTTAGTATTGGTTCAAAGCTTTATAGGCAATGAGTCATAAACATGACAGAGATAGTGGATAAATCTGATACCAGAGTAATACTGCTGTTACGAGTAATAGTTATAAACTCATCAAAGTCGCATTGATCCTTATGCTAGGATTCCCGGTAATTAATGAAGCCGAGATTGCAAGGATCATGGTGACACAAGCACCCAGACTTAGAGCAAATACCTGAGGTTCACACAATATCAAAGTAGTGGTCTCCGTCATTTTCTTTTATGTAATCCCTCTCATTTGGCAATTTATTGATATTGATAAATTTAATATATTGGCAAAATATTGATATTGATAAATTTTAGCAATGCCACCTTATGCAGTCCCAACCTGCACAATCAAGTTAAAGCTGACGGCTGTCCTTTAACGCATGTTCTGTTTGTTTCCAGGTTGACAGTCCGTATCAAGGAGGCGTGTTCTTCCTCACCATACATTTCCCGACAGACTATCCATTCAAACCACCAAAAGTTGCATTCACAACACGTATCTATCATCCCAATATAAACAGTAATGGTTCCATTTGCCTGGACATTCTGCGCGCACAGTGGTCACCAGCGCTCACCATATCCAAAGGTACTATTTATTTTATTTTCACATTTACTATTCTAGAAAATATTAAGACTTTTTATTTGAGGTTTTAAAGTAACCATCAGCACCAAACTAGTCATGATCATTGGAAAAACATAATTGAATATACTGCTTCCATTATACAATCCTGACATAGTTCTAAAAGGTTGACAGTACATTATAAGGGATATTCTAATAATTTTAAATAATTTATGACAAGTGTCCACAAGAGCTAGGTACATTTATGTGTCAAATACAGTTAATAGGTAACATTAATATGAATCGTTTTATAGGAAACTATTGTTTTGACCAGTAAGGAAACATAAATCTAAATGCTAATTTGTAATAAAACTATTTTAAATGTGGTAGACATTGGTAAAGTATCCAATCATGGTGGCACTTACTAGTCATTATTTGAAACAAACTAACTGTTATTATCATGGTAAAAGCACTGAAAATTACTATTTTCAAAACACTCGTTTTCAAGTAATAAATTACTTATACCTAGATACCTCAACAATATTCTGAAACCACATGTTTGGTATTGATGAATTATTGGTAACTGAAAAACAGTTCTGTCATGCAGAAATAACATTCAAATGCAAATCTATCAGCTGATCAAGGGAATTTTCACACTAATTATACAATTTTAGGTGTATTATTAAAAAAACGATTACACTTATTTTATGATATTCCTAATTTGCCCCAGAGGCAAGCGTATGGTCAACATAACATAAAATTAACTAGGTTTTGTTTCTATGCAGATGAATTCAAAGATATGCTAATGGTAATCAATTGTACCTATAAATAACAATGACTAATATAGCCTACTAATGAAATGTTTTTCACTTTTCAGTGTTGCTCTCAATCTGCTCACTGCTATGCGATCCAAACCCAGATGACCCTTTGGTGCCCGAAATTGCTAGGATCTACAAAACTGACAGAGAAAAGTACAATGAGTTAGCTCGCGAGTGGACAAGGAAGTATGCCATGTGAGAGTCAATTGTGACATCCGAAACATACACACATCGCCACAGCCCGGCCCCTGAACACCTCCCACTCCCACTCCCATCCCAGTTCCCATATCCCCAGTCCTTTCTCATCCCTATCAATACCAAATTACTGGAAATGTGTAAAATAACCATGATCACTTTAGGATCTGCCTAATTTCTGTCGTTTCTGGTAATTTAAACGCGAATTTAATGCATCTTTTAGTAAACTCTGTACACATGTGCAAATATACGTTGTTCTATTTAATAAGACATTTTCTTATAAGTGCAAAAATTGCTTTCATTTAACGTTGATGTGTCAGTAGATGTCTTTCCTTAGTTGAAGTATGAATATTAGTTAAATGTACATCGTTTGAATTTATGTAATTCCTATAACTATTTGTACTTTAACTAGTTCTAAATTGCATTGTGGAGCTGTACAATAGCCATATGCTTAGGTAATGGAGCGTTCCTTGCTGTTCACTTGTCTGATTCTCTGATTGAATTTGTCGATGAAATGTAAGTAAAGCCTCATAAGTGTTAAGAACATTTTGGGTAATGTAAGTAAGTGGTATTACAAAATGAGCTCGTTCACTGAGTCGAGTGAGTGTTATTTTTTTTTTACTAGGAAAACAAAACTTTTTTAAGTTAGTAAATGTAGCGTGCTACAGAGACTGTTGTTGATCGGTCAGTTTTCTTTCATCCACAATATTTAAAAATACGGAAAACGCTCCAATAGTGACAACTTGCAGTATAAATTACAGTGTATCTCATAAGGTAATAAGTTACGATTAATCTAGATTTTTTTCAATATGGCGATCTTTATATTATAATTTTATCTAATATATATTGTGGTTGTAAGGATAGCCGAGTTGTGATTTCCACTAGCCTCCTATCCACTCGTCCTATTCCTTATTCCCGAGCGTATTGTTGCGAAGTGCAGTGTCGCGGCACAAGTGGCGAGACGGTGTGGCATTCCTAGAGCTGCTGGCAGGAGGAAAAGTTTGTTCACTCGGATAACACAAGGAGATTAAAATTCAAAGCTTTTAAAATTGTAATCAATCGACAACTTGTACTATTTTAGCTTCACTAAATTGTAAGAAACAATAAATTATTGTGTATGTAAATAACTTCTTGAGCTTTATTTAGGCGATTTCCTAGTAAACAATAAGTGGTTGTAAAAATGGGGTTTGGCACGGTTCCTGAGCGGGTCGATGGCCGACATTTGATTTATTACATCTCTGGATAGCTTCCTGATGCTCTCGACAATTTCTGAAGCTATTATATTACACTGGTTTTATTATTTTAAATCGTTGGTCGGCTGACATAATTATTCGATTCACATAGGAGGAAAATCTCGCGGAATAAATAAAACATCAAGGCTTCCACATCAAAATGTACTCTACTTTGTGACATTGCTTGGTGCTTTTTAGCAGGATAATAATAATATAGAAAGGCTTCCCACTGGGGACGGGATGACAACTGAGAATGACCTTAAAATGGCGTTGTATAGTGCAATAGTATCGACAATGCCATATTTATTCAGCCTTAAATAGTCAAAACTCTAACATAGAAGTCGCATCGCGTATTGATTAACTAGACTAATGAAGTCCCACTATGTTATCGAAGAAAAAGGTCGTGAGACAGTCGCGCGACATCACGCGATGGCTTTTTATGATGTCAACGTAACATTGTTATAATCTTTGAAGCTGCAGATCCGTCACGTGATCTTCATCGTTTTGTTCAGGCTGCTTTATATTTGTTGGTATATGTAAAGTACCTATGTAAAAGTAAAGTTCGCAGTTTTGGTCGCAAACACCGGGCTGAGGTGGCCCCAGTCAGTATTTTGGCACCAATTAAACCATCAGTAAATAGGTGAGATCAGTGGTTCCAGTATATCAAGACAGTAGGACAACGATTCGTCAGCTGTTCTTGTTGATATGGCAGACAATTAATTTATATGTAAAGTGTATGATGTGTTTCTGATCACAAAGCCCGCACTGAGGTTCTTCAGAATAAATACTTAAAAAGCCCGCTTTTAGACGAATTATGCATGTAAATAATTGGACCTAGACCTATTTCCTGTTAGGTAGCATTCTTTAGTCATGTTTATAAATCGTTTTATTTTCAGAAAGTAAGTTAAAGTAGGCACACTCTTATATCCTCATAAAATTCGGAATAACTGTCGTCGGGTAGTGAAGGGAATAGCTGTTTGCAATCGAGTTATTTGATTTCAATTCAGTTTATAACAAAACTACGACTAGATGCACAGAGAATCCGGTACATTGCCCTTCATGGGCGGTCGATTCGACCTTTTCCTGAAGTTCGTTGATGACGCGCTCGCTTACTTGTTAGGGGTCGATGCGTCACGAGCGGCAGTGAGTCGAGCGAGGCCAAAAATACAGGGTTTCCTCGGAACTGAATAAAAATATCGTTGAATGAGAAGTAGGCACATCTCACTCACCTCCATTCGTAGGTTGATTTTATTGGCAAGTCATTATTAGTATTGTTTTAAATAATTGCGCACAAATGCGCTACTATCTAAAAATAAAAAACTACCAGATGAGATAAGATTAGCGCAGCTGCATTGTGGGAACATGTTAAATAATGATAAATAGTCAGACATTATATTACTCTTTATTACAAATCGAAATATAAGTAGGTACATAATTTACAAAGGCACAAAGTACTAAAACCTAAGATTACAGTTCAGTCGTTTCCATGTTTTTCGCGTTTTTCATTTGCTCCAGTTGTTGGTAAAAGTCGTATTTCGCTTGGTTGGTTTGGGGTTCCGTTTCGTTGGATTCTATCGAGGGGAAAGCGCCGGTGGTTATGAAATAGGGTTTCTCGTTGGACAAGTCTTGGTCGACTGCGTTCTCGTCGAGGGAATCTCGCTCGGACCGGCTGAGCTGGTCGTCGTTTTTGTACCAGTCGTTTTCATAAGCGTGCAGCCAAATGGGGTTGGACCCCTTCGTACTGTGCTTGTTGGTGTTCGGCACCCGACCCCCGGAACTTCGGATCGTCATGTCGGACTCGCCGGCCGTCGGTGACGCTGTAAACAAAGCGATACGTAGGTGTTAACCGATATTAAAATAAACGGCAATGACCGGAGATCGCGACCGATTGCGTGGCGACGCACGTCTGCATTTAGGCGTACTAATTTAATCTAGGTACGTGTATAGATTGATAGTGCGAACGACGACCTTTGCCCTCAAATATATTATCTGAATATACAACGGGTACTAAAACTTGAATTGTACGATCTTATCATACAAATACAAGCTATAAAGACTTCGCATCAAGTCCAATATTATACGCAACACACGCGCAAGAATTTTGACGCCTGGAAGTTAGTCGCTATAGCTATTTTAGGGCTCAAAATCTGTCTTAATTATTAGTGTCGCTCGTGAAAGTTCTATGCGTTTAGAGCTAGGATTCTTTGCGCAAAGTATCTTGGCAACAATACGGCACAATTGGGATAACATGCCGCTAGATCTCGACTCTTACTATCTCGATCACGGCGAACTTACAATAAGCAGTTGCGGTGGCCGCCTTCAGCCTCCTCACATAGTCCGCGCGCTGCGACAAGCAAGTCATGAGGGACAACACGAGCAGTACGCCGAGGAACAGTATGGCCCACACCAGCCAGAACACAGCCTGGTTGCTGCTCAGGGACTCTGCGGTCAGCGGCTGGAACTCCGCCGGCTGCGTGTCGAGGACATTGAACTCCTGGTGCAAAGAGGTGACGCCATTACTTTAGTTGGAGATAAGTAGGCGTTTTTTTGTTAAAAGATAAAGACTACGAAAAATATGTTTGATGATAAGTCTGGCTTTGTTCTAGAAATCTTAGTTTGCGAGAAAAATACCGTTACTCCAGATTAAAAGATTACCTTGAAGAGATCATCCAACTGCTCGATATTCTTATCGACGATCTTCAACACTTGTTCCACTTCCAGAACCGAATGGTCGTCACCGTTCACCAAATGTAGATAGAGATCCGTCTTGGTGTTATCTACGGAGCCGTCCTTGTTCTCGTGCACTCGCAAGTCGTCGACGTTGACCACGGAACCCGTGACGCGGGCCAGCTGTTCGCGGAACACGTGTATTTTGTCGCGGATCTCGGACGGGTGCGAGCGGAGGACGAATCGGACGCGTTGGTCTTCTCTCAGCAGGTAGATGAAGACGTGGGCTTCGTCTTGCAACCCGCCCGTGTCGTTGGCTACAACCTGATAAGAAGATACGATAGGTAAGAAACAATATATTTTTTCTAACACATACCTAAACCTTTGTAAAATAAAACATTACTTTGTTTAGGTCAAATCTCAGATCTCTTAGGTAGGTTAAGTCTTTTGACGCAGTTCCCTTTTTCACTTTTCCAATTGAGTTGCAATTTTGTATACTTGTCAAGTTTTGATGACTAAACAATATGGCATAATACCTATCATCTATACATATATTGTAATGTGATCATTAGACGTCATTAATCTGTGTTGATTTATGTTTATATTCTATTTTTTACAATAATAATTGTAGTTTTCCTTGTTATTACTTTATACCTACAATGTATGAGCGCTGAGTATTCGCTTCGAATTTTCGAACGACTCATACAGATAATACACTTATTTGTATGTCTTTTATCAATGATTTGACATTTACTAGAACCCCTAAGATCTAGGTAGGTAAGTACCTTGAAATCGAAATATCCCTTCATCCCTTTCTGCGGATCGAAGTTGAGCGTGACGGCGCCAGAGTCCACGTCGACCAGGAATGGTGACACAGCGAGGTTGTCCAAACCCTCCGTCAGGGTTTCCTTCACGTCTCCCATTCGGTAGTAGCGTATCCTGGCATTCTCTCCCTCGTCTGCATCTATAGCCTGAGGAGTTGTAAAACCATTTGTAATTCTGAACCTGTTCCTCTATTTTTTTTTAATAAATAACTAGCTGGCCCGGTGGACGTTTTCCTGTCAAGCCCTTCGATACAAAATGTAAAAGTAAATGTATTATATTATTTTTTTACTAAATTTTTCCCATGTTTTAATAATTATCCTGATATTTGGGGCGGTGACGAAGATCATAAAAGACGGTCAAATCGATCGAGTTGTAAAATTGGTGTAACTAACATAGATAATTATGGGAAGAAAATATAACTATACACGAGGTTTGAAGTTGCAACCGGAGTACTGCTTGATCCGTTTACTAACTGTCGTAGGAACTTGGTCAATACACTTTGGATAATGTATTAGCATCTCTCTATACTTATGACAAAGCTACTTGTGGATTCGAATAACTTGCTAAAACAAAGTGTAGGTACGGGATATGTTAAACTTATTCAGCCTTTTTGATCATGATGACGAACCGGGCCAACCCTCCATTCTTCAATAGCAGAATAGAACAGAAGTAGGTAGAAAAGAAAGAAGAGAAGTACTTCGAAGTTAGCAGTATTCGAGTTTGATTTGAAAAACATCGTCAAATAAAAATCGTATTTGTATTATAAAACAAAAGAAGAATGCCTGTCGCGATATCGATTACGTATTCAGTAAAGTAGCGATTATCCCAGAATAGCATTCATTATGATTTACCTTGACCTAAAAAATCGATATACCGTCGGCGTACCTAGTGATTCCTCGTCCATGAATATTTTAATACCGAACGTATCTATCACGTCATGGTATCGATTTTTAATGTACTTTCAACAGTTGAGTTTTCTCGATAATTTTTAGCGACTCTCATAATAATTGCTTTTCGGTGGAATCGGGATCGTTCAGTCAGGTAATTTCAGTTTTTAAAGACAAAATAGTTGGTGGCACAAAGAGACAATATCTGTCTGTCCCAACCCAAATCTTTAAAATGCATTTTTTTTGCCCAAAGACGACAATAATCATCATCATCATCATCAGCCTGCAGACGTCCACTGCTGAACATAGGCCCTCCCCTTAGACCGCCACACCGAACGACAATTTGCCACTTGCATCCACCGGTTGCCTGCGACTCTTGTGATGTCGTCGGATAATGTGTCGTGGGCCGACGACATCAAAAGAGAATTACATAAAACACAGCAATTAGCTTCGGATGGTTTGGACCTGTAAAACATTCTTACCTTAACTTGCATAAATTCGATACCAAAGTCGGCCTCCGTAGTGATACCGCCCGTGAAGATTTTGTCCACGAAAACTGGTGCATTATCGTTGACATCTGTCACTATGACGTGGACCCGCACCGTGCTGACCGCATCCTCTTCTTGATACTTTGGAGGCGATATACACTCTTCCGTCGCCAAGACAATGAGGGTGTATTCGGATTGCGCCTCGCGGTCGAATGTAGTTGTTGTTGATAATCTGAAAGAAGACTAACAATGAATATTGTGTATTAACTTTTGAACATCTGGATAAAAGATCATGCTTCGAAGTCGACTCATCGCTCACCGTGTAGGTAGATATTCCACAGAGGTCGTCATACTATTCATCGTTCTTTTAAAGTTTTATTAATACTTTTGCATTACTATCGCACCTGTTCAGAACCCTTCGATGAGGATTCTATTCGGTCCGGTAGCGCGGCGTTCTCGAATCGAACGTCAAATTGTTGAGATCAGAATAATCGACATAGGGATTCGGTTAGATTTCGGCAAAATGACGTCATCTATCATCCGAAGAAAATAATCGAACGTTCGGTAACTTTGCTTCGATAACTGCGTCCTGAATTGCGTTGCCATAGTTTTTACCGTATGGTTTATACCGTCACGTTCGATTCGAGTTCGACTTCGATCACTATGAATCGAAAATGTAGCAAACCGAACGATACCAAACCGAATCGATCGATAACCGAGTTACCGAAGGCTTCTGAATCGGGGTCTCAAATAAACTTGTCCCTTACCTATGAGTATTCCTTTGCAGTTCAAAAACTCCATCTCCATTCCCATCCACGATATAATAGCAGACAGGTAGCATCGGCTCGTCGCCCCTGTCGATTTCATCTCTCTCCACCACACTGGGCAAGTAGACTCCGAAGTCTCTAGAGTTTTCCGTGACGTTGACGTGGAAGTGCTTCTCGGGGAACCGGGGCCGGTAGTTGTCCACGTTCTGTACGTAGATAGTGAGGTCCAGGAAGGAGCTGAGAGGCGTCGGGAGGCCGAGGTCGTAGGCTTCGACGCGTAGCTGCAAGGAAAGTGGCACACAATGAAAAGTGCCTTGTGTGCAGTACTAAAATGAAGCATATCAGTTATCATATAAGGCACGCTTTCAAATAAACGGCAGTTGAATTATAAACCTTTATTGACATCATGGACCTAGTATCAGAGATGGACCTGACAAAAGGGTAGTATACTCGAAAGGTAGGCTACAACCCCTATAAGTCGGATAAATTTAATACACGTTATTTAGGTGTGGCTCCAATCATTCGTGTGACATTCTAAAATGTCAAGATCGCTGGTACCCCTATAAATCGGGAAAATTTAATATAATATGCTATTTACGTGGTGCTCTAATCATTCGTGCGACATTCTAAAATGCCAAGATTGGTTTGCTGCAAAGCAAAAAATTAGTGCATACGCCGACAAAGACAAAACATCATCGTACTATCCTACTTACTCCTTTATCTATTCATATATTTTTGTCTCTTTTCTTCCCTGGATCTTGAATTAAATGTCATATCTGTTACTCATATGATTAATCTGAGATTGACACAGTAACTTTCAATAATTTTATGGCGACAGCGGTTCCGATACCTATGTCAAGTTAAGTAACTTCCACTGTTGTTTATGTTCCTTGATGTATCAGATTACCCTGTAAGTGGTCTGTTTGTCCCGGTCGAGCGCGGCGGCGGTGCGCAGCGCCCCGGACGAGGCGTGCACGGAGAAGTGGTGCGCGTCGCGGAGGCGGAAGCGGACGGCGCCGTTGGGCCCCACGTCCGCGTCGATGGCGCGCACCGTCGCCACCACCGTGCCTATCGTCGCGTTCTGTCGACAATTTTATTAAATAGTGGTAGTTCATACCAAAACAAAACTGGCTACGCCTCGCGGTTTCACCCGCGTTTGGATAATAGATATATGATATATTTATGAATTGTAGCCTATCTGTTAATCTGATTAGTAAGCTATATTCATGTGAAATTTCATGAAAATCCATTTAGTACTTTTTGCGTGAAAGAGCAACAAACATACATACATGCAAACACACCCACAAACTTTCGCGTGAATATGTATGACGCTCTATACAGTGAGAGTATGTGTATGAATATACGACGAACAGTTATGAGCACAGTTCCAATCGTCTCAATACGATTTATATTTATGTAGAGCGCAAACAAAATTCACAGACATTTCACGCTATATGCAAGATTCACAGACATTTCACGCTATATGCAAGATTCACAGACATTTCACGCTATATGGCGTGATTTGTGGCTTTATAACTCTACGAAGCTATAATATAAAAAAAATGGATTCGACGTATCCACCACTTAAGTCCGAGGGTAGCTTAGGTTTGTCTCAGACACTTTACTTGTGTCGGTCTGACTCGGATTAGAAAATAGTTTCAACTGCCCCGCGGCGTCATTTGGAGTGCCACGTCTCTCGTTTAAGTCATTAAGGTATATCTTACCTCGGGCACTTTGATAGTGTCGTTCTGTCTCGGATGCATGAACACGGGCGCGTGGTCGTTGTAGTCGGCGACGCATAGTTTCAACTGCCCCGTGGCCACGTTGGGCGGGGTGCCGAGGTCCCGCGCTTCCACCATCAAAGTGTAGTTGCCGAAGCGATCTTTGAGGGACTGCTTCGCGAAAAGTCGGCCGGCGTTCGCGTCCCCGCCCACTTGCTCGAAGCGAAATAGTTCTGTGTGTAGAGAACACAATAAGAAAATAATATAATAACTTTGTTTGTTGTTATTAAGCCGGGTTTCCTGCGTTTTTTTTTACGTAACATTACACAAAAATCCTTACACATATACATTTAATTTTCATACACAAGCTGTCTCCTGCAATTTGGGGCCGGTTGGAAATAAAACAAACCCAGCCCCCTCTTCACCGTGCACCGCGGGAACCATAAAACACTGTTTGCTCAAACGAAATCTTCTACCGTTTGCGTAGACAAATGTGTAAAGCCACGCTTCTTTGTTTAGACGTTTTTTTGTTTTATTGCGCTGTTTTTGTGTAATGTTCCGTACAAACACGCGCAGGAGACCCGCCTTTATCGTCTTTATGTTTTCTTTTGGTGTGCAGTAAAGAGCTCTCAAAGACAAAAATACTGAAAAACGCAGTTTGAGATCCATTGCGACCCGTTATCGTTTTATTTGGCCTGAATTTAACATAGCCTAGAATTCCCCAAGACCTGTTTTCAACCATAGGGATGATCAGAACGAGTAATGGATAGGCATGTACTCGTAAAAATAATAAGGGAATGAATATGAATGAATTTGCCATAAGAACGATATGTACGATAAGTACCTACTATATGACTAAAACTAAACGCGTGTCGATAGGCAGTAAAGAACGAGGGTTGTATTTATTGATTCAGATAATATGCATTTGATTTCTGCGTACCGTTTGAGTCATTATTTCAGGGTACAGTTTTGTTCTGGTTCTGGTATTTGACTTAGAAAACGAGTAGCTGAAAGTTTGACAAAGTCTTAAATAAGACAACAGACCAAGAAAAATATAACGGTGATGATAGATAGAAATAATAGCAGGTATCTTGTTTTTCGTGAAAATTAATAACTGTAAAATTTATGGAGGAATAACTTTGGACTGAGAGAGAGAGGGAGAGAGAGGAGAGAGGAGAGAGTGAGAAAGAGAGGGAGAGAGTGAGAAAGAGAGGGAGAGGAGAGAGAGAGGGAGAGGAGAGAGAGAGGGAGAGAGAGGAGAGAGGGAGAGGGTGAGAAAGAGAGGGAGAGGAGAGAGAGAGGGAGAGAGAAAGAGAGGGAGAGGAGAGAGAGAGGGAGAGAGAGAAATAAACAATGAGTAAAGTCAATTTTTTTTTTCCTTACCATGTCCCTTCCCTCCGACCAGATGGAACTGCACCCGGCCGTTGGGCGTGGCGTTGTCGTCCGCGTCGGTGGCGGCGACGGCGGCCACGGGCTCGCGCGGGCTGTGGAACTCCGTGATGCTGGCGCAGGCGGCCGGCAGCTGCAGCAGCGGCGGGTTGTCGTTCACGTCCTCTATGTGGATGCTGGGAGAAGCCAGTGAAATATTGTATTTTACACACACACACACACCTACACACAGGTGACAGTGGTAACGCTTTTCAACCCAACGGACTTTTCATGATTGGACATGAAGTCCTACAACAACAGTCCTAGCAATTACATAATTTGTATCACGTAAAACCTCACTATTCCTTTGGGAGAAACTGTCTACGGTGCGGGGCCGCGGACTAAACAGTGTCGTTAGATTGCAAAGCACACAAGCAACCGCTCGGCCAACAGCCTGACATCATTGTCGTCAATATTATTCATTTAATCATCTATTCATTTCTTTGTACCTTATTTCTATATTATATTATTATACACTTTGTCTTCCTATTTTTCGTAATCCTCTGTTGTAATATTGTGAGTTGCTACAATTTGTCTCTCTTCCTTTCCTAACTTACACGATCTGCTTGAAGGCGTTCCTGCTGTCCCCGGCCAGCCGGCCGAACTGGTAGTTGTCCCAGGCCTCCACCACCAGCGTGTAGGCGGCGCGGGTCTCCCGGTCCAGCCCCGACGCCACCGCTATAGCGCCGGTGTCCGGATTGATCACGAATTTACCCTGACAACAGATAGATATTTATAGACACCAAAATGTATAGAACATTTTTCGGTGAAGGAAAACATCGCGAGGAAACCAACATGCCCAAGAATTATTTCTTAGGCATGTTATCGAACAACCCGGACTAGGCCCCCATGGCGGATTATGACCTAATCCTCCTCACTAAAGTGAGGGGAGGCCTTTGCCCAGCAATGGGACAGTTACAGGTTGAATTATTATAGAACATTTAATAATAGGCACAGTGGGCGGTGTTATGCTCTACCAGACAGCCTTTGGATGGACAAGATATTCAGCAGGAATAGGGTTAGGTCGGTTGACATCAGTGTCAAATTATGAATACATACATAACTGCTAATTACACAAATAAGGGGTTTCTAATATACATTTAGTATACCTAATGAAGTTAACGATAAATACATACAATCTACAATAAACACATGAATCAAATACGTAAAATAACATAGTAAACAGTAGAATAAAGATTCTAGAAAAGGTAATTTTGTATGGAAAAACGTAAATATTGTATCATGCATTGCCCATAGATCTAACATAATTTAATTACCTGTGAGGAAGTCCGGTCCAGCAAGTAAGTGATCTTGCCGTACTCCCCCGAGTCGGCGTCGGTGGCGGCGACGGTCGCCACCACCGTCCCCGGCTCGACATCTTCGCGCACTCCGTACTCATAGGGGGAGGGGGCGAACGCAGGGTTGTTGTCGTTCTCGTCCAGCACCTGCGGAAGCGAGACAGGAGCTACAGACTGTCGGTATCGGTACTCTCTTTCCCACTGGAGGGACAATATTGAAATTAAGCGTGAAGGAAAAGGACAGAGCTACGCTATTTGCGTCCCGTAGTGCGTGTCGGTTTTTTCGAAGGACGTTTTTAATGTGAAGACGTTGAAGTATGTTTTTTAGATAGATCCTACAATCGCTGATCTGTTTTAGTCCGGAAAAGGTGAGAAAAAGTCCTCTAAATCTTCTTTATGTAGCACTAAAAAGAGGAGTCGTTTATCTCATATGGCCTCGCTCTACATTTTCCTTTCGTCAATTGGACACAACACTGGTTTTAGTATAGGTATTATTATAGTATACTAGTACTACTATATAATAATAGTATACTAGTATTGTTTATGTGTTTTGGTAATAAAATTATTTTGTATTATTTTGTATTTGTTGTACTACTTTATGTTTATAACATTACATTACATTATATACTAAAGTCAGTATTGGGTTGTGGCTGCGACCTTCTAAAGGATTTTTTTATTAGGCGTCTCTAGATGCGGCTGTGTATAGCTCTACCTGGATGACCAGGTCGACGAAGGAGTATCTCGGAGGCGCGCCGCTGTCCGCCGCCCGGACGGTCAGGTTGACCCACGGATGCCGCTCGTGGTCGATCCTGTCCCCCACCACCACCTCCCCGGTGGCCGGCTCTATCTGCACCATGTCTAGCAAGTCCTCTCTGCCTGTGAACCAACGGTCAATCTATGTTAAACTAGCTGTGGCCCCCTCTTTCATTTGTAATATCAACAAATCAGTTCAGAGATAAAAGTAGCCCAAGTTACTCCTTATAACACATAGCTATCTGCTAGTGGAAGTCGCGTGAAAATCGGTCCAGCCGTTTTGGAGATTAGCCGGAACAAACCAACAAGACAGATAGTTCGTAAAAAAAATATTTTTGTCATAACTTCTGTGTTATTATACTTTCATAATATTATGCACTTAGTAAAAGTTGTTATTTCATCTTTCGTGTCACAGTTTCAATCAATACGAAAGCCTGTAAGGACAGCCACCTAGTGGCCTCAAGGGTCTCTGACGTACTCAATCGATAACGACCGGGGCTAATGGCGGAACATGCAGCTCTCCGAGGCACGGAGCGATGGAATACTGAATAAATTATGAATAATCTGCCGAGAATCGAATTCGGCGACGTTAACGTAAAGCGCAAGCCAGTCTCTCTTAATAAATAATAATAATTCAGAATTTAACCGTCTCACTGCTGGGCAAAGGCCTCCCATCACTTTTGTAAGGAGGGTTAGGCCATAATCTTAGTCCTGATTGGCCTACCTCCGAAATAATTTTCGGGCATGTTGGTTTCCTCACGATGTTTTCTTCACCGAAAACGGAGTGATAATTACGTACATAATGTTTAACAAGCAAGACATTGGTACGTGCCAGCACTGGGATTTGAACTCGCAACACCCACTTTAGCAGGCGGACGTTCGACCACTAAGCTACCACCGGCCAGTCTCTCAAAAACAAAAAAAACGGAGGCAACACTTCAAGCCGACCTTCGAGGGAGTACGTGATGCTGCGGTTCTTGTCCGCGTCGTCGGCGACGACGGTGACGACGCTGACGCCGTTCTTCGAGTTCTCCGTGACAGCGGTTCTGTAGAGCGGCTTGCGGAACGCCGGGTTGTTGTCGTTCTCGTCGTCCACGGTGACGGTGAGGGTTCCCGACGCGGTCTGCCGCGGCCCGCCGTCTATGGCGGCCATGTCTTCCACTGTTAGCACCAGCTTGATGGTCTCTACTTTCTCGCGGTCTATTAGCCTGTGGAAAGCGAGAGGTTTTCGTTGTAGTGGTTGAGATTTGAAACAGCGTCATCTATTGTCCGGTACGGGAACTATTTCTAATTAGTTATAATAGTGCTGTGGGTGTGGGGAAATCAAGATTTAGGGGGACAATGTGACATACATTAATAGTCAGCTCTGTATAGTATATATATTTTTTTATATCTATAGTTTTGTATTCCGTCATTTACAAACAACACACCTGACAACTTTCAAAGATCCGTCCACGGAGTTGAGGTCCCATAGAGCGAGATAGTCGTACTCAGTGAGCGGGACGGGTATGCCGTCCTCGTTGCGCGCACTACTGCTCGCTTTGTCTATGGCGTAGCGCAGCACTGGCTGCTCGTCCGGGTCCACAGCCTGCGCGCGGTACACTAGGGTTCCCACCTGAATAGAAGCCAACGAAATATCCCTTCACGCACAATTTTGTATATTCAAACCTCTTACTAGAAATAATGTATATATCTGGGAATTTAGGAACAAAGAGCATAAACTGACCATAAACAACACTTTAAGGCCTTTTTTACACTCACAGTTCAATAGTTCAATAATGCTTTAAATTTAGTTTAGATAAGCACCATCTATCGGTAAAAATTTGTACCACAAACCTGTGTATTCTCCTTTACGTTGATAAAGCCGGGTTCCACAAGGACGGGCGGTTTGTTGTTGACATCCACTATTGTTATGTTGACTAGAACCGCCGCGATCAGTTGGTGGTCGCCTATACCGCCATCCAGCGCCACCTATCGCCCAATAAAGATAGTTAATGTGTTTACAGTAATTTACACTCAAAAATGCATGTACCTACTATCAAGTCCTGGGATAGAAAATAGGATAATATTTATCCCGCAACATGAACGGTCCCTGTGGGATAATAGGGAACGCAAGAGAAACTGCGGAGCAGTGCTAGTTCGTAGTAATACTACTCACGACAGTGAGGGCATATCTGTTGCTCTTCGGAGTGGTCTTGTCGGGGTCTAGCGTGGAGCCGTTGGCGACGGACACCACTCCGGAGCGGGAGTCAATCACGAACTTGTCGCTGGCGCCGCGCTGTATCCGATACACTATCCGGTTGTTGGGGGAAGAGCCGTCCGCGTCGCGGGCTTTTACCTGGAATACATACAAAATGTAGTTAGTATTGTAAGTTGATATAAGTTGGGAACTTATAGAACTGAAGAGTTCAAGCTGAATAAATTTTGCAAGTGCAAAATGGGTTCTCTCCGGCGGGGAATCGAACCCCGGTCTCCCGCGTGACAGGCGGGGATACTGACCACTATACTACCGAAGACATTGAGTAAGGCGTCAAAATTATTGGTATCATTTCACTTTTCAATACAGGGTGGCAAATTCACATCTCTACTACGGCTTACAAGAGGGATTACGTTGTAAGAGTGAAGGATTATAAGCTGCTCCCATTGTGAACCTTATGCGTAAGGCAAAAGGCAATTTAGGTAAAGGCAATTCCAGTGTCATCATGACTCAACCTACAATATCCTCGAATGCTTACTTCAAGCACACTAGTTCCACCCGGCATGTCTTCAGGTATGGACCGTTTGTAGAACAGCTGTTGGAACATTGGCGCGTGGTCGTTCAAATCCTGGATGTAGATCGTCACGGGCACAGTCGACGACAGGGGCGGCACGCCGAAATCACGAGCACGCACCTGTGAGTGAACACGTTAAATAGCTGATAGGGGTAGTATAGCTTTAATTAGGGGTAATAATTCATCCATCTGGCAGCAGTGTTATGTGTAAACATTACTGTGTAGGCACTAGGCACCGGGCGTGTGATAGATACTGCAGAATTTTATCTCAGGGCGGCGAGCGTAATGCATTGCCAAGGTTTGACAATAAAGTTCTGGGTGTCACCGATTTCTAAACTAGTTAACTCAGCTACATCGTAAACGCAATTGTGTGTAACATTTAATTTGGATAGTTCATACATACAGACTACAGTAACGCATTTTTCCGTTGGGGTAGGCAGATATTGCATCTTTCCACATGCTACGATCCTGACACACCTCTTTCTCTCTCTCTCTCTCTTCTCTCCTCTCTCTAACTCTCTCTCTCTCTCTCTCACCTCGTCCTTTTATACAAGAGATATTTCAGCTAGTTATGTAATACTTGCAGTCAAATGTATAGGTCTGATGTTGCCGTTGTCCCCGGGTATCTGTTCGAAGTCCAGCCCACCGATAGGCGATATGATGCCGAGATTGGGGTCTATAGAGAAATTGTTTTTGTAATCGCCCCCGACGATCGAGTACTCTATGTGGCTGTTTTTGGTACCTGTAATAGATATGTGAAATAAGTGGCCAATTCTCATCAAAAAAGTGAGGTGAAACGATATTGCGGCGAATATCAGTTGTGGATGCTAAAGTAGATGATTAGTCCTTTTCCAACCTTAGACACATCGACGCTCACCGTTCAAATCGATATCCCTAGCCTCCAACACGAGCGGATTCTCGAACTGCGCTTCGTTCTCCAACAGCCTCGCCTCGTACTTGTTGGCTAGGAACATCGGCGCGTTGTCGTTCACATCCTCGATGTTGACGACGAGCTGGGCGGTGTTGCGGTTCCCCCTGCCGAGGTCGTCGCGCGCTTCCACCGTGAGGTAGTGGCGGGAGACCAGCTCGCGGTCGAAGCCGTCGCCGCCCGCTTGCTTCACTGTTATCACGCCGGATATTGGGTTGAGGTTTAACCTGGAAATTGAGTGTAAGGTCTAATATTGTATGTTGATGTTGGTTTGCTTTTTTATTAGTTGGTACTTTTCATCCAAACATCATAGTCTTCAACTGTGTTTTAATAGAGGTGTTAAGATTAGGTTATGTCTACCTTGGTGCTTCAGAGGGCGTTTTAAGCCATTGGTTGCGGTTGATATAGATTGATACATTATAGCAGTCGTTAGGCAATGTCATAGGCTCTTGGGTGGTATGATTATCTGATACAGGCATCACTGAAAAGGCTTAGTTGTGGAAGAGAGCCCACATGCCAAGTATTAAGTATCATACTGATAATAGAGCCAGTACTTCTTATTCAACAACCAACGGTCAATTTTATAAGCCTACATGTCATTTGGGTTTAGTACTATCTCGATGACTACATACACTCAATACTTACAAATTAGCGATACTCCCACCGAGACTCGTGTATCTGATGCCTCTGGTACCATAGTTATCGGAGTCCTGATCAAGCGCCTGCACCCAAGCCACGGTAGTGCCCACTCCACAGTTCTCGGGGACGGAGACAGTGTAGAGAGACTCGGTGAACTCAGGGAAGTTATCATTTTCGTCCTTAATATGGACTGTTATTGGGACTATGCTGGAATGTAGATATTATTAATTTAATGAGGTTAGAGGTGGATGGAGGCTATTCTAAACTGTAAGAGGTTTTAGTCTTTATCTTAGTGGCTCTGTTGTGTTTTTGCGAGAGACATACCACAAGAAAGATAGATGTAATTAAGATTATTTTCATATACACTGGAACTAAAGATTGTTTATTAAACTGTTGATCCGATTCTGAAAATTATTTTACAGACAGATTCAAAAGTGACATAGACTGTTTTATTCAGGCAAAATGAATAATTGCTGCAGGAAAATGGAAATTTTGAGGGCAAACTGTAGGATACAGACAGTCTATGTCATTTTGGTCAAGACTTTGCTTACCTCATTTTGGGATCTTTGGCAACAATTTCTTTGGCGACTAGAGTGAAATTCATTACTGTGACTTTCTCATAATCCAATATTGAGGCGTCATTCACTCTTATGAGGAAGGAGGCTTCGTTTATGCCTTTGAATGGCGTCACGTCGAACACGCCATTATCACCAGTTAGGAATAATTCAAATGTTCCATTTTTACCCTGGAATTAAGTGAAAGTCTCAATCACAGTACATGTATATACAGATAGTAGTGTCTGTATACATGTACAATGTACATGCATGCAGTGTGTTTAAACTCAGATGCTCATTACAGATTTAGTACTTTGGATAACAAAATCATAGTGGCACTACACTGCATTTGTCACCCTGATATGAGTTTTAACTTATGCCCAGAAATGATGCTAGAAATGGTCCATTACAACACAATACCTACATAATCAAATAAATGGTCACAGTTTGCACACTACTGTTCGGTTAATGTATATTACATGATATGGGTCAGTCAAATTGAATACTCAAGAACTAGCATATTCACCTGATCAAAATCAAATACTTCCGGTATGGCATCCTGTAGAAACGTAATCGGTGTGCTCTGCTGAGCGTTCTCCAGTACTTCACCCACATATCTCTCGCTACGGAATTTTGGAGTCTCATCATTTACATCGGTCACTATGATAGTCACTTCTGTTGTGGCACTGGGCATAGGTGATACCGTGTGAGATTCTTCTGTTGCCTGGAATTGTAGTTAACCTTTTGGTCTTGAAGTGGTTCAACCTCAACTGCTTGATGCAATCAATTTGAGGACCTATTTCTATAATGTTTAAGAGTTAAATTCAATCTCTTAAATTATTTAATTTTGTCTTAAGGAGTGTGATTTATACACACATAAGTTGACCCTGTAAGATGTTGTATAGTAGAAGGAAGATATTGGCAGTAAATGCAAGACTAGATAGTTGGAAGGGAAAGATTTATTTTCATAGCAGCTGTGACAGAAAGTAAAGATTTAAAAAACTGCAATATGATAGCGTCCAATCTGTTAAGTAGGGGGTTCTTCCTATCGTGTGACTGGAAATGAAAATATTGTTTACCAGTATTTCCAGTATGTAAGCACCATTACTGTTATTGGGGTCTTCTCTATCCAGTTTGTTGACAGTGTACACTATCCCAGAGCTGCTGTCGATGTCAAAATGCTCTTCACCACCTGATATGATGCTGTACGAGATACGGTTGTTGATGCCACGGTCCCCATCGATTGCTCGAACTGAAACAGCCAGGAGTTTTCGATTCATGGTGTTGAGAGTAAAGTTTCGAGTAATTTCTGTCAGGAGAATTTTAATAAGTCGTGTGGGGTACGTGAATTTGAACGTCCGAGCTCGTAAATTACCTTGTAAAACAGACGTTCCAATCGCTGCGTCCTCACTGATCCTGGTGACCGGGCTAGCCACCACAAACTCTGGGGGCTGATCCTCCACATCCTGAACTTTCACGAGAATGGCTGCAGTGCCCGTATTCACCCTTCCCTGGTTAGCACGGTCCACCGCAAGGACTCGGAGTTGATACAACGATTTCCGCTCGTAGTCTAACCCTTTGGTGAGTCGAACCACGCCTTTTCCGTTGACAGTTTGCACGGAGAAGCTTTCCACGTCTCCGTCTAGCTCTTGCAAGTGGTATAGCACCTAGAAACATTTTATTTACGGTGACGTGAAAGAAATTATTTATAAACAAACAAACTTGCCGACGAAACGAAGTATGACTTTGACAACCTACCTAGAATTTTGACATATATTTCAAATTATTTGATAGTCACTTCAAACATTTTATGTCAATGTCAAAATAGGAAATAACATTACAAATACATTTACGAAGCAAGTTTGGCCAGTAAACAAACTATTAATTTTACTAAAATAATGTGATTATTGTAAGTTTTAAAATACTTGTCCGTAAGCGCCTTCATCGAGATCAGTGGCTTCCACTGTTGTAAGTATTCCTGGTGTAGCATCTTCTTTCACGGTGATTGCGGAGGGATAGGATTTGAAAATTGGTTCGTTGTCATTCACATCTTCAACCAACAACAAAAAGCTCTGCGTGATAAAGTTTCCGTCTCCCAAATGGCCATCAGTCAACGTTAAAACGAAAGAATATTCATCTCGGATCTAAAAATAAAATATACTTGGTACCTCTTTTAAATTACCTATGCTTCTTTTTGAATCAGAAAAAGGTCAGAGGTAAGTTACAAAAGATCATAAAAAGTTGCAATACATAAAAGTAGGTACTAAGTACTACCTACTACTAGAAAAAAGTAAAGTAGCTTAAAGTAGGCCTACACCAAAAATCTTACCTCTCTATCTAATTCCTTAACTAAATAAATATTAGCTTCGTTGGATGAAATGGCTTCTAATCTTAAAATATTGCTACCAACTTGGTCTCTTATTCCAAACTTAAGTGTATCACCATCGGGGTCAACGCCCCTCAGCCGGTAGATTAGGCTACCTGAAAATAACGGATTTATTTAATTCGTGGAATTACATAGTGCCTACCTACATAGCTGTTAGTAACGCGATAATAGGAAAGTGTGAGTATTACCTAGTTAGTTACAAACTCTATAATATTATTATTAGGTAGGTGGGTAACTAGGTATTTATAAAATATGCTAGACTTAATACAAGTGAGTAAATTCGAGCGAGTACCTACCTACCTAAAGGACAATTAATGCTCTGAATATTTCATTGAAAATAGGCAAACTTACTATAATAGAGATTGAATTATTTTTAGGATTGATTTATTGTTAGGTAATCAATTCGAGGGCTTTGCAAACGTCCTGTATCTTTTCTTAGGTACCTACCTATTTAAATCTTTTGGATTTGAGGCCTTTGCCCAGCAGTGGGCAAAGGCTGAATTATTATTATTATATAGGTATTTAAATCTTATTTGTGACTTTGCATTCTAAAGGCCCTTACACACTATGTCGCTGGTAATGCGGCTGTCGGGTAATACGAACATAAAGCGTTTCCCTTTGATGACTAATCGTTAGGTAAGCCCATTAGTGGCACGGGTGCACCTGCAAGGCATGGGGAGTCGATGGGGCTTCCCTATGTTTGTGCCAGTCGTCCGGGCAACCCGCTCGACGGCCCCCTTGTAGTAATTTCCGGTTGTCTGTCCGTCTGTCGGGCTTCGGTGCATTCACGGTGAAATGTGGTTTGGGAAGTGTGAATGTTCGGTTGCTACTTTTGTATTAGAGTTTTACGTAATTGGCGAAGAGGTGTTGCATTTTTTTGTTGTTGTTTGAAAGTTGTTCTTGATTTGTAATTTGTTCACTAGTATAATAGGTATAGGAAGACTTATTTACTTAGTCTAAAGAAGCTTTAAATCGGCCCAAGAACAAGCCAAACTTTTAGGGACACACGACCTCTATAATCATAGACTTCTATAATCCAGTCACAGCATCCCAGTTGTAATACTATAGGACCATCATAGGGGTTCCATCCCAATTGCGTGTGGGACCATAGCGGCTGCAGTCCCGCCTAGTTGTGTGTGGGACCGTGGGAGTTGCACGCATCCCAGTTGTGTACCTTGATAGGGTCTTACCAGCAGGAGTATCAAGGCCTTCCTTGAGCCTGACGACTATCTCGGACTGGCCGTCGATCAGAAACCTTGGCGGCCGGTTCGCCGCCACCACCACCGCCATGAACGCCACCACCCATGGCAGCAGTTTTAACCTCGCTCGTGGAAGCTTAGCCTGGCTTTGCGGGAGCATGCTTGCCAGTCACCTGTCGAAAATTATTAAGTTGCAACTCTACTTTTATTATTTTAATTTACTTAGTTTGGATTATCAACCCATCAAACATATTAT
This sequence comes from Hylaea fasciaria, assembly GCA_905147375.1. NCBI lineage: Eukaryota > Metazoa > Arthropoda > Insecta > Lepidoptera > Geometridae > Hylaea > Hylaea fasciaria. The sequence goes on from LR990201.1 coordinate 3,442,917, forward strand.
AAGCAATAATTGAGTATAAAAAACCCTCACAAGATAATCTTCAAACGGCGAAATAGATTTCTGTGAACAATCTATACGTGAAGTCACCTTTAAAAAAATCGAATCGGTTCAGCCTAGCCTTTTGAGAGCTACGAACTACGATATGGTTAAAAAAAGCGTAATTTGGTCCAAAGCGTCCTGGTTCCTGAGCCTCTCTGGCTGCTAACGCCTTGGAGCACATAAAATACACGATACGATACGTAACCGTAGTCGCGTCGTGAACTTTACGAGCCACGTCGTAGACTTCCACGACGTCGCTACGTGCCACGACGCGACGTCGTATCATGTGCACCTGTGTTTCGAAGAGCTCACCTGACGCTCAGAGCCACATAGAAGACCATTTTCTCAAGTCCCTTCGCACGGTTTCACTGTGCTGCTGGCAGCTGGTGAAAGTTCCTCCACCTTGCGTTAACCTTCGAACGTGATTTTCGCGCCAACCTGCAAAATGAACAATGTGCATTGACAGCGAGGTGATCGTTTTCTCCGTTGAAAGTAATAACATTCCATAGTCATCTCATCGCTAAGTGACAGGTCTTACTTGACTTATTACGTAACTAAAGATAGTGTTCGTGCCTATTGGATATATTTAGCTAAATATGGATTTATTTTGCCAACGAGATGAATAAATCATATTATTTATCAAAGTGAATTTAGCAACAAAAGAACAAGGCTAACTTCCATGTATGTACAATAATTTCCAATAAACTATATTCCAGCAGTTGTGTTGTACCTAATATAAAACATCTTAATTTGCCACCTGCTCCTGATTCAAAGAATCGTGTCATTATCACTTTGCTTAGTAGAAAGCTCTTCATTAGTCAAGCAAGATTATTTGCCAAGACATTACAGTCATATAACAATGACTGTTGGCAAATGCTCGCCTTGCACGCGCTAGTTACTCTCCCGATGTGAAGATAACCCAGTGGCAAGGGAGCTAAGTGAAAACTGTAATGGAAATGAGCTTTTTATCGAGATGTGCCATTGTTACACTAGAGAATAATTAAGGTAATATAGGTTTTATACTAGGTACTTCATTATAATGTCGTTCGTAAACTACGATTATTTCGCACTGACGTTCATCGCATAGACGATGTCTTCGCACCAACGTTCATCGCACATTTTTCGCACTCACTTCATTTGGAATTACTCTTCATCGCACATATTTTTATAGTAAATATTATTATATCTTGTACAGAAACAGGAAATGATGCGGAATTCCCTTCACGATAGGTATAGCAAAAAAAACATAATTAAAATTTTATAAGCAATTTATTACATCATTCGATAATTCCACCGCGAATGAAGGTTTCTCGTTTGGAAACGAAACTGCAATGGTGGGAACTGCAATTCGAGCCGAGATAAAATTATTTTTATTATGTTGTAATGCGTGGGTAAGAATTCACATAAGCTTCTGAATAATGAGATAAAACTAAAAATGTTATTACGTCAACTGGCCATTATTAAAAAGTGTGAGTCAATTAATGCAGCACGGTTCATTCACACGGGCTGAGTTGGCTAAACAATGACAATTACATAAAAACAATTAAAATATGACCTCGCGCCCCCTGGCGGATGTGTAACGTGTGGCTTGCATGTCGTTGACGCTGTGAGCTGGCTGGATTTTTTGGAGTTTCTAAGGGTCATTATCCACTGTATATTGCGCCTGAGCAGGTTGGAATGCACTCAATATTTTCTTAATCTACTATTCGGAATTCGAACATTAATCGTATTGCAACAGGTCGAGAGTAGATCTAAGCATTACTAGAAGCTGTAGCATCTCAGTAGGCATACATTACACTTGTGTACGTAATACATTTACATCTATGTACAAGACCAATATATGTGTGAAATTTGAACCACATCCGTTTTATTGTTTGTGTCCGGGTGTTTGTCTGTGGGACAATAAAGGTTTGATTCCCTAAACCAGCGGTTCTCAAACTTTTTTGGTCACGGAACCCTTTCGACAAGCAAAATACTTGACAGAACCCTACAATAAAACAATAGTTTTGAAAAGTGTATTCTTTATTATAAGTATAAGCATTATAAAAGTACAATGTAACAGTTACTAATTATTACTTACTTTACCACATGGCAAGTACTTAGTACAATAATAGAAGATATTAAAAATGAAAAAATCTTAACTAATGGTTACTAACTTAATTGGTTGATATCAGGTTTGATTTTTTTTCTAAATTCTTGCGGAACCCCTACAGGGGTAGCGTGGAACCCTAGGAATCCGCGGAACACACTTAGAGTACCGCTGCCCTAAACAAACGAAAACTTAGTTAGTGGTTCATAAGACCGTCGCCATCAAACAGAGTACACTAAATTTGAACTATAGAAAGTGGACTCAGTCCTAATATACAAGTCTCATCATCACGCTGGCATGAAACAAAAGGGTCAGACAGCATAACGGGTGCGAAGGCCATGACTATTGTCGACAGGCTATCGGGGACTGACCTTACACTCATTACGATTAATGAACTTTGCTATCAACCGGAATTTTGGTTGCGAAATTGTGAGAAATACCTACTCATCATAGGGCACAAAGCAAAGTTGTAGTTTCATAACAACAAAGGGAAAACAAAAGAAAGCTAATCGGTAATTATATTTTTAAAGATACCTATCATCTATCTTTAATTTATACAGATAGATAGTTACACTCTTTCTTTGAAACATCACAGAACAAAGAACTTTAAGCTAGACCAGAGCAATAAATAACAATTTGTCAACAAATAAGACCTTTGACATTAACCAAAAGATATTTGTTTTTAGTTCGGAGGAGGATCAGATGTAGAACACATGTGATGTAGAACACATAATAATTTTTCGGGGTCTTCTTTGGAATATCAATGGTTTAAAAGTACAATTTTGCAAAACTTCAAATAATAAATAGTCACATAGGTACTTTGCAGTTTGTTCAGCGTAATTGCAAAATAAATAGACTGGCCAGATGAATTCATAGAGATGGCAGAAAAGTAATGACTGATAATAACCAGATGAGATAAGGTCGTAGAGAAAAGGAGACCTATGCCTCCAACTTTGATTCATTCATAAGCATGGCACTCACCATTAGATTATAATGACCTCACAGTCTCTTTATTCTGTTGAAAAATAAAAAAAGCCACTGCAGATTTCATTCGCTGTTCTCGTCAATGAATATTATTTTTAATTATTGATACTCGATGTGAGCGTGACATGGTTAATCTAGTTTTATGGACTATGAAAAATTTTACAGAGGTGTAGTAACATAGGTCGTGGGAAAGGCTTCAGTTAGTTACCTGTAACAGGTATATTATTTTGGTGCAAAACTGAGTTGGTGAAAAATGTTCAGAGAGTGGGTTGTCGATGAAGGAGCACGCTTTGAAACGTTTTTCACGAACCACTGTTTGATGAAGAATTACCAAAACAGATGGTAATTCTGTAGTTACGAATTATCTTAGATCTTACGTTATATTTGCTGTTTTGCGTGCCTACTGTAATATAACGATAGGTACACCTTCAAAACGTCGAGTTATGTAAATATTATATATTTTGATATTAGTTTGTGCGCGAATTAGACCCGTTTTAATTCTAATTAACAGGTAGGTACACCTTGCTTACCTATACAACCCGTTAGAGAAAGCATCGATTAAAATAATACCTATAAAGCGCTTTGTTATCCTAAGCATTGTATTGCGAATCGTCGCATTATTCACTGAGATCATTCTGAAATTCCAGGACGTATGTATAGAAATATACTTAGTTGCTGCTGTTAGTAGTGCTTTTAGTGTCAAGAGGCCATAAAAATACTAGCTAAAGGACAAAATTCTCCATAAGTAGGACAAGAAAAAACAGTACTAAACTTCTAATCTAATTAACGTGTAACGTTACGTCATTTACCTAGGTACTTAGTTTCGCTTATGCCACAACCTAAGCCTTGGCTTAGTCTAAGCCGTCTAACAGTTTAAATTCACTAATTGTACTAAGCGTATCATGTTACCCGCAAATTATTTAGTACCGCAAATTACCTACTACTAGTAGGTACCTATGTCATTATGCAACTCTACTTGAGTGTAAATGACTGGTATAAAACTTTTATAGGTGCTTAGACTTAAGCCAGTTTGTAAGAAGCTATTAAATGTATAAAAAAGTTAAATAATGTTTTCCTGAAAAGATACTGGCGGTTTAGAAGTTACTGGCTTCCATTCTGGGCGATTAGATCTGTGTGACCTGCGCGCCATACGTTTACAAGAAAGTCCATATTGGCCTTGTACATTGTTTTTTTAAAACTCTAGGGAAACCTTTAAACTTCGATAGTTATCTTAGACCTAAGTAAGAAATAAACAAGAAGAAAAGTCTAGCTATCTAGAAAAGCCTGAACTACAATGAGAGTAAATCTATTTCATGGTTAGGTAGGTACTCGTAATGTTGCAGAGGTTAATGTTTGGCATGTTAATTTTCTAATGCAATTTATGAAACTTTCACATAAATAAATGATGTCGTCACATCTTTCAGTTCGTAGCGACTTTTCTACCGTGCTAGTGCATCTAAAGACATTTTCAATTTCTTTTCCTTTATTTTGTAAGCGCAAATTTTTGTAAATTCACATGTGTAACGGAGTACGGAGTTGGCTTTCTCTAATTTCGGCGTGCGCTGAACTCTTTTCTGTACTTCGTTAGCCGTCACGGTCCACGGTTGCATTGAACAAATCCAATTTCGTACATAATTGGGAATCAAAATGAGAGATTATTAATAGGTGCTCTATCTTTTGTTTTTTTACAACTATAGTCTTGAGGTACTGCTTGAATTTATGCGCATTCTGTTCACGAACCATTGTAGTTATACCAATCGCATCATTAAAGAAAAGCTAATCGCGTTGTGTAAGGAAATCTCGGTCCTCGCAGCCACCTGTGTAACGTGGGCAAAGTCAGAAAATCTTGGTATGCAATCTATACTTACAGGGTACCTGTTTAGATAGCACAATACAATATGTCTGGTGTTTACATTAGGCAAGGGACACAGGGATGAAATGATAAACATTACGGCAAACATAACAACTGCAGAGAAGAAAGATATTACGAATCAAACAGAATTACTCGATTTAGAAAAGATACATTTGCACGACGAGCTAAAATACATTTGAGAACTACTGAATCCAAGCTGTTGAAACATCTCGGTACAAATTTTGTAATGGTTTTGGAAACCTTCTCTAAATTAATCTGTTAACTGTTAACCTAACTAACCTAGCTAACCGCTGTTAACTGAATGAAATGTTATTTAACACAGCAATAACAATTTACAACTGCCTAAATGCGAAACATTCCGTGCTACCATTACTACCATGAAATACCTTGTTGATTGTAGACCTACAAGTTCGGTATGGATCATATTATTTTATTACAAATGGTTTGAAAATTATTAGCGAAAATAATTTTATTGTCCACTATTTCGATTGTATGTATAGATGCATCGATAAAATGGTAATTGCGAATCTTTATGATTTTTTGGCGGTATGCTTACGTAACAAGGATTTTAGGATGTACTACATTGATTTTAGGATTTTAGGATGTGCGACAATAAATACATAGGTAGCTGAACATTATAATAAAATATATCTTGACGCACGTAGAATACGAAGTTCATTTTATTGAAATTTGAAGGTAATAATTGACATAACACCCCTAATGTCGTTGGTATCTTATGACTTGAAGTTCTAATAGTAGTATTAATTCATTATCTCATCATTAATTTGGAGTGCAATGGAAGCCCTCAAGTCTGATTTGCATACTAACAAAAAATCTGTGTTTTAGTAGCGATAGCTAAAATACTTTGAAAAGAAGAGGCCCTGGAGCTTTCCTGAGAGACAGTTTTTCAAAACCGTTCCCTATGATTCTAGAAAAGTCCAGCGTATTCTGGACAGCATGACAGTTGAATTGGCTAATCATATACGAGTATCCACTTTCAAAAGCAAAATTCCATCACTGGGTACAATATTTGAAACAACGACCCTACAGAAGATGATAGCTGATCTTTATGCGCTTAGCGTACCTACCTATACATATATCAACCTAATTATATATAATAATATACGCATTCCAAACTTAAGTATTGCATTGCATGCGTGAAGATGATGGTTGGCAATGAGATCTCCTTATTTATAACGAATTTGGTTCAACTTTCCAACACCTGCTCGGTAATAATGCGCTCAATTTGTGCTCTTTTATTAACGACGTACAATTTTAAGGCAATCAAAACATTGCTTTGCTCAATCGTTAGAAAACCTTTGGTGCGTTTCCATTTTCATAGCAAACACGATACGTCGGTACGTACCTAATTGCTTAGTCTTGAAGGGCTTATACCTAGTTGATACAACCTTAGTGCAAGCAAAAATGATCAATGTTGAAACGGTAACCGATGTAAGCGAGTTGATTAGATATTTTTAGATTAGGTTCGTACCTATATAGAATCTGTTAGTTTAGCTGATCTTCAGTCTTTATTTTTTTCAAACTTCTTATTCCAACGGCACTTTTAGCCGTATTGTTTATTCATCAAGACAAAAAGCCGTGTCGTCGGCGATAACGGAACAGAGACGCAGCGAGCAGATCCGGCGTTGATAAAAACCAGGTGAGCGGCTTATGCGAAAGTATCTGGGTCTGCGGAGTAATTAGGTATAGGGCATCTTCCTTATTCAGATGGAGTCGCTTTGTTTGTGTGAAGATGCGACGTTGTTCATAGTTCCTGCTTCACACAGTTACAGTACACGAAAGGTGGTCAATTAGCGGTAACTTGTGCGATAATGCATCAACGACGCTGGGCGCGGTAACCGGCCCAAATTTGTCGTATTCGGGGTCCTCCGGTACGGGGCCCTCGGGGATTGGGGGGTACTTAGGGCCATCAATGACTTAATTCTTGTACTTAGTAATGTGCGGATTTCTATCGCTCCGTGCTATGGAGGGCACGGTAAGCCGTCAGTCTCGGTTTGTATTGATTGATAGTAGGTTCTATGTTAGAGACTTTTGAGCGGCCTGCCACACTCTGATACTAGATGCCGAGTACTATGTTAGAGACTTTTGAGCGGCCTGCCACACTCTGATACTAGATGCCGAGTACTATGTTAGACACTTTTGAGCGGCCTGCCACACTCTGATACTAGATGCCGAGTACTATGTTAGACACTTTTGAGCGGCCTTCCACACTCTGATACTAGATGCCGAGTACTATGTTAGACTGTTTTGAGCGGCCTGCTACACTCTGATACTAGAGGCCGTCTAGCTCTGTTTCTACAATTTCTAGATAAGTAGTGACTTTAACGGTGATGTTTTAGTTTCTGACGTATTTGGGACCTGTAAGTTTTGCTGTTACAAGAGAAATATCTGCTAAGTAAAGGAAATATTTGTAGTATGCCACTCATTCACCCCAGGTTGCTATTTAGTATTATATTTGGAAGTCTTGGCATAACACCAGCATACGCCACGAAGGCAGCGGCTGTCTATGACGCTTCCATCGGATTGCTTTCTTACGAGTTAAGCTTGGTCATGGTGGAATTACCTCGTCCTAATTTCCCGTTTACAACTCGGACTCGGCTATATAAAGTATTTGTTCCACTTCCAGCTTTTATTTCATACGAGGGCCATTAACCCTTCCTGGCCGTGAACAGGTGTTGATCAGCCAGCGTGTCGGTACTGTCGGCGCGACCGACCGTGCCGGGATCGGACCGCCACCATGCTATCGCCACCGCATCCGATATCGGTGTCCACGGGTTAGGTTACGACGCTGGGAACTAGGCTGGACTGCGACGTATACTAGTATATTGTATCTACTTCGAATTAACTTGAGAATCAGGGAGCTAACAATAATTTTCATTTGTTTATTACGGGCAAACTTTTATTACATTGCAATAAATTGGTAGTTTTCATTTGTTTTTTTTTTCTATGTGCCAACTGTTATAACTACAACAACTATTCATTTGTTTTAAGTTCAAGATAATTATTATATATGTTTTGGTTCATATGAGAGCATGACAAAGTAAAATGAGTTTAAAGTAAATGACTTATAAAAAAAAAAAAATAAGAGTACACGATTAATAATCGGTATCAAGAGATAAAATAAAAACATTGGTATTACTTTGCTTACCATGACAGGTTTAATGGTAAAGCAGAGGTTGGTCTGTAAAGGTAATGGTATTTTTTTTTATAATTTTTCATTACATCAGACAGATTCAAAGTAAACCGTTGGACAAACATTTCCAATAAAAACCAATCCGTTGTATTGAATCAGTTTTTACTCACAAATCCACCGATGGATGCGGATTTCGTGCGTTGAAGTTATTCTTTTTTACATGCTTTCGTTTTCGGTGTCATTACATTATGCAATGCAAAAACGTTTAACCGTTGTTTAGAGGTTTATTTTTTTTGTTTTGTAGTTATTACCTTATTCTTCTGTGGTTGTGGTGGAGTTGTGTTCTATGATTGCTTTTCTTACGACTAGAGTGACGAATGGGAGGTTTATTTATTAGCGATTCCTGGGTGGTAAGAATCGTAAACTTCTATGATAAATGGGACATAGTTATTGAAATAATATGTAGGGACTTATGTCAATATAAAACAAAAGATACGTTAATGCTCACCTAGCTTTTTTGTCATAAACATTCTTCGTGACCAGACTTCAAGATACATAATATAGACTAAGTTATGATTAATATAGACCAAGTAAATGTAAATTGCCTTGCCTGAGAGAGACACTTTGTTCCCACTAAATACTTACTTATACTATCAGTAATTATGCAACAATACTGGATTTTATATCAGGAAAGCTTTGTAGTAACATAATGGATGGTACTTTAAGGCCTATACTTGGACTACTAGGATACGTTAAGATATATAGCAATATCGATACAAAACAATACTAATAATACTGGTGTGTCGATACAAACAGCAACGATACATTGTGATACGCTATTTCAATACATATCAACACAACGATATCGGTAATAGTTTCAACTTAGTATGCATATGCATAAATTAGGCAGACATAAATTATAAACCATTTATTATTAATAATATTATTCAACACAAGTAAAACGACGGGCAATTGACAGTGATATCTTGTAATAACATATTCAATCGATCTATTCCTAGACGTGTTACTTCAAATAAATGCAGGAGAAAGGCCTTAAATCGTGTCACTTTATCAAAGATACGTTGGAATATGTAAATAGATCTATTAAGTTGTCAATCTTGTGCAATCGCACAAGAATTACTTTAGGAAGTGGTGATTAAGGAGAAAGGTGGAAAAGTGCAGAGAATATTAAATATCGGACCCATAATGCTGCCTTGCTAGACGCTAGAACTAAAAACAATATGACTTCAGTCATGATTCAAAATAACTTTAGAAGTATCTCTTTGAACGACTTCTTCAAAGGTACAGCACGGTAGGATAATAGCTCTACGTAAGCTAACAAATTGAGTAACCATGAATACTTACCATACGAGCTAAGGCGTTTAGTTTCTTAACCAATGTAGTAACTACGGATGGCACAGACAGTATACCTACACCTACTAAGTATATAAACTATTTTCACTTTCCATAACATCTCAAACAATAGCCGTTGAAAGCTATTGAACTGCTCCCATAAAGCCGACCACAATTATAATAACAAAGCCAATTTTCCCACCATCTCCAAAGAAGACGTTCAATTATAAGCTGACACGATTCCAAAGCGTTTTCTACCATATCGATCATCTCATCAGTATTGTTCCTATTTGTCCCCACGTGTCGATTCTTCCCACGATTTCGAGCCGATGTTGTTCTTGACAATGGGTACGACACATTGCCACAACAAGCAGGAACTGATTATGTCGTTAAAGTCGTTACTAGTCGGTGAAACTTCGCAAAAACTAACCCGCATGTGGGTAAACAGGTTGACAAGCAAAGCAATACAAATATTATTATGCCTAATAGTCAATAGGATGCTAATTGTGTTGTTTATATGATCACTGTAAAGTCCAAAGCTACGAGTAGATCTACTAAAACAATACAAATACGTTGAAAATATAATGAGAACGTATTACAGAACAAAATCTGAGATTTTCTGATGACAGCACAACTAAATTGTGGGAACAAGCCTTCCTTACGTTTCTAACAATAAATTAGTTTACATAAATTAAACAAAATTATTCGCCGAAATGAAAGTAAGTAGCCGTAGTAAAACTAACGGCTTCTGTAAATGAACCTACTTATTGTTCAGCTCAAATATTATAATGTGTTATGACTATAAAATTAACAGAATTAACTTTCAAGAATATATTTTCATACTAATTAGATTTTATACGTAGGTACTACGGGCTTAGAATATCAAGGTTCTGAAGAAGTTGGTTTAATAAATAGTAAAGAAAAGACGTAACCAATCTAATGGAATGTTTAGGTCCGTATAGTAGGTATAACAGATTGATAAATCAATTGGTCTAACCTTTTTGTACTACCTTCGCTTGCATTCCAGCTTCGTTCAAAAAAGTTCACGAATGCATCAAGCTGAATCAAGCATCACCAGACGTAAACATATCAGCTAAACGATCCTACACTTTCATCGAGTCAATAATAGCCGGCGAAATGACCGGTGACCCATAAACTAAGATCTGATCTGTCACGATCTACTAACGCCGTGATTTCTTGCCGGACCGACAACAGTTCACGCAACAAGTGATAAGTAGCATGAATTGTAAGAACTCATTTGGAGCCCTAAGGCACGGCCGTTTCGCTTTTCGCTAAAGATCTCACTGATGTAGTCCCTAATTTTCAGAAGGGAGTTAGGTACCAACTGAATTTAACGGCATGGGTTGAGCATGAAAAATTATCAATGAAACATTTAACTGGAGGATGACACTTAATTCATATTGCCTTGAATAGCAATATTAGCAGTATAATTATTATGAAACGAAATGAATTATAATACCCAGTATTAAAGTTGACAATTACCCAGGGTTTACTTACAAGGAAGCTTAGATAACGTTTTTGGGAATCGATAGAGTTGCTACATTGGGTCCTACCAAACGGCAAAGGGAAATGGGAAATGTAAAATGTATGTAAATGAGACTATTTGTTAAATGCCCCTTGATATAGTATACAATTATACCAAGTAGCATAGGTCTGGTTGTCTATGGATTTCGTTTGCTCGCAAAAATGTTTTAATAAGCAAGAAATTGCTTTAGTGAGAATATTGCAGAATATTAATATTAAATCATTAGGTATCACTTTTAAATGTATTATTTCTAAATAATATATTATGAGATATATATGTGAAACGGTAACATTGAAAATTTGTAGGCAGAGCCATACATAAAAATGCCTAATAGCTGATGTTATAATCTCAAAATAACATTACAATAAATTCATAGATATCTAATTTTTAATACACAAAACACCCTTTCAACCTTTTCGTAACCCAAAACAAACAAAAAAAAAAGAAAATAATTAACACTGGCTACTCACAAAAAATATCGTCCTTGGCCGCCGCTAATCGATGAGTAAAATTCGGCTTTCCAAAATCAAACCGTAGAGAACATTAGGGCCGCGTTCACTGCACTTCCTATTTCCGCGCGTCACAATAATGTACCGTTCGGGCATAGGCGTAATGGACAGGTGCGCCGTAGCCGCGCGCCGCTTGCGACTGCCGGTGCTTCGATGGGACAGTGGACACGACAAGCCTCAATGTACGTATTCCCTATGCCATGGTTTTGGTAGCTAGGTGAAGAGGATAATATCTTTTGACGCTTGTTCGCTACTAATTTTCTGGCAGGTATTTGCATACAAATAACGAGTTTGAAAGTTTTTAGGAAAAGGTGTGACGATGTTATGTGAGTGTTATGAGAGTTTAATAAAACTGTAGGTACGATGAGTTTATCTGCTACCCGCGAATTTGAAGAAGGATACGTGAATTGGTTGATGGTGTTAAAGAAAGTGCCAAAATTTTAAATAGGTATAGGTAATACCTACACTAAAACATTAGTTTCTCCATTACGTATTACGACTAATCTTTTCGTGTTCTTTTGTTTTTCATTAGTAACTATTTCAAGTAGGTAAGATTATAATTGGAATGCTGATCTTACTATAATTAGGTAGCACTTTCAATGTACATTTTTTGTAGAGTTGTATTCAGCACGGTAGAGCACTCAATTTTAGTCCGGCAAATCAATGGTTTTCAATGTTTATTTAATAGCAGATAAACCAATGAGGTAGACGTACCACTTTATAGGTATTGTATAAGGCTTTTATAAGATTGCAAGTGCATATAGGGAATATTCAAGTATATGCGTTATCGCTTGGCTCGTCGCGCATCGCCTCAGTGCGCTTGGGAGTCTTGGGACCAGTCTGATAAGCCTCATTTGCACATGTTATTTGTTTTTTCATCGACCGACTCCGGACTGCTTAAGCTAAGGTAATAAGTACTCAATACTGTTCTAGGCATTAAGAACAAAGTGGGAACCACAGCTTATGGCATTTCTTTATTTTCTTTCCCGGTTCGGACGGTGTTCAACGAAGCAGAGCCAAGGTGGCCAACTCCCTACGTGGACGCGCGCTGACCGTGACGGCTAACCATATGCTGACTGCTGCCTGCACGGTGACTGCCGTCCACCCGTGCTGCTTGGCTGGAGAGCTGATATTAAAATAACGTTAAAATTGGACTGCAAATTATACGACACTTGTTTTTTTTGCGAATTGAGTGAGTCAGAAATTGGAAAAAGTCAGATTTAAGAGTTGGATGTCGTTTTTGGTGTCTGAATTTTTTGGATCATTATTGAAAGGTAGTGAAATTGAGATTACCAGACTTTTGAATACTTATAATTCAGAGGCTAATCTAATAGGATGTATCTAGCTCATGTAGCCAGTTATATTAATGTGTGGTTAGGTTAGACAATCAAAGTCAAATTAGGGCACTGAAAGAAATCGGTTGCAGTTTAGATGTAGAGTTCACTGCACCATTGCAGAATCTAGCTAATTCAGTCACTTTTTTTTTTTTTTAACGTAGCCCCACACTAGGATTGCTCCTGTATCGTGGGTACCGCTTACAGACACATAATTTCACATGCACATCACACCCAGACCAGAAACTAATATTTGTGGATTGCACAAATATTTGTCCCAGGCGGGAATCGAACCCGCAACCCCTAGCGCAGCAGTTCGATTGCTCAGCCACTACGCCAAACGAGCCGTCATTACAATGTTTCAGATTTTCAACCAAATCAGCACATAATCTACTTACTTTTATAATCGTTAAAACATCGAAGGTTCGTTGTCTTTGAAATCAATATCTCTTACGTTCGAATGAAGAAAACAATTAATTTTTGCTCTTTTGTCTGAGCATTCGTTCTTATAATCCATGGCATAATGAAATATGATGTAAGAGGCTGGCTACACTTCGCATGCCACTTCGCTACGGATCGCCGGCGTCGATACAGCTCCTCAACCGCGCCGGTTGACTTACTTCATCAGCATGATGAGTTGCTCTACTTTGTAGCTAAAGTTAATTCACACATTATGCAGGGAAATATAAATAACATAATTGTATCAATAACAACGCATCACGGTTACATACTTAGGTCCTGAGTCCTGTAAATTTTGTGACTAGAGAAACACGAACTACAGGGACTCTATGTTTGTGATGCTACAAACACCCATAAACTCAGAGCAAATAACTTAGCAAGTATGAACTTTTACTTCTTGATTATAGCTTCTGTGGCTGGTCACAATTGTGTCCCTGTCCATTTCATGCTAGTTTCATTAACTTTTGGATTTAGTGTAGGTGTAAAAATCAGAGGCCTGGGATTCGAACCCTTTATTAACCACTTCGCATCTGGCTCATCACCAACTTACGTTAGGTAGACATGTTAAAGTATTCTAACTTTTAATATGTTATGTATAAGCACAGAATACCTATTAATACCCTAGGTATAGGTAGACATTGAAGGTTCCAAATAAAAATGCTATATAATTCCATATTTATTTTAATCGTATCCATATTAAGATAGGTAATTAATTACAACATCGTACGTTACATTTTAACATCTCTAGACTACCACAGTTATCCTATTGACATGTGAACTTGAATAATATAGATGGAACGATAATATCCACTTCATTAATTCATCTGAGAAATCGGGACTAACCTCCTTGCAATGTCACCTAAACGTGACCAGACATATTTTTCAAGTTTCATACCTGAAGGGGCCAAACTGCATTGCTGTTAGAATATCCGGCACTAGTTTTTGTTTGCAATAGATTTTACTCGAGACCATTTGTTATCGAAGCTAAATTGTGACCATACCCCATTGACTAATTTAAAAGCTATGCTGAGTATTGAGGGACAACTACACCTCAATACCGAGAGTTTTTAGTTATTTTCAAGCCTGAAGTGTTACCACTCCGACTCGCGCCTTCCTCAATGCCAATCAGCTCTTTGAAGTGTAAATTATCTAAATCCGTAGCAGTTTGCTTCAATTTGTTTCTCAATAAGCTACAATAGCTATAACGATCCGAAATAGAAGCCTAAGCATTAATTTGTTTGTATGATTGGTATACTGACATAATTGCAATAAAAACAAAATCAGCTCTTTGAGGTTCGCATAATTGGCGGGTTGACCAACAGATTTGAATTTCTTATATATCTGTTAATCACACCTATTCCCTCCACCCAAAATAATGGCATATGATGGATATGGAATAACACGTCATTATCGGTTTTATGGAAAACGGCCTTAGACAGACAGCGCACGAAAAATCATAGGTAGCATCAGTAGGCAGCTTTTCTAACTCCAATCATAACCATGCAACATAAGAAGTATATAATCCCGACTCTCGTACTAATTACAAATACACGTCTTGCCCTAATTACCTATTGATATAGACCTAACAGTCCAGACTAAAATGAAGCCATTCGGACATTCAGACTAGCAAGCAATGTGTGCTCCTGATTAAACATTTGAGCACCATAAGCAGGTTGAGATTTAAAAAAATACAACCAAATTGGAAACCTCCTTTGTTAATGTCGTTAAAAAATTAAGGTAGGTACTTATATATTTTTTAAGTTTTGGATTAGCCAGTCTCAAGCAAACTTGAGAAAAACTGTATTTCTGGTTTTTAATAAAATTGGTAGGCAGATACAGAATATCGTTTATCGTAAGATGCCCCCTGGCCGGTATTGGGTCTGTAGTGAAAATGTGGAATCTCACAGTCAGGCTGTCAGTAGTCTAGTCAAGCCACAGCTGGTGTATTCACAAATAAAGTAGGTACTTCGAAGTAATATAGAGTCGGTAAGTAGGTATTAGAAAAGCCTTTAGGTACTTTAGGTTTCGATAATAATGAGTAGGTACTTACTTGACGAAATACGAAGATGAAAAAAATCCTTTTTTTTGACAAATCTATAGTGCGAAGATGATTACATTCAATACCAAAGTCCAATTTTTCACTTAGACTTCACTCAACATTGAACATTTCACTTTTAGCTTAGGTACCTACGGTATTTTCTATATTCAAATTCATGTCTAAATATCTCCAAGTTTTTATGTTCCGGCGAAAGCTCCTATGCTATGCTTCGGCGAACAGAAGAAGCCCAATAAAAATAAAAATTGCCACAACGTACAATTTCGACTATTTGATGGTCAAATGTTGCAAGTCAAAAATTACAATATCGAAACAAGTGTTTGTAGCTTCTTTCAATTTTGTGGTAACAATTCAATGTATTCACTTACAGTAGCTAAGCTTATCCATGGGATCATTTTATATTTTTTAATAATATATTATACTTACTAAGATTGTTATTAATTACACGGTAATACTAACACAATTCCATCACAATAATTTTAGAATATCAGTTATTTGATTCGTTCAGATTATTTTCTATTTTAGGACTATAAACTTCTTTCTAATTGTTTAGTCTACATTTTTTTCATATTAACATTTAAGTAGATTTGTCTATAAAAATCTTTAATTTTTTAACAGATACAGAACGCAAACAAGACTCATTACAGTTAACAGAGAATTCAGTTCTAGGAAATCGTTAAAATTATAGTGTTTTCGTGCTACTTTCGAATACCACGTTCCAACCATATTTTGTTATAATTATCACCATCTTTTTAGTAATAACGTTAAAGTAAGTTAAATTTTTTCTTTACTTATGTTATAGCATATTTTATACTGGTTCAATATGTATTTAAGTAACAACAAAAATATTCTTCATTATTACTAGACTTGTTATAATTTCCATTAAATTTAAATTTGACTAGAATTTTATAATGTGCCTATAAAGAAGTTTAAGATAATTTTAGTTTATTAGAAGGTTTTAGTGTAGGTCCGTTTAGAAGGCCCATAATATAACTAAGTAGGTATTATAATAGGTTTTCATTTATGATCTAAAAATTAAGAATATAATCGTCTTATCAATAACTTTTACAACACAGACGTTGACAAAAAAAAATGTTTTATAAACGGTGTGAGATACTTCTTACATTTCATATAATGAGAAGACAGTAAATGTATGTAGACTAATATTATTTTGTATATAAATCTCAAGTTAATAACATTGTGGGTTATATTCACATGTTATTGGCTGTAGTACCAACATGAATAACAAAATCCACCCAAACAAGGGACCGATAATATAATTACTACTTACTTATATCATACTCACTGTCTTTTCACTATTTACAACTAACCTTCTGGAATGGTAGACCCCTATGCCTTTATACCAGCAAAAAAATTAAAAATAGTTATAATTTTCTTACTTAGACTTCTTAATAAAAAATATTTTAAATGGAAAAATAAATGTGTAATTTAGCCTGTACTGTCCCACTGCTGGGCAAAGGCCTTCCCTCACTTTCAAGAGGAGAATTAGGCCATTATCCGAAATGGGGGCCCGGTTCAGATTGGTTATAATATGCCTCTGAAATTATTTTCGTGCATGTTGGTTTCAACACGATGATTTTTTTCACCGAAAAATTAATAATATTATTAATAAAAAAATAAAAGTTCTTACATGCAATATTTTTGAAACTAGTTTTCCCTAGCGTTATGTTATATTATGTTAATTTTTATCATTAATATTGTTATACTGTAGGTCCTCTTAGAAGAATTCAAGTCATAAAAATATATTTTTATGAAGGCATTCGCTTACTTTTTAGAAAACCGTTGCTTTGCAAAATTATAATTTAATTTTTGACGATAATATACAGCATGCATCATAGATGTCTATTTTGAAAAATACTTGTGATTTAATATTTTGAATATTAAGAATATTTTGTCTAATCAATTCATATTTTTTCTAAATAGTAAATACTATTAACTCTTAAAGAGATCAAATTTAATACAATTTAAGTAGGCAACTTATTGTAATAAGTAGGTAGGTGCTATTTTATGGTGGCAAGGTAGTTCACTATTTAGGAACTTGTACTAAAATAGGTACATAGTTATTTACAAAACAATATTCTTTAAAATAACATAGCATTACAATATTTATATTTCCTTAATAAGCCAATGTGTCAACTAGAAAGTGCATTTTATGATAATGGTTGGTTGAATGTTATTAATATCAGGATAATTCAGAATAATTTTCTTATTTATACAGGTAAATAATTAAGTTTTCTTTACATTTCATTGTCTCTATTTAATTCTAAAATACACCCAAATCATGGTCGGTTATCCTAACACTCAAATTTCAATCGAGGGTACACATCCTCTATTTCTCTATCATCCAATATTTTATTTGAGGGTACACCTACCCTCTTCCTTCCGCCCAAATGTCAAAACTACTAGCGACTGACAGAACGCCTATGACGCGGAGCGCACTTGCTTGACCCCGTCCGCCATCGTCGCGTTGCTGGACACAAGATAAATAGTATTTTTGCCGATCAATGTGCTCGAATTAGCCGTTTCGCCGCGAATTTGCTTGCAAGCACGTCAGCCCATCATCCATCAAGAAAATCAGCAACTCAGCCAACCTCAACTTTAAATGGTTGAAGAAAGCAGC
Source organism: Hylaea fasciaria (assembly GCA_905147375.1). Classification (NCBI taxonomy): domain Eukaryota; kingdom Metazoa; phylum Arthropoda; class Insecta; order Lepidoptera; family Geometridae; genus Hylaea; species Hylaea fasciaria. Next base: position 3,460,954 of record LR990201.1, read on the forward strand.
CTGGCCCACCGTAACGGCCCTACCGGCGTCCATTATACATCGAAGAAAATAAAAATAATATTTTAAGGATTCAGGTGAGTCAGTCGCTGCCCTTCCCTCTTTTTCTCAACCATTTCCTTGGTCCTTCGAGCCGGATACCTTTTATTTGCATTCCTTTCAAAAATTCAATCTGAAATGTCTATCGTAATTTTTCCATTGTAAAATCAACATTTTTTTCCGCCATGTTTGGTTTGTTTCGTTGAGCGGGATAATTTCAAATTTAACTTTTGTTCATTCACTTCGTTCAATTGCATTCACTTTTTCTTATATATCTGTGGTAAAAGTTCGAATCGATTTAACCGGTAAATCATCTGAAGTGTGTGGCGAGCCTTAATATTTTATTCTACTGGCAACAGATAACATTTTTACGTCAAAGTTGTTTGCTTCTTTCGGCAAACCTTTTCATTGTGGATTTCGTGAATAAGCTTGTTATTGCTGAGTGTCTTGAGTTCAAAAGTGAAGTGAAAGTTGTAAACATGAGTGACCCTAAGATATGCAACGTAACCTTCGATTATTGTGCACGTTTTATCCAAGATTTGTACAATCTAACTACTCAGATAACCTCTCAGCAAACAATCAGTGATCATGATCGAGCTCGGTTTTCGGTTAAGTTTCGCGATCTGGATAGGCACTGGCATCAGATGGAACAGGCCTTTTCGGTTATTATGGCCCATATAGACGAGGATAGTGGACATGAAGTCGAGTCTAAATTCAGTAAGTACCAGGAGATAGTCTATTCTATAAAAACGTTACAAAGTCATTTTTTAAATGTAGAAACAAAGCGACAAGACTTCAACAACGATTTCCATCTACCCAAAATATCATTAGCGCGGTTCGCAGGTGTCCACGTAGAATGGTCTAACTTCATAAACATCTTCAATAGTTTGATTCATGATAATGGTAAGTTGAACTCTGTAGAAAAAATGCATTATTTGCTTAGTGTTTTAGACAAAGAACCATTGTCCCTAGTTAGACATTTACCAATTTCAAGTGACAATTATGCAATAGCCTATAGGCTACTAACAGATCGTTATGAAAACAAAAGGATGATTGCAGACAAACATGTTGACTCCTTATTATCACTTCCAAATCTAAATCAACTGAATTGTGGAACATTAGCCAGGTTCATCAACACAATAAAGGAGAATGCACATGCATTACAAGCCTTGAGATTTGATGTCACATCTTGGAGTTTTCTTTTACTCCACATCATACTCAAAAAACTTCCATTAGATTTTCGCACTAAGTTTGAATCTACAACTGATGTCTCAAATATTCCAACATTCAGTCAATTGCAAAATTTTATGGAAAATCAACTTAGAATCTTAGAAAATGTTGGTAGTTCTACTTCTAGACCAGTGTCAGGCAATAACACATTGAACATTGTAGATAACAATAAACAGCACTACAAGGCCAACAATGCCTTCTCTTGTCCATGTTGCAAGGAGAGCCATGCTATATATAGATGCTCAAAGTTTGAAGGCATGAGTCCTATGCAACGGAAAGGTTTTGTAATAGAGCACAAACTTTGTTTCAATTGTTTGCGCACACACCAAGTTTCTAAGTGCTCCTCAACAAGTGTATGCCAGGTATGTCGTGGACGGCACCATACCAAGCTACACATTTCAAGCAACTCAACAGAAAATCAACATTCAGACTCAACCTCTGCATCAAAGACCTCTGAGCCTGCTGTGTCGACACACAGTTCCGCCGTCCAGTCTCAGACATTTCATGGTGTCGATGCGACATCCACCATGATCTTAGGTACAGCGTTCATCAGCGTGCAGGATGTCGATGGTCATTTTCATGCGGCCCGTGCCTTGATAGACAGCGGCTCTCAAGTTTCCATTATGAGTGAGAGCTTAGCTCAACGTTTAAGGCTGCCTCGAACTAAGTCAGGCGGTTTGTATGGACTAGGTGCTTCGTCTGTTCATGAGACTCAAGGCATAGTTCACTGCAATGTTAAATCAACACGGGACAATTTACACATCTTATCTTCAGACTTCATCATTTTAAAGAAAATAACTGGCCGTATGCCTTCGGTTCCAGTTGATAATTCGGTGTTAGAACTTTGCAAAAATTTGGTTTTAGCGGATGCCAACTTCACAACGCCTGGACAAATTGACCTGCTTCTTGGTATCGAATTTTATGACCAGATTCTGGATGGCAAAAAGTTCAGTCTAGGTGACAATTTGCCTACTGCCTACTCATCTATCTTCGGCTGGGTCATAATGGGAAAGGCACCTGCAGCATCGCAGTATACCCATATGGCAACTACGATGGCCTGCACCCATGATCTCAATCTTGCTCTTAGCAGGTTTTGGGAGGTTGAAGAGCCGCCCAAGCTACGCATTCAAGATCCTGAAGACGTTCAGTGCGAGAAGCAATTCACAGACACTTACAAACGGGATAGTGATGGCCGTTTTGTAGTCTCGTTGCCTTTCAAGGTGAATCACAAACCATTGGGTGACACTCATCTCACTGCTTTAAAGCGGTTCCATAATTTGGAACGCAAGTTGGTTAGGGACCCTCGACTGCGAGAACTGTATGTAGCTTTCATGAGGGACTATATTGAAGCCGGTCACATGCGCGAAGTGTCATGTTCGACTGGTGGTCAGCGCTACTACATACCACACCACGGAGTTCTGAAGGAGCACAGCACAAGCACAAAGTTACGCGCGGTTTTTGACGCGTCTATGCCAAGCACATCAGGCGTTGCGCTCAACCAGGTGCTCATGTCTGGCCCTAAGCTTCAGCAAAACATTGAAGACATAATTTTGCGTTTCAGATTACATTTGGTAGTTTTCACTTGCGACATAAAACAAATGTATAGGCAGGTGCGCATGCGCGACGAAGACTGCAAATATCAAACCATACTCTGGCGCGAGTCTCCTGACGACGCACTCAAGCAGTTCGAGTTGACAACGGTAACATACGGCGTTTCGAGTTCGGCGTTCCAGGCTATTCGCGTTCTACACGAATTGGCTTACCTTAATGCAGACAAGCATCCGGACGTTTCTCAAACTTTGTTGGAGGACACATTCGTCGACGACGTTGTTAGTGGAGCTCGTGATGTCGACTCTGCCAAGAATCTCGCTCAGACAATAGCCGACATTCTCGCTCAGGGAGGTTTTCTCTTGCGTAAGTGGTCCAGCAACTCTCGAGAATTTCTGGAAGGGTTTTCTGTCGACCACCGTGAATCTCCTTACCGGTTCGCTGAGGATGGCGAAAATATTTTCAAGGTTCTGGGCATCGAGTGGAACGCAAACAAAGACAGCTTCATCTACCGCGTCTCCGATATGAACAAGGTCCTCACTAAGCGCGGTGTCTTGTCCAATATTGCCAGGTTATATGACCCGTGCGGATTCTTATCCCCGGTCACTTTCTTCGCTAAGCGTTTTATGCAAACGCTTTGGTCTATCGATTCAGGATGGGATGATCCTCTCCCTTCAGACATTCATAAGGCGTGGACAGACTTCATGTCTGACTTCCACAGTTTGAACAAAATTTCAATTCCACGGTGTGTCGTCACTGATCAACTAGTGTCCAGTCAGCTGCACGGTTTCAGCGACGGTTCAGAACGCGGGTTCGCAGCATGCGTCTACCTGCGCGTTCAAAATGCTTGCGGTCGCGTCTTAGTCAAGCTGCTTCTGGCTAAGTCGCGCGTTGCGCCGCTCAAGCAAAGGCTAACGGTTCCCAAGCTCGAGCTAAACGGAGCGCTGCTATTGGCTCGCTTGTTGGAACATGTCACGCAGGTGTTACACGGCAAGATTCCCTTGGACAGTACGACAGCGTGGTCTGACTCCACCATCGTGCTCTCCTGGCTCAGAACTTCGCCCCACAAACTTCAAACATACGAGGGAAATCGTGTGTCCCAAATCCAATCGCTAACTCCAAGCGTTATTTGGCGGCATGTCCCATCAGCTCAAAACGCAGCCGATTCTGCAAGTCGCGGTCTATCGCCTTCAGAATTGGTAAATCACTCGCTATGGTGGTCACCAGCATGGCTCGAAGATAATCCGTTGTCATGGCCTGGAAACTTTGAAATCGTCGACGATGCGGATTTGCCGGGATTAAAATCCACCACTTCAAGCTCTAGCTCCTACACCGTCCAACTCGCTTCAGAAAAGGTTCAAGCTGCAAACGACTTGCTGACCAAATTCAGCTCGTTTCCCAAGCTACAGGCAACTGTAGCTTGGTGTAAACGCTTCATCAACAACGCACGTCATCCAACTCGAATCCGTACTGGACAACTATCGGTTGCTGAGCTCAACGATAGTGTTTGCACCATCGTCAAACTAACCCAGTCTACGGAATTCGCTGAACCGTTGAAGCTGCTGCGTGCAAATAAGGTCGCCAAAGGTATTCTGATGCGCTTGAATCCCTTCATTGACTCTGAAGGCCTGGTAAGAGTTGGCGGGAGACTTGTAAAATCTGGTCTGGATTTTAATAGCAAGCATCCATTGTTGCTTCCTAAATCGCATCATGTCACACACCTTTTAGTAAATCATTACCACCGGATGTTCTCACATCCTGGTCTAAACACACTTTTGAATTTGCTTGTACGCAAATTTTGGATCTTGTCTGCGCGTAGGGTTATACGCAATTGTATTTTTCAATGCCAGCGCTGCTATCGCTTGCGGCCAAAGTCTATTGAACCCTTCATGGCTGACTTACCGGCAAATCGGGTCACATCTTGCCGACCATTTCAAAGGGTCGGAGTTGATTTCGCTGGGCCTTTCATGCTGAAGTCTTCGCGCGTGCGCAATGCTAAGAGCGTAAAAGCATACATGTGCATATTTGTTTGCTTCTCCACCAAGTGCTGTCACTTAGAGATAGTCTCTGAGTTATCAACGGACGCCTTTCTAGCTTGCTTAGACAGATTTGTATCACGCAGAGGTCTCCCGAGCGACGTGTTCAGCGACTGCGGTACAAATTTTATAGGCGCGCGAAATTATCTAAAAGAGGTCGCAGAGTTTCTGCGTGACTCCCAGCCCGAAGTGCAAAAATCTTTTGCCGGACGCCAGATCTCATGGCATTTTAACCCCCCCGCTAGTCCACACATGGGCGGTCTATGGGAAACCGCAGTCAGATCCGCGAAACTCATCTTAAGCAGAATCATCGGCGACCGCTCTCTCGTTTTCGAAGAGCTCGCCACGGTCTTTTCAAAGGTAGAGGCCGCGTTAAACTCTCGCCCGCTCTGTCCGGTCACCAACGACCCAAACGATCTTGAGCTCGAAAGCTTGTCGCCCGGCCACTTTCTCATTGGACAGCCTCTCCTTGCCCTGCCGGAGCAGGATTCTTGCCAGGACAACATAAGCTTACTGAAGCGATGGCAACTAGTCCGCCAGATTACTCAGCATTTCTGGAGGCGCTGGCAAGCGGAATATCTACATACCCTTCAGCAGCGCCCCAAATGGTTTCATAAATCCCAGAATTTGCAGCCCGGTGACCTGGTGCTCATCAAGGAACCCAACTTGCCACCGCTTCAATGGCGAAAGGCACGCGTTATTCGAGTCTGCCCAGGCACGGACGGTACAGTGAGAGTCGTTGAGCTTAAAACACCATCCGGTACACTTCTTAGGCCTACGGTCAAGCTTTGTCCTCTGATGCCATGCGCCGATTTATAATACAATCTTAACTCATTATTATCTTTAGTTTTAGTTTTAATTAGAAAAATCAACTTTGTTTATCAGCTTAACTTCACTTTGGACACTCAACTTTTGAACTCAACCTTGTTATCGAACCTCACCACAGATACTAGAGTCAGCATCAAATCATCTTATTTAAAAAGAGCTAAATAGCTCTTTGGGGGGCGGTATGGTAATTCTAAAATACACCCAAATCATGGTCGGTTATCCTAACACTCAAATTTCAATCGAGGGTACACATCCTCTATTTCTCTATCATCCAATATTTTATTTGAGGGTACACCTACCCTCTTCCTTCCGCCCAAATGTCAAAACTACTAGCGACTGACAGAACGCCTATGACGCGGAGCGCACTTGCTTGACCCCGTCCGCCATCGTCGCGTTGCTGGACACAAGATAAATAGTATTTTTGCCGATCAATGTGCTCGAATTAGCCGTTTCGCCGCGAATTTGCTTGCAAGCACGTCAGCCCATCATCCATCAAGAAAATCAGCAACTCAGCCAACCTCAACTTTAAATGGTTGAAGAAAGCAGCCTGGCCCACCGTAACGGCCCTACCGGCGTCCATTATACATCGAAGAAAATAAAAATAATATTTTAAGGATTCAGGTGAGTCAGTCGCTGCCCTTCCCTCTTTTTCTCAACCATTTAAATTTGACTAGAATTTTATAATGTGCCTATAAAGAAGTTTAAGATAATTTTAGTTTATTAGAAGGTTTTAGTGTAGGTCCGTTTAGAAGGCCCATAATATAACTAAGTAGGTATTATAATAGGTTTTCATTTATGATCTAAAAATTAAGAATATAATCGTCTTATCAATAACTTTTACAACACAGACGTTGACAAAAAAAAATGTTTTATAAACGGTGTGAGATACTTCTTACATTTCATATAATGAGAAGACAGTAAATGTATGTAGACTAATATTATTTTGTATATAAATCTCAAGTTAATAACATTGTGGGTTATATTCACATGTTATTGGCTGTAGTACCAACATGAATAACAAAATCCACCCAAACAAGGGACCGATAATATAATTACTACTTACTTATATCATACTCACTGTCTTTTCACTATTTACAACTAACCTTCTGGAATGGTAGACCCCTATGCCTTTATACCAGCAAAAAAATTAAAAATAGTTATAATTTTCTTACTTAGACTTCTTAATAAAAAATATTTTAAATGGAAAAATAAATGTGTAATTTAGCCTGTACTGTCCCACTGCTGGGCAAAGGCCTTCCCTCACTTTCAAGAGGAGAATTAGGCCATTATCCGAAATGGGGGCCCGGTTCAGATTGGTTATAATATGCCTCTGAAATTATTTTCGTGCATGTTGGTTTCAACACGATGATTTTTTTCACCGAAAAATTAATAATATTATTAATAAAAAAATAAAAGTTCTTACATGCAATATTTTTGAAACTAGTTTTCCCTAGCGTTATGTTATATTATGTTAATTTTTATCATTAATATTGTTATACTGTAGGTCCTCTTAGAAGAATTCAAGTCATAAAAATATATTTTTATGAAGGCATTCGCTTACTTTTTAGAAAACCGTTGCTTTGCAAAATTATAATTTAATTTTTGACGATAATATACAGCATGCATCATAGATGTCTATTTTGAAAAATACTTGTGATTTAATATTTTGAATATTAAGAATATTTTGTCTAATCAATTCATATTTTTTCTAAATAGTAAATACTATTAACTCTTAAAGAGATCAAATTTAATACAATTTAAGTAGGCAACTTATTGTAATAAGTAGGTAGGTGCTATTTTATGGTGGCAAGGTAGTTCACTATTTAGGAACTTGTACTAAAATAGGTACATAGTTATTTACAAAACAATATTCTTTAAAATAACATAGCATTACAATATTTATATTTCCTTAATAAGCCAATGTGTCAACTAGAAAGTGCATTTTATGATAATGGTTGGTTGAATGTTATTAATATCAGGATAATTCAGAATAATTTTCTTATTTATACAGGTAAATAATTAAGTTTTCTTTACATTTCATTGTCTCTATTTAATTCTTTTGTAATTGTTTTGATATCAATCGCATTCAATAAAATTGAATCTTTATCCAGTATATTCAAAATTGTAATAATTTTTCTGTAATCCAGCGGATTCTGTTTTGAAGCACATATCTTAATACCTATCCGAATCCAAAACAGCGGGAGTTATAACGTCTTTGAAACATGAATGATGGATTTTTTTCAACATTTCAAAATTTGCTCAAAGTGAGTTAGGGGGTCTCAGTACTGTTATGCAGATTGATCCGCGCAATATCCGTAGCAGGTCGATTACTTCAGGAGTTTTCATGGACGTCACGTTCTCATCGTTCACCTGTAATTACGAAGTTTAGATCAATGAAATCCTGACCTAGCCAATCGCGATGAACAAATACGTGATATCTACAGAATATTGAGTTTGAGTAACTTTATTTGCTGGTAGGTTTCTGGATTCCAATCAAAGTGGTTGCATTATACTTACATTACGCATGTATGAAAATGTCTTTGAGTTTTTGTTTTTACGAGCACGCACTTTTGGTCGCTGTGCTAAAGTCGTATAGCGAATTTTCCTTTCTTTTTATGTGTAAAGTGGTGTAAGGGAAACGTTTTAAATGCAAATGCGCAGCTTTATTATTGCAGAAACACGACTTTAGATGCGGCAGATAGCTGAAACTGCACGTTAAAGATAACACCGTAATATTACACTTTGTATCGTCACCGTCCCGCTTCTCAAGGTCTCTGTCTCGTCTCTATGAAACGCCTTTGAGTTTAACCTTTATGTGTGGGTTAGATACTGAACAACAATATACAAACAATAACAGATTTATTGTTCCCTTTACTTAAATGGTTATTAGAGTTACATTAGGTTGTAGCAAGCGTCGGGGCTGCGAATGTAATTCGTACGATTCCCCGCAATCGGCACTTATCGTGCGGAATGGGACAATTGTGAGGTTTTTAGTTAGTGTAAGCCCGACGGTAAGTGATTTTTACTCAAGTAAAAAAATAATTATGTAGCAGATCATGCTACTGCTGCATGGTGAATGCCAACGGTACCCCATCTCACCCTACTCCAGGATCGACGGCTCAGCGGAGGGTAGAGGGGAAGTAAAGCCAAACCCTACAACCCTCCTTGCGTCACCTCCATGGTAGAAGGTATAATGCAAGGCATTCCCCCCCATCGAAAGAAAAGTCATGGTTTACCTGTAGTATGACGTCGCCGCGCCGCAGCCGGCCGTCCCTCGCCGCGACGCTGTCGTTGTATACCGCCGAGATGTAGCTCTGGCCGGACTCCGGGTGGCTCTGCACGCTGAAGCCGAGCCGGCTGTTCCACCCGCGGTTCAGTTCCACGGTCACTATCTGGAAATAGATACCAATTTTATAGTCAAAGACTGACTAGTTGCGCTCCGCGGTGTCACCCGCTGTTTTTGAGATAAAAATTAGCTCATGTGTTTAGCTAGCTAGCAATCCAGGGCGTTTAGCTACCGAAAGGGATTTGAAACAGCAAAAGATTAAGCTCCACACTATCCAAGACCAAATATCCCAGCACCGAGCAAAGTTAGGCCTGCCTGATCCCAACTAAAATAGAATCAGAGCCAAAGATTACATGGAAGCATACCGTAGGTTCGCCAAAGGTGTTCCCGAGCAAAGTTAGGCCTGCCTGATCCCAACTAAAATAGAATCAGAGCCAAAGATTACATGGAAGCATACCGTAGGTTCGCCAAAGGTGTTCGTTTCATCCAGCGGTTCGGGGTTGATGTTTTCTTTCTGGACGGCATCTACGATTTCAATGGGCTTCGGAGGCGGCGGGGGCGGCTCGGGCTTCACCTTACGCTCATTGTCTGGAGATAGCGCTACGCCTTTCCATTTCTTCATACCGTTCCCTGAAAGTGATTAGACACACATATTTGAGGTGAATTTGTAATTTTAAACCAAGTACGAAGGCTTTGTCAAATTAATTAATCAACATAGAAAAAGAAACAAATATTACCATCATCCTTATGCCCATCGGAAGTTGTTACATCGCTACTTGTGTGTAGAATTGCGCTCTGGTACGTTGGTGTTGCGTGCTTGAACTTAACTTCGTCGCTCGACAACTCGACTGGCATCGACACCGGCTCGTCAGAACCCACTGGAAACACCGGTTCCGTATACCGCTGCCTATTTATATCCTCTTGGTACACATTAGGAGCGTCCAAGGTATCGTTGTCCAAATTATTTAGCTCGTAGCCATGTGGAGGAACTGAAAATATTCAAAAATATCACTTTGTGCCACAGAAAAGCCGTACAATTTAAACGGATGATGCAAACCTTGAAAGAGAGCACAGAAGATGCGACATTAAATAATATGGAACTAGCTAACATCAGGTTATTTGGTTCAGACGGTCATGGTGGCAAGCGGAGAGACGAAAGACTCGAAGGCTACATTATAGGCGAATGGTAATGAGAGTGCTTCGGAAGGTCTAACAACGATGGGTGCTCTGAATCACGGAACAGTATCGGTTCGTTCATCCGACAGTCAAGTTTCGGGTTAGTGTGAAGCGAGTGGATGTGTGAGAGTGCTTGGCCGACAGAGTCTCACCTGTCAGGCTTAGCTTTTGCTTTCTACAAGAGGGTGGAGCGGTTGGGCTGATGACGGCCACAGAGTGTCTCTGGGGTCTCTTCTCCACGCCCTCAGTATTGTGTGTCTCTAGCGTACTCATTTTGGTTGCATCTGTGTGAAACACCTACATCGCTTAGTGTGCTGCGGTTGCGTGTGAAGCTACTAGCCCTAGTATTTTACAAGTCGAAGATCCTAAGATTTTTGTTCTGAATAACATTGTGGTAGATACTCACGAAAGTTTTATGGAAAGTCGAAACCTTAACGTGTGGTTCCTGGGTGTCGTTAAATACCACAAGTGTATACATATTTACAAGTACCTACAAATATAATTGTTCCGATTTTAATGGGACTTTCTCCAGCAAAATTGTGGGCCTCAAAGACTAAAAAACCTCAAGGTGATAAAGCACAGTGTCGTGCCACGTAAAACTAAGCACTCCAAATTTACGGGTGATTCTAATGTTCAAGAGCAGATGTGGCGTTTATCAACAGCCAATAAAATTGCTAAAAATACCTTTACAAAAATAACTATAGAAGGTAGTTAGGTAACATAGTATCTTCAACATTGCTAAAATTAGCTAAATTCTATACTGAAATAGTATCCGCATACATACCGAGAACTGTTCGTTATTAATCTGTATAGAAGTCTTACCAAACCTATACATATTGGATAGTGATTATAATTAATAGGATCCATTCATGTGTTTCCTTAACAATTCAATTAGATAATGGGTTAGACATTAATTGAATTGTCTACTCATTGTATTAATCTACACGTGTCCAATGTATGTGTAGCGAATGCACATTACTCAACATGTCCATTGTGTCGATATGAATACGTAATGGTTCACTTTATTTCTCTATGGATCAGTTATTCCCGTTTAAATTTTGACCTGAATTCATGATGCTTATTTGTTTGTAGTCACATTGTATTTGACGGGCATTTTGCAATTCTGTGGTGGTGATAATCCGCATCTGTCGGTTTTCAATTTGCACTAAAATGATTGGTTGCCCCGCGCTGAAATATTTGCGCTGTGTGCAATAATACTATACAAAAGGAACGTAGTCGGATATTGATATTATCAGTCTGTCCAAAAATTAGCCCTAAGACGTATTCGATGGTGGTAAAAACGTTAAGTTTATATCGGTAGTACTGGCTCTCGAAAACTGTTTCCTTAAAACCCCGAAACGAGATACATTCTGCTTGAATGTGGTAGCCAGCCAAGTGGACACTATAGTGTCCTCTCATCAAGGAAAGTAGATTAATGATTGTCTGCTTCGGGCGCTTAGGCACAGCAGATTCTCAGCGAAATGTCGGGCGTGACTCTTAACGGATTGGATACATCATTGAAATCACCTTAGCCACAACGTGGTCTATCACTTACCAGTGGGCTGTTCATAGTGGTTGTTGTCCTTAGTGAGCTTCCGGAATTTGCGGGGGGAGAGGCAAGGGGAGCGGGAGCTATCGGCTGCGTCGGGCGTGAGCCGGCGCGCCGCTAGGTCGCACAGCATCGATACTGCTTCAGGCCTGCAGAATTCATGTAAAAGGTGGAAGTGAATAGGGTGCGTTTTTTTTCTAGGATTGTAGGTTGGGTGGGCTATGGGCGAGTTCTAATACACCTGTCCTAACTTACGCGACCGATATTGCAAAAAATAATCTCGCGTCAATAAGCATCGTAGTATATTTTCACTGGAACGTACTGCAGTCATGTCTAAGAGTAGTTGAGTACCTATTTTTTTTTCTACTTGTAAGAAATAGTGGGTCGTTATATTATTGCGGTGATGTCGAATATAGGATACAATAGCAGATGAAACAACTATATTGTGGTCATAATTAACATTGGACTTTCAGCATTAGGTGAACCTGAAATTCTAATATCGAAATACCAGTGGAATCTATAATTTAGTCATCGGAAGTAACATCGGAGTTCAATCCCTGGAGGTTTGAATTTAGAATAGTTGATACAGGAACCGGAACTCAGTCGCATCCGGCCGGCCTGATACTACATTTTGAAATTCAAAGATTGGTAACATCATGCAACTTGAATTTGAAAAGTTAACTAAGTAACAGACTGGGAAAACCATCTCATTTATTTAAACTGTTGACAATGAAGTTTATGATGTTATAATTGCTATTTGCTACATCGTTTAACTAACTGTTTGTTAGACTTCTTATACGTAGGGTGATAAATGATATCCTCGTCTAAACCATGAATAAATAATAATTCGTTTCACAACTTAGACACAGGTTTTACGTAGGGACGTTCTACAGCATACATTTTCTTTTGTAAGGAACAGTTTAATGATTAAGTTTTGTATTGTGCTCATTGTACGAGTATACCTACTACATTTATTTTGTTAATACTCAATTCAAAACACATTTACGTAATGTTTGGACACATTGACACCTTGTTTATGTCTTCGGTTAGCTGGTTACTTAGAGTTCACTAATTTGTTCAGTAATTAGCGTGAATTCGAAAGTCGTTGGAACATACTCCAACGTAGATCGCGTAGATAGACATGTTCATTGTACATTTCGCTTGTTTATGTTCATGCTCGTGTTTATGTTGAACTTGCAAGTTGTTCAATCCTAATTGAGGTGTTCCCGCAGAACCAAGTTTAGTTCCAATCAACGTTATAGCTGAGCAAATAACGTGCGACGCTATGAGTTAGCTGTACTTATGGTTTGTGGACGGATTATTATATTCTATGCTTGTGGATAATGACACTACATTGCAGCGGTATAGAGTGTAGTTTAATGTATGATTGATTGAGTTATGTTGTTTAATATTGTTACAATGTAACATTTCGCGGCATTTCTGGCAGCTGTTGTTAGAAAGGTCAGTGTTGCTAGTCAGTACAATGATAACGATAAATTACAGTTTAAGAAAATATGTTAAATTTCTAATTCCATGAGCTTCTCTTCCTTAGACAGCAGTCGCTGCATGATGACGACTACTGTCGTTTCTGATCTACCTACTTATCTCCACACATGTACTAGATAAAAGATTTCTGAAGTTACTTTGATTGGGGAGAAAATGAGGACTGTCGAAAGGTCGTAAGATGGAACGATGACGTCCCGTTGCGAAGACCCAGCGGATACTACAGCTAGCCCTCGTTCATCAGACAAACGCAAGAGACGTCTCTAATGACGTTACCTGAGCGGAGGTTTCGGCCTATTCACTAGCGGCGCGTCCGAGTCCGTAGGCCCCTCTTCTTTCGGCGACATCGGCGACAGCGGCGTCGCTGCGTGGTCGCGGTACAGCCGCAGCCGCACCTCGGTCCCGCACGCGCGTAGGAACGACACCGCTTCCGCGTGAGACATGTTCGACATTGGCGTGTCATTCACCTGGACACGTAATCAGTACAAAACTATTCAACTGGGATGAGAGCACACATGTGAGAGTTAGCGAGTGAATGCGCCAGGTCATTAACCGGGGTTTTAAGAGCGAAATACTTAGAGCTACTTGTGATTCAAGTTGCACACTCATGACCGTGTGGGGACTAATATTTGTCTGAAGACAAAAGTTTTGCTGTCTTTGCTTCGGTAATTGGTACATATTCACGAGAAATTCTACAATGAAAATAGATAGAAACACACACTACAAGATCCATCTACTTTTACATTAGCTCTGTGTAAACGAATCAGATATTTTTGTACAAGAAATTGTTATATGTGTTATATTTTATATCTAATACGTATTAACGCCAAGAGAGAAAACACATCACGACAACCTGCTGCAATTATACACTATATATTAATAAGTGTTTTTGAATTAATAGGTGTAATAAAACGGACTTTATTTTAACGTCTCAATTAAGTATTGAGAAGAATTCTAGAGATAAAATTATTAAGTTAATTGTTCAAATAACTGGTTTGAACATCCGGATAGTTTTTGTTCGGATCATAACATATGAATAGGGCTGTGTCTAACTCTGCTTCCTTTATTAGAGAACATTTTTCAATTTGCCTAGTGACACAACCCTAAAATATACCTACGTTTGCTTTTCTTTCTTTGGGATTCTGAAAATATTTCGTTATAAGGTAGGTTCACCTAATAAGGACCACGTTTTTACAAATCCTTATAAATCTGATTTAAGAAGCGTTTCAACTGAAAAAACAACTGAAATATAGCAATTGCTCATATTTGAACTAAAAATATTGGGCAAAAATCATTTATCGAAAGTAAATTAATGACAACAATAGTTAAAAAAAAACTTGTCAATGGACCTTATTAAAAACAGGTGATCTCAATAAGGCCCATTTCTTTACTGCAAGTGTTTCTAAAACTACTTTACTTTATTATTTTATTTCAATTTTGTGAGATACAGTTACTGTTATTTTTATCATTCCCGAAAGATTAATATATAAATTAATAAAAATTGAAGTTGTGGTCTTTGTTAAGACTATAAAAACTTAAATGCAGTATAACAACATTTAATTATGTATTTCAATAAAACACAGTTTAGTTTTGTATTATTATGTATTAAGTGAAATAATTATCAGCTTCAAAATAATGCGATTTAGGTATATTATCAGTCACAGCTTTTGGACCTTATTAAGTGAAGAGAAATCACATTTTTGGCAGTGGACCTTATATTGACTATCAAATAGTAACATAACATTGTACTAAGTAAATGAACGAATGAATTCAGGAAAATCAGTGTCATTTCTACTCCGTAAATGTCTATGTTGATATTCCTTCATTTTTAGTGGTTTCAATAATTTATTCGAGTAATAAAAAAAATATTGAGTATTATTTTTTGGAAAAATGGTTTAAACCATACCTTTTACTACAAAGTCATAAATAATTATTAAAAACAATGTGGTATTAAGTAGTTAAATTTAGTAATAACAAGACTAGAAAGTAGTTTACAGTATTCATAGACCTTATAAGGTCCGGCCTTTAATTGGCGACAAGGAGGTGGACCTTCTTAGGCATTTCGGCATCCCGGAGAAAACCAATAAAAATCTACATAACAAATCGTGCTTTCAATAACATAACTTCACAATCCACGCGTAGACGTTTTATGTTCCTTTAAATAAATTAATTTCTTGTAAAAACAAAAAAGAGATACTTAAATTACTCCAAATGCCACCAAGGAATATAATAAATCGACCGACGCATTGTGACATGTACTACATTGACAAGCATACTGACAAAATGGCACCGTAAAATGTAAATAATGCCAATGCTCTTATATGATTGGTCAATAAGGAACGTCAACACGAGTTTTGATTTCTATTTATCATCGGGAACTGGGTTTTTGAAATGGTGGCCCTTATAAGAAACCGGTCCTTATAGGGTGAACCTACCTTAAGACTTCTATTTTTATATTACGTGCGTCACGATCACTATCGATCATAGATCCTGCCCCATAACCCGGATTCCCTAAGGAATCGCGAACCGTTGTCCCACAAACTTTCGGATTTGTTTGTGTCGTTCTGGATAGTTACCCGTTCCGCGAAATAAATACGTAACACATTAATATAAACGTGTAAAATACTGCATAATAAAGTTGTCAGCTCACTTATACAACCCTCAGTGACCACGGTCCTTCAACCCTTGCTGAGTCACGACCAACAAACGAGATGAAAAGCAAACATAAAACAATTAACTTCGACGGCGGTTTATAAAACAGGAACATTTTTCACAAAATCCGCGTTTTATTTCCTTGTTGTTGACATTACAAACCTAATTACATGGACTTTGTAAACGCGAAACAAACTTTTAGAACGACAATACGTTGTGTGGGGACCTGTGCACAACTTTTGCAATAAAAATTAATGGACGACTTATTTATTTTTAGAAGCATTATTTTAAACCTTTTTATTTTTGTAAGGATTGAACCAACTCATGGAAATATGGATGCTATTCTTTTCTGAAGTCTGGTGGCACCAAAAAAATAATTATAACTAGGCGCATGTAATAAGTGCGTAGCGTTTTTAAAATTTACACTATTCTAAATAATTGAATTGAAAATTGAAAGCGATGCACTGCTGTACCGTTGCCGTACTAATCTAAACTAAAAAATTCTTCTAGGTTTTTATGGAATTAAACAAAAAAGGATAACTGAACTCAGTGAGCCATTTCATCAATGTTTATTAAGGGTAGTATAATATAATATTATAAACGTTTAAAACACCTACTAATTTCAATGTGTAATGATGTAAGACATGGTATCTTTTCCTTGAAAATAGCAAAAATTGTCAACCAACATTGGATAGCATGTGTTTTCATAAAAAGTACCTACTTTGGCTTTCTGCCCAAGGTTGAATACTGCATATCGTGGCCTCAATACTGCTACACTACCTCTGCTTTGCGGCTGCAGCTCGAGCAAGATGAACACTTTTTATTTATGGTAAACAAAGTTCATTTTATATAATTTATGCGTAAGGGCATAGGTGCTAACTTTAATGCCTAGATCACTCCAGCACCACCTTCATAAGTAATCTTCCTACTGAAACATTGTTTTTCAATCTTTTCCACACTTCACGCGTACCTACCAACTACCAAACATTTGCACTTTCAACTTAATTTCAAACGCCTATACAGGCATACTATAATAGGCACCTATACATAGAGCTGTAATAGAAGACGTCTGAGTAGAATGGTTCTATCGGCTACATAAGACTTGAGTTTCTTTGCCCCTATTTCTTATATCTGTACATGTTCACGATAGCAAAAAGCTTCTATCAACAGCGCACCAATTGTTTTCAATGTGATTTTCACCCATCCGTTTTAGGCCTGATAGTGTCTACGATGTTCTCTACAACGGCTTTGAGATTAGCCGACAGCGATCCTTCAGCGTGTCTTTGACAAAAAATATTTATACATTTGCACAATTCGTACAAACCCTTGAAAAGGAGAAGCAACATTTGTACGCACTGAGGCCCACGCAAATATTACCCGAGTACGGAGTCACATGCGTTCCATTTTTTGCTTTTCAGGAAGGGTTTTATAACTTTTTTGCATGATCCTTTGCCCAGCAACGACATTAGGGGAACAAAAAGAAAAGCTTAACTTACCGCAACAATCCTGTCTCCCGGCTGAATTCTGCCATCACTAAGTGCAGGCTCCCTAACTAGAGCTCTTACATAGTGCCCCAGAGCACTGTGGTCTTCCTTCCGAAGCGTGAACCCGAGGGAACCGTTCACTTTTGTCATAACAATGTCGAACTCCTGAAAGGACATGAACGGAATTTAAGGAACATATTTATTTCTAGCACCGTAAACGTGTACGACGCAAAACTAGGATTCAAATGTGATGCTGTATAAAACAAAACAGCTAGAGAAACTTTTGTCTCTGCGCTGACGGCAACAAAAAGGCTATCCCGTGGTTAAACAGATTGTCCGAGTTAGTTTTAATAAGTTTACAGTTTGCGTTAAAAAATAGATAGCAGCGAACAAAACTGCTATTACTCTACGATATGATTTAGGCATTAATTTATGGTTGAGAAAAAAATGACTAACTACTTTATCCGTGACATACGAGGGGAGGTCAAAAAGTCCGCGGAATGGCAGGGAAGAGAAGCTAAATTAAATGATTTTTTATTTTTCCTTTTCAATATATTCTCCCTTAAGCCTAATACATTTTTCAGATCTGTCAAAAAGTTTGCTTATCCCTTCGAAAAAAAAAAGTTTTGTCAAGGCCTTCAAAATAGGCTGAAATTGTCGACTTAACTTCTTCATCGTCAGTAAACTTTTTTCCACGAAGTTCTTTTTTCAATTTTGGAAACAAATAATAATCAGAAGGAGCTAGATATGGACTATAGGGAGGGTGGTTAATAGTTTCGTAGCCACATTTTTGCATGGCAGCCATCGCAACATGGCTCTTGTGAACGGGTGCGTTGTCGTGCAAAAGCAGCACGCCTCGAGTCCATTTTCCCCGTCGTTTTTCCTTGATGGCATCTTTTAATTTTTCCAGTAGAGTGGCATAGTATCCCCCTGTGATATTCAATCCTTTTTCTTTGTAGTCGATTAACAAAATCCCCTCTGAATCCCAAAAAACCGTTGCCATGATCTTTCCGGCCGATTGTGACACCTTGAATTTCTTAGGGGGTGCTGTGCCTTTTTTCTGCCACCGCATGGACTCCTGTTTTGATTCAGGCTCATAATGATGAACCCTAGTTTCATCTCCAGTAATAATCCGGTTCAAAATTTCGTCCTTGTTCTCACTACAGAGCTCCAAAAACTCGCGTGAACACTCGACACGCTGCTGTTTTTGAACCGCTGAGAGCATTTTCGGCACCCATCTTGCACTGACCTTAGACATGCCAAGATGGTCATGGAGGATATTCAAAATAGTTGTAGACGATACTCCAACCATTTCTGCAAGTTGTTTCTTCTTTAGTCGGGCATCTTCAAGTACAAGTTTTTCGACTTTTTCGATAATATCTGAGGAGGTGGCCTCGATTGGCCGGCCCGGGCGATGGTCTTCTTCAATTGACTCCCTGCCTTGCTTGAATAAACCATGCCACTTATAAATCATTGTTTTTCCAGGGCAAGAGTCCCCGTAAACAGATGACATTTCTTCCAAAATGATCTGAGGTGTCTTTCCTTGCTTAGTAAGGAACTTAACTTGTATTGAGTACTTGGAAAATACCAGGTAAAAAAAAATGCCCCGCCCCTTCTTAACCCTTCCATTCCGCGGACTTTTTGACCGATATGAAACGGTCACGCGTAGTTTTTCTATTTTGTACTCCTAGTAAACACAGTCTAATATTATGTAAAAACTTCCAGCAGCACCTGATCCCATCACAGTAATTCACTTACCACCGATCCGTCATCCTGGGGGGCGTGAACAAAAAGCTTTTATTAATTAGAGTTGAGTTTCATCAGTGTAAAAACATTATGAGCCTGATATTACGTATAAAATTGTCAGAGCCGGTCGCAGACTACCGATTAGGGGCTTTTTTTTTAGCGATATTCGTAAGTACTGTTGTTTATTTTGTGCTATTATCACTGGATTTATTGCAAGCGCCTACAAAATTACGGTGTTTGTGTGAACTACTGCCGAATCCATGGTCTTCATCACCGTCATTGCTAAGCATTGGTCTCACCTCACTTTCGTGAGGAGCTATTAGGCTATAATCCACTATAATTATGATTGTCCCATGAGTAAAGTGACCAATCAATGTAAGACGCATCATATAACAAAGTTTTGTATGAGAAAGATATAATTTCCTTATTACTTTTAGTAAGCCTCGCTGGTTTCTTTCCACGTGATTGAGGAAACGTCAAGGATATTTGGAACTTGGATCCCCCACTAATCATCCCCTAGATTACGAGCCTGTATATAACGAACAGAAATAATAAGTACCAGTAAAAAGGCGCAGTATTAAATTCGGATGGGAGCGAGCCATAAAATGATTTGGAGACCATTTGGAGTTTTATGCGGATGAGCAAGATGCTTTTCCTGGTGACACGGAAATTCGAGCACCCAAGGGTGTACAAGTAAATCACCCGTAAAAACTCTTAAAATCCGTCTCAAATTATATATTATGCATATGCTTTTCCGTTTAGAACTACATACATTATTATGTCTTCCAAATATAAAGTTCCTTCTCTGATGCATGTATATCGAACGTAGAGTTACTTTGTGATAAACGTAAGTAAATGAAATAATTATTATACCAGACTTTTTTGCTTCATTACTTTCAGCACATTTCTCTACAATTCCATGATTTTGTAGTTACTAATACTTAATTTGAATTTTATGACTACTGTAATTGAAGTACCTTTTGTTTACTGATTCGATTGGGTCGCCGTTAAACTGGATGAGTTTAAAAGTCTTGAGATGAGAAATCAACAACAAAATTTATTTGCATGTAGATTGTAGGTAAATACAACTTTCGGGCAATGAAATACCGACTTGATAGTTTTAGGACCAAAAAGTATATTATTGTTAAGACAAGAGCATTCTTATAGTGAATAAAAGTTTCGCGACGTAAATGAACATTAAAAAGCATTACCGTCCTTCGATAGTCGGGTAATCGTCTCTAACAGCAGACCCTTTCTCCTTTCAGCAGTAAGCGTGGTATTTCTTTAGGAGTCCGCTGCCAACACACGTTGATATGTTTCCGTAAACGTGACGCAACGTAATCGATTCCAAACGAATTTCATGGGGGTAAGATCAGGCATTATATCCATCGATTTACTGTTGTTTGGGACAGAGAAACACAGCGGTGCTCCATTGAAATTATCACTTTCCCACAAACATCTAAACCTTAATGTTTTATGAGTATGTAGAATTTTTAAACACATTTTCAGACACTGTTTCTCCGCAGGACGAGGTACGTACCCCGTATGTAATGTCATATATTGGCAATGGGCGGTCCAAATCCGGAAGGCGCAGAGTGTTGCGGTCCACCTCCGGACTGGCTTCGCGCCGCCCTCGCCCCTCCGACGAGGACGTGGTCGCGCTGCTCGTCGTTTGTGATAGCCTGGAGGTAAACCGAGGTTAATCGTGAGGCTATACTGCACCCCCGTATTGTGCCCCATTCTTAGCTAGTAAATATAATGTACTGATTCATCTGATCTTCTGCATTGGCCACCATCAAAATTTTAACGCTGCTGGCTATTAACGCCCATTACTTTGAAGGGGTTGATGGATATACTGCATTTTCTGTAAGAGGACTCCTCGAAGAAGAAATCGAAAGCTGGTCTGCGTTCTGAACTTTAGTATTGAATCTTAGAAGAGGGAGACCAGCGGTGGCAGTTCCAGCCGCTACGGGTCAGCAGATCGGGAGAGTTAAGACTCTTCAAACTTGAACATCCAGACCGTGTTGAACCTTACAAGATGCTGATGGCAGAACTCACCTGGCGTGCATTGGATGGCAGTTGAGGGGGTCCAGCGGTGGAAGGTGCGGCGGCAAGAGCGGCGGGTGCGGGGTGCGGGCGGGGGGCGTCGGCGGGTCGGGGGGGGTGACGCTCTCCAGAGCGTCGGGTGGGGGGCGACACACTCGCAGCTCGACCCGAGCGTTCGCAGTGCGGAGGACTTCTAGGGCTTCCTGTAACAGGATGCGAGTATTAAACCTATTACTGTGGAGTGTGTCCTATCATCATATTATAGTTAGTACGAAAGTACATGTAAGTTTTTATACGTATAGGTGCCTAGTGATGTTGTCAGCTTCCAAACGGTTCAACAGGTTTGGAGCAATGATAACAGCTCCCAATTAATTTCGATTGCTTTTCAAAATTGTTCAGATAAAAATCCGCGCTGCAGATCCTAGTATAATATTTTTTAAATAATGTTTTTTTTAGCTCGTAGGTAATTATAAACCGGATTTCCTTCCCAAACCAATCCAAATAAAACATCAATGACATCATCATTGCGTAGTATTCAATAAAAACTAACTATTACCTACAAATAATTCACTTGAACATTTCCAATAGGTATACATGTATTATAAATTTATCTTCGACTTTCACGACTTTCTTTGCTTTGAAGCTTGTTTTTCTATTGTGTAGCAAAGCGGGGTCAGTAAAAATAATTAATTAATCATTTATCTAAAATATCAGCTTTAAGTAAGATGCTCAGCAATTAAAATAGACAAATATAACTAAAGTATATTTAAACAAACTGACGACCTAATTAGTAATAAACTTCATACCAATCGCTGCTACCAACGAGTTAGATACGTAACGCTCCCAAAAATATTATTCAAAATAAACGCAGCAATATCGGCCAAGGTTTGCTCGAGGTTCCCTACAAAAACACCACCATTTATATAGACTGATATATAAAACAAGTAATATCTATACTACATAGATAGCATCCGGGGTGTGCTACGCGAGAGAAGCGATTTATGGAATTAAAGGAAGCTTCGCTATATTAATTGTGGTCTGAACTGAAGCACTGCACTAGTGAGTTATATAGCAAAATAGCTTAGCGAGATCCCTGCTGGTATATATGCACCTATATTATTACCTCAGCACTTATAATAATTAAATATTGATCAAGTAAAAAATAATGAACCATAGTCCACGGTGACGTTTGTTTCTGCAGCTTAGAGAAAACAAGCAGTTTATTTTTACATTTCATCATAATAACATGTCGTAAAAGACCGAGGTACTATTACACCGAATGCTCTGATCGCATTTTGAGATTATAAGTAGGTGCCCACGCTAAGTTTCTACAGAATCTGTAGAATCGTAGCGGGCGCATAGAAGAGACCAAAACGTCCCTCTATTGCGGAAACGAGAAGTAGTTTTTCATTACAGCAGTGAATTAATTCCGGAACAAAGGGTGGGACGACTATTTTTCAAGTGCCACCAACAGCGACTATCCGGACCGCCCGAATAAGCTAGCCCACGTTTTTAACTATTTAGCGGCGACGTCACATATTTGCCACGTTCTTGCGAATGTTAGAAACAAAGGGAAAGCGAGTGTGAGTGAATTACGTGCTTTTTATCATGACAAAGCTTGAAACGTTTCAATTTAAAGAACAAAAAGTTTTACGTAGTGTTGTAGGTACCTACAAAGGTCTGTGCTGTAGCAAAGTGTTTCACAAAAATACTGGATTCTGAACAGTTGCATTACGATGACGTGAAATTAGTTTCGGGACAAGTTATGATCCAGATAATACTCACCAGTTAAATTTGGGTTCCTTTAAATCTATCATAATAATAATACCGTCCGTAATGAATATAACACCATGTACAATTAGGAAAACTTCATCAACGCCAATTTCTTTTACTACTAGGAAATTCCTGTAAACAACTTTCGCCGAATGGTCGATCAATTTCCATAATTTGTCACCAAATTGTGTTCCCGGAGTTACGCTAATCTCCGATTGTGACGTAGGTAATAACACTTTGGATCCGTTCAAAGCTGCGCCCTCTAGCAACGCCGGCAAAGGCGGGAATGTTCGGGAAATAATTGGATTTCCCAAGCGAAATCGAGTTAATAGCCCGTTTATTTATTATAAACATTGAATTTGTTCATCAAATCGCTTTCACACGGTGCCGATTAGTCTGGAATACTCCAACGCGCTCCGAATTTTCGGTAGCCCATTGCGTACCTAAATGAAAATTTTTGCTTTGATGGATTATGTATGTAAACGCTCTAATATAATTTGTATTACTTTGCAGCAGGCGTTTTACAGTTTATTACGGCAGAGCGCGAGGGCTTGGCGGGAGTTTCATAAAAGTTTTTACGTTTATAACCGGCAGTCGACCGAGAGAGGTGCTGCGACAAAATTACATTTTTAACGAAACTTACTGTCTATTTTTGTAAACACAGCGCTGTGTTTTAATGCCTCTCTTGCCCTATCTATACAAGCAGTGTTTGCGTGAAAAGGACAAAGGTATGCCTACCATGAATAAAAAATTTGAAAAATCTCGTGGAAATGAAGAAACACTCGAGGTGAAGATAACAGGAAAGGTTATCTAATGTTCTGCATGAGTACCTTGCCTGGCTGTATTTAGCTCGCAATTTTACGGCACAAAAATATACAATGTTATTTTCATGTTCTTTCGTTTTTTTTACTAGAGGCTGTCTGTAGTATTACATATATGCGTAGCTATGCGTACGTGTGCCTATTAGTCACGTGAGCGAAAAAAATGACGGTCTAGCGTTTCTTTCTATGCTCCTGCACACTTTATAATGTTTTTCCTAGCCCCAACTCTAGTTCCAGAGGTACATCACTAATAGCCAATGAATTTGGGGACTAACGAGAAAGACTGTAGTTTTTAATCTTGACTCGGTTTAAAGTATCCGTTTTTCTTAGCATTATGACATAATAATGCATTTTTCATTAATCAAACATTTTGATACCAAACTTTGTTGATACTAAGGCCTCCGTTGAAGCCTTAGTTGGAACTAAGCCTAGACTCTGGTTCTAGAGAGGTTCTAATGAGCGCAAGCACTCTGAAACTTTGCGACGTTCCTCTGCGGAAATAGGTAAGATACTAGCGCTGCTTTACATATTCTGTAGCTATTGCATTCTGTACTACCTACCTACTCTATGATTATATTTGCCTATTGTAGTCACTTGTGTTGTGACACTTTAATTAAACGTTGCACACATTTGCATAATATTATGCATTTAGAACCAAGAGAAATAATAACGCATGAGAAATTGTTTCTACGTGCTTTCATTAGACCGAGGCTTGAAAAAATGGTCGAATAAGAGCATTCATAAAAATACTGGTGCAAAAAGCTACGTAGAACGATATCCGTAATTGAATATCGAGATAATTTATGGCCAATGAAACCGATCAGCAGGCGGTCTAAGAGTATGAACTGGAACATGCTTGGCCATCTTTGATCGGACTTGTAATTGATTTTCTACAATCTTGTTTTAGCTCAATGCACAAGAAGTATCTTCTTTAAATGCTTAAACTCTGAATGACTTTAATCATAACGTAATAGCGCTGCCAACAGAGATCGTAGGGTAGGTCTCTATTGATACCATAGGCTTGGATTCATACTTTAAGTATTCTAAATTCTTAAGAAAACATCGCCATCAACTAAAAACACTATAAAAATATGCTGTTGATGTGTAGAGAAGACCAAATTGTGGGCGTGAACTGCGATATTATACGTAGTTCCCAAGATTCTCGGCTCTTTTTTAACTGACTTCTAAAAAGGAGGTTCTCAATTCGAGTGTATGTTTTTTTTTAATCATACTCACATAAGTGCTAAGACCAGCTAAAGGCACTCCGTTGGCAGACAGCAGCAGGTCCTTAGGCGCGAGCATGCCGGTCCTCCAGGCTGGTTGGGGAGGGTACAGTCTTCGGATCCTCACCAGGCCGCCTCCCCCGCACACTGACATGCCGAGCCCCCGCCCATCTTTCTCCACCACCACAGTGAAAGTATTTTCTGGAGACAAAGAAAAAGCGAAGTCAATTCATTGCCAAATGTGAAAATACCCAAATCATGGTAACATTTTAAGCCTTTTCCAATAAAGTATCTGTAGGATGGTGGTCAACCGCAGGACTGTTGTTGCCATAGCGTAACAAAATGTTCAGTTCGCTCAGAAAATTACAGTATGAGAGCGCAAAAGGAAACTTTACAAAGCTTTTGTCGTCGACAGGCTTGTCAACTTTGCCTCTAATGCCACCGCTTTAACGCTGAACTGACCTGAATGATCTGATGTACCTTTCTTTAGAAAACAGCCACCCCCTTATACTTATTTGACCCATTTCTAGTGTCATTACAAAGAAACTATGACCCCGTCTATCTTGTTATTATTGTTACAAAGAAACACGTCAGAAGGATGGTCGCCCCTAACAAACACGGCATTGTCAGCCTTGTATTATGTACACTTGTACAGTATGTACAGGTTCTTAAACGTACTGACATCACCGGCAATAAAGTTTAGAACCGAATTCAGTTACGATCTGGCTGTAACTGTTTTATGGTTCGCTAGCACCCTCGCGTTGGATTCGTCACATTGTCTCATTTATGACAAATTCCGTCCGTACCTAATCTCGAAAGTATGCCGATGATTTACAAAAGCTTTTTCAGAGGGTCCAGTATTTTCATATCAACTGTATTTTTAGCCGTCCAAATAGCTCGTACAGGTGCTTTTACAGCGTAGGACGTACTCCTTATAATAACGTCTACCATAAAACGGACATACAGTGTTGGGGTCCTGTGTAAAGCTATAATATAATTGTATGACGCAACCCACACCGGTTTGTTTTACCAGAGCAGCTTACAATAGGATCCTCTTTGAGGGCTCTCAGGACCCTAAGGACCAGGTGTTTTCATTTCGCATAAACCAAACGACAGGTAAGTTAAGTAGAGCTTGTTTGGCCATTACTAAGCATTGTTTATTCAGTCCTTTTCGTCCGCAGGACCAGATTAACTCTGTAACTTGTAAACCTTTATATTTGCCTCCTGAGATTGAAATATATAAGTACTTCGTATAATAATTAATATCGGATACCAATATTGTAAATGGGAGGTTGAATTGCCGATCCACGGTCAATTTAATTCCCTTTTTGGTCTGTTGCTGACGTAGGGGCGTTTGACATGAATTATACATTAAGCTTAGCCTGTCTTTAGCAACAGTTTTTACACAAATGTTTTTTTGAATTTTTCTCCTTATTTCTGGTTCATTGTTTTCTTTATTTTCCTCCTGACAGCTTTTTCTAAGAATAACGGGTAAAAGCAAAGCCATTTTTAATTCTTATAAATAAGTCTCAATTATTATGTTACTCGCGTAACTATACAAAAACGGTGCGCGTGACTCTCAGGGTGCTATAATGGCTACAGTGACATGTCACACACGAGTTCACGCTAAATCAGAATATACCTAGGCTAAATATGACATCGATATAGCTTCGCTGCATGGTTTGCTTAGCATTCCAAAGCTATACCTACGCAATTAATATCAGCGAAAGAATGTGTAATTAATGTACGTGTATCTGTATAGGCGTATTGCATAATGTAAGCCATTCCCAACGCAAATCGATAAATTTGTACACAGCAAATAGTATACACATCTCAATAACGCTTAGTGATCATATAGTAAAATAGTAACATAAATAGTAGGTATATAAGCTCTTTAGTGAAAACGTATGGGTGCGGGAGTGGATGAAATCGTCGCACCTGGTTTATACTTATATTTGCGTATAATACAGAAGGAGTACACGGATTGTGAATGAGTGGCACAGGTATCGCGTATCAAGTCTACAGCTGACTGAGGGCCACTGCGGGGGCAGCAAGGGTCGCGGCGGCGGTGGGCCGTCGGGGTAACCGGTCGAGCTCGCGACGCGCGCGCGCTCGATTACTTTATAGTAATCTGTGTCCGCGGTGGCGGCCTCTGCGTCGATTACTACCAACTATACTGTGTCGCGGTACCGCAACGTAAACAAGGTTGGCAGAGAGGCTACCGCTGATTTCGATGCACAAACCATCAGTGAAATTCAACATATGTATTGAGGTGTAATGTTACTAGTGTTTATTGTTAGTTTATAGTAATGATAGTTTTATGTGAAGTTTGATGTATGTATATTATGTTTAATTTATATGTAAATAGGATGTTATAATATATATTTATACAGGTCGGTTTATTTGTGTTATGTAATAGTTAGGTTTATTTCAATTGTATAATTGTGTATCAGTGTATGTGTGAGTATCCCACATCACCCCCTTTTCAGAGTCCGTCACTACGGACGATAGTAGTCTGGGAATTGCACTTTGCGCCCGTAGCGAGTCTTTCTTATTACATCCTGTACTGGGACTGGGACCAAGGTGTCTTGTTGCCGTGTGGGGATGGAATCAGGTAAGAAAGTGGGGATGGATGTTGGGGTGGATGAGGAGGATTGGTCGACTAGCATATAGGCTGGTTTAAGCCGATCTATAGACACAGTGACCGGTTTACCTTTCACCGATAACTTGAAAGTTTTATCACCGCGTTCGAGTACTTCGTAGGGGCCGGTGAAGGGAGGCTGTAAAGCGCCTCGTACTGCATCGTCCCGTAAGAAAACGTGGTTGGATGATGTTAAATCTTTGAAGATAAAGATTTTGTTTGCGCTGTGCCGAGAAACTGGTGAAGGTTTCAGCTTGGCTGCAAAGTGACGTAGGCGAGTGGTGAAATCCGATAGGTCGGTTGAGTCTGGTACGGTCGCCTGGAAAAATTCTCCCGGCAGACGCAACGGTTCGCCATACACCAGTTCTGCAGATGAAGTCTGAAGGTCTTCTTTAAATGAGCTTCTGATGCCCAGAAGCACCAAGGGTAACGTGTCAACCCAGTTACTGTCAGCGTGACACATTATCGCTGCCTTTAGCTGTCGGTGGAAACGTTCTACCAGACCGTTACACGCTGGATGGTACGCGGTTGTTCTGCGGTGTTTGAATCCGATCATTTTTCCAAGGTATTGGAAAAGTGACGATTCGAACTGACCGCCGCGATCTGTCACAATGTCAGTTGGACATCCAAATCTGGATATCCATGACATCAACGCCTTGCCAACTGTTTCAGCCGTCATATTCGGCATTGGCGTGACTTCAGGCCAGCGTGTAAAACGGTCTACTGCTGTCAGGCAGTACCGATGGCCTTGTGATGAAGGCAGTGGTCCGATAATGTCCACGTGCACAAATGCGAACCGGGCGCGAGGTAAGTCGAATGTGCCTAATGGAGATGACACGTAGCGGCTTACTTTAGCGCGTTGGCAGGCTAGACACTTTCGTGACCACTCTCGGCAGTCTTTGCGCGCCCCTGGCCAAATAAATCGCTGAGCTACTAATTTAGCGGTTGCGTTTGCGCCTGGGTGGCTGAGATTATGAAGACTGTCGAAGATTTGTTTTCGGAACGGTTTCGTGACGAAAGGCCTTGGTGATTCTGTGCTAGTGTCACAGTAAAGTTCAGTCGGACTGTTGGGGATTTTCAGCTTCTTCAGGCGGAGTGAAGATTCACCACCTAGAAGTTGAATCAGCTCTTGATCAGAGGCTTGGGATGTGGCTAGTAAGGCGAAGTCGATTGATGTCTGCAGTTCCTCTATTCTAGACAATGCATCAGAGACAACATTGTTTGCACCTGAGATGTGTCGGATGTCAGTCGTGAACTGCGAGATATAATCGAGGTGCCGGTACTGACGAGGGGAACAGTTAGTTTTCCTTTCGTGAAAAGCGTAACTGAGAGGTTTGTGGTCTGTAAACACCACAAAGTGTCTTGCCTCCAACATGTGTCGAAAGTGTTTGATACTTTCGTAGATCGCTAACAGCTCGCGATCAAAGGCAGAATATTTCTGTTGAGACGGGCTGAACTTCCGCGAGAAGAACGCGAGGGGTTGCCATGTACCATCGATGAATTGCTGCAATACTGCACCCATTGCTATATTGGACGCGTCTGTCACCAGCGCGAGCTTGGCCTGGCAATCTGGGTGTGCGAGCAATGCAGCGTTGGCGAGGTCTTCTTTACATTGTTCGAAGGCCAACAGTGTATCACCAGACAGGTTGACCGGATAAGACGCTTTAACTGATCCGGTTAGTAACGCGTTTAGGGGTGCTTGAGTTTTTGCAGCTTGGGGTAAAAATCGCCTGTAAAAATTCACCATTCCTAAAAATCGTCTCAATTCCCGGACTGTCTTTGGAGGGGGATAATTAATGATGGTCTCAACTTTTGATTCCAGGGGTTTTGTACCTGAGGCGGAAATTTTGTAGCCAAGGAATGAGACTTCGCAAGCGCCAAAGACACATTTCGCCGTGTTTACGAGGATGCCATATTCCTTCATGCGGGTAAAGAGCTGCTGAAGGTGAATCTCATGGTCTGCTTCTGTGCGAGAGTAGACGAGGAAGTCGTCAAGATAACAATAGCAGAAGTCGAGGCCTCTAGTCATCTCATCGACAAACCTTTGGAATGTTTGACCTGCATTCCTTAACCCGAAGGTCATGAATGGAAATTCAAACAGTCCAAAGGGTGTCGAGATGGCGGTCTTCTGTATGTCATCCTCGTAGACGGGTATTTGGTTGTAGGCCTTGACGAGGTCTATTGTAGAGTAGACCTTACAACCAGCGATACTTTGTGCGAAGTCTTGTATGTGTTTTATTGGATAACGGTCTGGGATAGTGCGTGCGTTGAGCATTCGATAGTCGCCGCATGGTCGCCAGCCGTTATCCTTCTTTGGAGCTAGGTGCAAAGGTGCGGCCCAGGGACTATCAGATGGACGTGCTGTACCGTTATGAAGCATTAATTCGAATTCTTGCTTAGCAATTTTAAGTTTATCAGGAGCTAGTCTGCGGGGTGTGCATGATATGGGTGGCCCAGGTGTGGTGCGGATGTGGTGTTTGGTGGTGTGCTTTGCAATCAGCGGGGTGCCTGAAGGGCGGGTAATCTCTGGGTAATTACATAAGATTTTGTGATACTTTGTGTCACCCGTCCAAGCTTTTATAGAAAATACATCAGTCTTAGCAATAGAAGCATTTGTACATAATGTCGTGGTGTTGTCTATTAAGCGCTGATTACGACAATCTACGACTAAATTATAAAAGCTAAGAAAATCAACACCAATGATAGCTTTAGTTACATTTGCAACGATGAAGCGCCACGGAAAATTACGCCTTAAGCCTAAATTTAGGTTTAGCTCTAGATAACCAAAAGTGTCTATGGTAGTTCCGTTAGCCGCGCACAATTGGTAGTCGGTCTTGCTGCGTCGTTCCCGAAGCGCGGAGCGAGGGTATACGCATAGATCACTGCCGGTGTCCACCAGGAACTGGGAGCTCGAAATGCGGTCGGTAACGAAGAGGCGACCTGAAGAGGCGGGGCAATCGTCAGCCGCTATTAGCGACTGCCCATGGAGTTTCCCGCCTTTTTGTCGAAGTCGCATGGCTTGACACAGGCTCGTGCGTTTGCTCCGTGCCGTGAGTGA
Source organism: Hylaea fasciaria (assembly GCA_905147375.1). Taxonomy (NCBI): domain Eukaryota; kingdom Metazoa; phylum Arthropoda; class Insecta; order Lepidoptera; family Geometridae; genus Hylaea; species Hylaea fasciaria. Next base: position 3,491,590 of record LR990201.1, read on the forward strand.
TACCAGCACAAAGGGTACTTCCGGTAGCTGGAGTTGGATCGCGTCCTCTGGCGTGATCTTTGTGATGGCGAATGGCGTCTCTGAGGTCTGGAACGGTCATTGTGGTTGGAGCGGTTGGAAGTGCGAGTATGTTCGTCGATCTTCAGCGCGAGGCGCTCGACCATCTTCCTCAGCTCCGCGATCTCACTTGATGGGTGAGCGTGTGCGGTGCTAGAAGAAGTTGCTGCAACATTATAAGGCGAAGTGAGCTCTTGAATGCGGTCAGCGAGGTCGGATAGCTGCTCTAGCGAATGGGTGGTCTGTGACGCTAACACTGTCTGGATGTTGTTAGGTAACCGGTTACTCCATATTGTTCTAATGAAGTCCTCGGGTACGGATGGTCCGGCTAGGTCCTGGAGGTGTCTCAGGAACTGTGAAGGCTTCCGGTCACCCAGCTCTTCATGCGTTAGCAGCTGCTTGACTTTTTTTTCGTGTGAAGCGGACAGGCGTCGGATTAATTCCGTTTTAATTTTGTCGTAACGGTGTCTCGCTGGAGGACAGACAATTATATCCTTCACAGCTTTAGCATGCTGCATGTCCAGATTCACTATGACATTATTGAACTTCACCGAATCTTCTGTGATGTTGAAGTGCTCGAACTGACCTTCTAATAATGCGAACCAGATTTCGGGATCGTCCGGTGAGAAAGGTGGAACTTTCAACCCAAGTAACAAAATTTGGTACTATAAAAGTCCTGAGAACGTTTTAGAACGTGCTAGTTAGTGTTCAAGATTAGTACTATAATGGTGTTGTAAACGTTTACAAAACCCCGAAAAGGCCCTAGTTTTATCACTGATTTATTATAAAAACATTACATAAAGGCTCTTACGGTGATAAATCAGCTCTATAGTTGAAATGTAAAAGTGTCGAGAAACGCTTTTTAGTACTAAAATAGTGCTGTCTGCAACTTTTATATCACAAATTTGCACTATTAAAGTAACCAAAACATGTTTATAGTGCTATATGGCACCGTAAACGATTCCAGTGATCTTTATTATCACACTTGTTTGCAATTTTGTTCGTGTTGTGGTTTCGTCGTGAGTATAGACTATACACATAATATATTATACAGCGTGAGTGTTCCCCAAGAAAATAAAATAAATCGGTAAGTTATTCTTTATGTCATTTGCCATGTTTGCTTAGCGTAATATGTAATAAGCACATACTAAAAAAATTTAACTCTGCCATAAATTGCACTTGCGAAAATAATTGTATCGATAAAATCATTATGCTGATTTAAAATTTGACGATGCGCCCTCATATTTTTTATGTTTTAATAAAATTTTAATTAATAAAATAAGGACTTGTCCCGACTATGGCTGCTATAGTACATATTGGCTCCAGCCGTGCTGCTAATGTGTTATCAAGGCAGAAAACAGCAGCCATCTTATTTTCACCACAAGCGAATTAGGAATTAGTAATTTATATTACGGTTTAGTCTCGTAGCAGTAACAAAAACTCACCAATAGAGCTATTTAGAATTTAAATTCTTTAGCAACTGCACCAGGAGTCGCTATGGTGCTATTTAGTACTATAGAAGAGTGTTCATTACTTTTACATATCTACCCCATAGCGATGTTGAAGGAGCTCTTAAGAAGCTTACAGGTTACGTAATGGTTTTGCAAGGTACTTTTATAGTGCAGATTGATCCTGTAATAGTATTTTCGATACTGCTACAATACTAGCACTGTAAAAGTTATTTTGACGTATTATTAGTGCAAAATAGATACATACAAGTGTTAGTAAGATCATCTATAGTACTAAATAGTACCATCATGGCTTTTTTCATATCTATTACAGTGCAACACTTTAAAGATTCTTTTGTATGGTCCTGTAAGCGTTTTAAGAGCTAACTTATAGAACTTAAATGCTCTTTAATCTTATACAATCAAAACGCTCTGTTAAAAACCTTTATAGTACAAGCAGTCACAATGGTTACCATTATATGGTTACTATATCACTGTTTGGTGATAAAATGCCTTGGTTATAGAAGCTTTTGCTACTTGGGAAGTTTATGCTTCGGGAATTGTTCGACGAGTCGTATTCGCGATCCGCGGAGCCACGTACTCGTTGAGCTCGGCGCACAGTCACATGCGGGGTACTTGCACTAGCGCCGCCTTGAACCGGTATCGCCGTCTTCACACTGGCATCACTACTATCACTCATCCTGGATTTTCGTGTTGTTACGGGGTCACCAGTTATGGGTGCGGGAGTGGATGAAATCGTCGCACCTGGTTTATACTTATATTTGCGTATAATACAGAAGGAGTACACGGATTGTGAATGAGTGGCACAGGTATCGCGTATCAAGTCTACAGCTGACTGAGGGCCACTGCGGGGGCAGCAAGGGTCGCGGCGGCGGTGGGCCGTCGGGGTAACCGGTCGAGCTCGCGACGCGCGCGCGCTCGATTACTTTATAGTAATCTGTGTCCGCGGTGGCGGCCTCTGCGTCGATTACTACCAACTATACTGTGTCGCGGTACCGCAACGTAAACAAGGTTGGCAGAGAGGCTACCGCTGATTTCAATGCACAAACCATCAGTGAAATTCAACATATGTATTGAGGTGTAATGTTACTAGTGTTTATTGTTAGTTTATAGTAATGATAGTTTTATGTGAAGTTTGATGTATGTATATTATGTTTAATTTATATGTAAATAGGATGTTATAATATATATTTATACAGGTCGGTTTATTTGTGTTATGTAATAGTTAGGTTTATTTCAATTGTATAATTGTGTATCAGTGTATGTGTGAGTATCCCACAAACGCACCTCTACTCCTACAGTAGAATATTGTACTTGTCGTTCTTTTGGTAAAGTAAAACACGAAAACACGGCACTTTCGATGCATCCGAATCATGACGTGACACCACCATTACGAATCTCATTACATCAGCCCATAGAAGAAACGTGATCGGCACAGGCGCCAACTTTGCCAATATCGAACAACTGGCGCGCTCAGCTGTTGTCCTTTTCAACTAAAACAATGCTCCAATAGGACCGTGAAATGTTTCGCTTTATTGATTGATTACACCCCATTCACACTCAGCCCTGCCGGTGCTCCTTCCGCTGCCGGCAGTAATTCCCTCGAGAGGAGTGTGTATTTACATTCTGCCTTCTCTACACAAGACGGCACGGAGACTGGCACGAGTAGCAGTGGCAGGATCGTGCGAAGTATCGTGTTTACATTTTCGTCCTGCCCACTTCCCTGCTCGCTGTAGCTGAATGTAAACGGGGTATAATACTTTGTTTTTTGTCGAGATGTTTTGGTTATCTGTGAATTCTTGTTCTATTTTATGAGCATTTGGCTCAACGCAACTTCATTCCTCTGAATGTCGTTATTATTCTGATCATCAAAATGTTCTATGAGTAAGAAGACTAAAGTGTAAAACCTTTCCCGTCTTACCGCAAAGGTTTAAATCAGAGTTAAACATGTTTCTTAAATTTCGTACCACAAAATCGACGTCCATCACTCGCGTTGTCTTACTTAATGCTGGTATATTTAGTTATTTTACTTGTGAATTTGTTATTGAGTTAGTAAAAGCAAAGGTTAGACGTCGATTTGTGGAGAAAATATTTAGACACATCTGTTCAACTCTTGTTTAATCTTTTGAGGTAAACCGTTCGAGTTACTCTGAGATTGACTAATGTACCTAATACAAGTTTAGTGCTACCTATATATTAAGGAACACGTCAAAGTGGCCACAATAAGAAAAAATGAACTTACAAAATATATTTTATAATACAATAATTGAGCTTTCGGTCTTAGAGCTTAACATATTATGCAAAGAAATAATAGGATTAAAAACAAACAACAAACTATAAAATACATAATGAAACTATGTTTAAGTTAGGGATAAGTTTATCTTTACCATCAGCCACAACCTCAATGCCAATGCAAACCCTATCACATAGACCCCCGAATACACCCGTGATCCCGAGATGGCTTCCTATCGGAAACGTCGCATCGCTTCCACCATAAACTTACCTTAACAACAGGCATTACCATCAAGCTAACGATAATCCCGCAACTAATATTTACTGTAATGGTCTCATTAAATTCTACTATTATTTAATACAAGCTGTAAATAGATAGGCAATGCTGATTAGCAATTTTGTAGTCCTGCTACGCTGTGATAGACTTTAGATCTTCACGTTAAGAGTTATGTTGCAATGTAAGGTAAGACTTTGTTTTATAATTTTGCAGTAGGCTCCGGATCTTGTCAATTCAAAGTGATATACCACATTGAATTAGGAGTACTTAGGGACGTGCTTGCTTATACTCGTGAGATCGCATTTTCGAGTTATCTTTCTGTCTTGACCCAATTGTAATTAAAGAACATAGTCGCTTTGTAGCGTTCGTGTGTCTTCAATAAGTGTAATCAGTAGTTACATAGCCTTTCTTATACAGATTCTAATTTCAATTTGAATTTATTTCTCATATGTTTGATTACCTGTGGGCATAACGCTTCAGTATAATTTGAGTAAATTAGGAACAGCTTCCACAACGGGTTAAAAAACGAATCTCAATGTTCAAATTTCCATTGGTATTGGAATAATTATTCCACATAAATACTGGCAAATACAAGGCACAGTGAACTGAGCAAGATGACATTTTAAATTTTAAAAATATTGTCGAATAAAATTAATAAGTACGCTCTCGTTGTGTTTTAATTCTTAGTAGGAACAATCGAACAACGAACGGATAGTAAAAAAGATAGCTGAAAAAGTTTATAAAATTCAGCCAGCGAGAAGTGATTTTGAAAACCGAACGCCAACACTCGTCGAGTTCCTAACATTGTAGCTCCATTATTTCGCAGTCAACGTCCGCTCCTAAGCTCTCCCACATTTTTATTTGATTTCGCTTGCGTGTTCTAAATACAAACGTAATATTTACTTTTTATTTCAAACCAAAGTTTCAAAGGGCAACGTGGAAATTCAGCCGAAATGAATAGGCGTGAAATTGCGTAAAATGTATTTTTTCCCATGAAATGTTAACTTTGTCGAGATTGTGGGTGGAGGGAATTAATTTCTTAGGTTACGGGAAGCTTTAGACATGATTAATATGATTATTGCTGTAGGCACTACACAAATTACTTACATTCTTATAATCCTGGAAATAGACACAACAGCGTGGCAACGTTTTTCATACGATAACTAAGATAATGGAGATATTGCTCGTGCAATTTGCAGTGTACACTTTGGGAACAAAATATAACATTATGTAATTTGATAATGATTCTTTGGTTAATAAGTCAGCTATTTGCCAGTAAGACGAGGTCAATATTTAACCATCCATCCAAAGTTTACTAAAATATACAAGTGGTTCTGTGAACACTAGACCTCGCGATCAGAGGGAAGTTTAACCAATTTCATAGTGATAGGCATCCACCCTTTTAGCCCCCGTTTCCCCCAAACTTTAAAACATTTTTTCACATCAACTTGTTCAGAATTTAATACTTAAGGTGTCTACTAAATATCATAGCTCTACGCCAAACAATAGCGAAGTTCTAATAGACAAACTGCCAAAAGCAATCAATGCCGCTTATCCCTTCTCTACCACTTCACCTACTTTAGCCACTTCACTGGTCGCCTTTAAAGATAGTGCATAGGTACAAAAGGATTACCTACATGTATACGTAAGTTCCTTTTTTTTAGTTATGGCTTCGCACGGTTTGTGCATTTAGCCAGTGTCAAGTAATAATACGTAAGTTTACTAGCCTGTGTAGTTGTAGGCTCTGTGCTACTACCAGTAACTGCAGGTCACACGCGGTGATCCAGAACACGCGATAGGGCAATGAGCAAACGCTATGCGGTGATTACCCATTAACGGAACCCGACTTGTAATATGTAAAGTAACGTAAGGGATTCCAGGTAATCGTAGGCTGTAGTAAATGTATTTTTTTCGCGGAAACGAATTGCAGTGGTAATTGTAAAATGCGGCATAAAATGGGTGGTATATTTTTACTCCTATGTTGAGGATTGCTGAAGGTAAGACAGCGATAATACCGTGTGGAAAATTCAGTGTGCCGAGTTGGGGTTTATAAGGGGGAGTATGGCAATACATAGTCACTGTGTCATGTTCTCCCCGCCCCACTGCTTTCTTACCAAGGTGGCCTAATTTTCCACAGACTAGAGCACTAGTGGGAGACCAAATCTCCCAGTAAATTAAAATAGAAGTATGAATTTACGACGTATGAAGTAAATTTGTACGATAAAAAGATTAGATCATTCCTAAGCCAACAAAACCTGTTTCCTACATCCATTTTACCAGTATTGCCACTATAAATAAAGCATTTTATAACAGTTCGTCAATTTCCGCTTTGATGCCTGCAGTCTAACAGCACAGCCATTGAAGCTGGACATAATATTGTTCCGGTTTTTCTATGAAACTCGATTATAAATTCAATGTTCCCGCTAGCGGTGGGCAAACAGTTTCTACCTGCGCGGTGCCGCGACATCGCGAAAAATATTCTACATTGTTCGAGATTGTAGGGAATAAAACGAGTGCCTAATACAGAATCGAGTCTGTTTACCTATTCAGAAGTATAATAAACCTTACTGCATAGTTGTAGTTAAGGTTTATTATACCTAATGTCTTCGATTCCTACTTTATATTAGGTATTCGACTGAGTGCACTCTGCGGTTTTTTACCCATCGTTACCATGTGGACATTGGTGCATATTGATAATAAAACGTATATGTAATTTCATACATAAAGGTACTGATCGTATTTCGTCAGAAGACGTAGATACAGTCTCGTAACAAACAGTGCTTGGGAGCAAAGACACATACGTATTAACAGATATACATTAATAATGATTGTATATATATCATAATTATCATCAGCTTGAAGACGTCTACTGTTGAACATAGGCCTCCCCCTTAGACCGCCACACCGAACATCCACCGGTTGGCTGCGGTCGACTACGGTTGATTGTATACATAGTAAAATATACTAATTAGATACTAAAAATGATGTTACGTAACTTAAATGAAAAAAATATAATCAAATGAAAGTTACGAAAAAAATACCTGCAAAAAGTAACCCCCTTTGGCGCCTCTACAGGAATATGAAAAAATAATATTACAATATTACACAATTACGTGCGAAATTGCTTAATATCTAGCCTGCGCATAACATTTTTAATAAACTGATTTTAATATACATTAGCATTTTAATATAAAAATAGTATTATTTTCTTGAAAATAACGTACCTATCTTAAAAAACCTATCGTAAAATCGTCTTGCCAATTTATTTAGAACAAGTTATTTACATTTTTTAAATTATACGTATATTACAGACATTAAAACGAATGTTGTTCATACAATTTGTATTTTATTTTCGAAAAAATATATTTAGTGACTTCATAATATTACCTATTGTTGGGAAAAAAATAGCAAATTATCAACAGCAATTTCTGAGACAAATCACACGACGCTTAGAAAGTGATCCATTATTATATTTCTAATTTAGGATATACCAAGTGTTACTATTACTAAGTATCTACGAAGACCGTTCATCTGAAATAGGACTGAAAATTGGGCCATAAAATAGAAGTCCCCATAACAAGAAGAATTAAATCAGACAGAGAGGCAGCAATGAAATAGGTTTCACATTCGGTAATTACGCTGAAACCGCCGCGGCTATATCGAAAAGTGTCGTTAACTCGCTTTACGACCCTCGTGGAATTGGCCAAAGGGACACCTGAAAGTAAAGGGTTGGGCACAGTCTGTAACAAAAAGCTAGTGTTGTCCTGCTGAAAGTGGTAGTTTTATATTTACGATCACATACATAAATCCTGGCACCTAACCAGTATTCGCTATGTAAGAAACTACTAGGACATTTGTCCTACAGATTCTCAGAATTTACATATATTGGGGTGATCCCTAAGCATCCTATAGACTCCAATATTTGCTCATAGCAGAATCGTAACGCAAACACACACACAACACACATTCACACACACACACACATTCACAGTCTGCTCATCATCAACATGCCCCAAAGGCAATTACTGCGTTTTGACTTGACTATTGACTACCTAACTGACTAAGACTCGACATTTTGACCCGATTTCGTAAAATAAGACAACAATAAATGTTGACGGCTCGTTTGGCGTAGTGGCTGAGCAATCGGACTGCTGCGCTAGGGGTTGCGGGTTCGATTCCCGCCTGGGACAAATATTTGTGCGATCCACAAATATTTATTTCTGGTCTGGGTGTGATGTGTATGTGAAATTATATGTCTGTAAGCGGTACCCACGATACAGGAGCAATCCTAGTGTGGGGCTACGTTTTTTTTTTTAAACAAAAAACGAAAAAAATAATTTTTTTTCAATTTTAGAAAAGATAACGTCACTAACTGTATGAACTGTAAGGAATAGTACCATTATCTTTCACAAGGGGGTTTTTGATAATCAGGGTCACCAGGTAATCAGACCAATTAACTTCCACACATCTGCTAGTGCGCCTTGTTTGATTTTTAACCTCAGTCTTCCGTCTAAGTATACAATTTGTGTCGGCGATGGTGTGAGGTTTCCTGAAACGTGCCATCCCTTGATGAGGGTATCATCCCTTCATTAAGAACGAAACTCATAATTAACTTTATTCTAAAGTTTAATTCTGAAAACATTCACACGTCCTCGTGTTCCGATTTAGAGTTTTGTTAATGAAACCCGACATGTTATACAGTTCTGAGGGACTAAAAGGTACCCTATAAATAATAAAAACTTGCCCTTTTGAAGTATTTTTATCAATGCATCAAAAACTTGGGGGTGTAAAGATTACAGACTTCGGATCGTAACTGCTACAGTGTGTATTTAAATAATGAGCTTGTAGATCATGATAATTTAATGATCAATATCCTTCTTGTTATTCTAGGACCTAAATCATTTAATATTATATGCTACGAATGTGATACTGATGTCAACCAACGTCATTTGGCCATTTGCATCCACCGTTTGCCTGCGACTCTTTTGATGCCATCTAGTGGGAGGCCTGTTTACACTGCGTCTTCCAGTCCGTGTTGGCCACTCTAGTACCTTTCTTCTCCATCGGTTATCAGTTCTACGAGCGACGTTGCCTCACCAACGAACATTCTATTACAGTTATCTATAAACCTAGTACTCTAACCTTCTACCAGATGGCAGAATAAATTAACTTGATGGTTCAAAAGCAGGAACGATTTGTATATCCTCCAAATGACAATTAAAAAGTTTCCTCAATCTAGAAGTCTTTAGCAGATACAACCCATTATTCAGCGGCTTAAAGGCTTAGGAGGTAAAAAGGGAAGATTATACTAACTTCATGAATAAAGTATTCAAGTACCCTAACAAATAGCGCCTGTAACGTGAAATATCGTGAGCAGGCCTGCGCGGAAGGTGAATTGTGGGTGCCACAGCCGAAATGCAAATTGATACCGAACTCTAGATAAAACCTTTCTCGATAAACCTTTAAAATGTCGAATCATGAGTTTTGCTCTTTTATTCAGTTTGTTTTGCTACTATTTACACTATTCCGCTAGAACTAAAGACTGATGTTATAACATCAGTACCTATTAGTAAAGGCGTAAAATTATATTTGTGAGAAATCATTCTATTTTAGATAAAGAGGCATTCTATGACCGTAAGATGTCAAACTAAGAAATATGGGTAACATCAATACGTAATCATTTACATCTATTGAGAACTCTTATAAATTGTAAACCTATCTTGGAGACGAGAACACATCGAGATATCAAACCCTCAAAACAAGGGATCCATTTCCTCATTAAATTGTTGTAAACAAAGCAACGAAGTTGATTTTACCGATTAAATTGCCAGGTAACAGGAATTCACAAAACTGCTTACATCCCAGTTCAAAACGAACAAAGGCTCACATAAAGTGTTTTCGCAACGTTTGAGGTTGGAAAAAGAGAAAAATGAGAGAGAGTTGAGTGGAGCAACAATTTTGACCGCGGGTGTGCTAGCCGCATTCATTAGTGGCGCTGTTTCATTAAGAAACTAGCGGACAAGTCTCAAGAGAGGGTTAGGTAAAACACGAATTGAGTAAAGCGTTTAAAGTAAATGGAGAAATGCGCTTATAAATTCTTGTACTCCATGAGAGATTTTTGAAAAGAACGCGCTAGCACTGCTAACTCAATAACTAAGTTCACATTTAGAACTACTTGAAGCCTATTTTCTGATCGTATTAGGTACTCCGTTTCAAATGAATCATCATCATCATCATCAGCCTGTACTAGTCCACTGCTGGACATAGGCCTCCCCTAATGAGCGCCATAGCGCCCTGTCTTTAGCTTGACGCATCCAGCATCTGCCTGCAGTCTTTCGCAGGTCGTCATCCCACCTGGCCGGAGGGCGTCCTACACTACGTTTGCCGAGTCGCGGTCTCCACTCAAGAACACGTTTACCCCAGCGGTTATCGGTTCTTCGCGAGATATGGCCGGCCCACTGCCACTTCAGCTTGCTAATTCTTTGAGCTATGTCGGTAACTTTGGTTCTCTGTCGGATATATTCGTTACGAATTCTGTCCTTCAGAGAGACTCCAAGCATAGCTCTTTCCATAGCTCGCTGAGCGACTTTACACTGGTGGACCAGCCTTACCGTGAGTGTCCACGTCTCAGCTCCGTAGGTCATAACGGGTAGGACGCACTGATTGAAAACTTTAGTTTTCAAGCATTGTGGTATGGATGACGAGAAGACTCGACGTAGTTTCCCAAACGCTGCCCAGCCCAGTTGGATCCTCCTTTTGACCTCCTTCTCAAAACTGTTTCTACCTAACTGCAGAATTTGCCCAAGGTAAGTGTACTCGGAAACAATTTCGAGAGGGTGGCCATGTACGACGACCGGCCCCGGATCAATGAGGCCATTGATCATGACTTTGGTTTTATCCAAATTCATGCCGAGACCGATGCGTCGTGAGGCTGAAGCTAATCCGTCCAGCATTCGGTTCAGCTCCTCCAGCGACTCTGCCATTAAAACTATATCATCAGCAAATCTTAGGTGTGAGATGTAATCGCCGTTTATATTAATGCCCTTGCCTTTCCAGTCCAACGTCTTAAACATATCTTCCAACGCGCTCGTGAACAGTTTCGGGGATATAACATCCCCCTGTCTTACTCCTCTGCGCAGTTGGATGGGTTTAGACTGCTGGCCCTGTACTTGGACATTCATGGTGGCGGCTTCGTAGAGACATCTCAACACCTCGATATAGCGGCAGTCTACTTGGCATCGCTGTAAGGATTCCAGAACAGCCCAGATTTCGACAGAGTCAAAGGCCTTCTCGTAGTCCACAAAGGCCAAACACAGGGGCTGATTATACTCTTCGGACTTCTGTATAATCTGCCTCACTGTGTGTATGTGGTCTATGGTGCCATATCCTCCGCGAAACCCGGCCTGTTCCGGTGGCTGGAACTCGTCGAGTCTCCTAGCGAGACGGTTCGTGATGACTCGTGAGAACAGCTTATAGACGTGGCTCAGAAGCGAGATGGGTCTGTAGTTTTTAAGAAGGGTTTTATCTCCCTTCTTAAAAATGAGCACCACCAAACTCCCGCTCCACGCCTTTGGAGTTCTCCCACTGTGAAGGACGGCGTTGAAGAGGTTCTGTAATTCCTGTATAACAGGAGCTCCTCCGGCTTTCAAGAGCTCTGATGTTATTCCGTCCTCACCGGGGGCTTTTCCATTTTTAAGCTGCCTCAGAGCTAACACGATCTCGTCTTGACTGATGTCTGGCAGTTCGTCGGTATAGTGGCGTGTCAGGGTGGCTCTGGAATCGTGGTCATCTCGTTGGGAACGAGGGGCATGTGCAGCGTATAATCGGCCGTAGAAATCCTCCACCTCGGTGCAGATCTCCGGCTTCGACAACACGGTCCTCCCATCGTGGGTTTTAAGCTTCGTCAGGTGGCTCCTACCTAGCTGCTGAGTGAATACTTTGGACCCTCGGTTTCGCTCTATTGCCTCTTCAATGAGGCGTGTGTTGGAGCTCCAAAGGTCGCGCCGTACCATCTTCGCAATTTGCTTGTTCAGGTCTGACCTGTCTGACGAAGTCGCGTGGGTGGTTTCCCGTCTTTTTGCCATCAGCCCGAGAGTCTCATCCGAGAGTTTGGATTTCTTGCCAGTACGCTGCTTTTGGCAGAATTTGATGCCCTCGTCCCTCAACGTTTTGACCAGATTGTGTAGATTCTCGTCAGCGTCATCAGTGGGTTCCAAGGCAACCAATCTATCCCCGAGAAGCTGCTGGAACTTCTCGGTGCCCGCCATGATTTGGATTAGGTTAGGTCGGAGCGTGGACTTCATGAGACGGTTTCTCTCGAGCTTTAAGTTTATATTCAGAGAGCCTCGGAGTAGCCGGTGATCAGATCCGGTATTGAACCTGTTGATCACTGAGACATCTCTGAATATATGTTTGCTATCCGTCATGATGAAGTCGATCTCATTTTTAGTCACAGTGTCGGGGCTTTGCCATGTCCACTTCCTTTGAGGTTGTTTCTTAAAGAACGAGTTCATTAAGAACAGGCCCTCTTTCTCAAGGAAGTTGACAAGCATTTGCCCCCTGTGATTCCTAACTCCATAGCCATGCGGGCCTATTCGGGATTCGTTGCCAGTCTGGGTTCCCACCTTGCCGTTAAAGTCCCCCATAACAACGTTGAAGTGAGCCTTAGTGGTGTTGTGTAAGGCTTTGGATATGTCTTCATACATATCCTCCACTTCATCATCCGAGTGTGCCGAGGTTGGTGCGTAGACCTGAATTACCTTCATGCTATACCGTTTGGATAGACGAAGGATCAGGTACGCTACCCTGTTCGACACACTGGAGATTTCTTCAACATTGTTAGCGAGGGCTTTATTAACGAGGAAACCTACGCCACCCTGGGATATTTGATTACCCTCGCGAAAGTAGAGAAGATGGCCCGAGTCTAGGGTTACGGTGTCCTCGCCCTCTCTACGGACTTCACATAACCCCAGAACATGCCATTTAATGTCCTCTAACTCCACTTCCAACTGCGCTAGATGATGGTCAAGCCTCAGAGTTCGTCCGTTAAACGTCGCCAGGGTCAATTTTTTGGGTGAATGGTAGCCTGATGTAGCCCGGGGATTCTTAGCACCCCCTGCCCCGCCGTTACTCTGGCCGCTACCATGACCAGGAATAGCGAGGCGGCCGGGAACTGGGGGCCATTTTTTGGCAGTGTTTATCATTGGGGGTTTATGCCCATAATCCCCACGCTGGGCATGCGGGTTGGGGATCGCAGTTTGGTGATGGTGTTGTTCTGCAGGGAACGCTGCTGCCCGCCCCCCGGTGTATGCCCCTTAGTCGCCTCTTACGACACCCACGGGAAGAGTTGGGGTAGTGCAATTCTAAGCCGGCACCACACGGCAAATTCAAATGAATAGTCTGGTTTAAATATAAGGTAAGTTAAGGTAGATATTTTATAGGAAGTGGATCCTCCTTCAATCAGGTGCTTGAAGGTTCAAGTTGTGAGTAAACACTCTAAAGGGTCGACGCAAACTTTGAAGACGATCGACAAGAAGAAGATAAACCATCCCACAAAATTGGTATAAGCAATTTGATACATAGATGAGAAAATAAATAGCTAAACTGGAATGAATAGCAGAAACATCTGACAGTTATAACTAAAGAAGTATAAAGCCCAAAAACATTCTTACAGTTTCTATATAACTAGTGACAACTGTTTTGATCATCTCGTAAACTTATAGCGATCTTTTTAACAATGCCATTGCTAAGAAAGAAAATGATCTCAGTGTATTAAAAATAAAAAATAACGTGGAACTGAGAGCCAAACGACCACTGAAAACAATCGCGGAACTAAGAAAAGGAAAATTAAAGAAATGTAAACGGAATTTGCGTCGCAGAGCAATTGAAAGCGGGCCTTCGACCGCGATATACTGGCCGTTGTCGGACCTAAACGAACAATTCAATTATACTCCATTTTCTAGGCGAGTAGACCAGCCAGCACACGCAGTATTTTTCTATTTCCACGGTTCGGATAGTAGTGAGCGAGATTCAAATAATTCAAATAGTTTGTTTTATTCCGACGAGATACAGAGTAAGGGAGAGGCCATGCAAATTTTGGACACGCCATTCATTGCATACTTGTGAAGTGATAAGGTCAAGTACAATTGGAATGTTCTGTTTATTTCATGTCGAGGTTTCTCTATACGAAGCTGAAATCTAACCTTATCATGCAAAACTACCCCACGTAGAAAACACATTTGCTCAGCAGTCTCCGGCATCACTAGCCAACGCAAACGATACAGGGCTTGCCTACCGAGGGACCCTTAGACCATGCATACAAATTGGACGTGTAAATGTGATAACACCCTATTTACCCCAGGCACACGGCGGGTTACAATAAAACCGGGTAACATCGGGTAACACCGGATAATGGGAATTCCTGATACAGCAAATTGTTTTCGCGGCGCGGCGGAGCGTTTCCTATTCTAAACCATTTTAACATCTCCCGTGAAACCTTTGAGGGCGAAAACGCTGTAGGTAATTTTTATTGTTGCCTTTTATAAACATAACGATGTTATTATAATAAAAATATATGCTTCGGTATGTATATAATCGCTATTAAATTTTAAAGATGATGAATTTAAAGGCTTATTAGAATGATATCGTATTAATATGTAACCATTTTCAAAGTTCCCTTCGTTGGTAGACGATGCTTGGCTACATTGGTGACTCAAAAAAATAACTCTAAGACTTATTATAACACAAACCTATCTAATAGATAAGTAACATTTTCAACGAATCTTACAAAGTGTATGAAGCTGGAAAGAAAATACAAAATAAATAAATTAAAGATAACATCTCGATGAAATATAATCTTACCGTTTTATGTACCTACTTCACACTAGCAGTAGAAGGTGATCATCATCTATAAATAAAACCGGGTGTACCTAAATATTTGGGTTAATAAAAATACGCTGAATTTTATAGGAATGTAGGATGGTTATTATTGAAACCAATTTGTATTATACCTACGTATAAAACATTATTGAAGCTTTTAAAACGCACAAAGTCATTTTCAATCCACCTTTCCTGACCTGAATACTTGGCCAATTTCTACGAACGACAAAGTTTATGGCAAATTTTAAGAATGACACATTAAATTTAATATTTTGTATATTTACCGCAGTTCTACGCTTTAGCCATGAAAACTTTATTTCATTGCCTTACAAATCAGATACAATATCTACCGGCCGACACCACAAAGCCCAACAGTTCCAAAAACCGATACTGATCCGTGAGGATTATCACGCTAAAAGTTTTCCGTCACATTCAGTTTCCACTGCCGCAGCTTCGATATACACGAGAGTATTTTTTAATAAAACGCGTCAGGTTCAATTGAACTAAATAAAAATGCTGTGAATATTTATAGCACCGTTATTAATAGACTGAGTGACGTAGCTGCGACCTTTCACGCGTCAGGGTAACTTTTATACATAGGGTAGGAACAACGTCATGTTCAGAGATACCCCCCGTAGTCAAGGTGAATACTATAAATTAGGCTAAATTATTATTTTATTGAGGTTGATGAATGATACGGTATGAAGAAATATAAAAAAGTGCAAATAGCCACGTTAAATATAAAGTGGTAGTGTAAAGTGATATTCGTAGGAAGGAAGATGTTCAGCAAAGCAACTGAGGTAAAACATGTAAGAGACATAGAAGCACCTTTCAGTGGTGGCAAAATCAAGGCTAATAAACAAATGCAGTGTGCTATGAAAACAGCGTAAAAAGGTTTATTATGGCAGTATGGCTGCGCTATGTACGAGTGGTTAAGAACCAGCCCTGTAAAAAAGGTGCGTTTGCAGAGTCTTATCGTCGACATTGATAGGCTTTTACGTGTGCCCATTTGCGACTAAGGGACAATGTTAATTAAAAAGTGGAACATTTAATAGATTCGTCTCACGTTTTCAACCAATATCCTGTTAATACAACATCGGACATTCCGAAGTCCCGTTTTGTTGATATTGCCAATATTCCCTAGGAAATTGAATTTCTGAAGGTTTGGTGCCGGGACAGCGGCTGATTTTTTTATTTATTGCTTGGGACTTCAATTTGCTCGGGATGGTGTCGGCACTGGGAATAATTGTTTTTCGCTTTACGCGGCTTTTGATTCGCATTGCCCATTGCCCATGTGATTTAGGGATGGAAGGATTGTAAACTCTATATACGTAGTCGTTTTATGCTCGGTCTTCCGACAGGTGTTTTTCTCTTAGACCTGTTATTTTCTATAATCAAATAAAGAATTACCACTTATTGTAGACTAAGTACTTGTGTTAATAGCAACAAATTTTCCCACCTCACGACCCTTCCGAACTATTCGCTCGATACCTACAGACATTGAAACACATTTGCACTGCGGCTCACATAACAAGATCGATCATTGTCAAACCTGCATGACTATTGTTAGAAAGCCGAGCATTGATTGAGAGGTCTGACGTCACACTATGATTTATGCGTCCAATTTACCTATCACAGAAGTTACACGATAACATTATTAATTAGTCACAAACCAATAACATTGATGGAGCGATGTACGAGAATGATATATTATCATTAACTATGGGATTATTAACTATTGAGCTCATTAGGCCTCATTTACAGGAGGCGAGCGATCGTGCAAGTTTAGGAAAGGAGATAAGATACCTACACTATAATAATTATTATTAGTTTTACAGATTTACATTATCTTTTTTTTTATTCCCAGCGGGCTGCGGGGTCTCTCCCGTGGACGGCAATGAAAGTATCCTTTGTGTAATTGCAAGACCTAAAATACTTATCTATTTATACTTATAAAATTAACAAACACTATTTAAAAAACTGGTTTGGATACTTCTTGAATTTATCTTCAATGTACATATATTCCGTTACTTAGTGTTGTTCAATTTAGTGTTATTATAGAATGTAGACAGATTGAGAGATAAATAATACGTACTATTTAGTTCACTGGCAAGTAACCTACTGTCTGTACTGGTACTGTGCAAAGGCACGTTACGAATTATTCAACCGCAAATAAAGCAGGTGACAAACTGTGCTTTGTTTAATTAAACGATGTTTAAAACTAAATGCGATTTAAATTACAAATACAGTAACCACGTACGATCATATATTTTGACAATAATGTGATTATTGAGCGTCAAGTGCTAAATGGAATCTGAATTACAGAATTAATGAATATTTGAAGAGATCTTTTGACAAGTTCAGTGAAATAATTAAATTATATTCAGTTACTAAAAGCCACCTAGGTACACCTTATTCTACAGTGTTGACTGAAAGGAAATATTTTTCGTATCGAGTCTGCCAATCGTGCAAATGTAGGTACAAGGTGTTGTTCCAAATGTTACGATCGAAATATGAAGTCAATTCCGATGTAATGTCAATAGTTGCTCAGAGCCATACAAAATTATTTTGGTGCCAATGCGACCCACACAAAAAGTGTCAAGTTCAGGGAAATCTCGCCTGTATGTATATAGTTAGATTATAGGCTGGTATCGGCTATTTTGGTGTTTTCCCCAATTATATCCGACGGCTATTTTTATTATATATTACGTCTTTCTTTTGAAAACTCTTTGACATTTAAACTAAAATAACCGCGTTTGTTACATATCTTTTGTATGTGGGCTCACTTCTGTCACTAAGATAAGTAACTTTATTATGTTACTTATGAAATATCTAGGATTGTACCAAGCTTAGAATAATAAGCGTTGTTCAGAGGACAAACATAATTATTTTCTATAAGTATCATTTTATATTGATTTTCTTTGGTTCTGAGTCGACCGCGTAACGCGCGCCGGACGTTATTAGAATAATAAGGCGCAACTTCTGAAAACGACACATGAAAGGGTGATTTTGCACAGAAACTACTTTCAGTAGCTTTTACTCTCTATAGCACTCGTATTGAATTCCAGACTTTCTGATCCGCATTACTGAACAGCTCTTACTTTCAGAACAGGATAAAGCAGACGTATTCTATGCATCAGTACTTGTACTGTTATATATTCTGTGGATTCAGTTCAAATGGCAATAGGCAATATAATGGTACAATAATATACTATGCCAGGTATGGCACTCCCGACAAGATGATGACATAAGTTGTCTCTTTCTACGTCATCAACGTACGTGTGATATCATTTCATAATGCCATACCTTGTTTTTTAGTACGATGGGCAATAACAAGGTCACATTTTACACATACTCGTGTTCAAGTATCAACGACCTCTTACGTATGTCTAAAGGCGGCTCTACACATAGGCCAACGAGTTGGCAAGCGCGCTGGCCCAGCCACTGGCCCAATGTGTAGAACGGACGTTGTCGCATTGGCGGTGGGTATTTGAACGTTGGCTGGCGCGCTTGCGAGCTAGCCGCGCGGTGTCGGCAACGTCAAAGGACACTTGTCGCAAGCTTGGCGCACCATCCACACATTGGCCGCGCGATTAGTTTGCCCGGAGCAGCGATCAAGAGTGCACGTTTTCTTCTTGCGGCGAATTAATTATCTTATATAAAAATAATTCAACAAATTATTATTTAAAAAATAATTCAACAAATATAATTCATTTCTTTTTTATCACCCTTTTCTTGTACACATTTACAAAGTAGTTATAAGCTGTGAATAAATATACAGCTGCAGCTGTTAGCGACTCAACATCCATTTTGAATCCGTCCGCACATTGGCCCGAACCAAACCATACTGAACGACCTGGAACGACCTTCCAATGTGTGGATCACTCACAAGCGCGTTGGCAAGCGCACCGCCAGCGCGTCGGCGAATGCGCTGGCCTATGTGTAGAGGCGGCTAAAGGCAAACACAGTCTTCGATCTGTGGTCTTGGTGCAAAGTCCTATGACGCAGGCCGAGGTACAATGCCATTGATATGGTGCGTTGGGAGTACAGCTAGTTTTCAGCGGTACTGTACCTGCATAGATCGCAATACAAAAGAAGAAATTAAGAAGGTGGAAAAAATTTGAATGTGAATATTATTATAGTAGGTACTTAGATAGAAAATGTATATTGTAATTTGTCAAATAAGATACAATAAAGTTCCGGCTACCTTCTTTTTAACTTCTTTTATTTACTACTATAAAACCGCAACTGAACCAGATCTGTACATTGGAGATATATAAAAAGAACCCCAATCCATCCAAAGAATCCTAACTAGAATCGATTATTTAACACGCAAAATCATGACTCTTGCTTGACGGGCGCATCAAAGCAACACAAAATAACATCATCAAACCACTTGACCGCCTCTGAATCTCTTTATCTGATTGTGAAAGGACTCATAATATAACCTGTAACTTGTAATTAACTGGATACAAACAAACATTGAGCCACAGAGCTGGCGTGTGCCAAGCCCCCTCAATATTTACTACCGTTGTACGACTACCAGCCCCCCACTCCCCAGTCTCAGTCTCTTCTAATAAAAATTGCAAAGCCGTACTATTGACAGCATAATTATTACATCTCTTTAGCGCTGACTGAGGACACTTATTCTGATGCTAATTTTTAGTTTTCTTATTAAATGTTACTATGCTTTTAGCGTTACTTTTACGCATGTAACAAAGTCTTCTGAAGCAATATAAAAGGCGTAAAACGAGTAAATATTTGCATTCATATTGCGTAGATGTGTAGCCAAGTGAGTTTCTGAATGGATAAATCCATACAATAGAAACGCACAAAAGGACTACAACGAAATACGAGCGAGTGAAAGTAAAGGCAGTTCTAAGCCAAGCGATAAGTAGATTTACCTGTGAAAGCATATAGGTATGTACTTATACGATTTAGGTGTATACTTAAATGTTACATTTGCCACCAGATTCTTTGCTCTTATAAAGCTTACTTTACACACAGAATTAGTTGACGTGACGGAAATGATAATAGACGAATATTTTCCTAATGCTCGTATTCTAACAACATTTAAAAAACACGCGAGAGATAAGCCAATGATTAGAAAATTTTTCTTCATTTATAAAACGCATAGGAAGCCGCCTTTGCACCAACATTATAGTGATTTTCAATAGCATCAACATATCCGGACTTTAAATCCAATCCTACCAATATTATAAAGCCGTAAGTTTGTTTGTTTGTGTGTTTGTTATTTCTTCACGCTCAAACAGCTGTACCAATTTTGACGAAATTTGGTATGAAGGTAGCTAACACCCTGGAATAACACAAAGGCTACTTCAACTATTCCGAAGCCTGCGGGTAACATCGCGGGGCGCAGCTAGTATTTTATAATCTTCATTTCTAGCGTCAATTATAGATTTCATATGACTGAAAGATTAGAGACTTACCATCAGTGATGAATGGATATGCAGTTCGAAGTTCACCTTCGTAGGCCTCCAGCGATATGGCAGGAGCGATGGGCGGCACGTAATCTTCTTCGGGAGACCGTTCGGATCCGTAGCCTTGGTCGAAGCCAGGATCTTGGAGCTTCCACACCGGTTCTGCATCAGAACCTGTAAGGGAAATTAATTATTAAAGAGTGATAGAGATATGCAGGGAAAGAGATCGCGGGCACTGCTCTCCAGTGTAAGAAATAATAATTGAATATAAAATGAAACCCTCTCATAAAGATAGATATCGTTTATTATAACATTCAACTCAATCACCAACGAGCTCCATTCAAAACCACAATCAGTTTAAAAAGTTATGAATGATGTGCCCAATGATTAGCTTTCATCCGATGAGCTTTTTCACTGGCGAGTTCTCTCTGCCTTTTGAATAAATAATTGAACTTTTAATTTATTTCATAGCAAGTTTCTTACTTATCTACCAGCTGGTTACCAAAGTTTAAAGAAGAAAACTGAAATGAGTTAAGAATGTGTACCTACATATTGTTTGATTTTAAATATGTTCCTATTCTTGTTACCTTACTCTTTCATGAGAACATCACTATACAATTTCTGCGTGCTATAAAACCGCAGAGCCTCATAAATCGCCTCTCGTAATCCGGTCGAATATTTCAATCACGTAGATATTGCTGATATGACGTATCCAAAAATAGAATGAGCGGTTTCCGAAGAGATTTCCAAGATATAGGTCATGACTGGGCAGTGGCTTACCACAGCGATGCAGCCATGAGCGTAGCGAGAATTTTGATTTCGAGAAATGCGAAAGCTAATTTAAGTTTTTAACAAATAGCGGGCGAGACTGTTCGTTTCTCGTTTTTTGGCAAAACTTTACCATCTAAAGTTCTGTAATAATACTTAAAGGGTTTTGTCGTTCTGCGAAACATTTAATTGTAAAATTATATCATGAATGTGAAGTGTACAAATGAAAACGAACATCGTGTTATACTTCTTGAAGGTACCAAATGTATCGGTAAAGTTTTACCAAGAGAGGCTAGAGCCCGCCCTGAAGTGCGGCCACGAGTAGGTAAAACATATGTACTTACTACTACCACTCTATTACCTATAGTAGCCATCATAGCTATCTACGGAACTGTAGGCTGAATAGTGACATTGAATGGCAGACAATTCAACACTTGACACATTTTTCCAATTGCTGCCATTGCAGCTATTGTTGATACTTGGGATTCTATTGCAGTGGCTTTTGGTTGAGTTATTGACAGTAAAAGGCCCGTTTAAAAGGCTTGCGAGGAGGACCTTGCTATTCCCTAGATTTCTAAATTTTGCCATATAATAGTAAAAATAGAAAAAGTACATAAACTAAGCAGTTCTTCCGCTAACTTTGCGAGATGGAGAAAGGGCACGGGCATTTTCCCTAGGGATTTCAAAGGTTCTTGTTTGTTGTACTCCCCATGCTTTTATTTGCCACTAGCAATTTCCCGCAACTTCGTATGCGTGGGCTATAACTATGTGTGACGTCATTATAACAATTTCAACCCAGTCGCCGACTTTATTTCCATACGTAGTACTATACTATCCCGCGATACGTAAGTACCTACGGGAGCAGTAACGTTGGACGCGGTTACCACTTTTTAGCTAAATTCTAAGTCGTTACTTTTTTATGAAACGTATACCGGTACCTTGCTCGCAACAAAAGGTACCAAATGCCGAAACTCCCATCAAAATCCGTTCAGTTAGTTTTAAGCCAACACAAAAACAAACAAAATCTAAAAACCATATTTTCGGGTTCGGTTCCAGTTAGTTTTCTAAAACTATGTCTGAGTTACAGTTTTATAATAGGTAGTATATGGATTCATTTAATTTCATGCTGATTTCTGATGTTTTTTTGTTAATATTCATTAACTTGAAAAGTCAAAAATTAAGGTCAAAATAAATATCGGCCATCAATCAAAGGATATTTATACAGCCGTAACTTGAGCATTTCTCTACTTATAACTTTCTGTGATGACACAGGTATAATGCTCCCTAATAGCCTGTCATATTCACCTGTCCCGACGTCACAGCTTTTTACGCCTCTTTTCAGCAATTTCAGCATTGATTATTTAAATTTATACCGCAGTAGGAATGTTCGTTTAAGAATATCCTACTTGACGATGTATTATGTATGAAGGTGCTCGAGGTAAAATATCGAGTTGCGTGCCTCGGACTTGTTACGTGGTCCTGAATATAGGCGTGTATAACATTGATTTAGTAGCTCGCCTGTGTGGCAAAACTACGAGTACATTAGCTGTACCGTGCTATGTGATACCTACATTCATATGATATTAGCTAGATTTAAACGGATCTCACGTCTCCACGATCGATGTGACTCGGCCGGAACATAGAGGTATGTCAAAAATTTATATTTTGATGATAGTGCGCGAATTAGACCCGTTATCTAGTAATTATGTTTTCTGTTCGCGAAAGCATTCCAATGATATTGCAGACGTTGAGGCGGTGGCGCTCTAAAAATAATTTGAGATTGAATGGAATAATTGACTACCTACCGTTTCTTTTACAATATTTTTTCATTTCAAAATCTTTCGTAGTACGTGCGTGCGTACATCAAAAATGATTTATTGGAAGGTTTACATTTAACCAACAAAATATTGCTGCTTTCTTTTATAATATAGGTATACCTATCTACCTACTAACAGTCTCAATAATTTACCTAGTCAGGTCATAAATTCTGTCACATGTTTTATATAAAATAATTGAAACAAGTTTATTCATTATGTAACCATTTATATACCAAAATGAACTTAACAAAACATAGATTCTTATGACACTAAAGTTTATTCAAAATGACCTCCGTGATTTTGAATACAGGCCTTCAATCTGCGCGGCCAGTCGTCTATCGCAGCACGAACGAGGTCCATGTCAATATCGGCGGCTGCCTTAATCAAGGATGTCTTGAGTGACTCCAAATTGGGATGAGGCTTTGAGCACGCCTTTTCCTCCAAGTGTTGCCATATCTTGTAATCTAGCGGATTCAAATCTGGACTGGAGGAGGGCCAGTCTTCGTGCCGGATGAAGTCGATTTCACGCGCCGCCAGCCAGTCTTGTGTGCTCTTCGCTCTATGAGCTGGCGCCGAATCTTGTTGGAATACCCAGTGCCTGTTATTAAACATGGTATGAGAAACAGGTTCCACAAGGTTCGTCAGGACTGTATTTTGATACACAACTGCATTCGTTTTTACACCTTTCTCACAAAAATGTACCTCTGTTAAGCCCCAATAAGACACTCCCAACCATACCATGAGCGAGGATGGAAAATGACCTCGTTGGACACGCGGAATACGGTTGCTCGCTTCTTCACTACTGTGTGCGTACACCTTATCATTTTGTTTGTTGTAGCTCTCTTCTACGGTAAAAATTTTTTCATTCGAAAAAAGAATTTCCCGATATTTTTTTCCCGCGTACCGCTTCAACAAAGCGCGGCATCTCTTCAGTCTCAGGTCCATTAGACGAGCATTCAAATGATGTCCTGTTTTTCTTCGATATGCCCGAAGCCCTAAGTCTTCATTTAACACCCTTTTCACCGTGGTTCTGCTTAATCCCATCTGAAGGGCCAACAGTTTCTGCTTACGTTTGGGATTTCTTTGAATTCGCGCCTTCACAGCTTTTATCACTGCTGGAGTCCTAACAGACCGAGGGCGACCACTTCTTGACCTGTCATCTACACTAGAGTCTTCATTGTATCGTTTGATGGTACGATAAACGAATCTCTTGGTTATATTCAAATTTTTCAGTATGTCAAAAATTTGAATTGGCGCGTAACCGCAACGATGCAACGCAATAACTGCAACACGGTTAAGCGTCCACTCCATATTTAAAAATGAGTAAAATTCTAAAAAGTATACATTTTTATTTTCATGAACAATTCGAAATTCGAATTCAATAAACTTTTTTGTGGCTAGCATTCTAAAAGAAAAGTTTTTACTGTGTGACAATACTTATGACCTGACTAAGTATATAACAAAGATTCTACATAATACGATCCTTTCCAGTAAAATTATAAATACGTTAAATTTCTGGTCAAACGACCTTCAATAACAAATGGGTACGAAAGGTTTGAAATATTGGAATTCCCGAACGAGTCTTTGCCATAATATCGAGCATTCATAACGGTCGGGTTGGTTGGTTCAATGTTGGTCATTTCGCTTTATATCGCATCGAAAGTCTGCATGCCTCAATTGAAGTAAGCCAAGGACTGAGGATATAGTAGGTCTTCAGTTGTTTTGGTCTTGTTGAATAGATCGATAAAACGAAAATTAAAATGTACCTCGTAATGGGATGTTTGATGCAGTGCTATTTACGAGCTCTTACTTTGTACTTACACCTTAGCTATAGTAAAAGTTTTATATACGATCCTTTTGTATTGAAAGACTTTTAATATATAAAATTGAACCGTCATCAAATTTAAATTATCATCTGCAGCATTCGTTAATCCTTCTGTCTTAAAATAATTGATGCAAAAATGTGGGTATTTGATTGTTTGTACGTCCACCACGTCAAAACGGGTTTAAAAAAACTTATTATTAATACATAACATAGCGTACATATAATTCTAAATATTTACCCCTAAAAGGCTGAATAGCATGTCTAAGTCATGGAAAACGAGGAAACCGCGGGACACAGATGGTATCCATATCACGGACGACAGCTCCCTAGCGACGCGCGATCACACGTGAACACGACACGTGACCGCATAAAGTATGAAATGAAAACCTTAATTAACTTTTACATTATTTTTATTCGTCATCATACCATTGATCGTATCATAAAGATCCGGTCACTTGGTAAAGTAGGTTCATTTAGCTCTTTGTCGTACCTATCTGCTCGGCCCTGATTATATACGGACGTAATATGAGAAAGGGGATTTACACTGTTTTTGCTTCTTTTTCAAAGTACAGGGAACACCAAGACTAGTTCAGAGCCTGATTTGGTTAACTTCATGAAGTGCGATGTTTACTACTTACTATAAAATTATTTACAAAATTTTCCAGGAGAAAATAAAAATGGCAAGATCTGAATTCTTCCGGTTTCGGTGGTAAGTAAATAGCCAGAATCGTAATATTTTTTCTCGGTTTCGCTGCCGCTTTCGTATAAAGAAATACGTGTGTCGCATAGGAAAAGGCACAATTTAAAATGCAAATAATTGGCTGTTTATTGCCAGCATGTTTTTACCACTGCAACTGAAATAACGTACCTATACTGAAAAATACTCGTGCCTGAATAACGAATTTTAAAATAGTGGAGTCCCGGCTGATATTCGGCGCGCTTTTCGAGTTTTTAGGGTTTTATGCAGAGGTATAGCTGTGCAGCTCAAAGCTAATGGCTGAATAATGGCGTCGGGTGGGGCTTAAATTTGAGTAAATAATTATGGCATTTTCAATTCTAGGTACAGGGTGGTACAGGTCACATCTACAAAGCTAACGTAGATTTTTACAAAAAAGTATACTTACTTGTGGAGTTAAAAATGGCATTGTTTCGTACAAAAATAAAGATCTACTGAGAGATTGAAAGCTATTTTCAGAAACAATAAAACTGAGGGCCGCCTTTGTAAACTGAGTTAAACTTGAATCGAAGTTCGTTTCTACTACGAAATGACGCGAAACAATCTAAAACTAATCTTGTTTGACTTGCCCGGCGTCATTGTACAAACCAAGGGATTAGATCAGGAGCCTCTAGTCTTGCCGTCAGACTCGTTTTGTTGGAGGGAGCTAAGATTCAGACATTTTGTGGTGCCTTCTTTAGCTTTGATATTTCAACTTTCAACCATTGTGCCTTGAGATGAGCTGTTTCGGAAACGGTGTGGCGACAAGCTTAGCCAAAGACTGCGATAAAGTAATAGCTGTCCAGAGTGTGTCGGACGTGGGTAGAATAGTAGGGATCGATTTATTAAAAGGTCACTCGAGGAGGCTCTTGAGAGATAAGAAAAAGGGCTTAGTCACTGTGATATTATTTCACCCAATCGGAACAGGAAACAAACATAACAAAATCCTAAATTCTTACTAAACATTTAGCTGCGAAGACACTATAAAAGGTCACGTTATTAAACACATTATTATTGTAATGTAAATTTTTTGGGAGATTTCAATCGGTGGTGGACTATTGTCGAAACTGTATTCTATCTATCTGTTGTCAACGTTTACGTAAGATTTAGAATATAATTTCTAGGTATTATATTCTAAATCTAGACAATTAATAACTATTGGCAAGATTATGATATCAATTCTAAATCTATAGACAATAATTGTCTAAGCTAAGTATAAAATCGATATCAATGCTTAGATCCGGCCTAAACTTATACATATATTTGAAACGTTCCGTTTTAAAACAGTGGAGGCTTCACTATTTTGAAGTTTCAGCCGCTTCGGGGTAGAATAAGGGGAAGTTAGCAGTTATACTCAATGGGGGCGAAAATAAAGGCGCTGGGGCCAAAATTTCAAATCTCGGCACGTGATAAGGGTAACAATAGAGACGCCCTGCTGTCTGCAGCGCAAATGGGTACAGCCGTCTTGAAAAGTGATTATTATAATTTTACTGCCGAATCACGCACGTTTTTATGCTGGGTGGTTTTCTGGAAAATATAAAAAGTGTACCGAGAAAAACGGTAATGCTGGATATTGCCATAGCGATTACGGTTCGCTCCAACTGGAATACGAAACTGGTGTTAATGGTTGCAATCATATCGTTAAAGTTTAACCACTCACAAATATAACAATATATAAACTGAGGTCCGTAACCAGATTAAGATAATATTTATTGTGCACAAAATAATCGTATGGAGTGAAAGTGCGGTGTTTTAGTGATTCTGTGTTGGTAACAATGACCTCTATTTTCGACAGCTGGAGTCGTATAAACCTATTACAACTGGAAAACTATGTGCTTACAAAATAAACAACAAAATGAATTTTACTTTAGCTGTGTGCCGAGATAAAAATAACTGTACAACACGAAATAAACAATTCTGAATTTGGGCTAAATGAAACACAAACTCAAACCACTTTTGGCGACGACTGTAGGCAAACAGTACACGCTTTCGACAAGGCTTGTTTTGTTCGCGAAACCGTGGAACCAACCTCACTGTTGAATGTAAAGAGCCTCTTTGTTTAGGCGACTATTATAAATAGAATCTTCCACAAAATAATAATTTGCAAACGAACCCAGCTGCAGAACAGATAAGTAACTCAACTTGCAAAGTTTTCAGGCATGATTTTCTCATACAAAGTTCTAGGGGGCATGTTGTTACTGTTATACTTTATACTGTTAGGTACGTACCTATAGAGTGAGATGACGCTTACCATCATTCGAACAATATGCCCCATACATGGATGATAAACCACGCAAACATCGCTAAAGAACATGTCGGAATATAGCGGCTCCTATGAAGCTTAGAACTTCTCAGCCTTTGAAATTACTACTAACCTTTTGCAAGTTTATCAAGAGCGATTTTACTTTGTCAGAAATTCTGTGACGAACGACTTAACTTTGATAATAATTTACGCGTGTATTTTCAAATTTGTTCATGTCATAAATGCAGTTTTGGGTCTGGGTTAAAAATTGTTTTCCAGACACATTTTTCCAAGCCAGACCAGGGTGGTAAAAATTATACTCGTAAATCAATATTATAGTCATCTACATATTCACCGTATTTAAACAGATCATTTCTATACGTTTTACAAAGATGCTTACAAAAAAAATCTAACACAAGGCAGCGCAAGCTGCAGAATTATTATTGTGTAAAACAAATGACAATCGCTACCGCGATTCGCGCGATCTCTTGGCAGCCAGTATTAGTACAAACTGAGCATGAAGTTGTATTAAGGAGTGAATACTTCACACGTTTCAACCTCCTTTGCAACTTGCCTAATGCATAATGCTTGCAAAATACCGAAACAAAATATTGGACCCATTTATTTATAAGTTATACTAGTATTTTGGGGCAAATAACATTGAACTAGCTGTAGAGACTAAGCAACAGGAACTCTTTGTAAAATGTTATCTACTGAACCCAGATCGAACTCGTATTGCATAACTGAGAGCATTAATTTTTATGTGGTGTAAAAATAGTACAGTAAAGGATATTTTCGTAAGAAACTTTCTTGTATAAGCTAGAACTCCAACACCTACGAATATGTTCCGTGCATAACAATGTTTCGTAATTATACTTGATTAAAATCCGGCATCGCCCTACTGCTCCCGGGCTAAATGAAGTTTTAAGAAGATTAATTTGAAGTCTTGTCGTGTGTACCGTAAAAGGAGAGAGGCTTTCAAAGGCTCAGATTAAAGTGCGCAACGTTGTATAGAAAAGGCTCCTGTGACGCGAATAAGCGTACACGGTTAGCCTCTATTCAATTCACAAGTTTTAGTCGCATAAAATTATGTTTTCACAAATTCTCTTCGCATACCGGAATATGTTTAAGTTTCGCATATTGCCGTGGTTGGTACTAAAACTCAGATAAGCCAACTTTTGCTGTATTTTGTGTTTGCCATGTTCGCGTAAAATGTTGTTAGCAAACTCGAAGGTTGTTCACGGGAATTATGGGTGGTTAATACTTATAGTCTTGTTTAAAATGGAGGTCGAAAGAAAAGATGCAAGATTTTTGCGTTATAAAAATAAAAACTGAAAACAACACATTCAGTCGACATCACAATCGATGGGAACTTCCTATGGTTTCCAAAACCTTCTGCACCTTTGGCCCCTACATTCCCACATCGCCATCATTGTGTCCTGTCATTAACGTTTGAATGTATCCCAGGTTGCCACTGAGAAATCATGAAGCAAAGAAGAAGAAGAAGTCTGTGGCCTTACGCATCGTCTTGGTCAAACGAAGACAGACGTCTTGTTTCCCTTTTCTTTCTTTAATTTAGAAGTTTTCGCAAAGAGCTTTCAGTCCAGAAAACAGACGCAAATGTGTCGTCCTGTGACACAGTATAAGTAAGTTGTTACGTATCGTGAGGAGGGTCGTGTTCAGCCACATCCCGGTGGGATAATGTATTCCTTCCGAATAGGGATGCAAGCACAAAGGGGTTCTACACCTAGTAGATAAAAGGTAGCTGCATATATTGTAATTTGAAGAGCCATTTTTAGAATGCTCTCAAATTTGGGATGCTATTTTATACAGTCGCATCCGTTACAATTTTCCAAAATTTATGGCACGTCGTTTTAGGAAAAGTATCACTCACGGTACACTCATCAGCAAAGCAAAGTAAAGCAATCCAGAAGTCCAAAAAAATCAATAACGTGAGCTACTGATTCAACAAAATAAACTATTTGTACGTGCCGGTATAGGTTACCGTGGAACAATTGTAATACTGGACTAAAGTAAATATCACAGCAACACGATGTCCAGGCAACTGATAGAACTAAAAAAAGTTAAATTAATTAAAGATCTGTACTCTTTTCCTTCCTTTGTAAACATGAGTTCAATTCTATAAGAACTTGATCTAAGAAACAATGTCTGCAAGACCAAGAAAATGTAACAACCCTGCGTCGCCCTCGCCCGGCGGGAAACTTGCAATTTCACACTATGGGGAACTCGATAACTATACTACGTCACTATCACAGTATAAAAACAGTAAGGATATTTGTACCTACTCATTTTCAAGGCCATCAGATTTTACCTTCGCTCTTAATGGTATAGCCACTAGGAAGACTTGCCACGGAATATAAGGACGACATGAAAATGAAAAACCAGTGCTCTCAAAAACAGAGCGACGGTGTCGAAGTCTCGAATGATAGTTGCGTAGAAATTGATTATGCAAGTCCCTCCATACTGTTCGTTCGAATGTAGACGTCTTGCGTCGAGATTATATCGAAGTGCTACGTTAAGTCGGATTCGATGGTATTAACTTAATGTTTCCGTAAGTGCTCCCAGCTATATAATGGAGCGAACTTTGAAATCTACGAGATTCGAGGCGGAGTAATTAAATCTAGATCGGTGCTGGATGAATTGGAAGTGTCGGGTCGGGATCGCTTTGAGATGGCGGATTATTTGACACGTAATAATATGTTCCTGAATTATTATATAGACGCAATACCTTGTTGCATTTACTACTGAAATTTGTAATATCCTCGTTTATTTTCTTTTCACTGTAGTCGATGTGGTTTACGTGAAGTGGTGGTAGTATACTTACCAATTTAGGGGTTTCTTTTCTATATTTGAAGATTTGTGTACACAAATTGACATCACTACCAGGCTTCAAATGAAACGATAGACATAAAGGCATGCTAGCCTAAAGTAATACGGTCAGTAGCACTTATATAAATCTAAATTATACCGATCTAAGACGTATTAGGACTATTAAGGCACCGCAAAGGCCATTCAGCCGCCTTTTTGTGAAGAAACCGTTTTCCCACAAAATATATTTAAGGCACTAACATACCTTAACAATGCTTAATCGCATTATCCATACATCAACGTCGTCGAAGAGATCCGGGCGTCACGCCAAATTGGGATTAATAAAGGTTTTAGGACATGGGCGTAGTCAGGGGAGGGGCGAGGGGGGTGGGGCTATACAAATGTACCAAGAATAACGTATGGTATCCATGAGAGCACAATTATAACATTATAGAATATGAAAGAGTAGCAAAAACTGTGTAAAATAAATAATTATCTATTATAATAATGTATTCTGTCGATAATTTTTCTCGCTTATCTGGAAATAGTGAGTTACACATTCCAAGTAGGAAATTAAGGATTCAGAGCAGTTCAGACCTTGGGGGAAAAGCTCAGCGATAGTACTACGGCCAAGACAATACAAGTTGAGAATTTCAGCATCGCTTCATCAACCGTTTCATTACCCCTACTCCAGTTCTAGCTGCGCCCATGGTCTTAGAAAGAAAAAACGCTCTCATACATTTTCTTTACTGATTACAAGGTGGCAAGACAAATCGGGGATGGGGGAGAGAAATAATCTCGAGTTGTTTTTCTGTTTCTTTGTGACTGATTAGTAAAGCTTTCCTTTTGTCTTTTGTTTTGTATCCACTTAAGAAAGTAGTCTGGAGCCTCATCATTTCTGCTCTTAAATTAAGAGGGGCTTATAAAGGTTTCTTGGAACGTGTAAATACTTTT
Organism: Hylaea fasciaria; assembly: GCA_905147375.1. Taxonomy (NCBI): domain Eukaryota; kingdom Metazoa; phylum Arthropoda; class Insecta; order Lepidoptera; family Geometridae; genus Hylaea; species Hylaea fasciaria. Next base: position 3,523,094 of record LR990201.1, read on the forward strand.
TAAGCTTTTATCGTTTCCGTGCTGTTCTGTACGTTTACAACGTGCAAATTTCAGTTCTAAAATTATTTTATGTAGAGACAAATTGAACTTTTTAACGGGTAAATAAAATATATGAAACTTCTACGTAATCACAGTATGTTACACTACTGGTATACAATTTATAGAATTTCAGCTTCTAACTTTTTTGTAATAACCCATCTGCAACGAACGAATTACAGTAAATTCCAATAGATTAAATTTACTGCAAATAAATAATAACAACAATGAATAAGTACTTACATGAAAGATTATTTACATAATATAATTCACATATTTTCGGAACGTTAAACGGAATGGAAAAGCGCAATGCCAAAATTATGTAATTATATTACATAAGTACATACAATAGTTATACCTACACTTATTTAACTGTGACCTTGTGAATACATGGCTTTCGAAGAGCATTCTTGGCAGTGCTTCATCGATTTCATATACATAAGTACATAGATGCGGTGTTACGTCGATGTGTGAACTTTCTTGACGTCACAAATACGTATTGTGTAAAAATGTCAAGAGTCACGTACCTAGTCGTTTAAATGACATATTTTATAATAATAATTCTTTATTTTGTAGGTATATATTTTGTCAGCGTGCCTTAAATAACCCAGTGACAGGCCCAATATACGTTTGACTCTATCTTACCCCATTTCAGCAGAGGACTGCTCGGTACTCACAAGGAGGGGGGGGGGGGAGTTTAGTGGGGCTGAGCCCCCACACCCCCTCCTGGCAGAGGGGACAGTACGGTGGCGCATTTACCCCTACTCATAAAACTACTACGTATCAAAATTGAGGTGTCCGAAGCATTTTACATGAAAGTGCCCTTTACTTTTTCTAAGCAACGTTTTGTGTAAGCACGTTTCCCCTAAACAAAATTATGGGGTACCACTATTAGGGCCGGCATTAAAAATTTCATCACGGCATCGCATTAAACCCTTCCCGGCTAATGCTCCGGAATATTCCTTATCATGGACAAATTAGGGCAGTGTTTGCTATGTAACCTGTCACAGTATACAAAAGACGAAGAGTAGTCAGGTATTACACACTAAGTCACTAACACATACGACTAATTTATACCATGCCATTTTAGACCTCAGAAACATATTCTGTTCAGCCAACTCCGACCTACCTATATCGGAAGAGAAAGGTGGAACCAAAGCTAGAAAAAGACTTGGATATTTTTAGGCACATGCTATGACTTTTTTCATTGAGTAAGACTAATCATGACTGTTTTCTCTTGCCTAATATTGTGACGTATCTAATGGAAGATAGGAAAAAGTGTCTCCACGATTCCAAAACTTCGTAGCAAATGTATAGTGGCAAATTTTTAGTAATCGAATTCGCCAAAAACGTTCAAAACCCACATTGAACGTAACATTCCACGTGGTGCCTTATTTCTGATACGTTGAATCACACAAACCGGCTGCGTAATCTAACGCATTGTCAGACACAAATTACGTACCCGAATCAAGAATTTTTCGACTCTGTTAATTATTACTGGCGTGCGTGGCTATTCACAAACGAGGGTTTACCATGAAAGCTTAGTCATTCGGGTTACAAATAGTACGACACAGCTACAAGCACCATGCCCACTAAACAAATTCCCTACTGTGTCTCCACTGTGTATACTGTGCCATGGCAGACCCAGGGCCGCCCTTGACCCGGCACGGTAGCGCAGTGACGTCATACTGTCGGCAGCCAAAACATGACACTGCGGCTGCGTGGGGTCCTTTCATACACTATTTTAGCGCTAAAATTTCGTAGCTCGAAAGTAGGTAAGGTATATTTGTCGAATAAGGTAGCGCCAGGCAGTTTGTCAGGCCCCTGACTGATGTGGCTTAACGACTGTTGTTCATCAATAACAACTGGGATGCACATTGCACTTCGAGTCACGGAGCGATGGAAATTTTCACGTACCTAACTTATATTTGTATCCTGTACTCTGTCAAACGACACTGTATAGGTACGAGTACGTAATGTTGATGATGGATTACATTTAAAACCACGTTTCACAAAACTCTACATAACCTACCTCAGGCATAAATCCCAAATCTTGAGACGAAATCTAAACAAAATTATTTGAAGCATCTCAAAACACATTGGATAATGTCAAAAATATTCGTGCAGCATCCCATAAGGCTCCCAAAGATTCTATTACAATAATGTAGCCTCACGGTGATAGCCCATTTCTGCTCACAAAACAATCCCGAGGTGGGTTGCGATGATCGATGGCCCGGGCGGCCATTAGGATTTTTTTTGTATTTTTTATCTGCCTCTCTCTGCCCGGGCCGTATCGCGCCGGATTGAGCCCATCTACAATTCAAGTGGCGTATTTAAAATGAGCATGTTACTTCACGGACGCTACGTACCTACCTATATTTACGCTGATTTCTGGTAGATTTTAATGCTTATGATTGTTGTTTTTGGACTTTGAATGTAATAGTAATATTTAGCGACATAAAAAAACTACAACAAAACGTTTGTGTGATTCGAAGTTTGCGAAGTTAAAACGGATTTTCGACATTTGGATAATTGATCATGCACTAATTAAAGTTCACCTTAAGTTCACTCTACAAATCTACTTATAACTTAGAGGCATCGTAGAGGTATTTGTGTGCTTGTCTCTCTCTCTTTCGTGGATAAATCCAATTGTGTACGTTACGTGCCTACAGACTGACTAGACTGTATCACTGTTGTGAATGTCTCTAACCCCCAGTTTCTGAAACCTCAGTCAACTTTGACTACAGATTAATTCTATTGCCATCCTTGTCATTTGTTTATAGTCAAATAGAGGCAACGATAGTTTTAATCTACTGTCAAAGCCAACAAATGTTCTAGAAACCGGGGGTTAATCTTACAATCCGTCTACGGTTTGCTATCTCTGCGAAAAATTAACTTACTTAAATTATTAGCGTCTAGGGTAAACAAACTTTACGTGTACTGTACAGTATGTAGGTAATGTTGTTATTCGTAATGCCGTAGGCGTAGCGTACCGTAAATATAATACAAATACAAACTTCACCTACACGATGAATGAATATAGATCATACATAATCAACATGTTAAGATTAATTAAGTAGATTAAACACTGTACGTCACCCTTACATTATTCGCGTTAATCTTCTTCCTTAAGATATACCAATTAAGAGCCTAACTAAGGCCATTAATTTCGCACGCGAAATTTCTAACGCGACTGCCTGACCCTTTTTGTCGCTAGAGCTATAAAATCAACGCGGTAAACTTTAGAAATTATTGCTTGACATGCTTTAATTTAATTAAAATTATGTTAACTTGCAAGCTTTGCCATTTTTCTTTCCTTTGCATAATCATGCAAAAACAGCCTTCTGGAGAAGTTTTATTAAATAATCTATCAAGCTCTCTTTTACATTTCCTATACTTACTTAGGTTTTAATATCAAAGGCTACTACGTACTTACTGCCTACTGTTTATAAATTTCTTAAACCTCTCTTCCAGCACATTAATAATTATGTCGTAAAATTCCATTTGATAAAGGAAACTTCGTCATGAAATTGCCTAATCTGCGTTTTCCTTGCGCCTAATCTCCCTTTACATAGGAAACAAAGAAGCTTTTGTTCGAAAATATGAAAATAGCTCACCAGATTTGCTCACACGGTACCGTAGACCCCTTCCGCCTTTAGGATGGCATCTATTGTACGTTCCGAACTCGGCATAGTTGTTGTTCACTCTGCTGTAGTCAGCGAGGTGTCTGTTCCCGTCCAGGTGGTTCGGGAGCGATCTGTTCCATCCAATAACATCTCCCACGACCGAGCCGCATACCGAGGACTCGCTTTGGCTCTTGGTGTCTCCATTGCAGAGGTCTCCGCTGGACCTAGCGCGGCGGCCCTTTAGCCCCTTGGAGGAGTGCTGGCTGATGTTGGAGCCCATCGCTTGGCGGGACCTCAAGGCGGTCCCGCCTCCATCGCGCCACCTTTCTGATGACCCGCGCCTGTCGCTATTCTTCGAGCTGTTTTGATCTGCGAAAGAAAGGAAGCGTATAATTAAATTGTGAACCATGTAACTTATAATAGGATTAATATAACATTATGTGCCAAATGCGGCATACAATGCGGGACGAAAGCAGATTTTTCATGTGGGCCTAACTACCGTGGGACGAATATGGTATAAATCAAGTTGTAGAGGCGATAAATTGGTATGTGTACAAATAAGTTTTAATCGAGATTCTTGTTTTTATCTTCTTACATTATATAAGATATCTGGTTACAATAATGAGTTTAGAGGACACCAACATAATTTTAGTGTACGTTATAATCGTTGTATGTTAACGGTAGACATGTAAATATACTCCAACCTAGAAGAATAAAGAAGATGTGAGATCTGGATAGAAACCTGCTACGTACTAAATTTCATAAAAGTAACTGGCATCACACATTCATCGCAGCTATGTAACTGTGTGTAATGGCTTCGCAGCAACATGATTAATCATCACGAAACTAATCGGTAGACATTAATACAGAAGCTGTAGTACATATAACGTTGCGCTACATAATGTATCGCTAGCCTCGCTGCCTTGTCTCAATAAATAATTGACGATGTTGCTTACCGGTGCTTGTGCGTCACTGTGTTGTGTGTTAAGCACGAGCGTTCCTCATTGTTTACTGTGCATTGTAGAGGAACTTAGGACCTACAGGATAAAATTGCTTTTCTATTGCAGTAGGCAGACACCGCGGATCGAACACGATTTTGTTCAAATTGAAGTTCGAATCTATGTTTATTAATTTATAGCACCGTGCGATCTAAACCCGCACTTAGGTCACACTTTGCGCTGTTCAAAGTAGCACATTTTTAAACGGCCTGATGTTCACTAACTTCACACCGTTTAAGAATATACCCATCGTTGCGAGTGTAATACTGAACCAAAACTAATCAGTCATACATTTTTACACCACTCACAAACTCATAGTAAGCAAGAAAAGATACGTATAACCTGTAACGTGTGTGACCGAAACGCCAATGTCTTTGGCGCCATATTTCTGCATGTTTTAAGTTTGGTCTTCGTCGGACAATATTACTTATTACGTTGAACGCTATACCTAAGTTAGCGATATTAACCGTACTCTGTACCTTTGTTATAAAATTTCTTATCCGATTATATAATTATTGAAACATAAGAATACTTACTTGATTTAGAATTGTTGCATTTTCACTGAATACACACACTTTCAATTATTATACACCATATCTAATATTATAAAATATAGTCTCATAGTGAATACATTTATGCACAAACCAGATCAATCACAGATTCCTATAAATTAAGTAGGTATTCACGTTACGATAAAGATTTGGTTACAAAATGAAGCCCTACAATATTGATATTTTTCACTGTTTTTTAGTTGAAACATGTTTGACTATTATTTAAAGTGAACAATATTAAATCTAAAACAATATCACATTAAGCAATCCACGAACAATAGATATGCATCCAAAAATAGTAATAAACTAAAATAACAAATCTAGAAGTGATACGGGTAGGTGTAAATTGTGTTTTCCCGTTCTCTACTGGTGGAATGCCAACCTACCCACATTAAAACTTGTGTGTTTATTACTAAGAGTCAAATGAACATCTTTTCATTGCATTAATTAGGAGATTATTTTTAAATAAATTAAATAGATGGCGGGTTTATGTCGCACGTGCTATAAAATAGTATACGATACTTGCTGCGTAAGTAAGTCTATTAAATACACGGCGGTTAGCACCCTCGCTTCGCTCGGGCGCTAACTTCACGCCGCCGTGTATTAATATACTACTTAGACAGCACGTATCGTAATGTACTATTGTCATATGATGTGTATAGCCTAGACTACTAGATGTAGCTTTTAAATTACATTATATATAATATACCAGGCATTAATTTACCCGCATTAATTGCAATTTCCTATAGCGTGGCAACACAGATTTAGAGCGAACCTACGTCATTCCACACGAGGCTGGCATTTGCGGCCGTTAATGAACTCCCAACGAGCAAAGATTAATTAAATCTTCGAAAGCACGTCACGGGCTCACAACACCCCTCATTAAATTCTCTCGATAATTTTGGGGATGATTTTTTTTTCACAAATTATGATGAAACTCGAAAGTAGGTCAGTTTTAATAAGTTGAAATTTGTAGGGCATTCAAATACATGAGAGATTATGTATTATGAAGCGTAACTCGGACAACATTCGCGTCAAAAAGACAACTTAAAAAAAAGCATGTGATTTCAAAGAAGGAAAACGAAATAACCCCTAAAGCCTTGGTGGTAAGTATCTGTGTATGAATCTAACGCCCTCAAGTAAAATCTCTAGTCAAGCCCTTTCCGCAAGCAACCCTTGATGGCCAGTCTCATTCTAGGCTTAGCGTATTTTCCACATCGTCACTTGCAGAGGGTTAGAGGTCAAATATCAAAAACTAATCAAAACTAGTCCCCGTAAAGGGGTTATGACAAAGTAGATAGGCAAATAGGAATTTACTCGTATTTTATGCTATAAGTAAGCATAAAAAACAGTAGGTGTAATAACAAAGGCTGCAAGTAACCCTATACAGGTGGGAAATCAATACTTTACTTTGTAGTAGTGATTCAGAAATACTCGTAGCATGACTTAGATTATTTACGTGTAGGCTTAACGTGTAGGCGTAAATAAAATGCTAAGCTTGGGTCAGTCAATATTGCGACATAGTGAAATGTGTACTTATTGGGTATTTTTAATTAGTGCTACTTTATACATGTTGTAAATTTTAGATAGTTCAGTACAAAATATTTTACAGTATTTGTATGAATCATGATAGTGGTCGCATAATAGTCTCTAGCACACATGTAAAATGTTTGGTGATTTTAAGTGTTTTTTGGTTTTCAATGTGCGCTCGATAGTTACGGATTACGGAATTGTTAATGAAAATCACGGAATCATGCTTGCTTGTTTTGATCCGAATGCGTAGCACTCAACGCGTTATGCAAAGGACGACCTTCCAATCATTGCACAACACTGGCATTGCATTATCTTATCTATTATTTGACATGACAAATAATTCGCAGAACTCTTATTAGGGCATCCTAATGAGAGCATATATCTTTCAGTCCCAACGTCACTTTGAAATCTATCCAAAATGTTTAATTTTTATTAAGCTTGGCAGTGGCCAAGACAGGGTCGTATCTAGGGCAAACTACTGATCTTTTGCCAGGGCCGTAATAAGCAAGAATGATGGCGCAATTTATCAATATTTGGCGAGACATAAAATTGGTCCGAGTTAATTTATCAGTTTCATCGTACTGTTTTGATATCGAAACAAAATAAACGAAGGATAAATTGAAGTTTATAGAAGGCATTGTTATCTTCAGCAGATCGATATATATACAGATAATATTCATATGGCTCAGAAACGGGTCATAAAATGTATAAAAGATATAACGTCAGCAGATAAAGAGAAGATGAATGTGGTGGAAGCAAATAATACGAACGAGAATAACATTCTTCTTGAATAAGATGAAAACAGGCTGTCAATAAAAATATATAGTAGTCCAACAATAAATAAAGTTCGAAGAAAACTACCAAGTATTCTGGCGACAAAGCTTTAGCGAGATCAAACTGACTAGGTACTTAGAGTTAGAATATAAGAGTTAGAATATACAGCTTATAATATTGTTATTCTTAAAGCAGTCGAAACCGCTCAGTCTGTTCCATCTTCAATGGACGCGTCAGCAAATTATTTTAGTATTGCAATAGAAACCCTCCCGATGTAACTTCCGTAGTAGATATCTTATTCAAGAGCAAGCAAATAGAACTAAGCGAACTGGTATCACAGGATTGCATTGTCGACGCAAACAAAGACACGTAAAAACTTAATGTTTCAATGAGACCACGGACATTCATGCCATTTTTCTCACGTTTTTATTTGAAGAGACTGGTTACTAATGTAATTACTAACTAATTAACTAGTTTAATTTTAGAGGAGGAAGTTTAATTTAGTTACATTCGTTTTTTTTCAATTCTACATTATGATCGTACAACTGTACCACTTGCAATCTAGTTTTTGGTAACGGATATTAAAATAGATGTTGATATTGATTATAGCTTCTATAATAATATGACGATTGGTGTGGTAAATAAAAAGTTCGCCGTCTTTATTTATTTAGAAATCAGTTATTTTGAACCATACCTTAACATTTAAGTATTGAAGTCAATGAATTTGAACCTTACTCGGCATTAACATCAAAATTTCTTTGATTCATCAATTTGGTATGACGTAATTTTATAATTCAAAAACAATAGCATTTCAATAATGTGGTATCACATTCGTCGCAAACACGAAATACCAATTAGTCGACACTTTGATCGAACGTGTCACTTCAACCGAGAGCGATTAAATTAGTTTTCACTAAATATTTTTAACAACTGCGTGATGGTAAACGGCTTATGCATCGTTAGTCAAACAATAGCTGACCTAAATACTACATTGGAGACCTAATGAGTGGATATCATTGTCATTCTAATTGATGCGGCAATCGAAGCGCGTCGTTTGCTCTATGAAGATTGATTGCTCTCTAACAGTGCTGTATTAAGTAGCCAATTAATCAGACTATTTGTTTTGGCTGTCAACGATAGATGTAAACATCCAATTAACCGTGATCACGCATTTAATTTGAGCCCATTGTCACGTTAACTTAGTGTTACTATTTGCAGTCTACCTAGCGAAAGATTTTGAAAATGTTAACTTAGTTACTGGCGTGAAGCGTAAATGTGGGTAAACCACAGGTTTGAGTCTAGGTGTTTGTGGTAGCTTTGTCCTCGTAGTTCTTGATTCTCTGGATATAATATCTATAATTACTTTCGTTTTGCCTCGTCCACTCTTTACTTTTTAGACTGAGTTGCATTGTAGTCTTTATCAAGTGTAGTCGTGATAAACATCTGGTAACTGCATATTTATTCATTTGATCTAATCGGTCGTTACAAACAACGTTTTCAAAATCATCGACTTTAATTAGATGGACATCCGTACATAAAATTTGTATCATTTCGAATCCTAAAGTCAACGAGTAAAGTTTGTCTTCCACAGTTTATTTTGCAAGTCAAACGCCGCAATTCACAGGCACAGGGAAAAATATTCCCATCTCCGTCACGCCAAGTTTAACCATTTAATATTTCCAAGTGTTTTTGTTTAGACAACACTTTGTTCTGTTTTGCTGAGCACGGGGACCCTGGTTATTGAGTAATGATGCGTAACAGTGACCTTTTTGTCTGCAGCAGCCTCTATTGTTTTCTAAAACCATTTGTTTCACGTCTAGATACTGCTTGTGGCATTGTGCATCTGTATTGAATAGGTTTTTGTTGTATAGCTATTCAATGCTATCTGTGGCAGATTCATGATATTAGTTGATGTTACTGTATGTGTTTATGTAGGTATCAAGTTCCAGGTATATGTGACTGGTAGTGAGTGGGTGTCGGACATAATATACTGTTTAAAGCTGATCTCATCCTTTTTCTTCTCAAGGGAAGAGCCGACCTCGGCAGTGAGCGAACAGAGTAATCATCACTATCCTATAACTCTAATTAATGAGAAATCGTCATCTATTCGCTGACACCACAAACTAAAAGCCACTGCAATAAGACCGAAACTAAATGTCAGTTAAAAGATAACAGAAAGCTCCTAAATCAGATGCTCATAAGTTTAAAACGGCTGCCTCAAATATTATCAAGTTTTCAAAAGCTTTGCAGTCCTATTCACTGGCAGAGGAAATGTGAGTATGTCCAAAGATTTATTAAACCAAATCCGGAACGTCGCCCGGATTTGGAGCGCAATGAAATCTCGCGAAGACAATTATGCGCTGACAGGAATGAGCCGAGTCGCAGACTTTACGATATGTGTCTAGGTATTTGACACTCTTCTAGGAAATTAGCCAGCGGCTAATTTCACGTATTCGTTTGCTGTTAGTCGACTGGTGTAGGAAAGTAGGTTTACATTTATCAAGAACTTGGAAGAATTCAGTGAACAAAACGGTAGATTTTCTTTGGAATTTTAATCGTGTCTTCGCCGTATTATCTGCTAGCTGGTATGTAAAAAATTATCTTCTTCACTTTACCATTACCAATCGAATTTTCGAACTAGCTGCAACAGCAAAAGCAAAATACACGTAGACCTTTTTAAAGTGCTAAGTATATCCTTGTACAGTAACTAACTGTAAGTCTTCTACATCGTCAAATTTACCTTCTTTACAGTTTTATCAAAATCACAGAAGGTGCAAAGATAATTTTGTCTTGTCATCAGTCCATTGTACTGGCACCTACGTTAGCTATCAACATATTTTTCACTGAATGTACTGCGGTAATTTCAATTTCTTTATTCGTTCTGTCCGATCTATATAATTATTTCAATTTCAATGACGTCAGCTTTCTAACTCGTATCCGCATTAAAGTAAGAACCCAGTACAGAATCACCAAATGGCTAATTAAACACATATTAACATATTAATCTGGAGAAACAGTGTTCGACTCATTGGCGCCACCTTCGTTCCTCCATTATTTACTATTCTGAATCCCACTGGTTCGAGATAAAGCTCTGGCACTCCCTGGTGTTTTAAGTAAGAGGACGTATTAAGACAAATGGCCTCACTCCCCCCCCCGTTAACTTAAGTAACACCGCACACTCGATACATCGGCGGCGATAGGCAACTTAGTTGCTGGGGACGAATTAAACTGGGACAAGAATACTAGCAGTGAATATATTCTCTTCTATGCTTTATTCTAAGACTTAAATTAACTGTTTATTGAGAGTGATAAATGTCTCGTCTTAACAATGGAAAGATTCGTTAACACTATTGAAAATCGAATGCAAAGAATCATCTGTTTTGCGGGCTACATTTTCTTCATTTCCACTTTGCAAGATCAGCTTTATTCCTTGTCTTGAATATTTAGGGTTGTATTCAATTGCCACCCTCATACTGGCTGGCTCTAATTTATCAGAAAGAAAGAAGAAGAATGATGAATTCTGACAATACTGCAGACTACAAGTAATACATTTACATTACAATCAAGACAAAATATGAAACAGCGAGAATATACGATAATAATATTATGGTGTAGGTACGCAGATAGTCGGCGGGTATCAAGTGTGCGAAGAGCTTTATCTAGAGTAGAACTCCCGGCACCAAATAATAATTTCCCTTCATTATTCAAAACTCTGAGGCGATTACACCCACCGAAGTTTTTCGAGTTCAATTATTAAGAACGCGTCAAGTTTTACAGGGGGTTAAAAGCCCGCCTTGCAATTTGGTAGCCTCCTACTTTTATTACTAAGTGCTCTGAGAGTATTCCCTTCACATTGTTATTTTTTGTAGCATTTAAATCACAAACTTCGAACAATAATTCAAGTTTTGACAGCAAAATAATCATCATCACAAAAATCATAATTATACAACTCGCTTGCTATAAAAGCTATATACTAATGGTGTTATTCCAGGCATAAACCATCGAGCACCTTATATTATTAGAGTGCCCCTTTTTGTGACGCGAAGTAACAAGAAGTGCAGATTGTTTATAAGATGGTAAGAGCCTATAATCGTTACATAAAGCGCCCAAAATCCTGTTACAGTTACTTAAAGCTTCACAGAATCGAAGCCAGCAGATCGATCAAAGATTAAGTAGGTAACTCCGTAATCGTGATCTTTGACCCGAGAGATTTTTTATCGCCTATTCCTTTTGTGCATACTAAGCCCTCAATTACTGCGGACTGTTAGTTCTTGGGATTCCCGGAAAGCTATTCTCAGCGGGCCGGGATTCCTATCCATTTCATTTGTCGCTAATTCGTATTTATAATGGACGCTTTCTTAAAAATTCCAGACATTCTCGATACGCTGACGGAGTTTCAAGTACGTAAAAATTTTACGTTTCAAAGTTCAGTCAACAAACTGGAAACTTGAACTTTATTGCTTTTGAAAATCTTGGCTTTTTAATTAGTTTTCTTGTTATATTTTTTAGGGCAAAAACTCAGACTAAACCGGGGTTTGAGTATACATCTTAATTTTGAGATGTATTGTAGTAATTTCCAAGTAGAACCCGAACTCTTAACCCGTCTAACTTCGATTTTTTTATAGCTTTATTCTGTTCTACTTTCGAAATTCATGTCACATCTCTTTTCTGCGCTAAGTACGTCACCACATTTTGCGTTTAATGTTTTTTTACAGAGATATAAAATCGAATGACTTCCTAACATCCACCCACGAGTGCTCCATCGTTAGACACAAATGCGGGTAAGTAGGCGATTATAGCACCTCTTATCCACCACCTGCACTCTGGAACTAGATAGCAGATAATGTGTCACTTTTGTGCATCCTACTAATATTATAATCGCGAAAGTTTGTGATTATGTATTTATTTGTATTTGTTGCTCTTTCACGCAATAACTACAGAATGGATTTTGATGAATGTTCACAATAATAATAGCTTACATATCAAAACACATAATAACTACAATTCTTAAAGATACAAGTATCGTATATTATCCAAACGCGGGTGAAACTGCGGGGCGCAGCTAGTTATAGTATAATTATAATAATTATGATTGACAGTCTTCGTAGTGTAGTTGGCGACTACGAAGCCTGAGGTGACGGGTTTCATTCCCGGCTCCAGTACATATATTTGTGTGAACCACAGACATTAGCTATAAACCTGGGTGTTTGTGAGACATTCAAAGTGTCTGTAGTTCTTGATTACCTAATGAAAGTGAAGTTACTTTGGTTTTCATTTCAAACAACCTAGTATAAAACTTAAACATTGAAGTAAATAGGTCATTCATTTATTTAAATTGGCTTTTATATTGAATATTTTTTTTCTATATCACACCACTTATTTATCAATTTGTAAGAAAACAAGATAACTTATATAAATATGTCAACACATAATTAATTTAGATAAATATGAAAGTAAAATTGTTTCATTTTTACCATTGAGTGAGTTCGTAGGACCAATGCCAATCCCTTGGTAATTATAATCCAGTTATTACAGAGGAAAAATATAAAGCAGAGCTGAGAAGAATAAGCTTAGTCACATTTCATGAATATTCAAACAGTCCATGAGTCGTTAAAGTTGTATAATTAAACTAGCTGTTACCTGCGGCTTTGTTCGCGGTAGTATTACGAGTATATATATGTATATACGAACTATGTATCGACAAGACTACAGTTTTCTACTATAACCCATCATATTCTGTGACTGAATTCTAGAAAATTACCCACATAATAACTAAGAAAAATAATATATTATAAAATAAAAACTTTTTGTCAAAGCAGGCTTTGATCTCGGAACCTTAATATACTTATCTCAACTAAATTAAAATATATTTTCCGCACGAACTTCTATCCTTTCACTTTAAATTGGGTCCAAACCAGTGTCCAATATCAACTTAGAGCGTTCTAATCTCGTTAAAAAGTATTTTGTAAATCAATCTCCGAACTACATAATATTGTTGGAATAGGGCAGTCAGAACTTTCCTTATCCCTCAAACTTTTGTTGAACCTTGCCAAGTGAAAAATAAGATTAGTAAAGTAGGGAACTCCAACCCTTACCTTCCTAATGTCAGGTATTTTATTTGTCACACATTTCGTGATTGACATATTGCTGGGGTTGTACGAAAACATTTTACGTTAAACTTCGACATCACTTTTATCTACTTCGAGGATGATGTCATATTTTTTGCCGATTTCAGTAGATTCTGATAGAATCGAGACGCTTTACTTTGCTATAGAAAATAAGAGTTCTTAGTAAGAAGCTATCATATTTGTTAGATGATGAGGACTGACAAAAACAATCGTACTAAAACAAACAAAAATATTGCATGCACCGCGATAAATTTAAATTTCATCAAACTAAAGGTCGTGTTACGATTGAAAACATGTCGATATTAAAATTGTTCGTGTAAAGATAGAATATGCACATTTAGCTATATTTATATTCAGTATAGACGAATGTGGAGAGGGAGCGAGCGACGCGAATTGGTTTGGATCACGTACGTAGTGATGTGACATGAAGTTATTGCGGTTATCGATAACTAATACAGATATCCGAATTTGTTATCAAAGGCTCGCCTGTAAAAGGACTGCCTGGGGAAGTACCACGCTATTGCTAGATATTCAGCCGCTAAGTTGTTGAGTGCATATAAGAGTAAAATTAATAAGAAATTAAGTAAAGTACACAATTTTTTTACGATTGACGCTTCATTCTATCATTATCATTCGGTGTTGAGCTATGTTCGTTCATATTATCCATACATCATCTCGCTCATCTGTACTCATTGGAAAATTAGTTTTAAATGTATTGGAAGCTGCTATAAACAGGCAGACAAGAAAGCTAGTTAATAGAATCGAGGTTAAAAGATTAATAATATTATACCTTTCCAAAACTACTCAAAACCGTTGAATTCTTATGGACAGGGGTCACAAAATATTTTTGTATAAAATACTTCGATTGCCAGACATCCCTAGCCAGGTATTAATAGCATTGCCATGCGCCAGTGGAATGCACGTCGCTTGCGAGCCAGCGACCAGTATAAAGTAACCACTGTCAAGTTCAACACGTACCTACCTACAGTATCAAGAATAGATCTAGCTTTGTTTCGATACAATTATATCCTACTCGTATAATAAATACAATAGTTTGTATACTTGTTCGCGACTAAACTGCTGAAAGGATTCCAATGAAATCGAAATAATGTAGATAATGTTATTGTTATGCCAAGACGAAATAATCCATACTAATACTCGTATAAAGGCGTACGTTACTCTGTTTGTGTGTTACAATTTCACGGATAAACGGCTGAACCGATCTCGATGTTTGGTATAGAGTTAGCTTAGACCTTAGAGACAGACGATATGATACTGTATATCGCGATTATAATGTAGTCTGCGCCGACGAAGTTGCGGGTAACGGCTAATATTCTACATAATATAATAAGGGACTTCATTTTGTTAGTCCAAGGAATAAAACAGAATTTCCGCCCCGGTGTTTTTAAGGCGCATTATTCCGTACTTGCTAGGGTAGCGTTTGGCCATAAGCTCGTCTGATAGGAAGCGGCGATGTATCCGAAAGTGATGAACGATTGCCTAGAAGATGATTTTGACTTGAATTTTATGGTTCCTGTGGGATTACGGCCTACATAGAAGAGTAGGTATACAATTCTCTGACGGCCTAATCCTGCTCGAGGAAGTGATGTGAGTGATGTGACCTTAGGAGGTGGATATGGGTAGATACTAAAGAAATAGCGTTCTTTGTACTAATTATAGTGTGTTATCTCCAATGTTGCGGCACACGGTATTTGAGTAAACTAGTCTTTCCTTTATGAATTGATTTGAGGTATAATTGAAAATGTTTGTGTGAAACTTAATGATGAAAGTGCCTGTAGTACCTTACGTAGCGACTGATAAGTAAATGATGCTCAAGTTTTGCTTTTTTTTTATAACTGTGATTTAAAGATTTAAAGGAAAATATGAACACCGTGCCACTTTTGACAAGCCGCTCATCGTTCAAATCTCGAGGATTTAAAGTTAAAATGTTTTACCCAAAACACGAAGCTTCCTGACAAGCCGTGTTAAAAAATAACAACATTTTCTTCACGTAACAATTTCCTCAACGAAAAGATCAAACGCTTTACAAAGAGGTCCTTAGAGTGTAATAATTCCGGTGTAAATAAGTTGCCCATACAATAAATTGCTATGAGTAGACAAAGTTCACACAAAAGCCAAGTGAATGGGTGCATGTAACGGTACGTGCCCTTCTGTTTTAATATTCTTGGACATGCTGGTTTCCTCACGATGTTTTAATTCACCGACCGATGGCATCTAAATGCGCACAATTGGCAGGGGTTTGAAACTGTTATCCGGTGCCATAGGATTTTAAAGCACAAAATAAATGTTAACCACAACTAGCTAACTCAGTAGCTATAGCTAATGTTGCTTGGTGTTTGCGATTTTTACTAAAATACTGTAATCACAGACTACAAGGAATCAAGAATTTATTAGGCTGTGCTTCAATTATTATACAAATTAATCACATGGAAGAGAAGACTGGAATAATAAAATAGCTTTTCATGAACTGCATAATATTTTAAACAATAAAGAAGTTGTTTTAGGGCTACGCTAAACAAAACGTAAGGAGCTATTTTGTCCAATGTTAAGTTACTGTTTATACTTCCGAAGTCTCGCCGAGAATGAAGCGGCCCATTTGCCTGTCATCAAGTCAAACAAATAAGGAACCAATTAAACGTCTTCGGGCGCCACTCGATTAGCCGCTCGTGGCTTGGCCCAAGTTGGGCCAACATCAACATCTTACAAGAACAAAACTCCGAGCTTATAAACTGCTGGAAACTTTGGACAATGTCTTCGCAAGTTACGCATGACTTGGATGAAGGATCAAAGTTATGTCAGTTGTTGTTGCGTGTGTCAGGGTAGCGTAATTTGTATGTCAGTAGGAGGTAGTTTGTCTTTCTTTTACGGTATTTAACTTCAAATTACTTCAAAATGTTCAGCTCATCCCCATTGAAGTTTGCCAATTATGGATACTTTCTCATTGTGAAGTTAAGATGGCTGTCACCTACATGATGCGACGCTTAGAAGCTGGTAGGTGGGCTATATTGGTAAGGAAATATTCTCTACTGGATAATATGACATTTCTTGCTGATGTGCCGACCCTTATTGGTTTCAAGTTTGTCAATAACGTGAGTAAACAACTTCTATCTATCAATAATGACTGCGATTGACATAGACGAAATAAATACTACATAAGAGGGATACTCAGATTAATCTGATAAGTACTATACCTCTATGGAGTGATAGAAGCCGAAGCGCGGGTGTTATTAGGTCGCAAAGAGCATAATATTAAGTTACCCCTTGACCATGACCTCTCTAAATGATAAAGGAAGATCTAGCAACTTATATTAAGTCACACAAAAAAATTTAATGTGTCAAGATTTCGTTTATCAATTTAAAGTAATTGATATCTACGATAAGTCTACTCTTAGGTACGTGAAAGACTACCAAAGAATATTATATTGCTAGTGACTTTCTCATTTACTTTTACGAGATACTCAATACTACTCAATCCCTGAATGATTTAGCAGGTGCCGATCTCACAGACAGGTTAAAATCACTTTCAGGAGTTACATATTTCTGTCAGCGTAAGAGGAAAAGTGTCAATTCTGAGATGCCTGTGTTAATGAAAGTGATGCCGTTGAGGTGTTGTCTTCTCATTATATTTACCAATAAAAGAGAGAAATTGAAAGAGTGAGAAAGAAAATGAATGAAACTGGAAATCATTTAAATGTCTATGAAAGTGAAAGTCTTGAAGATGAAGACTATTCTCTCACAGACCATAAATCATAATTCAATTCGCAAAATTCTAAAGTTTAAGCGGATCATTCAGAATTCACTTTATGTATGTGAGACAGAGTAAGGGCCGCTTTAAATGATGAATAGACATCCAAAGCCATTATCCAAACTTAAATGGGTGGCACAAAACACGTATCCAACTTCTATACAGTAACTTATTAAATCCGGTACGATGGAGGGGCTGGCACCAGCCCGGCAGACCCTGGCACTGCCTGGTACAAAGAGGGCATTCACAATTCGCCAGTCAAAGAACTGTCTGGGGAACTTATGAAATTTCCAGCGAAATGTTTGCGAGCAAACATTTTCAAAGAGAAATAAACTTCGTTTTGGAATATGTCTCATGACTTTTGCGTCTCAGTGTCTAATTTGAAAGGATACTCAGAATGCTGCAAATTGTATGTGAAGACAGTCATATAAGGCAGTTATAAATAAATTTTTAAAGGGAAGTACGTTTAATTTTCAATGTAATAAATAATTGTGTGATACAGAATAACAATATTACTTATGAACAAGCTCATGACTGGGTTTGACAAATAAACTTAGGTCACACAGGTGTGGCTAATGAGAATAAGGTTGAAAATATTCACAATCTAATTAAAAGCGGCATCTCTAGATAAATAAGAGGCATACAATACCCTGGGTACGCATTAACAAGCTATACTTTTTACTTTCACTAAAACAGCTAGTTTCAAGAGAAACATCGTGAGAAAAAACGTCACAAATGACTCAAATTCCTATTCTCATAAACAGGGTACACAATCAATAAACTAATTATGCAAATTCTTCTTTTCTGAATCTATTTGTTTGCAAGGAAGCGCTTCTTGAACAGTTATAGGTACTAAAATGGCATGCAAAATATTCCAAACTCTGCGGCCCAATAAGTAATTTAAACAATCGTTATGAGACCGCTTGTGCAAGCTTGAATAACGAACGAACGTTTGCGAAGACATCGGTAAATCCCAAGGAAATTACCGCTATATTATGTGGAGTGACGTTAAGTATTGCACACACGATAGAACACACGTGTTACAAGTATCTATTTTGCTACTGTAACTTTTTTGCTCTTGCGTGTATTCTGGTTTTAGCATTGCAATGCAACTCGCTTGCATTGTAATTGGGTGATGCTCGTATCATTCTAACTATCAAAGTTCTTCGTTATTATGCCAACTGCCCGGTTTTCAAGCATGACTGCAACATTTCTTCAGGAAGCGTATACATTATGCCAATAATTGATCGTGTTCAAATGCTTGCGCATCCGCATAAGAACTTCCTGATAAACTATTGATAATGAAGTTAGTTATATTCTTGCGTGTGCTTTTTTTAATTCTACACACTTTTTCGGTCTAAGGGGGAGGCCAATGTTCAGCTGCAGTGGACGTCTTCAGGCTGATGATGATGATGATGACACACTTTTACACTAAAGAACGTGCTCACTAAAGAATCAGCGTGCTTGTTCGCTAATTACGTGTAACTCTCATTGTTTGATAGTGTAAACCACCTTTAGTGCAAACCGTGGCCGTAACGTATTCGGAACGAATTCGAGTTCTCGGAATGATCTCGATTTATCCTAAGGCATGATTTGATCGGTTACTACTGGCGGTTGGATGGCAGATAGCGAGAAAGTGGAGTTGGATTGAGGAGACTCTGGGGACTTAAGCTATGGATACTTGATAGTATGCTATGTTTCTCGGTCGTGCTATGTAAAATGCAAACCGAGTGATTTGAATTTTTGACTACAATGCTTACGACATCGCTAAATCAAACTTAATGAACTCTTCTTAGTTTTATCGCAGACTTTTTAGTTCAATTTTGTGATATAATATGAGGTTGTATGAGAGGAAAATATAGTAAAACTATAGCTATTTCCCGCGACTTCGTACGTGTGGACTGTAACAATGTGTGACGTCATTATAACAACTTCAGCCCAGTTCCCGACTCTATCTCCTAAGTCCGCGGAACGCACCTACGGGCGCAGCAATGTTGGATGCGGTAACTACTATTTATAGCAAAATTTAAAAATCTTTATTTATTTATGAATTGTATACTAAATCCTACTCGAAACTAAGCTACTAAATGCCGATATTCCCATCAAAAACAAACAAACAAAAAAAACAGACAGAAATTCTAATAAACACATTTTTGGGTTTAGTTGCCATTAAATAGTCGATCCCAGTTAGTTTTTCAAAACTATTTTCAATGTACACGCTATCTTAGTTGCGATTTTATAAATATACCTAGCATAGATAATAATATCAACATTATAAAAATGGCCTACATCAAAGGCACAGTACAAATAATAGGTTGTATTTAGGGATGTTACGAATGTCATATTTTTCACATTCGCGAATGCGAATGCGAATATTCAGGATGCGAATGTGCGAATGGGAATGCGAACGCGAATGTTACGGAATGACTTAAGAAAAAGTCTTTAATCAACTTAAGTCACTATTTTTATTACTAAAAATAGGAATATTAAACAATATTAAAACGGTGTCAAGCTTATACAGAAATTATATCGAATAATCAAAGTTCAAAAGAGGCATATTTATACTTCAGGAATAGTAGTTTTGCCACCTTTTCGCCCAACCTTTTTCACTAAAACTGTCAAAATAGTCCAACACAATAATTGTAAGTTCATAAACTACATATTTTACGTAATCATTGTTTAGAACTCACTGACCAAACAGCTAAAACAAAACTAGCTAAACTAACAATAACTATGCATGCAGCGTATTAATGCATTGAAATAAATGCATTTTATTGGTCAAAATAAAACACATGATGCCTTCCTGCGCCTTCTGCGCATGTGAGAATCGCCCGACGCCCAATCTCGTGGCCGCCGGGCCAGACACAACACGACCTGTACCTACAGTGCACACATTCACATTCGCAAAACATTCGCATCGCTTGATGCGAATGCGAATGCGAATGTTGGAAATGATGCGAATCATTCGCATATGCGAATGCGAATATTCGTAACATCCCTAGTTGTATTTTTACCATACACAATGTTTACATCGTAATGCGATAAAAATAAATATTTACACATGTGTTGATGTAAGTAAATTGTAATCACTTTGCTTGATTGTGACTTACATGATTGTCATTTTCAGTGATATTTTTATATCAAGATTGAGTGCATCACTATAAAAATCGCACAGTTGTACCTACCTATATTAGTAAGAGCAAGGCACCATTAATTAAATCCCAGTGTCTGAGCATTTTTTTAGAAGTTAGGTAAAGGTGAACTTTAGCAACCTATATCAAAATTGAATTCACTGAATTTTCAACGAGCATTACAAACTTACAGCTGAATAACGACTTGGGTAAATTCATTCCTAATACCAAAAGTCCTTTGTTGAATTGTTGGCTAATATAGAACGTCTGTAACTTATGCCCCCGAAATTAATGTTTCAATAACTTAAAGCCGAAGGTCGTCGGAGAGGAAATCGAAGAACATATTATATCAATTTATCGTACGGAACTTCTAGAAGTGGCTCAAGCTGATGGTGTTTAGAACTAGAAAGCCTTGTCGACTACTTGTAGGTACTTAGTAACTAGCTAAAAACGGGTCTAATTCTCGCTAAAACTAATATCAAAACGTATAATTTTGACACACCTCGACGTTACCATGCCTCGTTTTTAGCTAGATCATTATGTTTTCTGTTCGTGAAAGTTTAAGAACTACTTGTATCTACTCAGTCTATTTTGTACACACTACTGGAACATATTGTCACATTCATGACGTATTCTCTCAGAGAGGGAGAGAGGAATAGGCCATACTTACAACATAGATGATAACATGTACCTATAATACAACTCAGTGTGTGCGCGGTGCGTTGTCCGGGAGAAGTCGATTCGCTTCAGTGTCATTGAAACAAATAGACGAGAAATTCCAGCAAAAGAATTCACTTCAATAGAATCAGCCTCCAGTTGAATCGGTTCGGGCTAACCGCTAAAACCAAGCTTTTCACCAACTCCGAACTTACCCTGTCCCACTTTACGCTCATAAGATTTAAGTTTCCTTCAACTTTTTCTGGCATGAGTTTCAAAGCGCGATGTTTCAAGCGGTTTTATTAGTGCACACAGTGGCGATACATTTCCTTTAATCAGAAACAGGATAATTATGCTCTTAATGGTAGTCACTGTATATTTGCTCCTAGTCACAAATAATTAGCATATTATTATAGGAATCCCTACTTTGTTAATATTGAGGCCGTGTTACTTTTCATTATCATCAACGAAGGTGCTGAAATACGGCATCGATCTCCTTATAAGCCTTTGGTAATCCAACACCGGTGAAATGTTAGCGTTTAACAAATAAATTAATTAAAATTATGGTGAGTAAGTGGAAAATTCCACCATCAGCCTTGTATCGGATATAACCCATACAAGCAACGTCTTAAAACTCCGAATATGAAGAATTTATGAACTTGTCTCCCAATCCCTCTTACAGAATTTGTTGGGTAATTTCACCTATGGAATATTTAATGACGTTACAAGGAAGCAGACTCTAAGTCGAGTGGAAAGGAAGTGGAACCGACCTCAAAGGAAATTGCGATAGGCGGATCACAAGCTTTGCAAAGAACCATTAAATGAGGTATCTACAGGATTACCACAGACGATTAGGTAAGAATTTATTCTATTGACTTTGAATTAAATCTGTTGGTTACAATAGCTACAATGGTTTGTACTTTCAAGCTTAGTAGATTAGGGAAATGTCATTTTATTTTTAAATAATAGTTCATAAGTCACCATCACTATCATCAGCTTATTACGTTTTTACTGTAAAGTGTGAGATTGTGGGTTCAATTCTCGCTGATGGAAAATATTTGTACTAACCACGAGTATTTGCTTTCTAGGTAGGTATGTATATATTATGGTACTTATTCCTTGTAGTTTATAATTTCCATGATACAAGGAATGCATTAGGAAGGAAAAGTAAAATAGGGAATACTAAGTAGTTAAGAGTCAGGCGTCATGTGATTTTGACGCTTATAGAGGTAGTTATTTATCTTTATACTAAAGTAGGTGTGCCGTTTTACGTTATTTGTAAAAGATAACAATGTCGTTTTACTTTATTTTTCTTTTACATATGTATATTATCTATTTAAGCAACTAAGTTATTACGTTAATACATAGCATCAGCAAATAATCACGAAAACACTTCAACTCAGAACCATGCGTACAACATTTCGACGCCTCCGCTCTAAACCAGTACCAGTTCTATGTTTTATGGCGTTTGCACCCACGGCGGTGGAAACCAAATAGGTATTCCTGCTTGACCGTGGGCAACCCAAACCCACTGTCCGAATGGTCACTGTCCAGTAACATTGATATCAAGAAGTTTAGGGTTATTTTTAATTGAAGGTGCAGGATTTACTTTCTTCTTGCAGCCAAATAGTAAAATACGGTAGGTAAATTATATTAAAGCAGCTAGCCATTTAATAAGATGCACATTGTATTCAGTGATTCGCGGTCTTGTTGTAATGGAATAGAGTGGGAAAAGCACCAGGTTAATTAATAAAGAAAGAAAAAGAGTCCTAAATTATGTTACTATTTTGTTGGAAATGTTGTTGATAGAATTCACGGCGACATCGGATGTTTTGGGCGGCCATATTAATTTTATTGTCAATGAATATGACTGTATACACAGTATCTGCTTCTTAAAAACATTAAACACCTTTGGCTACTAAACATTTTTCTCTGAACGAGTGAACCGGTTACTTCTAAGTAAGCGAGCACCATCGTAGACCGCATCGTCACTTTACACCACTTGAGATAGTGGTCAGACGCAAACCTATTCTACTACCTACTTAATACAAAAAAAAACATGAAACCTAAAATATAAATATAACAAAATCTTGCACTTTTATCTCACGGCTTCCCTATAAATTCAGTCTCCGAACTTCGCTGATATTTAAACTGTGAGCATGGCTATAGTCACAGTTTTAAAAGTCTTTGTGCCGGAGCGGGCACGGTCGAGCGGGCAGGCTTGCTAAGCGACTGCGATATATAACAGGATTTAGCAGGTCACGGGACACGAGCCAATGGCTTCTGACCTCTTAAGATAGTCCTAATAGAAGCGCATTTGACATTCTTAACTTGTAGGATGTAGTCTTAAGAGGCTTTTCTATGGGCGTCGTGCTGACCTTAACTTAGCTTAAAATAGATTTCTGTTATAGGATTAGGCCTATTTATTTAAATGGGAGTTAAAATAAGTAATAGCCAAAATGTTTGGCTCCTCACAATTAACATTGGCAGGTCTGAGTGGAGATTAAAATTAATAATAAAAACAGGATACCAAAGGAATTTAATATAATAATTACATGAACGCATCTTGCATAAAACACGTTAGTCGGTACTAATGTAATTACAATCATAATTAGTACAAAAAATTCAGGGTTTTGTATTTTGTTGGTGTTTTGGAGGCAAGATCATATCGGGTAATATTTTTACAGTTTCACCGGAAACCGATCGCGAAACGATCACTCCGACGTCTGTCACGAGGGAATTTATACCAGTTGGGGATCAGCCGCCAAATTGATAGCTGTTCTGGTATATCCGAACCTATGCGGGCATGGGCCAGTTGGCCCGAAGTAGGGCACACACATATTCCGATAACAATAAATAACATGGAACAAATAAAGCCCTACGCTTGACCTCTTTATTATTAGAAACAATGAGAAGGCAACGTAGCTAAACCTCACTCCAAGAGAAGAAATAGTAAGGGCAGGTTATTCAATTTTTGTCTCCTTGTATGATGCCTATACTTTTCCCATAGTTTCAGTTCTTAAATCAGTATTTAATTTTATTAGTTCACCAATGTCATTTTAACCCTGAATATATTTTGTTAGTTTTACCAGGGACCACCTTGTAGGTGTCGGTTGGTTGAAATTAAACTGTCTAACGCAGAAGTAAGCACCTGATAGGCACATAATATGAAAAAAGTTCTGATGTGTGGGTATAAAAAATAAATAAAGAAATAGTTTCTAATCGTAAAAATATAGCCTAAGTATCCTAACAACCCGGTTATTCGCATAATTTGGGGAATTAATGCTACTGTACGAATTTTATGGGTAGGTATAGTGAAATGTATTAGAAGTTCACAACACTTCTCCAGATCCGGTTGTAATATGTGACTAAAACAATATTAGTTTACTTATATAATTGTGTATCTATATTAAATAATGTATATACTCACCTAAATACCTATATGTTGTTTATGTAAGTAGGTGTAGCCTAAAAAGCGGTAGGTATATTAGGCGATGATCCGCACATTTTGAGGAACTAAAGCGAAACATCGGAATTACACACTTCACGCCTCAACAATAAGGCTGTGTAAAATTTTCCACGGCAGCTAAGATTTTTGGAAATAATATTCTATAGGACACCGTTGAATCCGTGTAAAATTTTTGACACCAATATTATTAATGAATCAAAAATTAAATGAGTAGTACGTAAATCTGTTTTGAACGTGAAAATCTACCCAAAAATTAATACCTACTTAAGTAAATAATATATGGGACATATTCTTATAATATTATAATTTAATGTCTAGGTACATTAGTATAACGTCACAGTGATTTATTTATTTAGGTATTAGATGGCAGTAGTACGTCTAATTTAGGGCCTATCCTAAAGTGGAGTCTCATACTATAGTACTCGTATTATTTGTTTCTACTTACTGTAGTTTTTGTATCATAAAATGATATAGCTATGACCTATTTATTTTACAACTAGCGGCGCTCCGCGGTTTCACCCGCGTTACACGTACCTACAACACCTATACGTAGCTATTTGAAAGGTTTGTGCATATTATTGTGTCATCATAGTTAGCATCCGGGTACTGGGGCGACATTCTGTAGGTACATTAGTTAGCTTCCGATATCGGTCGCTAAGTTCTAACGTACCGAAAATGAAACAGTATGAAAGCCACATATAAATTAGGATTAAACCGAGATCGTGGGACAAAGTTAAACTTACCTAATCTTCCTACACCAATGTGAGTTAGTGTGTGTGGATGTATGTTTGTGAGTCACATAATTATGGTATAATCTTATCTATGATATATGCCACCTCTATCGCTTTCCCTCTCCTTCTATCTCTATATCTTTCCTTCTCCCTCTATCTCTACATATTTCCCTCTCTACTCTCAATCTCTATTTTTCTCCCTCTCCCTCTTTGGATTTCTCTCCCTCACCTATATATTTCTATATAGGTACTTACCTCACAATCTATCTCTTTCCCTCTCTCACTCTCTCTGTTCCTAGATCTCTCTTCCTTTATTTCTTTATATTTCCCACTCACTCTCTCACTCTCCCTTTATCTCCTTCCCTCTCCCTTTATCTCTACCTATATATTTCTCCCTCTACCTCTTTTTCTCTCACTCTATCTCTCTTCCTCTCCCTCTATCTCTTTCTTTATCGTGTATCCATTATTATCTATCCCCTTGCCAAATTGCATGACGATCCGTTCAGCCGTTTATTGTGGTCCGTAGGGTTTAGGTCATCTAAAGAATATCTCATAATTTCAGCCCCTTGCTTTGTCCTTTTAGGGATGATTTTGCAAAAAAGCTGGATCCCGTATTTCTTTATTTCTTACCAAAAGCCTAAATATAAATTTTCAGATTCCTAGCTTGAAGAATTATAAATCACCCATACAAACTTTCAACCCCTATTTCATCCCCTTTGAGATTATTTTTTGAGACAAAAGATAGCCTATGTCCGTCTCATAGGTCCAATCTACCCCTATACAAAATTTCATCGAAATCGGTCCAGCCGTTTGAGCGTGAAGAGCTAACAAACATACACACATACACACACACACACACACACACTCACAAACTTTCAGCTTTATAATATTAGTAAGATACACCTAGCATATACCTAGCATAAGTTTTTAATCTAGTAAAAAACATGAAAATAACATGTACCTACATGAAAAATAAAATATTGGTAATACCAATAGGTCTGGTTATGCGCGATAGACACGCAAACCCTAACAAGTTGAATTTCTAAAGAATCTAACAGGAGCCTTCTCAACTGGATAAGGTACCTGATTTGTATGTGTGAGTGTGGAGAAGGAATTTTAAAAGCGGATTTAAGGACTCGGTCCCAGGTAGGTACACGCAAAAACTATGAATCTTCCATCCAAGGATAATGATGCCTTTGGCAGCGTTTTTGTAATAAAAAGATGTAGGCACCTATATCTAGATTATCATCTATAACGTGCCTACGTAGGTTCTAATATGCAATAGAATGAGTAACTAGACATGCTAAGACATAAATTTTGTAATAATGTTGAAGCCAAGATACTTACATCGCCTTCTCTCGATCTATTTACCACAAATCCTCCACACACTGGTCCAAATAATCAAAAACGCAGACAAAACAAAAATACCACAAAACGGTTCACGCACGCACACAATAAGACTATATTAATTTTTACACGAGAAACAAAAACGAATCGGCCTTATTTGATCACAAATTGTTCTACAGTTTTGCGTATGCGGGTCATAGTTCACCAAGAGTATGTGGGTAACTTCAGTGGGTAAGTTGCGGTTGTTTCTTATGACGGAGGTTAAAAAGTGCATCGACGAGCACGTGAGCGAGGAATGTGCCGGCCGGCGGCGGGACGGGCGGACCGGTCGTGCCGAGCCGACTACTGTCAAACGAACCAGCTGGTGCGAGATCGCCGCCACTCTAGCGGGCGGACTCACAACTAAACGAAGCCTTCAGTCGAAGGCACACAACTCGGAAATATAGGTTTTTGAGTTCGCGCACAGTTGTGATGACTCGGAAAAAACAATATTGATTGTGGTCGTAGGATAACATTTTAAGAAGTTCTATTACACATTATATTGATCCTAATGTTTTGAATGCACGTTGAAATATTTTGCACTAGATTTTTTAGGGAAACAAGAACTCAAAATTACAGCAAGTGTGTTTTGACATTTTTGACCACAACATTAGTAGCCATCGCTAGAAATTTTATTGACTCAGAAGATTCTGAAATACGACAAGAAAAAGCAGGAATATCTATTGGCATTTTCAAATTGATTTATTATTTTATAACTTATCCATTTTAGTTCAAATATGGCCACCGCTCAATACCGACAAAAAAGGACATAGCCAACTTTACCACTCGGTATGCGAGACGAGCGTCATGGCGGCGCGTCGGCGCTAGGGTGGGAGGATATTGACTTGCGGCGCCACCACTGCGCATGTACCGGATCAGGCGGATCATGTGTTTCTGTTTTTAACCTAACACTACAAGAAATATATCGCTAATAACCAACTCATCAATTTAATTTCAAGTTGACTTGAGTTTCGAGATTAAACTTTTTGTCCATGAGTTGGTCGAGTTCGACGCACTGGGCGTTTACCACTGGGAGGTTACCATCAAGGCGTACGGCCTTGACCTCCGTAGAAATTAGCGGCGCGGGCGTGTAGAGTATATCCAGGTTTTAACTTTGCAGGACTTTTTAAAACTCTCATCACTATTTTCTAACGTAAAATTTGCTAAATGCACATGTGTGTACATACAGCTACGAACGATGTGTTTCATAAAACACAAGCTTATTTATGAATTTAATCCACTTTGCAAAACAAAGCTTTGCAATTTTAGTTCGTCTGGCTGTCTTGTATGAATCATGGATCTCCAACGGAGTCAACTAACCACTTAACAGTTATTTTTCTCTTGCCCGGGTTTGTTTAGACTGGCAATAAGCAAGACCGAGCGTCCGAGCGTCTCCGTTGACAGACGCTGAATGCAATACAAATAATCTAATTTAATGTTGTTCTTGCTCAGATGTTCGAAGTCCCCAGCTTTATAATGCAGACATGGCCAGAGCTGGCAGCCCGCCAGCATTCCTATCGTGCGAAAGTCACTTTTTCGTCGGTTTTTCGACGCTTTTCTTGGTAAGGAAAGAAAGGAAGTAATTACTTAGATTTATGGTACCCAAAGAAAAGTCGATGTAGCGGTTTCGGGTCTTTTTCAAGCTCCGAAAACAATTTTTCCGACAATTTGACCAATTTGATTCAACCTGCGTTTGATACCTACGCGTTTTGTGAGATAAATGTGAAATTCAGACGCTGCTCTATTTAGGTTTCGCGTGCTATTTTTGCAATGTAAACATTGGGAGTAGGCAGTTAGGCATATAGAGTCGGAATTTATATTTTAAACCAGTAATTTTCGTTCTTTCTTTGACGTAATAATCGAAATAAATACGCTAAGAACGTTACTATTGTATGTTATTGTAGTAAGGTACATTATTGTTACATGTTGGCCCTTAATTAAACCAATAATGATCTATAGTCACAGGGTTATAGGGCTTATAGTCTACTTATGAGTAAAAGCCGTGGTTGTAATGGTGAATAATAAAAATAAGGATGTCTGAGAACAACCTATCGTTTCTATCTACATGAACGTTGATAAATTATGGTACATCCAGAAAGAGAACCACTAATATTATATGATCTTTGAAAGTGCAAAACATTCCGACGAACAAGATAAGTAGTAGGTACTTGCAGCTTGTTTACCACGCCGCATTTCTTCGTCGGCGCCAATCAGATAACGTAATCCAATCAGACAAATCTTACTCTGCCACAAACAAAAGGCTACCCTATTGAGCAGGTACTTCTATACTTACCCAAGAAGTGAACATAAGAACCTCTCAAGTTCAAAATACCGAGCCGAGATGGTGGGCATAAGTACCTTTTAGTGATGAGGCTGGCGAAGGAGTATGTGGAAATGCCGCCAGAGGGCAGGCTCGCTCGAGCCGAATGCTTGTTGAGTACTCGACTGTACCTCGATGGTTTGAAACGGTTGCTTAAGTTGCGAGGTTACAATGAAGTCTACAGCGGGGGAACACAGATGGCGCTATAAAAATCAAGGCTCAAGTTTAGGGATGCTTGAATCTATAAAATGTCATGTATTAAAAAAAAACATATAATACATAGCTGCAACTGGCTAGATAGACAGTGTTGGACCAATATCAGAAGTTAAAATTATTGAAATTGTTTTTGTTGCCGGGATCTACTGAAACTAGTAAGCTCCTATTGTCTCAGTAGTTCCTGTAGCAGTATCTTTAGAGGAACAGAGCTTTTTCTGTGCCAAAAGTTCCATCAAAAAATTATGGGAACAAGCGAACTACTAAAAAGCACCAGATATTGAAACCATGGCAAATCCATTGTAACGTACTTATAGATTGAGCTTAAATGTAATACTGTTTTTGCTGTGCAACTAATGTGAGCCCTCCCCAAACACATCGTAATAATTATGGGGCAGTATCCCTTTAAGCATTACATTAATTCCCATCGCGCAAGAAATAAAGAACCCCCTGAATAGCTAATGACACAGGCGGTTCATTTCACGACAGATAGGACGCGACCTGCAACTAATTACTGGTCTAATTACATCTCCTCGAATTACTATGGAAGCGGCGTACATAATGTATTCCCTTTTTTAAAGAGTCCTGGTCTGAGAGGTTCTCGACGCACCTACTTGTAGAGAAAGGGCACAGTTCAGACGAATCTATTTCTTCGCACGTTCGTGCCTACTTTTATCATCATCTTACTATACGCACTGCTGAGTATAGGCTTCTGTGTATGCTTATAAATATATATTACGTATCATTGTCAACGCTATCTATCAACGGTTCGTTGTATCAGGTTTATGCAGATATTTCTTCACAACATTACTTTCCTCTCTGAAAAGTAGAGTCGTTTAATACCTAACCTGAAAATAGCACGCCAGGTAGTGAGATATTTGCGCAATGAACAAGGAAGTCAACGTTACAGCGAAAACAATATTACCTGCTTACGGTAATCAGGTACTGAAATAAAATCTTGCATACTTAATAGAAATCTATGTGAACGATAACATTGGTCCATTAAAGTACCTATTATACCATCCTATAATACCCTATAATACCTATAATACCATCTGGTCATTCTACACCTAAACCATTTAGACTAGGTTTTACGAGTATTACGAGTATTAATCTTTAGTTCTTGTTTTCTTGACACTCAACAACAGTGTTATTTAACAAAACAGGACACTGAATAAACAAGCACTTGCATGCACTCTGCGAGATGCGTATTTGTACAGTCTACATCAAAATATTTTCATTGCACCGCGCCAGACGCAATGATAGCACCTGCAATTAGCATAGCCCACTTTATTTATATAAATAAACTAAAGTACAGCATGATAACCGAATAGCCCTCTATAAATCACGAGATAATGGAGTGTAGGTAATGTTGAATTAACATAACTCTGCTCTTAACTTCACTACCAAATCAGACACTTACGCCTTTAGTAATACAGACCATATTATTATCAGCAGCAGCAGCAGCACTCCTCCAACCCATTTGTGATAAATGAGCAAACACCTTTCGGAATATTAATGCAAAAATAGACAAGGATAAGAGAAATACAGATTTCTGTCTCGATGTATATATAAATCGGTCGTTGCTAGTTGCCTTTCCAACCTACACAATGTCATGTGAGTTACTATGTCTGAATAACCTTCAATGCGTCATAAATGGTCCTAACAGCTCTAGACGAGAAAAATATACCATAAACTTTACTGGAATCATAAAGCTATCCATAAAGTTAAGCCTGTAATTAATTAGACCGTGCTAAACTTAGCACCTGAGTTAAGGAAAATGGGAGAGACTGTTAAACATAAGTGGATACTTACTCAATTGAAACTTCGCGCCGAGGCCCCGTCTTTTCTCTCTTAACTTATTCCTGAGTATCCTCCGCTTCAGGCGGTAAAGTACCACGTCGGCTTCGTCCACGCTCTCAGACGAGGAAGTGTGAGTGAGGCGAATCATCTCGCACGCCGAGTGACTTCTCTTTTTAGTAAACACACTCGTGGACCGACTTCGCGGCGGGATCTCTGATAGGCCACGTCTATACATTTTTAGCCTCTTTTTCATTTCGTAATTCACGGCGACATCCGATAGAATGAACTCGTTGTTTGACGTGCTATCCCCGATTGTAGGTTTACCCGAACAGATTTTAGCTCGACGTTTGACTCGAGAATTTCGTGAAGCTTCAGCGGTTGGGCGTCGACCTAAAGTGAACCATTCGGGATTACCGCTCACCCGTGCGGGTAAGCTTTTTAAGTAAGTGTTCAGAAAGGATACCTTATTTTGAGGGGGATTGTACATCACACCGGATTTCGAACGCGGGAGGATATCGCTTTCACAGCTCTTACCATACCCTCTCATTGCGGCATCGTTCAATGACTGAGATTTATGTAGGCCCGGTTCAATTTCTTTATTGGATGAGGTTGCATTATTTTCTGATAACGAAGACATGGAACAATTAATACTGCTGAGCAAATCGACGCTACCTTCATGTTCACTGAAGTTTTCCTTGATTCCGTTTACCATTCGGTTAATATCTTCGCAAGTTTCGTTATCTGAACTTTTGAAACTGCTGACTTCGCTGAAACCTCCCGATTGCAGCGAAGCAGTTTCTAGACTACTTCTTCGTGAACTTCTAAAGCTATTAGCCGTTAATTTGTTTGGAATGTTGGTGACACTACTACCGTCTTTTATCACAAAATTATTACTCACGTTTTTCGTAATTGCGAGGGGAGTCCTGTATACTCGAGTGTACACTTTGTCTCCCGATATCGTGTTATGTTTTCGAACAGGTTTTCTATCGATGACATGTCTGAAGTCTTTTTCTCTTAACGATTGACTGGTTCTGAGCGACGAGTCATCAAAGTCGGAACTTTTTATCGATATGTTTTCATCGTTTGTTTCCACGAGGAGATCTCCATTGCAATCAAAAAGTTGTATTGTTGGAAATCTTATCCCCGGGGAGAGATTTCGAGTCCTCAATTCCCATTTCCTTTGACACGGTTTCCTCAACTGAATGCGGATTATATTGTCGTCTATTATAGGTCCATCACTATCACTTGAATCGGTTTTTTCCGCCATAGTCATCACTACCGTTATTCGGAGACCTCAAACATCTGCAGTTAAGGGAAAAGTATTAGGAACTGACAAAACTGTCATTGATCGCTGATGTTTGTTTACGGTCAGCTGTTCTCATTACTTTTGGCATTTTGCCAAACGAAACTATTTTCTGGCATTCGTTCTGAAATAGCGTCAATGTCAATTTTGTTTTTCTACTCGTGAGTGTAAACACGTGAGCAAATTCACATAAGAATTAAATCACACTACTAGACACATTCACACAGTGTAAGGTAACAACTGAACATCACTCTAACGAGGCTCGTCGTGTCGGGACGATTGCATAAGCTCGGGTGTAAATGCCGATTGCGCGGAATTGCACTGTCTAGTGTCTAATGAGATTGATGTGAATAGCTTTAATTTTCTCCGACTGTTAGGGGGCGATTATCGCGTCGGAAGGCGGTACGCGCACTCTAAGCCGCTCGAAAGTTTTCCGAGAGGCTCTGAAATTCTGGTCGATCGCGAGTCCGGACATATCTGCACTGAGAGCAAACAGCTGAATAGACGCGCGGAACTATAAATAGAGACCGAACGAGACGGCGATCGGGCCGGCTCCCCTTGAACCTAGCGCGCGTTTGTTTGTTGCAAACGACGTAATCGCGACGCTAATGCAACAACTGCTCGCACTGACACAGTTTCCCATTTGACCAAGAGCCGCGACCATGTGCATTCGTGACTAATAGATTCGCAGATGGTCATTTATGTAATACTCGTGCACCGAGGCTTTATTCAAACACATTCACGTGTTGTAAACTGTTGTTACGTGCTATTGCCGATGGCAATCGTTGTTCTGTTGTAATTTTTTTGATGGTGTAATAATGCGCGGAGTTTCAGAAAAGTGATTTTAAAATGAAATTAATAGTCTAATTTCGTTTATGAAAGCAATATCTGATAATCAGGGCCAGCTGTTAAATCGTGCGAGTAGTCATCATGATTGGATTCAGCTGGCTAATGGGATTTTGGAATTTCAGCTTTATTAGAAGGAAAATTTATTCTCGTATTCGTTGAAAATATTGAAGGTATTTTCGGTGTTTTATGGTCCCGAATTACTTTGATCATGTTACGTTCTCTTATTATTGAGGCGCAGAAAATTTTCTCAATCTCTTCTATAAATACTATACAGAGTTTTTTTATGTAACCTACACGCAACCCGTGAGGAATGCACGGCGGTTCTGGAAATAGCGAAAACAGAAATAAATTGATTTTTAATACCTACCTTGCTAAAATATTTGTGGTGAATGGCCAACAGAAAGACAAAGTAGATCTTACTTATAATTGCGATGATAGAAATAGTGAAAATGTATCTTTGAGAACATTTTTCTGTTAATCATGTCATACGTCTTATTCTGAGCTCTATGCGGCTACGATTGCCACCAACAAGAACAAAAATTGGTGGTCTGTTTTCACACCTTGAGAAAGACAATCCCATAAAGTAATTTAATTTTAGACTAAATTATAATTATTTGTCTTTCTTCTTCTTCATAAATATAAATTAAAAATTAAGCGTAATTTATAAATTACGGGTTAGGTAGTAATAGGTAGGTACGTTTTTTGTCCGCGATGGACTCCTAATTGCACACTGTGTGTAGTTAAGAATCTTTAGGATACAAAGGGTCTTATAAATAGAGAGTTACGTCTGATTTCATCATCCACTTCCAAGTCTTGTTTAATACAATGATTCGATATCCCACAAAATCCAGGTGTCCGAATCAGAGTGTTATTAATGGCGGGTGCTTACACGACCTCAGCTTGGCTCATTGCGCGGCAATAATCGTTAGTGGCCTCTCCAGATGGCACTAGTTTCGCACTCACGTGTTACGATTCCGGTCTAAGCACTATGCAGTAGTTCACTACGAGTGTTCAAAACTTATCATTAGAGATTTTACGCACTGTCTTTTTATTAAAAAACAAATAGCCTAAAATACGTTTCTTGTACGATTAGAATACCAAAAGACATAACATTAACTTCGTAATACACATTGTTTTGTAGATGTAGCGTCCCATGTAGTATCTCAAGATACGATTTCTGCTAATTTTTACATGAATACATTTCAATAACATTTTAGCAATCCCACGTTCACCTATCTACAGTTGGTACTATGCAAACAATTAAAAGAGAAAGCTTAGAAATAGATACTTCCATATAGTCTTGCATTGTAATCCAAAAGGAATACTCTTTACAAATAAACTTTCCTATGGACTCGTAAGGTAATCTATTCAAACTATAATTACAAACAGCCAGTGTCGGATCGCCACCTGTGCGTAAACTACTTTAGTCAGACGTATGCAGAGATCTAAACATGAATGTGGAACTCGACCCGATATTCGTACACGCTATTAGGCTGATCGTGTCATATTTGTTTAGGACTATAGAACAGACGTAGACCGTTGGTATTACGTATAGAACTATCGGTTTGTTCCTCGAAGGCGGTCTTCCATCACTTAGGACTGTCTGTGATGGACCTTAATGATTTATTGATGGCTGTAGTTAAGGGAAGTTCTTAGTGACTTTTCTACCCTGATCAAATGATATATGTGTTGCTTTATGTTAGTTTCGATAATAGTTGGGATAAACTTCTTACTACAAGAATATCGTAACTTGAAACTGAACTTTTGAGTAGAGACATTGTCGATGATGTATTAATAGGTATTGATTTTAAGTTCAATGGATGGATATTCCGGTAAATTAGGATTATTATCGACTTTGCCAAGCCTTTTTGGTATATTATGTTTACACTGGCCTCTCTAATTTACTTATACCATTGTTTTGGTTAGATTCTCTTCCTCAGTAATTACTTCAGGGCTTTAGATCAATTCCCTAACTACCGAAACTCTAGCATCGATCTGTTCTAATTTTAGGGATTAATAATTTAATCAGTACACGACATCGTAGCAGCCATACAATCATTGTTTAGATTGGCAGGCGGAGATCCTAACATATTTGTACAGAGCTTGCCAAAATATGGCACGGTTAAAAATGAATTGTTTGTCATTGCCAAATATTTAGGCTGCGCCACGCGCACAGTACTTAAACCTACACAGATAAAGAAGAAAAGAAAGAAAGTGAGACACGCATTTATAAATTTAAGATAGCACATTTATTTAGTTATTTAACAAACTAAAACATGTTCACACAAATTCAAAATAAGAACTTAAGACTAAAAATAAGTAAATCTAATCTAATAACCCGCTACCAATGGGCAACATTTCCAAAATGCTGGCTGCATTGCCACGTTGTATGGCAACGCTTAATCTATGGCCAAAACATACAGCTAACATATTATTATACATGAACAAAACCAAATATACGTATATACTAGATGCACCTCGCGGTGTCATTCGCGAACGCTGTTATTCCACAGGAACCTTTAACTTTTACGGGATTAAAAGTATCCTATTCTACTTGTACCTACCTCTACTTGTGTTTGCGAAAAACTCACGTCCAAAGAGTCCAAAATTCCCTTACAAAGGGGATACTACCATGAGATTTCTGGAATAAACCTTCTATTCCAGGGCCTACAGTATCTATATATTAAATTGCATAAAAATCCGTTCATCTGTTAAGGCGCGGAGAGAGGCGAAACATACACATACAAACTTTCACATTGGTAATCTTAGTAGCCATGATTATTTTCTTACTATCTAGATTACGAGGGTTTGCGCTTCTGTTAAATGATGACCACAATAAAACCTTAAACTTTTAGGTCAAAAGTTACAAATTTGATGAATGTTAAAACTGCCGGTATGCCATATTTACTGCTCGCATCACATTGTATGCGCAACGGCGCGGTGCCGCAAATATTGCAATTCATACAGCCATGCCATTGCATGCCGTCGAATTCGCGTGATAGCTCCATATATGAATGCCTGAATTATACAAAATTCGTTCTATGCCAGTATAATCTTCCGCATATTTGACTTGAGCGGCAGCAGTTATCGTGCTAACCTATGAGTAGTTAGTCTTCACTGTCATCAGATTATAACGTATCAGCTGCTTTAACTATGTATGTGTGACTCTCAGAGAAAGATGGGCCAATGTCCACCATGCTTGCCCAGTCGAATTTGGTGGATGTCTTGAATTTGGTGTCATGTGTTAGATAGGTAATGTCTGTGAGTGTATAATTATTTGAGCTGTTTACTCAAACGTGCACTTTACTTGATTTGATTGATTGATTTGATTGATACTTGAAGTAAAATCGAATGAAAGTTGCCCGTTTGCCATAAAAATACTTAGGTAAGTAGGTACATATACGTATAAATTATTATGTTAAAAGCTCTTCGTAGGAATACTTCTAATACTAAATAATTCTTATTATATGTCATTGATTCTTGTTATGTGCCTCCTATTATTCCGCCTGATGAAATAGGAAATTGAGGAAAAACTAAATGTTGTCTACAGATTTCGCCCGAAATTCCAAACTTGATCTCAAAGCGCAAATTAAACGCTACTCAAACTGCTGGCCAAGACTAACTTGGTGTCAGAAGCGAGAGGCAAGTAACTGGCATGCAAATTAACGCGTATTCAAGTGGCTAGCCCTTACAGAAACTAGATTGGCACTAACTTTTACAGATGATGAGACTTATGCTATTTATCATTCTAACCATATGGGTCATCCAAAAAGTACGTCACACTAACTATGTCATATTTTGACCCCTCCCAAGTCCTTATTACCTACAGTTGGTCACATTTGTGAGACCCAAAAATCGAATAGAAATAAAATTTACCAAACCAGGTACCTACTTTTATGTTCAGTTTTTCTGTGTTCTATTATTTTTTATCAGATTTTGGTCCATGGTTTCCGACTCCCAATCATGTCCAAATATATATTACATAAAAGTTCCCTAAACTTTATAATAACTAACTAATTATCAGATTCACTTAACTCGTTACACACTAATAACAAGTATTGCTTGGTCTGTGCTCTTGCAAACTTTCGGAGTGAATACTCTAGCTAGTGAATTAGTTTAGCAAGCCGGAAATGTCCAGTGGAGAGTGTTACCGGACGTTGCGGAGTTCGTACGACTCACATCCGAAAACTCTTGGTAGCTACAATTCTACCTGCTGCGATTGGTTCATCAGTAGGTACCTACTAATTAAGCCACTAGGACAATTATATTTCCAGAGACAAACTGGAAACCATAAGAAAATCGCCCGTATGAATTTACAAGTTGGATAGGTATATAGCCAAATAAACATTACGAAAAAACAAACTATTGGAAAATGATAAGGTACCTAATATTGAATCTATTTAGATGAATGTTCAAGATGATCTCAAACTAGGTAAGTAGGTACTATGTTGTTTGTCGGAATAAATCTCGATCTCGACGGCATCAGGAAATAAGAATGTATTCTGACAAACTACATATGTAATATAAAGAGGAATTATTATTATGTTATATATCTAATACTATATTTCCTTTTTTATCTCAGGGCGTATTTCCATTTAAATAAATGAAGTAATATTAGAGGTGAGGTGAGCTAGAGGTGATTGATCATTATTATTATGACATCACAGCATTATAATTCAAACGATATTTTCCTGTTCAGCCTGTAAAAACATCGGATTGTCAGCACATAATACCGGTCATAACTCAGGAGATTATTTTTAAAAATACGACATAACGTCCCAAATTCTTACCTCAATTTTCTTAATGGCCCCTTTTAATTTCATTCCTCACCTGCGACGCTACAATGGGGTGGTAAATGAAAGATGGCGGCCGTTTTATTGCCATCATTCATCAGTCTTAGGGTTGTTTATGGATGGAGAACGCGTTCAAGTGTGAAATAGCTTTCGACCAGAGAATTCTGACTTGATTGGCCTCGCGAACGGAATCTGCCCCCTTTTTGCGTAGGCATATAAAAATTGGGCATACCATTACCTACATGATAAACACGATTCAGAGTTCGTATAAAGTGTACCATTTCGGTAAGTTTCTCTTGCTTATAGCGGCGAAACTATTGTCAGTGGTTAGGTGGTAGGTCAGCATGTCTTGCCACAGAATTAAAAAGGGCCGTAGTCGATTGTTACACGAGCACATCACATTCGGAGAACACCAGGTACACAACCTTGGCACCAAAGCTCATAAGATACCAGTGAATCAGCTGCCATCGCGTAAAGGAAACCCACACGTCCAAGTTACAAGACATATGTTTTATCCTCTAACCCGCATTGACCATTGAGCCGGCGGATGGCCATAATCCATCAGGATTATAATAATAGCACATCCTTACTCTCTCCGAGAAGGTCTGAGTTCCAGTTGATGTTCACATTGAACGCGAAAAACTACCGGTAATACTAGCGTCGTGTACAGTGGAATACCCATGCTGTTTGTTTGTTTGTTTGTCTGTCTGTCGTATGAGGTTATTTATACTGGCCTCTAGTGTCAGGCGTTATCAGGCCGTCCAAGGACCTCTGACTTGACTTACCGACTGCGATCAATCGATAACAATCGGAACCAACAACTTAACAACCGCTTAGTCTACACAACTTACGAAAAGTCAATGACGCGGGGCCGATGATCGATTATCGCGCGGCCACCATCTCTCTATATTAAAATAAAAATAAAAACTATACTTAAAATAAGTACTTAAGCCAATTGTTGTAGATCACTACATTTCGAGCACAAACAGCACTTTACCATTTTACATGCAAGCGTTCTCGTGTAGCTCACTTTGTTCCCTTCAATTTGGTTGACAATCGCGTTTGCCACACTTTACATAACTGTCGCCTCGGGATGGAGTGCTAGATCGGGTAGTACGAGTACGTAGGTACGTGGTAACTAAGTATTCAGCGACAGAATAAGCGTTTTGGGAAGCTGTCGCGTGTTACTGTAGGAAATAAACAGCAAATAGAGAGGATGAATGAAGGTAGATTTACGAAACAGATGTATGGATCTAGTGTGAATGGACCAGCCGGTAGGGGTCGACGTAGACGGACGTACCACGATCAAATCGAGGAAAGGTCAAGTCAAGAGTACCCATAACCGGAGAGCATGTATGAAGCAAGTCATGAAAGTAGAAGAAGCGGAAGAGGTGTTTAAGGATCGTAGCATGTGGAAAGATGTAGTCTCTGCCTACCCCGACGGGAAAAAGGCGTGACTGTATGTACGTATGTAAGTATGATGTACAAACGCTAAGACTGTGTTTCGGCATCTTCGAGAATGGACGGGCGATAACGATGCGATTATTTGGCTGTGCTGCAAGTACCTATGATCAATTGACCAAGGTAATAATCTCTAAAGCCGTAGTTTTTTATTCGGTGACTAGTTATGTTTCTGAAATTCCGTAACGCGCACATACTGTAGGATTTCGTAGCACTGTAGACGTGTTTGCATAGTAAACTAATAATTTTCTATCATATTATTATGTTTGCTTGCTTTTGAAGTTTGAAGTTTTCGTTCACGCAAATTGCCGTTATACTTACTTCTGGCTCCTTTCCAAACAGTGAGCTTTGTTCCGATCGCTGTCTGCTTTGAACGACAAACCTACCATGATAATTTATCACCTGTGAATATACCTACATTGATGCCCATTATTTAAAATGAATATTATTTGTCTTTTTTTATTTCGTAGAAATATCAAATAGTGTGTAAATCAAGTGCTAACGAGAGGATGTGACGGTACTTTAGCAAAGATATAAAATGTATAAAACTTTTCCTATTAAAAATTTTTATTTCCCGTTAAAATGGAGGTAAGCAAGTATTTCACTATTGAAATAAAATAAAGATGAGAAATATTTCGTAACGTTTTGATCATATATTATTATAATTTTATATCACCAAATTCTATCCTCCATCTAAAGTTGAGAACATAATAAAAATATGGCAATAAAATACTGATAAGCAAAAGCCTTCTCCGTATTACGCGGTCTACTGAGTAGTGGATGGGTTTTCCTCTACTCACATATAGAATGGGCATCAGGAACGCCGGTAAATACCAAATCGCCGATAAAATACACCGTTTCCTTGTCAAAGCAAACGGTATTGAAACAGGCATGAAACTGCTTTTATGGTTTGAACAGACGTCCAAAAACCTTATAGCGACACGGTGTTATTATTAACTGGATTTTTGCAGTCTGAACGCACTATTATATTGCGGTTCTGTCGACAGACACGACCCTCGAGGAGGAAGGCATGCCGGCTGAATTAGATAACAACCCGCCGACGATCAGGGAATTCACTGAACATTTCGACACAATAGAATGAAATCGTCTAAAGATTCATGAACTCCTGGTAGTTTGATGAATACCTACTTTCTAATACATACATAGATAATTTTCTTAATTTTCACACTATTAATAACCAGTTTGTCTATCATCTAACATCCTTTATATTATGCGGGAAGAAGACTAAGCAAGTCCTGAAAATTATTGCTTTGAAAGGCAAATTATTCGACGAGCATGGTCAACCATACAAAAGATCGGAATTAATGCTTCCGTTTTTCTTTTAAAAACTTTTGACACGCAGTCTCTAACAACACGATCACAGAGCATTTAAACCAGTTCTCATTAGCCTCTATTGATTTGGGATCCATAGCTTTCGAAATAGTACATAATATCAGGTAACATCCAGTTCCGTAGGATACGAAACACAGAACTGTCTGACTGGAGTTTTCCCCTAGAATTTCCCCGTGCATCGGAAAAAATTTACTCTAGTCTCGACGTCGCGTCAAATCGAGTTCGGAACATCGATATTGCGACTATCATAGTAACTTTCATAATATGAAGTTACCAGCTGATAGTTTGTATTTGTTTAGACGCTCTGTATGGACTTTGCTATTGAATCGGTTATGCTATTCGTCCCACTTGAGGATATGAACAAGAGCGAATTGAACATTGTTTAAAAAGGTATTTTATGAATATTATGTATTACCGAGGTATTTTATAACAGCTTTTCTCTATACGTAGTCACATAATGATAAAGTAACATCAACCGAATCCTGAGTACTCGTATAGTTATAAGTTCTCATTTACATCTAAGTTGTTTTTATACTAAATCGATTTAAACGTAAATAGTAATTATTATAGAAAATCTAGGTATATTTATGACAATAATTAAGTGTTTAGTTTAATTTTCACTTCCCTATTCTTTTGATTCTTCACTATCGTCTTGGTTTTATGTTGTTTTGTTAAAACGAATCTCACATATCAACCTAAAAGCTTTAATACTATTGATTAACAACTTTATAGTTTATCTATACCATCTCGTTATTAATTGTTCTCATATGATAGCTGCATTTGGTGTGAACAAGAACAATGCCAAAGTGATGAGACAAGTACACCCCCTCTTACTAAAAATATCAGACCACAAATCAAAGTCTAGGTATCTGAAAACAATTACAGCTGAGGTATCCATTAGGGCGTCGCCAGAATTTTGCAAATACTCGAGTGGACGTCCAACGGCGACCTAGTTCCGCGGAATGTTTGGGGACGTTGCCATGGTTAGCTGTCCCGGAAATACCTATACGAGGGTGAAGTGGGCTCAATTGGGTGTATAATCATAATTCGCAGATTAGGTTAGAAATTATAAGTCTGTAGTGCCTTATTACGAGGTTCTACTAGGAATGTTGTACAAAAGTAGGTTAATTAGAATCAGATGTATTATGAAAATAAGTATTGGTCTTGATGTTATTCACTGGCATATTTTTGGAATATTCTCTATTAGCATGAGAGTAGTAGGATAATATTTTAACAAAGACCGCGTGACACAATATCAAAACAAGTGCTAAGTTTTTTATCATGCCAATGCTTAAAATTTTAATAATAGCTTTATCTGCTGTTTTATCTATGATTTGAAGGCTTAAAACTCCTTTCTGCTTCCGTTTTGATATTATACCGTATCAAATTATTATTTCCAACCAAATTAATGCATACATTTTTCAGTTTTTAGCGTATTAATCTCGTTTTCACAAGTCAAGTCAAGTCAAGGCTTTTGGGACAGACTGCTGATGATTCATTTAGCAATGTTGTTGTGCATTTGCAAAAATGACTATTAGCCAGGTCCACACCGGACGATCCATTTTGGATCGGCGCTCCGTGATCCACAAGCCAGGTCGAGTGGGTCGCTCGAGGAGCGCGCGCTCCAGCTCGTATGCTTGGATCGCGCCGGCACGTCTACCCACAACGACAGCGCCTGTGGAGCGCGCTCGTGCCGCGTGCGATCTCATCGCAGCGCAGTTGATCGTCCGGTGTGGACCCGACTATTTGCTCGATATCGTGGCTCATCGGC
Source organism: Hylaea fasciaria (assembly GCA_905147375.1). NCBI lineage: Eukaryota > Metazoa > Arthropoda > Insecta > Lepidoptera > Geometridae > Hylaea > Hylaea fasciaria. The sequence continues at coordinate 3,565,746 of LR990201.1, forward strand.
TGACCCCGTTGCAGAGTGGCGTGATTACTTACCCCATAATGATAAGTTGTGTCTGATGTAATCGGTACATTTTGTAGATTGGTAGTGTTTCAGGTCAATTTTACTGACTTTAGTAAGTACCTATGTTGTTGAAGCTTGGGAGTTACTTTGGCTTTTTCCATTGTAATTAGGTGGTCTTGTAGTTCCCGATTTTCTACTCCTAGCCTAGATATCGGGCATCTTAGTAGGGTCAACTGATCTATAAATGTTAGTACAAGAACATTTAACGTAATAAAATTGTGAAATTTTATATCTTACCTATATTGTTTGGCTGTAAACCCTTCTAAATCTTGGTAAATTGACCTAAATCGTATCGCAAGGCCAATTTGTCAATGGATTTGGTTGATTTATTTTCAACAGGGAATATTATTCCAAGAGTCTCGCTGTGAATACTTCAGCGTTTTCAAAGTAATTGATTAATGGCCATTTAATTAGTTTCATTGAGAGTTCACCTGAATTGTAAAACCATTGTTAGTATAGATACTTTACGGTAGACTTTAAAGAAAGGTGATTATTTCCATAATAGTAATATATTATTCGTCGAAACAAATCTACGTCGCGTGTATTGAATTAAACTAGAACTGCAATTATTGTGATGTGGATTTTTTTTGTGTTTTACGCGGATTTCAAACGACTCATACTCGACACCATGCCACCCACACTCGCTACGCTTGTGAGGCAAAACGTTCGTTTTCGCCTCTTGTGAAACAAACTACTATTTTATAAGCTTACTATATTCAGAATAACAATTTTCCTCGGGTGTCGAATAACAAGACAGATTTATGTTATTCCCATTTCCTCGGGAAGACTAGGCTTTGTCCTTTTAACAATGGTTCGTTAAATCTAACACGACTTCATTTCATATTCACATGACCTACCGTTGGTTTAATTAAAATAAATGTTCATTTTGCACACTGTGTTAGATTTCGTCTTACGAAGCGAAGTACGTGACAAGACATGTGTTGAATTAATTAATACAATATGATTAAACAACTTCTCTATACCTGTAACCTTTTTAAATACATCAGTAAGTATATTAATTGGAGTTTTTAAGAATTTCAAGGCATCGGTGCCAATTTACACAATGTATTCGACGGAAAGTTGGATTTTATTGGGATTATTATATTATGTAGCGCATAATAAAATTTGCCATTCAGTTTGGAAATTTGCTTGGAAAAAAATCCCGTAAAAATAATTAGGTATATTATATATAAATTTATTCCTGTTATTGTATTTAGTACAGAAAATAAAGGAAAATACATACCCTACCTGTAATGTTAATGTAGTCTTAAAGTTAGAGTTTATTTTAGAACTTGAGTGAGAAACATTGCCGCTACAAATTAAATATAATATTATTACACCGAAAAATGTTAAAAGACATATCAACGGTCACATTTTTAGCGTCAAAAATAGGTCAACCATGACCAAAAGAAATATCCATTGAGTCAACACCCCTTGCGTGACTTTGCCATCGCATGTCTCTTCGAAGTATTCTTGCAAATCACGTTCTATAAAGCAGATAGGCCCCTAACTTTAGACCCTAGTTCGATCAGAGCCACAAAATAGTTCATAAATTCATGCTTCGTAGATAAATGCCCTCGTTCTTAGACCTATTTGCCGTACCTTATTCTCAAAATGCCCTATTCGCAAAATACCCTATTTACCTACTAAGGAATTACTCGTATTCGTAAAAAGACTTATTCTTAAAATACTTACCTCATTCTCGTAATACGTGAGTTGGTATTGTGTAGAGGCATCAACGGTCTTACCACAAAAAAATTAAGCCAGAGTTGAACAATGAGTCTACATATTTTCTCCACAAATCGACACCTAACCTTCGCTTTTTCAAACTCAATAACAAATTCACAAGTAAATTAATTAGGAATGCCAGTATTGAGTAAGAAAACACGAGTGATAGGCGTCGATTTATTGGAACAATATTTTGAAAACATCTGTTGAACTCTGGTCTAAACTTTTGTGGTAAGACGGTAAAGGTTTGATTTTGTACCTAGTGACAAAAAGGTGCAACACGCTCTGGTTGTGGTTTTGATAATTATGGGCGATATGAACTATTTATTATTCAAACGTTGCGGAACCTCCTACTCGTAGACAGCCTGTGTAAAATTGGCACTCGGCCACTATTAGTATTAAGGGTGTTTTTTGCATGTGGCGCGTCTGGCACAGGCCGTCGTTAAGACGACGCATTCAAGCGATATCATTCTAAAACTTGAAATAAAGTCACGGAAGTTTGTAACAAAAGATTTCTCGCCGTCTTTACCAGTTCAAGTTTTTATCTGCCACAAAAACGCCGTGCAAAAAGACTTGTTTCTTAAAGGGTGCAGTGACGGAATTTTGTATTATCTCGGGAAACGAGAAATTCGTGTTGTCTCTCTGCTGAATAAATACGCTTGCCGAAATAATGCTGCAATTTGCTACTGGATAAAGCTTTTAACATGCCCTGGTAAAAATATTCTTTCAAACGTGTCAGAAAAAACGTGGTCTCCATCATATTCCACTTTGCAGCAAGAATTTGCTGTAGTCCATCAAATTCCTAAGTGATACCTCTTTGTACGTCTAGGCAAGAGATAAACACTCCAGTAACGTTACTGGTTTAGTATCTTCTTTAGTTACTGTGCATCAACTTGTGGAGTGGACATTGACAAAATGTGACATATGCGTTCTTATAACAAAATATTTAAACTAGAGTTTGAACAGATGAGATTAAATATTTTCTCCACAAATCGACGTCTAACCTTCGCTTTTTCGAACTCTATGACAATATGGTGATAGAGTGATAGACGTCGACTTTGCCGAATTAAATTTTAGAAACATCTGTTTAACTCTGATCTAAAATCTTGTGGTAATACAGTTAATGTGTAGCTAACTACGCATAAGATCAATTCACGCACCGACTCTGCCATTAAAAATAAAACGGTGTGCCATGGATCGGCTCATGTTACGCTTTCAGTAATTCCCTAACGTGTTTACTGGATGTATGGAAGGGTGCGAAGCGTGGCCTAAACGTTTATTGTGCCGTTGATTTTCCATTACATTTACGGCAAACGGCCGAGCCCATCGACTCTATGTAGCAGTGAAGTAGCTCTGTTTATACGGTTGCTGTGAAAACCCACACATGCGAGTGTGGAAATTTACATTGCGCATTGTACAATTTCTTATTTCTTGCAAAAACTGTCTTGGGGAGTTAAGCAATTATGAAAACAAATGACGTGTCACCAATTGTACTTATCTATCCATCTGAATAATATGTGACCAATTTATACAGACTTTTGAGTGTGACTAAATTACACTATGACTTAATCACACCAACCCAATTTTATTACTTAGTGAGAATACACTTGTCATATTTAGTTTATACTAAATAATACCCCACATTATAAAACTTTTTATTTCTTTCAACAAGCGCACAGTACAAGAGAAGTTTTCGTCGCAGCTTACCTACTGCCGTCAACTGCACATCGGCCGAGCCCGTGGGTGTGAAATGTCGGAGAGGGTTTTTAAAGTTAAACTGGTTGTGTTTTAATCGAATTCCCGGTAACCGAGGCGAGGGTGGAACAGTGAACGCGGCGTGGTGGATGCGGCGGCAAGGTCTTCAGTGCGTTATCAGTGCGCTTTCCATACTATTTCAGTTTAAAACCAGGTAAGAAATTACTGGTTGGAGTGTCTAATTGAAAGATATCACCAAGTTATAAGGTGCCACGATCATGTTCAAACCTACGATTCACGATGAGGGGCTAGTATGGCCCCTTATATAGACCTAGTGAAAATACCTGTGATTCATAAACAGTCGCTACAGGGTTCTTACACAAGACAGATATTCGGCTCATGCACGCAGTCAGCTCATCGCCAACTCACGACACGGATGCCAATATACCAACGTTACTTCCGTTATGAGTGACCTTTACTAATATTTTATAGAGACCCAACTCATTATTAATTCCACGTTATAACCAATTTTCCGTTCACATCCCTGCCTTCAAATGAGCGCGTACAAAAAAGGCATATCCTCTTAAATAATTCTTGTTTCGCCCGCCTACGGACGTACGAGCTGATGGCTCGTCGATATAAAACCGATATAGGGCCATGACAATCAAACTCAGGATGCTCGGCTTCCATCCCACTCTCACTTACGGCTGTGAAAAAGGATAGGGCGTGAAAGTGAGCAATTTGGTAGACAAGTGATGGACGCGCGCTTTTAGGAATACGGCTACGTAAAAATTAGCTAACAAAAGAGATATTCGCCCCGTAGGAAATTGAAAACGAATGGGTGAAGGGAGGAAGGTGAATGAAAGGGGACTTGGTAGCTTCACACTCAATAGTTTCTTCAATGTAAGGGGAGGTGGCTGCAGCGGCTGTGGGCCCTTAACACCAACTGAATAACCTGCTTATCTTGCAATCTATATTAATAAAAGAAAGTCCTGTGTGTTAGTTACACTTTTTATAACTCAAGAACGGCTGAACCGATTTGGCTGAAAATTGGTAGCATGGTAGTTGAGCACCAGGAGAAGGACATAGGATACTATTTATCCCGTTACCACGAGAAAAATATTGAAACTGGGAAAAATATATCTGATAAAATCGGGTTGTAGTGTACAGTTGACACCTGCCACTCATTCTGGGAATAATCTTAAAGAGATGAATATAGAGGGAGAGAGATAGGGTGTGAGGGAAAGAGATAGAAGGAGAGGAAGCTTTTGCACATAGAGACAATGACGGGACAACGTCTGTCGGGTCAGCTAGTTTTTTAAGAAAAAGGTGAAACTACAATCTCATACTGAACAAAACATATATACAGATCAATATTCAAAGCGGGTAATATGATGCTTACTTATATCATCAATTTATAGGTGACCATAGATAGGTGCCATTTAATAAAAGTAAGTTGTGATCTCACCTACTTACCTGTTATATTGCAGGTCTATGCGAATATGTAGGCTGGTATATTGATTAGGTCAACTGATCCCGTGAACTCAGTTTGGAGCGGGCTCAGTTGACGTAAGAGCCGGTACATAATAGGCATGAAAGTTTTAAAACAAATTGACACAAAGTTCAACAGAGTCTTAAAGTTCTTTGGTAAATAATTTTCCCGGTAAGATCTTGAACTAAAGAATTTCGAGGAAATAAAAATGAGGTCAGCAATCAGCGTCGAACTTTATTGAAAAGAAAGAGCCAATTCCACTCCAATCCAAACCTTTCAGCTTGGCGCTTAGTGTTTCAGAGCGATATCGTTGCGTTTTTATTATTTGAACTGGGATGTACCTAATGCTAAAGAAATATGTCGGAAAAAATAAAATGCCATTCGGACTGCGCAGTACGCATTGGATTCCACAGGCATTGTTTTCCTTTAGAACTCGGCAAGTATTCATCAGAAAATACCCAAAATAGCTCAAATCGTCAACGAATTTGGTAACGGTATCACTGATCGAAATGGTGTTTGTAATGTTAGACTAACTAGGTATCTAGTAGTAATTCCTGTGTGTATTGCTTTACTATTGTGTTCATTGCATACCTACCTTGAATATGTCTGTTATTGTGGTCATAAAGATTATTATAAAACTGCAACACTGAATGAAGCCTTGTCAGTGTAATGCACTATATGCTTGTGGATTCTATGGTTAACTAGATAATAATTATAATCTGTGGTTCCCGGTCATTCGGGGAGTGGTTTCATTCAATAGGTCGGCACTTGAATTCGGCAGATAAATTGTATTGGATGTCTTTTGTTAAATGCAGAGAATTACAAGGTTTTGAAGTGAATATCCGGAGTTTGATTGTAAAGTAGATCTGTTCTAACATCTCAGAAGTGGTATGAGCCTATTTGGGCCACAAATCAACGACACCGATCGTCCGTCCGATATGGCGTCAGTGCATGGGTATTATCTACTGATGATTTGTCGTTCAGTAATCTAAGCTGTAGATCAATTGGTTCTTACGATACTACAGGGTATTTGCTAAAGAAATAACACTTCCAACACCTTCGCCCTGAGTTTTGTTTACGTAGAAGCTATGATGGATTTTTTGTTGCCCTTGATATATTTTTCAGTAGTATCCGGATGCCTCTGAAAACTATGTGCCGACCCGTGCACTATGCGTTCACTGAAGTTGGGTTCGTGCAGTGGTCAAGGGCTAAAACCAGAATGATTCGTTCGCCAGAGCGGCAAGAAAGTTCCCTTCGCGAAGTGTACGTTCCAGCCGTAGTCGAAGGCATCAACATTGACCAAGTTGCAGTCACGGGTGAAGTTGCAGCCATGAGCGGGGTCGCCGCCGCGGTCAGAGCCCTGGACAGTGGAGTGGCAGTTCCAGGCAAAGTTCCAGTCATGACTGTGAGCTGAATAATAATTGCAGACGGCTAGTTGGAGGCGTCGAAACCACACCAAGCATAGCTGTAGTAGCACGAGTTGGATTAAGGACACTCCTTTACAGCGAGAGCATGCAAGTGTTATTTATTTACTAAACGGTATTAATTGTTTTTTTTTTAAGAATTAGTTAGAACTTCAACTAGTAACCAACCGGAGGGAAATGAATTTCCAATGTTGGAAATGTATTGTCAGAACTTGACCCAATGGTTATAGGTCAAACCATTCACTCACATGTGGCTTAGTAAAGTGGATGAGTGTGCAAGATTGTACAATTGGGGTGATGATGAATTCATCCACTATGCACTGCCCACATTGACAGAACATGGGAGACGAGTGTGGCTAGAACGTGGTATCAGGCATTAACTACCTATGACGTTTTCATGATTAGAATGGAAAGAAGTTAGTGGAATTGTTTCCTAGCAGCGATGATAATGCAGAGTTGTTAACCGAAATGTTATGAAAGTGAGTTAAATATAATGAAACCTTGGAACTTTATTATTATGAGAAAAATAGGTTAATCAATAGATGATTATAATATATGAAAATGTAATATTTGTAGTAAATTAGGTCATACGCAGTGAATTGCCCGAAATTACCTGGTGACTCTTAAGATAGATTAAGTAATAGGGAAAAAATGTTATACAAATCGATACAAGAATTACAAATGATATCAAATATATGATACACTTAGCAATAAATGGCTTAATAATGGAAGGATATGGTGACTTGGCCAATCAGTGCACTTTACTTCAACTTAGTGAAGCGATTAAGTTGGGTATATCTTGGACTAATAATAATTTGCCAGCGTTGAGGGAAATAGGTAACAACGTTGGTCGCAGTTGGGTTTAGCAAGGGCGGAAATGGAAATATGGAGTATTAAAGAGTAGATTGAAGGTTTAATTGTTGGAGATGATGTGATCAAGTATCCAGTCTTGGTTGGTCAGTTTACAGGAAAACCAGTAATAAGCAAAACTACAGAATCATTAATTTCTTAACAAAGTTGTTGAAAATTAGAACTGACTATAAGAAAAATAGAAAAACTTTATTGCTCATAACTGTGTCGGTTTACAAGATGTTATGGTAATAATATTGTTAGTATCAATAGCATGTGCTTTCGGATGTACAATAGTTTTGTTATGAACAAACATTATTTTTTTAAATTAATTCAGTTTTGGTTATCAAAAAACACAGATTTTTATAATAATATACAACATGAACTTTTAATTCTGCCACAACAAATCATAGTAATACCAGTAACTTGCAACGGTGACTTTGTCAGGCACTGTGTATGTTAAAGGATTGTTAAGAGGAAAGTCAGGAAATGAATGTTATTTATTGCCAGGAGAGTATAACTTTTAAGAATGGAGTAGGTGAAGTTTTTATTCAAAATGTTAGTGTGAACCAGTGACATTGCATATAGATATTTTACTAACACAATCTTGGACTCGCATCTAACTGTGTGACTTTGCTCGATTTCAACGATGAGACCACTAATTTAGATTTAACCATTGGACGGCAATGGTCATTGTTAGTTTTTTGTAAAGTTAGCAAATGCAAATGCATTTCAAGGACTCGCTGATCACAAATCTATAATTTTTATTAATAAATTAGTTCCTAGAATTTAATGTCGGATATTAAAAAAAAAAAAAAAAAAAATTATAATGATAATAATTATCAACGACCTTGATTTCCCGAAAATGACGTCACCGTCGGCATTATGTTAAAATTACCTAAATATTACTCACCCAAAATAAATAAAACAAAAAATACAGGTGGATAAAGGCTATGCATGGACCATACCCTTACCATTGTTTGACGATCAATTAGATAGATAGGCTGGTCATAATGTATTTATAGCCTGGATTTAGAATCTGGATACCTACTATAAATTACCAGTAACTAAGGGGCCCCCGGACAAATGAGCTTAAGCAACCGTTTAATTTGTTGAAACAAGAACTGGGTGAACAACCAATATAATATTATGACCCAAAATTAGAAACCGAGGTACTACAGTTTTAACTGGAAACACTTGCAGTTATAGCGTCGTTGGCTCGATTCCGTGTTGTTTTTTGGCTTAAAGTTTAAAATGGTCACCACTAACTGTAGAGTAGTGCACTTCGAACTACTCTCACTAAAAGAGATTTAAGTCCACGCATTTCTCAAGAGTGGGTGCAGGTTCTGGAGTACAACTGTGAAGTTGAATAATGTAGGCCGGGCACAATCCGATGCTTTAAGCCGTGGCCCTGTGGCTGATTTCCCCCTTAAAAATGATGAAATGATGACGTTCAAGTCATAGATGTATTAACCATCGATATCAAAGATTGTATTAAGTACCTACGACGGTTCATGAAAACGACGGTAAAATCAAGCGTATAAAACAAATATTATAAAATGATGATACGAGGTATGTCGCTGACGTTTGCAATAATTACCAACTAATATGTACCACGTTACCGCAAATCAGATAAGGGATTATGTTAGGTGGTACCGCATGGAGTTAGGTGGTAGGTATTGAGGATGAACCACGATGATAGTGGTCACATCGGATTTGGGAAAACTTTAAGTCGTTCACAGAGTGTCTTGGTTTCCGAAGATGCGTCGGTTTACAAAATATCTCGGAGCTAGTTTAGAATGTGCAAATCATAAAGCACCTGGGGGTCCGTAAGAAAGAATGTTTTCCCCTATTTGTAAGATATAATACCATTCCACACCCTGCACGTGGTTCACTATAGTACAGGTCATAATAGATCCGTTCACGAAATATATTACCATACGTGCAGTTCGATACTAAGACTGCGACTGCCATAAGTGCCTATTTAGTAAGTATGTATTTTAGTTATTTCGGGGTACCGGCACGTTAATTACGGATCGAAGGTCTTGTTTTAGAAGTACAAAATTTAAATCATTTACCGAAAATGAAGCGTCAAAACATGTATTAAAGCTGTTGCTACCCCAAGACAGTTTATTATTCTGTGCCCAAGAGCAAATAGGCTGGTAGGAAAAGTTACCGGACAATCTCAGATGATCAAGTACAAAATGTCATACTTAGTAAAAATAATAATAAGTACATGGGATTTGTTTATTGGAGGCATTCAACTGGGAATAAATACTATTATAAATAAGTCAACTTGTAATAGCTCATCAGGGCTGTTGTTGGATGCAAACTAGTGAGTGTATAAATTTGGCATCTCACTGAGTGTATTGAGAATGTGTTAAGGGATATAATTACAGAGACACCTGGACAGTGGGAATGAACTGATCAAACTCAGGCAGATGTCAGTAATATAATGTGCAAGTAACAAGAAGCTTCGAAAAGAAACCATTCGATAAGCATAGGAAAACGTGTGCTCGTACAATCTAATTAGAATTGGAAGGGCAGTGACTGATAAAGGTCGTGTGGGAAAATATAAGAAACTATTGCTAATTTAAATGACATATCGATTCATGAAGATTTTGCCTAATGGTCGTTGCCTTGTTGAGGATATTCCTTTGACAAGGAAGGGAAAGAGAAAATTCGAAAATGTTGAAGCTGTAGATAACATAAACTCTTGGCTTAATTTTGACGGATACGAGAGTGACATAGGTGGGGATGATTTTGACTTAGTTATTCATTGTCAAGACTGAATTATTGTAGTCATGACCTAATATAAAATTGTTATTTCATTGTAAAGGGTTATGTGTCATGAGCTTAGGTTATGAGCAATCAGTGCAGAGGGTGAATGGTGTTCGTTAGTAGATATCACACTGATGATTGCAGGTCATAGCAGATTATGCAGAACTGAGATTTGTCAGAAAACCCTTGTTATAAGTATCTTCATAGTTTATTAATATTGTAATATGAGCATAGGCTATGAGCGATCAGTGTAGACAGCGAATTGTATTTGACAATTGATACCGAAAAGATGATTGCAGATCATAGCAGACTGAGATTTGTCAGAAAACTGTTGTTATAAGTACTTTAATAGTTAATTAATGTTGTAATATGAGCATGGGTTATGAGCGATTAGTGCAGACCTTGAATGGTATTCGATAATAATTGATACCGCACAGAATATGATCGCAGATCATAGCAGACTATGCAAGACTGAGATTTGTAAGAAAACCCTTGTTACAAGTACCTTTATAGTTTATTAACATTGTAATAATAATGAGCATGGGCTATGAGCGATCAGTGCAGAAGTTTAATGGTATTCGATAATAATTGATACCGCACAGATGATCGCAGATCATAGCAGACTATGCAAGACTGCATGGGCTATGAGCGATCAGTGCAGAAGTTTAATGGTATTCGATAATAATTGATACCGCACAGATGATCGCAGATCATAGCAGACTATGCAAGACTGCTTGGGCTATGAGCGATCAGTGCAGGCAGCGGATGCTATTTGACAATTGATATAGCACAGATGATCGCAGATCATAGCAGACTATGCTGGACTAATGTGATATACATATTATGTATTGTGATCTCTTTTAGAAATACGATAACGGATACTAGTGATATTGTATTGTATTTGTATAGTGACAGTGATATAGTATCAGTGATTATTGTGAGCTATGGTCAGATATAGGATCTTGCTTTTGTGCCACTGCATGTTAACGGTAATGTTGGGTACATATAATATACTAGCAGACACGGCCACGCGTTGCTGTGGCTAAGATTGTTGTTATTGCGACTATACATTTAAATGTAAGCTATCCTATCTTTCAAGTTAGATCAAACTGTACACGGTGGGCAAATTTGAATAAAATCGGTTAAGTATTTTAAGAGTCCATCGCGGACAAACAACGTGACACGTCATTTATATATTATAAGATTATCTTTTATACCTGCCTATTGTAAGATATTACGATTGTGACGCGACTATAAGTGAGAGGACTCACTCTTAAAGGATGGCCGAGTTGTTAGACTAACTAGGTATCTAGTAGTAATTCCTGTGTGTATTGCTTTACTATTGTGTTCATTGCATACCTACCTTGAATATGTCTGTTATTGTGGTCATAAAGATTATTATAAAACTGCAACACTGAATGAAGCCTTGTCAGTGTAATGCACTATATGCTTGTGGATTCTATGGTTAACTAGATAATAATTATAATCTGTGGTTCCCGGTCATTCGGGGAGTGGTTTCATTCAATAGGTCGGCACTTGAATTCGGCAGATAAATTGTATTGGATGTCTTTTGTTAAATGCAGAGAATTACAAGGTTTTGAAGTGAATATCCGGAGTTTGATTGTAAAGTAGATCTGTTCTAACAGTAAACACTAATTAGGTATAACTTTTAAAATCTGACGTATGATAAAATAATGATTTTCTAAAAAATGCCACGTGGCATTTTCTTCTTAAAAAACCGTTTCATTTATTACCCTAAAATTAAAGTTATATCAAAAAATATAAAAGATATTCGATATTATATGGTTCCTAACAGACGTACCATTTTTTTTGTCATAGTCCACAGTCATACTCATGGTCACGGTCATGGTCACGACCATGCATGGTCATTGGTCATAGTCAAACTTGATAGAACTTGGCCGATTTTGGTACAATTTGGTAGATTTTTGTAGAACTTTGGTAGTTTTTCGTTTCATATTAATTAAATTTTAAAAGTTGTAAGTTACAGCGGGTTCATGTGACATGCGACGCGGGAAGGGAAGTAACGCTTGCGCCCTTAACTTGGTCAGTAATCTCATTAACTTGGTAACTGGCTACAGTTTTTGAGAAAATTACTATAATTAAACGTGGGTAAGTTACTTTGTGTCATGTCAATGTCGAGAACGTGAAAGATGGATGACTGGTGGTGTACTTACTAATAACCATTACGTCATTATTAAGTGCTAGACATCGCTGGTATTGGTAGGTGTCATGGACATACTTAATCGGAGATTACTAACAATAATTTTACCCTGTTATGTTCTGTTTTATGTTAGTGAGTAGCAAAACGAGTTCACATGATGTCTAGCGTCACGCCGGCCCTTTACAGTGACACCCAAAACTCACACAGAAGTTAACACGACGTCATATCACAACAACAACAAAATACTAAATAATATTCAAAGCTATTCGTAATTGTGTTAAACTGGGATATACAATATACTAACGTTGCATTCAAAATAATGCTGGTTTTGTTGTGATTTTTGTATGTACTAATACACCAGAAACATTTAGCGTCTTACCACAAAATTTTAAACCAGAGTTTAAACGATGTTTCTAAAGCTTCGTTCCACAAAATCGACTTCTTTATCACTCGCGTTTACTTACTCAATCCTAGTATTCCAAATTATTTTACTTGTGAATTTGTTATAGATTTAGAAAAAGCGTCGATTTGTGGAGAAAATATTAAGACGCATCTGTTCAACTCTGGTTTAAATCTTTTAGTGGTTTGTTCATTCGGCGTCAACATATTAAAAACACCTACTTTTTCTGTTCTGTCATTTTCCATAATGTCCAATAGGATACAAATAAAATTCAAGACAACAAGGCAAAGGACTAACAAACAAATAAATAAAAACTGTCACACATCTATTATTCCGTAACAAGCTGTCCTAGGATTCTCCCACCAACAACAAAAGCAACTAGAAACTGCATTCATTTGTAACAGGTACAACTGTGATAAATGGATTCATAAGCAGAGTGCGCCGAGTGTACAGAACGCGGTAGGAAAATGAGTAGTGGTCACTGATCGCAAAAACAACCAAATCTTCGATATTGTTACTGTGAAACATCATCATCAGCTTGAAGAAGTCCACTGCTGTATGTACTACCTCCCCTATACATTTCCAGGATCAATCTACTGCTAATAACTATTTTTTTTTTCCTTAGTGTCAGTAGTATCATTAATGGCACTAGCGATAATTATTTAGGATCAGTAGTATAACAAGTATCTACCATCGTAAATATTTTACGGTGGTAGATATGAATGCTAATTCTTCACAGGGCTGTGTATACTTTTTGAGAAGTAGATAAAGAGCGTGATGGATTTTGTATAATTGTATCAATCAGTTACATACAAACTAATTTAACAATCTATTTCGATATAAGAAGAAAACCGTTTTCCCCAACGACTTTTATCCCTAACTTTCCATAGAAAAAAGAGACCATATTTACCTGCTACCTGTACTATATAATATACTAAAAATAATGTTAGGAACGCGCAACCTGAAATTCCCTCCGGGCTAGAGTACCATACAAATAGCTCTGTATACGTCGCAACATACTCGTAACATAACAGATACTTACGTAAATTCACCTCAGTGACAGGGTGAAATATGTCCTCGGAGGCGTATGGCGAACTTTATGCAAGCCTTTTTGCGGCGGCGACCGTACCAATAAGTGAATTTATATCAACAATATTCTCACATTCGTGATCCGCTGCACAAAGCGCCTGAGTTATGAGTGCCTAGTGCTGGTGACAGTTGGTAATATGTTGGTACGTTGGTATTGGTACCTCTGACTTAGGACGGTGTGCGTTTGAACGGACATATTAATTGGAAATAGAGATTTATAAGTGCATGAATATTCAGATCTTGGCAAATATGTACATTGTACAAGTAAGCGTTATCGAGATCCTCGATTGAAAAATCAATGTCCTCGATAGCAATTCGCTTCTAGCCGCATAACTGTGTAATTTTTGAATGAATAATAAAATATATTATATTGCATAATGTAATCATCTTGTAAATTGCACAGTATTTGTACGTAAGTATTAAAATTATACAGTTGTTGAAATTTCGGAGAAACTTGTTAGTTTCTCCGAAATTTCAGCGTTTGCATGGGAAAGAAATCTATCATCCGTCATTATCGAGAAATTATAAAATATAATCTCTCTTGTAGGGAATCAAAAATTTGCATAATTTTGAAATGATAGATTCTGAAATAAAATACTATAATTATCTCACAGAGCAAAAATTGAACCACCGACGAAATATTGCTCCACCCTCCAACTCCACTTAAATTAAATCCGTTCCCAAAATTAGAAATCGGTTTTGTCATTAACAGACCTTGACTAATTAATATCTCCACGGTTGTATCACAGATATATTCAGCAATTTGTTTGATCGAGTCGACTTACTTGATCCTCTAACAACATTAAATGAATTAAAGTTTTATTGGCTTCCCCTTTCAGATAAGGGGTACATGTTTCCGAAAAATTGCGGGACAATTTTAATAGTTGTAAAACCTACTATGTACCTAAACATTGTAATAAAATCTTTAAGCCTCTCTTCCCGCACTTTTAATTGTAGGTAGGTATTTACCTATCAATTTGAAACTGAGGATTGTCTTGTCGGTAACATTATAGCAATGATTTGATGACAATAATATTATAATAACTAGTATCATAGAGTTGTTCTGATGATGGAGCCAGAAAGCAGGTATTGGATCTTATTAATGGCCTCTTTTTTAGTACTGTACAGTTTAACCACATTTTTTTTATAATAATATTTATGGGCACTATTTCATTAGGTACGTATAATTATTTACGCAGGGATGATTTCTGATTATGTTTTTATTAAACTGGAGCTCTTATAGTATAGTATAGTATAAGCTTATAGTATAGTAATCTGCTGCTGTTATTTCCTTTACTCTCATTCATCAAAGCATATTGTCCACAGAATAAGCAAATGTTTGGCTTCTCCTTTTAGCATGAATCGGCAATAACTCGGTTAGAACAACCTTTAATCTGGGAGAGGCGCATCCGCTGATGGTTTTCCGATTCTATTAGCCGCAAAGCGCTGGCACGGAGTTTGATTAAGCGGAACGAGTGAGGAAACGACCCGTTTATTAAGAACTCCCGGTTACTTATCTAAGCGCTCCTTATCTAAGTGCTACCTCGGTGAAATCAAGTAAGAAAAGATAGAATGACAATGGAGCTTGGCCTTTGGTCCAAAGTGAATCTTAGCGTAGCTTTTTTAGATTGGCTAAGGTCGCTTTTTTCATAGCATATGGAATTCTCCAATCTTCTCGTGAACTCGGCCGAAACGACGAGGTATGTCAAAATCATATATTTTTATATTCGTTTGTGCGCGAATTAGACATGTTTTAGCTAGTTATGTTTTTTGTTCGCGAAAGTTTAAGAACTTCTTGTAACTACTAAAAATGGAACGGAAGAACAATGACCGAATTTTCAAAGGTAACCAAATAAAATTTGTTTTTTATTTTAGCGACGAGATATTGTTTAACATTCAGTTTGATGATTACTCCATTTTGGTCCCAAAACTTTCGCTAAATTAACATTCTGGTTCGAGTACATATTATACAACCCTTGGTTATCCTGCGTGACACCGTTTGGTTTGTTTCGTGTAGAGCTTTATAAGGTCCATATCAGGTTCTCGATCGGCAAAAAGTTTGGACGTTTATTATAAGTTAGATTGAATGTGCGGAGGTTTATTGAATTTGAAAACAAACTTGAAGTCTGTTAGGATTGGTAACTCGTTCATAGATCTCTTCGACTCAGAGTTTATGTTTACATGCCTCTTTTTAGATTAGGTGTCGTGACGATTTTATATTAAGTATTTGCGTCAGCTAGTGGCCAAAAATTATTGCTACTCAGCTATGTTCTCATACGCTTTACCAATAATTATAAATGCCAAAAAAGGAGAAATAAGGAGTGTAAGTTTGTGATAGTTGTCTAGTTTGGTTGTTTGTCGAATAAGAGTGTCAGTCTCAGGTATTAGAGTTTATTAGGACGCCCAAATATGACGTATTTATTTTATTTATTTATTTATTAATGATACGCCAACGGTGTACATGTTCTAATAGTTATCTAGAAGAACATTTCCCAGTTTTGTGCCTAGAGCCACAATTTCAGAGTCAGATAATTATGCACACCTTTTACAAGCATATGTATACATCATTCACAAAATAAGTAAGTACTTTGGTGAAGGCAACATTTATGTGAATAGGGCGACGTTCCCGAGTCGTTTCCGAGTTACTTATGTTGAAGTCGTAGATAAACGACTGCAATCAATCAATAGCAACTATGATTCCGGTGCACGGAGTGTTAGCATTACACCCAAATTAAAACTGCTTTGTGACTAATGTTGGTATTTATTTCTCCATCTACTTCTTTAGTAGTTTTGCCGATTAAATCGACGACCAAATCGAGCAGAGAGCAGTAAATATCTCTTATTTGTACGGTGGAAGGAACCGTTTGTACACAAGTCGTGCGATACGAACACACTATCAGATCGGCACGACCCTCGTCAATTTAGCGCTTCTGATGCTCGACTCCCTGTTTATTCAACGAGAGTTGTACCGTCAGTGCCAAAACAAGTGCCCGACTCGAACAAATCCTCATTTTCAATTTAGCTCTTTGCCCCCAAATAATACATTTTTGCTACAGATATTATTTTGAAACTGGACTAATTCAGTGAATTTTATTGTTGACTGTACCAATCGGCTACGTTGGTACAGTCATTACGTTACATTACGTAACTAAATGTTGCAAGTGCTTATAAGTTCACGTTGTTCTCTGGTGTCACTCAGTTCTGGTATTAATTGTTCTGGGATTGATAGTAAGAATTTAGGAAATTACATTTTGAATCCCTTTTACAATTTTATGACCAATGTAATTAGTCATACTTATAACAAAAGTAGTAACCATTCATGTTAGGGTTATGTAGCACTGTAACCGATAATATAACGACATTCAATTCTGTTCACGGCACCAAGTTAAATAATGTGTTGTTCATGATAAATTTTATTATGTTCATTTATTATAATTTGAATTACTTGATCAATTATTATAAAAGTAAACGGAGACCTAAAACATAAAACACATGAAGAAATGTCCACTAATAAAAGCTATTTAAATGTCATAGAGTACATAAATCGTATGCCAACCGAAGTGCAACGTCTGATAATACCGTGCCTCGTATATCAATGGGTTTCCACTTGAGATAGCTTACGATCTCAGCGTCTTCTTGGTACGACTCGCTTCTGCTGCCTTAGCATAGCACACACCTAAATACTGCACCAGATAGTTTTCTTAGAAAACCTACTTAGATGTTAGTATAAGGTAGTTTTATCACTTATATGCTCAAAATCTTATAAATCGTAAAATACCCTATTAATTTCATGTAATTCCTAGATGTAGGACTAATTATATACACATAACCGATGAGTAGAGTCAAAAAACAATTAAAAATGACAATTGTATCGACGAGTAGGTATCTAGAAAATTTGACATAACTGATGTAATTTTTTTGGTGAACTATTTTAACGAGACTGCGCTGCCACACAAATTCAGCAGAAAAATACCGTCGTAATAAAAAAATGTGGGAACGATATTTTTCCATACATTTTTTTATATAGATACTTACTATTTTTCGAACGGTTGTCACTTAACTGCGCATATTACCTTGTTACAAAGTCGCCGCTTTGTGACGTTAACAAAGTTGCAGCGGCAGCCTGGTAATCCGATAAAACGTTCGCCCCATACTTAATCCCAGCTCGTCCCACGTTCTAGTTAATGACATAACCATTAACTATACCTGCTGGACTGGTCAGCTTATGGCTTGTTATGGATGGGTTTTCAAAAAAATGTTTTTGGAATATCGATCATATTGAAATGGAAAGTCGAAGCTTGGCGTTTACCACATTCGGCAGACATCCTGTCCCACGAGCGCTGAAAGCGTGTGCCTCTGCGGGGACCATGCGGCATACGCTTCTACCGTGTGGAGCTCCGTGTCTTCCGGCGCCCCATATTTATAAGTCCTGACAAATTTTGTTCAACCCATATCTACCCACTACTGGATATACATCCTCATAACTCCGTTGTCGTAACAATGTCGAACAAAGAAAAATAAACGAAAACAATTTTTTGTTTTCTTTCATTGACGCGCGCGTTTCCTGAGTATCTACTCAACACGGTATAATATAGTGAGTACGTACTAACTAACTAAGTACATACTAACACGTTGACTGGGAAGCAACAAATTCTACAAATCAAAAACAAGCGTATTCACTTCAACATCATCCCTCAACCTGCGAAGTCTGTTTGTGAAGCGGTATTTTTTCAAAGCTATTAATTTAGCAGTGGACAAAATAAACCGATATTGCGGTGGCACGGCTGGACAATAGCTCTGTGTCAGTGAGACGGAGACAAAGACAAATAGAGTTGTATGGGGAGAGCTAGCGGCTATTTTGACTAAGGTTTTGATCTTAACCGAATTGATGAGGACATGCCAAGTGTATAAATCTAAAAAATATATTATACAAGTTCAACTTACCAACAATCGTTAGAATTATTTGTAACATCGAATGACAAGCACTTACGTAGATTCTGATCCGACCATTAATGTAGAGAATCAGGAACTAAGTACGAGGACTATAATAATACATTTTGGAAAAAAACAACTTCTGATAATAAAATAACTTATCACGATTATACCTACGTACATTTTTCTTTATAAAATTACGAACTTGAAAACCGTTTTTCCACAAGCTCTTCCAACAACCTTTCTCCACTTTTTAAAACTTAACTTAATTATTATTGTGTTAGTCATGAACACGCACTAACTTACTGGAATAGTAGAGTTAATAAAATATGATCAGATTTTTAACTGATCAAACCCATTCAGTCAACATGACCGGTATCTCTTAGCTCATCAGGGACCCAAGGAGATTGTTGCAATAAATCCGTTTTAAAACCGCCAAATTGCTTGCGTTAATTGCTCTGTGCAGTTTTTCTTTATTAAGGGTTGTTCTACGCTATTTTTGGGGCATTAAAGAAGGCTATGTGTCACTGATTAAGCTGTGCATAAATCAAGCTTCATCGTTACGAAATAGATGGCACTGTATTTTGCCTGTACTGTATGTAAATCATTATTATGTCAATCGCAGGTTCTTTTTAATTTGGCTCTAATCCGTAGTGAAGGTAGATGTTGAGTTTAATATTCTACCCTTAGAAAAATACTTTTCTAAGGGTAGAATATTCAACGTAACATTACGTTTATTACGTCGTAGTTTATCAGGTTATCGTATAAGGCGGAAAGGGAAGGGGGAAGGGCTTATAAAATTCCACATACGAATTCTTCAATGTACTCTTTATGTATCGAAAGTTTGACAAAATGTTATTGGTTAATTTAATACAAAAAAAACTTACAGTCAAATTAAGAAACTCTTTTTTTAAAGTCGGTTAATAAGGCCTCAGTAGGTCAGAATGTAAAAAAACGTATATATGACTTTAATCGTTTACTGCTTTTTTAATAAGCATTTTTTATAAACTAGTTTATAATTTTGCAATAGGTAAATAAGAAACCATCTAATTGAGTCAATTATCTACGTGTATAGTATGTACAATAATGTATATTGTTTCAAAGTAAGTAATGGTACATAATTTTCACGTAATATATTTTTGATCATTTTGTAACACATCTTATTGTAAAACATGGAACACGATTATAAAGGAATACTTGTGTATGCAAATCTTATTTATAGCATTGCAAATTGAAGCATCTTCATTTTTATCAAGCTATGATACCTTTACTTATTTCTCAAATGCTCACCTGGTAACACGAGTGTATCAAATACCTACGTAATCACACTAATCACCGCCAGCGCATGTTCATAACATTCCCCGAAAGTTGTTAAAAATGTTATTTACCTAACTTCCGTGCGTGAAATGTTTTCTGCTTCATAACATGCACGATAAGAGAACCCGAGCCGGACTAATTTCGCAGTATTTTGATTCGGCCACCCCCGACGGCCATTTCCGCCAATAGATTGGGTTCTTCGTACATATTACGTACCTTTCATATTAAATTGCAGAAAGGATTTGATAGCAAAGTTTGTGTGGCAGGAAAATGACGCAGGTACGAGGAAATAAGTTTTTGGGGTGCCATCGTAAACATGTTCCTGCAGCTGACTGTGTGAAATGTATAAAATACCATTAAGTCACAATAATAAAGAAGCGTGTTGCAAAAAGCTTTTAAGTTGTAAAAAATATTGGTTCCATTGATCATTTTTATAGTAAGGTACCTACATTATTCCATAAGTTTAACAATCAAACGTGTGTCAAAAGACAAGAAAAATAATAAGGGAATATATGTTTCTGTGTGTTCTTGCATGTTGTATGTTGTAGTCTTATCGATAATAGTTTCAACTACAAAACGTTCAAACACGCAAATAATAAGAATAAAACATGCAATATTATTCCTTTCTTTACAAAGATAAATCCAAAATGTACAACAAAATACAGGAAAAACATCTTCCATGAACTACCGCAACTCCACTACGGGGTTGTCAAGCGCAAAACTACCAGCTGTCAAAAATGTCCAACAACACTGGCATGTTCGCATCAATCTTTTTAATTAAAGCGTTCGTCGAGCGCTCTTGGAGTGCTCTCATCGAGTTGGTAACTATATCGCACTTGCGCTGCGTGCCGTCGACCGAGAAAGCAGCTTTTATATAGAGACGAGTATATAATACCCCACTACACACTTGATGCATTTGATTGTGTAGCCGACTGTAGCCGATGCGTCTTATTTTGACGATTATCAGTTTATAGCACCATCACCTTAACTGTAGAGTAAAAAAAAAGAAACAGATCCACAAACTGCTTTATTTCGGTGCCCACTGTAGATAGATGTTCATTAAGGCAGCCCTATTCAACGACGCTGCCGAGTTCAACTCTACAATGAAGTTGATGACACTCCGTCTAAAGCTCCGTCTTGATCTTGTGAAGAACTAAACATGTTATTTTTACTACATAAATTTTTCACATCAAAACTTTGACTAATTATAGTCCACTGTAAATCGTAAACCAACAGTTGGAGCGGCAAAAAGTATCAAGCGTGCGGTGGCCATACTACGTGCTACTTACTGACGCGAATATAAAATTGCTCCAACCATTCCACGAATTCCGGAACGATATCAATCTAATATCAGTGGATCGCTGTGAACGGCCTATTTTCAACACATATTCTTGGGTGGATTACGGAATCAATTTTGTATTCCATTTTCATATTTACTCGCCTAACGTGACTGTTGTGAAAAATAAATGGTATATTTTTTATGTGAATATTTATATACTAACTTCTGAGGGTTATCAAATAGCAACAAAATACAGCTTCTTTTATGATGCATAGTAAAAGAAAATTTTGCCTGTTTGATAGAACTAACTAACCATTTTAAATCCAACTCGTGGATTTTGTAACCATAGCAAATTTGAAAATAACTTAAATTCAGACATGCCAATAACTGCCAGTATTTTCTTAATACAAAACACGGGTATTTACTTGTAAGCATGTCTTCTTCATTTGTGGGCCCAACAGACGAAGAACTAACTATGAATCAGGCGCACGCGCGCCGCCTCGCGCTGCGCCTCGCATACGTTGAAACGATTCATCAAATTTAGTTACGTCACCAGCAAAAAGTGTAAAGAAACTCTTAAAATAGAATTCTTCAACAAACAAATACTATGCGAAATAGAAATTCATTCATTTTCCAAAGAATTCAACCTGAATAAAAGAAAATATTGTGACCCAAAGTTGGCATAAGAAATCTAAACCGTTCGTCCTACCCGCTCGACAGAAGGGCTGACACAGAAACACTTTTAATCTTACTATGTGGCCGTCTGAAAACAATGTAGCCTTTTTATTGGACATTCCGAATTACTTTATGGAAATTACATTGTTTGGACATAAAGTGTTGCGGCGTCATGAATCGTATTGTTTTCTTTCGATTTAGAGGAAACCCCGAATCAAGTACTTTAATATATTGAACTTCAAATAAAGGGAAAAGAGTCCTTTTCTGAGAGTTATTAATAAAGAGACGGTGTCGGTAATTTTAGATATAAAACTAAGTGTTCAACACAGCAGTAGGTAGTTGTACAAACAATTTACGAATTACCATTGAATATAACACACACTGACTACAACATTGAATGAAATTTCTTTAAAGCTTACATTCGTATTTCGTATACATGCGAGTATGTTATTCGTGTATCAGCCCAATACGAATTTGCAGCAATCCCAACATGCCCCGTTGAGTTGCAATGCTGATCTGACGTGCCAAATACCATTTTGGTGACCCCTACATATTGATAAAATGATAAACTCGTCGGTATATTGACAACGCAACGACCAATAGATCGAAATTCCACTTAGTTACTTTGAGGCACCAGCCTATTCTTCTTCCTGTCTCTCCAAGAAAAGAGCGAAACACTAATTGCAAAGAATTTATTATTAAAAATACTTGCCCGTTTCAGTTTTCATTAGGTAAACCCGCAGTTTCCAAACAAGATAAATAATTTGTAGCCATTTGTCAAGAGGGAAAACTTTGAAGGGTGGATGTTTTGTTAGTTTTCCGTATTTTAAGTTTAAAATTTAAATATTGGTCGCTTGACTGCAGCGCTGAAAAACCTTTTCAATTTAACTTTCTACGGAATATTTTGCAGAATGGGTAGAATTGTGACAAGGAGCGAGCTCTTAGATTGATTTTCTGGGAAAGCTAAAATGTTACAGATTCAGATTCTACAATGTGATATTTCGGAGGTGCTACGAGATTGCTACGAGATGCTACGAGAAATTAATGATTTACAATGTTTGAACAATGATCGTAATTAGTTGACAGTAATACACAAATTACATACCTACAAAGGCGAAGTTCGCTCTTGTACCTTTACTTATCAATTGTGTCTATTGTATTATACATGTCTTGAAGTGCAATAAACAGCTGTTATCTTATCTTACCTTATCTAACTACGAGATGCAATAACGCATGTTAACTCCGCAAATTAACGTTCGATTAGACTATCACACCATGATATTACATATCGCCTTGAAGCGGTCAATCAAAACCATCCATACGTAACACGGTAGGTACGGCATGTTAATTACCGAAGGGCATCTGGGGGCACGGCAGTGCCCCCGCCAAGTCGAGCAAAACAAAAGGCACGGCCGTACTATCCTTTTCTCGAAGCGATTCGGGCCATTTTCGACCCCTGTAACTTCGTAATGGATAAAACTAGAAGCCTAAATTTTTAGTGACCAAGAGGACATCACGTTTACAGATAACAATCCAAATTACATCAAATTTGAACCAGTAGTT
The DNA here is from genome assembly GCA_905147375.1 of Hylaea fasciaria. NCBI lineage: Eukaryota > Metazoa > Arthropoda > Insecta > Lepidoptera > Geometridae > Hylaea > Hylaea fasciaria. The sequence goes on from LR990201.1 coordinate 3,589,212, forward strand.
TAAGAATTATTGCAAGTCAAAGTTCCTTAAATTTGCTGCCCACTGACTGACTGACTGACTGACTCACCGATCATCAAAATTCTAAGGTACTTCTAGCCGTCCCACAAGTTTCAAATTTTGAACATAGCTATTGTTTAGCCTATAAACCAAGGGAAAATTCTGACATTCCATAATTTTCATCCCGTTTTCTAGATATATAATCTGCATAAATAACTTTGTATTCCCATATAAATCCCATTAAATTGTATGTGATTACAAAGTTACTTTTACAGTTCATAATTAGACTTCATTGAAATTGAATGAAATGGGCAACAGGGGTTAAAAATGAGAAATGGCTTCTAGAAATTCGACAGTTGAGCGCTTTTAAAAACTTCTAAGATAGGTACACCTACCGCAGATAGAGAGATACGAATCCCTATACTATAGCTACCTACCTACACTTTTATAGGTCGAACAAATTCGTTACCTAGGTACATTAAAATAGGTACCTAGGTACCTTATACCTAATACGCATCTGTGGAGACGCAAAGACACTCGTTCATGATAATCTATGAGCATGACCTATGTCGCAAGGGCCGCGCAGGCGCGGGGCGCGCGTTGATGCGTGTTTCGCATAAAAACGAAATAAAGAAAGAAAAACTACAAAAAGAAATGAGATCCCATCAAAAACATTACATGTACAAAAATGCACAAGTCTCGCAACGCAGTTTATCTGCCGTAAAAAGTTGTGAGATCGAATGTAAACCAAGTCGGTTAATTTCAATACCTTCCTATACCTATCTATGGGAGCAGTTATATCTTTATTTCTTTAGTAAATAGAGTGTCTTGGCGATTGTACACGGCAGCATAATCTACTAGGCAATCTAAATATAGTCTTCCGTATAGGTGACTTTCAAAAAAATAAAAGCACTTAACATAGATTTATGTTGCCGTGTGCAATTGCCAAGTCACTTTATTTACTAAAGAAATAAAGATATAACTGCTCCCATAGATAGGTATAGGTAGGTATTGAAATTAACCGACTTGGTTTACATTCGATCTCACAACTTTTTACGGCAGATAAACTGCGTTGCGAGACTTGTGCATTTTTGTACATGTAATGTTTTTGATGGGATTTAGGTATACACCAACTAATGCATGAATTGGCCACTAGTTGTTCCAAATTATTAAAGAGGTGTTTATTTATAGAAACTTTCAAATAAAATTCAATTAGACATAATATAGGTATCTAAATTTTTTCTTAAAGATTCACTCCATTAAATTTTAATGTAAGCAATTACTAAGATTTTCACATGTAAAACGCTGAGCAAGAAGAAAAATCAAATATGATAAACTAAATTGTAATAATTTCCGTTTCATGTGCTGATTCATAGCTAAAACTCGCACAAGAAAAAGGAAACATTTTTTGCTTTAAGTTCTTGACCTAAAATCATTTAATCAATACCAAAACTCAGATTGATGACAAGCAAAACAACCAGCATTTAAAAAACGAGTAAACAGTTTCCGTTTCGAAACCTATTTGGGTTAAGAGTGTTTGCGATAAAACCTACACAATAGGCGCTTTAACGCTTTTCAGGAATCGAAATGAATAATGACGTTTCGCCAAATTCCCTGCGAAAATGATAAATTGCTTTATAATTTCACTGGACTCCCCATTACGAGGTTAAATATGATGATGCGATGGTGTAGTTTGGGAGTTTCAACCCAACTTTTCATTATAATAACGAACTGAAAATTTCAAACGTGGTCTTAAGTATACACTATACAAATACTCCTTTTAAGTGATATTTTTTTAAGTTAAGTATAAGTTAAGTTATTTATTGCACTGTGTTTCTATTCACACATTGTTAAGGTCACATTGTAGATGATCACATTAAGATCAGATGGAGTAAACGCGAGTAAAATAATAAAATTGGAGGCTCCACTGAAGCTCGTTTCAATTAAAAATCAATTCAGTCTGGATTTAATCTTTCCAACGGTCGTCACGCAATATTAAACATCCCAAACGGGCCACAAAAATGGCATTACTTTTCACCACTATTAACTATAAACGCTTCAAAGAAATCGCGTAAAAGAACCAATGCGAGAAAGTCAACCAGCAAAAAATATTCGTCCACAAACTCGCAACCCGCAACTCGTGGCGATATTAAATTCTTACTCAGACGCGGGTCACTTACATTTCTCAGAAAGGCTTCGAACGTATTGAAATCCAGTGTAAAAACAATTTTAGTATTGTGATATTGCGTCCAGAAATGATTAAAAATACCTTTTTCTTTCCTTTTTTTTATTTGCCCTTGATTTTATCTGACCTGATAGAATGTACAGTACAGGTGATACGGAATACGGAAGATGAAAGAGCCACGCTCAAAAGTGATTCATTCGATTCAGTTGTATTGACGAGATCTTAATTAAATGTTCAAGGAAACAGTGAAGCCGGAGATGGCAAATATGTACTGTTTAGAAATTAAGTGTGTAAATATCCTTAGCTGAGCAAATTATAAATGTACTAGCTGCGCCCTGCGGTTTCACCCGCGTTTCACATTATAAAACCTATAGGGAGGTGGCTGTTAGATACGACTTGTAACATTGTGTCAGAGAAAACACAGAGGTTAGGTAGTTTTTCACAGTTATTATCGCACTGATCACTCACTCTCCCCTCTTTGTCCCCGCTCTCCCCTCTCTTTATCCCCACTCCCCTCTCTTTTTCCCCACTCCCGCCTCATTCTCCCCATTCTCCCTTCTTTGTCCCCCATTCTCCTCTCTTTCTCCCTGCTCTCCCCTCTCTTTCTCCCCACTCTCCCCTCTTTCTCCCCCCATTCTCCACTCTTTCTCACCCCACTCTCCTCTCTTTCTCCTCCCACTCTCCTCTCTTGCTCCTCCCACTCTCCCCTATTTATCCACCACTCTCCCCTCTTTCTTCCCGCTCTCCCCGTCTTTCTCCCCACTCTACCCTCTTCTCCCCCCACTCTACCATCTACTCCCCTTTTCCCCCCACTCTCCCCATTCCCCACACTCTACCATCTTCTCCCCCTTTCCCCCCCACTCTCCCCACTTTCCTCCCATCGCACTCTCTCTCTTTAAATAACGATCCGTTCAGCCGTTTAATATGGTCCGTTGGGGGTGCATCTAAAGAATACCTAATAATTTCAACCCCCTTGCTTTTCCCCCTTTAGGGATGATTTTGCAAAAAAGCTGAAACCCGTATTTATTTATTTATTACCAAAAGCCTAAATAAGAATTTTCAGATCCCTAACTTGAAGAATTATGGATTCCACATACAAACTTTCAACCCCTATTTCATCCCCTTCGAGATTATTTTTTGAGACAAAAGATAGCCTATGTCCGTCTCATAGGTCCAATCTACCCCAATACCAAATTTCATCGAAATCGGTCCAGCCGTTTGAGCGTGAAGAGGTAACAAACATACACACATACACACACACTCACAAACTTTCGGCTTTATAATATTAGTAAGATTTGCGAATCGATTTGCGCGAACTAATGGTATAACTACAACAAGGGAGAAAGTTTCTCAGTTTGAATGTTCGAAGAACGTGATAAAAGTTAGCGGTGGAGATAAAGCTAATATTTTAATTGAAAAAACAGCGCTTGAAAGCATTTTTTTGCGCTGACAAGAACAGACTCATTTATTGTCGTATTTTCCATTGTCGTTCGAATAATGCATGAGTTTTCCCCGTGGTATTGTTCGCGGTTGCATTCCCTGGTTTGTTAATCCGTACTTACTTGGAGCAATTTGGCATAACGCCCGCCCGCCAGCCATTGTTCTTGCCCAAACGGGGGGCTGTATGTCATACCAGAAGATTTAATGGAACCTTACCACCAGCTGCTGGTTACAGTATATGTCTAGATTTAACAGAAATTGAAAGAGCTTCGGCGAGTTGTGTATAACAACTATCACGCCTTAATATAAACGGATGAACATTTCAAAGTATTTACTAATAAGGGGTATTCCCAGAGTACTCCATTCTGTTATTCTCAAAAAAAATACCTATACATTCATTCCCAATCTACTCCACAGAATTACTAAAATAAAAGAGTAGTCTCCGAAAAATTTCACGGTATAGTGTACAATTTATATACATACATACCCAAACTTAAATTTACTACCCCACTAAAGTTGTTTAGCAACGTTTAAAACGTTAACAAAATATTTGTCCTTTTCATCTGGGGTTGCCAAGTGTCAAGTGTAAACTCCAGCCTAATTTGAGTTAGGAGCACATGAAGCAAAATTTAAATGTAAGACTAATTAAAGCAAATGATGCGCTTTCCTATGAGCAAATCCAAGCAAGCTTTAAATTTGTAGAAATAGGCCTCAACCCCCTAATATTTATATTACCTATATTACCTAACGCAACGATACCAACTTTTAAGCTTCATAGCGGGGCCGCCAGTAGGTGACGTTTAGGGCTATCATCATCGTCGAATGTGAAGAGTAGTCGAGAGTACGAGCCAGTCAAGATTATAATAATATCAAGGTGTTCGAAAAAAATATTTTTTCCGGCATCAATATCATTATGCACATTTTCCATGCAAGGATTTCCCTTATTCCCTGAGATAATACAAGTGCGCGACGCGTTTTCTTTCGGCCACATTTTGTACAAAAGGTTCGCACTCCACCCCTGGCCCCGGTATTACGAATGCACTCTCTTATCTGAGCGTTTCAGCCGAGATTTATTATTGCACGAGGAATTCCTAGCTAGAGGGAACTTTTACTATAAGTAAGTAGTTAGAATTATTATTTAGTTTTGAAATGCAATAAGTGAAATAAAAATGCAAACTTTTAAAATATATTGCAGTAAGATAACATTACTTTAAAGAATCTTTTAGGTGATTTGCACCTGGAATCTAGGATCTGGGTAACTTTTCTGTAATTTTTCTTTTCTTTTTTTTTACTGAAGAAAGTACACACATTACTTACTTTCACAAATCATTTGTTATGATAAATTACAGTGCTAAATTACTATGCTTATTATTATACTGCTTTTTAAAAACGTCTACGATTATTATGCCGGGAGAGTTAAAACGTTACTTAAATTTTCCACTCTAACCACGTTCCGCCTGTTGTGTACCTACAGATGGCTCTGTGTGCGTGAGAGTACATTACTTAGTCTAAGAGGCAGTGTTGAGATTTTTCTACTTATTTCACCGATAAACTATACATTAGTAGGTATAATCCATTTTATTTCGTTAGTATCACACCGTGACGTGAATCGGTATTAAGTTCACATCGTGCATGTTTAAAGAACTTGCTAGTCTATTATAAAAACTTCTAAATACCCTCAGAGCTAATCCCAGATCAGCTAAAAGCTGTTGATGAGACTACTTCTATAATAACCTGATTTATTTCGCCGCTGGCTCTCAATCTAAGAACGCTTAAAATACAACCCGCAAAGGCCCCGTTTAATCGAAACTAATTAACAAAAATACCCATTTACTAAATGAGTAGCAATAAACTAAAAAAAAAATACAAAAGTACTGTTGGGAAATGTTAAAGGTACGTGAAGAGATTTTATATTGAATAAAAATGTAGATAATATTTATTTTTCTAACAAAATGAAGGTTACTTTTAATTTTGACTAACCCTCTGTTTGTAATAGGTAAATATGTAAAACCATTAGAGTTGCCATTAATCCGTAGGTACGTTGAACCCATCCATCACTATATCCAGTTAGATTCAAAATCTAAACACTACCGATATCATCTCAAATAATAGTATACCTAGTGTTTGTTGTATTTTAATTGAGTCCAATCTTCGATATCATAGACCAGGAAGCACAACACTATTTTAAGTATCTGTGATATATGTAAGTATAAAATATTCAATCATACCTTCGTCTAAATATAACGGTCGTGATTCCTTGCAGCAGCTTCAGTTTTCTCTTTAGAACCATAATGACCTATACTCCTCGTTAGAATTACAGTAAACAAAATAAAATACGTAAAGTAGACGCTTCGTTCTCCGGCATAACATCGCTCGAAGTTTATGGGTGTCGATTTACAATCTCTGTCGTAACGCCATACATTAATGTTCGGAATAATGACCGCTTTAGTAGCAAATAGAGATGGGACGATTCTGGCTCATCCAAATTTTTATATTCAGCAGTCAAAATATTATACTGACTGAAGTGCCATTGAAATTGGTAAACAAAATAACTTATGTCAGATAATATAGAACAAAGTCACTATCTACTAGTAATACTACATACGGCTAGAATATTATCAAAAAATTTTACGTTGCTGTAAATATTGCAACCTCACTCAGAATGCTTATGACTAATGGTTATGACTTTAGAGCATTCCTATAAAAAAAATGATACATAAACCAGGCGGTACATCTTGACCGTACTGTATTTAATATGTTCGTAAATAATTAAGTTTTTTAAGATTTAACAAGGCACATTCGTGAACACGTGCGGCCTCCGGCACACGGCAACATTGTCAAGCATAGTTGAGTAGGTATTTGATATTATTTGTAGACAGAAAAGTTAGATATTATCACATCTCTAGTACTAACTATTAAATTATCTGCGAGTTTAGTATTATTGAAGCCTGCTCGAAGAACACCATAACTTTTACGCACCTCTTTACGTCGGGATCATGGCGGCGCGAACGGCACAGCGTGACATATTGACGTTTTGGGGCATGTAAAAATGCTTCAGTATAAAATTAACTGCCTGTTCGAAGTCACCGGATAGAAATGATTTATAAATCCTGGTCACGGCAGCAATTAGAGAATGAATGGATATAAATGAGTGATGTTTCTAAATTGTGTCAATAGACTCTACAAAATTTCGAAACCACATTTATACTGTAAACTCGGCGTCGGCTGCCTACATTTTGCCGTGATATCGATTTTACATTCAAACCTGCCTCAGGTGTTCAGAGAGATACCTCAATATATCTTGACATTTTATTGGCACCAGCATTGATTGTTTAATTAAAACGTCTCCAGCTGCGCTTTCATTACGGTAAAATGTATGTTTTTATGTATAGGAAGAAACTGGAAGGCAGAGGGAAGCCAATCTTTAGAATTCCAAGATTTGTTGGTGATACAATTTCTTAATCTATTTCAAGTCAGTCATCATCATCATTATCAGTCTATGTTCGTTTACCTACTGCTCGACGCAAGCCTCTACCAGTGAACGTCACTGAGCCCAGACTTCGGCTTTCCTTATCCAGTCTCTTCCAGACATTATTCGCAAGTCGTCACTCTACTTAGTCGTCGGACGTCCTACACTACGTTTTCTTAGACATGGTTTCTAATCTAGGAGCCGTATTAATAAATGTACCTCAATAGCGCTACCAAGTGCGCTATCAGCTGATCCACATTCCAAATGTAATCTACATCTTGAAATCGTTGCTATTTAAATTAATGGATACTGAGATGTAGCACTGGCTACTAGATACTGTTTTTATGTGTCAATATTGTGTCATAATCGGATAGCACTTACCAGCTGAGTGTCATTTATTATTTTGCCAGATATCATGTAAGTTTCGGTTCCTAGATGTATTTATTAAATAGAACGAAATAGCAAGTGCACAATCAAGATAGCTCTCAGAGCTAAGATTGATTTATTAATACGGCCCTAGAACTCGTCTACACCAGCGATTGTCGGTCGGTTCTTCGAGAAATGTGACCGGCCTACTATGCCACTTCCAGCTTACTAATCAGCTAATTATTTGAGCTATGTAGGTCACCTTGGTCCTTTGTCGGATCCCCAGTCCCCAGTGTTGGGTATTTAATTTAAATTGCACCCTAATGTTCTTGTAGCGATTAAGTAATTAGATACTTCTATTTTTGTGTTGTGTATCATCTAGCAGATAACGTTAGGTTTAGGTACTCAAACTTTGCATCCTTTGCATGCATGCTTTGGGTCTAAAATTTATGTGTGCTGTGGTCCATGTTGGATAATGATCTAACCCTCCTCACGAAAGTGAGGGGAGGCCTTTGCCCAGCAGTGGGACATTTACAGGCTGAATTATTATTATTATTATTATGGTCATGCATAAAATAAAACTACAACATTTCATATGACAACACTGCGTGAGTGCAATTTATTAATTTTACACATATTTATTAGGCGTCTCCAGATGACACTCATATAACAATATTTTCAAAACAATCTTTTAAATTTCCTATATTATTTACCTACAATTAAAAATTGTGTATATTATATCACATAGTGTATGCAATTTTGATTGAGTTTCATTCTATTAAATAATAGTGGATATATTAATATTTTCTTCATTTAATTGCATTTTATTTCAGGTACCTAAATTACTACATGACAAATGATTTATCTATATAATAATATGTTTAATCTAGAGATAATAATGAATTAAATAATCATAGGCACAAAATGTATATAAAATGAACACAAATAAACTATACCTTAAATATAAAATCAATTTGATATTGATACATTTAATATTTTCAAACTGAATGATATGAAATTTATTTCGTAATACATCGTATTGTCTTTTTCATTATATAATATTACTTCTTATAACTATATACGAGTAGTATAATACATTACTAAATGTCCTGGTACAATATTTTAAATATCTATTACATTTCTATTGGTTATTATCTTTGATTGCTTAGTCGAATTCAATTATAGTTGATTTGAGGATTGGAAATTCTCAATAAGGCCTGAGAATTTAGAATAGTATACATATAATTTAAGACTGAGATAAAGGGCCCTTTAATAGATCCCTTTGTTAATTTAATTGTCATTTAATAAAGTAGCGAATGTAAATAAAGGCGGTATTAAAAAGTCAAGCTTCAACATCATACATTTCAATACTGCAAGACACTATACGTTTATGGTCGTTGCTGAAAATTTAGGCCATAATTCATAGCAAAAAATCTACACGTGATAAGCTTAAAATAGGTTTTTCCTTTCCAACAAAACATAGACTTACCACACGTCCGCTAAGACATAGCCAATCATAACGGATTAAGATCAGTACTTAACTGAAACATAAATAATAACATGTTACTAATTTATTCGCTAATATCATTATCTATTTTATCTATATTCAGTCACATTCATATTATACAAGCACTTGCAAATATTTGACGCGAGGATTGAACACTTTACGTAACAAAGTAATTGCTGTCTCAATTTACATCGACATGACATTTATATTGGTGTAACGACGATATTTTGTAAATAGTGCTCTAAAGAAAGGGTTTGTATCGTTAGTTGTAGAAGATCGCTAATCAGCATAATATACTCGTATTTGAATATACCTATTCAAATTCATCAATATATTTCTGTAGACACTACAGTTGCCAAGCATGGCACAAAATACGGCATTAGATCATTGATGATGATGATGATGATGATGATGATGATGATGATGATGATGATGATGATGATGATGATGTTGATGATGTCCTCCTTGACGTAGTTATTCGTCAACGACGAATCTTGTTAGCTCCAGTGAGAGCATAGATGGCTGGCAAAGCCAAATTTTGATTTAAAGGTCCTATTGCAGGGCGCACATTACAACTGATCAGTAGAGTTGGTAAGTGTAGGTGTAGGAAAGCGTGTTTATTTTCAAGAAGAAGCGTATCATCAAGATCTCGATGACATAGAAACTAGCCACAGAGTTTTTGACAGATCATTGAGATGGCATGTCGGTGGGTTGTTTCCATCAATAGCAGTAGATAAAACATATAAGATCGATCAATCGTTGTGTGGCCTGACAATGCCTGATACCGGAGGCCGGCACTAACTACCCAGATTCGATAAACTGGCAAACTTTCTACTACACTTTGACATAGTGTAACAATGATGGAGTACACATGATTCTTCACCAATCGTCATGGGGATTCTATTACTAGGCCCGATATTCTTAGGCTGTGAGAGTGCTTTACATACACACGCCGGTTATATTTTGAGACAGTTTATACGTATATCAATGTTTACGCATTCACAAATAAATCCGCTAGGATCTCGTACGCATATACGCAGTGTAGTACATTGTAAGATGTTGAATACTCATTTTGTTTGCTTTGATGTTAGAGAAATATTAATTTACTTGAGGCAGCTTAAAAGCAACTGTGATAATAAGGTAACAAAAAAATTTAAAGAGATTAGGCAATTCTATAATTTAAACCTAAATACCGTGATCGTGGTATTTAGATTTTTTTGTTTTCAATATTTATTATTTCGTTTTTAAACGTCTTATTATTTAGGTACTACTAATCTTTGTTGATTCTATAAAATTCTCGCAAAGTTTATTATCTTGATACTATTACCTGTTTATATCTATTTGTAACGCAATACAAAGCATTTCCATACCATCAGCACTTGAGTCCCAAAATTCCACATATCGTAGTCTTCAACAAGAATTAAGTTAAAACTTTACTATTCGGTAAAAAATGTCTACATTCAATTTCGACATCTACGGTCTCATAAGGCTTCTTCATAATAAACTCCTACGTTGATCTGAAACAATAAAAATAAAGCTTTTAACTTGATAATACATCTAATATATTATGAAAAAGAGCATTTAGCCAGCAACAACTATTTTATATTTTCAAAATAGTCAAAATTTCGATTCCTGTTAGATGAAGTTGTCTAGTCGATTCACAGTCAACGTCACGATTCAGTAAATTACACGTTCTCTGTTATATTATATTGATGTAACCGACTGGTACTATTTATTTAAAATATCAGATACTGGGTGTGGTAAAAATATCCATATTTAACTATACTCACATTATTATATCAGTGCTTATATTAAACAACGTGAACAGGACAGCCGTCTTTTGCTCTGGCACTCTCAAGCGGCGGTGATATGACAACGTACGTATCCCTCGAAGGCAACTCCTCGTAATCGTCACCAGCGAACAGCGGCGGCGGAGGTATGACGTCATCGTCCACCTCCTCCTCCGTCACCTCCTGCCGCTTGCTCCGCCCCGGCATGTAGTTCATAACACACGTCACCGCAATCAGGAACAGAAAGAATATGAAGACCACGTCGAACATGATCAAAAAGTTTAGCATTACAAGTTGCATCACGTCACTGACTAACCCCCGCCGCGCATTCTGCACCTCTCATCACCGTGGTTTGCCCGTGAATTTTATCACAGCATACTCCGATATCTGCAACAAATGACGGGTGTAAAAAGGGTGGTTACGTCAAAGGAATACCTCCAGTTGGGCGTACATTGTTTCCAAAGTCCACGTTTTAATTTACCAGTAGAAATGTACCGTTCGACATTCATGTTTGCGATTTTTGGTTTAGCTTTAAGCGGGTTTTCATGGGGCTTTGAGTTTCGTTTTAAAAATACATAAAGCTCTATGATTACGGCTCCTAAGTAGCGAAATGAGGATTAAATATTAATTTTCTTCCTGCTTCCACATTTGCGTGTAAGCGATTCGTCCAAATCGGACCATGAGCACGAATTCATAGCTCTTTGTTCACGTGGTGCCCATAAGTTTGCAATTTATATTCGGAACCCTTCATTTGACAGAATCTCTGTATATTTACACTTGAAATATCGAGTTGCATAGGGCGGTTGTTTTGTAAGATAACATTTGCATTCATTGAGGTCAAACAAAAATGTATTTTTGGTTTGTTTTATCATCAGTAATGGAATAAAGAGGTAACCATTGCCATTTTGACTCTGTTATCTCGGTGGAGAGGTCTGAAATCACATTTATGGATACAGTGCCAGAAATAAGACGTCCTTAGACGGATTAATAGCTTTCGCTATGCAGAACTGTGCTTTTCATAGATGCTATATAGTATTACAACAATCTTCTCAAAAGTAACACATAGAAGGAGAGAAAAAAACTTACATAGTAGTTACAGGTGCTATTTTTTTTTTCAAAACTTTGAAGAAGTTATCTTATAATTATGTTTATTTATTCAACATTGTAAAAAGACAAACATTATGTTTTCTGTAAAGTTATCAATTTGATAAAGAAACTCCGAAGTTTCTTTGGGCCGCAAATTTTGATGTAATGGCATTGGATGTTTGGTGTAATGTTAGGTATGTAAACGTTCCCTTCAGTAATAATGTATTCATTCTTACATCGAATTCAGCTATAGATTTACACAACTTTTGGTTTAAAGAAAAACATTATTCTTTGAATTTTTAGTTTATTTTGAGTATAATAATATGTTTGTCTAACTTATCGAAATGTGCTTGTATGTATGAAATGTGAATTATGTGTGTATAATGTACTATAACTGTGTGTATGTGTCCTATGTGTGCTATATATGTGTGTATGTGTGAAAGGCGCTTTTTTGGTATCGTTATAATTTTAATAAATCATTTGTACCGCTCCCTAGGCTTGAAAGTTAACATTACAAAACCCTTTCATTATAATATTCCAACTGCTCCCACTAAATTGTTAAACGGCGAAGTAAAACTTAAGTTCTTAATTTCACACCAAATCTCAGTTAATGCCGCTGCCGAGTTGAGACGAAGAAGATGCCAAATTAAAGTAAACTCGAGTTGCGAACTTTAATACATCGAGACTGGGCTCGGTGACGCTGAACCCTTATATTATTTTAAAGTCTTTCAGAATGTATTGCTTGAATAGCGTAGCCCATAAGTTTCAAATTATAGTGTGGTTAAATCCGGTGCCTATCATTAGCTCACCGTCAACTAACACTAATATTTATTCGGAAGCTCTTTTTATTTGTTATATTTAGACTTCTAAACAGAAAAATGCATTGAAGTTAGCACTCAATAAGTACAAGATGTAAAAAAAATGATCATTTTCAAAAAAAATATACCTTTTTTTTAGTATTTTTTAATCTTTATATTATTTACAGCTCTATAATAACGTAGGTAATGGTAAATTTATCGATTCACTAATTTATAGATATTTAGATCCTAATAGGATCGCTATAATCTCGGAAAGAACATCACTACTAAATTATTTCTTCACGGCAAAAGTCCGTAAACTCATAAAGAAAGTAACTATAATATAGTAAATAATTTATTCGCGATGAATCTGACTGCAGATATCCAGTTAAGGAATCGTTTGCTTGAAACGATGGCTTTAAAACCAAATGGTAGAGCTTCATTTCCTGCTTTCAACGCTTGGATTATAGATCTTAAACTTCTTGATATTTCTGTCTCCAGTAAGATACGATTTTGAACGTATATTGTATGTGCCTGTTTAAGGGGCTCAAACGCTTTTTATCCATCCGCAATTACTAATTGACATGTCGATTTCAATTCTGATGCTAGTAAAATATTAATAAAGCTGGTTGTGATAAATTAAAACAGTTTCTACAACCGCCAAATTAATAGAAACTAATTTAGTCAAAACATTTTCTAAAAATAAACACTAAAGCTTTTGGTTTTTATTATCTAAAAAATAAAGTAACATTACAAGGGTAGTTTCACTTAAGTGTTCAGCATCGTTGTTAAGTAGTAAATGCCGTAAGCTGCGGAGGGCCCGATTTAGGCATTATCCCCCAAAGGGTTGGATTGCACGGACTTAATTAAGCTAGTCAAAGAAGGAGAGAAAACATAAAGTAGCGGTGGAGGGCTGTAACGTTATTAAAGTGTTTGAGCTCGACATTATGTCTTTGTCGACGGCTAAAAGGATAGAAAAATAAGTACGCATTCACGTAAGATGGAATTTCAATTCGAGCTCCCGTGTCGCCATATAATTTTTTTTGGCTACTTAGCTGACATTTCCCCGTCATCTTATCTTAGCAATGGCCGATATATCGACAAAAACATTGGGCAAATCCAAAATGGCGGCTAACAAAACTGCGGAATTTGGTCGCCATTTTGAATTGACTACCAAAAGGCTCCAGTAATTAAATTATTGTATCTAGTTAATGTAAGCCCTTTTTACTATAGCAAATGGGCTGAACGACGTGGTTGAGCACGTCATTGCTTACAGATGAAGATGAATCCTCAGGTGAAGATTGTATCTCTCAAGCAACCACGTAAGCGGACAAGCTATTTGCAAAGCAAGTAAATCAATCTACCATCGATGGTAGAGTATTCTTGCTTTCAAATGATAACTATTGGGAAACGCATACAAGTCAGGCTTATTATTATTATTAAGTAAAATATATTACGTGTAACAGCGACTTAAGCAAGAAAAATGAGCATCACGTAGATTCATCAACACTCTAACGAGGGGTCACCACAATGATGGTTAACCAAGGTTTTAACACCCCCCATGTTTGTGTGAAGTAAATTACCAACACTTATATTATGTACAGGCGGGCGGGGCAGCTGTCGTTGTAGACTCTTGCAGGCAAATATAATATTAACTTGTTCACTGGGTTTATGGATGGGGGTTCATTTGGATTGGATTTAAGCTTCATTTCAAAATGTCAGAAGTTAATGGAGATCGGTTAACCGCCGCCGCGACCGTCGAAGTAAGCTCGATCGAAGCAACGCTTGTATATCTGTGGGTGAATACAGATTGCATAGTGTGTAGGTACGGATTGGTTCGGTAAACCACAATCGTTAAGTTGGCGAACCACAACCACGTTGTACTATCTCGAAACCTCAGATATTCAAGACTAAAGAGGAATGTATACAAAAAATTACAGAGTAGCTGAAATAGAAGGAGTTTGAAACTAAATTTTTAACGGCTAGCTGCACGTTGCATTGCTGAAAATTCACTTTTTATCTATCCTATTTTGCAGTGGCTGCGGACTTTTATGTTTTACATGTATACAAATGAACTGGATTATGTATTGTTTGTTTTTGGTATGTACAAATATGGTGTTTTACATAATTTAAAAAGTAAGTGGAATTGCAACATTGTGTTTCGCCACCTTACGGCCACTTTGTAAAAAAATAAGGTGCAGTTCCATTTTTTTTTTTACAAATATTTGGGAAATCTTTTGCTTAGAGTTCTCGCTTTTAGAGCCAAGAACTCTTAACACCTCATAGAACTGGATATAAGACACGTGTGTCGAATGATAACTTATTTTCATACTTAGCTATCCTAAAAAAAGTACAGCGTTGTCTATTTTTATGTACTGAATTTCTAAAAAAATATAGTGTTCACTAAACAAATATTGGTTACTTCATCCCGAAGAAAAAACTAAGAAATTTCAGGGTCTGCCGCAGAGCGCGACTACGGACACAATATAAAAAGTACCTAGTAAACTTGGCACGTAACTAAATGACACTCAATGTATGAAGCTGAAAATGTATGCCCAAATTAGACTAACCCGTATAAAGTACATAACAAAATAAACATAATCTAACCAAACCAATGTTTGTTACTTATTTTCAGCACGTTTGGTTCCAGACACCTAAATCTCGTGTAGAGCCAAGTAACGATCGAAAGGTGAACTAAAAATACCATCTCTAGCATCAATAAACTTTCTGAATTCTGAAATGTATTGACGGAAATGTCTCGAGCAAACTTATCAATAGGTTAAAGTCGATCAATAGCCATTTGGAAGTCGCCTCGAAGCGGTTTATTTTCAAAACAATAGGGGCCGAAAGTTGGCAAGCTTGATTGTTTTGTTTAATTGTTATTTAATTTTCGTATTGTGATTGTTGATATTGTTAGCTAAGTTTTTAAAAGCGGTCAGGTTACACTTGAAAAAAAGTTAGGATCATAAAAAGAATAAGTAAAAAACAAAACAATTTCATCAAACTATTAAAATAACTACCGTAAAAAATTGTGAGATCAAGTGTAAACTAAATTCACAAATAAACTTGACTGTTACAATGTGATATCTTTATTTCCTAACTTAGCATGCGAACACGGCTGTTTTCATAGAAAAACTCGCGGTCATAAAAAGCATAGAAGTACAAAATCAACTTGGCCATATTAATTAAAAGATACACAAGTATAACAATACTAAAAATATAATACAGGATTACAACCAAGGGGCGAAAGAAGCGGAATATGTCACGATTGTCGCGTCGCGGAACGCTGGAAACACGCGAAGGCTCTGCTTATCGAGATTAGATGAGGTCTGAAGAGATTTTATTGCGAATGTTTCGCGATATTGTTTTTGTAAATGGAAATTACATCTGTGAGACGTTTGTCAGATATTACGTTTGTGATTCTGGTTAGATGTTTGTATGTTACATTTGCATATTATTGTAATACGTACATTTGTATTGGGTATATTATATATATCCAATCCATTTCATTTAGCAACTAATCGTGTATTGGTCCGATTAATTGTCTGAAGTAATTGTTTCTCGCGTAAATCAATTCGTAAATACATTGTTTTTCGCGTGTAATATCTTGTTGTTTTTATACATTATAACTAGGATTAAAATGTAAATTTTATAATAGATACACTTTATAGATGGGGCATTTAGTTACACTACAAAAAAACGTAACGTAAACGCGTTAGGAAAACTACCCAATCTTAGAAGGCATAATGATACCGCAGAATAACTAAGTATCTACCCATACTCTCTATCGTAAAACAAAGCATCTTAATATGAGAACCATGATTATGGTATTGTTGTCTTATTAATTATCTAATGTGTGCTTAATTAGCGAAAGTAAACTCCGCCGTCTTGATGGTGCTGCGAGTGAAGAGATTAATGAACGTTCGATACCATGAGAGAAAATGTAGGCGGAAACATTCTGTTGAGTGCATGATTTCCTAGTACCATTAAAAGGTATTCTAAACACCTAAAGACAAAAGAGAGATCTTTTGCCATAAGCCTGCCAATTTATTCTTTGACATTTACTTTTGTATACTCTTTATGATGGGCCAAAAACTTTTAGTACCTATTAAAATTCCTTGTAGATTATAATATTAGCTAAGAGTAGGTATATAAAATATGAGGTAGGTATGAGCTCTATATTTTATCCCAGTTTTAGCTTGGAAGCCGTTCTGCCACTATGCTACCACCGTTTACCAGTAAAGCGCTAATTTCAGTATTAAGTTTATTATATTACGTTGTGAACGATAATTAATAAAGTTGCCAGTTAACGTTACTGGCAATCTTCACGTCAGCGTGCTAACGTTGCCCTAATGTACGAGTAAATAATTATTTATCGATAACCTCATGTGCCAAAAGCCGGTATATGAGCTGACGGTAATCGAGGAAGTCAAACGTTATGCGAAGACTTCGTAGAGGTTAAATGTTTGGTTAACTTTACATTTGAAAACGTAGACTTCAAGTGCTATTTATTTATTGTACTTATAGTGGTAAAAAGAAAAAAGTTATAAGTAGAAGAATAGTAACTGTAAGTATAGCAAAGTGAAAATAGGGGCATTATTCGACAAACATTGTATTTTTTGTAGCATCTCTCTCTCTCTGTTATAGAGAAAGAGAGTTCTCTTGAGCCAGTTCCACTACTAGCCTTTCATTTTATCAAATACAAGATCAAGAAATAGTTTGTCTACCTAGAGACCATGCTTTATCCAGAAAGTTTAGCAACCCACGTCACTATACGCAAGATTAATCTTCTCAGGTCCGGACGGGATACCACCCAAGTGAAAACCAGTCTCGTATCCGGATTATTCCGTAACTATATTTTAATAAACGTCTATTGCACCCGAAAGTTATGCTAAATTGAATACCGGCTTTGTTCGCCGATGTCGAAAACCGCTTAGCCCTGCCTGGGGTCGTTACTTTGGTTCGACAGTAAGGACACTGAGACGTTTATTTTGTTGACATCTTAATCACGAAGTGCGTATATCTAATCGGCAACTAAATTTGTATGAATCAGTCAATCAGACGATGCATTGCAAAGACTACAATGTAGATTCGCATGCATTCTACTTCTACTATCTGAGGTGTTTGCTCAGCAGTCAGCGTCTAATTGTATATGGGTTGTGTGTGTGATATGTCGAAAGCTATTTTTTCCCGTACTGGTGTTAATTATACTGCGGTATAGTCTTGAATCTAGATAAGGCAACTTTATATACAAATTGTAGCTAATGACTAAGCTGAACGTATGACTGAAGGGTAATTTATCACAATATAGGAGTCGGCGCTCGGTTCGGTGATTCGGCGATATTGCTATGAATATTGGAACTAGGCACTCCTATTATTGATGATTGATCAGCGCGAGCGGTGACGTGCTAATCATTCTACGGAACCCAAAGTTCGAACTGTTTGAACTGATATACTTTATAAACGTGGCCACCTTTGAAATATAAGACCGTTTTACTAGGAGGTCGTTTCGCTATTATGGTGTATTCACACAAGTTATTTTAAAATTCAAACGTTTTTCAATCCGACTGTCCAGAAGAAAGTTTATATTAGATTGTCCTTTTGGTTTGCGTACGTAAACTAATTTGTCGTTTACGTTCACATTTGAAAGCTTGTAGAATTATGTAACTCATAGTTTTCGATTTCTTAGACACAAGGGATAACGTTAGGGGTCAGGAAATATGTATGAGATCGTGATTTGATTATTGGGAAACTTCATTTTCGTAGGTTTACGTAATAAACTAGGTAAGCCGACACTGATAATTTGAAATGATAAAATTGAATTTTCTAGATAATGATAAAATTAACAATGATTATTAAGTGTAGATAATTATGAGCATGCCGAGCTGTTTACTGCAATCAAAAATATTTTATTTTTTTCTGAGACCGCCCATTGTGCTACCCCTGCTTAACTATTGTATTTTGTTCTGCTTATTGTTTAGTTTTCATGTACATTTTAGAGTTTTATATTCTATTATATTTCTGTCTTTGCTATCCTTTGAAGATATACAAAATTATTTGATAAACAGCATTTGCTGCTCTTTAGAAATTGCGTTCAATAATTGTGTTTGTGATACCTATTGTGTTTGTGTGTTCTACGAGCGCGTGGGAGGACCAATTAATATCAAGTATAATATCATCATTTTGATATTGAAATTTCGCATGTGGGTGTGATGGTTGGCTAATCTACGGCTGGTGTGAGATGACGGGTTCACTTCCCGCAGAAAACAAATTACACGACAAATACGGTCTTACCATAAAAGTTAAATCCGAGTTGAACAGTTGAGCCTAAATATTTTCTCCACAAATCGACGTCTAACCCTCGCTTTTTCTCACTCAATAACAAATGCACAAGTAAAGTAACTAAGAATGCTAGGTTTGAGTTAGAAAACGCGACAGATAGACGTCGACGACTTTCTCAAAAAAAAATCTTTGAACTTTGATTAGAATTGAGTAATCTAGCAAAAAAAAACGAAAGATCCACTCCCAGATCATACAATTTTACTGCTGAACCCAAAACCATCAACGCCGACGATTACTATATACGCTTCTTCACTGGAAATGTTTCCACAATTACCCACATGGTTTTCGTATAAAAATATACGGCTATGCAAAGTAAATTGCACGTATAAAGTTTATTGCGACAGCCCGACCTGTAAGCGGGTAACGTGCCAGCGAGCAGGCTCTTGAGAAAAGTAGTAAATTCACGAACTGCCCGTACCACGCCGGGAAGTCACGAAGTGGTTGGCGATATTTTTCCATCGCGTGGCTACAGAATACGTCATAGTGCAGCGCCCTCAATTTAGTACCGGAAATACAATTCGAAGTATTTATGGCTTACAACCGACAGATGCTTGAATTTTGTAGGTGACTGCAGTTCTCTTTTGTAGTATTGCAGTTTGTAGTAATAAATATTAGTGTTCTTATAAAAGTGATGTTTTTATTGTAACGAGTTTACTTTCATCGTAGCTCATAATATAAATACTCTGTTTGGAGGCAGTTACTTTCGTACATCCTGTAGGAATAAAGTGGGATCAATGAAACAATCATCACCTCCACATTCAAATGTATTTGATCGACTTCTATCAAATTCTTCTGTTTCTGTATCTATGTTTCAATCATCATGAGTTTAAGCTGTTTCAACTCAATAAGTGCGAAATCAGCTCTAATGCCCCATAATACATCATTGAGAAGCCCTTAAAGCATCAATGGCATAATCGATCACTCAGACTGGCTCTTAGTTAATAGAATCCCTCGCACTCCGGTGAGATGGCTGATAGCGTTGGGTGTGCGTGTAGTAATTATAAGATTAGAAGCTTGAATTATAGCTGAATGATGAATCTTGATGGATCTGGATTATTATGCAAAGACCTCAACTAGCAGAGATATGTAATAAAAATAAATAAGCATTGAATCAAGAGCCATTTATTTTTTGTAGAAATATAAAAGCTTCCTCTTCGTAGAAATAATCAACGAAAAAGTTTGATTTATTCCCTTGGCAATATGAATATAGAAGAATTTCGGTTTAACAAAGTCAACGGGCCCCCGAAGCGCGGGTCGATGTCTCTTGACTTCGTTTCGTATCAAATAACCTAATAACAAGTAACTGGTGAATGCGAAAATCGCAATTTGAGCCGGAAATTTGAGAAAGGACCGAGGAAGAAAAAAAAATGTTGAATAAAAATGTAGGAGGCAAATTTATTTTTGGTCAAAGCAGTTTGTGGCTGGTTTAGTTTGTGAGTGTATAATTTAATTATGTTACGTCTGTTACCACTCAATTTAATTTACCTTACAGTTTGAATACAATTTCCCGGTAAATTTTCATCATCATCATCATCATCATTATCAGCCTGATGACTTCCACTGCTGAACACAGGCCTCCCTCTTAGACCGCCATGCCGAATGACAATTTGCCACTTGCACCCACCGGTTGCCTGCAACTCTTTTGATGTCGTCGGTCCATCTAGTGGGAGGCCTACCTACACTGCGTCTTCCAGTCCGATTATTCCAGATTATTTCAGTCTGTTTTCCAGTGAGCTTAATTTAAAAAAATAATAATATTCAGCTATGCTGTGGTATATGACACAGATAAAGTTAGACCCCGAAACGTTTAGGTAATCCAAACTCGTTCCAGAGTACATCAGGATAATGTCCCACGTGGTGATTATACCAATTAGTCGTCACTGTGCCCGTCACTTTAACGATAGGTGTTCGTTTAAACGAGCTTTTATTTCTAATAGCCTTTTACGTAATAGGGTTGACAAGTAGGGTAAAGAGTCGTATATGCAACGCACCGCATTAGCACAGTGTAAAGTATGGAGACCGCAAGCCTCTTTGCCAATTTTTTATGCAAGTAGGTACCTACCTAAAAAACTAAAATTTTAAAAATACTTAGGATGGGTAAAAGTAATTGAATAAGGATAACAAACTGCATCACAAAAGAGGAGTAGTTTTAGTTTTTATGCACAAAAAAAATGTTTACTGCAGTGCCCCCTGGTGAGTTGTTACCGTAACACCTAACTAAGATCATGCACTAATCAAACTCAAACCAATCATTGAAAACTGGATCAAAATCGAACTAGTAGGTTTGGAGAAAAATGGTAACATTGTTGTAACACAAATAATATTTGCTGCAGCGCCCCCTGGTGAGTTGTCGCCGTAAAATCTATCTAAAATCATTCCCCAATCAAGTCCAAACCCACCACTGAAGACAATATCAAAATTGGACTAGTAGTTTTGGAGAAAAATGGCAACATAAATACTTAATATATGCAAACACAAAAAACCTCTCATCCCAAACGCATATACCCTCTCCGTTCCGTTGTGGGTAAAAATACCTAGTACTGAATCAAGCAACCCTTGTCAAAAGGAATAATGCACGTTACGTTATATACGTTTCGTATAATATAACAATCGTAGTAAGTGCATCGTATGATGTTTTTACTGTAGTTAGTGCAAATGGCTGTTTGGGTGCACTATTGTGCCTATACTCGTATGTAGTTTGTCGTGAAAAGTCCATCTTACAAGGTCTGTTTATATTTTACACGCATTACTCATTTTACGACATTTAACCTAAGGTTAAATTTCGAAATATAATTTGTCTAATATCATTTATAATTACTAAAGAACTTAATTATATTTAATTGAACCCAGCCTAAATCCTCGGATATATTTTTTACGGGGCACAATTATATTGTTCGCCCACGGACGAAGCTACTCATTTTTCAGGGGATGAATCTGTCCGCAAAACGAATATCATGTGTCGTGACCTTTCTGCTTCTGTGTGTTGGAATTGAATCTATTTCTCCCAAACACAATAAATACAAATAAAAAAGAAAGAGATTAACAAAATACGAGTACAAACAAATCAAAGCGGTCGCGGTGGTACACAAAATTAATTGACAGATATTTAATTTTATATTGGCTGTTACAGTCTCCGTGCTACCGTTTAATCCTGGCATACTAGCATATAATACGAAACCTGCAGTCTATCTATAATGAAACTATAATACGCGTCAGTACGCGTCATGAAGTACGAACGAAAGGTAAAATACTTTTTAGCACGCGGCGCGCTCCTTCTGATTTGTATGCTAGGAAATCTTTTTCTTGCTATACTAATAATGTATGTAGGTCAACTAAGGTAGTGGAAGCCGTCCTTTGGCGTCAGAGTTTCTACCTTCAATGCCTTAACGATTGCTGTCAATAAATAACAACCGGCACCCAAAGCTTTACGTTCTCCCCTAAAGACGGAGTGATGGAAATCTGCACATCTATACTTCCATACTAATATTTAAACGCGAAAGCATCTCTATTCTTCTGTTGCAGTATCACGACTAATAATAGGCTAAACTGATTTTGATAAATTAGGGGTTAGAGATAGATCTTGGAGAAGAATGCAGGGGTTTAGTTATTGCGATAATCCACCATGATGGTATTCCACGTGGAAAAAGTTGCAAGCAACTTACATAAAGAAAGCTATTGGCGTGGATGGTGTGGAGGATCGAACCCTATGTCGTTGCATTACAAAACGCACAAGTTACCACTAGACCACCAACAAAAAAAAACAAAATCCGCCTTCCTGAACCCCGTGAAAGGTCAAAGAGCTTGTGATCTCGTTACAAAATTAACCGTTGATTATGTTATTTTTCCTAACAAACCCCATTAATTTTATACCAGAGTTTTCTTACTTTGAAGTGGATCAATCAAAGGGTGGACTTAATTTTAACGTGGTTCAATTTATGGAATAATATTATGGTTATAGCTTAGTGGGATCTCCGCCTTGGCCGTCTAAGCAGAGGGTGCGAGTTCGAATCTCGATGCCGGCACATACCAATCATGAATTTCTTGTATATTATGCAGTGTCGTTGTGTAGCTATGCACGCAATTATGACTTATATATTGAAAAAACACACGACTTAAAACTATTCCGAAGGCATGTGGTGCACAAATCCGGAGCAAAAAATTTGAGTAACAATGAATTATTATTAGAATTTATTTGGTACCTATTTGAAATTTAAATTATAAGATTAGCGTTTTTAACCCCTGTTCTTAATTGAGGCATTATCCTTCTCACAAACGGCTTAGCAGTGGGCGAAAATAGGTTGTGTTAATATGAAGACAACACAGCATTCCTGTTTATTATGCTAATCTATTTCCCAAATATTCCAGCCACATACTTTAATCAGATATTTCTGTAAGTAAGATAACTAGGATCATTCTAGTTATAAAAGGTTATTCTTATGTTAATATTTTATTATACCAGCCGTAAGCCGAGCTTATGAATTACAATGGTAGGTTAAAGTCACGAATATTCTGACCTAGTATTTCATTCAGTACAGAAAGTAAGCTGTAAAACTTATCCAAATTCAATTGCAAATAAAGTAATTTTAATATATTACAAAATAATTATTGAAAAAGGAATGGAAGATTTCAAAGATCTTGATATTATTTAATAATAATAGTTAATACAGTATTGTAATAAGATGCAAAATAAATTTATAAGCTAAGTTACTAATAGTTATTATGAGAAGTAATATAACATAAAACCAAGGCAATAATGTAATGATTATGCAATATTACCTCTTTGTAGCTATATGCAATTGTAATACTCTATTGCAACTTACATCCTTCTCTAACTAGTATAGAAAATAAATTTTCAGCCCTTAAATATGACGTAAGTTACGAAGACGAAAGCTTTCACTAAATCCTTAAAGGGTGTCTTTCTAAAAGTACCGGTTGCCAACATACTCGTACATCTGAGAAATAAAAAGGAAACCCACCGTGAAATCCTATTTCCTCGCCGAAAATAGCCTCCAAATAAATCACTAAGCCCTGTCACCATACGGTGGCTAATTGAGCTCGTCGGTTTGATGGAATCCAAATTTGTTCCTCGTAAAAGTAATAATTGACAATTACCATCCAAAAATGAAAATAAAGTTTTGAAAATGATAAAACAAAAGACGGTCGAATTAAATAATCTTTACCTTGTATCGTCACGTGGATATCAAGAGTACGTAAAGTCACAATTCCATGTTTTGCGGCGCGAAGTTTGGGCGGTTTCGCGGCACGGTCGTGCCGGCCGGCGTCGGGCGGGAGACTAGACGGTGCGACCCCGCGCCCGCCGTCGCCGCCCGCCCTGCCTGTTTTCATTTACAAACACTTATGCGACTGTGTCGTGCAGTATTCGATATTAGACAAGCGAGCGGTGAAGGATGGAGATGATTGCGCAAGAATGTGTTTGCATCGCGGCAGGGGGATTTGAGAGTTGTTTAAATATTTATTTTATTGGAATTGTTATTTGCTTGTGTTATATTGCTGGATAGGAATTATATGAAAAAGCTGTATATCATAATAATAATATTATATCAATATTATTTCAATATTTTACTAAAACGTACAATGGTAGGTAATAAATAATAATTTTACAACATTATCATATTTTTTACATATAAATGATTAAAATCCTAAGCACATCTTAAACCATTTTCGATTATCATTACTTAATTAAAACGTACTATTTAATGATGATAATACTTAAGTACCTATATCAAAATTCAAATTAAGTACCTACTTAGGCATGTTGCAAAACAATATAATTTTAAAAACGTAACTAAGTAGTTATATTTTATATCTTTAAATGAGCAATTCTTGTATATATTATATATTTATATGATTGGAATCTCGGAATCGGATTCAACGATTTTCATGAAATTCAGTATATAGGGGGGTTCGGGGGCGATAAATCGATCTAGCTAGGAATCATTTTTAGAAAATGTCTATTTATTCGTGTTTCTTATGTGTTTTTTCTAATAACCAGTTCATTTTTTTTATTATTCTATCGGTAAGATCGAAAAATATTATTCATATTTCATCATTTTATTAGTAATTCGTACTTAAATATAATTTC
The DNA here is from genome assembly GCA_905147375.1 of Hylaea fasciaria. Taxonomy (NCBI): domain Eukaryota; kingdom Metazoa; phylum Arthropoda; class Insecta; order Lepidoptera; family Geometridae; genus Hylaea; species Hylaea fasciaria. Next base: position 3,614,294 of record LR990201.1, read on the forward strand.
CAAAAAACACTATTTATAAAAAAAAAAAACCGAGCAAAGCTCGGTCATCCAGATATTAAAGTTATACTTCTAGAACACGACGGATTACAAGCTGAAATACCGAAGTAGGGACTTACTAAATACATAAAAATAAAAAATAATGAGTCCAAGTTATCAGTCAAAGGAAAACAAACACGCTATCTTTAATGACCCAATTGCTTTGACATGCCGACTTTCAGCCAATAAAACTGCCTTTTGGAGATGCCTCTCCGAGCCTTATTGTCAGCTGAAAAGAGACTTCTCCAGTTTACATCTTCTAATTAAAAAGAAGCTACAAAGCTCTTTTCAAGCTGTTTTATCTCATTCTTCATCCGAGCAATCTCGTCATCGTTTGTTTGCCGACGTGAAGTATGGAAAAGCTAATTTAAATGCATAGAACATTTTCAAACGGTGGCTTGGCCGTCGATGTTTTCACCGTTCTACGAAAATGAAACTTTTAAATTGGAATAACAGTTTTATAGTTTGGCAAAAGAGACCGACGTGACTGAATATCTGACGTTTATTAAAGTAGTTTTTATTTGTTAGATGTTAACTTATTTCTAACTTGGCGTCGTATAGGGAGGTGATAGCTTATAATTATGTACAGCGTGACGCATAACGCAGCCGATGGCGTTTATAGAGGTTTATGACCGTTGTTGAGAATGTTTTCGATCAACCCTACTCGCAATTCCCATTTATGCACCTATATGCCGTGTATTTTGTTTAACTGTTAAAGTCTTTCACGGGTGCAGTGTAAACTTTATTCCGATCGAACGAAATGTGTTTACCTACTCGATGCGATACGAGTGCTTTGCGATCGCGTGTGCGAAATCAATATCCGTTCAGATCGGTCGCCGGCGTAAAGCCGAGTGTCCATACTGTCCATCGTTAACAAAGTGAACCGTAAACTAAGTTAGCTTTGATTCATTTCAGTTAGTCTGGAATTGTAATGTTTCGGATTTTTGTGCCTTCCGATATATAGAAGTACCTACCTATCTCATAAGTAGTATTGAAAGATTTCCTCAAACTTCGTGTTGAGTAATCCAGGGTTGATTCAACTTTGACAATGTATTGTTAATCGTATTGTGACGCAGAAATTACATTTTATAAACACACGTATTCTTATTTGCACCTTAAAAGTACCTAATACTATCAGATCGGATCAGAAAAAAAACTTTTTAGAGAAAACTGTATACATGATGAAGCGCAGAGCGGCTGGTGTCAAAGTAAACCAAGTTTATTAGCTTAAGTTTAATTCATTAGCTTGGTAATAACTAGCATCGCTTGCAGTAGACGCGTCGCTTTAGTGGCAGTCGATATGGAATGATCAAAGTGCATGTCAAAGACCATTCAGCATTAATATTTATGGGAAATATTAATGCAAAATAACGCAGGTTTAACATGACCTAAATGATATTTTAATTTAAAATTCCGCCTTTTAATCCCATGGGAACAAAACAATACAAAACAGCGCCAGAATGACAATTTATTTATTTATTAAAAAGTACAACTTAATGACATTAAGCTTCTTTTGCTTGCTTCTATGGTTCTACAATAATTGTATGCTACACGGGCATAACCCATGAGTAGAATCTAGTCAAACAGAAGAAGAAAAATGTTATGTTTTACGCCAACACAGTTTATTTACATTTCCTTCCAAAGAGTGAGCTATAAAAAACAAGGTAAACAGAACATAAAATAAGCAGGACAAGAAAATCTCATATCAACATCAGGAGCTTTTATAAATTCATAACTGAGCCTGTGAGGCGGGGGAAATAGCTCAAGGGCAGAACTAATTCGTAAGCTTTTAGGCACTTGTAAAGAAAGAAGTAGAGTAATAAGTGCGTTTTATTGGGGAGAGATTCTTTTTGTTTGCTAAGTGTGTTAACATTGTTAAAGTTTGAGCAGGAATACTTAAAGTAAATGTTGCAGAGGAACCCGTCGGGCGTCGCGTGGGAACCGCCTTGCTGGTGACAGGTGCGGTTGTGTTACCGATATTTGTGCCAATGCATATACAAGTGTAGATTATGTCGTTAACGTTGAATATTACTTACATTATAACGGTGCACCCCGCGACTATCACCTATGTATGGTTGTATAACCATACCATAACTATTTGTGTATACAAACTTCTGCAATTTACAAATAAGGACGCCACTATAATATCATCTACTTAGATGGCCCTGAAGAAATAAAAATCGCAACACAGTTATGATGGTAAATACTCGTAATGTGAACTATTCAAATGTTGCGATTAATTGCCTATAAAATTTGCACCTCCCACTATTGGCCTCCCACTAGATGGGCCGACGACATCAAAAGAGTCGCAGGCAACCGGCGGATGCTAGTGGCATTGTAGTTCGTTGTGGCGGTCTAACTATGTTCAGCAGTGGACGTCTTCAGGCTGGTGATGATGATGAGGATGATGATGATGATAAACTGTACACCTATTTACAACTCAGCTACCCTCAAATTACAGTCTGATGATAAATAAAACCTCTAAATGCTAAATATTGAAAGAAAACAGCCACTTGTTAATATTCCAACATTCTCATTAGCTGGTTTCTAAAACGTAACGAGGGCGAAGATATTTTTCGGTCTAAAAGTATTGTGCAACGACGCTGAATGAAAAGCTAAGGAAATGGGGGCATTAATAAAGTCGGGGAAAAAAGTCCCAGCATCCCCTTTGTTGACACTTGTTGAGCTGTTTCGCTCGCTATTTCTTGTATTTTATTTTTGCGGAGAGTATGTTGGGGGAATCCATGTAGAAAGTTGGAGGCATGCGAACCTCCGCTATGCATTGAGGACGCAATAAACATTGCTGATGTGTTTATGGTGAGCTCCAAAGCGTTGTCTGTTTGGTTGGAATACATTTGAATAGATAGGAATATCGGCACCTATACTTATACACGTGCTATGCGAATGGGCATGCAATTGATTACAAATGCAATTACATGCAATATTAGACCAATTTGGAGCTACAACATCATCGGGAGTTTCGAGATTCGACTTTTAAAGCGACTTTCGCGTCAAGAATAGCTATAAGCGGGATTGTGTTTACTATACGAATTATAAAACTGTACCTACTGGTATGTCTGTGATTTCAAAAAGTCCAAATATAAAACTGCTATTTTTATACAGTGCTCAATTATAAATAAATTACCGTTGTAATAATTTTAATCTGTCTTGACTATACTTATATACTTGAATATGTCTAAACGTTTGTGTCGAATAGGATCAAAAAAGGCTCAACTGATTTAAATGAAAATTAGGTATAGTGCGTATAACAGGAACATTTACTCAAATGTTCGTGAATATTTCGATGTATTACAGGGTTTATAAGATATTAGTATTTTTATAAAATAATGATTGTAATAATGCTCTTACTGCCATCTAGCGGTGGGCATCATAACAAACACCTCGCTGTTAGTACAACTTCACCCCAAACGAAGTCGCGGGCACATCTTGTCTGTCCTAATATTATAAAAAGGAAACATTTGATTGTTTGTTTGCATTCAATCAATCATTTATTCGCATTATCGCATTATCGCATATTTGTTTGCATTGAATAAGATCCGAAACTACTGAACCGATTTGAACAATTATTTCACTGTTGGACAGCTACATTATCCCCGAGGGGCATAAACTACTTTTTATCCCGGAAAAAAGTAACGGTTTCCGCGGGATAGTATTTAAGGCGGGGGAAACCGCGAGGCGCTTGTACTCGGTAATAAATAAATACCAATACATTTGAGCTAATAAAATCACTGTTATCTCACCCAAAATACACCACCCCAGTCAATATATATTACTTACATTGGAGTAAGCAGGAAAACGTTTGTTATTCCGGCCGGTCATTGTTGTGCCCAAAAATAGACATGTGACTGACATTTAAATGAAAAAGGGACCTTTCTCACTGATTATTGTTGTCGCCCTTGTATTGTTGTTCCAGATTGTTTTATGTGACATCTTTTGTGCGAGGGAAATACTCGTATATTGAGGTTGTTCGTGAGGTGAGTGAGATACGTTTGAGTGTTGTAGCTAGAAAGAAAAGTTTGAAAAAGGAGTATACGAAACATTATTATAATATGCTTTATTGTGACGTTGTACCTATCTACTTTGGGTTTTATAAGAATTCTTCGAGGGCATATCTTGGGTTGTTTTCGGGCCATGTCAGAAGCTCTTGGGCGGCCTGACTAACTCTTACATTGACTTGTAAAAGTGTGATTTTATTGACTATTTACAATAAATGATTTGACTTTGACTTTATATTAGAAAACGCCACTACCGCATCCAGGGTAGTATACGCATATAGCCTATATATATACGCATATAGCCTATATATATACGCATATAGGGTAGTCGAGATAAAGGTCAGGCGAACGAATTCGTGATGCTTCTAGGGACTGTTTGCCTATCGACTGTGAAAGGTGTTGTTATTTATTAATTGCGTAGTACCCACCCACCCACGTGGCGGTCGGGTGAGGTCTGGTATTCAGTTTTCTTATGTGCCAGTTTTTACAGCGAGGAGTTTTCCGAATTTGATAGGTATTTTCAATCTAGTATTATTAATGATAAAGTATAATTTTGTTCGTAGTAAGCGTATATTTTGAGAATAACTGGACCACTGAAGATGTTTTGTTTCTAATATCTATAAGCAGTAGTCCAAAGTAGGTTGTTAACAAAAAGATATTTTGAAAAGTAACTCGGAAAATTATGGTTAGGTCGGAAAAAAATAAACAATTTTAATGGGGCTTTTTAATGGACTGACGATGGAAATATGACGCATTTTATTTCTTTGTATAGGGGTTTCCATAAAGAGCGTATCTACTTATCTACATATATCAAGCGCTACATACGAATAGACGACATAATTATTATATACGCATTGCAGAGATATGAATTTATAAAGAATAGATTAGAAAAAACTTTATTGCACACCAGTAAAGTAAAGGTTAAATAGAAGTCACGTTTGACCCTCCTCATTCAACGCTAATAATTTTGGGTCATTATTAGCCAAGACGGAATGAACATGACAAAAATGGCAACATTACATGATCAAAAACCTGTTCAGAGAGCGTTCTATTACTATGCAGAAGTCTTAGTAAGGTCGAGCAACCGAAGTCCAAACTTGACTTAGTAAAAGCTTAAATAAATTATCTGAAAAATGTCTAGAAATATTATTTCACAATTTTAGTGGCGTAGCGCCAAAACGAAGCCCGCAGTTTTCAGTTGAATTAATCTGGATATTTTGCACTGCATACAGAAAATAATATCTGGATGTGACACAATCCCATTGTACGTGAATTTATAGTTAGTTGAAGAACTAAGTCATAACAAGTTTAAAAACTGCTAATTAAAATATCTTGGTTTTGGCATAATAATATATATTTCCTTCTATGTTTTGTATTCTTCGAGTTGATGTTTCAATTCCTTACTGTGCTCTGAGACGGGCTATTATGGTTGAAACATCGCTGTGATATATATATGTGATATTATTATAACCATGTTTTTAGCCTCACCAATGTACGAATCGATTTAAAGTGGATAGTAATAATTTTTATTATGTAGCGAAGCTGTTTTAGCGTTGCCAAAATAAACATGAATTTAAGTTCCCCACATTTCACTTAAATTCAATTCAATCCTATTCAAAACAATAGGGCATACAATTACGCTATACTTCCTAAGTTTGCATTTCCTCGTAATTGCCTCCGTAGTCGTTTGAAACAGTAAAATTGTACTTTACAAGGGTTACGTTGACCCTCATTTAAATCCACACAAACGTTAGTAAAATTCTCAATTTACTCAGAGACAGTTTATCTACAGAAAACGCTTCTCGCTAACCCTTGCCTTCGAATGTAGTTATTCGACAGTTTACTTAGGATTAAAGTGCCGAGAGGGTATTGTTCGATGTTCGCCGTTTTCATATCTAAGTAGTTCGGAGTAATGTTTTGCTTACATTTCAGCTTTGATGACGTCAAAGTTTTTGAGGGTATTCTACGACGCATTAAAATACATAGCAATTTGTATTTTTTACGTTCAATTCGCAAGACTTACATTCATCATTGTCTAGGGTTAGGTAGGTATGTCTACTTATACCAAATTTCGAATATTTTGTAGATAAAAAAAAACTGTAATTAATTTCCACATAGAATTAGGTAGGTATAGTTAGTAATAATGCTAAAATCATAAGAGGAACATCGACATGTCGAATATTTTTATATTAGTTCGAGAACTAATTAGACCTGTTTTTAGCTAGTTCATGGAAAATAAATCTCCCATTAATGTAATGCAATTTATCAAAACAAGCTTCAATCCTTTTCAATACGAGTACCTACCTACATACAGTACGATCATAGATCTTCTAAAATGTTACATTCAGATTGTCTAGAAAAAGAAATATACGTTCCAAGCACACCCGACATACATTCTACAGAGAAACAGTCAACCTAATGACCTACCACAAACCTGAAAATAGTCCTGCCGGAAGGGCTATAAATACCTCCCACGCCTCCACTAGTCCCATAGCAATTTCCGTATAGAGTCACGCAAAACGAACACTATTCTACGGAAGTTAGTCATTCATCGCGATAAGCGGAGCACGAATAAAAAAGTATTTCTTTAGTCGTACCTACCACCGACGTATAAATACCCTGACTCTTCAGTACCTTTTCGCAGTAACAAAAAACGCACCTTACAGGTTTTGGAATGAGGAGCGCTTGCCACAGTTACATGGAAAAAGTACTCCAGTAACTTACGATATAAACATTGCAATCTTTATAAATCTACACGAACATGTCTGGGGTAGTGAAATAGATTTTCGTATGAAAATAACACATCGATAACTAAAGTAGTTTGTAACTATACCACGCGTACGAATTGGTGCCCTACGTTTTTGTATTAAGTGCCAAAAAACTTTGCAATTTTTACGGGAAAAATTGTCTTAAAATGTCGTTCTTACACCTACGATGATGCCGAAATTTCATGTTAATTTATCTTTACATTGATTTCTAACAAAGTAACACACGTCTGTTTATTTATCTTCGAGACTAGTCGAGAGGTATCGACGAGATAAGAAGATGCTTGCGGGCTAGATCAAAGTGTTTTGAAAGCCTGAGTTGATCCGCGGGCCGCATTTCGCCCATCACCAGAACTATATTCAGATACTTCTCTCTGTCATAATTATATACAGTTTCTCACTCTGCTATAAAAAGTGTCGTTTGAGTACCGTTTATTTATAGGAAGTTATAGGGTTGGTAAGTGAAAACATCACTACGCCAATAAAATTATTACATAGGTTAGTAGCCTCGCCATAAGCGACGGTAAAAGCAGTAAAAGTTTTAGTAGCTAGGCGGTTTTATATGCCGCCGCTAGTTACATACATTACTTACATTATGAACCGAACTAGGACTGTTATGAACTCAAGTTTTCCTATGTGCCAAAGGAAAACACCTATCATTCCAATGCATCTAATTCGCTCTTTTCCGTACGACACCAGGAGTGCATTGAATTTATAGCCTTTTCATTACATTTGCCCAGATGAAACCACAACTTGGACCGCTACCAAATAAGGTGGTGTAAATGGTAATCGCAGCAGATGGGCATGACTGCCGGCATATCAACGCACGTGACCGCTAGTTGGTATAGGAATGGGGAAGTGGGAAGCTTTGGGAAGATTTAATTGAATGGGTGGGATTTTTACAATAGCTTATTACATTGCACTTGACCCTTCTCACTAAGGGTCCATTCACACTGATCGTGGCTCGGAGAGGAGAGCAAATTTTTGTCACGTTTAAAACAGAATTTATAATCATTGTGATAAGAGTTATTTTTACAGGTCACTTCTTTTATTATGACATTCTCAATGAACAACAAGAAATATAGTACAATGGGCGGACTTATCTAATTAAAGCTAATGACAATAATATCATGAAGATAATCAATATAGAATGTTATTAATCTAGTTAAGTTTCATCAAATCCATTCTAGAAGAAAATGACATATTTATCCGTATGGTCATACCGTCACGTAATATTGGAAACAGTTTGCTTATTTAACTTATTTTAGCTGAGTACCGTTCGTGCTCTTAGGACAATATGTAAGGCAGAGTACAATCTTAAAAAAAAAGGTAAATGTTCACGCGTAATAAACTAAATAGGTACATAATGATCATAGGTAGGTACTGTATTTTTAAACTACTTTGAAAAAGTAGTTCCAGTTTCCAATGTTTCTGAGTGTATTTAAAAGGGAACTTCTATTAGCTAAAATTAGTAAGGTAGTTTTATCAAACAGTTTATACTTGATTAGGAATCAAGAAAAAAGAAAAAGGAAGACGTAAGAATTTTTTTACATCTTAAGTTCCTTATGCATTTAGTAAGCTGATGTAACATGTACAATATCGCATTTTCTGTAAAGTTGATCTGGTTGGTTCCACTCCGTTCCATTCTATCTCTCCAAGTCACATGAAACCTTTGTATGCGAATGCACAATGTGTTGCACTACAATCTGCCGAAGTGCATCAACCGGCGACAAACTTGCGTAATCTTAGATACTGTCTTTATAAAGCTTTTCCCTTAGGACGTGCCTCCAGCGAGGTTCAGAAATTGGGTCGGCCCTTCGCGTCCTATGGGTGCCATTATAAAACAGCTTTCGAACAAATCGATGCCGGGGTTTTCGTCAGCGCAATGACTGGGAAACCGGGATACGGGATATTAATTTAGTTTCGATACTGGCTTTCGTTCCAGCCGTTAAATTTTCGTAACTTCCAGTCTGGTGAATTTTAAGCGCACGTGAAAATTCTGAGAGCTTACTTTTTGGGGTTTCTGATCTAAGGTTTTTTCTAGAGGAAACTGTACCTCACATATCATTCAATAAACCGCGGTTTTTCGTTTGATCAATGTCAGAAACCAAGTCTCATTCATTCGCACGTCCGCCATCACACCTCGCACGTTCGAAACATAGTTTTCTTAATCAACGTCACTATAAATTCTCCCAAATATTTTCATTTACATTTTCGTGAGCTCTCTCCCGTGGCAGGTTGTGAAAATATGCGAGATAATGAAAAACATTCCTTCACAGTTCACAGAGCGTACTTCTTCCAACGTGTCACCTGACCTAAAAGAACAGTGGCATAGGATGAAAGCTTTACACGTGAGTGTATGAGGGGCTTTACAAAATGTTCATTAGCTGATGATCTCTCTTCTCTCATTTGTTCATATAATAATCTAACGATAGTTGACTGACAGCAATTTATCTAAGTGTAAACAAGGTGACCCTGCTAACTGCGAATTAATTATGGGCCGTTTTGTGATTGTGAAAGTCATCAACTCAGAATCCAGTACTCTCGTCTTCCCAACCCTGAACTAATAGCACACATTTATCAAGACAAAGTGGTGGTAGCCTAGTGGGCGAACGTCCGCCTTCGAAAACGGAGGTGGCGAGTTCAAATCCCAGTGCGGGCATGTACCAATGTGTTTCTTGTTAAAACATATGTACGTAATTATCACTCGCTTTTCGGTGAAGGAAAACATCGTGAGGAAACCAACATGCCCGAGAATTATTTCGGAGGCATGTTATCCTCCAACCCGGACTAGGCCCCCGTGGTGGATTATGGCCTAACCCTCCTCACGATAGTGAGGGGAGGCCTTTGCCCAGCAGTGGGACAGTTACAGGCTGAATTATTATTATTATCAAGACAAATGTCGTCATAAACTAAATGCTTGAAAAGTTACCTTAGTAAGTATTTTTTTCTTAATGACATTAGTTTGCTTAAAAATTTTCGTTTTCGCACTGTTTGTATCGGAATTGCAATATCAGTGCTTTTTTTTTAATGAGCAAAGAAATATAAGTCAGTAATAATTGGGACAACATAATAATATAATGTGTAACAGAAATGGCTCACAAAACTTCAGTATGACAACTCGGGGTGAAATGCGACCTTCGGGGGTGCCATTTCCTGATTGAAGCTCTATTATTGGCACCGTACGGCTTGCCAGAATGAGGAAGCGTGTTATTTCGCGAAGTCTATATAACTGTATAATAATTCAGCCTGTAACTGTCCCACTGCTGGGCAAAGGCCTCCCCTCACTATCGTGAGGAGGGTTAGGCCATAATCCTCCAAGCCGGATATAACTGTATAAGTAAAAAAATAATTACCTCTTTTGGCTTTTATTTGGATTAAAGAGATGAAAGGTCAGGGGATGATGATTCATAATAAAGATGAAACGAAGCTGTACTTGCAATGGAACGCAATTATTTTATTTCATCATAAAGTAATCGCACATCATTTATTATGTAACTGTAACGCTACGAAATTAACTCAGTTAACCTACTTGAGTGATAGTAGATAAGAGTTGACCCATAAAATCAAACGTCAAACTTTGCCAAAAAATTTAGCAATTTATCCTAATTGTGTTCTAATTAAAACTATTCTGTGTTGTGTCAGAAGTTATAGAACACAACTCACCCTTATTGTAGGGCATTGCGGCGTCAGCTCTCCTCGGGGTTAGCACTGCTGCTATGTTCTCGGATAATTTGAGCATAGTAGAGATAAATATACTACCTGATGTAGTGTGGTACCATGGTGTGCATTGTGGATAGTGATTATTAAATTATCAACTCATTTATTTATGTACTTAGATTTAGATTTTTTTAAATTATCCTGTAAAAACACAAAATATTATTATTATTATCTTGTATAGATAACAGCTTTTAGCTGATGCGTGTATATTATTTCAGTTCAATTATTTGAGATGGTTGTCTAGTTTATTTTTGAAACAGTTAATCTTCACTTTCTTTGAAAATTGAACGATTGAACGATTTAATCTATGTTCGTGTTCGGCTTACTCTTGAACACATGGTACCTAATTTGTTAAGTCTAGACTAAGTTATTAGTTATTTTGAACACTTCATATTATTTATATATTACGAGTATAAAAAGGACACAATTTTGATTTAGCCACATTTATTGTCATTTATACTCATTTCCAATAATCAGTAAACCTGAATAGCCTTGTCGTAAATTGAAGCAATGTCTCACCTGCGCAATGCTCCGAGTTTAAACGTAGGCGCTTATTTTATGAGCATCATAATAAAGGTGGTTATCAAATTATAGCAACAGATGTGGCAAATTTACATTTTACCGCTTTATTTACGTTTCAGCAAACAAGATATAAATATAAACCGTGAATTATGTAAATATAGTAGCATTCAAGAATATACAGCCTAAGTATAAGTTGGTACAAAGCTAAAAGGAAACAGTGTCGGAACACGCACATGCCAAGGTTCAGCAGATATTTTAAAAACTTATTTATGCAATGTCCCATGTCGCCCGGAGTATTTAGAATTTCAATGCTCGAATCAACTTTTTTGTTGAATCACCTAATAGAATAGCCATAATATCCCCAACGTTACTGTGACGAAAGCTATATCTACATCAGGTAAACGACCTTCTGGTCTTGTTACTCTGAAGGAAGAAAGATTTGAAACTCCTTTGCGGGACATAACCCTAAAAAAGTAGAGACACGTCGAATTCAGAACTACGTTCTTTACGTGAAGGATTACATCGATTTGTTGGTATAGGCACGTTTAAAATCTTTCCTTATTTCCAGCGAATGTTAATGCGATCCGAGTAAACAGACGAAAGGTGGAGAGCTGAGCTATGGCGCCAACGATACGGATCTGACATGACTGCGCGGGTCGAGCGCTGGCCGCTACCGACCTCTACTTTAGCCAGGCAAGGGGTTGAATATTATCGATAAAAAATGTATCGATAGACTTCACAGAGACATAGCTGTGCCCCGCGGTTTCACCAACAAATCACGGAATTTAAAGTATCCTACGGGTTAATCTAGTTTTATCCAATTATCTAATTTCATGCGACGCGCGACGTGCAGAGGACTTGCAAATATTATATACAATTTCACATATACTTTTCATATTAGTAGGAGAAATAGTAGGATTAAATAATGTGAAAGATCACTTGGTAATAAGCTTTGGTCAATGGCCAGTGCATTCAATATAGCAGTTTAAAAGTCGTCTTGGCCGTTAGAGGTGGCAAGAAGACAAATTACATTACAAAGGCGAGAACCGAAGAAGACACGAATACGAATTAGAAGTACAAACCCTGAGGTGTTCGATAAATTAACAGAAAACAATGTTCAACTAAAATCAGCACAAGTTCTAACCAATTACTACTGAATAATTTTACGTTCATAGGAATAATAGTTTGTAGGAAATAATTTTAAGAAATTTTCAAATCATTATTAACTCCATTCTAAATGATAAAACCACATCAGGGGTATTTTACAAACTTCAAGTACCTCTATTGTTTTGGATTTAATCGATATGATCATCGACATTATCCCGTCTCTATAGCGTGATCTAACTTGACCATATTATAAACAGTTTAGTTATTTCGCATGCGAGACGATAACCGAGTTACACTAAATTGATTAGTCTGTCTAACACTAAACTGATTAGTCTGACCTATACCATTTATTTTATCTCCGGTACTTATCCGATTCCAAAAACTCTATCATTAGTAGGAAGCTATGGTGAGCTAGGTAAGTAGGCTTATTAGCTTGTGCTAGTTTTAAAGACACTGCTATTAAATATTACCTATTTGGGTACTCTACTTTGAATGTTTGTGTTCTTCTAGTTAGTAGGTATATTGCAATATAGCTGCAATCGTCTATATCTAATTGAAAAAAAGTTACACTACCACTATCTCTTTCTCTCTCGCTCAGTTTGAGCGCGAACGCCTCTACCAATCAAACCCATTTCCTGAGCTCAGTACTTTCCTAAACTATGTACCTAACTGTCTAACTGTGCCTAATAGAACACAGAATGTTAACCCAGGGTTACCCGGTGTCGGCCCCGCAAGCCCCACGTTACATGTTCTCTCACAAAACATTCCTGCACCCTGTATAGGCAATAAAGGCACGTAATTACAAAATAACTCGGTACCGGGACTATTTATTTAATCACTTTGACGGGGAAATAATGGGTATTCTCATCAAAATTGTGCGGGCTAATCTATACAGTGATGATGGTTGCTCGTTCTTGTCGTGTGTGGCGGATTGTTTCCGCACTTTACCTTACAAGGTACGCTTACAACTTTAATAGTATCTACAATGTTAGGGTTAGGTCGGTTTAGATAAACGTTTCTTAGACGAATCCTGTGCTGCAGCACCCAAGCGCGATACCATACAATACTGTACGTAACTTGATACTTAATTCTCTATCGTTTGTTAAAATCCAGAACGAAAACATGGCAACATTCAACCACATTTAGCACTTTATATTCCAGCGGCATGGAGTTGAATTTTTCCTATGGAATAAATACAATGCAAGGATTATTCAACGGGATTCTATTAATATTACGTTTCGCATTCAAAAGGGTTCATAAATCACAATAAAAGTTCTCTTCATGTGTGATTGATTCATGCATGATAAAGGTGAATTTATTCGCTGCATATTTCATGGTTATGGTGGTATCCACATCTGAATGAATCACTGAACACTAATTAATGCCTGTTTATTAACATACAATAGTGTTGCCAGTGACTTGGAACTGTTAGAATTTCGTTATGTAACTAATTCATGGACGTCGTTTTGTTTAAATAAAAATAAACACAGAGCTGAGAGGGTAGTGTATCTTGGTCGCACAGACAATAACCAGTGTAAATTGGTCACATCTGTGTTTTGTTTTTATTTAGATGAATATTGAATGCAGTTCGGTCACATCACACGTCAATTAGCTTTCAACTTTTGAGAGCTACCTAAAATTTACATGCCAAATGTATATGCACCTACAAAAAACTCAGTAGGTACATAATCAAACAGTTGAAATTATAACGGACAAATCTATCGCATCACCAACGCCTCAACTTAATATTAGATTAGCGTAGGACATGATCAATAACACATCTAACCCGTCATGAATGTAACACAAACCATCATAAATTTCACCCATTTTAGCCCAGCGCCACTTCAACTGTATACGTTGAGCAATAGTCCTCAAGCACCGAGAAAAATGTCCACGAGGAGAAATGTTTAAATTGTTATCCAACTAATTTTATAAAGTGTGAGTGTGTATGTACGTTTGTTACTTCGTCACGCTCAAACGGCGGGATCAATTTTGATTAAATTTGGTTAACACGTAAACATCCGCAGGCGCAGCTAGTGTACCACGATTCAGTGAAACAGAAGAGCATAAGAAAGAAAAACAGCACCTTTTCTGTCTTGTATTAAAATTCAACCCTAACTTGAACGAGCTAACAATATTTGGTCAATAGTGTCATTGTAAATAGTACAATGACAGTAGTAAGGTCTTAAACGGACAGCGATCAGATCACTTGCAATGAAGTGCCTACCTTGCCTGCCACCCATTAAGAAACAAAAGAAATAAGGCAGTTAACTTGTTTTGACGATTTATGATAACTCACTGAACCACTTCCGAGCATATTGGCTCCATATTACTCCTTTATCGGTGTAGTGTCTCAATGTCGTCAAACAAACATGTTTTATTCAATGCCCTTTGTTGTTGAACGGCTGATGATTTATCTCACTTTTGACGGATAATGCTTACGAACGCCTATTTATACATCTATCTACTTACAGTACATTTTAATAATTCAACAATTGAAAGTGCAACGAATGTGTCGTTCAACGGAAAATGAATGAGGAGTGACTGCAGCAAACATCTTGATATGTATTTCCTGCAGTCAAATCTTGCCACTATACACGTATACTAACATAAACATACTAACTAACACACAGAGAAATAAAACCTTGTAAAATACAGTAGTATCCATACAGTTTACCATACAGTTTAAAGCACAAGGATTTAAAATTAATATTGTCAGTCATTGCCAAAAATAAACGATTCCGTGAACAACACATGACGTCAGAGGATATTATAACTTACCAGACCTACGAACTTCCCCTTTTTGACCTTCAAAACCCCACCTTCAAACCTACCTGTTCCACCTCTGGAACCCATTTATTTAAGTCTAGGTAATTTCTTTTTACATCGGCAATAATTTAACTGTCGGCAATATTCAGAAAGGTTAAGGTCGAATGCAAAAAAGTGTTTCGTGTTCTTTAAGACCCCATTTAGTAAAGATGCCAGAACGCAGGGTTCATGATGAGTTTTAAATGTGTAATTTTCTTTAGGGTTACTTATATTAATTTGGGCTATAAGCTATTAGTGTCGTAGCATCTCTCTACATTGAATATTGACTTATTTTACCTATGCTCTGGAAAATGTATTGCAGTAAATTCTATCCTATATTCTTCTAATAGTGCAGAGGTACAAAAGCGTGTGTGTATTAGTTTGTTACCACTTGACACTGAAACTTTTGAATGGTTTTTGATGAGAGTTTGGCAGTTCATACGTACCTTTTTACCTTGGAATAACGCAGGAAACTTCCGATCTTTATCCACATCGAATCGTCATAGTGAACGCGGGTGAAGCCTCGGGGCGCAGTTAGTTGATTTTAAAGTTTTGTTTGCTTGTTATTTTCAGTGTGGTGATCATTTTATTGGCATGAATTAAACTGAAAGCTAAACTTGATAGCTCTAAGCAGATCCACAAACTAATAATTCTACAGACGTTACACAATAGGTTCTAGAGCTTATAATGGTTTCCTGATTCAAACATTTGTAGATGATAGGCGGAATCGTTTTAATAGCATAGATAAAATTTAAATAATATAATATATCGACGGTTCGAGGTTTTATTTTATTGAACTTTGGTTCGTTTAATATATTATATTAAACGAACCAAAGTTCTATAAAATAAAAAAAAAACTTTCGGAATTCCTGGTATTGAAACTAACGATTTGTAAGTACCAAATTCCATCCTGAATTTTAAAGATCATATAACAAAAAATAATAAAATTATTATGTAAAATCAATATAACAGAAATGTTATTCGACACATTTCTAACTTTTTGATGTTGAATCCAATGATATTTGTAAAATTTCTTGTTGCATTTGAATTGTCACAAATAGCGCAGTTACCACAAAAATAACATGACCCACCATTGTTGAATCTCAATGTAACTGTATATGAACCATAAACAAGATAACTTCACGTAGGTGGTGTTCAAGTAAACTTTGTATTATTTTGTCTACTTCATCATGAATAATTTAAGAAAAACCATCCATACAATGAAATAATGTTATTTTCTAACCGTCTATAAGTAACTTTAAACCAATAAAAATGTTTAAATATTATAATGTATACAATAACAGTAAGATTTCTGGATTATGTCATTCCACAAATCAATGTGAATGGTTAATTCTATGACCCCTCACTGGGGTCTCGTTTTGTAATAGCGTATTAGAATCCAGTTTCGGTAACATAAACGACTTTTTGAGTGGAAATTATTGTTATTCGAAACTATTTTTATTATCTCATAGGATAATTTTTTTAAACAAACGATATAGTTATAAAGTACATAGTGAAATAGTTTAGTTATTCAATCCACATAATTAAATCGTTTGTGTTATTCGCATGGGTGAAATAATTAGTTTATAGTTTGGGGCATTTGAGTAAAGGGCTCAGTTCCTTGTAGGTACCATATCAAATAAGCTTTTGTATATCCACCGCTGACGCATGAAATTCCCGCCCACACAGAAGTTCCAACCGTTATTGTACGATATTACATTTTCAACAATTTTCCAACAAAATTGAAGTGAAATGAAGGTTGGAAAAATGTGTCATGTCCCGTTTAGATTCCGCTCCTGCCGCTTCGCAATTATTCCCTCCAAAGAAGTGTACGTTTTGTGTACATACGAGTACTGCTCACACCGCTTTCACTTTTATCGGGCAGTGGCAGTGGCAGGAGCATTAGAAACACCTATCGTGTTAACACACTCATCCTCCTCACTGCCCTGCCCACTTTCCCGCTCGCTGCAGCTGAATATAAACGCATAGAACTTAAAGAGGCCTCGTTCTGGACTCTAAGAAGATACGATATTTGAAACCCGGCCGAGCGGCAACTCGACTTTGCAAACTAAGACACCCCAGTTCGATCCCCAGCGGCTTATTCTTGGGTGGGTTTCCCACCGCGCCGTGCCTCAGAAGGCTGACTGCAATCGATAACAACCAGGATCAACGGTGTTGTTATCAATTGATCGTCACGTCAGAAGCTCCTGGGTGGTCTGACCATATCTGACGCCAGAGACACTACTTGACAAGCAACCAACAAAGTAGATCCAACAGCAGACAGTATCCAGACGGAATAATAATAACCATTGGTTTTCGATTGCGCGAGCGCCATGCAAAAGACTGGCAGGAAGTGGCACAATATAATATAGACCAATGTTTAGGCTCTAATTCCATAATTAGAGCCTCAAACTTGGTCTATATTGAGACCGAGACTAATTTTAGGTCACAGCGCCATCCTAGTTAGTTAGTTGATTGTTGTTATTTAGTTGGTTGACCATTGTTAAGTGTTGATTTTAGAGTATTTATACAGATACAGTATCTCCTTTGGCTGTGATTGTAGCTTACGAGACACACACAGTTATCATCACTTCATCTTGGGCGGGTGTGGCTTTATGAAATTGAGTTATAATATTATGCTGTGCCTATAACCCCACGGCAAACGTGTCATTTCAGCAAGGTACTTCGCAGACTGGAATTTTCATACTGCAAGGTATCTACTTCGAAACTTTTCTCTTAGCGCGAATAGTTGCTTGTAACAGAGTGAGAAGTTTTGGGGCGCATTGTTGCGCAGAGGTATGCTTTGACTCTTTTGAAATTCATGTCACTAAAGGAACATATTGTTTGCATTCTTAGCAAGTAAGTATTATGTTAAGTTTTTGTAGTTGTCGTTGCATTAATTTATACAAATAAATAAAATTCAAGCATCTGTTCGTAATTTCAAAATAACAGCTTTTTACAAAATGCTTATCAAAGTACCTATATACAACATAAGTAAGTTAAGTATTTACAATGAATAAATTCGGAACTTCACTAGGATTCTCTGTAGGTATTTATGGAATCTGAAACTGAGAGACTCGAATCCTACAGTTATTAAATGCTGAAATGGTGCTTATAGTGGATTTGGCGATGCTAGTAAGTAGTGGTGGCTAACATATTTTTATTTATATTTTGGTTGAGGAATCGAACCCGCCATCTCATTTTTCGGAGTCAAGAATCAAAGCCGCATATTGTGTCATATTAACATCTCAAATCTGCGGGCAAGGATCTCAGAAGTTTCATACTTCGGAATACTTGAAAACTTTATACTTAGTACGGATAGTTGCTAACTAGAGTAAACATATTATGGACGAATAGTTTGACCCAAGTACCTATTCTTTAGGTTCTGGTACGTAAAAGCTCGAAGGACCTCGCGGGCGTTGAGATGGTAGTAAATTATACAAGTAGGTATAGTAGTTCTTTTGGTATCACAATATAGCCCACTTATAGATTAAAGGAAATAAAATCACCATGGTATCGTAAACCACATAGAGAGAATAGACACGTCTACACTCTCTCAGAGAGAAGTCCAAACTGAATGGGGTTTACCACAAAATATTTAAACAAGACTTGAACAGATGTGTCTAAATATTTTTTCCACAAATCGACGTCTAACCCTCGCTTTTTCTAACTCATTAATAAATTCCCAAGTAAAATAACAAGATTGAGTAAGACAACGTGAGTCTATCACTCGCGTTATCTTACTCAATCTTAGCACTCCACGTCAATTTAGTCGAACGAAATATTAGAAACATCTGTTTAGTCTGGTCTAAACTTTTGTGGTAAGACGGAATTTGTTTGAAATTATTGCTAAAAAGCCAAACCGCTGTATACTCTGATTGTTGCAATATTATAATGAGTAAAAAACACGATGTTCATAAAGTGATGTTTGGAAGATTCTTAGTAAAAATAGTGACTGAATTTACAAAAAGCACAATATAATTAGACCCGTTTAAATTCTAATTAACATGGTATTCAATTCGCAAAAGATAAATAACTTCAAAAAGCACGAGTTATGAAGAAAAAAGTTATGGACAACTTGACATCCTAGTGTTAGAGTGAAGTTCCACTACGTAGAAGATATTTATCAGCAGTACTGGGTACTCGCCATTCATCAATTCGAACATAGCAGAATCACATGTTACCCGTAGAAACATCGTTCGTTAAATATTAATGGCAATATTTTAATGATTGTCAGTTCTGTGCGCTTGCACCCGCGCTGGTTCCCTACAAGGTTCGAGCTGAGATAAAGTCTGTTACAGACCAACCGCTATAGCTGGTTTGCTTGCTGTGGACCTGGCTGCAATTTGAACCTTAACCACCGAATATTAAAAACTAGGGTTTAAAGACATATTAAGTAACGTCGATGGGATTGTGCGTGATTATGCTTTAAAACAAATTATATTTTATGAAGACCGTTCTACCCTGGATGTACCTACTAGTGTCATACTACTCATCATCATCATCATCATCATCAGCATCAGCCTGCAGACGTTCACTGCTGAACATAGGCCTCCTTCTTAGACCGCCACACCGAACGACAATTTCAATAGCAACTTCAGTAGTACCTACTAATGAAGACACCAAATTATTATGACGCGTTCCAAACAAAGTTTAATAGTCCAAACTATTTTGTGCAAAGACGTACTGTAGATTGTAGTGTAAAGCTTCGCCCAATTCAAACGGTCCAACTGCAAACCAGACGCATCCAGATAAAACTGGATATGGCCCGATTAGTCCCGTGTTTCTATCAGTACACGATTTCTGGATTAAGTACTGTTATGTTGCGAATAATAGCTTCTGAAATATTGGACGTGCTTAGAATAATGGGTGGATAAGACGTAGCTATTAAAGTTAGAGATAAAACTTTAAGTCTATAGTAAACGGTGTTCATTAGACGGGATAGTATTTATTACTTGTTATAGAATTTTAGAAACTTTACGGCAGTTTAATCTAAGAGAGAACAAAATGCCTAACCTATACTAAGAACATTCATTACATATATTATTATTATAATTATTATTGCATACTACAGCCACCAAGTAAAGCTCACACGCTTTAAAATTAAAGCTTTATCCTTATTTCTAACAAAGTATACTTGGATGGTAGGATTCTCTGCTTGACAGGAGTGTTGTGAAGCGAAGTGTCTCTAAAACATGACTTTCTGACAATAAACTAGGGCCACAGAACAGCACACTGAGTATGAGTTTTTACTAGCTCGACATAGTACGCGTCAACTAGCTCTTTGTATGAATATTTTTCGTTCATAAACACATACAGGATCTTCATACAAAAGCGCTAGTTGACGCGTACTATTTCGAGATAGTAAAAACTCATACTCGGGTACAGCTCGCAAAAGACTGCGAAGGAATAGTAAAGTCACCATTATCAACATGAAGACGTCCCCAGCTACATATAGGCCTCCCTCAGAACACTACAACGAGCGTTTGCTAACTGTTTGCATCCAGCTACGACAACTCGCACCAGTATGACTGACTGTGACTGACTCTGACTGTGTGTGTGGCTGACTGTGACCATGTGACTGTACAATCAAGAATTTTCTATTCTATTCTATAACTGTACAAGTAGCTGTTATACAATGTTCCTAATTGGAGACACTTCAATAGACAAATTCCTTAAATAATTAATTACTTATACTGTGTGTTTAGAAACACAGAACTAGGGTTCTGTGGTTAGGCATCTGTAAATCGACAACCAATGCGGTATATTCATTAATTACATTCAGTATAGAACAAGTATTGTTTGGTTTCCCCAACAAAGGAATGTTGTTCAAGAATCAACATTGTTTGAAGATCCCGAGATAGTTAGGATTGCCGTATACCTACCTACATACGAGAAATTTCCTAAATCAAGGGATATTTTGGCCGAATTTGACTTAAAATAGTTCGGCTTAAAGGTATTTAATTACTATTGTTATTGGAAACGGGATATTAACAATGTAGTATGTGTATGTGGGTTCACTAATGATTGACCAAAATACTCATTACAAAATATTACATTACAACCAACGTTTCGTATACAATTCATTTCATAAACATGTTATTTCATAGATGAATCATTTTACAAACAACGTTTTGAATACAGCTCGTTTAAAAAACCTCTTATTTTAGCAATGTTTTGTTTCGCAAACAATCACGTTAAAAAAATCTATTTTACAAACGCTTCTCTTGTAAAATCAAGCGCAAAAAAATAAATAAAATCATTATACCTAATCAAAATAAAATCATTAAAAATTAGTTTTGAGCGCTTCGCCGGCCGCTCCCGCGGCACGCTCGCTTCGCTCGCTCGGCTCGCGCGTTGTTTTGTCGCAGTTCAAACTTAACCTAACCTAAAATAATAATTGGAGCCACAATATTGAATATATATATGAAATAATATAAATTTAAAAATTAAATGAACCGTTTGTCAGATGTCACATTGTAAAATGTAAATTTGTCGAATATACTCGTACATTTCAATAAATGAACCATTTGCTAAATCTTTGTTTGTAAAATAATGACTTGACAATTCATATTTTTGGTAAATGTTGGTTATAAAGCGAACATTTATAAATTAAAAGTTGGTAAAATGGCAGGATACCGTGTATGTGAAATTATAGGTCTGTTAGCGGTACCCACGATACAGGAACAATCCTATTGTGGGGTTAATCTCTTTTTAAATAAATGAGATAAAATTTGCTCCCGATATATCCAAACATAAAGCCAATATAGTTGGTTCGATAAGTGGACGTTTTCAGAATGCCTCCTTTGAGGCTAATGGGAAGTTTTCTGAGTAAACCGATCACTAATGATAATAAACGTGACAATTCTGTCGGTTATTACAAAGCAATGTAAAAGTGATCTTTCGCAACTTATGTCAATTGTGGTAGGTACGAATTGAAATGGTCTAGTGAGACTGAAAATATGGACCAACTCAATTTGTAATGGTCATTTCTCACGACTATTAAAAGTTTATCAATGTAGAATTTACCAAAAAAGTGTAATTTTACAATCAGAAGTACTAGGGTAGCATAATACACAAGGAGGCCTCGTATGACTGTTTTGTTTGAGCTACAAAAGTACCAATGCTGCCGCTCTCGCGCTGTTCACACTAGATAACAGTGCAAAAATGTGTTTGTACATGACACACGTGCCTTCAAATAACATTTCCATAGAAGTTCCGATAGCTCATCAGTATTCTTGGCAGCATAACCGAATTAATCACGAATGGCGTGGGCACCACCTACGAGCAGTAAGTAGCTGCTAACTAATCTACGTAACAGGGTTGAAGAGGGTGGTATATTTTATCAGGCGCCCTCCCTGGTAATGTACTTTTGACCGCTCGATAACGCGAGTTAGGATCTATACTGTAGCAACTTTTAGTTCTAATGGAAGGCGCAGGTAGTACCTACAAAGATTAGCTCCTACTAATCTTTGTAGTATAATGCTGTAGTATATGGGGTATTTCGTCCCACACTTGGTTCTCCCGATGGTCCGAATCGAACCAATATTACTAATCTTTCATCGTCATTTCGGAACACAAAAAGAATATGCTACGAAAAACCTAATTAAAAAAAACTGAGTCAATTCACGCCACAACCAAAACATTCTTAAATCTGGAGTGGAGTGTATTAAAATTAACAAATCAGAAGTACTAGGGTAGTTTGGAACGCAAGGAGGCTTTTGCCATTCAAATCTTGTAACAGCAAAGTTATTGGCGACTACTGCGCTGCGTTTGAGCCGGTTTTGAGTTTATAAGTATGACGTCATAGTAGCCCATTTTTGTATACTTTGTAGCCTAACAGTTGAGCTTTATCTTAACTGGTCTCAAAGGTAGTTAGCAACTCAGCCTATGATACCATGACCGCGGCTGGATTAAAGCATAGAATATACGAATTATATAATTATTCTCATCAATATTCTCCTATTAGACATTGAATAAAGAAAGAAACAAATCCACTAATTCATCAGAGGAACGGCGCAATAATGTATCCCTGTGAGCAGTATACCTCGCTATCAGAGGGGGCTTAACCAATATCATGGTGATAGAGATCCCCCCGTTTGCCCCCATTTGCTCCCAATTAAAAAAAAAAAATATGGCAACAGCTTGTTCAGAATTTAATATACTTAAAGTTTCTACCAAATATCATAACTCTAGGTCAATAAATGACGCTACAGCAAACTTCTCCTTTCTTGCCCCCCGATTTCCCCCGACTTTAAAAACTTTTTTCACAAGTTGTTCAGAATTTAATGCTTAAGGTTTCCAATATCATAACTCAAGGCCAATTAAGAACCATACCGCAAAATCGGCCACTCGTAAAATGGAGCCCATCGCTCACTTCGTTGGCTCGGTAAAAATACTTCATGTACAAAACTGTTAATATCAACATTTAGTATCAAGGTAGTCCTAAAAGTCAGTAGTTGACATTAATTACTGATATTACCCAACTGATGTGAGACATCCGCTGGCATCGTGGTCATTACGCGTTTTTACCGCGCTTGACTTTCTAGCCGGCGAGCGATCGTACATTCTTAGTAAGATATAAGATATATTATATTAAATAAATAATAATAAATAAAGATATAATATAATAAATACGAGTAAAATAAATGGTACTAATCATTGGCAAGTTCAACAATGCTGTAATGAGAGCGGGCACCTTCCTCAACTATAATTTTGTCTAGTCATTCAAAGGATCATCAATAGAAAGTATTGGATACTGATGATGTTCATACAGCTTATTATTATTTTTATTCACTTCCTATAATAAACAAAAATGAAAGTTATAATTTTTCAAGAAAGTTTGTGTTTGTTAATACACAATTATGCATACATACAACATCCGTGATATCGAGAATCAAATTAGTCAAATTTACTACCAGCTCTTCTTCTATAATGCGTTTTTACCATATTTATCAAGTTAGTATATTTTCCTAGGATTTTCTTCGTAATAGATAGGCTATAGATGGGCACGGTAAGACATCGTTACTAATAAGATGGTGCAATTTGCACTGAGATTAGTGTCGGTCTGTCTCTGTCTGAACCGTGTGAATGTAAACGTTGCATTGCATAAACCGCATCCAAATATGTTCAGCCTGTTTCTTCAATAAAATAATTACGGAGGATTTTGTATTAACAAATTGTTGGACACGTTTGAAGATTTATAAAATAAGAATGACGAACATCAAAATTTCGGCGGTCAAATAAAAACATGAGTAGGTTATTTATATGAGTAGTATTTAGTTCTTATGATTTTTATATTTGAACTAACACGACTTTGTTTTGTTTATTAATTTTATTATTATTATTTTTATTAGGTACTTCGGGTGGAATAAACTATCCCTAATAATGATGCATTACGCATATTTACAAATGATAGTGGCTATTTGTACGGGTACTGGATGAATAAATTATATTTATTCGTACATTTATTGTTTTTCTTTGGATGATTAGCTTGTCTTTTGTTTTTTCAGCCTTTGGATGATTAGCTTGTCTTTTAAGTCTGTGACTATTTGAACGGGTACTGGATGAATAAATTATATTTATTCGTACATTTATTCAGTAAGAATGAGTATTAGGGTGGGCCACTGATATATGAAGAAAAAAAAATGTCTGATATATATCCGTAATAGTTGTAAAAAGGTGTTACGCTATAAGAGTAGTATGTTCTAAAAAAACTATCACTATAGAACCCATGAGACGGACATAGGCTATCTTTTGTCTCAAAAAATAATCTCGAAGGGGATGAAATAGGGGTTGAAAGTTTGTATGGGGAATCCATAATTCTTCAAGTTAGGGATCTGAAAGTTCTTATTTAGGCTTTTGTTAAGAAATAAATAAATACGGGTTTCAGCTTTTTTGCAAAATCATCCCTAAAGGGAGAAAAGCAAGGGGGTTGAAATTATGAGGTATTCTTTAGATGCACCCCCAACGGACAATAATATACGGCTGAACGGATCGTTATTTAAAGGGGGAGAGTGCGGGGAGGGGAGAAGGAGAAAGGAGGAGAGTGGGGGGAAAAGGGAGAGTGGGGGGGAAAGGGGGAGTAGATGGTAGAGTGGGGGGTGAAGAGGGTAGAGTGGGGAGAAAGACGGGGAGAGCGGGAAGAAAGAGGGGAGAGTGGGGGATAAAGAGGGGAGAGTGGGGGGAGAAAGAAGGGAGATTGGGGGGAGAAAGAGGGTAGAGTGGGGAGAAAGAGGGTAGAGTGGGGAGAAAGGGAGGGGAGAGCGGGGAGAGTAGAGGGAGAAAGAGGGGAGAGTGGGTAGATAGAGGGGAGAGTGGGGAGAAAGAGAGGGGAGAGCGGGGAGAAAGAGGGGAGAATGGACGGATAAAGAGGGGAGAGTGGGGTGAGAAAGAGGGGAGAGCTGGGAGTAAGAGGGGAGAGTGAGGGGAGAAAGAGGATAGAGTGGGGAGTGGGGAGAAAGAGAGGGGAGAGCGGGGAGAGTAGAGGGAGAAAGTTAGGAAAGTGGAGTGTGGAAGAGGGGAGAGTGGGGTGAAAAAGAGGGGAGAGTGGGGGAGAAAGAGGGGAGAGTGGGGAGTAAGAGAGGGGAGAGCGGGGTGAAAGAGGGGAGAGTGGGGGGAAAGTGGGGAGAGTGGAAGGAGAAAGAGGGGAGAGTGGGGAGAAAGAGGGGAGAGTGGAACACAAAAATTATTTTTCTTGCACTCTAATTGATAAAATAAAATATTTCGTCCGGCTTATGTACGAATAATAATAAATTGTTTGTCCAGTACCCGTATTAATAATTATAAATTATTCGTACGGTAACCGTATTAATAATTATAAATTGTTCGTACAGTACCCGTATTAATAGACTCAGCCTTTACAAATCAATTTATCTTTGCATACGAATTCGTGTTTTTGTGCAAAAAAATAATAAAAAATAAGTAAATAATAATAAAAAAAATAAAAATAAGTAATATCAACTTTGTATAAATATAAAGTCACCAAGCTTTACAGCAACCACCAAGTACGAGCTTAACGTTTAAGATATAATAACTTATCTGGACGGTAAACTGGGCTCGATTTACTTTCGCTTCAGACCACTGTTCAACTATCCATAATTATAGGTCAAGTTAGCTACAGCTGTTATAAGTTCTGCTCCAATTGGGCCGATAACGGACCGTGAAAATATATGTCACAGTCACAGTTAGACAAATGCGACACAGCATGCCTCATCGCAATATAATTATAATAAACTTCAAAAAAATTATGTGATGGTTGTTCAGTTAATTCCGTTTTCGAACCGCACACAGCAAAACATATGGTATAAAAAACAAAACAAAATTAAAAATGAAAGATCACCTTTTCACCCATTTGATTTGTCTCTGGTTTCTCGACTGTACTTTCGGGTAGTGTACTTAATGGCATGTAACCAGAAAGGCGTAGAATCGGCCCAGCTGACAGCAAAAAATTAAGGTGGACTTTTGATAAAGAATATAGGTGCATTACCTAGCTAAAACGGGTCTAACTAGCGCAAAAACTAATATCAAAATATATAATTTTGACACACCTCGACGTTTCGGCCGAGTTACATCGACCGGGGTCACGAGAAGTCTGTATGTTTTCTGTTCGCGAAAGTTTAAGCACTTCTAATAATATAGCATATACTCCTACATACATATACCCCTTAGCGGTAGGGCACAAATGTCTGCATGGCTAGCTCCTCGCTACCACCTTTAAGTAGAAAGATCGATCGCCAAATCCCTGACAGGATGTTCCAGCAGCAATCCTTGAGAGTCAGTAACATTTTAACCAACCTCTGTCCCATCATAAAATAACCGAACAGTGAACACACAGATAGATAGGTGAAATGCTAAGATACAAAGTATAAATAAGCATGATTTTATAGTCACAGCTAAATACATAATATTAGTATGGAGTTTTTAGAAATCGGCTATAAGGTAATACATGAGATAATGAAAAAAAGGATAGATTGATACGTCTGCCCGATAGCTACCCACTAGCTAGAACTTATGGTCTAGCTAGTGGGTAGCTATATACTTATGTATATACTTATGAATATACTTATGTATATTCGCGGTCAGGGCGCTTGCAACAGTGCCAGAATATCGGGATTTCAAAGCTGATACAATACATGGTAAATATTCCTTTTCAATTATCGTAGTCGTACTATTCTACAGATCTATTTGTTTGTCCATAGGTTGCCTTTTCTCTCGTATTCAACAAAAGTTTATGCCACAACATCTGCAAGGTAATTTAATAATTTTCTGACTACTGCAGACTAAGTTTAAAGAATTTCTCACATGAGGACATTATTAACAATTACAGTTCAAAATAATCTCGACAAAGATCACTAGAAGAGTACTAATAAATGTCGTGCGACAGCTTGATTAACAAGCGCGTTGTTTTTAATGATATTTCTGGAATTTTCTCCTAAACGAGGCAGTTTTTGGTGAAATGTGGTAGTTCTCGCTCAGTCGTTGTTTATGGAGTAATTAGTTAGTAGATGCCGCGTCTATAAACAAGTGATGATTAGGAAATGCGGTGTGTTATGTCTCCATTAAGCTCTGGCTTTGAGAATTTACAAATTGTCGTCGTGGAGGGTAACAACCTACGTATATCATACGGATACAGTCGTTTGTAACTCTTTATATGTTTTTTGTAAGATTACAGTTTGTACATTTTATTCTCACAGCTGGAAAGATGATTGTGATGATCATGTTTATGAACCTTTCGTTTTTAAGTATAATTTTTTTTATAAACTTAACCTAGAAATCAGCTATGAAATGAGCTATAAAATTATTTACATTCCCATTATTTTGTTGCCCTTACACTTTTCCTTTCATATTATTATTTGTTTTAATTAATTTCTTCTGAGATTATATTGTAACTTGAAAATGTTCACTTGAAAAATATATTCCAGCAGGTATACATAATTAAGTATATCACTATTACATGCTCGTACATACGAGTTGTTTAATCAAATATCATATCATCATACTACCACTTGAATTAGTAAATCGTAAATAAACACCTACATCAATTCAAGTTGTGCAACACAACTGCAAGCTAATATGGGTGCGGTGACCCTTCTGTTTAACAATGATTTATGAATTGGCGCTAGCGAGTGACGCTTGATTTAATCACGAGTACATTGCTACTAAAATTTAAACTATGTAATATAAATAGTGTTACAAAAGAGCGTGTGTGAGCATGTGTGCAAGCCTAGGGCGACAGTCGAAGATTTCGGTCAAACTGCGAGATAAACATTTATATGGTGACTCGGGTACGGCACATAACAAATAGAATACAGCTTTCGAACGCGCCCCAATATGTCAAGACAAAGTTTACGTAATGGAATTAGGGCTTTACGCACAGGTTCGTTTGTTGCCAGATAGTGGCGGGCAACTTGTTTTCTAGACGTCATCACATGACTTAAAGAACATATAAAGTTGATGTTGATGTTCTGATAAAATGTAATTGGCCTTTCGGTAAAGAAATTAAGTCATCCATCTCAACTTTTTATATATCTCGACATCAGAACCAAAAGGTCTCATATCCACTTTTTGCTAAAAACCCTTATTAATTGATTCATATTTAGTTTTTTTTTTCTCTTTCTTTCTGTCTAGGTGATGTATTTCTATCTCTTTTAGTTTAAAATATTGTATAAGCGGAAAAGGTCGCATATCCACTATACATTAGAACCATACAGCCTGAACCTAATATCAAATGTTATGGTCGTGAAATTATAAAATAAGCTCTTATTAATGGGACTTATGTAAACATCTACCCGAAAAGAATAATGTTTTGTAAGTCTCGTTTGAAAAACATACCCTATGGCTTTATAATTATTTGCTTCCGTATACTCCTATAACAACATCAGTCTTTATGGTTCGGGAAATCAGTGTACTGTTAATCGGAAAAAAAGAAAGCACTATTCTTTTAACTGTATCAGAAAGAGATAAAACATAAATATAAGACCGCCGCGTCACTCACCACTTTGTTTGGGCTACATACTTAGTTCTATTAGGTATGTTTTTTTACGTTTAATTGACGCCGGCAGACGACTTATTGTTTGGTTTAGTGTTATTAGTTGGTATTCAACCCTTTAACTGGTGGGTTCCCAACGAGTCACACCATTATCCGGTCACAGAGTGACTCGTTGGGAGTTTTTTTCCCATCGAGTTCCCATGTTACACTAGTGTAGGTAACACGTTGGGAACACTTCTTTAAAAAAAGTTGCATAATGTAGAGGAGGGATCAAAAAGTAGAGAGAATGAGATGGAATATAATGACTTAATTTATTTTTCTACGTAGTTTCCGAGTCTCTCTACACACTGAGTCCAGCGCTTTTCTAAGGTTTCAATCCCTTTCACAAAAAAAGTTTTATCTTGGTCCTGCAAAAAGCTCTCCACGGCATTCATCATCTCGTTATCGTCTTCGCACCTACCTGTTTCCCCATAAGTATTTTTTCAATTTGGAGAACAGATAAAAATCGCTAGTAGTTAGATCTGGTGAATAAGGGGGTGGTCAAATAATTCGAAGCCAGCTTGCTGAATGGCAGCCATCGCTACTGCCGACCTGTGCGGCTGTGCGCGGGTGCGTTGTCGTGATGAAACAGCATGCCCCTTCGAAGCTTCCCTTTCCTTTTCTCTTTGATGGCATTCCTCAACTTGAGAATTTAAAGCTGCATAAAATTGGCCTGTAAGAGTGGTTCCACGCTCTAGGTAATCAATCAACAATAATTATACCCCTTCTGAGTCCCAAACATTGAGGCCATAGCCTTGCCAGCTGATGCCACGACACGAAACTTCTTCGGGGTCGGTGATGATGGACGTTTCCACAGCGAAGATTGCTGTTTTGTCTCGGGATTAAAATGATGGACCCATGTTTCCTCCATTTTTATGAAACGAGACAAAAAGTTTTCAGAATCTTCTTGAAACTTCTCCAACAACATCTTCGAAATGTCAAGTCGATTTTGTTTCTGACTGTCGGTTAACATTCTCGGCACCCATCTTGCGGAGACTTTTCTCATATTCAAAGATTGTTTCAATATGAATTGAATACTTCCATATGAAATGCCCGTTTCTTGAATTAGGAGGATTGGAGGGTAACTAATAACTCTAACTAACTAACTAATAACTCTGATAACTCTTCGATAGCTCAATACAATTTTAACGACTTTCGCATCATTTTCTTGGGTGATTGACGTCGATGGACGGCCGCAACGATGTTCGTCTTCCGTGCTCGTTCTCCCTACTCGAAATTGAGAAGCCCACCTTGTGACAGTGGAATACGGCGGAGCAGACTCTCCTAATATTGCCTCCAAATTGCAATGAAGCTCTTGCGTTGTTAACTTTTTTAAACAGAGGCATATTCGAGAACACGTTCCAACACTAAGCAAACAAATGATTACATTCAGAAAAACCAAAGAGAATCGTAGATTTTTTTCTTTATTAGTATTACAAAAATATGTATCTGAGCTCTCCTGCCTGTATTTTTTTTGAAGTAAAACTTCTTTATGCGTGACTAGGGAGTAACTCAGATTTTTTTTCTGACGGACTTAACGCTTACTATAATCTGTGTAGTTTCCGCTGTTTAAAAAAGGTTAACTGTAACCTTTAACGGTAACCTTTTTTAAATAGCGGTGATATATCGCAGCCAAAGAAGTTTTACTTCAATCGCGCGTAAAGGTTTCACGCACACACTTTTTTCTTATCTAGAAGTATGTCGTTCTCACTACTTTTTGATCCCTCTTAGTACTTACATTAGTAATTTATTATTATTATACCTTGAAAATTCTACCATATCAAACCAGTAGACCTAACAGTATGAAAATGTACGGGTGTAAGAGACTATTAAGACTTATTTAACAATCGACCATGGAACAATCACAATAACTCGGTGCCAAATAGTCTGATATAAAGCATAATAAAGGATTTATGTCGATTTTATACATCACACGTGAATTTCTGCACGAAACAAATGGTACCATAATGAGATACGACTATTTATTTCATATTTTTTAGTGAAAATAAAGTCGGATTCAAACATAAGCAAAGAAAATATGTATGAATATTCCTTTGCGCTTGAACCATAAGGTCTGTTGTTCACATAAACACCCCAAATTCTTTACGTTCTTGTATTATTTTTCGGAACCAAATGGTCGGATTTCAACATCATCCTTACCCTAGTGTTAGATTTCTAGAACCATACGGTGTTTTATTAACACATAGCCTTTTGATTGCATTTCGACCCTTCAAATTGAGTCCGATGTCACTACCCTCTGATATGAAATGTAGCTTTGTTCTGGATTTATTACAGGAACTGCCTAAAAAATATACTCCCTGAAATCTCAAATTACCAACCCATAATACCCATAGCATTTTGCTCCAAAATCTACAGATATGTAGAAGAAAATTTTACTTTAAATGTTTAATATTGCTTTTCTGAAAAGTTGCAAAAATGGATATCTGACCATTTGGTTCTGATGTCGAGATATATCTTTAAGAGTGTTTCGGGGGCGATAAATCGATCTAGCTAGGAATCATTTTTAGAAAATGTCATTTTATTCGTGTTTTTTATGATTTTTTTCTTTAAAATAACCAGTCCATATTTTTTTATTATTCTATCGGTAAGATCGAAAAATATTATTCATATTTCATCAGTTTATTAGTAATTCGTACTTAAATATAATTTCCAAAAAACACAATTTATAAAAAAAAACCGTGCAAAGCTCGGTCATCCAGATATTATAATATTAAAAGAGCAACAAGAAAAGAAATGGGCACTGTTCATTTTCCGATAAGCAACTATGGTCGTTGACAGCAACAGTTGTCGGCAACATTCCAAACCAGTGCGTATAACCACTAACCGTACGGGGGCGTGCCCCGTGCGCGCAACGAGAGTGAAAGCCCGATGATCACGACTATGCTATAAGATTGATCCCTAATTGCGAAGTATCAATAAAACTTAACGCCTTTCACGGGCAGTGCTCCATTATTTATAGAGTTATAAGTAGAGCAATCAACTAGTTTGTACGTGCGTTATAGGTTATTATCAGATAACTCTATTATGATTTACGTAGCTTTTCTTTTTATACCATTATGCAATAACTTTCAATATAGGGTTTCGCTTACTCCACCATAGTGTTTGAATTTAAACACTTCCGGCCTAACCACGATAAAATTAAACCAGTGTTGAACAGATGAGTCTAATTATTTTCTCCACAAATCGACGTCTAACTCTCGTTTTTCAAAGGCAAACAAATTCACAAGTGAAATAATTAGGAATGCCCGATTCGAGTAAGAAAACACGAAGGATAGACCTCGATGTTGTGGAATGAAATTATAGAAACATCTGTTCAACTCTGGTCTAAATCTTTTGTGGTAAGACGGTTTTTGTTTATATGTAAATATAGTTTTACCATATTTTATCTCGTTTCACTATTATTTTGCATGTTGATGTTGATGTTGACCTCAAAACTAATCTATTCATCAGTCGGAACCACGTTGGAACGTTCCAAATACGTGAGGGGATCGATTCAGGTTATTTTGGAGGTCGATTTTTTCCCAACTTTGGTTCAACTGTAGACGGGCTACCTGACCAACAACAAGGCTATACGTGGAACTATTTTATAGTACGACTGATAGGTCTTCATCCTCGAAATATGAGTTAGTATTTTAAATTAAGAGCTTGCCTTCTTTTTAGTTTTATTTATGTCTGTCCATAATAAACTAAGTAACGTTTTTTATTTTTTGAAACAAATTATGGAAGAGGCGATTTTATTAGTTGTCCGATAACAAGCGCTACGATCTTGCTCATAATCATTATGATTGTCATTCTCAACTACAACATTGTAGTGGATTCATTACTTGTATGCGTGTCAATGTATAATCATCACAGTTAATTACGCAATGGTGAAGTACTGAAATATTTCGGATACGTCAAAAACATTGATTGAGTCCTCAAAAGTAACAGTAAAAAACAGTGATGTAACAAATAAAATCCCGGTATTCGGCAATTAAGCCCAATATGCAGCAGAACCACAAAACTCGATTGCACACTCGATCAAAATGTTGTCACCCCGACTGGCGACTCTCACAGTTTTTATAGAGTTTTTTGACATTGGGGCTCGATTGATTCGGATTCGAGTTGCGTTCGAGTTACAATAGACGCCGGTCATGGCCGTCAGATTGGGCCGGTGTGGACAATCTACTAGCGCAGGAGCGGCCCTCCCATGTAAATTAACGAGCTGGGAACAAAAAATCCGTTGTCTATGTCCAACCCATTTCATTCTCTCTGCCTAATCTGCGTTGTGACAGCACCGGGATTGCCAGCAATAAGCGGACTTAACACTCGTCAAGTTTGTTTTTTTGCTCTGAAATTAGTTTGGGTCCGGACGAGGATTGTGAAATGGGTTAACTTTAACACTGTGTTACTAAGAACTTCAATTAATTTCCGATTAGATTTTAGTGATAATATGATATGATGTGAGATTGGAAATTGGACGGCGCTTTTAATTCTGATTGAGGCGTAAAATGATCCTTATAGACGTGATAATACGTCATTTAGTAAGTATTCGACATAATTATCTCTACTGATATTAGTAAGCAAATTTTATACGTTTTTGCGCGTGTCGCTTTTATTAACAAAACATCAATTTGTCGTCTTTTCATAAAACAATGCAATATAAGGATATCAAACTGACAAACTCAAAGACTCAGCTCATTAGCTATTTTCCTATACACTCCTGACATTAAAAAGATGATAAGAATTTAATTTCTAACAAAACTAGTCAAAATTTGTTCTATATCCAAATCTGGTTCTTGGTTTTATCCTATTTATTAACTAACATACCGATTCAATAAAGAGTTGACTGAGCAACGGTTACGTTCAGTGAACATTTGAACATGTCAATTGAAACTCAAATCGAATAAACCAAAATAGGGAACCACGCAGTCAACAGGACATCATCAGCTAGGATATTATAATACAGGTATTCTATGCCACTGCCATATAAATCTTATTAATACCCTAAAAGACGGGGTCCTAGTTTCAAGCTAAAGCGAGATTGTAGATCGGGAATTTGTATGACATGTTTAATGTTTATATGAATGAATATGTTTAGTATATAAATACATTTATTTTTATGTAATATGTGTGAATATGTTTAGCGTGTTTGGTGACGTTTTGAGTATCAACGCAGCATCTACACGGACGACGCTATTGCTTCGCATACAGATAGTTCCGCTTGTGTTTTGTCTGATTATGCCGTTTGTATAGAGAGTCCACCCTGTGCCTAAGTTGTTATTTATGAATGACGGGTTGTTCATATTACCACATCTACATTTGTCTAACCGGTCTCGTTCGTTATTCAACTTACTATCAACCGGAATCGTTCAGGGCCTATTTCCCAATACCATAAGCACACACACAAGCATTTGTAAAATAGCAATTTAAGAGAAGAATAAAAACAAACATTTTTTATGTGACTCTTTATGTGAGAACTAAATAAATTATTAAATAAATAAATTAAATATATAATTATTAAATAAATAATTAGGTATTTATAATTATTCATTGTAAATAAAAAATAATTATTATTATTATTTATAATTATTGATTATTAAATGATTTGAATATTAAAATTATTTTTGTCATTCATAATACGCCATATCCCGTCAGTCCAGTTATGAATCGATAACAACCGTGTTATCGATTCATATAATAGTCGTGCCATATCAAAAAGTATTGGGCGGCCCGATAAACTGTAATATTAGAGATTAACAATCTAACAATTAACAATTAAAAATAACAATTAACAATAACAAAACAAAACCAAATAAGTAAGTACTTGTGAGTTGTAGACTTGTAGACTAGTATACTTGTAAAAGTTGAGCTTCACATTCATACGTCAGAAAGCGAGAGTAGACTGGTATGCCGGTACGTCATTAAGGCCGTAATTAGCGAATGATCACGAACTATCATTAATCGTAGGTACCGACGCATCTGCGCAAAGCTATTGATATGTAAGGAAGAGAATATGTGATTTTCTTGAAAAAAAAACAGATCCTCAATGTTCCTTAAATAACGGTGTTCAATAAATATAATATCATCGGGATCGGTTCAGCCGCTTAGTCGTGAAAACATAACAACAAATTATAATAATATCAGCCAACCGCCCCCAGCCATGGAATTATAATACGGTTATTCGTACTTAGATTTCACATTCCAAACCATCTTTTTCGTCAAATGGAGTGCATTGTATAAGTTCCGAATTTAAAATATATTTTTTTTACCAATTTTTTTCGTTGAAATTCCTTCTCTGTACGTAATAATGTTTGACGGCTCGTTTAGCGTAGTGGCTGAGCAATCGGACTGCTGCACTAGGGGTTGCGGGTTCGATTCCCGCCTGTGACAAATATTTGTGCGATCCACAAATATTTGTTTCTGGACTGGGTGTGATGTGTTTGTGAAATTATAATATGTATGTAAGCGGTACCCACGATACAGGAGCAATCCTAGTGTGGGGCTACGTTTTATAAAAAAAAAACAGAGTAACAAAAAATGTACCTACCCACTCGTATCTCAATGCTTCCAGCCCTATTCGAACAACATACAAGTCAAGTACGCCGTACCTCTAATTGTAATTGCATCCAGACAGGATTGCGTGAACGCAACAAAGACGATCTCTGGGAACCTATTCCGCCAATAAGGAAATCGTTCCGGGACCGCACGAAAATAGCTAGATCGTGAGACTTCAACCCTCGGTAGCTTTAATGATTATATTCAATCGTTATTAGGCTATCGACACGGCATCGACTCGGCGTCGTTACGGTCTCGAGATGGTATCGCACTTGTTGAATAGAATTTGATTGCTATTATTTCGGATCGAGGATGGTGTGAGATGGGCTCTTAACTTCTGAAATAGGCTGTTTAGGTTCAAGTGTAATACGAGACTTAAAAGATAAAAAATACTGATAGACATTTTTCAGACGAACTTCCATAAAATAAGCAATGTATGCTCTCATAGATTGGTTGGGTTAGCTGCATAGATCAGAGACTTGGTGTGGTTTTATATTTGTTACATAATTTCGTTTGACCGTGATTTTACTTACCTGGATATAAAATGCAATGTGGTTCTAAGTGGTGCGAAATAGGCCCGGCTCTCAGGGACTAAGTACTGGTGAAACATTTCGAAATTAAAGGGGCTAGGTAACGGACTTACGAGTATATATTATATACGAGTATGACCGCGTTGGCTAGGCGGGGACTAAAGTTTTACCAACACTAACCGTTTTACCACTAAAGTTTAGACCAGAGTTAAACAGATGTTTCTAAAATTTCACTCCACAATATCGACGTCTCAATCTCGCGTTTTCTTACTCAAGTCTGGCATCCATAATTATTTTACTTGTGAATTTATTATTGAGTTAGAAAAAGCGAGGGTTAGACGTCGATTAGTGGAGAAAATATTTAGACTCATCTGTTTAACTCTGGTTTGAATATTTTGTGGTAAGACCGTCAAGGTTTTATATCTAGGTATATTTTTCGTCACCAATAATTTATTATCTAGATTTATACCGTCAAATTAGTATAACGGGTATCACACCTCCTAATTTAACTAAATAAGAATCCATAAATACTAATTTACACGTGGAATTGTAGATGATTAATAAGTTACATAATATTTATTTACGCCATAAGAAACGATAAACATCGTAAAAGTTTATTTTAGGATTATCGTGTTAGCGTGGGTGATTTGGATTTCCTCATTCATTTACAACCAGTATATTCGTATAAAACATGTTTTCGGCTATGGGATCTAGTCAAAGATGTAGTATTTTTTGACTGTGTAAGGAGCAGACTACCAACTGCTTGATTCTGTTATTCCCTATATATTAGAACTAAATACAAAATCAATCGAATGCCCCAACATAGTATAACTTAACTTGCCTAATTATACTTCTATGCCCCGTACTGTTTAACATGCCATGCGCAGATATCTCACCCGTATCGGCCCATGCATGTTGCATTGCGTGCCCGCTGCTGGCATGCGTTAATAGTACGTAGGAGTAACGTATGCAGACGTTGTGACGACACTCTACCATATACGCGTGGACTGCCATTCTTGTCAATCCTGATGCCCGACAAAAGTTTAATGAAAAGTTGTTTTATCTTGTCCGCCGCAAGGTTTAATTTTGTAAAGTTGTAGCTACGTTCCAACTGAAGTGTCATAAGAGCATTATTTGAGCGTGCGATGTGTATTTGGAAGGGACTTATATTTAATTGGATTCTCGCTACGGACGGATATTTACGTGTTTTACAATACTTACAATGTATTTTTAATCAGATACCTATTTTAGTTCTATATTTCAGTTCAGTAAGCTTTTGAAACCTACTAAACATAACTGTAATATAGGGGTTTTATCGAAAGAAAGCTTTATGTTCCCAGGGGTACAGTGTCTTAAGAGTTCTTTATGTTTGACCGATTTCATTTATCATCCAAAACAGTCATAAAAGCAAAACCAAGTCAAGGCAAGCCCCACATTCTAATGTCTAAATATTTATACAAGTCACGTGCATATTTAGTACCTCAAAATCAGCATTTTGAAAAGCGCGCTGTCGTCGAATGTCATAGCCAAATATGGCGAGACAGTTGTCGTTTCAATGGCACGAAGCTGTTATCTTGGAACCGGCGGCGCCTATAGTGAGTGGCAGCTGGTTCAGAACTGCCGGTGAAATAGGGAATCGAAGATATTCTATGAAAGATTTGGTGCCCCAATGTGTCCCGTAATACAGGAGAGGCATTAAGATTCCGAGAATTCGTGGCGGCAGAAATCCGAAGTGACAAAGTGTGACACTTACTTGATTGAGATTGGTCGCTCCCTCCGCCACATACAATTCTATACTGTCGAGCGTCACACATAATGTGGAATCTTTAATTTTGCAAGAGCGGGAAATGGTATGTTCGTCGTGTGTGTGCGTTTTTTACCGGCTACGTGCCTCTTGATTAGTTTAAAAGGTTTAAATATTATGTCTTTTGTAATTTTTCTAATACGTTAAAATGTGTAATGAGTACCTAATCAATCAAATAATACGCCTGGGCCTGAAAACAAAATTGGATAAATCATAATACTAAAATCCAGCTTCTCACGGGTGCGCGTCAACTCCAGTCTTATCACAAAAAAAAAACATTTTAACAGATGAGTCTTAATATTTTCTCCACAAATCAACATCTAACCCTCGCTTTTTTAACTCAATAACAAATGCACCAGTAAAATAATTAGGAATGCCAGGATTAAGTAACCAAACGCGAGTGATAGACGTCGATTTTGTGAAACGAAGTTTTAGAAACATTTGTTGAGCTCTTGTGGTAAGATTGTTTAATTTTTTACCGCTACTCGGACGTAGGTTTTCCCATTTTATCGCAATCTGAGCATTGACACACGACCATAACATACTCTTTTGGTTTGACCCACGATTCGAATAAAGTTCCATCCCATCGTAAATATACGGATTAAAATAATATTAATTGCTATTTAAACTGCAGACAAAGTCTGGAACAGAGTCAGATTATCCAAAAATAGTCTCATTCACCTGAAAATAGCGATCCTTGACACTTATTTCGCAATAAGGCTCTAGTTACTTACCATCCTGATTTAAGCTGCCACGTATTTGGGTCAAACACTTTCGAGTACGGCTTTGTACGCAGTCGTAATGGAAAAAGCTTTTACAATTTGCGTCGACGACTCTCTCAGACGAGGAGCTAGAAGCGTGAATCTTGAAACCACTTCGTTCATCATTTGGAATGCAGATACAAGCCGCAGTTTAGATACTAATTAAAGTACTTAACGGTCTTATCACAAAATATTTAAAGAACATTTGACCAGATGAGTCTTTTTAAATTTATAATTATAGTGTAATTATTTTAGTTGTAAACGTGTTATTGAGTTAAAAAAGCGAGAGTTAGACATCGATTTTTGGAGAAAATATTTGGACATCTGTTTAAATCTTGTTTAAATCTTTTGTGGTAAGGCGGTAAGTGTTCGCTGACATTGAACTGCGGTTTAACTCAATTGTGTCTAACAGGGCAGCAAGCAACTGGCAGCGAGAAGCATAGTCAAGCAAGATTTAGACGTACCTGAAAAAAAAAAATAAGTTGTAATTTTTCGCATAAATGCGTTAGTTTTGTATAGTATCTCGATTTGTAAAACTTTTATTTGTTTACAAAGAAAAATTATGACAGCAATACAATCTATATATTATCAAATAAAATACATATCAAACAATATAATAGTATTCCTCGCTAGCTTCTAGCCTAGCAATATAGGTCGAAAACGTCTTTTTGATTTGCGACTACGAAACAAAACCCCGATTTCAATATCGACGGTCGTGTTTGCACATCGTGTTTGCGACCGTTGGTTTTTACCAGCAATTGGAATGTGACCCCAGGGCATAACTGACCCCTTCGATATGAGAACTGCGTATCATTTGTCGGGGCAAATCTTATTTGGGGCAGCTGGGAGATCTTAATGAAAGTTCTATTATTTTCGACTATATTTCGTGAAATAGGCATAGCATGGTATATTCATCCGTTGACCCTACCACTAGGGGCAGAAGGATAAACCTATCTTTATATCTCTCGGGATGAATGACTCCTATTACAGTTCGCTGCACACTGCCACTAGTAAAATGCCGAATCCGCTGAGCCCACATTATTTTTCCTTATGTTTTCGTGTCGAATCTGTTAAATAAGATCTCGGATGGAGTTCGTAATTCGGTCGACCAATTTCTAACGAGTTAGTGTCATCTTTAAGATTCAGTTTGTTTGAGCCTCTGACGGGTTATTATCTCCTATCAATTTATAACATGCAGGAGTTAAGACCGATTAGACCGGAATCATTCCGAAGTTAGCTACTAAACAGTTACACATCATAGAGTGTGCCGTGTAGTCATTGCTTAACTTTGGTGACCAGTTGCCTCAGTCCAATATGTTAACGAATGCATAAAAGAGAGTTCTGGGTTCTTGTAGTTGAAACAACGAGAATTTGACTACAGAGTAACTTTTCGTTTCATTCGTTTAAGTAACAAAAGAACGTTAAGGCGATTTGATCCTCAAAAAGTTAGTACCAATACCTAGAGTATTAATAGGTATTTTGTGCTTATACTCACACCGGGTTAGTGTAGTTTGGTCATAGTTTAATTTGGTCATAAGCAAAAACCAGTGCAAATTGGTCACACCTGTGTTTTGTGTTCTATTTATATGGATATTGAGTACAATTTACAAGTGCAATTTATAATCCATTAGCTGACCGTTTTCATCCGATAAAATTATCGTCAAGTTTGTTGAGCCATGAACAACTGAAGGGAACAATGTTGCACAATGCATTTTAACTTCACTTATCTCCTCAGACTTAAGACTCGGGAAGCCGTTTACGCGTCGACTCGCTGGCTAATTTCCCAGTAGCACGACAATTCGATAAATCCTGTTTTCTTCCCCGTCGGGATTCCCACAGGAAATAAACGATACATGAATACAATTATGACGTTGGAAATGTTTCCTCGGTACATCGACGTCA
Source organism: Hylaea fasciaria (assembly GCA_905147375.1). NCBI lineage: Eukaryota > Metazoa > Arthropoda > Insecta > Lepidoptera > Geometridae > Hylaea > Hylaea fasciaria. The sequence goes on from LR990201.1 coordinate 3,654,852, forward strand.
GTTTAAGAGTATCTAATTTGCATTTAACAATGTGCCGGATGGCTTTTCTATGATTTATAGATTATAGGCTGTGATATCGCAGTCGGAAAATACCACATTGTCATTATTGGGAGCTAAGGAAAGTCATGTCCCGTAACAATGAAGCTTTTTAATTTTGGCTTTTGACTTTTTTTGGCCATGACTGTACGTACATACATACCTATACACCTATGCATCTATGCATGAGTATGAAACATATGCAAAAATATAATATAATATTCAATACTGAAATATACTCGTACTAGCAGTATTCAATAACGTTCTACTAGATAGAAGTAGACCGAATGTTTTGCATGTTTATTGCATTTCCGTGTATATTTCTTTCAGGACCATACAAATAATAGAAATTGTAATTGATTGCTTGAAGTTATCGCGGGTTGGAAAAGGTTAGATTCTCATGAAGCTAGTCCCTTCGTGGTATAAGTGCGCTATGTAATTCAGTGACACCGGGTTTGAACCACGGCCACAATCAATTACTTGTTTTTGTAAATTATGTGCCGATTTCCATTGCTTCGTACTCGTACTTCGAAGGGTACGCCTGGTTGTAATATTCCAAACCCGTTAGGCGGCTTGACAAACTCTGACACTAGAGGGCGCCACTAACTCATTCAACAGCCAACAGCATTAACCTCCCAGAGACGAACTTACGACTTTTCAAACAGCGAGCTTTAGCCATGCAATACTAATGGAGAGTTTATCTAACGTTGGTTAACTTTGACAACAGTTTCTATTGCTGTCTTTATCTCGTACTAAGCAAATGACAAAGACAGCGATGGGCTTAATTTGCCGCCAAAGTGAACAAACGTTCGAGAAACCCAGGGTTAGAGTCCAGTAGTACCTATAATAGGAAGAATTCAAAGCGAGTCGGTAATACAGCCCACAGCGTCTAAGAGCCTCGATGCCTCTAAACTTCTTAGCTTTTGATCCAAACAGTCCTTTCCCATAATTTTTATTGTAGTCTTTTAACATTTATGGTTGTTAATATAAGTCATAAAGTACTTTATGCGAGCAGTTGTTCCGTTACGTGAAATTATAAAGGATGTTTAATACCGCTACATTAGAAAAAAATAATACAATCGCATCGAAAGAAAACCATTATTCTCCCCAAGATATATTGAACATCCAAAGAAACATTAAAAGGGAAATTTGTGGCCATGAATATGCGTTTACATTTTGATATGGTAGTAGGAATGCTGACAACCTAAACCTTATCCTAACTATGCTTAATCGAAATACCAATGGCAAGGAAGATAAATAAACAAAGAAATGTTCTTCAGTCCAGACTGGCTCAAAATGGACTTGAAAGATAGGTCCGTAGAATGTAATGTAGTGCTCGAACGTATCGTCTGACCTATCTTAATGGATTCTATTTCGCCTCTGGTGTCGGTATCTTGTGGATAAGTAACTCCGGTTAGTAATAAAGCGATTCTTTTGAAAAACAGGTTCAAAGAATGATTCACATAACACATGTTAAGTACTATAATATGTTACTCTCAAAGATAGATACGCTCATTGTGCGAAAAATCACTATCTAGATAGTTATGGTATGTTTTGGCATTTGACAAAACTTTTCATCATTGTCAGAACACTCACAATGCGTTGTGTTTCAATATCTTGAAAACCATTATAATAATTTTGTAATGTGACATCAATATTCCAAAAACTGACTGATTTCTATATAACATGGTCTAAGGTCTTCTATATAGCTACACCTTCAATTGGCTACAATAATGTTTCTTTTTTTTTCGTATTTGCCACATGAATGTCCAAATAAAATCCGGTGATCCAAAAAAGTTTAGAAAAACCAAGTATCTGTGCCGTAAATTTCGTGTTCGGAACTTGACTTCGAAAGGGTGTTATATCTTTTTATGGTCCCAATGGTCCTCGATAAATGCCCGGTATCAGAGTTGGAGAAACAGTAAAGCTTGCCTCTAACTTACTATACTTTTAAGACGAGCGTGGGAATCAAAATGGAAACCTCATTTTGTAAATAATCTTGGAATCAGAATTCTTACCATAATATTGGGTTTATACAACTGATGGATGAGATTTGAAGAAGCCTGGTAACTTATAAAGCGGGGACGGTGGCAATTCACAGAATTTACAAAAAAAAAATACAACTAGGTACCTGGAAAGTATGACCGTAAAACCATAAAATTATGGTCAAGTCGTGTTAGAACATATGACCATGACCATGACCTCCAAAAGTTTTACAGTTCTAAATAATTCATACCAGATTTGATTTTTCTGTCACGGCGTCACCGAAACACTTGCGGGTACGCTACGTAATAAATATTTATAACCTTACACTATTAACATTACTTAGGTACGTAGAATCCCAAATAGCTAGATTACAATACTCAATCTCTATGTAAATAAAAGTATCTATATGTATAGGAGAAAATTATTTTAGCAGTCTCAGCAGGTTTCAACAGCCAACCGACGCCATTTCACTCCACGGCCCTTACAAACTTTTCATTATTCCAACTTTGTAGAGGAGTTTCCTCACCATTAAATATTCAGACGAAACCTTCGTTTTATGCGCCATTTATTGTTAATATTTTTACGGCCCCATTAACTGCGGGCGCGGTACATGATCGTAACAATATTATTATAGGTAGCACATGATTAGTAAAAAACGTTATGAATTCGATACGAGGCCTCACAATGTATTTAATTTGGAACGGGATATTCACCGCGGCTGAATATAATGGATATGACATTAGTATGTATCGATCGATACAATGAAAATTTGAGTAAATCTATTGGTGCGAGATCGAGCTTTCTTCAACCCAGCGTCGTAGTGACGCGAAGCAGATTACCTTCGACAAGCATTTCGATAGAAGTTCCGCCTCTGAATTAATCTCAATATCTTTTGCGTTTCCTTGTTTTGCTGTTGCTCGCTATCGGCTCGTGCTGTGTATTCATGCACTAACTGGATGATTTGCCAGCTCAAATCGATTTCACAAATGGAGGCTCGCTGGTAACGCATGTCTTTCTAATGCGCTCCACAACACTCGACACTCGACTTTGCACGCTTTCGTTATCAGTAATGAAGTGTGAACGAGCCACTGATTTTATGCGCTAGTGGTGGTACAATTATATTGGTGTGCAGTAAGAAATAGTGCGTATTTTTGGGGGCGTTAAATGTGTTTTTGTTAATGTTTTGTGTTGTCGCAACTAAAATATGTTTATTCTTCCTTTTCAAATAAATATTCACTTTACGATTTTTAGAGTTAATTATTTCTTTGGTTTTCGTCGAAATATTAAAAAATATTGAACATTATTAAATTGCCGCAACACTCACATCACAATTGCACTAGTAAAAATTTAATGATTTTCGTAATAATTAATCAATTGCATTGGCACAATCTCACATGATACCCACTTTTTAAAACATTTTAATTTTTAGTTTAAATTAGTTTTAGGTTTTTTATTTGAATTAATTTAACCTGGTTTTCTGTACATCAATCACTATTAAAATTTAGCTACAACAAAAGCTAAGCAATGAGCAGCGAAAGGCCGAATAAGCGTCAGCGAATGTATGCGTGTCTCAAAACGCTCGAGTTGAGTAACTGTACCTCTAATAATTTTATGCACCACTACTCTGCCTTTCCAACGGTCTAGGTTTGATTAGAGTGAAGCAATTTCGCCCAAGATTGTGTTACAGTTTTTAGGAAACTTCTTATTTGTTATGTAATTCGGTACAAAACCTGTGCGAATTGTTTGTGACACTTTTCGAGTATCTTGAAGAATATTATGTTTTGCCATAGTACTCGTATTAGTAATAACCATAACATCATAATAGTCTGATTTTTTCTGGACTTTTAGCTGACGGATCAAACAAATATTGATCTTCAGGGTTGATGGTATTGATTAATTGTTGAAAATGTGGTATAGAAGTCTGGTATAGAAGGTTATTTTTGTTTTTGGACCTTGTTTAAAATGTCTATGGTAGGTACTTACCAGTTTTGCACCACTTTTATGAACTTGAGTTTAAGTACCTACTAGTATTCAACGAAGTAATTATCTCTATGACTAAAAGCAATAACGGCGTAAAGTTTGTCAATGACTGAAAGAATAACACCTAATTTTGACTCTGTGATCACGTAAACTTTAATCACATTCTTACAGATTAAACATGCATTTAATTGTAAATGTAAGTCATATAAATGTTAATAATATGCATATATTACGATGGCATGTGCGTGCGAGCGTAGGCGATGAGAGGTGACGATGGACCATTTAGTGGTAGCGTAATGGAACGGTCTAACTTGTAGGTGAAATGGATTTAGAACGATAAATACATCAAACGATGCTAAAACTAAGTTGGACTTGGATTTAAATTGGGTTAGTTAAAAGGATAGAAGAAGAAACGATAGGAAAAATGTCAATTTGCATTTTTGTAAATAATCCTACAAATACTGATTAATAAAATTAATATGTTGTGACTATAGGTACATTGTAGAACTTAATTTTACACATCATAAAAACCACCGTAGGAAACTACTTAAAATATTAAAGTCAAATTACCACAGTAGGTACATACTATAATTTGTTGGATAAAGTTACTGTATGTATTGAAAATTTTGTTGATGGGCTCAGTTGACCGATTCCAATATTGATTAGGTCAACTGATCCCGCGGACTCAGTTTGGAGTGGGCTCAGTTGACGTAAGAGCCTACATCAGGATTTGCATACTCTATCTCTCAAGCAAATATACTAATATTTATAGTTGATTTTTTCATCGCTATGTTACTTATAATATCTTGATGTTGTTGATGTCTAAACAAATGTATTGGATTTAAAATCAACGATCCAAAAATCATGAAATCAACAAATATTTGTAATTAATTACGATTGACATCTACACCGAGATAGAGCTAATAAAGCTTCTTTATTCGATAAGATTCTGAATTCCTACAAATTTTCGCTCAACCTCGTGACTTGGATCTACTTAACCAGTATCCTATCTCAAAAGTTTCGCCCCCGCACTCTCAAAGCATCTTCACACCTAAGAATTCAATTAATCTAAAGGCGCATCACTTACCACAACACTCGTGACTTGTAATTACTTTTTGTTACAAAAAGAAAATGAGTCCCCCCAACTCTTATTTACCAAAAGAAAAAGAAAAACTGAACCGTCTAACGGACACCGGAACAATCGACCATGATATGCTTTTTCTCGTTACCTCCAAAAACGTATCTTATTAAACGAATATTCCAAAATGGAAGGCATAATAGCATCACGAACAAAAGCGATAACTAGCCAACAGTAAATTATAAACAAGATTTACGCGCACCATTCATCATTCGAGAATTAATCTCTCTGTTTCTCGGCATTGCCTAAAGATATTTCAATATGGAAAGAATCCCATTTATTCCATGGTGCCTGCCGTCTTGGCCTCATATTTCTCCGGGAGTAACAAAGGCTCGGGATCGAGGCATGACCCCTAGGCGAAGAGACCAATAAGAGCTAAAAAACAGCCGCACGAGCAAGCAAATGAAATCGAAATAACGTAACGTCCAGACGAGGCAAGGTTCCGCAGAATGAGATACGGCCGTTTGATTAGCCATTGTCGGGACGCAAACGTGGAGTCGCCTTGCATCGGCGCAGCTTTTGATCTCAGAACAAACCAGATATTTTGACCAAATTGTTCTTCTTTTTCTTCGAACAAAAAAGTGCCGTGACGGACGGTTGTCTAGTCGCGGCCGCTATGATCTCAGCCCACATAAATTTGCATAACATTATGCATATAACTTTTTTATCATCCTACATAAGCATACTCCCGTATCGTAAAAACATAATTATTTTTATAGCCATTTAAAATAATTGTTCTCGTCTAATTTTTGAGATAAGCTATATTGATTTATTGGTGTTGTTTCAGATTTATGTCGAGCAATTAGCTTTGTTGGTTGTTGCCAAGGATTTTCGATATCACGTGCTCCTTTATTGCCTTCTAACTTGTAATGGTTCGAAGGGTGTAAGGCACGCTCGACCCCGAAAAGAAGCAAACTTCCTTTCGTTAATTACATGCAAGTCGTAGGCATGCGCTAGGGTTTCACCCTCTCCGTGTCACGCGACTATTTCGCAGAGTAACTTTTAAAAGTGTCTTTGTAGACAAACAGCTTAGTTCTACATCTACCATGGCGCGATCGCGAGACGTATAACTCGAGTTTGCGTCTTCAAATACTCATCGAACTTCGTCCGTCAGACGTCGAAGCTCCGACAACTTCTTATTTAACTTCCAGACAAACTTCGCAGCGACTCTATTTGTTTACTCCTCTATTACCCATGAAAATTTACTTACGCTCTAAAGTAGAACATAAATTTTATGCGTCGATAAAGGAAGCTTTTGTGCGTCAGATTTTATATTCGATATCTACTCCAAGGGTTTGAGAGGCGCATAATCCGGTCGTTACAAAAAGTTGAGACTCGCGCTATGCGATAAAACGTGCAATAAGAACGTGTACCATTATAGGCAGGTAAAGGGTCTATACTATGTTCTGTAGGTTTCGTGTGTGGACGCGGGCCTGCAAGACGGCCGGTGGCGGCTGGCTTGGCCGCGGTAGCCGGCCGGCTCTGTAGTACCGTACGAGCGAAGGCGCACAACGGACGCGCCGCGGCCGCGTGGACTTGACAACATATTGTTGTGTGCCGAGTGTTTACTGACTGTGCTATAGTGGCTGTGCGGGGTGCCTCAGAGGGGTGAGGTTTTGGCGGGAGCCTGGAGCGAAAGTAACAGAGCCGAGAGTTTTACATAACCACTGATAAACTGGAGCTGTCGTAATTGTTGCTTGATAACAGTGAGTACTATTCAGTTGCCGCTTGTAAGTGTTAAGTAGTACGATTTATTGTATAGCGGACGGAGCGTAATGGCATGCCCCATGTTTTAGAACTACTACAACAAGGATTAGAATGGTATTGATAGATTTAAAACTATTTGAATATGCTTTCTATTTATGACTTTTTATTGCGTCGTGAAGTTTGATGTTGTTGAAAGATCTGAGTATTTCAATGCCTGTAAAGTTGTTTACTTACTTATTATTTTTTGTTATTATGTGATCACAGTTCTGGTCCTCTCTGCGCATGTCAACTTTGTCATCTCTATCTATCTAAAGTAGAGTTATAAAGCTTCATCTCAAATGTTTTTCTTGGAGTTTTTAATAATCTTATCTCTTTTGAATGCTTAAACAGGCTTTTAAGTTTTAATTCAAGGACATTTTTGTGAGACCCCGACAGTTTGTATAAGATTTTTAACCCCTTATCTAAATGTTTAGTAAGCTTATGGATCTGACTCCAACCCATGCATGCATCATTGCATGTTTGGCCGGTTAAAAAGCTATTACTCTAATAAGTATTTGAGATCCTTATGTGTTTCGACATAGAGCTGCTATTTGCTTGAGTTTTCAATAGAATAAATGTTTTAGGATTATGTAGTATGGTCGAACGAGTATTCCATTAACTTTTTTAAGATTCCAAAAAGATCGAAGTTCAGTACATCAATCTCATAAACATTTGACGTAACGTTTATACAGGGATTATTCAACTTTCTATGATACAGATAGTACGAAGATAATAATTAAGTATGCACTAACTTACTATAGGTACCTAGTCAACTCGAACAATATCGGCAAAATGGGTTTGCAAAACTGATCATTATAAAACTCATCTTATTTTTCATCCCACTATTAAATTCATGCTCGTAACTACTGCATGAGACACATTCGTTTAAGAGCTACAAGCGGAACACAACTCTATCCCCCGGGAATAAAGTGCACCCCTGGTGCAAATAAAATCGTGATGCGACTGAATCTCGAAAAGTGCTAGAGTTGATGGCGAGATCGTGATCGACTCTAGCGACTCTAGCGCCATCTAAACGACAGATCTCAGACACTTATCACTGATGTCCGTCGATGTCCGTCGATATACGTCGATCTCGTTAGATCGCGCGACACAGGCGGTTTGTTAACAAACAATGGTCTGTTATTTCGATATATACGAGCATGGGATTCTCAAAGAAAATCTTTCTACTTTTATAACCCGTAACAAGTCTGCTTATAGTTAGCCTTGATCACTCAAATGATAGTAGAATCCTAATTTTTTGTACTAATGTTAAAAACTCTTTAAATAGTTTCAAATCAGAAACACTTTGTAACTGTTATACCAGATTATGTTAATACATTGATAGTAAACTTGCCATAGAACAACTTGGTAAAATTACTTTCGTTTCTATATTATTAAATTAAAATATATAACCAGGATAGCAGTAAAGCTTTTAAAATAATGTTTGGGTGCGCATACGCACGCGTTGATGTCTTTTACATGAGGCGTGCAGCGGCGAGCGGGCAACTTTGTTGCGTAGGCCTCTAACAAAGACATTTAGCACGGTTTACCAGAAACCACATAATTGGTATGTTCATTACCTTTTTACACGTCTAATACTTATTGTACTGTTTTTTTGCAGTTTACTTTGTTATATATTTTGTAACAGCAAATGAGAGGTACCTATGTCCTATCCTATCATTTGCGTTTTCTTACTCAACCCTGGCATTTCTAATTATTTTACTTGTGAATTTGTTATTGAGTTAGAAAAAGTGAGGGTTAGACGTCGATTTGAGGAGAAAATATTTAGAAACATCTGTTCAACTCTGGTTTAAATATTTTGTGGTAAGACGGATTCAACCTTTTCTATTTTACAGATAAGTCGATCGATCTACGTTTAAGCTATTTTGGTCATAGAAAGCTCTTTGTATGTAATCCTTAAGTTTATTATCATTAAATTGAATGCGGATATCGTGAAGAGTGATCAGCCCACACACAGATAAAATAAACAAAACAGATATCGCCCTATTACAGACGACTTACGGGCCACTTCTATTGTCTATTATAGTAATAAGATTAGAACCAAGAAGTACTGGCTGATTTGATTATATAATATTGTGCGACTTAATTTGTTGCATGCACATTATGCATTTAGATTTTAAAAATGCATTATACAGCTTAGGCGTGACATTTATTACTGTCTCAAGAATGCTTCCTTGAATTGATGTAAATTAAAATCTAAATTGTCGGACTCAATTAACACTTATGAAAGTCCTTTCTTAAATTTAATATAACATTATATCTATCGGTAGGTAGAGTACCTATACATGGTGACGGTCATATTTAGTAGATTTGAACAAGATTTACCTGTAGGTATCATAACAATTTTGGGGTACGTAGGGTACTAATACTACCAGTTTTCCGATAAGCACTCCCTTAGCTATTATAATTAGGTACAATATCAATAACTGTTGGATATTATTGCAACAAAAAGTCTGAAACGAAAATACACAGAATAACTTAGAATACAAATGTTACCCTAATTCCACTTAACCTTTGCTCGACAAAATCAAATTTTGCTTGTTTTTCAATTCTTACATAACGCTGAAGCCTGTAAGCTTGACGGCACTACGCAACTCGTGATTTGACGTAATAAAGATTGTTTTTTTCGATAGTGGTCAGTCGAGACGCCCTGGTTTTTTAACCAAGGGCCCGTGGTCGTTAAGGAACTCTACCTAACTCTAGATCTAGGTCGGTCGGTACGTGCTCTCCATTATTCATGGCCCGATTGTTCTTTGACGGAAAATCGTTAGCGCTGTGACTCATTAAAGAAATTCGACCGGTCCCCAGATTGCTTTGAGATTTGTACCTCGATAAGATATTGGCTGGCTTGCCACAAAGACATTTTATTACTAACTGGTCGGGTTTAGGTATTTCCAATTATGTTTACGTTGTTATTGATGGGGCAGCTTTTTGCTGGTGCAGCTCTTGAGGTAGACTTCAGATGGCCATGAAAAGCGTCAAAAGCGCGCGTCAGTGACGCACCGCCAGTCAATTAAATATTTTTTTCTGTATTTGATAGACTCACGTTTTAGTACTATCTCATTTGACGATGATAATAAAAATTATTAATGATGACGATGATGAAGACTCCATATAAATACGGCGAAACCGCTGCGTCTCAGACGCGCTTGTTTGACGCCAGAAATAATAATCGGAAGTCTACCTTACACGGCTACTATTTCAGATGCTATCTAAAGTTAAATTAATAAACAAAACATCGTCGAAACCAGTAAATTGCGTAGGAAGCGATATGAAAATAATTTTACTGAATATGCAATGCAATTGTACATGATAAATGTTTTATGCTATATTGTCGTGTCAGTTTATGCATTCAATATCCTTTGTTTTACCTTTTATTTTGACTGATCGAAGCATACCGAACCAAACTCCACTACGCCACCACTACCACGGAAGTCACATTATTTTGTCCAACACGTGTTTAAAAATTTCACTGTGAAAAAGTACCTATGCAGGATTCAACCGAAAAAGTTTAGTCACATGACTTAAATAAACGGCTGGTCATTTATTCATTAGAAAGTATCAGAGCTTACCTGGAAAAGTTCCCTATTATCATGAACGCTGACTCATGAGTCAGCGGTCACGATAGTTACGTGTGTTGCCATATTCAATAAAAGCCACGTCCTTGACAGTCTGGTATGTTTGTATAACGCCAATTGTCACCTAATGCGATCGATAACAAATGATAACAATTAAACCGGTAGCACGTGCCAACGTACTGCTCTAGGAATAGGAATAGAATAGAATAGAAATGGCTTTATTGTACACCAGTTATAAAAATACGCAAGGCACATACAGAGTGGAGATTTAGCTGAATCTAAAGTTCAATGCGCGTACTTATTGCTAAAAGTGATCTCTTCTAGTTAACTTTCTGATGGAGAGAGGTAATGGAGACGGTGGTTGACTGTCCAGAGAGTCAGAGGTTGGCGGTGCAAATAGGTTTATAAACAGTTTAATAAAAAGGTTTATAAACTCGGATAAAACACAATACCTAGTCAGGTCATAAATTCTGTCACATGTTTTATATAAAATAATTGAAACAAGTTTATTCATTATGTAACCATTTATAGTTGATAGAATCAGGCGTTACTTTGCGGAAATCCATATTCAAAACAATGAAGTAGAAATATATGTAGTTTTAATCCCGCCAAAAATTCGTCTGATCAATGTTGGCTAGATGACTGATGTCGTAATCTTGTATACTAATAACCCCCTGAAAAAACCTAGCTAATATCCCAAACAGTACTCTACCCCCTAATTATGCCCAAAAAATTTTTATGAAAAAACACCGTCCCCTAATAATCCACAAAGCCCTGTGTCCCCTCTAATCTGAAACCCAGTACAAAAAATGACCGAACGTAAAATAAATAAAATAAAAAGACTTACTCCCATCCAAGAACCTATCCAACATTGACTGACAGCAATACGACACGTGTTTCGTCTCTACACGAGACATCTTCAGGAGATGTTGACTCTTGTTAGCGCTCGAAGAGTCAACATCTCCTGAAGATGTCTCGTGTAGAGACGAAACACGTGTCGTATTGCTGTCAGTCAATGTTGGATAGGTTCTTGGATGGGAGTAAGTCTTTTTATTTTATTTATTTTACGTTCGGTCATTTTTTGTACTGGGTTTCAGATTAGAGGGGACACAGGGCTTTGTGGATTATTAGGGGACGGTGTTTTTTCATAAAAATTTTTTGGGCATAATTAGGGGGTAGAGTACTGTTTGGGATATTAGCTAGGTTTTTTCAGGGGGTTATTAGTATACAAGATTACGACATCAGTCATCTAGCCAACATTGATCAGACGAATTTTTGGCGGGATTAAAACTACATATATTTCTACTTCATTGTTTTTTAACCATTTATATACCAAAATGAACTTAACAAAACATAGATTCTTATGACACTAAAGTTTATTCAAAATGACCTCCGTGATTTTGAATACAGGCCATCAATCTGCGCGGCCAGTCGTCTATCGCAGCACGAACGAGGTCCATGTCAATATCGGCGGCTGCCTTAATCAAGGATGTCTTGAGTGACTCCAAATTGAGATGAGGCTTTGAGCACGCCTTTTCCTCCAAGTGTTGCCATATCTTGTAATCTAGCGGATTCAAATCTGGACTGGAGGAGGGCCAGTCTTCGTGCCGGATGAAGTCGATTTCACGCGCCGCCAGCCAGTCTTGTGTGCTCTTCGCTCTATGAGCTGGCGCCGAATCTTGTTGGAATACCCAGTGCCTGTTATTAAACATGGTATGAGAAACAGGTTCCACAAGGTTCGTCAGGACTGTATTTTGATACACAACTGCATTCGTTTTTACACCTTTCTCACAAAAATGTACCTCTGTTAAGCCCCAATAAGACACTCCCAACCATACCATGAGCGAGGATGGAAAATGACCTCGTTGGACACGCGGAATACGGTTGCTCGCTTCTTCACTACTGTGTGCGTACACCTTATCATTTTGTTTGTTGTAGCTCTCTTATACGGTAAAAATATTTTTCATCCGGAAAAAGAATTTCCCGATATTTTTTTCCCGCGTACCGCTTCAACAAAGCGCGGCATCTCTTCAGTCTCAGGTCCATTAGACGAGCATTCAAATGATGTCCTGTTTTTCTTCGATATGCCCGAAGCCCTAAGTCTTCATTTAACACCCTTTTCACCGTGGTTCTGCTTAATCCCATCTGAAGGGCCAACAGTTTCTGCTTACGTTTGGGATTTCTTTGAATTCGCGCCTTCACAGCTTTTATCACTGCTGGAGTCCTAACAGACCGAGAGCGACCACTTCTTGACCTGTCATCTACACTAGAGTCTTCATTGTATCGTTTGATGGTACGATAAACGAATCTCTTGGTTATACTCAAATTTTTCAGTATGTCAAAAATTTGAATTGGCGCGTAACCGCAACGATGCAACGCAATAACTGCAACACGGTCATCTTTAAGCGTCCACTCCATATTTAAAAATGAGTAAAATTCTAAAAAGTATACATTTTTATTTTCATGAACAATTCGAAATTCGAATTCAATAAACTTTTTTGTGGCCAGCATTCTAAAAGAAAAGTTTTTACTGTGTGACAATACTTATGACCTGACTAAGTATATATATAATTACGGAAGAGTTAAATGCGATCGCGCATTTCATAGCTAAAACGTTTTGTTTGAACTGTGCCACTTTGATTACAATTATTTTCTTTGTAGTGAATTGGTCACGAGAAATTTTTAAAGAAGAAAAAGTGTACTTGTGTGAGACACGCAACAGATTATTTATTGATTTTGGACATTGTCTTAAAATTATGGTTTAGATTGAAATTTATGTCTTCTGCCGCTAATAATATGTCCTATTCTGATTTGGCATTTTTACAATAAAAGTTATTAATTGAAAGTGTTATAAACACACATAAGCTATCATGCCTCATCCATTACCGAATACACGTTCTATCAATTACGACAAATTCGTACGTATAATAGTAAGCCACCCATTAAACCACTCAGACGGTAGAACTTACAAGTGCTATTATTAACAGCGAAAGTTATTACAGTTCTCGAGTGTAAATATTCCCATTCGGTCGCGTCGCCGGCGATACAATCGAAATGATTTCGTAATACCTACTCTTCTGTTACTAGCGTACATCACGCGACGTTTCGCGACTTACCAACGTCACAATTTCAAGCTAGGGGGTGGCCTCTTGCTGGAAAAAATGTGATCGCTTCATCTTTATGTGCGCCTAGTACCTAGGGAGCTTAAGGAAACTCATGAAATAACCCCTTAACCTTTTCAATCGAATAATTTCAAATGGACCATCAAATCTCCCTTTAAAACACGCAATAAATAGAGGTATTTTACACTAAAAACCATTAACCTAAACTATTTTGTAGTCGATTACATAATAACATAGGTTTATAATTTAATTCGGAAACATATGTATATAGCTAGACTTCTTATTCCAGACACTCACACTTTTCTTACCTGTTTTGTTTATTATTTTTTTATGTAAGTATTTTGCTAATTTATTTTTCTCTATGGAAGAAGGGAAATGAACATCGAAATAAAACTCGTACAAAATACTTGAGAACATATTAAATCAATAAAATACATATTTGGATTTACAGTAGACAGACATGTGATAATAATCAAGTTACAAAAGGATGGCTTAGTTCTAAAAGTCACTAAGTCCAAATTTTGCTGTTTTTATATTACCAGTTCAAAAAATGTAACTTTTTTTCCTCTTTCGTTGGGTCTTACCCTTTTTTCTCTATAATGAATCTAAGTGCGTTTTTCCCAGTGCCTAAAATCCCTAACTCCATTCAGTTCGGTTCATAATGTAACTAAGTACAAAGCAGAACGTACATTCCGAGCAAAAAGTAACTATGTTACTTATTTTTCACTTAAAAGTAACTAAGTCCATCAATTTTTTGGCTTCAATCAACCTGGCTACTACGTAGATTTGATAGAGAGCTCGCGAATAACTGATAAATTTCAAGTGGTATTTCTAGAAAAAAACCTACGTGATAAAGAAATCGCTGGAGATCATGTATTGAAAATTAAGAACTATAAAAGCTTGTATGAACCTCATGTGAAAGCTTCAATAGCTGGATTATCTGTATGTCGCAAAGCTCGTTTCCAAAAGCACCACCACCCTGAATCGTCTGCATCAATGACTGGTCAAAATTTCAAGGTGTTTGTACTTTATCGTGTTGGTATGGGTGGGTGGTAACATCAACAATGACCTAGATGACTGTTACCAAGGTATGATACCAATTAAACCATTAAAGCTGCGCGATATTAAAAAGCTTCTCATTTATGTTCCTGTTGAGAAAAGAAGCTTTTATTTAGATTTACTGGAAACAGCCGAAACATCTGCTGAGATAGGGCAAGAAGAAAGAATTGATTCGTCAGAAAAAGAATAATATAAGATGGCAACACAAGCACTACTTTTACTGTTAGGAATCATAAGCAGTTAATTAATTATTATAAGCGATTTTAGATGATTATTTAATGTTAACTAGAGATTGTCAAGAGATGATTATTGAAAAATGTCACTAAGTCCAAAGAATTTTGCTAAAAAGTATTCAACTCCAGTGATTTTGCGATAAGTCCAAAGTTATAAGAATTATGTGTGCAATATATATAAATGTTATTGTACTTTCGAGTTTCATACATTAAACAGTGTCCTAAGAACTACGTTTTTCATTTTAATCCAAATATTTTAACAACAATTTTCACGTAAATACACACAATTTGTCACTAAAACGTCCATACCCAAAAAATGTCAGAATGGACTAAGTGACTTTTAGAACTAGGCCCTCCATTATTTAAAGTAATTTGTCCTAAGCCAAGCAACCAGTTCTTATACAAACACTTACGCTATTTGAAAAGCATTTTATAACCTTGACATTAATAACTTCCTTCCAATGACTACTTACATACTATTCTATGATAAAAACCACACTATAACAGCCCTAGAAGTTCCAATGTCAAATGTTGCGTGGGCTAAAAGGGGCTAGAACAAAAGTCTATTGTAAAAATGCCCTGAACCAAGGACCAAGGGTCATTATAATGGCTGAATCATTTACCTTTACATTCGAAAAGTATAGTAATTTTACGTCACGAATGACTAATGGAATTCGAGGATATAGCCTTTCGGCTCGGTGAAATCAGAGAAAAAGCTTTGGATTTTTATGGTAATGATGATTTAACATCAGGTAAGATAGTGATCAAACGCGAGTGTGTAATCTTAGTTCGAACTACAAATGTGCGATGAACGTTAATGCAAAAGATTCATCAATCTCATAATTTAAAGTGTATGCAGTCTTACCATAAAAGATTTAAACTAGAGTTGAACAGATAAGTTTAAATATTTTCTCCACAAATAGACGTCTAACTCTCGCTTTTTCTATCGCAATAATAAATTCACAAGTAAAATAATTAGGAATGCCAGGATTGTGTAAGAAAACGCGAGTGATTGAAGTCGATTTTGTGGAACGAAATTTTAGAAACCTCTGTTTAACTCTGGTTTTATTTTTTGCGGTCTGACGGCTAGAGTTTGTTAGGCCAAGTGCCTCTAACGTGTCTATCAATCGATAATAAACAGTACACCAGAGTGAAACAGATGTTTTTAAAAGATCCACAAAATCAACGTCACTCGCGTTGTCTTACTCAATCCTGGCATTCCTAATTATTTTACTGGTGAATTTGCCATTGACTTAGAAAAGGCGAAGGTTAGACGTCGATATGCGGAGAACATAATAATGTAGACTCATCTATCCAATCTGTAAGACCGATAGAGTAATCGCCGTCAATACTTATACATAATAATAATTAAGAAAGGTGTTTTACTATATACAGAATAGCAACACTCTGAACAAAATAAAATCCCAAGTTAAACCAAAAGCTACATACATACATATAGTCACGTCTTTTTCCATTTCTACCGAAAGTTTCCACGAAAAAATAAGCGAAACCCCGCCGGCACTTCTAAAGAAATCAAATCTCATCCAAATCACGTAAAACGTGTACGTAAACCGCCAATACCGTCGATCCGGAGAGTCAAAGCTTTATATTCGCCTCACGTTATCTGGCGGTTTCATGGAATTTTTCCTTTCGGCACTGTCACCTGCAATCTTTCGGGCCATCAACCTTTAGTGGGTGACCATTTAGACGCCTAATGACACTTCTTGTGTAGAATACGAAGTTAAGCACATAGGTTCACCGTTAGATATCTGGATCTTTCGAGACCGCTCGCTTCAGTCATATTTTTGGAGGCTAACTATTTTCTAAGCGTTATCGTTTCGTTCACACATTACATTCTCCGTTATAGTTTAATAGATACTTATTACATTTATGGTATTGTGTTAACGACAGCAAAATAGGAAATAATTGCACTAGGTACATCATAATTACAGTAAAGCTCGACCGCAATAATTGCGGCATTCTTTCGACGCCATGCAATATTGATGGCGTTTGAAAATCTGCGCCGGCGCCGCTTCTGTTTCCGTATGTTTAATTTATCGGCTAGCCGCCGGTTAGCAGTCGGTTAGATAGGCACAGATGTTGGCTCAATTAGAAACGGTCGGTATATGGAGAGATTCTAGAGGCTGTTGTGGAGCCGACAGCTTATTTATCGAAAACGCGTCGTCGGCGAAATATCTTGATACTCGCAGCCAAGAAATTGGTTATTAAATTAAGTGTCACCTTTGTGGTTTGCTATTAACTTCGAGTGTTGGCCAGGGTATTAATAGGTGTTCTATGGTCTTGTTAAACAACGTTTTATGGGCGGTGGCAAGGCTTACGACAAAATAGTTATGACGACAAAAGCTTCGCCCATTTAGTTACTCTTATTCTACTTCTTTTTATCTTCTTCGTCTTTCTTTTCAGCCTTTTTATTTATTGAATGGATTATTTTTAACTTTTAATTATCTAGTCTCTAATAATTGTTTGGGTTCCTTTTTTTTGGGAATGTGAGTCACTGTGTCTGACTATCTATCACTGAAAATTTAAGAGTGCTATACAAATTTATAAAGCAGATCACTAAAGAAAATGATATAACGCAAGCAAATGCCGTTCATCACTGTTGGTGGAACGGACGGTATCTTGTGAAATAGCCTAAGAATAAATTGCTATTTGAACTGCTAAGAAATGTTAGAACTAGATATAGTTTCTTCCTACAAAACACAAATAATACAAGAATATAAAACTCCCATAGAACTACAAGACATAGACTTTTTTTACAAAAATGATATCATTTATTAAGTCAGCAGCTTAAGTGCTGGCTCCTCGGCAGTTGCGATATGCCGACACGTAACAAGAAAACTCATTCACATCTCCTTACATGGTCGAAGAGATATTGCCACAGAATAATCGTGTTGGCAGAATCGGAGCTCACGCCTTTTCTTGAAATGGTCACTTGAGCATTTGATTTACCTATTGTAGCGCTTTACTCTGTTATTTAAGGCTTATTTATAGCGAATTAAGTAATACAGTTATAGTTTGCTCTACTTTTTTTTAAACAGTGTCATTACTTACCGACCTTTAGTTAGGGGCTAAGTGTTTCTCTGAAAAATACATTCCATTTGTGTAAATATCTTCAAACAATACGGTAAAAACTAATGAGAAATGAGCTATGTAGCCAGGTTACTACTATGTATATCGCTGATATTTTAATTAATGAATGAAGGCTACGCTCTCAGATCGCGGGTCTTACACAATACCTTTAGATGCATAGTTTTATACCCTATACCCTTAGGCCTTAATACCTTACAGTATAAACAAATCCCATTTGGCCGCTTACATATGAGGCTTACGTACTGTTTTATCCAACAGAATTTGTAGCGAGTGAAACTACTCTGAAAATGCGGATAAGTTCAGATTAAAAAGTGATCAGTTTATTACTGCGGCATTTGTTGCGCAATGTCTGTCTGGATACGTGATATTGCGTTGGGAAATTACTTAATAATTACGTGCTTCTATTAGATTAAGTGCACACTAAAGCGACGACACTTGTGTAAAAGCACTTAGTTGTGAATCGGAGTGAAAACATACTCTGCAGGTACGTTAGATCACGTTTCGCGTTAATCACGGGCGGTATTCTGAAATGCAACTGGTAAAGTAGTCACGAATAGATTTTGTTAAAGTAGCGACTACCAAGCTTATAGGTGTGACCAAAATGCACTCAAAAGTTGAAAACAAATTAACGTGTGATCGAATTGCACTCAAATCCATCTAAAAAACAAAACACAGATGTGACCAAGTTATACTGGTTTTTGCATGCGATCAAATTACACTATGACCAAACGACACTAATCCCAGCATCCATCGGATATTAAAAACGATTTTAACAAACATACCAAAAATTGCTAACTCAACTTCTTAAATATTCTTAGTTTGTCGAATATTTGAATCTTACGAAGATTCTAGCTATAATACTGGCTATACTAAATTTCATATTTAAACATGAATATCTTTGCAAAGGCTAATACGATTTTCATCAAACACAGCTAAGATGCCATGTGTCGTTGCGATGGCACAAGACAGACATACAGACAGACACGCGTTGTGTGCGAAAGGTTCAAAATGTTAGTGACTATGACAGTTTAAAATCTTAACCTGATACAAGTCAACCAGTAAACACGCCCTAGCTACCGAGATGAATGACAAACCGACGGACAGGATAGAACTCCATAATTCCTGGTCTTGTCATGCCGGAACGTTGCAGTTTGAATCTCACAGCTCAGTTCAAAGGAGGTTGAAGCTATTAATCACAGTGTTCCTTGTTTTGCATCGTGTTTGTACGTCAAAATGTTCGTAACCTGATGCTGCACAATCAGGATCTGCTCAATCGTGACTCGGTGTCGATTTCTGCTGGGTTCAGAGTTGAAGTTATAATGGTTTGAGGAAGCGCCAGTTTTGTTTGCGTTCTGATGTTTGTCGTTCAATTGTTTTGTCGGTCGTGGTCGAGGTACTTATTGTCTGTACATTATTTAGTACAATCGCACCGAACGTGTATAATACAAATTCAGAACATCGCAATTTAAATTCTCGGGTACAATACTGTCTTACCCGGTAGATAGACACTTGCAAGTCATTGTTAACAACATTGGCTCAGCTATAAAGTGAACGAGATGTCGTCTCGAATCGAACGCGTCACAATAACGGTCAATTGGAACTATAAATCCCACGACACTATTCTAAGGTTTCCGACATTCAGAGCTGGCGGATTGGATCTTGTTCTATTGACTAGCACTAGGAATTGACTAGCAGTACTTGTGGGAATAGTACTTTGTGGTGCGGCATCTCTGTCGAAGATGTTTCTAGCAATGTTGATATCGTGGGTCACTTTAAATTACATGTTTCTATAAAGACACTTTATAACACTTCAGAACTTGATAGGTGTAGAACTGTAGACTGTGAGACCTATTAACTTAGCTAATTGATGCCAAAAATCAAAATGGCTTATTTAAAGGTGTTAGTAAAGGTTTTTTACTATGTGGTAAGCGGCGGGTCACGGATAAGTATACCTTATTGACAAGACTTAGTTTCCCGTTTTGTTCCATGCTTCTCACAAATTTCATTATGAGTCACTAGAGATTACAAATATAGGTACTATGATATTATAATGTGATTACTTGCAAACTTCTAAGATTATTTTTTAACGAAATAGGTAGTTTATCTTCCAAAATACCAAAGAAGCTTGACAGTTTGAAATGCAACCATGAATTAGAGTGTCGACTTTTACGATTCCAAAATTATAGTGTAAATGCTGCTAACTTTATTTTGCCGTCAATATATTACGTGCTTCGAAGAACCTGTGTTTATTTTAATGAAATCGTAAATTTCATTTGGACACCTTTGATCCAAATATCTGTCTTTTTATACCATTCCCCGTAATAAAGGGTTTCGAATCGCGAATTCAATGAATTTAGAAACAAAACAAAGCGCGTAAAATATTCATGGCGCAGCAAGGGCTTCATTTGCATTTTGTTGGTAACGTTAGCGGTCGTGTGTGGTCCTTAGTTGGCATGGCAACGGACCTATCGTGCCTAGGACGGATCACCTTTAGTTACAATACATTAAAGACGCAGTACAGGCAGTACAGTAGAGCATATCCTACCAAATTATCTCTGTAGCGCTCTCTCGTAGAGCTACAGCGATAATTTGTTTGCAATTCTTTCGTTGCTGAGCTATCGTGCGACGTTCATCTTCCCAAAACTATCGCAGACTTCTTACTTTAGCTATTGACATGACGAATAAGATTAGCAGTCCACCAATCAAATTGATTTTGTTAGACATCTGTTAAAAATATTCTTAAGTTCAACGTCAATGATTGCAATAATAATGTCATCGTCATAAAATTCGCGTAGTTCTTAAGTTGTGCCATTTAAGTGGAGATTATTTACTGTTTATGGCTGTATTGTGTCATTGTCCCCAAGACGGATCGCCTTAACTGATGAACACAGCTAATTGTTAGTGCTTTTAGTCTTTTACGACAAAGTCTGACGCCAAATGCCGCTGAATGCCACGAGGGGACCGTTAGCTTCGGTTCTTATCTGATCTGTCTCTAACTTAAGGCACAATTTCAAGTGAAAACTATAATACTTATACGTATTAGTCCAGCTGGACATAAATTTTTAGTGTAATGTCGCCTTTTACAACCATTAAAATATACTAGAGCGTGTTTTGCGTATACTGAAAATGTGTCTTAATGTATATTTGTATTTCTTCTCAAGCTTAAAAAATGCTTATTTTTCTTGTCCGGAAAGTTTCAGGAAATCATCTACAACTTGAGCAAATTACGACGTCACTGATTTGGAGTCGAAATTTGTATTTGAAAATATGTGAAACTTGATATCTAACGTAGTAAAACTATGCTGGCTGAATGAATGCATAATTATGCTGGCTGAATGCATAATTATTGCGAAGTCATTACTTTAAAAAACCTAGAGCCGTCCTCGTCTAGGCACTACTAATTAATCAGAGTCAATCAAGGAAGCGGAAGAAAAACTGTCGACTCTGTCTCAGTCGACTACAAATGGGTTGGAGTATTTCTTCGCACCTTTACTTTTGCCTTATTAGGCGATGGGAAGATTGTCCTATAATAGGGCATTAATGGGTGGGTTCATTTTATTGTCACTCATAGGCAAGATCGACAAGTCTTAAAAGGTTTTTCATAGGCTTTGATTTCCTCATTATTTTGTCCGTGCATGCGGGATGGAAGATCAAAGCCACGTGGCAGCTGAAGCGTGACGGTTCAACGATACAACCTGTATATTTGTTTCGGTGAGTAAGCATTGGCGGCACGTGCTTTGAAACGAAAGAATTGGCTATGGCAGATCAATCTCTTATGATTTTTATTGGTCGATGTACTTAGAAGTAAAATTGGTTAAAAATCGCATAAAAATCCCCGTGTAAGGATTTTTATGCTTAGGTTTTTTAGGTTATTTTTGACTGGCCTGGGCGACTTGATGATACAACAATGGCCAATAAGTGTGAGTTTTTACGAGCTTGTCGTGGGACACGACAACTAGAGCTTACTATAAAGATTTATCGTTCATAAACGCGCCGGTAGGGGCGCTGTACAGGATCATCATACAAAAGCGCTAGTTGACGCGTACAATGTCGAGCTCCTAAAATCTCACACTAGGGGCACTGTTTAAACAATATAAATAAGATACCACATAATTGAAACACGCTATGGGTTAAAATAAAAAAACATGGTGAACTAGAAAGCCTACAACGCTTTGTTTAGTGAACTATAAAAAGTTTAGATTTAAAGAAGCCTACGCTGTATACCTACTCGACGCGGTAAATCACGCAAGTTTACTACATTCATGCGGGTTACTGGTGCTAAGTATTCAGGTCACTATTATTAAAACTTCAGGTCGACACGCAAAACCACCCATGTTTAGTAATTTTCAGAATATATTGGTCATGAAGACGGCTTAAAACGCAAATCACAGTATACATACAAATTGCTTTATGGCCACTAAACATGATGTAAACAGCCATGGCTTTTTTCCGTAGTATCCACCAATCCGGATCGGGGCCCTATTATGGACTAATCTTCCTCTCAAAAGTGAAGCAGGATTCGTATTAAGCAGTGAGCAGATATGCGGTTGTGACGATGAACCCGTAGGCTAACAAATAGTGTGACGGCTGATGAATGAGAGCGAGATTCAACTATTTTTATGTCTACAAAGTTCAATATGCTTTAAACATTTCCATTACATTGTTAAGCAATATTGTTAAGAAACATCTATAAATTTGTTTCATAAAAATCACATAAAACCATCATATATTTCCGGTAACAACGTGAAAATGTTAACGTAAACTAAACTAATTTAAAATGCTGTCATAATTTAACCTAGTTTCTAATAAAAATAATGTGATAAACAATAAAAACTCATGTTTTAGGTATCGTAAAATTATTACGACTTGTAGTTAATTCATGAAACGAAGTCTATCACAGTGGGCACTTCCCCGCCCCCACTTAAACCTTTATAGGAATATAATATAGTTAGTAAAGTCTCCCACACCCTCACAATATATCTCACACACACATATACACGCACCTCACACAGCATTTGGACAGCCCCCATGGCACGTGGCGTAGTGAGTGATGAGCCGACTGCATAGTCCATAGAGTGGTTCGATTCTCTCGCAGGGCAAAGATTTGGTGACCAGTTAATCCGCATAATATTACATAATATTATTATCATTTCATTCATTTATCATTACAAGTTATTTCGCATAAATAATTTTGTGTTTAAATGTTGCGTTTAGCCGTTTAAAGTTCATGATTATTGTACCTTTAACTTTGTTTGTTATTTACAAGCAGTAATTATTGTAAACAGAATATATTTTGACGGAATATATTTTGACTCGTATAAATTGGGGCTATTAATATGATGTGAATAAATAGAACCCAACGATTTGTACGAATGTTAATTAGTATTTAAACGGGTCTAATTCGCGCACAAACTAATATCAAAATACATAATAATATATAATTTTGACATAGGACCTCGATTTGTATCGATTTGTATGAACTACAAACACTCAAAATGTGGCCGCGGACATGGACAGTCTGTGGAAAGAAAGAAAAAAATAGACGACTATTAGTGAATGCGCCATTTTAAAATGGTCTTTATTTTCATCGCAGAACATTTTACGACGACAAAACAGCTTTTTATGACGAGAAATATCCTGAAAAGCTGCAAATGCAGCAATAAAAAGTAATATAAAGTTTTGCAAAAGTGGGCAGGTAAGTAGTAAATGACACTTTGTAGTGTTCAAATGTTCCAAGGCTTAGCTCTATTTAATAGCTGTAAATACAAGCCTTCTTGTGGTTCTACTTTTATATTATTTAGATGTCAATCCAAAGTTTGATAATAGTAAGCAAAAAAGCAGGTCATTGATTATAGGTTAATTATTTACAAAAACATACAGTCGATTTGAGAGCCTCCTCTTTTTTGGAAGTCGGTTAAAATAGAAACTAAATTCCATATGATAATGTTTATTAAGTTACGAAATACTGTTGAGAGCTATGACAGACTAAGTATTTAATGTTTGGGTAACATTATATACCTGCTTATTGCACCAAATAGCTTTAAGTCTACTTATGAGAAAATAAATAGAAAAAAGAACAAAAGTTATGTTCAAACGACTACGAAACGAACGAAACGACTACATAACAGATGCAAATATCTCTTAATATTTAATTAACCCGCTTCGAAGCGAGAACCGTGATAACAACTATTTTTTAATAACCGTAAATTGCTTTTTATGCCCATACACCATTAAAATCGAGTCATTTATCTAACCTGAATAATTAAAATTATAAACATCAAAACATTGACATCGGTACGACACGTGAAGGCCACAAAGCGGTCAAACTTAGATTAGGAGATAGTGTTAAAAATATTTACAGCAAAGTGAGTGATATTTTACCCATGTTGATTTATTGATAGCCATACAATAATTTTAGTGTATACATTTGAATGACGTGAAATGAATGTAATTTTATAGCTACTAAAATGGTTTTATTTGCTAAAATAAACATATATAATTTTGCCGTTCTACATTTTTAAAATTTTTCTTTCTTACTTTTCATACCTTGTTTGTTATCACTTAATATAAAACACGTTGTTAGAAGTAAAAATACTTCTTCTATCAATGTGTTTTCGATAAAAAGTTCAATGTACACTTATCCATTTCAATTGCAGGAAATATCGAAATGATCGAATATAATTTTTGTATAGGTAGTCATAAAATATGAGTAATTAAATATTCCAACAACACCCTTTCTATTAGGCATGTACTATAAGCCTATTATCGATTATCATATTGGAAATGGCAAAGGTCACTACGACTGTATCCTTAGTCGGTATTATAATACGTGGTGAAACAATTTTAGTTAATAGCGTATTAAAAACTAGGCAATAAATAATCATCATTGGCTTTTATGGTTTCTTGACTGTATTGGTTTATAGAAATAAAGGTATGTTGAGTGACAATATCACTATATACATACGAGTACGTACATACAGGCACGCTTTTTCCCGTTGGGGTAGGCAGATACCTTCCACATGTTACAATCCTAACACACTTCTTTCGCTCCTGAGTCTTTATGAGTCCCTACACACATACTTGCTGATTATAGAGACTTTTAAGTGGACCTTTATTTCGGAAGTCCTTGATTTGTTAAGAACATTAAAGAGGGAATATAGCTTCGAGGACTTGTCTTTCGCTACCATCCGAATTCTTTTCGATAGACCCTGGGCCCTCTCATTCCTCTCAACCCTCCTTGAGCGGTTGAATAGGAGTTACTACACTGGCAGGTTGTGGCCAATGGCTACCCAAAAATCAAGGGCACTCATAAGCTTTTGAAACTTTTTTAATTGATGTCCTTTTCAGCTTTGTAACCATTTTGTTGGGCATCATCCTGCCGTGTTGGCTCCATCTATACACGCTTAAAAATATTTGAAGTAAGCCGATACTTTGCATTTTTACGGTCGTAATCGTAGAAGATTCCTAATATTAATAATAACCTCTTACTTATCATCTTCATAAGTATCCATACCTCCTGCCTTCGATCAAATATAACCGATAATAACCGATCGAAGCCTCCTGCTGAACAATTAAATATATCTCCCAGTATGTCATTCTGGTTTTAGAACTCTACCTACCAGAATTACATAAAAATCTTAAAAATAAAAGTGACAAATGTTTGTCAATTTTACTGACCACAGTACACACACGCGCGACACAGACTCTAATGAGTATTACCGAGCGTAAATGCATATTGGAAGAAACGAAATGTTCAGCGAATTCTGTCGCTTATTGTACGCTTTTATGAATGAAGTCATTAATATACATTTACTGCCAATAATTTATTAGTTATAACGTGAACCCTATTCGGCGCCTAAAGCCAACTTATTTATGAGTCACTCATATAAAGCGTGGGTGACTCTAATTTCCTACTCGTAGTTGCAGTAATCTCGGTTGCAGTTGCCATAATGCTTAGTGTAATTACTTGTTCCGTTGTGAATTATGTAATATAATTTTATTGCTAATCGATTTGATAAAGTTTTTGAGTCGGAATTTATTTACTACATCTTTATTTCTGAAGGTCGTATTCTCACACTCCGCTACGCTAATGTCCACGATCAATATTTTCAGTTTTTAACTTGATTCGAGATCTGGCATTGCTTAGAACAAGCCAGTTATTTACGGAAAAAAACCGTAGGCTACTTATATAATTAATATAGTTCACTTTTCTTAACTGAAATACACTAAATTTCCTACTGACGTATATTTTTGGTTTTACTTACTGTTCAAAATTTACGCGTGATACTCGAGAAGCTAACTAAATTTCCATTATAGTTATGCCGCAAGGAAAAACATTTCATTGAGCATGGCCAACAGCCATAAACCTAATTTCTCAAATTCTCATACAAATTTAGACTTTACTGTTTCTACTACTATGGAATACAATTAGCTAGACAACTTATTATGTAATGTATTTTTGCATTCACTACTTATAGGTAAGATCAAAATGTGCCTTATTTTATTTCACACAAATAGCTACTTTTGCCAAAACTATATTAGCATGTGTTACGATTATATCCGGATTTATTAATCCGTTCAAATTCCAAAGTTTTCATAAGAGCTTATCCTAATAATTTATAACTGTCACTTTCCATATAGCTTATTTCTAATGCAATAAGATTGATTTTGCGTAAACTTCTTTGAACATTCGCCAACGCATTATGCGCTGTTAAGTATAGTTAGTTCATCATTAATCATTGTTTGGTAAACTTATGATCTGGTTTCATTTAATTAGTTCCTAATATAGTTTCGGTATTTTTATGGTTTAAATTATGAATAGGCTAGTTGATGAGTTATAGTTTTAATTTATTTAAAGAAATATAATTAACTTGCTAATTTAGACCTAAGGAGTATAAATTAAATGAATAGTCATTTTTAATTAAAAATATTCAAGAAGAAATAATATCATGTATTAATTTAATCTGTTCAATTCTGAATATAAACAAGGGTGGATCCAGAGAGGGGGCACAGGGGCCCCCCCCCCCCCCCCCCCTGGGGGAGAGTTCAAATAAAACAAGAAGCTGGGAATCTAAAATATTGCATCTACTACACCGCTTTGATAACAGTCGTATTATTTTGCTAACTTATTATATTATAAGTTATTATACTATGTTTTTTTTAAAGTGAATAGGTATTATCATCAGGAAACAAACTAAAATGATAATTAAATCTTTATTACTTATCTTTAAACTTTTGTTGCTAGCATTTTTTATAGTTATTGTATGTATTACAGAGAAGGAGAAGAGCAGGATGGAAAGGAGCTGTTCATTGCCAGATAATAAATCCCAATAGTCGTTAGGCGGCGTACTCCTTACTTGTTAATGGATCTGGTGCCCCCAGAAAAAAATCCTGGATCCGTCCAGTAAAAAATGAACCTACTAAGTTTATACGACCAATGATAACTTGCACGCTAATGGTTATTAGCCAATCCGTTGTCGAACAGATACTAGGTATTGATTGGGCAGTAAAACCTCGCAGTCTTCGAGGAAGGCTATTCTACCCCTTAACAGTACGATTTAGAGTCGATAAAATAACCCAAGTTAAGACTATGGAAAGACATAAAATATTTTAAGGAATAAAGCATTCGGCTAGTGAATATGTTATTTTAAAACGGGTGTCTTATCTATTAAATTTACACGTGTAAAGCTTTATAGCTATTTGTGCTTTTTTTGTCTTGTGGGTACAAATACAAAGCCTAATCTCCAGAACGAAATTTGCATAGTTGTACGATTACTCGCCACATTGTTTCGTTTTCGCATCTCGATGTCGGTTTTGAACAACAAAATCTTTGCCAACCACAGATATAAAGGGAATAGACAGCGCCAGTTGATAAATGCGCGCATGAGAGCTGATGCATCGGTCCTACTTGTTGTGCAGCTATTTCGTTATATCTCTGACTGTGTCTAAGCAAATCGGTGTAATACATCAAAATACCTCATTTTAATCGCTTCTCTCTCTGTCTCGATCTCCTCTCGTAGCATGACACAACTATGATGACTATGACTAAATTATACTTTTATTCATTTTAGATTAAAACATAATTATTGAAACATTACATCGGTTGCAATACGGTTTCCAAACGTTTTAATATATCGTTATTTATTTTAAATACGGCTCTGTGTGGCCACAGAATAGGCGTCATAAAGCTAAACTTGCGTCTCTGCAGGAGGGCGGCTCGTCACACGTTTTATGGCCCTATTACACTTTGATAGTAAACGATACCCTTTCTTGAGACAACGGGACGACCAACGGCCTCGAAACTCAAAGAAAAGTGACCTTTAAAACAAACTTATTAAAGCCTACAGTCAAAAGGGAGTTAAAGAATGATATCGCCCTGGTACGAGGCCTTATTGCACCATTCCAGTATTCTGATTAAATTCTGACACTTCTAGTCGTAAATTAACTGTTTCCTTTTTATTTTACACTAAAATCATGATGACTTTTAAATTCGTTTCGTAACCATTGTTCAGTTATTATGTGACGTTAGTAATTTTGAAAGATTTTTCGGTAAGTACATTTGTAAAATTACCTGGATACACGCGTAATAGTTTTTTAACAATAATTAGCTAATCACCTTCGATGAAAAATATTGTGTTATGCGCGTTATATATTATTATAATCTAATGATTCATCTAATCTTATATTTATTATATACGACTTCTTCTATATTCTTCTTATATTCGTAAGTAATACGTAAGTGCCTAAATTACTGTATTGGTTGTAATAAAAGCTAAGATCATACTTAACGCAAATGATTTAGTTATTAATCCCAATAATAGATCTTAACTAAGCTTAAAATTTTAGTAAAAGCCACAGAACAAGAACCATTGCAGTGCGGAATGCTAGGTGGCACTAAGCAAATGTGTTTTATTTGGATGTAAGTGGTAAAATGTATGGTTTTCTTCATAATCTTCAATCTTGATGAGATATTACCTCAATATTACCGACCACACATACCGCCTCATATTACGTCATCTGTATATTAAATCTTTCCGTTTATAGTATGTCATATTTTCGGCATTACCAGCCCACCTTTGTAAAAAGCAACGCTTTCATTTATTACAAAAAAGGCGCACAAATATTACTTATTCATTACCTACTGCTATATTTGGGCTTGCATCACGGCCTACGTAAAAACTGCATGCACGAAAATGAATTTAACTATTAGCAACTTATAAAAAATAAACGAGGTTTTTAAAATTACACGCACGTAAGCGGTATTATAGTTGAGAAATGAAAGATAGAAAATCGTTGAATTGTAAATAAATGTTTTCAAAGATTGCTTAGCATCTCATTGCTAGAATTTAATGGATTCATCTCATCGATTTGCATACCAACGATTTCTAAAATAAAATGATTATAATTAAATTAATTAAAACAACAAAGAGTAAAAATAAAACAAATAACAATGAAAAACAAAAAATAAACTGAAAAGATACATTTGCAAATTTATGAAAAAACTGGTTTATGATAGTTAGTAACTATAATGTCTGCTTTCTCGAAAGGATTAAATTTTAGGAAAAAAGATTTTAGTAGCGGTGATTTCTGAGATTTGCCTTCACATATAAATTCAAATTTCATGTTAGAAAATTACTTAGCGTTTCGGCTAGCATGTAGATTTCCATTACCAGAGGTATGCCCGAAGAGCTCGCGAAATAGGCACTTCAAACTTCAAATACAACCTTGTTCGTATGGGAAAGCTGAAACAGAACTATTGTGTTTCGAGTAGATTTCAACTCGATACAATGGCACTCGATTTGAATTGACGCACCGACGCGAATTATCAGCTTTAAAAGCGGAATTCGTTCGGTTATTGCAACCGCATTGATAGAGCAATTTATAATTTTAGAGACGAAATTGGAGTAGGTTAGGCAAGTCTGTTTATTTCCTGAACAAAACTATGAATGCCGCAGAACACTAACATTCGAAAATGGAGCAAGTGAGGACACTAAATTATATACTCGTAGAAAGATCTGTTGAGAAGTGTGATTTATGTATATCTAGATTATTTACGACTTTAGAGTCTAATTTTCAAAACACATAATTAAGTAATATAGATACACATAGCTTTATTACGTCTTAAAAGGTGATTTAACAACACGCCCTTATGGTCAAATAAATTGTCGTTCGTAAACTGCACAGTCTAAAGTTCAAAGTGCATAGTTGTAAGTTCTTGTTGAAAAATGTATTTATCTAGATATGTTTTTATAAAATACGTCGTTTCTGTCTCTGCTAGCTGACTCAAATTAGCCGAAACACCTATCTTCTGCTAGTGAATGTGAAGTTTCATTATCGACTGTCGATATAATTCATATCTTCATAATTATTATAGTGTAATCGAAGTTTGCATGCAAAATGTATATTCCGTGAAACAACGGGAACTTGGTCAAAATTGGCTTGCAAGTTGCAAGATTTGAGCCACTCATTCATCCATCCATCCAAACGAACACTGGGGTTTAAAAATAAATTCTCACACAAAAGTTAAAAACAAGTTAAACACATGTTTCTAAAATTTCGTTTCACAAAATCGACATCTATCACTCGCGTTGTCTCACTCAATCCTGGCATTCGTAATTATTTCACTTGTGAATTTGATATTGAGTTCGAAAAAGCGATGGTTAGACGTAGATTTGCGGATAGAGTATTTACTTGTTTAAATCTTTTGTGGTAAGACTGTCATGGCTCCACACCAACAGATGTTCAACCACTTAAAACAAAAACATATAAAATAAGTGAAAGTGATCCACAGCCCCGTAAAGGTAAACAAACCACAATGAAATCCTATTCCGATAAAGGCATGTTCACACGTGGGCAGTTTATGTTCACAGGTAACCTAGAGTTAGATTTATTCGATTCCCGGGTTATAACTCAGGCCAATACGTGACCGATGATCACGCCTACGCGCGAATATTATCCACGACTTACGTTATCCGGGTGAAATGGTAGCCTCACGTAAGGAATTAGATCATGATTCGGAATTACGACTATTCACACTCCATGATTAATTTAAGACCGAATAATTGTATAGTAAGACGAGAATGTTTCGTAACAGTCTCCAAGCTTCTGCAGTTACTGGCTATGAATTAAATAAGATCGAATATTAGTGCAGTGTTTTAGACACTAAAATAAATTACTCAAGTAATGTGTGGCGTCGTAGCTACAATAAAAACATGATATAACAATACAACGCACACCCACTAAATATAACAATCTGAAACATAGTAGATACGGTACAGTGAAATCTACTTCTGTTACACATTCACAAATAGATACTATTATAACTGTTCTTCGTAATAACCTGTTGTACTTATAAACCGTTATACAATACTTGTCACATAAAATGAAGCCTAGCCTAGCTTGGTCAAGTTCCAAATGACAATAGAAAGACTCAAATAAGGGCTGCAATTCTAGTTTTAAACAAGAAGTTTCAAGTCTGTATATCAATTTTAACAGGGATGTAGGTTTTATCGGTTTAACTACTGTTTAAGTGGTAATAATCTCTTACTGATGAATTATGACCGGCTGTGTTCTTAGGCCTACGTCACTATATGCTGAACATTAATCCCCGCTTACAGCCCACAGTGAAGTGGCCTCCTCTTTTATAAAGACAGAGTTCAAGCCGTGATACAACGTTAGTGGGCGACTACATAGCCCTTTATGGTTGGTTGTTTAGGTTGTAGCAAAGCTTATACGACATGACCATTCCGTGAAATGGAGTTAGGGGTACTTTTAAAAAATGTTTAGTACAACATTTATTGTAGTACTAGCGTGAATTTCCCGCACACAAATAGTGTGTGAACTACGGAGCTTGCTCTAAATTGGAATGTTTGTCGGCTAAAGGTCCGCGTAGTTCCTGAAACCTGAATTGGCAGTTGGAAGTATGTATATGATCGCGGTTAATTTTACTTACTTAATTATCTTATTCAAATGTCATCGTTGTCAAATTCATTGTAATTAGCGTTGGAAGCATCACTTCTAAAATATTTTGTTATAAATTGTATGCCTCTTTTCCCACGCCGTTTGGAATCTGCGTCAGTCTCTATATCTAAGTTCACAGCCCTACCATGATCTAATTTTACACTAATCGCGATGAAATTGCAGCGACTGGCCTCATGTGTACTGCCGGGGTCATACAACTACAATATGGCCAGATACCAGCTAAAGGTCGGTCGCGAAAGGTCAGTTCCTGTCGCCTAGGGCAGTCCTACTTTCTATTAACTGGTGCAGTATGACCGATTGGAAAGGCCGTCAAAATTTCCTTGTTGCGCGAAAGTGAGTAGCTGTCTTTTGCTAGTTGCAGCCTTATCCTTTACGAGAGGCTTGTTTTAACTTTTTGGGACATAAGTCGATCGTCATCTTCATCGTCAAACTATATTTACCCACTGTTTAACATAGACCTCTTCAAGGGCCGCTAAACCTGATCTTTCTCCTCATTCAGTTCTTGCCAACTCTTTTTCGGAAAGTATCACTCGACTAGGCCGGCAGGCGTCCCACACTACGTTCACTTTGGACTTACATCGTGTATGAAATATAATATTGTAATGCTTTTTCTAATCTCTTCAATATCTACGTCATAAGTGGTCACGGCACTTAACCTATTAAGGATAATTCATGTTATTACAACTTTACGAGTTTCTTCACACGAGATATCTACGTATGGTGTGTCTGTAACGGGAAGTCCTTTCTCATTTCTGTTGCAGTCAAAACCATATTAATGGTTCCACTATCTGGTATGACTGATTGGCAAAGCTTACGATATGAAGTGCGTAACCATTACTTGTTAGACGCATATTGTGAAGGTACTTAATTGATTTTCCTTCATCAATCATTCGGTAATAAATATCACTTTATCGATTAATGTTTGTCAAAATATCAGTTTGGTAACTTAAAAATTAGTCGGGAAGTCTTGAGTAAACATCATAATGACCTTCGTGTAACTTTTAATTGGTGCTATGTCACTTTAAATATACAAATAAATCAAAGTGTATTTGCATAACATGTTAAAGAAGTAGGCAGTTAGTAAAAACAAACTTTTTTTGCTACTTTATAGACAGCAATCGATTTGACGGATGTATTCTATGCATATCCATCATTACTACTCTAGCACCTTGTCTCAATCAGGTTATTTTGGAAGCTTCTTTAGCTAATCTTGGATGTTACTGGAAATATTCATTTCGATAAAGTGCAAACACATAAATCGACAGTCAATAGCATCTTTAAACTTTTTGTCCTAAACATAAGCGTGAGACTATTAATTGGAACCGAGTGTCCTCATATTTCTCGTGCCGCTGTCCATACGCGGAACAAAGTTATTCGACTTGAAAGAAATTCATTGAAAAGTCGATGGGAACGTGTGGAGTGCAATTTAACGGGCACTAGACGAGCATTATTGTCGATGAGAAAAGCCGGGACTATGTCCTACCCACGTTGTAAAAATAAGGCGATAGCACACTGCTAAAAAAGTCGCACGCCAATTTTGCGTTGCAATAACTGACTTAATAAATTACTGTGTAGTTTGCCATGATAACTGCGTATCCTCGTGATGTTATCTACTTCTGTTTAGTGTTTTACAATTTTCTATTTATAAACCTTTAAATTCTTTGCGAATCAATTACAAATTCGCCAC
This sequence comes from Hylaea fasciaria, assembly GCA_905147375.1. Lineage (NCBI taxonomy): Eukaryota > Metazoa > Arthropoda > Insecta > Lepidoptera > Geometridae > Hylaea > Hylaea fasciaria. Next base: position 3,688,529 of record LR990201.1, read on the forward strand.
GAAGTAGTGAAGTCATCGCGGATATTCAACTACTAATAGAATAACTCATTTGGACAAGGTATATTATAAATTTAAGCCAATTGTTTTATATATTTCTTGTTTAGTCCGTAACTTGACGTCATCTTAACATAAAAGTCCTAGATTATAGCGTCATACGTAAGCGTCACGTCATGACTCTTGTGACACATTGTCGAACTGCAAGTTTCGTTGCAGTGTACCTCCCGCTTAACTGTAAGCTGCTTAGTGGCTGAAGAACTGTGAGCTCATGATAGCCGGTATTGCGTTGTGCCTCCATAAATGGATCTCAGTTTTATTTCTATATACATATTATGGCGCTTCCTTGAGGTCTTCTTGGACACTTTCTACGTATTTCGTGAACATTTTCTTTGTCTTATTATGTCATCCATGCGAGAAAATTAAAAGATTAAAGTGATAAGTGGATGGTAGATGAAGATATTAAGATTATTCTGAAGATTAAAGCATGAGTGTAGCTCATTAGTAGGCACGTCATTTTTGGAAGTCGGTCTGACAATGTATTCGTTTAACTTGATAAGTTCAAATATGGCCAACGATAGCCTGCTTATATAACGTAATTTAATTCTTATTATCTAAGTAGATGTTCAACGCTCATCCATAGATTCGGTTGTGGTGTGGTCGCCAAGCTTAAAGTCCCATGAAATAAATTTAAAAACAATTAACTTGGTCTTATGGACTATGGACTATGGACAATTATATAGAAGTGAAGAACCTAAGTAAGTTTTGTACCTACCATCCACCGCTACTACTATTTAATCCATTTCCTTATTACCCCACTTTCCTTTTCACAGGGAACGGGTGCGAACTCCCACTTGACTGGTACTTACCTGATAATTTCCTCAGTTTATCTCAGTTTACTGTTTAATTATCTGTGCCATTAACTTCAGGATTCGTTAATGTTGTATTTAAATAAGATATTAGTTTGTCAAAGTTATTTAAAGGTCATCATCTCTTTCGATGAAGATTAAATCAAGGTAACGTAGGTAACATAATTACTTATTATCATCATCATGATGATGACTAACGTAGTGTGATGTTACGTTAGTGCGAAAGTATAATGAGAGTGCAATGTATAATTAATAATATGCTTTATCGAAAGTACACTGTATACAAAAACTCAGAGTAATAAATAAATATCCTTCAGATAATACTCTGAGTACCAATGTCTACAAGACACAATGCGAGTGCCTCCATCTGCTTAAAAAAGTAGTGATGGGAAAATCCTTCTTACAATTTGCAACTCGCTCTCTCGCCTCGCGTGATTCAAAAAACCGGTACGGTCTTAGTTGCTTTAAACTACCCATTAGTTTACACTATTTCCATTAAACAATATTTTTTTCTAAGTCACTCAGTAAGTTTTTTAAGGTCCTAAGTCCACTTTATAGAGTGATTTTAGATGTAAGTGTCGGCAGCGAGTAAATTTGCATGTTTTTTTCTATGGGGCATAATATTTTCCTAGGTGCAATAATTATATAACTTACGATAGTCTTGTAAAGATGTTTATAAATTATGGGTAATTTCTAAGTTGTTTTTTCTTTCTCTTGAGATGTCGTCTGACTAGTTAACTATTAATATTTGATGCTATAATTATATAATTACGGATGTGTTGAATATTACTCTAGCAATAATAGAGTACAACAAAAAATATAACATTAATGAAGTAGATATTCACAAAAATCGAAACTAGTTTGTTTTGGCAACTCATGTCTCGAGTTTTAAAGAAGCTTCAGATAAGGTAGCACGTTCTTATCCTTACAATAAATCAGTATCAAGAGCAGTATAAGTTGCAAAACGTATCGATACAATTGCATCATCAGGATTTGCGTGCATATCGGTGTTACATCTCGAACGAAAGTGGGATCGAGTGGATCCCGCCCACGAAATAGACTCGATCTAAAGACGTTCTTAATATTTCGTATCTACTAATATCAGGGTTGTCGTACTAATATCAGATACCGTACAACTTTAATAATAAAAAAAACATGTTACATATTGATTGGTTGTCGATATCAAAGACCACCTACAATAAAAATATATTTGTTGTCGTATTGAAAGCGAGTATAATATGGTTTTTATTGAGAAAATAAACATAAAATCCTCATAAATTGTATGACTAAATACGAACAAAACGTAGGAAACAAATTATGTAGTTGTAGTTTTATTAGGTTCGGTTTTTGACCTCAATACCGCCAATAGTCTACAACTTTCGTGCTTGCAGCCCTACGCGCCGGATTACAGAAAGCCGCTTGCCTTCACCGACCGGCCACGCCGCGGCTCCGAACGAAACTCGAATTCGCTCGTTTTCTTTTTGCACACATAGAAGGTCCGCCAAGGACGCGATGTGTCCGGCCGAGCGCATTCTTGCATTTTGATTGCTTTTCACATCCTTATTCCGTACAAAGCTTTATTGTGCAACGTGGGTATTTTGGGATCATCTTTATTTTGGGTGTTCATGTTTATATAATATGTTACTCCTCCTACATTTTCACTTGGATAGAAATGAAACAGTTTCTATAATGTATCAGTAACATGAAATAAGTAGGAGTGAAAAAATCGATGCTCAGTTTCTGACACAAAGTTAAATAAAAATGCTGATTTCTATGAATCTTCAATGACTTAACATCTTTACAACGTAAATTTTATGAAATTGAGAGCCATTCCCATTTCAGGCTGAGAATGTTACCACCTTCGATCACAACGTCACAAAACCTTAAATGCTAGCCTATAAAGCATACCTATACTACATTATAAACAAAAAATAACACAGTACAAAATAACATAGGGTTACAAATTCCTAGTTCCATTCCACTGCTAAATTTGTGAGTAGTAGGTACTTAGTAGATCTAGTGAGATGCAAATAAATAAAGAGATATAGTTAAATAGTGGTGTAATGTTGGCCTATCTTTCTTCATAAATAGGAGTATATAAATTACGCGTCACGTTGTTTGTCCGCGATGGACTCCGAAACGACTAAATCGATTTTAATCAAATTAGGACACCGTGTGCAGTTTGATCTAGTTTGAAAGATAGAATAGCTTACATCTCAATTTGTAGTCGCAATAACAAAATCCTTAGCCATAGCAACGCGTGGCTGTGTTTTCTAGTAAAGTATAAAAAGTAAAACATCATTGTGATAATTACAATATTACTTATCACAATATTACAATATTTCCGTATACGTAATTACGTATCCCACAATGTTAACACCATTTCCATTACAATACATTTTCTGACAATAAATAGCTTCCGGAGATTAACTTGTAACACGTTTCACGAACGGTCGCTAAAGACTTCATAAAATGCATTTTACTAAGTGTTAAGTGCCGCACATTTTAACCATATAATATGATATCTAGCTATTAGCAAGTTTCGAGAGACGTTGTAGTGTTGATGGGTGTTCACAACTTCATACGACATTTTTGAATGGATTCGTATGGCTAAATTTATAAATTATGCACAGCCAATTATATTAAAAAAAAACAACAAAAATTGTCTTATTTTTCTACGTTAACTAAAAGCTCGCTCCATTTTTGTTGGTATATTCGTAATTTGTGAACGAAATAAGATATTTGTATGAAAAGACGTTACTTATACCTAAGTACTTATTTTTGGCATACTATTGGCGCGGCGCGGCTGCGGCGGTCGCATGTCGCACTTTGTGTGACATTGTATTGTATACTTTTGTTCAAACTGACCGCACGACACTCAAGTTCCCTAATCTTACTAAAGCAAAATCGATCTTACAAAATAAAACTAGTGCGTTTATACCACCACTGAATCTACTAAGTTTTCAATCCAAAGGTGTCAGATGGTAAACGATACGCGTTTTATAAGTTTATTAAGCTTAATTAAGTTGGTAGTTGTGTAAAGACTTCTAGTCGGAGAGCAGTAGGGCGGTTTGTTATAAGAGTATAAATTGTAAATTTAAAGTTCATGAAAAATATACTTAAGATTTATGAAGGCGGTCTAGGAAACTTGATAATTATTCTTTTCGCCGAGACTGGCCATCACTAACCAAGTAAACAGTATTTTTGATATCACCTCATGTAAAAACTGCTGTGCCGCTTGCAATGCAGTATTCACAGTTTGGTAGCAATGGCATATTAACTTACATTTATAATACTACAATACTGAATCTAATAATTATAAACCAGGCAATTTATATTAAAAAGGCGGCACTATAATAGATTTATTTTAGAGAACTTATTAGCCTTCTGCCCCGGTTGTTATCGGTTGTTAGTAGTCGTTAAGCCACGTCAGGGGCTCTTGAGCAGCCTGACAAACTCTGACACTAAAGGCCAGCACTACCTCATTCGACAAACACACAAACATTTTGGCGGAATAGCGCGGCTCTTAATTACAAAGTTGGCTCTCCGGCTATAGCTGCTCTATCTTCATCTAAAACAAAAACTGGTTGTTACGAAACTTAACAACAATGGTTGCGCGATTATTGTAAACAAAACAAGTCAAGCATTAGCATTCTAATACAAGAAAGCGACTGACTGAAATGAGAAGCGTCGTGGATATCTAGGTGGCTTTTTAATTGCCTCACTGAACCTTTCTTTATGTGGAAAATAGGTACCGATTTCGTTAAGTTATAATTGGCTCAAGCGTTATTCTTCCTGGAGTCTTTGTTAAAGTGACAACCTCATGTCCTCAGGCTCTACATTCAAAACGTTTTTTTCTGATCCTTTTGGACCGCAACGTAGGTGCCAACTGGCTCAAAATATCTATTTCCTTAACTTCTTGAAGAACCTAACAACCTCGTCTATTTCATCCAAACTGTAAACCGCTATAAACTCGAGGAAGATTGCAAGATTCTAATTAAATCTCATACTTATATCAGTGTCATAAATGTAGGGACAACATTTAATAATTAAATGTTTAATTTTACAACATTTAATAATTAAATGTTGTGGTATATTAACGCCGGTTCTTGAATGCGACAACCAAATTGCAAAACCCACCGTAATGCGAGATTGTAATTAATAGACGTGATTTATTTCAAGTGTCATAACGTTCGTTACAACTTAGATTAGTGAGATGGAGGTTTGACGTGTCCGCTTGATCTATCGTTGTGGGATAGTTGCGGATTGATTTGGTTATGTAAGTTACGTTAAGGATCTGGGGGCACGGCATGTAGTGCCCCCGCCAAATTAAGCAAAATACAAAAGATCAGCCTTAACATCTTTTTTCGGAACCATATTCCATTTTCAACTATATTTTGGGCTCCTACGTCAACTGAGCCTGCTCTTAACTGTGTCCGCGGGATGAGTTGACATATTCGATAGTAGATAAACCTAGAATGCTGTTTTTTTTCCAAGAAATTTATTCATTTAAGTTATATCCGTATTTGGCAGCGTTTAATTATTATCAACTTAAGTATAAGTAAAGTAATTGAGAATTGCTATTGATATCCTCATGGGTTGGGAGCTATATTACTACATTTCAATATGACTAGATAGGAGGTGTGCATCAAGACCGGTACAAAACGCGTGTCTGACACGGATAGATGAAACAAATGATATATCCGCACATAAATAATACGAGAATAAGTCATTATTCATATAATGTCATGTCATTCATACATCTTCTCATGGACACTAGATCGCAAAGTGCACAATTTTCCATTCGACCACTATCACCCAAGCTAGGCACCTCCCCGAGCGGCATTTAAAAAAAAATCGACTACTATGGTTCAAAAGTGGTAGGTACTACTTGCTAATCCTGTTCACATTAAGTTTGTAACAAAACAGCCAGTATCAGAATCCAAAAAAAATAATATATGCGTAATTTTAGTTCGACTTATGAACGTTAGTGCAAAATAAAACCTGAGCGATGAAAATTAGTGCCAAAGAATATAGCAGATCCTCACAATGTATTCCTAAAATTTTCTTTCCGTTTTAGTGCTAACAAATAAGCACAATACGTAATTTCTTACGGGCCAATTTAGAACCAATTGTTGACGATGAAGCCCACCTTTTAGCCACTATCAGATTATGCAAAATATATTGGTACTTTGCTTACTTAAGTGCCTATTCTAAGCTTCATGGTAATAAAATGTAACTGTTAATCACTCAAACGAATTAAAGACACACCTATAGAGGCCACAAGCCTGGGCCAAGAAAATTTTATGTAATCTCGGTCACGTTTTCCTAGGTACTTGTGTAGTTTTAACTGCAGATAAGAATGCTTTGTTACCAGTACAATTACCGTTATGTTTGCTTCATTTAGGAATGGGGCAGTGTAAATACAACGTCTGTTATGGTTCCTGTCTTTGTCAGAGAGTTCACTTCGGAGGTCGGAGATGTTGAAAGGAATTTGGTCAAACATTTTTACAATATAATAAATATGATTAATGTATAAGTAGATAAAGAAGAGAAAGAATAGACTTTTTATGGTATACTAAACCGAAACAAAATCCAGAAAAAGTTAGCATAAGGTTTTACAGTGGCCGGTCTTAAGGCTATCAAAACTAACAAACAACCAACCAAAGCAACCACCTAATAACAACACTGACCATCTACAAATAGATACAAAACATACATAACATAGATAAATATATACAATACATAACAAAAAAGCGTGATTTTTTCAGTCCATTGATACCTTAAAATAGAACATAACCTACATTACTGTACTTTGATGAACAATCGTATATGACATATCGCTATCACAAATCAGTTTGTTTGACTGTTTGAACAATGCCGGGAAACGCTCTACCCACGTATGTATTAGGGATGTCATGTGATACAAACGTCAATCATTCGATCGACATCGTCATTCGATTATGTGTTCCATTCGGCTCGACAATCAGGAAATTAAATTACGAATAGGTCCGAATTGCGCACCGTTTGACATATCTACTCGTATATACATACATAGTATAGCATAGATTATAAGATACTTTGCTACCAGAGATAATAATGGTTGTATACTGCACTACCGGTTCACTTGTATTTTATTGATTGTTAGCGTCAAAACTATTGCGATTGGCAAATGTCGTGTAGGGAAATAAGTATGGCGGTAAATAAAATTATTGTTATTTTTCAACGTCACTTAAATGTATGATTTAAATATTTGTATTGATTTGATCTTCATTTCTATAATGTCCGGCATTCATAAAAATACAGTGGTTTGTTTGACGCTACGTATGAGAGATTCCTTAATGGCATACTACTGGTAGGCAGGCAGCTATTTTTTTTAAACACGATATAAAATCTGAAACTTTTTTGAATTATGGAAAATGTTTTTTTTTTCTTTTTTTTCATGTTAAGTTTACATTATGCATGGGTAACCGTTTACGGCACGATAAATGGTTAATCTGGATTACAAATAGCCAAAGGACCGGACTACCTCATAGTAAATCGAACGAATATTTCGAAATTATATTTTTCTCTTGCCCTTTTGTATTTAATAACACACCTCTATCGCACTACAAAAGCAGAAATGGCATAAATTTGTGCCCCGGTCCCTAGCAAGGTCTTTTCCGCCTTAATTCCGTTACCTTCACGACTTTACCGCATTTCGGACTATTCGGACCACCGGCCGCCGTTGCCTATTCTGTGTTATATTAATTATTGGACCAGACTCAAATTGGTCAGGTATGCGTAGCCCTTGTTACAACTTCAATAAGTTTTGAGCTCTATTTCCCATTGTTAGAGCACAAATTTGTAATTTTGTAGTATTTTGTTGGTAGACGCAATCGCAGCCCGGCACGTGCGCTAAGTCAGCGATAACTTATTAAATAGAATATGCGAAATATCCACGGTAGAGCTTATTTAAAGCCGCTAATAAGGTCGTAGCGAATTTGTTTGAATAGTTTCCCGCTTGTCTAGTAAGGGTATGGTTAAGATAATTCAGGTGCTTGCGAAATATAACGGTATTGTCAGCGTTATGCACATAAACGTTGTCGGAATAACACACCCAAAGAAATTATTCTTGAGTCGGGGATTGGACGTAGCATTATTTAAATTTGAAGTGATATTGTATGTGTGGAAACCATGGTATATTAATATATTCTGCTGGGATATATACAGGCCTCTGTTTGGACAGAGAAAAAATACCAATAGCACGTCACTAACGAACAAAGCTGATATTGGACCATTTCATCCAAAACAGCACGTCACAAAGTTCTCAAACATTTGTGTCGTATTGTCATAGTATAACACAACGTCGCAATATCTGAGAGCTTTCCTTGTATCCCGGGCTTTCTATTATCTAGGCATGGCGAAGACAATGGTAGACGCATGCGTAATGCGTTATCGCGATCTGGCTCTTGCCTCACCGTGCCTAATGAGGAACGGCGAGGCTGGGAGGTACTGGTGCATCTAATTACTGGAGTGTTTAGTTCTCACTTTGATTTTACGTTTAGCTCTAGTCTGATATTTGTTTGTAGTATTAGCATGTGTAGTTTAACTATATTTACCGGTACTGTCTCTCACATTGTAGAATATTGTGTTTTGTTTTGTGCTGTGGGTGTGACTCTCAGGTGAATATTAAATAGCATATTTTTACTGAGTTTATAGTTTTAGCGGGGGGCTCAGTAGGTACCTACTGGCATAGAAATCTCTATGCCTACTAATTATTGCAAATAGTTTGTATGTAAACAAATGCAGCCCTGAACTAAAATTATATTCGAAAAACAGCAATAACTTTATCCAACAAAACGTTGGTCATATATACAGTAATTAGAATGTCCAGCAGCTTTTAGCCTCAGTGCCCCACTTCTCCAGTTAGTGGTAATTGGAATTTCGGGGAAATTTTAGCTAATGACAGCTAATTGATTTTATAAACACCTCCACTCTTTGTTACAGATAACGGCGCTTACTAAAGGATGAGGAGTAAGCAACGATGGGAGTGCTGCTTTGGCCCGGACTCACTCCAATCAACAGGTACATGATTATTATGTTTAAATTTGTGCCTACTTACAGGGTCTAAAGAATGACGGCACCTAAAAGAATTTGAAGTGGCAAAAACAATTATACGAAAAAAAAGGAAATTAACTTTATACATAGTATCAAATTTTTTATATTGTTAACTTTTATATTGATAGCAAGAATACAATAAGAATCAATGGAATTTAATAATGTTCCTACCTAGCATTAATATTAAGAACACGAGGAAAATTGCCTGACAACAGCAGTAATGGTGATGAATTCGGTACTTTTTTTTTGCTGCCTTTTTTACAGTGTCTACGTCATTGGCTGCTTCAATGGTAACTTAAGCGTACATCAAATTGCTTATTTCAATTCTAACGGCATACACCAAATTAGATTCATAGCCAGTTGATTCAAATTGAATTCGTTCCGGAAATAGAACACACACGGTTCATTTCATTGCCTTATTGGCGTAAATTGTTAACAGTAATAAGTTATCCATTCGTAGGTGCGTACAGTCAGCTGTAATATTTAGTTGTAAGCAAAGCGGACTTTGAAACGATCTTGCAGTTTTGTTATGCACCAATATACTGTTCTTTCTACTAAGATAATGTAAGCAACGCATGTCGCAATCAAATATTATAATTGTAACAATGGCCAATAAAAGGAATCTAGAGTATAACGTGCAATAAACACATAATTATCGGTAGGTACCTAACTTTGATTGATCATTCACAGATGCACCAACAATATACCTTCCTGATTCTTTTGCACTTTGGATTTGCATACATTTTATTTGCTGACTGTACGTTCAGTAATGCTAGCTTGTAACGTGGTAATAACCATAGATAAGTGAGCAGACATGTCACACCGACGACGTCTAGATCGAGCTTTGTTGCCTATGCCACAGAGTAACACCGCAATGCCTATGCATTCGTGCATTGTCATAAAACACCCACACACGGTTCCGTGCATAATTTCTCGATTCAAAATGCCCCTTTCGAAATACGTCTAGCTGAGTGGGGCGATAAATAATCAACAAATTACTCTGCTGGCGCGAATCGTTGCTGTGTCTGCAAAGGTACACGTGCGAAGGTGACATTTGCATGGCTGAGAAATGTTTACAGCTTGTTGGATACACAGTTTGTAGGTGGAGAATGAATGTGACGACCTGGAGACGTTTAATCAAAGCACAATGAGTTTTACGCGTGTGTGTGTGTGTGTGTGTGTGTGTGATGACAGATTTGCCCCCTTATTTTGTCTTCATTTGAACTGAGATTTAGCTAATGTAACAAATGTTTTTTTTTTCAATTTTGCGTTAAATATAGGCTTTGATTAAAGTATCGACATAATGATGAGAGAGCACAAATGGATTTATAATAAAGCAACGCATTAAATTTCGGTTCAATTAAAGTTAAAATTGGTTGATAAGTAGGTTTCCGAAAAGACAATAATAGCCGCATCTAAAAACCATTCAAGCTAAAATCTTGAAAGAGAGAAACATCCAATTTGCATTATTAGACGACAAAACAAAGCTAAAACAATAAATTTTCTTCCGTAATAATCAGAATTGTTTCTTGAAGATCAAAGTCGAGCTACAAGTTTTGCTCGACAATTGAATTATACGAGTCATACTGGCGACGCCGGAACAGTGTCAAGCATTTCAGTGAGACATCTACTATTTATTATTATTATAGCGGCATACAACCTCGAAACCATGGCCAAACAAATACTTAGAATAAAAATTAAATATGCAGCAATAATCTTCAAATCTTCAAGTCAGTAAAGCTACTCATACGAACCTCTAGAGTACTTTCATAGCCTTCGCCAAAGTCACAAAAAACGCCTAGATCCAGTCTAGTATAAGAACGAACGGTTATTCTCTGCTGGTTCAATTCCACTGTGACTCCCAACTCTGCTAGTTCAAATGAAATGTGAGCCATTTCGTTAGCAAATAGCTTTCGCGAACCCTGTCGCGTTTGAGCTTTGCTAAAATACGCCGCAAAAATGTGCTGAACTGTCTGCTCCGGCTATATTAAGTGCTGAAAGACGGCAAGACATTGTCTCATTATAAATACAATTAGGTTCAAGTTTCAATACATTTAGTACCTATCTCCTAAGTTTCAAGAATTCATTAATAATCACCCAGTTCCTTGACATTTTCAGCTTCCCTTTTCTCGGATATCCTTTTTCTTAACTTTTCAACTTGTTGAACGTTATCGGATGAAGAGGAAGTTTCCAAAATAATGTGAACTGTCAGGTCCATTGATTTTCTTATTCATCTTAATCCAAAATGCGGTAGGATGCTGCATGTTACCCACCACCTTAGGATGCTGCCTTCCCTAATACTTATAACACTAGCAGCAGCTGCCGTTAATGAAAATTATATTTAATAACTATGATAAAATCCCGTAGCCAATTATTGTTAATTGTACTACGGGATGTTGTCATATTATTTTGTTTACATCACCCAGCACCTTAAACCTTGTGCTACATCAAATGTGGATGTGATTGCATCGAGTAACTTGAAACCTAGTTAAAATATCGTTTAGAATTGAATTAACCCTATGTTATAGTCTAAGACCGTAACCATAAAACCCAAGCTACCATTATCAGTGCAACAGACACCCAGTTGCAGCCTTAAAACGGTAGCGATGGTGTTGTACCGGCACCACCGCCCACTACACGATTGTGAAATGAACAGGGGTCAAATTCGTGTGAACTGATCTTTAGAAATTATATTCACGATATCGATGGTACGGTAATGCGCTAGATCCGTGTTACTTTCGCTTTAATTAGTAATTATTCTTTAATTAACCGGTGGGAGTTGAGTTGAGATTTGGAATAATGATCTAATTTATTTTTGATTGAATTCTTAGTATATTTCGGGGATTCATTATAGGGAATTAATTGTTATATAACGCAATATTTTATAGAAAGTTTGAGCTATGGACAAGTTTTATTAACTGTTTTGATTAGTACAATCATAATAATTATTATGAGTATGAAGAAAGGTTTTTACATTATTTTGTATATTGCGTAAAATATATTTTACAATTAAAATAAAATCCCTACTCTAGGTATAATAGATTTTTCCAAGACGCACTCTGTAAGTCCAAAACAAAGAACTTGACAAAAACCGCTTTTAAAATCCCTGCGAATCAGAAGAACGGCAAACATTACACAACACATTCCAGCCTCAACTTTCTACCAGAGTTCATTAAAACACGCCAAGTATACAACTCCATTCATAAAACAAAGAAAATGGCGTGTCTATTACATTACGGGCTTCGCTACAGTCCAATTTCGCGAGCGACGATGTAACGGCGTGTTGAAATGTGGCCTTATTTAAAGCCTCGTCGCAAAAGTGTCACAGTAACACCTATGAGCCATGGGTAGATGACTGGCGGTGGACACCGCATGCACGTAAGCAGATAATCGGGCAACACTGAATTGAAATTTCACTTATGTGGAAACATTTTTAGTTTTTTAAGAGTATCAAAAAGATCGATAGAAATATAGCTCGTGTATGGCCAGTATTTCTCATTGACTTTTTGGTCTAAAAAAGTGACGTTTACGACAACGATCTGAATATTTTTTGTGGTGAGACTGACACTTTAGATAGGCTATATTGCTTGTGTGCATACTGAGTACCAATCCTGTGACGTGCGTATACCAAGTACCTACCTCAATCAACTGATTACATGATTACCATGTTTGATTACTTTGTGGTATTGTCTCATAATATATTGAGTAGTATTTTTGGTTATTTTCTTTTAATAATTATTATCGTCGGTATTTGTCATTCATAAATCATAAAAAACACCCGACTAAAATATTAAATTCATTCATTCAGCATCATTTTACGTAAAACGTGCAATGAGCGTCGAGTTCAGTTTTGTACTCCATCTTGTCTATAGTTAGAATGGGTGTACCTATACAGTGCTGCAGAGTGTCTACCAAACAAAAAATAAACAGAGTTGTTTACGACCCCATTAATTTACCAACACTGTACTTCAACCGATACCACAGAATGCGATACCAAAAGCCACAAGTTGATATGTTGAGTCCAATCATCGGATAAATCGAATAATGCACGATTGCCGAAGCCTTTAGCCCTTAAGGGAGGGGCATCGTTCCCCGTAATGAAGTCTGATAATCGCCGACATCCTTCTCGGCCTCTTTGAAAACATTTTTCAACATTCCACTGCTCTATTTTTAGCGAAAAATGTTGAATGGTTCAATTCTACGATCGCGTTCCGTCGTCTATCTACTCGCAAAGTATTTTAACGCTCGTAAACGTTGGAATACACTTTTGTACTGCAACGTTTACAAACTAAGTTTACTTTGAAACGTTTGATTGTAAAATGGTGTTAATGTATCATTCTCTATAAGCTCTCTCTCACGACATGTCTTTAGAAATGTAGTTGACATGATGCATTTTAGGACAATCAAAAGATATTTGGATGCATCACCAAACAATTCGTTAAAGTTTATTTGAAGCCTATGAAATATTCTCGATTCGATACTGAATATATGTAAATCTATGAGCATCATATAATGTATAATTATCATTTTGGAATATACTACGAAAAGTGGGCAGTATAACCAACACGATGGCAATTTTCACACCTCTATTCAGACATGAGTAATTTGATATTCAGCATCAATTAAGAAATACTTCTAATAAATCACACTGTCTCGATAAATCTGTCGTTGATAAAATTTACCGCGACTCGAAGGTCAATTCATCCTCTCACTACAGCCGAACACCGTAGCATCCTATTGCATACCAAAATTTAATTTATTTTTACATATTTTAAGTTTAACATAATTTATAGTGTTCTGCATAAACTTAGTAGATACTGACAGAATACAGGAATAATGCAAAGAATGCGAAACCAAGAAAAAAAAACAAAAATAAGATCCGCGTATTGAATGTTATGTATCCTCTTTGTATCCGCGGCGGTTTTCATGGTGGATCACGGTGAGCCCAATAAATATGGATTGACATTGATTAATTCAAAATCAGCTGAACTCCACATCACAGTTCGTAGCCCAAGGCGGTGGGCGTAGCAAGGGCAGATAGGATCTGCGAGTGTCAAGAAGTTGCACTCTTACAAAGCATTCAGTATTCTATGACGCAACCATAGATTAGTTACTGCAGAGTAACCGCAGCATTACCATGTGTAGGCATGGTCGTGACACACCTAATTGACTAACGTGGTCCAAGCCGCGGGACGCAAAGGCAGGGCTGTCACAACGATTGGCCGCATAAAGCTCGCTGTACCTAAAAAGTCCTTCCGTGTAAACTGGTCGCAGGAACCGGCCTATTAGGGTTGTCTCGGGCCGATAAAATCTGGGATCGTATTGAAAAGTTGTTAGCTACGCGAGATGACTTTTAAAAGCTCGGATACGTTTTGATGGTGGGATTAAGGGCATTCGGAGAAATCGTGTTTAGTAATAAATGGTATGATTTTGTTGAGCATCGCGCACCTCATAGGGCAATAAGTTCTTATAAAAAAATCGATGTTAAAACCAGCATTTAAAAGTTTGAGGTTAGATTTAAAGTCAGATTAATGTATAATTATAGCAATAAAGTCAGTCAAATTATCCAACTTTGAGCACCTTTCCAAGCATTTAAGCATGATTTATCTATTATCTCTTACAACAACAAACGTACTACTTAATTATTATTCAAAACTTAACTATTCCCATTCATAAGAACCGTTATGTTACTATTAAAAGATAATAGAACAAACCTAATTCCAAAGAACTAGCAAATTAACATATCTTTCTTGCTTATTTAAGAGTTACAGTAACGTGAATTTTTTGTTATTGATGAACCAGCCAGAAGTCATTATAAAATCCAAACAGGCCATCAAACGCATTGGCTTGCTCACGTCGCACGGTGCAACGACAGACGGACAAACACCACGTCCTGTGGATATGCGCTTATCGAATAGCAATAACGATTTATCGGTATTAATATCACATTAGTGTACAGTCACCTCCTGTGTAGAATCAGGTGTTTGTTGCATCAGTAGTTACTCAATGTGGGACCACAGTATACGCATTCAGTATTATATTATAGAGATTTGTACGAATTAAATTAGATCCAGTTCGTGATCGTTCTCTGGTATGTCTTAATCAGCCTTAGAATGACTAAAAACAGTGTAAATAGTTAGCGAAAATATGAAACCATATGCGCTATAATCAGGTTTGAGGATAGACAAGACAGCCTTAGAGAAGAGGGCATGCCTCTTTCTACATCATATACATACATACATAATTTATCTGTTTTTGGTTTTCATAACAATAAAATTATAAACAAATCATCATAATGTTTTCCCAATTAAAAATAATCACAAAACAAATGAAACGAAAGGACAACAATGTATTGTTTCCCGTGATAAAATGTTCGAAGTTCTTGAATTACATACCAAATTAACGTGATATTATCGAACATCTTTCCAATTCTACTTATGCAACTACAAATCGTTTGCCAATTAATGCAGGCTCTAGCATCATAGAATACCAATCAGTCAAGTATCTACTGTATTATTCAACTGACCACCACTGAAGTTCATTATCTCGGATGAGTTCAAATGGTAGTGCTAAGCTATTTAATGGGTGGGCAATTAAGTGGGCCATAAGTGCCATAACGCGCGTGGTCACGGGAAGCTTTGTCTTATACCTTTGATATTATAGAATATTATGTGGTAGATAGTTAATAGAAAGCGGTGGTAGCCTAGTGCGGGCGAACGCCTGCCTCACAAGCAGGAGGTTGGGAGCTCAAGTCCCAGTGCGGGAACATACTAATGTGTTCTTTGTTAAACATAATTGTACGTTATTATCAGTCTCTTTTCGGCGAAGAATAATATCGTGAGGAACCCCCTAATCTGTATCGGGCCTCCGAGGTGAGTTATGGCCACTTCTTCACGAAAGTGGGGGGAGATCCGTGCTCAGCTCGCCCACTAGGCTAACAGACATACAAAGCCCTAATCTGTCTAAAAATTACTCTATTATTTTTCTACGATGTTTTCAACACTGCTTTATTTAAAAATCATACTTGAAAAGCCTTTCCAACAATGACATCACATTTTAGATCTTCCTTCGTTAGACCTCCCCTAAAGGTTATTTATAAAAGCTCTCTAAATACCTTTCTTGAATACGAGAAATTCGGTTAGAGCGTAGCCATCAAAGGCGGTAAGTCGCGGCGGCACTATTGTTCTCAAACTAATATGCATAATTTAATGAAGAATTTAATCCACGACCGGATTTAAATAAAACACGTTTTAATTGGTAGGCGACGACTAAATGAGCATCGGGATTTGACGAAATTGTGGACCCCACAATGTGATGAATAAATTTCGATTTCACAACACAGTCACGATCGGATAGTAAGTTACAGTGGCGGAATATTAAATGTTTACATTTGTGATGTTTACTTCCAGACTTCATGTCAACTACTTGTACAATGCCTTAAGGACTGTTTTTCCCCATACGTACGTATAGACTGATAGGATAGCCTATTGCAACATTTTCATAGACTTTAGCAGGTAGTAGTAGTTTCGCAAATATCACATTCAACATCGAACTCCTGTACTTTCGATATAGCTTATAATCGAACTCGCGTAGTTTCGAACTAAAGTAGTTACATCGAACTCTGTACTTTAGTTATAGCGTACATAGGGATTGCATACTTCGAACTAGAGTAATACAGTCTTATTTGCAGTATACAGTGTAAACCTGTCATGAAGACCAGTGCATCCTTTGGGGTAGAACAAACTTATACCTAGTTGTGGTGACATTTACAGAGGGTAGATCGTGGTAACAGGGAAAGGCGGCTCTAGTGAGTAGTGAGTGCGACAGTCTATTTATTTCTTTATTTAGGGGATGGCCGTAAAGTCGAGTTATTAGAAATTCTTCCACAGTCCCTGGTGATTAGATGGTTCGTGCATGTAACAAATTGCAATGTGGTATTCGTGGATGCTAAGATTAATGCTTCAATGTTTCACTAACTTTTGATTGGTGTGTTTCTAACAGTAGTGTACCTATGTATTTACGTATTAGGTATACGTTTTTTTAATCATATTTAGTAATGTTTTTGTAACCTGTCTGTCACATTTTAATTAAACAAAAATTCATAGATTATCTGCATTAATAACATCAGCTATGTACTTTAATTGATGTCTACACTTCGAGTTATATCATCGTCTACTTTTAAACAATAAATTATATTTTTATCATGCACCAGATTGGTCATACATTTTAACAATAGTAGACCAATGCAACACCTCTACAAAAAACAGTAGAGTCATGCGCATGCGCAATGCGCATGGCTGTGCATACGGTTACGACACCTACATCCGGTGAACGGAAACATCGGATCAAACTCAGAGAAGGGATGTGGATCTAATAAAGTATGCATAAATAAATATATTTAAGATAGTCTTTAACTTTTACATACAAAAGCGATGATTGTGACAAGTCAAAACTTTTCGATCGCACCGTGCGGTACTTACGAGTACATGTTGAGTGTAATCGATAACGCATTATAACGCAGGCCGCCTAATCGCCCCCTAAAATTATACACATCCTTCTAACTGCCCCCAAAGTATCAGAACCTGTCTAAAGAACTTACGGAGTACATCTAAGCATGCCTCATATTTCAAATAAAGCTCGTTGTTCGAATAAAGACAGAATCCTCATACAATCGAAATTTCCGCACTGCACTTTCGTGAATATCTTTTAGTGGGTAGGTAACATTACTCAGCATGCCTAATAATAGAAGCTAATATACACATGCAATAACAGTATATTATGTTCAATAAGTAATAAATAGAAAGTGTATGATTTACGTACGTTATCGCAATTATAGATTGAAATACGAATAGTTGATTGATTTAAAGCACCATGTTTTGTGCAGTTGGTGATACGAGTATTAGAAATATCTTTTGTTCTAGATCTGAGGAGTGAATAAATTTACATTTCACTTTATTGGTGCATTTATATGTACCTACACCTATTATTATCGATGAATATTTTATTGATGTTATCTAATTATTTATTGTTGTAAAGTGATTTCGAATGTTATAAGACTAGGCGTTAACCGAATTAAATGTTACGTACATGCGTTCAATGATTTATGAGTAAAAGTAAGTGTTTGTTGTGTAAAAATGGGGTGTTAAAAAGTACAATTAATTAAATTGATATTTGAATTAGTACGAAAACTACTCCTTATTAATACTATAGTTAAACAGAAAAATAAATACAATTAACATACGTACCAAAAAAAAATCAAAACAAAAAGAATACCATAGATGATATTAAATTATTCATCTTCTCTATAACAGCTTTCGTCTCTATTATATTTTAATTCTTGGGGAACCATAAAACATTAAATGGAAATATTTATCCGGCAATTTCCACATAACGATTTGATTACAAAATTATAAGATATACTTAGTTACATTAAACACGAATAGGTATTATAAAATACAATTCTACTAACGACCTTTATACATTACAATATTTATAAAAATAAAAATCTAAAATAGCTTATTCGGAAGGGCAAGTACCCCACAATGCGGGCTGCATTGCCACGCTAGATTGCAATGCTTTAAGCCTAAATAGCAGCATTGCTAACAGGTATTAAATTAATTTAACTTACCATGGAGAGAATATCCATGTCATAAATCTTATTGTTCACCATATAAATGCAGAACGACTTTTAAGCCTGAACAATTAAGTTACATCACCAAGAATGAGGTATTGTACAGCGCTTGTCAGTGCCTTTTGAATCAAAACGGTTATATAACTTGGTGTACTCAAAAACCTACCTCCGTCTCATTGTTTATTGTGGACCAGTTGATTATGTAGGACTTTCTTTCACTGAACATTTAATTCGGTTCTACTACTTACTTATAGTTTTAAGTGCAATCTAATCTGTGGTCGAACATGTGATTACGATTACAAAGTTTATTGTTGCATAATATTTTTACAGCTAGCTTTTTCGGCACTGCAAGCTGATTTATCCAGCACTGCAAGTTTCCATCTAAACAAAATACATACTTTCGTGATGAGAATGGTTTCGCAGCGATTTATATTGAAAATAATGGTGTTTTTGAGGAATTTTCTTGAGTGCTTTAATTTTTTTTTAATCAAATTGAAGGTCGCGATCTGATTCAAAATATTGACGTTCAAGGTTCATTTGTCCCATGCAACAATTATAATAAACTACCTTACATGTATACATTTCAATAAATCTTGTAATTATAATCATTGCAGAGGTATGCACTATATTAATTGCGTTTGTTTATTGCTATAGAATTATTCGTTTTGACATCCAAATCAATTGGAAATTGTTTTGAGATTGCAAAGGTAATTCGTTGATTGTGGACGGCAATCATCTGGCAACGAATGTACCCGAGCGTCCCTTCATTTATCAAACTAGGACAGTTACAATTTCTGCATCCTCTAATGCTATTTGAAAATCTTGTTTTAAATTATTTTCATCTCTCATGCTCAAAAAGTGTGTAATTATAGCTAAGTGTAGCGCAGCTAAAGTGTGAACGTTACGCTCTAGAGAGTTAGTCTTTATTTTTATTCTCTACTATCAGCGGGTTACAAATTCTTTGTAATGATACCACTTTTCGATGTTACATTTTGACACTAGGATCCAAGATCTTCTTATTAAATTCAATTTCTTTTTTTTCGTTTTTATAAGTTTTTCTGATATCAATATTTTTTATATTGGCTGTGATGTCTATTAGTATACCTACCGTTTGTAATGGACTACAATCAATAATTTACATACGACATTCGCGACGGATTCACAACGAGACCGACTGTGATGAATTAAAATGTACACATAGAATACAGTGGATTAACTTTAAATAAATAATTTATTGTAGAAAAAAATTCTAAAAAATACGCACTATAACGTAAAAAGTAGCCGAAGAAGAAATAAAAATTTAAATCTACATAACAAATAATGTCCTTCATGAAGTTTAAGGCCACTGCAAAGACTTTTTTCATATTTTACTCAATACAATTGTTTCCAAAGATTTAAGTGTGAAGCAGTGAAACATTGGTAAAGTGTACTTACATTAGCCATTTTTTTCTGAATCCCTCAAGTGTTGAAATTCACTTCACCCTGTAAAGGATTCAATGCGAAGCTCAAGTACTGAATTGCACATTTCGAATTATAAACGAGAGAAGGCTCCGACAAATGTTTAATGAATCACTTCTTTGTATCGCGACCTATTTGGTGATACTCTGTATCGTTCAATATTTATTTTGCTGCGTTTTCAATCGCATTCGTCTGTTCCCAGCTTTATCTTTCGCTTTCAAGGGGAATCTCTTTCGATCAATTGACGTGTACGCCGTAAATGCTTTGATTTATTAGTGTTGTCCAACGTGATTTTATGAAGTAGAGAAGGGTATTACGAACAAGGATCTGCAGTTGAAATAGTGTATTTTGTTCATCAATTTTCCTAACGGTTGTACGCTTTGAAATCTATTGGACGGTTCGATCTGGTAATCTAAACAAAGTTTAACCTGAGAGTTGTCTCGGCAACGCGTTTTGCTGTTCAAAGGATAAACGACCAGCAGGCTTTAATTTATCATACAAATTCTACGCAAAAACATTTTATAGTAAATGCTTAACGACTAGGTACTAGGTAGGTAACTATTGCAAAAATGGTTTGTATTTTTTTGCTCAATAGGTACTAAACCTCAAACTTTTAAAACAAAAAGGTAGAAATAGATTCACAGAATTCACCCCAAGAATTTAGGTTAGTCGGAGAATGCAGGATTGCTTGCGGGATTCCACGTCGGGTTTCAGCCATTTTTTTATTTTCACGCCTCGACATTTTTGCCATAGCAATATCCATTGTCTTCGCATTTACGAAAAAACCATTGCTACCATTTACCATCACTATAGTTCTCTCACTCCGCTCTTCCTAAATGTATTTAATATGACCAGTTTTTTCCGTGCCATGGTGACTGAGATCTGGCAAAACCAATTATAGATCTTTGGCAGATTCTGACTAAAGCTCCGAATTATCCACAGCCAACTTAAAGCTGCCAGTCTCTCACATGATAGCTATATGTATTGTTGCGGCCCCAGTCGCCCCGACCGTTACGGGGTCACGTCAGACCCCTCACTGCAACAGACAGTGGTCATTCCTCATCACAAATTGCAGATCTGCGCCGAACTCGTCACGCACGCCTAGGGCTCAGGTACGCGGTAATATTGTACTGAAACAACAGTATAAACACTGTTCCCGTCTTTCCTGAACATGGTAGTTAAAGTAATCATTTTGGGCCTAGTCGCAACTCACAGTACACTACGGTACGATACGATATTCTGCGATCAGTTGCTGCGACGATCGGATCGCGTTCTGTCACTATAAAAGTATATACAAACCCGAGGCCATCAGATATCAAAACAGTCCAAACGACTAACCACTTCCTTCCATTACATGAAACTTTAATAACTTCTTGAGAAACATTTCAATTACCTGCACTATTATGTATTCTATGATTAGACTACACTATAAAAGTGAACGACCCGAGCCGTCCTTGTCCGAGTAGTCTCAACGATTAAAGCACCTCAGATGAATTTTATCATTAAAATTTCAATCAAACTAGAAGCAAATTAAACTAGACACGATCGAGGGCGATCTAGCGCTCGAAACACGTTTAAAGCTACATATCCAATAAAGCATGTTCAATTAAATGTATCACATTTGCTAATAGTTTCCGATAGAGTTGTTATTCCATTCACGACGCTAACAAAGCGAGATCACTTGATATAGGGGGAGTCGTCACTACGCATGCTCAATAATTAATTAACATTGTTTTTCAGTAATATTGTGCCGTTATAGTATCTCCTGACAAGGTTTGTCTACTAACTTCTGACAAATCTAGTCACGAGTAAAGTCTACGGTCTAGATAAGGATCTAGAATATTCTGGAACAAAAACTTTAGTACCACTGCGTACTGTTAGGTTCCTTGTTTATAAAACATGGTGATACATGCATTTAGCTCATAAAATTCCCGCGTACCATTGAATTTTACTGATGCTACAATATGGTGACGTTTTTATCCTCTAAAAATGTTTCCACCTATAAGTAAGTATATATAATTAGATTACGAGATTACCGATGGTAACATAGTGGGTGAGCGATTTCCAAGAGAACTACGATGTGAAATGCCTGTGCGGGCACATAAATTATGTGCCTAGGTTTATAACGACAAATAAATGTGATTTTTGTAAAATGATTACAACTCGCATTTTGGTAACGAAAAACATGGTGAGGATAATTATTTCGGAGATACAAGCGCAGTAATAGATAAGTCAACAAAAAGATGTCGCTTAAATTATAAAATAAACATTGATATAGTACCACCGCCAGTAAAACCTGGAGATGTACACGTCTAGGGAACTAATGTATCAACATGGGATGGGAAAATAAATCTTTATTTATGTCCCACCGGTATTCCTGATGGTACTCACCAGCTGTCATTACTCATTTATTGCGTATGCTTGTTCCGCACATTTTAATGATCCTTCGAGCCTTGGTAATTTAGTACTTTGAGTCTAGGGAAAAATATAAAAAACCCCCAAAAAATTTATTTTAAAAAGTAAACAAAATATCATGTGTTTTAGACTACTTGTACCTACATTAATCGTTACCGAGTTTCTTTAAAATTCTATTATTTTGTAATTATTTATTTATTAACCGTAGGAGCTACAATGCCACAAATAGACACATAAATACACGCCTCAAACACATAACACCCCTTGTTTTCCGTCGGGGGCTAAAAATACGCAAATGTAAGATTTCTAAATACGCCCCTGGCCTAATATCAAATAAATGCTACTTACTCACTGAGGCCGTCGCTTACCTCCTAGTCTATATTTACGTAGGGTCGTACTTTTCTTGAGATGTCCTCGTACATAGTTCTTTAGTCTAATCCTACTTTTCACACGAAGTCTGCGCACAGGAGAAACATTTTTCACGTGACAACTGTGAGCCGTACCGGAATTTCTAAGGGCACTTTATGCCTTTCCTGACTTCGTGCATATACGAAACACTTACACATCGTCGCGTCGTTTATGCTAATTTATTCGCATTTCAATGAGACGCCTGTAAAATGTTATTATGCATTATCATGTCCTATTTCAGTATTTATGTCCCGCCCTCTAACGGCGTCTGATGTTTTTATCTTATGAATGATATCCCTTCAGTCCGTTAATGTTTGTCAATGGATTTTATTACGGCTCTGATATTCAATTTAGACGAGATCTCTAAATTTTATGGATGCCCTGTCGTTTAGGACTTCCTTATGTATCTAAATGCTTGTAATTGAAATGTTATCTAATATAACATTTTGCACAACTGTATATTATAGTTTATTCGTTTGCGTTACGTAGGTATAATAATTGTGGAAAGGTTAACGTCATTAGATATAGTTTAGTTTAAGATTAAAGTACCTTGCAATCAGGATTACTTGATAAACTTATTATACAATACAACCAGAGTATCAATATATAAGCGTCATAAATTATTTCAAGTCCTACGTGCTCCAAGTTCCGGCTGACCACCTAGAGATGTTCCTCAACCCGGAGTTCTGGCTTACCTATTCTGGTCTACCACCGATATAGGAAATGTAGGCGTAAATAGTTGCCTGATAGAGTAGCGCTATTTATACCTAATTAATGTGGTTTATATTAAGATAATTATGTATGTTAGTCTGTAAGGTATACCTACTCGTATATGTTTTGAGTCATGAAATAATTTTAGTCTATTTTAATGTTAAAATTAAGATGATAAGCTGATTAAAAAATATTATGATTTCCTTAATTACAAGTTTATCCTATCGTAATAATATTATAAATATAGGCGAAAGTTTGTTTGTATTTTTGGTTTATTCACGTTCAATGGGCGAGACCAATTTTGATGAAATTTGGTATGGAGATAGCTAACACCCTGGATTCATTCAAAATTTACTTTTTAATCCGAAAACATATTGCGGGGCGTGCTAGTTTTAGTTTTTTAAACGGACGTCCTCAACTTACATCACATTAGATTTTCACCCAGTTTCTTTGCCTTTAATACAGGCATTAAAATGATAATCACGCATTATATTATACGAAAACACGTGAAATACAAAGCGGATTCCCACGCAAATGACCGGGCGCGTGCCCGCATTACATAATTGTATGATATGTTACGCCTATGACACACTCGAGAGCTGAATACGAAATGTAACATAATCAGGGTGATATCAGAGGAATCTCCCTGAAGACATAATGGCAGTGAGACTACACGCGGCATTCTAAAAATAGGGGTACCTACGCGAAACATAATTACAAGTTCATATTTACTCGACAAAAATTAATCAAATTCAGGCACCGATTACTCGTCACCAATTTTGCAGGTATACGCTCGCTTTACCTATTCGAATTATCTTATATCAAAAGTTTACAATAGTTAGGTTACCCAGAACCTGAATCATAAAACTTTGCTATTCCCCTTAAGGCTAACGATCGGGAGAAAATACGTTCTATCTAAAGGTAGATAAGAAATTAGTTGGGCCTGAATGTTTTAAACATTGACACAACATAAACAACGGAGTTTGTAGGCCTACATGTGCACGTCAACACTTCATTACGGAATCATGAAGTTTGATCTAGCTTATAATGTGAGCTAGGGCTGAATACAGTAAGTTAATACAGTAGCAATTTTTTATTTAGTTAGTAGGTATATTGAATTCATTTCAGGCGTTAAAATTATCATGACTTACATCTCTTAGGCTACCAAATTACACTTTGACCAAATAACATAGGTTGGAGACTGGTTGGTTGCATTCGTCTCTGTTGCAAATAGCGGAATAATTATTGAAACATAAAAAAGTTCACGAAAAGAGATAAACATGATAAATTTTTTTATTCATACATTTTGATAAAAGCTTGACAGATGATAAGTGTCAGGTCAGATAAAAATAAAAATCGATTACCACGGCTACGTTCAACCCTACAAACTCATGACTCACGCTATTACGAGTACAACAAGAATTTTGCTCAGTAGGTTAAGAAATTATCAAGTTACGTTTGCTTCGTTAAAACCTCATAGTAACGAACCGACACATATTCGTTAAATATTCCCAGCAAGTATGACTAGGTAACTATCGACGTATATACTCGAATCTATGGCGAAATGGAACTTGGTCGATCGATATCAGGCGATTTAGTGACGTCCTGGGGGTCAATTCTGCTAATTTAAACACGCCGCAATCGAATCTCAATGGAGTGGCTTCGGAGAAGTTAGTGACATGTCGTTTTGACATTGATGCCTAAGGGTGGAAGCGGTTCAATGGTATTCCATATTATAACGGTCACCCATCTCAAGTGTGTGCTTTTGCAGACGCTGTGATCGGTTGCTCTCAATCTAACTACTTACTGAGTAGAATACTTCAACACTCAACACGTCAAATTATAAAATATCAACACCAAATAATCGAGAGTTTAATTTATCAATGACTCAAAATAACATTCGTTTATGACATAATAAACTAATGCCTAATCTGTTGATTGTTCTGTGACGAGAATCTAGTAACTGTAGATTTATCTGTGACGAAAATAAGCTTACAATTTTTGTTAACGAGAATCTAAACTGTAGGTAGACTAATGTGTGACGAGAATCTTGTAAAATTTGCTTAAACATAACGAGAATCGAGCAACTGTTGCATAGGCTATAGCAATTAAAGTATTCTAACAGATGCTATGGTATCTATGGCATGGCGTATAGTAACTATTGGGTGAGCTGTGACGAGACGTCATATTTACAAATAGTCCCACGGTATTGTGCAACTTGTGTGTATAAGAAATTACTCGTTTACTCGTCCGTTTTAATTTACTTTGAAGTTTCGAAAAAGCGAGTTGTTGTTATCTCAAAATCTAGCTTTGTTTTGTGGACACTACGCTCTATTTGTTTGACCTTTCATGACTTTGACAAACATAAGCCGTTGTTAAATAGGGATGCCACTTAGTAATTTACACGCAGTGATGACAGCGGTTAAATTGATGAAAATGCAAATATTTAATAAAACATTTTTTTTTTTTTACTAGGATATTAGATAAAAATTACTAAAAAATAAGAATTAATCGCTAAAATTTGATTAAAATGACTAGTTTAGGAAATTACTTTACCTATTGCTCAAATATGTGAAGAAAATTAATTTGTTGCTATAAGTATAGGTATACTTTGACCATTAGTTAGTCGCAGTCTAAAATCTGAAATAATTACCCATACTTACCTAGGTGCATCTTAGTAACCTAACATGTAATAGCAAAACATTTAAATAATATATAGGTACCCGGCAACATTATATTTCTTGTCGAACATAACCTACCATTATTATACAAGTGGTGACAATTTTACGGCATTATGAAAATTTAGTAACTTTATTATGCGTTGACCTCTCTAATGTTGGACCTACAGAGTACAGTCACGGAAACAAATGCTTACAACATTTCAGTCCAGTACATTGTGATACGTAATGGTACATTTATACCGACTGTTTGCATAAGAGACAATGTTTTGCCTATTTATAGTTACCGTGTTAACAATGTTTTATTAGTGGAAAAGGGGCGCAACTATCAATTAGCATAGCTACGTCCCATCGTAAATATTTATACCTACGCCAAGTAATTATTTTGTCATTATAGTTTAGCGTACAAAAGTAGTTACTAGTTAATACCCTAAGAATAAAATGGAGAGGTATTTCAAGTGCTGTTCCTGGAACATCCCTAATGAAACTAGGCTACAGACTATCTCTGCTGGATGGTAGCTGGCCAGGCGAAATCGGGTTAGTCTCTAGAAATAATTACTTTTAGAACTCAATCCATGCTTTCCTCGACTGTACATTACTTGGGTATACACGGGCGGTCCACATAATACTCCGAACTGGCATAATTAATCGTAGAGTTCAAGAAGTTACGGTATTACGTAACTTCGGATCGCGGGCACAATACTACCCACCGGACCAGTCCCATGGAGTCAAATGATCGGCTTCTGACGTAAATCGGTCACAGCGACGTCTTGTTAGTCGATGAACAATGGGTAAGACACAGGTACGTCGGGCCAGTGAGGTTAGGCAACCAGTATATTGGAAGACAGTGCATTGTTAACGTATAAATTCTTAGTTTGTTTTTTTTTATTTCTTGTGATTTTGTTTCGTTCAAGAGGCGCGTGCTTGGATGAATGGTTTTTATCTGACAATTGTGGCGCTTCAGACGACACGTCAGTTTTGGAGTTTTGGTTGTTATAGATAGACAGGTCACGAAAAGTCCGGGGCGGGCTGGTGAATGCCAACCCATCTCGCCCCACTTCAGGCGGACCGACGGCTCACGGGGGGTTTTAGTGGGTTCAAGCCCCACACACCATCTCCGCCACCCCCGTGGCGGAACGGGTAGGGAAAGGCATTACCCCCCTCAAAAAAAAGGAGGCTAGAAGTCGCCTGAATAACTGACACCAGGGACATCGCTTGTTTATTTGAGATCGATCGATCGGTGAAGGTATATTCAATCTTCATCACGGAGGAGAACATTGCTAAGTAAGTTATTATTCAGTTAGACCTGATTGTTAAAAAGCTCCCAAATTTCAACCACACAGTCATTTTAACAATATCGGAAGACCAAACACTGCTTTCCACTGACCCACTAAGTTTAGCCGACGTACTATCGATGAGGCAATGTTAAGAGGCACCTTCGTTAACAATACAAAGTCACGACTGCTCCAAATTAAAAATTAATGCTCCATCGAAGCAACCCACTTACATGAAACAACGGCATTCACTTATTGGGCTAAGATCTGATTACTTAATATCTAAATGCCTAAACAGGAAAGTAGAACAGGTATTAGTGGAGTTAAAATGTTGCAGTAGTATCAAAGTTTGAAAAGCGAAACGAATTTTGTTTTGTGAGACGACTCAAAGTTGAAAGCCAACTCAAAGACGACTCAAAGCCAGTTTAGTATGACATAGTATCGTAGGTTGGTTAATGAGACAAATAATTAACTCATCACGGTAATGAAACTCCCTTCGTTTCCCTACCATGCCTAAATTGCGTAACCGATGGAATGTATTGCCATAAAATACTTAACATATTCATATTTTTCCTCTTCTTGCTATTCTTCTTTCATCACAGACGTACCTAGCTAGCTTTGTAAGTAAATACGTAAATATGCCAAGAGTGATTAAGGCAGTCTAATATATACCGAACTTTAATCCATATTATGTAAATTAGAAGCCCCTAAATTAGCCTCTACCTACTTACAGCTTTTCCATCCAGAAAATCGAGTACCTACAACCCACAACTCACCCCACCTAACTACACCTCACAAGTGGCTCGTTATGTCACATGCAAAGTATAAAAAATTATCAGATCTCGCTTAGCAGGTCACCGTAAGCGTATTACTTGACCGCCGCTTGACCGTATTCTTGCTTAGTTATGGGTTTGGGAAGTAGAGTAGCGCGTGTTTTTATTTCGCTTTCATTGTACTTTGTAGGATTGGCGGGTAGTTTTATTTTCATGTCTTTATGGTTAACTTCTTTCTTTGAATTATAAGGAAGTCATCATTTTCATCAGGAATCAATTATTTTCATGTCATAAAATCGAAGTCTATCCACTCGCGTTGTTTTACTCAAAGTCATGACATAACTAAATAGTTATTATATATTTTACTTGTGATTTGTTATTTAGTTTAAAAAAGCAAGCGTTAGACGTCGGTTTGTGGAGGAAATATCTAGATACGTATGTTCAACTCTTATTTAAATCTTTCGTGGTAAGACGGATGGTATTAAAAAAATATTGTTAATGTCGATTTTTTAATACTTTTAAATTTAAAATTTAACGACTCAATACACGTCACTGTTCACAAACCATCGTTCTGTCAAAGGTTAAGTGTCTCCTTACTGCCTTCAATCCATTTACTAATAGCTTTAATACTATTAGAGTGGATTATGTCACCGCAACGGCTTCTTTAAAGTATCCGTGTCATCGTTAAAAGCAATTCAATTTAACCCACAAAAAAACGTATTAAGTTACTAAGTATGAACGTACCTAACTACATAAGTCGACTACTGCTTCCAAAGCGGATGACGTTGATGCGATGACGTATACCATTTTCCCCTAACCCCCTTATTTTTCCCCCCCTTTTATCGCTACTCGCAGTGTTTTCTGCTTCACACCTGCAGAATGTGGAATGAGCACGGTTTTATCCAGAATTATATCATTGGGCTCTTTAAAAAAACAGTGAAAAGAGGCATAGAGAGTACGCATCACAGAATTTCGGCGAGGCAACGCATCAACAATACTCAGAATGCAGAGTCCATGGGTGGCGGAAACCGTTTACTATCAGACAGCATTCAACTTGTTTGCCGTTCTGTGAAATGTAACCATGCAAATAACAAAACAGAACTGCAACTAAACCTCTTTCTGCCAACACGTTACTTCCCTAGTATATTTTCTTATCTACAAATCCAACTACGCTGCGCCAAGTCATGTGAAAATAAGGCGACCTCTGACAGATTTGTATAATACAAAACCCTCAAGATAGCAGCGGCGCCGTCCCTCCACTAAGCTGATTTACTGAAGTCCAACAAAGCACTCACAATAAAAGAGCTGAGGGATTAAAATAATTCAGACTGGAACTGCAAACGTGCGCTGTGTGAGGCCAGCGGTGATTAAATATATCTCCAGCAGACGAAGGTATCAAAATACAGTATGACCGCTTTGTAGGGAAGTCCAGATTTGTCTTTTGTGATCTTTCAAACTAGCAGGGCTGGCACCGATGATTTATTTATAATAGCTGACACGTCTTTCACATAGTTCAGTAGGTCTGACACTGGTAGCTGGAAACTTGCGGTTGGCTACTCATTGGCAAGTGATGTTTTTTTTTCAGTAGTTGGTTTGATTTCATTTATTGTTACTGATTGTGTGGTCCCATTTTTTTTGCGTCCACATTCCATACTGTCACATATTCCTCTAGAACCCTGCAAAGATTTATAAGTGTTTATTCCTAGCAGAACTGCATCCATACCTTGTCGGAGTTCGCCTTTGTGTCTGCCCTTAATAAATGTTGTTTGTCGTAACTGAATGTATTGTTACATGAGATGAATGAAAAATTTATGACCGTCGGTCGGATGGAACAATCATCATATGAGACTTACAAATGAACGATTGAACGAACCTGTGGTTCGTGTTGTTTTTGCACAACATTTTTCCTTGTGAATAATGTACACTTTTTACACTGGTTTTACAGTAGCCGGCGCAGCGGCTCCTGTTAATTTATGTTCTCATATTCGCAACTGCTTATAACTTTCCTTTTACTGGTTCACATTCTAAACTGTTTTGTAATTCGCCAACCAATTTCGCTTTGAATGTTATCGAGACCATTGCAATTCATCTAGGAGACAAAACCGGTGCTAGATAAAAGTAAACGGTAGCCGTATAATTTGTCAATGGTTACAAAGAGTGCGGTCTTTGGCTAGGACCGTATATTAATCATGTTATGGCACACTGGGCGAACATACGGCAGATTACGCAACAATCCACAGTACTACGAACCTAGTTGAGACAAGACTACGCCCGCCTGAATGGCAGGTCCTAATTAACTGTCAAGTAATTCGACGTTATTGCTATTAGAATATTAGATCTATGTTCGGCCCTGATTCAGAACCTACAATTATTACGTCTATTGGGTATTTATGTGACCTTGCGTTGGTAAGCATTTCTAATTGCAGCTGGGCATCGCAATTGCTATCGATATATTCAAAGATACCACAAAGGCACTGTTTTACAGTGACCAACTCCATCTAGTGCCTACAGTGTTTTCATAGTCATATAACTTGAAATACTACTAAAGATATCAACTGTAACATCCGTCAAGTAGAGGATGCACTCTATTATTTCTTGCAAGTTAGCAAGTCAGTCTCTCCATGCGCAGCATTCAATGAGTACAAATCACGCAGAGTAACGTACTGATTGCGTACACGTTCCTTGACCACGGCTATCAACGTATGCAAAGATAGTGCTCCCAGCAATCGTGGCTAAGATGTTCTCGGCGATCAGATCGCGTTCGCACGCATATTACCCGGCGCGAGCGCTCGCTCCAGGGCATACGCCAGCCTAACAGTACACCAGCCGCGTGATTAGACGCCACACGATAGGCCCTATTGTCGGAACACGATCGCCTCTCGTACGTCTCGAAATTGCGGAAATGGAGGGCTCGCACCCACTCCACTAGCGGGACATTTCAATTGCAGTACCCACGAGAACTCCCTAGCATTCCCTTAGGGCGCACGACCGATCTACGACTTCCAGCGACGACCGACTCCATCACAAATTTATAGCCGGGTTAATTTTGGAGGTTAAACCATTTCGATGTCGTAAATGGTAATCGGAGTCACACTTTCTCATGTTTCTTCCTTTTCTTTCTTTTTTTTTGGGTGAACGTTATTTATTAAGGGTCTATCGACGTTTAAGAGCGTTCACGTTTTATAGTTGGATGGTTGTGGTCGATAGTCGTAAAAATCGTCGCGACTGCATTAGTAAGCGTCAAAGTTTTGTTGTTTACGAGCGAGCTAATGAGGGGCGTTAATGTTGACGGGAGACAACTGGTGCGTGACTGAAGTTTAGTTTAGAGATGGAAAAGGAAGCGCCTCGTTTTCTAAGAGAAGGTTGACTATAATTATGATCCCCTTTTTAGCTCTCTAGAGAACTGGACCACTTCACCATATTAGTATAGAGTTTAGATGGCTTGTCTCCAATCACTATTATGGGGAGCAGTAGTGTCCCTTTGCCTGACATTCATCCGCTAATAGTTTGCAAATACTGTGTTTGGGTTTGAAGGTGATATAACTAATACCTATAGGCGACGAGTGCAGTGCAAGATTTAGCAATGCCAAGTTGTGGCACAAGTGGCACTGCAGCTATTATGGACTGGCGTGCAACCATCAGGTAAATGACCCTACTCGACTCGTTCGTAATATAAAAAGTATACGTATGTAAGTGGTTAAGTGTAATAGTATTCTCCCCGTCTAATCATCGATGCATCACAAATGTTTGCTTAACGTTAAGGCGAGGTTGTAGCACTTTACTGGACGAATACCATGCGTTTAGTTGCAACAAAAAAATTAAGACTCCTCATAATCCATAATTGGAAGACGTGGCGGGTTACGCTTAACAATAGGTATACAAGTTCATCAAGCTAAACTTTCAAAATTATGTAACGTATCTTCGAGTAATAATCGTAAATATCCGTGGAGTATCTATCGCATTCGCAACTCTTCTCCTGGTATTTGATTGGAGCTGCAAGGAATAATCTAGGAAGGCCGAGAGCCCGCGGCGGGAGCCATTGCTCAATTCTCTCAACTGGCACGGAATGTGAAGTATCGATAACTGGCAATATAGCCCGAGATTAATACTAAGGGCCTTTAATGGTATCTCAGATGTTCAAACGAAAGGAGTCGATAACGTTTTATGATGCCACATACATTACCTACGTAACTTCATTGAGAACTAGAAAATCTTAGAGCATGCTTGCTAGGCCCAAATTCCGTTCAAACAAGCTTAACTAAAAGTTAATTTGATATCTACCTACGATTATGTGTTAAAGTTAACGCTGCGAAAATATTTTTAAACTTACACAATTATGGTGTGTACAGGATCTAAGATAAAGAGTTATCCATAGCTTACAGTCCTAGTCTATCGAATCCGACAGCGGATCTCATGGTAAAATAATTATTGTTTTGAATAGTAAATCTATCAACACCTCTCACGACGAAATGCTTTCATAATTTATCTCTTCACCTCTTTTTGTATTCCAAACTAAAATAATGTTATCGCATCCCGTCCACTAACAATCACACCATTTTTTACTCGAACAAAAATAAAAAATAAGACTAAAATATTTACACTCAGAGCTGTCTGACAAAAAATCCCACAGGTTCGAGAACAATCAATCTTCGGTGTCCTGAAAGGAGCTCAAATCAAAACAGAATACGTAGAAATAGGGACCGGATAAAGGGCTCTATAAATCATAAAATCAAGCCTCCATTCACAGCGGTTTATTTGGGTGTCGAGAAAAAAAAACAACGTTGACCCTACGCTCCTTCGGGCATTGTTAAATAAGGGGTAGGATAGGCAAATGCATCTCCAATTTGTCCCGTCAAATAATCATCGGCCCAAAATTATTTATGCCCTCATTAAAATTTCGATAATCAACTTTTTATACGTCGGGATCGAGAGCTAACACATTTCTTAGCTGTCCGGCTTGCCTGCGTAGGAGGAGTTTTAATAGTGTATCATTTTTATTCCCTAAGTGATGACATTAACTTTTACTGTTCGACTCGAATTGTTACAAATCTAATGGCCATTAAGATCATTAAAAAACGTTTAATGGATATTTTATGTATTTTATTCAGCTTGATACATAGGCACTGTGGTGGACAATATTTTTACGCCTCTACATTAAATTCTTCGGGTCCCGTGTAAATAACAACACCAGAAAGCTTTTCTGATCACATTCATTGATAATAATTATAATCAGGTGCATATGAAGTGTCAAACTAACGTTTATTTAGTACCACTTTCTGAAATGCTTATCTCGAACAGTTGTAAACTTACACCTCTGATGTTAAGCTATTTAAAGCTATTTAAAGGTAGTAATGCAGTATCATTTTTAATGCTTTGTAATGGATACAGTTTATATTTAACTGCTCTTGAGGTTAAATTCAGGGAGAAGGTATCGAGCTCAGGTTAATTAAATTATTCAAGGGGATTTTTGATTTAAAATGATTTTTTTACTAATGTATTTCTATTAAGTTCAAGAAAAGCATTTTATATATTATCATTTCACTATTTATGTTTCCAGCATGAGTTTTAAATCCGTCTCAGAATATAGTGTTACCAAAGATTAATTTATGTATATTTATGCTTTCTTGACCGTGAACTTCAATATAAATCATTATAGCTTCCAGTACAACAATATCTAATTTACTACGCTAACCATACAAGGCGTAATTACAAACGCTATCGCTCATACAATGTGACCGCAGTTTCACGGTCGCTTATTTAGAGTTACCATGGACCACCATTTTCCATGGACATTTTGATGCAATTTCAGCATTTATCGATCACATTCGCGATCCTTTAAAAAGCTGAATTACACATAATTATTCTGGAATATATTTCTTTATGTAGAACAGTTACCTATATCGTACATTATTCAATTATATCAGAATCTCCAAAGCTGACTTCAACTCCTGAAGTCTTAACATAATAACCCAAAGTTTATACCGCGTCATGACTATATCTTTTTATTTATAGCGAGTGACTATTCTTCGGTATCCGTGGATCAATTAAATGAATAAGTATGCCATGTCTCCCCTGCGAGGTTAAAAAGCCACCAAAGTATCACATCTATTATTTTCAGACCAAGTATATCTAATATCCCCAAGTTCCCCGCTGTCCTAATTCCCCGGCATACGTGATGGTTGCCCGACGCCCATTCGATTAACCTATGCTCCCGCGCCGATCGCATCGTTGTCTGACCCTGCTCAATTACATTTTTACCCAAAGAGTAACCTGCAACTTGATTGATATACTGGCTGCATGTTAGTTAAACAATGGCTAGCATGTTGGTCATAGGTTATTGCATGAAATTTGTAACGGCTTTATAGGGATCTTGTTGAAATTATGTAAAGATACGACTCGCAACTTCTGGCATGTTTTTTATATGTATAATATAAGAAGACAGTTTTCCAACGAAGTGCTGCCTACAAACGGCTTCGTTTTCTACTCGTATAATACAGATTCTGAACTCTGTACCAAACCACTGTAGTGTATTGTGCCACTGTTCCAATAGTACTGATTTTTTTAAGCTACAGTTTATTATAATAACTAGGTTCTCGTTTTCTTTTTCATTATATCTTTAACTTATTGTCTATCTGTTGCAGGTACGTCTCTACCAAATAAATGAAGTGAGAAGATTTACACTCAGTGTTTGAGTAAGTAGCGTATTATAAAATACCCAATCAGATATACGAGACAAATATCATAATCAGATTTTTTATATATTTAAGGTAGGTATATAACTAACGATTTATTTATTTACCCAGGCAATATTTAATTTATCTTATTGGATTAATAAACCCCTAATACGAATTAAAAACAATTGCAAGGGATTGTTATAATCGAGATAATTGTCAAATGCTCGAAAGTGATAAGCTTGAACATCCCTTAGATTATAAGATAAAACCGCGACTTTACCAACAAATTTAACTCTGAATCTGCGAGCCACAGGTTGCGGTCTAAAAAGCAAAACGGCCATTTCCATAAACGCCCAGTCCGCATATTTCTTTACTGCGATCTCGCGCCAAAACATTAAGGGTCAGAGTGCACACTTCATTCTCGGAAGGCAGTTGTCCGTTACTTCGTGCGCTCCATATACAGCCACAAAGATAGACTTATGGTGATTTGATACCATTCAGCTGGGAATTGGCGTCTAAAGTGTTGCCTTGTGATCGGGCAACGTGGAGCGAATCGCATAACTCGATCTAGGGATTGTCATGTGTAGAATCAAGACCGTTAGCGCTTGTGGCCGAGCTTGTTGTATATTGTGACGGGAACGGAGCGTTTCGCCTTACGCCTTACACCACGATGCGAATCGACTCAGTCTTGTTTTGCATTGGTCAGTTCGCACCACAAATAAAATTAAAAATCTGGAGTGTATAGGATGACACAAAAAGTGATATTTTCAAATCAGAAGTACTATGACTAGTTATTTTGTGTAACGTTTCAAAGGTTGGAAAATGGTGTGATGCTTATGTGACATTTCTTAAAATTCCTAGAATGTCGCGTCAAAAGGAAACAAAAGCGTAGTCTCACACTGTTGTGTCTACTGCAGCGTGTCATTTGTTTATCAAAGGCCTACTGGAAGATATATCATTTGACCGCAACCGTTGTTGCCAAAAATTATTAAAAGTTACTGTCTCAATAAAGGTTTATAATTCAACTGCCGTTTATTTGAAAATGTGCCTATGTGTTAAGTGATATTCTTCATTTTAATAGGCTCTCTAACTTTACATAAGCCTTTTTCACTATGTGACAGACGTAGAGCATGTCATAGTATGTATGGCGTTGGTTTTGAGCTACAAGTCATATGAATGGCACGCACCCCGCCCACTTGTCACTTCCACTGGTCTCTCTCTTTCGTGCGTCGCTACAATATAATTAGTTCAACAAAAAGTATGCATTATATAATTATCAGCGATATAAAAACTTATAAGAAGATCATTATTACGCCTTGAAGGTCTACCACAGGATTCGATTATAGATAAAAATCGATTAGTGGTCACATGCTAGCCTATTTATTAAAAATAGTATTTTAAAAACTATGAATTTCCTTTGTTTCTTCTATTAATATTTTACATAAGAAATATGTATATTTTTATATATTAAACCTAGGTTACATTATTCTAAACCAAATTCATATTAGGCTGCACTGAGGTTAAGCTTTGGTAAAACCAGAAACTCCGAATTGGTATACCACTATAAACTTCTTATAGTGGTAATTTGCGATTATCACTTATACGCGTAACATAACATTAAATAATAATAATAATTCAGCCTGGTAACTGTCCCACTGCTGGGCAAAGGCCTCCCCTCACTATCAATCATAATATGTACTACAATTATTAATCCCCTTACACTTACACCTTGAACTAAGAGCGTTAATCATTGAACTAAAGGTGTTTGTTAAGATTTATTCCGGGGATATTTACTAGCGCCTCCCTTCTAGAGCAATGCCAGTACAAGATAACTGGTTTAGTGGGAGCTTACAGTTTATTTCACTGAAATACCTAGATGTACCAACCCACGGCCTTAAATATTCCGAATTATAAGGACATAATCAAAGATATTACAATTCACTGTCTTCAACGTACCTAATGGACTTACTCTTGAACAATAATTCAGATTCGATCTTGATTCATATTAAGACGCTGATCCAGTTTTAAGCCAGTCTAATAAGTCTAAGTGAATTGAAATTAGAGCTTGTGAACTGAGAATCTATGAAGTTCTTAAGACTTTTCTGCAAATTTAAACTTTATATCAGCACATAAATCCTATTTAGAATATTCAAACACCCATACACATTATGCACGGAAGGTAACTCAAGTACGAGTAGAAACTCTAAAGCACATGACGTAGCAAAATACCAAGAAATACACGAGAAAAGACGAAGAATTCGAAACAAAAAAGCAAAAGCTCTCAAGTCCGAGCGTCGAGTCACGAATAAAAACACTTGCTATAGAATAACAATGAAGTGTTTACGTGTAATACCAGCATTTACCTGTGACTCCGCACAAAAGTACCACTAGAAATTGCATTGACTATTTTTAGGTATAATACCTATACTATACAGGTTAAATTTCTTTGCATAATTTATGAAGGTTCACGAATTAAAATTATATCATGCCCAATATACATGACTGAAATTCAATAAATAAAACACCGTCATTTCCATTTATTTACCTGACAGGTAAAATCGATTATTTATTTAAAGCATTTAATCTTAATTTCTATCATTCAAATGATAGATACCCTTCACCCTGTTGAGTTTTATCACCAAGTATTATTACTTATTTACGCTAAATTACGTACAAAAGACCAACGTTCTTTAGTATTATAAAAGAAGCGGCTACACGTAATATTCCACGTAACGACGTATCCGTCGATATGTTTGTGTTGCATAAATGCAAGACGAAGCTCGGATGCCGACCCTGACCTTAGGCCGTTGAACCCGCGCGTGACACTTCGATTCTCTATCGATCACGACTCGAGATTGCACCGCGGAAATATCGATACATCGATATTTTTGTTCGGGAATTATCTGATCGAGTTCGGCTGATCACAGCGTGACTTCAGAGTTTTCCCGCGACGGTCACTTGGGATTAGGGCTGTCGCAAGCTTCTTTATCAAGTGTCTTTTAAGTGGGGCTGGTGAGATTTTACAGCTTTTGTTA
The DNA here is from genome assembly GCA_905147375.1 of Hylaea fasciaria. Classification (NCBI taxonomy): domain Eukaryota; kingdom Metazoa; phylum Arthropoda; class Insecta; order Lepidoptera; family Geometridae; genus Hylaea; species Hylaea fasciaria. Next base: position 3,726,549 of record LR990201.1, read on the forward strand.
TTAGGAAATGTTCAGCGTTACGAAATTAAGAAAAACATAATGTTATTTTGTCCCAACGTGTTTGAATTTAGGCCCTATACACTATACTGAAAACATGTCTAGGTAATGGTTATACTTATAACACGTAGAGCTTACAAACAGCTCTTTTTAATACATACACAATTTTCGAAGTTTTGACCAAGTCGCAAGTTTAAGTCACGTCCTTTCACGGATACACATACTTTTTGTTATAAGAGCGTGACAACCCTATTTAAATCCGATCATTATAAGTAACAGTTAGGTTATTGTGTTGTTGTTTACCGTTGTCGTATCTTTGGCAGGTGCTCAGCGATACAATCAATGATATCTATAACTGATCGACTTTTGTTCAACCTTATGGTTCGTTCGCCGAAAGAACGGAACGTCTTGGCTAGGCGGCTCTTCCCCAGATCTTAGATAAGCTCAGAATGAAACTTTTTTCGTGATCTGCTTTATCTTAAGCGGGAATTTCTCCTATTCACTTCTAAATTGAATTCTTCGAATGTTTTTGCAGCACTTTTCTACTAGGGTCGTTTTGCTTCCATTATAAAGCGATTTGAAGTGTTGCTTCTAGGTTGGTTATTGCGCGTCTACTATCAAAAACGATAATGAATGTACTTATCGTTGTAAATATCAATGCGTTTATAACTGATTTGTTTGGTATTTTAATTATAACTGTCAATAAGCGGTTGTCGGTGATCGATCGTTCGTGCAATTGTGTAGTAGCCACGTTCAAGAGTAGCATTGTGACGAATTATTGTCAGGGAAGATTTCTTTTTTGTTTTTTCATCAATAAAATAGCAGTCGCTAAGCCACGTCAGATGTTAGATGATCTGACGAACCCTGACAAGTACGTTTGCGCTTGGCTTTACTATAACATGTGAATTAAGTTACTTATCTTTGGAAGCAACATCGTGCATGACCTCTGATTATCAAAAATAGATATGTCCGTAATAAAAAAGATCCAATACATCATCTGTCGGACAACAATAGATGGCAATAATAGATTGAGTGTGAAGGGAAACCTACCAAGAAGGAATTGCGCCTAGGCTCGTGCGTATTCCAGAACGACTCTGATTCGATCTTGACTTGAGTGTGTCGATAGAGTGTTTGAGTGGAGATCTCTGTTGACAGACTCGGACACGTGAGGATGCGGGTTCGAATCATTCGCTGGGCAAGTAGGTACTTGCGAGAATCAAAGGTATTTGTTCTGAGTCTGGGTATTTCCATTGTCATCGTAGCTCCTTAATCTAGTTCTAATTTCTATTGGTCAGGATCTGTTATTTTCTAGTGTTGGATCTATGATCGTGTGAATAAGTATTTCGTAGCGATTTTTTTCAGAAAAGAACTGACCAATGTTAGAAACTTTGCTGCTATGATCATCGTTGCTACAAATAAAAGATGTTTCCGCTAACGTTGCTGGAATTTTGGTTTCTACCTAGAAATCAAAGAGCAAACAGACACATACATATTTTATTGAAACGTTTTTCAGAATGAATAGAAATATACGAGCTTAGTCAAGCACATTACGAAATAACACTAGTAGGTACGAACGGTTGATGGCAAAATAAAAAAATTAAACGCTGGCTTTATCAAAGTGGGTCTAACTAACGAGATGAAAAATGTAATCTGAACATTATTAATTGGGTCCATTTATTAGATTGCCGTATCAAAAGCTCAAATTATTATTTGACTTATAAAGGTTTCCGATTTCCTTATTACTATTGAAGGCAATTAAATTATGTTAGTCTATTATAATCATATTATTACCTACTTTAAAATAATCAACCGTCAATCATTCATAGTTTGGTAGGTACTTAGGTATGCACTGATAAAAAGATACGCAATTTTAATGTCAATTTTACGTTAATCCTATTCATATTATAAACGCGAAAGTTTGTAAGTATGGAAGGATGTTTGTTACTCTTTCACGTAAAAACTACTGAACGGATTTTAATGAAACTTTACAATAATATAGCTTATACATCAGAATAACACATAGGCTACAATTAATATAGATATATAGTATACTAGCTGCGCCCTGCGGTTTCACCCGCGTTTGGATAATATACGATATATCTTTATGAATTGTAGCCTATGTGTTATTCTGATGTATAAGCTATATTATTGTGAAGTTTCATCAAAATCCATTCAAAGGTTTTTACGTGAAAGAGTAACAAACATCCATCCATCCATCCATCCATCCATACTTACAAACTTTCGCGTTTATAATATTAGTAGGATTATCCAAAGTGGGTGAAACCGCGGGGCGCAGCTAGTATCTATATACTTGCTTGACCACTCGCTATGAACGAAAGAGAAAAATAGCTACAAGTAGATAATTTTTCGAAACCATCTGTCATGTTCATGTAAATTGGGTGCGCGGTACATACAGAATAGCTACGTAGTATATATACTGTAATTCTAATCTGTGGCGTCTTTTAAATAGATACTCGTTTTCCTATCTACAATCTTTTTAATGGTCTCAATAACTATCTAGCCGTACCTAGACTTCCGCAAAGTGGTGTTGGAATCTATCAGTTTATTGCACATTTAAAATTCCAGGAAGATTTTTTGTTCACAAATTACATTGTTTTTCTTAGTCCTACTCAGGTTGAGATAAGTCAAAAGGTCATCGGTTATCATGATTGGTGTTCAGTGTTCGGCCAATCAAGAAAACAAAATAAATAACTCCATTATTATTTCTTTGGAGGTGGAAAATTAGTTGCGGCTATTTCAGATAAATATCAGGCCCATGATTGATTACCTTATATGACTTCCTCATTGCTTTTTTATTCGTTTGCCCAAATTAAATTACGTAGCTTAACAAATAAGAGTATTATGATCTTATAATGGTAGTTATATCATTTCACTTTTTTAGTCCACCTGCCTCGAGTTGATATAAGACGAATTATTGCGTTCATATCAATTACTACCATTTAGTTTGTAATGTCGATATGATAGAGTATGAATTTACTCGTAAAATTATTTTTTATGCTTAATCTATAATCGGATAATATTATTGTATGTATCTATAAATTAAGTCCATGCCTTATGGTGTTACTCTTCCTCTTAACATTACTATTTTCACTCGGAATAAATGTTTTAATTATTTTACTAAAAGGAATCTTAGATAGCGGATAGTGGTGATAGATAACCTAGTGGGCGAACGTCCGCTCGCAAAATCAGAAGGTGGCGAGTTCAAATCCCAGTAAGGGCACGTACCAATTTGTTTCTTGATAAACACGTGTAGGCATATAATTTATCACTCGCTTTTCAGGGAAGGAAAACATTGTGAGGAAATCAACATGCCTGAGAATTGTTTTCGAGGTATTTCGAATTATTATCCACCAATCTGGACCGGGCCTCCGGTGTGGATTATGCCTAATCCTCCTCACGAAAGTGAGGAGAGGCCTTGCCCAGCAGTGGGGCAGTACTGGCTGAATTAAAAGCAAGCACAAAAGACATAAAATAAAACTTTTCTTTGTCGGTTTCCAAATCTTGTAACATTTTATCGCCTCTAGACATCTCAGGCGCAGGTCAAAGTTTCGACATTCTTACACACACGTTTTGCAACATAAAAGGCTAGAACTATCGGAATATCTAGATTTTATCCTGACTGCGTATGCATCCCTAGGCTAGACTTAGCCACTAGATTGCTAGAACTTAGGTTCCTTGTACGAACTAAGAAGCGAAGCGCGTTGCCTTCACTTCATTAGGGTTGTTAATTTTTTTTCTTATCTTAAGACGCAATTAACTTGAGCGTAAACGTTTCTTTTTAACTTGTAGAGCTCAGCTTTTATTTTTTTTTATACCATACTTAAGAAAGAAAAATGGAAAAATATAAAAAAGGGGGGAAGTTGCATTTTAGTTTATAGGTCTAAAAATGTAGGTATAACTAATCTTGGTGGATCAGACACTTGCAGTGAATTTGCAATCTATGCTGTAATATTTTCTTAAACAACATGTAAAACAAAAAACTTCGTTTTAAGCTCACATTGAATCCTGTAAGGTGCAACATCGCCTAACAAACCTTTTTTATGCTTATGCAACTTATCCCACCATGAGTTCCACCCACACTATCAGGTCTTTCGACACTCAAATAAAGCCATAAATTATAATTTTAAAACCTGTCACGTATGCACGCGTCCCTAGAGCTTGCTCCCACCATGTTGGACATGGAATAAAACATGGAATCAACGGATGAACGGTTCTATAAGGCAAATAAGATGGTTTACATAATTTATGGTGCTAATATATGATAAACTATGTGTATATTATTATGATGCGGATCGGAGCTAGGTTTTGAAACAGTAAAGTTACGTTCACACATTGTGAAGTGGCAAGTGCAGGCGAAGTGCGTAAAAGAAGGGTCGATATACTACGACGTATATCGACGACAGGGCTACGTTAAAAAAAAAGAAATAGAAAAGAAAAGATTAAATAAATAATGGTAGTGCAAATATCTCAATCCGTGTGTTTGTGACCCCGCACTCGCAATCTTCTTACACTCACTGTTTTTAAATTACCTATTATACTTCTCTTACAATGCTGGAGATTAATGCGGTTTAAAGATTTTTTCTATAAAATTCTAATTATGGCAATTTTAGAAAACAATGTAACTACCTAATCAATAACACCAATTATTCTACATCACAGAACTTTACTTGTAACGTCAAATCTCAATAGTCAGTCTAAAATTAATTTGTTATTTCACTTAATCTATTCCTACTGAATCCGCGTTTTGCTGCCAACATAGTGGAAACCGGCACTAAACGGGTATAAACGGGTGCAATGCTCGAATGCAACTCCATAAATACTCCAGTGACTAATCGGAAAACTGTACCGTTCATCGCCGGAAACCAAATCAAGAATCGGAAACTAACCTAGATATGGTAAGTCCAGGCTAAGTTTACCTCCCTTTTAGTCCATATTAATGCGGATTGGGTTACTTATTATAAAATAACAATAAAGTTTCTAATGACTGCGTAAAAGTAACATGCGTGAGGTTTTTCAAAGAAGCAAAAAAAAAAGAATTACCTAGGTACCTATAGGAAAAAATATTCGATGATGGAAGAAGAACCGTAGATTCCGATGGCATAGCAATCATAAGCATGTGACATGAAACCTTTATAAAGACTACAGTTAATGGAATGTACTTATAACCTAAGGTTAATATTCCTCCAAACCAAAAGGAATCGAGTTTAAGGAAAAAAGGAGCTAATATGCGAGTCTTTTTAGAACAACCCATTGTGATGTTGCGACTAGTTCAGTCGCAGATTTTCCATCAAAACATTCATCTCTAAGCACAATGGGTGTGATATCTATATGATAATAGAAGATTATATATATCTTGGGTTGACTATCTAAAGCATTTGCAAAAGCTCTTGTTTCATTGCGATAAGCAAGTAATAAAGTAAATCTACTGTCAATACTATTACCATCAAATGGTCGGTATTACTTACAAAACGCGATAAAACAGTGCAATTCCAAAGCAATGTTATCCGTATACATTTCCATACAATTTGGGAAATGATACCAGCACTAATGCTCTAGCATTGTCCTGCAACTATTTGTAATATCTACCTAATTACGAAATACACTAACAAACTTGTTTATGAAACGTACGAGTATATACCGTTAGCTTACTCTAAGCCAAAGCTACTGAATACTAACTCTTCCATTAAAATCCGTTCAGTAGTTTCTGAGTTAGAGGTAACAAACAAACAATTTGCCAAAAATTCTAGAATATTATAAACATTTTCGATCGACAAAATTATTATATTAATAGTACACAAAACAAACATTGTTTTATCAAAAAAATTAAATGTGTTACATATTTACAAGCACATCAATGCAATATTATGACGATTACACTTACAATACATACAAATTGATGTGAGGACGTGTGATTTAACATTCAAAGCAGCTCACACACATTATCAATTTGTATATTTCAAGCAACGCCATTCAATAAAACTGAATTGAATAATTCAATTTACAATTGTAGAGGATGCATTTATCACATATAAGATGGGTATGCTTGTCCAGAGCAAATATAACCGTGTAGTGCAACAAGGGATGTGACGATATCAATATGCGATGTCGATACTAGTGAAAAACTCACCACTCTATGCTTGCTAAATTTGATATAATAATAGAATACAAAATGTACTGCAGGAAGCGGGTAGTTTACACTAACTAGCCACTTAGTTTCATTTTAATTACACGACAGTGCGTTATTATAATGTAATTTGAAGTACATTAAAATATCAATTTTCCGCTTAAATAAACGAGCAAAACTCGTGAGAACCTGGACAATTAACGTTTTACGAAAGGTTTATTACCACTGCTATTAAAATTTGATGTTAGAAGTATGATTCGAATTTAAACGAATCAAGGATTCAAGCGTTGCTCCTAACAACACTGCAACTACTGGTCATATTAATTAAAATCTTGACTAAGTTCCTTATAACTTTTGGATATTTTCTTCATTTGCATGAATTTAAAACATGGTTCCGCTTAGCAGGCGTGTTAGTATTCAACATCACGTTATTACAGATATTGGTTTTTTTATGGTTATATATTTTTTTCTTTTTTTATTCGTTTATTGGCAGAATATCGATATAGCACACCAACCAATGGCCCTATTCCTACTCCAAGCGAGTGGGAACAATGCTCGCGGCGGGCGGCGGTGACCGGCGGTCGCCTCGCCTCTGCCCGTTGATTGTACCTTACGACGACAGGCAAGAGCTATCGCAAATAAGTATTTATTGCCACCACACAGCCTCCAACTATGATCTTTTGTTTTCCGTCCAGTAGTTGATACTTTAGTCGTAAGCTTGTAACACAGTCAAAGAAAAATCGATGGTTTTGTTTTGTTGATTCTACTTGAACAACTGGAATATTTATTGGTGCTTCTGAGCGCACTAACGTGTCATGCCCCGTGTCTGTCGATGTGCTGTATTCTAAACTTTATTTCTTACCAAACTACCTATGGCCATGATTAGCTTGAATTACTGTCACTCCAGCTGCTAACAAATTTAAATTTTGAATTTGTACCGCTTCATCTCTGTCAATATTTTGCTGACAGGAATATTATGTTACTTGATTGTAAGCTCTGATCATCGATATAGTCCAGCGATACGGTGCACAACCCTATATTATTTGTAAGCTGTCTCGAGTTCACCCGTAACATGATCCTTACCAGAGCATTACATCCATGATCCATTTGCGTGTTGGATCATTTAGACCGTAAGCCTATTTGAATCGATTCATTATCGTACATAGCTATGCAGTTCTGTTTCAACATTGTCTTTTATTATCTATTCAAAACTGCTCGTAACGCCTTGCTGAGGTATTGAATTCAATATTATACGTACCTCATACTATCAGGAACGTACAACTACCATGCACATCTGTAACTTTACATAAACTTTACTTTTTTTTTAGGAGTTTCGGAGTTATCCATTATTAAGACTTATCATTTCAGACCATGAACGAACACAGTACATATAATACGTTCACACACGAAGAAGAACGCGTTCACATTCATGAACGCGTTTCACAGTGACCCACTATACCTATTTTTCTAAGAATTCATTCAATGATGTCGATAATACTTTATCAAGTAAATCAGTGACTACAAAACCATGGTCCGTACTTACAAAGACACTTGAATACTTCTTCAAATTATTCATACTTAGAACGACACAACACCGTTTATAAGGAACACCGGTCAGTCCCAGAACATCACTTCGATTGCATCACAGCGATACTCCCAAACTATCATCGCCAACTAACAAGTGTCAGCTTGCTCTCCGATTTAGATGACACGATAACACACCGAACAATAATCCCCCGCCGATCGACCGATGAGAGTCCGACACGATTATTAGCAGTTCAGAGGTCAGATCGTATCGTTAACTGTAATAATCATGCGATCTCGCGGTTGAGAAAGGTTTTCTTTCACAATGGGTAAATGAAATGAACAAAGTAAACGACGCAATACTTATGAAAATTCCGTGTCTAACAAGGAACCCTAAATAATACTGATTAGCTAGTTGTTTTCCTCCATCTCTCCGTCTCTTAAAGGTAGTGGATGTACTTCAAAAAGAAGAATCTTTTTATGGTGAAAACTAGCTTGATATATAAACCATGATAATGCATTTTTCTAAGCAGGATTCTTTAGCACATTGTGTTTTATCTGTATATAATGAATTTATGCGTTCTTCGCCCTACGTTTTGACTTTTTAAACTTCTACAGAATGTATTTCCAACTGGGACACAATTTCATCCAATCCTAATCCCATTCCTCGAACCCAAACCACCCAGTTCAAATTAAGTAGGTGTCCTAAGGTCAGCACACCATGTGGCTAGACATCTCGCTACCAGTACCCTTCTGTCGGTGACCCTTGCTAGCTCCAGCATTCCTTCTTAGGCTTAATAATACACATAAGTCGACCCAACGATCTGGCTAACCCCTCATTATGTATCGTACTAGATCCGTACACCACTCGCTTGTTATGCGTTCCTGGTACTTGTGCCCACCCACTTCACAAATGTACTGCAAATTATTCGCTTTACGAGAATTCGTCGGAGCTGTGTTCATGTTAGACAGTAAAATAATGTGCACACGTCATTTATGTATACATATAATAATATATTATAGTAGATTGCCATATTTATGAAAATGGATCGTTTTAATACTTACATACCTAAGCGATACAAGTAGCAAAAAAATATATAAATCACAGAGTTGCAAGTTTGCTAAATGTATCAAGGCGCTCCGGAAGTGGAGTGAAGTGATGTGGATTAAATTATACAGCCTCAACGTGGGAGCGAACTAACGTGTGTGATTTTTCAACAACTCTATTCCATTTAACCAAATAGATTTCCACAAAATCGTTACTAAAATATCCATAAACGTAACTGCTAACAAAATGTCAGATGGAATGTGATAGTTAAAGATTTTGTTAATAAACATGTAAATCTCTGGATACACCTAAACGAGTAACACAGTTACTCCATGACAAGCATCGCTTAGGCGTTTAATTAAAAATTATATTTTGCTTTAGATTGGATAACGATTTGCAGGGTCAATATTACCAAAATATGCTAAATAACGTTTTCAAAAGATTTACATTTGAGTTCAATTCTTTATTGATAGGGAAATATTCCTTCATGTCAAAATTGGTTTAAATACTTCATAATATTATTATATTGTATGTGTATTGGTTTACATAATTCATAAACAATGCAACATAATTATTTCTGTATATTATTATATGTTTACAGAATTGCGACAATCTATTAGTTGTTCTCTATCTACGACGGCGCGCGGAAATTGTATTTTTACGATGTTGCGGCAGTCGCTTAGGTGTGTCCGACATTGGGGCTTTAAATTTTAATATCAGATTCAGACGGGATAGAATTATATTATGGTAATGGAGGTGATGTTTAGCATCCGGTGACGCCCAACGCATTGTAGAGGACGCGTCGACACGCGTCTCGTTATTAAAATTATTTATAATTCTATTTTGGTCTCCGGAAATCTGGACAATGTTCACAATGTCCATTTGTGGTTGCGTGGGATGCGGCTTAAGGTAGGCTCGATACCCGCATAGTTTAGGGATGCTCAGTAGAGCTCTTTATACTGGCAGTTTATATAACCCTTGGTATGTTAATGGAGATATAAACTAAATTTAGGTTTATACAACACCCATTATTGATTGTTAAGTATCGTAATTTTGGTTGACAGTTTAGTAGACTTTACAAAGTTTATTGCCGCACGAGAAAAGCTAGTGTCGTTGCATGTTGGTAGATTTTACGACTTTTTACTTATCGTATGACAAGACATGTACCTACCTAAGAAACACAGGATCGTAAAATAGAATGCACCTAAAGCACCTACTAAAAAGCAAATGAATATTTAAGTGGTTGAAAATAAATTTCATGCATCACCATCATCACGATTCTAATTTCGAGCATCTTCAAAAAAATCTTTAAATAAAACTGAACGTCACCGTTCCACTTTCATCGGAAGCCATATTTTAATTAAACGTCTAAAAAACTGGTCTTCATTGTAATTGAATTAGGCATGAAATAGACAATTACCTGCTCCATATTCATGGCTTTTTGTTGAAAGAGAGATGATATTTCTTTTATGTGTTTTATTGGAGGTATAAGTGATCCACACTGTCTCGCCTAATGGAACATTGAGAGATAAAAAATGCCCACACAAACGTGAAGTTGAATCAAATGTTCTCCGGAAACAAAAAGTTTGAACATCATTATTGACAGCTCATCCCACACACTTTAAAACGTTTATGCCATTAACTTTTAAAATAAAAAATATAATATCACAGCTGCCTGAACCTAAGACGAATAATGAAACAACAACTTAATTTTTTTATAAAGTGCTGCACTCCTGCTAAAATGCTACTTGTAATCAAACATAAAAATGTATTCTGATCTTAGTCTACTAACTCTCCAAGGAAAAGTTACCTTTATTTCCAAGTTTCTATTTGGCATAAAATACATGTATACCTACTAGTAACTCAATGTATATATACCAACTTTATCGCCGTGTTCAAACTGTCTGTAACTCCACTTACACCAATATCTCCCACACTGTGACAACATTAGTTGCATAATAACAATCAATGATACAATTTTATAGGCCCATAAAATACCGTTAATGTCACATAGTGAAAAATGACTTTGCTTCCATTAAATCGGTCCGTAATGCAATCGTTCTTTCCCACACCGATAAAAAAGTGTTAAAAGCTTCAATTAGATTAGTCAGTGTTTTGTTGCTGAGATACGCTTTTTAAACGGTTGATTTACGGACTTCACACTAGAAAACATCCTTTCTAAAAATGCTTGTACCTTTCTATAGTTTTATAAATGCATAAACTGTAGGATCTACATTGAAGCGAAAATGATATTTAGCGGAAGTCATTCACACTGGAAGCTTGATGCAAGTAAATCTAGCTACAGTTGAGGTAGCAGCTACTATGCCAATAAAGATAGATGGCATTGACCACAATCAACCCACAAAGAGATTCACGAAAGAGTGTTAAAACAACTAAGGTCATGGCATGGGTATAAGCGTGACGATGGCAATCAAAACAATACAGTCCAAAGAACAGTTACTAAGCCTAGATAAATAGCAGTTACTATAGCGAACTCTCAAAATATCGCACATATGAGGTTACAGTTACTACGAATCCAACAACAGACGCGGTGATAGTTACTGCGACCATACTCGGTAATTGATCCAACACCGAGCACCTATCTCGTTAGTGTAATTGGTCAAATCAAAGGCACGTTACCTCAACACACGTAACGTAACTGTTAACAATAAAGTCATGACCGTGTGGAATAACCGAGATTGGCGATTGGTGGACTTGAGAAGAGATAGTGTAGAGGAAACCGGACAAACCACAAAGTTAATGGGCCCTAAGCCAAGGATTAAGGGCTGAAGGAAATTGTATCAAAAGCCCTCATGTTTTGTAACTTAAAATAATCTTACTAGGTCATCTGTATCCCAGTATCGTAACGAGTAGCACAAATTTGGTTTATCATGTAAAAGCAGCTTTCATTAAATTTTATCTAAACTTCTAGGCTTCAGGATCTCTATACTTTAGCGTTCGTTGAATGATATTATTATAATACAAATTTACCTATGACTTTAATCCGCTTTCACAAAGTTTCAGATAACGTAACAACAACCCGTATCGCCTTAGATACTTTAACATTAGCCCACATCGAAACTCCATTCACATAACCTAATGCTACGTTACCTAACAAATTAACAACTACCACGTTAAATACGAACACACATAAAGCTTTTAGCAGAATAACATTCATTGTTTCAAAGCTACAGAGTAGCGCTGAGCAAAAATGCTCATATTGTGTAACTGAGCCTTAGGCAATAAAGACCAGTGTAAGTTGATACATCCGGACACTCCCCAGCTTTCACTCTTCGCTGAGATAACGGGTCGTTGTTTACTGGTCCTTGGTGCCAAGGTATTGAGGAAATGGAGACCCCAGCTTCAACTGGATTGTTGTCTGTGAAAAGATGGAAGTCCTTTTCGGTTTCGCTTGCAATCAGTTTTCGTAAGTTGATTCTTGTTACAATGTAAACTATTGTCAAATAATATAATTACTTATGCAAGCCGTTCAGTTAGCTCAGTCCTAATTCTTATCTACTACATAGGTACGTGTCAATGAATAACAAAACGCAAATTACTTGATAACAACCTTATGCGCCACAGTAGGTACATTCCTAATTAATCGTGACCCACAAATTAACACGAAACTGAATTAACTCAACCAAGTGTTTATAGGACCAGTTGTAGATTTACACGTGCCTTTTCGTGCCCCAAAACGTACGGAAATAAACATTTACTTACATTTTAGATGCAAATCTAAGAGGTAACAAGCCACTAATTTGCGGTTAACACAAGTTAACATTCAGGGGACGTGACCAGGGAAAGTAGACAGAGATAGTGTGAATTTATCAAGTGCACGAAGGCGATATCTACTGGATTACGCAACGTAAACTACAGTATACTCGTAACTTTTGAAAGGGCTAAACTTGGAAGTCTAATTCTACAGGAAAGATTTGTGGAACTACACCCAATCTTGGTGGCGTATTTTAGATTGCATCAACGCAAAGTATGATACTCGTATATTTTGTTAGAATATACATTCTCAAAAGTATTGCCAGCCTCTGATGTCAGAGTTTGTCAGCTTATGGGTCGCTTATGGGTCGGTTTGGCATGATTGAATAACAAATGGACATCCATTTACACATTTATTATTAATAAGTAAGTACACTAAGTACCTATATAAAATAGTTCATCAAGTTCGCTTCTAATACGCCATGGGCGAAACCATGATGAATCCTCATTAGCTTAATAATAAACGCTGCTAAGACTGGATAAATTACCTCTTCTCGCTTAAATATTAATGAGAAACTAATAATTCCTGACGGGAACTAATGACGGTTCCTGAAAGGCCCCTACAAAAGTTAGCTATTTGACCCCATATCCATCAACGTTTATTGCAAGGGCCTTTGTTAGTACGCTTAGGGTCAAACTGTATCCGTCTTACCACAAAAGTTAAAGCCAGAGTTAAACAGATGTTTCTAAAATTTCTTTCCACAAAATCGACCGTCTATCTATCACTCGTTATTGAGTTAGAAAAGCGAGGTGTAAAGAGAAAAATATTTAGACACGTCTGTTCAACTCTGGTTTAAATATTTTGTGGTAAGACCATATAAGTCCATATGTACAAAAGTAAAGGCTTCGACGAATTGTCTTCATATTTAAGCGAGTTAAATTGTCATCGATTATGACACCTGCGTTGGAATTGGAACCATGTGCTCCATGATTTATTTTCATGAAAGTTCTAATATTTATTGATACTTTAGGTCGCAAAATTACATAACCTTACTTTTAGATTGTTCACGATTGTGAAACATGGACTCAGTTTAAAAAATAGGTACAATCCATCAAAGCCTATGTAAAAAGAGAATTGTCGTCGAAATTGATGTCGCGCGTGAGTTAATTTACTGTTTTTGTTGTATTGACATCACAACGCTATACTACTCTGTCATTATACGTCTAGTAGCGTACGACTAATTGCACGTCGGACAGGACATGCGGACAGTTTGCTGGATTTGATCGCCAAAAACGTCCCCCATTGACACGTTATTAACGGTCGACAAAATAGCAGACGTTTTTGCATAATCTATTACGAGTAGTATCAATCAGTTATTTATTTGGGACGAGTGCGATACCCTGTTGCAATAATTTCGCCAGGACGTAAAACAGAACGATATAAACGCGGCTGCAGTGCACGTACGAAGCAGGCCGAACTATTGAAAAAAATCGCGTCGTTAATCGTTTTTTCTATGGGGTCGGTGCCACTACGACGGCGCGTCTGTTTTTGCACAAATTTTAACAAGCTACAATCACAGTAGAAGTTAAAAGTAGAGTCTGAATTATACTTCTGCTTGGTAATCTTCTACTGTGGTACGATCCAGTGACCACAGAAGCAAGTCGACCCATAATGAGGTCAACAGGGGTCAGCTCGCGTGATACTCGCCATAAAGTTGCCTTTTCGTCCAGATTTACAGCGCCACGATATACCCCCTTATATAGGGGTCACGATTAACTGCACGCCATTAATAACCCCTTAAGTTAACCTGGGATCGATTCTATTTAGTAAAAGTCTTTGGGTTATCTCGAGCGATATCTTCATTAGGTTATTGGAATTAGTGCAGTTGCAGTTACGTGCAGCCGTTAGCTGTGATTGGACTAGGTTTTGAACTAACTGTATATAAATGAATACTCACTGTAATTGCGTGTATAAACTGAGCAGAGTTTAATAGTAAAACTTCATGGTTTGTAGTAGACCGATTTTAGTTGGATCATACGTTTTATTGCACTTTAAGTAAGAGAAGGAGCCGGCATTACCATTTTTAGTGATCTCTGTGATTTTTAGTGACTCGTTGTGCTAGTACAATGGGTGAGTGAATGTTTGTGTAGGGCAAATCTTGGGATTGAATAATGACCCAAGTCTATCGAGTTGCAATATTAAAACTATAATTATTAGAGCGATGGCTGATCTAATTATAGAGACGGGCGGGAGGTAAGTAGGCAACCAAAACTTCAACGAGTCGCATTACATTGATATCATTTGATCATGTCATGATCTATTTGGAATACCGAATAAATATTTTAGAAGAGCTTGCCTGGAAAATTATTAGGAAAATCTTTTTTAAATATACTTTAGGTATAGGCAGGCATTTGAACACTTTTTAATCTGAAGTAACCGTGATCGATTATTATTTATTATTTTGTGTTTTAAAAGTACCTGCGTTGCTCTCTCGAAAACATAGGTTATAGAACTAAATAGGTGCTACATTAAACATATCAGCTGTAACGTACATCCTACTTGTTCAAAAGTAACATAACAAAATCCCACAACGCTTTCAGACTTGTCGGCTGCAGCCTTGTCAGACCAGTAATGAGAAAATCAATAGTTATTGACCAAGTCGACGGCCGAGGACCGCTCGTTAAATTTCCCACAGCCAACCTTTTTACCCGACTGCTGGCGGGGGGTAATGTATTTTCACACTTAATTACATAATATTAACTCTTTGCTCTTGGTGAACTAAGGAAACACGTCGTTTGTGGGATAACACAGGCGTCAACCTCATTATGTTGAGCTTGGGATTTTGTAATCATTTACCCAATATAGGATTAGAGGGTAATCCCATCGCTGATCCGACTTCCTACGATTTCAGGGTAGAGTGAATGCCGTATTATTTACACCTTGCGTTAGAATCTTATTTGAACGAAACAGAGGACTTCAAATTAATTTACCTACTGAATAACTACTGTGCTACGAGTATTAGACTATTATATTGTAACTATTTAGATATTTTATAGAAAGAGTATACGAACAGTTTTACACATAAACAGTTACTACGTTTGACCCAAAGACAAACGAAAACAAAACAGATAGAGCTTAATAAGCTGTTTAAAAAATATGATCCATATCAGCTGTGGTCCGAGAAATGGTACAAAGGAGTAATTTGTGCGCAGCCCAGTTATATCGGGGTCAATAATTCAAGTATTTGTTGTAAGTAAGCAATATGATTATAGCACTCAAGTCAACAAATAATTAAATAGTTAAGAGTAGTCTTCATCAAATATTACCCTTTTCTCCACCGACACCGCAACCGTCTCGGTATGTTTGCACTTTATCTAATACTAGCAGTGCCCGCAACTTCGCCCGCGTGACATAATGACCCTGGACACTGGGACTTTTTTATTTATGAAACGATTGACATGAAACAAATACTAAATGTTAAGTGAAGCTTACCACATATTACATATCTATTACCACATATTATATATCACTCAAAACCACATCTAAATCGAATAAACCATTTCTGAGATTAGCGTGCACAAACGCAGATGAACAGACAAAAATGCTAACAATCGTTGTTTTGGGTGCTATTTGCGTTGATGAAGGTCCCAATAATAAGTTTCCTCATTATATCTTCCATGTACAGACAGCGATTCGTTACATCTTCTTCTTCTCTTCTATCTATACATATAAAAATCAAATGCTGTTCGTGTGTCTCGCTAAAACTCGAGAACGGCTGGACCTACTCGTATTTGGCTGATTTTGGTCTTGAATGATTTGTGGAAGTCCAGGGAAGGTTTAAAAGGTGAATTTTATCACTATTCCACGCGGACGAAGTCGCGGGCACAGCTAGTTTTTATTATAAGTATGTATAGAAGAAATAATACAGAAGTTGTCTCACGTCTCCTCGCACGCCTTGTAACCGTGACCAAAACGAACAGTATTGTTTATCGAGTGGCGTTGAGGTCGGCGATGCGACTTCGTGAGTCAACCATTTTTGTCCGTGATAGTTATTCCGTGGCTATCTCCCGCTGCTTAGCGCCAAGTGCCGCCACCGGTTTCAGCCATCGGCGATAGTTAATAACAGGGAGGAAGTTGTTTTCTTAGTCGCCGGCTAGCGTGAAAAGCGACGGTAGCGTAGGTGATAATCTGCGAGTTGCAATCCATCGTCGCGTCGGTCTATAGACTCGAAGTCTCAGTCTGCACCAATTAGGTACTGGGGGCGGATTTATGAAAGTCATCGGTGATAATATCGTCTGATAATAATAAGAGTAATAAAATAAAAACATAATTCATTTTGGTGATATAATATCACCAATTATTTTACTTAAGAAAATCAACCTGTGATTGTCTAATGTTACTTGCAGGGTTATACTTACGCATAATAGTAGCTGCTGTTCTGAAGCGGAGCAGTCGTAATCCGTAGGTTTTGGTTGTTATTAGTTGTTACTGTTGTTATTCATTTTCTATAAGTACACCAATTCGCAACTTTGTAACACCAGAGATAAGATTCATTTGTCTTCGATTACCTATTTCAAGACATCAGATCTCTAAAAATCTAAAGTAGTAGGTACATATCAAGTAAATTATTTTATTTGTTTTCCAATGAAAATTCAGTTACTAGGTACTATAAATGCTTGGCATTTGCAGGGTATGTGAGTATATTTAGTACGAGTTCATATCCGCCACGTCCCGCCTAGAACCGCGGCAAATGCTCGTAACAACAATGACAAATGATGCATTACAAAGATTGCGCGTTACCGTTCCACGTACTACCTAGTTAAACTCATTTGCATTTAAATTAGATCATATATATAACATGAAACATAGCCTGTAAGAGGCTGTTATGTATAAATAACTAAAAACTCATTGGACAATAAGTTTAAGACTGGCAAGGTACTGCCTAATTTTATCAATCCAGCGAGTTTCTTCTTGGTAGGGCCGAAGTTTCCGCCCCTACTACCATTTTCTTTCCAAAGCATCTTCGCCACAAGATTATACTCTTAACTAGCTGATCCGATAGCTTTAATTCCATCGCGTATAGTGTCTAAAAGTTTCATAAGTCATAGGTCAACTCAAGAACCTCCATCCTTGCACTAACAAAACACATAGCAACATAAAAGCTTGGCCCTTATCATGATTTAGTTGAAACATTTCCCAGAACTAACATTAAAGTGTATTTTAACGAACCCCTGATGATTTAAAACCTGGATAGAAACGAGAAGACTTCGTAATAATACCCCGAAGCTTCGGCTACACCTGCGCGACCTGCATGGCCACGTGTGACCAATGGAAGTTACTGGCTGGATCCTTCGGCGTCAATCTCAAGACATCATTCGCTGTGGTGTCACCCGGTACCAATATCTGTTTGGATTATACACTTTGGAAGTCAATATTAGACAATACTTCTATTGAGCTTTATGTCTAGTTTTCATCATCATCATCATCAGCCTGAAGACGCCCACTGTTGAACATAGGCCTCCCCCTTAGACCGCCACACCGTCTACACACACCACGTGTCTAGATTTGCCTCAAACAAACTGTCACATTAGTAAAGTAAAATTTTACTGAGGAGCCGGGGAAAAGGTGTCCGAATATCAGAAAATATTCAATTTATTAGACTTACGGGTTATATAGAAAATCAAAAGAATTTCGATAAATAAGCTGTCATTTATTCGATGCTTACGGATCAATTAATTTATTCTCATAATGTGAACCAATAATAACTATACTTCAATACATTAATTCTACAGAAAATTTGCTCTACCTCTAACGCTGACGCAGGTCCGTGCAGGTATGTCTGGAGGCTAAATTACGATCCTGCGCTTTTCCGAATGATCGGGCGACAGTAATTGCTTTTCAGCCTGCCTCGAAACCGACCAAATTGGCAAAGAGGAGGGTGTGTGTCCATATTTCATCTGCTATTCGTCATTTTACCGAGCGATACGATCAAATTGTATAAAATTTGAATAAATAAATTGCTTACGAGAAAACGGTCTTGAACTTTAGAGAATACAATGGACTATGGATTTATCGAGATTTAAAACGTTCTAAAAGTGTCTGTAATATCGAATAGCAGTCTCATTGTTGGAGTTTGCAACTAAATTATGATTGTTGTTAGTTTAAGCACTTTCCCAGATAACGCTCTGGCAGTTTTAGGTACCTACTTCAGTTAAGTTTCGTTACGAAAGTTGTTCTGATAACTCGTGAATTATTTGTTTTTATAAAGTTACCTACCATTTTCTTATCACCTGAGGTTATTTCTGTCGATTTAATGAGCCGCAGACTTTTCCCTGCCATATAAAAAGTAGGTATTTCATAATCAATGTTGAATGGTAGAGTTGTACCATTTTAAAATACAAACCGTCCAAGCGCAGACTGCCTCTTCTACTAACGTCGCAGTTATTTCTTACCAATTTTTCCTGAAAATGTACACTTTTTCATCGCCACAACAATGTGTTTCAAATTAATCACAGACAGTTGCTACAATGTTCACTACACAAGTACACAGTAACATAGTATCAAGATGTCGATATCTGGAGGTTTCATAGTAGCACGCCACAAGATTTAAAGCCAGCTGTGTTCGTATCCACGTCGGACAAATATTTCACCTTGGTCTGCGCCAGTGGCTCTTAAACTTGCCGAGGGGCCTTGGGGATTAGGATGAAAGCACACTTTGAAAATCTACGATTCGAAAATGTGTTCCTAATTTTATAAAGATACCTAATTATCTAAATGATTGGCATGCTTTTTTGCCATACGTTAACATCTCTTTAATGACATAATATTATGAAGTATCTTAAGTATTCAAGTTGAACATAATTTTATTATTTTATTTATTGTCTTATAATTATAATCTATTTTATTTTAATAAGCCTGTATAAATCAGCTGGGGATGGTATAGCCATTAGCCAATGCATGTTTTATAATATATTTTTTCTATGTTGACATAATTCTGAGTGAGAGATGCAATACTCGTAAACTACATAAATGGTGGTATAATAAAAGATTGAGAACAATTCTCAAAGTTTCACGCCATGCGGAAACGCTAGCAATGTGAGGGGTGTAAATCAGAGCGGTGTTTCTAGTTCATATCCGTATTTTCAGTCCCATCCCTAATGTACCTTCAACCTGTGAAATGGGAAATTTTCAATAACATACCGTTTTGCCTGATGATGCCTCGTTTAGTATGCCTAACCGACACTAATTGCAACTAAATTTAATGACAGCTGTGCCCCATTTCAAACTTTGAACTGCACTGTCCTGTTCAATCAAAATTCAATTAGCGGTTAGTGTCAATACTTCCCGAAATACTTGCTGCATTGCCGCATTTTAGGGCAAAGCTTAATCTTTATCCAAAATGAAGGTCAGAAGTTGTTCACGTGTTGCCTCAACCAGTCGCATTCTTTAAAAATGGTATGGGCTTCCGATCCCCACGGCTTAAGTGGTAGGTTTCTTTTTCTTATTTAACTTGAATTGTTCCATGTAAAGATATAGTAAATTACACCCTTTTACTCGCCCATTATCTCCAACCTGTTTCGCGGTTCCGCCGGTTCATATTCGCGCAACATGCGTGCGGGACCATTCCTAACCTTCCCCGGTATTTAACTGACGCCCAATAAGTACCGCTCCTGAGTTATGTTCCTTCAAGCATCCGAGGATTTATGGTTTGGGTTCATGTAAGGTTTACTATTTCAAACTCGGTTCATTGACATTTCTGAAAGATGCTCTTGCTTATCCCAGATTGATGCGCTCAGGTTACCCTAACGAGGATCGGAATTTCTCGTCCAACCGTCTTATGACAAAAGACTGAGGAGGAAATCAACCTCCCATAGTCACGTTTCAATCATTCAATCTGTATAATTCTTCAAAAGATCTAACGCACCCATGTCATGTAGAAAGTATAATCGCAAGCATCTAGCGTGCTTATCTAATCATCGCTTCTTTCAGTTGAAACATTGACATGAACATGAAATTATTATAGACTGATTTTGCCTTCATTATCATCTTTAAGAATATTCTCTCTACTGAAGCATATTCCTTCGCTACGAAGAAAAAAATATGATGTATATATGTACAAAAATGTTATATTTTGACATTACAAAAAGAACATACTTATTGAGCTACCTACTAAACTGCCCCATTTGCTTGCCTCCATGTCCATTACTCTCATAAAAGTATACTCCACGCAAACCCGATTATTTATCCCTTTCCTTACAAAATGTTTGTATCCCAGTCAGACAGAGCCAGGCAAGTTCCATGTTAACGTGCCAGTGAACTTGTTACTTGTCTGGTACTTGTACAACTGCTGGAGCAGATAAACACAGCACGAGATTTTACTCTAGTTTTGTATTTTCTATTCTTGTGGAGAATATTCTTGACGTTAGATATAGGTAGATAGATAGATAGATAGCAGAATCTAAAATGTAGGTATAGACATAGAAAATAAATAGGTACGAGGCTTGAGGGAGAATAGACGATAACTAAGGAATAATGAATACAGCTATAAATTCAATTCCATAATATATCAAAATTAAAGTGGATTGTAATGTTCAAATAAGAAAAGGACCATCCTGATTTTAACCAGAAAAACCAGATACACTTTTTATTCATAATTCATCACAATTAACGTCAGATAAGACCGGATCGGATTAATTAGACCGGTGAAGTAAAGTTTGCCGTAAATTGCAGGTCATTACCAGTTTGATTCCAGTATGACATCTAATGATTACTGATTCCTTGGTATTTCACCACTAAATATAGAATAGAATAGATACCTACCTACTAATATAAATACTTGGATTATGTGCTTTGGACACCTTGGGCTGGTCCGAGATATATGTAACTACAACGTAATAAGGAAGTCGCAAGACAAATTTATGCATCGGTTGACATTTCTGAGTAACTATTGTCACGAGACCGCTGGGTACTTAAGTTAACAATACCATAAACTCCTTTATTTTAAGTACTTATAGAGCTTATATTATACTTACTAAGTAGTACAAGACTGGAGGAGTGTTTATCATTATCCTAATATTTTCTGAGCGTTAAATGATTTTTAGAGGCATCGTCAAATCCGTTTCGAAAATGCTAGAACAAGATATAAAATACACACAACCATACTTACTTTTTGTGTGCAGGTATATCTTGTTCACCATACTGGAGGTCAATTCAGCTTATTTAGGAACGCTTGAGTCGAATCTCAATGGCGTGGTTTTGGAATAGTTCGTGACGTATAATGGAAATCTGTTATTTTTTTTAATTAGTCAAATAAGAACATTTCAAAATTGACCCCTAGTTCATTGAACCATTTAGTTACATTAATAATACCTTTACGCAAATCCACTGTTAATATTTTCACGCAATACGTAATAGACTACCTCCATCCCATCAGACCAAGAAGCAGGAAGCGGCCACTAAATTAAAATAAAATTACATTAGATAGCATCCCTGCGCGAGTTACTGCTAGTATATATAACTGAGTCGCAGATTAACGAATACTACCATAACTACCACTTCCTGATCGCACAGAAGCGGCATGAAGCGGTATGATTTCATAACACAATTTTCCCTTTCGCAAGCTAACTTAGTTTTGCGGTCGATGGTCTGATCTTGAGCGGCCGAGAAATGTAGCCAATTTATAATTTAATACCAGGGCTATTCCATAAGGGGTGGCCAATGTGGCCATGTGCTCGTGGTGTCTACGGTGCTGGCTCTTTGGTGTTTTGTCGTCCCTTATGTGTTGCCAGTTAGACTGCATCATCTAGATTATTCTAGATCGAGCTGCCTAATAGTACGTGCCTGAATTACGGGGAGATCATGGAAATGCCGCTCGAGGCGTTTCCTATATTATTTACTACAAAATTCTTCTCATTAGTCATCCAGACAGAACTATACTTCTAAATATATTAGCTTGTACCTACCTAATAATACAGTCAAATAAAATGCTTGGAACTCGGCGAATCAGATTATTATGCGGATCCGCGACGCCTTGCTTAAAAAGGAAGAACACATTTAGGTATTTGTTTTACGACAACACACAATATTTTGCGTAACACTACGTTTTTTAGAACGCGTTCAGGATGCGATGTCGCGTGGGCCGCTTGTTATGGTACCCAATAAAGGTGTTTGTCGATTTTAGATTAATGGTTACCCTACATCGAGGCGATCCGCCATACAAGCTTCGGACCAACTTGATCCTCCTATATAATGACGTATTGATTGTAGTTTTCAACTTACAAACTTGTACCAATTTTGTTACAGCTTTTGTGGAAAATGTCCGACAGAGATCCGGGTTTTAGAACACAATACTAAAAATAGAACCAGTAAACATCATTTGGTATATTTTTTGGACAGATAAATAAACTATCACAATATGACAATAGTCGCATTTCGAAACAACACTGATCGAGTTTTTATCTATAAAATTCGATAAAACCACGTTAACGTCTATAGTTTTGAGTATTATCGTCATTTTTGCGCCGTCTCATTAGTGAATAGTTTGTGTTGGAGACGAACACGGTGTTAATGTATGAATGAAGAGCGGGCTTTAGTGTGTCAAACTATCAGATTCCTCTTTACGGGCTGACAAATAAATTTTGAGATTTGTAACGAAGTAGTTAGACCTATCTTACAATAACTAGATTATCTAGATATAATATTGTACAACAATTACGAGCAATCATTTCAGGCATCATACGAAGAGCTAGGGCTCCTATCTCTGTAGTAACACACTCGCAATGAGCTGTCAAAGTTTTATATTGGAGTCTGTGAAAGAAAATTGAACCGCAAAGCTTTCATTTACCGCCAAAATTTATCACCCATAAAACAAGTCTGCCCTAAGACCGTCTTTCATCTTCTTCCGCCGATTGTTTGTCCTTTGTTTCCACCTGAAAATAGATTTCGCGAAACTCTTAACTTAATTACAACGTTTCTTTTCGAAGAGTTTTAACTAATGAATGAAGACTCTTTGAAACGGGAGGGTTGTAATTAACATTAATAATGCGCTTTTTATTGGACATTTATATTTGTGAAGAAGCTTATTATTTTGTATTTTGTCTGTCCGCCTGTCTACAGCACTTGTCATTCGGAAGTGAAATTTCTCCAACTAATGGGGAGGTTAATATTCAAATTTAACCAAAAGCGGAAGTGTTCTATTTGTATTTGCGTTTAGTTCTCGAGTTATTTCTCTAGTAGATCGAACAATGAGTTAAATAGGGTTGTAAACTATTATCTTTACTTGAGCTGCGTTCAATCTTTTAATAATAATAATAATAAATTTAAATTTAAGATTACACAATAAATGATGTGAATAATAAAGATAATAAAACTTTATATCAGTTGACCAGAGATCCATATTAGAGAGTTAGATTAGATATATATAAGTATGTACACAGACAACTAAAAATTATGCATTAAAATAAACATGAAGGTAATCACTGACCATTCTCATTTAAGTGATCTAACTTCACATTAGCGTATCGGGAATTCATCCATTCCAAGTGCAGTTCTTCTTTGAGTACTCTTCTTTGAGTTCACTCGTTACCTCTTCGTACTCTCACAAGTCACTCGTAGCAACAAAATGGGCTAGCTGCCGCAGACCGGAATAACTTGAAGTTATTTATAGATAGTGATTTTACCTAGTATGCTTTCGATATTTGGTTCCGCTACACTTTACCTGCCAAGGCGTACGTGTTTTAGCGGTGGTGAACGAGCGGTTACTTATCATGGTCGTTTTTGATAGAAGGATAGTTATACCTACCTGATGCCACCCACAACACTGCACAAAAACGTTTCTTGTTAGATGGTCAAAGTCTTAACTTTCCTATACGATTTGACATTCGTCTTTCCTTTTATCTAAATTTGTGAGTCTTTCTAGGTCTGTATCTTCCTCTCTTGCCTTCTATGATGCTTTTTATACATTCGTTATGTTGTATAAGTAAGCCAAACATCTTTTCTGTTCTTTCTATTGTTTCTATTTACGCTAGCCTACTAACTACTAGCTACTACTACTAGCTAAGCTATCTACGCTCCTTCTCTCTTCCCTACTAACTTCCCTTTTATAATGGTTTATACATTTGTCAGTCATATAAGGTGATCAAACCTCTGTTGCCTTCTCTTTTCCGTTGTCGCTGGTACGCGCTGTAACTAATTCTTCCTTTCTTTTTTTCTTTACCCACAGGATGACGTTCGCTTTGGCCCTGGTGCTGCTGTTAGCGAGCGGGGCGCGGGGCGGGGAGCCGGTGTTCGACCCCAGCACCCTGATGCGGCTGGTGCTGGTACCGTCGGATGCAGCCGTTGGCTCCGTCATCTACAGGGTGCGGGCTTCGGACCCTGACTTCGACTATCCTCTGCATTTCGAGCTTATTGGTAAGTACTAACGAAATATACTATAGGTGGCTGCAGACTTCCTCGTAAGACTTTAGTAGAAAACATTGTTTCAGACTCTTTGATATATCTTATGACGTATTACAAAGCCGATTTGTAAAAGGAAACTGCCTCTTGATTTTCTGAAAGAAAGTGAAAGAATCAATTTAACGCTTCACTGAGCTATGATACTGTAAACATCTTGATTGTTTGAAAATGAAACATGCTCAGAGCCTCAGTATTATGATAACAAAGACAAAGTCAAAATCGTTTAGAATTTCATAAAACAATGGTAGCCCCATTTAACATTAGAAATTTATCAACATCTTACATGCGCAGAGATAACAAAACACTTATTACTATACAAACGAACCTGAATGCTTATGTACAATCAATTACATGCAGTTGAAGCTCAACTCTTGCGTTACTACTCAAAAGGTACTCCAATCCACGGAAGAGAGCGGCAGCAACTCTAATGTACCAAATCCCGATAATGCTATCTCGTTTTAATTGAGAGTGCTCCTTCTTCGAGGGTATTAATATAGGTATTCTTGTTGCAGGTCAGATGGGTCGCCTTGACATCGGTGTGGAGACGCTGCCGTGTACCCGCTACAACTCAGTGTGCCAAGCGAATGTCATCCTTCTGCGAAGGCTGGAGCCGGGGAGATACGTGGACTTCAGGCTCTCAGTGAGGAACACCAGGGGCCGCAGCACGAGGGTGGCTTGTTCAATAACCGGGACCAACGCGACAACCCCAAGGGACACTATCTTTCCCCACCAGCCTAGCATTATATTAGCGCCCGAAGTAAGTATTCCATTATGGTCCTTCTATATCAAATACAGGCTCGGTAGCGTTCTGATTACAAGATTATATCGTAATACCTCAGATGTTCAGAAGACCTATCTCTGTAATCAGAACGTAGTTGCGTATCGAAACGTAACATGTGAGGTACGAACGAGAAAAGATCAGTGTCTGGTTCGTCTTCTCCACACAGTGATATTATACAACATCAATTGTTTATTGACCTCTTTCAAAAGTTTAACTAATAATTTAGACTATGTACCGGAAAAAGGGGCTGAAGTTACTAGAAGGATTGTTGATGCCTGAAGTAATATAAACTGTATCACAGGCACCACCACCTTCAAGAGATACTGGTAAAAATTGCCATTCACCAACAAGTCTAAGAAACTTTATCATCATACCCAAGCTATTCAATACAACTTAATTACCATTGCCATGACCAGGCCTGAAATTAAATATTCCAGTCCTTTCACACGGAAAATCAAATGTCACGATTCCCTCAGATTACGATCTAAATTGACCGCTATCAGTACTTTTTACAAAAGCGGGCTGCTTTTAGTCTAATGATCCGTGCAAATCGAAGTTCCGTGCTACTGATAAATTGTAGATATTACCTTTAAATGTCAGAACTCATCGGCACTTAACTTGAAACACTCGGCTCTTGAAAGCACTCTCTGGCATAAATTAACTGGGGTTGAAAAAAATCTACCACAAGAAGCAGTTAAAGTTACTGAGGATATCAATTCAATATCATTGAATTCAAAATCAACGGTAACTTTCAAGAATCGGCACTCAAAAGAAGAGCAATTATGCAACATCTGAAAGGAACGGTAAAGTAGTATCTTTATCACCACGTACATTTACGTGTATGTACAGAAATAAATGCGACAGCGCCAGATGTCTGTCATGATGCGCGATGATTGATGATGATAACAACTCCCGCTTCCCGGACGGATATGGAATATGAGAATTAACACGCACTCTATTAAATGTGCACAATTTGTGCCCGTGATTGTAAACGTCTGCTAGCGCATTTTTTTCCTTAGCAAACGTACACTCGTAATAAAAATAAATAGAAAGAAGAGATGTAATTAAAAGTTAAAGGTGTTCAAGCCAAGTTCACAGAAAGGTCAGAATTGTTTGCACTCATAGGTACATAAAATTTTCGTAAACACTATGGTTGATAGCATAATGATGGACTACGCTTATGATGGAGTGAAATCCACCTCAATTATCAGTTATTGTAACCTAGGTACATAACATAGCATTATAACTCTACGAATCCTGCCAAATTTTTGTCCGGACAAGGACCCGAGTTCTGAGCCATTTTAGTCCAACAGATAGGTATCAAGCACCGTCGCGATGCCATAAAAGGATGCTCCTAAAATAAAAGTCTCTTTCAGGATGCGAAGCGTGGGACCGATCTCGAGATAGTAATTGCCAGAAAGAATCCCCTCTCGCCGAAGCCGTTGGAATTGGAACTTTGGGTAAGCCATTCATTTACATTTAAAGAGACGATACGAGCTCATCATTAGGGTTCTCTAATGACGTTTTCATACGCCGCTGCGTGTTCTACGCGAGTTTCGTTGTAACCGCATAATGAAGTTTCGCAGCGTAATGGAGATCATTTTCACAGCAATATACTCGTAGGTGCTGACGGGGATACGCCCCTGCAAACTTCACAATCTAATATTGTTGAACATGGGAATCGCAAGCGAGTAATTTTCTTACATAAAATGAGAGATTGACAATGCAAAGCATCAATTTCCTGAGGTTATTATGTTTACGTAACCCGATGGTTCTGGCAACGAATAGATCACTGGCCGTGTGAAAGATTCGGATCGCCTTCATTTACATAGGACCTCGAATGGAGAGTTGATTATGCGAAATACCAGTACCTACTCACGTTTCGTAAGAGTATTGTAGCGGAATAATAAGCATCAAAACTTTTACCTAGACCTGTTGCAAAACTGTAATGATGCATAGCTGATCATTTTAATCAAGTTTGTATATATATTGTCTGGTATTGACGACATTTTCATTGAAACTCGAGAGAATTTAGTAATTTACAAGGTTAAATTAATTATCATTTCGGGTATAGTTCACGAGATAGTTCTCATTATATCTCCATAGAAAAGGTAGATATTACTCGAGGTGTCTAAAATTCCACATTCTCTGACTGAACCCGCGATAGTAAGGTTCCCTTTGTTCGACAACATAAAGATGGGTCGGTCAGCCCATCCGTCTCTGATGCTGTCGCAATTACTGACCATTATGAACACTTTAAGACGTGTTAAAATTCTCACAGGCACGGAGAATGGTCAAGCACCCGAGGTCTTATTCTCATAAATGCTACATAATGTGGATCGTGTCCTTACGCGTAATTTTATGGCGAATTGCCTATTATGTGGTGTGTTGTGCAGTAAGCTATTTTGGTGGTAGGTAAACGTATTGTGGAAAAATTAAATGCGAGAAAAAAAATCTAGAATTTTGGTCTTAGTTTTGATAACATTTAAACATAGGACATAATAATAAAAAATAAACTGTTCGTTCGAAATTACTTTTCACTTTTGCGATGTTTCTAGTCGTTTGGCGTGATTGTTTTCTTAGGTCATGTAACCTGTACCTAGGTTTTTAGATAGTTCAAACAATCATTCGGATTTAATAATGATTGTTCTATTTGTTCCCAGGGGTCACCGCTCTTCGCAATCCGCCAACGGCGAGTGTCAGCCGAAAACACCGAAGGGACAATCTTCCTAGTCGGACCACTCGACTTCGAAGCGCAGTCTATGTATCACTTGACACTTTTGGCCGTGGTAAGAAATCGTAATGTCAAAATAGAAAACAAATTCGACACGACTTTAGTCTTAAGCCGTATTACCACAAAAGTTAAAAAGATGTTTCTAAAATTTCATTCCACAAAATCGACGTCTATTACTCGCGTTTTCTTACTCAATTCCTGGCATGCATATTTATTTAACTTGTGAATTTGTTATTGATTTAGAAAAAGCGAGGGTTAGACTCTGATTTGTGGAGAAAATATTTAGAGACATCTGTTCTACTCTAGTTTAAATATTTTGTGGTAAGACCGTTAGTTTTCAGCAAAACCTTCGCTTCTCCAAATTCTAATCGCTGCCCGTCATCTTTCAGATTCGAATAAAGTCTTTTCTTTGAAATCTTGTTATTTCATTGCATAAATTCACTGAGAACATTATAATGTTTATTTTTAATATAGGGGTCATTGGCACGCTTTACGATCATTATGGAACTGCCTTCTTAGTTTGCGACAGCCTAAACACACCTAATCACTTAATAATAAGTAAAACAGAAAAACTTTTACAAGAATATGTACCTAATTGTTTTCAATCGTAGGTGTTGTTCAAATAAATTCAAGCATCCAAGTCTGGAGCTAGTCGTCGGCACTTCAAAAGGGCTAGAAAAATGAGAACAAAATAAGTCACTCATCGTTAAAAGCATACTTATGTCTAAAGGGCAATTTGCCTTTTGCACTTAATATGTCTGTGAGCAATTAAAATGGCTTTTAAATGTTTATCAGTAGCAAACAAACGGAGTGTGCTCTGATATAGACGGGTAAAGTTTTACTTGATTTTAATTTGCTTTAATTGAAACGAATTAGGGTAATGAGGGTTCCAAAGAAGTTTTTTGTTCTAATAGTGCTTTTTGGTAGCGGTATTTCGGTGGGGTTTTCGCAGATCTGGTCCAACACAACTTGGAACCCCCAATATCAACATTAAAGACGTGAACTCAAACTCAGTAACTTTATGATCATTGACTGTATTTGCAAAAGTAAATTTGACTTTATGTAATCGATCACAAAGTTTACTTTAGCTTACTTCAAAAACTTGTTCGCTAGCTGTGGAAAATACACACGAACGTTTCGAAATTCCGCAGGATCCTTACGTGGAATTGGGCAAGGACACTCGCAACATCGCCGGTCTAGAAGTCGTCGTAGTTGTCCAGGACATCCAGGACATGCCTCCGGTCTTCACTTCCGCGCCCCCCATCACCCACTTGCCCAGACAAGTGGCGCCTGGAGACATGGTCGTGAAGGTTCGAGCTGAAGATGGAGACAAGGGAGCGCCGAGGCAGATCAGATACGGCCTGGTGTCGGAAGGGAACCCGTTCACTCCGTTCTTCAACATCAATGAGACTACAGGTAAGGCTTTGTGAAAGCTTTTTGTTCTGTAGAAATGGCGATGGAGGGAGAATGGGTTCGTGAATTATACCATAAGGCTAGATCGTATTACATGACATTATGGTGATAAAAATGCGGTGCCATCAAATTTGTTTGATGGAGTTATAAATAATTAGAATAAATTTAAGGAAAAATATATAAAAACCCGTAAAACACGTTATGCAAAACGTAGTGATATATTGCATTTAGAAAAAGGCTGTAAAGAAAACCTTAACAAATAATTATATTCATATGCAAAATGTAAACCGTTTGTCCTATTTACCGGGTCATATTCCTTATAAAAATTGCCGACCGCAAAATAATCAAACCACTCATCTAAATGAGAGCGGATTGAGGTCAGACCCTTGACAATGGACCCTCAAAATTTCACAAATACGTTCCACACATTAATATAAGGTTGCGGCGAAAAGTCCATCCGGTTAATCCGTGCAGGTAAGCCCCGTATGAAGGCAAACATATCGTCAGTGGAAAGGCTACTTTGCTTAACCGCCAAAACGGTACTTTCGGGAAAATGGATTTAAAGTTTTTTTTTTTAGAAAAAAAATCATATCTCCCTTGTTTTTTAAGGAAATTAGAATATTTAAATGCAAAATATATTTATATTTTTTTCTTCATATTTACAATACATTCACATTATTGTAGCCCTTTTAGATCGCAAAATAGTAGTCGCTTAAGCAAAAGTATTCCGGTTTTAAGAAAAAAATCATCCAGGAAAAAAATGCTAACCTGCCGTTAATTCACAAACATAATTAATTTAAAATTGCTAATAAATGGCAATAAGCTTCTTACCAGACAGCAAAAATGCTTATGAAATTAAACATTTATGAGTCTTGTACAGAAAAAAATCTTATCGAATGTTTGATCGTTCCATGCCATAATGAAGAATAGCTTAGAAACGATAAGATTCATAAGTTTAATAAGACAACATGCTAACTTGTGCAAACTTATCGAAAATGCAATCAAACGTTACCTTACAGATATAGAATAACCAAACCTTTTATCGATCATACTACTTATCTGCTTACCTGCTGAATAAAAAATGTGCGTATTCGCCCTTATTAATAAAATTAGACAATTATTTATTATAATCATGACTCATCATCATCATCAGTTTGAAGACGTACACTGCTGAACATAGGCTTCCCTCTTAGGCCGCCATACCGAATGACAATTTTCCACTTGTACCCACCGGTTGCCTGCGACTCTTTTGATGTCGTCGGTACATCTAGTGGGAGCCCTATCTACGCTGCGTTTCCTAGTTCGTGGTCGCCACTCTAGAACCTCTTTCCCCGTCAGTTATCAGTTCTACGTGCGGTGTGGCCTGCCCATTACCACTTCAGCTTACAAACCCTGAGAGCTATGTCGTAAACTTTAGTTCTTTGCCGAATATCCTCGTTCCGGATTTTATCGTGCAGAGAAACTCCGAGCATAGCTCTTTCCATTGCCCACGCATATCCAAAAGGTCAGTAGTTATGGACTACGTCTCCGTTCCATATGCCATCATTGGTAATACACACTGGTTGAAGACCCTTGTCTTCAGGCACTGGGCAATTTTGGACGAGAAAATGTCACGTAACTTCCCGAACGCTGCCCAACCCAGTTGGATTCTTCAGGCGACGTCTTAGTTGAAGTTGGACCAACTTAACTGGAATATCTGCCCAAGGTAAGTATACCTACTGGTCAACGACTTCGAGAGTATCGTTTCCAACGATTACCGGTGTGGATACAACATGGCCTTTGGACATGACTTTCATCTTCTCCATGTTCATTTTAAGACCCACCTGTTGGGAAACGCTACTGAGGTCGCTGAGCATAGTATTGAGATCCTCCAGGACTCTGCCATGATGAATATATCATCCGCAAAACGAAGGTGAGTGATGTAGTTACTTGCCATTGATGTTGATGCTGAATCCGTTCCAGTCCGAAAGCTTGAAAACGTCCTCCAATGCGTTCGGGAACAATTTCGGAGAAATAACATCTCCCTATCTCACGACTTTCTGTAATGGGATAGGTTTCGTGTTCTTGTCCTGTAGTCGGATTGACATGGTGGCGTTTCTATACAAGCACTTTAGCAGTTTGATATACTTACCTATAGTCGATATGGCATCGCTGAAGGAACTATAATACTGCCCAGGTCTCGATTGAATCGAAGGCTTTTTCATAGTCCACAAACACCAAACATAATGGCCGATTATTACTCCTGTCTTCTGCATAATCTGGCGAAGCGTGTGTATGTGGTCTATGGTGTCAAAGCATTTCCGGAAACCGGCTTGTTCGGGAGGCTGGAAGTCATCAAACCTGCGTTTGATGCAGATGACATCACCACCACACTCCTTTGCCATGCTTCTGGCGTGATAAGTATCCTCGAGTATGATCGTATTAAAAAACTTCTGGAGGACTTAAAGTACCTATTGGTTTTCCACCCGCTCTCAGCAGTCTGTTGTGATTTCATCATCACCCGGCGCCTTGTTGTTCTTAAGCTGTTTGAGAGCTATTCTAATCTCGTACAGACTGATGTCTGTGATGTCGTCAGTATAGTGTCCGGTTAGTTTA
The DNA here is from genome assembly GCA_905147375.1 of Hylaea fasciaria. Classification (NCBI taxonomy): domain Eukaryota; kingdom Metazoa; phylum Arthropoda; class Insecta; order Lepidoptera; family Geometridae; genus Hylaea; species Hylaea fasciaria. The sequence goes on from LR990201.1 coordinate 3,758,954, forward strand.
ACTCTGGTATCATGAGCTGGACTGACAGTAAGTTTAAATGTCGAGGTGTACAACTGTCCGTAAAATCTCTCAAGCTCCCTCAAAACCACTGGCTTCAACTACTGCCGTCCTCGGTCTTCAGCTTTGTCATGTGGCTTTGCCCAATAAAGGAATTCCTTGCGAACACTTTCAAGCCCTGGTTTCGCTAGATTACGTGCTGTATTATAGGAACGCAGGTCTTGTCGCAAGGATTTAGAGATTCGTCTATTGAGCTTGCCGTATTCTGACATATCAGCTGAAGATTGATTAATTTAATGGTTCTGTCAGAGAGCTTTTGAGACTTATTCCGGCGTGGGCTCTTAAATTGCTTTGAACCCACTGCTTGGACAGTTTTCACCAGTCTCTTGTTTATCTCGTCCACAGAATCGCACTCGGTTAGGCTCTGGAAGCGATTATATAATAAACACAAATTGCTTAAGCGCCACCCGTTATCAAATCTTATGCGAACAGTTATGCTGATACTTCAAACAGTTTCTAACAACAGAAATGAAAAATGGCTAACAAACAGCTACACATTAAAAAGCAAAAAGCTGAAATTGCTAATGCCATAATGTCATCGAAATAAAAGAAATGAAAATATGCTTATGTTGCTGAAATTAGAAAAATGTTAAAATGTTAAAAGTCCTTAAGAGGCTTGCACAGAAAAAATGTGATACTTATGCGACATCACTTTAAAAAACATCATAAATACGTCGCTTGAGACCATTGAAGACCGGAATATTCTTCAAATTTTCCGAATTTTAAAAATGCTTAACTGCCAAAAATTTGCTCAGAATGCCTTGAAAGTTATACAGATCGACGCAGAAAAAAAAATGCAATCCAATGGTATATATAACTCATTTTGGCCCATTTGGCGCTTAAGCACTTTCACCTTTCCACTGACGATATACTCTTGTCGGATATTATAATAAAAAAACATTTTCCACACATTTTATAAGCCATTTTATAGTTCGCTACCGACTAGAATCGATAAGAAGTGAGTTTATGTGCGGTTAAAAAAGGCATCGTAGAAAGAAAAATCTTTCCTACCAACAAAAGATACATTTAATGGTATTTCTCTTTATCATCTTGTTTTTTTGACGATGACGTCTGAAGAATTAAACAATAAAATAATCAAACAAACCCTTGAAAAAGTGTCTTTTGGGAGGAAGTTGGGGTATTCAATCCCTTTCGTCTACCTTTCGTATATCACTCTGCAAATTGAGTGGCATCTTTATTTTGGCTGGTCTATGTAGGGTATATTAGCATGTGCTCCCCACAAGAATATTTACGTGCTCGCAAGTAGCTGTCGGTCAGTGGCTTGTTAACGAGCGGTCGTTATTTTTTCTGACTTGTAATGGTACCTTCCTTGGTCCTTCCAAGTTATTCGAGGATTTACTTGCAATAAATTCTTGAAGACTTTTCGAAAGTTATGCAACTATAACACAAAACCCCTCATTTGAATGTCATATAAGATGCCACATAATTTGACGGCATGGAAGGAACTTGAAGTGGTGCTAAACAGGACCCTAATCGACATGGTAGCAAAAAAACTCCCAAAAATAAAACCGACTCTTTTTCACGTTACGACGTTACTTACGTTACTTCTAAATCCTTTCAAACCTCCGTTTTAACTAATCAGAAAAACAAACATGACACAGCGTGAATATTTAACAATTTTTTAGTTGATACCATCGCCGTCTACCTTCCGGCGGCTTCCGTAGGATATCCCACTTCCTTATCGCGAGTCGCCACTCCCACCCTCTTGCCCTACTTGCCCCAACTCACCTCGTCTTGCCTCGCGTGACCCCAACACTATCTGATTTACTTTAAACTCATTTCCACCAAACTTCCATACAACTTAAACACAAAACTTTCGTCATTACAGAGACAATTAGCAGGAACCGGTTAAAATTTCGCTACAAATTGAAAGGCGGTTACAGCACGGCATTTGTTACGCTGTCGCTGTCGCTAAAACTATAGTATCGTAGAGCAAATTAATATTGTAGAAACTTCGCTCGTTTATCCCAGTCGGTAATAATGGCCCAGGTTTTATTGCTCTACATATGCGAGCTTACCTTTACTTCAGTGTGGCGGGGTGGCATTTCGAAAGGTATAAATGTGTATAAGTAGAGTTTCCGTCTAATAGTGCGTGTTTGTCCGCTAACAGTGAAGCAAACACGACAATCCCCGCTAACAGCCTCTTAATGCAGTCTTGCATTCTGTAGAACGAGCACATAATGGCTCATTAGACCTTACCGGAGCCGGCGCGGCGTCGCGGACCAACATCTATTGTTTGTAAAGTTGGAAGTTACTTCATAATAAAGGCACTTCCTTTGAATGCCCTGCCAGCGAGCTAGGCAGTAGCTCCTGACAATGCAATCTGACTACTTTCCTGCATATTATCTGGTCTCCTCGGATCAGAAATGAAGGACGGGCGGTATGTTGCTAACTTTACCTGGAAAATAGGGATAGTAGTCTTATTTTGTACTAGTTTAATAAGGTTCATTAATTACTTTGTTTTGTTTATTGTTGGACACGAATGAACATGAAAATTATGTGTATACTCTTTTCATGCAAGCCTGCATATTAACTATGTTGGGTTACCTTTCAATGAATTCCTACACGAAACTCATACATAGGATTTTTTTGTGTTAATACTTGATTGAACGGCAAGATGCATTTATATCGCGCTACTTACGGACTATAGGTATGATTTAGTCAACATCATCGATTTCTACTTTGTAAATTCCCAGTATAATTATATCAACACATTTCATAGGTGAATTCAAACTCGCAATCTAATGCCCCAAGATGTTTAGCAAACTCGGTCCAACTCGATATTGGAAGAGTTGGCGCACTTGGCAATTTATAGCATTAATCAGAACACCTTACGGGGCTCTGAATAGAATACGGGATTCAATTAAGCCGGTAGTGTTCACCATTCAATGCTGGGAGCTCGATATACCAAGTTATGAAGGTTCGAACTCGTAAATTTTACCTCGGCGACCGCCATCTTGGCGGCCATCTTTATTGGTTTCCGTGCACGATTTGTTTACTGAATCCATTGAGATCTAGCCAGAATATATTATACCTAATAATATATCATTGACTGAATTTAGCTTGACCCCACTTAGGGAATTTAGGATTGTGGTAGACCTCCTAGAAATTTCTTCTTCATTATTTTATGCGAAGTTTTTTACTAAATTCAGTTTAATTAAAGAGTGTGCAGGTAATTTTTTAGGTATATTTATTTTTAACTGATCACAGATAATCCAATTATTCACATTGTAATTATTTGCTTCTGCGTAAAATGATATAGTAATTTAACCTGTTTCGCATTCCGCTGCGTACATATTCCTTTTAGGATATAAATAAAGCTTCATTGTTCAACAGCGTTACCCGCAGGATCATGACAGCAGAAGATTTCTAGTAATTTAATTTTAATTTATACAATGAATGAATAATGGTCCTGTGCAAAGGCCAGGCTTTGCCTATTAAACAGAGACGCAGAGAAATGAATAAAAGACGCAATCTATTCGCTTCATTAGTTGGGAGACCGCACAGCCTTCGAAGAAAGTTGGTTTGTTCTTTTTAAGCCTTGTATTTGAGCTGATAAAGGTCAGGTTTTGTTGGTCAGGGATGTGGAAGGATGTACTACCTACGTTCATTTGTTCGCTGTGATTGCGCGACACGACATGGGATCGGGCTTACTAGGGTCTGTTAATATTGATCAGTGGTTTCTAAGGATTTATTTTATTATGGGAGTAATTTCATTCTGTACTGTAGTTCCGATACTCTATAAAAGATTGTCTAACTTTAAACTTTATGACGTTCTGTCCGGTTGGTAGAATTTATCGTTGGCTTATAATAAAAGTGTTTTGTTTTCAATAAGAATAGCTGTAATTAAACCTGGAAGTATAGTAAAATACGTTTTATTGAATACCATACAATTAAAATCATTACAATAAGTAAAAATTAAACAATGCTCTACAATTAAGTTTTCAAGTACTGTGGTAAGATGTTAGTACCTATTTAACGTTAAATATTAATACTTACTCTATACTACCTCTAAAAATGATGTGGTTTTCACTGGCCATTATATATAGGTACTAACAGCGGCCCGCTCCGGCTTCGCACGTGTATCGCTACGTTATTATACATTATAAAACCTTCCTCTTCAATCACTCTATCTATAAAAAAAACCGCATCAGAATCCGTTGCGTAGTTTTAAAGATTTAAGCATACATAGGGATATAGAGACAGAGGACGCGACTTTGTTTTATACTATGGAGTGATAAGTAGGATTTTGCTTTTAAAGCGCCTGAGTTATTTATCTGAGGTATCTAGCGGTGATTAAAATTTACAAGTCATTTTTTTTACCTGTGTCTCTTACTTTTCTAAGTTAGCTACTTTATAAGTACCTAACAGTGATTAATATACCTCCATCATAATAATACCTAAAGTAACTACTTATTAAAATATAAATAAAATATATATAGGTACTTATTAAAATTACAATTGCATCGCTTACAAAGCTTCTTGGAGGAGTAGGTAGGTAGGTACTCGCGCTTCACAGCCATATTCAAACCACGTCTCGTTAAATATTAATAAGGCTTGTTGTCATCAATGACATACAAGTCTACAGGCTCATGAGTCGAAGAGTTCATCTTGCAGAGCACCACTTTTGTATGCTAATCAGCAGACGGGAGGCTTTTTTCTTGGCACCTAGGTACCTACTTGGCATAATGAAAGTGACGCTCCCGAGACTACAATCAGACGTCGTGGTATAAACCGCCCTTTACAATCTGTGGTATATAAACGCGTATCGCAAGTAGGTAGATATTCTTTTTTATTATACCAATGGAGACTGATGACGAGAACGTTATACTTTGTGTAGGTAGGTACTTATATAGATATGTACCTATATTATATTTATGTAATAAAACATTATGGTGAGTATGGAATAGTAACATCGAAAAAGAGTTTTCAGTTAGTCGTGTGTCATAGATTACATTGTAAGGTAGATAGTGGACTTAATTATGTATCAGTATTTATTTTAAGTCGCACGGACAGTGTTTTTTGTGAACACATATTTTAGTACTGTGAGTCTACCACGTTTAAATTTTTTGAACGTTGGATTACAATCCCTACTCATACAATAAAAAAATCACTAAAATTCTAAGCTCTACGGCTACATGCTCTACCGTATAGCCTCTACCAAACGAAATAGTAATGTGTTTGGGTTAACTGACATCTATCGTTTACTAGCAGAATTAATTATTATTTGTGAAATCACGCCATCTAGTATAGAGTTGCTGAACTATTATTGTTACTTCAGGGACAACTTCTGACACAACAATAATTGAAACCCGCGTCAATAGATGACGCTTTTACCAATCTTAATATTTGCTAAAATATTTTCTGATGATAGACTAGCTACAAAAGCATCTAAACAGGTCTACAAAGTCCAACAAAATGAATCTTGAAGAATGATTCTCTGTTTTAAGAGGTATTACATACATGTCATATTATACTACGTGCACTTTAATGATTTGATAAGAAAATACCTAACTATGATAACGCTAATGAATTGTGTAGGTTATAAGAACGCAACTTGCTTTTTCAGGTGAAGTGACATTAGAGCGTCCAATAGAAGAGATCGCAGCCATATCACACGCCGGAGCCCCGATTTTGCTGACAGTGGTGGCGGAAGAAGTGAGGCTGTCGAGGGAGGAGCCAGAGGCAATGTCTTCGACCGTGCAGCTTGCGTTCATTCTGCCTGAGAGAGAAAATTCACCACCGTATTTTGAGAATCAGTTGTGAGTATTGAGTAGTAGATTTTACTTTAGCGTCTTATATTGTTTCACGAGGTGTTTATTTCCAACGGGAGCGTAAGACGGTTGGTAAGTTAGGGACGTAAGTTTTGGGGAAAAAAACATCAGAATAAATAAATCTTTACGAACAAAATTCGGGGAAACTATATTATACCTACTTATCTTTCTTTTAGTGGCAATGATCAATATACCATTTTATAGATTAAATTTAATTTCGCAATGATCAATACACCATTTTATAGATTACATTTAATATTTGGCCAGAAAGTACCAAGAAAAAAACATTCAATAGTGATATGAGTTGATCAGATACAATTAGATAACTTAACTCTGTCACACCCTTTCATACAAACTTTCAATTCGCCTTTTTCCAGCTACATCACATACCTAGACGAGAACGCTCCTCAAGGCACAGCGCTGACCTTCTCCGATCCATACATACCGCAAGTGAACGACAATGACGCTGGGAAGAACGGGGTCTTCTCGCTAACCCTGGTGGGAAACAACGGCACCTTCGAAATATCCCCAGCAGTGGCCGAGAGACACGCGCCGTTCATCATCAAAGTACGAGACAACACTATGCTGGACTTTGAAGCGAGGAAGTCTGTTGTGTTTCAGGTAAAACGAAGTGGAATAAGAATTACATTTCTGGAGAACAAAATATATAACAACCGGTTAAAATAACTTAATCATTTTCCAGATTGTAGCTCAAGAGCTTGACCCAGGAACTAATCTCTCAGCCTCCACTAACGTCACAGTTTACTTAAACGATGTAAACGATAACCCTCCGATATTTCTTGCTCAATCATACGAAGAGGAACTTCCAGAGAACGCCACTGTAGGTGCAAGAGTCGTACAAGTAGCTGCTGATGACGTAGACACTGGATTATTTGGAAAAATACAGTTTACTGCCATATTAGGATATCTGAATACATCCTTACATTTAGACCCTCTATCAGGGGCTATAACAGTTGCTACAGATAACCACGGCTTTGATCGTGAAGCAATGCCAGACTTGCATTTCTTAGTAGAGGCTAGAGATAATGACGGAGTAGGTTTAAGAGTAACAGTGCCATTAATTATTAAGCTACTAGATGTAAATGATAACCCACCACAATTTGAGAGGACGCTTTATGAGTTCGTGCTCTCGCCAAGTTTGAGTAATTTTACTTCGTCAGCGTTTGTCAGAGCAGTTGATAAAGACGCTGAACCACCAAATAACGTAGTCAGATATGAAATCGTACAAGGGAATGCGGATGGGAAATTCGCTATCAATGAAGAAACAGGTAAGACCGCTTTAACAATAGTCAACCTGTTACCACGAAACTTCAGGCATACACTGATCTCTCTCATTTATCTTTCCAGGAGAACTGTATCTTCTGGAAGCATTAAAAAGAACGAAGAAACAAAACGTTCACAGACAAAAACGTCAATCTGCAGACGATGATGCGGAAAGCGAAGTCTTCATGCTAACAATAAGAGCATACGATCTTGGGGTTCCGAGATTATACTCTACCACTTCTGTAAAGATATACCCTCCAGAGAGTAAAACGAGGACCATGTCTTTTATTGTACCTGGTGCTAACCCAGACAGGAGAAGGCTAGAAGAAGTTTTGAGTACACTCTCTGGAGGGAAAGTGACGATCGTCGACATAAAGCCTTATAAAGGTAATGGTGCTGCAGATTTGAGTGGTCAGGAGTCTAGTCAAGAAAAGTAAGTCGCACCATATTTTTTTATGTAGGTAGTTATGCATTGAAATTAGTTTACTAATAGTAAATTAATCAAATAAAGTATTTATGTAAATTTACAATAGTTTGATCATTTACGGTCACTCTACTAAATAGTTACATAATTTATTTTTATTTCAGAAGCGAAGTAATCGCCGTGGTTCGTCTTTCTGGCAACAATGCGATCAACGTAGCCAAGCTACAAGAACAACTCGCTAAGAACGCGACCATCTACACCACTGGCACTGGCATCAACAGTGGGACAGGAGTTAATCAAAACAGTGGCACTGAACATAAAGTACAAACTTCTAGCGATGAAAATGGTGATTCTGTAAGTCTTGACTGTTATCGGTACTTGACAATATCCTTGAGTAAGATCCTAAATGGTACATTCAAATGTTTAAAGAAAGCCTGAATCTACTACGTTCTCGTGTACATAATTTGATACTTGTATGACAAGCTAATTAATTTCTTTGATTTCAGGGTCTCTACAAAGCAGAGAGTCGTTTATTATTCTGGTTGCTTATACTGTTGGCAATATTAGTAGCCTTGGTATTGTTATTGCTAATTTGCTGTTGTATTTGTGAAGGATGCCCTCTTTACATGCCACCTCGGTAAATACAATTTTAATTAGATAATTACTTTTGTTTAATGCACCAGCATTGGTTTATTAACCACGAAATATACTAACACCTTCTTCTTTTCTCTAACAGCCTAAAGTGCACCAACTAATTCCTGCAATCACATCATCTTTAAACACATTGTAGGTATAAATTCACATAATTTAGGTATTGTAAATAAAAAACATCTTTTTCTTTATCTCACTAATTCACTCAAGTAATCAATTAATGGAATGAATATATTATTAGTATTTTTTAATCAGTTACTCTAATTTCTTCAGCTAGAATATTTTTATTTATCTACCTAGAGTATTACTATTGCACCTAGAATATTTTTGCACTCTTGCTATGCACCTATACAATTTGCATGGCATAAAATTATTGCTTGTATGATATATTTTTTTCGTAATGTAAGATTATAACAGAACAGCTAGGTACATAGATATCCATTAATAAATTCTAGGAAAAGAGTGATACGTGTCAACTCCACAGAGGACGACGTGCGTTTAGTGGTACGCGACAAGGGACTTGGCAGGGAAAACAAGTCGACGCAAAATATACAAAATAAGTCCATACAATCTAATGAGTGGAGGAGAAGAGAAGCGTGGAGTGCTGAACAAGCAGACTTGAGGACTAAACCAACGCAGTGGAAGTTTAACAAGAGAAATCAAAGGTCTAAAGATGCGTCCAAACCGGCTTCAACCCCGGGAGATATGAGACAAGAATTTGTGCAGACAGCGGCTGATAATGATTATAAAGACAATAGACAGTCCTTTCGACATAGGTAATATTATTATACCAAATTAATAAATAATAAATTATATACATCAACACTTCACCTTGATACAGGACAAATAAATAATACTTGTTTGCTTTGATTTATTATTTCATGCTTCATACAACTAATGTTTAATTTCTAACTAACCTAGTATTATAACTTTTCTGTAAAATTGCTTATGCCCTAATATTTTAACAAAATATTATCAGTAAGTCTTTTAATTTGTAAGTTGTATTCGATTAAAACGTAACCATGTTTATTTCTAATTTCAGAGACGGTCCAAACGTCATTTATACAAAAGAAATGCAACTTCAAGAAGCCTTCGCGAATAAACACAAGGAATACATCGACGACCTAGAAAATGGGTACGACAGGATCGCCACTTTGCACTACAATAGACGAGAACATGACAACGACTCCATACGAAGACATGAGATTGACAGAGGCTCTGACGTTGGCGTCTTCCTCAAGCCTGAAGACAAAGCTCACGAAAATACTGAGAACAAAAATCGTGAGGTTCATGACAAAACAAACGCTACATCTTCTCTAACCCGAGATCACTACTTTATCAAAGAAGGTAACACTGAAATATTGAGGCTTGTTACTCGAGGAAATAATGAGGAGGAAAGGTATGTGAATCTTCCAATTCATCAACAAAGACCAGTCACTTTAATCCCACATACTCAATACGTCGTAGTTGACAGCGGAAAAGACTTGCTTATGGAAAGATTTATCAGAGAACAGGGGGAAGAAGCTAAAAACATTAGAGAAAGAATGGGTAAAGTAACGACAGATTTAGATAATATTTCTGGTAAGGATGGCAAAAGCTATGGACAAAGGTCTCAAGTTGGTAGTGATGTAGTACAACATCAGTATCATGACTATTCCAACCTTCCGCCAGATGTTCCCGGCTCTGTGCCACTGAAAGCAGAATTCCACACTGCATTATTAGAAATGCAAAATAAATCAACAATTAATCATGAACTATTAGAGTCTTCCCTCAGAAAACAAAATGAATTGCTACATCAGATTCTAATGGAACGAGAAAGGATGATGCAAAATCAAGAAACAGCTTCGCAGGTCGAGAGCAAGTTGGAAACTCAGAGTTTACCTGGACATTCGGTGATGGCTACTCAAACAGAATGCCATATTGGAACTCAGACAGAAGTTCAACTGTTAAAACCATCCCGAAGAAAAGCCCGAAGTGACAACGATTCATATAGCGAAGATGATTCCCAAATCATGGTTGAAGACGATGAAACAAACAAAGCAATATGGGTTAAAAGAAAAAAGCCCAAGAAAAAAATTAAGTACAAAGACCCAAGACGAAGCATACGCGCTTATGATGTGAAACGAAAAATAAAGACACCAATTCTTGAAGAAAGTGAAATTTCGCCTTCTTTAGAAAGCGAAAAATTCGTTAAGGTTAGTAAAACTAACGAAAGAGAAGAGCACGTTAAAAAGTATGGTGACAGAACAAAAAGCGTGGTCACGACATCGAAGAATGAAACAGTAAGCTCAACTCAGATAAAATTGTCTGAAAGCGAAAAAAAGGCACGACAGAGACGAGAAATCTTGATGGAGATTTCAGATTCTTTAGAAGATAAAATTGAATCTGACATTAGTGACAAGCGATTACGACTTCAACGACAATCGCCTGTAGCTATTGAAGAGGCGTCCTCTAAACTTGCTCTAGAACACGAGAGTAGTAAAGATAGTAAAAGCCGAAGTAGCTCAACATCAGCTAAAAATGGTCGTAATTTAGTCTTTTCAAGACAAGGTTCATCCACAGAAGCACGTGATGAAGCTGAGTTGCTAAAACTTAAATCGCCTGATTTAGAAGACGCAAATTCAAAGAAAGAAACTTCAAGTAGCAATGAATCAAGTCAAAAGAAAACCAATGAAACTGAATCAGTGAAATCACCAGACACCAAACCATCTCAAAAAAGCTTGCCTCGATACATGCAGTGGTATGGTAAGAAGTCAGGGGCGTCATCAAAGCAACCGGCTCCCGAAAAAGTAATTCCCAGCAAACCCAAGCGTACTTCTAAATCAAAAAATGAAGATGAGAAAACTGGTCGTTACGGTAAAATAATGACAAAAGATAACCAAGATTCTGAGGTAAAAAAAAACTCCAAAGGAAAAGAAAATGAATTTATTCACCCACGCCTACTCAAGGAAGAAAAGGTTACTCCCGTTCCCGAAGGGCCACTGCCTGACGTTCACCCTTTGCTTCAGCATTCTGAACATCGATATGAACACAACTACGAGAATCAAAATCCTCTGTGCTATATCCAACCTACACACATCCCTAAGTACTTAGGCAATCAGCCGAACATTCCCCTGCCTCGAAAACAATCTGATCAACCTATATACGTAAATCAAGATGATGTGAAAAAAAAGGAAAAGCAAACAATTTCCGAAAGTGCCTTGACTCATAGCATATCTATATCCACGAGCTATGAAGAAAACATAAAGAATGCACCAGAAGTCCACGTTTCGAAGATAAATATTGGGGGAGACAGTGATGCAAGCCACAGGGTGACATCGAAGATTGAAGACAACGATTCTGGAATAGCTATGAACACTTTAGTTCAACAAACTGGTAACATCAAAAGGTTACCCATTACAGAAAAGAAAAGTGTATTTACTATTGCCTATGACGATGTTCAAACTAAGCAATTGAGACCAGACAGTAGTTCTACGTCTTATTAATTTTTATTATTTAAACATATAAAATTATTACGAGTGCCTTATTATTGTGTAACCAAAAGAGTATTATTATTGTGTAAATTCATTGCGTCATTGTTAATTTGAAATAATAAGACTTAATGACATTTAAGCCGTCCAATATTTGTAAATATGATTATATTTTATATCAACTGCCTTATTTGATGACTGGTTTATTATGAATAAATAATTGTAATCTAGGCTAATTTAGTAATAACATGTAAATATTTATATGACGTCGCATGTTGAAAGTATTACAGTTTTAATAATTATTAATTTAAATTATACATTGTAATAATAATTAGCTTTAGTAATACTCCATGTAAATATGTAACTAGCATTTAAGTACCCACATTTATTTCTTTAATACTCTACGATACGATGCGCTGAAATGACAGTGTTCAATTATATATTTGTTAAAAAATATAAAGTTTTAAACTTATTAAACATTTGTTTTATTTATGTAACAGCAAGCCTTACCTTACAGCATAGCTCATAGTGAATAACATAATAAGTACCTGCCATAGAATAATTGTCTATACCTGATCGTAATATTTACAGCGACTAGTTATGCAATATTGAGAATCGTGCAATTCTACGCCTTCCTACACCTTCGATCATTAAGAGTATTGTTCGAAGCCTACAGCTACACCCAAATACACACATCAAAAACAGTCTAAGCAACATGTACTAATTTCTGGTTCTTTTCTGGTTCACCGAGCTGTATGTGGACGCGCATTGTCATGCATTAACGTAACATCGGAGCCAAAGGTTTGTGCAAATGAATGGACATAAGGTCTGAGAATATCCTCAACGTAATTTTCAGCGTTCATGTTTCCATTTACAAAAACGAGCTCAGTTCGCCTGTTCTTCATAATACCCGCCCATACCATAACTGTTGAGCCGCTGTATGGATGAACTTCCTGAACGCACCTGAGCCTTTCAGTATTTCCGGGCCGACGGTACACTCGCACATATCGAAAACATAATTTTATCGCATTGTTCCTGGGTCCATGTTATGCATGCATGCTGCTTAGACTTTTTTGATGTGTATAATATTACATGAGAAACAACTGCAGATAGAACTATAAATATAGATATAACGAACTATAGATAGAACTCTAATTAATAGGTAACTGCTTGACAACCTAGTCCAGAGGTATTCTGTAGCGCCTTGCTATGGCATTAAAACTAATGGCATGAGCGTAAGCAAGTAAACGCGAGTTGCTAGTAATTCTTGACTGGCGCTATAAATAAAAGACTGACTTTCATAACTAAGTTTCTGTGACTCAAAATTATACAGTCATACTTTGACCATACTAAATTTGTGGGATTTGATCATGTTCATTAAATTTTATTTGGAAAATAGTAAATTAATGGATAATTAGTTCCAGCAAAATTATCATAAACTATGGCTACCCACCGCACCTACCGGTAGAGTTACGCCATGATGACGTAGCGTATATAATTAGAAGCTGTAGCCTGTAGAATTAGAAGCTGATATTACAAGCTACAAGCTACACCAAACAAATTCTAATTTCAAATCCAACTTCAATAGAGCTCTGCTAGTCATTGCGCAGTTGATAGGTAAGTACATACATAATTTGTAGTTATATTGCGTTGTTGGGCAATCAGTATACAAGTAAGTACATCTCTACCTACCTACATTTTTTGTTGTCTACTTCTTCCAAGTCGAAAATTAGAAATATAGATAGATGACGTCATACTGTCTGATATTACGGCGCTGAGCGCTGTGCTGCGACACCTTCCCTCTGTATTTGCTACGGATTATACTAGGCGACCAGAAACAGCAAAGAGCCATGCCAGAAAAAGTATGCACACAGATGCAAACAACGCCGTTAACTCACTCACGCACACAACACTAAAGCACGAACAGATCTTATGCCTACCTTTTTCTATCAACACAGATGTGTATTGAGAGTGAAAAAGTAAGAAAATAATGCACACCACAACAAAATTTAACGTTGAGAAACATAAAGCGAAGGTGAGAAAATAATGTTGCTATTCTACAATAGATGACAGCACTAATATTAACCAGACTTTATGGAAGAGGTTTCGTTGTACCTCAATAGTGCTGCTACTCGCCGCTAGATGTCTTGGACATGCTAAATTATTAAATTAAAAACAAAGAAAACTAATAAAAAACATCAAATAGTGTGGTACATACCTACCTATGTTTTTTGTTGATTTCGTGTTATACTAAGAAAATAGCATAGAAATTAACAATATTCGAGGGGCATTTTATTGGGTGGCATTTACTGAATAACTAAGCGGTAAACCGTATTTAAATTTTGCATTAGCAGTATTGAATTTGGTAAATAGCTAAGTACCTAGGCTCTACGTTTCGTAAATTAGGTAATCGTTTACACAGCTACGGGTAATACTTACCTATAAAGTTTTCATTGTTTCACGAGCAGTCAATCATTCGCATGAGTGGTCCTTCATTCAGCTCATTTGCACAGGCGACTCGGGCGGAAAATGATTTCTTTTCATATCCCCATTTTTCGCGTCTTACTTAAAGTTTCGCGAATCAGCGAGAGTTTACGTTCGTCTGTTTGTTTTTCTTCATTTTATGAAAAACGTACTCTGTTCATTTTTATTCGTGTGTTCGTAACTGGGAGGTAAATACGTACCTACTGATGAATTAATAATTTTAGTAAACATCGTAAATCCATTCAATTCAGTACCTAGTTTCGGAGTTTCGGGCAGTTTTTTCGTAGTTTGTTTTTTTAAACACAATAATATTTTTTGTAAACGGACGAGCAGTATCACCTGATATTACCACCATCTCTGCCCATCACAGGAACAGGTAATGTAACAAATTCATATTTTATTAATGTCTAATAATAATTAAGTTTTGCATTATTTTACACTTTATTCCATTGTAGGTACTTATGTTATAACTACATAGTCTAATCAGTGCTTTCCTCATCATCATAATATCTCTCTCCATCATAAATAAATGAAGACGAAGACACTAGCCAAACTTTTAATAACAAAAGTACCAGGGCGACAGAGAAGGACAGGCGGCTATCTTATGGAAATTGCATTTCCCCGCGGCACTGCTTTCACAGTCCACTGGTTTGATCATAATAAAAACTCGCGCCGTCGCCTTCGCCAGAAGTTTGACCATAAATTCGCTGGTCACAGAATAGGTAGCTCGGCATTGCCGCTGGCAGCACTGCAGACCCCACGATCTGCTTTTAATATAATAATAAATATCACCGTATACTTAGCTACACTACTTGCGAAACTTTTTTTGCTCTTTGTTTTTTTTTTGCCGAGGGTGAGCCAAGACCATTAAAAAGGTCGGAGTGGGCGATATTTTATGCGATTTTAAGTGTGTAACGGCTCTAATGTCCGTTTTATTGTAGGTGGGTTGAATTATGAAGGCAAAGGTTGCGAGTGTTTGATCTTTATAGTTTATTTTTTGTATTAGCAGGCGATTTTGAGGGATAGCAATGCAAATCCACACATGACTTACGAAAAGTGTTCGGTGCAGTATGTGAACGAAGTGCACAAATCTCATTGGGTTACAAAGCGCACTCTTTACCCACAGACATAATTATAAGAGGAAATGGACCGACCATTACACATACTCGTATCTAGTGAATCCAGTCATGAACTCGGCCGACATATTGATGAGTGACGCTGGTGATATTTTGGTAGCTCATGTATATATTGTAAACTAGCTGAACCGACAGACGTTGTCCTGTCATTGTTTCTATGAGTCAAAATAAGTGACAGTAGTCAACTGTACAACCCGATTTTAGATATATTTTGCCAGTTTCAAATTTTTCCCGTGATAACGGGATAAATAGTATCCTGTATCCTTCTCCTGGTTCTCAGCTACCTTCCTACCAATTTTCAGCCAAATGGGTTGAGCCGTTCTTGAGTTATAAAAAGTGTAACTAACACGACTTTCTTATATTAATATAGTTTTTTTTTAATATTTTTATCTATTTTTATAAATTTGTCTTATTCCGAACTCAAATAATTTTGAGTTCGGCAGCATGAACTTTAATTTTAGTTAAATAATTATTATGATCGTATGCATAGTTGAATTGCCAGCCTTATTTCGGCCCCGTATGAATGACATTTATTTGTGGCTTCACTAGATATATCTGTAAGTTATTAAGTGTGCTTCGTCTTTTGCTGAAATTAGCTTGTTCCATCCAAAGTACATACAGTACTAAGACATTAATATAAAATAAATATATCTGGCTCTTATCTCGCACAAATAATAGTCAATTGCTATTCAGCGAGGTAATACAGCCAGTGTTCTCGGTAGGTACCATGCCACATGGACACCCACTTTTGTTAGATTTTAAGCTATTTTTAGTTTATTTTTTTTATTTATATTCAACTTATGTGACGAATAAAAGTGTTAGCGTTGTAATAATTATTACTAACCCGTTTTATTGTCCACTATATTATATGACACCATTGGCAAATAAATTAATACAATAAAACATGAAAATTTGTTCCAAGTTCCAAGGCAATTTTCATACCAAACTTTTCTCGCGTCAGCCCGAGCGCAAGTAGCGGTGGCTCATTATTCCTTCAAGGGAGGCAAGGGTTAATTTTGAAGTATCATTCCCATTTATTAATGGTCAAGTTACCCCTAAAGGACGGATCGCTGTGAGTGAATTATTAAATTGATGTCATTTATTACTCGGTATTTTAGATCGTGGGATTTTCTAACGAATATTAGAAATATGACAAAATTCATTCTCCTGAATGCCAAGTGGGTTTATGCCATTTTGAAAGAATTCGTATATTGGTGATGTGCCGACTGCGAGGCGCAAGTTACGGGTTCTAATCTCGATCAAGAAAGTATTGCTGTAAATCATATTTACTGCAGAATGTGGGAGCTTGAAGGACCATTACTCTAGTAGTAGATGTGAGAAATTTTAGTTAGTGACATTAATTATTGATTATGATTTATTATTATGTTATATAAACAGTTTTTCGTCTCTTAACATTATTTATTTTTGATATAAAATAACTGCACAACAGATGTTTACAGAAGTCATCATTTAATTTAACAGTTATACCTACTCGTATCTTGGAATACTATATAATTATACATTACTTCTAACAACATCGCCACTAATAAACACAAATCCCCTAACTCAAAAAGCTCATTAATTAAAATTTCCCAATTAATACATTTCTATAGGTAATGAATTCACGAACGACTAAAATTGACACTTATTGCTTTCCTTCGGATTTGCTCGAGAAAAAGCAATTAATCACGTCGCCTGTGTCCAATAAATTCGCTTACTTTAATTATTTTCTTATGATTTTAATTTTTACTCTCCACATTGGCCCTCTCTCCCCTGATCACGGATCGGGAACAACTGTCTCCACTCTGATTTTTCCACTGAGTTTGAGACTTTTATTAATAAAGCAGAAAGATAATTAATACTACTTAAATTTTGTTTAAGCTTTGCAGAACTTAATTAGATTGTTTGGGAAAATTCTAATAACTTTGGATTTTGTTTTTTTTAATCTTCTCACCGATTATAAAGGTTTGTTTGAAATACTGACCTCAATGTTTGGGCACATAATAAATGAAAAATATACTTACTAAACACAGCAGCAGACTCATAGATAATTAATTGATTTTAAACTGTTAAGCTGATAAAAGTAATAACAAACAATGAAGATTGCATTACGAGTAATTCACGAGAACCATTCGTCCAAAGCTTTTGACACCAAAAAGCCGTCATCACAATTTTATTCCCGCAATTAAAATAATCAATGGTCGACCCATTATTTCCCGCATCGGCACCAAAAAAGTCCGCAATTAACCGGCATTCGTCCACAACAAAGGGCACCGCCGACCCCCGTCTTTCCGCCGAAATTAGTGATGACTTCAATAAAAATAATTCTTGTCTTTTAGGCAAATTGCATCGCGAAAAGTCCGCGAAAGCCTTTAATTAAGGCCCCCTCGCCACCCTGTAAACAGTTTGGCCGGAGAACGCCGTCACCTTTTATTTTTGTTAATTCTTCAGGCACTTTCTTCGCCGCATAAGTTACTTCACCCCTTCCACCGTGATTCTTTACGCCTTTTTGTCAACGTTTTGAATTCTTTTGAAGCCCCCCCTTTGTCCCATCTGCTGCGCCCGTCAATATTAACTCCTTTAGGACGGGTTAAACTTTTTAATATCCGTTAAATTTCGTTACACTGAGCGTAATTCCTTTTAGGAATTCGGAAAAATGTCACCTTTAACTTTTCACCGTAGCTTTCAAGATTTGTATGTAACACGGAATGTAAAGCCACTTATATTAAAAAAGGCAAGTCGATACTGTAACTGTTATGGGCTGACATAGCGCTTACCATCAATGGAGATCTTTCATTTCGGAACTCAGTAACATGCAAATATAATACAAACGCGTTGCATTAAACATTGCCGTCTCATAATACAAACGAACAAAAGTCGCAATCAAAACGATATTTCTTAAGATTTATTAAATTATTCACGAGGGACCACCGAAAAAAGTGATGTAAATCAGAATGTTTAAAAAAAGTTGTTTGGAAACACGATCGCGGCGTAGGACGAGGAATTTTAATCTATTTCCTAGTCGATTAATATGCAGAGCTCGACCGGTCTGGTTCATCTCCTCCGACTTTATTGGTCTTGCCATCTCGCTGCTTTGATTTCGGTGGGACTAATTACCTTTCTTTGTGGTTAGTTCCATTTTCAGTTCGTGCCGATCGAGTAATGGAAATGATAATGGGATTCGGTACAATATCTGAATTGAATTTAAAACAGAGAAAGACATTTTGTAGGAGAGATTTATCATCGATCTTTTGTCATTGATGTAGAACGTTTTAGTGTTGAGTCATTTCTTTGGTTTAAACCTTCATTGAAACAACTCGTAGTTATTTTCTCAGCATAAAAGGGTTTCATGAAATGTTCAGCAATTAACTCTGCATGATGCAAATTCTTCGCACAATTCCAAATTTTTAGCGTGGCTCGATTGATTTCAGTTATTTTAAGACCATTTTACTATTTTTATAAATATTTGGCATAGCTATTTGTAAATGAACATGATTTACTTAATTGCTAAGAAAACTAGGTGCAAGAAACATCCTTAAACATTAAGCCTTGTTTTGTTTCACGTTTCTAATCATTCGTTCATCAACATAGTGATCATATTGGACTACAGAGAAGTTACCATATTCAACTCCATAATAAATCAAGCCACACAAGTTATTTACGCAGTCACAGTTAATATTCAACCAATTTCCATAACCACTGATCCAAGACTGGTACCACAACTCTATCCAGACAGCAATATTGGTCTAATATATTCAATATCCGGCAAATGATAATTTACAGGGGTAGAATCCATTAAGGGTGTTTACTTGACCTGCGTTTAGTGCTTACTAAGACAACAGGGGTGGCTTGGCCGGTCGTCGGGGGCTGAGATGTCCTTTGGGATCTTGGGAATTGTGGTTTGAATGAAGATGTTTGGAGTAGTTGTACCTATTAGTTTGTAGTATATGTACTAGTATATTCAGCGGCAATTTGAATCTGAAGAAGATTCGACAGATTGTTTTTCTTGTCGATTTGTGCAAAACAATATAATGTTTTTCATTTTTTTGTTTCGATATCTAAAAGTAATATACCGTCAAAAAAAGGGGGCGGCTGAATTCATTTACGATTAAGTTGAGGAGGCCAGTGTTTGATAAAATAAATACTTAAATATAAGATAGGTATTCTAAGATGAAACTTAAATCTTAAGTCTTAAACCAGAGACATGCACTAGTTTAGTTAAGTTTTTAAATGTTTGGTTAAATGTTCGTTGATAAACTAAACTGTGTAAATTTAATCACTAACTTACTTAAACTAACTAACTTGCTTTATATACTTAATAACTAACTTACTTTAACTTACTATTGAATTATTCAGTGAACAAATTATCTACTGAAACGGTTGTTTTAATTAACAAGAAAAAGTATACCTTCGCTGAAATAACAACAATTTTTTTTTCATTTCTCATCATCATCTATTTCCATCTATGGGAGAAAAAGCAGCGTCCGAAAGCCTTTTACAAAACTCTGACAATAACAACACATTGGAACCATCAGATTTCCCCTCAAAATAATTTCAAGTATTCCTTCCCACACATATACATAAACAAACAGCACACCGCTTGCGATAACAAAATAAAAGAAAGGAAGATAAACAACCGGGGACGAAGGTGAGTTGCCACCAAACTTTCAATTTGATATTCAAATCTCGCACATTGACTTTCGCACCGCACGGCTTGGATAACACACAAGAACAACACAACGTGGTGAACAAAAAGGTTTATAAAATAAAGTATTTTTAAATGTGACCTATAGTGTCGGGAAGATAAGGTTGCTTTCGTCATAAGGACAATTGGCAATTGGGCATTGCATTTTCATCCAGGTGCAAGTCCAATGTGGTAGGTACCTTACAACCTAAAATTTTAACATATAAAAAGAACCGACATAAATAAAAATACTATATTTTTCCAGTTACTGTGATTTAAAAACCAAACTACTGAGCAGATTTTGATGAAATGTGGATAATGTCTATGGGGCCACATGGGAAGTACCTAACAAACAAAAAATAATCATCAAAATCAGTTCACCCAATCAAAAGTGATGAGGTAACAAACTTTGAAATAATACAGTCGAATTGAGAACCTCCTCCTTTTGTTGCAGTCAATTAAAAATGAACTGAATCAGCTCATAAATACACATTAAAATTACGCAAACTTGTGGCGGCTTCCACTACTTCGAGATAGTTACAAGCGTGATTCACCGTGGAATTTTTGTCGTTACCCGTATGGAAATACGTTTATGGGCATTATACTTTAACTTATTGGAGTGAAAACCCGGATAATCTAAAAATATCGCCCTTCACACTTTCCCGGGAACTATATTCTAAAGTGACAATATTCCTTCTGAGAATAGCTAGGAGGAGAGCTAACAGTTGTTTTGTGTGAAAATACTTTTTTGCTTACAACAAGTAGAAGTTTATAATTAAATTTTAAAAACCTGATAAAAAACGTAGGTAGGAACGCTATTCTTTTTAAGTTGAAGCGGTCATCTTGGATTTGATATTTGGCATAGTGTATAGTATTGTACTAGTCAAGCCCTTTTATTTGATACCCATTGAGGGAGTTGTGAAAAAATAATTATGTAATACGCCATTTTGTGGTGGCAACCATCTTGGACCGATTTTCATCAAATATAGGTACTTAATATGAACACTCCCGACTAATTAACTTTTCAAACAAAAAACACTAAATCAAAATTGGTTCATCGGTTCGGGAGCTACAACATCACACACACAGATAAAGATCTTCACACACACACACCCTCACAGATACCCATAAATACCCATCCCCCCTAGTCTAGTCATTTTGTAAAACATCAAAACGTTTGGTAAACTGGCTAGTCTTTTTGTTAAATGTCTAGTCAAAGTCAAAGTCAAAGTCAAAGTCAAATCATTTATTGTAAATAGGCAATAAAATCGCACTTTTACAAGTCAAACACTTCAATCTAATAAACAAATTAAACCATAAAAGAAAACAAACTATAATTAATTGATTATGGTTTGAGTTTGAAAAAGGAAGTCAGTATGTAAAGTGGCTAGTTGTTTATATATGCTAGACGTTTCGTGTCTTGTCGGTATGTAAAACGTCTAGTTGTTTTATAATATGGCTAAACAGTCATTTTGTTCAATATCTAGGAGTCTTGTAAAATGTCTAGTGGTTTTGTAAAATGGATAGTTATTTTGTATTTTTTTAAACATCTGGTCTTTTTAAAATGCCGAGTTGTTTCGTAAAATCTCTAGTCATTTTATAAAATTCCTAGTAGTTTTGTAAAAAGTCTAGTTTTTTGGTAAAATGGCTAGGTGTATTGTAAAATGGCTTTTTTTTGTTTGCTAGACGTTTTGTATAAGGTCTCCTCGTTTTATAAAATGGGTAAGTACATTTTACCTATAATTGAAAAGTTGTTTTGTAAAATGTCTAGCCGTTTTGAAAAATGACTAGTCGTTGTGTATGCTTGCCGTTTTGTTAATAGTTAAAATCACTATTGGTCATAGCCATATTCTTAGTTAAATATATTTTAGAAGTTGTTATCAGAATTTTATTTAAAAGACATTTTTAAAAGTGCCAAATTTAAGCGAATTATCTAACAAAACTAAACCGGTAACAAAACAAAGCGGTAACTAACTAAAAAACCGGTAACAAAAAAAGGAAACAAAGCGGTACTTATTTGTACCGGTACTTAACGTTACTTATTTGGGTGCGCTTGTCTTTCTATCACTAGGTCGTTACACGAATAAGCATTTGCTAGAAGAGGGCAGTGGGCGAACATTCAAGAGTAAGTCATTCCACGAACGAGTCCTTTTTTTAGGTTTAAGGCGTTTTGCGAATAGAGTATTTATGTACGAAGCCAAAAATATGCACACCCTCACATCGGTTCGTAATATACGAGGCGTATGGGGTGTTATTAAAATTATAAACAAATAAAATTATTCCTTACGCACCCCTTCCCGCGGTTAACGGCTTGAATTCTTCATGTGTAAGGTATGTATCAACTTTAGTGGTTTATTGTCCGCATACATTATGGAATAACTTCTGTACTTATTTGAATGATGCTTATGTATGGCTACACTTTTGGCGGAGTAAATATATAGGTAGGTAGGTTGTACGACGTACGTACTACGAGTTCCTACAATCTATTGCTGTACTGATATGGCTTACCGATGTACCTGCGCAGAAGATGAATTTTCAAAGCACGGGAAATGCTATTGACCGCTATTGGTCGGCAGCCACCGCCATCTTAGCGAGCTTAGAGTGAGATGAAACTAACAGCTGCAGTGTATTATGAACCTTATAATAGTGATCTTAGGTTGATTGTATGTTTTAAGCATTCTTTCGTTAATCTTCGGACCATACTTTCTTTTCTGCGCGAACGAAGATTCACGACGCGCCTTATAAGTTGGGTACTAGTATACGAGATTATTCCCAGAGTAGGTACTCCATTCTTTTGTTCTTTAAAGTTTTTTATCCCGTGTATTTAATTAGGTAGGTAACTAATAATTTCAAACTATAACAAATGATAATAAAACAATGTAAATATGTATAAAATTTAATTTAATAATAGATAGGTAAATTCGTCGAAAATCACCAAGACATGTTTGGAAAACATTCTAAAACCACCATTAAAATCACATCAACAGATGTTTAAACAACTAGAAACGCGAAAAGAAAAGGCAATTTCCTTTGCGGATCGCATGTCGACATTTTTCATATCGATATCTCAGTAGGGATGCCCCTTTTCTTTTTATTTCATATTGATATCTGGCAACCTTGTCGCTGTTCCCTTTATTTTATATTAAAGCGATAAACATGTCGATTGCTAGATTCACGCGTGGTCGCGCTCCCTAACTGAGTCTTGGGAAGCTGGGGTACTATGAAATGTCAAGAATCGGCAATTGAGTATAGCTCTATCAAAATATCGGTAACTAACAAAGATAGTACTGATATATGTTACGTTTCCAATATAAGAATATAATATAATAGAAAATACTTTATTGTACACCATCTATAAGAATACACAAGGTAAAATACAAAAGGATAGTAACACTAATGGCATTACAAAAGCTTTTTATATTATGAGAATCATGCTAATGATGGAGAAATTTTAATATTGATATTATGAACAACGAAGTGACGTTATTACTTGTGAAATAACTGAATTTAAGATATAAGAAGAAAATATAACATAACTCTGTTAAGCTGAAACTGAACTGTGTGGAGCTGTGCTGAGCTCATTGAGCTGACACTGAAATGTGCTGAACAAAAAAAACAGGCAAAAAGACATACATTTTCAGCGACCTATTATAGTACCATATCGCGCCAATTTGTTTGCAAAAATATCTTCAATATGCACTTACAAACATGACTCAGTTATAGTTCTATAATAATTATGTAGTTAAGATAGATAATGTAGTTATTGTGAGAATAATTTTATCAGTTATCGGTTAAAATTGTGCCTTATTTACGAAGCGATACTCAAAAAAAATTATCACTTTCACAGCAGACATCCCTTGCCAACATCAAATGCCGTCGAATATGCAAGTCATGGGAAAACGCTTATCACGGTCGGGCCGTAGATACGGGAGATGTAGGGATGAATTACGGTAACATATTGCTGTTTGATCCGACTTGCCTTTCCAGACGGTGTGCTTGATTACGTCTGAATTGTAAACGTGACTTAGCAAACTAATTTCAAAATCGGATGATTCTCTATCAAAGTTTAAAATACTCAAATATGTTTTTTTCGACATAGTACGTTTGGGTTGGTAGTATTATAAAGTGAAGAATTTATTCAGGTATCATTAATCATTATCCACAATTTTAAAATCAAGCTTTCTCAACTTGGACAATAGGTAGGAATAATACTGCAACTAAAACACAAACAAAAAAAATTTTATGAAAATACGAGTACAATTTCATTTCCACCATAGGAAACTTACTTACCTTACGTCCTAATGCAGTAAGATTCACCATCATAAATTACACCCTGATTGACCACTCGATCCCCTAGGGTTGGCACGTCAGCGTATCAATGGTGATCCGCCGTATCGTACCGTGCGGACACTCCGAGGGCTTTAAAAATGAGTCTCGCCTGCTGTCAGCCCTGATGAATCGCTTCGCTGCACTCCGAGAAGGAATGGATTAGGAACGGAATATAGACCGTTATTTGCACATTTATGTTATCTATCAATCAAAACTGGATCCCTATTGAGTTTGAGAGGCCTCTCTATTTGGGTAGGTTGCAAATATGACCAGAGGATTTTCTGATTAAAGTTTCCATTACGGTGAATTCTCAAAACTAAGATATCACTGCCATAGACTTTATTGCTATGAAGGTAGCTAATTAATTTGTAAGAACCCGGTATTCAAAAGAAAGACCATGTGCACGTAAATCTCAAACAGACGTTGATTAAACATTAACGAAACAATGTACCGTACCAAAGGGTTTTACAACTCCGTTATTAGCAATAACACACGTATCCCTCCTGTACACGCGTACGTAGGGGTATACATACAGTATACTGCTACCCACGCAGAAGAGCAAGTCACTACAATTTATGTACGAAGGAACCAAATCTGGTTCACGCACTTTCGCCTTCATTTGTTTTGGTGAGATCGCTGATGTTTTTTATGGTTTTACGGATAAGTAGGTATAAATAAAAGTATTGCCAGAAACTAAAGTAGTATACTGATAAAACTTTTTAAACATAGCGTAGGTAAATACATTTTTGATGGCCGGTACCCAAAAGCATCTACATGGAAAAAGTAAAAAAATGCAGACATCCGCTGTGAGAGCAGAAACAGACTACGTACAATGTATAAATCCTCTCACGGCCAAGGCAGTTCTCTGAACATATTTTTATACTGTGCCACAGACCCATAAAGGCGCGTAGCCTATAGCACCACAGAATACACAGCACAAGTAGAACAAGCGATTGTGTGAACAAGCGGCCGCTTGGGACGCGAAACTTCCCGAATTCCCGAACTGGATTCCCCGCCTTGTCGCGAGCAGAGTTTTACGGCGAAATTAATATGGCAAATTAATGCGCGTATAATTTTGCGAGGGAGGTTTCTTGCGACACATATTGCTTGTAGAGTGGGAGCTGGCATCGCTTTTAATTCCACCAGGGTTCCATCCCAAAGCTAGAGCGACGGGTGCTTTCAGCCAGCATGCTCTATCTTTAACTTTAGCTCTTTACTGTCACTTACTCTCAGGTAATATTATAATAATAAATATTTCACATAAAAACGATTTTAAATTGTTTATTTAATTTGTTACACCTACCTACATTACGACTAAAATAGTAGCAGATAGGTGATAGGTCGGCCATCACATCTAGTCATTTAAAAACAACCATTTATTTAGAGTTGTATAATTATATTATTAGAGCAGTTACATACTTGGCAATAATTTTATTTTGATTCAAAAGACTATGTTTTTTAAATGCCCTTTATATTAAACATGCTATTTGGAAGATACTATACATTATTCAAATTATTTTTCAACAGAGAAGTATATCAACAATAGATAAGAATCCCAGAAACAAGACAATATCAAGCATTTATAATATAACCAAATTCTTGCGCCTCACCCTAAGTGATCGCCACCTCTTCAACTAATACGTACGTTTGGGATTCGTATCATTTTTCCATATGGAAATGATGTTACAACGAAGGCACAAGACAACACAGATATGCTAATTAAAGGAAAACACTGGGTCCTGTACCGTCTAAATTCCACTGTTTATTTTGAGTCGGCGACGAGGAAAGTGCTGTTTTTTAATTGCTGTGTTGGATCGCAAATGGAGTGGTTAGGAGAGATGGAGAAACCTCGGAGAGCAAAGTACCACTAGCTATTCCTTTTTGGGGGTCGTCGATTCAGTTTTGGAAATTGACCACGACTGGACGGACGTATATCAATCAACATTGCGATTTTCTGTGATTAACCTTTTCGGTCTCCAATTTGTCGCGGTTTCATCTGACGTTCAGTTTTCCCTGCTAACAAGTTGATGTTCGTTTATTTTGGTGGCTTTGATTCAAACAACAACTGTTTTCCGGTCCTAATCTACATCGGAACAAGATTAATCATTGTAGATAGATGTCTTATTTATTTTACTAACAACTGCAAACGACTCTCCATTTGCCTTCCAAAGAAAATAACTGTAAACTCTCCCTTTTAATTGCACCTAAGTTTCTTGAAACAATTTAAAGTACCAGGAGTGCATAATAAGGAAGAGCATGCGAGTTTATGAGTGCTATTCGTCACGACTGTTGAACACACGGCGCACAGAATATGTAGTAGTCGCTACGCACGATGGAACGCAAAATAGGCGGTAATTTCTTTGAAGAGCCTACAGTACAGACAGTTTAGAAACGAAAAGGAAAAGGATAAAGAAACGTGCGAGGGTTCCTCTCAGACGCAATGAACTCTACCTGTTAATGAAAAGAGGAAACGGTACAAGAATTTGTTCATATCCGCAGGAACCTCGGTATTTTGCTCGGTAGTTATAAATATACATTTGTGTTAATTTAATAATAAGAAGACCCGAGGTTTGGAACTTAGTATATCGTGGTTTCAAAACGCACAAGTATAAATAATTGTTCAGCCACAAGAATCATTATGATAGAAGTTCTCCTCTGCACTTACAATTTATAATTTATTTTGTTATATTTCAAATTATGTTCGTACAACTCCTGTGAAATCAGAAAGGACCACTATTATAACTTTGAAGGAATGCTAAATAAACACAGAATGGCATATAGAATATGAATATGGCCGTCGACAATATCGGGAGCAAACAATTAGAGGCGAGTTAGGGCGAGGGTGCCGATTAAGTTATATGTGCGGGCTAATAGAGGATCCATGGCCTAGGGAAATTGTGGGACTAGTTGTCTCGTAAAAAATACTCTCAGCAGCGAGTTTAAAGCAGCAACAAATCTAAATTATTAATTTAGTAATATAGATAACTATAACAACACGATCAGTCATAGATTTCTGAAAGCTTACAAGACTTGATTCGAATTATACGTGCTAATTGCCAACAAGTAATACATTTTCTTTGAATACCAGTGGTACATGGCGAAAAACTGCAATAACATTCTCCGTAAACTCAACACCATGGCCAACCTAAATCTAAGGGTACCTGACTCAGGAAGATTAAGATTCATCCAGAGGCCCTTACATGGAAGCAAACATTGTATCCGGTGTCTTGATGTTTGCGAAGGTAGCGAATGTTAATTTGGTATTCACCCTACGACCGACGCCCAATATTAATATTTTGGTAAGACGGTTTTGCGAGAAAAACATTCATTACGTAAACGTAGCTATATTATTGAGAATGCACATTGATGTTTGAGAAACGTTTTTTCCGGCTTGTCTGGTTCTGGAATACTGGAAACATCTGTGGAGTAAAATTGGATTTAGTCAAAAATATAGTGCAACTGAATAGTAGAATATAGTAGCAACTGAAAACGATAAAGACAGTTTTGTCTTTCTCGCTTGTACAAATAAGATAGCGGCACTGCAAGAGGTAAACGCCAAATGCAAGCAAAATCTAAACAAAACCAGACAACATTCATCAAACTCCACTTAACTGTAATGATGACCACCATACACCCAACAATAGCCTCAAATTGTCGGCACCCGCAAAAACCAAACACAATTAAGACGTTAAATTATTCGGATGACAGGCCCCTTGGGCCTCTAATGTCCCTCTTAGCACTTTAATAGTCAGCGGTCCCAGGAGTCCCCGGACAGCGGTCAGTAACGGCCCGGAGGCGTTGCCGAGACATCGGGAAACTCCCTTTGCAAGTAACCGCAGATTAGTTTCATGGGAGAAAGCGTAACGGTCACAGATTTGAAATTGCTGTTGAGGAATCCGACTATTGTCAAAGTCAGCATGACGTTTATGGTGGTTGTTTTCTTCTTCTTTTGATATTTTTTATACCTACGCTTTGTTTCTATAGAAGCTAGTACATAATCATTAACGTTTTTTTTAGAATTCGGTTAAAAGTGCCTAATAACAAATTGGAATGTCACAGTTCTAAAAAATATAGAACGGCATAACCATTATACAGGATAGGACTATCTCCCTGTTAGTAGATTAATGTTGTAAGGAACTTATGTAGTTACTTCCTCAGAATCTACAAAACTAACTTCATATAACTACAAGTTCAACTACAAAGTGACCAAACTAATCCAAGTTCTGACATAAGCCTAACAAAAGCGGCATAATCCAAAAAAGCTAATAACTTAAAAGAGCCGACCGATAAGCAACTTAATCCTGAAGACAAATAGCGGGTGTGATCATTGTGGCCAGTGTCCGAGACTGCACAGGGGCGGTGAGTGATGCCTTTCTTTTGTCTCGGTCTACCACCCGGACATAGATTAGATAGCAGGTTCTGGAGACAATGTAGGAACAGCGTCAGCAATCGCTAGAGAATTGGAATGACTTAGAAAACCAGCAACCTAAGAAGAATATGAGGTATGAAAAAAATCTGCCAACTTTTACCTTTGTTGATCGCTTAGCTTTGCAAGGCATGTTATAACAGTTATAATAATAATGTACTAACAGTTCAAAGAAATCTGAACTGTTTAATCACACGACAAGAGGATGAGCACTTATGAATTTAAACTGTCTACCAGCGGATTTGGAACAGGTCCGTCCGAGAAGAATGCTTGCTAAAATTCTAAAAATTCCAGTTTGATAGGTACCAATATCGCCTCTACGAACTGCTAGTTCTACATCTACACCTAGTGGACAAACGTCCAGTCCGGCACATTAAGTCCAGCCGCAAGGAGGGTCGCTGTCAATCGGGGTGGCTTTATTTAAAATCGACGCCTATTGTGTCTAAGGAACTGCTGTCCCTAAATTCTGACCGTTGAGATTTGTGAGTTAGGGAAGTCATGATTTAGGACTATTGAAGTGTGGTGTTAGCGCAATCAAAGATTGAAAACCTTTTTTTAGAAATCTATGAGAGAAGTATCTTGGTTGTTCCTAGTTTAAACTGTTCTTCGAATAGAAGTACTGACATGTCCATTATGTAATGTAAAACTGTTGAGCATTCTTCTTGCCAAGAACAATAAAAGTACAATACAATTAGGTATATATAAGGAGTATAATATTTGTAGTATAAAACACTGAATTAGCATAATATATGAAAGAGTTGGCTCCAAATGGCACACAAGCCACAGATACTTGATTCCGATAATTCAATCCCGACAAATCCCTCGTAAATTCTGAAGAAATCAGTAACAAAACTTACGAGCATATCCTAAAATCCCCTATTTTATTCCTCGACAGTTCGCAGCACTATCGGCAAATCTACTAGGCAAACATGAGTCGGTGGGATATTCGCTGAGACTTGCGAACCGTCGGATAAATTGACCGGTAATAATAAAATGTAAGGGGTAAGAATGTAGATGGCTATTTAGATAATTGTTGGCCGGGCGTCCAGTGTATTGGAAGCGGATAGTCCGATAGTAGGGGGTTTTATTGCCACCCTGTAGCAGTGCGAGTTTACTGCGAGACAGTTACTAAACTTGAAACGAAAAATAGGGTTCTTGGGAAGTCCATTGGTGTGAGTTTTTGTAGGTTCATAATTCTCAAAGGCCAAATAATAAGAGGATATTTGCTCGTAGACCGAACAATTACATAACCTTTATGCCATTTATTCAACAGTACTCTAATGTCTAAGGCGATTGAAGGTGGAAGGAACCATGCCAAAGTTATCCTTACTTAAAGCCGAAAAAGTTTTTATTTTTTCAGAAACACGTAAGACTGTTTACTGTCTGCGCGGTTCACTGTGTCTCGATGGTCATTTATGGGAAAACTATCAACGGCCAGCCGGATTGATGACGGAGCATTTCTTTGTTTCCCATTTGGGAGGCGAGATATTGATGTCCAGTTTGATGGTTGATGTATGGTGGTGTGGTCCGCTTTAGGTGTCCTTCTTGGACAGTAGTTATTTACGACTCGTTCTGTAATAGGTTTCATTGTGTTATTTTTGGAAACTTTGACGCTCTATCTTGTTGTTTTATAGGATTTCCGAGCATGCTTTTTATAGTTTGTCTTTAAGAACATCTAACACTATTCTGACAGACGCATAGCAAGAAAGGATTAAACTATACACTGCGAGAGATCAACATTTTGTTTTTCTCTTTCATTTTTCACATCATCGTCGTCACAATCCACATCCGGCCACATTTTGCACAGCTGCATTTTTGGCTTCATTTTGCAAAGTCACAAGAACTGTCATTCCGTCATCCGAAATCAATAACCCACTGTTGACTCGCACCCTGCGATTTACATTCAAGTATGCATGAGGCGGGCGTGCTAAGCCGAATATTATGAGACTATTGCCGTCGCAGGTGCTGCTAAACTCCCTTTTCCCGACTCGTAGGCTATGGTGGTCACGTTCTGGAGTTTCGAAGACACATCAAAGGTTAAACAGATGTGTGCAAGTGCTGAACATGGAGAGAAAATTTTAAGAATTGTAGAAGTTCTTTCGTGTTATGTTTAGTTGCCATATTTGCTTGTTTACGGCGATGAAATAGCTTTCAATATTTTATTTTCTGTAGTACTCAACGAAAATTTTCATAAAATATTCAGAAAAATATTTAGTAGTAAAAAGACTATGTTTAAATTGGTGGACCTAAACTTTTAATTTATTGTTGTTTTTATAGCAGTTGATAGCAAGTTTCTATCGTAAAATAAGAGTATGCAACGCATCGTCCACTCCCCGAGTGTTGCAAGTGTCCATAGGCAGCGGTAACCATTTATCATCAGACGGAGCGTCAGTTTACCTCTCTGTCACATTAAGAAAACACAGAAACAATCACTCCTTTTATCACTAACTTACCACTTCCTACAATACTAAGAGACAATCCAACCTTCAACAGCAAGAAAGATAAGCTAACTCACTAATACAAAGGCTTATCTATATCAAAGGAGAAATGTTTGTCGATCTGATTACACGAGCTCCGACGGCGGGTGGTCAGTTGACCGTCATAATTCGGGACCAGAATGCGTTCATTGGTGCATAAAATATTCGCAAAGGGACGGTAAACAGTGGAAAGCGCAAACGGCGAATGTCGCGTGCCATTACACTTCTCACCTGCCGTTGGTTCGGTCACGGGAATGGAAATAAAGAAATGACGGAGAAAATAGAGGAGTAAAGAGAAGTAAACAAATATTTTTGAGTGTCGCGAGTTTTGGCATTCTCTGTTTGTTTGTACACGACACGGTTTTGGGTTAGCTATTTCAAAAGACAATGCTGTAAATTTTTAGTAATTTCAGGGGTTTCAAATGGTTTATTGTCTTTTCAACATTATGAATGTGAAAGGGATGGTAATTATTTTAGTTAGAGCTGTAATATTAAGTTTAAGTTTAGTGCGTACCTACTAACAGATTTGGTACTATTGTCGAACATCGATAAGCAGGTAGGTACATTATTTATAACAAATTAAGATATTAATGTATACTTACTAGTACCTACTTCTTGTAAGTAAGTACTTTTCGCGGCCACCTGTCAGTTCTTCAATCTAGCGATTTGGTTTCTGTAAATCTATTAGCATAGTTTTATTTATAAGTAAGCCCAAGAAAATGACCCATTAGTCTAAAAGTAAAACAAATGAATGCAAATTATAACAATTTGAAATCGCAAGATGACTAATAGAAGTTATATATATTATTTATATTGACAAAGAATACTTTGTATCTCAGCAAAAAGGACATGACGACCATTGCTAAATTGTTAGCATTTAATATATATGATCCATTTATACATAGTATAATTGATCACTCTGACAATCCCACAGTTGAGAGCTGTAATAACGGGGATATAGGTAGGATGACTAGGACAGTTGATTTAAACTGACCGCTAAGACAATGGAAAGGCCCGGTACCATTCATATATTCCATCAGAATATTCAAGGCCTTTCTAGCAAAGCACTAGAATTAGAACTATTTTTAGACTTTAGTAAAATTCATGTTATGTGTGTAACTGAACATTGGTTCAGGAAAAATACTGTGTTACCGCCTATTCAGAATTACCAAATTGCAAGTTCTTTCACTAGGGAAAAAGCTATCCACGGCGGGTCATTAATTTATGTAGTAAACAATTGCCAATTTAAAGAGAGAAAAGACATTGTGTCCTTGTCTATAGAACGTACTATAGAGTTATCATGTGTAGAGCTAGAGCAGCATATAATTGTTTGTGTATACAGACCCCCAACAGCTGATTTCAAAGTGTTTGAGTCCATTATGGAAGAAGTGCTGAGAAAATCATTTAATACCTCGAAATATCTAGTTGTTTGTGGTGATTTTAATGTTAATATTCTTGATAAGTGCCCATTAAGTGATAAATTACTAAATTTATTTTTGTGCTTTAATCTAAAAAATCTTTTTAATCAGCCAACTAGAATCACTACCTCGTCTGCAACTTGCTTAGACAATGTTTTCTGTAACTGTGAACCACAAAGCATGGCCATATGTAACAAGCTTAGCTCGGATCATTGTGGCCAAAGCGCTGTGTTTCCATGCAATTCAAATAAAGTCTCCACGGAGTTTACTTACAGACCCATTACCACCAACCGTATGGGACAGTTCTCGGAAAGCATTGATAAGCAACTTACTTATTTACCGTTTCTTGAGGA
This sequence comes from Hylaea fasciaria, assembly GCA_905147375.1. Lineage (NCBI taxonomy): Eukaryota > Metazoa > Arthropoda > Insecta > Lepidoptera > Geometridae > Hylaea > Hylaea fasciaria. Next base: position 3,791,942 of record LR990201.1, read on the forward strand.
TCCAGATGACCTTTGCAATTCCTTGTTCAAAATGATAGATAAAGAGTTTAATACAATATTTAAAGTAAAAACATATAGAGGTAGCACCAAGGCGAGATTTGATGGGGACTGGGCTACACCTGGTATCTATAAAAGCAGGAACAAATTGTATGATTTATATTCACAAAAATGTATAAATGCACATGACACAAAATTTTTAGACTATGTTAAACAATACTCAAAGACATTCAAATCTGTGTGCCGTACCGCGAAGTCTCTTCACTTGAGTAGGAAAATTAAGCAGGCCGAAGACAAAATCAAAACAACGTGGAAAATAATAAACACTGAAACTGGCAAAATTAAACCTCGGGACCGGAAATATGTCTTAAATATAAACCAAAAATTAATTTCAAAAGATTGCGAAGTAGCCAATGCGTTTGAAGATTTTTTTACCAATATACCTATTGTTACTACCCAGTCGTTAGAGTCATCCCCGGTTGCGGCTGCTTCTATACTATTAAATAATGTTGAAAGATGTAATGATATATTTAAGTTCAAATATATTGATGTAGACACCATTGTTAAGACATTTAAATTACTTAATATTAAGAACACTGAGGATCTGTGGGGAATGTCTACAAAAATTTTAACTTGTATTATTAATTCAATTGCCCCGTATTTGGTCGTTATTTTTAATACATGTGTCGATGAAGGAGTTTTTCCCGACGTAATGAAAAATAGTAAACTAATTCCTCTGTATAAATCCGGAAATAAAAATGACCCGACTAACTACAGACCCATCTCAATACTTCCCGCACTAAGTAAAATTTTTGAAAAAATTATCTTGAACCAATTAATGACTCATTTTAATTTAAACAGCCTGTTTCATACTGAACAATATGGCTTCACTAAAGGGCGTTCTACCACAGATGCAGGGATAAGGCTCTTAAAGCATATTTTCGATGCTTGGGAGAAGTCGCAGGATGCTATTGGTGTTTTCTGTGACCTTTCCAAAGCATTTGACTGCGTTAGTCACGAAACATTAATTTCTAAATTACAGCATTACGGGGTTCACGGGAAAGCTCTCGATCTTGTCTTCTCGTATCTTAGTAACAGAATCCAGAAAGTGGATATAAATGGAGTAAGGTCATCTGGGTCGCTCTCTACAATGGGCGTCCCTCAAGGTTCAATACTGGGGCCATTCTTGTTCTTGGTGTATATTAACGATCTTGCCTTTTTTGTAAAGAACTTATGTGATATTGTTTTGTTCGCTGATGACACTTCACTTATTTTTAAGGTTGACAGAACATACAACAATTTTGACGATGTTAACAAAGCAATCACGCTAGTTCTTAAATGGTTCACGGTAAATAATTTAGTGCTAAATTCTAAAAAAACGAAATGTATAAAATTCTCACTACCCAATGTTAGAAGAGGCCTCACAAATTCAAGTATTTTAATTAATAATGAGCCGTTAGACCAGGTAGAGTCAACCACGTTCCTGGGAATTAATTTAGATTCTAGATTACAGTGGGGTCCTCACATATCATCTTTAACTGGAAGATTGAGCTCTGCAGCTTTTGCTGTACGTAAAATCAGACAATTTACTGATGAAGCCACTGCAAGATTAGTATATTTTAGTTACTTTCACAGCGTTATGTCGTATGGCATTATGTTGTGGGGCAAAGCCGCGGATATCCAATCTGTGTTCGTGCTACAGAAAAGAGCAATTCGGTCAATATATAATATGAAAACCCGCGATTCTCTCCGGGAACGATTTAAAGACATCAATGTTCTTACAGTGGCTTGCCAATATATTTATGAAAACTTATTGTATATTCATAAAAATATTAACAAGTTTGCTAAAAATTGTGACGTACATAATTTCAACACTAGAAATAAAAATAAACTCCATGTACCAAGATTTCGGTTGCAGAAGGTTAATGGTTCATTTATGGGGAACTGTATACGCTTTTATAATAAGTTGCCAGAGGGAATTGATCAATTGTCCATGCAAAGATATAAAACTTATATTAAGGCTAATCTCATAAAGAAAGCCTATTACACTGTTAATGACTATATTAAAGATACAAAGGCATGGCCTCAATGCCCCCAGCTCCATGGTAGTAATAATTAACGTGAATTTTATTAATATGTTTTGAAATTTTTATTTTTAATGGTAATATTTATACCTACTTATGTAAATATTGTGATTGAAAAAAAATGGAAAGAAATTATACAATATGAGAAAAAAAAAAGACATCCCCGTAGAGTTTCTTGGTGCTGTCTTCTCTAACGGGTGTATTCCGAAGCACTGGTAGAATCAAACGGAGTTTCCTTTTCCTGTCTGAGATTCAATCCTGGACTTGAAAGGGAAACATCCTTTTTCAAACTCAAACCATACCTTATCAATTAATTATAGTTTGTTTTCTTTTATGATTTTATTAATTTGTTTATTAGATTGAAGTGTTTGACTTGTAAAAGTGCGATTTTATTGCCTATTTACAATAAATGATTTGACTTTGACTTTGACTATAGTTAAAGAAGTGCAAATCAACTCATATTATTTACTACTGACTTCTGATAGGCTGAATAAGGACTAGGTAGTATCTCTCATCTCCCTAGAGACAGACCAGCCTTATAGAAACATGCGAGTGCCCACTTAAAGCCACTAAATTGTACAAAACAATAAACCTTCCACACCCTACAATAATAACAACCTTAACAAAGCGATAAAGCATATACGCACACAACGCACGAGCCTCAGAAATAATATTATCGTTACCGTACTTACTTACGGGAAAAATCAACATAAAGTGAATAAAAGAAAATTATGAATTGCTAGAAAATAAATTACCCCGCGTTGGCGGCAAAATAACATCACATTTGAATGCCTTTTATGCTTTATGGCACTGTAACTATATGAAATAAGGCCCGCTGCAGGTTTATGGCACATGAGAGCACGTACGCGGCATAATTTTTGAGTTGCTGCGAATTTTCGTACTTGAGAATTGAGTTTGGATCAATGAAAACTTTAATGTTGTTGTTGGATGATGTACGCAGTTTTCTGTTAGCGTTTTCTTTAGTTTTAAGTGAAGAAGAACGTAGAAAAGGAGAGGTGTAGACATTTAAAAGATACGCAATATCTTATGCTAGTTTAAAGGCTGCTAAAAGACGAGTGACATTAATCATGTACTCTTCACCACCCTTAAGGGTGAGGTATAAATTTCCAATAATTACATTATCGAGAAAAATTGTTACCGCAACCTCACTGCCTGCAAATTGTCGCCCACGTCGGAAGCCCATAATTCCTAATGACATGCAATAACCGTACCCCCAATTTTCGACATAAACCTCTCATAACAATATCGACATCAGCGCTTTTTCCCGGGAAATTTTATTTGAGAATAAGTAACACTTCTGCGTAATCAAAATTTCGAGGCAAGCCACTTTGTAGTAGGGTTGTCGTGAAACTATGTACCTATATCTAAAAAAAGTTGTAGGCTTCAATGAAAATTGCAATGAAGCCTTGTTAAGGCGCACGATACTAGTTTTTATGATTCGAAATATACCTGTAATTATTTAGGTTACTTGTAAAGCCATGTCTAAAGTTCAGTTTAAATAAAAGAAAACCAAAACCCCACACAATTGGAAAGCGCGTCGTCTAGCGCGTAGACAAACTAGTAACTTAGACACTTAGTAAATTGGACCAACAAGTAAGTAAACAGAATTTGGCAACCCTAGTTTAGGGAGTGTTTATCGGCTACTCAATTTGATTTTTTCCATCGCACTGATTTCACTCCTTTGCGGAATGGTAAAGTGTACGTGAGGAATGGCAATGAGGAGGTGAAGTATTATTTATTGTGGATACGCCTAGTATAAGAAAGTGTAGTAAATACATAACATTATGGGCAAAGAGTACTATTAAATATCCGACTCGTTTAATGTAATTTATGTCCAAAACTTTTGTGCACATTTAAGCACTATATGTCTTACTTATTATGAAATCCAAAAAAAAAACAGTGAAAATTATAATTATGTGTATTCAAATCGACAAATTAAATCTATAATCTATAACTATTGCGTTTTACCAAAGACGTAAAAATACACAACACTACGATTTAGGTACATTATCGCAATAATTGTAGTACAACTTATAAAATCTTATATGCTAATCCTTTAATATTTATCGCAAATGTACTTACTACAAATTATATACTGCAATAAAATACAGCGATCACTAAGATTCCATGGTACGATGGTTTCCAAAGTCATCCAAATCCTCCAAACTAGATACTGAACCCTCTGACCAACCAACAACATCGTATATTTAAATTCTGTGCGGTCCAGTGCTTCGACGTTTCAATTGTCATCTCCTTTACCAACGTAATCCGGTTACGGAAGGGTGTTGCGTATCTTTTTATGTTGATTTGGTATTATTATACCGGAACAGGAATCTAGAGTGAGATCATCGGTCGAATAGGATTCTTTGAGACACCTCACAAAAGACTCGTCAGTAAATAGAAAATTTTTCGGATCTCAATCAATTCGCACACAACCACGAGGCTTTTGTATAGGTACATTTCATCTCACCTAACTTACGTAACGATACTTATTGAAGCTGGTAATCCAATATTTTCAGACCGTACATGTCACGGTACAATACAACCGCATCTAAATATAATAATTTGCAAAAGCTTATCCCGTACCGCAAAAATGAAATTACCATAATCTCCACCTAAAATGTCTTCCAAATAAGGTCGTAAACAAAAGAGTTTATGCAACACCTTCGCTCCTATTTCCAGCTAAGTGCACATGTCCTACCGATAAGGGCGGCATCGAGTTTCCAGTCACGTGCTGAGGCCCGCCTCCCGGTTTATGACTAATGACGGGCTCATACGTACTCACACCTCATGAAGGAGCCTTAGACACAGTATACTGGGAAACAGTATAGAATCTTTCAATCAAATATACTATAAACAATCTCTATGAAAATAAAATCTCAAAAGTCAAGCCGATATCGTTTCATTTTATAATGAACCTTAACGCAATGCAATGACATTGTAAAACATTTGTGATGGTTTTTTACATCAAGGCTTATTATTTAATAGTGAACCTTAACACACTGTGATAGCGTTGTTCAAAACAAGACAAATGACGGCTATTTTGGAGTGGCGATCGGGGATTTAGTATATTTCGTCTAAGAGGGAATCTCACGAAATTCAAATGTAATTTATCCCCAACTGCCGCGATTGTAAACTGACTCTAGCTATGGATTCAGAATACTTCCATTGGACAAGAACTCATTGGATCATTTTTGTTTAGTGAGAGTATACAACGATTTCAAATCAACGATTTCAAACCATTTCACCCGACAGCCAAATGAGGATCACCGCTCACCGACACAGGCAACTAAACTATTTTATGCTCTCTTTGTGGTAGGCATAGAGCTGCAAGTCAGCACTATGTATTGGATAAACGTAAGCTTCGCTACTGTTTCTAGCTTTACTGTGTTTGATACTGTTTTACATTCAAATCATACTGTTTCCTGACCCTGATTAATGCTGTTTTCTTTGCGAACATTTGTTAACGTCTTTTAAGGAGGTGCATGGCGTGTGTCGTGTGAGAAGAGATCAAGTGTGATTTATGAGAAGAAAATGGCATACTAAAATTATTGTTACGGCTGCTTTAATGTGTCAAAAACGTTATCTAAAAGATGTTATGCGCTTATTTCTATTTCCCTCTAAAACAATATTTTACTTTTTTAAGAATGAACCCACAAGAATGAGGCAGAAAGGCTTCATAGTGCTAGTTCAATGTGAGGTAGCAAATGGTACAAATTTACAGATACTACGTAAAGATTTTGTAAATAAAAATATGTGCTTGCTTCTACTAAATTGATAATGAGTAAGGTTGGAATGCAAAAAATTGCCTCCTGTACGATTGAATTATATGAAATTGAATAATATTACATTTTAATGCAAACATCTGCTTTCTGAAATAGAAGCAAACTTAGAGGTAAGCACACAGCACTCTCATTTCCAAACATTTGTACTCTCGCCCGCAAGAAGTCTGAGTTGCCTTAGACGAATTAATAACGAGATAAAGAAACTCGACGCTTCTTAATTCAATAATTAACGTAATTGTGTTTGCCACGGTTGCCATTATTGTTTCTGTGATTTTAATGTGCATACAGTTAAAAGTATTGCAGTAGGGAAATTTGCCTCAATTTGTGTTCTTGATTTTTTCTTCCTTTCCATCCATATCAATATCTGGAGCACTGCTGAAATTCAAATTCAAACCATGACTGTCTTGTCTAGGGTTAATTAGTTCACAAATTATATCCAACCAACTTAAAGTGATAACGTTAAACGATAACGAACGGTGGTAAAAATCAACCGCAAAACAATGTTGTTTCTTATAACTACAGAATTTCAATACTCTCCCCACACTCGTCATAACGGATTTGAGGTCATATCTTGTGCGTTCAACACGCACTTGATCACTTTACATTCTAAGAATAAACTTTGCTGTGCCCAATGTCAATATAACCAGTAACCAATCATCGCATTACATAATCAAACATAATCTGTGCCTAAAAGCTCTGATTGATTGCTCTGTGGCACAGAAACGCGCGGGTGCCATAAGAAGAGCTTGATTGCTCAAGAAAAGGGGTCGAATCAAAAACTTTTCAAGAAAAATTTACCCAATTTAGAGAAAACGAATAAGCGCCGGATACCCAGCCCGCCGGGAACTTTCCCGAAGATTTTTCACTTTCAACATTAATTGCTACCGAAAGTAAAATAAATCTCTGCTACTTTGCTTTCCTTGAGGCTTGTTTCAAAGCCCTAAGCTAATCAATTAATTAAAGTGTTTCTATTTTGTCGACTTTTAAAATATTGCTAAAGCAAACTTTGTTAACCCCTTTTCTTTGATTTATAAGTATTTTGTTGGTCTTGTTATTTTTCGTCAGATTATTATACAATCTCTTTTTTCTCCATCTACCTTATCGATTTATACGAACCTGTTTTTACCGGTTTTGTTACAACTTATTTGTTATCGTAGTAAGTAATGTCATCTATAAATCGGTAGGTTTGGTTAGGGGAGTATATGATAGCTTTCCTGATAGTAATATAGTATCGATATAGGAAAAGTTTGTAAATAAAATACATAGAAAATATCTCTTGCTCCCCGTGTGCAATCATAACATTTTATCATAGGTGTAAGAAGAATATCGGACGTAGTAAAAAACTTCGATTCCGAATGTTATATGCCAAGTTTTTCTTAACGTTTATTGTTTGTTTTTGATGGATCTCATCTGAAATGTATTAGTGGGATTCGTTTCAGTGATTCAGTTGTCATGGTATGGAATATATTTCAGTATAATTCACTTCTTACCTTAGCTATACATCTTATTGTTCGTGACTGTGCACTTTACATTATTTTGTTTGTGTGTATTTTTGTATCAAATTATAATCTACATACATTGTCATACATGCAAATCCAGAACAATGAGTACCGCCATATAAACTTGTATAGCTTTGACAAAAAATTCAACCGAGATAATCCGTAAAACTGACTCAAACAATAAAAATAAATTAAAATGTATAGCTTTATAAACTAGCCCGTCCCTATTTCCTTGAAAAACTTTTAACTACCTGCACAGCAGTCCTCCGTGGGAATGGACTTGTCCAAAGAAAATATTAACTTGGGACGTCAGGTGCTCTCAGAGCAGCGCAGTTGAAAAGATCAACATGTCTGCGACACTTCACGGACATACAATTTAAAAAGTTCCCCTGAAGCTCTTTGTTTTGTCCTGAACAAACTCAATTAACTGCCCTTTGCCTTTGAAATATTTAATATTATGTACAAAGGTTAAAAAGTTTTCTTTCTAACCAAGAATTACTTGAAAAATTGCCAATGCTGCTATTGTTATTTTCATTGACGACTCCGTTAACAGTGAAAGTAAAAGTGTTTTGAGACATAAAATATGTACGGATCGACTTCGCAATAATCTACCTACGAGCATAATCTTTACTCGCAATAGAAAAGCAAAACTAACTGAAGTTAATTTATCTTCCCAATGCAAAGTTTAACCTAACTACAAATCTCCAACATCCAAAAGGCATTTTAATCAACGCGTACAAGTACCAGGCAATCAGAGCAAAGTAGGAGGTGGGTCTGAATTAGAATTGAATGTAAATGTGCGGGCTTTATCGGGGATTATAGTGTTCGTCTGCGAGCGGTAGATAGTTGCGGGCCTTCGCTGGCCCGTCCACAACTCTATATTAATACACATCCTTACCAACCAGCCTGTAAAGATCTTCCCTGCCTCTCCCATACACTAAAACGTAGGAAGACTTAGAAGGGTACTTAAAGGTTCTGAGAGGTTTGTTTATAGTGGATGGTTTCAAGCCTTCGAGGCACCCGTATCATGAAGTCCTCTTTAACAAATTTTACTGCGTGCTAATCCACCCCTTTTCGCTACATACTCGGGACCCTTACATGTCTTGTTATGTTGCCAGTTATGAGGTCATTATCCGAAATAAATCTAGGTTATAAGAGCTTTGCACGGTTTTGGGTAAAATAATTAATTTTGACATATTCGGTTATTCATTGGTCTGGGGTTTATACAAATGATAGGTGTCCTGGAGGACTATTCTAATAATAAATTTAAAAGTTTTGCCGTCTGACTAAGAGACTGCCAAATTGCTGTTTAGATTTTAAAGCAGAAATCGGCACCAATATACTGTAATCTGAATTAAAGGCTTAATGTAAATTCTTCCATTTTTAGTAACAGAATAATCACCGAATGAAAATTAAATCTAGTTAAGCCAACATTTTCATTAAAATTACACGGGTAATAGTTGGCTATCATTAAATCCGTGTCACATTGGGATACCCACCCACATTTCAAACTATCGTTAAGGTGCGTTTAGTTAACGAACAAGTTAAGGGTGAAACTTAGTAAAAAGATATAGCGAACAAACAAAAACATTATTTTGAAAACCGGATAATTTTATTTTTCGTTAGATTTTTAACTTATATAATTCTGTAATGGCATTTTTCCGCCATTAATAATTTGTTCAGTTTTTCATGTTCACGAAATGCAATGCAAACGAATGCAAAGTTTCACTACTCAATGTTACGTTATGGCTACACTTTTTCATAAATTGCTACGCTCATTGCTACGTTACTCTTTACTACGTGGCAAGCATCGGTTTATAACCGCTACCCATTATTTACCATTGGTTACAGTTCGTACAACGTACCTATAGGCACTGCGTTGTAGTGAAGCGTACCAGAGCGTAAGGACAACGAGGAAAAGTATAACACAGCGTAGCCTAGCGTAGCGACGCGTAGCACGGCGTAGCATAGCGTAGCAACGCGTAGCACAACGTAGTATAACATGGTAACTTATGCGTAACTCTATCATCACAGTGCAAGCGCACAGAATTACTACACAAATAAATCAAGAAGCTTATTTTTTATTTATTTCTGTGTGTCTATGTTTTTGTGCACTTCCGTAGCACGCTCTCCGCGCTCTCTCCTCTCACTGACTAACCCACATCCTTGCCTACAGCTGTCAATCCTTCTAAACCGCGCATTACGGTAAATGGCTCGAGCAACCGGATCAGCGGAATCCGGAGTTTAGGGGAGGAAATAGTAACGGATCTGTAACTGGGATAGAGCCAGTTATGGACAATAAAGCAATGTTCGAGGGTAATGGGCCTTGTTATATGATGGTCATATAAGTAAAATAGGGAAAATGATAAAATTGTGTGCTTAATCTAAATAAACCGCTTAAATAAATAAATAAAGACCGCAAATACACTGCAATGTGTGAATTACAACACAAATTAATATTTTTACACCAGTGAAAAGGAATGAAAAATAACAGTACAATGGAAAGCAATAGGAAATTGCATGTACTTAGCGACTACACTACACGACTTTAGAGCGACATACCTAACCGAGTAAAGCTCGTTCAACCAACAAAAACACCACTAAATCAAAATAGATACTAAGGCTGACGTCACACCGACATAAAATATACAGTCGCGATTCGCATTATCGCCATTTCAGTTCACATTAAATCTTAGAACCGGGTCATAAATAACGGAAACTTTTATCCCACTGGAAATAAGCACTCAAAAATGCAAAGAGCAGAGCGTTACAGCGCACGTTCGGTGAATTTATTTTGTTTCGCGTACAATTCAAATAACCATAACTCACCTCGGGCTAAGCCTATCTAACGATATAATGAAATGCCATTAAGTGAGGAAGTTAAGTTTAGGCTGCGTTTGGAGCATGCGTTGGGTATCGCTGGGTGGTTTAATTTGTCTTGAAATGGCTGAATCAAAAAACGACTATTCCAGGTCAAAAGTATGTAAATTTTTAATCAAAATGTAAAATGTTTTAAATCAACTGGAATCAAAGTTGAACAGTTTGCTGAAAATAAAAATTGTAATGCTATTTGTGATTAAATGGAGTATTCAAAATGTTTTTGCATGATATAAGTACCTACATCATTTACAACTTTATATTGACAAACGTGACGCGATTAATCCACTAATTTATACGTAAGATACGATACGATATCGCACAGTCTCGTGAACGCCGCTTAACTACCTACCGAAGAAATAAAGCTTAAGTTTAGAACGCGTTTACTTTCTTAGCGATAAAGATGTTCGCTTTCCGATTTATTGATCACGGATTCACGGTGACTTGAGACAAAGGGAAGTTTAATTTGTCGGTAAGTAATGCTCACTGGCAATTTAAAATGTTTATGAATCAATTAAGAAAGCAACATAGTCTTTAAAGAGTTTGGCTCTGTTCGTTAAAGGTGATTTTCACTTATTTCCAGAGTACGATCTATAACTCAAGCAAACACCACCTATAATGACCATGCAGGCTCACCACAGGAGCGACTGTAAATCGATAACTTAATTATTCCACCAAGCCTGACTCAATCAACTTTTCAAGACGAAATTAAGACCGTCTCAAAGACCAGCCAAGCGCGAACACCTGAAGAAAGCTCGGCTTTAAACTCGGCGGCCATCTTGGATATAATTAGGCTGTTTGCATGCAGGCGGCGAGCTCTGTATGAATGTTACCTATTGTCTGACTTCGGACCTTTGCCGCTATATCATTTTACGCCTAGGCCTCGTAAGGGGAGAAACGTGAACGGAAAGAGTGCGAAATGTGTGTCGTAAAATTTAATAAGTTGGGGACGGATTAGGTTCTATTTGTAAGTGGCGGGCCTTCTCGTATAGCGCTAACTATAATTCTATAATGATTATATATTTTCTTCATTATTGACTACATGTCATTTTAGTTGGTAATGCAGCACTTTAGTTAGTGATTATTATGCTTATATTGAAGAAGCAGTCTGATATTATTAATCGCGTTTGTAGTGGTAAAACTTTTAAACATGCTTGTAAATAATATACATGGCAAATATACTGGCATTAAATGCATATACGAGTTGTACTTTATAGAAATAATAATACGCCTAACAAAAATATTTGCCCATTTTAAACGAATCTCTCCTCTCATAATTGTTCAGAACAAGACAAAACAATTCATGCTAACAACCCAAAGCATTAAAGAAATATAAACACGGGCCAACCCTGCACCGCTAACTACCTCAGCCCTTGTTTGCCCAGGAGTCTACCCTTGTGGTACCCTATGACTGAAAACTACAAGTAACAAGTTCACATCAAGGAACATCATGTTTAAATAACATTGTTACAACTCTTTGGAACTCGTTGCTAAAGTCTGACGAAATGTAGCAAAACTTTGTTAATAAGGTTGGCGTAAATGAGGTATTGTAGAATTGGACATTTTGAGAAATGGTAATTTTAGGACTATGAAGTTAACATTGTTATTAGATGTGAATATCAATATTTTAGACAAAACGTTTCGATTTATTTGTGTATTAAGTCACTAACACGTAACAAATCCGAAATACGAGTAGAATTTCAAAAATATGAATTTTAATACTACTAGCAAAGTTTGAGAACTAATATTTTTCACAATGTAAATGTACACTTGTATTTTCGAGAATACATCCCCAATGTTGTATAAAAATATTAATCTCTTGCCTAATAGATATTTATGCATGGTCGGAGGCAATCTTCATGAGGAAGATTGAAGCATTGCATCGTTTCGATAATGAGATGTTTACAGCCGATACTGTTATATGGTCCAATGGTTGCATATAATATTTAGCAAGTATTACAATATAGGATTAGTGTTTATTCTAAAAGTTTCTAAATCAGTAGCAGTAGCACCCTGATGAAAAATATTATGTGTGCCATCGGTTTCAATGCGTTGTCATCGGTTTCAATGACGGTGTCATCGGTTTCAATGCGTTGTCATCGGTTTCAATGATGGTATCGGCGTCGGCATTGGCCTTTCAATATTTTCAGCTACCATCAACAAGAAGTAGTACTGGGGTAGTTCTACTTACTACCAGGCGATGGAAGACAAACGGCGTGTTTATTTACAATGAGAATGAGACATGTTTTCGGTACAAGGTTTGACAGCTATACGTAAACTAAATCGTCTAATTTCGTCACAAGCCAGCCGATACTGTCCTCTAGCTGTCGATTTCCTATCAAAATTTAAAATTCGATCATAAAAGACAAATAAATTATGTAGCGCTTGAACGTTAGTCTGTCTAATATTGATTCAAACCGCGCCTTGGATACTGAACTTTAGAACTAACGAAATAAAGTATGAATTACCTTTCACTTCTCCTTCGTAGGCTGTCTAGACAAAGCAGTGTTATGAATCTTCATTGGATGAATCCCGCCGAATATTTGATTATGTAAAGAGAATAGTGAAAACGTTTGTAACTCTGAAACCGTAGAGGAGGGTGATACGTGTTTGTTCACAATTTGCATATTCGTGGAGCAAATTCTACGAAACATATGAACGAGTACCTAATTGTTTGATTACTTCAATAAAAGTTAGGTTACTTATATCAATAAAATCTAACAACTCATCGTTATGAGTATATACCTATATACCGTTGAACGAAAGTGTTGTTAGTCTGTCATAAATAAATAATCACCTCTTTGTTTTCACAATAAATGTATTTTATAGCTATAGGAAACCTGAAAAACAGTCCCGATTAAAAGTTCAATTCAAAAGGCTTTAAAGGTAAACGCAAAAAAATTGGCACCTCCTAACAAATACCAATGAACGTTCAGCCAATTATCCTTTTTCAAAAAGAAGAGACGAACACCGAAACAACGTAAATTAAAAACGCGTGAAAAAGGCGCCTGCTACGATGATATACATGGTGATGCGAAAAAGGAGCATTCGCCAAGGACCCCCGACACCGGCCGGTTATGACAAATATGTGAGCCGAATTGAGCCGATGGCGTTAATGAAAATGAACCTTTTTGAAAAAATGAACAAACCATCTCACAAATGCGAGGGTCTGCACAGTTGAATTGAGAAGTTTCGGTTCCGGAAAACGACATCGGACAAAATATGTTCGATAGGTTATTCCGCGATCCAATCGGTTTTGTATGAATAACTAGGAATGTAAGAAAAACAGATCAAATCAGTAAAACCATTATCACCAAGTTACGAGCCAATTTTGCCCAACACTTTGTACATTTTCAGCACCATCGGAACTTACCCGACAAATGGCTTTAATTAACCTGATGGTGTCCTGACTGATTGTTTCGGATTTCGTAAATTGCAACGCAATTAGCAATGCCACAGATCGCGTCCAAGTATCTACAGGAGACCACAGATTAAGCATCACTTACAAGAGAATTGCCACAGATTGAAGCATAGTTTATATTGCAGGAGTCAGCAGATTAAATAACAGTGTCTATGGCAACATTTGCAAATCTCATACCAATTAGGCAAACACCCAAAATAGCGCCTTCGTAATTGTTTTGAGCGCGTTAACGTAGTTTAGGATGTGGATGATTTATACGCATTTTAGTACAAATGTAGCGAATGTGAGAAGTTTTACGCACATTATTAGACTAATTGCTGGATGCTGTCAACATTTCTGCGTAAATGTACGATTTGGGAATGTACGAGGTTAATCTACGAGAGCGTCCTCCTGATCACACAGAAAATACCGAAGTGATTTAGTTATTGAACGTATTTTCTCGCTTACCATGTCGCTGGTCCTAAGTGTATCGATAACGACTATAAAATATAGGTAATCTACAAGCTTCCAAACAAAATGACATAGAAGAAATACACACATAAGGATAAACACCAGCAAAACCCAATAATAAGTCCCTCAACTGAATCTTCTATTGACATCAAGCTAGCGATCTCCGTAACAAAAGAACACAAAGAATTCCTCCCGTCCACAACGTTGCACAAAAACGAGAGAAATCACTGGAGACTTCCTTCTGAATTATTCGCGTTTCTGGGACAGACATCCAGCTCGAAGGCAGCAGTCTTGACAGCTAATTAGGGCCTCATTGTCAAATGAATCTTACCACTTCCACTTGCGACCGAAAATAATGTTTGAATGTTTAGCCGTAGAGTTGAGAATTGAACGTGCTGAATTGAAGATTCATTAATTCCTTTCTTAAATATTTCGAGTGGTGGAAAAATACAATAATCCAGTGTGAATAGGCGGCATTGTATTGAGCCAGTGTCCAGGAAGGATGTTTTGGGGTGTTCTTTTTATTGCCGAATTTGCGTTTTATGGGCTGTCGCGAGGGGAATGTGATGTGACAACTCTACACCCTTGTTGTGCCTGTTTTTTTTTAATTTTCAATACGATTCTATTAGGTCTAAGAACTACATGAGATAATTATGTGTACACAGCATCTCTTGTAGACCTTGGTAGCTTCTTCCTTTGTTTTGTTCTTGGGTTATTCATTTGTTAATTTGTTATGTCTTTCGATTTTCTTTTGTAATGTGCGTTGTATTGTTTTGTTTGATGTTTAAACCATATCATTATAATGCCCCTACCTATATTGGCTGTGTGTCACCCACCATAAGAACTCACCGTGTTCACTTCTTTCAAGGAGCATATCCAACAAACTTGGCAGGAGCTATATACCGATATTACGTACTATACCAACCGTAATTCAATAATTTGTGCCTACTGTCTAATACGCGTTGGACCTTCTTGTGTGCATGCATGGATTGATCCTTAACAATTATTTCTAAAGCCCCCTCTTTTCTCAATAGCCGGTGTCCAGATGCAAATGACTTTGAAATATAAGTGATATTTATAACGCCCTGCGAATTAGGGCGGGTCAATTTGCCTGTTCAAATCTTTGTCCTATGTTTTGTAAAGGTTTGATGTAATATAATATATTCAATGTTTCATAATTTACTTTGATAAAGTTGATTACAATACTTTCCCATTTGGTATTATTTATCATATTGTCATAAATATCATTATTAGGAAAGGTAACCTATACCTAAGCAATCATATAGGTTATCACCTTTCCGTACTTTTTGTTTTTCTTGTTCTATGGTATTTCAATAAACAGTTTATAATACATAATTATCTAATTTTTACTAGATTTGGTGCTACAATCCAGGATGAGATTTGACCACTTCCATACCTTTCCTATTTTTTTCATCCATTGTACTTGTTTATGTCTATTTTTGCATCTTACTTATGTCTTGGGATGTAATTAAGAATTGTTTTCATCTAAATCTTATCTTAATCTCTACTTTGACAACTCTAAACTCTTATTCTTCTCAGTGCAGTTGGAATAATATGTTCTTCTGTAATACGATCATCAAAACCACTTGGGTTGAAACAAATGTGTTTGAGAGAAAATACTTTCAATTTCATTTTTGACAGCAAGGGAAATAAAACCACAGAGGTAAATGGTGACCACAAACACCGCTTGGTCGCCGATGGATGAGATTACTCCTGACTCCGTTTTCACTTTCGACCGCACGAAGTGTCACTAGGAGGCCAGCAGCCGCAAGAGTCAATAAAATCGCGGCGACTGCAAAACGAGGTCGGTACAGTCGATGGCAAAAGATGCGTGAATAATTTAATTTATTTTTCAGGAATGTTGAACATGCTTTGCGTTAGTAAATATTAAGTTTTACATATTACGGCGTTTAGAAAATGAAGATAAAATAAAACCTCGCTATAAAAAATTGCTAATGGTCTGACTAAGCGTGAAACTAATGTCAAGGTGTCTGTGACCCACAGTATAAATAATTATGACTTTAAAGCCATAAAGTGAAAGCCAGGTACGATTTCCCTAACAAGATTTATAGGCTAATTATGATGACACATATTATTACCTACCTACTTATGTGTTTGTATACGGGTTTTAGTATGTGTATGTACTTAGACTTTAAGTACCTAATATGAAAGTGATGCTCAGATGTGGGCGAATATGGGTTGTGATGATGATGGTGAGGATATTGATAATTTCCATACTGTTGCATCGCATCAATTCATTGATTGAGATAAGAATTATTGTAATGTTTTGTTGTTGAGTGTACCGGGGCGTCGTCTCGCCGCTGACGTCCGCGGTGACGCCGCGTGACGAAGGTTCCTTTATTGCTGACCTCTGTCTGCCGCTGTGCGCCTGGTCACTCGTTGTGGTGGCCATTGATTTAATTTAACTTTTTGTTCGTTTAGCTACGGTGTAGCAACGGTTAATTTTGTATTGTTTGTTACTTTGTTTATTCATCTTAACCGATATATTATTTAACAAACTGCATGTAAAGTTTATTTATTATTGTGTTAGTTGATAATTTACACAATTTTACATATCAACTCATTGTTTCACATGGTGATCCCGCATCATATTCTGGACATACATGCAGCTTCAGAAAAACAAACAGAAAACTTTTAACAAGCCCACCCATCCCCAAACGTTTGCGTTGTTTTCGTTCATTCTAATCCCTTTAAAACACGGATCAGTGTCTAATGTACGAAATGGACAATCGTGACGATGAATATTGAACGAATTGAGAGATTTTTGTTACCACATTTACCGCGTTCAACGCAATTCACGGGGAGGAACTACTACAGTGTGGGATTTATGGACGGCGCATACCATATGATCGTCTAATGCAGTATAAAATAATGTGTCCTTGTTTGTCTGTTTCTTAGTTCAGTGCAAATTACGCAATCGATTTTACTGTAAACTAACTTACTGATGAGACTTGAATCTTTATGTATAGTGCAGAACTGCATTCACTGTTGAACATTTAAGCCATTACCAACTTTAATTACATTAATTAAATTGTATTATTTCCATTCTTTTGCTTTACATTAAATATTATCTCCAATGCTCAGACTTTTTGTCGTGTAACTGCTAAGTGGTAATAGCAAAAAATTACTATAACAATGTGTAAAACTTAGTATTACTAACGAATATTTACTCTAACAAACCCGTTGATTGAAATGTATAAATCTTGTTAAAGCAAAGCGAGTTCTTTGTTCCTGGATTTGCACTCTGGTCGTCTAGGACGCTTTCATCTCTGTTTCAATATTTAATAATCCCTCCGTAACGAGCTTCCCGTTGGAAAGTTTAAATGGTCAGACGTACCTTATATTATGTGTGCAGATTGTTACAGAAGGTATATTCCGTTGGTTCTTTTGCTGGTGAAGTATAAACCGTGTGTTAGAGTGTTAAAATGGATTTAAGGCCAGTTTGTACTAAGGTGGTTATAGTCAAAGTCAAAGTCAAGCATTCATTGTAAATAGGCAATGAAATCGCACTTTTTTAATTCAAACAGCTTAATTCTCGTTAACAAAGAGAATCATAAAATATTATAAATTAAATTAAACAGTAATTGATTATGGTTTGTGTTTGAAAAGTGATATTTTATTTTAGTTTTCATGTCAATATATATTTTATATAACATCATTCTAAAATGGATTTTGCACTTTATCGAGTAATAAATTTCATTGAGCCAGTGAAAATATTTACGTTAATCATAGCCCATGGTGGCCCATGGTGGACACTTCATATTCATAAGGTACTCAAAGCCAAGGAAGAGAGAGACAGCACGCTCAAATGTTACACAAATCCCGCTCATGCTATCTCCCTTTAAATTGAGAGTGTCTCTTATGCTAATTAATATAGTAGGTCTTCTGTGGTCATAGGCTAGCTAGGGTATAGTATTCTGTACCAAAGTAAAAAAAAAATCTGTCAAAAAAGTCAAAGTACATACTTAGTACACACAATAGACGCAAACACATTCACGATTAATCGTACCATTAAACCTAAACTTCTACTCCTAATTGACAGCGATTTGAACCCCTCAACGTCGGATATGAGGGGTCAAGCAAATTTGACTACAGATTATTGTAACTGCCCGTTACTAAATGTTGTTTGTCTTTCGTATAACAGGGCGATGATGGTTCGCATATTAGGACGTTAATTTCAAAGTAGACGTATGAGTTTGAGTATGTGTGTTGTGCTGTTTTTTTTCAGTTTAGCCTATATTTCAGTACAATGTATATTGTATACTTAGATGTCTTTAAAACATTAAAAGAACTTTCGATCAGTACTTTTGAAAATGGTCAATCAATGAACAAGTATTATGTTCATAATAATAAGTAGGTATTAACTTACATGAAATGTCACAAATAGTCAAGCAGATTTCGTTAAGCAGAATACTTCAGAATAGAAACCCTTTTCGATCATGCAAGTCATTGACTCGTAAAAGAAGGATATACATCACACATAAGATACTATGTATTCGATAAAAAAGACTGCTCTGGTATCACATAACTTTCTTTTAGACGGGCAATTGTTACGAATCTATCACGTCAGTCGCTGTGTCTGGGCATAGGTTTAATTAGTCGGCGCCATTTCGTGCAAGCTCTACGATAACTAGTCGATTAGTTTCTAATGTATATAATTACAATGAACAATAAAGACTCACGCCATATAAGAAAAGGCTTAAAAGTAAAGTTTCACTTTAACAACATTTGAATACGCACCTTCACAAATGGCATTTGGAGCCGGCATCAAACGTCACTTTTAAACCGACTTATCAGCACCCACCGGTTTTAGGGCGCAGTTGGGTTTAATTGTGAAAAGAAATCTTTGCTCTTTGTCAGCTTCGCGAGGGGAGCTATTGATTTCTTTTGTTTTATGCTGATTGAGACACCTTCGTCGCACTCACCCCCACACTTTAAAATGAACGGGAAAAAATACGCGGCGCGAACTTTATTGATGGCGCTGGTGTTGATCTGTGGGGGTTGTTTACTGATAGAATCTGTCGGTAAGCGACTCAAAATTCCGTATAGGTTCTGTTTCTTTTTTGTGGCGTACTAGGCTAGTGTTGGTTACAATCGAACCTGATAAGAAGCGATGTTGTGGTGGAACGTAAGGACGCTTGTGGCAGACCGCTTGGTCATTTAAGCTCTTAGTAAACGTAGTCTTAGGATGATTCCCGTCCTTTTCATGGTCTTAATGTTACAGAATTTCTAGATTTAATCATAGTAATATGTGTTTTATGTAATTTCTATGACAAGTTCACAATGGTCTATAACAATAACAATAATTGAATAACAAGGACATTATTGGCTACCTACTTAAATAACGAGTGTTTATTTTGTCATGTCCTTCCATTGATTCCTGATCAAACTGAGAGAACTTTGAGAAATACATAGAGAACTTTTAAACGACCACGAAAAATGGTGTTCCTTTACAAACCACTTCCAAACGCATTCATCTTATTCAAAGATAGTGTCCAACTGACAGCCCTAGCGCTACCATAATCAGTAACAGACTCTAACTCTATACAAATAAAGTTTATAGTTCTGTATCATCTAATAAGGGTGGGATAAGCCAATCAACATTAGTCCCTTTGATGATCGCGTCTAGGCTCATTTCTCTCATGATTGACTGAAGCTTAAAAAATTAGATTGCTATTGCCACTTCAACGCGTAGGAAACGATCGACTTTTTTTCGAAGACTCGCTAATGGGACTCTGTTTTATCTCAAGCCCCATAATGTTCTTATGCGGGCGACAATAATCAGATTTTGACACGCAAATGAAAGAGATTATTTGGGAACTGCGAGCAATTTAAAACAAGAGCAATTAAGATTGAGGGAGGTGGTAGTGCGCACGAAAAGTGTGCCTGAGTTTTGACAGCTGAAATAAGGTTTATTCAACAAAAATTAGAGTCGACAGTCAAATTAAAGATGATGAAATCGAAGTTGCATTGTTGGAGGTGGTTGCAATACAGAAGCATTTTCATCGGCTAAGAATGACTAAAATACATGCACGAGTAGGAATGACGGCCATGTCGGGACTGTCTGTCTATTAAATAAATTAGAAACACTTGTTAATGCTTGACCACCGAAATATACCACGGTCAAGACTTAAAAGGTCTTAAAGGTGCATGGTCCTTCAGCAAAAATATGATAATCGCCGATCACGAATCAATTTTTCAATTCCAAGGCACATTCAAGACTCCTTAAGACCCCCTAAGTACAAAAGTGTACCGTCAGCGGCGACTTTAATTGCTCACCACTTCGTTAACGGTCGGCTTGATGGCATTTTTAATGAACAGCAGAATTAATGTAGTGGGCGAAATCGGGAATCGAAGGAGGCTGAAGAGAGGTCCGTCCGTTTGTTTAGGATTGGGCTCTATTATCTATGCCGAGTGGCGAGTGGTCGCGGCAATTTGAATTGTTTTAGGTCTGGACGAAAGCTTAAATAAGCACACCATGTATTATATAGAGTTTTGAATGATCTCGAATGAGGTAGTGGCGTCTACGTTGTTAGAGTTTGCGAGACCACTCAAGGAACTCTACCTATAAACAAACATTAACAATCGGAACTTTTAAAAATTATACATTATTTGCGATTCTTAAATAAATTTAGCCTAAAAATAATACAGTTACGCGTTTTTTTTCGGAAGTCAAAACGTCTATTATTATTCGTATCCCAAAAAAGGTGTAATTGTCCGAACCAATCAACTTTCCCAATGATAAAAACTCGGCCCTTGTTTCCGACGGGGGATCCTAAATAAATATTCCGAAATAAAACTGCGAACTCCGTACCGAACACTTCGTATCCAGACGAGGGATTTGGAATAAAAATTGGAAAGTCGAAGATTGACAGGTGCGTCTTAATAAGCAGGCGACAGATGTTTCTCCAAAGACGAAATGAGAAAAGGTATATTGCTGACTTTATGGAATGTAAAGAATGATTTGTCCCTTGATTAAATTTGTTTGAACTCAAATTGTGTTGGACGAATTGGATGAAACATAATTCCCATATAAAGACTTGACCAAATAATCAGTTGGTCGCTTTAGGAACAGTATATTATTAAGATAGACCAGTCAAGGATGTAGTAAGACTGCGACACACCTGTGGATACTTGCCACACTTCATCAGGTTCCGGATCTGTTCTGAGTAGGTACAGACCTAATTGGTAATGTCATTTTTTTCTACAGTCTATATAGGCTTGCATTGATGACTGGCTCACTAGATGTGGTTCACGATGGTAAATGCATCAATAGATTTCTGAGCGGTAAACTCTTTACTGGATAGGTACCATGATTTCAATGTTTTACTATTCATGTTTTTAAGCAATATAAACCTAGTAGAAGCTACTGTTTGCACATCTATTACGTAGCTACAGTCTGGCATCATAGAGAGCATTTTTGACTAACCTCAACCGCCTTTATTTTACCCCTACATCGTTATAACTACTGCAGATAAAGCATTTTAATCTCATACGGGCCAGACAATGGTCCGAGCAGTCTGTATCTATCCTCACTTATTCCGCTGGCCTAAGCAAATTTCCCTGCTACCCGGCTCCCCGACTCTGTTGGTTTTTCCCCAAATTCCTATTTCTTCACTTCTGATTATATTATTCTATACTTTGGGTAAACAATGGAGCTCTAACCCTTCTGCACTATTGCCGTTTCAGTGCTAAGGGTAACATCGGAGACGGATTCTTTATAATTGCATTGATATATTACTCTGTAAAATAAGAACTACCCTATTTTATTTCTTTGTTTTGTAGTCATCAAAGATTCATAGGATTGAAGTAACGAATCACCCGATTCGCGGATTCTAGAATATGATTCTTAGCCTTTGGGCTTTTATATGTTGGTACAACTTCTTGTAGGGAGCCGCAGATCAGAGTATACACATCTTGTATTTCAATTTGAAAGCGTCACGAACATCAATTCCCAAATATATGTCGCCAACAATAAAACGAGAAAATATTTCTATTATTTTCCCATACAACGGTAACACTTCAGGTACTAAGCCCTCTCCACACTTACCGGACCTTTTATAAATATTTTTCGGACTATAACAGCTGTAAAAGGTTTTTGTATACGTTGCTTTTTGGCTCCTTTTGGCAGCTAATCCAATATTGACCACCCGGCAGGCTATTGACTTGTGTTTGTGTTCCTCATAATAATTCTCCGGGAACATTTTATTATTCAAAATATCAATTTGCTCGGCGCTCGCTTTCTTTGGACTGGAGCCGCATTTATTTTATTAAGTTTGTTTTAGCTAGAATTATTAATTGGCTGCAAATAGATAGAGCTTTGCGGGGAGCATTGCAGACTATATGTAGTGTTTTATTTTTTCATTTCTGGTCTAGGCACATTGATTGCATTAATTCAAGAACACGCACAAACACTGTTATTCCTATAGATAGTGGTCTGTGTGTGCAGTTACTGTGATCAGAGGAGGAGGTGGGGTCAATAATGAACAACAAAAAATGATTAACCAAATGTTGATATAATTAATATGTTATCGCAATTTTTTATCAAATGAGGGAAGAGACAAGCACTTAATTTTACCACACAGAAATTTGCAGTACAACTGAATATAGTCTAATTAACAACGAATAATACTTAAAACGAGACAATAACGAATATCTGAAAAGCCATAAAGACCTTCAAGGCGGAAATAAAGAAAAGGAAACTTCCTAAGATATCTCTAAACACAATTGAGTGATCAGTATGCAAAGCCAGCGTTGTGTACTAAGCCGATTTCGAGACGGTACCGTTAAAAGAAAATTTATTGCATTGAAAAGTCGTACGTAATTAATAAGACATTTGAAGTTGCGTGAAAATGTAATTTAGATTGTTTTCCTCGTGGAGGGGGCTTCGGTTTCCTGTCTGCGCAATCCTTACAAAGGAAGAAAGCTTATTTATATATGCCCGCTTTGTATTAGCGTCTTTAAGAGAACCAAGGGGGCATAATAAAAAAAAGAATCAGCATCGATGTCTTAAAGCGTCTTCCGGCGCGATATCTTACGCACCCCGCCGCAAAATGGCGGTCTACACTCGAATAAATTAGCCACCCCCACCCGAATCGAATTGTTCGATTCTTTTGAAACGAATCCAGTTTTAAAGTCTCTCCTTTATTAGTGTAAGCCAGGGACGATTATCTTAAGCCTCCATTACATATTCAAATTGGAGTCGTTTTGCTTCGCGGAAAATTGACGCGGAATAAAACGAAGCCTTTGAAAGCGTTTTCTGCATTAAATTGGTCGTAATGAGATTTTTCAGTGACATTTGAGATGTTTTGGAAATGGTAATGGTTTAACGTTATTGCTTTATTTAGTAACTGAAGAGTGTGTCGTCACATAGGATTAAATTTAATGAAACATACGAATAGGTCGAGCGTTTCCAACTCAGTAAGTTTCGGACTTTCAGTCGAGTCCGAAAAACATAATTTTTGCCCGACTGGTCAAAGATTAACATTTAGATACCGCAGGTCTCTTTGTTCGTGACGGAAGCTGTTCCTTTTACACCCTCGTTTCAGATATTAAACGCAATGAATAAATAACGTGCTTTGCAAAACGACGGTGAAATGTCCCGTTAAAAATTGGGTTAGCATTATCACAGTATGAGATGCTATGATATTTATTTGGTTTTGTTTTTTGCTAAGCTATAATATGCAGCACTCTAAAAAAGTCCTTTAGACACGACAGCGATATAGCTTCTGGTGTAAAGAAAGGCCAAACAATTATAACTCTACACACATACTTATATAATTCATAATAATAATATTTCAAATGCACACGTAACAATTATAATTTCACTCAGGAGGGTTACCATGACGTCTTATTGCGATCCAATTGAAGACCTAAACAGAATCCTTCCACTTTAAATAATAGTAACACATGACTTTCGATATCTTTTAAATAGGCGTTAATCCCTTTAGATTTAAATCAACCTAAATTGAGCGTCAAGATGTCACAACAAGACGTCATGGTACGAATAAGTAGTAAAACGATTCTGTTTAGGTCCTCAATTGGATGACAATAAGACGTCATGATAAGCGCTCAGCACTCTAAGCCACTATACACACACCGCCAGAGCCAAAATACGGAACACCAAAATCACACCAATCTTCAATACGAGCACAAACTTTTCAATATGCCATAAACAATCCAAAACCCTTGCTATTAGTTTAAAAACGGGCCAACTGTCCCCAAATAGAAAATACCTGACTCGCCATGATTTAGTGCCTTCACGCAAAGTGATACGGCTTTCATCACCTACGGAATGACCCCGCATCCCTCAAGCTTGCCGGAAGCCCCGGATAATATAGGGGATAGTGTCACCTCTCCCCAAGGATTTGTCAGACAAATGCTTCACATTGTATCGGAAAAAAATAGCCAGCTCACTAAAGGCCGTTAGGGCTATTTATGGGTGATTTGGCCCAAGCTTTTTTTATTAATAAAACGTATATTATGCGCGCATGTGCGTTTTATATCTCGCGGACCTTTCTTCTCGAATATTATCGTCCATCTTCGGACATCTCATATCGATTCCGATAAGATATTACTTTCTATTCATGGTTTTGGTTTAATTCAATATTTTTATACAATTCTTTTGTTTATCAGAATGCTACAATATTTCAGGTATCGATACGAGCGTGTTTACCCCGAATGGGGGTAGCAAAGTACTTATGCAAACACAGAGATATTGATACCGAACTTTGTGACAGACAAGAAAAACAAAAGTCACATTCGTATAAATACAGGTTTTAGGAAAATGTGGGGTAAACTGAGATATTTTCGACGTAAACTAACGTATGTAATTTGTAAGAAACGTTATGGTAGAGTGGAAGGAATTATAACCGATTGGTGCGATTCACGGTATGAGATTCTACGGTAACATTGCTTCGCTTTCTTTGCAGCCAGCATAATGTTGACTTGAGGTTGATCTCTGTCTGAAAAATCTTCAAGGCAGTGGTCAAGAGGTCTGGTCTAGATAAATATGAAAAAAATAATATTTAATAGGTAAATAAAGCTTCTCTACCAAGCAACATCGATGAGACCCGCCGCTATCTCTTCAATTTATTTCACTGCCTTGAATAAAATTTTAAACAGTTATAAACAATTTTGATTAAAATAAACATTCCCGTCTTATCCCGCAATCACTGGGAATCGTCGGGAGTAAAATCATTAATTCCTGAATAACGCATTAAAAGTAACAGCTTGCGCGCGGCTTGCCGAGTTACCACTTGCGATCCCGCACCCGGAGGGATCACAATCGGGCTATGAGTTGGACTGATTACTGGCAGCCTTTAATGACTGTTTATAAATCTTTCAATTTGAATTTCGAAATATAGTTGTGCTATATTTGTTTTTGTTCTTGTCCTTATTTATTTTGTTTGCTAATTGTTAAGATTGCTTTAGTTCTACTTGTCTGTTTTTTTTATCTGGGGTTTATTTATATTTTTTATTATATTTTTATATCTATTTATTTATATTTAATTGGTTTTAGTGTCTTAAGTTATCGAAGTGATTGATTAGAGAAGCCAGATTGTGAATATCTAGTGAAATTATTGCATATGAATTACGTTGTAAGTGATACTTTTATTCTCCTCGCCCGATATATCCACGCCTACTTGATAGCATGGAGCCTCCTGATAACAATGCCAATAAGTATGCCGTGACAACTTAGTTTAAAATTATGGTGAGAGATGTTTTTTCAACATTGAAGCCCTTTGCAAGATCTATACCATACCTACCTACTTACACGTATTCTGTAGAATTAGTCCAAGCAAAACAAATTGGAAACACCTCACCCTACAATAACGTCTCTAATTCTAAGGGCGTGCTCCGCAGCCATATTCTTATAAATTAATTACTTGTAATCTACTCATGAAACGGGACTTACACAAATGAAGTTACGGCGAGCCGTAACATTGTCGCGATATAAACTGCAAGACAGTGAACTAACTTGAGATTTCCGCACTAAATAGGCTGACGCTAAGGTTTGAACAGTTTGGAAGGCATACTACAACCAAATTTATAAATATTCGTTAGGCTTTAATGTTCATTTTAATTATCTATAACATTAAAAGTAAAAAACGAACTAATGAATGAGATAAAGTTAGCTGTTCATTGATGTCGATGATAATTTATTTGCTAATCTTTTATTTGCTAAGAATGATAATTCTCGTAGACTGTAGTAAAACACATTCATAAAACCTTCGACAGCAGGTTATTCAATATTTACATGGTTCCGCTTGTCCACTTTTCTGCTTATTATATGAGTTGGGATTGCCAATCCTATAACATCAAATGAAATAATAATCATAAAACAATGAAATAGAGCTTCTTTTTATATTGTGATTCCCACTGAAACGTTACAGACGTCTCTACCCAATCAAAAAGCGCAACCTCAATCGCTGTCATACAAAATGTAGCACCGTCGTCGTTGAGCTCAAGGGTTCTGTAACGACTTAACGTCGGAGCAAGTCGGAATTAGAAATGAGGATCGCAAAGTACACGGTTAATAAGACACATGTGACGCGAATTTACTCTGCTTTATGACACGATGTCGCGTGAAGAGTTCTTGGTTTTAAGGTTGTTCAATGAGAGTTATAACGTAGTTGTTTCGACTCTAGGGACCATATTTTGACTCATCCCTCCTGCCTTCCGAAAGACAGAGCGATAGGAATCCGCACATGGCTCATGAAACGTCAACGACGCGGGGCCATGTTGTCTTATTGCGATCCAATTGAGGATCTAAACAGAATCGTTTTACTACTTATTCGTACCATGACGTCTTATTGTAACATCTTGACGCTCAATTTAGGTTGATTTTAAATCTAAAGGGATCGACGCTTACTGAAATTATATCGAAAGCCATGTATTATTATTATTTAAAGTGAAACGATTCTGTTTAAGTCCTCAATTGGATCGCAATTAGACGTCATGGTAAGTCCTCTCATATCGTTTGATTGCAAAGAGCACACGTTACCACTTACGACAGAAATTTATACCTAATCAATCCAATCCAAATTTTGCTATCTGGGATTGATATCACAATCCATTTTAGGGTCAAACGTGCCAATAACCGATCCATGGATTGGTTTATAAATGCACGCAGATCGGAAATCGATCGAACGATAGGCAGCAATCCAAGATCGATTTCAATCTTGGATAGGAGATACAATATTAATTTCGGCTGTTAGCCACCAGCACAATGTAAATAGTACTGCGACAAGAGTTTAATAAAACAGATGACGACACCTCGCCTCGTTAGGTTTCTGCTAACGCCGGCGGCAATTCAAACGTACGTGCTAAATGGTTACTTTTTCCGCACGCGGTCTCTCCTACTTTGTTATCCTGATACTTTTACATGTTTAATCGGTCCTCCGGGAGTCGTGGGGTAGTGAGACACCGGTATTGGAGATGCGAAGTCTTTTGTGAGACGTGCTTTAATTTGGCACCTGCTTTGTGACGGTTGATGTAAAACTATGTTGGTTGATGACGCTTTTATAGAGCACGACCGATCCGAACGCAACAAAAATAAGGTAATTATATTCAATGTCATTTGGTGTTAAGATGACACGTCATGTTACTTACTGGTACTTTTTACTGGTTTATTGGTACTTTTTGTAGTTTTAGTGACACTTGTGTTAATAAGTTACTAGTTACCCGAGTATTATTTTTTATCTTCGTAAAGGGTAGGCTGCCTTGAATCAAAGTGCAATGTTATGAAAAACTTATTGACAAAACTATATAAGAACTATATTTTTAACGTTTAAAAGCAATAAATTAACAAATCAACTGATTGAATATGAGTACGAAGACGTTTTCATTCTCCACAAGGGCATTATCCAAAACATTTCCCAGTAATTAGTTGTAATCAACTATCGTAAACAGCTTTACGACCAGTTCTACAAATCTTAACAGTACGTCGGTCCTAAGTAGGATTTATCTCTGTTTTTCTTACCCGTTGGAACTTTTCAATCCCTCGATGGTGTTTGTACAAGAGCTCAGCGGGAATCAGAGATCTATAGGTATGTAGTTCGCACTTCAATGGCGGGAATACTTTTGTTCCGTGTATGTATAGTAAATATTATTCAGTAGTTATCAGTCATAGATATTATGTTTATTTGTACATGTCACTATGTGATGTCGTCTTCTCTTTGTGTGTGTTAGGCTTAGCGCTGAAAATCAGTAGACTAAAACATAATAAATCATTATATAGAGCCACGCTCCTCATCCGTATTCATGCATACCTACCTCTACTCAACCGAGCAAATAAGTCGAAAAACTCAAGTGCCATTTTAAAAATTCAAATAATATTTTACGACACCTCAAGCGTACTAATTCGCCGTTGTCTGACGAACTGCCTAAAAAGAGTGTCGACGCGGGCGAAAATCAAAATGTATTTATTCTCTCGCCGTATAAAAAGTCAATATGAGAGGCAATAAAAAGAGGATGTCGGGGAGAAATAATAAAAGATAACCTCTAGAGTGAATGGAATGAACAGGGCTTGTAAAGAATGTTTGCGTTGTGGATAAGACGCGATCGCGGCGTGGGGACACCTCCCCCGGGCGTTTAGGAGGGGAGATCGCGACGTTTTTAATTACTGATGAAGGTGAAAATATTCATATTTAAAACTCGCTACGCCACGCGGCTTCATCCGCGTGAACAATTATAGTAATTTTGTCTCATACATATTATCGGCGCCAGGATATTAGCGTTGGCATCCACGTCAAGGACGCCGTCTGCGTCCGCAATCAAACGACTAAGCAACCAAGATACCAAACGCTGGGTTCAGTGAATTTTTCAGTCTTGAAGTAGCAAAACAAACAGACACACAAATAAATAAACAAAAGAAAATACCTCATGACTTCGTAATAAAATGAGACAATGTCTCCGGTACTAAATTCAGATGAGCTGGTGTGCCAGCGAAATATTAATATCGCTTTTTACAATGTGTCCGTGGTCCGCTCTGCTCATTTTGATGAACAATGTGAATTTAAAATATATTTCTATTGTTGTATGTTAGGACCCTAGGCTAGATAGATAGATAGTAACTACGCAGAGTAGGTTTGTTTTACAAATTTTCTGGTAACAAAGCACCAAAAACAATGCTCAATGCTAGTCGAGGATGAAAAATAACGCTCAACGAAGATAGTCTTGACCCCTAATTAACATAACATGTGTCTATATGTAAAACCCCGATATAATCAATACTACTAATATTGCGAGTGTAAAGGCGAAAGATTCTGTTTGTATGTTTGTTAGTTCTTCACGCCCTAACGGCTACACCAATTTTAAATAAATTCGGCAGGAGGTGGAACATCCTGGTTACTTTTTATTCCGAAAACAGCGGGTAACACCGCGGGACGCAGCTAGTTTATAATAATAATAACAATAATAATGCTGGACAATTCACACAGCATTATCTAGCCCCAAAGTAAGCAGAGCTTGTGTTATGGGTACTAGACAACTGATATACATAATACAATACACTACATATATAGATAATTTTTATTATACATAGAAAGCATCCAGAACGCCCTGAACAAATATCTGCAGATCGTACAAACATTTGTCCCGGGGCGGGAATCGAACCCGCAACCTCCTGCGTCGCAGGCGGACCTTCGCCCGTCGCGCCACCGAGGTCGTCAGTTTATAACAAAATTATGGTCGCGGTGTCAACTGTTTGTCCGGTAACAGCCGTTTGTCAACCATTATTATCGATCGTAGAACTAGGATTTATTAGAATTTTTCGAAAGAGATCAACGTAAATTTTTTATATCTTTAAACCCCTTAAGTCAATCATTAATATTCCAGTTTAAATACAAAAAAATTACCAACAAACTTACTGCAATAATTACTTATTTTTAATGAATTAATCACTTTTGTTTGCTAACAGCTATTAAAATAATTAAAAGTGACATTATAAGTGCCATCAATTCCATCTCGAAGGAGCCATTAGTGTTTTTACTGGCGTTTCCTGTGTAATAAACGGTAACTTTACTATTATAAAACACTTGTAAAATGAAATTTAATGGCGTAATCTCGATTAAGGGCGATAGATAAACCTACTCTGTTGTATTTATTATCTGTAGTGGATACAACACTAAAACACGTGTCTTCCGATTTATTTGCAGATAATAATTAAATTATGTAAACAGTTGTTTCAATAGAGCGGTGTTTTGTGTTGAAATGGAAAAAAGGAATATCTCATTAAAGTTTTGGATGATTATTGATTATATCGAACTGATATAAAACCAATCAGAAATGTATCGAATTTTCATGACGTCCTCTCCGGCGTTTGGCAAACGTACTACATTATTTAGTTACAATACAAACTATCCATATTTCGTGATGTCAAAAACATGTGTTAAGGATGTTTCAGAACACATCGTTGGCTTTTTCTAAAATCTTGACAGTGGCTGAATATACGAATCGTGGGGCACCAAAACAAAAAAAAATTGCTTCATTCTGACGCTAGGCCGAGAATAAGCGCCAAAAACCACGGAATTCCAGCGCTGGTTATTACAACAATAATTGTCAAGTGGTGCGTTCTTCCCACTTTTAATTGATCCTCGAGGGCGAGCGAGATAAAACTCGCGTATCTAAACTTTCTCTATTACAGTTTAAGAATACCGAGCCGTTGTTTGGACGATAAGAAAATGTTCATTGCCTAACTGAGGCGGGTAATGCGCGTGTAATAGCGGAATAGGTTTGGAGTTATTGTTGGTTTTTGAGATTGTTTAGGTATGGTTATTTTATAGATATTGTATATGACTAAAGGCTTTAGTTCCCCAGCAGACGAACAGTCAAACTACATTATGAACGTGGTTTACTTTTAGCAACAGCAACAGAACCAACTACGATAGGTAATAAACGCCAGAAGAGCTAATTGGAATGTGGAACTTTTGGTAGCTAATAAATTGTATTTAATCGCAGTAAAAAAATGCGAACATTAAAGTCGGTGCTATTTAATTTATCTTGCTTATAAACATTTTATTACAATCTAAGTCGTCAATACATTCTCTATTTACAAAATGAAATAATGCCTACCTTCTTTTCGCTCATCCGAAAACGGTAACCCGTTATATTTACAATAAAACGTTTAGTGCAAACGTGTAACAACAAACTTCCATATTTTATTATGATCATTATTGTAAAGCCGCCCCCGAATTTGCCGTTTAAAAGTTGCCCGTCTACACGCACCCCTCTCAACCCGTCTGCAAGATTCGATTATAAAATTAAACTAAAACTTGGATGCAAATCGGTGCTTTGAAAGTTTTGTATTATTTATTATTATGTTTGTTTCTTTGTCAAATCGAAGAAGCAACTTTATGCATGACTCATGTCTTATTATTATTCCTACATCTCTGCCAATTATTTATTTCTGTTTTCATTTATTGATTCTTTTTCACATTAATCCATATTAATACTAAAGATACTTTATTAGATACTAGAAGCGCCTCGCGGTTTCACCCGCGTTTAGCTACTATCCCACGGGAACTTTCAATTTTTACGAGATAAAAAGTAGCTTATGTCATCCGGAGATAGTGGAGCTTCCCAACAATGAAATAATTTTTCATATCGGTTCTGTAGTTTCGGAGCCTATTCAATACAAACAAACAAACAAACGAACAAACAATCAAATCTTTCATCTTTATAATATTGGTATAGACTATCTTTAAAGATTTCGTTTTATCTCAACGGATGATATTGATTAAGTATTGTTGCTACATGTTAGGTATAATCAGGAACCATCAATGGTCGTTTAAAAATCCGTCTACGCAGTAGAACCGCCCTCGGCTCAAGGGACGTAAACACATAAATTGTTCGCAAAACTGCCTCTAATTGTCTTGTTTCCGATGCTTTACCTCGCAATTAGTTGTTATTTATTTGTTATTCTTCAAGATAGATTTATCCTTAGCACCCAAAGAAAACTTTGGAGGGATCTTTGTCAGGAAGACTATAGGAAAGAAGATTTTTAAGCAGCAGTCTTAAAAATCTTCTTTCTTAAAAGTCTCGATGGATATGATCCAATCGCTAAGCGAAGGAATGATAGGAAAATCACTGTTAAATAGATTAATAGTAAAGTCTGATCAAGTAACTTTGATTAGCGATCTCTTGGGCTCGTCTTTTTATTGGGCACAGATTTGAATTTGAATTTGAAAGCAATCATAATAGACGCAGAAATTACTACGAGTCCTGACTCATGGACTAATGGCTTTCCATTGTTCTTGTAACCACTATCAGACTCTCTTTTGTCGCCGTGTACGCGCGTACTCACTAAAACCGACCGATTAATAAACCAGGCCGACGGCAAACAGAACGGAAACGGAACGGCGGCAAAACGCTTTCAAACTTGAAACGCTTAAAAAAGCTAATTGGGAAAGGATCAATTTTTCCAGCGAACGATCACCTTCCGGTTTCGGAGATAGTGGTCCAAAACGAAAGTCGAGCGTCCGGCCGGAACGTGACAATGACGGCTAAGCCGGACCAAGGAGCGTTTTACTCCTTTTGCATCTCCACGTCGCGTCGCGTCGGGTCCACCGCCGCTTTCTGACGACGTTATTTTTTAATCAAATATATCCGTGGAACGGGTGACGGACGATAGGGTCGCACCGACGCGATACTAAAACGAAAAAGTCCTTTAAGCAAATACAGGCGAGACCAAGTTGATTGGTTTCGTTAGCGACCCTGTTGATTGGCACGCCGGTAAACAATACGACTGTCGATGGTTAAGTTCGGAGCGACAATAGACTTCTTTTGGGCAAACACTGACGAGACGCGTTGATTAGTTTTGTTTTCCAACTATTCGATTGACACGGAAGTATCCAAAAGCGCTTGTTGGAACAGCACTCGGCAATGTTTTCAGTGTTCCTTTGGTGTTTTATTTGAATGTTCGATGACGCTGGTAGGCTTTTTCTAAATTCGTTCCAATATTGATTTAGCTGTAGCTAGCGGGTTACATGTTGATGTAAGGGTGCGCAGTGTATTTTTACTGGGGTAAGTCAGTGCTATACCAGAAAGTAAGGATGTGCACGTTGGCATTGTTTGATCCAAAGCTTATGCGTATCCAGTGGCACACACTAAGTGAACGGTCATATATTTTACATAGTACATAATATTATGTGTTCCTACCTCATGAGCGATTGATCTATCGAAGGACCCCAATTAATGCAAGTTGCGTAAATCTTTGTAAGTTGTTTCTACGCACGCTAAATAAAGAAAACAAATGAAGGTGGTCTGACAATGATATTTTCACAAAGATATTTTCCATGATATTTCGCACGAAAAAACAAAAGGTCCTAGTAACCTGCGAACATCAACCGTCTTACCACAAAAGATTTAAACCAGAGTTAAACAGATGTTTCTAAAATTTCATTCGACAAAATCGACGTCCATCACTCGCGTTTACTTACTCAATCCTGGCATTCCTAATTATTTAACTTGTAAATTTATTATTGAGTTAGAAAAAGCGAGTGCTAAACGTCTAATTGTGTAGAAAATATTTAGACTCATCTGTTCAACTCTAGTTTAAATATTTTGTGGTAAGACCGGTAAAGTTCATAAATTGTCCGCTGTATTATTCACGGCGAGTGGCTCACATAAATCAGGGACTTCAACCGCTATCTGCCCTCCTTCCATTAGTGACCTCGAGCGAGATACTCTTCTTATAATATTCGCACCTTGTTTTAGGCAAATATTTTGTGGAAGCCAAATCTGAGAAGAACATGGCTTTATACTTTAAAGAACAGTAAGTTTCTAGAGTTCTTTGCGTGACTAGGTGGCCATAGTCTTTGTCAAACCACTTTGTATCTACGAGTATAACAAAAGTTTCGGAGTTTGAGCATTTCTGATATTTCCTGCGACTTGTTCTTCAAAAAAACTTAGACCATGTCTTTCCCCACCGCTGTCCACAATTGAACGAAATATCTAAACATCAATGATTATAGTTCAGGCACAAGTAGGTACTGGTCACCGCTAAGGTATACGAGAAGCCGTCATCGGGATAAGGTAGGGCTTGCCATATAGTTTTTTGTATTTTGTAGCTGATTACCTAAGAGACAGGAGGCAATATGTCCAGCTTGGTGGTTACATTTCTGATGACTATTACAAGAGATCTGGAGTCAGTCAGGGATCTACGTTAGGACCAACTCTGTTTCTGATAATGATTAATGATTTACCTAAGGTGTTGCATACATCCGAATGCTTGATGTTTGCCGATGATATGAAACTTTATTATGGCATTAGCAGTACTTCTGACTGTGATGACCTACAACGAGATATAGTCGCAGTTGCCGAATGGGCTAAAGTGAACAACCTCGTTTTTAATGAATCTAAGTGCAAAGTGGTCACGTACTCTAGATCTCTTTTACCTATTAGCTATGCCTACACTCTTGGAAGCTATTTACTCGAAAGGGTTCAGACTGTTCGGGACTTAGGTGTCGTAATGGATAGTGGGCTTAACTTTAGTGATCATATCACAAGCATATGCAAAAAAGCAAACCGAACTCTGGGTTTTATTATTCGAACTTCTACTCAATTTCAGGACATTAACATTCCTATTATGTTGTACAACGCATATGTTAGAAGCACGCTTGAATTTGGCGCTGTAGTTTTAGACCCAAGAGCCAAAAAGTATAGCCTCATGGTGGAGAGAGTGCAGCGTAAGTTTGCAAGGTACCTCTACAAAAAGGCTTACGGATACTATCCTTTTCTATACCCTTCTTTGTTTGTTTTAGGAATGGTAGGGCTTGTTAGTTTAGAGCTGAGGCGTAAGCTCCTATTAGTCTTGCATTACTGCTTGCTGATGCGTAACGAGGTAGACAACCCCTCAGTACTGAGTGCATTGAGCTACTTTGTGCCGCAGAATTACATCCGTGCGGACCAAAGACGTAGGCATCCGCTGTTAGCATCCCCACCCGCGCTGCGCACGTGGCACGCGCATAATGCACCTACAGCTAGGGCTATTACCCTTATCAACCATTTTCTGAATGAGATCCAAGATGCCGACATTCATACTGACTCCATTAGTCGTGTAAAAATATACTTGTTATTTTAGTTAAGTAAATGTTCCTAGCAATGTGAATGTTTTGGCTTAGCTGTAAGTTCACAATTGTAATCTAAATCTAAATAAATAAATAAATAAATAAATAAATAGTAACTATTATTATGAAGCATCCAATACCTTACCATACTTTTCTTATTATTCTAAGACTTTTCCGTCCTGACTAAAGTGTCTAATGTATTGTGAAGGTGCTGACTGGCTGGCTTCCACCTATATTCCGAAGAACTTCCGCGTGGGTTAATTTCAGTTCTCACTCATCGCATATCTATTAAATAGCTAAAAACGAGTCTAACTCGCGCATAATTTACCCGTTTTTAGCTAGTTCATATGTTTTCTGTTCGCGAAAGTTAAAGAACTTCGCTCACTCATTACGTTTCGCCGCCGCAGCCGCCAGCCACCGCAGCCGATCCAAATAATAGAGGAGGGTGGGCGAAAGCGATGGTCTGTCGCCGCGAAGTGTCGATAAATGAGAGGCCGTTTTTTGTCCTCAAACTAGCGCGCGACGGTTGCGATAATATCGGACTTCGCCCGCCTCGCAAACGGTAATGTCTGTGCGGATTATTGCGATATAAATTGTCCGCAGTTTGCCCATTCGATTCGGTAGGGATGTCCAAATATAATACATAATGTTTTTTTTATACCTATATGGAGATGTATTACTTTGAAATGACATTTGATGTAACACACAAGTTCAAATTGACTCATTATGGAGTTGGCAAGAAAGTAGTTTTTGCTTTTATTTTACCCAAATATTAGTATTTCTAAGTCTTGCTGCAATCAAACCTATGACATCTTTTTCTTAATTTCTAGTAGATACATTCACGTTTATAGATTTTTTTTTTCATATGTCGTGTAAAGTTTACTATGCATGTAATTTTAATGAAAAATATTGATCGAACTTTATAAAAAATAATTTCAAGTTGAAACATTGATACACTGAAACATTTTCGCCTAAATTTAATAAATTCAATAAAACGCAAAATATGTCCACAAAGTGGCAGCCCTGTTGTAACTGAAATTTTCCGCTTTTGACCAGTCACTCCCCAAAGGAACATTTAACGATATTAGGGCTTTATTTTTTATAGTTCGGGACAAAAAGAGCTCAAACGATATATTTTACGAAGTGGCTACTTTATATTTTCCATTTTGTTCCGGGAATGATCGTATTGGCTTATGACAAATGGAGTGTAGCCGTGAGGAATATTATTTACTAGAAAATAATACATACTACAATTTGACATAATAATATGTTTATGACTATTTGAATGACTATACGTGTAAATGTGATATACCTACATATAAAACGTGTCTGGTAGATTCGATGTTATTTAGTAGAAAAAATACCTCTTTCTCATATCCAACATTATTTTAACGGTTTTATTTTTCAAGCAATTCCTACCCAAAAAAAATGTAGGAGAAAAAATTCTAAAACAAGCAATAATTAATTAAAAAATTGTTTCTTAAATTCAGAAAAAGTTTCAAGCCAAAAAAGGACGTCCGTAAGCTCAGGTGATATCAAAAGTCGCAACAAAGGGGCGCGAAAAAACCCCATTGTTATCGAGGGCATAATTTATTAGGGGCCCAGGCTCAGTGGGACCTTTTTTTATATATCATCGCATTATCCCCACTTGGAGAGTTACAACTTCTTAAAAGAAATCAGGGGATATTAATTTAAAGCGTTTAAAAACTGTCCGAAACAAACGTTGACTGTTGGTTGGCCCGTTTTGATAAATGTCCTTTACCGTCATTAGTGGAGGTGGGGCGATAAATAGAGGTATGAAAAAGAAGTTGAATGAAAATGTCGTATTGTTATAAGATTAAGGCCCATTAAACTAAACTTCCATAGAGAAAAGCTAAAGATGTAGAGAAATAATTTGAGATAGTATTATGTCGGTGTAATTCTTTAAAAAATATCTCTTTCTAAAATCCAGAATCTTGATATCGCGGTTTCCTATCGCCTACGTTCCTTTAACTGAAAATTAAATGTTAGTTGCAATTTTTATTTTTTTCATTTCATTTCATCATCTCTAATTCCAATAATATAACTATATATAAAGGATCCTAAGCCCCTATTCAAGTGTAACTAAATTCAATTTCCAAAAATATTTTCAAAGGCCAACACCTTTTTATATCAATTCTACTGTCCACAAAAAAGGCCTATCCACCCTGCTCATCCGTATTCGATTAAAAGTGTCCCCAATATTTTTATCTCCCACATAAATACCCAGTAATGAGCGTCCCAAAATTCTCGGCCCGTTATAAATTTGTCTTTCGGCCCGCGCGTTCGAGTGTGCATAATTTTGATACAAAAATAATCTGCGTGTATTAAACCCCCTATTAATTCAAGCAGAAATTTTAATTCTCCACGAGAAATTATACATTTCGGACAACGAAACAATCACACATTTTTGGTAGGATGTATGCGGTTTACCGCTTGCGTGAGCTCCTTTTCTCTCCCAGGAAATAGGCCCTTTTTCTTGTTGCAATTTCCTATTGCATGGTATAAGGAAATAAGTTATGTTGATTTAGAAGATATAGAGACGGTAATTTAGAGTGGTCGTTATACTGTTTTAAGAATGGTCAGAAGTAGAGGTCTTCAATTTGCGATTAATGGCTTGAAATGGTTGATCGGTTGATGCGTGATGGTCAAATTTCACCGATGGTGTCCATTATTATTCAATTTGCAAACTTCCTGGTTTTTCATAGTGTCATCAAAGATCAGAAATAGACTTAAAATGCACTATATTGATACGTATATTAGTTACACGGCCTCAGTACAATTACTTCGATATTTGCCTAAACGCAAACGCTAACCGGCATTCAAAGCATTATTTGCCGGCCCCGTTTGTTTGTCACAGGGGTGGAACACGTAAACTTTAAAAGCGTTTTCATTGTGATGTAATTGAAAAATCGGTGCTGCGAACTACAACCGGCCAGCGTATTCATTATTCACGCGACAATCACGTGAAATCGGAAAAACGATGCGAAAAACGAACGGCTGTTGTTTCACGACGATTCGACGCATAAAAAATTCAGCGACTTAATCGCGGCCCGACCAAACAAACGCGGGCCGATGAGTCGGCAAAGTAAACGATCTGCAAAATAGTTGGCAATTTGCGATGTTCGCTCGCGGACACAATCGGATGGAGGACACGCGACTCGTTGCAATTAACTTTTTTTGTATTTTCGACCAGTAACTTTTTTTTTGTTTTCGGCGCAAAAATAAAGACCATAGTGTCAACGTCAAAAACCATGTTTTAATGACGTGATAAAATATCGCAAGAACCTAAACAAAACAAAACACACTAATTGTAACTGTCAAATGACGGACGATGATAGATTGTTTTATTTTTCTATTAATAACTGAATGTTTTATACTTATTTGTGACGCCATAGTTTTTTCAAAAAACCTGACATAAGTTTGCATTGCATTTTGAGCACCTAACTCTTTTTTCATTTCCGAACTTATAATTCAAGTTTCCCGAAAAAATGCTTGCATCAGCCAAGAATGTTGCTCGTTATTTTTCTCGAGCAACCTGCCGTGCGGGCCTTCACGTCGGTCCCAAGCCCCGCATGCTAAGGGGGAGATATAGCTGACTCATCAAAACAATAAACAAAGTATCGGGGGCCAATTTATTTTATTATTATGCACACAGCCCTATGATTTACGCCGCATAACTTACAGGTTGTGATGAGTGGTTTTATGGAAGATTTTTTTTATTTGGTTTACTCAGACCGTTTTTTGCAAATAAACACTATGGCAAAATAATATCAAAAGATGGAATCGATGAAAAATATAATTAATTTTGTGACCTGTATCTATTTTTAAGATTTATCCAGTTAATATATAGATTGATTCCATAGAAAAACAAACGTTTTCTATTGCAAAAAACAAATGTTTATTTCATAGTTCAAAGCTACCAAGACTTGTAATAAAAAAAATCTACAATCAACGTTTGCAATTTAATTTAGGGTCTTTTGAAAAATATCAATGATACTTTTTCCGCGTCAAATTGGTGACACTATTGTGATGATGATAGACAGTAGACACTACTTATTTCAACTTACCACCAAACAAATATTCATCACCTACCCAATACTGAAGATTTACGAAACTTGAAAATCTATATTTCACCAGCTTTCAGCTGTTTCAAGAGGTTATCAATCAAGGAACGTTTCCGAGTACAAATTTATCACGAGGTTCTTATTGTGGCCCGGATAACACAATATCCAGGGGAAATCCGGAGGGGCGGCTAGACATCATATTTTTATCATCATTATGTCAAGAAAAATTGTGGGGACAAGTTAGCGTGGACCTACTACAGTTCGGTAGAATCAGTGAAAGAAAATTATGTATAAAAAATAATTTTTAGACCAGACAAATAAAAATAAAAACTGGGATGTTGTATTTTTTTCCAGGTGTTATAATTGAAGAACCTACAGAACCAATTTTGATGAAATTTCGGTAGGACCCATGTAATAGCATTTATCCTTTTAGAAAAAATAATAATTTTTCATATCTGTTAATGCCAGTTTTCCGAGGTAACAAAAATTAAAAAAATTACACCGAATTGAGAACTACCTCTTTTTTTGAAGTCAGTTAAAAATCACAAACTTCACGGCTTGTTTGTTGAGCTAAATATAGTTTTATTGGTATTTTGGTAAAATAATAATGGTGTGCACTAGCCCGAGCGGTCAGGTCGGGGGGCGAACTATTACATAGTAGGCCTTTTACGCACTGTAGGTATAGGGTGCCAAAACCCCAATAGCCGTGTGGTGAAAGATGGAAGCAATTAGGTATAGAAAGGTATATAATACCAATAGAACACCCTAGACCTAGAGATATTATTATGTGAGATACGCAATCATCTCTGTATACATTACCTTTGATAAAGGAGTCTCTACCGCCGAGCGATGAAATAGTCGGACAAAAATCACCAGTGTCATCGTTTCCCTTTCCCGTACTTTAGCCGTCTTGCCACAAAAGTTTAAACATGAGTTGAACTGATGTGTCTACAATTACTATCCACAGTACTCAATCCTGTTATTTCTGATAATTTTACTTGTGAATTTGGTATTGAATTAGACAACGCGAGTGTTAACCGTCGGTTTGTGGAACGAAGTTTTACCCCCGGTTTCTAGAACGCTAGTTGGCTTTGACAGTAGATTAAAACTATCGTTGTCTCTACCTAACACTAAACAAATGACAAGGATGGCAATAGAATTAATCTGTTGTCAACGTTGACTGACGTTTCAGAAACTGGGGGTTAGACACATCTGTTCAACTCTTGTAAACTTTTTGTGGATGTTTATGATGTTTTCGGTATGTCTATGTTATTCCAATGTCGTGGGTTGAACGTGATGTTTTTAACAGGGGCTCCATATTATTGGCTGATTAATGATCGCATGGACACCTAGCTTAACATTGCGAAAACAACCAAGTAGAAAAACAAATTGGACTAACATACTTGGTACAAACGGGCATGGATTTACTACTACGTATTGTCAGCGCTTGGATGCTTTAACGAAAACACTTATAATACTTAAAACTTTATCACTTGACGTATACTATTGATTGCTTCTGAGTGGTAAGATACCTACTGCCGCAGTAGACAGTATGTATAATAAGGAAGGATTGCCATTTCCTTAAACCTATACTCGTACATATTATTATATTATATGTTTTCTTCCGAGACGTAAGGGTCACAGACGTTTTTATCTAATTTTACAGGAGACCTCCGCTATTGACGGCGTCCGTGGCATGGTGATGAACCGACAGCGAAGCGGGAAGTGTTGGACTGATGACTGGTTGAACTTGACACTTGACAAGGCACCTATTTGTGTGAAGCGCAGGGAACTCGAGCCTGGTGTCTCGTCTTCGCAGTCCCTAGTTAGAGGTCAGGATTTATATACGTGATTGCGTGACATACTACTTTATTTTATTCCATTGGCAACATTTTTTCTGCATCTATTTTGAAACTACGTAATGTGGTATCGTATAAACAGCTTTATAAACACGCTTACAAGGTGTACATTTCTTTTTGTAATGCACTTACACAGAACCAAGCTCATATTGCAGTAACATCCCCACGATATTTAATCAATCGTCTGAAAAGTTTTCGGTCGATATGCCGATCGGGTTTCAGGGCCAAATTGAAGAGTCGCATTTTTAGTACAACTTCCTCATTACTGAGGTGACTTGAATTTACCAGGGTAGTA
This sequence comes from Hylaea fasciaria, assembly GCA_905147375.1. Classification (NCBI taxonomy): domain Eukaryota; kingdom Metazoa; phylum Arthropoda; class Insecta; order Lepidoptera; family Geometridae; genus Hylaea; species Hylaea fasciaria. Next base: position 3,833,428 of record LR990201.1, read on the forward strand.
GGATATTGTCTGAATAGAAAAAGGACGAGGAATCTGAGGTGATGGGCGGTAGGCGTTCCGGGAATGACCACGCCTTATGTGGGGCGTGGCGGGACTTAAAATAATACATTGTTGAAATAATGTGAGTTGAAAATGGAAGATGTGAAGTAAATGTACATTGAAATTTAAATGTACAGATTTTTTAAATTATAGTCTACATGAAATTTATGCACAAAAACTAAGTTAAAGTAGTTAATGAAGACATCACTACATAGTGTCATATGTAATGAATTATACACATGTATCATTGTTATGTTGATAAATATTTTAATATTTTTAGTACCAAATAAGACCACAATTTTGAACTGAACTCTGAACACCTTTTTTCTACACTCATTTAAATAATAAGAACGCTTGCATTTCTGTTGTCGCGGTAGGCTCGATATTATTATTATTCATTGCTATTTCAGTTACAACAACTACAAATACCTACTATTAGCATTACCAAATACTAATTCACTAATAGATAATTAAATACTTTTCTAACATTCATAGAATATAATCATTTGTAATCATAATTTGTGTGCACGTACATTGCATTATAATATCACAAACATCTACAAATGGACTTGTCAAAAACATGCATTACATTAATTCTTAAAAAAAGGAAACTAAAGGGATAAATAATTCCACTTAGATAAATAATTGATGCTGAAGTTAGTATTACATTAATTTAATTGAAACCCACATTTAATTTCTTTGACAAACGAAACCCGAAATAATAATAAAGATACAACAAAATTACAACAACTTACCATTTTACTAAAATCCACATTTATTTGTCATACTTAGTGATTTTCTTACCAACAATCAAGAAAATATACTAATATTCATTATAATTTTTTTCAGGATTTACATTGTCTCACCGTCCTGCTACGAGAACCTCTACGCCGTAGCGCCCACGACTACGCAAGGCGGAGCTTTCCCATCGACGTCATACCGAAGTTTGCCGATCGCCTACGAGTCCACAACAATCTCCCATTTAACGTAGACCCTTACATTTTGATACAGACATGCCCTTTTCCATAGTAAATACAGTAGACATAAGGGGCGAGGGGGATCTAGGATAACTGGGGCTGAACGAGGCTGCAGGAATTCTTCAGGATATGGTTACGTAACGTCAGTTGAGCGAGAGCCGCGTCACGGGAAGGACGTTCCGGTGTTTGTAGTAAAACATAAATAACAACAACGTGTTTACTGACGTAAACCACTTGCACAACTTGGTGTTGGGACTTTGCTGTTGGAGGTTTTTGAAGTAAGCCGTTTGATAGTGTTTATATTTGTTTACTTTTGTGTAAATAATATTGTTGTTGACAGGTTTTGCTGTTTCATTTTGTCTAGCCGTAAATATGTCTTTGAAAAGTTTTCTTGAGCGCTAACTTAAATGATATTTATATTAGTTATTACGAAAAAAAGTGTGAATAATAATGAATACTACACAATACACATAGATACATAATGATTAAATTATAAAACATATGACAGTTAAAATTTAATACTCAACAAAATAGGTTATCGTTTAAAAAAGTTAATAACGAATAATGTACGAAAATGTTTTAATAAACATACCTTACAATGCTATTGTAGTAAAAATAGCTTTATTTATATACACGTAGGTGCCCTGGATGTTTTATTATATAGTTCAATTTAAGTTCACTTATTCTTAACAAAATCGAAATTAAAATTTAGTTTGTTTGTACTTTATTTACAAAAGTAAAGTATATTGTGTTTTTCTACGTTCTTTGCAATTAAATACATTATAATTACAATTACGTTTATTTATTAGTATTTAGTGTTTATTTTGTGTTTGTTTTAACACAATGTTTTTGTTTGTTGAATAAATTCATTACAATTTTAACTTACTATTGTTTTTTCTAATGTTTTAGTAGATTGATAACTTTAAACACGTAAATTACACCTTAAATACTTTGTACAACACAAGGAAACTGCAACGTAAAAAAAACACTAATAAAATTTCATTAATCTTGCTAATTAGCTACTTAAATATAACTTCAGAAATACTTTCCGGATTACTTTTAAGAGACTTTAAATTTTAAAATTCTTTACATTTCTAAGAAGTACATAACAGTAGACAAAATTTACTTCATTTACACTTCACCATACATAATGTCTTCTCAATCTAGCCCACCTTTGCATTATTACCACTCGAAACACTTAAACGCATTCAAGGGTGCAACTACAATGGTGAACCACCCCCCGCGGGGCGGCGGGGGTGGCATCCGTAAACACGGTAAACAGAGGGTGCACGCGTAAACAACGGGGATGATGCAACTTAATTTGGAAGCGGTACATACATAATCGATACTTTTTGATCTGCTTGATATTCGATACAATTTATGGAATACAAATATTCATTATTTATGTGCTCAGAATGAAAAAATAATCTATTTTTAAAATTTAATAACAAATGCAATTGAATGCATTAATTGGTATGTGTAGGCATGATGAAACATTATCTTATTTTGCGTGTGTTATATCTACAAAAAACCCATAAATTATACTGATATTGTAAGGTCTAACTATAAAATAACGATGTATAAAAATTTGCATCTACAATCTACATAATATTACCATCTGAAGAATAAGAGCTCTGAAGTATGATACACCACACATCATTGAAATTCACGTTTCAATTCCCACGTACCTACGGAATTTTCCAACAATATCCGAATACTTGATTGTCAAAGCCAGAGGGTAATCGTGCCACAGATTAATTATTCACAGAGGCGACAATTGAAACCGCGATACCTGTTATTAAATATGTAAATTAGTTATTTATTCAAACCAGCGTCTTACAAAAGGGGAGATATTTAGCAACTTTCGTAATTCGTTACTCGACTGTCATATCAATTGGAATTTGTCTTAGAGTGGATTGCTTTAGCTAATTTGAGATCCAGGTAACATTGAATTATTATATAAAGCAATTGCTAACAATGGAGTTTATTTCCTCTATGATACAATCTGAAAGAGGCTAAAAAAGTAAATTGAATTCAAATCATTTGAATCAGCATTTGTTACTTGATGTATAACCTAAGGTACCTAATAACAGGTTAGAGCATTTTGGTCACAGTGTAAAAATTGGTCATACGTTCACAGGTTTTGTTTTTGACGCTTTGAGTGTTTGGTTGGTCACAAGCGATGAACCGAATATTTTTCTGTGCTATGTGCCGAATTATTGATGTGAAACATCTATAGCCGCACGAAAAACCGATTTCTGGCGTGGCGACGCATGTCGTGGCAACGCGTCGCCACGCTATACGATGGTATATAATTATACAGTCTATATGCAGTAGTGTGTACGGTGTGGCGACGCGCCGCCATGTGCAATCGATTGTGCGTAAAAATTCATAAATTTTTGTATTTAATGAAAATAAATGTTTATTCAATTAATAGTCATCGTTATCTGGAAAAAAATCGTCATATTTTATTTTATGACATATTTAGTTCCTATCACAATATGTTCTTTTCTGCATATTACTTTTACAAAATAATGTCGATGTTTCACATCTGCCAGTCGTCCTGTGACGGCTCACTTTTTTTTTATTAAAAAAATAGGTTGTGTTATGTACTACTTTAAATTCTTTTGTATGTGGATAATGGACAAGTTAACATCATTTTCCGATTCTTTTTTATCCTTTCTTATATTGAAAATATATTAACAATGACGTTATGCAACAATGCATTTTATTAATTGCGGCTTATTATAGTTACCTAAGTTCATTTTTAGAATATTAATCTTTATAAATATACCTATAACAAACTCTAGCTAGTCAAGTACGGCTGGATGATTTTCGTGATCTTTGCTTTGCTGGATTTGTATCCGCTCCGAATAGCAGAAAAACTATCAAAACATGGGAAACATTCACGTAAAAGAGATGCTAGAAGATAGAATAGAATAAAATAACTTTATTGTTAAAAACGAGACATGAAATTATTATTATGTATCTCGCGTTTTATCATCAACTCAGTTGGTCGCGAATTGTGTAACTGTTTCTATTTTATACAATACTATAGGGCCGGTATCCCTCGAGGACGGTTTAATTTAGATTATTTATTGTTAGAGTGGGCCGCGGCGAAGACTGCGAGGTTCGGCTAATTTCCAAAATAAATATTGGCTCAATCATACCCCGGACTTGGGCGGAGTTGGATGGAGCCATTGTTTCGAGCTTTGAATATTAATTTTAATTAATTGTTAAAATATTTAGTGGTGGTTCCTACCAGTCAATATAAAAGTTGGAAGCTAATTGACTTTTCAGAGGTTGATTGTACTTGAACACTTACAGCTCGAACCCCTAAACGTAAGCGGACATTTATAGTTACTTAATTCTGTCTTTATAGTTGCCCGGTAACTTGTTTATATATATATATATATATATATATATATATATATATTATATATTATTATTGTCATTTTGTTTGAGTATTTTGCCTGCAATATTTTTTTTGGGTTTAATTTTGTATCAACATTAACACAAATAGCGTCTTACATAATACCGTAATTTGCGAAGACATTCCAGGATATGAGTGTCAAGACAGAGAAACGCTTCTGTGTGCGTCGTGTCTCAAATCTTCCGAGTTTACGGACACTAAGAACCGTATTAATAAATCAAACTTAGCTCTGAGAGCTATCTTCAGTGTACATTTGCTCTTTTGTTCTATTTAATAAATACATCTTGAGTTGTAGATTAGGAACAGAAACTTACATGATCTCTGGCAAATTAATAAATGACACTCAGCGGTTAAGTGCTATCCGGTTATGACACAATTGACACATACAAGACAGTATCTAGTGGCCAGTGCTACATCTCAATATCCATTTATTAAATAGCAACGATTTCAAAATGTAGATTACATTTTGAGTGTGGATCAGCTGGTAGCGCACTTGGTAGCGCTATTGAGTTTCATTTATTAATACGGTCCTAAAACTTGTGCATGTACAGTGCACACGGCATCAACAACCATAGCCGAATGGACTCCTTGTCTGTCCGTCACAAACAACAACAAGACGTTCTCGCATTGTTTTCAATGCATTACTCCAAGACGGGCGCTCCGCAAACAGCCGTCGGGCTTCGCCAACACAATTATTATACTCGGACAGCCACCCCAGTCGGACGCCCTCTAAATAAATTAACTGGACTGAGAAAACATTGGTTTCGACGCTCTGGACTGTTGTGGATTAATTGCTTTGGAGTTTGTCTTTAGTCTTTATGAATGAACAAAATAAGTTGAAATGCAACGAAGAAGTTTTTTTTCCTATGTATTTTTTTGTTAAAACTGCCCGTCTGTTTAAAAACGGTTAGCTCTAACACGGTACCTATAAGTACGAGTAGCTACCCACATATTTCGTGACATTGTTTTTAGAAATAAGAATATTTAGCTTAATAAATTAAAAAATAAATCATAACTTGTAATAAACACAAACATTTGAAACCAAAACAATTACCCACGTAATAAAATTTTGGAATCATCCAAAATGACACAGATTTTGTAAAATTATTGAATTCGTATTCTTACAGTTTTAAGTAACTTTTAGTTAGTGATAACCATGATTTTCTTTGTTATAGATAACACTAAGATGGCTACACCCAGGCCAGCACCACCCGTCCCCAGAACCAAGAAACAAAACCACGCCAACATACCCTGCCCCATAGAGAACTGCGCTCGTTTCACTTACGGAAAACTCCCCGACCACCTCACCAAGATCCATGGCCTCACTGGCCCCGAGAGAGACGCCCTAAACGAGCAGCAACGAAAACGTTTCTTCAACGGAGAACTGTGTCAAGTGAGATATCTCAAAGAATCAGCTATTAGAGACCTCTGGGGATCAGATTACGAAGACCCCCACATCAGAGCAAAAATACACCAAAGCTACGCCCTAGTCAAAATCAGGATTATACCACTCGCAGCCACGCAGCGAGCTCGCCCGTTGACGGAACAAGATGCTAATGTCCTAACAGCATACAATGCGAGAACTGCTCCCAGACCAGCCAGGGCTCAACGGCCGAGGAAGCGGCCACGACCTTACCCTGAACCTCAAGTGAAGCAGCCGGAAAGGTCGTCCAGTGAATCCAGCGAGGCGAGCGAGGAAGAGCATAACCCTTTACCCCCGTCGCCGCCGCCGTCTTCACCCTCTCTGCCCCCATCGCCAGCACCATACGAGCTGCAGCCAGTGGAAACCCGCCTACGAGACATTTTCGATTCCAAAGTCGACGCTGGATACAAAGCCGTGATCGACGATATGAAGAAATCTATGACCATGGGCCGATCCCTCGGAGCGAGGAAGCGGAAAGCGTATAGGACTTACAGACGGTACGCGAAGCGGCTGATAGCCTACCTGCACCGACAGCACTCCCCACTGGCTTACGATGTAGACGTGTTGCTCTGCGGGGAAAGCCAAGTCTGCGAGTTCTTAGATCGAGTCAGCAGCGAGCATAAGACGAAAACGTTGCGGAACTACATTGTTGCGGCGATCAAGTTGCTCGACTCGAGGTTGTTTGCGATAGAAACTGATCCGACTTGTAAAGAGAAAGTGGCGTCAATGACTCGCGTGTATGACGTCCTTCATGGAAGGCTGAATGAGTGCGACCGACTTCTAGCGCAGAAGCAGAGGCCTACCAATCCGACTGAGAGCTTCGACAGCGTACCACCGGAAACTATATTCTCCGATGGCTACGACGATTTGGTTTAAAATGACGCCGGCTGTTGCAACAAGGAATTTTCACGCCTGATTTTATGCTTCTTATAAATCGTAACATTAACGTTATAATGTTATCAAATAACAGATAAGTTTGTGTCAATAGTTAATCCGTTATAGATACCTATCACATTAGAATAATAGTAGGTGTAAGTATTATGTATAAAACATTTTATAAAGTAGGCAGTAATTTATACCTACTTAATCAAAGTAATCACTTGTTTTGTATCGAAATGAAGACATCATTTTGTAAATAAACTCTAGTCATCTTCTTTAGTTAATATTCATTTAAGTAAGTATAAAAAACTGAATAAGTACTAAGTACCTAAGTATTAGAAAGTGGTTGACATAATTCACATTGAAGAAAAGTCACATGTTTCTCCTTTTTAGGTACCTAGTAACTCTCTCTGATGTCACAGTAGGTATGTCAGATGGACCGCTATCATGGCATCAAAAGATGACAACTGGGACCTCCGCAGCAGGGAAGCGATTAGAATTAGGTATGCTACTAAGTAAATAGTCACCCGTAGCGTTGTAAGTATATATTACGATTGTCAACGTGATACATTATACATACATACTTACGCACATTGTGGGTTGGATTATACAATTTATAAGTGTGGTACCTGTTGCGTTCATCAATACGATAGAGGCCAATACCTACACATTTTAGGTGACGATACAAATTCATACAATTTTAGTAATGGGGTTCGCTCATAAAAATTCCAAAAAAAGCGTTTGCTAATTTGACAATGCTTTAGACAAATTTTATAATTGCTATTCGCCTCCTGCAGTAATGAATAATAAGTCATTATAAATAATAATATGTTTTTAAGTTGTAGAGTTTATGTATTGTATCTATTTACTCGCATGGTTAAAATTACGTTAGAAACTTGATGAATATACCTAAATATTTTATCGTTAAAACTACGTGTTTCAAGCAATAATATATTTAACTTATTTGTAGATTGTTATAAGAAATATTGATAAGTATTTGTATTAATAGAAAGTTTCACTTTCATAAGAATCTAATAATGTGCAATAGTTATTATAATATTTCTTACCAATGTTAATATGCCATAGAAATAGCCGTAGGTATTTAAGAAACACTGTAAGTATAAGTATGTCACATTCTTGTTTGTTTATTATTTTACTCAAATAAAATATTATGAGCTAGTCAATAACCTTTTTTTATTTTTCTAAGAAATTTCTACTAACACTAATAGAACGTACTTACATGGATTATTATACCTAATACATAGGTACTACTACAATAGTTTTTTTTTCTAGGTTTAAATTTTTTATACTTATTACCTACTGCAAGAGTTGATACATTATACCAACTCAATTTTAAACGCTTTCATCAATTTTTACTGCACGATTCATTTATCCATTTTAAATATAAAGCTTTGGATTATTAGGACTTATTTCAATGGGCATAGCAAGCATAGTAATCTAAATTCAAACTAGTATTATGGAGTTATAGAAGCGACACCTTCCAGGTTTTATCTAAACTACGCTTAACTTAGTTCAGCTACTCGTCACTAGATGGCGAAAAGTAAGATAAAAACAGGCGTGTGACTTGACTCTCCAAACGTTTGTTACTACTTTAGTTCTATTACTTACCGATAGATGACACTAACAGAAATAACTCTAGGATTGTTCGGCGACGATTGTACTCCGCATCTAGTGACGGGTAGCCTCATTATAATAGTTCTCGTGTTCATGGAGAGATCGAGCTGCTGTGTATGGCAGTGCTTTGAAATAGATCCATTATGTTTATGTTCGCCTGGTACTTGGCGATCGTAACCGCCTGCTCCAGATTCTCCGACAGCCGGCCTTTGCGTTCCGATCGTTCCATCCTCGTTCCACGACGAATGCTGCTTGCCCTAGAAAACGAGTTTGCTCTCGTCATTCCGAAGAAATGGTATTTGAAGTAATATACAAAATATTGGGTTAGATTAAATCTTCGGTTTGAATCATTTTAGCAGCTATTTTCCAAAATAGAATTTATAGTAGGTAGGTACCTACCTAAGATTTTACGAAGATTCCTATTATTTCCTATTTTTAAACAAACGTAGGAACGTAAACCCATTTAAACTAAACATAATTTCATCGATTGGCATTGACGCAAAATCAAGCTAGGTATTAGAATGAATAAAGTGGCCAATTCAGTTAGTCAAATTTGTTAAGGCTATATATACGCTTGACCAAAGCACTCAAAGACAATTCATAAATGTATTATTCAGGTAAAATTGTTATGATTGCAAAGGAAACCTAAGTAAATAGGCCTCTACCTACCTAATGGTGATAAACTCTAGGTCATCAACACATTTTTTGGTCTAGGCGTAGGTAGGTATCTACCTACCTACATATTATAATAAAGCTAAATGTCTTTAATCATCAAGATTCCATAAAAAAAGATTTCCCAACAATAATAGCAACCATGACTAAGGTTTTCACAAGACGCGGCGTCGATGGACGTGTATACGAGGCCCGACGAAAGAGCGCCTGTTAGACGGCAGAATGGTTATTTTAAACTATTACTCACATTCTATTCTGGTATTCACTCGTTGTTACCTTGAACCGCGAAGTACGACCTATTTCACTTTAACGAAAGAACGTTCTAGAATAAAGTTATTTCTGAGAAATAGTGGGAAGATAGGACATACGAGTCAAGTTATGTAGGCGTAGGCGTAGTGATTCGTTAGATTCGTTATGCGCGTTGCCTAGGTTTAAAAATATAGAGGCACAGCAATATTTCGTTCGTAGAAAAAGCTACAAATTTTATTTTACAGCCTGATTATTAGCTGTGTTATAGGTATTATTTCGGGATTAAAAATAAAGATAATTGTTGAACATTTTGGTTGGATCCATAAAGTGCTGTCGCTGCGCATCTATTATTTATTAACTACGTACCTAGATAATAAAATTAACTACAGGAATGTAATCTTTTCCAATATTATGAATAGACTGATATTTGTGTCAAGTGATGTTAGTTTCAATAATAAACTAGGTACCTACATATAAAATAAAAAAACACGCTTAGAATTTATTATTAATATTTCTTCACCCAGTGATCTAACTGTCACGCATTAGCAATCCATCAACACCAGCATTTCATCAAAGTGATTTAATTTTATGAAGACAGAAAACATTTATCTTAAAAATTCGTGGGCATTAAATTAACTTTGATGTGGCTATTTTAACTTATCAATAAGTACTATTTATACTCTTAATAAATAATTACTTAGTAATTATTATTAATTATTATCGTCTGGTGATGTTAATATAAGCTGGGGTGCCTCGCAGTCAGTCTCATAGAGAGAGAGTGAACCTAAATCACTAACCGCATGCGTGAGACGCCCGTTACTTTTGAATTCTTGGGCTTAATGTATTAGGTATTTCATCCTTTTTGAGTAATTTCTGCTCTTAGTCTATGGAAATAAGTCATAGGCACAGGGCCAGCAGGCTTTGAATCGGGTGTTGATAAATTGTGAAGCGCACACTATGATACTGCTTTACCACTATCTCTTTCATTGGAATCTAAGTAGTATGCAGTATCATTTTGAGGTATGATTTTCATTGACTAACAAGTTAATTTTGGCCACGTAATGGTATCGTATGTCAGACGTGCCGTAAGAGCGCGTGCATTCGCCAAGCGGCTGCCACAATCGAAAACTGCAACCGTAAACAATGCGGCGCATACTGAGATGACGTCACCACGTTCGGTGCAAAGTGCATGTGCATGGAACCTCCTCGCTGTCATGGCTCCCTGGTGCTCGTTCCTTCACAGATCGACACCAAAGGGGCCCTATCCCCTTCTGCACCCTTCTCTGGGTCAACGCGCAACAAACGGTCATTCACCGGTGACCTTCATCTGTTTTGTCGTTGTGCTGTTGGTTTTCATTACGTTTCAATATTATTTCATTCATAATTCATAATTATTATGATGTGGATATTGTTATAAATATTATGAGTAATACTGATGTTGGATTGACAAAATAATTTCACTTCACATTTTGAATGCAGGTACACTGCTTTCATTTAGTTCATCCAAAATCAAAGATCGTAATAAACAGTAAAAAATAAATCAAAAGATACTCCATTCAAGACAATCATTTGCTCAAGAAAATTACTTTTAAACTAAAGAATACAATAGTTATTATTTGATCTCATATAAATTTATCACTCTGTTAGAAGATGCTGGCAACTTATTATACCAGGAACTCGATGTACGAGGTAAGCATGAAACCGAAGCAGTGGAATACTTAAAACGGATATGCAATGCAATGCAATGCAACAATGATTGTAACAGCGCTAAATTGCATACAAAATGCATAAGAGCAGCTATTTAGTTCATACTGTTTGAGTCTGTCATTAGAATAAATTAAATGGCTAGATAACTAAATTACTAAATATAAATAACATATTATAATAGGCACCTACCTACCAAATGTATAAAGTATAGTAAACCCTAGTAATAAGAACACACGAAGAGTTTTTTGACGAGAAAAGAACTAGTTGGTCTGGGTCTGTTAAAATATCAAATACATTTTCCCGATTCCAAAAACTGCCAGACTGCTATTTTCCTTTAGCTTTTTGTTACTTTTATTATTATATCAAAACAAGAACTCCTTGTTATTCCTTGAAATATGATTACGAATATGATTGCTCAAACGCTTTCGTTAGCACAGCGGCATAACATAAAACTTTAAAAGCATGTGTGAATTCCTTCAGCCTCGTGCCAGTTTAACACGGATATAATGGCTATAAATACGCCCATCTAATTAAATCGATGCAGGCGCACATAAATACGATATCTTCATAGACTGTAACAAATTTTATATAATAATATACAGCAGTAGCCGTAGCATTTTCGTTGAACGGAGAATAACGGCGTTATAATTTGCTTGTGTTTTGTTCCTGCTACAATAATAGTTTTTAGGTACGCTATTTAATAACGAGACCTTGAATAGAAGTTTGAATATTACGTAGGTACATAGTTAGTAGGTGAATAAATAATTTTGTAAATAATGTTTAAGGTACTACCTACTTAATTTAACATTTTAAACTTTGAAGATTTCGAATTTTCTTTAGGTACCTACTAATATTTCAGGAGAGGATTACAACAGCATTGCAGCATTGCTAAAATTTACAAGCACTTTCATTTAAAATATTTATTTGCTACTAAATTTACTGCATTGTTATAGTGTAGGTTGATGGTAATTTATTATTTTCTTTAAAACTGCAACATGAATCTTTTAAATAGGTAACGGAAACAATAACCTGCGTTCATTCTTATTTTATTGGATTTATTTTGTTTGACCAAGAAATGTATTATTCCCAAACCACGTAAGGGATATTTCTGTCGATAGTTTCTGCGTCGTGTTCGTTCACGCTGGTATTTACGCGGACGAGAACTCTACCGACGTATAAAACACGTTATTATGAAGCAGTATTGCTTATTTTGTTCTCAACTTTGGTGAGAGAGCCATCTAGTGACAAGCGCGCAAAACGCGTGCGGGTGTGTTAATAATTATAGTGTTGTGATATTTTTTGGAAATACCAATTTACAAAATGCCTGGACGCCCTATTTGGCAGGTAAGGAATCCTTCTTTTTCATTTTTGTAGCTTTAAAATCAACTCAGTGTACCTATTAAATAATCTTTATTTACTATTTTAAATGTTTATACATGTAACTTTTGCCTATGTGTTAAAAATAAATATATTATTAGTATTATAAAAGAATTGTGCAAGGGATCGTCTACAAATTCTACGGTACATGCAATGGATTGAATTTTACATCAGCCATCCCTTTTTAGAAATATTGTTATCTGGCATAGCTATCCTATTTACTTATTATTATTTATAAGTTTAAATAGGTACTTTCAATGTGATGTCTGTAACTCCATGCTTGTCCTAGGTTAGGGGCAAAACGCAATGTTAAGCATTTTTCTTTAAATTAGATGAACGAGTGATTCATCTATCTGACCTTAGCTTACCTGAAAATACACAGGTGGGTAAACAACCACGCTCCGTAAACTTCACCTGTTGGCAGTCTGACAGAACGTTCTATATAAACGTTTCTAGATTTTAATTATTGATAGTTTCACGTATAATTAAATGAAATGAATCGCATAAGTCTTAGTAGGAAATAGTTTATTTAAATTATTTACACCATACTTATTTATTAAAATATTAAGAAATTGATAACATCAGTCAAATTACGCATATTATGATTCCATGGAACTTTCCTAAATCTTGATAAATTATTTATTCGAAGTTAATCATGAGTATTTTATAAAAAAAATGTATAATTAATGAACTTACACTCATATTATAGCATAAATGTTTTTATGTACAAAGCCTCATTCAATCTAAATAGAGCCCAGCAATCTGCAATCTGGTGTCTTATTGTGTGGCCATGACTTTTGTGGTCCTGAATTATCTCATAATATTTTCATCAACAACGCTTATCCAAGCTATCTTAATACACAGAAAAACGAAAAATGAATTAAACTTTCTTTTCGCTATTTTTAACTGTACTTATTACGTCTCCAATCATAAAGTTGCCTGGCAAGTTGTGGAAGAGTTGTTGTATGAATCCTAGAAGAATGTCTTCGATGGTCTTCGATAATATAGGCCGCAAAGATTCAGAAACTGGTCGCCAATTAGCGTTTAAGTAGGCGTTTGTACTCTCCTCTGAAAAAAAACAACAATTAAAATCAATAATAAATAAAATATAATCAGGTGAACTCTTAAAAATAAATAAATTGATTCCCGACTGTAGGGCTTTAGGCGACTCTAATAAATTATGATCTTTGTTATGAGTTCCACCCTTAACAGATGTTCATCATGTCATGTTTTGTTTAATATTTTTACTCCAGACCAAAACTGATTTAACAATATTTTCTGTATTTTAATGTTTGCTGTAAATCTGTACCTAAGTAAGTAGGTAATTATGATATCTCGTCCTTCAAAAAAATGTTACGTGTCCTTATCTATTCTGTGACGCTATACTACCAAGTTATATTGTTCATTTACGTATAAATTATCGCCCATTCAATAATTTGAAGCAAACGTTATAGACATAATAGTAATAAATTCTACTCATGTTAAATAGGTACTACAAAATTACCTGCATTATATTATAAAGTAAGTAGGTACATAATCTTTCATTTCATTCATCTTATCAATACGATCATTAATACCTACCTACCAATTATCTGGAACTTGGTAGCGTAATATGACGCAAGTATACATACCAATAGTAATAAAAACTACAAGAAGTATAAATAAACCTTGCGAAATAAATTGGCAAATGGTGAGTTAGCGGTTGTTGGACGCCTATCATGGACGTCTCACGGCGTCTCAACGTTGCAATTTGTATCACGTTAGTACCAGAGCATCAGAAGTAATGAGGAGGTCGTGATACCAGTTGTCAGAACACCACAGCTCCACCAAACGACATTTTATGGAAGCTAACATTCAATAATTTTCTATCACTACATACAGTCATACACATTGTACCTATTTGAATTGTGTACGGGGCACGTATCTCACTCACACATTCTTAAGTTACTGTGTAAATGTGTAAAGCTACTCAACGCTAGAGGGCGCTATAAAAATATTACATAACGTAAAGGATAGATGGCGTTAGCAGTATTTATATAGATCAAAACTTACCGAGAGATTGAATTCCATCAAATAGATTATTCATTCGTAATTTTAAACCTCCAATGGCATATTTTACGTGAGCTGCAGTGACATTAAAAAATGTAAACTCGTCTTTATTGTACAACTTCACGTCGCTTATAATATCGATCGTCATGTTACCTGGAATAAACACAAGAACTTTATCATTATCAATCTACTGATGAGCTGGGTATAGGGAGGCATCTTCAACATATCCACGGCGCAACTCCTTTCTGACAAGTTAACTACCTTCACAAGGTCATCTGACCAACGGGCGGGTTATCTGACTGCCGAAGGAGGTGATTGATCGGTGATTGTTTTTGTTTTGTCGAATGAACCTGATGGTAAGCATGTAGTATCAGCGTTTGACAGTCCGCTCAAAGGCATTTACTGCTATCAACTGATAACAACTGGGTCCCAATGTAGCAATGGAAATCCGCACATAAGTTACAAAAAGTCATTGGGCGCTCTGCCACTATAATACCTATCTGTATTTGGATAATAAGGCAAGATTATTCTACGAGTATCTCAAATTACTTACTTGGCTCAAACCAACAGACACCCCTACCGACTAGAGGTATCAACAATATTTTGCCTTTTAAATCATAGGTGCCTTCAATCCTTATTTTCGGCACCCGAACTTTTGTGTAGAAGTCGTATGTTTTAGGGTCGACCCTGTAAAGTTGAAAAATACATTCTTATTAATTCTCACATGACTTAGGTTTAATGTAACAGTTGAACATTATTGATAGAGTTAGGTCCTACAAGTATAATTATTATATCAAGCATGACTTGTCTTTTCTTTGTATTATTGTGTAATTAAATTAACTACACGATTTACATCAATAAAATTAACGGCACCAAATATCAAGTTATTTATCGATCGATATTTAAATAAACATTTGAAGAAGAAATTGAAAACAGTCGCCGCAAAACGGTGGCTTGATTCACTGTTCCCCAACCCAGTCGATCAAACAGTTGTCCGATGTACCAGGCGTTCATGACACACAAAGAGTTCTACTCACTGGCTCAGCAACACTTCTGTCTTGCCGAAACCCGTCACTGTGACGTCATCCAGTGCCGCATTTATATTCACGGGGCCTTCGCCTTGAAGAATCCTGATTTTCGGGATTTTGAGTGGATCCAAGGGCACCATACCGATGTCTGGAAGCCCTGTTAACAGTTTGCGTGTTAGAAGGATTTCTACGAGGAAAGCTAGTTAATTGATACCTGGTTGGGTCGCATGAGTGTGGTGAAGAAATAACGCTTTCGCTTTCCGCAAGTTATGTACAAAATGTTTCGTAATGAGGCTATGCGACTAGCCCAGCGGCTTGGTACCACCAACCTACGGCTAGGTTTGTTTATAGTCGTGTTATTACTACGTTTATTCCTGAATACTCGTAGTATATTTTAATAACTGTTATTATACGTAGTTACAGATTAAAATTTACAAGTTAATGTAATTGTGACAAACTTGAAAATTAGTATTAAAAATCACATTCATTTTGTTTTTTTTTTCCACACGTTACGGCTAAATGACATTCGAGTACCAGGACCGCAGCATTGCAAAGTGGTCGGTGGGCATAATAACACCTAGGTTAGAAGCAACCAGCTGTGAGGTTGCACAACCAGGCGCCCAGCAACCGGCAGGTATTAGGTACCGGCTCGCAATGGTGCTGCCACCTACTGTGTTTGTCATTCAATATTACGAGTATTGCACTATTACTATTGCATAAAATTATCAGATTAAACAAATGACTGTGTCACATCTAAATGTTTCGTAGTAATTTAAATGCAGTTGTGAAAGAAAACGAAGGTAAGCAATAGATAGAGATCCAACGGACGAATAAGTTAAAATAGTTTGAATATAATAATATCTAATTTCAAAATCAGGAAAGGAAATACCTAGTTAAGTTCCATGAACAATTAACTATGTTAAACAGTTGTGAATTGTCTCTGGAAAATTTGGGGCTCCGGCTGAAAATTATAGCTGATGTAGGTATGTAAATATAGTTGCATTTTTTATTAAGTATTGTAAGTAATAATAATATCAAAAACCTTTGTCAGAAGATTATGAGGAAGATCAGCCCGCCACGGCAAGGCACTTATTACTGACTAGAGGCGCCTCACGATTTCACCCGCGTTTAACTACTATCCCCCGGTAACGGTTGATTTTTGGGGATAAATAGTAGCCTATGTCACGCGGGGATATTGTAGCTTCCCAACAATGAAATAATTTTTCAAATCGGTTGTAGTTTCGGAGCATATTCAATGCAAACAAACAAACAATCAAATCTTTCAACTCTGATACGCCTGAAGTGATTTTGATAACATTCTTATAGAAATAATTATAGGCTCTGCAATTACGCATATACATTTTAATTCGCAACTTAGTATCGTAGTTAACTCTCGTCAAGCCGCGGGGTAGGTAGTTGGGGTAAAGGTCATAAAGGGAGATATTACCTGGTCCTAAAGCATTGAAGAGCTGTTGCACAGCTTGTGTGGAACAGTCATCAAAGTCTGGATCACTTTTCAGGCATGTTTTCACGAAGTCGGCTGGAACGGTGTTAAACAATTAACTATAATTTTGTAACAGAAACTTATAACTTTTTGGACGCAAGAGGCTTCTGTGCCGTAGGCTCTACGGGCGCATAGAAACTTTTTTAATACCTAGGCACTTTATAGGTTAGAATGACCACTATCTAACCTGGTTATTGACTACTGACTATATGGTAGAGGTTAGTAATCATGCGCGGCCTAGAATGGGATTGGCACCCAAACTTAGCGGGGTGTTTTTCAAATAACCGCAAACCAGAGCCGCAAGCCGGAATAAAACTACGTGAGTTTCCTTTGTATCCCAAGTTGGCTTGTCTGATTAAAACTACTGACTATACAGACTACACGAAACAAGATTACTTCCCGCCATTATGCGATGCTATCTGCACACAGCAAGCAAACGCCGTTACTGATCTATGATATAATAGATAATATGGTTGCAATCGATTTATGCAACGAATACCTATTAAGAAACCCACAGAGCGCAACCAATGGCTCGAGAACGTAGCCCATGGCTCGATATTATTTGTTTATCTCAATACGAATGTAGGTCGACCAGTCCAAAAATACTTATAAGTGTACATAAAAGATATATAATCCAGCTACATTCAGGTCATGTGGGTCTTTGGTACTTACGCTTCGTTTTGTAATATTCCGCCGCCGAATAATGAAGCACTAATGTCACTATAAATAATTTGAACTGCATTCTGTGGTTTGCCTGTACACGAGTTTTAGAAGCTAGTCAGGTTTGCCTCGAGCAGGTGCTCGAGGTGGTGGTACGAGACTAAACCCCAAGCCTGCCGGTCACCACCTGCCAGCAGAGAAAGGAGGGGAGCCATACGCAATTGTTAAATATGTAAATAAAGCTTGAACTTTGGTTGCGTTAATATTGCTAATATCGTGTAAACATTTGTCGTATCGTACGTCAAGTTATGCAACGAAGGATGCAATTTTTAAGGACCTGTAGGCAGCGAGCTTCCGTAAAATGGGCGGTTTTTTGTCAAAAAGTTAAGCTGTAATTACAAATAATTATAAGCCAGAAAAAATACAGTGAATAGTCAAGTGTTTCAGTTAGGTAATAAATCAATAATATTGGGCTAAAGTTGTCTAGTATCTTGAGAAAAAAATTCACGAGAAAGGACCCGAAAAAAATCTTTCGTCACATATTGCTCAACATTGTGTTATGTCCTTGAAACGTTGTTATGTTTGTGCTGTTTTGGGGTAGAGGTAGAGACGCTATGCTCGTAGGGCCGGGATCCTTTGAAATCTTTACAGATTTAGCTGCTGGTAATCAAAGTGCTGGTCATTATTTTGGACAAAGAACTATCCTGGCTATACAGCGGCGGGACAACGCTGACAATATTGTGACAAACTTCATAGAATAATAGGTCATTTTGTTCTCTAGCTAGGAGCACCTAGTACTTTCAGTAAGCTAGTGTATTTTTTTTATTTCTTACTTTTAACTCATAATTATTATAGTAATCATTTACAGTTTCAGTTAAAACAGAAAAGTAACACAGCGCTTGAAAGAAAAAAAAATTAAACCCAATGTACCAGGCCCGTAGATATCGCAAGCGGTCGAATCAACATGAAAGTACAAGGGTAACAGGTAGCGTTAGGAAGCGTTTGAAACTGTTCCTATCTAGTTCCTAGCAATGGAGCAACAATTAAACCTTACGTGCAGTAAGTATTACAACCGTTCCGTAACATCGATTCCTTGTTCTTCAACACAATGCGTGTGGTAATCGTGTGGAGTTACTGAACGGTGGATTAATTAGCTGGTAGTGTATGTATTGTGAATGCTAGCAAGCATTCTATCAACGTGGGCAGTTGTAGCCTACGGCATGTTCTGTCTTGTTTAGATAGTAACTGTTGGTTCTAGAAGGATGGCACGTTGGGTGTCTTTTTCCCAGTAAGCAGTAGGGCGAGCAGGCACCTCTATCGAGAAAGTATTCGATACGTTAACTGTGAAATTTGTTTTAGATATGATCAGCGTCTTGCAATATCGACAAGATGCTTACGCGAATGGGTAACTTGATCGATACGTTAACGATACGAACCTTTTAAATTTATTGTGCTTGCCCTATTATTAGGAGTAGGTACTTATTGATCAAATCTAAAACAAATTTAACAGTTAACGTATCGAATACTTTCTCGATAGAGGTTTCTGTGTGCCTAGTGCGAGTTTTGTCAATTTATTTACGCGCTCGGTCCGTTTGGCGTAAACATGAAATTGTATGGAATAAGAGCAGCGCCATCTAGTGACTTATTCACTGACGCTAGATGGCGCTGCTCTTATTCCATACAATTTCAAGTTTACGCCAAACGGACCGAGCGCGTAAATAAATTGTCAAAACTCGCACTAGGCACACTGGTCGCCCTACGGTACCTAAAGTGTGCCATAAGTGTCAGATAGGCTAGGCACTGCCCCTTGCCAATAACACAGAGTGACACCAAGAACTTCAGCTAACAAAGTAATATGGCAAATCAGACTTCGTCCGATTGACATTGTCGAGAATTATTAGTAGACCTATGCAAAAATGGGCGAAAACTCTAAACTTTTCAGTCCGATCCAATAAGATTTATCTCCTAATGATACAGATTAAGTTCACGGTAGCAATCAACGCTGTCACTGTAAATGAATAAATTATGGTACTTAATTTCGAACAATATTGAATGAAAAATTCGAAAAATGTCTCAATATGTATCTCGTGGCATTACCATCGGATCACGAATTTAAATAGGTACTTAATTTCGAACAATATTGAATGAAAAATTCGAAAAATGTCTCAATAATATGTATCTCGTGACATTGCCATCGGATCACGAATATTGTCACACAACATCGCGCGATGTCGGCAGGCTGGAGACCTACTATGAAACTTGTTTAGTTTCATCACTATGGGCATGCGGCTCCCATTTTAGGGTTCCGTTCCTCGAAACTCTTGATGAGCGTACCGAAAAATACATCTTACAGATTTCCTGTTTTGCCATCGGACAATCGTAATTTTCCAAGGATCTTTTTTTTACTATTTTCTTCGAATTTAAATCCATTATCTTGCTGTAGCATGTCGATTGTTCGAGTGTTGATCGAAACCTCATGAACCGCTGACGAAACACTAAACATGGATTTTTGGCGGGATCCGATATAGTGAGACATTGTTGGTTTTTTATCATTTTCTCAAACTTGTGTTTCTTCGAGTGTTAATGTGTAGATAATATTTGTGGATTATTAGTCATTGAGTGTTCGGTAACGTGCACGAATGTGGGCAAATTATATAGGTAAACCCAAAAAGCGTGTCACTTCGCATATTTTCCAAAACTCCCAGGAAGTTTCAGTAAAGCATCCACCACTTTAATGAATCGTGACTTTTACTATGTAAATAATCGACTTGACTACTAACCACGAGAGTTGCTTTAATGCTATGACTTTCCTATTGTGAAATTAAAATGGCTAAATGCATAAACCATGCGAAGCCATAAATAAAATAAAAAAAGCACTAACATTTTCTACTTGAGGGTAAACCAGGCCAGTAAGAAGTAGCGGTAAACCGAAATTGGTTTTGGTATTTAAAAGTATTAGGTGGGTAGGGTATATAAATAAATAGTTGACTTTTTGATGAAGTACTTGAGACCTCGGCTGGTTTTCAGAGTAGACAGCTTTCACACTTGCGCCATAAGCACGGATCCTCTTGATCATAAGTTTATCGGGTCACACTCGACCATTTAGGCTTGCTCAATGGATTTACTAAACCCACAGACGGACTTTGTAACACGCTCTTTGTTGTCTGAGTGGGTGTGGTGGAATAGCACAATCGAAATATACAAGGTGTATCGGCAAGGTGTAGTAATATTGAAATGTGGGTATGTGTACCTGGTGATGAATCATTTGCCAGGGTACTAAAACCTGAAATCGATAATCGATTTTTTCACTAAAATTCACAAAATAACTAAATATTACAACCCTAACATGATACGGATGACGTCACGTTACGCGGGTCACTGGCATTGAATTATTTTTGTCGCAAAGAGACCGCGGTGCACCGCGGTCTTTGAATTTTGCCGACAATATTTTCTGGCATTGAATTATTTCTGCCGCAAAGAGACCGCGGTGCACCGCGCGGTCTTTGAATTTGCCGACAATATTTTAGGGTTCAGTATTGTTACAAAGTTGAAAGCCTCTAAAATTCATTTCAGATACTTACCGCCTTAGAATAGAATTTTGGTATGTACATTACACGGACCAGATATCAATCAGCCGCCAAGGAATACTTTTGTCCGGTTGCATCTGTCCGGGTCGGTACAAATCGGTAAAAATCATTATTTAAAAAACAAACGGAACCCTAAGTACTTTTATGAATTTGTCTTGACGGATTTGACGTTCACTGACATTGCCCAGCTGATAACTAGGGTTGAACGATGGTTAGTTTTGCAGTAAACTTTGACGTGTCTTAATTCATTACCCTACCTACTTACAGATTTATAGTACCTCCAGACTACTTCGAAATAAGTATGTGTATGCATAGTTTCAGTATTACTACACCTTGCTGTTACACCTTGTTATAGCTAATTTTATATTTTCGCTCATATTATTACAAAAAATAGTTACTGCGTAGATTTTACAAATTTCGAAATTACTAGGTACCTAATTTGGTCATCGAAATGTATGTTACTTTACATTTGTATGAGCATTACATCGCCACTATCTTTGCCGTCATCTTTGCAATTACTATACACAACCATGTTATTTACTAAGAAAACTTGTTTAGGTATATTAGTCAGACCAGTTTGGGTAGATTTGGTCACGTGTGACCAGGTAAGCGTGCATCAGCGTAGACCGCATAGTGGTCATATACGCTAAGCTATTTCGTAAAAATAAAACGCTTTACATTTTTATGGGCATTACCATTGCCACCGCCAAACAATCACCATCAACATTGCAAGCTAAAACAATCCTAGAAAATTGTCTCACTTTGCTACAAGTTCGTCTTCTAGCTAATCTTCACACCTACGGGCCCAATCACGTACACCTATACAGTGCTAGAGTTAACTGAATGACTTTGACCTGGCTACACTACACGATTTCATACCCTTCTAATCGGTGCAATGTACAATTTAGTCAAGTTTAGGACTCTAGCCTAGATCGCAGGTTTAAATTCTGTTATAGGATTGGCTGTTATCCACAACTTCGGTCGACCGGTACTTAGGTAGGTAGATGTTGGCGCAGCGCCTACTCACTAGTTTGTATCTAGTGGGGGGTCGTCTCGGCCCAACGGTCGAGTTGTCACGATTCAGTTTTACCTATTTTAGCAGGATAACCTAGTTTAGTTACAATGTTAATTAATTTTACATCTCCTCACCGTTCACTTGTTGGATTGAAAATCACATCCCTGAAGTTTCAAAAATTGGTAATTTATTGTAAAACATATCGCATTTTTTTTAATCAAACACTTGAATCTCATTAACAAAGGGAAGAATAAAAACATACAACTAACTAGGTATGGTTTGAGTTTTAAAAAGGATGTATCCTTTGCATGCACTGATTCATGGCTATTGGTAGGTAGGTACTTATATGGCGTGTTGGTGCTATCTTCGCTACCGGATTTATTTCCGAAGCACAGGTAGAGCGATTGGAGTTTTCTTTTCCTGACGGAGATTCCGCCATGAAAATCTTAAATGTCAGTTCATGCCCTTGTTAATTTTAAAGAAACTAAGGCCGATTCGCTCGTTCCAATTTCCTCCAGAGCTGTCCGTCGTCCGAAAATAAGTTCACAACGTTCCCTTTGGCCTCGTCGTAGTACCTTGTAATTACAACTAATTAGTATCCAAATATAACCGGTAATGTCAAGGCCCTACGCTAAGGATGAATCCATCTCAGTTTTGGCTGAGAGTCAACGTAAACATAGAGTAGGCACCCGGCACCCCACGCCGTATGATGGAAGAGCCGTTTCTGGAACACACGTAAAGAATATTTATTACTGTGTACTATTCATAAAAACATGTCATAATAGCCTTTATTATTGCAAGCTTTTATTTACTTACCTAACTGTATTAGAACGCAAGTATGTTTAGTTAAATCTTACAAGTCAGTTTGGCCAGATAAGCGATAATTTTGCCTATCTGGGGGCACGGCAGTGCCCCCGCCAAGTCGAGCATAAACTTTACAGCATACTTACATCTTATGCCAATCAACATTAGGAATTCGTGGGTAGGTACTCACGCATGCCATTTCTTCATAATTTTATTATATGTCATAATCCACTCCAGCAACCTTGACTAGAGTCTGCAACATTTGCACATAAAATAGGTATACCTAGGTATATCGTTATGAGCTTCTCGCTTTTGTGTTGCTGTATTAGCCTTTACTACCGTGTATACTATAGCAATACATACCTACCATCTAAATTTGTAAGCTATGCTGTGTATATATTATAGCTATTATCGAAATGGCTTTTCGCGAAGATCCGCTTTTTACAACATCTGCAAATTCTGCAACAGAAGGCTAGTCTATGAAGCATAATGACATTACATTAGAAGGTTGTTGAATAAACATACTTAGCGTAACTTATAGATTATTCACGAAGTGATTGTGGCTGAAAATTAATGAACATTCTATAAACTACAAAGCCAAGTTTCCCCATAAGTTTCCATAATAAGTATTTACATTTACTTTTCTACAAAAGAGAAAAGTTACGTTTCTGTATATCTGTCTACCTACAAGTAGGAGCCACCAAAATTAGAAGGATATCTTCAGATACTTCATTGCCTTCAGTTCAAAATAGGTACATATTTGATTTTTAAATAGGAATTTGGAGCTTACTGTCACACTTACCTATTTATAATTACAATTGTTATCCAAATAAGGATATACGCATTTTGTATTGGTTATTATATTAGGTACCTATATAAATCTTGATTATTATCTCTAATCGTGAAGTCATCTGCTTATTAGTTGGAAAAACATGAAAACTGAACATAACAAAGCTTACTGACAGGCATTGTGCAATCTCCCGACATGACATTTAAACCAATGCCAGCGAACCACGACTGCAGTTTGACGACAAGCAAATATATACGGCCGAAATTAATAATCAATCCAATCCAAATTTTGCTATCTGGGATTGATATCACAATCCATTTTTAGGGTCAAACGTGCCAATAACCGATCCGTGGATTGGTTTATAAAGGCACGTAGATTGGAGATCTATCGAACGATAGGCAGCAATCCAAGATCGATTTCAATCTTGGATAGGAGATACAATATTAAATGCGGCCGATAGATAACTCTAAAATAGGTTAATAGCTAACCCTGCACGCTACAAACAAGCATAAGTTGTATGGTTAATCCAACATTGTTGATAATCATCTGGTTTTTAAGAATGAATGGGTTGAACGACCCCTGTGTCTTTGGATTAAAATAACCTAGAGCGCCGCGACTACATCATAAATTATATTGCGGGATATTGCGAGATGTTTCTGTTTCACGAGATATCTGGTCCAAAATAACTTGGTTTATTACAGAAACGTGGCTTCGGTGCAGTATTTAAAATATCATCGAATGATTTTTATGAGAAAAGCTCTTATAATCGTTAGTCGTTACCTTCAAATTTCTTTCACTCGACCTTTGCGGGACCTCGAAACTCCCCCCAAAAGTTCCTCATAAATGGTATCGTTAGTTTTGAACTTTCGAGGTTCCTCCGTACTCCATTTTAATACTTCGGCTTCGAGGAATCCTCAAGGTATGTCACGAGCTGCCTTGAGCTGATAGATGGTTTTTTTCCTTAGTACGAGGATTATTGTCAAAGAATAACCGAGTGGAGGAAATTTTGCCAACTAACTATACCAAAACAGGCAAGTGACGTTGAGTGGAGTGAAAGAAATTCGGAGGTAACGATTAACGATACGGGGGCTAGTACCTAAGTAGATATATTATATTTGTTGGAGAAAACCTTTGTCTCTTGAGAGCATACTTACTATTAGTACACAGCATCAAGCCCGCTAACATAATAAAAAAATAAGCATAAGTTACATTTTTAATGTTTAGATTGAGCTAGTTTTAGTTTTTTTATTGAATTTAACATGTTTTCTTTCATCGAATAAAAAATAAATCATAGTAAAATATGATCAATGTATGTTGCATTGCACCACGTAAAAATAACTGATCTTAATCCTTAGCTAGAAAATTACTTGTAAAATGTAACAAATTCGATACATTTAATTAATCTAACGACTTGAAGTCCAGCTATGATAAATATTTTAGTAGGCGGTGTAATCTCGCTAAACGCCCATTTTAAAAAAGGCCCATTAGGGAAACTGTCTACAACTGATATCTATAAAATCACCACCTGTGAACGAAATCGGGTAACAGCAGAAACTTTCTAAAAGAAGGCAGAATTGAGCCGATGTTTCTACTATGGTAGGATACACATACAGTAACTGTGTGCTACGATTTAGATCTGATCCATCTCAGATCGTACCAAACACAGCTGCAGCATCACTAACAAATCGAAAGTTTTTATTATCAATTTTATAATCTGGCCTTGGACTTAATTCTCTTACAAGGTATAAATTAACTTTACCTATCTCTATTTTGCAGCTCTACGAGTGTTCGTGGTTACCCAATTTTTGTTAATGATCTCTAACCTCATATACCTAATAGAGTAGAACAAAAATATAATATAGCGTAGCCGTTCCTAAACGAAATATTATAAAAACAGTAAATTTGCTTTTATGAATAATTTATTAACTGATCAGAGAAAATAATGTATTGGCTATCGTATTCCTGTAAAATGCCTATAATGTACATTTTGCTAATATGCTATTGAACAAAACGAAGTCTTCTATTATGAATGAAATATATAGGTAACTAGCTGATACCCGCAACTTCGTTCGCATTTTTATATAAAATGTTAACTGTTTAGAAAATCAATTGATGTCGCGGGTAACAGCTAGGTAAGAATATATAATTATGTCTCTTTCTCTCTCCCTTTTCTTCTATCTTTCTCCCTCTCTAGCCCTCTTTCTATCGTTGTCCCTCTTTCGCTCATTCTATATCTCTTCCTCTACCTCTATCTCTTTCCCTCTCCTTATATCTCTATATCTTTCCCTATCTTTCTATCATTAATATGCCTCTCCACTCTCGATCTCTCGCCTTCTCTCTCCCTGTCCATCTCATCCATTATATTTATTTCAACACCCTCTCCGTCTATATCTCTCCCTTTCCCTCCTTCGCTCACTCTCTCTCCCTCTATTTCTATAAATTGCGCACTCAAACTCCCTTTCTCCCCCCTCTTTCTCCCCACACTCTGCCCTCTCCCCCTCTTTTATATTTCCCCCCCCACTCTCCCCTCCTTCTACCTCACTCTCCCCCACTCTCCACTCTTTCTCACCCCACTCTCCCCTATTTCTCACCCCATTCTCCCCCCACTCTCCCCTTTTTCTCCCCCCAATCTCCCCTCTTTCGCTCCACTCTACCCCCTTTCTCCCCACTCTCCCCTTTTTTCACCCCACTCTCCCCTCTTTCTCACCCCACTCTCCCATCTTTCTCACCACACTCTCCCCTCTTTCTCACCACACTCTCCTCTCTTTCTCCCCCCACTCTCCCCTCTTTCTGCCCCACTCTCCCCTATCTTTCTCCCCACTCTCCCCTCTTTCTCCCCCCACTCTCCCCTCTTTCTCCCCACTCTCCCCTCTTTCTCCCCCCACTCTCCCCTCTTTCTGCCCCACTCTCCCCTATCTTTCTCCCCACTCTCCCCTCTTTCTCCCCCCCATCTCCCCTATTTTTCCCCACTCTACTCTATTTCTCCCCCCACTCTCCCCTCTTTCTGCCCCACTCTCCCCTATCTTTCTCCCCACTCTCCCCTCTTTCTCCCCCCAATCTCCCCTATTTTTCCCCACTCTACTCTATTTCTCCCCCCACTCTCCCCTCTTTCTGCCCCACTGTCCCCTATCTTTCTCCGGACTCCCCTCTTTCTCCCCCCAATCTCCCCTCTTTTTCCCCACTCTCCTCTATTTCTCCCCCCACTCTCCCCTCTTTCTCCCCACTCTACTCTATTCTCACCCCACTCTCCCCTCTTTCTCCCCACTCTACCCTCTTCTCCACCCACTCTACCATCTACTCCCACTTTCCCCCACTCTCCTCCTTTTTCCCTTTCCCCTCCCCCGCCCTCTCCCCCCCTCTCCTCCCACCGCACTCTCCCCCTTTAATTACTTGCCAAATTAAATTACGATCCGTTCAGCCGTTTATTGTGGTCCGTAGGGGGTGCATCTAAAGAATACCTCATAATTTCAACCCCTTGCTTTTCCCCCTTTAGGGATGATTTTGAAAAAATGCTGAAAACCGTATTTATTTATTTCTTATTAAAAGCCTAAATAAGAATTTTCAGATCCCTAACTTGAGGAATTATGGCTTCCCCATACAAACTTTCAACCCCTATTTCATCCCCTTCGAGATTATTTTTTGAGACAGAAGATAGCCTATGTCCGTCTCATAAGTCCAATATACCCCTATACCAAATTTCATCGAAATCGGTTCAGCCGTTCAGCCGTGAAAAGGTAACAAACAAACAGACAAACAGATAAACAGATAAACAGATAAACAGACAAACAGATAAACAGAGTTACTTTCAGATTTATAATATTAGTATGGATTATAATATAATATCATCGATTTTTTTCTTATTGCTGAAATTATTTTTCAATGAACCGCCAGTATGCATTAAGTAATTGAAAATGAATGACGATTGTTATTATTACTAGGATAGCACGAACCTGAACCAAAAAGCATTCTCGCGCCCATTGAACGTCATACAATAATTGCTCGCCACATTTGTTCTGAGAATTAAATGTGAAATATGTACGATGATGTACGATGATCAATTAGTGTTTGCTGGTGCTGCCAAGATCACTCCACGTCGACACTTTGAGAGCAAACTCGGCGGAGTGCAAGTGCCACTAATCTTAGTCAGTTACATCTTTATACATTCAGATTTATTGGAAACAGCTGTATTAGCCCAGTTTTATGAATGTAATAATCAAGTAAATTTTACATATTACACGGTAGCTGCCCCTAATTTTATCATCATCTTCCTCATGATCATCTTACAAGCAATTTATAATACAATTCAACATTTAGAATTGAGATACATTGGGGGGATAAATAATAAATAATAAACTAAAAATCCTTAAGACAAAGTTTATTAAAATAGTGTTAAAAGTATTTACATTTTAAAATAAGAATACTCTCGTAAAAAAGACTTAACAAAAATAGCGTTCGTTAGATAATACTAAAGTTTCAATAAGTAAACACCTATCACACAATCTTTGATGTTGTAAAGCAGAAATTAATGAACAAAAAAAATAGTTAAAAAGTTTAACCGAAAAGGTACATAGTTAATTATGTAAGAGCATAATCACTTGAATTCCAAAATGACTATTCTAAGTGCTAAAGGATCCCGCGTTGCTGATTTCCAAAGAATGACACAAAGTTTGGGCAATCCTAAACACCCGAAACACGATTAGATTAAAAAAGGTAGGCATATCAAAATACTGGTTGTACTTGTATCCAATTTTTCGGCATTAGTCTCGAAAGCAAGTAGGAAAGTTGCGTTTGAATGTCGACATAATCTTTCAATTTACATATGACGAGTGTTTCCAAAACCACCGTGACCTGATTGGGAGGCACCTTTGTTGAACCCCATTTGAAGGTTGAGTTCCGAATTGTGGGCCTTAAGTTGTTCTTCGGTGAATGTGCGCTCGTTCTTCTCCGCCATTTTCGGTCCCAGTTGAGGGCCTGTCCATTCTGGATGCTTCTGGGTCTGAAATACATAAAGCATTGAATAAAACTAGACACAGTTAACACGATAAGGAATAACATTGGACCCTACGCAGCAGTACTTTGATGTGAAAATTGTCTTACCCTTAGAGACACCAAAAGTGCCGTAAGAATATGTTTCTTGTGAAGCATTTGGAATGTCTTAGGGCAACAGAAAATGGGGGTAAATATCGTCTCAGTAGAGTTCATAATTAATTACAATACTTACAATTCTGCCCAGCGAATATAAGCACAAAGTGACTTGGGGAATGTTACGCCTCTCGAATAGATCAGCCGTTTGGAAGATCTCCTCCTCAGGGACGCCGTATTTCTTGATCGCTGCCTGGAACCTGCAAACAATATACAATTATTATAAGGTATGTTTCTTCCCTGTACTGAAATGATAGAGTACTGATTTTATTCATTCTGTAGATACAATCATTGTGTCATCATCATTGGCAGTGCAATCTACCCACTGCAGGAAATAAGCTTCATCACTCTTGCACCAATCATCAGTGTCTTTAACTTTTGGCTTTCTTTTTCTTTCGCCTCGTTGTATCTACTATTGGGTTTGCAGTGAAAATAATATACATTGCTTTGGTAGAGCCTTGAGAAGGGTATAGTAGAAACAGCCATAAGCTGATTAATCCTGCCACTAATACGATGGTTAAAATATACCGATCTGTATGGTAATGATGCCTTACCTCTGAATGTTTTCCATTAGCTGGAAGTTGGTTCCTCTTTCCTGTATCTTTTTGACGGAGCCAGGTGCCAGCTTGTTGATCAACTTGCACAGAACGATGCCGTCCTTCAGCACGTCTTCGTAGGGGGCATTGGGCAGAGGCTCGCCGATCACAGAGGTGATCCAGGTGATCACTTCCTGTTCTTGTTCCTTGTTCCTGGGCTGGAAAGAGGCAAAATCTGGATCAATATATTAGCCACTTATACCATTATAATACCAAACAATGGGTAACCTTTACGATTACGATTAATTACTACTGCTACATCATTCCGTCACTCCGTGTCTTCATTACTTTTACCTACATTCTATCTTTTTTTATATACGTAATGTTAGGTACATTATTTCCAAATTCTTCGTAGAGTAGGTTGAGCTAAATATTTTTATGATTCCGTTGCTGTGCACAAATAGCGTAAGCTTAATATTTAAAACGTTCTATTTGTTGGCACATTAATGCTTGCTCAATAGTTAATACCGGTCATGAAAATATAATAAACATATTTTAAGATAAGAATTATCAAAGAATGGCTTATTAGACACAAAAATATAGAGAGCTCTGCTCTAGCTAGAAATCATTGACGCCTACAAATATTTGATCGCCGGAAGTGTAACGTCCCCTTTGCCGTTCATAGTTTATGACGAGTACTGAAATAGTCCCAGAACATCGACTTCTAATGAATGAAACGATGAGATTTCAATTTCCTCATTACACAAACCAACTGATTGTTTTAAAATAGGTACCTTCTCATACTATTCTGTTGTCACATACTTTACCTATCTGAATAATTCCGTTGCTCCTAATATGATTGTCTATATCGCTTTTTAATTATTTGTAAATGTAATGAACGTTTCTGTCGACGCCAAAAATGCACGCGATACAAGCATTTTTAAATAGCTGAACACACTCAGCGGTCATTTGTCATGCAAACGTCTGCGTTGATAAGCGCGCGAGCGCATAGACGATTGACGCCTCTAAAAACGTAAATCAACCCGAATCCCGGATTCCGTTAAAAATGTAACATGCACGTCTTGAACGGCGGCCATAAACTACTCGCCTCCAGTGCCAAGTCGTTATGGCGAATGGGCGGATTCCAGCACCACCCGAAATAACGTGGCAACACAAACATATCACCGTTGATACCATGGCGATGAGCTGGAAAGCTTTACGTGACGGTTCGTTACGAAATAATGCAATCGGCCAAATGTCTCCTGACTAACTAACTACAAACAGCTGTGTGCCACTAGCTACAGTGTTTCTCAGATATGCAGTAACATTTTCAATCTGTGCTTCTGTGATTATTGCCTGGGTTATTTCATAAGGAGAGACGAAGTATCGTAAAAATATTATTGTTATACCTACTTACCCAAAAATTGCTAACTAAATTCAACCAGTTTATGTACTGTTTCGTCATTAGCCGTACTAGACCTACTCTGCGTTAGGGTTACTACGATTCTTATTTGGATTTCATTAGATACTGTTTAGTATTTATAGGAAAGATATAAGTATAGGCAGCCAAAACATTCCATAACAAAGACGAATCATGAATCTTTTCGTCATTATTTTCTTGAATGAGAGTATTATATTTATTTATAAATTCCGAACAGTTCTATATTTTTTACTTTATCCTGTTCTTCTTTTTCTCTCCATTCAATTTTATAAATAAAATATATACCTACTAATCCATAATTGACGTTGATAAACTGAAAATGAGGTCAGAGATGATGGGATCCAACGGATGTTAGTCTAATGATAAATTTGGCGCAGTCACTGTGTAGAAATCGCATTAGTCAAGAATATAAAGCTCGTATGAGTAAGGGTTATTTATGAAGCGTATCTTTGTAGTTTTTGAGAAAAAAAAGCATTTAACTTTCCCAATATTCTTTATAAACACTTCTTTGGCCATGGTGTTTCGACGTCGCAACGCGTTTGTTATAGTGACCAACTAGACACTTAAATTATTATACAAATAACTCTAGACTGGTTCTACTCGTCTCTCCGTATTATTGTAAATTGTAAGGTAAGTAGGTATATCAGTGTATATTTAAAAAGATTTTAGTACTTTTCTAAAGTGATGTCTGGACGCAGCTGTGGCGTTCCAATCCAAACAATCTAAAGTCTAAACACTCTACATTGACGTCAGTACCTAATCGCATTTCGCGTCAGTGTTTTTACTTACTGCTATTTACAATAATCATTCAGAAGATTAAAGCAAGATGTTTCTTGTTTTGTAACATTTTATTGGCTCATTAGTACCTACATTGAGTGGAGCTAACTCAATTATTATTGAATGTTAGAATTAACTTTATTAGTTATGGCTGTCAAATTATTTGCGGCTGATGCTCGGCTCAATGGCAATTTGAAAATAGGTCAATTACGTTCGCTGTAGAGGTTGCATGAATAGAGGAACACGCAGCATGCCTGTCGTTCCGACAAGTATGCTAGTTTTAGTTAACTGTATACTTAGTCACACTAAGTATGTTTTAATGAGAAAAAACAAAACAAATTATCAAAAACTCCCACAAATATAAGCAGTTAAGCAGTCATAAATCAAAATCCTAAAATATAATTATGCAGTCATAAATCTATAATTATTATTAGACAGAACAACATCTATTCGTTTTCACACGATACAAAACAGTCGCTAAACCTAATCTATCATGTTCTGTAAATTTTAATGGAGTGTAAGTACGTGAATGCAACTCCAATAACGTATCACATTAATAATGCCTTTAATATTTAAGTGAAGGCTTTTTACCAATACTGAACTGGTTTTACTAATTTATAAAAGACTTAAATAACAACTTTAAGAAGCTTATGTTCAGGAAATAATCAAGCTTAATAGTTTTTATTCTTGAAATAATATACCTACAGTAATGTGATTAAAGTTTTACGTATTTTAATAAGGATTCAAGGATTATGTTTAAAAAATTGTACATTTCTCCATTAAGTTTTGACAAATGCCGACGACATGTTTACTGGTAAGTATTGTAAACATATTTTATTGCTCTTTTGTTTTGCGGCTTGTATACTATATTTTGTTTTAATTATTATCTCACCTTTATGCATCGTAGCTAGGAAAAATGTTGGTATATTTTAACATGCATTTATAAACATGAATAAACCCAAGTAATCGTATATTCTAACCATTCATGATAAATAGCACACACGTGTATCAAGCTAAGTACTACAAATAAATAGCTTTCAATGTCTATAAAAACATGATCAACAGATATTTTAATAAAACAAAATATATCTGAGTTAAGTACAAATTGAATTTTTACAACCGGAAATGTTAATAGGGATACTAATCAAATAGTTTATCTTACGTACCGCCATTGTAGGTATCACAAAACTTTTTGACACTTGAGGGCAAGTTTACAGAGCGATATCAACAAGCGAACTGCGGCCGAACCGCCCGCCCAACACGCCGGCTAGGACGCGGGGGCGGGCGGAAACAACTTCTGTTGACTACGTATACTAGTATACAACTGTAATATGCCTACGTGTATACATGCACATGCCGTCATCATTATTTACTTCACGGCTAACGTCAACTTTCCACCGGAAATCTGCGATAAATCTGGCAAATTAAAGAAGTATTTTGCGCCCTAGGAGTTCTACGCAGATGTTTTCATTCATTCATTTTTTGGTGACATGAATTACGTGATGCGATAAAGTTTTACTGTGATGTATTGTGTCGGATGTGGCGGCTATAAAAATCAGAATGCCGTGATAATATTATCAAAGTATCTTCTGTACGTATTATAGAGACTTCATTCGCGTCGTGGCATTTTCATTTTGGTGCAGTTTTTCTCATGAGTAGGCCTGTAATAGGTGCTATACCTACCTAAATGAATTTGGGATGAAATTTATTACCACAACAATCTGTATTCAGTACCTATTGATCGCCTAGAATCTAGATAGAGGCACTCACA
Organism: Hylaea fasciaria; assembly: GCA_905147375.1. Lineage (NCBI taxonomy): Eukaryota > Metazoa > Arthropoda > Insecta > Lepidoptera > Geometridae > Hylaea > Hylaea fasciaria. The sequence goes on from LR990201.1 coordinate 3,866,923, forward strand.
TTAGAGATTGAGAGTATTTTACTTGAACGACATAATAATAATAATTATAATATTATGTAGGTAGGTAGGTACCATCTTATTTTCAATGGTATCTACTACGTGAAATTAATTTTTTTTTTATTGATCCTCCTTATTTCGGCTTTATCTAAATAGAAAATGCAAACTTGACTTGTGTATGCATAAAGGTGTTTTTGTAGGCCATAAGGTACTTACGCTCAGGTTTCACGCGAATCATAAATCGTGATAGTTGAGTTAATTTATAAATATTATGCTGAATATAGTGCTAGTGATGTAGTAACAGCAGAGTTTTTACTTTGTTTTAGGTACATAAACATTTAAAACTGTTTGTTTGGATTGCGTCAAATGAGCTCAGAGAAGAAAAATAGCGGGTGGCGCCTGCTGGCGTAGGAGCTGTATAAATATAGAGAACGGACATTCAACAACCACTGGATAACACTATACAATATTCACTTATGTAAATGAACGAGAGTAGGAGCTGTTCTAACTGGTAGGCGGTGAGCAAAGCCTTTACGAACGAAAAGCTGAAAAGTATGTTATCGCTTCATGCCGCTACCTCTGAACTAACTACACTAAACTGATTTAGACGTGTGGTTCTTCAAGATACTTCAAGTCTCGAGATAGGACGTAGCATACTTTTAATCCTGTAATTCCTGTGGGATATCTTCAACAAGGGTGAAACTTCCTTGCTTACCAATAAATCGTCGACTATTATTTTACTTCACTATATACTTATTATTGTACTTCACTAAGTATGGAGTTTCTTTTGTTTGGTCTGTCTAATAGGACTACCTACCTATCTTACGACTTACTGGTCCTGACAGACTTATCTAATCTTGTGAATTATCCGTCTTCTACCTGTATTGCTCGACAAAAAAAAACGAATACACAATATAATAAATTCGGAATTGTGTCTGTTTTGTGTATTGCGTTCTCACCTCTCAACCGGTGAATCGATTTTGAACGATTTTGGTATAGAGATAGATTAGTCCTTGGAGACGGGCATAAGATACTTAAATCGAGATACAATCTCGATTAAAAGAGTCTGCGCGGACGAAGTCAGGTAACAGCTAGGAGCAGGAATAAACAAGTCTAAATTAACAAACGATACAATACAATACATCTGTAGCTACTATAATGGTAACGTGCATGGAATACTAAACATGGAATACCAATCCTGGAACGGAGTCACGTCTGCAATCACAATTAAATTTAACAGAATAGTTAGACGTTACTAGATTTAGATACTATACTAATGGCTGGGTCACATTATTCAAGTAGCATTCCAGCCTAGTGATCGAATCCAGCGCTGGACGCAATCACTGGGCTGGAATTAGTACTGGAATAATGTCTACCGACCATTGAATAGGTCCTTTAAAGTTAACTAAATAGGTATATGATTAAAACTGTTATACATAAGTACCAATAACATAATAACAATTCTACACAAAAATAGTAAAAAGATACGAATTATAGTCCCATGGATAGGTACCCAGGTGTTTCTGTTTACCGTATCAGGTACTTACTCGTACCTATTTACTGAAGCTTTTCTTCGTAGTTTTTCAGTTTGCTCGATAAACCTACGACAAAAAAAAATACGAAAATGTATGAGCTCTAAAATGTTTTAGTGATACGTACAATCTACATACACCAACTCTAAAAAGTTATATCGACTTTACATTGAGTAAATAAGAATAAGCGTTATTGTTGTTATTACAAAACCTACTTCCATGGAATATTAACTGTACCTACCGTTCTCTTTAGTTACTGCCTTTTCGTTATTGTCTTGTATCCAAATTTACCACAAGTTGTGAAAAAAACTGTAGTTTTGGTACGCAAATGTCCACGCTTACCACTGTCGCACAGTTTAGAAGTTATGTAATATCGTCCATGTAACACTTCTTTAATCTTCCTTTTTCATAAAAGTCGAGTAAACTGCCTCGGCATATATAAAAAAAAAAACATCACCAACACCCGAGGGGTATTCACGATAGTATACACAACTAGTGCAGTCAATATCGGCGAATGACACATTTTGGAATCACTATCGAAATTCGTACAGCATTCGATTGAAAATGCGTCCGATCGCAACAAGTATTCGCAAGGAATAATATTGTTAAATGAGTAAGGTTCGCTTTGTTTTTCCGAGTCCTATATAAGTATTATCACTCTGTACTTGTGCGAAAGTATGACTGTGTGTATGTTTGTTGTGCTCAGATCCGTAAAGGTTGAAGGGATTTTTATCAAACTTGTCACATTGACAGGTGCTGAAAAACACAGAATATGACTTTCCTGCGAGGGAAACTGCGGGGGGCATTTAAATAAAAAAAAACAAAAAGATCTTGTACACTGTATCATGTGACGTATCTGTAGCAAGTACAACTAGTACCCAACTTATAAGGCGCGTCGTGAATCTTCGTTCGCGCAGAAAAGAAAGTATGGTCCGAAGATTAACGAAAGAATGCTTAAAACTTACAATCAACCTAAGCTCACTATTATAAGGTTCATAATACACTGCAGCTGTTAGTTCCATCTCACTCTAAGCTCGCTAAGATGGCGGCGGCTGCCGACCAATAGCGGTCAATAGCATATCCCGCGCTTTGAAAATAATTCATCTTCTGCGCAGGTACATCGGTAAGCCATATCAGTTGGGTACTACTGTGTGCCTAGTGCGAGTTTTGTCAATTTATTTACGCGCTCGGTCCGTTTGGCGTAAACTTGAAATTGTATGGAATAAGAGCAGCGCCATCTAGCGTCAGTGAATCAGTCACTAGATGGCGCTAAATGAATCTAAGTTCCAGTGAGTTATGCTAAACTTAATTATGTAGTGCTATGTAAATTTACAGACAATGTATCTAAGATGCGATTAGAATTTTAAGATACACGCTATATAGGTAGTGTAGTACCTAGTCTTCGTTTTATAGATGACTAGAAGGACCTCGCGGTTTCACCCGCGTTAACTACTATCCCGCGGGAACCATTCATTTTTACGGGATAAAAGGTAGCCTATGTGTACCGGGGATAGCATAGCTTCCCAACAGTGAAATAATTTTTCAAATCGGTTTAGTAGTTTCGGAGCCTATTCATTACAACCAAACAAACAAAGTTTTCCTCTTTATAATATTAGCATAGATACCTAATGTGATACAGTCTTGATATTAAGTCCTTGAGTGTCCAGCGTTCAGTTTGCCAAAGGGAAACAACAGATTTCGTACGAACGAGACACGCGATGGTAGCGAGTAAAGCCAACGGATTTTGCATCGCTTGATATTACTATGCCATTGAACAGAAAACAATGACATGAGTCAAAGCCTCAGGGTGACGAGCGCTGTTATGGGAACTGTAAAAGGCATGCGCTAACCATACAGTAAATGACCTGGTCGACTGCTTCTTTGATCATGTGGTAAAATTAAAATTAAAATTTGGCCACTCCACTGCTGCAATTCCAGACACAATAGATTTTCAATAGTGTTTCGATAGGATCCTTGACATATCACCGGAGAGACGTATTATAGTTCTTGCCCTATTCTCGCGCAATAGATACAACGATGTCGCTATTTTACGAGTATGATTTCATAAACTTTACTCTAATGGCGAAGTTTTCATATCATTCACATGATTTCCAAATAAAAATAGTGAAACGTGAGTCGAATAATCTCGATTGTTATCGAGATAACGATGTTGTACAATAACTTTGTCGCTTTGTGACGTTGTTTTCGGTCTAATTAGAATTCGAACCCCGGAAACATTAATTTTAGCTTTATTTACTAACGATGTCCGAACGGATGTCTAAAGTAAAGGAAGATAAAACAAGGCTAATATTTATTAAACAAATATATGGATAAGGCCGTGTTGGGCACTGTAGTGTAGGGTGCCACAATCACCGTCCTTCCTATCACACTTGAACATTTTTCATCAGAATGTCCGAAATATTTCATAGGTATTTCACTGGCATGACGAGAGGGGTAAAAATGATTTTATCCATTTTTATAAACTTTATCGTTTTTGCAGACTGCAATCTTAATGATAGTGTGGTATTATACTAAACAAGAAAAACTCTTCATTATTATATACCTATATTTATTTCTTATTAACTATTTGTAAGAATGTTGCCACCAATATGGATACCACTATCCAAACCTACGTAACCTGTATAGGTACCTATAGGTGCATACATCTTAGACAGATAGTTGCCACTTGTAGCCCGCCCTGTCATGCGGTACGTTCTTGAAAACAAAACATTTCACACCAAAAATGAACAGTAATCTACTTAGACTAAAACAGTCGTAACTTTCCATTCCAGTGCGCTGGCAAACGCGAGCCCGAGAAGGAAGTGGAAGCCCAGCAATGGATCGAGGCGGTGATCGGGGAGCGGTTCCCCCCGGGCGTGCCGTACGAGCAGGTCCTCCGCGACGGCATCGTGCTGTGCAAGCTCATGAACCGGCTGCAGCCAGGCATCATCACCAAAGTGAACGTGTCCGGGGGAGACTACAAGTTCATGGATAATATTAACCAGTAAGTAGTATCTGTCCGTGCTTCGGAGGGCAATCGATTGATGCCACGAGAGCACTTGGGCGGCCTGGGGGCGTATTATGAACTTAGTGAAAACCAGGCAAGTTCCAGGCAGGTTCTTTTTACGACCGTAAACTGGATTTTCTTTTTCGTATTATGACCTAGGTACCTCTTACATAATATGTCAAATTAAAGTTCGTAATACGAAATTGTTAGCCTGTTATTAGGTCAGAGCATAGATTTACTACTTCATAAGGGTCAGAGGTAGGTTTAACTGTCACGTGACGTCACTAGTTGGCATTAGGAGTTCATAATACGAAATAGCCAGGCAGTGCAGTTTACGGCTTTAAACTGACTGGGATTAAGAGTTCATAATACGGCCTCTGATAAACTCTGACACTATAGAGGCTAGCATGGTACAGTCTCATGAATACGACAGACAAACAACTGGTTACTTATCGGTTCTAGCTCAGTATTTCTCGGTTGGCTCTATCATCCGGATCAACCCATTTCTAAAGCCGTCTAACAATACAGGAATATTTCTTACGACAATTAGGTTGCTACCAAATTATTTTGTGTACAAGCCAGATTTCCGCAATAGACTCGTCTGCTTGCCGCCGTCTCAAAATAATTCAAGAAATACAGATGTATACAGGACACAGCAGAAATATTTCTATGTCGTTTAGAAGACGAACGTAATGAATAAATCAATGTTTCGGCAATAATGTGGGCTGCAACTGCACTCCAGCCGTGTAAGAGTGGACCAGCTCAATGGCACGGAGCCAAATTCTTATAAAATATCTTGGGGAATGGATATTTAGGGATTGTAAGAGGGAAATACTCGATATAATTATCATCACCGAGATGCTCTGGTTTTGATACCTACTGACCAAGATATTTAACTTAGATACTGACTACGATTTATAAGACCATTCATTGCACTAATTTGTTATTATCATAAACGGTTTATTTGTAATTCAGCATTGAAATTCTGGTTAAGTTAATATAAAATATTATTTTTGCTATGAATCTTAAAACATAGGTAACATGAAAAATATTAATAATTCGCCATGGAATAATTTCTTTCGCTTGTTTTTTTTCTGCGTTATACAATGATGTATTCCTCAAATAGTTTATGAATAGTTTAGTGGGCTTCCAGCTTTTTTATTTTAGACTAAATCTTCCAAATGTACTTCTTCGTTGTCAATGAAATTGCAGCAAGAAATATAGATAACATGCGCCTGAGGACTGAAGAGCTCGGTCTCTCTTGGCTCAGAGCCAAATTCCTTCAAGACATACGGCTAATAGGTATTTCCAGATATACGGTAATTAGCTAACAGTCAATGAAAACAATGCAGCTGATACACGTGTAGGATGTAAATGAAACATAAGGAAAGGCATCTCTTTATCCTTTGTTTATAACTCGGTAGGCACCTAAGTACCAACTATCTTCGTGACTGAAATGACCTATATAATGCAAAGCGCTGAAGATATGATACCTCGGAAGTAGTGGCCTTGAGGCATAAACGGTCATTATCATCATCCCCAATTAACTCGTATCCGCAAACAGCTGAGCACGATCACGCTCATCTTCGTGTGAATATTAGGCTATACTTAAATAATCACTTACCATTACGTATAGGTTATACCTACTCATGCTTGCGCATATCTTCTATACTTATACAATAAATAAAATTAATGTGTCTGTTTATAATGACAAAAAACAGCTTTTTCCTTATTGCAAATGAAAGTACTTATAGGTATTTATTATTTTTATATATACGGTACTTAATGACAATAACGTAATATTTATATTTTCTGTCTGTCTGTCTGTTACTTCCGGAAAATCTCCGAAACAGCTGGACCGAGTTGGACGGGACTTTCACTGGCAAATTACTGATGTTCTTAATAATTATACTGCTTTTGTCTTACAAAAATTTGTGCCCCGCGATTTCGATTGCGGGATAATGATAACGCGGGTGATACCTAGATCTAGCTCTACTTAGATAAGTATATAAAAAAATCTGCCAAGTGCGAGTCCGACTCGCGCACGAAGTGTTCTGTACTTACCATTAGGTATCTAATATCTGGATGACCGAGCTTTGCTCGGTATATTTTTTTGTTTATAAATTGTGTTTTTTGGAAATTATATTTAAGTACGAATTACTAATAAAATGATGAAATATGAATAATATTTTTCGATCTTACCGATAGAATAATAAAAAAATATGAACTGGTTATTTAAAGAAAAAAATCATAAAAAAATACGAATAAAATGACATTTTCTAAAAATAATTCCTAGCTAGATCGATTTATCGCCCCCGAAACCCCCTATATACTGAATGTCATGAAAATCGTTGGAGCCGATTCCGAGATTCCAATTATATACTACGAGTATAATACAAGAATTGCTCATTTAAAGATATAAGATAAAAATGGAAAATAATAGTTCTTTGTAAAAAAAGGGAATACGTAGGTACCTATTTATTTTATTCTGTTTTAGTAAGTATTTGTTGTTACAGCGGCAACGGAAATACATCATCTGTGAAAATTTCAACTGTCTATCACGGTTCATGAGATTATACAGCCTGGTGACAGACGGACAAACAGACAGGCAGACGGGCAGCGGAGCCTTAGTAATAGGGTCCTGTTTTCCCCTTTGGGTACGGAACCCTAAAAGCCACCAGGGGCCCGATACGGACCGTTGGATAACTGCCTCCGAAATAATATTCGCGCATGCGTTTTATTTTTACGCTATATGTATGTACTTACATACAAAAGAGTTGCAGGCAACCGGTGGATGCAAGTGGCAAATTGTCGTTCGGTGTGGCGGTCTAAGGGGGAGGCCTGTGTTCAGCAGTGGACGTCTGCAGGCTGATGATGATGATGATGATGATACTTATCTATCTGTGTTTATATAGGTACTGTTACATTTTCCAGGTTCCAGAAGGCGTGCGTGAAGTACGGAGTGCCTGACGTAGACCTCTTCCAGACCACAGACCTCTGGGACCAGAAGAACATCACACTCGTCACACAAACCATTTTCGCCATTGGCAGGACGGTCAGTGTTGTACCTAGATACGATTCCTTATGAAAATCATAGGAAGAATGTAGAGGTTCGGTAGTGTGTAGAGGTGTGGGTGTAGTAATTGTGGAGAGGTTTACTTTCCAGATCTTAGTAAGTCGTAGATCTATTTTATTATTGTCTCGCAACAATAACTCCCCTGAGAGTAAAGCGAGAATCATAAAGTGATTGTGATTAGAGTTGAGTTCCGACTCAGCAGCATCATTAAGTAGCCTCATTTTTCTCACAGACATGGCAACATACGGTACCCACACATTATGTGAATTTCGAAGCGGTGATAACCTAGTGGGCAACGCCTTGCCAAAGCGGGGGTGACGAAGTTCATGTCCCAGTGCGGGCACGTACCAATGTGTTTCTTGTTAGACATATTGTGTATGCAATTATCACTCGCTTTTCGGTGAAGGAAAAACATCGTGAGGAAACCAACATGCCCGATAATTATTTCTTAGGCATGCTATCCACCAAACCGGACTAGGCCCCCGTGGTGCGGATTATGGCTTCCTCCTCACGAAAGTGAGGTGACGCCTTTGCCCAGCAGTGGGAAAGTTTCAGGCTGAATCATTATTTATAATTATTATTATTATGTGAATTTCACGGAACTTTTGGGAATAAACGACTTTAAATTTAGGGCTTATCACGGTGTCTAATGGACAAAATTGTTGAGACTACAGTAATAACCTACCTACACAGACACAGATTCCCCACATTCTAAAAGAAAAATACCATTTCCAGGCACACAAACACCCAGAATGGCGCGGCCCCCACCTCGGGCCGAAGCCGTCGGAAGAGAATCGCCGCGAGTTCAGCGAAGACGTCCTCCGCGCCGGTAACGCTGTCATCGGTCTGCAAGCCGGCACCAACAAGCTGGCATCCCAATCTGGACAGAGCTTCGGCGCTTCTCGCAAGATCATTCTTGGAAAGTAGAACGTCGAATTGGAGCCTATGTACCTACCTATAGTTCTATGGCGATAATTGTTCTAAGCTATTGTATTTTACTAGTCATTGTAAATTGTAAGCATCGTGGGAAACTTGAATTTTTGAAGCTTTAGCTTAAAAACACCTTACGTGTACACAGACTTCATTTATAAATATACCTACCTAGTACTACTTACCTACTTAAATAAAATATAATACTTATACCTACGTGTTTGAATTAAGTATTTACTTAATTGGTATAATTTTGTTTTAGATTAAGTATATAGATATTCCCTAGGAATACCTACCTTAGGCCTACTTGGGTAGGTACCTATTTGTCAATATTATTATTATTACTTAATACGTATCTGTTATAGGTAATTATCTTTAGCAGATAGGTACGTATACTTACGAGTACAGGTGCAAGTAAAAGGCCAAAAACAGCGAAATTGTCCTATTGTAAAACTATAGCTTGACGTGCACTTTCGGAGGTTCTGCGGCAAGTGACCGAGTGACATGGCAATACACAGAACAAAGTAGGTATAAACGAAACGCCTACGCAAAACATAATTATTAGGTATATAATACTTATTGTATTTGACGTGACGTGTTTATTTGCTTGAAGACGTGCGCCTGTACACGTACAGTAGGTAGGGGAACCTGTTTTACCTAGGCCAGTTTTTTACATTAAAATTTTCATTTTTAATAAATTACTGTACCTACCTAAACATAGAATTAGTCACTATGTAGGTATACCGAACTTATAAGGCGCGTCGGGAATCTTCGTTCGCGCAGAAAAGAAAGTATGGTCCGAAGATTAACGAAAGAATGCTTAAAACTTACAATCAACCTAAGATCACTATTATAAGGTTCATAATACACTGCAGCTGTTAGTTCCATCTCACTCTAAGCTCGCTAAGATGGCGGTGGCTGCCGACCAATAGCGGTCAATAGCATTTCCCTCGCTTTGAAAATTCATCTTCTGCGCAGGTACATCGGTAAGCCACATCAGTTGGGTAATACTGTACGAACATTTTGGTCTTTTATTTACCTACAGTCTAGTCATAACCACTACGTCGTCAGATAGTTAGTAGGTACCTACTACATAACTAATTAGCTAGTGGCTATAGCCACTATCTAATTGACAGTAATGCTATAGGTAAGTAGCCTATAACGTAGCCTGTATGGAAAAACCCCAAGCTACATAATATAATTAGGTACTTATATACCTCCTATTTACCATAATATATTATTATACAATACTTCTACCCTGTAGTAAATGATATTAGGTACATCCTACTTAAAAAGAAAAAAATATAGGGTTGTTCCCAGACTAGGTAAGTACCCTTATCAACTAAATTACTAAACTAAACTAAAATTAATAAATAGGTGGGGGGTACCTATTTAAGGGTACGGGTTCACAGACACAAAACCTGCAGATTACTATGGTGGATGAAGCCGTGAGCCGAACACCCAAAGAGTACCTATAATAAGCAAGAGGGACCTATATTTTTATTTATTAGGACCTATAGCCTATAGGAACTATATGTAGCCAATCTTGCGTCCGTCCGGTCCGTAGTTATGTGGCTCCCTCTATTTAGTACCGCGTTACTTGGTGAATGTTCTGGCTAAATAGTGCCATCTATATTGATGAATGGACAGCTAGCGCAGCGTTAGAATTCAGATTACCATGAACGTAAGTATAGTATAAATATTTTGTTATAGATGGCAGTAATATCAACTGTCATCAAGGCCAAGAAGTACTAGTGATGCGCTTATAAAATAAAAAAGTAATTGTCGCATTACATAATTATTATATTCAATGAAATACGTTATTTATTACACGAAAGAACATGATAATAATATTATTATGGACTTAAGTCGATAGTGTCTATACGATTTAAATAAAATATAGAACAACACAGATTTATTTTGAATAGGTAGAGGTAGCTACGTTTTGAAACAGTGACCGTGAAATATAATATTAGTTATAGATACCTACTGTACCTAGTATAGACAACTAGAAATAGTTTTTTACAGTTAAAACATAAGTAGTACGGTCAATTATTTTTATCACCAAGTAATAATATTAGGTAGGTAGGTTGTGATTATTAGTGCTAAATGCTAGACGCCTGCTACCTGCAAGTACCTACCAGGCAATGAAATAAAACAGTAGGTACGTACCTACTTTGGTAATAAGCAGTAGAAGGAACCTAATCCTACATGCTAGCACAAGACCAAACTATATTTTTAATAATTAATAATTATTATCAGGGACAATACGTTATTTTCTAATAAAGAAGCTGATAAAACTTACCTAAGATAGCTGATGATACCTTCTACTGATATTTAACTGTTGCCCTTATCACGTAGCGTTTGTATTCTCTTTGGCCCTTATCACATTTTTATTTCATGGCACAGATTATGAAAAACTTCCAACGATGACAAGAAAGAAAAAAAAATTGCACTCTTCTTCCGTTTTCCTCCTTTCCCATCACTATTGATTGTTAAATAACACAATCTCGCTCCCGCTACTTGTTGTTGTGGAATTTATATTTGAAGCTGCGTAAATTCTTGTGAAATGTGTGTTTAAACTGTCCAAATGCTAACAAACACGTGAGAAAATGATAACATTCGGCGCTGCCAGCACTTCTGCGGCGTTGGAGGACACAGGTGGATGAAAGTGCACTTTGTTTTGTTGTGTGCACCTCTAGTTATCGAATTCGATTTTTTACTCTGGTATTTTTCAGCGGGTGAAGTGAGAAGTATTTGCGAGAGTGTTTGCAGCGATGGGTCTAGTGCTACGGTACAGCCCGGGGGGTCGAGCCAGCGGCCTCGCATGGACATTGCCTGTGTTTTGGATATCACACACACTTCCAATCTTGCACATAGAAAGAGAGCTTTGGAAGAAGTACGGCTAGCTGCTGATCTTGTCTATGCTAATTTACATCACATCCATGTAAGTATAATGTGTAAAATTCAATGAAACCCTGGATAAGGCTGTTTTCGAAGACAGTTGGTTCATTCAAAAAGGTAAGTTCGCTGGGTCTCGAACAAGTTATTATCTTCTATATTTTACATACAATAGGTATTACCTAAGTAGGTGATTTCCAACCGATTAATATCTGGTGATAAAATTGTTTTATCCTTTCCTTGAATTATATATCAGAAGCCTAACCTACTGCCGTCTTTAATATAATAATTATCACCATGAGCTTATATTGTTCCCACTACTGTACTGTAACAGGCATGCTTTTAGAGTGACAGCGCTTCATACATTACAAAATCAACAACATCACATTATTTGGTTTCCATACTCCATCCATAAATCTTACATCACTCTTTCACCCTTTTTGAACTTCTAACTGACAGCATAAAACTTATATATAACTATAACAAAATCAAAAGATCTCGGTAAATCTATGTAACAGATGTTCTTCTTAATTTCAGTTTGAAAAGTTAGACTTTGGTGAGACCAATGTGTTGGATACATTCTATAATGCTGACGTTGCTCTAGTGGACCTCAGTGTTGTCGTACAGCAAAGCTCTTTGCTGTACCATCTAGGTGTGCGAGAGAGCTTCGATATGAAAGAAAATGTGCTACTTTACAATGACGTCGACCCGGATTCTACGTTGAGATTGAAGGTAATTTTAGCAATATAATTTTTATGGATTATCTGTATAGATATGCGAATGAGCCGTTTATCACTTAAACTATTTTTTAAACTGATGTTACAAAACAGAGTCCCACCAATGCCCCAGTGGGTTATACAGGTGCCCTATCTACAAACAGTTTTTATTTTTCAATAACTAGGTTATATTTTTTTGCTTTAGATGTAAGCTATCTGACTATATAAACCTAGAGTTCTGTTCTCAACTCGCCCAGGGAGCCTGCCCTTTATGCTTTCTCTAACACGGTAACATACCAATTAATAGTGACTGTTGTGTATATAAACTGTTGAATTTATATTTGTTTACCAAATGTGGGTAGTTATGTTGGGTTCATGAATAAATCAGTTTTGCTTCTTGTACTCGAATTGGCGTATTCTTTATTGGCGACTACGGAAAATAATTGTGATTAAGGTGTGAAATGGCGTCCAATGTGGCGAACATTGTGTTTCCGGGACATTTTAACCCAAAAACGGATAAATGGTGTGACTATAAAGAACTTATGTTATGTGCACTCGACGCGGCGGGCTACGACGACATCAAGGAGAACAAGGCGCGATCTCTGTTCTTGTCGCAATGTGGCAAGGAAACATTCGCACTAATCGCGTCACTGTTGGTTCCTGCCCGTCCTACAAGTGTGTCATTACCACACATCATAGCTGTTTTGGACAAATTTTACGAACCTGAAGTCAATGAAATCTTACAAGCAGGAAAGTTTCATAAGCGGTTACAATTACAAAACGAAAGCGTGCAAGACTATGTGGCGGCGATAAGTGTACTCGGCGCCAAATGCAATTTTATTGATTTGAAACGTCAGATGAGAGACCGGCTAGTGTTGGGAGTACGAGATGATCGGTTGAGAAGGGATTTGTTAAAGACAAAAGATCTAACCTTTGAGATGGCATTACAGATGTGCCTGAATTATCAAACGACATTTCCTGAGATGTATCCTGATACAGCTGAGTCTAAGCAAACTCACCCTACACCCATGGAGATTGGGAGGATTAAATCTGTGACATGTACGCATTGTGCTGGACAACACAAATTTGGGGAACGTTGTCATTTTGCAGGAGCAAAATGTTTTTATTGTAAAAAGACAGGGCACATTGCAGCGGCATGCAGGAAAAAGGCCTCACAGACACATCAGGTCGAAGAAACCTCAGAAAGCAGTTGCAACCTGGACAGGGAAGAGGAACAGATGGGCCTCTATATGTGCTGCGTGGGATGTTATCAACCTCCAATAACAGCTGAAGTGAAGATTGGTGGGGTAAAGTTGTTGATGGAAATTGACTCTGGAGCGTCAAGATCTATTATATCAGAGTCAACATATCAGAAACTGTGGGCTGCACCCCCCATACTGAATCCTACTAATGTGAAGCTGGTAACCGTCACACGTGAAGCACTAAATGTTCTTGGTTCAATGCATGTGGATGTATCACTAGGTGATAAAGAAGCTCTGTGTGAGCTCATTGTGGTGTCAGGAAGTACACCAAGTCTGTTGGGCAGGAATTGGTTCAAGCCCCTCAGTATTTCCGTGTCTGGACTATGTTGGTCTGAAGACAAGATTGATCCGTTGATGCAAGAGTTTCCCAATTTATTTAAGGAAGAGCTTGGGGAATATAAAGGCCCTGAAGTATCATTACATGTTCGGGCTGATGCAGTCCCTAGATATTTTAAAGCGCGGCCAGTGCCTTTTCCTCTGAAACAAAAAGTAAATGAGGAGTTGCAACGAATGATGAAAGAGGGTGTGTTGTCACCAGTCAAATACTCAAAATGGGCAACACCTATAAGAGTTGTAAAGAAAGATGATAATTCACTTCGTATCTGTGGTGATTATCGTGCCACAGTTAATGCTGCCATTGATGTTGATACATATCCTCTACCTGCATCACTGGAGGCGTTTGTGAAGTTAAGTGGAGGTCGTATATTCAGTAAACTAGACTTGAAACAAGCGTATACACAAGTGAAAGTTGACAGTGATACAGCGGAGCTGCTGACTCTCAATACCCCCCTTGGGCTGATGAAAATGAACCGCCTGGCCTTTGGTGTCAGTGCAGCACCAGGAATTTTCCAGCGTCTAATGTCTTCTGCACTCGTGGATATGGAGGGAGTAGCTTGCCTGCTCGACGATGTGGCCATTATGGGCAATAACATGCAGGAACATAACCAGAGACTGCGGAAGGTGATGTCCAAGCTAAATGAAATGGGTTTCCGGCTTAATGTGAAGAAATGTGTCTTTGCAGCTGATAGTATCACCTTTCTTGGGCATACCATTGATGCTGAAGGTCTGCATCCATCTCCAGCCAAGGTGAAAGAGATAAAGGAGAAACCAGCTCCCACTGTGCAATGCGGATGCACTCAGCAGGTGGACTGCACCTACAATGCCTGAATCTACTGAGGAACCACTGAAGGAAGTTTTGCTGCTGGAAGAATGCCCAGAGGGCTGGAATTTAGATGCGACTAGAATAGCAGCTGAAACAAAGAGAGATACGGTGCTCCGGAAGGTCATGTTCTATGTTCTGCATGGTTGGCCACCGCGCAACAGCGATCCAATGGTTCAACCATATTGGGCTCGAAGAGAGGCCCTTTCACATAGTAAGGATTGCTTACTGTGGTGCAACAGGGTTATTATACCAGAGTCCCTGCAACATGAAGTACTGAAACTGTTACATACTCCACATGCCGGTTTAGTCCAAACAAAAGCTTATGCTCGAGGATATGTATGGTGGGTTGCAATGGACCAACAAATTGAGACAATGGTGGCACAGTGTGAACAGTGCCAGTCGGTGAGAAATAATCCACCAAGAGACCCGCAGACCTGGATAGCAAATGAAAAACCCTGGAGTCGACTGCATATAGATTTTGCTGGCCCTTTTCAAGGCAAGACATTCTTGGTAGTGATTGACAGCCATAGTAAGTGGCTGGAAGCTGAGATTGTGACTTCAATGAGTAGTGGTACAGTTATGACACTATTGAGAAGGATATTTGCATCTCAGGGATTGCCGGATGTTGTAGTATCTGACAATGGAAGGGCTTTCAGTTCGACAGAGTTCAAAACCTTTCTGAAGAAAAATGGAATAAGACACCTGTTTTCTCCACCATATCACCCTGCCACGAATGGCCAAGTGGAAAGAGCCATACAGACGTTCAAAAACAAGCTCAAAAAGTTGGAGGGTTCTCAGATGCCCTGGAGCGAGAAGCTGGCAAAGGTCCTCTTTTATCTCAGAACAGTACCTAATAGTTCGAACAAAACAGCAGCAGAGATGCTTAATGGTCGGAAGTTTAGAACTGCCATTTCTAGACTGCACCCTGAAAACCTACCATTACGGACGGAGACTCAGTTAGAAGAGGTATCACAACATCCACCAAACAGATCCTTTCAGGTTGGCCAGCCGGTATTGATACACATGTATGGGCCTGGCGAGAGATGGCGGAGGGCCACCGTGGATGCTATTGAGGGACCAAGCGCGTAAGGGTGAGGACGGAAGGTGGAGACTGGAGAGCTACACCGCCGGCACGCCGACCAGATATTGGCGCGCACGCCACGCCCTGAGAGAGTGATAGATCAACGCCGTTTATCATGGGACCGTCCAGATGACGAGGCTAATATGGAAAGGCCTCGTGAAGAAGTGCCCATTGAAATACCGGACTCTGAGTTGTGGCCTGAGATCATTGGCGTACCTAACGCTTGAATGTAGTGATTTAGAAATTCCAAGTTTGTTTTGAAATGTGTTGATTTAGTAATCTTTGCTTTAATTTTCAAGTTGTTCCTCTAATCTAAATATTAAGAAGTTAATTTATTTTTGTTTGTTTAAATTTAATTAATACATGTACTTCCTGAATTATTAGAGGAAGATATGTTGTGTATATAAACTGTTGAATTTATATTTGTTTACCAAATGTGGGTAGTTATGTTGGGTTCATGAATAAATCAGTTTTGCTTCTTGTACTCGAATTGGCGTATTCTTTAGTGACAAACCTGGATCTGCTTGGTGCAAGACCGAGGCAAATGACATGGAATGAGAGAGGCCTGCGCCCCGCAGTGGGATGAAAAAGCTGTAGATGATTAAGATGATATGTAATCTATGGCGCAAGGATATGAAACTTCCTCTTAATGCACATCATAGTTGACAATATCCTGAGGGGATCTCTACAGCCATTACTCTCAATTTGTCAAATTGTCCAGTCCATGCTCAATCATGCAAGATGTCAGATCAAATGATTGTGTTATTCAAATTGAATTACAAGCGGACATCTATTTTTCAATAGTAGTTGGTAGGTGTATTTAAAGTGAGGTATGTGTGGATGTGGAATATTTTCCTGTTACAAGTGTTATCTGTTGCCGCAGCTTTCGTTTACACATTTAAGGATTGTAAAGGGATATAAATAACTTGGATTATAATTAAAGTTACACTGTCTATCAACTTGCAAAATAATGGCTTTAAATAGGTCATTTAGGTTCTTTAGTTTCTTTTGTAACACGAGGTGGTTTTCTTTAATGTTAAATGGGTGAATGAAGATGAAGAAATGGTACTCGAGGCAGACTTGTAACATGTCACTCACAGAAGTTCCACATTGGACTAAGTAGAGATTACTAGTGTCATATGTTTAATTGATTATGTAGGTAGCGAGGAAACTTTGACACATTCTCACTTCTCTGTACTGGCTACCTAGCCGAATACACGATTCATATTAAATAATGTGTTCCATGAACTTTAGGACTTAATAACTAGGTTCTACTGCCCGACCGCAAGTGCGTCAATAGCCCACTTTAAACCTTACCTACATATTATTAGGTATACGGTATATCTCAATGTGCCTTGCAAACTGTAATTTTCCTATATTTTTTACATAATACATTTACCTACGGCCAAACTTTCCTATGTATTTGAGCAATATTGCGAGTAGTTGAGTCACAGGCAGAGGCAATGCGGCTCGAACCAGAGTTTCGGCTTTTACAATATATTTTACCTACTAATTCTTTGTGTCGTGTTGGGGGATAAATAAATAGATCCCAGATTCATTAGGGGGGGCCCTGATAACGGCTAGCGGTTTAGTTGACACGTATAATGAAGAACGTTATGTAAAAAATTATAAATACGCATGGATGTCAGTTACCCATTGGTTAAAACTGTTTGTAGGCGACGGGCCGGCCGGTATATAGCCACAGTTGGTAGGAAACTGTATTCACACAAAGATTTAAAAGAATCCACCGTGAGCAAAGTCGCGGGCAACTGCTAGGTCATCGAAATAGTTAAGTCTAAAAACCCATCAATCAATCATCAACCTCTGGGATTTCGATAGTAACTATCTAAGGTGATTAATGAACTATGTAAGGTGATTTTAATCTTTCATAGAATAGGTATCTATTTAGGAGCTTTACAGTGTAACGTGGTATTTTGGTATGGACCCTTTACAACAAAACCAATACCTACCCACTGCTGAGCAAGAATCAGACTCGCCTCACTTTCGTAAGAAGGATTAGGCCATAATCCACCATGGATAACCGATACTTCTGAACGAATTCTCGAGCATCGGCAGGCTTCTCACGATTTTTTCTTTCACCGAAATCCGAAATATCATTATGACCCCAATATTGACCCTTATTCATTTGGTCATTACGCCACTGTTTTCTATATAATATTATGTATCTTCATCTGCAGATTTCCCTGCCAAACTTTCTCTTCGTGTCGTACAAGCTCACCGAACCCGGGCCATGCGTGACCACCAACCCAGCTGCTACTAAGTTTAAAGGCGAAGATTCGGCGGACTCCAAACAACATCTCACTCTGCGGCTAAAAAATATACTGCAAGATGTCGAGGTTCAGACCAAGTAAGCTTTATTCACGGCTGAATATTCTATTTCGTGTTTTTCAACCCACAATGTGGTAGTATCACAAGCACATTGACGTTTCTATGTGCGCGAGACAGAGATAAATGCGTGCGAGAGAGACGAAAGTGTTTTGATCTTGCGTATTCAGTGGGAAGTCATTCTTATTAGTGTCGTGCGCCTATTCACAGGCACTACATAGGCCTCACCAAACTGACAGCGAAACGAACGCGTAGCGACGCTTTTTAATTTGTAATCTACAGAGTAGCTTAATATATCGCGTCGCATCGTGTAAGTGTGTTGTTCAATAACCGATCAAATAACCCTCATTTAAATTCAGCCCCTGCCCTTGCTCTTCCCGCTACCGGCATTAATTCCCTCAAGAGAAGTGTGTATTCACATTCTGCCCTACCATTCACTTCGCTTTCACTTTAACCGGGCAGCACGAGCAGCAGTATCGTGTTTCCATTTTCGTTCCGTTCACTGTTGTGCCCATTTCCCTGGTCACTGCGGCTGTGTGTAATCTTCACTATTTATAAAAATTTATCCCATTTTCGCGTGGTCACGGCAGCACGCGTGAACGGCTGGTCTAATTTTGCTAATTCTTTTTTTTGTTGTGTTCGTTATTATCAGGAGAAGGTTCAGTAGATAGAAAAAAAATTAGAAAATTTTGCGAAATATGAAAATTTTAAGAAAACTTAGCGGCCATGTTACTTTAGATGTAGGGAGGGAAAGAGATAGAGGGAGATAGATACATGAAAAGGGAGAGAGATGGAAGGAGAGGGAGAAAGATAGAGACAATGTCAGGACAACGTCTGCCGGATCAGCTAGTGAGGTATTAACTAGCTAAAAACAGGTCTAATTCGTGCACAAACAAATATCAAATGTCACGAGAAGACTGACCACGGTCCACGGTGACCACGGTCGATGTAACTCGGCCGAAACGTCGAAGTAAATCAAGATTATAGTATATTTTGATATTTGTTTGTGCGCGAATTGGACCCGTTTTAGCTAGTGAGGTATAATATTTGATCGCGACTTCCAGGGCACATCTCCAAGAGAAGTTTCTGTCGGACCTGCGGAAGGCCCGCGAGACGTACAGCGGGCCGGAGCTGGCGACGGTGCTGCACGCGATGCGGCGGCGGCTCGACGACCCCGCCGTGCTGTCCGGGGACACCATCCTCAACATGCTCATATCGTACCGGGAGATACAGGTTAGGATGGTGTATCTATATTTATCTACATCTATAATTAACTATCTATTACTAATGTACCTATCTATATCTATATAAAATATATAAAACAAAGTTGTTTTAGTTAGTCGTTGCTTTGTTGGATTTGTCGCCGTCCCGAATAGTAGAAACTTAATAAAACAGGAAAATTTTACTGACAACAAAAAAAATGAATATATATTTTTTATACGTTTTCTATGGAATGGTTTGATAAGACAAGATCTGTCGTCCCAGCTATTTAGTATATAATTATTATGTATTCATAATTTGACACTGATGTCAACTGACCCAATTTCTGATGTTTACGTTATCCCTCCAAAGGTTGTCTGGTAGAGATCGCTTTAAGTGATAAGACGGCTGTCTTTTCTGTGTTCTATAAATTTTAGTGTCAATACAGAGTTATCTATATCAATCGACAGGACTACGACGCGATCGTGCAAGTGGTGGACGACTTGAAAACAATCATGAACAGGAAAAACTATGTGAACATGCCTATCATTAGGTTCATGTATGCGTTTGCTATGAACAGGTGAGATTATAGAAGTTCATAAACTTTCGCGAACAGAAAAAAATGAATCTAATTCGCGCATAAAATAATATCAAAATAATTTTCACATACCTCGACCTCGTCACCTCGTGACCACGGTCAATGTAACTCGGCCGAAACGTCGAGGTATGTCAAAATATATATTTTGATATTAGTTTGTGCACGAATTAGACTCGTTTTAGCTAGGTAATGCGATACGTGTATTGCTGTCTTTGTCATTTGTTTAGTGTCAGGTAGAGACAACAATAGACTTATCTGTCGCTCAAAGTTATTCAGAAACCGGATCTTAGTTTTGCCAAATGACCAAGTGTATACTAAGTTCAAGCTTGGCTTAGCAAGTCAAGCCTGAACATTATATTTATTGAGTATAAATAGATTTTATAATGAGCTTAATATTTTACATTGTTATTTTACAGGCGTAACAAAGAAGGCGACAGGGAGAACGCACTAAAAGTATGCGTCAAAGCGTTGGAGAAAAAGGAAAATCGTTTTCCGGACATGCTGTGCCTGTGCGGTCGTATCTATAAGGATAAGTTTGTTGAATCTCAGCACACAGACAAGGAAAGTTTGAACAACGCTATACATTGGTGAGTGGAACGGAGTACATCTATCTGTTTTGTTTTATTGACCGAGCCAACGTAGTGAGTGAAGGTCTCCATTTTAAGAGTGGCTGATTTTGCTTTTGTCTGAATGTTTGTATGATTGTTCCGGGGTACAGGTCACATTTCACAATAGATTTTACAAGATTTGGTATACAGGTTCCTTAGTTTTTATTGATTTTTTTGTCTAGAGTGATTTTTGATAGGGGGTAAAATGGGGGCAATTTGCTGTAGCGCTATTTATTGGTCTAGGGCTAACAGATTTGAGTTAAAGTTGAGGGCAAATGCGGGCTAAAAGGGGGGATGCTTATCACCATGATATTAAGGTTACGTTATGATCGCGAGGTCTACTGGTCACAGAACTAGATCTTATGTTATTTTACACTAATTTTATCGATTTCAGGTATAGACAAGGCTTTGAGGTACAACCGAATGAATATGCGGGTATAAATTTGGCCACGCTTCTAGTTATAGCGGGCAATGACTTCAAGAGCTCACAGGAGTTACAACATATTGGTAAGTAGCCCGTATAGTAAGTGTAAAATTAAATATGCTTCATAAAACGCGTTGGTCGAGTAATCACTATGTATTTCTATTATAAGTGTGCCTAGTGTGTTTTGACAATAATTGTTTTACCTGCTCGGTCACGACCGACGGTCTTATTCCATACAATTTCACGAAATTGTATGGAATAAGAGCAGCGCCATCTACTGACTGACTGACTGACACTAGATGGCGCTGCTCTTATTCCATACAATTTCAAGTTTACGCTAAACGGATCGAGCTCGTACAGAAATTTGCAAAACTCACACTAGGCACACAGAGCCTCTCGCGGTGCGTTTGTGAAACAAGCATTTACTCGCTAGCCGATACTAGTACTGCTATTCATAATATTATGATTATTACTTTTACATGATCAATGCTGGTGGAGTCAAAATTTACTTAAGAATAATATTGAAGTATAAAATCAGGTCATTCCAAGTTTACTAATAACTTATGGGCTGCCATACTAATATTGTTTTTATTTGCTTCGATATTTAGTGTCTACTTTCGTTGGCCAAACTTCATTTTGTTTTTTATTCATTATATTATAGGCTAGTATTTAGCCACTATCTCACTATCTCTGGTCACTATCACTATCACTAGTGACGATGTAGTCGAGGTATTAAATATGCACAGCCTAGAATTAATATTGGTTACTATTGTATGTAGCTACTTTGTAACAACCAGCCAAATTGATAACATGAGATTCGTATCTTAATCTTACCTCACTTCGTTGATTTCAGGGAGGGTCCTAAACCATCTTATAGGCAAAAAAGGCAGTCTATCATCATTAAAAGATTATTGGGACGTGGCAACTTTCTTCGAGATATCCGTGTTGGCGCAGGACTACGTTAAGGCGATACAGGCGGCCGAGTGCATGTTCAAACTGAAGCCGCCCAATTGGTACTTGAAGTCGACGATCGGGAACATTGAACTGATCGATAGGTGAGCGAAAGTAGACGGAGAAAGCTATAGACGGCTGGTATTGTAATATTACTCGTGACTGAAAAGGACAGAGCTATACTATTGGCATCCGTTAGCGCGTGCCGCTTTTTTCAAGGTCGGCTACATAAGTAGCTAAACAGATGTACTCTGTGATACAAACTATGACATTTAAGCCTTGGAAATGGTCTTTTCACGTTATCATGACGTCATAGTCTTCTAATCTCATTTGGCCACGCTGTGCCGCAGTCTTTAGTTTCCTTTGTCCATGCGATGTGTCCTGTTTTCCTTTGCGGTCAACTTTTCCATACACCAATATTGTTTTAAGTTACATTAGGTATTAGTTTCAAATTATGTCGAATCCTATAATTTATTGAATTTCCACAGGTTTAGGAAGAGCGAAGAAACGACTCCAGAACAGCAAGTCTTCTCATTCTGGATGGAATACTTCGTGGAAGCAACTAAAAGCAGCTGTGACAATATTATTAGGTTTCCTGTGAGTAAACATATGCTTTTTAATTTAAAAAACACTTAATAAAATACAATGCTATTTTGTTTTTGTTAATTCGACGTATTCGATTACCAGCAGTAAGGGTAGATTTTTGTAAAATCTAATTGTGCAGTGTCAGTTTTTACCCTTAACAACGCATAATTACTTTACATTATCAAAACAAAAAGACAGATGTTATACTTCTCTCTACAAATAAATAATTAAACCCTTACTGCGTTCAAAGATAAAAACTAGTTACGAGATGATATGAGAATGATATTCTGGCGAATCACAAAAATTAATGATAATAATAAGTAACCAATATTTGTTTATATTTTCAGGTGTTAATATTAGAAACAACAAAAGTGTACATGCCATCGTATGTGAATGTGAATGTGGGAGCGGAACAGAAGTCGTTGGAAATACTCAACCTTTGCCTTGAGGCGATGAGGGAGAAGTGCAGACAGGTGCATCGGTGGCTCTTCACATCCGATATGATAAGGAGCTACAGGTATGGTGCTTATACATTATGTAATGTGTAGCAGACTTTACCCCCAGTTTCTGGAACGTTTGTTGGCGTTGACAGTAGATTAAAACTATCGTTGTCTCTATCTGACTATAAACAAATGACAAGGATGGCAATAGAATTAATCTGTTGTCAACGTTGACTGAGGTTTCAGAAACTGGGGGTAAGATCAAGACATGATCATGTATTTTTTTGAGTTACGAGTCATATGTTCGACTCGCGCGCTACGCCCACTACTTACTTCCACTTGTCTCTCTTTCGTGGTATAGAGCATCCTCCCCGTGACGGGGGGTAACATGAACCTCCTCGTTTGTTTCAGTTTGTACAAGCGCGACGAGCGCTGCCTGTTCCTATACGTGAGCGAGAACTCGGACGACTTCCAGATCTTCCTCCCGTCCGCCGCGTGCCGCCAGCGCCTGCACGACCTGCTCGCCGAGCTCACTGCCGACCGCGAGGCTGTCACCGACCTGGACACCAGCGGCATGCAGGACCAGCTCAAGGTAACCTACCGTGCTACAGTAGTACTTCCTCCCGTCCGCCGCGTGCCGCCAGCGCCTGCACGACCTGCTCGCCGAGCTCACTGCCGACCGCGAGGCTGTCACCGACCTGGACACCAGCGGCATGCAGGACCAGCTCAAGGTAACCTACCGTGCTACAGTAGTACTTCCTCCCGTCCGCCGCGTGCCGCCAGCGCCTGCACGACCTGCTCGCCGAGCTCACTGCCGACCGCGAGGCTGTCACCGACCTGGACACCAGCGGCATGCAGGACCAGCTCAAGGTAACCTACCGTGCTACAGTAGTACTTCCTCCCGTCCGCCGCGTGCCGCCAGCGCCTGCACGACCTGCTCGCCGAGCTCACTGCCGACCGCGAGGCTGTCACTGACCTGGACACCAGCGGCATGCAGGACCAGCTCAAGGTAACCTACCGTGCTACAGTAGTACTTCCTCCCGTCGCAATTTCTATAAATAAAAACAAGTTTTGCTAAAAAAAATATTAGGGGAAATGATATGCATTGAACCCAAAAAATGTGTTTGCAGATATTTTCTAAAACTCCCAGGAAATTTCAGTAAAGCAATCACCGCTTTACTGAGTCGTGACTATGACTGTAAATAATTTACTTCACTACTAGACCACGAAGATCGTTATAATGCTGTGACTTTCCCATTGTGAAAATAAGAAATATACCTTATTTGAAATGTTGACACTGGCTGAATGAATGCACAAATCATGCGAAGCCAAAACTTAAAAAAAAACTATGTACATGTAAACAGTTCGAGTACGAGCTAGACGACTGCAACAAGCGCGTGGTGCTGGGCAAGGGCACGTACGGCGTGGTGTACGCGGCGCGGGACCTCAACACGCAGGTCCGCATCGCCGTCAAGCAGATCCCCGAGCGCAACCTGGGCGACGTGCAGCCGCTGCACGAGGAGATCCTGCTGCACTCGCAGCTGCGCCACCGGAACATCGTGCAGGTTATTTGCTACCTTATTCCTCGCCTATTAAGCTTTACATTTGAGTGGGTAGTTATGCTGATGTGAACCTTATCGCTTCTTAGTTTCAAATCGAATGTCGGGCTGAAGTTGAAACGTTGGACTCTGCAAAAGTGTTAGGTATAGCTTTTTTTGTAGTTAAAGTAATATGAACCGTATGAAGTTAGAGCGTTAAAGTTTTAGGTAGAATGTCGCGTGTCGAGCTGACGGTGAAACGTTGGGTCCGACAACGAGTGTTCGCATATTTATAATTAAACCAATATAAACCTTATGCTTTTTTAATTTCAAAGTCGAATATCGAGTATCAAATGTGAAAATCTATTTTCCAGTACCTCGGCTCGATATCGGAAGATAATTACTTCAAGATATTCATGGAACAAGTGCCGGGAGGGTCCCTGTCTGCGTTGCTGAGGTCCAAATGGGGGCCGCTCAAGGAAAACGAAGCGACCATCGCCTATTACACCAAGCAGATATTGGAAGGTAACCTTGCCACAGATTACTAAATAGTTTTATTTTTATTTTTTTGTGTTTGCACTCTAGTTGTACTAGGATTTTTCCTGTATCGTGGGTACCGCTTACACTCATATAATTTAACGTACACATCACACCCAGACCAGAAATATTTGTGGATCGCACTTTATATTTGGTACGGGCGAGAATCGAACCCGCTACACAAAGCGCAGCAGTCCGATTGCTCAGCCACTACACCAAGCGTGCCGTCAGTTGCATCTAACGTTTTACGAGAAGTATTTGTTTGTACGTAACCGCACTGAGGTTTGGCAGACGTTCTCCCACTAGGCGGTAATTGTTTTGAACATCCGCGATAATATCATCGTGAAAGAAATGGCAAGGACGCGAGACCTCGCATAATAAAGCTGAGTTATTATCAACCCATAAAATCGCTTTTATGTGGCAGTGGCTTTACTCTTACACCCAAATTTCAGGTCTAAAATACCTTCACGACCAGAAAATCGTCCACCGCGACATAAAAGGCGACAACGTGCTGGTGAACACATACAGTGGAGTCGTCAAGATATCGGATTTTGGCACGTCCAAGCGTTTGGCCGGACTCTGCCCCTCTACGGAGACCTTTGCGGGCACCCTGCAGTATATGGCGCCAGAGGTCATTGACAAGGGACAGAGAGGGTATGGAGCCCCTGTAAGTATGTTGGATGTGGTTTTTTTTTAATGCGACGTAGTCCTGTGTCATTCAAAAAAAATTTGTTAGGCAAATAGGTATAGGTACATACAACCATAATGGCTTTACAACTGTTTAATTTTTTGTTTTACATGCTCGTGTGAGCTTCAAGGCTTTGATCGCATGGTTTTGTTATGAAGTTACAAACACGTAGCAAACAAATGGCATGTATGAATATTCCTACAGATTTTGCGGTCTAGGTACCACATTAAAACCATAGCGTTAAAAATGTTTTTCGTCTATCAAGCGTTTGAGCTTTGTATACACAGGTCCAAAGACAAACCTTGTATGGAAAATAGCAAATTCGACTCTCCATGTCTTCCATGTTCTTTCTATATTTTAGGCTGATATCTGGTCTCTGGGATGTACCGTCGTTGAAATGGCAACTGGAAACCCGCCGTTCATAGAATTGGGCTCACCGCAGGCAGCTGTATTTAAAGTAAGTGTTGTTGTTATTGTTTTTGTTGTTGTCGTTTGTAGAATATACTATTGTCAGTGTTATAATATTAGGACGTTTTCATGCTTTGAAGGATGCGTCAAAACCGTCCCAGTTGTTTGTCATTAAGTCATGTAAGGCTCCTGGGGCGGCCTAACAAACTGTCACCTGGGCTTGACTCCAGACTACTCAATCAGATGGCAACCTATAATAATAATATAATACCCATCATCCAAAGCAGTAGAATACTATACATTAACAAATTAATACAAAATAGAATACACAATCTTAAAATTAGGGGGTTTTTTTAATATTATTTCTTGGTGTTGTTTAGTGGTCTTATTGGATTGCTCATTCTAACTGTTCCGTATAATCTGTTTATAATTATTCTGAATATGATTCGTTACAGGTCGGTTATTACAAGATACATCCGGAGATACCGAGCGAGTTGTCCCAAAGGGCGAAGAGTTTCATCCTCCGCTGTTTCATCCCCGAGCCAGAAGATCGCGCCACGGCGGCCGAACTGTTGGAGGATCCGTTCTTGTGCGAGTATGTATTCATTTGGTTCGAAGGGGAAGACAACGATAGACATAATAATATCGGCTGGGCATAATTTACTTGGGGTTCAGAAGACTAAGTGCACGAGTATAATGCAAATAGGGGTTCAGAAATCGGGAGTACGTGCACGAGTGTGGGAGAATGATACAAACCCATTATAATCGTGGCACTTTGTGTTCTCTTCACAACTTACATGAACTTCTTCCCGAGGCGGTGCTTCAGAGCCAGTCCCGCTCTAGACTGAGCATGTTTACCATCTTCGAACACATCGGCACCAGGTATCGACCAGGAGGATAGTAGTCAAATGCTAGCCTATAAGGTACAAAAAAATGTTTTAGTACAGTATCCAATACTTTACTGAATCGTGACGTTGACATTAACCGCATTCAGACTCACAACACAATACTTTTATACTCGACACTGGCTAAATGTACAAACCGTGCGAATCCAAAACTAAAAAAAAACTAAATAATCATGCGAAGCTAAAACATTGCAAAAATGACAGAAAGAAAAAGCCCACCAGTCGTCTCGGCAGCAGCATGGACTACAGCCGCAGCATCTCCGTGCCCGCGGACAAGGCCCGGCCCGCCGCCGCGGCCGCGCACAAGAAGATCTCCGAGCCCAGCATCGCCGGTGTGCTGCCCAGCTCGCCAGAGATAGAGTGAGTCGGATGTGGCCGTGGAGTTCTATCGGCTTGGGCAATGCCTGACCTCAAGAGTGGAGAAGATAATGTTGGCCCATAATGCCTTTGTTACGCGTGATGGAAATACAATGTAAGTTTTGATATGGCATAGCCGATCTTTGCAGTTATTAGTCTGAGGTTCATTTTATTTGGAACGAGATTAGATTGGTCCCAAAACTTGCTTGTAAGAAACAGTCACTGCAAATGTCTGCTTTTTTTCGTTTGAACGAGGCCCGGGGCGCTCGAGGGATTATAACCCTTATGGCTAACATTTCTCTACTCTGTCAATGGCATTACCTAAACCAAAGACTTAGAACTTAGAGTAGTCGTTAACACTCTAGACGCACTTTAGCGAGTTGCCTTAGAAAAGCATGGACTATAAAGATTACGTACTGTCTCCTATTTTTATTATTATCTCAGTTTTGCATGGCCCTTGCAGTTGACATAGTGAATTAAACCGTTTTTGCGTTGTGTGACGTTTTCGTTCATACATGCTATTCATACATGATTTGGTGAAAGGGCTTATGTATTGGGCAGTGAGAATTACATTGTACTGGTATTGAGTAATACATGAAATCGATTGGCATACCTCATTTGTCCTTTCAACCATCGAATCGGCATCGAAGCGAGTGCATAGATTGTCAACAAGTTCAAAATAGTTAGTCATTCAAGTCTCGAATATCTGGCGATTTGGAAGTGAGATTGTATTGAGATTTAAATGTATGTTGCTGTTGAATTTGAAAGCTTCTTCATTTCTTTTCCTCTACTATCCCTTTAGGTCTCTTTTTGAAAGTGCATTTTGTCGTATCTTTTACTTCTAGTGCAAGCAACGGCATGGACATTGGACATGCTGCATACCATAATCGATCTTATAGACGTAGTTGCGTTTCAGTTTAGACACAAATCTTGTATGCTCTATAGTTAAACGCTCGACAAATAGCCACAATTTCACTACAATCGCACTTCCACCCGACCAGTACGCCCTAATGTAACAAACACATAACACACAAATTGTAATAACAATATGTCGATTGCTTTGCACCTAAGCCTGTGTTTATTTTCCCAATTCGTCAAGGGTGAAAACGGTCCGGTCTAACCCGACAATCACTAGGACCGCCTCGTCGATGCTATCGCCGATTCTGATATACCCGCCGGATTATTCGAATTGCAGGTAACGATACGTTGTTTTAGAGCACTGTTTTGTTATATGGAACTTTCATAGAATACTATATTGGCGAGATAAATGGCTGCTTTGTTAGGCGGCGGCTTGTGCTTTTGAGTTTCAGTGCTGCGACAGAGGGATCACGGCTATAGAAGAATACATATTGTTATTTAAATAACGGACATAATACTCGCACGTGACAGTCATAGCCAAATTCATACTACAAAAATTCTAATCATTTTTTAAAGATAACCTTATAGTGTATCATATAAAGATGATCTTTGCATACAGTGAAAATATTGCATTCTATGAAATCACATCAACACATAGCACTTTTTGCTGGAATGTCATGCACAAACTACACCAAGCTTTTAGTATCCGCATTTATCGAAACCATAATCAACCATCCGTCAAAAAAATACTGCGTACGCGCACGCAAGCGCGCACGCAATAAACGTACTTACATGAAGGGACATAATCACCAAAATCATTACCAAACTGTAACATTTCGTGTAATGCTCAAGTTCTAACGCTTTCAAGCAAGTAATCTTTATTTCGAGATTTAACAGCTTTTTATGTATCGTTGTATAATAGCCTTTATGGTGATGATATAGAGTGGTTATGTTGTAGTACAATGCCCAATACGCCGTC
This sequence comes from Hylaea fasciaria, assembly GCA_905147375.1. Taxonomy (NCBI): domain Eukaryota; kingdom Metazoa; phylum Arthropoda; class Insecta; order Lepidoptera; family Geometridae; genus Hylaea; species Hylaea fasciaria. The sequence continues at coordinate 3,896,009 of LR990201.1, forward strand.
GACCGATGAAATGGACAGCAACGATACATTGCTGAACAGAAGAAGTTCGTCCGGAGGTCTGCTTTCGCCTGAGGTATGTTGCGTTCCAATACACGAAACTTACAGAGTTGATGAATTTAAGAAATCATCTCCCATACCGTTGAATTAAATATCAACTCTTGTAGCGGTAGGGTTCTATCTACTGTGAGAGTCCGTCTGTGGAAGTACCTTTGCCAGATATTAATCCGTCAGGTAATAGTTTGAAAACCTTGCTCCGGTTTGAAAGGCTGTTTCCAGGTATTTTTCAAAGGAAACTTCTGGGTTGCATTGCAAATGTTATGGGCGCTTGAGCTACACGTCTCCTTGCTCAGTAATATTTGAAAATAGTACGAAAAAGTCGGCATGATTAGAAACTGTGTTTTCATCACAATAATACTATTTCAGGTGGACATGACAAACGTGCCTCGATCCTCCATAGACATAGAACACGATGGATTCTACTTGCTCAAAAAAGATTCGCAGCGGCGTCTCACTCTCTCGCGTGTGTTAGAGCAGGATAGCGAGAAAATATGCTCGAAATGGATGCTGAGTGTTCAACAGGACTTTGGTAACCCTGTGTTGACTATGGTAAATAAATATATTTTTTGTAATGGTAACTTTGTTTGTAAATGTTACTTGTTATGGCAATTTATTGACCTTGCTTTGAGAGTATCGGCCAATCAGAAAGTTGCGTTTATAATGTTCATTATGAAGCTTATAATAAGACTTTCTTTCCTATGCATTTATATAAAAAGCTGTTGTTTTGACATTAGAAACAGCCACTTTAATTTTAAAATTTTTGTATAGATTAGTTGCGCTAGCGGTTTCAGCCGCAGTTTACCGTTTTTGCGGGATAACAATCAACTAATATTAGATAGATATTAACGTTTTCACCTACGCCACTAAAATTCCGTAACATTTAGTATTTATAAAAACCTCGCGTCTTATATGTTCGTAGAACCACCTGGAAACCCTCCGCTGCGCCCTCAAAGGCTACATAATGGACCAGAACAGGAGCGGCATCGAGCAAGCCATCACCAGCCTGAAGGAGGAGCTGGACTTCGACTCTCGGGCCATCAACGAGCTGCACTCCGCCACCTACATGTTCCAGGAGGCGGTGAACGCCGTGCTGCGCATGCACAGCATCAAGCCGCACTGGATGTTCGCGCTCGACAACCTGGTGCGGAACGCCGTGCAGGCGGCCATCACCGTGCTGTCGCCAGGTTACTGTCTACTATTTTTGTATAATATACATTATATTTCCAAAACAAAAGTATGTCTAGGGTATTGTATGGAAATATACTGGACCAAAATCAGTACTTTGTAGCATTTAATTCAGAAGATAGCACACATTTTCTAATTTCAGGTAAAACATGATAAATGCCGACCTGCTCCAATTTATTTGAATTTAATAAAGTTTTACTATTACAAAATATTAACTAACAGTAAATCTTAAAAGTAGGGTGTTCAGTGCAGCAATTGACTTATGCAGTTTTTTAATTCATGAGTTTTAACTAGGCTCAATTATAACGTAAACTTTCAAATGCCGTTTACTCAGTTTGACATAACATGCATTTAACTGCTTTTACCCGTAAGCAGACGATATGTGTAATTTTTTTTTACAGTATTATTTTATTTGTTGGTTGGTCGGACTGAGGTTCTATCAAGTCGTTCCGTATACAATGGTAGAATTTGTTTTTTTTATTTTTCGGAATTTTTAAAAATTATTTGATTACTTGTTCTGCTATTTGGAGCGGAGATGAATCCAAGAGAGCAAAGATATAGGTATATTATATAGCTACCTACCTGATGTTATTTGTCATACAAAAATGTAGCTCATGATAAAAAATAAATCTTTATTGTACACCAACAAGGTATTCGATCGACACTACTTACACGCACACACTTACTTTTAACCTACTACTTTGGTCTTATAATATTACTTATCGGCCAACTGCTTACAGAATTAGGAGCAAACCTAGCCGGCCAAGACTCCAGGCGCGGGGGCGGCGAGCGGGGCGCGTGCGGCGGGGAGGCGGCCACGCCCTCCGCCCTGTCCACCGCCACCTCCTCCAGGGACCATCCCTTGCATCAATTGAGACAAGAAAATCACAAGTGGGTTTTTAAAAAACATATCTGATAATCATATGAGTGAATCATTTTCATCGTTTCTCATTATGAAATCATAATGAATAAAATAAATAAATAATGAGAAACGATGAAAAATGAAAAAAAAAATTGGTAGGTACATTAAACATTATAAAAACACATTACAATAAGTAAGATAACTCTTTATTGACACCAATATATATAAACACAGAAAGGATAACTTTATAATAGGTACAATACAAAGTATAAGGTATTATTGAGTATTATTTATTTTTTCAAGTGTTTAAAAAAATCTCTCAAAGCTTTGATTATTGAGTCTTACCATCATGGTTACCCTAATACTAATTTCCTTTAGAACTGAACAATGGCTCATCTAAATCCGAACCTGATTTAAACTGACCATAGATAATCATAGTAGGTACCCAATTCAAGCCTTGCGGAGTTTGCTAACTATCTAAGCTGTTATCTGTGGTTTCAAAATCTATTGCAAATAAAGTTACATAAGTTCTTACGCATGGGCTTATGATACGTCTAGACGGAAACATGCATAGATAGATATACATAACAGGTATGATATAAGAGCCTATTTCATTTCAGATTACACCAAGAGCTCCTAGAAAGCTACCAACAGTACCAAGGTTTGCTCCGGCAGATGTTAGAAGAGCAAAGGGCGCAGACGCAAATAATACGGGAACTAGTTGATAAAAGGCCTAGGTGAGTAGACTGAGTTCGGAAATATTATTTCAATGTTTTCATGAAAACCATGTTCTATATTCTAGAAACTCATATGTCGTGTCAAGACGCTACCAGACAACAAATATAAATTTATTGTAGGTACAATATAAAACCACCGCAAATCACTCCACTATTTCAACACCATCAAATCAAACATAGCTAAAAACATTCCGGACTAATCCACATTTCAAACAAAAAAATAAATCATAATCAAAATCGGTTCATCCGTTCGGGACCTACGATGCCACAGACGGACACACGCAGATACGTCAAACTTATATCACCGTGTCGTTTTTGCGTCGGGAACTAAAAATAAAAATTGCGTAAATTAACATAATCACGATAATCTTCCAGGAGTACTAGTCCAGAACAAGAAGACCCGCCCGATACGACAGACTCGACAGAAGGGGCCAAGATCCGAGAATGGCTGGGGGCCCGAGGGGTCCCCGCCGTCGCCGCCGGGGCCCTCACGAAGCAAGAGTATACGTTGGAAGACTTGCTGCGCCACGCGCAGAGGGAGGATATAGCGAGGCTTAACCTCAAGTGAGTACGATATGTGAGATGGTTTCTTTGAAAGTATTTTTATAAATATTATTTATGTCAAGTGATTGCTATACTGACTTGTGACGTCACTGTATCGTTACTCCTTCAAAACTATCTGGTGTAGCAATTCTATCTTTAACTCTTATAAACCTAAGGATTCCCAGCGTGTCGAACTCGATGGAGTGCAATTATTTGTATATGTGTATTCATAATGTGACACTGGCACAGGGTAGACACTCCACAAACGGCTAAACCGGACAAAAGACAAGCGAAACTGTATGCGAAGCAATAGCGTCGTCCGCGTTGATAATGCGTCGGTAGTATAGGTCACCCAACACGCTCAAAATGACATACAAACACCGGATCACCCATAATAGCGATCTTGCTATAATTTAAAAATAGAGTGATTTCTACGTATTCATAGATATTCTATGATACTGGTCTGCGATCCAACCCAATTTCCGCTGCCTATCTTGTTCATCCAACGGTTTTTAGGTAAAAATCGCTTTTCGATAAGTCCGCCCGCTGTTCCTATTATGTCTCTTCCATGCTTATGTAGCATAATTCTACTTATCTTACAATCAGAGGCGGGATCGAGCTGCGCCTCTGGCGTGCGATCCAAGAGCACCGGCTGCACTCGCCGCGCCTGCGCCGCGTCAGCAGCGCCGACACCGCCGACACCGACACCGCCGACACCGCCGACGCCGACAGCGTCGTCGTCGTCGCCTGCCCCGCCTGCAAAGCCGACCGTCGGCCGGCGCCCGGCACGCCCTCCGTGCTCATCCGCGAGCCACGGGTCAACGGGGACGGCACCGTGGAGTGCTACAAGAACAACGGGGTGGACCTTTGACTATTGCGCGGGTGGTGCACTCTGCAGTGAAGGGAGAATGCGATGCCGTAGTCTGTTAGTTTGGGTTTGATATGTCTTAAGTGGGGTCGTGGGCGATGGGTACCGATTTTTTTAAATAGATGAAGAAAAGAAATGGATTGGCAGAATAAAGTAATCGTTCAATTGTATCAAATATATACATACGTAAAAAAGTATAATTCATTTTGTTTATCAATTTGACATCTGTAGAAAAAAATAATATTTATATTCCATTTCTCGTGTCTACATGCGCGGTAATTAGTATCCGGTGACACTGGATTGATATTGGATCAGTGCAGTTTTCAGCGCTGATTTTAATAGAGCCTTTTCAATCCAGTGTCCGGAACGCGTAGTCACCACAAAAATTAAAATAAGTACTGGACTAATCTAACTGGCGTCGGTCTAGTAGTAAAGCCGATCCGCCATCGCTAGATGCCAGCGCTGGATTGCGATACTGGATCACCCCTGGATACTGGCCAGCCCTACTATCCCACCTCGGACGTACAAACTTACAAATAGACTATGGTACTAGCATTCTTACGGTAAAGGTCTCAGCTTTATAGCGGACGTGGCATAATTTTTGTAGCGACGACAAAACCTTAAAATTCGCTATTTTAAAAGCGTATTTACTGGCTACCTCCCGTGGTGTCACACGTGCTTACAATATTTAAAATAGAAAGCGCTTGGGGATAATGTAGCTTTCTATACCTAATTGAAAGATTTCTCAGAAACTGAGTTGTATTTCAGCAATTAGCGGTAATAAAAAAATGTACCCCTTTGTAATAGTTACTGGTGTGGTTGAGTGCTGTCAGCCGATAGTCGAATTATCAGCTCGCATCCTGTTTTCCTTATCGTGTGTATAAAATGTGGTTGCTTTTGCTAACATGTATTATTATCTCAAACCATTTCGTACCTAATGAGTTTTAGACAAACAATATATTAAGTAACTTTTTTGATGTTTTATATCAACTCTAATGCGTACCTACGTGGCGGCTATATCGATAGATCGTGTGGAATAAAAACTCAGAGGGGTGAATAGGTATAAAACCATGAAAGGTTTTTGGCCCAGTCCCAATAGTTCCTACATAACGTGACGTTTCGTTCAGGACCTTTACCATTTTTTCAACGCAACGGCCTACAGTAAATCACCGCAAGTAATTCAAAGACTCCCCATTGACAGTTTTGTCCCTATTGACCCCCTGGTTTATTCGTCCTGGTTTATGGAGAGAATTTGACAGCTTGAATGTGAATTTTTTTACTTATAATAACATGATTCCCTAGTGTGCTGTAGCGTCTTAAATGTAGCAGTCTCAATTAATTCATTAACCCAATTAATATATTACCTACGGTTTTTTGCCTTGAAAATAACCCGATAGAAAGTTAATAAGGAGGGTGTTTCCGTTCGTAAATATTAGACGATCGTAGATAATGTAGTCGATTCAACGAAAAATCACCATCTTAATTTTATTGTAATGGTTTGTTAATAGTCTGAGATTTCGCTAGCGCTTCTACACATTATATTTTTTGAAGCAAGCCACTGCGCTTATTGTTCTTGCATATCTTCATCTCCTTCATACATTGCAAGGTGGAAAGAGATGCGATGACCGTATTTACAAAAATAATCGCTGCGAAATAACCGCTTGAGGCCTAGAGTGTATCATCCAATTAATATAACACATGTAAATAATAAAGTTTAGTAGTTATTGCCATCCGTATTCAACTGTTATTTTGTAACTAGTCTTTGTAAATAACAATTCTGAAAGGTTAAAAAGAGTACCTACACTGTGACGTCGTTCACGCTTAACGTTAACATTAACGTTTAGTATCGTTAAAGATAACGTTTAGTTTCAACTCGAATAAGCTTAGAAGAAGACTGCACGCAATGAAATATTCGCCAGAGCCGTATTTACTGAGGCTTTTTTGTGGCTGGTTCAGCCCATAGGCCCATCATTGCTCACAATCAAAGCTTTTGTGGTAAATATTAATTAAATTTCCCTATTTTTGGACTCAATACCAACTCAAATGCGACATTATCATTGCGCTTGTGTGCGTGTTGGAGAAGATAATAACATGGCACTCACGCACACATTGATAGAAAAGTGGTTTCACTTTTGAATGCATCTCCGTGTGAAATTATCCTTCTCTGCGTTATCTTGTCAATAAGAATATATACCTACGCGTTTTTAACGTTGAGCTAACGCAAGACAAGCGAGTAACGCGCGCCATCTATAGTAAGGTGATGGCACTATTCCAAAAACGTTCTCGCAAGTGCATATTATCTACTAAAAGTAATCAGAGTTGCCAGTTATAAAAATAAGAATATACTTTTTTTTTTTTTTAAACGTAGCCCCACACTAGGATTGCTCCTGTATCGTGGGTACCGCTTACAGACATATAATTTCACATACACGTCACACCCAGACCAGAAACAAATATTTGTGGATCGCACAAATATTTGTCCCAGGCGGGAATCGAACCCGCAACCCCTAGCGCAGCAGTCCGATTGCTCAGCCACTACGCCAAACGAGCCGAACTTTTTGAATTTATACATTTAATATCCCAACTACGGCAATGTATCCAACTTGTTCAGGTAGAGAGATCCAAAGCAGTTATATTGAAAACTCGATTTAGCCTTTCGGAATTGCCAATATAAATAGTTGTAAGTATAAGCGTCGAAAGAAGTAATAATGAAGGTTGTTATCATGCACAAATGATTGGTGCTATAATCATGTGATGTAAATACAAAGTGCCTTTGAACGCTTTATGTATCTGTAAATAAAACATTAAATAACGTATATTTCAACATGAAAGCAATAATGAATACGTAACTTATTTAAGATCGCAATAATAATATGTTTACGCACACCAGTGTAGTTTTAGGGTATACAAATGTTTAAAACGGTACCCTAAAAGTAGTTGTATTTAATTACCCTGATGTGAAGGGAAGCAGTTATGAATAATTGAGTAATCTTTCTAGTTTTTTTTATGTTATCGTCTAATAATAATTGTTACGTTCTTATTTCAGTGCCATACCAACATAAATCTTTATTATTATAGGAATTACAAACAATGTAAAACGTCATTATATTGATCTAAAGTGTAATATTAACTCTATTAATTCATATGTATAATATTATTGCTGTTTAATATATAATATTACATACGAAATAGCTTTACAATACTCACAAAACTTATTTATGAAGTACAAATTTAAAATATCTGATACAAGGTGGAGATATTTATGAACGGTACAAAATAGTGTACTTCATTATTACATTTTCACCCAAAACGGAGAGAATAATAATTTAGTCTAAGATAAGATTATAACGGGGCAAATAGCGAGAGAAAACAAATAACATTAGTATATTATATCACATAATGCCTTACGAATACTTAAGTATTTAAAAAAAAATTGCGACAGACAACCGCAGCCGAAAATAGATTAAAATTTAATGTGTAACAATTTAAAATGTATGAAGCAAGTTGCACCGAATTGCTACTGTATATATGGTACAATTTATGTTATAAGAAACTAGGCTGGACCTTCAGACCTTCAGAACATAAGGCATATACCAAATTCATCCAACTTTTGGTAGAGTAAACCGGTTTCTCATTTTAGTCCATCTGTAGACAAAATGTTGCTAGAATCACAACAATTCCGTAACGACAGCTATATTATATTTATTAACATTGTTGTACATTTGGTTATCAGCACCAAAAAGGAATGTCAGGTGAAATGTAATTTCTAAGACAGGCACTAATAAGAGATTATCGTAAATTGTTAAAATATAATATATAATTTAATAATGTTAAGTATTTGCCCACGTAATTATATTTTCGAGTAGTCGATCAATAAACGATTAATTATTATTCATCCTGTTTCCTTTTTCCTATTTACCTGTGCATTTTACAAATCAAAATAATATATTTTTACACAGTAGCTCGATATGTTTCTGCGTTTACTTTGACTTACATCGGACTTAAATTTGTTCGAACTACGCTATTTGCTTAGTACCTACTATCTTAGTACTATGTCTGGTTTTGATTGTATAGCTCTGACATTAATTTGCTCAAGGCTTAAAAAAAATCTCGGATATTAATACGTACTTGCACACCTTTGAATACTTATGCCTACTTTTAAGTGAAAGTTTACCCTTGGTAATGGGTTTGTTCCCAGGCAAAACAACGAGTACAACTCGTTTAACAAAAATAAACTTCTAACGAAAATTTTAGCGGCGTATACATTCCACCAGCAAATTCAAACAAAAATAAACCAAAAATTAAAGTTACATACTTACTAAAAACAATTACAAAATAATGTATTATTTCCCTAAATAATATTTAAATTAGATACTTATTTATGTTTATTTTGTTTCTTTCTTCAAACATAGTATCTAAGTATATTATGGTTATTAACATAGGTGTACCTACACCTAATCAAATCATTTACCCAGAAACATTTGAGAGAAGGAAGGAACACCGCTATCCCCTGGGACACAAAGTAACATTAATTCACCATGTTTGCGGGATAAGTCTACTCTAATTTACATACTACGAAACGTATTATCTTAAGTTACGTGTGCCATAATGGCATTTGTATTAGTTTGTTGATGTTAGCACTAGTGTTGTACGTTTCGCTACCGTAGCGCCGATACAATACAATATGGCAATTCATCACCGATACGTCGCGACGTATTGGTGACGAATTCCCATGGTAATTTGATAAATTATATAGTAGCGAAAGTAAGGAGACCTATACCTAGCAGTGAGCGGAAAATGATGATAGTCATTATTTGTCATCTTTTAGTATAGCAGAGGAAGATGATGATGTCAGTTACGACCAGCTAGAAAGGAAAACATACTTTTTCAAACTCAAACCATTACTTGTGATTGCTGTTTAAATTTATCATATGTTATAGTATAGGGTTCTTTTGTAATGATAATTATTATATGTATATTAGTAGGTAAGTATGTTATATTGCTATTTTTTATAGACTAACGCCAGAGTTACAGATGGAACAATTATTATAATGCCTATTTTTACGGTAAACTACTTTACTGGTAAGTAAGTAGGTAAGTACGGCTGGTGACCGTGCCTTATGAACTTGTGTAGTGTAGGCATATTGTGTAGGTACAGCACTAGCGTAATGTCAACGTCTTGACGTCGGTTTAATCTCAGACTAATGTTTACCGACAAAGCTGCTTACAATGTAGATTTTGTAATGTAATGTTATTAACTTGTTAGCGACGAAAGGATTCCTTGAAATGTTTCAGTTCAGCTATTTCAAGTCGAGTGCTTAGGTAGTTAGCTGCGAAGGCAAATCGGAGGTGGCGACAGTCGGCTACAAAAATTGTTAAACATTAAATCCAACCTTTTTACTAGATTTAATATAAGTATTCTAAGGTAGTCCAGACAATATCTGTCTCGTAACTAACCTCTATAAACCTTCTTTCAGACAGAAAATAGTAAACTTAGATCGTGAAATTGCATTAACTCGCAAGTTTAATTAACATTTTAATCGATTTCAATCAGTGACGACAGTGGTTATACTCAACACCTTAGGTTCGCCTTTTTTATTCGCAATTTCCTCAAAACACTGGGGTGGATGTCTGCTCAATTACAGAACCGTCTTTAATTATGTTAGAATATGCTCAAGACACCGGATTTGAATTTCAATTCTGTTGCCCTAAACTCGCTTGGTGAAAGAAAGGAACTGTTAATTTTATTAGATTCCCCCCGAGGCTTTTTAATGTAAATCGGCAGGTGATCTCATTATGTCTCTGTCTTTTTTTAGGGTCTCAGACAAAAGGAAAATGGAACGCGTATAATAATAATTATACATTCGCTATTGTAGTTACCTACCTACTAGTGTACCTACTAACGTGTTCAGTACTAACGAATATGTGACGTGGTTTAAAGTAATGGTGTCATCTGTACACTTCTATATACTCTCGTGTGGTACCTACTTTACCTACCTACAACTACAAAATAAAATCATGGTTGGCACTCTATGACTATGACATGAAACTGAGGGCTGAAAAAATAACTTTGACGCATTTAGTTGTATGGGATACCTATCTTTTTCTTATAGAGATATTTAATAAGATTTGAAAGTCGTTAACAATATGTCTCTCCTAACTTTCCAACCATGTCATAAAAAATCTAGCAATAGCATCTAATGGACACTTTCGACGAAAATTGTTTGGAACATGTTTGGGTATATACGCGGAACCCAACACTGCCTACGTGAAACGCGCTTTGCCGATTTTTTGTAGTAAGAACTAGTGGTGACTTAATTGGCGCCCGTCTGGGTAGTTTTTAACAGACTTGAAAAATTATTCAGGCAAATTTTTAATTTATTATACCTACTTATGTATTTTGCGGTAGGTAGTAGGTAGATACCGGAGCGTTAATATTAGTAGGCACATATTATTATCCATAATATTATTATGATTCATCTACCTACTCTTTACATAGGCACCTACTTATTATACGAAAAAGATACTTTTGCTGTCAACAATACGAACAATAAGAATACGAACGCAAACAAGCAGTCACGTCTCGTCTACATTCTCTACTCGCCTAGCATTAGGACGATTGGATCGTAGGTACTTAGGTAGGCGGAAGCTTGTTATCAGTAATCAATCCAAAGATAAAGCCCCATAGTATAGGCCAAAGCCCACTTATGCATTAACAATTAGCTATTGAAAAATTAAGTAGGTAAGTACCTGCGTGCCGATTTCACAAGCACATAAGTGCGCTTAAAACACCGTTTGGAGTACAAAGAGCTTTGTTTACCTCACAAGTACTGGAATGTTCCTACCTATCGACTCTGGGTACAAAATATAGGTAGTTGTTGCACACAATGCTGTGAAATTGCACTGAAAGATGAAAGAATTTTGGGTCATTTATGGGCCATTATCATTGGGCCATTTTGATCACCCCACGTAGATACCTACCAAAAACGTATTAGGTAAGTACCTATATAAAAATCTTGTTTGAAAAATAAATATAGGTAAGTATAAGTAAGTATATTTTTAATCCTCTAGGTATCAAAAAGTAAAAGGGTACCTACGGTAAATGTGTCCGTTATAATTATATCGTGCTTATATCGTCGCCGAGTCTGCTGGCAGTGAACCAAAACGTTGTTAGTCGCATAATGTGGATTTATATCAGCCGAGAGATCGCTAGAGCCCACCGTCTGAGCCCTGAGCAATTTGCAAGAAGTGATGCGCTTAAGGGTAGGTACCCACCTAAGTACGTGCGGTGCGGTATCTCCATCTTAATTTATACTAACGGGTTGAAGATTACTTGTTCAGCTTGATCGCGATTTCATATCGAGAAAATGCTGGGGCACGAACGAAATTAAATTAAGTTTAACATGTCTTTGTTCGAGTATCGAAATAACATAAAAGGTACAACTTCGTTTGCGATGGCAATTGCTGTACCTACCTATAGTATACAGGGTGTATCGGCAAGGTGTAGTAATATTGAAATGTGGGTATGTGTACCTGGTGATGAATCATTTGTCAGGGTACCTACTAAAACCTGAAATCGATAATCGATTTTTTCACTCAAATTGACAAAATAACTAAATATTACAACCCTAACATGATACGGATGACGTCACGTTACGCGGGTCACTGGCTTTGAATTATTTCTGCCGCAAAGTGCGCCGAGGTCTTTGAATTTGCAGACAATATTTTAGGGTTCAGTATTGTAACAAAGTTGAAAGCCTCTAAAATTCATTCCAGATACTTACCGCCTTAGAATAGAATTTTGATAGGTACATTACACGGAGCAGATATCACTCAGCCGCCAAGAAATACTTTTGTCAGGTTGCATCTGTCCGGGTCGGTACAAATTGGTAAAAAACATTATTTAAAAAACAAACGGAGCCCTTAGTACATTCTTATTGACGGATTTGACGACGGATCACATGTTAGTCTTTGCGTCAAGTTCACTGACATTGCCCTGCTGATAACTAGGGTTGAACGATGGTTAGTTTTGCAGTAAACTTTGGCGTGTCATAATTCATTACCGTGACTACTAACTGATTTAAAATACCTCCAGACTACTTCGAAATAAGTAGGTATGTGTATGAATAGTTTCAGTATTACTACACCTTGCTGTTACACCTTGTATAAGTAGGTACTTACATCCAAAACTTTGGTCACTGTTGGAAAATCTTAATAACACTGCTTTGGTCATCATGAGTCATCCTCAAATGTAAAGCCGAGAATATAGTAGGTACCTAGTTAAAAACAACAATATTTCACACATCATGCTCGAAAAGTGTGTCTCAGCTTAGAGGAGCTAAAAGAAATGGTTCAACCCTACCCTAGTCTAGTTAGTAAAATTTGGTAGGTATTACATAATAGGTAATACTTGTAGTTTTTTTAATTTGTAATCGCTTTTATCTACAGGTTGAAGATTTGACTTTTAAATTTCAATGTTCCATCATGACATAATTTCTTAGAAAAAAATAACGGTAGTTTAATGCACAAACAGTGCAAAAGCAAAACAATTTATTTTTGATTATTGATCTAGAATATAAAATTTAAGTACTTTTTACTACCTAGGTACCTACCTCATGGAAGCTGTAGATCTACCTACATTGTTGCCGATCATTGGGTGGTATGCGTACGTGTGCGTTTGCCACTTTAGAATACATTTTGTATTGCCGCTATATACCTACGTATATATATTGTAGTATATATAATGTAGAATTTTTACAGCAATGCAAATTGAATTTAAAAATATGGATCGTTTTTTGTTTATTTAAAATTGAATGTGTCTTGTAAAATTTTCTTAGTGTTTTTACCTAAGTATGTAGGTAAGTACCTACTTATTTTATTTCTCGCAATCTCGATGTGCAAAGTTTCGTGTTGAACGCGGATCTCAAACATCCATCCTCGAAATCAGGTTTAGATACGCTACTCAGACAAGCGATGTGCGAAGCCTATGCCACAACATCGAGTATGAACAAGGAACGACTATATATAATGTACAATACGTACTTGGAGCTACCGTACATGGTGGTAGAATAACCACCAGATTAATAACACAGATTCGAGCCATCGAGCAATCGAGGCAGGTAAGTCGTAATCATGGATATCACGAGCTTGAGCAGCATTTTCAATTCATCGCCAGCCATAACAACTTCAATGTACTTACCTACAACAGAATTCTTATACAATCTTAGAGATTCCACCACTTTACACGTATTGCAACGACATCACCTTTTTATAAGTTGCTTTTTGCGGCGTATGCTTTGCTGTAGCGAGCACTTTCCTCTTTACCGGAGGGAATCGGAGATCTCTACGACAGACGGTACCACCACGTGTTGAAAGGTAGATAATATAATATAAAAGCTTTCAAGAGAATAGCGCTTCACGGCGTGTCTGAAGTATCAATTCAGCTTGTAAGATGACTACCCTCGGATGATCCAGACCTCCGATGGCTGTATTGGAAAATTGCTCGGGCACCGAGGGAAATCCCGTGGGACTAGCTTTTATTAAAACTTTATAAGAAGGTACTTGATCATGCTCGTGTAGAAGCGATTTCGCTTTGTGTTATCGTCGTTATCACGAGCGTTTATGCAAAGTTTTCTTTTAACTTTTTCTAAGGTAAAACAATGTTGTTACACATGATCATTTCTAAGCCGCTGAGTCGAGAGGAATCGTAGGAATGCGCACCGTTTGCGATATTTTATCAGGGGTAAAGGGATTCCACGGTTTGTGAAAGTACGTAGGAAATACGCAGCGGAAATGTAAACTCGCTTATGCGAGCAATTCAACGGGTCTACAAAGCATTTGAAGAAGGACCGGTATATAACTAATGCAATAGTAACGATATCTGAGATACCTACATCCTTCTCTTTGCCTACGTAATAAAGATACTTTGTGAAAGGATAGATGGGGTAAACAGGGTCGATTTGCATATTGGCATAGCAATCTGCCTTAATTTTCTCGTAACGTGCGGGGGTGGGTTTTCGATTCAAGGGTGTGTCGCCCACATGCTGTTGTTCCAATGCAATTTATTGTTACAATCTGTGTACAGTCTGAAATTAGAATGACATGAATATACATGCGAAGGAATATGTTTTAATAATGTGTGTCGTGGATGCAAATTAGTAAGATATTACAAACGTATTGGTATGAATGAGATGTTGATTTCGTTTAAAGTTAGATTGCTTCAAATTGATATGCCTTCAACATTGGTGGACAAAAATACATAGGATCTTGTCTGTTTTTATAAAACTGCAATTTGTATCTAGGTACATCCAAATTAAGTTTTACCTATTATACCTACTTACTTGTACTTATGTTTAGAAATAAAATGTGTTCAAATAGGTACCATTGTTATGTTAATCGGGCTGGCTATGAGCGCTGAGTTAGACGACTTTATAATATACTTATAACCATTTTCGATTCTATTATACAAATTATCTACTTAGGCAGGTAATCAGATACGAGTATAAAATGTCTAAATGAATACGCAAGTCCTGAAAGGATCAATCAAGATTAATTTAGCAACAGCCGGGACGTCTAGTCAAAGTTTACACAACAGGGTGGGACGAGGTGTAACGACCGATTCTGTCGTGCTAGACTATCTAAATAAATGTATACCTACGTACTAACTATCACCAAGGTGTTGGTGACAGTGGTATTTACGATTTTAAAAACGTTTTAGTTAAGTGCTTTTTGAATAGTGTAATGAATTCGTGTAGGAAACGGTGGCGGTGTGGAAAAAGAAAAACATAACTCAGAATCAAGTCTCCAAAATCAAAACCGTTTTTGAATCTCAGCTCTTGATACGAGTAGGTAATATTATTTATCATTGCGTGCGGTGCAGCGGGTGAGTGTGAATCGTGACTAACCTTCCATTTTAGCTGAACAACGAAAATTAGAGCGGACTCTAAAACACAAATCAATATTTAACGAAGACGCCGGACAAACCACTTACCCTGATTGACCCTGGCTTGGTATTTTTATTGCATGCAGATGGGTGTTTGCCCGCTGGAGCATCCTTGCAAAAGAATTTTTGCCATCTTTCAAAGTTGGGAGTTTATTTTAGAAATTGCTTTTAGTTTGTTTTTTTATTGACCTTGGTCTAATAAACTTATAGTAGAAATGCTGCAGATATAAATTCTATTAGACTATTGTTTGTAAATTAGCCAAATGAGTATCTAAATCATGAGTCAATAATAATTATAGACATGCTTTACTCCTATAATAATCCTCCGAAGCATGAAGTGATATAAATTGACACCAATCTTATGAAATTAAGTCGAGGCCAAGATTCCAAACCTGATACCCGATTAAAATAAATAATTAGTCGTGACAACGGCGAAATATTTCACAAAACAAACAATAAATCTTAACAATTTCTGAAAACATCACAAATGTTATAGAAACAAAGTCAGACGTAATGTTAACTGCAAATAGAGAAATAGCTCAGATAACCGCGTCCAATCTCCGTCTCTCAAGATACCTTGAGTCAAGGTATGTTTGCGGGCTCAGAGGCATTCGGAGAATCTTACCGCTCTACAACGGATTATAGAGAAATTTGGAGTAAATTCTTATCGTGGCCGGAAATCTGGACGGTTTCATACAAATATCTTTTTATGCAAAGGTAGATCCGTTAAAGAAAAACTTCTTATACCGGCTTATCTTGGATCTTTTGTAGAGTATCAGTAAAATAAAAGAAATATCCTACTACTTCGATGTTTCTTCATGGTTACTACTTATTTTATAGAGAAGTTATGTAGCTATAAAAAAGTCGATTAGTAAGTAGACTAACCAGTGGAGTGAGACTAATTTTGTCGGAGGAGTGTTTTTTCGTGGTTTATTCAGGCACCACTGATTTTGTAATACATTATGTAGGTAGAATCATACGGTATAATTTTTTCAGTAACTTTTCAAAAAAGTTATTCTAAGACTTGCATAAGTATTTTTGTCTGACAAAATTATCATCATACAGTGTTTACATAAACATCAAAATCGATTTTTACCTCCCGCTTTAAATCATCTCAGGATAACATAGCACTTCTCCAAGTAAATCCAAGTTTATATCAAGTAGTGGCAACAGGTAGGGGTATTTGCACAAACAGATGGAAGCGTCTGCAACGCCACAGAACTGCTTCAGCTCTGTGTCGTAGTAAAAACAGATAACAGTACCTTCGTGACAGCAAAAGAAGTATTGGAATAAGAAAGTCATCTTGCTATGACAAAGTTCCAAAACGCTCAGGCATTTTCATCATACCTTGCTACGAAGGAGGTTTTATATTTTCATCAAAATGAAATTTTATATGAAATAGGACTGGGATGATATTTTCGGAATATTCATATTCACACCATATGCTTACAGTTACTGCGCTGGTTGAAAGTGGATGGCAAATCTAATTCGCGGGTATCCAACTCTATCGAAGTGGCTTTTTTCATTGGAACAAACATTATTTTTCAGGGTTAGAATCCGAGTCTACTGTGTAAAGTAAAACATGTTCTTTGATAGACGCGAAGTAGTCCTGAAGTATACTTAGTAACTAATCAAAAGTTTAGGAAATGTACGTTTGTTGTCAAACTACAATAATTACTAACTAGTGGTCGCTTCAGAAAGTTTTCAGTTTCATTTCAACTTGTAGGTAGTACGAGTATACTTTACTTCCTTATGTAGAACAATAAAATAAATTACTTATTACCGCGCGTCAACCAAAAATATGACAAACAAAATAATTTCTCACCATTTTTGTTTCCAAACCTGCGCTCAAAGCTTCTCATTGTTAAACGTCGGCACTTTAATTAGCCAAAGACGTCTGCACCTTAACTTGCAGTTTTCATAATTCATGGAATGCCAATTTTTTTCATAAAATACGTCTGGAGGCGTCTCTTTAACAACGAGAATTAAATGAACGTCTCGATGCCGTTATGATTGTAAAAACCTTTTGGCCAACAGAAGAACGACTCCGGTTCATTCCTATAATATGGAAGTACCGAAAACATGGATTATAATTTCGTAACTATACCTTATTTAGAGATGTTTTTAAACGCGCACCGTTCAGATAAGTAGTTCTAGTACTTACTTAAATTGTTTTTAAACTAAACGCAGACAAGCTCAAGAATGTTTTTATCGATATGAATATTCATCAATGCTTTTTGCTTTCATTAGCAGAGACATTGTGAAGCGAAACGATCCAAATGTAAAATGCAACTTTTGCACGGTCTGAAAGGACTCATTCATATAATGTTTTATTTATACTATTACTTAGTAAAGAGATAGGTAGCTGTACTTATTTATCTGATGATAGAGCCAAAGAGTAGACGATAGAACTCCTCAGCGACTGTAAACTATTTGGCGTCCGTAAACCTAAATTGAAAACCAGGATATTGTCCTGCAATGTCTATCGCCGACAGAAGGTAGGTACACTTCCCATTTCGTTCCCTATTTCTAGCAAATCATCGAGGAGCCTTCCAGACTCCAGACTGCAGAAACCAAACGCACTTCAATGACAAAGGAATTCTCAAGGAGCTACTCCGCCGGGTTCTTCGGACGAAATAAGATGGAAAATCTTGTGTACCTACCTACCTTTTACCAATTAGCGTTGGGTGAAAACCAATAATAAATGCATTACTGGAGAAGCATTTGAGATCTTGAAACAAGCTATTAAAAAATCTTCATAACCATATTGATCTACTGCGCTAGAACATAGCCAAGTTAGGTAAAAACCTCAATTTACCGACCATTGTAACGTTAAAATAATTCAGTAAGTACTCGTATAAGTTGTGATTATAACAAGATTATTATTCTGGTATACAAGAGGTAAAAGGGTGGCAAATGTAGTATTACTAATAGTCCGCCACATTGCACAACTTCGTAATTTTTGGGTGCATTAAAGTACCTATTACAAACAAATTAATAAATAAATAAGCTTTATTCTGCGAACAAGTCTACATACAACCAACCTCTCCATTTTTCCATCATATATTTTCCTAACCACGTGCTTGAAAAGTACTATTCCCGAAGCACTAAAGCCATTTTAAGCGCCAATTCCCTAACCGCGAGCTCATCTCGGTTTTAATTTAAGTTTTCTCGAGAGCCGAGACGTTGCCCAGGTGTATGGATCTGCATGCAAGTTCTGGATCGTGCCACAGTGGAGATTGTTCAGGAGGTTCATTCCAACCCTTTGCTCCTTGGAATAAGCGTTGGTATTGCCTTGTATAATTATTATGTTCTGTCTCACAACAAAAGTAAATATTTCATATATACTATGACGTGGACGTTATTTTATTAGTGTCGTACAGTATTTTTACTAGCCCGTGGCGGTGCCGGTAGCGCATTATGATTTCCAGAGTATACAGTACGCTTTAATTCATTTCCCTTTTCAAGTCTAAATTTATGCAATAGGTATTTATCATCGACGCGTTTTTGCGATATAATGCGTCCCACATCCTTTACACACAGCCGAATTTTTGTCGACCGATATCTCGCTATAGGTATACTATATGTACAGTGTACCTAAAATCCTAACCCATGAACGCGGTGCATCGTGTTTTGTTTTTAACGTAAAATTTCATCGACCGATAAAAACGCTTCACGTTCACTCTGTGACTGGGCTTCATTTAGCCGTAATGGCTTTAGAACGAGCCGCGAGGTGCCGCACACGTTGTGATTGCCAGACTCCCACGAGACAGTTACGTTGTGAGGGTAAACGTAAATAAACACACATGTAACGTTCCCAGTATATATTCACGTTCCTATTTCCTTGCTATTTAGTATTTAGTCTTTCTAATGTAAGTGTGTAGTAGGAGCCGTCGATGTTTCAAACATTGTGTAATAACTGAAATACTTAGGCAGAATTCCCAAATTGCCGAAACAAAATGATTCAACTTGTAAACTTTCAAATTACTTGTTCCGTCGCTGCGTAAAAAGTAAATCATTCAAAAATGTTTCATAATACGTGTAATGTAGCTAATTTTTATCCCTTCTAATCGACGGCCTTCCATTTCAGCGATGCGCCACTTTTTCTTTCCCCATTAAGCATAGGGACGGCAAATTTCATATCCGAGATTAATGGAGAGTTCACCCTTAAAAAATTACTTACGCCGAAGGGTTGTGCCCTATTTTAGTGTCATTTGTGTCGGTAGGCCATCCGTCATGCGTAGTCGCCAGTCGGCGTCGAGTGAGGTACGAGTATAATGTATTTACAATCGGCTTTGCATCAGCTCAATTTGGATAGCGTTCGATGCATGTGACAACCTTATATTTAAATGGAGATGATCGATCACATAAATGGCACGATATATTTGAACAAAAAAAGCAAATTTTCGTCAAAGTGTTAGGACCCTCGAAGTTTCGCCTACCTAATACTATGAGATATTTGTATTCAAAGTGGCTGTGTGTAGGTAAGTAACATTTTCTTCAGAAACCGAAACACAATATTAGACTTGTTCAGAATTAGGGGCAAAACTAGACATTTAACAAAATAACCGTAGAAGAAAATCTATTAGAAATTTGAAGGTAAGAACAAGAACACTAAAAGAACCAATTTTAGTTTATTAATTTAAATCGTTAGGCTACGTAAAATCAAGCAAATAATAAGTACTAAAATTCCAATTAGAGTGCCATCGTTCATCTAACAGCAGAGGACTGCAGATGAAGTATTATGCATCTAACTACTGGTTACACTCTGAAATACAATTAGTTATTAAATGTGTTTCTATTTTATTTCATATTTAATTTGAATATTATCACAATTGTTTTTTACATGTAGATAATATATACGGTTTACTTCATCCCCCGCTTGGCCGTTGCACTTCAAACCGAACCATAGCAAACCTCGATGATTCAACTTTCCGAATGGTGAACTGAACAACCGGTAGATACCTACTTATCTCAAAATGCGCAATATTCCATCCAGCTAGCCCCTATCAATCAAGCGACCGCGGCCTCCGCTGGCCGCCCGCCCTTATTCATAATGCACGCCCCTTCACACGCCGGCGAAGATATTAAATTTGTTAAATGTTTGCTTGATATACACTCGTGTTGTTTGGATTGTTCTAGAAATAAATTATCCAGGAATTAGTATGGTGAATATAAAAAGCGTAGTCTGACTGATGCTTTTATGCTTGCTTAGTCTGCCGGATAAGCTAGATTCTAACTCCAGGATGTTTTATAGAAATGAGTGACGCGTAACGAGTGTTAAGGATGCCTATAATGATCGACAATACAACGCATATTATAGCAACGCATATAAGTAATTAGGTCTGTACCTATACATAAGAGTAGGTACTAATGTACCTACCTATAATATCTATAAATATTGAATTATGTGAAACAACTACTTACATAGTACCTAATAATGGTCCGTTTCCATTTATTTTCGTAACAGCCACAACAGCTGAATGAACAGACTTAATATGGCACTTAATATATAGGTATCTATAAATTTAGGTCCTGGAATAACTAACAACAAAGAAGTTTCAAGTCCATAGAATAAGCAACTGAAAATATATAATGAAATAAATTCTTCAGCGTTTGGGCTTGACTACCATTGGAGTAGTGTGAAAATGGCGGAGTATACAATACCATAGAGCTGTAAAGGATTATTGTTTGGTCGGGTCCACGGTAGATATTGGTTTGCCAAAAATCTACCGACTCCACGTCGTAATGTAGATAGGGTTCTAGAAACTAGCTTTGTAGACGCTAGAGTTGAATATATTATGCAGTTTGGTAGAATTGGCAGAATTATAAAAGTTGGTTCCGAGGTCAAAGGTTCAGTAGTAGAAAACATTTATGTTACTTTCCTAAATTACACCAACTGTTTTCGAATACTTAAGTACCTACATTTTGAATAAGAAATGAAAAGACTATCTTTACAGAACAATGGAATTTTATTCCCAGTAGCAAGTTCAAGTGTCACGTCGTATAGGGAAGTCAAAGCTTTGGCTGAAGATAGAGAACGCTGGCGGTTACTCCACTGACAAGAGCTATGCTCTTAAATAAGAAGAAGAAGCAAGTTCAAATAGGTAATCATTTTCATTTTAAACAACTGAAACTCTACCCAGTAGTGCTAAGTGCAAGTATTGGACAGAAAAACAATATCAGCTGCTGCATGAGTCTGATTAGGGTGTTATTTGAAACTGTCCGGATATCCGACGCATCCCTCAGCCTGTTATTCAAAGTGTTATTAAACGGCGCACTGTGCAGCCAACAAAAGACGCAGTGGAGCATCAATTGATAATTAATATTGTTATAATAAGCCGCGTATCTCGCCGCCACGGGCTTTGCACGGATTCGGACGCAACGACGCGTTATTAACTCTGTAACGCTCTGTTTTATGTTGAGATAACTTTAATTATACCTAAGGATATTGGGCTTGCATTTTGATAGGTACATTATGTAGTGTTTGTCTACCCTTAGGGTATAGTCAGCCTCAAAATTAGCTGAACATGCCCTAGGTATGTACAAATTTTATATGACGCTCGAAAGATAGTAACTTTTTCGTACGGATCTACTATATTGAAGTTACTTATGATGGCGACTGTGTTTCTAGGAAATTTAGGTAATTCAAATCAAATATTTTGTAAGCATTATTAGGTATCTAACCTATGTATTTTTTATGCACAGAAATATTTTTACAAGTTTTTGTTTTCTCATAATAGAGCGCCTAAGTACAGTGCCCTAAATTGATCTGCAAATGAAATTTAAGAAATAATTTGAGAACGTGCGTGA
Source organism: Hylaea fasciaria (assembly GCA_905147375.1). NCBI lineage: Eukaryota > Metazoa > Arthropoda > Insecta > Lepidoptera > Geometridae > Hylaea > Hylaea fasciaria. The sequence continues at coordinate 3,918,016 of LR990201.1, forward strand.
AAAAAATCAATTTGTTTCCCCTTCAATTGTGAAGCGAGAGGCGGAGTAATTCTGAAAGTTGTTAACGTTGGGGACTGGCCAATAGACAAGAAATATTGTAACTAAGCGAGTATACATCGTACGTTTCGACCGCAGTGTTACCCTCGATCGAGACGTAAAACGGGACTAACGCATAATAATTGTTAAATGAAATTTATTAATTTACTTTATTTTAATGAATATTATTGTTTCAAACTTAACTCCAAATTATTGAATTGGTCATTACTTTTGTAACAATTTATTAGCGCTGTTAAATGTTTAAGACAAATACCGAAACAGTGTATTAGATATGTATAATATTTATGGTATTACTTTGCACTGAGTTGATACTGATAAAGCAATGCGCATAATTTAATAAACATCACAATGTAAGTGATATTTCACTGATAGTTTAGAAGAGTTTGGTGACGTAGCTATGCTCTTGTAGCCTGTGCCATCTGTGGTTAATAAATTCAAATTTATTCGGTGATCCGGCGCGTCTCGCTGCTAACGTATTTAAAAAGTGATTAGAAGTTAAATTGACACAATATGAACTTTTTGTGCGCACAACGGGCCTTAATCGGAAACGAGATTATTCAATTTTCAATCAAATCAACGATGCTGGTTACAAATTAATAAATCTGACTTTTCAAGTAGATTAAACATGAATTTTGTTAGCCTGAGGACAACATTATACGATGGCGCAAAACCACCGCACACCGTTCCAATGACAATTATTTCAGTATTTTCAAAAGTCTACTGTTAATAATGTTGGTTAACAGAACACTAGACACGTAAATATAATCACCTCCACCTGGCGAGTGAAGAATTCGCATAGCATTAATATAATTGCTTGGTCATCCAAACATATTGCATTTATTTTGATAACAAAAAAACACAGAAAGAAACCGAAGAAAAGTCAAAGTTGCGATATTTTAGTATGAGAAAATTGATATTAAATTTGAGTTTAAATTGTAGCTGTTACGTTGCAGCATCTGTTAAGTAACGGTATTCATGAGCGCAAATGTTTAGTCCCGCGGGGTAACTACGCTCGCAGAATCACCCGTGTGCGCTCAACTTATGATAATTACATTTAGAATACCCCCGTAGCAAGAAATGCGCGGAAGTCAGGATCCACATACCTTTAAGAATTAATAACGCCAAGAATTTTAATAATATTAGCATTTTTCAGGCTTGAAAATAAACATACTGCAAAATTAAAGTTAAGCTGTGTACCTAATAATATAATTATTATGTTTTATATGGTTTCGTTTTATTTTTCTAGAATTTGCCTGTATTATTCGGTAGGTAGGAACTGTTTAGAAATGTATTGTATGACTCCTAAGAGCAATCTTACTAATGGTCAGTTCACGCCGCAACGAAGTAACGAATTTATTTGCAGCGGTTATTGAGAGCCAGCCCCCATACTAAGCTGAGCATGTTTACCAACTTCGGCCCCATCGCCTCAATAAAAGAACTGGCGAGATAGTGATTAAATACATACAAAAACTAAGACATGTTCGGAAGGTCTATCGCAGCTTTTCAGCGTAACGCGAGCTTGCGTAAGATTTCTTTCAATATAACATCAAATGGGGCTTCCATATTATTATCCGACATACACCCCTGTTAACCCCAGAGAGGCAAGAGATTGGCTTGAGTTTGTAGGGCTGCCACTCAATTTAACGCCTGACCCCAGTGCCTTACCCCGCCGCGAGCGTATAACTCCTCGGTGACCACTGTCGGAAGTGTTGCCTTTGACGCCTTGCAGTGGTGCAAGGCACGAGCTGTTGGCGTATTAAACAATTAATTATAAAATAAAAGGGGATGTTCTTAATAGGAACCCAGATAACAAACCAAATACCATTTAAATTAAAAAATAAATACATAATACATAATTCATTTATTTCAGGAAACTTGACCCATATTAAAACACACAATTCACAATATAATAACAACAATAAATCATAATATTATTATTATTATTTAAGTACGTAAGAACTTCTTACTTGTATATTATTATGTACTTAACTGGTATCTGGTTTGTTTTTTATTCTAGTAGTACCTGATTCCATAGATACAGGATGTCGTATTTAGCGGTCTGGATCACTATTGAAATTCACTGTTGAAATTCAGAACCACTAGTTTTAGGGCGACTCCGCTTAACTCAAAGTGATATGGTACATTTGACGAGATTGATTAAAACGGACATCGTCAAAGCAAACCACATATTATTATGCCATGAAAATGTTTTCAAGTCACCCTTAGACATTTAGTCGAAAATAGACGAACCAAAATACATACAAACAGTGATTGTAACTACATATTTGTATTCGTAAACCTCCTTCTCTTGAAAATATTAATAGATATAGAGTTATCAACTAATTTGTCGTAGAAAAAAATAACCATTTATCGCTACCTGCTTACGCCTTGCGCCGATACTCAGACAAATCTTGCCGGACGCCGGACGCAACCGCCAAAACCTTGTGCAAACCGCGACGGAGGGACGTTGGTAATTAAATAGCCCTCATTGATAACACTGGGATAATCGTATGAATGTTTTGGTTTCATCACGGTAGAATAAAGCCTTATCCACAGGGCCACTCTGGTGCTAAATCGGCTTTCAGCAGACAAAGAAAGACATATTCTTTGTCTGAATCCCTGCTATATTCATTGGTTTTAAACTGAAAAAAAAAATGTATTTATACGTTATACATAATAATCAGAAAATTAAATTATACATCTTCAAGAAGTTAACTCAGATCGTATATATGTAAGTATAAGTAGGTATATATAATTATGAGTATGTACATCGATTTTGAAGGTTTGTTTAGTTTTATATGTTTTCACTCGCTAAGCATTATTTGAATGAAATAATCTGGTAACTCCATTCATTACGTACCTACAACGCATTTACATAATCGCCGGGGGCTGATTAAATTTGTAAACGCTGAATCATTCTGTTTTAGAAGTAACAACATTAATAATTCATTAATTATTACAAATTCCGAAGCGTATTCTTGACAATATGTTTTCTTTGGGTAGCTAAAGTAAGTAGGTATACCTACATAAGGGGTTGTTGTAAAGTTTCCATAAATTATGAATATATTATTATGATTGAAGTTTTCCGGAGATTTTGAAAATGTTGTCGTCAACTCGTCATGCTAAAACACACTGTCAAGTGTGTATTAGTGAGTAGAAAATAAAGTCCCAATAACTAATTAACTAATTAATTATTAATATAAGCAGTAAATTATTTTTTTCTGGCTTAGTAAGAAATCTGCAGGGGATTTAGTTTCGTTATTAAATTTTGAAGTACTTACTTACTTAATTATCATCACCTCATCATCATCATTGACTCCAAAAAAGGAGAAGGGTTGATTAAAGCGATTGTTATTCATAAACATCCACCAATACATGCAATTTGTATACATTAAACTTTAGTTGGATAATATTACGTCTGCTCAACTTTTGCAAAATGGCTATAACGGACTTTTAACGAAGGAGAAGTTATTGCAACCTCGCGGCCACGGTCTGCCAGACACGTAACTCAAAGTTAGTTTCAAACTTTTCAGTCATAATAACCCCTCCAATGAGGAAATTTTATTATGCTACATTATAAAAGCTAGGGTTTTCTCGCTCGATTATTTTGGGGGAGTTTCTTTGAGCTCAGAATGGTAACGTCCATTGTAACTCGAAAAGGCGTCACTATAATATAGTGGTTGTAATTAGCGGGAAAGGTGGTGCAACTTGTATGAAAAGTTGGTGGAAAAAGTCCTATCTGGGCCGGGCCTGTGGTGGATTATAGCCTAATCCTCCTCACGAAGTGGGATGACGCCCGTGCAAGCGTGGGCGTATCTGGGTTGTAGGTAGTGTCAGAACTTTTATTTACTATTCTATATAAAGTAACATTTTCCCTACACAAGAACCTTCAAATGGCTGTACATCATATCAAGTAATCATACATTTCAAATGACCCTTGAAACAAAAAGAAACGAAATTATAATCGGTTCAATCTATTAAAATAACGCCACTAATCGAGAGCTCCGATTTTTGTAGCATTATAGTTATTTTATTCTACAGAAGACGTTCAGTTTCAATAGAATGCTTATTTCGTTTTACCAATAACCGCATACCACAAGCCAAAGGTCCAAAGATAATTAACGACCCTAATCCTTGAGAAGGTCCGTGGTCAGGGGAACATAGGGCAGTGCTGCCATCTTATCCTTTCTAGAGATTAAGAATGAAGAAGACCTTAAGAATAATTACTTGGTGTGAATCTGTGGTTAGCAAAGGAAGAAACTCTATGTAGATGTTCGTATATATAAGCTCTTTAGAAAACCTGCCTAAAGAGACTGAGATAAGAGGCGGGAAATGAAATATTTGAAGTTGTTGGTTGATTTATTTTTTAAATTGTATTTTATTTAGTGCCAAGGGGAATTACTTAATAGGTAGTAATCTGATCCTAAATAATTGACACTAGTACTTTACTATTATTTTTTATACAAGGTGTAACAGCAAGGTGTAGGTAGTAATACTGTAACTACGCATACACATACATATTTCGAAGTAGTCTGGAGGTACTATAAATCTGTAAGTAGTTACGGTAATGAATTATTACACGTCAAAGTTTACTGCAAAACTAACCATCGTTCAACCCTAGTTATCAGCTGGGCAATGTCAGTGAACTTGAGGCATAGACTAACATGTACAGTCGTACCCAACTTATATGGTGCGTCGTGAATCTTCGTTCGCGCAGAAAAGAAAGTATGGTCTGAAGATTAACGAAATAATGCTTAAAACTTACAATCAACCTAAGATCACTATTACAAGGTTCATAATACACTGCAGCTGTTGCACATCGCAGTTCTACCTGCGCAGAAGATGAATTTTCAAAGCGCGGGAAATGCTATTGACCGCTATTGGTCGGCAGCCGCCCCGCCATCTTAGCGATCGCCGCGTGGCATGAGTGAGATGGAACTAACAGCTGCAGTGTATTATGAACCTTATAATAGTGATTTCAGGTTGATTGTAAGTTTTAAGCATTCTTTCGTTAATTTTCGGACCATACTTTAGGTATTTTCTGCGCGAACGAAGATTCACGACGCACCATATAAGTTGGGTAAGACTGTACGCTTTGATTTGTTACTTTTACACCTCTAGCCGGCGGCATTACTCAAACAAAACTAGGCCCGCCTTCAAATCCGTCAATACAAAATTCGTAAAAGTACTAAGGGTTCCGTTTGTTTTTTAAATAATGTTTTTACCAATTAGTACCAACCCGGACAGATGCAACCTGACAAAAGTATTTCTTGGCGGCTGAGTGATATCTGCTCCGTGTAATGTACCTACAAAAATTCTATTCTAAGGCGGTAAGTATCTGAAATGAATTTTTAAGAGGCTTTCAACTTTGTTACAATACTGAACCCTAAAATATTGTCGGCAAATTCAAAGAGCGCGGCGCACTTTGCGGCAGAAATAATTCAATGCCAGTGACCCGCGTAACGTGACGTCATCCGTATCATGTTAGGGTTGTAATATTTAGTTATTTTGTCAATTTGAGTGAAAAAATCGATTATCGATTTCAGGTTTTAGTACCCTGGCAAATGATTCATCACCAGGTACACATACCCACATTTCAATATAACTACACCTTGCCGATACACCCTGTATAGCCCCACACTAGGAGTACCTACTCCTGTATTGTGGGTACCAGTTATTCAGGGCGGGAATCGAACCTGCGGCACCAAGCGCAGCAGTCCGATAGCTCAGCCACTACGCCAAATTAATGGTATACTAGGGATACAAAGTTGTGTCACTTGTACCCGTTCGATTAACTTTATATAATGAAATAAAAAAATATTTAAGTAGGTAGGTATGTCTAGACGTTACCTATCTAGATATTACCTACGTGGCCTACTTATATCTAATTGCATTACCTGAGTTATAATATAAATGAAACTCGTTTAATTTTAATTTTATTTATGTTAGATAATCATAAAGTAGCTTAAAACTATATAGTTAGACAGTAATTCAACATTGTTATAACCTACATATACTTGACATTACTTGTAGTTGGTACATATCATTAGAAGAGTTTAGACACTCAAAAACTCAAGAGGGCCTCACAAATTATAAAAAAAACGACTGAAGCCAAATATACTTCGAAGATTGAAGTACCTACTTAACACAGCAAATAACAATAATATAAGGAGGTACCTACATATACATATTATATAGGTATATGTAGAGCTGGAGAAAAATGGTTGGCGTAGACGCCATAATTTACGATAACCAGTGTAAAACTAGCCTGAATTTCAGTGAGATATCATAAATTGCTTGCTGTGTTATTATTAAAAAGGTAGGTAACTAGGTACCTACGTATTCTTACGTAGGTACCTACTAACTAATTTAAGCCAACCTCTCTACGAACCTCCTTCGGCATAGCCATAGTTCCTCTATTCTATATCTTCTAGAAGTCAATACTAACAAAACTACAAATATATCAAAAATATATCTATGAAAAATAAAGCAATACTGCTTCTTACAATGAACTTAAAAATATACTTAAATAACTGAAAACATCATCGTTATGCAACAGATTGTGTTTTGAAGTTCGTTATTTCGAGATGATGTGGCTCACAAAAATATGTTCAGAAAACGTATAAGGAGTAACTGAAAATAAATTACAATCTTTATGAATAATATTTGGTAAGTATGACATGACGAATTCAAACCCAATCAATAGGTAGATAAACATTAAACAATGTCTGTTACCACAAACGATTAGACCAGAGTTAAACAGAGGTTTCGTTTCGAAGAGGTCAGGAGAATTTCGTTCGACAAAATCGACGACTATCACTCACGTTTTGTTAGGTAAGTACTCAATCCTGGCATACCTAATTATTTTACTTGTAAATTTGTTCTTGAGTTAGAAAAAGCGAGGATTAGAATTCGATTTGTGGAGAAAATATTTAGACTCGTCTGTTCAACTCTAGTTTAAATCTGTTGTGGTAAGACCGTGTAATTCCAAGCTAAGATCTTTCACCTGATCCCAAGGACTATAGTAACCATGGTTACATTACTATTGAATGGAAGATCAAACTAAATAATCTTATTGTTAGGTAGGTACTTGGGTATGGGTACATTTATACCTACTTACCTACCTTAAATTTTGTTTTTATGATCCAGTAAAGGAACCTCATTTTTCAAGTAAGCTTTAGAAATATTTACTACTGCCGCAGAAGTGGCCCAAAGATTTGCACTTCTGGCAAAGATCCTGGGGGTGGTGTTTAGAGGGGTCACTCTTGTCAAGTCCCGAAGATTTTTCCCGGGGAACCTTGAAATAAAAAACACTAATTAGTGGCTGTACGTCAGTGTACGTAGGCTTTGTTCTAGTTAAGAAGAATTTATTCTCAAAAAGACTACAATAGTCACTTACATGAGAACGAGAGATATCATTATATAATTTTAATGTCGTTCGTTTAGATAAGCATAGGTACTCATTCAATGCATTTTTATTAAAAAAAAATAAAAATATGGTAGGTAGGTAGGATATATTTCGTAAACTTCCTTACTTAATCAATTATTGGAATCGGATTTGCTTTGGTAGTGTTACACGTTATATTATAATTATAGCCCAAAGTTTTGTTTAATACCCACCCGGTCAAATGCTAAACAATAAAGTAAGAAATCTTATGTACCTACCTACTTATTTATTTTTAATAAAAATTCTATTTTAGGATGGAGTAACTTGGATGTTTGTTACTCAATCACGCCATACAGGGTGAACGGGTTTTGATGAAATTTGGATGGTAATAACTAGATGGATGAGCCACTGGATTAGCACGTGGACTGTACAACACTACTTTTTGTCGGGGGAATTGCGGGTAAAACCGCGCGTCACAGCTATTTCAAATGAATCTTTCGATTTTACAGACCTGTTTGTATGGGAACACATTGATGTTGCATTTGGTGCATTCTTGTCCACAATTCGCCCAGGAGTTAGCGCTCGACCACATCCTCTGACAATTCGGACATCTATACTCGCCGAAGACTCGCTGTTTGCCTTGGTACGGGGTTTTGCTGCCGGACTAGAACGGATAAAACACATTTTACTTATAATTCCTATGTTACCCAGACACAGGCCTAATATACGAGTATAATACATCTATTAAGTACCTAGGTAAGTAGCGAATTTAAACATATAAGTATCCAGATACAGGCATAAATTATATCTATTAGGTAACTTAATAATTTAAAATAAAATATACCTAAGTACCTACATAATTATTACCTATCTACTAGATACAGGCATATTATGATGAAATATCGGGTATAGCTTTATATAAGTAAGTTCTATAACATACCTACCTACTGGACGACACAAGAGGTGACGACTTTTCGAATGGTGATAATAATAAATAATAAATACATAGGCACTTAATCATACTAAATACTACAGGTAAGTACTTACCGACATCGCCTTTGTCTGTGTCACAATAAATTCTAAATTACGTAGTTCCGTAAGATTTTCAAAAAAATCTTCTATAGGTACCCTACCTATTTAATAACTTTTGTAAAAACACAAAAACCAGCGCAATAGAGGAATTGGAACTGAAAGAAAATTCATGCATGGATTCTTTTTATACTACCTACCTATAGGTACATACGTAGGTACCTATACAAAAACTAGTGATGGGATGGGTAGGAATTGAACGTTATAACATAACGCTGAGGGATACGTTACCACAACAGTTACAGAGAATAAGCTGTTAGTTATTCGATCAATAATTATATTGTTAGCATTGACACCACTATACATTATTTGAAAAGAAATTAAACGATTTTGAATGCACGAACTAAACCTAAAAATATTTTTTATTAAAAGTATGAAAAGTGATATTTTATAAAATACTGCTGTCCTTTTTTATAAAGATAGAATGAAATAACAAGAAATTATGTTTAAGTGCATGTAACGTGTATCCCCTATCCATATTCAAACCCATACCTATTATTATTTAAAACATTGGTAATGTGATAATTCTTAGAATTCGTATTACTACCTATACTTTCTATGCCTCCTACAAATTTCTCTATGAAAATAATGATACCTACTGTTTCATAGTTGCACATAAATAATAATTATTATTAGATCGTTATTCTAAGTAACATGACGATAGCCTAAATCAGCGGTACTCTAAGTGTGTTCCGCGGAACCCTAGGGTTCCGCGCTACCCCTGTAGGGGTTCCGCAAGACTAGAAAAAAATCATAACACCTCTCTCTGGTCACTGGTCGAACGTTTTGACTCCGCCCGCCGCGCGTAAGTATACTTGTGAGCGCGCAGTCCCTTTGATAAAAGCCTCTGAATTAGACTCTATAGTTGTGAACAAGTGACTTCCGGCTCTATCTTCGAAAACATAAAGTCGAGGTTGTTAAAGAATACACTTTTAAAAACTATTGTTTTATTGTAGGGTTCTGTCAAGTATTTTGCTTGTCAAAAGGGTTCCGTGACCAAAAAAGTTTGAGAACCGCTGGCCTAAATAATAATCGAAAGATGTATTTTTTTCGTTATAATTAGGTACCTACTAAGTATTATAATGGTCTATCAATTTTTGGTCCGGAGCTTTTCAATAATAATTATGCCCATAATATGATATAATATAAGTAGGTACATGTATTTTTAAATTATTACCTTTGTCTTACCTAGGTACCTTATTCTGAAAGGTTATTAATTAGCATATCATTCTGTTATTTCTAGTTAAAATAGCTGTTTCAAAATTACAGTGCTATTCGTTAGATTCAAGCCCTATAATAGTTCGGGGAAGTCCCACTATTTGTTCGACGTGAGGTGACGCAGCTTATCGGCAGCTAGTAATGGAGCGCCCGCGCCGGCTAATGCCGAAAGGTCGTACCTATGCGCTAAAATATTATTTTCACACATGCCTGAAAGTGTTTCATATTATTAGCTCAGCTTAGCGGAGCGAAAAGAGATTGTTCAATCCTAGTGAGCAAAGTACTTTTTTTTTGTTTGTATGCTCGCTATTATCAACAGGCTGAAGATTCCACTTTCAAATGTTCCATTTTTACATATTTTTTTCATAATTTCTAAACCGTCTATGCAAGACGAGTTTTTTTTGTTTTAAACAAAATTTAGAACAAAAACTAAGCAGACTTTAAAACCAAACAGAAAGGCACTAAAAACTAAAATGAACTGCTTACATTAAAATAAATTAATAGGTAGTATTATACAGATTAATTTTCCAGTTATTTTGATTTTAAAAACAAACTACTGACCCGATTCTGATAGAATATTCTATTCTATGGGACCACTTCGGAATAATAATTATTATAATACCATATCAAACTTTCAAACAAAAAAAAATTCAAATGGGTTCGCCCAGTCGAAAGTTATGAGATAATGAACATAAAAAAGTACCTACATTCGAATTCAGAATGTTCTCTTTTTTTAGGTCTGTAAAATTGGATCTAAAAATTACTCACATTGTTGGCAATCATTGGATATGACTGTGTGTGCGTATGCGTGCGGTTTTATTTTTAGATTTTATTCACATTCTGGCTATTTGGTCACTGCAGCAGGGGAATCCCCTAATTTAAATAGAGGAATTAAACACCTACTACGTAACCCCTAATAATTAGTGACAAGCTCAACAGGCAATTATTACTACAGTACCAATATGTACCTAGGTAGAAACTTATTTATACCTACATAATTTATTTACTTATTAATTTTACAAAAACCACGGCTCTTAAAATTAATTTTTTGGTAAGTTGGTAGGTACATAATAATATAAATTTAACCTAAATCCACAGTTTTACATTTTAGGAATAAATTTACAATAATAATTAATTGTTTACCTACCTACTTAATATTTATCTTTATTTCGATTATGACGATGGTCTGCAACGAAAATTTTATGTTTTCTTGTTGGCTGTATGCTATCTTTGTAAAATAATTATTTACTAATCTATTATCAATAATAATAATATGTATTTAGGTGCAGATAGAGACAACGATGACTTTACTGTTATGCAATCAAAGTTAAGACAGAAATCAAAGTTAAGAGAGAAAGTCAGAAATTAATGACATTAATGTTCTGAGGGTAGTGCATACTTACCTTAATAATGTAAATACATAGTCATAGTTGATTTTGCCTAATTTTTAACATGACGTCACGCTGCACTAATCCGCAGTTGACGCGTATGCAATGCAAAGGTATCCTCGACTTATTTTTCTTCTTGAGTGAGAGCAAACAGGCTAAAACGACTCAAGAGCGCAGTGCTTAGTAATTAGAAGCTCTGCAGTGTACAGTCCGCAAAAAGACGAAACAGGTTTTTAAATTCTACTGTAGTAGGTATACCTAGGTATACTGTGTGTGTAGGGTATATTATAAAGGCACCTACCTACTTATTGTTATTATTCAGTATTATGAATTCGATGATGGATTTTTTTACTCTAATGTACCTATAGACACTATAATAATTATTATGGTTTCATTTCTAAAATGAATAGTAGGTACGTAGGAACTTAATAATCACTCTTGACTCTAGTGAGTTACTGCGGTAATATTATCATCAATAGCTATAGGTATGAAAACAACATCATTAGGTACTAGGTATAATAATAATTAATATGTACCTATATTTATGTATTTTTAAAATATACAAGGTGTATCGGCAAGGTGTAGTAATATTGAAATGTGGGTATGTGTACCTGGTGATGAATCATTTGCCAGGGTACTAAAACCTGAAATCGATAATCGATTTTTTCACTCAAATTGACAAAATAACTAAATATTACAACCCTAACATGATACGGATGACGTCACGTTACGCCGGTCACACAACGCTTGCGCGATGCAGGATTTCTTAGAAACGGCCCTGGCGCCATCTAGTAATTTTTGGTGGAACTTTTACCACAACTTTACTTCTACACCTAGTTTTGTTTGAGTAATGCCGCCGGCTAGAGGTGTACAGTCTTACCCAACTTATATGGTGCGTCGTGAATCTTCGTTCGCGCAGAAAATAAAGTATGGTCCGAAGATTAACGAAAAAATGCTTAACACTTACAATCAACCTAAGATAACTATTATAAGGTTCATAATACACTGCAGCTGTTAGTTCCATCTCACTCATGCCACGCGGCGATCGCTAAGATGGCGGGGCGGCTGCCAACCAATAGCGGTCAATAGCATTTCCCGCGCTTTGAAAATTCATCTTCTGCGCAGGTAGAACTGCGATGTGCAACAGCTGCAGTGTATTATGAACCTTATAATAGTGATCTTAGGTTGATTGTAAATGTTAAGCATTCTTTCGTTAATCTTCGGACCATACTTTATTTTCTGCGCGAACGAAGATTCACGACGCACCATATAAGTTGGGTAAGACTGTACATGTTAGCCTATGCCTCAATTTCACTGACATTGCCCAGCTGATAACTAGGGTTGAACGATGGTTAGTTTTGCAGTAAACTTTGACGTGTAATAATTCATTACCGTAACTACTTACAGATTTATAGTACCTCCAGACTACTTCGAAATATGTATGTGTATGCGTAGTTTCAGTATTACTACACCTTGCTGTTACACCTTGTATATAATTATCATTATTCTTAACAAGTAATATTATAATACTTACATAATAATAAAACATGTCCTCGTCGGAACAAGGGTGCTAAATAACCGCGTCCTGAATACGCCCAGTGGTGCAACAATTCAAGAGCAATAAATAACTGCTTGATTTGCTGACGCTACTCAAGGCTTGCGAACGGCCTCTTCAATCGTTAATCGGCACAACCCTACCATTCCAGGGTTGTCACTTCCCTTGAAATGGAGATCGTCAACCGTAACTAGGTAATTAGTGGGGTTGTTTGAATTTGCTTCTGAGACCTTATTACTGAGTCGCGCCTTTTAAAGAACCCGGAATGTTTTGTAAACTTAAGTAGAAGCTCGAGAAATCTGAGTTGTGAACTGCTTTTTTATAAAAATAAAAAGTAGGTAGGATGTACGTACTTACTACTTACCCACGGGGCACTCTTAAAACTTTAAGTAGGGTAGGTACTAAAAAAGTTTAGGTAGATAATTAGGTACCAACCTAAGTACCTAGATATACTTCAGTAGATTCAAAAGCTTTATTGACAACATAATCTACAATAGACATTCTATTTTCTTGGACTAAGCTGTGTGAATTGTATTTTTTAATATTAAAATCAGGTGTTATTGGGTATCTAACCCGTGCTTAGAACTATACCTACACTTACCCACATACTTCATTTGAAAAGTTTTTGTTGTTTTTTTTAGTATGGTAGGTACTGTAAGTAAAGAACACAATGTGGTTCATCTGTGAATACTTAGGTTCATCACGTGTAATGTAATTCAAAAGAAATAAAATTAAATAATAACGCCTACAAAAAGTACTGAGTCACTTGATTAGCTGACGTACTTGCAAACTAAAACCAGCAGGCGCAAAGCTCGATAATTACTAGACGAAACCTCAGATTAAAACTGTAGAGATAAATTATAGTTTAGATTTAGAGTAGGTACTCACACAATTTAAAAGAGCAGGTAAGGTAGTATATAGATATACGAGTATTGATACTCTCACAGCCAAATAGATATGCAAATACAAAACCGTATTCACATGGATGACTATTCAATTCCAAAGGTCCAGCCAGCCAATTTTAAATATTCCATGTGCGGTCTACCGTAAAATCTACAAAGAAAACGTATTACAGATCTTTTATTGCATTTTCTCCCCATTTTTCTACGCCTGGGCCATAGGATAACGCAATTTTATGACACTTTTTATCAATAATACAAGATCTCTCGCTTGTGTATCTATCTCGCATTTTAATATTTAATTTCAGCGTAACATGTTTGACCGCTCTTTTAGCGATGTTATTGATCTGTTACTCGATTTATTATTTTATTGCTAGACTGTACCTAGGTGGAATTTTCAATGGCACCTATTTAACAGCTTTTTTCTTGGTAGGTATACCTACCTATTTATATACTTATAACAAATATAATACTCGTAGTTTTACATATCGAATATATTAGTCTATTCATTAAATTATATCCAAAGGTACACCTACTCCTCTCCCAATTAAACCGAAACAGTTCTAAACATTGAGTAAATAAATACTTGATTGGCGTCTCGCTTTCTGTGTTAATTAGAGGCTTTAAGGGGTTAAGTAGAGCTTAAAGTATCCACTCAATCAAATTTCCTTTCCTTCCAAGAAAGGAGCCCTTTCGTGCCCTTTTTCTCGGATGTCAATGAGTTCTTTTCGTGTCAGATCCACGTTAGGGAAGTCTTTAATTGAAATAAATATTTGCACAGACAATTTTCTTTCGTTACGACGCCTGTCGTCTCTAAATTAGGCGAAATCCTCCACTTTGTGTGTACTTTGTGAATTATTTGTCTAATTATAAATGAAGACAGCTTGAGCGTCAATCGGCAGGTATTTTATAATTAACTGCGTAGTCAAGGCGTTGATTTACTTAATTGTATGTAGGCCTTACCTACCTATTGGAGTACTTATTGTTATAAATATCATTTAATCCTAATTTCCGTAGTGGCTAACGTACAGACAGAGGAACATGACGAGGGCCGTAAGAGCCACATTGTCATTTGTCACCTTCCCATTATAATTTGATGCAATGCCATCCAAAACAATTGCTAATCTTACATGGCAACGCAGCGCTCACGTTTTTGCATCATATCATGCCAAAAATTCGCTGGATAGAGTGCCTCTTGTTACTTGAATTTAAATTCTTATTTACATGGGCCCTATGATATCATCGGCCCCGAGTCCAAACCAGAAAAACCGCCAAGAAACTAGGTTTAAATTTTTCAACATAATTTCGAGTGTTCCATAAAAAGTAGCATTGATGTAGAAGTAGGTATGGTTGATATTCGCCAGGAACCACTAGAGCTGATTGCCTTGAAGACAAATTTAATCACGCTTTTGTAAACATTTCTTCGTAATATCTACGATTTTGCCAAATCTACCTATCACTTTAGCGAATCTTTTCAAATAATTGTCAGAACATAACACCATGGAATCCTTTTAACAGCTCGGAAAATTGCTAAAGGTCTCGCGCGGTGCCCGCCCCATTCAATATCTATTTACTTATATTGCTATCACTCGACATGCATGCAGTTGGCGTGGAAACTCGTTTTAGTGCTAGAAGTGAACCTAAGCAGCGCACTAATGGTATTGAATCTGGGGACTGGAGAGTTCGAGCATAGGACGATCCGTGGAAGCCCAACGGTTATGTGCCTAAGATTATTTTGTTTCTCAGATGACGTTCTCCAATATACTTACCTAAATGCACTACAAATCGGAACGTAGCCGACACTACTTTATATTTTGACACTCGGGTTCTTTTACAGATAAGGGTGTTCCTCTTTCCACCCAAATAAGTGAACAAGGAGCCTGCAGGAATCTACCTAGAGGAAATAGTTTTCGAAATCATTATTAAGAAAACGAGTTTCGCTTTTGCTTGGCATATCTATACAAATAATCTATGCCACCAAGGCCAGACATCTCTGGATGCATCAGCCGCAGTCCTAGACCTGATGCATACTTATTGCTTGATTTTCCGCTGAGCAGTTTCAATTGAACAACGACATTAGCGGTGTACTATACATTTCTTAGTTTTCAGTCGTCGCTTTCAGTTATTCGAGACTAAATCGCTTGTTTAGTCTTATTGGTTCACCAAACTACATCTTAAAACTAATTAGGAGAGTGCAGTGACCAAAAATTCCAATTGTCATGCAAAAACTGTGAAGGAAAACATTGTGCGGAAACTGGCATAGGTATCCAAGAACCTCCAAATTCAAGAATAATTATATGGTATCCACTATCCTGCACTGTCCCATCCTCTCTCTGAGTCACTGTGTCCCAGCAGTGAGAACGTAAAAGCCTGACGATCATGATGGCGTCATCATAGCTAAAAATCTGCTGTAATAATAGGCACTACCTATCCCTTGATCCCTTCTACATAGAATGTATTTTCATTCACCAAAAGGTACAGAAAAATATAGTCACATAAGAATATCTTTATGACGATCTTATGAAAGACAATGTGCAGACCAGGCGAGCATAAGTTGCGAGAAGCCATCACAAGTGCGGGTAATGTGAACCGCCCAGGCTTTATAGTTATTTGAGTGGGCGGGCCAGTTAACGTCCTAATTTATAACGTTAATACGGGGCACATGATCACCACTGGACCGCATTAAGCCCATACTGTGTTATAACACTCTGCGTTAGCAAGTATTAGATTGTTTGGTCTATGAAATGAGTTAGTTGAGACGCGTGACTGAAATTTTGGTAGCTTTTCGTGTGTCAAGTAATGCGAGTTTTCTACAATACCTACTATTATTTAGTAGTATGGTAAGTACTTAACACTAAACAGTGTCCGTCTAGTTAGCGACTTAGCGACTTAGCGAGTAGAAAATCTATCGCCAAAATCCTATCAGGTGTTACGGCACAGGCCCTTGCATTGACAGCCAGTCCTATTCTAGACTGAGCAGGTTTATCACCTTCGTCGCCGAAATCCTTAAAAAAATAACAAGGCAAGGTCAACCATGGATACTTCTCTTTTGCACATTTCTTTGAATATATCTTCTGCCACTGTCATTGTAATAAACTAGTTGCTTTGAGCTAAATACAATAGACTACAATTACCTCAAACCCTCGCTTATTTATTTTTATTCCTTTGAACAGAACGTAGACAATCTTTTACTGTCTTCAAAGGATGTTTTCACAAGCACTGGAGAAAATAAAGTCTATTGGTGGATAAAAATAAACAGACCCAATGACAGCGCAGTGCGTAAAAATGTCCTTGGGGGTTTATTCTGTCTATTTTTTGTGTCCTTGGGGTTTTATGATCTTTTAACTCATTGATACAGGCGGTTTGTTAAGAAAACGTCTCCTTACTGACTGATTAATTAAGGCTGAGCCAAAACCACAGATGTCATTAACACGAAATTTTAACAATGGGTAAGTTTCTTTTGGTGCGTGACCATCCCTTAAAAATCATTTTAAATTCCACCCTTATGGAGCTTTTTATTATATCTATCTATATAAAGGGATGGAAATTTGATTGAAAATCCGTATTATTTGAAAATAAATCCATGCCATCCATGTCGGATAAAAGTTATATGTTCAGTGTTTTTGAAAAATCATTTAAGTATAAAATATGTATAGGTACACATATTATTATAACGACACGAGAAAATTGTTGGTCGGATAAAGGTTATATTATATAATGTTCAGTGTTTTTGGATAATCATTTATAAATGTTACACACACATATTATTATAACGACACGAGAAAATTGTTTGAGGGGTAATTACCCTCCTCTTCCAGTCTTGTACGAAAATTCTTCGAGGAGATCGGAAAAACGGTCAGTCTACAAGGCACAAGAATAAAACGCAACACTCACACGTAAATACGGCGTCAATTTATAATGCACAAAGCAATGTGAACGCTTTACCGCAGACTATACGAACGATATATTATACGAACGTTGTGTGCGACGGACGCGGAGGGCGGGCAATCGAACATTCGGTATTTCAGGCAGTTAGACAAGATTTCAGACGCATTGTTTAAGTTATTCCGAGCATCCGACCGTTCGTTTCGGAGACGAAACTATTTCCAGGGCTGTCGGCACGGAAAATAATACCTGTGAGGGTGCAGTGTCTTTTATTTATATTGGGGAAGAGGTATTTTTTTGCTTTATTTTGTTTTGTGTACATACAACAAATTTTTGGACCACTCCTTAATATTGAGTTCAAAGTAGTATCAAATGATGATTTTTGTGCTAAGTACTATAGTAAAAATTAATAAAAAAAACAATAAAAAGAGTACAGCCGAATTGAGAACCTGCTCCTTCATAAAGTTATTTTCTTTCAAGAAACTATACGCTCTGCCAGAATAATGCTACTGCAGCCAACAGCATAACATTTTCAACGTTAATCACTGTTTTCTTATTTATTTCACATCAATCAATGACTCAATGAACCTACGTCCAAATCGTAGGTTCACATCTCAAAAGTAGGTATTTTTCGTAATAAAGTTGGTGAGTCAGGACGGTATTACACCGTCGACCTTGCAAGCATGATTCACCTATATGAATCATCGGTAAGTAAACTGGATTTTACGATCACCTACTGATTTCAATACAAGAATATTTCTGTAAAAGTGATAACTAAGAAACAACTCAAATCTGAAAGGTGTTGGGTGAATCACAGATTTGAATTGACTCCGCACGTTTATGTGATTAAGTATCTATAGATCTTGTAGTTTCTGTATCCTTAGATACATGGTACCTAGTAAGGAGTCAGGATCTAAGCAATACGCAATTACGCATGTGACAAATGACGTAAAAAAGTTCGGCTAGAATCACGCTCAGTATAATTATTGCAAACCTGCGATCGGATGCCTAATACAGTTTTTGGACTGACATAATTAATCCCAATAAAATATAAAGGTATAGGAACTTGCAGTAGAGTGTAGACTGCCTCTAGCTTTAGCAACCCTGTAAAACTAAATTTGCTATGCAAACGGCGTAGCGGTCAGGTTCGCTACTTGCAGTTGCGAACAATCAATCAGTCACGGCAAAGAGATTCCCTTGCGTGACTTGATTGGTGCACAATGCAATTTAAAACCTGGGTTAGATGATATATCTGAGTTTCTTCGAGAAAACTTCAAGGGAGCAATTAAAGTGAATGAAATCCTTACAAATGCTACGAAACAGCCTTCTAAAATATACAGACAGTCGACGTCGAAGACTTATAAAAGTATTGAGGGACTTTTCTTGTCAAATGCAAAGGTACCTTAGTATTTCAAAGCATCTGTTGTAGTTTATTTATACAAGAACACAAAATATCCTTCAAAGGGTCTTATCTTGAAGTCGGGTCTAATATTTTTCTTAGACTCTTTGTTCACATGAAAATATTTACCAGACTGTTTCTTACAACTGAACACATGCTTTCAACAATCCCCTCTAAGTGTGCAGAGAAAAATGAACAAGAGAAATAAGCTTGCGTTTGGAGTTTATCATTTGTTTTGAAATATCACACGTAAACTGTAACCGCTACTCTTGAATTATGTTTTATAAGTACCTCAACGACCCTTTGTATTGTAACCAATGACTAAATTAATGATATTGCTTGTAATATAGGTATTTTCTATACTTGGTGAACGTGTCCTACAAAGTTATGCGAGGCAGCGTTGCACGGGGTTGGAATAATGCAACCAATCGAATCAATTCCTTATCCTGTCAAGGCATAATAAAGCGACCCCTGGGTGCGCCAGGTTTGGTGGCTCGGGTGTTGTAGGTGGTAACAAATAAGCAAGTCTAAATCCACAGTATGAACCTAAGTTTATTATGCTATGCACACAAAGCCACAAAAGTTTTGTAAGAAGGAAAAACAGATGAAGAGTAAGATAGGTAATTTTATAGGTCACACATAGGTCGTAGTCACCGCGCGAAAGAAAGCGGAAGCCCTAAAGCATCCCAAGCAACGGATCGTTTATTATTGAACGGAGGCGCGTCGAGTAAGAGGCGATACGGGTACCGCGTCTGTACGCTAGTTCTCGACTGGCCGGTTCGGCCGCGCGGGGCTGAGCCCTCAGTGCGCGTGCACCGCTTGTCTGCGTTGAAACAATGCCTGCCGCATACTACGGGTCTCACCCGGCCTTGCGCGTGTATTTAATATTTTATTGATATTTGTATAAATGTTGATGTGTGAAGTGTGACGTATTAATGTGTAGTTAAAGTGTAAATATAAAATAGATAGGTAGGTATGCTATATTATTGTGTATTGTTAGTGTTTGTAAATTAATAAAATAGGTATTGTAGTGTATGTAGTGAGTCACCTACATCTCTCCCCTCCAGAGACCGTGTCTACGGGCGATAGAAGTCTGGAAAGTGGACACGCCTTCCTGAAGACGTGGTCCGTGCTAGTGGAAAGTCAGGAGGTGGTGTCTGTGAGGGATCTGGGGGTTGTTTATCGCGTCGTATCGGTGTAACGTCGTCGGACAGCATATAGGCTGGCTTTAGGCGGTCTATGCTTACTGTCACGTCCTTGCCCTTGACGCGGATTTTTATGTATTTGGCACTTCTCTTCAGAACTTCATGTGGCCCTGTGTAAGCGGGCTGTAATGAGCCATGTGACGCGTCTTCCCTTAGGAATACGTGGCTACATGTGGCAAGTTCCTTGAACACAAAGACTCTGTGTTTGGAGTGGTGCCGAGTGGGAACCGGGCGTATATTTTCGGCGAACGACTTCATACGGGCTGAGAAATCAGTGATGTCAGTGGTGTAGCCTGTGACATTGTGCCCGAAAAATTCGCCCGGTAGGCGAAGTGGCTCCCCATAAACCAACTCGGCCGACGAAGTTTGGAGGTCTTCTTTGATGGCGCTCCTTATGCCGAGAAGTACAAGCGGTAATGACTCGGTCCAGTTAGCGTCCGCGTGGCAGGTGATAGCTGCCTTCAGTTGCCGGTGGAAGCGCTCAACCAAGCCGTTGCATTGAGGGTGGTATGCTGTTGTTCTGCGGTGATCAAAACCGATGGAATTGGATAGTTGCTGGAATGATGATCCATGTGGGCTGCGGTGAACTGTGGTGTGCTGATGTCGTCGCTGATAGCCTTGTGGTATCTGGATCCAGACAGCTCGGTGAGTCGGCTGCGTTGGATCTGGTGATGAGGCTGGATGCTGGCTTGCGGTGTTGCTGCTTGACGATGTTGATGGAGAAGGGTAGGAGAGCGACAAGTGAGAGGTTGTATTTTTTTATTGAGGTGTGAGGTAACTCTTTTCCTCAAGTCGCTTGAGAGGAACTGGTGGAATCAGTCTCGACTCACCGAAGACCATAGCGACTCGGCGCACATACGGTCCCGACTCACCGTGGACCAGGTCTCGACTCACCGCAGACCAGCGCCAACACTCTCAGTCTCGACTCACCGCAGACTTCGAGCAGCACTTCAAGCATCAACTGGCACTTGCAAGCATCGACCGACACAGACGATACGACTTCCAGTCTCGGAAGGGAGTGGTGTGGCGAACCTCATCCGCCACACTAGACAAAACGGCACGTAGCGGGCATTTACGGAACTATCCTGCATCGCGCAAACGATATTCGCGCGGCCCGGACGTATAAGTAGAAGTTTCAACGAGGAACAATCGGACAGCTGTCCCCGAGCAATATCACCTGGCTCGGTCGGAAGACTTCCCGGAATGTTGGAGGCGCTTCTGAAGTGGATCATCATCACCACGATCCACTCCACACATTCGACCTCCACACCAGGTTCTGCTCTGATCTGCTGTAAAAATCCTAGCCATTACTTTTTTTTCATAATATAGAACTTTGTTTACACTAATTGTATTCTTTTTACGTGTAAGATACTGCGAACTTCAAACCAATAAACCATCTATAATATTTTGACATACTTAATTGAAAGTTTATTTTGAAGAGATCGGTGTTAAAATTAATAACACTAAAATCATATTACCCTATTTACCTGACACCGAACAAAAGTTTCCTAGAAACTATATTTTACCATTTTCTTTTGAAAACTTAAACGTTTTGTGTGTTACAGACGATTTATAGTTCGGTTACAAGGCGACATGGGTGTAATAATTTGTTAGCCTGCAAGTATTTTAATGAAATTCCTAGAACGTCTGGGTGGTGTTACAAATTATAACTAATGGCGATGTGTAATACTTATATTCTGTACTTGGTATAATTTCGTAGTCACTTTGTGGTGCAGTCACGATAGGTGTCGGAATAAGTGGTACGAATTTCTTTAAAGTTCAAACTTAATTACAGGGTCATTTGTTACATTTTTAATGCTGCATTTGTTGGTTTGACAACTGTTATAATAGTCTTGAAGTCACAAAAATATGAGTAAAAGCCGGCCCAAGAAGGTGTAAATTCAAGTCTATGTTACGCATTTTGGTCTCAAAATGATAGGAGGCGACGATGTGACTGTAATATATTAGATTCAAACAAAAAAGTAATATTTGTTAGATTTTCAATCGATCATAATAATTTTATGATCCCATAATAAAATCAAATAGTGATTCGATCATGAGATCCGGTACTTCCTTATTCTTGCTGTCACTCAAAAACGCTGTGACTTGCAGCAGAGTGAGAATGTCTTCATTTCGAATCCATGGTCGTTGCTCAAAGGACTTTGCCTAGGAATGTTGACAGAGTTACCGCATGTCTGAGGCTGCGGTAAGTTTCATATTTTTTCAGGATGTCGAGCACGAAAAGCATGATGGCAGATGAGATATTATTTATTTTGTTAGATTGAGAAGGTAACGCATTGACAAAACAAACCTAAAACTCGCGTTTTCACTCGCGTCACAAAAGCACCGGCTATTTTTATAGCGCTTAATGCAAATCGATCGATACCAGACTCGCATCGAGCGTACCTTATTTATTCATAAACTTTGAAAGTCGACTTCCTACGCAAGCTGCTTTTTAGAACTTATCTCTTAGTTTGTCTTTGAAGTTTCTCCTTGAAATCTTTTATGCAAACAAATTTAAGTTGAGGAAATAACTGGATTTAATTCTTTGGAAGAATTCAATTCTTATTTGCTGATGTGCTTCTTAGCCTTTTTATTAGGGTTTATTAATTCATAATAAGCATTTCAAATTGTCGTTAGGTGTGGCAGTGTAAGGGGGAGGCGTATGTTCAGCAGTTAACGTCTTCAGGCTGATGATGATGATGATGAATAAGCATTTTTGGCAAGAGGAAGCTTCTTAGCCTAATATGAAAAGTTATTGGAAAGTACGTTCCACAGGATAGTAAACCTACTACAACAAAGCGAATGAATCGCCTGGGACCTACCGTGTACAGTAAAGTTACCGACCAAACAATGGCACATCGACGATAATTACCTACACAAGATGGATCCTGCACTAGAACCAGATACCATTAGTCAAAATTATACATTTGGACTTCAAAATGATAGTACAAATGTCGTCGAACTGATTACTTACTTACAGGTAAGTACTTGACAAATATATAATTAAACGTCAAACTCCGTCCCATATCTCTGAATATTATTGAAACTAGATATGTTGACCCTTCTTTGATGTTTATTTATATTTGTGCTACATTACTTGCCAGCGACTGTACGTACGTATAATACAATAAAACTAATATAAACTATTACTTTATATGAACTCCTTTAAAAACTATTAACACTTTCATCTACTTACATCAAAAGTATTTTATATTTGCAAGGGATCGTAGATAGGACGGCTCAATTGAAATATCGACTCTTCGATGCTCAATCTCCTTTTTACCAAATAATTAACATGTACGAACTCGATCCCTCAATTTACTCATGTATTGCTATTTAGGTACATACACGTCACGTACGTAAACGTTGATACAGCATACAATTATTACAATCCCTTCTGGCGTAATTATTGTTATTTCGGGGTTAAAAACCTACCCCAATAAATTCTCAAAACCAATGAAAGCCTCAGAAATGAAAAACTCAAATAACAATTTACCTACATTGTAGACAAACTGAAACCAAAACAATATCATATTACGTTTACCTCCGTACGGCTTCGCCCATTTCAATCTGAAGATCTGTACAACTTGTACCTACGGGATGTTTTCTAGAATTCATTTTCTACCACTTTTGATATATTTAGAGTAGTCTGATGGCATTGAACCGTAGACTGGGAGTAAGGAGGTGTTTACACAAATCGATTTCCGTGGAAATGCTACGAGGCTATTTTTTCTTTACTATACTTACTTATTGTGTAAAGACTGTTAGCTGCTACGTTTTGCATCGATAATCAAGTTGTAGAGTTATCTACCACATGTTTTTGCAATAAACTAAACAAATTCTCAGTTCTAATCATAATATATTTAATGATTGCCCTTATATTTTCGTCAGGTCTTAACTCAAATAGTTATATAGTCCTACTAATATTATAAACGCGAAAGTTTCTGAGTATGTATGTAAGTTTGTTGCTCTTACACGCAAAAAACTACTTAATGGATTTTGATGAAACTTCACAAGCTTAGGTACATATCAGAATAACACATAGGCTATTATTCCTAAAGATATAATTATCGTATATTATCCAAACGCGGATGAGACCGCGGGGCGCAGCTAGTAGGTACTTAATAGTTATTGTTATGTGTCTTCAAATGTGTCCTCGCGAGCAAAGTCGGCGCATGTAAACTTGAACTTAGGCTATACGCAGGTCCTATAATACATGGTCTAGGTAGGTAGCTGGCAGCTCATGGTCGGGTAATGGCCTCGACACCTTTACCCTAACACGGTTAATGTCAACCCCTCTTTGCATCTGATTTGGGGTGACTGCAGGGATGAATAGGGTTTCCGTTGTTTTCTGTGCAGACTTTTCAGACCAAACAAAGCCTGTCTGTAATGTTTGAAGCATGTGTATTATCCTACTAATATTATAAAGCCGAAAGTTTGTGAGTGTGTGTGTGTATGTTTGTTAGTTCTTCACGCTCAAACGGCTGGACCGATTTCGATGAAATTTGGTATAGGGATAGATTGAACCTATGAGACGGACATAGGCTAACTTTTATCTCAAAAAATAATCTCGAAGAGGATGAAATAAAGGTTGAAAGTTTGTATGGGTAATTAATAATTATTAATGTGAGGAATCTGAAAATGTATATTTAAGCTACCTATAGGTGTTGTACGTGTAATGCGGGTGAAACCGCGGGACGCCGCTAGTGTTTAATACCTTAAAGAATTCAACTTGTAAGTACTTTAAATCAGTCACAATCAAACCTTACGTAAATACGAGAGTGGGATAATGTCGTTTGCACTGTAAGCTGTAGCCCAATTAATGCAATAGGAATGGTTTTATTTATTTTCACAACGCTCAAAATACATATTATTAAGAAACTTAAGTAACTAATTATTAACAAACTTCATTTCTTCTTTCGCTTTTATGAAATACGCAGCCCCACACTAGAATTTCTCCTGTGTCGTGGGTACCGTTTACAGACATGTAATTTCAAATACACATCACACCCAGCACAGACCAGAAACAAATATTTATGGATCACACAAATATTTGTTCTGGGTGGGAATCGAACCCGCGACACCAAGCACAGCAGCCACTACGCGAAACGCGTCGAACTAGCTATTCTTTCAAATTGAATGGTAGAGAAAAAAACTATTTTTATTTTTCGGGGGTTTTACTCGCCGCATCAAAATTTACGAATACTTCGAGCAACGTCAAAAAGCGAGCGAAAATTAGCTACACAAAATATGCACCGTGTGCGGTCGAAAAAAAGCGAATTTGGAAAAGCGGAGTTGAAAAAAAAAAGCGAAAGTGCAAAGTGTCACGAACAGCATTTGGCATTCAGCCACCGGCGTATTGATGCGGCAGACGGGAGCTACTTATTTATTCATAAACGTTCAAAAACTTGTCAATGACACAGTTTATATAGAAGGAAATCTCAAGAGATTTGCGCTCGAGGAGATTAAAATTTGCAAGAACCCATTACAAAAGTTTGAGGAAGATACAGCTCCGCTGACCTGTTAATTTTAACATCAGTTATGGCAGCCCTAACAAATAAGAGCATGCCTGCCTAAACCAAATAGATTCAATAGAATCTTACGCGATGTTCCATATCGAGTCTTATCCCTAATATATCCGCAAAAATTGCCCTTCAATTCAGAACAAACTAAATATCAGGCAGTCCCTAGTGGACTTACGTAGAGGCATACAGAAAAAATACCTACACGAAGATATGATCTACTGATATTTTTTAAACTGTAGCGCTTTCATTCTGGTATTGCTGGTACACGTATGCACTACCCGCATCCACTTGCATATTAGTACGCCGACTGTTTATTTTACCAGCCATTCGAACGTCCGCCACATCGCATCCCTAGCCGGCTCGGGGTAGGGTAGGTATAATCGGAGGAAACGTCAGGTGGCGTGCGGTTCTTTTTGTTTCCTGAACAATGAATGCTGGTTTGACTTTGCAATAGTGCACCTTTACTGTTACCAAATAAAAGCTTTGGTACATAACGCAAAACGTATAATAAATAATGTAATACATGTCTATTTATAGAGTGAGGTAGTGGTGGCCACTAATGTCAAAGTTTCATCATCATCATCAGCCTGAAGACGTCCATTGCTGAACATGACAATTTGCCACTTGCATCCACCGGTTGCCTGCGACTCTTTTGATATCGTCGGCACATCTAGTGGTAGTGGGTGACAAAGTTAGTCAGGCCCCAATTAAAGGCTCAGTTGATGTTATAAGATCGGTTTCAGCGCAGGTCAAAACAGATTGTGTGAATTACAGGTATTTGCTCTGTGATGAAAGTTTCAACAAGATTTAGGTACTCATACGCTGAAATCCACATTAACGATCATGGCGTGACCACCCTCAGTTTTGCGGGTAGTTTTGTAATCTTGCGGTCATATAAGTATATCCGACATTACGACGCTAATCTGTGAAACTTCTTTTACTTTGATGTGATTTATTCGGTGAGTTGCTCCATCGATTATAGCCACATAATTGTTGCATTATGAGTTGATCGATTGAAATGGTAGAGCAATTACAATTTATCCATCTTTTTTCATATGCGAGCTAAATCTCTATAGTGTCTAACAATCACACAAGGTGTGAAACAGCTAATAAAACATCCCTTTTTAAGAAATAGTATAAGTACTTGATATCCAGGGAAAGGAAGCACACACCCCACCCAGTATCTAAATATTTTACCGAATGTAAACGTTACAACAGTAATTATAATTTTATCTCAGCCTATTATTGGTACAGCTTATTCGATTTGAAATCACTAAAATGAAAAAATACCCACTCGAACTGTAGTGGTTCAATAAAAGTTTTGTATTCGTCGTCAACTAGACAACTACACATCCAAATCTAATAACATGGCTTAAGACATCTTCCACCATGTTCCATATCTCCGAGATTGGAAGCTATATGTTTATATTTATTCTTAGGAAATACTAGTTTCGCCGTATGCAAGGAAAAAAGCAAGGCACTTGAAGATATTCTTCAGATTTACATATTAAAATTGATGGCCTTTTAAATCGAAAAATCTCTCCACACACAGTACTGGGTACATTGTCCCTCTGAATTTAATAGGACCTAGAAATTTGCTGCTACATACATACACTACTCTATATTGTATTCGCATATAAAACATCATTGAACTCAATTGAACCTGTTCTTTAATTCAATTGGGTTCAACGACTTCAGACCTTCGCCAGTTAATTAATACTAATAGTAATACCTATTAATGGTTCTTATTAATGCTAATGATACATAATTTAATGGTTCTTCCAAAAACATCAGGCTATTTGAAGTGCTTTAAAACTACATTAGATGTCATAAAACAGTGAGTTGCCCAACTGCCTAAGGTCTAATGAGAATCGACTATTTAATTTACATAATAATTATTGATACTACTTTTATAGTATAAAAGCGAGCGTTACTATAAAAATATATGTCTGTCTGTCAGCTTGCGCCCTTTTCCTAGCTAAACGGCTGATCAAATGTTGATAACATTTAGGGCATAGAATAATTTACTATTACAATTAATAAACCCTAGTTTTGGAAAAAAAATCCCCAGTTAACAATATATAACTAGCGTGAAGTTTTTCTCTAGGTGGTAAACTGGTTTTTACTAGAGAGTTAGAGGGCTGTTATCAAATTTTTGTAGAACTACCCGTAAAAGTTTGAGATTGTCGTCAACAACTCATCAAAATCAAATAACTCCGGCTTACAGTCGTGAAAGGCGCCTGTTCTTGTCATCTCTTGTCTAGACAAACCTGTGCGATTCGTGACTTTTTCACGATTCACAAACCAACTAAAATTTTTGCAGTTGCCTGTACCTGAGTACGGATAGCAACGGGAAGAAAGTGAAGTAGTCACGTGTTTCTTGGCTTTCCTTTAAGTATTTAGTACAAATGAGATAACTATCTGATTATGAACTAAGAAAAATATATTTCGTAAATGGCTTTGCATGATTATTCGTGTTTGTTTTCACGACTTTTTGCCGGCATATTTGAAGGATATCGATTATTATCAAAATATTTTCCTCTCCCAGATGAAAATATCGATATTTCATAACTTTGCATCCTTAGCTGTCTTACTACACTAGTAGATATTATTTTGGTTACTGCCTCAGTAATTATGACGGAAATAAATTACTACCACCGCTGAATGACACACAATCGTTTTGGTTGACTACAAAACTGATTAAGTGGAAATGTATAAAATACATGTTAAATGTATCACATAATGAGTCATATTTCAAACCATCTGTAAGCTGGTGTCCACTCAAGTAGTATCTGATATGGTCTTGAGGCAAGCAACTGTTAAGCAGCATACCAGACACCTAGTGAAAAAAGTGTAGTTTATTTTTCTGCATGCTATCAAATAAATCAACTCGAGATTAGTCTTGCAACTGTATCATTATCTTTTTTATCGTTTTGCTGACTGTATCTCACCTTACAGATCGTCGGCCATAATATTAAATTGTCCTCGGAGGTCTCGGTCTCCGACACTCCAATCCATTTCGCCGTGACATCGAAATTAGAGTTTTATGGAAAGACACAAAATGAGTGAGTTTGGAAAGATGATGGATTGAGTGGTGCATAAAGAAACCATTTTAATTTTATGCTATGAGCGCTGCATGCATAGTGTAATTTCTAGTTTGGTAGATTTATTTAGAAATTGTTACGTTCGTTTTTATGATTTTTAGGGTTCGTCCCCAAAGGGTGAAAAATATCATGAACCTTGATATTTAGACAGTTTAAATTTTCACAGATGATGTATTTCCGTTGTCTCTATGAAAACAAAACCAAAAAAAATAAGAATATAAATACGAGATATAAGTTTGCTCCCGTGCAACAAAAGTGATTGTGTTGCAGTTTTTATAAATAACGGTACGGAACCCTACGTGCGCGAGTCCGACTCTCACTTGGCCGGTTTTTGTATACCGGGCTCGAATTAATCTTTTTAGAGGTACTGGTCTGGTGGCTGTATTGATATTCGCTTTACTACCAGGATTCCGCACGAATGATTTAATATCACGTTACGGATTTTCACATTCCGATCGATCGAGGTTCCCATTGATGGCAAAGATGTCTGAAGTCCTAGCCTGGTCTGGCAAATGTGACACCATTACTAAAACTACCAACCTCATCGAGAATATTTAAGTAGATATTAATTCTACTTAATCCAGCTAGAGTAGAGCCACAGAATATCTATTAATACCCTAGGTAGAGCCTGAAAAAATCTATATTGTTTTATACATTAGATGAGTGTTCTCGATGAACAGGTAATTCTACTGATGGTAAAGCATTATGCGTGTCCTTTTACAATTGCACAGCTAGTAATAATTATACGTGTTAGTTCATAGACGAACTGTATTATTTTAACGTGTTGTAACTGAAAGCGCGAATCATTAATGTACCTATTTATTGCGAGTAATCAAAACATTATGTTGATAAAGTCCAATAACAAACCACGTCATAAAAGCTATCATAAAAATGGTATTTCTTCACATCGCCGTTGCAACTTCCAAGCAAAGTCCGACTTTCATACCTTGGAGACGTTTTCATTTGATATTTTCAAGTTACGGCTGGAAATCTTTTATAGATGCAAATAAATAAAACTGAAGTGTCTGTATGTAATGTGAAAATAACATTGCTATTTACTATGTGCAAAATGTTATTATTCATATTATAAGTACCCCTAACACTTCTTTTAAATTCTTTTACATGTTTGAGGAGTATAACATAGGCTAACGATTATTTTAGATCTAGCTGCGGTCCGTGGTTGCACTCCCGTGATAATGGTGAACGCGGGTGAAACCTCGTGACACAGCTAGCTTAAAATAATTAACATTGGCAGTGCATGGTTTATTTCCCACCGGTCTATAGGGTTGTCAATTCACCACTACCTACTGGTCCAGACGTACGAGCCGCGACCGACCGCTCAATTTCCGCATCGAAAACGCGGCGGTGGAGAATATTTTCAGACTCGCTCTTTATTATGTCGAATAGTATATGGAAGCGTAGGTTTGCAGTAACTGGTATAAGCGAAATAAGGCATATTTTAAACCATGTAGCGGACGGAGCAAGACCTATTTACTGTATTTATTTACAATAGGTTGTATTCATTATAAATATTTAAATTATAATATTTAAAATCTGTAATAGAGCAATGTTGCCACCATCAACATGGTCAGTGAAGTCATGTTTAGCGTTATAACATGACTTCCTTTATTTAAAACTCTACGTTAGTTGTCACAGAAATATCGAATGTTCCATTAATATGAACCCAGACATACCGGATAGCGACGGGCGGCCGTAGTGTGTGACTAGATATGATTGACGCGACGAAACAATGACTTGACGTGAACAATGGCACTCCGAAACTGGTAATACCCTTATATTTTATGTATTTATAATAATACAAGGATAGTTCCAGACAAGGGAGATGAAATAGAGACCAGCTATATCGGCTCCTGGGAGCTATAAAAAGCGTTTGAAACAGAAAAGAAGTAGTAAGCGGAGGCGGAGAAAAAGCAATTTGTGCACTAACATTTTGTTTCAAGATTTTTTCTACGAACAATTAAAAACTTATCATATACTTTGGTGTACTTATAATTGGAAAATATACGCTGTAATCTTTATATTTACCTAGTAATGTAAGCAATTCAAGACCATTATCAAATCTTAATTCAAGGAATAACAAAAATTAATCTTTAACGACCAACTCAATGGCACTTAGGTATTTGTGGGAACTGCTTCCACGAATTATACACTCTCGGATATTTTCGAGAGCAAAGTCTACATTCTCGATATAGCAATTTCATCGTATTACCAGTATGTATACTGACTATACTGGCTGGATATAATCTCACAATCTGCCGTCATACGTCGGATATTGTGTTTGCTGTCCTTCCATCCGCTGGTCCGGCGAGCCGACTATACTGCTTATAGGTGTATATCACTTACAGACCTAGGTGGGCCGAGTGACTGCCATTTTGTGGGCTTATTCTTTTATGGTTCATTAGATACAGATAATTATAATTCGTATCTAGGATTGAATTTCGTTGACGCCGTTAACGTTAAAAATAGTTTGGCGTTGGAGTGTAACACTGTACCATCGTAGTCTAGCTCTATGTTTTTTCAGAGCCCTTACTGCATGGGAGTTAAAAGACCCGTTTCATATCGTTCGAATTATAAATGAAAACACAAAAGAAGAAAAGTAATAAATAATAAACCGAAAACCAGCTTCACATAGTTTGAAGTTGATTTACACTCCATTGATTAACGATCTTATGTTAATAAATATTTGGTTCTAATATTCTAAACTTAATTTACAACAAAACCCCCAAAATGTTTATGTTCTTAAATCCATCTCTGCACACATACACGGTTGCATATTGTAATAGTGGCTCAACCAGACTGAGGGACAAAATTCTATAACAAGATTAAATACGCAGTGCATTTGGAAATTACTACGTGAAATGTTACACCTGATAGTAATTTTTGTAGATTGTGTGAATATAATTAATATATTTAACCTTCTCTGACATCAAATCACGCTTAATGCACTGTGTTTGTTGTTGGAGGTTTGATTGAAGTGCGCTTCTTCTGGCTAATTTATGAACATAATTAATTAGACCTCTTAGGGCGACTAGTACTGAGACGATTGAAACTTTACGATGCTTATTTCGGCATTATTCATTCGCCTATCAATCAACCAGAATGAAATCTATATATTTTTACTTCAACATTTTAAATAAAGAACTTTAATGCTTTTTTGTATGCAGAAATTTTTATACATCTAAAGCCGAACCCTTTCAAGCTTTCGGCGCAGAGTGCAAACTAAAAAAAATAATTAACAAATCCAGTCAGGGGTCTGGCAGCTGACAGTTTCACCTGCTACCACGGGGGTTCTTCGCGAAATGTTTCAAAATTTTTCATGGCAATTTTCAGATAATTTACACAGATACCCGAGCTTGGACTTTTATTTTACGAAGTTTAATTAAAAAGTTGTTGTCGAAGTTTAAAAATGGTTAAGATGTGCTGCTCGAGTCCCAAATAGTTTCAATAAACAAATATGCAATAAGCACGTATATTTTACAAATTATTAAAATGTAATTTGAATAAAGTTTGTTTTGGAGTTTTAAGTAATGATGAAGAAAATATTTTCTTCCACAAATGCTTCAAATTTGCTGTGTTGTTTGTAAACTTTTTTTACGTTTCATCCATTATAATGATGACATTTAGTTATAATTATGCACTTACTACAAACTACGACTAACAACAAATAATAACAGTGCAATGGCCTATGAAACCATTATACCCTAAGGTTTTTACATTGGTATCCCATGTTCTAAAGTTCTAATGCACTACCATTTGGCAGTGAAAATCGCTCCCCGTCAAATTGCAAAGCTAATTCGATGAGCATCATAAGCACCAGCACTTATGCAACGCTCGTACACAACAATGTCGATATCGTCGAGATAAACCATAATGTATAATACAATGAGTTCATCCTTCCTCTAGTCCCCTAGTAAATCGGGTGCTAGCTAGTGCTTACATCGGATGTCGGATGTCGATGAACGACATGTTTTTTCGATAAAATCGATGAACAGTCATGCTCGTATGTTCTGACAAGAAAATTAGATGATGAGACTTTTCACCCATTTACTGTACTTATACTAAGGCCTCTGGTGCATGGCTTTCTGTGTGATTTGTGCAAAGTAATGCCTGATTTTATCAACAATTCCCAAGGAAATCTGTCTCCCAAGAGAGACATTAGATAGTACAGAATCTATCGTACCAGTACTTATTAGAAAACTTTATTACGTACCTACTTGCCGGTAAAGTTGAAATTATCAGTGCAAGTTTCCCCCTTACGGGAGGGAAACAGTACCTTATAATACAACTGAGAGTATAGAAGTTAAATCAATGGTGCTTCAAATTCTCGAACAAATTGCCTGAAATTGGATTTATAATTGAGATTATTAGAACTTCCTCGGCTAGGACGTGAGTTGTGCAGGTTAGAACAGATTTCAGGGAAATAATATTTAAAAAAAATCTTTCTACGACTCTGTTGTTAAATTAATTTATTACCAGACGACTATGAATATTTATCCAAACTCGCATACCTTAATGTAAGGCAGTACCTACCGATAAAGTATTTTTAAGAAAATTAGCCACTCCAATTCTCAAGTAAGGAAATACTTCAGCAACAACCCTGAAAAGCTCACAGAAATCCCCAAGAAAATCGAGATAAAAGTATCAAATTAATTTTTAACAAAGCACCGAACAAATATAGTCGTTTTTCTTTTGTAGCGCATTACAATGAAAATTCGCTCTGAAATTCGACTATATCGCTCTAAGCCACACGGAGGGAAAAAAGTAATGATTTATTTATGTCAATGGGCTACATTCAAGCGCGATGTTTTCCTTAGTAAATTGGTTATTGTTCGTTCTTAAAGTTATTTTATTACAGGATTGTTAGTAAAATGAGAGGAGGTAGGTCTTTTTTCAATTACAGCCCCTGCTTCAGATAATAAAGGTGGAATTATAGGCTAATTTGAGATTTTTTACGGGCGACATTTGTGTCAAAATTGACGGAGAATTTTTTAGAAAGCATTGTTTTGGAGGGAAAGTAAAGGGGCTCATTATGAATAATGCTATTGTGTATTCTATCAAGATAATGTTACAATGCTTGGTTCTTTAACAGGAAGTAGCTACGCGTTGTTTGTTTTTTCAGGCAAGATTTTAGAATTTTGATGTGAAGATGGAGAAATGTTTTCCGTCAATTTTGTTATCGATTGGATTCCTATAATGTGGTATTGATTCCTATGGTGCGGTTTAGTAAGCGTGATACTATGTTACAGAAATATTTAAACTTACCTTTGATAAAACTCATTTTAGTAATAGCTTAGGAGCTCATACTTAAATCAATTTTATTATAACAATACCCCAACAATAAAACCAAATCAATTCCACTTTTTCCAAACCTCATCAACTTCTTTACGACACACCTACGTTGTATCCGAGTGTTTTCTTAATACAAAGACATTTCCATCGTCTAGACTTGGCCATGTGTGAAATAACCTGGCGAATGCTACACCCACTAATAAACTTTAAACGTAGGGCATAAAACTAATAGCGATCGTCACTCCGTCATAAACTGCGATATTAGCTTAGATATAGAGGCTGCTGGACCTACGCGTTGTCGCACGACGTTGCCGGACCACGTCGCACGTCTTTGCCGGACAGTGGACTAATTTTCGCAATTGATCGACCCGTCATGGATTCAGTATAAGTATCTGTCAAGTTATACACCAACACATCCAAATTTCATGTTTGAAACAACTACCAGCGGACTTTTGTTGAGTTAAATATGTAGCCAAGATAAATGTGTCTAAAACGCGCAACATTTTTAGTAGGTATGCTGTGCTAAAACTAGTTTCTACAGTTTCATAGTTTTAGTTATATATATACATACATACATACACATATATTATATACATATATAAATATAAATGATGTCATTGATTCGCTGACTACAATCGGCAACAAAGAGACTGAGCTGAAATTGAAACTATTATTGAAACGTAACGTACAAAGTGTGAGCCTAAAAATAATTTCAGGTGTCTTAAATTATAATAAGGACATTAAGTATATTTAGCTACTTTTGAGACTGACAGTGCAACTGCAGCTAGAGAATATAATTGCATGATCCTAACTGTAGAGTAGAATGGAAACGGTGTATTCAAGTACATAGTCACTAATACTCAACTTTGACGTGTAATTTTAGCGTCACATTTTCCCTTTCGTAACTCATTAAGTATTTCACATAACGACTATTTTTTTAATTATGAGTAAGCCATTTCTGTTCCACTTCTGATGTTGGAATTGACTTTCCAAAACTAGCGTCAGATAGCTCCTTCTATTGAAGTTGACAACGAATAATAATTATGAAACATGATAAACTAAACTTTTGCTCTTGTTCTTTAGCTTCCGTGGTAAAAAAAGGTTGACAATTTATTTTAATTATATTTATATTTATTATCATATTTTACGTTTTATGTTTCTCTTTGTTAACGAGAATTAGCTGTTTGACTTGTAAAAGTGCGATTTTATTGCCTATTTACAATAAATGCTTTGACTTTGGCTTTGACTAATTCTTGTGCCAATAGATGTCGCCAAACACAGTCATTAAAACCTAATAATTATAAAGATAGCAAATTACTCTATACAAAAGCACGAATCGAGCAAGTAGTATAGCACTCCGTAAAGTCAAACAAAGAAGAAAACTTACAAACACCAATCAAAAGAAATAAACACCTCAGGTTTACCTTAAAGACGAACTCTCATCCATGCTGAAGAAGTATCGCAATAACAGAGTTTACGTGTGTAATGGCTTTTGCTGATATTAATGGTAGCGCCGTGACGAGAACTCTCATTTAGACGAGAGTTTATGAAGATAATCACGATTGTAAGCTTGATTAATGTGATTGGGATTTAACTTAGCGTCTGTGGTTTTTCATGTTATGAGTAGCGATGCTCTGCCAGAGAAACTGTGCATATAAGAAAGAGAAGCACCCTTTTGTTTGATCTTCGAGGATGATTGGTAGAGAATGCACCTTAGCGTTATGCCCTCCTTGACACATTTATAAGAGTGCAATTAAAAAAATAAAAAATAAAGCATTGCAGTCAATAAAAGCATTTTAGTATCTACATATACATTATTATCCCGCCTTTTATGGTATATTGTAACTGCCATTTTTGCAGGATACAAAAGGACAGGGGATTCCAACACATTTTTTTGTTTTCTATTTCAGACGTATGTTGCTGTATGTTGCTGGAAATGTTAGCTTTCAGTGCAGCCAATTTACGTTCATCTGAGCAAAGGAGTTCTATTACCTGTTCTTTGAAATGGTTTATATGGTTTTGTAGCGCAATTTAGTATACCTACCTACTTTTACAGGTTTTATAATGAAAAATACTATATAATTATATACAGAAAAATACTATATGTATTTTGTAGCTTATAGGTATTGAAATGAAATCCAAGAAATAATTAGAAGTAGTCATAGCCCTACAATACCTATAAGCTACAGCTACTGCTACGGCGTAGCTATATCTGACGCGTAGCAATGGAATGCTACGATTATGTTAAGTGGATGAAACTTTCATGAATAGTCAATAATGTCGAGCCCCAGTCAGTGTAATAGTCAGTTAGTCTTAGCCTAGTGACTAATGAATGTCTTAATTCAGTAGCGGTTTATGCTTTACTAAAACGTAGCAGCTTTGATGAGGACTCAAAATGAAAAGAAACCTCGCTAATATCGTACCGAGAAACACATATAAGAAAAAACTTATCAAGATAAATAAATCACTTATGTAGCTACATTGATACCAACATTCCAGATTATGTAGATTTATATAAAAAATACAGATAGTTTCTTCTAAAGATTAGATAATATTTATGTAAGTATAGCATTAAGAAAGTAGAGACGCCTTAAATATGTGCAGTATATTCTCAAAAAGCATAAGTTCCAGATGGCGCGGCAACTACCGCTAATGATGCCGGGGTTGCCAGTAAATAACGTGCACGAGCGCCGCGAGACGATCCGCCGCCGAGATTGTGCTAGTGTTGCCACTATTTATAATAATAGTGGTTATTACGCTATAGGGGGGAATAATTTTATTTGTGGCTGTATGGTTATGGCAGTCGTCGATGTGCATGAGAGTCACAATTTCACTCTAAAATATTTTAATAATTTTCATATTTTATTCAACATGACTGAACACTACTGAACATATTAAGACAATAATATAATTTAGTAATACATATAAGTAGTCCTCCAAAGGTTGTCTGATCGAGATTGCTGTTTAGCAATAAGGTTGCCCATTATACCTTTACTTACGCAATACTTAGGTGTTGTGTTATCAATGTTATATTTTCTTATCTTAGTTATATTACAATATCAGCGTACTTAAACAGTATTATAGTAATTTTATTGTCTTAGTTATACTAGCAGTCTAAACAATGGAAAGTATCTAGTCATTATCATCAGCCTGAAGACGTCCACTGCTGAACACAGGCCTCCCCCTTAGATCGCCACACCGAACGATAATTTGCCACTTGCACCCACCGGTTGCCTGCGACTCTTTTGATGTCGTCGGTCCAAATATCAAGTATCAAATAAAAAATCTATTGTCACTTAATATTATGTACTCGAATGTATAATGTCAGTACTTATTTCTACTATAACCATGCGTCATTAATGCGTTCATCTCATGACTGTAACATTAGACCCCAGACTGAGAGCTTTGGACGCATCTGGGTCTAAAGTTAATAACTCATTTTACGGCTTTTCTGTCGTCTGGCTATTAGTTTTATGTTTTACAGGGTTTGCGTGCTTATTACCCTCCGCAGACGAAAGGTCACTACTATATTGAAAATTGAGAGTCGCATCTGAACTACACGTACAGACCTACTATAATAAACAACACCACAAAACAAAGAAAGCCTTACCATAATAAAAAAATCTACATTGTTACCTTTGACTATAAAATAAATGCTGATGCGATTAGGAACCTCAAATGGAAAATCTTAATTTAGATTCTTCTCTCTTCATTTATATAATATGATATTTTATAATGTAGGTATATTATCATACATAAGTAAAACGGATTTTCCAAATAAGATTTAAAACAAGTTGCACAATCGACTAGGACTTGAATAGACTAGATCTACTTTAAACTGGCAAAATAAGATAACATTGTATTGCTTTTAATAATTTAATATCCTACAGATTTTAATTATAGGTACACCTAGGTCCTAGAGCATCGCAATCAAAAACTTGTTCCCATAACAATGAAAATGTAATTAACAGTATAATACCGTGTCGCAGTCGCCTCAAGCAGCCAGAAGGCGTAACAACTAGGGATTAAACTATCATCCGACAAATAAATGGCTAATAAAAAACTAGAAAATCAGTGGCCGGAGTGCCGGAGTGTTCCGGCAAGAGTCATTGTGAAGGTGGTTCGATTCATTACCACCACATTAATCTACGTTACAGCTATAAGAAAATGTGGGGAGGCAATCAATAAAAATACAACGTTGGTGTATTTTCCGAGTTTTTATTGCTTGCTAGTGGGTATTTTTCTGGTATACCTAAGTAGGCGTCTGTGGTGTGCCAAATGTCAACCAGCTTGGTTCAGCAGGCTCTGAAAAGTCAAACACTTTACTCACTGTTATTTGTATATAATTTCATTTTGTAAACTATATACCACTACTTGTACTAACCGAAATGCTACAAGAAAAGTTGAGTCGTACCCACGCATATGACATAGATTTCGCCGGTTGTCAATTTAATCCGGACCATCGGCCAAAACACGGGAGACCAACTCTACCACACACAATGAATGCAATAAGACGATCATTAGGACTTGCAGCCGCAATAATGGTTAGCAATAACAACAACTTCTAGAATGTAATTACTGGATTCAAATGTGGAGGCTGACTTAAACGTCTGTTACTTTTAGGGTGCAGTTTGGGTGCAGCTTGGGAGCAATTGAAAGTTTTAATTAATGTAATATCCATTTATTTAATCGGTGTTTTAAAAACAGATTACATTAAGTAGGACATTTTAATAAAGTATTTTTATTTATGTTCAAAAGTATATAAAATAAAGTAGGCAATAAAATTAATTAAGTAGGTATAATAATTTGTAACACATAAAGCTTTAACCGATATCCGTGCCCTGATAGGTATTTGATAAAGAAAAACATAAATCTAATTACTTTAACTGCAATAACTATTTAGTAATATGTGCGTTACACACAATGGACCTACTAAACCAAAACAGTAACTAAAAAAATATATACCCTAAAAAATAGACAGACACGCCCCACAACAAGGCTTAGCTTCAAATTACAGTTTTGCCCTTGACCTTATCAATCAACTTTGTACAATACCATAAAGCAATAATTGACGGTTAGGTTACATATCCGACGATCAACGTTAACCAGTTAGTTTATGACACGATAATTAGCACCTATGAATATGAACCAATTATTTTTTGATATGCTATTCTAATTAGAGTATTATTTTTTGTTTCGGAACAGCTATTTTTTTACAACTCTATTGGAAATATAATTTGCTAAACACAAAAAGTGTTAAAAGACTTTTAGATACCTAAGTTATTTATACATGTGTTATTACGAGTATAATGTTAGCATAACTTATAAATCATAATAACTTATTATAAATATACGTAATAATATTATTAAATAAGTATTATAATTTAATTATTATTATATATTATAATGATAGAAATATAAAAAAAAACGAAAGCTTAACTGCTGCAGGTAAGCTAAACCTACAACCTCCTAATCGTAAAAAAAAAACTTTTGTTAAAAGACAACATCTTCGCAAAATAGTAGAAGAATCTCAAATTAAAAAATACTAAAGGTACGTATACGTCCAAGTAAATTTAAGGGTGCTCTTCAGCTTCAAATCGAAGAGATATTTCAAGGATGCCTCCGCTATTTGTACGCCGAAAAGGTAGACATAATCTATCTTTTGAAGAATCGGTTGTAAAACTGCTGTAGCTATACTAATAGGCAATGTAGGACCGTCTGTCTGGGCATTTCAATTCAATGATGGAGGTTGTTTGAAAAGAACTAATTCGGTCTGTGAGTTGACCCAAGCCGACAGGAGTGGACACAGGGTTTATATAAGGGGCAATTTATATAAGTTTGTATGTATAACTTAATATCGATTCGGGGAGGCTTTTATCCGTTTTTATTTTTAAGTATTTGTTTATTTCGTTATGGCAGCTGTATGTCACTCGAACATCATAAATATATCAAATACTTGTATAATGC
The DNA here is from genome assembly GCA_905147375.1 of Hylaea fasciaria. Taxonomy (NCBI): domain Eukaryota; kingdom Metazoa; phylum Arthropoda; class Insecta; order Lepidoptera; family Geometridae; genus Hylaea; species Hylaea fasciaria. The sequence goes on from LR990201.1 coordinate 3,958,007, forward strand.
CATTATACGAGATTTATGAGAGAGATTATTATGAGAGCGAATTGAGAAATCGCTTTTGGAATCAAAAGCTACGGTGGAATCGATTACGTACCTATTCATTAAAAAAAACTAGGAAAGCTGCAGATTTGCACTATGAAAATGTTTGTGACCTGACAATTCCTTCCCTAATTACGTCCACATGGAACCATTAGAATGATTGCTGGCCCATCGCATCGTAGTTAGTTCGATGCAAACTGAACTTTAGCAGACGACCTCTTTATGCGATTGAATTCTACACTGCGTCCTGTCTAGCTAGTGATGTAGCTAAACTAAATTGTAGTCTTGCACGGGAAAATAGTTTTACGAACTTGACTTCGTGAATCTAACTTTAACTGCAGTGGCTCGTTAATCTGTGATTTCGATTTAATGTTTTGGTGAGTTGTCTGAGAATTGCTCTTCTTTTTTTGGCAGACTTTAGACTGAGATGTGATTGTGGTTAAATGTTAGCCTATACTGATTAAAAAAGACGGGCTTAGAATTTGGTTACGCGCGCAAGAACAAACCGCACAAACCGTGAGAAGCCAAGATTAAAAAAAAGTTAGTCGGTTTTACACATATTAAAATCCTTCCACCCTGTACCTATTCATTTTTTTTCAAATTCTTTTTATACTTTAAAGGCTGGCAATTGACCACTATCTTACCACGTGTAGTAAGTGAAAATACGGATGCCTATTTTAGCCGGAATGCCGTTGCTTTCAGTGACGAGTTTATAAAACTGCCACTATACTTAATAATAATAAATATGCAACGTCAACAAACGTAACGATTTGACACCGTAGACGGCAACACATTCAATTTGAATAGGTAACTGCACATTCAGAAATTTACTCTGTAACTTCAGTTATAAATATTCGTTCTAAATAGCTTCATTCCAAACATAACTAGAATATTATTCTGCATTTCCATTCTTGCCTTCGTTGGACTCCAGTCTCCAAAGGAGCAGTCTGCGACATTCGGTCCCAGAGCATTCTGCAAAGGAGGTGTTTACATGCATTTTATGCCGGGGGCGCCTTATCAAGTTGCTACATTTTGTGCCTCAGGCGTCGTACTCTAACGAAACAGTAACAAAGGTCGCGCTATGAACGCTACGACGACGGGTAAGTTGAAACATTAATTAAGTATACGAGTATATATATGAAAATAGTAGTAACAGATCTATTAGTTAGATACACTAAGAAAGAAGAGACAGCGTTTTATTTGGCTCTAACATACATAACAAACAATGAGAGAGAAAGTAAAAGACTAACGCAAAATATGCAGTTGTGATAACGTCAAAAGGGGAAGTGCTCGACTGTAATGCCCATTGGGGTTGCTGATTATCAAACAAGCCCCGTAGATGCTGCTGTCATTTGAAGGATGTGTATTGTGGAATGTGAGTTGCTTCAAGAAGTCAGCCACTGCAAGTAAAACTGTGAAACAGAAATGATCATGCGTTTCTTTCGAAGTAATAACCATAATAACATTGAAATGTTAGGTTATGCTGCGCCGCTATGTGTTTGTTTGAACCTAATGTACTGTCATTTTTAGTATACAACAGGCGTCGTCAACCTCCCAGATATATTTACTCGGAGCTCTTTCTCACTTTACGCGACTATAAATGCAGGTGAAAATTGAAAAAGTTTATGTTACGATCTTTTTAAGAATCCCTAAAAGGAATGTTCGAGTCTAATTGACGCTGACGGTGCGTCATGTAGTCGTCAAGTTCTTCTGTAAATGATGCTAAAGGTAGTGAAAATGAATACCATGCAACAGACTACCAGACTGAGTTAAACGGTCGCACTATATAGTTGTAAAGTCTCAATATGTATACAATAATAATATTATACGCAGATGTTTATTTCTGTATGTCGTACTGCAATGATGTTGCTGATGGTAAAGCACGCTTGCTTAGAAGTTGCCTATTCACCGCGTGGTCATTCCCCAGGCAGGCTCTTGCAGAGGAGGCAATACATAAGTGAAGTAAATAATTAAAACAGCGAATAAACGCTTGTAAAAACTCCCACGATGGCACACAAGCTTATTACCACCAAAGATGGCAAGAGATAACAGCGCCATTACAACGATATCCTAGGCGGGGCGAAGTCGCAGACGCACGGACCAGACGGTCGCTCGTAAAAGTGAAATATTATAACCACGTTCGCTGAATTTAAAAAATCGCCTTTCGTTTCCAAACGTATGATATGAGCTTTAAATCATGCAAACGGTCTGTCTAATATAATTTTGTTAGAAGTGACAATTTTGTTTCTGTTAAGTGGGACATTCTATACATAGAACTTTTGTCACTGCCGAATGATCTACGAAAACTAACACAAAATATTTGAAAGTTGATGATTCCTAACGATGGTTTGACAGTTTACCTAATGTCGGCTCTTGCAGTGGAAGGACTCTTCTGAAAGGCACTTAGAAAGCCAAGTGTCTTTGAACTTCTATTGCAAAGCATTTTAACAAAGATACTTTCAAGTTCTTCAAACCCTTTACGGTAGTCGTAGCGCCTACAAAATACTGCTTAATCTTTCCGCTTTTTAGATGTCTTCAACGCGGAAGTGATACACAAGGAGGTGTGAAGGACGCAATTAAGGATCCTCGCTTTAAGCAAACTCCAGGTATCTTCTCTCTCTCTCAGGCTCTCATCTTACTTTTGAACTTAGCAGACTACGACGTACACTTTTGGAAATATAAGATTGTTTTGGGGGTTAATGTCTCACGAATTTTAACAGCATTGTTTTGATTTCAAGTAAAACTTAATCACTCCCAGCCGTTTCAGCCAGTATCCGAACCTTTCCCCGTAAATTAATCAACGCGAAATTGCTTGATTACTAAAATAAACGTAATTAAAACTTTCTGAATTAACTTGCGCCTGATTTCTTTTTTAATTTGGCCCTGACTCGCCTAATTCTATCGCAACGGGGGCTTGACACACCCTCTATTTAAGCTGACCCTTTGTCATAGAAAAAAGGTTTTTTTTTAAGATTCGGCAAAGAAAGCGAAATAAGATTTTTGTATGGACAAATTCTTGCAGAGTAATACTTAATTTTGTTTTGATTGTGCAGGAATTAGGCAAGTCCAAACGATGATAATCTTAGGCAATGAAAAGTGCTATATTTACATAAATATGTCCTATACTTACTTCTTAAAAGCTTTTACTATACATGTTTATATTATTTTGTGAACGTAGGTAGGTCGTAGTAGGTAATTTTCAGTTTTTGAGACTAACATGCGTACCAGTAAGTAGATTACTCGCAGTCCCTATTCTCGAGTGATTCATCCAGAAGAGGTTAATTTAATGGCGTGGGTCTTACGGCACCTTTTTTACACCGATCACCGTTCACCGATCTGGATCTTTACGAGTCATTAAGTTTCCTGGCCAAGAGGGTGTCATCACGTGACTGTCAATGAGGTTTACCACTCAGAAGAGATCATGGATTTATGAGATATTTGATATGGATCATGTAGTTTTCTAGGGGGGTTTTCACGTGATGCAATGGATTGAAAGGTTATTTGTACTTTCTTCTATTTTGACAACCACAGACATATAAGAGGCAGCAGGTTGGAACAGGCTCAACCATCGTCAAATTGTAAGACATGGTAAATGACTTACCTATGTTTAGGTACATTACACCTATTATTGTACGCCCTAATGGGCAAAACTGTTGCAACTAAATTAGTATCCCTAAGACCTATACTATGTATATCACCTACACAGTTATTTACAATAAAACATTATTCTAAACTATTCTATTCTATTCTATTCTATTCTATTCTATAATTTAAGGTCTGCCACCGTACGGCATAATTATCTAGTAAGAAGGTGGTGGACCCCTAATTTTAGACGAGTTGAGGCTGTTTCAAAATATTCATAGTCCAGATGTCGAATATTCAACTTTCATATAATATTAGTTCCCTCGCCATCCTTTTTTAACATTTTAGATAACGTTGTAAAAATATACAAAACAATACAATAATTATTTTTTGACACCCAAATATACTAAATATATACTTACCATAATAGCAATATTATCCATCCAACACCCATCACTATCCCATCACGTGTCGCATATTTCTTTTTATTTGCCGGAATACATCCTCACAGGGCTCATCAAAGGCAGGCGGGGAGATTGGGCAAAGATGGCGCCCCAATTTTATTGCATGTTCCGCATCATAAACACGGACGGTGGCGGTTTTCGATAATGTTCGCCGCATTTTTGATGTGTCGCATAAAAGTTGTTTAATGGGTGGCAGTGGATAATAAAGTGGTGGTTGTTTGCGAATTGGATTTAGGGGTTAACAAGTTTTTGGAAAGCGTTAGAGGGGGTGATGTATATCTTCCGTAGGGGTTCGATAGGTCCGCCCATTGAAAGTACTATATAGATTATACAGTAGGTATTCAAGTTATGTACCTACTTATATCTCTGTTTATTATATAATTTTATTTGTAATTTTTGTATTTAGGTATGTTTGTTAACTGAATTGTTAATACATTTTCTTTTGTATTCTAAAAAAGAGTTTCTTTTACAACTTCATTAGTAATGTTAACTGAATGCAAAGCCTAATAAACACTATAATTTATTAATGTGCTCTCTATCAAACCTTGAACGTTCATAGAGCAATTACTTCTGCGTAGTTAGATAAATTAGAATGATTTCAAGTTACACAAAAGAAATCACAGGTTCAGATCGCATCGGTAATAAACCTACTTAAAGTAAAGAGATCTTTTAAAAGATTTTCCACTTAGTTTCACGCACGAACTGCTTTATTGTCCCATTCCACATCGCTCGATAGATGAACAATAGAATCGCACGAGTGATTACACTCAAAACCAATATTTCACAATGCTTTGATAAATGGCCCAGATACCGAGAGTAGGTAGGTGTAGGTAGGAGTTTAGAAGTCTATTATTTTCATCATCAAAGCGACTCTACAGGAATTACTGAAATAATCAATATTCCATTTCCAAAAATCAGCAGTAGGTAGGACTATGTATAAACACATAATTATATTCGTTAGGTAGGTATAGGTATATAGATTTCCTGAATGTTTGTTTTCTAAATACTCACTTACTGACATCAAATTAGGTTATTCTCTAGATTTTAAGTACGTAGTCATGCAGGTACTCAACTTGCCAAGATGTGGAGTATCAGACCTAGAGAATACTTAGAAACGCTTAAAAAATAACAATCTTTTAAGTAAATAGAAAGAGCACGAATCCAATCAAATTTGTAAACAAGAGGGGCAGTGCGGGGAAAGTGGTCTAACGCATAAAACGTTCACGCAGCGGACATAGTAATAAAACCATTTTATATCCCGTGTTAGTTCAGATAAAACACCCCAGAGGTCTCTGCCCAGCGCCCAGTTTAGTACCGGGAGCTTTATGATTCTTAAATTTCTATAAACTGTGCCTATGTTATTCATAAAATGGGTTACGCAACACCCTTTATCTCAGTCGTGGAAGAATAAGAGCGGAAAAACTCAGAATGAATTCCGCTAAAAAATAAAAGTAGGCAAGGGACCTGAAGGGAGGACCCAAAAGGTGAGTAAAGTGGATTTTGTTCGTGAATTGTAGTTTTCTTAGGCTAGAACAAAGGCATATACAAAACAATTCAAGTCACGCTTCGATCCGTAGTTTTCCCAACGAAATTTGTAAATTTTCAGGCCAAAATACAGCTATATACATTCCAACATGGACTTACCTACTAAGGAAAAGTATTTTTTAAGGTCGATTAGTACCTATTGATTGTTCCATACCAATGAAGATTACTACAACGGGCAAAAATCGCTTTAAGCGATCTTTACCCGACAATCTTTGGATGGACAAGATAGACAGCCGGAAAGGGCCTAGGTCGGCTGATAGTGTCAGAATATGAATACAAAACACAAATATTTAGTAATTACGCAATTATTACGGACCCTTCAGTTCAGCTTTAGGTATCTTTTTTTTACGACTGAGCGGCAAACAAGCGGACGGCCTGTCAGATGGTAAGCGGTTCCCGTAGCCTAAGAACAACTGCAACACTCGGGCCGTTGTCTGCATCGTCTACTCTTTATACTTTAATATCTGGATGACCGAGCTTTGCACGGTATTTTTTTTTTTATAAATTGTTTTTTGGAAATTATATTTAAGTACGAATAACTAATAAAATGATGAAATATGAATAATATTTTTCGATCTTACCGATAGAATAATAAAAAAATATGAACTGGTTATTTAAAGAAAAAAATCATAAACAAATACGAATAAAATGACGATTTCTAAAAATGATTCCTAGCTAGATCGATTTATTGCCCCCGAAACCCCCTATATACTGAATTTCATGTAAATCGTCGGAGCCGATTCCGAGATTCCAATTATATATATACAAGAATTGCTCATTTAAAGATATAAGATAACCTCTTTTCACCCTTCTTATTATAAGTATAGAGAAGATAATATAGGTATCAAGGTAATCAAGCGAGTAGAAGCTCAACGGGATCCCGCTGAAACTCCTTTAATCCTTTCAGCGGTGTCAGTCCCCATCATGTACCTACCTCGATGAAGGGTTCGATTTATTAACCATCAAAGCGTAAGCTCGGCGCCGTAATACCATACCTAAGTGTTCGAAAGACGTACTGTTTCCGATAACACAGAGGTCAATTTATGTGCCTATGTTTATGCAGTAGCTTTAATTCCCTTTTCCCCCACTTAATTCCTATTAGGGATTTACTGAATATTATACCGTAAATAGTAAGTAATAACTTAGACAGTAGATTTATCTTTCAAGTTACGTACTGTACCTACCCGTCGGTTGCATTGCATACGATATTGCGAGAATGATATTTTAAAGATCACTCTCGATGTTTTTGCAACGGTTCGTAGCTACCTTCCAACATCAAAGTCGGCGGCTTTCAGCGGCTTATTGCATTGCATGACACATATTATCAGCTTATTTCATGCCCGGCTACCGAGAATTCAATAGGTAATACATGAAGTTAAATTATACAATACGTAAGCTAACTAACTCTTAACTTGTAAATTAAAACTAGAAGCTGGAGGTTTAAATGAAAGTCCATGGATATTTTTGAATTTTTATTTTATAAAGGTTTCATTGTATTTTATCGTAGGTAGTGTCATTTGAAATAGATTCCATTGCTAATTTTGCGTTTAGAAAATGTGTAGAAGGCGATTACATTTAAACAAAAAAATAAATGATAGAATTATAAACATAACAATGAAAGAAAATGTAACACAATTTACGACAACATACATATCACTGCGATACAAAGAATTAGTTAACATAATGAAAATTCTTATTTATTGGGTTATTTTAATTGTGCATTAACTAAAGTAAGGAAAAATAATCAAAAAAAAAATTAAACTAACTTAAATTAAAAGCTGCTAAACATAATTGCAGTATGTACTGTTTCTAATGCGGCATTATTGATGTTAAATGAATTTAATTTAATAATTATAATCTATACAAATTTTTGTAACGTAATGATAAATTTGCCATTACTTTACGATTTTAACAGTGTAAGCGACAGCCCTTTTATACCTTAAACTTTTTCAATAGTTTCAGATACTTTGACAATTTAAGAATTTTCATTTTAAAAGTGACGTTTATTCGCACTTAGTAAAATAGTATTATTTTTATTAGAAACTACCTTACCAGCGTTTCAACTAGAATTATGACATGTCGTGATATCGCTTACACTGAATAAAATTTGCCATAATACAATTGGCAACACAATGTTCCGGCCGCATAGCAGGCAAAGTTAAATTTTCCAAAATGACGACGTCACGAACGCACTCTAAAATAATTTCCATTCAATAACAGACAAAAAAAATTGGACTAAACAACAAGGAATTTGTACTTTGGAAGTGTGATATATAGAGAAACGACTAGGTCCTCATCAAATGAATATTAAATACTTAATAAACATCGTTATAATATAAGCAATATAAAACGTAACATAATCGGAAATTCTAGTTAATATAAATTCTGCTAAATAACTGAAATAATTCAGGTATGTTGTCAGAATTGTAATGGAGCAGTCGAGGTGTGAAGTTGGTATCACCGCCGACGATATCGACTAGCTATACGGCCTGGAGATGGAAAGTTGAATAACCGTAGACATGTCCACTACAAGACTGACACAGATTTGTCTAACAATATATTATTAATCAAATAGAATTAAAAAACTTCGCTAAGATTTTGTACCGAAAAACGTTTTAGCATCGTAAATTATTATAGTTAAAATGATATGAATCAACAGCAACACTTTGGTTATTGATCACTGGCGAGGTGTTGCCCGCTCGACGTCTTAACGAAAGCATAATTTCCCATTTCCACGCCATCCTACACATTTATTGATCAGTGTTGTCTGCTTTTCGGTAGTACTGTTTACCAATATTGTATTAATTATAAATGTCACAACATCAAGCTGGTATAAAAACACTAAGCCTACTAAATCTACTACCTGAGAAAACTCTTTTTCAAAGAGTGAACTTACATTATATTCGTAAATTAACACACTGCCCAAGCGTGGGCGCAATACAGAAACGTATAAAATATAACATGTTTTTTTTTCGCCTCGAGTTTTATTACAATTTTCTGAAACAACCTACATCTAATCTCGTTCCACCAACTTTATCAAAATAGACCTTACAACGCTCACTATCCTTAAAAAAATAATAGCTTTCAATTTTAAATCGTACAAAAATGGAACTTTTGTCTTATCAGAACATTATCGTAGGTATCTCTAATTTTTTTTTTGTGCCAATTCCTTTCGCATCGACTTCGCATCTACAAAAATATACGTTGCGACGTATAGTAAGTTTTAAAAATAATATCTTTTATCAATGGTACAAAAGTAGGTATTTTAATATCGAATTTTAAAAACGATTCTTATATAAATTCAAGCACTTACAACCTAAAATTTAAATAGCGATTCCTTCTGAGCTTCCTTCCTATTCTAAAATTCCTTTGTTTCTCAAACCATTTTCAAAAATTGTAAGTAAACAAGAGATCATTTTAAAAAACACTTATAAAGACCACACTCAATAGTAGAAAATACAAACGCGGTTGCTCGGCGGAAGCCGGCTCCCACGGAACAAGATAAGTAGATATAAAATATAGTTTCACATTCGTTCAGACACACATTACTACATACAATGATGCAACGCTTTTTATATTCAGATACGAGAATGAAATAAATTTCTGACATTTTGGTATCGCGAATGAAGCTGTGCAGAAGCGTCTGCAATACCGATCATTTTTCAAGAGTTACCATATTTATAAGCACTCGGATCGCTTAGAATATTACTAGTGGAACTATTGAACGATACAGCGACCAGAATATCAAAGCGCGCAATCAAATAGAAAACGTAGAGACAATTACTTACTTCTACTACGACCTTTTTATTGAACGTAGACGTCAAGAAGGAATCCTACACATTTTTATTAGTAAGTAGTACTTAATTAGTAAATTCTATGCAATATTATCATGACAGTTGTGATCGGATTCCTTCTTAAAATACGAACAAACGGTCTTAAACCTATTATCGCTCTGATACACGTAGTTACGAGATCTAGTCTCGGTTTGTCTTATAAAAATTCTAATTCTACACTTCAGTAAAAAACGTACGTTACTTGTTTAAATTTACGCGTTACACATATTAATAGAAAAAACGTTATCCCTAAAGTTACATGTTTACGTTACGAAAGTACAAAAGTTATTATTTTCCACCGTGTAATTACAAAATTATGACACTCATACCCTGGTGCACCCCGCGCGTGCGTAAACAATTGTAAATCTAATTGCCACGCAACAACTTATTTATTATTATCATTAACCAATTCGTAAGATTATCACCAATTCTTTAGAGTACCTTACAAGTGTTACAGCATTGCGTCGGGGGACGATTCATCGCGATGTTCTACGAAGCGGATGTTGCGTGTCTAATGACTGAAAGTTATATCACCCTCCACAGTCGAATCCCATTTGTTGGCTTCCATTTTATACCTACAAGGTTCAGTCTGTAGCCGTTCTTATTTTTATATAAAAAAATGTAAACTCATCCGAAACCAACGAATGCGATCGAAAGTGAAGCTAACCTAGTGTACAAAAGTTAATTACTACATTATTGTAGAAAACATCGAGTATCAAAATATAATTAACGTTGATTTGCAATCTTCACTAACCAATGATAGCCGTATACTAGATCAGCCAAGCCGTTGGTGAATTTGAGCAACGGGCTACGCCGGGTACCTATATAGGATATTGAATGTCACTTCAACGGGTGCCTGCCTACCCTGCCTGGACTAACTGTGTCCGTCTTTCATCATAATAACATTGAAACTTATTATGTGGTCTCAATAGTAAGAAAGTTGTCCACTGCAGTCATCGATGACGCAAGTGAGTTCACAAATAAGCAAGCCCCATGGAAATCTAAAACGCCAGACAGTTACGTGTCATTTGTCTTGGTTTAGACGATTCCCATTAAACTTCCGTCAATTTATATATCGACAGTGATGAAGGCAGAGATTATTTATGTGCGTATCATTAATTTATCACGAATAGTTAAATGTTAGTTATGAACATACGATAAAGCGCGCGAATGCAAGATTTCTATGACCAGAATACACACAATTTAAGAAAATTGGCACTTACGCCCACAATTATTATGAAAATAATATGACGAGACTACCTTAATGTTAAGTGTGACCACATACATACATCTCATTCTCACGATATTATTAAAAAAAAGTCCTAGGGTCCTAAACGAACTACGAAATAAGATTGATTAACCTATATTCAAAAGCGAGACATAATTACCTTACAGAAAAAATATTATGCCAATGATATCCTACTTATAGTGCTTCTAAAAGGTACAATGTAAGAATTCTAAGATCATAAATATATGACAAACATTATGATAACTATCTTTAAGAAAAAGTAATAGAAGATAGTTTTTTTTTTATAATAAGTAACAATTTTTGGGTCTAATATTAATTTAATCAACTAAAACAAATTTCTACGTTTATTTGAAGAAACTTTGCGGTATTATTTAGGAGTAACAGCAACTATTTTGTAAAGATTATCTAGTACAGAGGTTTTTTTTTGTTTATTTTTAATATGTAATTTGATTTACTTTTTATAAAATTTGTAAAAGTAACAAATTGTTTCACTTTGTACTTTAATTAAGCCATTATCTAAATAACATGACGATGAATTTCAACTTGGTATTGAATTTCGGTGTCTAAATCATTATTAATTACAAAATTTAACATATTATGTGCAAATAAACTAAGAAAGTTAGCAACATTCGTGTAATTAAATTTATATGATAAAAATGAACAACTAAGTTACTAAAATATGAATAATCAAAGGTATTTAATGTATATTAGTTAATAATAATTAATAATGAGTGTAATGAAGAACCAAAGTATTTTTCATATATTTATCTAGTTAAACAACCTTTAGAAGCGTCAGATAAGGTTAAATTGATATTGTACTGGAAATTAATAATTTATTTAACGAAAATAATTGATAAATCGGCCTTTATTTTGTATATGCCTTGAAAATCTAGTTGCCCTATAAGTATAATGTACTCTGAAAGTCAATTCTTATATTTCATAGGGTAAAATATATTTTAAGCCCAATATTTATTTGTTTAGAGCAATATTGTTATACTATAATTTGCTATTTTTATTTTAGGTATAGGTAAATTATTATCCGAAGATCATCAATATTGAAATATCTATTTTATATGAAATAAACAGCCTTTATGTTTGAATCGGAGGATTTTGATATAATTTTATTATTGGAATTATTTTTAATAGCATTTTTTGTACCGGATAAAGGGAATAATAATGACATCCAAAGAGTCATTTTTTTAAAGTACTATGTTACATCTACGTAATGGCTTTTTATTAGACTATTAAACATTATAATGATTTAAAATTTTGTCGCTCGACCTAAACACACTAGCACCGCGATGACAGTTCACTTCACATTTTGTACATGGCCACCATCAGATGATCTGGTTAATTTTTTTTATATTTTCCTAAATATACCAACAACAGCTCGTCATTTTTTTTTTCAAATATTTTTTTTTTTTTGCATTCACACATTCGCGTAAATGTACTTAATATTAACTTTAAATATAATTATATATTCGAACGAGCAAACTTCGATAAAATTAAAATTGTTTAACACATGAAATGTCATCGAGATGCAGCGGTTAATTTTTAAATACTTAGTTGGCTTTGATATTATTGAAAGTGTGTACTATCGATTTACCGCTATACTAGAACATTATGAAATATTTTATTATTGTAGATTATAGTTCCTTAAACACTGCACAAGCAAACTTGCAGAAATTTGTACGCAGGTTTGGTTTGCAGGTAGTTTAGGAAACTATCGATATTTTGGCAATATCAGAATGGGGATTGTATCCTGTTACAGTATTTTTAGATACGCATCTGCATGTAGGACATAAATAGATTAATATTACGCCTTGCTACGATACATGATAAAGATATAAGTAAAGTAATAAGTATATATTTCTTAATATTAAGCGAAGATAATATTGGAACGTTTACGGGACATTACAATCACACACGGCGACTGGTTACTGTGATTGATCAATTATGATTTTGATTTTTTATAGTCAATATTAAGAAAATGAAATAGCTAATGAATAGTGATATACTTACACGGATTTCAATTTTTTTGTTTAACTTTTCTAAAATATTTCTTGTCAATTTTGCATAACATCGTAAATCAGATTTTCATAATTTAATCTTATAGTTATGTCTTAAGTAATTTCTACTCAGGTGGTACAATAAATATGATTGACACTTTTAAAAGTAGGTAAAGAAAGCAAAGACGATTCCGTTGTTTCAGTTTTGTGCAACTTAAGGTGCGCGATACACCTTCAATTGGCGTGACAGTAACCAGTCGCCGACCACACAGACCGTGCGTGATGGAATGACGACAATGACGTGCAGTGATGCGGATGGCTCGATAGGTGCTTGATGATGATCACCTATAATACACTACGCAACGATACGATACCGTATTCAGTCGAACATTGTGTACCGGGTCTGATAAGAGTCAAACGGAAACAGATTCTGATACACGAAGCACAAAAGTTTGTCAGGGGCATACCTATCAAAAAAATACTGTGTCAGCACACTGGCAGTTTTTGAAATGCGATTGGAATGATTAAATTTTTAACAGCTTTTTACATTCAGTCAAACCTTACAAAAAAATTTCAAGTTAAGTTCAAAAATAAAACAATAATTATTACTTGTTCTGTTTTCGAGAAGATACAAAACATTAATTTTGGATCATTCCAAATATTGATGCATAATTTATTGATAATAAAATTGCATATATTGGATGTTACTTCCATCAGACCCGGTGATAAGATTAGAAAAATGTAAATGGCAGTTACGATTTAAGAAAGACAATGCAAAAATTTTATTCTATATAGTGTCAAGTCTTTATTAGAATTATTGCCAACACGCGGCAGCCTACTAAACTATCATATCACCCGAAATTCTGTAAAAAATGTATCATTACGCCGTTTATTCCGCACCACTTTCATTATTAACTTTATTACTAAACACGCACTATTACTACGAATTTATCACTTGCAATCACTTTTGCGATCACTCTTGAATAAATATCAAATGTATAAAAAACCTTACCACACTAACGTTATACAATTATCGAGTAAACGTGTGCACATCACTTAAATACGCTTTGTAAATGAAAAAAAGCGATAGTTACTTATAAATAAATAGACATTCATGATAATAAAACCCCTTAAATCTAAATTACACAATTAGTCAAAATTAACAAAACTGACCGATTACGGTGCCAAAATTTAGAATAATTAAAAAGTGAAATATAGTTAACTCAATGATCTATGGTGTTTTATTCTAGTTTAATATTATCCAGTTACTATAATCTTTTTGATATGGCACAATTCCAAAATTTAGCTTGTATTCGTAGTTACTTCAAGCACACAAAACACCACTTATCAATGAGATAATATTATATCATAAATTATTTAAATAAAATATCATAATATGTAAATTAAAAACGTTACCAAAATTGTAATATTAACATCCTATGCATATTATTGGTGGCACAGCAATTGGGTACCTTACATTAGAAGTCCTCTACCATTATGTATTAAATAAGTGGAAATTATTAAAAGTAAATGACAAAATCGAAAGTGATATTAATGATAAACTAACATGGCATCTTCAGGTATTATAATTGTGTCCCTCTAGACGTCCAAGTGCCATTTGGTGGGAGGAAACAAAAGTACATAATAAACCTAAGAAAATATTGTATAGGTAACACTTAAGTTAGGTTTAAAATTTTGCTAAAATAAAACATAACTAATAAACTAAATTGAACTAAACAACACGCCGCACAAACTTCCCTATTCGATAGGGCGATCAGTATCACTGAAGTAGGGTATAATCAATAATTTAAAAATTCGCGTTAAAATTCCTTCAGAAGGATAAACTCCCAGACCAAGAATCGATCGAAAACAAAAAAAAAATGCAATTTCTGGCATCGCTCATCCGCTAATTATCATTTCCGATAAAAATCAACTTCTAATCAACAAAGTGCAGAATAAAATTATAATACAATCAATAGTACGACCTAAACCACATAAACATAATTTTCAATAATACCAACTTAATTTTAACAGAAATTATAACTAACGTCATAGAGACGCGGATTGTCCGAGAGGTTAACGTCGTCACACACAAAGAGTCCGATCACGATCGCGCACAAGTTTCGAGAGCTTAAGCGATTTGGTTCAGGTAGTCCATGAAATCGTTGGAGAAGAGCTGGAGCGGTGGTTCAGTGATAGGCTCGCGGCGCGGAACGCTGCAAGTGCTGAACGCAGGACCTGGACGCTCCTCAACTATCGGCTTGGGCTGAATCGAGGCCAGGTAACGCTCAGCCAGCGTTTCTCCGAGACTGATCGCGAGAGTCTCCGGGCTCAGACCGAGCATGGCGAGAGATTCGGTGATGCTCACCAGGGTCGGCGTGAGGTACTTGCTAGACTCGTGTACAGGGGGAACGGGTTCGTGCGCGCGGGGGGTCATGCTCGTTTTGACGACGGGACGCAGAGCCGGGGGCGAGGCGCGGCGCGGGGGCGTCGGGGCCAGGCACCAGGGGTCCTTATTGACAGGGGGGGTGCCGGGAGAGGTTCCCGGCACCGCCGTCTGTTATGGCCACTGCTGGAACAGCGGGTAAGCCCGTTTTGTGAAGCAGTAGTTCAGCGGCTTGACGAAGTGCGTGTCGAGCGCGCGGCAGTGCGGGCACGTCACGGGGTGTGAGTAGTCAGAGTAGTTCAACCGCTGCGTCGGGTGCAGGAGTGGCTTGTAACAGCTGTTGCACTGCAACAAAATATATACTTTGACGGATTGGTACTAACATTATAAATGAAGGTGCAGTTTTCCTTAATGCTGACGTTACGGCACGTCGTAAATCTGTTGGCATTACAACAACGTTGCTTTTAGACAATGAAGTCATTAAACCCGCTTTTGGATAGTACTACGGGGTTAAGGTTTACCTTTAGCCGTTCCGCGCAGCACGGCGTTGCCATGAAGATGTCATAGGAGTACATAGTTCCCAGCACCAGCGATGCGCCGTCCCACTTCTGTCCGCAGAATCGGCAGCGGATGGTCCTCTCCGGGTCGCAGCGCTCGAGGCACCCCATGCACACGCAGGTCAGGAACTGAGTGCGGCCCTCCACTTTCACCTGTGGGTGACGTCAGACGGAGCTCAGTGCTTTGTTTCTTTTGTTTTCGGGCTTTAAAGGAGTCATTGTCGAACTGGCTCTTACGTCAACTGAGTCCGCGGGATCAGTTGACCTATTCGTTAACGAACTCTGGCGTTAGTCTGATCCCTCTTGACTATTATCAGTAGAAAATTATTACGAACGACAGGAATTCAAACATAACATTAAATTAATATCATTGGTCTTGAACCTGGATTTGTTGGATAGCAAAGTGTCGCCTCCACTATTTATTTATAGGAAATTATACTATTTATAACTATTATGCATATAGTAAGCTATAAATACGTTGTTGTCGCTCGTAGTGGGTGTTTGGCATTACTAGTCTGTTTGTATTCGGTTGCCAAGGCGTGACTCAGACGAGTGAATATGTAAGTAAAGGAGTGCGGACATCGAATACTCTTTACGAGTTTACAGGAGTGACAGAAAAGGAGTGTCGAATGTATGTACTTAACCCGTCAAAGTACGGCTTTATGAATGATGGATTATTATCATCGATGTACTACCCAAATGGATTTTATCTAATAAATATTTATTGATTTTAAAAAAACAATATGTTTTTTTTTATTTATTTTACAGCCTCTTTTTTCTTCCATATTCAAGTTCCATTTCTGATATTTTTATGAGAAACTGATATTGACTTGACTACTGTAGTGATGAACATACAGGAAAAATTATCACACAAACAGAACTTCCTTCTTTTTGGTAGTCGTTTAACAATAACGATCTGTATCTATACTCGTATATACACTGTCAAATTTAATCCATAAATCGTGCACAGCTAAATCATGATAAAAAAGAACGAAACTTTTCAACGCAATGAACTTTTTAAACTGAATAAATGGAACACCTTAGAATTTGAGCGTAAATCGCCTTAGGGCCTTGCCTTTTGGGCGTGCATGGTAATCCCAACGTCAAACAAACATAGCGTCCTCACCTCTCTAATTTGCTGAATAAACATCCAGAAGTTACTTCGTCATATGAGTTCCAGACGTTTTGTACACTTAAATAAACTTTAGGATCGTATTTAAGTTAAAGCGCAAATAAACTGGATATTTTAAGTGAGATTTTCGTTAATTACACGGTGTTTGCTTTAGCGATACAAGGATACGTAAAGTATCTTTGTTTGGTGTTGAGGGATTTGGTTTAACGAACGAATTGAAAGTAATAATAATATAATGAATGAAGAAATATAACAAAAATTAAAATTAACGACTGCGTTAAGTTTCACAATATTGTTTTAACTTTGCCTTCGAGAAAACAATTAATAAAAATCTTTCTGTAATGATACTTATATATTACTAGTGGGCACGACCATGCGTTGCTGTGGCTAAAGTTTTTGTTATTGCGACTATAAATTGAGATGCAAGCTATCCTATCTTTCAAGTTAGATCAAACTGTACACGGTGTGCAAATTTGATTAAAATCGGTTAAGTAGTTGAGTCCATAGCGGACAAACAACGTGACGCGTAATTTATATATATTAAGATAACATCCATAACAATACTTATTTGTAATTTTGGTATCAATATGCAATGATTGAAAAACTTTATATATTAGATAAGATAGTTATGAACATAACAAACAACAAAAATTAAAACGCAACGAAAATATTAATACGAAAACTACTAAAACAATTGTATGGTCCTTCTTCTGACTTAGGGAGACCTGGAACTATGAAATTCATGGTCCCACAAAACTTTCAGACTTAGATCTAAATACGTGGTTTTACGTTACGGTAGACGTTAGACGTCGTAGTTCCTATAAGAATGTTGACTTACCTCAACAGCGGAGCTGGTATGCTGACGCGGGCTCAAGAAGAAAGTCCCATCGACCAGGGGATACCGATCAAAGACGTATAGGGTCTCCTTGCAGAGGGCGCAGGACACCTGCGGCTTCTGCTGCCCAGCCAGGGTCGACAGGATGAACAGCCTGGTGTCATCGTTGCCATGGTTCCCTTCATCTTCGATCTGTGACAAGGAATATTTTTGTTAAAGATTTTTTTTTTCAGATAATCTCTTATAAAATTCGACGGTAACACAAATCGCTACACGATTCATTTCCAGTGATCCATTGAGGAGTTCCGTTGTCTATCTTACATCTCAATGATGAGATCAACTCGTTTTCACAAGAATATTGGATCGTCATCGGAACTTGAACAGTAAGCCGAATTTCAACACAAATGAACAGCGGGAAATACGAGTAGGTCAAAATTTACTTGAAGGTTTAACCTACATGCATGCATCCATCCACACTAACGTGAAGACAGTGACTATAAATAAGCCTGTAAAAAAGCTGCAGCCAGAACAATGGCGGCCACTCATACATAATTTAAGCTGAAGTAAAGTCAAATTACTGCACCTTTGTCTTAAAAGACCTCGAGTAATTCAATGCCAGTTTCCGAGCTGGTTTGTTAAAGAATTTTCGTTTGAGAGGGACCAGAAGATAGGATATTCAGAATGTATTAATATACTAACACGGCAGGATGAGTCGCATTTCTTCTTATACCATCATTCAGAGTTGTTTGCTTCCTGGCGTTAGAAGGCAACTAATATATTATACCGTCGATGACATCAGTGTCGCGGGACGCGCGTAGATTGATTACGTTTGATAGGGTCGTGAAACTGGCTAAAGGAAGTCTTTCAACACCCAAAAGTAGGCGGAATAAGGTTAATGATGAAGTACATACTATAGTTAAACGATTCTGAAATTTTAATTGGAGCAGAGTCGAACATTAATCCTGTCTTGGAGTAAGCTATAACCTTGCTAGTCCCATAGAAACGTATACTTAAGTCACTAACTTACAAGCAACCTCATTATCTATCCTCGCATCAAAGCAATTTAACTTCGGAATGTAATAAGCTAGAACCATAATGGAAAAGTAGACACGACCCCATTGAATATGAAGCCGCGTTAGCAATTTCGATATTTCATATCTCACATTTACATATCACGATTAATGCATCCACCCACGACACTTACAGGCTCTCCCCCATAATAACACAAGTAAATGACTGCATAAAGTTGAATAATGAAACGCTGAAAGGCAATTATGCTGAATTCGAAGTAGTCAAACAAAGGCTCGCGGGAGATCGATCGGAACAATCCGTTCACGTACGAGCAATTTGGGAGAATAATAATGAAAGTTTAACGAGACCATGCTGCAACGTAGGCACTTTAATTAAACATAATATTATGAACTGTCAAAGCGTAACTCCAATCCGGGGTTCTACTCGTGTATGTATGGGTTAATAAACCATTGTTCTCTTGAATGGTACTGTCTGGTTAGTCGGCGATGTTAATTGTGGTGTACGCGGCGATTGCGCGCTCGATTGGCTACACGGCGTCTACACATGGAAGAGAATGCACCGTGCATAAGGAACTGGCACACCAGTGCGCATATTGAGGCATTCCGATCTATTATTAGAGTGACGTCGTGACACCAGGAACACATAAAATGTACTCGGTGAGAGCGTTGACCTGCACAAACAAACTCACTATGATTTGCAGTGTAGCAGTGCAGTTTGCCAAGAGACGAGGCGGGGCGGGCCATCCGGCAAACACGCCGATATCTCGACACCCGACTCCGGCCAAGCACCGTCTATTCAGTTCGAACATTTTGTTATTTAACTCTCCGTAACCGGGCTCGGGCGGTGTTAATATGACTCTACATTTGTAAATTGCGACAGTCCCGACTCCTGTCGTCGAATTTGAGAGTGATAAATAACTGGCCGCGAGCCGTGTGCTCCGGACTTGTGTGATTGATTCAACCCGATGAAGCAGATGTTCGTTCGCGTGTATCGCAATGATTGATGACCCAGACCAGACTCGACGGGCGAAGAGTTGAATGCCGCAAGAAACCGAGCGAGTTCGCAGCTAATGAAACGTCTATGAATTACAGAGTTAATTAGAACGATGCTGGAGTCGCCTTAGGACTAATGAGTGACAATTAAATTGTTAAGTGTCGCGCTCTCGACGGTTTAGTGAGGTTGCGGGTCGCGGCCGACGAACCCGAGCGTCGCTATGCACAGAACTTGCACAATTTACTATTGTACTGCAAGATTGATGAGCACTCCGACAGACTATTTATTTACTCAATCCGATCACGCTTTGTCTCGCAATCGTAGCTGTTTACAGGGTTCATAACTCGAGGTTGTAAACCGAAGGCATAAAACTTTGTGATGACTTCGGGGCTCTTGCCTCTTTCTTACCGACTCAGAATGAGTAGCTCCAAAAATACAGGAATCTGAGGTCTTTATAGTCAGTTAACGGGAGCAGACAGCTATTCGACTGCAGTACGCAGCTTGAGCGCCTCTAATTACACTAGAATTTACATGTTGAAACTTGGCAGCCAACAAACTACGGTCTTGGTGTTGAATTTGCGCAACTTCCTCGGTATTTTAAGGGATTAGAATTTCTAACTCTTCGGAAGTAAGATCGAGTCTTACAAACTCACGTTGTGAAAGAGTTTGAATTCGCCGGTGAAATTTAATCACGGTTTTGTTCGTTGTTTCGATGTTCAAACAACAGAGACTCCACTCCTCTCTCAAGTACTCCTACTTGAAGGGCCGAGCAGGCGAGAAGCATAGAGAGTGCTCGAAGCGTTGTCGTTAGCACTCAACTCAACGTTCCGCAGAACGAATGTAGACACATTAAAACTTTCCGAATTTAAGGTGACGCAATAATTAAAGAGCCTTATAAATGCTTATGGTGGGCACCCTTGCGGAAAACTCGGCTGCATACAAAGATGAAAACCTGTAATCACTTTCTGTTAGCGTTTGCTATTTTTATGTCCCGATTAGTATATGCCTGTCGTTGTACTTAGTAGGTAGTCTACAACAGTCTTTCTTTAAATAAAACAGCTGAAAGTCATTTCAAGTTACATTGTCAACATCATTTTCCATTGTTCATGCTATCTTTGCACGTACACAACGCGGTAAAATCACAAAATGTTCTCAAACGTACCTCCATTATGAAACGGCAGACATCGCCGACTAAAGGTTGTACAACGACAATAAATCTGGATTGTTCCCTGGGGTGGCTTATTTTTAATTAGCCAAATGAAACTTTTCCTATTATATTTCGTCGACGTCGGCTCTCCACAGTTGGATATAGCCGCTAAAGATAAAAATTAAATACAAAGAGCGAAACGGTCCGAGTCCGCAGAGAGCGCTGAAAGGCTGGGAAAAATGTGAAACCTCGCTGCAAATCCAATTAGCCGCAACAAGATATCCAATAGTATGGATTTGATACCGATAAAATTATTTAATTGAATTTCTAAACCGCTCCATTCGAGACGAATGTTCTTGTATAATTTGCAATGGTGGTTACGAAAGCAATTTTGTCGATGAAACATTTCCAGAGATGAGGTAGTCTGGAGCAGCAATATTTCAACGGTGCCATCTCAAACAATAAGTCTTGGAGCGGATGGTATTTGCGGTGCTCGATACATTTGCTCTGACGGCTGCGTAGTCGTATTTGCCATTGTCTGAGAGCTCTACGTTAATACTTTGCTCTTTGTATCAGAAAATGCATTCCGCAGTAATGCAATTGAATGCTTTCCCCACGACTTTCCTGCGTAAGGATTCTGCGGATTTTTCGTCATAATAACATTTTTCCTTCCGACGATTCTCTCGTCTGGAAACAAGTCTAGCAAAGTTTCGTCTCGGAAGATAAATAACAATGTAATGAATCTTATCTTTGAGACTAACCCCGGGTGCAGCGCAGATTGCTTACAACTTTCTAAAGAAATTTATGGGTTTATATCATGTTCATGACGAGCATTAGAGTTGACTGTTACTCGTGGAGCTCATCAGTATTCGACTATCAAAGGACCAAGTTTATGGAAATCCCGAGCATTTATTACTCGCGCAACTCGGTAAATGCCGATACTGGATGCGAGCGCCGGGAATTCTCGCTGAGAACCATTTGTTAATCTTTGGAAAGAGAAATGCCTCAAAGGGTACAAAAGTGACAAAAGCAGGATTGAAAATATTTCGCGTAAAGGTATTCATAATATTCATGCGCCCGTGCCTGTCAGTATTCGGCAAAATTCAACGGCTTCTGTGGGATTTCCTCGCGTGAATTAGTCACACGTCCCAACATTCCTTCTGACGCGACGCGAGCGCGAATTTCGCGATATCGTGAAAAGTTCTGTAGGTATTTTAATTTGACACTAAGCGTGTGAAGTGACGCAAATATTCACGTACTTACAGGGAAGATTTTCAACTAAAGTCTGAGGTGAGGTATACTACAGTCGTTATTATTTTTATTGCGCTCTGTCTCGGGAGGATATGAAGTGTCTGAGGAGCCATTGCGTCGTCACAACGAGAGCAAAGTAAAATTTAGATTCAAATGGGTGTTAAAAATGCTCGAACGCAAACTGAGTGGGTGTGTTGGGGACTTTGATGCGATTTTGACGAGGTTCTCCACCGGAGCAATGCGCGTCATTTTTATTAAAATGTTGCATGACAATAAAGCGCTGTTTGAATGAACGAGATGTCGTAAATTCGTGGAAATTAATTGATTGAATGGTCCTGTCGGGCACTATTCAATAGCTGTAATGGAAATGAAAAATGGTGCAGAAAGAATTGAAAACGGTGATGTTTGAATTGTATTTGCGCCGCAGACGAGCTGTTACAACGAGAACATGGAAAACTACTTATCCTAACTTCGTTTTATCGTTAGCCGTACTGTTGTCAGTTAATGCCCATTGAGTTAACGCGTCATTATAGCTGAGTAGATAATGCCGGTACATGTATAGGTTTATACCTATACATGTAACATTTAACCTAACATTTAACAATAGTTTAATGGCTACAACTGTTAAATTATTTTAACAGTTGTAGCCATTAAACTATTGTTAAATGGCTAGTAAATAACTATTAGTGTTTGTAGAGGGAGCGACGTATGAATCTAGTCATCAAATTGTTGTTGTGTAGCAACGGCACGGCTAACCAATCTGCAGCAATTAGCGAAGTGCAAATGCAATTAATAAAAGCTCACTAAAACTTCATTGTGTTGTGGCTATTTTTGAACATGGCTTAATATCAGTTTACGATGGAGAAGATGTTGAAAACAATTCAGTTAACATTGGCAGTAGAGACATCTTTACAATACCAAAATAGTTCGGTGTATTCGTAAACTCTTTCCCTAAGCTTATAAATAAATCTTCTGAAGTATGTTGTTTATTAAAATTACAAAAGAATACTAGCAGCAATTTGTTATCCAATACTATTAATTTTGATATGAAAAAAAGGACTCCATTTAAAAAACTGTTGTTGTTGTCAGTAGGTAGCTGCTTTGAGTTCTAATTCTTCTAGGCTCCTTAATATACATAATGTTTGTTCTATACTTTTTTATAAATACATATAAAAGATTATCAATTACTACCCCGCGTATTTGTTGTAAAATCTAATCCAACGAAGACAAGTTCAGTGAACAGTTCATTTACAAACGGATTGCTAGTTCCTACGATAGAAAAGGCCGTATTCCAATATTCGTGTTTCCAATAAGTACCATTTCTTCTTCGATAACCCACATGCCACAGAAATATTTACATTACCAGACATCTACACCATATCTTGTGTTATCTTATGTTATGTCTATAACTCGATCAACATCGCTAGCCACGTGCGTTGAAAATATTATGTACGTACCCTACTACAGCTGAGTCAACAGTGTGAAAAAATTAATAAAACACTTTATATGTCTACTCCTTGTTTATATTAAGGTCTCAGCCTTTTCAATGAGGTCTTGTCTGAGGCAATAAAGATGCTTTTACGGCCGAGTTATTTTTGCACTTATTTGTTGAAGTGGCATCGGAGCATCTTTGGGATTGTTGTTGTCAAGAATGTTGAGATCGTCCTGGTTAATTCTTTCGTTACCAGTTTGGACTGACTGGCTGGCAATAAATCTTTAATAATTTGTTTTGTAACTGTATTTCATACATTTATTTTTTTAATTCCTCATTCAGACTTGGTTGGCTTGTTAATTGCTTATACAGCGTCCACCTCATTTATTAAAAACCGGGAAAATAAATTTCCGTAAGTATTTATGATGAGATCTCGACACTCCTACATTCAGGAAGGTCATGACATAAGGCAATCCGTAACAATTTTATCAACAGTAACTAATAAAATAACATCAGTCGGTATCGGAAAGGGCTCCGGTAACTATAATTATCTCGTTATATCACAGTGCGTCATGGACATAATATTAATAATGATGATTGCACTAAATTACGATGTAATAAAGTTATTTACACAAACATTAACTCATAATCTTGTTTTACCTAACATAGCTCACAAGTCAGAACTGCGGGCCTAGACAAGTGGCAAACGTTTCTAACCAAATCGAAACGAATAGAATGAAAATGTATGGGCTGACATAAGCACACGAAACGTCAGGAAGCGAACGAAATATTCGTAGACAAGTGCTTATTATTCTATTCGAATCGAATGAACGCTCCCTGTCGTTCGACAGAATCCATACATATGCGTAGACAAGCGCCACTTTTGACAAGCGTTAGCGTTGCGTTTGAACGACAGCCTAGCGTTCGCTAGGACCCTGTCAGGCCTGTGTCACTCCGCGTGTAGCGGCGGCCATTGCGCAGTGGCCAATCTAGTAGGCTGCCACAAGCGAAAGAAAACACACGCGTGCGCGCTATATGTTCGACCACGTTCAACGTAATTATTTGATTTGATTGATTCATTATATAATTGCAAGATGGACACAAAACGAAAATAAGCAAAAAGATACTGTGCAGTATTCTCAGTAATTTAAGTATTTAAGTATCAATTTATGTATATTTCAGTAATTAAGTATCAATTATTATGTTTTGTCCGAAACAAAAACAATTCCAGATATTTTTACACATACATAACATGTATTATTCTTTTGTCTATATAAGTATAATGAACAAAATGTGTTTTATTTTATTACTTCATTAAATTAAATCTTTGGCAATAATCGTATAGCATATTATACAATTATGCAGCTAGCTCTTAGACTACATGAACGTACTCGGCGCTGCCTGCTGCGCGTTGCCCGCCACAAGTAGGTGTAAACGCTCGTGCTGTGCGCTAGATGGCATAAGTAGTTTCTCGAAGTAAGCAACCCTAGTCCGCGGCTCTTTCAATACGTATAACCATGTATAACTTAGTATGAACCGTACTATAGTGAATTACGGCCTATATTCCTTCAAAAAGAAATTGGTAGGTATGTAAATGAACACGTGCTCGACTGGACCGCGAGCTAAATTAAATCATATTGTTTATCAGAGTCAATATTTCTTTGAAAACCATTGCGAAGTAAAGCTTCTGTACTAGTTTACTAGTTTATTATTCTGTGACCCTGTAGAAAACGAAACAAAATGGCGGATTTCTAGCAGCTGTTGCAAACAGTAGCATTGTGTCATGATTTTGTTCGTAGATTTTTATTGTTTTCGCGAGATAACGAGATAATGCACGCATTAGGATTATTGTGGACCTCGCAATCTTGGTTCCATTGCTAAAAAGAAGTAACAAAATAACAAAATGTAAAAATGTTAGGTTAGATTAGGTTAAATACCTAGGTAGTACCTACTACTACTACGCATATTTGTATACTTGACACTAGCCAAATTCGCAACCCATGCGAAGCCAAACTATAAAAAGAAAATTACACCTAAAGTGACTGTGACACTGAAGTTTGTAAGCTAATCCATGGACAAGATGACAAAAATGAATGAACAAATTGAATGAACAAATAATTATTAGCGTACGATTGATTAGAATGAGCGTTCGCCAGAGTCATAACACTTTGTCTACCAAACTATTTTCGCTAACGCTAAAGCGTTAACGTTTTTACGAATAGAATAGCTTCGAAGCGTTTGCAAATTGTCTAGGCCCGCTGGTATGCTATTGGACCAAAGGTTGTTATAATATTGAAGTTTATGGGTAAATGTAAATCTGTGTTATGGCTATTCTATGAATAACAGTTAACGAATTGAACAATCGCTGTTTATAATTCTATGATGATATTATTAGCTAGCTTCGCGCTAATTAGAAAATATTACGTAGGTATATTTTTTTAATCCTTGGAATTCAATAATGAAAGAAATGTTTTATACGTTGAATATTTTCATAAATTCAAATGGTTTAGTTGGATAGCATCTATTCACAAAGTTTAAAGCCTAGATACTGTTATTTGTAACGACATTTACATATTTACGTAGTTGTTGTATGTCAATATACATTTTGCCTTACCGTTTGCCGGTATTGAATTGGTCAACCATCAATATATACCGATGAAGTGTAAAAACAACAAATTTTTTAACTATCTCTGTTCGAAAAACAGAAAATGTTTTGTGTTTACACTTGTTGTTATATTATTATGTTATTTGACCATGAGTTGATTGTGATCTCAAGATCTATTTAAGCTGCCGGTGTTGTTTTAGCCTTCTAATCTAACATTGTCACTGTACAATTGGAATATAATTCTGAATTAGTTTTTACTGAACGAAAATAATAAAAAAAACTAGGATTCCAAACCTGTAACTGAATTGTATGCTGAATTAAACGTAATGCAGGTAAACCTAGAAGACAAAAAAATAAAATAAAAAACTAGCTGAGCCTGACACAACAACACAGGGCCGTCTCAGTATAGAACTGATAAACTCATTAAGTTCATTCCAAATGTATAAAAACAAACCGCGATTACGCTATCACAACTATACGAGTAACAACCATTTGCCATGCTGATAACCCTGCACTCAGTTAGTGTCACCTCCGCTATCAGTGTTTTGCAAAGTTGCCAGAAGGCTAACGGTTATCTTACATAATGACGAGAGTAAGAATGACATTTGTGGTGATAAAGTGAAAATTATTGGTGGAGATATTGCAGACGGTGATAAGGAAGCAGATACGGAGATTTAAGATGTGTAAGGAGGGCATGTTTTTACAAGCTGTACTAACAAACATGTCTCCAGGTGGTGTGATGGTAGACTTTGAGAGCACTATAAGAGACAATGCGAATACAGAAATACGAATTATGAATTATGTAAGCATGAAACGGCTAGCTTGCACTAATATGTACGTGGATGTAATTGGGTACACCAAAAGGGAATATTCGTTAAGATATCAAGTTGATGTACCAATAAGATTATATTTTTATAATAAAGAAAATAATAAAAGTACTTATCTACTTCAAGTACGACAAGGAAACTGAAATATTGAACCATTAAAACGTTAGACTGCATTTAGCAGTTCTGATAAAATCAGTAGACAAAGTACGTCACCTAAACGCTAGAAGTAAACGAATTCATGAAATGAAATCAAATGCAGACATTAAACTTAACTGTGGCAATAACATTTCAAATTCTATGTTCGGAGTAATGTTTATGTCCGTTTGTGCAGACATTTTAACAGTAGAAAAGATATGTAGACAACGTAGACAAATAATGTTGATAGAGAAAGGACCAGTCAACTGCAAACAGCCAGTATGTTTTGTTTGTTCATTCAGTATCCTGTGGTTCAGTGAAGCGAATGTGCAAGATACGAATGCATGGTACACGCAGACATTTCAACCGAATGGAAGTGAAATTCAAAAATTGCAGTTGAAATGTGCCAAGTAAAACGTCAGAGAAGTACTGGATGAGGATACCTGAGGTTGATTGGTGATCGATAAAGGCGTAGATGTAGACCATCTCAAATAGAATATCAGTAAACCTCTGCTCGGTGTAAAACTGGAGACCGAGCATGGTTGTGCATGCGCTGATGATGATGAATTGAAATACCAGGACAGGTAACTGGTAGTTCCTCGCGAAACAAAGTCTATTTAGCGTTGGTTTAGATTGGTAAAATAAAACTCACTTTACATATAACTGACTGATTCGGTGTCATGATTCTACAGAAAAACAATTTGTAGTTGGAAAAAATTGGTGTTGTCAGAATGTAAACTAGATTTTTGTCTAGGTTTAGTCTTTTAGTTAGGGCTAGAATATAACGAGGGAATTCGTTCTCGCATATTAATGAAGCCAGTTTGTCTCGCTGAATGATGTTCTACATGCACATTACACACGGTAGCGACGCCATTAGATAATTGTAGAAGATTGTAAAGCGTTAAACCGTTTACGTGAATACCTAAAATGGCAAGCATACATAAATTACCTACTGAGTCACAACAAAATAAACAGTCACAGCTAAAGGTGTCGCACTAGCATACAATACGAGGTGTTTAATTAATTAGCATTATCACGAACTAACGAGCTAATTATTAATTGTATTTAAAATTAATTACTGTACAACCCAAGTAAAACACTAGCAAAATTGTATTCAAAATATCAACATAAATATTTAATCATCTCGTTGGCTAAAGGGACGTTTTGACAAGCGATTAATAATATTAGATATACTTCCAATTAATGATACGGACAGTAGATACAAAGTGAATAATAGATATCGTGAGCCCCACGCGACGCCTACCAAACTAATGTTAGTAAAGATAAAGTAGACATTCAATAGCAGTGCGATAAAAATGAAAACAATTACCTACAACCTACTTATGTAACTGGAGACACATTTAACTCCGATAAAACTAAATAGAATAGCTATTTGAAACACGTTTTTTATCATAGTCATTGAAAGCACACAAATACATTTAAGTAAACATGCCTGAGGAAGAGATTATGGTGAGGAGCGAAAGAGCACATTTACAGAATAATTATTATAAATGTCATATTATAAACTATTATTCAAATGTTACTAAAAATTTTTTATAACAGGACAGGCCTGTACAATATCTACAGTTATCTAGAACACTGGAGACAGTGGATAGTATTCATAAAACACTGATAGCGATAAACTTACTCGTACAATAACAAAAGATTATGATGTATTACAAAGTATGTCACTACTTAACAGTGTTTACAATTATTTCATTACAATATTATTACTTACATAACAGTCGAATTATCATTATCAACGTGTTTATTAATGGAAACGTGTTATTAGAGGTAGTTGAGCGTTTTAATACAATAGTGCGTAAAACGATACAACATGAATAATTTAGCTCAGACAAATATTATGTTAAGGAACAGCTAGTTGCGCTAAGGGTAATGGTTCTCGATGGAAATCAAAACAATTTCTATGCAGCAATAGAGAGAACTATTAATAGAGAGGCTTGTTAGAATTGCTAAACAAAATCGCTGCTAGGGCCGCTATCGTGTAACACTCAGTCCTGTCCCTGCAGCACTGCGACGCGCGATAAGCCTCAACCCAGATCGCGGCCACAGAGGATAACAGCCGCTCCAAGGCGAGCGTATCGCCTCTATATTATAAACATGCCCACACCCTTACATAACGCGTCGACTATTGCTCTAGGCTGGCTACAAATTACTCACAATGTACTCGTATATTGAACCTACGTGACGCGCTATTCGATAACCACGGCGATCTTTCGAATCTCAAGTCTAACATGGCGTTTGAACTTTACTCAAGTCCAATGTTTTATTCGATTTTTATAGTCACTTCTATATTCTATAAATAAGGAGCCACGTAGACTTTTTTCAATTCATCCTACATGCTATTTAGAGAGATTCTAACGAATCTTCTATCATTTGGTCATGAATTGTAGATCTTACAGTCGTGTTCAATTCGAGCTGAAACTGCTGCTTTTTATTGTAAAATAATCCTATAAAGTGCAATCGAAATAAGATTAGAACTCTAACTTTTAGATCACTTTAAATTATTATGAGCTCTCGTGACTACACAGAAGCATTTACGCAAGTAACTCAACACCAATGTTTGTCCTTATGGAGTTCAACGCCTTAATCCAACCATTCAAACGTGTTCCACTTATCATACACACATCCGGCGGCCTTAATAGCTAAATAATGTAATCACTGCTACTAAAAGTAGGCGATATTAAACGGGTGTACCACAAGGCAGCGCTCTGTCGCCAGCGCCACTCCTATATCGGTTATTGTCCTACTGTAAAATAGTTATGCAACACAACGTTACACTTCAAAGCGTAAGTTTAGAGATTAAAATAGAAATAGCTCTTCACACAAGTAGAAGAGTTTTTGATAAAAATAGTTTTATGGAGCTAAGTATAGTAGTTTTAATCGGTAGAGATAAGTATCGGAAACAATTAACAATGTTATCAGTCGTTGCCCACATAGTTTGCTTTGCATTCTACTAGATAGTAGACCTATCATAGAATATTGTGTTTGAAGAGTTCAAAGGCGTAAGAAAATAAGGTGTTTAAAATAATAATGATATGTTTATAAACCGCTGGGTCTGGCACCATAAAATTTTGCATAAATATTCCTAGTGTGTGCACGTAGTGGTGCACTGTGCAATAAGAAGAGATTTTTGAAAATTCAAGCCCTAAATTTTGTTGCATACCTAGCTCGTGTTTTAGAACCGAAAATAATATTATTTAATTTCAGCAAAATAATTTGCACAATATTACATAAATGAGCGCGCTCTGCGATTTCAAAGGTTATTGCTAGAAAAGCCATTTCCGAAGTATTATTACAAGCTATTTATTTGTTGCTATAAGAAAAGGTTTTATTGCTTCAAAAACACATAAATCTTTTAGTTAAAAGCGGTTAGCCTTAGAATTAGAGAATATTTGCATTCCGTTCCCATAATAACGATACCATTATAACATTGATATGCAAATTAATGCAACAATCTGTGTACTAAAGGATTTAGATTCCAGGTTTACGGCGATAATAATACATCCGATTTGTATTTATAACGTTTATTGCGACCAGTACATGCCAGCTTGCTATCGTTAAATTTTAAAAGGTAACTACTAAACTTTCAAGTAGCGATTCATTCTACGTTAACAATATCTTTGATAACAATAAATAGTCTATTCAAATTCGTGAAACAGCTTCATTATTCCCAGCGAAGAACATGAATGACGCAAGATCAGTCAATAGGGCAAATTTCATTATTAAAAACAATTTTCTCTAGACAAAGATATGGATCATGTAATGCAGATACGCCGAGATATAATTAAGAAATTAATTGGATCCGCAGTTATTAATGCAAACAATTAATATAACGTAGGTGCAAGGGATTGGAATTTAGATCGCTCCGGGTGATGTATATCTCGGTTTAAGGCGATGCTCGACGCTCCTAATCCGGAGTATTAACCGGCAGCGACCCGCGACGATTTATAGTCCCGGCACGACTAGGCGGGACCGACTAACAACTTACATTGTATCTCGACACTTGATACACAACGCAACCGTTCAGCATTTTCTTGTAACACGACCCGCTTCTCGGACGTGTTGTGAGCGACTGCTGTAACGTCCCATGTGGCCTGTTGTAAACAGGAAGCTATGTCGCCCAAATTCCGCTGAGGCTACTCGTAAGTAAACAATGCATTCAAAGTGATTCCAACAAACCAGACCGGTTACTCTTATTTAGATATTCTAGTCCGCAATTGAGAGAGTAAAAGTTCACCGAGTTTAAATTTTCATCCCGAGGTGTTAGCACAGTCTTTGTGAAGAGCACTTGTGGTGTTTAGGGAGTCAGTTCCCGTTTATCCGCACCCGCAGTCTCTCTGAGATGTTGAAGAATTTAGCGCATTTACAGAAGGACGAAAAAATCCTTCAAACGAACCGAGAATCAAGAGGAGTGAAGATTTCCGCCGGCGATCCGAGCGTAGATACCACCATTTCACACGGTATTTATTTGTCTTACAAAGTCTCGGAGCAGCTATGAAGTTTAAAGGATTTGTAGAAGCGATCCCGCTAAAGACGTTTATCTCACGTTTTGTAGGGAATCAATGATCGGTAAACAGTCTGAGTGAATTAAATAATGGATAGGGTCTACGACCTATAAGTAATTCATAGAATGAGCGAGTGAACGTGAGGTGCGGTGCTGCCCGATATGGCAGGTGCGTTATGTAAGCGGGCTGCGGCACCAAATGCCACACTATTCCTATGCTGGCGGACTAGCGGCGAGCTCGTGCCAAGGCCCCGTCTCAATTGAAAGTAGATGTCCATTGAACCTTTCGAAACAACGCCAACAACAATAATAATACAATCAGAGATAGAACAAATCAACGCAACTAAGGTCGGGCGGGCTGCATACAGGGCGACATTGCGCCATACATTACAGGTGGCTCCAAACTCTAGGAGTTTTAGAAGCCAGACTTTATAATGATAATGGCCATTACCGCTAGCACGCTCTCATAACGATAACCGTAGAATACAGTCGTTACCCCAAGGACTTTAGGAGCGGACAATTTAAAACATAAATTAGATAGTGCAGTGTATACGGGAGAATATCGGGAGGCAGGCAACTACCGGGTGGTAAGAGCCGATGAATAACGAAGTGAGCGGGATGGGTGATGGGGTAGCGTTAGGGGGTGAAAGAGAGGGGTGTAGGGAACCGGGTGCAGCAGCCAGTGTGCGCTGTGCACACAGACACCGATCGATTAGCGGGCTGGCCCGTCGCTCCGCCAGCCAATCTATTCGACCTTTACTATTTTAAATTCATAACTGCCCAATTGTTTCCACCGTAATTGGTTATCGAATCGCCATTCATTATGCGGACTCAGCGGCGCGGCATGCTTTGTCACAAATTCGTGATAGCATTATTTTGCTCACACGAAGTTACTAGCAGCCTCGATAAGCAACTTCCTGTCGGATTTCTCTGATATGTTTGGCGTTCGAAAATATATAACGCGAATATCTGCGCAGGTGATTACAGTAGTCTCGGATCGGAAGGTATTCATTCAGCTTCAGCTCACGTCGCGCCGGCCGACGATCACTTATTTAACTAGGAGCCGTGATTCTATTGAAAAGCATCGCAGATTTTATTTATACACTTGTTGGTTTTTTTTTGCAACAGCGGTGGTAATGGAATAATTTCGAAGGAATCAAATGGATTAGTATTCAGGAAAAATATCTTGCGTTGCCTGTCCTCAATCGGCTTTACCAGACGTCCCGCAGATTCATGATTGAATTTGATATTAGTATACTCGCAATCTGAGTTTCTAAATAATTACAGGAAAAATGGTAAAATGTATTTTTAGATTTAAAACTTTAAATTGTTACCCGTGTCTTTTCTTCTTTACAAAGAAACTGCAGAAGATAAACAATGAATGAATGAATAGTTCCTGTCATATTATATTAAAACCGTAATTCTACATCGGCAATCAGCATTATCGACAGAAACATCACTCACATAAGTGGTGATATTATTTTCGTAGAATTGAACCTATGTACTTATTGTAAACCCGATAAGAAATCGGTAGAGGCCTGTAACTAGTTTTTATCATAAAAGAAAGTTATCAGTCAGTTAATATCGCCACTCGGGCAAGAGCATGTTCAGGAAACACTTGCAGGGCTTGTCAGTATCAGGAAATACGACCATAATTATTACTTGTGTGATAAGAAAGTTGACGAAGGGACAAGAAAAATTCTGCCACATTTTCTTTCGAACAATGCAATACTTAGTAAAGCGGGAAGGAAAACAGAACAATACGATAAACATGGCTCTAATGATAAGAATTTTACAGGAAGTTTTAATCTTATCCAAGTTAGGTATTGTACACGCGCTAGAATATACTCGACTCGATGTAGGTGCGGAATCTTTTACCGCTATGAAACATAATATACAGGCGATCACAATATCTATTTGTTCAAGTAAAACATACAAACTTCTCTAGTCTCGTCGGGTCCCAAGTTCAAGGATTATTTCGCGCCCGAATATAGAATCTCTCAAGCGTTAGTTAGTACAGAGAACAAAGCTGGGGCTAACTCAACAATGTGTTTAGTTTCCAGATTAGAGCAATCCCGCCCAACACCTAAACACGGATTTTAGATAACATTCAAACTCCAACCGCACTGAATATAAATGAGATTTTAGAACGCCACAGCGCCCGTCTTAGGGCTCTCGTGCATAATTACAAGACGTTACTGACGTTCAACTACATCTGAACGCCGATTAATAACTTTAATGTACGCTTAGGATAATAATAGGTGCTTAGGTGGCGCTAATTCGGATTTGTTAGTTTCTTCTTCTATTTTGGTCGGCTGAGAATTTGCTGAGTGATAGCGGCAATGTCTGGTTTATTTTTGGGGCGTGGCGGGGTAGAGCGGATTGTGTGAGGGCCGGGCACGCACCCTCGCCTCGCAGCTGTTAGCGTCTATTACGATTTCAATGTCAAGACCGATCAATACCCGCCGGGGATGTACGATTTCGGCTGTTCTCGGGCTGTTCCGGGATCCGCGATGGAGGCGCGGGCATACTAACCTACCGTAACACCGGGGTGCGTGCTCGCCCTCCGCGATCAATAGCTGAGAAAGGCTCGCTCCTTTATAAATAGTCTTGAACTTCACCTCGGCTCGCTACGGAAATCCTTAGGCGAAAGTGTGGAAACGTCCTCGGTTGCGTCACAACAATCTCGGAACAATAAAAACGGTTTTCTTTGTCCGCGAGATGAATAATCTGCGATAATAAGCCGTTGATGCGGCGGCACAATGCGAGACATCTCATTATGCAAATAAGATGCACAAACCCCGACGGAGAGAAAGTTTGAATATCTCAATATAACGTGACAATCGGCAGGCGATGTGAATATTTCACTAACTTTTTATGTAAATTGCTCTTCAGCGTACGTTGGCGCGATGACGGCGAGGAAAATATCAGAGATTTACTTGGAAATATTTCCAAAGGCACTCGAAAAGCTAATATCGCGCGGTTTATGCCTCATCAGCATGCATACCGGCGCAATTGAAGCTCGAAATATTTAAAGATTTAAAATTGAAATCCGACCGAGCTCGGCAAATAAAGGAATTAATTAGAGAGCACAAAACCGATGAGATGAAGTGAAATCAAGCTAGAGCGCCATTACAGTGAGTAAAGGGAGCCAAAGCGACGATAGTAAAGGACGAAAACGAGCGGTTCATTACTGCAAATGCTGGCAATAACAATGCGGCTAATGGGCGTCTCGCGATCGTCTCAATTCCCGCTTCGAATCAAAAAATCCCTTCACTTTACAACAAATCCTTTACAATTTGAAACTAGTTTTAAACTACCTTCTATTTGGTTTAAGTATTAGTACTTTTCCCCTTAATACATATTTTAATTCTGTATAGAGTAAGGTTTCTTCTATGCAAGCTTACTCTATCGTGTCCACCGTGCCGTCGTTTATACCGTCTTTCTGGTGGCAGTTTTTAGTAGATAATAATAATAATTAAAAAAACAATCTTAGATATCCTTCCAAGTCTCCAATAATTATCATACTCATAACTTGCGTTGTTATGTTATTTCCACCCGTTTATATTTACAATTGAAACTGGTTCTATAAATAGTCGATTGATTCATTAGCATAACGAAGATAATTTTCAAATGGATAATACAATAACATCAATTGAAACTTCGCATTGTTGAGCAATTGCAGTCCATAATCGGCGCATACGACACTATAATGACTATGATGATTGTATGAAACAATTAGGTGTACCTACATTTAGTACAGCCAATTGCAAAAGTGTTTCCTAGAGACCATGAAATAAAACATACAATTTCAAGCTCATACCAATTAAATGTATGGTTACATCGGGCAGAAAAACGCATTGTGAAGAAGTAGATAAATAGTATAAATACTGCATTTGCATCGATTTTGATGTGAAGTTTCATACAGGTACAAAACGTCTATCAGTGGTGTCAAATTCTGTTCACGAGTAATCCCGGCGCGGCCTGCTGCTACATACATATACTCTAATGGGAACTGCATTATGCAGCCGACTGTACGCACTGTGGGTACAGTAATTGTGTCGATAAGTGATAATCGTAGGCAGCTACTTGTCTTAAACATTCTAGAATCCTTTGACTATCGCAAGCTGAGACGAGTGGGTAGGTCACGTAGGAAATATTTAATTAATTATGCATTCAACGCTATTTTTCTTGATAAATACGAATGCGCGACAAACCGCACGTCGACCTACTTTGGTGACAAATCGCTGCGTGAATAAAGTCACCTATGTGCTTACTTAAGTGTTTACGTATTATTTATGTTAGTACCTACGTATTCGCCACACAAAGTTGTTAGGTCTAGTAAGCCACTATAATAATTTATGTAAAAATCTATGATAGCGATACATAATAGAGCTACTCTAATTGTCTCGTCACTCGGTATTCGGTAACCTAAAGATGAGTTTAGCTAAGCAGTCAAAAGAAATGGCTTAGATTGTAAATTAAAAGCATCCAATCCTCTTCCATAGAGATCAAATCAAAGTAGTCATCGCATCGAATAAACAAAGTTACCTAAATCTCTAACAAAAGTTGTATTATTCAACAAGCAATTAAGGCAAGCGTTTTTCAATAGGTTAACAGTTATAATTACTGTATTTTAACATAGTAGCTGCTAATGAAACATTGAATCTTAAGATTAGACTGCGTGTGTAAGCGCCGATTATAAGTGATCACGCAGTTGTAATATAATTTCAGTTAACCACGCCTATCTATTAAATAAACTCGTAAGTACGTGTATAGACAGGGAATTAATCTGTGCAATTTTTGTTTCTAAGTTGATGCAATTTTGTTTTAGCTCACTATTTTAGTAGGTATGTTGCCTTTTTCGACTCGCAGTAGACTCGCAAGTACTTTTGTATTTTATAATATTCATATGGATGTCACATTTTATTTTATTGTTTAGTAATTAAGTCAACCATTTAATTTCTGTAACACTTGTATCTGACTATACAAATATCCAGCGGTCGAGTTCACAGTTAATCCACAAAATAATATTTAAATGAAAGGTGGCGAGTCGACTAATCGGGCGAATTTGAGTGCGGTCGAGATAACTACCAACTCACACACGGGTAGTACATGACTTTGAGTAAGTATGAAGTTGACTAGATATCGGGAACTATGACTCATTTTGGATCACTGCGCTACTTAGTTAACTTTATTTATAGTAATTGAGGTTTGCGATAAGTCATACGACGTTCTAACTAAATCATATGACAGCATGACCATTATTATTTTTAGTCGCTTTCTAGGAAGATCCCTTTTTGTATTCACAATGTGGTCACAGTTGAATATTTAATTAAGTTGACATCATATTAAACTAACCTTACTGTTGTAGGTAATTATTGAGTATTCATGATTTTACGACTTCGTTAAAGTACGAAGTGCGCAGTCAAGCTACTTTAAACATTCTTTATAAGGAAACTGGCAGAAAAATGTTTCGTTGAGTACCTACCTGTGGTAGTTACACGTTGCGTAACGTGTCACGATATAGGTGCATTTTAAAAGTAAATTTAAGTAAAAGGTTTTAAGAGTCAATGAACTCTACATTATTGAGAAAAAATGAGTTGTTTTTTTTAAAATACTCTTCAGATTGTGGTGAAATCAACGGTCGTAGGGCTGATTCTCGTTCAGACATTAGCATCAACTAAAAGATTAGTTGAGATATTATCAGCAACTCTAGGCAATCAATGGTCAAAGTCGTATTACTATAAAATTACGGTCAAACTTACTAAAGAAAATTATCAATAATTATGGCTTACAGAAGAAGAACATCAACATCATCATCATCATCGTCATCAGCCTGAAGACGTCCACTGCTGACCATAGGCCTCCCCCTTAGACCGCCACACCGAACGACAGTTTGCCACTTGCATCCACTGGTTGCCTGCGACACTTTTGATGTCTTCGGCCCGTCTAGTGGGAGGCCTACCTTCACTGCGTCTTCCAGACCGTGGTCGCCACTCTAGAACTTTTCTTCCCCATCGGTTATCACTTCTACGAGCGATGTGGCCTGCCCATTGCTACTTAAGCTTACAAACCCTGAGACAGCAGAAGAACGAAGAGTCGTAATTGCATAAAATATTACAGACGCTTTGTTGAACTGGTTTCGAATTGATTGACTTGCATCGCGTTCTTCTTCATACCGATAATAAAGTTAAATAATAATGCAATCATTCGAACAATACGCCTTTGGAACTAATAAATTATTTATTCATTTATTGTAATGAGTTCATAAACAAAGGCATTTGAACCTAAGCCAACAGGTAATATTTACGACTTAACAAATCAAATAGCAGTAAGTCGAAGGTTGAGTAGATGATGAATGTTGAACAGAGTTAGTTTGTTAGTTTATCTTGGTCACAGTGTATGTAATTTGGTCACAGTGTATGTAATTTGGTCACACGTAAATTGTAAACCAGTGTAAATTGGACCATAATAAGTCAAAGTTTTTTTGACAGCCTTTTTTTAAATCAGCTAGTTTGCGGCAACACTGTCAACTTAAGTAGTGTTATTATTACTAATTATGTAAATTCATGTTTTTTGAAATCTTTTTGAAGTTCCACAGTTGCAGTGCATCATTTTCTACTTCCCAGTTTTGGACTAAGAACACGCTAAGAGTAGACATCTATAATAGCTATTAAGCTATATCTAAATATCTACGGGACAGAGGATAGAGACTAGGTTACAAACTGAACTTATCGATAAACTGTTGCATACCTAGAACAAATCTATGTCTAGGGTTGCCAACCCTAATTGGTTGGTTAGACCAACGTTTACGCATCGTGTAACAACAATTTATGTGGCGACAAAAAACCTAAATGTTAACTAAAGGGCCGAACTCAAAACAGTAAAACTATAGAGACAGGTTTCTTATGGCGTACCTATAATTATAATTGGTATAATAATAACAGTAAATTGAGACATAAAGCCTATCTTTAAATGCCCACGCAAGCATACTTTCTTTAAACTTATGACGGTTTATAATTTGAGTGTATTCATTCATACGGCCGGAATTAACTAAATGATAAATCCACTTATTGAAAGAGAAACAATAGAATTGACTACTAATCACATTTTGTGGCAAAGTAATTGGTTTAAATCTTTAAAAAGAAAAATTTTTTTTTTTTTTTTTTTTAATTTTTTATTGCACGATGCCGGCTGCACGTACAACCCTAACCGCTAGATTTGCAAGCGTTGCGCCCGCGCTGCATCGTGTAAGTGGGTTACGTGCGAGCGTCGACCCCGCGCCCGACTTCAGGGTTAACGCAGCTCAGGGTTGCCACTTTACACAGACTTTTGCCAAGAAAATTGTAAGCATAAACATTGAATGGATTTATTGGATACTTGTATCGATGCTTCTAGAAGCCACGAGTCATTAAAGGGCGACGAGGTTCTAGTTGAACGTTGCTGCGTTCATTTGGTACCTACTTATGTCTAGTTTCGCCATAGATGAGCACTACCAATAACTGCGTGTTTGGAAGGATTAAAAACTACATCTGTTTATCAGACGTCTAGCAACTGCGTGAAAAAATAACTTTCGAAAAGTAACAAATAGCATAACATTTTCAAACAAATACTTAATACATTCTTTGTTCCCAATTTGCTACGCTTCATTACACAATTTTTCATGGCTGATTTCATTGGATACTACATGCGAACAACAACTCACGACTGAAATAAACGCTAGGGCTGCCAAAAATAGATTTATCTCACGGTCAGTTCAATCACATTTTAAAGTAAACTTAGTTACGATATTTGCACGTCGTTTATTTGATAGAGGCAATCACGATTAAACAATAAAATTTTAGCTATCTTAAATTTTGCACAGCTAAGCCCAAGATTTTCAATGTACTTACCTATTATTATATTATGAGCTTTTCGCTGAATTAAAGCAGCTTTTTCGCTGTATTATACGAGGTTTTTCACCATGATTAGAAAATAATGGCCAGTTATCATACAAAAAAGTGCAGCGCTGAAGAGCTGTTATGTTTTGTTGTATTAATTTACGAGTGGTATTTTCGCTTTTTCGCCTGCAGAATTTCGTTAGCTAGAAATATTTTTAAAAAGGCAGAACTTACAGAGAAGATTTTACAGGGCTCAAAAAGACTATTAAGGACCTTTTCGCCCCTTTGCATACTAACCTCAATAAATAATGAAATATTAATTCGGTACACAACCACCTAATTCAGCCTGAAATAACCCCGTGATTCCCAAACAGTATTACCGTGGTTATCGAGATAATAATAGCGGAGTCGGGTTCAACGATCGCCCCAGTTCTATTATAATAGTAAACAGCCTAATACTAAGACTTAGTAATTTAGTTTGAAATGATTTGAAACTTAAAATAAAATTACGTTGAAATACTGAATGGAAAATACGGACGGCTGCGTGGATGGATGTGGCTCACTGAACTCGTCTGTTTTTAGTTTTGTGCCACATCCAGAACTGAAAGGTCTCTGATTTCTGACTAGTAATTGCAGTTACTTACTGATACCGATCGGCGATCTATTAAGGTGCTCATATTTTCTGACCGTAACGATTTTCTGACAACCGCTAGAATTCGCTCTTACATGAATATTGGTAGAGTTGGAGAAATATCCAACATTGCTAAATGCATGGTTCTTACACATTGGGTTATCTACCTTTGCTACATGATGTTAATTTATCTTTAGTCGGGTCTATGAGTGCATAAATAATTACGCATGTCATACGGCGTAGGCGCAACTGGCAAACCAGCGTAACTGACAACTGCTAATCCTACGCATGGTCTGCGCATTATGCACCGACACCTAATGACAGCTTTCGACGCTCTCTAATCCATTGTAAAAGTAATTTGCATTTAAAACTAAAAACAATGATCATTATTAGGCTGTGACTAACAAGCAACAACATAAAAATTTTGCTCAATGCGAGCGCGATATGCTCTTGATGGAAGTATAGAACAGATCAGACAGAAGCTTTGGACCGTAATATTTAAGGCACGTTTATCTTTTAAAATCAAAACGATCAATAACGAAATAATGCTCAAACCAAATGTTTTTGAGGAAAGTTTTATTACACTCTTAGCTTTCATACAAGTTGCAACATAAATAACGAGAGCTACTGCGAAACATTGGACACTAAATGCGCCAAACCAATTCGACACAAGTACCTAAACCTACAAAAACCTGCTCCCAGCTCGCACCTTGTACGGCAATAGTGTCCTGCAAGCACCGAAGTTGCGAATAAAAAAGTTGATAGGTACACGAAACAGTCTTGCAAGTTTGTAGTATGCTCATTGCTGGATAACGTTCGCACGCCGGTTAACCTTATAAAGACCTTACTGGCATAGCACAGTGTTGAAAGCTGGACACTCAGAAATACCCAACAGTGTATGTTATTTAGTCTTTACAATTTCTTTGAAATTTTATGTCATTTTACCAATAATTTCAGCGTACATGTAATGGAGTAATTACATACGCACACTTATGAAACGGTCACTATCTGAGCTAGTAACTCCACGTCGTCGCGTCGTGCAATCATTCTACCAGTTTTTGCCGCGTAAGAAAGTTACACGGCGAGACCTATCCAGCCCTATTGTATCTATTAACCGGCTACTTTCTCATTTCTTGCCATTTACGGTCCGTTGAGAAAATCGAGATGCATTTCGTACCGTATCAGCTCACGATGAAGCGACGGGACGTCAGCATAACTCTACCCACTCGCCCTGACTGATTCACTCATTGTTAACGTCTTGCCATATTTTCCTGCTAAGTGAATTAGTTTTAACTAGCTGCGACCCACTGCTTTCTAGTTTTACTGTTTTATAAACTTTGAACTTTATTGCATTTATTAAGAAGTGGATTTTTGTCTGTTCCTTACTTACTACCCCAAATGCAGAAAATTTCTGTACCAAATTATCCGTTTTGGCATGATTGAAACTTTCACGCTTAGTATAATAATATTTATTACGTACGATGGTAAGGTAGTAACAAATAAATAATAACTTCTTCCACAAGTTGTTTTCTGCGATGCCGTGAGTCTTTTACGACTCTTATTGCCTTTCCCTACTATATTCATTAGCATGCTTGCAAAAATGAGTAACGACGTGTCAAGATCTAAGTTACCAGTAACTAGGCACCAGGCTAAGTTACCTATTCATGGGTCAGTTTTGCTCAATATTTTTCTATCGAACAAATTCAAAGCTCCGGCCAAACTACCAATTCAGAAAAAACTGGTACTACTCGATCTTGCTCTAGATGCGATAAGCCGCAAACAGCTCAAAATAAGGCGATTTGAAAGAGCCGCTCTAATCCATATGGGAAGCCTTGGGACGGGTGTTGGGTTGCTCGGATCAGTTACATGGCAGACCGCGGCCTCATCTTTCTACGTGCTCGTGCTGTGACTGTTTGTTGTGAACCTTTATTTTATTCCATTTCAGGGGTTCTTGAAGCCCTTTTCACATTTGGAGAGCCAGTTCCTTTCATAGTACTCTTCATCAGTTCGTGTCTTCATCACGGTTTAGTTTCGGTTTACTGTTTTCTCCACATCATTTGGTCGTTTCCAAATTAGGATACTCAATAAGTCTTTGTTATAATTATCAGTTATTTCGCAGTTTGGAATGAATTCGGCGAATTGTAATATTTCCATTTCTAGATATTTAACTTCCTGATCTATTTGGTAGGTATTAGTGTCGTTATTTGCACAAGCTCTTTGCTTAACATCATCAGTACCTGTATGAACTTTAAATGAAGATAGATAGATAACTCTTTATTGACACCAAGATGCATAAAAAAAGAAAAAAACAATAACAAAACGAAACATAACTTAATACCTAGGTACAATGGGCGGTCTTATCGCATAAAGCGATCTCTGCCAGACAACCTTTGGATGGACCAGATAGAGAGCAGGAAAAAGGGGTTGGGGCGGTTGACATCAGTGTCAAAATATCAAAACATACATACAAATAATTACACAAATACTCCTTTTTAAATATACATACCAATAATAAGATAGTCATAAATACATATACCTACATAATATATATATAATACTATAAACATTAGGTTAAATAAAGAGTCTAGCAGTGGTTTGAAAAGTAATGCTGTTTGACCAATTTTTTAAAAATGTCTAAAGATTTAGCGCGTCTGATGTCGACAGGCAGTGCGTTCCACAGACGGACCGCCTGCACAGTAAATGATTTGCCGTAAAATTGAGAAGAGTGTACAGGAGTTTTAAGTTGGAAGGTGTTTGTAGAACGTAGATTTAAAGAGTTGGAAAGATGTAGAAATTCAAAGCGTTCTTTGAGATAGAGTGGAGTGGACGGTATAAACAAGATGTTATAAAGAAGTGAAAGAATATGAGCATTCCGGCGAAGACGAATAGGTAACCATTTCAGCTTACAGCGATACTCGGAGACATGGTCATATTTGCGTAATCCAAATATGAACCGGATACAGAAATTTTGAAGGCGTTCAAGTTTACTGAGCTGTTCTTCGGTTAAATCCAGATAGCAAGCGTCGGCGTAATCTAAAATAGGGAGCAGAAGGGATTGTGCAAGTGCAGTTTTAGTGGTAATTGGTAATAAGTTCCGTAATCTTCGCAAGGAAGCCGCTGAAGCAAAAACTTTCCGGCTGGTTTCCGCCATCTGAGGTACCCATGACAGATGAAGATACTGGTCAATCCCTCTTCATGTTCTATTGAGTATAGTTACGTTATATAATGTAGCGTCTTAGATAGCTTTGCACGTGACGCGTTAATTATGATTTGCGAATTAACTAAAATCAAGTCTTGTTCAGTCAGCTTCAACATCTAAAGCTGACTAGTTAATCTTAATGCCTCAGATATATTAATTCCCTAGCACGTATGAAGCAGTTGAGCTCGTTAGTCTAATGTTTGATCATGTTGCGATAAAATCTGAACATGTAAATTACGTGCGAGATATATTCATAAATTTAAAAGATATGGACTGTAAAGCAAATGATGCTTCTTGATTCAATACAATGATAGATTGATTACCTTTGGCTACCACAAAAATACAGATACTCAAAATCTATTGAGTAAACCATGCTCGCAAAATTATTCTTATGCAAAAGGTTCTGTTGTACCTTCAAGAGCCCTTTGAATTGTACTGCGAAGCGGGTGTGCTCTAGTGTCCAGCCCAACCCAAATTCTAATTTGCTAAATTCTACCCCATTCTTCGTCTTACAAGCTATTTTAGATTTTTACATCATACCATGCACTCATCACACCATGTAGGTAATGCATTGCATCGTCGCGCGGTGCAATCTCAGCCTTACTTCGAAGAACCGGTCGGCGCAATCAATATGCTGGCAGACAGCAGGACACCATAAATAGAAGGAGTGGTCGCTTTAACGATGCTGCGAAATCGTGCCTCGGTTGCACCTCTTATCAATCATGTTTACGACTTACTATAAAGTGGACCGATACAGTTTCCTTGGCTTCACGTTTCACCTATAGTCGCAGTTTGGAAGCCACGCAGATGTAACTAAACTTGTCAACGCAAGCAGTTCCATTGTTTCTTGTGTGCTTAGAACCTGAATCTTCGTTACTCGAGTGGTTTCATATCTGCGACAGACGCACTGACTGGAGCAATTGAATTTTATTGGCGCATTTTTGTCCATACCTACACCGATTTAGGAGCGTGTGGGATTGCAAACCGACCGTTTTTATTTCAATTTCAAGTTATTTAACATACAATGATGCTTTTAATTGCATGCCCCAGTTTGTC
The DNA here is from genome assembly GCA_905147375.1 of Hylaea fasciaria. Classification (NCBI taxonomy): domain Eukaryota; kingdom Metazoa; phylum Arthropoda; class Insecta; order Lepidoptera; family Geometridae; genus Hylaea; species Hylaea fasciaria. The sequence continues at coordinate 4,002,354 of LR990201.1, forward strand.
ACGAATTCGTTACGATACGACATAGTATCAACAACACAAAATTATGTCGCTTTACCGAATGCTAAAACCATTCACGATTATTTCAATCTAAAGGGCAGCAGAAGCCATAGCCAAACACGGTGCAGAATTATGAATTTTCCCTGACGACTGACTGATTACTCCCTGACACGCTACCGAAACGAGTCTACAAGACAATACTGTGGTTATTTACGCGATAGATAAGTGACTACAATGTTTTCAACCGTTTTAAATTATCCAGCGTACTGAGCGTGCACGAGTTTGCACGTTCTGGCTTTTGGTAGCGTTCGGCGCTTGTCAGAATCGCACGAAACCCCTATTCAAATGACTCCGGCTACGCTATCTGTCGGAATACTATCTTTAGCAGTCTAAACGTCACTTATCACAGCTGTATTAGCTTTATTGTCAGTAAATTCACGTAATCCAACAGGATAAAGCATTGGGCTAATGAACCGAGCTCTTTGGATAATGTAATTGTGGTCGGTGCAGCGATAACTCGTACAAATTATGCTTGTTTAGTTAATTACAATTGATAAGTTGGAGGAAATAATACAGCAATGTTAGTAACTAAAGTGTTATTTTGAAAATGTACGTAGGCAAAAGAAATTTAAAATATGATTAATTGTTTTGGTTTTATTTTAAGCAAGCGAGTGCTACCGGAGATAGATTTATTGCAACAAACAAAAAACATATTTAATAAAATATATAATAATATGCTATGCATGGAAAGAAATGGTAGAAAACCAGAACCCTCACCCTTCAGGGACTGAGGCACCATAGTTACATTTTGTTTGTCAATCAAAAAGTCTACGACAACATAGTAACCTACCGTAGCAACAAACCCAAACAATTTACACTCCCAGGCCATGAAACACAATTATTCAATCTTCAATGCAATAGAAACAGTACAAAATGAGTGTGCACATGCCTATTCGAGTGCAGTGGGTAATAAACAACAAACAACCGGCGGGTAAAAATAGCATCATGGCGGCAGCTAGGGTAATGACCGCCGGTTGACACACAACGAGCTCAAGGCCTGTTGAGATTAGATACCAGACTCGCATAACAAACACGTATAGCGACAGACAATTGCAAAATAATCCGTGGAGAACACAATAAGGGATACAAAACGCAACTACCATAATCCGCCAAGAGAGGAATAAAAATCTAAGACCGTCACTTGCCAGAATGAAATTGGGCCCGAGAAAATATTGGGAAATATTAAAAATAGAAAAATATTAGAAATAGAATGAATTTGAATCTAAGAATATGAAAATTGAATTCTTAGCAGATATTTCTGCCGATGCCGTCAACTTAGTTTGAGTAACAATTCTTACGAGGCTTTGCCGACGAAGATATTGACAAGTTAAATTGTAAGTAAACATTTTCAGTTATTAAAGACGTTTCAATCGAAGTTCTCCCATTGAGAAATCGCAGACTGAAACAGCTGGCGAATCATAATGGTAGACGATACCAAAATGGGCTAGCGTGATTCGTAATGGATTGATAGCTATGATAGAATCTTCACTGGTACCGGATAGCTATTTCGAAATTAGTCTAGCTTTCCGACATAACCTTTCAACTTTAATAGACTTGCAGGTTTTATACCTCATTTTCCCTTTCTTTTAAATCGACCAATCAAACGGTAACTATGGCACGTAGTATCGAACCTTTAGAATTTTGGTAAAATACAACTACCTACCTACTATTTTTTTGTTTAATTATTATTTGTATAGCTTTACTAAAACAAGTTTGAATAAGATTCATAAAAATAATTCAATGTCAACTTGTGATCATTTTAAATAACTTCTCAACTGTAAATACCAGTGGTTTGATCTCATTGGCAAATTAATACTTTGAGACATTAGACTAGTACGTATTAGTTTTGCAATCCAGTTATCATAGAGTTTGATAGACACACAACAGAACGATATTCCGAAATGGTATCTATATTGTCTTTGCATTTCCAAGTTTTGGAGTATTATTATATTTAATTTTCTATTGTTAAAAACACAATCGTGAAAATTAGGAAATATGCTAGGAAGCGGTGCTTGGATTCTGATTACAAGAACATGCATGATGAGAAAGACAATCATCGTAACATTATAACACAGCCACAGCGTAAAGATTAGTCTGTGAAAAATTATCACAGATCATTGTTTTGTTTACGTCGATGGAGTGAAATTTCAAAAGCGAATGTAAGATAAAACATATTTTGTTTATTTATGTTTTTATAACGTTTCAAAATAAAATCGAATATGGTTTAAAAAGTACCTAGTATCAGTATTATTGCTTTTTTTTGCAGAACAAGAAATTTTCGTTTTCGTTGATAATAATATACTTACCTACTTATGTAACTGCTATTTTAGGATTATAAATCATTTTTCATGACTACGTCCATAAAATTAAATATTAATAGATAATTAGAGAGCGATATTTTTGACCTTGCGTATTATTTTTTGCAAATAATGTATTTTATGTTAATTATATAATACTAGCCAATATTCGTGTGACTTGTTCTGCCAGTCTTTATTTTTGTGCCTGTATCAATAAACATAGAATAAGTGCGTAGTTAGACATCGATTAATATTCAACATCATGCTAAGAAATATTTGTTTCTGTTTGACTGTTAGGCTCGACATCTTGCACGTCTGATTTTAATTCGACACAATTGGCTCTCAGGATGCGTACTATAATATAATAATAGAGTAACTATTTCACGACTAGTTAGATAATGTCCGCCCATTGGGACACAATATTTTGTTATTTATTGCTCTGTTCTAGTCTAAGTTTTCTTTTGTTTCAATGAATAGTTTATCTATCTATCTATCTATCCACATAATAAAATGCACTATTGGTTCCCGAATTTTAAAGAAACAGACGGATCTACATTGTTTTTAAAACATATTATAAAAAGTTCTTCAACGTAAACAGACATTTTGGCCGTGACATTTACTCGTATCTATAGGTATCTACTCACTATATTTATGTTGATTGTAATGTTGTATTAAGTATGTCATTTTAAATTAACGTCGTTGTCGTTGTGTTTTATTTTTTGGACACGTTGTTAGGAAATCTTGATGTTTTGCGCTAAGTGTCATGTATGGATTTTTTATTACGTAATGCGTATTGCGTATGAATGATTTTTCACATGTATATATTAACTCGAACTAACAATACAAATACGTTTTTCGATTTGCTGTCGTTTTTTTTTGTAACAAGTAACAAGTCATTGTTAAATACTTGCTTTTTATAACGAAATCTAGTAAGAATCTGTTATGTTAAAAGTATGATGATGGTTTCAATGAAGTTCAGTGAACTGATTTTAATAAAGACACATAATATACAATATGGATTACCTCAAACATTTTCTTGATAGTCAAAGTTAGTGATTTGTTATTCACTAATTATTATTAGGTAGTCTAAATTTATCAGCTCCTAATTAATATTTCTAAAGGCAGGGCAGCCTTACTTTATCATGGTTTACCTACCTTATAGTCCTGCAATTTTATTGTTCCTACTCGTACCTATGACCAGGAAAACTGATAGCAAAAATAAACCGTACTAGCCCAAAATAAAGAAAGGCATAGGAGTTGGGGAATATTTAGACTGCCTTGCATTACCTCCAGACACTGTGTTACACCAAAAAAGAAATAATATATTGCTACAGAAAAAGTAACCAAAGTGTCCATCGAACAAATTCCCAGACCATCTAATTTTAAACCAAAAAAAAGTCCAGAGATAACTTTATCAGACCTGTCTCCATAAACCAAGTCGCGGTGCGATTAAATTACAGGAAAGTTACGTTTGGGAACCACCCTACGGCGGCACCCGTGACAGCGTTTTATCGCGAAAAGTGTCAGGTCGTGTTTTTATAGTCCCGACAACAAAAGCAAACTTTCACCTCTGGAGCTTTTTAGCAGTAAAAATATTTTATTTCGAACCGCGCCCAGGGCGTCCAGACAACGCGTCAGAAAGATGGTACGGTTCATGGTACAAGAAATAAAGGTATGACACCCCATATAAGATAGGTCAATCGACGTAGGTAGGTACGTCGGGGAGTTTGAAATGGTATCAAGAAACCAATTAACATAAAATTATTTTTTTGTTAAAATTGATCATACAAAGCAGATGATTAGGAAGACAGAAACGCGATTACGAATAATTGGCTTGATAAGAAAAATCACAATGATGACACTAAATCGCATCTTGTCACCTACAAGAGATTCCATCATGAAAACAGTTATACAATAAATGGACTTTTTATATTGGAAGTCATTAGGAACTTACATTATCTTATTTCGTTAACTTTTTTCCAATAAATAAAAACATACAAAAACATTTCAAGCGCTCGCGGCCATCTGCCAGTACCTACCACTAGTATAACCTTAGTATCTACAACCTGGTCTGAACGAAAAATTTAATATAAACACCTGTAATTATTAAACCTTAACTTCCTTCACAACTTAATTTACTTTTTGTTAATTAACTATAACGCAACATAACAAAACAATTGCATGTGGTCAATGAATAAATCAAATGTAATTTACTCTGCATTTGTAATTCATAAGAACTTTAGGCACGACTGTGTAATTATTATGCTCGTTTTTTGTTAGATGACTCACTTCACACATGTGTGTACGCTTTTTGTGAGATGACATGAGCTCCAACCGTACTAGGCCACGATTCAAATAGATTTCGTAGTTTTGTTATTTCCCCAAGTCCGCAATAAGAAAAAATAAATAAATATGAAATAAAAAAAAACTAACCTTGATCTGATATGAGTTGACTTTGTGCTTCGGAAGCAGATTGAAAGTTGAAAAGTCCAGTCTTCTGGAGAAGATACCGTTGGCACCAGCGCCGGCTCTGCAAATAAAGAAACATACTTTAGTTCAAATCCTACAAACACCTAACAGTAGGTAGGTACAGTAAAAAAACAGAAGATCGAAAGAATAGGAAAGAATAGAGAAGAATGAGGATGTGAATAGGAGTAGAGGGCACATCAGGTGAATGATATGCCATCTTATTACGCTGTGGTTTAAAAAAATAGACTTATAGTAGTATTAGACCCTGTTATGCTAATTAGGATTTAGCAGCATTGCAATTTTACGGAATACAGCTGAAATTGTTTGCAACTGGTTTGCAAGAATCACGCAATTATCTCCACATATCGAGATTCCGCACCATCAATGCATCAGATCCCAATGCCTAATCGAATGAATCAAGAACTAATTTGACCTTATTGGAAAGCATTGGCTAAATTCCGTGCCTTATGGAAATGATTCGATTCGACTAATCGGCGTAGATTACGAACTAACTTCAACTTTTTATGCAGAATTGCAATCGCAATTTTACTTACCAACTGCCATTTAGCCCGAGGTGTTCTGCAATGAAGTGATAGTTCATGCGAACGAGTTTTTATCGAGCGCCAGTTACAAACTAATCATCTATTAAATAGAGTGCAAATGATTGCATGTTTATTTCGCTAGTCGTGCGATGTATAAAATGTGTCACGCGTTCAGTAACGTTAAACTATTTGCAATAAAACACGTTGTTTTTTTTTTATTTGCAGTCAGTTGTGGCGCCGCGGCGCATAAAAACGTAATAAAGTCCTGAGGTGGGGTAAAAACTTGTTTTTTCATTGCCAAGGCCAGCCGAATTAGATACCGGCTTTCGTATCTCTTCGGGCGTGTCAACAGCATTGTGTTTACATTCACGTTCCGATAAAAAAAAACTGGCTTTGATTATATCGTCGACGAGCGTTACGTAACATTGTTTGTCTGAACGGGGTATTAGCTGTTATTAAATCCAATATTTCCAAATTGGACCTTGACAAGGTGCTCGATAAGGTTTATTTTCGTTTTTCTGCTCTGATAATGTGAAGACGTGGAGTAGATAGATCGCCTAGATTTTCCCACAATTTAAAATTCAATTGCCATTTGTTTTTGCGTCTCATTTTCGGCGCGATCTAAATCATCTATGTTGCAGATGTTGTCATTTTTAGAGTAGGTAGAGACCGGTTTTCAATTTGGAAATGTCGAACATGTTAATAAGTCGATTTATAGTCATTAAAAACGCTTAGTATTCCACGTGCAAGTCTGGGTGCTGAACATAATACGATCCAAGACGTGTACATGAGTGACGTTAGCGGAAGCGGTGCCGACTTAAATGGGTGACCTTGGAAACAACAATAGGTTGCTTTAATTTCGTCAACAAAAAGTCGAATGGCCCAGTAAAGTTGCGTAATAGAATCACTCGGCCGTACGTTCCCAAATGCATAGTAGGTATACATAGTAATGACAGTATGGGCGCTCCCAAAAGTGGTGATTGATGATAAAGTAGCTTTTTGCCACACACACACACGCTGCCCCATCAGGATTCTCTTACACGTCATACTAAAACCGTGAGTGTGTAAGTTGTGTTGTGACTTCAAGTTTAATTGCACACCAGCATTTCACTATTATTACTTTTTCCCATAGGTACATTATTACAGAGCGCGGCATCTGCACATTTTAAAACATACGCGACGTCTCGCGGTGCGTCTCAGTCAGCAGCTTGTTACATTATTATTATCTTCCTTACTCCTTCTATTTTGTACTGTGTCACTAATATTATAAACTTTATGTTCACTTATGGTTATGGCCATCACACGTAACTTGAATATACTTAATAACATAAACACAGCGCTATGTGCATACATACATTTATTTGATCGTTGTTTTTGCCTGGTCTTTTGTTCGTTTCGGAATTCCCAGGAGATTTTTTAAAGTGAGTACCTACGTTTATCTATACAAATAGAATTGTGTTTGATATGCATAATTTGGTAGATCTATACCAGTGTTCTTAAGTGGGTGGTGTTTAAATAGAAATTAGATGGAAATTGAGTATAATCTAAGCGATTTTCAAATCTTTGTTCACCTCAACTCTGGACCAACTTTTTTTGTAAGTAAGAGTAGTATGCATGTTTCCAGACCCGCACCTCGAAATATCTGTGCCTGGGGTAATAGGAACCGCATTTTACAATACCTCACAAGTATGTTAAAAAATAAACCACAGAAAATGATCATGCCCTTATCAGAACGAACGGACGCGCCTACCTTACAGTGCGTTTTTTAATCGATAATTTTATAGCAACGCCAACCCAAAACTTGTACCAACTCAAAATAACAATTCCAACGAAAAAAGAGTCGCTACTCGCTAGCTAGTCTAGTGCTTCACACTAGCCGATAAAAGACCTTGTTTACAGGAGCAACAATGACGGGCCACAGCGAATGCAACATGGCGGTCTTAACCTTGGGCCGTGAATAAAAATAACGATGTTTTTGTCGAGTTGATTTTATATCAGGAGTGCGGGCGGACGTAACATCGCTTGTGTGTGCATTCGACCAAATCACTCGACACGCACTGAAAGTCCGTACACTGCTTCAGTGAGACAAACAGATCGATGAGAGGTGTTTGTAGAACAGCCAAGAGAATGCAGCACACGATTGATTTATACGACTACAAAGTGTACATACAGTGAAGTAGACAACTCTCTCAGTTTTTAAATTTGTTCTGGAATTTATTTTTTCAAAATTATATATTGTAAGCATACTTATTGCGCACAAAAGCTACTATAACGAATGCTAAATTTAATTCCTATCACAAAGCCTTTAATAAAAACACAAACTTACTCGTAAAGCAAAGAAGTTCAAGGAAACGCATCGTTTACAAAAATGGCCGAACAATTTGAAAATTACGAAATACACGCACTGTTTACTTAGGATAAAGTCTACACGGCTAAAAGGTGCGGTAACTAACGATAACACGTCAATTCATAACGCCCAGACTTATTACTCAAGTGCTAAAAGCAATTGCAGTTGTCCAAGTCTGCTCTGTGATGTTTTGTTTATGAAGACGTTAGCATTTGTGTTGAACAAACACTTGGTTGTCAAGGCTGGCCAGTGTTTTCATTGAATATATTAATAATTTTGGAAACAATTGGGCGTATAAAATTGTGTCGGGCGACAATTTGTTGGGATACTACCAAAGTGCTTAGTTGTCGGACGACAAGTTGTTTGGGAATACAACAAACATAGTAAGTAGTCCATCGACAGTTATGTGAGGACACGAACGGGACACAAATTTCTAGTATTTTTTTTACATTTGGAGATCTATATGAATAAAAAATTTATCAAATGTAAATTAGTAATTCTCATACATACGAATTATTACTAAGAATAGCTTGACTTTATATTTTCAAACTCTCGTTTAGATTAGTCCCAGATTTGATGCTTACCTTGAACAGTTCTTGAAGCAATAACAATAGATACGAGACCAGACAATGGCTGTTTTACATTCGCCCATAAAAGCAATTTCTTTCTAAATCGAAACAGGTCAGTGCACATTGTTATTGCTATTTTATGGCCACAGAAAACAACGTGACATTGTAGTCTAAAATCACACTTTTACATACTAAATTAAGCGAAGCTGTTTTTAAAGAAAGGGGGGTTCAAATCATTACAAAAATATAACAAAGGGAGTACTAGTTTGATCACAGTCTTAGCCATTGGACCCTTACTTGAGGATTGGCTTTTTGTCATTGTGCTTCGGACAAAAAGTCGCGCGACCATTTGTCCGATAGCCTTTGCGCGGTCACTGGAATCTGGTCAAACATTTCATATCGAACAGAAGCCGTTTGCTCGGTACGGGAGATAAGCTGTCTATTGTGATTTGAAAGTAGACACCGACTGGGAGCAGCGTTTGGACCGGTTCTGGACTTTCTCATTCATGCGACCCACGTCAGCCAACCGGCCCGACACCGCGGACCGAAATAAAACATTTTCTTTAGACCAGGTGTGCACACTAGCCTCTTATTCCTGGGTCGTATAGGTTTGTAAATGTTTCTCATCGACATTGAAGATATCGCGCGGCGGCTGTGAAAGAAAGGGACTTTTCTCATTGTGTTTGATCATATTATCGAGATTAAAATGGAACCATCTTTCGTTTAGAAAACTTCTTTGTTCCCGAATACTATCGAAGCAACTGTCCCGAATACTATCGAAGCAACTGTCTCGAATACTTATTCATTTTTAGAAGATTTCTGATTAGAATTGTAGTTTCAATTTGGAATAGAGGGTCACACAAAATTAAATTTTATCAACAGGCCGTATTTTGAGCGTGGTTGTAAGACACAATTATTTGATTAGATCTGGTAATCATGCGGTAATTGTGTGCCTTAACGTTTGTCATAAATTAATAAATATATATATTCAAGCTAATAATAGCAAGTAATGCGGTAGCGATGAAAAGCTTTTTCTGGATAGATTTTTGTTTACTTAGGTGTATTTTTAAAACGATTTAGTGTGAAATATCGTTTGGTAAGAGCTTTACGTACGAGCTTACGTTACTGCTTTCGACAAACTTTTTTCGGTTTTTCGTTCATTCAAAATCGTACTTCGACATTTGGTTGGATGTTCGATTGTCTGTGATGACATGTCAACAGACTCGGCCGGTATTAGTCCTTTTACATTTCCATATAAACTCCTGCACCGACCTTGAGACCGAATAATGGAACAATTAATGTATAAAGTACGACAAAGGAAGCTGACGCTTTAAAACAAAGACGCTTCAAGGTGCCTTTGAGGCGCCTATCATTCACGCGTCGAAGGTACGTGCCTCGAAATTTCTTGTTGTGACCCTCGGTACAATATAGACAGTAAGAAGAGACCTGCTAAGATTTAAAATACGTAAGCGTATTCATCTTAAAGTCGTGCCAAGTTGTCCCACACGTACTACGACTTAAAACATAAATTATGTCCACAAATATATAAAAATCCTTATAATCTTATTAAGTAAATGCTAATGCCTGTGTGTTCGTGTTATGTAACTAAGTAAGCCTGTTTTTACCAGTCCAGCCGAAGAACGAATGTTGATAAAAATTGGTACCTATTAGCACTTTATATTCTAGAATAAAAAATACGATTATGTATTTTCAATCGTCAGAAGTTCATGTGGATCGAATAGACAACTCACGAATGTTTATGTTGGTGAGGTTTGAATGTGTCTGATGTTACTGCTTATGTGCCCTTACTGTTTATATAGTGTTATCAGTGCCTCAGTTATGTAATGGGTGCCTACCTACATATTGACGACTTGGTATGCCTAAGGCGAACATGTGGGTATTGATATATCGACATCTTCGGAAAGTTGAAGGATGGTTAACGACCAAGGTTTGGATACTTTACCACTCTTACGAATAAATGGTTTGTTCCCATAGATGCATAGGCTATCGTTAGTACATTAGTTTTGCTCGACAATCGAAATTCGTTACTAGCAGACACGGCGACACGTTGCTGTGGCGACTATAAATTGAGATATGTATCCCATCTTTCAAGTTAGATCAAACTGCACGCGGTGTGCAAATTAGATTAAAATCGGTTTAGCAGTTTCGGGAGTCCATCGCGGACAAACAACTTGACGCGTAATTATTATACATGAAGATTTAAATCTCACGAAAGAAATCCCCTGTCGTACCCCTTTCTCATTTTTTGACTTCCATTTTAGTTGTTTCTTATTGTATATGTAGAAGTTAAATTACGCCCAATACAATAACAAAACACCTGATCGTGCTAGACTAAGTTCAGTTCCATTAAAATTTATTCCAATGCCAAAACTTTATTGTATAAGTACCACAAAGCTCGGCACATAAACACAAGAATTGTAAACGTGGGTGAACACGGTTTAATTAAGTAAACAGTACAATAACACCAATTTATAGTTAGCACGTTTATAAATAACTCTCACGATAACATTTTAACACTGATTTGCGAAAAATACAATTTTATAAAATACCTAGGTTTATTGTATAGATTATGCGGTTACTTATTCGTAGGTTGGTAGTGTACGTTTACCTGGAAGTAGGTAGTTTATCTAATTCATTTGCTGCATGAAATCTCTTTCGTTGTAACTATCGGGTTGAAACAAACTCCGGCGAGGAGATCGATACAGTTTTCGTGGAGTAGATTGGGACATTTTCTTGGAGTAAACTGGGAATAACCCATCGACTCCTCATCGGTACGCAATTCAAGCAGATGCTCATCGCTTCGTGCGTAGAGGTGGAATGTCCACCAGGCACCGGTGGCGCATCGCCTGTACATCAGATCAGGGGGTCAAGTCTGCTAATTTAAGAACGCTTCAATCTAATCTCAATTGGGTGGCTTCGGAATAGTTTGTGATATTTCAATGTGACATCGATTCCTAATGTTCTAATGTTAACTTAGCATATTATGCTTAGTTAACTAGCAGAATAATTATAAAAAAACTAGCCTGAAATCAATCATTATACTCTTACGTGGCCCAGTTATACTAATAACAACGACTAATCGACGAATTTCGAGCCTGAACTAATGACTATAAAACAATTGGCAAAAACATGTAGAACGCTTCACGTCTTTGCGTGTCATCCTTGCGCAGGGGCCATGCTAATCTTCTCGGTATCGTACAAATTTTAGTTGACGTACCGGCGGAGCATGTATGTAGACAGACCGTCGAAATTGATTTATAATAATTATACTAATGCATCCACGTAGTGAAAACTTCGCTTCCATACTTTGACGTCACTCGTAACAAAGGAAAGAGCCAAGTTCGAGTCAACGCTACCTAGTTTCAATTTGGGAACTATTGTCGACATTTTATTCTAAGATACCTACAATAAAATAATCGAAAGGTATCAAAATCGTAAATTTAGGTGGTACTGTACAATGTACATCCTCGTTATTTTATAATTCTTTTTTACTAATGACGTTGGTTTGAAGTTTATCAAAGTCCTTTATTTTGTAGGATTCACGGACAAAATAAATTTTATCTCCTAATTTAATTTGGCTGCTACTTACATAATCTGTTTAGCAGCTGTATCAACACAATAAGTTCGCTCGGCACCACCACAATAGTTAGGTACATTACGAATTTGCAGCCAAGGTCAATGCCAAATAAACACCAATACTAATAGAGATGTCCATATCCGTATCCAAAGCTATCGGAATAACAAAAATATCCGTAACTGTGAAATAAAAGTTACACCAAACTGTCTTCTTGATGTTTAGTGGTCGTGATCACCGTTTACTAACAAAAAAAGGTTGTTCGAGATTTTTAAACATTTGTGTAAGCATTTTACATGATCAATAATAGCATTTATCAAGCAAGAACATGATCGTTTAACAATATTATAATTTGTTGAATGATCAATTAATGCAGAGATAAAATGCATTAAGTATATCTATTTTTACAAGTATTGGTAGGCCCTACCCACCCGCAACTTTCAGATACAATTATCTAATAAAACCAGCTATTATAGGTATGCGTAACTGAAAAAGAACACGCGTGTCCGTAACCGCGACTTCGTAATATCCATGACAACCCTAATATTATACAAAGTATAAACACGATTAGTTAGTAGGTAGATACTAAAATTTGCACGGGTGTTTTTTGCGAACTTATCGGCATCGGCACGGATTATGCTATTGGCCTGTTGTTATTGTAAATGGTTTATGAAAATTGTGTGTTCCGCATATAAATTTATCTATTCATGAGTTTGGCTGACGATTTAGTGTCTCATGCGTCACCTGTAAGCAAAACCTTGGATAATTGCACAAACAAAAACTGGTACTATTTACAAGTTGAATACTTATTTATATTTGTATTCGTCTTCATCCCTCTATAAACATTGACCTAACAGTTCTCCTATTGGTTTCACCTTGTCCTTCGGTCACACATTTACAGCCAAGACGTATTCTGCTAATCATCAAATTACACTTAACTAGTCCAAAATGTAATTGCACCTTCTATTAGACGGCCTAACGAACGAGTCAACTCCCAAAGACTGAGATTAAATACCACCTCACAGATCTTTCGTGGGTTAACAGTCTCCTGATTCCTGAATCCGGCACTAAGTTATTCGACAAATAGTCACTCCAAAATTGCTAAACTAAACAGAACTCTAAAGGCACGTTTAAGTTTTTGCGGCGCTGATGCATCACCGTCTAACCGCGCGATGTAAACAAGCCTGGCCTTGGCCTCCAATAGGCCCCGCAGGCCTCACTAAATTCGATTACCTAACAGTCTCGGGCTATCGAGCTCACGATTTTTGCCATAAACGATTATTACGCAGTCTAGATTGAGATACGCGAGATTGAGTTGGGAACTATGGCTGACTATTGATATGTTGAACGGAGCGGTTTGAGCGAATCGGTTAAAAATTCAAGCGAAGTTACTAAACCGTTTTTCTGAGAATTACATTAATTATTTGGTATTTATTTGTCGATAGCTTATACCATAGGTAGGATTAGGATTAATGAGACATTAAAACAATGGTTTTTTTCCTCTAAAATAATGCTTACATTTTTGCTTACATAAACGCTCGCTTCGCTCAACGCGTGCATTTGTAGCAAATATTTTATCAGTTAAGTAATGTTAGCCTAAAGCAAACAGCTTAGTCGTGCGTGATCTTGTCAAACGACCTAAATTATCTACCACGCCACATCTATATAGGATGTCCGTATGTACTAAAATGTAAAATAATACGACTGACTTTGAACAGAGGGCATAGTTGATATACAATCGTTTGCAGATGTAAAACAAACCAAATAAAAATGTCACATTTGGCATAAAGTATCTTTGTGCTTCTCTTTTTCTGTGTGCCTAGTGCGAGTTTTGACAATTTATTTACGCGCTCGGTCCGTTTGGCGTAAACTTGAAATTGTATGGAATAAGAGCAGCGCCATCTAGCGTCAGTGAATCAGTCACTAGATGGCGCTGCTCTTATTCCATACAATTTCAAGTTTACGCCAAACGGACCGAGCGCGTAAATAAATTGTCAAAACTCGCACTAGGCACACTGTACGGGTAAAATTTTTTTGCAAAGTCTGTCAATATAACATGGTATTTGTCAAGTTTAGTCAATAGCAGACCTGTGCATTCTTTCGGAGGACTTCGAATATATTGAATAGGTTAGTCAGTATGAAAAGGTTAGTGCAGTGCCAAGAAACCAATTTGCAAACCAAAAGTTTAGTGGCACTACCAGCTTTATAGGAAGATACCATACCATCTATAAATATTACCATCAGGAATCACATCTTAACTCGTCACTCAAGTCAAAATACTTTCGAAATTGTATATCGCCCGTGTAGGAATCCAATTAGGTAAGCCAAATTATTTCATCCGATGCGACGTGAAGGCTGGGTAGAGATAAATTAGAAAAAAAAAGAAAACCGTTATTTATAGAAACGCCGCCGCTCCAAATCATTCTCGTAATTTTAGTAAACAAGCTACGAAGAATTTTTTGCTCTTCATTGGAATGAGAAATGGTCAGGCCCAAACAAACGGGTAATAAAAATAATTAGGCAATTTGTACAATTGTAAGCGGAGGCGGGGTGATCGATCCAAGACTATCTTCATTAAAAGATAGGGTTACCACCTTTATATCATAACATTAAGTCATTAAAATTTTACAACCAATTTTGCTATACGTCGTAACTTTTTACTTAACTGGTGTCGCCTCAGTTAATTTCATAGTTTATGGTCAAGAAATTGATACACTCCGTTCATTGTCAGTACTAAAAGGCAAACGCTAAACAGGAGTTATTTGTAATGGCAACCCTGGTGAAGTAAAAAGAGTTCAGCTGACTCACTCAATCGTCCGTAACGATGAATAACAGTTTTATTTTGGTGTCCAAATAAACGACAGCGAAATCGTTTCAAATTGAAAAAAAACAAAACATAAGTAGGTAAGTAATAAGACAAATCCGAAGTTTTTTATGTTCAGGGATTTCATGTTCGTTTTGGTCGTTACACTGAAACTAGTTTTGTTATCGTTATGTGTTCTATATTTACCTATATTCTGTATATTATTTAAAAATAACGATAACGACGAAGTTAGTCCTAACAATGACAATCAGTTTCATGTGAATGAATAACATTTTAGCACCGTTCTTTATCCATAACATCAATTCAATACCATGTTAAGATAATGATCTACTTAACAAAATAATTTAAAAAGTGTCACATAATGGGCCAGTCGGACTGAGACACGAGAACTAGACCTTATTCCATTACCATAAGTTACCACTTAACATAAAAAATACTCCGAATTTAATAACGCTTTTTGTTGCCCAAATGGGTGTGCTTCATATTATTATGAGATCTACTTGGGACCGGTTCGTAAATAAAAAAGTTATTGTATGGGATCTGAGTTCTATGATATAATTATAGCAAAATTTACCACAAATTGATACAGATTGGACCGCTCGTTTGTGAGAAGTTATGATACAGAGCTCAAAATGTAATCTGGGGTTCTTTAAAGGTGATGTAAGCTGCAATTATAACAAACAAAAACAAATAAGAGTGATATGATCTATGAATGAACATAAGGATGCGCTTAATGCTTCCTGGCATATAAACTTACTTATAAGTCAGAGGTCTGACTATCCAATTTTTTGATAAGCTTTGGAAATGTTGCTTTTAGGACGATACTATTTTTTTACTACTAAGCAAACACACTTCTTTGCTTGGTATGGTGGTAACGTCTCACAGAATACTAACAATATTAAACTGTCTATCTCGGCCTGAATCTTTATTTCAATATTTATAAATGACACTTTAGATTTGGTCTACATTAGTTACACCTACGTCACCTATCTGTCACCGTGCTTTGCAAACCAGCTTAGGTACACAAACCTGTTTTTCTTCAATAAGTTATTTTACGTAACATTTAATTGCATCCACCAATATTATGTTAAGTTTTTTCATCAACAAAGCGAGATCTCAAATTAGCGGTCACGAACATAAAGAAAACAAAACGTTGGTGCCTACATCATTTCCATATTACGCAATAAGTTAAATAACATTGTCTGCACAGCGGGTGCTGGCAACATTATGTAATTAATTATCGAGACGTAGCACAAAAAGTATAGTGGGTTAAGTTTTTATTGCTGGGCCGTCTTGACCCAGCATCTGTCAGACTCAATTAGTCTGGATTGGGGCCCGGAAAGGGTACCCTTCCTTTCTTTATGCTCGTTTGAATGTCAAAATCATTCACGAGCTTTTATTTAGGCCAATCAAGAGATAATTTAAGTAGTTGGCCAAATTAACACTGAACGTAATAAGAAAAGACTGGCGGTCCCACGTAACAAAGCGACGCGTGAGGCGACGACAGCAAACAGCTACATTAACAATCATTTTTAGATAAAATAGAATTGATGAATTAAAATGGCTTTGTGTCCACATAAATTCTCGTGAAAATTCGTCCATGTGAAAAAATTGCTAATTCCGTATATTGCAGCTATTTCTTTTTTAAAAACATTAATTGTCATGAAGGATCCTACACTATGCCGCCGGCACGCGAGCGCGTTTTCCTATGATTTTCCGCCTTTGACCACTGTCGCGCTCGCATCTGAAAACCCCCATTCCACCGCCCCCCGCCCGGCAAGACCGACTTTCCCGGGGCGGGCAGCGTTGCAGCCGCCCGCCTTCGCCGACGGCAGCGCACACGAGCCTAGACATTAGTAGACATTAGGCAATAGGTATCAGTCGTGACGCGAAACAACTATCACTGAAGTCTAGATATCGTCGGAGGGAGCCGTTTGATTAGCGTATTCAATGTGCTCAATGAAGTAGAATATTGTTAAATTGTGTTAACTATTTAGTCTTGTGGATTTTCCATTTGACTGTGCATAGGCATAAGATCTTTGTTAGGTATTTAATGGAGGTCGTTTTTCATACCGTGTGTTTATTCAAGTATGTTCTTTGGTGGCTATTTGGCAATTGCGTCTTTTTATTTTATTACTTCATGTTGTATTCGAATGATTATCCGAATAGGCGATTTGTGACAAGTCGTTTTGTGAACAGTAGACCTCGCGATCAGAGGGGAGCTTAAGCAAAATCATGGTGATTAGAAAACCCCCCTCTTTGCCCCCAACTTTAAAAACTTTTTTCACAAATTCTTCAGAATTGTATACTTAAGGTTTCCAGCAAATATCATAACTCTAGGCCAATAAACTTCGCTTCAGCAAACTTCCCCCCCTTTTTATGCCCATTTCCCCCAACTTGCTAAATATCATAGAACCTGTATACATAATATCGTAAAAATCGGTTGAGAAATGCAACCTGTAGTCCGAAAACACAACTATAAAAGCATCCGGGCGAAACCAAAATCGAGCCCATCGCTCATTTTGTTCTTCGCTCGGTCAATAAGGTCTTACTGAAATAAATTATCTCAGTTCTGAATCGCTGTGTGCGTAGTTATTCCAATTATAGCCGTGAGCTTATATATGAGATAATATTATTATATAAATGTCAATTTAAACATGAAAGTAAAAATAGGAATGTAATATGTAGGTATAATGCAAACGCGTAATACTTACGACGTATCCGCAAGTGGATTTCAGCCGAAATGAAAACATAGCAAATGTTAATACAACTTTTAACGACCACATACAATATTTTTTCTGCAGTGAATAAGAACGTTACGTATTTGATTTATTATCATGGCTGATTCAACTTCGATTCTGGTAACTGTAAAACAAACAATGTCGAATAAGTGAATTATGTAAGTATATGTGTTACATAAATAAAAGTGCAAATATTTTTAGTAACAGTTTAGATTGTGTAACGAAGTATCTGGTTGGAACATAATAATGTGTTATGTTGTTACGTAAATGTATAATAATTGGGTACATAATATTGGGTATTTACTCTACGTACCAATAATTACGAATAGTATAAATAAAATAGAACGTATAAATCGATACTGCGTACTGCGTAGTATCGCTGTCTAAGTAAATACAACTTTTTTTTTATTTGGATGGTATTTACACTTACATATATTTTATGTACTACATACACACATACATACGCCTTTTTCCCTGTTGTGGTAGGCAGAGACTATCCCCCGGTTTCTAGAACGTTTGTTGGCATTGACAGTAGATTAAAACTATCGTTGCCTCTATCTGACTATGAACAAATGACAAGGATGGCAATAGAATTAATCTGTTGTCAACGCTGACTGACGTTTCAGAAACTGGGGGTAGGTACATCTTTCCACATGGTACGATCCTAACACACCTCTTTAGCTTCTTCCACTTTCATGAGTTGCTTCATACGTGGTCTCCGGTTATGAGTCTAGTCTTGATTTGGTCCTTAATTAAACAGGATTTTTTATCAAACGATGTTCCATTTCCGAATTTTGCAGAGTTTAGGAAGTAGGAACATTCTTCTTCTTCTTCTTTCTTATATATAAAAATCAATCACTGTTCGTAAGTCTCGCTAAAACTCGAGAACGGATGGACCGATTTGGCAAATTTTGGTCTTGAATTATTTGTCAAAGTCCAGGGAAAGTTTAAAAGGTACGAACGCGGACGAAGTCGCGGGCACAGCTAGTATAAATATATATTTGTAACGGTAAGACCGAGTGCTATTTTTCGAAGCACTCCACAAAGGCGCGGGTACAGCAAGATTCATATAAAATGCCGTGTTGATACAGAAACTGAGGCGACATTCACAAATTATTGTTGGTACCAGCAAACCCAAGTACACAATGTAACTATGGAATTGTAGCACGAACAAAAGGGTTATATAAACGATTGACCTAACCATGCCAACTAACGCGACGTTGAGGAGGGTTAGTGTCATGGTAGGTAAAGTACTAATAACCTACGAGTGCATAAATGCTAGGTTTTATGCTTGCTCCATGTTTACCTACGTATGCATGAAACGTGACTTTGTTGATTTCTACATTCAGTAACGTGAAACCGATTTGGTTTATTTGCGGATTCCTATAATAAACTGATGCATGCAGTCTTTATATTTAATTTCTGTAGGTGTTCGCTTTTGGCTCAGAATTTATAGTACCTACGTACTTTAATAAATCATTGAATAGACTGAAATGTAAATGAGTCCAACGCGTTACAACCGGGACTAAAGTGGTGTAATAAACACTTACAGATAGATGTATACCAGAACTAATACTGCCAGCACATGATACGATATCAAGTATCAAGTCAACGTTACCATAAATCTGCTGCAGCCGTCATACTAGGCCTATTGCTGGCAATTTGCAGCAAATATATTGCGCACAGCGTTAGAAACAGAGATAGGGTTGGTAACGACCTATAATGGACTCGAGGTCAATTTATGTTGATCTATATACAAAAATCGATCTAATCCATTTAACTCTACATAAATATAGTCAAAATTGTAATAAATAAGCCACCTAGGCATATTTACACAATATACGTAATTCGACTAAAGCAACAAGATACGAATTTTGTGTTTCGAGGAATTTCTTTTACCAGTATGAAAAACTGTGACAGCCCTAATTACAAGTAATAAGAATACTGACCCCGAGACAAATCTACGTTCGTACGATGACAAACAGCCTGACACATTGTAACGATTTCACACTAGAGAGAGAGTTAGAATTTCAATACGCTTTTAGACACAGCTTTTAGATTATATCTGGATATCATTACAGCTCAGCTTAATGGAAAGCTTAGTTATGGTACACTTAACTCGACTGTGTAAGTATAACGAGACTTGATCATAGACTTGCTTGGGTATAATGAGCGTAAGTATAGAACGAATTCTGGGATAGAGAAATCTACAGACTGCCAAGAAAGCCAAGATACCAATAAGTGTGGTGAAGATGGAGCAGGTAGCAAAATAAATTAATGACAAAAGCTTCTTATAATTCACGATCTGATGCATAAAAAATCCTAGCTCCAAATAAGCTAAATTAAAACAAAAAAATAAAGCACTGAAAATCATCTGATAATATGAGAAGTAATTAATTATATCAGCGACCATTTTAGAACAAAGCTTTGCACGGAGTCAAATGTCAGACGAAGCTCGTAAAGCAAGCTCCTGTAAATGAAATATGGCTTCGGCAAACCCCTAGAGTGTTCTCAAACAGCGCTATAAGAAACTTCAACAGCATTATTAACGCTAAAAGGGCTAATTGAAAGTTGTTTAAAACCTTCAAATGTTCATTTGAAGTCACAGCCACTGATCCGATCGCAACTTCCGACTTTTGATCGACTGTCTATGAAATTCCAGTCTTGCTTCGCTTTTATCTGATGAAAAGTCAAGAAGATTGAATGCATCTCTGTACCAGATAATAGTCGGTATTTGTCATGGCCGCTCAATAAAACAGGCGACAGTAACAGTAGATCTGACCTTTGTGGAGGGACAATGAACGCGATAGGTTCGAGCTCGGCTCGTTGAACTACTGAACTTTACCTACGGGTGCGGATTGCTAAACAACGCTCACATTCCCGCTTTAATGACATTCTCTCACAGTTTATTAGCGACTACTGTGTAGGTATAAATTAAACCTTAAACAAAACATGTCCGTAGCAACATGATATTAAAACTGACATTCGAGATTCTAAAATCCAAATCCGAGCTGGCAGGTTGCCAAAGAGCCATTTCAAAATGATGTAGCCATAACTTGACGCGAAACGACTAGTGCCCTTTAGGGAAATAGCCCAAGCATCAAAATGACGGCAAACGATAGCTATCCGAGGCTTGGAAAGCTGAATAAAGACGTGTAGCGATTGTTAGAACAGTTGCATGCGAAGTCAGAAGCGGCTGTTGGATTTGTGCGATTGAATGAATGCGACCGGCTTTTTCTGCCGCTCGGCAACATCACTCGACGCGGCAACGCCATATATTTAGCTCGGGAGCATAAAGCTTCGCTTTCAAATTTAATTGCATCGACGATCGCCCGCCGCGGGACGCAAATAGCCACGATTCGTCCCTGAACCTCCACAACTTTCTCCCGCTGCACTGCGAACGATGAGTTACGATGCTTTTTTCTTTGTGTACTACAACTTTGGGCATGGGTCCATAAGGGCCGAAGTCCCATCTCCCTTGTCGCTAGACTCGAGCAATAGCAATATTTCTGGGACAGAATGATTTTGGAATCCAATCTTATCAGAGTAGCATCTGCAGATCTGCTGCATCCGAAACCGTAGGTAAGATCTGGTTTCCAAAGTTGCACTCAAAGCCGTCGCATACATGCCCAACCCATTACGGCGAATGGACAGCCTCGTCTGGCTCGCAGAACTTCCAAGAGTCATTTTGAGAATTAATGGTTAAATTATGCATAGCTCGCTCTGAATTGTCGCTATTCCGTCGCTGGACTGTGTAATGAACTCAATATGCTGACCATACGTGACGATAAAATATTCACATATGAAAACCCATTCAATATCAATGAGAGAGAAGGGTAAGATAATTACTGAATCCACCAAGTTGAAGTGAAATATGTTGCTAAAAATATACAGGGAAGGAACGAAGGCGCTCAATCGACATGCTAGCGCTTTCGAAGGCCATTATTATTTTGAACTGCAAAGTGCCTTCTGGGGTTGAATCGATAATTTGACAGACGTATTGTCGCGTGGCTGGAGCAGAGTGCGGAGGGGAACTCGTATGGAACGAGCTAGCTCGACGACACATTGGTGCGTGCCCACACGCGTATCCAATACAATGCATACAACACACACGTAGATACATTTTCGGCCGGCTCCACTATGCATAATCATGCGAATTAGCAAGTTAAATGACGCGACACGGCACTTTTTGAGCTTTGCAGATGTAAAAACACCGCATTGTTTCGACTGAACCGGGTTTTTGAGAGCGCGTGGTGCTTTGCCGTTGTTGTGGTCCAAACAATTTGATACAAGGTCGTCGACAATGGGGTGTGAACTGTGATGCATTAGCGTTGCATGGGCACAGAAAGGGCTTGGACAGGTTTCGTGTTTCGGTGCAATTTATGCAGGCATGCGCCGTTACTTTGATCACGCCCTAAAACGGCACTAACGAGCCGTGCCGGCTGTTGGTGACTTGGTGGGAACGGAAATCACCGCCTGGCTGGTCCTGGCGGGAAACACTGGCGGAATGTAGCCAATTGATACCACTTTAAGACGCCAGGATCGACACTTCCAGACAACAACATTTATTAACTGTACTAAGACTCAGTTCCCATAGTGCGCGATGCTTAGCCAAGCGAAACCCGATCAAAGCATTTACATGTCGCGGAAAAATGAACCATGTTATTCCTCTTTGTTCAATCAAACAATAACAGCTTTCACAATGGACTAAAATACATTATTTATTCATTGGCGAGTTAAAACATGTGCATTTGTGTAACATAATTTAAGACCACAAGTGTGTCGAGAATGTATTGACTCATAAGAGGTAGGTATGTAAAACCACAAAAGGTTTGCGTATGATAATCGTAATAAAAACAAAGAAAATCAACTGAGCAAACAGTTTCAAAAGAATCTGAAACGCAACATTAGAAAACGGACATGTAATGATTTCTCTTTCAATTTCCGATATTTTGGTACTGTAGCAAGCGCCAAAGATCACAAGCAAACTGAAGTATACACAAAGATAAGATATTTTTAATATTCGTTATTTATATTTCTACTGCAGACCAGCACTTAAGAAATAAATGCTCGTATAAAAATAATGCCAAAATCATGCGCACTGACAAAAACAAGTTCTTTACTAGGAGCCGCGATAAGCTCAAATTATCTCACCGAAGCGGAGCTTTGAAATGTCAAATGTAAACAAGCTTGCTGTGACTTGCGCTGTAGAATACGTTTTTTTTATTCAGATGGTACATTTCTGGACGTCCCATATAATGTTTGTGCCTTGGGCGACACCATCAATGTTTATGATATTCTATGTTCATAATAACACAGGGTCTCCAATTACGTAATCAGCACAATTACGTAACATCACTCCATCCACACCAAAACTAAGTGTACTTCTTTACAATATTGCATCGTTTAAGAACCTCTAATATTTATCTCCGGGAAACATGTCATCATTTGCAGGTGGACATTGAACACAAGGTTTTCAGCGACGTAAAACGGCATCAACTTTAGTCACACAAAGTATTGATCGAAGACCTTAATTTTTCAGAATGTCGTGCGTGATTGTTTACATTTCCACAACGATAATAATTGAAGACTGCTGCTTTTATTACATGCATGGCCCAGGCTCTTCAAATGACTCGCATATTATATCCGCGATTTCTCTTGGGAGCTCAGCTCAATTTTATCAGAGCTCATCTCTCATGTGTGTATGTTACCATTTTCTTTCGACTTGATAATATTCCCAAGACGTTTACACAGTGATACCCTTTACCGGCCTCCCCTCTTTCACGCTCTACCGGCCCCTGAATCACTGGTCGCGCCTCAGACGGCATTCTTAGGACCGCCATGTTTATTTCTACGAGCATTTAAATAGTAACAGCAAAAGTGTTGTTGATTCCTTTGTTTGGGTGTAGAGATTTTTATGAGTGTTTATTTAGTTTTTAGTTGATACTGGTTTATTCTGTGTTAACGAGTTACAGCCGTCACAACCCCCATTTTTGCTCTACAAATTGTTCATCACCCTCCTTTGTAACATAATCTTGTGACCACATTAGTACTTGAATACTGCTCGTTTTTGCAATATTTACATACTATGTTATTGCTTTTGTCTTTCATATGGACTAATTCAAAGATAATTTCACGTATGTTTGCCGTGTTTAAGTTTACTCAGTTTGAGGCTACGTTCGATGTTTACTTCGCTCCAACTTCGTCGAGGGGCTCGTCCCAAGGCCACAAAGAACGTGCTCGCACTGGCTTCATATTCAACAAAAACAGCCGATTCACGTGCCGTATAGATATAAATTTATAGATACAATTTAAACAGATAAAAAATTTACTACGAGCGGATGAACATCGTTAAAACTTCTACGAATAAAAATGGTATAATGATTATATCTGAACAAAATAGAGATTTTTCTTAAATCTTTTTTCATACTTGTGATTTTTATAGCAATTTTACGACATATATATTATAGTCTAAGTTAAATTCAGAATAAAATGTTGGACAAACGTTCATACGGATAAAATTATACAATAAACAACATTAAATTAATAATGTAGTTACAGTTATGGTTCAAACGCGCCATACTTAATACTTATGCCATAAATAAATATACCAGTACCATTAAAATAATAAAACGAATGTAAGACGAAAGTTGTTCTGCTTTAATTATTAATATGACCTCTCGTTATAGTCTAAAATGTGAATAAACATATTTTATTATAAAACTAAGACAGCTTAAGTGGCTATAATTTTCCTATTATAAAATAGCTTGGCCATTTTATCAACCCATTTATTAAAGGCGAAAACATGAATACTTATTCATCTAAAGCCATTAATTAATTTGGAGGTACGCCTACCAATCTGTTATTGAGAATAACAAGATACAAGGAACCATTTTGAGAGGTATGTTGTGAAACGCCGAATATTATCATATGTACAAAAGAATTTAATGACTGTTTTAAACAAAACTGGTCAAATTAGTAGCGACATATTATTACAGTACACCCAACAGGAATTTAAAAAATACTGTTTCATAGAAAAGGCTAAAACAATTAGGTCATAAAATAGAGCTTATTTTGATTCTTGAAATTGTTTGATATTTTTTATGCATAGACAATATTGAACGGGAGTTACTCCATAATGCTCATAGTCATGGGTCGATGAGTTTGTAATATGCTATAATATCCTATATTTATACCTATTGTGATAATCTAACATAATAGGATACGAAAAGCTGCGCTTACGCATACTAAATGCCTCATTTGTTCTGTATGAATCGATTTGTATGTCGTCGGCGGTCTATTCTACACTCTATACACAGGACTAGTCTAGAAATATTTTTGTGTCTATGCTAAGATTGCACAGTGTGTTTTAAAGTGTTTTATTATTTATTTTAATACTTACGTAAATCTATTTTACAAGCAGTGTGTAAGCAGTATAATCAGAAAACTGCATAAATTGTGTCTTCATAATGATAATTGAAAATGATTAGCTTATTCTAAATATTAAGATGTTAGTGTCGTGTTTGTTTACGGCTTCAATATCCCGTTTCCAATGATAATACTAAATAAACAAAGTTTTTTTACTTCCTAGTATTATTGTAACATTTTCGTTAATTATTTATCTACGAGCCAATGTTACAACAATCTCCCAACAAACAATTAGGTACCGTTACTTATCAAGGATTTTATTCAATTATAAAATTTATCACATTTATTGGGTCACGTATGATGATAACGGAATAAAAATATTACATTGTATTTGTATCCCGTCAGGCGATCTTCGCCCACATCTCAATCAAGTTCTAAATAAAAGCCACAGATTTGGTGATAGTTACTACGTATTTGACGTAGATTAAGCAACAGTTAGTATCTAGCTAGATAAACTCGTCTACACCTACACTCGTTACTCAATTAGTGATAAGTAGGTACTCACGTGGTGAGCCACGCGTTATCAAATGAATTTTAATGTCACCTTAATTATTGTACAAATTGCATATTATTTTTGTCCAATTTAAACTATTAAAGAGCACCACAAATATTAAAAGTGCGCTTAAATTTTTGTCATATTAGGTTGTTCCCAGATATTAATTTTGTAGCCACCATATTCATGGCTTTTGTTTGTGTAGGTATATTTAATTCCTGGGACATCAATTAAATTAATATTATGATTTAGGTGATTTCATCAAAAAGTTTCCTAGTTCCGCCAATAAAAAATATATGAACGCAAATGTAAACAACAATTTGTCAATGAATCATGAATAAATTGATTGATACAGATATCAAGCTTAATCGTTAACACTAATCTGCATAATATTTTGATTACTAAACTGGGAGCTGCCGTGAGGCCTATTATGTACCTACAAAGTAATTAGATAGTGATCTTTATAAATTGCATGTCAATTAGATTATATACATGGAAAATAAATGACTAAACTTACACTTATTTAAGATTTTAATATGAGATAACATTGACAGATTGAATTGATCAATTTCTTTAGGTTCATTTTCAGAACGATCTGAACTGCAACAACTGCAAATACATTTTAATGAAAATAACAATAATACTTATGATTATATGGGTTTCTATTTCTGAAGTCAGTAAGTAGGTATACAAAAACCTAGAGACGAATTTATTATAAAATAAGTAAAAAAGTAAATGCCCGGCAGTATCGCTGTCAGCCAGATAAATTACAACGACCACCTACTTTTTTGGGACAATTTGGCAATGGGGGCCAGCTGGCTATAATTTCGAATTTCGGGAAAAACGCATTTTGAAACCGGAAACGGAAACCAGCTGTGCAGCGGTGCGCGGTTAATGTATTAACCCGGCGAAATTGCATTTTTAGGGCCTCCGCCATTTTGGAAGCTTTGTTCCCCCAATTTAAAATGCATTTGCGGTCATGCGTTCGTTTGATCGTGCCATCAGATAATCATTCAATCTCTCTATTAAAAAAATAGCTATAAATAGTCTAGTCTCAAATTAGCAGATGAAATAATAAAATTACCTAACATTGTTCGACGATCTTAAAAGCTGAATAACACGTAATTTTTACTTTTGAATAGTCGTTGCTAAAAATATTTCTAGACATGAATGTTTGTAATAAATTTCCATATAAATAAGATACTTGTAGAAATTCCTAAGAAGGGAAATAAAATAAAAACACAATATATACGTAGGTAGGCACTTACTTACCTGATCTAGAGCTCACACAAATTTTCAAAAACGATGTCATGTGCAAATTCCCTTAATAATATAGGTAGCAACAAATCTGGACGTCGTCGCGTCGATATTCTCGATAAGCTGGATCGCTTTAACTTACAAATTAACATGAACTAGAGTGTACAACTAGAACCTGCCCTCAGATTGCATTAGTTGCAACCTATTCAATGGCTAGGCTTTGCCTAGGCGTGGGGCCGGTAGCCACTAGCCGGTTTAGAAGAACCGCCCTCAGCTTGTTAGTTTAGTTTTCTAGGTACTCCGTAGGTCCGTACGCGTATCTAGTATTTAAATTATTGAGAAAATACCTCAGGTAATAATTTATTAGTTAGTTGCAACTTTGTTAGTTCAGAATATGATTATTATTATTAGCACAAATCGAGAAACGTGATTATGCTCGTTTTTAGTAAACTTAGGCATCGGCGAAAAATGAAAATTTGATAGAAACTTCTCAACAATTTTTTTGAAGTAGCTTTTAGTTGATAATAATATAATCTGAGTAATGTGAATACGGACAGTATGATGGTTTATTCCCTAGAGTAGTTTACTTTACCTGTATTTCTAACTAGTGTTGTTCATTTGGGTTGTTCCAAGACATCTATAATTTTATTACTACAACCACATTGGATTTTTAGGCACATATTAATTTTCTAGATGATTTTATTGTGTTAAGGTTACATAGGTTTTTTTTTAATTCTGCTATTCGCCTCCAACGGACAAAGAAAGGGTCAACCACGTAAACTTTGACAAAATACGACAAAATTTTGTTGAAGCTATAACGACAAAGCCACACTCAGAACGAGAATAAGTATACACAAAAATACACAAACAGTTATTTATCAGTAGGCAGTAAAAAATAAAAGTACTTACACCTACTAACATAATGAATATGAAAATATAATACCTACTTACCTGCTTTCTCCGTGTAAACAAAGTAATCCTACCTATCAGAATTACGTTGAAAGTTCAGTACCTATCTACGTTATCATTTTCCAAGGTCAAAGTAGAAATAAAATGTTACGACTATGTGACCAAATTCTTCAAATTATCTTCCGTACCTCCGAGACTGACTTGTACAGTATTTTTTTCCTAAAATAAACGAATGTTTTGATACCGGGCTGCTCCGGTCGCTCGCCTTGAGCCTTGAACTTGACACCCTCGCTCGCGGCTTTCCAATGTAGGTATTTAAACACCGGATTAAGGTAGCAGGCTTTGATGTTAGGGTAAAATATAAAATGTTTAAAAAATACGTAGATCCACTGCATAATTAGAACAGTGCAGGCATTTACTGAACACCACTTACCAGCGTCTTTGTTTCCTGATTACCAAAAAATTAGGCGTTCAAACCGGGAGTTTCAAGTCGAGAAGGAATCGGTACCTATGTTCTATACCGCGACCGCGTCGTCACTTATCATCAGATCACTGCGGTCAAATCAAATGTTTGCCTAGTCTCATGGTAAGTACCTACCTACCTTAGTTACCTACGATTTCAATTTATTGCCTGCAAGTTTGGAAAGAAAATAAAACGTGTTTTTTCTTACCGAATCCTGTCAGACACGATCTCAGGCTTCGAGTTCCTCTTCCCAGGTGTGATGGCAAGAGACGGCGCGTGTGTGGGGCTGGCTGATGGTTCCGAGGACGCCGATGGCGGCGAGCAGGAGCCCGAGGAAGACAGACTGAAGGCTCGCGGGCGCCCGTCTGCAGCCGCCGGCGCACGGCCAGTCCTCGCTCGACGGCGCCGCTTCTTGTCATCATCGACGCGAATCACCCCCGGCGGGGCCCAATCGAGATCTTTCTTCAAGTGCCCCCGCCCGCACCGGCAGCCGCAGGCCTTGAACGCCAAATCGTACCCTTTCTTAGTCCACAAATTCTGGTGCCTCTGTCTCTCTGACCACGAGCGGGCTCGGCCGCAGGACTTCAGATAGGCGAGCACCCCGCCCTCCCATTGCTCGAAGCATTCTCTGTGCATATACCGGCCGGCGGCGCACGTGTCGTTGTTGCATAGCACGCGGATAGCGTCCTCGACGCGCACCGGATCGCGGGGGCGAAGGCACTCGCCGGGCACGCAGCACCCGCGGGGCTCCTCCGGGTCGCGCTCACCGGTCGCGCCTTGCCGTCGCGGCGCCATGACAACGCTCGACGAAAACGAATGTGCACGGAAGTAGTAGAGCGCGTCACGCAAGACACATGCTTGCCGGAGCGCGCGCGGCCGACTAATAACCGACCGCGAGTGAACGAAAGCGAAATTTCAAGAGCGCAGCGCGCCGCGCCGCCGATGCCGCCGCGCTGCCCGCCTGCAAGCGGGGCTGACCTTGCGGCGCGCGGGAGGCGCCGGGGGGTGCGCGGGGGGCGCGCGGCGGGTGCACCGAGGGGCGGGGCGACGCCGCCGACACGCTGGCGGCGGCGGCGCGGCGGTGGGGAGAAAGTGCCGAGCAGATTTTCACTTTCGCGCGGGAGCCGGGAGCGGCAGCGAAGCGGTAGGCGGGCGGCAGCGGCAGCGGCAGAGCCGGCAGATACAATGCGGCACTTTTCATGAGGCTGCGGTGCAGGCGACATCCTCTACCTATGATGTTTATCTCTAGAAGAAAATCTGAAATACCTAAGTAAATATGAAACGCTATGATAATGCTTTGCTATGTTTCGCCACTTCAGTCTTATATTATTTATACCTACTTACTCTGTAACAGCTTTTGAATATGTAGGTAAAACGAATGTTTAATTTCCACTCTTCTAACACCCGTCTTGACACAAAAGGTTCAATCTAGAGTTGAACAGATGAATCTAAATATTTTCTCCACAAATCGACGTCTAACCCTCGCTTTTTCAAACAACGAAACAAGTAAAATAATTAGGAATACCAGGATTGAATAAGGAAACGTGAGTGATAAACATCGATTTTGTCGAACGAAATTTTGGAAACATCTGTTTAACTCTGGTCTAAACTTTTGTGGTAAATGGTGAATGTTAAACGCCTATTTAACTTTTTAGGGTTCCGTTCCGTAGCCATAATCTGAAAGTACTATGTAGGTAGGTATACTAGGTATTAGTACACCTTACGGTCCGTCACGTATATTATACCTATCTATTGACCAGTATTATTTCCAAATAAGTAGCTTCCACTTTTACTATACTTACTCGTAGTTTAATGGGATAGATAGGTAGGTACTATTAAATATAACACCTACAAACAATAAAATAGACTTCCATAACCTACATTCATCATATTATAAAGAAAAAACATTTATTCAGACAATTTATAAAATATACTTCATTTCAATGACCTTTGACCAAAACATATAGTACTTACTTACTTAAGTAACCGAAGATAATACTTACCAACCAAGTGCAAACTATAAAACAATTCAGAATTTCATAACATAGATTTCAGTTTAAATTACAAAATCTCTTGACAAATTTCAAAATTTCTTCAAAAAATCTTGTTTACCAATTTTGGTCACCATTGTTGAAATTATGGCAGCTGGCAGGTAAGCAGGTATATAAAAAAACTGTTCCTTGCAGAATCCTCGCCATTCAATAAACCCCGTTTCGCGTCCGTCCGTTCCCCACTATCAAAACTACGAGCCCCTACGTTACCCGATCTCATGGTCCGATAAAAAGAAATTAGCTATTCAAACAACTGGCCAGTACATTCAAAGCGGGGAGATCACAAAAGCTTAGCGCCCATGAGCCGCGAGCACTATTATTTATTCCGCTCTGAACTCCACAATCAAATCCGAAAAACACAGGATCAAAGTCCAAAGTTCTCCAAGTCACCCATTCATTGCGGCGATTCTCATACGCACGTGTTATAATAGGGATGGGGTATGAAAAGGAACAAGTCTTCGCAACCGGTCCGAGGAGGGAACGGATAAAGGAGCTTTTGAAACGATGCGTGACCCAATTTCATTCTTTCTTACATTCTTCTCGGCCAGGTGGATGCATTCCTTTTTGAGGGGACTGGTGTTTGTACTTGTACAGTGTTTACATGTTGCGCAATTACTCTCGGATTAGGGTGATTTTTGGAGAAGAGTAGACAGGTCAGTTGCTTTATTGTCTTATATAATTATTGTGTACGTCCAGTTATACATGAGTCGAGGCTTATGGTTAAGTTTTAAGTTTGTAAAGTTTGTAGAAGATAAATAATTCACTAATTATTATTAGAATAGCATTTTTCTATGCTATAGTTTACTAAAAATATTTTTGAAAGGTAATAATGGTAGGTTCTTATTACAATTTTCCTTAGAATATTACATCAAACGCTGTTGGAATTTCCTGATATCCACCTGGCAGCACTGAATGTACACGTGTAAAACCAGAACAAATGCAGAATTTCGTAATTTGACCACTACCACACTGGCTATTAGGAAGAAAATACAAAATAAGGGGAGCTTGGGGAAATTGCGTCTCAGATTAAACGAGTTCCAGAAATCGAAGGGGTTAGGTAAGTATGTTCATTGTAAGGCCATCTGTGTGACCTCTGAATGAATGGCTATTGAATTTAAAATTTAAATAGGTTGCAAGATCTACGACGCATTTGGCGCTATTTTGTGTGTCGTGTTGTGTTATAATGTTTTGCACAGTCGAGTGCACATTATAGTTATACTTACTTCGTTAACAACCATTTAAACAATCTTGCATCATCCATCACCATGAATCATTGTCGTGTATGAAGCGCTCGTTGGTATAATTTTTACCGAGGGATCTTACCTATCACCGAAGTCAGGGGTCCTCCCCTAGCGGGACACGCTTGGATGGGTGACCGTTTTGTGGCATAGCATCACCGCTTCTGGGCACGTTTTTATGAAGAGTGTAGTTTTTGCAACCTGACAGTGTCATCCTCAGATCAGGGAAACAAGTGTCACCGGACTTCTGAGGGTTGCTATCGTTGGAAACCGCTTCGTTACATATAGTGAATATTTTTGCTTAGTTTTTATGCCCGAGTTGCATAGGTTACCTAGGGAATACGGCTCACGTCCTGAGCCGTCTGCAGAACAGAGGGGATTGATTGCAACATCCTATCGGTGCTGCTGCATAAACCACACTATTTTCTCATTTAAGAAATAAAAAAAGAACGAAGTACCTATGTATACAATAAAACAAAATACAGACAAAAAAACAGTAGGTAGTATAAATGAAATATAGTCTAGGGGCAGAATGACCAATTCTCAAATTATATTATGATAGTAGACGAGAGTTCGTATCAGGTAAGTAAATGCAATTAATAAGCGCAGGCACTATTACTATAAATACAGTGTACGATTGACCTTTTATAAAAAAATAATACTCACTCACCTCACAATATGTCAATATGTCAGGAATAGCATGGAAGAATGTAGATGTAAAAACGCCAACAGAAGGTACATGAATACTTACCTCATTTCCTTTGCATAAAGCGAAATAAGGGTGAAGCTCCACGAAGTGAAGCCAGCTACCTTTAACTATATACGATGGTCTTACCAGTATGTTGGTAATCAAATAAAAGGGAAACCACTTGATTTGAATTGTTTACCATCATTAGCCCGAAATCCACTACTGTTGAGCAATAAATAATCCTGTATATTTTTACTTGTGGATATTTATTTCACTGAAATGTTGATATTGTAGGTTAGAAACCTTGAGCACTTGAGTCAAGCACCCAGGGAATACTTGCATCAGTTTGGGCCGTTGCCAGGATAGGCTGAATAAAACACTCCTGGATCGCTATACTCCTCGTGGAAATACCGATATCGGGGCCCATATTATTTGTGCTTACTCCATGACCATTTGAAAAGGTTCTAACTGCATACGATCTTCGATTTCGCCGCGAGGTCGGTGTTCCGTAGCTGTTACTTTAAAATCAAAAACTACATGACCAGAAATACCAAAGTTGTGTGAACTACCTGATGGTGTCCAAATTACCCGAAATTGAACAACAGTTACCAGAGAACGATGTGCACGACCCCATCGCTGCTAAAGTAAGGACTGCTGCTCGGCCGTTTGGTTCCAATTTTTCAACTGCACCTGCTTGCTACTTCACAATGTCCGTTCGACTCAGCTCACTTGGAACCAAGCATTAGTTTATTCAAACCGCAATAGAATAGAGGTGCTAAACTATAGCCATTTTAGTTGCTATGTGTCACTATTGATGTACAATGTTGATTTTCAAAATTGTTTACTTACTTCTTATATCCTGCCTAGTATAGCGTAGCACCGCCTCACCATCCTAACGTAAAACATCACCCTAAAACATAAAAAATACACGAGTACATTATCTTGGTCAAGTACTCACTACGTACCTACTTAAGGCATCCTTTGTTCCGTTTGAAGGTTGTGGTTCAGTACAAAATACAACAACTTGTTCAATGACAAACCTTTTTAGAGGCTGTCTCCGCCTCTTGAATCACTCGAATGATCTATAATCATATTGAAAAGTGGGAAGGTTTTGAAGTTACCATAGAGGAAATAAATACTACCTACGTGGAATACAAAGGTAATATCTAGCCAAACTATATATATTTATTTGTAAAACTTTTAAACGCTCTATTTGGTAAGTAGTAATTTTTTTTTGTTCGGATATTTTTGATTTTTCATGTGCCAAACTAATGTGTTTATTGGGGATTAGTTGGTCTATTGGTGGAAGATGAAGCTGCAAAACCGTGGGCAAATGAGGCAGACAACTAAGTAAACAAAAATTACTATGATGCTTGTTTGTATTTTATACAGGAGTTACACAACAAACATTTTGTAGCTAATGAAAAGATTTAAACTAGTACACCTTTTTTTAACCATATCAGTTAAAATAGTTAGGTACCATACCACCTTATCTTAGTGAGTTAGTTAAGTACCATTGGGTTTCGTCCACGACCTAAAAGCAAACTTTGACAGCAGAAAGGCTTCGTTCAATAAGAACACCCCATTAAACCTTCAAAATGTCAGTAAAGTTATTTATGTGACCGAGTGGTACTAACTCGTACCAACTACCTACGTAATTATTATTAGTGACAATATATTATTATGTACTACAGACAAACTTAAATTTTTAAATAATAATCAGAATATAATATAATTCAGCCTGTAACTGTCCCACTGCTAGGCAAATGCCTCCCCTCGCTTTCGTGAGGAGGTTAGGTTATAACCCACCACGGGGGCCCAGTCCGGATTGGTGGATAACATGCCTCCGTAATAATTCTCGGGCATGTTGGTTTCCTCACGATGTTTTCCTTCACCGAAACGCGAGTGATAATTACGTTACTAATTACGTGCCCGCACTGGGATTTGAACGAGTCACCTCCGTTTTGGCAGGCGAACGTTCGCCCACTAGGCTACCACCGCTTCGAAATCAGAATTACCCTGGCTATAAAACTAAAACCGTTTATAACTCTCACCCCTTAAACGTCCTGTTAATAATTGTTTCCTGCCACGGTACCCTATTCCTTTTTATTTGACCCACATCTATGATATAATTATGTAGGGGTATAAATTATTTAATTATCGCTTTTATAGGTCAGAGAATAAGGCAGGTGCGTCCAAGCATGCACCTGCGCAGGAGGGCTGTTCAAGGTCTCAGGCAAAATGTGGTTTTACATCGCAGTAATGTATCAGTAACTAGTGCTGAAACTGTGGTTATAAACAAACGTACTCACTTACCTACTTTAAGTCTTTGTTATAGGCTAAAAATAGCCACTAAGGATGCGTCAGGCTAAAAGTAAAGAAGTCGCAGTTTTATGTGACTGTAGGCGGGCATTCGAACTTCTACCAAATGCAATATCGTTCCCATAATATGTTATCCTATCCCTATTAGTTATCCACATCCATGCAAACTGTCTCATCAATTCAGCTTTTAGGACTATCATAGTGAAACGGCAAGGGAAAACTTTGCCATAATTACCGAGTTCTTCATTTTGTTCTCAAAGCATGTAGGGTCAGGCTCATTTTTAGAATACAAAATCTAATAGACGAGGCGAGACTCACCCGTCCATAGCAGCTGCTAGACTACGATTTCCTTCAGGATATTAGGTACTACATATCAGGCAAAAGAGTTGTATATACCTTTGATCTAGTCAGCCAATAACGGCTCTTTGAGCCAGCTATGATCAATCAAAATTCATCTTCTGAACATTTCAATTCAACTTGCCTAATTCTACAACAATCAAACTCTTTAATAGGTAGGTACGGTAATTGGCAAACCCATTTCATCGAACGACTTCATAAAATACTGACTGGTCACACACAGTTAAAGATTTAAAAAATCAACCCATAGGACAGCTGGTATTGGCATACGCAGCTATAGTGTAGTCATCTGAGAATTTCTTCCGTGCGACCCACGCGAGTGCCCCATCAACAGAATTCCACACACAAATAAGTGGTAGTTATAGAAGGCTATAACTACCACTATAGGTATCCTACAGAACCGGTGGGCCTTGATCTCACAAAGGGACCCTCGCCAATATGCCGGCAAGCTAACCTTGAGTTATTTTTAAACCAAGCTTGCATTCGAGCCCGCCAAGCGACTCCTTCCGAGTATTACATAAGGCGAAACTTTAGTTTTCTTTTTAGTTCTCCTTGAAAAGCGTGTGGCCCTGTCATTTTCGTTTTATACCCTTTGTTTTGGCTCGAATATTTTATTTCTTTCCGCCGAATCGTAAAAGGAAGAGGCAATGAAGGGTTAGCGCTTGTTGCAATATTTATGGTGCGTAATAATGGCCTTTCACGTCCGCCACTGTGGTGATGTTTGGAAATTGGAACAGTTGTGGAAGCCTCGAAGATATGCGTTTTCTCATTGGTCACGGTTTTCGGGTGCTTTGCATTTTGTACTTCGGTTCATTAAACATCAATACCAGCTTTAATAGAGACATCCGCACTATTGTGAGGCATTTTTATCGCACCTTTGTTGCCGATGCTATTATCACGGTAGCTTGCATACATCCCCAGTTTGTTGTGTTGTTTGTGCAGTGAAAGAAATTGGATCCCAGTATAAAAAGGATACTTCGGTAATACCCGAAACCCGTTTAACTTGTTCGCTTAATACACTCGTTGTTTTGTTCGTGTTGGTCGTTTTGTGTTGCAACAAGAGATGGGGTATTATTGCTTGATTATTTTTAACTGCATAAGCCACCGTGTCTGCGAGGCGACGCAATTCAAGATATTATTTGAAAAATGCACCTGGCTGGATGGTGATTATTATCATCTCATTCTTTGCATATACAACTGTTACTTCAACTACAGTAGCTCCTAGGGACATCACCACAATTATTTTAATGTTCATCGCGTATAATGTATCGTGATTGAATTAATTGAATTTGATATTTTACTTCTAATCTAAACTTTACGTCTTTACCATTTTGACATGCTTTGCGTTATCTTAGAAGTAATAGTTGCTTATACTATGGTAATCGTTTAGCCAGTTTTTGAATCATCTGTTTTGTGAGTTGTGTCTAATGTTCATAGTTACTTAGTGATACTGCAGCTTCTTTAATCTAAAAATAAATAAAGAACTATTCCTCTATCTTTGTCTCTAATAAAACTTCTAATGCTAAACGACTGTTGTACCTAGTAACTTTTATTAGCCAAAGATTTTTTGAGAGAGGTTAGAGATCTTTTAAGTGGAGTTGGTCTTATAAATTGTTATGTTTTATGTTTAATTCTAGTGACTTCTGTGAAAGTTCCACACTTGACCGAAACTAAAGTTATATCATTCGCCATACTTCATATATCTCTTAAGCTTTATATTACCCAGAACTCCATAACAATGCCGTATCGACATCGCCAAACTATTAAAACATTTAAAACTATGCTTTGAATCTCGATTATGTTCCCGTATCGTGTTTTGAGCGATAAAACGTCCTCTGTTTCTCTACCGAGCACGTTTCTTGGAACTATTCCGCCGATGCTACTTAAGTTTCAACTCTCGGTCACGAAGGTACTATTACCTAATCTATGTGTTGCATAACTTTGGGAATAACAACGCCACATTGTGTAGGATTATTGACCTGACCTTAATCGAATTCAGGGAAAAATGTTTGACGTTCATCGAATGATTAAGTATGTAATTTAAAGCCCTTTAAGACCACTTTGTTAATCGTGGCTCATCTTATACGTATCACTACACAATATATATATATCTACTACATGTATCACTTGCGAACAATGTAGTATGTATTGGAATGATGCCGACTTATGTGTACCCATAGAATAAATAGCTCCAACAGCAACTAGTATAACTAAATATTTTTGTATTATGGACAAAGTTGTTATGACATAATTTTAATCATTACTTAAGTATACCTACACATAAAATGTTTACTCGACCTGGAAACATACGAGAACGAAATTAATAACTACTTACGAGAAAGGGAATTTTGGCGGGAATCCGAAAGTGAGATGATGTTGCTTTTGTATCTTTTTCTCAAGCTTGTGTTTCTTCGAGTGTTAATGTGTAATATTGGTGGAATATTAGTCAACGAGTGTTCGGTAACATGCATGAGTGTGGGCAAATAATATAAACCCTAAAAAACGTGTCACTTTGTATGTTTTCCCAAACTCCCTGGAAGTTTCAGTAAAGGATCCACCACTAATACTTATTTCACTTTAGTTTACGTGACTTTGACTAGGTATGTAAATAATGGATTTGACTACTTGGCCACATGCATTGCTTTAATACCTACTATTACTTGCCTATTGTTAAATTAAGAAATAACATA
Organism: Hylaea fasciaria; assembly: GCA_905147375.1. Lineage (NCBI taxonomy): Eukaryota > Metazoa > Arthropoda > Insecta > Lepidoptera > Geometridae > Hylaea > Hylaea fasciaria. The sequence goes on from LR990201.1 coordinate 4,039,691, forward strand.
CTTGACTAAATGCACAAACGGTGCGAAGCCATAAATAACCCAAAAAAAAACAAATCTTTGCACTTAAATGCCATTACAGTCTTTGTTCCTACCAACCTTCAATTGGTTTCTTTGAACTGCAAAGCGCGGGTGTAATCGTAATTATTTACATCATCATCATTATCATCATCATCATTCACAACCGTTTGATCACTGCCTAATAAGTATGTTGGTATTTCTTTATTGTAATCATTTCTGCTTGACTTATATCTACTTATTGAACTACTTACTTATACTCGTACAACAACCAATTGATTTACATCAAATAAATTGTTATTTATGCCATTTGTGTCTAAAAATCTATCTACCAAAAAGTCAATCTTAAGTGATATGTACTGTACTCATCTTCAATGTATTAAATAAATATAATTGTACAATTACTTCTTTGTCCTTTTTTACGGTTTGGGCATTATGTTCACACGGCTCTCGGCCACATGTGTTTCAGTGCGTATTTTTATTTTTATTTGACATTCTGTTGAGTGTGGCTTTGCGCGCAGTAGAAATTAAACTAATTAGCATAAATATTTTTTAATGGTTCACATGATTTATATCACGATGGATAAAATTATGTAAGGCGAACACATAATTTTATGTTTCTTTTTAATTACTTAGCTCATTAGAACTTTAACTGTGGGCTGAGATAAAAACAAAGTTTTGGTCGTTATGGTAAAAGTTCGAACTTTGATTCTGAATAAGTAGGTACCTACTGAAAGAATCGATAAACGAAGAACGCATAAAAGTAAGGAAAGGGTGGTACAAACGCAATCATACCAGACACCTTCGTAATATACAGTTTTGTTAAAAACTTACAAGTCAAAGAAAGAAAACTGACAGACGTACGAACTTTTTTATACTTATCCGTACTTACTGACCCAAGTGCCTACAGTATTATGACATCATGATACTATAAATTGGAACAATCTTTGTAGCTACTCGTGTACATCATAAAATATGAATTTGTTTGTTTTTCATTTTATATTCATATCCATCGTATGATGCGAGAATAGAATAATGAATACAAGTGTTTGGACTTAATAAGCGGATTGTGAAATGAATACTTATGGTTCTTCAGTTTCTTTGTTTCACGTTTTTATTCGAATGAGCGTGTTTGAAAAACTTTATGATCCGATTAAAAGAAAAATGTATCCTGTATTTTAGAGTAGACATAAAATAAAAAATAAAATAAAATAAAATAAGCCTTTATTGCTGTAAGATTTTAACTTATACTTAACTATACATTACTTTTTAAAATAAAATAAAAATTATAACACTAGAGGTAAGAAAACTATGTATTAATAACTAAAACAAATTCTCCGCATTCGTCTTGTCTCTCCTCTTATCAGCTTGTCTTTCGACAAAGGCCTCCTCTAAGGATTTCCATTTGTTTCTGTCCTTTGCTGAACGTAACCATTCTGGCCCAGCTACTTGCTTCAAGTCGTCTTCCCATCGTATTGGCTGACGTCCTCTACTTCTTCTGCTTTCTCTAGGGTACCATTCCGTTATTATTCTGGTCCATTTCTCATTCTTTTCTCTCAGTATATGTCCAGTCCAACGCCATTTCAATTTTCTGCATAATGATTGAACTTTTCCAAACTTAGTCTTTCCTTTGATAATTTTTAATTGTATTTTATCCCTTCTTCTTACTCCCAATACGCTTCTCTCTATCCCATTCTGACATATATTTAATTTACTTTGTTGTTGTTCAGTTAAGGCCCAAGTTTGACATCCGTAAGTAAGACATGGCAATATGCAAGCATTGACGACTTTTCGTTTCTCTGCCATAGGTATTTCTTTGTTTTTCATTACTTCGCTCAACGACCAGAATCTCTTCCAAGTGTTTGCTATTCTTCTTTCTATTTCTTTCTGCATGCTCTCTGTCGGTGATACTAATTGGCCCAAATAAACATATTCGCTTACATATTCTAACTGTTGTTTATTAACTGTAATAGCATTTTTTTGTGAGGAATTGCTCATTACTTTTGTCTTTGTTATATTCATTGTGAGCCCTGCATTTGCACTTTCATCTGATAGTTGCTGTAGCATTTTTTCCAAGGTCATCGGGCATTCGGAGAAAAGTATTAAATCATCAGCGAATCTCAAATGACTCAGTTTGTCTCCGTTCACGTTAAGTCCGAAATTATCCCACCCCAATCTCCTAAAGATCGACTCCAACACAGCTGAGAATATCTTCGGCGAAATAGGGTCACCTTGACGGACGCCTCTTCCTAACGGGAACTCTTCGCCTGGCTTTTCCAGTTTTATTTGTGCTGTGCTTTTCCCATAAATGATTTTTAATAGCCGTATGTACTTTTTATGTACCCCTTGTTGTTCTAATGATTCCCATATGTAGTGGTGTTCCAGAGAATCAAACGCCTTGTTGAAGTCTACGAAACCCAAATAGTAACTTTTGTTGTATTCTCTATATTTCTGAAGTATCTGGCGTAGCACGTGTATATGGTCAATGGTCGAAAAGTTGCTCCTAAATCCAGCTTGCTCCCTTGGCTGGTTTTCATCAAGGTTGTTAGTTAGTCTAAACAACAGAATTTTAGAAAAGACCTTGTATATATTTGACATTAAGCTTATTGGCCTGTAATTGTTTATATCTCCTTTGTCTCCTTTTTTGTGTAACAAAACTATCATTGATTTCGTCCAATCTTCTGGGATAATTTCTGATGTTATCATTTCGTTAAACAAATTGGTCAATGTAGGGGCAATTGCCGGCATGGATATCTTAAGAAGTTCATTAGTGATTTGATCGGGACCGGGTGCTTTTCCTAACTTCTGCGTAGAAATAGCTCTTTCTGTTTCTTCTTTTAGAATAGGTGGTACTGGTGGTATAGGTTCGGTAACTTGCGTGTCGTCTGTCGTAGACGTATCAAGTTTATTATATTTGCTTGTGTACAGCTCCTTATAATATTCTGTAGCAATATTTAATATATCTGATCTTTTTGTAATACTTCTCCCTTGTTTGTCCTTCACATTTGGCATCCAATTCTTTTTCGTTTCTAATTTTTTGAACGCTTTCTTTACTCCGCCTGTTTTCTCAATATGATATTGGATAGTATTTGCCCTTTTTTGCTTTCTGTCTTTCCTAATATTTCTGTTGATACGTTTACTTATTTCTGCGATCTCTTTCCGCGTTTCTTTGTTTTTATTGCCTTGTAAAAGCAATTTTCTTTCTTTAAGTAATATAATTGTTTCGGTAGACAGTATGGATTTATTATTTTTAGACCCTTTTCGAGCTTCAGTTTTAAGAGTATTTATAAAATCGCAGTATGTCGCCTCAATTGGTTTCTTGCATTCTTTTCTTTCTCTTCTCTCTAGAATTTCTTTCAAGCTGATTATTATCTCTACGTTATTTTTAATGTTCACATAGGGAACCGGCTCAGTGAACAGCCTTCGACTTTTCTTTGTTTGTGTCCCTCGTAACGTAGCACGAATCATTTTATGGTCTGAGTTGAAATTAAGATTATTTAAAATTGACAGATTTTTAAAAGCTTTTGGTTTATTAGTCATAATGTAATCTATTTCATTTTTAAAAAGTCCATTTGGCGAAGTCCACGTCCATTTCTTATTCATTTTCTTTTTGAAGAAACTGTTCAGGATACTTAGTTTATTTTCTAAACCGAAGTCAACCAATCTTTGTCCGTTTTTGCTCCTGTTGCCATTACCGTGTCTGCCTACAGTATACTCCTCGCCACTTTGACATTCTCCAATTCGTCCATTAAAATCACCCATTATTATTACATTTTTGTGAGCAGTATCAATAGTACTTTGTAATTTTTGGTAGAATTCTTCTATTTTGTTAATATCTTGTTTTTTATCTGCTTCAGTTGGCGAGTAAACCTGAATAATTGACCATAATTCATCTGTGCTATTTTGTACTGGGAGTTTGATGTTGAGTATTGCTATTCTTTCAGATATGCCTTTCAGTAGACAAAGAGACATAATTATAGAGAGTAGACATAATTATAATTAGATTAACATAATTTTATTTTCAATAAACATAATATTTTATTGATAAGTGATTGAAGTTCTCCATTAAAATAAATATATTATCTATTTCATTCTACGTTCCTGAGCTCTGGAGAGTAAGTAAACATTCCGTGGAATAAAAAATCAGAATTGTAAGTATCTACAAGTAAATGCTTTAGAACCAATAAGGAAGTTGAATCGACGAAATCACAATAGCGAACTACAATCGGAAGCATTGCCATCGCAATAAAAAAACAAATTACCACTTCAACCAATACAAAATATTCCGAATGGGCAATATCAAAAGCATTAATAAAATCATTTTAGTGCCACCGCATTGTACGGTAAGCACAAAAAGATACAAAAGGGAAGTGATTAAAAAGCCATAACATCTTTTAATAAAAAAATCCCTTTTGATACACCGTCGCTGTAACGACAGGAAAAAAATATGATGTCAGTAAAAAATTATAATGGGGCAGCTCGTAAACTCGACATTTGAATAGGAAAGTAACATATCAAAAATTTTCACTGATCCGTATTTTACGAGGTTGTCGTAAACGTGTACTTAGCGGGGTAAAATAAAGGAGCACCCGTAGGTCCTGCTCAAGGATCGGTGAGTAAAACAGCACCCTATATAATATCGGTGTGAGCATACGAGGGGAGCGTCATCGTAATCAGTTTGCAAGCCCGTACCTACCTATTTATTGCATCCAGTTTTCAATATAAATGTTGTTATGCTTATTACTTTTATTGAATTGAAGTGAAATCCAGTTTAGCGATATGCGGAAATGTTGACGCTATTTCGGATCACGGTTCATGTCTTTTTTATAATAGGTTAAATAGTTTTTTTTGTTTCAAATTATCACTTATTTCATTATTTGTAATACGTGTTTGTCACGATCATAATAATAAGTAATTCTGAAAGTAAGTCCTTAGCATAAAAATATTCTCACAAAATGTATAAAGAAGCTTTAATATAAAATTAACTCGTCCCCAAAGCAACCGGATGCCCATTGAACAACACAATAAGATTTGCTCATGTTGAACTTGGCTAAAAGGAATACAGGTGGTCCAACAATGAGCTCCCTGAGGGACGCCCTCCTTTACTATTTTAATAAGAAAAAAGATCTCCTTTCACTCCGCCGAATTACTTTGAAACGAATAAATAAATGAACTGTTGGATCTGGAGATTGAATTAGAAAAGAATTTGTGCGTATTAAGAACCGTTCTATTCATAAAAGTTATGAGGGAGAGGTACAATGACAGAATCGAAGGCTACACCGATGTATAGTTGACAATAGCAGAAGGTATCAGAGCGGAAAAAGGATCAGTTTTCCTTTGAAGCCACGCGAAAAGACTCAAGGAGCCAATAGGATTGGATAAAAGTTACTTTTACGAAAATTGGGTTTGATGACATAAAACGACATTATTCAAAATAGCACCATCCTGTGAAAGGTTTTCAAAGGATGGACATATTGGAAAGAAAATGAAATGAGCATGTTATACGGTTTCGGAACCTTATAAAATTCTCAAATTGGACATTACAATATAAAAAGTCAAATGATGTATGTTACAACAACTTTTTTTGTTATCGCACACTTTTCTACCTATTCATCTTTGTTTATATTATTTAGACTTTATCACGATAACATTAAGGTCTCTAGTTTATTACCTCCAGGTAGGTAAGTACTAACTTGTCAATTACACTTTCTTGAGCTTCAGAACTTACGTTAAACTTGAAAAGGTGGAGGTGAATATCAAAGTCACCGGTGCATTTTTACGCACACATTATGTTTTACGCGCAAAAATCATATTTCTTTCTCCCTTTGTTTTACGAGTTTTTCATTGCAGCCACTTTACGAGCATCGGTGATTCGGTGATGGCTGGTACTCTTCGTTTACAACCGAGTATCAGTGCCTACACAGACCGTTGGAGGAGAAATAAGCACCCAAATTCTAATCTTTGTTTTAAAAGCACATGTAATTATAATCCGAAATTGGGGTTGGGCAGGTATGAATAATAAATACGATATAAATTCGGTGGGAATGTAGTTTTTCATCGCTTCATCAGAGTAATGCAATAGCGTTCACCAGCCCGGCCGGCGGCCCTACTTTTGAACAAAAATCCATTTCCATTGCGATCACCCATGTGACGTAGATACCTCTAAGTAAGTGGACAAAAATGTAAAAAAGGAGTAAAAATAGGATACGTAGATTAATTGTCTGGTCCGCGGGAAGCAGAGCAAATCTTGTTGCACTTATACGTGAATTGTCACTAATGTACCAGAACCCTGGTTCAGAATCGCGCCTCTACTCGTTGTGTACTTTAACCAACCGAGTAACAGTACTCGAGGTAAGATTGCGTGTTTGATACTAATTAAATGTCTTGATGGCAGTTCGGAGATACGTGATCCGTCTGGACGCGCTGAGTAATGTGTTTCTTACTGCCTTTTTATGGGGCTTACTGAAGCAACTTTCAGGGCTCTGTTTGTACCATCTACTTATACTCCTGGTTTATCTGTGGAGTTTTGTTTATTGGGCTACAAGTCTAGATCACGTACAATTTCATATGATTCGAGTAAGATCGGGTATCTGTTCTTTTGTATTAAGTTAAGTAGTTTTAGGCAGGTAGGATCTATGTTATCTTGATGTCTTCTTATCAGCTGAAAGTGTGTTCAAACTGAATTGAAATTGTATGTAACTTACCAAGAAGTTAGTAATACCTGTAGAAGTATCTAAACACTCAAATACTCTACTTGTGTTATGTTCCGAGTAGGTAGAAAGACAACCCATCTGTTGTGTAAATATAAATATGTCAAAGTCACCCAAACGCACCATCAACAGAATCATAACGTGGCACCAGGATTCAAATAAGATTTACAAATATAGCTCCTTATGTCACCGTGAGATGATTTTTTAAATTAATACCGATTGTAAATCTTGCCGCACTCGCCTTGTCACCGACATTAGGGATGTGAATCGTTCGGATTTGTACGGGTGCTTCACAGAAAGTGCCGGCCACTGTATAGCACATTATTATGCGTTGGCTTCGTACAATTCCTGTTGGCTACAACCAGAATATTGTACACAAGTATTGAAATACATACAACTGGCAAAGTTTCGGATATGTAAATAATCAATACAATTTGTCATTTACACCAACATGATCGATATCGTATCGAGGGTCGGCGTAACAGGGTTGCTCGATCAATGCAAATCAGTTTGGTGTTCTATATAACACTCTTAAGTTACATATTCTTTCAGTTGCTACGATACTGGAGAGTTACATTTTGCTCTAAGCTAAAACTAATATGATGAATATTGAAATCGTAAGCATGTAGGATCCGTCCAAATATGAAACTTGCAATAGGCCGGATAAGATTCGCCGGACGGTAACAACCCTCTCTAGCCACGCCAGTAAATTGGAAACACCTCGGTCGGGGGCAGGATTCTATTCCTGTGCTTGACACCACCGCCCCGAGACGCGTCTTTGTTAAAGACGTGCAACTGGTTGTAATTACTTCAGTTAAGTAAGTACGTTTCACGCAGTCATGTCGCGATTAGTTACGCGATCTTGTTCTGTCTGTTGATGAGGGCCTGAATAACACGTCTTGGGGCCAACTGATAATTATATATTACATAGTTTATATCTAAGTTATTACTCAGCGATGGACCTGTATTGGTTGAGACAGGTAGAGACTACGGCAGGATTAAAATAGGTAGGTAATTTAATTAAGAGGCTACCATTTACATCACACTGCATGGCTATACCTACTATATAATTTAAAAGGAAGCAAGAATATCTAAGTGCAAGGATAAGCCATACCTACTAACAAAAAGGGCCAAACGCGCTCTGTCACAAACTAATCGAACGACTTATCGAACGAATCTCAAAGTTTAAACTAGTGAGCGTTAATACACAAACAGACTAAAATTTTATAGTTTTGGAGGGCCTCAGTATTGCTTGTAATTTTTTGCTACTTTAGCAACTATTTTCTGTTTATAAAAACGCTGCTAATGACGCCTAGATTGACTTGGCATTATTATTTACTAAAACTAGTAAGTACATCTATTCTGTAACAACGTAGACACTATAGACACGCTTGCCGTCACTGTCAGCTTTTTTCTAGCCGCTGTGGTTCGTTAAATCTTGAACCCCACATTGATTAGATTACGTGTGACTAATGTGAGCTATGGTACTTCACTTATCCTCAATCTATCTTTAACAATAGCATTGATTGACTATTTCAATGGCTGCAAACATCATCGAGAAAAGTGATTTGTGTGCCTTTTTTATTCATAGAAGTATTCGTAGCGCCTCTCGAGCTCACGAGTGGATATTCATCTTGGTTGTACAAACAAATGTAGCTGTGAAACCGTTTCATCGTTCAACAGATAGTGCGGAAGCTCCTGGTAATGTTAATTACTTGTCGATGTTTCTAGTATTAAAGCTAGTCGAAGGTATTTATAACATTGTCGTCAAATTGTAGATTCAACACAAGGTTTGTGATTACTCTATTTACAGGTTCAGACAGATAATCTAATATCTAGAAATCAGACTTCAACAAATCTACGGTCTTGGAAGAGTACAACAAAAATGTCTTTGAGTAAAACTTCCGCTTCTGTAATAAGTGCTAAGTGATGCAAGGTGAAATGTATGAAATTGCATAGGTACCTATCTTACTAATATTATAAAGACGAAAGTTTGTGAGTGTGTGTGTGTGTGTGTATGTGTGTATGTTTGTTAGCTCTTCACGCTCAAACGGCTGAACCGATTTCGATGAAATTTGGTATAGGGATAGATTGGACCTACGAGACGGACATAGGCTATCTTTTGTCGCAAAAAATATTCTCGAAGGGGATGAAATAAGGGTTGAAAGTTTGTATGGGTAATTAATAATTATTCAAGTTAGGAGTCTGAAAATTTATATTAAGGCTTTTGGTAAGAAATAAAGAAATACGAGTTTGAGCTTTTTCGATAAATCATCCCTAAAGGGGGCAAAGCAAGGGGTTGAAATTATGAGGTATTCTTTGGATGCACCCCCAACGGACCACAATAAACGGCTGAACGGATCGTTATTTAAAGGGGGAGAGTGCGATCGGAGGAGAGGGGGGAGAGTGCGGGGGAGGGGAGGGGGAGAAAGAGGGAGAGTGGGGGGAGAAAAGGGTAGAGTGGGGAGAAAGACGGGGACAGCGTGAAGAAAGAGGGGAGAGGGGGAGATAAAGAGGGGAGAGGGGGGGGGAGAAAGAGAGGAGAGTGGAGTGAAAAAGAGGGGGGAGTGGGGGAAGAAAGAGGGGAGAGTGGGGGGACAAGAGAGTAGAGTGGGGAGAAAGAGAGGGGAGAGCGGGGTGAGAAAGAGGGGAGAGTGGGGTGAGAAAGAGGGGAGAGTGGGGTGAGAAAGAGGGTAGAGTGGGGTTAAAGAGAGGGGAGAACGGGGAGAAAGAGAGGAGAGTGGGAGGAGACAGACGGGAGAGTGGAGGGAGAAAAAGAGGGGAGTGGGGAGAGAAAGAGGGGAGAGTGGGGTGAGAATGAGGTGAGAGTGGGGTGGGAAAGAGAGGGGAGAAAGAGGGGAGAGTGGGGGAGAAAGAGGGGAGAGTGGGGAGAGAAAGAGGGGAGAGTAGGGTGAGAATGAGGTGAGAGTGGGGTGAGAAAGAGAGGGGAGAAAGAGAGGAGAGTGGGGGAGAAAGAGGGTAGTGTGGGGGGAGAAAGAGGGGAGAGTGGGGAAGAAAGAGGGTAGTGTGGGGGGAGAAAGAGTGGAGAGTAGGGCAGAAAGAGGGGAGAGTGGGGGGACCTAGGGGAGAGGGGGAAGAGGGGTGAGTTGGGAGAGAGAATTTGGTTCGCAGATAGGTTATCATCTAACTTAGGACATAGGCTGCGAACATATTATTAAGTTATCATCATAATTATCGCCGTTTTCCATCAATGCGATAAAACACCCAATGTGCGTAAAATTTCATACGTAGATAGGTTATCCTGCAACTTACGACTTAAACTTTAATTCATCATACTCATCATCATCACCGTTTTGCATCAGTGCTATAAAAACTGTGACAAACTACCTCATTGGCATGAAATTTGGTATTTTTATAGCTTATACCCCAACTTACACATAATACACAGTGGCCGTGAAATAGTACCTTAATTTGCATGAAATGTAGTATGCAGATAGTTTAGAGACACAATATAGGTTACAAGTCATCATCATCACCATCATCATCACTGTTTACCTGTCCATCAGTGCGATAATAACTGTGAAAAACTACCTAGCTTCAGTATTTTCTCTGACACAATGTTACGCGTCGTATCTAACAGCCACTGCCCTATAGGTTTTATAATGTGAAACGCGGGTGAAACCGCGGGGCGGCGCTAGTAGGTAATAAAATTCAAAACCATAAAATGAATCATCTCAAGAATGAAGAAATTATTACCCTCTTGAAAAAATACATCTGATAAAATTTCAACTTTGCAATTTTCCTTTATATGGGCAAAATGCAGGCAAAAAGGCAAATGTTTTGTTCCCGCATCCTTTTTTTGCTTGTTAAACCTGAATAAAATATGTAACCTAACGCCAATTTGGCGCTGTCAGTCGCGAAGTAACAGTTGAAACAGCTAGGGATCGAGTCCCGACTAACGCACGCGTCACATATTATTATTTCTTGAGAAAAATCGGTGATCGACACGTAATTAAATCTGACATCCGCTCCCCTACAATTATTTTCGGCTGTGTTTCCTCCTTAGAAGTGACGCAATACGGTCAGAGAAATAATATTTTGTTCTGGGGTTCGAGATTTCGAGACGGCTGTCAACGAGGCGAGATTTACACCATATCTGTCAGATTTAGAGCCGTGGAGACAAAGAAACCTTGTCCAAAATCGCGGGAGCGTGATGTCATGCCAGTTTCCAAACACTCCTAATTAATAGACAGACATTTTACGAGCTAGTGAAGCAGTGGCTTTTAAAGTTGGTAATAATGCCCTCGGGCCCTCGGTGGTAGTACCCATTAGTGATGGTTTGGTGGTGTTGATTTTTGACAGATATTTTAATTACGATTTAAGGTATTTTTTTAACGGAAGCGTTGTGATTTGATTACATCACAATAAGGCTGTATTCGCGTTCAAGTTTCGGTGAAGTAATTTCTTTCACTATTTCATGAACCAAACGCATAGGTATAATTATATTATGCAGGTCGTGCAGATGGCAAACAAATAATAATGAGTCAATCCCTTCCTGCCTATAAAAGAGGCGGTAGTTCAAGCAAATCAATAAAGTTTGAGAACCCAAGTTTGAGACATATTTTTAGTAAAATCCTGTAATACCGTTAAAGCGCTATTTCGAAGAAAAATAAAAAATATTAAGCGTGTCCGAATTTACGGCCTCTTGTGTATTGTGAGCCGAAGTTGAACGGTGAACTAATTCTGTTTCCAGTTCTTTGTTTTCAGAATTAAACCTTTGTGCACACCTTCGCGATAATCGTGACTACGAATTGATGAAAATGTTCGTGTCACGAGAGATGTTTTTTTACTGACGTGCAAGATCGTTCTTTATTTTCTACGATTCTAGTGTTTTTTCTGTTTATCTGAATTAAACGATTCTCATATACGGTACAGATGCAATACCCACAAAAAAATATTTATTTAAAATTAATTTTACAGCTACATTTTTAATCCATATTCTCCTGAACTAGTATGTTAACTGTGTTTCGCTTGATAGTTTTTACTCCCGCGGTGCCTCAAAATCAAAATCAAAATCGTAGCCGTATAGGTCGCGTATGTGTGTGTGCAAAGCTTGAACTTCGACAAATTAGTTCGAAGTCGAAAACGCTCGTTAAAATACAGTTGTCTGAAAGTTCTGGGGTTCTTTTTTGGTCTGTTTATTACGAAAGTGGGCGTATGGTTGCCGTATTTTGAAATGGGCTCAAGAACCCGAATGGATTGTTGTAGTTAGGTAGATACAATAGTCTTGAATATATTTTTTTATACTCTGTGCTGCTTTTAATTGAGTAGAATATACCTAAGTTTTCATCTTAAATTGTAATAGAAAATAAAAATGGAGAAGTACATTCGTAGTACTTAGTAACGAAGGTTTCTATGTATCTTACTTAATTTTATTCATAATGCTATTCATATTATTCGGTGAAAAGCGCGAACGGGGAAAAGTACTACTAACCCGTAAGTTTTCAGAATTTGACATTAGAAACAACAGCTAGAAGAAAATCTTTACAAAACAACAACACTTTTTCTCTCTCTTCTCTTATTCTTTGTTATATTACCTATAGCTCGAAGAGATACAAACATTAGTATATGCATAAATCCTTTGTTAGTTGACGCCCGCGTTACAAAAGAATCTAAATGTAGGTATAATATTACCTAGTCAGTTTCAGCAGTTATACGGCTTATCGTTGTTGTATCAGTTAGTCAGCCAAGATAGAGTAGAGTAGCTCCGAAAGAAGCATCACAATCTCTTGAGATTCCAAACAATTTACAAATGTTAAAAGAAACTAAACAAAAACAACGTTCTTATATGATAACTTTCAAGTTTGATACATGGTGACAAAGTTATACAAACCTCAGTTTGTAAGCTACCAAAACCAACTTATCTTTCGAATCAGTAACATGAGATCGGAGGAAAATCCGAAACAATGTTATACCATACCACGTATCAAGATTGTGGCCAGAAAAATCGTGCCTCGGGTATTAAATTAACAATGGCGTTAGCAACAGATGCCTGTCACAAGAAGTTTTTTTATAATATTATTTATTCAGACATTAATAATATAAAAGCTTTTATAAAATACGTAGTTGGCACTGCAAACTGATTAAAATGAGCTCTTGGACTGACAACAACAAATATAATGGTGATTGTGAATTATTCCGTACGCTGTCATTTTTCAACATTTTCAGAGCCTACCAGTGCATCTGTGAGTAATTTACTTACAGTCCAATCCCATTAAAGTTATAATCGATACGAAAGTAGGTAATAGGTATAATTATATTATAGGAGAATATTACCGTCCATAAATAAATATAGTAATAATAATAATTCAGCCTGTAGCTGTCCCACTGCTGGGCAAAGGCCATAATATAGTAATATGTTAGACTAAATTTAATCTCTAGATTTAGACTATATAATTAGTGTAAGCGTATTCTATGGCAATATGTATTTCAGTCCCTTTAAAATAAGTAGATACCTATACCTTAACACCTACCTACCTATACCTATGCCTATGGATTCTATAGATATCTACTATGTATAATACGAGTATAAGATACTTACTAAAAATGAAAGTTCAGCAAAAGTTGCTGCACTTAATCCTAATTTAATCATATTGATGCTCGGAAATTCTTTCAAGTAGTCTAGACTTTAATTGACATAATGCACGTCAGCTTCACTCCAAGTTATTTTATTTGAAAACAATTTTGCCTGTTCTTTTAGAGTATTATTATTTTGGATGGAAACTTTAGTCGTAATTAGTGAAGATGCTAACATGATTTATAAGGGTGATGAAGATGAGGATTATGTTGGGGGTTATGCTGATGTGCTATGGTGTGGTGAATGGGACCGGCTTTACAGCCTGTGATACAGTTAATACTACTGAGGCACCAACGCTCCATCAAGTATTTGCAGTCCCTCTATCCAGTATACACTAATTACATATTAGTTTAGTCATAACTGAGAGTTAAACTTTTTAACAGAAGTCCATAAACAATTATTATTATTTATTAGCTTTCTATGGCACTTACTTAATGCTTGTGTAAACTATAAAGCTAAAAGAAAGCAGATGACACAAACTTCACGTTTGAAACGTACTATCCAATAGTCCGTAAGTTTCGTAACTAGGGGTTTTCACGTCCACTCTAACTGACAAATGTTTGGGACTCAGTGAAACTTGTAAGAAAAGTAAAAAAGAACCTTCAAGGACTCTCGCTCGACGCTTGTAAACTTGGAACGCGTATTTGTAATACCTTTTTCGGGTAGCATGCGACTAATACATTAAATTTTTTTATTTAAGTATTTTTTTATTTTTTTTTTGTTTTATTGATAGGTTCACAAAACTGGTTATTTCACATAAAACTAAACTTAAAATTCATATGACAGACCAATTCGACTTGTGAAAAACCTACTGGATGCGAACACAGCATGTACAGTTGGTGTACTACTTTATTACATAGCTGTTACTTACTTACATACTTTATTACATACATTTTGTTGTTGTAAACCAACTAAACCTAGAATAAGACAGATTAGTTCTCGAGAACTGCCGCCGGAACACACCAACGCCAACTTCTAGGTTGTACATTGGTTGTTGTACGGTATTTACCATTAAAAATATGAAAATCTTAGTCCAATATTACAAATCTTCAGAATTATTCGCAGTTATTAAAAAAAGTAAATGTTATACGAATACTCAATAGAGACAGGCCACTCTCAAAAACGTCATCAAATTAATTTAGTCATTATTAGATACACCATCGCATCAAACTGTTTGCAACTCCAAAAACTTCGTTAGTTCTAAAAAATAGCGTACCGACTATGTAACTAAGTTCTAGGTACGCGTCAAAACGAGCGAAAATAATAATCCTGTAATTTTCCCCATATTCTTCTAATTCCCCAGATCGAAGTCCCGGTGGGTTTCGTAAATACGCTCCCCAGTCTGCGACAGGGGCACTCGATTTAATTTACATCTCCGCACCAATTGTTCCAAACTCGAGAGTTCGTCGAACGGCCTCGGCCGCCGCCGCCGACTCTGATTTATTTTCCAGCAACAACCCCTAAATGGATTTCAGTTCCTTAATATCAGTACGTTAACTTCGAGGCATTCAGATTTCAGAGGTAATTCAGAGTTTTAGGGTATTCAGGCGTTAGTGCGGATTATTTCGGTGACAGAGATGAAATTGGTTTCAGAGTCGTAATAAGACTTAAAAATTGGGATTAGGTACCTACCTAATAGTTAACATCAATTATTGTTTCTTGTACCAAAGCCTTGGAAACCACACTATTTTCAAGTGAGTGGGTACTTCTGAAGCAATGCTACAGACAGGTATGAACTATTTCATCCTCGTCTACTGTTACTGTTTTATCAGGCAAGAGTATAATTATCCTACCTTCACACTCGCCGACGCCCAGCCCTCAGGCAAAAGGTGAGTTCACTACGTACGGAGATTGAGTGGTGAGCGAAGGTGGTCCGAAACCTAGGGCCGCACCAGATACGTGTGGATGTGGCTTTCGATCACACCTTGTTGATTGATCAGCCATCAGACGCTCTAGTGCTTACTGACAAACTCTGACAACAGAGGCCTCGTAGCACCACCTCATTCCGCAATCCATAAAAGTAAAGTTGTTTTTAATTTATTTTAAATGTTTGCTGGTTTACCTACTCAAGATCCGAGATGTACCTCAACAAAAAGTTACCATATGACGCGCCCGCACGACACACCTCAGAATAAGTATGGTATATATAAAAGATACCTTACTGTATACCCCGTTTACATTCAGCTGCAAGGAGTAGGGAAGTGGGCAGGGCGATATGTAAACACGATACTTCTCACGCTTCTGCTCCTGCTCATGCTGCACATGCTGTTCATGCTGCCTGTCCCATGTCGTCATGTGTACCGTGGGTAGTAAGTATGTAAGTAAACACACCATATTATATTGAGGGAAGGATTGCCAGCACCGGGGTGAGCACCGGCAGGAGCAGAATGTAAATGGGGCATACAACTGTCTGCACCAAGTTAAATCCTCCGAAATCTCCTCATTCGAGCGGCTCTTTCATAACCGCGATGAGATCAGTCAACGTCAATATTTACATACGAGAGCAGGCTTGCAAAAATCCTTTCAGAAATATCACCTGATATTTTTAACATTGAATGTGAAAAGTTGAAAAGTTTCACATCTACCTTATACGTTATCTACTTACATTACTTTTGCGTATTTCATATTTTGCGAGATATAGGTACCTAGCGGATCTTAGATGCAAGATATTTTGTTATAATTATGTATTAATTATGTATTAATTATTTAATATTTAAGAGACATTACAATGGAAAACGTAAGTTAGGTATACCTATTACCACGCAAAAGGATTCAAACCTTATATTTTGCGGAGTAGGTAGAATAAACTTAATTGAAAATAGTTGATTGGGAAATTTTGTTGAGTAACTACTCTGGGAATAATCCCTGCACAGTTACTTTGCCACAGAGCCTCCATAGAAAGTGGTCCTGTAAAAAAATAAATGTTAGGTACATAACGCAAACCACAAAAAAATGGTAAAATTAATTAACTAGGTAGGTACCCTATTATCACGAATGTAAGCACCTTAACACGGCATTATTAGATAAGTAATTAAGTACCTAATAATAATTATTTAGTAGGGCGTAGGTAACAGAACAAGCATTACTACGTAAACAGAGACATGGAATCTAACAAGAAAGGTGCCTTGCAACACTACCTATTCCAGAAGATTGTCTGCGCAGACAACTTTGCTCTGGAGTTAGAATAAGGAGTTAGAAAATTAAAAAGCGGAATCTGCGGAATTAGATCTGGTCTGCGGATATGAACACCAATATTGACTTTGGTTTCCGTAATGAGAGTGGTTTCTGCCACTGCGGTATGTTTTGCAGGTGTCGGGGAATTTAATTTTCGAATACTTTCACGAATAAGCAAGAAGTTAAGTACAACGTACATAGGTATAAGGTACAAGTACCTATTCGGAATTGACAGAATGAAAGGTAGAAAACATGACCGATTTGTTATCCCTTTAAAATTATTTTTGTAAGTAGGTACCTATATAGAAAATATTACGACAACATGTCCTGTTATGATAACTAAATATCTAGGTACGTATAATAATTATTTCGATTTCGAATATGGTAAAACGACGCTAAGTAATTTCTAAGTGTATAATAGCATTTCGTAGATAATACCAATGTGCAAGTAAGCAATAGAGATCAATATTATAGGTAAGTATATGAAATCCATGACTTTCCAATTTATTACTGGTAGCTAGTGTAAGCATAGGCTTTATGTTGTTTATCGGGAATCTTTCAAAGGCGCTTTAATCTGCCTGATTGGGTCTTCAGTGCTATTGATAGTAACTTAAGTGCTTATGGACTGAGAGACCCACGCCTGCGGTTTTATTCTTAGCAAGCGAATCAGACTACAACCTTGTTTGTGACTCAGGGTTTCAAAGGGAATCTAGAAATAAAGTAACAAAATTCTTACTAACTTTTACTCCAAACACAACTAAATAAAGATGTGCCTGCATGCATACCTACAGTATGCTAATTTTAAATCTTAAAGGTATCCATTATCCAACCGAACATAAACGGTATTTTATTTCACATTTGGCTAGATGTTAGGTATAAAAAAAAAATACAAAACAACACCGAACTACAATCTAATCATGGCTATAACAAGGCTCAAATGCAATACCGGATTATTATCATCCCCCTAAAAATGTTTAGGATTCTATAGGGTGACCCGCTGACTCACTACCCTAAAGTCCTTGGTACATAATTGCAACTTACGAAGGGTGGTAGAGAGTGACGTCATCTTTCATCCCCTTTGGGATGACATCATCCGAGATGCGAACTCAGTTGCTAGTTGTTACTACGCAGGCACTTTTCTATAATCATCTAAGTACAAGATTGTAACTGAGTATTGAGGTTTATTTCATTTGATTTAAATGTTATTTTTAAATTACTCGCTATGCTTCATTGTAGTAACGACTTGTTCTACATCCAAAAAAAAAAACTGCGAAGTAAAAAGCGAATCACCAGCCAACATTACAACTAAGCTACCTCTTTGGAAAGCTCAGTCCCTGGATTTTAAAATCAAATTTAACAATGAAACAAACGCCCAGGCATTAATGTAAAATGCAAACAAGATTTCTTCTAGACATTAATTTCGCATTTTGATCCCCGTCTCGCCTCCTAACCAGAATTAAATTATTATTGCATCTGTAAACAGTTATGACTAGCGATTAAAACTAACCACAAAGCAGTAGAATGAGAACAACACCCAAGGCACAACACAATAACATAGCTTTATAGCTAATAATATATGTTTTAACGTAACATTGTAACGTAAAGCTGATATTAGAATAACAGTTAAGTACTTCTGGGTCGTAATTCTAATGCGACCTAACGGTTTAAATGCGATAAAGTCTCCAAATAGCGCCAAAATATACGCACCCTTTTCGGATAGCCAATTCTCTTAGAAAGGTATAAAATAAGTACCTACCTATTTTTTAAATGGATTTTTGAGTGCCCGCGACTTTGATGGCCAAATCTAAGTGTTTGAGTTTACTGAGCACCGAATGAGTGGATTTTACATTCTTTTTATTTTTATAGTATGTGATAAAATGTGCATTTGAAACACCTTATGATTTCATTATAGCAATATCTCTAAGATTGATCTTTTACGTCGGCATAGTGAAAAAAGTTCTTCAGACTGAATGCTTTTGTTCAATTTAAGTTCATTAATTTTTGAAAGGGGTATGCACGAAACACTTTAGGCGAAATAACTTTTAGTAAATTTGTAGTCCGTAAAATTACTAAAACAAAGAATCTAAATCAAAATCCAACTAAATCACTTGAAACTTCCCAACTACTAAAAGGGGTATTCAAAAACTTAACCCTTCCATTACATAAACTATTCTCGGTAAACTTTAAAGTTATACACAAATTGAAGTTTATACGTAAACAGGTTTTAGAATCGATAACTTTCAATATCTCCTTATATATCTTCGGGGCTTTGCTCGGGCTAGAGTTGGCTATTTGTCTGCTCAATCGCTCTACGAAATGGCCTTATTAATTCCCCTTTATGTCTTACAGCCTGCAGGTCCAACGCACACTCGATGCTTCTTGGATTAAAAAAATAAAATTGGGCGTTTTTATATGTAACGTTTTTATTTGTTTTTATTTTTAGTTTCTAGTTTTTTATCATAATATAACCAGTCGCCAAGGGTTCTAAAAAGGTAAAGGTAAACGTAACTTATAAATTACATCACTACTTAGGTACCTACGGTGGTAAGCGATGCCCAACCAGCAAAATCACGCGCTGTAACCTATCAGCGTTTACAACGAATCCTATAAATTGTCTAAGAATGTTTATATTAATAGGAAAATGCCCAAAATGCAACTCAATTCCGTGATCATGATCATGATCACGCCTGGTGAAAGGTGAGGCGTGATCGTGGTCCAACGCCTGGCCATTTCTATATAAAATGCGCTTCGGACGGACGTACTTTCAACAGTTGATGATAGCTGCTATCAGTAACCCGATTATATTTAAATAGCAACTTTCGTCGTAAAAGTTACAAGCATGCGGTGCCACCATTCCTTTATGTCTGAGAGAGCACACACGCTATATAAGCGATTCGCGAAGACTTTACGTTAGCTTTTCTTTATGCTACAATAAAGTAGACGATACGGTCTGTAATGGCTTGGTTTAATTGCTCGCAACCTCGCCACCTGAGTCTTGTTTGATTTGACACGCTTCTGCGTTAGGGGCTCATATTGTTTTATTTCGAACCCATTTCATTGTTGTGCCATAATTACTTTTTCTTTCAGTCTAGAGATGAGAGTAGAGTTAAGGAGACGATTAAAATTTGAACTTTTAACATTTTCTTATATCCAGGCTATGCCTCATTTCATACAACGCATGTTAGTAAGACGTCGTCAGTGTAATATTTATATTATTTATACAAGAAGGAGGTACCAGACTTACACACAGACCAAAACTATGTCTAGAATAGATACCTACATTGGCTGGGACCAGTGGAGACGCCTCACATAATAAGTGGACTATTCTAGTGGTTTATATTTCCGTGATGCAAGAATCTTCATAATAATATAAAGTAATATTGTAGGCGACCAACTTTGACAGTAACAATTTAAACTGCAATCTTTCAGCTTGAAAGTGGTTTAAAGCTGCATCAAAAACCGTTCATGATGCAGTTTGGAAGGCATTCTAATTTGCAGTTCCAAAAGCACTCTGATACCTATCTGCTCAATTCTTATTAAAATTAATGATTCCTCTAACAACTTCAGATTAAAGAAACGAAAGTTGCTGAAGCCTAATTCACTTGAGACGAAGGGTCAAATACCACCGGGATCAACATGTAGGTAGAAATTAGTTACTATGGTACACCACCCGCAGCTTCAGCCGAGTTGATTACTATGCTTAGATTGCTTAGTTGTATTCGATCATGATGAAAATAGTCTTAGGTACGTGTTATATCAAATTGCTTCCAACACTTATGTATTCTGTGCTTTGTCTGTTCCTAAGATAATGAATAACATGGCCTAAAATATTAACAACCCCAACCATTATTTCGTTTGGAACAGGATAGGTTCTGATCCTAAGCTAGGGGAAGGGTGGGGGGGGGGGGGGGGGGGGGCAATCGGCATCATTACCGGCCCATTTGCGGAGCCAATCTAGTTAAACATTGACGTTAAATAATGATTCTTATTTCCTGCGCGGTTTCGCTCACAGTCTGAGAGAATTCCGTAAAAACAAACTTTGGAGGAAAACAAGCATGGAGACGTTGGTAAGCCAATTAGCCAAAGATACAAATGGTGTCTGAGCGGTAATTTGGACGTTTGGTAACCCAAAGACACCAGGTTAAAAACCTCGGCCAATGACTAATCGATAATACCATAAAGTGTCATGGAACTGAAGTTGGGTAGGCGAGTAGGTGAGATGATGTCAGGTGAAGTAAATCATTGACTAGGCGGCAACCGAGAACTGGCAAAAGTAAAGTGGGTATCCAGCAATGCGATGGGTCGATGATCTTCTTAAGGTCAGTATGAGGAAAGACATGGATGTTAGCACATGGTAACCGTAGGTGTATAATATAAGTAAGCGTAGCTTTCTGATCATGTTATAGGAAAAATTGTAGTTCAGTCTTTACAGAAATTAATATTCCCATAAACCCAGCATGATTAATTACGCCGTATTTTATGAGGTTCGAGGTAGCCGAGGTATAAATCATAATTCCAATAAGACCTGGCAATCGCGTTTGCATGGATTGTCCGGTACTCTCGGACTCATAGAAGGAATTTCGAAGTTGAACGCAATAACACTCGAAATGGCCCAAATAAAATTAAATATCTATTTGACTTCGCATTATATTGACACCGGTAGCAAAAGACACCGAATAGGACAGTAACTCCAAACGCCTGAGTTAGTCGGTTATCATTAATCAGATTGTGTACAATAAATTTCAACGTAGAGTATGTAATCGTCCCCTACCAAGCACGGCATCCAACGAGAAGTTGATTGAGAAAATGAGCGATCCACAATCGTTTGTTACGGACAGAAAACAAACGAGTGGCGAATCTCATTCGACCAGAGTCACCCTTGATTTATAGCACTTGTTCGATCCTGCAACGGGAGTCATTTATATCAATACACGGCCATTCTGAAAAAAAGCTTTTAGCGTGAACGTATTCAAAGCAAACTGTTGAATTAATGTGCCCATTTGAGGACAAAATTCTGAGAGTTGTAGCAGTTCTCATTTCAGTTACAGCAAGTTTGTTTATTTGTTGGGATTCTTTGAGCGAGTTTCGTAGTGATTCGTAGTTCGGTAAAAGTGTAATTGTTTTGTTAGCTGCACACGTCATGAAGTTCAACTATAGCTTTTCTCTTTTATATTACTTTATTCATGGCAAATATTCACCTTCGCAGAAATCTAATTGATCATATCTAATCTCTGAAATAATCGCCGTTTTTTATTTTACAATCGGTTAAATAATCGAGAAGAATTGTTGAAAACTACTCGAATGAATTCACGGTATTTTCCTTAAAAGTATTCGGCGACGTTATACAAAGTACCAGGCTATCATAAATCATGAAGAGCCGGTGTTTGCAATGCAAGCGCGTCAGTTCTAGCGTTGGCCACCCAGAGACGCACATAAATAATATCGGAGGCCATCGATAATGCCCGACACCGCTGATGCTGAACTATTGCCTCGATCTTTTTATACTTCAATATTTTTAGAAAGTGTTTGCTCTTCGGATGGGTAATCCCTAAATAAACCGCTTGTAATATGGAGATATAGAAAAATATAGTGGTAGTATTTATCACGTGTTTGAAATTGAACTTCTATCTCTTGTTTTGCGTCAAATTAACTCAACCAGCAGCGACGAAATATTTGCAGATGAAACAGGAAACTATTTTACGATTTTAAAACCTTTCTAGATAGTTCTGGCTCGAGGTATTCCCCGCCTTACCCTGGCACTGTGTCTATCTATAGTACCTGGACTGTGCAGTGAGTTTATGCATGATCTATTATCACCAAACAAACAGACAAAATACGTGTGGCAGAAAAAAGATGTATACACGATAATATGACTATTGACTCAAAGTGTGTTAAAATTTTTGCGTATATTTAAGGCCGGGTTGTATACTTACAATGGTGTCCTAGTAATTAAATACTTCTGTGTGTAATGACCTCTTTTATATCCTATCGTTTTTTGTTTTAAATATTAATAAGACTTTAAAAAATAATAAAAATATCGAACCAATCAACTTTAATCGTGTTTCAATCTTCACCAATTTTTTTGTGCTGTTGTTTTATAATGTTCATGTTTTTTTTATTGCTTTGAACAATAGCTTTGCGTTTTTCTACTATCCCACCTGACATAAAGTGACAATCCAGTTTCCGTTTCCGGTACATACTTACCTAGAAGAACATGTTCACTCGAAAATGACTCCTGATCATTCCAAATTGTAGAATATTTACGGTTGCCCAAACGACCACGAAGATGCCTATGTAAGGGGGACCACGGTCGTTGTAGTTCGTAACTTAATTTATAGCACCGTGCGACCTAAACCCGCACTTAGGTCACGCTTTGCGCTGTTCAAAGTAGCACATTTTTAAACGGCCTGATGTTCACTAACTTCACACCGTTTAAGAATATAGCCATCGTTGCGAGCGTAGTACTGAACCAAAGCTAATCAGTCATACATTTTTACATCACTCAGAAACTCATAGTAAGCAAGAGAAGATACGTATAACCTGTAACGTGTGGGACCGAAACGCCAATGTCTTATACGATTATATAATTATTGAAACATAAGAATACTTACTTGATTTAGAAATGTTGCGTTTTTTGTTGTTTACATAAAATGTAACCGACACATGAACTATTTTCACTGAATACACACACTTTCAATTATTATACAACATATTATATAATATAGTCTCATAGTGAATACATTTATGCACAAACCAGATCAATCAAAGATTCCTATATAAAGTAGGTATTCACGTTACGATAAATTAAACTGAACAATATTAAATCTGAAACAATATCACATTAAGCAATCCACGAACGATAAATATGCATCCAAAAATGCTAATAACCTAAAAAACTAATCTAGAAGTGATACGGGTAGGTAGGTGTAAATTGTGTTTTCCCGTTCTCGACTGGTGGAATGCCAACCTACCCGCATTAAAATTTGTGTGTTTATTACTAAGAGTCAAATGAACATCTTTTCATTGCATTAATTAGAAGATTATTTTAAATAAATTAAATGGATGGCGGGTTTATATCGCACGTGCTATAAAATAGTACACGATACTCGCTGCACAAGTAAGTATATTAAATACACGGCGGTTAGCACCCTCGCTTCGCTCGGGCGCTAACTTCACGCCGCCGTGTATTAATATACAACTTAGACAGCTTGTATCGTAATGTACTATTCTTGGGGTTTGTGTACTAGTCTATGTTATGCAATAAAATCTCACCCGCATACATTTTCACAACTGAAAAGGTAATATACATACAGGTTACATACTCGTATATTATAATAGCTGTAAAATCAGACACGAAAGGAGAATTGGTGGTCATAGCCACATTTTTTTACTACGAGGTGTAGATTTATATATATTATATTATATTAAACATCATGACGTCACAAATGTCTACTCCCAAATATAGTATTTTGTTCGCTCAACGAGTGTATAATCAAATCGCCGTTCAAATTGGGGTCCCGATACAATTAGCAGACGAGACTTGGAAGTTAATGCGGTTAATCGTTAAGCGAATTGCGAGGAAATTGCGCCCCACTCGGGGGCTGATTGGGCAGTGGGTCGATTAGGAATAAAAGTAATATTCGGCTGAATAAATATGTCACAGGGGAGGGCATATACTACAGTTGGTCGATACGAGCTCGTGGTGGAAATAATATTGTTAGGCTTATACTAGCGACGCGCTGCGGTTTTATTTGTGGATATCGATAAGAATCCTATGTCATATATCAGGGCCTTAAAAATCTGAAGAATTCACGCTTAGAGATTTGTTCAGACAGTTACTATCAAACAGGCATTTATAAAAAAAAAAAAAGAAATAAAGACTATTATTATATTTTCATTATTATTATCTTATTTTATTGTTATTATTTTGCCGCAAAGCTGAGTAGAACGTCTTACGTATGAACACAATGGCATAATATTTTCACATTATTCACTAGTTGAGTGAGTATTGGGATTTCCATGGTCAAACTCTGACGAGGCGTTGGGAATTTTTATTTAAAGGTGAATTATTTATTACACCTCAGTTTATGCCACAGTTTTCTTGAGCAATAAACGCAGGCTATAATTACATGTATGAAAATTCATAACTTCTGGTTAATTCTGTAGTCACAGTACCGTCTAGCACGGCCATGCCATTTTCCTATGCCTATTTTCCTCTTGGTATTTTTAAATTTTTCTAGGTCGTTTTCACTGAGGCTACTGTAAAATGTAATGTGCTTTCTACGGGGTTTTCTATGCCCAAACACATGCATGGGAAGTCGGAATAGAAGCCAGAAGCAACTTTGCACACCACGGGGTAATTCCGGGATCCACAGGAAATCAGATCGGAACTGAAACTCGTTGTTTTGTATACTAACGTACTATAGCTATATAGATTATAGCTGAGTAGTTATTTATTATGACGCTTATCGGGTAACGATAGCATAAAAGGATAGTAATCAATACTTAGTATAATTAAAGCGATGGAGTCTTTGTAGCGCTATGGAGACGATGTATATATATAATATGTGTATTATTTAACTATTATTATGTAGATTTGAAACAGCACTGAGGTTCTAAAAAAAGGATTATCTAGTATTGTTTGCGGTTTTTTTTATTTTACTTTTTACTTTAAAATATTATCTAATTTACTCAACTCAATGATTAGTTTTAGTATTGCCAGTCGTTACTGTTATTAACAATTTTACCTTGTCATCAGTAGATAATATAGTGTTATCATGCTACATCGAAACACTGGATAATAGTTGGAGTGGACAGTATATTAAATCGAGTGACGGTCCTCTTATCTTCTTCCAGGAATCACTCCACAACTTGAACCGGTTTGCATTGTAATTAACCTCAAATACTGTTTCTAGGAAAGCAAAAAACAATTGAATAACACAACGCGTCACAAATTCACGCTCACATTCAAAAATACCACCTGACATCTTAAGATTCCTTGAATCTAAGGAATTGTAGGAATAACGCAAAGACTCTGGATGAAAATCTCTATGGAATCTCAATCTAGAATGAATATGGAAATTCTATTGAATAAAACCCAATAGCTTTTGCTTGCCAACTGTACCACCTACAGACACGAGCAACAAAACGTATTCGTCAAGTATTTAACGTAAGAACTTGACCTCCGCTAACCAGTATATCCGAGACAACACGCACGAAGGACCTGCTATCTCTATTAATTTAATAATTAATTTGTACAACTAGTCTTAATTAAGTGTCATTTTACAAAACTAGTCACGAATTTGTGTGATTTAGAGGTGATGATAGTGTTATTATATAAAACAAAGTGCCGTGTGATATAAAAATGAAGGAACAAATTGTGTTTTTTGTGTCATCTCTATTTTGGAGTTGGGCTTGTAAGTATCTGTTGCAACTTATGTCTTAAGGAAAAAGCCGGAATAATAGGTTTACAATGAAGGTGATTTTATGGATTTAGTTATTCATTGTAAGTTCATTTTACTTAAAGAGGCTTCCGTCGATTGGGACCGCTAGGTACGGGGACCGCGGTCCCATTCGCCGGATTACATATTTTGATGTATTTTATCTTGTGCATTTCATAAACGTATGCACAATTTGTAGGTAGTGTTTTCTATTACATTCTAGATACAAAATAATTAATGTATCATGCCTTAAAAAAATTGCGAACGATACGACACAAATAAAAAACAGGTTTAATCAAAGAACGCCAGTTTGAAAAAAAAGTTATCTGAGTATCTTGTTTTTTTTTCAAGAACTGGCATCTAATTGAGAACCGGTACCTATACATATATAATTAACATCTGCTATTAGTCTATCGGTTAACATAATAAACAAATATCTCCTTATTTTTAAACAATGTATCCTCACCAATAATATAGCTATAGATGCCATATAACATTAATTCGTTTGTGTCCGAGCACAGGTATAAAGCAAAAGACAACATAGCTCCGTATATACAAAAACCGGTTTCTGTTAGCCTATTATTACAACAATTTGTATATCTAAATCGTAAAGGAACTCTGATTTTGAGGTGTGGATGAAATAACTTCATTTGTTTTCTTATTCACCAACGTCCATCCACGCACTAACTACTCCCTAAATAAATCTGATAAATAGAATACGTATTTGGTACTGTATTTAATATTATGCTGATCAAAAAGAACCAAACACCATCAGTGTTTGAAGGAAGCACTCTGCAGCAGGCCATAAGTCATGCGGTCTTTGCAAAGTAATAAAGCACGTCCAATAATCTAACTTATACATTAATTATTTTTTTAGGTTATCTTATAGTACTAATTACATAGTTTTGGTCAATCGGATCCACGTTATAACTATTAAAACTGACGTAAATTTCTGAAGGTTAATTCCATTAATGATTAGAGGAAACGTTTTTGTGATAACCCTGAACCTTTATTTGATCAACACATCTCATCATTATCTTGGGGTTATCGACACGAGTCACCGCAATGAATTAACAATTAATAATTGTTAAAACGTAAATTAATGTTAGAAGTAATTATCAGTTTTTGTAGCTGGTAGTTAATAGAATTCCTTTTATTAAAAACAAATATTTGGAAGGTGACTGGTGCTGCATGGTTACTCATTCCAATTATACATTGTGTCTGTGAAGTTTCATTCTATACGCATAACTGAGACTGCATTACAATTTCAATATTGATCTACAATTTTGTTTTGGTACCTATCTAAAAACTATCATAATTTAAAGCAACCATTATAAATACCAAAACGTGTTAATTCAGGTTCTAACTAAAGTGCCTTTGTAGGTAGGTATATATGCTAAATACCGTCAAAATTTGTTACACTATATAGCGATTTACGAAGCTAATTGGTAACCAACACTCCTGCACACTTACCATTTACGTAAAGTTACTATTTTTAGGATTATTAATCCTTCTTCCTACTCTTTATAACACATTGGCGAGTAAGTTTGTCTCCACTTAGCTTCATACTTACCACATGAATTGATGGTAATAACTTTATATCCTAGTCAAATAGAAATAGAGATACAGTTAGATCTAATTGATAGTATTATCTTAGATCCACTTACAATCCCACATTTTTTTTGCAGTTTCACAAAGCTGCATTACACCTCTAGGAAACCAAAGCAATTGTGTTTCCCTTTACGACTGCCCCAATATGGTAACCGCATTCGAGCAAAGACCACTGCCGCCCTATGTAGTCAGCTTTTTGAGGCAGTCTCAGTGCGGCTTCAGTGGATACACACCGAGGGTGTGTTGTGGACCTCTACCACCACCTCCTCAAAATAACAACAACAATGCGCAGCAGACTACGGTGAGGTTACTTATGCCCTTTTTACGACCTATTCATTTATATCATGGTTACTATTCTCAGTTCAAAGATTTCTGTAGCAAATCCTTCCAATAGGAGTCTAGTTCGTTCCACCACCGACGTCGTCTGACGTTTGTGGGCTCTAGCAATTATTTCTATCATATACAGCTCGTTCCACCCATGATATCTCAGTTTATGATCACAGACACTAAGCATGCTATACTTAGATCTCAAACACTACTGGACGAACATCTCCAAACAACATCTCCTTGTTTCAATTAGCAACACATTTATGCAAATTGTCGCAAAAAGGTGATTGTTAAACGAGGGGAATAACACATCGCCGGATTTATTCTTATGCCAACATGATTCAGCCAACAACAAAGTAATTGTCAAGATATTCCGTAAGATTGTACAGGTTCTCCATAAATATCGTAAAGGATATGAGTTTGTACTTGACGGCCTTAGTATATTATGCTGGTAATAGTCTGTTTCACCTTATTACTTGCCGGAAGTCAGTGATATTTTAAAGAACTTCCGATCAACCTCATTGGGAATCCGTAATTTATGGGGCAACACCTCGAGTCATTGCTTGTACCTTGTACTCGATATGGTAGGCGATTGCTGATGCTGTTTCCAAATAAGGATCAGTGACATTTTAACTTAAGCCAAAAGTGAAGTGGCCATTCACTGTAGAACCAGTCGAATATGCAAAACTATTGGCACATCACAATATTTACATTAAGGAATTTCACGTCAATGTTTGTACCATTGTGGGTGCATCTCTAGGATCATGCGGTTGGGACAGCTTTGGTAGGTAGGATCTTAAAAAGGAAAATGCTTGAAATAGTGATGACTGAGCGAGATGGCTAGATTTCTACCTGTCCAAGATATGATGAACATTTGACAGAAAAGACTTCTGTCTAACACTAGGTGAAGAAAACGGTTACTTTAAGTATTGTCTTATTTTAACTCTTCGATCTTATTAAAAGATTGATTGCCCACCCCTTTCAGCCACCATCTCGGCCCATCCAAAACAACCTTGACCAAAACCAGGTCGATCCAGTATTCAACGAAGATGCGAGTCCAGCTTCTAGAGCCACCTGCGGTGTGGACACCAACGGAGACAGGATTTACGGGGGCCAGTTCACCGAACTTGATGAATTCCCGTGGATGGCGTTGATGGGATATCGTACGCGTGAGTAATTTTCATCAGAACTTGTTGAATGCCTTTCTCTTCTCAATTTGTTGTATTTTTCTCTTACTGCCAACATACTTTGAACTGGTTCTACCTGACAATAGTATTTTTCTTCTTTTTCTATTTAGATCTATCAATTTAGCATGACGTATTAGAATTTGCATTTCTGTTTTCGGTACGTAACATCATGGCTTAACATTAACAATATCAGTAAAATATAACGTTGATCCTAAAATAGCTCTGGAATTACTTAATAAGTAATTCCAGAGCATTTTATGTGTGACGTGTTTTGAACACCCATTTTTTTATAATTATAAAAAATGGGTGTTCAAAACACGTCACACATATTATTATTTGACACGCTCAAATCTGCTCTTGAATAAACTTCAAGATTTTCTAACTCCTTTTTTACGAGTTATAGTTTAATCAACTTGTTGATTTAGGTACTGGTTCGATGACGTATCAGTGCGGGGGTGTGCTGATAAACAAGCGCTATGTGATGACCGCTGCCCATTGTATCACTGGCCAAATCGAGACTAAAGTGGGAAAATTGTGAGTACCTAGCGACTACCTCTTGATGTCCAGCGGGACATACCCAAACCCATTCCCTTAAGTAGGAGTAGGATTCGTGGGAACCGATGATTTAAGAAGCATGAGAAGCCTCTACACTCCTCCCGCCATTCCCACACTATCCATGTATCATCGAGACACCCATCCATCCATCATCCTTAGTTGTTGGATGATCTTAATAATTATATTGCATTAACTATCATGGAAATGCAATTCATTGATAACATTATCAGTATACCCTTGATTGCTTTTAAAACTGACGGAATTTTCAAAGAATACACTGTAATCATCATAAAAAAAGTTCTTTATACAAACTCAACTACTTCTTTTTCACCATCTCCATATGAATAAAGTCATGATTTAAATTATTACCTATGGATATAATAATAATAATTTCTGAAGATGTTGTGAGAAATTATGTAATTATCCTAAGTTTATAAGTATAGAGGATGTTTTGAACTCGCATGTGTTGAAGGAAAACCACAACTTCATTTTCAAGTACAGGAAAACATCTCAATCCAATCTATGTTCTGTTTGCAGCATACTGCTAATTACATACGTCATCATTAGCATTGACTTAATATGCGTGTCATTATTATCGTAATCATTGTTATTATGAGAAAAATTATGCGTCATATTTTTAGGCCCACGTTGGTCAGATAATTTACCTGACTTAGGTCACTCAATAAACGTTCTTGAAAATGCTTTTCTTTATTATCAAAATGTGCTATTGTATGTTATACAATTGTATTAATTCACATTTTTTACTCCATTTACAAATTGTCAAGACAACATGATTACTATTCTGGTAGGTTTCACTATCATTTTTAACCCCCAATATCTAAGGAATCCTTTTAGGACCACGAATATTAGGATCCTTTTAGGATCCCATGCCCACCTGATTCAAAGCATTGACGTCATCATGTCATTGAAATGTCAAATTTCTTAATTACAAAACCATTATTCAATTACCTATTACAATGTTTTTAGGGCCGCAGCACGCCTAGGTGAATACGACACCCAGAACTCTGTGGACTGCGTGGACAACGTCTGTGCTGACCCTCCTCAAGAGATCCCGGTCCAGATGGGAATTCCTCATCCAGGTTACAGGGACAAGAACAAGAACAGGAATGACGATATTGGACTCGTCAGACTTGCAAGGAGAGCCACTTATAATTGTTAGTATTATTATTATTATTTTTTTTTTTTATACGTTGCTCCTCACTAGGTTTTCTCCTATGTCGCGAGTACCGTTTACAGACATATAATTTCGCGGGAATTGGGCGGGAATCGAACCCGGGACACCAAGCAGTCCGATTGCTCAGGCACTACGCTAAACGCATCGTCTACAAACGCGTGCGTTATACATTAACTTAATATTAGGAACTTACAGTCAGCTTCAAGTCGCTGTATGATTGGCCTCACTTTTAATTTAGCTTTAGGGTGTTGTTCAGGACCAATGGGGATTGATGCCTTGCTCAACGTAGATCGCGAAATCCCACATAGATCGACGTTGAACGATCTAATCGATGTTGATCAACAACGCCGATGAATGATATCGATTGTGATTGGATAATCGCACGCAAAACACTAAAATTTGTCGTAGAATAGTAGATAAACAAATTAAGACTTACTGCGGCATATTTTGTTGATTTAACTTCCATCTTCCAGCTTTGTATGATTGTAAAGTACCTAATTCTTTGTATGATTTTTCAGACTACGTCCAACCCATCTGTTTGGTTAGTAACAACGAGCGCCTGGACGTCGGCATTGATGTGTTTGTCGCGGGTTGGGGGAAAACCTTAGACGGTACGTTACTATCG
The DNA here is from genome assembly GCA_905147375.1 of Hylaea fasciaria. Classification (NCBI taxonomy): domain Eukaryota; kingdom Metazoa; phylum Arthropoda; class Insecta; order Lepidoptera; family Geometridae; genus Hylaea; species Hylaea fasciaria. Next base: position 4,071,128 of record LR990201.1, read on the forward strand.
ATTTTGATAATGCAATGACAGAGTGCTGGGCCGGTTCTTAGAACGTAATTAGAGACGTTCGGATTTTACGTGTGACGAAGGTTGATGGTTGCAGCTATTAAACCGTTTTACTTTTAATAGGTTTTTAAAATATGAAGGCAGTTGGCGTCATCAATGTATTGTGGAAGAATGAGTATAGGTATTTCACATGGTAAATTGGTACCTATTTCATATGATGATTTGTATTTTCCAGAAGAGATAGGTGCGAAATTAGTTTAAAAATAGTGCAGTGTGCATTTGCACACTGAATATAACAACTGAATATAATAATGAAAACACATTAAAAATAGTTCCGTAATTAGTTAATCAACTGTGAGTTACATCCGCTGCATAGGCATGTAGTAGGTACAGTAGAAGGAAATAGCGGTACCCTCAGAAGAATGCGTTATTCTTTAAAGGCATGCAGTTGTTTACTTTGTTGGATCAACCTTACCCTGTATTTATTCTGCCATTGTTGGTAAATACAATTTCCTAATACTATTATTTCATACATCGCAAAACATCAGAGGCCACAACTTACCTACGAGAAAGTGTAATATTGATTATAAAAAACAAAGCTAACTATCTTATTTTTACAACAAACCTATTTCCCTGTTTACAGGAAAGAACAGCCCAGTCAAACTGAAGCTAGGCATGCCCATATTCGACCACAACGAATGCAACAGCAAATACCAGAGTCTAGGTGCCACAATAAGCAACAAACAGCTTTGCGCTGGTGGCGTCTTCGCCAAAGACTCTTGCACCGGCGACTCTGGTGGTCCACTCATGAGGAGGAGACCAGAAGGCGTATGGGAGACTGTTGCCGTAGTTTCGTTCGGGCACGGCTGTGGGAGAGACGGCTGGCCCGGAGTCTACACTTCAGTGTCCAGCTATGTCGACTGGATTCAGAACACCATGAGGTCGACGAATGTTTGAGCGACGCGCAGCGCCTGCTTATTTGATCTCTGCGTGTATTTTATGACACTTTCTTGTTAGGAACTTTTTAATATTGTTAATAATGTTATAGATTCTACTGATAGCATGTGATGATAGGTACACAAAGTTTTTGCTGAGTTAGAAATTAAAATTGCCTCGAAGGAAAAATTATCGCAAAGTTTATCTTAATATTGTCACCGATTTTCGTTTTAATTTTATTGAGTTAAATAAAATATAATTAAGACGAAAACTTGATGAATAAAATCACTTACTAACCCCATGTCTGCCATTAGATATTTTACGAAATCGATAGTTATGACGAGTTACAATTGAAGTAAAACAATGCGCCTCTTACAAGGCGTCATCAGATTTATAATGCATATGATACGCGCTCTTGACAGGTTTTTTAAGTCTCCATACTACTGTCATACAAAACCGGCTTATTACAATTTATCATATTATTATTGTTGATAATAATACCGTCAAAAAACTAAGATCCATTTGCAAACTACTGTACACTGTACGGTGTACAATATAATTAAATATGGTATAAGTGTACTGTACTGTAAGTACCGTACACTAAGTACGGTCTAACTACTTTGTGGAAAATAAACAACGATGATACTCGGGCAAACTGGTTGTGTTATTTAACTCGACTATAAAAGATTCCCAAGGTTTTTATAATAGGTACCTATTGTGGATTTCCGATGACACGGTTATACGAGTAGATTCATTGACATTCATACTGAGCTTCATTCTTCGTCTTTTATTAAATGATGGTATCGCGTATGTTAATTTTATAGTACCTAACCAGTGAAGCAGTTTTTTAAGTATAACCTCGCGCGTTGATAACCTTCCTTTGCCAATTCTCAAACAATACACGTTAAATGGATAACCAATGCGCTATTAACAAAATTTGAATATTCAACTCTAGGGACTCCCAAGTGTCATGAAGCGTCCCCACGTTCTAACAAAGATATTCAATTAAATGTTACGCTTCATTTGCATATAGGCAAATATAGGTGTCAGTAACAATCAAATTAAGTGGCGCGCTGAAAATTGTACGTGCATAATTAAATCATTTACCCTTTTCAAGTTATGGTTGCCTGGTAGCTCGCAATTTTAGCTTATGTGTATCGAAGACCAAATTTTTGTTGTATATTCTTAGTATAATCTATGCATATTTTATATATTTTTTGATGGATGTAACAATGTTGTACCATCAGTCTATTTCTTCTTACTGTTAAGTACATCACAGAACTTCAAGAGAGTGGAAGACAAATCTATCACGCTGTGCCACCGAGGGTTAGTGGTTGACACAATTTCCTTGAACATGTCAGGGTTTTCACGTATATTTGGCACGGGTATTTGGCTACACCATTTTTGAACGATGGTAAGTATTTGGTACGGACGAGGATTCAAAATGGATGCTGCTGGATTGTGAACCTCTCTTATTAAGGATCGACAACCATCACTATTTCAAAAATAATTTGTTAGTGTAATCACTTGGCGAGATCCTTGGGTGACCTGATAGACTTACACTAGAGCACAATCAGAGAACAACTGGAGAACTCAACCACAACCTCATATTACCAACTGATAACTGTTATTTACACTGTGGTATAATAATAAGTTCAAAAAACATACAAAGCAAACAGATAAAATATTCTATCCGGGATAAAAAACACACAGTAAATCAAAACTGTGAATATAATCATTTGTTTCCCAGTTTGATAACAAATACTTCGAGGGGAGAGTAGAAGCGGAATCTAAAAATTACGGCAGTTTAAAAGTAGGCGGCATCTACATAAAACAACTATATTGGAAGTGATATATTCCTCTGGAACACCCCTGTTTCAGGATATAGGTACGTGTTTTACTTAGATATTGGGTGAATCAATTCGGATCATTTGTTTTTCGAGTGTGTTTAACAAAAGAATGGAATAGAGATGATGTATGAATCAACTTTTATCCTGTTTTGACAAATGGTTTCCCTTGTTTTGAGGATTGCACAATTTGTCCGTTTGGGCGATGTTATAAGACATGAAAATGTCGAGTCTCATCAGTTGGGTAGTCAGGCGTAGCAGTCAACGTACTTAATATGCTACCAAAGAATCACGAGTAGGTAAGTAGGTAATATAAAAGGTAAGTATTCTATTTCCCTGCAAAAACCCTCGACATACGTCATATTATTTCATACTCATGCCATTTATTTTTTTTGGGCCGTTCACCATCTAGCGTGGTGCGTGGGAATGGTTCGCGGAGGATAAATCCCAATAGAAGAGTCACGTCAAGAACGGTCTAAAGCTTCATGACGATGCCTAGTTTGACCTTGACTTTGACCGTAGGACAGCTAGACCGCATAACAGTGACGCAGGTCTTTCTACTACAGACTTGATATCAACTCGCATTTGCACGCAGTGTTGTCGAGCTTATCGCCTCTTGTTGGCCTGTATAGCCAAGCATGTCTTCCGCAGAACCTAGTTGCTACTTAAATCGTCTGCAATATACGCGTGAGTCCATATTATGTATGTAACGTAGACGCCATAAAGTGCAGTGGATTCCAATGCCAACTCCGGCCCTACAGGCAACTACTACATCAGTAGCGACGGCGTCAGCATCAGAGTCACTGTAGTTATTATTTTCACTGTCACTGTTACAGGCACTAGTGCAATCGCTATCGTTGCTATCGCTATCGCTGCTGCTGCTATCAATATCATTTCCATTTACAATACAAATGATTCTTCGTGTCTCCAGCTCACTGTCTCGTTGGAATCGATGGCGTAAAAAATATAGACGTTTATTTGCAAAAACACCTAAATCGAATTCAGACCGTTCTCACTCATAACAGGGAACCCATATGGCGCATAACTCTTTGATAACTGTATCCGGAACAATTCTGTTGAAGTGCATAAGATGGATTGCGAGTTAAAAATAACTCAAAATTAAATATCATGTATAAAACTTGCTATCACAGCTGCAACAGCGATCGCAGTTTTGCTATACACTTTAATTGCAACAGAGTTCTTGATAGAAGTCAAATCAAACTTGTCACTTAAATTGTTGATAATAATACCACCCGTCGATGCCGTCGCTGGTATAGTAGTACCCAACTGATATGGCTTACCGATGTACCTGCGCAGAAGATGAATTTTCAAAGCACGGGAAATGTTATTGACCGCTATTGGTCGGCAGCCGCCGCCATCTTAGCGATCGCCGCGTGGCATGAGTGAGATGGAACTAACAGCTGCAGTGTATTATGTATGAACCTTATAATAGTGATCTTAGGTTGATTGTAAGTTTTAAGCTTTCTTTCGTTAATCTTCTGTTCTGACCATAGGTACTTTCTTTTCTGCGCGAACGAAGATTCACGACGCGCCATATAAGTTGGGTACTACCACTAACGCCATGCACAGATTAACCGATACTCGCCAAGTCGTCACTGTAGCAGCTATTTTCTCTCTCTGGTGTTGCCATCAATGCCACTGAAAAAGTGATCACTGTTGCTGCCACTGTCAATGTAATTCTCACCAAAAATATCACTGCTTCTGACATTGTTTTTCTTCTTGCCTGCACAGAAGCCACATAAAAAGAGTTAAAGTTGAGGTTAATTCTGCCGTTGTCGTCAGTACCTGTCCCAGTGATGGCCATGGCCATAGTGCTGCCATCAATACGTCCATGATTAAGATTATTTACCGTCTTAGCAGCTGAGGTTGCAAATTAAGTCAAAGGAAAAGTAGGCGTGTGCTGTATCAAATTGCATCCAATACCGACGGGAACCACTGTCCTTGACGGGAAATAGTAAACAGGGAAATTGCGTGCTGCATGCCTCTTTAGCGGCTGTTTACGCAACACGCGACTATATTATAATGTTATCATTAGATCGTGATATTCGTACTATGGAGATCTCTATCAAGTAATGTATATAATTCTAGTCCCTCATATACTGAGGCTTATTTTCGCAAATATAGTGAATTAGAATGACAGCTTTTAGGATTTTTTTGAAAGTTTTATTATTGGAAGTGTTTTTGTTGGAGCGAGGAATATGTACTGATAAGGTAAGTAAAGAGCCATTTTACATTATTACATTTGTTGTATTCTAGTTTTGGTTCTGTTTGTATTTTTACTGTAGTTTTTTAATGTTACATTTCAGTGAGTGTTACTGTAATTTTATTTATTTGGTTTGGTCCAGTAGTAGATATAGCGCGACACAGGGATAACTCGTACTTTAACCGTTTTGTAATAAATACATAAATAAACGTTTCATATGTATTGTTTCCAGTTTAAAATGGGATTCAGTGACGGTTTTTCATCTTGCAAAGATTACAAAAATGAAGTATTCAAAGGGAACAACATGCAACTCGCTAAATCGGGTGACGACGGAGAAGAGGCTATGTACTTACAGGGATATATTGAGTTTGTAGACGCAATAAAGGCAGGGTACATGGTAAGTTTTAGGTTTCATTTCATTACATGCCATACCAAATAATATTAATTCCAACATGTCTTAATATCAGCTAAACGGTTTTTAACAACGGAATGTTAATTTGCGTCTCGCACTGCTGTTATGAATTTGGTGCGAAATGCTCGATTTATAAATAGCGCCTGTGCATTGTGCAAATCACAATGTAGTGGTGCGAAACGACCCGTAACTACTTGCTTATATTCGTACCCTTACATGCGTAGAAAGTAAAGCTTATAGAGAGAGAGAAAGGCTTCCTTCTATAAGAGGAGGTTTCAGGTTTCATTCTTTCCCTCTTTCTATCTTCACATACTAGAAGGTTTGAGTAACCCTTTGGTATGATTAACATTAAATTGCCAATTTTATTATTACAGTTTGATATAGAAATAGCCAAGGAAACCGAAGTGGGAAGCGAGCCAATGTGGAGCTGTTCTATGGACGTGTGCAAGAGCATAGACGACAAAGACGCGCCATGGTCAGCTGCTATGCAATCGATGAACATAAAGGGATGCCCTATTGAAACGGTAATTTTATTATATAGAAGAGAAATTAAAGAAAAAAAGAAAGTGGTGGTAGCCTAGTGGGCGAACGTTCGCCTGCCAAAACGGAGATGGCTAGTTCAAATCCCAGTGCGGGCACGTACCAATGTGTTTCTTGTTAAACATAATAATATGTACGTAATTATTATTCGCTTTTCGGTGAAGGAAAACATCGTGAGGAAACCAACATGCCCAAGAATTATTTCGGAGGCATGTTATCCACCAATCCGGACTAGGCCCCCGTGGTGGATTATGGCCTATCCCTCCTCACGAAAGTGAGGGGAGGCCTTTGCCCAGCAGTGGGAGAGTTACAGGCTGAATTATTATTACCTATTATTTTATTATAAGAAAGAAAGAAAGACAGTCGATCTGCATCACTATCTGTTAACTTTGTGATTTGTATAAATTGTTATAGTGTGTGTATGTAGTGACTAGGATATTACAAGATGAAGCGAGAGTATTATAAAGACGTCATATTTATGTTTCTACTTTTGCCTTGCAGGGAGAGTACTATTGTGATAATTTGACTCTGGACATGTCATTCATGGAAGATAAGATGTGTCACGAATTCGAAGGATCTTACGACGTGATGATGAAGGTAAAAAACGATGCCATGGATGTTATATCTTGTCACAAATTAGGCATTGCCATTTCACCAGATGATGACCGGAAATAAACCATAATGAGCGACAACAACAAAAAGCCATCTATACAAATAATTATTTACTTTTTTCTCAACATCATTTTTTATTACTTATTACAAAAGTTTTTTTTAGTAGGTACCTATATTTATTTTTAACATAACATTTGTTTCTAAATACCTACTTATTATGTACTTGATAATTTAAATAAACTTCTGATTTATTTATGCAATTCGCATTTATCATTTAAAAACTTTAACATGACCCCAATAAAAATGACTTATCCGACACAAGATTAGATTTAGAATATTTTATGCTAAGCGGGCGTTTTTCAGAACTCAAAGATTTAACGTTAGTTTTAGGAATAAATTTCCCTCAACTGTCCACAAAAGTTAGAAAACAACAATGCATAGTTTGCATTATATAAACAAATCACAAAAGCGGTGTAGGGACGCCTACAAATAATTGAGAATTTATATTTAAATAATTCATAATTAATTATCTAGATTTAAATTTATAGTTATTATTTTCGCTTAAAAGTACCTACTTATTATTATTATGGACTTGATTGTAATAATTCATAATGATTTTATGTAAGTTACACTTGAAAATAATTTACAGTCATGCCAATTAAAACTGGCAGATCACACTTTAGTTAGCATACTTTGGAGATTTGTATAGAATTACGAATGTACAATGAATATTTTGCTCTAAAGTACCTATACTTAATTACCTATATTGTAAGTCTTTGTTGAGCCTTTCACGATTTGCTCTCTAGACTGAATATACCGTCTCCACAAAACCAAACCCAACCACCTATAAAACGTTTACATTAGAGAGTTAACCCGCAAAAAAAAAAAATTGTTGGGAATTCTAGATAGTGTCAGCCCTTAGGTCACTTGTAAATGGGCGCACGGTTAGTGATTCAAAATGACAATATTATTCAAATAACACATTTACGTCACACAGATTTATGCACAGACGGTATTAGGAATTTAATTATGAGCCAACTTACTGTATTAGGTGGGAATATTTCATATTTTGCGTGAAACATAGAATTTTTGTTATATTCCTTTGTCTGTGCTCTCAATGTGACTTTCATACGGTTAATAATCGTTACGAGATCTAGTCATAAAGATGTGATAAATATTTTTTGTCACCGCTAAATGAGCTCGAAGAAATATTTTTGTTATAAGAAAAGCTAGGGTTGTTCGTTGATAGAAAACTGAAATGCTAAACGTCAATTTGACATTTTATAATACATAATATGAAAACAGTTGACAAACTGAACCTTTATGATTGTTTAGTCATAGTTTATTACATGTTTGTTTAGCCGTTTACCAAAATAACACGTGTCACCGGTAAGTATAGGGCCTGCGGGCTTTAATAGTGCAGGCGGAAATACTTGTTTGACATTTATGATTATTCAATCAAAAATTAAAAAATATATAATATAAAAAAGAATAACGTTAATAAGTAAGTACAATTTGTATTAGCGGTTGTTGTTAGTTGTTTTAGAGATAGAACCAAATAAAAAACTATGTATTTCTTATTTTACAGTAATCTGTAATCTGTAATACACAGTTAAAGTAGTAGTAAGTAGTTAGTTTGTAGTTAGTTAAGAATGTATACATGTTATACTCGTAAATCATAAATCCTATTAGTCAAGATTACATTTATAATAAACATAAAATGTAGGGACATACTTTGTGCCCTTTACTGCTTTATTATATAGCTAAGGTAACTATTTACATAGGTACCTAAATCATTTACTTTTCAACTTAACCTTATATGTATATATATGAGTAAAAGTTTATACCCCGCAAGTAAATTTTCGATTTGAATGCGAAAATGTCAAAATTAACATCTCGCCAAGTCAGCACCCTTTCAATACAAGTCTGACAATTGACGAAATCATAGTAATATTCATTCGAAATGAGCTTTTATGCCGCCAGAGTGAATTCATTGGATTTATAATATAAACACGATGTATTTTGGAAATTAGCATAAAGTTTTGCAGAGCTTTCGATTTCACGGGCAACGATTTTCGACTTTCCTATCTCCACTCTAAATTATACTCTAGTTGAAGGTGACAAGGATGGATTTACAAAAGCTTTCAATTTGGCTCGTGAATAGGTAGGGTTCCTAAAACAATGCCAGTGACGTCTGCCACAAGCCCTCTAAATGAAGGAAATCCTTTAATTTTCGAAGAAGGGTAGCGAGAATTATTTCAGAAATGCTTACTTTACCGTGCTTTGTTCATTTGCAGGATATTGTCTGCGCGCACTTATAGGTATACAATTATACATGTTGAATATCACACAATGAATAGATGTCAATATATTCTCGGAATATATTTGAGTGATATAGTAGAGCCGAGCGATGATATGCTTTGTATCATTCATTCGAACAGGCAAATAGTAAAACGCTCTGGCTTTGTGTGTTCCTAACAAAATCTTGGAGTGTTCAAAGTGTGAATAAATCCGCATTTTCTATGTATGGGATATACTGCACTGCACCATTCACACAAAGATATTGCGATCGCAAGCATTATAATTAAATACAATTAAAAAGGTAAGTCTGAACTCTGAGAAACTATCTCAACAATTCACAAAAAGTCCTTGGCTGAGTCTTCGCCAAATGCTCAAATTACGAAATGTGTGGATCGAAAAGAACTCGCGAAGTCCGAACAAGTGTCTCAATTCTCTTCAAAGAGCTCAACTATTTGCTAAATTGAGAAACCGTGTCGGCGAATAGTCCTCGAAATTTACGAAAAAGGGAAAATCAAAGCGGACACTCAACAGGACACTGCAAACTTGTCTCTTGGTACAGTTGGCAACAAAACTGTTCGGATTTTTAGTAACAGCCTACTCATTTACATTAGGTCTTTGTTAACAGTATTCGTTTTGGTATTTGGTATGTTTCTTCTCAAGCTAGAGTTACTTGTATTGCCTATTCACCTCAAAACTCCAGGTCATGTGATATCTACCAACCTGCAGACCAGTGTTAAGTCAGTGTATTGGATTATGGTGATTATTTGACCGTAATAAAGCATGATTTTGGTTAGTTTCGTTGGATAAGATTGAAATAATAATGTAATATAATAATATAATACATCACGATAAAAAAAGGAATCCAAAATTAAATTTCACAAAATTGTTTCTGCATCTATACATAGGTACTTACATATAATATACTACTAAGAATAGATTCAATTTTTTTTCTGCATCATTTAAGTAAACGCATCAAACACAAATACAAGTTACACACACGTAATGCAAAAACATTATGTTAAGATTTCAATAATCAAACGATTAAGCTTAAACTTTACAAATAACATTTCCTGACCTTCCACATAGCCACTGTAATAGAACGATTTCCAAGATAAAAAAGACAACCAAAGGGACAACTTTTAATAAAAGAATTCTCGCCAAAAATCGCCTGGAGTGGCTGAAAAAGCCGCACGCACATCACAAAAATGTGATAACTAGCGTAAGGGAGGTGGGAAAGAGCCCTTGCCCCTTCAATTCGAGTTCGCAATATAGCCAAGTGGGTCTGCTAACGATGCAGTCCCGATATCCGAGATTTGAGTTGTGCGATTGAGGTGTAAACACGCTTGAGTGTGCGTCGACACTTAAAAAGTAATATCGGAGGATCTTCTACTGAGTGAATCTTCTTTGAGAGACTTGCTGTAACTGAATTGTATTTGACAGGGATTTTAACTGAGCCCTTAAAAATTTAAGAAACTCATTTAATTTAATATTAAAATATATAAAATAAAGTGCAATATTGCCTACGCACGTAGGCAATATTGCACTTTTACAAGTCAAACGCTTAGTTGGAGCTTTGAAGTCGTTTTCTACCCCATGGACATTATGAGAATTATTAATCTACTGAATTACAATACTTATTAATAAATATGTTATGAAAAATGAATTTGTGAACACATTAATTATAATGTAATTTTTTTTATAACTTTTGAGCTAAAAGCTAAAAGTTTTGAAATCTAGATAATATGAAACCGTCAAATCGACCGTATTTTTAATAAATATATAATATACAGACTAGGTATTATTACTTGTATATCTCAATGTTTTAGGTAACCACAAATCCCCAAAAGTAATTTCTCTAATTCCTCTATCGGTGGAACTAATTCAAAACATTCTCAACGAACCGTCCCATCTTTTTTCAGTACGGGACCCTCGCGACACAGACATTTAGGAAAAAAGTTAATGGCGCTTAAAGCTCGGACGCTGTCCTGTAATTACAAATTAAAAAGTTCGTCCGCCGGACCCCACTTTTTTCTCATTTATTTGGATGTGAATAAGATAATATTGCACCCCCAAATCTATTACCTTTGCAGACCACTTTAATCTATATTCCCACCTGACAAAGCCCATATTGCCTTGTCGGAAAACTCAATTACTTTTAATGTTATCTTTACATACGACAGTTTTGTACGTATGTCTGTTTTACAGAGCGACGCGAAATTAACATTTACGATGTCAGTTCCCCGGCGTTGTAAAGTGTATTGGGCGTCGTCCATTAGCTTCAAAGCTCGATACAATCACGAAATACTTCCAAGTTATCTTTGATCATAAGAGTATCTACTGAATAACGTCCATAGTATTTTTTGAATAAAGTATTTAATATATAGGTAAGTACGGGCTGCAAACATGGTCATATTGTCTATTTTTGTATGCATACGTCGAAGTTGCCATAGTCGCCTATGCAATCTCCTCAGCGGCATACACTTCATGGGTATCTGTGATAAACCACGTCAGAGGTCCTAGAACAGCCTGACAAGCTCTGACGCGACGGGGGACCCCGCTAATATCTCAATCAAGGGCATAAAGCATGTAACACCATACATTTATTTGGGGTGATTTTATTACATTAATTGATACAATACAATATATTGTATCAATTAATGTAATTAAAAATTATATTATCAAAAAGTATAATAAACCAATAATTTATTACTATATCTATTATTTTGCAAGACAAAACGCGGGTAGTTGGAAACAACACCTGCCGATTCGGACGGTGATACCCGCATTCTCCAGTCTTCTCGTGACCACGGTCGATGTAACTCGGCCGAAACGTCGAGGTATGTCAAAATTATATATTTTTATATTAGTTCGTGCGCGAATTAGACCTGTTTTAATCTAGTTAATATGTTTGTTTACTGTTCGTAAAAGTTTAAGAACTTCTGTTACATCACTGTAACGTTATTTTATGGTGTAGCTGACGTTCTATGAAATAAAAAGGTTTATTTCCGTACCTCATATAGTTATCAATCTGACATTGCTCTTTTCCTACGTTACTTTTATTTTCACGTGGAATATAACGAGATAGTAAAAGTTACAAAGTTTGTAGAAATGTACAGACTTTAAATCCAGTGCAGAAACTTTGTAAGATCCCGCTCCGCGAAAACAATACTTACGTGCGGTATTTACTCGAGATAAACACTGAAATGGATAAAGTGTTTCAGCTGAAGGAAAAGTTTGTGAACAGTTTTGCATTTTACGGTGGGTACTTATTCTATAATTATGTAGCGAAAGTACGCTCTTTTACTATCACTCTATATTGTGCTCTATACATCTATATTTGAAAATTATGGGTTTATTTATGTAGGTACCTACTTTTTCGGAAGAAGTCCAAAAAGATTCTCGTCTGCTTTTTCATGTCGATACTTTCATCAACTTATTAATATAGCCCTTTGGAACGGTTTATTAAAATGTTAAAGCATTATAGTGACGACGTTAGATTATTATATCTAGGCTGCAGTGACGCAGTCTCACTGTCCAGGATATGCTGGGAAGTTTGGATATTTTCCCAGTGGTCGTCAGGGGTGAAGTATGGGAATAGATGTCCCATTTATCGCCGGCGGGGGTGGGACTAGCGGCGACAGCTGGGATTACACGATTCGGAATCGGTTTAAATCTAAACACGTCTGAGAGGAAAGCTCCCAAAAACCTACCCCAAAACCTCAAATCCATCTTACACCTATGAGTCAAACTCAGTAACATATACGAGTACTGTAGCCAGCCACACAATACATACAATGGTAACAAACAACACACATACAACACACATACATTGTAACAAATAATTGAATTTTGCGATTACATTCCAGACACGTCACATTGCTGCATCGATAGGATTTATTTAAAAGAAACACAAATTCTAAGTTATATAAGTCCTAGTGCAGACTGTTATTGTCTTTCAATTTCTCTCACAAAGTTAGCAGGAAAGTAAAATCATAGCTCGTAACAGGGCGTTATGAAGGCATTGCGTCACTGGCGTTTCAGCCGCAGACGACGGCTGAGGAGACAAACTAAATACGACTACAGTACATGAGCTTCAGATTTCTGGTTTTACTTAGTTATTTTAGAACTGTAATTATGTTTTCGTGTAACTATCTATTTTTATATTCTAGCTATTTACACATACAATTCTGAAATGAAATAAAATGGATTACGCAGCAATGTTACAAATTACAATGCCAATATTTTTATTTAAACTAGCTGCGCCTCGCGGTTTCACCCGCGTTTGGTTAATATACGATATATCTTTATGAATTGTAGCCTATTTGTTATTCTGATGTATACCTAAGGTATATTATTGTAAAGTTTCATTAAAATCCATTCGGTAGTTTTTACGTGAAAGAGTAACAAACTACCATCCATTCTTACAAACTTTCGCTTTTAAACTATTAGTAGGATTAATTGTGACAATTTCGTACCATAAATAATATCTCCTTCGATTCAACTTAGCTTGTGACCAAATTTCACTTAATGTATGAATCTGAAAATATGATGACCACATTACTTTGTAACCAGAATGACGTCCTAACTTACAGATCGACCACAAGCCACGCAAATAAAGCTAGAACCTATTGCATGACAGGAAATTTCATAGAACCAATTAACTGTTATATAGCGTGACTGCAGACATCTCGTTTTCATTTAACTATAAAACGAATTCATATGGTTATATAAAAATGAATTATAATCTAACGATAAAGTCACATTGTGTGAATCGTTGCATGGTAAGAGGAAGAGCGCAGATTATTGTTACAATATTATTTGGTTGTTTTATGACATCAAATAATAAGTGACGTGACGTTTACTCGTATGAGTGTGTAAAAGTTCGTCGGACTCTGATTATTTATGTCCTCCTGGTATTCATATGATAGCAGCAAAGGTTTTGGCTCTAAAGCTTTAAACAATTATATGAATAAGTATTAGGTATAATGTACATAAATATTGCCCTTGTGGATAAAAAACAGCTAAAGTACTCAATACTACTTAATTTTTAATTTTTTGAGGTTTTGGTGTACGCGTTGTTCACGATGTGTTATTTTAGTAATAAATATTTTATTGCCAAAATCCTACTTATTCGATGTAAACTATTTAAGATGTTTCAAAGATGAACTCACAGAGTTATTTTACAACCAGCATTAAAAACCCTTTTAGCAAAATAAACTGTTGAAAAACAGATCTTTCTCAGAAGTTCTCTCTGTGATTGATGGATCACTGGCTGCAAAAACAGCTTTAGTTTCTTTAGAGAATAATAAAATTTTACAGAAATATTTTATGTGAAACTTTTAGAAAGCGGCGTTTAAAATTCTATTTAGAATTGTGTGTAAGCATCTTATAATTATTATTATAAACTTAAAAATATATTTTTTATTTTTTAGTTTATAGATTATTATTTAGGTAGGTGTATTTTGTATGTTTCAAGTAGTTTTAAGAAGTAGACATAATATAATTACAGAATCATACCCACACCACGTACATACACACCAACACGCTGACACGCACAGAACCCTAATACTACACAAAACACACTAAGTACATAATAATTAAGACTATTGTTAGTGACCTTATGTAGGTCAAACACACATGTGAAATATTTTATATAAGATAATATCTTCTAATTCAACTATCAATCTACAGTGGTGGAAAAAGTTTGTCTGTAAAATGTCCATGACGTTGTTAGCACTAAAGCGTTTCAGTAAAACACATTATATATTATCCACCAGTATGCCTTTGTCAGACTGTCCTTAAACTCTGATAAAAAAAAAACGACGGAAACCACACAGACATTTGATAAAATGTCATCTCCGGCACTGTGCTGAAGCAATTTTTCCAATAATAGGTACTCGTGAAGGTTAGTTAGTACCATTTTTTTGACAAAAAGGTACGCAGTAAATCACGTTGAAATAAACTCGACTCATTTACTTTTTGTAATCCAAATCTTAATGAGGTAAGTTTTTACATACAGGTAAAATTCAATAACATGTTATTTTTTATTGTAGGAGCAGAATTTATCTAAGCATAAAGCTTTGCATGTCGAAGTAACCGAGCTGAATGTAAATAAATGTCGCATACGGCCACAGGCAACCTGATATCTGATATTTACAGTGTGATACATTGCAGTCGTCCGAAATAAAATATATCCCCTCGGGACGACCATTGGTCTTGAATATCGAACGTTTCATTTTGTGAATATACTACTACTTCATCAATACAACGTTACAGTCATTGCGTTCTTTGAAGAGCACGTAAGGGGTAAATCCTGGTTGTTTCTAGAAGTCTAAGAAGCTCTAAAACCCAAAGATGGCACTACCTATTTTGACTAACAATCAATATTGGACCGTCATCTAAGACCCGATGAGTTGTTAATTAACTTATATTCTTACAACGCGACAAAACACTCCAAATATAACTAAAGAAGAAAACATCTGAGCGCAAGAATTCAGAACTGCATAACCGTAAGAATTAATTCTTTTTAATTCTAACAAAACACTTGCTGCGACCATCTCAGCTTGTTGGGATTGCAGCTATGTCTCACTAATTGTGAATAAGAACACTCACCAGCGTTCCCCTTTGTTAACTAAATTAAATTAATTGCAAGGAAATATTTAAATAGAAGTGCATTGGGAGCTGCTACCAGATTTAATTACTAGTGTTTACGCTTACTGCTTTGATTACGGAATCTCATTTGTTGCTCACTATTTTTACAAGTACCTAATACTCTTAATTCCATAATTCTATCCTCATATCATGCCAATTATGTATGTAACCAATGACAATGAAACCCTGATAACCTTTTTTCTGTTAAACAGTGTCAAAAATATGTATTTTGACAGCACAGCGGTTGCGTCAATACTTTGTTTGGCTTTTAGGTCATATTGATCGGATATTTAATGACATATACCTATATTTGTAAGTAATTCAATCTGTAAAGCGTCTAAGTACCATCCAAAGGATGGTGGGTTAAAATTCGCGGTAAATTTACATTATTTACATACATATACAATATACATACAATATTTGGCACTATTTTAGTCCCAGATCATCTGCAGGTTTTTTTCAGCAACGTTCGTAATCAAATCATCCAGCATCTCCCGGTACAGAAATAGGAATACTCGGCGGTGCAATTGGCAGCAAACCCTAAAGCTCGCTTTTGTCTAGACTTTAACCAGAGACGTTTGTTTCAAATGTCTAATTTTGTAACGTGCATAATACGACCATATTTTGTTCCTTAGATTTATATTATTACACATTTGTTAGAGTAAATAGGTAGGTGCTTACCTTGTTAAACCTTGATCATATGTCAAATTAGTAGAAATAACTCTTGAGGATGAGTCCGTTTGGTTCCATATCACCTGTTTGTCGGCACTCTGTCGTCACATAGTAACGTAAATATCTATAGGTAACTGTTTACTGGGAAGTGATTGATAAACAGTAATTTATTAAGTACATACGAGTATATTCATCAAAATCTATTTCATTGTTGGCCAAAATGTTTGAAGGAATCACGCTGCGGCAGCACAGACCGCACTGGTTTTGGTTTAAAAATATCTTCTCAAATCAATATAAAAAGTACTGAGAACAAAGCCGCGGCTAACAATCCCCAATAAAGGCATTATTAACTGTCCAACCATCAACAGTCAATAAGCCAATCCACCCTAGACAGTGACGTTAGGCGGCTAATGTACAAAGCCAATTTGGACCCTCGACGGCTCTACGTCGGACCAAATCTGGACTGTATCCAGTCGGGTATTAACGAATTTTGCTAAGCCCGGCTCACCACTTCGACCACTATGCCATTAATAAAGGCTAATAAAAGTTTTAAATACAAAAAGTGGTCAAACGCGAATCATATTAGGTATTATATTTACGTGCCACGATCACGTAAATACGTGTAACTTATCTGCATGGGAAGTATTATGGTTCCTTAACTATCCAGAGTCAGATTTAATACCGTTGACATTAAATTTTTTGGACCTAGCCCTTTGCACTGGCTCATCACAGTACCTACATAACTTTACTAGTAGTTTTTAACACACAATTTTTAAGCATAAATGTTTCATGTCTTTAATTGATTACTGTGCCAACACACCACTACCTTTCTAGTATAGTATGGACTTCTACTACTGGCTGTGTGTTGTATGAGTACAACATTTTTGAAAACACACCTTTTAAAGAATTATGTATTTTATTAGGTATACATTCTACCTATACGAGAACTTTCTAAATTACCTTTTGCGGTAGGTAGACTCTGGACGGACAGACAACGACACAACTTTTACAGTCCCTACGAGTCTCGAATACAAATTGTTTCTGTGCAATCGTAAAATGCAAACGCCGTGATACACATTTGTAAGCCGTAAATATATATTAGTTTAGCGGTTTAATATATTGGCACGAAACGTGATATATTATGTTGAAAGTTGTAAAACTGAAGAGCAATTTGTGTGGAATCTGGTTTTAAATTTCTAGCTGGTACTTATTGAAAACTGTTTATGCGTGTTCAAAGTTTAGTATATTTATAGCTTTAATTTAAAGCACGCTAGCTTTGTATTGTAATGTTTATGGATAAACTATCTAATGCATTTCGAGTAGCGTGAAAACATTTATTCTCAAATTGCTATTTTCACCTTGGTTTGTCCATTAAATTTTGCAAGAGAAAATTGGTAAAAAGCCCGTCGACTCGATTACTGTCTTAAAAAAGAAATAAACTCAAAGGAATGGAACAAACGAACGACGAAATCTTTAATATATCAACACTATCTAATCCTCCAAAGAAACCTTCGCAGAAAACGGACCATTTATATCCCCTTGTAAACTTAGATACTCAAAGGGCTGATTGGCAAGTACCTACCTACCGTGTGTGAGCGTAATCCGAAGCGTATCTACGAAAAAATCTCATACCTCTTTTGAAAGCGTTCCTGTGTATTCTCATTGAGCCAAAAACTTTCGCAATACATACGCGCACAAGTTTAAACTCCCGTGGAGGGGATCCACCGATCATCTGGCTCCTTCTAATAAAAGGCTCCACGTTTCTGAAATATGTTGTCACTGCATAAACTTTACGACTTTAGTTTCGTCTCCGTGCGAGACAAGTTTCGCCGACGGCGTGATAGAGTCGTTTTAAAGCACTTTTTTCACAAGTGACGCAATAAAATGTAATCTCAACGAAATATTCTTGCCAAAGAAACACAATAAATGTTAAGAGAACGTCACATTACAGGCGCAATTATAATTATTTATCGTTTCCATATGGGTGATGTTACACAAATTTTATTGAGAGCAATCTCAATAGCACGCTTTAATATCACTTGGGCGAGATAAAATACGAATGAGGGTCATAATTTTTGTACTCTCGAATGAAGCCTACGATTCGAGTTATATTCGTCGAGTCATTTATCAAGAGCAGGCGTCCCTCTATAGATATTAATTCAAGTTATTTAACATAGAGAACCTTTACAGTTTTGCATTTTCGTGATTTAGCGTGTAGCAATAACGGTGCTGCGCTGCATGCAAATGAGTGAAAATATTTCAAAAACTGTATTTTATCGTAGGAAAATACAAATGCTGTGACTTTTTTTTTGCGAATGGGCGATCCTCTTAAGTCTGGACTTGAATTTTAATACAACAATAACTGGTCTTTGTCACCCTTGGGAATTTTGGAATTCTTAAGTTTGATCGTTATCAAAATGCTAAGACGTGCTTGCGTTCTGTTAAAGCAAAAAATAGGAAAAATAACCGTTTTTTAAAACCTACTAATTGCGCCCTGCGGCTTTATCTGCGTTGACAATATTGAAAATCTGTGAATTCTGATGATGATGATGGAAAGTAGGTATTCTATCTTATTCCAGAATATAATACTAAAATATTTATTACTTACTATACATTTATTGGGATAAAAAGTAGGATATTGAAAAAAAAGAAAATCGTCATCAAACCTTTCAAAAATATCGAATAGTCAGATAAAAAAAGAAAAAACAATCAAATAAATTACAGATACATTTAATCAAACCATGCGGCACCCCTATTCATCTAGCCTTCCCATATCGAGAGCATATAATTCTCAATCTACAGATACCATTTCCAATTTCACATCAGTGGCATTGATTTAAGTATTTCCCGTATCATTTGTTTCTCTCCCGTGTTCCAATATCGCATTTTTTATTTTTGTTAAATTGCTTTCCTTTGTAGATTCCCCTTCGTACAAACACGTGTGCGCCTGAGCGTGACATAGATTTGTTTTTAAGAAGCGACGTTTATTTGGTGGCTTAAGGCGAAATGGCTCATTCTTATAAGTTTTTGACATTATTGTCTTGGAGATTGAGCTCATCAGATAAAGTTTTTATCTCTTGTCTTGTTCTTTGGAAGGTTCTATATTTTTATATTGCGTACAAAAGATGTGTAAGGAAAAATAAGTATTGTTAGAATAGTTATTACTACTAAACAGTGTCTGTAACTTTAAGATAATGAGATCGTTATATAATCTACTTAGGTTTTATTTATTTGATTCACCAGTATCCACCATACTTAATTTTTTATCGGTAATATTTGGAATGTCACTCCTTTGTCATTATTTATAAGGTTTCAACCAGAGTAGTTCATTAAAAACAAATAAAAACATTGACACTTAGTTCATACATTTATTTATGTCTTTCATAAATAAAAGTTCCATATCTCATAAACTCTTAAAATACGTCTGCTTAAATCCGACATACTCAAGCTTTGCCAGTCCGCAACCAGTTAAATTAATCCGGACCCAAAACAAAAAAGTCAATAAGCCCAAGCCTCATAATTCAAATTCGTTTTTGATTGCTCACTCACATGAAAGCGATGTCATACCCACGGCTTTTAACAACCAGAAAAAAATGAACAGTCGCAAAGCGAAAAAACACTCACGTCAGCATTGATGCAAAACATCATTCATTACGGACCTGCTGACAATAAATAGATTATAACGTTACAAAAGTGCGGAGTAAGATTTCTTTCCCTCGTTTCGTAATACAATAATCAAAGGGATATGAGGGGAAACGAATCAAACGTCTACATATGCGAGCGATAAAAGATTGAGAAACGGGGTCACGGTAGGGCTGTGCTAATGTCGTTACGATTATTTTCTTTTGTACTCATAGGCTGGAAATATTGATATTATGTGTGTGGAGTTACTAACAGTTCGTACAAGTTTCTAAATTAACAAATAACAAATGAAGGTTATTTTGAAGTAAATATCAATTATTATTTAGAAATACAAGGTTTAAGACTTCATCTATATTAAAAGTTTCCCATGCAGTTTTTTTGGAAAAATCAAAGTACATGTTTCATGTTTTTATACATAAAGTAGGAAAAAATTTTAATTATAGCACTTTTAAACAAGGAGTAATGAAAAAATATTATCTCAAAATTTAAAAAAGTACATTTAAACTGTAGTATCAAAATCAGTCCAGTACTCATTAATCAATTAAACTTCAAAATCACGTCTGTAGGGAACCCTAATATAAAATAATAAGGACCGTGCCCTTGTCTTCCCTTGCCAAATCACAGCTTTAAGCACCAGGACCGCAGAAGTGGGAGCAGCTGCCACGCATGAGATAATCCCGCGACGAGCGGCAAGCGTGCCCCATGCTGCGAATACCTACCTACCCAATCCCTCGGGCACGAAAGTACCAGGCGCACATGATAATGTGAAAAGTAATTTTTATATTAAACCCTTGGAAAACATAAAAGAGAGATCCCACCCAAGTATCTCAACTCGCGAATGCACCGCTCAAATTAGTTTTTCCCGGAGATTGTTTGTTCATCCCGTGCTTTTTATGTAAACATTTATGAGTTTTCCCCTCGAGAATGTAGTTTTTAAACAATACATGAGAGTTTTAATTACGCCGCTGGCCGTTTGTGCGGGATGCATTTTAAGATATTTTTGATGTTACGTGAAAATTAAATTATACTTAATGTTCAAAGTTTCCGGTATATCTTCTGATTAATTAAAAGGTTGTGCCTGTATGGGTTTTATGCTAATAGACGGCGGCTAATATGCGATGCTTCAAAGGCAACATGGAAGGTAACGTGGAGTAAGTAAACATCGGTTGGAGTTGCTCGTTAGAAACGGAATATTGTTAATGTTAATTTGTTATGAGTCCTCGATATTGCAGCACTAATTGAAAGCGTAATCTGAAGATATTGCAGGTGTGAATTGCGTGTTGGTAAACAATAAACATATTGATTTAAAACTTGGACTACAAGTACACATACATGCTAAATGTAATGAAAACGAAATAGATTTCTTTTTACGTTTGGTTACGTTTCGTTTCATTTGGATACGAGATCGCGATCAACCGCTGCCTTAGTACAGATACGTCATAAGAACGTATTCTCATTTTAAAGTTGGTTAATAATTCAATACCCAGTCCACAGTTTATCTTCCGGTTCCTAGCCCCTTCAGTCTGTATACTTGTATAGGCGAAACATTAAATTTCAACGGAGCGTGTGCCCGGACGCTGCGCGGGGTGATTAGATTACTGTCTGTGTTGTTTTGGTGAGCCTTTATGCGTCTATTTTGGGAAAACGTTATGCTCTAATGGTTCCAGTGCATGAACAAAGTTGCTGGAATTAATAGTGATTGAATTTTTGTCTGTACTTTTCAAATTACTATTTTTCACAAAGTTTAAAATGGACTTGTGGAGGATGGATGAATGGAAAATACAGAGACTTCTATATTTTTTCTAGAGTTTTTATTGAAATCAAACCATAACTAAATTTGCCATGTGTATAAATATATATTATATTATATGGTATAGCATTAAACAAAATTATACGAGTAATGTATCGTCACTGTATTCCTAATTCAAATTGCACCTAATGTGTCCATCATTAATAATTACCATCCCTTATGGTATCCGGGAACTAATCCTTCTCGTAACAAGTAATGTATTAGATGTGGAAAGTTGTCTCTTTTTATTACAAAATGGACACAAAAAATTAAGTATTCTTGGATACTGATGACCAAGTAGAGCTAAATATCGTATCCTGGCATAATCTGACTCATTTGCGTGTAATCTTGTAGGGGTTTTATTCTCAATTCT
Source organism: Hylaea fasciaria (assembly GCA_905147375.1). Classification (NCBI taxonomy): domain Eukaryota; kingdom Metazoa; phylum Arthropoda; class Insecta; order Lepidoptera; family Geometridae; genus Hylaea; species Hylaea fasciaria. The sequence goes on from LR990201.1 coordinate 4,093,124, forward strand.
CGATGGAGATGCGCATGAGAACTAAAAATTCTGAATATAATATTGAGTCAATAACGTATCATTTCTCTTAAAACTCTATGGAAAATGAACAAAGCTCGTGATAACCCTTATTGAAGTTAGATAAATCACAGAATAGAAAAGTCCTGTCGTTTTTTAAAACTTTGCGCCCTAAATAATTGTATGTAATCAGCAGATTATTACACAATGAAGTGTCATAATTATCTCGAAACTGATTATTCGTTGCATGCATCGAGTGCACAATATTCATGCAAGGGTGGGCACCAGGGGATTGTAAACTGCAACTGTTTGCAATTAACTATATTTTTTTCTTTAGTGAGAATTGCATTGCATTGCAGTAAATGCATTGCTTATCCTAACTATATAATTAACTACGATAACGTACAAGTAAGCCCTACATTTATATGTCATTTTTATATACTTTGAAGAATATGAATACAATCTCACCTGGTCTTAAGCGATGATTTTTTTTCTTAGAGAGCATCATTAAGGTGCTCCCTAATCTAATTACAGTCTAGCTTTGAACATGGCTATTAAGTAATTTAATTTTAACTTATTCTTTTAAATTGTCTTTAACTAAGAATATGGTCAGTGGCACTTTTCTTATTGTCTCTGTTAAGGGGAAGACACTTTTATATAGTATTCTTTATACGTTAAGTGAGTGATTTTTCTACTTGACTTGACTTGAGCCAGTTGACCGCTTGAGAACCCTGGCATTAATATATTTAAGATGTTTATTCGATGTAAGTAGATTGCATTAGAAGCTGCCGCTCCGGACGGTGGTACCCGCATTTTCTAGTCTTCTCGTGACCACGGTCGATGTATCTCGGCCAAAACGTCGAGGCATGACTAAATTATATGTATATTTCGATGTTATTTTGTATACGAATTAGACTCGTACCCCTAGTATGAGCTTTAATTAGCTCGACATAGTACGCGTCGACTAGGTACCGCTTTTGTATGAAGATCTTGTACAGCGCCCCTACCGGCATGTTTATGAACGAAAAATCTTCATGTACAGAGCTAGTTGACGCGTACTATGTCGAGCAAAAACTCATACTCAGGGCACCGTTTAAATTATAGTAAACTAAAGCTGAAAGTTTGATTACTGTTTGCAAGTCTGCATCGCAGGGCGGGCGGCAGACCGAGTACCAGTTAAATTGAGCACCGCTACGCGCAGACTCTCATTTCCTCCATGCGCCATTGTGCGCCACTCACAATACAAAAACATTTTTTTACGAATTTCGACAAAAAAACTGCTTTGAATTCTTTCCAATCTTCGCCTCTATTCAGCTCGTGAAAACTTATTGTCTGCCTGCAAAAGAGTGGGCGTTTTGCATTGAATTATGCTCCAGCAATGATGTTAGAGTTATTAATGCGTTTTTACAATGAATATCTTAAATTGAGTTGGCAAATTGTCGAATATAATCGTAGGTTACGTGGCCTGATTGTTCTATTTTATGTAATGATTATATTTATCTTATTATTTAAACAGCTAATTAAGAAATTAATAGTAAATTTTAGTCATAATCGAAGATATTACCCCAGGGTGATGAGATTACCAATATTACCATGTATAGTTTTGCAATTCAAAGCACCATGCTGCTTCTAAAGATACAATAGGTAATAATTATTAAGAAAACGATCCACATTCTGTATGTTATATAAAAGAACTTTAGATATTCAGAGAAAAAATATTTACTCACGTGCCACAAACTTAAAATTGTCTTATCACAAAAATTTTGACCAGAGTTAAACAGATGTATCTAAAATTTCGTTCCACAAAACCGACGTCTATCACTCGCGTTTTCTTACTCGAACCTGGCATTTCTAATTATTTTACTTGTGAATTTGTTATTTCTTATTGAGTTACAAAAAGCGAGGGTAAGACGTCGACTTGTAGAAAAAATATTTAGACACATCTGTCAACTCTAGTTTAAATAATTTGTAGTAAGTCCGCGATAGATATTAAAACATCACTATAAAATCATACATTACACCATCAATACTTTAAATGGGATATTTTATGTGTATGTGTGTTTGTTCCCGCACACTGCAACTGTTGATAAGGTATAGTGTTGAGATAAATAATAAGAAAGATATACTTTTTTCCTAAGAATGGCGAGGGAAACCGCAAAAAACAGCTAGTATTCATGCTTATTAATAACTCGTTACTAACACAGCCTCCAGTCAAAAGTCGCATAATTCGAGTTCCCAACTTAAAAGTTTCTTCATTTTATTGCAGTGATAATAAGGATGATAACTCTATAAGAAACATAACTCATTTAGCAAAGTTCGCTGAGATTTGACTCTGGAATTGCCGTATTATAATAATTAATTGTCATAAGAAGGACTTAATGGCCGTTAGGTCTGGAGATTAAAACAACTGCGAAGGTGGTATAAAGATGCTTGCAAAATCCAGGTAATTAACTTGTATCATCTTTATTTTCTGAGTTGAAACATAAATACGAGAGAGAAGATTCATCTTGAATTAAAGGGGAAAAGAAACGTATTTGGTTTACCATTAACTATCTGAAAAGGCAAACTACAAAGTACAATGTACAAAGAAACACAACTGAAAACTACAACTGAACGGGTCATATCGAAAGATCTTGATCGTATCTTATAAGTATGTTCAAGACAATGTTAGTGTATAGAACAATAAATTGGAAATGTTATTCCGTGTTGGAGAGGTAAAGGAAAGTGCATTTTACACGGTATTTAGATCCATGGTCTGAACTTCTGAACTTGACTAACTTGCGGGTTAACTAGAAGGGGTCATTAACCTTTCGTGCACATAGAGACTACTGAGCTGTTTCGGATGATGGGCACAACACCATATTGCATAATTATACATTATACAGTGCACTTTACATAGGATTTTGTTTCGTAAAAAAAAATCAGAAAAATAATACGGAGGCTAATGACTTTACAAAAACCTCAGTCTTCAAAACAAGACTGATTACCACATCACAAGTCTATCACACATGAATTACTCTAAAGAGCAAGATTTATTATCTGGAATCCATCGGGCGGGATTCCAATTAATCTCACTGCGGTGTTCACGACCTCAACTCTATAAACCTACCTCTCGTATTTAAGTATATCAAAAAGAGGGATTACTGTTGCGTAAAAGATTCTCTCAAGTTTAATTAGTGTTGCTTTAGATTTCTCGGTGGATTTTTTGGAGGGGATTCAATATCCATCAAGGCTTTTGGTGTTAAAGTTGTCAGGGTACTTTGCTATTAACGGGAGAGACGGCCAGACGTGCCTGCTCTGACACAAGGGAAACAGTGAAATCGATCGGGCGCTGGTACACATATTTACAGGCAAAAAAGATTTGCAAAATTCAAAACATGCACCTTAACCGACCCAAGCTTAACTCTTCCAGATGGCCGCCTAACATCAATCTTGTCTATCCCTCCAATAGTTTCCACTAACTCTATATGCAAATACGCGACTCATGGCGTCGATAACCTGATCGCGTCTGATTTATCGCGTCCCCGCACCTGCACTTGATACTCGGGTCGCGTACTTCGATCTAGAAACTCTTGCGTAGGTTTTTCTATCACAAGTTTAGTTTGGAATGGAAAAACGCTAAAACGAGATACCTTCCTATTCCAAAGATAGGGTAGATGCTACGTCGAACCAAAGTCTCTAGCACATCTTTATGCGAGATAAAAACCAAGTTCCATCAATCCATCATCAAGCCTCAGGCCTCAGGCCACAAAATATGATGCAGCAACTTTCCAAATATTATGTTCAAACCATTTACTTTTATATTAAATAAGTATGAAGTTATTTTAGATCTTTTTTTTATATTTGCGAGATTAACTTTATTACAGCAATTTTTCTGCTTCGGGCGGTACTACAAAAAAGCAAAAGAGGGGTCCTACATAATTAGGTACCTATTAAGGTAGTACCCATCAGTTACCAATCTGCAGTTTTCTGACACGTCTTTCAAATATTATTACACAACAGTGTCGTATCGCATCCAATGGTTTATGAGTATTTTGAGACCAAACCTATATTTGATGGGTTCTACGAAGTGTATTATATGAGTAAGAAAACCGTTTTACGATAGCACTTGAATAAGTTAGATTTGACGGTTTTAGCGCATTGATACTGCAATGTTTGGTAGCATGGTCGCAGCGAAATTGCACATTAAATGAACCCGAAATTAAATTAAAAAGGTTGGTATATTTCTCATGAACGAAACTATTTTAAATTCGTATAGTGCTGTGCTAATAAAAACAAGGATTTAACGATGCACCATTTCCCTAAAACCCCGGCAAACCCAAATTTTATGACACCGTTTCCCTGATTAATCTTTCGATTAACACTTTATAAATTTGTTGATGGAAAAAAATATCCTCTCCTTAATTAAAGGGCTGTTTTATCTAAAGCAATTTGGGTAATTATAGCCTCGATAGGTAGCTATTTCAACTCTTTACGAGCGAGCCCATCGGAAAGATACCGTCACTAATTGTCGAATAAAAAAGGATTAGAGCTAATCCTTGTTTAATAAAAATGTTAATCATGAGATTTCCCGTCGAGTTATGCAAATGGTGTACCCACCCTGCTGAAGATTGGCTCGGTTATATGTATGTTATATGCTAATAATATTGTGTACTCGAGCGCTATGTTTCTGTTAACTAATACTTGTTCAGCGTATTTTGTTACAGTTTACTGAATTTAAATTAACACGAGATAGGTAGACTTCCATTATCGCGTTAGATGCTAGACACGCCGCTCACGTCACTTGCCTGTTCCTAGTTCTACGTTTACAAAAAAATTGCCTATAAAATTGGCAATGGGGAAAATAATGAAAAATATCACATATCACAATAGTATCAACACAATAATTATGATAACTTCTGCGGTGCAAGGCGCAGCAGCTATACTTATTAGTAATTGGAAAACTTTACAAAGTATCAAATATTGATTTGAAATCGCTAACTAATTGAAAGTAGGCACTGTAGGCAGCCCCATTGGCCAGTCAGTATGTTGAATAATGTTCATACTCCGTAGGTAATAGACAGGGTATGATTATTTTACTCCAAAACACACATACATATCCTAAAACAAATTCCTCTCATACATCTTCAAAAGCTGCAATTAATAATCAGCTTCAAAACAAACACTTACGCTACCCCAATTAGGTAGGTACCGAGTCCAAAGGTGAAGATAAAATACAAATATCTGGACGAATACTCGTATCATTAAGGAGCAAATTCTTGGGGATTATAAAAGGGCCGGGGTCTGAGCACGTATCTAATTTTTAAAGCGTGGTATTACGATCTGCATACGTAGGTGGCAAAGGGTGGGGTTACGAATGGAGTATCGATATCGATAAGTTAAATATTGAATGAAGAATGAAACAATATTACTAATTCATTATAATGGTCTGAAGATGGCGAAAATTTTCGTTATGAATTCGTATGAATAAAATTATTTCTAAGTTTAATTTACTTGTATACGTATACATAATTATGTTTAAATTAATGTACGACTAAAACACGTTTTTGTTTGGCAAGAAATTATGGCCAGTACTTATAAGCCTCATGGGCTTAAAAATTTTTTAGACATAGAAGGATCCTTTATGGCACCCAGTGCACTTTGCGGCTATTGGACTTTGCGTAGGATTGCTACCTACGTTATTTATCTTATGTACATTATTAGAGTATCGATAAAAGTTTTAAAGTAAAGTTCCCATCTCTAGCTCTCTGCACGTCTGAAAAAGAAATTCAGTCTAACAATTCATGCGCTCTCCCGCAAGTCGGATTATTGTAAATAAGTATTACGACCGACACCCAAATTAATCCTCCACAGCTTTTTAACGAAATGCGAAAAAGTTCTCTAACTAAACGTTGCTCCGCCCCGAGTTGACTTTACGAAAACCTCCAGTGAAATATTGCTCGCAGAAATTATTTGTACCAATAGAATGTTTGCGCATTTCCCTCTACAAATACTTACGCGTAGAATATTCACCCACTTTAAAAAGGTGTGTTTGACTTTACTAATAAGCATGCGGGCACCGCGAGGGGTCCGTAAACTCTCACTTTTACATATCAAACTTTTCTCATGAGCACGCGATGTGCTCGGAAAATATTTAATTTGAAAATTGCTACCAATTTATTGATGTGAAAAGCATACCTTTATTAACCCAGTGAATTTTAATGAACAATTCGGCGCGTTTGTTTCGGCCGAGAGAACACATCGCGACCTATATCGTGGCAAAAGCTATCTCGATAATTGACTGTTGGAATAATTTAAATAAATTGCGGCCAGCGGCTATATTTCAACGGGATATTATAAATCAAAGGATTAGGAGCGAACGAAAACGGGTAAATGGATACTGGCAATAGAGATAATGCATGTTATATTCCGCATACGTTATGGGGCGATAACGACAGTATAATCGCGAGGGGACAGGGGGTGTCGCAGCGGCCCAGCGGGGGGTGCTGGACAAAAAGTACTAAGTGCGAGTTAAATACCCTTTGTGTCTCATGCTCTCCTGGTCGCTATTCATCGAGGGTCCTCTCATTATTCAGTCGAAATTCGATTATTTTCCCATTTCGCAAAATATCCATATCGTCCCCGGCTTTCACTCTAATTGAAAATGGGGCATTCCGCCCGTCATAGAACTGATCGCTCTTAATTTATTTACGTTTAAAATTCGGCTACTTTGTGCACAAAACAGTTTTATCAACATCCATTTAAAATTATTTAATACTAAATGCGCCTTGTGGATTTTGCCGCGTGGACAATGATGAAAGTTTTTACTGTGCATCGGTATGCACAGTATCGACAGTATCGACAGTGCATTGGTATCGACTAGATTTCTGTTTTGGCATCGGTCAGTGTCAAAGTCAACGTTACCGTCTGTGTTGACATCAGTGTATACAATACAAGTACATCGTCGGCGGCGTCTGCGTCGGCGGTTCCATTCCATGAACCTCCCTATACCTAATAACAAAAACCATATTTCTCCTTGCAGCCTTATAAGGTTTTTACCACAATTTTGCCAGATTGTTTTAATAAGAAACCGTTTATCAAAGGTCGTAAGGAAGTGAATATCCTGTCCGAAAGTGATTACTCGGCGCGCAGTATATGGCCGGCTTATTTCCCATTCCGAGAGTATTAGTCTGCTTGCTACTGATTTATGTAATTTACGGGGTTGCCAACAGTGTGTGAAAATGTTTAATTTATTTATCTTGACACTTGTCTTGTATCCCTACTGATTGTAGTGGATGTTCGTCTCTGCTATCGATAATAAATGCAGCTGTATAGGTTTACATTTTAATTATAGATTTTTGAATCGTTTCATTTCGCTTAGATTTACGACCTATTATTGTATATATTTTGAAATTTTTAATTTGAATAACAATTTAATCTACACTGACATTTGTCCGCCATTTCTGGCAGAATTTTGATGGGAATTGACTGCTATATTATCTTGCAAATATTGTACCTAATGTTCTTACGAATAAATTAATTTCATTTCATTTCATTTAGTTTCTTTGGTTTGGTTTCATTTTATCGTCGATTCAGCTTTCCATAATAATTTAAATTATGAAGCAAAGTTTTGACCTTTGTATATAATTAATATAATGATTTGTATAATTTTTCACAAAAATTCCACGTGTAGCAACACCAGTCATTTATTAAGAGTTCCGCTTATTTTGGAGGCTTCTCTCTTTCCCGACATATAAGCAGTTGGACGTGTGATCAAAGACCGTCCTGCGGCGGGTTGATCCCTAATATTTCACTCATAATTGGTTTATTCTAAGCTCGCAGCGGTTCCGTATGTTTCCTTTGATCCGGCCAGTGTATTAACTTGTAGCCAAGATGTATAGCGGACATTATTCGTCCAGATCTGAAGCTTTGCTCAATAGCGTCATTTGCCATTTGAAAGAGAGCTTTGTGGATCTTTCGGGCTTTTTCTGTATTATTTTTCGTCCGATGGCAACATGTTTTATTGAAAAATATGATCGATCACGTTACTTGAAAGGATATTTTACGCAGTATATACATTTTGTACATGTAAGTACAAATCTTTATTCTTTTGTAAGATACTGTATACCAAAAAAGAGATTTAAAATAACCTTTTAATAAATACCTACTCTAATAATAAATGTTTGTAAAGAAGATTGAAAGCAGGAATTCTAAATAGTAAAAGAAAATAGTTTAACTCCTGGATTTTTTTGTGCCTATTTAGTAATAATACCTAAAATATCACCTATTTCTATCAAGATATATCTGGATTTTCATAATTATGTCAGAAAAGATATCATATTAGCAAACCTATGATATGCCCATCTTAGGACATACGATTACACTGAACGCGTAACGTTCGAGTGTCCTGTTAAAAGTGTGCTTGAGATGTAATACATTAACAGTAAACAAACATACTACCGTAACTTCATTAGAAATGAACCCAACTCTATGCCATAAATGGCCGAGACCTGACGTCATCTCAGCCAATTAATTCAACAAATCCTATTTTAGTTATTATTAAACATGTTATTCCACTACGATGATTAACGCATCTGCCCCTTATATGGCAACTTTGGTATACAGTGCGACCTCGATGAGAAAAGGAGCTTCAATCGGTTCGGGATGGTCTTTATCAAAATCGGTTTTTCTAAATCGTCACAGAAATGCAGCAGAGTTTGGTCACACTTCTCATCATAGCTAATGGATTTAGGAATACTTATCAAATGGATTTGGAATTGTGTGCACTCAAAAGGTTAATTAGACTTAAACTGAGTTGTTATATGTAACATAACATCATATTATACGTGTTTTTCTACTTTAACTACTTTTTCAATCCTATGTTACGCTTCACTCGGAGTACCTGCTTAAATGTTTTACTTCTTAGCGGGTTTTTACTGAGTAGATGAGACTATTCATTCTAACAACTAATTCTAACGTGAGTAACTCTTTAATTTAACGTATCGTTTATCGTTAGTTTTTTTTCATATATACCTATTATTATTATCATCATTCAGAAATCGAAGTTTGTTAACCGACGCACAATTCATTATTTCAAGATAGCGATCCTTCATATTGATGTGGTGGTACTGTGATATTGTTTTCGGTTATTGTCGCATTGCCCCTAGGACCGGAAGCTGTCCGCCCTTGTCCTTTCCATTTCCGGCCGCAGGGCACAAAGGTTCGCCCAAGTTTTACGTTGTCATAAAAATAAGCTATATCTTGATTACGTTACGTTATTGCTATTTTTGACGTATGGTGTAATAATTCGTTGTAACGTTATGTACGCGACGCGTTAATCACATTTAAATGTATTTGTGGTTGTGTTGTGATTTTCCTATAAGTCTGATGTTATATTTCATGAAAGCTGTGCTTCCGTCTCCGTCACTGATTTTCGTTATCCTGCGAGCGTTTCTCTATACTAAAACTAATAATTTTTCACGAAGAAAATTACATCAAAATGTGTACAGCCAAGACAAAAACAACAAAAATAATAGAACAAAAAGCTGAAAGTACACATAGTTTATGATGAACCAGAAACTCTACCCCTATTCCATTCACTCAGAAAATTCTACCTCGATTCAGTGGTATGAATTGCTGCTCGGGCCCATAAAATTGTATGGCACTCACAGTAAATTAGTCGCAACAAAACACTAATATGTAGAGCCTCTTCATCACGAGTTAATGGCGTCTGCAGCGGACTCTACCGTAATAGATTATTGGACTAGACGATAGTTTTCATTAGGGCCCTTGGATAAAACAGAGGCAAAGGCAAGCCGTTAAAGGGAAGCTTTTACATTTTTATTCAAGTTTTACCTCAAGTAATAACTTTGGCACATTTTCACCAAGTCTCTTCATTAAATCTCTACTCTAAAAAATCCACGATATTTTCTTTTGCGGCAAATCCTAGGAAACTTTTGGCCTTCCGTGGGGGCCGACCTAATGAGATCATGGATAAAGACATGTAAGAAAAGATGTGCTATAAAAATAATTCTTTGTCTTTCCCTAAAGACAGAAAATCGATACAGCTGATTATAATATAAATAATATTATAATCATTCAGCCTGTAACTCTCCCACTGCTGGGTAAAGGCCTCCCCTCACTTTCGTGAGGAGGATACAGAGGATTGCTTATGATGTTTAGAGTAAAATTAGAATCAGGTGTTTTTAACATAAGTTGACAAATTGCGACCGTAATTAAGCACCTGACATGTGACCTCTCAAAACACTTATCTGTTAAATTATTATTTTTATGCTGCAACGGTGTAAATATACATCTTTCCGTTTTCCATCCGAGCAAGGTTCTTATATTTCGCATTTTATCCGAGCAGCCATTGTTAGGAATGAAAGGCTACGACTGATTGGAAGTATTTTTGAAAAGCACGAGTTTGCCGGCGAGTTCTTTGTAGTGCTGATTAATGTTTAACAGGCCAGTTACGGAGCTTGTAGGTAGTTTTATTTTAGTTTGATATGCGGTCAGAATGGTTAACTTTCATTACGAAGTTGAGAAATTATTATTAACTTTAATTTTAAGCTTCAAAGTTGGAAGGTTTGGAACTTATTATTAATTTAATTGAAAAGTTTCACTTGGAGTAATAGATTGAATTGAGTTTAACTTCGTTTCGTTTGATTGGGCAATTCAGTAATAAAGTTTTTAAGCCTTTTTTTTCTACTCCCACTTTCTAAATATTTGTCGAAGAAGATTCATAGAATATTTATCTAAAAAGAATTATGATTGAAAACAGTTTTATCTGCAAATAAAAATCAAACCAGGTCGAGGGTTTGAGTCCGCAAAAGTTCACATTAGCTTGAAAATAACGTATGTGTAAAATTACTTAAAAATCCAAAGTCCTTCAATGGTGACCGACGTGAACATAGAGAGCGATAATAAATTGATCCTAATTTACTTTCCAACCAACTATTCCCTTTAGTGGAAATAATTACGCATCCCAAGTAATTGGGACAAAAACCCTTGTTTAAAACGTCCCAAGATCTGCTGGGGACAGCATTGTTGTCCCATTTTCTATGTCCCGTTTCCCGTCCTCGAATGGCACCAAACTGACCGGAGAATCTCAAATTGTTGGCAATGATCGCCCAGTTGATTTGGTATTGTGTTTGTGAACTATTCTTGAAATTGTTGTTGGGGTGGAGTGAGATTGGGTAGTTTTGAGATGGGTGAATTGGCCGTTAAGCGTGTAAGAATCGCCATTTTGGATTTTGGTTCAACATTAAAAATGTTTAGAAGTAATTTTACTTTACGACGCGGCGATGGTACCAATAGAAACAAACGTAGGTACGTATTTTATTTCAGATATCATGGAAATCTCTCAACATCTTTACAAAATGACTTGCATTTAATACATATTAATTGCTACTACACAAATACTTATTGCAATAAAATCACCCTTACGTCCGCTTTTATAATGAAATAAGCAGAATATTACAGTTATTATTCGCATGCTGGATATTAAATACGGCTTGGAACAGATATTCTCAAATTGTGGTAATTCTCAGAACGACGCGACATTCAGATCTTATCTCGAACTGAGCCTAGATTTACGAGAACATTTCTACGGAGATTATAACTTCATGGAAATACCTTTTGTTAGGGCGTTGTATAATACGAGACTACTAAATTCTGTAGAAACTGTTTGATACGAAAATCTTAACATTTTGAGAGCCTCTGTTCCAGAGGAATATTATTTTCGGCGATTGTCCACACATGTTATTAGGGAATGCCCGAAATATCGTGTTTCTATTGTGTAGGTAGAGCTTGTTTCTCGTCCGGCGATGTAATAAAATACGTCAGATTGGGTGGAGGGGAAACGCCGTATACGAGTATGACGATGATTCGTATGACTTGTTTTTTTTTCTTGTAATATGAACAATGGTGAGAAAAACAGCCAATTATTCTTATTTAAAACCAAAAAATTTGAAAAATTGAAACAGTTAACATGCTCAAACTATTGACAGATTTTATTTGTGATTGTTTTGACCGATACTATTGTAGAGGTTTGACTATGCATCAGCCGAAATTAATATTGTAATATCTCCTATCCAAGATTGAAATCGATCTTTGATTGCTGCCTATCGTTCGATCGATTTCCAATCTGCGTGCCTGTATAAACCAATCCACGGATCGGTTATTGGCACATTTGACCCTAAAAATGGATTGTGATATCAATTCCAGATAACAAAATTTGGATTGGATTGATTATTAATTTCAGCCGTATGAATTAAAAAAGTCACAATATATTGCTTAAAATAGAATAATATTTATTCAATATATTTAAAATATACAACATAATATAGACTAACTATGATAATTAACACTTAATGTGTAATAATTCACAAGTCAACTAAACACTAAAGCCCTACGCAGTAAATTGTGACGCAATCTACGTGTATTTTATGTGACGTCAGATGCTTATTCGCAGTATAATATACAACGTTAATTGTATACAAAGTCACCTTTGTTCCCTCGGAGGCAATACAATTACGCGAATAGGCAGCTAGCCAGCAGAGGCCGCTAATGGATGTACCGCCTGGTACTACTGTTTACTCTGTGGCGCCGCGTTTGTTAAAGGCGCGTGATTGTGTATCTTGCGACTGCTACCAGTTGCTCATAAAAACAATGAAGAGTTTTGAAGACCCTGAGGTTAGACAAACAATATATTTTTGTTGCATATAGATAATTACGTTTTATACTATATGATAGCGCTTACAGTAAGACCACGATGCAATACGATAAATGGGATCTGATATCATAGAATATCGATTTGTAAAGTTGACGTGGGTTTTTTCGTCAAATGGGGTAAAGGCTGTCACAGTCAGGCCACTCAAAAGACTAATAACAATCGCTCGATCGAACCTTTCCAAAGAGCAGAGAACAATCCACAACCCGCAACTTACTCCCATAAAGTTACGTGATACGCTCGTGGTGCACGGGTGTATACCAAACACAATTATTGCCCGGGTCCATTTAGCAATATGAGATTTAAAGTCCAAATTAAGTGAATTAGAAATCGGAGGCTGGGATAGGTGGCGATCCCTGCCCTTTGGTCTGAAAGCTTATTATAGTCAAAATTGGACTATCTCTCGGTGTGCCAGGGGCTGCAATTAAGCTGATTATGGTGTACACGTAATGGATATCGATTATCTGTTTAAAACAGTTTCCCTTCTGTTATGTGGATGAAATTGCAAGTATTGAAGTTTGAAATTTTTATGGCAATGAACGAAAGTTTTTCACGTTATCACCCAGCGTTATAATAAAGCGGAAAATAGCTTGAATGACTTTGTGAAAAGGTTGGTATGGCTGTGCCATGTGCCATGGTTCGCTCACCTTGGCGGGGGCACCATTGTGCCCCCTGATGATGTATAGTTTCACAAACATCGAATCTCAACTAATATGTAATTTTTCTATACTGAAATATTATAGTTGAGGGCATTACAAAATTGATGGTTGAGTCTAAAGATAAAATAAATACCTAATGGCAAAAGTAATATTAGTTGTGTTATATTTAAGCACTTTCAAAATTGCCCACAATGAGAAATACTCCAATCTCCCCACACACGAAAGTTATTATCGTGTAAATTGAAAAAGGTCCACAGATAATCCATCGTTGATAGATATCATGGATAAATAATCGACCCCAATCTACTCGTGTCATCCAGAGATTAGAGTACCCATTCAGCCGCACGTAATATCTGTTTTCAAATCAATTCAACTTTCAAAAACGAGAATTCTAAAACGACAGGAGCACGAACGTTAGACTTATCCCTCGACAGCATTAGGCCCGCTTCATTGGCTTCACAAGTGATGATAGAACTGATTGGCTGGTCTTGCTTTAACAATGCTCTTTGGAGAACAAACCATTGAACATTCGACCGAAACACTTGTAACGTAGTACCTTAACGAGGAAGGTTTACCGTTCACTTTGCTTTGGCGAAATTGCATTCAGACGTTTGGTAGAAATCAATGCATCTGTTTGCCGTATTTCATGTTTCAGCGAGTGGCATTGTTAAGAAGCAGGGGTGATGTCTGCGACCCTATTCTACACTACACTGTTCGATTTCTAGTAGAGACAGATAATGAACTATCTGCTAACGGTATTGAAAAAGTTAAAAAAAAAAAGATATAAATATGTTTTAGGGCAACACAAATCAGAAGGAAAAATATCGAAATATACTCTATCCGTCATTACGTGTCAATATGAAATCTATTTCGTACCTGATTCGTTCGTGACTGATTCCAATTTAACGTGTCTAGATCGCAATATCAATCAGTTATTCCAATTAAATTGATATCTCAACTACAGCCCACGGGTGGAATTCAGAGATAAGTACCTTCTAATTTATATCTGAAATAAAGCCATTACTGAGTGCATACGTCTTGAGGATTATTCACGTATTGAAATAGACCTGTAGGCAGCGTGCAGACTTGGCGATTATTCAACCGTATAGCCGTAGTAAAAAGTGTAACTGCGTAGCAAGTAGCTATGATTATTATAGAGCGTCTAATAAGTGCAGTCATTATTTTAATTCTGTATGAGTGAATGATGGTTCGAGCAGGCTATTTACTCGATGGTTGGCCATCTAATACTTCAAATTAAAAAGTTTCCGCGTGACACTTCATTGCGATTGTTAAGGCAAATTTTTTTTTTATACTTAGATGATAACGTAGTAAATACTTGTCCCTATCTAACAGTAAGTGTTTTTTTACAAATGAGCACTAGAGGTTGTTGACGTTTATTCCACGCTTCGTTTGAAATCACCCTTAGCGGGGCCGTGTTCGTATCAATGTCAATGGCATCTAGAAGGTATATTGCCCCGCGACCTTTATCGAAGAAGGTTCACAATAATGCAAAATATTTTCTGTTGGGGATACAGACTTTTAAAACTTTGGGTTTTAAATTCGTCTTGGATATTTTTGGAGAAGGACCAATATCGAATTTTAGTACTCGTAGTAAGTAAGCTTGTGGTCCAATGCTTGCTTATTACACGAAAAAAGAAAAATTTGCAATGCGTACGGTGGCGCTTTGCAATCCAGCGACACCCCACCAATCCTCAGCCTGGTGATGATGATGATGACGAAAATCATGCATGATTATGATGATGAAAATCTTGCTCCAGCTCTTTCCATCAGTTAACGTATTTATATTATAAACTGTTTGGATGCGAGAATCCCGTACACCGTGAAACGACGGCAATTACGTAAGGAGGGATTAGTTCAGCGGTTTGTTGCGTAGTGACGACCTCAAACCTTATCCGATTAGCGTAATTGCCGAAAATCTTATCGAACGATGGCTTAGCGACTTGTAATTACGCGCTTTAGGGGTACAACGTACCTTCGAGTACAATATGTTTACAGTTGTTCGCGGTAAATGTACCGACTTATATAGGGTGCAGTTGTTTGCTAGTAATGTTACTCGCTCTAAAGACTATAACGTTTCTGTGAGGCAGAAAAGGATGGATATACGGAAAAGATTGAGTTAAGGTTATATTAGCTAGTACCAAAGGCTTCGCCCATGTTGATTTCTGGTCTTAAGAGTAAGTACCTATCGTAAAACATCTACGGTAATTTAGCCATCGAGACGGCATGTTTTTTAGCAAACATTGCGATGCCATAATTCTACTATCAACTATTATTATTGGAAGCCACTGAAACCAAGCCTAAAAATGGACTAGTTTTTCAAAATTTTCGAGAATTTGTGTTTGTCTTTTTTTGAGAGTAATTTAGTCGATGTCAGGCAGTTTTCTAAGAATCCTTATTTTCAGTGTTATACTTATGGAAACATTTCACTTTAATAACATCTAAAACCAGTCTCACTCGTAGCAACATATTTGTGAACCTACAAG
This sequence comes from Hylaea fasciaria, assembly GCA_905147375.1. Classification (NCBI taxonomy): domain Eukaryota; kingdom Metazoa; phylum Arthropoda; class Insecta; order Lepidoptera; family Geometridae; genus Hylaea; species Hylaea fasciaria. The sequence continues at coordinate 4,108,996 of LR990201.1, forward strand.
CAATACACCCAATTCATTAATTTATACTCCCGTTACTTTATTTTTTACATAATTTAATAAAAACCGCATTAAATGCTTTGATTTAAACCGGTGTATGCCAACCAAATCTATTTTCATATTGATATATTCAAATCCAGCAGACTTTGTCCTTTGTCCTATAATCCTCTGTTTCTTATGGATTAGGTAATATCGTTGGAGCAACCGACGCAATAAAGAAGCGATATAGCATAAATTATTCCAGTAAAGGGGTTTTTTTAATGTGAGACTACTTTTTTCGTAACAAAACCATACCATATCCTTTTTAATGGCTCAATCTATCTCCATACTAAAGTTTATCCAGATCCGTTCAGTAATTTATGAATATTCATGCCAAGAAAAGAAACCGACAGAATTGCTAAAATAATATTGGTAATTGAAAGGCAACTAAAGCACACAAGTACTTATATACCTCCTGATGTAATTTTGTCCTACTATACTTTTCCTATACCAAGTCGATTCTGTTAAAGACTGTCTATTTTGAAAAGCAGAACGAAACGCCATCCTATCGAGTTTTTACTTCTTTTTCCATTCGAACTGAGAGCCCTTTTCAGTAAATGCTGATAAGGCGTTGCATTAGACAATAGGGATTGCTTTCAGACACCTGGGCTTACCTTTCTAAGGTAGGTAGGTATTCGATTATAGCTACATATATAGCAGTAGGTACATTATCTTCAACTGTAAGTAATGGTAGAATAGGCTGTGCATCGTCACCTGCTGATCATACTTAAATATTTACTTGACACTGGCTAAATGCACAAACCGTGCGAAGCCATAACTAAAACAAAAAGTAAATAAGAAATGGTAGAATACAATGAGTTTTTATTTTATTTATAACATTAAAGGTTAACACCAAAGGTGAAGCGTAGGTATCAAACACATCATGTGGTTTACTTTTGTCCATACATTGTCTGTTGTTGAATCTGTTTATGCAACAAGTTCTTATGGGAGCGGTAGACTTCATATCAATATTTTGATCAACAGTTCATTGAAACGCCGTTTTGTAATTCTAATTTTATAAACGTCTAATAAAGTGTTTATAAACGGATTGATCTATATGATCTGGAAATTGACGAGTCTGAAACACTTCTGTTAATCGCGGGTTGATATTGGCACTGAGTTTGGAGGAAGTCTCGTAAGATCCACACAGAATTTTATGTAAAAATCAAACACTCTTCTTATTTATAAGGCAATAAATGACACGGTACTTTATTATCGAATGTTCAAGTGAAGTTGAAAAATATTTGGAGATGCTTTTCATTTGGTATGGGGTATATACAGGGTAAGCATTTTTCTTCTAATAAGAATTACTGATCTGATGATAGAAGGAAGAAAACGTTAGAAACTTTATGACTAATATATTAATGGCTGACCAATAAATAATATTTATGGGCATATAAGATAAGTGTTTTATTTTCAGAATTGTTATCACTCTATTTGCTACTTTGGGATCGCTCGCTATAGGCCACAGTCTACCTATGCCTCTCAACTATATAAAAATAAACGATACTGCTATAGAGGTACCGACAACGACAGAGGCAGACGATGAGCCAGAAGCAGAAGCTCCAGCAGAAGTGCCGGAAGAAACACCGCCAGAAGTACTAGAAGAAAACGAACGGAGATTTCATAGGGTCAAGCGTCGGCTTTGGAGAAAACAACATGTATACGGCTAAAATATTTGGTAACCTAGTAGAAAAATAATCAGATAATTTTGGAGATTAATTGCAACTGGAACTAGAATGACACTTTCAGAGATCCATACTTGGAATTCCTCGAACGTAGGAGTATCGGAATTTTAGAAGCGCTTATTAGGGTCGTATGCCAACCGTCATAGCTTCTAAATTATCCTACTTAGGGCAAAGGTGTGCGGGGTGTTTTTTTGCAAACATGTAGGTAGTATCGTTATACACATTTGAAAAATAGTTTAACTGTAAGCATATAACTGGACACATTGTATATTGACTGCTACAGATACAAATCCAAAGTGGATCGCTAGTGATAGCTATGCTGAACCAAATTAGTTTCAATTGCGTACAACACGGTGCAGTTCGATTGGCACGTCTTATTTGAACTTAATTAAGACCGCGCTGGTACCAAATGAACGTCAACTTGAGATCAAAGCAGCCTAAGTTAATATTTGGTAACTTCTATTGGAATAAGTCATTGGCACCAAATAGGTACGTGACTTTACCTTTGTTATTAATGACCGATATCATTAATGCAAAAGTTTATGTAAGTAGGTATATTATTATATCTAACATTATAATTGTTTAAGTAAGTTTGCTGTGACTCAGCTTTGTAGTAAACGGATTTTGGTGTATAAAAATATGATAATGTATATTAAATAATGAATATTGTATATTGCATTGTATAATTTACAAACGGGCGATATTAATTTGAAACGGTTGGTTTACTAAATAAATTGGAATTATGACTGCAGTTCTAGCATAATACGTGGATACTACTTACAGAAAAAAGTATAATTCTAAATCTATACTAAAATGCACAGATTTAATATCAATAAAATCGAAAAAAGGTAGTAGTAAAAACCATTATAAAACGTCGCGGCTTCTTTGTTAACCATGTACTTACCACACAATAGGAAGTTAGTAGCGAAATCACGGAACCCGCAATAATTCGCCGAGACGGTCCCACACAGCCCGCGGCCACAAGTTTCCAATAAGTAATTAAAATCCGGAGATGAAGGAGATTACACTGTCTTGGTGTGTTTGCTCTATCCGCTCACTGCACTTCTCGACGCTTATGATTTCCTGGTACGCAGCGACCATTTGCGATACCTACCTATTTAGAGATTGAGTAGTGGCAGTCGATAAAAGCGACAAATATACTAAAACAAATGTTATAATTCTGTACCTAGCTGATTTCTAAGCTCAGTGTAATTTTTTTTTCAAAATGTAGTTAGTACCTACAACAAGTCGAATTTTAACAAACTGCTCGTATACGTATTCCGTGTAGATACTTCTATGATTAAGACATTTTAATTAAGTATAATATGCGTATCGGGGTTTCCTAACATTACACTTAGTCTTAATTTCCATGTCTTTTATTCCAGAACATTAATATTGACCAAGATGAAATAAAATATCTACAACCCAGTAAATTAAGTTTACTTTAAAAATCATGCCACGCTCTAATTGGTGCCAAGAGGTAGTGGGAAACCGAGTTTTGTCCCCTAAGACAATATTTGCGCCCGGTTGTCCCCTTACATCTTCTCTGTTGTATGAAACAGATTAATGTTTGTGCTTGGCTATTTGTACTGTTCTTCATAAAAATGCTCTGAACGGCGGCAAATAAACAAGGGAGCCGTAATAACGTTTCGCGTATTTTAAGATGGTATCGCGTGTAATCCTTCTTGCGGTTGAGTTTGCATTTGTTTTTCCCAGGATTGCGAGATTTATTTATTAGACTACTTAAACCGTGGTTGGAATTTAAAAATAACGTTCTCTAGAGAACAACGTCATTTCGTTTCAATAGTCTTCAATCAATAATAAATTATTATAGGAATAGCAAAGTTTCCGTGATGTAATTTGACGCTATATAGCGACCGCTAATGGTTTATGTGCCAAATGTAAAACCCAATTACGGACTTCCACAGGGACCTAATAAAAAGAAGTGAATATTAAATAAAAATTATACATTATACTTTGTGTACACACGGTGGTTAGTGAATGGAATACAAATGAACTATACCTAATACTTTATTTTATTTAATATAATGAGTAAAAAGCGATACAATAGAATAATAAATATGTACATAAATACGCAGTCGTGTTACCAGCAATAATAATTGAATTATGAAAGTCGTTAAACAATCGATGCGTTACGTTATTAAATTCAGATTTAGTTAACGTGGTTCGTATAACTGGAATTTATAGCGAGTGAATTTAGATTTATAGCACCTCTATCAAGGGGTTGAAACATGGTGACTAAGCATTTCGCGACGCAACCCTATCTTTAAGCGTTTATTTTACGGGGTGTTGAAAATTTTAATCTGCAAGAAATAAAGACAGTGTTAATAACTTAGAAAAACTCTTTGTTATATCATATAGGTATTTCGATTATGAAAACTGCTACTGAATAAATAAATTCAATAATGTGTCGCTACAAGTAGATATTTAGTACATACTCGATCCTTCAATCAAAGTAAAATTGTATGCCTATTAATTTATAATTCTATACTTATTTAATACTTAGGTACTTGCCTTAAAATATAAAATTTTGTATAATGTTTATTTTATACTGAAATAAAACCAATTTATTAATGTAATCTGTAAACTAGATACTATATACGTGTGAAAATCCCTGCGGTCAAAATTACACGTTAAAGACGTGTTTCATTTCACACCCCGTATATTATCTACCTCTGAAATCGAAGATTAGAGAAAGTTGGGAATTTAAATTAATTCAGCGGATTATTAATTTTGAATAATGAACTTGGCTCTCTGAAGTTACGAACGAAAATAACATTTTAGTTTTAGCTAAATTGGATTTAATCCGCAAAAGACAATAGCGCTCGGTTAAGGAGACCTCGTAAGTGTGTGTAATAATTTAGATTTATGACTGGATAAGGCCTATTATTGCTTTATATTTTAGTTCTGAATAGGTTTTTGTGATATTTATGACTTTTGAGCCGTTGCGGTCATCATGTAAAGATATATTTGAATGTAAACCTAATAAAACTAGAAAATATTGTATAGTACTCCGTTGTTAAATCAAATTAAGTAGAAATAAATACATACATGGAAAATCGTAACTAATTACAACAAAAATACAAATATTGTGTGTAGGTAACGTAATTAAAACTGTCTATTTCTTTTTTGACATTAGTAACAAACATTTTGTAAATTTAATAAATACATGAAACAATTTTCCTCCTTTCGAAGCTTAAATTTTATGACTAAAAAATATTTCATACTCAACCTTAAATTTATAAAACTTAGCAACAAACCAACGGAGAATTCTCCCTTCCACCCTCCAATAAAATATAAACAAAAATATCTTGCTAGCTCCGGTTCCTGCGTTATTTAAATGTCGAGAGGTCCGTTTTACGGATTCACGGATTACAGGGTCTTTGGCAACTGAAGCTAATTGCACTTGTAGAGTTAGCGGTGCTCGCTACAAGATCTGCTAAATCCCAGAACGAGTGCTATAAGATTTATAACGACCGATAAGGAGGACTTAGCCGGTTTTGAGGAAATTAACGCGTTTGCGGAACAGTCTTGCTGGCTAAATCCTTTTTGCTGAAGACGTTTCCGAATTTGGATCGAATAATTTTGAGGATTTTGTTAATTTAATCTTTATAGTTGATTGTTATCTATGTATAGTATGTAGGTATTTACCTTTTGCGTAGATATAGTGTTTGTAAGTTCGAGCTATTATTATGGTAGTAAAGATAGATAATTATATTTTTTTGTTGGAGCTATGTGTTGATTTTAAAACGTAGGTACATGCAGTATTCTCAATACATATCCTTAATTTAGTAAATAAACACGTAAAGTAAATGGATACATGGGTGATAAGGTACGCTTCGCGCTGGTTCATAATAGCGTCGCAATATCTTTAGCGGAGAATTTAAGTAATTCATTTTTTATATTTTTCTTATTCGTTTTCTCTCAAAGTGCTTATGATACCTGATTATATTAGAACGAATATTAATTTTGATGCAGACAGGGCGTGACCTGAGAAAGGCTCGACACTTGCACAGCTCAAAAAGGAATAAGTAAACTTAGGTGTAGGTTTTATTTAATTATTATTGTTTTTGATTAAATATTGTAATTGCTACATTATTGTAGCAATGTATTATATGTATTGAATGTTAATTTTATTGGTATCATTAAAAGTAGTAAACTTATATACAAAACTTCGTCTCATATAGTACCTACGTAAATATTGTAAATGTTGCCAGTTATTATTTCATTAATCTTTTCTGTGTCTTATTTGTATCCGATTGGCGCTTTTAGCGGTTCGTGTGGACTATGGTTTACACCTAGGGCGATTTATTAAGTCGTCGGTTCATACCTTTCACCGAATACAGATGAAACCCTCTTCGTATTTTATTTGAAAAGCAATTTGGGTTATTTACTTATTGAAAGATTCTAGAAGCACCAGACTGTTGATAACGAAATGTTTTCATTCGGTCTTCTATTTTCAGTGTGTGAAAGATAAATGTATACCTACTTAAATAAGTTGGTGAAGTTGAAGAATAATAATTTAACATTTATTTTAACCATCATATCATATTTAGATTCAAAAGAGTCATATAAAAAAAAACATACCTACTGCCCTTGTTTGAATTAAGCAAAATGACGAGTTTTATTTCATTTGAACACAAAAACTTGAAGTCGAAGTGTCGAGTAAGATAGCCAGAATATATAGTCACCATCTTCATCGTGATCATCATCATCATCATCATCCTCATCAGAGCCCCATATCCCGCACACTGAGACGAGAAAACCCCAATGCGGCACGTGACTACACTATAAGGTCACATGCCACTATAAATTATACAAAATAGAAATTGATCATTTACCGTTCAATTTAAACAATAAATAACATACAACGTCTCCCTTCGTTAATATAGAGCGAAACCACTAAAGCGAAACACTGATTCGATTTCACGAAGAGCGCTCATAGTGGTATCTCCGTAAATCTTGCACTGATGTGATTTACGCTAATTTAATTTCGCTAAGGCGTTTTCACGTGCTGCTTGCTAGTCTGCGCGAAGCCTTAATTACAGTTAAAGACGCCCCAAATGTCTGCGGTGAGATTTGCTTTGCTGTTAGACTTGTACCCATTTACTACGCCGTTCTTAACCACCTACCTACACTGCTCATTACTCAGCAAAACATTAAGTACAACAACCTTACCTATAACTGCTGTAACTTGTTTGGAAGGAATATTATGGGGAATACTAAGAAAAATACTTTGCTTTAATTTGTCAATAATTAAAAACAGCCTATCGTGTAACTGTAAGGCGAATTATTTTCTTTAATATGAAGTAAGAGACATTCGTTTCTCTAGTTGTCTAGCTTTGGCTGAAGCGGCTTGAAATCACACTCTGTATGAATGTGATTACAATTTATTAGAGTAGCCAATTCTTTACTTTTCCTTCCACGCTGGCTAGATATATAGAGTAAAAAGCACACAAATTCCATTTTTTCCTACAGTAAAATAATTAATAACCATCAGATTGACTTGACGTCTTTTCTTTGCTTAAAAACAACTGGGTACAGAAAGCGACATAGCGTCAATAAATAATTCAGTCCTCTGAAGCTAGAGACTGCACTTCCACAGTACTAAATAATAGAAGAATATCTGCAAGTTGCAGCTTTAGACGTTTCTAAATAGCTAGGGCACAGCTTCAAATACACTATTATTACGCTCTGACTCACACAGAGAAAGGAAACAATTAGTTTTACAAAAAAACAACAGCTTTACTTCAATGACCAAAACAACAATAATAATCAATTCCCTCGTAGTAATCCTTATTCAAAAACCCCGCCCTTTTGTCTATGCCTAGAATATTTTCTTCTTATATACTCTCTGGCGTAGAGCTGGCCCGCCGCACCGCGCTCTGCGGCTGCCATACATCTGCAGTACCTTCTATCTACAGTCGTCTGTAGCCAGCAGCGCGTAACATCGGCCATCCTACAAAGTGAATACCATGAGGTATTCACAAACAAGCATTAGAATTTCATACCATTCCCAAATATTTGGTGCTGATTTGACTTAACCAGACGGAGCAGAACAGTTTCGGACAGATTTAACTCTCAAGCAGATCTATCAGGTCTTGCGTATCTACAATGTCTTTGTCACTATCAGAATCTGTTTCATAGTTAACTGAACTTGTGTAGGGCCGCAATGCATCAGCTGGTACCACAGCCACAAAATTTTTATATCCCTTCATCCCTTTGATACTCCTAATCTTGTAACGATCATTCTGTGACACTTCTATGATCTTGTATGGCCCGGCATATACTTTGTCTATCTTGCGGTTAACACCAGTCTCGGAATTGGTGAAAGCATTATTCCACAGTACTAGTTCTCCCTTGTTATATTTCATGGCTTCCTTTATATTCTCATTGCATTTTGCCTCCATATACTTCTGTTTCTTTTTGATGTTCTCAGTAGCAGTTTTACGTTTTTCTGTACAATCAATATCAGGGCTGTTGCCACTCATTTCAGGCACTAAATTCTTTTTATGTGCAAACATGAGTTCATAAGGGCAAAATTTAGTTGTGTCGTGAACTGTTTGATTGATGCCCATAGCAATTTCAGGAACTGCACAATCCCATGTTGCTGGTTCTTGAGTGCTTGTGCGCAGAGCATTCAATAATGTCCTATTTACCCTTTCTACCTGACCATTAGCTCGCGGCACAGCTACTGCATTCAAAGTATGGTGTATCTTATGAGCAGTACAGAAGTCCTTGAAGTATCGACTAGTAAAAGATAGCCCTCTATCAGAAACAATTCTATTAGGATAGCCTAAAATAGCAAATACTTCACGTAATGCTGCTACAGTTTCAATTGAACGTAAACTTTTTGCTAACTTTACTACGACAAATTTCGTAAATGAGTCTACAATGACCAGCACATATTGGTTTCCTTTAGCAGATTTTGGAAAAGGCCCCATATGATCTATGTGCACAGTGTGCATGGGTTGATCCGGTTTCGTAATGGGGTATATTCGACCAGCAGCTTTACCATAATTTCCTTTCTTGAACAAACACTCCAAACAAGCGTTAACATATTTTTTGATGAATCGCGTCATACGAGGAAACCAATAATCGGTTTTAATAGCTTCTTCACACCTCTTCAATCCTACATGACCTATATCATCATGAAACATCTTCATTATACGCCATCGAGCAGACTTAGGTACGGCGAGTCGTTCACCATTCAATGTCCTTCTATATATACGTCCATCTCGAAAGCAATAATTATTTTTAATATCAGCATTGGGATTTTCACTTCTTAGCTGGTTATGAATAGATTGTAATTGCTCGTCTTGGAGCTGAGCTGATAAAAACCAGTCCTCAGTAGTATTGGCGACAGTCAAAATTTCAGGAACCGGATTGCGGCTCAGTGCGTCAACATGTCTCATGCTAGTTCCAGGCCTGTACATAACTTCCATGTCAAAATCTTGAATTTGAAGCCACCACCGGGCAATTCTTGGCACTAAATCGCGTTTGGTAAACGTGCTTCGTACAGCAGAACAGTCAGTTATGACTTTGAAGTGGATTCCGGTTATATAAATTTTAAAACGCTTTAATGATTCTACCACAGCCAGAGTTTCCAATTCGAAGCTGTGGTATACCATTTCTTCTTTTGTTGTTACCCGACTAAAGTAAATAACCGGTTTCATTTCGCCGTTTGGTTGCTTCTGTAAAAGAATGCCCGCTATTCCGGTTTTACTCGCATCCGTATGGATTTCTGTTTCAAATTCACGATTGTATAACGCTAGAACTGGCTTGTTTGCAAGCAATGACTTCAACTTCGCAAAAGCTTCCTCTTGTGGTTCCTTCCAAGTCCACTCAACGTTTTTCTTCGTTAACTCTGTGAGTGGCTTTGCTATGATTGCAAAGTTTTGAATAAATTTTCGGAAATAGGAACTCAGCCCTACGAATTGCCGAACTTGATGTACATTCTGGGGAGTTGGAAAGTTATTAACCGCATCCAGTTTTCTGTCTCCGGGACGTATTCCTTTGGGAGTTACGACGTGTCCTAAGTAATTCACTTCCGACTTTAGGAAAGCGCATTTTTGTAGATTCAATTTGAGGTTAGATGCTCTCATAAGCTTCAAAACCCTGTCTAAAATTTTAAGTCCACTATCAACATCAGTTGATGGCAGCAACAAGTCATCCATGAAAGTAAGCACCTCTTCGTAACGTAGTGTTCCAAGCAGTTGGTATATAGTGCGTTGGAACACAGCCGGCGCATTGGCAAGACCAAAAGGGACCCGTGTGTATTCCCATTGTCCATCAGGAGTAATAAACGAGGTGAATTTCGTAGAATCAGCAGAGAGTGGAATTTGGTGATACCCTTGCGCTAAATCTAAACTCGTATAAAAACACTTCCCAGATAATTTGTTTAATTGATCATCGATGTGTGGCAGAGGGAATCTGTCTTTCACTGTTATAGCGTTTAAAGCTCGGTAGTCCACACAAAGTCTACTGTCACCATTTTTCTTTTTCACCAAAATCACAGGTGACGCATAGTTAGATTGTGATTCTTTAATTATCCCCGCATCTAATAAATCCTTCACCTTTGATCGTACTATATCTAACTCCTTCTGTGCGAGTCTATACGGTTTGTGAAAGACGGGAGTCGTCGAAGTCAGTTCAATGTTCATTTCTGCTAAACTGGTTTTTCCGAGATCTTTTGTACCACCAGCGAAGCAATCTCGGTATTGAAGTAAAAGCTCAAACAACCGGCATTGTTCCTGCTTTGACAAATCTCCAATCTCTATCTCACAAAGAGGGGTATTAGCAACTTTGCAGGTGCGTAAATAGTTGTATGTATGTTGTGGCGCGAGTTCCATGATGCTGCTCACATTTATTTCTTGCTGGTGATGAACTTCATCAGTTTCGGTATTCAAAAAGTCCCGTTGCCGTCCGATCTGGTACAGTCAAATCAGTAGTGGATGATATTTATTTAAGTAAGAATACAAAATATTATTACTAATTATTAATAAGTTACACGCTTAGAAAGGCATTTCAATATTATGCAAATTATATTGAAATTAGATGTAAATATATTCAGAAGAGTTCACTATTCACATTGATTTTCTGCCTAATTGTTATTATTCTGAAATCAGTCCAGGTTCTATAAAGTTAAGCAAGATTCATTATGAAGAGAGGTAGAGTAATAAGTACTTTTATACAGTAGATGCGTATTTGTTCCATATCAGAACAGTGTCAGAGCGATATCGCAACGGCAAAAGATCAATAACAGAACAGCAACAGAACAGTATTTGAACAGTAACAGAACAGTTTCAGAACATCGACAGAACAGTATTTGAACAGCAACAGAAGTCAGAACAGTATTCATTTATAAATAGATAGATAGGTAAACTGTTTATAGAAACACCACAGAACATAAAACTAAAAGTAGAACAAAACAATTATTTTATAAACGATTAACTAGAATCGCAATCACCGGCCTTATCGCTCTTTAGCGATCTTGTCCAAACAGTTATGGATAGAGAGCGAGAGGTATTTTGTGCTGGTGGTTTTCAATATTTACCATTAAATAAATAGATACACTTGTAAATACACAATACAATATGATAGAAAAATAGATACCTAATCTATTTTCCACGTTCCTTTGTTTATAATTATGTAGGTATATTGTACCTAAGTATATATAATTTAAATTATTGATGGATATAATAGCACCTAACTATATTGTTACGATGTTTATGATGTTATAGGTACATTCCTAATATTATAATAATTATATATTAATATTATTTTATTCGGTAAATAAATGTACCTAAGTACCTACTTAAATATTGATATCATGATAGATAAATACCACAGAATGTAATTCTCATTTCGATACATATAAATCAGACAGAAGTTTCAGAGAGCTTATAGCTTACAGACAGATTAAACATTTCAAAATTTTACCCACCTTAGTGTTATCAGCCTGAAGCTCAGTAGAATTAATGCCGCCATCAGTCAACGGAATATCCTTCTCAGCGGCTGTTGTTACTTCTCCGATTATCTGATCGCATGGTACAGCGCGTGTAATAAGATCACCTTTCCTCCAGAACACGTCTTCCTTACCCATGTTATAGACCTTAACATAGCCACTCTGCCCGGTCAATAACGTGGCAGGTACAGCAAAGTATTTGTTGCCCAAATCGTGGAATCTTGGTGATGTACATACATCACAATCAGTAGCGTTTCCTAGCACATTCACTTCAACGAATAAGGATTCTTGTGGTGGAATGTGAATGTCAGTACAGGTGGTAACCTTGTATTTATTATCTGACAAATCAGCTTCATATATCGTATCTTCCTTTAATACCGCTGATTTCCGAGTGGTTACCAACGATATTCCATCCTGATTAATTACGGGTTGTCCGATAAGTATGTCAACTTCAGCTGGTAATTTCATGTGGGTAACTACGGCAGTTGTTTCAAAACTTAAACCATCAACAGTCATAGTTAGATTAACTTGGCCCATAGCTGGTACAGTATCTCCTGTAAATCCCTTTAAAATAGCGTCTGTTGCTTTCACTGTGTAGTCTAATGTATTGACCATTTTAAGAGATACCACATTCAATTGTGCCCCGGTGTCTAAATATCCACGGAATTTTCTTCCACCAATATTTACTTCTTTTTTATAAATGTCGTTTAAATTTTGAACGATATTTATCGGTACTGTCTCACTTTTCCCCCTTTTCATTAAATGTTCAATTTTTGGACAGCGGTTAATGTTGTGGCCAACTTCTGAACAGAATTTGCATATTCGTCTGTCAGGTACTGGACAATCCTTAACAACATGATCAGATGAATTACACCTGAAACAGTTCATCCGACGTGGGGCGGTAACAGGATATACTCGTGAAGTAGACGGCATTGATGGTTCAGTAAGTCGCCTTTTCTCAAGTTCTGGTTTCGTGACACGAGAGTAATTATTATTTACGTTAGCCGTGTCAAATTTCCTTCCGTCTGGTTTATGGCGGTAGTTTTCAAACGCAGATAAATATCCTGAGTAAAACTCTTCGGGAGTTTCGCACTTAAACGCCTTTGCGTTATTCTGTAGGTCTGTTGGTAAGCCTTTAATCAAACAAGAGAGAGAAGCCGCATCGTCTAGTCGACAACGACGACACATAGCCAACTTGTCATGGTAATAATGTGTTATTGTTTCTGTATGTAACTTTTTCCTACCTACTAACTCCTCTAACATGTCAGCATATTCAAAACTTCTTGGGAACGCTTGTGTAAGTAAAATCTTCCATTGTTCCCATGTATGGTCATACTCATCCAAACGATTAAACCACAACTGTGCCTGGCCGGCTAGACGAGTCTGCATGATAACTATTTTAGAGTAATCATCCCATTTATGAACCAATCCAAGTTGATCAATTTTTGCCAGCCAGTTTTTCACATTGCATTCGTGATCATCAGGGTCAAAAGTAGGTATAATTTTCTCACCAGAAATATTCCGCAATGGTCGTGATCCAACACAAAATTTTTCTACCATTTTCTCCAACTTTTCTGACAGCAGGCGTTCAAGCAACACATTCGGATGGACATCATCATCGGGATCACTTTGAGTTAATGATGCATTGTGAAATGCTTGTTCTACACGTAAAGTTCCAGCACTAGTCGAAGCCGAAGCTAGCCTCGATTTTTTTGAAGCTCGGGTGTACGCACTTTCCTTATTGGGCGTAATTCTCTTCATTTTTGGGTTCTAGGTTCTATTATTTACATGCCACTTCTGAATATTACGCTCTGACTCACACAGAGAAAGGAAACAATTAGTTTTACAAAAAAACAACAGCTTTACTTCAATGACCAAAACAACAATAATAATCAATTCCCTCGTAGTAATCCTTATTCAAAAACCCCGCCCTTTTGTCTATGCCTAGAATATTTTCTTCTTATTATACTCTCTGGCGTAGAGCTGGCCCGCCGCACCGCGCTCTGCGGCTGCCATACATCTGCAGTACCTTCTATCTACAGTCGTCTGTAGCCAGCAGCGCGTAACACTATGCTTGAAAATATACACTGACTTGATCCTTATACATTTATTCCAATACAGCCTTTCGATTTACACAAATTGGCACTAAACAAAATAGTGTAGTAATTGCCGGACCCACGCACAATGGATGTTTAACTTGGAGAAAACACACAGTTTACACAAAGCATACTTTATTATAAAGGAAAGAAACGTATCACAAATATCACGACGTCCAGAATATAAAACTCACCACGTCTTTAAAATAGAACAGGATTTTTTATGTAAACTTGGCAAAATGTTTAAGTATATAAAACTGTCAAAAGGTTTCATGTTTTATATTCGATGAAAGAAATCAAGTTAAATAAAATAAAATAAAAACTAAAACTAGCTAAATCTTAACGCTTAACCCTCTTACCACAAAATATTTAGAACAGAGTTAAACAGACGTTTCTAAAATTTCGTTCCACATAATCGAAGTCTCTTACTCAACGTCGAAATCTCTTACTAGAACTCAATTACATATTCACAATTAAAATAATTAGGTATGCCAGGATACAGTATGACAACGCGAGTGATAGACGTCGATATTGTGGAATGATATTTTAGAAACATCGCTTTAATCACTATGGTCTAAACTTTTGTAGTAAGACGGTTTTGTGTGGGGGGGGGGGGGGGTCTATGTGGCTGTCAAAATGTTTATGTAAAACTTGCAACAACTTTACTATATAAGTAATAACATCATCCCTAATAATATAATTTAACTTTACTATATATAAGGATCAACATCATCCCTAATATTATAATTTAATACTAATAACGTCCTCCATATAAAACTAGCAACGTCCTCAATATAAACCTAACAAAGTCGTGGCGGGTTTTGAGGCTAAGTAGCTTCTATAGCTAAGATGCCTCGGAGGCACTCAAGTCTTTCAGTCGCGTCGAGCCGGATGCATTTTGTATGAGCTCCTAAGAACGTTTTAGATTAACTTGCCTTAATTATAGTCTTACTGTAAACAAGGTAACGCGACGCGTGTGTAATCACGATTAGTAATTAGGGGCATGGTGGAGGGGCTCAGTTCGTTTGATGTTTGGTTCGAGTAGCAGCGAGTACATAATTGATAATACATATATTTTGCTGCAGGTAAATAACGACATAGTGGCATAAAGTTATAGTTATCATAAACTAGGTGTGAAATATCAAAAATATTTAAATAGTTCTACCTTTATATCTAAGCCAATGAAACAGACTTCAGACATTAGAACGTAAAATCTACTGAACTACTATTATTCAAAAAATTAGCAGAGACTTCACAAGTAGTTTTCATAACTGTTTATAATATATTAAGTATGGTAAATTTGATTTCTCCAAACCGTTGTTATGGAAATTTTATCGTTTAATTTATCGCTAATCGCTCACAATGTAACCACATAAATAGATATAGGTAAATCACTTGCGTGTAAGTCAGAAACATGTGTCTAAGAAAGTTTGTTAATATTTAATGAGTTTGCTGTAAAGTGCGTTGATTTGTAGGTGCTTTGGTTTAATTTTCATTATAAACCCTGTAACCGCTAATTCAATAATTTGACAAGTAGGCGTACGTTGTGCAGACAGGCTATGTGTTTATTGTGAATAAGTTATAGCATTTTGTTTGTTCATTTCACAATTTAATTATGTGGTGCATGTTACGACAGTTCATATTATTTTGTATCTTTTACGAGTATAACATTTTAAATAGAGTATCATTTTAAAATAAGCATTTAAAAGCGAGTGTCACGTGATCGGTTTAGGAGTTAAAAATCTAATATTCGCCATTTTTGCAACACGGGAAAGTATGTGTCGCAAATGTGACATATATAACAAAAGAAACAGAAGAATATCAGAACTGAACAGAAAACCACAGAACAGAATAACACAGAAAAAAAGCAATGTAGAAACTTTATGTGTCGGCAATGTTATTTAATATACAGCTCCTTCAACCTAGGCCAGTCAATATCTTTATTTGTTATTTCGCCGATACTATTAACTTTTGTTAATTATTCCAATAAGTTTTAAAACGAAATAAATAAATCCAATACACACTCAAGTTCCAAACTTTTTGCATTTATAAGGGCGTCTGTCAAGTGCCAACGTATGTGATAGATGTTTTCTTCGTAAAGTTATTTACACTGAGACTGACAGACAAAATTAATGCATCTAAACACGTGATAGGTCATTGACTTTAGGTACTTTAGCGGCCCGGGATAATTGAGCTCAGTCGGAGTCGAGCAAAACGTTTTCAAACTATTGAATTACATGCAAATCAGTCTTTGAGATTGGGAAAGCGATCAAATGTACTTCAAGAAAAAAAAGTATTGGCACTAATTTCGTTTTTATTCGGTTAATGCTTTCTCGGAAAAAGGGCTTCTTCAGCGGTCGTTGGTCACAATCCGTCTAGAAGGAATAAAACTCGCAATGGAGTGTCCGTTAGGCGCAAGTAGGGTCATCAGAAAAGTAAAGAAAAAAAAACAAAAGCGTATGTAGAGTTTGTGAGGATTCCCAACCAACAGTCTCAACGTGACCTTTGGGCAGCCTTACAAGTTCTGACGTCACAGCCTACCTTTCTTTTCTACCTTGATTTCTTATTAAAAACTTTACTTTTGAGCCTGCCTCAGCACTCGATAAAATCACGTATAATTAGTAAATTCGGCAGACATCAACGAAAATCAAACGAGCAGACCCTTATTTTTTCCAATATGTACATCCTCATATTTATGTAGTAAATACAAAAACAGGTATTTAATCTGGTTGCATATATCTAACTACTATATGAGGATGTACATATTGGAAAGAATAAGGATACATAAAAGTGATTTAGCAATACGATATTAGTAAAATATTGAAGTAATCGCGTCAGTAGTATTTTCTTTCTATAGCACCAGTAAAATTCTTGTAAGTATATAAATCTTTACATCCATTAGAATACCTAGCACGGCGCACCCTTTAAGTCGAAATTATAGAGAATTGCAATGACGTCATTTGGACAGTTTAATAACACATCTGCCTATGGTCCTTTCACCAAAACACGACCAAAACATTCGCGCAAAATGATAAACCCTCAATGAAAGTACATACAAGCCCATTGGGGATTTAAATATCGGAATCGCGAGGGCATTTCAAGGTCAAAATCAAAGCTCTTATCCACCGCCATAGCTGCAGATAGCAATGTCTACTGCAATTTAGTTCCTATTGCAACATCGGAAGGTCGAATTACCGTGCCGAATAACGGAATATGGCATAAAGAACTCTAGCGTGCTATATTTAAAATACAATATAATATGATTATGTGAATGTCCCCCTAACACAGACAAAATCAATAGCGTCTGCAACGGGGTAAATGCAAAATAAAAAGACAGCGCACTGCGCAATGCGGAAAAGTTTACACACACGCATAATTTTGCCGGATTCTGGGAAAGTAAAAGTATAGTGGACGTGAATATGTATGCTTTTTTATTTTTTTATGAATATGCTTTTGGTGGTCCTTTGTTGATATTTCACTTTTGATGAAGAGATTTTCCGTGTGCTTTTGGAGCTTTCGTAATAACGATACGTACGGTGGCTTCTTTGCTAATGTTTGTACTTGGGCGTATCACAATCTTTCATTAGTTATGATTTTGTTAAACTCCCAGTTTGTGCAAGTAAAATGTTAATATTGATTGAAAGAGATACATTTTTAAAAGACTTAGTTTTTTAAAATTTATTAGCGTTTTGTGTTATTATTCTGATGTTATTTTATTGATTTTCTTTTTACCAAACGCAATTTAGTTAATTCTAAAGTCTATAATCATATTTTGACACTTTTCAACTATGTGAGCATTTCTTTTTGTGCAAAGAAACAGGAGGGCAATAGATTTAAAAGTGTAATTGTATTAGTGTCCTTGCAAATAATTGTAGTCTATTATTTATTTTAAATATGCAACACCAAACATTAAGTTGGAAACACAAAAAAAAACAGATAATCCTTCTGCATTTTCTCTGTAGTCTACGCGGCGGGTTTTATAAGATAGGTCCATACATAGGTATACTGTAGTATTTGTACTGATTAATCAGCTATATTTATGCGAAACGACACGGACGGTCGCCCGTGACCGTGGGGTGGGACGTTGTTTTAATGGAGCTTTTAAATTTACCCTTCGAGGCTTATAGAAAATACACATCAAACGATAGTGAAATTGTGTTGCGATCGGACTGGCATGCTTGATAAATGCCCTATCTAATCTTAACTGTTGAAGAGTAACATTCTTGTAATAACAGTCTTGTAGATAACTGAAATGTAAATAAACACATGAGTATAAACCAAAAATTTCAATAAAACGCTTGGCTTCTAAGATTTTTTATTTCAACTAAAACAGCCGTTTAGCCTAATCAAAAGCACAAGAGTCTAGAAAATATTCTTGAAATATGAAACTAGTTATTTTAACAAAGCAATGTGGCGTCCCAGAGCGATAGTTTCTTCTCAAAAATGGCACATTTGAGATAAAGTTCTTTGTAATTTCGATACCAAGTCTTAATTTAGTTTAACCATTTAATTTTACTTAAATTGAACTCTTGTGATCTAGATTTTATTTATGAAACATAATTTTTATTTTTATAAAATTGTTATTTTGAATATCGCAAAGAAATTGGAGTTCATTTGTGAAGGTCGAGTCTGGGAGTAGATGGAATAAAATTATTTACTTAATTCTAAACGCTGTAGTAAAGGTATAAAGTTGATAGGTATTTGAGATTGAAGCGCTTTTCAATTAACAAGCGAAACTTATTTCTTAAATTGCCCTAAACAATTACTTTATATAACATCTATATAATATTATATCAAGTAGAACAAAATCGTGTTAGTTACACCATTTAATTACCTACTCAAAAACAGCTAGACAGATTTTTATAATCTTTAATTTGTTGTGTTTGTTTCCGCCACGAATAGCAGTATAAACACTAAAATATATGCGAAATCTAAAGATCGAAAAATATATATATAGCGAAAATTAATAATATTTTTTATAAATTTTCGCAAATATTTCTGATAGGACAACGTCTATCGTGACAGCTAGGTACTTATCAATAATACTATGAGGTTTTCATCTAATAGATGTTAAGCCTGAATTTGTACGTCAATATTTTTAGGCAACATACATTTTATTGTTGCTTGATTTATATTACCTCGCATTATTTAACACCCAAAAAAAATGTTATTTCGTTGATAGTCTTGCTATTTTCTTATTGGATTTCTCAATGAAATAGATGTAGCATACATTTTAAGATTTTTGCAGTATTACGATGTATGTCTATTCAAATAATGAACGACCCAGACGACCTGCTCTATACTGAAAATTATTTTGCAATCCTACTTCAAAGTTATTAGTTTGATAACACATATTTATAAGCCTACACTAACCTTTAGAAAAGAGGCTTACCTATGTTTGTATACGAGTTAAAATATGTTCAAACAAGTTTCCAACACAAAATTACAAACCAAATTATTTTGATGAATTTATATTTACCCTAAACTGTACTGTAAATTATTATGAATGAAATTGAAAACTGGGATTTGACGAATTGCTTTGTACATGAAGTATTGTAGCGTAATAATACTTATTTACAACATAATTTAAACTTGTTATTTTGTTAACAAAGAGGCACGTTTGAATACGTAGCGTGAATTCAGTATGGGCTGAGCAGACGTGATACACTTCTCGAGAGTCTCACGTATAAAAAAACGAAAGCAACAAAGCACTTGAGAATTATGAGACACGCAATAACAATTATATTTAATACAAAACATCCGTTAGGTACCTAAGTAACGGCTATTTTGTGGTAAGGTAATACCTAAGGTAATGCCGACAACAAACCAACATTTCTTCATTACAATCATTGCTTTTTGCATACCTATGTAAACAAAGCAATTTGTTTTTAACACTTTATAGTTAACATTTGACCACTATCTGACCAGTGTGCCTAGTGTGAGTTTTGACAATGTCTTAAACGTGCTCGGGTCAGCGTAAACTTGAAATTGTATGGAATAAGAACAGCGCCATCTAGTGACTGACTGACTGACGCTAGATGGCGCTGCTCTTATTCCATACAATTTCAAGTTTACCCTAACCGGACCGAGCGCGTAAATAAATTGTCAAAACTCACACTAGGCACACAGGTAACGATGCTGGTGATAGTTGAAGAAGATTGGCCTTTCTAAGCTTTCGCTTTGTCTAAGGAACGTCATTGCAAATATCTTGGCCTGAATATCCTAATATAGTTGTGGCTCATACTGTTTTTACTGTGTATTTTGGTTGAATCCCTCGATTAGGAGGGGTTTCTAAGAGGTCAGGAATATAGGTCAACGTAATGCGTAGGCGATACTACGCAACTGATATTATTTACCGATTCGGCGAGGGACTAAATGGGGTGAATAAAAGACGTACAATATATTATTGTTCTTTAATGTATATTTACGTGTTGTGTTTTTTAAGTACCCGCTACTGGGCAAACGTCTTCAGTGTTTTCCTTCATAGATCTCGATTCTGCTCTTCGTGGGCATTGCTTTAACAACTTTATTATTATAAATATCTTATTTTGTTATTTTGGCAGAAAACTGAAAATAACGCATGGTGTAATATTAAAAGCGCATAAATGTCGGCTAATGACAAACAAACGAAGCGTGTCCTTTCAAGTTCTGTCTATTTCAGCTAATGACCACTTTTATGAATCAAACAAACAAACAAAAATTGACTCGTAAAGCTGACTGCGACTTTACTGGACTTAGAATTAAATATTCGCTGACCCTGAATTAATTCAGTAACTGTGGGAAAATAAAATAAATTAACTACTCAAATTTTATTACTTACTTTTATGCCGCTATTAAACATTTAAGAGTATTGTTTGATAGTTTGTAGTTACCAACTCGTAATTTATTAAACTAAGATAGAGATAATTAAGGTTTTCTTTTGAATAGTCACTCTCACTTTTATATGTAGTTACAAAAAGTATTTGTTTTCAAACTGTAATGTTCTTGTCAAATACTATAAAGATATATTTTTTAGGTTACTAAGTAATATATATTTTTTGCTATTGATAATACAAAATAACCAAGGTATTCTAAAAAAAAATCGAAAGTTTTATCTTTTTATAAGAATAAAATCAAAATTAAAGATTCTCCTCAGCTAGGGGATTACATCACAAAGAAATCTTCGCACTTCAATCAAAATTCCAATTTGGTGATTATAACTTGGAACCACCTTGGAGCCTTTGAAAATTAAGGGTGCGCCCACCCTTTGAATAACAGGATACTTTATCGGCTTTTAATATGCTTTCCTACCGTACGATAAAGACAGTCCATTATGCGAAATCGGCGAGATGCGTGGTCATAACGCATCGTTCTAAGGACGCGTTTAGACAGGTATAAGCCATTAGGGAATAATAAAACACCCTTATCGGGCCATTAGATGCTCGTAAAATAACTGTTAGTCATAACATAATAATGTGATGGATTGTTATATCCGTGTTTTTCTGTTGCGGTTACAGCTTTCGTAGAGGTGCTACGATTGCTACGAAATGGGTAGGTGTTATTTAATTTTGTAGATTAGTCACTGCGCGTTACCTACGCTTGGCTACGGGTAGCTGCACCGGTAAGTATGACATAATGATGTACGTACACTGTGAAGTAGCACATGTTTAGTTTATAGACAAAAAATAATGTAGTACCAAAAAGTGCATTTTGAAAATAGATACGCTCGGTGGACATGGCATAAAAAACAAACAGAAGTTTTAATAAACTGAGTCAATTGTAAAACCTTATATTATCTTAAACGAAGTTGAGTTAAAGCACTTTTAGATTACTAACTTTACCCATATTAATGCAAGGGGGACTAAGCTATGTTACGTAATATTTCAAACCCTTTAAGGGAGTATTTTACGTCATCATTTCAGTATAAGCGACAACATCCATCACTGTGTCACCTGAATCCCGCGCAAATAGTTTATTCTCCCTATTTCGTCGCTTTACCAACCGTCAGTCAAACTTGAGAAAAATAAACCGTTTTTGCTTGGCTGCTAGTGAGGGGACAATCGGATAAAATTATTAAATACAATGACACATGCACTCATGTCATAGAGTTGAGGGTTGAGCGTTAGATGCGCGCATCGAGTGCGTAATTTTAGTTCGAATTACAAATGACATAAGATGGTTAGTGCTAAAGAATGCTTGTTCGATGAACGGCAGTACTACAGAACGTCTGTGCGAAACATCGAAAGTTCGCTGTTGAGCTTCTAATAGTGCATAGTACAGACATGCATGTCACAACACCACGTCACTTGATGTCAAACGTTAACGCAAAAGATAGGAAATCTACCTCAAGAATAGCATGACAGCGAACTTACACTTATAAGAATTGCAATGTTTCTCAGAATATTGTGGACTATAAATTTTAGCACAGCAGCAAATTGCGATCTTCACTATATAATGTTCACGTTATTCAAACGTTAACGTTAGTGTTAAAGAAGTTAGTGATAGTA
The DNA here is from genome assembly GCA_905147375.1 of Hylaea fasciaria. NCBI lineage: Eukaryota > Metazoa > Arthropoda > Insecta > Lepidoptera > Geometridae > Hylaea > Hylaea fasciaria. The sequence goes on from LR990201.1 coordinate 4,131,290, forward strand.
GGGAACAGTAGATGATCCAGTATATAAAACAAATGAATCTTTACATCAGCAACGCACCCACAAACGCACTGATCTGCCCATACGATTAACTTCCTTTGCATTGTGTATTCAGGAGCTCGCTCCTTCCCTCCGTAATCTTATTTTTCGCAACCTTACCAGCTTGATGGAAGAAAAACATACATCACATGCACAATGGGCGCATAATAGTGCGCCCCGATACGATTTTTAATATGGAAATTGGAAATACGCTCGATCTCGTCACATCCTGTCTGTAACAACATTTTTTGATAAGAAAGTAACTTTTTACTTTCCTGCATACTTACATGTTGAAATTACATAATGTTGATGATGTTGTATGAATGATGATGAAATTTAGTTTAAGGAATATGTACCGCTAGGACGAAGAAAAACTTTGCCCGAAAGAATAACAGCTTATTTTGTAGGCAAATAATTTGTTAATAAAGTCTATTTTCTTTAATAATAGTTTTCATAATGCTTCCGGATATTTAAGTAGCACCCCGTGTTTTCTTGAAAATTCTTGTTTTAAATTACCGTAAAGTATTATAGTCCTTTACTAAAAAAGGATACAAAAGATAAACGTTTCTTCATAATAGTTTTATCGTTATTTTGCGAGGACTGTTCAACAATCTATGTTATTGCAAAACTTGAAATAGAACCTAAAAGCCATCACAAATCACAGACTTGAGTTCAGTGCTTAATGTATAGGCGTACTCCCAAATGATTCTGTGATTGTGGCACTCTTTCATACATTACTCATTTCACAAAAAAATATAACTGTAACATAATATTTGCCCTCTTCACCTATCGCAGAGCCAATATCGATAAATTTGTTTTTAACCCAATCAATGAGCAATTGGTAGAGTGTTCATAAATCAAACTGTATTTGACTAAAGTTAGAATCCTGATTCGATTTTAGCATTATCGAAAATAGAAAATGTTATTACTTGCCAATACTTAGGAATATATTATTACCTTCTCGTTTGGTTAATGTTGCCATTTTATTGACTATTTTATTATATCCTAATGTGAATAAAAAACCTAGAAATTAATACAAAAGCCTGATAAAGTTACATTATGCATTACTGAAAGGAAACCAAAGAAATTGTCCTCAGATTTTCCCTATAAATATGTTCACGCAACACATTCATTACACGAGGTAGATATTTCAAATTCAGGTGACTCTATTATGAATCACAAGATTTTATCTACAGCAACATTGGGTTCGCTTTTGACTGATACACATATACGGGTATGAATTATTTACAACGGCGACACTACTTTGGTATATGGAAATCGCATTGTGCCCAGTGACAGTGAGGTAGGTATGTAATATGCTAAATTTGTAGTAACACAATACATTTTAGTCCTACTAGGTACGAGTATGTAGGTATAATTACTCCACGGGAGCAGTGAGCGAAAACGAGTCTATTTTGCAAATAGAAAAAAGTGATAATAGAGCAATTGGGTCGTAAAGTTGTTATATCTCAGCGTAATAATGATTTTAACAATTTGAACTAGTTGCGTCTAAAAAAAATTACTCCTACATAAAATAATTATACCTACCATTAAATATGTTTTACAGTAACGTTATTTTGATGGGTCAAAATAGACTTGCAAGATTCGACGTTCAAACTAGTAAAAAATTAATGAAGTACAAACTATATACTACGTTTTTATGCATTGTCATTGAGTTGTGAATAATCCTAAAAGTTTTAGCCGGATAGCTAATCGGGAAGTGATCGAAGTTTGAGTTGCATGATTCGGAACGCCTGACAGATCAACAAGAAAATTACTTATTATAAACGTGGTAAAAAAAGAAGATATTAATCATCAAGAGCCTACATTACAATGTGATAGGCTCACACCACATTTGCGGGTTTACAACGTATTCTTGTGAATAGGAGCTAAACGGCTGTTTGTATTCAAGCGGGGCACATCACTGATGGTATTGGGTCTTTCATAATGGATATTGGAACAAGGTACTGTCAGCTACACAACATTGAACCGCTTTTATGGTGTATATAAAATTCGAAACACATAAAATAAAATTTGCTTGGACTATAATATTTCCATTATAATTGTCTTATTAAATAATTACTAGTGTTGGAAACACAACGCACATGCCGTTCCGCTACGTTGTCTGTATCATTAACAACGAAATTAACATTCTTAAAAAGTAGGATAAATGATCAATTGGGTCTGTTGCCATTTGACTAAATTGTTATGACTGCAGAATATAATTGTAAAAAGTGTTTTACAATAATTATTGTTTAGATTAGTTGTCAAACCTGAAATTTTCTTTTAATGTGGTTTAAATAACAATATAATTGTTATTTTATTTAGGCTATTTAATACTTAGTCAGGTCATAAGTATTGTCACACAGTAAAAACTTTTCTTTTAGAATGCTGGCCACAAAAAAGTTTATTGAATTCGAATTTCGAATTGTTCATGAAAATAAAAATGTATACTTTTTAGAATTTTACTCATTTTTAAATATGGAGTGGACGCTTAAAGAAGACCGTGTTGCAGTTATTGCGTTGCATCGTTGCGGTTACGCGCCAATTCAAATTTCTGACATACTGAAAAATTTGAATATAACCAAGAGATTCGTTTATCGTACCATCAAACGATACAATGAAGACTCTAGTGTAGGTGACAGGTCAAGAAGTGGTCGCCCTCGGTCTGTTAGGACTCCAGCAGTGATAAAAGCTGTGAAGGCGCGAATTCAAAGAAATCCCAAACGTAAGCAGAAACTGTTGGCCCTTCAGATGGGATTAAGCAGAACCACGGTGAAAAGGGTGTTAAATGAAGACTTAGGGCTTCGGGCATATCGAAGAAAAACAAGACATCATTTGAATGCTCGTCTAATGGACCTGAGACTGAAGAGATGCCGCGCTTTGTTGAAGCGGTACGCGGGAAAAAAATATCGGGAAATTCTTTTTTCGGATGAAAAAATTTTTACCGTAGAAGAGAGCTACAACAAACAAAATGATAAGGTGTACGCACACAGTAGTGAAGAAGCGAGCAACCGTATTCCGCGTGTCCAACGAGGTCATTTTCCATCCTCGCTCATGGTATGGTTGAGAGTGTCTTATTGGGGCTTAACAGAGGTACATTTTTGTGAGAAAGGTGTAAAACGAATGCAGTTGTGTATCAAAATACAGTCCTGACGAACCTTGTGGAACCTGTTTCTCATACCATGTTTAATAACAGGCACTGGGTATTCCAACAAGATTCGGCGCCAGCTCATAGAGCGAAGAGCACACAAGACTGGCTGGCGGCGCGTGAAATCGACTTCATCCGGCACGAAGACTGGCCCTCCTCCAGTCCAGATTTGAATCCGCTAGATTACAAGATATGGCAACACTTGGAGGAAAAGGCGTGCTCAAAGCCTCATCCCAATTTGGAGTCACTCAAGACATCCTTGATTAAGGCAGCCGCCGATATTGACATGGACCTCGTTCGTGCTGCGATAGACGACTGGCCGCGCAGATTGAAGGCCTGTATTCAAAATCACGGAGGTCATTTTGAATAAACTTTAGTGTCATAAGAATCTATGTTTTGTTAAGTTCATTTTGGTATATAAATGGTTACATAATGAATAAACTTGTTTCAATTATTTTATATAAAACATGTGACAGAATTTATGACCTGACTAGGTATGTGTAATCGACCTTGCTCTCTGAAAATAAAGAATTAAATATCTTATTAATTGTCTTGCAATAAATTTCACATTATTTTAAAAAACTTTGGACCTGCTTTGAAAACATGGTAAACCCTATAATTTTCTGGCGTTTTCACTTAATACCTATATTTGCAGTTGACTGTACTCACGGGTATTATTCACCCTTGTGGTTAGGTGTGAAGGTTCATCATTTCTATTTGATTCCTGATACGGGAATCCGAGATGTGATGCTGTGAATTTTTAAACAAAATGAGCCGTCTTAAATCAAAGCTTGTTTTACGAGAGCACAATGATGGGTTTATGGAGCATGGGAGGGGAAAATCGTTACTAAAGAATATGTTTTCATAGTACCTAATACTTTTAAATGTCTATTTGAATCGCCATTTCTTTTATGTGCGTACGAAATAGCGAGTAACATAACATAAGTAATGCTTATTGCACTTTTCCTGCGTAAGCCAAAGATAAATGTAGGGTATAATTGCTAGACTAGGTTTATAATATTGAGGTAAACCTAAGTTAATATAATATAATTCGACTGTCCATTTGTAGAGTCACTCATACGACGTTTTCACGATACATTCCAATGCTAATAATCCTTTTAGAAGTAATATTATATCATTTCTACGAAGAAAATTTTAATTTATAACATATACTTTACTGTACCAACAGCACACCCTTCTCCACTTCGGATACAAACATGATAGGTATATAATATCAACCCGAAATCTATATGGCCGCAATAGTAAACCTCGAGTTATGGTTTTAAATCTTCGTCCCTCACTCTCTCCATACATTTTGTTTATTTTATACCATTTTATTGGTAACCGATGGTATAAAGCCAGGATAAAATTTCAATTGCCACCGCCGCAGACAGCGGCCGCGTGTCTCCGCAGTTTATTTATTGTGTTGAACCTCGAAAGTACTCGTGGGGTGGTTGGTAGAGTTAGTGGAAGCGGCTTGGGTGTAGTTAAAACTGTTTAGAGCCTTAATTAACTTTAAACCACCTGTAAGAAGTAATGGAAAGTAAAAAGGAATCCTAGGATTGCAGCTTTTTCTTACTATCCTGAAAAAAACTATAAAAATTATGAATTTATTACGTAATTTACTATTATAACGTCTGGGCAAAGAACAGTCTTCACAAGCAAGCCGTTTTTAAATTTTATCATAAACGTGGCTTAAAGTACTAAAAACATTTAAAATGTGCAACCTTGGTAACGATAGATATTTCAATTTAGACCATATTGTGAATAATAATAGAATACATATTGATTTGTAATCGACATATTAAGCCTTTCACCATCTTTACATTGTATATAATTATTACAGTAAGAATCAGTACATGACCAATAATAGGCATGAGCAATGAGCATGAGCATATATTGAGCATAGGTATTCTATCACATGACTCAGCTGTGGCTTGAAAAAAATATCCTAGCGCTTCCATTAAAACGATATCCAAACACCAGTAAGCTCAGTCGCTTCCACTCGAAAAAATTCAATCGCACCTCACAGTCTCCAATGAAAATCCACAAAATACGTGAAAATACTCACAAATACTTGTGTGCTGAAATGAGATACGTTTGAGCTAGGTTCTAATTAGTTTCATTAAGCTTAGAGAAAAGTGCAACCTTGGGAATGCTTAGCTTTAGAAGCTCTACAGGGATGATGTTAATGAATTCGTTATTGTTTTAGGGTTTGGTTATTTACAAACGTTACGTTGATAAATGTGTTCTTTTCTTTAAATATAACTAGTGTTCAGCTATTATAACTCCTCGTGGATTGAGTTAGTTCTACTAATATGGCAAAACATCAATTAAAGAAGTGAAACAGCGGAAAAAGACTCAACAACACGTGTAATCTATATAGGTATACCTCTCTATAAAATACAACTTTTATAGAGAGACAATAATAACGATTTTTGCATCGGTGCAGACTTTAATATTGACAGTAACTTATTATAATAATAATATAGAATATATAATTTAATGCCGCTTAGGACTTTTGTTTTCATAATTATTTATCTACAACCGTTTCCAAACCAAATCCGAGTGTCATTATCTAAACGTAAACGTCAAATATCACCAAATATCTCTAAACATGCAAATACATCACATTTGCCACCCGATAAATAATACTGAGAGGGATTTTTATCAGTTGGTTTGGTGTTCATAAATTCATACTACATGCTAAAATACGTATCGGGCACACGTATCCGACACATGTTGAACGATAAATCTGTGTGTACAGCGGGTTTGTCATTACTGTTTATTAACATTTCTTTTAGGCTCGAATTGGAAGCGTTTTAGGCGCAAAAAATAAACGAGTTGTACGAATAATAAAAATGATATACAATAACTTTTTACCATTTCAGAGCAAATTAAGAGTACAAAAAGTTTAGTTTTTTGTTAAAATAATCTTAATGTCGAACCCCAGTCATTAAGTACAGGCATTAAGTATAGACTCGTCATGACTCAGTAAAATGGTGTTTTATTACAGAAGAACGTTCGCGCTGTGATTTAAAAATATTATTTTAAATATTTATTATGATAAAAGATAGCAACTACGAGTATAATGCGCTCCAAAACAAGTGCAGTACAAAATACTGGCACCAAATAAATTATAACTAAAACAAATGAATTAAAACGTCCACATTTCAAGTTCCAAGTTTGAATAGCAACGGGTTATTGTGCATGTCACACCAGCGTATGCGCGATACATGCGCGATAAGGTTTACTATACATTATTCATGCTCCGAAATGCAGAAGAGACGTCCGAAGATAATCTCCGGTGATTTACGATGGGAATGCGGCGTTTACACTATTTGAGCATTATTTACATCTCTATTGTGGAACGTTGCGCTTTTGCACGAGGTTTTTGGTTGAAATAGTATAATGTCGATTATTTTGAAAATAATATGCGAACATTTTAATAAATAATTATTATTAATGCAACTGTACATTTTTTGTTAGTTCGAGTCAACACTTAGCAGCCGTTGTGATGAAGAAAAATGCAGTTTAGTTTAAGTACGTTGGAAAATATCACACAGTAAGGTATTCATTACATTGTTATGTAGCGTTTGGAGCCGCAAAAATTACTAATTAAATTAAATTACCGCTAAGCTTACATAATAGAAAATTGCTAAGTTCTCAATAAAGTATTATATTATTTCACATATCATATTTCAATAAAGCCCCTCACTCCGAAAGCCGATTATACTGCAAATCCGCAGTCACGTCGTAATTTCCAACAGTCGAGTCTAACCCGTAAATGGAACATAAACATTATTACACGATAAGCTTCTAAAGGGTCCCAGCCAATCTTACGCACGAGATTTCCTTCACAATATTGAATCTATATCTATGTGCTTTGCTACTTATAACCAAAATGTATTAACAGTAAGGAAAACTGCAACAACAAGGCATGCCTCCCCCGTGGATGATAAGGGACAATGCCATAGTAATAGAAACCTATCAATGTTTATGACTACCAGTACTTAGTACTATATTTCAAATTTGTGTAATATATCGCTACATTATTTACTAATAGTTGGCACTGGTATATTATTGGTAAGAGATCTCGCTTAAATTTTAAATAATTTTCTATATATTAGTAAATAGATAGTATAAAGCGTTTTATATCTTAAAAACGTCTTACCCATATCGCCGTTTTGCAAGTATATTTTGTATTTTATTTCGCAGCCTCTAGAATTGATGTCTCAAGATCAAACTTCTAAAACCTGTCTCTACAAAATCTATATATTTTTCAGATATCGACACCAAGTACTTCAGGTTAGGGACTCTTTGTATGCCGTCCATACTGTCACTTACCGCTATATACGTCTAATCACAAAAGGCTTACACCCCTTTGAGAATCTGACTAAAGCAGACGTGAGAATTCTTATACGTATACCTATTCTAATCTTTTTGCAGTTTCCATCGGCACCGAAACGTATTTACGTCTCAAGGAAAAGTCTGAAAGATTTTGTGACGGCTGGCGGCAAAAAGAAACTATTGAAAATGGGAACTTACCTTTGCAACCGAAGAACGTAGAGTTACTTAGAAGAGAACGTACCTGATATTTTATTTCTTACTGTATTTAGCAGTCGGTTGATGTATCCAGTAGAAGCTAGTTATCAATGAAGAGATTTTTCATCATAGCAATATTCACAATATCACTTTGAAGATGCACTACGCGAAAAGCATACACAGTTATTTACAGGAGACTGTTTAAAGCCACTGTATTTGTGTTAATTTTATCAGATATGGTGGTAGGTTTTTAAAGCATTCATCGGTGGAGAAGGCTCCTAGGAACTGTTCCACTATACCCACACACAGTAGCAGGGTGTTCTATTGTAAGTTATATGAAATTAATAAGCTTGAATATGAAAACTTGCTTCTCTCTAACTTCCGAAAGGTGCTTGCTAGATACAAATCCCTAAGAATTGCTCACATCATCATTTTTGTACCTTGATTCACTTATTTATATTTTACGGGTCGTTTATGGAGGTGGAAAACCGTTGGCAGATTGCGTGCGTTCCTTAGCTCCGATTTCATTTTAATCAATTGATTTTAACACTGAACTACTGTACAATTTTCAGCTCAGAGCTAGGACGTTAGTGCTAAAAGGCTGCCGGGTATTGACTATGTGCAACTGATCTAGTGGCCTACTGCAACGCGCGCAGCCGACCTCGGGTGATAGGGAAAGTGAATCGATACTAGGAACTCTTGGACGCCTGGATGGTTGTCCAGAGGGTTAAGGAAGCTTCGAGGATAAAACAGAGAATTGTTAGGTTTTGTTTGAAGAACGTAAGTGAACCCTGTCTGTACCAGTTATCAGATTACGATTAAGAACGCGTCAATATTAAGAACGAAATTTAGAACGCATCAAAGAAAAGAGGCATAGAGTTTACCTTTTCAATTACTATCCACGGATAAAGTCACGGGATGGTGGCTGAGTGGTTATGTACAAGTATGCGTTGCAACCTAGAGACGCTAGGTTAAGCTATGGTCTTGCATCAATGATTAAATAAACTCTGTAATTGGTCCCTGTTGTTATCGATAGATAGTTGTTATGAAGCCAAGTCTTTAAGCCCTTGGGCAATGTTTCAAATTCAGACATCAGAAACCGACGCTTCCTCATTAGACGAGCAACTAAAACAACTACTGAGCGGACATAAAACCATAGATCAATACCAATGATTGCATTTTCGGTAAACGCCGTTCTGAAAACACCTCGTTTACGTGTTCTCTCCTTTCTATTCGTGTTAACTGTAAGAAATATTGTTGCGATAATTTTAATTAACAAATACTCCGGCGTTAAATACCGTGTGATAATCCTGTTATCATCGGCAGGCGATTCTTAATTAATAACAATAAATTCAAAGTAGCTTTGTTTCTTAGAATCCGAGGAAGCGAAGCGTGAAAGATTAGAAGGGGCCAGATCGCTTCAGAGCATTATTAATTAATGCTTTCATGTTTAACGGATAAGCAATTTTTATTATTAATTTGCAGTATTTGCGCTTCGCTTTTGATGTGAAATTATTTTTATTTTTTTATAGATTTGAATCATTTTCGTGAAGTAGTTAGGTAGGTAAAATAAAATGATGTGGGTAATAGTCGATTTAAATATCTCTTGTGTTATTTTTTACTAAAGTAGGTTTTATTGCAACGTTCTGTTCATTAGTTCACACAATACATTCTTCAATAAAAAGAAAATAACTTAAAAACGGAAGAAATTTCCGTCTGAATAGAACTTATCCTATCGCACAGACATTGTATTGTTAACGGCAGTTCTGCATATCATATTCAAAACTTTAGCATCTCATATAGAGAATATAGAGAAATACTCGCTTTGATTTCCTTGCACATAAAATTCGAAAACTGAGTCTTATTTTGTACTTGGTAAGGTTGAAGTTGGAATAAAGATGTGTGCTTTGCATGCTGGACTGAATCGCAGCGCAGAGATCGAATTTGTCTGCAAAGTTTGAATGTTTCTGTATACAGGGTGAGGTCTAAAATGGCGGTGCTCGGCCAAGATGAGGGGCCAAGTTATTGACGCAGCTTGTGCCTATAGATGTGCACCTGGAGTGAAATTATACAGGTATAAAGTCAGAGTACTTTTATTGTAATGGTTATTAGTGCTGATAACATTGTTAGAACTGTTTGAACAGCCTTAATTAGAGGATTGCTCGTTTAAGTTTCACTATAGTATAATTGTGTCATTATTTCAGAAATTTGAATGAAATTGAAAATGAACGCAGCATTGAATTTGATCAAACACAGATTTGTTATTCAAAGAGTAAATAATACATAAAATAATATCTCATATATAAATAAGTACCAAACAAGTAAGTTCTTATGGTAGCTATGGGCATAACAAGCTAAAAGATTTTATTATTATTTTGAGTTTATTACGTAGGTAGCTATAAACACTATGCAAGCAGTGTTATCTATAAAAATAATATTTTATAATACAAATTAGCAATTATAAAGTACAAGCTTCTTTAAGCATGTAATAGGATCTCGATCCTCCAAGTTTGAACAAATCTCTTTATTGGCTTCGTCTAAATAACGGTTTCACAATGATTAAGGTAACAAAATATCTTGGTGTAAGTAAAACAGCAGTATAATATTCACTACACAATTTGATAATTTTTGCCTTTGAAATGTGATTATTGATTAAATAAGATTACAATTTGTTAATTGAAGAAGGCTTTAGTGGTAAAATATATTTAAAATACATTTCATTATGTATCTATGTAGGTAAGTTTTGCATAATGTAAAGTAAAAAAAAGTTAATCTTTTTGAATTTATACTTATTCCAACTCCTAGAATGCAATAAAACCACAGATAAAAATTACAATGGGTAAAAACGTAATTTACCCAACAATAATATGGTACAAATCTGTCAAAACCCATATGAAATTACAGTTAAGTATTTATTATTTTTAGTAGGTACTAAACAGCTGCCTCTTTCCTTCGTTATTATATACTTGTCAAACTTCTCGGGTATTTGACACCTTCATAATAGACCTGTCATTTGAGCAGGTTTCTCGGGTACAATCCCATCGCGACCAATCAAGTAAGACCTCAAACATGGCCGAATGGGAGTAACCCTTTGACATAGCGTCTTGAGCACACTTTGACCTTAGGAAAAGCTCTAACAAGTTTCTAGTTGTCTTAACGATTGGAAGTTGACCGCTTGAGGCTGCGTATCGATTTTAATCGTGAATATATTTGGTTGAATAATGATTTGTGTATCATAATCCAGTGTTGGAGATCATATAATGCATTATTTACTTGAAATGTTAATACTTACATAACAAGGTGTATCGCTGTTAAGTTCTAACACAAAGCGACCAGCCGAGAGCTGGGATTTGCTTAAATGAGACCAAGGAAAAGTAAATAAAATGAGTAAATAAGTAAAAACAGCAGAAAAATTAATTCAGCCGTTTTAGCCATTTATGAAACTTACTGCCTGGAAGATGGGCAAACCAACAAAGCCACTTTCGCATTAACATTAGTACGTAGATATATTATGATACGTATCGGTCATGAAAGCGCTGCAAAGTATTAAAAGTACCAATGCGATATGGCAATGCGACGGGTCATCTTAAGCTGGTCGTCTGTCAGCCACAGGTGATAACCGGATGGAGTAATTAGACACGGCTGTTAATAACTGAGCTAAGTTCGACGGCTCGCGGGGGTTTGGCTGTCACTAACCGGAGTATTGTGGACTTCAAAATCCCAAATAATGCGCTAGAAAACATGGGCCCCGAAGTGTCTTTGATTTAGGAACTTATGCAAATCGCCGTATCATCTTAAATTATATGCTCTACGTGATGGTTGTTTTATTTCTACCATATTATATATTTTTGAATCCCATCCAACATTAAATACTGAAAGACAGAGAGCAGCTCACACGTAGAATATTGAACCATAAAATTATTACAAAGTAACTTCAGACAACTTGTTGTTAGTTTCAATTAGAAAACAAATCACAGAGCGTCAAATCAAGATCGCCCACAGACGAGACAATGCCATTTAAAAGTTCAGATGAAGTCTGGACCAATTAATTTAAGTTATTCAAACGTTGTAACTCAACTGACCACGTCTCGGTCATAACTTAACTCTGAACCGAACTAGCCATTCAGACGGACATTAATTTGAAGGCACCTTTGGGAAAACTTCTGGCTACCTCCAACGGTCGTAAAATTAGGGTGGCGTCCAACAAAATCATTTATATCAATTCCCGACGACCGACGGCATTATTAAAACCGCAGCCTGACCGCGTTGAGTAAAGGCTTCTAATTAACTCTAGGCTACGCTGGACTGGCAACACTAAACTTATAAATTTAAACCTTGCTGCGTCGGAACAAGGTTGCGTAATTACAGGAATTGAACACTTGAGCAGCAGCTGCTAACTGACGCCTTCTAACTTATGTCACCCTGGTGGAAGACTCTGAAGTGTATAAGCGCTGTTTGGGTGGTAAGTTTTTTTACTTTTTATCAATGAATATTCGTGAATAGCATAGTAAAAATATTTGAAACGGCACGTATTATCTTATGAATAAAATATTATTAGGTAGGTACCTACTATTTTAAATAATGCATTTTTCACTATATGCAGAAAAAATATAAACTTTTCACGCCACAGTGAGCGCTGCAATCTAAAAACATTTTCCTTTTTGATTCACGTCACTCGATCTTCCTTTGTTACCGCCACCAATTAAAAACGAATAAAGCGTTCGAATTTTAAAAGCGTCGATTACTTTTTTAAATGTTCTGTGGTTTGCCGCGAATTTTTATTTTTAGAATCACTATTGAGCGCAGACTTATAAAGCTGTAGAAGGTAACGTTTCACGTCATAAAAGAAATAAATGACTTGTCGTTTCCAGACTAATAAAGATGAAGAATAAGGCACCTACTTCAATGGTTCTCTTTCAAAGGTTTTTGACCACCATTTTGAACTTTGAGGTGGCAAAGCTATTGACAAGAAATGTATTTCTTTACATAGATGTAATAATTATACCTACTTAATAATTTCTACAAGAAGTAAAATTCACAAAGAGTCAAATGATAAGATTCAAAGACTAGCATTGAATTAAGTAACACACAAGTTAACAATTCTTTATAAGATTTGAACATGCCTTTTAAGCTTAGACTAAAAAATTGCTAAGTTTTTTATAATAATTATCAAGGGGTTGTAAAATGCTCCTGGGAGACAAAGAAAAGGTTTCAAAATGCCACTGTTTTAATTTCAAAAACTTTTTCAATATTAACGACTTTTCAATGAAGAGTCGTATTGTATTAACAATTCTTTTGTTCGCAAAATATAATTGACGTCAAAAAGATCTTTAATACAACAGGCTACTAAACGCCACCAATCTCTATCTACTAATCTATTCATCTACACTTAAAGACGATTATCACCAACATTTGAACGGTGGTTAAACAACGATTAACATGAATTTTATAAAATATACGCTACGACGGTTATTACGGCGGTTTCAAGTTAACCGGTTGTTAACCAAGGATCAGATGTTCATGAAAACTAAGTAGACACTTAGGATTCCGCTTGCGTCGGTCAACCCTTGCCGCGGGTCCAAATTATACGTTTTGCCAAATTGTCTGTCGGCCTATCTAGTTGATTTCAAGATGTCTGCGTTGTGTACTGATCGCACAATAAATAGAAGGGAAAGATAACCAAGTTTTTGTCAATATAAAATGTAATTTAAACTGACTTTAATATGGTTATGTACTATTTTAGGTGTTTGTATACTACATTATATGTTTAAAATGTGTTATTAACTTAGAAGTGTAGTTTACATTACTTTAGAAAGAACAGTTATAAAACACTAATACACTAATAAAGAACAGTTATAATACGTTTTTTTTAAGAAAAAGAAAAAATATAATAATATTTGTTAACATTTACATTGAAAAAATTCACTATTTACATTGAATATATATAGGTAGCTCTTGGCATAATCTAAAGAGCTTTTCGATACAAGTAAACTTTCTTATAAAGCTTAACAAGGAATCCAAACTTATCAGCCTGACGTCGCCTATAAGCAGCCACTTGCATTTTGACGTTCCCAAGAATGACAAGCTCGTTAGACGTAGGAACTAGACGGAAAACTTGCTTTTCTGCCCGACGGTACCTTCAAGTACACTTGAAAAGTTAATAATTCGCAACCCGTTCCAAGCACTTGTCTGATTCCCCATTCATATTCATATTTATTTCGTTTCACCTATTCGCTCTGGGACTTCTCAAATTTAAATTTTGATTTTAACAAGACTAACGGGGCGTATCCAGAATTTTGCCTTGGAGGGGTAATTTCAGTATTTGTGTAGATATGGACTAACCAATTGTAAGAAAATGCTGCGTAAAAAGCGTAAGTACGTTTATTATATTTATTCGTCTTTAGACATTGTAATAATATGTTACAACATAAATTGTTACGTATTTAAGTTAATGTATAGCAACACTGTACATTTGAGTATAAAAAAATGATTGATTATAGGGTTTTTTTCCAGATGAAACATCCGATTTTAAACGAATGTTCCTCAAAACGGAACGGAAATTGAAGAATGCCAAGGTAGGAAACTATTTCTGTTACTTAATATAATTATATAATTTGAATATAAAGGTCGCTGGATGTTTCATTTTGCATAGGTACTCAATAAATTTGTAGCTGTTTTTTTTATTTATTTTTTATACAGGTAACTGAGAAAATTTTCTTTCACAGATTGCAAACACCGCTTATATCTAACTTAATCAGGGCATAATTTGTCAGGGGCCAATTGCTCCACTTTGCCCCCGCCCTCGCTACGCCCATACAAGACACGCGGCATAACTTCCACTTGTCAAACAAATTGTTTGACGGCGCGGAAGCGCCTGAATGAACCTATTTAAGTATTGTTAATAAGAAAATCCTATATTAATGTAAATTTGACGCGAGACGAGCGCCTTTGTTCACTTTTGAAAGGAATCTTTGTATTAGGAAAATGTAGATGTGTGGCAACCGCATTTTCATTAAACACGAATCAAAAGGTGCTTCGCATGAATTGAAGGTGGAATTTAAATTTGTTTATTATCAAGTTAATTTAAAGCAAATTTAAATGGCTTTCGTAAGTTTCATACGTTTAAGCGTAAATAGAAAATACAATTGCGTTGAATTTTGTTCTCGATAAAATATAGAAGTTTATAACGATAGCATTATAGGTCAAACACGATTTTTAAGCTTATTAGTAAGTAGTACCTACTTACCTGCTTTTTTCTTGAATAATGACATGGTTGCTTGGAAAAAATCTCTCAAAGCGCCAATACCGTCTATTGATGTCTAGTTGGTACGTTTACTTTGTTCTCGTGTTTATGTTTTCTTTATTCTGTGGTGATAGATATATACATGATGATGAAAAGGTTATATATATTGCAATCCTATAAACAACTGTATTGCTCTCATGCAAATCTAAAATTATTAATTGAAGAGAAATAACTGCGTCCACCTCAAGTAAAGGAATGCAATCACCATTCGGTTAATTAATAATTCTAGACCGGTCTGAGGACATAAAGTCTGCGGTTCTCAGTCTACCCTTCCCACAACCCTCTATAGAGCGGAAGCGAATGATCAGTTAAATCACGAGTCGATGTTGCTGTAACCTGCTGTTAGCCTTTAAAAAAATGAACCTCTTTCAGCAGACGGGTAAAAATAGAGGCAATCTCACAAGACTAGTTAACGTTTTTAATAAGGCCGTAAAGTGGTCAAACGCTAACCAAATTTTAATGTTCTTTTTGGTTATCTTTCTCGTTGCATTGATTTGTAAATTTTAGTTTGTACACTTCTATAAATTATTCTTAAGCCATTAGTAGTTAGTACAAAAAATATTTTGACTGATTCATAATAAGTATATTGCTGGCGTAAACTTAAAAAGGACTAGATTTAACGTAAAATACTATGTACTTCAATTGTTTTTTCATTACTTAAATAATATGTCGTGTATTTTGACAGGTGCGCATTTTCAAAGCATATAATATTTTGTGAGTTGCAACGATGAATATCCTGCCAAGTATACACTTTTCTAGTCATAGAAACCACATAGTAAATAATAATAGTAATTATCCACCTTTTAAATGAACACAGACTCAAACTTGACCACTATCATTATCACTGTAATAAAATCCATCAACCGCTCGCAAACTACGTCTATTAGTACTCCCTTTTAATACTGCCCACATTCACTAAGACCACTCCCTACATATTAATTTTACGAGACTGCATTTAAGCCGAGAATTTAGTCGCGTCCTCTGAATATTTCGTATTGGAACAATCGAAGTATAGACGGAGTTCAAAGATCGAGCATGCATGGTTCACTATTGTTGGTATTCAGAAGTTTAGTGGTAAGTTTGGTCTGAATAGGTTGGTGCGATGTAATTGTGTGCCCAACGTCGTTGCCCGCCAGGCGACCACGTAACAAACAAACAAACTCAACCTTTCTGTTGCAAACAATTCCAATCAACTAATGTAATACTCATTATTAACTTAATTTGTTTATGGGGCAATTTCAATCGGCTTTGATTGCAATCGATTCTAATAAAGATACGTAATTACCTCAGAGGAAAGAATAGTGTATGCAAGTCTACACTGTATGAAAAAAAATTGGTAAATAATACAAATTTGGTTGGTCAACAGTCATATAATAAGTAAGTACATACATCTAGTAGTATATAGTACAGCGTTACCAACTTCACATTTTATATGTCCAATAAGCTTATTATATTTTTCATGTATGTCTAATACTGACAATATATTTTTCTCCTAAGTCACGTAGCAATTTTACTAAAGCTTCTCTTATACAATTATTGTAAATAATATATTGAAACCGGTCCCTAGACGATTGTTCTTAGAATATTGAAGAAACTAGTTAAACGAGTCTGCTCTTTAATTAATGTTTAAGAAGGGAATATAACGAGTTTGAATTATTAATTTTATGAAATTTAAAAGTTAATTTTAGCGTTGTCTTACACGATGAAACGTTTAATATAAATACCTACTTTAGTTGGACGCTTATTTGCTAGATAATGAGATACTTGTTACTATATTGTAACTGCTTTAGATTTAATGAGTTTGATTCGAGTTTTATTGTGGACGAATTTAAGAATTACCTTCTCGTATTAATGCTGCCAGCTTTTGGAAACATACCATGTTAGATTAGGTTTTAGTTAAAAAGGTTTTTAGGTTTGGTTAGTTATATTATTTGTTTATATAATGTGTAAAAGATATAATTAATTATTATATCAGGGAAAAATGTACTAAAACAGTGAAAATCATGCAAAAAAATCTCAGCTTATATGCGTGAATCAAAAATAAACAGGCAGATCGAAAAATGTTATATTGGTTCTCGTTCAGACATTTGTTTTTAGTTTTCTAAACTATACATTTTATAAAATGTGTATATTGAATACAATTATTTAATGTACCTTCACATTTGCTTGTTTTTTTGATACCTATATTTTAAGTATTAATGTATGAAATAAACATACATATTATATTACGGTTATACTTAGCTCTGTATGTGAATCGCGGAAACAGTCAGCGATAAAATACGAAACGTATAACGGATTTTTTATTTATATTCCGCACCTATGTGAAGTTAAATTGGAAGCAGATGTCCACTTTCATCCCTGACTGTACCTACAATACCAAGCGGCTCCGTCGAGCTCCAATGCTTTGCCCAAATAATCCCTCTGCTGCAAACTACGATTCGCCGCGCATTGAACCAAGTCTAACAACAATCCGCTAAGCCGGGTACTAGGAAGGGCTGCATCTGAAGCGACGGAGGGCGAGTCGTGCGTATGACGGAAGTCGCTCTGATGCGATAAGCGTCGCAACCTTATCTATTGTGTTGACGTTATTTACGGAGATTGAATGGAGCTTGGTATGTGACGCGAATGTGATGAAATAGTTGGGAGTGATCCGCGTTGCTAAGATGTCGGTATTCAGGCCAATCTGTAATCCATTGTAAGCCCAATATTTAATAGCTAATACATAGCAGAAAAAATATATTAGAACCTCCATTTAAAGAAACTCACTTATGAATTCCAGCGAACCAATAGAGTACTGCAGAGTATCTAACAGTATACATTATTGAATATTTCGAACGAAACACGCACACGATTTTTCACGCTACGACATGTCACATATGAAAAGAACTGAAATAAGTTTTCCATATCACCAGATCTGATTATGCGCTCTAAAAGGCTTTTGAAGACGTAGGCGGAGGACGTTTCTCATGTCTCAGAATTATGTTTTCATGTTGTTCTTATAATATAATATCTGAATAGATCTACATCTGACTGTACATTTCCTTGATAATTTTTTTTCTGGAAAATCTTCTGTTTTAGTTGCTTCAGTATAATTATAGCACAATATTATTTATTCGATGGTATTAAAGTCACACAAATAAGGCAATGTTTTCTACGAAAGCCGGGTATCGAGACCCGGCGTAGCCGGCGGTTTTTAGAGTTGAGTAAAACGCTTCCCATACGATCAAATTATAATAGATACAGGTAGGTACCTACCTAGTTTAAATGTTAATTTATGGGGGTTTTATACGACCTGGGTATCTAAATTTGAATTATTCAAAAACATATCACCTTTATAATATTTGGCAAAGAATTTTAGTCCCAGACTACAATAGATAGGATATACTTATATTTAGCATCGAAATAACGCTGACCTTTCGACAAATTGTTGATCCGAGCGCCCCTCCTAATGGAATTTAGTTATAATATCAATCTCGATAAAGTCCAGTGAAGGATGGCTAATGAAACCACAACTTGGCAGCCGAGAGGCCATGTTGACCCTCGGGTCAATGTTTACCTACCTATAAGTGCCCCACTTATATGATAGTGTTAGTTTATTTATTTGAAAGTAAAAGTAACAAATTCTAAAATTTTCATTAGGTTACTTGTATTCCGCAATTTTATTCCCAAGACGTGACACGGAGAAAAAAAAACAAAGAAATAAAAGGAATAAATAAAAAAATATACGATTTAATTTAATCCTAATAATATTTCACAAATACCTAATTGATTATGCGTCCGAGATAGTGTGCAGAATCTATATTTTAGTGCAAAGCAAAGGTTTAAAATGTGAGACGTAGGTACCTTATATTATTAATATTACGAGTATGATGTAGATAAGTAAATATAACGTAATATTTTCTTCAAGGTTTATCAGTTAGGTCGGTATGTTATTAAAATATATTATTACTAGCTGCGCCCCGCGGTTTCACCCGCGTTTGGATAATATACGATAATAATCTTCATGAATTGTAGCATATGTGTTATTCTGATATCTAAGCTATATTATTGTGAAGTTTCATCAAAATCCATTCAGTAGTCAGTGTGAAAGAGTAACAAACATCCATCCGTCCATACATACAAACTTTCGCGTTTATAATATTAGTAGGATAATTTTACAGCTAGTCAAAGCAATGTTAAAAAATATGCCATTTTCATTTTTCGTATCTCCTACTAGTATTCATTTTAGTTGCATCTATAATAACAAGAATCATAATATTATTCTGATACAACAAACGAAACTCCTCACCAAACCAAAATTTACAACAGAATACTAATAAGAACCCACACAGAATAGCTCTGAAAATTATTACACTGAAATTCTAAGATCGATGCTGCATACAAATTCCAGACGCGTTATATAATAACCCAAGTTATCCGAAAGTGCAGTAAACCTGTGCAATGTGCATGTTTGTTTAGGTATGTATAACGACTGTGACGTTAGAACGTATAACTTTTACGAGATTAAATAGCTATGCTATAAGTTATAACATGGTGCGGTTTCATTAGAGCTGGGAAACGTCTGGCGCTGTGTCCGCTTTCACCCAGACGTACCTCTGTTATTCGTTATGTGTTTTTGTTGTGAATACCGCTTAATATTAACGCTAATATTATGTTATTTCTGTTTTTAGGGGTAAAACGGTACCCAATTACTAAAACTTCGCTGTCTGTCCGTTTGCCACCAGGCTGTATCTCATGAACCGTGATAGTTAGACAGTTGGATGCATTTCTGTTTCCGCTATAACAACCAATACTAAAAACAGAATAAAATTAATATTTAACGGGGCTCCCATACAACAAACGTGTTTTTTTTGCTCGTTTTTGTAGATAATGGTAAAGAAACCTTTGTGCGCGAGTTCAATTCGCACTAGGCTGGTTTTTGCGTTCAGTGCATCGGTCGTAAGGCCGGTTAAAAAAACGCTTCAAGATTGATGCAGCACATCATTCTAATAGCCAAATTCAAATTAAAGCTTCACGTCACAACTTAACGATCTCGTACTAAACTCTCGTTATAAATTACCCTTCTGGGGCGACAGGACATTATTAAAATACCACATCAGGACTGCTCCGAGTCGCTCCTAATTAAATTTCACACAGGAGACAATGCGAGCCGTTAAATTTTACAACCCTTCGAGTTTTCATCAGTGAAAGTTTATAGTCGGTTTATAGTCGGGCGATTATGTCGAGGACTCGGGTGTAAACAAAAATTCAACTGATCATGCTATTTATATTATGTACCTTGTCATTAAAATTTGTCACTGACTGAGTCCTGGTGAATTAGGTACTTTTTTTCTGAGAAAACCTAAATTCTCGATGAAAGTTTGATGCTGATAAGGTTGGTGAAGATAGTGAAGTTTACAGATGATTTGTGGTACCTGCACGTTTTGGTGTGTTTTTAAACGTTAGAAGTTTCACGTCAAAAGTAAGTCCTTCGTAGTTCCACGTTCTGCCTCCACCTAATGACGCTGAACCTATACATCCATATTATGTTGATAGCACTCAAAGCACAGGTTCGAATAATGAACTCCCCAAAGAATAATAAGCCAACAAAAGAAAATCGTTATTTGTTCCCACTCCCCCGGATCACGTCATTATTCCGCAGATCGACTTTTACTTTTTTTCCGCGTTGTGTAGTAATTAAAGATAAATATACTAAAACGCTTCGCTTAGCCGACATCGTCTCTCGCTTTGGCTTTTGTCTACTTAAATGGGCTCCTTGTTGGACTCCCTGTTGATAGATTGTCGTGTCTATTGTTTTCTTAATCCGAGGTGGATTGTGTTACCAGTATGGATGAGCGGGTTGACAACATTTATATCGAAACGAGAAAACCGACTCGGCTTAAACCTCAAAAGTCATTGGCATGGCACGTATACACCAATCCGCACTTGACCAGCGTGGTGGATTATCGACCCACGTTCTCAGGAGTAAGGTATATTTTCCAGAACAAAAATAAAATGATGATCATGAAAAATATTTTTTTTTATGTCGGGATATCGTTAATTTAGTTTACGTCAAAATGTTTGGTCGTGAGAAAGTGAAACCTAATATGCAGCAAAGTACTTTAAAGCATTGCTTTCTAAAGTACGCAATTCAGATATGCAGGCTGCATTAACCATACTGTTTGTACGGGGTATCCAAGAAACGAATAAATGATTTACAAAAGCAGTCTGGTCCTCGTTGAGAAACAATAGCTTACCTTTGAGGAATAAAAATGGGAATATATTTTACGGTGCTGTAAACATCGGTTGTGTAATTAGAGGGTAATATGGTTTTCAAATTAACTACGATATCTGAAAGATAAAAATGTTACTAGAAAAAAATATTGATTTACTGTTTGAGTTTGAAGTCTAGTTGAAGCCACCCCAATTTAGCGTATTCATTTATCCCTAGAGATTCAACACGTAAATAACTTCTAAGCTAAACACTAGGATATATGTATAAGTAACAGCTGATATATGAAAACACGTGGTATTCCGGGATAGTTTGGCACACACAACGATCGAGATACGTTCAAATATATTCTGATTCTGTTATGATTTCCATTCGAAAAGAATCGGTAAACTGAACGGCGAAATGTCATCTGGCTTTTCTCCTATAGAAAAAAGATTCAGCCTGCACAAAACTACTAGTGACGTTTAATAAAATCCCAATTTGTATTTTCCTTACTGCTTTTCCCATTTTCAGTTTACACCTTGGCATAACCTCTGTAGACACGTCTTGGTTGGTTCCCACGCTCTCGAGAGATTAATCTATACTGAAACATTTTTAGTAGCAAAAGAACTTGTTTAGTACTGTTTTCTCAAAAAATAAAGTTTATCTGTTGGGAGACTTGTTTATTTTACTTATTTTTTATTGCTTTTGCTGCATCTATCAAAATACGTGTGTTGTTTATTTTGTGCGATGGTATTATTTTCAATTGGGTTCAATGAAAATATGCTTGGACCGCATTTGGTGCTATTTGCGAGCTAGTGCCTACTCAATAAAAATATTTATTGGAATGGATTGATAAAATAAAAAACCAATGAATAGTAAAATGGTTTGGTTCAGAAATAGTTGCACAAATTAGATACTATTATATTTGAGTACTTAGATATTACTTTAAGTTTGTTTACTGCACTTGAAATTAAATGTAACGAAAAGCTGTATTTAGTTTTGTCCCTTGTACCAAAGTAGATATTTTTGCTAATACTTTGAAAATTCAGCTACCAGAATATTTAACTTTCAAATATACAAGTTTTCTCTAACATCATGATCGATAGTCCCAAAGGATTTCATCTTTATGTTTAAGTTAACTACACTTTTTTAAGTACTCAAGACATCGTAAAAGTATTTTTATTTACAAACGGATAATGTAGGAGTCTGCGAATAAACCCGTCACATTGACGTAAAATAAGCAATTTCCGTTGAATCAACTGAGGTGTAGGTCTATGATGTATTAAAAGGGAAGATAACATCCTCCGTTCAGAATAGAATAGAATGGAATAGAAAACTCTTTGTTGTGCACCAAAAAGAAACACTAAAACAATGGAAACAAGAAACAAGAAAACGCAAGATAGTACAATGGGCTTTTTGCTTCCAGAGATTTCTTCCAGAGAACCTTTGGATGGATTGACAAACAATTATGCTTGTATGGTCTGTGGCGTGGTGGTGCTGTGGTCGGTGGCGGTGGTCAGAGTTTTACATGAAGCTTTTGCTTCTTTTAGCTCTATGAACTTTATGCAGACATAGTACCAAAGCGCTTTGTTTGCGCTTCGGATGCCAGCTAAGATTCCCACTCGTAGGTTTATCATAAACCGATATGCGTTTCGAACGTATCTTCTTTTTAACATATCCAAGGTGTAGGTACGGGCGCTGTGTTTATGACCCCTCCTTTACGATTTTTTTGTGTGAGCGCTACGACGGAGGTTTTAAAATCGAATTTCGTAAAATGTAATAAAAGTTAGCGTTAGTGTCTGGCGCTCATCTCTAAACGATTTAGTCGCACTCGACCCGCCATCTCGGCCCACATTAGAAAAAAAATAGTTACGTCCTCCGCTAAATATATAAGTGAACTCACTATTAGTATAGTGACCGTTAAGGCGGGACTTTGCAGAACTGTTGAAGTTCAACTCAGAAAGGTGAACTGTAAATACATAGTTTAAGATTTTTCTTACAGGTAAAGAGGTCGCACTTAACTAAATTAAGGTAAGCAAGAGTATTTTAAATCAAAAGATAGTAAATAGAACAATAACGACACCACATACAATATCTGGCATCCAATTAATCTGAGATGTCTACTAAAATTATCAACAGCAAAAAAAAAACATTCCAAACCCAATGCGAAATTCAGTAACAAGCCGGATATAAAAACACAAAAGACGAATCAGAATAGAGGGAATCTACGGAAAACACTGTAATTTCAGTCAAGGCACATACAGTTGGCTGTTGAAAAAAGGAATCGTACGTGAGGCGAATGCATTGAAGGACGGACGGACGGACAGTCGGTACCTATTTTATGTGGGTATGTAAACAGCACGTCTGAAATCTATGTATATGTTTAGTCTAGGCTTTTTGTCTTTCAGACCGGACGGTGTTATTGGCACTTTCACGCTTGAAAATGTAATAATGAAATTTTATACAAAAAGTTTGTCGTGAAAAAGAACTTTCCTCTTCCAATACATTGACAGTCGCATAAACTCTCAGTAAGTTCTCTCTACTATATTGAAATATAAGTCTCTGCAGCCAGTCGTGCGATCATGGGCGTGAAAGAATATCCTTTGTGATATACTTCATGGCGACTTGGTATTCTTCACGGGACATTTCCTCTTAGATATAAGATTCGATTAACTGCACACTATTTATGGCAGGTTTCTGGGGTTTATTTATTGTATCGTCAGCGATTTAAAAGATTGTCTGCCTTTTTCAAATCTTCTTTGTTCCTTTTTTCTCTTTTGCAACAGTAAAACCATGTAACTTACAGTACGATTAATTACTATGCTAATAGCAAATAAACATACCAACTCACCAACGATACACTGACATTTAGACATATTATAATACTAGCCGACCCGACAGACGTTGTCCTGTCATTGTCTCTGAGTTTAAATGAGTGACAGTAGTCAACTATATAACCTGATTTTATCAGATATATTTTTCCCAGTTTCAAAATTTTCCCGTGATAACGGGGTAAATAGTATCCTATATCCTTCTCCTGGTTCTCAGCTACCTTCCTACCAATTTTCAGCCAAATCGGTTCAGCCGTTCTTGAGTTATAAAAAGTGTAACTAACACGACTTTCTTTTATTAATATAGATAGAAGATAGATATAAAAATATACAAATCACAAATATTATTATTATTATTATGACACCTGACATAACAAAAAAAAGGTAATAAGATAGAAACACTATAAACCACACTAGAACTACCAAATTACCTACAAAAGTATGTTACGAGTGTTATGATTCAATCAGATTGAATCACGTAGAACAAAACCTAATAACGTAGGGGTGTTTAGTATTCACACAGCGGCCATCCCTGTAGGGCATTGTTGCAGATGAGGCAGCAGTGGACCTTTTGTTTTACTCTCATAAACTAATTAATAGTATTTTTTGTATCTTATTGTTTTTTTATGAGTTATCTTCTCAAAAATGTAGGTAAAAATGTGTGAGGTATCTGAACCTATGCAAATGACGATCCTCATAGGAATAAGAAGTTCGATCAGGTCAAATAACATCTACTAGTAATACGATAGACGATTATCAAATCAGTAGGTAATCTGTTGTGTTACATTGAAAATGAAAATGAAATATCCTTGTCGAAACAATAATTCGTAAACGTATTTTATAATTCTACTCTCTTATGACACTTCGATATTCGACTTGGTAAAGTGCCGATATTTCCTACTTATAATAAACTAGCTGTGCCCGCGACTTTGTCCGCGTGGAATAGTGACTTTACCTTTTAAACCTTCCCTGGACTTCCACAAATAATTCAAGACCAAAATTAGCCAAATCGCTCCAGCCGTTCTCGAGCTTTAGCGAGACTAACGAACAGTGATTGATTTTTATATATAAAGAAAGAAATAACCTGAATTTTGTGTTACATAGACATTCGTTTACCAAAACGCCACTCGAGAGGCTGCTGCCTTGCACCACGCTGGCTGGACTTAATTGAACCAGAGTCACATAAAAGCTACATAAACGTAACCTGCTGTAAGTCCAGTGGCAATTTGTTCAAAATCCGCGCATTTTTCTTGCCTCCGATGTCACCATGTAATTTACGAGGAACCCCTCTGTTTTAATGCCTTTTCATTAACAATTTTAAGGTCCCGTTTATTGAGGTCATAAATAACTCTAGCAGGACGCGAGATGTAATTTGACAACAGAAAAAAATAATACTAATGCCAGAGGACGAAGTGAAATTAAGTTTTAATGGTTGGCAGTTTTATTAAAGTGAATGTAATAGCTAAGTATACATATATAGCAGTTACCTAAGCATATAACACGCAATGTAATGTTGGTATTACAAAACAATGTATCATATTTTAATAATAGATTAACGTTATCAGGACAAGTAATTGAGCGTAAAGTTGAATAGGAACGTGTAATAGACAATCATCCATAAACAGCTCCTCCCATTCCATGTCAACAATCAACATCCCTACCTTTAAATTATTAATTAACTCACCACGGTTGGCATTCATTGCAAAGGGGATGAAAAAATAAATCACGTAATGAAATCGCAGCCCGATACAAACGGATACCAACCAATGACCATGGATACCGTTCGATCAAGCGCGAAATCGTCATTAATAACTGGCTAAATAATATGGTACGTGTACTGTGTAGCATGTATAGTATACCCCTCAAAATTAAAATATAATAATTGTTGTAAGTAGGATGTAGTAACTATACGTTTACAAGTCTAACACTGAAGTCTCAATAACAAAGAATCGAATAAAAATATGAGAAATTAAATGAGAGCAGGTAGGTACATAACTGATTATGGGTTGAGTTAAGAGTTATAAGGAAAAATATGTTACCGTGAATTCGCTGATTCATGGTTGAATCTCAGACAGGAAAGGTGCTTCAGAAATACGTCCGTTAGAGAAGATAGCGCCAAAAAACTCTACGGGGATGTAATTTTGAAAGTTTTAATCAATGTTTTTATTCGCAATTCCGTAGCTATACATTATTATAATGTCAATACATAACATAATTATAACGCTTAGAATCCCTCCACCATCGCTTACCAACTTTCATCTATGGAATAGGACACCTTTGTTCTGCCTGGAGCCCAATCTAAAACAACATTCTCTACATCACAAATATGGTGTTTTAATAACCCTAAAAAGCAATCACAACTGCTTGAACCACTATAGTGTTGAAATAAACTCGTCTATATAATTTACCTTTCGCTTTTAATTTGCCTCAACGTCACTTGTCACACCCAAAAAATAACCATCAAAAACAGCTCACACAGCCTCGTTTTTTCAATATCCGGCCTCACGTTTTGAATATTTCAACGATTTCAAATGAAACAGTCATCACGCGTCTGGCGTCATACGCAAATGAAATAAATCAACATCGCAGCATTCAAAATATTTAGTCGCAACAACGAGTGGAACGTATCGACCGCCGGTATGTCCGCCAATCCCCCTCCGTTATAATCCTGTCTCTATACGTATGATTATAAAACTTTTGACCTTGGGCTCCTGGTAACCTAGCAACGCATTCAGATCCCCTAGCCAAAATTGCAAACAATCATACCTATAGGATGCCTATAGGGCTTTAGCGCGGAGCTATAAAGTGTCTGCCTTTAAAGTTTGGACGTGCAATTAATAAGTTTCGGTCTAGATTTCTTAGGCTGAAATAGATAAACATAACTAAGCAGATGTTAAGCGAAAGGACGTGCTTAAGTTAAGTGTCGTTATAAATGCTACTATTCCTTAACTTTGAAGATTACTATTTCGACTAAAGTCAAACTAAACTTTATCTAACAATTAGTTACGTCAAATTCGATAAAAGGTGTTTTGAACGATAATGAGACAATGTTTTAGCTACATTGGTTCGAATGTTTCTTGACCACGGTAAATTAAGAGAAGCAGGAGATTACATTATGAGGAACGTTTTAAGATTTTCCAAAAAAAAATCTGTATAAGTCTCAATAATGTTTGCGCACTTGGTTGTCAAGAAAAATTTGCTAATCCATGACCTATCAAAATTGTAGCTGTACAATAATGTAGGTAATACGTTTAATTACTAATTTATACAAGTTAATCAAGTCTAATCTTATTTTCTTGATATAGAAAGTGTATGGCCGTCTATTGCCTAAATGGAGCTAGCGTTTTTAAAGTCTAACCAGACTTAGACTTATTAGAAAATCAATGTCCTTAAACTCCTTTCCTTATTTTTTATTAGAAGTTCTTAAACTTTTGCGAACTGAATACATGTTAATTAGTATTTAAACGTGTCTAATTTTTTATTGTTAGATCACGATACTTTTCTTTATTCATCATAATTATTCTGTAAGTTACAGTTACAATATAAATGTTGATACAGTGTTTTGTATGAACATGCATGGTGAATGGTGATTGGTGACTAACATTAAATCTATCGTGTATATCGAATTTCAAAAATATAATTGATTGGTTATTAATACATATATCATTTTTATTATATTAATTAGTATAAATACCCATATTTTCAGTCACAATGCTAAAGCATCTTCTATATCTTCATTCTCGTATGCTCTATTCTAGAGTAACAACAAAAGCTACCGTAAGGTTTAATATCCATCAAAAATATGTTTAACGAAACATTCGAAATTCTAAGGCATATCCAAAAGCTAAGCTTCCTAGACTTTCCAAATACTTGGCAGCGGCTGCACCCCTCGTTGGTAACAGGGTTGCGTCATTCCCGACCCCAACCGACACAAACCCGCTGATGAATACATACAAGTACGTTGATAACGCGTCTGTATGTATTGAGACTTTCAATTTATTTTGTTCGATAATTTTTTATTTGCAAATCTAACAATTGGACACCTCGTTTTCACTTTGTTAAACTTATGTGAAAACAATTGACAGTCAAATTATAATTAAAAACTAATTTGAAAGCCAAAGCGTCGGCAGTATGAGAAGACAGGCGTCTGGGACCGCTTCGAAACTAGGACCGCGGTTCCAGTTGCCTGATGAATTTATTTTATTATTGTCAGTATTGATTGAGTAGTGTCAATATTTAATTTATAACAGACCCTCTAGTATATCGAATGTCGTCGACGATATCGGATATTAGTGGCAAGTTAAAAATGATGGTGTGGTTTTTACATTTTAAATACTAAAATGGTAAAGTTTCTATAGATATACAGAACATTGTCGCGTGAGCTGTGGAGTTTATTAAGTACGTTTGATTTGGGTCCGTTTTTATTTCAGAGTAAATACTTACTGCACACATACAATTTCCCAATTTTCATTCGAACTTTGCTATCGACATTCCCATGATGCCAACATTTCGATGAAAAGCGCTTATGTTACTTTTGTTGGCAGTCTGATGGAGGGCTGAAATTTTGACAGAATAATGAAAAAGTATGAGAGTTGAGCGAATTGTGTGCATTTTTCGGTTGGAAAGTAGCGAAATGTGATATTTAGTATTGCAAGTATGAGTGACCGTTTTTTGGCATAACACCTCTACCGTCAGCCTGTAAGCCGTTCAGCCATGTCAGCCAAGTCGTTCAGTCATGTCAGAGTCTTTTGGGTGGCCTGACAAACTATGACACCAGACGACGCCACTATCTCACTCGAGATCTATAGATTACTCGAATACATTAATCATGTTAATCATAGCCTGAGTTCACTCAAGACTGTATTCTTGACCAAACTAATTTAACTTAAAAAAAATTCAATCCTAAAACAAATATATAGCAAAGAGTGTCTTTAAGAAACGATCCCTAAAATAGCACAGATACCCACTTTCGCAGTTCAAAGATCAGCAGTGACACAGTGAACTGATGCGTGGCGGCACACTTACCACCAGCCCTTGCATTTTTGTCCTCAACACACTCTCCCTGTGACATACTTGATATTTCCCCCAGTGATCACGCCCTCGCCCTCGCCCCAGCCCCATAATACCTAGGTATAGTCTAGGTATAGCAAGGCAGTAAGGATTTGCGAGGGGAATGCTAAAAGGGTTCCCGACTGTGATATAAATTCGCATCGAAGTTATAGAGTTGTGTACTGCAAGGGATGGGTGTCTGTTGTTTTGAACAAGCATTTTATATGAAATATTGTATTATGATTTAGATACCTGCCATGTTTTTGAATGTATATTTCAATAGGTGTTGTTAATCAAATGTACGCCTTAGTCTTGATTTCCTCATTTCGAATGGTTCTAAGAAGTTAGTAAGGAAAGGATTTTTTATATACCTAGGCACATTTTTTTGTTGTTTATTTAGTTTCTAATCAAGGTTGTTTACGCTCTCTAATGGGCGTTGCAAATTTAAATATATTTTGTATTCGTTTAAAAACAATGAGTAGGTTGTACGAGAGCTCTAAATACGTTAAAACATTAAGTAGGTTCTAGCTCAAAAATATTATAGTAAACTGGATTGTAATGAAATTAATCCCCCTGTAGCTTACTTTAGAATTTACCTTCAACCTTCACCAAGTGTATATCAAAATTAAGGATCAAAGCTGTTCCTTAAAAATATACGGTTCACGCTTTACGATTTTAATGAATATTCCAGTCAACCAAATAAATTGGAAGTCACCTTAAAGAGTGTCCATTAAAAGGAATCTAACATCCAGCGTCAAATTAACTTCGGAAAAGTTTACCCTCAAAATAATTAAGGATTCTCCGCAATTATCGCCGCAAAATCAAACTCCTTTTGATCGTTATCTGGAAAAGGCCGCTACATAAATTTCAACTCTACCTTCTACAAAAAACAGTATCCATTTGGATGTCAAAGTTTGTTTAGACCGTTTTGGGCTTGGAAAATTTTAATAACCGACTGGGCGTACCCAAAAGTTGCACACTTTTGCCTTTTTGTGGTGCAGAGGGAGCCACTGTGATAATTGTAATTATTTACCGATTGTGACCAAAGTTTTGGCCCGTAATTGCAAGTCAGTTAAAGTATCATTTAATGAATAATGTTCCATTTTCAATAGGGACCGAGTCACCGCCCTTCAGGGGTAGAATTATCGACAGAGTCAGGGAGATAAGTTTAATTTTTTTCCAAAGACCTCTCGTTTTGAAGTTAAATTATTTCGCATGATGGAGTTCTTTAGGGCTTTAGAATTCGCGACTGAATGTTTGATACTTGTTTGTAAATATGAAATCTCATTAAATGAATACTGTGCGTTATTTCGACGTCTCGAGAGCTGGTAATTTTAACAAAGAACTTATAAGTGAAATCTTCTCGTAATGCTTACATTTTATTTTTCTGTGTTCGATATTTCAGTTTAGAGAGTATTTCGTATACTTTTGTTCACGTAATACATCACATGAGATGAGATTCTGATCAGACGTAGCTTTGACCTGATCTTATATATCTTAATTAATACTTTCGTATATAAGAAAGATATATAACAAACCTGCATAGTCTACAAACTATGGTTTTCTAGATGTCCACCAATTTTAAATACAACTTCTGAAAAATACTTGTCTACTTCCTGTGCCCTGAGTATAAATTTATAATAGCTCAACATAGTACGCGTCAACTAGCTCTTGTATGAAGATTTTTCGTTCATAAACGCGTTCCATACCGTACTTCCATACGCGTTCCATACGCGTGACGCGTACTATGTCGAACTAGTAAAAACTCATACTACGGGTACTGTTCAAAAACGGTGAAAATAAAACTATATTTTAACCATTCACCTCAAGCCCTTAACCGTTTCGACACACCATCAATCATGATTCGATCACGTACAGCTTACTTCGAACAAGCCATGAAATGAAGCCATCATCTGCCGGAGGGTTCTGAACAGGTCTATCAATCATAAGTCCTTCAGCATGCGTCACGCTAACAGGAGCCTGTCAAAAGCTATCTCAGTCGGACCAACGGAGCGAATAATAGCTATTTACCTGTATTCCCGTCATCCCATGTCGCGGATTATCTTGTCTCTCATCCGATTCTGATTTTTTTTAAGATACGAAGAGATTAGCGAGGGTCGCTCGTCTGTCGTGATTCGAATTTATTTGTGGAATTGGAGATATTTTTGAATTGGAATCATTTTCGATTGGTACTCGATACTTTGCATTACAAATCTACTTACAATCTAATTGTTAATCTCTTATTCTAGATATTATATTGAATAGGCGTGGCGACAGTATCAAAGAATCGTCGATTTAATCATTTTAGGGCAATCTACATAATAAAATAATTTAAAACACTGGTCAAGTTTTATTTAATATAATCAGATTATTAAGATTTTCAATAAAATAAAACATTAAAATATTGCAATCGGCCATTTTGATTGAAACACCAATCACAGCGCATGACGTCACACTTAGGTGAGCTCCGCTGTTTAGTACTGTCATTCACTGTATTTTGTTGTTGTGAATACTGTTTTGCGCTTTTGGAGTGTTTTTTTATTGTTTAAACGTGTGATTTATCGACTATAATCAACGATATAACAATGGAACCAAGCTTTGTTAAGGCAAATAGCTCTAATTTGCCTAGGATTGACATATTAATGTTGGGCGATTTCCTCGCAACAAATAAAGAATTTTGCTCGTCTGAGTTCCGCAACGTGAAGACTTCTTTGTGAGTAAATTTTGTATTTAACTTTACCTCAGATATAATCAAACTCTTCATTCGAGTTTAATTTATTTATTTTCATGGTTATTTTTACATAAACTTGTCATTATTTCATTTTGAGGTTAGCTTCCTCACAGCTTGTAAGTGATTAGAATCAATACCTTATTTTCTGATAAATCCCTAAGTCAATGTATATGTATTTGTTCTAATTAATTTCAATAATTTCAGGTCTTCAAGACCATCATATGGGGATGATGCAATCAGTTATGTGCAACTAAAAAGAGAAGGAAACATTTGTACAGTAAAGTGCAAGATTTGCCCAGAACATAAAGTACATGCAAAACTATATGCTGTTACACTAACAGTTGATGAAGATGAGGAAAAAGTCATATCCATTGAATGCCATGACTGTGTTGCTGCCCAGGGTGGATGTAAGCATGCCATAGCGCTGCTTATGTGGATCCATAGGCGAAGCGAAGAACCTTCATGTACAGAAGTTCAATGTTACTGGCGGAAATCAAAACTATCAAGAGTTGGCACTACGTTGAAATTTACAACTGCAAAAGACTTATCCAAAGGTAGCCCTGTATTGCCTTCTAACTCCACAGTTTTCGAAAAATTTATTGAAGAAGGAAAGAAAAGAAAACTTGATAACTGTGAGCTCCTAAAATATCAACAAGATTATAATTGTATTGAATTACTTAGCGTCTCAATGCACCAACTTGTACTTAAATATAAAGAAGAGTGTTGTGACTTATTTTTAACTAAAATTAATTTAAGTGTTGATCTCATCAACAAGATTGAAACTGAAACCAGGGACCAGTCCAAAAATAGCCTTTGGTTTGAACTGAGGTATGGCAGGATAACAGCTTCTAAAGCTTATGAAGTGAGTCGGTGCCAGACCAATGATGGGACTCTAATTTCTAGTATCATGGGGGGGAAGATACCAGACACACCAGCAATGAAACGGGGTAGATATTTAGAAAATGAAGTTAGAGAAATTGTTAGTAAGAAACTAGGGGCAAAAATAAAAAATACTGGACTGTTCATATCCCAAAAACATCCAATGATAGCAGGCTCCCCGGATGGAATATGTCAAGATAGCATTGTGGAGATAAAATGTCCTATAAGCGACAAAACTTATCTCAATTATATAAAAAATGGTAAACCCAGCAAGAAATGCTTTGCCCAGATTCAAATGCAAATGTACGTAAGTGGTCTAAATAAGTGTTACTTTTGTGTTGCAGACCCAAACTTTTCGACTAATAAAAATGTAGAAATTATAAGTATGCATTTTGATCAACAATATATGTCATGCTTTCTTGACAGTGTTATTAAATTTTGGAAAACCAATGTGTATCCATTGTTGTACAAAAGTATAGAATAGAAAATAAAAATTCAGAAATATCATTTGTGTTTTATTTAATAAGAGAGTCTTGTATATTAATCAAACCACAAGCTATAGTTATCACATCATCAAGCACTTTAACCAAATTTAAATTAAGACAGGCATGTGGTTTTAACATGTTGAATTCACGTAACCGTCTTATCACCCGCTCAACATGAATTCTTAAGCTAGCTATTTGTTTGGTTTCTTTTGCTTCAGCTTTAGTAAACTTGCCTGTAGATACAACACTTGGAGGCCGTACTAATCGCACACCCATTTTTCTTAAATACACTTCTACATGTTTAAATCCTCTATCTGCCATGACCCACATATTAGGATGCAAACATTTTGAAAAGTCAGAAGTTTCAACAATGCAAGTGTCTGTTATTCGGCCTCCATAGCCATTTGAAATATAATTTACCAAACCATTAGGTGTACAAGATATGAGGTACTTAATGGTATTGGCTTTCTTGTAATCCGACCAGGAAAGAGCTTGATTTAAGGCCTTTGAAGGCTTTTGTACTTCAATCTCTAAACAGTCTATTATACAAGTCGCATTATTGTATTTATGCCTAAAAGCCATAGGTAAATTTTTTTTAATCAATTCCTTATCTAATGATACAATAAAAGGACGCATTACACTTGCTATAATGGGTATATTTTAAAAAAAAAAATTTGCTCGGGTAAGATCTATCTATGCCAAAGTCATCAGCAAGTTCACGGAATGATTTATTTAATCTAATCTTTTTTAGACATAGTAAAATATTGTTAAATGGTATATTTGTCTGTTCTTGAATCAAGTTAACTAAATAATAACAATGTAATGGAATGCCAATATAAGAACGAGGGTTCTTTTTAATTTTCTTCAAGGTAGACTCTAAAGCGTTTAAATCTTCTCTCCTTTTGACATCCTCTATCATCTCGCTACAGTCCGAAGTAGACTCTATTTGAAGAGATTTTACAGATATTGATGATTCTGTGTGAGTTACAGAGGGAGTATATGAAGTATCACTATCGGATTGTTCTATTTTTTTACCTATTTTACTGAAATAATTTACACTTGGTCTTGATGGTTTACTATTAACACCATGATGCTTGATTTTAAATGGTGATGTAGAAACAGAATGTAGAAATGGCTTCAATGGTGATGTCATCTGATCTACCGAACTGATTTCTGTTTGATTAACTTTACTTCTGAATGTTTTCCCGATGTATACTTGAATTGATTTATCCAACAGTCTTGGTGTTAACTGGGGAACTTCTATATTTTGCTGAACTGTAAAACAAATATTTTGTTATAATATAAGTATAGGTAGGTACTTACAATAACTTAAGTATAATTATTATGAACATAAATAGGAGATTACTAATTAAGTTAATAATATTTACCTGAACTATGGGATGCAATTGCTTCAAAACTTGATTGTTTTGTAACCGTACATTTTTCTTCGAATTCCTTTTTACACTCTTCGAGAATCATCATTCTTCGTTTCTTAGCTATATAGGGTCGCTCAGTTGTGTCGGATGTTCGTGTTTTTCTGTCTGGTTGGCATGTAAATTTATGCGGCATACATCCTGGTTTCATACGTACTTGTGATACTGATCCCATCACATGATATTCCATATAATTGTCCATGTCATTTGGCAACTGAAAAAAGAATACGAATAAAAATTGAATGATACCCAAGACCAAAACAAACATAACCTCAATAAATGAGTTATTTCATAGCTTCATTGATTCAACTATAAGAAGTCAAACAAACATTTTAAGACCTATCATTACATGATAACATACTCACATCAAAGTGGTCTTCACAGAAATAAAGTGGTGAATTCGTGACTACGTCGTTTGGGTTTCGCCGTGCGAGCTTTAACCACTTATCTCTTACTATTTTCTTGTTTGGAACATGTACAAACACTTTGTTGGGTGTTCTTATTGATGTGTTTTTACACTGCGGTACTGCACACCACTTATAAACTTTGGAATTCATTTTTAACACAATATTAACTAAATGTTTTGATCACATTCGTCGTAACGCAGAGGCACAATGACATTGTTTACCTAAGCGTGACATCACAGCCGACGCCATGACACCGGCGAGCTGTTTTGGCGCACTATTTGAAATAATATTAGGAAAATTGTTTTAAACTTCGTTAAACTCATGTTTATTACCGAAATAAAGGGTTTTCCGTAAATAGTAAATATGTACCGCCATTATGGAAGAGGATTTCAAAATCTTTCGCCACGCCTATTGTAGTTAGTGATCCCGATTGTATTATGAGTTATGCTGGGGTCACACCTGCGTCTATGGTGACGAAGTTTTGCGCAATGATACGATACACACAGATGTTACCAACCGTTATCAGCTATCATCGCGATTATTCGGTCTGCGTAGCACTTATCGCCTGGGTGGCGGTACATCAAAGAATTTTAGTTTGGCGTGCGGTCGGTCTAGCGTTTCATTACGACTGTTGTTTTCGGACTCTCGAAAACTCGAATAATGGAGTGGAGCAACGAAATGATGTTGGAGTTTTAACAAAATTTCGTAGCTGGACCCATCATAATAATAATATGAGCTCTTTAATATATATAAATAGATGTATAGAAAGTTCAAATATAATATTATAATAGCTTACTAGGATTCTGCTGCAAGTATCTAGGAAGAGAAATCTCTACATAAAACAAAAACACGAGCATATTATTTTGGGTACGCTTGTTATTTATTCCCATTTCAGGCGGATCTTCAAACGCGTACCCTGCCGAGCCCGACACACTTGACTATCAAACGGTCCTCTATTTATCGAAAACCCTTTTGCGCCATCCGAGTCCTCCGCTAATGGCCGTGTTTTGGTCTGCACTGGCGAGGACGCGCGGTTTTAATTATTTCCCACCAATTTACGAGTGGCCATTAAAGAAGAGTCCCCTTGCGACCCATTACAGTTCCGCATTGCCTCTTGTTGATAACTTTACAGAGTTGTTTTATCGCACGGATTCGTGTTAATCTCGTAGGACGGAGATGGTGCGATAATGTGTCGGGATACTTTATGCGCGGTTTACAATTAGCGCGGGTGCGATAATTTTGAGCGCAATCGGCCCACTCGGGTAGCAAATACCACAACACGGACCTGACACCGAGAGATTACATTTTAATTGTGAAAACCACACGACAAATGATTATGACATACCTACTTTTAATATTATATGTCGTTGTCATCAGCATTCGCATATCACACGTGAGTTTAATATCCTTTATTAATCATTGTTTTTATAGTGCATGGGGTAGCGTTTGAACTTACTATGTGATTTGATTCCTAACTAGAGTAAACTTTTATATGTAGAGGTAAAAACAATGCCGTATAAAACCCAACTGTGATTGAGCATAAAACGGATTTCAAATCTTAATAAAGTTAGTCTTAGTCTTAGTTGCATCTAGACGTAGACGTGTATTATGCACCTACATTGATATACTTAAAGACGATTTTTTTATGTCTTCGATCGTTAATCGGCAGGAATGCGATATTGCGAGCAAATTGTCCCAAACAAATGAGATTTTAAGGCTCGGGTCGGTTAATAAATAAAGAGTGGTCACCACCGTCCCCTACCTATCACATGTACCTTACATACGTATCGTCAATCACTACTGCACTCAACGGGATTAAAATTGAATGAAGTTATAAAAAGGGAGATATCCGATTTTTATAGGAAGCAAAATTTTGTCTTTTTCGGCAAACAGAAATGAGACAGTTTATTTACGTTGATTTCTCATATATTAGGTATTTACTAACATTCCAATATTTGTAGGTTTCATAACATGCATAATGTGCATAAATATAATCATCGTCATGATAAGCAACTTATTCAACCCACTGCAGGGCATATACTTACCCAGTTTTTTTTGGAGCCATTCTGGTCCAGGTTTCTCTAAGTAGTTTTTGTGGACAAATGTAGGTGTAGAAATTTACTCCTTTGCTAACCATTGCTCGTTCGGGCAATGATTTTCGGTAAGCACGGTTAGTATACAGATAGTGTAAGTTACATAAAGTTATCGGGACTGAATAACTAACTCGCTTCGGAGCTAAAGTTTGAAATTTAAAAAAACAGCAGCAAAACGTCCATAAAAAACCGAAATCTTATTGGAAAGCAGTACTTTCACCGCAGCATTTCGTGAACAAAAATCGTAGTTCTCGAAAAAGCAATTTGTTGCCAACTCTCGCAAGAATTAGTCGTGCAACTGCGACTGTTAATCTTGAGCTCCATTCGAATTTACTGCTCGAAACTTTTTAAATGTATTCGAATAAATTCAACGTCAAACGTTAATTTTTTTGTGTTGAGTGCGTTACTTAATTTCAGCTTTCACCAATTTCTGTGCGCTATAACTCAATAGAGGACATAAATTCTGCGTACATTAGTTTGTTTCTAGCTATTCCATAGAAAGAGGGGATTAATTTGTTTTTCTCACAATGGGTCGTCTAGACAATCGCATATAATTCAAGTTTCACTTAGCCGTTTGTAGACGTTAATGGCTATAGCAGAAGTGTATATTAGCAGAAACTCTTTTATATAATTTTATGTGTACGGAGAGATTATGGTTTTATTATTATTTATTATGCTTATGACCTCAAAGTGAAATGCATTCTTGAATATAGGAAAATACGTAAGTTCTTATGTAGTAGATACGGATAAAAATATCAAAACTATAAATTACCTTTGAAATAAGATGGTACCTACATATTATGTTGGTGTTATATTTTATTATACTATATTTTTCTCAAATTAGCGCTTCTGAAGATTTTCAATAAGACGTCGTTGAATTAAAAATTAATTTTCAGTATTTTTTTCAGATATAGGTACCTACCTAGATATAAAAAATTTTAAAAATTAAATTCTCGACGAAATGTCATTCACTCCTAATAAGATTGTAAAAAGTGTAATGCGGGCACAATACAAATTTTTAAAATAAGCCCTTCATTGTCCCAGCTTATTTAAGCTCGTCCATATTTTTGTAACAATATTACAATAGCTTCTACAACAATGTTTGTCTAGTTTATCGCTTTTAAAAGGCACTGTTTATTCAACTGTACATTATGTTCGTTTTTGTCTGGCGTCGCGATACTTTTTAAGTTTTATCCGAAACGTTTCAGTGGTTTTATCACCTAAGTTTGGCATTTTTATTGAGGGCGACGGAAAAGTGTCGTTTTTATTTCACTTATATATACTACTACTTTTGAATATACAGGCAGTAAGGACAACTCCTTATCATAAAAGTTACTAGTGTACTGTGGACACTACGCTACAGACACACTTTCACATGGTCGCGGTAAACTAATTGAACAAACATTAAAACTACTCTTTGTCTGTGATATTATTATTGTAATGAACCTGCAAATAATGCACATGAAATAGATAATAAATGAATGAAAGAATACTTTAATAAAACAGCAAGGCACACCTACGCGTCTTATTCAATATTCACGCTTTATCTGTGTAGCGATGCCTATATACAATGTTTAATCTTGTTCTTGCTAGTTACAATAGTTACAAATATGTTTGAAAAAAAAACAAATAAAAAAAAGATCCAAGATCCGCGATTCAATTTTGCTGTGACCACCTTTTCATACCATGGAAAGGATTCACCCCTCAGCTCAATAAAACTATGACAAAAGCGTCGAATTGCGGCGGCGAAATTAATATTCACCATTAAAACTACAGTCTAATAGCAGTTTTACGTCGTATTAAAGGGTTGTTAAAATTTTATGTTGCGTTCTCGGCTTCCTCTCCTTGTTTAATTAAAAACGTTTTCTGAATAATCAAGATGGCTTAATATGTTTTCTGCGAGGCAAAGTTATTAATAGCGTGCATTAATAAACTAGGTACAAAGGTTCAAAGTTCTCTGTTCTAAACAATTCGGCAGCAACAATTTTTTTTTTTTATTATTTTTAACACATTTAGGTAATTCCAGGATAGATGCCCGGCTCGGATAGATGCCTCAAATTCAAAAACTATGATTTCCCGGCTTGTTTTTGCTGTCGTTGATATTGCCAAACGAGAGACATCCCCGCACCTACCCGGTACCCCCCGCGAGGTAACCCCTGACCCGTCGTGCATTCCATCTATACTCAATGAAAGATTTGGTGCGACGAAAAAATTGCTAATTCTTTTTCTACAGTCTTTTTGAGGTGCTGGAACTTTTTACATGGTGATTAAATAATTTCTATTTCGTATCTAAATGTTACAGTGGACTGTATATTAACACTAAAATCAGTTTTTTTAGAATATTTATTGAATACACATTCCTGAATATAAAAGGCATCTATCCTCTACGAAAAGAATAGACGCCTCGATTTAATTTCGCCTATGTTTAACCATACAAAACAAATAATTCCCATTATTTTCAAACGATGTAACTACATTAGGGTATAGATGCCTCAGGAACGAAACTTATTTTGTGAGGCTTCTATACCCTAATATTATTATAAAGAAAATACACTTTTTACGAACATTTTTAATTACTGTCTGTGTTTCGATTTTACTTCCCATCACGAATACCTAATTTCAAACTGAAAAAGTGTTTTTTTTATCAGTGAGGCATGTATCCCATAACTGGTTTTGACTCATGGAGCAACTATCCGCTATAGGGCATCTATACTTCCAAAAATAGAGGTCTGGGAAAATCGATATAGATTAGTAAATATCAACACTGATGTTTTCTTTTTCCTTCAAAGTGGTAGTCGAAAGACCAATCTATTAACATGTGTGACAATCATTCAGATCCATTAATTAAAATGGGAAACATAAAGCGTTTTCAAAAAGTATGGCAACTATCCTGGACTTACATAATTACTTATACTGTAATCCAACATACCAAACATCAAAAGTTCGTTCTGATGTTTCGGCGCTGAGTTGGACTCGACATTGGAACTGATTCTTATATTATGAGAATCAAAATGGGTGGTGTTACAGTTCCGTCCGTACCAAAACATCATCTACGTCATCAGCCTATACCCGTCGACTGCTCGACGTAGACCTTTACTAGTAAACGCCACTGAGACCGATCTTCCACTCTCCTCACCCAGTCTCTGCCAGGCGTTTTTCGCATGTCAACACTCCACCAGGCGGTCCTACACTACGTTATGCCCCCTCTAGTACTCGTCTAGGTCATCAATTGTTGCTGATGCTTCAACGAATTCTCGCCTCTATTGACTCTCAGATACGGCTTGCTCATCTCGCTATCAGCTCGATCACAAGCAGACTGTCATACAAACAGAGGAAATAAGATTACTTTTCTTACTGTTTAGGTGTAAAGTGCTTACAATGACGAAGATATTGTGCGCTTGCATCTTCCGCATATTGTTTTCAACTTAACCCCAATACGATAACACTATAAAAAAAATACACATCTAATACTACATGCTTTTAAGACGTCTCGGAAACGCGTTGAGTTACGATCGAGCCTTAAGAACTACCGGGTGCCATCTTACAAAGTATCTTTTGATGGTCGTAAACCCATCCCTTAACGATCGTCCGATCTCTTAGTGCCGCCCACCCTATGCGCTGCAGCTTTTATACCCTGTAGTAGTCTTAACCCCAATAATAAAATGCGGGTTGTAAATAGATAATAAGGGAGGAATAGTCAGGCGCCGTTAAAGGCGCCATCAATGTTTGACTATCACTATCTAAGGTCTCTAATCGACGTGGTGCATTTTGATGGGTGATTTGGTTTGAAATTATAACACTAGCACTATATAACTACACCGCCCATTACATATTTGTTAATCCTCTTCATGCTCAGATTAATCATCTAACAGATATGATAATATTTAACTCAAGATCCGGGGAAGAAAAGAGACAAGTGTATACAAATAGACAAAGGAGTAAGTAGGATAGTGCGATGATGTTTTGTCTTTGTCAGCATATGCACTAATTTATTGCTGTGCTGCAGAAGCAAACCAATCTTGACATTTTAGAATGACGCATGAATGATTGGAAGACCACCTAAAGAACATGTATTAAATGTATCCGGCTTATAACGGGTATACGTTTTCTGATACTACGTCTATCTCTTCATGCATGGTTGACTGGACACTAACGCTAATGGTTAGGTTGGTTTTTGTACTAGTACTAAGTTTTTATTTTGTTCTGTGGTGTTTAATAAAATAATTATCTATCTGTCTGGCGCTTAGTGACACAACGCAATATTATCTAATATAATGTGTCTAAAATAGTGCTGGAAACGGCAATCTGATTACGATGCGAGACTCGCGTCGTGTAATCGAGTTAGTGCGGTCCGCTCCACGGCGATCATTATAGGAGTACGCGACCACGTAGGTTTATATCGAACTAGAGCTTGCTGGAATCGCTAAAATAAAGTAATTTTAATATTAACTTTTACCAACATTTAACACAACTGAATGAAGCTATAGTTCTGATATCCCTGTTTTGACGCGACTAAACTAAAGTTGAAGACATGTTTGTGAAACAGAATCAGCACCATGATCTGATAATGCGAGGCAAAACATCATGATCAGTTATATGTAAATGTTCATAAAATCGAGATCACGACCGTAATAAAAATTTAGACCAATATCAATAGCCGAATGTACGCAAATGTAAGAAGTAGACCAAAGAAACAAAAAATTCTAGTGTATACAAAAACTGTTGTTCAAACAGTTTCCTTTTTGAGACAAAGCTGTTTGGAATTCGTAGACGATAAGAGATATTATGAACAGTTGCTCCAAAAAAATATGACTCCTAAAATTAAAATCTATGAACTGCGTAGAATCCTTTAAGTTACGAGTAGGTACCTATTCTATTGAATATGTAGTTCCAAACTTATTTCTTTCTTTCATTAGAACTCCTTTTCCAGTACATTATACCTCTGTGCCTGAGCTCTATACATGGTGCGTCAGCAGTTCTTGCGAATGCGAGATAATTCCGATCGGCTTCAGAATTATTGTCCGCCCGTAAAGGTTGTTAACCGCACACTTACTTTCGTAAAGGAAACGGTATGATTTGCTAGTTGACCATTTCATTTTGTCACTTTCAGTACGAAGTTATAGTAGGATTAACATAATTTTTAAGAATAATCTAAGTTTATCTTTTTCTCATTTTAAATTTTTCAGTTTTGTTTATAGGGACCATGTGATTATAATTGTAGCAATTTGATCGCAGTAAGATGTATACTATAATATACATATTATTATGGTCGGATTTTAATTAAGAATGGTTTAATACTTATTTTTGCATACGTACAGCGGCGAAGACTTCCGCGGCTTTGCCTGCGTAGTCTAACTAGCTAGGATTACCCGCTTTAACTCTAAATCCGATGTTTTAACTAAATATCAGGGCCGTAACTAACAGACTGCATTCGAGATATATATACTCTCTCAATAATGGATACTCCGACGCATGCATAAAAAACTCTCCACCCAACAGAACACAATGAGAATTCAACGTGAATGCCCAAATTGTGTTTTCATTATATTCATATTTCCTGGATGTTTCCTGGTAATGTCGGAAATAGATAAATAAATCAAGGATGTACTACGAAAGCTGCACCAAAGTGAATCTGTACAATAACAGCTTGTCAGTTGGATAAATGTGACGTCAATCCGCGGCCATTTGTTGCTGCTTGTAGTGCCATCTAGCGGTCGTTAGCTCTAGGACGTATACAGGGGTAAAGTTCGCAAGCCATGTAGAGAGAGATATTCTTCATACGACAACGCCGGCGAACACTTGCTTACTATAGGCTTTGTACCCTATGATAACAATTGCTAAATGCACGAAGCGTGCGGAGTTAAAAGTTACAAAAAAATCTATAGGTATACATGCCCGCATATTATGTATATTTTTGACCAGAACTGTTTTTCTAAACACACTGTAAAACTCGAACATGTTGTCCAAACAAAATGGCTGTATGTCTCCAACCCCTAACATGTTCGAGCTGAGATTACATTGTTCCAGTAGGTCTTCCAGTTTCAGCAACCTAGTAATCCACCATTACATAATTTTTAAACCAAATGCGAATCAGAAATGATGATGATTATAAGTTCTGAAACATGATTTGAAAACTTTCATCATAAGCGAAAATTCTGAAATTCAAACATTAAATTGTAGACATTGTTTTGTATAAAGTTCTAAATTATTTAATAAAAAAAAAAAGTATGCATAGGCTGAGTATTGGAATTTGATTCTAGAAGAGAAATTTTATAACTTTGCAAAAATAGTTGTTGACTAAAAAGGTGACAAAAATTATCGGCTAGATTTCTGCACTGGAACGCTTACTGGAATTATGTGATCATAGCTTAAGTGTAAAGAGAGGGGAGAGACAAAACTTAATGACAAGTGGACAAAGACGTAGATTCGAGACGCTTGTCAGAGCTGCGAACTGTCAGCAAAGCTTTGTCCAAA
The DNA here is from genome assembly GCA_905147375.1 of Hylaea fasciaria. Lineage (NCBI taxonomy): Eukaryota > Metazoa > Arthropoda > Insecta > Lepidoptera > Geometridae > Hylaea > Hylaea fasciaria. The sequence continues at coordinate 4,174,900 of LR990201.1, forward strand.
ACGAGGGAAAAAATATTTAATACGACAACAAATATTTCGGATTATAAGCCATAGAGAGCAAAAACAACAAGGGGTAAAAAAATATAAACAGGTCCTGAACATTTTCATGTCTTTACATACAGTTACAGTCTATAGGTGAAATATAATTGCTCTTATTCAGCTCAAACATGTTTTGTTAGTAAATTAACTCATTTGAACAGCCTATTTGCGGTTAGTAAGTAAGTAACTAAAAACAAATCAATCGGCTAACAATTGTATCATTGCTTTACACTACTTATCTATACTACAAATATATTTCCAACAGCTATTTATAGGTATATTATTCGCAGAAGAACCACTTTATGTTATATAGGTACATAATGCCCCGGTTTTGCGGTAAAGCCTCGGCGAGCCGATTATATTCTATTTGAGAAGGACTAGGGAACCGAAGAAGGCCCTCAAGAAAATCAAATCAGACAATCAAGTGGAAAAATCCATGTCCACTGTTCAAACAATCAACTCGAGTTACGTGGTCCAAGTTGATGTGGGGCTCCTCACCTCACTTATTTGAACTCCACTCCATTCCACTCTGTCACATTACAGAAACAATCAGTAACTCAACTTCTGATAAACGGCATTTTAGCGTTAACTAACACAAAATGTGTGTGCGTTTTACTAATGTAATAAAACACGTACTTAATATAAGTTTTCAAGTGTGTACTATTTACTAAATAATAGTACTATTATATTCTTATTTAATATTTTTAACTGACAAAACGTTTCATACCGTAATTATAAGTATATGTAAAAAAAATATTTCACAAAGAACTGAATAAATAATTCATTTATCACACTTATATCATATTAACTAATAATTAACATAATTAGCAAATATAATATTAATATCATATTTCACTACAATTCATAAAATAACACGGCGTGTGACCCGAATACGGAACCAACTAAGTATAATGAATTATTTAGATTATCATCGATTCATCGATCTACTGCTCACGTTTATACTGCGATACTTACGTCCTCAAGGGACAAAGCTATTTGTTTTAAAGCTTTATTACTAAGTAATGTGTGCACAGGTCAACCCTCTAAAAATTTAACGACCAATGTTGACCAATATCTCTAATGCATCTCATCCCTCTAACATTTATCCAAATATACAAGGAGAGGTCTAAATAAGAACCTTTTATTTCTTCATTTGCTCGTAGACTCCTTTGATTCTAATCAACGGATGTGCTAATAATATTGATGTAATAATACCTTAAAGTTTTAAAAGTGGGTAAGTATAGGTATACAATATTTTTGCACCTAGGTACTTTTAGGTATTATCATTTCATATTATTAGGTATGCTTTCTGAAAATAAGTAGAAAAAGGTTTTTTTCATAAAAGTGTCTTTAATATAATCACCGGGTTAGATGAAAAAAATATCTAAAAGGTGGCAGGTAAAGGTTTTTACATTCTACCTATTTACATGAGCTTGAAATTGTTGGTTTCATACTTTCCAGAAAAAGTTGGACAGGCTAAAAGACTCGTCTGATGAACTGGAGGATTACGCAAGGGTTCCTTTTTGGATAATGAAACCCAGGAAACTTTAGCCCCCATACATTGCTAACTCCAATTCACACTTTAAATTAAACTGCATCGTAAAACCACGGACCCATCGTGTCCAATAATATATTCACCGTCCCAAATACAAAAATGTGTTCCTCTCAATCGAGGGACCTGTCTACCCTCTGGTCCGGGAAAAGGTGTCAATTTTTGAAAGATCGCGCTGCGTCATGAATATTATATGAATGAATCGAGTTAGGGGGTATTATGTGACAATGTGAAACAAATTCAACGTAATACAGTGTTACAGCTTCAATCTGACCGTTTGAAAACATGATTAGAACTGAATGACTGGCTATGCTGCAGTTTGGTAGGTATACTTTTTTGTTACACATGAAAATGTATAACGCCTGAAATAAAGTTACAAGCACCGAACTACGTATCACTGAAACTGGTTTTCGTCAAATTGATTACAACCTACCTTTAAAAAAAAAGATTTACATTAAAATCGGTGCAATGTAACCGGAGTGTAAGTGTGATAAAAACCACAAGTCACGTTATATAAAATTGTATTACTCAGTCGGCCGCAGTAAAATTCATTAAAACTGTTTCCAGTGAAATGTAATAATTTATCAGACAAAGTCCCCAAAAGTATAATCCATTGAAGCGTTTTAACGTTCAGACGAAAAAAGAGATTAGTGTTGTACAGTAATTGCATTATATCGATGATGTTTGGTAAACATTTGTATAAGCACATTTAAATTTACTATCTATTGACTTTAGTTCTTGTCTAACCACTTTTGCCATATTATGGACAGCAGATTAGCATAAATTTGAACTATGATTATACTTTGCAGTCAATTTATTTTAAAGATTGTAAATATAATCTTATTTTATGTCTTATCGATACTTATTATTTTGTGAAGGAAGATATCAAGTGAAACTGACATGCCCGAGAATTATTTGGATGGTAATTATTATCCACAGATCTAGACCGTGATGGATTTTGCTCTGATGCGCCATGCGAAAGTGAGATGAGAGCCGTGTTCATTAGCAAGCGGATATGGATTGTAATGATGAAGTGTTACCTCATTGTTGATCACAGAAAACGGAGAAGGATCTGAAGTCGACACGCATAATATAATTATATTTTTTAATTTTTTTATTTCATCATATTTTTCTTTAAAAATTTAACTCTCCTAAGATTTATGGAACATCACTACCAAGCAAGGCCCATATTAGCGTATAAATTATTCAGCATATCTTCCTCCGTATTATGTCATTTACGGTGTTACCTTTTACGTAAGTATTTACACAAAAGGAAAGAGAATCAAAAATGATAATTACATGCAAATCCGGGGATCGTTTGAGAAGCACTCAGCGTTGGCTTTATTTTCGAAAGGAAACACACTTTTCTAAGAATGGAGCTTAATGAAGTAGCCTTGAATAAATAAAGACCTCTTAATTCATCGTTAGTAATGCATTAGTAAGTAGAGTAGTAAATAAGACTAATTAAGCTGAACTGTAAAAAAATTGCTCAGTTTAATTGGATTTGTACATAATGTACCCGACAGGCTTACTATAATAATTAATGAAAAATGTGACTCGACATGCACTAGGTCAATATCTAAATATTATGTTAAATTAATTTAGGTTTTATAACCTAACCTACGTACTACACCTAATAAGCATATTTAATGAGGGCCCACAATTTGAGAGAAGCTTTGTTCCCAAAACAAGCCTAAATCAAATTGACGCAACGTCCAAAACCGATTTATTCATGAGCTGAAACTAAAAAGAAACACGTTGACATCAAGTATTCAAGCGACGAACGGTACTCGTTAGACCAGCCAGGGCCCGACCGATACCTGCACTGCATATGTTACTATGCAACACACAGTTCTTTCACAAAACTAAATTCCTTTTTGTTTATTTGCTACAGGTTGACGTACGAGCTCGATAAATCGAATTTCCTTTGATTCGAGAGACAACTTTGGAAGAAAAACAGAGAATTCCAAGCGCACAAATTGGATGGTAAGAGATTCGACGCTAGGTAAAAAATTTGGATTGGTAATTTCTCAACCGTAAAATCGGTTAACATCTTCTTTGTGAATGATTTTCAAGAATGAAAGAAGTTCTTTAACTAGAGGTTGGGAAGGAATATTTATGTAATAATAAACACTGTTATTAAATTGCATACAAGACTAATGAAGCAAAAAGTGAAATGTTCTAGTCCACTATTTTTCTTTCATGACCAGAAATATTCTTGGTAGACTAAATAAATAGGCAACTACCTATTTTGTTTGATCTCAATTACCTACGTATTATTATACACAATAAAAAATCTTCTACTAGCTTACTAATTATATAATCTCAGTCACTCTCATATAACAAGAAAATAGCTGGTAAGTATATACGTAAAAGCGGAAGCTTCAATGCATATCGTACCAAATTCAATGGCAATCCTATGAATTTTTAATAACTCGTCTAGACCAAATATTTGATAAGAGCGAATTCTGCTCGAAGTCAACTTTCCCACTTGAGAAGTCAACATTGATCGTAGAACGTTTTTATTGGCGGTTTTGTTCGAACTCAGCCAAATCCATTCCTCTTGTTTATACTCAATCACATAAAAAGGAAAATAAGAGCTGCAATCAGCAAACTACATTTCTCAAATCTCGTCTGGGAATAACAAAATGATAATACCTATCTGTCAAGCTAAGTTCTCGTTGCTTTTGTTAAAATTTTGTTGATACAAATCAGATGCAAAACGAGTTCGATTAAAATGCGAACATAAAAGCGGCCAAATGAGAGTTGAGCGTTGCAAAATGAGTGTTCCGTACCATGACTGCCATCCTCATATCGTTGTTATCCTGTACAAGAAATTCGGAATAGACATAACAATATAGGTAGGTACTCGTAGAGGCTCTTAAAATCCCTCTACGCAAACTTTCACAACATATCTAACATTGACTTAAGACCGTTGTCTTGTCCCCATCAATCTCTGAAATGGGCAAGGTATTACAAAGTTAGGGTTCGCACCCAAAGCCCAAGAGGTCATTTCCTCTTATAGTTAATTATTATAATTGGCAGAGGGTCCGAAGCCATGTGCAAAATGTAGAACGGAAACTTTAACTGCCACTTTGTCTTGTTAAGGTACTTATTAATAACGTTTAACCATCTCTAAAATCTCTTCGGGGCATGTACTATGAAACCCCAAGTTTTCTGGATACATTCAACTAAATAGAGATCATTACTAAATAAGATGATTCTAGATTTCGTGGTGACCTCCTTCAATCACGTCATCACACGAGCCATTTTGAAGGCCCTACAATGTGCATTTTGCACTTTATTGTAATTTTAATGTATTTCATATTTTGTGCAACAAGATTGATGAATAAACTAATTACCTGTTTCAAATAGCGCGGGACCCTTCATTTATGTCCCGTAACTTAATTACGCAGACAAGTACTGTGGTACTGCAAACAAAACCAGTATACTCTGACCCCTATGTTAATACTAAATTTTATACCTCCGTTCATGGCAACAAAACATTATGTTCAACTAAAAGATCAGGCGCAAATGGTCGATGTAGCGTTGAGTGGTTATTATACTGTATTTGAGAATGTAGATTAGCTATTGCCTCTTATAATGCAATAAGAGGAGAGTGGAGAGGTTTGTAGAAGGAAGTGAATTGGCCGGTTACTACTCTAACCGGCTATTTTATATCTCCTACATAGCCGGATAAAAACAAAAGCATTTCTCACGTTACTTGGGGCTACTATATTATTGTCCGCAGAGTAATTTCAAATATTTAGAATAGTCTAATAAGTTATAAATATAAACTAGATGCACTAAAGCCAACATGCTTAAATTAAAATAATAACATTGACATAAGACAGCAATGATCTATACGAGTATGTATGTTGTGTCAATGACGTATTATGGACGGATACTGTTTCTTTGACCTCTTAATAATAGGCTAGCTTTTGATAACGAGCGTGCGAAAGTACAATAATCAAATTGCTTATTTTCAGATGAATATTGCTGCAGAATAAGCCGGAGACGGTACAATAGCAGGTGTGTGATTCCGGCCAGCCAAATAATATCTACATCCCTATTTGAAAGTCAATTACATACTATGGAATAGTTTGAGCCCATACGTTAAAGAGCTCTCGTGTCAGCGTCAAAACTAATATAAATTGACAAAATTGACAATAGGTTGTAGCTTTTGATGGAAAATTAATTTTATGTACAACTCCCAGGTGAATTAGTGGGAAAATGATAGCATAAAAAGTCATTTATAGAAACTAATGTCAGAAAAAGTCAGAGATCGGCATACCTAATAGTGTTGTCAAACCACAACGTTGACGTTTAGCCCATATTGTGTCCAAAATACACGTAGTACCGTCATAATTTTCGGGAAAACTTTGGTACCAGCTATATTAAAATTGCAAAAGTGACTGCGAATAGAAAATATTTTTTACAATGTCTGGCTGTATGTTGATATTTTACTGGCAAACTTTTAATGTATGCGCGTTTTGTCCGTGAAGAGGGTGGCCTGTACGTAGTGATGGGGTAAATATTGTTGAAACACTATGAAATTTCCAATAATTGTAGGTACAATAAACGCTCATAATGATAATGTTATTTCATAAGATAGAAATAATAATTTTAACCAACGTCTTCAACTGATGTACAACAAAATAACAGTACATAATATTATCTAGAACACGTAAGTAATATTTACAGAATCAGATTTTTTTTTCAAATTTATTTCAAGCTGAATCATAATAATTCGCCAAATCTTAATTCCCGATTTCTGAATTATCGATATTTAGTCTGAAGTTGAGCGCATCCTTATGTGTGGAGGTGAATAGAAACTTACTCCGTCGATTTCAAAAGCTTAAAGAACTAATTTAACTGCGTCCCTTAACGGCCACTCCAATAAATTCTAATCTAGTAGGTATATTTCTAGTTATTTAAAATGTAAATCTGTAAGTTTCATAAAGTGTAATTTAAATATTATTATTAGCATACTTACTTGAATTGACTTTGGAAACATCTAAAAGATATCTGAACTACATTATTGATTTTTATTAGACTTAAAAATGATAAACAATAAAATTTTAAAACATAATCTTCTACGTTATAATAAGATGACCAATTTTCACTTAATTGCAGTCAACGTATGAAGCTGAAAATGTATGTTAATTACACTATGATCAAATAACCCTTCCAAACAACACAGTTTTTTGTGCATCAAAACAAAAGCCATCAAAACAAATGAAAATTCTCATTACCCACCCAGGCAGAAGCCATAACCCTTATTGCTCAAGTAGTAAGATCTAAGTTCATTATAATTGCAAAGGTTGTTATCAGTATTATCAACATTTTCATGGCAATTTCGCAAATGTTATCTGCAGCTCGTGTCAAGGTGGTACTTAATTAGACAGCCAACTTCGTGCAATGCATGTTAATGACTGACATTTGCATTTGCATTGCGATCGTCCCTTCCTTAAGGTACTGTCTCGTGAAGCGAGCGCGGAGTAGTTAACCTTAAGTAGTTAAGTTAACAGTTAACCTTTTATGACGTATCATGTTCAGAACCTAGATAGAGATGATATTATATTAGCATCACCACTATCACTTACTATCACCACGCATCGAATACAGCTACTTTAAGAACAGAATGATAGAATTATCATATTCGATCTCACAACTTACACAGTCTTCCGAGAGGAAGCAAAAATCAACAGTTAAATAGAATTTGAGTTGCTAAAACTTGCTATTGGCGCCGAATCTCAGTTTTCTCAGGGTATGAAGTCTCTGTTCACTGTAACATTAACCAGCAAGCGAACGGCGAACATTCGGTAGCGACTGTTCATCAAACATGCCTTAACTGGGTGTTTGACTATCGGAGAAGGGGCGGAAGGAGTAGCAGGGGGTAACAGCAACTGTCAAAATCACCACGTGATCATTACACCAGAGAATGAGTCGGAAAATGAACGCTCACGGATAATTGGCGTCAGGAATGAATTTGTGATTCAGTAACGCGATATTTTGATGAGGTGCGGATGACTGGGTTAGACTGTTGTTGTTATATACGGTTATTTATTATATTTTTCTATATTATATTGTCGTCCGAAGTGCTTTTATGATTGGAGACCGTAAGCGTGTTGTAAAATCACTCTATGGCGTGTCTAATTTTAAAATCAGTAGTAGGAGATAAATTATATAATAAACCAGGGGTAACTGAGTAGATGCAAAACCTATACTGAGATGTAGAAATAAAGAGAAGAAATGTTTTTCTTAGAAAGTAAAAGTTTTTGATTTTTTATATTCTATGGAAATGGTAGACCCATCACCCAGCTTTTGGCCGCTTTTATTCTCACAAGGGAACGATATTCCTACATGAAAATTATGTGCAATTTTAAATTGGTTTTACAGTGAACATAAAACTAATATTTATTTGCTTGTGTATTCCCATGCAGACTACTGATACGCTAGTTTAATCATACGTAAACTTTGAAGCACCGAGCAAACATCTTGTCCTATGCATTTCTCCGATGTTGTTGCAAACTATCCCTTAACTTTATCGTGTTAGGGAGCTATTTTATGTGAAGTCCTATGAATTAATGGTTTCGTAGCACCGTCCATTTCGGAAAAGGTGCTTAATAAAAAAAACAGAATACTCTATTGTATATAATTTAAAAGTAATTCACAACAATATTGTGTAAAACTGACACCGTATCGCCAAATTTGCTAAAAGTATCTGAATAAGAATCAAATTTTATATAATATACTTACTTGTCAATATTACCACATTGGTGGAATATCAATCATTAATTTTCAGAGTGCAGGAAAATGATTATACGAAAAAAAAATGTTTTACTGCGGTCGGCCCAAGAAGTTTCGGCTAAGTGTCCATCCACCACTTTACTGAATCATGATGTTGACTGCCATTGGACTAGATAACTGACGAAAGGGATTGACTATGAACAGACCTTAAGTCCGGTGGCCCGGAACGCTACTATAATTAGCTTTAGAGCTTGTGGCTGCAAGACTTTTCTAATTAGTGAAGGAAAGTGCTATGTAACCACTTGTTTTGTTACTCGTGTAGTATTTAGTTACTAAAATTGTGGGAACACATAAAAAATCTCGTCAAAACAACGTATCCAAACCGAACCATACCTCCCAACCCACAGTCTACTCTAAAGCAGCTACGTTACTTTATTACTCTATTGCCTGTTTATAATATTTTTGTTTGCATAGACTTCATACTCGCAAAATTGCAGTCGATTCCAGGGGGATATTAAGCCACCCGCCGTGTTCCGTATTTCAGCCATAACGACCCGCTTCCTGTTTATCGAACTCTCTAGACGTTTCTGTATTATTTTAGAATGTTCCGTCTGAGATGATAATGTTGGAAGCGACAACTATCTCCTGACTAGATTAAAGTTTCCAAGGGTGGCTATGTAGCGATAATAGTGATATAAGGCGACGTGTTACTACAAGGCAGTGTTTAGTAGTTCATAAAATTTCGCGTAATAAATAAAAAATATACCTCAGATTAATTTGATATTAGTTTGTGTGCGAATCAAATCGTTTTTAGCTAGTTATATAGGCAATTTTCTTCAGATATATATATATATAATAAACCTTCAGAGTCTATTTGTTCAGTCTTGAAAAGATTTCACTCATATGTTTCTGTCATTACAGATTGAAAAATGTGGTTAATTACGGAGCATTTGATACTTAGGCTCAATATAAGTTGTATTAAGTAATTTAAAAATAGTCTATGAAACCGCTACAAGGCCACGTTAGTTCCCAAAATGCTTGCAGCATTGCCACGGACATAACATGGTCTGATGATGCCATAATATTATTGCCATATGGCAATGCTTAGTTTTTGGGCTAAATAATAGTCATCATCAGATAAAATTGATTAACCTTACAAACCTACCTACAGCTCATACACACTACTGTTTATTAACGTCAGAGAGAGCTCATATGATGCCGAAAGTACTATTATAAAAAGCCCTTTTGTGTACTACCCTTTCATAGCGCAATGAAATGCTCTTTTATACTTCAAGAGACTCCCAAAATGCTTTCTCTTTTGAACCTTAAGCCAATTGTTACAAAGTCGAAACTTAGCCCGTGATTTTTTTGGATATGTTGAAAACTCGCAGGGCCTACAAAAACAGATACTCGGTTAAACAATGCCCGTTTTGATAATATAACGGCTCTTGATGAGGGTTCCGTACGGGAAGTTATACACAATTGCGATGTTGGAACACTTTTCGAGCTCTTACCTTTTTTCCTTTTGAAACGCGAGGTGCTGTTGTGATGTCTCAATGGAGATGTTAATGTAAATGCGGGGAATATTTTCGAGTGGAATTAAAATGAAACGGCGCTAGGATACTGAAGTGAACAGCGTCATGTTAATAAGACCGTCATGGAGGTTCCTTTGTCCGGGTTTCGCAAGCTGAAATAACATGGCTGAATAACCAAAAAGTTGATTCTTCTGCCTTGCTAGGAGAATAATAAGACTAGTGGTTGAATAGTAGCCTCTTTGTCGTCTGTAAAATTTAACAGTAGGTACGTACTATGAAGCTGAATATTAATAAGGTCGGTGGCTCTATTCTACGAATTCCCACCTACGCCAATTTTATTACTATCTTAACATTGCATCGAACTGTACGATCTACGTTGGGCCTTAAACTTTCACCTAAAAGGTACTAATATACCTTTGGCACATTTAAAGTTTCCATAAGGGCACTTCACTAACTTGAATGGGTCTTCCTTTATCTCCTTATCGTCCAATCAATGTAAATCCATATTTATAGTGCTTCCTAATACCCATAATCATCAAAACATTCCAAAGTTTCGACCCTTTGATGGTCCATGCACCATCATATCCAATCAAAGAGGTTTATGATATTACAGACATTTACATTGTAAACAGACTGGGTGTATCAAAATTCCAAATAGTTCAGGATTACCTTTTGTAAACTAAAATGGGACGCAATCATCATCTTGTGGACTAGGATTACATGGGGGCAAAGGATTATTGAGAATATTTAGAGTGGGAGCGGACGCCGCGGTTGATTACGAACTAGAAATTTCTAATTTGAAATGCTATTGCATTTTGTCAGTGTGCTATGGAAATAATATAATCACAAAAAAAATGTTAACATTTGAATGACCTAACAGCCCTAGTTGGGATTTAGCTTAGACGTAACTGACCCGTAAATAATATGAATGAATTATCAAAAGAAATAAACATCAGACGAGAGTGACAAAATTATACTCATAACTGACAAGCTATGAGTATAATTTTGTCACTCATCAGATTTTGTGCCACTGTAGAGTATTCCAAGTGCTTCAAATACATTTGCCATATTTTATGGTGACGTATTGCAGACCGTATCATATTTGAGCGCCTCAAATGATTTCAGCCCACTTTACTAAAAGCGCTAACATATTCTAGTAATTAAAATAACCATTACCTCCCCTTCTAAAAGGATTATGAACAACTCGGCGCCAACTATGCCTCACTTTATGCAATGTTCGGACCGCCTCGGGCACGACCCTCGGTCCTGAGCAAATATTCCTGTAATCATTCGGTTTTAATTATTATTGGTAGTGGCTAAGTTCTGTTTGATGTATTGATTAGAAACGTGTTTGTGTTCAAGTGTCGGGGTGACGTCTATAGAATCTCTTGACGGTCTGCGGTGGTCGGTATATAGGGAGACTTTGGAAATCAATTCAATTAACATTATCTTAGAGTCATATTAATACAATTGCACGGGACGAGTTTCATTTTCATTGTTACGTAATATCTGTCTATACGTAATGTCTTCTTTTTTATTGATCAGACCTCATTGACGGACAAAGGCCTTGCTGAAGTAGTTTCAGCTAGCTTACAATATTATCTTATGCCGTATAAATCGGGACCTAGCCTGTAACAAACTCATGCCATAAAATCTATATCTTTACTACAGGACTTTATGTAACTCGTGCGTAAAAATTATCGCTAACAGCAAAAACAAATAAGCGAAAACGACATAAACCTCTTATCCCTCTGCATCATGCCTTAGCAATAAATACCGTGCGATCGTTACATTGAAAATTTCATATAAAAGACGTAAACACATTGGGGTAACATTGTCGCAAACTACTACCAACTTTACGAGGGTATAACCATAAAAAACTCATCGGAGAGCGAGAGAAAAATATGAAAATACACCTAATATCACACCTTGTATTTATGGACGCCAGTACTGAAAATTGCCAAATAGAATATGAGGTCAGCATTAGGTATCAAGAAAAGTCACGCCCATCGTCGGTTAATAAATAGAGGTTTATATACGACTAGACTACTAACCACTTGTCTGACGGAGACATTATTTTCATGATTTTCACTATGTTTAACAATTCATGTGGGTGTTAGTAATTTATAATTGGTGGTTTTTTAATACTTTATAGCTAGCATTTGACTAATATCTCACCTTGTCTAAGTGACGATGTGGTCAAAGGTAATAAACATGCTCGCTCAGCCTACAGTGGGTTAGGGCTCTCAAGGACTGCGGAACAACGTAAATTTGCCGACAGATTTTCTACTTGAGAAATTGTTGATTGTTTTTGATAAAGCTCTATAACTGTTCTATACTGATTCGTGTATGTTCGAGAATAAAAGTTTTTCCATTTAGCGCGAGTATTTCCCTATAGAAGTCATAAACACACCGGCCAGTCTGAGCCCCACCCCTCTACCCCCCGCGTGTCTGTTTGCCCCTTTTGTTAAGGCAAAAGTTGAATTTTATTTTCTCTCTCACCAGTCCACATTTTTGTTGGCAAAAAATATTTCGACAAAGCATGGAAATAATTTTAAAAGTGTAAATGGTTTAATTTGTGAAAAAGTGTTTATTACGTTATTATTACAGGAATTACAATGTTGCTATGTACATAAATTGATTGGGACTGTGTAATAATAAATGTTTTATCCTGTTATTGTAATAACAAGACAAACAAAAATTATATAGAAAATTACATCATTAAAAATGTTTATTATAACTATAGTTCGAGAGAAACACTTAGCACAAGCACCTAAATCACGATTACAAAAACATCCAGAGTAAATCCGTGGGTAGTACGTCCATAGATTTTAACGGCTATTTAAAAACAGAATCCAATGAAAATTAGATCAAGCTCTTTTTAAAACAACCTCACCGCTAAAACAAATTACATTTAAAAATAAATACAGAGGAACCCGTAACATTTACCTTAATGAGACACCCATAAACAAGGTTGCGTACAAAAGTGTGTACATTCCGTATACTGTGCCGGAATTCAGAGGGCATTTCGTAAATTGTAGATTATTGAGCACAGATGTTATAAAATATACAAACAGTATCTAATATCGTAGTTTTACTCAAGTAACTTCCAACTTTTTGTGGAAATAAAGTCTGTCTTATCTAGTGAAAAATGACGTGTCTTGATCATTGGAGGTCGGAATTCCGAAATTGAAGACAATGTATTTCCGATTTTTGTGCATGTTTGCGAGCTGACATCAGCTTGCAAGTACAGATGTCGGATGACGTGAATTTGAACTGTATCTGCCACGGTAAAAAATAAATAATGTCAGTACACGTTTTAGTCTTACTATTATTGTTATTATTTAAAACGGGATATTTACTATGTAATATGTTATTTATAATGTATTTCCAAATACTTGTTTAGCATGTAAAAGCAGCTCAGTGCAGTTCAGTCACTGTTTTCACCAGTACTGTGTTATTGGCTGAGTTATTTAATAGACGGTCCACGTGCATTTTTGGTTATTATTATTGGGGCTTATATAACCCCAGCTTAATCCAATGGAGTCTCATTACGGAGCGTTCGGAGCCCGACTTTATTTGCTCTCCCGGCTTTGGCCGAAGCCTCTTGATACCCGTAATAGCACGAAGATAGACAGCGGCAGAAGCAGCGCGATAACATAATTATTAAAAATTGCTTTCGATGTTGCTGAAAACGTTTTTTTCATTAGAACTCCGGACTTGAGATTTATTGACTCAATTTCGTTGGGGTTTCTGTCTAATATTGTTAGTGTAGTTTCCGTGGTGTTGTTTTTAAATAGGAAATTGTAGAACTAGTTGACTATCTAGGTAGGTAAGTAACTAATATGTAATGTACGTAATTTATGTCTCAATTTAATTGTTTTTCAGTTAGAGAGTACTTACCGACTTTTAGGATTTTGTATAAAAGATTTATACCGTGTCGTGTTCTTTCCTGCAAAGTTAAACGCTTCTTTGAAATTCTACTTTGTACCACTATTTGTTCAGTGATTCTACCATGATTTCAATTAAAACACTTTTACAATATTTCCATCGAACCAGCAATTCCAGAATTCAGAATGATGGTAGGTACTATGTTATACAAGATTCAGAACATATCTCCTAAGCTATTGAACCTTGATGTACATTGTATAACAATCAACATAGTGCAATACAATTTAACAAAACAATGGCGATAGTGAACGTAGCAGGTGTTCCACCGAAACAAAGTCTCCTCACTTGTCTCGTCCGAAGGTTTCAACTTATGGCGCTTACACATGAAACAGTCAACGCTGCTATATTTTTCTATGTTCTCCTTTTTACTCTTATTTATTTTCTGTGTTGTCCTTTTTAAACTTATTTACTTTTTTCTTAATTTTTTTTTTCAGGTACTTAGGCAGTGATCAAAAGCATTTGATCACTGATGTTATGTAGTAGTCCTTTAATCTGTGGGCCATTGTCTAACCTGATGCGGTCGTATAGCAGTAGCCTTTAAATAAAGAATTGAAGATTCCCGATGATGTGTCTTGAAACGTTTTCATTTTCCACTTATTTATCTATTAGATATATATAGGTATAGAGATAATTTTAATATACGTCATAGGCGGACATACTAAAAGCATTTAGATCTCCTAGTTGCTGCGGCATTTACTACATTGTGGTACGTTATTAATAATTATAGTTAAGCTCTACACAATACTATGAAATTCCAATTATATATCTTTGAGATTCCATAGTGATATGTCAAAAAAGGAATGTGTCATAATTTCAACAAAAAAGCAATCAAGTCTGCAGGTTCCCTAACGCCCTACGCTCCATTTACACCTACAGCAATTTGTTTCGAATTCTCGTGGTATACATTTTTCTTTACACGTAGTTATCTTTCTCTCACTTCGCTGGAGCACTTTAAAAAGGATTTACCGTGTTTTATCTTCAAACTGAAATTTTCTTTTTATCTAAATAAGAAACTCCTGGTATTGATGCAACTACTAACGCCTTGATATGTGCAAAAGATTATTAAAGATATGGTTCTACCTATAAACATTACAACATTAAAGAAGACCAATCCTTTAAATATACAAAATGCCTGATTTTAGTACAGGAGTAGATAGTCCAGCTGGGTCATTCTAAAAAACCAATCTATACCTATTTATGTACTTTAAATACTAGATAGAGCCAAGGAAGATTTAGACGTACCCTAACGTCCCTACGCTGTACGTATTTACAACATAGATTACTCCAGATGCAGTTGGTTAAGTTTGCGAAATGTATATCGTTCCTCTGTCGTGTGCACGTCCCTTGGTATTTCTCTAGATCGAAGTATGAAAAGCCCATGTACGCTACATCGAAAGTACTGGAGTTTGATGTCCGGTAGTTCGAAAGTACGCGATTGTAATGTACATACAATCCTACTAATGTTATATTCGTAAAGGTAAAAGTTTGTGTAGTGTTGCGTATTTTTGTGAGTTTCTTACTTCGTCACGCTCAAACGGCCGCACCAACTTGGATGAAATTTGGTATGGAAGTAGTTAACATTCTGTATTTAACACATGGCTACTTTTTATTCCAAAAACAACGGGTCAAACCGCGGGGCGTAGCTAGTTACTATTACATAAAAACAACACTGCTTCTGAAACGACGCGCCAATTGTAAATAATATCCGATCCGCAACATTAATATAGAAACAGAAACATTATTAATGGCATAGAAAGAGAAATAGTCGCCACGTCCCGTTCTATATTCCACGTTTCCGTTTTGTAAACTCCCCATAACATTATGTTGATGGCGGCAATAACGCTTGAAATATTTAGGAATATCCTAACAAACGAGGCGTTTTGTGATAAATAGGTGGTGGGATAGTCGGTGTGGCGGATTGACCGTGTCGGAGAAAGATTAGGTGGGCCCATTGTGGAGGATTTTTTTTATTTGACAATTTGTTCAAATCATTACGTATTTGTTGTTTTTTTGAAGTTTGTTTTTTATTTCAGTACCTCTACACACACAGTGAGGATTTTTTCGCAAGGATTTATAAATACAATATATGGCACCAAAATTCTGTTTAAAACATACTTATAGCTATATAATTATTATTTTAGGCCAAATACAATTATTAGGTATTACCGCGAACTAAATTTTGTTTATGTCGATAAGCGAAGCTGCCATAATAATTATTTTTTGCAGTCAAATATCAAGATGAGCCAACACTTTGGTTTATTATCGCGTCTATGTCCTGCTACACACTATGACACCCTGATACAAAACTTTAATTTAAATGCCTTGTAACTTCACTTCATCATCATCATTATCAGTCTGAAGACCTTCACTGCTGAGGCCTCCCCCTAGTGTAATGCCTAGAGTTGTCACAGGCTGTTTCAAACTGAGACAAGATAGTTTTATTCACCTCTGGCATTTCAGAAGCCTGATACAAAATGACATTGACTAGAATATTATTTTCGATTGTGTTTTAGTCAGTGCGATGTGACACACGAAACTAATATTGCTGACCAATTTGTCCATCAAAACTTTTAATCCCTATTTGGATATCTACCCTTTTGTATCAGACCAATTATCCCGTGCTTTTGATATGAACATCGAACATCAAAAGGCTCCCCAATTTATTAGTGTAACTATTCAAAATTTTCCGTCATAATTGAATGAGTTGCGAGGGTAGTCCACACTAATTAGGGATCTTCATATTGGCCCAGCCAATGTATTGTTACTTGTAACTGACCGGTAGTCTACATACGGACTTGCAAAATCTATATTGTATAAAAAGTTAATATCGAACTCGAAGGCATCGTCTTTCGTTACTTCTGTGTTGTATTCTTGTTCAGTAGCTTATTTTTAAGTTTCCTAGACAATTCCTAAAGCATGGTGTGGTTTTTGCATCGATTAGTTTTTTTCTTTTTCGTTTAACCTTGTCTATTTGGTGGTAAATTTAAGTCTTCATAAAGTTTTGTACTGTGACACCTGAACCTCAAGTTTTATGTAATCGCTCCAAAGTCACATAATTAACTTGTATAGGAAGAAAGCTGTCTAAATTGGCGATTTCACTATAATATTTATTCCCTCTATAGACTTTACCTGGCCGACTTTGTTGCAAACTGTATAGTCTAACTTTTTCGTCTGTGTGTCAGTCGCTTACGGATTGCGAAATGAGCAGAGCCAGCACTCGGCAAGTGGAGAGGCATTGTCCAGGGACCGGCTCCGATGTAATCCGGGGGCTCAAGCCTAGTGGCAAATCCGTTACTAATGAACGAGGCAGGTGACGGCAGCAATCATTTGAGGGTTCTAGATACTGTGGGTCGCTTTTTGAGTTAATTGGATTGTTAGAATGTATAAAAGGTAGATTTGTAACTCTTATAACACTTATTGCAAAACATAATGAAATAAAAATTCGTGATTACTCTATAAATTAGCCAATAAACCGCATCCGAAGAACAATGAAAGCCACCTGTCGACGAGCGTGCGATGGCTTATCATGCACGTGATTTCATCATCCATAATTAGGTATACGATTGTGGCGTGACTCTCGTAGATATTAAACAAATTGTACATTCAAATAATAATTACAAATACATTTACATTGATGGTAATTATAACAACAAATCAGACTCCTACCTAAATTGTAACTATGTATTATCAATGGTTCCTACCCCATAATTCATGCAAAGTCACGCCGTCACTTCAACGGATAGGATTTCCCCACGGACCGTCTCAACAAGATGGAATCATGGTTCTATGGGTACCTAGTACCTACCTATCTAATTGTGAATTCGATGCGGCCAATAAATATTCCAATAGCACCGAATTTGCATAATGGCAACCGTATTTGCTATACGTTCCGATATACGGATAAAGTATGCATGAGATTCGTATACAATCGGTACAGTCAGTGACAATAGTGGAATATTACGACAATGTGAAGTTCGGCGCAAATAGTATACTTTTGCGTAGTTAAAGGAACTTTTGCTTATTCTGTGGTTAAAGGTATAGGTGTTAGAACTTATAAGTTAATTTAGTTACTTATGTCGCTGTTTGTACTTATTGTAAATGTTTAAGAAGTACGTCTGGCTAAGGCTGTGGTCTCACTGACGCCACCGCCACCGACTACCAGGGCGTGAAAACCGGGTTAAATATTCGTACCGGTTTCGGCCTAAGTACATAGAAACTTTTAGATGCGGTTTCGTTCTACCTTTAACCTTAATTTACCGGTTACAAGCAAATAACGCAAAAAATGGCATACGAAGTGACTCTGTAACCGGCTGGTGGCGTTAGGAGATCACAGCCGTACACAAGTACGCCTAATTATACAGTAGGTAGTCCTTGAACATACAAATGTTCATGGACTATTGTATAATTCAGACAAAACGAGGTGGTATAATTTAAATAAATTATGCCAAATGCCACGTTGTAGAATCTTTTTTTGAGTCTATGCATCTAGGTACAATAAGAGTTTGAACTTTGAAGCCGCACTGTAATGCGCACGCACGGGTTAGCCACCTTATTTAATCTTCATTTTGGTTTATATGCAAAATATGGTTATATAGAGATAACTGTCTCTATAAAGTGTAATATATTTTAGTTGGTATGAGGAAGTAGATACACTAAACACTTATTTCCTTCTATAGGGAAAACGAGACCTTTTTAAATTTTGCCATGCTCACTAACCTACTCATTTCTTTCATAACTTACAGCATTTTATCAAAACTAGATTGAAGATTTTTTATGAATTAGAACTTTTGTCATAACAAAGTTTAAGATACAAAGGCAACAACATCAAACCAACAAATGACGACTACTAAATAAATCCATCAAAGCAAAAACCATCTTAAACTATTTCAAAATAAATTGCAATTTTATCTGATCATTGATCAGTTTGTTTAGAGACAAACAAAGCAGAAACGAAATCAAACGGAGTTATATGCAGACGACATCAAAGACAACAGAGTAGACTCCATAACTTGTTCAGACTAGCTACACCCGCGACTTTGTCCGTGTGATTCTGGAAAAGCAGCACTAAATACTTATATTCATAACTCAGAACAAACATGAAAATGTAAAGTCATATTCCTGAGTAATCCCGAAAACATAAATTGCCATCCGTTGAACGAGTGTACGAGACAAATTTTCAGACAGACAGACAAATATTCTCAGAACGTTAATTTATTATTAGGCATAGTATTAGAAATTAGAGGTTTCATATAAGGCATTGGAATGAAATGAGACAGACACTTCAATCTTGTATATTATATTATATTGATAGTTGGGAACCCTCGGTAGGTACACTGTGGGATAAGGCAATTATGTGGACAAAAGGATGCCTCGTTGCATTGAAGATGGACGGCTGTTGGCGATTGAAAGTTTCCAGTTGACGAGTCGAGAGGCGGAGTACATAGTACCTATATTAGAGGAACAATAGTCAAACTTGCACGTATTTGAACATTTGCGAGAAAACAAATGTGAGAAATAAGTTGTGAGATGTGACTCAAACATAGTGTGGGGGAGCAGTCGCACTTCGTAGTTACACCAACATGCTGTTTATTATTCTATATTATAATTATTAACTTTTTAAGTTGGGTTTTGTGTCCAAATTTTTATAAGACCTACGCCCGGTTTCTGTTACCCTAGTTAGCTTTGAGTTTGACCAACCAATGTTGAACATTCATTACTTCATAGTCGCTTGTATTCGTAATCTGTAAACGTGGGTGTGCAATTGTGCATGTGTGTGTGTACAGTAAAGCCGCGTTAGTTGCAGTTTCCCTCCTGCATTATACCGTACAACCGCAGCCACCCTGCCTGTCCGAAATTTATTGAATTTCACCCCAAGAATAGGATGACCACACGTTTATTGTTCTGTCGGACTTTGATTAGGGATACAGGTACAGTGAATATGATTTAATGATGTCGGAGAGAATTTAGGACGCATATTTGCGTAATTGAAACTTTGATGTTCAATAAGGGTGGTTTTATGGCCGCGTATTTGTTTTCTGATGGAAAATATGAAAGTATCTATAGCCTGTAAATGGAAAACATGAAAGTATCTATGGAGTGAAAATGTAAAATATGAAGGTCAGTCATCTTTTTAAATGATTTTCAACCACGTAGTTGTCGTATTAAACGAAATTCTATCAGCATCCGTTCAGCCATTTCGATTGATAGCAAACATGTAAACTCAAACTTTAACAGCAGGATAAGTATAAGTGGTTCTTAATACTTAAAATAATATGTTACTCACACAAGACGACAAACAATTTTCATTAATATTAAATACACAACGTAAACACTCGCCGCAAGATCGTGAGTCTGTAGCGGGCGGACTATTTGTCCTCTGAGAGAGCTTTTCAATAATAATTCCACGATAAATTCTCTACCACGGAACTACTACGAAACATTGGACGGGTCAATATTTTATTAGACGCTTTTATTTTATTTTGTAACAAATAACAAAGAATTATTTAATAATAATACTTAATTAGGTGATTCAGTGGAAATTTTCTATGACTAAATTATTGTGAATGTATCTAGGAATATCTGCTAAAAATACATAATACGAGAGGTACTAGGAGGATTGGTCAAAGCCACAATTGACCAACGCGTTGGCCATTATTATGCCCGAAGGATTGCTGTGAAACGCGCCAACCCTGCCGTCATATTGTATATTGATCCGTTGCAGCGTCAAGAAAGAACACACCATCTCTTTTTATTTTTTGGAATTTCAAAGTTTTTAAACAATATAATAAAGTAAAGGTACTACGGCGTAGCATGTCTACGATAATCTATTGACGATGCCTACGCGCTATGAAGTCGTGATGGAGTGTTTAATTTATTTCCTCTATGGTCTCGATCGGTAATGACCCGGACCGATTGTGACTGTCACTTATTGTGTATCTACTGGGCATCGCATTAGCTGATGCGCTATTGGCCAGCAGGTATGCCCGCCCACGCAAGTCACCGTGCAATGAGTTCGAGCTGATATGTTTTCATTCTTTCTCAGTTCCATAGTAGCACCATCGTCTGACCGCTACTGGTAGGGGATAGTGGCAACCTCAAGCAATTAATTATTGTATGACTTTTTGACAGCATACCGAAAATAGTTTCTTTATTGAGCTGCCATGTAGCCGGGCGTCACTAATTTATTGTTTTCTAAGTCTTTATTTATTGCTGTTACTATTTTTAGAGGTATATTTACTTGAAAAAGTTTTTCTGAAATATAAAGCTCACAAAATAGTTTTTACTAGAGTAAAATTGTATGTTATGTAAATGTATTCATCGGTTTCAAAGCAATTTGTTTTTAATAATAATTGAAAGTTGGTAATTTAATGGTCTCTATTGTGAGATCAGCTCACTGTCACCCACCATGTTATGGTATTGCCATAAAAACTTTATGTTTACAATATTTTTTCATGAAGCAAGGTAGCGGAAATCCGGTGGAAGGCTTTCGTAGGTTGAATTTTTAGCAATATTTAATTATTCCTAATAATATTTTAGTATAGCCTACTGATACTTTATTTTTATTCGATGAAAGAAAATAAGTTAAATTAAATAAAGTAATTACAAAAAATCCGGGGTAAAATTTACTATTACAAATTATGAACGAAACAGACATCCAAACCTAGTAATAAATAACTAACAAAAATAATTGATCCTAAATGAGAAAAGAATCTGCACTAGTTATAATTTGACAAGGTTTGGCATTGCCATGAACAAAGAGTAATAAAATTAATAAAAAAATACAATACATTTTCAGTCATTGAACTTTGGTATTGATATTTCCTTGATTTGCACCAATATGAGTACCAACCATCGCATCACTCGTACCTTACATGATGCTTGTCCACTGGTGAGTTATGTCGGTGGGCAAGCGACAGATTGCCAACATTACAGTAACGAATTGCCCTAGACATACCCTACGAAGGTGGATGAACTTGCCCACTGGTTGTGCCACTGGATTCACAGTACACAAAGTAATAGGTGAATTCGGTAGGTAGATAAATAGATAAACTATTTATTGAACACAGAACAAAAGAAAATTTGAAGGATAGATCAAAAACATTAGCAAAAAGTTGAGGTAAAAGTGGTAATTTGATATGTTTTCACGTGATATTAGATAGATTGATAAACTTTTTATTGAAACATCACAGAGCAAAGAAAACTTAAAGCAATGAAGTAGCAATAAGAATTACATGATCTGCTGTACTACATACATAGCTACTAGGTGGCGAAATATTGTTAGAGGAATTATTTGATAACGTTTGAAATGCCAATGAATAATTACATGGTTAATAAACCTGAATCGTTATTATATTAATACAGTAATGTCTACAAATAATCACAAAGATTAAGTTGAAATAAATCGCGGCTATCACTCTCGCGAAATGAGGCGGTCGTAAACTAGATCGTAATTGAGACGCAGGTATTTTTATTTCATGCTTCATTTTGTTTCTTCCCCGTTAAGTTGCGTTATTTATTGTTATTTACTACCTGAATGACTATTTTATGTTTTTAAGGTATAGTTATTTAGGAATTGCAGTTTCCCACATTTAATTATGCAAAATGTTTCAGCATCTACGAGTAAGAAGTTTATAAGTAAATCCACCTTTAATTAAGACGATTCTCTTGGTTCATGAAATAATCTCCAAAATTAAGAACAACAATGATGTTTAAAATGCACACTAATAATATTGTACTGAGTTCTGTCTTTATTTATAACCGCAGCCATTTTTCATTCTACTAGGAAACAAAACGGTAACTCTATTAATTTAGAAACCAAGCTGAACTCAGATTATAAAATGTACAATACATAGAACAACTTTCGCTCCAAACATAGACTGTTAAATTCCGGCCTCGACCCCCCAATACATCTCTGAGGCAAACTAAAGGAAAATTGTAAAATTGCCATCGTCCCTCATACCACACGAGGACCTTATTAAAGTTTAAAGGTCCACGCCTATTATTCATGAGAGCGGGGCGTGCTTCACCAAAAGTACAAGTCCCATTTTGCAGTTTATGTGCAACGATAATGGTACCAAATGTAATGTAGGCAATTTTATTTTTTTGTAAAAATAATCATCTTTTTGAAATGAGACAAATTGGCATGCAAAGGCCTGAAGGGTCGTGATTAGTCCTTAAAATCGGTAATTGGTTGTAAAGCCAGACTTGTCAGCGAATTTTTCGTAGTTATCGTTGTTCAATTATTTAGTAAATTTTTCATGTCAAATTGACCAAGTTCTGATGAAAATTCATATTATTATTATTATGATTGCGACAAAGAGCTCATCTGATCACTGAGACTTATGGTATGAGAATTTCTCAATGACTATAATTATCAGGTTGGTGGTTAGAGCGAATTTTTATCGGTGTGCGATGACTTAAATATGCATTTTTAAATTGTCTCTTAAAATATTTACAATTACAAGTCTTGTATATAGAAGTGATTTGTAGCGATATTATTGCACCGAAGGGCCCAGGATACGGTCTCGGTTGATTCCCCCCACGTAATAGTACCTATAACTTGAGATAACTTTATTGGCTATTAAAATAAGTAATGAAACTGTTTCGTAGTTGGTGGTTTAGAATTATTTTGCAAGCTACGTAGGAAATAACAAAAAAATTAAAATGCTTTTGTGAAGAATGTACGGGGAGTGAGATACTTTATTACAATGTTACATCACAACGTCATTATGCAATCTACTAATAATCGGCACAACTACTAGGTGCCTACAAAACGATTAATGGGCCACCATCAACTCATAAGCTATTCGATGACAATATAGATTCGAATTTTTAACCAAAATAATATCCTGCCTTGCATTTAATCTGGTTTATGATTATTACTAGCTGTAATACTTGTATCCTAAACGACACGACCATACAATTCAGCGTAGAAGATTCTAAAGACAGAACCAGCCTAGTTTTGTATATCCTGGAGGTTTTCAAGTCAAGGGTGCGTTAACATCTAGGTAAGAGTGCACCTTAGTATAGTCCGTGGTTCCGTGGGGTCCCGGCAAAGAATAGGACCTCTCCATCACCTCCCGTGGATGTCGTAAAAGGCGACTAAGGGAACACAACCGGGAAATGGGCAGCAGCATTTCCTCAATGTACATACCACCAATACTGCGGTCACCAATCCGCCTGCCAAGCGTGGTGACTATGGCAAACCCCCCCTCCCCCCCATGAAAATGAACACGAACACGAGACGGCCCCTAGTCCCCGGCAGTTCTGCTATTCCTGGCACAGGTGGCGGCCATGGTAACGGCAGAACAAGGGGTGCGAAGAATCTCCGGCAGAGATCCAGCCACCAACCCCCAAAACAAAGACCCTTGGCCCTGGCAACATATAACGCACGCACACTGAGGACCGATGAGAAGCTGATTGAGCTGGAAGAAGTAGTCAGTAAGTTGCGCTGGGATGTGATAGGATTATCAGAAGTCCGAAGAGAGGGGGAGGACACGATAATTCTAAATTCCGGCAACTTGCTCTACTACCGGGAGGGAGACCAGCAATCCCAACATGGTGTCGGGTTTATCGTTCATAAGTCCCTCGTCAATAACATCGTAAAGATCGAAAGCGTTTCGAACAGGGTTATATACCTTATACTCAGAATCACCAGTCGGTATTCGCTGAAGGTCATACAGGTATACGCCCCTCACTCGAAACGCCCGGACGATGAAGTGGAGGCAATGTATGACGATATTTCAATCGCCATACAAGCTTCGAAAACACACTTTACAGTGGTGATGGGGGACTTCAACGCGCGGTTAGGCGTGAGGATTGGCGATGAACTGAGAGTGGGGCAATTCGGATTTGGACAGCGGAACCACCGAGGTCAGCGATTGGCCGACTTCATGGAAAAGGAGGGACTCTTCATGATGAACTCCTTCTTCAAGAAACGATCGTCCAGGAAATGGACGTGGCTGCACCCCGGTGGACACAAACGCGAAATAGGTTTCATTTTAACGACGAATAAGCATATATTCAATGATGTCTCCGTGATCAACAGGGTGAAAACCGGCAGTGATCACCGCATGGTAAGAGGCACATTGAATCTCAACGTCAAGCTTGAAAGGTCTCGTTTGGTGAAATCTACTCTTCGCCCAAGTCCTGCCCAAATCCAAAACCCCGAAAGCTTTCAGTTGGAGCTCGAAAATCGCTTCCAATGCCTCACCGATTGCGAAACAGTGGACGAACTAAACAACGGGCTGGTGGAAATTGTCCAAGCGGTAGGGTCAGAGTTCTATAAGACCCAACGCAAAAATAGAACTCAGAAACTCTCTGAGCATACTCTTAAACTTCTGGCAGACCGCAGTGAAATGAGGTTGCAGTCTTCAGTGGACAGGTCGAAATACGGCTTGCTCAATAAACAGATCTCGAAGTCCATGCGACACGATCTTCGCCTTTTTAATACTAATTGTATTCAAAAGGCGATAGAACGCAATAGGGGCTCGAAAGTGTTCGCTAGAGATCTGTCTGTTGGGCAAAGTCAGTTGACGAAACTGAAGACCGATAGTGGCAACATCGTTTCCTCGAAGCCGGAAATTTTAAGAGAGCTCGAGAAGTTCTATGGACAACTATACACCTCATCGCAAAGTCCTGCTACAAGCACGACTAGCGATGCAAGAGCCCGTTTAACCCGACACTACACAGAAGATATCCCGGACGTCAGCCTATACGAGATCAGAACGGCTCTCAAGCAGCTTAAAAGTAACAAGGCACCCGGGGAAGACGGAATAACGACAGAGCTTCTGAAAGCGGGCGGAACGCCGATACTTAAGGTCCTTCAGAAGCTATTTAATTCTGTCATCATCGAAGGTACGACGCCTGAGGCGTGGGGCAAGAGCGTAGTGGTGCTTTTTTTCAAGAAAGGTGATAACACCCTCTTGAAAAATTATAGGCCGATCTCCTTGCTTAGCCACGTTTATAATCTGTTTTCGAGAGTAGTTACTAATCGTCTCGCTCGTAGGTTCGACGAATTTCAGCCTCCCGAACAAGCCGGGTTCCGAAAAGGCTTCAGTACCATAGACCACATCCATACGCTACGGCAGATTATACAGAAGACCGAGGAGTATAATCGGCCACTTTGCTTAGCGTTTGTGGACTATGAGAAAGCCTTTGATTCAGTCGAAACCTGGGCAGTGCTACAGTCCCTCCAGCGGTGTCAAATTGACTATCGGTATATCGAAGTGTTGAAATGTCTCTACAGGAATGCCACAATGTCTATCCGACTTCAGGACCAGAGTACAAATCCAATCCACATGCAAAAAGGGGTGAGACAGGGAGATGTAATATCTCCGAAACTGTTCACCTCGGCACTGGAGGATATTTTCAAGCTCGTGTCCTGGACAAGGTATGGCATCAACATCAATGGCGAATTCATCACTCACCTTCGATTTGCCGACGACGTAGTCATAATGGCGGAGTCGCTGGAAGACTTAGGCACAATGCTTAGAGACCTCAATATTGTCTCCCAACAGGTGGGTCTAAATATGAACATGAGCAAGACAAAAATCATGTCAAATGCTCATGTCACACCCATGCCGGTACATGTTGGGAGCGATATCATCGAAGTTGTGGACCACTATGTTTATTTGGGTCAGACGATCCAATTAGGTAGAGCCAACTTCAGTAAAGAGGTCAGCCGACGAATCCAACTCGGATGGGCAGCGTTCGGGAAACTGCGCCACATTTTCTCATCGCAGATACCGCAGAGCCTCAAGACAAAAGTCTATAATCAGTGCGTGTTGCCAGTGATGACTTATGGAACTGAGACGTGGTCGCTAACTATTGGCCTCGTGCACAAGCTCAAAGTCGCGCAACGAGCTATGGAGAGAGCTATGCTGGGAGTTTCACTACGTGATAGAATCAGAAATGAGGATATCCGTAGAAGAACCAAGGTCACCGACATAGCTCGTAGAGTTAGTAAGTTGAAGTGGCAATGGGCAGGCCATATAGCTCGAAGAACCGACAACCGTTGGGGAATAAAGGTTCTCGAATGGCGACCACGAACCGGAAGACGAAGCGTAGGGCGCCCACCCACCAGATGGACCGACGACATTGTTAAGATCGCGGGAAGTCGATGGATGGAAAGGGCTCAGAATCGTTCTTCCTGGAAAGGTGTAGGGGAGGCCTATGTTCAGCAGTGGACTTCTTCGGGCTGAAATGATGATAGTATAGTCCGCATATCAGGTGAGATAGAGGGAAAAGGGGGGAAAGATAGACACCCATTCATAGAAAATAAAAAGCCAAGTACCAGACATAAATATGAAAGCTGTGAGTGCACTCCTCCAAATTAGATGATTTTAAAATATAATGCCGAACGTACAAAAGCACTAACTGTCTCATTAAATATGAAAAGTCATGACTGGAATATTGAAGCGCCCTCACAAAGAGAAACAGAAACTAATTTGCAGCTTTATTTACTGCTAAAGTGTACTTTCTGTAATGCCTAGGTCTTCATTAGGGCGCGTTTTAATTAGTAAAATGTACGTACTCATCGTTCGTTGGGGCTTCAAATAAGTCCTTTAACAAGATACAACTTTTTGAGATACGTAAGAAACTACTTAGAGAAACTTTGTTTACTTACATTCAGGGAGAAATAATTTATTATTTCATATTTTTCTTATCAATGCATAATTCGCGATAGAAACTGTTTTTATTTGTATAAAAATGCTATTTTCTCAAATAAAAGTCGTACAATACATGGAGAAACTGAGTTTAATGTTAGACTGCAGACGTCTTTTTAAATAAAAAATTTAGAAATGACATTGATAATGAAAACAAAATTACATTGAAATACTTAATTTGCTGTAAATGCTGTTTGTTGGTGACCGCATCCCTTAAAAACTGTTCAACCGATTTGGCTAATTTTGTAATGTTCAATTGCCCGAAAAATGGCATATACCTACTCACAAACATTAACAGTTATATTTTAAATGGGGGTTTTATTGTAACCCTCCTCACGATAGTGAGGGGAGGCCTTTGCCCAGCAGTGGGACAGTTACAGGCTGAATTATTATATTATTATTATAATTATTAAACACAATAAGAGCCTTTTGTGTTAGCTTGTTATAAAAAACAACTGAAAATCAATTCATTACCTCCAGCCATTCCGGGCCAAACAATTACACTGAAGGATAAGAACAAGAACCGCAATTTAAAACAGATTTCTACAAAGCAGCACATTCTTAATTTGTTTTTAGTGTTAAAGGTATTATCAGCTAAACTTTATTTCACCCAACCAGTTTATTTATATACTGTATACCTCTTAAAACCTCTATTAAAGCTTCACTACTTCTTTGTCCACGCAATTACAAAACTCAATCAAATTAAGTCGGCATCCACTCGATCCGTCGACTTCCCGGCACGCATTGTGCGTAGAATTTCCGTCAAATTAAACACGATCTTCGCCAAACTATTTATAAAGATTCTTAGGGGCGGAAGCCATTCAAGATGTGAAATTTGACGTGTGAACCCTCGAATGCTCTCGATAGGTTCAAATACTCCCATTGTTGAAGCTTGAAAGGTTAACCTGCTTCATAATCGCTGAAACTGGCAATATTCTTGAACACGGTTTTATTTATGTCTTGTATAATATATTTATAGAGATGTAATGAAGGCCTCCCACTAGATGGGCCGACGATATTCAAAGTGTCGCAGGCAACCGGTGGATGCAAGTGGCCAATTGTCGTTCGGTGTGGCGGTCTAAAGGGGGAGGCCTATGTTCAACAGTGAACGTCTTCAGGCTGGTGGTGATGATGATGATGATGATGAAAGATGGTTGCAATGAAGTTCCGATGAAGGAAATCATCAAAAACTTTGGTGGTAGGGTAAAAGTCTCTACCTGGACAGCTACCCTCATGTGGACAATCTGTCACCAAGTCCCTGTCGGGGAGTTCCGGTTCCGGCAGCGGTCCTTGAGAGCCAGTCACTATCTAGGCTGAACACGATTACAATTTTCAACTACATTATGAGATTCTGGTCAAGCTAGTGTATAAAATATACAATAAATACAGCTTGGGTTTCCTCCTCTTTAAAATCTTATCAGTTAGAGGCGAGATACAAAATTCGTCGTAAGATATATTAACATGTCGTTGTGTTAACAACTCTATAGATTTCCTTCTCGTGATATGGAATCGTATCCTATTGCATGTGAATAAGGAAAGAAGCATGAGCGATCTACGCGCATATGTGACCAGTTTAGATAGATCCCTCGAAATAGGCAATTTTATTTACTACCTTTACTATTTTGTACGCAGAATAGAGCACATTCAGCATGTACTACCTTGTCATAATAAGATTTGTGGGATGATGAGCCTTGGAATAAGCTAA
Source organism: Hylaea fasciaria (assembly GCA_905147375.1). Lineage (NCBI taxonomy): Eukaryota > Metazoa > Arthropoda > Insecta > Lepidoptera > Geometridae > Hylaea > Hylaea fasciaria. Next base: position 4,204,102 of record LR990201.1, read on the forward strand.
GAAGAGCCGGAATATTTACTATGTAAAGGTACTAAAGTGTTGACATACTTTGTACAGTTGGCAACAAGGAGGGTAGCTCAAATTATAATGGCTATTGAACTCGAAGCATATAATATGCCCGCATTTATAAAGATTTCAAACAGATTTTGCAAATGAACACAATTTAAAGATGAATGCGTTTTTGGATTCTCATTTCGTCGAACATTTGGTGCGCTTGATTCTATCGGAACGAGGTAATATTTTTGTATCTTTTGTAGAGAAAGGAAAGACAAATGGACCGCATTATGTTTAGATTGTTTATTTTATTTCCATACTTATTAGAAATTTCTACTTAGTATGGAAATAATAATACAATACAAATAAAAAATAATTTAATTACCAAAACACATAAACAATACATATATAAATTACTAATGGTCCCCGCACTAGGGCAACTAGGCATAATAAATTGTAGAGTCTACAAAGTATTTATGTAGGTACCTACGTATAATGTTTTGGGTATTATATAATAATATTATAGTATGTATAAAAATTGGGTGCATAGTCATATTTAGGTATACCCAATACTCAGTGACCTCGGTATATTTTTTCGTGGCCAATGCCCATATTATAGGTACATAATATACAAACAAGACAATTGATGGTCAAATCTATAATACACAAATGCGATCTACAACCATTGCATCGTCTCAAAATTATACGATAGTAGGTGCTTACCACTCGTGAGTTTATCGATCCGTGAGTTTATCACTTACTCAGCAGTGTGTAGATCCGTATCTACACACTGCTGAGTAAGTATAGATAGGCCTCTGTCTCACTCTGGTTCCGGTCCCGTGCTATATAGTCTCATCCAGTGTGTTCTTACTTGGGTTTATTCCCAACGACCACCCCTGATTCTGCCACCAGTGGTGGTCGTTGCAACAAAATAATATTTTTTGGCCCAACCACCCCTAAGTAGTGGTGGTAGTTGGAGCGAAGGTGCCTGGCGATGTCATCCGACCATCAGGCCGGTGCTCTGTCTCGTGGTCGCTGCGCTCCTCTAAATTTTATATACATACTAGGTCACAATATACAAAAAAAGCTATTTTTATAAAACAAAAAATATTCATAGCTTGAATCAAATAAATACCTACTCAATTTTAAACCCTCACAATGAAATCCTAAACAAGCACCTAAAACTCAATATGCCAACACTGATATTTGGTCCAAACAACCAAAGGGAATAGCAAAGCCATAGAAGCACCCACATTAGCATGGAGTGGATGACATACACCCATAGGATTAATCCACATTAGACATGCATCAAAGAGCTTCAAGCAGCATGGTGGAGGCTTATGTTACTATAAAACAGTTGCTTAAGTTGAACGTTTCAGTTTTTTCCTAGGTATGCCCCTAGCTTAGTAAGCCTTAGGTGCACGCTTACATCTAGAAGTAATACATAAGAAGTAAACTCGTGACTTGAAGACTCTGTTAAAATTACCGTGAAAACCAGATTCCGGCAAGAACTCCCGCTTCATTATAAAAGTAGAAGCTAATATTAATAGTAGAAAATAATATTCGTGCGTTGTATGTTCCACAAAGTCGTAGCAATTTCACGTTACAAACTCAGTTCTGCAAGGAATATTCATCTGGAACTCAGAACATGCAATAATATAATCCCTAGCTATAAAAAGGTACAAAGCTAGCTAGTCATAGCAAGTAGCAACCTCATGCAATATTTATCTGAACTCTTGTAAAATGCGCAATCTTTGATACTGTTGCCTTGTCTATAGTCCCCAAAGTCCCCAAACGGCGGAATAGAGTGGTGCCCTCGTGAATCAAATCCTGAACAATGGGAGCCAAATTATAAAGCAATAGATACGTTTGAGAGCTTCTTGACCTACATCTGTCCTAGTTAAATTACTTTCGCGATTGTCGAGGGATATGATACGAAATGGTAATGCAATAGGGTCTACTTTCGATGTAATATCCAATTTGAGTGATACCGAGACTGATTAACAATGTATAATCGTAACGATGGTTACCTTCGTAAAATAGAGATTATGTTAAATATTAAATATTATTGTGATCGATTTAGTTGTTCGTGTCTTGTTGGCAGTTTTGTAGATCAGATTATAATATTTGTAAGAATGTTATTTATTATTACTTTGAAATAAAATGTAGGTATCATAAAAGTATAACTTGCATGTTCTTAACATTATGCTAGAACATGTTTATTACCAAGTTTTGAAATACAATAGGTATTCGATATTCTTAGATAGGTAATAGTAGGTTAGGTATTTCTAGGTGCTCGTATGCGAAAACATTTTGGTGTAGCGTAATTTCAGGCTATACCTATTTTCAGGTTAATCAACTGGACAAACGCGTGTCCAGTTGGTGAATAAGCAGATTTGTGTCTATGAATTTCGGATCTGCGAAACATCATTATTTTTTTGCAATAATTGCTTCAGTATTGGGAACCGAAAACAGTAATGATTGGAGTATATTAAAATCCTCTTACCGAGTACACCGCAGTGCATGTATAATTATTAAATTTGATGAAGTTCTACTTTTAACCATACCTTGGGTAGGTTCTTCAAAATGTAATTTTTACGTCAATCATAATCTTTCAAATGGCATAGCGTACTATGTGATTATCCTAGTCTTTGATCTAATAATTGAAACAAATGAACTCTTCCTTGATTAAGGCAAATCAGCGTGTAGTGAGCATTGAGTGACAGGTTTTGTTTTATACCTTACGACTATTGAAATACAGTAACATAACAAAAAAAAATTGAAAAAATACTCTCAAAGGAAAATCTAAAAGAAATCAATAAATAAAGTTTACCTACACTAGTCCTACACAACTCTGCCAGACATATTTCCAAAATGCTGACAGCATTTCCACGTTCTATTGTTATAGTATAAGTTCTATTCGCATGGTTAGTATTATCAGAGACTCCAATACAACTGCAACGTAAAATATTGATATTTGGTTGTTATAGTCTGTTTATCGGGTGTTGGTAGACCATCTTGTCAGTAAACTTCTTACTCATTTCTGTTGCTAGCCCAGATGAGATTATGGTCAATTGCTAACATATAAAACAATCACTAAATATTTATTAGAACTATACATTTTAAAGTTTGTATTTTTGGATGTGGGGATGACAGTCCACTAGTCAGGAGTTCAGAAGTCTTACGCGGTTCGACTTATATTACCGCATCGCATTCCTTGACCCTATTTGTACCGACGAGTATTTCCATCTCATCTGAAAACTTTAAGGTTCCTTTTCGGAAAATCGTATCGTGTCAATAAGAACTAAATAAGTATTCAATGGCATTATATATTTTCCTTTCCTGAATCAAGTGCGACAGTCAGTTGCGTTCGCCGCCATGGATACCGAGAGCTTTAGTTGTTTGAAGGAAAAGTTTCTTTTTGAAATTAATTTTGTTACCAATATTGGCACCAAAGTCTTCATTTGCCCTTTTGTTGGCAGATCTAAAAACGAAATTCGCGGTTTCTATACAGCTTGTACCCTTATATTTATCACTATCTTCCAATTGACTGTATCATTGATATCTACGAAGTTTAAGAATTGGTTTGAAATAATTAACATAGCTCCTAACTTAGGAGTCTGTATTTTAATCTTGGTCAAATATTCAAAAATGCATACCTGTCAAAAAACTTACAATGACATCTTGAACCATTTCAAAACTGATATCTGGGATGTCATTGAAAATGGATCCGAGAAGCACAAACTCATTCTGCAGAGATACACAAATATATCAAAAATCTTTATTCGTTTCGCGTATTACTATACGATAATCTTAGTGCTGATAGTTATTCTGTTTCCGAGAATTCTCATGTTTTACGAAAGTAATATACTCGGTGACGATGTTAAGTATTTGTACCCGTTCAACGGATGGTATCCTTTCGACAAAGTGAAGTGGTATTACTTGGCTTACACTTGGGAGAGTATCATGACCACCATTGTTATTGTCTTGTTTGTGTTCGCTAATATGATACACATATTATTCACGAGGAACATTTGTATGGAGATTAAGATACTAGGAAGTACAATGGAAGACCTCGTTAGTCCTGAAGATGTAAAAAACATAACTAAAAGAAGATCTGTTAATGAAACGAACGAGAATATCAAAAAGAAGCTAAAGATAATTATAAGAAGGCATCAATATTTGGCGAGGCAATAATAACAGATAATTTGCATTCATATTATTAATATAATATACTGCTCATACAGCTATTGGGGACTATATAAATGTATATTGAAAATTTGTTTTAGCGTAGTATCAGATTTGGAGAGTGTGCTCGGAATGGGGATGCTTCTAATATACATTTTTGGATCAGTTTTCATATGCCTCACAATTTTTACAGCCACGGTACGGTTTAACCCAAAAATTCCCTTATGCTCGATGAATCCCACACCATAGTTCTAACAAAAATAATATCTGTAACCCTCCTTCGGCAGTCGGGTAAAAAGACACATGCGACAGATTCAATTCCAATATTTTGTGTCGTATAAATATTCAAACTTCTGTTTCGATTCTGTTCTGTGAATAAGATTTGCTTTCACTAACCACGATTACATTTGCCAAAAAAAAAATATTTTTATTTGCAGGTAGTTGACAACTTGTACATGACCCTGAGATATTTTTCATTCTTCTTTTCGTTGCTTGTCGAAGTATTTATCCAATGTATCATAGGACAAACTCTAATAGACCACGTAAGATTTTCATTTATATGCAGTGTCCTATTAATGGCCAGTTCTGAAAATGGCATAATACTAAGAGTGTGTCTAGTCACAAATGGATCAATTCTCAAAATTGACTCTTCTACGTTACCTACGACTCAAATAATGCCAATCTCAGAAATGGTATTCCAATATAATATTTGTGCAATCACTAATCATGTTTTAATATGGATTTCAGAGCGGGGTTTTAGAGCGAGCCATATATTTTTGTTGTTGGCCTTACGTAGATCGTGACACTAAGCGGATATTGCTCACTTGCTTAATTCGAGCCCAGAGACCTCTGAAATTTAGCGCTAACGGATACCTAACAATGAATTTGGACACCTTTAGCCAGGTATTCCTACGAATTTTATATTCACAAATACCATTAATTAGTGAAGATAGTATAAAGTGTGTTATTCTAAAATTTAATGTTTGTTTTTTTTCAGGTTTGCCGTTTATCTTATCAATTTTTTAATTTACTGCGGACAGCAACATTGAAGTAGCCCCAGACATCTTTTCAAAAGCTTTTATTTAAAATTAATATGGGGGTTATCAAGTTGCAAGATAGTTATGTTTTATATTTAAATGCACATAACTGTAACTACAATTGTATATTACTAGAGTTAATAAACCACACTAAGTACAAAATAATCGTTGTTTGAGTATAACCCGAAAATAGTTTTAGTTAACCACAAAGTAAACGTATCGGTAAGTATTTATAAATAGCTACAATTCCACGATAAAATATTTCTTGAACCCTGACCATTAGCAATATTTCATTTTTGAAGCAATATTTTGTTTAGTACCTAATTGTTATGTTTAAAGTAGTTTGTGTTTTATTGTTGCAATTAAATGTGTTTTTTCTTCTTCTTCTTCATTAATATTCAAAGGCACGTGGTAAAATTATGAGGTTCCTATATCCACGATAGCGAAAACTTGTAAAGTCAGATCGACAATGGGTGTGAATTTTGAAATAGCCTGGCACATTGCAGCCATAAAAACAAGATGTCTACATCGTAACGGGAAATGTAGGCATATTCGCTGGATATTGCCCAAGGAAATTGGGCAAACTGGTTTTCGAAAGAATTGCAAGTTGATGTAGAAATTTCGAATGATTTGGTTTGGACGAAGAATTAGTTTTTTTATGTGTTTAAATACTTCGAACTTTTAAAATGTTAGTAGAACGCTAATATAGCGGTACTTTGGGCTAAACTAAAGATTAGCCGTTACGCGTTACCAACGTCCTTTGGCATGCTTTACAGCGAGTCGTCTTTAAACAGTATTTTTTAAATTAAGTTGATAATAATTGTTGATGAGTTGCTGATATTATGTTTTATTGATTCGTTGAAAGTATTTTAATAATTCAATTAAATATAAACTATGTTGTGGTATTAGCAGACCACTATTAAAAAATAGGAGTAATTAAAATAAGAGAACAATGACAATTCATTTTCTCATATTATATTTTTGAGAGGACAAAGTCTGTCTGGTCAGTTTGTGATAATAATAAATAATGGCTGATTACAATATCTTTTAACGAATTCCATAATTAATCATCAAACCTTATCTATCCACTGCTGCGCACGGGTAGAGACCCGAGATCCGTACGTAATCAGAGGATTAGGTCATGGTCCAATGGATTGGTCTACCAATGTTATCTATAACATGCCTCCAAAATAATTATTCGGCATGTAGGTTACCTCACAATGTTTTACTTTACCGAAAAACGAGCTATAATCACGTGCATTTTTGGTACATCAGGCAATACCAATGATGTATGTAATTGAAATTTGAACTCGTAACCTTCTGCATTGCAGGCAGACGTTCGCTCGCTGGACTCACCGCTTTATATTAATTAAACGCAAATAAACGACAAACCAGCATTTATTCACAGATACAAAAAAAGATATTGCATTTCTTATAGAATCACGATATCCCATAACCATAATATTTTTATGAAGAATTTATTTATCACGATACATTTCATTGAGGGTAATTAAGGTAACTTTATGGACTTTTCAACTATATAAGGAAGAAAAATTCATCGTTCCTCAGTGTCGTGGTTCCAAGATGAGACCAAATCAATTTATCTTGTTAGGGCTTGTACTAGTATTGCCTTTTAGTGCATTATGTCACACAAGACCTGGTAAGTTATTATTTTTCACTTATTAAAAAAATATTGCTACTCACAGAAATTTCGTTGAATTTGTAGCATATTATATCTACTAGCTATGTCCCTCGGTTTATAGCTTATTTATACCGAGTTTTCAGTTTATAAAATAAAATACAAAGCTTTGCTTTTCGTTTGTTCCTTAGCCACTCCATAGCCATAGAACGCTAGCTAAGAGCAGTTTAGAACAAACGGATTATTAACTTTATAGCTTAATTATTTATACTGCGAGCGAATTGAACAATTGAATAAAAAATAACGAAGGAACTTTAGAGTTCCTTAGCATTCATTAACATAATTTCGGCTACTTTTTACTCCAAGAAACGGGAGTAAAACCGCGGGGACAGTTTGTTTATGATAATATAATAAGTAGAAGAATGATGCATTAATAATTATATTTTATAAAAACAATGTTATAGGTTCGTCGGACCGCGCCATAGCTGGTAAGTAAATACAAATACATTATAACTAACAAGGAGATAAAATAGTTTTTATCCCATCTATTAGAAAGAAGGCAAAGGGTTCCTCGATAATTGTGAACAAAGTGGGTCATTCCCGCGCACTTAATAACAGCGACGAAAAGACTTTTCTCACAGTTTAGGATGAAAAGCAGAGTGTACCACACGGGAACAAAATTATTTACCCTCTGAGTACTTTGAATCTCTCACTACGCTTAAGACTCTCCTCTATAAGAACCCTACGCTTCACTTTGGATTCCAAAAATTATCTCACGCCCTAAATACATTATTTTGTTCCTTACTTATTACTCCATCGAAGCTGAAAAGAGAACCTTTTGTTTTTATTTTCATTCCCTATCCGGGATTGAATTTTGGGACCGGTAAATCTACAATCTATGTTTTGACGCGTTCTATTATATTTCTATGTTATTCACTATAATTATATTCTTACTTTCGATAATTGAGTTTTTTACTTATATACAGTAAATTATAATTTTATTCAATAAACAACAACATATAAATCTATTATGTATTCTATTCTTATTATTACTTTGACATGATTACGTTGGAAAGATGGTTAATTAATGTAATTGATCCTAACCACGTTTATTGACTGAAATGAAGAAGTTAAACTATTAAAACAGGCTTAACAATAAAGTTAACAATAACAATAAAATTAGTTAACAAATAAAGTTGTGAATATCACACCATTATATAAATTTTGGTAACTGATTAATAAATAATAGTTTAATTTAATTGTTACCAGTTTTTCACTAGTACCTTTCTGTTGGGTTTAAAGTCGCTTTAAATGTTTCTCCTATTTTTTTGTTCATGTTGGACGTTTGTCGTCATCAAACAGAAGTTTTATTACTTAATAGGTATTCTGTAATTACGAACCCTTATTTATTGCAGAAGCTACTGCTATGAACACAAATGGAGGTAGTGGCTCGACCTCAGCAACTGCCCAAAGTAAGTCAACACTGTGACTCTGATGTGGGAACGATGTGGAATAGTAGAAGATGTAGTGACAAAAATAGAAAATGCAATGCTTCGGTCGGGTCTCTAGATGGTTGGGACATCTAGAGTCAATCTTCCTACATCCATCCCAGATGAAGGAAGATTGACGAAACAAATTTATGGATCTAGTGTGAAAGGACGAGCCTGTGGGGTCAACGTAGACGAACTTACACGATCAAATCGAGAACGTCTTATGGAAAGGCCTACCCATAACCAGAGAGCATGTATGAAACAACTCATGAAAGTGGAAGAAGCGAATAAGGTGTGTTAGGATCGTACATTATGGAAAGATGTAGTCTCTGCCTTCCACAACGGGAAACAGGACTGTATGTATTATGTATTAATTTAATAGTATAATAAAACACGGTATTTATGTATGAATGTAAAGCGGCGAAGGCATAATCAGCTATTTATCTCATTTTCCCATCGCCGATTTGAAAAACTATATTTGAATCACGTCTTAGGGTTAGTATAAAATAAAGTCTTTGTATAAATAATAATGTTTAAGGTATGGCTGAAACATCAGGAACTGGTAACAGCAATGGACACTCTGAAGCTGGTAAGTAATAACTAATATTTAAATTCTAAGCCGATAGCAAACACAGTATTTTCGACTTACCAGGTGAATAATGAGTAATTTAAGTAGGTATTCTACACGCGAAATTTACCTACGAGAAATACGGGATTTCTCAGTTCCAATCACAAGTAACGATTGGTTTATCCTTACCACTTGCAGTTATTATTGGTAACAGTCCCCAAATCGAGTTCGGTGGACTTGTTACACCATCAATCAGATGTCAAATCTTTTATAATGTATACTTACCCTATTTTTTGTAGAAGCTGACAGTTATGCGAACGGAGATGGAAACGGTGACGCCTCAGCAGACGCCAGCAGTAAGTCAATATTATCTTCTGTTTATTCAATGCAATTCATTTTACAGGCGAAGGCATATAAACCATAATAGTAATATGCCATTGCCGATGTATATTGTATAACATGAATTACTCATAATGAGGGCAATTATATTAAATCTGTAACTGAGCCATGTAACATTGAAGACAATATTTTGGATAAACTAATTGGGATAAAGTTTTTTTAAATGTTTGTTTGTTCACTTAAGTCTCAGTAACTCTAAAGGGATTTTGACGGGAGTTTTGGTATTTCGTAGCTTTAGTTTTGAGTAAGTTAATGATACAGCGTTCATAATTAGGTAACGACTGTTAAAATTTTGCTTAAGGTATGGTTGAAACATCAGGAACTGGTAACAGCAATGGACACTCTGAAGCTGGTAAGTAATAACTAATATCAAAATTCTAAGCCGATAGCAAACACAGTATTTTCAACTTCCCCAGTGAATAATGAGCAATTTAAGTAGGTATTCTAGACGCGAAATTTTCCTACCAGAAATATGATATTTCTCAGTTCCAATCACAAGTAACGATTGGTTTCTCCTTACCACTTGCAGTTATTATTGGTAACAGTCCCCAAATCGAGTTCGATGGACTTGTTACACCATCAATCAGATGACAAATCTTTTATAATGTATACTTACCCTATCTTTTGTAGAAGCTAACAGTGATGTGAACGGAGATGGAAACGGTGATGCCTCAGCAGACGCCAGCAGTAAGTCAATATTATCTTCTGTTTATTCAATACAATTAATTTTACAGGCGAAGGCATATAAACCATAATAATAATATGCCATTGCCGATGTATATTGTATAACTTGAATTACTCATAATGAGGGCAATCTGTTACCATGAGCCATTTAACATTGAAGACAATATTTTTGACAAAGTAACTGGGATAAAGTTTTTAAATGTTTGTTTGTTCACTTAAGTCTCAGTTACTACTAAAGGGGTTTTGAAGGGAGTTTTGGCATTTGGTAGCTTTAGTTTTGAGTAAGTTAACGGTACAGCGTTCATAATTAGGTAACGACTGTTAAAATTTTGCTTAAGGTCTGGTTGAAACATCAGGAACTGGTAACAGCAACGGACACTCTGAAGCTGGTAAGTAATAACTAATATCAAAATTCTAAGCCGATAGCAAACTCAGTAGTTTCGACTTACCAGGTGAATAATGAGTAATTTAAGTAGGTATTCTACACGCGAAATTTACCAACCAGAAATACGGGATTTCCCAGTTCCAATCACAAGTAACGATTGGTTTCTCCTTACCACTTGCAGTTATTATTGGTAACAGTCCCCAAATCGAGTTCGATGGACTTGTTACACCATCAATCAGATGTCAAATCTTTTATAATGTATACTTACCCTATTTTTTGTAGAAGCTAACAGTGATGTGAACGGAGATGGAGATGGTGACGCCTCAGCAGACGCCAGCAGTAAGTCAATATTATCTTCTGTTTATTCAATGCAATTAATTTTACAGGCGAAGGCATATAAACCATAATAATAATATGCCATTGCCGATGTATATTGTATAACTTGAATTACTCATAATGAGGGCAATCTGTTACCATGAGCCATGTAACATTGAAGACAATATTTTTGACAAAGTAACTGGGATAAAGTTTTTAAATGTTTGTTTGTTCACTTAAGTCTCAGTTACTACTAAAGGGGTTTTGAAGGGAGTTTTGGCATTTGGTAGCTTTAGTTTTGAGTAAGTTAACGGTACAGCGTTCATAATTAGGTAACGACTGTTAAAATTTTGCTTAACTGTGGGTACTGCGTCCAACATTGCTGAGCCTGTGTGTGCGCGGGCTGTGGAAATGAGGTTGGGGACTGGGCTAGAGTTGTCGTCACACGTTGTGATACTCCACACGTGCGAAGTCGCGGGAATTAACTAGTATGAAATAAAATCTTTGGTAATAATTATGTTTTAGGTTTAGTTGAATCAAATGATGATGGCAGCTATAATGATGAAGATAGAGCTGGTAAGTGATTCAAATATATTATACAGATAATCAATCAGAGGACTAAATGTTGGGATATACAAGATATACTTATGAAAATGGTCTAGTCTAGAAGACTAGCTTAAGATAGTAAACCCAAGTAACATTTGATTTTGATGTCTGTCTGTTTGCTTTCACTTCACAAGAGACAATTATATTATGACTACTGTTTGGTATTGCAATGATTTACATTAGTATCTAAATCAAACGGGTAAAAGCCGAGCTTGTTGGTGAGAAACATTGGAAATAATATTGTTCTGTAAAGTAGATCTAAAAAAAACAAGTGTCCAACAACACTGTTTGCCACGCCCTGGGTATAACAAGTAGATTTTTATAAGTAAAATAAAAATATTGAGCATGAAAAACCAAATTCAAACATGGGTATCTTTGAATTTGGTTTTTCACCTTTATCTGGCATTGAATTGTGACTCTACGCTACAATTATTGAGGACAATGTTTTAGTTGGAAGGTCTGAAATGTCAGTTGGTCCCTACCACGGTACAAGTACGTCGGCACAGTACCTAGTTGCCAGTGCTATTGGCATGTAATGTCACCAAATCGTATTTGTCAAAATTTGTGTGTTACGTTATATGTTCATAGCTGTTAGATTCTACACCTTTTATTATATCGGTACCCTGTTTTTGTAGAAGCTGAAAGTTATGCGAATGGAGTAGGAAACGGTGGCGCCTCAGCATCCGCTAACAGTAAGTCAAGATTATCTTCTGTTTATTCAATGCAATTAAGATTTTACACGGTATTTGTGTAGGAATGTATAGCGGGGAAGGCATCATAAACCATAATATACCACTGCCAATGTATATTTTATAACTTGAATTACTCATAATGAGGGTAATACCTTCTATTATAAAACTGTTACTGAGCCATGTAATGTAACATTGAAGACAATTATTTTTGATAAACTAACTGGGATCGACTTTATTTCAATGGCATTGAACGTGAATAATATGTGTTGTTTGCAATGTTTGTTTGTTCACTTAAATCTCAGTAACTACGGAATGGATTATGAAGGGAGTTTCCGCATTTAGTAGCTTTAGTTTTGAGTAGGTTAGTGGTATAAGGTTCATAATTAAATGACGACTGCACTCGAAGAAACACAAGTTTGAGAAAATATACAAAACCAAGAACGACACGTCTCACTATTGAATTCCCACCAAAATTCAAAAGTGCACATACAGACACGGCCACCGATTAAAAATTAAAATTAGTTAAGAATAAGTTAGTATTTGTTGTGCACTTTTTTATTAAGTTACGTAATAGTCCATGCGACGAAGATGCAAGCAAAAGCTGGTATAAAATACAATGTGTGATACTAATTAAATTGTAGGTGCGGTTAATGAACAAAATGGCAACAGTGGGGGGTCAGCTACGGCTCGGGCTGGTAAGTAATAGCAAATATCAATACAGGTAATAAAAAAGAGGCGGGCATAATGTATGGAATCTCTATAAATACAATGTTTTATAAAACCAACATAAGATTTTTAAACTCGAGGAAACATTTTTGAAAACAATGGACCTGTCTGCTTTCACTTCACTTAATTACTTCACTTAATACTTACCTACTGAGGTGAGTGTGTCTTTTGTACCTACACTGTTAAGTAGTTAATTAAAGCGTTCAGCACCCGTCGCTAATTTGAGCTTCCAGTTGTAGCAACCGGCAACTTACAGCTAGCTGTTTTACAATAATATATAATTTTGAGCAACTGCGCAGACATAGTAAACTTTAATTCCATGATTCGGTGATGGTAACAATTAGACGTGTGCAATGATTAACATGATATCTAATTCTAACGAGAAAAGCCACCGGGTTTTGATGCGGGACTCTTTTAAATGACGTTATTATAAGATATAAGCTTATCTCTGCGATTTCATCAGTGACTTTTACATTTGTAGCGACAAAAAAGTAGATAACATATAATAATAATATATAATTATTATCATAATTATTCCACGTTAACATGGCTACCAGTAATTCGCATTAATTTAAAATAACTAGATTTGATTAATGAGAACAACACCATGAGTCGTGATTGTCGTTGGGGTATTATGCACTTGTTAATAATATTTCTAGTTCAGAAAAGTGTAAATTTTTCAATATATGAATAGCATAATATTATAACCCTATAATATATTGGTGCAGGTGTTCAAAATATTGAAAATAGACATCCGTCACCAATGAACACGGCAACTCCTCAGCCAGCAAACCAGACACCTTCTCCACCAGCTAAAAATGAAAATGGGCATACCAGTGGCTCAGGACAGACCAAAGGTATGTAATAAATGATCTGTATATTGTATTGTACCCAATTGAGAACGCCAACACCATCCCGATCATTGGCTTAGTATTCTATTTCACGTAAAACAGAATTAGAAGTATGGCAACATCAAGAGCGGTTGGTGCTAGGAGAGGATAATACAAGACGTGAAAACCGAAAGATTTTGCCTACAATTTATGTCGTTGTTCTATTCCATTCACTCATTTGATATTAATACCTATGCATAATATGTATGTAAGTACAATTATTATACGAGTTCATAATATCTTCATCTATCGGTAACTGATATTCTGTACACTGAAGATTTTATTAAAAAACTAACTGGGATTGAATATTTCAAAGTTTCTGAAAGTAGCAGATTCTCGCTCACAAACTTAGGTGTTACTCATTTAAACTTTGCTTCATCTTTACACCCCGGGTTCACTTAGATAATATATAACATACACCTTTTATACTTACGCAGAACCAAAGCTACCGAATGTCGACACTAGTATCAAAATACGTCCAATACTTTTTGAGTAGTTATCTTTATATCTTTTTATTTGTCTAATTTTCCATCATGGATGGAAATGGTATAATATTATGGATCAACATTTGTTCGGCGTTTTCACGATCACAGTCATTCGCATGTAAAATAATAAGTATAGATTAATGAATATAACACCGTGAATGAGGGGATATGCGCTTGTCAAAAGTATTTATAATTCATTAAGTGTTTTAATTTGAAATATACCTACTACTAGGCCCAGGTGCAAAAGATGAAAATAATGGAAGCGGAAGTCCGTCACCTAAAAACACAGAATCTAATGAATCGCCAAACCAGACACCTTCTCCACCAGCTAAAAATGAAAATGAGCATAACAGTGGCTCAGGACAGAACAAAGGTATGTAATAAATGATCTGTATATTGTATTGTACCCAATTGAGAACGCCAACACCATCCCGATTATTTGGCGTAGTATTCTATTTCACGAAAAAAAGAATTAGAAGTATAACAACATCAAAAGCGGTTGGTGCTAGGAGAGGATAATACAAGACGTGAAAACCGAAAGATTTTGCCTATAATGTATGCCGTTGTTCTATTCCATTCACTCATTTGATATTAATACCTATGCATAATATGTATGTAGGTACAATTATACGAGTTCATAATAACTTCATCTATCGGTAACTGATATTCTGTACACTGAAGGTTTTTTTAAAAAACTAACTGGGATTGAATATTTCAAAGTTTCTGAAAGTAGCAGATTCTCGCTAACAAACTTAGGCGTTACTCATTTAAACTTTGCTTCATCTTTACACCCCGGGTTCACTTAGATAATATATAACATACACCTTTTATACTTACGCAGAACCAAAGCTACCGAATGTCGACACTAGTATAAAAATCCGTCCAATACTTTTTGAGTAGTTATCTTTATATCTTTTTATTTGTCTCATTGAAATGTCATCAAAATTTGACTTCGATGACCCAATTTTTTATTCAAGTTTCATATTTCAAGTAATAGTGTATCAGGCAATAGGGGTAGGTCCAGCTTGTACACCGCACACGGTTGTATGCGTGCACAGTGCTGTTTATTACTCACCCCTATTATATTATGATACTGTTGTTGTTGTATTACAAGTAAATATTTCAATCGCATACAAGCCACCGGGCCACCGGGTTATAGTGCGGAACTCTTTTTAAATATCGTAATTTTAAGAAACTAGGTTATCTCCGCGATTTCATCCACGTGTTTAACATTTTGTCACAATCAAAAGTATCATGAGTCTACTATATCCGTATAATATTCATCATCATCATCATTTCAGCCCGAAGAAGTCCACTGCTGGACATAGGCCTCCCCTACACATTTCCAGGAAGAACGATTCTGAGCCCTTTCCATCATGGATGGAAAGGGTATAATATTATGGATCAACATTTGTTCGGCGTTTTCACGATCACAGTCATTCGCATGTAAAATAATAAGTATAGATTAATGAATATTATAACACCGTGACTGAGGGGATATGCGCTTGTCAAAAGTATTTATAATTCATTAAGTGTTTTAATTTGAAATATACCTACTACTAGGCGCAGGTGCAAAAGATGAAAATAATGGAAGCGGAAGTCCGTCACCTAAAAACACAGAATCTAATGAATCGCCAAACCAGACACCTTCTCCACCAGCTAAAAATGAAAATGAGCATAACAGTGGCTCAGGACAGAACAAAGGTATGTAATAAATGATCTGTATATTGTATTGTACCCAATTGAGAACGCCAACAGCATCCCGATTATTTGGCGTAGTATTAAATTTCACGAAAAAAAGAATTAGAAGTATGGCAACATCAAGAGCGGTTGGTGCTAGGAGAGGATAATACAAGACGTGAAAACCGAAAGATTTTGCCTACAATTTATGTCGTTGTTCTATTCCATTCACTCATTTGATATTAATACCTATGCATAATATGTATGTAAGTACAATTATTATACGAGTTCATAATATCTTCATCTATCGGTAACTGATATTCTGTACACTGAAGGTTTTATTAAAAAACTAACTGGGATTGAATATTTCAAAGTTTCTGAAAGTAGCAGATTCTCGCTAACAAACTTAGCCGTTACTCATTTAAACTTTGCTTCATCTTTACACCCCGGGTTCACTTAGATAATATATAACATAGGGTAAGTCCAGGATAGTTGCCATACTTTTTGAAAACGCTTTATATTTCTCATTTTAATTAATGGATCTAAACGTTTATCACACATGTTAATAGATTGGTCTTTCGACTACCACTTTGAAGGAAAAAGAAAACATCACTGTTGATATTTACTAATCTATATCGATTTTCCCAGACCTCTATTTTTGAAAGTATAGATGCCCTATGGCGGATAGTTGCTCTATGCGTCAAAATCAGTTATGGGATACATGCCTCATTGATAAAAAAACCCTTTTTCAGTTTGAAATTAGGTATTCGTGATTAGAAGTAAAATCTAAACACAGACATTAATTAAAAATGTTCGTTTGTAGTGTATTTTCTTTATGTGTATTATTAGGGTATAGATGCCTCATGGAAGAAGTTTCCTCTCTGAGGCATCTATACCCTAATGTAGTTACATCGTTTGAAAATAATGGGAATTATTTATTTTGTATGGTTAAACATAGGCGAAAAAAAATCGAGGCGTCTATCCTTTTCGTAGAGGATAGACGCCTTTTATATTCAGGAATGTGTATTCAATAAATATTATAAAAAAACTCATTTTAGTGTTAGTATACAGTCCACTGTAATATTAGGATACAAAATATAAATTATTTAGTCACCATTTAAAAAGTTCCAGCTCCTCAAAAATGCTGTAGAAAAAGAATTAGCAATTTTTTCGTCGCACCAAATCTTTCATTGAGTATAGATGGAATGCACGACGGGTCAGGGGTTACCTCGCGAGGGGTACCGGGTAGGTGCGGGGATGTCTCTCGTTTGGCAATATCAACGACAGCAAAAACAAGCCGGGAAATCATAGTTTTTGAATTTGAGGCATCTATCCGAGCCGGGCATCTATCCTGGAATTACCCTACACCTTTTATACTTACGCAGAACCAAAGCTACCGAATGTCGACACTAGTATCAAAATACGTCCAATACTTTTTGAGTACTTATCTTTAAGTATATCTTTTTATTTGTCTCATTGAAATTTCATCAAAATTTGACTTCGATGACCCAATTTTTTATTCAAGTTTCATATTTCAAGAAATAGTGTATCAGGCAATAGGGGTAGGTCCAGCTTGTACACCGCACACGGTTGTATGCGTGCACAGTGCTGTTTATTACTCACCCCTATTATATTATGTTACTGTTGTTGTTGTATTACAAGTAAATATTTCAATCGCATACAAGCCACCGGGCCACCGGGTTATAGTGCGGAACTCTTTTTAAATATCGTAATTTTAAGAAACTAGGTTATCTCCGCGATTTCATCCACGTGTTTACATTTTGTCACAATCAAAAGTATCATGAGTCTACTATATCCGTATAATATTATGGATCAACATTTGTTCGGCGTTTTCACGATCACAGTCATTCGCATGTAACATAATAAGTATAGATTAATGAATATAACACCGTGACTGAGGGGATATGCGCTTGTCAAAAATATTTATAATTCATTAAGTGTTTTAATTTGAAATATACCTACTACTAGGCGCAGGTGCAAAAGATGAAAATAATGGAAGCGGAAGTCCGTCACCTAAAAACACAGAATCTAATGAATCGCCGAACCAGACACCTTCTCCACCAGCTAAAAATGAAAATGGGCATAACAGTGGCTCAGGACAGAGCAAAGGTATGTAATAAATGTATATTCTGTAATGTAAATTCTGTATATTGTACTGTACCCAATTGAGAACGCCAACACCATCCCGATCATTGGCTTAGTATTCTATTTCACGGAAAACAGAATTAGAAGTATGACAACATCAAGAGCGGTTGGTGCTAAGAGAGGGTAATACAAGACGTGAAAACCGAAAGATTTTGCCTATAATTTATGCCGTTGTTCTATTCCATTCACTCATTTGATATTAATACCTATGTATAATATGTATTTATGTAGGTACAATTATTATACGATTACATAATATCTTCATTTATCGGTAACTGAGACATATATTCTGTACATTGAAGATTTTATTAAAAAAACTAACTGGGATTGAATATTTAAAAAATTCTGAAAGTAGCAGATTCTCGCTAACAAACTTAGCCGTTACTCATATTATAAACTTTGCTTCATCTTTACACCCCGGGTTCACTTAGAAAATATGTAACATACACCGTTTATACTTACGCAGAACCAAAGCTACCGAATGTAGACACTAGTATCCAAATCCGTCCAATACTTTTTGACTAGTTATCTTTATATCTTTTTATTTGTCTCATTGAAATGTCATCAAAATGTGTCTTCGATGACCAGAGGCTGTTTTCAACTCACTCTTATTATATTATGTTACCGTTATATTACAAGTAAATTCAGTTCACGACAGGGCTGCAGCTTTTCAATACAGTTCTACAATTCATATTTATTATGGAGTCGCATATTGTGATAGCCCACGCGTTTTAGATGTGTTCAATAGCTGGTATGAATTAAAATGGTTGGTAATAATAATAATAATAATAATACTGTAGGTGCGGCTGAATCGAAAGGAAATGACAACAGCAATGCTGCAGTTATGAATGTAGCTGGTAAGTAATTGCAAATATCTATAGGTACCTACTGAAACTCTATTTTTTAAATGATCTAGAAGACTTAAATAACATATTATTATCAAAACCCGGATAAAGCGTTTCGAAAATGGGGTCTTCCTGATGGGTTTTGGCTTCACCTATTAACTACCTATCTATTGAAGTGATTGTATTGTGATTTCACTGTTTGGTTGTTCAGTCAGACTTGTACAATGATTTATATTAGAATCTAAATTAGATCGAGCACAATCCGAGCTTTTCATGCATAGCGTTGGTAGGCAGTGGGCCTTGGTGGACTTGAAGCTATTTTTAAATGATTGATGTACAAAATAACGTCAGCGAGGGCATCGAGGGTCTAGTTTTTTTAGTAGGTAGCAATATTTTTTAAACATTCATTGCTGAATGAATATCCTACGTTATTATATTCTTCCTCTACTTCTATCTGGGATTTTAAAATGACGTTAGAGTTGCGACTTGAAAAGTTGTTTATTGCAATTTGCAAACAGTGTTGAGATCCGTTACGACTGGGTTATCCATACATTATATAATACTTGCCGCTACGTCACCAAATCGTATGTGTGGAGAAAAGAAAATTTACATGGCGAGCGCTATACTTACGTCATTGTCAATATCAGATTTCTGATTTTATATTAATAATAATTATCTTTTATTTAGGAGCTACTTCAGATACGGACAAAGATGGAGGTAGACACTCTTCAGGAGTTGGCATTAGTAAGTTGACTTAATTCTCTATCATAATGCAGTAACGATTTTACACGGCATTTGCGTTGAAAGATAATATTTTAGATTAAAAATTACATACTGCATAAGGTTTGTATGTAAAAATATTCGGTAATTATAATATTTCAGGTGTGGCTAATGCGTCAGGAAAAGGCCAGGGCACATCTTCAGTCACGGGTCAGACTAGTAAGTAATTACAAATATATTTGCAGATAATAAATAAGCGAGTAGGGCATAACGTCTAGAATCTATAATTGTGAAAAAAGGTCTAAAATACCAACACAATGATGATATTAAGCCCGAGTTTTGAAATCGATATCTGCCTTCGCTTCATGTAATAACTATACCTACATAATGCAGAGAGAATATCTTTATTTCCCTGTTTTTTACATTAAGCACTCAGCAGAGCATATAACGCAATTTTGAGCTCCCAGTTGCAGCAACCGGCTACTTACAATTGCTAGCTGGTTTAATATATTTAATGTAATTTGGAACAACTTCACGGGCATAGTAAATTTAATTCCGAGTTTCGGTTGTCGCAACAGTTTTCAGTTGCTACTATCGGCACTAATGTGGGCATATTTGTTGCTGCGACTTCATACATAGAAGTTTCTACATTTACTGACGTTACTCTAAATGCGGAGCGCGTTAGAATTGGAATTATGGAATGATTTGCATAATTTAAATATTTCAAACGCATACAAGCCACCGGGCCACCGAGGTTTGGTGCGGAACTCTTTTAAATATCGTTATTTTAAGAAACTAGGTTATCGCCGCGATTTCATCCACGTGTCCTATTAAATTACATTTTATCGCAATCAAAAGTATCATGAGTTTAATCTATCCGTATAGGTAATAATATGGATCAACATTTGTTCGGCGTTTTCACGATCAGTCATTCGCATTTCAAATAATAAGTAAAATAATAAGTGTATAGAATAATCAGTATAACACCGTGAATGAGGGGATATGCGCTTGTTAAAATATTTATAATTCTTTAAATGTTTTAATTTCAAATATACCCACTGCTAGGCGCAGGTACAAAAAATGAAAATAATGGAAACGAAAGTCCGTCACCTAAAAACACAGAATCTAATGAATCGCCGAACCAGACACCTTCTCCGCCAGCTAAAAATGAAAATGGGAATAACAGTGGCTCAGGACAGAACAAAAGTATATGCAATAAATGATCTGTACATTGTATTGTACCCAATTGAGAACGCCAACCCCATCCCGATCATTGGCTTAGTATTCTATTTCACGAAAAAAAGAATTAGAAGTATGACAACATCAAGAGCGGTTGGTGCTAGGAGAGGATAATACAAGACGTGAAAACCGAAAGATTTGGCCTATAATTTATGCCGTTGTTCTATTCCATTTACTCATTTGATATAAATACCTATGCATAATATTTATGTAGGTACAATAATTATTATACGATTACATAATATCTTCATTTATCGGTAACTGAGACATATATTCTGTACATTGAAGATTTTATTAAAAAAACTAACTGGGATTGAATATTTAAAAGTTTCTGAAAGTAGCAGATTCTCGCTAACAAACTTAGCCGTTACTCATTTAAACTTTGCTTCATCTTTACACCCCGGGTTCACTTAGATAATAATAATATATAACATACACCTTTTATACTTACGCAGAACCAAAGCTACCGAATGTCGACACTAGTATCAAAATCAGTCCAATACTTTTCTAGTAGGTAGTTATCTTTATATCTTTTTATTTGTCTCATTGAAATGTCATCAAAATTTGATTTCGATGACCCAATTTTTTATTCAAGTTTCATATTTCAAGTAATAGTGTATCAGGCAAAAGGGGTAGGTCCAGCTTGTACACCGCACACGGTTGTATGCGTGCACATTGCTGTTTATAACTCACCCCTATTATATTATGTTACTGTTGTTGTTGTATTACAAGTAAATATTTCAAACTCATACAAGCCACCGGGCCACCGGGTTATAGTGTAGAACTCTTTTTAAATATCGTAATTTTAAGAAACTAGGTTATCTCCGCGATTACATCCACGTGTTTAAAATTTTGTTGAAATCAAAAGTATCATGAGTCTAATCTATCCGTATAATAATAATATGAATAAACATTTGTTCGGCGTTTTCACGATCACAGTCATTCGCATTTAAAATAATACGTATAGATTAATGAGTATACCACCATGAATGAGGGGATATGCGCTTGTCAAAAATATTTATAATTCATTAAGTGTTTTAATTTGAAATATACCTACTACTAGGCGCAGGTGCCAAAGATGAAAATAATGGAAGCGAAAGTCCGTCACCTAAAAAAACAGAATCTAATGAATCGCCGAACCAGACGCCTTCTCCACCAGCTAAAAATGAAAATGGGCATACCAGTGGCTCAGGACAGAGCAAAGGTATGTAATAAATGATCTGTGTATTGTATTGTACCCAATTGAAAACGCCAACACCATCCCGATCATTGGCTTTGTATTCTATTTCACGGGAAACAGAATTAGATGTATGACAACATCACGAGCGGCTGGTGCTAAGAGAAGATAATACAAGACGTGAAAACCGAAAGATTTTGCCTATAATTTATGCCGTTGTTCTATTCCATTCACTCATTTGATATTAATACCTATGCATAATATGTATGTAGGTACAATTATTATACGAGTTCATAATATCTTCATCTATCGGTAACTGATATTCTGTACACTGAAGATTTTATTAAAAAACTAACTGGGATTGAATATTTCAAAGTTTCTGAAAGTAGCAGATTCTCGCTAACAATCTTAGCCGTTACTCATTTAAACTTTGCTTCATCTTTACACCCCGGGTTCACTTAGATAATAATAATATATAACATACACCTTTCATACTTACGCAGAACCAATGCTACCGAATGTCGACACTATTATCAAAATCCGTCCGATACTTTTTGAGTAGTTATCTTTATATATTTTATTATCTTTTTATTTGTCTCATTGAAATGTCATCAAAATTTGACTTCGATGACCCAATTTTTTATTCAAGTTTCATATTTCAAGTAATAGTGTATCAGGCAAAAGGGGTAGGTCCAGCTTGTACACCGCACACGGTTGTATGCGTGCATAGTGCTGTTTATAACTCACCCCTATTATATTATGATACTGTTGTACTACAAATAAATATTTCAATCGCATACAAGCCACCGGGCCACCGGGTTATAGTGCGGAACTCTTTTTAAATATCGTAATTTTAAGAAACTAGGTTATCTCCGCGACTTCATCCACGTGTTTAACATTTTGTCACAATCAAAAGTATCATGAGTCTAAATATCCGTATAATATTATGGATCAACATTTGTTCGGCGTTTTCACGATCACAGTCATTCGCATTAAGTATAGATTAATGAGTATAACACCATGAATGAGGGGATATGCGCTTGTCAAAAATATTTATAATTCATTAAGTGTTTTAATTTCAAATATACCTACTACTAGGCGCAGGTGCAAAAGATGAAAATAATGGAAGCGGAAGTCCGTCACCTAAAAAAACAGAATCTACAGAATCACCGAACCAGACACCTTCTCCACCAGCTAAAAATGAAAATGGGCATACCAGTGGCTCAGGACAGAGCAAAGGTATGTAATAAATGATCTGTATATTGTATTGTACCCAGTTGAGAACGCCAACACCATCCCGATCATTGGATTTGTATTCTATAATAAATAAAATAAATAAATTCTATTTCACGGGAAACTGAATTAGAAGCATGACAACATCAAGAGCGGCTGGTGCTAAGAGAGGATGATACAAGGCGTGAAAACCGAAAAATTTTGCCTATAATTTATGCCGTTGTTCTATTCCATTCACTCATTTGATATTAATACCTAGGCATAATATTTATGTAGGTACAATTATTATACGAGTTCATAATATCTTCATATATCGGTAACTGAGACATATTATATTCTGTACACTGAAGATTTTATTAGAATACTAACTGGGATTGATTATTTAAAAGTTTCTGAAAGTAGCAGATTCTCGCTAACAAACTTAGCCGTTTCTCATACAAACTGTGCTTCATCTTAACACCCCGGGTTCACTTAGATAATATGTAACATACACCGTTTATACTTACGCAGAACCAAAGCTACTGAATGTAGACACTAGTATAAAAATCCGTCCAATACTTTCTGAGTAGTTATCTTTATATCTTTTTATTTGTCTCATTGAAATGTCATCAAAATTTGACTTCGATGACCCAATTTTTTTATCAAGTTTATTTTTCAAGTAATAGTGTATCAGGCAAAAGGGGTAGGTCCAGCTTGTACACCGCACACGGTTGTATGCGTGCACAGTGCTGTTTATAACTCACCCCTATTATATTATGTTACTGTTGTTGTTGTATTACAAGTAAATATTTCAAACGCATACAAGCCACCGGGCCACCGGGTTATAGTGCGGAAGTCTTTTTAAATATCGTAATTTTAAGAAACTAGGTTATCTCCGCGATTTCATCCACGTGTTTAAAATTTTGTTGAAATCAAAAGTATCATGAGTCTAATATATCCGTATAATATTATGGATCAACATTTGTTCGGCGTTTTCACGATCACAGTCATTCGCATTTAAAATAATAAGTATAGATTAATGAGTATAACACCGTGAATGAGGGGATATGCGCTTGTCAAAAATATTTATAATTCATTAAGTGTTTTAATTTGAAATATACCTACTACTAGGCGCAGGTGCAAAAGATGAAAATAATGGAAGCGGAAGTCCGTCACCTAAAAAAACAGAATCTAATGAATCGCAGAACCAGACACCTTCTCCACCAGCTAAAAATGAAAATGGGCATACCAGTGGCTCAGGACAGAACAAAGGTATGTAATAAATGATCTGTATATTGTATTGTACCCAATTGAGAACGCCAACACCATCCCGATCATTGGCTTAGTATTCTATTTCACGGAAAACAGAATTAGAAGTATGACAACATCAAGAGCGGTTGGTGCTAGGAATGGATAATACAAGACGTGAAAACCGAAAGATTTTGCCTATAATTTATGCCGTTGTTCTATTCCATTCACTCATTTGATATTAATACCTAGGCATAATATGTATGTAGGTACAATTATTATACGAGTTCATAATATCTTCATATATCGGTAACTGAGACATATTATATTCTGTACACTGAAGATTTTATTAGAATACTAACTGGGATTGATTATTTAAAAGTTTCTGAAAGTAGCAGATTCTCGCTAACAAACTTAGCCGTTACTCATACAAACTGTGCTTCATCTTAACACCCCGGGTTCACTTAGATAATATGTAACATACACCGTTTATACTTACGCAGAACCAAAGCTACTGAATGTAGACACTTGTATAAAAATCCGTCCAATACTTTCTGAGTAGTTATCTTTATATCTTTTTATTTGTCTCATTGAAATGTCATCAAAATTTGACTTTGATGACCCAATTATTTTATCAAGTTTATTTTTCAAGTAATAGTGTATCAGGCAAAAGGGGTAGGTCCAGCTTGTACACCGCACACGGTTGTATGCGTGCACAGTGCTGTTTATAACTCACCCCTATTATATTATGTTACTGTTGTTGTTGTATTACAAGTAAATATTTCAAACGCATACAAGCCACCGGGCCACCGGGTTATAGTGCGGAAGTCTTTTTAAATATCGTAATTTTAAGAAACTAGGTTATCTCCGCGATTTCATCCACGTGTTTAAAATTTTGTTGAAATCAAAAGTATCATGAGTCTAATATATCCGTATAATATTATGGATCAACATTTGTTCGGCGTTTTCACGATCACAGTCATTCGCATTTAAAATAATAAGTATAGATTAATGAGTATAACACCGTGAATGAGGGGATATGCGCTTGTCAAAAATATTTATAATTCATTAAGTGTTTTAATTTGAAATATACCTACTACTAGGCGCAGGTGCAAAAGATGAAAATAATGGAAGCGGAAGTCCGTCACCTAAAAAAACAGAATCTAATGAATCGCCGAACCAGACACCTTCTCCACCAGCTAAAAATGAAATTGGGCATACCAGTGGCTCAGGACAGAGCAAAGGTACGTAATAAAGGATCTGTATGTTGTATTGTACCCTATTGAGAACGCCAACACCATCCCGATCATTGGCTTAGTATTCTATTTCACGAAAAAAAGAATTAGAAGTATGACAACATCAAGAGCGGTTGGTGCTAGGAGAGGATAATACAAGACGTGAAAACCGAAAGATTTTGGCTATAATTTATGCCGTTGTTCTATTCCACTCACTCATTTGATATTAATACCTATGTATAATATTTATGAAGGTACAATTATTATACGATTAATATCTTCATTTATCGGTAACTGAGACAATAAAATTATATTCTGTACATTGAAGATTTTATTAAAAAAACTAACTGGGATTGAATATTTAAAAAATTCTGAAAGTAGCAGATTCTCGCTAACAAACTTAGCCGTTACTCATATTATAAACTTTGCTTCATCTTTACACCCGGGTTCACTTAGATAATATGTAACATACACCGTTTATACTTACGCAGAACCAAAGCTACCGAATGTCGACACTAGTATCAAAATCCGTCCAATACTTTTTGAGTAGTTATCTTTATATCTTTTTATTTGTCTCATTGAAATGTCATCAAAATTTGTCTTCGATGACCAGAGGCTGTTTTCAACTCACTCCTATTATATTATGTTACCGTTATATTACAAGTAAGTTAAGTTCACGACAGGGCTGCAGCTTTTCAATACAGTTCTACAATTCATATTTATTATGGAGTCGCATATCGTGATAGCCCACGCGACTTAGATGTGTTCAATAGTTGGTATGAATTAAAATGGTTGGTAATAATAATAATAATAATAATACTGTAGGTGCGGCTGAATCGAAAGGAAATGACAACAGCAATGCTGCAGTTATGAATGTAGCTGGTAAGTAATTGCAAATATCTATACCTACTGAATCTCTATTTTTTGAAATTATCTAGAAGACTTAAATAACATATTATTATCAAAACCCGGATAAAGCGTTTCGAAAATGGGGTCTTCCTGATGGGTTTTGGCTTCACCTATTAACTACCTATCTATTGAAGTGATTGTATTGTGATTTCACTGTTTGGTTGTTCAGTCAGACTTGTGCAATGATTTATATTAGAATCTACGAGTAAATTGGATCGAGCACAATCCGAGCTTTTCATGCATAGCGTTGGTAGGCAGTGGGCCTTGGTGGACTGGAAGCTATTTTTAAATGATTGATGTACAAAATAACGTCAGCGAGGGCATCGAGGGTCTAGTTTTTTTAGTAGGTAGCAATAATTTTTAAACATTCATTGCTGAATGAATATCCTTCGTTATTATTATTCTTCCTCTACTTCTATCTGGGATTTTAAACTGACGTTAGAGTTGCGACTTGAAAAGTTGGTTATTGCAATTTGCAAACAGTGTTTGTATTGAGATCCGTTACGACTGGGTTATCCATACATTATATAATACTTGCCGCTACGTCACCAAATCGTATGTGTGGAGAAAAGAAAATTTACATGGCGAGCGCTATACTTACGTCATTGTCAATATCAGATTTCTGATTTTATATTAATAATAATAATCTTTTATTTAGGAGCTACTTCAGATACGGACAAAGATGGAGGTAGACACTCTTCAGGAGTTGGCATTAGTAAGTTGACTTAATTCTCTATCATAATGCAGTAACGATTTTACACGGCATTTGCGTTGAAAGATAATATTTTAGATTAAAAATTACATACTGCATAAGGTTTGTATGTAAAAATATTCGGTAATTATAATATTTCAGGTGTGGCTAATGCGTCAGGAAAAGGCCAGGGCACATCTTCAGTCACGGGTCAGACTAGTAAGTAATTACAAATATATTTGCAGATAATAAAGAAGCAAATAGGGCATAACGTCTAGAATATATAATTGTGAAAAAAGGTCTAAAATTTCAACATAATGATGATATGAAGCCCGAGTTTTGAAATTGATATCTGCCTTCGCTTCATGTAATAACTATACCTACATAATGCAGAGAGAATATCTTTATTTCCCTGTTTCTTAGATTAAGCACTCAGCAGAGCATCTAATGCAATTTTGAGCTCCCAGTTGCAGCAACCGGCTACTTACAATTGCTAGCTGGTTTAATATATTTAATGTAATTTGGAATAACTGCACGGGCATAGTAAATTTAATTCCGAGTTTCGGTTGTCGAACAGTTTTCAGTTGCTACAATCGGCTATCGGCACTAATGTGGGCATATTTGTTGCTGCGACTTCATACATAGAAGTTTCTACATTTACTGACGTTACTCTAAATGCGGAGCGCGTTAGAATTGGAAGTATGGAATGATTTGCATAATTTAAATATTTCAAACGCATACAAGCCACCGGGCCACCGAGGTTTGGTGCGGAACTCTTTTAAATATCGTTATTTTAAGAAACTAGGTTATCGCCGCGATTTCATCCACGTGTCCTATTAAATTACATTTTATCGCAATCAACAGTATCATGAGTTTAATCTATCCGTATAAGTAATAATATGGATCAACATTTGTTCGGCGTTTTCACGATCAGTCATTCGCATTTACAATAATAAGTATAGAATAATCAGTATAACACCGTGAATGAGGGGATATTATGCGCTTGTTAAAATATTTATAATTCTTTAAATGTTTTAATTTCAAATATACCCACTACTAGGCGCAGGTACACAAAATGAAAATAATGGAAACGGAAGTCCGTCACCTAAAAACACAGAATCTAATGAATCGCCGAACCAGACACCTTCTCCACCAGCTAAAAATGAAAATGGGCATAACAGTGGCTCAGGACAGAACAAAGGTATGCAATAAATGATTGTATATTGTATTGTACCCAATTGAGAACGCCAACCCCATCCCGATCATTGGCTTAGTATTCTATTTCACGAAAAAAAGAATTAGAAGTATGACAACATCAAGAGCGGTTGGTGCTAGGAGAGGATAATACAAGACGTGAAAACCGAAAGATTTGGCCTATAATTTATGCCGTTGTTCTATTCCATTCACTCATTTGATATAAATACCTATGCATAATATTTATGTAGGTACAATAATTATTATACGATCACATAATATCTTCATACTCGTATATCGGTAACTGAGACATATTATATTCTGTACACTGAAGATTTTATTAAAATACTAACTGGGATTGGTTATTTAAAAGTTTCTGTAAGTAGCAGATTCTCGGTAACAAACTTAGCCGTTACTCATACAAACTGTGCTTCATCTTTACACCCCGGGTTCACTTAGATAATATGTAACATACACCGTTTATACTTACGCAGAACCCAAGCTACCGAATGTCGACACTAGTATAAAAATCCGTCCAATACTTTTTGAGTACTTATCTTTATATCTTTTTATTTGTCTCATTGAAATTTCATCAAAATTTGACTTCGATGACCCAATTTTTTATTCAAGTTTCATATTTCAAGAAAACACGGTTGTATGCGTGCACAGTGCTGTTTATTACTCACCCCTATTATACTATGTTACTGTTGTTGTTGTATTACAAGTAAATATTTCAATCGCATACAAGCCACCGGGCCACCGGGTTATAGTGCGGAACTATTTTTAAATATCGTAATTTTAAGAAACTAGGTTATCTCCGCGATTTCATCCACGTGTTTAACATTTTGTCACAATCAAAAGTATCATGAGTCTACTATATCCGTATAATATTATGGATCAACATTTGTTCGGCGTTTTCACGATCACAGTCATTCGCATGTAAAATAATAAGTATAGATTAATGAATATAACACCGTGAATGAGGGGATATGCGCTTGTCAAAAATATTTATAATTCATTAAGTGTTTTAATTTGAAATATACCTACTACTAGGCGCAGGTGCAAAAGATGAAAATAATGGAAGCGGAAGTCCGTCACCTAAAAAAACAGAATCTAATGAATCGCCGAACCAGACACCTTCTCCACCAGCTAAAAATGAAAATGGGCATACCAGTGGCTCAGGACAGAGCAAAGGTATGTAATAAATGTTCTGTATATTGTATTGTACCCAATTGAGAACGCCAACACCATTCCGATCATTGGCTTAGTATTCTATTTCACGGAAAACAGAATTAGAAGTATGACAACATCAAGAGCGGTTGGTGCTAAGAGAGGATAATACAAGACGTGAAAACTGAAAGATTTTGCCTATAATTTATGTCGTTGTTCTATTCCATTCACTCATTTGATATAAATACCTATGCATAATATTTATGTAGGTACAATTAGTATACGATTACATAATAATAATTTATCTTCATCTATCGGTAACTGAGACATATATTCTGTACACTGAAGATGTTATTAAAAAACTAACTGAAATTGAATATTTCAAAGTTTCTGAAAGTAGCAGATTCTCGCTAACAAACTTAGCCGTTACTCATTTAAACTTTGCTTCATCTTTACACCCCGGGTTCACTTAGATAATATTATATACCTATCGACACTAGTATCAAAATCCATCCAATACTTTTTGAGTAGTTATCTTTATATCGTTTTATTTGTCTCATTGAAATGTCATCAAAATTTGACTTCGATGACCCAATTTTTTATTCAAGTTTCATATTTCACGTAATAGTGTATCAGGCAATAGGGGTAGGTCCAGCTTGTACACCGCACACGGTTGTATGCGTGCACAGTGCTGTTTATAACTCACCCCTATTATATTATGTTACTGTTGTATTACAAGTAAATATTTCAAACGTAAACAAGCCACCGGGCCACCGGGTTATAGTGCGGAACTTTTTTTAAATGTCGTAATTTTAAGAAACTAGGTTATCTCCGCGATTTCATCCACGTGTTTAACATTTTGTCACAACCAAAAGTATCATGATTCTACTATATCCGTGTAATATTATGGATCAACATGTGTTCGGCGTTTTCACGATCACAGTCATTCACATTTAAAATAATATGTTTAGATTTATGAATATAACACCGTGAATGAGGGGATAATGCGCTTGTTAAAAATATTTATAATTCATTAAGTGTTTTAATTTGAAATATACCTACTACTAGGCGCAGGTGCAAAAGATGAAAATAATGGAAGCGGAAGTCCGTCACCTAAAAAAACAGAATCTAATGAATCGCCGAACCAGACACCTTCTCCACCAGCTAAAAATGAAAATGGGCATACCAGTGGCTCAGGACAGAGCAAAGGTATGTAATAAATGTTCTGTATATTGTATTGTACCCAATTGAGAACGCCAACACCATTCCGATCATTGGCTTAGTATTCTATTTCACGGAAAACAGAATTAGAAGTATGACAACATCAAGAGCGGTTGGTGCTAAGAGAGGATAATACAAGACTTGAAAACTGAAAGATTTTGCCTATAATTTATGTCGTTGTTCTATTCCATTCACTCATTTGATATAAATACCTATGCATAATATTTATGTAGGTACAATTAGTATACGATTACATAATAATAATTTATCTTCATCTATCGGTAACTGAGACATATATTCTGTACACTGAAGATGTTATTAAAAAACTAACTGAAATTGAATATTTCAAAGTTTCTGAAAGTAGCAGATTCTCGCTAACAAACTTAGCCGTTACTCATTTAAACTTTGCTTCATCTTTACACCCCGGGTTCACTTAGATAATATTATATACCTATCGACACTAGTATCAAAATCCATCCAATACTTTTTGAGTAGTTATCTTTATATCGTTTTATTTGTCTCATTGAAATGTCATCAAAATTTGACTTCGATGACCCAATTTTTTATTCAAGTTTCATATTTCACGTAATAGTGTATCAGGCAATAGGGGTAGGTCCAGCTTGTACACCGCACACGGTTGTATGCGTGCACAGTGCTGTTTATAACTCACCCCTATTATATTATGTTACTGTTGTATTACAAGTAAATATTTCAAACGTAAACAAGCCACCGGGCCACCGGGTTATAGTGCGGAACTTTTTTTAAATGTCGTAATTTTAAGAAACTAGGTTATCTCCGCGATTTCATCCACGTGTTTAACATTTTGTCACAACCAAAAGTATCATGATTCTACTATATCCGTGTAATATTATGGTTCAACATTTGTTCGGCGTTTTCACGATCACAGTCATTCGCATTTAAAATAATATGTTTAGATTTATGAATATAACACCGTGAATGAGGGGATAATGCGCTTGTTAAAAATATTTATAATTCATTAAGTGTTTTAATTTGAAATATACCTACTACTAGGCGCAGGTGCAAAAGATGAAAATAATGGAAGCGGAAGTCCGTCACCTAAAAAAACAGAATCTAATGAATCGCCGAACCAGACACCTTCTCCACCAGCTAAAAATGAAAATGGGCATACCAGTGGCTCAGGACAGAGCAAAGGTATGTAATAAATGTTCTGTATATTGTATTGTACCCAATTGAGAACGCCAACACCATTCCGATCATTGGCTTAGTATTCTATTTCACGGAAAACAGAATTAGAAGTATGACAACATCAAGAGCGGTTGGTGCTAAGAGAGGATAATACAAGACGTGAAAACTGAAAGATTTTGCCTATAATTTATGTCGTTGTTCTATTCCATTCACTCATTTGATATTAATACCTATGCATAATATTTATGTAGGTACAATAATTATTATACGATTACATAATATCTTCATTTATCGGTAACTGAGACAAATATTCTGTACATTGAAGACTTTATTAAAAAATCTAACTGGGATTGAATATTTAAAAAATTCTGAAAGTAGCAGATTCTCGCTAACAAACTTAGCCGTTACTCATATTATAAACTTTGCTTCATCTTTACACCCCGGGTTCACTTAGAAAATATGTAACATACACCGTTTATACTTACGCAGAACCAAAGCTACCGAATGTAGACACTAGTATCCAAATCCGTCCAATACTTTTTGACTAGTTATCTTTATATCTTTTTATTTGTCTCATTGAAATGTCATCAAAATGTGTCTTCGATGACCAGAGGCTGTTTTCAACTCACTCTTATTATATTATGTTACCGTTATATTACAAGTAAATTCAGTTCACGACAGGGCTGCAGCTTTTCAATACAGTTCTACAATTCATATTTATTATGGAGTCGCATATTGTGATAGCCCACGCGTTTTAGATGTGTTCAATAGCTGGTATGAATTAAAATGGTTGGTAATAATAACAATAATAATAATACTGTAGGTGCGGCTGAATCGAAAGGAAATGACCACAGCAACGCTGCAGTTATGAATGTAGCTGGTAAGTAATTGCAAATATCTATACCTACTGAATCTCTATTTTTTAAATGATCTAGAAGACTTAAATAACATATTATGATCAAAACCCGGATAAAATGTTTCGAAAATGGGGTCTTCCTGATGGAATTTGGCTTCACCTATTAACTACCTATCTATTGAGGTGATTGTATTGTGATTTCACTGTTTGGTTGTTCAGTCAGACTTGTGCAATAATTTATATTAGAATCTAAATTGGATCGAGCACAATCCGAGCTTTTCATGCATAGCGTTGGTAGGCAGTGGGCCTTGGTGGACTGGAAGCTATTTTTAAATTATTGATGTACAAAATAACGCCATCGAGGGCATCGAGGGTCTAGTTTTTTTAGTAGGAAGCAATAACTTTAAAACATTCATTGCTGAATGAATATCCTACGTTATTATTTTCTTCCTCTACTTCTACTTATCTGGGATTTTAAACTGACGTTAGAGTTGCGACTGGAAAAGTTGTTTATTATAATTTGTAAATTTAATAATGTTTGTATTGAGATTCGTAGCGACTAGGTTATCCCTACATATATAATACTTGCCGCTACGTCACCAAATCGTATGTGTGGAGAAAAAAAAACAATTTTCACATGGCGAGTGCTTTACCTACGTCATTGTTAATATCAGATTTCAGATTTTTTATTATTTTTAATGTAGGAGCTACTTCAGCTACGGACAAAGATGGAGGTAGCCACTCTTCAGGAGTTAACAGTAGTAAGTTAACTTAATTCTCTATCATAATGCAGTAACTATTTTACACGGCATTTGCGTTGTAAGATAATATTTTAGATTATCAATTATTATTACATACTGCATAAGGTTTGTATGTAAAAAAATGTTTGGTAATTATAATGTTTCAGATGTGGCTAATGCGTCAGGAAAAGGCCAGGGCACATCTTCAGTAATGGGTCAGACTAGTAAGTAATTACAAATATATTTGCTGATAATAAAGAAGCTAGCGTCTAGAATCTATAATTGTGAAAAAAGGTCTAAAATACCAACATAATGATGATATTAAGCCCGAGTAAAACCGTTTAGAAATCGGTATCTGCCTTCGCTTCATGCAATAACTAGGTATACAACTATACCTACATAATGCAGAGAGTATATCTTTATTTCCCTGTTTCTTAGATTAAGCACTCAGCAGAGCATCCAACGCAATTTTGAGCTCCCAGTTGCAGCAAACGGCAACTTACAACTGCTACCTGTTTTAATATATTTAATGTAATTTGGAACAACTGCACGGGCATAGTAACTTTAAATCCGAGTTTCGGTTGTCGGAACAGTGTTTAGTTGTTACAATCGGCACTAATGTGGGCATATTTGTTGCTGCGACTTCATACAATATAGAAGTTTCTACATTTACTGACGTTACTCTAAATGCGGAGCGCGTTAGAATTGGAATTATGGAATGATTTACATAATTTAAATATTTTAAACGCATACAAGCCCCCGGCCCCCGAGGTTTGGTGCGGAACTCTGTTTAAATATCGTTATATTTAGTAACTAGGTTATCTCCGCGATTTCATCCACGTGTTTAACATTTTGTCACAATCAAAAGTATCATGAGTCTACTATATCCGTATAATATTATGGATCAACATTTGTTCGGCGTTTTCACGATCACAGTCATTCGCATGTAAAATAATAAGTATAGATTAATGAATATAACACCGTGAATGAGGGGATATGCGCTTATCAAAAATATTTATAATTCATTAAGTGTTTTAATTTGAAATATACCTACTACTAGGCGCAGGTGCAAAAGATGAAAATAATGGAAGCGGAAGTCCGTCACCTAAAAACACAGAATCTAATGAATCGCCGAACCAGACACCTTCTCCACCAGCTAAAAATGAAAATGGGCATAACAGTGGCTCAGGACAGAACAAAGGTATGCAATAAATGATTGTATATTGTATTGTACCCAATTGAGAACGCCAACCCCATCCCGATCATTGGCTTAGTATTCTATTTCACGAAAAAAAGAATTAGAAGTATGACAACATCAAGAGCGGTTGGTGCTAGGAGAGGATAATACAAGACGTGAAAACCGAAAGATTTGGCCTATAATTTATGCCGTTGTTCTATTCCATTCACTCATTTGATATTTATAATATTTATGTAGGTACAATTAGTATACGATTACATAATAATAATTTATCTTCATCTATCGGTAACTGAGACATATATTCTGTACACTGAAGATGTTATTAAAAAACTAACTGGGATTGAATATTTCAAAGCTTCTGAAAGTAGCAGATTCTCGCTAACAAACTTAGCCGTTACTCATTTAAACTTTGCTTCATCTTTACACCCCGGGTTCACTTAGATAATATTATATACCTATCGACACTAGTATCAAAATCCATCCAATACTTTTTGAGTAGTTATCTTTATATCGTTTTATTTGTCTCATTGAAATGTCATCAAAATTTGACTTCGATGACCCAATTTTTTATTCAAGTTTCATATTTCAAGAAATAGTGTATCAGGCAAAAGGGGTAGGTCCAGCTTGTACACCGCACACGGTTGTATGCGTACACAGTACTGTTTATGACTCACCTCTATTATATTATGTTACTGTTGTATTACAAGTAACTATTTCAAACGCTTACAAGCCACCGGGCCACCGGGTTATAGTGCGGAACTCTTTTTAAATATCGTAATTTTAAGAAACTAGGTTATCTCCGCGATTTCATCCACGTGTTTAAAATTTTGTTGAAATCAAAAGTATCATGAGTCTAATCTATCCGTATAATAATAATATGAATGAACATTTGTTCGGCGTTTTCACGATCACAGTCATTCGCATTTAAAATAATAAGTATAACACCGTGAATAAGGGGATATGCGCTTGTTAAAAATATTTATAATTATTTAAGTGTTTTAATTTGAAATATACCTACTACTAGGCGCTGGTGCAAAAGATGAAAATAATGGAAGCGGAAGTCCGTCACCTAAAAACACAGAATCTAATGAATCGCCGAACCAGACACCTTCTCCACCAGCTAAAAATGAAAATGGGCATAACAGTGGCTCAGGACAGAGCAAAGGTATGTAATAAATGATCTGTATATTGTATTGTACCCAATTGAGAACGCCAACACCATCCCGATCAGTGGCTTATTATGCTATTTCACGGAAAACAAAATTAGAAGTATGAATGTTTGACAATATCAAGCGCGGTTGGTGCTTGGAGAGGATAATACTAGTGGTTCTTTGAACAGTGTACCTAGTGCGAGTTTTGTCAATTTATTTACGCGCTCGGTCCGTTTGGTGTAAACTTGAAATTGTATGGAATAAGAGCAGCGCCATCTAGTGTCAGTGAATCAGTCACTAGATGGCGCTGCTATTATTCCATACAATTTCAAGTTTACGCTAAACGGACCGAGCGCGTAAATCAATTGTCAAAACTCACACTAGGCACACAGTAGACCTCGCGATCAGAGGGAAGCTTAGCCAATAACAAGGTGGTATTCATTTCTCCTTTAGCCCCACATTTCTCTATGTTAGATAAGTACCTATCTAAATGCACAAAACATACGAAACCCAAACATTACATCTGTTTAAATGGGACTGAAATTGACCTGCGTGGTTGGCAATCATTGTATTCTCGTATACGCGTACGTTTGTGCGTATCACAACAAATGTAAAATAACATTTTTTCGAATTTGTCCAGGCATCTTCGAATAATCGGGGAACTTACATTAAAAAAATCCGAAGAACCTCCCCCTTTTGAACACCTCTTGCGTTTGAAATAGGTTAAAAAAAAGTTTGTATATCCGCTATTATCAGTAGAATTTTTATTGCAATCCATATTGAATTTAAAAGACTTCATTTGATTATTTTATTTATATGAAAGCGAACGACATTACCACAATATGTAAAATATTCTTACTGTTTTGTTATTATGCCTAACTACCTACCTATTTTTATATTATTTTCTTGTAATCGAAGTAAAAAGCAGAGCGTTGAACGCGGGACCGATGCAAACAAAGAGGTTGTCCAAGACTCATTCTGTCCCGTTTTGAACAACCTAATTTTATTGTAATGATTATTGCTTCGGTGATTTACTAATTTTAACAAACTGCAGGTCAAGCTTCAGCCAATAGCGGAAATGGAAGAGCCAGAGGTTCAGCGTCAGGTTCAGGCAGCGGTATGTGATATTATGTTCCCTATTTGTTTGTCGAATGAGGTGAATAATTTCGATTTTTATTTCTGGGCAGTGTGTGCAAAGCAAATAGAAAAAAATAAGTTAAAAATAAAATACTCCACTGCATTAACACCACACTTTTGAGTTTATTTGACTGTAATAAAAATATATTAGTTTTATGCATGATACAGGTGCTAATCTAACGAAGTCGGTTGGACCGATTTTCCTGCCCCCTGCTTACTTGGATTCGAGGTACTCCGTTACCATTGTTTTTTATTTAGGCGTTGTTCAAATCAATACTTTTCATTTTCAGCTACAAGAAAAGGTGGCCATCGAGTCGTATGCTTCCCTCTAAGCCATGTCAACTCCATGATGCGCCAACTGAAACATCCCGACACGAATCACAATTCAAATTCAAACATCATAAATCTCATGAATCAGCAAAGTGAGTAATAATAATGTTTACATAAAAATTATTTTTTGAAAATATGTATCCCATCAAAAACATTACATGTACAAAAATGCACAAGTCTCGCAACGCAGTTTATCTGCCGTAAAAAGTTGTGAGATCGAATGTAAACCAAGTAGATTAATTTCAATACCTACCTATACCTATCTATGGGAGCAGTTATATCTTTATTTCTTTAGTAAATAGAGTGACTTGGCAATTGCACACGGCAACATAAATCTATGTTAAGCGCTTTGTGCTTGTATTTGTTTGAAAGTATACCTACACGGAAGACTATAATATTATTTAGATTGCTTAGTAGATTATGCTGCCGTGTACAATCGCCAAGACACTCTATTTACTAAAGAAATAAAGATATAACTGCTCCCATAGATAGGTATAGGTAGGTATTGAAATTAATCGACTTGGTTTACATTCGATCTCACAACTTTTTACGGCAGATGAACTGCGTTGCGAGACTTGTGCATTTTTGTACATGTAATGTTTTTGATGGGATCTCACTTCTTTTTGTAGGTTTTCTTTATTTATTTAGTTATTTTGCAAAACACGCATCTACGCGCGCCCCGCGCCTGTGCGGCCGGGGCCCCTTGCGCACAGAATACTATTACTTCTGACGAAGAGCCCTTGCGACATAGGTCATGCTCATAGATTATCATGAACGAGTGTCTTTGCGTCTCCACAGATGCGTATTAGGTATAAGGTACCTAGGTACCTATTTTAATGTACCTAGGTAACGAATTTGTTCAACCTATAAAAGTGTAGGTAGGTATAGTATAGGCATTTGTATCTCTCTATCTGTGGTAGGTGTACCTATCATGGAAGTTTTTAAAAAGCGCTCAACTGTCGAATTTCTCGAAGCCATTTCTCATTTTTAACCCCTGTTACCATTCCATTCAATTTCAATGAAGTCTAATTATGAACTGTAAAAGTAACTTTGTAATCACATACAATTTAATGGGATTTATATGGGAATACAAAGTTATTTATGCAGTTTATATATCTAGAAAACGGGATGAAAATTATGGAATGTCAGAATTTTTCCATGGTTTATAGGCTAAACAATAGCTATATTCAAAATTTGAAACTAGTGGGACGGCTAGAAGTACCTTAGAATTTTGATGATCGGTGAGTCAGTCAGTGGGCAGCAAAATTAAGGAACTTTGACTTGCAATAATTCTTAAACTACTGGTTCAAATTTGATGTAATTTGGATTATTATCTGTAGACGTGATACCCTCTTGGTCACTAAAAATTTAGGCTTCTAGTTTTATCCATAACGAAGTTACAGGGGGTGGAAAATAGCCCGAATCGCTTCGAGAAAAGGATAGTACGGCCGTGCCTTTTGTTTTGCTCGACTTGGCGGGGGCACTGCCGTGCCCCCAGATCTAGCTACAGATAGGGTTTTATGCTTTTGTTTGAATAATATGATATTCATTAAGATGACAGTATGAACATTTAACGGTTACTCTTAGCATCATCGAAGCGCGTATTGAAACGGGTTGGCTGGTCGCTTTTTCTAAGAATCACATGTAAATCTGATTTTGAGACTCAGTATAATGATTTCAAATCTATAATTATCCCCATATCTATAAATATTGTATCGTGAGCGTAAAATTCGCAAATATTTGATGCGATTCGAATATTCGATGCGAATGTTTTTCATACTATAATAATATTATATCTTATATCTTTAAATGAGCAATTCTTGTATATAATATATTATTATATATATTATTGGAATCTCGGAATCGGCTCCAACGATTTTCATGAAATTCAGTATATAGGGGGTTTCGGAGGCGATAAATCGATATAGCTAGGAATCATTTTTAGAAAATGTCATTTTATTCGTGTTTTTTTTGTTTTTTTTTCTTTAAATAACCAGTTCATATTTTTTTATTATTCTATCGGTGAGATCGAAAAATATTATTCATATTTCATCATTTTATTAGTAATTCGTACTTAAATATAATATAAATCCAAAATACACAATTAAAAAAATAAAAGTACCGGTCATCCAGATATTGATAATTATACGGTGTGAATCGGTATTGTAGATTTGCATATACGAGTACTCTCACTTGCGCGCAATCGTGTTATATGTACCCGTCTCGTATCGGAATCGGCCGGCCGTGTGTAGCTGTAGAGTGTAGGTAGGCGAGTGCAGCTACGCAGATACCTGTCGATATCGTAATATTTAGTTTTCGAAATAGCCAGTTACACATATTACAGATATACAGATACAGGTTTACAGATATTGTACCACTATAATATTAGAGTTATCGTATCTAATAATTGGTTTGTATCGCCCACCAACAGTGGTTAGGGTACATTTCGCCTGCTCAAAAACTGGCCCATATGAGGCAATGAAAGTTACAAAAGAAGAAAACTAGTGTCACACACTCTCTGGGCTGTTCTTGCCATGTAGTATGCGAAGTGGCATACCTGTACTTAAGCCGGGGCGAATCGACTGGAGCAATAGCACAGATTACTTAACAGTTACTATACCGTCCATGTAAAATTTGTCGTCAGATGCTAAAATCCGCTTACCATTAGGCAGATAACCTGTTCGTCTCGTCGCTTAATTGTACCAAAAATGTTGTTGTTATTGTTGTTGTACATTAATCCTATTTATTTCAGAACAAAACCAGCACGGCAGGTGCACTTGCAATTAATAATTATCGGCTTAGAACTATTTCAAGGTAGGTACAGCTATTTACACATAACGACTTATTGTCATAATATTATACCGTAAGTATTTGAAAAGTCGTAAGGGTCAAACAGAATAATAATTAATGTTTAGAATGAGTATTAAAAGAACATAATAATTTTTATTATTTATCCTTAAAAAGAACTGGTTTACGGAACTGAACACATACTTAGGTGACACAGAAAGTCAGTGAGCAAACGTTCGCATGCCACGCAGAAAATGGCAAGTTCAAATCCCAATACGGGCCCGTAATTATTATAAGCATTTCGGCGAAGGAAAATATCGTGAGGAAACCAAATTGCCCGAGAATTACTTCGGAGGTATTTTATCCACCAAGCGGGACCGGGCCCCCGTGGTGGGTACGGGTTAGTCCTACTCACGAAAGTGAGGACCCGTGCTCAGCAGCAGGCGGATAGGGGTGATGATGATGATGATGACTCCAAAGTAAAAAAAAAGGCACTGTTTTATTTTTGCATATTGCCATGAATATAAAATGTCAGTCGAGTTGCCCGTTCAAAAATAGGGAGGATATTTAATGTGAAAAACTTGAACATTCGGCCGCCATTCTTTTGGCCGAGATGACCACATACAGCTCTTTCATTCGTAGCCTTCGTATACCGATCCACCATTCGACGTTCAAGAATGTGACGTTTTGTCCTGTAAGATTTCAAAGTCGCAGATTATTTATTATTATCTTCATCAGTGAGTTATTCACATCGATCACATTTAAAAATTGACCCTCTGCTTTACTCTTGCAATACTAGTTACGGAACATTCGTACCATAGAACGAAAACGCGGGAGAAGACACTAAAATAAACCAGTTGCTGTTTTTATCCCACAACTCGTCTGGCATGCAACAGTTGCGTCTCGAAACCAGTGCCAATCCAAAATGGCTATCAACAAAAAATAACTTGGGCTTTTAATTACTTATGTCTTTTTTCTTTTTTCAGTTTCTTCGAACTCTACCCCGACGTCTGAGTACCAATTGAGCAATGTTAATGGACACCGATATATTTTAAAACTATCTTTAGAATACCAAAATCTAAACTAGTAATAATTGACAATAATTTAATGTAATAGGTACTTACTTGGTTCATTACAATTGAAAATTGTTGTAAATCTATTTTAGTCTAGGCATTTTAATGTTTAATCATGGGAAATAATTATAAAAAAATGGTGATGGTAAAAAAATAAATATGTTTTAATCATAGGAAATAATATTATTCAACACGTCATGGTGACTTAGTACATATCGGTTGATGGTAAACATGATGTTTGAATAATTATAATAAACATAGCAAATAAATATCTTATCGAGCATAAAATATGTCTAATCTTTTACTTTACATCGACATCTAATAATTATTT
Organism: Hylaea fasciaria; assembly: GCA_905147375.1. Classification (NCBI taxonomy): domain Eukaryota; kingdom Metazoa; phylum Arthropoda; class Insecta; order Lepidoptera; family Geometridae; genus Hylaea; species Hylaea fasciaria. Next base: position 4,245,677 of record LR990201.1, read on the forward strand.
TAGTCACACTACAATAATATTATACATAATCCTATGATACATAGTTCTATGTGGTGTTCTGAACCGTGATAGTATCGGCTCTTTTAAGAGCGGATACTATTATCTCTCCAAAAATAAATTAATCGATATCATTCCAATTAAATTAATCCAAATTAATCCCGCTCTAGTAGGATTACTAACGCCCTCGTCATAATATGCATACATCCAATGACCGCCACCGATGTAGCTCAATTTCAATTAACATTTTCAAAAATACCAAAATATCAGTCTGTCGGTTACAATGTCAAAGTCAATGAATGACCTTAAGGCAATCTAGGATCTACATGTAATAATAAAAATAAAAAGGTCAATAACCTCTTAATGAAAGTAAACGACCTTTAGGAAATCTAGGCACCGTTCAGAAATTATAAAACAAACGAGGTCAATGACCTCAATCCCAAGATGAACGGCCTTACTTAAGGAGCACTGAGCTACGAGTATGCTGGTCCTACTGATCTTTGCTACGCTGAGCTGGGCTAGGCTAAGCTGGGCCAGGGCTAGGCTGGGCTGGTCAAGGTCAATGACCTCAATGATAAGTCTATCAGTCTACCTGTTAGGTTGTTACTCTGTTAATCTGCGCGTGTCAGTCTGTTAGTCTGTCAGTCTGCCAGTCTGTCGGTCTGTCAGTCTGCCAGTCTGTCGCTCTGTCAGTCTGTCGGTTGGTCAGATGGTCCATCTGTCAGGTTGTTACGTTATAAGTCTATGTGGGTGTTTGTCAGACTGTAAGTCCCAGTTTGTCCGTCTGTCAGTCTGTCAGTCGGTCAGTTTGTCAGTGTGTCTGACTGTGAGTCTGTCAGTGTAAATCTGTTATTCTGTCAGGTTGTTAGTCTGTGTGTGTGTTAGTATGCCAGTCTGTCAGTCTGAAAATCCGAGATTGTCAGTACATCAGTCTGTCAGTCTGTCAGTCCGTCAGTCCGTCAGCCTGCCTGTCTGTCAGTCTGTCCGTCTATCTATCTGTCATTCAGTCAGTTTGTCAGTTTGACAGTCTGTCAGAGAGTCAGATGGGAATGGGAAGAGATGGTTATGAGATGGAAATGGGAATAGATGGGAACGGTAAGAGATGGGAATGGATGGAAATGTGAGCAGATGGGAATGGAATTACACGGGAATGGGATTTGATGGGGATGAGATATGAAAACGGGATCAGATAGGAACGGGAAAAGATGGAAATGGGCGCATATGGGATTAGGTTAAAATGGGAATTGGTTCAGGGGGGCATGGGAGCAGATGGGAATGGGAGCAGGTGGGAATGGGAAGAGATGGTGATGGGATGGAAATAGAATCAGATGGGAATGGGAAGAGATGGTGATAAGATGGAAATGGAATCAGATGGGAACGGTAAAAGTTGGGGAAGTAAAATAAAATATTAAAAAAACTAACCTAATCCTAATTTATTTTCTGCACACAACGTAATTTATCGCACTTACAATTTTTATACACATTTATGGACAGGCAAATATAGTCAGTTGCGCTTTCGTGCGACTCTCCACGCAGGGTGGGAAGTATAACGCTAAAAATCCTTTATTTGGTAGACTAATGAATAGTTAATGAACATGGTGTAAACGCTTAAAAATAGTTTTCATTTAAACCTAATCTGTTCTATCTATGTCTATTAGCAAGCAATTGTCAAAAATATGAAAAATGAAAAATGAAAATGAAAAAACAATTTATTACTGTAAAATAAGAGTAGTTTACAAAGTATAGGTAAGTGCTTAAATGATTAACTTAATTTACAGACAGCAAAGAACAAAACCATGAAATTATCTGTCAGCCTCCTCACTAGGCAAAGCCTGTATCGAGGAAACTTTTATATGAAAGTTCAGGAAGTTAAATTTGCTACGTCATAAATATAATATAATGTTTTATTGCGTTTCCATAATATATTCAGTTAAATAGATAGATAAATAAGACATTGCAATATAGGTAATTTTTTTGTTTTTAAATGAATAATAATAAGTAGGTACTAAAATAAATAAATAAATAAGTAATACGTAAATAAAATAAGGGTAAATCAAGGTTATTATATTTATATTTCAATTTCCACAATATTCTCTGTTTGGTTGTAATTTAGCGTGATTAACCATTTCATTATCAAGTGTTTCGCTTCATTCAGTGTTTTGCGTTTGATGTCGCAACGTTTGACAACTTCGTTATACACGTGAATTCTCATGAATCTACCAATACGACGCGCAAATGTTGTGTTAACGACTGGGGCTGGTACTTTGAAAACTCGACGGTTTAGTAAAGATTCATATTCAATGGAGGAGATAACAGATTTATGAATTGCAAGAGAAGTTTTAAGTACAAAGAGCCTGCGCACACTGAGTACACCAGCATCTTTATAGAGATCTGTTGTGGGGTATCTGAAGGGTTTTCGGAGCATGACTTTCAGAACTGAGCGCTGCGCTCTTTCAGCCATAATTATAGATGTTTTAATGGCACTGCCCCAGCACGTTATGCAGTAAGCTATCAAAGACTGACACAGTGAATAATATACCGATTTAAGGGTATCAATACTTGCGACATGCCTCAGATTTCGCATGACACCAATTACTTTTCTGATTCTGGCTGATAGGTACTGAATATGAGTTTTGAAAGACAGGTTTTCGTCAATTTGAACTCCAAGGTACTTTAAATATTTTTTACGGGTAATTGGATCGCACACACAATTTGCATCAGTGCATGCACTATTGTGGATTCTAATGTTAGCATCTTCATCAGGAGCTGAGGCCTTGGTCTTATGGAAGCACAGGTACTGGGTTTTTTTGGTGTTTAAAGTAAGAAGATTTTGCTCTAGCCACTGTGAAATCAGCGCCATGCCACGAGCTGCAGAGGAGTACACAGCAGGCCATGTAGGACCGTTAAAGATCACTGCAGTATCGTCCGCATAACATAGAACTTCTGTGTTTTCAAGTGTGACGTTATGGATATCATTAATGTACAGCAGAAATAGCGTGGGTCCCAAGATGCTACCCTGAGGAACACCAAAATTGATTTGTTGCAAGCTACTAGTAGACTGACCAATTCTCACACACTGTCTCCGTTCCGTCAAATAACTTCTGAACCAGTCTAATGCAACTCCTCGGATTCCCAGGCCTTCAAGTTTTTGGAGAAGTATAGGAATGGAGACAGTGTCAAACGCCTTGGCCAAGTCTAAAAATATGCCAACACAGCATCTTCCAGCATCCAGGTGTGCGGCCACTGCACTCGTTAAAACGGATACTGCGTCTTCAGTGCTTTTTCCCCTGCGGAACCCAAATTGCTTTGATGATAGTAATTTATGCGAATCTAGAAAGCTAACAAGACGCCCGTTAACCAGTTTTTCTAGAAGTTTTGAGAAGGTTCCCAAAAGTGAGATAGGTCTGTAATTATCTACAGAATTTCTTGAGCCATTCTTGTGAATTGGAGAAACAGACGCAATTTTCCATTCTTTTGGGAATGTACCATCGGAAAGACTTAAGTTTAGGATATATGTGAGTGGTACTATGATATCATCTTTTAAGTATTTAATAAGGGTGTTGCCAAATCCATCCATTCCTGGAGCCTTGTCATTTTGTAAATTCATGATCATTTTTTCAACTTCTTCATAGCTAGTAGGTGTCAAGAAGATAGAGTCTACCGGGGAATGTTCAATTGTAACTGCTTTGGCAAGATCCGTTTCATTTTTATTGATTCTGGTAAGAATTTCGCCAGCTAGTCTTTGACCAACAGAAGAAAAATGATTGTTAACATAGTTAATGGACTGCTGTGTATTCTGACAACCCTGCAATGCCAATAACTCAGTGGGTTCTTTTTTGTGGTTTGCTAGGCTGCAGATCTTCTTAATAGTTCGCCATAGTTTCTTTGGATTATCTTTGCTTGCCTTTAATTCTCGCTCTTCATAGTCTGATTTAAGTTTACGTAGTAGGGTCAGAAAGAAGTTGTGGTAACGTGAATAGGTTATTTTAAATATTAAATTATTTGGATTTTTTCTTGCTTGTAAATGTAAGCGATCTCGGTTCCTCATACATTTCATCAGACCAGGAGTTATCCATGGCTTTAAATTAGATTTGGATCTACTTATTTTTACCTTATTTGTATGTTTACTGACAGTTTTCGATAATATTTCCATAAAAACTTCAGTAGCTCTGTTCACGTCAGTAAGGTCGGTGACAGTAGACCAGTCGATACTTGACAACTCATTTTTGATAGCAATATTGTCTCTCTTTAATACGAAACGATCGGGGCGAACTGGTCTTGGTTTTGAGAGGTTCGGACCCAGCATAATTGGATAATGGTCCGTGATTTCAGTTTGGCATATAATACCAACGGATGTTTGCATACAATTTTCAACATTTTTAATATAGATGTGGTCTAGACAGGAGGATTCCCTTGTGCTTTGCGTTATAGCCGGGTAAAGTCCGTGTTCAGCCATAAAGCACTGATATCCTAGGCTTTGGGGGTCATTTATTGTATCCAAAATATTGACGTTGATATCACCAGCCAGAATAAAAGGAAGTCCATTTATTTGACGGAAGTAGATTTCCAGCGAGTTAAGGAAGTTATCCACGCATCTAAAAGATGGCGAGCGGTATAGTCCGAGAATATTTACGACTTTAGGGATACATATAAACAGACAGTCAGCATCATCTATAGAGGGTTCCGATACCGCGGGGTTCCAGACGTCTCTTACATATACAACAACACCACTGTTTTGATTCACATGTTTGGTGGAATTATACGAAAGGTATCCAGATATATGTGGGATGATCGTTGAATCAGAGAGGCGACATTCAGTCAGGACCAAAACATCCATAGGTATTTCAAGACATTTTAAGGCTACCAACAGAGAGTCTAAGTTTTTTTGGATACTTCTTATATTTAGTGAAAGCAATTTAAAGCTGTGATGTGGTGTAAATAATTGCTTACAACTAGCTAGATCAACTGTAACCTCGCATTTAATTTGAATTGAGTCTAGATCTACGCCTAAGACGTCGGCAAACGTCATTGTTGCTAGAAACAGATAACCATATACCCAAAAGAACCAGTTGAAGCACACGGGTATTCTACATGTATTAAAGCCATTCACAAATAGAAGGACAATTGGAAATTGATGAGAGTTGTATTTAGCGTTAGTATATTTGTTTGCAAAAAAGCATATCACGGGCATTATTGTACCATTCTTATAATAGTAATAATTATAATATATAACAATAGATAAGATATTTATAAACAGGAAGTAAACATATTGTAGCATAAATGTTAAGTAATTATAGTTTGATGCAAAGCTTATTAACGTACATAATATTTTGGAAAAATTAATATTAACATGGTTATAAAGAGATAGAATATTCAAACAGGGGCAGAAGCGCAGCAAGCTAAGCTTGTATGGTGCACAGGAGGAGCAAAGCGGGTAATGTGAGTTAAAAAGAGCTATGCTAAACCGTAGACGTGTCTTAAGAGCTATTTGTAGGAAGTGATTGGGGTAGAAGACTGTCCAGGTTGGAGTATGATGGTATGGGTATGGCTGCCTTCCCTTCCCGTTGTCTAACAAAAATGACACCTTGGTTACACCAGCAGAAAGCATACCCATGCAGCTTCGCTCTGGATCTTGCGTCTCGAAATAAAGCTCTGTTTTCCTTCGTCAGTCTTTCGTTGAAAAAGACTTTACGTGGCGCTCCCGCTACATCCAGATCACCGCTGTTTAAATTGTTCCGTGTCTTGGCGGCCCTGAGAAATTGATCACGCTTGTAACGCCGCAGAATTCTTACTACAACAGGGCGCGGCATTCTGGAGCCATCTTCGGGTAGGGCTGTTGTCACCTGCGGCCCACGCGGACCTACACGCATGACCCAATCTACATCCTGGTCCTCCAAGTCAATTCCAACTTTCTTAGCTGCTACGAGTACAGTGTGGTGTAGATTTTCCGATGCATTCTCCGGAATGCCGATGATTTCGATTTCATTTCTTAGATTTGCTTGTGCTTGCGCTTTCACTTCGTTCGTAGCTTGCAGGTTTTCGACTTCAGCATCTCTCTTTTCAAGGTACTTCAAGCGGTCTTCGGTGGCAGTTATCTTAACCATTACTTCGTTCATATTCTCATTAGTGAAGGTTAGAGACTCCGTCAGATCCTGTAACTTGGTCTTTACCGAAGAAAACTCAGTGGTAAGCTGGCGTAATTGCTCAGTGAGGAGTTTAATCTCGGAGCCAGTGGAGTCGGATTTTTTACGTAAGGTGACATTCTCAGAGGCAGAGGCCCTGGCCGGGGTTAGGCTGTTGTCGTCGTTCTTTTTAGGGTCAACACAGCAGTTAGGGCACTTCCAGCATTTCTGTCGCTCCATAGTAAGAGATTTTACGTTTATACATACCAGGCAGAACGATTTATTACAGGCCGTGGTTGTGCATTTAACGGCACTATTATCTTTGATGGACGTCAAACATCCTGCACACTTCATTTTATTGAATAATGAGTGTTTATTTATCTCAAATTAAAAATTTTCTCACTGAGCCTGCTTGATGGTAGTACAACGAAGAGTCCACTCTGCGATGTATACTCTTTGCCCGGAACTTATCTGTGACGCGGCGCTAGCGCATAGAGTACAGTGCACGCAATTCTCGCGGTTAGGCGATGCGCGTAACCGTGAAGATCCCTTGCGCGGTTGGGGTAGCACTACTCGTCACCATTACCCTCACTTGTTAAGTTTAGCAAATTGCTTTGTAATTTTATGTTGTAGTTGATTTATTTACGCACTATTTGCACTGTGTACTTATTGAAACTTATAACTTGCACCAAACTTGATAGTTATTGAGTAAAATTTTATCGAAAAAGATACTTTTAAACTGTTAATTTTAATATTTTATAAGAAGAACTTTTCGCACAGAGTTGACAGTTTGACCGTAGCGTCAAAGATGAAAATAGCTTTTATATTTTTCCTGAAATTTGTTTTTCGGGATTACTATTTTTCCCCCCGGAGGCGGCGATATTATATTATAAGTTAGAATGAAACCGAGATATTGAAAGTTAAAGATACCTAATCTTACTACAACAATGTCATTTAGCGAGGGTGTGTGAGTCACTTATGGTATAATCTTATGGTATGATCAAAGCTACCTCTGTCTCTTTCCCTCGCCCTCTATCTCTATATATTTCCCTTTACGCTCTCAATATTTCTCTATCTTTCTCCCTCTTCCTCTATATCTCTTCCTCTCCCTCTCACTCTATCTCTCTTCCTCTATCTCTCTCTCTTTCTTTATCCATTATTATTTATCCCCTTGCCAAATTGCTTTAGGAAAGTTCAGCCGTTTATTGTGGTCCTTAGGGAGTGCATCTAAAGCAAGACTTCCCACCGGTGATGCGTGCCCCCCTGGGGGGGCGTAGAGAGATCTTAATATGAAGTAATAGTATGAATTACTAATCATTGTTAATTATTTAAAACACTTACTTACACACAGATTTAGTCGCGCTACCACTATTTTGATCGCACTAGAAATAAAATATAAAACAATTCCTTACAATGCCTACCAGTCAATGCTCATGGACCATGATGAACAAAACTGCGCTGAAGAAAAATATAGGGGGGCATGAAATTGTGTTTTATAATCTGAGGGAGCTCAATGCAAAAAACATTAGAAAACCTTGATCTAAAGAATACCTCATAATGAACCCATTGCTTTGCCCCCTTTAGGGATGATTTTGCAAAAAAGCTGAAACCCGTATTTCTTTATTTTTTACCAAAGGCCTGAATTTTCAGATTCCTAACTTGAAGAATTATTAATTACCCATGCAAACTTTCTACCCCTACTAATTTCATTCCCTATGAAATAATTTTTTGAGACAAATTATAGCCTATGTCCATCGCATAGGTCCAAATTGGATCACTATACCAAATTTCATCGAAATCAGTCTAGCCGTTTGAGCGTGAAGAACTAACAAACATACACACACACTCTCACATTTCGGCTTTAAAATATTAGTAAGATAGTATGGATAGCAACGATTTCCAGATTCAAAATGTAAGTTGATGTTACATTTTGTAACGGTATCGCAAGTAGCGATACTGCACTTGGTATCGCTATTGAGGCTCATAGTCAGTCTGTCAGTCTGTCAGGTTGTTACTCTTGTAGTCTGTGTAAATGTTGGTCTGTAATTTGGTACGTCCCAGTCCGTTAGTTTCTCAGTCTGTCAGTCTGTCAGTCTGTCAGTCTGTCAGTCTGTCAGTCTGTCAGTCTGCCAGTCTGTCAGTCTGCCAGTCTGTCAATCTGTCAGTTTGTCAGTCTGTCGGTCTGTCGGTCTGGTAAGTTGTTACGCAGTTAGTCGGTGTCTGTCTGTGTAATCTGTTAGTCTGTCAGTCGGTCTGTCAATATGTCAGTCGGTTGGTCTTTCAGTTTATCATTCTGTCAGTCTGTCAGTCTGTACGTCCCAGTCTGTTGGTCTGGCAGTCCGTCAGTCTTAACAGCCTGTCATGAGGTAGGTAGTTTATTAGAATTATGTAATTCCGAAATCGCCCGGTAATTCTGTTTTGGACTTGGCTGGCACTGACTATCATATCATCAGTATGGGTGCCGCATAATAAAATTAGTTCACCAATTCATTTCAATGTAAGTAAGTACCTTTAGTTATTCCGCTTTTTAGTGCCTTTCTGTTGGGTTTGAAGTCAGTTTTAACAAAATAATTCTAAATATTTAGTATTATGGTCTAGATGGCCGATCAGTTTGTATTCAAATTATTTTTACAAGGCCTGAATTGCTATTGTATTGTTTACTTTTTGCTAGAGTTTTCGTATATTTTGATGTTCGTTGGTACTGGGCGCGAGCGTGACGCTACGCGTTGTATTCTATGAGTATAATTCATTATTGTAGCAGTCACGCGGAGAGCGGTAAGGTTCGGCTTGTTTTTAGTACAAACTCGCAATCAAATGCTAACGAAATCACGCCGAGCGTGGAACCCGCAAAAACAAAAACGTCGCAAAAACCCGCGGGTTTTTGCGACGAGCGACGGGGCGTCGCGACGCCCCGTCGCTCCCCGCCGTGCTGACAGTCTGGCCCCGGCTCTCCCTTCGGTCTCTTCCTTCATTCCAGGTTAGCCATCAAGAGCTGCAATGCTGACCGCGCTGTGACGGCCTTATTACTTTTGCGTGACTATTATTCTTCAATTATTATCCATCAATAGTTTTATTCCTCACTATTAAATTGTTAATTGGCACGCTGTCAATATAATTATAATTATTATTAGCTACCTACATCCACTTCCACGATTTCTACCTATAAAGTAGATATTGATAATAATTATAATATTGAACAGTTTAGTTCATATTGTATCTGTTTGAATAAACGTTATGTGGTTTGTAAGTGACATGTTTCGTGGGCACAGTTCAATTTTTCATGTGCTTGCAGTTTTTTGTTCACTTTTGGCTGAATTTGGTATTAATTTTATTTTATTTTAATGAGAAACAATGGCAAGCTTTAAACGCATTATACTCACCTCAAATCTAACTCTGTTTATTTAAAGTCAAATTGAGCCCTAATTTCCTAAGACCTCGCATACGTTTTGTATCTACCAATGAAGTATTACAATCTAAGCACCACGTTTTTGCTAATTGGGCTTAGTTTACAAAGTCATCGAGTTGTGAGCTACCCGAAAAGTTTCAGCTATTTATAGCTAAACGGGAAGTGCTCGAAATTTAAGTTGAAAGATTATGAACCGGAAATGACAGACATACAGACAAACAATACCTAGTAAAAATGTGGTGAAAAGACATTCAAATCCTTGGTCTTTATGAAATGTACATTGGTTCTATACATATCTGGATCAATGCAGCGACCACAACATCTAAGTTATTTTCATTTTGGCATTAAACGATTTAGGTCTGTATTGGTGAACTAAGGATCATCTTCTTTAGGTCGATTTCTTTTTGACAAGACATGTACTAGTACTTATACTCGTACTATCTATGTTTCAGACGTAACCAAATGTGCTTTTGTTATGGAAAATAAAACCAGTTCAAATAAAACTCCAGGAGTACAAATAACTCAGTTATTAGATCAAATTATACTGAACATTACAGGCAGAGAGGTTACAGGTTAGTATTGCAGGTTGTTTTGATTGCTTGGTTCCTTGTCATAAACAAGCAAAATAATAATATGTCATTTCAATAGAAAGAAATGCAATACAAAAGAAGAAGGAAGATGTGAAACTCGAGGCTTGGGATGGCAATGAAGAGATATTTTGTACCTACACTATGGAAACATACATGACCGCTTCTCATCGAGTAACTTACCACGCTCTTTTACAGAAATTAAAGATCAAGGCCCAAATGGAAATAATATAATTAAATACGGAGGTCCGAATGGAGATAGTTTCATTTCATCGGATTCTTCACAGGAAAGCAACATATTCAGCTCGTCTCAAAGCTCTAGCTTCCATTATCCAGATCAGTCAAAGACAAGTTCTTCCCGAGTGATCACAATATATCTGGCTTCCAGAAATGTATCACCATCTCCAGGTATGCTCATCATTAGCACAGAATAACTATATTAATACGCTAGCTCGAAGAAGGGGCACTCTTAATTTAAGTCAGATAGCATGATCGGGATTTTGTATGACATTTTGTGCGCGTCATCTCTCTTTTCTGTGTGTTTGGGTACCCTATGAGTACGGAGTGTCCACCCTGGGGTATAAGTACAATCAAGTACTTCTAGCATGAGTTTTTACTAGCTCGACATTGTACACGTCAGCTAGCGCTTTTGTATGAAGATCATGTACAGTGCCCTTACGGCCAGTACGGCGTTTACGAACGAAACAATATCTTCATACAAAGAGCTAGCGAACGGGTACTACGTCGAGCTAGTAAAATACTGTTTCGTATAGAGGTACCTACCTAGCCTTTTCTGCATTTCTGCATGCTTGAAACATTGGCACATCGACGCGGAAGTAGCACAGGCGCGTCAGAGCCCAAGTGGATGTATGGACCTCGTTATTTTAGAATCCTTACAAGCAATCCCAGTAAGGTGTCAGAATCTAAGCAAAACTACCGTTATGGACTCTATTCCCCGACTGTCCAAAAGGATTACTATACTAAGATATACTAATAGTTTTGAGCTCTTTTCAGCAGCGAATGAAGATGCTCCTAGAATTTCTGCCAACCAGCCTTGCCCATTTGCTAGCTTTGTAAGTATCAATTATTTTACTTGAATAGTTACGGTTGAAGCTACGCTTCAGTGCTAAATACCCAATGTCTTCTGTGGCTACGCAGAATTTATTTGCTACGTAACTTTAATTGCTACGAGATTTATTTATTTATTTATTTCACAAAATCACACTGCTTTCCAAAAATCACTTCCTAACAGATTATTCAATTTTTTTTCTACTAAATGACTACTGCGAGTTTGATTGATCGTGTTATATCGTGTAATAATATGTTTTCCTTTTTTTTCATGTACTTATCTTCATCGTGGATAGCGCTGCATATTCAAAAAAATTATACAAAATGTCGAGTAGGAACAAATAACTCGCAAATATATTGAATACCTAGTAATGTTAAATGGAATGTAGTACATAACCCGTTCTCATTAAAACTAACTGAATAAATTGAACACTGGTTTTTTTTCTTGGTCCTGTAAGAATGTTATTTATTTTTCTAGCAAAAAAATCTATCAATTAAGCACTACTGATATCATTCATTTGTGATTCATACACAGATCCTAGATCCCCAATTCCCATAAGCTTCAACTAAACATAGACAGAGGTAAGTTATCCATCTATGCTGTAAATCATCAACAACTGCGTTCCGTAGATTCCGCAAGCGCAACGTAACATTATGATGCCACAAAATATGAGACAAGCCCAAAATGTGTCAGCAGAAAGTAAAAAATTAAGCATGATTTCTCTTCCTTCAATGAAGAAGTGTACTCTGTGTGTCAGTAGCTACGTACTTCATTGAGGCACCTGTCCGACCGCCGAGGATGAGCGAGGTGCGAGTAAAGCTAGAAACTAGAAACGAGTCGGTGAGCAGCGAAAAGCGAGTGTGTAGGTTTACTTTCATTAAAATTAAAAAGTTTTTACGAAGTATGTAGTACAGACCTACTGAACTTAACGAGCTAGAGACGCATTTGAATGTAAGGTTTGTTTATTTTCATTTACTCGCGACCTAGGTACTAAGTATTGTACTTTTCCAGAAAAGCTCTTATAACCGTATTTGGAATATAATTAATGATTATAGCAATCTGATGTGAATGGGCTCAAGTACTAGCAATCTAAGATAAGATAAAAACAATCTAAAGCCTGAAATTAATATTGTATCTTCTATCCAAGATTAAAATCGATCTCCAACATGCGTGCCTTCATAAACCAATCCACGGATCGGTTATTGGCACGTTTGACCCTAAAATGGATTGTGATATCAATCCCAGATAGCAAAATTTGGATTAGGATTGATTATTAATTTCGGCCGTAAATCTACTGTTGGAGATTCGTTGCTTACTTTAAATGCCTCAGATCAGCTCGGTGAGATACTATTATATTGTCATCGGAACTAGACAGACATGTAAAATTTCAACTCTCCTTACAATACTTTAATCTCACAATAGATTAATGTAAAGAAACGACGGCTCCCGTATCGACTGATGACGTAACTGTAAAGCGTGAAGTTTTGCGTGAGAACCCGCTCAAGCTTAAATTTATTTACGTGAACTGGTGTAGGTGTGGAACCATGGCATAGTAGAAACTGACTATGACCTCGGTGTACTCGTATTGCCTGAATCTGTAGCGCTATTTATTTAGCACAAGCTGTTCCCTGCGGTTTCATGCTCGATTTCCCGCAGCGATTTATCATAGTAGCGGTTAGTCGTCCCTTCGTAAAATATTTTTATGGAGGAGCTGATGCCAGCATGCAAGAACTAAGCAGAATCACCTGCATAATCCCAGGGTAGTGTGACTGTAGCAATTAGTTTCATCAAGCAACACGAGCGGTGCTACGTATTATGCCTCCAGTCGCTGACGCGTATTTATCGGTCGATAAATCGCAGGTTTTACCTATTTTGCATTGGTGCATTCTGCGTGCGTTCCTACATAAAGTAGCGGTAATATTGCGGGGAAGCAAAACATTTTATTTTTTACATTATCTAAACCTTAAAAACAATGGTCTTAAGTGAAAATGTGGTCGTAGGTGACAAACTTGCTCAGCCTAGAAAGGGACTGGTTCTCAGGGACCGCTGTCCGAACACCCCGATAAATTTTAGACTTGATTTTCTATCGTATTAGGTGCCAAGGGTAGGATAGCGTCGCGTGAGGGTAGCATATTCTTTGGTAGGCACGAGACATCGATAAAAACACGCGTCGTTATTATCGGTCGTGTGGAAGAACTACATAAATCATAATATCGTGCATGCACGGTATTGAGAATAGTATTTATGGAGCATTCTTTTTCCATAACATTTAATTGTCACGAATTTGCATTATAATTATGTTATTAGGTACTACGAGTATAATATATAAGTCGATGTTATCGTAATCTAATATGTTTTCCGTACTATTTCCATAGCCATAAAGACTACTCCAAAATGTCACCTAACTTCCTACTATTATTTGCTTTAATCTTTTATTTCCAAATGGAGGCTGTTTTTGGTAAGTAATCAAAGAAATTTGTTCTCTATTTTCATAAAGAATTCATTCTGAACCAGTGAATTGGAGACAAACTAGGCTCCAATCCGAAGCTTCAAAAGCCCATTTCGATCCTGGCTTGCATTTATTTCCAACTTATAATTACTATCAAGCAAAGTGCGGAGCTGTGATTCCTCACAGGGAGCTTCCGCCTGTCAAGCAGAGGGTTGCGAGTTTTAATCCCAGTGCGAGCACGGCACGGTAACATAAATACTCGTACTATGTAGGTGGAACCCATTTGCCCAAGAATTACTTCCAAGTTTTGCCATCTAGCAACCCGGACCGGGCACCCGGGGTGGATAACCCTTCTCACGGATCTGAGGGAACACCCGTGCACAAATGCAGTGGGCAGATATGGATGATGATGATGAAAGTGAGGTCTTCAAATTAGTCCACTCTGAAGATTAAAACAAATCCAATGCTATAAAGTGAATGTTGGTTAATAATAATAATTGGTTATTTTACAGCTGCCGCTCCCGCATCCCCTTCGGGTGAGGGGGGTGGTACAATGGAAAGGGCTATCGATGGAATAATGAAAGACATTTTTTGATTTTTATGGTGAATATTAAATTGAGAAATTGATGTTTAGAATCTACTATTTTGTTTAAACCCATAGATGTAGTATCAATAGACTTAACAATAGCGTATACCTGAAAGGGACACACTTTTGCTGCAATGTATAAATCCGACAAATTTAATACACGTTATTTAGGTGTAGCTCCAATCATTCGTGCGACATTCTAAAATATCAAGATTGGTATGCTTCTGCAGCATAGAAATAAATTAGTACAGATCGCGCGGCGAGAGTTTGGCTTTGACCTTCGGGTGGAGGGGATTACTGCGCATGGGTACTGTCACGCACACAATCAGAGCAATCCAATCAGAGCACCGCATGCGCCTACACACCATGCGCAGTAATCCCCTCCACCCGAAGGTCAAAGCCAAACTCTCGCCGCGCGATCTGTACATATACGAGTACGTCGACAAAGGCAAAACATCATCGTACTATCCTACTTACTCCTTTGTCTATTTATATTGTATCTTTTCTTCCCCGGATCTTGAGTTAAATGTAATATTTATTGGATGAATAACATGAGTTTTATATACCAACCTTTAAATACCACATAGCATACCAAAATATACATGTTATACGTTTTGTGTGTGTCTCTCTCTCTCTCTCTCTTTGTTGTTTCTTTCTTTCTTTAAGTAGTTGGAAATTTATTACAAACAAATTAATATTGAGAACTTATTATTTCAGGTATGTTTCGTGATTCGTGATATTAAAATAAAATGCACTGTACTATGCATATCTAGGTAATATTTTAAGTATGCGCTGTTACTTCATTTTATTTTAATAAAATCTATTTCATTTAATTTGTGTAATTTTATTGCCTCGTACAATGCTTAAATACTATATTTAGATTTATTCTAAGAAGAGTGTACCTATAGAACGAACCAGACAATCAGTGTAAATAAAGTATAATGGCATATACAATTATACAATACATATCGAAAAACATACGTATAATATACATCAGGTAGGATAATATTGGTACCGGCTGAATATAGAACGAATGATGGAAAGTAAAATCTGAAAGTACATAATAATAATAATTATCTTATATAACAGCAAAGAAAAATATTTCAACTTTTAGATAATAATGCCCATCTCTATTCTATGGATGGCTTTTTCCAAAAGTATAGGTATAATCGAACAATCTAGAAAGGCCAGATGGACTAAAATATAATAATTCTCACCAGATTAGTCACATACAACATAGGTGCTTACATACATGCTTAAATTCATAACGAAATCTAGCTGCCTTATATCTTATTGACAACGCTTTACACATAGGTACACTACTATCTGATGTACAAATTGTACAATTGTACATATTAAAGCTTTTCCTATCCTATTCCATTCCACTACAACTTACCCACCCGGCAAGGTAGATTCTTTTCACACTTCATGCTCAAAAAATGTGTCAGATTAGCTCAGCTTAGCGGGAACAAAGGAGGTAGTTGGGCACTAGGGAGTGAAAGTAGTTTTTTTTATTTGTTCTCGCTATTATCAATAGGCTGAAGATTCGACTTTTCAATTTTCCATTTTGACATAAGTACTTAGAAAAAAAAGAAGACTACCTATCTTAATTTACAAACCGTGCGAAGCCTAAACAATTTACTTTTTAAATAAAAGTGAAATTCTCGTCTACATTTTTTGCGATCATAGGATGTATGCTATGTGTACGTGTGCGTTTGCGAACATTAGAATAAATTTAAAAAGTTTGTATATGCCGCCTAGAATCTGTAGGAGGTGTAGAATTTTGACAACAATGCAAATTGGTTTTAAAAGATTGAATTTGATTATTTATTTACTTGAAAGGGAACGTGACTATTTGTGAATATTCTTAGCTTTTTTAATTGTATACCTACTTATTATATATCTCGCAATCTCTGTGTGAAAAATTGTGTGTTTTACGCGGGTCTCAAACGACTCACTCATACTCGATTCTATGTGCCACACTCGCTACGCTTGTGAGGCAAAACATCGAGTAAAGAATGAGTCGTTTTCAACCCTTGTAAAACAAACTACTATTAAATGCCGGGCGGTATCCCTTATCTTGCAAATTTAGTACTAATTTGCTACATAATAGATTCTGATTTGGTATCTGCTCTTACAATCCTTACTGATTACTTTATACATACAACGCTTATCTTGCGTTCGGGTTCGGTAGTTTTACTACTAAGGAGTTGTACGTATAATAATAGCTCTTAGCAACGCATACAAAATCGAGCGCGCAGGGCCTTGTAAATATAAAAATAGCAATATAATGATGTAGTCTGAGGTCCTAGTACTAGTGGTTCTGTTAACAGTAGACCTCAGTGTGAGCTTATGCTATATTATGGTGATAGGGAATAATACCCTCTGTTTGCCCTCAACTAACAAAAACATGTTCAGAATTCAGTTTACTGAAGGTTTTTACCAAATCTGACCAATAAATGGCACTATAGTGATTTTCTCTCCTTTCCTCTCTGTCAAAAATAGCTCGATAAAAATAGCAATAAAAGTAAAAAAAAAAAAACAAATTATATCGTAAAAATCGGTTGAGAAATGCGATCCACAGCCCGGAACAAACACACAAACATTCGGACGAAAGCAAAATCGGCCACTCTTAGAATGGAGCCCTTCGCTCACTTCGTCCGCTCGGCCAATAACCATGCTCGTAACAGTTTTACCAGTAGTCTACGCATTTTCTCAAGTTGTGATGACAATACAGTCATGGTGGTGATAGCGAGAGTGATAATATTATCTGATGATAAAGACGGAAAGTAGACCAAGGAACCCCTCACTAATAACCAGTTTATTGCGTTTAGCCTCATTTTGATCAATCTGTAGTACCAAATAAAATAACTCAAATAATAGTATTTGATAAATACAACTCTGAATGGTCCATGGGGTTCCAGTTCCAAAAAAATTTTCAAAAGTCTGTTTCCTCGGCTGGTCGACGCCGCTGGTGACAAGAGGGCTGGCTCTTATCTCGCACAGAGAATAGCCATTGCTATTCAGCGAGGTAATGCAGCCAGTGTTCTTGGTACCATGCCACATGGACACCCTCTTTTGTTAGATTTGTAAGGTTTAGTTTAAGCTAGTTTTAGTTTATTTTATTTTATTTATATTTAATAAGGAAATGTTAATTAATAGAAAAAAAAATGGATCTTCCCCACTCTGAAGCAATAGATTTTAAGTTGATTTTTACTTTGGTAGATACCTATTTAGGTTTTTGTATTTATGAAATGGTACGCAAGCGAGCATTCCATTACAAGTGTTTTCCTTTCTATCCTACGCCTCAACGTACATGGGAAGATATGTATGTGGATGTGGTTTTATATATATTTGATTTAGGTCGTTATTATATCTGCATATGAGGTTTACTGAACATCCGTATATTGTATATCCTGTGTTTACTTCAATATTATGTTCTCTTACTGTATTGTGCTAACTAAATTAGTCTAAAGAAAAGAGTTTTCTATTATATTGTGTTTTATTCTATCTCGAAATAGTCTCCTATACGAGGAGAGATCAGACGATGATGTTGCTAGACGGAACGAAAACGCCTGAAAATCACGAGCATCTTGCCCATGTGCGAATATGAACATTAATGTTACTCGTATCGTGCGGGATGAATAAAAACTTTATGGGCTGAAAAACCGGGACGAATATGGCATAAATCGCCTTAAACGTAAACACCATTTATTGTCATGTGCTTCTCACATAAGCCGATCGGCTGCCTTTTAAAGCTCAGCGAACTCTTATCTCGAGGTGCGTCAGCAAGCGATACCACGCTATATCCCGACAATCAAATCAGAAGTTCGATATATATATAATTCAGCTTGTAACTGTCCCACTGCTGGGCAAAGGCCTCCGGTCACGAAAGTGAAGGGATTAGGCCATAATCCACCACGGGGCCCCGGTACGGATTGCTGGATAACATGCTTCCAAAATAATTATCGGGCATGTTGGTTTCGTCACCATGTTTTCCTTCACCGAAGAACGATCGATAATATAATTACAGTATTACCCAACCCAACTGATATGGCTTACCGATGTACCTGCGCAGAAGATGAATTTTCAAAGCGCGGGAAATGCTATTGACCGCTATTGGTCGGCAGCCGCCGCCATCTTAGCGAGCTTAGAGTGAGATGGAACTAACAGCTGCAGTGTATTATGAACCTTATAATAGTGCTCTTAGGTTGATTGTAAGTTTTAAGCATTCTTTCGTTAATCTTCGGACCATACTTTCTTTTCTGCGCGAACGAAGATTCACGACGCGCCTTATAAGTTGGGTACTAGTTATACGTACATATGTTTCACAAGAAAAACATTGATACGTGCCCGCACTGGGATTTGAACTCGCCACCTCCGCTTTGGGAGGCGGACGTTCACCCACTAGGCTACCACTGTTATTCGATAACGTTCCAAAACACCGATGTCAAATTCTCATTGATTATTTATTACCCAACCTTTGGTATTAAGGCTTGATATTGAGCGGTACACGTCTGCCGTATGATAGATTTAATGGACGAAACTTGACCCAGTCAGTAGTACCTTAGCTTACCGGCAGTGAAGCTGATCCAGGGGGCGGAGTAGGTGAAGGAAACAGCTGCATTCTATCGTCGATACTGCTAATAGCAGTCATTATCATTGATAATTGTCCGTTTTTGTCAAATTTTACCGACTTTATTGACCAATATCATTGACCGAGCGAACGTAGTGAGCGAAGGTCTCCATTTTAGAGTGGCCGATTTTGCATTCGTCCGGATGTTTGTATGTACGTTTGTTCGGGAATAAGGTCGCGTTTCTCAACCGATTTTTATGAGATTTTGTGTACATAATAATATAGGCTCTTTGATTTTTATTGCTTTTTTTTGTCAAGATTTTTATAGCATATAGATATAAAATTGGGGCAATAACGGGGGAAGTTGGCTATAGCGCCATTTATTGGTTATCAAATTTGATATAGGACTTAATTTAGATAGGACTTAAGTCCTAAATCTTAGAACAAGTTTTTGTGAAAAAAGTTGTTAAAGTTGAGGGTGGGTATATGGGGGCAAATGGGGGAATACCTATCATTATGATATCAATCCCCTCTCATCGCGAGGTCCACCTGTTCACAGAACCATCAGTCATAACTGTTATGCACAAAATATTAACTAATCATGTAGGTAGGTAGTGGGGACTTGGGTAGATCTCGTGAGTTATTGATAATTAAGTATATGTCCGTTGGTGAAAATCAAATGAAGATGCCTGTAGTAGTTTCTGCAATTAATGCGAACATAAATACAAACAAGACACGAGGGATGAATAAAATTGATTAATTGCTTAATAATTAATAGTTATTCAAACTTTAGTATGAACTCACGGAACAGTAAAATTACATTCACGATATTAACATAAAATGACTTTTCATAACAACGCCAAAGTATAAATTAATAAAGGCTTCATAGTTTTGCTCATAAGGATACGAAGTCTTTTTTTCAAAATGAACGTTCAAAATGTTTTTACGTACGCTTGTCTGATAGTTTTTGTTGCTATGGTTGTTAATGAAGGTGACGGTATTTTTTTGTTTTTTATCTTATGTAAATTATATTATAATACTAGATGTTACCCGCTACTAACCCCCGGTTTCTAGAACGTTTGTTGGCGTTGACAGTAGATTAAAACTATCGTTGCCTCTATCTGACTATAAGCAAATGAAAAGGATGGCAACAGAATTAATCTGTTGTCAAAGTTGATTGACGTTTCAGAAACTGGGGGTAAGTAGTCTAGACTTTGTAGTTGTAATAGGTTACTTTTAGTAAGAATATTATAATAATATTATGAGTGAACTTTGTATGCATTAAAATGTAAATCAATCGCGGATACAACATGTCTCTATCGATATCTCTACATCTCTCTCTTTCCAATGTCTCATGGGTCTAATCTAACTCTATACCAAATTTCATCGAGATTAGTTTAGCCGTTTAGACGTAAAAAGGTAACAAACATACAGACAAACAGATAAACAGAGTAACTTTCGGATTTATAACTTAGTATAGAATATGGTTAATGTCTTAACCGGATTAGTGTATTTCATTATATTTTTTTAGCTAAAGCAGCAGCGTATGCAGGACAAGAGGAATCTGGAATCACTGATCGTGTTAATATCAAAAATGTTAACAAAAACACAGAGACTCAACAAGACTCAAGTAACCCGCCAAGTGACCGTATTGTAGGCGAAAGAAAATGTCTCTTTACTATTCCATGTGTAAGTATTGGACACTTCAATTTAGCCATGGTTGTGTTTTCCAATTTTGACACTGTACATAGGTGAAGAATAGTAGAATCTAAAAAATGAAAAAACTAAAACCACGTTTTGTTAATAAATGGATTTAGAACGCATTGTCATTGAGTTGTGAGCTACCTGGGGGCTTACCATGACGTCTTATTGCGATCCAATTAAGGATCTAAACAAATTGGTTGTCACTTATTCGTACCATAACACTTGTTGTGACGTCTCGACGATCCATATTTTAGGTTGATTTTAAATCTAAAGGTATAGACGTTCACCTAAATGATATCGAAAGCCATGTATTACTGTTATTTAAACTGAAACGATTCTGTTTAGGTCCTCAATTGGATTGCATTAAGACGTCATGGTAAGTCCCCAGTGACATCCTACCCAGAACGACAGACCGACAAACAAGACAGCGACTTCAAAAAAACGTATATTATAGAGTTTTTTCGTTGATACGAGTAGGCTACCATCAAAAGAAGCAGCATCCTCGCGAAATGACTGGTTCATCATAGGTTAGACCAACGCTTTTCAGCAAATCTCGATATCACAAATTCGTTAGTCAAAGGTAGAACATAGTTTGCTATCTTTCTTTCTTTGTTGCTTTCTTTATCTATACATATAATAAAAATGTATCGGATCGCTGTCTGTACATGGAAAATATATGAGAAAAAATATTATTGGGACCTTTATCAACGAAAATAGCACCCAACACAATGATTGTTACAATTTTTGTCTGTTTGTCTGTGCGTTTGTGTACGCTTATCTCAGAAACGGCTTATCAGATTTAGATGTGGTTTTGATTAATATATTGTGGTAAGCTTCACTTAACATTTAGTGTTTGTTTCATGTCAATCGGTTCATAAATAAAAAAGTTATGCCAACCTTTCAAATAGGTGTTGTATATGTAACGCGGGAGAAACCACAGGGCGCAGCTAGTCGAAAACTATAAATCTAATTTAAAAATTGATTACCTTGAAAATGTACCTACTTTGTGAACTTATGTATTATTTCAGACCCGATGGTTCGAGCCTGTTCCTATATGGCATAGACGGCTATTGAAATGAATTATTGTAGTGTGAACACGAGTATAATAATTATACGCTGTTAACAATATACGTATATTATTTTAATAAAATCTAATTATACTAATGTATTTATTTGTGTAATTTACTTGTCTCATACATTGCACCATGACTTTATTTAGATTTTTGTTCTAATTAGGAACATAAAACAGGCTAACTACCTCTTCTACTTATGCATGATTATATAGGTACCTACCCACACAATAATATTACAGGATGCATAAAAGAAACGAAAAACAAGGAGGGAGGGTGAATACAATATGGGTACACATACACACATCAAACATCGATACATCAATATACCTATACATTAAGAATGATAAGTACCTACCTAAATAATTTATACCAAAACATCACTTTTTATGTTATGCAGACATAATAATAATAATAATATTATTATCTATATAGTATAGGATATAATATACACACGGGCTGAATTTGAAACTGACCATGGATAGTCAAATCCTAAAGTATACCTTCTATTCAATAGTTATTAGCGAAACATTATTCAACTGGGTATTAACATTCGGATACGCCCATTTATATAGGTACTAGGATAGCCTAGCCAGAGTAGCCAGCCGATAATAACATATTAAATAAAACGTAGTAGTATCCGTAGTAATGATTCGCCAGGCTTACTCATATATCACTCCACAATCCTATTTAGATTTTAAGGGTTCCGTAGCCAAAGGCAAAAACGGAACCCTTATGGATTCGTCATGTCAGTCTGTCCGTCCGTCCATATGTCATCATCATCATCATCAGCCTGAAGACGTCCACTGCTGAGCATAGGCCTCCCCCTTAGACCGCCACACCGAACGACAATTTGCCACTTGCATTCATCGATTGCCTAGTGGGAGGCCTACCTACACTGCGACTTCCAGTCCGTGGTCGCCACTCTAGAACCTTTCTTCCTCATCGGTGTCGCAAGGATTTTGAGATTCGTCTATTGAGTTTGCCGTATTCTGACATATCAGCTGAAGATTGCAGTATCATCTCAGTCCGATTTGCCATTAATTTAATGGTTCTATCAGAGAGATTTTGAGGTTTATTCCGGCGTGGGCTCTTAAAGTGCTTTGAACCCACTGCTTGGACAGTTTCCACCAGCCCACTGTTTATCTTATCCACAGTTTCGCATTCGGCTAGGCTCTGGCAGCGATTATGCAGTTCCAGTTGAAAGCGTTCGGGGTTCTGGATTTGGGCAGCGCCAAGGCGGAGCGTGGACTTCACCAGACCTCTCAAGTGACCTCTCAAGCTTAACATCGATATTCAATGTGCCTCGAACAATACGGCGATCGATACCGGTCTTCACCTTGGCGATCACGGAGACATCATTGAATATTCGCTTCTTGGTCGTCATGATGAAGTCGATCTCATTTCTGGTTGAACCATCGGGCTCATCCACGTCCACTTCCTGGATGGTCGCTCCTGGAAGAAGGAGTCATCAAATAGACTCTCCTTCTCCATGAAGTCAACCAGTCGCTGGCCCCTCTGGTTCCGCTGTCCATATCCGTATAACCCCACTCTCAACTCGTCAACATTCCGTGAGCCCACCTTCGCGTTGAAATCCCACATAAAAACTGTGAAGTATGATTCGGAGACATGTGTGGCTTCTGATATCTCCTCAAACAATGCCTCTACTTCATCGTCAGAGTGTGTCGAGGTCGGCGCGTATACCTGCATGACCTTCAGCGAATACCGATCGGTAATTCTGAGTAAAATCCCCACGCTTGGCATGCGGCTTGGGGATCGCAGAGTGCTCACCATAAATATAAGTGGACGCTGCTGTCCATCCTCCGGTGAGACTGGTCGCAGTTTAACGACGTACCCGGGTCGATATGTCACAGCCACTTTTTTCAGATATTATAAGAGCTATTGGAACTTGGTAAGTAGATGTATTCTATGAACCGCATTAAGATTTTCATACATACTTTGAAAAATAAAAACAATAAATTTAAGGGGTTAGAACTTACTTAGAACTGAAACTTAAAAAATTTTTTTTCAATAAACCCATACATGTGGGATATCTATGGATAGGTCTTCAAAAATGATATCGAGGTTTCGAATATCACTTTTTTGTAAACTGAACAGTTTGCGCGTGAGACACTTGGTGCTACGGAACCCTTCATAGGCGAGTCCGACTCGCACTTGGCCGATTTTTTACCCGACTGCGGAAGAAGGGTTATGTTTTTCGAGCGTATGTATGTATCTATGAATGTCTAATTATTTGTGCCACTCTATAGCTTATATTACTTGATAGATTTCAACATAAAGAGGTGTCGTTAGTTTCATCTCAGTTATGTGAGTGCTATATTTTATATTACCAGTATTTTTTTTTAATATCGTGTAACCCGAAAAAATAGAGTTTTATTTAGTTTTTGCACGTTCTACAGACAACCTTAGACCTTATGATGAATTTCAACATATGAAGGGTCATTTGACTCGTCTTGGTTGTGAGAGTAACATACATAAGTAAAAAAATTATTAACATAAAAATATGTATTATTGTAATTTCTAGTTAGCATAGCACCTATAATCCTGCATAAAACTAATTTCATAACAAAAAAGTGTGTAATAAAATAGACAAAAAACTCTAATGCAAAAAGCGAAAAACAATCTCCTTAAATATCTCTCACCATTACTTACATTCATACTATACTATAGAGATAATAATATATTAGGAACTTGTTCGTCACTTTTTAAATTTGCAGTTGGGTTTTTCGTTTAATTTAATAATTTATTGTACATATTGAGTGGCGTCTTTCGCCCCACATCCTTTTGTGTGTGCGAAACAACCAATGCAAAATTAGTACCTACTGGCTCTATCCGCACCGTGGTGTGGTGCAAAGGCATGGGGCATAACGCCCCATGCCCCAGAATTTGCTTGTCTATTGGTGAAAATCAAATGAAAATTTCTAAACTTCGTATATTTAGTGGCGAACATACATATTATACAGACAGGGGAGGGGGATGATTAAAATTAATTGCTCAATTAATAGAAGTCATTCATATTTTAGTATGGACTCACGAAACAAATAAAATAACTTTCACGATATTGTCATAAAAATAACTTTTCCGTTAAATATAGTTTATTTAACGGAAAAGTTATTTTTAATCACACATTATTTTTAATCATAAGGACGGGAGGAGTTGTTCAAAATGAAAGTCCGAAGTGTTTTGCTTTATGCTTGTCTAATAGTTTTTATTGCCATGGTTGCTGGTGAAGGTAACGGTATTTTTTGTGTATTTTAACATACATTGTTTCTGAATTGTCTGAACCAATTAATTATTTTTCATTTCAGTATGTAGATATAAGTATAAGTATATATAAGTTTTATAGATCGAGATTGGTTTACGAAGACGGCATTACCGCAACCCCCTAAACTGGGGCTTTCCGTGATTACCCATACCAAGGGGCTTAGTACCATGACGTCTTATTGCGACCCAATAAGAGGACATAAACAGAATTATTTCACTTTTAATATTAGTATAACAGTGATTTCTATATCATTTAGGTAGACGTCAATCCCTTTAGATTTAAAATGAACCTAAGTAAATAATTGGGCGTCAAGATAAAATATGTCACAACAAGACGTCATAGTACGAATCAGTAGTTAAACAATTCTGTGGGAGTTCTGGTGGGAATGCGAAAGTGAGACGTTGTTGGTTTTGTATTTTTTTCTCAACTTGTGTGTCTTCCCAGGAAGTTTCAGTATAGCATCCACCACTTTACTGAATCGTGACTTTGACTATGTAAATAATCGACTTGACTACCTGCTTGACCACGAGTAATGTTTTAATTCTATGACTTTCCTACTGTGAAAATAAGAAATACTTAAATATTATAATACTTGACACAAAATGTACAAACCGTGCGAAGCCCTAACTAAATCATTAAAAAAAAAACACTCCTGTTTAAGTCCTCTATTGGATCGCAATTAAAGCTGTCGACGTGATCGAACTCGCAACCTCATGCTGTGTAGTTCTCTCATCACTAACTTACTACAGCACGGGGTGCGGCAGTACGATTTGAATTCGAAAATATTATTAACTTATCAATTCTTTTACTTTGTCTTGGATTTGTTTTCGTCCAGTTTGAGCATTTATTTATTTAAATTTACTGCTCGCCCGTGGTCTAATATCATAAGTATACCTAAATCAAAGTCAAATTATATAATCCAATAATATTATTATGTAAGAAGAAAAAAAAAACATAATAATACAGTAATAACTAAGTACTATAATTAGAATAATTTAAGCATTGCACACTCGTCTCTCGAAACGCCAAGCATTCAGACAGCAGCATATCCCATCCTTCTACATCTATCTATCTATATAATTTAAAAAACCAGCCAAGTGCGAGTCGGACTAGCGCACGGAAGGTTCCGTACCATATGACTGACCAAGTGACGTGTGCGTTGCACTTGGTATAATATATTATACTGTCTGGTTCTCTGTAACTATAGTGTATTATCTATGGGTTGTACAGTTACCACGGAATCTTTGGTGTCCAGTTACTATTGTATGTAGACGTTCAGTTATAGGCAGTAGGCACCTTATCCGGTAAAAAACGCATAGTGTATAATTATGTATTTAACCATTTGCAGATATAGACAAGAAAGGGCCACCAGCACCACCACCACTACCAGCGAAAACAACAGCAGCTAAGGGGCAAACAGTGTCGTCTAAAAGTCCCGTTGCTGTTTACATTAATATTACAGATAAAAACAAAAACAGCTTAAAATCTTCACAGCCACCTGCAGGCGGTGGTGTTGCAAGCGTAAGAAATTATTCCTTACGTGTTTTTTTTTTAGTTTCGCCTTCGCATAATTCTTATTTTTTTAACAGGTTCTTTATAGGCTATCATTGCATCTTTTGGCTATTATTTTATTTCTATCTCACCTGGTCAGTGAAGATATTGTGGTCGATGGTTGTAAATATGCTCAATCTAAAACGCGACTGGCTCTCAAGTGTCGCTGTCGGAACACCCCGATAAAGGGTTGGTGACAGATTTTTTTACTTGTAGTGACCATCTAGTTAAATTGCGGTCACTTGGTTTCCAACTCACATCTAGCGGCATGCTATCCGAATATGGCGCCAACGAAGCTATCATCGCTTTCATTTTAAATAGGGTTTTGAGTTTTATTTTCTTAAATTATAATTGGTGACTTCAACTTGAATTATTTAGCTTATATCTTAGCTTCTGGAATAAA
The DNA here is from genome assembly GCA_905147375.1 of Hylaea fasciaria. Taxonomy (NCBI): domain Eukaryota; kingdom Metazoa; phylum Arthropoda; class Insecta; order Lepidoptera; family Geometridae; genus Hylaea; species Hylaea fasciaria. The sequence continues at coordinate 4,272,483 of LR990201.1, forward strand.
AACATATAAAATAGTTAAAATTTTGAATGTCAGTCAGTCAGTAGTCCAGTCCAGCCACCAGTCCTGTCATCGTCACGAGGAGACGTTCCAAATGTACGAATGTGACTTCGCTGGTTATCGCAAAAACTCTTCGAAGCCAAAACATCTTTTTTATTTTATTATAATACTATTTTCTCTTTTTCAGCTTTTGAATTCGGTGCTACAGCCGGTTGGTGCACTAGTGGGTCACATAGTAAGCAGTTTAAAAGTCTAAAAATCGGCTAGAAAATTACCGGAAAATGTTTAGTATAGTACTTATTCAAATAGTAGAGTTAGCAACAAAATTCACTGAACATAATATTGTCCAAACTTTTTATTTCCTATTACACATAATTTTAATATTCCACCTGCGTAAAGCTAAATCGGAAGTTAGAATCAATTCATAGGGATTACTGTCGCCGACTGATTTGGCTTGCATGACGTTACGCTGTATCATTTTTAAATATGTGGCGACTTGTAACATAGTGTTAGTTATGTAGGTATCGTGTTAAGTCGTTTACCACCTGAAAACTGCAGCAGCTGTTGAGCCGCTGAATGTCCAAATACAATACAATACAATTATTCTTTATTGAACGAACCATAAAGAAACAATACGACGTATAAAAAGGTATAAAATGTTAAAATTAATTCACCTCAAAAATGAATCAAACACTTACATAAACATAATTGTTACAACTCAATTGCCACTTCAACATAATTATAACACAAAAGAGACAGTAGGTAGGTACATAATAAATATTACGTGTACTACTTATTTAAATTTATATTTGGTATGGTGATTAATATTTTTTGTATGTATTAAAGGTATTTAGTTACTATCACAAATTTCGAATTAAACATTCAATAAAATACTATTATGTATATTATGACATGTTGCGTGTTTATTTTTTTTCATACAGATAATCATTATTTTATCTTTCTTTGTTGTAGTCATATTTTTGTATCGTAACTATCATATAGTTGTATCATTGTTGGTAGGTAGCTATTGAGCAACGGAATCTGAGTCAAAATTGACTTCCAAGATTTGATCTACGCAACCATCCGTCCATACTCACATAACTCCTAACATAATGAGAAATCCAAACGATCGAATCGTTTTTTTTTTTTTTTGTTTTAGTTATGGCTTCGCACGGTTTGTGCATATAGCCAGTGTCAAGTATTTAATTTTAAGTATTTCTCAATTTCACGAAGTCACAGCAATGTTATAGCAATCGTGGTCAAGTAGTCAAGTCAATTATTTACATCGTCAAAGTCACGATTCAGTAAAGTGGTGGGTGCTTTACTGAAACTTCCTGGGAGTTTTGGAAAAAATGCGAAATGACACGTTTTTTGAGTTTATATCATTCGCCTACACTCGTGCACGTTAACGAACACTTAATGGTTAATATTCCACCAAAATTACACATTAACACTCGAAGAAACACAAATTTGAGCTAATAATACAAAACCAACAACGTCTCACTATCGGATTCCCGCCAAAACTCCGATCGAATCGTTAGTAATTCAATTCAAACATTGTAAGGCACAACCGACAAGATGAAGAATTGTGCTCATAGCTTTTATAAGGCGTTTAGTTTATAGTTTTGTGTAAATTATTTGTGTTTTGTTTTTAGTTTTTGTTTTGTGTAAGTACATTTTTTATCCATCCATTGTTCCCATCGTGACTTTCCTTGATGGCATAGCTTTAATGAGCCTGAAATCATGAAGCTATAGACAATCAGACTGTTATTCCCTAGCTACTCGTAGGGCATAGAACGTTTGTGGCATATGCGACCCGCTGCCATTTTTTAGGATTCCGTACCTAAAGGGTAAAATGGGACCCTATTATACTAAGGCTCCGCTGTCATACGCGCAGAAATACATCATCAGTGAACATTTCAACTGTCCTACTATCACGGTTCATGAGATACAGCCTGGTGACAGACGGACTGAAGTACCTACCTATTGTGGTCGTATTAGGTAGTACGTGAGTATTAGGGTCCCGCTGTACTCTTTGGGTACGCAACCCTAAAAATAGAATAACATAAATATCTAGAGAGCTCCCAAACAAACAAAGCGATTTTTGCGCCGTTTCTATACATAATGGTACGGAACCCTTCATGCCCGAGTCCGACTGGCACTTGGCCGGTTTTATAGTTAACCTATGAGATTTATGTATTTTAATCATACGGTAATTCTTTTAATTTTCTATATTATAATGCTGAACTATTTTTGTCGCGGATTCGATTGAGAACTTGGGAGTATTTACATAAACATTGAAAAAGTGAGGTCTCTAAAATGAAAACCTCGAAAAGAAATAAAGCGCATTTATTGCTGACCCATTCTTATTTACATTTCATAATAACCATACAAATATACATTTATTTCATACAGTGCAAACATACTCCACAAATTATTAAATTAGGTACAATATTGCTTGGTAACTTGCTGAGTAGATCTACTGTTGTATGATTCTGAAAAATAACAAAGCCCCGTCAAGCCTTGCGCCTAAATACAGAGGTTTTTAAATACTTTATTTTATTATATCTATATACTTAATATATTTATAATATCTTTCTTCTATATTATCTATATATCTATATCTACATACTCGTATATCCATAATAATAAAAGAAAGTCGTGTTAGTTACACTTTTGATAACTCAAGAACGGCTGAACCGAATTGGCTGAAAATTGGTAGGAAGGTAGCTGAGAACCAGGAGAAGGATACAGGATAGGACTATTTATCCCGTTACCACGCGAAAATTTAAAATATGTATAATTACATATAGTATATATATATATATATATATATGATAAAATCGGGTTGTACAGTTGACAGCTGTCACTCAGTTTAACAGCTGGGGCAGGGAGAGAGACAGGGAGAGGAAGAGTGATAGACTGCGAGGGAAAGAGACAAATATAGAGGGAGAGATATAGAGTGCGAGGGAAAGAGATAGATATAGAAGGAGAGGAAGCTTTTTCCCATAGAGACAATGACAGGACAACGTCTGTCGGGTCAGCTAGTATTACATAATAATATAATGTTACAGTAAATAATGTTTCATTCGAAAGATCCACGGAAGCTCAAATTTAGATTTTATTCATCTTTGACCAATGCAATAATAATAATAATTTAGTCTGTAACTGTCCCACTGCTGGGCATAGGCCATAATCCACCACGAGGGCTCGGTCCGAATTGGTGCATAACATGCCTCCGAAATCATTCTCGGGCATGTTGATTTCCACACGATATTTTCCGTCATCTAAAAGCGAGTGATAATTACGTACATACTCGTATGTTTAACAAAAACACATTGGTACGTGCCCGCACTGGGATTTGAACAATGTAAAATGTTAATTAGTATTTAAACGGGTCTAATTCGCGCACAAACTAATATCAAAATATATAATTTTGACATACCTCGACGTTTCCACTGATCGTCATTTCTATCCTAGAATTGTACGGGAAGCGATTGAAATCAAGAAATACCGAAATTTCAATCGGGAAGATGGGTTCAGGTTGTCTGGTTCCTGGAATCCAGTTATTAGCAAATGTGTACGGCGCGATTTGTGTTCGAGTGGGACTTCGGATACTGTTAGTGTTGTATGTAGTGACGGTTATATTTTGCAAGACCAAACGCGGGTAGTTGGAAACAACACCTGCCGCTCCGGACGGTGACACCCGCATTCTTCAGTCTTCTCGTGACCACGGCCGATGTAACTTGGTCGAAACGTCGAGGTATGTCAAAATTATATATTTTGATATTAGTTTGTGCGCGAATTAGACCCGTTTAAATACTAATTAACATGTATTCAGTTCGCGAAAGTTTAAGAACTTCTAATGTAAAATGTACCTAAACTTTGTTATTATTACACCTATAAGTACTTGACCTGTAAGTAAATAATCATTTCCGTTTATTTTCAGAATTATCCACAGTAGAAACAGAGCTTCTACCATTATCACAGATTTCAATATTTTGTACAAATAACATTAAAAAGGCACTCATAATATTATTAGTCTACGTAAATATAAATATATTATATACTTAGCCCTTGTTTCACCACCTGTGAGTTAAAACCTGGCAAGTAGGTACCTAATGCAGAGGCATTGACTATTATAGATTTTTTTATGATCATCAAAAATGTGATTTACCAGTTTACATTTCAATTAACTCAGCGGTGATGAAATAGCTGCAGTAGAGTATAAAATATCTGGTAACAGATTTTTTTGTACAATTGATTACAATACATTCGGTGTTTTAATATAATTTTGTTATTTCGACATTTATATGTGGATATCACTGGTTAGTTATAATCTAAACGTTTATTATCTTCGGGCGTAGAATCTTCTATAGTAGAACCTCGGGATCGCCGGTCCTGAAAAATTAAAGATAATAAGTTAATTTTATTGTTAAAATAAATTAATCTTCATTATTATACATTACAAAATAAGTCTTCCAATATTAGTCTGCCAATTATACGTAACTTTTTAACTAAACCACTTATTATTCATTTCAATATAATTATTATTATGGGGTTGTTCTTGGTTATTTTGTTTGGTGGTTTTGAATCTTTCTTTATTTTAGGCCTCCAAATTACAAAAGTATGCACTATATTCTATTATTCAGATAAATAAATGCCAATGTAATATATTATGTCAGACGAAATCGTATCTAAACAAAGGAAAGTAGTTATTATTTTACAAAGTCAACAAATTTAATCCGAAAACATTTTCAATATGACCGAGATGAGTCACTCATGTGGAGTTATGGTAGATTTTGGAAAAGCAGATTGTAATGTATGTTTTATCGCTCAAGTTTTAAGGTGGAATTTTGGGTGCCGGCGTCGGTGTGTCGGATTTCACGCTCGCCGGTTCGGAAATGCACAAAGTTTCCTTTTGTGGCGTTTCTCATAACTTGATTTGTGACGGTGCAACCCTTCAGTTGGATCCGGCGCGGCGCCGCTGTGGCGCGACGCGTCACTTCCGCTGCATACGAACGCCACGGTGACGGGCGGAGCGGAGACGTTTTGTTTCAAGCTTTTTACTTAACTCGTGTATGTAGGTTATGTTTGTTTAAGTAGGTTATGTTTAGGTTAGGTTATGTTTTGCCTATGTATGTTTGCATGTTTATATCAAGCTCAACTGCCCCATAGACAACACAACCCCATATAATAAGAAGAAGTGATGCCACTTTTCCTATGGGGCTGAATTTTTGCATGTTGGTTCAGTTCCGGTGACAATGCGTTTTTATGGTAAGACGACCAAATCCATAATTAGCTCCGAAGGATCTCTTCAACGGTCAACAGCAGAGACATGAAATTTTGTGTATAAATCAGTTTTATTTTACTGTGACAATAGTTGCTGCGCTCAGTTGGGCCCTAACTAGGAAACTCGACTGAATGGTTGCAGCACAGACATGAAATGTTGTATACATATTGGAGCATTTTCAATTCCTATTAATTAGTTAATTAATTAATTTTTAACTGAGTTCTAATTCATTCATTCATTCATTCATTCATTCATTCATTCACTCACTCACTCACTCACTCACACACACACTCACTCACTCACTCACTCACTCACTCACTATTTGAGTTTGGTCAATTGGATTCCGGATGCATAATTTATTATTATGCATTATTATTATGCATACAATTTATAGCTCTACCACTTCTGTACACCACCAAATATAAATAATACAGAGAAAAAAATACAATAGGTAAACAGGGGTACTACAATGGGCTGTCTTATCGCTTTAAGTGATTTCTACCAAACAACCTTTGGATGGACAGTGAATAATATTTTTGATAGTATGGTCAGGTCACTGCATGTGCATTGGAGTATTTTTAAAACAATCTTACTATACATTTAAACATTACATTAGATTAGAATAATATACCTTCATACACACTATTTATGTAATACTAATAATTGACAAATATATAATAACATAATAATATACTACACATATAATTAGAATAAAAGATACATAATAATATACCTACATATAATTTTAGATATCACTCAAGGTCAAGCAATATTATAACAGTATCTTTAAAATACTCTGGACTTTTTTAAATCTCTTTTTCTCACGAATATAATCTAACCTGAAGAGTATCAGGCGGTGCACGTATAATGCTAGATGTGAAATTTAATTCAGTCAAGAAAACAAACACATCTACAATTCCACTAATAAATATTATATTGGGTAAGCACCTAAGATGTCTGTATATTATGTACGATAAGTTTCTATACGCATGATTTTATTTAATTTGCTATTTTGTATAATGACCTCATAGTTATTTGTTCTGAGGTAGAGACGCTTTACGTCTTGGAATAACAGATTTAATACTTTTCATCATCATCATTCATCATCGTCAAATTGCCCTACTGGGCAAAGGTTTCCTTAAACGTTCCTACGGGGTATCTCAAATTGACGGCGACGACGTCATGTCTTTGGTTCTTGAGTCTGACGTCCGTCACATATTGCCAACCGCATTGATCACGTTACGACCTTTGCAGTAGGATGAGTCGGCCTAGTCTTCGCCATCAATCTAGGTGAATTCATCAAGAACAGCATGCACGTGGCTTGTACTAACTCTTTCAATCTATATACTGTACTCAATTTAAATTTCATTTAGTGTACATTTATAAGTAACCTAAGATTAGCAGTCTGTAGTATAGCAGTAAGCAGTAGATATCTAGTTCCTATAAAAGTGTTTGATACCCAATGACAGTGATACCTACGTATCACAATATATCAAGTGGCATTTTAAAACCAGCGCACATTTTCCCAACAAACTTTTGCAAGAAACCATCAATTTCTGAAGCCTGACGAGGCAAAACAAACAAAATACTCTTATAAAAGAGAATACCATGTCGTGGCTGTCACAAAAAAGCTTATGAAAGTTTTTAAGTTGCCAACTCGAAGGAAACTCTGACGGTTCACATCCGTTCTTCCACCCTCAGCTAAGACAATATATTTGCAGACTATAAATAAGGTTAGATACAGAAAGTAAGATTTTAGTTGAAGAATATTGGGATAACATAACGGTATTATAAATTATTAATTTTACAAAAATTATTGTCAGGCTCTGCGGCACAGGTCAGGTATTTGGGGTTCGTATATTATAATATTGACCTATTCACAAAATGACTCCCATTCCGAATGGTATACACAGATACCTATACTGAGTTTGTATATGTGGGACTTATTCAACTTAAGCAAGCAACCCAACACCCAATACAGTTTTGTCATCATTATCTAATCACCATAGCTTATTCCTCTGCAGCTTCCCCAAATAAACTTCCTTCCGCAGATTTTGAAATATCGTTGAATCCATTGCTCGTGAATTCGATGCAAATATAATGTACCTACTTACATAGGAAATATACAGAAATGAAACAAAATAAGACAAGCAAGCGGTGAAACATAATTAATGAAACAAACGCCGACAGCCCCGGCTTTTAGCAAACATATGAATAATATGAATATGTATAAGATCAATATCACAAAAGGTGCGGTCCAAGCGCAGGAGGTCCAATTAATATTGTGAGTTCAAACTCTTTTATTAAATTATATAAAATGTTCGCGCCGATGCTCACCACTCAAAGGTTCCGTCGACTTCGCCCTCGTGATATGTCAATTTCATAATTTAAGTGCGTTTGACCGTGGCCTGGGGATCCGCGAGATTAGGAGCACCCCTACAGGGCCGCACTTAGGAAAAAACACGGGCACAAGCACCGGCCATTGTTCGTGCGAATGAAAGTCTACCTACAGCTTATTTGCGCTACGCTACATGAGACATAGCTCGGAATAGTGCGTGTAGGCCTCTAAGGATCAGTGGTCCAGTTAGCTATGTAAATTAACTGTATTTTCCACTGAAAAAGATCCACCCTTCATTCCAAAGAAATCAAATCACTAGCAAAACCATTTATTTATTTTTTTTGCAAATCTTTTGTGTTTTTGGGTTCTCGATGCCATACTGTAGAATTTTTCTAAGTATTAATGCCATTAGCTCTGTTGTTTTAATTAGATATTTGTTTAGCTCTCACCCCCCCCCCCCCCCCCCCCCCCCGTCTTTCCTACGGTCCTGTTCCCTCAAATATAAATTGAATGTTTGGCCGGGCGGGTTAACACAGAACCCCAAAAATATAAATTAAGTCATCGAGAAATTTCGACAAACACAATTTAAAAGGTCCTCTATGAATAATTGAAAATCTCATCCTGTAAGTACACCAACGGCTCAGTTGGGGAATTATTACGTTCAATTCGTCGGTTGAATTTAATTTAGAACTCTTGTTAAAAAAAGCATTAGGTACCAATATCGGCATAAAATAGGTCATTAGTCAAACTTGTCCCCGATTCTCGTTTTTGCTGATTGTATGTAAGTACTGGTTATTATTTGTTTTGTCCACTCTCAACTTTACGAAAGAGATTAGTTGGGACACGGAAACAGTGATGTTGTATAATATTTTGTATACTATTTCACAAACGTGTGCTTATAATATGACGCTCAGACTTTTTCGGATCTTCTAAGTTTTCTAAATTTGAATTAACTCACAATCATACAATGTTTCTAACAATATTATACACTTTTCCGTGTTTTATTATACGTCTTTCTTGGTTTTCCCCCTTTTCTTGCTTTGATTTTACTCGAAGCCCGCCCGTTGTACTAGGTATAGTATTACCTAAAATTATATTCTATATAATACTCGAACCTTAAGTATTTGTATAACTGGTGTACGATTTTATTTTATTGTATTCTAATTAACAAAATACATCAAATTATAAATAAAATTCGCCAGTCGGATACTATAGCTAGGTATCCCGGTGCTATTTACATTGACATTGACATTGCACAATGTATGAACTATCATCGTACCACTGCTATAATTAACACCATATTATTAGGCTATATTTCCTGTTCAAGACATTTTAAGAGCAAATCCAAATTTAATTGGTGGTAACGATGACTGAAAGTGCCCTCTGGCAAATCATGTTTAATTTATGAGGCTGATTGGACAAGAATGAGGAACACTAAAATGTTGAAGTTTGAGCTAAATTAATTCTGATATGGTGGTATAAACATACAGTGGAGTTATGAAGTAGGATAATTAAGGTTAAGTGCATATGAGTAACATACGGAAAATAAAATAACTTGTTCATGTGGTTTCTTCTTTTGCTGGGCTCTCTCAAGAAATTACGTTTTGTTTGCAATTTTATCATGTGAAATTCAAGGGAAATATCGTTTATGGATAAATAATACTAATATAAATAATCTCCAGGTTGAACCTTTTCAAAAATTTTACTTATACCAACTGTCTACGTCATTTAATCCAGAAGTTCAGGTTGGTGTGAAGAAAACGGGAATAATTGCCAGTTTCCGTCTTACCCATATTTCTTCATTTACCTTCCTCTGAACTGTAAAAAAACTTCCTAAGCAAAATATACAAAAAAAAAACTAAAAAATATTATGCTCATTCATAATGCCAATGCTCAAATTACTTCACTTTGCATTATACGTATTAAACCAAGTACCTACCTACTCGTATATTTATAATTGTAATGACCGATAGTTCATTCAAGCGAGCATGTCTTGACTCTGATACTTGACCTTCATTGGCCGGATCGGAAAGTATCCAATCGTTTCCCTGTTGTAGTTTATTTTTATTCTTTCCTTTTGTCAGCTGTTGTCCAAACGATCACGACTTTTGGCATACAATGAGAACTTGCAATCGATTGTGTCCTTAGAAAGAATAACTCAGTCTAGACGATTACGATATAATTAAAAGATCCATAATCAGTAAAATATAATATACTTAATAAATAACAGTAGCTGTACTCTTTGATGCTCTAGAAAAATATGATTAATTAGGTCATGCTTTGTAAGTATATCCAAGCGCATGCTACTAACTCTAAAATTAAAATTAAAATATTTAAACTAAAATTTTCCAATGAGACCTCCATAATATAATAATAATTGTCTACTCAATTCTAGACTCAGTTTGATATTCGCCAGAGCATCCTCCTGGAACCTTGTACCACCTAACCAATAGAATGCGTCATTGTAAAACCCAAACAATTACAGCATTGATTGGAAACTAATGGATGGATAAATAAAAACGGACACTAAACAACCGTGCAGACGTGCAACAGCTTATTAACATTAACGGATACGATTAATCATATCACCAATTATAATAAACCAATGTGAACACCTACTCGAGCACAATACCGGTGATGATCCATTGAAAATAATGGCAACTCCAAGAACTATTATCTGGGTGAAATCTATATTTATACTTGTATACTAATATTACAAAGAGGAAACATTTGATTGTTTGTTTGCATTGAATAGGCTCCGATACTACTGAACCGATTTGAACTTTTTTTCCTGTTGGGAAGCTACACTATCCCCGGGTGACATAATATAGGCTACTTTATAAATACTCCCGTAAAAATGAACGGTTCCCGCGGGATAGTAGTTAACGCGGGTGAAACCGCGAGGCGCTTCTAGTTGATCTATAATTGAGGCCGCCTATTTTGATACATTGAAATTTTGTAGCGAGTAATATCTATGCTGTATGCATTTTCTGTATATTCAAGTAACAGTATAACTAGATTCTGGGTTCTATATACTTTAAATTTGTATGAATCATCACCTTCATCGCGTTCGCCACCAATTCCGGCTTTCTTCTATTTACAGGTCAGAAACAATGTACAGGGACACAAATAAAACAAACGAGATATTTTCTATATTTTATGCATCACTTAATAAATAACATGGGCTATATTTACAGCTTCATTCACATCATAAAAAAGAACATTTAATACATGGCAATACAATACAAACATTACTAAATAACTTACAGTTTTATTCACCAAGTTATGGATAGTGTCCCATTTTAATATCAAACGGGTTAAATCCATTTCCAAGGAAATTTTATCTACTGGGAACTCATGCAACTACTACCCATGCATTAACTGTTACTACATTTAACAATTAACTAAATAATTTAATAGTAATATGTTATTCCGTACATCAAGTCATCCGATAATAAGTAAATACAATTTTCAAGTGCAAATAATTGATTATACAATTTCACATAGCGTTTGTAGTTCTACTAACATTATTTGATTTCGTTTAAAAGTGTTTTTTTTATATGTTTTTAAACGGCGGCTAACGTCACTCGTATAATGGAAATTAAATAAGGACAAAAATACGATCAAAGTTTCGCATATCATATTTTTTTAGGATAATATTGTGAAATGTATCTTATATCAAAACTTATTTTAGTCATATTATCGGAAAATTCTTTGTATCATTTAATTTAATATATTGATAGAATAACATACCAACCAAGCAATGGTCAATTGGTCATACATAGTGCAACATGAATAATATGGCAAGTTAAGGGAAAGTGGATCAAAATGCCTACTCCACGTTTACTCCATAACTTGCCCTTTATTATATACATTTCTTGTACGGCCTACATTTTTTTAAATTTCATATACATTTGAGTAATAATACATATTTTTTTATTATAAATGAATACAATCCAATCGATATGAAAATGATTATTAAAAACCTCTGCCATTAGCTAATACATAATTTCATAAAAAAAATATCTAAGGACCATGTTACACTATGTACAAAAATATTAGTTCTAACTACTCATTGACTAGCCTTATCTTCCGTAATGGTTACCTTGGCCGCCCGGGGGTACGAAGCCGTAACCGGATGCGCCTACCACCACCCCGCTGGTCTGGCCAGGGTCGCCTGCCGGAGACGAGGGGAACAGGACCGGACCTGTAAGAGCAGTAACGTCACGATTAGGACCAAAGTTGCTAAACAAACAAAATAATTTGACTATCCCCCAGTTTCTGAAACGTCAATCAACGTTGACAACAGATTAATTCTATTGCCATCCTTGTCATTTGTTTAGTGTTAGATAGAGACAACGATAGTTTTAATCTACTGTCAAAGCCAACTAGCGTTCTAGAAACCGGGGGTAAGTCAAGCCCCTATCGGTGTCTTCCAGGGGTCCAAAGTCAAAGTCAAAGTCAAATCATTTATTGTAAATAGGCAATAAAATCGCACTTTTACAAGTCAAACACTTCAATCTAATAAACAAATTAATAAAATCATAAAAGAAAACAAACTATAATTAATTGATTAGGTATGGTTTGAGTTTGAAAAAGGATGTTTCCCTTTCAAGTCCAGGATTGAATCTCAGACAGGAAAAGGAAACTCCGTTTGATTCTACCAGTGCTTCGGAATACGCCCGTTAGAGAAGACAGCACCAAGAAACTCTACGGGGATGTCATATTTTTTTTCTCATAATGTATAATTTTCTTTTTTTTTTCAATCACAATATTTACATTGGTATAAATATGACCATCAATATAAAAATTTCAAAACATATTAATAAAATTCACGTTAATTATTACTACCATGGAGCTGGGGGCATTGAGGCCATGCATTTTTATCTTTAATATAGTCATTAACAGTGTAATAGGCTTTCTTTATGAGATTAGCCTTAATAAAAGTTTTAAATCTTTGCATGGATAATTGATCAATTCCCTCTGGCAACTTATTATAAAAGCGTATACAGTTCCCCATAAATGAACCACTAACCTTCTGCAACCGAAATCTTGGTACATTGAGTTTATTTTTATTTCTAGTGTTGAAATTATGTACGTCACAATTTTTAGCAAACTTGTTAATATTTTTATGAACATACAATAAGTTTTCATATATATATTGGCAAGCCACTGTAAGAACATTGATGTGTTTAAATCGTTCCCGGAGAGAATCGCGGGTTTTCATATTATATATTGACCGAATTGCTCTTTTCTGTAGCACGAACACAGATTGGATATCCGCGGCTTTGCCCCACAACATAATGCCATATGACATAACGCTGTGAAAGTAACTAAAATATACTAATCTTGCAGTGGCTTCATCAGTAAATTGTCTGATTTTACGTACAGCAAAAGCTGCAGAGCTCAATCTTCCAGTTAAAGATGATATGTGAGGACCCCACTGTAATCTAGAATCTAAATTAATTCCCAGGAAGGTTGTTGACTCTACCTGATGTAACGGCTCATTATTAATTAAAATACTTAAATTTGTGTGGCCTCTTCTAACATTGGGTAGTGAGAATTTTACACATTTCGTTTTTTTAGAATTCAGCACTAAATTATTTACCGTGAACCATTTAAGAACTAGCGTGATTGCTTTGTTAACATTGTCAAAATTGTTGTATGTTCTGTCAACCTTAAAAATAAGTGAAGTGTCATCAGCGAACAAAACAATATCACATAAGTTCTTTACAAAAAAGGCAAGATCGTTAATATACACCAAGAACAAGAATGGCCCCAGTATTGAACCTTGAGGGACACCCATTGTAGTGAGCGACCCAGATGACCTTACTCCATTTATATCCACTTTCTGGATTCTGTTACTAAGATACGAGAATACAAGATCGAGAGCTTTCCCGTGAACCCCGTAATGCTGTAATTTAGAAATTAATGTTTCGTGACTAACGCAGTCAAATGCTTTGGAAAGGTCACAGAAAACACCAATAGCATCCTGCGACTTCTCCCAAGCATCGAAAATATGCTATAAGAGTATTAAGTCCTTGCGAACCAGTCTCGTTCTGGACCAAAGTTGCTAAACAAACTATTTTTTTTAACGTGGCCCCACACTAGATTTTCTCCTGTATCATGGGTACCGTTTACAGACATATAATGTCACATACAAATAACAGCCAGACCAGAAACAAATATCTGTGGATCACACAAATATTTGTTCCGGGCGGGAATCGAACCCGCGACACCAAGCGCAGCGGTCCGAGTGCTCAGACACTGCGCCTAACGTGTCGTCATGACTCTGCCAAGCTCCTAGATCGGTGTGTTGCAGCGGTCCTTGAGGGTCAGTCTCGTTCTAGACTACGCTTTACCACTTTAGACCATATGAGCAGGAGAGATAGTGGTCAAATTTCAGTAAAAACATTTTTACAAAGTTGCAGACTGAGTATACCTAATGTTTGGGCAAGAAAAGGGGTAAAGTTATAAATCGTAACTGAAGTCTTAAAACATGTATATCAAGATGATATAATGATATTAAAAAATCATAATGATGAACATACTAACAGCATAGAAAGACAATTGTAATCTTTTATAACTTAACAAATACCAAAGATCACAATATAACATAGATCCCCGATTCTTAATCAGTGAGACAACATAAAAGTTTAGCCAGATACAGTGTCATTGACTCAAATTATGTGTCAACATAAGTCATTGACACAGAATTGAATAATATGATTCAATACAAAACTACAATTGACACGCTCACGTTATTCAACAATTAAACAAAGAGTCTCACGATAGAGGTAAACAATTTGATTGATCTTGAACTATATAGCAGTGGGCTAACGAAACTTATCGTGCCTGTCTATCATTTATAACAAGCAGAAACGTGACACTAGTCGGTAGGTTTCAGGTACTCAATGACTTTTCTCTGCCAAAGATCCAATCGTATTGTTTATCGGATTGTGATACATCAAATATTGACTTTTGTGATGGTAGCTGATAATTAATTGGTCTTTGAAAATTTGTCAGCAACATGACAAAAGTTGAGTCTACTCGTATCTACGCAAGCCGATAGTCGAGATATGAAATGTTTATTGACGTATCCGATGGAAATTACTTACCTACATGCTTATAGTATTAATGAGGTTATACCGACACCTGAATACACAAAGTTGTACTGAAAATCTGCGCTGAAATTATTATAAGTATAATATTGACAAATAACAACATCAACCGACTAAACGACTAAAATATAGAAATAATTAAATTATTAGATGAATAGAAATAATACAGAGTATATAATTATACAGAGACATTCCTTTTTTGTTATACTTTGACTCTCAATCACTAATTCTGACATTTTGTGGCGACGGTATGTAATTCTTTTTCAATTTTTATGTCAATAAATACTGCAAAGCTGAAGGAACTTTTCAGAAATCTATATCAACCATCATAGAATTTATTAGTCTCCACGACTGCTTATTCCGAAAAAAGTTTCCTCTAATATGATACCTAAATGCACGGTGCCAATGTTCAACGACCTAATAATATATGTAATGGCAAATTTGAGAATCATCTCGCAACTAATTCAATACTAAAGCATGCCACAGACAGACTACTTAGCTACGGGTAAGGCACGCGAACCAATTATAAATTTAATATAAACCAATCACGAAAACACGTTATTTCTATACCGTTATAATATATTCACAAGTATTTGCTAAAGGTCAACGAAGTCATTTACAATAACTTTGTTTGCGAGATAAAGTTAATTCGATATTATTATACACTGCTCCCGTGTTCAATAAATTATCTTTTATAATTTTGATGTCTTTGTTACAGCTATATTTTTATTTATATCATAACTCTTAATTTCCCTGCATAAAAACTACAATAATTATTTTACAATCGTTAACGTTACATTTTCATGTTAATTCCCAAAAATTTCGCAAACTCTAGAATCATAAAAAATACATATCAATTAAGCAGGCAGTAAAATAAATTCGTTGTCATATAATAGCTAACACAATAAATCAGCTACCGAGCAACAAATTAAGTACCGAAAGAGTTTCCTTGTCAATTGTGTGGGTGCTTATTACAACAAATAAAAAGCCATGTCCTTCGTAATTATCGACTAATAAGTAATCACAGATATTAGTGTCACAATTTACAAACATTATACGTTGTGAAACATTGCAAATATACAAACTTTCGTTGGCCTTAAGCGAAGTAGGTGACCACTAATGACAATAGTACGTACTCATAACAATGGTCGGGGGAGTAGAAACATATTGGTATGCTGTTCAATTTGTCTTGCAACTAACTGCGATTGAAACAACCATGCCTTGTTAAAATAACTAAAACTTATTACTACTTAACTAACTTCGATTAAAATTACAACAGAGTCACTCGTAGTAAACCAATTCAATAGTTCAACTTCAACTGTGTTATATAATATTCCAATTTTTAGCTTGGTAAAATGAATATCATTATAGTCAATAATAGTCATATTGGTAATCATAACCCCTGGTCTACATGCCTTGGGATTCACATTGTCACAAAGTCATAAACACCATAAAGAATTATTATATGGTTGCACCCAACAATGTTACCCACTGTTTTCAGAATAAAAACGAACCTATGTGTTAGCTCCTTCCTTTGTGTTGCAGGGTGTTAGCTACCTTCATACCAAATTTCATCAAAATTTGTCTGGCCGTTTGAGCGTGAACGAGTAACAAACATACAAAAACAAAAACTTTCGGCTTTTAATAAGTATGAAGTAGGACTAGGTTTTTGTCCGGGACAATTGCCCACGCATACTGCTGCATCCTATAACCCTATGCCCTACCTACAGATACTGTCTTCGTACAAAACTTCATCACAACGAGTTCATCCGTTTAGCTATGAAAAGTTGGAAAAAATACTGAAATAATAACTCAATTTTCCCCAAATGCCAACATTCCGGAAACCCCTGCAATTTTCTTTGTGTAAAAACTATTTGGAGCTACAAATATTTCAAAAGGATAGCTTAATCCGTTCAGTTGTTCTCAATCGTTACTTATGATACGCTTACCCACGATTTTATTAATTGATTTTGTAGAGCCTATTTGATTTTTATTATTTACTAGCCGACACATTGCTGAGGCTAAGGTTTTTGTTATTGCGACTATAAATTGAGATGTACTCGTAAGCTGTCATCTTTCAAGTTAGATCAAACTGCACACGGGGTGCAAATAGTAAACTATTTGCACCCCGTGTGCTAACTATTACGTATGTACAATCGCGAACAAACAACGTGACGCGTAATTTATATAAATATAACATACTGGTACTTAATTGTGTATACCAAATACAGTACACAGCTAAATAAGATGTTACCACGCTATTTTATCTAGAGCGATAACTGTGCTGTAATTGCACCATGTTCTAGCATTCAAGGATATTCAAATACGCGTTTACTATTTGAATTACGATCTACTCTAATGACAGATAATAGTCAATAGTGTTTTGTAAAGTTTGCGAATTACCTACCTTCCGTCATATTATTAGTTATTAGGTCCAAAGTATTTCGAAATTAACGTTACCAATTACCGTTACGTTTAACGTTACAATTAACGTTAGCAATATCATACATTGGCATACATACCCAAGGCTGTCAGTTCATTAATGTTACTTATTTTCAATGTAATTTGGGAGTTTTACTCCCAAATTACATTGAAAACAAGACAAATGATAATCGCTGCCTTTTCACGAGGATCATCCCCCGCATCACTACACGAACAACTTGATAAACTATAAAATATAATATACAAATATATTATATAGTATATTATTATATAACCTACGTATAATATGAGTAACGAAAGATTTTTATAATAATCATTAAATATGTTATATTTTATTACATTGCGTATATATAATTATATTTTTTTTTTAAACGTTTTTTATATTGTTGGTACTTTTTTATCTAGAATAATTTTAATAGATAATGTAGTATAGAGTTGGTGTGACCATCAAAGTCTTTGGACATGATGAGACCAGTGCTAAGAACCGGCAACAATATGGTTTACTATGTTTTCCGATGCACTTCATTGCTAAGAACGACTACCCATCCAAGCTCGTGCCACGTAGAAACCAAATAACTTTAGTGATCTTTCAAGATCGTATGAATTACAATTAAGTAACTAAATTATGGCCGCTATAAGTCCATCTAAACATTAAGCTGACTTTTACGACAAAAGCTGTATATAAGCTGTTATGATTTACACTTAGTTGCCACTAAGTAAACAAAGTAAGGCTACATAAACATGGACGTCAAATCGATTAGACGTTTGCTTTAGCTGTGGAAGGCCATCCTATAAATTTATAGGGTAACTAGGCTGTTTAGCGTTTAGCTCTCGCCTTATAGCGTCGATATTGCGTTCACTGAAACGATTAATCTCTGGCGACCGCTTCAACGCCCTATCTATAGGAGACTACGTTATCTTATTTAGACAACCAACGTGTCAGTGACGTAGTTCGATGCCATAAAGCTTCCGTGATGGATTGCTATTGGAGGAAACTCAAGCTTTAAAGTCATGATGTAAGTACTAAGTAGGTACCAAAGTGAGATTTTATGCGACTACACAATTAAAACTGCATTATAATCGAGTTAGAGGTTCTTACGTGATGCGAAATCCATGTGGGTCGCACAAATCTCCAAGCATGGGGATCGAACTTACAACCTGACGCTTCGCGCTTATACTTAGCTATGTTTGATTTAATACGAGTAAACTCGAGGCGAGTAGTAAAGGCTTAGTTAGAGTAGCAAATCGAAATCGTAAGCCGTTTCACCGCAAACCTTTTAATCCCATATTTAGCAACTTATTCCGCATCTTATGTCGTAATTTAGTCAAACATTATTACATCAGAATAAAAACCGTTACCTTGTTAGTATTTCTTCATACATTTAAACAATGTAATTGTCTTTACGGTTACGCTTTGATTAATTGGTCGCACTTTCTTAAACCATATAAATTGAACATATGCCCATTATTACGTCTGCTAAGCATGATTGATAAACTTGCAAATGTAATTCATGATTCAAAAAGTCAAGACGTTCAATCAACGTATGTACACATCAACATAGTAAGTACTTAGAGAACAATCGCCATTTATTCTTCACTAGCTTCCGCCTGC
This sequence comes from Hylaea fasciaria, assembly GCA_905147375.1. Lineage (NCBI taxonomy): Eukaryota > Metazoa > Arthropoda > Insecta > Lepidoptera > Geometridae > Hylaea > Hylaea fasciaria. The sequence continues at coordinate 4,291,286 of LR990201.1, forward strand.
ACAGGAAACCGCTGAAAGAAACACCCCATTTCATGGCTTTCCCCATTTTTGCAATAAGCTATTATCAAGTTTTATTAGTTTTCAAACTTTTGTTCAAACTTCAAATATCAGACTCAGTTAGGTAGTCCGTATCCTAATCAAGTCACAGACACCTTTAAGAAACGCGCTTGAAAAATTTGTCTAAAAAGGTTTGCATTTGTAATATTATTAATATTATATATTATGTGAACCCGTCAGTGAAGTCGTACTAGTCCCAATATTTAAAATTATTATTATTATTACAATTATTAAAACAACCTCATAAAACAATCAACCGCGCGTAAGGCTCGGCCCGTACAGTTTATTTAGAAGGGTCCGACAGCCAGTAATGACAAAATCATGGTCCGCTGAGCAAAAACCGAGGATGTGTCGCAACAACTGTCGCTCGAACCGACAGCATCCCTTCGGCTAAATTAATTACCGACAACTGGCACAGATACCCTTTGAGATAACATTTTCGTGTTGACACAATTTTTGAATTTCAATCAAAGCGAGGAAGTTTTGGTTTATGCATGAACTATTTTGTATGTAAGCTTATTTATTTGTTTTGAAAAAGATAATTTGGTAGTCTACTATGTGCAATTAATTACTTTCGTTTATTTCGTTTTTGTTTTTATCAGGGTTCGAATGCGTCCATTTTCTTGAGTCTTTTGAGTCTAAACTGGGTACTAAACAAGCGGTATTAAGTTGCTCGTGTTATAAGTCCACAAATAACCGTAAAGCTCAGCGTTCTAGATCACATAACATAGATTTATCAAAGAGCATCTTCCATTCACTCCGTGACTGGTTCGGTATATGATCGAATTCAGAATTATGTCAACAAAAAATATAACAAACAGGCAGATTACGGCATTTAGCCCCTTCACAATCGCTTGATGTGTCCGTTAACTTGGCAAGGTTATGGAACATTTTGTAATGTGCCCCATAAATTGATATTACTGTACTTAGTGCAACATTATTTCATTTCATTTTAGTAGCATTGGGCAAGCAGTATGAATTATCATCCTAATCCTCAGTTTAAATGTAGGCTTCTGCCTCCAAAAGTGGGTCAATTTTAGGGTTATAATGATGATCATGATAATGATTTTAGCGATTGTAACGTACCCAGCTATTTTAATTGTAGGGCCGTAAGGAATTTTTGCAGTTTATAGGTCAACAAACTGAACCCGCACAATAATAATGTTTGCGATCAAGGCAGATATTTTTTACTAATTCAGATAATCATCAGCATGTAAGAATGCAATTAACCCTCGTCTATCTTGTACAACAAGCGGTGTTATAGCTATTTCTCAACTACACTGATACCATCGGGTAATTAATACGATCTAGCGCAGCCACACACAACCTTTTCTATTTGTAGTCAGAAACAATACTTAGCTTGCAACTGTCTAACGCAGCAGACGCTATCGTCGATTATCTATTTTACTTGCGACCATTTAAACGGCCTGTAAATTATTTAACCAGGTAGATAATATTTGAAAACTCCAACGTCACTTAATTCCTCATACAATCTTCCATCGCGCCATTTCAACTAGTCCGCACCCCTCTCGGTCACTCGTTCCAATTTTGATCCAGTCCGCTGCATCCTCATACTGCAATATTTAAGTTACAGGCTGCGCTCTAACGTATTCAACGGGCCGTGGGTTGACCACAGCTGTATCCTAGCGATTAATTTACACAACACGATGCACAGATTCACTATCTCAATGTCATGGTGTCGGTAATTAGAGCATGGTAGTCATCGGTTAGAATAATTGTAGCTTTTAGATAATTTTTAACGCGGAGGCAATGTAATCTTAGAGACAATTATAAATATCTAGGTTTAATGCATTTAAAGACAGACATGAGATTATAATTATTTTTGGAGTGGATTATGTTTGTACCTTTGACTATTTACATAGATAGATAGATAGATAAAGTCTTTATTGAAACATCACAGAACAAACAAAGCTAGAACAGAGCAATAAAGTTTCACAATGGCCACACCATAAGTATTGAGTTTTTGAAATGCATTATGGCTACCTACTAATTTAATAAATGTCAAAGTATATTATTGTACTTATTACGCCAAAACGGATGAACGAATTCGGATGGGATTTGGTACAAAAATGAATAATGTTTGGAGTTAAAATTGTGATTCTAATTTAAAAAATCTAACCGACTACCTACATCATTTTTTATATACAATTTTTAAAACAATAAAACTAAAGGCGGTATCAGACGGTTCACTTTTCGTTCATTTTTGTCTTTCATTCGGCATCTTTCACTCGAAATGATTCGTCTGAACCCCAAATGAAACAAGAGTGCCGAATGAATTCATTAATGAACCGAAAAGGCGTAACTGCGGAGGGTAAATAGTGGTGCATTTATTACACAATATACACTATGTCAACGCAGTAAACCAGTGTATTTCAGAGCTTAAAAGAAAGTAAAACTAAATAGTTTTCATAAAGCAAGAATTCACAAATAAATTTAGAAGTAGGTACTTTTAACTCTTGATTTACTGAAGAAGATAGCTAAGGCTGTATTAAATCAAGCCTTAATTTCAATCTGGCTTTGTGTATTATGGAGCCGTAAAGCAAACCACAAATGGAACTCATTTACTTTAAATTCCAGAAGGCTAACACATCCCTCTGTTTGCTTACTCATCAATTAATTCGACAATGTCGACATAAATGAACAAAGGGGATTCCAAGTTACAATTGGAGAGAATTATGAATAATAAACTGAACAAACTTACAAATTGAAGTCCAATATCAGATGAAAATGCAAATCAAGGGCGTTGGTCAACAATAGATTCATTTTATGAAACCGCTGTATCATGATATTTTATTTATCGATAAGCTAATACGTTACATATCTCTAAACGAATGGAACTCGGAATATTGTAAAAAAGATGTAAAATAATGGTCTAAATTTATAAAAAATTGATTTGGTAAAACTAAAACCATCATAAACTTTGTTTTTGTATGAAACTTCACGTTCCAAACCTTTATTGTAGAATATAAGAAATAAATGCAAATTATAGTCAACTTAATGTACTTTTTCTATCTAATATCACACAATTCTTAAATTGGTGCAAATTATGCATTCCCTGTTTTTCCTAATTATAATTATACAGATTTATAATATGTATAAGTAATCTACAAATCTAATCCTCTTAACGAAAGTGAGGGTGGGCTTTTGCCCAGCAGTGGGACAGTTACAGGCTGAATAATAATAAAAAATATATAATATCGATTCTCAATAACGTTTATAGCAAAATCTAAAATTCGTATTGTACTTTGAGTAGTCACAAGCTCGTCGAATAGTTGTTTCAAGTGCCGGAAATTAAAAGGATTTATCGTCTATTCCACTGCCTACTAACTCAGATTTAACTAAGGTTTGTACAAACTTTGTACTAGGGCAATTAAGCTTGCCTCACATTCAGGCAATAAATAAACGTTTTAAGATAAACTTTCATCAGAGTGAGTGGGCTCAGAAATGAAATCACAATACGGTTGCTAATACTCGTACCTACCAAGTACATTCGAAACAGGGGCTTACTAGTGTTTCTAGTGTATAAACATTACTCCGTCTTAGTACAAAAGGTTAAACCAGAGTTAAACAGATGTTTCTAAAATTTCGTTCCACAAAATCGACGTCTATCACTCACGTTGTCTTACTCAATCCTAACATTCCTAATTATTTAACTTGTGAGCTTGTTAGAAAAAGCGAGGGTTAGACGTCGATTTGTAGAGAAAATATTTAGACGCATCTGTTCAACTCTGCTTTAAATATTTTGTGGTAAAACCGACTGTGTATGAAGAGTTGTCTCTGGGTGACGAGAGCAGTAGTACAGTGCCACAAGATTTGCCCTACAAATTACTAAGCGGCAGTGCATATTATAAGACGTGGCGCTTTATGGTATAACAAACACAATATAAACCATAAAAAAAATAAAACAACGCTAATCAAATTTTCTCAACAAAATCGACCTATGCAAATGTTCAAACCCACCGAATAACAATAGATATATTAAAGAGCTATTACTCAGATTAGGCCGACATTTTGCGACATTTTGCAAGTAAAAGGTCCAGTTTGTAGCCCTTGAATGAACAAGAACAAAGCATACGAACTTGTGTTCATTGTCGTGGGACACACAGACACAATGTTTGCAACATGAAGTATTGTAGAGCCGTAGTATTGGTGTGGTATGGACGCTGAAATGTAATCATTACCTATAGCCAAAAGTTTTGATATAAAGTGTCATGGAATGGATTATGTTCAATGTTCAGATAAAACTAATATTCTAAGTGAATTTTGACCTAGGAGTACTTTTGGGTAGAGTTGGCTTGAAATTCCATATACTCGTATCTGGCTAGATCTAACGACAATACAATATTATGACAGCGAGTCGATGGGATGATAGAGACGAAAGACAGACAACAGGACTCGTCAGCGAATAGAGCAGATTGATGGAGCTTGGTATTACTTTGATCAACAAAAAACAACCTTTTTAAATCTCTATTTATGAATTTAGTACTTTCTTTATAAAGAACCAACCGATAGTATTTAGGTGCCTATTAACATAGTATACTATAATTACTAAATTTGTAAAAAAGATTTTTGTGTAATAATATAAATTGTTGGTGCTAAACGTAATAAAGTCTAAATGAATAAGGGGTAGTGTGCTATTACATTTATAGTATATCTAGCTTTTTAGTAATCTGTGCTATGAAACATACATATTTTCAAACAATGATAGCTTAAACACGCAAAATATCTACTTTTTGCCACTGAATAGTAAGTAGGTAGATACATAATTCTTATATCCTGCTTTACATTTTACGGATATGAATCAATAATACAGCTCAACGTTGAAATATTTTGTAAATTAACATGAGTAATACAAATTATGTACACTTGGTTCATAAAGCTATATTCACTGCAATACTGACAATTTGGATAACGGTATTTAAATTAAAATAGACAGTGGTTGAGACAAAGAAAAGTCAAAGAAAGAGTGATAGAGTCGCAGGCAATGGATGCAAGTGGCAAATTGTTGTTCGGTGTGGCGGTCTAAGTTTATCAGTGGAGGTCTTCGGGCCGATGGTGATGATGATGACGATGATGATGATGATGATGAGACAGTGATTGCGAAAATGTAATAACTTTTTGGATGTATCGAGCCTTATTTCGTTAAGGGCAAGTTTATTTGTAGCTGTCTGTAGGTTCTCTCACAGAGAAACATTAACTCACATTAAAATATCTCCGACATCAAAATCTAAATAATTCTGTCACGTATATTGTTCACAAAGGTATGCGAAAGCCTACCTTTAAATTCTTGAGTCATTCGTTTTCGTAACTCTTACTCGAGATATGATCACAATTGTTGTGTTCACAGCCTTCTATAGAAACAAAACGAATGTCTTATAAAATAATAGTAACGTATGCCATTGTGATAAAGAACTGAGGGAATAAGTGACATTGTTTTTCGGCCCAATTAATGTAAATGATAATTATGGGTGCAATTAAAGTGCTGCTTCAAGGCAAATCCGACACCATGTTTACGTCCTATCGGAGATTTATGATGTACTATTATATTATTGAGCAAAAAATAACTCCTAACGTCGAATTTGGGAATATAATTAATTCTTTGTAATGTTCAAATGTTTGCTGTTAAATTTGCTTCCAGTTCTGAAAGACGATACTAGAAAGTACAGACCTCGCTGAAGTCTACAATAAACCACAATATTTTGCGGAATTTTTCTCTGGACCGTGCCGTACCTATTGGTATTTTCAAACAACTCTCCATCAACTAGTAAAACTGTTAAATATTAAAGGTACCTGTATTAGCCCTAGGGTCTCGCTGCGCCACGCCGAAGGAGCTAAACCTAGGCGCACCAAAACTCGTCGAATAGTCTGAGAAGCCGTAATGGGCGAATTGAGCTGACGCAAGGGCGAAGCACGCGCATAGTGCGATGGCCTGTGAACAAAGAAAAATGAACTGTAAGTATAATTGTAATTAGGTGCATTAATGACAGAGAATACTAATAACGTAGGTAGTAAATTTATCTAAAGAAAAACTGGTAGTGATCGAAAAATTGTCATATAACACGGTTTATAAATTAATTAGCCCAGCAGATGTTGTCATATTGTTCGAAATCTTACTTACAGAAAGTGACCTAAAGCTTTATGTACCTATTCATTAGATTATATAGACAATGGTGTGCCATTAAGTCACATCTTATGAAGTTATGTAAAAGTATATTGTAGCGTCGAATCTCACTAGCAACAGACAAGCTGAACGTTCCATCATCATCGCAATGAGTATACAAATTACTTCTAGCGTAAACATTATCTACTGCATAATTACATACATTCCAATGATACATATCTAATTGTCCTAGATATTATCTCGACTCGAGTAAACGGGGCCAAAATCGCTCCTAGATCACTTAGTCTAATGAGCTCTACAAGGTGTTATTATAACAATAAAATATCAAAATTATTTATCTGTAGACAAAGAACCTTTTAATCAGGTTACGTGATTGATACACTTATGTAACACGTCATATAATTTAGGTAGTTAATCGACTGAAACTATCAATCGGTCTATTCACAGGTAAATGGCACAGTAGGTCTTCCGCGACCTTGGCAAAGATACAGAAATCACTTTTAACGCCACCGCATATGCTCTATATTTGCATAGCACCTTAAAAATCAGCAACAATAAGTTTTAAGACACTAAATAATTGGTTTTGCAAGCGAGTTTTATCAATGCAAGAGTAGAAGGGAAACCGCGGAAACATAAACGTAAACCCAACTTTGCGCGTTACGTAACCGTGGCGCATTCATATGCGTCTGGTCGGGCAACAGGTTTTGATCCAAAACAAGTGTGTGAACTTGATATGTGACCTCCAGTAAGGACTGCGTACGTGAACTCTCGGTATGCAGCCGCTACACTGATAATGTGAACACGTGCGATTGATACAGACGAGCGATTCGAACGTACAAAATTTTATTATCGACTTTACGGCCGAAATTCATAATTAATCCAATCCAAATTTTGCTATCTGGGATTGATATCACAATCCATTTTTAGGGTCAAACGTGCCAATATCCGATCCGTGGATTGGTTTATAAAGGCACGCAGATTGGAAATCGATCGAAAGATAGGCAGCAATCCAAGATCGATTTCAATCTTGGATAGGAGATACAATATTAATTTCGGGCGTAAGACTACCGTTAGTTAACTAGGGAACAAAATGTATATTTATCTGTCTTGACCTATATTAAATATAACTTAGAATACAAAAATAGCCGTTTACAGTAGAAATCTCAAATATGGTCCGGTTACTTCGTAATTATTAGCAGTAGGACCCGGCCAGTGACTATTAGAAATTTTGTAAAGACATTCTCTCTCCGTTCAATTTGGACCTACGTATTTATACTAGTACAATGTAGTGACTGTAACTACCCGATAGACCACAGAATATTCCAAATATGTGGTTGCGTAAGCGCACACGAGCAAGGTGTTAAGATCCACGAAATATGCACAAGAGGAATACGATGAAGTCAAAAAAGTTATTGTTTTTTTTTGAGGTGTCCGTTTGATTCTGCCGCCTGTGCATAAACTCGATATTTTAACACTAACAAAGTTTCAGCCACACCTATTATTATTATTTTTTATCTTAAAATACGTAATCTCGTAAATAATTTTAATTCTTTGCCGTGTAAATTAATATAATTGTAGCTATAAAACTAACACTAATATCTCGTTTGCAATACGTTTGATATTCAAGACAAAATGTCGTCATTCTTGGCGGTTTTAGCGCTCGTCTGAAAATATGTAGGTTAGTATGCAACATCATAGTAGCCATGTTAGGTTAGGTCTAAGATATACGTAGCCGCATTTTGGTCTAGATATGGAAATGAGTACTAAGTCTAGCTTACAACACTATTATAAATAATTATTTGCTGGAAATCTAGTCCCAGCATAACTTTGTAAGGCGTAACTTTAGAATCAACTTCCTACATTCTTGAGCGCCTGTCTCTTAGCTCTGTCGCAAAAAGCATGAATTCATTTTAATAATCAATCCTCTAGCTAAATGTATTTCCAATCAATTAAGCAAGTTAGCAATATAATTATTCTGTTTAAATGTGAGTTTAAGGGTTTCAAAATATATCCTAAATATATATACCTAACAGTTAAATAAAAAAACAAAATGTTTCTAAATGGTAAGTCAATAACTTGATACTTACAATTTAAGTTAACTATCTCAGTAAGTAGGTATACCTAATTATAATTAATTTTGAATTAAAAATAAGTACATGAACAACTGATAGATAGTATTAATTAGCCTAGTTGTTCAATGGAGGATCGCCTCAAGCAACAATAAACCATGATAAAAATCGTCTTAATTTTTACGTCACTGCGCTATGACACAATTATAGCCTACCTAGATTACCGCTGTGGTCTATTTTCCAGTGAAAGCTCAGACTGATTCATTAGGTAATTTGTACCAAGGCTGGATAGCGGATACTACATACTGGATAGTCACCAGACTGGATTACTGGTTTAGGGTTTACGGATAGAAGTATAGGTACTTTGAATAAATAATCTTGCTTTGTTAAGAAAGTAGCCTTAAACTATGATAAAAACTGCTTTGCAATCCGTACTATGTGATGTGAAAACAAATAAACAGACGGAGAAAAGTTATAATAGTTATATACTAGCTACAGCTACATATCTTCCATGTATACAGCGTTTTTTTCCGATACCACTTTACTAGAAGTATAGATGCCAAAATTGTGGGGTATCTCCGTACCACGTTATTGGGAGTTGGTTGTTATCTCGACCGCAATAAATTCGCCCATGCGGTCGAGTCACCACCTTTAAATTTAATAGTAGTGAACTCGACAGCACTTGCAAAGTTGACTGTACTTTGCAAGTGCGGTCGAGTTAGAAAAGTGGAAAAGTGATATCAATCAAAAAAGTATAATATATACTTGAATCTAAAAACATCGGCACCAAGTTACCGAATTTATATCTTTCTTAGATTCTATAAAATTTCTGAATTCGACCTGCAAGAGACTAATTTGGTATGCAAAAAAGTCGCCAAAGTAGATCAGCCATAAATTCAAACACTTCCATGTCGACTCTTGTAGTCGCCTCGTTTAACAAGGTTTTGTTAGGCAATCGAGTACCTAACAATTCTAACCTGAAGAGTATCATCTAATTTCCATTTATCCAACAAGGTCGTTTGCATCATACAGCGCGTGTGGACTGCGAGAAGACTTATGCCTAGCCTGATCGCGCATTTCTTGTTCAATGTTAGAAAATCGCGTGCACGCATTAACTCATCATCTATTTGTAAAGCGTCCGAGTAACTGCTATAGTGAGACCGTTTACTAAATAGTTGCTTCGCACTCGATTCCCTTTGACATCCTACCCTACCCCTGTACCTCGCAGACGAGGACTAACTTAAACGGTCGGACTATAGTCAAAATATCAGTATTTATTCGTAAGTGAAGGTTAACCGACCTTAGCTCAAGACATTCGCCGAATTAAAAGACCACTGAATTTAAAATTAAGGACCAACCTTTGCCTTCATAGTTGAAACTACTACGCGCTGTATCCCAGTCTATTACTGCCCGCAGGTACATAGCAATGCTATTTTGTTAATTACTTACCGTAAAATGAATGCCAAAAACTATTGCATGAGCATTACAGGTGTGTATTTAATCAGCTCTTAAATTGGTAATAATTATTTGATTAAGCAAAAATAGGTCATTAGAACAGCTGTACCTACAGGCAAAAATTTTACTAAGCACGGTACGTATCTAAGATACACTCTGAATTGAGAACGCACTCCGCGTTCGAGATGTAAAGCAGCTGGCCACTCCACTGACCAATTGTGTGGCGCATACCTGTGGCTTCATAGTAAGGTTGTCGCTAAGTTGGTTGCGACATTGTTACTTAGTGCGATCACGATGCCGATGGTAATACAGTTTGTGGGAAGCTTATTTTATTCATCTACGTAATAACACACCTTTATATCACTTTCTTGCTAGCTTATTATGCTATTGTTGATCAGTTTTAAACAAAACTGAAGTAAGCATCTGTTTTATATGCATAAAAAACCAAACAGATCCAATGCGATAGTATTTAATTCGAATTTTTATGCCTTACTTAATTGCCTAGCACCCCTGATATGAATATTATATGGTATGAACATTGAACAATTGAACATACTTGTGCTTAGGCTTAGGCCACACTCCACACGCATGCGTGGCTGACTGACACCAAATCAAGTGTGAACGCATTGTTGCAACACTAACGAATCGCAGGACAACGGCTATTGTATACAACACCACGGTACAGTACATAAAGTCATGCAATTTATTGTAATTACACGATAGGTAGGGCTACCTTCACATCAAGCGCTCACGCACATTTGCGACACTGACTTGTATTCGGTAGGACAAGGGCTATTGTGCCAAGATAGAGCCGACTGGACCAGAATATTTTATTGAAACTATAAATTGCATGTGGCAGTCATTGGCACCAAACTCCTATCTATACCTAGTTAGGTACTTGAATGAAGCAATACTAATGCTAGACTTCAAAAACCTTTAATACCAAATATAAACCTGAGTCCATTAACTATTATTAAATAAATGTAAGTAATATTATGAACAGATTTTAAATATATATATTATGAATGTTTTTTTATTATATTCCGATGACTAAATTTGCACTGAAAAGAGTAATTTGCTATTTAATATCGTGTTCATTAGAAGCACCCCTAATCAGCATGTCTTCAAGCATTCTGTGAATTTAGGTACTGTTTTCACATATTGTATACCTATGGCAACTGACAATGCTTCTACTAAGTGATGTAGTAATAGTGAGCGCGTACAAGCTAACTATAAGACACTGGAGGGCAAACAATGTACGATGTAAACTAGTAAAAAAAAACATTGTATGGGTAATAATGGGCAGCTTCTTTTATACCTACTTATTAGAATGATATTTATACAAAACACGGAAGTCCACTTTCTGTGTAAGTAACTTATGTTTCACAACAACTTAAAATTTTCTACTTAGTAAAAAAAAATACTACTATTTATTTAAGAATTAAATCAAAAGTTGACACAAGCACAGTAATAAGAAATATATTTATTCTGAGAGGTTCCTATTATATTTTACATTTAGTATTAGGTACGTGAAAAATAAAGAACAGGATAAGTAACGGTAGGTATAGTTTATAGCTTTATAGCTATAAATCTTTGAAATTTGATCAACGTATTACACTCCTGAAAAGTTAAGCCTTTATTGATGTTGTTTCATAAGGACACAGGGATTAAGCCTAAGCAGCAAAGTACTTACTGGAACAACGGATGAGGATAATCACTTTATTACTAAATTTGTATCTACTGATCCATCTCTTAAGTCATTATAAAGTTGCGTGAGATTGAACACCGTAAGATGATTAAGTATTACCACGCAAAACGGATTTCCTGTGAACAAAGATCTAATATTAAGTGTGATGTGTATCGTAGTTTCACTTGACCTTAGATACTGATTGCGATGTATCTAAGACGTTAATCATTACTATGAAATGTTTACTACACAGGGGAGTGTTAAATGTAGGATTATGATCGCTTACCATATCCTTATCTGAAACTCTAAATGAAAGTAATTATGACACTAAAATATCGAGTGCAATACGCTTTAAATACATGAGTTTTTTTGAGTCCTTGCAAAATGTATGTACTTACGTTCTGAAGTAATTAAAACCTCGGGCCACATATTAAACGCACATATTACGCCAAAAGTTAGGCATTGATAGCAAGGTTCTGCTAATTAAAAATTTTGCAAATAGTTCGAGACCTTACTCGGCCTGAAGCCAGATCGGTATCTTAATTAGAAACTGAATGTGCATTTTTAATTATTATATTGTGAATGAAAAATGTAAGTATTAGGTATTCTGAATTTGACCTGTTTTTTTTTAAATCAAGATAGATCTAAGGGCTCCAAAGCCTTGAATAGTGGCTGATTACAAGAACTGTCAAAATTAGCGACAGAATAATTGCATTGTGTACGCACTACGTGTTACCAACACGCTGGAATATATTCTACAGTGTACGGATGCTTTCTACCTGATCACACTGCTGCTAATGTGAATGCAATTGCGATTGTTTTTTTAAGCTGGACATGCGATAATTGTCGTTATGGCTGTGGTCGTGCGGAAGATCACACGCAGTTGTGGCCGACACGTTTTACATAACTTGGTTTCAATCAGTGGATATTTGAATTTAATTGTAACAAGAATTTGATTCTACATAGTTACTATCGTTGACGTAGATATACGTTTTGACAGTTGCTGTTAAAATCACTTGATTGAAATTGATTGCAATGAAAGTAAGCTACAAGGGCTTCAGAGACATTGTTTTACCCAGTAACTAGAAACACGGTAATATTCGCATTATAGGTTTTATAAAGGTCTAGGAATACAAAGTTGATTCACATTGCAATTGTGTCACCCAGTTACTGAAGGTTGCCGTTTAATTGTATATTTGTGGCATTAGACACGCAACTAGCGTCTGCAACACGCCGCGCCTACATTTTGAATATTAGTTTTAACTATTTTATAATTTTATAGGATTAAACTAGATGTCGTACTGAACAGTGGCACAACTTTTGATTGCCGAGTAGAGAGACTGAGGAAATGATTTTGGAATGCTACGGGTATAAAACACAAGGCAAGTAAGTTCTGTCTCGAGTGTCCGAGTGATACGTGCCGATCTAAAAAAAAAAGAGACGTTATTGGTCTGAGTATGCCTACTGCCTAGTGCCGTTCGACAATGCTCACACACACTCGCACACTGAAACAAATGACAATTAAAAAGCACAAATATGGTAGGCCCTAAGTACAATAATATTGAAAACCAATAAAAGTAAACCCAAACAAGTTCAAGTGCAATTTATTATAAGGATAGACATTCGGTGGAGCAGCGCTTTTAGCGGGCCGTTGAGCGTTCCAAAGTTTTGTTTAAGGTAAACGTGCATTTTTGCGTAAGGAAAACGTGCATTTTTACAACTGTATAGAGGTCAAAATGTAATAACAGCCATGCATGCATTAAAGCGCTTATTAAATGACCCATATAGCCACATCATCTTCACGAGAGTAGCTCTAACAAAAATGATAAAACCCATCGCGGTGATTCCGCCTAATTTATGGAAAACGACACTATAATAAATAATTTATCGTGACGGAAAAAACTTCTAAAATATCCTTATCTATTTTGCCTGTGACTATTTTGTTAACATCGCGGGAAGTCGGTGGATGGAAAGGGCTCAGAATCGTTCTTCCTGGAAATGTATAGGGGAAGCATATGTGCAGCAGTGGACTTCTTCAGGCTGATGATGATGATGATGATGATGATGATGATGATGACGATGATGATGATGATGATGATCACATTGTGTAGTATTCTATGCTATCACCAAGCACGGGTGTAAATCGAACGCTAGCGCTCATGTACACGCACGTCGCGCGTCGTTCCGAAGGCGCGGCCTGAATGGCGGAATCAGTCGATTAAATAATTGACTGCAAGTATAGACAAGGCCGTGTCGACCCCGAATTTGCGTATTGTTATGTAAAAAATTCGACTTTTCCGTTGAGTGAACTGTTATGCTATTTTAAACAACAATTACGTGTGAAGGACGGGTTAAATACGTAATCGTTTTTGTGACCGTTGTTGCGATTTACCGTTATGTTTAACACTTTATGAACTGTTCACACTTTTCACTAGCTTCGAAAAGGGTTTTCCAATTGTATTCCTATTACCTAACGTTTCGGTAATTGCGCTGTAATTTTTCTATGGCTCTAAAATTTACACTAAGTACCGAATGTGCCTACTCTTGTATTTAAACCCTACTAAAAGTACGTAGGTAGGTACCTACTTAGATTTTTACGTAGGTACTTACTTAGATGTTAAGAGATAATATAAAGTCAACTTCCCACGTAAAACAACAAAACATACAGCTTTGGCGAGATACAAATTAAGTTCAATGAATATACTGTGTGAAAAGAGAACTCTAATAAAATCAAGTTAACTAGGAATAATATTTACTTAATAACTATATGAAGCTCGTAAAACATAACTGTTGGCTAGAGTTTTTATAAAACATCAAATCGATCATACAAAAATAACTTAATAACTGTGTGCTGAACAAAAAAACTCAGGTAGGTAATTGCAGAAATATAAATTACTTACCTTCCTACTAAATTTAAATGTCATTAGGTATAATTATGTAATAGGTATATAATATTCCATTACTATTTTACAATAATACAGTAAACATTTCACAAGACTAGGACCTGTTGTCTGCCAGAATAACTTACAGGTTAAGTAAACTGAGGTGGCATTGAACTGATAAAAATGTTAAATACAACACATGCTAAAAAAATAATGGAAATTATCTCTATGCAACTAGCAGTTGGGGAAAGTAGCCGAATGGAACCGATAGTAGTGGATTAAATAGGTATATGTAGTTAGTTCTGGTTAAAAACTTCAACAAACGAGAGACGAGTCACAGTTTAGAATGTTGGCTTTAGTACTCGTATCTAGATAAGAGGGTCTACCACCTTACATCACACACGTTAGCCGTGAATGGACTTGCTTGGCACTATACCGGGAAGCAAAACAAGTAGTAGCCGCCGCCTGGTGCTTTATTATAAGGCCTATGCGAAGTATTTACACACCAACTACCGATCCGACGATTCGATCTTTTATCGCATTTGAGATACGATCGAATTGCAGTGAAAGCTCCGAATTTATGAAATTTCTCAATCGAAACGGCTATCTCCAAGTCACATTGAAAGTACATAATTATTGCATATTTTTTATACGTGTACATTAACACTTTTTGGATGGTTTTAGTTTATGTACACAAACACAATTAAGATGGTTAAAAGCAGTTTTGTGATAATTTCTATCGATTTATAGGTTCAACTGATTTTGAAAAGAGTTATCTTGAGTTGATAATAGTTATGTGTAAAGGCCTTACTACACTGCACGCGTGCCGAGTCACCTGACCAGTCTACTTCCGCCTTCCGACTGCCCGCCCGCCGCAGCCGTCATAAATAAAACTTATCACTTGTGCATGCTCTCGATTTTTAGGATTCCGTAGACTTCGAGGAATTTAAATTGTTTCATCATATTTTCAAACTGATATACTCTTCAGATGAATATTATGTGAGCTAATTTTGTACCATTCACATAATAGATAAAATGACAAAATATGTAGCACTGTAAACCGTATATAATACCACATAACTTGTCCCTCTTGAGGTTAAAACAAATGAAAACAAATAATCCCACATAATTTAGACACGCGACAAGTTAAATAATAAAAGTCATTAAATTACTTAACACTTTGTTGAGACGTTAGAGTTGTACAAAAGTGTTTTACTTAGTACTGATTTTTTTAAGGATAGCGCCTTTGAAAGTAACATGTCATTTGTTTTTAATTTAAATCGAAAAAAAAAGCTACCGAACCCAAATAGTGGTGTACGTCACAGTCTTAACCGACTTTTTAATTGATTTTGAAGGGTGACGCGTGGCCTTATGCGTGACGGAAAAATACGTGTATAATTGGTATGCGACAATCTAACTAACTAACTATTGCAGAAACTGTTCTGTGGTCAGAATTCTAAGGGGATCCGGATGGATAAAATTAAATTAATAACGACTTACGCTTCTTGGTAGATAATTATCTCATAAGACCTACCTACTTACTTATAAAATACTTAGTAAGATAGTGTACTTAGTAACCAGCATTGCTATGTAACGATAGGAATTGAAACATATTACTTCACTTTGAGGAATATGATGGAAAATACTAAGAACTTTAATTTTTCCACGTTTGTGCATCACCATTAACATATTGGCATTTGTAATTATGTGTCTAGAGATTTAAATAAATAAACAGGAAAATTACTAATACATAAATTAAGTAAATAAATCCCAAAGAACATAACAAAATACATTCCCAACTAGCTGCCTCCATAATTATGATTGTATGCAAATATATTTATAAAATCACTAATTAACAAATAATAGTTACAAAAATAAACAAATGCAATCAAAATCAATCCATAACAGGAAGTTTGTTCCGCTTTATAATAAACGTTGTAGTCATAAAATTGGAATAAGAAATTCAATTGGTCTTAAGTAATCATAAAATCAAATTTACGATAACATGTGCGTTTATCGAGAAAAACTGCTTCATAACGTTGCCTGACTACTCTCTCCACTCACATATTATATTATGTGCTATGTTATGTATGTACCTACGTGTTAGTCTTCTCTGTATTTATAAGGCAAAGTTTGTTTGTATCTTCTCGTTTGTATTAATGTATACTTAGCTTAGAAACCTGATGGACGGTTTAAAGTTACTTTATGTGCCTATACTTGGTTACTACGGAACAACTGTAATGTAGATTTTTGGCTTGGTCTTAACTGTCCACTCTTATTGGACCGCAGGTTATCTCCTTTAGTACTGATATATGAATCAGTACTGAAGCAGACAAGTACTTGGATTTGGAGACCAATATAACTATGTAATAAGCACTAAACGTACTTACTTGTATCATTTTGGTGATAATATGATTGTGTGATACATAATACAGGATTTATTGGTAACGTACAATTTAAACACTAAAACTCGTTTAACTCACGTCAAATACCCAATAAACTTGCAAATTGTATGCTAATGCATGTAATAAAAAAGTAGATCTTTGCATCTGAAATGCGATGCATCGGGAACTAATAAAAGATTTAACCTTCAAAGTTTTAATGATAAAAGAAATACCTAATAATTAAATGATAAAAGCTTAAGCCAATTTTTTTTAAAGATTTGCATTGCAATACATTCAGTAACATTATGGACAGAAGTGATTTCAAATTTTAAAAGTAGCTACCTACGTTATATGCATAGAACCATCAGCCAAAACATAAAATGTATCATTTTGTACCTACGTCATTAACACAGATGAGCATAATGCACAAGCGAATATAAATCGATTATAAATACTTCTCATGAATAGTTAGATTTTTTTCAACGTAATTTGCAAGCGATCGTTTATGTACCTATGTGTATAATAACACACCACACGCGTGTGCTGTATTCTTATTCTTAATTCTACATGGGGGTAGATTCCGATTTAATAACAAACAATTTGTTCAATATTCAGCTACTATTAAATTGTAAGTTTTAAGGTGCACTAAACGGTAATCGGAATCCCTTTACAATCGACTCAACAAAAATTGTGAGAATGCAAAACTTCTTGTATACCTAATATTTAGAATTAGATGCAACGTAACTACATCATATTACAAAATACACCATTCTACATTGTAATAACAAACTAAAAAAACTCCTAAAGACATATCGAAAGACGCCAATTACATACAAACTGCAAGACGAGGTCGACGATTATGTAAACACACTACAATGACAAGGTCTATACCATAGTGACACCAACACTGCACTAGTGATGGTACCTACTTTAAGAAGCGTGACCCGACAAACTGACACTTGGTGACTCTCACTGCCAATATAGATATTGTGTTTTTATTGAACCTAATCTATTGAATAGCAAAATCATCAAACCTAAGTCTCGATTATACGAATAGATCCAGCCGACCGAAACGGCTTTAAATCGACTTGACAATAATTCCAGCTTCTATACCACAGTCTGACTAATTACCATGTGGCTCTTTATACTGTGTTAGGCAATAGAGGTAAAACTGATTGCTCCCATCCACAGTGAAATTGTTCTCCAAAAATTAACATTCGTTCCGCCGATATTCAGAACAATTTGAATATTTAATGTTATGTCTGGATACAAAAATAGCAGTAACGTCACTAAAATGCACGTTCAAATTCACCTTGACTCGAATAAGGCCTCAATGGAGGAAGTTCATCCGGAGGAATTTTGTGTATTCACAATTATTGAGGTGTTGTCGTCAAGGCCTAATACCTAGTTAGCGGGTATCTCAACAGGAACTATGTCAAGACTAATGATAAAAACAAAGGTATGTTTGGTAGTCTGTATATTGAAGTTAGTATCGGATCGACTCGCCAACTTTTTTTTACTTTTTGGCTTCGCACGAGTTATTCATGCAGTGCCAACTTGTTTATAGACAGTGTTTCTGTACTACCCAGCACAGTTTGGAATAATGTTATAGTTTCTGTATGCCAAGCTTAACGCAATCCCTTGAACAAACAGTTGAAATAAAAAAGGTTAATGATTTAAATAATTTAAATCATGTCCTAAAAGACTATTTATTCTACATCATTATTGAGAATAGTAAAGACATAATGGACAATCCCTACCTAGGACTATCTTATATTAGTCAACATTCTGAAGTGTCTACGGTACCAAGGTACCTACTGATAGTCAAATGGTTAATCCAAGGACCAACTTGTAACGGCGTACACGATTTTATAAATATGGCTATCATCATCGTCATCATCGACCCCGTTTTGAGCACTAAAGTGTGTAATGTCCTTTTTGTTAGAAATAAGTCTTGGTACAGACATACACGGAATGTTACTACGACTTGGGGTTTCCAAAACCCAACAACTAAATTCAAAAATTCTTACACAACTTTCAGGCGAAGAAATTGCTTGTTAACAGCAACAGTCAGAAAATCTCAATAAAAGATTCAAACCAAAATGGTTAAACCCAGTAAATCAGTTGGACTTTCCAATCAGGACTTCATAAAGAACTAGGTAGGTAACTTTTATACATTACATTTCCTGGTAACGTATAAACATTTCTGAGGAAATTATTAAAATAAACTCATATTAAATAGTAGGATACACACACAGCCACACACGTCATATACGTATATAATCACTTCATTCTTTGGCATGACTTGCAAATGTGATTTTAAATACCCTATCTAAATGGCATTCACGAAAGCCCACTTTTATTTTAATTCTAATGTGAACATGCCCATTCCTGCTTTAGGCACTTCAGTGTTATCAACTTCGATCACATCGTCACTTAAGACTCGGTGATAGTGCTAAAATTTTTGATGATGTTGATGACTTTTTTGTCTTTTCCAACAAAAAAACATCATTGTTTCATCATTGAAATAGAAAGTTATGTTTTGCAAAAGCGCACCACGTTTGGAACTTTTAGATTTTCGGAGATTTGTAAGGAACAGACGGACAATGTAACATAACGTAATAAGTCGTGTCGTCCGTTTATTTGTATGTAAATCCGACCAACGACGGACAAACGAGAGAAACGATGCGGATATCACTTTCTACGACTGTATTTAATTCGGTGTATTTGTAAAATGCGCTTTCTGGTGTTACACAATAACATTATTACCTTCGTTTCAACACTGCACTTAGCTAACCCTATCATTAAGTTATTTTCGTCACTAACAATCAAGCCCAAATCGCTATAGATTTTAACAGACTTTTGCATACAAACTCAAATGACTTAGATATTTGATTTCGTCATGTACAGAAGACTAAACCCATAAAGATCGCTAATGCCGGAACTTAGATTAGCAAAAACCAAGTGTTTGTTGCAAATGGCTTGCAAAATAGGTCATTCACCCACTATCCGTGAAGCCTCGAAGGTCGGTTTTTACATATCTCGGTCACGAGTTTAACCGATGTTCATCAGGCGAACGCAGCGAAACCGCAAAAACTCGCTATTATCATGAGAAATTATCTTTGTTTAACTAAGCACCCTTGGCCGTAATTCTTCGAAATACTTCATTATACGTTTAAGCTTTGCATTTGAACGAGCTTGATACACTATAATTAATTGTCAGACTCAATGATGTTCAGTTGCCCAATGAGGAAGCGACGTCAATACCTGCCAATACTCTAAAGTTGCGATGTGATGTAATAAGCCAGCGTTCAAAAAATAAACATATATTATAAACAGCCACGGTAACCGTCGGTTGATGCATCGGGCTCAGATATTATATTTGAAATAGAGCAATTTACAAGATTGGACTGGCAGTTTATTGGTTGTTTCACACCATTTTGATCATTTTCACACCTATTATCATTTTATTTGTGTGAAGTGATTGGGAGCGAGTAATAAAAGACTCATAGCAAATCATTGTAAGTCTTAACTTCTACAAAGGAAAACGTAACTGTTTCACAAAAAGAAGGAGACACTATCATCTCAGAACAAACCATTTTCAGAAATAGCGGTCTTAGAATACGTATGTAACCGTTTTAACAAGTAAATACGAATTGAAAAAAAGCGCATTTGTCATGATGAAAACCAATTATTAGGTACTAGTTTAATACTAATTGATACTAAGCATGAGGCAATTTGCAACTCAAATTACTAAGTATATTCGTAGTTGGGAAGGCCATCTTCTGTGTAATCAGTCACTATCAGATTAATTAAAGTTAAGCTTGTAAACATAACGTTCTATTGTTGATTAAGGAAGAAAGTAAAGTAGTAATTAAAGTGCGTATAATATTTGATACTAGATACCTAACATTATAAATCGTAAACTTCAATAAATATTCCTTCTATTCAACATATTGTAATCAGCTATCTGATATTTTTTTACAAACACCGTCTTGATACCCGAGTTTTATACAATTAGAACATAGGTAAGTAGGTACTTTACATAGAATGTGGTGTTATACTCGTAGTTTAAATGGAATTGCAATCACTAGATCCTCTTAAGTAAGAGGACCTAGGGTCTTAAACTGAAATGTTTGCTGCAAGTGGAATAAATTAGACATTGCCTCATCTTGCTATTCCCAGCGCTGGACTGCTTTAATACCTAAAGAGATGCAAGTGTTCTAGATAGTTTATTGATAACATCGCAGACAGATTTACGAGAATAGTACTCGTTCAATGTATCGTTACGCTATATTGTAGTGATACTTATTTTATAGCTTTGCGATCTAGTAGGCACTCTTGCTATTGTGGCAAAATATCTATCGAGGGGCATGAAATGGGTCAAGTGGTCGTAATTTTGTCTTACATTTTGTAACAGTGCCTTCAGTATTGAGGTATTTATGTTTTGTGATTTACAATCTTCCACTTTCAAACTTAGGCTTTGTACCTATATGCAATATTCAATCGTAATATTACAAAATATTTCAGATAGTATAGTATAGATTCAGATATATATGTCTTAGGACATATTTTATTCAGTCGGAGCGTCGAAAAGTAATTTTTCACGACTGCAAGATGAGTTTAAGCGTCTTCGAAATGATTACTCTAAAACTAGGTAAACTCGTACGATATATACCCAGAAGGCATTTTCATATAGAAACAACTTAGTAACATGACTTACGTAGAAGTATTTATCTCGGCTGTAACATATTGAGTAAACTATATTCAAGTTTTTCTATTGCGTACTACTGTATAATCTTTATATGTGATGGGTATGCTCAAAATGTATTTACAAACCCGCATGCATTACAAAAACGCATTTTAACATGGAAAATGTTGTGATTGTTTCTTAGTGTTGCTGGTTTAGCAAAGTCGTGGCACTGGGTATAATTAGGCACGTCAAAAAAGCACTAATTATGAGATCTGTCTGTATGCCAAGCTTTGATGATGATGTTGAAATAAGTAATTAAGTACATTATAATAATATGTTACTTTAAACTATGTTTACCTTCCTACGATTTACTCACTACAATTAGTTACTAGGTATTATAGTTAAATAAGCAAGTGCTTATAACGTACTATAAAACGAACTTATGTGAACATGATACATAATTATACGAGTTTAGATTAACTATGTAGGCAAAAACAATCTTAATTTTAATCAAACAACAATAAAATATAGCTTGACTATTAATGCACATTCATTAAACGTATAATTGCATAATAACATCATCTTCAGTATTAATAAATATCAATAGTATTGATTTACTATTATTTATATAGCATGACGCATGCTTTGTTAAATCTTCCCTAACCTCTACAAAATAAAGATTTGAACTCTCCAATCTATACTAAACTACTTCTGGAGTCAATTTTTAAGAGTTGAATCAGGACAGTACTTTTAACATTAATGTTGGTTTATTATCTTAAAATATATAAATTGCGCGTCACGTTGTTTGTCCGCGATGGACTCCTAATCTAGGTACTTAACCGATTTTAATCAAATTTGCACACCGTGTGCAGTTTGATCTAACTTGAAGGATGGCTTACATCTCAATTTATAGTCGCAATTATAGCCATAGCAACGCGTGGCCAGGTCTAAGTACTAGTATGTATTATATATTAGTACTAGTATATATTATTATAGACTGATTTGAGGTGACATTTTCCAAGACAAAAAGAAACTAGAAGACAAAACAATAGGTACCTACCAACTCAAATATTTCGCAAAAGGTTAACCCGGATACGCAAATCAGTTAAGCCAGCTAGTTAGCAGCTAATCTAGTATTTCTATAGGAAATCCGTCTGACAATGTTGTCTAATATCTGAGTAATGAAGTGGACCGATCAGATTACGATACGTATCTGATTTTATCTAGAAAATTGTTATAGAAGCGTTCGCGTGTCGCACTAATGTGTCTGTTTTTAGGGTACCGTACCCAAAGGGTAAAACGGACCCTATTACGGAGACTCCATTTCGGATTTCATTAAACAGTTTCTTCGCCCCTACAGGTGGAAAATTTTCATATTTTTCACTTCCAAACTTGGTTTATCATTCCAAATACTTTACGATAGATGTTAATTCAAATTAACACTATTGTATTGAACTTGACACTCTTTTGAAGTATTTACATGTGTTTTAATTAAATGCTTATGTAGTAACCTACTCATGTTTTAGTATCTATTAACTCTTTTATCACTATTATTAAATTGCTTGTGCAGTATGGTTCAACAACATTACTTTTGTTTAATTGATATTACTGCATAGTAAGTAGGTATATAATATAATTTAGACGTCTTACCCGTTTTTGTCTTTTTAGTGTTTTTTTATACGTATATATAGGTACTATGTTATTTCCCTATAATTTTCAATGCCAGGGTGAAAATTTTAGTAGTAAATTGTTATTTTATCTTTAAAATTATATTGGCATTGCCTTTTTATAGTTCACAACGTACCAACTTAACGCTAACTTACGCTCAACTTATGCAAGTTATGTAAGAACTTATAATATTTGCACACTCATTGCCAAGTTTTTAAATTCATTCTTATATTTTGTCGCTTTCTTTCGTCGAAGTATAATAATTAATATTAAAATCGGGATTAACGTCTTTGAGTTAAATTTTTCTATCTAAGTAATACCTTGCTTCCTCACAGAACGTGTTATATTTGAATTATTAAATTTTTAAATTCCATGGTTAACACGATTGCATAAGACGTCCAGAATCGTAGTATTAAAAAACACTTACAATTTTCACGTAGTGGTTCATGTTGCGTGTTTGGGCAATTTGCACTGTCACTAGTCACAGGGCGGGAAGGTTGCGCGCGCACTTCGTCCGTTGATGCGTACGCGCCGACTGACTGGAAACTCCTGCTGCAACAACCACGGTGGTGGTAAACTGGTAAACAATTACATCCAATGCCGCGCGGCACACACAGTTAAAATTCGATTAGATCACGTCTAGTAATTTATGAAAAATGGAATTTCACAACAGGCGACCTCGCTTCATTTTTTAATTGTTTTTTTTTTACGTACTGAAGGCTGGTGGATGGCGACGGCGTGCGAGCGACTCTTGTTGTAAACGCTTTAACGTTGTGTTCACGTTATATAGGACACTGCGCGACCTCCGAAACGCGGGAAGTATGAACCACGTGTTTTGTTAGCGGACAGTTGCATTTTTTAATAAATCTTTTTTTTTTTTTTTATTGGTGGATTAAATACGAAACTCCTCATTTGTTAGGTTTTCGAAAAGTCCGATATCAAGTTAATTTGAATTGAATTTTCATCGTATCCTTTAATTTTAACGTATTTTTGAGGGGTTTTAATTTATATAATATTTCAAATTTGACGACTTAAAAACTACTGATTTGACGAGGATTGCCGTGGTTTCCCGGCCTTCGTAGCGGAGTGATGATGAGTTAATTGCCATGCTTGAGGTCGTGGGTTCAAATACATATTCGCGTGAACCACAGATAATAATTTAATATGTCTGGGATGTGTTTGGCTGTTAGTGGAGCCATGGTCCTGAAGTACCCAGTCGTAATATTTAATCTCTTTCACAGGTAATACTAGTTTAGGGGTCAGGAATGTCAGAATCTATTATGTATCTGTGATAGATAATAGATTGATAAAAAGTACCTATAGATGATGAACGCGATTATCGTGAGTGGCTGTAGAAGATAGGATAGTTTATGTCCATAGGGCATAATATTATATGCAGTTCAAATGTATGTGTGTGAAAACTCAATTAGTTAACTATTACCTTAAATACAAACCTAAAGAGTATTTAAGACCTTCAAGTTCTCTTGGAATCTTGAACTTGGTATCTCTTATTGAAAACCTTTTTTTCTACAGAACATCGCATCATAAGACATGTTTCAGATAAAGTTTAGTTTTAAAGTGTATATATACATTATGATGCATAATTAATTATATGATGAATTAATTAAAATGAATTTAAATGTATGTATATTTGTTTATGTATATTTTTAAAGTGCAAAATGCTGCTGATTCGATGAATAACATAGAGCTATAAATCTCTTTCTGCACATCCGAGAAAAATTAAACCTTGTTAGGCAGATGTTTTTATTGTTGTTTTGGTGTCAGTTTTTGACCATGTGTCCTTCTTATTATAATAATGTACTCGTATATTATTATTAAAAGTAGTATAACGAGGCTGAGAATAAAACAATCTGGGTCATTTGAAACTATTATAAATTATGTCACACGCGACTATGTTTTTATGTGACTGTTGGTTCTATGCAGACGTTCAGTACCTACCTATGTATAAAAACAAAATTATTATAAAGTTTAACTCTAGAAAAAAGATCACTGGAAAACCGAAATTGTGATAAGAATGTGATGTTTCCAAGTAATCGCCCATTAAGGTAGCACGATACATATTTTGATATTAATTCTTGCGATATTAGTTGGCTAGTCAATAAGCACCATACATGTTTGATACTGTTATTTTTCTGTAATAAAAGCAGCTGCTCGTATATACTATCGTAGCAGCTCATGTCACTATATATCAAATACGCTTTATCTCGAGTGTAACAGAATGCATACTCCAAATTCCTCAGAAGCCGCAGTTGCTAAGGCCTGGTTTTCACGAACCCTGTGCGAATATTTTTTTAAATCTTTCATGCCATGGTTTAGGTGCCTACATAATAATTAGGCATGTCTATTTTTGGTATGTATGTGAACTATTTTTTACGCAACTGAAACAATCTAGTTGTACAATAAAGGTATGAATCTTCTTAACGTACAAACATGTAAAAAATAGGCCCTTAACACGCAAATTACACCTAATCAAGTAAATATAAATAATTCAAACATTTTTTGTGATTAAATTCGCAAATTATTTCCTTAAATTTAGCAATGGCCAATTTATGGTAAGTTCCGGTTTTTTACCGATTCTAAAATAACGGGTTATTCACAAACATATTTATTACTTGGGCATGTTTAAATATTAATGCCAAAATTAAATTGCTATTATTCAGATTCGTTCATACGCCAGTGTAAACGAGGCGAGCAGGTTTTTCATAAGATGGTAAGCGTCAAAGCTGCCCATAAGCCCATAACATTTCAGAGCATCACAGTTGTTTTAGTTACAAATTATTGCCCATTACTACACTGTTATTGCAATCCTGATAACAACTAATGACTTTATAAAAATCCTGAGACGTTAGGTCTTATTTTTCATTAATTTATAAATCTTCTCTTGAAGACTCAATGCAGGTTGAGTGAACCATGTGAAGATAAGGAAGGACCTTTTAGGTTGATGTTTTACCATACAATAAATGTATTGCAATTAAAACATGCTGGTTATAGTTATAACAAAGGTTGAGGAAGGTATATTCGTCTGTAAATAATTTTGATGAAACAACAACAGCTTTGTTTAATTAACAACAAAGAGTTTTTAAGGTGTAGTATTTACCTACTACAATATACTAATTGTATAATGAAGTCCTTAAAAATATGATTGACTCACTATGGTAAATTTTTTATGAATTTTCAGACTAGTATTATTTCTATCAATCGTCCTTTTCCACCATCCGCCATTGCGCCAGTATGATAAGCAAATTTTTCAACTTTTCCACTGAAAAAAACTATTTAAACAAACAGACATACCTACACAATTTTTAAAACTCAATAGGAATTTAATGTTTTTCTAAACCTCATGCTCTAAAAGAGTGTCATATTATTAGCCCAGATTAGCGGGCCTAAACAAGATTGTTAGGCCCAAATGAGTGAAAGTATCTTTTTTTTATTTGTACCTACTTACTCGCTATTATCAATAGGCTAAAGATTCGACATTTCAATGTTCCACTGTGATATAATTACTTAGAAAAAAAGAAGGTTATCTTAATGCACGAACCACCTGAAACCAAAAAAAAATTATATTCTAAAATGGATCTAACATTTACCGTTGTATCTTGCCTCTTACTTATTATACTCTTTGGAATCTTGGATGTAGGTATGTATGCGTGCGTGTGCGTTTGTCAACATTAGATTAAATTTAAAAAGTTTGTATTGCTGCTATAATCTGAAGAATTTTTGCAGCAATGCAATGGATTTAAAAAAAGATTTCATATGATTATTTTTTATTTGAAAGTGACTACTTGTATAATGTTTTTAGCGTTTTTGCAATCTCGATGTGAATAGTATTGTGATTAGCGCAGATCTCAAACGACACATCCATACTCGATTCTAACACTTCCCTCTTACTTATTATAACCATCGAATTTGAATGAGTCGTTTTCGTCCCTTGTTAAACTAACTACTATTTGTGTACAGTTTTTCAGTGAAATTATTGATCACCAGATATTCGAAATTACTAAAAATAGGCCCTTACTCGACCTCACTACAAACGGCAAGCCAATGTCACAATATGTATGTATATAGGCGTAAAATATTAAAGCAATATCGTCAACTTTCGATAATATAATATTTAGTGTTAAATAATACGTAGTCAAGTGAACTTGCCCTTGCCAATCGAGTGTTGAAATTAAAACAATTAAATATGTAACAAGTGCAAGTCAGACAATCTAATTATATTATACAGTTTCTTTATAAAGTAAACTTGAGAGAAAATCAATTGTTTGTGGACAAATAAAAGTATGAGTACCTACCTACTTATAAGTATATTTATTATAATCTATATGGATTGCACCTCCAATCTCCATCCAGGATAATTTGTGTATAATTAGCATTAAGCCCTCCTCGTCGTCCTCGTACATTTTATTGAGCTAAAGGGAAAATAATTAAATATCTAATATATAATAAAACTATTTATACGAGTAGGCTTGCGATAATCGATTTCAATCTTCAACAATCCGAAATGCCAAAAACCAAAGCAGTAACTGGATAACCCGACGGTTACTTCCGGGTGCTGACTAAAGTGACTAACCGAAGGCAAATGCCCTCAGGCCGAATCAGGGCAATGCCAGTGAGTGGCACTTTTAAATACCCTTTTAATAATACACTTTTCGAGTTCAGCTTTGAGATTATTGAGCTCGTTTTTTGACACCCACGTTGGTGATCGTGTAGGTCGGTTTATAATTCGGAAGCACAGCTTTTGATTATAATTTATCTCATTACAGAAAAAAGTGTGTCAGGGTGTTGAGGGAATAGGCATTCGATGATTCAGCTGTAAAAAATTGTCACGAAATAGAGTGCCTACCACTATAAGACCTGAAATAAGAAATTGATATTGTATTGACGATTGGTTGGGTCCAAATACTGCACGGAGCGAGGTTGAAGTAGAATTCCAGGGTTACTATTCTACGTATTTGTTCATGATTGGTTTCCAAAGAGGTGCATGACTAACTGATAAATAAACCTGATGAAATTAGCTGAGTAACATTTAAATCGTATGAATACAAATGGAAGCCTATTTACATAGTAATATATGTATATGTAATATCAGAAATAAATGACTAAATAAGGTAAATCATTACACGGGGTTTAGTAAAATTCGTTTCTACTATGCGCAGTGATACGTGGAAAATGTTGTTGAAGTCATATCTAGGTAGGAAAATCTACTAGAATACCTAATTGTATTACTATTAGAATACAATTAACTTTGTGTTCGTCGTTGACAAGAATCGACTAATTCGTGCGCTATTAAAAAAAACACTAACATTTTAGGTCGCTAAAGTGCTGAAACTCATACCATATCTAATTATAATAATATCCATTTATTGCGGTTATTTCGAAATCCCTGAAAGTATTGTAGTACGAGCTACTGATGGTAATGTCAGTGAACTTAGACAGGGTCACGGTCATCGGGGTAAGCTAAGAGACAGCCCTGAATGCAATCAAGGAAAATAAACGCATGTATAAAAGTACATTTTTTCAAGCATATAATTTCAGCAAAATTATATATTCTTTTACCAACCAGTAGGTATACCTTTTACAACTAACAATTTCAAAATGCAGGTTTGGAGAGAACTTCAAATAACATGTTGTTTTGTGTTTGTACCTTATATCAATATGCAATATAGCATTCGTGCTAATTTGGAATATGCAACTGATACAGACAAAGTAACACAACTTTCAAAAATAGCCACTTTTTCGACGCAATTTCTAGAGCGTGCTAAATCTATAAAATAGTCTAGGTACTTTTTGTGAGTAAAACTTACACTGACCTATTTGTGCGCTTCTATGGTTCAATTGTCTGATCAACCTTTGCGGATGGTTCATCAGGTTCAATAAAAAGTACTTAAATCTAAAGTAGGTACTATAAACTATTAAATTGCTCCTTCAAATAAGTAGGTAGGTACCTATACCTATATAAATAATAATTCAGCCTGTAACTGTCCCACTGCTGGAGATAGGCCTCTCTTCACTGTCGTGAAGAGGATTAGGCCACAATCCATCACGGGGGCCTAGTCCGGGTTCATGCCTCCGAAAACACTCTCGGGCATGTTGGATTGTTTCCTCAGGATGTTTTCCATCACCGAAAAGCGAGTAATAATTACGTGCCTGCACTGGGATTTGAACTCGCCACCCTTTATTTGGAAGGCGGACGTTCGCCCACTAGGCTATCACCGCTTCGTACATGTTATACCTATTCAACAATAAGCACGTCATGTGGGGAATTGTATCTAATCCTACTCTGCGGATAACCAAGGATGCTCTCAATCTCGAGAACAATACGTTGTAATCATTGTGGAGAGTTAGACAGAGACCCTTGTGAAGTTCGATAATAAAAAAATTGTCACGTAAATTTGCTTTCGTTGTACTGATGAATTCCCGGAAGATAATTACCGCACCCCATTAAAATAAATAAACCTTGGTCCAAAAAAAAAGTTTGCCCACAAAGAAGCTAGCATACTCGGCGGCTGAAATGGTCCGTCAAGATTTAAATAGAGGTTATGTAACGGTTAACTTGACAATTGCGTTAACCAATGATTAAGCAAGGATCGCATTGGTACTGCGCAGGTATAGAGGTTACAAAAAGCTCCACCTCTTTTGTTACCATGAAGCGGTCGTAATGTCGTCCATAGCAACCGATGAACTTGGCCCCAATAATCGAATTATTAAGTAATAGCAGTTTTTCTTCGCAGTCACGGCTGATCCGACGATCGGCAAGGTGAAGGTTGTACGCGTACTACTGCTCGTAGTACTTGGCAATTGTTGTGCAAAATAGGTGGTGATGCACTATTGGACTACTCATCGGGTCTAGAAGTAAATTTTAGTGTCAGCGATTTCTTTTTCCCCAGTTTTTGGAAAGTGGAGTACCTATTGTTTATGTTACAGTATTACTTCAGTTTATTTATTATACTAGGTACCAGCTGAAAGGTGGTCTACATGTAACTTTAGCTGGTTGTGTTAGCTCTGTGTCGATGTTATCATGCCATCATATCTACAGAATTTAAATTTGCTTGATTTTTTTTACAATATTAGATATATTATTATTTAATTGTATAATTATAAGTATATTAATATGTGATTTTGTAGACCTTCAAGGTATGCCACATTACACATTTCTTGTAAATTGTTCAACAGAGTTATGTATGGCTATATCGTAATTACCTATTAGTGATTATAGAATTACATTTTGGCAACAACATAATTATAATTAGAGAAAACAATGTGCCTAGCTAAGAATCTCTAGCTCATAAAAAAAGAGCTGGTGGTATAAAAAATAAGCTATACGAAGCTATTGGTGACAGTTGGATTATTTTATTAGCTGCTAAAATTACAAAAGTCCATTACAATTAAATATTTATTATTTAGTTATACTGATATAAGGTTTGCAACTCGTTATTTTTTTAAGTAGATACCTACTAATAAAATATTTGTGATGTAATAACTTTTTACGGGCTGGTCACATTATGTGTACTTATATTATTAGTTAATCGCAAACGGCTTTATTTGCGGTTACAATAAGCAGCTAATTTCACCTTTTTTTATTCCAATAATAGCAATATAACCAAAGGTTGTCTGGTAGAGAGCCATTTAACCGATAAGACCACCCTTTGTACCTATTATTAAGTTTGTCTTTTCTGTGTTTGAAACATTTTGGTGTCAATTAAGAATAAGGTATATTTCTATCTATCTAATCTCATCCTTAAAAATTTGGTTTTAGACACATTATTTTTTTTTTTTCAATAAAAATAAGTAGCATGCTAGCAACTATTTACTATATACCTCCTTACCTACATGACGAAAAATTATCCGCAGCATACTGTGAATGATTTCTGCAACTGAGCGCAGGCATTTGGGCATGTCCCAGGTTAGCTATCAAAATGTACTTGAAAAGACATCAACGCGTGCGCCCGTTCTTGTGACATTTTCTGCGTGATGAGTTTTTTCATACGTAACACTGGTAAGCCTAACAATATAATATAATTCAATTGCGACATGCGTGATGGATATAAAATACACATCAAATACGGTTTTTAATAATTTGTGTCAAGTTTATTTAAAAATTATAATATATTATGAACATTATTGTTACCTACCTAACATAAAATGTGGTATATCTTTTATTAATGCAACCTTGTCTGTTATTGGACTTAAACTTATTCCATCTTACCACAAAAGTTTAGACCCGAAGATAAACAGATGTTTCTAAAATTTCGTTCCACAAAATCGACGTCTACTTATCACTCGCGTTGTCACTCAATCCCGGCTCAATCACTCAAATTCCTAATTATTTTACTTGTGAATTTGTTATGGAGTTAGAAAAAGCGAGCGTTACACCTCGATTTGGGAGAAAATATTTAGACACATCTACAACTCCTGTTTAAATCTTTTGTGGTAATACCGGTTTGTTTGCGTAACTTATGGTTTGTAGATAGGCAATCCATATTAAAGCTTTTTCAATCATCTGAATTATATGTATATTTGTTAGGTTAGGTTATATTGTATTTATACAGGCGGCGCAAGTTAAGGATTTTCTGTCATAAAATAACACCGAAATCATTCACACTTAGAAGTGTAAGTAAAGTGCTAAGCAATGGCGAAAGAAATACACGCAAACATGCTCGCAAACATTTACAAACATTATTCCTCTGTGTACTTATTACTCTATTCGTGCATTCCCTAGTACCTACTGGGTATTATTTATTCTAAGACTCTTGTGCCTACCCGGTTATACTCACGTAGAAAATCTGAGGCCAAGTCTCGTATCGGGGTGGCTGGACAAGATTTGAGAGCCAGCTCCATTGAAGCCTATGTTAACTACCTTCGACCACATCAGCACTTATCATCACATCAACACCAGTAAGTACCCCTAGTATGAGTTTTTACTAGCTCGACATAGTACGCGTCAACTAGCGCTTTTGTATGAAGACCATGTACAGCGCCCCTACCGGCGCGTTTATTACCAAAAAATATTTGTATTTAAGAGGTAGTTGACGCGTACTATGTCGAGCTAGTAAAAACTCATACTCAGGGAACAGGTGAGGTAGTGGTCAAATATTAGCCTACTATAATAAGTCAAAAGCTGTACTGGAAGTAGAATTAGTATTATAACAAAAAAGAAAAGCAAAAACATATTATTAAGTAAGTATTTCATACAAATTTTTATACAGTTTTTCATCAACATTATGCAATATGCGAATATTTTGCCACAAACCGTAACTGGTTTACCAAGTTGATAATTTTGTCGGAAGTACAGGAATAACTTCAGCCTCGAAAATTATATTAAATTGAGTAGATATCAAAGGTTAACTAAAATTGCGTTACAAACATTAATAGTATGCAAAAAATTTCATACCAACATGAAAATAGCATTGCCGTGTGGAAATGGCGGATTAGATTTTCCAGCGCGCCTTCATCAAGATTGATCTCAATTTAAACTCTGCTTAGGGTATTTAATAGATATATTCTGTGACTGCCTAAGTTTTAACGTAGCGTAGGGTGTTTATTATTGTAGGTTTTTGTGGGTGTTTCTTGTGTGTGTGCAATTTTATTTTGTTTTGTTGTGTACGACATCAGCTTAGTGTAATCTCAAATCTCAAATTAACTTATTCTGTTTTTTTTTTAATAGATAGGTTTACGGTCCAAGGAGTCTTAAATACCTAAAAGCAATTACCAAGACCAGACATTCATTGTTTGTACGTAGGTATAGGTAGTACATAAAGATAATAAGTGCACGTATTGTGTATACCTATTTGTGATGGGCGCACGCACGGTCGTCATAGTTCCTGGTTTCCTAGCATATAAATAGACAAGTAACACTGTAATCGATAGACAGGTAGGTATCCAACCGACGATTAAAACAATAAATACCTATTTAGTCTAGACTAATCATACGGAAGGAAGGATGGCGAAGCTTAGACCTTGCCGCCACTTCCTGGTGGAACCGAGTTTACTCACTGGCCTTTCTGCCTAGCGGCTAATGAACTGAATAAAATTATGTTATATGTGTGATTTTATGTGACCAGTTATCGGTCAAGACACGAGTGTGTTGATAGATATTATTATCTTAGTCCATTACAAATTAAGCCTTTCCGGTTTAGATAACATGACGTTATTGTGCCCATATGCCCAATATATACATATTTTATGATGTTCTGATGAGACATTCGATTATCAATTATTTATACAGTATAGGTAGGTAGGTACTGTTCTTTTTGACGGTGGTAATTTTTTCCATAAAAAAATAATATACCTACCTACTTGAAAATAGATCGCTAACTATGTTAGAAGTGAGTTTTCGACCAAAGCCCGGTGAACAAATCGGCGCGCCCCGCCTACAGACAGGTTTGATCAAAGCTCGACTTGTACTGGTTGGATTAAGATGGATAATTGCTGATCCTAAGCTAAGCAGTGCAAACCGCATTGCTATTGGTTTAGTCACTTTAACGGGACGCGTAAACAGGCAGACAGACATTATATTTAACCGACGAAAAAAACGAAGGAGGTCCTCATGTAAACATTTATTTTTTGGTTCGTAACTAATATTTTTATTTGTGTAGGTATTACATAATTATAATATAATTATTATTACGACCTTTTTATATCGCAGTCGATTTTCAATATTGAGTAGAATCAGTTATCAAGGTGGTAAAAAGTCAGAATGAACATAGGATCTTTCTGAATTTTTACTTAAAAAATTGAAATTGAAGCAGTTATAGAAGATAACTCTAACAAAATACCAACTTAATATCAGCTGTCAATGTAGCGTTGATTTATAAATACGTAGGACGTGGGTTTGATTGCAGCTGCGTAAAAAAGATATTCGGAATAGGAATCTAATCAAAGTAGAATTGTTTAATGTTTATCCCGTAGTTACTGTTAGGTATACAATATTATGAGACCGCAAGGCCGGTCGTTGTAGTTTTGTTGCACCAGTAAGGTCAGAGCTCGCTATAATAATAATATGATCATCGGGCTATGATGCTACAAAATAACGTAGAACATCTCGAGTATTTTGCTCATATTTATTTTAAATAGTTAGATACCTAATTGTTATGTTATCCAACTTTAATGTCAGTGAAGCTTTTTATGGAGCAACCTAAGGAGCAATACGTTTCCTACTTTTGTTCACTTGAATAAGCCGATGCTTTGATCTTAGTCTAAAACTGATTTTAAAGACAGTTCAATAAAGCACCAAATTAAACGAAAGCAGCAGCTCCCGTGACTTTTCCTATTGGATAACCTTTTTAAACCTTGATAATAGGATTACCATAGGTTCTGGCATTCAAGATCAATGCCAGTAAGAAGTAGGTATAATATAGGACCTATTATTATGCACATAGACGTGTATGTGTAAAGAATGATAACAAACGTCCTATTGGCTCTGAAGCTTTAGCTTCCGGATCCGGCTCTTTTATCAGAAGTGTTCGTAAATAGTTCGTAAAAATGTGGGTCAGTATAGTGTAGGTAGGTATCTAATATAATACACCTACCAATATAATCTCAAACAGTTATGGCGGAAGTGCGAAAATATTCATGATAAATAACTAAAAAGCCTACTATTTACTGCTTACATTTGTGATGCAACTGCTGACAGACAGGTCCTTCCGTAATCGATAGAGATAAATAATTGCGAGGTTACTAAGCATAATAAGCAGTAATTTATGTTCACTCCTACATGCGAGCAAAATAATTTGTATGAGCCATGTTTGTATGTTGTTCAATTTGTAATATGAACCCGGTCATTTCTTAACCGCGGTTTAGGTACTGGCGTGGGCTTGGAAAGTTACTTAGGCCCGGCGCACATTATCGGCATCGGCAAGGAAAAGGATCCTTTTTCCAAGGAAAGGTAGGAAAGGTATTTTTTGTTATTACGAACATATACAAAGCAATTTCTACTTTATTGCCATTACGTTAATGTATATATTGCTATTTGCCACCTAAAAATACTTTTCCTTGCCGATGCCGATAATGTGCGCCGGGCCTTAATTTATAGGTAGGTACTATAGATTGGAC
Organism: Hylaea fasciaria; assembly: GCA_905147375.1. Classification (NCBI taxonomy): domain Eukaryota; kingdom Metazoa; phylum Arthropoda; class Insecta; order Lepidoptera; family Geometridae; genus Hylaea; species Hylaea fasciaria. Next base: position 4,326,395 of record LR990201.1, read on the forward strand.
GAGCGTTAACAAGACTTAGAAAGACGTTAGGTAGGTACCTACCGTAAGTCACCTAGGTATAGGTACTAAAGTTCTCAGTAGAGTTTTGGTGGAAATCCGAAAGTAAGACGTTGTTGGTTTTGTATTTGTTTCTCAAACGTGTGTGTTCGAGAGCTAATGAGTACCTAATGTTGATGGAATAATGACCTAATCAATAAGTGTGTTCGTTAACGTGCACGAGTGTGGGCACAAATTATATCACACCAAAAACGTGTCATTTCGCATTTTTTCCAAAACTCCCAGGTAGTCTCAGTAAAGCATCACATTACTGAATCCTTGGACCATTTGACCACAACGATCGCTATAATGCTAAGACTTTCTTCCCTATTGTGAAAGAAAGAAATAGTAATCTTAAATATTTAATACTTGACACAGGCTAAATGCCCAAACCGTGCAAAGCAAAAACAAAAAAAAACACATAGTAGGTTAGGTACCTACCTACTTATTTCTTTCAATGGACATACATAACAAGTCTCTCACCTACCTACATACGAAGATGCAACGTTTTAGTAATTAGTAGGTAGGTACCTAGTAAGTATTATTTTCAGAAGATCCTATCTGAGAATAAGTGATAAAAGTTTAATCGAAAGTGCAGCGCGGGCGTAGCATACAGGTAGCTTACGTGACTACAAGCACGCACAGAATGATCGTGACCGACAAACATACTTTTGCTATTCGTATGAACCTTGTCCAAGGCGAATAAGTGTTATATTTCTTTTTGAGCTAAGATAGGATAGGGCATTGATCTACGCATCAGACATAATAATATAGTGTAAAATAAGAACAGATTTTTTCGTAGACACCACCTACTCGTAGTCTAGTAGGTAATGTATACTACCCTATAGTAAGGTATATACCCTGTACCCTAAATAGTCGGCAAAATAAGATTTTGACATGCATTAATTGCATGTTTTGGCCTGTCGTAGAATAGGTATACTATTCACATAGGTAACATAAATCCGAAAGATCACTAGTCTCTGATGTAAGGCTCCTAAGTTTGAATACAAAATGTTGTATGAAAAGTATGTAGGAGACTGGTGATTTTTGCCAATATGGCTTGTTTCATTATATTGTTCTATCGGTTACAGCTATTCCTGGATTTAATTGGAATTTGATCGAATTATGGCAATATTTTAACCTCAAAATTTACTTAAAACGGGTTTCTTAAAAACTGCTAAGCCAATATGTATGAAACTTGTATGAAATCACCATCAAATTATTAGCTTTAATATAAAACTAATGACACAAGTAAAGTAAGGTAAGTACTAAAAAACATTAGGCTTGAGAATCACTTATTAGAGACCTAACTATAGCAACAAGACTTACATAATTCATAGTAAAGTAACGAATGGACATGAAAAATAAGCGCTTATTCCAGAAATCTCCTGGCAGTACCCCTGCGCTATTTCTGGACTTTTAGACATGAAATAAAACAAATGGTTCCAGTAAATAGTTTATTTAAATTCGTTAGTGAGACATGAGAAGTGATAATTACGAAATATTATATTATACAACATTGATCAGGAAAAAATATAGACACCCTGGATTTTACACGAAATTAATGTAGTAGCGATACGAAGCTCTCTATTAGGCCGCACGTCCTATCTCTCTCCTATCTGCACGGGCTGTAACTCCTTGATTCTCGCCCTTGTAAGAGAGGGAGCAACCTGCAATTCCTTGCAGATGACGTGTGACGTCATAACGTGCTGTAAGGTAAGCGCACAAACGCTTGACACACGTTATTTTGACAGTTTATGACGTGCACGTAACCCGCCTCCACGCGTTTCTCAGTGTGCCTAGTGCGAGTTTTGACAATTTATTTACGCGCTCGGTCCGTTTGGCGTAAACTTGAAATTGTATGGAATAAGAGCAGCGCCATCTAGCGTCAGTGAATCAGTCACTAGATGGCGCTGCTATTATTCCATACAATTTCAAGTTTACGCCAAACGGACCGAACGCGTAAATAAATTGTCAAAACTCGCACTAGGCACACAGATATCAAAATGGCATACTGAATACAATTCCATGAAGATACCGTAAGCGGGGATAGGTGTATGAATGGGCCCATGATGGGAATAAGGACCATTGCACAGTGCCAAGCAAGTTTACTACTGTAGGTAATTATTGTACACAGGTAAAAATGAGTGCGAACGCGTTAACTATTGGATATAGTAGTGCCTAACTACTGCTACGATTAGTACATTGAATAGTGCTCCTAAAACTACGGCATTAACAGAAAATTTAATAACATTAAAATGATCAATTTATGGTTAACGGAGACAATGATTTTCTGATTTCTTTTTTATAATAATAATTATATATTGAATAAAATACAAAATAAATCAAAACACCTGTAAAACCGGACCATTCGGCATACCAACAAATTGAGAAATAAAATCTTTATAATAATTTCGTGACTCCATTTTACATTTCGATTAACAAATACAATGAGACTAAGGGAAAATTGCCTTCAAAAATACATTAAAATTAGATATACATACAATTGACAAAAAACGATAAATTTAATACAAATTGTAGATTTAGAAAATGATGTTTTATAAGTAGCTACTTACATAATATCAGCAAAATACTTACACATATTAAGCAAAGCGGTTTTATAAACATCGAAAGTACCTGTACCTACCACCAAACTTGCAGACACAATATTCACTTAATATCTTAGAATAACCTATAAAATTACACATAGACACACACAAGAAAAAGGGTATTTAAAAAATGTGAATTATAAAATATTTACTTGTTAAGATTTACTGTCACACTATGATGACGTCAAATCCCTAGTGTCATCGAATTATAAAATTAATAAACTCAATTGGCTCGTAATAATAGGCAAATTACGCGTTTGATATAATAATAGTTATCTGTAACGTTGTGGCTGAATACAATTGCCACATGACTCTGTAAAAAAACCTTTTTATCTTGGTCAATGGTTCGTTCTAAGTTCATAAATTTTTTGAATCCCATTATAATAGTCTAATAGAGACACGGATCAAATATTATAAAAAATTCTTCGAGTAATCGTTTAATTAAACCGGATTCCTCTAATTTTCTTTATGATTGAATAAGTCAAACGAAGAACATGCGGCTGAATTTGAGCATTTTATCGAGGACGCGCAGGCGTTGAGGCTGCTTCTCCAAAGCAGCATTGTCGAAAGTCTGGCCACTGGAACAACATGTTTTTATTAGATGCTTACATACTGTCAACTGTCAAGCTGCTTAGTTTTTTTTAGTTTTTTAATTTTATACTTTTTTGTTCTAGTATAAAGTTTTTCTTTTGTTCTGTGGTGTTCAATAAAGAGTTTATGTAGGTATCTATCTAAAATCCCAATCCAAAGATATCTTCCAGCCGTTCAGAATCCGTGAGCGCTTTTAGTATAACCATAGAGATCGTATAGCGTTAAAGTTCTTTATGCCAGTGAGTTATTAAGTTACTAGGAGAATCAAGTAACGTGTGTATGTATGTACAAATGACACAGGTAGTATCTATATAATTTATATAGTCATACGCCATTTATATTCAGCAGTAGTGAGCAGGGAAGTGGGCAGGGAGCAGGACTAGAATGTAAGCACGAAACTTCTCATACAGGTGGCACAGGTAGTACGTCAGTTGCTCCACTTGCACTTTACTTACTGAGTGAGCGACCTGGCGCGGAGACAGGCGAGATGCGCGTAGTAGGTCGGCGTGGGGTAGGACACGGAGCGCATGCAGCGCGAGTACAGGTGGCACAGGTAGTACGTCAGTTGCTCCACTTGCACTTTACTTACTGAGTGAGCGACCTGGCGCGGAGACAGGCGAGATGCGCGTAGTAGGTCGGCGTGGGGTAGGACACGGAGCGCATGCAGCGCGAGTACAGGTGGCACAGGTAGTACGTCAGTTGCTCCACTTGCACTTTACTTACTGAGTGAGCGACCTGGCGCGGAGACAGGCGAGATGCGCGTAGTAGGTCGGCGTGGGGTAGGACACGGAGCGCATGCAGCGCGAGTACAGGTGGCACAGGTAGTACGTCAGTTGCTCCACTTGCACTTTACTTACTGAGTGAGCGACCTGGCGCGGAGACAGGCGAGATGCGCGTAGTAGGTCGGCGTGGGGTAGGACACGGAGCGCATGCAGCGCGAGTACAGGTGGCACAGGTAGTACGTCAGTTGCTCCACTTGCACTTTACTTACTGAGTGAGCGACCTGGCGCGGAGACAGGCGAGATGCGCGTAGTAGGTCGGCGTGGGGTAGGACACGGAGCGCATGCAGCGCGAGTACAGGTGGCACAGGTAGTACGTCAGTTGCTCCACTTGGTCGTGAGGCAGCTTGCCGTCGTTGCATACCGCGTGGTAGCGGGTGGGGCGAGCGGTGCCTTTTATAGCTTGATGGGAGACCTGCACAGAAAACCATATAATTAAAATCCTCTTTCTGCCTAATACTATGATAATTATGATGATAAGAACTTGTTGCAATGTGGAAGCTTTTAAAAATAGTATGTCGTAATAGAATTGCCACGGTGCCATCTCATTATTTCCACCTATAATATTATAGTGACATAAAAATAATTGTAATTTGGCTATGTGGCATACAATTTCCACAATACCCCTTTATTGCTAAAACATAAAAATAATCCACAAATCCAACCAACCATCCAATAGTTCCTATTTATTACTAGAATAATCTAACTATTACTAGAATAAACTAAATGTTACAAAAACTTGCCAAATAGAAGTCCAACTCCTTAGGGTGGACAATATGGGTGTCCACTACCGTGCCTGGCTCAACATTAGCGCAGCTGGGATCCGTGAAGAATCTGCAAAAAGGTAATTTTATATTTAATTTTTGTGTATATTTTTATTTGTAGTAGGTATGTTATAATGACTCATCGTATTGTACAACTTTACCTCGTGTGGTGACGTTTTTGGACAAGCAAAAACAGCACTTCAGGCTTGGCATTAGGGTTGAACCTCCGGTACGCAAGATGGACCGCATCTAGTTCGCTATTCATCACCTGTTATCAATAAATAGTGTATCATTATTGAACCCGGACAAGCATGGTGATATATCAAATCAATTGAATAACAAATGTGAGACATACTCCTTTGCTCCTGTATCGTGGGTACCGCTTACAGACATATAATTTCACATACACATCACACCCGGACCAGAAACAAATATTTGTGGATCGCACAAATATTTGTCCCAGGCGGGAATCGAACCCGCAACCCCTAGCGCAGCAGTCTGATTGCTCAGCAACTACGCCAAACGAGCCGTCCAATTCTGTCAACATCCATACTGAGTAGTACTCAGTTAGTTTAAAATATAGGCAATCCATATGTTATTACCAAACCGAATTGCCCCTCGGACACTCCGTCGCGGAACACGTATATCTTCCTGGGTAGCACGCCGTGCTTCTCGCGCCAAAGCTTGAGGTGGTCGAATATCATATCTTGGAATTCCACAATCATTTCTTTCTGTAACACAAGAAAACCAATTTTAATGCCGTCGAATTGCTTCACGATCCCTCTCAATTCGATGTATATTTAGATTATACAAGAAACAACATTATATTTGCAGTATAACTTTCACCGGTGGCGAAAAATTACGATACTGGGTTTCCCATACAAGTTAAAATTAAGATATATTATTATGGCTCAATAGTCATACATAATCACATTATATAAAACAAAGTTGTGTAGTTACACCATTTATAAATGACTCGAGAATGGCTGGACCAATTTTCATAATCATTGCTTTGTCAGATTCATCTCTGTCCTGAATAGCTGAATAGATAATAAAACATGTATCATACTTTATGTTTTTATGATTCTCTTTGTTAACGAAAATTAGCTGTTTGACTTGTAAAAGTGCGATTTAATTGCCTATTTACAATAAATGCTTTGACTTTGACTTTGACTTTGGGAAAATGTACGAGAAAGAGGGGAAGTATGATATTTCATTTTCTCAAGATCATGAACCGCGATCCGAATGATGGATTGGATTGAATTTTTTACTGGAAAACGTCTCTCGGTTTGCTAGTAAGCAATAATAGGAATATTATGTTCTATACTTAGCAATGTTAGCATGCTTACTTTAGGAGTCTGGATACTCAGCTCGATGTTGTAAGAGAAGCATTTCGAGTCCATAGATGCGGTGACAGCGGCGATGCTGGGAATCTGCGTCTGTAAATATGATAAAAAATGTTATGCAGCCATTATTTTCTTGGTCCCTTTCAACTGTTTCTCTGTCTATTCTATTCTAACAAAACGTATAACTTATTATAAAGAGATGTAATTTTTGTATGTAATTGAAGGTGTATTTATATGGGTTTCCAGGTTGTCCAGGTTTGTATTTTTTCGGTTATAAAAACTGACGTTCGACTTATAGCGGTATTTTAACAATATGGTCGAATATGTTAAGCCTAGAACAAGACTAGAATTCAGGCTAATCTTTAAAAGTGACACATCCTGCTTGGATCTACAACGAACCTGTTCAGGCGACGGGTGAGTGACGTCAGCGCCAACGATCATGACGTCACCGTTCTTCAAACACTGCGGCATGTAGCGCGAGTCCAGAACTTGATTGACGCCCATGAGTTTGGAGTTCACCTGTAACATAAACACCAAGTACTTCAGTGATATAAGTTGCTTTTCCTGTCCAGAACCTTAGTACAGTGCTTGAAAGGGAAACATTCTATTTTCAAACTCAAACAATAATTAATTTTATTTAATTCATCATACTTTTTGTTTTTACGATTCACTTTGTTAAGACGAAGAGGGCAGCTACTGACATTTCACAATCCGACTGCAGTGCACGAAGAAACAGCGGCGAAACGGCGTAATAAAAGTTTCAGCTCCGCGACCTTCAAGTGCCGACTCTCACTACCAAAGAATATTGAACTATTAGAACGTAAAGAAGTTACGCGCCGGCGATCTGTTAAATAAGCGGTTTATCTAATAAAAGTTGGTCATTATTTTATTGAAAGAACAATATGTACATAACCGTTTAGACTTAATAAAAATATTATACAATTAATGTACTCGTATTTAGATGTGAAATTTTATTTTCTCATTCCAACCCAATATAACAAAAAGCTAAATTAGATGAACGATCCACCTACTAGGTACATTAACAGTTTTATTATTTAAGTGATAAAATCCCAGAGTCCAAAATATAAAAGTTCTTAAATAATACTATAATCCATACTAATATTAGAAATGTGAAAGTCACTCTGTTTATTGTCTGTTTGTTGCCTTTTCACGGCTAAACGGCTGAACGGATTTCGATGAAATTTGGTACGTATAGGAATAGATTGGACCTATGAGACGGACATAGGCTATCTTGTGTCTCAAAAAGATTGACACTATACGACGTTGACACACTAGGCCTGTGGGAGTAAGAAGACATTACTTTGTGTGAGCATATCCGCGATATAATCGCAGCGTAATCGGGCGTTGCCGTTTCGCCGTTTCGTATAATGTAATTAAATAATATGTAATTCAAAATAATAAAATAAGCGCCAGGTGACGTATCCAATTCAGTGCTGCCAGAATCTTGCACGTGGTAGATTTTGTGTCACTTACTACATTATCACATTTACTCTCGTACTATACTATAGCCGAATGTAATTTTGGACATTTTTTCTTAAAAGATATGAATAATATGTATTGTAGAACGTGTTTACTTTGAACAAGTTAATTAATTATATGGGTTTCAAGTTTCCAATGATATCATCAACAAAGAAAACTAATGAGCAAGGTATACCAGTAAACAGATAAGAGCAAAAGCGACTTAAATAATTAAATAAGTATTTTATCTTAAATACCTACGTAATTTTATTAAATATATTTAAATAATTATAGCAATTACACGATTGGTTCCCGACGACAAAGACGACGCGATGACGATAAGACGTGTTCAATCAAAGCAGAGTACAATTGTGGTACAACTGGTACAGTACATTTGACTGTTGTGCACTGGCAAGGCAATACAGTAATTATCAACTGGTACCTCCTTGATCGTGACGTGACACTGTCTATCAGTGTCAGACTGTCACGTTTCGTTCTCTGTAGTCACCGGCTTTGGGGTAAATAAAAATTGTAAGATTCAAGAGTTGACGATATTTCATATTATGTTCAGTGTTGTGAACCGTGAAAACCGTTTTATTTTTCTATCACATACGTATTAAGAACATTCCAACATTTTAAATATAATTATTTTGATTTTTAGGTTGGGTCGGAGAGTTCCTGTTTTCACGGACGATGCTAAAAATGTATAGAGCAAAAACATCAAAAACGAGCTCACAGTTATTCTGGACCTGTATGTAGCTGAAAACGTGTTCGTGCTGCGCTCAAGCGTTTCCATGGCGAAGATGTTTCGTAAGTATTGAACACATTGTTAACGTGCAACAAATTTCTTGGTACAAAGACCAACCTGAAAATTCTGTACTGTGCAGATTGTTATTTCTTTTATACAGACGAGATGAAATGATTGTAATGTAAACCTGTGATTATTTATGTTCAGTTGTTATGTACCTCTACTCAAGACATTATACGCTACTACAGAAATAAATAGGGGTGGTGTGGTACCAAAATTAGCAAATAACGAAGCCCTATTTATAGTACATCCAAATTTGTGTAGGCATTTAAAAGTTATGGAGTTATTTTGGATTACAGGTACAAGGGCAGCTAAGAATCGCAAGAAAGAAAAAAAATTACTTTGTGTGCTTCATTTCACCAGTGGAACCTATATACCTACCAGAACTTGTTCTGAGAAGGGTTAAAAAAATGCAAAATGCATAGATTTTTAATATAGGATATCTGTAAATAAATATTTTTAAACCTAATGTAATCTTTCATTTCACTAATCGATCTAATATAATAATACGCAGTCATAGTCCGAACCTATTGAGTTTCGGGCTGCACCACGATGCACCACACCACACGATGACTGTCAAAATATCCTCGTTGGCTGGCTGTTAGAAAGCGTATTGATTGTGGTTCTAAAAAGCAGAAAAACTAGGTGGGTAATCTGGGCGCAATGGATAACCAAAAGGTCAAGAAAAATATTTTCCAACAAAACCAAACTACGGCGATCGAGAACCGAACTCCGGCTCGTCGTATCATAAATCCATCATAGTTACAACTATGCTATATTGCAATTTTAAAGACCGTCAAATTTTGATGTTCATATACTTCAGTTTTTCCATTTGCATATGACGTGTGCGTGTCATTCGTGTTCATTTAAATAGGATTAAGTTTTGATTGAGCTACTCTCAAAAGTGTAGGCATGAATTCATAGATTCAAATATGTTTGATATGTGCTGAGACCAAGTTGGAAAACCTGCGAAGTTACCTAAATTAAGTTTATCTCTCGCAAATACAAATTACAAGTAAGTTTCCAAGAGTACAAATACTCTTGGAAATCTCTTGCTTAGCGACACCAGACTTTTTCATAACAATACCTATAATAAGCACCAATGACGATGATGCTATAAGAACTAGGTGGTCATTGCGAAGCTCACACGCATGTACTTAGATTGAATCGTCAAGATGGCCTACACAAAGATTGTCTCGTTATGTAGGTAATAACGGGAGCAACGTGACTGCTTGGCACTTCTATTTAAATTCTATTGTAATAAACGGGCTAGAAAAACAAAATACAGCCGCCTCTGGCCGCGCCGCATCCAATGCTTGTTTTGCCTAATCAGTGCCTTCACAGACCAAACATGACAAGCGATGGATGCGGTCCAGTATTTCGGAAAAATTAAATTACGTAACAAAATAATTGAAAAAAGTGACACAGGTCCGTCTAGCGGCGCGCCGCAGCGACTACTGTCGAATCGTATGGAAATGATAGAGAGGACACAACATGGCGGCTGGCGCGTCATTCTACTTGAACAAAAATTCACTCAAATATGTTTTCTTGAATGAAAATTGGCGCATAGTTGCTATATTATACACCAAAAACCTTTATTATTGTACAATGATTTCAAGTTCTTTCGATTTGAATAATGTTCTCTCATAAATTAGTGAGATTGAATTTAAATTGCTATTTTGAAGAGGTTACTTTGTGATTTTTTTCTATCGAGAAAATATCTTGTAATTGTGTTTCTGATACATCACGCCTAGAAAGTATATGTTCGAAATTAACATATATTTTTTCCACATTCCCAAGTTGTACGGATTTGTCGTAAGTGGCGTTCAAAATATGTGTAATCATCTCTACTCTCGACCTTAACGAGTATTGGCTGTTTGACTTGTAAAAGTGCGATTTAATTGCCTATTTACAATAAATGCTTTGACTTTGACTTTGACTTACAGCACCTTCTGTTTTTTATCTGAGTATAACAATCATTTGACATGATAAATATTATAATGCCGCTTTTAGCAGCGCATCGTTTCCAACTAAAATACTCGGCATATGACACTTCAGAGCCAATGACGAGCGCAGTGCAATGCCATGCCAGATTTGGCAGTGCAAAGTTGTAGGTGCCACTACAATATTGTAACTAACATGTAAAAGAGATATAAAATAAAAAGAAAATGATACAATTTGAAAAAATGACACCCGTATAGTTTCTGGTAGAGTAAACGGAGTTTCCTTTTCCTATCAGAGAATCAATCCTGATCCAGTGATTGATAGGGAAACATCCTTTTTCAAACTCAAAAGAAACATGGTTTTATTATTTTGTTAATTAGATTGAAGCGTTTGACATGTAAAAGTGCGATATTTTAACTTTATGCTACTACCAAAAACAACCCTTAAAAAACATCAACTCTTCACATACCTTCAGCAAGATGTTCTTGATGGTTTGAACGTTCATGCGGCGAGAGGCGGTATATTCTTTGATACACTGCGTCAGAATCCCGACGTCCCGCTCAGCCATTTGTTTCACCTGAAGCGAGAATAACACTTTACGCTCGCACTAAAGCGTTCCGGAGACCTTTATACAGTTTTTGTTCAAGGTTTGTCAGTTGCAGCAACTCAAAACTGTTGGATCACACACGCAACTAGTCTATGCAGTTTCTGAAAATTATATGAATATAGTTTAGCGAAAAATGAAGTTGCGATTTGAGCTCAAAGTTGCAAAGTGTGATGCGCCTAAGAATTTGATTGTATAATTATTGAAGCGATCAGTGGAAGCATTGAGAAAATACCGTTTTGTTAGTTTGTCGACGCTTTCAGCTCACCCTATGGTAGGTATCCCGGGCCCTACCCCCCACAATGACGAATAGAAAGCGGATTTCCTTCTCCAAAGCCGAGAACAGAATGTTCCGCAGCTCCTGCACTTTCACGTTGAAATACTGCATTCTCGGCTCTGCCACATCCATTCCCATCTGACGTCCAGTCTTCATGAGCTGCAAACAAATAGACATGAGTTGGCTATCTTCCATTTTAATTATATATAATATTTTTATACACTACAGATGTACTAAAATAGAGGCGGCAGGCACGTCGATCATAATCTAAGTTTGGTCCATAGTTTTTAGGTTTTATAACTTTGCCCGCAACTTAGTCCGCGAGGACTATATTATATCGCAGTAATAAGTATCTTAAATCTGTCTCCAAGCAAACCCATTTTGTGCTTTTAGGACCTCTACATAGCTAGAATAGCGATGGCTAAATTAGTACAATCACTCATGCTTCGATTCGGAAAATAACGCGTAACTGGATACATTGTACATATATATAGTATAACTCTTCAATGATGTCAACTCACCAATTCACGGATACACTCGTAATTGCTCTGCACAGGGCTTGACTCAATAGCGATAAATCCCCATGATACAAGCGCCTCCGGTTTGACGAGGCGGTTCGTTTGCCACGACCCTCTCCTACAAAACAAATGCTTGTATTACTCGTATATACTAGAAGCGCTACTATCCCGCAGGAACCGTTTTATTTTTTACGGGATAAAAAGTAGCCTATGTTACTCAGGGTGAATGTAGCTTTCCAATGGTGAAAGAATTTTTGAAATCGGCACAGTAGTTTTTGAGTTTATTCATTACAAACATACACACAAAAATACAAATATTTCCTCTTTATAATAGTAGTGTAGATTTATTTTTCTAGTTGTATAATGATCGTTCCGATTTAAAAAAATACCAAATGCTCTATTGTGTAACGCAGTTTACTAAATATACAAGGTACAAAAATATAGATTACAAATATTATCGGCCTCGTAGCAGAACATCTGTGTATACATAAAACATAATTATTATTCTACGGAAAAAAGTACATGTAAATTAAAATGTAGTTTAGGAGATGGTCGGCTTCTTCTGCGACAGACTGTCTAAGGGGTGGACTTATCACAAAGTTGTCTATTCCAGTACTAACTTGGGCACTAAAGCGTTCCTCTCGCCGACGTCCAAATTGGGCGGAGACAGGATCTTAGCCTCCACTTTCATGAACTCGTCCGAAATATGAAGCCCGAATTTCTTGAAGAAACCGTTTTTGGAATAATTCATCTGAAAATTTAAAAGTTGACTTGAAAATTGTTCTTAGCTAGGTACAATGATTCAAGAATAAAAAATACATTTTGAGATGTTAATTTGCATCAGTAAGTTTTTTCTGTATATTCTGGTTCCAAATGTATGTTTGTTACTTACGGCCGCCGCCACTTCTTCGATCTTCCGTTTCCGCTCGATGGGTGGAGTGGCTGCCTCTCTTACCATAATGGCTAACTGAAACTCGTTCAGTTGGCGGTTCATAGGCTACAATAAAAAAATAAAGATTTATCGTTTTCCGACCACTGATTCATAGGACTCATGAAGAAGAAAAAGTTATATACGTAGGCATCGCATAGACAACGCCTAGAGTGTTGCAGGTGTCTATAAGCGACTGTGACCACCTTTACTGCCACCTAGCCGCTCGGTCACTTTAAAAAAAGTTGTTTTTTTGCTTTGTAGCTCCACACTAGTATTGTTCCTGTATCGTGGGTACCGTTTATAAACATATCATTTCACATACATATAACACCATGACCAGAAACAATTATCTGTCGATCCCACAAATATTTGTTCAGGGCGGGAATCGAACCCGCGAGCTCAAGCACAGCAGTCCAATTACTCAACCACTACGCCAAACGAGTGTGTCGCCACGTATCGTGTCGTTGCGTGGGCTATTTACTTTTTTTATGTTGATATGATGGTAAAATCTGTTGAGAGGGGGAGGGGTTAGATGATAAGTTTCGCATTACTCGAGTTTCATAATATCACCTTCTAAACAAACTATATCTAAGTGAATATTTGGAATTACCTGGCCATAAGCAATGTCTAGCAGCTCCATTGGATAATAGATGCCCTTTTCTCTCGGGCCAACCCACACGCAATTCAAGTTGGGGTATTTAATTCTGTGAAATAAATTCGTTCACATGTAGGTACTTACTAATCTAAATTTACATTCTGTATTTCAAAAATAAACGCCGGACCACCCCCTCGGGGTGGATTATGACATAATCATCCTCACAAGTGAGGTGAGAGCTGTGCCCAGCAGTAAGCGAATATGTGATGAGGTACCAACACTTCATGCGCATAGATTACTAGGATACATACTTGTAGCCTTTCTCCTTAGCGAAGTAGTCAGCAACGCACTTCGTAACCTTCTTCCCGTCGGCTTCACAGCTGAAGAACAATTTGCTCGGTGGGTCTACTAGACCGTTGCACGTAAACTCCCGTGTTTGACCGTGGTTCGGTGGACCAACCAGGGTTGCTATTACCTAAGAAAAATTAAGAACTTATTAGTGGAAATAAAGAGATAAATACACTAGTGTTCAGCATAATTATTATCATCATTCTCTTTGTTCATGATATTGAAATGTTTTTACCTGCCTCAATTAAACGCTATGTCCTTAAATGTGTCGCTACATGTTTGATATTCTTGCCTATTTACAATAAATGCTTTGATTTTGATCACTATATCTTATATTTTCCATGTGTAGTATTATTCTAGTGATGTTATTTATGATTTACTCAATATCAATCATGTCAATAGAAGAAATCATCCTATTTTTTTTTATTCATCTATTATTTAGCATGTTTAATTGAATTTCTTACCTATAATAATTAATTAATAAGAATTAAACTATAATGAATTAATCACTAAAGGCCGGTATTACCTCATTCATATGACAATACAAAAGTAAAATCTGGTTTTGACAACAAAGCAAATACTTCAAAGATAAAAATTCATCAAATTAGGTTTTTATTATTACTAAAATAATAAGCGTGAAATCTCACTCTCAAATTCTTGATAAAACTTAGGAAGATTTCCAGATCGCGGTTCCTTTGCTCTTCCACTCGACAATTTGTGTTGAATTTGAAGCACTGTGTTAGAGCCTGTATCATTGATTGCTGGATCGGGAACCCTTTGTGAGCCACTGTGAAAGAAACAAGACGGGATTAAACACGATCTTAATTTTAATCTATTTATTAGTTTATAAAAAAGCCTTATAAATGTTGAAACTCACTACACAGAATAATTAACTTTTGTGACAATAAATTTATTACCTCATATAACAATGAGTTTTAATCCATGAAATATGTATAAGGCGCACTATTTAATTATTGAACCTATTTATATCAATTACGTAGGAAACGAATGTTAATCCATTTGCTTCTCAAGATTCGGGGAATTCCCATCTAAATTCTCAATTTAACGTCATCACAACCTATCAGCTAGCTTGAGTCATAGTTAGGCAGTGAGCCACTTATCTATACTATTTATTATTATAAAGAGGAAAGATTTGATCGTTTGTTTGTTTGCATTGAATAGGCTCCAAAACTACTGAACCGATTTGAAAAATGATTTCACTGTTGGGAAGCTACACTATCCCCTACTTTTTACCATGTAAAAATTAACGGTTAAAATGTTTTCTATATTTTAATAGTTATTCTGCTATTCGGAATGGAGACGAATCCAACAAAGCAAAGATCATGAAAATCAGTCCACCCGTTCTTTAGTTATAAATGGTTGTTTTACATAATCGATTTCCGTATCATCAAATTGATGAGTCAAAAGTTGTAATTACAAACCGTCAATGTTGATAAATGCTCGCGATGTGAATAAAGCCGATTGGAACAATCCAGTCCACATTTCTAGGCCACCGGTCAAATCAATAGGTTTGGCGGGGCGCTTGAAGAACTGACGTCCGGACTACAAAGAAAAAAATATTTGTTACTTAGGGTGTTACTTTGCAGAAATCTACATTCGAAACGATAAAGTAAAAATATGTAAATAGTTTGTCTAAAATTATGGTATAGGAAGGGGAGTGTTTTGTAAATAATAATTTATAATACCAACAGAACTTCCGGCAGAATTAAAGCATAAGTACATATTTTTACATCATCGTTTTTTTACACTGAAAAATAAAGTTTAGGCCAATGTGATAATGTAATATTTGAAGAGTCATGATGAAATTAAGGCCCATAAAAACCGTACCACACTGTGCTATTTAGTGAGGATCTACTGGCCGTATCAGTGCTAACGAACGTTTTGTACCATAACATTATAATTATATCATTCAGTTATGTGGCGCAATTGCAATTGTCATAGTTGGCATGCCATCAACACTGGTTTCTAAGTCCTCTTTCGCGCATTCTCTCTTTCTGGGTAGAAAGCAGTTTCAATACAACTGTCGGATAGAAGTTATAGAATGAAATATTGTTGTGTGTGGACCTCTATTTCTATTACCTTGACGTAAGATTCCAACGCCCCCTGGCGCAGTATGACGTCAATACACTGGATTTCTTCGGCGGGTGGATTCAAAGAACTCGCGCCGCTATCCATATGTCTGAAATTATTATGAACATTTATATCTGGGCCCTGGTGAATTTTTTATCACTAAAACTTAATTTTAAACTCCAACAAAATACGAGGACTTCTGTGTTTGAGATGGAGTTAGTTGGAGTAGGATCAGATTTTTGGATTCGTATGTGTTTTGTTGTCATTATAACTGTGGAATTATATTTCTGAATTATATCTACATACAATTATCATATTTACAGGTGTTGCATAAAGTACATGAATCTTTGTTTCTTTATCTTTATATTCTTTTGAAGGCACGTCCTCACAGCCAGTACTCAGTCCTCACAGTACATGATAAGTTGATGATGATCACAGATATTGATAAAATACATAATATTGTTATTATAATATTCAGTTAATATGTACTTACTTTTTAATTTTTGCAAAATCGATAACGCCGGTTATTTGCAATGTTACTTCAAATTCCATAGTACGTCCATTAGGGTCTTTCAATGAGATCTTAAAAATTAATTGAATGTGTTAATTCTATAAATAGGTAAAACTGGCATTGATGCAATAGAGGCCTATATACATAAAAAGTTGAGGTAGTAATTTTATATTTTATAATACCTATAAGTATACCCTGAATAATTGTATGATGGTACACCTATGTATGTCTCGTAGTGGAATAAAGAGTAGTAAATTTAAGTAATCATGTGTATAGTTAAGTTAATGCTTATTCATGCACAACTGAAATTAGATATACATATAAAATTAATAATCTCAAGAGGAAAACATTGGCCGAGTTACATACCTTGACACAATATTTTTTCTCAATAGATCCAACGGCTGGTACGTTTTTAAGTGGTTTCAATGAATAACAGTTCTTAGCCTGATCAAATGCGAGAAGCTCATTGGGATAATATTTATCCTTCAGTAATTTAAACACAGACGACAACATCTTCTTTGGTCTGTCCGGTTTGAATCCCACGTCATAACGGTACTGAAAACATAATGCACTTTTACTTGTACACAATAACCAGTTACATGACATTAAATTCAAACATTTTTGCTAGCTGCAACTCGGGGTGTTATGGACATCATCAGTACAGTAACTGCGAATATGACATGACATTACCAAAAAATCGGCATAATGGTATCAGAGTACCTATATCCAATTGAAAAATATTAAACATTACAATGCTGCAGCATTGTAGCAAACAGGTAACAGTACCCCTAGTGTGAGTTTTACTAGCTCTACATAGTACGCGTCAACTAGCTCTTTGTATGAAGATTCTTCGTTCATAAACGCACCCGTAGGGGCGCTGTACATGATCTTCATACAAAAGCGCTAGTTGACGCGTACTATGTCGAACTAGTAAAAACTCATACTAGGGGTACTGTTTGCTACCTGTTTGCTGTTTGTTACCTGTTACCTGTTTGCTACAATGCTGCTAGAATCAACGCAATCAAAAATTACAGTAAAATGAAAGAAAAACACTTACCACTTTGATAGGATCAAACTCCATGGCTAGGTAATTTGTTATAACCCTAATCGGAATGTGGCGTACAGTATTGCCTATCACCTTTGCTGGTATCGTATACCTGCAGATTATCTCTTGCCTCGATTTTGGTAAAGGCGTCACGTCTTTAGAGGGGGCTGCCGATGGTCCCGGAGTTGATAATAATTGAGAAGGCGCAGGTGACGGTCCTTGAGGTTTAGCAACTGCCATTGGCTGAGGTGGACCCCTTTGTTGTTGGGGGGCCGTTTGCCATTGTCCTCCTGGAGCGCTCGGTGGGACTACGCCGGGTGGTCTGCTTGCCATGCCACGACCGGCCCCCGCTTGCCATGGTCCAGGTGCCGGAGATGGTAAGGGTGGTCCTACCCCAGAAGGCTGCCCCAGCTGTTGGGCGCCCTGTTGACCTTGTAGTGCCTGTGTACTTGGTTTCACCTCTCCAAGCTCCGGGACCAGTTGTGCAGATGCAGTAGCTGGAGCCACGGGAGTTGTAACGGCCACGGGTGCAGCTGCAGGTTTCTTTTTTTTTGGCTTTCTCTTTCCACCAGACAATCCGAGGCCTAAACCATCAGCATCTTCATCCTTCGGTTGCTCTGCTTGCACTTCAGGCTTCGGTTCTTGCTTCTCAGGTTCTGGCTCAGGTTTAACTTGAGGTGTTGGTTCTGCTGATGATGTTAGCGGTTTTGTTAATGCAGCACTGCTTGCCTCCAGCATTTTTTGCTTTTTATACTTCCTTTTGGCTGCTCCTGTGAGACCAAGTCCGCCATCCTCTTCTTCCACTGGAGCGTTTGATGTGGAAGGAGTCTCTTGGGCAATGGATAATCCCGCCACTGAAGGAACCTCTTCCTCCTCCTTTTTCCCTTTTTTCTTCCCTAAAAATACACTTTCAATAAATTCTTCTCTTTACAAGTTTAATATAAGCGAGTTCAAATTTGAGACTATAAATAATACTGATAGCCTGTTAAAATAGATATATGTACATACATAAATATTATATCTTTATCATGACAACAAAGTTTTACCCGTTAAAATAAAACTGAAAAATAAAAATCATAACAAAAAGTACCCTATGTGTTAATCCTGGGTTTTTAACTAGGTACATCCATACAATATTACATCAAAATTGAGCCGTTTCACTGTGAAGAAGTAACAAACAAACATAAATCCTCAACAATTTTGCCTTTATATTAATAGTATGTTTGATGGACTTATAGTAAAATACGATTCTGATTACATTTTTTTATTTTTCCATCTTGACAATGATAATTAGTGAGGAAAGTATATCAATCTTAGTTCATATTTCATCAGTAATATGCTACTAGTAGCAAAGTGAAGAGCTAGTACATACCTTTTCCCATGGTAGTTCTTTATTGCAATTCGAATCTGTAAAGCAATGATAAAATTTAGTTCCTTTTAAAAAAACTGCTTATTTTAGCACCAGCTCTGCCAGTGAGTTGCGAACACAAACTCAAGAGTTCATACACACAGTGCACTTACTTCTAAACTATTATAAACTACTAGAAGCACCTCGCAGTTTCACCCGCGTTAACTACTATCTCGCAGGAACCATTAATTTTTACGGGATTGTAGCCTATGTGTACCGGGGATAGCATAGCTTGCCAACAGTGAAAGAATTTTTCAAATCGGTTCAGTAGTTTCGGAGCCTATTCATTACAACCAAACGAACAAAGTTTTCCTCTTTATAACATTAGTATAGATTTAACCCATATCTCTAAGACAGACACCACAAGATGTATCCAATGTATCTCGGTATCCAATGGTCAAAGAGAGGTTCTTCACACTCATTTCGTTAACTTATTAAGCCCCTAATTTTTCTGGACCCATACCCCCTTCTAGGCCTCCAGTCAAGTGCCCACAGGGAGGTGTTATCACCACTTGGAGAACGTCTGATCTAAGACATTAGTTTAGATTAGGTTAATGTACTTACCTTTATGAAGCAAGAACAATATTACCTATGTTCTTAGACCGTTGGCAAACTCAGTGAAAACTAATGTGTATAAGTAGTGAAAACTGCCTGTTCTAGCGAACGAACTCAATTCTTTCTTTCACATTTACAATCACAGGACATCAGCTAATTATTCTACAATGTAGGCACCATCCTATAATAGTAGATGTGGCTATTGCAATATGTTCTAGGGGCAGAGATGTATGAGGCAGATAAAGTAAGTACCTAGTTGCACTTTTCGAATGATGCAATCAGGTACAGTCAGTGATGCAATTAATTGCAATCATGTTGCTGCCTACCGCAGTAGGTAATAAGTAATAAATAATATACTTAGGTACCTACTACTTACCTTGCCTTTTTATTTTGATGCCTTACCTAAGTACAAATAAATAACTTACTAGAATGTCGTCAGTATTGTATTGAATACTTACCTACACACACGGCCTTCAATTCAATCAAGTAGGTATTACCTAACTTTCAGTTCGGTTACAGAATTTTTGTAGATAGGGGAATACCCTGGTTAGCTATCTAGTGACAAGTGGCTACACAATCAACCAACACATAACATCTATCCTAGGAACAAAATGGAGAACTAAAAAGCTAATGAGTTCCCCGCTCCCCGGCTGAAGTCAATCCGAAAACGGAATAATAAAACCATGGTTTATAAAGTACATAATACTTACTAATAAAAGTTGGACAGAACGAACGCACGCACAATTTATTCTTTAAAATCGTTTTAGCTACAACAAAACAAAAAGTTACTCTCTAACTACTACTTGGTCTGTGGTTACTCTGGCTCAACTCTGGCTACAACAACACAACATAATAACACCAGTCAGTGAACATTTTTTTTTTTTTGTTTAATTATGGCTTCGCACGGTTTGTGCATATAGCCAGTGTCAAGTATTATAATAATAACGTAAGTACATAATATTTTTATTTTCACATTAGGAAAGTAATAGCTTTAAAGCAATCCTCGTGGTCAAGTAGTCAAGTCAATTATTTACATAGTCAAAGTCACGATTCAGTAAAGTGGTGGATGCTTTACTGAAACTTCCTGGGAGTTTTGGAAAAAATACGAAATGACACGCTTTTTGAGTTTGTATCATTCGCCCACACTCGTGCACGTTAACGAACACTTAATGGTTAATATTCCACCAATATTACACATTAACACTCGAAGAAACACAAGTTTAAGAAAATAACACAAAACCAACAACGTCTCACTATCGTATTCCCGCCAAAACTCCAGTGAACATTATCCGTCTACGAGTGAACACCATGAATGAATGATTTATGAATGTCGAATGTCGAAAACATAGATCATACACTGAATGAAATGAGCACAATTTTATTTTTTTATTATGTAAGTATGGCTTCGCACGGTTTGTGCATTTAGCCAGTAACAAGTAGAAATACCTATAAAATATCTCAAGTTTAACATACTTTCACACAGGAAAATAAAAAGCGTAATAGCTATAATAGCAATCCTCGTGGTCAAGAATTATTAGTCAAGTAAATTTACATATTATAGTCAAAGTTACGATTTAGTAAAATGGTGGATGATTTACTGAAACTGCCTGGGAGTATGAGAAAAAATGCGAAATGGCACGTTTTTGGAGTTATAATAAATATTATAAGATTATCATTTTATGCACATCTTAGTAGTTAAAATAATATCATTTACCCGCACTCGTTCACGATAACGAACACTCAACGACTAATATACTACCATTGAAAGTCATAAAAACACAAGTTTGAGAATAAACTACAATTCAATTTACGGCCTCCCGCCAAAGCTCACACAATAGCCGTAAACAGGGGTGAATAGGCACAAAGTCGAACTTCACGCTAAAATTGGTCTATGTTCTAGTCTGAATAGCACATCGAAAACTCTATCATATTATCTCCGGTACCAAAATCTTCAAGAGAATATGATATTAATTTCATAAGACACGATAATCATTATTATTTTGACGAAAATATATGCCGTCCCTATTTAGACTTAACCCGGGGTGATTTGGAACACAAATGGGGTGAATTGGGATAAACGCACAGGGGTTGGCAAAAATAAAATGGGCAGGTAGGTAACTAATAATAGATAGGTTTAGTAGATAGTATCACATGGTTTCTCAAAGACTTCGTCATGTTTATTTCTCATGGCTTTGTTTACCGTGGTCATAGTTTTGGTGTGGTTATTTTCAGTCTTATCATCACTTTTTTCAGTTTAGTTTGTATTAATAGTTAGTTTGAGATCTCTTTTTTATATAATGCCTTTGTTTGTGGCGTACTAAGTGTAGCTTTTACTATTGCTTTTATAAATTATGTACTAGGCATAATTATTTTCTGAAACAAAACATAACAATACCAATATTACTTCTAGTACAAGCAATACAACTAGTAACAATCAAGAATAGAACAAAAAAGAGCAGCAAAATTGGCTCGAAACTTGTCTGATGGTTAGCATCATGCCGGTTCATAACTATTAAGTGAGTGACAACCCTATCCCTATACAAACTTTACCGTTCCAAATCACCTCTCTCTCGTCCTTATTGGCTAAGTATAGCGTTCCTATTAAGACCCACAGCCGTTCCCATTCACCCCACTAGCGTCTCCATTATCCTCGCAAATAAATATAAATCACAAGCCCTAAGATTTATTGATTTATAACGGAATGTACAATAAATTTAGCCTTACCTGCTCTTGTGTGGCTTCAGGAATAAATTAGCAAGTAGTTTGTGTACTTACTTCACAAAGAAATTCAAATTTATCAGTTTTTTCCAAGCAGTTTTGTAGCACGATAAACTCCACTGTGTGGAGACCTCTTTTTTAAAACAATTATTTCGTTAATCTGTCAAACGTCACTCCGGTTTGCTGAAGCCATTATTTTTTTTTTTTGT
The DNA here is from genome assembly GCA_905147375.1 of Hylaea fasciaria. NCBI lineage: Eukaryota > Metazoa > Arthropoda > Insecta > Lepidoptera > Geometridae > Hylaea > Hylaea fasciaria. Next base: position 4,348,561 of record LR990201.1, read on the forward strand.
TTTAATTATGGCTTCGCACGGTTTGTGCATAATTAGCCAGTGTCAAGTATTTTATTTGTATTTCTTAATTTCACTTTAAGAAAGTCACAGCAATAGTATAGCAACCGTGGTCAAGTAGTCAAGTCAATTATTTACACCGTCAAAGTCACGATTCAGTAAAGTAGTGGATGCTTTACTGAAACGTCCTTGGAGTTTTGGAAAAAATGCGAAATGACACGTTTTTTGAGTTTATATCATTCGCCTACACTCGTACACGTTAACGAACACTTAATGATTAATATTCCACCAATATTACACATTAACACTCGAAGAAACACAAGTTTGAGAAAATAATACAAAACCAACAACGTCTCACTATCGGATTCCCGCCAAAACTCCTGCTGAAGCCATATAAAAGATTTAATATTCTACCATGTGGTGAAATAATTTACTACTATAATGCAGGTGTTTTATTTTTTTTATTCTGTATCAAATTTCATTAACGGTTATGTCCCTATTCAGACCTCGATTCCTATTCACCCCCGTTTACGGTATGTTTTTTTTTTGTTTTAGTTACGGTTTCTCACGGTTTGTGCATTTAATCAGTAAAGTAGGCTCAAGGCTTTATTTCACTATCAGTATTCAGCCTGCGATGCATCGGTGTACCGCCGGTCACCTCTTCATAATTATAATACCTAACTGCCTCGGCACGCCGCGCCGCGCCGTACCGCCGGCGCCGCCGCACCGCGCGCGTAGCCGCGGCGGCCTGCGCGGCACTCGGCTCGGCAGTCGCAGGCTTATATCCTTCTTATATTATAAACGCGAAAGTTTGTAAGTATGGATGGATGGATGTTTGTTACTCTTTCACGTAAAAACTACTGAATGGGTTTTAATGAAACTTTACAATAATATAGCTTATACCTACATCAGAATAACACATAGGCTACAATAAGTGTCAAGTAAGTAGGAAAAAATCAACCTCCTGCGAGCTATTACTGGCGTGCGCTACCAAAACCGCTAGAGTTACACATTATGTAATGTATGATGGAAATGTTATCTTAAATAGTCCTACAAAAAAGCCCGCCACAGTATAATAATATATGTATATCTATATCTTATGTGTTAAGTGTTAAGCCATTATAGCCAAAATGTGTAATCCTGCGCAGACGAAGTCGTGGGCACCAGCTAGTAATAATATACTACTCTATAATGTTCGCACGGCGAACGTCTCGTCGTGGGTTGACGACGTTGACGTCATGGGTCATCCTTTCGGAGCACCAAAATTTGTCGCTTCCAACCCTTTGATTGAATGAGTTACCATAATTTAATGCGTAAGTATAGTATGGGGGTACAATATTTCATGTATATACTGCTAATAATTATCGAAGAGTTTCCAAGCTCCGTAGGATAAAAGGAAGTGGTTCTAATTTAGCTTGAGATATTTGACTATGACATACAAACCAATAAACATAGAAATATCATTAAAATAAACACGTATTTCAATTATTTTTTTATCAAAAAAATTAATTAACAACACTTTTTAGGCTGGCAAGATAAAACGACAAGGACAAACAGCCCTGTAGTAGCTATCCTTCTCGGCACGGATTAGTATCTGTGAGAAACGCAACGAAAAATTTATTTAAACCCCATAGAAATAAAGTTCATAAGTTTACTTTTTCGCAGTAACTAGGTACCTATTCGATCCTTTTGTGTAGTACCTACATCGATGGGTTCATTCACACATGTCTAGTGTCATAGACGAAATATCACATAGACTTGGCAATAGCGTACCTATACCCGTAAGGGACAAAACCTTAATGCAATGTAGAAATCGGATAAAAATACACGTTATTTAGGTGTAGCTCCATTCATTCGTGCGACATTCTAAAATGTCAAGATCGCTGGTTACCCCTATAAGTCGGATAAATTTAATACACGTTATTTAGGTGGTGCTTCAATCATTCTTGAGACATTCTAAAATGTCAACACTGGTTTGCATCTGCAGTACAGTAATAAAATAATGCATACGCCGACAAAGACAAAACATCATCGTACTATCCTACTTACTCCTTTGTCTATTTGTATATACCTACTTGTCTCATTACTTCCCCGGATCTTGAGTAAGATGTCAAATCTATTGGATGAGAAATCTGTGTCTAGCGTATCTATCGAATCCATAGAGTAACTTTGCATAGACTATTTATGTAAAATAATAATATGCCTATTCTATTGTTTAAAAGGAATCCGTGTATTCGTAATCCGTGTAATATTATTCCGTAATCCGTCTCATCCCTACCTAGTACTTAGTCTGTGCAGTGTGTGTGTTGGACGGACGGAACGAACACTCAACCAACACTGTTGGGTTGGGAGTTTTGGCGGGAATCCGATAGTGAGACGTTGTTGGTTTTGTATTATTAGCTCAAACTTGTGTTTCTTCGAGTGTTAATGTGTAATATTGGTGGAATATTAACCATTAAGTGTTCGTTAACGTGCACGAGTGTAGGCAAATGATATAAACTCAAAAATCGTGTCATTTCGCATTTTTTCCAAAACTCCCAGGAAATTTCAGTAAAGCATCCACTACTTTACTGAATCGTGACTGACGATGTAAATAATTGACTTGACTACTTGACCACGATTGCTATAACATTGCTGTGACTTTCTTAATAATGTGAAATTAAGAAATACTTAACATAAAATACTTGACACTGGCTATATGCACAAACCGTGCGAAGCCATAACTACAAAAAAAAAAAACACTTGGTTGAGTGTTCGTTCCGTCCGTCCATATTACGGATCGAATCGAACATGACGCTCGGCTCATGTTGTGCAGATTTTATTTACTAAAAACAGTTTTAATTTTTATTATGTTCGCTATTAAAATCGTGCTGTTACTCGTATTTGTACAGTGACATCAATTCGATTGTACTTCCATTGTAGGTACTTCGCTTAGCGGTGACATCTAATTTAGACATGTGTATTGAATTGTTTACGATTGTCGCATTCAATACTTACTTGAAGAATACCTGTGAAAAATGGCCTTTTTCCATGCCGGAGATGCTGTGAACTCGAATGATGCAACTAATTTACCGGATGAAACACATATCGTTGATGATCTGACTATAGTTCCCTTGGATAAAGATAGTTTTGGTAAGTGTCTAGTGCACTCCGACTTCGACTCAGCAAAGGCTTTTCTTCCGAATCTGCCACAAAAAACAGTAAAACACTAAAATACCACCAGAATAGTCTACGCCCCGTAAACTTCGCTGTTCACTTTCATAATTCGAGAGAAATCCAATGCTGAAAAAAAAAGCTATGCCCAAAAAAACTAGAGCATTTAGTCCTCGATCACTGCAGGAGCAGAAAAATGTGGTGAAGAAATTTCATGGGGTACCTACCTACCAGAAAAAGGGGATTTCGACCTGTTAGTTTTATTAGGCACATACAAGCAAAAATAACAACATTAATTACTTAGTTTTGTTTTGTATCGTTATTTGTAAAACTGAGTAGAGTTTGTTAAGGTTACCGGCGTTTTGTAGGTTTAGTTTTATATTACAAAATAAGTTGTGTTAAATAGCAGATGTACCATCATGGTGTAGTACCAGGCTATTTACTCTGTTGAATACAAATGGCATGCAGATTGATATCATTGTATTTGTGTATACAGCAATATGTGAGCTATGTGGTCGTATCGGTCGTCGTGGGCAGTTCTACACTCGCAACAACAAATTCTGTTCCCTGCGATGCCACGCAAGTAACTCGAGGAAACGGCACTGTAGCTGGCGGTACAAATTCATGGAGGGAGCGGAACATATGGCTGGGCTGATTCCATTGGAGCCATTGCCACAGTTGCAGCAGTGGCAGGCTCCTTATGAAGACTTACAGGTACAATCTTTCGTTTAAAGTACACACATTGTCACTATAATAGGTATAGTTCGGCACAATCTAGTTCAGACTGAACTGTAACCAGCTTTAGTCCATTGAATCAATTCTGCTGTTGAGTGAAATATCTTGTTTGCTTTAATAATACTTATACTATAATGTTTACCACTTTTATATTGTTGCCACTTTACTCGGGTTGACAAAAAGTGCTTTAAAAATAATATATTAATGCGGTTACTCTCTTTTACAGGCTGGCCCGATAAAACAGTTGGCTGCTCCCAATGTTAAAGGCTACGAGTGGAAGGACGAGTTGTTTGGATGCGAGTTCCTCGCTGCACCAGTCAGTCTCTTCAAACATGCTCCATTACATGAAATGTGGGACTCCACATTTGTAGGAATGAAAGTGGAAGTGAAAAACACAGATTGCGAAAATTGCTCTGATACTAAAATGAGTGATTACTTCTGGGTAGCTTCAGTTATAAAGGTGACTCTTTCAGACTTACTTACTTACTTACTTACTTATTACTGTTTGAGAAGGGTTCTTTGCTGAAAATAGGCATAGGCCTCCCTCATAGAATGGCAAAATAATCCACAGCATGTGTTGCATAGTGGCTGAGCAATTGGACTGCTGCTGTTGGTATCACGGGTTCGATTCCTGCCTGGAACAAATATTTGTGCGATCCACAAATGTTTGTTTCTGGTCTGGGTGTGATGTACGTGTGAAATTATATGTCTGTAAGCGACCCATGATACAAGAGCACTCCCAGTTTGGGGCTAAATTAAAAAAAAAAGAAAGAAGAAATTATAATAAGTATTAAATCTCTCTTTTAGGTAAAGGGATACATGGGAATGCTACGCTATGAGGGCTTTGGCAGTGACCAGTCCAAAGATTTCTGGGTGAACCTGTGCTGTACAGAAGTGCATCCTGTCGGCTGGTGTGCGACACGAGGAAAGCCCTTGATACCCCCACGGAGCATTGAGGACAAATACACTGACTGGAAAAAGTAAGTTGGGGGTTCTCTGTTTGGAATCTATAAATCTATACTAATACTAGCAGACACGGCCACGCGTTGCTGCGGCTAAGGTTTTTGTTATTGCGACTATAAATTGAGATGTAAGCTACCCTATCTTTCAAGTTAGATCAAACTGCATGCGCTGTGCAAATTTGATTAAAATTGGTCAAGTAGTTTAGGAGTCCATTGAGGACAAACATTGTGACACGAGATTTATATATATTAAGATTATAAAGAGAAAAACTTTGTTTGTTTGGTTGTAATGAATAGGCTCCGAAACTAATGAACCGATTTGAAAAATTCTATCACTGTTGGGAAGCTTTGCTATCCCTGGTACACATAGGCTACCTTTTATCCCGTAAATTTAATGGTTCCCGCGGGATAGTAGTTAACGCGGGTGAAACCGCGAGGTGTTTCTAGTACATCATAAAACTCATAAATGAATCGATAAGTACACATTTTGATGCTATTATTCCCAATCTCTAATAGGAGAAAGTCACGACAGACAAAGGGACTCAGCCCAGACATTGTCTCAGCTTTGTTTTTTAATTCACTTGGTTTTATTACAGATTTTTAGTGAAACAGTTAACGGGAGCGAGAACTTTACCTGCCAATTTTTACACTAAACTGAACGACAGCCTTGCATCACGCTTTTCTGTTGGCCACCATATGGAAATAGTTGATAAAAATAGAATATCACAAGTAAAGGTATGTTTTGTAAATTGTATCGGTAAAATGACTTGATAAGGGACTTCTTGATCACTCACTATTTTATTTTAGATGGGTGTCAAGTTGTTTGTGACTTATATAGGCAACAAATCTCCTCCATGACTAACAGTATATTGATGGTGTTTGAATTCGTTTTCATTATACATAATAGAAGTGAAACAATTAAACTATCTTGTTATATCACTGTACATTATGTCACTCACATTTGCTCCATTTCCGTGGCGTCAGGATATAAAGCTCTCTTTCTCTCTACGTCATAATGTCTATCATCTCTCTCAAAACTTAACTCATAATTTGTGCACTATCGAATCGCCACCTAAAAAGTTTCAGCGATAATATTTACTAAGCGTGCTTACATTTTCAGTTGGCAACAATCTCAGAAATAATTGGCAAACGGTTACACGTCAAGTACTACGACAGTTCGCCGGAGGACGACGGTTTCTGGTGCCACGAGGACTCGCCGCTGATACATCCAGTGGGATGGGCGTTCAAGGTTGGCCATCGGCTGGACGCCCCGCATAGCTATTGCCATAGGGTTGCTGCAGGTAAATTTATTTAAATAACTAGCTGACCCGACAGATGTTGTCCTGTCATTGTCTCTATGAGTCAAACTGAGTGACAGTAATCAACTGTAGAACCCGATTTTATCATATTTTTCCTAGTTTCAAATTTTTTCCTGTGATAACGGGATAAATAGTATCCTATATCTTTCTCCTGGTTCTCAGCTACCTTCCTACCAATTTTCAGCTAAATCGGTTCAGCCGTTCTTGAGTTATAAAAAGTGTAACTAACATGACTTTCTTTTATTAATATGTTTGAATGTACAAGAATTTGTGCATGTCATGTCTTTTAATTTGTTTTTTTTTCGTAGGTCGGTTGCTGCCGCATGACACAACTCCAGATATGTTCCACAAGTTCCCCGACAATGAACCCCCACTGTTCTCTGAAGGGATGAAACTGGAAGCTATCGACCCGTTGAATTTATCTGCTATCAGCCCGGTGACAGTTATGCAAATATTAAATGAGGGTAAGGAAGTGTCTTGTAAAAATATAATTATTATCATTCGCTTTTTGGTGAAGGAAAACATTGTGAGGAAACCCATATGCCTGTGAATTATTTTTGATGGAAGTGATCCACTAATTGTGATTGGATCCTATGGTGGATTTATGGTGGGTTGGTCTAATCCTCAGGAAAGTGAGTTGAGATCATCAGTGATCATCAGTGCTCATCAGTGAGCGGGTATGGGTTGTGATGTAGTTTGATGGTGTTTGGAATAATTTGAGTATCCAGTATCATATACGTCATTTATTATATCCACAGGTTACATGATGATCAGAATAGATTGCTTCCCCGCCGAAGAGTCGGGAGCGGATTGGTTTTGTTACCATCAGCGGTCACCGTTCATATTCCCCATCGGATTTGCGATGGCGAACGAAATACCGTTCCATCCACCGGAAGGGTAAGCGAGACTCCTCCAGAACTCCCCTTGAACATTTATTTATTAAGGCATGTCACATCAAAAAACCTGAAATGTGACGACACGTTTTCGGTTTCCCGTCATCCGTCAATCGCTCGAGCCCGACTCGCCGCTCCACAGATACACGGAAGACAAGTTCAGCTGGGAGGAGTACCTGTCGCAGTCCGGCGCGGTGGCGGCGCCGCGCGGGGCCTTCGCGGGCCGCGGCCGCACCGCGGCGCACGGGTTCGTGGCCGGCATGCGCCTCGAGTGCGCCGACCTCATGGACCCGCGCCTCGTGTGCGTCGCCACTGTACAGCGCGTCGTCACAGACCTCCTCAAGGTACCGTAACCTGTTCCCCACCGACTACCGTTTGTATATTCGTTTAAACCTTTTGAGAGCGTAAATTGCCAGTAGTCTGGTTTTTGAATTTGACTTATTACGTCGCCAGGTCCACTTCGACGGATGGGGCACGGAGTACGACCAGTGGGTGTGGGCGTACAGCACGGACTTGTACCCGGTGGGATGGTGCCGCGCCGTGCGCCACCACCTGCAGGGCCCGGGGCCGTGGGGCCGCGCGCCGCCGCCGCGGGCCCCGCGCCGCGCGCCGCGCCAGCCGCGCCGCCGCCGCAAGCAGCCCGAGGCAAGGGCGCGACGCGACGCAGGTGAGACTCGCCACATACTGCAGGTGGTGCCGCGCCGTGCGCCACCACCTGCAGGGCCCGGGGCCGTGGGGCCGCGCGCCGCCGCCGCGGGCCCCGCGCCGCGCGCCGCGCCAGCCGCGCCGCCGCCGCAAGCAGCCCGAGGCAAGGGCGCGACGCGACGCAGGTGAGACTCGCCACATACTGCAGGTGGTGCCGCGCCGTGCGCCACCACCTGCAGGGCCCGGGGCCGTGGGGCCGCGCGCCGCCGCCGCGGGCCCCGCGCCGCGCGCCGCGCCAGCCGCGCCGCCGCCGCAAGCAGCCCGAGGCAAGGGCGCGACGCGACGCAGGTGAGACTCGCCACATACTGCAGGTGGTGCCGCGCCGTGCGCCACCACCTGCAGGGCCCGGGGCCGTGGGGCCGCGCGCCGCCGCCGCGGGCCCCGCGCCGCGCGCCGCGCCAGCCGCGCCGCCGCCGCAAGCAGCCCGAGGCAAGGGCGCGACGCGACGCAGGTGAGACTCGCCACATACTGCACTGGTGGCTCCACCCGCGTCTGCGGCGTCAAGCTGTGGTGCCGCGTTGCTAGACGGTTTTTGATTTTGTAGTTTAGTTTCAGCATATAATAATATGTTTCATTTTATTATTGTGTTATTTACACGCATCATTATATTCTTATATTATGTCTTTTGTTGTTTTTGTCTATTATCTAATTATTTTGTTTCAGGCTTGCATTAGTATCTGTAACGTATTTTGTCAGTTTTCATATTATAACAAAGACGTTAGACGTATCTAAGGATATATTACGATCAAACCAGTCTTCTGCGACGCCGACAATACAAACAATTTTTAAACATATAACTTTACTCTCTCACCAGCTACAAAAATCCAACCTCAACCTCCAACCACGACGGAAGAGAGCTCCCAGAACTCGGACGTGGGCGATACGAGTACTAAGAGCCTATCGCCGCCCACCAGCATGTCCGAAATGTCGGCCGACACGGAGCCGCGGGCCGACGACTCTGCGTCCACGCCGTCACGGGACGATCAGACCAAGGTGGACGACGAACACAACAAAATGGACGATGAACACACCAAGGTAGAAGACGATCAGAACAATATGGATGACGATCAGGACAATATGGACGACGGTCCCACAAAGATGGATGACGAAGACGCCAAAATGGATATAGACACAGAGTCAAAGTCTAGCTTCGATCCGCCAGAGGAGGCGCTTAGCGAATCTAATCAGTCCACTTCTCAAGATCTAAGTCATAATCAGGAATTAATAGTGAGTACCTATTATCACATTAGACCAAAATGCCAATTAAAAATAATTTGTTTCGCCTTACAAGTTAGATCCCAGACTGTACGGCTGTTTATTTTATTTCAGGACACATCACAAGATTCCACTCAGAACGTACCCCAGCTGTCGCCTGAGGCACTTGAACTTCCTACACAGATGTCTGACGATAACAAAGTGATACCAAGACTAGTCAACACTAAGGTGCCCTTCTACATACTGAACTCGGTCGACGTTAAAAACTGGACAACGGCGGACGTGGCCAAGTTTCTCACAGTCAACGACTGTCAACCGTACTGTGACAACTTCAGCCACATAACTGGTCCAATGATGTTGCTACTCAGCAAAGACGACATCATAGCACTCTTAGAAAGGAAAGTGGGACCTTCACTCAAAATATTCGACCTAATACAACAGCTCAAGTTCAAAATCAAACAGCCTCAGTGCAGAATGTTAAGTAGCTTTAAGTAGATGCATTATCTTCGTTAATGTTGATAATGAGACTGGTAGCTTGTCGTAGTGGTGAAGTATGACTTTCAAAGTATGGTACAAAATGGATAATATAGACTTGAGATTCATGCATTCAAAATGGATTGCTCATCACGTTACAACATAAGCTTTATAGGTTGCTACTAAAATGATCTTCTGAATACAAACCATCACAATATTTTCCATAAAACAATAAATACCGAAATTTAAAATAGTGTCCATTAGCATCGTTGAAGTTTTTTGAGTTGTAGCTAAGCCGCTTATATGCTTTTTGCAAAATTTGCTTCATTCTACATTCATATCACACAGGATAGTTAAATCTAGCAATAAGTCGGTTTCAAATGACATAAAAAACTTATCTTATGTATAGATTGTTATACTACTCCTGGCAAAGTGACATGGTATTTTACTAGCCGCCCATTTATTTTTTATACATTTACGGAGGCAGTTAAATTAAGGTTTTGTGTGATTACGGCTTTTATCGGAATATAGTGACCAACATATTATTATTTATTACTTTCCAATATTTTATAGTGTGAATGGCTTGGATTGTAAGGTCATGCCATTGTGATAGCATTTATTTTAACAATAACATTATTATGTCTTCAACGACCGAGCTTTGGAAAGTGTGATAATTTCTTGACATTTTTTACAATAGCCAATGTAAGCCATTAATTTCAATACAGTGCAATTAATTTTTACTGCAACCACTAGTACCTATACAACTGCATTTCGTCTTGCCTCGATATTATAATTAAAATCATTATTATTATATTTTATATTTTTGAGGTCGAGACTGGTTTGCGAAAGCATTTAGGATGAGAAATATGTATGCAAGCTTTTAAATAAATTGATTTATTTACTATTTATACATTATGGGCATGTTTGAAGTATTTAATCATTGTAATATCCCAAAAATCACTTTTCTTATATTTTAAATTTTACGCAGACGACTTATTATTATAATATTACCTACATAATCATGTAAGAAAATACTCCACGAGTAAAGTTTACTATTACGATCGGAATTGGCAATTTTCGAATGTTACTTGTTTTAGTGGGTTTACACGATGCTAGTAATATTTGGCAGTGCTGTGCCCAATAGAATGACCAACACAAATGTATAATGTTGGGGTCATTCCCAGTTGTTACCTCTATTAGTTTCCCCAGTGGTGACAACTGGTAATTATTTTTAGAATGTGTACCTATTGTCACCACTGGTAACGTGCCGCTGCGGAGAAATGGGAATTGTTTTTAAATAATATTTGTCACCACTGGCGATATAATTGAAAAATTAATGCTAATGTAAAGTAATAAATATTTCATAGAACGCTTATTATTATATTATAGCGCTAAAATTTTAGTGAATTCATTGGTTTGCATGTTATTTGCATTATATAGTTCCTAATATCGTGTAAACTTACCTGATTATTCAGTGTAACATTTGTAATTAGTGATATAAAAGTGCTGCCTTTCTAGTTATTTATGATAACGCCTGCTGACACGACGAGTGTAATAGTTGGGATTGTTATAATAAAACAATTTTAACTGTAAATATCTTTTTATTGTTGAAATATAGGACGGAATTTCATAGATCATATTATCATTTATTTACTATTACTAACAAATACACAGTATTTAGAATTACATCTGAGATAGGTACTTATTTTACATTACACAAGGTAAAATCCATTGCTCACCAGTAGATTTCTTTATTAGTAGTCAAGTCGTGAAGAATCTGGCTTGTTATTAACCTGAATCAGAAAGAGTATTATTTTGTTATCTCTAATCATTTATGGGAGAATTCCCATTACAGTGGATCGTCAGTAATGCCCCTGCTAATTGGCTATCCCTCCACAATTCAAATTCATAGCATATTGCTCTAGCAAGGTCTTATATGAGATAAAGTAAATATTTTCGGTACATAGCTACATCAAGTCCATCATCCATCAGATGGGTAGGATCCAAAGGATATTTTCTAGTACTAGGAACAAGATCTTTCAAGTTCTCTTACCTTATGGTATGAGTAGGTACAGTATATGCATACAGTGCACAGCAAATAAGGTTGCCCGACTTCAGTGCGTGACATTTGTGATATTCTGAGCTCCAATATACCTCGTTCATACATCCTAAAGCCTCGAAGTCTGAAACAGAAAGCGTATTTATTAACTAAAGCGAAAAAAAGCATACTTACTTTTTTTACTTTTAAGCAAAATACGCAAAAAGCGTAGTAAACGTAGTTTAAGCGTAGTTATCAGCGAAGGGAAATACGGATCCGTTCTCATGTATCATGTCAGATTCGAAGCTATCGATAAACCGAAAACCTCAGCGCATTCGTTTTGGTAGTGTTTACATGATGCGAAAACAGACAAATATAGGTACCATTAAAAAACCATAAAAATATACCATTAAAAAAAATATCCTAGGCACCTATTCATAAATTTCATTATTTTTAAATAATAATAATATCTGCTTAATTTACCTTTATCATCAGTATTACTGCTTAGCTCTGGTGCTAAGTCCCTCGCTGTCGACACGTAGAATGTCCTCAAAATGTCCATTTTGTGCGCTCCAGACATGCCTCGGCTTTTCTGACTTGACACGTGGAGGTGCCGTGAAAACACACACCTTCGCCTGATTATGTTTACCACGAGAACACTGAAACAAAATATTATTTATATATAAGAAACAACCTTAGAAAACAACCATTTATAACATCCATACATCATAATTTTCCACATGAAAAATTTTATGCAAGAGCATTAGGTACCTACGTAAGACTAATCGTGCATCCACACATCCGCCGATTACAAACGAATGAATACAGGCGAGCACCAGGTGTCGAGGTGCAAACAAAAAATACAAAACGAGCTACAAAAATTAAATTATTTTGCAACTCGTATCTACTAGTCTGTTCTGTATTCATCCGTGATCGGCGACCAGCACGTGGAGCACCGTGGAGTGGAGGCTACAGTTTCGCATCTAAGCGCTGTGAGCTTGTGGTCCTGTGGCATCAGAAAAATCCGGTACATAACGATTACATAAGGTTTAAAATCAAACATGGAATAGTTACCCCAAAACACAAGGTTCAAACGCGACGCTCACAGGAAAGTTTCTAGGGTGCACCAGCTTTGCCTCTTTGATCAGTTGTGCATACCCTTCCCAGCATTGTAAGACTATTTCGTCTATCTCTGACAGTGCTGGTGTGGCGCCGCAAATTACTAGGATGTACACGTCTGCCAACAGCTTACATGTCACAGCTCTGAAGGGAACCTGTTATGGGGCATAATAAATTAACAGGTAGGTATAGGTACAGAAAGAGAACAGTATGTAATTATTCCTTCATTCGATTCTAGTCCTTCAAAGATAGAAACTGTTTGCACATTGTTGCACACGGCGCGTTTGGCGTAGTGGCTGAGCAATCGGACTGCTGAGTTTGGTGTAGCAGGTTCGAATCCCGCTTGGAACAAATATTTGTGTGATCCACAAAACATTTATTTCTGGTCTGGGTGTGATGTGTATGTGAAATTATGTCTGTAAGCGGTACCCACGATACAGAAGCACACCTAGTGTGGGGCTACAATAAAAAAAAAAGAAAAAAAAATGTTTATATATCTTATTTTTTCAGAATAGTTAAGGGACTTATTTTGATTCTGTTTCGTTTTCTCAACATTTTTAGCTAGAGTTGGAACAATGTAAATTGCCAGTACTCACTATGTCACCTGTAGTCACTTTACATTGTATCTCACTATAGCTTATGGATATGCAACAGAAAGGGGTAGAGCTTCAGAAATGGTGTCAGACTCTTAGGCAACTGATAAGGTTATTACTTTGGCTTACTCACTGGTTTAACAGGACAATATTTCATTCAAAGGTTGACAGTCATAAACTCACATTAGGACTCATGTACGGCAAATACACAGGTGTGTCTCTAAGTGGTGCTCCGTCTTGTGCAGCTGCTAGTAAGAGCAACAACCGCGCCTCTCTCGGATCAAGCTCATGGAAGTCTGAGCTTGTGGCCACCAGGTGTCCATGAATGCTGAGGCATGCCCATCTACCTGTGACATTCTCTGCGTAGTTGTCTAGTGCTTGCTGTAATAAGAATGTTGACATTAATGTATCTATTTCAGAACAAATTCCAGGTCTAACAGATACTCTTTCTATTTTTCTAGCATTATGGTTGCTAACAGAGTAACAAAATGAAATGACAATAATAATAATGTACCAACTGCATAATTATTATTATAAAGATGGAAATATTAAAAGTGTACAACATGTTTCTTGTGTTTCCACTAAAATGCTGTTATAAATAAAAAAATCCTGTTATTTTTACCGACATCAATAATTAAACTGTAGGTACTTCGAGCTACCTACTGAAATAGTTTGGAAAATTTACCTGCAACTGCTGCGCTTGCGGACACAATACACTCTGAATGAGGTCTAAAACCAGTGTAGGCAAAGAACTAGACACTGCACTCGGGTCTAGAGACTCTAGCAGGTAATCGATTATAGAGTAACATTGTCTCAAGTCTCTCTTCACTTGATCAATGTTCTTCAATGATTCCAGCTCCTTTTTGCCGATGCAGAATATGAGAATGTTGAAGACACAAGATAGAAGGAGTTCTAAATCACATTCAAGCCCACCTGTTGCTATGCCAATTAATGTTACACTGAAATAGTAAAGTCAATTATTAACGCACTATGGGAACCTGCCCTATGACTTCTAAGTTTTCTATCAAATTAAGTAGGTACCTAAGGTATACTTAGTAAGAGTAAAATTGGTAGACACACCTTTTACAATATTCTTTCCAAAGAATTTTCCCATTATCAACTTGTGTGCTTGTCATAGTTAGATTGTGGCATTTACTGAACATGTTGATGCCATGGAGGGAAGCAATCGTAGAAAATTGAACCTTTAGAAATGTATAAATCACATGAGATTTGCACTAAGATAGACTAATGAATAGCTCCATGATATGTAGGTATATTAAGTATATTTTGTTCCGTCCGACCTAAGTAAATCAAAGTAGCAAGATAGGTGAGGTAGGTACTCAAAATTCATAAGTTTTTTACTAACGTTTTCACAGGCTCCTCTTTTTCTCGTAAATATAGGGACACCGCTCTCGGATGCCACGGCTATAACTACAATCGACATTACTCAAATTATTTTACTAAATTATGTGTTTGCGCCTTTAAAGTAGGTAAACTTTCCCGGACACAATTTGAAGTAATTTGAACAATCAAAATAAAATAGAAGTTTTGTTTGTTGACAATTTGCTGGCAATGCAAATTGCAATGCATGCCATGCAAGCAACATTCAACTTCAACAATAATTATTACTAGCAGTGGCACGTCTGGCTGGCACTTGCTTGCTTGCCCGATTATTTGCAATTTAAATTTTGGCAATGACAGCTTGACAGCTGGCTATAAAACGACTTAAATGTTGCCAGAAATTTCAAAATAAGACACTTTTCTTGTATTTTGTTTTTGAGTGATTGCCGTCGGGAGTATAGGTATAGGTCGAATCTAGTTGAACACAAACAATCGTTTATGGCATAATATTGAAGGTTCCGATGAAGACAAACATTGCTTTACACGTTGGTGACTTGAAGGCAGGTCACTTTAATCGTGCCGCCATACCACATACCTACACGTTACCATACCACCCTTAATTACTGCCCTCAAGTAGAAAACCTGTCGCTGAAACATCTCAGTCTGGACTCAGGACGTTCTGGCAGCAGTTTTTGCCATTAGATAAACAACTCTTTATTGGCACAAAAATGTATGGAACACAGCAAGGTCAAACTGAATCATACATTTCTATTCTAAAAACAATAGGTTTGACTATTACTGTTTCATGCTAGCTCCTATTCATTATTCTATGTGAAAGTTATATTTATTTTAGGAAGTTTCACAGTACCTAGGTATTTTATTTTATAATACGAGTAGGTACATAATTCATGGCGAAGTGTAGGTAGGAACCTACATGCTACACAATTAAATATAGGTATAAGTACAAGGTTTAGATTTATTAAGTAAAATTAACAATATTTATCCACAACTTTTACAGTGAGTTGGCACATAAATCATAATTATATACCTACTTATATTAACTTAATCAATAACTCTTTCATATTTATTATACCCAGGTACCTACCTATTTAGTAGTTACAATTCGATATAGGTAAGTACCTAAATACACCAATAATAATGCAATGCTTATTATTTGTAGGTAGTATTTGATCATACTAGAATAGCTAAATATTTATAGGTAGGTAGGTACCTAACAATGACCTAATATAAATTAGTAGGTAACTTCGTAACTTGGGTATTACTAGATAGGTCTGTATATTAGGGTAGGTAGGTACCTAGGTACATTCGCTTTTACAAAACAGCACCATGTTAATGTCTAATTAAAGTCACAGTTAAACAATGATTTCCAGAAGAATCAGAATTAGCTTATTTTTAACTTCACAAGTAGACGTAAGTAAGCACATAGGTTAAGTAAGCACATTAATGAGTTACATAAGGTACTAAACGTAAAATTAAATTTAAAAATTTGTTATAGCATTGTCTGCTTTATTTTCATCAGCATCTTCTATTTTTGCGACATCAGCTGAAAAATAAATATTAAGTAGGTATAAGTATTACGTAGGGTTATTACGGAACGTCCCAAATCGTTGAACTGCAATAATAGGCCGATTCATCTCATTTTTAACATTAAATAACTTGGTACATATAGGTACCTAGTTTGGTATATAAAAAGACTTACTTGGACATTTCATCAGTAGCCGTGGTCCTGCCAATGCAATCAACAAAGCTCCTAATGGGGCCGATATGACCACACTAAGGACGCTCACAGCTAGGATTGTCTTTGCATGCGTTTCTTCCTCCGTTGGACTTAGTCCAGCTGTTTTTCCACTGTGTACTAAATCTAGAGCAGCCGGCCCCAACGCCGCCTGCAAGAAAAATAAACCTACATAACGCTTCAAACAGTGGAAAACTTTATACCGAGTCAATTCACTACTCAAACACGTGATCTATTTGACGTAATTTTTTCTACTACAAACTAACCAACGAAGCGTGACTTATCATGGTAATTACCTAATAGGTACTCGTAGTAGGTATTGATCATTACTTAGGTAAAGCCACTCACAATTCTTTATTGGTCTTATTATTAGTTGACTAATTAATTATTAGTTCGGTTTGAAGAGTGTAAACGCCTAACTCATGTTATTGACGATCGTTACATAAACAAAGTGAACAATGATCGTGACACGTCTCGTGATCATTAGGTAATACCTACCTACCTACTGTACCATTTAACTAAGTATTAGGAAATAAGCAGGCTTGACTCATCTCATTGAACGTAAAAGATGAAGAAGCAATGTCAATAGAAGTGAAGAACAAAAACACTACCTATCTTAATAAGTATACTTACTTACATCAATACGTTTAGAAATAAATTGATGGTTCAACGTTGGGGTTGGGACGAAAAATTTATGAACCCATTTTGGGTTGGGATAGATGATGCATCTCAGACTCTCAGTATAATACAAAATATTAAGAATTACCTGGACAGTAGCTTTAGCCGTCCAAGTCAGACCAATGAATAGTTTTTCTTTCGCATTTAAACCACAACCAAACGCGACTAGGAACGTAGCAACTGCTCGGATCAAGAGGCATGCCACAAGGCACAAAGTAGCCATCATTATGACTTCAGGATCTAACGCACTTATCTGAAAATAATAAATGTTTATGAAGCGTTAAACTATTATTCTACAATGTCATATTAATTAAGCAGACAATTAGCACACTGTCTCATAATGTTTCCGTCATGTTTGTGTATCTATACTTACGGTTATTTGAGCTCCAGTAAACGCAAATAAAATAGGCTCAAAAAATATCCACAATATTCTAAAGATGTTGCTTACAGGATTTTTATTTACCGGCCATCCTTGTTTATCCCAAAAATATGCGGCTATGAAGCCAGATGACACAATCGCTAAAGGTCCTGGAATTGAACTAAATTGAATATTGATACCATTTTACCTCTTGGTATACTAATATAAAAAATATGTAAACAAATGCATTGTATAGCAGACCTGCCCCGCTCCATCCAATCATACTTGAAATGAACAAAGAGAATAACCCTCCCAGGAACAATGCAAGAAATCGTAAAGGTGTTGCGTAAATATCTCCCTTCTCAGGAACTACTGATAGCATAGCACCCCATAAAGATCCAAAAATGACACCGGCAATTATCGATAGAGGACCCTGGAAACATAATTTAATCAATATTGTATTGGGGGTTTTTTTTTTCAGATACCACCTACTGTAGTTAATAATAGGTAAGTTTCATGTATTGTCACATGCGTTTGAATTGGTTCAGAATACAAACATATTTTGTTGCCGTCCTATGTGAGCAATTTATTATGAAATTCGACAGATTACTAAGATACACTAACCTTGATAATGTTGAATGTAGGAGAACCAGTGGAAAACATAGCGTTAAGGATTATGGCGAATATAGCAACGCTCACAGAATCATCTATAGCTGCAGCAGCTACGACTATTGTTGGTATTCCTTTGGACACACCATAGCCTACGTCACGAAGTCTAAATAGACAAGGAACTACGACGGCAGGTGACACTGAGGCTATCATTGAACCTAGAAGGAAACCTGAAAGGAAAATTCTGTATAATGTTAATGTTCTACTAGCTTATATTATTTGTTACTGTGCAAAGTAGGTCATAAATTGAAATTTTTGGCATACCCCATATCCAAGGCAAGTTAAGCAGGTAGTGAGTAGAGACAGAAATGGCTACACATTCGACTAGCCATGGCAGCAGACCTAATTGTAACACCGCTGCATAGTGCTTTTTCATTACAGCTGCATCTAAGCCCAATCCAGCTCTTGTTAAAATGATGACAAGAGCGACTTTTCTGTAAATTGAGACAGCTTAAGGCATGTTAGAAATATTTTTCGTGGTTTAATTAGGGTTTAAAAATCACTTACCTCAAATCCTGATTGAGTTTTCGGTATGTGTCTGTCATATGCACCAATCCAAGGTTTTGGAAGAGTATTCCGGTCAGTAGCATCCCTATGAGAGCTGGTAATGTAGTGACTTTGAGCCATATCCATCCAATTAAGTACGCTGCTATGACTAGAAGTGACATGCTGAGGAGTTCTCCTTGTACACCTAGTGGCTCGCCCAGTTCAGCGTAAAGAATGCCCCATATCAGCAAGACTACAAAAAGAAAGTTAGCTTGCAATAATAGTGGCGTGTGGTACATTTTGTAATGAGTTAGTTTCAAGCAATTGATGTTTATTATTTTTCAAAGAATCTATAATAGAATACTCACAGAACATGACAATACACAACTGCTGTGCGGACTGTCTATAAGTAGAGAACAATGGAAACGGAAATAGTTTTTTCCACCACGATGGTTGCCACGATGGCGTGGGGTCGGCTTGGTGGCATCGTAAACATAATGATTCCCACCATCTTCTGCGAAAATTTAAACGGAATAAAATCTACTTATGAAACTACCTAGGTACCCCAACAACTTTTATTTTATTTTAGATAAGTTTACACAAATAAAAATTCAGACGCGCTTATCTAATCTGGTGACGGTCTAATAGGTGTAGTATAATAATATACTTACTTATTGTTACGCTTGATGTCACAAGTCTCATCTGTGAAACGAAACATTATGGATATTACAAAATAAAATAGAAATTATTCTTAGAATAGAATAGCATAGAAAAGTCGGTAGATAACAAGCAGCTACCTATTACCTCAGTTTTCAAAATTCAATCCATTAAATACATTTTAGGTAGGCACCTGCCTACTTACACACAACATTACAGTTTTAGCACATTAAATCAGTTAACTTACACAGTTCAAATAAAATCATAAACGGTTAGTAAGATTAGTAATACAAGCGGTGATTAATTTCATTGGTTATTATAAAGTAATCCATAGTATATTACCTACGAACGAATAGACACGAGCACCTAAAAGTTTTAACAAAACAAACAATAATTATATTAAGTACTAGGTACTGATGGTACCTACATGAAAATTAGAAACAATTATTATTTACTAATAAAACAAAAAAATTACAGTAAAATGTTGACGTTGTTGGAAGGAAATCTTATTTATACCTGTATTTTGTGTGTTCTGTTCCATGTCCAAATCAATATAGCTAACCCGTTTCCCTGAAAATATATCCAACATTTTAGTGCACATGGTTTGATATAAATCACGAAAGGTTAAGAGCCCAGAACACGAGCGTTTCTCCATACACACGTAGTCCCCCATTCCCTCTCTGGATAATGCCTCTAGAACAATATTTTTTTTATTTCTCCCCTCTTAATGAGTACCATAATATACAATTTTATGCATGTTATGATAGGTTTAGTAAACTCGTACCTAGTAGCGTTGTTAGTAATCGATAACAAATGGCAACTACGTGTTGGAAATGAAATATTTATCTAAATATAATGCGTGTACGGTGTATTGTAGAGGTAGATAGCAAGAAATTCGGGTTTCATCAGGTAATATTACCATAACAACTAACAAATTTAAACAATAAATTCGCTACGTACCTACCTACCTAAAATACTAATAACTAGTGTTATTTTACTAGGTATAACTACGTAAGTACATTAAAAACTGCCTTATATTATTATGTCTCAATGTCTAAAATAACTAATGAAATAGTTCATAATTATAGTAAGAAATTCTCAAGAGATACGAGTGAGGCAACTGAGACAAGATCTCTGGCACTGCGATAAGTAGACAGGTAAGTAGGTACCTAGGTGTTCGGTGTCATTTACTAATATTTATGTTTATACTCAAATAAATTAAAACTTTACCACCCTTATTTACCTACTCACGAATTAACACTAAAATAGGTAGTACCTATATACATTTTAGTTTACACTTTAATATAGAAATAAATGTAACAGTCGTTTTTATAGGTAGCTATGACGTCATAATTTAATAAATACGAATCTTGACGTCATCACTTAACGCATGATTATGAAATACCTACTAACTGCATTAGGTACCAGCATTGTTATGAATCAATTTAATAGGTAAGTATCCAAAAATATTGAAATGTGTCAGTAAGTAATTAATAAAGCCTAGTAGGTAGGTAGGTAGGTACTATAGATATGAAACTGATCCTATATTGAACTAATTTGCTGTACTCTGTCATAGTACCTACATGAAAAACAACGTACTTAAGTAAATAAGTATAATAAAATAAAATCAACACAATAATAATATAGGTACATAAGTACTTATCGTACCTACCTACTACATGATTTCAATATTATTATATAAGGTGTTAAGGCTTAGGTGTTAAAACCAAGTAGGTAGGTAAGTACTTACCTATGCATTAACAACATTTTAACCATGTAACTTACCAAAATAACAATAAACAGATTACACGTACAAAATTAAATAAACCAATAGGTAGGTAGGTACCTACCTATATTAGTTTAAGATTTATAAAATCATGACAATGTTATTGAATTTATTGTACTTATAACTTTTAGGTACCTACCTGTCTGAAACCGAGCTGTATTCTTTCAGGTTAATTTTGCGACTGCCTTTGGCGACTGCTATCAATACGTAAATGATAGTATACGGCGGCTATAGCTTTACTAACATCGTGAGAAGGCCAGCTAACAGCTAAAGTCAAATGTCAACAAGATAAATAAATTGTGTGCACAACACACAATGACTCTTTCGTGATTCGGATCGGTCGGAAACGACACCAAGAAAATTGTACGATACATTTCATCGAGCATTAATATCGTCGGTCGGATTCATTACCGGAACAAATCCGAAATTACGTGTTTTGAGATAAGTATGAGAAACGGTAGGGAATCGTAAAATCTTTCTAAATCACTAACGGTACAACTCAAACTTTAGTTCTAGTGGTCAGGAAACCATTTATTCCGATATAACTATTTACAATAATACTATTATTTTCGTGTTCATTATTAGCTTATTTCGAAATGTCCCACTCAAACTTCGATATCCATAGTCTATCACGAATTCATTAACAGTATTTTTTGAAATGTTCCAATATGACTTTGAATTAATTAGAAGTTGAATATTGTTTTTGTGCGTTTTACTCCGTTGGTGCTCTGGACGCCGCGTGAATTAGTTTGATGCAGCTTGATTTTGCTATAAATTAACTATCACACTTATGAAAAACGGTGATGATGATAATGATGACTTGTAATCTATGTGAAATTGAGGTGTAAGCTACCTGCATACCAAATTTCATGAAAATTGGGCAGTTTTTACAGTTTTGTCGCACTGATGGAAAACAGTGTTGATGATGGTGCTGATGATGATGATAACTTATAGCCTATGTCCTAAGTTCCGGGATAAACTATCTGCGTGCGGAATTGCGGAGCAGGTGGATTCATAAACGATACATTTAGTCCTCCAGAAGTTATTTAATTCTCGAGGGTATCACGCCAGAAGCATGGAACAGGAGTGTGGTGGTGCTCTTCTTCAAAAAAGGTGTAACTATCTTATTGAAGAATTATAGACCCAACTTAATCCCGAGTAATTTGTAGGTATAAGCTGTTCTCGAGAGTCCTTTCGAACCGCCTCGAACGCAGGTTTGATTACTTCCAGCCTCCCGAACAAGCCTGTTTCCGGAAAGGTTTTGGCACCATAGACCACATACACACGCTCCGGCTGATTATATAGAAGACTCTGGAGTATAATTGGCCATTATATTTGTGAACTATGAAAAAGCCTTCGATTCAATCGAGACCTGGGCAAGTGGGCAGTAATGCAGCCTCTTCAGCGATGCCATATCGAATATAGGTATATCGAAGTAATGAAGTGCTTGTATATTACACCGCCCACCGTATCAATCCGACTGCAGGACGAGAGCACGAAACCTATTCTATTGTAGAAAGGCGTGAGAGAGAGATGTTATTTCTCCAAACTGTTCAGGAACGCATTGGAGGTTTTAAAGCTCTTGGACTGGAACGGATACCTTGGGCAGATTATCCAGTTAGGCAGGTCCAACTTCAACAAAGAGGTCACCCGAAGAATCTAACTTGGATGCCAGTGTTCGGGAAGTTACGTGACATTTTCTCGTCCATAATTTCACAGTGCCTGGAGACAAGGGTCTTCCACCAGTGAGTGTGTGTTACCAGTAATGACTTATGGAACTGAGACGTGGTCCTTAACTGCTGGCGTTTTGAAAAAGCTCAGAGTCACACAGCGGGCAAGGGAAAGAGCTAGTATGCTCGAAGCTTCTTTGCGCGATAAAATTCGGAACGAGGATATTCGTCAAAGAACTAAAGTTTACGACATAGCTCTCAAGGTTTGCAAGCTGAAGTGACAAGGGTAGGCCACATCGCTCGTAGAACTGATAACCAATGGGGAAGAAAGGTTCTAGAAAGGCGACCACGGACTGGAAGACGTAGTGTAGGAAGGCCTCCCACTAGATGGGCCGATGACATCAAAAAAGTCGCAGGCAACCGGTGGATGCAAGTGGCAAGTTGTCGTTCAGTGTGGCGGTCTAAGGGGGAGGCTTATGTTCAGCAGTGGACGTCTTCAGGATGATGATGATGATGATGATGATGATTATTGGTAGATTTTCACAGTTTAAATCGCACTGATTGAAAATGCTTATGTCCTAAGTTGGGGGATAACCTAACTGCGCACCAAATTTCATGCAAATCTGTCCAGCTTTTTGAGCGTGACGACCTAACAAACATACACACATGCACACACGCACACTCACAAACTTTCGACTTAATAATATTAGTTAGATTACCAGCTCATTTGGAAATATTCCATTTTGTTCTAATTTTATACAAGAAAATTTTAGTTCATTATTGGAACATCTCACAAATATAACTATTACTCAATAACTACAAATAATACTTAAACCTTAGCTACCACACAATAAAACCGTGTTAAATCTGCATATTATGAACTAAAAGTAATTAAACATACTTAATTTCATAATAGTTAAAATGACATTTGAAAACTTCTAAAATCTTTAAACCTGATTTTCTCCAAACTACGATTTTCGAAATGTTCCAGTACTGATTTGGACCGACGATATGTCAACCATTAACATTTGTATACTGCAAATCAACAGTAGGTAGGTATACTGATAATTTTGTTGTCAAAATAACTCTTTGGTTGTTTGCTTATTATTCAACGTAGGTTGTTAGGTAGGTTAGGTATAGGTACTTAACGAAAAGTCTGAAGCTTCAGTCGGTTTCCTATTTAATAAGCGCTTAATAATTATGTATTATAATATTTTATGCTACGAGTAGGAACCCTTCACATTCGCGTATTATTATCGTCTCAACGTTTTTTGTAATAGGTGGTAATAGGTTGTACCTACCACACCATACCGGAAATCATGCAATTTTAATTACGTTCGCTTTCGGATCTTTTATTTTTTGACAACCGGCAGCACCGTTTGATTGCGCGGCCAGCTCTTTCATAAATCAAAAATAGTTGGAGCCAGGGGGGGACAGTTTCAAAGACCTGTCACTTGGAAAACATAGCGCCATCTAGTTTTTGTTCCCGTATACTTTTAGTTTTTACAATTACGAATAGATGGCAGCACAAAGGAACTAAACTACACTGCCGAAAAGTCACCTTTTTCAATGCTGTCTACGTCAAATCAAGAGTTGGGCTGTCACTGTCAGTCTGTCTGTACCTACTGTATTTTTTGACCGTTGCATTCAAAGAGTCAGTTTTGAAAATTATTTTTGCAAAATGCAAAGCAAACCATTTGCTAAATTTTACTGCAAAAAAGAAAAAGATAAGTAATAATACTTACTTGGTGCTTGCAAATATTTTCTTTCATTAGTTGATTCAGTCGAATTGCGTGTTGTGTTTCTCCTGGAGTTTGCAGTGCTGTATTTTGTGCAATTATTAATGTTAAGTGTACTTAAAGGTGCATAGTTGGTGCAGATCCATGAATCGAATTTTGTCAAGAAAAATAAAGTGTGAAGGTAAAGATGCAACTAAGAGAAGCACTGTCGTCGCACAAAAACAGAAAATAAATCATCTTATTATGTACCTAATCATTATAATGACGGTATAAAACTTGAATTTTATTGACGCCCCTGTTTCATTCAATGTTGGTTCTAGTTTGCTTATTTAACTTCATTTATATAAATTTATTTTTATTCTACTGGCTATTCTTTTATTGAGTCATGGCTCTGCTACGCGTTGGCGAAAAAGAGATGCAATGCTGTGGCCATCCTTGTCGGCACGTTTTCTTTTCGCTCGCAGTACCTACTCAATCCTTTTGTTTGGGTAGTATATTATTATCGATACGTAAACCTTAAAACTTAACTTACATAATATTATATTATTATATAACATAATATACCTACCTACCATACTTTAATTAGGTAAGTCGGTACTTTAACTAGGTACCTACTCTACATTCATTAGTTTCTCTGAAGTATAACTCTATATTATACATAATTAGGTACTTACACTTATAAAAAATATGACAGAAAGTTTACCTACCTAATTATTAATGTTTGTACTGAACTTTCACTTAATTATACAAATGTTTTGTGTAAAAATACATTAAAATAAAAAGCACAAGCCAAATTAGCAAAACAACACGATATCACCGATGTTTTGGTGAGTAAAAGTGGTCAGTCCGGCCGGCCAATCACGCCATGGATAGTTGGAACGGACCAATCAAACAAAGTGAGGAAAAATATGTCCGTAAGGATTGAGGAGCCACTTTTGAAAAATTAACAATTTCTAAATGGAATATCACGCAGTTTAAATGTAGGTGTGTCAATAAAATTTGTACCCTAAAGCAGATTTTAGTAGATTTTATGCATAAAAAGTTCTGTTACTGTAAAGGTGGCACCTCAATTCAGCAAATCAGGATTGAGGTGCCATTTTTCAAGTGAATAGAACTGGTTAAGTTATGGATGAATATTTCTGAAAACGCAATATCTTTACGAACGTGCTGTATATTGGTTGCCACCAAACTCTGGGGCTTGAACGGCTTCAATTTAAAAAGATATATAACATTCAAAGTGGCGCCAAAATCTATAAAAAATCGATTTTAATTTTTTTATTTTTCATTGATATAACTAGTCAATTTACAAAATAAACTTAATGGAAAAAATGTAGATAGTTGGCTGAAATTGTAGCCAGAGAATGAAGTAATAAAACCAAGTGGTTTTTTTGCTGCGACTAATTTTATGTGGCTCCTCAATCCTTACGGTCTGGAAATAATATTTCGCTATAACTACGTGACAACAAAACGAAATCGAACGATGAATATCCCAAAAAATTTTAGATATGCGTACCTTAATATTCATATATAATTTAATCACGCTACGTATCCTATATTGGACAAAACACACAAATTTTTACTTTATCATACAAATTTTCTTAAGCGGTGACCATAATTTAAGTATGTAACCAGGGATATGGAATCCAAGAACTACTTACGCTTTTTTGTGTTGGACCCGCCGCACTGTTAGTGCAGTCAGCCAGTGTAAACAGCTCGTTTAATAATATAATATCTGGATGACCGAGCTTTGCTCGGTACCTACTTTTTTTTTTATAAATTGTGTTTTTAGGAAATTCTATTTATGTACGAATTACTAATAAAATGATGAAATATGAATAATATTTTTCGATCTTACCGATAGAATAATAAAAAAATATGAACTGGTTATTTAAAGAAAAAATCATAAAAAAAAACACGGAAAAAAACAAATGATTCCTAGCTAGATCGATTTATCGTCCCCGAAACCCCCTATATACTGAATTTCATGAAAATCGTTGGAGCCGATTCCGAGATTCCAATTATATATAATATATATATATATATATATACAAGAATTGCTCATTTAAAGATATAAGATAGGGAAGTATACATAAGTAGTTTCAATTAGGTAGGTAATACCTAATCTAAATTTACACTATAAACCAACCTGAAACTTGGGTGAAAACATGAATGTACCTTCCTACTGATTAGTTTTTTGGTGTATTATATTATTACCTATGCCTACACCCGAGCGTGTGTAATTTAATATTATTATATTTAATGTTAATATTACATACCTACCTATCAGCAAATATAGCACTTGTACAAACCATTAGCCTGGGTTACACAAGAGGAGAAGGTAAGTAGGTAAGTACCTACTTATCTGGAACGCTAACGGCAAAACATGGTGTCATAGTATGCAATTCTCTCCTGTGGTTGTTAGGGATAACCCTAACCTACCTACGTACCTACAGCTTGGTACATACAGCTTGGTAAAATATAGTAGAAAATTAAATTAATAGCAGTGCCACTATCGCATGTGTAATGTGTATTGATGAACTGGTAGCCCTCATGGCATAACGGATCAATTTTGATACTTTATAGTAATTAATTTAATTTTAAATGAATGAAGCACCATAAGTACCTATGTAACGACATCACATTAAACATACATGCACACATCATATTATTACGCCTCTTTCCCGAAGGTGTACCTACTTTTATTATTATTTTTTATTTTCATATTATAAAAACAGAAAATAAAAAATTTAAAATTTTTGTATCTATATTGTTCCACTGCTGGGCAAAGGTCTCCCCTATTTCCTTCCATACATTCCAAAAAATATTAAACTACTCTCACTCTCTAGGGCCTAACAACCACGTTTAGGTCCGCTAAGCTGAGCAAATAATAATAATATGACACAGTTTTTGAGCATGAGATGTGAAAACTTATGTACTATTTACGCACGTAAAATATATTTGTAAATCTATTTATTATACTCGTATAAAAACCAAAACTGACTGACTGACTGATCGACTAACGCACAGCTGAAACCACTGGGCCTAGAACCATGAAATTTTTCACAAATATATTGTATGTGTCGTAGGCGTGCAATAAGAAAGGATTTTTGAAAATTCAACCCCTAAGGGGGTGACCGATTACATAATTATTGCATCACTAGCTGCGCCCCGCGGTTTCACGCGCGTTAGGATAATATACTATATATCTTTATGAATTGTAGTCCATGTGTTATTCTGGTATTATGTAAGCTATATTATTGTGAAGTTTCATCAAAATCCATTCAGTAGTTTTTGCGTGAAAGAGTAACAAACATTCATCCATAATTACAAACTTTCGCGTTTATAATATTAGTAGGATAAAATACACTTCATATAGAAATGATGCGAATTTTTGTCATTAAGATATTTTTTTACCGACACATGGGCTGTTTGCACTGAATAAACACACTTTCAATTATATATCCTATATCACCATAATATTATTATCTAATACTATAGTCTGAAGGTGTGCACAATGCACAATGCACAAACCAGATATAAATCACAGATTCCTAGATCAGGGTAAGTATAATCATTTTACAATAAAGATTTGTTCATAAAACGAAAGCGCGACAACATAACGCTATGCAAAGATATTTTTCACTATTTTTTAGTTGTAACCGGTTTGATTATTATTTAAACTGTACAGTATTAAAACTAAAAAAATATCACATAAAATTAATAAACCACGAACCATAAATATCTATGCATCCGAAAATACTAATAACCCAAAAAACAAATCTAGATGTGATATGGGTAGGTGTGAAATTGCGTTGTCACGTTGTCTACTGGTGGAATGCTAACCTACCCACGTTTGTGTACTTATTGCTAAGTCAAATGAACATCTTTTAATTACATCACTTAGAAGATTAATTTAAAATAAATTATATAGATGGCTGATTATGTCACACGTGCTACGTATTATACGATACTCGCGGTGTAAGTAAGTATATTAAATGCACGCCAGAAGTTAAGTCACGCCGTGTAGTTGTATTCTACTTAGACCGCTCGTATCGTAATGTGCCTACTACCTACCCACTTTTATATCATATAGGTATGTCATAATATATTAATATGATGTGACGTTGTTATTGATTATAATTGAAGTAAAACTTCTTTAAGCGCGACTAGGGAGTAACTCAGATTTTTTCTGACGGAAGTAACGCTTACTATAGTCTGTGTAGTTTGCTATTTAAAAAAGGTTACATTGACGTGTCAATGTAGTGTCAATGTAACCTTTTTAAATAGCAAACTACACAGACTATAGTAAGCGTTACTTCGGTCAACGCCAAAAAAGTTTTACTTCAATCGCGCGTAAAGGTTACACGCACACACTTTTTTTTTAAGTGTCCTATTTTTTTCTTGAATATTATGGTCACCGCAGTGAAATTTGTATGAGAAAGTAAAAAATTGTGTGTTTTGTCCAATATAGGATACGTAGCGTGATTAAATTATATATGAATATTAAGGTACGCATATCTACAATTTTTTGGGATATTCATCGTTCGATTTCGTTTTGTTGTCACGTAGTTATAGCGAAATATTATTTCCAGACCGTAAGGATTGAGGAGCCACATAAAATTAGTCGCAGCAAAAAAACCACTTGGTTTTATTACTTCATTCTCTGGCTACAATTTCAGCCAACTATCTACATTTTTTCCATTAAGTTTATTTTGTAAATTGACTAGTTATATCAATGAAAAATAAAAAAATTAAAATCGATTTTTTATAGATTTTGGCGCCACTTTGAATGTTATATATCTTTATCTATATTGAAGCCGTTCAAGCCCCAGAGTTTGGTGGCAACCAATATACAGCACGTCCGTAAAGATATTGCGTTTTCAGAAATATTCATCCATAACTTAACCAGTTCTATTCACTTGAAAAATGGCACCTCAATCCTGATTTGCTGAATTGAGGTGCCACCTTTACAGTAACAGAACTTTTTATGCATAAAATCTACTAAAATCTGCTTTAGGGTACAAATTTTATTGACACACCTACATTTAAACTGCGTGATATTCCATTTAGAAATTGTTAATTTTTCAAAAGTGGCTCCTCAATCCTTACGGACATGGAAAAATTTATGAAATAAAGCATTGGTTTTTGCTCTACCTACTCTACTTTGACGGCGTGCAGGGAGAAAACTCTACCTACGTTTAATTAGTTTTCCAAAACTATACTAGAGGGCACTGTTACGAATTCTTTTTTGGCTTTCCATTATTGAAAAGAATTTGTAACAGTGCCCTCTAGTATGGCGCCCAATTAAAATATTCTGAATTATTCAGCAAAATATAGTTGGGCGCCATTATTTATTTTTTTGTCGGTTCTTGTTTTTTGTTGTATACGAGTACTCATATAGCGTGTTTATAGGTAAACTAATTAATGAAGTACTTACTAAATTATATATGTAGTTAGATGAATCTAGAGCACAGACTATCGGTAAGGTACACCTACTTACCTATGATTTTATATCCGAAATAAAACTTTCTCAAAGTTGTGAGTTGAATATTAAAAGCCATTTAGTGACCGATTGCTTCACGTTTAAACTATCAATGCCCACATTATGGAAATTAAATTCGTGGATTTTTTCTTAGACAGACCTATTGCCCCCCGCACAGAATATTATGTTTCATTTCTCCGTTAGCTGCGTTCGAAGATTGCTGTCGCTTCTCTGTCTGTGGCATCTGAGGAGTACAAGGCAATGTACTCTGTTCAGTAGAGTGTAAAATAAAAAGAGCAAATCAGCCTCTATTTCTAGTGCTTTTAGAACCTCAAAAGCAAAAAAATAGTGTTCCATTTTTTAAATCAATCCCAATAAGTCAAGCTGTAATTTTGATAGCGTTTTGTTTTTTTCCACGTCTGCGTTTTGTTTCTCATGGATTAAATTAATAATTTAATAAAATAAGTAAAAGCTGATAATTCTATAGTTTTTATTTATATGGTGCTGTGATAATAATGTGTCGGACAACATGTTGGATATTATTTTTTGTCGTTTTATCAACAGAAATAGGTAAGTCAAAACCAATGGTAATTATATTTTTTTAATTTGTAGCTTATCAGTCCTATTTTTATGTACTAACACAATTTCGTCCACACGTTTATTGTTTATTTATTTGTTAGTATTGCACAAAAAAGAATAACTTAACAAGTAGGTACCTACCTAGATTTATAAAACTTGTTATAATAAATAATAAATCCGTCCTTATAATTCCTACATAATACAAACTATTCCTTCACAAACAGTAAGTACCTATTTAGGTGTATACTATTTATTTACATAGTCAATATTTCTAACGCCACACATCACTATCATGTAGATAGTACATAGTTGTACAAACATTTTACTAAGTAAGTATAATATTATTGAACTCTACTCTACCTCAAATTTAAAAAAAAATTAGTGCTAATAAAAAAATAAATTAAAAATCCTCTGTTCTGCAAGTTCTGCAACTGGGCTCGGTAGGTAGGTACATAGAAGTACCTACTGCACATCAAAAATTTTCTGTTGGCACGCTATCTAGCAATAATAATTATTATACAGCTACTTATTAACAGAAATGTAGGTATAGCACTCAGCATCTACGATTCATCGACGTAAAAAATTATGTTATGCCGACCAATTTTCCCGCTCCACTGATTTCAACCTACTCTGATGAACAATAAAAGAGAAAAATGATTTTTCGATCAATACGCAGTTGCGTGGGCTCAGTATAAATAAAGAAGTAAAAGAGTTTTATTTTGTAGGGAGAATGTAGGTTGAGGAAACGTTGTAGGTACGTACCTAATTACCTATATTATTATACTGTAGGCACTTTACCTAAATCAAACCCCATTCAATTCGTGCGATCATAATTGAAACATTTTTTTATCTACTAGCTGTGTCCGTGACTTCACGCTTTACTGGGATACCGAATATAAATAGCATCAAATATTTTTCATAAAATTTTCTTAACATTGCAAGATATCGAAATGGGACATAGGCGTACCTACACGAAAAACTAATTGCTTGTTGTGGGTTGTGGTTGTGGGGCCTGGGGGCTTACCATGACGTCTTATTGCGATCCAATCGACGACCTAAACAGAATCAAGTGATACATGGCTTTCGATGTCATTTAGTTAGACGGCAATCCTCCTCAATTGGATCGTAATAAGACGTCATGGTAAGCCCCATGTTCGAGAAAAACGGTTATTTTTATGATAACAACATCGCAACAACAGCTTTCACTAAACTATTGGCTTTTATTTTGAAATCACGGAAAGATAGGTACTTCAATTTTATTATACTTAGGTATTATGTTATTATCCTAATTACCCTCATGCTGATGACACTATTTTATTAAGCGTGTATTTTATGTATGAGAAAGTTAAATAAAAAAGGTTTGATTTTATGTTAATCGACTGCCAGCATTTATTTTCTAAGTTGTTTTTTTTTTGTACTGTTCACGTTCATTGACATTTTCTTACCATAAATCCGTGTTAATTTTTACTACTCAACACTCGCATTCAAAGTAAAAGTAAGAGTTGTCTTCGCTAACAATGAAACAATAAATCTATGGTCGCAAAAAATCTGCGCAATAATTTATACTTAGTACCTACCTACAAGTTCATTGTGCTTTAGTTTCTTCGTAATTTTCTCAAGGCTTGCAACTTTCTGCTCTATTGATAGAATTAGAATTTTTAAATGGAATTGAATTAAAATTTTGCTAAAAATAATTAATATACCGG
This sequence comes from Hylaea fasciaria, assembly GCA_905147375.1. Taxonomy (NCBI): domain Eukaryota; kingdom Metazoa; phylum Arthropoda; class Insecta; order Lepidoptera; family Geometridae; genus Hylaea; species Hylaea fasciaria. The sequence continues at coordinate 4,380,671 of LR990201.1, forward strand.
TTATCACTCAGTGGGTCGTTTCATCGCTTGGCATCTCAGACGATCAGGTGGAGAAAGTGGTTGAGGTGGTTTGTGGGCCCTTCCCAGCGTCAGATCCCAGTAAAAGTTAATTTTCATCAAATTATACAAGTATTCATAATATAGGTAATTATATTATCATCATTCCGCGGATACAATGAATGTAGAACAGTACTTAAATAAATATAATTTGCATCTTCGTAGCTCTAGAGGACGAATTTTGGAATTTTGAATTTTGAATTTCACCGCTGATCTTGAATTTACTGATTAGAATAATATCACAGGTGACTTTGACATCGCATAGTCTAATTATTCACCACGTACCTACTAGTAATAGTAAGTATTATAGTTCATACGAAATTTACGATATGGCGCAATTTTTTCTGGTGATTATGCTCATGAAAGATGTAGGTAGGTAAATTGTTGGATGATAAGATGATAACAAATTTTTGCTGTAGGTAAGTATAACTAGATAATAATCATAATTATATTATTTTTATAAGAAATTAAACACGTTTAGGGCTAGCTCTGGCTAGCTTATGCCAAATTATACACAATATGTACCAACTACGTATAAAAGTTATATAGGTACTAGATTAGGGCATAACAGTGCAATAAATGTACCTATTACTTAATTGTATTTAATCGAAATAAACAAATTGAATTCAAAACGAATAGACTGACACAAAGTTGACTTTAACAGTTTATCTAAAGGTAGAGTTACTCATTCCGTTATTTAAGAAAGTTAAACAGCTCTACTTCTGGCTTTTAACCGGTAAAGGCGTATTAAAAGATCTCGGCCAAGTCCTGGAACCGGTTAAAAGTATACACTTTCTTTGTATCGTCTTGTCTGATACAAACACTTGCTGACTTGTTGGTATAACGACATCTAAATTGCCCCAGGTAGGAATGCATATAGATTCGATTTGTGAATAACTAGGTGCACCTAAGCTATAATAATTATTATATTCTATGTCTTAAGCAAAATTTTGACAAATATTAATGCATTGATGCACGTTGTGTGTCCCTGTACTGTACCGCACCAAGTGTGCAATCATCATCATCATCAGCCTAAAGACGTCCACTGCTGAACATAGGTCTCCCCCTAGTTGTATAATCTTCCTAATAATAATTGATAGTGCAATAAGAATGAATATTTATTGGAAATATTATGCATCATAATCAACCCTTATCCAGAACGAAATTCAGAAGAGACCCGTGCTTAGCAGTGTGTGGGTACACTGCTGAGCACGGATCTCTTCTGAATTTCATGAGGAGGGTTAGGCCATATCCACCACGAGGGCTCGGTCCGAATTGGTTGATAAATATGCCTCCAAAATAATTCTCGGGTATGTGAGTTTTCTCACGATGTTTTCCTTCACCGAAAAGCGAGTGAGTGTTGGTACATATTTTTATGTTTCACACATGTGTTCGTGTCAGCACTGGGATTTGACTTGTCACCTCCTGCTTGGCAAGTGGGGCTTCACCCACTAAGCAACCACCGTTTCTAGAAAATATGCATGAGATATAAATACATTTTGTACTATAGTTTACGGTTTTCTAAATGAATAAAATAATTATTCAATAAGTTTTCATTTTGTTTTTATATTACCGAATGATTTGTTGAAATAAAGATCTTAACTTATTTCAATAAAATTATTCAAAATTAATACAGTACTTACCTACTTATTATACCGTAATATTAGAAAGTAGACACAAATACACAATTGTGATTAAAAATATTATTACCTACCTATATTATGATATTTGCATAAATCACGAATGAAACACACTCATTAGTTCTACTGGAACCCTAGATATTTCTAAGTTTGGCGTCAAACGAAAATCAACATAACACATCGCACATCAAAGAAAGTTTAAGGAGTTAACTCTTCGAAAGTTCCACAAGGTCAGACAGTGACCGCTGATGATTTTAATTGGTGTTTTCAGTGACCGAGGCAGACGGGGACATCATGACCTCCATGCTGGACTTTCGCTATTGGCGGTGCGTCATGAAACGCGATTGGAAGTGTCCGGACAGCGAGATTAACTTCTTTCTGTACACGCCGTGAGTAAGCCATCGTTTCAGAACTTTGTACACCCAATATGTATACAGTATATCTATTAATTTCAATAGACGCTTTTGTTATTTCGATCGACACCGTTTCGCTATTATTAGTTGTTTGTCGAATAAGTGGTGCTGGCCTTTGCTCTGGTGTCAGAGTTATCAGGCTGCTAAGGACGATCGATAACAACCAGGATGGATAATTTGTTCAGGTTACACTTTAATGCAAAGTCAATTCGGAATATTATATTCATACGTTGTTAATGTAATTATTAGGGCGCTGAAAGGGGCAAAGAAATAAAACCAACTTGATTACTCCAGTAGAAAACATTATTGTGTAGCACAAAATATCACAAGTAGATCTGCACACTACATGTTCTTGCCAAATGACACGACAATGATGATTTATTGTTTGTTGTCCGTATCAAACAAGTATGTCGGGGACATTGTCAAAATCTCAGTATTGCAGTAACTAAGTAATCGTACTCATCCTCATATCCATCTGTTGCAACTCCCTTCATATCTGCGCAAAACGTGAGCATTGGTAAAGATTGGTCGCTCCCATTTAGGCCAATGGTTATGTATTTTCTGTAACATACTCGTCAGCGATCCTCACATGTTTTATAATACACAGGGAACGCCCATTCAAGCAATGGATCGACGTTCGCCGTCCAAAGCTTCTGGACGTCTATGGATGGGACCCTGGCAGGAAGAACGTGCTAATAATCCACGGATTCAATGGAACTTATTACAAGACACCTCTGAGTTTTATTCGAGATGGTAAGTACCTACTAGTCCAGAATTAAACTCATACCTATCATTACCTATAGAACACTCACGTCACATATAGATTTAATTCTTATTCTTACAACCTACGTCTTATCCTTTGATTTACTGGACATTACCTATCAATCTGGAAATCACCAAGAAATTATGTTCGTTTCCTACTTCACCAGGATCAAGATCACAGAAATCCACGACTTTTGACTAAGTCGACACATTGTTGCGTTACTCCATTTTTTCACCACTTACATACATAATAGCTATCATTACAATGTTACAATGGTTAGGTACAAGAACCACTGGACCATAATCAGAAATCGATTACTTTCTTACCTTTCTTGTTACATTCGCCATCGTGTTTCTTGTCGGCTCTTCACTAATGGTTGTAGTTATGCCGAATCCGGTGGTAGAGTTGTCTTTTTTTTATTGGACGGCTTGCTTTTGACTTTTATCTCATTGGATGTCTATTTTTTTTATTCCATGCTGATTCTGTCACTGTAGCTTTCCAAATATGAAATAATATACGCTTTATATAGCAAAAAAAACATTTAAATACCCTAGGGCTTAAAGGGTAGATGTTGCCACAACCTGCCAGGCTTAGCGTGTTTATTACATACCTTGGTCCACAACGAGTGAGATATATGCGAGCATAATATTAAAAATGTTATAAAATCCATCAGACCGTCAGGTAATTTACCGTGGCTGTTGAAGGCAACGACGCGTTTGAGAATGTGTTAATTTAGTTTTAACTGCTACAGGCTGATATAAGCAAGACTTTCTCTGGACTAGATTACTCTTGATTCTAGCTGTGTTCGATTTCTTGCTATCTCGATTGATTATTGTCATTTTCTAAGAGCTTTTCGATATGGATGGATGAGAGTTGAGATCGAATCTTGCAAATCAATTCTAAGTTCCCGTTTTTCAATTGCTTCCCTTTTGCACTTCTGATGAAAATACAATGTTCTGATGACACAGCAAGCTGATAATAATATGATGATTGATATTATAACTACTAAAGAAAAACAACGGAATTTCTCAGTGACTAACCATTGCATTGGATTCATTTCCATCACGTATTTAGATCGAATTTCATTTTAGCTATTCCGGTAAAATATTGTTTACCAGAAACTAATTTATTTTCTTTTGTACAGCCTACCTGTCTCGTAAAGACTACAATGTGTTTGTGGTGGATTGGGCACCGCTCACCCGATTTCCGTGCTACCTATCAGCTCTTTCTAATATGAAGTAAGTATTTCTAACAACCTATGTATGTACAGATTTGTGAGATGCCGTAAAATAATATCCGAAGACTCGATAACTATCTTTACCCCAGCTAGACTATTATATAGATCATGCGAATGATATGCCATCGGTTTCCAATAGATAATACGTATAATCTGCGCGTGCGGGACCGCGTCAGCGCGATTCCGGCGTCTACTTTTACTCGAGACAGTTCGACATCCTCATAAATACCAGCCAACAAGTGTATTGATACATAGCAGCGAAATCATCTTCACTTATGAATAAAAATTTGCAAATGACGATACGCTACAACGTCGAATTTTGTTCTCCTATTTCGGCATAATTGTGATTTTAATTACATCGTTTTTAGGGTTCCGTATTTAACATTTCAGATTAGCAGCACAATGTACGGCTCAGCTTTATTCCTACATCACACAAGCCGGTGCCTTGGCCAGAATGATCACGTGTGTGGGTCACTCGCTGGGGGCCCACGTATGCGGTATGATCTCGAACCATCTCACCGAGAAGCAGTATAAAATTATTGGTGAGTCAACTAAGTATAGCTTCTTACATTATCTTATTAATATTGAAAATGCCAAAGTTTGTGTTCGTGTGTTTGTATTCTCTTCACGCCGCAACAGTTGAACTGATTCTGGTGAAACTTGGTATACTTAATCACTTATGGATATTATTTATAGGTTCTGGAATAGAAAATAGGATACTTTTTATCCCGTAAAATATTACGGTATCTGTGGGACAATAGCGATCGCGGGTGAAATCGTGGGGTGCAGCCAGTTTAGGATAATGTACTGTACCTTCATTCGTTGACCACCTATGACATTGACATCAATGTTTTGCGATCGGACGTTACTGTGATCTAATTATTGAAAACTTGTTCAAAAACGCGTAAAAAAAAACAGAAAATTAATATGACAATGATATCTGGTTAATATAATCAGAAATGGAATCTCGACTGCTAACAGGTAAAAATATCGAAAGAAAAATGTAGACATAGAATTTGTAACAGCTTATATTTATCATCTTACCTTTTCCAATTTATAATCTAAGCACACAGGTATATTATCTGATGATATGTAAGTTATAAAAAAGGAGGAGTATCATAAAATGAATACGCGTTTTTAAAGCTGCGGTTGTTTTGGTAAAGCCACTGTGACGGTTTTGCATTCCAAGTAGTTGTTGATGCCGTCCTCACCCCTGCAAAGAGACACTTTCATTAGGACTAGTATTTTTTAGTTATGTATTTCGAGCAGTTAATTGGTGAGCATATTTACCATATTTCTGAAATGTTTTTATTATCAAGTAGGTAGGTACCTAAGTATTTGTTCTTGGTCCATCAATAGGTAGGTATACTTACAATTCTCTCCCAAGTCCGGAATCCTTAAAACCTCCGAAGGGAGTTTGGCTAGAGACGTGTTCAAACGTGTTAATCCTGAAATAATACACAATAGTAATGTTTCTTTCCATAATAATAAGACATCAGCAAACAAGCACATCTGTTATACACATCAATTTAACAAACAAAATGTTTCAAGAAAGACGTTCTCAAATATTTATACCTAACAATTATTGCAACCGAATCAATTCATAATAACTTTTGCCCAGACCATAAATCGTAGTATTGCTCGATTTAATTCAGAACTTCCTCTGAAATAATTCTGATCTCTACGAAAATATTAGAACTCACCAAACAGACCCTGCTCGTACGAATTTGGCAAAACTAAGAGCAACAGTGATGTTATTTGTGACAACGCCGGCAGCCAACCCGTAGTTGGTGTCATTGGCTCTATCCACCACCTCTTCAAACGTGTCGAACTTGAGGATGCATTGGACTGGTCCGAAGATCTGAATATTATGGGGAAAAGTACTAAATAAATAAAATATAATAGAATAATTTTATTTCGAGTTACATGCAGTCATATCGGGTTCACACACTAAAACAAAAGTAAAAAGTCATGACCGACATTATGGTGTATCGGTAATTCTGTGACCTAGTATTTTTAGATGTGAATTTCAAGTATAAATTGTGGTAACACCTCCAACCACATCGTTACTTGATAAGACCAATTGAGATAGTAGTCAAATGCATGCTTGGCTATATAGTAGGTATGGAAGATAGGAATATTTCGGCAGTAATTAATTTCATTATGTACCTATAGAGTAATAAAGAATGTCGCTTACTTCTTCTCTAGCTATTTTCATATTATCTTGTACATCAGCGAAGACTGTCGGCTTGATGTAGTATCCTTTACCACCCAGTTTGTCACCACCAGCTACTAATTTAGCTCCATCTTTCTTTCCAACTTCGATGTAGTCCAACACTTTAGTGTACATCTCTTTGTCGATCTGCGAAAATATTATTGTGCATGTTTGATTTGGGGCCACCTTTTTATGATAATCATTATTAACTTTGAATTTCACATACGAGTCAGGACATGCCTCCGTCATTTCCAATCTTATATCAATGAACATTGAAATTAATTTGGCTTGTACCTGAGGTCCCTGTTGTACATTGTCGAAGGGGTTCCCCACGGATCTCTTGCTAGCGATCTCCGCGGCTTTCTGGACGAACTGGTCATAGATACCAGACTGGACGTAGGTTCTTGATCCGGCGCTGCAGCACTGGCCACCGTTGGCGAAGGCAGCAGCATGCGCGATTTGGGCTGCGTTCTCCACTGCAATTGAAGAATTTGTCTGTTAGGTATAGGTTTAACGCATGTACCTAAGTTTGAACTCAGTTTTTGGCGCATCCCACACTCTCTGTCACCACACTGTTTCTCTCTCTGCAGAGTACAATGGATGGACTTATCGATAATCTTTAGACTGTTTTCGTTATTATGAACCACGACGCAGATAACACCTGAATTTGGCTTTATTACGTCGGAACGCATTCGATTCAATTGCTTAATGGGTGGATTCATATTGTGGATATTTGCAACGTCTAGACAATTATTGTCTTACCGTCAGCATCGTTAAATATAACGAGAGGACTCTTGCCACCTAGTTCCAAAGTCACCCGTTTTAGGTTCACGGCCGCAGCTGCTCCAAGAATCATTCTTCCAACCTAGAGGAAGATATGTGATGTTAAACATAATATTTCGACTACTATAGCAATAACAGCAAGCAATGCTCTATACCAATTTCTAAGTTGGTAATTAATTGTTGGTTATAACTACAGACGACGTGTCAAACTTTGTAATGCGCATGAGAGTTTTCTTATGACGTAGCAAGATTTCATAGGTTATTTCTTGAAGACATTGGGCTATATAATATAGTAAACATTGGAAATCGACGGCATCGTGAATTTGCTTATGATAATTGATAGGACAAGCACTTGCTCGACACCTTATGTATGGATGGTGGTCTTACCTCCGTAGAACCAGTAAAAGCGACCTTGTCTACATCAGGGTGGTGTGTGAGGGCATGACCAGCAGTAGGCCCGAAGCCAGGGACGACGTTAACCACTCCTGGGGGGAAGCCAGCCTCCTTGATGAGAGCAGCCACGGCCAAGGCTGTGAGAGGAGTCTGCTCTGCTGGTTTCAGTACTATAGTGCAACCTAAAATCGTGCGTTTCAGTGTTGTGAACGGTTATTGGACTTTTCATAGTTGCAATAGAGCTCTGTTTTGAATAGATCTCACCTGCTGCCAAAGCAGGAGATATCTTCCATAACATCATGGGGATGGGGTAGTTCCATGGTATGATCTGACCACAAACTCCCACGGGCTCCTTTAACGTGAGTGATAGCACCTCACCATCTGTGGAAAAATGCATTTTGTTGAAAAACTAACTGAAATAAGGTGGTTGATAGGTATTGTGGTGGTTTTATTAGATAAATCGACTTATTTCAAGTGACAATAATTATTGACGACGTAAATATTTGTTAATACTTGTAGATAATAATAACAAACAGTCAATAATTCAGCTAGAGATATAAACTGTGTACTTTGTTTACATGGTCACAATTCCACCATATTATTATCTCATTTAGTTGAGACAGACGAGTGTCGTGTCGATTTTCACACATCGATCACGCCGAATAGAATAGGAAATGTCGTGACAATAACATCATCATTATTCGTTATGTCTGGAAGATAACGCACAATTATTCACAATAATATCGATTGATTATAAGAATTGAGGGCATATTCACGTGTGATTATTTGTCTAGAGTCGGCTTCGCTATCCATTAAATGATGCGTTTCTTGTTCTTTTTTTCTTTTGTATCAGTGCTTCTACCGTTGTGACACGGGCTAAGTATAGGCTAAAACATCTTGCTGACAGGGGCACGTTTCATTTAAATATTGGAAGCGATATAGAAAACTCCGCATGTATTGTAGTAACACTACATGGTACCCATATTTTAGTATTTTTACCCACTTTCTAGAGTTTTTTGTAGCGTCAAAACTTTGTATGGATAGGCCACGTCATGACTGTACTAATTTATCTACAGTTTCACACGTACACCAAGTTGTAGTTAGTACAAAAAATCATTCTTCCCATTGGAAGAAAAACGTCATCGTGGAGCGTTAACTATCTCCTCAGTTAGGGATTTAACCTAGCACTAGCGAAGATATCATTTTATGGGTTAAACTTACCCGCAGGAATGGTGTTTCCAACAATTTTATCGGCTTTTCCGGCGTAGTATCTCAGAACACTAGCAGCATAGTAGACTTCGTCCTCGGCATCCTTCACAGGTTTTCCGCAGTCCAAAGTTTCGAGTTCTGCCAGATACCTGGCCTGAGACTCCATCAGCTCAGCGAGTTTGAGCATGAGAAGGCCCCGTTTGGACGCATCCATGATACGCCATTTCGAGTAGCGTTGGAATGCCTTTTTTGCGGCAGCCACAGCTTGATCTATGTCAGCCTAAAATCAGTGTGGCACCACAGTGTAAAGGGACCATTTAGTAGAATGTTGTAGAACCATCTATTATTATTATTTTAGATACAAATTCATATGAATAAAACGACAAAACATTTATTATAATTGTGAGCGGTAATTTCGTTGCCCGATAAGAGTCTGTCTACTAGCTTCATTCCTTCTAGACTTCAGATGCTCGTATCTTGTAATCGAATTCTCATAAGTTGTAATGTCAATATACTTATAGCAGCTCTAAGTACTACTATTAAAAAGACATAGTAACAGCCGTGTATAGTAGGTATACCTACTTTATCTGCTTCAGCAACTTGCGTGATAACAGCCTCATTTTGTGGATTGACGGTTGGAAACGTCTTCTTGCTCGCAGCATCCACCCATTCGTTGTTGATAAACAACTGTAAAATGAACAAAAAGATAGTAAGTTGGACGGAATGATCGGCATACTTAGGTAATTGGGTCGATATTGATAAACGTTACTTCACAGATGTAAAACGAACGAACATGCTCGCTCAGTGTCGTTGATAATAGCGAACAGCAAAATACCGGCTTATTCCAGACAGTTATAAAAGCAAACTATGGAAAGATTTGTAGGTAACTGAAAAGTGACGTTTTAAACGATTTTGAAGGTAGTGCTTAGTAACTTCTATCTATCCTTATCGAAATGAATGCTTTAAACGCAATCAAGTTAACACAACAATGTATAACAAAACATGCTATACCTATCCACATGTTTATTGTACTTACAAAGCTTCCTATGCTTCTGAGGTTTCCATATCAAATAACATCATTCATGTGAGGGTATCACTAAGCTTAGTTGTTAATTTTTTTTATTTCTATGCATGTAAGGTAGGTACCATATCAAATTTTACAATATTGTAATCTCGAAGTTAACTCTGGAGATGTAAGTATTTGCGTGGAGTCACTCGACTGGTTGAACGACTCCATGCTTCCATTTCTACACTTGCATAGTACTTACCTATCTACTATAACCTTACCTACCTACATGGTAGTTACTTCGCCGGTTTATCTTGAAAAACACTTGAGGGTAGGTATAAGTAAGTGTATAGATAGTTGGTCTATTGCAAATTGAAATTGTAGAATTAATAATATTAGACTTCTGTGACAATTCTTCCTGTACTCAAAAATAAAATAGGCAACGACTGAAGTTTACCCAACTACGAGTAGGTACATACATAGGTTTACAAAGTTCTTATTTAAGCAAGTATACAACGAAATTGTTCAACGTAACGTTGCTAACATAAAATGACAATAATGTCAATGATGATACAATTTAATTAGCAAAATTAAATTGTTATCGTTATTTAAAGTGAGCTTATCAATGAACAACACTGTTTGTTTTACTGCTTCGTTGCCATCGCAAGGTGGTAAGTAAGTACCTATTTGGGAAGTGATAAATTAGAGGCTGATATAGTTGATGCTGGTAAGGTAGTTTTTATTTATTTATGTAGTTTAGACCCTTCATTAATTGCTGTAATGAATGTGAAATCAAACGATGCTAGTTTCTAATACTTATATGTATTTAATTTCCTATCTTTTGTTTTTAAAGAAACTCATTAGTATAAATCTCATAAATATGTAAAGAATATACTTTTACTTTCCGTCTGTTTTGAATTACTTAATCCAACTATAAACTCGTACGAGTAGGGGGTATACCTATAGCAAAGTAAGAGACAATCTGAGAACACGAGTAGAGAAACCTACCAGGGCTTAATTTTGCGGAAAGACTTATGTAAGTAAAGAACGTTACATTACCTTGGTGTATTTGACGTCCACTTTGACCATGTTGAACGGTATGAGAAAATTTCTGTCTGGGCTGCAAGCTACACACGTCCGATCTCGGGACCTGATTCGAGCGAACTGAATGTATCTGAACTTGACCTTGTTCTCTACTAATCGTTACATTGATAACGATTTTGAGCTTTATCAAGACGTAGGAAGGCCTGGAATATTAAAACTTACTGGAAGTAAAACAACAGTATTGGCAGAGAGATAAATGCACTCCGAAGTAGTTTAGCGCAGTACACGCAAGGGCTTATCTTACGTTGTCATGACATTTCATTAAGATAGATTTTAAAAGCGGGAGTAGAAGATGTTAATTTCTTTACACAACTCGGATGCACGACACAAGCCGCGTTGTATGCCGATATATACCATCCATCTATGCGTGTAGCATGTAAAGTGATGTATAATGTTGAATTACAAATACTACGAAGCAACTAGGAATGCTTTCGTAAATATGCGTTACATTTCTAGAAAGCAGCATAAATGAATGAACCTACCTATCTAAGAGAATAACTGAAAGTCATTATCATCACAAATTAAATGTCCACCCTCTGTCTTCATTACTAATACACCTCTTACCCGCCATTCACCTCGCTTTTGAACAAATTTAGTGTCTTTCTAAGATGTTTTTCAATAACATCGTCCCATCATTGAATCGGTACCTTCTACCTTAGTTGACTGTATTAAATAAACTCGTATATTATGTTATTTTGATCTCCTTATTAGGACTTGTTTTTTCTCCGATTTTGCCAAAGTAGTATTTTTCTCTTTTAATTTGTAACATTGTCGAATAGTTGCTGTATAGCATGGTAAAAGAAAACAATCCTGATTATAGTGTTTGATGTAAGTATGAATAACTGCCATATTATCAACATGCAACTCTTTTTATGTGGCACCACACCATAAAAACTTTGACAATCACTTCTGCATAAAAATGTATTGGTGAACAAAAATTGCCAAGTACGGTTTGATTGGAAATAGAAACTTCTGTATTGTGCCTGTGCAAATTAGGAGTCCATCTGATTACCCGTTCACACGGTGAATCTGTTTAAACCGGACCAATAACCCTGCATCAAAAGTGTTATGATTATATCCGAAAAATATTAAAAAGGGAGAATCTAGGCAAAACATTCCCTTCGACCGGGCAATTATGTAATTTGACAAACAAACAAGCATAACGCTAGTAGATCAGCACACGACAGTATTTTATTAATACGCTAAATAAAACGACACAGTTAAAAATATATATTTAATTTGGAAAACATTTGGTACAGTACAGCAGGTAACACTATTTGGTATTCAGTTCGTTTCGCTTAAAGTTGCGGCACTTTGGGAAGAGCGAAGGAAACAGTCTTGGTCTCCAAGTACTGCTGGATGCCTTCCTCACCCCTAGAATAAAAAATAGTTATTAAACTCACACCATTTGTTTAGCAGAATATGCAGGAAAGGTTCACGCCATCACATAAATATACACCTAATAATTATTAGTTTGTTAGTTCAGTTGTTTATTTTAATTCAAGAACCTATATCATTTATAATGTCTTCTTTATACTTACATACTTCGGTGTTTCTGTATGGGTATCCCATAATTGCATGCCCATTTAATGTTTTTAAAATTTAACTGAATGCATGTTTTGTCTTTAGGTAGGTAGTATAAAATGGATTTGAATTGTTCAGTAATAGTTATACTGCTATTCGGTACGAATCTAACGAAGTAAAGATTATAAAAATCGGTCCAGTCGTTTTCAAGTTCTAAATGTAACTAACACGACGTTGTTTTATATTTATGTAGGTAGATGAAATATATAATTTATAATATACTTACAGTTCACGTCCAATGCCGGATTCCTTGAAGCCTCCGAAGGGTGTCTGGGCTGCCACATGCTCGTAGGTGTTCACCCTGTTAATATAATAATTACTAGAAGCACCTCGCGGTTTCACCCGCGTTAACTACTATCCCGAGGGAACCATTAATTTTTACGGGATAAAAGGTAGCCTATGTCACCCGGGGATAGCATAGCTTCCCAACAGTGAAAGAATTTTTCAAATCGGCTCAGTAGTTTCGGAGCCTATTCATTACAACCAAACAAACAAAGTTTTCCTCTTTATAATATTAGTATAGATGAAAGAAATACCTACACGTATAGAAACAATCTGACGCAAGTTAGGTACTTATGCCCCTGTATAAATGTATTGACTTATTTGCACAATTTCTTAATTTTAAATGTGGCAAGTAAAATAACAGTTCTACTTTTAGTTAAAATTTACACAACATTAAGTCCCGATCAGACAGGTACCTACCCACCTAAGTTAGTAAGGTAGTATTCTAATTACAATTTCTTTGTGTAGCCAAATCACAGTCAACGCCCACGATTTAGTAAGTGGAAGCTAGGCTGAAAGTTTCTGGCAGTTAATTGACTTGAAAAATAATGCAATATTAAAAACAATATAAAAGCTAAATTACTTACTGCACTCGTAAAATACTCGTACTTACCACATAGAACCAGCACGAACATGCTTGACGAAGGACAGTGCAGTCGTGATATCGTTGGTGATCACACCAGCTCCGAGACCGTAGTTGGAGTTGTTGGCTCGGTCCACCACCTCCTCGAAGCTATCGAATTTGAGGATGCTCTGGACCGGGCCGAAGATCTGTAAAGTTTTCAAAAATAATAATGTAATAGTAGGTAATGTTTTCGGTGAAGGACAACGTGACGGATCTCACATGACGAAGAATTATTTTGGTGTTATGTGGTGATTTTTATTTTGAAAATCATGAAATGATAAAGATTTCAAATACTTAGATTGATTTACATTATCTTCCACTTTCATGATTCAAGTTAAGAGAACTGTACTGCTCTATTTACCTCTTCCTTAGCGATTTTCATGTCTTCTGTAACGTCAGCGAATACAGTCGGCTGGATAAAGAATCCGACCTTGCCCTGGCGGCCGCCACCAGCCACACACCTTGCCCCTTGTGACTTTCCAACGTTAATGTACCCCATCACTTTATCGAACATTTCCTTGTCAATCTGAAATGCGTGGAGGTTGCGAAAATTACAATCAATATACAGATGGTAGAATATAGATCTCTCGAGGTGAGGCGAAACCTTTTCCTCATAAAATACTTCTTCAGACTGTTACGAGGCGTCACATCCAACCCATCCTTACTCGCACAGATTCCTTTCCATATTCCGTTAGTCCCTAAGCATCACCTTCGACGACGAAAAGTCACTTTATTCCACATCCCTACGAATGTAGATGCACACACACCCATGTACAGAGCCCTAGCACTATTAAATCTAATCACCAGAGATTACTCTGGTGATATATTCTTTCAGTCTGAGCCTAAATTCTTGGCCCTGGCCGGCACGTATCTCGAGTCCACTGCAGCACCTACAACTGTACAAATTTAGAATATTATTATTATTATGTAAATACCTACTTGTAACTTGCATGTTTAGTTTTAACTGTTAGTGTAAGTTGTACTTTTTAATAAATAAATAAATAAATAAATAAATAAAACATTTTATGACTCTTGATAACTCTTGAACAGTTTCATGAAATTATAGTAGTTTACTTTTAACGGCGTGTAAGAGCCATATAAAATCTGTAGGTGTAATAGTGTTTTTGCTTATCACTTCAGGCACCGTCAAATGTTTGTTTTTCATAGTCAAGTCTCACCAATTATCATGTGACCCTGAAGCTAGGTCAGCGAAGCTTCGGCCAGTATACCAACCTGAGGTCCCTGCTCGACATCCTCAAAGGGGTTGCCAACGGTTTTCTTCTGAGCAATCTCAGCAGCTTTCGCAACGAACTTGTCATAAATCCCGGACTGCACGTAGGTCCTGGTGCCGGCCACGCAGCACTGACCAGCGTTGGCAAACGCCGCACTGTGAGCGATGCGGGCAGCTTTCTCAACTGCCAATATTTCGTTACTGTTTACTCTTTAATAAAAGGGAACGTTTTACTGGAAAATATTACAAGCATTTATCTTATAAAAAGAAAAAAAAATTGAGGGTTTCGTAGTAACGTTGTCTTGGTACTGTCAACTCGATCTTAGTGCTTGTTTTATATTTAGGTAGTCTACAGCCTTAGTCTTCAGTTTTATGTGTGTTCCGATAGGATGGATGCTCAAACTAGATTCAGGGCACCCAAACCTTCCAAAGTTTGTATGGTTACCCTGCCAAGCTCATCAACCCTAATATTAAAGTCATTACCATCGGCATCGTTGAAGACGACCAGAGGGCTCTTGCCACCGAGCTCAAGGGTGACTCTCTTAAGATTCACGGCACTAGCAGCACTCATGATAATGCGGCCAACCTGCAATGCAAACAACATTTTACTAGTTTACCGGTCCTACAAGTATATACTTAACTGCGGCATTTCAATTATTCTACTTTATTATTCCATATCCTGTGCTGCGAGTTCGCATTCCTAAACAAGCCATATAAGGCCGCGCAGACGTTTTTATCTCTTGAATGATTAGCTTGATAACTCTTCCTTGTTTACTGTGCTTGTAAATCTTCCACTGAATCTTAAGGTTTTAATTATTCAAGTGACTTTAGAATTCGTATGTTACAGCGTCCACTAATGCACTCGTATGATCATTAGGTGACACGTATTGTGATTCAACTCATTTCAGAACGTAATTATAATGTCCCAAAATAGATATTTTCACTTCTAAAATTATAAGCCGAAAGTTGAGCAATTATTTCTTACCTCAGTAGAGCCAGTGAAGGCAACCTTATCCACATCGGGGTGGTGAGTTAGGGCGTGGCCGGCGGTGGGTCCATATCCAGGCACTACGTTGACGACGCCTGGTGGGAAGCCAGCTTCCTTGATCAGAGCCCCCATGGCGAGGGCCGTAAGCGGGGTCTGTTCTGCTGGCTTCAAGACAATAGTGCAACCTGAATAATGAGGAAAATTATAATAGCCGTTATAATCATAAAGGCAAGGTAGGAAATGAAATATCGTCAATCATGGCTAGTGCAGGACAAGAGTCTAAAAATACTTTTTCTATTTGTGAGGGTAACCCCTCATAAATAGAAAAAGTACCTACTAAAGAAGGGTACTTTATTGATTTTCCTTGGAGTATTTTCTATTAAGTATAATATAATAATTCAGGCTTATCATATTCTTCGCACATTAAATTGATTAGATCGTAATTAGTGCGTGATTTAAACCCCTTATCTGTTTATGATCATTATCTCGTGTTATCTAATTTTTATTAATTTACACAGGAGTTAGTACCTGTCAATATGATATAACTTGCCTTAGTACTTAGTAAAGTTATCTTACCATAAGATATCATCATGATGATGATGACGATAAAGACAAAATACTTTAATGTTTTTTCAATTCCACCAAGACATAGGTACGTTGGGCCGCCACCACAGCTTAATCAGCTGTTTAGTATATTATAAAAATGCGAATTTATTTCACACTAACCTGCAGCTAAAGCAGGAGCAATCTTCCATACGAACATGGGAATTGGGTAGTTCCATGGCAGAATCTGTCCGCAGACACCGACGGGCTCTTTCAAGGTGAAAGTCAGCACTTCACCGTCTGGAATTCAAGTGGAGATAATGAAACAACTTCTTGTAATAATATCTTCCTCATAGTCCTTAATCCCCTAGAATAAGAACTTTGAGGCTATGATATTGCTCTGTTGGTTCAGTCATGAATCGAAAACATGAAATATATCATACGATAGAAATGGAACAGTACATACCAGCGGGAATTGTATTTCCCACAATCTTGTCAGCCTTTCCAGCATAGTATCTGATGATGCTAGCGGACCACTGGATTTCTCCCTCAGCCTGCTTCACGGGCTTGCCGCAGTCCAAGGTTTCAAGCTCTGCCAGGTATTTGTAGTCCCTTTCTATGAGGTCGGCTAACTTCAGGAGAAGGCGGCCTCGACCGGAAGCATCCAGGATGCGCCATTCGGAATACCGGTGGAACGCCTTCTTTGCCGCGGCCACAGCAACATCTACGTCAGCCTGAATAGAATAGGATAAAATAGAAAACTCTTTATTGTACACCAAAAATAAACAATAAGTAGGTACCTAGTACAGAAAAACTACAATATGTAAACACGGGTAGTACAATGAACAAAAAACTTATTGACACATACATGGCAAAAAAAAATAAAAATAGTTCTTTGTTTAATCTGTCTACAAATTTAAGTTTTTTTTTGTGGATACGTCGTTTTCACATTACGTTTTAATTGGGGTCCATATTGGGTGGCATCAAAATGCCTATGACAATGTATGACTATGCCAATCAAAATTAGGGATTCCGAACACGAACGAACCAAATCCCACGTATAATTTTGGCTGAAGTTTCCATACTCAATTAATATTAAGTACCTGTAGAAACTACAACCTTACTGTCACTACACAATGTTTTTGGTGGGCCGATCCCGGCGGCACTGCAATGCCGGGCCGACCCGTGACGGGAGTGGAGCGAGCCCCAGACATCCCGTCTGTTTAAAAAAATCAGATTAATATACTGGTCCCTCAATGAGGGAACTTTCAGATATTAAGCTGAAAAGAACAGATACTACACTTTGATCTTAGCCAAAAGGCCGAGAAGCGATACCCGATTGAAATACCCGCCAACACTCAACAACTCGCGGAGAATCTTGTCACCGCGATTCAGGATTTTACGTCTCGTTTCTGAGCGCCATCTAGTTTCTTTGGTTCGGAAACAGTTACCCTCGCTATTTCACCCTATTTCGATGGCTCACCCGTCCCCGCAGTCAGTAGGTACCCTGTTATTTTTATTGTTCGATGTACATTTATGAGCTGAACTTAGTATTGTTATTATTTGGTAAGGCGCCCTTCACAGCGTATTTGAAATCGACTCGCTTCTGAGGATAGGACACCTTGATGGATCTTGGATTGTATTGTAGTGAAATTGGAATATTGCTCACCTTGTCAGCTTCAGCCACCTGGGTGATGACGGACTCGTCTTGAGGGTTGACTGTGGGGAAGGTCTTCTTGCTGACAGCGTCCACCCACTCATTGTTGATGAAGAGCTACAAGGAATAAGTAAGTATCATCATCATCATCATCAACTCTTATCCATCTACTGCTGAGCACGAGTCTCAGAACATGGGTCTCCCCTCACTTTCGTGAGGAGGAATAGGTTATAATCCCCCGGATTGGTGAATAACATGCCTCCGAAATAATTCTCGGGCATCTGGGTTTCCTCACGATGTTTTCCTTCGCCGAAAAGCGAGTGATACTTTTACGTAGGTACATTATTGTCTTTTAGAAACACAATGGTACGTAGGTACTGGCGTTTCATTGTGTTTCTTAGTGCCTGCACTAAGATTTGGATTCGAGATCTCCTGCTTCACCTGCTTGACAGGCAGAAGTTCGTCTGAAGTAACTATTTAGTAATCTGTGACTAGTCTACCACCGAACAGCGCTTATATTACTTATCTACACTATTATAGATATGAAATGTATAGGAACACTCGTATGTTGTTAATTTTATCTTAGTGTCAATCAAGGGTATAGTACCTACGTTTTTAATTAAATTTATTTATCGATGTATGTATGTAGGTATATGTAATATTTTAATTTTGTATCATAATATATCACGCAGATGTGAGCTGTGAATAAAAATGTTTAATAAAACAGTATAATACCTTAGGGTTTTACGTAATCCTTTTCGTTCAAAGTTTGTCTAATGATATTGTAAATTTTACCGTTTGGTACTTATGCAATTTTATATGTACAGGTTGGAGTTTATTAATGATCCTACATTTAATTCGGTAAGCCTCCAAAGTTATCTTATCTAACCTTGACTAAACCAGTTTTTAAGTGGACAAAGCCCAAACTAGTAATGTCATGATGGTAATTCTATAACCTACTGTCGTCTGAAGCAAACAATACCGGTCATTTGGAATCACCTATTGTGGCTTAGTTAGAGGTTGACGGTATCAACAATACCTCATTCGCGGTATTGTGAGTTCATAAATAACAACGCCACATTCATGCGGATGTTTCCGATTACCGACCGGTTACGGGAACGTTTGTTAACTTTGACAGAACTTTAACTGAAATTAATAATCAATCCAATCCAAATTTAGCTATCTGGGATTGATATCACAATCCATTTCTAGGGTCAAACGTGCCAATAACCGACCCGTGGATTGGTTTATAAAGGCACGCAGATTGGAAATCGATCGAACGATAGGCAGCAATCCAAGAACGATTTTTATCTTGGATAGGATATATAATATTAATATCGGCTGTAAGTCTATCGTTGTCTCTATCTATAATACCAGATAAATGACAAAGGCACCAATAACAAGTTAACTGATATCCTTGGCTAATATCCACTAACCAGCCGTTAGTATTGTTTAACGGGACGATGCCGCTGGTAGGTAAGTATATCTTGTAATTGCGGGTAGACTGCCAGTTAATGTTAACTGATTCTAGAAAGTACCTAGTAAGATTGTATTCTTTTTATAAATTGTTCATTCTGAGAATTGGGCGTTATAAAGTTGGTCCTTTTCAGACCTTTTTTGGCCATCCTGTGCCTAAAACATAATTTAAAAACACCAAGCCTTGACAGACTGGTAGGTACTTACTTGATATTTTTGCCAATTTTAATTCAAGACTTGATATAAAATATCATTATTAGGATTGAATAAATGCACAAAACGTGCCAAGTCAAAGTCTAATATCATTGGAACAAAATTATGGCGTCATTGTTTGTTGAGATCACATTCAATGGACTGGAATAATTTATTCTGCTACGCTAAACAACTTGATAAATAATTTATACACGTGAAGTATGCAAATAAGAATAACATAGGTATATGCAATATTCAAAAATATTTTTGTCTAGTCTCGTGTTCTTCATAATTATTGTAGGTAGGTACAAATAAATCAAATTACTTACACTGGTTAACAACAATTATGTATTTACCTACATAATATTGTGAGATATGCAATACACAGTACAATACATTGTGTAGTAGTAAGTAATTAAGTATTTAGTAATCTGTGACCCTTCCCTTATCCCAAAACCAAAGACAGAGTGTCTGTATCAAATCTATTTCTGGAACAAAATTACGTAACAGCCGGCGTGCTGCCGGCCGGCGACTTCATAAACAAAAACACCGACTAAACGCTGGATTCTCTATTTTGTTCAATTTATCTACATTAATTTCAATTATTTTTGATTAGACGCATTTGTCACGAGGCCCGTTTCTATGATCAATTTTGTGTGCACTTGGTTTGTAGAGGATGTGATTGTATAAAACATGTTTATAATATTCTATTGCTCTATCATCTTTCTTATTACCTACCCGATTTAGCTTTATGGCAATAGAGATAAAACTAAATCGTAGACTTGTCTAGAATGTAGTAAGTCTTCACAACTGTTACATTTAATTTTATGAGCAAAGAAAAAAAAATATTAACATACTGTCAGAGTACAATTCCAGCAGTAAACCAGCGTAATAGAGCTTGATCTACGCAGTAAACTACGAGCTAATGACGTATAAATTTAATGAACTCACCTTCGTATACTTGATGTCAACTTTGACCATTTTGTTAGATGTGTGTGGACGCGTGCAGAATCGATCAGCGACCGGCGCGAAGTGGGGACCTAGTCCAAGAGTTAACATGTACTACATGGCTGTTATCAAATTACCGATGCCGCGCCGGGCGCAAGCGCAAATATAAGTCGTATAAACATGGAAACATTGAACAACACAGTATTGAAACTAGTACATGTAACGAGTTTTTTTAATAAGTTTTATACATGTAGTATTGGATCACTATGCCACTTGTTTTAAGTGACGATGTGATCTAAGGCGGTAAACATGCACAGCCTAGAATTTGACTAGTAGGCTGCTGGGCTAGGTAGATGCTATGCGACAAAGTGAAATCATGACGGAATAAAATACGGTTTCAGAACAGAGTACCTACTTACCACACATAATGTAGGTATATCACATTGAGAACACAATGACATAATGAAGGAGCATTGTTTGGAACAAATAATAAATGAAACTAAATAGGCACAGTGTACAAAAAAAAACTGGATCCACCACAGGGTTTCCTTATCATAAAGATTGAGAGAAATGTGAAATTACAATGTTGGCATCGACTAGCATCGATATTTAGACAACAAAAAAAACGTACTTTACATCTTCTATAGTTATTATTATTTGTGATTTGTATGCTTACCTACATACCTCCATCTGATGTCCGATGAGGTTTTCAGGGGTTTTCTTTGAAGATTTCATGCTATTTTACTGTGCGCTAAGTATACATAACACGACAATATACGACACAGTTTGAAGTGTGCGTGTCTGATAGACGTAATAGTAATATATATATAATATAATAATATGTATAGTAATACATAAAATTATACAAGGTGTAACAGCAAGGTGTAGTAATACTGAAACTACGCATACACATACATATTTCGAAGTAGTCTGGAGGTACTATAAATCTATTAACCAGCTAAAAACGGGTCTAATTCGCGCACAAACAAATATCAAAATATATAATTTTGACATACCTCGACGTTTCGACCGAGTTACATCGGCCGTGGTCACGAGAAGACTCCTATTTACTACTTCTACTACTACTTTAGTTGGTTAATATGTTTCCTGTTCGCGAAAGTTTAAGAACTATAAATCTGTAAGTAGTTACGGTAATGAATTATTACACGTCAAAGTTTACTGCAAAACTAACCATCGTTCAACCCTAGTTATCAGCTGGGCAATGTCAGTGAACTTGAGGCATAGGCTAACATGTAGGGTCAGTGCGTTGGTTTCCCGGCCACCTTTAGTTTTCAGCCTTTGGGCTGTGGTGTTGCAGTATAATTAAGATTATAGCAATAAATGAAGGTGCCTGAAAAAATAATTTTGTCTGAATCATCTGAAATTAGTTGCCTAATATCTGACAATATTTTTGGCCTGACAGCTCTGACCAGGAATTTCTAATGAATTATTCAGTTTGACACCAGCAACAGAGGTGCCACAAGATGTGCAATTGAACGAAAAAAATAGTGGCGTACGTGATGATTAAATCATTTTTTCAGACTTTTTTATGAGTAAAAAACGATGACATGCATGTTATTCATTAAATAAATGATTGATTATCATACTTCTAGCTTGTTTATTGTCATAATTGATAAAAATACACAATAATGTTGGTGGCCAAATATTAACATGGTAATTTCTTCAAATATTTAGTTTTCGGCCGGGTGGCCGAGAACTAAGTTGTCATAGCTTGTTTTACTTTGTCTGTTTTATTTATTTGGTGGATAACATCATGGGACTACTCTTTTCTCTCATATAGTAACCGTCATGAAAGATCTAATTGTTATTTTTCGGCCGCCAAATTACAGTTGTATGATTAAATTATGGTGCCACTAAGATGACCATTTTATCGGGGCCGAAAACTAGCACACCATATAAAAATCTAGGTTAGTTTTCGGCCTACCGTTACTTGTATGGAACAAAATGTGGCCGAAAACTGAGTGATGTTCCCACTTATCGGCCGTATCATGAAAATAGTGAACAAATTTAGATTAGCACTAGTGCAAATCGAACTGGGTTTTCCCTATTTACTGAAACTTGACAGATATCGATTCATGCAGTTTAAGAATGTCCTTCTCCAGATGGCACCTCCAAAATTTTAACTAAAACACGGCGTTCAGCATTATCACTACGACGAGCCGAAGGAATAAATAGGGCGAGGGCTCGTGTTACGGAGGAGTCGATCAAGCTCTGGTTCCGAGAGTTTGAATCATTCCTGGTGGAAATAAACCACCAAGACATATTGGAAAGACTAGAGCGGATGTTCAATAGTGATCAGAGTGGCTTCGCATTTTGCCCAACAGCTAGAAGACCTTAGTCCAAGATGGTTCCCCAACGTATCAAATAAAAAATAGCAGTGCGTAGGATAACTTAACTGTGCTGAAACTCAAATATCATCATCATTGCTTCAACAACATCATCAGTTTGAAGACGTCCACCTCCGTTCTTCCACTTAGACCACCACACCGAAGGACAATTTGCCACTTGCAGCCACTGGTTATGCCAGCGACTCTTTTGATGTCATCGGCCCATTTAGTGGGAGGCTTACCTATGCTGCGTCTTCCAGGTCGTAGTCCCCACTCTAGAACCTTTCATCCCCATCGGTTCTAAGTTCTACGAGCGATGTGGCCTGCCCATTGCCACTTCAGCTTACAAACCCTGAGAGCTATGTCGTAAACTTTAGGTGTTTGGCCAATATCCTCGTCTCGGATTTTATCGCGCAAAGAAACTGCGAGCATATCTCTCTCCATTGCCCGCTGTATGACTGAGCTTCTCCAAAAGGCCAACCGTTAGGGGCCACGTCTCAGTTTCTTGTGCCATCACTAATAACACACACTGGTTGAAGACCCTTGTCTTTGGGCACTGTGGAATTTTGGGACGAGTAAATGTCACGTTACTTTCCAAACGCTGCCCATCCGAGTTGGACTCTTCGGGTGACCTCTTTGTTGAAGTTGGATCTGCCTAACTGGACAATCTGCCCAAGGTATATGTGTACTGGTCAACAGCTTCGAGAGTATCGTTCCGAACGATTACCGGCTGTATACATGGACATTTGACATGAAAGTCTTGTCCATGTTAATGTTAGACCACCTGTTGGGAAACGCCACTGAGGTCACTGAGCCTATGCTCAGATATTAAGACCTTCAGCGACTCTGCCATGATGACTATATCATCGGCAAAAAGAGGGTGAGTGATGTATTCACCATTGATGTCGATGCCGAATCCGTTCCAGTCCAAGAGCTTGAACTTGAAACGTTGAAACAAATAATTATGTCCGCCATTAATTGTATTTTCATACATTCGCCCACCAAAACGTGTTGTACACATGCCACCAAATTGGACCTTATTCAAGTCGGAAAGCAGATGGGCGCATGATGATGTATTTTTCGAATACATTTTTACCTGTTTATGCAGGGTTTTGATATTAAAGTAATGGCATTTCACCTTTAATATAGCGCGATGTAACGGCCGAAAACTAAACATGGCCTGGCCGAGAACTGAAATTTGAGGCCGAAAACTAGCATTTTAGCACTTTTCAGACATTTCTTTTTTTATAAAAAAATCTGTAGTATTAAACGTCCTCACATTAACTCCAACATAAACTTCAGTGTTTACACTATCAAAAACAAAAATAAGTACGGCTATACATCAGCCCAATTATTTTAAATGCAATTTTAAAGTTGACGTCTGCGCTAAAAGGCCGAAAACTAACGCACTGACCCTACAGTCTTACCCAACTTATATGGTGCGTCGTGAATCTTCGTTCGCGCAGAAAATAAAGTATGGTCCGAAGATTAACGAAAGAATGCTTAACACTTACAATCAACCTAAGATCACTATTATAAGGTTCATAATACACTGCAGCTGTTGCACATCGCAGTTCTACCTGCGCAGAAGATGAATTTTCAAAGCGCGGGAAATGCTATTGACCGCTATTGGTCGGCAGCCGCCCCGCCATCTTAGCGATCGCCGCGTGGCATGAGTGAGATGGAACTAACAGCTGCAGTGTATTATGAACCTTATAATAGTGATCTTAGGTTGATTGTAAGTGTTAAGCATTCTTTCGTTAATCTTCGGACCATACTTTATTTTCTGCGCGAACGAAGATTCACGACGCACCATATAAGTTGGGTAAGACTGTACAGTGTACACCTCTAGCCGGCGGCATTACTCAAACAAAACTAGGTGTAGAAGTAAAGTTGTGGTAAAAGTTCCACCAAAAATTACTAGATGGCGCCAGGGCCGTTTCTAAGAAATCCTGCATCGCGCAAGCGTTGTGTGACCGGCGTAACGTGACGTCATCCGTATCATGTTAGGGTTGTAATATTTAGTTATTTTGTCAATTTGAGTGAAAAAATCGATTATCGATTTCAGGTTTTAGTACCCTGGCAAATGATTCATCACCAGGTACACATACCCACATTTCAATATTACTACACCTTGCCGATACACCTTGTACATATAGTGTCATTGCGTATGATAGGTGTGATATAGGTGAGATAAGCTGGGAGTTAATATTTTGTACAATCCGATGATGTAACATTGAAAAATCCATTCAATTTGTTTTCGTTCATAACTGAGTGTCCTTACTTATCCGGCATGACCACGATAAAATTTTTCGCATTGTTTTTGGATAATAAAATGACTCGTATATTTTGCCATTTGTATTGGAATATTGCAAGTCATGTTGTGAATCTGATAATAAATTGTATTGTATATATAATATTAACACTCTCTTCTGTACTCATTCAAAACAATGTGAAGCACCTAACTAATAACTTTTTCTAAGTTTGGCAAATCGAATACATAACATTGTTATAGCTGATTACTTACTTACCTATGAATTTCACTAGCAATGATCCTAAAGACCTTAACAACGGTGTACGGTGGTATCAACTTTGCTTTAAAATGCATACTAGCCTTATTATCGATTATACGCAACATCCGTTTAGGTACTTCTTATCTCCTTGTTATATAAATATAACCATCCGTAGGTATTGAAGCGCAACAATTAACTGTATTATAAAAAACAAGTGGAGAGAAATGCTCTATAAAATTAATAATGATTATCAAATAACAATAATTAATAAAAACAAAACAGAGAGATAGTAACATTATCACTAAGTAACAAGGTTATCGCGTATTTACATTGTTTCGTGCTTCGGGGAGCACGATTGCTATCGATTGACCAGGCTGTAGGGTGGCTAGGCACTCTGACACCAGGGCCTAGGGTGACATTCATTTTTCACCTACATTTATCACCCACAAGTACTAAACAGCAATATTAATTGCGTACAAAATATGGTCCAGTGACTTATAAACAAGACTAAGTGTCTGAAAGTAAAACTGGTGAACTGAATACAACGTGGTTTTCCTTACTCAAAAGTAGGGCTGGGCTAAATTTGCGAACGAAGTTTTGGGTAACAGATCTCGCCAATAACCATTAACCACACCTATATATTGCATCGATAATAACGCATCTCGCCTGAATCCGGACCAGGATTCCACGTATCTTAAAACTCCTTAATTACGAGATATGGTAAAATACACACAAACGCAAAGCAAAACGTTCTGTTTCACACACATTCATATTTGTTCCATTCCTGACTTCGCTATCATAAATTGAGGTTATGATTTCCCCGCATCCCCTTGGTTCAACTAATCATGAGTTTGTTTCTGGTTATGTTCAAGGTTCAATCTTATCAAGATCTAGAGTCTTACAAGTGCTAAATATTTATCGGAAATGCTACCTATTAATAAGATATGCAAACAGCATGATAAAAATAATGACGCCATTGTCATTCCTGCTTGTTGCTCGATAATATTGTACACCTGTTCAGTTGTCTTATATAAAATACATTAAAGTTGAGTGTTACGTTTTTAGCTTTGATACTGCAAGCTAATACAACCCCCAATCACAATCAATCTAAGTATCTGAGGAATTCCGTTGACATCCACTTACTCCCATTCCACTTCTAAATAGAGTCAGTTTTAATGTTATAAAAATAATGTGTAACGTTATTGCTGCGTTTCATTTATAGGTGTTTCTCAGTTCGTTTGCATCGTTGATTAAATTGCTTTGCCATTATAATAATCATTATGATTTAAAAACTAGAGGGCACCTACCACTACACCGATACCATATTTATAAATGTGTAATTTATTAGATATAATTTATTTAGATTATGTTATTTATTGAAGCGATGACAGCGCAGTTGGTTCCATGTAGTACGGGTCACACGCCGCAGGGCGTAGGTTCAAAACCAGCAGTCCATCAGGTCATCAGTAGTATATGTCCAGTCAACGTCACAGACTACGTCACGATTCAGTAAAATTTGCATCTCTAGCTGCTGATTCACCAGTGGATTTAAGTGGAGAGAATGTGTCCGCAGATCCACTTCATCCACTTGTGGAGCCAAGCGGCGAATCCAACTAGAAAGAGGGATTACAAATGTTGTATTTGCTAGTATCACTTGCCGAGACAAACATAGAAAACTAACCATCAAAAACGTCATAATTATTCTTTTTCCGACCCAAACTCCAACAGGTGTGCCACTTTACTTCCAGGTCTCGATCCGGCCCGTCCTCTCGTCTCCGCGTACGGTTCGCGGCAGTTCCGCCTGGGGCGGGACGACGCGCACGTGGTCCAGGTGGTCCACACCAACGCCGGCTTCCTGGGGGAAAGCGGGCTGGTGGGCCACGCGGACTTCTGCGTCAACGGGGGCAAGAGACAGCCCGGGTGTAAAGGACATTTCATGCGTGAGTTGCAACAGCCAAGACGTTTGTTATTATTTACGCGTCAACGGGGGCAAGAGACAGTCTGGATGTACATTGTACAGGACATTTCAGGCGTGAGTTGCTTGTCTTTTAATTGAACAGACAAGGCGTTGGTAGTTACGCATTGTCGCAAGGCACTATGATTGAAGCGCGCTGACATGAAAAAGAAGAAGATCAGTTACCACCAGCACAAGTGCCTCCAGACGAACTATCTACCATAATAGATTCGGTACCTGCATAGTTTGTACAAACATTTTGAAAACTGAGCCATTGAACTTATTGCTGATTCTTGTCGATTTTTGTTGAACGGAATTAGTATTCCGTGTCCGGTAGTAGAGACAGTTTACTTTAATTAACGTCACATAACAACCCTATCGGAGCCTATGTGAATAAATATTTTGAGTTTGAGAAACAAAATCCGAAAATGTTACTGTAGGTCTCAGAATCGTTTGCTTCCAAAAGTTCCGTGGAAGTAGTTCCAGAGAAATAATGCATTCTAAGCCGTAGTTTATCCTAATTACGTCTAATTTATCTATAGCTCTACCAGTCTTCTAGCACTTAGTTTCCTTTATAGGTATCTCTCGATGCAGCCACTTCATGAGCGCGTGCTACTTCGCTGCCAGCATTCGGAAGAGAGTGCGCATGATCGGAGTTCCTTGCGACAATTCTTGCCCAAAGTCTCAAAGCAGTTGGGGCATCAGACTCGACAAAAAAGCAGTCAGACTCGGTGATGACATCCCAGATGGGTAAGTATCTACTTAATATGAGGAAAATGGGGCTCAAGCAAAGTTTCATCAAATTATCGATGCTGTCTATAAAGTCTGTTTTGAACAAGAAACTAGGATTCTTATCCTACAAGTGCTCAGATGTAACTCAAGATTTTTCTTTACAGTTCACGGGGAATGTATTGCGCGAGCATCGATAACGAAGACGAATGCCCTTTTGACTAGCGTCTGTTTTTTATTTATTGTTAGATATTAAGTTTAATTTATTGATTGTAAATAAAACAATATTATGTTGTCAAGAACCTTAATTTATATTAAAAACATTATATTTTTTGCACACAAATTGTTTTAGTTTTAATTAATATTTGCTTATAGTAGGTTTGGTGTAAGGATTCATTTGATTTCTTTTTCAAATTAATGTGTCGATTTAGGCAGTATGCTCACTTCGATCACTGAGCACGACAAGTTACAGACATCATTGTAGAATACAGATTTGAACGTCCAGTTGCCAAACAGAAATTCTCCCGCGTAATACATTCTCGCTACCTCTTGAATGTCCACGCTAAAGTGATAGTGACCCTGTAAATATAAGAAATATTATGCTAATATTGTTATGGCAGGGATGAAGGTCAGCGTATCAGCGAGGCTTTCTCAGCGTAGCGTAGACATAAAACTGTGAATCGTAGACTTCTCTGTCAAACCGTAGACAGCTACGGCTGGACCATTATCTCACGCAGTCGAAGGTGGCACCGGCCAGGCTCTAGAATGGGACCGGCTCTCAAAGGCTAGTGCCAAAGTATTTCGGAAAAGGCTTACATTTTCTGACTCGGAAAATCAGATGCTCTTGCTCGTCCTCGGTCACAAACAGAGCTATAGTAATGTGAATCAAAATACCTTTTTAACAAGACAATCCGACGTGGCATTCAGCATAGACTGAAGCAGAGGTTTCAAGAACAAATGTTGACATGGATCCTTTACTAGGTATCGCAATGTTTCTCTTCCTTTCGTAAGGATGATAATTTTAGCCTGAAACATAAATTAGTTACTGTTTGATTTGATTGAGCTTAGTTATCTACTGTATTTTCTTGATATATAAACATGTATTACGATGTCGATAGAATTATAACGCTTTAAAATGGATCATATTATCATCAACATAATTATTGTTTGAATAGATTAGAAGTGTTTCGCAAAATGTCCCCATAATTACTATAATGTGCGTAAAGTTATATTTATTTTTATTTATAGTTTTGCTTTAGTTGTGCACTACATATTATACAATAACAAAGACAATAAACGCTTATGTATGGTGGCGCATAATTAAAGGAACCAAGTGGATGTAGACAGACAGCATTGACTTGCAGGGAAATGTGGTTGTCATTAGAACGAACGAGTCGTAGGACGAAGAACCTTCTTTTGGCCCTCTTTACAGTTACCTACTCTTTCTGATACGATAGACGTTAATAATGCTATGATACGAACTTTAGTAGGTCTGACATTATCCTTGATGGTTAATTCATAGTCTAGATTGTGTTGGTCGCTAATTTTGACGGCAGTGGCCGCGCACTCTTTCCGCTTTGGTCCTTTACATTGGTCGAATTTGGTCACAAGAAGATCGAATGAGCCCTGAAAATTACAATTAGGTAAATTTGTCATTTGTTTTTCCATTCCTTGGGACCATTGTTATCCTATTAATCCTATTATTCCTATTAATATTATAAACGCGAAAGTTTGTAAGTATGGATGGATGGATGGATGTTTGTTACTCTTTCACGTAAAAACTACTAAACGGATTTTAATGAAACTTTACAATAATATAGCTTATACATCAGAATAACAAATAGGCTACAATTAATAAAGATATATAGTAGATCCTATTAATATTATAAACGCGAAAGTTTGCAAGTATGGATGGATGGATGGATGGATGTTTGTTACTCTTTCACGTAAAAACTACTGAACGGATTTTAATGAAACTTTACAATAATATAGCTTATACATCAGAATAACACATAGGCTACAATTAAATAGTATATTATCCAAAGTGAGTGAAACCGCGGGGCGCAGCTAGTATTAACATAAATGCAATTTCGCTTATCCATACTAATATTATAAATCTGAAAGTAACTCTGTTTATCTGTTTATCTGTATATCTGTTTGTTTGTTACCTTTTCACGGCTAAACGGCTGAACCGATTTCGATTAAATTTGGTATAGGGGTAGATTGGACCTATGAGACGGACAAAGGCTATCTTTTGTCTCAAAAAACAATCTCGAAGGGGATGAAATAGGGGTTGAAAGTTTGTATGGGGAATCCGTAATTCTTCAAGTTAGGGATCTGAAAATTCTTATTTAGGCTTTTGGTAAGAAATAAATAAATACGGGTTTCCGCCTTTTTGCTAAATCATCCCTAAAGGGGTAAAAGCAAGGGGGTTGAAATTATGAGGTATTCTTTAGATGCACCCCCACGGACCACAATAAACGGCTGAACGGATCGTAATTTAAAAGAGGGAGAGTGCGATGGGAGGAGGGGGGAGAGTGCGGGGGAGGGGAGGGAAGACAGGGGGAGAGTGGGGGGAAAGGGGAGAGTGGGGGAAAAGAGAGTAGATGGTAGAGTGGGGGGAAAAGAGGGTAGGGGGGGGGGAGAGGGGAGAGTGGGGAGAAAGATGGGAGATTGGGGGGAGAAAGAGGAGAGTGGGGTGAGAAAGAGGGGAGAGTGGGGGGAGAAAGAGAGGAGAGTGGTGTGAGAAGAGAGGAGAGTGGGGTGAGAAAGAGGGGAGAGTGGGGGAGAAAGAAGGGAGAGTGGGGGCAGAAAGAGGGTAGAGTGAGAAGAAAGAGAGGGGAGAGCGGGGAGAAAAAGGGAACAGTGGGGGAGAAAGAGGGGAGAGTGGGGGGAGAAAGAGGGGAGAGTGGGGGGAGAAGAGGGGGGAGTGGGGGGGGAGAAAAAGGGGAGACTGGGGGGAGAAAGAGGAGAGACTGGGGCGAGAAGGAGGGGAGAGTGGGGGGAAATAGGGGAGAGTGGGGGGAGAAAGAGAGATTGAGTGCGAAATATATAGAAATAGAGGGAGAGGGAGTGAGCGAAGGAGGGAAAAGGAGAGATATAGACGGAGAGGGTGAGGGAAATAAATATAATGGATGAGATGGACAGGGAGAGAGAAGGCGAGAGATTGAGAGTGGAGAGGGATATTAATGATAGAAAGATAGGGAAAGATATAGAGATATAAGGAGAGGGAAAGAGGTAGAAAGAGTGAAAGAAGGAGAAAGATAGAAAGAGAGCTAGAGAGGGAGAAATATAGAGAAAAAGGGAGACAGAAAGAGACAGATATATTATTCTTACCTAGCTGTAACCCGCGACATCAATTGATTTTTTAAACAGTTTACATTTTATATAAAAATGCGAACAAAGTTGCGGGGTATCAGCTAGTAGTTTATAAATTCCAATTTCAATTTCAATTCAACTTTAAACAAACGTAGCCCCACATTAGGATTGCCCCTGTATTGTGGGTACCGCTTACAGACAAATAATTTCACAAACATCACACCCAGACCAGAAACAAATATTTGTGGAACGCACAAATATTTGTTCCGGGCGGGAATTGAATCCGCGACACCTAGCGCAGCAGTCCGATTGCTCAGCCACTACGCCAAACGTGCCGTCAAAATAGTGTGATAGCTGCATTTCTAAAGATAAAAACGATTAGTGCATAACAATGAGTATAAAAGTGAGAGGTGCATAAGTTAAAAGTGGTTGTGTGTATGTAGTAATAATGTTAAATGTGACTTACAAAATTATTCATCGCATGAATTAAAAAAAAAAAATAATAATAACTAAATAACTAGTATGTTCACCTTTTTAACCTTTTTTTTATTACCTGTACTTATCCGAAACATTTATCGACTTGAATACTATCTAAATATCTAAAATTCTGCAGTTACCAGATTCTACATGTATAATTATAGTAGTAGGTACTAATAATGTGACTAAAAACAATGTTTGAGGGTGATAAGTCCAATGCAATGTTGCGCAAGATTTTCCTACCTACCCGATATTATAAATTATTAATAGCGGATATGGAATATGGATTTTTGCATTATGTTGCATGGCGTTTATGTACTTCCTCAAAAATGTTTTTGCTCTTCTAAAAGTACTTTAATACTATTATGTCCTAGGTAAGTAAGTACATAGGAAGTTGTAGATACGTTAAATTATTATTTTTATGAATTTTACCACTGGTAGGGTAGGGATGTCGTTTTTTTCAATGGCGATGGTCATTGAATTTACACAAGAGCACATGAGGGGGGAAAGAAGAAAAATAAAAAGATTTTTATTCTATTCTATATTCAGACCAAAAATAAAACAATTTTAGGTGACAGACAATTATTTATTTCTAGGTACAATTTTTAGTTGTAACACAGTACATAATAAGTTACACTGGTCACCATAATATCTCGATTTTACTGTTAGGTTTCCGTAAAAAAAATTACTGTTGTAAACGTTTTCTGAAATATCTGCTAGGTCTGTAGATGTGACATAAACGCCCTGAAAAAAATTACAAAAATTAAAAAAATAACATAGGTAGCTTAGATAGGTAGTGGTTTGTTTAACAAGGGACGAAAACGACTCATAGACTCGAGTATGGATGAGTTGTTTGAGATCTGCGTTATACACAAAACTTTTCGCATCGAGATTGCGAGAAATAAAATAAGTAAGTTTAGGTAACTACAGTTAAAAAACGCTAAGAATATTTCACAAGTAGTCAAGCTCAGTTTTAAATAAACAATAATCAAAGCAAATCTTTTAATGCCATTGCATTGCGGGAAAAACTAAAGATTATAGCGGCAATAAAAACTTTTTAAATTGAATCTACTTAATGTTGGCAAACGCACATAATAATAATTATGTACGCATGTACTACATCCCATGATCCAATGGAAATATTATGTAATAAAAATTATCATATTAAAAAAAATATGGCTTAGCCTGGTTTGTGCATTAAGATAGCCATCTATTTTTTCTAACAATAAGTAATTCTGAGAAAATGAAACATTGACAAGTCGAATCTTCAGCGAGTACAAACTGAAAAAAGTAACTACTTTCACTCATTAGGGCCTAACAATTTCGATTACGTCCGCTAAGCTGATTTAATATGAAATACTTTTCGGGCATGAGATGTGAAAATAATATTTTGGGGCAGCTAGTGATAAAAATGTTTAAATCCGATTAATTGTAGGTATTTTCCCCTTTATTACCTAACTACGGCGAAGCCAATACGGAGGGTTATGTGTTGGAGCGGTAGTATGTATAATAATATTATGTTTGTAATTGATGTACATCTGTTCCCTCTTAACTTCTAAAAGCGTCTTTCTTGTTTGCTGATTTTTGAACTATTTATTTAACGCACTTTAAAACAACTATAAAATTACAGGAAAATGAGGTAAATACTTTTGTCAGGAGAGACTTGCATAAATTGCATTATGGTAATATCTTTTGCTATGTCATAGAATACTATTGAAATACTTATAACACAAAATCTAATTCAGCGGTTTAGGTCAGCCGGTTTAAAGCCTACGCTCTGCGGAATGTGATCCGAAAACGGAACCAGCATCCGCTTTACAATTTCAATCAATTTGATAGTGGGAAGACTGCATTTATTTTTCTTGATTACTTACTTTCTTAACAGAGCAATCGTCAGTCATGTTCATGAGTTGTTTAAAAACCACATTACTTAGTATATTGGTACTTTGAAAGGGAAAAGGTTTTTTGACAGGGAACTGCAAAACTTCTTTTCCTTTTGTATAACCAACAATCCGACCCTGAAACAAAGAATAATGAAAAACAGTTACGTATTGTTTTGTATACTACACATTAGGTACACAGTAACGAGCCTAGCAGTGTTCTCCTAATGGTGAACGAGGAGCTCGACTCGCCATTTTAACAAATAACTGGTGCAGTGCCGC
Source organism: Hylaea fasciaria (assembly GCA_905147375.1). NCBI lineage: Eukaryota > Metazoa > Arthropoda > Insecta > Lepidoptera > Geometridae > Hylaea > Hylaea fasciaria. The sequence continues at coordinate 4,414,518 of LR990201.1, forward strand.
CCAGTACCTACCTGCAATATTTAGCGTGTCACGACGTTGCGTTCGTCCTCCATACATTTTTGTCTAGAAAAGGTGGAAGATACTTCCTTGGTTGGTGGACTATCGCAGAAGAGCCCTTCCACTACAGGTTTAACTTTGAACGCGTCGACGAATAAAATAATATAACGCCTGCGGCTAAATCTAAAAGGGGGATGTCATAAAAAATCCCGATCATGCTATTGAGAGTACCCCTTCTTCTAGGGAATTAATATAGGTAACTTACATGTGTTACGTGAACGTTTTCCGTCACGTTGATATTCATACCAATTTTGCTCGGGCCGTCCCTTGACACAGTCAGCACGGAGCAATCTCTGCGTTTTGGACCCTTGCAGACGTCGAACTTTTGCACAGTCAACTTAGTCATACCCTGAAACAAATAAAAAATCCGATAATAATTAAAGTTTAATCATAACGAATAAATGTATTTATATTTTCAGTTTGTACGGTGCGTTATTTTTGGGATAATCATTACATTCGTCTTTTTATTATAGTAACAAGTATAACTTACCGCATCTGTCATAATATATTATCCATAATTTTTTATTATAATATCACAAAAACATAATTAAGGTATTTCTTTACAAAGGTGGATTTTTTTATATAAATGGCTAGGGTTATTTATTTTATCCTACTTATAAAATAAATGCAAAAGTGTGTTTGTTGGTTTACCACATTTTGCGCAGCACTGAAGCACGGAGTCATTTTTATCCCAAAAAAATAAAACAATATGTTTACTGTGACATACTTACTACCTAATGCGCATACCTAAAGCCGCGGTTCGTATAATACGATATACCTATAATTTTATTAAATACTTAGGTATACTTATCTAGGTAGGTATAATATATTACGTATGTAGTAAGTAGTACCAATTGTTTTGAACAATATAACAGAAACGATGGAATATATAGGTAACAATTAATGCTTCATAATATGATGCATTAATTAGTAAAAATTAAATTTTTCCAAACTTGTAATTATGTACCAGTTCAGAAAAAAAATATTGATATAATAATGATTGACTTACAAAATCCTTTGTAGCGTTCAATGACGTGTAGGAACCAATAAAAAGCAATAAAATTGCTTGTCTATATTTCATTGTGGTAGCTGTGATCCTCTACCAAAATATAATTATGATTTGAACAATTTGGATACCGAACTGGCAGCTAATATAGACATTAGGATGTAGGTAATTCCATAATATGTCATTGTATAAGCGAATATAAATGGGGGGGATGGTAGGCTAATACCGTACTGTGATTCCGTTGCTGTACAAACTTAACAATAATTATACTGCTAGGTTGGGGAGCCGCTCCTGAAACACACGTCCTGACTGAAAAAAGGCGATGTTTTTGGAATTTTGTGTTGCATGTTAGCGGACAACGTATAATCCCCCGATGGAAATATTTCTAAGATAAATCGAAAATATTTCCAAAATAAATCGAATTAGTTTCGGACGATTGTAAAAAATTTAAAAAACTGTTAACTGCTTTACCGTGGTTACTCTTTCACCGTGATTTGCAACCTTCGATTCGTGTAGGTATGTTTACGTTGGGCTCGTTAGCTAAGTTATTAGGTACGTAACGTTGCGTGAACTTTTAGAAATGTCAATTATACTTACTAAAGTGAAGCATAGTAATGGTGAAGGTCCGGCATAATACTATGTTGTGATCATGTGGTCGGTCATGTAATACTTTCCACCTTTGTAAGAAGAATGGAGTAGGTAGGTATATCGTAAAACTACTTAGGTAGGTACCGACTGGAGAGAAATTACATTTCATGTTTGTTCTCACCAACATTTTCAGGAAAACTCCACAAGGATTCCCATCACCTTACTGAATCGAGACAAAGACTGTCGGTGTGTGCAGTTAACTACTGACTACCTAACTCGGCATTTTAACAAAAACCTAAAATCGAAAAAAAACATTTTTATCACATATCATATTATTAAAAAACAAAGAGCTGTAATCGGATAGTCTATATTTTATTCATTTATTAGAGGTCAGTGGATAATAAATAAAAATACTTATTCAATTATTGATTACTTCGGCGTCACAGTCAAAGATACCAACGAGCAGGCAAAGTTACAATGTTTGTTATAGAAGACAGATCTGAAAGTATATTTGCCATAGATAAAAGATCCACCGTAGTATTTATCTGCGATTTCCTGGGCGTTCACTGCCATTCGGTAATTGCCCTTAAAATGTCAAAATAGGGTTAGTTTAGTATCCATACAATATATTATACCTCCACGCGTGGTTGTCATGGAAGAGATCGCTCTGGGGGCGTATTACGAGCTTATTTAAAACCAGGCAAGTTCCAGGCAATTATTTTTACGGCCGTAAACTGAATTGTTATTTTTCGTATTATGACCTACATTATGTCAAATTAAAGTTCTACAATGCGAAATTGCCAGCAGGTTATTAGGTCAGAAGTAAGTTTTACTGTCACGTGACGTTACTGGCTGGCATTAGGGCCCATATAAATTAATCAATCTCAGCTCATAATACAAAACAGCCAGGTATGAACTACCTGGCTAAACTGAAGTTTACGGCGTAAACTGACTGGGAGTTCATAATACGGCCCCTGAGCTATAAGACTGCCTATTGCGACACAGTTTTTATTATTTTTTAAAGGACAATCATCACTTGAGAAAGTTGGCCACTTCTAAATCCGGTGTTTTAGAGTCAAGAAAAGAGTGCAAAAGTTATCAAGATACATCACCCTAGCTCGTAGGGTTATGATTTTGTGACATCATTGTACACTAATTGATAGATACGCCATACACGGTCAACTTGCATATTCTACATGAAAGAGTATTCGCCAATAAGTTTGAATATCGATACCGATCTAGTTACCAAGCCTACTTTTACCTACGACCGCAAACTTACCTTTAAAATAACGCAATCCTGAGTAATATTTATATACATCTTCATGAAAGACAACCAAAACTGGTGATCGCATAGTTTCTTCAGTTGCAGTCTCACAATCTGTTTATTTTCCGAAATTATAAACATGTTTCCCTGTAAACATTATTAACATCATAAGTGTTTGTATTGTTTAGGTAATCGTACTCGTATGTTTTATATAAAATATTTAACTTACTTGAACATCCTTTATTTCCTCCGTGACGTTCGTGTCATACATCACTACGGTCCCGTTAATTATTGAAACTGTATTGACGGTACAATCTATTCTTTTCGGTCCTTTACACAAATTAATCTTAGTCAAGGCCAATTTGAACGGACCCTGAAAAGTTAGGACTATTTTTCATTTTCACGATTGACCACTAAGATAAATCTTAAGATAATTATGTTAGTTTATTCAATGTTGTACATTATTTAAATTAATATAAAGTTTTTAGTGCAATCTTCTATAAAAGGCGTTAGTTTCTGATGAATTTATTGACAAACTTAATGACGATTATTTTTCCTGTATGAGATTCAGCCTCGAATTAAGATCAATTTCCTTTCAAACTCAAATTATTTGTAAATATTATATACTAATCAGTTTTTTTATTTATAATCTTTCCCCGATTTTTTTCCTTTCATCAAATAATAAACAACACTTACTTAAATACAAGCATCGAACTTAATTTAGTAGGTAATAAAAATGATATAAACCAAATTCTTGAATACTCACGTATGACGATATATCATGGGAATAATATACGATAATTAAATGAGCTAAAATAAAATACACGATTCCTATCATGTTTGGAGTAATCGAGTATTTTTCTTACAATGACGGATTAAAAAAAAACATGACAATGGTTCCGCAATAACAAGTACGGAAACTAATTACCTTAAATAGCTCATAAGCGGTGATATTAATATGACCAACCAACTGTGTTATTTTAAACGGTGCTTTTTTAATATCACATTTAATTTTCTATAATATGGGTAGAATTAAATGTGCTCTAGAAAATATAATGTAGATAACCTAACAACTATCATGTTGTTACATTTTAATAAATTTTTTTTTATAATAAATGATATTTCAATGTCACGGACCAGAAATATTTTACAAAATACCTATTTGAGAAATGGAATGCTATGTTAAAATTATTTATGATAAAAAAAACAAGTAATATCTACCAATAATAGTAAAAGTCGTTATATAGCAGCCTGTGGTCCTAAATCGACAAAATTTAGGGGACACAAACATTGATAACTTATAGGTATAGTAGTACCCAACTTATATGGCGCGTCGTGAATCTTCGTTCGCGCAGAAAAGAAAGTATGGTCCGAAAATTAACGAAAGAATGCTTAAAACTTACAATCAACCTAAGATCACTATTATAAGGTTCATAATACACTGCAGCTGTTAGTTCCATCTCACTCATGCCACGCGGCGATCGCTAAGATGGCGGCGCGGCTGCCGACCAATAGCGGTCAATAGCATTTCCCGCACTTTGAAAATTCATCTTCTGCGCAGGTACATCGGTAAGCCATATAAGTTGGGTACACGCACACGCATGTACGTACGAGGAGGTATCAAAAAGTAGTGAGAATGAGATAGAATATATAACGACTATTGATAACTTAATAATTTATTTTTCGACATACCTACTTAGTTTTCAAGTCTCTCTATACACCGAGTCCAGCGCTTTTCCAAGGCTTCAATCCCTTTCACAAAAAAGTTGGTCCTGTAAAAAGCTCTCCACGGCATCCATCACCTCGTTAGCGTCTTCGTACCTGTTTCCTGTACCTTCGTTCTGTGTATGTGTATTTTTTTCAATTTCGTCGCCGTAGAGTGAAAACCTCGGGAATGCATTTTTTACCAATTATGGTTTATTTTTTCATTGAAAAGAAAACCTCGTGAAGCTCATTCACTTTTCACTTTCACAAGCGTTTGATACTTCTAACGCTATCTATGTTCTTTTATGAAAACCTCGTAACTAGCGGTGATTCTCAGTCGACAATTTGGGGAATAGATAAAAATCGCTAGTCGCCAGATCTGGTGAATAAAGGGGGTGGGTGGTCAACCAATGCGAAGCCAGCTTGCTGAATGGCAGCCATCGCAACTGCCGATCTATGCGCGGGTGCGTTGTCGTGATGAAACAACACACCCCTTCGAAGTTTCTGTAGACGACGTGTTGTCGCCGCATAGCGCCATCTACCGCAGCCTATGTAAAGCCGCTAACTTCACTTGCTAGCGCCGCTTACGTCACGTCGAAGAAACTATAACATTTATTTGACTGCTTATTTGACTCGTATTAAAAATGTCGCAGGAAGTGAGCTAGGTGTGCTACCATTGGCCAACGGAAAAGAGACCGTTGGATGGTGGTGGGAGAGCGCCCGTTTTAGTATATAAGATAGTGAGTGATGAATATGCGGGTTACTTGTTTATCGGCCAGAAAGGAAATAATACTTATCAGTGTCTATCTATTGTAATAATCTTTAATATTGTAATATTGTGTATACGAATATGTGTGTAAACTGATTATTATAAGAATATAATTGCTGTGAATTTATATTTATACCTTCTGCCTGTTTTATTTAAGAGTCCCTTACAGACGTGCCTCGCGATCTGAAACTGAAACTTAAAATAATTAAGATATAAGATATTTTATGTCTAGATTTAAAAGCTTAACTCTCTTTCTTTTAGATTTTACCATAGTAAAAAACGTAAACACTACAATACCTTGAAATGTAGGTAATCTGAAATAATATTATTTTGTACTTACCTTCTAATACTAACAAAAACGGACTACCTGCGCTCGCGATCCACCAAGACGTCAAATCTTTAAAAACAGTCGTTCCGCAGCCATACTCTTGCTCCATGCTCATACGCTTGGTTGAAGTACGCGCCCCGGTATTCTTTGTCGAAATCCTCCAAATCTGTGTTATACTTTACTATCACCACTTCACGCTAACCGTATCGACTACAGGTTCCCTCTCCTTTTCTCTTTGATGACATTCCTCAACTTGGGAATTAAAGCTGCTTAGTATTGGCATGTAATAGTGGTTTCACGATCCAGGTAATCAATCGTCTATATCCCTTCGGAGTCCCAAAAATATTCAGGCCATAACCTTGCCAGCCGATGCCACGACAAGAAACTTCTTCGGGGTCGATGATGATGGCCGTTTCTATTGCGAAGATTGCTGTTTTGTCTCGGGATCAAAATGATGGACCCATGTTCCGACCATTGTTACGAAACGAGACAAAAAGTTTTCAGTCTTCTTGAAACTTGTCCAACAATATCTTCGAAATGTCAAGTCGATTTTGTTTCCGACTGTCGGTTAAAATTCCCGGCACCCATCTTGCGGAGACTTTAACATATTCAAAGATTGTTTTAAATATAAAATGCCCGTTTCTTGAATTAAGTACTATCGGATGGTATTATGTTCGATCTGTTCGATCGCACAATACAATTTTCTCGACTTTCGCAACATTTTCTTGGGTGACTGACGTCGATGGACGGCCGCAACGATGTTTGTCTTCCACGTTCGTTCTCCCTACTCGAAATTCAGAAGCCCACCTTGCGACAGTGGAATACGGCGGAGCAGCATCGCAATGAATCTCTTGCGTCGTTAACTTTTTTAAACAGAGGTATTTAATAACGGCTCGCACTTCCTTTTTCTTCATTTTCTAGAACACGTTCCGACACGAAGCAAACAAATGACTACATTCAGAAAAAAAAACCAAAGAGAATCGAAGATTTTTTTCTTTATTAGGTAATATTACAAATAGTTATCTGAGCTATTATTATTTATTTTTTTAACTAGGAGTACGTCGTTCTCACTTCTTTTTGATCCCTCCTAGTAATCCTAGACACAATAGGTATGTGAGTCAGTAGGCGCTCCTAGACAAAACAACTTCGGTTGAAGTTCTCGTTAAAGTGCATGTTGCAAAAAAGTTGCCAGTTGCAGAAACAAAAAGGCCCACTTTACGTGTGCCAATTGCAGCAACTGAACACAGTAGCGATCACCGAAACTCGCAACTAGAGTTGCTACGTCTGCACAGTTTGTAAAAATAATTATTATGAATACCGTAAAAAAGTAGTTGGGATTTGCCGCTAGCCGCAACTGGGCTCAAAAGTGCGGCGTATGAGCAATTGAGCATTGAGCATAAACAACCAATAAAACCAATAAACCTTTAGATAATATATCAATTTATTCAGTTCAGATGCACTGCCAATAAATAAGTATACTTATCTGCGACATAATTTCAATGCTTCGGCTTTATAACCATAGATACCAACGTGCAGCCAAAGTTACATACGTTGTTGTGAAAGACAGACCTGAATGTATATTTGCCATAGATAAAGGATCCACCGTAGTATTTCTCTGCGAGATCCTGAGTGTTGACCGTCATTCGGTAATTGCCCTTAAAATTTCAACACCGTCGATAAGTAAAAGAAGAATTGCAAAAAAAATATTATATTTTTGACTGCTACCAAAAGCTTGTCTCACTCAGGCTTATTTCTATACGATAAGTACGGTTGGTTTTGAACCCACGACCATCGGCATGGCTTCCGACTCCACAACCCACTTCAAGGTGTTTGGAGAAAAAACATGAATAAAATTTTGAAAGCGAATCGCCTTAGCTTTCAGAATATGATGCTGTTAGCATACATGATGCTCGAGGAGTACCTAATGATGGGCGAGTGGTAAGTCTTGTGCGCTTTGAAACCCGACGAGACCGTGTTCGATCTTCGGCCCGCATCAATATGTTCAGATATCTATTTCTCCGTCCTTCATAGGGCACGTTAAGCCGTTGCTATCGCTTGATAGCAGTTGTTCGGTCACGTATGATGACCTAGGGCGTCTTGATTTACTCTTACATCAGAGGCCGGCGCTATCTCATTACAAACCAACAAAAACAACCATACAATCACACTTTGTATTAGGTATATCTACACGAAAGAATTTTCGTTTAATTATATAGATAAACTTGACGAGTGGTTCCACTAGCTGCAAACTTACCTTTAAAATAACGCAGTCCTTAGTGATATTTAAATACAATTTCATAAAAGACAACCAGAACGGGTGGTCACATAGTTTCTTCAGTTGCAGCCTGACACTTTGCTTGTTCTCCATAATGGCAAACATATTTCCCTGTAAATACCACCTTTATAATCTTGTTATTTTTGCAACTAGGTACATAATATATTTTATATTACACGAGTAGATAAACCGCAACATGTCGAAATTTGGATTCAAATGAATTAAGTATGCGAATTTCTGAAAATATGAAATTTTCACATTCAGTGTTTTATATCGTTTGGGTAGAAGTAGATAATACTAAACTAAAAAAATACAATAAGTAAGTATCCTGTTCTCGATGTTACAAATCGTAAGATACCTTTATTTGCTTATATTATACTTTATAAGTGTTTATATAGAGTAGCCTTTGACCACTAATTTCTCCTGGTCTTAAGTGGCGATGTGGCAAACGTGCTCGCTCAGCCTAGAATGAGACTGGCTCACCAAGAGCGTTACCATTCTCGATCGGGATTTAATCACATATTGTCAACTAGGAGGTGGTAGCTAAACAGGTGGACACTTTAATATCCTACGACTAAAGGCTTCTTCATCGGAAGCTCAAGCTTACTTTTTGCCGATATATCATCGCTTCTAAACCTACCCTTGTCACATAATACTTATAACTTACTTGAACATCCTTTATTTCCTCCGTCACGTTCGTATCATACGTCATTACAGTCTCATTTAATATTTTAATCGTATTGATGGCACAGTCTATTCTTTTGGGCCCTTTGCACAGAGATGTCTTCGTCAAGGACAATTTGAACGGCCCCTGAAACGGAGGTCAGAGATTTCTTTTCGGGTGACGTTTTTGAATTGCATTGCCATAATAATTATACGTTGATAATACCTAAACGTTTTTCAATTCACGGTGTTTATAACTTTAAGGTATCTTTTTATTATGTCTGACAATAACATTTTACTAGTTATTGTAGGTACGTACCTAATTGTTTTGGTAATCATTTATTGTGGTCACAGAGATTGAAAATTTGCTCAGGTAAAGTATTATTTGTTATTGTTTTGTGATGCATACATTAATGTAAAAAAATAAAAATAAAATAACTCAAATCATTTTATGCAAGTAGGCAAAAAAAAACGTAAATAATTTTACAAGTCAAACACATTCAATCTCATTAATATAATTAATGTATAATTAATAAAATTAATAATTAATTAATAGAGCAAAATAAAAATAAATCAAATTTGGCAAACTATGGTTGAACGTACAAAGGTGTGATCCTAAAATTATGTGTGCAGTGTAAAGAAACAGGAGTCAATGCATACAGTTTTCTTGCAACCAACACAGAACGTATGCACTCGTTTTTTGCACACCGTGCATACTCGCCGCTGGCGTTGCTTGTTTACGAACGGGTATTCGGACAAGCGGTGGGTGAGATCTATACGCTGGTTCTGTGCGGTTACAGGCAGAAGCGAAGGCGAACAGTGTTTAGACAGAAGAGAATTTACAAGAGAAATACGGAAATTACGATGAGTTAGTGAAGAAGGAGTCTGATTGTGAATAATGTAAGAGTTTAGAACAGAGATGTTTAGTAGCCTTTTGAAAAGTTTTTTGTACCACACCTTTGTACGTTTTCGCTCTACAGGGTACATCGCTAACATCTGATCTTTTTTGTCCACCCCGCCCATCATAATATTGTAATCCAATATTAGGATGGGTTTGATGGAACCGTGGTACTGCTTAACAGCGTTGCCGTGGTATGTAGAGATCATAGCAATTCTATTATTATCTCTCCATACCATGACATCGATGTCCCCCGATGTGAGCCCAGTAATTTCGCCAGGGCGCATGTTGCCCTTGGTTAGACTATGCAGGGCCTGCGGGACGAACTTACGGTTGGTCCGTAGTGTTCCTACACAGTCAAATCCCAACGACTTGAGGCGTCGAGCGAGACATGGCGAATTGTAAAAGTTGTCCATCCACAATGTGTAGCCTTTGTTCTCAAGACCACTTGTTAGTCTGAGAACAATTGCAGGCGTAGATGCGTTTAATGGATCTTCAACCGGCTGCAGTGGAGTTCTTTTATGAGCGTGAACCTCAAACCGCCATAGGTAGCCTGTTTGAGATTCACAAATCTCATATGTTTTGATTCCCAACGTCGCAGCTTTGTTGGGAATATGTTGGTTAATGTCCAACCACCCTTTCCACTGCAGAAGCGATTCGTCTAACGCAATATTTTGCCTAAGGGTGTACAGGCTTTGAAATTTCGTATTCAGATGTGACAATACTGGCTGTATCTTATACAGTTTTGCCTCGGAAACGTCCAAATCCAGCACACACATGTCTTCGTTGTTATTAAAATGTAAGCATTTGCTTAACAGAATGAATCTGTTGATAGACATGTGTGCGCTAAAGCCTGGAGTATAAAATACGTTAGGAATGACACTCCAGTACTCCTCCAATCGGGACTTAACCACAATCCCCATCGCAATAGTAAGGCCGAAATATACGTACAGCTCATCAGCCGTGGTCTCACACCATTTGCTGATGCGGCTATTGGGATGGAGAGTGTTGGTTTGGAGCATCTGGGCTGCCACTTGCTGAGCGTATCTGTTTGTTTCCGATGCTATGTGCTCCATAAATTGCCGATCCCATATTGCAGTAAAAATGTCATACGGGTCGACACAGGGAGTTGTTGGACCAACATTGCTTTCCGAGAACGTTTCCCGTCTCAAACTAGGTGGAATCGAAGGAGTCGGAAACGCTCTCCATTGAAAATCGAACCAGCTCAAGGGTTCATGAGCGAGTGTAGAATCTGTAGGATCGAGTGCAAGTTCAGGGTCACTGGCAGGTGCAGGTTCTTCAGCGAGCGCAGGTTCGTCGTCATCATCACTCATTGGAGTCTCCAAGGTGCTATTCCACACTCTTGGATTGAAGGGCACCAAGTCATCATTGTCATCCTCGTCAGAGTCTCCTTCACTTCCTGCAGCAAAATGATGGGTACAATAATATGATGGGGACCAGAAGTTTACCTTTAGCTTCATCCGAAGCTAAAATCAGCAGCGAATTACCGTAATTGAGTACGTGGTCGATGTCTACATCGCGGAGAATCTGACGAGGGCGAGGAGTAGGGCGTAGCATCGGTGAGACGGATGGCGTGCTCAGAGATTCTTCATCCCCACATTCTATAAACCTGCAACAAACACAGTGTTATAGTGCCTGTTTGTTTAGTGTAGTGATAAACAGAATAGTCAATTATGTCCACTAATGACATGTCATTATAAGACCTCGATGTATAAATAAACATATTAATAATTATGTTGCAATAAACTATTCAGTATTGAGTCCGTAAGTGACTTACATTGCCGGCGAGGGCACCAAACCTGCCGGTGAAGCGGGGACAGGTGACGTACTCCGGGCGTCATCCTCACCCTGGCTCTCCTGGAACCTAAATAAAAATAGTGTTATAGTACTTGTCTCATCAGAGATAAATAAAAAAGCCGTAAGCAACTTACATTGCCGGTGATGGTACCGGACACTCCGGTGAGAGGGGTGGCTCAGCCACTGGCCAAGACGTGAGGTCAGCGCTGGTGGAGGCAGTCGGTTGTGCTGGTGTGGGAGCCGGGTTAGATCTTCATGGACAAAATTGAATCATTGTAAAATAAACAGTTAAGTTACTAGCAATAGAACCACAATAATATGTACAAAAAGTAGTAAATAAAAATAATAAATCTTGGTCTCATCAGAGATAAATAAAAAAGTCGTAAGCAACTTACATTGCCGGTGATGGTACCGGACACTCCGGTAAGAGGGGTGGCTCAGCCACTGGCCAAGACGCGAGGTCAGCGCTGGTGGAGGCAGTCGGTTGTGCTGGTGTGGGAGCCGGGTTAGATCTTCATGGACAAAATTGAATCATTGTAAAATAAACAGTTAAGTTACTAGCAATAGAACCACAATAGTATGTACAAAAAGTAGTAAATAAAAATAATAAATAATTAATATGTATAACTAAAATGTATAGGTAAGACTTACGGTTGCCACATGCGCCTTCGCTTGGGATGTAAGGGGGTCTCAAGACCTTGACCGACCGGCATCTCTTCAATGTTGTAAATGGCAAGTCTAAAATTAAAAAAAACATTCAATGGTAATACTTAAATTGATCTATATTTGTGAAAGAGAAAAAATAATATTATTATTATGAGAAATGAAAAAAAGCGTTAAAAAGCTAACTCGTCAATATTGTGCGGCCCAGGTCGTTCATGGGCCCCTCGGTGATCTGCGCGGCCCCCGCGTCTTCCACCGCGCCGGCCACGACCCCCCTGACCACGAGAAACTACCAACTCTTCCTCCACCACCACAACCACCGGCAGTGCTGCCGTGCCACCCCGGACACGTACACCTCTACCTCTACCTCGTGGACCACGGGTGCGAGCGCGTCTTGAGTTTCTAATAAAAAAAAATACAAACATAAGCATCATGCATCTCGATGGGAATGTACAGGAGAGAGCGGCTTGTGTCCAGCAGTGGACTTCTTCAGGCTGATGATGATGATGATGCAATATGGTTTTGATCATTTCAATTTTATTTTGGTATTGATCTTTTTTGGCATGACCCATATTTTTCGATTTACACCCTAGAAGAAGTGGGGGTAAAATTTTATCATTGCAATTTAATTGAAACAATTTCACTGTAACAATTAATTATATAAAATTGAAAATTAACGTGATAATGCAATTATATCATTATACCCCCCCCCCCCACCTCTTCACGGGTATAAATAAGAAAATATGGATCCTGCCAAGAAATTGATTAGAACCAAAATTGTAGGAAATTTAATTCTAAGCACCTTTACCACAACCATTTTTCGTGTAAAATTGAAAATTATCGAGTTATTTTATAAACAAAAATTAACCCGTAAATTCATGAATTCATTCAAATTGAGTAACATGCAAAACAAAATTTGGACTACCAGTGATACCCCAACGAATTACGAAGGGAAAATTGTTACTTATATTTTTTCCGGGTCAAATCCCAATTCGATTGTGCTATTCAGTCTTATCCATACCAAGCTAGCCACCCAACAAAACCCATTAAAAATGGCGGCCGCAACTTAATTGACGTCTGTCAACCGACCTTTAAAAGGTAAGTTTGGGACAGGTATTTTCCATTTCAGTATTTTGCAAAATTTAATCATTGATAAACAAAAAAAATACGTAATTCGTACGTAATGATGTATCTAAATTATGTTACAACCACCATTTTCATATCAATGGTGTACTTTTTATTCAAAACAAGTTAATATGTATGGGCAAGGCGCGTGATACGAAAAAAATGTTTGATGAAATTAACGATTTATGTCCAAAATCTTTATTTATTACACAATATAGTAATTTAAAACTCATTATTACTTACCCCTCCATGACAAAACACCGATATTTTAACTATTTAAACACGATAAATCGCACAAAACACTTTATTTATGAGCAGTGACACGGCGTGCCGGCGGCGCGTGAAAACTTGCAAAGAGTGGTCGCACACACACAAAGAATTCAAGCTTTTGAAGTGGTTAAAAGTTGGCATGTGATATAACATGCCATCCCTACCCTGTTCCGTACACCTTACACAAGTTAGAGTAGAGCAAACATAGTTTAGAGCGTAAAAAATGCCTAATAGAGTACGTCAGACCCGATCGACCTTTAGAAGGAGTGTGAACAGATGCGACGGTTTCAATATCGTCCTTTAGAAGGAGGGGTAACAGTCAAGAGGATAAACTATACATCGTGTTTAAATCATACACGAAATGTACAATAGGTACTACTTACTTACCTATGTTATTTAGGCTAGGTACAATAGGTACCTACCTGGTGAATACTCACATAGTTCGACACAGCATGTGAATGATAAATAATAATTAAATAAGCTAAAATAAAGTACGCAATTCTTATCATGTTTGAAGCAGTCCAATATATTTTTTGCAATGGCCGATATAATAAAAATCATAACAATGGTTTCATAATAACAGGCAGCTAAGCTATTTTAAATAACTCATGAATGGTGTTATCACTAAAATTTGGGCATTTAATTTGATCAAGATATTCACATGCAATATGAAAAAATAAATGTTTTCATATAGGTTTGCGTCATGCTCATGTTGATGCTTATAAAAATGTGTGCGCACTGAGAGACCAAGCTGGGAATTTACAAAATTTATAAGCATTTAGTTCCGTTACGGCGGCACGGAATGGAATATTAGAATTTAATAAATGTGAGGAATAATAGCACGCATAATGCATGCTATTTATAAATAGGTATATTTCTTTTAGATTCTTGACTGACCTGAACCTGAACGAGTGCTAGATTACTTGATTACAGATACAGACCTTGGTAGATACAGGTAGAGAGAGAGGCGCATACAACAAACAACCAAATTATTATTGTCAAGTATAATATAATATACAGTTTTCACTCACCCACTCTCTCTCTTATGGCCCTTATATACCCCGTTTACACTTAGACCCTGCTTCTGCTGCTCCCGCTGCCAGTTATAATTCCCTCAAAAGAATTGTATTCAGATTCTGCCCTACCCCTTACTTCGCTTTCACTTTAGCCGGGCTGCACAAGTAGCAGTGGCAGGGGCATGACTCGGCATGAGAAGAGAAATATCGTGTTTACATTCTCGCCCTGCTCACTGCTGCTCAGTATTAAAATAAATTAGGCAGTGTCAGTTGAACTGATGTTTAGGTCTACTGACTGACTGACAATGAATAAGGTACTGGGTGGGTATCTTACAAAAAAATATTGAAATACGTGTGGATCAGATGTCTTAAATTTCATTCCACAAATCGACGTAAAACATTTATTTCCTCTGGTAGGTACAGTGCAACACTCGTGTTAACAACAACTAACAAATTATCAAGTAACGTTATCAGATTCAGAAGTGACAGCGCTACATGAGATCAAAGATTGCCCATTTGACGTTGATTGATAATTAATTTTATTAAGCTCGCATAAGCAGAGCCAGTTAAACACTTCGTAAGACTCATTTGAGTGTCCCCCTCCACGGAAATCTTTAGTAAAAGGCGAAAGATTTATACGTATTGAAGGGAGACCAGAGTTTATTCAAATTGCGCGGGTTCGACGGGCCGGCTTGTCGGCGGCGAATCTTGTCACCGCGATGCAGGATTGTCGGCTCGTTTACTAGCGACATCTGGTTATTTTTGTGGAACTAAAGTTTTGATAGTGGGAAAATACATGAATTAAATATTATTATTATATTTGTTGACGTATTATTTCACATTCTTTGTATGTTATTTCATTACAGTAAAGCCGTTTACTAAACGTTTGTTTATAATTGGTTGTTCAAGGTCAAGGCCCTTTGATACCTAATCATTAAAAATTTAATGCACAATCTTGTGTCGGTGGCCATCTTGGATGAACTTATTTTGTACTTATTTATTGATACGTATCAATAAAGTATCCACACCATGAAAAAATAAAATAATTAACCAATTAGAAACAAACGTTTAGTGAACGGTGTGCCTAGTGCGAGTTTTGTCAATTTATTTACGCGCTCGGTCCGTTTGGCGTAAACTTGAAATTGTATGGAATAAGAGCAGCGCCATCTAGCGTCAGTGAATCAGTCACTAGATGGCGCTGCTCTTATTCCATAAAATTTCAAGTTTACGCCAAACGGACCGAGCGCGTAAATAAATTGTCAAAACTCGCACTAGGCACACGGTTTTACTGTAATTAATCAAAATACATAGTATGTGAAATAATACGTCAACAAATATAATAATAATAATATTTAATTCATGTATTTTCCCACTATCAAAACTTTAGTTCCACAAAAATAACCAGATGTCGCTAGTAAACGAGCCGACAATCCTGCATCGCGGTGACAAGATTCGCCGCCGACAAGCCGGCCCGTCGAACCCGCGCAATTTGAATTAACTCTGGTCTCCCTTCAATACGTATAAATCTTTCGCCTTTTACTAAAGATTTCCGTGGAGGGGGACACTCAAATGAGTCTTACGAAGTTTTTAACTGGCTCTGCTTTTGCGAGCTTAACACGTTCAACGCCATGACGGTCAATGGTGGGCGACACTCGACTTTAGCACTGGGCCAACCGAAAAACATGGAAACGGCCAAAAAACGTCATTGTGTTTTATTGGTTTAATGAATAGATTATACCTAAAAATACAAGTTTAATTCAACACAGGCTACGTAGTATTGATTTTTAAAGAGTTACTGACCGTCGCCCAACATTGTCCGTCGTGGCCCCTGTGGAGAGAAAACCGAAAAAACGTTGCAGGAGGCCGCGCGGTCCCCGCGTCGCCCACCCGCCCGCGCCTCACTCGTGCGCAGGGACGATTTTGGTTACCTTTTTAACGGGTATTGATTAGGTTTATTTGAATGTTTTAATAAAAACCCACAACATATTGGTAACACTATTGAACGATAACCTATTTCAACAGGTAGCCCTTTTAAAACCCACCAATTCGGGTTACGTATTGAAATGGTAACCATTATGATTTATTGTCTAGGGTATTAATCAAAAACCCAATCGGTTGGGTAGCCCCTTCAAATGGTATGACGGTAACCCATACCGGTTCGAAGCGGTGTAATTTGATCCCTCATGGCGTCGCATAAGTACAAAATAGCATGTTGACTAGCAAGCAACTAAAACTTGAAAACTAAACTACGTTGCACCAGCTAGGGTGGTACAATCAAGTACCTATGGTCGTTATAACAATCAACTTAGAAATCATTTTATTTTTGGTGATAAATTTTATTGAAGTACAATTCCTTTTGTTTTGCCATTTTCCCTCCGAGCATACTCCCGCTGAACAAACATGATGAATGTTTGTTCAAAATATAAAACTTACGCTCTAACCTATCTCAAGGCCTGTGCATTGTGCAATACCCGAAGAAACCAAATTGAAGGTGTTACCTTTTCAATTGAATACCAAAATGAAATGGTAACCCTTCAATGGGATCTTCATGAAAGGGTAGCCCATTTACTGGTTTTAAAGGCGAGGCTACTTGAAGAAGAGGTAACACTTTATATTATATGTGGCAGATAAATACTTCAAAATCCATTCAAAAGGGTTTAGCCTATCTTTTTTTCAATTTATATTTTTTTTTATCAAAATTGGTTCAGCCGGTATTATGTTGTAAAAAGTACCAAACAAATAAACCGTTTTAGACACTTAGGATTTATAATTTATGATTTAATCTATCTAATATTTAGGTAATTATGATAAAATCCATAACGTTTTTCTAAGAAAATGTAAGCAACAAGAAAACCAGCAAATTTCTCCTTAGCTGTGATTCGTTTGTAAAAACCAAGGCATATAGCTTAGACTGCAGGGCCGCGCGGGTCTCTCTTCATACAAATTAGTTAGATTTCTCTGTCCGCTGGCTCACCACAGAGGTTTAAAAACACGTCTGATGCGCGGTCACCAGTGGGCGACGCGGCCCGAACGGAAATGTTACCTGTCGCCCAACATTGACCGTCATGGCCTGAATGAAAATGACTGCTTTTTTTCTTGGCAGTGAACGTGTTAATAAAATTAATTATCAATCAACGGCAAATGGGCAATCTTTGATCTCATGTAGCGCTGTCACTTCTGAATCTGATAACGTTACTTGATAATTTGTTAGTTGTCGTTAACACGAGTGTTGTACTGTACCTACCAGAGTAAATAAATGTTTTACGTCGATTTGTGGAATGAAATTTAAGACATCTGATCCACACGTATTTCAATGTTTTGTTGTAAGACCCTGTAATTTATTGTCAGTAGACCTGAACATCAGACAGTTCAACTGACACTATCTTATTCATTTTATACTCAGCAGCAGTGACCAGGATGAGAATGTAAACACGATATTTCTCACTGCCACTGCTACTCGTGCAGCCCGGCTAAAGTGAAAGCGAAGTAAGGGGTAAGGCAGAATCTCAATACCTACACTTCTTTTGAGGGAATTATTACTGGCAGCGGACCAGTAAAAGCAGCGTCTAAGTCTAAATGGGGTAAGTATATTAGGCTTATAAGAGAGACAGTGATGGGGAGAAAACTGCACAAATTATACTTAACAGTAATAATTGGTTGTTGTTGTATGTGCCTGTCTTTCTACCTGTAGGTATCTAGCAAGGTCAGTGATCTAGCACTCGTTCAGGTTCAGGTCAGTCAGAAATCTAAAAAAGTTATTTAGAAATAGCATGGTATTATGCGTGTTATTCTATTCCTATCATTAATTTAATTCAAACATTCCATTCCGTACCGCACGTAACGGAACTAAACGCTAATACGTATTTATTATACTTATTCATGCACATGGATAAATTAATCGTTCGGTGATAAAGCCGGTGTCTACTTATAAATATGTTTAACTACTAAATTGTGGGACGTAGCGTAATCTGAGTAAATATGTATAATAATTATGATTGTTCTGTGATGTCGCAGAATGATAGTGACAGATTTACTTTTGTACACGTTTTTTAAGTAAGTATGTATAGGTGATTGTTTATTCGGAAGATGCATTATTGTTGCGTGCGTCAGGACCGATCGGGGGTCAGAGTAAAATGGGCGGTTATTGCCATATAATAGTGGTTTAATGACTGGTACCGGTATCTTTATAATATTTTTTTGGCTTTTAGTACATTATGGTGTATCATTATGCATTTTGTTTTTATAATGAAACGTTTTAATCTGATCTGTGCTTTAACCACATTCGTCTACAACTAGAAGTTTTTATGTATTTTTATATACATCACAGTTGTATAACATACATTTCTTAGAAAACAATAATTATAATATTAAAGCAATGGCCATTTAAGCCCCGTTTACCCAAAACGGGTAGGTATCAGCATTTATTTTGATAGCCCTCGTATTATTTAAATTATTTACTATCATTAAACTCTATAAATTATACACAAGCTTTCCGGTTGCATAAACTATTTATTATGAAATCATCTGCATAACTACACAGATCAAATAATTATAATTTTGTGGTTCAATTTCATAATTCGTATTACGTTGGATTTATGGAATTTATAGCAACTTCTTATTTCTACCGGTTATAAAATTCCAGTTCCCAATAAACACTTTAAAACGGTATCAACACGCAAATTCAGGCAATCATCAGAACTAATAGATAACAGAAAAACAGAGCCCTTGGGTAACTCCTACGGGCCACCTGCAAAACTCAACTTTGTCGATTGATTTCGATTCCATTCACTTCATTAGCTGGCACCAAAAATAATGACACGAGACCAGCAATCGTGAATCCATCAGCTACGAGAAACAGGACGCCCATAGTTAGATATATCTTATTGTAGTTGTATACGACTGTGTCGTGTGACGACCCTATCATTCTTCGATTTCTGTAGCGCACCATCGAGAGGAATTCCCCAAACAACTGTTAAAAACAAAAAATATACAATTTGTAAATATACAATTTTAAGATATGCATGTTATGCTTACTATAGTATGCCTATGCAAATAATAGTTACGTATTCAAACTAACCAAAAGCACACCATTGATGGAGCAAAGCATAATGCCCGTTACCAGGAAATATGCGTGCACAAAGAAATCTAGCTCCTCGTTAATGCTCTGCGAGATGACCAGCCCTAAGGGTACGATGATTTGGCTCCATATCGTGCCTCCAATGAAGGTCTGCTCTTCGCGGTACTTGGGCCGAGCGTCCAAGCTTGCGACGGTCCAAAGACATGCTGCCAAAATGGTCGCACCCATACCACATAGCTTCAAGACAATGCTGATATACGTGTCCATACTGTCCTTTTGAGAATTCACCTGATTTAAATTTTTTTACTTGGAAATATATTGCTGCATTTATATTGGTTCTCGTCGCGATAGGCTCGCGGTATTCTGATCTTTGGAACTGCTCAAAATTTTAGAGTACCTACCTATGGTATTTATTTCCTTTATGATTTTAGAGACATTACGTGAAATGTTTTGATAGATGTGAAGTTGTCAATATAATGCTAATTTTGTTGTATTTTTGTGATTTCATAATCTCACGTAGGTACTATATAGGTATATAATATAGTATATACTAGGACCTACCTATTTATTTTCTGTGTTATCTACAATACCTACAAAGGCGTTTTGTTTCTTTTTCCCTAGTTCACATCGCGCAATAATAATTATATACCGTGCATAAAATATATTCTCCGTAGACGTAAACTATTGAATGGATAGAGGCGTTTGGAAATCAAAACGAAAGAAAAAACATAGATAAATTAATAATGTTCTACCACAGCCACTGCTTAACTTATTGTGGTCTTCCGACTCCCCCGTGATTGTCTTTAACCGTTATTACAAATATTATGTGGCCGGGTGGCTCTAAGGGTAAGTGAGTCGTTAATATTTACAATCAATTGTGGCTATTCTTTGAGGTACAATTGGTGTTTGGACAACATTAAAAAGTAAAATACTCGTGACATTTGTGATAAAACTGATGCATACTACAAGATAATAATTGTGAGATTTTGTAGCTCCAATCCAACTGTGCCCCGAAAAGATACTTATATCAAATTATATGGTAAGTACGAAAGTAGGTATAATCGTACACTATAAAGAAGTACCTAGTAAATTCTAGGATCTATGCCATTTAAATATCAGAAAACAAACCATTAAGGCTTCGTTGGTGTGGTTTTAGTAGCTTTGGTTGTACATTTATGAGTATAAATCTCACCTAATTCCTTTCAGAAGTACTTATGTGTTGGCGCCGTCTTAGAAATCCTCTTCCTTAGACCTTCTAAAGTAAAAACGCGGAGTACCTATAGCATAGAAACTAAGTGGTATACAATAGAAACATGTGGTTGCAAAAGTCCTACAAACAATTTCACTAGTAGGTACCTATGTCTTGAATTTGGAATGAAGCCACGATGTCGCTTAGCTTACTTTGTCATCTGTGGAACGCGAGCCCAACAGGTTAGTCAATTATTATAAAAGACATGTCTAAAATTAAACGGTTCATTTACAAAGAAGCTACTGGTGCATTATGAGTACAATTTATTAAAATACTTGATACTTGATATTTGATATTAATCTAAATTAATAATGCCACTTGGATTGTAAGTATCTCCATAATTTCCCCACTCGCTTGCCGATAATATTATGCTCATTGTATTTTTATTATCGCCACAGGGTTAAATATTTCTGGGTGAATTTTAACTTATCTACTCCTGTTCTTCAATTGATTCGATATTTTCGAACCTGTCAAGTTGTAATGTTGATACAATATTTTTATCGTTCCCATGCACGGCTTTTGAATAATCCCCATTTTTCAGCTTACTGGTCACGGGACTTCTAGCCTTCGGTGCCTACTGGACTACGAAGTACCTGATGAATATGCCACAAACCGGCACCAGTACAACCTTTGGCAGTACGTCGACGACTCCTGCGACGTTCTTAGATTAAGTCAGTATATTTTAGGTATTCTAGAAATTATCATTAATATAATGTAATACTCTGAATTTATTGAGTTTTATTTCATAGGTCACGGAATCATTTATTTTATTTTTTACATCACTTAAATGTGTATGAAAGGAGGACCAAACGGTTTTAGAAAACAAATTGGGAACTTTTTATGACATTTAAAAATGTTTCAAGCACATGATTTTAATAAAATCTGTGTAGTAGATAAGATATTTGATGTAAATTCTGTCAGCGAAAACGTACGTGCATTTTAATTAGTACATAATGGTTTGTTATCAGTTTTTAAACTTATTCAATTAAGTATACTTATATTGCATTTTATAAACTGAAGAGTTGAAAGAAAATGCGATATATATTTTGGTTTATTTAATAAATATTATTGTAGGATGTTTGAAGGTAGAGTTTCAACACCGAGGAGAAATATTTCAGTACGTATAAAAGCAAACGATCTCATTTATATTTCATTGTTCCCACTTGATTAATACTCAGTTGACAACAGTCATCTGTAAAATATAATAATAATTTGTCCATTAACAGTGTTCTTATCACTTTATTTTACAAGGCTCAGTAAAATGGTAGCTGGATTGTAAGTATATCTTAAATTATTCGATAATTTTACTTTCTAATAATACTAAAATGTGGGATTTATGAGTAAGTATGTATTTTTTACCAATCCGGACTAGGCCCCCGTGGTGGATTATGGCCTAACCCTCCTCACGATAGTGAGGAGAGGCCCTTTCCCAGCAGTGGGACAGTTACAGGCTGAATTATAAGTACATGTAATTTTTTATGCACTGTTATTGAGATTTGGAGGCTTGAGATTGAGTGAGAAGTTGTCCGTCTCGGAGTCTCGTCATTCAGTAAAATAATAGTTACATTTTTTACTTCTAATAATTACTTCTATAGAGTTAGAAGTAGTAGTTAACAAGCATTGTTGATCATAATCAAGATTGGGGGTCTGGGTTTTAAATTTATGTTTATCCTTATTCTAGTAAGTTATAAGGGAGATAATAATTGGTAATATGAGGTAATAAGTGAAATATTTTGTTACAGAGCTCTACTGACTGGTGCCATCGCGGTGACGATTTTCTTAGGCGGGAAATATCTTCTAGACATGGATGCTGAGAACAATGATGTGCCTATTTCTAATTTGACGGGTCTAGGTTAAACTCTACTTCTTACATTTTACTGCGAATTAGACTCTACTATCTAGAAAACACCACTCAATGATACTTGCATTACTATTGAAAAAGGCAATTTTTTTATACCCTTTGGAATAAAGGTAGGTACTCGTATATACTTCGTTCTCCGGATTCGTGTTCCGAATTCGAGAAAAATTCGTAGGGAAGCGACATGCATGCACTCAAAATGAACTTTCATAAAATGTTAGATACCAACCAAGTACATAATTATCCCGCCCTACAAATAAGCCGATACATAGTTATAAGTGCCGGTGGCCATCAAGACTAAACTTTGGATACTTAATATAAATTTATTTTTAATTTTAGGAGAAGAAAATCTTCTTCGAGTGATATCAGGAAAAATGCCTCTTAAGTTAAGCAAGTTACTGAAGATTTCAGATTAGTAAACCTGTTTAATGGATACTGAGTACTAGTACAGGATTGTAGGAAGTGGAAGGAGAGCTTATAAAGCAGTAGGTGGTAACAGGCTTGGTGATAGATGTGTTCCTGATAGTGAAATTTACCACTTGATATGATTCTATACTTTTTTCGGGTTTTTATTGTATGTTATTTTATTATATTAATTAAAATATTCATATCACTAGGTATATCACGTCGTTTTCTTGTTGAATTTTGGTATGGAATTTGCAATTCATTATACAAGTAAAATACCTATATACTTACATGCTATATCTATTACTTCCGGACTTATTTAATATTAATACCTAACATTACAAAACTAATCACCACCCATAATATCAAAGACATTCGCCATGTGATGTATGTAAACACGCGGTACGTCTTCAGTCAGATGCAATAATGTTTATATATTTTTATAACGTATTGAAAGGGGCAGTACAGCTAACAAAACATAACATAACACCTCACAATGCATGTTTGTTTTCATTGAGCCCATTAGACCTGTGAATAAACAGACCTGTGGTTAGATGTCAACGGAGCACCATCTCGAACAGATTGGCAGCGGAGAAGAAAGATAAACATATTTATAATTTAATAATGGGCCTTGGAATGTAAGTATAGCCGTTGAATTTTTTATTTTGCACAGGACATTTTTATGTTTAAATATTATATACCTACTACACTGCATAGTGAATGTAACAAAGTGTTAAAATAGAAAATTATCTTTGTACGAAACTCACGCCGCGGTTTATCTACCGCACACGCACGAGGGTGCCGAAATCCCGAAAGTGGTTGCGTTTGAATTCCCGCAGAGCTTACGGGAAATCGCCGCAAGCCATGTGGTTATAAATGATTTAGAACGCGTCAGTTAGATTCCACTTTCGTCAGATCCCTACTTTTTCCGTAGGTTAGAATTTTGAAACTGGTGACGAAACGCCTATTCTCATGGCTCCTCGTCCGTCAGATTCCGCTTTCGTCAGATCTTCTTTTTTTCCGTATATTATGTTTCTGACCAAGCAGGGCTGTAATCGCTGTATGTAAGTCACATGCAGGCGAAACCGTGCTGTGAGTGTTGAATGTTCAATTTCCATGTTTAAAAACCCTACGTGCTATTGCGGTACCGCGTATGTGTGCCAGAGACCTTAGCGTGAGTTCTCGCATTACCCCACCTACTTTCAAAGATCTGCAGCCATGCTTTCACAAATACAACGCCATGCTTTTTCACGTAGCCACTGCTGAATGTTGACCACTACAACAAGTTCACAGACATTTTTGTTTCAGCGCTGTGATACTAGGCGCATTCGCTTTCTCTGTATTTTGGACGAGCATGTTCATGTTAGAAGTATATGACAAGTCAGAAAAGGAAAAAAACAGTACTACAACTACACCGGTTCCGCTTATGATCAGATACGTCGCAGTGTCAGAAGGGTTTCTGGAGTACCACGACTAATATGCCACTCTATCTCTCCGGATCTAGGTACAAATGACCAATAATAAACTGTAATGCCAACATTTGCTCCGGGACAATTAGCTGAACAAATGTAACCTAACAAAACAACTGCACCTGTAGCAAAGGAGTAAGCCATTAAGGATGAAGAATTATTGTATTGTGATAGTATTAATTCTGCCAGGAGAGCACCATAATTACTTATATTTATAAAAGAGTATTTATTATTTATATTTCAAGTGTTAAATAATATAAATTACTGTTAAAATAATTCTGTAAGAGCACAAATAGCAAGTGTTACCTACTACAGCTGCAAAAGGTTTTATTTTATTATTGACTTTCAGGCTGTTTTTTACTGGCGCCGTGGTTTACGCTCTACTGGTGTGGACGAAGCCCCTACGCGAAGAGTTTTTAGCACCAAGTATCAACAGATATCTCTATAAAACTCCAAATATTACTCAGTAACACTTACACTTACTTACTTAATTAAACTTTAAAAAATAAAGTACACAGATCAATAAAACAGATTTGGTAATGTAAAATCGCGTATAATTGTAGATTCTATAAATATAATATACTATGGACTCTACGGTACCTACTAGTAGGTAGGTATTCTAATCTGAGAATTACAAATTTAAAAAACGTCTCTATAGACCTATAATATTAATTAAGTACTTATTTAATACTATATTGTTTAGGTCAGTAACCGTTAAAGCTAATTTTAATTGTGATTCTTATGATTTCACTATTTTCACTTGAATTTCCCATCGTTACAATAATAAGATACTGCCTATATTTTAATAGCCTTACATATTAGTCATCTAATATAATTATTGTAATCTCGTTGGTTTTTTTCTATAGGTATCTATTTTATAAATTTACTTTATCTACAAAATGTATAAAAAGAGATTTCATGGACCAACCCTTCATGCAGATATGCAATTATGCCCGGTTCACATTATTCTGGTAATATTCCAGTTAAGCTATTGAATGCAGCGCTGAATGTGAATGTGAATTCCAGCAAGCAATCCAATGCATTTAATGGATAGATGGTCTGTTATTTCATCCCAGCACCACTGAAATAGCGTAGACGACGCAGTGAACACGCTTTGTTGTTATTATTTTGAAACTTAATCGATTCTCTGGATTACGACCGGAACTATGCGAATCGGACTATAGATACATAAAATCACGTTTATTCTGGCGATACACAATATAATCATTACGAACCAATATGAGGGTTTTATATTATGAGGCCAAGTCTAGAATAACCGCCTATACCCATCAAACACCGTGAATCAAAAATGTAAAATACAATTACGGCCATGAACCTAAAAAAAGGATTATTTGACACTACATACAAAAGTGAAGTAGGTATACGTACTACAGCAAAGTGGGTGCGTGATGCAGTTCTAAAGAAGAAATGCAATAAATAAGAAAATGCATGGAAAATTTAATAATGGCGCATAATGACGTATAATCAGGTTTATTGTAGTCATTGAAATATATATTGGCTTATATACATGATGCGTACCAGCAATTAAGAGGCCCAGCGACGACATAAGTACATCTTAGGACACGTACCTTCCTTTACTTTTTTATTGCGGGTGAAGTCGTATTTCAAGTTCATATTACTTTGCGACACTATATTTCCATATTTCTTGTCTTGTCAATATTTCTTTGCGACACTGTTACAATGTTGCACCAGTTATCCAAAATTGCTGCAGTTCTTAAACGCTAGTCATGAACTGTCATCTTCTACATATTTAAGTTAAGTAAGTGCTAATTTATTGTGATGTTTCGATGAATCCCATTGTAGGTAAATGTTATGCGATTCCCGCTTGTTGAAATGTTATTCCCGCTTAAATAAGTACTAGAATAAGAAAACTTAAATTTTAATCTTAGTTTTCTTCTTCTTCTAGTCGATATTTTAACCCGCATTTAGGCTAATTTAATTGAATCATCGCACGTTCTAATGCTAACTGTGAAATCTGGCAGTTTACTTAAACTAACACATTGCTTCACAATAGTCACTCAACATTACACTCCCGTTGTCAGGCTCTGTTCTACGATTTCTTTGGTGATTCCTTTTTGCTTTTGTGACAAATGCCTTCCATTCCTTTCCCGAATGGCTCTTGTGCGTTCGTCGTCAAGTAATAAGACCCTTTAGCGCTGGAAAAAAGGTTTGATTTTATTATTTTCACGAAATTTCAACGTCTCGGATCTCGATCAACGTATCATAAAATTTAGTGCGACAAGGATCTTAAAGGCCTGGTATACATTAGGCGTTTAGAAGCGCACGTTTTGGTAACGCGGTTTAAGAACAAAGAGGTGGTTGGAAGGCGTACACACGCAAGCGAGCGCTTTTGTTCGCGCGCTTGATCAGAAGCGCGCGTTTGCGTGTGTTAACTGTGCACCTTCGAACAACCTTTTCAGTCTAAAAAACGCGCGTCACCAAAGCGTGCGCTTCAAAACGCCTAATGTGTACCAGGGCTTAGCGCGTGAGTGACATTACAAGGAAGGTGCCGTAGTCAATGTTCTTATATATCCAATGCAATATGCATGTTAGTAACAAAATAACAGCGAAAGTTTCGATTTTAGCCACGCACCAAAATATCTTTGTCGCACTATAATTATCTCATTGTCATAATATATTTTAGGTCCTATATCTAGTAGTATTATATCTAGTAAGACGTGAGGTTGAGATGGAATTCCTATACACCCAAATGTTGTTTGTAGACGGTTAATAGGTACATTGTAAAGTATCTCACCTAGTATTACAGTTTAGGCCCATATATACCATGTTCTCTTCAGGGTTCTGGTTCTCCTTATACTTCTGATAGGACTCCGCGGGCGACGCGGGGAACGCTTCCGGGTTCCGTACTGACTCCGCGTAAAACCGCCACGACCGCCAATGACTGCAGAGATCTGAAACATTTCAGATAAAGTAAGATAATAACTCTATATGTAAGTATATTGATGTGTTGGAGTACATGTATAGACATGCACTCTAATACATCAAGAAACAAGATAAGTATAAAAATAAACACATGATTAGTAAAGTAAGTAATAAGTATATGAAAAAAAAGCGTTATTATTAAGCGAATTAAATGCCCTCGTATATTTTGCGTTGACAGTCAACATTATACATTCATTAGGTTCCGAAAAGATGTCATCTATAATAATACAATGAGTTTCATTTATCTATATGAAAATCCTCTCATGTTTTGTTATTATTTAGTTTTGTCAAAGTCTTTCTGGAACCGCATGGATATTATCCGCTCCGACTTAAAACCCACCGATCAACGTGTGAATAAGTTATAAGTGCAATTCCCAAACAACCATACGCTACTATTATTTCCTTCTACCATATTAAGACCAAACCCCCCATGGAGCTGTATAGATAAAATGAGGCTTAATCCAGTAGTGAAAACGGTGCACTGTCAAATGTACTCGGATCATTTTAATGATGATGACGCAGTTTAAACCTTTCCATAAAACAGACGCAGCGCCTCCATCTCACCTGACTTAAGAAGTTGCGGTCGAAGGCAATCTAGGCGGTTTTGAAGGCTTTTTAAACAAGTACCACAGCAGGGTTGTTTAGGACTGACATCTAAGGAAAAGGAACACACTAATCACTCATTATCGACACTCATCGTCCACATTCTGCTACGTCGCTGGCTTTAACCTCTCCTTATAACCGTGCCCATATTGCCGGGTTAAGTCGTCTCTCTCTCTAACTGTGAATGTGGGATCTAATAACTTCTGTGTGACATAGAACTTATACGCGATACAGCCTGATCTTCCGATGTTTACGGTGTCGTCGCTTAGTCCTACCACGGTGAAAAATACATAAGAGTTAGGATTGTTAGAGGCTGTGGTGCTACTAAGCTACCATAGAATCCTACTAATATTATAAACGCGAAAGTTTGTAAGCATGGATGGATGGATTGATGGAAGTTAGTTACTCTTTCACGTAAAAACTACTGAATGGATTTTAATGAAACTTTACTATAATATAGCTTATAAATCAGAATAACACATAGACTACAATTTATAAAGATATTGTGTGAATTGTCTAAAATATAACGATAAGTGTCAAGTAAGTAGGAAAAAATCTACCATCTGCGGGCTATTCTGGCGTGCGCTGCCAAAACCGCTAGAGTTACACATATATGTAATGTATGATGGAAATGTTTATCTTAAATAGTCCTACAAAAAAGCCTCCACAGTATATACCTATATCTTATGTATAAGCCATTATAGCCAAAATAGCTACTCGAAGTACTAATCCTGCGCAGACGAAGTCGCGGGCACCAGCTAGTACATAATAATTATACCTTAGGTATGTATTCCGTACTTGGACTCTACCCAAGAACGATCATTGATTTAAAAAACGATCATCTCGATGGAGGTGTCATTTTCTGGTATCGCATCGGTTTGTCAGACTGGTCGTCTGCGCAACTTTTCGCATCTTACGCTTTTACAGGCACGTGAAGCTGTCGAATTTATTAGGAAGTACTTAGTATTGGCTTAGCATATTTTTTGTCTTGAGCTAGTGTCAAATATCAAGTATTTAGGCGTGAACTAAGTTGTGACAGTGTCAAGTACCTACTTAAAGTTTTTTTGACACAGGTAGGTAGATCTATTCAAATAACGTCACGAAGTCAAAGTCGTCGTGTCGATTGGAAAAAAAAACCTAGGAAGTGGATGACTTCGGCGTTTCATATTTCGACTAAAATATTCTCAAGGTGATACTGTAGGTTGTTGTACCTAATCATTATAATTTTAAATTGAGTATTGTTTTGGCAATTGTGGTGCTTATTCTCTTGATAGAAATTGTTGAAGTTTTAGTCTTGTCACGTATTTTAATTATTATTAATTTGTAAGAAATTAAAATGGTTACAAATATTATAATAATTTTAAAACGAGTGAAATTGGTTTCCCTGACTGAGTTTACAATTCCACAATATGTGCGTTGTGCCTGCGTTTTCATGAATACATCATTAAATAATATTTATGGCTAAAAATAAATTTTACCTTCGCAATAAATATAAAGCGGATCGAGTGGTTCATAATCATGTAACAAGCCTTAATTTTCAAGCATTAGTTCACATATTATATTATTAGTAGCAATAACACAAGAAATTCTATTTCGTTAGTATATTTTCTACTAACACTAAAAACGGGTCTAATTCGCGCACAAACAAATATCAAAATATATAATTTGACATACCTCTAATTAAACCCGTTTTTTGGTAGTTCTGTTGGCGAAAGTTTCAGAACATTTCACATTAATATCACACAATGAAAATGAGCACAGATAATGCATAACATTAATCATTTTGCCTTTCCTGCTTGTTGAGCCCACACATAATATTACGGGCCTATAATTTCATATTAAAAAATTATCACCTAATCTAGTACTACGCTTGTATATGGTTGTACAGAAGATTTACAGTTTCCGACACTTACTGTCATCGGAGAGAGGAATGGGTGCGAATCTAGGGCATCCAGGCTGTATGCTCTTGCCCCCGTTTGGCCAGAAGTCAGCCGTGCCCGTCCTGACCGGCGCCCCGTAACCCCCTGCGTCAGTATGGATGATGTCCACAAGCTCTGCATCCTTTGAGTTCACATGATCCATCATCACGCCGTCTGGGTAGAATGCTGGAAAAGCAGGGTCGAGGGCTGTTAATCTGAAATCATGATAGTGATGTTTAGGTTCATTTTCACATCCATAGTATATACATAGTATCATAGTAGATTAACATCCATGTACTGTGTTCTGATTTTTATATGCAGAATATATTGTATGTGACACTTATATAGTACAAATTAGTGTTCTTTGTTGTGGCACCTTTTCACAGTTTTGTTGCATTTGGTTTTGAGTTCCCTCGCCATATATCCAGCGACATGGCTTCCTAGTGAGTGTCCTATTATATGAAATTTGTCTAATGCCAAGCCATTTTCTATCAAATTGTTTAGTTCTGCGGCGCTTGCTTCTCCCACCTGAAATAACAAAAGTAAAACCTCTTAGTTTTTCTCCAAAGTTCGATTTTTGATGACACAGCGAATACAGAGCAAATTGATAATTTCCTTAGTATATAAAGATCTTTGCCTGGTACTTGGTATCATGGCCTAATAAGGTAAAGTACAGTTCTCAGTGTCATTGGATAAAATAATACCTCAGCTGCGTGCGACCGACCTTGGTCTATCATTTCCTTAGATCGTGACTTCTATCAATTTCTGTGCCTCGGAATTTTCGTTTACTAGAGTGAGACAAGCAGTAGCTTGTCAAACCAACTGGTTGCTAGTAGGAAACCAGTTGGTTTCATACGCGGCATGAGCTGTGGAATAATGCAGTTTCATGCAGCATCCATTTGAGCTTGACATTAGCGGGCGTCCAATCAAGGCTATACGTGCGTCATATTCAAAGGCGAGTGCGATTTATCGATTGCTAATTAGAGTAGGTATACACAAATTAACTTGTGCGGACAATACAGCCAACTACTATGTAGTAGTAGGTTTAGTACCATCAACAGATTAGGTAATGGTTACAACAAGTCTCAGTTGCTTTTTGCTTGTTGCTTTTTGTAGCCGAGTTGACGTAGACCCTGAGTATATAATTATACAAAATTGTTCATGAAGCGGCGTAAGTTCATGAGGCACAATGCTTTGTTTTCCACAACCGATTTTGCTAATGGTATTGTGATTAGTGGTGCCTTGATGGCGAATAAATGATATGCGATATATATACGATAGGTGATCCCATCTTGTTTATGAATGTATAGATCGCAGATATTTGAATTTTAATTTATTTTATGACGTAAATATCTTGATAGATTATTAGTGGTGTCGTCGTTTATTTTTTTATTCTCAAAGTGTCATTGTGGTTGTTTTTGTTTTTCTCTATGTTGTGGTTTAATTCCTCCAGTGGATTTTCGCAGAAGAGTCCTGTCACTACAATAACTCTGCCACATATTATTTCAGGCAGAATCGTAGAGCCCTAAAACGTACGTTGGTTTTGTTTTTTTTCTTCTTATAGGTTACGGATCAATACTAGCAAAGTCCATCTTTTCGATACACCCTCAGCCTACGGTGATCATTACATAAAAATGCATACCATACTCGTTCGCAAACGCACCTTCTATAGGATATGCACGAGCTGTCTTTATAAATTCTCAGAATAGCCCGGCTCGCTGTCACACTGATGATCGCTTGGAATAAATACCTGAGACCAATCGAGTGAACCTATCGACAATATCGAACTGATAAAAGGCGTGTTTTGTGTCTAGACGAAGAAATTAATGGAATTTCATTGAGCGTCGCGTGGTCTGCTCAAACATAATTACAGTAGTACCCAACTTATAAGGCGCGTCGTGAATCTTCGTTCGCGCAGTAAAGAAAGTATGGTCCGAAGATTAACGAAAGAATGCTTAAAACTTACAATCAACCTAAGCTCACTATTATAAGGTTCATAATACACTGCAGCTGTTAGTTCCATCTCACTCTAAGCTCGCTAAGATGGCGGCGGTTGCCGACCAATAGCGGTCAATAGCATTTCTCGCGCTTTGAAAATTCATCTTCTGCGCAGGTACATCGGTAAGCCATATCAGTTGGGTACTACTGTATCTATAGTGCGACACGCGACAGCCTAAACTTAAAACCAGTGTCGATGCAGTGTCACGCAACATTCAGCAACCCAATGTTCCCGGCACAGTAGTTGTCAGTGGTCTCAAGCAGCTAGTTTCGACACTTTGAACGAAAACAAAAGCATGCGGTCTAATTACGTAAGAACTGAGGTAGAAATTGCAAACCGCATTCAACTAGTTAGGTATCGTCAGTATAATTAACTGCAAGTTACACGGCATACGAAGGTCGTCTATTTTAAACCGGTATTGTTTACTGCAAAACATATATAATTTTACGCCGCGACAGAACGACAGGTAACCTATTCCATAAAACACTTTTTTTGTTTAAATTACTTTTATATTCATTTTTTATGTTTAAGACGTGCGTATAACTTTAACAGATTACTACGAATTACTTAATATTGTATTTACGCTACTTAAAAATTATAGTAAGTTATATTAATATTAATACCTACCGTCTTACCAAAAAAGTTTGTTATTGAGTTAGAGCGAAAAGTTAAAGCGAGCGTTAGACGTCGACTTGTGGAGAAAATATTTAAACCCATCTGTTAAACTCTGGTTTATCTTTTGTCAGCTAAATCTCTTCTGGTAAGACCATGACGTGATGTCAGAAGAAAGTTCCTTGTTAGTATTTCGCGAATGGATGTATTCTGAAATCAGTTCAGAAGGCCCTTTGGGAACGTGGAATGGATATTTTGATTCGATTGGCTTTGCATTTCCCTTAGCTATCTTTATCTTGAGTCCGTTATTGAATAAAAGATGGTAAATACCTAATAGATACCAATTACATTGAGGCTATTGGGGTCGAGGCGTTAGAGTAACGAAGACCAAGAGCCCGTAGAATATTCCTATCATTGTTTTATGGCGGATAAATTATTATTGCCAATTTGAACAAATTAATAAGTCTTATTTATAATAATAGAACTTACTCTGTTGATACGTTACTAATAAATTATTTTGGTGTTAATATATCTCATACCTTTTTAGTATTTCTAGCAGCGTTGACCAAATATGATCCATGCGACATATTAGCCCAGTCCAAAAGGACTACGTTTGTGTCTGGCCTCGCTTCCAAATATGCGCTAACCATCACCTGAAAAAAGAAAACACTTTTTAAAGTCAATAAACTAATATTTATTTACAGAAGAATAAGATTATTTTAAAAAACATTAGCTCCAACCAAGTATATTTTTCAAATCGTTTATACTTCATGAAAATAAATAGGTAATCGTTGTCTTTGTATCTCTCGATACAATCCGATGACAGGAAAATATT
This sequence comes from Hylaea fasciaria, assembly GCA_905147375.1. NCBI lineage: Eukaryota > Metazoa > Arthropoda > Insecta > Lepidoptera > Geometridae > Hylaea > Hylaea fasciaria. The sequence continues at coordinate 4,447,952 of LR990201.1, forward strand.
AAGGGCCTGACCATGATGACATCAATAAAACTCAAATAATTTATTCTAAGTCGGCAATACTATAGCACTTTTACAAGTCAAACACGTTTCATGTATAAGACGAAGAACACAAAAAGAAAATAATTAAAATTAATGAGCAACCGGTTTTAGTTGGCGTTTGAAAAAAAAAATCTTCCTTTTCTATGTTGGTTCATGGCTAAATCACTCACAGGAAAATTAAATGTACCAGACTCTACCAGTGTTTTATCAGAAAAAAACTCTACAAAAATGTATTTTTTTTTTTTCAATTTTCGATATATTTTTAGCATTGATGCAAACACTACCCTATAAACCCTATTGCCGCTTACTATCTTGTCCATCTAAAAGTTGCCTGGTAGAGATAGTTTTAAGCAATAAGACCGCCCATTGTACCTGCCCATCATTAAGTTTGTCCTTTCTGTGTTATGAACACTTTGATACAATAAAGAGTTATCTATCTATTTATCATTTACCTGAATGCTTTCCTGTTGTGCCACCTCTATGAATCCATGGATGTAGAGCACCGTGGGGCTCTCTTTATCAAACCCTTTGACCTCGAGAAGTTTAGTAGCTTGGCTCAGTGGAATGTCTACGTATTCTTCTGTTGTTCGTCTGAAACAATTTGCCTTCTATCTGAAATCTTTGGACAGATTTCTTATAATTTCCTTTTAGGACCTTATTACTTTGATGATAGAGTCTAAAAGGTTGTTCTCATGATTGGAACCAGAAAACCTGGTTCGTTTTTTAGTATTATTTATGACAAGACTAGCGGTGGGCCGCGGTGTTACCCGCTGTTTTTGGAATAAAAAGTAGCCTATGGGTTGATCCAGGGTGTTTGCTATCTCCATATCAAATTTCAACAAGATCGGTCCAACCATTTGTGCGTGAAGAAGTAACAAACACATAATCACACAAACTTTCGCATTTATAATATTAGTAAGATTTTATGACGTCATTCCATATAATTGACTTGTGTAGTTATTGTAGTAGATACTTATAATTTTTTGTTTTTACGGTAGGTTTGCATTATATTACTATAATGTTGATGAACAATGAATAGAGTGCTGCTGTCCCCGTTTCACGGGGACTCGGTATTCGGGGACAACGTAACGGGGCTACATCAATTGAAAGACGTTGAGAGAATTCCGCCCTCGTGTCGTCGGTAATTATTATTCGATCGATAACCACAAAATGTATCATTTATTTATGTATGTTTTTTTTGTTTATATTTGGTTTTGGTTTTTGTGTGTAATATTTGTTTGGATTGTTTGATGTATGTATGATTTTTATGATTGGAAATATAATTGTAACATTGCAATGTTAAAAGCACGTCACGAATTAAGTACTACACTAATACAGTAGTAATTCGTGACGTGCTCTTAACATTATGTTTATCACTAATATGTTAACAACCAACCGTTTAAGCTTTTTTGAGGATTAAAACAATGTTACAATTATATTTCCAATCATGCAAAAGTCAGTAAACACACTCAAATGATCAGTATTAAAATTTAAAGTCAGATAAAAGCAAAAATCTGATTCAATTTCCTATATTTTTTCTTGCCAACATTTTTTTATGATTATAACATCGCGTCACATTCACATAACATACAATAATTATTATTACACATACATACATTCTGACCTCTAATTAGGATGACCTGTATGTATAGAATCACTTTATTTTATTACGAGGACGAACGCCCCACAAATACCCCGACTCGGACTTCTATGACCTACTTATACACTGAAAAATTAAAACAAAGCATGGTAGCAGAAGCATAGTTGATATTTTATGTACTTAATGACCCTTTAACTTCAAAAAGGTGACGGAATAAGTGGATTCATCTGCATGCAGTGCATCTACATGCACGTACAATCCTAACTATACATAGATTTAAATGAAATTCAATCAATACTTTGGAGGAATCAAGCAGAGGTTGCACCGATACGCGAAGAGTACCTAGATGATAATTGTCGTCTAGAATATTGTCGGGCTGAATGCAAACACAAACTGGTAAACATTCAATTGACGTTTTCACTATGTGCTAAATGTAAAATTGAACACGTTTACATTAAGTATCGGCGGTCAGTTATCGGAACAACTAGCGCAATAAATCTGCTGGGTTAGTATGCTACCTAGCCAGCCCTATAATACAAGCTGATATTCAAATTTTCGGATGCAATTGAATACTTACCCATTATAATATCTGAGGTAGATGTCTTCTATTTTGTTACTTCTGTCGGGCAATATTCCTGAAAAACAGAGACGGTGTATATTAGTAACTAGCTTTTATTCGCGACTTTGCACGAGTAGAATATCAATGTGTGACGTCATTTATGACAACTTCAGCTCTGTCACCATCTCTTTTTACACAGCCCGCGGAACATAAAATACACAATTGCTAACCAATATTGTTGAATTACTTTACAACGAGTAAGTAGGTAGTTACTTAGTTATAAAACGTAGCTGTGTTGTTGGATGCTGCACCAACTCTAAGTTGTGTGTGCTTATTATTACCAATTATTTTTAGCAGACAAACAAACATTGCATCGCAAAATCTTTCCATCATTCAGTAGGGACCTACTTCAATTGTTACATTTCATTATTACTTTCAATATGATGTGCCATAAACGCTTAAAGAAAAGCAGCCCCCTACACGGTAATAGCTGAAATTAGCAACTGAACACCAAGACGTATTTCTCGTAGAGGTAATGAATAAAATCTCGCAGATAAATCTGAAACATTCAACTGTGAGATACAACCACACAACCTCCAACGCCACGGACGTGTGAGTGGCGTCAAACATGACGTGTGACCTCCGCGATACAAGGGCTACGCTGACCCGGATTGTACTCGTATGATTAAAAATTCATTTAAAACCCGGTATAGAGAATAGAAGGGTCATCGGTCTATGGCAACGGCAACACATAATATACATTTACTTATAACGCATAATTATCATTAGTACCTAATACGAGTACTACATATCAAATTTAATTATTCATAAAGCTCTCAAACTAATGTGATATTTATTATAAAGTAAGATTGTTGTCTTCAGCAGCTTTTTTATTTCAATTGATTGGTTCTAATAAGTAGGTATACATATGGTAATTGATCCCTATTGGTCCAATGAAATGTATTAATGACGGACAGTTATACATTATGAACTTTAGCTTGACAGGCTTCAATATAGATATTGCATATATGACGAAATTACTCAAATAACTTTTCGATTTTATGATATTTGTTGATTATTATCAGATGCTTGCACAAAGTACAGTAAAGTGACGATTTCCACTCTCATACTCTCACTGCCTTTTAAATCGTAATTGTTCGTCGTTGTCATATCGTTGGTAGTGTAGTGTCATACAAAATGAAAATAAATGACAACATACGAAAGACTTGATCAAAATCAAACAACTGAGATGCTATGGTGCAAATTATTCAAAACAAACAAATGATAAAGAAAAACAATCAAACGAACTTCGAAATAAAGTCAGCCCTTGTCCAAACCCCTACCAGTAGACAAAGAAGCTGAATAAACAGTAAAACATAGAATTTTTAGATAAGAATAGATTTTTTTATCAGGTATAAAACAATTCGGTATATCTTTTCTAATTATCGTGATTAGTCTTAATACAACAGACCTAAGAGTGTTCTGTGCTATGAGTCAAACAAGTTATTTCATAAACACTACTCATCGGCCTCTACGTTCCGTATTGCAAGATGGTGCAACATAGTTATTTATTAGAGCAATGAATCCGTACAAAACGCCGCCGACCAGTTTATTGACGTTGATTATACGCGTGTGGAGACTGTCCGGAACAACAGTCGAGATAGCGTTGCGTTTTCAAAAGAAAAAAAAACACATACTATGGACTAACTAGGGCTACCCCCGTATCGTTAGTCGTTACCTCCAAATTTTTTTCACTAGACCTTTGCAGAGGGACCTCGAACCTCCCCCAAAAGTCCCTCATATTTGGATCGTTAGTTGAACTTTCGAGGTTCCTCGGTACTCCATTTTAACACAAATGATCGTAGAGAAGCGGCATCGAGGAATCCTCAAGGTACGTCGCGAGGTACCTTGAGCTGACAGATGGTTTGTTTCCATCGTACGAGGATTATTGTCAAGAAATAACCTAGCGCAAGAAATTTGGAGGTAACGATTAACGATACGGGAGTTATCATACGTAGGTACTTTCATAATCCATTCATAATATCTACACATAAATTAATTATTACTATAGGTAGGTGGTAGACATGCATATTGCATAATGTACTTATATATTTTGAATATTTTACGCATTTTTTAAAGTTAGGTAGGTATGTAATAATTCATGCTTTTCATAATAATAGAAGTAACAGGGGACTACGACTTCTATTTTATAATAATAATTTTGGTGATGCATTTGTTTTCCTATTCTCGGCATGCAGCTGATAACTCTAGCGTTTTCATTTGGACGCTTTACTTTAGTAGTAAGTAAGTGGACCAACTTGGACAAGATCAACGGGTCGAAACCGAACATGTCCGATGAAGGAAATTCTTGGTGAAAGGGCTAGTCAATCTGGCTAACTACCAGTCTACCACGGTCAATAAGTAAAACATCCAGTTGCCAAGGCCCTTACAAGGTTTGCTGGCAGCAGCCTTTCACTGCCACCCCTGTTCTAGATTTAGAGTAGTCTTCGACAAAATGGAAGCACCGGTGAGTCTAAAAGTCAACTCTAAGCCAAATACACGTCGAACTTCACTGTATTAAAATTTCGAGATCATAAGGGTTAATTTCGGAATTAGGACAATACAACATGGTCGTAAGTCTGCAGTCATTTCCATCAGGCTTACAAATATTTTGTTCAGGCTGGAGCATAACAAATTACTTAATGTGGGCTACATAATTGTTTAGCTCCTCACTAGTTTTTAATTATGTTCAAATGAAAGTGTCGATAAAAAAAAAAACAAAAGCCACCTTCGGAATAAAAGAGAGTTAGTTATTCAGGTGGCACATGATGAGGCCAAGACTCTTATCAAACTTTGGCTCTCTATGTTATTATAATACGAGAGCCCATGACACAAAACCTAGTTAGTTAGAACTTAGTTCGAAGAAAGGTCGTGAATCGGGGAACACGAAATGGTGATGCTGCATTGCGAAAAAGCTGGCAACACTATTAAAAACCACATTTAAAAATTTATAAAATGGGGTATCTAGTCTCTTATCAAACCCAAATATAAATTATATTTATAAGCCCCCATCATTGGCTTTCTCAGTGGTAACAGTGCGAGAATTGACGCCTCGTACCAAAGTAGGTATCTAGTAAGATCGACCCCCTCAAGAAACCATAGCTCATCTGAAAGATCATCAATTTCTGTGTCAGAAACACCACTGCTGCATTTTCCAAACAGTGCAAAATGTGGCCGCTGCAGCGATCGAAGGTCGCCCTCAACGGAGCTGAATTTGGCGTTTCAATTCAATTTTGTCAGCAATCACCATGTTAGAGATAGCAGTTGAAGATAGAGATTGATATTACAGAGTATAAACTGTGACCTTTTCATATCTGCTTTTTTTTGTGTATACGTATAGAGACGAGTCGCGCGTGAAGTGACCTTATCCTATAATACGTGATACTATGCAGATAAAACTAAATGTATTTTTAAAACGTATGACTGGCTCTTATTTAGTCGTACAAAGAGTTTATTTTGTATCATCATTTTAAATTTCAGCCGCTTATATTTTTTTGCAGAATAGATAAGATCGGTTCAGATAACTGCGAGATAAAATACGAAGCAATTAGAACAAAAATGACAAAGACGTAATTGTGGTTTTTGTGTTTTTGTTTAGTTTTCGTTGTAAGTGCATTTCTAAATTATATTCTGTACGTTGCATATAAAAATTAATTGTGATATTGTGGATGAATCGCGTTACACTGGTTCTATGCAAATCATGAAAGGGATATTAGTTGATTCGCTTAGTAGATTGAGGTAAGGTGCGACGAGTTGAAAAAAATGTAATGGTAACCAATTTGTATTTTATTTTTGACGCATACGTAGGTACTTTCATAATACATTCATAATATCTACACATAAATTAATTATTATTATAGGTAGGTGTAGACACGCATCATGTATATATTTTGAATATATTACGCATTTTTTAAAGTTAGGTATGTAATAATTCATGCTTTTCATAATAATAGAAGTAACAGGAAGTAATAATTTGTGCTAACAGGAAATTATTTACAGAAAAGCGTTATTTTCCGGTTCACAATAATTGGTCAGATCTTTAAGATTTAAATTGTGACTTAAGTAGGTATCCACTTAATTTTTCTGCAGAAGCAAAAAAGTGCGTTATTTTACATTATGAACCAAGGAAGTACATATAATATAATATAATTATATAATACATATAATATAATTACATGTAATTCAAAATAATATGATAAAATTATCTGATTACTTTTAATTTGATAATAAGTTATCAGCGCAAAAGTCTAGACGGCTATCAATGGTTCCGCATATCCGTTATCACTTTTGCACTCACCTGTCAAACAAGGTGGTTTTTTTTTGCCACGTGTTCCGGAAACATCCGAACGGCCCACGTAACCGTACGAGCGTAGACGTAAATAGTTCTGAACTTTACTACACGCCGAACTTCGCACCGCTCCACTTCAAAACAATTTATATTTCCACAAGAACAATTTTATTGTTAATGTATCAAGGTTAATAAACAGGTTTCTCGGTTAACTAAAGGCGGTATACGAGTAACTTAGAAAATGTGCAACTGAGAATCTGTTGCGCGCAAATATTTATGTTGTTCCGTTACATGGTTGCAGTTGCACTCATTTAAAACTTAAATATATGGTGCAAAAGTGTTATTTAGGTTAACAGAAGGGAATGAGCAGTTCGCAATTTATAGAGGAAGTTGTTATTAAATGTTCCTTACCTGTCCCCCACCAGTATCGCTTCCAGCCATCGGTCACTGCGCGAAACATGGCAACGTGCGTCGTTGACGACGCGTCGCGCTCGACTGAATCAAGTCATTTCCAAGCTTGCTGGCGGTATCAGCTTGAGAAAATTCAAAGCATTCCACTGATTTAAACTTTTGAAAATTATTCAGCCAGTATTTAGAAGCGACGACGTTGAATTGTTTCCTTTTTGGTTCTAAATAGGTGGTAGGCCTGTGGGCTATATAATTTGGAGGAGCTAACCGTCGACTCACAAAGAGCTTTCTGTCGTGATTCAATTAATCTCTAATTAGAGACGAGAGTGCTCTTAATGTTGAGTAGATGCGGATTTGACATCGTAGCTTGTCATCCTAGTAAATGGAAATCAGGGCTTTTAGGCACACTGACATTGTGAAAGATATTTTCAGTAAGTAGCTGTTTGTGAATAGTAGGTAATATTAATATTTCAGATCAATTATTATACCATTATGTGTTAAAAAAATGAACCAAAGGAAGTTATTGAAGTGTTCAAGATTGGTTCTAGTTAAGAATTTAAACCATATCTAAACTGCCACAGTTAAAATGAGAAAGGTACCTGTCCGTGGTAGGACATCTTACACCCTATGAAGCCCTACACCGCATTCATTATATATGTAATTAATTCAGAGTAGCAGGTGGGAATGGCACTTAGAGGTTGCCTACGTTTTAAACTGTACTGTGGTGTGGTGGGATATTATATATTGTACCTTCGCTGCTATCATAAATCAGGTCAACTGACTCGGTAGTGGCACAGTCTGTGGTAGCACCTAGGTTACGGGCAGGTTTACGTTTTGTTTACGTTATTTACGGAATAGGAGCTAATTTAGTTAATTATTCTGATTTTCACTGTTTGTGTTTATTATTAGAGAGACATTTAGACACAACTAAATTGGGCATATAGTGAGGATGGATGGAGGAAGATTGACGAAAGAGGTTTCTGGAGCTACGATATACCTAGTATGAACGGACGCATCGGACCAACCGGTAGGGATCGACGTAGGCGGACGGACGTGTACCACGATCAAACCGAGGCCGGAAAAAAGGCCAAGTTAAAAGTGCCTAAGTACCCAGTGCCATAAAAGACAGTCATAGAAGTACGAATAAAAGTGGAAGAAGCGAAAGAGGTGTGTCACACCTCTTTCGCTCTTCATAGTATTACGTGGGATCGTAGCATGTGGAAAGACGTCTGTGTGTCTAGTGCGAGCTTTGTCAATTTATTTACGCGCTCGGTCCGTTTGGCGTAAACTTGAAATTGTATGGAATAAGAGCAGCGCCATCTAGCGTCAGTGAATCAGTCACTAGATGGCGCTGCTCTTATTCCATACAATTTCAAGTTTACGCCAAACGGACCGAGCGCGTAAATAAATTGTCAAAACTCGCACTAGGCACACTGATGTAGTCTACTACCAACCCCAACGTGAAAAAGGCGTTACTTTAGATACCTATCCTATCTGTAATATTATTGTACCTAATTAAATAAATATAAACATTACAATAGTATCATAAATGTACAAAAGTTTGGTTGTTAGGTTTGTTACTCCATCACATCAGGACGAGATGCCTCAGTGAACTTTTATACTTAGATTTTCTAGAGGGTACAAAGAGGAGGCGCAGAAAATTATGCAATAAAAACATCCAGTATGTAGTAGGTACCTAGTACATAGTATTTCGTAAATATTTACTTCCGTGAAACCTACACATAAGTGTCGTTTTACGTCATAAGGGTTTTCGATTTCAGGGTAAGGGTTTTAGGAAATACCTACTTGCTACCTTTTTTTATTACTTTTATTAAATTTGACCCATCCTACCGTCCGTCTTGAAATCTATTTAGGGCACCCACCCTAACTATCGCTATTCAATTGAGTACAAATTAATAACTTGAGTGAAACGTTTAAAAAGTACGATTTACTTATGTTCCGATAGTTACAAAAACTATATTTTATGTTAAGTTTATTTAATACTAGCAGACACGGCCACGCGTTGCTGTGGCTAAGGTTTTTGTTATTGCGACTATAAATTGAGATGTAAGCTACCCTATTTTTCAAGTTAGATCAAACTGCACGCGCTGTGCAAATTTGATTAAAATCGGTCAAGTAGTTTAGGAGTCCATTGAGGACAAACATTGTGACACGAGATTTATATATATTAAGATTAGAATACAATAATTACTACAAAACTACGTAATAGGAAGTTCCTATTTTCTATTATCATCTCTCCTATTTTATTTTCGTCCAATACTTCCAAAACGAGCCATCTGTGAATGATTTTATGAACTAAAATCAAACAAGTCTGACAGTAGCCAGTGCCAAACTGGTTCTCTGATAAGCCGATAGATGTAGCTGAAGTAAGCAGGCTTTAGAAGAAATCGGTAAATTAGCAAATTCGATAAAAACTGAAAGTTTCATGAGTTTCTCGTGTGTTCCATGGAATTTTTATATGAACCCAAGAACATAATACTATAACTAACTGATAATTATTTGAGTAATCGCAATTATTATTTTGTATATTTTTTTTTATCACAGAACAACATTTTACGCATAATTTATCATTACAATGCTTTAAATTAAATATTATGTATAAAAACTATCTGCACGTTTAAACAGATATATATATCTAGGTACCATCTAGTACTCCATTAGTAGGGCACATACACGTAGTCGGTAGCTAAGCGTACATTGCACCCAGATTTTCCAATTAATTTCAACGCCGCGCTCACTAAATCACCGGCTTGTGACTATCTCACTCATGCAGGTAGCGAGGAATATCGGGGATTATGCGAGTTTTTGCGAATCTCTGACATTTCAGACGAGTAAAAAATTATGTAGTAGGATTCAGTATCCACTTATCCAGGCTCGGAGGTCTGTATTCTGTGGTGAAGGTAAAAATCTGGAGTTAAACATCATCTGTACCAGTGATACTGAAACAAAGTAAATGTAGCCTTTTTTTTAATAGTTTTGTGTTCGGCCACTCTCGATGGTTAGTGACGATGCAAACGGATGCGAATGTGTGAAACTAGGGCACACTTTAAAAACCATATAAAAACGAATGGAGCCGTTTTAAAATAGTCACTCTTAGAAAAATTCTTCAGGAAACTTCAAAACTATTATTCTCGGAAGGTTCCGGATTCTTTGGAAAGGTAAGGAAGGAAGTAAGGCAGGTCAGAGGGGCTTCGGAAGTTTTAGTATTGTGGCACGGATTACTTATTTCTATACGTACAAGTTCTCAAACTTTCGCGAATTGAATTTCATATTCATCCACTAGACAGAAACGGGGCTAATTTGCGCACAGATTAATTCGAAATATATTTTGACAAACCTACGTTTTGATCAAGTTACATTGACCGTGGTCAGTAGAAGACGAGTATTTATAGGTGATGAAATATTCTTGTATAGATTCTTTTCCCGCACAATTTGAGTGAACAATAAACATACTCCTATGAGTATGGGTATTTGTGGGACCATTGCCCTAGTTCCTGGATCCCTAGATACAGATAATCCTATTTATAGTTATGGGTCAGGGTAAGTACATAGATATATTTCGTAAGAGATCGTGATGCGTTACCAACAAATTTGCTTAACTACCGCAACAAGATATACGAGCCTAGTTTTCAACAACACCCCTAAAATTAGCACAATGAAATGATAAAAGTCCTTGAACTAAATCAGTACCACCTGTATGTGCATTTGTAATATCGTTGAGAAAATGTTGTTCCTTATTTTTTCAGAGCCTCATAGAAAAATATCACTCCTTATTTTCAGAGAATCATATAGAAAATCCCGTACAGCTGTAGCGATATCAGTAAAATATACGTTTTAGTTCGTGAAAAGAAGGGAATATCCGCACAAGGGAGGATAAATCTGTTGTTTAATACACCGGTTAGGTTGTTGACTTACTTTATTTGGGTCGTATTTCAAATGACGTAGTTTTATTTTGATCAATATGAGTCTTGACTTGACATGGTTAATACAGAACTTAAAAAAAAAACTTCGCTTGGAAGATCAATCAAGAGTTTTCTAACTAGGCCCAACTACTTATCAGAAATATTTTATTTGTCTGTTTTTCTGTAGTGAGTTCTCAAGAGTTATCTGGCCAAAAACCTCATTGCCATCTGATAAGTAAAGGAACTTGACTGTTTTCCTTAACGCAAACTTCAAACAATTATTTACAAACCTTATAACAACACAACCTCGGTTTACTCTTCGAATTCCAAGATTTATCTTTGTTAGGGCTCATTTAAAACACAGAAGAGATACTTACACAAATATTATTTCTTAGTCAAACCCATTCGTCTAAGAAAAGAGCTCGTGTTCATTTTACCAGGTTGTGGGTAGGTATGTTAAAGATAGGTCCTATGTACGTAACTCTAATGAAAGAGAAACGGAACTTCAGTTCATGTATTTAGTAAGGATGAGCTAAATGTTGATATTGAATCCTACTGCGGACTCTACCAATGTGTTTTTGTAAAACACACGTATAAGTACCTATATAATTAAACACCGACAAACATCAGTGAAGGTAAACATAGTAATGAAAATCACATGCCCAATAATTATTTTAAAGGTAGTTATAATAATATGTGATCCACCACTTTGGACCGTGCTCGAGTTATTTTTGTATTAGGACTATCTTACATACACTGCTGTGACAATCTTCTGTAATAATATTGCCGTGATAGAGGTGGGAGTCTGCGTCATGTCTTTTTTTTTAAATAAGATTTACTGATATGTGGAGCGAGGAGGAACTTCTATCTAAAATGTATTCGATAGGTATATCTGTACTGCTACAATAGGGCAAGCACGAAAATATTAACGGTTTGTATCGTTAACGTATCGATCAAGGTAACAGTTCGCGTACGCATTCGAATACAAAGCGCTGATCAAATCTGAAACAAATTATCGAATACTTTTTCGATAGGGGTTCGTGGTCGCCTTATTAGACATAAGCAAAGCTTCAAAAATAATGTATAATAATGTTCGTACTGTGCGTACGTCCTTCTTGTTACGTTGCTACGACTTCTTTAAGCAGCGTTTTTTCGATTTCGCGCGATCACATACACCAGCGTTATTTAACGCTAATAGTCTAGAAATTTCGAGAATTAAAACCAATCAGACATGTCACGAGACTCGCTGATACGAGTCGGATGTGAGATAGTGGTCAGAATCGGTCAAATACTAGACTATAGGATATAAATATTATCGGAATAATGTCGCGATATTATCGATCGGACGACGTCATCAAAGTTGCAGGGAGACAGTGACTGTGGATCCGCCTGGCACAGGATAGGAAAGAGTGGCGTGGTCATGAGGAGACCTATAAATACCCAGCAGTGGGTTGATGGGCACTGATATATTATAATAAATAAAATATAGGTAGATTTATCGATCGACAATTTGCGCCCATGTGTTAGTTAGTGGCTTTACTCTTCTTGTATATCCCTTGTCAGTTGCCGAAAAACCCTTCCCATTTCTATAATACTTCGGTTCACTTTAAGTTTGGTTATTTAAGCTAAAAGTTTTATTTTCGTTTGAAACAATTTCCTAGTATTATGAATAACTTGTTATTTACAAGAGCCCGTACCGGCTGGCTTAGAAAAAATAAGAAATATTATTGAAAAAAAAAATATCTTGGCGGAATATTTTTTATTCATAATTTGGCCTAGTAGAAAAGTAATTTGGCTGGGAAAAAGTATATTCAACCGGAATATGACAGATAATTATGCTTTACTGGATGTTTCCAGATTGCACACTAGCGGTTGTATGTAATACTAAGTACGAACTTAGAAGAATAAGGACCAGCTACTAACACAATATTAGATGTCTTTCGTGCGAGGTTGAACTTCTCATCCATAAATCAACAACCTATTCATACACATCATGTGTACCTAACATCTCAGGTCGCCTCGCCTCTTCAATATGAATGAAAAGGAAATAAGTAGGTACACGTGTATACCTTCTGGCAAAAGGACAGTCGGCTACAAAACTAAGTTAATCATTTTTATTTGACCTTTAAACGTGTTTTAGAAGTCAACAGTTTTCATATGTGTATATAATTAAGTAAAGGATTCTATAAATGTGTAGGTAAGTATATAATTTAATACTATCAAATATTTTTTCCATGAACACCTGCTTGTTTAATGTTTAATTTTAATTATTTTCTGCTTATTCTATTTTGTTGTTCTGTAAGTCTATGCAAAATTGTTACATGGAATTCTGCAATTCTGCAAATCGTGTGTAAAGCAAATGAGTTAGGCAGCAGAGTAAGTAATAGTCTAACTGTAGGTAGTTGTTTTTGTTGCTGCGTTGTTGTTGTCGCTGATTGCTGCTGTTGTTGTCGTTAGCTGTAATTCAATGTTCGGTCAGCGAGTTTTGTCGTCGACTGCACTGCACAATGTATGCAGAGTTGCAGACACACTTGATAGAAAAGAAGCGTACCCGAGCCGCTTTGTTTCAGAACTGTGTAACTTTGAAGAAACTTACTCCGCAACGACAGATGTGATGCCTGAGTCTATTGTACTTTGTACTTCGTGAATGTGTTGTCATTGTTTGCAATACGAGTTTCTTTAGTTGTCTATGTATAAAGTTGAATAACCACTTTTATAAAATTGTCATAAATTGTCCACTTTTTCATAACTTCACTTGACTCGCACCCTCTCTTCTTCCTCTCTCCTTTTTTCTTCTATCTTACCTTCACTTCTTATTATTTATATCACCTGCTCATTAAAAATTATAAAAGCAGTAGGTATCTAAGTTTATTTTGTAGTGGGGTACTATTAAAACTAATTACTTGTCTACTAATATTCAGAATTATTTATGAAGAATCGTAATAAAAAAAAACAACATTACAGTGATATTTTTTTTTATTAAACTATAGCACAGAACAAGTAAGAGCAGTATAGTACTTGCCTTTCTTAGATCTATCGAGAATCCAATTGCCGCATCCACTCACCACTTCTCTACACCTGTGTTGAAAACGTTGTAATTAATTTGGCCAAAGAAACCTCTTGCGATTCAATCATTCACCGCGGTACCAATTTTTACATTGTCTTATTCGTCAACCTAAAAAATAATTGCTTACTATTCCTATTACTTACTGGCACTATTGCTTATTCCCCGGTAACCTGCTGTAAGTAGGTAGGGTCAAATTAGGTAGTGTCACCTTCCTGATGTCAGGGTTGGTCAGGCCACCCCATTGCCACTGATTAATCTACCTGTTCCATCTCAAATAATAAAGTTACAAACGAAAGATTCATAGAGCTAGTTATGCCTTTGTATATTTCACTTTATTAAATTCCCTCGGAACCCTTTATAAAATAGATTACGTAAATGAACCACCCCGTAAAATGAACAGGATAGTGGACTAATGAAGTTTTTATTCCCTCCGAACAGCACACCGCGACGGAAACGTGATGGAAATACAGAAGTCTCAGGAATAATAAAATGGTTACTGAAATATATTGTGTGATTTGAACATGACTTCACATTTTCGAAAAATTCTAAATATTGAGCTTAGTACCGGGAGAGAGACCTACATGAGAGAGTTTAAGCTGAGAGTTCTCTAAACTTGCATGCTCTACCATGCATGCCAATGAAAAAACCGGACAAGTGCAAGTCGGACTCGCGCACGAAGGGTTCCGTATCTATAAAAATGAGCAAAAAAATCACGTTTGATGTATGGCAGCCCCCTTAAATATTTATGTTATTCGATTTTTCAGATTTTTGTTTTTATAGCGGTAGCAGATACATCATCTGTGAAAATGGCAACTCTCTAACTATCACGGTTCATGAGATACACCTGGTGACAAACGGACAGACAGACAGACGTACGGACAGCGAAGTCTTAGTAATAGGGTTCCCGTTTTACTCTTTGGGTACGGAACCCTAAAAAAACAGAACTTAATTGAGAACCTCCTCCATTTTCTAAAGTCGAAAAATAAATAATCGTATGCTTGAGTTATAAAGATACAATGTTTACTTACCTGTACGTACAATACGTACATACGCTACATCCTAGCTTATTATCCTGTAATGTTAGTGTTATGTACTCATACAGTTCTATTATGAATTATTGTAGGCTAAAAATAACGTTGTCCGCTATATTCATCAATCATAATATCACTTTTACTAAGTATATGAGTATTCTTGCTGTTAAATTTTTTCCTGTTGTTGTGTGCAGTATTATTGTCACAGTACTTACATGATTGTTTTTATTTCTTTCTTTCAATAAAACCCCCGTAAAATAAACTTACAAATTAATTAAAGTAATAACATATATACCGTCTGTAATGCTCTGCTGATATTTATTGTGAAAATGTATAGGTTGTGTGATAATGTGTTAATCTAAGGTGTTAATAGTAATTCAGTCGGACAGGACTTCCTTCCATATAATAGTTATTTAACTACTTTCATTATTGCAGTGGCATGACTTTGATGTCTGACAATGTTTTCTTAATTAATAACATATCATGAAAGAGTCATCTTGTACTCAATTCGAGTATGGTAATTACTTGTCATTCAGATATTTTTATTTCGCTTAAATGGCGTTATGGTGCTGTCGGGCGCAGAGTACCTATATAAGGCAGAGGTGATGTTTTAAAATTAAATTTGCACAATTGTGATAAAACCATTCTATACCCTATACTTTAAATGCAACAAACTTCCCGCTTGCCACAAAAGATTTAAAGCAGAGATGAACAGATGTGTCTAAACATTTTCTCTACAAATCGACGTGTAACCCTCGCTTTTTCTAACTCGGTAACAAATTCACAAGTAAAAGATTAGGAATGCCAGGATTGAATAAAAAAACGCGAGTGATAGATGTCTATTCTCTCGAACGAACTTTTATAAATATCTGTTTAACTCTGGTCTTAACTTTTGTTGTAAGACAGGTGCAGCCTGATAAGTTGTGCTAAAATTGATATCGACAGTTTTCCTATCGATATCCAATCTAGGGGGATTTCCAATTTAGAGGGGTTTTTTATCGCTTTGCCTATAAACACAACTTAATGGAGAAAAATACTAAAATTAATTTATCTTGTACGGCTGACAGGGGCAAACCTAACCCAGTAATATTTCTGCTGTTCACATAAGCAGTTCACTGTCTCTGTATCTTTGACGTTTAGGATAGAGCGTTTGGTACACACGCGTCAGAGCTCGTCAGACCCGCTTTTTTGTTTATGCCCTTGGGCGGATCCTGTCGCAAACTCCAAAGCAAAGTTAGGAAACGATAAACGTGTTTTTGGTTTACCAACCACGTATAAGCAACCACGTGCTTTTTTCGGGTCACGTGTCGCAGCACAGGAGTCATTTTGTGCAACTGGGGCGTGCATTATGAAAGCTTGAACTTCAAGGTGGAATGACCGCTATTAGGTAGAATTCCACTGCGCGAACCTTGAGACGGACTGTTAGGAAAGAGTAGGTAAATACCTGTTTAATTTCGTTGACCAATTTATGTGCGATGTTTTGACTATCATTGCCACTTACTAAGTAAACCGACACGTATCTCGTACTTATTGCCACGGTAGAATTTGACCGAATTACTACCTAACAAAACGTCCTATTCGGGTAAGAATTCGTTAGCTAAATGATTTTCTACATAATGACTCGTATTAGGCGTATTTGAGAAGTAAGTTACTAATGTTAGTTATTCTACGTATCATGTAGTGTGAGAGTGAGAATAGCAAAACTTATATTTACTTTAGCTGGCACAGGTACCCAAAATAAGACTGCGATGCTAAAAGACGCCAGTCTATTCTGCCCTGTGCCTTTTATCCTGTATCCTCTTACTAAGGAATATCATGAAGTACGCGAGGATCCTTCTACACCTCTCCCCTGCACTGTAGGGGCACCTGGAACGCGAGGCGGCTGTCCCGAATCTCCCCCAAAAATTTTGGAACGGGGCAAAAAGAAAACAAATGACAAACATACTTTATTTGTATTATAAATACTGCAAACAAAGTAGTAGCTAAAATACGCCTCATGTCTTCATAAAAATAACTTAAATAATATCACAAGTAGGTATAAATAATTAATGTTATAAATACGTACAGAATTAAACGATTTTCTTCTGTTTCCCCGTTCCCCATACCATGTCTATGATCAGCCATTGGCTGGTGTAATAGAAGAAGTTTTCTATGTAGATATAGGCGACTAATATGGGGAATTTAATACCAGTGTAAAATTTGAGGCCAGGGTAAATGTATTCTCCATTGATGAAACTTTGGACACATCTGGAAAAAAAAACATTGAAATTATGGGTGTTTAGGCTTAAAAATCAGACAGCGTATTACCGTTTCTTTTTAATTAAAAATCCCGTGGCAGAATCAGTTAACTTTTGTGAGAACTCTGTTGAGAATTAAAGCGACCCATGTTAATAAATGCACCTATTTAGATTGGAATCGAATTTGAACACCATTGATCATGTTCTCCAAATTCTCTGATCTTGCTCCCACAAAACCAATACTTACACAATGATATAGCAGCTAAGGAAGAACGTCAACATCGCGAATCCTGGGACCATGGACTTGGGTCTCTCTCTCGGCACCATGACTAGATCCAGGAGTATCACGACGAGGGACACGGTGTGCATGCTATGCTGAGTCCAGAATGGCACCATGGCGTCTACTGACTCCGGCGCGATCAGCTCCCGGTTTTTGTTCCATACTCTCCAGAAGAGTATGTCTCCGAACTGGAAAAGGAAAATAGATAGGGTGTTGGTGTCGAGAACAGACTGCGAAGCTGATGCAGATTCGATTATTACACAGGGAAAATAAAGTGTAAACTACAGTCCATCATACACCCAGAATCTGCGCCCAAATGTTCCTTTTGGTAGTCTCGGTAAACATGGCCGCGTATTTTTTGAGTCCTCATTAGATGTTTCAGGGCTCACAATCTGACATTACTTGTCTCGACTCAATCAATTATTTTCAGACTTCTGAAGAGTGTTATATAGTGTTATATAGAGTGTTATATAATAGTTCCGGAAATCGCTTTATAATATATATCTATAATATGTCTTTATTAACTTCCTTTGATCTAAAAGCTAAACATAAATTATAGCTTTTATAGCAACAAGACATTTAAAGACGAATTGACCAGATTATGATACCCATATCCATTTTTGGAATAAGTAATGTAGTCTACGCTGCTACAACCCTAATAATAGTTTTGTTTTTATTTCATTTGATCACTATCTTAGCTGATGATGTGATCGAAGGTGATAAACATGCTAAGCCTAGAATGAGCATGGTTTGCGTTTGGTTTGGTTCTGGCCTGCGTTTATTTTAAATCGAATTTCACTAATATTGGTACAACAATATTTTTGACGTCATTTGATTCACAAAACCAATTTAAATGCGCAAATTTTTATAAAAAAAAATAGAGTTTTGAGTATTTCCATTTAGACTTTAGTATTGATGACGGAAACTGCAACTTACAGACGTCGTCGGTAGTAGTATACTCGTAAACAACAGGTATCTCGCCTTGTTGAGCAGTTTCACGTGGCTCAAATGCGCCTCTCCGTTGAGTTCCCGCCAATCGCAGTATATGCTCGTCGGGTGATACACCAATGTAAGGAGCTGAGGACAAATGAAATGCGTCATGCCTTATTAACATAACGAACCTCGTGTTCGAGAATAATTTCGGTGGTAAGTAACCCACCAGTCAGAGAATAATTCCGGTGGTAGGTAACCCACCAGTCTGAGAATAATTCCGGTGGTAGGTAACCCACCAGTCTGAAAATAATTCCGGTGGTAGGTAACCCACCAGTCTGAGAAAATGTCCGGTGGTAGGTAACCCATCAGTCTGAAAATAATTCCGGTGGTATGGTAGGTAGCCCACCAGTCTGCTAAACACAAGTGTGTTTCGGTTTGACAGGCACGGCTTCCAGCGAAGTTACTGGATAAGATAAGAGACTATTTTTGAAATAGAATAGGTTTCCGTTTGGCCACTATCTCACCTGTAAAGTGACGATGTGGTCTCACGGGAACTAATGTAACTCCGCGACTCTACTCACGCAGCGACAGACTCTGGCAAGAAGTTCCACTTATATGCTCCAAAATATACTTTTTGTACAAGATGTTTTTTGATACCTACTATCTACTAAATCTGACGTTGATACCAAATACTGATAGTTATTTTTACACCACGCTTTGTGTACATAGTAGCTGCACGTTGTGAATGTGACCGCAGCTTATATGATGTAATGTATTGATCTTTATTACTTGCACAGTACCTACATTACTATTTACGCGAATGCTAAAAATGGCCTCCATGACGTGCTTGTAAGTTGGTGCAGAGCCGACTGCTTAGAGGTTCACCGACGTATACCTGTTCTCAAGGACGAACAGTTTAGTTCATAGTGTAGAATGTTCGCTCAAAATAAAATTTTAATATATTCGGGAAATTCTTTGGTGTTGGCTTAATTGGCCGCTGGAAGCGCTCAGTTACCAACGACTCGTATGGCGTTCTAAGGCCTGCCGAGCAGTGGACGTCTTCTGTCTGAATATGGTGACCCGCAGGGTGACCGCTGACCATGGGATGGGAGATTGGCTGGGCGTCCTTGAGATACCCTATTGATGTACCTACTTTAAGGGCGATTATGCTCCACATTGGCTCCATGAGTTTGAATCGAGTAAAAACCGTCAATAATAAGTACACGCAATCAAATATTTACCTAAATGCCGACCAGTGACCACAACTTCACGAGTAGAGAGACGATGTGATCGAAGGTGATGTTTTATTACCTACTATATAATGACAAGTATTTCGTTGAAAAGTTATTAATACTAGTAAGTAAGAGTTAATAGGAGCAACAAAAAATATTATCCTGTATATATTGTAACGCCATAGTTATGACATTTTATGTGCTAATCTAATAATAAATAATTGATACTCTTCAGTTTAAATAAAGCTAATATAGGTACGTAAAAATTTTACGAAGTTAATTATTAAGCTATTAATATTTATCTCATTACTTGTTAGTGCTTAATCAGAATGTTAGTTTCTTAGGTCAAGTCTTGCGCAAGTCAACTTTAATAGGGTAAGTCCAGGATAGATGCCATACTTTTTGAAAACGCTTTATATTTCCCATTTTAATTAATGAATCTGAATGTTTGTCACACATGTCAATAGATTGGTCTTTCGACTACCACTTTGAAGGAAAAATAAAACATCACTGTTGATATTAGTTTGTGCGCGAATTAGACCCGTTTAAATACTAATTAACAAATAGGTACTTACGTTATTATTATGTTGATAGTTCTTGTAAAAAAACAATGAATTGCTTACAAACGTGATTAGGTGCTATGGACTGATTTAGGCAGTGCTTAGACGGACTAATCGTATGTATGCACAATTTGTATGGTAATGCGAATACTTGCTAAAATCACAATGCCTCGATATAAATAATTCATGGGTAGTGTTTATGATACGCCATTAGATGGCTTGATGAGTTTCATTTTCATTTAGGGTTAAATTATTTAGAATATTTTTAGTTTTTACTTCAAGACGCAAACAGTGTTGTACTTATTCGTGTATTCAGAAGCGGTTTCAATGTATTTTATTTTTGTCTAAAAGTTGACTTTTTCGACTGTGATCTAGGTACTAGGTAGGTGGTATATCTGTTACGATTCAAGAAAATTATTGTTATTGTTTTTAAAATTATAAACTCTATTCCACCTACTTACTCCGCTCTATTGCGACTCTACTTTCTTCTACTACTAATGTAAAAGGCATATTATAAACACATAAGAAATCTAAACGTGAGGTAAATCAAGGAACAATCTTAATGGTGAGTAAGTAAATATAAGTAATTTTATTGAGATAGAATAGAATAGAATAGAAATTCTTTATTGCACACTAAAAATAAACAATACAGAAAAAAAAATACTAGAGTATACAAAAGTAGAATAGGCAGTGTTATCGCTGAAAGCAATTTCTTCCAAGGCTGAACTTGAAGAAGTAACAAACCAAACATACAATTAAACACTTACAAGCTTTCGCCTTTATAATATTAGTAGGATCATCAATGTTTGTAAATTTAGTTTGTCGCAAAATTATTGTTGCGTCTTTTTGATTAATTTAAAGCGGCTGTGCGCAGGCTCTGCGCACGCCCCAAAAAGAAAACACCAACAGCATTTATTCATTTAAAAAAACATTAATCTCGCTTTTTATGCCCAACACAATTAGTTCCAGTTCAAAGTTCCGGTAAAGTCAAAAGAATATAATTTACAACATTTCTATTTTAAGTACTGCACACATTAATGAAAATCAACTCACATTAAACCAAGTAGTAATGAGCTTCCATTTCATCGCCTGATAAGACTTCACATACGGATCGTCCGCCTGCGAAAAGTCTATCGACAACAGCCAGTTGGCCATTACCACTAGATGCGCATACGCAACCGCCGTCACCCATAATCTCACTTTAATCAACGTACTGCTATTCTTCAGAATAGGGTTTGAAAAGCTGTCTAATCTCAACATTTTATCACACGTTTAAGTCGGTCGGAAGACAGGAACGCACTGTTGCTCATAGTAGTTATTATTTATGGATAGGTAGCCAATAACTATAAAATGTTGTATGTATATGGTCGAGGTATCGGTGTGATGACGAGTGTATTGTATATATATTATAGTGATGGCCAAAATTGAGCCGATGGGAGTAAGGCGCGCGCGGCGGCTCCGACTATACTAGGCACCTTGCCGGCACGTCGCGTGATAGCTGATTATTTGTTTACGTTGTAAAGGCCACCGGTTGTGGAGTGCATATTTGGCACTGCATTGAGAGGGATTAAGATTAACGCATCTGCTTAAGGAAGAGGTAACTGCTTATTACTCTGAATTGAATACCTATATGGAATTGATAGTACGCATCGCGCAAATCACGGAAGTATCTATTCACTCTAGTTTTGTAGAGTTCAATAAACTCGTTTTGCACTGATATAAATAGAGTTGTATTTAAGATTGGTTTGAGAATCGATATCAGCGTAATCACACTTCTGTAAACAAGGAAACTGACCTCGGTAAATTATCTTTTGGTATTAGAATATTGGTATAATACATGATCCCTTCATCTAAATAGATTACCTGTATCTAAGGAATTAGGGTCCCCTGTGTGTGGTTCAAATGTAACGTTCAAGTTGTCCTGGGATCATAAAAATCTGTAATCGAACCATGAAGAGGAACTGTGTAGATTTCAATTGATTTTTGACTCTATTATATATTTTTTACGTACTATAAACTGGTTTAAAATTACAAATGCGCGTTTTGCAACGCGTTTAACATTCAGTTTAAACAACTAGAAGGTATCCTTGAAGTAATCAGCAATAATTTTCGCCTTTGCGAGCTGCTATCTCTCGCTCCTTATGCAATTCGTGTTTTGAAATTAAGACGCCGGTTCGCCTGTTTCTTGGTGAAGTTCAAACATTTACGACAAGTGGTTGCTTCACATTAGTTTTTAATCGTGTTCTTTTAGGGTTCCGTACCCAAAGGGTAAAACGGGACCCTATTACTAAGACTTCGCTGTCTGTCCGTCTTCTCATGAACTGTACTAGTTAGACAGTTGAAATTTTCACAGATGATGATGTATTTCTGTTGCCGCTATAACAACAAATAGTGTAAGTCCAGGATAGTTGCCATACTTTTTGAAAACGCTTTATATTTCCCATTTTAATTAATGGATCTGAACGTTTATCACACATATTAATAGATTGGTCTTTCAACTACCACTTTGAAGGAAAAAGAAAACATCACTGTTGATATTTACTAATCTATATCGATTTTCCCAGACCTCTATATTTGAAAGTATAGATGCCCTATGGCGGATAGTTGCTCTATGCGTCAAAACCAGTTATGGGATACATGCCTCATTGATAAAAAAACACTTTTTCAGTTTGAAATTAGGTATTCGTGATGGGAAGTAAAATCTAAACACTGACATTAATTAAAAATGTTCGTAAAAAGTGTATTTTCTTTATAATCATATTAAGGTATAGATGCCTCACGAAAGAAATTTCCTTTCTGAGGCATCTATACCCTAATGTAGTTACATCGTTTGAAAATAACAGGAATTATTTGTTTTGTATGGTTAAACATAGGCGAAAACAAATCGAGACGTCTATCCTTTTCGTAGAGGATAGACGCCTTTTATATTCAGGAATGTGTATTTAATAAATATTCAAAAAAAACTGTTTTAGTGTTAGTATACAGTCCACTGTAACATTAGGATACAAAATATAAATTATTTAGTCACCATTTAAAAAGTTCCAGCTCCTCAAAAATGCTGTAGTAAAAGAATTAGCAATTTTTTCGTCGCACCAAATCTTTCATTGAGTATAGATGGAATGCATGACGGGTCAGGGGTTACCTCGCGGGGGGTACCGGGTAGGTGCGGGGATGTCTCTCGTTTGGCAATATCAACGACAGCAAAAACAAGCCGGGAAATTATAGTTTTTGAATTTGAGGCATCTATCCGAGCCGGGCATCTATCCTGGAATTACCCTACTAAAAAACAGAATAAAATAGGTATTTAAGGGGCTCACATACAAAAAAAGAGATTTCTTTTTGCTCGTTTTTATAGCTATTGGCACGGAACCCTTCGTGCGTGAGTCCGACTCGCACTTGGCCGTTTTTTTTGTGAATTATTAGGTACAGCTGCGGTTCCACCCGCGATGCCCGGGTTATAAAATAGCCTCTGTGTAAATCCCAGACCTAAACTTACGCTACGCGTTTAGCCGCGAACACGCAACAAACAAACAACGAGACTGACTTGTAATTATTCGGTATATAGTATGGAATACGGATTAGTAAGGATTTATGCGTCACTTCAGGAATATGATGAAAGCCCATTTTCAATGTCTCGAGTCCGGTTCCAGATATCGCAATACTAGGGTAAAAAAATTTTGACCTTATGTGTATTACCTTGATTTTCAGTGCCCAAAACTCGTAAATTTCTCGAAAGCCACTTGACTCATATTTTGGCAAGTAAACTCATAACGCAGTTGACTTAAAAGCGGTAGGCAGGTGACCTTACGGTGGCAGTGCAGTGATATGGTGCGTGCGCAGTACTCATCTTCCATTAAAGAAGTGGGAGAGCGAGTGATAAATTTACTTAAGGTTTGTCACTTAGTTCCCCGACTGTGTAGTCTCTATGTTTCTCTTTCTTTCCCGCCCTCTCTCTCTTTTTTATATATCTCTGTCTAGTCTAGTGTGTTATATCGAAAAGGGAATAGATTTAGCTTGTAGCAACATTTTTAAACAGATTAAAATTTTATTTTCTTTCTTTCTGCATTGTCTTATTCCATTTTAATAAAAATATGAAAATGCTTATGTGTGTTTAGTATACTTGACAGGTCCGCAACTAAACTGTTTCCACTATGCCTGAATAGCTTTCGATATTAACCAATAGGCGCTTAATCTGTGTAGATTGTTTTCCACTAAGTAGATTCGATAATTTCATACGAAATGTTATTATTTTTATTTACTAACATGTTAGCCATATTAACCAGCAGCTCCTACATTTTATGATATTCGCGTAATTTATTGCAATGGCAATAATTTCATTCATGTTAAAACCTGATTACGGTCAAGGGGCATGCGCACTGCGCAGGTGGCTCCCGCATCTTAATACCACCTAGGTACAACGTATTGCAATAAAAACTAGGATTAAAAGTTTCCTGTGATTAAAATTAATTTCAGAAATGCAGTTTTAACCTAACTAACTATGCTACGTTACAAATATTCCCTTCTATCAATTAAACGGATTTACATTTCCCATTGAAGTATGTTGGTTGAGCTAATAATTTAATTAAATGCCCGTATTCTGTAGCTATGGTTTTGGAAAGGCGGTCAAACAAAGCTTTCCACAGATATGCATCTCCGAAAACAGCTCTAAATTGCTAAATTGCAAGCTTAGAGATCGTTTGAGGCGCTTATCTTTTAACCATTTAGCTGATACGTAATCCCGTTTCTCATTAGGAGTTTTGGCAGGAAACCTATGTCTACGACGTGATTGTTTTTCTATGAATTAATTTCTCTAACTTGTGTTTTTCGGCAACTTCTCAAACTTGATTTTTTTAAGCATTCACCGTTACGAATAGGTATACTTAATACGTTTCTAGATAAATGATAGATAAATGATAGATAGATGATAGATAGACAAAAAACTGATTATTTCGTGTTCTCTCCGAAACTGCCTAGGAAGTTTTGGTATAATAATAATAATATAATAATTCAGCCTGTAACTGTCCCACTGCTGGGCAAAGGCCTCCCCTCACTATCGTGAGGAGGGTTAGGCCATTTGGTATATCATATTATTATTATTGTATCCACGTGGTAAACATCAAGTTACTGAATC
The DNA here is from genome assembly GCA_905147375.1 of Hylaea fasciaria. Lineage (NCBI taxonomy): Eukaryota > Metazoa > Arthropoda > Insecta > Lepidoptera > Geometridae > Hylaea > Hylaea fasciaria. The sequence continues at coordinate 4,473,300 of LR990201.1, forward strand.
GTACCTACTTCGTTTACGTTCACTGCAACTTGGCTGCTTGACAACTGTGACTCCACATTTAGTCTATTTTAAAGAAATCTATAATAAAATTGTATGAAGCCATAAAAAATACTCGTCTGAAAGAAAAATAAGCATAAATTAAATTTTCCTAGATGATAAGTTGTGTTATATTGTTAGATATAATTATATACTTATATTACAGATACCCTAAATGTAGTCCTTTATTAAATCGTTCCATTTAATATTTTTAACCTCAAAATCGAATAGATTGAATACCTCCGTTTTCATCTCATTCACATAATTTTCTCTTATTGTCATCAGTGAATGTGAATTAATTATGCCAGAAGTATTGTTCTGCTAGGTAAGTATAGTGATTATCTGACGGCTCTTACTCCAAATTCTTTGATCTGACACGCTCCTTCGCAGATTTTAAGAAATCTGATTAAATTATTAATAAAACGCCGTCAGAAAAGGGGCCTAAAAAGAAATAAGGAAAATTCTAATGACAACGAAAATTACATTAAAAAAGTAATAACAACGACCAACGTCCTGAGAATTGGCGGTGATGCAAATAAGATCACGTTCGAAAGTACAAGTAGGTAAAAACGGGTTTCTTGTTGTACTACAGGATATACTTAATTATCGTTTATATCCTCCGTCCTTATACGGTTTCACGAACACTCAAGTTTTTTGGGGCATATCCAAATTGTTCTCGTTACTAGGCCAAGGCGTCTAGCTCAAAAGTACAGTATTTCAAAGGAGATACGTGTTAAAAATGCAAGGAAATGTGTACATACTTACTACCTTTCAAGGTATAGGTTACTATCATAATATAATTATATCATATGGAAGTTTAACGTAATCGAAGTCGTATTTAAAAATGTTATGGCAGAATCAGAGTCAGATTTTTTAAAATTTATAATAAGTAATACAAACTTGCTAACGTTTTTTTTGGCTTATTACGATATAATGATAAAATATTTGTGCCCCTCGTAATATCTCGATTACCTAGATACATGGAATCCTTGAAGCCAGATCCTGGATTTATGTATGTGATCAACGCCTATGAAAAAAGCCAATTGAAATACCTGTTACAGAGGTCTGCAAATTGCGGTTAATGACTCTGCAGGCGCTGCTTACGTTTGGCGTAGTGGCTGAGCAATCGCACTGCCGCGCTTGGTGTCGCGGGTTCGATCCCGCCTGTAGCAAATATTTGTGGATCAATCAAATATTTGTTTCTGGTCTGGGTGTGATGTGCATGTGAAATTATACGTCTGCAAGCGGTACACACGATACAGGAGAAATCCTAGTATGGGACTACGTAAAAAAAAACGAATCAAAAACATATGCTCGTAAGATATATAAAAGAAAACCCAGCGTGTTATGGTCAGTGTTCATTGAGAGTCAGCCCCCATTCTAGACTATGATGTGATGTTCAAATGCTATAAAGTATATAAAAATATATTATCCTATTTCTTTATACCTACGAGGTACCTACCTATTTTAATATTTACAAATTACGGGTTTGGTCCAAGCAACAAAAAATTTATCGTATTAGTATACAAACCTATCACTTACCTGTCTGTATACAAGTTTTTCAATTTCAACAAACTATGCAACTAAAATTTAATGTATACGTCTACCTATAAACGAAATACGTCCGAATTTGTAAGTTCGTTCCTTTGTTAACAGTTCAGTGACCAGCTAAAAGGCATTACCGGTAATAAGTGAGAAGCCTCGTTAACGGAGTAAACTTATCCAGTAGGATAATCCTATAGGTATGAGGGGAGAGACACAGGCTAAGGAGTTGTTCTATTTCTGTGGAATAATGTCTTTGTTTTTGTTATAGTCGATTACGTTTAGACAAAATATCCATCTATTTATATAAATATACAGAGTAATGATTATGGTGGGCATTTCTTTTTGATCCATGGATTAAGACAACAACACTTCATTTCCATGGACAGGAGCCGCGTCACCATTCACAACACCGTGTATGCATGGTGTGTGTATATCCATACACACACCATGCATACACTAGTGAAGTGGATTCCGATTCCGATTCTGTGCTTCACAGCCAATAAACTCTGTCAAGGTTTTCTCAATACGAATAATAGTTCATCCAAGAGAATCGATAGACAGCTAGGGCGGAATGCTAGTGGGTGGAATGAAGGCAGTACTCCTAGACACGGCGCTAAGTATCAGGCAGGAGGTTCCTTTCTCCACAGCGCTAACCACCAGTAGGCAGCTTCATGCTTGTTTAAATCCCATTCGTAATTCGAAGGGCAGTTAATTAAATGTGCCGGAATCATGAAAAGTAAAAAATATAACTTAACATTGATTTATTTTTCCAAATTAAAATAAAATATGTTTTTGGCTTATTATTAGTATGGGTATCGCCGTCCTGTGTTGACCCGGTAGATATTGGTGCCGTCGAAAATTGCCCTGTAAAATGAACAAGTTGTTTGTATAAAATAAAACAATAAAAACATTCAAACAAGCTTTTTAAAATACGTTTCTGCTACTACAAGCTCAGTTTCGCTATCTACCTTCTGTTTCTATCATGAAATCATCTTGGTATTAACGTAGATGAACGAATTAGGTACTTATTTGCAATATCTTTTCATTTGACAAAATAATTTCCACTCTGTATACTGTGGGTAACCATAACAGTTTCCACATAACTTCCACATTTATAATATTAGTACATTGTATTAGCAGTAGTAGGATTAAGCGTGTGCAAGATAGGTTACACTCAAGATGTGTGCAAGATAGGTTACACTCTCAGCCTTAGTGTTATCTACCATACGGCTAGATTTGCTCTCCACCAGCAGCGGTTGGAACTCAGAACTCGTGTATACAGATATTATAGATTAAAACTCACGGTCGCTTGAATAAATCATCTCCACCGATGTTAAGAGATCTTGAAGAGCATCTGTTCAGACTCAGTTGTAAATTACTGGTACATAAATTCCCAACGAGTTGTGGCACTCTAGTCAGAGTAGCTGCAAATAACTCCCAGGCACGGTCGTGGCTGCACGAATGAGTCAAGCAGCCAGGTTGGTTGTTGCCCCCATTGACGAAGAAGTCTGCATTTCCAATGGCGGTGCCGATACCATTGCCAAGGAGGCCGTCTCCGTCTGTGTGTATCACTTCGACGTATTGAGCGTCGGCGATGGACAATCGGCCTGAGTTCGTGCCCCAGTATTTACCAGAAGGATCTAAACCTAGAAAAATATCATATGGATGATTGAATAAAAATTTTGCTCATAACAACACCCGGACATTGTCTCAGTCAGTTAGAATAAAAGCATGAAGCTCAGAACGAAAGCATGGCTGCATTAAAGAATGGATTGAATGAGAAGATGTTATGGTTCTTGACATGTTATGCTTAGCAACCAGACGCACTGTAGTATCACCTATTTTTCATCAATCCATAAATTTACCTGTTATTCGTGCCGCTTGTCCGTTCAGGGCCCTTCCGGCATAGCCAACAACATGGGCACCGAGATTGAAGCCAATTAAATGTAACTGGTCGAAAACGATGAAATTCCTCGCTTCCAGCACCTCTAGGTATTCTCCCAACTCTTCGCCCACAAGGGCCACGGCTGCTGTAGCGGAATAGTAGTTTTGCCCAGCATATGATGACCAGTCTACCACAATGATGTTGTCATCGTTACTTGCTCGGGAATTGTCGAAAAACGCTGAAAATATGTGAGTTATTGGCTTGGGTTCTTCTAAATAATCTGTAGTACTCGTTTCAGATTGTATTTAAAAATGATATTTTTAGTGTGATCTTCTTGCTTGCTTTCTTTCTTTATTTATTTATAAGTAGTACCCTCATTAGCTGTTCTCAGATGATGTATATTGTAAGATAAACTTACCGCCTATTATTACAGAGTTGAGAAGCGAGCCTAGACCGCCATTGTGACCATGCACTATCACAATTGTATTCATTAGCGGATTTAGTTGATCTGGTATAACACTTGGTTCATTAGCGTCCTGCGGCATTTCAATAGGCAGCATTCCATTACCATGGTCTCTATAAAAAAAGATTTAAAATAATTTATAGGAAATAAAACATACCTGGGGATGTACCTACTGTAACTGTATTTCTTTTAGTGACTTCAATAAGGGATTTTCTAATTTATAATATCTACTACTTAGTACCTACCTACACTTAATTTAGGTATACCGAGTCGATGTTATCCTACTATCCCGCCCAATTAAAACAATAAATTAAATATGTTCAGACTTTTCCTTCTGTAATGCTTTATTCGAAGTGTGAATTATAATTATTTATAGTTATTACCTCTTGAACAGATAGTACTGGTTTGACATTCCATTTCGAGTAGCCGGAGCAACAGCATTGCCATTGATTGCTGCAAGATTTAAGACAAGAAATAAATTTATTATTACTACTAGCCATTCTTTATAGTTACCTAAAAACCCTAGAAAGATTGTAAAATGTACTCTTTCCAAGATTTTTTTTAAGGTGCGACAGTGACTCCTATTAAAGTATTGATAGACTCAGCCTCTCTTGTTTGATCAAATTTCATGACACGTTAAACCCTACCAAAATATTGATAAATATGCAATATGTCTGGATGTTTGTTTACGAAGGATTTACACGATCTTTTTATCCCGCAAAATTAAGGTTCCCGTCGGTTAATAATAAATACAGGTAAAACTGGAGAGCGCAGCTAGTTACAATATAATATTACCTACCTGTTAAGGCAGCGGCGACAACTAGTAACTTGTCAATCATGTTCACTTGCTTTTAATTTTCACTCTGAGTGATTAGAAAATCCGCTTTTACGTTATATACTACCACGGTGATTATCAATCGAGGACGATATAATGATAAATTTGCGATTTCAACTTCAAAAGGATAGACCGACAAACAAATAACTATACAGTTTAGTAGAATAGGTTAACATTGATAATTTAATAATCGTAGATTTCGATCTGCTGAATATTGCGACGATTATAATCGCGAATCATAGTTATTTTGTGTATATGTAGTTACGATAGTGGTGTGTTACTTAAAACGAGGACAATGGGCGACAATACCTTAATCAGTGGGTAGTAGGCACTTCTACCTTATAACAGATATGATAATAGTTGGGCAAGAATAAAAAAATATGAAATACAGATTATTCTAATGAGTTGTACTATTCTAAAATATCCGAATCGGTGGTAGCCTAGTGGGCGAACGTCCGTTCCTCTTGTATGTCTGTGGTGCCGACACGTACGTGACGTGTAGAAATAGATCCGTACCGTTCAGTTCCGTGACGTGCTATTAGCAGTATTAGCAGTCGTCAGTGCCGGCGCCGCGCCGACGCGTGCCGTATTTCCTAGTCATAAACGGACCAATTCAATTAGTTTCACATCGTCCATCTTTGAGGTCTATCTCAGGCAAATCATTGTCCAAGAAATTTACGTCAGAACACTGAAAACATCGGCACGTCGCTGATTATACTTTCCGTCACTGATGTTCAAATGATGTCATGAGAAATAGGTATACAATACCTATCAGTTTTCACTGACACTGCACGGCATACACCTAAACATCACGTGACCGTACGAGGACTTTATCAGCGAGCTGTAACTGCATTTTACGTGCTAAACCAAGATTCTAAAAGCTTGCTTGAGTCTTTCCAGTACTGTCCGCAGTCAACTTAATTGGGCCTTATATTCTTATTATTTAATTGGGTTTGTACTTTTATGACGCAATGGAAATATGCTCTTATTTCAACTCCAATAGCCTCTTATACCAACAGTTTCAAAACGAGCACCGTCCCACATTTGAGCAAGCACAAACTATCCTAGAACACCATGCCAAGTAATTCTGGGGCAGTAAGATGTCATACATCAACTAAGTTGGAAGTACTCCACAGTGTCCCTGCCAAGTCTGGGTGCGTCAATCCTGCGCCCATGTGCGGACCACGTAATAATACATTACGCCCCCTATTCGATAGTAAATGGTACAGACTGTATGCACTGTGTGCAGGATTATAGGCAACCTACGAACTTTTCAATTCCGTGATCCTACGATAATCCAACTAATCTTATTCTACTGGTTGCTTTGCTATCCTCCAAATAAAGAAATGCAAAAGTTTGGATGTTTCTTTGCTACTCAAAATGGATTCTATAAAATATATTATTCTTAAGTTTTACATTACACCACCATAATATATTTCTTGTTCGCTATAATAATTATAAACTTTGGCAACCTAAGACCTAAATTTTTACGATTGTCTGAAAGCCATACATTTTTTGTATTTATTCTAAACATCAAGCCATAAAGCAGGTGGTATTGGCACTACCTGTGACAAACCTTAACTTATCTGTATAAGTCACGTAAAACGGGCGAGTTCTACGAATACCACAATCATATTCATATGGAATTAATACGAATGAGAAATATACGGAAAAGACACGAAACAAGTTCAATATCGGAACGTTTCTTTCTACATTTCCAGTAGTACATACTGTAACATCTCCAAAAAATACGATTTGACAGTAACTAATTCTCAGAATTTTATTTTTATTACGCATTAATGAGGAGATCGCAATACGCATGCGTGTCAGAGGTTGCCAGTTAGGCGCCGACCGCTGAGCAGGCTCTCGACTCCACACGGTAGTACCACAACCGACTCGTCTCCCGATCATCGCATTACCCCATCTCTAATCCCGCGCGCGGAAAAGTTTTAAGCCCGGACTTTTTGGTTTGGTTGAAACCAATTTGTATGTCGTGTTGAGTGTTTGTTGAGGAATTAGCCGAGATGCGGTGGCTTGCAACTGTTTTGCTCTACGGGATGGTGTGCTCAGGTGAGTTTAACTCCTGTTGCACTGTTTCTAACCGTTATTAATAATTTTGGAAGCGGTAGACATGACTCGATACTTTTTATAAAACAAGAACCTCCTTCTTTTTTTGAAGTTGATTGAAAAGAAGCTTAGATTGTTTTGTTTAAAACCAAGATTGTGGATCGGTTTCTTATAACGAAGTGACGGAACTACCTACTGCCTGCTTGCTCCCTTTTCTTGGCGAAACGGCTGAACGGATCTTGATAAAATTTCGTGTGGAGGTAATTTTAATGCTCGAAAATAACATCGGATTCTTTTTATTGCGTTTTTATTGCGCTGTAGTATTTTTTCCAAGCGGACAAAGTCGCGATCAAAATACCGTTTAAAATAATTGTCTTGAAATCTTTATCTTGTTTGTTCATTACAATTACAATAGGTAATGAATATTGTCATAACATTATTTATCACTGAGTGATAATCATTGAATGAGCACCAAGCAGTGTGCAAAAATATTAATGTTCCGATTTATTTTGATAGTGTACGAGTACCTATATTTTTCACTTTCTTTTGTTTTAGTTTCATTTCCATTTTGTTATCTAGTTTATTTTTACGTTAGGATAGTAATAAAGTTTTTTTTTTATCGATTAATTCCACTAGGTATGCCCGATATTACACGAACACTGGATGACCCGTTGCTTTTCACCTTTTGCGATCTGCAGGTAAATTAGATAACGTAATGAGTGGTAATCATGTTGAATGTGAAAAGTGAATTAATCTATCAAACGAAAAATGAGTTCTATTTGAAAGCTTTACATTATAATCATCCTTTACCTGTTTGAAGGACCGTAACGATTCCGTCTCCAGAGCTGTCTCCATATCCAATGTTATCTAAGATTCTATAAAAATGTTACATAAGAGCTGAATCCTTTATCTTTGAAAATTTGAGAAAAATACCTTACATTATGTTATTATGGCCTGTTGAAAAGGTGAAATCATTCCAAATGAGCTCTAATTATACTAGTCTCAAGAATTGAACATTTTCTGTTTAAATCAGAATATTGAAAAACTAATTTCGATTCGTCAAAAATAAATCCTTCCTATACAGGTGACTAGGTATCTATTTATATCAAAATCAATAAAAGCAAATCTCTTTCCTCATTTCCCGAAGTAATTCCCATCACGTCTTTTTACGTGCGGAAAACCTTTGTTATCGTGCCTTAGTTTATGATTAACAACTTCCACATTGCGGTTTCCCGGGAAATTAAATACGTTTTTGGGGGAAATACACGCGTCATGTTACGCGCATATCTGTCTGATGCCCACTTTGATTCATTCAGCATCGTTTGATTAATTCCATGAGTACATAATTATTATTAACATAGCTTGACAATAATCTGAGTGCTATAACATTATTATTTGCTGTTTTGTTTATTCATCATCATTGTCCATATTTTATTTTCTGTTGGGTACAACTTACAAGCCTCTCTTTTACCATGTGTTTCACCACGATGCTGTGCCGATCTGGCCCAGGCTCGATCAATACTCTTGGACCATCTTGCCATCCACGCTCGATGTTCTTGGCTGGATCTCGATATCACGGACTATATTTTGAAGTTATGACGATTTTTAAACTTACGGTCTCGAGTTTATTGTTGTAAAACTTCCGACGGTAGGAACGCGGACATAATTAAACGGAAAGATGGAAATCTGCACCTAACCAGTTACCCCTTTGCCACCATCGCTCGTCATACAATTAATTACTTATCAGTATAACTAAAAATTTAAAATACGTTCAAAAGCCGGCAGATGTCTCTCAAAGGGAACATCGAATGCGGCGTATGGCTCATACATTTAATTGGCAGGTCAGCCGGTGTCTCAATTATAGTTCGTTCAACTAATGAGGTTACGCACCAATAAATTTTATGGTCAATGACGTGGGCTATAAATATGGCATTCTATGGTCATTGCATTGTCACGCTGCGTACAAGGTCTCTCGATGTTAGAGCTAGTGATAGACCAGAGATACGAAAAAAAAAACATACACTCGAATTGAGAACCTCCTCCTTTTTAGAAGTCGGTTAAAAACAACTCCTGCACGATGAAAATAATGATTAAGATTCTGATGTAATGAAAGATTGATAAGATTATTTTTTTATTTTTCTGAGTCATTATTGTTAGATTTATCCACTATATTAATAAATTTCACGTCAACAGTAAAATGATTATATAGGTATTGGAATATTCCATAATTACCATTATCAGGGTCATATTAATAGCCAAACCGTATAGGCTTGATATGATTGATTGAAAATATTATCGCAGATATTTTTCCAATATCAATTTTTAGTACATTTTGCGTAAGGACGCATGCGTCCTTGTAGCGCTGCGTCCGATAATATAGGTGTGATAGAAGTAGAACGTATACAATTATTTATAGCGGTATCCGGTATAGTTTCAAAAGAAACATAAATTAAGAATTAATTCATAGAATTGAACTGTGATAATGGCGAAGTTCTCCTAAACATTACGAGTTTAATTATAACTAACCGCCTGATAAACAAACCGAAAAGAACGACTAATAAATAATTTATATGATAACAATACCAGCTAAAATACCTACTCAATTGACGTCATCCAAATGAACAAGCACTTAAAATTGCCTTGACAGAAAAATTATCTGATTACCAGTTTTAGACTGAAATTCATGAAAACAGATAGCAGTTTTCTCCATCCGGAAGCTACAGTTAGCCCGTGTTCGTACTACGGGTACCTATTTCTCGTTGTTTTGTTTCGAGCGCACTGTTTCAGGAGAATAAATCTCTTAAATGAAGTACAAAGATACGGTACATTGCGGCCCAGTGGTGTGATTTTTGAAAGTGATTAGGTATATCAATGTAAAATCAGTTATAATATTATCACCCTAAGTCGATGGTATTTTTGAGTTTAATACTTTCATACTAGACCACTTCCCGATTCGGTAACATACTGGGACTTTCAGAGTAGCTTATAACTCGATAAAAATGCATTATTTCAATATGCGTTCATTAGCAAAAACGTGGTTTCAGATTATCTTGTAATTCTAATATTTCACTTGTTTTTATCTTGATTTTAACATTTGACTGATACTATAAATGATACGTAAATTTTTTAGTTTTATACTGTCGAGCATGGTACATACATGGTTAGAAGACTACGATATTGCGCCCCAAGTGCTCCAATGTGATAGTTAGTTATAGAGTTTGATAAGTCACTGCTTTACCGGCGACTCTCCAACTAGACGACGCACCGCTAACAAGTCAACCGATAGATAAACTTTGGCCATACTTAGGCCAAACTTACCTTACTAGTTTAAAATAAAAGAATACGTTACTGTGGTTTGATTTTGGAAGGATGACTTTTGCCCAAAACCAAGAAGTCAATCGTTCATTACGTCATCGCCGTAAACGTCTATGCCAACTGCTAAACAATGGCTTAGAATTATAGAGTCGACTTTGACCGGATTTGATCCCAACCTCATATTATTTAAAAGCGTATTTTCTAGAAAAAAACTGTTTTATCATCAATTTACAATTTACCAACATCACCCTTGCTGTCATACCAATATAACTCATTATCGACTACAACGACAGATGACCGTCTTTGATACTAGCCGAAACATTATAGTGTGTAGTATTCGTGATAATAGTAACTATAGGCAATAGGCATAACCTAAACATATCGGCCTTACCACGAAATATTAGATCAGAGTTAAACAGAGGTTTCTAAAATTTCGTTCGACAAAATCGACGTCTATCACTTGCGTTTTATTATTCATTTCTGGCATTCCCAATTATTCTACTTGTAAATTTGTTATTTAGTTAGGAAAAGCGAGGATTTGACGTCGAGAAAATATTTAGGCTCATCCGTTCAACTCTGGTTTAAATCTTTTTTGGTAAGACCGAATAATTCTAGCTCTCAATGTATTTAATAGCTGAAAATTTGTGACCAAATCACACTATGACCAAATGACACTAACGCCTCACAGCAATGTGAACCGAACGGGTAAACTGCTGATGCTCCATTGTTTCTGTCTAGTAGCCGAACGACACTTTCCAATGGGTTTACCCAAAAACAATTTCACATCTACGAGTAATTATATACAGACTCACGTAAAACAAGTGCTTTACAAAGTTGTACAAGCATTCAGGGGAATTCATTTGGACATGATATTTCCCCATCACTTACGGTGGGTGCGGCGACCAAACCCGTAAGGATAATGCGCTATTTAAGGCGCCAGGTCAACGCTATAGCCGCCTTTAATGGACACTCCAGTTGTTAGGGAATTGATGGATTTATGTAATAAAATTTGGGGGACCGAGCCTCTATAAAATTGTAGCTTGTAAAATACCCTTACTTGTAACGGTTTTTTATTTTCTTTTGCAGGTTTTAGTAAAATTATTAGTAGACAACTCGGTCCCAAAATAAAAAAAAATCCTTTGTGATCAAGTTGGGCAAAGGCAGTAACGTACCGCCTTCGACCACTTCCTATTTTATGGCGTAGGTATGAAATAATACCTGTGGCATAAAATACCTTTTTATCCTGCGTTGAAACGCCAGCTTTGCCGAATAAAAATGAAATAGAGCCATAATCAATAGCTGTTAAGTGTACTAACAGAATTGGTCATCCATCAATAAGATTGGCGTAAAGAAGTGGCCCTTTTCTTTCGAGTGCTTTAAACTATTGTATAATAAGAGACACGTTACTGTCGGTAGGCTTTCGCAAACAGCTGTACCAACTAGCCATCACACACATGTGCTGCCAGGTCGTTGTGTTATATTCTATTCACGAACATTCTAAATGTATAGTAGCATCCCTGAAAACAGAGAAGTTACTTGGCACTGATGTCTGGAGGTAACGAAACGAGTGTTGCCACAGTGCTATACATTTTCTGTGGCTGTATTGAGCCATTTGGGATTTTGCTAGTCTCTTTGGCGACCGCATTATTGTATCGCCATAAAGGTGGTAAGTTCGATCAGCAGTCAAAAAACTGTTTCTTTTGGGCTTGGAAAATAGCCGATGTCATGAATAGACGAAGGCGTTAGACGAAGCTTATACATAGGTAGTACCTATTGAGAAGTTTTATAGGCGGCATGTCTGAGACCACGCCAAAGACAAGGCTCAAGTATTTTAGGTATTTGAAACCTTGAATGGGATAATATTATGGCGTAACACACTAGACAGAAGATAGCAGACTTGAGGTCCATGAATATAAGGATTGATTGACGTCACTTAGAGAGGTTTTTATCTTACTAAAATTACACAAAGTGAAATCATATGAAAAGTTGTCATATGAAACAAGGGAGAACCGTTTATCTTTCACCTCAAATACCGTGTTAGATAAACGGCAGTAACGGAAAGTCGGTTCATTAAGGTAAGTCGGCTCATTGGGGTAAGTAACTTCTGTGGGCCCTCGCACTATTACGAGTTACTTACGTAAACGAAGCACGAGTATGTAATTACATTCATGTAATTAATCATCTTCCTCACCCTTGCAGTGTCGCAGTAAACGAAGTGACGCTGCGAGTTCGTAGCAGGAGGTGAATTAGCGTCAAAGAGTCTTATTACCTAAGCTACCCCCGCCTTTTGTAAGGTTTCACACTGTCTATGACACTGTTCAAGTAAACAGTGGAAAATTGTATTTTATATGCAGTAAGGACTTTGAAAAGCGGTGGTAGCCTAGTGGGCGAACGTCCGCCTTCCATAGTTGGCGAGTTCAAATCCCAGTGCGGGCACGTACCAATGTGTTTCTTGTTAAACATGTGTACGTAATCATAACTCGCTTTTCGGTAAAGGAAAACATCGTGAGGAAACCAACATGCTCGAGAATTATTTCAGAGGCATGTAACCAACAATCCGGACCGGTGTTGGTGGTGGTGGATTATGGCTTAATCCTCATCACGAAAGTGAGGGGAGGCCTTTGCCCAGCAGTGGGACAGTTACAGGCTGAATTATTATTATATAAGGACTTTGATAACAATACTACTTGCAAACTCGTGGCGTTATACGGTGGTTCTATGATTCTCACTCCAATTTCCGATCCGAATCCGGTACCACCGCATAAGAAATGTTGTTCTTATGAATAAAATCGATAAGATCTGGCGTTCACGGACTATCCCAGCTCCTGTCTCCGGATTCAAAGAGTTTTTCTTCCCTTTACTGACAGACAAAATTGGTTTTGAGAAGTATCCCACCTCACCGGCCTGGAAAGGACCACCCGTCGCGTTGGAAGGCCGTACCCGGGCGGAACATACTGGAAAATGTACGGATAGCTGTCTCCTGAACCCGTCAATTCCATGCAACGGTACGCTGATCGACATCAAACTCTGATTCAAATAGTGTAGGTTGCTTTGCTTTGCGTTGACAAGAATGGAATACTCTGGGAATAGCTCCTTGCTCTTTGCCTCCATTTAGATTGTCCAGAATTATTGGATGAATTTTCATTTTTAAAGACGTTTTTCGTCACAAATGTGTTATATGTAGGTATTATCAATACTATTTATGATGCCTAATAAAAATATTCGAGTACCTACACGTAAAATGAATACCGAATTTAGTAATCTGCGAAGAAGCGATCAGAATAAGTAAAGAGGGGGGAGTCCTCAGATGTATCGACGCCAGTGGTCTCATAAAAAATAATGAGGTATATATCCAGGCCACTTCTACGTGACAGTTTTAACAACATGAAAATGGGCTTGGGTTTGGTAAATTCCTATCTCATTTCTGATTCGGATATGGGGTGAAGAGGATAGTAAAATGTAGAAGTATTCTTTTAATACCGGCTGTGTTAGTTTTTTTCACTTCATGATTGTAAACAGGGTTTTATTACAGATTATTTGTGTTGGTAGGTACAGCAAACATCTTTAGAATTAATAGTTACCAAACGCAACATTTGGCAAGGCATCTGCGTGCCTAGTGTGAGTTTTTACTCGCTCGACATAGTACGCGTCAACGCGCGCTTTGTATGAAGATCTTTGATTCAAAAACGTGCCGGTAGGGACGCTGTACAGGTTCTTCATACAAAGTGCACGTTAACGCGTACTATGTCGAGCGCGTAAACAATTTGCCGCAAAAACACACTCAGGGAACTGATAGGCTGGGATGTAGGGATAAGATTCGATTGATGACTAGCAGTTACCGTTATTGATAAACATCTAACACCATAGGTGTTCACAATAACTTCATAGTGTATGCTTGGTGCAAATCTTTCAAGTCACTGTTGACCCAGTTTCTGTGATTCAATAGAATTGCAAGCCTGTCAATTTCCGGTGAAAATACAATATTCTTGTGACAGCAATCTTATCTACTGATAGAGACAGAAACAGACAATGAAACACCTCAGCGACTAACGATTGAAGTGTTTGGGTTCATTTTGATCCGCTTACAGTACTGAATAGGTACTAAACCATTCCTAGAATTCCTCAAAAGAGGTCGTATTTATAATTGAAAAAAAACCAGTTTATTCTTACAGAGGAGTTGAAACGACTTTACAGTCTGCAAATAAATTCAATTCGTTTGCAGCCAGAGGCGGCTAATTGGCAATGTCAAGTCTTGCCTTGCACAATGCACATGTGCAAGACGTCCCTTTGTTAAAAAATTGCATTTTAATTTTGTTCCTTTGCACCGACGCTTCCTCTTTGAGGCTTTGACTTTTGATTAGTCTGAGTGAAGAAATGAAGGGTGCTTGTTACAATAGAGGTTTGTTATCCTCGAGCTTGTGTACCAAGAATAGAGTAACCGTTTACTTTTGCATTATTTGTACCTGTTGTTTACCTTTTTATGGGTTTTATGATAACATGTGGGAGAAATCGTTACGTGTTTGGAGTTAACAAAAAGCAAATCTTTTCCTGTTGGTATAATATACCATCCATCATTCTGTCATCTTATGTGGATTTACCTGTTACTGAATACACTTTGGTTTCCCTGAATGAAGGTCCCTAGTGACCCGTTTTTAGGGTTCCGTATTTTACAAGTGTTATACCGTCTTTCTTATTAGCCGCTCGTACTCGTATTAATAATACGCTATTTTAATCTCGTTTTGAAGTCAAAAAGGAGCAAAAATTGTTATTATATTTCACTTCTAAAACTTGAAACCTCTAACGATAATTAAATTTTTTAAGACAATTTCTTACAATTACCAACCATTCCATTTTCTTAAAGTAGTGGATTTAGGATGAAATTCGTGATCTAGTTTTATCTTAGAACCATTATTTATGATAAAAGTATATCTGTACATTAAATTTCCTCAAAATCCATTCTCCGCTGTTTCAGCACTGAGGTAATAAACATACATTCCAAAAAATACGGTATTTAAAATAATTGCAGGATGTTCAGGAAGGCCTACGAAATAAATTCCACTACGCAAAATATTATTCGCGGTTCTGTGTTACTAATTTAGTTTATCTAATCTAATGGGCATAGTTAATTATGCATTATCATAATAATACATTTTCCCGACGGGATATCCGAAGTAACGTTAAAAGCCGTATTGTAATGCTAATGAGTATAATTTTGCTCGTTATTCGTTTATCACAGCCAGTCAGTGCAGTGGCTGTTTTATTCTGAGTAGGTACTTAGTAACTACCACGTGCCACGTGCAAAAAACAAGTTAACATTTCAGGATTTCAGCACAACTTTTACTGTTACAATTGTCATTAAAAATATATAAGAACCTAAATGTATTCACTTTCTTTTCATAAATAAAGCATTTTTTGCAGCAATTGTGTATCTTTTTTATTTGTTTTAGTCCAGTGAACAGCTCCAGTGTCAAGTTTTCATAAAGTAGAAGACAAATTTTTATAAAGTCAAATGTGTACGTACACTCCTAATGAGTCATAGTCTAGTGACTAGACAATGACTGATCCTGCGATCTGATTAGAACAGTCTAGTCTAGTCTATTAAAAGATGACCTGACTACAGAGTCAGGTCATCTTTTAATCTGTGGTCAAATTCCAGGTTCAGTAAAATGAAAATAAAGCAAGCAGCTTGCCACCTACGAGCTCGGTTTAACCAACAGACAGCACCTAGCATGATTTTTGATGTGATTTTGCATATCTAGCAAACGCTCTGTCATCACAATAAATCCTGAATTAAGACGATTAAAATATTTGATGTCGCCTCTATCATTAACACAATAGGTACCTGTCAAGCTTACAGAACAGAATAGGCTAATTATCACAAACCGATTATTACATAACAATGGATTAGGTATGTAAGCACTAGGGCGAATCTCTAGCGTGATTAAGCACTATACCACTCTCATTCGTGCGTTCAAGCCTTCATTCTATTGGAACGTATTAAGACTCGGCTCGGCTATGAATATCCAGAGGCTCGCCGATGTAGAAACTTATACATGTCACATATCAATACATTGGCAGGGTGAGCGTAGACCGGTGGAATAAATGCTTTGAGAATTCATTGATCTGAATGGAAAACTTTTTATAGAGTGATAATAATGTGAGGAGTTTTAAGGCCGCCTTATATACTCGTACAAATAGAAAGTTTAAATAAAGATTATTTATTATAATTAAAATTAAAACTTTGACCAATGTCGATATTGCGTCGAATAACACCGCCCAATGTACAAGCTTGTACTTTATCTAGGTTAGGTACTACCTTTTTGGTGTACTATAAATTTTGTATTCCAGTCTATTTCTGCGTCTTTATATTAATCAATGACCAAATGTGTAACTGGATGCAAAATTTTAAAAATTGATTTGTCATTGTGTTTGGTACCAGCACAAAGCCGTTGTGCTGCACCTCTTGTGCCAGCATCATTTATCTGCCCAACAGGAAAAAAAAACTAAAAAAAAAAGATACGAATTTCAAAATTTGTTCACAAAAACTTAGAGCAACGAAGTTAATAAGGCGCTTGCCTATTTTATCTTCACTATACGGTATATCGTCGAATACAATCCGTGCTGTAGTGCAAGCTAGGTCGTTAAGTGACCATTATCCGCACCTTTGAGAAGCCTCAATGGTCACCACAATGACCACTACAACAACAAATGCACTAATCTCGCCGCAATATTGCTTTAACTAAGGCCCTTTGGTCACTACCGCTAATTGAGCCAAATAGCGTTTAGCGTACTTCCTGTTAAAATAAACATTAGTGTTGCCACGTGGCAAAGCATTCCCTCCAATTTTTTGTTTTAATGAAATTCTGTCTAACGATACAAATAAAACCGTCACGTTTCCTCATTTCATTTTAGTTGATGTTATCAAAATGATGTTTGAATAAACTAATTAATAGAAGGTCAAGTACAAACCAATTACTATAGTCTGTGGAATTTTTTTTTTTATAAAATCAATTCTAAATCACATCTTGTGCTCAAAGAAGTCTGTCTATAGTCAATTAATGTTTTGGATTAAGTTATCGAGTTTATGAAAATACTTTATGGAGAAAAATAGATTTACAGAACATTAGTAGGTACTTATATATACCTATTCTAAAATTAAAATGTAATCAGCAGCCATTACTAAGCAGTAATCTTTTCCAGGTAGGTTTCCATGAAATCATTAACAAACTTAGATTTAGGAGATATTTTAATATATTGAACAATAAGATAAGATATGATAAGATTAGGTCATCTATTGAAGAATAACAATGTTAATTACGGATTATTAGTTATAGGTAGGCTAATAAAGTCGTCTGCACCGATGATTTCACGCCGTAGGGCGTAGGTTTAAAATCCGGAGACCGCCTAACTGTGCCCCTAGTATGAGTTTTTGCGGCCAGTTAAGGCGCTCGACATAGTACGCGTTAGCGTGCGCTTTGTATGAAGATCCTGTACAGCGCACCTACCGGCGCGAAATTATGAACGAAAAATCTTCATACAAAGAGCTAGTTGAAGCGTAGGTACTATGTCGAGCTAGTAAAAACTCATACTAAGGATACTCAGTATGAGCGTTCTATGAAATAAGAAATTAGTAGTGTTATAACCTTGGTGGTAGAACACTAGAGTGTCCGCCTGGTTAGCTACCATCCTCAAGCAGAAAATCTGTCTCCAATCTCCAATCGGGGTATTCTGGCAGCGGTCCTTGAGAGCGGCCAGGTAGCACTAAGGTGGTTAGGTATTTAAGCGTAACCTCCGTCCCCGCAAATGCCGAGCGCGTATAATCGCGGCCCGCAGAAACGTGGCGCTATTCGAACGCGGCTCGTTTGCTCCGTAAAAATGTTTCCCTCACACTTGCCTGTGTTCTACTAGCCCCGACCGATTGACAATTTCGCCTCATCGACGTAAGTTAGAATGGTCGAACGGTCCCGCACAACGCTTGTGTGATGACGGGTGGCATGGCGTGGGTTCTAATCGTCCTACTGGCAAACTTTTTGCACTTAGTTTTTGGATATTACGTAATTTATTGCGATAACAACACAAAACAAACATAATAATTAAGTCGATATCTAAATTAATAAACTTAACTAAAGTAGGTATACTAAGGTAAACGAAGGAATTACTCCCTTCCAAAATTAACAGAGAATTTCCCTGTATTGTGTATTATTCAAATTAAAACTTAACACTGAGACTATATGGCGAATTTCCGTACGACAAAACAATGTAAAAATGTCATGAACTCTGTAGGTACTATAGTTGTAATGGAAATTGCACTTTATGTAAAAGCATTCAGGTTTGTAATCATAAAACATGTGTTATCTCCTGCGTCCGCGAAGAGCACGAAATGAGAATAATGTACAGGTAGGTAGGTAGGTATTTGTATAGTAAAAATTATGGAGCGAGCTGATCATCACAAAAAATAATATTTTTTTGCCCAATCGCCACCAGTGGTGGTAATTGGAAGTAATTATTTCCAGCGAGCCCCAAAAATTGCCACCACTGGTGGTGGTTAGGACCACATTATATAAATGGTTTGCCGTACCTCCCCCATTGGTGGTGGTTGAGATAATATGAAAACATATTTATTTCCAACGACCTCCACATACTGTCACCACTGGTGGTGGTTAGGACTAAATCATAAATTGTTTGCCCAACCGCTCTCAGTGGAGAAAACCGGGTTTTCGGTTATTTCAAGCATACAAATAAACTCGGTTTTAATTTTTCACTAAACCGGTTTTTTCAATTATTCGGTTAATTTGGTTTTCTTATTTGGGACACACTCAAAAAAAAAATACGTGCCACCATTTTGTTTACTTTCGTTCAGTGACCTGCTACCAAATGACGCGTAAGGGTTTGCCGTTTGTGTAATAAGTAACAACATACACATTGTTTTGTTATTTAGGGTTTTTTATGATATAGGTATGTAATTCTTATTTGCCCTTATACTCAGTCAGTAGGAATCCAATATCCATTTATCCAGGTACAGTAAGTATCAAGCGCGTTTTTTTTATAGAATATTGATAATTTTATCTCATTTTAAAGTTTTTGTGACATGAAAATTGCTAATATTAAGCCAATTCTTTAAATTTATTGCTTGTACTGTACTTGACATTGTAAAATGTGGAAATCCACAGTAACTGTTCCCTCCAGATATTTTTTTCAAAATCGTATTTATATAAAACCGAACAAAAAACGGGTTTTATATTGCTCCGGTTTTGCATTCTCTAGTCGGGACATGAAAAAATGATTATATCCAACGACCCCCACTAAAACTGCCACCACTGGTGGAGGTTAAGACACAATCATAATGTTTAGTGCTATCAACCACCACTGAAGAAAGGAAGTGTTTTAGAATTTTGCTTCAGTCCTGTTTTTGTCATTTTTTATAGTCTATTACGATAGTGTGTGAGTGGTCTAAGTAGTATATTAATACACGGCGTGAAGTTAGCGCCCGAGCGAAGTAAAGTAAGGGTAAGTAAAAAGTATGGGTGCTAACCGCCGTGCATTTAATAGACTTACTTCATTCATCTACTAAATTACTACAGACTAACAGTATAGAATCGATAGATCTATGTTTTAATAATAGTGTATTTTTTACGATCTATGACATATGACAAAAACTACTTACTATAATATAGATCTCGTTCAAACCAATTTTCGGTGGAAGTTTGCATGGTAATGTACATCAATATATTTTTTTTGTTTTACCGATCTCTTATTTTAGAACTTCTAAAATAAGAGGGAGGGATGATGACGACACATTTCACCACTTTGGTTGTGTCTCTCTCGCAAACTATTCAGTTTATAAAAAATAGAAATCTCAATATCATAATTTTAAGACCTATCCATAGATTATTTCATGCAAAAGGGATTGCTAAAAAAAATTGATTTTCAGTTTTAGGTATGGGGAACCCCCAAAATTTAGTTGTATAAATTTAGATAGTAGTATAGTTCTTTTAATTTTGGAAAATGTGACAGACAGACACGACAAATCCATAAGGATTCCGTTTTTTTCCGTATAACGCATAATTTCTATATCAAGTAAGTATTTTTATGATAAAATAATTATATGATCGGATAGAACATTTTATATAAAACAGTTACAGTGTACGGTATAAATGTGTTTCTAATTTGGTTAAAGCGTTTTCACGTAATAATCCATTTTTCCCGACGAAAAAACAAAATGCAAACATACAGAATTCTGGCACCACAAAAAAGATATTGACGTTTCGTTCACACATTACGGGTTAAATGTATCTTCTCATGTTTACTATATGAATCGGTGAGTGATGTAAAAATGGACTAATTAGATGTGGTTCAGCCTACACTCACTACACTAGGTATATTCTTAAACGGCGTGAAGTTAGGGAACTTCACGCCGTTAAAGAATATTATGCTACTTTGAACAGCGCAAAGCGTGACCTAAGTGCGGGTTGAGGTTGCACTGTGCTATAAACAATATTATGTAATTGTCACAGCTTTTTCCCCGACTACGGCGTGACCAACGGAGGGGTATGTGTTTGACCGGTATGACGTGATAAAGTATGTTTGGGTAGATCTGGAGAAAAAATATGTTATAAAAAATATGGTTTCGCTGACATCTGCGCGTGAGGAATTTGATCCTATTTAATATGTGCATGCAAGCAAAGCTGCGAGCAATAGGTTGCTAACCAAATATATAATATTGCTTAATTCATCCTTTCATTTGATACCCACCCAACATGGCACCAGTGGACGTATCGGACGATGGAGACGCTTCTAACAATACCTCATTAGTCTAATTATTTTCATGTGCCGTCCACTACTATTGAAGGCGCATGGGCAAACAAATTATGATTTGGTCCTAACCACCACCAGTGGTGGCAGTTTGTGGGGCTCATTGGATATAATTAATTCCAACTACCACCACTGGGGGCGGTTGGGGAAAAATATTCTTGTTCTAACGCCACCACTGGTGGCAATTCATCGGTGGTGGTCGTTGGGAATAAACAAGCGTGCCAGAATTAATTGACTTGTGTAATTTTGATTTGTAATGTAATTTTGACTGATTGAAAATACATAAGTAGGTACCTATAATAAATAAATGACAAATAAATCATAACTATTTATTAGTGAATATGAAATTGTCTTTTTGTTAAAAGTATCATACACAGATTAACAAGTAAGATTTTAACAAAAAAGAACCGACTTCAATAAAAATACTATAATATTTCCAGTTATTGTGATTTAAAAACCAAACTACTGAGCAAATTTTGATATAATGTATATGGGACCACATGAAAAGTAGGTATATAATATACCCTTTCAAATAAAAAATAGTCATTAAAATCGGTTCACTCAGTCGAAAATTATGAGGTAAAAAACATTAAAAAAAATACAGTCGAATTGAAAACCTCCTCCTTTTTGAAGTCGGTTAAAAATAATAAGCACCAGTGCTCTTCGGTGAACTTCATTTCATCAAGGTAATTATTATAATACTATATAATATTACATAATAATATAATATTATAGTAATATAGCATTATAATAATATTTAATAGTAAACATAATAATTAATTATACGTGTTTGTTTTTTTATGTGATAAACTTCAAAAAACGCAAATCAACGCATGCAAAAAGTTCGGCCGCTGTGGGGTTCGAACTCTGGCCTACGCGGCACAGCGGAGTCGCGTCCGTACCCCTGGGCCATTTAGACATAGCATAGTCACGCGAAATTGTTATACAGTCTAAATGAAAGAGATGCTCGACCGTTCTAAGTGACCATGATTGGTCAGTGGGCGTACACAACCGTATATTGCTAGCTACATATAGGTCATATTCATGGCACAGGCAAATGCGGGGGTGAGGTATTTTTGGAGCAAACGGCGATACGTCCTCCCTTCGAGACGCCTGAGCGAGTACTGGCGGATGGCCGCGAGCGCTACAACTCCTAGATTTTGTATGTTTTTATTTATAGGAAAAAAGTGGTAACGAGTTTAGAATAAGTACTTCTCACCCCACTCCTATATAAAAATCCCCGTTTATTGGTACAACTTTCACGTGGTTTCGTGATGGAATCTCTTAGCAGGAGATAAAGTCAGATGCGAAGTAGTGTCATCTTTGCCATTTTTTTTTATCGAGCCAATCATTCGAGATCACGTTTTTGTCTTTCGTAAATTAAAAATAATAAGTTCAATTTTAACAAAATATTTTTTTTTACTCATAAATCTTACATTTTAATAGGTTTCCTTAGCTTCAAAAGCCTGAAACTCAGTCCCACAGCGCCTTAAGGCGAGCACGAAACTCTATCGAGAATGTATTCCAAATGTTAACTGTCAAATTTGTTTTAGATTTGATCAGCCCCTTGTAATATAGACAAGATGCGTACGCGAACGGTTACCTTGATCGATACGTTAACGATACGAACCGTTAAAATTTTCGTGATTGCCCTATAATTGTAGGAGTACAGTCAAAGCCAAAACGAATTTGACAGTTAACGTTTTGAATACTTTCTCGATAGAGGTTCCTCTGGTTCCATTCTAGGCTGAGCACACTTACTTTGACATCTTGTCACTTAAAACCACGCCACTTAGTAACAAATGGAACTTCTTCGCGCACAACCGGCTGGATCAATTTCGATGCAATTTGGTATGGACGTAGCTTACAGCTTGGATTAAGACTAGGCACTTTGTATTCGAAAAAACTCAACGTTCTCGTTCACGAGGGTGAAACCGCGAGACACAGCTAGACAACTATATTCGGGTAATATTTCACATAAACCTTGCAATACTGAACAGTAGTGCAGAATAGTAGATTATAAATTAGAATTAAGATCAATGAACTCGCTAATTGAATTGAACAGTTGATGAGCTAAAGTGTGTTCGCGTGTAAAGCTACCTATACAGTAACATACGAGTAATGTATGTATAGTAGTTGTAATGAAGCCCTTGGGGGACTTTTTCAGTTGTAGTTTATGAACGAGTTCTAAAAAAATGTAATGATTACATTTAGAACTCTTTTTTTACGTCCGATACTAAAAAGGTAGTCGCATGATTAAATTTTAATATTTAATTAAAGTAAATGTACCTATACCTACCTACCTATCGTTAACTCTGCGTGTTGACAAAATATTTATCGAATTTTCCTGTTTATCCCCCAAAACGTGCCAACCCTTGCTTAGTCATGAAGTTTTCGCCTTGAGCCTCATCAGGGAATGGGTTTTCTTTCTAATTTTCCCTGTACCTTACATAAAGGCGAAACTTTTTGTTTCGTGGGAGAGCTTCTGCGAAATTTTGGCTTTTTCTCCTTGATCTAACATTAAGGTAAAGTTTGGTACAGATAGTAGTGAAAAACATCCATTAACAGTAGGCTTTTATACACTCACACTCGAGCCGTTTTAATATCTTATCTATAAAGACAACTTCATTAAAATATATTTTAAATTGTTGTGGACATTACTGACAACCCTAAGGAAGACGGAGGTGGCTTCGAACTATTGTCTAATCTGTGCCGTCGTCGGTTAGCTATTGGCTAAAGTGCTCTGAAGTGATGGAGAGAGGTGCGTACCGTGACCTTTCTAATATTAAACTCACACTACCCTCCTACTCCTGTATTACTTAACTCAAGAGGTCTCCTTTGACCTCAGTGAGAGAGCTGCTCCGGCAGATATCGATTCATTTACCTTTAGTTCTAAGGAGGGCACCTGGCCCGGAAGGCTCCTTATTAATTAGAGGACCAATTAATGTATACAGATGCTACCATGCGCAAATCCGTAGTAATAAAATGTTTCATTTGTAACGCAGAGTGGACTTTTGAACGGAATACTACATACAAAAGAGTCGCAGGCAACCGGTGGACGCAAGTTGCAAATTGTTGTTCGATGTGGCGGTCTAAAGGGGAGGCCTATGTTCAGCAGTGGGCGTCTTCAGGCTGATGATGATGACTACTTACGCGTTAATCGCTATCAGCCTCGATGTGATTTAACACGTCGTCATCAAAGCACATAAAACCCGTAGTCAGCAAGTTTGGCGTCAACATAAACGCAATAAAGTAATGGTGGGACGTCAACGGCAGACCGCAATTAATTCTCACGGTGCGGTGGGACGCAACGGAAAACTCTGCCAAAAATTTAGAAATTATCGCTCACTCCGAAACATAGGTATTTTTTATATTGTTTATTTATATCAATATCTTGTACTATTGTGGTTAAAATTATGGCCTCAGGATGCGTTTTCGTAAATTGAAGATATCGGCTAATGTTGATATAGAGATGTTTTGGTAGGTCAATGGGAAACTAAGATTTCACAGCATTTGATCAATCCAATGCCATCATGCGGGGACCACAGAATATGGCACCAAATAGTGAAATATCTGTCAGGATCATACAATGCGTAGCCAGCAGTAAGCGTACAACTACTTATAAGCAACGAAGGACAGTCAATCTGAAGACGTGATATAAGAAGAAAAACGTTCGCTCCTGCATCTTCAACCGTAACCTTTATTAAGTTCAAGTCATCATGACCGTTCCTATAGCAATGAAATAACCGTCTAACATGATTACGATGGGTCAAAGGGTTAAGTGGGCGATCCTCCCAGTTATTACGAGCCAGAATGCCCTTTACCGAGTCCATAATACGCAAGTACTTATAACAATTCCTTAGATGTGTTCTGAGAAGTGGCCTATTGAATTTGAGAGGGTAACATTATATTGTGATAACTGGTAAAGTAATCTTGTTTCTTTTTTACGACAAAAACGATAAACAAGCTAAGATACCAGCAGTACTGGAATTGAGGCCAGTTGAGATGCGGGGCTCAAGATTCAAAAATCTCTTTACCATAGTGATGCCATATAGACCTGCACCAAACTAATCTCTAAATTTATTTCTGTCTTTATCAGTTTCTTAATCTTTGAAAGTGACAGCAATAATGTTATAGCTGCTAATGCAGTGTTGTTTTAGTTTGGTACTCCCAAAATCGATAGGTACCTAGGAATATTAATTTGAATAGACGCGACGTGCAGAGGCGGCAGACTGACCGATTGTTAAATTTCATGCTTGTGCATATAATATAGAAATAACCAGGACGACTATGCTGTTTGCCTGACGGTAAGCGGCTTGCCTGGATATAACACTGGCAATGCTATCCAAAACTTCAATCTTATCCTTTGCCATAGAATAAGATGAAGGGGCACTGTCTCTATTTTTAAATTAAAGCTGCTTTTAATTTAATTGGCAGATCGGAAGTTGGTTGAGATTTAGTGTGTTGGGTGACCCTTGAATAACAATGCAGTATCAACGCGGACAACGCTATTGCTTCGCATACTTTTTCGCTTGTCTTTTGTTCGATTTAGCCGTTTGTAGGACGTAGTGTCCACTCTGTGCCTTTGTGTTATTCCAAGACCTAAAGTGGATAAAGTTTTCTTTTCATCAAAAGTGGTGTCTATAGTGAGGCAAGTAACAATTATCAACTGGTCTAAAGATCGTATCAAAAACTGTACAGACCATTTTCACTAGTAACAGAGTATACTTACCGGGTGCGGCGTTAAATTATGTTTATAGTCAACTCAACATAAACACGGCAGCCACTCAATTAACCTAATTAAGCTTTTTCCGATATCTACGGAAGAGAATAAACCAACAGTTTTGTTTGCAATTTGTCTATGTATGGTTGGTGTAGTTACATTTACATACGAGTATATGCACGTAGGACTAGGGCCCATACTGCATCTCAGAAAATCGTGTCCCAGCATATTCGAATGATAATTCATTAAAGTTTTTTACTCTCCGTCTTACCACAAAAGTTTATACTTACCAGAGTTAAACAGATGTTTCTAAAATTTCGTTCTACTAAATCGACGTCTATCACTCGCGATGTCTTACTCATTACTGGCATTCCTAATTATTTTTTCACTTGTGAATTTGTTATTGAGTTAGAAAACGCGAGGGTTAAACGGCGATTTGTGTAGAAATTATTTAGACACATCTATTTAACGCTTGTTTAATCTTTTGTGGTAAAAAAAAAATATCTGAGTGAAGTCTCAGGCAAGTGAATCCGCATGTTCAAGTTGTTTAGTAACAGTAAAAGGCAATTAGTTCTTGAAAACTTCCATTAATAAACATTGTAATTAAATTGAAATCATCGTTAAATTAAAATGTCGGCATACGGCAGCCAGAACTCTTATTTAAAAACCTTTGCGTTACACGCAACAACGTTTACTTTACACAGAAAATACACTAAGAAACTTTCTCAAGTAAAAGCGCAATATCTATTTAGAAGATCGCTCTCGGTTTTTGCGAAAAGGGCCCTTGAATCTGTAAGCAGCAGGCCTTTGGTGAAAGTTGGCGTCTTGGGCATATGTTCCCCGTTCCGTGAGTCCGTGACGCCAGATGTCGTCGTCGATTACAATCGGAGCATTATTACATCGGTGATTTACAATATAACTTCGGGAATCGGGACGTGCGTGGCAACGTTCTTCTTGAATTTATAATTCGTCAACGTTATTAAAACGTAGTCAGTAGACGTGAAACTTGGGGAAACCTGTTTCGTCTTGTTTGTTCGAGGCGCAGTCTTTTCAATGAAACTCAGGGGAAAACTTAAAAATGAAGGCATTGACAAGAAATGTATAAAAAGTGGTCCAACTTTCTTTTGTTATTTTGAGGTTCAAAACAGACTTACGTTACGTACAGACTCGTACCTACCAGTAAGTTTGAATAACTTTCGTGACTTTGTAAACGATGTAAAAATGGGAAGGAATTATAATATAGGTAGGTACTTGTTTGTTAGCTGAAACAAAACTGATTATTTATTTAGTACAAATGGTACTTACCCAAAAGACTACATGTTCATCGCGAGCTATGCAAATTCATAACAGATACCTTTGTTAGCTATTTTCCATAAAAACATTCAATGCCATGAACTTAATAATATTATGTTAGCAGAAAAAAAAAATGTTAACTCGACCTAACGTAACTTGAATGCAATAAAAGTTTGCAGGTTTGTACAAATGTACTTACATATTTTCCATTTTGTCTCGATTTTATTTGATCGTGCATGTGTGTTCAGCGTTCATTAATAGAGTGGATATAAACGCGGTCGCTCATCGTTCACATGGCAATCCCATCAGGGGACTACATTTGACTACGATCCAATTTAAAACACAGCTCTGATCACAACTGCTTCTTTTTCAATGGATAAGGTTCAGTGAATTTGATTTGTTTTCAGAATAGGACGCTATAAGGTATCGTTCAGTAACAATGAGGTGGACGTGTCAAATAGGAAAAAATTACACAATGAAATGAGGTCATTTTGGGAAGTGGCCATTATGGAAAAAAGGACATATTTATGGGAAGTAGACTTACGGGACTAGGTAGTCATTTCGAGACGTGACGAAACGGCTTCTGTGCCCTGAGTGTGAGTTATTGCGGCAAGTTAACGCACTCGACATAGTATGGGACGCCGCGCGCTTTGTATGAAGATCCTGTACGTCGCCCCTACCGGCGCAGTTATGAACGAAAGATCTTCATACAAAAGCGCTAATTGACGTGTACTATGTCGAGTTAGTAAAAACACAGGCCACGGCTCACACCGTCCCCCCGTAGATTCTATGTTGTTTTCGGTGTACTTATACCTAGGTACCCAGACATTTTGAATAACAGAGCTTAGATGAGATAGCTGATTGAACGCTAAACTTCGTGTACTTAGCTGGTAGGTTCGCTTGTACAAGTGTAGCTACCATAAAATATGAAGGCACAAAAACCTCAGTCTTGTGAAAATGTTTGTTACCTCTTTAGGATTATGATTTAGTTATTTCAAAACGGTTTATGAAGCTCACCTTTTAGCAAGGAGATTATGCCGAATTGGGGAACGGCTTAGGATGAGTGGGTAAATGTTTCTCAATTTAGATTTGGAACTTTGCATTTATTCGGGTAGGTACTAGTATATATGAAAATCATTTTGTAGAAAAAGTGTACCCAATGTTTGACATGACATGACGCAGTGCATACCACTGTACGAGGACTAATTGCAGAACTATGTACTACATTCAAACTATAAAGGGTTTCATGTAATTCCCCAGGGTTGAAACTATCGCCACACCAAATCGCATCAAGATCGGTTCAGCTGTTAGTTCTGAAAAGGGAGCAAAAAGAGATAGAGGGAGAGTTACTTTTGATACGAAAAACTAGAGTTCACAAAACACCCTTATAACAAACAGACATCTTGTCTGAGTCAAGAGAACTGTGGCACGACATTTTCTTCGCCACATAGTTCAAGCATTTGCATATAAATAGCTCGCTGCCAGTGCAATATAAAACTTCTCAAAACATATCACTATCAGCTTGTGTTGGAGACAAGACAGAGTTCTGAGAGTCACATTACAATTTGTGTGGAATAGATCGCAGGAAATTGTTTCTCCCTCGTTGTTTAGGGATTCCCTAGAGCCACGCGGGGTTTCGGATTTTCATACAATGTTTATCTTGCTTTCATAAATCATCGTATTAAAACTTTAAATGAGTTAGAACCGGCCTCTGATGTAAAAGTTTGTCAGGTCAGGGCACCGAGTGAGCTTCTGATATGGCTGCTAGCAATAAGTAATTGATATATGTAACAACCGGGGTCGACGCGTCGGTTGTTACCGATTTGTAGCAGCATTCCGAAGCACAGAGTGATGAGTACGCGCACGTAACATGAGTTTGAGGCAATAGAAAATGTATCAATTAAACCCGTTGCCGTAGGTATAGTGGGCCAACATCTCCCAAAACAAAAATACACTTTAGATATAGATTGTGCTACGCAATTACGCTGACGGCGCCTTTGGCGTAGTGGCTGAGCACTGTTGCGTTTGGTGTCGCGGGTTCGATTCCCGCCTGGAACAAATATTTTGTGCGATCCACAAATATTTGTTTCTGATCTGGGTGTGATGTGCATGTGACATGACGTCTGTAAGCGGTACCCACAACACAGGAGGAATCCTAGTGTGGGGCCACGTTTTTTTAGAATAAAAATAAAAAGCAACTTATCAATTGATAATTTGAGTGACGGTATTACAAGGTCAGAGACATGGGTAATCTTGGTACAGTCTTGAAAATATTGAATATCTGGGGGCACGGCAGTGCCCCCGCCAAGTCGAGCAAAACAAAAGGCACGGCCGTACTATCCTTTTCTCGAAGCGATTCGGGCCATTTTCGACCCCATGTAACTTCGTTATAATTATAACATAATTTAAATCAAAATCTTCTTCCATTGCTCGTAGGATTCCGAGGTTCAGAGGGCACGTGGGGCTTCACGTTCTCAGTTGTTATCGATTCATAGTAGTCGTTAAGTCACGTATAGATACCCTTCGACGACCTGACACACTCCATCAGAGGCCAACTCTACCTCATTCGACCAAGAAACAATAAATACTCATACTAGAAACAGCCTACCTACTGACGTTACAGTAAAATAACCCATTTTGTCCACGCTACAATTTTATTTTGTTTCATTTCTTTATTAGAGAAAATACTTTAAACGGAGAGTCTTAATGGATAAAGCTTGGTCAGAGGATTTGCCTTAACCGTTTGCCTACTACGGAACTGATTTGCGACTGGCGTATTTTCACTGAAAAATAGGGTCTCGGTGCCATTTGGTCAATGTAAAAGCTTTATCCGACGGCACTTACCGTTGTCAGGTAGAGTTTGTGAAAGGCCTTCGGGCGGTAGGTATATCCACGGGCCCTTTCCGGTTCATATATTTACTACCAATTTTCGCTATGCTCCGTCCTGTGGCGGTACTAGAACGTTTCTCTACTTTAAATGCTAAGAAAACGGTAGGCAACCCTGTTTTCCGATAACTTCAATATTTTTTTTTTAAACGAGCGTTTCTCTCTACACACTGCGTTCTCCATACAAACGTGACCTCCCATTTCCTCGCTGGATAAGAATAGCCTCTATAGTTAAAGAAAAAAATGTATATTGATACTTATATTTTTTTTCAGAAAACTTTTACTAATGAAAATGTCCCTTCGAAAATCTAAAAAAATCTCCCTCTTTACCGACGTGATCAGACTACAAAAATAATCATTAGAGTTTGTAACATAAAAACAAAACAAATAAGCCTAGTAGTGCTCTTTTTAAATTTTTGTTACCAAAAAATATTGATTCTGCCCTGTTTCAGTGGGAAAAACTGGAGAATATGAAACGAGGATCTCGTGAAGCTTATTGTAGATCTGTATCCTATACCATCGTACTGTACGGGGCAGACCTGTGGCACATGTACGTACACGCTAGAGAATGGTAGTAGAATCTCCTATTACCTACCCCCCTGTGGAACTTTGCAATCCATGGAAATATTATATTGATTTGGTGTTGATCTACTAACTTCTTTTTCTTGTTTGTTTTTCTTATTAAGTTTTTAATCCCAGTAACGATTTTGCCTAGAAACTATGCTTCGGAACAGGCACTTTACGCGTCAAATCTGTGACATATCTACAAACATCAATTACAAACGATTGCCAAAGCGTAGGCAGGAAGAGGTCTTGGAAACTCAATTGAAATTTGAACTTATATAAATTGAACATCTTTCAAACGTACCTACCAACCTATACAAAATTAAGGCTATAGAATTCCATAATCTTATTTAATAACTGTCAGATGGTATTCCTGCCGAGTAACTTAACGAACTGTCGCCAAAAATAGATTTCAGAGAGATACAATCTGTTTTCCAGAGGTTTCGCTATTCATCAAAGGTAAATGTTGAATTTTGTTGTGATAGACTTATTTTACTCACTTTAGATCATTTTACTGTTTCATATAATACCAAATTAAAATTCATGACATTGCTAGAAAAAAGGAATGAATTAAAAGTCACTTCCATTATTTCGGATATTAGACTGGTGAAAATGGTACGACCTTGTTTATTATGGAAATGAATACCAGAATTGGGCTCTACTGAAATTAGATTAACTGGTTCGACTGTGACATTCTATTAAACCGATATTCAATAGTATTTTATAATAGTACTGGCAGACACAGCCACGCGTTGCTGTGGCTAAAGTTTTTGTTATTGCAACAATAAATTGGGATGTAAGCTATCCTATCTTTTAAATTAGACAAAACTGCACACGGTGTCGAAATTTGATATTTTATTCTCTCAAAATCTGTTCGAAATATATAATTGTACATCACTCCCTGTCCTATTTGAGTTCCTATTGGAAAGTATTATTAATACGCTCTGATAGTTCGTACTTCATATCTTTAAAATCCCCCACTTACGTTACTTTCAAATGCAATCGCCACTAGTAGGTATGCCTCTATCTTGACATTATCTTCGATACAAAATAGCAATATTCAAAGGGGCACACTGGAAATTTTGATGAATGACAAAATACATTTCAATTTTTAATTTCAATGAATTCAAATTTGAACCTTTTTCAAAGGACATCAAATCAAAATCATAATTAGCTCAAAAACCTAACCAAATAATGTCTTTCGCAGCCAACTTTGCACTTAGGTTACCTTATTTTTACTGGTCGCTTTTTATCCACTAAGAAGTCTTTGACTGGATGCAAACTTCCACTGCGAAGAAAGCGCTTAGGTACCAGTCAAAGTTTATATTACGACTTAACCTCACAATCCTCTATAAAGGTTGAAAACTTGGAGGTGAAACTTATCCAATAACACCCTACAACTTGCAAGCCTCAGTTTACTTTCGCGCTTTTTCCGTTTTACTTAAACATTGGCCAGCAGCGGACAAAGATGCTTGTCATGTTAAAGGTTCTGGCGATATCTTTTTCGCACCTCTCAGGGGAAATTGATTTGTATTTGGTATTGTATTTATCTTGACTCCTTGCAGGAACTTCTCGACATACTCGTAGTTCGCCGTTTGGAGTGTAAGAAACCAATACGAAAGTTTTCCTTTTATAAGTTCTTGTACTGGTTACTCTTGAAGTCGTTCATATTGTTATGAGAAACATTTAGCATTTGCTACGACAGTATGTCGCAATACGAAATAAAAATACAAATTATACTATTAAAAAGGTAAGCACAAGAATTACCTATCATGAGAAACATGACATTTACTACTTTTGATCCTGATATTTCGGTACCGCTGCATGTGCCATGAAGCGACGCGTAAAGCGTGAGGCGCATGACCAATTTTATTATTATAATCCCGTGATAAGCCCCTCGGTATATTCTTTAATTTTTTTTACAATAATAATTAACGGACATAGATTTACATAGTAAGCCAGTAATTGTTGCTACTAAAGGTTGTATTATTTGTTGGGTCCCGCGACCTAAGATTTCTTTATCTTCATTTATTGGTGTTCTCAAAGCATCGATTGCGTTGGCTTTGCAAACACAGCAGCCACTTCGCAAGATCAAAATTTAATCTTGATTAATCTTGATCAACATAAACTAGTAAGGTACAATCAAGAAAACGGGTAATATGCATTAACACCTAACAACCCCTAACCTAAAGAATTTCTAATCTCTTTATTCAATTCATAGTTGCTTCCCAATACGTTGACACAGTTTTCCATGGGGTTCAGATACTGTTGCCAAATAAACCTCCGCATTGGCTGGTCTGCTGATCATCTGGTCCATCGATCGCGAGCTGATGTGACGTCACCGGCGCCAGCCTGTCCCGCCACGGCGTCGCCGAGGGTGTCTCGCCCTCCATCTCCATGGCTCCATACTTTATCGTATTATAACCTTGTTTTGCTCACTTTAATGTTTAACTTATTTTTTCTGAACGTATCATGTATGTTTTTAAATAGTTTCAAGGCTTCTCGGATGGCAGCTTGTAAAGATATTTTTTCGGTGTCGGTTTTGGTTGAGCATTCTCTGCCTGTTTATAAAACACTGCGTTGGCAGACAGTTATTATAATTATACTAATCACTTAGGATTATTATTAGCGACTTCCTACTTTATGAAAGATGTCTTTATTTATGATCGAAAAACTTACTCATACAAAACCTGACAATCTTACAATAACTTAATAAATCTACTTGTATTGTCTGTTTATCTATCATAGTTTACTTGGATCTAGTGTGAATGGACCAACCGGTAGGGGTCGACGTAGACGGGCGTACCAAGATCAAATCGAGGACGTCTTAAGGAAAGCCCAAGTCAAGAATACCCATAACCGGAGAGCATAATATATGAAGCAAATCATGAATGAAAGTAGAAGAAGCGAAAGAGGTGTGTCAGCATCGTAGCATGTGGAAAGATGTAGTCTCTGCCTACCCCAACGGGAAAAAGGCGTGAGTGTATGATTGATGTATGTATTTAAATATGTAGGTAACAATATATTATATGTATTTAAGTACTTGTATTAAAAAACATATTACATTTAATTCAACTGCGATTTAGGCACTATCAAATATGTTATTACACGAGTAGTATAGCCAGTACCTACTATACTTATAGTTCTAAGTAGTTGTCTGAAGGGAATGAGAAATTAGAGAGAAAAGAATTATTATGATAGCTTATTGATATTACATTCTGGGTCAATAGTGGATAGAACCCAAATATATTTTAAATGTAATAACTGAATAATCAATTTTCATATTATTTTTTGAAACTGCTTGCGCGAGTTTTTATTTAAATAGACTAGTTTAAAGATTTTTGGTCATATGAAATTATTTAACAAATAGACGCTGAACAGTGGATGAATATTTGTCTAACTTTGAGATTAAATTATAGACATCGTTTCCTTTTTTATGTTATTATGTAGCGAGGCGAGCAAGTCGTTGTCTGATAGTGAACTCCACGTCTGCCTATTACAAATAGGTACCCACATACAGTGTTTTTTTTTTATTAATTAGTTGATAGGTTTGCGTTAGACCACTATCGCACTTGATATTAGGTGTCAATACGGTCTACGATGGTGTACGCTTACCTAGAAGTAACCTATTCACTCGCGACCTATTAACCTATTCACAATCAAAGTAACCTATTCACAGTACCAGAACTGCACTGAAAATCTTGCGGCAACTGTAAAACTGCCTTCGTCATCTTGAGACATAAGGACTATAAATTACGCTGATACCAACATTGAATAAAACCAATGCTTATCCAAAAGACACACCACACATTAGATTTCCACGTACAATTTAACTCAATATGTTTTTGTCACCTAAGCTATCCTTTTTCAAAACAAATCAAGCTGCCAAACTCCGGTTTGCTTACTTTGCTCAATAGGACCTTGAATGGCAGTTTATGACGTGGGCGTCCCGACAACCTGCAAAATCCTGCTATACTTTCACTGTGACGTCACTGGCGTCGCCAAGACCCGGCAGCACGTCGCCCGATCGTACCTATACGGAGTATTACCAACTTTCGCTGTTTTATGTCGCTGAGAATCCACCCCGAATTATTGTCAGTCAAATCGGAATTATAGTTTGATATACAGCGTCTTTGTGGTAAGGTGTATTGAGCCGATAACGGTGTTAATGCTGCGGCATTAGCGAAGTACGAGTCATGATTCATTGGATTACATTGACGTAGGTATGCGTATAGATATACGTCAATATGCTTACAAAACTTGAGTAACTCTATTAAGTATATACTTAGCTGACTTTGCAACTACGAGTGCTTCAAAAAATTGCTAGGACTTGTGACGTGGAAGTATCTGGCGGGATATAAAAGTAGCTAATATAATATTTAAAAAAATAGGTCTACACAATACACAACATAATTTTTTCTAGAATTGGTTGGTGGTTGTGCCTACAATGGTCAGTCTCATCGCTATAAATTTTTAATATAAAGATTGTTAGTTAAATTGAAGTAAAATACCAATGAAATGAAAGTTAACACCTATGGCGATAAAGAAGTTCAAAAACATTGTAGGAAAAATAAACAAGTTTAGAGATGGATCTATCAAGCGCAGAACATGAAATTGTCAAAAAATCGAGGACTCAAAGCATCATTTTCCATGGCTTACCGGATAACCTGCGAAGCGGGGAATTAATCACCGTGACACGCCGACCCATTACGAAATGAAACCGAATCTCAAAGAGTAAAAGTCACAAATACTCGTACCTACCTAACATTATTTTTCAAACGATCAAAAAACCGGCGAGATCCCTGACGTCTACAGTCCGCCTCGGTTTTAAAGGGTTCGTGCTGCTGAAAATCTAATCAGCTAAGTAAACTAGCCTGCCTTAATAATATTTACTAAAAATGTTTTTCAAAAATGTGCAATGCTAACATACCGCAAGTAGATTTGCGAATCTTTTCAACTTTAGCCAGACGGTTATGTAAAATCTAAAAAAAAGATAGATTTGCTACCTCTACCTACTTATTTAATGACGTCCGTAAGCATTCGTCTTTGATCAGAGACTTCGAGGAAATTTATTTATGCTTTGTTATACATAAAGCCGACGAGTAGGTATGTATGAAGGTGCTCATAAAAGTGGAAGAAGCGAAAGAGGTGTGCACTATGCAGGATCGTTAATATACTTACTCGTACTATCTGCCTCCCCAAATGGAGAAAATGCGTGACTTTACCTACCTATGTAATGTTATACATAAGAAAACAGACAGCGGAAGTAAACTTTAAAGACATTAGAATATGAACACATTTGAAGGTGTCTTTGAGATGGGTGACTCCGTACCTGAATTTGGATTAGAATGTGTTGCTATCGCCTAAACATACACATTATCTACCCGCCACTGCTGTCATGTCTTCGGTAATCCTCAGTTTTCTCTCGTAAAAGAAAAATATGTCCGTCATAGAGATTATATCGGAAAAGGAAAAGTTATTTGGCGTAAGGGAACCATGCGCTGAATGAATAAGCGATGTTTTTTTTTGTATTTGATAAGTATCGCGTCACGGTCACGTATTACTACATAGCTCCTGAACCCTAGCTAAGATATCTGTCACACAAATACTGGTCACAGAAATACGGTCACAGGAATACGGTCACAGAAATATTTGACTTATGCGGGAATCGAATCTCACGCTTCGCCGTTAGTTCTTCACCCGCTTGGATCGCCACTATAGAGGTTGTGTGAAAAAGCTAATTTGGTTTTGAGTTAACTTTATATCAATTAAATAATCAAGAAGCGAGCTACTCGTCACGGCTAGCGTTACGTACGGGTAACAACATCGACCGTGCCGTGAAACGAAGCGACAAAATGCAAATGCATGCAAATTGCACTAATCTGGGGGCACTGCAGTGCCCCCGCCAAGTCGAGCAAAACAAAAGGCACGGCCGTACTATCCTTTTCTCGAAGCGATTCGGGCCATTTTCGACCCCCTGTAACTTCGTTATGGATAAAACCAGAAGCCTAAATTTTTAGTGACCAAGAGGGCATCACGTCTACAGATAATAATCCAAGTTACATCAAATTTGAACCAGTAGTTTAAGAATTATTGCAAGTCAAAGTTCCTTAATTTTGCTGCCCACTGACTGACTGACTGACTGACTGACTGACTGACTGACTGACTGACTCACCGATCATCAAAATTCTAAGGTACTTCTAGCCGTCCCACAAGTTTCAAATTTTGAATATAGCTATTGTTTAGCCTATAAACCATGGAAAAATTCTGACATTCCATAATTTTCATCCCGTTTTCTAGATATATGATCTGCATAAATAACTTTGTATTCCCATATAAATCCTATTAAATTGTATGTGATTACAAAGTTACTTTTACAGTTCATAATTAGACTTCATTGAAATTGAATGAAATGGGTAACAGGGGTAAAAATGAGAAATGGTTTCGAGAAATTCGACAGTTGAGCTCTTTTTAAAAACTTCCGCGATATATAGAGAGATACTAATCCCTATACTATACCTACCTACACTTTTATAGGTCGAACAAATTCGTTACCTAGGTACATTAAAATAGTTACCTAGGTACCTTATACCTAATACGCATCTGTGGAGACGCAAAGACACTCGTTCATGATAATCAATGAGCATGACCTATGTCGCAAGGGGCCCCGGCCGCACAGGCGCGGGGCGCGCGTTGATGCGTGTTTTGCAAAAAAACGAAATAAAGAAAGAAAACCTACAAAAAGAAATGAGATCCCATCAAAAACATTACATGTACAAAAATGCACAAGTCTCGCATCGCAGTTTATCTGCCGTAAAAAGTTGTGAGATCGAATGTAAACCTAGTCGGTTAATTTCAATACCTACCTGTACCTATCTATGGGAACAGTTATATCTTTATTTCTCTAGTAAATAGAGTGTCTTGGCGATTGTACACGGCAGCATAATCTCCTAGGCAATCTAAATATAGTCTTCCGTATAGTTGTACTTTCAAACAAATACAAGCACAAAGCGCTTAACATAGATTTATGTTGCGTGTGCAATTGCCAAGTCACTCTATTTACTAAAGAAATAAAGATATAACTGCTCCCATAGATAGATACAGGTAGGTATTGAAATTAACCGACTAGGTTTACATTCGATCTCACAACTTTTTACGGCAGATAAACTGCGATGCGAGACTTGTGCATTTTTGTACATGTAATGTTTTTGATGGGTACAACTTACATGACGCGCTTTTATCACTCTACTGGGAAATTGTCGTTGTAAAATTAAAATATTCGTGACTTTGAAAGGTAAACAAAGCCGTATTATTGTTAATTTGAACAACAACTACCTACTTTCTGTAATAACTAACTGTAATCGCACGTTTTTCTGTATAAATAGATAGATAGATTTACCTATTTAGATAACTCTTTATTGACACCAAAATTTATAGAACACAGAAAGGTAAAACTTAGAAATAGGTACAGTGGGCGACCTTATCGCGGAAAGCGATCTCTACCAGACAATCTTAGGATAGTTTTTTTCTGCGCATGGCATGCCGTAAATTTATGTTACTAACCATAAAAAAACCAATCATGTTATTTTGTACCTCTATTTTATGTCTTTCATTAACTAACTTTATTTCAGTATAAATGTCATTATAATTTTTAATTATGTTATAACATGTTCAAAAAAGAAACTCGATAAAGATCGATAACCTTGGCTTCTTAACGGAACAGAGAGTCACTTGTTAAATGTAGGTAATAGTTAGAGGTACGTGAACTACAATCTGTGAGAATAGTTCTCAAAATAACTTTTTCCGCAAACAAATGCGCCTCAGGCAGTGTAACAAAGCCTGCTCATCAAATGTTCCATTCATATAATCTCATAAGCTCGTTATGGCAGTTCCGTACGGAAACATATCATGCGAGTACGTATAACAATGGTATAAACCCTTCTAATAAACCTTACTATCTGATGGTGGAGTTATAGGGCTATGTTCGTACTATAGCTTACGAGATAACCCGATGTCAAGGGAAACTAATCTATACTGACAACGCATAGTTACTAACGCGTTGAATATAAACGTTCAAATAAAACATTATTTGCAAGATGAGTCAAAACTCCTTGATTTGATGCCCCACTTGCCTGAGAATGGTTTTATAGTTGGTAAGCACCACGTCGTTGAAAAACTCAACATACTTACCGCTTGTTAGAAACTCTCCCATTCACTTCTGGACGCCGTACTAATATCATGTCAGTCGAATCGGCAACACTGAACCCATTTATACTTACAACGTTGTGGTTTACCACAGTTAATATTATGCAAATAGAGGATGAATACGAACAACGAAACTTGGAATATAGATAATCATCAGGGACCAAAGTCGTTCGCCCCTTTCCTTAGTACCAAACCGTGATATTGCTTTGTAGTGACGGACAGAAAGGAAACTGAAATAAAAAGGCAATTAAAAATAAAATCCCCTTAAAAAAAGTCTTTGAAATAAAATTGTCTGTAGACGTAACTCGTTTATGAATAATTATTATGAGCTCATTCTTTTTGTGAACTGAATCTGTTTACTTACTTAATAATTTCCAACATTTTTCTTTAAGTTTCCACCTACGCGGTGGTATTTGCAAAGTTTTAATAACTCCAAGAGACTTGGATATGTTTTATCTATTGAATAAGTAAAATGTTTTAACGAATTTATTTTACAGTCGGTAGGCAATTTGGATACCTATTAATGATTTCTATGAAGAAATTGGTCTTGTAGCCGCAGACACACTAGAGAAGATTAAGATTAATCACCAATTGAGGCCGTAATTCATGGATAAAAAACAAAATATAAATATTAGACCCGAGTTTATGTAGTAGTAGCGTAGGTACCTAAATATGGAAATAGGTGTTATATTGGTGTAGCTCCTATGACACGGACTACACTCCAAATCCATAGTATCGATTGCACGTTCGACAGAGAGGATGTCATGGAGACGTCAAAGCGTAACAGACGGGTTCTGGATGCAAATGTGCCCAGCGAGCGGCCCGAAATTCGAACTACGCGTTCTGCATGAATACCTACTGTGGTAGAGTGCATTCATGTCGGTTGAAGTTATTGTTCAATAAAGAACCCACATTGATTTATGAAAAAAATCGTCCCCCTATCATTTCTCTTGGTCCAGTTTTGTACCGCGTTCTATCCTCGTTTTCCTTTTACTTTTCGCTAGATATGAATAGCCTTCCACCTGCTGTTTGGCTTTGAAAACGATTTGATTTCGCGTAAGATATTCAAAAGTAGCAATATTTCTGATAGAAATCGTTTATCCATTGTGGCGATTGCACATTCGGCGGGATAGCGCGTCACGGAGACGTCAAAGCGTCAGACAAGCAGAGAATGCAAATGTGCCCATCCGTCCGAATATATACGGGCCGTGTGTGGTAAACGCCATGCCATGGTTAAATCCAGTCACGATCAACGAACTTATTGCCAAGTCACGGTTGCTCCGTTTACGTTCAATGTAGTTATTGATTGATGAATAAAACTATTCTATATTTTAGGATAAAATTGAAAGTTTGAGACCAAATAAAAGTATAACATGTCTGTTTTGTACTTGTTGCAGGTATGACAAATTTAAATAACAGAGAATTATGGTGAATATATTATATATACTTAAACAAACAAAGCTGCATGAAAAGGTAAGTAAAAACTTACCACATTTTGAATGTAACATTTATTACATTCAAAATTTATATATTAAAGGTTTTTTTTAATCAACCAAAAAGCAGAAACCATAGACGGCTAACTAAAGAAATGGCACAAAGTGCCCACAAGTTTGCATATCCAGTGCCTACAGTGCCTAGTACCAAAAAGCACCATAATACGAAATATTTCAGTTTCCGGTAGTCAGTCAATATCTCTTTTCCGTTGCAAGCCACCTCAAGCCGCTAACTCATCTTTACCAAAGCTCGTGTTATCCTCTGTCCGAACTGCACACATTGTAGTGAGTTAGGGACTGTTCGATTTTATCACGGGCTAAGGTGTGTTAGATTTTAATCTCTTTGTTAGCTATTAAAGTCATGAATATGGGTGTTCCCATACTGAATTAGTGATTGGATCAATTTGTACAGGCACGTACACTCAATTCATTTTGAATGTAACGATTAATTTTGTACGCTGCTTTACAAAATAAAACTGTATTAGGGGGTCTGAAATCAAGATTAATCATACAATTGGACGTTTATTGTATATAAAAACGAATAAACAAAATTCAATACCTCTGCCCGCTGTTACACACGATAGTAAGTGACTGCAGCTTGTAACTAAATCCGACAATTGCTCCCACAAATCGCATGAACGTTTGGATATGCGCCGCGTGCCACCAACGTTATGTTCCCGAATGGTTCGACAACGGTGCCGCAGAATAACTAATAGTAACTATGTTACTGGCGCGTGCTGATGCATGCGCTGGCATAATCCGACGCCTACGTAATTCGGACCGTTTGATTTGCAGCCGCAGTAACGCCGTGACAGAGGATAAGAGCCGTCTTTGTGAATTTCGGACACAATGTCACAGAACAAACAATAGAATTTACGTGAGAGACTGTCCTGAAGTGCGGTGTTTCGTTGTTTTAAACTTTCGTCGAACTGATTGTGAAAATCTGGTGATTTTCATTACCATAGTGATGGCGTGTTATTTCGGAATTTCTCGTTCGACTAATCATTATTACTGATATCCATCCAAATATTACGTGCGGTCGCGTAACGCAAAACGTACAAGTCATTATTTAGAACTAAGAAGTACTACTAAGTACAGCTAAGTAGTACTTCCTAGTGCTACTTACTCAGTACTACTAGTAATAGTATGGCAATGGCTGTGTAATCCAGACAAAGTCATAAAGTATTCCATCGTTTGTTTTCCATTCCAATTTATAGTTTACAAATACAAATAATTATCACAAGTTCTCTAAATAATATTACTACGAAACAATTCGTCTATTCGCATAAACTATCAGTATCACATTGCAGCAGCTAAAATGCTTAATACGACTCCGAATTATTTAGAACGACAACGCAGTGGTCACTGGTCAGCTCGCTCCCGACGGGTCCGCTTGCATTCGCTCATAAATTGGCGTCCTTTGTAGAGCGGAATTGGTTTTTCTAGTCCGACCATCCGACCAACGTAGATATCCGACGCAAAAGAACGTCCGGACGTGGCGTTGGTAAATGAAACTTAATTATTAGGCACGGACGTCAGGGCGGTTTAGGGTTAGAAATAGGATTAGTGCTTGACTTGTAGACTAAATAGGTACTTTATGGTATAAACTTTTTTATTTACTTATGTAGAAAAAGTAAATAGTGTTGGTAATACCCTTGATAAAAGCTGAAGTGGTAACAGTGGTAAGACGAAATATATATAGGTACTTACTACGGGGATCGACGAAAAGAAAGTGACATTGTAAAGAATACGCACAGTCCTAAACATGCACACACTTCAGGATTTCTTAGATTTCCCGCATCATTTGCTATCGGAATTAGTTGAATCCCTATAGTGTGATCTAAACTATGTTTTCTTTTATATATACACGGATAAGGCGGTCTCTACACAAGGCAATCACAAAACAACTCCAAACATACGTGTCATCATCAAAATCGAATATGTCCATCAAATCATAATTACCACGTTCCATGTGGTATCGCCAAATACGAGTACAAATCTCGGCAATAACTTCTGTATTATTGTGTCGATGCGACGTCAGAGTCAGGCGATCACGTCAGACCACGTTGAGTGGGGTCACGTCACGGTCCGTGTCAGTACGTGTATTGTGAGTTTTATTTGCTGTCACTTCATATTTGTGATATTGTGTTAGGTGATGAGGATCGTGGTATTAGGGAGGTTTAATTAATTAGGGTCTATTTGGAGTTAATAGATTAGGTGAAATTTAGAACGAATCGATGGTGATGTTAGTGATTTAGAAACCTCGACAAAACCGCCTGTGACCACATAATATGTAATAAAATAACTAAATAATTCAGCCTCTACTGGTCTACTCCTAGGCAAAGGCCTCCTTTCACTTTTGTCAGGAGGATTAGCCCGTAATCCACCACGGGTAACGGTCCGGACTGGTGGACAACTTGCTTCCGAAATAATTGTCGGGTGTTCACTACGTTTTCTTTCACCTAAAAGCGCGTGATAATTACATACATATTAATGTAATATGTAATAGTGCTGTAATAAAAATTAAAAAATAACATGAAGTGGAGAACAATTTCAATAGAAAATAAAATTACAAGTTACTCGCACTGAAACCTGTGCATGCTGTGAACATACTTAGTAGATTTTAGTCTAAGTATGAAGTATAAACGCACAGATACCAAAAGCGAGTAGGTAGTTTTTTTTTCAACATATTTTATAAAAAATAAAGGATAGGCATGCCCAGCTAGCTACTCTACCTAGTAAAATGGAATTTGCACCCGCATCCTACCTACATGTTTCAAATCCAGTAAAATAGTTTTCGCATTGAAGTCCAATTTCATCCTCAATATGGAGCTCGGCTAGATCGAAAAATGTTATACGATTAGTTCTAGCTTCAGATAGAGTTTGCCTCAAATAATTAGTTACATAGATTCCGGAATATGGCTTCGAAACTGCGCTATATATAAATGCTATTTAACATTTCAAGAACACTTTAGAGCTGCTTTTTCAAAACTTTAACAAAAACAAATGTATGCAAAAACAAACTAAAACTGTAAACGTATATATGTAAACTATAAACGTATACAAAAACAAACTAAAACTTAAACTGTCGCCTGTGTCACATAAGAACATTTGTGTTAAACTAGCTTTTGCCGGCGACATCTTTCGCGCAGACTACAGTTTGTTACAATAAAACATATCTTATGTCCTACTTTTGTTTGTGTGTAATAATATAATTATCTCCATACCAAATTCAACGTAATAATATCGGTTAAAATGTTCAGTCGAGAAAAGGGAGCAAGGTTTGAAAATGTTCGCCACCGATGACTTACAAACGAAAAAAGAAACGTCATCGTAGAAGAACGTTCCAACACACAAAACACTTCAAACTTCAACTTCCCAAAGCTAAAGTTTAGATGGTATAATAGCTTCAATATAATAGTTGCCTCAGGCAAATAAGGTTCTATGAAACTTTTCCTTTGCTTGGGGAAATTA
This sequence comes from Hylaea fasciaria, assembly GCA_905147375.1. Classification (NCBI taxonomy): domain Eukaryota; kingdom Metazoa; phylum Arthropoda; class Insecta; order Lepidoptera; family Geometridae; genus Hylaea; species Hylaea fasciaria. Next base: position 4,516,896 of record LR990201.1, read on the forward strand.
GTTTTGTGGTTATTTCCATGTGGGAGGGAACAGATGTATGCGGATGCGACTTTAACAGTAAGCTGTTTATATAATGCTTTAGGCTAATGATGAATATCTAAACGGGTTGGGCGAGTTTTCTTTAAAAGTATTACAGCAACGAAGGTTTGGAAATGATATTTGGACACATTCAGTTTTTTTTTCTTATGCTTCTCGTATTATTATTTGCGTATTCTGCCAGTTGCATGTGTTATATTTCAAGATTTATTTTATAATTGAAATTAATTATGGGTCTGTCCCAGTCAGTCAAGTGGTCATTGGTCTTGCCAAGTGTCAGTAAGTCGAAATTTTCTGGACAGTTTGGGAGAGAAAACGATAATAACACTTTTTTGACGCTTTTAATATCGCTCAAATATCACAACACATATTTTTCTAACACCTTGACTGCACTAGTCAGAACTGACAGAGTGCGAGCTTACTGTTGAACAGAAATCAGTTTAGGAACAGTATAGGGACTGTAATGTTTCGTGTTCTCCACAAAACGTCACAATCGGAACTCCTTAAACTTTCAAGAACAGAAAAAAACCGGTCTAACCGTCTTTTGTGGTCAAAACTGCAACTAAGTCTTCCTGAAGCAGTTTCATCAATTCGATTGACTGTGAAGTTCATAAAAAGTCCTTCAACTTCATAAAAAAGCTTTCTTAGCTTTCTTTCTTTCTTTCTTCCCTATATTGCGCCATCGATTCCGCTATAGATTGAATGTGTTGAGCTGAACAATAGGCAGCGAAGTTTTAATTAAAAACAGGTAGCGTCGCGACAGGTGCCGCCAGATCGGATTACCATAATGAGACGACGGAGACGGATCAAACAATACACCTATCGGCTTTTTAATTTTAGATAATTTGTGGTACTTACATTTTTAAATTTGTGGGGCATTTTTTATACTTGAGTTATTTAGGAGACAATTATTTTGCTCTTGGATTTTTCATCTTTTATGAAATGAAATTAATTGAAGTTTGTTTATTTGCTGTTATTAATTTAAATAGAGATCAGCGTTTCTCACCAGCGTGCTTGCATACAAGTTATTGTTTTATAATTATTATTTAAATTATAATTATTTATTTTGGTACCCCAAATATTTTTACACAAATCTGCTTATTTATAATTTATATTAAAAATCGATATTTATGATATTTTTTCTCATAATAAAGTAGTAACGGACAAAACATCTATACACGTACCTATACAAGGTGTAACAGCAAGGTGTAGTAATACTGAAACTACGCATACACATACATATTTCGAAGTAGTCTGGAGGTACTATAAATCTGTAAGTAGTTACGGTAATGAATTAAGACACGTCAAAGTTTACTGCAAAACTAACCATCGTTCAACCCTAGTTATCAGCTGGGCAATGTCAGTGAACTTGAGGGATAGACTAACGTCAAATCCGTCAAGAAAAATTCGTAAAAGTACTAAGGGTTCCGTTTGTTTTTTAAATAATGATTTTTACCGATTTGTACCGACCCGGACAGATGCAACCGGACAAAAGTATTCCTTGGCGGCTGATTGATATCTGCTCCGTGTAATGTACATACCAAAATTCTATTCTAAGGCGGTAAGTATCTGAAATGAATTTTAGAAGCTTTCAACTTTGTAACAATACTGAACCCTAAAATATTGTCGGCAAATTCAAAGACCGCGGTGCGCTTTGCTACAAAAATAATTCAATGCCAGTGACCCGCGTAACGTGACGTCATCCGTATCATGTTAGGGTTGTAATATTTAGTTATTATGTGAATTTTAGTGAAAAAATCGACTATCGATTTCAGGTTTTAGTACCCTGGCAAATGATTCATCACCAGGTACACATACCCACATTTCAATATTACTACACCTTGCCGATACACCCTGTATAATGAAGACAATTTTAAAATATTGGCCTACGTGTCCTAAAATAGGATACTGAAAGAAATATAACATTTTTGAAAATGAGGCTCAGTCTTTCGGTAAGAACTGATACAAGCAGACATCGTCAGAAAGGTCACGGCGGGTAACAGCTTGTAGTAGTATATTTATGTATCAATGATCAATCATATTCACTATAATGTTGCCAACATTGTTCGTAGGTACTGCAAAGTATCACACAACATTCCCACCCAATGTGAAATAATAACTATTACACTAACATCATAGAATAGGGTGTAACCTCAATTTTATAATACGAACCGTAAAGATCTTTATGTTTCAATATAATGACACAAATGAGCTATGAAACGTCCGTATATCTTTTATTAGGGTCAGTGATATAAAAGCGCACGTAAAAAGTAAATAAAATGCGGGGACAGTCAGCACTAACAATTAATTTGTTTCTTCAGTGAACATACCAAAATGTAACTAGACAGATTTTGACGTTTGAAACGTTTCAGTTAATTTTATTGATATAAAACAAGTTAATCAAAAACACAATGAGACAAAGATCTTCAAAGTTGTGCATCACAAATAATTCACAATCACATACATAGATCCTGACTCCTAATTGATGCTACGTTATATTTTATGACATTGTCGAACGAGGTACTTAGTGCCGCCTCTGACGTTAACGTTCGACAGGCCGTCCAAGAGCACCTGACGTGACTTAACGACTGCCATCAATCGATAACAACTACGGCCGACGGCTTAACGTACCCTACGTAGCACAAATTAACGGAAATTGCTACAACAAAATAGCGCCCGAGGTTTCGAACCCGCTGTCGTGTAGCTGTAAATTGCACAGAGTACCACTTAGCACTGCTGCTCGCTCTTCAACGATGCGCAACATACCACACAGTACCACGTAAGACACTTTAAAAGCATGATTAAAATAACAGACGATTTTACTAAGTTGGCTACTTTTAAGGAAGGAATGTAATTAAGTTAATTAGTCTTACAAAGGAAGGGAGCACGGCTGGAATAACTATAAGTGAAGAAGGCTGGAACTACACACGAGGAATCTTATTAGTGAGAGGAGTATGGTTCAGGGTTCTCTCTTACTCTCTCTCCCTATCTCTATGACAGAAGACCTGTCTCCGGCAGTAAGATGGTGACCGACACGGGGTGAGATCCTCTAATGACTTAGATCTAATATTCTAGTACGACGTTATGTCCTTCGATAGACACATTAAGGTGTCGCTTCCGAATATAATCGATTCCTAGCAGTCGCTTTGACCCTGTCTATAATAATGGCCCTTATTAGTTATTAGAATCGAAATATTAATATTTTAGAAAATAAACACTCTAAAAGTGATTTCCTTATTCCAAAGAATGCCTATAGTATTTGGCATAAACTATAACATTTCATATCAAAAAGCAAACTTTTCATTTGATCTCGAGCTACTTATTTCTAATATCGAAATAACTTCCAAATATTTGTCCACTATCATTATACCTATAGGGATAACGTAATTTTGTATACATTATATTATTATAATCTAATATACATACTTACTTTTTAATAATAAAATAACAAGTGACGGAGAGGGATGACTGAGCTGTTTGCCAAAATCCAGATTAATATACCCACATCAACTCAGATTTTCATAATAATAAGCATAATATTTCTGCGCAAATATATGATGTGAAATCTTTAAGGCAGGTAAAGACAACGAGGAAAAATTTACCCACTTCAGTATATTAAAGCTCAGTGGGAAAATCATGTATTTTGGTAGAATCTGTCATGTCCAAAGGAGCAGTCTCCCTGCATACTGTGACTCCACTGTGACTATTCAAATTGCCCACTGACAATTGCCACATCTGCTTTCAAAGCCTTTGAGAAGTGTTAGAGAAGAGAGAATGGCATTTAGCCAGTTGAGTAGACGGCATTAAATTGCAGTGCGTAGGTATTCTGAAAGTCGTAATATTATGTATAGATGTATAGTAAGATAGACATGAAACAATTTAATTAGACGGATTACCAATGATTTGGTTGTAAGTAGACTGGTTGCGCCCCGCGGTTTTGCCCGCGTTTTCTATTTGATAAGCCATGAATGGTTAGGAAGATAAGTATCTAATCTTTTCAACAAATTACAAATTGCCATGAAAATCAAGCCGTTTCAGTGTAACAAACATACACAATTTCAAAATGCTAGAACTTAATGCATTATACTGTATCGTATATTAATCGTAATGAATAATAGGTATACGAACATTTTCTAATGCAATTCGACGACCATTGGGAGAATTGAACAGTTCAATATGGGAAAAAGCGTTGCTCCATGTAACATAGACCAAAATACCTTAGGTATATCAGTTCCTTCTGTAATACCTTGTGTATTTTTATAGCTGGTGTGCAATAAAGTATTTTCTATTCTATTATCTTCTATCAGTGCCCGAGAACGAGTGGCGATTGCAAGAAAACGTCAAAAAATAGCCACAGACGCAGGTGAAACTGAAAGTTATACGATAAACAATTCGTTGGTCCAAAACACTCGGAACGTTTGCAATGGTCAAAGCGAGAATTCACATCGCAGACATTTTGCGTTTTTGTTCACAACAACATCAGCATAACATTTGCATCGAAGTATGTAACAAATATGAATAGAGTTGGTTGTTATTTCGACCTCAAGAAATCCGTCCATACGGTCGTGTCACCACCATTAATTTTAGTAATAGTGGACTTGACCATCCCGTGCAAAGTACAGTTAGTTGACAACGTGATACCAATATATGAAAAAATATCTTTGTGTTTAACTTATCAACTTTACGTATACTTTATTAAGCAACTTTTGAACTTGTCAATTGACAAAGGCCGTACTAAGTATTGGACGCATAAAAGTTTCACTAAAGTGAAAAAAAAACATTGAAAATAATGTAAGTACACTGTTTTTATAAAATGTTTGGCACGAACTAAATCAAGCCAAGTTGTTGAGGAGTCCACTTACACTACCATTGGTCCAGTTGTCCACGTACCATAGGTACTGTTGTTCAGGCGACGACTGTTTTTATATATCTGCGACAGTCCTGGACCCCCCAAATGGCGATTCTGGCCCATCAGCTCACGTGACCCACCCAAACCCACTTGGCTTTATGGCGAAAAAACCAATAAGCTGCTAATCGCTATTTTCTACTCGCATGAAGACACAAAACATATAAATTAAAACATTTATTTATTCAATAGCGTTGAAAATTACACGTCACTCTACTCTGCAATCCTGAAATACAGGAACACCTTGTATATAAAATCACAGCCTGAAGTAATATCGCAAGCACACCTGCTATACACCTTCGATTTAATAAAGGAAGTGCCGTTCGATTCTCCAAACGTAACATGATGAAATATTATCAGGACCGAACATTTTGGAGCATTTTCGACACGTGCGCGATTCACTTATTGGAGAACAAAACACAGAATGTTTCGTGTTCCGGTTCTACGATGTAGATTTGATGTTGATCTGTATAGCTGTACAACAATGGCGGAATGAATATTGAATAGCTGGAGGCTTTTATTCTGAGAAATGTGATGTATGAGAAAGGGCATTTTTATTCTGATAAGACTGCATACATCAACAAATACGTACGCACAGCAATAAACGAGACAGAAAATGGCAGAAAACCAAAATTTAACAATTTAACAAAATCATGCAAACCGCAACAACGAGCAAAGGCATACTATTTTACTTCCAAGTGTATCAATACCATGCCATGTTATGAATAATTGAATATATTGCCATGGCAATTATGTACTATTATGTTTAATATCGTAACCTTAACCAAAGCTCACATTAGAAGATAGTAATTACTCACGCTACAAAGAACTTGGCAAAGTTTAAACATCAACGAGAACTTGTCACCACAAAGAGTGTAACCGCGCTTGAAATTAGCTTTTTGAACTCAGTAATTCAAACTTCGTATTTAAGGACAAATTTTGAGCTTGCAAAGGCGTCGATTTATGTCCTCTCATTCGCCAAAGTACATGAAAACTTTTGTTGAAATAAATAAATGTTTACAGAATAGTATTCGGTACTGGAAGCTGATCAAAATGAGCCCAAACACAATAAATCTACTGTTAAGTCGCTGAAAAATTCCCTTTCCTATCATCACATATTTGCTGGCTGTTCTGGAAACTTAACAAACATGCAAAATTTTAACTACATTGAACACCGAAACTGGGTCAAACTTGATTTGCAGAGTTTGACATAAACTCTCAATATATATATATATATATAACTCTCTGGGTGTTTATGAGACTATAAGATATTCCTCGTAGTTTTTGATTCCCTAGAGTCTTAGGATTGTGTATTTCTACAGGGCCTAGACACAGGGAACTCTATTTATATAGGGATCAGAATCTATGTAAGTATATATAAATAGTGACGCGTTTTTTTTACTTTGCAACACAGTAAGTTACATAAAAAAAGCTTGGTAAATAGGTACTTATGCCATAAAAAACTTCCCCAGTAAGTATTGCATAATGTTCTCAGAAACAGCAGTAAGAGAATTAAATCTGTGAGTTATTGGCTCGCAGTTGTACAAGTGGTATAAAAAAGCACATTACGGAGCACTGGAGCACCCGCCACCTGCCAGCGTCGTTATATTCGTTATTGCATTGAGGATTCACATTGTGCATTCAATTGAACATTTTAAAAAATATCCGTCGACTCTATATTTGTTATCAGATTTATCTGTATGTTTTATTTGTGTAGGCACGGGTATTTGAGCGCTTTGACGATGCGACGCTATATTATGCTGTCATTTTAATAACGGTTCAGAGCTCTCCCACTGATCTGTATATAGTATGCCTGGTAGTACAATATATGTATACTATTATGCAGGTCAGTGGAGCTATCCACATTGCACAAGATATGCACGGTACGTTAGTATCCGTATATTAGTCACGTATATATTATAGCGCTATGTTAAAATGTTCGTCTAAGTTGACTGCTGTATATCTCTTTGAGTTACCGAACGCCTCGACAGCAACCCAACGCAAAATGTGCGTTCCTCATAATTTACTTTACTCATTACCATCGTTAACAACCTCAACGATGATGTAATTTCTCGTTCGCATCGCTGATGATTAAAATGTAGATTGATTGTTTGGATATCCACCAAATTAAGGTAATGCATGATGGAGTAACTGCCAACGGCAGCGCGCTACCAAACGTTTACATACACACTGGCTAATTCACTTTGCTATTGTTGCTGCCAAACAGCGAAGTAGTATAAAATATAGCCGTCTCATTCCACGTGATGTGACGACCGCAGATGTGTATTGCACTAAAAGTGACATAGGAAACTTTCTACAAGAAGATTTTAGACATGGCATAGAAAGTATTATTTCTTCTCTTGATTCTAAGATTACAGTTTGGAACGTACGCAGGTAGGTTCTTGCATGTTTGGATGATGGATGTAAAGACAAAACGCTTGGTTCGTATTGTAGTCTTAGAAAAACGGTGGAATGTTTAGTTGTCTGGTTCCTCTTTGAAAAATAATGCGTTTACCTGAAGGTGAAATGGTGATGGTGGAAACATTTCCAAGAACCTCAAATTGTTGGAACGTCGTCATAGGCTAATCATGAAGGTATATTAAATTAAGTTTGTCTCATCTAGATACGTTATACTAGAATGCTGTGCATCACAATTTGCGCGGTCCCTGCATCGGATGCAGCACTTAGTCGCAGGCGGGGGCGGGACGATTCACACTATTTCATAATAGCTCGCTTTAAGCTCAAACGGCGCTAGCGGCGTTTTAATCAGGGTGCGTTTTAATAATGTGTTACTACTGCATTATAAATATTTCGTTTATATGCGTGACGTGACACGCTTTGCTCCGGATTATAGTTTCAGTGAGCTTACTATAGTTACAGTCAGCCTCAGAAGCAGCTGAAGATATCCCGACTTCCAATTTCATTTTACGTGCAAAATTGTTTTTGTTTCGTCGATTATGGAATTGCAAGTATACGGATATTTTGCGATTACCTACTTTTGAGGTTGACCGTACAACAGTTAATTACTGAAGAAAAGCCACAAATAGATTGCTATTTTTTTTCTTTTGTCGGTCCGGTTACGTTTGAGAACGTTCTGTCAAAGAGAAATCAATGTAATCTATTTCCAGCTTGAATCTGTCAGATTCCATTAAATTATTAATATTGTAAGATATTTTCCAATATATTCAAATATTTCTCGACGAAATATCGCGGCCTTCTCAATCCGTATTGTTCTCGGATAATTGACTTAGAAACCTTAGTTCAAGGCATCCGAACTTCACAAATTATTCAGTAAGTTAACCAATCTAGGCGGGAGCCGAATTATGATATTATATTAGGATATTGCGGGTTGTTTAGTTGTTGACCTGTCAACAGTTTAGGGTACAGTTTCAGCCACTAGATGTGCTCATGTTGTCATGTTTACTAGTAGTTCTTATACCTTTGCGAACAGAAAAACGGGTCTAATTCGCGCACAAACTAACATCTCGACATTCCGCCGTTTTACATCGATTGTGGCCACGAGAAGTCTGGTAGGTGTTGTTTTAGTTTGTGCGTGAATTAGACCCGTTTTTAGCTAAAATTACTTTAATATTGCTCTTATTATTTATTATATTTTCTATAGAAAATACTTCTATAGCAACGCCGCCGGGCTGTCTATTTTCAGACATGGTGTCGCCTTTCTTTCCAACATATTATAAGCTAACTGCGCCGCGCAGTCTCACCCACGTTTGCTTTTATTTTATAGGAATCGAGAATTATTACGGATATTATATCAAAATCTATATATCAAAACGCATCAAAATCCGTTTAGCTATTTCGGCGTGCTTTCGAATGTAATATAATTTGAATAGGGTAGTAGTACCTTTGTTGCCAACTGCCGTGGACAGGAAACAAGTAAACACAATGCCCTAAGTTTTTATACTACATACGAGTATTACCGGTTTACATTTTTGTCACCCATTTCGCTAGGACGCTGTTTCAGGAAAATTAACAAAAAAAAAAATTGTATACACAAGGAAAATGCCCTGTAATTGGAAAACGTTTTTATTTGAGACTAACACAAACACGATGAAATATTATTACAGCCCATGAAAAAGTAAAAAAAGTTTATTTATGCTCATGCACTGTTGGAGCAAAGAGTGTTTGGGTCAGCCTAAACACTTTCAGTTACCGTCATCAGAATAGTCGCATTTATCGATAAATTTTACTTATTGCCATCAAAACATGACAGGCATACTAAACTTCAACTCAATTGAATAACGGGACGGGAACTAAGTCAATATTTACAAGCAAGACTTGACGTGAACAAACATCCATTGATATTACATCAGAGTTATTGTGATTGTAAAAATAATCATGGATTTTACTTCAAATAAAAGCATGTATATAAATCATATGTAATATATATGTATAATCTATCTCTTCTTCTTATATAATAATATAAAACAAAGTGATGTTAGTCACACCATTTATAATTATAAGTCAAGAACGGTTGGACCGACTTTTATCATCTTTGCTATGTTGTATAATATGTCACCGCTCCGAATAGCAGAACAACTCAAACTAAAACACAAAAAATATGGAAAATTAACGAAAAACAATATAAAAAGATAGTTAATAGTCTCATACATTTTGTATGGAAACGCTTGCCAGGACAAGTCGGGCAGCTTTTTTATCAATTTATTAAAGATTATCCTGGCATACTCTGCTGAAACCCGTTGCATCATTTACCCCGGGGCGAAACTAACCGAGAAGAACCACAAAAAGCCAGCACGAGCGGTAGATTTAGAATGAATAGATGACAACATTAAGTAGCGATGGGTTCTACCCTTGCCGGCCTCACTTAAAGCTTAAATTGCCCTTCAGCCGGACAAGCTCTGAACGCTAAGAGCTAGTAGCTATTTAAGTTAAGGTTACATACATAGGTACCTAGGTGATACGCAAGGGTAGACCACTTCTAGTACCGGTATTTCACAGACTTCACAAATAAACAATGATTTAAATACCTTTTAGTCTGTGCAAACTACATTTCATCGCTAAAAAGTATCCTATGCTCCTACTACCCAGAGGGAAGGGGAGGGGGGGGGGGGGGGCACTACCAAAATACCTCCTCACCAAATATCAACGTTATCGGTTCAGCCTTAGAAGAATAACATATTATAGACCCTATATACTCGGTAGCGCCATGTAGCCATTTTAACTGGGACTTTTTGGGCCTAGTTCGGGTTTTTACTCGCTATTGCTCACAATCAAAGGTTTCATGGTAAATATTTATTTCTTTTTCCTGCTTTTTGAGCAAACACCAACACGCATGCGACATTTTCATTGCGCTTGTGTGCGTTTTAGAAAATATAATTACATGGTCTCCTACTCACGCGCAAATTGATATAAATATAGCTTCACTTTTGAGTGAAACTACGCATGGAACTAACCTTTTGTGTGTTATTATTATAAGGGTTCAGCCATTAGCCACAAAAACGTAACAAACAAAGTAACACTTTAACATTTACAAAATGAGTGTGGATGGATACCTCGCTTAAAACAACTGCTACGCCCACTTTGATTCTGCTCGTCGATTCCACTTCTATAATCGCAATAAGTCTACTTTAGCGCCCAGCTGTTACTCGCGTTATCTCGGCCTAATAACGACGAGAACCGATTCTATATAGCCACAATCCTTGAGTTATGTCGCCAATAAAAAGTACGCCACCAGCCGATAATCCTTTCGTGTTGTCTACCACATTTATCGGCGTGTGAAATATAGGGTAGTTCGTTAACTTTAACACGAGCTTTTATACAACCGTGTGTTAGTTAGTTCTGATAATATTTTAGAATGCTTTACATTAAAATTAAGTTCGTACTGATTTAAATGTCAACGTCTTGTTTTAACCTATAATATTTCGACATAGATGCCTAGGTAAGTGCCCAATATGAGTGCCTATTAATACAGCCTAATAAATCCTCCATAATCTGGGGGCACGGCAGTGCCCCCGCCAAGTCGAGCAAAACAAAAGGCACGGCCGTACTATCCTTTTCTCGAAGCGATTCGGGCCATTTTCGACCCCCTGTAACTTCGTTATGGATAAAACTAGAAGCCTACATTTTTAGTGACCAAGAGGGCATCACGTTTACAGATAATAATCCAAATTACATCAAATTTGAACCAGTAGTTTAAGAATTGTTGCAAGTCAAAGTTCCTTAATTTTGCTGCCCACTGACTGACTGACTGACCGATCATCAAAATTCTAAGGTACTTCTAGCCGTCCCACAAGTTTCAAATTTTGAATATAGCTATTGTTTAGCCTATAAACCATGGAAAAATTCTGACATTCCATAATTTTCATCCCGTTTTCTAGATATATAATCTGCATAAATAACTTTGTATTCCTATATAAATCCCATTAAATTGTATATGATTACAAAGTTACTTTTACAGTTCATAATTAGACTTCATTGAAATTGAATGAAATGGGCAACAGGGGTTAAAAATGAGAAATGGCTTAGTGAAATTCGACAGTTGAGCGCTTTTTAAAAACTTCCACGATAAGTACACCTACCGCAGATAGAGAGATACAAATCCCTATACTATACCTACCTACCTACACTTTTATAGGTCGAACGATTTCGTTACCTAGGTACATTAAAATAGGTACCTAGGTACCTTATACCTAATACGCATTTATGGAGACGCAAAGACACTCGTTCATGATAATCTATGAGCATGACCTATGTCGCAAGGGGCCCCGGCCGCACAGGCGCGGGGCGCGCGTTGATGCGTGTTTTGCAAAAAAACGAAATAAAGAAAGAAACCCTACAAAAAGAAATGAGATCCCATCAAAAACATTACATGTACAAAAATGCACAAGTCTCGCCACGCAGTTTATCTGCCGTAAAAAGTTGTGAGATCGATTGTACACCAAGTCGGTTAATTTCAATACCTATCTATGGGAGCAGTTATATCTTTATTTCTTTAGTAAATAGAGTGTCTTGGCGATTGTACACGGCATAATCTACTAGGCAATCTAAATAATAGTCTTCCGTATAGGTGTACTTTCAAACAAATACAAATACAAGCACAAAGCGCTTAACATAGATTTATGTTGCCGTGTGCAATTGCCAACTCACTCTATTTACTAAAGAAATAAAGATATAACTGCTCCCATAGATAGGTATTGAAATTAACCGACTTGGTGTACAATCGATCTCACAACTTTTTACGGCAGATAAACTGCGTGGCGAGACTTGTGCATTTTTGTACATGTAATGTGTTTCATGGGATTATCTTTTCAGTGCGATATTATGCAGTGATTAGTGATCTGTGGCATCACGTATTCGGTATTTTGTGGCAATGGCACGACAAGCAGTGACATGAGTGTCACACATCCCGCTAGAGTTCCGATGTGGAGCAAGCATATTACACACACTACACCTCTATAGATAGTTCATACCTACCTATTTACTATTACAGAGCAGACGTAGGACTTTTGGAAAAGCGAATGATCGTATACATGAATTGAAGCAGTAACAAACCGCATAGTTGAGATGACCCATGGATAATACTCGTATTATGAGAAAAATATTAAAATAATCAAATAAATGTATTATAATAGTAGGTACTAAATAAAACGATAAACTAAATTACCGTAGGCGTTGTATAATGACTTTGAATAATATTTTTTGATCAAAGAGAAAAGGAAATTTGTTTATTAAAATTATAAACTCCTAAGTCTTTTCTGTTATATACCTACTATGTGTAGAAAGTGATTTTAGACCAGATTTTTTCTATTTAATTGAGTAGGTACCTATATAATATTATTATTAACATGTCGAGAAAAATCTGATGATAATATTATATCATATTGTAATATTCACTTCATTTACATACTATTATTCTTAGATCTAAACTTTATAAATCATATCATAAATGTAATCATTTGAAGTCTTCTAGTTCATTATACTTTTTAAGCGACTTCCAAAAGGAGAAGGTTTATGTTTGTCTATGTATGATCAACGATTTCTTTATCAAAGTAGACGGGTTTCCAAAAATATTTACGTAAACCGTTGTACAGACGTTTGTCTTTTACATACTCTTAAAACATTATGATTCACTGCAACCTTGATTCATCCGGTACAGTTCATATGTCACTATTCATCTGTTCAATAACTAGAGCGAGGTGTGGCGGCGTGAAGATAACGGTACGTCAATTCTATGCCTCAGCCTGATATTATAGTGACATGAAATTAATATCATTGGTGGCGTCACTAAACTAAGTATTCTTGATCGTCAATATGAAATAAGGATAGTTGATGCAGAGTTACTTTGTGGAAATTCACATTCAAATAGGTGGTAACCGAAAGTGTGACTTAGTAGATTTTTTTAATAGTTGTTCTTATATGAATCTGTAATAGGTAACTATATTGATTTTAAATTTTGTTACAATTTGGGGAAGAAAGTTTTGTAGCAATTGTAGCACTCGAGATATAAATTATTAAAAAAAAACAAATGTTGTGACAAGAGCTAAATGCTAATAGGAGGATTACGTCTTAAAATAAAAGCTTACTTTTAATTCGTGTTTTTTTTTATCTTAAACTAGTTGGTGCCCGCGACTTCGTCTGCGCAGGATTAGTAATTCGCAAAATGGACAACTATCAGCGACTTCTTCCCCCACCTCACACGCCGTGCGTCGGACCACCCGCCCCGCCCCCCGCCACGTTTCCCGCCACCGCCAGCGGCCCCATGCCGCTGGGCCGCACTTACTTGACACTTATCGTCATATTTTAGACAATTCACATAATATCTTTATAAATTGTAGCCTATGTGTTACTCTGATATGTAAGCTATATTATTGTGAAGTTTCATTAAATTCTATTCAGTAGTTTTTGCGTGAAAGAGTAACAAACATCCATCCATACAGACAAACTTTCGCGTTTATAATATTAGTAGGATTTTATTTTTAATGCTTACTTTTCAGTGGTTATAAGCCACTTTAGCGACACAATTATCTATATCACCAAAAGACGCCTCTACATTATTCTGGATCGATGGATCGGCTATTGGCTTTGTTCATGCAGCGATTCATCGTGCCAGCATGTCTAGTTGGATATAAGCTACCATATTTATGACTCGATCTAGTTTACGTCAGTATTCAATGGGCACAGCGAACCGTACCGTGTAGATAGGCACAACGCGTCCGTCCTCTGCTCGATACACAGGAATAGAATATCGAAACAATGAAGTAGAAATATATGTAGTTTTAATCCCGCCAAAAATGAACTAAACATAAACTAAAACGTAAAAAAAACTAAAGTAACTAAAACTACATTATTTTTACTTCATTGTTTTGAATATGGACTTCCGCAAAGTAACGCTTGATTCTATCAACTAATAGGATAACGATAGAGCTCAGAGAGCCTACCGCCCACTGGCGCGTTTTTATCGATCGATAATTATCGCAAACGTTACTGCCATATGCAATCGATATTTTTGACTGCTCAAGGCTGAAATTTGGAGTAATGAAACTTAAAGCTGTTTCTTTTTTGGTTCAGCTCAGGTTTCTCAGATAATTATATTTGAATTAAATAATTTATTTGTAGTCATTGTCGTGAATTAGTTTGATATAAGTAATAATATCAGCCATAGTTCCGCCCTGCTTGAATGTATTGTTTTTAGTTTCACTATTTACTAATATTTTATGTTCGGTCGGTTTGTTCTTATATTATAATATCTTATCTATGGTGTAAGACAAGATAAAAATATACTTCCTAAAAAGCGATTCATACATTTGAAAATAGAAGTCCATAAAGCATTTCTCAAAATACACTGTTCCCTGTAATGCGTGTACCTACCTACATGTGCTTGCTACACCAACCAAAGAGCTCTGTGAATAAAAACGAAAAGAACAAAATCGAAACCGTTCCAACACCCTATGATGTAGATATATGTTATTTATCGAATTATCGATAGCGTGTCCCTCTTTGAAGATGGTTAAAAATATACATGGGTTCGTTTCAGTATTTCAGTATTTTCCTCAAATCAAAGAGTGGTAAGTACCTGTTGCGTGGAGATTAATCTTACGATACATCGATACATAAGAAGTGGCAATAAGAGATCTCAACCATGTTTTTTTTTATTTACATAGGCCAGCATCTGTCTATTCGTGGTTATTTTGCTAAGCTCTATCTTGTGATGGATTAAATAGCATTAGTTGTACTCCTATTATAAAATGTTGGATAATAAGAGATCTCGAACTTTTTCTCCTTTATTTATTTCTTTCTTTCTTGTCTCTTTTGTCAATCAACGTAACATAAAACGTGTAGGTTTTGTCAAAAGATATCTGATATTCATCTGTGCCCGAATAAGGCCCGCTTTTGTCCAATACATTTGTATGTTTGATAATAACTTCCGGTTCACTACACAGCTACGTAATCCGTGAAAATCCGGGTGTTTCACGTCAGCCTACAATATTCTAAAGTTATAGTGACGTATACGGCTTTCCGATATCTGTAATGAAATTACGAACGTAATGTTACTCCTGAAATATTATAACTAGGTTATACCTGCAAGTTGCGAGCTCTCTGCAGTTGCAATATTAATTTGCCCACAAAATATGATTTCCTTACATTATTGCCTTGTTGATTAAACAAATTGAAAATAAAAAAAGTTGAGCGTAATCTTTTTTAATGATTTTTCGTTTGTTCCCGTAGCTGGTAAGCGCTACGCAGTGTTGCAGTGCCTCCAGAATTTTGCAATGCAACCGCACTGCGCTAATCGCCCTGAAACAATTTCCTTTAGCTGGAAACATTGCATTTCAAACCAGAACGCAGTTACGTTTTTTTACACTACTACTAGGTAGATAAATTAGTGGCAACGGTGTGATACTTAAGAAGGAGATACGTACAAAAAATCTATAATTAGTACAAGAAATGATTACTAAAACATTATCTTAAATATGATATCTTTCAAGCCCGTTTGGCAACGGCACGTTTGGCGTAGTGGCTGAGCGAGCAATCGGACTGTCGGGCTTATGGTAGCTGGCTCGATTCCCGCCCGGAACAAATTTTTGTGCTATCCATTTGTATTCGTTTTTGGTCTGGATATTATGTATATTTCAAATTATATGTCTGTACTCACGACATAGAAACATTCCTAGTGTGAGGCTACGTTTTAAGAAACAAACAAAACAAAAACCATCGTGGTTCCCTTACTTTTCCTTCTTATTATATCGTCTTCCTTGTTGTAAATGGACACCGTATAATGTAACTGCATTAATGTCATAAGCACCGTCATTATAAATGACGTTAATACGAAACGTGATCCGATGTGGCGGAGAACGGAGATAAGATTTTGAAGGCCTCTCAGGCTGATGTTAGATATTTTTATTCTGGCAGTTCTGAAGGTGAAACGTTACGCTATTATATTTTATTTTTCGGTGCCCTAAGGCGAAAAAAGTCTGTGTTGAAAACAAAGAAATTGTATGTTTTCTATACTTAGAGAAAATTTCTTTGTTTCTGAATAATTTAGTGGCCAAATTAAATATTATCTACGTATATTTGTTTGATCAATATTAACAAAAAACTGTTTTTCTATTATAAGAGATATATAAAAAATGAGGTTTATGTAAAAAAAAAATACAGAGAAGTGTCATGAATTGGCTTGTTGTTATAGCTTCTTAATATTTCTCATATAATTTTACTAGTCACGGGAAACGGTGCCTGCGACTATATTATAGCATCCATGTTGCCTATAGTTATACCTAGCTCTATGACGGGCGCGTCTCCCCATAATTCACGAAGAAACTTAATTGGCAGTCGACCGTTTCAAAAATAAACGAGACAACGCAAAAATTCACAGAGAGAGCTTGTTCTTTGTGAACAACAAGGAACGAAGTTTTTCCTTTAGAAAATTACTAATAATGTTTGAGTTTTAGATAGAGTTACCGAGTAGATGCTCTGTTATATATAAAACTACGTAAATATTGCTATACTTAAATATATAAAATATTTAATGTGTTTCATGTAATGTACTGAGCTATTTAACGAGCGAAACCAAAATAAAATGTTCTAAACAAGAGAAAGATATTCGTTGACGAATAACTATTTGTTTTTGTATAAACATAATTATATACATTTTCCAGACAAATCTGTTTAACATACTATGTAATTGGTACTGGGACTGGTACCAATTACATAATGAAATTAATTATCAGTCATTGAGAAATTCCATTGCCTGCTTTCTTATCTACCATCAGATCAGCTCGCGGTCACCATAATTAGTATTGTCAGGAGCTTGACAGGCATGCAAAACTGTAACTCCTCAACTGAACCAAATAATGTGGGGCTGACTCAATATTCAGGTCTGAAATAATTATCTAACATTATTAGAGTGAAGTTTCTAATATAAATTGATTTGATGCATGTTCTATTCTGTGTAGAAAATACTATAATTAGCGGAAGCATAAATATATGGTAGGGTAGGTACGCCGTTAAAATTATACAGTCAATGTATTGGGTATTTATTATTTTTAACAAAAATAACTACCAGTATGCTACCGTCGCAAGACGCCGCGTCCTTCGTAGCACTCGTAGCAGATCTACAAGCAAGTGTCTACGGGTATCTACGATGCTACTTACTCACTTTCTATTTATGAGCAAAAGTTTAAATCTGTCTGATTAATTAACGGCTAGCCTACATACTGAATTTACATACAGCTAAAATCTATTTTTGACGACTTATGAATATAGTCATTATAGTCAGTGTGTGACCACAATGAAGCGCCTCCGACAGTGTCATTCTCGTCATACCATAAAACATAATTTGGCCTCCCTAATTGAATTCCCTGAGTTATGTATGTGACAATCAACCTTCTCCAGAACAAGGGACATTTCCAAACAAAAGAATACCTATTTTAGCATTCAGGGCACTTGTTCTCATTACGAGAGGCTTCGTCCTATTATTTATGAGGTACGTGCACTCTGTTAAAACTCTACTGTTTATATTAAATTTTAAAGAAACGGTTACTGTCAGTGTTTCGGTTTAAAATGTTACTGCATTTTAGCGCAGTTACATTAGCAGTCAGACAATGGCAACATTAGGGAAAGGTCCTATAAGTTCTAGTGAAACCGTCGAGGTCAGTATTCAACATCATCGGACAACCACACGTACGAAGAAACGCACAAATTGTTTTTCTTCCACATCCTCCTATTCTCATTATTATCTCTTGTACATTCCGCTACCTTTAGAATGCAATTTCTTGCCTGAGTCAGTACAAACTGGTGGTGAACATTCCACCTTTATGCTCTTCGCTGGAGCCAGTGTCTTCCAAAATTTAGAACCTGTGGACGTCTTCAAGTCACAAGTGTATCTAGATAATATTATAAGTATGCACATGAAGAGCTTTTTTTTTTATAAAAAATCTAAATAGCACGTAAAGTCATCATCTTTGTCATCCAACTGTTTACGTTTCCACAGAATATGTTATACTCGTTGAATAGGTAAAAGTTGCCATTTAATTTCAATGTTTAGCACTTCATA
Source organism: Hylaea fasciaria (assembly GCA_905147375.1). Lineage (NCBI taxonomy): Eukaryota > Metazoa > Arthropoda > Insecta > Lepidoptera > Geometridae > Hylaea > Hylaea fasciaria. The sequence goes on from LR990201.1 coordinate 4,535,369, forward strand.
GATCGTCGGTTTCAATAACCGACTCCCCCAACTTTACAGCAGCCATATATCTTAACCAACTGGATGAAAATTCACTTTGCACAGTTTCGTTTTATTGCCTTTAGTTGGACGAGAACTTGCTCTGAATATATTGTAAATGGCCAAAGATAACGGGGCTTTTCAGGAAAATTTTCCAGAAGCTGAAATTGCCATATCATGTGGTGGCCATTATTTTTATTTAAATTCTGTGTCGGAGTAGTTCCGGGATTGAGGTCATGACTTCTATTTTGTAGTTTATGGCGGCGGAGCCAGGAGTCGGTTTCACAATTTCACATCGTCAAAATTTTACCTTGGTTTTCCTTTAACATTTTCCACCAGCAATTACTTTAGTACGATCACATGTTGTAAATACGTAACTTTTTCAAAAGAAATTCCAGGAATATCTGCAAGTCAGGCGTTTCAAGTCTCGAGGATGTATGGAGCATGCTTTACCTACTTAATGAATACGCTTGATTAAGCTCGTTAGGAATAGTAGCCTAATACAAAGTCAGATGATCTATGTTACCACGTTGTAGATAGATACCCAAAGTAAACAAGAGAATTTGTCTGAATGAATAACTGTATTCCTGGAGATTTATTTATTGCTAAATAAGGAAGCCTGTGATTGCAGTCACTTTGGATAGAGTAGGTATCCACACTACCGACAAATAGGAACACCTAACTAAAAAACTATTCACTATAGACATTTGAAAAAGGCCCAGTAATTTTGTTACTTTTTTTATTTTGGTGAAATTAATATAATGTAAATAGGCGATAAAATCGCACTTTTACAAGTCAAACAATTACATCTCATCAACAAAGAGAACCAAAAACAAAAAAAAATACATTAAATCAAGAGTAAGTAATTGATTAAGGTTTGAGTTTGAAAAAGGATGTTTGCCTTTCAATTCATTATTTGAGAATACACAAACACATCTTTGAAATAATTTAGAATGAAACCTTCTGATATACCCGTACCTATCTCTAAATAGCACCGCAAAACGCCTGTTTACTACCACATCAAAAGCACAGTCTTGGTTAACTAGTTCACTATCGCTCCACCAAAGTTACTCATTATTACATTGTTACCAGCTGAACCATCCAACTAATTCACGACAATATTCGCATAATTAAGACGAAAGTCCTCATGAAATGGCGGCAAAGCGGCAGATAAACAACGCAAATAAATCCTCCTTATCTATCCCATCCAATAAATTACAAGTGCTATCTGGTAGTTTCTTTTCTCTACGGCAGCTAATCAATGCTTATTTTAGTAGATACACAGCCAAACTTAATATTGTATCTCCTATCCAAGATTGAAATCGATCTTGGACTGCTGCCTATCATTCGATCGATTTCCAATCTGCGTGCCTTTATAAATCAATCCACGGATCGGTTTTTGGCACAATTGACCCTAAAAATGGATTGTAATATTATAATATAGCCAAATTTGGATTGGATTGATTATTAATTTCGGCTGATAGGCGTTACATAAACTAAAATATTTAACCCTATTAATCTAATTGCAAACAGTAAGTAATGTAACAACAATAACAATCCATATGGACTGTTGTGAAAGAGAATATATCAAAGAGGTTTTTAGGGTTCCGTACCCAAGGGTAAAACGGGCCCCTATTACTAAGGCTCCGCTGTCCGCCTGTCACCAGGATGTATCTCATAAACCGTGATAGTTAGACAGTTGAAATTTTCACAGATGATGTATGTGTGTTGCCGCTATAACAACAAGTATTAAAAAACAAAATAAAAGATATATTTATGGGGGCTCCTATACAAAAAACGTTTTTATAGATAATAGTACGGAACCCGTCGTGCGCGAGTTCAAGTAGCACTTGGCCGGTGTTTTATCCTGATGTACGTTACGGCAGAGCAATGGTCCCAAGTTGCCAATGCAGATAGCATTGGCAACTTGGGACCAATCAAAAATATAAATTAGAGCACAAAAAACCTAGAGCTAGTTGTTCTTATTTACTTTGGCTAACACAATATCATAACATCCAAAAAGTTTGCATAGGGCACGGCGTACCCATATTATGACGTCACCGTGGCCTCGTTACAGTACACGCAAAGTGGCACAATGATGTTTCATGTTTAGTTTCCGACTTACCTATGTAACTATACTTACATAGATTATATTATAAAGCATAATAATATAATAATATGTATTTTTGGCAAATTCTAGTACTAAATCATTTTAACCCAAGTTAATTTAGTAGTCGTTTCATATCATAGAAGTCTTATAAATTTGTATCTTCTCACTCCAACAGTGCTTGGGCTAATTTAGATTGGTTTCCAGTACAGAATAAGACGTATTTTATAAAAACTCGCCTGGAAAATTTACAGTTAACGTCAGTAGGTACAATATTATAGGGTTCTTTGGGCCGTTCTTCATTCAATCCCTTCCTACCGGTGACTTAAGGCATTGTAATATTTTTAACGATAACGTAACCCTAATAATATCCAAAATGCGCACTCCAGTAGTACTGAAACAAAGCTAGCACTGAGTGTTATATTTATTGATGTAATTACATACGCGTCTAGAATCAATTAGGCGCAAATTGCAAGATAATTACAATTAATCACTCGCGACAAGCGCTTGTCGATTAATGATTCATAACAGGGGAGATCGTGTCAACCGATACGTGATAAGGTGCGACTCGGGTCGTTGACACTGTGTAGTGACTCGTGAATATGCAAATAACTGCAAAAAGATTTCGTAGAAGAAACGTCAGCTAGAATGTAATTTTTTTGTGCAAATATACCCTTTAATTATAAGTAGCCTTGAGATGTCTAGACTGCTTGTAAAATACTGCATCTTACTTTAAATTTAGTGGTTAAACTACGTCAGAGGCTCTGTTGAAACACCTTTATCCCCATACCTCATACCATCACATACCATCTCGGTATTTACTCACCTCCGTCCGGCCTTTCCTTAATAACGTGACGGCTTCATTAAGCTTCTTGCAACTAAATTTAAATGCACTAATATTCAAATTAAATGCAATTTCGTGACTGCAAACTTGCTAAAGTTATTACAGTGAAGAAGTGTTTCCTTTCCTTTCCGCAAGAGAAGTTAATGTCTTCAAAAAAGGGGAAGTCGAACTACTGCGGATACGAAACTTGGACTTGTTTATCCAGTGCTCCTTTAGAAGTTTAAAACGGAACATAACAGTAAGTTATTTCTACGTTGTTAAAAAAAATAAGACAATATTATCAAAACTTTACGGTCTTACCACAACAGATTTAAACAAGAGTTAAACAGATGAGTCTAAATATTTTCTCCACAAATCGACGTCTAACCCTCGCTTTTTCTAACTCAATAATAAATTCATAATAAAATAATTAGGAATGCCAGTACTGAGTAAGAAAACGCGAGTAATATACGTCAATTAACTCTGGTTTAAACTTTTTTGGTAAGACGGAAATGCCAAGTTCTGAGATAATTTTTAAGTGAATTTTTGCAACGTTAATACTGATACTCCGTTTAAAAACACCATAAAAGATGAATAAAAAATAGTAAGGAAGTGTAATTTTAAAACAGAAAATATTTTATTATTAAATATTGAAATTTATCAATATTTGTTTCCACAATAATATTCAACGAGTAGAAACCAAGCTACAGATAAAAGATAATCATTATATAGTAATTATAATTTGAAATGTATATGAGAAAAGTGTCTGCAGTTTGTTTCAGATAAAATATAATAATATAAAGGTTATTGACGTTAATATAATTTAAATTACTAAAATTAGTTTTGATTTTCGGGTTTGATATTTGACGTAATTAATATTGCTGCTATGTACTCTCACTAGGAAATAATTAAACACTGTAAATAGGGAGCGGAATGTAATACAAAAGTAGATTGTAAACTCAAGAAGACATCTTATCTTGCCTCTCCAAGCAGTACACAAAAGAGATATATTTATACCTATATTATGTATAGCTCTCTACGTGTTCGGCGCTTGGTTTAGAAACTTCACTACGCGGTTTTGAGATATACATAAAATGAACTTAGAAATGGATTTTATTATTAAATAAATTGTGACAATAGCATGAGCATCATGAACTTTTGGCATAAGAAAAATAAATAAAAGACAGTGTAGGTAGGTACCATTATTATGTTCATCCTTAGATTGAAAATGACGTACCTACTAAAGCTTATTATGTATTATCTTCAATTTAGAGACGTTTTCAGCTGCCGCAAAAGTAACATAACCGTATAAAATATCTTTAAAATTGCTCTTGTAGGCGCTAATACTCCAAACTCTACTTCAAACCTACTCCAAAATCTTCACAAAAAGTTAGTTTGTCATTCTACCCTCTTTTATAGCTGATAATAGTTGTGTTATCTTTGTGTCAGTGAAGAGTAAAGTTAAGTAAAGTTCTCTAATAGCTCGTTTGGGGGCGGTAGTGGGGTCTCAGCCTGGGTCGTATGCCGTTTCCGACCTCGTATGTGTAGGTGGGAAGCGACTGGTTGGTATTATGACTTTATAGCCATCTAGTTCCAGGGAGAATGTTCCGAAAACTTGTTTTGAGTGCAAATGAAGTGACACTTTGTATTTTAATTTTGAGAAACACAATGTATGTCTTTATGTTCGTTATACGTAACGGTAGGATAAGTAAAATCCCATGAAAATTACAAATAGCAAAGTTTGTGACTGGTGAAGTAATTATTGTGACTATAAAAATGGCACTGTATACATTAAACAATGTGATGTGATTTTATTTTTTGATGTTTTAACCATTGCATCTTGAGGTAGCCTGTGTCATAGTGATGACTCGCTGTCCAAGGCACATCGTGCGTTTTTTTTTAATGGAGAAGGATATCTTTTGTAAATGCCACTTGAGTGATTTGCATCCCTTCTCAGATCTATTTGAAACGTGAATGAGAGGTTATTAAATCTAACAGCGGCTCCATACCTATCGTATGTGGAGCATGTGATGCGGAAACTTAGTTAGTCCGGCATGTTACAAATGACGGTCCGCGCTCTGGTCAAATGTTTGTAGTAGTGCAGTAATTATAGTAGATGGCAACATTGCCTCACTAGATTCAACTTTGCTTGGATATGTTCACGAAATTTTGTTGATACAGTTATTGACCAGTCTGTTACTAACACAAGGTTTGATATTTTGTAAAAAAAAACTGGTCCTGTTAAAAGTCCCAAAGATGTTTTAACATGCAAGTGAGCGAGATTACTGTATTCCCAGAAGCAAGCGCTTTACAACGTCAGGAACATATTTTTACACATTGACGAACGATTTGAGTTCTAAGTTAGAATTCAATTATCCGTTCTAAGTAATTAATCTAACGTATTTTTTAATTTTAATTTATGTTTTCTTTATCGCGGCCTTAACCAAATCAATTGCAGGCGTAATGCTGATAATGACAATTTACTTCTATAAAACTAATTAAACTCCTTCCTATTCAGTCTAAAGAAATTAAAAAGTCATATAAACGCCTTTCTAGACTTCGCTAATTCATTCATACAGCAGCGGCTTGCACATAATTTAGTCTCCAAAACCATCCGTGTTCACCCAATTTCAGAAACCGTCTCAAGAAAGATCAACTTTGAACTTTTCAAAGTTCGTGAACGAAAAACTAAATACGTTGTGCGGATTTCCCCACAGCTCAGACAAAACTCGACCTAGAAGCACAAAAGGGAAGTGGAACTGTTGGCTTCGCTCCGTGTCCGAATAATTAGAGTCCTCGTTCGCATTCGTAAGGGAAAGCCCGTTTCACAGTAGTGGGTTTGCGGTACAATTACAATGGCAATTCTAGCACAGGCCACAAGCCAAATGCTCTTGAATGACAATTGGCGGATTGAATATTTTATTCACGACCGTGAACCTAACTAAATACGGTGTTCGATATGCTGGTACCTACAAGACTATACATACAAGCCTCGACCAAGATTCACATCAAGTTATACGATTTGCATTATGATGGAAGTTATGTCGTCATGCGCGAAAAGTTGTTATTTTTACACCATAAAAAGACATTATCAATGACCACAAACACAAATTATACTGGCGCCATTGTTATGCTTGAACATCGTTTTTGGCGACGTCGTAGAAGCTATCCCGTCATTTATAGGTTCGTGTCCCCGACTTATACTCGTATATACTTCGGTTAATAGACTGGAAACCACTTGACTACAACAATAGTTGTGTATGCAGTATGCACACCAAAATATGTCCTAGGTGATAAATACAATAATTCAAAGTGAACCCCCTCACCCGCGACAGATAGCGTTTTTCAAGATATTTATGTAGAATACTTACCATAAAATATTATTAAATCTTCTACTTCCAAGCTCGACCTCTCCCTGCCTTGTCTGCCTGCCTTTACATCTGAAATATTCAAAATGCGGGCACAGATTAAATCGTTTTATGCTGTTCGGTGAACACGACACTCTTTCGCTTTCACCTCCCAACGCAATAGAAGCCACGGAAAGGAAGATAAAGGAAGATAAGGTGATAAGAAAAAATATTTGGAACTTTATTAAGGCCGCTTTTGCGCCCAAAACTTAATTCACTCATATATCTCAATCTTTTATCGTTCAAAATAACAAACCTAAGCACTGATTATCTTTTCAATTAGGTATCTGTCTAGCCTTATTTTGTTTCAAAATAATCTCTATTTAATTAAAGCCACTGAACTACAGGCTGATTAAAATGAGCACAAATTACGACCATCAACTGGTTAGTCACTGAAAAGTTGTGTTTTCAGTCTTTCGTCCCTATACCAAGTATACCGCCTTAATAATTAACGACACTGCGGCGGATAACATCGGAATTTTCAACTCATTTGGACCGCGGAAACTGGATCGAAATACTCGTTTTTTGGTTCTGTATAATAATGATTTAATAGTTATATTTCTATTATTTTTTTTCATTCTAAAATCTATTACGTTACAATAATATCCGTTCATATACTAATTTAGCGAGTTAAAGGCATGTAATCAATCCTCAGCATCAAGGAAAAAAACGTAATCAATCGAAAATCGTAACCTATTAAACTCCCAAAGTATTTCTAAGCCATCCATTAACGGAACCTATATACCAGTTGACAAGTTTTGCTTAGACCGCCGTCGTAATGAGACACTGCCACAAATCGAATATCCGTAGAGTAACTGTCCCACTATATCGACAGGAGCAAGATTTATGGGCCCTTTAGAAGGTTCGTATCGCACTGCGAGCGCAAACCGAGTGCTGGAGGATCAATAGCTAGTACATATATCATGAAGGATTACGATGTAAACTACTTCATGTTGACGATAAAAAGCATTAGTGTTAACTGCTTGTAAAAAACTGTTTAAAATTTTAATAAGACTGGTCTTACGCTTGTAGATTGTTTGAGACATGACACGTTACAGATCCTGTACCCCCAGTATGAGTTTTTACTAGCTCGACACGACATAGTACGTGTCAACTAGCTATTTGTATGAAGATTTTTCGTTCATAAACGCGTCGGTAGGGGCGCTGTACAGGATCTTCATACAAAAGCGCTAGTTGACGCGTACTATGTCGAGCTAGTAAAAACTCATGCTAGGGGTACATACAGATTCCGAGCTAGCAATCCCATATAGGGAATCATCCAAACAATGAACAAATACCTTTATTTCACACAAATTGACTTGTGCGTGAACTCACGCTTTGGTGTCGGCTCATAACCTCATTAGGTAATGGTCATCACCCCACCTCATTACGCTACGGAGGCCGTCAAAACAATGTATCAAAATTATAAGTTCTCCAAACTTGCCATTTTTTGCCTCTGAAATTATAGGACTCTTTAGATGGCTGACTCTTTAAATAAATACCAACCTACGCTCCATTTCAGCTCTCTTCATTACTGCGTTTCCAACTACTTCATTACTTTAACTTTTTAAGGCGTTTTTTTAACTTGGATCTTTTAGGTTTACAGACAAGGCTAATTAAGCTTTCATGGAAAGATTCTCAAAGCTTAAAATACCTGAGGAGTATTATTACTAACACAAGTAAAAGTAAACCTCTTGGCCCTGATGTTGCCGAAATGGATAGCGCTGTTGCTCGTCGTTGATATTAATTAATTTCAAAGCTTCTGAGGCTTGTATAAGAGCCTTGTATCGATCTAAGAGCCTCCAATCTGTGATTTTGTCAAAATTCTCATCAGTCTGATCTTTGTGAACCATTTATTAAAGTTTTGTGAGAAAATGTTGCTGTTTTTATGGTAGCCTACTGAAAGCGATCGTAAGTGTATCTATAAAATGGTTGCAAATTTTACCAACGCTCCGCAGTTGAAGGGGGTGACGGCTCCAAAAGTCATATTATTATGCTTGACCTGTCCAGCTGATTTATCATATAGTAACAGTCATTGGCACCATAACTGTAGAGTAACGCCGTATCTTTCGTTTTCATGAGGTAGAAAAATATAAAATCTTTTGACAGGACTCATTATTTAAAGCTTAATAAGACTGGAAGACGCAGTGTAGGTAGGCCTCCCACTAAATAAACCGACGACATCAAAAGAGTCGCATACAACCGGTGGATGCAAGTGGCACATTGTAGCGGTCTAAGGGGGAGGCCTATGATCAGCAGTGGACGTCTTCAGACTGATGATGATGATGACGATGATGATGACGTAAGGATACCCAGTTCGTTACAATATAATTGGCAAAACTGTGTAGGTGGGTAACGTATTATTGAATCCGCGTATTGTTGATTGTGGAACACCTCATTGGCACATAAAAACAACTTGATAACTGCTGTGACATAAAACCATGTTCTACTCCCCGTAACGTTTATCGTTGCTATTTTCTCTAACCTAACTTGTACCGAATCAATCTGTAATCAGACCCACCTGGAGAACTACGTCTACCATGTATTTATGTGCGCTTCTGCGAAATCGACTGGCGTTGATTGGTGCTTGTACTATTTACTTACCCACCTAGTGAAGGGTGAGTAGTGAGTATGTTCGGTCCAGTGTGCCTAGTGTGAGTTTTGACAATTTCTTTACGCGCTCGGTTCGTTTGGCGTAAACTTGAAATTGTATGGAATAAGAGCAGCGCCATCTAGCGTCAGTCAGTCGGTCACTAGATGGCGCTGCTCTTATTCCATACAATTTCAAGTTTACGCCAAACGGACCGAGCGCGTGTCAAAACTCACACTAGGCACACGAAACCTCTATCGAGAAAGTATTCGATACGTTAACTGTCAAATTTGATGTAGATTTGACCAGCGCATTGCAATATCGACAAGATGCGTACGCGAACGGTTACATTGATCGATACTTTTTAACGATAAAAACTGTGATTCGATATTTCGTGCTTGCCCTATTTTGTAGGGGTACTGATCAAATCTAAAACAAATTTGACAGTTAACGTATCGAATACTTTCTCGACAGAGGTTTCTGCTCACCCTACAGTATCCGAAAAATAATATTATGGTGACGATATTATAATAACAACGCGTTGTTATTATTCGTTTCTATCACCAATAGATTTAAATTTGTCTCATAGCAGCAGGCAATATGGTAGTATAATAGTTACGATTGACTGATAATGTTATAGTATATGTATACGTAGTAAGTACGCGATTTTATTGAATTTCCAAATAAATTCTATGGGTTATTCCCAGATTACTCCAAGTACATTTCCCAATCTACTCCACGAAAAACGTATTTAAAAAATATTTTAGAAATTTAGTGTCTTTTCTTTTAGTGAAATATAAAAATGTTCCCAAAGTACTCCACGCACACTACTACATCTAAATATTATTCAATAAATCAAAGAATTAAGTTTCATTCTACTCCATATTATTTAGTTATGTTTGTGATTCTTAGCGGTTAGAATATTAACATAGACACGTTCTTAAAGATATTGTATTGCAACATTATAACAAAAATATATTTTTTACAATCTTTATTAATTATACAACAATCGGAATAAATTAGGAAAAGAAACCTAAACCAACCCTTCATCTCTAGGTATGTTGATTTATCCAATCCAATAAGATTTGTTGTGTATTCTTCGATCGTGGTTATGAATAATTGTGTTGTATTAAGACGAATAGTCTTCCTGATTACGCTTAATTCGAATTTATTTGAATGATGTTTACGACAAATCCGTACAACTTAGGAATGTGGAAAAAATATATGTTAATTTTGATCATATACTTTAATTTGTGACGGTTAGTGAAACACAATTAAAATATATTTTCTCGAAAAAAATTACAAAGTAACCTCTAGAAAATAGCTATTTAAATTAAATCTCACTAATTTATGAGAGAACATTATTCAAATCGAAAGAACTTGAAACCATTGTACAATAATAAAGGTTTTTGGTGTTTAATATAGCAACAATGCGCCAATTTTCATTCAAGAAAACATATTTGATTGAATTTTCGTACAAGTAGAATGACGCGCCAGCCGCCATGTTGTGTCCTCTCTATCATTTCCATACGATTCGACAGTAGTCGCCAAAGAGAATACAAACGCTACGCTGGTAGTCGCTGCGGCGCGCCGCTAGACGGACCTGTGTCACTTTTTTCAATTATTTTTTTACGTAATCATATTTTTCCAAAATACTGGACCGCATCCATCGCCTGTCATGTTTGGTCTGTCAAGGCACTGATTAAGCAAAACAAGCATTGGATGAAGCGCGGCCAGTGGCCGCTGTGTTTTGTTTTTCTAGCCCGTTTATTACAATAGAATTTAAATAGAAGTGCCAAACAGTCACGTTGCTCCCGTTCTTACCTACATAACGAGACAATCTTTGTGTAGGCCATCTTGATGATTCAATCTAAGTCCATGCGTGTGAGCTTCGTAATGACCACGTAGTTCTTATAGCATCATCGTCATTGGTGCTTATTATAGGTATTGTTATAAAAAAGTCTGGTGTCGCTAAGCAAGAGATTTCCAAGAGTACCTGTATTTGCGAGAGGTAAACTTAATTTAGGTAGTTTCTCCGGTTTTCAAACTTGGTCTCAGCACATATCAAACATTTGGACCTATTCATTCATGCCTACACTTTTGAGGATAGCTCAATCAAAACCTAATCCTATATAGGTAAATGAACACGAATGACACGCACACGTCAACACTGAAGTACTCGTATATTATGTACATCAAAATTTGACGGTCTTTAAAATTGCAATATAGCATAAGGTAGGTTCACCCAATAAGGACCGGTTTCTTATAAGGGCCACCATTTCAAAAACCCAGTTCCCGATGATAAATAGAAATCAAAACTCGTGCCGACGTTCCTTATTGACCAATCATTTAAGGGCATTGGCATTATTTACATTTTACATTGCCATTTTGTCAGTATGCTTGTCAATGTAGTACATGTCACAATGCATCGGTCGATTTATTATCTTCCTTGGTGGCATTTTGAGTAATTTAAATATTTCTTTTTGGTTATTACAAGAGATTAATTTATGTAAAGGAATAAAGAACATCTAGGCGTGGGTTATGAAATTATGTTATCGAAAGCAAGATTTTTTATGTTGATTTTTATTGGTTTTCTCCGGGATGCCGAAATGCCTAAGAAAGTCCACCTTCTTGTCGCCAATTAAAGGCCGGACCTTATAAGGTCTATGAATACTGTAAACTACTTGCTAGTCTTGTTATTACTAAATTGAACTACTTAGGTACTACCACACTTTTTTTTAAATATTTATTTATTACCTTTTAGGAAAAGCTATGGTTAAAAAAATCCATAAAATTAATACCCAATTTTTTTTTTGAACCCGAATAAAATATGGAACTTCTAAAAATGAGCTAGAATGAAGGAATATCAACATATACATTTACGAAGTAGAAATGTCACTGATTTTCCTGAATTTGTTTAGTTCATTTACATAATACATCATGTTATTATTTGATAGTCAATATAAGGTCCACTGCCAAAAATGTAATTTCTCTACACTTAATAAGGCCCAAGAGCTATGGGTGACAATATACCTGAATCGGATTATTTTTAAGCTGATAATTATTTCAGTTAATACATAACAATACAAAACTAAACTGTATTTTATTGAAATACATAATTTAATACTGCATTTAAGTTCTTATAGTCTGAATAAAGACCACCACTTCAATTTTTATTAATTTTTTAATTAATCTTTCGGGAATGATAAAAATAACTGTAACTGTATCTCACAAAATTGAAATAAAATAATAAAGTAAAGTCGTTAAAGTTCGAAATACTTGCAGTAAAAAAATGGGCCTTATTGAGATCACCTGTTTTTAATAAGGTCCATTGACATGTTTTTTTTTTAACTGTTTCTGTCATTAATTTACTTATGATAAATGATTTTTGTCTTATGTTTTTACTACAAATATGAGCAATTTCTATAATTTTAGATGTTTTTTCAGTTGAAACGCTTCAAAAATCAGATTTATAGGGTTTTGTAAAAACGTGGTCCTTATTAGGTGAACCTACCTTAGTTGTAACTATGATAGATTTATGATACGACGAGCCGGAGTTCGGTTCTCAATCGCCGTAGTTTGGTTTTGTTGGAAAATATTTTTTTAGACCTTTTGGTTATCCATTGCGCCTAGATTACCCACCTAGTTTTTCTGCTTATTAGAACCACAATCAATACGCTTTCTAACAGCAAGCCAATGAGGATATTTTGACAGTCATCGTGCAGTGGGGTGCATCGTGGTGCAGCCCGAAGCTCAATAAGTTCGGGCTATGACTGCGTATTATACTATAGATCGATTAGTGGAATGAAAGATTACATTAGGTTCAAAAATATTTATTAACAGATATCCTATATTAAAAATCTATGCATCTTGCATTTTTTTATCCCTTCTCAGAACAAGTTCTGGTAGGTATAGGTTCCACTGGTGAAATGAAGTATACAAAGTAACATTTTTTCTTTCTTGCGATTCTTAGCTGCCCTTGTACCTGTAATCCAAAATAACACCATAACTTTTAAATTCCTAAACAAATTTGGATGTACTATAGGGCTTCGTTATTTGCTACGTTTGGTACCTACTACACCACCCCTATTCATTTTTGTAGTAGCGTATAATGTCTTGAGTAGAGGTACATAACAACTGAACATAAATAATCACAGTTTTACATTACAATCATTTCATCTCGTCTGTATAAAAGAAATAACAATCTGCACAGTACAGAATTTTCAGGTTGGTCTTTGTACCAAGAAATTTGTTGCACGTTAACAATGGGTTCAATACTTACGAAACATCTTCGCCATGGAAACGCTTGAGCGGAGAACGAACACGTTTTCAGCTACATACAGGTCCAGAATAACTGTGAGCTCGTTTTTGATGTTTTTGCTCTATACATTTTTAGCATCGTCCGTGAAAACAGGAACTCTCCGACCCAACCTAAAAATCAAAATAATTATATTTAAAATGTTGGAATGTTCTTAATACGTATGTGATAGAAAAATAAAACGGTTTTCACTTTTCACAACACTGAACATAATATGAAATATCGTCAACTCTTGAATCTTACAATTTTTATTTACCCCAAAGCCGGTGACTACAGAGAACGAAACGTGACAGTCTGACACTGACAGACAGTGTCACGTCACGATCAAGGAGGTACCAGTTGATAATTACTGTATTGCCTTGCCAGTGCACAACAGTCAAAAGTACTGTACCAGTTGTACCACAATTGTACTCTGCTTTGATTGAACACGTCTTATCGTCATCGCGTCGTCTTTGTCGTCGGGAACCAATCGTGTAATTGCTACAATTATTTAAATATATTTAATAAAATTACGTAGGTATTTAAGATAAAATACTTATTTAATTATTTAAGTCTCTTTTGCTCTTATCTGTTTACTGGTATACCTTGCTCATTCGTTTTCTTTGTTGATGATATCGTTGGAAACTTGAAACCCATATAATTAATTAACTTGTTCAAAGTAAACACGTTCTACAATGCATATTATTCATATCTTTTAAGAAAAAATGTCCAAAATTACATTCGGCTATAGTATAGTACGAGAGTAAATGTGATAATGTAGTAAGTGACACAAAATCTACCACGTGCAAGATTCTGGCAGCACTGAATTAGATACGTCACCTGGCGCTTATTTTATTATTTTGAATTACATATTATTTAATTACATTATACCAGCGGTTCTCAAACTTTTTTGGTCACGGAACCCTTTTGACAAACAAAATACTTGACAGAACCCTACAATAAAAAAATAGTTTTTAAAAGAGTATTCTTTATTATATAAGCATAATAAAAGTACAATGTAACAGTTACTAATTATTACTTACCACATGGCAAGTACAATAATAGAAGATATTAAAAATGAAAAAATCTTAACTAATGGGAGGTATGAAACTGTTTTTTATTTTTCATCTATTGGTTGATATCAGGTTTGATTTTTTTTCTAAATTCTTACGGAACCCCTACAGGGGTAGCGCGGAACCCTAGGGTTCCGCGGAACACACTTAGAGTACCGCTGCATTATACGAAACGGCAACGCCCGATTACGCTGCGATTATATCGCGGATATGCTCACACAAAGTAATGTCTTCTTGCTTCCCACAGGCCTAGTGTGTCAACGTCGCATAGTGTCAATCTTTTTGAGACACAAGATAGCTTATGTCCGTCTCATAGGTCCAATCTATTTAACCTACCAAATTTCAACGAAATCCGTTCAGCTGTTTAGCCGTGAAAAGGCAACAAACAGACAATAAACAGAGTGACTTTCACATTTCTAATATTAGTAGTATGGATTATAATATTATTTAAGAACTTTTATATTTTGACTCTGGGATTTTATCACTTAAATAATAAAACTGTTAATGTACCTAGTTGGTGGATCGTTCATCTAATTTAGCTTTTTAATATAGTGGGTTGGAATGAGAAAATAAAATTTCACATCTAAATACGAGTACCTACATTGATTGTATAATATTTTATTTAAGTCTAAACGGTTATGTACTTACATATTTTTCTTACAATAAAATAATGACCAGCTTTTATTAGATAAACCGCTTATTTAACAGATCGCCGGCGCGTAACTTCTTTACGTTCTAATAGTTCAATATTCTTTGGTAGTGAGATATGGTAGTTGAAGGTCACGTAGCTGAAACTTTTATTACGGCGTTTCCCCGCTGTTTCTTCGTGCGCTGCAGTCGGATTGTGAAATGTCAGTAGCTCTTGTATGCCTCTTAAAGAATCTCAAGCAGGTATATCTACAATCTACATGTATACAGACATCACAGTCACATTGATTGTATCACGACTTGGCTAGATATTCATTTGTACATGATGATGTAAAATGGAGCACACCAAAAAAATCGGTCAAACCACACGTAATTTTATAACAGTAGATCTTGGTTTTATTCTTACCGAGCAGTCAAACACCGTCAATATTTACCGCATTTCTAGTTCAGACTAACCCTATTCGTAGTACTTTATTGGCTCCGTCTGTACCTACAGCGGCTTTGGACACATGACCGTCTATTTCCCATTACTGCTAAGGTGCGGTCGTTGAGGTAGATGCATATTAGGTCAGGTGATGTCAGGTTATCGACCACTGTTTCATGGCAGCGGACTAGTCTAGAACTAGTACACTAATTAGATTAGGGTTGAAACCTTGGTAGCTCGTACTACTTAACCTAGGCGTAATGAGACACGCGAAATTTACCTAAGTTTTGGGTTTAATTAAGCGTTCCTCGAGCGGCAATAATTGTATTAAAATTACGGGAAGTAGCAGACAGTTGATTTGATCAGCTTACATCATAATCGTATAATCAACTGGGTTATCGATATGTAGAAAAGAATAGTACCTATTGACATTCTAGAATCGAAAATCATGCCTGCTGAAAAAAAACCTCGGTAAAGAATCTGATTAACATAGGCCCCTAAAGGTTTTGTGCACGTCTGTATGTACAGATACAACTGATATTTTACTCAATTTAAGAGCGGGCTCAGTCGACTAAAGGTATATAATAAAATTAACGAATTGATCAACTGATCCCGCGCACTCAGTTAAGAGTGGGCTCAGTTGACGTAAGAGCCGGCTTATTGAAGTCGGAGATCTACCCTGTGACAGTGACTTGTAATGACGATGTTGATTTATTTTCTACACATTAGAGTACCATAAATACTGTGCAATATGTAACCTACTAATACATGTAGTTATATACTGGTCCTAATTTCCCAAACCCGTGGAAAAATGACCCGAAATAGGGTCTATTTCGGGTCATTTTTCCACGGGTTGCTTCATTTCATATCCTTTTGTATTCCAGACTGCCTTGTTATACTGCGATACCGGCTGTATTGTAACTAAATAAATAAAGCCGCTATATTTAACTTTTCCTTAAAAATAATCTGTTTTAAGTATCATCCCCAGCTCGGATGTTTATTCAATTCGTATTTCTCAAATTCTTAAATTCCCTTTTAGCAAAATCGCAACTCACTGGCTATTTATCAAGAGTTTAGCTGTAAACGTTAGCCTTCCCCGAATACACGGGCGTAGTCAGGGTAGTTCAAGGGGTTCTATATATATATATTATATATAAATTATTACTTATATCGTTAAACTCCATACGAAATGGTCCGTGTCAAAATAATACATATAATATTTCCTTTTTTATAACCCACGCCTTCCTTGAAAAATCGTTAAAAGATGACCTATTTATTCGGACTAAATAAAGGAGAGAGTAATTTTGTGAGTTTTTTGTATCAGATATTGGTCACAAGACTTCATATTCTACCACGTCTTGTTCTCAATATATTTTTCAAAAGGTTATTTCCCCCTCCTTATTGAAATTAAATCCTGGCTCCGTTCATGCCCCAATCCATTAAATTTAAACAACCATTATGATAGCAGCTCTCCAAGATTTATTATTAAACACTCCACCAACCAGCCTGTGACGTCATGGATGACGTCGTAATATAATTGCTTAGTATTTGATATAATTTTCTGTAGACTTACATTACCACCTAATCAAATTATATGCCACATGGACACCCACTTTTGTTAGATTTGTAAGGTTTAGTTTAAGCTAGTTTTAGTTTGTTTTATTTTATTTTATTTATATTTAATTATAATGCTTTCACAATTTTTAGTACATCCGTTATCCGTTACATACGTCCCGATTCGATGGGAAAATATTCCTTTGAGGTGCAATAATTGTTTGATCCGAATGAACGAATGAACTAAAAATTAAGAGGAGTGAAAACTATGATCCGTTAATGACGTAATCTTATGGGAAGAAACCATATTTCAACCCCCTACTGTCTCAGCATTAAGGTAGGTACCTCATGTGCGTGCAAGCCACTTTTACAGTTCATGCACTGAATTCCTGCAATTTATGAAGTCGCCTGATCATTGTTCCACATTTTGGCTACAATTTCGTCACTAACTATTATCTTGTTCAGAAATAAACAGCTGCAGAGAAATAGTGGACTCAAAGTTCAAATGAGCAATGCGAGCATTACGTGCTCGTATATACTATACATAGTTGTAAGCAAATAAATAGAGGATCAAAATAATGATGCTGGCATTCCAATTGCAATATTTGAAATGCAACTTACTCTACGCAATCGCACTATCATATTAGATACGCCGTCAACGGGTAAAAGACTAGAACATTATTTAGTCTTCCATAACGTGCTTGTAATGGTACAGGATAAGCAACTTTATTGGCTACGTCAGAGGCTCTACTCTCTGCACTCTGACCCTAGAATACGGCGCTAATACATTCGATTCGACAAACAACATTTTGCTTTTGTAAAACAAAACAAATGAAAACGATCAAAATTAGTAAATTGGCCAAACCTCGCCTGGAGTTTATCGAGTGAAAACAAAGGCAACTATTGTTGAGAATAATTCTCATACCTCAATCGTACCGTTCCTATTTCTAGCTTGAGAAATCTGGATGTTTACCTTATTAAGTGGAACGGAAATAATTTGAGCCTTGCATTCTGAGAATCCTGAGTCTTGCAAATTCAAACTATAAGGTATCTCAATATACCTAGTCAGGTCATAAATTCTGTCACATGTTTTATATAAAATAATTGAAACAAGTTTATTCATTATGTAACCATTTATATACCAAAATGAACTTAACAAAACATAGATTCTTATGACACTAAAGTTTATTCAAAATGACCTCCGTGATTTTGAATACAGGCCTTCAATCTGCGCGGCCAGTCGTCTATCGCAGCACGAACGAGGTCCATGTCAATATCGGCGGCTGCCTTAATCAAGGATGTCTTGAGTGACTCCAAATTGGGATGAGGCTTTGAGCACGCCTTTTCCTCCAAGTGTTGCCATATCTTGTAATCTAGCGGATTCAAATCTGGACTGGAGGAGGGCCAGTCTTCGTGCCGGATGAAGTCGATTTCACGCGCCGCCAGCCAGTCTTGTGTGCTCTTCGCTCTATGAGCTGGCGCCGAATCTTGTCGGAATACCCAGTGCCTGTTATTAAACATGGTATGAGAAACAGGTTCCACAAGGTTCGTCAGGACTGTATTTTGATACACAACTGCATTCGTTTTTACACCTTTCTCACAAAAATGTACCTCTGTTAAGCCCCAATAAGACACTCCCAACCATACCATGAGCGAGGATGGAAAATGACCTCGTTGGACACGCGGAATACGGTTGCTCGCTTCTTCACTACTGTGTGCGTACACCTTATCATTTTGTTTGTTGTAGCTCTCTTCTACGGTAAAAATATTTTCATCCGAAAAAAGAATTTCCCGATATTTTTTTCCCGCGTACCGCTTCAACAAAGCGCGGCATCTCTTCAGCCTCAGGTCCATTAGACGAGCATTCAAATGATGTCCTGTTTTTCTTCGATATGCCCGAAGCCCTAAGTTTTCATTTAACACCTTTTTCACCGTGGTTCTGCTTAATCCCATCTGAAGGGCCAACAGTTTCTGCTTACGTTTGGGATTTCTTTGAATTCGCGCCTTCACAGCTTTTATCACTGCTGGAGTCCTAACAGACCGAGGGCGACCACTTCTTGACCTGTCATCTACACTAGAGTCTTCATTGTATCGTTTGATGGTACGATAAACGAATCTCTTGGTTATATTCAAATTTTTCAGTATGTCAAAAATTTGAATTGGCGCGTAACCGCAACGATGCAACGCAATAACTGCAACACGGTCTTCTTTAAGCGTCCACTCCATATTTAAAAATGAGTAAAATTCGAAAAAGTATACATTTTTATTTTCATGAACAATTCGAAATTCGAATTCAATAAACTTTTTTGTGGCCAGCATTCTAAAAGAAAAGTTTTTACTGTGTGACAATACTTATGACCTGACTAAGTATACTCGTATTATAATAATGCTTTAGGATTCAATGCGTTAAGATTCAAATATTTGTTCTATCCCAAGGCATGCATGTAACGCGTCTCACATGTTATTTTGACAGTTTATAAAGTGCGTGAAACGCACCTTCACACGTTTAATCTATTTGAAGATGGCATACTGAACACGATTTCGCGAAGATGCCGTAGCGCGCCGCGGTCATAGGGCCCTTAACAGGTTTCGAAACCAGATAATATTGTGGTTTGCTATAGGTACCTACAGTCCGTTCAAATTCCTTTCCACATTTACGAGCAAACCAAAGTGAGGACTAAGTGAGGACGAAACCCTTGCTCTGATGATATTATAGGGAGTATTGATACCCTTGGCTACTAATTTTATTGAGGGATAGGATACGAAGGGAGAATGATACGGTCTCCAATTACCATTAGGTGAAATAGAGGCCGGTTTATTCGGATAACTCGTAATTGTAGTTATAGTTTAGTATAGTAGGTAGCAGAGGTAGCTGATCATCAATCTCGAAAGAGGTTTTTCGTGTTGGTCATTCGTTGGTGTTGGAGTGTTTCGTTGTCAGGGTGTATCAGGCCGCCCGAAGGCTACTGACATGGCTTAATTGACATCAGGACTGAATGGTTCAACGTGCACTCCGAAAAAAGGAGGTACAGAAACGTTGTAAAGGAGTGCCACTACACGGTCACTCATCAAGAATGTTCTAAAAAAAAGGAAAATCACGCTCAGTTTTTTTGTGTGACTTGATTATGATTGTACAAATATTATGCATGTTTTATTTCCCAGCTCTCAACCTACATGGTTTCTCAGAATCATCGCGCTCGATCTGAATTATTGTGAACAGAAACAAACACAAACAATACTGTGAACGCAAACAAACTTCATTCATATTAATTTGTTCTATGACATTTAATAAAGTAGATAGACATAAACCCAGAACTTCGTCTGAAGCCAAATTGTATCAACCGAAATTTCTAATATTAACTTTGCAAATGATAGAATATGAACAATTTAATTATTGTGCTTAGTGGTGGTTAGTCCCGCATAGTCGGAGGAGTTGAACAAACTATTACCCAATATGTGGTTTAAGCATGCTTCTGACTTGAAATCGTATGGCTTTAGACTGGGAGCTAGGAACGATATAATGTCACATGGTATATCTGTGAAGAAATCCACCACATCTACTACACGCGATCGCTGAATAGTAGAATTAAAAATAATACTGCTAATTCGTGAACGATTTTTCGTTATAAGTACCATGAGTTATTCTCATATATAGCGGTATGAAATCAGCTAGTTCTTCAAAGGCAATTTGTCAACGGATGGGAAAATTACCGTATATTAAATAATTTTGGTAGGACATTATTATAAGTGGAATTCCAAAACTCATTCAATCAACGAAAATGGTCGCAAACGTGATGAGATATTTCTTTTAAAGCTTTATACCCTCATTTGGAATTAAATTAAAATTGCGCTACAGTTTATAGGACAAAGTTATAAGTCTTTTTTGATCACAATAATAATAATCTTTTAAAATACATTATTCATTACACAGGTAAATAAAATAAATTAATTATTAATTGCACAGGTATATAGTCCAAGAGCCCCTGGCCTAAGGACGTTGGCAGCATAGCACAAAATAAAATCATACGACAAAATGTTGCTTTGAGTTCGCGACTGAGGCTGACATTTTAATTAAAGTGTGAAACAAACATGAGGATGAGAACAAATAGAAATTACAAAATAATATATGTATTCTCCTGACTTTTCATATTTAACCTACATTCATACATTTATGGGCAACGAAATTCTAGAAATGTAGCATCGCAAAGGAAAAATATATTTTACTGTGTGTTGAATGTATGCCGTTTGATGTAATAATTATGATGCCATAAAATATTATGTAAAAAATGTACTTACTAAAATTAGTCGTTACTGACCAAGTCACCGAGCCCTTCCTAAATTATATCACATATTAATTTATTTTTGGCTGAATATATTTATTTCAACAAATCATTCGATAAAATAAAAACTAAACATAAATAAAACTAATCTAATAGGCCGCTACCAATGGGCAACGTTCCCAAAATGCTGGCTGCATTGCCACGTTGTATGGCAATGCTCAATCTTTGACCAAAATAAAGGCCAGCATTTTGGTCACGTGTTGGCTTGGCAGGAAGTTTATTATTCATTATGCATGTACAGTTACTCGTAGATATAAAAAAGTTGGTAAATAAGTAACCCAGCTCCTAGCTTTGCTGTTGTTTAACATTACTCATTTTTGTTTCAGGTAATATTCACGTTGTTGGGACAAAATGTTTTGAAGATTCCAAAGATATAGGAGTGTAATCAACAATTGAGAAACGGTAAAATAAAATTCGCCCAACAATACAAAAAGTACTCTCAATTCCGACGCGACGGCTTGTACACATACATCAAAGCGATACTTTGCTTTAGCAAATGTGCCCAAAAAAGCTGCGGCCAAACAAAAAACTCTCTATATTTTTCACTATTTCTAGAATATCTGTATATTTTCGTATTGAGTAACTGAATTAATACACGATGTAAAGGAGGATGTACTTACAGAATCTAAACAATATGAATTCTGTGGTACACAGATATCTTCAATTACAATTAATATTACTTTTCTCGGAAACAATAGCCGCTGATATTTCGGTAACCCGATCTTTTCCTATTGTTCCTAACATTAACGATAAAATATTTAGTTGCTTGCTAAAAAAATACTGAAGTTTTGTCGTAAATGAATGGCTTTAGACCACCTGCTACATCTTCAGGACCGCAAAAGGCGTTTACAAATACATATTTTTTCTTTGTGAGTGAAATAATAAATGCCGCAATGTTATTTGAGGGCCAAAAGTGGAGTACGTCACACTTCAAAATTTACGTCAAAATTTCATGAACCCAACAATATCGGTTACGAATTTCATGTTCTACCATGCACGTCTCTAGAGGTGCATAAATCGAATATCGAGTGTATCATTAACATGCAATATCTGATTTGCAAGGTAATCATTGAACCCACAACCGGATTAGATGAAAATGCTAAATTCCACTAATTAACTAATCTCCGCTTGTTTAAACCCCCGTGTAGCGCAAACGCCATCACTTAGTATTAGTTACGGGCGACCGGCCGCTTTCGGTGACAACGGGTGAAAATCTACTAGCATTCGGTATTCCTATTTAATTCAATGGGCAATGCCACTGGATTTAACCGTAAACGAAATTATTCCTTCGGCCACGGTGTCAGTTTCGGCTGATCTTCAGCGTACTATCAAATCATCGCAACGCATGTGCCTCGAATGGTTTCACCCACGCTTGGCCCTGAGGCAGGGTATGAATCCGGAAAAATGTTTGTATCGCTCTAATTAAGGTTAATTGCCGTGTGTAATGTGCCGTCCGTGTGCGGTCAATGCTCATAGTGAGCACTGAGCACCCGTGCCCACACAGCCTGAGACATGCGTGAGAAATAATTTGCAGCGAATACCTCGCGATATCTGATTGCGGAACGACCGCTCTACGCCAACCATAACAGTTTCTTACACTAAACGACAACCTCCGAATCTGAGCTAACACCACGAAACTTCTATGGCAGTATTTTACCGGCTAGCCTTGGTGAGTTTTGAACCCGTGCGTTAGTTACGTTTCGGCCGACGGGCGAAACATCAGCGGCATCTCTTAATTTATGAACGACATTCATTGCCGCGTCACAGGAATATTTGATGCCATAAAACTCTACTTGGCCAGTATTGTATCGCATTCACTTACTCGTATGTAGTACACGAGTGATGTTGTCCACTGATAGTTTGTTTGGGGCCAAGTTTATTTATGGCTTTTAGGCAACAAAAAGAGGGTGCTGTCCAGAACCACGGTACGCTTCCAGGATTAACGGCGGGGGTATTATAAGATCCAAGAGTCTTCTAAACTGGGAAGAACTTCCATAAACTTGTAATTTTTTTTTTTTTAAATTACTAGAAAACTAAGTGTTATTCAAATAGGTATCTTTTAAATGGGAAATATAATGACAGATTATACACTTGCATCTTGCCCGATAACCTCGGCCTGTAGGTACTTATACCTACCTACTGTTGGCGAACTCTTCGACCAATCTCCTTTCAAAATTAATGTATGTTATTTATCGG
Organism: Hylaea fasciaria; assembly: GCA_905147375.1. NCBI lineage: Eukaryota > Metazoa > Arthropoda > Insecta > Lepidoptera > Geometridae > Hylaea > Hylaea fasciaria. The sequence continues at coordinate 4,558,846 of LR990201.1, forward strand.
TTGATATTATTTAAGTCTAGTCTTCTGTGGTTCTGTCATTGCAAAAAACTATTATTTTGCTAATAAAATTATGTATAGTGAATTTTAATACAAAAGTACTAGTCGTATTTACATACGTACCTATTCCTTCTAAAAATGAACACGGAGTTGTTGGCTCAGTTCTTATTTCTCTGTAGGAGTCTTATCAAGATTTGTTTAGACTCTAATCACCCCCTACCCCACCCTGCCTACGGCCCTGGTAGACAGTGCGTAGCGACACCCACAAAAAAGTATGTAGTGTTACGTCCAATATGTTATTTTAAGGTGTGTATACGAAGTTGTTGCCTATAAATTAGTCGGGCACGGTTAACAGTTCGTTGAAATACGGTAACATTTTAAAGGTCGGTCTCAAATAGTACCTATTCGTGTTACCTTGCAGAGTCACAACTAGTAACGTAATGTATGTGTAATTGTGTACGCTGCCTATATTTACGAGTATATAAGGGCATAGTTTTATTATATAAGGGTATAGTTTTATCTGGTACTCTGTTTGTCAATTTATGCCACATTCGTCCCACGGAAGCTCGTCACAAAAAACAGCTCGAAAAAATCTGCTTTCGTCTCACATTGTATGCTATATTCGGCCCAAATTCGTATGAGATTGCTAGCCCATAGTGATAGAGCTTATCAATCGATAACAACCGTGCCCTCCGAATCACGGAGCGATAACTTACCAAAAGTCATTGGTGGGGCCGAGGATCGAACCCGGTATCGTCGGATGTTACAGCCCACAAGTTACCACTCGACCACCATCTCTTTGTCTCATTGTCTTGATCTAAAAATATATATGATGATATTCGTCCGTCCACTCGGGCGATGCTAGATATCGATTAAAAAGAAAATTTGGAATAACAACCAAATAGGCAATCTAACAGATATTTGCCCTAATTCAATCGAGAAAAATACAGCAGGAGTTGCATGCAAAAACCAGCAATTTAACAAATTGTAATTACTGCTCAACTAGTCCAAACTCATAAGCTTTTATTCGACCATAAGTCGGAAAATGCAATTAAGTCCATTGGAAAAGCGGGAGTATTTTTCCAGTGAAATATCGGACTCGGCGCTAATGCCTTATTACAATGTCTGTGAAGAACTTCCGCCTCCATCTGGATTTACGGTTCAATTTCAACCGATTTGTGGAAAGAAAACTGTTTGACCTGTATAATTGATGGATATCATTCAAACCTATTGTTTGAGAATGCAATTGTGTTAGTAATACGATGATGCTTTTCAGTAAAGCACTCATATTACAAGTAGCATTATATTCTGTGTTTTTATGTAAGGAAGGTTACACACCAACGCGAAACGGACCCACAGATAAATGCCTGGCAGTTTAGGCCGCTGCCGCCGCTCGAGACGTATCTTGTTTTTGCGGGGCTTGCAATAAATATATGCCGCTGTCGAGCCATCGATAGTTTCGATAGTGATGCGCCAGGGTAACCCAACGGCGGCGTTCATCGGCCGTTAGCTTACGAGTGTAGACGCTGCTGAATGTCTTTGGATGAGATATTTTATTGGACAGTTATAAGGTATATTCTGGAAGAATACTAGGCATACATTATTGCCAAATCACACCACACAAACACAAATCCACTAGTTTTCTAATAAAATATTTTGCTAATAAAATGCGTAGAACGAGCAAAACTGCATGGAAATATATCTACCGACCATAGAAATTATAATTATTGTAAGATCCACGTGGCATACTTTTATCCATCCGCCCCAAGTAATCTTTGGACAATCTGGAATCTGGAAGGTCGGGGTTTCAGGTATTCAGTAATTAATCCTTGAACTATTAGATAACACTGTTGAGTCCAACCAATTAAACTCAATCAGAGACATTTGTAATTGGTAACCGCTTCCAATACCACCATTCATATCAGTCCGTTTAGTTAACCACGACTAATAAGGGAAATTACTCTCTTTGTTCTATCACCGATTTTATACAGTTTAGTAAATCACTGCTAATTTAGCATTAGGGCAATACCAGCGTTTAACATTCATACTGTGCGGTCATATTCTGGGTTAATCGCTTGAAACATTAATGCATTTTGATACTGTTTTGGATGTAAATCAGGTTTATTTTCATAATAGATTAGGCTAACACAAAAATAAATAAAAAAACAAAAAAAAAGAGCAATCACATTTTTGTAATTATTACATACGATACATTTCACTAAGACTAGCAGCTTACTATATCCTCAGATAATGCGGTGACTCTGTCTACATTTCTACCAAAGTACTTTGAGCAACGACCTACGAGAGCAAAAATACCAGTTAGTTATAACCAAAAGACTTCGTAACAAATGTAAACACGAGCCGACTCTGGTGTGCCTTGTGAGGTCAATCCGCAAACCGTTTCCATTATAAACCGAAGGGTTGAAAGCTTGTGTCCGGTAACAAGGCCACAGTGGCCACAAATTGTTTTAATCTGTTATAAATCAGTGAACCTTTTCGTTTGGGATACGCTTGAGCGGATGTATAAATGGGTGTAATCGATTTGCACATTCGTATGTCCATTCAGAGGAATATTACAAATGATGTGTTAACAATAACAGGGGTGCTACCACAGGTTCTAGGTTTACGAAAAATCGCTTCACTGTTAATTTCGTTCCTCCATTCTCCACATCCATGTATTCAACTTGACTGGGCTGATTTATGTAAACTAACGTACCTACCTATGTTGTATTTTAAAAAACTATCGTTTTGATATCGATGACAGTTTTCAATTGAATTTAACGACGACTCAAAATTTTTTTGAACCAGAGAGAATAATCACTCGACGTGACCCTCTCCATTTAAGAGCAACGCACAAGTTAAAATAACAAAATTAAACCTGTTCTAACTTCCCCACCCTTCTGCTTCTTGCGGCCTAACAATTTTGATAATGACCAATATAGCTTTCAGTAGCACTAACAAAAGTAAATCTTGGTGACCTAAAACCCTGTTACGGTTCCAAACTAGAACATTAAGCTACTAACTCAACGCCGGAGCTGAAAAGATGCCAAACATTTCAGGTCACAGTGGCGACGCAATGTCTCGCCAAAGAATAAACCTCCCATAAAATCCATAGCCTCGAATACAATCTACCAACTGTTCTACATCTCAAATGTGACCTTAGGGAAACAAGAAAATCAATGCGGTACCTCATTAAAGCAACCTTCTTCGTTTTCCCTGTACTCATACACTCTTCGTTTTCTCAAAATTTACATTTGTAATTTGATGAAGTACAGAAAGACGTATACTGGATTGCGATTAATTTACTTGCTGTAGTAGTTGCTAATAATTGAATATAGAGGACAAAATGTATGTGAGGGGTATTAAAATTTGATTTGCCACAATTTGTGGATTTTAGTTATTTAAAAGTTCTTCAAAATCAAAATCGACGCTTTTGTTTGAAAATTACTCACGAGAATTTTCCAAACGAACGGTGGCATCTCCTGGTCATCCATACTAATATTATAAATCTGAAAGTAACTCTGTTTATCTGTTCATCTGTTTATCTGTTTATCTGTATATCTGTTTGTCTGTTTGTTTGTTACCTTTTCACGGTTAAACAGCTGAACCGATTTAGATGAAATTTGGTATAGGGGTAGATTGGGCCTACGAGACGGACATGGGCTATCTTTTGTCTCAAAAAATAATCTCGAAGGGGATGAAATAGGGGTTGAAAGTATGTATGGGGAATCCATAATTCCTCAAGTTAGGGATCTGAAAATTCTTATTTAGGCTTTTGGTAAGAAATAAATAAATACGGGTTTTAGCTTTATTGCAAAATCTCCTAAAGGGGGAAAAGCAAGGGGGTTGAAATTATGAGGTATTTTTTTGATGCACCCCCTACGGACCACAATAAACGGCTGAACGGATCGTAATTTAATTTGGCAAGTAATTAAAGGGGGAGAGTGCGCTGGGAGTAGAGGGGGGAGGGGAGGGGGAGAAAGAGGGAGAGTGGGGGGAAAGGGGGAGAGTGGGGGGAAAGGGGGAAAGTGGGGGGAATGAGGGAGTAGATGGTAGAGTGAGGGGAGAAGAGGGTAGAGTAGGGAGAAAGAGCGGGGAGAGTGGGGGAAAGAGGGGAGAGTGGGGGGAGAAAGAGGGGAGTGTGGGGTGAGAGAGGGGAGAGTGGGGTGAGAGAGGGGAGAGTGGGGGGAGAAAGAGGAGAGTGGGGTGAGAAAGAGGGTAGAGTGGGGAGAAAGGGAGGGGAGAGCAGGGAGAAAGAGGGTAGAGTGGGGGGGGGGAAAGAGGGGAGAATCGGGGGAGAACGAGGGGAGAGTGGGGAGCAAGAGGGTAGAGTGGGGGAAGAAAGAAGGGAGAGTGAGGTGAGAAAGAGGGGAGAGTGGGAGGAGAAAGAGAGGAGAGAGGTGAGAATGATGGTAGAGTGGGGAGTAAGAGAGGGGAGAGCGGGGAGAAAAGGGTAGAGTGAGGGTAGAAGTGGATAGGGGGAAATAGGGGAGAGGGGGAGAGAGGGGGGTGGGAGAAAGAGAGATTGAGTGCGCAATATATAGAAATAGAGGGAAAGGGAGTGAGCGAAGGAGGGAAAGGGAGAGATATAGACGGAGAGGGTGAGGGAAATAAATATAATGGATGAGATGGACAGGGAGAGAGAAGGCGAGAGATTGAGAATGGAGAGGGATATTATTGATAGAAAGATAGGGAAAGATATAAGGAGAGGGAAAGAGATAGAGGTAGAGGAAGAGAGATAGAAAGAGCGAAAGAGGGAGAAAGATATAAATAGAGCTAGAGAGGGAGAAAGATAGAGGAAAAGGGAGAGAGAAAGAGATAGATATATTCTTACGTAGCTGTTCCCCGCGACATCAATTGATTTTCTAAACAGTTTACATTTTATATAAAAATGCGAACGAAGTTGCGGGTATCAGCTAGTAACGTATAATTTAAATATTTAAGATAATTTTGTGACCTCTATCCGGAGTCTAGTAATATTAAGAACTGCAAACGCAAAATTCTATAATATGAATTATTTCGTATATAATATATCTAATTAAATTATTATTGGCAGATTATGACAAAAATGGTTTTGAGTTTACAAACATCAAATCAAAGCTTTGATACCAAGAAACCGGAAATAAGCATTCGGCGCCATTATCCGTCGCTCCAAGAAGACTATGATAAACCCTTAAGTAGATAAAATCCCAATGAATCTTGCTCTCGACCGGCAATGGTAGGAAATATTCAAAATCCCTTAATCCGAAACGCTATAAAATTTGTAGACGATGTATAATTTGCTTGAAAGCTCTCGTAAAACTGAGAGCAGATTAATTAAGATTTTGGATGGGAAGCGCAATAAATTGGCATCGAAATAGGGCTAGTATAGGACTTGAAAATAGAACTTACAGTATCTGTAGTTTCGGGTATCTTATCATGAACTCTTCTGTAGCAATTTCAAGTACTTCTTCTGAATCCTAGTTGATAAAATGATTGAGTGGCGTATTTGAAGCCGAGATTTGACTGTTGCGTTATAATGCCCACTGAAGTTTTGAAATTGGTTTTTATCACTTACCAAATATTTCTGTAGAAGTAACTCTATTGGGTCATCCATTTTGCCACCTTATGAAAAAGATGTAGGCTGTACGTATATGCAAATACCTATATTTGATTGATTGGTGACACAAATTAAACTGAATTCTTCAACATTTTCGTATGGTTTTTCAAAATGTCCACAAAACTAGTTAGCCCTCTATCAATTTGAGCTGTCAAAACTCAAGGAAAGAAAGTCGCTTGGACGTGAAATATTACAAACAAACCTTTTCACTATTCAAATTTGTCTAAGTTATTGAATGAAAAATAGCAAATCTGTCGTTTCTAAACTTTGTTGACTTTTTAATCGATTCTGTGATTTTATTACGTGTGAGTTGGTTTTAAGCTTTCGGCGGGCTTTGCACGCTCTCCCTCGTAATCAAGTCAAAAGTAAAGTAAGTCAGAGGAAATTAACTTACATTTCTTTTTCCTTATTTAGCCCCCATTTTTTACGTCGTCAGCGTATTTATTCAAGGTGTAAGATTTTACCGTGGTGCGTATATTATCGGGAAAGCTTTTTCGCCGCGCGATTCAACACACGGGCAAATAAAATGCGAAAATTAAAATTCTCAACCAAATTATTAGAATCCCCTGTTAGCCCACACCAGCCAACACCCATTAAACATAACCCTACTTCTCAACGGTCGGATAAAAAGAGCTTCCGAAATAACTCTGTTTTCATAATATATTAGGGTTATAGTATTATGAGCTTTAAAGCCTATACTTATTAGTGACAAATATGTAGTTAACTAACGTCAAAACCAGCACCTCCAAGAAAAAATACTATACTTTTTTGTTCTTCATATCATTTGAGATCTTTTGGATGTTTTAACCCTTCTTTTAATAAGGATCTTCCTCGGAGCACGCCTGTCTTACACCTCATGAGCGTTACCTATCTTATTATGATTGCCTAAGTATTACGGCAGCAGCAAACCAATCACACACGCCTAGTAAAAGGAGGTGGTTTAAAAGCCTAGCTTTTTAGCCGTAGTATTCATTATGTCACGCGCTCGGTGGTTTTGTCGCAACCGAGGCCATGAATTAAGGTGGGGGCGCATTACACCCGACAGGAAATTTGCACGCCCGCTCTCGGGTGCGTATTATAGCCACACTGTCACGAGCTTTAACCGTATTAGTGGAACGCTTTTGTCCAGTTATAATTAGTGTCTGGTTCAATGGGCCATCGGATTTTATCGGAGCCAGGGAATGAATTTAAGTTGATGATTAGTTCTGATATTATTATGCCCGCTCGGTTTCATGAATGTGAATGAACAAGGCAATGAAATTTTAGAAAGTGGCGTGAGCTTACAGTGTTATCTGGACGCGTTTATTATAATTAGAGTCCTGCCAGAATCGCTATTGGGAAATCGTAAACGGTAATTGAACTGATGACATAAGATAGATAGCAGGAAAGACCTGGCACAGATGAGTGGCACAAAGAGATCTATCATTATAGCCATGAAGGTGCAAAATAATGATGATAAAATAGAACTAAAACAGTCAGGTGATCAAAATAAAGATTATTGGATGGAATGCCGATCAGTCTATTTGCATTCGTACAGATCTAGATGTGGTCAGAATACTTAAAATTTGCTTAAAAATAATTTTAACTAATTGATACGTCTGAACATAACAGACCCTGAATCAGTTTAGTTTTGAGGCTTACATAAAGGCGCGTCCAGACATCACGAGACATGTATCGCGAACAGTGCGTCGCGGTAATCTCAACATCATCGCAAGAATGTATGCTGTATTAATTATAACTTCTGTTGTTCCTTAGAATTACACAATTTCAACACGTATGTGCTATTTTTGTTTTCCACATACCTAGATAGGTTTACATATAAAGGTTTTCTATGCAAAGAAGCTTCATTTTCAAATTGAAATTGGCAATTGGTAACCGTTTTATCGGAATCCTTCCCCAATCTTTTATTGGCACTTGGCATAATGTTATGTAGACCTATTTTCAATCGTACCCGTCCAAATTATTTATGCAATAAGCGTCCACGGTACTCTGATTTGAGGAAATATAATAACACTGACTATGCTGTGAAAATAATCAAAAGGCAGTCTCGTTTTGATGGGAATCGCCACACACGAAAAATGATTCCTTTTAACAAACGCTGTTTATCACCATCGTGTCTCTTTCGACCATTGCGTCCTGGAATTTGGTTAAAACATCGTATTGACAGTATTAGACAGCTGACTGCGAAGACGCAGTCTAAGGGTGTTCGCGTTCTAGTAACGAAGTCCAAGAGTTTTGGCCGCCTCAGACGAGATGTTCTATGAAACTATGCAATCTGTGTACCTACTCTTAGTAACGTCTAGCTTTCGTCATAGAATACCTATTAATGCCCCAGAAGAAGGGGCACTCTCTATTTTTAAATAAGAGTGAGATGGCAGATCCGGAGTTGTTTGACATTTTAAACGAGATTGAGTATCTTTTGCGTACATACGCAGTAAGTACAACGCGGACGACGCTATAGCTTCGCACTTGTTTTCTATCGTATCAAAGTCCTCATCAAGTCAAAGTCGCATCAAGATCAGTGCCCTATCTGGCCAACTACGTCAGAAGTTTTTAGGATCATAACGATCGATTTATTAAAGCGTCACTTGAGGCTTCAAACGCAATGCGGTTAAAGTATCGACTATACATTTTTCTCACTCAAAAAGTCAATTATGTTACACAGCCGCCGAAATTTAGTATTACATGTTAAACATCACAATCTTAGCCTTCGCTACTATTGTGGTACCATGCTTCATCTCGGAGACAGGTCAGGCTATAACTCACACGCCCATAGCCGGATTGGGTACGGTTAGGAATCTACAAGGTGCGCGCTCGCAGTTTCACCCGCGGTGTGAAATACCTTATACATTATTCCAAGGCATCATTAAAGTGTCCTTATAATCTTGTGGAGGTCAAAGGTGTGGAGTGGATCGTGGTGATGATGATCCACTTGAGAAGCACCTCCAACATTCCGGGAAGTGTTCCGACCGAGCCAGGTGATATTGCTCGGGGACAGCTGTCCGATTGTTCCTCGTTGAAACTTCTACTTATACGTCCGGGCCGCGCGAATATCGTTTGCGCGATGCAGGATAGTTCCGTAAATGCCCGCTACGTGCCGTTTTGTCTAGTGTGGCGGATGAGGTTCGCCACAATCTACACTAATATTATAAAGAAGACAACTTTGTTTGTTTGGTTGTAATGAATAGGCTACGAAACTACTAAACTGATTTGAAAAATTCTTTCACTGTTGGGAAGCTATGCTATCCCCGGTACACATAGGCTACCTTTTATCCCGTCAAAATTAATGGTTCCCGCGGGATAGTAGTTAACGCGGGTGAAACCGCGAGGTGCTTCTAGTATATTATAAGGAAGAGAAATATAAAAACAAAAGATCGAGCCACATAATGTCCTCAAATCAAAGGACTAGAGTAGAAAATCAGAACAAACATTAGCTAACCTCATGACTCGAACATTTGTCTTGATCTTGACTCAAAATAAGTAGGTGTACTTAATAATGTATTTGTATACGCACATAAACTGAATCAGGGTCTGTAAAATTAGGCGATAGCTCATTACGTTAAGAAGCTGAAACAGCGCCTGAGAAATTAGGCGGTCGGGTTTTACGCAATTGTGGGAAGTGTTGGAAATTGTGTTTCAGAGAGGACGAGTAGATTCAAGTGAGAAACAGTGGCCTAGTTAGTGAGTTAACTGTTTTCCAGAGTCAGCATAAAAGTTTGTTTCGATATTTTCAGGTCGTGATGTTATGTTACGTTAAGTTACGTTACCTAATGACTATAGTGAACGGGTATAAATGAATAGCCATAGTTTGAGGGGTCGATTATGACGATATAAGTAATTTAAGAAGTGTCTTATTTTTCATTAATTTCAAATCCGCGATCACTACATAGGTACCAAGTACCTACTTACTATTAGCAATAGTTATGTTTAGTTTTGTATATAGACAATAAAGACATCATTATTTGTAACCTGAAAAAAGAGTCCTGGGTCCTACGATACGGGATTCGAGCCTATTGTGGGAACAAGGTGCTGCTTTTTCACTGTAGTTGTGTCACAAACCTTAGTCAAATTAAATCTTTTCTCATTTTCATTCTCCACAAACACAGAACGTATCCTACAATAAACTAATTGTTAATGTTACAATACCCATAATTACCGACAAACCATACCATAATTAACGAAGTATAAATGTTAAGTTAGGAAATTTTGTGTGTGGCTATCACTGAATGGACTAGTTTTGTAATATGTGTACAATCACCGTTGCTCTATGGCTTTAATCCTTTCCTCTCCCATTATGTCACTCAAAATCCCTTTGTGAATAGCTGTCGGTGCTTTATAGATTCGTAAGTGGGGTCTTGTGACAGCGCTATGAGTATATTATAAAATACTAGCTGCGCCGCGCGGTTTCACCCGCGTTTGGATAATATACGATATAATTATAGTTATGAATGTAACCTATGTGTTATTCTGATGTATAAGCTATATTATTGTAAAGATTCATTAAAATCTATTCTGTAGTTTTTACGTGAAAGACTAACAAACATCCATCCATACTTACAAACTTTCGCGTTTATAATATTAGTAGGAGTAGGATATACATACACTTCGATTCACGAAAGATGACCACGGCGCAGAAGTTTGTTGCGCCCCTTACTCGGTTACTTACCCTTACAGAAGTGTTGTTGTTGTTGCGAAGGATACAAACAGAGGTTATTTAACCAACATTAAAAATTATTTTGTCTTAAGTCTTTTCTTCATGAGTGTACGTGCGCAGACGGCCCGCCATTTGTAGTCATCTTTCGTGAATCGTACTGTACTTACTCGTAGCTACGCTGGGTGTGAAACGGCTAATGATGAAGTCAGAAGACATTGGCGTGCTATCTCATTCTACGCTACGCAAATAAAAAATGAAATACCACCACCTGCTAACACCTTTCATACCATTATAGCGACTAGGTAAGTAAACAGCCGCTCATAAAACTAACAACGCAAGGTCGGGGCACGGTAGCATCTCAAATTAATGAGGCAGTCACGCAAATATCCACGTGTCATGAAAGGTGTCATCGTAGCTTTTAGGGTTAACAGACGGCCTTCGGTATTATTTATGGGGCGGCAGTTTGCACAACCCTATTACCACTTTAGTGACGTAAGTGTCTATAGGCTGGGTACCTCTTACACGAAAGAGGGAGTCGTATGGTTATCCCACATTGTATTTTTTTGGCTAGCGACCAACGTTGAATTTCGGTGAATATTATTGGAGTAGTACATGTCCATGAATTGTTTTATATTAAATTTACGTGCAAAAACCAAGCACCCTAATATGCCTACGACTGATACATACGTTGGTTAAATAAATAGGTAAACCTATAACCTATTAAGGCGTATCTTCCGGCTTCCATATTTCACTCAATTTCTTAATGATCCTGCCTTCATTACACGGCTCTACCGTAGGATATAGTGGAAAATGCCTACCGTATCATATACTCCTAATTAACATGGCAAGATGGTGCTATAATAGAAGTAGATCTTTCAAGAACACGACTAAAGTTCAGTGCATTTCCTGAAACTTAGTTCCTAATTAGTTCTTCGATAGCGCCACGCTATAGACTACATGCAAAGGCTTGTATTTCTTGTTCTGTAAAGTTGTCAATTTCCAATATATTGTATATTTATAATAAGTAGGTTCTTATTTGATAGATAGCTATAAAAAAGTGTCTAAGTATATTTTTCAAAAATGAAATACATACGAGAATGAGTATCACCTCTTTTTAAGAAAATCGTTTTTATTACGTTGCAATAACACAAATTATATTTCCAACGTTTATTGTTAAGTATTAACTTTTGACGGTTGCGTAGGTACATAATTATGCTTTACATTTATATTTTTCTAGTTCGGGTTGTATCTATGTAATCTAAAATCTAAATAATTAAGTTATTAATTACTCGTACGACAAGTTTTATTAACTTGAGGACTAAGAATATGTTGACTAACCTTACCAACTTTCAAACAAAACTTCGTGTCTTCAATATCTTTACAAGACTATAACATCACAAATATTTCAAAGTGCCTTCAATATCGCCAACAGAAAAAATACAAGAGTAGAGGGAAAAAACAAGCATTTACTCCGTTTTCCATCATCTGACAATATTGCAATTTTTACGAAAATATCGTTATCGTAGTAATAACTTCACGATTGGCTACTAAGTATGCAATATTACATATTTTCTTCCTGGTTTCACAATTCCTGGTTAATTCTTTATATACATATATTTGTTGAGTCTTGTTACATCTCACAGTTTAACTGGCAGTTTTTTACTTTGATATCCATTACACTCTTTCAAGAATAGTTTTGGAATAATAAGTAGGTACCTACCTACCCAATTATATTAAAAATGTGTTTTTAAAAGTACCTACCTAACGAATTTTACCAGAAATTCGATCTCCGAAACCGCAAAAAAAGAAAGGTATCTGAGAAAAAATTAATAACTCCCAAAAATATGTCCTAGTTGCAATAAAATAGCTGTTTAATTAAAAAAGCAATTGAATGTGTGACCGTTTATTTTAAGCAAAGGACAGGAGAGTTTAGCGGTATAATTTATTACAGCACCTGGTTCCGTGCAATCCCGAGGTGTTATTACTAATCGCTCGTGAAATTAATATGAAAACTTTGATGAATTCCAAAGATTAATTATATTCTGTAAATATTTAACAAGACCAGCGTTGCTGGCAAGTTTGGTTGGGTGTAGCTTATTTGCCGAATCTTTGATTAGATTTCTAAATTTACATCGTAGCTCTGTACTGTGAGCTTTTTCACATGAAACGAAGTTGTTTGACTGAGAAAATCGAATTTAATGTATACCTAGGTAATTTTTGCGTTGACATTCATCATCCATGGTGTTTATACTTTCTGCAAGACGTAGGTATTAGGAACGTTAGGGGTAACGTGCGCGTCCGAATATCACAAAAGGAAGTCGTTAAAAAATAAACTACAACTTTGAAGTCAAATTTATTCACAACAATCTTGAATAAATCTTCAGCTCGGCGTTGAATTGGCAGATCGGCGTAGATATCGGGAATGTCTTGAGGCAAGTGTTTTTAATCCTCATACTCGATAGTGCTCCACAACGGCGTGTAAAATGGATGTGGAATTGTGAACTTTGTATTCTTTTTGATTGCATGGGTTCCGTAAATTTTGTTCGCGATTTATGTCGCGTAGGCTATGGGGGCGAGGGAGTATGGAAAACTGTTGATTTCACGTCTTGAAAATTAATCCCCTGACCCACTTGACCACCTATATAGCTCAATCCTTACACTACGTTTGTTCTTTATTTACTAACGAGCCTGAGACAGCAAACATAGCATGGGATAGCAGCGAATCGGTTGATCATTTTTGCCAAACAACTTACAAACAAAAACTACGCGAATCCAACAAGTTTCTTAGTTAACCTAACATGACGAAACAATTTTCTACAAAAGTAACGTTGTATTTTTTCCGTCTGTGTCCGATTGCTTTTTCTACGTCCGTAATTTTTACCTAGATGAACTGGAATGTTGCCATTCATAAAATGTAGGTAGGTATACCGTTTATTTTTCATTGATTCTTTTGTCGCGCTTCTACTTTGTTTGAAAGGTTCCTTTTAGATTCTCCTAGAGATTAATAAACACGATAGATGGACTGCTGGCGTGTCAAATTCGGACGTGTGTGGGGTAAAGCCAAGTGTAAGGCTTAATTAATAAATAAGGCCAAGGCTATATTTAAACTATTTCCTAAGACTTCCCAATTCATAGCCATTCTCAATTAAGTCCGGTGTAGCCAGTGGTAGCTGCAGTGCTTTCCTCATAATTACCTAAATTACCTAAACCTACCTACGAATTACCTAAAGCACGTCAATGTATAATTTATGAATGGATAATTGAGTGAACACTAGAACAATAATTTAACATTGAACTTAGAACAATAATTCTAAAAAAATATTGTTTCCACATTCATTTACGACAGTTACTTATTCACACGCGTGCGTACGCACAATGTCCAAAGATCATACTCACTAGTAAACACAGAAACGAGACTTCTTCTAGTTAACATTTCGCAGCGCTCGCGTATCGGAAAACTGTGCTTTTCCAATTCCTGTCACGAGGGGACAGGGCGGCGCAGCCTCTCTGCTATTGAATACCCGCTGTAGTTAGACACCATTTTATTTTATTCCCCCTCTGAACGGGAAAGAATATTTTTACTCTTTGTCGTCAGTAATTGAATTTTGTTCGGAGTAAGTACGAGTTCCGCGGTGAAAGAGATTCTCGTAAATGCGATGTTTGGAATCTATTCCATTATGTCGGAAAGCTATAAGGATATTTTTGTGCTTGATTGAATGCGTAATGCGTAATGAACCTTATCATAGCAGAGTTAAATAATTGTCTTTGATAATTATTAATTGTTATTCTGGGCTGATCAAAATAGACTAATAGCTCGTACTTAATTCCACTAAAATGCAGATAATTAATCCGTATAAGTACTACAGATAAAAATTGATATACTTACCTATTGTTCGTTTAATACATAAATAATAATGTATCACTAAGCATAAGCATGTGTAGGTAATACGCAGAAGCCTTTTACAAACTTTTTACAAAGAATCGTTTAACTTCTTCGGAACACAATAAGAATTTAACTAAAAGGTTTATAAAACTTAATAAGCTCCGATTGCTTGCCGTTCAACTTCGGACTTTATTAAAAAATATATTTCCAAATGCTAAGAAATCTATGAACTACGGAAGAAGGTAAGTATATGAATTGTAACAGTTTTGTGTAGCTGGCAAGTTGGGAAGTGTATTAAGCTAAGCGTTTTCAGATAGCTTCTTAATGGATACTCCGTATACTAAATTCACGTTCTTACTTACCTCTACAAGCACTGAGAAATTCCGAAATATCAGCACTATGTTCCGAGGTATGTGTAGGTATGGAATGGCGCTTGTGCTTTTTATGGCTTATTTGGACATCACTTGCACGATTTTATTTAATGGCCGGGATCTCGGACCTTTTCTTCTTAGCTGCTCTTTTTCGCTTAGCCAACAAGATTTTCACTTGAATCGCAGAGTTGTCCCGATAAACGAATATTTATGTAAATGCAGCGTTTTCCCCCGACGACCGCATAAAACGGTACGCTATTTCACACGATCACTCCGCAATTTCTCATTGAAAAATTCGTTTATGCGGGATATGGGAATATACGATGCTCGTATTCGATGACAAATGTGTGTAAAAAAAGGTTTTTATGTCATGTTTCGTCGGTTTAAAGAATAATTAGCGAAAAGATATTATAATGAGCTTGTTAGATGGGACTTTAATTCTCTTTGAGCATGAAATTTGTTCCAAACAGTAAGAGTTTCTAAATTGTTAATACCTACTTAATGCTATTACATAAAACGTAATTTAAAAAAAGGTTGGCAGTAGATATTTAATATGACTTAAATCTTAAGCTATGCTATTTTTAAATTGTTATTACTACGCTATAATATTTATATTTTTAATAAATAATTAATTAACACATAAATTTATTAACATTAACTTAAATTTATTTACATTAACAGTAAAATGTATAATGTAAAATAAACTTCATATGTAAAAAAACTAGATTTATAAACTATATGCAATGTATTTATTTGTTAAATGTATGTATGCAAACATAGGTATATAATTTTTTAACATTTTATCTGCCCTCCAACTATATGGATAAAGCTCAAAGATTAATATGGGTCCAACTTCTAGATATGCTTAGAGATCTCTGAATGCTGAGGCAATTGTTAGAGAGCTAAAATTATTGCTACCCCTTTTGTTTCAGTCTAAAAGCAACACCATTATGATTCGAGCTAAAACTTAATTTAAGTTTAGTTTAGTACACCCAGAAATACCATTAACTTTTAAATTATTTTAATACAATTTTGTCATAGCTTAAATGAAATAAGTTTCATTCTCAAAATCTCATTACGTTCCCGTAAATCCCTACTGGATGAGTGAAAAGTTCACACGTTGTGTGTAATCTACAAAGTTTGCTAAGTGTTTTACGCGAAACCTCCATATTTTCGGCTTGTAAATGGCGTATAATGCGTAAAACGTGCCTAAGGTGGCACGCAAGGTATATGAATATTATGACAAGACGCTCTACTTTAAGCACTGTAGTTTAAACCCTTGTTGTCTCACAAGATACTAAGTACAGTGACTGGCGAGAAATAATCTTACTGGAATCTTACTGGAAATCCAACTGCCTTTTGCGTCTGTGATTTGCTATATCGATTCGCGAGCTTTCAAAATTATATTCGCAGATAGGCGTTCACTTGTTAAACGATATGTGAGATAAAGTTGAATTTCCACAGAAATAGTGATCGTAATGTGCTTAAACGAGGGCAAAGAGCCCGCAACTAATCGAACTCAGTTTATCGTCGATTAACCTACTAAGACCGCAGACGAACGGAACAAACTACCCAACACAACTTAGAAATGATGCAATAAAATCACAACATGTACGGTACAAAGCCTCTTCAGTCTTCATGTTCATTATTCTTTTATCGGAATAGATGCGGTCATAATAAACCATTGTGCGCCAACAATGATGGACAACGCATTCAATGAAAGAGGAACTACTTACTGTCCGTTATTATTAAAGACAGATTGGAGAATAGTAGTTTGTACAACAAGGGACGAAAACGACTAACCAGCCATACTGGGCGTTTTGCCTCCCGAGCGTAGTGAGGGAGCCATAGAATAGAGTTATTACTAGCGAATGGGTATCGTAAAGTGCAACGAAGAACCCTAAATGAGGATAGGTAAAGGCTATCAGCAGGTGTTCTGCAGTTTTCGGCGTTAGACCCTCAGCTACTCAGACTTTCCACTCTCAGCTAATCATTTAGACTAAATGATTTACTCCAAGAAACCCTCAAATAAATTCACGCTTAAATTCAGTTTGCGTGTGATCTTGGAAGACTCGGTTCGTATTCGAGCCTTGTCCGGTCCATTCATGACCAGAGTGAATAAGTAGAATGAATATACAGGTAAGGGATTTTGTGGGGAATAGAAATCCCTTTGACCTTTTTGCAGTTGGGAAAGAGTAAAATAACTATATCGATACTTGCGATGATAGTATTTCCTATTTGTAGCCAAGAAAAAAGCACTGGCACTATTTTTATATTACTAGTTATTTTAAGTATTTTATGTACTACGCAATCCCATAATTGTAGACATAGAAATATAGGAATGGATATTTGAAACGACTCACGATTGTTCAATATGGGTACCGCATAATAATATTAGTTCACCAGTTTCATTTCAATGTAAGTAAACCTATTGTTATTTTTCACTTTTTAGTGCCTTTCTGTTAAGGCTGAATAGTTTTTCTATTAATTTTTCGACATGTCCTTTTGACAAATCGAGAAACTTGATGGTAACAAAACCAAAATAAAAAATAACGTTAAACTTCACAAAACCGACATCATGATTCTTCTCCATTCACTATTAATGAAACAGTTGTCCACATCCCACTTGTGATGTCATCGGTAA
This sequence comes from Hylaea fasciaria, assembly GCA_905147375.1. Classification (NCBI taxonomy): domain Eukaryota; kingdom Metazoa; phylum Arthropoda; class Insecta; order Lepidoptera; family Geometridae; genus Hylaea; species Hylaea fasciaria. The sequence goes on from LR990201.1 coordinate 4,575,994, forward strand.
CATGTAGCTAGTTAGTGAAGGCGCATCACTAGTGCCTCCAGGCCCTACGTGCTCAAATGACCAACTATATTCCCCTATACGTGCGCACGGGCTCGGCGCAGATTAGTGGATGTCAGTTGCTCATAAAACATACGATATAGGGCAGGTATAGGCTTACGGAAAAATTATTAGGTACCGTAAGTCGTTTGTATATAAAACGCAGAATTTTATTTGTGCTCTCGTAATTGCATTTCGTCTAGTATTTATTCCTATAGATGATCATAGATGGTTGAATCATTCTGGTGTGCTGATGAATGGCCGGATGTAATATTGTTTTTATGTCCCCTAAATGGGATACCCTATGTCAATGGAATAAGATCTACCATATGGCATATTTTATACCACATGCAACATACTACAAACGAAGCAAAAAACTAAAAGACACGTTGAAGGGCCTTGGATGACTTGAGAACCCCTGGCACCAACCCCTTTTACAAACTAACAACCAAGTTAGGTATTCCGTCTAAATTTTTCTTTTTAGGTCGAACCGGTCATTCCATTCTTGTGAATCACTTTTCATGTTATCATATCCGTTACAGGGCGACAAGAATACCCAAATCCATCACAAATGTAGAACTTTCTACGGTTAGGCGCGTTGAAGGACCAGCTTTGAATATCAATGATATCCAACATCGAAATACAACAAATATTACGAATTGAGAGATTGGTTTTCCTTCGCAGAGAGGAATTCTTCGTGTCACAGGGATTGTCACGTGCAAATAGGTATTGTGGCATTACACACACACACATACATCAGATAGACAGTTTCGGTCTTACCACAACAGTTTAGACCAGAGTTAAACAGAGGTTTCTTAAATTTCGTTCCACAAAATCGACCGTATATCACACGCGTTTTCTTACTCAATCCTGGCATTCTTCATTATTAGACTTGTGAATTTGATATTGAGTTCGAAAACGTGAGGGTTAGACGTCAATTTGTGGAGAATATGTTCAGACACATCTGTTCAACTCTGGTGTAAATCTTTTGTGGTATGACCTTTTGTGTTAGGGTTCATCGCGATTTTAAACCTGCAATCCTCATAAACTCTTACCCAGTGTTCGTATGCTCTTGAACCGAACTTGAAAATAATAAGAATCCGTCAGAACAAATCGATACGACTTGTGACATCGTTGCGATTATACTACTAAAAACTAAAAAGCATACTACTAAAAAACTAGACTATTACTATTAAAATAATTAGAGGTTTTGAAAATGAACAGACACGGAAACTTTTTGAGAGATTTCAGCTAGTTATGTTTGAAAATGATGTAAAAATTCACGGCAAGCGGCAACACGACTCTAGCTCGCTTACAAAGGAGTTTGTTTGCATGCCCCTCGTGTCTTGCGGTGAAGTATTTTCAGGAACTTTCGTGTCGTTTGGGTTCCCGTTTTATTTGTGTCAGGGAGGTACCTAATTAGGCTCGTATTAAAAGGGTTGACTTGTAAATAGATACACAGTGTAAAAAGTCGCTAAGATACAAAAATAGTATCACCATATCAGTGACAGAACTAACTTTTACACCGATGTGGAATTTAAGTTCTAGAAAACCCAGACTCAGCAATCTCTCTTTGTACTATCCTTCTTATTTTTTTGTAATTACTATATAGGGGCATAACGTTTCAGATGGATGACGGTGAATTATACCTAGGCATATAATACTTGCAAGAGCGAAGTCGAGAGGAGACGAGACTAATTAAAATTGTTCATCCGTTTTGTTTTCAAATATACGGTGGAGTCGCTTACAGTGAGTAGGTATGTCACAATTAAAAACAATCCACGCTATGAAAAGTGAGTGTCGTAGTCTCACTTTATTATTGCAATCTACCTACAAGTCCTAGGTAAGTGTAATACGATACTTTCCTGCGGGAACCATTTGAGGTCCAAAGCGCAAATAGTTAACCGATTTCAAAAGAGCCGCAGCAAAAAGAAAGTGGGAAACGACCATGGAAAACCAACAGGTTTTTCTTTATGCCCTTTCAGTTTTAAAAGAACTGTTCACATAAAACCAGTAGCAATTGACCTTCCTGTCGCTGTACATGCCGCTTTCAACGGCCAGTGATTTGTCACCATTTCTGTCCAGCTATTGAGATGGACAAAAATGGTGAGCAGGGGCATTGGTCCACACTCACCGAAGCCTAGAGTGATGGCTACAGCAACAATGTTATTTTTTTAGACCAATGGCGGTCTTACCACAAAATATGTAAACATGAGTTAAACAGATGTCTAAATATTTTCTCCACAGATCGACGTCTACTCTCGCTTTTTCTAACTCAGTAACAAATTCACAAGTAAAATAATTAGGAATGCCAAGATTTAGTTAGAAAACGTGAGTGATAGACGTCGATTATGTGGAACGAAGTTTTCGAAACTTCTGCTTAACTCTGGTTTAATCTTTTGTGGTAGGGCCGTGATAGTTTCAAAGAAAACTGACTAGTGACACTCTCTAGGCTGGTCCTGCTGAAGTATACAAAGTGAGTCACTTCGGGCCACTAAAGTACTGGTATGCCACTTCAAGTGACATCCCTGTACTTTAGCTAGCCCGAGTCAACCGAAGCAAAAGCACAAGTTATATAAGTAATAAAAAGGCCCAAATAAAAGTGACTTGCTCACCAGCCGGCCTCCTTTGAAACTGTCATTGATTTAGACACCATTAATTTGCGGGCAGTATCTAATTGTATCCTATCTTACTAATATTTTGGGAAAGAGTGTGTGTGATTGCTACCACTCAGCGCTGTAACAGCTGAAAAGATTTTAGCTACTGATATTATGTGTAAAAATAAGATAAGTGTTATTTGTTTAAATACCATCATGCTCATCCGCAGTGTGCCTACGTCATAGTCAACGCGGGAAGCCGCATCACGCAACTAGTATTTCTATTAAACAGGTGTAGCTACACTAAAAAGCATATTTATATGCATACACACACATATTACACATACATACATTGTAAGTTTTTTTTTTGTTTTAGTAATGGCTTCGCACGGTTTGTGCATATAGCCAGTGTCAAGTATTTTATTAAAATAAGTATTTCTTAATTTCACATTTAAGAAAGTCACAGCAATATAGCAATCGTGGTCAAGTAGTCAAGTCAATTATTTACACCGTCAAAGTCACGATTCAGTAAAGTAGTGGATACTTTACTGAAACTTCCTGGGAATTTTGGAAAAAATGCGAAATGACACGTTTTTTGAGTTTATATCATTCGCCCACACTCGTGCACGTTAACGAACACTTAATGATTAATATTCCACCAATATTACACATTAACACTCGAAGAAACACAAGTTTGAGAAAATAATAAAAAACCAACAACGTCTCACTATCGGATTCCCGCCAAAACTCCACATTGTAAGTTAAAAGCACTTAAAAAGATAGGGTGACTGCACACCAACTATAATTACTTGCTGCCATTGGCAAAAGATATATTAAGTTTGTCGCGAAACTTCCTGACTATACGCGAGTTGTTCCTGAAATTAACTAATTGTTAACCTGTCAAGCAGGCTAAGTAAATTACGTAACTTGCTAGTAGTGGTGTCAAAAGCAAGTTCTTGATCAACTCGTAAGAATTGCTCATGATCGTTCACTTTCAAAAGACGTTTGAGGGAACCAGCACTCAGTGATGTACCCCTAAGGATTGGTCTCATAATTAAAAAACACAGAGCCAGTAACGCTCCGTTTATTTATGACTAGCTGACCCGACAGATGTTGTCCTTTCATTGTCTCTATGGGAAAAGCTTCCTCTCCTTCTATCTCTCTCCCTCTATATCCATTTATTTCCCTCTCACTCTATCTCTCTTCGACTCCCTCTGTCTCTCTCCCTGCCCCAGCTGTCAAAATGAGTGACAGCTGTCAACTGTACAACCCGATTTTATCAGATATATTTTTCCCAGTTTTAAAATTGTTCCCGTTGTAACGGGATAAATAGATCCTACATTCTTCTCCTGGTTCTTAGCTACCTTCCTACCAATTTTCAGCCAAATCGGTACAGCCGTTCTTGAGTTATAAAAAGTGTAACTAACACGACTAAGATTGTAATGCCCACATGCCCATTTATACACAAAATGTATAATTGTGATGGTGTACCGCTGATGGTTTATATTTGTGATGTGACCGTTTATATTTTTTGTAAATTTAACAACTCAATAGAAACGCGTTCGTTTGCTTTCTCTCGCTTTTAACATAGCTACAAATTAAAAAGTAGCAAATGACATAAGGAAACAATTACAGGACCTTCGTCTTGTGGAATAGACAAGCTGTTTTAATAAGACAACTGTCGAAAACTCGAAAACGTAGCTTAGGTGTTGTGTCGTAAATACATAAGTTGATAGGACACGTGTTGACAGAGATGAAAAACGACGTCGCAACGTCTTACCGGGTTCCTGGAAACAAATTTGTAAATGAAAAGCAAAATTTACTAATTAGAGTTACGCATGTCATAGGTACATGTAAGATATAAAATTATGTTCATTTATTTTGCTTACACGTGTAAACTGCGACACATCAAGGGTTGACATAATAGATACAACAAAAGACTGGCAAATAAACTGGCGGCTTGCTATCGAAGCCACTTTAGGAATATAGTGCAGGACCCAACATTTACTTGACACTAACACTAGCTAGTTATCATACAAAGTTAAGTGAGCGCCCGACTGTTATGAAAGTGTTCACCGTCGCCTTTAGACGCCTGCAATAGTAGAAGCCTTTACTACCAATAAATAGGTAATTTATCTACGTAGCAAAAATGACCTCGAGATCTCTCTGTTGGTTCGTAAATATAAACTTTTAGATAATCCGAATAAAATTATGCTAAGAAATAAATAATTCACGTAATAAATTGAAAACAAATCACCGAAACCGACACCAGAATTCCAGTATCCATTAAAATAACATTTTTCAATGGATAACTTCATTTCACGAACCGTTCCCGCCTGAATAAATATTCGCTTAGCTACGTAGGTACATCAATCATAAATAACGTGTTACACATAGTACGAATACAGATGTACATACAACTGCGAAGCAAGGTAAACTAAAGAGGAGCCGTTTTCTCTTTTCCATTCTGTACTCTATTACTCGATGGTTAGAATTCGGTTTGTTTCGTAGGTGGTGTCCTCAGAATGTGCCGCAAGCAAGCGAAGCTGAACTTCGTTACCGCTGAGTGAAGCTACAGGCTTAGTGATGAGCAAACATGAGTCTAAAACTAGAACACATGCAAGATACGATTCATACTATACGTAGGTGCCTACTATTATAAGGAAGAGGGATAGTTCCGGGCCTGTGGTACAAGTAGTGTCGTATTTGTTTGGTACAAATAACTACAAAAAGAACAACATAGCATACTGTGACGTCACAGGATAGGCAGTATGGTTTTCTTTAACAAGCGTTTATTAAACTCACTGTGTTCTTAAGTCAGCGGTTCTCAAACTTTTTTGGTCACGGAACCTTTTCGACAAGCAAAATACTTGACAGAACCCTACAATAAAACAATAGTTTTGAAAAGTGTATTCTTTATTATAAGTATAAGCATTATAAAAGTACAATGTAACAGTTACTAATTATTACTTACTTTACCACATGGCAAGTACTTAGTACAATAATAGAAGATATTAAAAATGAAAAAATCTTAACTAATGGTTACTAACTTAATTGGTTGATATCAGGTTTGATTTTTTTTCTAAATTCTTGCGGAACCCCTACAGGGGTAGCGTGGAACCCTAGGGATCCGCGGAACACACTTAGAGTACCGCTGTCTTAAGTTATAGTGTGTTTGTTTAGATCAAATCTCGTGACGCAATTTCGAACCAGTGGCCGTTGTTTATGCAATTCTAATTGTGTACGCCTGTCAAGTTTAAATGAGTAACAATATTCTAATGTCAAACTTGTCTAAATATAACTACTTTTGATACTACAGAGGTCAATAAAAAGTTAAAAACAAGCCTACAATTAAACCGTTTGTCAGCACAAGTCTTCCTTTTATGTCTATATGAATCATCTCCGCAACCCCGTCTGTCTGTACTTAAATCTGCTACATTATTAATAAAGTCTCATAACTGATAAATGTATTCCATCCAACATTCAAGAATCAGGATCCATTACCGAGATCGAGTCTCGTCACTACGCTCCTATAAGAGGATGTTAATAAATCATTTTGACGGCTATTACTTCGCACCTTCAGTTGGTAATTACGTTGCTCATACTGCTGAAATATTCAAAATATATACAGTACTAATGGAGATAATATTCAAATATTCAATGGCATTTCAATTAACAAAGTTGGTAAAACAGATTGCCTGGTACCGTGGATTGAATAGAGCCGTAGGTTTGAAGCGCTTAATTTTTTTGTATGAATACAAAAGTTGTCACTTCAAAATACATAATAATATTATGTTCATACAATACAAGAACATAAATTATTTTATGTTTATGTCTACGAGTGGACACCGTAATTCGAGAACTTAATGTTTGGTTACTTTATCAAAAAATCGTAGCCGTCTACGTCGTAGCTTTCTACAACGTAGCACCATAATATTACGCGTATACTTTGGACCAGTGGTTACTTATGGTCAAACTGGGAAAGCATAAAAGTCGTTTTCATTACATATTATTTCATACATTTTAACTATTAGCACAGAGTTTATTATTAGTTAGCAATAGAGACGTGTCTTTAATCAAGATTCATATCATGAAAATATCTATTTGTTACTCTCTATGAATAACGAACATGCTAAGTCGTACATAGAGAGGCATTATTACAACCACAAGTTATAATGAAGTGGAAATCTCAAGTGAGAGAGCAATAAGCCTTCCGCAGTCTAAATAAGGTAGGTATCCCGATCAAATATCAATTTCAGAGCTCCGCTGCTCCATTCCAAAGGCTGCAGGATAAAATGACAGGTTCAATCTCTCATGCTCTAATATAACCCGGATTAGCTATAAAAATAAACCGAGTAAGTTGAACAACCTTCGTTATAGCCCGAGGTTTTAAGAACGGGATATCTGTGAATACAAAAAAAACTAGTCTAATTTGTGTGAAGGGAAAGTATATTTTACAGATTAATAGACAGATTTCTTCAGACCCTTGGTGTAATAAGCATACTTTTTATTTATAATCAAACTTCTAAAGCATCTATAAATGTCGAGAACACCTCGGATTGAAACATTAAAGGCTAGGGTAGTGGACCCTTACAAATACCTTAACCTATTTACTTCCTTGTACGGCATTTTTGCCTGTATCTGTAGGTGTTTTCCTTAGAAAGCAATAAAACTCTATCCACGAGTTATTTGGAAGCAAAACGACTTCCCTAATAAGGTTAGGGTAAATGTTTTTACGACTGCCTTACTTATGAACTCTGTTTCATTTGCCCGTAAAGAAAATGAGCCATAAAGTAAATTGGAAAAATATTTCATCGTGTCATCATTGCGGGGCTTTGCACCTTGTGGATTTTGGAAGCGTTTTGTTATTGCGCATCAGCTCTGAATTATATCTAAATGTTTATCAGCCTGTAACCTGTTTGTTATCGTATGTTTCGTATTAATTATCGTATAGGCCCCATAGCAGCTGTAGTGCATATTATGCTGTGTTCGCGTGGATGCATACTTGCGCGAGTATCACAAGTACACACATGCATGATTTAGTATGACTAAAAATAAAATAAAACTTTAATAATAACGTCAACGTTTTATCGCGTCTAATAACCTTCATTAAATTGCTAAGTTCGCAAGTGCTAAGTCTGCTGAAAAACCTAAATAAATAAAAGTAAAATACTGAGCACTTTTATTTTTATGGGCCGTAAAAACTTTCGTAGACAGTTTGCTTAGCTGATCTTAAATCTTAATTAAGACCTTGTTTTAATAAAGCTTCTAATTGTTCATCTATTTAAGAATAACTTTCCAGACACTTAAGTTAACTACGAGTAAGTCGACATTTTCCTCACTAATATTGAGATTATTTTAAATTTGTTTACAAGTGTTGGTTTTATTTTTAAATTTACCCTATATTATATTGTCAGTAATAAAAAATAAACTATTTTTTTGACCACGTAGTGAAAACTGAAACATAAACTTGGAAATCTGTAGATATTTGCCAGTATTTTGTGATAAAGCATATATAATATGTATAAAAATATACATAAGTAATGTAATATACAATAAAGCCTATCAGATTACTGTAGATACCTATTATGTCCCATAAAGCGCTATATGTATATATATGTGTTTCAACGCGTCCCAGGCGCGCGCCCTATATAAGAAGATACGCAAACATTATTCCTATTGGTGAATTTACTCAATTTCGTGTAAAAGAACCACAGTCATTTGTTTTCTCAGCCTTTTCCCCGAACGAGTTAAACGAATTTCGGTGCCTTTCCGCGTTTAACATTCTTCTTGCGACCTAATTTTGCAAGTGATGAATACGAAACAAATTCATTGTTCTCTTTTATTATATAACATGAACCCAATTAGGTACGTGGGTTGAGAAACTGTTACTGTATAAGATATTATACAGATTTGGCTCACGTTTTAAAACAGGTAGACTGCAGCTACAAATGCTCTGGAAACATAATTTAAAACATTTGTCAATAAAAAAAACACATTTGTCGTATAGGAGCCCCCTTAAATATTTATTTTATTAAATCTTTTAGTATTTGTTGTTATAGCAGCAACAGAAATACATCATCTGTGAAAATATCAACTGTATAACTATCATGGATGGACGGACGGACGGACAGCGGAGCTTTAGTAATAGAGTCCTGTTTTACCCTCTGGGTATGGAACCCTAAAAACATGCTCATAATTTATATTCAATTCAAAAAGCATGTAACCAAACAAACCTAACATGTTTAGACCATTTTCAACAAAGTTATCTCAGCCAACTCGTTTTCTGGAACTTTACTGCTTTACGTTGCATGATACACGATCTTTTGTTTTGACATTTACATCCATTAGTCAATGTTGTTAGTTGTAGGTAATGATTCATTCAAAACTAATTTATCAACGTGGCGTCATGCATTTTAGTAATACCTGAACATGTCATTTTGAATTAAGTTAAACGTTCTACGTGATTGAAACTGGACGGTCGATTTTGCATGGAATACAATAATTATATTCGACGGAACATAACCAACTGTTCGTTTTAGGCAACACTTTTGCATGTACACTTATAGCATGCTTTGATCTAGTGTTATAATATTTTCTACATAGTTGTAAACTAATAATAATTGAAAACCGAAAGATGGTAATTAAAATCACTTCACTGTATACCTGATTTAGACAATTAATTGTTAATTTAATTAATTTAGTTGTTCCAAGTATCTGTAGTAACATTAAAAACAGGAGGCAGCAAACGCAAATTCATCACCTGTTGACCATTTTTAGTGCCTACTTCTATCGCAATATTATGGTCCACAAATTAAGTTCGTTTACAACTATTATTAGGATTTATAAATTGTTATGGCTAAATCGTACCAACAAATCCACCGATCCTACCAAAATATATCTTCTCTTTTAGACTGTCAAAACAGTTACCCAGAGTTACATGGAAAGCCAGTTCAAAAAGGTACTTTACAATTCCGGTTATTAATCGTACATTCGTTGGCATTCGTTAAAGTTGCCGCTAATGGACGCCACTCAGCATTAAGATGAAGTTGGGACTTCGCGAACAACTTTGACCACTTCCTCACTCCTTAATGTTTTCCCAAGAACATTAAACTTCGGGCGACAACTACACTTGCCGCCTTATCCTGTTGTTATGTCTGTTGTTTGACAGAAATATAACGAGTTAACGGCAACAACTGCCTGCGTCAACGATAAAATCGTTATTTGTAGAAGTTTCATCATTAAATTATTAATTAGCGTTAACGAAAGCATTATTTTTAGATAGGTATGTACTTTATACCACACTTCTTTGTCCTGTATACTTTTTTAACCTCAAAGAACTAGTCTAACTTAGTACAAACAAACCTTAAATATTAATAAGTACAAATCTCCTTTCTGACTGCACAATTTATGTGTTAAAGTGCGAATTTTAGACGTACTCGTACGTCTTTAGTTGAAATATGGCAACATATTTTAGCACACGTGATTTACAGTATGGTTACGGCTAAGCATTCATCAGCATTTTTAATATTCACCTTTTCAAATAAATGACTTCGCGCTCGGCCTAATTACTTTTATGTTTTTGTATTTCCTTATAAAAGCTTCAGTAAACGTTGGTCGTTACTCATCTTCGCAATAAGCGTCGGCATGATTTATTTTTATTTGCGTATTGGAATGAGGAACGATTTGGTAACTTACAGTTTGTTTTTTAATCAACGTTTAGCGTTACTATTTTTGATAGCATGAAAGTACGAGTGTGTTAAATATAATTATACTGTGTGCGCTAACTTGGCAGTTGGCATATTAAAATGTGTTTTCCAGGCATGGGATGTAGCCGTGTTTTAAAGTAATGGTAAATTTCACCAAAAACAGAATTATTCTTTTTTGAGAATTATAATAATTAGATATACATATATTAGGAGTATAGGAAGGTAAGCTGCTATAGATCGCGCTTCCATCGATCTTACTCGTAATTTTTAATAAAATGATTTCCCTTCAGTGCTTACAAAGTGGCACGATTTGTGTCTGTACCAAATGTTTTGGCAACGTGCTCCGAGAATTAACACTTGATATCGCCTAATTAACTTAATTAAATTCAATTAAAGACAAAAGGGAGCAGAAAATCTCATTTCAAGCGACGCCGATTACTTAAGGACATGTTTGAAACAAAAATATCTTGTAATATAGGCAAGTGGGTATGTATGTACCTCTTGTAAGGTAACTTGTCAGAGCTCCCGTACTCCGTTCCACGAACTTCGCTGTACTGTTGAGAAGAATGGCTAATAACAAGACGTAACTTTGCTTTATATATGACGTGTCTTTACTTTATAGTTGTATCAGAAATTTCACTTTGTGTAAAGCCAAAACGATTTGTGATCTCATTTTTTTCTGGCTTCTCATGGAATTGTGTGTAATTGAATTTTGTGTGGAATTGAATTCTAAATTCGTGCGCTACAATTTGTATTATTGCTGCGATTCTTCGGCTATTTTCGTAATTTTAAAATATTACACAATCTTGCCCAGCATTCGTGTTAGGCTTGTTGTCATTACTTGTTCAACAGCATAACTTTGAGCATCACAAACCTGTAAAGGTAATGTGTAATGCTTTCACATATATCTGCTAATTCACTCTCGTGATTGTGATAATATGGTCTATATCAGCTTGCTGAGTAAAAAAGAAGCTTCATAATCGTGACAACTTTTGTTGGTTGTGACAAATTGAACTATATCTATAGGGATTTATTACAATCCGAAAGCCATTCCTGGTGTGCTGATAAGGAACGAAAGTGAAAGCAATGAAAGTATAATATTGACATTGGGGTAATCTGGATGTGGAAGCATTACTTGTATAATTGGATCCGTTGATCTTGTTCGTGACTTCCCAGTTCACTCTGAGTTATTATAGGATACCTAACGTGCACGCTTCCAGTTTATTTACACAATTAAATGTTGAACCTGCAGTGTTTTCTCATTACACAGAGTCATAATGAAAAAGTTTGCGTAGCAATCTCGGTTTCTATTGTTCCCACTTATTTATATATCGCGGTTGGCTAATTGTGCGGTCAGATTTATAGCGTATAGAAGTGCGGTTTGTTTGCGCAAACAGTTGGCGAATATAACCCATTAAACTTTAGGTATATTAAACACAGATCTAAGTAATATAGATTCAATATTGACGTCTCAGGTGATATCAAAAAAATTGACGAAATATCACTTGAAATCGTACATTTTTGACATACGCGTGCTTATCTGTAGTCTAAGAAATAAATAAGTCCTAGGTAAATTGGCGTGACCAATTTATGTACACTGGTTGTTGTGTGTGACCTAATTACACTCACCATTCAATTTAATTCAATTTTTATCTTATCTATGTATACTTAATTATATTATCGAGATTAGTTACATACATATTTATCGCTGTTATTATTTTTGACAATTGTATAAAACACACGAAAAGTTAAGAGGCTTATAATAAGTCCAAGTACTATTTTGTAGAATTGTGGATGACTACTAGTACCTACAAAATACTTTTCGCTGAATACTTAATAAGGTAATTATATTTCTGTTTTATGAATTTACTTTTTTATTACTTACAATAAAGTATGAAACTGACGAACATTAACACCCCCACTCTTATATCTCTATATAATGTTATACTACGAGTATGACATGACATCCGCCAGATGGTCGGCTAAACCCGGATTCTACCTCAAGTAGTAACTCAATCGACTTTATTCAATTACCGGCATTCCTCTTGGAAAATGTAATCTAATCCTTTCACTTGACCCAAAAAGAGTTATTTGATTTTTATTACGTTGTTGTGTCTAATGAAATTATCTGTGGACCGAATAATATATTACAGATCGGCAATTTGGTGATATTTCAAATTGTTTTTGATTTCATTTTTAATTGTTTTTTTTTACAATTATGACAAATCTTTCTCTTAACCTTTACTAATATTTTTTTTTTACAGAAAGAATAATAAGCAATACAAATAAAAGAGAAAACTAAACTCAAACCTAACAAAAGTTAACGGCCATGAGGCGTGAAGACACACTAGCCTAGAAGAACACTAGCCGCATTTCCATGTAGAATAGCGATAGTTACTCTCTGTGGAAGATATGAGCCAGCTTCCTTGCCCCAAGCGTCGCTGTTGGTCAGCCGAACAATAAATTTGAAGCGTATGCCACAAGTCCACCCACTTTTGTTAAATTTGTACTATTTAAATTTTGCTACTTTTAGTATTTTTTATTTTACTTAATTTAACTTATTTTCTTTCATCGATTAAAATGTTTCATACCACTTTTTTATTGTTACAGTGAAATCACAAGAGGAAGATCTACCATTCCTGCAAATCATAGCAAATCCAACGATTGTGTACAACGTTGGTGAACGGAAAGCCATATTCTGCAACTCAAGTATCCAGGTACTCTATATCCAGTAAATCCAATGTATCCAGTATTTCCTTTCGTTCCGTCGACTAATAAATACTATATTACCTACTAGCTGCATCCCGTGGTTTCACCTGCGTGCTTTATCATCCCACAGGGAACGTTAAATATTACGGGATAAAAAGTATCTTCTTTACTATTCCAGGACCTGTATACAATATTCCCTCAAAATCCGTTGATCGGTTAAGGTTAAAACGTTAAGAGAAGACAAACACACACACAAACTTTCGGATTTCTTATATAAGTAGGACTGTAATATTTTGCACAAAACAAAGTAACAAGACAAGCAGGCCATCCAACTAATGTTAAGCGTCACCCTTACCCAAGCCGGACGTATGTAACGAAATTAGTAACATGCATGATGAAACTAATTTCATGAAACTAGCCTCAGTACCTGTTAAACTTATTTCGTTAAAATAATAGTGTTGTGAAATTAATAGTATCAATGAGACTATGGCTCCGTCAACATCGAAGCGTTATTTTGTACTATGCCAAATTTACGCCATGAATTTCGCGCCGCGTTTACACGGTGAAATAAGTTGCATGAAACCAGTTTCATAAAAAATCGCGTGTGACACGAATCCGTTCAGTGTCATGAAAAAGCATGCATCGTAAAACTCGAGCCGTGAACATGTTGGTGAAACTAATTCCATGCCACTAGTTTCTTAATGTAAAACCGGCTTTAAAACGTTGCGCTTTCAAATTCCGCTCAGGCAAAAATATCGTCGTATTTACGCAATATGAATTATTCGTTTCAGTCAATAGAATGGTTCTCGCCATCGAACGTGAAAATCGGGAAGAAAACTAACGTTAACACCAGGGTACACGTGGAGAAGTCTCGCAACGGCGCGGTGCCTCTCATCATCGAACATGTCAAATTATCCGACGCTGGCAACTGGACCTGCAGGGCTGGAAACCTTAGTCAGACCATTGATATGATTGTTGGTGGTATGTATCCAATGTTAATCTTTATATTTATTCGATCGTGATGTTTGGTCGTAAACTGCTTGCTATATTGATGTAATTGCCATACCAATATATTCGTATATATTATGTGTATAACGAACAACGAAGTCTGGCTATATAATAAAATATACGACTTTGTTTTATATATAGGTATATAACAGAGTCGTCAAAAGTAATCTGACTTTGTTTAAGACAACGTAATATTTATTTCCTCTATAAAGACAACCATGACTCAAATGGTCTAATTGGTATAAAATATGCTAGCTTTGACATAGAAAATTGCACGCAATTCCAAACATCCTGTATATATATTTACATACATGAGTATTTTGGGGGAATGCTCTGAAAACCAGGTCGAGATGCTTGCGGACTTTTGTAATAATAAAACTGGAGTTTTTCGGCTATTTGAGTTTGCTAACTAATGGAAAAAGTGGGATTCGCGTTTGAGCGGGCTAAATAAAGTTTGTGAATGAAAGCGTACGGACTAGGGTATGGATAGTTATTCTGCGGTACGGGGTAAACCAACGCATAACAATAGAGCAATCTCTGAGTAAAATAACATGTAGCATTTATAATAATGCTAATACGATGACCTTGAAGATTGCGTTTTGTATATCTGATAGATGATAGATACCAAATTCCTTATAAGTAGATGCCAAATTATAATTTCCCACCTAAGTATGAACACGGTCGATATTTTTAATGATGAATTATTGAGAACAATTATATTTTTAGCTTTTAACCTTAGATAGTGAGGTATCTTACTGTCATTCTGTAAGCTTACTATTATAACTAAATCATGCAATATGACAAAGATGAGAAAAAAAGCATAACTATTTATAATTTTTCCTTTGAAAAATATTCTATCATCTAAGCATAAGCATAGGCCAGAGCATTCATCCAATTTCACACGAGGTTTTCAATTTTATTTTTTCAGAAAAAGCTATCATCAATGATAGCAACGTGAATCTGGTAGAAGACGAGGGCAAGAATGTGAAGCTGACCTGTAAAGCCAAAGGGTACCCTGCACCAGTAGTTGTTTGGTACAGGGAGAACTCTAAACCAATTCCAAGTAAGTGCTACTTATAACTAACCTAACCTTGGACCCTTTTGGCATCTCAGTTATCTTACGTATAATCTTTTGGCATTTGGATCTCAGATTATTCATCCAATATATATGACATTTAACTGATGATTCGGGGAAGAAAAGAGACGAGTCTATACAAATAGACAAAAGAGTAAGTAGGATAGTACGATGATGTTTTGTCTTTGTCGGTGTATGCACTAATTTATTACTATGGTGCAGAAGCAAACCAATCTTGACGTTTTAGAATGTCGCACGAATGATTGGAGCTACACCTTTGAAAGCAAGTCCCATGCTTGCCTAAGCATAGTTACCACGTTTGACCACATAATTGCTAAAAACACCAGCTCATTGGTTGAATGCTAGCCTATTAAGTACGAGTAAGTATTGTAAAAGTAAAAGTCAATACTGTTTTCTTTTCTTTCAAAGTCATCAAATATGAAATTGTGAACTTCTAATGTATATATTTGCCAATTAATGCGAAGAATCGAATAAATATTTCATTTCACGAAGTAAAAATACTGCTACTTCCAACCTTTTAATAAATAAGCTCTCATCGTAATGATACATCGTGGAAATGAAAGATCGATCATGTGATTATTCGAGCAATGGGATTCAATCAAATTAATAGCGGGTTATCGATAGCTCTTGTTATTCTTGTATAGTTTTTTATATTATATAACTTATAGAAAGTAACGTGAGATTGTGATTGCTATTTTTACGTCACGAACCGCTTTGGTCTAATATGTAAAACAGCTGGTAGGATAACAATAACGTTTATTGAATAAAACAATTCAGTTTGTATAATTGTAAAGATAAATTTTTTTGCTAAAGGTCGGCTAACGGCTGAAATTAATAATCAATTCAATCCAAATTTTGCTATCTGGGATTGATATCACAATCCATTTTTAGGGTCAAACGTGCCAATAACCGACCCGTGGATAGGTTTATAAAGGCACGCAGATTGGAAATCGATCGAACGATAGGCAGCAATCCAAGGTCGATTTCAATCTTGGATAGGAGATACAATATTAATTTCGGCTGTAAGTAAACTGAGTGCAATTGAGTGCGTGATAGTATACAAAACATTGTAACTCAGTTCAGAACACTGTAGTCAGCACCCCACTCTTGAAATAATTAAGTACCGTGACGTCACAGGACTGGTAACTGTCATCTCTAGGACATTTTTTTAAATCAGAACCTTTATGTTTCCAGATGATCCTGACAAGTATATAATCAAATCGGACAACACACTGGAGATCAAGAAGCTGAGTCACTTGGACGTCGGCACCTACGTGTGCAAAGTGAGGCAGAAGGCGCTTTCGCACTACACGGATAAAACTGTCCATCTCACCGTAATACGTAAGAAAACGCTGACAATTCAAGAGGGCTTTACTCAACAGTGGGACGATGTGGGCTGAAACAATAATAATAAGCGCAAGGCCGAATCCAAAATAAGCAGCGTGATGCGTAGAAGTATAAAAAATGCTCAAAATCTTTTTGAATTGACCGTCATATCAGCGCGTACTGTACGTGGCTGTTACAATATACTTAAACACGACGAAAAACGAATATACGTTTAGTAAATTCACTAGCCGAAAACGAAACGCATCAAATAAATAAAAAAACATCTAATTATTAAAATATTTTGTTTACAAAGGTAATAAGCTCATAGCGAAATAAAAGCTTTCGTAGTTTTTTTTCTTATATCGCTTTACTTTAAAGTAAACTTACTAAAGTAAAACCGATATTAAGCATAATATTATTTACTATCTTCAACCTATCGCCTGTGTGTGCTCAGATCCATAGACAATAGATTTTCCTCTGGTTTAATTCTATGCCGCAACATAGAGGTTAATGTGTAAGAATTGGTGTCGGTCAAAATTCTCTGTAGTCAGCGCTTTCAGTGAGATAAACTATTATAAAGTCTGCTAAAGCATAATCTAATGATCGTTACGTATTCTGGTTTCAGATAAACCAGTCCTGTACAACAGCTACACTCAAGCCGTGTACTCTAAGTACAAGACTGAAGAAGTGTACGCAATCCTCAACGAAACGTGAGTATATAATATATTATTACTAGCTGCACCCCGCGGTTTCACCCGCGTTTGGATAATATACAATAATATATCTTTATGAATTGTAGCCTATGTGTTATTCTGATATGTAAGCTATATTATTGTGAAGTTTCATCAAAATCCATTCAGTAGTTTTTGCGTGAAAGAGTAACAAACATCCATCTATCCATCCATCCATCCATCCATACTCACAAACTTTCGCGTTTATAATATTAGTAGGATATGAAAAGCTCAACGCATTTCCCTATTGTAAGCAAAAGCAGAACCCCTCATCAATTTGTCATGTCTGTCCGTCGGAAATAGATTAAGTACATTAGTTTTTTGAAATAGAAGGAGCTATTTCAGAAAACTGCACAGTAACTGTACAGTGTACAGTGCATAGTTCGATATTTTGTTTAATCTTAAATGATGGAACATTTCAGAAAGAACATCACATGCAGCGCTATAGCTAACCCTCAGCCAACATACCGATGGTATAGGAGGCAAGATAGCTTCGATGATGATGAAATCACGGATCCAGACACGGTAAACAATTGTCTTTTTCTGTCTTCTTCTACACCTTAATACTCACCAGTACCCCTAGTATTCGTTTTTACTGTACCTGTACATAGCCTCTACCGGCGCGTTTATGAACGAAAAATCTTCAAACAGAGCTAGTTGACGCGTACTATGTCGAGCTAGTAAAAACTCATACTCAGGGCACTGGTTACAATTGACGATGAGGTCATTCAAAATGCGTACCGCTATGGAGTGGAACTCCTTGCAGGAATAAGGGTTTCCCTATAGTTATAACCTGGGGAACCTGGGAGTCCTTAAGTGACGAACAAGTTACTTCTAGGTAATCGTGATCCACCGTAGACCGCATCGTCACTTTACATCAGTGTGCCTAGTGTGAGTTTTACCAATTTCAGTACGAGCTCGATCCGGTTAGCGTAAACTTGAAATTGTATGGAATAAGAGCAGCGCCATCTAGTGTCAGTCAGTCAGTCACTCAAGTTTACGCTAACCGGACCGAGCACGTAAAGAAATTGTCAAAACTCACACATTGTGAGGCATCGTAAACGCAAACTTATTATAATTTAAAAAAAAGTTAAAAGTAGTAAACATGCTTAGCTTAGAATGGGAATGGCGTTCAAGGTAGCTAGCCAGGCACCTTAGCGCCCAACCACCATTTGTGTTTACGATGTTTTTTTTTCATTGGAAGCTCAATCTTAACTTTTGCACGTGTGATCCGAAGACGGAACCTATGGAGCTGTCCTCGCTTCAAAATTGGTGCTAATATGCTAATAAATTTTGGTGTACTTCCGCAGGTGATCCACTCGGCAGACGGCACGAACTCGGTCCTTGTTCTCCGGATGCACGACGACAGCTACCTAGGCGAGTACAAGTGCGCCGCGATCAACAGCAAGGGCCAGGAGTCCATCGTGTTCCACGTCTCACTCGGCACCAAGCCTGATCCACCAGATTTCGTAAGCGGCTCTTACTTTAAAAAAAACTAGCTAACGTTGGTTTAAGTTTTGATTATGGAATTCTAATTTTGGGTACGGCTGAACGTTGAAACGCTTAGGCGTTTTGTATTATGATACGACCAGCTAGTTCAATGAATGTTGTTATTGTTAGACGCTATGGGTGAATATCGTTCAGGAAGTTAGCTGATCGACGCCGTGTAGTAAAAAGACTGGGCTGTTCATTGAACGGCTTTAGCTGCAACATAAGTATATATGAATACTAAATCCCTAATAAATCCTAATAAATACCCCTAATAAATCCTTCTAATACCACCATCAAGAGATATGAGCTTAACGTGGTGTAGGCACATATTACTCGGAGCTTTGATATTTAGATTTCAATAGAGTTTCCTTCCATTATTATATATTTCATATTATACATTATTATATATCTATTACCCGCATAGAGTAGCAATTTTTTCTAAGGGAGTTTTAACGTCTTGCCGCTGACGATAGGCTAAATATGAAACAAAACTTAACTCTGGTTTATATTTCAGGTTGCGTTAGTAAATACAAACATAACTGCATTGGTATTCAACGTAACCTGCTCCACGTGCCCCATGCAGACGGAAGATGAAATCTCACCTAACCCTCAAAATCTTACCATCACGGGTGAGATTTACTTTATTATTAGCTCATGGAAAAGTTTTTTTTTTACCAATGAACACCCTAAAGCTAACTCAAAATCCATCGAGCCATTAGCTTTTTTATTCTAAAGGTTAACGACACTAGCAGCTGCAGGTCGCAACAAATTGGTACCTAAGTATGTTTGACACCATATTTTTTTAAGACACTTTCTTTCCAGGATATGCATTCGATGTAGTTCCACTCCGTAAAGGATACGCCCCGGACTGGGACGCGGGTTCTCACATAACAGTGGACATCGTCAATGCAAGTGGTAAGTGCCATAGACGATGTTGGAGAACTGTTGCTGCAGGCTTTTTCATAACGAAGATCGTAACTGATAAGCTAACAACTTTGTTCACTATATCTGACTGTTTCCCGTTAACAAACTAAAATGAAGGAGGACATTCCAACTGTATTCCGTTGTGTGTCTTGCCATGCGGGATTTCTGAATCAACATACGTTGATCTTTTGTCATATAAGGTTATAATATAAAGTTCATTCTTTTGAATTCTGTTTTGGCACATCATATCATGAACATTCTCATTCGGTAACCGATATGATTCTTTATTTGTTAAAAGAGGTAGTGCCTCAGGGGTCAGATTATGTTAGGCCTGGCCAAGGTCCTTTGTCGTGGCTGCTATCAATTGACAAATAGTCATTAGAACCTTTGACTGATATGAACCAACACTCACATCATAAAGTACAGGCGGATCGTATACAACATGGCTGAATGTGAGAATTCAAACCCATAAAAAATAGATACCAACGAAATAACTCCTCTGCCGTACAAACCTAAGTTCAAGAATTGGCACAATCGATGAAACGGTAGCCCAGCAGTGACAGAGACTCGTTTGCTTACAGATACACTCTTCGCCGTGGGGCCGCTGGCCAACAATACAAAGTACCACGTGCGCGTCAAATCCATCAACGTTGCTGGTGACTCCGAGTGGTATGAATACCCCGGCCTCGCTCAAACAGCCCACGCTAGCAGGCTCGCAGGAACCACCATAATAGTCCTTATCGGCTTAGTGTTCATTCGCTGTTATTAAGCAGGGGCGTGAGGATTGAGAGTTTTTAATTTAGTTCCCTTTGCCACTGAAAATGTAATACTGTTGCATCGATTTGGACTTGGCTTGTTTTTTGTCCATCTACTTCAAGCACAGTTGGTATGGTATGGGTCTACTTCGAGTGGTTCCGTTGATAAGTGTAGGTGTTCTGGAATCACGCCAACAATGACATAAGGATTGTAGATTGCCTGGCAATGTGATTTACTGCTAAATTTTTAGTAAACCTCGATTGCATTTTTTTTCCTAAGTGTATCAAAATGGAAGTGCTCTTTAATCTAAGAAAAAACGTTCATTCGAATGCTACTTTTTATGTAACGTCACATTAAACTTTTTTTATAACGTTATTTACTTACGAATAGCGTAACCTATAAGTTTATAAATTATGTAAGTTACCTAATTAATTATAATAATAATTTTGACTTCTTTATTTTTAATATGTCTACTGCCTACGTTTTTAAATATGTATGCTATATTTAATTATGTAGTAAAACAGCAAGTCCTTAAAAAGAGTCAAATCAAAAAGTTGTTTAACAATAATTATTATGAATTGTTTTTATTGCATGGCATTGACATTCCCATGACATTCTAAGGTAATCGTTGTAGATAGATAATCTAATATTAAGCGAAATAATTGTCTATTATAAAATATATGTAGTATAAGTGTTCAATTGTCATAAAATATTTAACAATGGCCTGAAAAAAAAAATATTGTTACGTTCATTTGACATAAGTACTTTTAGAAATTTATATTTATAATTATTATACCTATTATATTATATAACTTCATAGATGTTTCTACAGATGCTGTGGTTAATTATTACTATACCAAATTTTGTCATTAATAGGTACTTACTTTTAGTGCTTAAATTTCATAATTTATAAACATTGTAAGTAATGTAGGCACGGGTATATTCCGTACGAAGCAAAAATTATTTAGCGTAACCCCATGCAAAACCAAAATGTGCTAAAATTTTATTTAATTTGTAAATATGAAACTACTTTTGTACCTATAAGTTATTATGTATAAGTGAAGTAGGTAGTTAGTTGCTAGGTTTCAATGTGTATATGTTTTGTTTGAAATTAAATATTTATAATGACGAACGAATAGTAAGTACCTAGAACCACGAAGCCCGTTTGGGCTTTGAAAATTGAAGCCATCATTAACGATTTTTTCAGCATTATCAAATAATCATTAACGATTGTTTCAGCATTAACTATAGTTTGAGGTACTACGCTCGCTACCTGTATCTGTATTTAACGTTATTGCTATCAAAATAATCTAAATAAAAAGGTATTCACGTTATTGTATCACAAATCTAAGCGCAAACGGGTGTTAACAAGGGGCAAAATAAAAATAAAAATATGTGTAAAATAGTTACATAATGCGTTATATATTTGGTTATTAAAATGCGCGCGTTAAATATTTCGAATGTATACACCATACCTAATAAAAATACCTTTGACAATACTACGTCCAAAAAGTTTAAATTATATAATTAAAAGACTAAATAAGTGTGTTGTTCTTAAAGTTGGTTTTTCCATCATCTGAACTTTTGGAATAACAAAAAAAATAAACCTCATGAAGTCACTTGGCGGACCTAAATTAAAGTACATGTGGAGATGCGAGACTTATTACCAATCAAAAACGTACCAACCATTGCTCATTTAGATTTTTTTTATTCACATTGTAACTCCCATATGCCAAATGACTTGGCTGAAACTTATTTAAAACTTATTCTTCAGCGTAACGAATGCAGTTGTTGGAAAAAACTTAAAACTTACGATAATCTTAATAAATAAACCGAAGCACTTAAAACTTACGAACATGTGTTCATCAAGTGACCTGAGAACCACCTTGCAATATTAGAGCTACATATAACAAACAGTAATAAATATTATCCTAAACGATGGTAATATTTAGGAAGGAATTAATTTACTTTATTCCAATGTCGGTCAACTAAGCATTGACATAAATCAACTTCAGACTGACGGATTTTTATTCAAATCTTTACTGTGGATAATTCTTTTAACGATGAAGTAACTGAAAATTAAAATTATGCTGTAAACTCTATAACCGCTATAAATAAATAATGTTCTTAACGCAAAGGGTTGGCTTATAAAGCTTTGTATCATTTAATATTAGAAACTTAAATACTTACTAGTAGAACTCCGGTTACATGTTCACAATAAATGTAGGTTTGAATCGTGATTCGTGATATATTTTGCAGGGATATTTATGCTACACGACAACATTTATAAGTCAATTAAATAATTATCTTTCTTTATTTTTTATGTCACAAAACTGTTAATGAACATCGATGTTAAATATTTCGAAAGGCCGGACCTTTCGTTGGTGTTTGATTGCTATAGAAATAGTCGAATTGAATTATGACTGAAATATTAAACTACATCATTCTTCATAATATATAATGTCAAATAAAAACTTTTGGTTCTGTGTAGAAGCACTGATTTCCATGACTTTGTAAATACGTTTAACTTAACACTAAGCCCCAAGTATACACTGATTGTTACGTTATTACACTGGTGTTTCTGCCTCAATAAAAGAATTTACAAAATATCCAACGTTTCGTATTTTATTTGTTATAAATAAATTCAATATCCGCACAAACAAAACAACTGATGCCAATATGTAGCTACCTATTATGACTAATGATATATAAACAGCAGGTGTAATAGACATAACTATTTAGTTCCGTCGAAAATCGAAATAACATCTACAGTTTTATATATACTAAGGTGAGTTTTAAACGCTCAGATTCACCTTTCGGTCGACTCGGATTGGGTATATACTCGTATCAGAAGCCTCTCTAATGTAGTCTAATTTAATGGGAAAACAATAAAACATAGGCATTAATTACTTGATTGTAAATACACTTTACAATTTTATTTAATTTCAATATTTCTTTACTGTCATAATTATTACTGAGTCCAGTCCAAGCTCAAACTAGAAAAAGTAGGGCAACTGCAGTTGAAAGTGGACCTACATACTTGGTAGATGGGCAACTGATACGGTAAGCTTCATTAATGAAATAAATGAACCTAGACCAGCTTCATAACAAACACGCTTGCAACGGTTAGAATCAATATACCACCAATGAAGAATATTCCATAGAACATGCCGCCGCCGACATCGACAGTGGTATCTCTACCAGTCACAGTCTGGTTGACTGGTTCACCTCCTCCGTCGACAGTGTCGCTGTCTAATGTGACGGCATGTATTGTGCCTGACCAAGCTGCTACGCCCGCTGGATTCGTAGCTCGCATGCGGACGTAGTATTCAGTCGCACGTTCCAATCCGTCCAGTGTGGCAACAATATCTGAAAGTATTGATGTAATTTGAGTTTGAACCCTATCACGTATGTTATCTCTGTGGTATTTCATAGCCTTAGTCAAGGAAATGATCGCGTTGGCAATGAGGTGTTCTCCTTTGAAACTGTTATTTCGCGCTGGTTTGATTTGTAACAGGTTTTTGGCGTACTTTCCGTATTTGAAGGTGGTCATACAAGCTCGCTCAGCCTAGTGAAATCGGCTCTCAAGAACTTTTATATTTACCAAATACATTTATAAGTTACCTGATATGCCATCTCC
Source organism: Hylaea fasciaria (assembly GCA_905147375.1). Taxonomy (NCBI): domain Eukaryota; kingdom Metazoa; phylum Arthropoda; class Insecta; order Lepidoptera; family Geometridae; genus Hylaea; species Hylaea fasciaria. Next base: position 4,600,017 of record LR990201.1, read on the forward strand.
GCCGGAACATTGCTCTTCAAGATCTACTTCCTGATGAGCTTGCTTACTATGCCTCCAATCAGATTCCTTTTTTGGTGCTTTGTTCCGAAGTTTTGATGTTTCAATGTACTGGAAATCGAAACCTGTAAGATTTTGATGATTAGGGTTTGTCTATGACTCTTCGTTGACGTCTCCCGCGACTTAAAGAAAGAAACACACACATATACTACACAAACACCGCAAGAATAGCGTACGATTTTTACATCAAAAAATGCATTTAGTAACTGATCTCCATCTTATTTAGTTTTTGGCTTCGTTTTTTTTAATGTATCCCTACACTAGGATTTCTCTTGTATCGTGGGTACCGCTTACAGAGATATCATTTCATAATATACAAATCACACCCAGCCCAGGCACAAATATTTGTTCCGGGCGGGAATCGAACCCGCGATACCAGGTGCAGCAGTTCGATTGCTCAGCCACTACGCCAAACGTGCTATCAAATATTTATTTACATACTTTCAACAAAATGAATACATACATACAATTAGATACATAATACTTATTATAATTGCTTACCGTCAATAGGGAAATCGATTTCACTTTCCCACGACACATTGAAATAAATATCTGAATTAGTTGTAAATATTGGTTCAATCTGAAATAAAAGAAGAACATTATACTTATAGGAGAACTGGAAGACGCAGCGTAGGTAGGCCTCCGACTAGATAGACCGAAGACATCAAAAGAGTCGCAGGCAACCGGTTGTTGCATGTGTGGCAAATTTTCGTTCGGTGTGGCGGTCTAAGGGAGGCCTACGTTCAGCAGTGGATCTCTTCAGGCTGATGATGGTGATGATTATATGGTGGTGGTTACGATGATTATATAGAAATTTATTTGTAACAAAAGTTATTTTAATTTAAGCTGCAGTGTTCAACCATGTTTTATAAGATACTAGCTGACACGGCCACGCGTTGCTGTGGTTAAGGCTTTTGTTATTGCGACTATAAATTGAGATGTAAACTATACTATCATTCAAGTTAGATCAAAATGCATACGATGTGCAAATTTAATTAAAATTCGGTTAAGTAGTTTAGGAGTCCATCGAGCACAAACAACGTGACACGTAATTTATATATATTAAGATTTGTTATTTTATAAAATGGTGACCGTGAAATGATACCGTAAAATAATCGTTTTTATTGGTTTATTATTATATGTTTGAATTATATTGTTAATAATAATTGATCCTGTTCTACAGCAAATTGCAAATGAATACCATACGAGTCGTAGTATTAAAATCGAATTTTAGCTAAAATTATAAAAAATTCAATGGTAAAATAAAATAGGCAATAATAACCAAGGTTACTAAAGGGACAATAATGTGCATTCTGACAATAAAATAAAATAATGTCATGAAATTTAATTATTGCATTAATTATTATTATTATTGCATGCAGGTAATTTAGTGATTGCGTACATCATACGGAGCTCTGGGCCTTTTTCTTTCTAAAAGCTTAAAATATTTCTCTGTCTCCCCGTATCTATTGCTGGCAACACATTTGTAGACGTGGCCGAATGTAGTCATTCCCGCCGTCACAGGGAGGATGGCCACATTGGGTTCCTCAAATTTAAACTTGGTCTTGTCAAACTCGTACAGGGTGTCGCCGCTTAGATCTTTGAACCACCTGTATGTGGGTTCTGGCCAGCCTCTCGCGTCACATTTTAGGTCAACACTGAGGAAAAGAAAGATTTTTTAATTGATTCGATGATTTGGTTTATTAATACACGGTGGTTGACAAGCTGTATGTGACGGTGGTGAACTTTTTGTATGTTCTTGAGTTAAAATCATATCATTTCAATATAAGTACCGGGTTTACAATCAGCACTACCTCACAATTAATTAAGAACTTTGTTCGCCTTCAATATTTTTTCAGTCTTTATTGCGATATAAGGATGTCCGACATACTTACATTTCATTATTTTTGCCATAAACATATTTTGTGTTATTGCCATGTTTGAAGATCGGCGCATCTGGAACAAAATATATAATTGAAAAACTCGTTATGACCACTATAATAATAAAATATCTTGTTTTTTTTTTTATAAATTGTGTTTTTTGGAAATTATATGTACGAATTACTAATAAAATGATGAAATATGAATAATATTTTTCGAGCTTACCTATAGAATAATAAAAAAATGTGAACTGGTTACATATTTAAAGAAAAAAATCATAAAAAAACTCGAATAAAATGACATTTTCTAAAAACCATTCCTAGCTAGATCGATTTACCGCCCCCGACAACCCCTATATACTGAATTTCATGAAAATCGTTGGAGCCGATTCCGAGATTCCAATTATATAATACAAGAATTGCTCATTTAAAGATAATATAAGATACAGAACAAAACTCAACTTCAAGTTTTTATTATGGCGTCAATAAAGAGTTATTGCATTGTATTATTATAAACCATAGGTATAATATAGATATACAAAACAGAAACATATAAGTACAAAAAAAAAAACATATAAACACACGTCTGACCTAGTGCGGTTCCAACCGACATCGGTTTCGATGATGATTATGATTGGCATGGGCGATTACGTAATACCTATGAACAGAAGCCACTTGATGAAAAGTTGATTAATTGCAAACTTAATAGAACCCGATGACCTTGACGACACTTTTTATTAGATCCAAAAAGTACTATGAAAAAAATCCTTCTTATTTAAACAAACTTACGGTTTAGCCGAAGGGAGACGTTCATGACCTTAGAGTAAGTACAGTTCTCAAGCAAAGGATTTTCCTGTAGTACGCCACAAGTGTATAGGCCTCCATCTTCTGGCTCTAAGTTTGTGATAGTTAGGAGATTCTCGTATCCTTGCACATAATACTTCCTGTTTACTCTAAATTTAGGATGGTCATTGTCTTCTGTAAAAGAAGAAAACAAAATGATGGTGTTTCCCCAAAGTGAGGATGGCTCCGGGCGGCAGAAATGCACGCTACACCACAGCCTACTTTTGTAGAGGAATCTCTAGAATATTCGTTTATGCCTTACCAGTAAGTTCTACCCCGTTTCTGCTCCACACGAGCTGGGGCTCGGGATCTCCTGTGGCCTGGCATGACAGCGTGATGGAGCGGCCTACCTCCGTCATCATTTCTGACGGAGTGTCCAGAAACTCTGCCGGCTCTAGGAATATCACATTTAGTTGAAAGATGCCAACGATGATAACGCTCAGACAAGATCATCGCTACGATACCCAAATAAGGTAATTTAGATCTACTTAAACTACGCATGTAAGCGCAAAATAAAATTAAAAACACGGAAGTAATTTGTAATCAATAATAGTAAGCACATAAGTTTTTATTGCAATTCAAACAAATAAAAATAGATTTATAAAGTACACTTGTAGAGTTAACTCTAAAATTGGCGTAGTCAAAATTGAAGTTAACTGCAAATAAAGGTGTTTTTTCAAGGACTGATGTCGTGATCAAAAGCACTCCTATATGTTTGTTCAAAAGTAGTTTAGGCGTATGTAGGTACACAAGTATAGAGTCCATAGTAAAAACAGCTTCGAGGTCTTCTTTACTATTGCTTAAAATGCTTCTCAATCATTAGTTATAAATAAATTTATGACAAACAAAAGCGCACGCTTTATTTGTTTTACAATTTGCACGTGCTTTTTTTGGAGGTGTGCTCAGACGTATGTGTATTTATTGTCAAGCATTAAGGTGAGATAGACAATTTAAAGACAAACGGGACAACGTGAAACGACGCGACACAATGCTGGCTGGCTATCAAATGATAGCTATACAATTAATACCTAGCTTTATGCAAGCAAATAGATAAAATACAATTTATAGGTAACTAGCTGACCCGACAGACGTTGTCCTGTCATTGACTCTATGGGAAAAAGCTTCCTCTCCTTTTATCTCTCTCGCTCTATATCTATGTCTTTCTCTCGCACTCTATCTCTCTCTCTCTCTAAATCCATCTCTTTCCCTCGCATTCTATCTCTCTTCCTCTCCCTCTGTATCTCTCCCTCTCCCTCTGTCTCACTCCCTGCCCCAGCTGTCAAACTGAGTGACAGCTGTCAACTGTAAAACTGAGTGAAAGCTGTCAGAGTCAGTGACAGTAGTCAGCTGTACACACCGATTTTATCAGATTATTTTCCCAGTTTAAAACTTTCCCGTGGTAACGGGATAAATAGTACCTATCCTATATCCTTCTCCTGGTTGTCAGCTACGTCCCCACCAATTTTCAGCCAAATCGGTTCAGCCGTTCTCGAGTTATAAATAGTGCAACTAACACGATAACGGTGGGCGAGTATAACATAGTTTGACTGAGAGAAAAGTTCAGCAACGACCCAGGCCCTGGTGCTCACATTAGGAAAGATGACATATGACAATTCTGACCGTTTACGCGTAGGGTATACCTACAACCATTATTTGATATGTTCGCACTGAATTCGATAGCATCGCATCCCGTCGTATAACGGTCGTATACCTATTGTATAACGTGTCGTAGAATCTCCAATAACTTTAAAAATCGTCTCAACGTCGTTGACGAGTGGCGACCGCGAGTGCTACCGTCTTCTGGATTCAAAATCCGGATTTAGTGTTAAGGACCTGTAGGCAGCGAGCTTCCGTAAAATGGGCGGTTTTTTGTCAAAAAGTTAAGCCGTAATTACAAATATTTATAAGCCAGAAAAAATACAGTGTATAGCCAAGTGTTTCAGTTAGCTAATAAATCAATAATATTGGACTAAAGTTGTCTAGTATCTTGAGAAAAAAATTCACGAGAAAAGACCCGAAAAAAATCTTTCGTCACAAAATGCTCAACATTTTCAGCGACAACTATCATATTTTTTGGAACCATAAAAAAGGCAATTTTATTTTCCAATGAAATTTGAATTTTCCAATGAACTGAATCGATTCCGTTCTTCTAAATTAGTAAAAACGACGAGAATATGATCAGTTTGAGCGCGTACTAGGCGACTCAGTACCCGCTACGGCGTTTCAGAGAGAGGACGTATGTCGCTGTTTCTCAAAATTTTCTCGTCGAATTTACTGTTTGTTCTCCAAAAAAATAATGCAAACAGAATCTCTACATGGTATACAACTGGTTTATTTACTTAGTTGCCGTAAATGACTTCCTTCGACGATTACTAAACTTTTATTATAACCTATAATACTTTGTATTTATTCTCCATTGTGTGTAAAGAATAATGGCTAATATGACTATTCTTGCACCACCTGTAACTGAAATTAGCAGCAAAAACGCGTTTTTAGATTGTTCACTTAAATAAAACTGGGATTTCTTATGATAGTTTGGAGTTAATCAAAGGAGCAGATTATGATTGTATATTAAAATGAAGATGTAGTGAACTTCCGTTTTCCATAATGGCGGATCTGGCGGATGCATATTCTGACGTTTTATTTTTAGCACACTTCCAGTAATCTTTCTGCTCAGAGTTTTTTCAATGTTTTTGCTTCGCACGATTTGTGCATTTAGTCATTGTCAAATATTATACTGTAAATTCGAAAGTAACTCTGTTTCTCTGTTTGTCTGTTTATTTGTATGTTTGTTTGTTTGTTACTTTTTATGGCTAAACGGCTGGACCGATTTCGATGAAATTAGGTATAGAGAGACAACAAAAATGAAAATGAAATTTGGTAGGTATATGGGAGAAGGAAAGATGAGGACCTGGGGAGATGGGGAGATGGAGAGCAGCAGCTGGAGAGATGAGGAGATGGGAGATCGGAGATTGATGAGGGATGGGAGATGAAATATTGGGAGTTGGGGAAAAAAGCGATGAGGAAATAGGAAGATAGAGATGTTTTAGAGATATTGACAGAGACGTGACGTGCCCGATTGATTTACAATAGCATACAAAGTGCACGCATATTGTGTTCTTACTAGCTGGATTCGATTTAAATGCAGACGAAGTCGCGGGTAACAGCTAGTATTCCATATTTTCACAACCTCGTGGTAAAGTAAATTTACAGTCATAGCCACGATTCAGTAAACTTTACTGAAACTAGCTTTTACGCGCGACTTCATCCGTATATGAAAAAGCAACTGTTTAGAAAATAAATATTGAAGTCTTTGTATCTCTATCCCTATCCCTGTCCCTTTCCTTTTCCCTATCCTTAGTCTTAACCTTTATATTTTATCAAGAGCCTAAAATAATGAAGTGTCAGATCACCTACTTGAGAAATTATGAATTGCCCATATAAATTTTCAACTCCTATTTATTTGGATTCTAAGATCCCTATTTTTTCTGACGAAAAATAGCCTATACCCATCTCATAGGTCCAATCTTGATCAAGATCGATTCAGCCGTTTAGACGTGAAAGGATGGCAAAAACTAAAAAAAAAAAACAACAAACACACACACAGTTTCGCATTTATATGATCTTAGTACGGATGCCTGACACTGGCTAAATGCACAAATCTTTTACTCCGTCATTGTCATTGTAAAAATATATATCAAAAAGAAAATTATGGAAGTGGACTAAAGAGGATGTATCAAATAGACTTGACAAACGCGCATACCAGAAAGGACCAACACTAAATAAATTTAATACAACTTATTTAGGTGTGACTCCAATAATTCGTGCGGCATTCTAAATTTGATAGGATTATAGTCAAGGAGGTAATAATTTATGTAATGCTGGCGGTAATGTTGGTGCTTGGTGCGTACGCCAACAAAGATAAAACATTTAATTAATACATTATTTACCTACTATAGATTGTGTTTATTTTTCATTGTAACAAACTACTTATATACATACACCAAAACAAAAATCATACACAAAAAGTTTCCCGGCAGCAGGTTTCGAAACTTCGAAACTACGTCTTTAGGAACGGAACGTAGCATCTCAGACCGCTCGGCCAATCTGACATGTCATTACAGTGTCGAAATAATTGAATGCTTCAGACTAAAGCCTACGTAGTAACTATCTAGTAATCTGTGCTAAGGCCACGTGATGCCGTTAGTAAGAGTATAATAATTATGAATTAGCGTTTTCGACTTGCCGTGAGCGCGGAGCCAGCGTGGCGCGCGGCCCGGCCAGGTAACTTTCATCTTCTAAAATACATGAATCGCTCCTATATTAGCGCCTTAAAACATTTTGGTGTTTTGAATCGTCAAATGTAGTGGCCTTGCAGTTAGACGAAGTTGCAAGAAAACAACCGAAGATCGGGCTCGGCCGCGCGCCTTTGAATGCCGTCTGTATATCTATGTGTTTTTTGCTATGGATACTCACGGATAACACAAATGGACACACTCTCCGTCTGATCACCACTCCTACATTCATATACCCCGCTGTCACCGACCAGCAGATCTGACAGGACCAGTGACAGCGCTCGACTTCCTTTGGACACAAAATGCTCCTGGGCGTGAATTCGCAACGACGGAATGCTCCGCTTGATCACGGCTCCGGACGGGGCTACCCACTCCAGCTGCAAAACACGTTTTTAGTGTTTCCTTTTTTATTCATACAAAAAAAACGTAGGCCCACACTAGGATTACTCCTGTATCGTGGGTGTCGCTTACAGATGTCACATACACATCACATCCAGACCAGAAACCAACATTTGTGGATCGCACAAATATTTGTTCCGCGCGGGAATCGAACCCGCGACACCAAGCGCAGCAGTCCCATTGCCAATTGCCAATCAGCCACTACGCCAAACGTGCCGTCATAATGAGGGTTACGCTCAGAAAATTCCATATCATAACAATGTAAGTACTATTGTATTCCTGAACACGGCACGGTCACACTAAATTTGCTGAGATGGTGGCGGCATGCCAAATGTGACCACACAGTGCACAGCGTATAAATTGGTACATACCTTTTGATTTCTATTCGAAACTTTGCACGTGATCGTTTGTCCAGTGCCTACTTCTAGAAACCCATTGTCTCCATAATTTACATCAGATATTGATATAGTCGTGGCAACTTTTGCGCCGTATACTGAAAGACAATTCGATTGATTATATTGATTATTAATAATTCACCTGCCGTTACTCAACCATTGTGGTATAGGTCTGTTAATTAATCACATGACATTGATAGGGCGCCGGTGCTCGATTCCATTATTGATTGACTTCGGTGATTTGATCCAAATTTCTGCCTACTCTAGTCCACTCTTAATTTTTCTGGCTAACTCGAATGAATTAAATATTATAAAATATGAAAGGTTCGCGGGGGGTTATGAAAACATTCTCAGTAATTGTTCTCATGTAAATGCCCTGACACACAACCTGGACCTCAAGTGTCAGTGCCCTTTTACAACGGTAAAATCCATCTTATGATAAAAATACTTAAAACTATTCAAAGTCCATTGTTTGTTTCTCAGAAAACCAGCATTGTTAATATTATTGTAAAAACCAGATAAATGAAAATTAAAGTGTTAAAGCTGCCAGACGTACCAACAAGAAACCAACAAAAATGGTTATTCATTTCTGTCTGAACCTAGAAATTGGTTACAAAATAACGTTATACTAAAATTTATTCAATGACTAAACCCGACTAAAAAGTCACGTTACACGTACTACAAGAAATAGATTCATAGTTCAGAGAATATCCGTGGGCGGAATGACTAACTGAAGATCTTAATTTTGCCAATATTTCAGTAAGTATCAAATTTTATTACACCCATCCTTCTCAACATACCCAATGAGATAAACACCCCCACGTATAAACTTACCAGCTCTATAACACATATATACGAACACAAGCACGTAAAAAAACCACTTCGCCATTTCTCTTACTAAAAATTTAAACTAAAAGAAACATTTAAAAAAATTCCCAAACTTCGTGATAACTCGCTCGAGCGCCAAACGAAAGTGGATCAACGTTGGACCAGCAAAACGTAATTTGCACAATAATTAGGACATTAATTGATGTTGATTACAATTATTATATCCAACACAATGTCATCAGTGAGGAAGTGGCTTGTTACATGTGAAATTGAAAAGGTCGCGTTGAATTTGTAATTATAAGGCGTGCTATATATGACAGATATTTTAAGTTTATACTATCACTAGTTACAATATTATAAAAAGAAGACTTAAATACTTTACTAGACTAGAAGGACATACAAAAACTACTAGACTAGAAGGGCATAATAGGATACTAAATGTAGTACGCGCGGACGAAGTCTCAGGCAACCGCTAGTAGTTACTATAATAAGTTATGCATAATGATTAAGTACGTACTTAGGTAGTCACTTAAAGCATATTATGAATAAGTGCCTGTTTTATTGTAATAGCACGACCTGCAACCCCAGTGATTTATTCACCGCAAGGTCTTTTATCATTTGTGATTACATGCATAATTGAGTTATTAATATAAAATATGATCGAGTCCTATGCAAGGATGAGAAAATTAATTTTGATTTGTTGACGTTTCTTATAATGTCTCGAGACTTCTTCCTACTTTATTTTATAACTGGATTTTGTTGTTGTTCGCCGACTGGTATAGTGCAGCGCGCCGGTCGGTTGGTCTTTATCTACTGTCAGAGGTAGTCTGACGGCACGCGAGCAATCGATAACAACCAGGACTGACGGCTAAGAGACTTCTTTCACATTGATATTTTTGGTTCAGTTTCAGATTACATAGGGGTATCAAAGTACGAAGAGAAGTAAATAAAACCAGCCAAGTGCGAGTCGGGCTCGCGCACGAAGGGTTCCGTACCGTTGTATAAAAACGGCAAAATAATCACGTTTGTTTGAGCTCCCCTTAAATATTAATTTTATTTTAAATTAATTATTTATTTTGAAAGTAAATAAAACAACTAATTATTTTGTGAATATTTGAAGCGTCTACCTGTTGCCGTTATCAATATCGAGCAAAAATATCATGTTTGTTGTGGGCTCCCTTAAATATTTATTTTATTCTGTTTTTAGTATTCGTTATTATAGCGGCAACAAAAATACATCATAATATGTGAAAATGTCAATTGTCTAAACTATCACGGTTCATGAGATACAGCCTACTTAATGACAGACGGACAGACTGACAGACAGACAGACGGACGGGCAGCGAAGTCTTAGTAATAGAGTCCCGGTTTACCCTTTGGGTACAGACCCCTAAAAAGCTTTTACGTGCCCTTAAGGCTACTTCCAGTTAAGTAGTACCTAGCCTGGAAGCTAAGTGGATACTTCACTGTATTTGCATAGACAAGTTGAACCCCAGAAGCGGTTCAAGATGCCGGACCACTCGTGCCCACTTACCATCAGATGGGGCGGTTGTAGTTGATACCAATCCTATAAAGTCAAAAACCGGTCAAGTGCGAGTCGGACTCCTGCACGAAGGGTTCCTTATCTATAAAAACGGAAAAAAACAGGTTTGTTGTATGGAGCCCACTTAATTATTTTTTTTGTTTTTGTTGTTATAGCGGCAACAGAAATACATCATCTGTGAAATTTTCAAGTGTCTCAATATCACAGTTCATGAGATACAGCCTGGTGACAGACGGACGGACTGGCAGCGAAGTCTTAGTAACAGCGTCCCGTTTTACTTTTTGGGTACGGAACCTTAAAAAGTGACGAAAACATCATACAATTTAACAACCATGTGCATATTCAGTATTATGTGCCTAGGTGTCATAATTCATTTACTTTAAGGATCAATAATTAGTACTTAAATGCAATAAAAGTCTATTCATAAAATAAATTAACCTTACGATCTGACATTTGATATCGTAATAATTGTAGATAGGTAGGTATATTATACATTTTGTTTATAATATGTAAATAATTATTATGCAATATAATATTTATGTTCATGATTTATAAGATACATTATTTGTAGAAGATTTTGTGGTGTTAGGGTATTTTCTAATGACTGAGGGGTGGTAGAGGTAAGATATTATTACTTTAATATTCATACTTACAAAGAAAATTCGGACTCACTCTGTGCGAAGCCAAGTTGGTACTTATTCAATGTAGATAAAGCCAAACATTAGAAGAATATTAGGCAGCTACATGTATTGTTTGTTAGTAGGATATTATATCAATTAAAATACATGGCTAACAATAATTGGCACCTGTGACTTCTGTGTCATAGTGGTTCTTTACCGGTGGTTCTTGGACCACGTGGTCCCTAAAGGTACCCGAAGTGGTCCGCGAAAGCGTCAAAAACCCTCATCATCACTGAAAGGTTTAGAACCACTGCATTGGCCACACCCTACTTCGTAATTCGCGTCATATGTAAAGATCATCAAATGAAGCATTAAAAATATGGGTAGTACCTACCTACATCCTACATTATGTCTGCGATTTTTTTTTGTCTTTTGTATAACAATACAAGATAAATAGTGGTTAGGTCACTGCAAAAACTAAACAAAGTGATGGAGGATCTTGCTTGAGTGACAAATGTCACCTTTGCTACGAGTGGGCTACATTAGGCATTAGGTTTGGTTTTACAATCTTCAAATATTGTTTAACTTACGTATTATAACGTTATGTATTTTATATCTACTAACCAGATACTAATTAAAAGCTTAAAAAAAACTTCTGTAGGTATTGAAAAGTCAATATAAATTAGATAATTACCTATGTACGATTATGTGATGTACCTTGAAGTTTTCATGAGGCGCCAGAAATAATTTGTGTATCATTTGTACTATCTATATCTATGTATATATCTATATCTATCTATATCTATATATATATATATATATCTATACTTTAATCTCACTCCTCTCAATAAAATGTATAATTGTTTTACATAACTATAGTTAGTACAAGATGGTGATGCCATTTTGGGAATCAATTATTATAACGAACGTTGCGGTGAAACAAGACTGCGGCAGTCTAACTGTTCAGTAGGTAAAGATTTAAATAAAAATCTACTCATTACTATCTAATTAACAAAACGGTGTATACACGCCAGTATTTTATTTAACAGCTGCATACGTTCAGTGACTTTTAATACCTAGACGCGCGCATGTTAAAATGCATTTCTAAATGGCAACGGCTGATTTAAATGGCAAGATAAAAATATAACCAAAATTAGGTTGAAATTTAAAAACAAAAATCAAGAATTACTAGGCCAGATGAAATGGGTCAGTGAAATCTCATACAAACGTAGTCAAGAATAAATGAAGCTCTAATTCAATAGATAGTTGACTCAAATATTTTTTTTATGGAGAAAAATTTTCATAAAGCTTCGCTAATATATGTAGTATTTTTCTAGGTACATTTTTCTGCATCCAACTGGTTAGTTGACGTTTTTTATTCAATAGGTACATACATACGCTTCGTTTGCCCACTATCTCACCATGCGGCCAATGTATACTTACTGACGGAGTAACATTATGGACAATCTACATACCATAATATGTGGTCTAAAGTCTAAACCCACAAAAATTACGCACCATACTCAACTCAATACTGTATGAGAATATGAGTCAAAATAAGTTAGCATTAGCATAATAGCCACGAACCACGACCAGCAGGCGCTCATAAATTTATTTTTCAGTTCTTGATCGTTCGATCAAAAAAAATACATAATGCACTTTTTCAAAATTGATAATATCGAAATCGGGAATACGATGATTGCTGATGTAACCGATAATTATTCAGCAAAATTATGAAGCGCCTTCAAAAAAAATAGAGTTTTACATCAGTGAGACACGTGCGCACCTAGTGATTATTGCCAGGGAAGTAAATTAATGAAAGACTCACTGAAGCCATAATCAAAAAGTCAAGACAAGCCCCTCTCTACACTATGCGATAAATTGCATGCTGCAGATAAAGCACCGAAGCGTGTCGGTCGAGCGCGCATTCATCTGAGAATCTAATTAGTGTGCGATCTGTCTGTCTGTAATTACCTACTAAATGTATGCAATTTGTCGCATGCTTGACTGTATGCGACAATTAGCTAGCTCAAGATGAAAGTCGAAGAATGAGTTGTTGTTTCTTCCAATTTCAATTCGCACTGGGCACCTGTGGTAGATAGCGGTTTAGTCCTCCTCACTAGGAGATTGGACTCGTGGTCAGTAGGTAGATAATTATATAGAATGTGATGATGATGATAATGACGTTGGTTATCTTTATCCGACACGTCACGCTTAGTTACATTTTTAGGGCTACATTAACCCCCAGTTTCTGAAACGTCAATCAGCGTTGACAACAGATTAATTATATTGCCATCCTTGTCATTTGTTTAGTGTCAGATAGAGACAACGATAGTTTTAATCTACTGTCAACGCCAACAAACGTTCTAGAAACCGGGGGTTAAAGTGTTCAATTCTATTCTATGTAGGTATACCTACTAGGCTTTTATAACAACACCTTACTCGTAGATCTTCTATTAACTCTGCCACTAGATGGCGCCACCTCACATTCGAGATCAATCAACATTTTTATCCACTCTATTGATAAAAAGATGAGAATGAGTTCAAGAGCATAAATCTATAAAATTTGAATATATTCTTTGTTTCGTCGTTGTGAAGGGCGTAACGGGTTATCTGTTGTAGTTCAAAGTCACCACAGTAATGCGAAATAAGACACTTCCTTGTGACACATTGGGTAATTTTGCTATCAACATAGTATAATAATTTATATTAGAAACAAATATTTTGATGATAGTCCATAAATGGATCGAGCATACGACGTTCTTGATCCATTTACCAACTAGAGCCGAACAAAGTGGAACATCAGCTGAGCTGACGCGTTTGCATCACAAATTTGTATTAAGCTTTTCTACTTTGTTTGTTTTCTTTCTTTTTTGCTTTTTTCTTTGCTTTCTTTGTTTCTCATTTTCTACTTTGTCTGTTTTAGTGTTGTAAATTAGGTTCAAAAGAAATTAGTTTCATTATTATTTCCAGAGTAACTAATTGAAATACCTACTATAAGTATAGGCACTAGGGCTTTCATCCCGGGAATCTCGGTCTCGAAAATTTCGAGATTCTCGATGATTTTTGGCATTTTCGAGACTCGAGACTTTCAGCTTTACTGTCCCGGGAATTTCGAGACTTTCGAGACTTACTTCACTAGTACGAAAAGCTCGTTACGAGCACAAAATTCTACTAAATCAACCCTCATTTTTATCTGGTTAGGTATCATCAATGAGCGTGACAACAACAACACAAAATAAAGTTAATTCGAAGCATAATAATTATGTAGTAGATTTACTCGGATTTTTTTAATGTGTAAAAGGTATTGTGAATAATAATAGCTGCGATTTCTTTGCCAACAGATAAATGAAAATATATGTGTATTTATCGAAGCCAAGGCGTTCGATTCGGCGCTTAAACTTTTTACAAAATGGCAGCGATCAAAGAAATTCCTAAATTATAGTCAGCCATTCAATAGAACAGCTAGGCAAATGCCTTGGATATGTCGCAACAAACAAGACTAATGAGCCGTCCAAGCCTATCCTTATTACTAAACGGTGCCGTTCGACTTCGTGAATTATATTCAGCCGTAGAGTCTAATAAAAGATTTAATGAATGGCTGATGCTTAGGCCATTCATACAATAACTCTATGGTTTTAGTAGCCTTACCAACACCATTGAAACAAAAATGATGAAATATCTGACATAAGAAATCGTTTTCTAAAATAAACCATATTGTTATTCGGTAATTATGTAATCAAAAACTGAGAACTACGTATACAAAAATATTGCTTGTTGGTGCCATTATTGACAGTGAGTGCGTTTCAGTGATAGGTGTTAGAAAATGGAACTAACTAAACTTAAATGACTTGGCTAGGGAAATAGTTAATCGTTATTGTTCCGAGATATTTGCCGAGCTGATTGATTGAATGGCTGAATACCATTCAGGAAGCTAGTTAAACAGCGCCGTTTAGTGAAAAGGCTAGGCTGTTAATTATACGACTGATTAAATTAGTTGACTGCGTGCGACAGATCCAAGTCATTTGCCTAGCTGTTTGATTTAATGGTTTATTAAGATACATGGCTGACACAGGCTAAAATATAATGTACCTACTTGTATAATAGCTTGACCTGCTTCTAATTATCGCGCCATAATTACCAGAATTAGATTTTTTCGGTGGAAGTAAGATGAATATTACATACCAACGACAGAAACTACTCTATCTATGCGTTGTATGTCGAGGTCCAAGTTATATACCATGTTTTATGGACTATTCAACTAGCCTATAAGTGTGGAAACCTACTTTGGAAACGGTCTCGAAAGTCTCGTTTTTCCCGGGATTTTCGAGACCGCACCGAGTCTCGATCTTTAGGTCCCGGGACGGCGCCATGTCTCGAGATTGAAAGCCCTTATAGGCACTTATGTAGGTTCTCATTTTGATATGTGAAAATTACAAAATTAGCAGAAATGGATAGTGATTTGTCATGGTCGTTCTTTCGGACCAGAGGATTATAGGCATAGCAAGTAACCAACACATCGCAGATAAATTATTATCTGTATTAACAAAGCAGTTTCTAGTAGTCCCCGCACTAGCTCAGAACAAAACAGAATTAAATACCGGAAAACATAATTGACACAGAAGTTCTCACAAAAGTTATTTAGTACAATACTATACCTACCTAAATAATACGCTTACGTTGGTTTTACTATAAATTGTTGAGATAAATCAACACCAGCTCGTGCTCGTATAAACTACGTAGTTAATGGATGTTAATCAATCCGACTTAAAAATTTGACTTTGAATACTTGCATCCCATCAAAAACATTACATGTACAAAAATGCACAAGTCTCGCAACACAGTTTATCTGCCGTAAAAAGTTGTGATATCGAATGTAAACCAAGTCGGTTAATTAAATACCTACCTACTTATTTATTTCTTTAGTAAATAGAGTGACTTGGCAATTGCACACTTCAACAAAAATCTACACAGCGCTTTGTGCTTGTATTTGTTTGAAAGTAAACCTACACGGAATACTATATTATTTAGATTACCTAGTAGATTATGCTGCCGTGTACAATCGCCAAGACACTCTATTTACTAAAGAAATAAATAAGTAGGTAGGTATTTAATTAACCGACTTGGTTTACATTCGATATCACTTTTTACGGCAGATAAACTGCGTTGCGAGACTTGTGCATTTTTGTACATGTAATGTTTTTGATGGGATCTCATTTCTTTTTGTAGGTTTTCTTTCTTTATTTCGTTTTTTTGCGAAACACGCATAAACGCGCGCCCCGCGCCTGTGCGGCCGGGGCCCCTTGCGACATAGGTCATGCTCATAGATTATCATGAACGAGTGTCTTTGTGCCTCCACAGATGCGTATTAGGTAAAAGGTACCTAGGTACCTATTTTAATGTACCTAGGTAACGAATTTGTTCAACCTATAAGTGTAGGTAGGTATAGTATAGGGATTTGTATCTCTCTATCTATCGTGGAAGTTTTTAAAAAGCGCTCAACTGTCGAATTTCTCGCAGCCATTTCTCATTTTTAACCCCTGTGACCCATTTCATTCAATTTCAATGAAGCCTAATTATGAACTGTAAAAGTAACTTTGTAATCACATACAATTTAATGGGATTTATACGGGAATACAAAGTTATTTATGCAGATTATATATGTAAAAAACGGGATGAAAATTATGAAAAGTCAGAATTTTTCCTTGGTTTATAGGCTAAACAATAACTATATTCAAAATTTGAAACCTGTGGGACGGCTAGAAGTACCTTAGAATTTTGATGATCGGTGAGTCAGTCAGTCAGTCAGTGGGCAACAAAATTAAGCAACTATGACTTGAAATAATTCTTAAACTACTGGTTCAAATTTAATGTAATTTGGATTATTATCTGTAGACGTGATGTCCTCTTGGTCACTAAAAATGTAGGCTTCTAGAGTTATCCATAACGAAGTTACAGGGGGTCGAAAATGGCCCGAATCGCTTCGAGAAAAGGGTAGTACGGCCGTGCCTTTTGTTTTGCTCGACTTGGCGGGGGCACTGCCGTGCCCCCAGATAGTTTGGTACTACCAATATATTGAACATTATCATGTGATAATAAAATACATGCAAAAATTGATCCGCAGATCCAATCTATGGATTAAGTAAAGATTACATACTAAGTACCTACATACCTACCTAACCACGTAGTATCTCTGCCTAATTTGCGCTGAGTGGAAGTGGCAAAATTCCGTTGAACTTGTATCAATTCAAACAGAAACAATTAAGTAAGTATTACCTACCCTATCATAACACCGACAGCAAACATAGGTACTTACCATAATTTACTAAGCAGCAGCAACTCGGCAAACAAGTGAAATGGTACTTCTACATATTTTGCAAGAGCAAGCAAATGACCTAGTATTGTGTAAATGGTGTTAGTAAAAAATGAGAATTAGCGTGTCATCAGAATGTTCTGCAATCGCAGAGAAAAGAGGTCGTGTCACCGTGCCGATGGATCTCCCATGACAAGCTGTTGCTACAAGTGTATAGATAAACTTTTACGCTGGTGAATAGCAGAATTTTTGTTCTACACTTTGGATTTACGAATTAAAACACAGGTATGGAATTACTCCTGGACTTACTAAACAATGCACTAGATATATGTAATTATATAATCACTATTTATATTTAATCAGTATCAGATAAATTAAATAACGTCGTTTTTATGCGCTTTTCAAGTCGCATGACTTGTATACTAAGAATATTTTTGCGTGTTTTATTTGAACTGTGTGTTTGTGCCATCAGAAGTAATTGACACAAAATTTGCAACGCACTCTTCACACACACTTTCCGAAAATCTTCATGTGACCTCAATAAATATGTTACTTGCTATACCACTACCAGAAGAAATAAAGATTTATGCAGCATCTCTGTACCTAGGGCTAATTAAAGTTCATAATAAATTATTATACTTTTACAATCATTGGCTCTCACTCTGATCGGTCTAATACAGACAATACTATTAGCTGCATCGGCAAAAGGCACTTTCGCTGATGACTGTAGCAAAATCAACACGGGAGCGGCAAACTCGCCCACGCCTTTATCAAATGTTAGTTGCAATCAAATGTGCTGCACATAATTGCCATGCCGTTTTACTATGCTCAAATATGCCAAAAGTCTCGTATAGATTTTGATATTCTTAGAGTCGATCGCTCCACTAGTCATCCACGAGTTTCTCCCATGCATCAGGCTAAGATATATATACAAGGTGTAACAGCAAGGTGTAGTAATACTGAAACTACGCATACACATACATATTTCGAAGTAGTCTGGAGGTACTATAAATCTGTAAGTAGTTACGGTAATGAATTATTACACGTCAAAGTTTACTGCAAAACTAACCACCGTTCAACCCTAGTTATCAGCTGGGCAATGTCAGTGAACTTGAGGCATAGGCTAACATATACAGTCTTACCCAACTTATATGGTGCGTCGTGAATCTTCGTTCGCGCAGAAAATAAAGTATGGTCCGAAGATTAACGAAAGAATGCTTAACACTTACAATCAACCTAAGATCACTATTATAAGGTTCATAATACACTGCAGCTGTTGCACATCGCAGTTCTACCTGCGCAGAAGATGAATTTTCAAAGCGCGGGAAATGCTATTGACCGCTATTGGTCGGCAGCCGCCCCGCCATCTTAGCGATCGCCGCGTGGCATGAGTGAGATGGAACTAACAGCTGCAGTGTATTATGAACCTTATAATAGTGATCTTAGGTTGATTGTCGGACCATACTTTATTTTCTGCACGAACGAAGATTCACGACGCACCATATCATATAAGTTGGGGAAGACTGTACACCTCTAGCCGGCGGCATTACTCAAACAAAACTAGGTGTAGAAGTAAAGTTGTGGTAAAAGTTCCACCAAAAATTACTAGATGGCGCCAGGGCCGTTCCTAAGAAATCCTGCATCGCGCAAGCGTTATGTGACCGGCGTAACGTGACGTCATCCGTATCATGTTAGGGTTGTAATATTTAGTTATTTTGTCAATTTGAGTGAAAAAATCGATTATCGATTTCAGGTTTTAGTACCCTGGCAAATGATTCATCACCAGGTACACATACCCACATTTCAATATTACTACACCTTGCCGATACACCCTGTATAAGTATAATTTAATCTATATATCTATTTATTGAACACCATAGAACAAAATAAAGACTAGACCAAATGCTTCAAGGTGTGTGTTTGAAGAAAGTGTTCTTTGAAGCGAAAGCAAGATCTACCATTGTTTATCTTTATATCAGCTACTGTGCTAATCTAATCTGCCTTTAACAGACAAGAAAAGTATACCTACCTGTCCATTTTCCGCATAAATAAATGGTAATTCAATTATGCGGAATTATTTATTTATGGCTTCGCATACGGTATAATTATTGGTCTCTTCTATTTTCTCCTCTATTTTAATCTCTGTAATGTCCATTGACATTATATTTTATGCATTATGTATATTGTGTGAAGCTGCAATACCTGCTCAGTTTTATGACCACGATGTGTTAAGTTTGTATTGGTCGAAAAATTTAGAATTAACGAATGCGCTCTGATTACACAACCAACAACCTATATAACCTCTACAGCGTTATCTATAAACTTTTCTATAAGACACAACTTGATGTAGTTTTTTGTTTGGCGGGAATCCTATTATACAAGGTGTAACAGCAAGGTGTAGTAATACTGAAACTATGCATACACATCCTTATTTCGAAGTAGTCTGGAGGTATTTTAAATCAGTAAGTAGTCACGGTAATGAATTAAGACACGTCAAAGTTTACTGCAAAACTAACCATCGTTCAACCCTAGTTATCAGCTGGGCAATGTCAGTGAACTTGACGCAAAGACTAACATGTGATCCGCCGTCAAATCCGTCAATAAGAATTCGTAAATGTACTAAGGGTTCCATTTGTTTTTTAAATAATGTTTTTTACCAATTTGTACCAACCCGGACAGATGCAACCTGACAAAAGTATTTCTTGGCGGCTGAGTGATATCTGCTCCGTGTAATGTACCTACCAAAATTCTATTCTAAGGCGGTAAGTATCTGAAATGAATTTTAGAGGCTTGCAACTTTGTTACAATACTGAACCCTAAAATATTGTCGGCAAATTCAAAGACCGCGGCGAACTTTGCGGCAGAAATAATTCAATGCCAGTGACCCGCGTAACGTGACGTCATCCGTATCATGTTAGGGTTGTAATATTTAGTTATTTTGTCAATTTGAGTGAAAAAATCGATTATCGATTTCAGGTTTTAGTACCCTGGCAAATGATTCATCACCAGGTACACATACCCACATTTCAATATTACTACACCTTGCCGATACTCCCTGTATAGTCAGACGTTGTTGTTTTGTATCTTTTACTCAATCCTGTGTTGCTTCGAGTGTTAATGTGTATTATTGGTGGAATATTAGTCAATGAGTGTTCGTTAACGTGCACGAGTGTGAGCAAATGATAATATACATAAACCCAAAAAGCGTGCTACTTCGCATTTTTTCCAAACTCTCAAGAAGTTACAGTAAAGCATCTACCACTTTACTGAATCGTGACTTTTGACTATGTAAGTAATTAACTTGACTACTTGATCATGAGGACTTTTCTATTGTAAAATTAAGGAATACCTACTGAAATATTATAATACTTGACACTGGCTAAATGCAGAAATCGTGCGTAGCCATAACTAAAACAAAAAAACCTGATGTAAGTACCCTTTAATTAATTACCTGTTAGAATTTACTGTACAAAAATATATACCTAGCGCACACAGTCTGACTAAAAGAAAACAATAAAACAAAACAAAGAAATAAATGAAAACAAACAAGGCCGTTAACTTGAAACTGGCACAATGTGCGAAAAGCACCATGGCCAAAGAAGAAAAGAAAAAAGAAAAAAACAAGGCCGAAACAATATTATTAAACGAGTTAATTAAATTAGCGTAATTATTCCAAGTACAAAAGTGAATATTGAAAGAAATCAACAATTAGTTCATCAATTTCATCACTAATCACAACCATCCTGTAAGTAACCCAACTCACGCAAATGGATGTTATTATTACACGTCAAAATTACATCAAATCCGCAATTTAAAATCGATAATATTTCGATACTGTTGGTTCGTTTAGTTTCCTTACCCTTCTTGCCCTTGCAACTGATTGATACATTTTTGGTTAGGATTTAATTGTCTGACTATTTGCTACGCTCTAAATCCGTTTTGACCTATACGCCCATTACCTATGCGCGCGTCTCCCCTCACTTTCGTGTGTGCAAGATTAGGCCATTCTCCACCACGGGGGCCCGGTCCGCGTTGGTGGATATCATAACTCCCAAATAATTCTCGAGCATGTAGGTTTCCTCATGATGTAATCCTTCACCAAAAAGCGAGTGATAACTACGTACTTACTACATTGTGTTTTACCAAAAAACTTATTAGTAAGTACGTACACACTGGGATTTGAACTCGCCACCTTCTGCTTGGCAGGCGGACGTTCGCCCACTAGACTACCACCACTAATTAGTACTGGTACAATATGAAAATTAAATTATTTATTTGTGTTATCATGTAACTGTAGGCACTGCCGGCCTCTTTTCCATCTTTGTGCCAGAACACTAGGTCCTATGGACATTATAAAACAGCAATGAACTAACATTTTGTTTACTCTTTGCACCGGATGCGATAGCGGTAGGTGATAGGAGAGTTGTTTTAATGCTGGGCTGGTAGTATGTAACTTGTCATCGCTACATTACGATCGCTAAATCCGAAGCAATTAACCAGGCTTGCTGTAACGAAGTCCAGGGAAATTTAGTTGACAAGATTCAATCAAAATCATTATTTTTCTTTGAAAATGTTCGTCTTCAGTACATTAGGACTTCGACCGATATCGGTAGTTAACTAATGTACAGACTGTCGCCCCTGATTATACTATCCCATATTTCAGTTATGATTTTATTTTTTTGATATTTTTTATATTAATACAGTTTAATATTGTATAACTACTCTGATCTGTGGTACTATAGCTAAACATAAATAAACTATTTGGTTTTCACATAAAAGGTTTACAACTAGCAATAAAATTTTAAATTAAGAAAAACATAATTTTCCACTGCAGTTAAATTTTGTATTATCCTCACTCATACCTACCCGTTAACTCATCCATAAAATAATTATCATTCCAAACAATGCCTTTAGAAATCCGATCTATGTTCATAAAACAATGCAAAGAAAAAAAGGAAATATCTTTGTGAGTGAAGCATTTAAAATTGACGAGCTTGACCCAAAAATAAAGAAAGACAACCTTTGTCAGCCTAACATTCTTAGATGACAAAGAACGAGAAAAAAAATCTGAACCGTTATCCAGCTATTTATTTTTGTTTACCCGCGTGGGGTAGGGAGCGAGCCACAGATTAGAGCGAGCGCGCCAGTTACGCACCGCGTGTTCCGTATAAGAGACGTCGCGGTTGCTTCGCTCGATAAAACCGATCGCAGTACTGCCACCGTATTCACTTTCACGTGTGTTTTAAACAATAGTTACTATACAGTGAGTTTTGTTCGAAATTTAAACGTGAGTTTGAGTGTTATTATTTCTCCCTTTTATGAAATTATTTGTAGGTAGGTACCTGTATATTTTTTCCTGGGTGATTTAGGCATGTTATGTGAGTTAAAATTTTCTAAAAATTTTGCACCAAAATATTGCTTAAAAAATTGATAAGTACCTACTTATCGTTTTTATTCGGTTACAAAAGCCATATCAGGTAAGTCAATTGAAAAGGGTACAAATAATAGATTATTGTAAATGTAATTAAGTTATTAAGCTTCTACACTTAAAAAGTCTAAATGATAATATATTTTTATTTTTATTAATCAGTTCCTAATCGTGATTAATAGTTATTGTAAAATTTTAAATTTTTGTAAATTGATAACCTTTTTTGTGAATCATTTAAAACAAAACAAATTGGCTTTTTTACAATAATGACGTTGTATATTTTATGATGTAAGTACCTACATAATATTCTAGGTTTCTAGGTGAAAGTTTCATTACTTGGAACATCTTAGAAACATTCTGAAAATCGTCCAATGTCATAAAATTAATCATTGCTACGTCAACTGCAGTGGCAAAAAATATAAAAATACAAAATAAACCGTGAAATCGATCGGCAATATATAAAAGAATATAGATAAGTAGCTACTACTGCATGTCTTCAAAGTGGTAAGAAACATTGTTTCCGTAAAATTAAAAAAAAACACATATCCAAGCTAGACTAAAGCTAGATAGGTAGTTATGTCTCGTTTATCCATCGTTTTTTTCCAATTAAATTATTTGTGCTTCAACAAAATATTACGAACAAAAATACGTTGAGCTGAAAAATAAAGCTGATATTATTTGTCTTATCAATCTTATCTACAATTACATTCCCGCAACTTCGCCCGCCTGGTAGGTTATCACGAAAAGTATCCATGCCTTCCCCCTAGGTCGAAGCTGTTTGTAGGATACCAAAATTTATGAGAATTGGTTCAGCTATTTAGGCGTGAAAACGTAATGAACAGACATACTTACACATTTTTCGTATTGATAATATTTATTTGGAGGTGTGGAAACTATGGATTACAAAATATATTTTACTATATATTATTATACATTAATATATCATATTAGTTGTTACGGTTAAAATAATTATTTTGAATACAAGATATCAGTGAAATAAACCTATAATACCGCAAAATACGCGTTTAATAAAAAAAAGTTGGTAGCTCGTAGATACACACAACTACTAACTATTTACATAAAAAGAACAGAGAAATCATTTTTTTAAGCTCTGTAAAGTGTTTGTAAATGTCACAAAATCACGCGTGTTATTAACAAAATTTAGTTCATAATAATATGTCTACTGATAGGTATGGCTGAACTAGGAATACTTAGGATTTCAAAAATATATATTATCATAGTAAAAGGAAGCTATTTTTGAGTCATCGATGATTTGATATCACATAATCACCAAATTGTCCAACATTTTTTGTATACTTACTATTTATTACATACCTATGTACTCATTATTTATTTATAAGTAAACAAAAAGCTGTGCTGGTTTGGTAGACAGAGTGTGAAACTCAAAATACCATAATTTTAGGGTGATAATATCATAATCAATGATGATATCGATATCACCGATGACTTTTAAAAACCGCTTTCTAAATAGTATAATGCCTATCTATAACAATCTTAGTGCGACACAGATTATTCCTATTATAATACCATAAATAAATATCAGCTGACATCATAAATATTATGGACTTACTACAATATGGAACAGACTAGATATTTTATCGTTCTCATCTCATAACTAATGAACGTCATAGTTCCATGAATATTATACCAACATAATTTGAAAAATAATATGGTGTGACGGTCAGACAATGGGACAATACCAAGGAATAACATACGAGTAATTTCAATAATACAATGCATTGCAAAACTAAATTACAAAACTGCTATTTTCAATTTCAAGAATGAAGTCATTAGTCATTAGTCTCACACAAACAAACTTTCTATAAATTTAAAGTAAATTTATACTCGCGCCCGAAGGGTTCCGTACCATTATCTATAAACCTGGTAAAAAAATCTACGTTTGTTGTATGGCTCCCATATTATAACAAATTATATCTTCACTATTTTTTTTATTCTGTTTTTTAGTATTTGTTGTTATAGCGGCAACAGAAATACATCATCTGTGAAAATATCAACTATCTAACTATCACGGCTCATGAGATACAGCGTGGTGACAGACGGACAGACAGACGGACGGACAGCGGAGCCTTAGTAATAGGGCCCCGTTTTACCCTTTTGGGTACGGAACCCTAAAAAATATTTTTTTTTTTTAGAATTACATTCAATATTTATTGGTACGAGTTTGTCTAGACATGCAATAAGAATTAAATGACCAGCATATCAGCCACACGCAAATTAGGTTAGTTGAAGACATTGAACTCTAGTCATCGTTTAGTTCCCGCCGAACTTTCCTCAGTCCATATTATTAGCTCAATGACCAATAGTAACATAAGATAATTTCTCCACAGATACGCATGGATTACAACTCGAACTAGACGCGATTAGGACTTGACCTACAATCTCCCATCACAAACAGAGTAATCTGAACCGTTCAAAAACCTACGCGGTTTGCGATAAATAGCACGTATCCGAATATTCGAAGGACGCGATATTTTCTACAGCGCGTATCTAAAAATATCGAAGTACATCTCGAGGCTCGAGTGCAGTGCGCGCGTGAACCAACTCCGGCTTGTATGGTTTGGTGAACTTGATCGGTGTCTGTGAGAGAAAGTGATGACGCCTGCCGCGATGGAGATGGAAATGAGCAACAACAACGTGGTCCCGCTGCTGCCGCGGACCACGGTGCAGCTGGAGTTCCGGAACATTACATGCACACTCAATATATTCAACAAATTCCGGATGGGTAAGCTTTGTCTTTGTGACCTAAATTGGTGTTTGTTTATAATGTTCGTTTTCACTTTAAAAGGTATAATTTTGTACTCAATATTAGGCAAACCAATATTGAAAACGGATATAAAACAGAGATTAATAGATTTACCTTAGGTGAACTTCTTACTTTACTATAGGGGAAGTAAGTATAAAGGAACAAATAAAATTTGTACCTAATTAATTATTGTTTCTCAAAAAAGTTGAAAGCACCTAGGCCATATTTGAATCCATATGAAAATAGAAAAGAAAAATGACATGAATTGTAGAACATTCTAATCTAGAAATGATTAAAAAACGTCCACTCTAAGTAAAGCGTTGCGAAATAAAGCGTGCTTTACAATTTCACCATTTACCGGTTCAAAAATGTTAGTTGACTTTAGTGTGGCTTAGATAAGGGTCAATAGCCTATGGGCCCTTAAGCGGCGAAACCTAGCCCCTACTTGATAAACCGGAATCATGCTAAATGCACCTACAATTTTCGTCCTTATTTTTTTTTTGTTAAAACGTAAAACGCGATAAATACTTGTGAGCAGATGCTACAGTTATGTTATTATCAATATAAAATGTTTATCAGTTTTTACACATAAAGGTCGCTTATAATAATAATGACGTGATTATACGATCAACACATGTTATAGCGTTTTCATCGCGCAAGCATATTCATACTTCTGGGACATCTGGCATAGTCCCATAGATTCATGTTATTCTTGCGTCATCGATACTACTGGGGCTTCTGAACATGTTTTTTTAATGGTAGGTATACTATCTTTGTCTGGTTATTTCCGCATCACGTAAAACTACTGAACCAATGTCAATACTGTTTTCACTGTTTAGTACCTTATAATCTAGTTTAGTACTTATAAGGGTTTACTCTGTATATACTTGTGCAATGATAAACATAACGTGTGAATGTCCAGATGGTAACAACTGGGATTTATTTATAGAATGTACCCCTATTGTTACCTCTGGTGACATCCCTCTCCTGACAAATGGGAATTGTTTTTAAAGTGCGTTCCTCCTTACAGCCGAAATTACTATTGTATCTCCTATTCAAGATTGCTGCCTATCGTTCGATCGATTTCCAATCTGCGTGCTATTATAAACCAATCCACGGATCGGTTATTGGCACGTTTGACCCTAACAATGGATTAGATAGCAAAAATTTGGATTCGATTGATTATTAATATCGGCCGTTAGTCTCTCTAGCAGCTATCTACTCATTCAATAATATGATCAATCAGAAAAAATAATGTATTATGCACGTATTACCACTGGCATTTCGGTTAAGGAAAATACCTATCATGAGAAACCCAGATTATTATTCCCGTAAAAAATATCGGAGGTATGAGATACACCGACAGTCAGTCCTCAGACTTCACAAGAAGGCTGATATGGTCTGTGATGATGTTTGATCAATCCGATTAAGTATAATATAAATAACAATGTTCAACCAAATTGACTTAAAATATGGCAACAATGGTTGAAGCATAAGAAGAAAGTAAGATAAAGGAAGATATGGCTCCATTGCATGGCATGGTATATTCATGTCAAGAGGTCAATGCTTTACATAATGTCGATTAGAAGTTTGTGCGAACAAAAACCTGTTTATTTCGACAAAAACTTGAATGTTAACTCACATGTTACATAATTTTATGAGGTTTTTTTTCATTGATGTGATGATTAAGAATTTTGTAATAGGTTAGTTCGATTTGACACACATTGCGATGCATCAGCACCTGTACTTTATTGCAGCAAATAATAAAATATTTAAAAATATAGCATAGTTTGATAATTACGAAAACAAGATGGCTGTAAAAGTGGGACAAGCATGGCTTTTCCTTTCTTGAACGACTTTTAGGGACGAATTAAGACAAAATTATATTAATCATGCTTTAATTACCTGTATTAGCTAGGTTACATTATTGTCGTATAAAATAACAATAACTGACTCAGTCTCGTAGAGTCGTAGTCAATTAGTCAGAGACATGAATAAAATGAATTTATACCACATTTGTTTACATTGGCATTGCTGACTAAAAGGCTAATCAGCTGCCAAACACAGCTACCTACTCTAGTATAGTCATTACTAGTATACAGTAATTACTTGAGCATTGATCCATGAACCTATAAAATAGGAGGATGCTCAGACGCCAACATTTATACGAAAGTGAAGCACATCAGTGGATGCAGCGACAGTATGTGTGAGTATTACTTACCACTACCATGACCCACTTTAGGAAAATGCGAGTATAACGGTGAACATAAATTAGACAGATATTATAATGCGTGATGACAACAGTTTCATTGGAATAAATAAGTTATCGATCGATATAACACTACTTATATATAATAATATGTGCGTGAGGATGGTGTGAATGGGTCGGCATATTTGAGTTGTTAGCTCGTATCTCGACCGCAATAACATTCGCCCGGGTCGTCGAGTCACCACCTTGTGTTTAAATATAATTTTTACTAGGCAACTCGGCCGCTATTTTATATTTGTACAGTCACAGAAACAAGTGTTATAAAAACTAAATGTTTTATTATAATAAAATGAAACAATAAAAAGTGGCATTTAATATATTTTGAAACACCTATGAGTTCTTTAAAATAAGCAATGCCTACAACAAGTTGTTAATAAATCGATAGTCATACGTTGACACCTGTTCTTACGATAACAAGCGATGCACATGACAAAAATCAAAATTACACGTCGAATCAAACGTTCGCTGGTTCACAATATTTGAGCCGTCCTACTTTTTATAGGTTTAAGTGTCGATGTTTGTTAGTCGGTGCGGATACCACAATTTTCAATGCGTTTCAATATTTAATATTGAAAACACATTGAATATTGTGGTAAAACCATCCTCAACTGCGATAGTTAAGTACCTACATTTGTTCAACAGCTGAATTACGTTTGGCGTGTGTAATGTCTAATAATATACACATGCTTATTGCTTACAGACAAACGGTTGTTATTTTACTTATTTGTTCATTAATTTATGGGCAAGTAGCTGCGCCGGCGGTTCCGCTCGTAGCTGTTTCATATTTTCCATAAAAACTAGGCAATATGAGTGAATCACGTGCACCATAGATAATAGAGCCGTTTTACCTGAAATAAAACGGTTATTATATACTTACCTTAGTAGAAGCTTATATATATTGAGATAGGCGACACCATTTTCCGCTATAGCAGTCGTCTCTTTCTACCCTAGTAGCTCTGTCTCTTTCGCACACCCCCACCACCTCACCAGGCGCGCGAGGTAGCAGTCTGCTCTGAGCCTGTTCGTCATTGTGTCGAATGAAAATGTCACCAGGCAGAGATGAAAAGTAAGCTTCTACTAAGGTAAGTATATAATAACCGTTTTATTTCAGGTAAAACGGCTCTATTATTTACTTGACCGTTAGTAGAAGCTTATATATATTGAGACCTGTTTGTTATCGCCTGGTGAGTTATCTAAAACGCCAATGTGATATATCTATCAGTAAATTATCAAGAATTATAGCATACATTAATAAGTAGGTAGGTAGGTACCTAGGTACTTCTATAATTAAAGACATGTGTGAAGGAAGAGACTGGTTTAATATAGGTAACAATATAATAATCAGGTATATATAATAATTATTATGTCCTAGTTTTCGCATAGGTAGGGTAACATTTGAGCCCTAAATACTATGCTAATTTTAAGCACCAGCAATTTACAGCGGTAGGTACTTATACAGTGTTTTACCCACCAACGAATCATATAATATTATGGTGTTTAATGTAACCCTCATTACATAATTTACTTGTACAAGAAAAATCATAATAATCAATGTACCAAATACTTTGGCATTGGCTCTAATACCTACTTGTAACAAAATCAACGAACTGGGACAAAAAGTGTGGAGATACTCTTGTTAGAGTTCTTTTCGAGCGAGGTACTCATTACTTCCCTACAGTAAAATTTTTGAAAAGTTTTGACCGATTTCCAATTCCCTTTTTCTAAAATGTCATCAAGAGGAAAATTATCGATCCAACTCCTAGAGGCTACCGCCGACCGTACACTTCCCGGTGTTGCAGAGATGCCTGCTGCCTTCAGAAGTGACTTGAACCATCCTGCAATGACTGTTCTGGATGCAGCTGCCGGTGGACCTCGCAGAGTTATGAATAAATTTGAATTACCCGAACTCCTCCGTCTTTCACTTAGAATTGCTATAGTTGCCCTGACCCAATATACGGGATCTAGATTTCGACTTTGAGAGTTAGCCATGAGCTTCCATCCTGATTGTCTATAATCTTTGCAGTCTGTTTTGGACCCAAATTGAGGCCATAGAATAATATGGTCGTCTTTAATAATACACTCATCTTCGTCAACGCCCAAAAGTGTCAAGTCGTGAATTCTGCGACCTGAACAAAGACATAACAGCGCTGCCGTATGCCTAACCGTTTGGAAAGTATTCGTACTGTCTATAGAGTAATTACTCATAAAATTGGTCAGAGAGTTAATGTCCCATATAGGAGGTTTTGGAGCAGTCGGGGTTTTCAAAGATATTGCTTTTAAAATATGTTTCACAAGATTATTGTCACTTAATTTGCCAGATAGCTCTGTGTTACAGAGGGTGGAAACAACAGATTTGTGAAGGAGGATTGTATTATAGGATAATTTAAATTTTAGATGTAAGTCGGCCAAAAATTGTGCTAACTCCGGTCCCTTAGGATGCATCGGGTTTATATCATGATGCTTAGCCCAAGACTTCCAACGATTCCATGGTGCTTTGTATGTTTTCCAGGTGGAAGACCGCCACGAAGATTTGAGTAGAGATACTTGTTTGGCATCCCATCCTTTTATTTCGTCTTCCCACCCCCACATTTCCAGACCTCCAACACCATATCCTGAACCTTCGGAGGTGGCAGCCCGGTCGTTGTGTCGATCAGAAATCGTTTCAGATTCTTTAGAGTGAAGGGGGCTGCTATAGCCCGTGACCTCAGGTCCGCCCGCCAGAACACCCGCTCCCAACGTGGAGCTACAATGAGATACAGGCCTGTGGCTTGATTTAGGTGCATCAATACCTTGGGTATGAGGAATGGAGGTGGGAATATCCACGCCAGAGAAAAATTCCAAGTTACGCTGAAAGCATCGTGTATCAACGCTTCTTGATCGTTCAGGTCTAGGGTTGCGTAGTTCATAACTACCCGTGCGGTCTTGGACGCAAATAGGTCGATCACAGGCGTTCCCGTTTTTGCAAAGACCATTTCTGTGCAATTCTGAGTTAAATGCCACTCTGGGGGCCGTCGGTTTCTGGATAAGCAATCTGCGTGATTGTTGAATCTCCCCGGGATGTGATAAATTTTGAACTGAATCTGATGATAGTCTAGGATCCGTAGAATCAGGTAAGTTACATTCATGAGTGATTGGGACTTGGTCCCGCCCTCGTTGCGAAGATAGGCCACGGCCGATCGATTGTCCGATTGAATCAGAACTGATCCTCCTGACATGCTTGGTGCTTGCAGCTCTAGCACTTTTAGAATGGCTAGCATTTCCTTTACGTTGCAGTGTAGAGATTGTTCTTTTATGTTCCAAACACCAGACATAGTCTGGTTGTTGAGTTGTCCTCCCCATGCTATGTCCGAAGCGTCGGTGGTTAGGTAATGTGTCGGAGGTGGAATATGAATCGGAGATGACAGGTGACCATTTCGTAGCCACCAATTTATCTCTTCTAGCACCGACAGGGGTAGATTGTATCTCGTTGGAGCTGCATACTCGGGGAGGTTGCTTAAGAACTTCACAGCAGACCTGTGGTTTAATCTGCCTCGGGGGACAGCAAAGCTTGCAAAATTTAGCAGCCCTACCAGGCTTTGCAGTTCTTTTAGAGACACCTTGCCTGTTTTCAGAGCTTGGGTCAGTTTTTTGACTAAGGCATACGTCTTTTCTTGTGGCAGCCGTTTGTGATTTGACCAGGGGTTCCAAACGATGCCGAGATATGTCATATATCTTTGCGGGGCAAGTACAGACTTCCCGTAATTTACCTGAAATCCGAGGATTTTCAGTGTCTCTAATAGGACGTTCATCTGTTCGCCTAATATGTCTGGGTTTTGATGTGCCAGTAAAAAATCGTCTAAGTACACTATTATTCTTAGGCCTTTCTCTCTGAGGATTTGTGCAACCCAATTCGTCAGGCACGCGAAAACCTTCGGAGCTGTACTTAGTCCGAACGGAAGGCAAGTCATTTCGAGTATTTCGTCCCCGTAGAGTAGACGCAAAAATCGTCGGTGTGATTGGGCTATTGGCACATTGAAGTATGCTTGCGAAAGATCGACCTTGCACATCCAATCTTGGCTTTGGAGAAAGTCTGGTACACGAAAAATGTTTATCAATCGAAAACGCTCTGTTAGCACATAGTGATTGAGGGGCCGTAAGTTGAGTACCGGTCGGTATGATTTGTTGCTTTTTGAAACTAGGAACATGGAGGACACAAAACTTGGGGTGAGAGGAGCTACTTTCAATACTCCTTGTTTTTTCATTTGAAGAATGCACGAAGACATCTCCTCTGACTCTAACGTGCGATGGCGATCGCTTTTTAAGTTCGGCATTACCAACGGAGGTCTCTGTAGAAAGGGTATGCGATACCCGGTTATTATCTGCAATATAAAATCCGGAGCTCCCATCTCTTTCCACTGGCTGACGTAATGTGCTAACTGACCGGCTCGGAATGGCTGCGAGTCATTGTCTCTGCCTCTTGTTGCCTCTGTATCCCGAAGGAGACGATCGGCGCTTTTGACCTCTATGTGGTTGTCTCGATCCGCGAGATCGAAAATTAGAACTCCTATTGTTAGAGTTATAGGTGCGCTGGTCATGACCCGCACTATTAGGCCCTCTCATATTGTAATGGTAGGCTTGATAGTTACCCTGCGAGGGTTGGGTATGAAGACACTGAATGTTGCCCACTGGATCATAACCGTGATTGGAGTGGCCATGCGGTGGCGCGTTGTTACGTAACTGCCCCTGCGAGGGGAGACGTAAAGAATTAACAGGCTTTCGCGGAGCGTTTCCGCTGCTTACCCTATTCACCGGCCAGAAGGCTTTTCTGACTCCGCCTGCTTTTTCTAAGGCCAGTGTGAGAGCCTCAGAGTTGAAAACGTGGGTATTTGACGGGGGAATTTTATTCACCAACGCTCTCACTAGCGGGTCTCTAATGTGTTTAAGGATACCGTCTCTTCTCATTTCAATCGTTTCGGCCCTATGCCCGCAGGCCATCTGTAATAGATCTTGGGTAACCTTTTGCATGTCACCTTTTTGAAAAATGTCATCAATTTTATCATTTAAATCGCTAAGAACAGCGTCAGGGGATTTAGACCATGCGATTAGACTGCGTAGACTACTTACCAAGACCTCTTTTTGCTTTAAAATCCCGTACGTAATAGCCGCGTAAGATTTATCGGAGTAAGCCAGATGGCGTATATTATCATATGCTTTTATCTCCTCGTTTGGTTCCAATTCCGTAAACCCTGGAGAATAGTTATAAAGTTTTTGCGTTTCTGCGTATCTAATGTCTGACCAGGTGTCTTTGCCCAAACGCTGAACTTCATCTAGCATACTTAAAAACTTCACGGGAGTTTTTGGCACTGCGGGATCTTTTAGCTTTGTCTCGATATCAAAAGTTAATTCTGGAACTACGTTATGATTCTCAGAGACTTGTTTCGGTGACGCCTGCGAGGCGTAATATTCGTTATAGAGGTCGTTATCTACATCCCGGCTGACCACTGAAGCATTATCATTGCTAGAATAGGTAGGAAGGTATTCGTAACCTTGAACAGTTTTTTGTAACCTGTCTACATCTTTCGATAATTTCGTTATAAGATGGCGGTCGCGCCTTCTTTTATTTTTCGATCGACGATGCCGACGGCGTTCACGTTTACGACCCCTTATGTTTGGGCCCTGTGTCGAGGAACTAGACGAAGATGTCGAGTTGCTACTACTGCTACTACTCGATGACGAGCGTGATAGCCGCTCATGTAAGCGTGTTTTACGATTAGACGGTTTGCTACCAGACCCACTTGCAATTGGTTCAACTTGGTCCTCGGACCCCATGTTTAATGATCCTGGATTAAATACCTTAAAAGAGAATTATTAACTAAGCGGGTAGATAAATATTAAAAATTCTTCCCGTAAACAGAATGTGATTAACGGAAATTAATTTCAATATACGAACGATAACATCGTTTAAATAAAGTAATGAAATGTTGTGCACTTACGTGAAAACTTCTTATAAACCACTGAATTTAATAAAGTGATGTTGACTGCGCGGGAAATGTCACGCCAATGACGAACAGGCTCAGAGCAGACTGCTACCTCGCGCGCCTGGTGAGGTGGTGGGGGTGTGCGAAAGAGACAGAGCTACTAGGGTAGAAAGAGACGACTGCTATAGCGGAAAATGGTGTCGCCTATCTCAATATATATAAGCTTCTACTAACGGTCAAGTAAATAATAATGAGTATCAACCCGTTATTATTTGTGAAACTGCTTGTTTTCCACCTAAATAATTCATTAGAGCCGCGATGCAAACAAAGGTAGGATCGGTGACAATAATGTGCTCGGTATTTGACCTCCATTGCTATGTACCTAGGTACGTTATGTACTGTTTAATCAAATGAAGTAAACGCACGCATTTTTTTTACAAATAAGTGGAAACAAATGAAGTAACAACTAACTTAATTGTTTCTTTGTTATTTTGCATGCTACTTTTTAACAAATGGTGTACTTAAGTTATTCACACTACATTGAATTGATTCACTTTACGAGCATCATCATCAGCGCATACGACTTTGATATAGGTAGGTACCTACTTACTAAATATTTTATTCTTATATTATATATGCACAATAACATTTATATACAGAGACTTACATAGTATAAACATGTACAAAGGCGAGCTTAACCCTGGTATTAAATGTTTTCTTCCAGCAAACTCTTGGGGGCAGAGAGCATTCAGTCGAGTGTGTTGTATTATGATGAGTAAATACGAGTAGGTACCTATATTATTGGTAACGATAGGATATTTGCAATTCCTTATGAGTTTTCCTCAGAGTTTTAAAACATATAAAACTACGTACCTACCTACCATCAGTAACCCAAAGAGTAACTCAATGCAACGTTGTTATCAGCAAATACCTTTGTGATAAGGTTTAAGCCCAGCCTCGCTTACTGAGTATGAGTTAGCCAACTATGTAGTAATACGAGTATATTATTTAGCGAGTATGTATATTCAGCTATGTTGAGTTTTTGGTAGGTACATACCTGAATAAAAACCAAAATCATCGACACGAAAGATGAAATAAGCCAACTCTGTACGTAATAATCTATATTATATGTAATATCTATATCAATATATATGTAATCATATGATATAAAAGATAAATACATTTTCTGTAATATTCGACAATTCGTATAGAGTGTATACGAGTATAGCTGTTGTTCTATCTATAGGAATTTATGAATATCAAAAATCACATTCAAATAAGTCTTCGTACACGTACTTTGTATTAGTTTTTACGAAACAATGAGCAGTAGATTGTACGCTCTACCTTGTGTAAAATGGTAATTAATAGGCATTAAATATGTAATTACCGATTGCGCCTCCATACCCGACATTTTCTACTTCATGAGTCCCTTCGTTTAATTTCTACTATTCACTCTACAATCCCAGCTTTTCAACATAGTCAATGAGGTAACTTGAAAGTTAAGCGGCAATGTGTAAGATGCTGTGAACATTTATCTTCCAATATCGCTGGTCTAGGTGACGTAGTACACGGCATTACATAAGGTAATATCTGAGAGCATGATGAGTGTAAGAAAAGTTGCCTACTTTCTACATTTTTGTGATGTAATCGTTGCTTAAGAGACACTGGCAAAAAATTGCACTATACCATTCATTTGACTTTTAATTCGAAAATCGTTTTGGTGTCTAGCTTATTTACCAAGATTCCATGAAATATAGCGGGCTTTTGGCTCTTCAACTTGTTATGATTTCCAAGAGCTGATAGTTCAAATATTTTCGTACAAATGGTGTATGCATATATTTTATTAAAACTTGATGAAGTGATGGAAACAGCTATACTTAGGTACACATAAGTACTACAATGATGGCTAGCGGTGGCTGCGACATCGTACACGTGTGACCCCTTTTCTGTTTTTTTTTTCTTTTTTTTCACGTGTTTATATTTTGATTGATGTTCGCCAAATAAGTAAGTATTGTTTTCTGTAGCTTTATATGGCTTGCAGTTCAGTTTTAATTAATGCCGTTTTGGTATCCATAACGACTGGTGCTGTTTGATTTATTTTCCTGCTGCTGTGCTGTGCTGCAGTTTCCTAAAATTAAAAACCCTAAGAATTGCTCAGTTCCCCTGGTCTGTCACAGTTGTATAATAGCATAGAAAAAAAAATGCCATTATTTTAAGGTCCCCCGATAAGAGTTGGACGAATTTTGTTTTGCCAACTTTTAACCTTTATTAAACTTTGATGATAAAAAATAAGTGACCAGACACAGTATACATTAACGAAGTTCCTGATAAATAATACTATTTACAAATTAGCGTTGAAGGAAGACATAAATATTTAAATACTCTGTCCTCCGCTCGCTCGTCTATCGCTCGAAGTTCCTGATTCCCTATAATGAAGATGATGTAAGGGTCAGGTTCTGTAATATGTAATCGTGACGCATATATTATAATAGCTAGCTGTTACCCGCGACTTCGATAATGGTCATATTTTTATATCGATATTAGAAAAGGTTGCCAGCAAATCAAAGTTTATGATGCCACACCGCGTCCGCCTATCAATAGTTTTTTTGTCAATAGCTTTCAGTTTTACTCATTTGATTTCATTGCTATGTTTAGCACTGGGCAAGTCAAATTTGAAGCTACCAGTGAAAACCAGATTTTAAGCTTATCATTTCAACACCCGATACCCGATACCCGATACCCGCTCATCCTTGAGCACGGGTGTCCCGCAGACTACGGGATACTATACTAGTATGGGTCTTCCTCCCTCATTGCTGCGAGAAGGGTTCCAGTGCACTTATATTGATTTTAATCTATGCGGCTAAACCAAGTTCAATGACCCTTGTGCGTAATCATAATTGACACATATAAGGTACCTACCTTACGTCCAGTTGGCGGTGGAAGTCTATGAACGTAAAACGTTACGTAGGTAATTTTATAAAAGATTACTCTCTTTTTCTTTAACTAAAGTAAAATAGTACAAAGGTCAACAATATAATCTACAAAGTTAATTTCAGTCTGACAGCGATTGCTTAGTCAGTTACAGGTTTATGCACTGTTATATAATTTGTTTTCTTTCCCAATCGATTTGAAATAGCCAAATACTTAGGCATAGGTAATACTTACTACATATTTTATATGTAACATACTCGTTATCTTGATAACGTAAGTTTTTTCAAGGTTGTGCAAAGGATTACCACAACTAATTATTATTGATTAATTAATTATTGATCACGCTCGCTGGTCAACCAAAGTCATGCCTAATAGAAATTGCGCGTTATTTAGTTTCTATTTTTAATTAACAAACCTTTTCGGTGTCGTTACATAAACATCTAAAACTTTCCTACTAATCTAAAACTGTATCTACTTACATGCTTATTTGTTAGTATGGTTGTCAAAGTGATCCCTCGAATCATACGTGTAATAAAACCTATGAATAAACGAAATATTCCGTATAATCCTATCCTACTAACGTTATAAAGGCATAAGTCTGTGAGTGTGTTTGTATGTTTTTTACTTCTTTACGCTCAAACGGCTGAACATATTTTAATGAAAAATGGTGCGGAGGTAGCTGGCATCCTGGACTAACACATCCTAGGCTACTTTTTATCACCAAAACAGTAGATAAAGCCGCCGAGCGCAGCTAGTAAAAAAACATTTGTTTAACCAGACGAATACGCAATACCTCCTATTTATCAAACGAATACTGAACTCGCCGACAAGGCTCATTCAGTGTTTTGAGGCGATTGGAAATTACATTTTCTTATTTCGTATATCACTTTTTTCTAATAAATATAAAAACATACAAACATTTGCAGTGCAAGCGCTTGCGGCCATCTGCCAGTGCCACCTTATTACAACCTGGCGTTAAACTTTTCGGCTTAATGACTAACGGTTAACTTGTGTATTAGCAAAAATACCGGATTCGCACCAATGACTTACTTTCTCAAGTTATGTGCGGATTTGCATCGCTTCGCTTCGCTTGTTAGTTCGCCACGTCAGAGGACATTGAGCGGCCTGACGGACTCTAACAATAGATACCGGCACTACCTCGTCCGACAAACAAACAACAAAGGAATACATTAGCAGTATTTAGATCGACTGTTTTACCAAACAAACATACGCTATTATGTATGAATATTCATTTTAAAAGTTCCGTTTTTAGATATTGGTAATATTATTATGTTTATTTATAGGATAGGTACTAGCAAACACTGCCACGCGTTGTTGTGGCTAAGATTTTTCTTATTGCGACTATAAATTGAGATGTAAACTATTCTATCTTCTATGTTAGATCAAAGTGCACACGGTGTGCAAATTTGATTGAAATCGGTTAAGTAGTTTAGGAGTCCATCGCGGACAAACAACGTGACGCGTAATTTATAGGTATATATTAAGATTTACAAAAACTGCCAACTACAAACAGACAACACAGTAGGTAACGTAATCACACCCATATTCCTCAAAGGCGCCTGTACATTAAAAGTACAAACGCGTAGGTTTCCTATACATTAAATCATTAAATCATGTACTATGGTATAGGTTACTTAGGCCATAAGTAGGTCAAGTCAACGCAGCGTTCTTCATTTTGTCGGTTCAAGCACATATGGTTCTAATTCCAATGACAGTCTGAAGAATAGGTACTTATACTTATTTTTATTTTATTTTTTTCATTGGAAAACTTACAGTAAATGCGCTTTAGATTTTAGCCGCTCGCACCCGATAAACTGGGTTGGATATTTAACTGCAACAGTTGATACTCTCTTTTTATATAACTGACCCCACAGATTACGGAATACTACGTATAGCTGACCCTTTCTTTAGTAACAAAAGCTTCTGGATGAAGTCGTTGACCATAAAGGATATGTTTTTACAGCTACAATTTGGGTACGAAGTTACTAATGAATGAGTAAGTACCTAATTATGATACAGGACAAGGTTTTAATAGTTACTTTAATAATTTCCAAAAAATAACGACAAATTATTACCATAATTTTTATCTTAATTTTATCCTCAAACACCTGATCGATCTATAAATATAACGAAAGCAAAAAGTATCTGTAAATAAGATTTTGATAAAAGACATTAAACAAAAGCTAAACATACCTACTCATTGAAATTTGAAATCCATAAATCAACAAATCTACAAAATTTATCCTCAATCCGATTATCCTTATTATTATACTTAGTGAAAAAATTATTTCTGTCAGTTTCATAGAAAAATTCCCAACTACAAATCAATGCTACTTTATTTTTCCATATCAATAAAACCCCAATTAATTCCATTGGAAAAAATAAGCAGGTACTATAACTACCTACACGGCTAGCGGGTACGCGATTGATAAAATGGGTAAACCATGATACGAACAAATTATCCTTAGGCCGCAATATGGCCACGGTACAAGTTGAATTATATACCTACTCGTCTGAGTAGTTTAGTTCCTGAAACACCTACTTCAGGAGTCATAACAAACATAGACTCATATATGAATATACGACGAATCTATACAAATTCTTCGCCTTTCT
The DNA here is from genome assembly GCA_905147375.1 of Hylaea fasciaria. Taxonomy (NCBI): domain Eukaryota; kingdom Metazoa; phylum Arthropoda; class Insecta; order Lepidoptera; family Geometridae; genus Hylaea; species Hylaea fasciaria. The sequence continues at coordinate 4,639,194 of LR990201.1, forward strand.
AGCCCCAATACACAAGCCTCGTGTCTAGTTTGGGACTCGCCAACATTCCTATTCTGTATGTATCGTGTAAATTATTATCTTTCTGTCTTATTCATACTACGCATACTAGCATTTTTTGGGAATATATTCATTTATTCATTTATCTATTTGTATTTATCTACGTACACTGTGTGCAGTCACGAAAGTTAACTGCGGGTTTGAAATAGGTACGTCCACTCGAGAAGAACCCACGAACCGACAACCGACCAATGGCAAAAACAATCAAACCATAATACTGCACTTCCATTCGCTTAGCATCTGCTTAGTATATTATCTTCCATCTATATCCTCAGCCTCAGTGAGTAATGAACCGATTCTGTGACTTCCTTGTACGAGTGCCACGATGGATTCTAATTTTAAACTACCTTGTACACAACAACCGAGCCTCCTACCGTGACCAAATAGGCTATATTTGAAAATAAACTAGTTCTGGTAACGGTAAATAGTGCAGTGATTGTAGTTTTAGTAATTTTGTTACTTAGCGTATTGTTGCTTAGCTTTTTTATTGGCTGAGCGGTCCGTATGAATGGACTACTTTTTTGTGCTACATTGCAAATAATCTCATGCTACATTTATTATGTAGGTAGGTGCATAATAATAAGTAGTAAAGAAATTATTCAAGGTTACAGAGATCCAATTCCCTTGAATGTCGTACGTAGGTACAATTTACAAAAGATTCCAGGACTAGGTATACGACAAGCGTTGGGATATCGATGTAAGTACTTAAATAAAAAATAAATGATTTGCCAACAATTGTTTTATTTATTTGGGTATCTATTTACTATGTACAGTACATGGAAGACCTCATCAGGACGTCATAATAATATCTCGAAATATATAAATCACTGCACTGAATGCAGACACCTATCATTTTCCTCGTGCCCAGCTCATATAATATTTTTTTATACGAGTAGGTATACTTATTATATTCCCATTGCGTTATATTTGTATGTTCACATAATTATGTACTATAAGAAATAAGTTACGGAAGCTACGCAAAGTTCCGTGAATTCGCAAAAGTCAAATAAAATGAACCTACTTAGTACAACAATCCTAATAAATAAATGCAATGTATTGCTTACTGCAATGTAGGTAATGTATTACTTGTATATACAACACTACTCGTAAGCTAAAACTAAAAATAGACAATTAGACTTTCTTTGTCTGCACATTCGTGTAAAAAAATAACTCTGATAAATTAACACTTTGCTTCTGCAAACGTAGCCAAGTGTGAGTCGGAAATATAAAATGAGTGTTCCCGCCAATAATCATAGGCAAAACCCGAACGAGAATTCAAATGAGCCACTTTATTTAAACATTTTCCTTTAAACATTTGTAAGGTGAACTAAAATTACACACTCAATAAAAAACTATTACTAATTTTATAGCACCGTGCGACCTAAACCCGCACTTAGGTCACGCTTTGCGCTGTTCAAAGTAGCACATTTTTAAACGGCCTGATGTTCACTAACTTCACACCGTTGAAGAATATAGCCATCGTTGCGAGCGTAGTAGGTACTGAACCAAAGCTAATCAGTCATACATTTTTACACCTCTCACAAGCTCATAGTAAGCAAGAGAAGATACGTATAAGCTGTAACGTGTGGGACCGAAACACCAATGTCTTTGGCGCCATATTTCTGCATGTTTTTATTTTGGTCTTCGTCGGACAATATTACGTGAAAACGCTTTACCTAAGTTAGCGATATTAACCGTACACTGTACATTTTATTCAATTTCTAATACGATTATATATTATTGAAACATAAGAATACTTACTTGATTTAGAAATGTTGCATTTTTTGTTGTTTACATAAAATGTAACCGACACATGGACTATTTTCACTGAATACACACACTTTCAATTATTATACACCATATTATATAATATTATAGTCTCATAGTGAGTACATTTATGCACAAACCAGATCAATCACAGATTCCTATATTAAGTAGGTATTCACGTTACAATAAAGGTTCGGTTACAAAATGAAGCCATACACTACTGAAATTTTTTCACTGTTTTTTAGTTGAAACCTGTTTGACTATTATTTAAACTGAACAATATTAAATCTGAAACAATATCACATTAAGCAATCCACGAACAATAAATATGCATCCAAAAATGCTAATAACCTAAAAAACAAATCTAGAAGTGATACGGGTAGGTGTACATTGTGTTTTTGCGTTCTCTACTGGTGGAATGGCAACCTACCCGCATTTAAATTTGTGTGTTTATTACTAAGAGTCAAATGAACATCTTTTCATTGCATTAATTAGAATATTATTTTTAAATAAATTAAATGGTTGGCGGGTTTATGTCGCACGTGCTATAAAATAGTATACGATACTCGCTGCACAAGTAAGTATATTAAATACACGGCGGATAGCACCCTCGCTTCGCTCGGGCGCTAACTTCACGCCGCCGTGTATTAATATACAACTTAGACAGCTTGTATCGTAATGTACTATTTTTGAAAAAATCACTTTTTATAATGATGACTAAGATCGACTAATATAACTAAGTGTTCCGTTTTACTTTAGTATTGGAACTCTAAAAACTTTGATGAAACGTGTGAATACGATGAGTAAGTATTTATTTGCTTGTATAGTTTTCATCACTTCCAGTGCATTTTAAGCATAATTTGCAAACCTGTATGTATACAAAGATAAATTAGTAAAACTTTTATTTTACCTACACATCTAACATAGTAGTTTCTAGGGTACCTACCATGACACGTAAGAAAGACAGCAAACCGTAACGCATCATTGGTTAGGCTATCAGGCAAGATAATAAAATAGTGGTTAAACGATTCAAATGAAAAAATACTAGCTGAATAATACGGTTTTTTTTCTTTTTTTTTTGTAATTTTGGGAAGCTTTCTCACTTGACACGTACCTTCGTACTTCGTACTTCGTACATCTTCGTACTGTAAGTTTTGATGATTTGGGGGCAGAATACGAATTTCTGGTGGTGACTCCCTTGCAGAGCAATTATTTGTTGTACAAACCACAGTCTGAGAAGTGTTTTTATGCCATGATTTGCTACATATAAATCACTGTTATGGTTGACCGCTTCTGCAAAAAATCCATCTTGGTAAAGTATCACATCTTTGCCAATAACCGTATTCCAGTTTGAAAGGAAATAACTGGGCATATGAGACTTGGGAACTTATGTTTTAGGATGACGAAAGCACTGCAGTGTCGCGCAAGATTCGAGTTTGCAAATCAAATTCCCTGGGTGACGCTAACTGTATATGGGCAGGGAGTAGATATAGGTACTAATATATATTCTGTGGCAGGGGTAAACGGCCTATTCAGCTCGTCAAACCAAAGAACAGAGGAATCTTGGCCCCCAACTTATATAATGCCAGAATTAAAGTGAAGAAGAAGTCAGAAGTAAGATCATAACGTAAATACAGATTATTGACTGCAACACTGATTGGAGACGCATTGCAAAATCATAAAATTGCATCGACAAAGCATGCCTACCACGAGTACTTATCGAGCCCCTCAATATTCCTCGTATTTATGTACCTACTGAGAGTTTCTTGATTGAAACTCATGGTCGAATCCATTTGCTTTATTGAAGAGAGAATTGAATGTTGGCACACATTCAATAAGTCGGTATTTATGATATTTATTGAGTACGTAAGGCATTCGAGTCTTTTTGAGTTCATTCGTTGAACTTTGGACTTTCTTTTTAAGGTTCATTGCTTGTAATTGTCAAACTTTCCTAGTGTTTTCTGTAACAATTCGAGAAAGACAAGGTACCTACGAAAGAAAGGTCAGAAATAGGAAAAGCTTAACCAATTACTGAATACCTAATACTGAAAGCTATAATATACAATCATAATAATTACCTCAATCTCTTTATACCTTTTTTAAAAATACATTTACTATGTTAAAATCAAAGCATTATATAGTTCAATCATTAAAGTCATTGTTTCTCTTTTGTCGTCACAAATGTCTTTATCGGCATAGGCGACTATTGAATAATGACGGTAAATTACTAGATATTGAGTATAATAATTACAGCTTCTTTACTCCAATTGGTCATGCGATTAAATTACATTGAAGCAAACTAACACGCATAGGAATAACGGTTAATAAAGACAAGAACAAAAAGGACTTATGTTGTAGCACAGGTTGTAGTTAGTTAATTATCAAATGAGGTATAATGCTGGCCTAAGGTGGAGGCAGTCAAGCAGTCCAAGATCTTCCAGGTATAACTGTGAGTTGAGTGACTTCTTACGATAATTGAAATCCGGTGTCCTAGGTTGCAAAGCGCAGCATAAACATTTACTATTGCAGCTGCGGGATTTTCAACTTTTAAATTGATTTAATAAACTTCCTTCGATTTACGTACTTTTCAAAATGAGGCACTTCAAATTGTATCCCTCTAAGATATAATCCCTTCTTATAACAAAAATTGTGATGATGAAATCCGAGGGGGTTTACATCTTCCGTCATTCCGATTTCCAATTGATTTTGAGACAGGTACTATTCTGCCGAAAGTCCATTTAAATTTATTTAATTTTAGCTCTCGGAACTGATTCCGTGCTCTGTAGGTACTTTTTGGCTTTACACTATCGCTCTGTGCATTTGCTTTGAACAGCTAAATGAGTTATAATGAATATCTATCTGTTGAATGAGTAATTAAACCTAACGATGCCGCCCAATCACTACTGTTGCCCCATCTCAACATCATAACACATAATAAATGTTGTCAACTCTCATTATAGAGTTCCTTATATCTTATTTGCATGAATATCCGTTGTATGTATGACAAACGGTCTGGACATGTTTTGAATGATAATAAGTTCAACGGATGGCTCATGACTTTTTAGCGGTATGTACTGTGGCACAAGTGTGGAATATTTTTTAAGCCTGCATGCATTGCACTGTTCAATTAACTCAATGACTCAATATATTATGATCGTAGGCGTACCTACGTACCTTTTTATTTTAATATTCATCTACCGTCCGGGCGAAGAGTGGAACGTGGAACCCTCTGCGCTCGTCTTGTTTCCCGATAGCTATGATTTGAGTGTCGTCAACACAGTGAATAGGTATCTTCTCGGTAAACGTACTGTATCGTCATCAGGTGAGGTTACTGGTATAACGTCGAATCAATTAAAAAAATCACTGACTCACTCAAAAATCCCCGAAACTAGACATGAGATTTATCACGCTTGTTCCTCCTACCTAGGAAATTATTGATGAATTTCAACCCCTACAGATGTGACTCTGAGGGAGTTTATACGCTAGCTAGATTCTTAATTTTCGTTGTCTAGTGTTCTAACGAAGGCTGTGATCAATTGGAACTGGTCCTCGAAAGAAAGACTGGGTGCTTTTCTTAAACCACTGGTACCCGGTTTGTCACTCTTCTGCTGATATTCTCTTCTGGTGTCTTTCCTTATATTATCCGCTGTAATAGAATATTATAATGTCATGTATTACATACTATAGGTAATTACCGTCAAGCATATAATAAAACGGTTTTATTTCTATGCCGTCAAGTTTTGTCAGAGCTTTTAGGTCAGATAAGTATTGAACGAGTCTGTAGAAAAACTGAAAAATATCATTCACAACTCCAGTTGATATAATATTTTTTTAAATAATATCGACACAATCGTACCACGTGTTATCTTACACTAAGCGTTTTTATCGACGCTATACACATACTTACATAATTTTGCGAACTTGATATTGAAGACTTGATAGGCCCTACTAAGATTCCATAAAATGGTTCCATATAATAATATCATAGCAACAAAAAACAAAAACGATTATCTTGGTAGCTACATACTAGCTTATTAATATTAATCAATATTTTCGCACATTATCAGGTCTGAAAATTTTGCAAAAACACGGTGACCATGTAGTTATGTCCACTTATCGATTACTGCATGAGCACGTCAGTTATATCTGTAACAATCCAATTACATTAGACGGAACCAATACGGGAATAATAGTCTCACATTTGTGGCTTTAAGTGACGTCATTCATGTAATTGTAATGCAAAACGACAAACAATTTGCATTGACAACGTTGTCAAAGTATTTTGGAATATTATAACAACTCGGAACTGCTGTGACGTCTTGTAATATTTACATACATACCTAAATCTGTACTCTAAAGTATCTCGCTTCGGTATTCTTCCAAAGATGTGTACTTATTCATATAGCGACTGAGTGCTTAGTATATTATGGTATACTCTACGTATGTCTACACTAATATTATAAAGTGGAAAACTTTGTTTGTTTGGTTGTAATGAATAAGCTCCGAAACTACTGAACCGATTTGAATAATTCTTTCACTGTTGGGAAGGTACGCTGTCCCCGAGCGACATAGGCTACCTTTTATCCCGTAAAAATTAATGGTTCCCGCGTGATAGTAGGTAACGCGGGTGAAACCGCGAGGTGCTTCTAGTCAAGTATACTCGTAAATGCAATCGTCGCCGCGTCTTAGATTTTGTCAAACATTTGTGGAACACATGCATAATGCTACATTAGGGTAGATTTTTTTGTGAAGACAGCTCACACATCAAATTTTTTAAAATATAATATATGCATGAGACTATATTCCGTTCCTTGTGCAGTCGACACGACAGTATGTAATTTTATAATGTAAATCTGGCTCAATTGTATGGTCCTTACTTTATGGTATAATAGTCACCTAAGTAAGTACTAATGCAGAGGATTTTTTACTTTCGAGCATGCTAGACGTGACCTTTATTTTTTTTATTTTTTTTTGCGTATCCTAAAGAAATTTATCTAAATATTAATTTCTATTTTGCAGAACAACGTCAGATCTTGAAAGGCGTATCAGGATGTTTCAAGCCGGGGGAGTTGACCGCTATAATGGGGCCATCAGGCGCTGGCAAGACCACACTCCTCAACATCTTAGCTGGATACCTGTAAGTGTTGCGCCAAAAACTCAGTTTCACAAGTTTCATGCAACTCGCGGTGCTAGCACAGTGTAAAGATTTATTAGGCTGTGGTGTTAGTATGCATGGATGCTTGTTTAGGTCAATCTTGCATTGCCCAGTTTACGTCATTCAATTGAGCTGAAATTTTCTATGTCAAGTTACAACATTACTACAATATTATGGTGACAGCTAGCCGGTCTGATGATATTATAGACTGACGGTAAACAACGGCAGGCTGACTACCAGTAAATCGAAAGATGAAGAATTTAAATTCACATCACAATCACTGGAATCAAATGCAATCAATAAGTAGTATTAATTACAGTTGACCTTAGAACTAAAATCAGTTGTTACAACATCAAGGCTAATTAACCTTTTTCTCGCTTTCTATGCCATTGTTATCCCTAATTAGTGACGTCATCGTCAGTCAGACGATCTGTTTATTTTTTCGTAGTATTTGTTAATTGTTTGCATGTTTGCTTGTTATGATAAAGTGGTGGCCTTTATGGCGTGAGTTGATGATGAGCTAACTATGCCCTTGCGCTTTCAATTCCCGCATTGGGCAAATATTTGTGTGAACAGTATTAATAACTTTGCGTCATTTTCAACATTTGGTCCCCGTAAGACCCACAGATACACAAAATCCTTGTTAGGAATAGGATCTACATTATGTATGCGTCAGTGGCGCGTTATTAATTGATATAAATAAGTAGGTACTTAGGTAAGTATAGTTATTATTATTATATGTACTATGTATGTATACCTACTATAATATTATAAAGAGGAAATATTTGATTGTTTGTTTGTTTTTTTGCATTGAATAGGCTCCGAAACTACTGAACCGATTTGAAATAATATTTTTTAACTGTTGGGAAGCTACACTATCATAATCCCGTGTGATATACTTTTTATCCCGTAAAAACTAACGGTTCCCGCGGTATAGTAGTTAACGCGAGAAAAACCGCGTGGCGCTTTATATCTTTCGCTCATACAATAAATCAGTCAAAAATCAATGACACATGTAAGTTATAATTCAATACCGATGTACTTTTCTCTATTTGATAAAAAAGAAAGTTATTTTATTGCAGTGCGAGACAGCAGCCAGTAAACTAAAGATGAGAGTGTCATTATAATAATATGTAACTTTCTTTTTAGTTACTTACCTACTTATTTGCACTTTTTCTGAGCTGCAAGTTTAAACGGCACATCATTCAGGTTTGTCGAAAGTACGTTGCTGAATGTCACGAATTGTTGACTCTACATAGAGTACTAAGTAAATACCAGAAAATTTACTACCACAAACAAGTTTTAATGTAATTTATCTACCATTAAACATAATTACAACAGCCATTAAAATGGGTCCCCTACGTGAAATCAAAACCTGTTTGTTGTGAACTACTGTGAACACTTTTTATCGACATCTCTATCATTATAACATGATCCTTGTTTTCCCCTAAGGACCCGAGGCGCCAAAGGCGAGGTTACAGTCAACGGGGTAAGCGCGTGCGCATCCCAGTCAGCTGGCCGCGGTGGGGCTCGCTACATCCGTCAGACCGACGACCTACGAATCCACCTCACTGTGTTTGAAGCAATGGCCCTCGCTGCCGCTCTGAAACTAGCTGACTTTACTGTACAGGAGAGGAAAGAGAAGGTAAAAATAAAGAGTGTCCTATGGGTTGTAGCAACATGACCAATATGAATTTAACCTTAGTCATTTCCGAGAAGAGAATAGAATACGAGCGCACAGACTGACAAACGGCTTTAAACTATGCACCCGACCGTACTAGTTCTGTTGGAATTGGAAATGATCATTATATTGTGACTTGTTATAGTAATAACATAATCGTTAACATAATCGTAATCAAACAACATAATCACAATCGTAAACAACATAATCGTAATCTCGATTGAGTTTGGTGCGATATTTGTTTTGATCCACACCAAACTGCTAATTAGCTATTAAAAAAAAAAGTAGTTTTCCCTCCAAGTGCGAAGTCATACATAATACAGGTGATCAGTAATACATAATACAGATCAAATCAGTAATAAAAACACATGTTTGGAGTCTCTATATAAAAAAACACTATCATTTACCACGAATGTATTCAAATAATTCGTATTGTTATGCGGAAATCTTCCAGTCATTGTACTACCAAATTAATCGTTTTACTTGGACGTGCTAATTGGGTTATTCATGATATCATTAATACCTAAAACTTAGTAAATATAAGGTCTGCATCAATTTTATTAGAGCATCCAAAAACAGACCAGACCACTCCTGATAAACTAGATTAGTGATTAAAGGATAAGGGGAAAACTTCTGGGCTACCTTATACAAAAAAGCTAATTTATAAAAACCGTCATATAAGGGTACGGTAGAAGGGTAAAAAAGAAAGAGGAACGCTACAAAGACACTCACAGATCAGATAAAGGAGCAGCCAAAATATCTTGTCGTATAATAGGGAAGTCGAAACTTGCCTGTGGATAGGGAACGCTGACACTAACGCGAACTCTAACGACAAGAGGTAATCTGAAATGAAAAAAAAACTATTGTTATTCTACAGGTATATGAAATCCTCGCGCTCTTGGGTCTCAGTGGTACAGCCCAAACTTTGTGTCGAGACTTGTCTGGGGGTCAGAAAAGGCGCTTAGCAGTAGCTCTGGAACTTCTCTCAGACCCTTCACTAATGTTCTTGGATGAACCTACCACGTGAGTAAACTGGTGACAATTTTATCATAAAGAAACTTTTACAATCGATTCCTTAAATGTTCATCTTCATTAAGATGAACATTTTATTTATTACAGTTAAGATGAAGGAATCGATTGTAAAAATTGTTGATAAATTACTACAATTGAGAAGTGCTAGAAAACAAGTCGTTTTGTTCAACTCGAATAAACTCAGTTCTTAGATTTTATTTACATATTTTTCGATGTCCAACAAAAGAATCTGATTAGTTTGTGATGTACAGCAATGGTGCGTATCTGCGATACAACACTATTTTAATTACCTAAGGCAAACTCGGTAGCTAATGCAAACTATGTAATACCTAAGTATTTACTTACTGCTAATATAAATCAAGCTCAAACTAAAAATAATAATGACTCTTATGTAAACGGTAGACTTAAGACTCCTATAAACACAATTAATTGACGTCAAAGGCTTCAGGTTGCTGAGATTGTATACGCATATATATCTGTTTGTAGTAGAACGGTGAATATAATAGTAGAAGGTCCGTAGATTCATTAACTTTCTTACCTTTTAGATGGCATCCTATTGCGCACAAACACTTTGGGCTAATATTGTAATGATGGGTTCCAATCAAGCAGCGTGCATTTTTATTTTGTTTGAGAATTAATTAATTTGTGCCCTTTGTAACACACCGACGTCACCGGAAACCGCGGCCAATGACTTGAATTCAAAAGCTTTGTGCGGGTTTCCATAGCTCCTTGCTTCGGTAGGCACGTGAAGCCAGTGCGTCGCGGCGCCGGTTGTTATCAATTGATAGAAGTTACTAGCCACATCAGAGAACCTTTTACGGCTTGGCGAATTCTAACAACAGAGGCTTCATTCAACAGATGAACAAAAATAAACAACCTTGGTAAAATTTGTTTTCATCCCATATATTCGAAAAGAGGCAAAGGATTCCTCGATAAGTGCGAACAAAGTGGGTCATTCCAGCGCACTTAATAACAGCGACAAAAATACTTTTCTCACAGTTTAGGATGAAAAGCACACGGAATCAAAATTATTTAACCTCGAGCGAAGCACTTTGAGTCCCTCGCCACGCTTAGGATTCTACTATAAAACACCTCGTTACGCTCCCGATTCTACCCTAGAATCTAATCTAATCGCTTCGCTATGGATTCGTTCCCTTGTAGTAAAATGTGCTATTATCGTTCTATTGTTTTACAACAGTGGCTTAGACTCATCAGCCTCGGCATCTCTGATCGCGTTGCTGAATAACCTAGCCAGGGGCGGCCGGACCCTCATAGCCACCATCCACCAGCCCTCGGCGTTGCTCTTCGAGAAGATCGACTCGGTCTACTGTTTGGAGAATGGAAGGATGCTATACAATGGACCGAGGGAGTACCTGCTACCGGCGCTCTCGACAGCTGGCCTGAGATGTCCGCCTTACCACAACCCTGCTGATTTTCGTAAGTACATATTTTTATTTCTCTAGGTACTATACAATATTGGTGACGAAAAATGAAGAAAGAAGTAAGTATCGTAGCATTTAGTGACAAAGACCAATACTCCTTTTGAATCATTGCGCCCTCCAAGTAATTTATAAAATATGGGTAACACAAAATCATAAAGGCTGGCCTACGCAGTAAATAAATAAATTAATAAACAAAATAAATATGTAAATATATACTTACTTCAAGTAATTCCAACTCTGTATTTTTCTTGGGTAAATTATACAACGATATGAAACGTGTCCTCGTATCCTCTCTGAAACTGCGCAGGCCGGCAGGTTTCAGTGCCTACAGCATTTATAACTTTACTAAATCATAACCAATTAAACAATTTCCAACAATTTCTTCTTAAAAAAATTACGCAGCAATTGTGTAAAGACTAAACAGCTGTGTGTAAGATATACCTACTCATTGTACGGTTAACTCCAAAAATAAACTACTTACCTACTTACGCTGATTAAACAGAACGTATAATATATTTTGAAATTGTATATTATTCGAAAGAGCCTTTGTTTGCACTTGAATTTCATGGCATAATATACTTCTTCAAATACATAACTTACATCCAGACCATTGCGATATATTAGTAATACGTAGTATTCGTGTAAATCTATGATCCAGCCAGACAGATAGGTACACGTTGTAGATATTATGTATGATTCATTACAGTCTAGGAAAGTGAATGATAGCCATTATAGACAAGGGCATAGCTATACAAAATATACAGTAGGTAGAACCATGCCAAAGTAGGTTACTAGCACGTGTCGTACACGCGTTGTATAATCTGATAAGTGGAAAGCCTTTGAGAACTGTAGAGAAAGAGCAAGAAACTTAAATGTAATGGATGTTTTGCTTATCAGCTGGTGTTACGTATTTATTTATTATTGTAAGTACCTATTATTATTAAACTGTAATCGGCAATTATTGTTATATAACAGTGTCAGAGATATTGCTGTTATAGGTAAGGTTGAATTTCTTAAACTTTCGCGAACTGAATACATGTTAATTAGTATTTAAACGGGTCTAATTCGCGCACAAACTATGAGTGATACGTCGAGGTATGTCAAAATTATATTATTTTGATATTAGTTTGTGCGCGAATCAGACCCGTTTAAATACTAATTAATAGGTAAGGTTGCTTGTCTATCTGTCTACCCATAACCGATTTTGATTCAACACTCGTAAAAAAAAATTACATGATCGAAAAAAGTTTCATTTCTAACAGCGGAATTTAAAGTACAGAAGCTAAAAGTCTCCCGAGAATAATATAATAATGTGGCAAATACTACCCATAGTAGGTAACTATGTATGTACTCGATTTATCAATTATCATAGTGGAGTTGTGTCATTGCTATTAAGTAACATAAATACCTACTTTACGGTCGTATTAATTTTGGTACTATTTGTTCCCGACTATGAATTACAACGTCGGATACATTACGGATTACGGTTTCAAAAGGAACTCCACTTGAAATCGTCATCGGTTGGATATCTACTTGACGTCACTGAGAACTTCCAGAATCCGGGCCAATTTTAAAATGCCTTAATAAATCTATTGTGACATTTGATGGACATGAGAATGGAAATACTTTGTGGAAACAAAAACGGTTACTTTGAATATTTAGGTACAACATTATTTTTTACTTATTATAAATTATAATAATTATGTGGCAGATAAATATTTAATCATAAATAGGTAATGACGTGAAACTCGCGTTTAGCATCGATATTTTTCTGTGATTACAATGAACTTTATTATAATCCATTGGGGTCAACGTCGGTTTCGACGTCAGTCTCGGTATCTACGTCAGCGTTATTATTCGGCGATAATAGTTATTTAAAATGTATTTGTCACAGGTAGGTCATAGGTATTACCTTTTTCAGCAATTCATTCTCACAAAGTGTTATCGTAAGATGCCAAAATAGGTTCAAGAAGATATCATATTGTCTTTTCAGTAATGGAAGTAGCATCAGGGGAGTACGGCGTAGACCTGGTGAAGGCATCCAGGACGATGATTCACTTCAAAGCTGAACCCGCAGCCAATGGAACTTGGGAGGAGCGCGTACCCACTATCCCGGCGCTACCTGGACCTTTAGGTACGTTTTATGGTAACACTTTTGTATACTTAGGTACTATTAAGTATAAAAGTGTAAAGCCATGTCCTGTACATTGAAATTATTTTTGTAAAACTAACTGGGTTGGACTATGTAAAGCTCACTGAACCTGCAACAGTATTTTTAATTAATTTTTGGCTCTTTTTTCGGATTTTGATGGGAGTTTCGGCATTTTTAGCGTTAGTTTCGAGTAAATTAACAGTATAGGTTTCATTATTACGTGACGACTTTTAATATTTTGCTAAAATGTCAGTACCGCGTCAGTACCCTTATGGAAACAGAGTTGGCTACTGAGCTTATCTATATACTTAGCTGAGTTATCACAGTGACGTCACACATTGTTGTAGTTCGTACGAAATCGCGGGAATTACCTAGTTAATATAATAAACCACTAAGTATATTGCAGCCGCTTGGCTTCTGGATTTTATGCACTACGCAAGTTCTTTAAATTCTGAAATACGTAGATACTTACTGTTTCTTAAAAAAAAAAAACATACACTCCAATGGAGAACATCCTCCTTTTTGGGAGTCGGTTAAAAAGTATCTATTATTAAGCATTCTATTTTTTTCTTTATTGCAAATGGAGCGCGTTCCAAAGTTAGCCTAGTTTTATTGCAGGTATATATTTTGTTAATTACTGCAATGTTAATGCAACGAGTTGGTTGTTATAGTGATATAAAAATAATATTAAAATATAATTTGCATTCATTATAAAATTAATTCACCTTTAGATACAAAATATGTAATATAAAACGAGCCGGTACATAACGTAAACAAGTATAAAATTATTAGTAGGAGAAGGTATGTTTGTTGCACACATACCTAGCTTACAAAAAGGTTGATCATTAATGTACCTAATCTAATACTGGTTTAAAAAAATCAAGGTCTTTACAACAGTAATACAGTGCATTGACCGGATTATTATTTTGTCATTTATATTATTATAATAATATCTAAAATCACATTTGGTCAAAAAAAAAATATGTCGTCTCATTTTTGAAGCTATTACAAAATTAAACTGTTTGTGCTTTGAAAAAAATACCGATAGGTGATTTAGATAGGCACTGGAACTTGGACGATTACTAAGTACCTACTCGTAGTAAATACTAAATATCACAATTCTGTTACCATTAAGTTGAAATATTCACTGTTCTCCCAAGCAGCCCACGTCAGATACTTACATCAGGTGAAGTATCTGCACATTTCTAATTTCTAACTCAAATGATATAGGAATAATTATTATTATGGTAATGTAAGAACACTCTCAGCTCAGACAATGAATGACTGAAACGATAAAGATTAACGATAATGTCAGATCAGCATAACTTTAATTAATTTCTTTTTTACATTAGCTTCAGTCAGCATCCAGCTCTAAATGCTTAGGATTAGTAGCTGCGCCCGCGCTTTCACCCTTGTTAACTTGATTCCATAAGTAAAGTTAAAGCATCAAACATTATCAAATTTCGTCGAAATATATTCAGGCATTTCAACGCAAATTCTCGAAATAAACGCACATACTTACACAGTCATACATATTGGTTAAGACAACTTTAAATTTGCTAATAATTAATTATATTTATCTTTGCCCGCAGATATAGACACAGAACCAAAGTCAAAACTACTGCTCAATAATGGAAAACACCAAAAAAAACAGTCCAAAAATATGTACAGACCATCCGGACTGCTGCGGCAAACGTGGATACTGCTTTACAGGAACTATTTAATGACCACAAGGAACTATGTAAGTATTGTCACAATATATTTCCACTGCTAACTACTGATATGGTTTTGTTTTTATTATCAAAACTAGCTGCTCTCCGCGGTTTCACCCGCGTTATATAATACAACACCTATAGCTATTTGATAGGTTGGCGTAACTTTACGTAAACGAACACTAAATGTTAAGTGCAGCTTACCACAATATATTATTGAAAACCACACATCTAAATCGGATAAGCCGTTTCTGAGATTAGCGTGCACAAACGCATCGACAAACAGACAAAAATTCTAACTATCATTGTTTCGGTTTTATTTTGATAAAGATCCCATTTACATTGTTTCCCATAATATATCTTCCATGTACGGACAGCGATCCGTTACATTTTTGTTATATGTAGGTATAGATAGGCTCGTTTTATGATGACTATAATTTATATCTCGCCCAATATCGTACCGCGTACGTGAGCCGCAAACGTGACAGGGCGACTCGATGCTGGGACAAAGTCCAGAAAAGTTAAATAATAAGTACTTACTTCTGATTTTATACAGTCCTTGACCTTACGTTGTCGCGAACAATTTAAATTAATTGATTGAAACTCATTGTCAAAATGCAATAGCTAACTGCTTACCAAATTGGGCCATTACATATAAGGCTTGGAACAGTAAAGGGCATACAGCACTACATACAAATAGCCGCTCCTTTGGCTTTTCCACTTTCTCAGTGCGCGCTAAACTATTTCCATATGCCTTGTACGTAATGCGACTTCATGGAACTTACATTATTCCATGTTTAAAATGCTAATTGTGTTGTTAATGGTTCCTAATCTAGTGACTATATTAAAAACGGACTATTGCACGATAGGTAGGTACATGTGTATTTGGTTACAAGTATGAGTATAGGTACACTATAGGGGAAAACAGGGTGGCTCCGTACAGAGGGAGCCTTCGTACAGTACGTATATCTCCACTATTAGTTATTTAGGCGCGTTCATCTTTTTATGCCTGATTGTCACTCGTATGCAGCTACTAATTAGCGGGACAAAACATCAGTATGGCTGCCGGGTCCGTTGAAATAAATGCAAATGTGTTTTCGCGCCGTGAAAGTAATATTTGGACTTGAATTCAAACTCATGTAGCTCTAGTAAGTGTTACTGAAATTGTGTAAGTAATTCATTGTAATTAAGGAACATATCCATTAGTTTATTATGTATTCGTAAATTTTGGGATGCAGCTTAATGCATATGTATTTTTATTAGAATTATGTAATTATTTGGTTTGGGGTACCTTCGTACACTTGTATGTGGGGTACATTCGTACTATATACATGCTTCGTGAAAATATTTTTCAGCCTGCAATGTCCATATTAATATTTGATTACCACGATTATATTATGTTATCTTTATATTTTTTGTTGATTCTTACTAAGTAGACTATTTTAAGTTTCTTTTTAATTAAAAAGAAGATTTTTTTGTGATATACTGCTGCATTAGTACTACATTATCTAAAGGCTAATAATTACTCCATTATATGTTATTTGAAAATCAAACTGTTAAATGTTTATAGTTATTTGATGATAAACGTATTTATTTTTATTTTAAATAACTTTTCTTATTGTGTTAGCTGTGTACGAAGGTACCCCACGTCTGGGGTGCCTTCGTACGTTTTTAATTTTTTAGTAAATCCGTCATTACTCAGTCAATTATACTGTATCGATACTAATCCACACTACATTTTATAGCCAGATATGTGTGTAACATACCAGCATTGAAATGAGTTTGAAATAGCTGTTAGTAATTTTATTACAAGGCCTAATGTAAAAACTGTACGAAGCCACCCTGTTTTCCCCTACATTCAGTATAATTTCGGTCCCATTTTAACCGGTCGTTGAGCATACATATTAGGTAGGTACGTACATAAGGGATTCATTGTTTTCCTTTGTTACGCACGATATTTGAACTAAGGACATCATTACCAAAACAACGACATTAGTATATACATATTTTCCAAGGAAATTCATAATGATGACAAGGAAACACGTCCGTGGGTTTTTTTAATCTTGATAACATGCCCAATTTCGTCGTAAAATCTAGGTGCCTAAGTACATCGAAACACATAAAAATTTTATATTGATATGACATACATTTGTAAATTAATTATTTGACATACTGAGTGTAAATTATCAAGTGCCAAAGAGTACAACACTACCGACGCAGGCCAGGCCCATCCGTGTTGGGCGCTGGCCAAAGCTTTTAACGTTACAATGGCATGCGCAAGCGCATATCAAGAATGAGTGCCATAATATGCCAATCGCTTGTTGCTATGCGTAGTGCTTACGGCTCTTTAACTATACATCCATCAATAACTGAGAATGGATAATAATAATAGTAGATAATAATTCAGCCTGTAACTGTCCCACTGCTGGGCAAAGGCCTCCCCTCACTTTCGTGAGGAGGGTTAGGCCATAATCCACAACGGGGGCCCGGATTGGTGGATAACATGCCTTCGAAATAATTCTCGGGCATGTTGGTTTACTCATGATGTTTTCCTTCACCGAAAAGCGAATGATAATAACATTGGTACGTGCCCGCACTGGGATTTGAACCAGCCACCTCCGTTTTGGCAGGCGAATGTCCCACTAGGCTACCACCGCTAAGGATGGATATGCCGACGATTATAAAGTATAAGTACGTGTTTTTTCCAGTCGCTGTTCATATATAGAGTGGCGGCGCACGTGGTGATCGCTCTTATATTCGGCTACTTGTACTCTGGAGTTGGTAGCGACTCCAGCACGGTCCTGGGGAACTATGTCTATCTCTATGGCTCGATGCTGCTTGTGGTCTACACAGGGAAGATGTCAGTCACGCTTTCTTGTAAGTATTCATTTTCAAAGAGTGTTGTACTTATAGTATTTTTTTTAATGTGTTGTTTGTACTTATAGTATTTACTTGTTTTTTTTCTTAAACTAGCACTGATGGTCAGTCCGCACAGGTCCGCACCTGTTCATAGCAGTTGTAGTGTTTACTCAGAACTTTGAATTGCAAAATAATTAGTTAGGGGCACTGCATTATGCGCTTCTCCCGCTGAGACTGAGACTAAAGTGTCATTAGGTCAATTAATTTCAATGGAAACGACGCCCTTCAAACCGGAACACAGTAGGTGAACTTATTCGTAAATAATAATCGAGGAGTTCATTTGCCCAACGGTGAACAACCTCACAACAGCAACGACATTGTACCTACTTTGAATTGCAGATTCTCGTTTCTCTTTGTGTTGACTCCACAATTTTAAATATCGATTATTCACGATAACGTAAAATGTCGATTTTAGAAAACAATGATTTACTAACGCCCAGCAAAATAATAATTATAGATTTGTCAAGCGAAATATATGAGGCACACTAAAATGGTAATTTTAGACATCAATTGCGTACATTCTGTCCTTGTAATGGCACACAATGACAATACCACTTCCTTCTAGATCAACTGATAAAATGTCATTCAAATGTGGAAGTAATATTATGAACAAAAGGATTAGTCATGTTCATTTCCATGTGTCTCCTTTTGTACGCCCCCTAAAAGAGATTAAACTAATGATGAACTCCTAAAATATGTAACCTATGTGAGATGATGTGACAATGGATGTGCCGCGTATGGGCTCCTATAATTATAGGCATTGAAGTAAGACTATTATTGATCCTGACAAATACCTAATAGTTACCAAATTCGAATAAATATTGGAGATCTAATGTTGTGTTATATGACTTGGCTTAGCTTTATACATATTATAATGTGTTTATTTAACCAATGGCATTATCATCAACCTCATCAGTCGCATAGTCAACGTCAGGATTCAGTAAAGGGAATGAAAACTTCACTGAAACAATTTATTGAACTCGTGAAAGATATGGAAACTCTTCCATCTCACTTGGACTAAAGATCGAATTAGGATTATTAAGTTAGGTCCAAATGATTAAAACGTATTAGCGATGTAGCTCCAGAAGCAATCAATAATACTTATTCTGTCGTGGAAAATGTATCATAAGTACGTGAAAGACGAGTGCTCAAAAATTGATAAATTAATTATTATCACGTACCTAATCATAATTAATATTGATTAACTTGTTGATCGCGTTAATGGCTATCACTTATCATTACTAATGATCTAGGATTTATAACTCTAACAAATGCAGATAATGTAGGTCGCTTATGTAAGAATCCGCCTGAGGAAGTAACAACTTTGCCAAATATTCAACAATCGGCCAATTTATATATTATTATTATTATATAACTAAGTTTGTTATGCTCTGCATTATTATGCTGTGTTCCAGTTTGCATGGAAATGTTTCTAGCCAATGAGACTTACAAAACGAATGACTTTAGGATTACGAGCACATTGCAGTGCCATACAAGATTGGCATAGTTATTCAAAATTCTGGTAGGCATTGCAGAAGTGTCGAACTGATGCAGAAGTGTGCAAAGTCATGCACATCGCGTTACTGAATTGCATAGAAATAAACGACTGTACTTATTGGTAGGATTTATGTTCTAAAGATGTTTTTTTTATCTACTTCCAGTCCCTATGGAGATGGAGATCTTAAGAGGAGAATACTTCAATCGATGGTATAACTTGGGGCCATACATCTTCTCTATTTTAGCAGTTGAGCTACCCTTCCAGGTAAACACTTATAAAACATTAGATTCACCAATGCTTCCAATCGAGTTTATTTCGTTGAATCGATTTAAAATCATCAGTTTGGTATTTAGCGGCATCACGTATTGCTGACTTTTAAACTTCTAAAGAAAATTACGAGTGAATTAGCGCTCTTTTAGGCTTGCGCCCGTCTACCTACGACGTACTTACACCTTATTAATAAACGGTAATTATCGTCACTTATTATTATTATTGTGTTGTATTGCGCACTTTTACTTAGCATTAAAGTACTTAACTTTTCATTTGTAAGGTTAATATACACTTACTATTCGCCATGAACGAATACACACACATGACTAATAAAAAATATACTTGAATAGACATATAATTAATATGAATTCTCGTGTATTTCAGATGCTATCATGCGTGTCATACGTGGTACTGTCATACTGGCTGACGGAAAACCCTTTGGAACCCAATAGAGCGACGTTGTTCCTGGCAACTGTCGTGGCAACCTCGCTCTGCGCGCAAGCCTGGGGCTACTTCATTGGATCTACTACTCCCACCAAGGTATGTTCTCTCAATCTCATACTCAACAATATTACCTAAAATCAATTCACATAGGCCAAGAACGCACTCGTGATGTTTCACTAAAGAATATCCGTATGATGTAGGTACAATTGTAGGTAAATTTTAAGTTAATAATATATTGAACTTAAATTGTAGGTACATATTAGTAAGTTTATTCTCACTAGTTCGATTCATAGTTCTATCGTCAAACTACTGAGAGTGTCTTCAACCAAGCCACCCTGATCAAGAAAATATGAAAAACTTTTTATTTCATATCTGTCTTTTTATGTATCATAATGAAATAAATAAATAATATTTCAATGCAATCATATTACTGTTTAGCAGTCTGTTCCAACCTTTACGAATGTTTGTAGCAAATACTAGAGTGTATGACAAATTTATATAAGTTTGATGTCAGTTGCTATATGAGTTTAGTCAGGATATCACTCTTACTGTTGTAGGTAAATTGTATTAGTGTACCTAGCTGATTCCCTTTACGAATGTTTGTAGCAAATATTATGGTGTGTATTATTATTATGTCAAATTTATATGAGTTGATGTCAGTTGCTATATGAGTTTAGTCAGGATATCATTCACTCTTATCTTACTGTTGTAGGTAAATTGTATTAGTGTACCTAGCTGATTCCCTTTACGAATGTTTGTAGCAAATATTATGGTGTGTATTATTATTATGTCAAATTTATATGAGTTGATGTCAGTTGCTATATGAGTTTAGTCAGGATATCATTCACTCGTGCAGTTGTAGGTAAGTAAATTGTATTAGTGTAACTGATTCCCTTTACGAATGTTTGTAGCAAATATTAGAGTGTGTATTATATGACAGATTATATGAGTTGATGTCAGTTGCTATATGAGTTTAGTCAGGATATCATTCACTCTTACTGTTGTAGGACTTGTAGGTGTAGGTACCTACTTTGTAGTGAAACTGATTCATAATTATTATGAATAATGGAAAAATTCTAGATCGCAGTATTCATCGGCCCCGTCCTGGCTTGCCTATTCTCCGTGTTTGGGTTTTGTTTGGCGCTCTCCGACACGCCGTACCCGTTCCGGTGGCTGCATCACATCTCCTACTTCAGAGCCGGCTTCCACGTGGCGGTGCATTCTGTTTACGGCTTAAACAGGACCAAGATTCATTGCTCTAAACGTAAGTTTCTCCTACTATGTTATAAAGGCGAAAGTTGTTTGTACGTTTGTTGCACTTCACGCTGGACCGATTTGCACCCTAACTTAACACATAGGGTAGTAAACCATCATCATCGCCGTTACCCCTCATCAGTGCGATAAAAGTGGGCGTAGTGGCTGAGCAATCGGATTGCTACGCGTGGTGTCGCGGGTTCGATTCCCGCCCCAAACAAATATTTGTGTGATCTGTTTTACGATTTATTTTTTTGTCGTTTTTGTTATTATTTAGGAGAAAGTTATTATGAAAGATTTATAAACAAAAAAAATTGCGTGGAACATAAGAATATTAGAGAAAACTTTACGACCACATTAATTTTTGTGATGTACCTGTCTATCGGATCAGCTAGTCCACCATAAAAATTGCGTCCGCGCGTACCTCCTATGTACCTATATTGTATCGCGATACAAAGTACCATATTGTATCCTTCCGTACGGTTCAAACTATCTCCACCTACCGAATTCCATCAAGCAAACAATTCTTTTGCTATTCGGTACAATTAGAGGGGTATACCTTTATGATTATTTTGGACTCGGCTGTCAGTTACAACAAATGCATTAAGTTTTTTTTTTTTATTCTTACCGGACTGGCTTAGTTACTGTTCTGAGTTCAGAGGACTGAATATTATAATGTTTATTCTTTTATTTACATCGAATCGCGCATTAATTCATAGCCAGTTCGGAACACTACCGAGGTGCGTCTTGACAGATACTGCAGCAGTACAAAAAGATATATATTTAGAGCTACGCTGTGGTATAACGATCTTAGCTAACTCCACCTACTGTTATTTCCAGTCTACTGCCACTACATCACGCCGAAGACGTTCCTCAAGGAGATGGACATGGAGAATGTGGACGTGGGCGGTAACATGGCGCTGGTCCTCTCCACCACGGTCCTGATGCACCTCCTCACCTGCGCCGCTCTGTGGTACAGACTCAACAAGAGATGAGACCGTCTACCCTTTGTTTCGTTAACTTGGTTTTATTAGAGTAAACTTTTGGGTATTTTGACTTGAAATGTAAAAGTAAAGTTTTTCAGGTTTTTCTTTTTTTTTTAATTATTATTATTAAGGCTAGCATTTGATCAATATCTCACCTGCTCAGCCTAGAATGGAGCTGGCTCCCAAGGACCGCTGCCGGAACAACCCGGTATCGTAACTGTTTTTTTTTTATAACGTTGTCTCACACTAGGATTGCTCCTGTATCTTGGGTACCGCTTACAGAGATATAATTTCAAATACACATCAATTATATTCTGTGGTTTGAATTGTTTTAGGTACTAATACTTGACTTATGTAGGTACTTATCAAAGAGGCAAAGTGGGGCCAAATCAATGTATTATTATAATTGTCAAACTAAATGTGCTGGCACTATAGTGTAATAAGAGATGGTCGATTCTCTCTTGAGAATTTTATTGTATGTGGAAAGCTATAGCTAGAAAATTGGGTGTTGGCTCCACTGTTTGAGGGACTAATTAGTGAAATTTGATTAGAAAATAAATATTAAATAAAGGCGCAAACGCCGGCCGAAAAATGTTTTATTCTTTCAGTTCCAGTGAACTTGATACAAAAGCTGTAGAATGTTTTTTTAAGTATAAAATATGTAGGGGCACTGTGGTGTATGGTGGACCGAAATAAAGTTGACATTTTAAAATTAAATCAATTCTAAGGCCTGGTATACATTAGGCGTTTTGAACTGCACGCTTTGGTAACGCGCGTTACCAAAGCGTTAGTAAAGAGCTTGTTCGAAGGTGTACACACGCAAGCGCGCGCTTCTGTGTGCCTGCCTAGTGTGAGTTTTACCAATTTCTGTACGTACTCGGTCAAGTTTTTCAATTTCAAGTTTACGCTAACCTGATCGAGCGCGTACAGAAATTGGCAAAACTCACACTAGGCACACTGATCGCGCGCTTGATCTGAAGCGCAACCTCTTTATTGTTTACACGCGCGTTACCAAAGCGTGCGCTTCAAAACGCCTTATGTGTATCAGGCCTTACACATTGTTTATTGATATGATCGATTTGCTTTTTATTTAGAGACTTGTTTTAAAAATAGCTACATATCAATTGACATTAATTAATTTGTTTTCGTGTACTTACTTACTTAATTAAATACCGATTTTATCATGAATGGCATATCTACTTACTAAAGAAAATAGATAATCTTAAGTAGAGATAGATAGCTTAAAATTTAAGCTATTATATTTAAGCATGAAGTAAGTGAGATCGTTGAGAACAGATTTAATCTGTTCTCAACGATCTCACTTACTTCATGCTGGATTGCTTTAACAAGATGATTTTTTTAACTGAATACTGGCCTGATTGTAACATTTCAAAAGATTAAATTAATGGATATAATAGGTACCTACTCCATTTGCGCATAAAGCTTGCCAATATGTAAGTATATAATATATAATTAGGTATCAGCTAGGTTTCGGATATGAAAAATAGCTTACCTGTACTTAGATAATAATATAATGTGTTGAGAATTAGATATAGTACCTTAATTAATAATAGTCTCCTATTTTAAAGTATTAAATTATCTACTATTAATTTTAAATATAATAATTAGGTACGTAAATTTCTTACATTTACTATAGATGCTAAAAACATAAAGTATAGTTCATATAATTCTATCATATCTCGTACATATAGTTACATTTAAAAAAATCGTTTCTAAATTGGGTATAACTATGTTACTTTAACTTGGTGAAACTGTGTTACATTGTTTAATGTCATCTTCAGAGTTTTCGGCTTTTTTATTTATAAATTGTATTCCAACTTGGTGACTATGTTTGGGGCCAACCTTGCAAACACATTTTCAAGTTCAAGCTAGAATCTAACACACCCATATAATATTGTGACCACCCTTGTATGCGGCAATTGTGATAAATAATTTATGTATGGTAATTGGAATTAATTAATATAATTTATTTGACAGCCGATTTTAGTATTATTTTTTCTCATTTATTCCTCATTGCAATGATATTTTCGGTGAACATTTTCAAACTTTCAACATTATTTTACTAAATAGTTTTGACACTTATTATCCGTTCTTAAAGTTAGATTGCATGTCAGGACTTGTTCAGTGACTTTTGTTGCTATATCTGTATGTACCTATATCTTAACGCCAAAACAGGATGAAAGCCTCAAATCGAACCTACAGCGTCTGACCAACCTTGTGCAATAGAATCTATAGCTAGCATATCCTATCACAACGACATTCCAGCATCAGCATCGCGATGACCGCAGGACACAATGACCCATAAGTATTATAATTAATTTATTCTAGCTGAATCCTAACTTTATTCTTCATTCATTCTAGCTGTTACTTCATGAGTATTGGCCGGCGACGTCACGACTAGCCTCGAAAGTTGTGCTTTATGGTCTTGAACGCCTAAATAGAGAACACCTCTCTAATTGGTTTAGGAATGTCAGGTCGTCGTTGATCACTGTCTGGGAGAGGTAAGGACAATTTGGTCACAGTAGGTATATAAACGCACCCTACGAATAAGTATAATATACTACCTAAAGATAGCATAATCGAATAGTGCGTTTCTCATTTGATGACTCATTGTTTTGGTTTTCATTGTACTAAAATAACTTTTATCGTGTTACGCAGTTTAAAAGGTTGTTTCCGCAAATTTTATTTAGCGCGGAGAGTGGTGTTTTTAGACAATTTTCCTTATTTACAAAGTAGTATAGAGACTTGCGCAGTACAGCTTAGACGGTAGGTAGTATATCTACAGTCTAACCTACTTAGGTACTTCTATGCATAAAATACGATTTAAAAATAATTATATTATAAGTACTTAGTACTAGATTATACATAAATATATTCTACTTAGTACTCGTATATAAGAACGCGCCGTCGTCATGTTGTTGTAAGCAGCATGCGCAGCGGGCATGCAGTGATCGAGTGCAGAAAAATACTCTGTAGTAGTATATAAATTTATAGCAATGGTAACACTGGTAAAACCGTCATCGCTCCCCACCCATTTTCTTATAAAACGGAGCGCTCGGCGCAGCGTTGCCAACTCTACGTCTTTTTACGTAGATCTACGTACTTTAGGCCTTTCCTGCAAACCTACGAACTTCAGTCCCAGAATCTACGTATTATCTATAAAATTGTACAATTTTGTAAAATAACATTCATTACATATATTATGCTGAATGGGCATAATTTCCCTTTCATTCGCAAAAGTTATTATTCCATTCTATAGAGCTGTGACTGACACATTGCTGGGCCCAAATTCAAAACGTTCTGTACAATCTATAGCTCATTTGGGGCAAATGTTTCCAGCCTAATATTTTTATCATTAACATCAAATATTTTATTTATGAGTTGAGTCTGCTGCACTTTACTTAGTTTTCATTTAATAAATGAATTCTAAATTCAATAATAAAACAATTACTAAGTAAACGATAAAACTAAAATATCCTAATACTTAAATATAACTAGACTAAACAAGATTTAATATTTTTCATTTAATTATCTTTATTTTCAGGATTATGTCCAACAGATCTGACGGAATTAGACAGGGAATGGAGGACTCTAAGAAATACAAATCTTCCATTTCAAGAGGAACAGAAAATTAAAGCAGACGATTTTTGGCGTCATATTTCAAAAATACAAAAGGCGATTCGTCTCAAATGTTTCCTTTATTGGCCCTATTTGCACATAATTTGTTAACATTGCCACATAGCAGTGCCAATGTCGAGCGGCTGTTTTCTGCGATCAATTTGATGAAAACTAATATCAGAAATAGACTTTCTACTGAAACGCTAACAGGCTTACTTTTCACGAAAAGTGGCTTAAACCGCGAACCTTCACAAGAACATATTCAAAATTTTAATAAATTTATGTATAAATTTAATTTGCCTGAAAATTAATAAATTGTACAAAACACTCATTTTGTTCAGTTTTACCTACCCTACCCTCTTCATTTCACTCTGAAATAAAGTTCGTAGATCTACGAACTTTACATACTTACGCAAATTTTACTAATTCTACGTAAATTTCTAATGTGCTCTACGCCTTTTTCAAAATCCGAGTTGGCAACACTGGCTCGGCGACAAGAGCTTATTCTTACTTCGAGCATGGCCCAGTGCGTGCCGTCCGCCGGCTTGCACGGCACCATGCGTCTGGGGTGGTGAATGGCCTTGGTGAGCAAGGTCGACCCTTCCCGAGCCTGCCACTGAGGTGAGATGACAAATTTTGATGCTAACATGCACCGACTACACAAACAAAGATGACTTCACACGCCAAATCGCAATAATTATGTATAAAAATATTTTATCATTTTGAATACCTATTCAAATTGTTACAATATAATCATTATAATTATTGTTCTGTTATAGCTATATAGAAATATTATGAATATCTAAATTCTCTACTTTTTCTCTGGTATTACGTTTTTACTTGGGCTTTGGGTCCAAGTTTCGGCATGCGGGACGAATAAAATTATGGTGTGGGTTGAAAAACCGGGACGAATATGGCATCAATCCCAGGAGCATCCCATGTCTGGAAGTCTCGAGACTTTTTTACCCGACTGCCGAAGGAGGGTTGTTTTTCGAGCGTATGTATGTATATTAAGTTTAATTCTTTGTGGCACTATAAAGCCTAAGCCACTTGACAAGTATCAACACAAAATATGAGGTGTCATTAGATTTGTGCTTTGTGCGAGTGCTTTAGGCTATATTTTTATATGGTATCACCCGAAAAAAAAACTGAGGGTTTTTTAGTTCTGGCACACCCTGCAGCCTACACCTCGGGACGAATTTCAACATGTGAGGTGTCATTCGACTCGTCTCAGTTGTGAGAGTCACATGAGTACAAAAATATATACAACATTTTAATATTACCTATTAAAATCGAGTTAGCACCACTTAGTACACATTAGAACTAGTTTCATAACGAAGGAAAATAAATAAATTGAATGAATAAGTTAACCAAAACCCCCAACTACAAAAAGCGACAAACAAGCTCTAAAATATCTCTATAGTAGGTGTGTAAGATGTTATCTGAATGTTAGTAAAGGTGGCAGTTGGGGATTAGCAAAGAATTTGTGTAATTTAAACTAATGATCAGCTAGTAGGTACCCGCCTGCAATACTAACATTCGTAGATACTAGAGAGATCTTATAAGAGCTTTGTCACATTTTGCAGTTTTATTTCTGTAAATTTAGCTGTCTCGGGTCCAGGGACTTTTGGATCGAGACTCGAGACGATATATTATGTTATTATGATAGTTTTTTAGTTTTATATTGGTACATAGGATCCTACCAAGTTAAATAACATAATATTTAATGTTTACAACTTTTTATGTTATTTTGGTTTGATTTCAAATGAGTGTTGGCAGTATCTACTCATTTCTATAGTACCTAGCCCAGGTAGGTACATTTATGTACTACTAACACTATGCCAGTAGGTACTATACTACTAAGTTGGGGGTCAACTCGGGCAAACTGTTGCCCACAAATATTTTGTTATCAATAACATTTTGGGCTTTATCCTTTTATAACGACACCTATAGCAACTATACCTGCATGCTGTTTTTTTAGCAATGTCATGTCTGTTGATGTGTCTCAATTCGTTAGATTTAGATGCGTCGTATTCTCTAGATGTAAAGTTACATTTCAAGCTACAAGACAATTTTAACCAAGTTGTAATACTTACTAGGTAGTTACTACCCACAGTACTTAAGTGTTATTTTCAGTAGACATTTTTTTATCTCCAATGACAACGTACCTACCTACAATAATTTTTAGATAATATTTTTATCATTGCATTTATTTATGCTCCACGTTCTTGGTGCATAAAAACAAGATATACCTAATTAACATACCTACCTACTTATTAGTCCGATAAAGATTTTATTTGCACAGCCTGCTTGCACTGTGAACATTGTCTAGTCGGCATCTGAGACTTTAAGCAGGAACTAGTATAGAAAGAAAAGAATTAGATGAAACAAAATAACTTGCATTGTAACATGACCCCTCACAATTTTTTGAACGCGTATAGTTAATTTTCATTTTGTATAGATATTGTGACGGTGCTACTGAAGAGAACATGGTCCATTAGATATTTATTCTGTGGGAAAGCGCTGACCTGTATATTGAACAAAGAAAGGGTTCTGATGGCGTCTTGATTAAAACTCGATTGTAAACCAAAGTAATGGACCCAAACACACCTGCTCTACCAAGCAAGCCGGTATATCAACGTCCATCTCAATTGCTCAGTATAAAATTGGACACGAATGTGGAGCTAATAATTATTTAACTATTCTGTTCACCGGCTAGGTAACCTACAGCAGCAGCGCCTAGGCATGTTAGCAAAAAATATGGAACAACTATAACCGGTGTTGATGCGAAAAATGTTTTCGCCAATAGGTTGCTACGTCAATTTATATATCGATAAATATTTTGAACGAGAGCAGGCAGAAGCTTTGTTTCATATAAAAATCTTAGCCTGCCATAGTATATCTTTTTCAAGGGATCCTACCTCATAATTAAATCTACGTAAACCCTCGCGCAAAACAAATTCGATGATTAACTGTAACCTATTGCTGTCCTGTATATTAAGGGCTAGACTTCTTCTTTCGTGTCAATGATTTTTACATCGTGGATAAGCCAGGAAGACTGATAAACCGCGAGGTATCCAGGAAGTGCTAGTCGTATATAAATCCTAGGAAGGAACCCCAGGCAGACTCCCGTCGTATACCCGGAGTTATGAAGATTTTAAACATTATCCGCCGATAGATCGGTTGACAGTTTGTTTGTTAATGAGAAAATATGGATGTAAAAAGATTTTTTTGTAGACATTCCAACGTCTGTGATGCGATAACGGCAATCAGCTGGCTGATGGCTGATGACCAAGTGGGGAAGTGGGGGAGAACGACCGACAGATAGTATCGCTAGCTAGAATCGGTTGCGTGCACCAGTCCGCCGCACACGGAGTGCGAAGCGCGCGCGCATTCCGCTCCGACACAGCCAACCCTTTGTTTACTCGTAACACGCTTCTTTGTGCTCACGCGATGGAACCTCGACACTGTACAAATGTGAACCAGTAGTGCAGTGATATATGTGGTGATCGAATTCATTTCCGATACAATGGCCAGCGAAATAGAGTCCCTTGAAACCACCTCGACGTCTCTCTCGGAGGACTCTCTGAACATCTCCTTCGAAGATATCAACTACAAGGTCCGCACTGGCATCTTGGGCAGAGGTATGGAGCATTATCGCTGGTAAATGAAGTGACACAATTACAACCGATAAATAAATAGTACAGTTGCTAATTACCCGTTTATCTGGCGCGGACATACGTGTAACAGTCCAATATTTATCGTTAGTTGAATTTGTTGCTCACTTTGTTGCTCAAGTTCCTTTGTCTGTAACTGACTTATTCCCACATTCTGCTCTAAGAAGTCGTTAATCACAACAACAAAATACCTAAGTATATAATGATGTATGGATATTTGTCTTTTTAAATGAATGCTGGCATGCGGAGGTTCATACCAAAGATACCCGTTGGTTAGTATGGTTCATTAGCTCATTACTTACAAGCATAAACACTGTCGCCATATGCATAGTAATGAGCTTGTGATTATAAATTAAAGCGATAGGTGGACAATGACTGTAACTGCAGACCGTATATAGTGGCCTATATTTAATGCCTGTTATCTCAAGTAGAGTAGATAGATCTTTAGTAGGGCACCAAATACCTACCTACTATGTTTTATTAATGCGCTTATCATAACAGTTACGAAGTTTAGGGTTACTCTGTTCTGGTAGAGAGTATTTTGTGCCTTGAGTGTCGTGGGATCGGTCACGTCACGTAAATATATATACCTAGGTACACTAGAATTCACGCGAAACGCGATTGGTTGTTATAAACTTCAAAGTAACTATGTAAGTAAGGTATACTTACTGTCCTAATGACCATAATTATTACCAGAACGTCGGATTTCAATTAATCGTAAATTCTGTTTTATGTTCAATTTTGAATGACCTTAGATGAAATCCTCACAAATAGGTATTATCATAGAAAATGGACAGGTTCATTATTCATGCAAAAGTATACATATCCGTTAATACTTATGTATGTATTATGTGATGTTGCCATGCCGCTCAGCTCCGAATTGGATTGATTGATTTTGATAATATTTAGTCTGTATCTATTATCAACCTTTATGTCAAGTGGGGCTGAAAGCGCAGGTGAACATTTTCTGCAAGCAAAACAACGGCGAAAAATCACAACTCAGGTTCTCACATTCGGCCACATAACGAGATGAAAAATCACAACTTTGCCTTTAATACACGTAGGGCTTCAAAGTAGAGCCATTACCCCCGCATCCACTATAAGGAAATAGGCTTACTCCATACCATAATATCATCCTGTCAATGTCACACAGGAAGTCTTCAAGTAAGTGGAAAATGTTACACAATAGATACCTAATACTGTTCGACAAGAATTGAAAAGGCATAACACACATACTTTTCGATGTGATTAGAGAATTCTCTACAAAAGTTTAGTACATTATTATCTTCGACATACGACCAAAGGAAACTTGATACTCAGTGGAATGAGATGACTGACAACGGAAACAATGCCTAACTCATCGAATTACCAATAACGATATCGATACACGATATATTTATGCAGCCTTCATTGTGTTAGCTAGCATACCTTGGTGCATAATTTCTACTAGAATCAGTCTTTGTTTTACGGAAAATGTGAGGTCTGTTACAAATGCTATGTGCTTCATAATCCTACTAATACAAATAGGATACTTTCTATGACCTTGCTTTTAATGTCCGTTTTCACCAACCACGAACAAAGTGGCAATAACATAATGCTTAATCAAAATATGTAAGTCGATTTTAGGTGACTGCTGAACTCAAACTATTCACTCTCACTCCTCTTGCTCCGTTTTTCCACCTTTTGATAGAATTGATCTTGTTCGTAAGTCAGAATAAGAGTTACCTGGCATTATGCATCGCAGAATCGGTATCTGAATGTAACTAAGTGACGTCCAACGCTGTTACTTAATCGCCTGAAGGTTGTGAAACATTTTTCTGCTCTAATAATAATTAGGTACACCTCACAGAGTTTAATAGAATACATTTTAATATAATTCAGTTTGTTTTCTACCTTTATTAGCATCGATATTATCGTGTTCATTCTGTATAATACTTAGGTAATTAATAATATTTCACACGCCAGAAAATGGCATAATAGAGAAACCTATGCAACTTAAGACCATTAATAGGTACCTGCTCGTATTTCCGTGAAAGAAATTCATATCTATTTAAATGGAAATACATAATAGAAATGTAGGTGCTTGACCAGTTTGTCTTTTATTCATAATGCATATTATAAACATACTTAGATATATGTATACCATTTAAAATTATAATCAAGAATTGTATAATATAAACGCTTTTTTAATTACATAAGACACATCAAAAGGTACATCTCATATACGAGACATACAGACTTTCAATATTATTTATTCAAAATATTAAAGTAAAAATAGGTGGAGTTAGTGTTGTTTTTACAAAGTTATTATTATGTACGGTTGGTCACTTAGTATTGCGTAGCACAATTTTTCAGTGCGCATTTTTAATAAGCCTTACAATATTTTTTTATGAAGGGGGTTAGAAACTTAAGCATTTCCCTGTAAAAAATAATAAATTTTATTATAATGTTTGCGTAGAACTGTAAATCCAAATACGCAATAAGTATTAGGTGTCCATAAATAACCTTTTGCGGGTAATGTAATAAACAAAAACATATTATCTTGTAAGTACGTACGTAGTGCCGGTTCAGCGCAATATCCATCATCAGTTATCAACTAACTTCTCACAAATAACAAATGCAACAAGAAAGCGTCATTTTCTCGTCTTGCAAACAAAAATATATTTGTTACGGTATATGCTACGCACAATCGGTACAGTTTTATTAGTAAATACCTACTGTCATTGAATTTATCAGACGATGTTTTCAATCTAGATATTGAAGCATTTGTATTTTTTTTCTAGTTTCACTTGCTTGGAGTTTGGTGATAATAAATAATGCCACCGTATTCTTTTTCCTTCTGACCATAGCATAAAATTACGAGAAAAATCTTAATAATAACATTAGGTCATTCACGACGGTGTTTATACGCTGTCTCCGCGCAGGGTCGTGCTACTGATATTTTTATTGTTATCTGAGTTAAAGAAATGTTCGTAAAATCTACCCTTCCAACTTATCGCCAGACACTTTAATTATAAAAACTATTTTTTACGTTTATTAATGGCATTCGGAAACAGGTACAGAAGGTTATCGTACGATACCTACCTACTAATTAGATAAGCTACATTGTACATAGATAGGAGCACCTGTAGATATGCCTATTAAGGTATAGGTATATTGATAATCAATATAACAATGTTCAAGTTTAACATAATCATTATATTAAAAGAGATATTCAGCTTTGGTAAATTACGCAACGCGCCATAGTTTTATCGTGTCTTGACCTTACGTCAAAGTTACGCATGATAATGTTGCCCAATGGTCAGGTAATGGGGTTAAAGAATAATATATTATAGAACAAAATTCTTAACAAAAGTAATCGATTAAACTTTGACGGTGACTGTAGAATATAGTTTGTTGCTGTAGTTAGATTCGATTCTAATAGGGCTATTAGATTTTTTTATGTTAAATACATACTTTATTATGGTAAGTAACTGTTATTAGTCAAAAAGTAAAGGAGATGAAACAATGTGGCCATTTACGCCACATTTATCGCGTAGGCTTTTATCGTTACGTAGTAGGTATTACGTTAGTAGAGATGCATTGACGCCATCGAAGCCGTAGAAAATTAATAATAATAACAAACTGATAGGATTTACGTAAAACAAGTCTATATTTGAATCTACAAGTACCTACATTTGTTTACGTTCTAGCTGTAAGTTTTCTTTCAACAAAGAGTTAGTCGTAACTATAATTCTGTAACTACTGTACTATACATATAGCCTCATAATATGTCTAACAAGTATATTGTATGCCTTTAGATAATTATGCACGTAAATGTTTTCGTATACAGTTTATTTTTAAAAAAATTTATACAAAATGAGATAATTATAGCTCCAATATTATACATTATCAATGTATCCCCGAATTATAATTTTTAAATCTGTTGTAAAATATTTTATAATAAATACGTATAGGTACAATAATTATCATAACAATAAAATGGTCATTACATTTATTTATCATTACTTAGATAGACTTCTACACGGCTACCTAATTTTTATTAGTAGTTGCTTTTAGATTTGATGTTCAATTTTTTGGGGTGTTCCAGCAGTAGTTATTGAAAGACTGTTACTAATCTAGGCTTAGCGTGTTAACCATGTGTGACCAAATAGCCACTGTGAAACTGGCCTAAATCCTACAAATATTTAGTTTAAAAATGAATGCTTATAATATTTTAATTGGCGAATCAGGTAATTAAGCGTATTACGTCATATTATATATAATATGTTAATCATATCTTCAAAAATTTAATGACCGTTGTTATCGCCAGCTAAGCAGATGTATACTGGTAGCACTATACTGAAATCTGTTATCTCAATTACCACAGTACCTATATAATAAAGGCATCGAAATAAAATAAGCAACAAAATGTCACTTTTAGTATTTATAACATACTTAATTATTTGATTCAATTGAAACGGTCGAGACCAATAACATCAACGGAAGACAACATTTGACAATACAATTATCATACAACACATATACAAAAACGATTACAAATATCACTCTCACTCACTTTCACAAAAACGTAAGCACTCCGACGATAACCATTGACCATCCATCCGCAAACTAATTACAATTGGGATTGACATCCAGGAGAGCGTTGAGTGCGGAGGGGCTGCGAGGTATCTACGCGAACAGTTTGTGACTTCTGCTTCGACTGTAGTTGTCATGCTGGGGCTACATGTATCGTCATCCTCAACGGCCTACATCGCTTTAAACAACGCGGAAGTTGTCCCAACGATTTATCGTCATAAATTAGACTGGCCACACTATCGTCATCGTCAACAGTCAAATTCAAAATAAACCAATATCAACAAACAAGTGAACGTAAAAAATCTGGATATTCAAAGGCAATGCCACTGCCATATCCCAATTATGTGGCTACACTTACGGCGAACGTCAAATGACGTCATACAACGGGATAGTCAATGGGATATCAAGATACGTGGGCCTCAACATCAGGAGTGAAAATCGAGACAACTCGCCATGCAAATCTGGAGCATCCAGCTTACCACTGAGGGTCTTGTACATGTACAAGACCGTACATGTACAAGACGATGTACGTGACGAAGACAAGTATATGTACAAGACCGTACATAACGCAGTGAGCTATGTTGTCGATATTGTCCAAGTGCGGGGTTGTTATTAGTTAAACTAACTAAAAGCTAGCGTGGTAACGGCCGCGGTGGCCTAACTGTTGGCTTGACTTATCAAGTGACATAATATGCAGATCCAGTGAAGCGATGGCAGTGAAGGTGTTCCAATTTTGTGATGTATACTTACCTACCATAATCTATTATTTTAAAACTTCCATTTTTATATGACTTCTTTAAAATGATATTTTATGACGTGTTTTTTACCCGTGCAGGGCTAATAAATATATATGTTATTTCCTATTAGTTATTAAATATTATGTGTATATATCGTGCATAAGATAAATTAAACTCGTAAGTTAAATATCATAATACTCAGCGTGTCACATAAATATAAAAAGGGTAAAATCATTGGGTAATATGAAAAAACAAAATATAAACTAAAAACTAAAACTAAATAAACCTAATGTAATAGGCCGCTACCAATGGGCAACGTTCCCTAAATGCTAGCATTGCTACGTTGTATGGCTAGGTATAGGTAAGCTATACAAATAGCTAGTAATAATAATTATAGTACCTATACATAAAAAAGCTCATAATATTACCTGTTCATAAAAATACATTTAAAATTATACTTAATACTATATTCATGATGCATTATATTTTAATTACTACATAATTATATTTTCACTGTACCTAATGTTATATTTTGAGTCATTGTTATTTTTATAATATATAAATAACTAAGTATATTATATATTTTACGTCATGCAGTTTTGACTGTCGTTAATTTTTACCTAGTTTTGTATGTAGCTGAAACAATGGAGTAATTGATTTGAGTAAGGTTGACTGATCGTTTTGTCTGGGCTTGGCCTGCTCCATGCCTGCTCTTACTACCATTACAGCGCAACTGGGAGAGGATTCTAGACAATAAATAAAAAAAAAAACAGTCCACACTCCACAGGCATAGCTGTTTACAATGCCGTCACTTGCCAATAATAATGCATCCCAATAGTATGTAACCATAACGAATTACACGTGTGTCATTTGACGTGTGCCCACCCATAGATAAAAATAATCTTGATAACCAGCCCTGTTGTGCAACGCGGCTGTTTACGTTGTGCCATGCTGGATAATTCCTGAGAGCTCCATTACCTCTCTCAATTGCGTAGTGGGATTTTGTTTGTGTACGTTTAGATTGTTTATGATATACCTGAGGGTTCTGGTCTAGCATAGCTGTTAGGGAATTTCTGAAATACTTATAAATGTTAAAAAAAGAAAGTAGGATAGAAGAAACTACGGACAAACTCTGACACCAGAGGCCGCCGGGGCTAACACAACGGTAAGTACATCATGCAAATAAATAATTTGGACCACTATTAGTTACTGGACCACAATAGGACAGTATTGAGGTACACATACATTTAAAACAGAAAGAGCTTTCAAAAAATTGCATATAATGCGAATATCGTAACAAAACATTTCATAATCATATCTCAAAGTTTATCCGGCGCGATATTCTCAGAAATAGTTGTAATGTAAAGCAGAGGTAGAAGTATAATAGGAAATTCAGATAACCTCTAACCTGAGAATAATATTATAATTTATTAATCAATGCAAAACACTGACTATCAGACTGGCGGTAGCGTAAAAGTCCTGAAACAAATTAGTTACAAGCTCTACCTACGTACCGCTAACACAACATGAATGATTCTGCCACATTATGAATCATTGGCACTGTAGAAATCTGTATAATTATTGTGTAGATACCTACTTACATACACAGGCTCCCAATTTGGTAATAGGTACTAAACTTTGAAACAGTACCTCAGCTTTAATAAACGAAGTTAAAAGATATTGCGCGTAACGTGAAAAAGTATAAAGTGAAGTGAGGGCTCGAGTGTAACCTTCGATCAATAATGTACTAGTTTGATTAAAGGTACCAGCCTTAAAAACGGCCAGTGAAATAAGAGCACAAATTAACTTGTGGTCTTATTTGCGTTAGTCGAAACTAAACCATAAGAGACAACAATAAGGTTGATTATAATTTTAATGTTTATAACGGTACGACAGTTTTGTTATGCCATTTTTCTTGCATTAGTCGAAACTAAACCATAACGGACAGAGATAAGGTTCATTATAATTTTAGTACTTTTATAACGTTGCAATATTTTTGTTATGCCATTCTTCTTAGCTATTTTTGAATCTACATTATTGATCGAAGGGTGTAACCGAAGTATAATGCAACTGCGGCGTAGAACGTTGCAGACACGTGCATAGGTCAATGTTATGGTTAATTTAAACCGGTTGTTCTAAAACTGAGTTTTAGCAAAGTAAACTACATAGTAACGTACTTTAAACTGCGCTGCCTGACCTTTAGCCGTGTTTGTTTATATTATGTTTTGAGACCATTCGTCACTATGTAATAGGGCTGGCTGCCAAAGATTTCTGACCACATTTTATAGGTAACATTATCGAGTAAAGTACCCATGAAGATCTAATAATTAGAGATTATTTTTAACGCGTAACGGGATACCATTCCGTTCTTAATCGGTTCTCTCAAACAAAGCGAAAGCTCGTTGCTTCGTGACTAGTTTTGCGCTATTGTAAAACTTGCAAAGCGTGAAGGCTTATGATACTAATAAAAGCTACATTAACAAATCAGGAGGCTAGGAAAATTTATTTTCTAATGTGTATATATATAATTATATATAATGTGACCGCATATAATCTAAGGTTCATGATTTAATTTACTTGAAATGTTAGACTTATGCGTGGGGTGGGTGCCGTATACATTTCTAAAATGTAAAAAATATCTTCTAATGTGGTACTTACTGAAGTCTAACACAATAAACATTTTCTGTCGTTACAATAACAATGCTCACGGTACTAACAGCCCCAGGAGATAGGCCTGACCTAGTGTGGGGACGCCGCGCCGGTAAACGTAATAGCTTAGTTGTGTAGCGGTTTTTCGCATAAAAGATTTAAACAAGAGTTGAACAGATGAGTGAGAATGAGTCTAAATATTTTCTCCACAAACTTTTGTGGTAAGACGGTTCATGTCATGAAAATTGTTTAAATGGTTTTTTGTACATACATCTCCGAATATTTTCCTTTTATTGTGCAGATGAATAAGTTTTAGCAATCTATGACAATTTTGTTGCAGGGCACAAGGTGATTCTCAACAACATTTCGGGGCAGTTCAACGCTGGCGAGCTGACGGTCATCATAGGACAGTCCGGAGCGGGAAAAAGCAGCCTCATGGACATCCTCTCCGGCTACACGTGAGTTAACTGACTGATGAGAGGATATGCTCCATATGGTAACGCTAGGTCGCACTACACTATCCTTAAATGCAACAGTGTAGCTCCCGTTTGAAAAGGTCTTTTATAAGTTGTAACTGCTCATGAAGCTGTGAGAGATGAAGTACGTTTTAAAACGGAACCAATCGAGAATTAATTCTAATGTGGATAATACTCGTATAACTAGCATTAATCACATCTACATTCAATCACATTCGATTCAATATTATGTAAACGACCAGAGGTCAAAATGAGGATAAGTCACCCTAGGTCAAAACAGAGGAGGTCGACACAATCAATTCCAATCGTCATTGAAAATATTACTTAGAAAATATTAAAATATATCAAATATTACCTATTTATGATTAGGTATGTACATATTATATGGCTGGAACAGATCGAGATAGGATGTATTTGATTTGTATACATAGTAACAGTTAGATAACAGATTGATGGAACTAAAGATGGCATTATAACCTATTAGATATAAGTATTTTCGTTTCGTATTCACGAAGACACCAACTTTGTATATCTTATATCTTCGATAAGCTGGTAGTTATTTACAACTAAGTACGCAAACATAATTGTTTACGCTTTGAGTCCAGTTCACTTGAACTTTGATGATTCAATGTTAGGAAAATAGTAGTAAATAAATCGTAATACCTAATGTAATAAATCATAATATTGTTATTTCGTCTACAACTTGCACCTTGCCCATTACAAAGGAAAAGAGAACTGACGCATCGTACAATACCATTTTATTAAGAAGTACCTAGGTACTTTATTTGGTTTTGTAATATCAGTTAATTTCAGCGCCTGTACTGTACTGTCATTAATATGACGAACAATGACACTTCCAGGACACTTAAATAATATTCCAAAGTTTATGTTAAAAACAAAAATAATTGTGTTTATAGCACCGTGCAACCTAAACCCGCACTTAGGTCACGCTTTGCGCTGTTCAAAGTAGCACATTTTTAAACGGCCTGATGTTCACTAACTTCACACCGTTGAAGAATATAGCCATCGTTGCGAGCGTAGTACTGAACCAAAGCTAATCAGTCATACATTTTTACACCACTCACAAACTCATAGTAAGTAAGAGAAGATACGTATAACCTGTAACGTGTGGGACCGAAACGCCAATGTCTTTGGCGCCATATTTCTGCATGTTTTCATTTTGGTCTTCGTCGGACAATATTACGTGAAAACGCTATACCTAAGTTAGCGATATTAACCATACACTGTACATTTTATTCAATTTCTAATACGATTATATAATTATTGAAACATAAGAATACTTACTTGATTTAGAAATGTTGCGTTTTTTGTTGTTTACATAAAATGTAACCGACACATGTACTATTTTCACTGAATACACACACTTTCAATTATTATACACCATATTATATAATATAGTCTCATAGTGAATACATTTATGCACAAACCAGATCAATCACAGATTCCTATATTAAGTAGGCTTCACGTTACGATAAAGATTCGGTTACAAAATGAAGCCCTACACTATTGATATTTTTTCACTGTCTTTTAGTTGAAACCTGTTTGACTATTATTTAAACTGAACAATATTAAATCTGAAACAATATCACATTAAGCAATATACGAACGATAAATATGCATCCAAAAATGCTAATAACCTAAAAAACAAATCTAGAAGTGATACGGGTAGGTGTAAATTGTGTTTTCCCGTTCTCTACTGGTGGAATGCCAACCTACCCGCATTAAAATTTGTGTGTTTATTACTAAGAGTCAAATGAACATCTTTTCATTGCATTAATTAGAAGATTATTTTTAAATAAATTAAATGGATGGCGGGTTTATGTCGCACGTGCTATAAAATAGTATACGATACTCGCTGCACAAGTAAGTATATTAAATACACGGCGGTTAGCACCCTCGCTTCGCTCGGGCGCTAACTTCACGCCGCCGTGTATTAATATACTACTTAGACAGCTTGTATCGTAATGTACTATTTATTTCTTACTAGTTCCTAATTAAAGATATTATTATCGAGACTGCACATTAATTTTAATGTTTCCTGTAATATACACTGAGATAAAACTACCATGTAGGTATATACCTATTATGTCTACCAAATATAATACTACG
This sequence comes from Hylaea fasciaria, assembly GCA_905147375.1. Classification (NCBI taxonomy): domain Eukaryota; kingdom Metazoa; phylum Arthropoda; class Insecta; order Lepidoptera; family Geometridae; genus Hylaea; species Hylaea fasciaria. The sequence goes on from LR990201.1 coordinate 4,679,449, forward strand.
CCTCAACACTAACATTTATGTTTTTAGCATTAAATAAATGCTATAGAAAGATGGAATAGCTGAAACAAGTTCTTCTTTTTTTATAAACGTAGCCCCACACTAGGATTTCTCTTTTCAGCACAAATAATGTTAACTCTAATAACAATTGGAAACTGAAGCTCAGTTGACAAGTTGTGAGCCCACGGAAATCGTGGGTTTCGGCTAACAATGGCAACATGAAAGGCACAAGCCCTAATTGGTTAATTCCCTAGCACCAGCGGTCATGAGAGCTGGCAAAAGAACCGGTCCTTTCATCCTATCATTGTGGATACATCCTCATCGGGCGAATGTAAGAATTCAAATGGGAGGAAACATCCAATTGCTTAGCTCACCGCTTCCTCCCAATTTGTGGTTGTAGTAAGATGCGTGTGGTGTCTGGATTTATGTTGTATTACCGCGAGCGTCGGTCAGGAGTCGGTAGGAGGAAAGCGTAGGCTTGCTCATTGAGGTGGGAATGTAAGGTCGACAATCTTTATTGACTATTTATGTAGAATACTATAGACGACACATCTGTTCAAGTATCGTTTAAAATGTGAAAGTAATGTTTTGTTGTCACTCAGCCCCGTAGCATAAATAGATGAATGAAATATCTAGATTGAGAGGTAAACAAGATTTAATTTTTTGAGTTAGGCTGAAATGCAGTCGGATGTATCAGACCATTCCAGTTTAACTTGTAATTATATTTTTATCGAGTGAATTATATCTAAAATCTAAAGATTGTTCGTTTCAGTTTTATTTGCATCCGGGTTTTTGGTTTTTATAACAGTTAATCTTCTTTGATTAAAACAATCTTTGCATGATTTTAGCGTTTTATGATAATGGCTTAGAATTATTCATTAATACTCACTATTATTTTTTACAATTTAATAGTGGCTGGCTTCGTTATCAATATTATAGTTTGTGGAAATAAAATGGAACCGGATAATTTAAATCTCTTACCTGTTTAATGCGGACATTATATAAGATATATACGCCACGTAATAACGTTTTTTTTTATCTGTCTTTCTCTATTACTTTTTCAAGGTTTACGAAATGGACATTTTGACCCTCAGCCATATGGATGACGTATCAAAGAATCGTCATTCGATCACATTATTTCACTCATTGTTTAAAGTCTCTATGTGAATGGGCAAGCCAAGAAGAGACTGATAGGATTACGGAATGCTTTAGTTTCCAGAGACATTTCGTTACACACATTTCTGTTGGTTCCAGAAAACCGATAAGTGGAAACATCTTCGTCAACGGCAGAATTAGAAACGAGAAGAAGTTCAGGAGAAGATCCTGCTACATCCTCCAAGATGACAGAGTCCAAGACCAGCTGACGATAAAGGAGTCTCTCGACATAGCGGCGGAGCTGAAGCTCGGAGATCACATCAGCAGAAGCCAAAAGATAAAACGTGTAAGTCGAGATGGAATGGGATTCGAAACATGTCAAAACAAACATAATTTTATTTTTGAGATTTGATATTTATTTTATATTGTTCTAGTACCTATAGTATGCTGGTATTGATTTCATTATAATATATCTCATTTTGTGAAACTGAAACAGATACCTCTTCCTACATTATGTACCTACTTACAGTTTTGTGCAAATATGATAATATGACTGTATATTAGTCAGTAGGTAGTATCCGTGTTAAAGTACATTTGCACTCACTGTAGTAGCAATCACAACAAAACAATAGATAAAGATACTAGGTTGTTTAAATATATTGTATTTTTTTGTTTTACTTACACCAATATAATTTAACGAGGCAATAAACCCATTGCAAATTTGTCTGTCCTGAAAGATTCCTAGTTCTTTTGTTATTTTTAATATGAGTTTAGGTACCTTGCAATCTTATTATTAATATGTCATTAACGTGAATTTATTTTTCCTCAGGCAGAAGAAATAATAACGTCGCTAGGCCTAGATAAAGTGCGAAATACGAGAGCTGGCGACTTGTCAGGTGGTCAAAGGAAACGGCTAGCGATTGGCCTGGAGCTCATCAGCGATCCACCTGTCATGTTCTTGGATGAACCGATTAGGTAAAACCACAAAATGTTCTTATTATTTAAGACTCTAAAACAATAAATTGTTGACCAACGCCATCCCTTAAGTGTCTAGATATAAAATACAATACGTAAAGCGCCGCCAGGCAATGGCGCCCCACGACAGACCGTGGAAAATCGCCGGATATCTGGCGAAGACGCTGGACATTGTCACGCGAAATTATTTTGTAACGATTAATTCGTTATTTCGATGTAGTATTTCCCGAAATATGTCAAAAATTAAAACTTGCGAATTTAAAAAGTTAGAAAGCTGGAATTTAAAAAGCTGGAGAGTGCACAGTGACTTTGACACCTGAAGAATTTACAAAATATATGCTATCCACATTTGGCATTTTGGCCGCAGCACAAGTCACGCAGTTATCAAATTAATAGACTCAATTAAATTTACAATTTCAGTAGGTACATAATTTATCTTATCATAAGATACATTTAGGTAAGTAGAATGTGTAAGATAATGTTTGTAATAAAACTAATCACTTAGCAACAAGTAGATTTATAATCACTTCAATGTCGGAATCTGAAAAAGAATATCACTTCTGAACAGTCCTGAATATAGACATACCTATGTATCCCGAGTCAGAGCCTTCACTGAATTCCAGTTGAATATTATCAGACAAATCTAAGATAAACAGAGTCTGATTTGCATCACCATATCAATGCAATTACACGATAAAGCTAACTACAATGTACGTGATGGTCACAAAAGGATCAATGTATACATTGTGCATCGCTTATCTATTTACAAATATTGATTCTTTACCAGTCACTAGTTCGATAAAACGGTGCAAACTTCAAATAATGACAAACAAAGAGAGGAAACTCACAGCACATTACTTCTCTGACCTTATTAAAGATTGACTCACAATTTTATTATGACCATTTCCTGCCCACTTTTCTCGTAATACCACTCATACCTACATTATAGCGGAACATAATTTAATGGGCACATTGAAAGCAAGGCTCTGCGCCATCGTTCATCATCGTCATCACGCTTCCCACGAACTAAAATAAAACCACAATTAAAACGGCAGCAACAAATACTTGGAACACCTTCCTCTGTAACACGACCCTGTAATTGCATCGACAAACGCTACAACCATAAAATTCTCCTTTCCAGTGGGCTGGACAGTTCAATATCGAAGCAAATAGTATATTTACTTCACCTTTTAGCGCGGCAAGGGCGGACGGTGGTGGTCTCTATTCACCAGCCTTCCGCCGCGCTGTTGCAAATGGTGGACCGGGTGTACGCGATATCTGCAGGGAAGTGCGCGTACATGGGCTCTGTGCCGTTACTCCTGCCGTTCCTTGAGCAGATGGGCATGACATGCCCACCGTACCACAATCCAGTTGATTTCTGTGAGTATTCCTCTTTAGTTGCATTTAGTAGCGGCAGCGATACCATAATAAGATAGATTTCTTAACCTTGTCATAATGATGCTCCTTCATCATCATACACCGCCACCATTTTTACTGCACCTCTAGGATCACTCGTAGAGATTGCTAGTTAGACCATTTTATCGTCTTACTAAAAAAGGTTTAACAAGAGTTGAACAGACGTGTCTAAATATTTTCTCCTTAAATCGACGTCTAACCTTCACTTTTTCTAACTCAATAACAAATTCACAAGTAAAATAATTGGGAATGCCAGGATTGAGTAAGGTAATACTAGTGATAGACGTCGATTTTATGGTACGATATTTTAGCTTTTGTGGTATGACGGTTATTATTGTACATTGTTTTGCGTGGAACGTGGTTTTAGTCTAGCTCATCCAAGGTGCGTGTCTTGATTATCTTGATCTCTCGATGTTATTCCGTCATGATCGGGTATATTATCTATATGCATGAGTAACGTTGTCGATATTGTGTTCTAGCACAAACATCTTTGTTTCAAACAACAGACAAAGCTTTGAGCGTCGGCTATAATGTTTTTGTGTCGGGAATCCCCGTATTTTCTGTAGGAAAACCAATAGCGTCCTAATTAATTAGCAGTAGATAGTAGACTATTGCCACAGTAGGTATATAAGTGGAGAAGTAATTCGTATCGTCCGTGCTCTCCACTAGGTCACAGGCCTTCTTTCAATGAACATATGGGTCATGATTCACTGGTCAGTGTCGATGTGGTCAAAGGTCACAAATGAACTATAAAATTTAAACTTTTATGCATGCTTGATTGCATTTATACGTACCGAATTAAATATATCCACATACATGCACCGGATAAGGGCCTTTGTTACCAGCAAATGTGTTTACCAGATATTATTATACGTAGGTAGGTACCTACTATAACTGCGTGTACTTATGTGTAACGTATCGTTCTAATACGCGAACGGTATGGAAAAAGTGGGGCCTATCTATACCCAGCAGTGGGCTGAAAAAAGCTGTAGATGATGATGATGATGTAAGATCTACGAATTTGTGATAAACGCTCGAATCTGTAATGACCATAGCGTATTATGTATTAATGCCAATCCTCTCTGTTTCAGTAATAGAAATATCTGCGGATAGCACAAAGCAACTGGTGGAATATTCGGAAAACGGGAAAAATATGCGCTGGATAGCCAACATATCTCATGAGACTGATTTAATAGGTTAGTACTGCCACGTATAATTATAATAATAATTCAGCCTGTAACTGTCCCACTACTGGGCAAAGGCCTCCCCTCACTTTCGTGAGGAGGGTTAGCCCATAATCCACCACGGGGGCCTAGTCCGGGTTGGTGGATAACATGCCTCCGAAATATTTCTCGGGCATGTTGGTTTCCTCGCGATGTTTGCCTCCACCGTAAAGCGAGTGATAATTACGTACATATGTTTAACAAGAAACACATTGGTACGTGCCCTGTGTGCCCTGCACTGTGATTTGAACTAGCCCCCTCCGTTTTGGCAGGCGAACATTCGCCCACTAGGCTACCACCGCTTACTGCCACGTAATACTATAATATAATAATTATGCTACAACTTGCAGTACCACCCGTATAACTCCCGTTCACTCGCAGCAGCTGTTCTGCATTTTTACGGGATAAAACAAAGCGTTTAGTGCTTAGCTTGCTATTAGCGATAGAATTTTCAGAATCGGATCATTGTTTCTGAGATTGTCGCCTATAAAGTGACAAACAAACTTTACCTTTACTATTTAAGTGTAGATGTAGTGATTGAATGTAATCTTAATTATTTTATTTTAAAAACGTCCGAAAAAAATAACCTCTTTTTGGGTTACATAATATGCTTGGTACTTATAACTTCAAAGTGTAGGTGCATCTACTCGAACGCCAATGGTGACTGAATGCATGTGTATCGCAATGTAATTAAGTATAATAAGTATTGGTAATTTTATAAAAGAAAGTAGTAAATTATCTAGATTATAGTTTCAGTATTCTAGTGCCATTTCTTAGAAAGCTGGTCGAACCGGATTCCAAGGCGTGCACGAATGTGAATTGAAATGAAAAATGAATGGGATACACTCATTATTCTCTTGTACTTACAGTATCTTTAGTAGGTAATAATTACTTACATGTTTTCAAACTAAGTGAATGATAAATAATTGTTCAATGTCTTCATTAAAGCCTGACAATTGCGCAGTATAAATTAAAATTAAACAACTTTATTGTGACTATATAAAAACATAATTACACTGACTATACCTACATACCTACATTATAATGTAACTAGAATAGAAATAATAAAACTTGGACCGCTTCAGTAAAGAGAAGGAGATTCCTTGGCCACACTGTTGTGTTGTAAAATTTATAGGTACAAAGCATCTGTACCTATACTGTACTTACCTTAATTTGCTAATATTGGTAATCATCTAATTGTATGTAAACTAAGAAATGTAAAAGCCCACTAATAATAATTCCCCTCACTAAAGTGACTGAAGCCCGTGCTCAGCGGTGGGCGGATTGATGATGGTGATGATGATGATGGTAATGATGAGACAAATACAAAACACTATTTTTTTTAATTTAGTTTTAATTTAAGAAGTGGAGCATAATTAAATTTGCTATGTTCATACAATGTTAATTTTATTTTACAGTTAAAGATAATATAAGTAAATTTGACGAAGTGTTCCTGACGACTTTACCCGCACCAAAAGAAGATCCAACGAGCAAAATATTATTAGCAATTAAAAGCACATACTCCACATCTAGATGGAAACAATTCTTGACTTTGACGCGGAGATCCCTCTTGGTAAGAATGCAGATTCTATAACTTAACAGATCTTTATTATTACACAGTCAGCCACATAAGTGCCTTAACATGTATATTGATTAAACTAACTTCCAATTTACATAATTTATTATGTCCACGCAAAACTTGAATAGAGAGAAGAGGTAAACGATGTTTAGCTGCCTTTGTTGCCGATTGTACCTACTTGCAAGTACAAGATGACAGCACACGTATCTTATTGTTACAGACTGCACGATTTTGTAAAGACACTACCAAACAGTTACCAATATATATGTAATCAGCACAATGGTCCATATATATCGCATATAATATATAACATAAAAAATGAAATGTTCACTGTTTACACAATATCGTGCGAGCCATTAACAAACTTGCCACGCATATCAAGGCTAGAGGTTGTCGAACTAAAACACATACACATAAACACATGCACAAGTGTGTTTACATGGAGCTTGGAAATGTTATTTCTAGTTTCAAACATTTTCATGCTGCATGTAACTGCATTATAGAGCATCATCATAGAATAGTCAGTCAGTCGCGTAAGTAGGTGATATGCCCACAGGGACATCCTTAAGCGGGGAGTACGTTTAAAAAAATAGGAAAAAAGATAGATAGATAAGCTGATTGCAAAACGTGAAGTAGCTGGTTCCATTCCCGCAAATATTGTTGTAAACCACAGGTATTATCTGAGCCCGCGTGCTTGTGGAACGATGGCCCTGATATTCCTAGTTTCTTAGATACAGGGAATCTCCGGTAGAGGTCAGGATCTGTGTATGTGATCGTGAGATTGACAACTTGCATATTACATAATATGTACATACTAGCTGCGCCCCGCGATATTTCCCGCTGTTTACGGAATAATCAGTAGCCCATCCATGTGTTAATCCAGGGTGTTAGGTACCTCCATACCAAATTTCATCAAAATTGTTTCAGCTCCTTGAGCGTGAAGAAGAAACAACCATACCTACAAACTTTCGCCTTAATAATATTGGTAGGATAATATATCTAAACCTGTAGGTATATTATTTTAAGAAACTCCAACCACGGGTATATAATAAAAAAATGAAGGCTATAAAATGTAAGTTAGAATCAAAAGGTTTTCTTGCTGAGGATACTTTTTTATATAGTTATATATTATTTAATGTGATTCGCGAAGCTGTAGCGCGACCGTGGAAAAGCGAGTTCTAGACAAATACGAGACCTTGACAAAACTTGAAAAACTAGACACAACGTAACGGATTCAAATCTCTTGATGCTTATTATGTATAAATGTTAATAGTTTAGAATTTGGACCTTAGGGGAAGTCGAATGCAGTTCCAGTCGAGAATATTTTTTTTTTAAGTATAACTGACTACTTGCTACAACAGTTGACAATGTAGCCAACTTGTTGACGGCATTGCCACGTTGAATTGCAATACTAATAAGTTAAGCCAAATAAAATAAACTAATGAGGAGTTTTAGGTATGAAAATCTTGTTTTACCTAATCAATAAAATACATAACAATGGCAATAATACGAGTAATGTGCTTTACCGATAATAATTATTATTGTTGAAGTGAGCATAAGACCTTTTATATTTCTGGTCATTATTTATTACTTATTTATTTTGCCTCTACTGACGACCCAAACGATATAACAATAAACAAAATATGGCGAGAATTGTACCTATGTATACTTTATTGCATGCATTATAATTATTACATTATATTATATTTATTTGGATGCAAGTGGCAAATTGTCGTTCGGTGTGGCGGTCTAAGGGGGAGGCCTATGTTCAGCAGTGGATGTATTCAGGCTGATGATGATGATGATGATGATGATACTTTAAGAAGTATTTCTAATACTTTGCCATCCAGTCCAAGAACGTGCGTCCGTGCGCACATACAATTAATAGCAATACAAATTCTTTCAACACATATTAATAGTAGCTAAAAATGGTCTAATTCGCGGACAAACTGGCTAGCTAAAAAACACCTACAAGTAGCTAAAAATGGTCTAATTCGCGGACAAACTGGCTAGCTAAAAAACACCTACAAGTAGCTAAAAATGGTCTAATTCGCGGACAAACTGGCTAGCTAAAAACACCTACAACTAATTGTATAACTTATTTGATATACGTATGCTATATATACCTATCTATGGCACCGTTAAACACAAGGCATTTTGTCACTGTTCATTAATCTGTGAAATAATTACTTATAATTCAAGTAATACATAATCGTTAGCATAGTATATAATTAAACTGTCTTATGTGACACATACTCCTATATTTCGCCGTTTAGCGGCGAGTGCCTTGAACTCTGCTAACAAGATAGATAAATAATATATAAGTACCTACATAATATGAAGATATAGGTACCTAGTTTTTGATCATTTATATCTATTTAATTAAAGCACATTAAGCTTCAAACCCAAATTTGTTGATGCATTAAATGTATTAAAGTAGGTACATACATACTTACCTAATTACAAGCTGTGATTACAAAAACTATAATATTTTTGTCACAGTTTCGACTTTCAAGGTTTGTTGTAATGATAAGTAGGTACTTTTAGAAAAACAAATTGTTCCAAAAAATATTCCGACAAACTGTATACGAGTATAAGTATCTAATAAAATCTAACATAAGTAATATTTGTTTGGGTATGGGAAACATAATAAATATTATGTTCTAGATATTAAATCTTTTTTTATATAATGTTAATATCACCTATCGAGTAGGTATCTCTATTATTTTTTCTGTGTACTTACGAGTATATAAATTAATGCACTTCATATTTGTGGAAACTTCTAATTGGCCTTCCTTAGATTCTTAATTTTGTATTCATACTTGTACCTACCTAGCCGTTTTTTCGTTGTTGTTCTCTTTATGTTGATAACAATCATAGACGTTGTAATTAACAGGCGTACCTGTACCAAAACGATATTTTATCCACAAATTTCAACCTACGTAGTAAGAAAAATAAGTCGTATTTTTTTATCACATTCAGCAGTTCCATTTTACTTGTATGTTTTGTAATACCGTACACCTACAGTTGTTATCTTATCATGTTTTTCTAGACAACGTGGCGGAACCCATCGTTCACGCTTATGATCATCGGCATCCACTGCGCCATGGGCCTATTCGTCGGCACCCTCTTCCTCAATATCGGCGAAGACGCCACGTACATCCGCGACAACTACAACTTCCTTTACTTCAGCCTGATGTTCCTCATGTTCACAGCCTTCAGCGCTGTGTCCATCAACTGTAAGTGCTTCTTCACCGTCGCCGTCATTGTCTTATTTTTTATGTAACTAGCCTATAGCGTCTGTAAAGAAATACCAAAAATTACGTCTCGTGATTTGAGCCACTCAAATTATCATACGTATGAGGCTTACGTAATCAATCATGCATCAAGAAATAAATATAAGTATATATATCTATCTCACTCTTTTCCACTGCCTATCTCCCTTATATACAACCCAACTTTGAAGTTATTCTGGGACAATTAGGTAAATTACTAGCCGAATCTAATCGTTAATTATATTATATTCTAATCCAATAGATACCACGCGGTTATCGTAATGTGAAATCCTGTTACACTGAGCAACGAGTAATCTGTCGCGCTATCTTTTTCGCATTCTTATCACTAATTTATGTAGGTTTTTTCAGTAACTTCCCGTAAGACAGCCTAGAAACCCCGTCAATATTTCACTTCCAGTCCCAGAGCAGCTGCCGGTGGTCAGACGAGAGCACTTCAACAGATGGTACACCACGTCGGCGTACTACTCGTCCACCCTGGTGTCCTCCCTCCCGACGCAGACCGTCTGCACCCTGACATACACCTGCATCGCCTACTGGCTGACGGGGCAGCCACTAGAATTCCTGAGATTCTTCATATTTGCATCAACACTTATGGCGGTGTCGTATGTGTCTCTCTGCGTCGGTTTGCTGAATGGCTCCATGTTCAATGTTAAAGTACGTATTTGCTTTTAAACTCTAATTTACTCGTAATACCCTTTAATGGACTCAGCTGGTTGTTGCAATTTTTGTCATGATTGAGTATTCCTATTGTTTTGTTATCTGTAATAATTATTCTTATAATGTATGAATGACAAATTAATTGTGTTTCCAGAACGGAGTAGTGTTCGGGCCTTTCTTCATCATGCCATTCACAATCTTCTCCGGATTCTTCCTCCGCTACAGCGACGCTCCATACTACATTCGGTGGATCTTCCACCTATCTTTCCTGAAGCATGGCCTAGTAGGCCTCATGATCTCTATATTCGGCAATGACCGACCCAACCTTAACTGCACTGGCCTGTATTGCCATTACAAATACCCCAAGCAGTTCCTCAACGATCACGACATGAAAGGAGAATCTTTGTCTCTGGTTGCGGTAGCTTTGATAGCCATCTGCACTGTGGTCATCTCGAGTTCGTATGTCATATTGAGAATTAGGTTAAAGCGTAAATGGTGACGTAGAAAGCTTGCGTTAAGTGATATCAGTTGTGATACAGGGTCAAGTTTTTAAGATTGCGCTTTTCTCTGGGTGGCCAAGTTTAAAGAGAACAAATTGTTTTAATTTCACATTCATTGTTTCGTACGCTAGAATTGTATATACCGTAGTGGATAGCTAAAATGGTCTAGGTTATAATATATATTTAGTGTCATAATTGAATTGTCAGAGATTTGTAAAATGTTATTATATTAAGATAGGCACATTTAATTTTAATAGAGATACCTAAAAACATTTTGAAATCAAGTCAATATTTGTCGAAACATCGAATAACTCATGAAACAAAACACTTTGCTCATGTTATCATATTTTAATGAAATATATAATTAAAATTATTTAGGTGATTTTTGTTGTGAGTGAAAAATATTTTCGGTCCCGTTCTTGAATGACATTCCAGCCTTCATAGAATAATTGAGACAACCATAGACTTACGTATATTATAGTCGAACATGGCTAGTATATAATTTACCATGATGTACCTATATTATATGATACTTATAACTTAGTAAAATATAGAATGTCGATGGCACATAATAACTTGGTAAGCAAATATTATTAGTATGGACAGTTATCAATAATTGAATTAATGTAACTAGATGATTTCTCAACAATATTATGTTCTGTTATAACTGTCTGTTAAAGTATCGGTTAGTATTGTCAATGCGGTAGTACATGGGTCGATGGTGAATGTATGTATTTTTTCATTATAATAGTAATAGACGTATTATTCAGAAAAGATTATATGGGTCTGTATAACACGTAAGTACCATGTAGTTACATACGTAAAGCATTTGCATATCTGTGAATAATGTCATGTCCGAGAACAGCTTACGTGCCCGTTTTTTCCAGATATAAAGCTAAGAAAGTCAATTTATATTTTTTTTCATTTATTTCAGTAAGTCAGTGCGTAGAGTTGTTAGTGTTGTAACCAAAGTCTTGCCATATTTTTATATGAAATTTATATTTAAAACTCGCAACCAATGTATTTTTTGTAAAATCATGAGGACAATCCAGTTGCCTTTTTACAAACAAGTAACAGAAGTTTGCAGCGGTAAAGTGGGATAACCAGGCAGGGTAATGTATTGACTGAAGCACCTAGCTCTTTAACTAGCTCACTGCCTAGTGAATTATATCAAAATTGGTGGTGATCATTTTAAAACATAGAAATAAAAATAATGTTATTAGGTTTGATTTTACTTTTTGAACATAATTAATAAACGACGAAATTTTTATACATTATATTTTCACGATTTCTTATTTATATCATCAAAGGTCAGAGCTGAAAAGACAGATAAATATTATGTTAAACTCGTAGTCGTGTGCTCTTCAAATATTTTTAAAATATACAATTTAGTTATCATGTGTAAATATAGAGATAAACGAAGAAGTAAGATATTACGTTTTATATCCTTTTTCAAAGCCTTTATGTGAAAAATGCACGTGAGAAAATAAAATGTTATTAAGTATGTATTTTTTGTTTACTTTATTGTATCCACTAAAAAACCTAACTCCTAAACCTACTACTTATCTACTAGATTTAACTCGAACTTACTATTTTGTATGTGCTACAACTACAAGGCTGTGTTTGCATAATCTCAAAATACCGAAAATGTCGAAGCTTAGTAAACGTCACAGTCGGTAAAGTGGTCGATGTTTTTAAGTGTTATCGAGACACGAATTGCCACGTTTATTGTGTTTTCACCATTTGCCACGTCAAGGCTGCTATCAATATGACACATTTACCTACATACGAAGAAACACAAGTATGAGGAAAAAATAATATGAGCTACTAAATTATTAAATCAATCGGAATAATTAGGATGAGCTGTGGTCGCTCTGCGGTAATGTTATCAGTAGTAAAATAACAGGCTAGGCACTTGGTTAGATCAGCTTTTCCTCGTTTGATTCCCTTTATGTAAGTAATGATCAAGGGTATAAATGACGACATTATTGTAATGTATCTTTATTTATTTCGTCTTCATGATTATGATTCATCCTTCGCACAATGAACGCCTGCGGAGTGGTGGTTGGATGAACCGACTGCGACGGGGTTGCGGATACTACTCCCGCGTAGAGTACACATTTAATTTTGTGTGACCTGGTATTTAGGTACTTTGAGTCTTGTTGTCTATGGACTATGGTCCTCATAGTTCCTGTAATCTTAGATACAACGAATCCTAGGCCAGGGTGAATTTTTGTCATCGCTTAAAATAAACTACAACGGAGTTTTGGCGGGAATCCGATAGTGAGACGTTGTTGGTTTTGTATTATTAGCTCAAATTTGTGTTTCTTCGAGTGTTAATGTGTAATATTGGTGGAATATTAACCATTAAGTGTTCGTTAACGTGCACGAGTGTAGGCGAATGATATAAACTCAAAAAACGTGTCATTTCGCATTTTTTCCAAAACTCCCAGGAAGTTTCAGTAAAGCATCCAATACTTTACTGAATCGTGACTGACGATGTAAATAATTGACTTGACTACTTGACCACGATTGCTATAACATTGCTGTGACTTTCTTAATGTGATTTAAGAAATGCTTAAGGTGAGGTACTTGACACTGGCTATATGCACAAACCGTGCGAAGCCATAACTAAAACAAAAAAAAAAAACTACAACCTTGCCTCTTTTATCGTAATAAGCGGACTACACGGACTATTCAGTCATCTTACAATTCATATTTATCCTAATTAGGCTATTATGAAAATGAGGCTATAAAAAGAGCGTTTTCGCGCACTAGGAATCCAAGTCCTAAGGCCACTACGAATTCAAGTCCTAAGTTTTCCATCGTGTTTTGTTATAAAAATGTAAAGATATGTAAATGTCGTTACAAATTATTATACTCGTAGGATACCTATAAGTACATTATTTTCAGAATGCATCTGAGAGCATATTTTTACAAAACGTAGAACGTTTACTTTTCTTTGTGTAACAGATATTATTATGGCGAAATTGAATAAAGAAATGATTAAAAAGTAAAAAATATTCTCGAGTGAGATCGCAGCTTTTAAATATAAACACCAGGTGCTTATGAAGTCAACTGACTCTACACGTCTTACCACAAAGTTTAGTGTTTCTAAAATTTCGTTCCACAAAGTCACTATCACTCGCGTTTTCTTACTCAACCTGGTATTCCAAATTATTTTACTTGTGAATTTGTTATTGAGTTAGAAAAAGCGAGGGTTTCATGTCGATTTGTGGAGAAAGTATTTTGACTCATCTGTTCAACTCTTGTTTAAATCTTTTTGGTAGGACCGTACTGGTTCGCCAACGTTTCCACCTTGACCCAATGCCCTATATGCCTTACCATCTTGTCCGATAAGACATGCCTTCTTGCCCTATATGCCTTGCCTTCAATTACCTACCACCTAAAAAGCTTACTTCCGAAGGAAAAAATAATTCTGCAAGTTAATTAAGTACCTACATGTAAACAAAAATATCATGTTTTTATTACGTGTTTTTTAGTAGACAACACTATAATATTATCAATAGTGCGTTGTAATGTCAAAATACTAAACAGAGCAAAATACTTATAGGTAACCTTCAAGTTCCAAAGTTTAAGCCATTTACTTGTAAGATTACTATAGGTAGAGAAACTTATGTAGAACTTAAGTAGTACATAACCCTCATTGACTCTATCTGGCTTAATAATAATTACACACCAAAATCAACCTAATTAACATTTAATTATTAAGACTTGTGAACAGGGAAGATAACATATTGTAAGTAATGACAGTTGATAACTCCTGATATCGCAAACGTCTCTGGCCAATGGCCACGCAGTCGATATCCCAGCTCAATGAGATTGTTACATATCTAAAAATCTAGCTCTACAGTGTCTAGTATCGGAAATGGTCGAGTTAGACAGTTAATAGAGAGACGGCTCCAATTGTTCAATTCGCCAGTGATCCACCTAATAAGTATAATCACGGAGTTCCGGTCCAGTTGACTCACAAAGGGTACGGAGTGCATTTGGCGATGGATCTCGAAGGAGCTAAGGACGATCTCAGCATTGAAGACGGGAATCTTGTTGTGTTTACTAACGTCGGTTTTAGTGTCAATTTGGGATGTAACAGTAAGTAATACAGTTTTGTTACGGAAAAAATAGATTGCCTATTTTACCTACTTCCATTGTATGTCTTTTGTCTGGATTATATTCTAGTTCATACTTAGGTTGAACAGAAAGTTCTCAAGAAAAGTTGTATATATATAAATGTAAATGCAGAATTTATTTCAATGCTGAAATTGAGCTGATCCGTTTTTGGAAATTTATTGAAACATCTATAAATATAGCTGGAATTACGTGCTTACACGTTATTATAATTAACCTATTCTTATACTCGTAGATAAAACCTCTAAAAATGACATTTTTTTTGTAAGAAAATCTTACGACTGGTTTCAAAATATCAAACTCTAGGAATTAACTTAGGTTTAGTCGCCATCGTAAACGACACCAAGGCAAACGAGATATAAGAGCAAAATATATGTACATCCATAGAGTTGGAGCCAAGCTTCGAGGCCTAGACTGGGCCTAAGTACCTACTACTTAATACTAAGTAATATTATGAGACCTATCGTCGGACGATTAACCATGGTACATCAATAGTCTTATCGTGTATGTAGGTGTTATAATTTGTATTTTAAATATTGATACATTTATCCTTACCTATTACAATAAAGCATGCTTGTCTCCAGCCTTTTTAATATTGTAGGCTTGCGTTTGACGTTTCGACCTGTAATATACTCGTATCTAGACTGCTTTCCTCTGGTGTTAGATATTGTGATACCACCAAAAAACCTCTACTAGCTATCAATCGATAGGAGCGATGGATATCCTATGAAAGTTTATATCATTGGCGTCGTGGAACCCGTGTCCATATAGGTTGCATTGCAACAGTCACAAAACACACACATCACCACCCAGCTACCACCGCTAGTGGAGAAGCAATGGTGATGTGATACTGGGGTTATTTCTCTGGTGATTTTGCATTAGTTGCACTGACGAATGTGACGCGTCAATCTATTTTGTGATGTAGCAATGCCAATGCAAGGCAAACTGCAATTACGAATAAACCTTTATATGGAGAGGATAGCACGATGCCATTCAATATCAGATTAAGAAATAAAATGGTATGATCTTGGTAGGCTTCTTATATTGAAAACGCGTCCTAGCTAGGCTGGAGACATCAGTAATTCATTAGAGCTAAAATATATAAATAAGTAATTGATGTATTTTCGAAGCATAAAAATACAATTACATAAAATATGAATGATTGTTTATGATGATGCCCTTTTGTAAAGGTAATTTATTTTCATCTAATACAAATACATAATAAAGAAACCATTTTATTTTGGATTCATATGCAAAATGTATACTAAAATAAATGCTTAGCTGTTCCTCGTCGAACTTGGTATGATGGTTGCAAAATGGTGTATGTTTCGTACTGTATACCCAAATGTTGATTTCTACCTAATAAATAAACGTTACATCAAACGCTAGCTTTACATGCACCGTAGACTTGTCCACCTAGATATCATACGGAACTAGAACGCATCGCTGCAAACGTAACCAAAGAGTAGCGCACGCCACAAGCAAGAAGAAATCTATAACTGATCCGATATAAACTACTCATTAAACTGTGGGCATATGTATATTATTCAATTCAAGATCATGCATATGTCACAGATTACTTCATTTGTAACAGGCTACACATGTTCGCACATTGATAAATCAAATTGGGGATTGCATACATTGCCCTGCCACTACAAGACACAAGACCAGTCGGTTCTCGGCGCGCGGGGATCGCAGACGCGTGGAACTTATTATACATACTCGTATAAATAACTTGTATTTGTTTAAACATGGAACTCGAAATAGGATTTCGGACAGATGATGTGCCCGAAATAATAAACAGTGATAATTTGGTCGTGTTTATGGACATAGGATACCAAGTCCGCACAGACTGTGGTAAATATATTTAGTACTTAATTTGTAAAATGTCAGTGAAAGTTACATAGAGAAAAGCTTATTTAACGCTTGAAAGTATTGTTATTTGTTTTCTGCTGTTCTTAGGGGCGTTAATATTAATCCATAGACTAACCACTATCATGTTATTTAAATTAATACAATAATATACATTTATAGACTATACCTAAACGTTAACAATATTCAATTAAAATTCCATAATTTAATTTTAAAGGAGGATGCGACTAAAGGAAACTATAAATGAACTCAATACTTTATAATCTTAGTAACTTTGTTTTTAGCAAGTTACAATAGTTAGTTCATTAATCGCTCAAATATCTCAATTTCGCTCAAGTACCTATATCTCAATTTCTCTTAGGTTTGATATTTTTTTATAAAGACATTATTAGGTATATTGTAAGATATTATATTTTTGTAGAAATCATTTTAATAAGACTAGCTGTTATCCGCTAGTTTTTGTGGAGTAGTGTGTGCGAGTGGTATATAGTAAACTATTTATTAGTAGAATCACATAATACTCAATAAGACAGTTTCCCACTACAGGTCATGTTTTATATATTATAATTATCTTCATTCGCTTCAATTGTAAAACATTTGGTCTATATTTGTAAAGTAGGCGTCTTTGGTTCGTAGCCTATACCTATTTTAATTTAATACTTAAGCTTTGAAAATACCGTCACCTTGTCACGTGTAATATAGGTAATATTTTATTTATATATCTGGCGTTGCACATAATAAGTGGATTGTGGATTTGTGGCACCCTATGTTTAACCGGCCCCGCCACTCCGTGTTGATTCAAATTCAACTATTTTTCATATGACATAATAAAATATATTATATTCTTTACCATCCTTTCATGAATGTTCACGCATTTTGGTTTTCACAAATTATCAATAGGTAACAAGATTGTACCTACCTTCAAAAATGTTATCCGCATCGAAGAAACAGCATAAGAAAATCGTCATTACTTAGTTGAAACACAATGGTCATTTTCTTTAAGTATGTAAGAACTAGCATTGACGTTATTGTCTACATAAATATACATATATGATCAATGATGCATGACCTAAGAATGAACTATGACTAAAAATACATATTTAAAGTTGTTTACTTGCCAACTTGGTAATGACAAACATTGAGTGATTTAATTTACCAAAAAGTAGACAATCATTATAAGAGACGAACTGCCTTATCTTAAAATAACATTTTGTACCTACTTAAACTTTATGTGCTTGTTGGAGAAATAAATGAATGGTACATACAATTATGAAGCACTTTGATCCAATTATAATTTCGGTACATTTTATTTAGATAATTTGTGTGATAATTTTTAGTTATTACTTTATTTTTAATATATTTATCGTTAAGTGCAACTTAAAATAAATATACCTACCTACTTACCATTTTACAAAAATAACATCATGGTCAGTTAACACTTATCTGATAGACTTATCCTATTCATCTTTAATTAAATTGAAAATGTGACCTTTTATAACCTAAAATTATATTAGGTACCTTTTTTAGTTTTACGTTTTATCCAGCTCGAATATTACACCGAAACCAAATGTAGTAGTACCTATAATATTCCATCCAGTTCTAAGAGAAAAATAATTTAAATTTTTTTCCAATAATTTATCTTTGAGACCTGACTACGAGCTACATACCTACACTATGCATACCGAGCGCTACTTACTTACATAAAATAATTGCACAACCTTTAAGTATAAACCTAAAATTAAACTTATAACCTATAAGGTCATAAGAGCCGTTTAGGTAACCCAAATCAAGGTAACTCATACCAGAAGCCAATAAATACTACGTCATTTTCAATTAATTTTGTTGCCCGGAAATTCGTACGCGTGGACTACTTTTAATCGGGTTAAAAAATAACTTTCGTCCTTCTTTAAGATCCAATCTATCTGGATACCAAAATTCATCAAAATTATAGGTAACAAACTAAGAAACAGAGTTACTGTCGCATAATATTAGTAGGTATGGATAAATCTGCTAGTCTCCGTACGGCTTGTTAACCTGACCAGCATCTGAATTGCACAGGATATTCTGCTCATGCATATTTCGTAATTTCAGTAACACTACGGAGGAAATCTGAAAAGGGTGTGAAATGTCAAGCTATCCTGTACGGAGCGTCCGGCGCTCTCCGGCCAGGCCGGCTCACCTTCATCCTCGGGCCCTCCGGCGCCGGCAAGACAACGCTACTGAAAATTTTGGCCGGCAGAAAGTAAGGCATTTATAAATGTACTAGCTGCGCCCCGCGGTTTCACCCGCGTTTGGATAATATACGATATATCTTTATCTTTATGAATTGTAGCCTATGTGTTATTCCGATATGTAAGCTACATTATTGTAAAGTTTCATTAAAATCCATTCAGTAGTTTTTACGTGAAAGAGTAACAAACGTCCATCCATCCATCCATCCATCCATACTTACAAACTTTCGTGTTTATAATATTACATCATAATAATACATCATGACTAGGTGAGAGAGTAGCAACAGTATGGTCAAATACTGGCCTAAGTAGAACCCGCACTTATCTTTTTGACTTGTTATGTCTCCGGACCGAGCCCCCGTGGTGGATTATGTCCTAATCCTTCTTACGAAAGTGAGGGGAGGCCTTTGCCCAGCAGTGGGACAGAGCAGGCTGAATTATTATTATTATAGTACGTGTAATTTCGATTCAATAATAATTCAAACGAGACCTAAAGAAACGAAATATGTAAATTCTAAGTGGCGTTTTAATTCAATCAAATAATAATGGATAATTAGATCAGATCCTGAACCCCATCGGAGGTTCCCTGGGGAGTAGAAAACTTTAAGAATCATGTATAGTAATTCATCAAAGTCCCACATATTTTTCACCAATATACACAACAACATAACTGGACAATTTCGTTCGCTAAACTTGTTTACCGTTGCGCCTGCGCCGCAGTTGGGAGGGGAACCTATATGACTATTATGAAAGTAAAAGTTACGCGCCTGAGTTGCAGTCTGACTAGCTTATGGTATCACTACTTTGTTTCAACAAAACCAGAGCATCTCAGGGCGCAATATTTGCAACGCGTCACTAAAGAAGAACAAATATTATTAGGCCTTCCCTCGCTTCAAATTCCCTCGTAGCGTGGAAACTACTACTTCTCTCCCGTAGCATAGAAATTATGACTGTTATCTATGCACTTAGCCTCTCCACATTTCGCGTTCGTAGCGGCTGGGGCTGTAGCTCAAAACTTGTTTCCTTAATAAATGGGAATTGGCTACAATTTTATTGACACACCTACATTAAAACTGCGTGATATTCCTTTTAGAATTTGTATTTTTTCAAAACTGGCACCTCAATCCTTACGGACATTAAGGTTTTCTCAGCTTACCAATGTCTCATTACATGTCATGCATCCTCTACTGTAAAGCAAGTGATTCCATCCCTAGGGCAGCAATTTTGTATGAAACTCCCGAGGGCAATAATGTGATTCGATTTGAGGACATCAAAATACAGTGCAACCTTAATATAACGTACCTCAATATAACGACTTCCTCGATTTAACAAATTCTTCGTAATCCCCTTGAATTGTTCATAAGAGTCAATATAAAATATACCTTTACATTGCGAACATTCTTTGCGTACAACCTCTTTATAACGAATTTTCAACTATCAAGAAAAAGTATTCATACCTCTAATTAACGAATTTTGCCAACCCAAAACCTTTATATAAAGTTTCCACCAATAATATAACTCTTAATCTTATAATGTGATTCATGTCTCGACTGTTTCGACACGCTTTTGTTTGTACAGTAATCATTGTTGTTTTGATGGAAAGTAATGTAAACACCTCTGCTCGTCACTATTGTTAAAGATTTAAGTTAAAATGGCTCAGAAATATTGAGGTGAATAAAACTATTCTTTTACCTCTTTATAACGAATTTTAGACCAATCTAACCTCAACATAACAAACCTCAGTTCAACGAATTACTTGATATTACGAATATTTTCTTGTTCCCCTCCGATTTGTTATATCGAGGTTGCACTGTAATATGTATGAAAACTCTAACATAATACAGTTTATTATAAAGGTGATACAGGCATTGTATAAAGAATTTACTCGAAAATCGAAATGGCCGCCTGTGAACCACCGAAGTTTTTGCAATGCCAAGTTCAGGTTGGCTTGTAACTGTAATGCACGAGCAGGCATGGCTCTGACCAATACTGGTCATCAGGTGAACGCCTTGCTCGTCTCGCAACAAAAACACAGGTAATAGTGGTTTACTTGTCTATACCTACCTACTACATAATAATTTCGTAAACTTAAAGCAATAATCAAGAGTCTAGCTAGAACCATTATTTGGATATATACCTAATACGAGTATACGGACGAAATCTACCATCAATAAACGGTCTATAGAGAAAATAATACTTACCTACTACGTGAGAAAACGGTCAAAGGCCTCTCACTCACATCAAAAATTCGGCGCGGTGCCGGTCATTCCCATACTACGAGTAAGTAGTTTATATACCAATCTCCGAATGCGGTGCAAATAATGGGTTCTAATTATTAATTTTATCGTTAGAAGAGTTAAATACACATACCTACCTAGGTTTTATTGGTTACCAGATGCGCCCGGCGGTTTCCCCCACGTTACACATACAAAACCTATAGCTGTTTAAAAGGTTCGTATATGTAGGTAGGTATATTACAAGCTGTTACCCCCGCGACTTCGTCTGCATTTAAATAGGTAACAAGCTAGTAAGAATTTAACACGTAACTCAATTGAATACAATCATCATTGTCTGTGTCTATATCTCTACAATCTAAAATATGTCTAATCACCCCATCCCCCCATCTCCCTATGTCCCCATCTCCCATCTCCCCATCATTCACTTACACTCACTCACTCTCACTAATCTATCTCCTTGCCTTTCACACGATCCGTTCAGCCGTTTAGTCGAGGTAGTTATAGACTGTAGGTACGTACATACATAGGAATGTATAATCTAAAGATTAGGTACCTCATGATTTCCACCCTTTGCTTTGCCACCTTAAGGGATGATTTTGCAAAAAAAGCTGAAATACGTATTTATTTATAATGACTTGTAGCCTATGTATTGTATTATGTTGGGGTAAAAGCTATCTGCATATACTTACCAAATTTAGTGCAAATAAGGTAGTTTTCGACAGTTTTTATCGCACTGATGGAAAACGGTGATGATAATGATGTTGACTAAAAGCCTATAGGTACTTATGTTAATTTGAGAGATAACTTAACTGCACACCAAATTTCGTGCAATTCGGTCCAGCCGTTTGACCGTAAAGAACTAACATACATAAACCCAAACACTCTCTCTCACCTCTCACAAAATTTCGGCTTTATATTGTTAGTAACTAGTACTAGTGTTCAGACTAGTTTAATTGATTAAAGGTACTTTGTAGTTTATAGGTACAACTATGTATAAGTATAGGTAGGTTATACTTCTTCCGAATCCGGTGGTAGAGTCAATTAAATTTTACGAGTTCTTGAGGCCCAAAGATTTGTTTTATTTTGATTTGATTGATTGAACTCTGTTAGCCTCCTCAACAATTTTAATTCGATATTTGTTTCGATATCATCATGCAGCTGGCTGTCTGAACTAAAATGGCACCTATTACGAGTATATGTAATTATAGGTATATACTCATATACTTCTTGCTCGTGAGCCTACGTCGTCTTGCCAACGGCAGTTACACCACATTTGACCAGTTTGGAACTCTTTTCATTCTACCTTTTATTGTTCTTCGGCATCATCATAATCAACATCACAACGCATATCCACCCACGGCTGAGCCGGGTCTCACCCCTCGACAGTTGAACTTTGTAAAGTCCTCGTAAGCAGATATTCAACACTTGTTCCAGGAAAACGGGCGTACGAGGGTCTCTGTACGGTGCAGGTCGCAACGCAGTCCTGGTTCCGCAGAGCACAACCTTGATCGACACCCTGACTGCGATGGAGACCATGAAGTTTGCTGCTGCACTCAAGCTGCCGAACGCTAACAAACGAGACCAGATGATTATGGTAAGAGAGCACTTCTTCCGTCATGAGGTCGCACAGTAAGGAATGTATTAAAATAAAACAGGTAGGTACATGCTATTTTTGAGCGAAATAAAACAAACGAAATATTAACATACCTAGTTACGAATAATAGTCAAGTCCAAGTTAACAAAACAATGTACCTACTCGTAATGTCAGACTTAAACTTACTAATATAAATGTTTGGCTGGAATTGTTACTGCTTGTGTTACCACTACGTGCTCCAGTTGGTACTTTAACTTTTTATGGTTTACAAGGCCTAAGCTAAGCACGCTTCAAAGCTTATTATATCCTCAAAAATATTTTTATTTGCACATTTGTCATCGAAAATGGGCTAGGTACCTACTATACAAAGGTTTTTAAGGATTCTTATAACATTCAAATACAAATACATACCTAGTTAATTTATTAAGATTTCAAGTAATTTTGTCAGCCAAGACCATAAATAAACCAGTTAAATCATAGAAATATAATGATGAAATTATGCTCTGTTGAGCCAATGGCGTTTCCGAGTAGGTAGATACATGTAATGTATGAGCATGAATATCTTGTTCACTTATATTTGGTTTTTGAGTTTGTCTGTCTAATGGCCCAGCAATAGCCTTGGGCGGGTAGCATCTAAAGTTGTAAAAACGGCTAGCGAATAACGTATCCTTTAATCTGCGAATTTCATAATTATGCATAATATATTCGTCTTTGGAACTGGCATTCAAATATTTGCCGTTTTTTTTTTTTTTGTTTTAGTTATGGCTTCGCACGGTTTGTGCATATAGCCAGTGTCAAGTATTTTATTGTATTAAATTTCTTAATTTCACATAAAGAAAGTCACAGCAATGTTATAGCAATCGTGGTCAAGTAGTCTAGTCAATTATTTACATCGTCAGTCACGATTCAGTAAAGTAGTGGATGCTTTACTGAAACTTCCTGGGAGTTTTGGAAAAAATGCGAAATGACACGCTTTTTGAGTTTATATCATTCGCCCACACTCGTGCACGTTAACGAACACTTAATGGTTAATATTCCACCAATATTACACATTAACACTCGAAGAAACACAAGTTTGAGCTAATAATACAAAACCAACAACGTCTCACTATCGGATGCCCGCCAAAAACTCATTTACACCCTTGTCGAGAAAAGTTTATGAAAGAGCTCTTACAGAGGACCAAAGAGGATCTATCATTCTCAAATGAGATAGTGGTGCCCTCTGGTACTCTGACAAGGCTCCAAAGCACGGAAACGCAGGATACAAAAACGGATACAGGGATCTGCAGCTGTTGCAACGTCCACCACTGGGGGTAGAATCAAGGGTGGTCGTTTGAAATAAACCCCGCTAAACGGTCACTACTCCAGCAGTTTACACAACTGAAGGGGTTGCGATCGCTCCAGAAGAGCATGTTATGCTATCAGATATTAGCGATCTATACTTAGCTACTTAATATCTGAGCTTCTATAGCTTCTATAACACATACCTTAGAAAGAAGTTCGACAATATAGCTGCCTTGGCCGCTGATTGCTCAAGATGAGGAAACATTTGTTACCATGTTAACCATTGATGTTTACAGATAAAGAACGTTACCACACAGCTGGGCATCCACGACGTGCTGCAAACAAGGGCCGGTCGACTGTCTGGTGGTGAGAGGAAGAGACTTACCATAGCATGTGAGCTCCTCACTGACCCTACTGTGATGTTGCTTGATGAACCTACCAGGTAAGAACAAAAATAACAAGTAGTTATTGGTAAAAATTCGATGTTTAAGATCGACGTAGCCTAGTTTATATACCTATATGCGGTAGACATATTATTATTATATACGTGCACGTAATAGCACGTCTATAATATTATAACTTGGATAACATCATTTTATTCTTAAATCGTGTTAGATATTTTAAAATGATGCCCCTTTGTAGGTAAATGTTGTAGATAAATGATTGCCAGTCCTTACGAATCCTTGATAATACCTTTATGTTATTATTTTTTTATTTTAGTTGTACGCATATGCCATAGATAAATACTTCCATACTGCTCCAAACGAATACCACATCCTTGTAAACATAATTTTATCATTTCGCCAGATTTTTTCAGAGGAAGTGATTATGTATTTGAGTAGGTAGATTAATATTTGACATCCTCTTCCTTTGAAAAATATATTATTTTAAATCCTATTAGTTTTATCATTTAACAGGAAGTACCTACTTAGATATACCTATAATACTAAATGATTAACAGCCTCTGCGTTTCCTTTAAAACATCATTTTATCATTTTTACTAATGTTTTTAAAGGAAGTGTAGGTATGTGCGGTACGTATCTAAATGGGAATAATCATTTTGCCTTTTGAACGTGATGTGGCATACCAACGAGATTTTATATAGGTAGGTAGGAATTTAGGTATTTTATATACCTACATAATATAGCATAGATGGTACTTACCTACTTATTATTCAAGTTTGCGGTTGAACAAGCCAAAGGACTAACGCAAGGCCTGCGTCAAGTAGTACCTACTATTTCATGCAGTCCTACATGTAAGTAGCTATACCTACTACAATTACTGTTGTAGGCATACTTATACATATTAGTGCCGCAGACCTACAGTGTTAATTAAGACGACTAGTGTTCCTGATTACGCTTAATTCGAATTTATTTGAATGATGTTTACGACAAATCCGTACAACTTAGGAATGTGGAAAAAATATATGTTAATTTTGATCATATACTTTAATTTGTGACGGTTAGTGAAACACAATTATTTACTTTTTTTACGCCGTTTCCCCGCTGTTTCTTCGTGCGCTGCAGTCGGATTGTGAAATGTCAGTAGCAGTTGTAGTCCTCTTAAGGTATAAACGCAAGTTAAACGTAGTCTTTGGAAATAAATGCTTTTAGTAGCATTTACAATGACTGGTTTTCATAGGTCGGGGTAGGGTTTGGGTCCCGGGACGTCACACGTCTCGAAGTCCCGAGACTTTGTAAATTTAACTGTCCTTGGTCCCTGCTCCCGGGATTTGCGGGTCTTGACTCGAGACAAAACATGGTTTTTGAAATTGTAATACAATAATTATAGTTTCTAAACATAGGTATTAAAGTTTATCTTATAACTGATTATACACATGATTGTTAATTTAATGATTAGAATGAGTAGTTCTCATTGAGTGTGTATCCTAATTATTTTAATTTTTCTGAACAGAAGATTTTGATTTGATTTGAACGGTTTAAATATTAAAATTTAATTTTATGTCCAATATCTTTTTTTTATCCAAATGTTTTTTTTTATGATATGTCTTGTTTAAATGTACTTTTATCATTTATCTTAGAAGTCCCGGGGTGTCACCGGGACTTTGATATTATCGAGACATCCCAACCCTCGTCCGGGCGCTCACCCACCGATTGTGTATCCTTAGGTGTGATCTATCCAATAATGTCCCGTCACTTCTCAACTTGCATCACTGGCCACCTCATTTTAGATGGGCGAAGGCACGGCCACTGAATACAAATACTACGTAACATATCATAAGTAGGTACACGTAGATGGCTTGGTACTGGTAGATGGAGTACATACCTACCTACTGCAAGAGCATGTATTATTGGAGTCAGACGTATACCTTTCAGTACCAGCATTCCCGGTCGCCAGCACAAGCCGTGCGGGCTTCTCGCTTTGGACAACGCCATAATTATGTCTTCTTTCATAGAAATAATCAATTAGGTAGGTAGGTTACTGGTACTGACTGACCATCTCTGCCTCACGCAAGCCCAAATATGGCGATGTCGATGGCATACTGCCGAAACCTAGTTAGTCTCTACACCTAATGCGATACGCGATGAGAGGTTCCATTAAGGTAAACGCAGTCATAATATTAATGACTGTGAAGACGAATAAAAACTGTTAAACCGTACATTTGTATGGTTAATTAAGTAAAGCGCCTTAAGGTAGGTATATTAAGTAACATTGGTCTTCATTGGCCATTTGCCATTGCAATGTCACTTCTATTTTATTTTCGAATGTGGTTTTCGAATACAATTTTGTTTATAGATATTGTTAGCCTGACTTATCACATGCTCATGCTAAGAGCTGGATTTAGAAGTAGGTACCTACTTACCATTTGCTGACACCTCGATTGGCCTTAGGTACCTACACAATAATTTCATCTATATACCAAAGTAACTATATACAAATACCAACTCTATAGAATTCCAGATCATAGCCGAGTAGGGACCTACCCATTCCATTATCAGTCAGCATAGTAAATCTTCAAAACTCGTTAGGGTAGACTTTTAAAAATAATGATTGATTGTTTTACATAACAGCACAGCTTCGATCATCTTCGCCATTCAGAACTTAGTACTTATATTATAGGTAGGTATATACATTTTATTTCATCTAGATGCGGTATTAATAGATATTCTGTGTTTATGCTCTAAATCGCAGTCTTGACCGGCACTGCTCTCCGGATAACAAAGACAATAGACATAAAATGCCGGAATGGTTGAACTGCTACTCTACATACGCCTGACTATATGCATCTACTATATAAATAAAAATAAATGTGTTTTTACGTTACAGTGGACTCGACACGGTCTCCTCGATGTCAGTAGCGCGTGCGCTGCTGTCAATCGCTAGGAGCGGTCGCACTGTCGCATGCGTGGTCCATCAGCCGTCTTCTAAGCTTTTTACGACAGCCGATGACGTCATCGTCCTGGCTAACGGACGAACACTCTACGCAGGTTCCGTAATAGACATCCCAACAGCGTTGGGACGCGCTGGCTTCGCTTGCCCCCAGTATTACAACGTTGCAGACTACTGTAAGTTTACCTATTACTTGATAGCTTTTCAGGTTATAGTTTCATGTTTGTACAGTTTGTTTTTTTTTCTGTTAAAGCAATTCTACAGAATTTCTACATTGTTTTGTATGTGACTATCTTTTCTTTATCTGATAAAGTTTCGTCACAAGGAAAATGAAAAATCCTGATGCCATTGTACTGAGCTTCACACAAATACATTACCTATAATGTAGGTAGTATATCTATGTAAGTAGGTAAGTGCCTGTGGTCAAACCAGTTTAGTAAAATATTTTAACCACAATAAATATCATAGAAATATCATATGCGTCTAGGTATATGTGTATTATTGTATATATATATATATCATTGTACATATTATATATTCTGTTCCGCACCGCACTGCAGCTGTTCTTCGTTTTCTCCGTTTCTTCGTCTTCGGTTTCTACGCAAAGGTGATATTCACATTACAGTATTTTATTCCAGTGCTAGAAATAGCGAGTAATGAACAAGTGGGGAACATATCACTTCTGGAGGGCGAAGCTAGCAGCTACTCTCAAGAAATGAGCAAAATTGCCAGGAATGATTTTCACAACAAAAATGGGAAAGGTAAGGTACCTATCGTACAACGCGCTCCGAGTGAAATTGATTCTAGGGATAGACGAATATATCTTACACCGATATATTATGTGCATAAGGTACCTATAAGTGGTAGGTACTTACATCTAAACGTACCAACAAGAGAAGAGATGTGTGATAATGAAGTGGTACGACCTTTTTAAATAAGTAGCAGAAAGTATCGACACTCTGTGATAAACATTGATTGATATAAATATAGTTATCGCGTCAAGAACATCACTATGACCTAAGTAACTTAAGCTTCATCTCATTACAGAAGTGTCGCCAGAGGCAGTAGCATTGCTCAGTCGGTACCACGCGCCATCACAACATTACCTCGCAAACCCGTGGCAGCAACTCTGTGCTCTCCTATGGAGATGCTGCATTGGCGTCATGAGGGATGTGCATCTTACACAGGTTTGTTGTTTGTCGTATTCATGTTGTTGTACCAGCTTCTAGTGTCAGAGTTTATCAGCTGTCCAAGGGCCCTGACGTGTCTTATCGACTGCTATCAATCGGTAACAACCAGGACCGACGGCTAACAGGTAACAGCTGTTACACAAGGTACCTACACTACTATTAAATTTGTAATAATGTTTTAGTCGGGATAGCTTCTAATCCAACACTTAGATTTAATATTCTAAGGTCCAACAATTCTTCTTCATCGGCCACAAAGACCAGACACGACTATCATTTTGGCAAAGAAATATATAAGTAGTTGTTCTACAGCTTTGAGTTATAGGTTTACCTACCTAATACCAATATATAGTAGGCTGGCTGTTTTAAAACTATTCGCCTATTTAGCTACTGCTGGTTTCTAGGTTGCAATACTGGAAATCCGAAAGATTTAGGTATTGTTTTGGTTATCTAGGTCTGTAGTTCTGTGCAAATAAGTTCAACAATAGTTGACAATTTGTCAACTCCGCAAATCATTTACATGCTGACGGGCTATTATTTATTAGAAACCAATAGACAAATACCTAATCCCCTTTTCATCCATAGATTCGCCTGCTATGTCACCTCATAGTGGCGTTACTGTTGGGAGCTCTCTACCACGGCGCTGGCACGGAAGCGAGCCGCATAACGTCAAACACTGGCTGCATCTTCTTCTTCTTGCTCTTCCTATTTTTCTCTAACGCCATGCCCACCATTAACTCATGTAAGCTAATGCAAATTTGAGTACTATATTATAAAACTGCTAACATATCTACACACATGTAAAATTTCCACCTCAGCATTGATTTTGACTTTTTGTGGGATCTCAATTTTATAGTTTTATTTTAATTTCAGTCCCAGTTGAAGCCACGGTGGTACTACAAGAACACCTAAATAAATGGTATTCGGTGGTGACATACTGTGCTGCAAAGATCATAGTGGATTTGCCTATACAGGTCAGTACAATCTGCAGTAGTCAACGCAATTAGATGTGACAGTGATGGTAGGTACATCTATTCTCAAAATGTAAGCGTCATGATAATTATATACCTAACATCTTTTCAGTTACTCTGCGCAACAGTATTTTTTTTTCCTGCTTGGTACTTAACGTCCCAACCGCTGGAGCCTCATCGAATGGGATTGGCATGGGTAGTCTGCGCACTCATAACGATACTAGCCCAGACATTCGGATTGGTCATCGGCGCAGCGTTTGATATCAAAGTAAGTAAAGTCAAAGTATTTCATTGGAGTGGCACAAGGTAGTGTCCATGGCTCCTTTAACTTAACTTATGCATCAAGACTCCTGAGACAAAGTTTGCTTACTGTCGTAGTATACCATTTACCTACTCTGTTAATAATAATGGTTCGTACTAAGTAATTAAACCTATCTTGCATTTTCAGCTCGGCCTGTTTGCGATACCAGCTGCGAACATCCCAATGCTGATGTTCTCAGAGTTCTTCATCCCATACCGCGAGATGCCAGTCTACCTGCGTCCCTTAGCCTCAATATCTTACTTCCGCTACGGCTTCGACGCGTTCATGCAAACAGTATATGGATTCAACAGGCCAAGGATGCCATGTAACGTAGTTTTCTGTATGTTCAAGAATCCAGGAAGTTACCTAGACTATCTCGGACTCTCACTCGATTTTCAAAAAGATATCATTGTCCTGATTGCATGGATCGTTTTATTGCAGATCACTCTTGTTTGCGTGCTATATTTTAGGGTTTACAGAGCTTGCAGATAGTAACATCCACAATAATATTTGCTGTATTGTATGCCACGCTTGGAGTATTTTTAAAATAGGTGTCTATGAATGAAGAGTTGATAATAGTAATGATATAATTTGTAAAACGGTTCCGGATATACTGCGACAAGGATTTGTTGGCGTGTGAGTGTCATTACAGGGAGGGCGCTGTCACATCAGAGATCTGTAGGGCAAGCACGTACTCGTTACTGCGAGAAATTATTCGTTACGTTAACGTACAAAATTTAACGGTTCGTATCGTTAACGTATCGATTATGGTAACCGTTCGCGCACGTATCTTGTCGATAGCAAGGGCGCTGATCAATAATTCTCTTTTTTTTTTACGGTAACGATAGGTACGAATACTTTTTACGATAGAGGTTATCGTGCTCGCCTTACGGTATCCGATGCATGTCAGTGTTACAAGATGACGGCGTTAGTTCAGATTTGAGTGTCGCGTCAAAAGATCATTGTCGCACTATAATAATAATAATGGAATCTTTAGAACCTCGATCTGAAGTGTAGGTTTCGATATTAATATTTAAGGTTTTTAGTGTAAGTAGTTAGTTTTATGAAACAATTAAAACAATAACATTCCGAAAGCCTTTACCCTACCTCAAACCAAATCATGCCTATTTGGAATAAGGCGTCATGACATTAAATGCAAGCTTTCCTACATTGTACTAGGTTTAAGTTAAGAATTATAAAATGTATGCACACTGCGAAATCACTGGGCAAATGAGACTTAAAATTTAAACTTTAGACGCCCTAAGCATTTCTGTTAGGGGGCATTTAAAATTACCATATTTATTAGTTATTAGTTTCAAAATATGTTCTATTTTAATAGATAGATAAGTACACTAATCTAAATGTATCGAGTAAATAAGTGCCTTAGTGTCAGTAGTACCATTGATGGTATAAGTGACACAACTTTTTATCCTTAGTACCATTAATAATACTAGTGACAATCATTTAGGGTCAGTAGTACCAAAGTGGCCTATTTTATCAATTTGGAATCACCCCCTAAAACGCCTCTATGTGAATAATACAGAAGCGTTTACGTGTTCATAGAATAAATGTATACAGGTGTATGAAAACCGACGATAATTCTACCATAATTTACTCAAATACCTACCAGGTACATTTTGACGAAGACATCAATACAAAATATTATTATCATTTTAAATGTAATCTAATTAGTCTTATTAGTTTAGGTACCTACTTATATATTTCGTGTGGCCTGTGACATGATAAGGATGATATAACAAAAAGGAAAGATAATACAGTTTATATAGGTATACAAATGTATTGTAATAGTAGGTACTTATGTAATTTTACATCAATTTTATTTAAGTGTAATCTGGTATAGTAGATATAATAAATAATACACTTTATTAGCATTAGGGACGACTTGAAGTCAAAACAACATTTTATAAGTTAAACACTTGGTAATTTTTGTAATAAGTTTTTTACAGAATTAAAGCGGGTTATCTTTTCTACCTTTATTTAAGTGGAACATTTAATACAACATCAAAAATATACACTACTATATTTTATAGTTCTACAAATAATACAGATAAAGCACTGAGTGTCTTAGACTAGATATAGTATGACTGCACGAATAATAGCTACAACAATATAAAGCAATACGATGTAAAATAAGGTCTTGGACCGATATACAATATCGAATTAAATCTAATGTATGTACGAAATAATTAGGGATTATAACAATGTCTAAACAATCGACAAAATATAACAATATCTTTACTATTAACTATGACTTTTTTTACATCTTAGTTGATAACGAAAGGAATTAATTACGCACTGCTCTTGGTTCAAGAATTCAGAATTTATTAAAATCGTACTAGTTTTTACCCGTCCACCGAAAGAGGGTTACATTTTTGGACTATTAATTGAACGAGGATAAATTAGAACAAACTTTTGTTATCTAGTTAGTTCTACAATTCACATGCGTGCCGTACACGGAGCGTAAACTGTAACATTATAAACTGTTCTTTTTTTTTCAGATAGGTCCGTCAATGTAACACTCGGCTTTTAGAAGATATTCAAAATAAATGTCTATGTAAAAGTGTTCGTACGTTTGTCAATAAACATTACACAGTTTTCTTCCACCTCTCACAGCCATAAAAACGAATATAGTATGGTGTCGGTAATTCTTGATTTGGGTCTGGGTGAGCATCGGCTCACCCAGACCCAAATCAAGAGGTATCGACCTCTTCCCATTTTCTCAACCACTACTAATAAAAACGAATATTAAATCATGATCGTGCAAGCACAGCGAAATTGTTCCCTAATGAAGGATCATGTAAAACATTATTTTACGCAACACAATATTTTCAGTAATTAATAAAAAGGCGTATACTTTTAATCCTCTTACAAAAGTTAGTTATTGTTCAGTCACTTATATCTCAGCTATGAATAGGTGTTGGGAAAGTGGTCTCGAATCAAAAATAGACGAGCCTTTAATTTTTGTTTGTAAAAGCACCATTGGAAAATGTATATAGGCACCTGCATTAAATGATACCGAGTTTTCCACCGAATCTTGACTTTTAGTGCACACTAAAGATAACATTATTAGTAAATTTAGGATCTTAATGTCCCTTTAATAAGAGTGGAATGTTAAATTAAATAATCTTTGGTGTAAAAAAATACTTGTGAGTAGTTAGTAAGACTGGAAATAGTGTAAGCTCACTGTCAGTGACTCGTCTCGACACATTATAGGACATAATTGCTATTACCATAAGAGAGTTCGAGACAATATTATTTGTACAAAATTAAATTAATTGTAGCGTTTCCCACTGACGTCCGCAATCAACGTTATAACCACCTGACGTCCGCAACTGACGTCACGTCACTATACACACTATTTCCAACGCACGTGTAGAATAAAGTTACGTAAAAGCGCAATATAGTAAAAGTAAGTGTTCAAAAGCCAATTAATAATACTTTTGATTACGTACATACAATAATAATTATAAGCACAATCTTTCACAGAAAGCAAACATTCACTGATAATATTTTAAAAGCACACATACCTAAAGATCAAATTGCTCAATTAATCAAATTGTTCAAAGCTCATACCTACAGTTTTGTAACTTTAAGACGACCCTTCTAGTAACTTCGTCAGTTTTCTGTAACAAAATGATAAATAAATATAAGTAGGAAAGTATTAGTGAAAGTAATGCAGCGCTCATAATTAACTTGTTGGTATCTCTACATAGTCTTGCCTGACTCCTAACAATAAAAATATGATTGCGTGCATCAGTAAGTAAGAGCATACTGCCATTATATCAGTTCTCAAATATTTCAGACTTAATGAAAAACTTTATTTTATGAGTGATGTAAAAAATCTAAAATATATAAGTTTCATTATTTACCTGCATATGTCAGGTGGTAACGTCAATGTCTTATACCACAGTAGAATAGACAGAAGCACACTCCACGTCCTCAATGGGCCAAAGCAAAACGCCAAAGTGCCATATTCCAGCCAGAAGAAATATGCCAGCAAAAATTGAATAGAGAGTAAGCAAATAAATGGCAAATTCCTTAAAACTCGCCTTACGCCTCTCAAATTGTAGAAATACAGTCGGTTATCGAGACAACATGCGAGCACCAAGATCAGTGGTAACTGCACAAACATCAACTGTATACTGCCGTACATGTATGTGAAAGGCTCGGGCAAAATTCCGCCCTTTATCCAAATTCCCCAGGCGAAAATAGCTCCTATAGATCCGTCGATAAGTTCTCCAATCGCCCACGGACCAAAAGGTACATAAAGTGCATACAGCACAATAGGGTAGAAAATTCGGTCGACTTTACTCAAAAGCCACACTATTTTCAGCACGCAAGCGCCGAACTTTCGGCGAAACTTCGGAGGTCGTTTCTGTAGCCTCAGAATGACTAATGGGATCACATTTATCAAGAGTAACGTCGCAAATATTGCCTGAAACTGCAATCCAGTGTTAGTTACGTGATTAAAGACTTGTTAGATAATATAGATAGCTACAGGGACCTCTTTGATCGACTCTGTTTCCTAGTAGTTAAAATTTGGCAGTCTTACAGATTTACAGAGATTTTGGCAGTTAATAATACTACTACTTTTAGCATTTACCGTCTACGATTGTGTCCTCAATAAACTTCAGGTGAGACAGATATGATAAACAAGCTATTGTATGAAATGAAATAGCATATTCTTACCACTGTTCCAGCATCCAACATGAGCAGAATCCTGGCTGTGACATCAAAGCCAATTACAGTACCGTCTAAACTAAACGGATGTTCAATAACAGTTGATTTGCCATGCTCATCTTGTACCGATACATGTAAGTAATGAAGGCCAGTTTTAAATAGCTGCGGAAGCCATTGGCAAACATACAGAGGGCCCTTAGTATGCCGGCAAGTCATCCAACTTTCTTTATCAAACGAAATTATTACAGCGTGTATGTCAACATCACTGAACACCAATATTCTAATATAAGTCGAATCAGAAATAAGATTCAGCGGTTCCCGATTGTGCAATGCATATCTTGCATGTTTCGGATTTGTTACAAGTACAATCGGCCAGATATTATGTTTCTGGTCTACAAATGAGAAGTGGCCGTGGTCGATGGCTGCCACACGGAACATTCGGTTATCCTTCCAATCACCCAACTCTAATTCTAAGAAGCCGTTCTTGTGCTTAGTGTACATGTTAGGCACAAGACCTCCCATTGAATGCAAATGGCCACATAAATACACTTGGGACCTTATGCTACTAGCAATTACGGTACGCATGTTCATTGTCGGAGCATCTGTCCTTAGTGGCAGAATACATGATGTTGGGTAGTGTCCAAACCATATAATATGATCGGCTTTGAGATCTGCTTCTGCCTTTAATTTGAGAAGTCGCTTTTGTTCCTCAGAATCCACTATTCCAATAAAATTGAATGGTCTTCGTAAGCCCGGATCGGGGCAAGCATCTACGCCCAAAAAGGCTACACTGACTTCATTTCGGTTATCAAAATGCACATAAGATTTTGCATACATTGAACCTTGGACTGAAAAATTTCTGAAGTAGTTCTCTTGAGCATTAATATTTCTAATGTTGAAATTATCTGAAACAGACATTTTCATAAATTAGTGCAACGTAAATTGGCAGTATTGACTCAATCATCATAGTCTGCAGGAGTATTCATAATGACATCCAGAAATTTAATTTGCAAACTTCTACGGTATACAGAATGCTCTCATCAGCCAGACAAGACATCTAAGGTCTGTATTAATAAATCAAACTTAGCTCTGAGAGCTATCTTCAGTGTGCACTTGCTCTTTTGTTCTATTTAATAAATACATCTTAAGTTGTAGATTAGGAAAAGAAACTTACATGATCTCTGGCAAATTAATAAATGACACTCAGCGGTTAAGTGCTATCCGATTATGACACAATTGACACATACAAGACAGTATCTATTAGCCAGTGCTACATCTCAATATCCATTTATTAAATAGCAATGATCTCAAGATGCAGATTACATTTTGAGTGTGGATTAGCTGGTAGCGCTATTGAGGTTCACCTATTAATACGGACCTAAATCCCGCATAATGTCCAGAAAATGTAGCCTACTCTATGTATCTTTTTTTTTTAATTAGACAGTTCTGTATTAGTCTACTGTAAAAGTTTTCTCTTTTTTTTATTTTTAGTTGTACCTAAGTCTTACCATGATTCCCTCGTATATCCAACCAGACTGTTTCATTGGTTACACCTGACTCTTTTATAATGTTGTGATAGTACACCCATTCAGTCTTAACTTGTGAGCTCCCCAAGTTGTCTTTGGCTTTAGCATCAGTCAGGTCACCGGTGGCCAAGACCACCGATGGTTTGATCTTCTTCACTGTACTATCGCAGAACTGTTGGAACTGTGATATTCTACCTGGATCTCGAAAAATGCTGATGTGTATATCTGAAATCTGAAAGGAAGTAATTGTCAGGTTCTTTTTTTTCGTATATATTTTGTGTTTTGTACCTACGATTGAAAGTCAGTCTATATTTTATGATATGATTTCATTCTAAAAATAATGGTTTTGAAGAGATGGGTTTGTGTGATAAAGTGATACTATAACGGTTATCTACTTTACAGCTAGTAATCAGTTTATCAATTAATCTGTATCTTTTTCTTTACTAGGGATTTAAGATATACTTACTAAAGAATGTTGACCCATTCAACTATTTCTTTTTTATTTTTGGGGTCAATATTAATTATGGTTTAAGATATATTTTTTGGTCTCATTGAGACTGTCTTACCTATTCAACTCTAATTAGTATATGTAACACTATTTGGTAAATAATAACTTTTTCATTCCAATTAGATAAAATTATTATAATATTATGTGCAGGTAAGTACCTTATAATGTACCATCATTATCAGACTACTATTATTTTGGCAGAATACCTGTGATAATCTAGGAAAGAGTACCTACAGAACAGCTTATAGCCATAAAGTGTTACCTTTTAATAATATACGATCTTATTTATAATAACGCAAGTTAAAGCATTTCTCAGATTAATAATAATTATAGGTATTAATATGATGTAAACATTGGGAGAATAGTGTTAAATACTGTAGTGCACAATGTGAGCTGCGAATTGGACAATTAATAACATTAGTACTTACCTATATACCTACCTAACGAGTAGAAAGCCTTTGTGTTGTACTACGTCTTAGGTATCAGTAAGTAGGTACGAAGTCTTTGTTGATATCACTACTGAAACTAACCTGCAGGAACCAAATAATGTTCTCAGTTGTGTCTGTGATTCTTCCATATTTTTTCTCCATTCGTTTAGTGTAATTAAAACTAGCGTCTAAATGGTCGGCGTAAATGTAGGGGTCAGTCGCGATCTTGCTCATGAAATTTGCAATAAACACTGAAAGTAATAATAACACACACAGCAAAGAAATTGCGGTCTTTGATAGAGCCATCGTTACTATGATTTAAAACATTTGGTGCACAATTTTATTAAATAACTTAATAATTTATGAACTAGGAAAACAAAACAAAAAAAATCTTTCCTACTTCAATTCCTTTGAACAAACAAACTGAAAAAAACTACGCGGAGTCGCGCGATGACGCGGACGGTCTGTCATCCTGTCTGTCTGTCAGGCAGGTCAGTTCAGTCAGCCTTTACGTTCCAGTGTGAAGTTTCTATTTTTAATTTTTTGAATCACTGATAGTTTTATCTTCCTCGCACAACCAGAGTTAATGCCTGAGCTCCTCAATAAAAAATGAGACAAAATAAAATCATGCTACATTTTATCTACGTGGAATTAAACAAAACTGTCGATCGATCGATGCACTATTCTTCAGTCAGTGAGTCAAATCAGCTGACATAACTATCAATGTCAGGTCACATGACAAGAGTTGTCACTACGATGTCAAGGCATGAAGGCATAGGTAGAGTTTCCAACAGATACTAGATAGGTATTAGGTAGCTGTATCTCTCATATTGGTAGCTTCATGTGTTTGTAACTGTTTTTGTATATTCAGCGGTAATTTAAATTAGATACCTGCTACCTACTTCTTATTGTCATATCGATATGAAACTTTGTATGTATTTATACCTATTTACAGGTATAGTGAAGTTCGGATGACAACTCTG
Source organism: Hylaea fasciaria (assembly GCA_905147375.1). Taxonomy (NCBI): domain Eukaryota; kingdom Metazoa; phylum Arthropoda; class Insecta; order Lepidoptera; family Geometridae; genus Hylaea; species Hylaea fasciaria. The sequence continues at coordinate 4,717,510 of LR990201.1, forward strand.
TAATTCGGTATCCTAGATAGAGCCTTAGAGCTGATAGATGATGGAGCCCGGAGGTAAATAGTGAAACTCTTCATTGACTATTATTAAACCCCACGAGATCGGAGTTTTGGGTTCGTATGATTTGTTTCGACGAGTACCTACAAGTAAGATTTATTGTAACGAATGTTACGAGTTTCAAGTCCAGTGGCAATGGTATGGCGTATGGCGTTAGGCGTAGTGAAGTGAGTGAAAGAATACTTGTAGGTAGGTGTAGGTACTTAGGTAATGTATACACATCATGTGTACATATTTATTTATAATATGTTGTTTTTTATTTACCTAACTAATATTAAGTAAAGGTAAATCAGGTGGTAGCCTAGTAGGCGAACGCGCGCCTGCCAAAGCAGCAGGTGACGAGTTCAAAGCCCCAGTGCGGGCACGTACCTACCAATGCATTTACATTTACAATAAACATACTATAGGTACCTAAATATTGGTACACTTATAATTATCACACGCTTTTTCGGTGAAGGAAAACATCATCAGGAATGAGGAAACCAACATGCCCGAGAATTATTTGGAAGGCATATTATCCACTAATCCGGGCCGGCCCCCGTGGTGGATTATGGCCAAACTCTCCTAACGACAGTGAGGGCAGGCCTGGAACCAGCATATGGGACAGCACAGGCTATTTTTTTTATTTTATTTATAAAGTAAGTGCTTACTAAGCAAATACCTACTTAGGTATAGGTATATTAAATATTAGTGTAAATTGCCATGATAATTATATTTAACTACCCACCTACTAGGATTATTATTATATTGAACCTACTAGGATTGAACTTTGGTGTAGCAAAACCAAATTCAAACTTACCTACTGAACAAGACGACGTACCTATTCTTTTGATTTGCGCGGGAATCAAATCCGCCACATAAAGGTTCGAGTTCGCACTGACTCTGTCACCAACCACGGAGGCTGCATAAGTATTAAGTCTTGTCTTCCTTTTACCAATGTTAGATAATATTGTACTCAGGAACTAAAATCCCACTAAGATAGAACTGTATTAGGTAGCTAGCTATTATTTAAAAGTATGTATACCTAGGTATACCTACCTACCTATACCTGCGAGTATCTGGTATCTAAATTACATAAATAATGATTATGTTACCAAATAATTGAGTGGCTAAAATAGGATAGGTAAGGTACATCAGTAGTTAACTACCTATTTCTAGTGTTAGGAAAGTTCTACACTTATAGAAGTAGGTAGGTAGGTCTTCGGTGTAGTACAGTGTACGGCGAATACATAAAGACAAAAGCATTTAGAAGCTTTTGATTAAGAATCGTATTATATTTGATTTGAATGTGCCGCAGGTTGACCGCGCGCATTCCATATGGCGGCGGCGGCGGCGCGCGGGCGCACATGGAGCCGCGCCGCCAGCCTGCAGCGGGCCCCGGCCGGTACCCGCGCACTATCTTGCCGCATTCCACAGCCCGAGCCGCGGCGCGCCCCGCGCGTGCCTTCGCCGACCCACGCGCCCGCGCCCCACTCAGTCGCTATAGCGCGCCCGTGGACATCGTGCGCCTCCGCGCCAGCCTTCGCGCCCGCCGTTCCAATCGTGATCTCGCGCGAACCTCAGTGAAGTGAAGTGCCAATGGATGCGGTTCCCCACGGAATATAGTGCATTCGCTTTCTGCAGCGTCGGATTTGTCTATTCATGGTGAGTGTCGTGGACGTCGACGGCGCCCCGTGGACGGCCGTAGTGGATGCGCGCGCTTTCACGATGCGGCCACTTTCATTTCATACGCATAGCTGGAATTCCGCGGCAGCGCCGTCCGACCGCGCGCGGGCGCTGACCCTGCGCCCGCGCCCTTCCTCGACGCCGCACCACCACTCGACCAATGCAGACTATGATCACTTATCACACCACGGAGCACGGACTACGGAGAGTAGCGTCGTGGTACGAACTTACTCTACGTGCGCAGTAGGTCGGTGGGTTGTGTGTTGTGTTACGCAAACGCAATAAGATTTGGATTTTTAGGACGACCGAAGTGGGCATAGTTTCTTCTTTCTTTCGAAACTGTAGGTGCCTATAGACTGAAAGAACGGTTGCCACTTTAGGCGGACGCTTGGATCTGCCTCACCACCTCAACGTTTCTATGGAACTCAAAATATATAACTATTTGAACTTCCTGAGACCTTTTCATTTCGTTCTGTAAGGAATCTCCATCATCATGAACCAAAATCCTCCAAACAGAAACCAAAGGATAGTCCATAGAATCAGGCGTTACTTTGCGGAAATCTATATCCAAAACGATGAATTAGAAATATAATGTACCTACGGTATGTAATAATGTAGGGGGTTTCATTCAAACCTACCCCACATTGTTCAGACAAACTTCCGGCGGAATCAAAGCTACGTATATGTTTACTTCATCGATAAGGATCTCATCTGCAAGGACATTTTCCATTCCTACGCATATTTATGAAAAAACGCAAGCACAGCAGGTAGGCAGGGTAGTTCAAACTTTTCTGCGGTGGGGTTGAAAGGGTTCTTAGGAAAATGCAAGGCTGGTAGATGAAAAGCAAACTCGAGCTTTTCCCAACAGTTATAATATAGCCGATACATAGGTATTTTACATAGACATAGTAAAACATTGAAAATAGCACATAATAATAATATCTTACGATTATTTCAATTTCTTAAATAGGTACCTTTGATTACAATACGTTCCTCTACATACGCACTACCTAGCAAAATAATGGCGAACCACCCAATATATTATTTATTACATTTTCTAAAACTTGCTAAAACGCTAATGCATCATAATAACTATCACCACAATAATAAAATTACACAGAATCAAATGGAAGGCAAGGTGTTGAAACGGAAAACAATTGACTCAGTTTATTAAAACAGTAACTTCTGATAACACAAGTAAACATTGAGTTAGTCATAAAAATATATTATTATACGTGACTATCTTAGTACTATTTTTAGCTTTACACAACGTAATTCCTTCCGTTCTATGTATACTATTACTTGTTGGAGTTCGCTTGGTTGTAAATCTTGTCAATACAGTACTCAAATTTGCCGTGCATCTTTGGACCAGTGGTACCTACATAATTTGATACGTAACTTGAAGCTAACAAGCACTACTAATTATAATTTCAACCGTCTACTCTCCTAGAGGTTTGATGCAATACTTTTTTTCATCACATCTCTGCGACATATACTAGTACATGCACAGATTGATAAAGTACCTAGATGATTCATTAGCCAGCAATAACACCACGACCGCGACCGCATTCCACCGATAGCATAATGACTAGGTAAATAGAGGTAGGCATTACAATACCTACATAAGGCGGTCGTGCGTCGTTGAGTTTTTTTATTTTAGTTATGGCTTCGCACGGTTTGTGCATATAGCCAGTGTCAAGTATTTCGTCGTTGAGTTGTTGCTGTGACATAGTTCAACATTAGAGTAAGTTCAAAAAATGATATTGGTCATAATATTTGATACATTTTTTATTCTGTTATTTTTTAACAAAACGTAGCCACACACTAGTATTTTTCCTGTATCATGGGTACCGTTTACAGACATATAATTTCACATACACATAACACACAGATCAGAAACAAATGTGTGGATCACACAAATATTTGTTCAAGGCGGAAATCGAACCCGCTACACCACACGCAGCAGTCGCCTGCTCAGCCACTACGTCAAACGCGTCGTTGTTTAGTTACGTAGATATAGTTTACGATTTACATTGCGCTACAATTATATATTTTAACTTTTATTGTTAAGGCAGCTTAAATTACTTACCGATATAATTATACAGTTTCCTATCTAAATAATGTGAAATTAGGATGAACGGATAATAAAAAAAACACTAAACACTACAAAAAATGTTACGTAGGTAGTAGCCCTTTGCAAAGTACGACAGAAATTAAAAAATTTTATTAAGCATTGAGAAATATTTTACTATTATGTTAAAATAAATATTTCAAAAAATACAAGACTTAGTAAGTACAATAATAAGTTCCTATAGGTATAATTATGTGATAAATATAAATAACAGTGTAGAGGTAACGATGCCACGTACGTACGGACAGACTAATAATATACTGTGGCGGGAATTCCATTCAAGAGATTACAATCAACATGCTTTTCAACTTCCAATCTAATTTGTTTTGGGAGCTTGTGACGTGTAAAATAAAAATCGTGTTTAAATGGCTCATACCAAAGTTCAAAATGTATACTCGATGTGTAGGTAGGCAGGCAGCTACGCAATGTAGTTTATTGTCCTTCCAACGATGAGTTAGGACACAGATTTCGAAATAGTTACTTTATAAATAGTTACTATTTGAAATTTTTAACGTTCATTTGCACTTATAATATATTATTATCCTTATTTAACTATATAGAGTATTTATCAGTAGCTACTTTTAACTTTTACAAATATTTCAGGGATAATATTATTTTTAACGTCCACCAGATTTTGCGAACTCGTCGAACTCTTTTCAAGGTGAGAAAATCGCCATCAAAAGACATCAACGCGTGCTTACTTTGATGGACGTAGGTACTAAGTTATTCATTTATGTTAAAGGACATTGTAATACAAGATAACCGATTATTATGTGAAAGTATAGTACCTAGGTAGGTATGCCTATCTATATATTACTGTTACGATAGCTTTGTATATAATATTATGAGGCTCCGAAAAGAGAGCTGTAGGATTACTAAACCTGGACAAATGAATGTAAGTAAAGTATGTCAGTTAAGAAATTGCAACCACCACGTTTCAAATCGGAATGTGAAATTGCTATATACCTACCTGTGCCCATCTGGCATATGCTTTCTAGACTTAAAACCAACTTGGGGTGTGTAGGTAGGTACTGATACTTTCTGAAAATCATAGTAAACACATAGGCACAAACAGAGTAGAGTAGACACAAGGACTCTTCATAGATTAATTGCAATATATTCAGCGGGGGACAATGGCTCTAATAATTTCATTCAAAAATATCCGGCGTTCTACACTCTAGATGGCTAGACTGGATCGCGGTCTTGCTGGCTAGTCTTGTCACCACTATGTTTCCACCAAAATATCCAATCTCACGGCACAATGGTTGAACCATCCAAGTGATCCACACGAACGAAAAGTGGACCTTCTTTATTTACAAACACTAACTACATCAAATTATGTTCACCTTAGTTTGAACTGTTTTAAATTGACCTCGTTATGATTTTACACACATAATAATTAAAGATACAAAACAATCTCTTCACCTCGATTTGGTAGCAAACATTACTTCAAATTTAAAAAAATAGTTATACACGAATATAATTTTTTTACTCTGAATTTCGATACTCCTGTGTTTTCAGTATAGGTACTTACCACTTTATTCAATAACAGAGACGCGGATCAAAGAATTTACATAATTATACGAGTATACAATGTAGAGTCTCATTCTAATAATAATACATGTGTAATAATCAATCAAGTTTCGAAGCGATGAACTAAGCACTTCGGAATGTGTTGTTATAATGCTCGGCCACGGAGCCTAAAAGGGTACTGTTATTTACGAGTCCATTACCTCCCAAAGACATACCAAAGGCACGAAGAAATTAATCGTCATGTCGCTAGAAATATTGACAATAAAATCATCTCCAAAAGTATCCAGTATTACCTACCTATAATCCTGTTTGAATTTAAAAAAAAGTTAATTTTTAGCTCTCTCACTTCAATCACTAGCAGGGACCGTCGCCTGAATCATTCTGATGGTGAAGCGTTTGCGCGTTTGAAAATGAGAGAACGCGAGAACTAGACGATAACCGAACCAATTAGACGTGACGCGAATTATACCTACTTACTTACAAACCTAAAAACAAAAGTGAAAACGTTTAACTAGAGGTGCATGAAACGCAAACTACTGCATATAAGACACTTCGAGAATTGTATACAGTGTGGCGTGTGTTTATGAAATCACAGACACAACAATGACACCAAAGTAAGACATGGCGTTGTTGGCTGGGCGACTTGGTGACTCATGATCAAAATGTTTGGAATATAGTTTGGATAGTCTTCCTCGTCCACCTACTCGCTGGCTGATACTTTAACGTTGCTGTCAATCAACAGGAATGTATAGATTAACAGTTAAATATGTAGGTAGCCTTATAAGTAGGTAGCTATTTAACATCTTTTGTTAATTTAACGATTATTGTAGGTATAGGTAATACTTCCTGATTACTTGTACGGGAAGTAAGTGGTTCAAGTTAGGATTTTTTGTTAAGTATTAATGCAATCGTAAAGCGTTATTTTTAATAGGTACCTCTACCTACCTATGAATATGTGCATTTTGTGTAAGAAAGCAGAGAGTTGTGTCAATATGTATTTTACGAACAAAATAAACGGCACCGGAAGCTATGCCGGAAGTTAAAATATGTTGCTGTTGTATGTTTATTCTACTCGTTTCTCGTATCAAGGTACTCGTAAGTCACTTCATGACAAATAAATCTACATACAAATATTATGTTTATTTCATTCAAAAATGAGCATAATTAACCACGAGACTTGTTTTGGACCTTCTGAATACAAGATAAAAACAATTAAGAAAATGTGGCCATTCATTCAACATTTAGTAACTAGAACGTTCCGGTTAATGTATTTCTTTTAAATATCGGTAATTATCAATCCTTCACTAGAGCTTCCTGTTTATTGAATACTTAGCTAATAATATTATTATACTTAGATGCTCCTTTTCATTTGCTTTGCCCGGTGACCGCTCGTTGTAGCAGCGTTCTAGGGGGCGGCATAATTATGTCCAGTAGTAGACGACTTTCGGCTGATGATGATACTTTATTTTTATCGTACTTATATAGTATAATATTCTGTATAAGTATTTCGCATTACAAAAGCCTACCTATAATTACCGCACAAACTCTACATCAGCAAGATTGTGAATGTATTTTTGCGTTTAGCCGTAAATCGTCCAAGAGCAAAATGTCCAAATGTAAATTTTAGCACGATTGAGTAGTATTAATAAATACATTAAATATCTAGTTTACCTACTTGTGATCTTGTTTAGTAATAAATACCATTTTGGTTCTCATAATCATCATAATTATTTGGCCGTGTATAATTAGGTAGATAGTTAAACATAATAAATAATCGATGGTATGTCGGTATTAGCAATAAATGCATCTGAAATACATAAAACCAAATAGAAACCTACGCCGCTGCTGTACCTAGGCACTTACCTACTTATTTTGTATTTTCTACCAACCAAACCAACCTATCTGTCAACAATGCAGCACCGCCCCTGCAACTTCCAGTCCCACTGTATCTATGTGATATTGTATACGTGTATCTCTGTATACCTACGTGTATATTGTCCTCGACAGCTGTACCTACTGAGTCTACTTCACCAGTCTGGATTTAACAGTAGACGGGGGGGGGGGGGGGGGGGGATAGAGCGTATATCGTTACATGAGCAGAGGCTGGGGTGAAGCATCCAGAGTCCTTACCCATATTACTGTCCCAGTCCCAGTACTGTGCAATCCCTAACCATAGTTCCAGCGGCATATTGCAAGATCTTCCGTCTGGATTTCTGACTTCGCTGTAGGACTGAATCGACATCAAAGTTTCATTAGTAGGTACTTATTTCTTCCACTATTAATAGTATCAATAGATAGGTATCATACCTTTATTCCGTTTCGACAGAATACTGTGCTCTACATTTACCTCGTAGATACTATCGTAGCATAATCCGCGTGAAAGGATGTTTGGTGATAGCTTGTTATAATAATCCCTATTCTTAAAATTGTAATCCTATTAAACTGGTAGATAACGGTTCTCGTGTACGCATAGCTAGCCCAAATATGAGACTCGTGATTGCATTATTCAGTATGATGACTTGAGAAAGCTATCCGTTGGGTATCATTAGGAAAATGCCAGTTGATGTTAAACTGACCTAAGACATGCTGTCAATTTCTAGCGCGTTCGAACATTCATAGTAGATACACTCTACTCGTTGGACCATGACAGACGTTGGACCCAAGCAGCCCCTTCAAATCGTTAGTGTCAAAAATTGGATGTCGAAAAGTGGAGGCAGCGACGGCCTTAGGTATGCGAGGACGCAAGATGCGGCTTGGTTCGGGGGAGGGGCGCTCGGCATCTGAAGGTCGTCCGCATTCCTCGCGTCGCCGTCCGCGGCTACCGCGCTTACGTAGCGCCTTCCCCTCCCACCCACCCGCGCTGGCACCACTCCCCGCAGCCGCCTGCGCCGACCGGTCTACCCCGCCCCGCACGTCCGACCACCATCCAGTTGCCCGATCGTACGTTTAGTGCGTTTTTCGTACTAATAGACTTGCTTTCATGGTACCATGGTACCTTCTGACTAACTAGACTATAGTTGAATTGTAGGCTTTCTAGTGGTAGGTACCTATTGTTAATGATAATGTGATCTAGGGAAAATAATTGGGAGCGGATCGAGACGCACATAGTGAAAATATTTTTTGATCCACTCATTTGACCATTCGCGACTAATAAATCTCTATAACCCCCTTGCCAAACGTATTTGGGGTCATGACATGAGCGTACTTCACAGATCGAGTAGGCAACACCGCTGCCAACTATCGCGCATTTACTAAAACAAAAAACATGTTCCTATGACTATCAAGATTAGAGGCGAGCCACGGAGGTACCGGATGGGATGAAATTTATTCGCATCTAGTTTTTTGAAACGTGCTCTCGTGGTTCTGCATTCCAATAAACGTTTTATAATAAAGTGTACCGTCGTCGCGTCGCTCGTAGTGATATTTTAAGAGGCGATAGGAGAGCTTACATGTTTAATGAAGTTCTTGCTTTCAGTGATAGTTATTTTATTACGTATGCATTGTTTGACAAGAGAAAAATATTTGTCACAATCAGTTTAAAAGTTTTTCTTTTTCAGTTTTTTTTTTGCGTTTTTTTTTATTCCATTCTATTCCTACCCATCGAAATAACGACTAGAGATCGTCGACGACATCACAGTAAAAGGTCCCTTCGACGAGACCGACGATGCAGACGTGTCGGATATTTCGCGTCTTCCGTTTATTTTCACAGAATAAAGATAATATTATGTAATTGTAACCTACATAAATTCAAATTATTTAGTTATGCAAATCGGAACGATTAGAAGACTATTCGGTATAGGACACTGTACACCGTACAGCTCCAAAGTTTTCATAGTAGGGCCTATACCTATCTACGTGCTTACGTAGCAATGTTAGTAAGGTACGTCGAGTACCTAGTAGGTAGGTACTTATAGTTTATAAGTCAATAAAAATTTAAATACCTACCATCACGATGTAGTACCTAACCTATCGATATCGGCGTGTTAGTGACAGAATAGGTTTGACTATTTTTTAATTCATTTTTAGTCTGATGCGACGGTAAACTTTAGCTCTAATTAACCACCCCGCAGCATCCCATAAACATTAATTCCAAAAAAAAACGCAGCACATGAACACAATACAGAATCTAAAGGCAACAATGTAGGCCGCTTAAGACAGCAGGTAGCAAACTGGAGATGAACGAAAAAAAAAAGATAAAGAGGGGAAAAAAGCAATGGAATGCACAGATGGTGCAGATCCGACATTCCTGAGCCGCCGGACGCTCAATAGGAAGGCAAGGCGAAAAGGAACAAAGTCGGACGAGATACTTATTTGCGATAACGCGTCTTAGCGAATATTTTTCACAGTGCAGAAAATTATGGAAAATTGTTTCATGGTAGGTAGTTATGATTTGGAAAACTTTTCCCCGTTGTTATATTTTTGATTGTATGTCGCGCCTATAAATTAGTACGCTAGTTCAGTATAAGTACCTACCTCGCAACTAGTGGGTTAATTTAGTTTTATGATTCATGCAATGAAAATCAATCGATCTGCTGGGTCTCGAATTCCATCTTTTCTCATCAGCCATCCATTAGTTTGTTTGTAATGAGAGTTGTATTGTTTCAGGGCGTGTAACAGGGGTATCGAGATGCGACATGCGTGCTCTGTGTTCGGTTCGCGGGCCGCTGGGTGGCGACACTCGCGCGCTAGGCGCGGGCGCGCGACTCCTCTCGCTGCGCATGCCGGGGCAGCCGCAGCCCATCCACTTCGTGGTCGAAGCCAAGGCGAGGGTCAAAGAGCTCAAGTCACTAGCCAGTGCGCACGCCCAGCTACAAGGCATGACCGACACAGACCTCTTCGGGTTAGCCGTTTTTCAAAGTAAGTTCTGCAAGGGGTTCGTGGTCATCGCTATCAGACTTCATCTGTTTGTTGCATCATTTTCGAGTCAATATTGGCAGGACCTGCGCAATAGCATTTCTTCATCTGGCGATTGGCTTACTCATCAGTCTCGTCGCATCACACTCCTATTTTGTTTAATCACTCTAAAGTTACACCACATTAGTTGTGGCACACGTTTATAATCGCCTCGCCTCAGTCATGTCCCGTCGTGATTTCTCAAAAGCAATATTATGTATTCATAGCGTCACACATTCCACCACGACTGTATAGTCTGCCTATCTGTGCAAACAAACGTCGTTAAGTAATCAATGTTCTATATTTGTACACGGATCACAACACAGTGTCACTTCAAGTTTAATTCGACGAGCGTATTTTACGCATTATTCAATGTAAATTCTATGTCCTTCATAGTGCGAATGTATTCATGTATAATATGTCTAATGGTTTATTTATGCGTGTGCGTGACTAAGTTGAGAGAAATTTGCGAAGACGATTCAATTTGTTTCATAATTTACTTTATAATGCGTTTCCTTTTTTTCAGATGGAGAATACTTATTTGTTGATTTGGAGAGTAAACTATCAAAATACGCGCCAAAGAGTTGGAGATCATCCCACACTCATGTAAGTCATATAGATCTACTGATTTATTCATCTTATGAGTTTTAAATTCTTGCACGACTTATAGGCACGACATAAATGCCCCATGATACATACGGTAATGATTGAATTGCGCATTAATTGTAACATTTAATATTTGTCGCTTGCAGGGTTTAGACGCCAATGGGAGACCACTCCTTGAACTGCACCTCGTCGTGCAATTCCATGTCGAAAGTCCATTGCTATTGCATGACGAGATCGGCCGGCACCTCTACTTCTTGCAACTGCGGCACAATGTGCGCTCTCGGGATGCACTACCAGCGGAAGTACTACTTCTGCTCACCGGCCTCGCTCTGCAGGCCGAATACGGCGACGCAGACACCTACGAAGACCGCGACTACTTCAAAGTGGAAGAGTATGCGCCACCGTCCCTCACAGGCGACTGGGTGGCTGCAGCTATGCGCGCCTGCCATCGCGAACACCACGGCCTGCCCAAGGCGGATGCCGAAACCAGATTCATACGTGAAGTCTGCCTTTTGCCTGATACTATCAACTCGCACAGGTACCGATTGAAGCAATCAAAATCGGAACCGGAACCAGGAACAGTATGGCTTCTCGTCACCGCCAAGGGCATCAAGATATTACCTGACCACGGAACCCTCTCGAATTTTATATGGAGTGCAATAGGTAAACTCAGTTTTGACAGGAAAAAGTTTGAGATAAGAACCGAAGAAGGGAAGATTACGTTATATTCTTCAAGCGAAGAGAAATGTAAATATCTATTTGCTTTATGTAAAGAGACTCATCAGTTTTCCATGAAAATTGCTCCAAAATTCAACGAAGTCATAAACAAGGAAGAGGAAGAGCGCAAAATATGCTTTGGATATTCAAAATCTTTCAATTTACAGTATAATCAGAACAAAAGTGAGCAAAGGATATCGGTGATTTCTTCAACAAGTTCAAACACCACGTCAGGAATCGTCAGCGATAGAGTGCAGTCGGAAGACGAGTTGGAAATAATGATAGACTCACCTCCGGCCCCTTCTACTGAAAGTTTAGCGTTTGCTCATTTGCTGGACAGTTCTAACTCATATTTTATTCGGCACATTTCTCAAGACAACCAGCCTCTTGCTAAATCAGCCTCTATGCAACTTCAGAAAGGGAAAAGCCGAGTCAAAAGAAGCAAAGACGAATCTGACAATGCGGCTGCAAAAGACATTCCATCTTCTGAAGGACAACATTCCAGAAGTCTGTTAGAAGAAACAAACTCTTTGCCGGAACAGAGCATTACTGAGACCTTATCAGACAGCCCCACATCCAGCAAGTTGAAATGTACAGGATCACAGTGTTCGTCCTCTTGCAGTACGGTTATAATGGCGCGAGCTGGTCTGAGCACGCTCAGTCGCACGTCTAATGCCAGTAGCTTGGAATTGGGCTACAGTCACACGGCACAAAATTCAATGTTAAGTGACAATAGCACCGTTGGGATCGATGTGGAATATGCTCAGGACACAGCATCGGCTTTATACGATGGACTGGGACAACCTGTCACAGTCGCCGCGTCTAGTGAAACCAGCGGAGTGTACACCATGGCCAGCTCCGAACTAACGAGTAGATCTAAAATGGATGCTTTGTCAGAAGACAGCCGAACCGATTATGATGGGTCACACTACAACAGTTACAAATCACCGAAGGAAAACGATTTGGCCGATTTCGACAGCGTTTCATCCATATTGAAAAATAAATCAGATAGGACTAACCAAGCGGTAGCGCTCAGATTGCAAGCACCCCTACCTAGTACGGACTGTGTCGACGGAACATCTAGCTTTGCGACTGATCAACAAACCGATAAGGAAAATATGTTCAGAGACCGCACTAACTCGAATGCGAGTGCTGCGTCTTTCCACGGAGACGGAAGTGACCCGACGGATAACAAACACAATTTACTTACAGCAAGCGAATTGAGTGACCTCATTGTTGGGCGAGGAGTTTACCCAAAGAGTCAATCAGTGAGTGATACTTTAGATTCAGTGTCAGATTATGTGAGACTACTGCCGTTTTCTGGAGACAGTTACATTCAGGGTCATGAAGATACCGCTCCTTCGGACGATAATTATCCTAATAATTCATTTTTCGATCGTCCTCCTACACCCCCGACACGCACTGACAGTCGAAAACCACTTCATTTGTCTTTACCAAACATATTGGACGTTGAAGCGGATAAGGTTATTAGACAACCATTTCCTAACAAGCCACCACCGCCATACGAATATAATCATAGAACTGTTCCGTCGTATGTCCCAACAGTGTCTAAAGAACCACCAACGTATCCCGGTCCTTCCGTATTGGCTGTTCCTTTGAAACATCCCAATGAGAAAGAAGAAGTAGCAGCTAGAGTAGTGACATCGAAACCTATGATTACAATTTTAAAAGCGGAAGCGGGTGAGGTAAACGCTTCTAGCGAAAGAACGTTTGCAAGCCCTATGGTCTTGGAACATAGATTTCAAAAGTCAAAAAGACATCAGGCATCCAGCCGAAGAGCTGAAAGATCTAAACTGGCACAGGGTATCAATCATAACTTGTCTCCGTCGAGAGAAGTTCCGCCACACGGTGTAGATGCTAATGTGCTGGTGGCTATGATGAAGCTACCGCCACCACCACCTCCGCCGAGAAGGACTCGTCTGCCACCTCCACCACCAGTCACAAAACTACCTCCACCGCCTCCTCCGCACAACCAAATATTTCATCAGCAATTGTACAGTGACGTCGATTACGTTTACTATCCGCTACAAGATCCAGCGATATCACAACAGAACTACCTTGATCACAAGCTGACTGAAACGCGTATATCAAATATGCATAAGAGCAGCCTACAGTACAGAAGCACTCCCTATTTATCGACGTCCGTATCGGCGTCGTCCATGTATGGATCTATACAGAATCTCTCTGACTCCTATATTCAATTACCGGGAACAAGAGCGAGCTGGTACTCTTTGACGACCAGGACTTCCTTAAGCAATCATTCTATAAATCTGGAACGGCCACCTATGCCGACGCGCCTACCGGAAATTTCGTATTTCTCGCGTGCAAAATCAGATGAGAATATTTTGAATGCGAAAGATCCACCACCAATAAAGATGCGACGTATGCCGCCGCCACCGCCGCCGCCATATGAACACAAGAAGAAACTCCCCACACACCTGAGACCATTCAAAGGTCCGCCAAGTGCTTCGAATATAATGAGTGAAGTGAGTGCAAACAGAGCAAAAGACTCCAATTGTGATTTAGATATAAAAACTCTTAGAGAAAAAAGTAAAAATCTCGATTTGCCGCTAATTGCGGCTTTGTGTAACGACCGTTCGTTGTTAAAACAGACTAAAGCTTTCGGTGCTCCAAAGTTAAGTAGACAGACAGGCAGTGACTGTGAAAGTGACCACAGAAGTGGGAAATTTGTTCCAAACACCACCGAAACCTTAGATGTTAAGAATAGGCACGGATGTAATGCTAGGAAGGGGATGACAGGGTCTCAAAAGAAGATATTGATACGTAATCCTACTGATAAACTTCCAGCGTTGCCAGTCTCCGAAGCTCACACCCCTAGGGCGATGTCCAACACGTACGTCATGCATCCATCGGTAATTAAAACGAAGAAAACTCAACCGAGCTCATGACACAACGTGAAATATCTTACCTACTGCTTGTGAATCCTTCCAGTGCTATGAACTTTCATCCACCGATTTTACATCATAAGACTGATCATAATAATTGTCACCAGATTTCGATTTGGATCCTTATTTGCGAATGTCACAATATAAAAAGCAATCATTTGCTCACAAGCATTGAACATTCCATAATTATGATACATGCCCCTTCTGATACAATCTTAAACCACGTTGGATTTTAATCTAAGTTAATACAATAGTTTGGCAAATACGGGTCCAAAATTAGATAATTTAAAGACAATGTTAAATACCTATTTATCATATTTATGTTACTGTTTAGTAGAGTTCAAACACAAAATACGATTCTGGCCACAATATACTGAAATGCAATTTTATGCAAAGCTGGATACTTAGTAGGTTACCTAATTTATTTTCATTATATAGATATAAAAAATAGACATGTACCCACATAATTTTGCACGAGTTATATTTCTAGCAGATGCCAGTTTTAATATAATGCAATACATAAAACTAGTTTAATTAGGTTGCAAGCCTAATTTGTCAAACTTAGTAAAAGTTTAGCACTGCAAGAGTTGCCTTATTAGTTATGTTAGAGAAGTGTTATTCCATCCGTCTGTTGAATGAGGTTGTGCCAAGTGGAGTGTTTGATTCTCGTTATACTGTGTGGGTATAATCTTTTTAGGATGGTTTTTAAATAAATTTATACATTTGGCCTTATTTCCTACTTACAATATTGGTTAAGTATTGATCACAGGATTCACTATTAGATAGTGGATTATTGAACCAATCTGTTTAATTTAAAAATATAATACTCGCTATTAAATATCACCCGATATTTAGTAACTAATTATTTTCACAGTGTAATGCTATTTGTATGTGACGTCACGATTGAATAATTTTACTTGATAATATCATCAACTATTTATTTTTCTTAATGTTGTACAAATACCATTGGTATTCTAGTAAGTAGTACATAATACTTGTTTCTTGTATTGTACAAATGTATAATAAATATTCTGTAACTTTAAATAATATTTTATTTTAATATATCGAGATTCGTATATTATAATTATATTATACTCTTAAGTACTTAGTAAGCAAAGTACATAACAATAAAATATACTTTGAGATAAGTATGGTAACAAATCTTTGGTATTACAGGAACTATCAATATATAAAAATCTACACAGCTGCCAACAAATATTGCATAACAAATATAATTATGTAGTTATATTATAGATCAGCTGTTATTAAATACATAGGTAGTATAAAAAAACTTATAAGCTTAATAATGCCCAAAACTACAACAATACCTATAATACAAATAAAAATCAACTATAAACCAAGAGATAAAAGTTGAGAAGGTTAAACAAAATGGCAAAAAATACTTCATAATACAGAGTAGGTAGGTTGTCTATTTGTCCTACACTAAAAACGTAATAAAATAATAATGTCATAAGAGATTCATTAGGTAAATAGTGAACTATCGAAACATAATATTTGACATTACATAACTATACTCATTCGAAAACGTTAAACTGGGAGGTAAAAATGTTACTTGTCTAACTTCAAGATCAAAGCCGAATTTGGAGCAAATGTTACCTTGTCAAAGTGAAGCACTTCACCTATCATAGAAGCATTTGTGCCAGCAACTACCGTACCTCCGTAGAACATGGTGGACAAATCAGTTGTTATTGACTCAGTTCCAAAATTACCAACAAACACAATGGTGTTCCTACGCGGGTACCAGCGTTCAATCACCACCAAGTTCTCTTCAGTTTTACGAATCTCCATATTCTTCAATGTATGTCCTTCTTTGAATATAGCTCGCAAATAAATAGTTGGCGTATCAAGTCTCAACTTAGATAAGTTCTTAACCACTTCCAAGTAGTGATATTTTGGTTCTAAAACGGATGGGGAGATCCAGTACAATACCCCAGAATTGCTATTTTTATCAGAAAAAGACATGGGAACTAAATTATGAATATCCTTGTGCTCATAGAAATCTCCTTCTACTTGATGTTCCGGCAAGTCTCCAAGACCTATTTCGTCTCCATAGAAAATGCTAACAGTCCCAGGTAAAACAAATTCTAGCGCTGTCAATGCCAATGTGTTATTTTCATGTTTGGTAGATATCCTTTCACTATTAATGTTACCAATATTCCAATGTACCCAAGGATAATGAGGTTTAGACCAAAGAGTGCCAGTGATTACTTTCTCAATGCGCCTTTTCAACCCATTGATACCTTCATGCAAGTCCAAATGTATATCAATCAGATCTATCCTGGATAGTAATATGTTGAGGGCATCACCTTTCGCTCGCTCAGAAGCCTTTTCACTGGCAATTAATATTTTTCCACTACCTATGATCTGCTTCCATATTTGTAAGGTTCTACCAAAATAAGCATCATCAACGTAATCTTCCAAGTCTTTCAAATAAAATCCGTCTACTTTTTGGGCTCGAGCCCAAAAAGCAATAGCTGCCGATGTTTCGTCATAGTAGCTGTCTAAGGAATCATTGGACAGCAAAAGTGCATGACTAAAGTTAGATGAAACACCTGGATTCACTAGAGATTTCACAGGTATATCTAGTATTATAGACATGTTCTTTCTGTGTACCTCCTCTACTAAGTCTTGAAAATCTTTGAGGATTCCAACACTTCTATCAATGTTGACTAGAGAGGTTACATTAAAGTATTTATCAGGATATTCATGGGCTTGGAACATGTAATTCAAACGAATAGCTGACGCTCCCAAATCCTGTATGTAGTCCAATTTCTTGATTAACCCCTTCAAATCTCCCTTACCATCATTATTTGAGTCTCTGAAACTAGCCGGGAATATTTCATAAAATACCTTGCCTTGATACCAGGGTAAGTCCGGGTTACAAGTTTTCGGTATGGTCACCACCATGCCGATGATAGCTGCCAAGCAGGCGATGAGTCCAGAAACCACGATCCAAAGCAAAAACTTTCGAATAAGGCCCCAGTTCCAATTGACAAAACTAGGTAACTTTCTGTTATTGATTTTTAGACTTCCATTCAGTTTGATGTCTTCATCGGCCTGCAAAAGAACAGGAACACTTTACTAAACTAAATCCCCTCATTTATAAAGTAGCTTTGGAGAAAATCTTGTTCTTGAAGCTTGAAGCTAATCTGTATATAACTTATAATATGTGTACATTAATATAAGCCATTTAAGTTATGCCGGAAACACATCCATTCCATTTACACATAATTGTTTTTAGTAAATAAACATAATTGATTTCTCTCCAGTCAAATAAAAAGGTTTGTATGGTTAATAAATGAAGTGTGATGTAACCATGCTGCTTGCCTATACGCTACTTAATTCATAAAGAAATGGATACTTACAGGCCCCACAACAAGATCTCCGTTCTTGCTCAAGGTCTGGTAGTCTAACATGCTAATGTTGTTTATCAGTTGTGCACTCACTGGGTCCTGGACTACTGAGTTTGAATCACCCGACGAGCTCGAATCACCAGCAGATGCATCTGAAATGTAATAAGTGAGCATTGTTGTGAATTAGTTCTGTTCATTTTTAAACAACATAAAAACATGTGCAATAATAACTTTTAAATATGTTTCCATTGATTAACAAGCTGACACGCAGACCTATACCTGACCGAAGTGTAAACTATACATTAAACAATTATTAGGTGGTAAGTAAACAAAATATTTGAAGCTCATTCATACCAGTCTGAATATTGGCTAAAGTGGGCTCATCAACATCATTAAGTGTCAAGAAAGGTTCCTCGGCCATCTCCTCTGAGAGTGGGTGTTTGAAGTCCAGTGGATGAGGGCTCGGCGTGGTGGGGAGTAGCAAGCACGTCGACGACTTCACACCACGTAAATAGTCCAAGGTTTCAAGGTCTGCGGTGCCAGAAGCGGTGACACTCTCGGGCGATTCACCCATTTTGACTCACAAAACTGCTTGCTAATAATTTATTGTCTCATTTGAATTTTTTAGACAATTGCGCTACGTGTGCGCTCGCTGCGTGCGTCTGCCTGCGTCACCTGCGTGCTATGCTATTTTTATTTGTATTAAAAAAAGCTTTGCTTGCTCTGCAAGAATTAATTTGAGCATGAGCTTGAGCAGTGTTGCTGGCAGTCAAACATTATTTCAGTCAGTCCAGTCTTCCTTCATTCATCCTTCATTTCATTCATGAGTCTTGACATGACATGAGACCATGGGTGTACCCGTACTCACTCAGTCAGAGTAGTACCTACTCACTATCTATACTCAGTAGCTGTACCCAAAAAAAAAGGATTGAGTAGTTTTTTTTTTAGTAATGGCTTCGCACGGTTTGTACATATAGCCAGTGTCAAGTATTTTATTATAATAAGTATTTCTTAATTTCACATTAAGAAAGTCACAGCAATATAGCAATCGTGGTCAAGTAGTCAAGTCAATTATTTACATCGTCAAAGTCATGATTCAGTAAAGTAGTGATGCTTTACTGAAACTTCCTGGGAGTTTTGGAAAAAATGCGAAATGACACGTTTTCTGAGTTTATATCATTCGCCCACACTTGTGCACGTTAACGAACACTTAATGATTAATATTCCACCAATATTACACATTAACACTCGAAGAAACACAAGTTTGAGATAATAATACAAAACCAACAACGTCTCACTATCGGATTCCCGCCAAAACTAGATTGAGTAGTTACTGTGAAAAAAATACGTGCTAGTGTACGTTAAACATCGATAGTCTATCGATAGTATTGATAGTTTTTTACTATGGATATTATCGATAATTATTTTCTACTATCGATCTAGCTACTATTTTTCATAAACTTTGCCTTTGATTTTAACTTCCGATAGTTTTTTACTATAAATATAATATTTTATCGATAGTGTCGATTTAAATCGACAGTTTTTGGCATACTATCGATAACAATCGGAAATCAAAACTATCGATGTTTAACGTACATTCATAGTATACGTGCTGACAAAGATGGTCCCAACAGAACTTTGCATCTTTACTCTTTTTTGCCAAGACACTGACTGAAGACAATAGCACAGCAAGCAGCTATGACTTAATAAAAGAAATGCCAGCAGTAAAAGAATATGAGGATTAACACAATATTGTTTTCTTTTAAATAAAAATAGTGTAAATAAAAATAGACCTATCAATGTTAACTAAAATTGGTTATTACAATAAACGTGTATCGAAAATATTTTTTTTTTATCAAAAAATAGAATAATTTTTGAACAACCATTTTGAAGGCTGGCAAGATGAAACGACAAGGACAAACAGCCCTGTAGTAGCTATCCTTCTCGGCTCTGATTAGCCTCTGTGAGAAGCGGAACGGAAAAAAGACTAAAATGTTATATATGTAAATAAAGTTAATTGTATACATTTCTGCCAGTACCTCGGTACACGATCCTTTTGGGTAGTACCTCGATGCATGAGACTGACTGTCAGACTGATTGACTGACTTTATTGATTGAGTTGAAGTGAATGACAATAACAGTTATTATGACAGTTGACAGTTCATTTGACGCTATACAATTTTGTTTTTTTTGGTTGTTTCAGTTATGGCTATGCACGGTTTGTGCATTTAGCCCATTGAGTAGCTATGTAGCCACTGTCAAGTATTATAATATTTCTGTAAGTACCTACCTATTTCTTATTTTCATAATAGGAAAGTGATAGCATTCAAACAATCTTCGTAGTCAAGTAGATTATTTACATAGCCAAAGTCACGATTCACTAAAGTGCTTTATTGCTTAAATGCTTTACTGAATTATTAAACTACCTGGAAGTTTACAAAAAATACGAAATGTCACGCTTTTTGCGTTTATGTCATTTGGCCACACTTGTGCACATTGCCGAACACTCAATGAATAATATTCCACCAATAATACTTGAAGAAACACAATTCGAAAAATAAAAAAAGAAACTAACAACGTCTCACTTTCGGATTTCCGCCAAAACTTCACCACGAGCATGGTACCTATCCGAAATTAGACCACGAGGATTGCTCTAATGCAAAGACTTGCCTGTTGACAATAGAAAATAAGTAAAACTTGAAAAAAAAATTTATACGCAATACTGGCTAAATGCGGAAAAACCATGCGAGGCCAAAAAAATCCTGACTTTAACAAGCAATCATTGTCATTTGTCAGTGTTATTTCCGTTCGTCTGACATCTGACAAGTTGCATCGTGTCCGATGTTGTGGTTTGTGATTGTGTCTTCACTTCATAAACTTCATTCTTCACTTCACTTTTCTTTCAGTATTCAGAATTCAGCGAGAAAAAGTTTTTCATTTACATTGGTGTTATTTCGAAAAACGTTTTACCTGCTTATTTAGTATAATATATTATTTCTATTGTTAAATCAATAGGGTGGAGCGAAAGTGTTAGTATCAGTTTTGATCAATATATTCTAACAATGCTATGTGCACACAAGTTCTTTCAAAAGAGAAGCACCAGTGTACCAAAACAATTAATACAGCAGAGAAAGTTTACCAATAAAAGCGTTAAAGATGCCGACTACCAGTACATGCAGAGGAGTAAAGTGCCCACAATGCATTTTCAGAAGTCCTTACCAAGGCTACCCATCCCTGACTTGAATAAAACAGGTGAGCGTTACTTGAGAGCTTTGCGGCCACTCCTGAACGATAAACAACACGAAGCAGCGGTCCAACGCACGAATAACTTCATCAATGGTGAAGGTAAAGTGATACAGGAAAAGCTTGTGTTTAAAGACAAAGCAAACAAACACACAAGCTATATTTCTGACTACTGGTTCGACCTGTATTTGAAGGATCGCGCCCCGCTACCTATTAATTACAACCCACTGGTTGTAATGCAAAATGATGCAAGACCAGAGTATAACAATCAGCTAGTGAGAGCTACCAACTTGTTGACAAGTGCAGTGCGATTCATGCTGTCACTAAGAGAACACATTTTGGAGCCTGAAGTTTACCACCTCAACCCTAAGAAAAGTAATACTCCAATGTTTAGAAGAGTTGTTGGATTACTTCCTGAAGCTGTTTCTTGGTGAGACACTATTTAAGATTCAACTATTGTATTGTACCTACCTACTACGTAAATTTTGATCTCTCTATTGCCAACTTCAAATGGAACCTTTAAGTTTTGCAAAATATTTGAAACTTATCAAACCAAAATAGCTTTTTAATATTCGGTACATTGTTTAAGCATATACTATACATACCATGAAAATAAACTTTTTCTGCATCATGATGACAATCAACAACAAGACAATCTGACTTCTCATGTTTTTTACTATACAGGTATGGAGCTTATTTATTCAAAGCATTCCCCCTGGACATGAGTCAGTTTGATGGACTATTTGGAGCAACTCGCATTCCTCAACTGACCAAAGATAAAATAGTCAGATACCCGAAGAGCAGACATGTTGTTGTACAACGGAACGGCCACTTCTATGTGTTTGACGTCCTTGATTCAAACGGTAAGTTGTTGGTGTAATATTTGTCATTACAAATTATTATCATTTAAATGCATGTTTTGTTTGTTGTGCATTAAGCATATTCTATACATTATGTTTAGTTAATTTGTATCAGTCAAGGTAGTAGCTGTTGGCAGACCAAAATAAATATGTAGATTAAATCAATTGTTACTGCACCAATATACAACAAACATACATAACTATAGTATTATGTGCTGTGTGTAGAAAGTTCATGAAACTTTATAGCCACCTTGCCAGTCATGCATATTTTATGAAAACTTTGCACACGGTCACCTATCACTACACTAATTGTGATAATAATATATTGTGTAAATTTTGCAAATCTATTGTTCACAGGCAACCTTCTGTCACCGACAGAACTTCTCGGCAATTTGTCTCAGATCTTAAACGACTCCATTCCTCATGCCGAACACCCGCTCGGAGTACTCACAGCTCAAAACAGAGATGTCTGGGCAAGACAGAGAACTCACCTAGAAGAAACCGGTAATAAAGAGGCACTGAACCAAATAGACTCTGCAATTTTCAACTTGGTACTGGATGAAGATGTATTGAATGATGATAAACACAAGCTCCTGAAGAAGTACTTGCATAGTGATGGATTGAATAGGTTAGTGTCAGCACTTTCTTCTAAAAGTGTTTTACAAATTAAAATGTAGGTATAGTATAAAATAATAGATTTTTTTTACTTCCCTGGTTGTTGTGCAATGTGCATGGAAAGCCTTTCCCCTACATAATTAATTTCATACAAAAGTTCTCAAAATCTTTGTTTGTGTTCTTATGTTATTTCAACTGATGATTGGCTTCTCATATTATATGCAATTCATGCACAATGACTAAATGTTCGTGAAATCTGTTACAGATGGTTTGACAAATCATTCAGCCTTATTGTGACCAAAGATGGTGTCTCTGGTGTTAACTTCGAGCATTCCTGGGGTGACGGAGTGGCCGTGCTGAGGTTCTTCCTGGACATCTTCACTGAAACCACAACCAAACCTTTTGTACATCCAGATTCGAAACCGTCAGATACCAATATCAGTGTTCGAAAATTAGGTAACAAAAGAAACTTTATTTCAAGGTATAACACATGTATAAATGACTTTGTGTTTGGTTTTAATTTTACAAATATATATAGGGCAAAAGATTTAAATAAAAGTTGAACAGATTTGTCTAAAATATTTTCCACAAATCGACATCTGACACTCGAATTTACTAACTCAATAACAAATTCACAAGTCTAATTACTTATCAGAAATGACAGCATCGAGTTAGACTTTAGACAACGCGAGTATTAGACGTCGATTTTGTGGAAAGAAATTCTAGACACACCTTTTTTGGTAAGACAGTAAGATGTGGATGCCATGAATCATAAATGAAAACCATAGTGAGATTTCTACTCATTTAAATGAAGTCAGCTGAAGATAGTCAGCCGCAAACTACTTGTATTGTGTCTGCTCCCTTTATGTGTCATAACTCAGCAATCTTTGCACTTCCAACCTTTGGAATCTGGACTGCACAATGCACAATATGCACATACTATCAAACAAAATTCATCTGACTAAACATGAACAATTAATGTGTCAATTTAACCAATCGCTGCTTAATATGGACTTTAATAATAATACCTTGCCACATCATAGTTCAATATATTGTGAAAGATTAGATTATGTTTACTTAGTTATAGTTTTTAGTCTTTTTTTTTGTGCTTGTGTAAGTTGGAAATAAAAAGCTGTTAGTGAAACTAGGTATATATGTGAAATTAAGAACTATAAAGCTGCCTCACATCTGGTGACAATTTTTTAATTTTAATTATTTATAGGATCAATATTCAATTTCCTGTAATAATTTCCAGAATTTAAAATAGACGACAAATCAAAGCAATTTGTGGACAGTGCTAAGAAAGAGTACAAGGAATGGTGTGACTTGATAAGCATTGATTACATTTTGTATGAAGGCCTCAACAAAGACATTTGTAAGAAATTCAAAGTCAGCCCTGATTGCATAATGCAACTTGGTTTTCAGGTGAGTCAATTGTTTATGTAGTTTTACATACCTACCAGTAATATTATAGAATAATGTTTAAAGCGCTACCGGCGCCGGCTTGACGCATGTAAATGGAGTACTATATATTATATAATACATATATTTGAACCACATGGATGTCTCACGACTCCCAAGGATCCGAAACAGTGTACTAATACTGCGAACTATTAATCCGAAATACTGCAGCCTACTATGTTATCCTTGCAGTCGTATGCACAAGTCGTGAATAGTGTTCAAATCTGATGGAACTGATTTTCGAAGAACTCATTCGCTTTCACAGATCTAGATATTGCTCTAGATTTTTAAGAGTATTTTAGTTTCCACACGATTTTGGGCGTCAAATCTCGCCAATTTGAAATGAATTATTATAATCATTGTTCCAGGCCGCCTATCATCTTTTGAGAGGTAAATTCGTGGGAACATACGAATCGTGCAGCACTTCCGCGTTCAAACACGGAAGAACTGAAACCATGAGACCTTGTACTGATAAAGTTAAGGTATTGATTAATATATATTTTTTTATTATTGCTTTAGAGATAAATTAAAGATACCTACTACTAGATCTTGACAGCGTTGTGAGTAAATAAGTATAGACTCTATACTATTTTATAGACAATATTTTCAAAATAATATACTCTTTTACATTACACATTGCTATGTTGTAAAAGTAAAGTCATATTTAAGTTTCTCATTTTTAGGTCGAAACCAAACGGTCGGTTCAGTTTGTACATTCATTGCATTAGATGGGCTGCCATAAACGTGAACTACATATTTATCAACTTTCAGGCGTTCTGCGAGGGCCTGCACAGCAACAGGTTGTCCAATGACCAACTACGCAGCATAATGCAGGAAACCTCCTCGCTCCATTCGGAGCTTGTCAAGGAAGCGGCGATGGGGCAAGGGTTCGATCGTCATTTGTTCGCTCTGAATAGAATAGCCGAAGAGAACAATCTGCCGCCGCCTGAGCTGTTCGATTCTTACGAATACAAGTTCCTGAATAAGTCTATATTGAGCACTAGCACGCTTTCGTCGCCAAGCGTCATGGCGGGAGGCTTCGGGCCGGTGGCGAAAGATGGTTTCGGGATTGGGTGAGCTTAATTTTTATATTAAGAAGAGAGATTTATATTAAGACTAGCACATCGGCCACTTGGTGGTGAACGTCACACGCGCTACTGTATGGTATCCGGGCTCAATGTTGTCCCGAATTTTCCTGCGGATCTCATTCTGGGATATAAGGTCTTTGTAGAGTAGGTATACTGTGTATAATTTCTCGGGATGATGTAAAACAGGCACATACGAAAAGGCGAGATAGTGGTCCAATCCGTCCAATGCTAAAATAGATGTACCATGATAATAAAAGTTCAACTAGTTGAATGTGAGAAGTGACCATTTTAGGATTTATCTTGGCAACCTACAATTGTTGTACTTGTGTAATTATACTTGTATTTATTGAATTGTTATATTATTGTCGTTCAACATAAATTATCTTATTTTGCAGATATTCAGCGTTTGCCGACAAGCTGGGAGCAGCCGTGACAAGTTATAAGCCACACAATAATAGCTCTCAATTTATTGAAGCCCTGCATAAATCTTTCCTCGATATCACCAAAATACTATCTGGATGAACATCAAGTGCCTTTTTATCGGATTATGGTGCTTTATTTAAGGATAAACTTTTACATAGAGATAATGAATAAGTATATAAATAATATGTATTATTAACGTAACTTGATCTAAATTATTCTGCAAAATAATTGTATTATTTTGCTCAGTTTCTATTTCTACAGAAAATACCCCGAACGGTATTATTGAATCTATTAGTATCGATGATTTAAATCGAAATATAATTATTATTCAAGTAGACAAAAATATATCATGTAGCTTTTCTTACCAATACACTGCCTGTCACGATCTATGATAATTAGAGCTTTTATAAATGTGTTATTAATTAATTAAATGTTTATTACATAAGGTTAAAGTGACTGTCTTTAGGAAATGTAAATGGTGGCTAATTGATCGTTAGGCTATGGAGGTAAGTTGAATTAATAAGGTGCATTTGTTTGAATAATATACAGAATGACTGGGACTTGGGCGTTATATAGTCGCTGTGTAGTATTGTGGTATTTATTGCATCAAGCTAAGTATAAAATTAGCTGCTACTCGTAGCTTACTATCTGTATAGAGAAAATCAAATAAATGGTAGGTAATAAGTACATACTGTGATGTGGAGGTCTTATCACATTGTCATACTTATAGCATTTTATATTTGTTACTATTTTATACCTAGTTATTTAAGTGAAGAATATACATTATGTCTACAAATTTATAATACAACTATTTCTGTACATGTGGTTTTTATTTATACTTACTACTCACGTTCTAGGACATGCTATTTGAAGAAATAGTAAAAGTTAAGAAATAGCACAGAATACCTATTATTACCCTAGGAAATAGGCTATACTTAATTGTTTTACCTGTCACTGGAAATAAGGTAGGTGTAGGTAGGTACCTACATTATTTTTTTGGTCTAGTTAGACGTTAATAAGTAAGCATCTATAAATAACATCTAGGTACGAGGGTCGAAGTTGGGTGGCGCTCTACTCTAATTCGGCTACGTACGTACGTACGACTGTTATCGATTTTCCAGTGTCCATCTAGTAAGACCCGTATTAATAGGTAGTCCAGAGTAAAACTACCACGAGTTGCCAAGTGGGTAAATAAGATAACAGCCATATAAATATTGATCAATGATAGCCATAAAAAC
This sequence comes from Hylaea fasciaria, assembly GCA_905147375.1. NCBI lineage: Eukaryota > Metazoa > Arthropoda > Insecta > Lepidoptera > Geometridae > Hylaea > Hylaea fasciaria. Next base: position 4,744,338 of record LR990201.1, read on the forward strand.
ACCTAGTTACTGCTGCTGTTTTATTCTGTTGTTACTATCGATCGGAATTGACCTAGGTATCTATCTCTCTAACGAGTATAACGGAACAATCTTTATTTTGACAGTAGGTATCCCATCAAAAACATTCCATGTACAAAAATGCACAAGTCTCGCAACGCAGTTTATCTGCCGTAAAAAGTTGTGAGATCGAACGTAAACCAAGTCGGTTAATTTCAATACCTACCTATACCTATCTATGGGAGCAGTTATATCTTTATTTCTTTAGTAAATAGAGTGACTTGGCAATTGCACACGGCAACATAAATCTATGTTAAGCGCTTTGTGCTTGTATTTGTTTGAAAGTACACCTATACGGAAGACTATATTTAGATTGCCTAGTAGATTATGCTGCCGTGTACAATCGCCAAGACACTCTATTTACTAAAGAAATAAAGATATAACTGCTCCCATAGATAGGTATAGGTAGGTATTGAAATTAACCGACTTGGTTTACGTTCGATCTCACAACTTTTTACGGCAGATAAACTGCGTTGCGAGACTTGTGCATTTTTGTACATGGAATGTTTTTGATGGGATCTCATTTCTTTTTGTAGGTTTTTTTTCTTTATTTCGTTTTTTTGCGAAACACGCATCAACGCGCGCCCCGCGCCTGCGCGGCCGGGGCCCCTTGCGACATAGGTCATGCTCATAGATTATCATGAACGAGTGTCTTTGCGTCTCCACAGATGCGTATTAGGTATAAGGTACCTAGGTACCTATTTTAATGTATCTAGGTAACGAATTTGTTCGACCTATAAAAGTGTAGGTAGGTATAGTATAGGGATTTGTATCTCTCTATCTGCGGTAGGTGGACCTATCATAGAAGTTTTTAAAAAGCGCTCAACTGTCGAATTTCACGAAGCCATTTCTCATTTTTAACCCCTGTTACCCATTTCATTCAATTTCAATGAAGTCTAATTATGAACTGTAAAAGTAACTTTGTAATCACATACAATTTAATGGGATTTATATGGGAATACAAAGTTATTTATGCAGATTATATATCTAGAAAACGGGATGAAAATTATGGAATGTCAGAATTTTCCCTTGGTTTATAGGCTAAACAATAGCTATATCAAAAATTTCAAACTTGTGGGACGGCTAGAAGTACCTTAGAATTTTGATGATCGGTGAGTCAGTCAGTGGGCAGCAAAATTAAGGAACTTTGACTTGCAATCATTCTTAAACTACTGGTTCAAATTTGATGTAATTTGGATTATTATCTGTAAACGTGATGCCCTCTTGGTCACTAAAAATGTAGGCTTCTAGTTTTATCCATAACGAAGTTACAGGGGGTCGAAAATGGCCCGAATCGCTTCGAGAAAAGGATAGTACGGCCGTGCCTTTTGTTTTGCTCGACTTGGCGGGGGCACTGCCGTACCCCCAGATCATATTTTAATTATAACAAAACGGCTCTGTACTGTAGAATGGAATGACTAGCCTTTATAAATACCTGTACCTACGTACAGTATTACCCAACTGATATGGCTTACCGATGTACCTGCGCAAAAGATGAATTTTCAAAGCGCGAGAAATGCTATTGACCGCTATTGGTCGGCAGCCGCCGCCATCTTAGCGAGCTTAGAGTGAGATGGAACTAACAGCTGCAGTGTATTATGAACCTTATAATAGTGAGCTTAGGTTGATTGTAAGTTTAAGCATTCTTTCGTTAATCTTCGGACCATACTTTCTTTTCTGCGCGAACGAAGATTCACGACGCGCCCTAGAAGTTGGGTACTAGTATACCTAGGTACCTGTAATACGGCAAATTCTACGCCGCCTATAGGTATTGTCTGTAATATACCTATATAATATTATGTAGGTACCTAATATTATGGTATGCTAGTGTGTGTAGGTAGGTACGTATTATCTCGCTATTCTTATAATAATTTCATTTTATTAGTTTGAGGCACTAGTAAATTCGGAGACAAGTACGGGGATTGTATGTAACCATCTATGAATTGGACCTCATCATACCTACGCAGAATCAACAGCGTTCCAATCTACGTTTGCGCATATAGGTATATGGAGACGAACTACGTTTGTAATATAGTACAATTTATTTACAATGGACCAATGAGTTGGGTGTTTGCATTTTTCGCGTACGGTATACCTGAATTAGGTGATTAGGTGCGATAATGTTACAGATCTGTTACTCGGGAGGTGTAAAATACGTTAAATTATTGTTTCAATAGGCAGAACGTTTTCTTTGCTAACGTAAAAAGGAAAGGCACCTCATTTGACATTACGAAATTGAAAATGTCAAAGTTCATCCGTGGACTTGTGGTGTGGTGTGGTGTGGCGGATTGTTTTGTGACCAATTTGTGAATTAAATCAATTTATATTAGGTTAATTTACAGTAAAGTGAGTGAAATGGTGTGACTAAAAAGCCTGACTCTGATACCTTAAATTGTAAGTACTTTGATCAGTATATTATAAAGCTAAGCTTAATTTAAAAATCAAGTGTTTTGAATAGGTATCTAAAAACCGCACAAATCATACAGTATTTTACTAAGATTATTGACATCTCACTGGTATTTTACGACTATTTTGCCAATGAGGTATTATACCTACCAGACTAATTGAAAGTGCGAAGAATTGGCTAGAGCTAACTTGTTTGGTACAGGTAGGTAGGTACTATCAATTAGATAAATACCTAAATAGGTAACCTATACAACCTATTTGAATGAAACGACGTTTTCAAAATGAAATATATTACTTATTATATAGTAGGTAGGTACCCATCCTTGGTACCCAAATAACATAGGTAGGTACTGCCTATGTACCTCTAATCAACAAAATAGTTTTTGTGATTATACTACCGGACAGTCTGGTTTTGGTTTACCTATTTATTCCAAAGGGATTTGTTTTATCAATCCACCACTAGACAAATGACCTCTTCATTATCTCACCAAATATTTCAGTCAACCATAGATGTATTGGTATGAGTACAATATAATCTGCCCATCTAGCACGTGGTCTGCAAACTGATCTCTTTGGACTTCTAGGATACCACTAGGTTATTGTTTTGGTCCACCCATTCTAGTTGTATCAAGCCATATTAATTCTTGCTTTCCTGCACTTAAGTTTCATAGTATAGTATATTGCCCTATATCCAACATTTGTGTTCTCCATCGTTGTTATGTACCCAATCCCATGATGAATATTTATGGTATGGTTAATTTTGATAATGAATTAAACACTTGTCGGTTCTAAATACCATGATGCTATTATAACAGATTAATGCCTGCTTTCAATAAACTTAGAAATTGCCTAAATCTTATATGGATACAATTCTGTGTTTATGGCATTATATATTATAAGTAATTACCCTAATAATAAATAATCCCCATGCATGGGCATAATAATTCACTTTTATCTTACCTACCCTAGCATTAGCATTATTGTTCAATTACACACCTTAATTACTAATTAATAATTATTGCTGTATTGTAGGTATATAATAATATGATAAACCACATTTAGTTATCATTACGGTAGTAAGTTCTAATCTATTTATCAGTGCAAATAGGGTAGATATCTAAATTAAACCCTCTAGGAGCACTGTATCATCCATCACTTAGGCATCATAATAGCCTGATAATGTTGAGTTTAATTTATTTTAAGAAATATTGCTTTTTCACTTCATTAACTTCCCAACATGTTTTTTTGCCATATTTATACATAATATATTATGTGAAATAAACAATTTTTTTTTGTTCTAGAATGCAGCTCCAGTAAGAAAACATTGAGAACATATTGTTTAAGGATGCAGTAACAAAAACAAAATGTTAATAAAAGAATACCGGATACCTCTGCCGCTCACGGTGGAAGAGTACCGGATCGCTCAACTCTACATGATCGCAAAAAAAAGCAGAGATGAGAGTTCTGGTGAAGGCAGTGGCGTTGAGATTCTAGTCAATGAGCCTTACGAAGATGGACCAGGAGGCAAAGGTCAGTATACCCAAAAAATCTATCATGTTGGTAGCCACCTCCCAGGATGGTTTAAAAGCCTTCTTCCCAAGTCAGCCCTCACAGTCTCTGAAGAAGCTTGGAATGCTTATCCTTATACAAAAACTAGATACACCTGTCCATTTGTTGAAAAGTTTTTACTAGAAATAGAGACCTACTACTATGCTGACAATGGCCATCAAGATAATGTCTTCAAACTTACCGGCAGTGATATGAAAAATAGAGCGGTTGATGTGATAGATGTAGTCAAAGATCAACTGTATGGTGCAGATTATGTAAAAGAGGAAGATCCTAGATTATTTGTGTCTGAAAAATGTAACAGAGGTCCCCTGTCTGAGAATTGGCTAGATGAGTATTGGAGTGAAGTTCAAGGGAAGTCTCAACCGCTTCCAAATGGAAAATCTTTAATGTGTGCCTACAAACTCTGCAGAGTAGAATTTAGGTATTGGGGTATGCAGACTAAACTAGAAAAATTTATCCATGATGTTGCACTGAGAAAAACTATGCTCAGGGCTCACCGCCAAGCTTGGGCTTGGCAAGATGAATGGCATGGGCTAACTATGGAAGATATAAGAGAAATTGAAAGACAAACACAGTTGGCTTTGCAGAAAAAGATGACAGGTGAGGCGGATGAACAAGACGTTTCAGAAGAAAATTCAAAATCACTTGCAGCTACTATGAGTAGTTTAGAGAAAAATGAAGATATCTCGAGTCCTTTAGTGACTAAAAAGTCTAGCACGGAGAAAAGAATTCAGAAACATCTGACTCCTGAAGGAACACCACCCTCGGAGCATGAGAGCTCCGCTAAAGCGGATCTTAGATCATCTTCTTCAGGATCCATCAAAAGCTTACAGGCGCATGCACAAGCAGCAAATTGGAGAATGGAGACTTTAGTTAGAGAATCGGAAACCGAGACAGGTTCAGAAGACGAATTCTATGATTGCGAATCCTCATTCAACAAATGGTCGTCTATGTGTTCACTTGATGAAGCTGACATTGACATATCGCCTACTCAAGGTGATAGTCAAGATGATAGCATCTTCAATCCAGTATTCTTAAAAAGAGTGACGTCTGAAAGAGGCTCTCGAAGATTGGTCGCTTTGCACAGTCATCACAGCATAGATGGGTGTCCCGAGACTCCAGTCCACAATTCCTGTCCAACGACTGTTCTTCTCCTTGTGTTCCATGCAGGCAGTGTACTGGATGCCAATGTCGACATAACTGCAAAAAAGTCTGATGTGACTACATTTAAAGGTGCTTTCGAATCAGTAATGCGGCAACATTATCCATCACTAGTTGGCCACGTAGCAATCAAACTAGTCTCATGTCCATCAGTTTGCACTGAAGCCTTAGGAGTTTTATCCACATTGAGCCCGTACAGCTTCGACTGTTCACCATCTACAATAGATAATCCTTCTCTTACAAATGATTTGATACCGATTGGTGCTATTCCTTTAATTGCCACATCGTCACCTGAGTATGCAGAGTCTGTTGCGAAAACAATCAGTTGTGCCAATGCTGTTTACGCTGAATTTCTTAAATCAGATGACGGAAAAGGTTTTAATGGTCAAGTTTGTGTTGTGGGAGACAGTATGGGATCTGTGTTGGCATACGATGCGTTGAACCGCACCTTGCAATATCAGTCACGTCATGACAGTGAGAACAGTATTTTAGATACCGAAATTACTATTCCTAATGATCCAACGGAACCAAGCTATCTGAACAAATCTCATTTACAAGCTCCGACACCCAGGAGACGTTCATCGTCCACAAGTGAAAATCACGTCAAGTTCGAGTTTGAAGTAAGCGATTTATTTACATTCGGGAGCCCACTCTCGCTTATTTTAGCTTCCAAGAAGATATCCGATGATAAAGGTAGAGATATAATGAAACCTCCTGTGCAGCAAGTGTACAATCTGTTCCATCCTACAGATCCAGTAGCTTCTAGGTTGGAACCGTTGTTGTCTGCAAGATTTACAAATCTGCCGCCAATTAATGTGGCCAGGTATACTAAATATCCTTTGGGGAATGGCCAACCTTACCATTTGATGGAATTGATACAAAGTCATCCTCAACTATTTGGCGATCACCTACAAATGCCACCAACACCGGTTTTAAGAAGACTGTCTGAAGCATCTGTTGTAAGCACCGTCAGTGGCCTGGTTGACAATATTCCTCTAATAACTATGAACGCATTGCAACACAAATGGTGGGGAGCTAAAAGGTTGGACTATGCACTTTATTGCCCAGAAGGTTTGACGAACTTTCCCACAAATGCTTTACCTCATCTATTCCACGCTAGTTACTGGGAAAGCTCCGATGTTATAGCTTTTATATTACGCCAAATCGGTCATTTTGATTTAGCCTTGTATGGTCATTCGGACGATAAGGAATGTCCAACATTCAAACCGGGTCAAGAAAGAGAGAAGTGGATTAGAAAAAGAACTTCGGTAAAATTGAAGAATGTCGCCGCTAATCACAGAGCTAACGATCTTATCGTGAAAGAAGGTAATCCTCAAACATTCTCGGCTAGATTCATGTATGGCCCATTAGACATGATTACCCTAACAGGGGAGAAAGTTGATATTTACATGATAAATGATCCGCCCGCTGGTGAATGGACGATGCTTTCTACTGTAGTAACAGACAAAACTGGCAGAATTACATACACATTGTCAGATAGACAGAGTGTAGGTTGCGGTATATATCCACTCAGAGCTGTGGTTCGAGGCGATCATACTCACTGCAATTTTCACCTCGCTGTGGTCCCTCCGCAAACTGAATGCGTTGTTTTTAGTATCGATGGTTCCTTTACTGCCAGTGTATCGGTCACCGGTAGAGATCCCAAAGTCAGAGCTGGTGCCGTCGATGTCGTCCGTTTTTGGCAAGATTTGGGATATCTCATACTGTACATAACTGGTCGACCTGACATGCAGCAGAGGAAAGTCATATCGTGGCTGGCGGAACACAATTTCCCCCATGGCCTTGTATTCTTTTCCGATGGCTTCTCTACCGATCCGCTGGGGCATAAAGCGGCACATTTGAACAGCCTGATAAACGATCACGGAGTTATTCTGTATGCTGCATACGGTTCCGGAAAAGATATTACTGTTTATCATAATTGCGGACTATCGCCCAGACAGATATACGCTATCGGGCGTATAAGTAAAAAGTATGGTAATATGGCGACGACGTTGAACGATGGTTACGCTCTGCACTTGGCAGAGTTGAAGCAGCCTGGCGCAGTGAGACCCGCTAGGGGCAATGCTCGTCTCCTCGTGCCGCGGCGGCTGCTAGCTCCGGTCAACACCGCTTCTGCTAACCGCGGCCGACGCTAAATGCCCAAACGCTAGTTGCCAACTTGTTAGAATTTCTTGAAACGCTTAATCTTTCTTGGATTAGATGGTGTTTGTGATAGTACTATGTTAGTGTTTAATCTAGAGAGTCGTCCCTCCTAATGATATCTTAAACGTAATATTCTAAAATCTTTATATGGACTATTAAAGTGTAAATTATACTACGCGTACTTTCCAATTGTTTACGAACAAATGATGCATAAAAGTTATGCCGAGATTTTCTATCTTCCATTTTATTATTTTTGTTATAGTTTTCAGATCTCTAAACACGCTTCATTTATGTAATTTGTAAAGATATTAAGGACTATTATTATTATTTAGAAAGTTTATTGTCACTGTGTACCTTTATATAATTAAAACTTATATATGTGACTGTTTAATAACTTAAATAATATTTTACTATATTCAGAAAGTTGTTATGTACTTCTACAGTTAAAAATATAGTATTATTTATAGATATATTAATAAAAATATTTATTGTTACGAACGGATGTTGGAGAATTAGAATCTCAGTAAATGAACAGTGAAAAATTAAATAAACATTGTTATGTCATATTCTAGTCTATTCGAATTTTATATTCGATTGTAGTTGGATGCGCCTGCAATGGATAGAGAATTAGAGATATTATAATTCTATTGGAAATAATTGAGAAATTAATACCGAGAAACAGTAGATGGTTTAGGCAAATCTATATCTTCTTGATTGTATGGACTTTTTATGTGTACCTATTTTATAAGCTTTGGCATTGTCTTGATAAAAATATATAATATTAAGTTGAATTAAATTCTAAGCTTACTATGGTTATATCTTATGGAATATTATAAAGAATTAATTAATACCTATTATTACCATACCTATACTTATTTATATAAAAGCCATTGATTTATTTATAAATGTAAAAAAAGTAAGTGATTAATATCAGCTTGGATAATAATATTTCGTCATACACTAATCTACACATACATACATAATAATATACATATTATAATTATTTAAAACATATCCGTGTTATAACTCAAGAACGGGTGGACGTAATTTCATGATCATTCACCTCCACTCCGTACAGCAGAATAAATAATACTAAAACCTGGGAAAAATTATCGAAATATAGAGTTTCATAATAATTCATTTTCTCATACATTTCAGACAGGACGTCTGTCGGGCTAGCTATTAACTTATAAATGATAAAAATATTTCATATTTAAGTAACTAGTCACGAAATTCTTGAATGAAAGATATTGATATTAAATATTTTGTTACTTATTCTTGTTATTTATTATTAATAATGATTATGATATAACTACTAAATTGTACAGACCTTTATATAAACATTTAGACGACGTAAGACCTTGTTAATTAGGTACCTACTGACGATAACAGTTTTATTGTTATATTCTATAAAATATTATACTAACTCAAAATATTGTATATTGGTAAAGGCAAATTAGTGATGGATATGTTTTAACAACGTAATAATAACTAATTATTGTTAGATAGTATAATCATAATTATTGTGATGGTGTCTTGAAATCTGGTAATTTTGTCTTTAAATGGATATTAGAAAATGCATCGAAGTGTTTCCTACATTACAGATTATTCAATTGCCATGGTGTACTCGTAAAATGTAGGTAAAATACCTAATAGGAAAAATGGCATTACCTAAATAAATGTATAATACCTACCTACCTACCTACCTATTATTCATTCGTTAACCCCAGATATATAATTCTCCACATAATATGCTCTTTGTGAATGTTTTTAATCATTTTACCGATACCGACCGATTGTATCGATACTACCCTACATTCCTGTTACAATTTTTTTATTAAAGCTATGTTATAGTTCGATTGTACATGTACATACCTACTAACTTATTTTTACAAATAATAATCAACACTTGATATTAAAATGTAAGTGCATTGGATTATGGTATCTTAAACATTTAGTAGGATAATAAAAGAAAATAATAAAGTACCTATTCTTATAGGTAGGTACCAATGTAATAATTTACATTTATTTTGTATGTTTCAAATGATGTGTGATAAAAATTACGCAATTCTAATATCATCCAAGTCCGTTCAACCATTCCTGCTACGGAATAGATAATCTAATCTTTATATTTTTTTTTTTTAATTTTATTATTAGGTATAGCTGTAGAATATTTTCGTGTATTGTATATTGTAAGTGAATATAAATTAAGAATAATACAGAACAAAGTTGTAATTATAATGTTATTTATTCATATTAATCTTTTAACTAAATCAATACATAACCATAATTTACAGATTTATTACAAAGCTGTCGTTGTTATTAAGCTGCAAATCAAAATAAATGTAATGATCTAAGTATGTAATACCTGTACCGAAGATAAAATTGTTATCACTTTTTACTACGTCTATCTGTGAGTAGGTAAGCCACTTTTTAGGTGTGTCATGCATGTCATGTCTGACTTAATTTTCGATGGGTGTGCCCCCAGGTGGCCACACATTTACTAATTATAAACTTCGGTCGGTAGTATAATAATTGTAACGTCGTACAGTCAGCTACTTAAGTCACTTAATAAATACATGTTAGAACACAATTTTAAATTAATTTAATTTGTTGTTACTGAAACGTTGCAATTTATTATTTTAACCTATGGACACATTTATCTGATCTAGTCGATCAACTTTCATATTCATTCTATAGTTTATCTCAACAGTATTTTGAATATTATACCTATCATTTAGGATGTGGTTCATATTCACAACTTGTCACTTAATATCATAATAAAACTTACCTATAGGTAACTATTACTATTACATGTATAGGTATATTATACAAACCATTTAAAAAACTACCCGTAGGTACCTATAGTTTATTACTGTATTCCAATGACGTGTGTATTCTTATGATTTGGAGACTATTATAATGCCATAATACTTTTATACCTACCTACTTTTCACTACGGAGTGTAATCCATGAGGTGTATGTACGTATATTCAGTGTTTAGTATTTACACTGACAATGTTCAGTACGTGAAGGCAAGACAGATTACGTCGGATATAACTGCAACCTGTAAACACATTGTTGCCTTTGTCTGGCTTCTACCGAGGCCGGTTCTGCCAGTCTAAATTTATCCTATTGGCAAACTGAAGCCCAGGGTTTGAAGATAGCAACATTGTTTATTATCATGAAAAGCTATAAAGTGTTACGTTAATAGACGATATTACGTGCTTTCATAACTCGGGCTGTTTATACGCTCTTACGTTACCTTAGGTAAGAGGTATATAGCTAATACATAATATGTACTCTACATGAAAGGCGTCTGTGTACTTCCTACCGAGTAGGCTACAAACAGCTTGCAGTATTCATCTCGCTATCTGAGATGGGTGCTTTGTTGCCATTGCCATAAATAGTCTACTCGCCAAATTTAGCTACGAGTAACTTTTGATGTTTGAATTTCAAATCATCTATTGGTATTTCTATAGATTTATCATCGGGCTTCTATGTACCTAATTGGAGTGTGCAGTCGACTAGAGATGATGTAACGGTTAAAGGGCATTCATTCCACTAGCAAGTTTAATGAATGGGTGTAGGTACTAATTGATTGATCGCCGGAGCGTAGGTACGTCCACTGCAATGGATGCCTCGTTGAATGAACACGATAACGATTCACGTGTAACTAATTAAGTACATAGTAAACAGAAATACATAGCCGTTTTTAAGGGATCTGTTTATAATCCATATTGTAGAACGTGGGGTCTATTTTGAGTCATCGATGATAATTTGATGGCATCAAAATGGGCGATTTTTTTTCACTGCGGCGAAAATCATGCGTATTTTTGTGGATGTTTGGATACCATCATTTTCGATAATAATATGACACAATATGATATTGAAATCACCGATGACTTTCAAAAATAACCTCCTGGACACGATTTCGGATATGACTATATTTCTTGGCTCCTACCTATAAGTAGATATATAATTTTAAGTATGTTAGTTTTGTGTATAGGTAGGTACTTCATAGTTGTTTTGTCTACTGCTCTGGTATGAGTCAGGTGCGCCTGCCTGACCCATTAGTAAATGATCATTATTACACGGAAATGTTCATTCCATATTCATTAGAGGTGTAGATCTATCCGTAGGATTTTACCATTATGTGACATAATAGATCAGTATTTTTTTAATACATAAATGTGTTCCTTTCATTACCTACTTAATCTACTAGACCGCGTAGTTGGCTAAAATGTGAAAATGTATCTTATGACTGGTATCTTAATTATTGTAAACTTGTTAGTGTAGGTTATGTTTTATCAGATACTTACTGTTATTAAATTGTTAAAATCTCCGCAAGTGCTGTGCTAGCTTCATTTTTTTTTGTAAGTATTTATGTATTATCTATGTGTGTGAGAAAATAAATTATTGTTGTTGGCAATTATTCTTTTATTGGTCTTATATTCTATAATTATTATTTATTCTATACTTAATTTACGTAGATTGTAGAGGGATACACAAAGTGAAAACAGTATCATAAATAACACTAGAAAATAGTATTTACATTTAATTCACAGCTACAGAGGCATACAAGAGTAAAAATGAAATAACATAGAATATCTAGATATACATAACATTTAATCTTTTGCTCACAAAATTGCCTTCGTCTAACAAGGAGTAAACAAAACTTGTTATATTTTATACTTATCAATGTACTTTTCATAATTGACAAAATATTTTTTTCGCTCGGCGAAAATAATTCATATCATAGGTATGTATCTGGAAGGTCTAAAGTCTAAGACGAAGTGAGTAGTGCCAATAATTTTAAACACCCTACTAATTTGTAGCAATTGTAAATAATTATTAGCACAGTACAGAAAAATAGTGGCGCATAATTTATGAGCTAAAGATACACATACATATTATACAATGACATGACACACAGAAATATAGATAAAGGTACAGTGACACAGATTCTCAAACAAAGATTTAATTCGAATTTAAAATACTGGTAAACGATTAAAGCTATCTCAACAAAAATGGGTCCTTAGACCAACGGTAGAGGTTAAATATTATTAGCATTTAGTAGCCACGAAGTAGTTATAGAGCCTAGAGCGGATTTATTTTTAGTTCAAAACACGGATAGTAGGTGATAGTAGGTTTAACAGTTTTTATTACAGGAGCAGTTTAATTGCTTGTCTCCAAAAGATTTGTCGACTTTTCAGTTATATTTATTTGCTGGTTCTGACGTTCCATAAAAGTAGTTAATTTAAAATTTTGACAAGTGATTAGTGGTCATAAGTATAGATAGTGTTATTACATAGTTATACCTACTAATAAAAACATAGAAATAATTCGTTTTCCTTATTCTACGCTTAATTAATTTAGTAAGATTTATAGATTTTTTAAAGAAAAAACACATTTACACAATGACGTTACACACTAGAAATGATATTTCAATAACGGGCATAAATGTGTTATTTTTCTTAATACATTTTAAAAACAAAATAACTAGATATACCTACCTATTCACAAAAATAAAATGTGTCCAAGATTAAAATTTGGTATCAAACTAAAAATGCGAATTTAAAAGGTCGAGATCTCATTGTACTTGAATGTAAATTTGAAAACCCAATAAAAATATATAACTAAGTATAATTATAATTATTACATATTTTTATAAACAATAAAAATATAAAATTCTTAATATTCGATAATCCTTTAAATTTGTGCAAAACCATAAATTTGCACTTCATAAATAGATTTTACAGCATTACATTACGTGTGCGTCTTTGTACGCGCTCATAAGAATATTTCAGGAATCCGATTTCACACCACAGCGAGAATGCCACATTTTTTCAACATAAACATAAAAATGACACGATTATAGGTACATTATACTTTCTTGATTTGCACTGCAATGGATTACATGTATGTCTGTTGAATTTGGCTGCAGTTCACTTTGTAAAAGGTAGATTACCTATATAAAATTATAATACCTATGAATAACATGAATTAAGATGTTTCAATCATTACACTATTAGTTAGGTAGTTAAGGTAATACGAAGTTTACACACTTAAATTAATTCGATAAGTACGTAAATAAAGTTTTATTTGTTCAACTGTTGGCACAATACGTCAATGCTAAGTTAACTCCTGGCATTAATAATGTAGTATATACCTGTGGTATTTACTTTATCTAATTTTCTTGGTCAAAATAAAACTAGATAACCTCATGGCATAATATAAAATCATTTATCTACTTACGTTTAATTGTAGTATATAATTTGATTATCTCCGATAATTTAAACACGCCATTGAATTAAAAAAATGCGTTTTCACATATCGGTTTTCTAATGTCAACAAGTATAGGATCTCGATATCTGTACCAAATATTATCCAATCGTAACTAGGTACTATTTCAAATCATAAGATGGCATTTTGTTTTCTATATACACCAAAATCTCATTTGTGGAGTGAGATTACTCTTATAACGCATGATACGCATGGATATAATAATATGCATAATATTAGATATATTTGTGTAGATCGTTATACAGGTCGAATTAAAGACGGCACGTACGTATATACATCACAAATGCGCTTGTGTTGAATCAGTCAACAAACGACGCCGACTATGTATTTTTAACATCCTGTATGCTAAATACGTATTTTATTACCACCTGGGGGCTTACCATGACGTCTTATTGCGATCCAATTGAGAACCTAAACATAATCGTTACTCTTTAAATAATAGTAATACATAGCTATCATTTAAAGATATCATTTAGGTAGGTGTCGTATCCTTTTAGATTTATAATCAACCTAAATTGAGCGTCAAGATGTCACAACAAGACGTCATGGTACGAATAAGTAGTAGGTATAACGATTATGTTTAGGTTTCAATTGAATGGCAATAAGACATCATGGTAAGGCCCCTGATCGCACCAGCTTTCATAGACCGACCTGTATTCCACTAGATTAATAATAACAGGTTCTGCAATTCCGATCAACATAATCTATGTGAAATCCTAGCTTGACTAACCAAACATCCACGATGGTTTTGTGCTTTATAAAATTGTGAATGATAAAATTGTGATCTCACTAGCATTTACATGGCGCGACAGTCGCTGTGTCATAGTCGATCACTATTGAAATGATAGTAAAATTACCAGCAGAACTATTCCACGGCGATTCACGTATTGTATTGTAACTCTTAGCCGCTATTTGAGCTTTCATTGCTCTCTCTCTCTCCCTCTCTCACGCTCTCTCGATCGAGAGTTCATGCTAGTTTGCCGCTCTAAATGCTAGTGAACACCAACAGAGAACAATAGTATTTTTGGAAAGCGCTTGTGTCATAATAATGGCAATATTAGGAACAATTTCAGACAATCAAATATTGACCTCCAAGGTTTATCAATACCTAATAGTTTTGCTTACCTAAGTAAAAAGACATTAATTCGCTAGTTATATTGGCTAGTTGTCTTTACGTTTAGCTCCCTGACTGTCGATTCGGATGAATCAATAGATTCAAAGTTATACCCACAGCCTCGTTACACTGTAGTTGTAAAAAGTCTTTTGTCTTAAAATCGTCAAAATGTTTTACTTAAGAGTACAAATAGGTATATTCGTACGGCTTGGCAGGCAGGGCGACTTTCATTGAATCAAAATTGCACATCATCGATATAAATTGCCGCCGTGAAAAATCCGTATCCATTGGCAATGCAATTATTTCAGAATAAAATTTACACGCGCGCCTCTAGCGGCGTAAATTTGCAAAACCGGCAGAAATTAAAGAGAATATTTCTTATTTGACCCAAAGATACTAAAATTCAGTCGCATACAATCAGTAGGGAACAAAAAATGGTTCTCGATGTTACAGACTCTAAATTACTTGTGCTAAAGGCGCTAGTATTTTTTGTACTTTTTCAAATTATTGCATTGGATAGCGATGATCACTATCTTTGCATTTATTTGGATTCGGTACATCCACGGCAATTGTAATAACACCTCCGATAAGTACCTTCCACTTGTGGCATCGCGTGCATTATAGCAAAGTATTAGCCACAGTCTTCAATTCTGACCACTTTAAGCTACCAATGAGGTTCAATGATATCTTCAATTAAGTTTTTGGCAATAGAAAATAGATGGCGCTGCACTATACATTTAGATATTATATTTTATGTAAAAAACTAAAAAACACCTAGGTACCTACTTGACACAAGCGAACACAAATACTGGCACACAAATCGTGCGAAGCCAAAATATAATAAAAAACGTAATATGACAGGTCTACTATTAGTAATGATATATCAGTTCAGCGCCATCTATCGAACCATTTAGGACTTTTTTTAAATTGCATTTGGGTGGTTTTTGGGACCCCTCATTAGAGACCTAACCCCCATTGACATTTAGGTATACAACAAAGCCTTTTCCACAGCAACAATCACAACATAATATTATAAGTAAAACACTCCAATACCAAAACTGAGATCTGATGTTAGAGGAGCACAATTGAATCATCCCAGAATGGAATGGAGTCACTCTGCGTCAAATCCTAGTTCATAAGGTTCAATTTCCTGTAATGCAGTAGTGCCGCGGTCGGGTCCCGTTTGCTATGAGTAAGCGGCGCCGATCTTGCGGGGCGCCCGCGTGAATATGACCTCTTCGTCGTCGGCGTTTATGCTCTCAGCCGCGGTGAGCGCGACGGTGTCGCTGTGCACCACGTGCGGGGACTCGTTGAACTCGTCGAGCTCTTCTGTGCCCGCTGCACAATATTATAATAATATTAATATTATAAATATAATAATGATAACCGGTAGCTACCGGTAGCTTGGTCCCTGCCCCGCTACCGGTGGTACCCTAGGTTTAAGTTTTTTATAATGTTTTGAAGTTTATATAAAAATATTGTAAAAGTTTAGATCTAAGAAAGTTAATAAATGAAGTGAATAATAATAATCATTCTTTATTACAGACACATAGGTCCATAGCTCTAACACATCAATACAAAAATAAGATAAAAAAATAACATAACAATAATTAAGTAGAATTAATACATTATTACCTATTACTCTGTACTCTACTACCTAAATAACAATATTAACATTATTATTGCTGGAAGTGTCAGATTGGCGTTAACTAGCCACCATTAGCCTTTTCAGGGAATTCATGGGGCTCTTCGAAATAAATGTGAACCCGTGACCACGTCTCGGAATATTATAAAATTCCTAGAAGTGGTGATCACGCACTGGCTTATCGCCATTCATTTTTCAAACGTTATTCAGTTAGTTATTCAGTTTGGATCCTGAACAGCACCATACGACATTCATCGCTATCATCGTCCACCAATATCAGCGCATTGCTGAGCCCGGCTCGCTTCCGCGATGAGGATTAGGCTATTATCCACCACGGGGGGGTCAGGTCGCGATTGGTGGATAACACAGGAACCTGGAAATCGTTCTCGGGCTTGTGAGTTTCCTCACAATGATTTCCTTCACGGAAATGTGAGTGATAATTACATATACATACTTATGTTTGTGCAATAATGCCCACCATGTATAGATTTACCTGAATAGTCAGAGGGAGTTAGCAGCAAGTACTGTTCGGAACGCGTCGGCCACAGTAGGTGTGCCATCACACAGAACGCCAAGCAATCCGCCGAGTATGTTATCCCTGAAATGAAAAAAAAAAACAAAACAACTTTAACCATAAAGTTTTATTTACCAATAGATGGTGACCGCGCTGTAACTTGCCCCCTTTACAATTCGTCACCGGGTTCGAACCTCGGCTCCAGACCAGTGACTTCGCGTACCTATGTGACGTGCGGGTTTCCATCGCTCCGTACTTAGGCACGCCCGGTTATTGTCCATTGATATCGGTCGCTAAACCATATCTGTGGTCAAGGTCTGACACCAGAGGTCAGCACTATACCTAACGAAAACTGCCTGCCATTTATAGATTTTAGAACTTAAACCTTGTTTTGCCTTCCAGTTTAGTGGTAACACCGGCCATTCAAAAAAAATCTAGTAAATAGTTCCTTATTAAAAAAGAAAAGGAAATCTCACCCAGCAGAAACTTGAACCGCCACAGCGGACTGATCTGCAGCGCGACGAGCGCGATGACCGGCAAGTACACGAACCAGACCAGGCTGGAGGCGCCGAAGTGCAGCAGGAAGTTCAGCTTGGGCATGTTGTGCTCGTACACCATGGTGTGGCGCAGCTCCAGCACGAACCAGGACATGATGGCGACGCGCAGGCCCAGCATCAGCCAGCCCGGCCACGTCTGGTACTCGTCGATCTCCTCTATGATGTCCACCTCCGTCTTAAACAATACAACATTATAGTTACATCCTTCCTACTAATATTATAAACGCGAAAGTTTGTGTGTTTGTATGTTTGTTACGTCTTCAAGCTCAAGCGGGCGAACCAATTTTGATGAAATTTGGTATAGAGGTAGCTAACACCGCGGGACGCAGCTAGTAATATTATAAACGCGGAAGTTTGTGAGTATGTATGTATATTTGTTGCTCTTTCAGTTGAATGGATTTTGATGAAACTTCATAATAATAATATTAATAATAAATTTAATAGTGGACAGAACTGTTACGCATAAAATTACCATCCAATCGCTACTAAACTCATTTGGATGGGACTTATTGATTCTATGGCGAACCAAAATTATCCAATCACATCTTCTAACTACTTATTTACTCATAATGAATCATTCAAAGACAAAAACCTCTAGACAGTTTTTCCATTTATTATAATATTAGCATTTAAATACCGCATAAAGTTTATGATGAACCGTGATCTTGTTGTAAAAATTGATACACAATATAAAAAAATCTAAACGAATACGTTACGCTATTTATGTATTCTATATAATATTCTATGTTTAGGTTACGCTGCCGGTCTCTGTAGCCAATAAGCGAACCATGAGCCAATCCAAGGTATCGTGTCCTCGGCATTTCTTGTCATGCGGAATACTAGTAGAATTTAAAACCTAATACATAATATAATGCGAGATTGAATGTTTGTTCGTTACTACATCACACTAAATCGGCGGAAAGGACTCCATTAAAATAATACTATATTATTTGAGTTGCAACTTGGAGTAAATTTTATTACCAAATACCTACTTACTTTGGGTGAAATAGGGTACCTATTAAAGTTTATAAATTAGCAAAACAAGATAACCGCAAGTGAACCCACTTCAAGCTAGCACAGACAGCTAGCATCAATAAACAAATAATTGTGTTATCAATGGAAATTGTTTTTTTTTCTCAAGCATTTCGTGACATAAATTTTTTTTTCAATAAAACTTGGTGACGGCACAGCCTGGTTTATAAGTGATCGACAAACATACGTACCGTACATAGCCGATTCGTCCAAAATAGCGATTTCGATTCGCTCCGCGCCGTGTCTAATTAAAATTACCATACCTAAGAATATAATATTACACAAAACTTTTCTTCGCTTTGTGAACACCTCACACTATTATTTAATCTCTGGTTTAACATAAATAAGCATAATAATACAATGAAGTATACTTATATAGACCCGTTACAACTCCCGCCGTTACTCAAATAAGACACGACGTGTCAAGTATTTAATGTGTTTTTTTATTACGAGTAAACGGTTATTTTCTTATTGAAGTTATAATGAAGCAGCTGTTGTTGGTTATTCATATTATATTTACTTTTCTAATAACATATTGCAGTTCTTCAGATTGTGGCAATAAAAATATTATACAACTAAAACAAGGAAAAATAAAAGGTTTATACAATTATTTAGGCCAATATTGGTCGTACTTGGGAGTGCCCTATGCTAAGTTTGAGGGAAGATTTAAGGTTCGTAAGCATGTTTTGTTTTACCTTCCTACGCCCAAGGCTAATTAAATAACATACCTACGTAGGTACGGCGGCGTAGGTAGGTACTGCAGAAAGTTCTGATAATACCGGTTTTATATATTTTACAAGTTTCTATTTAAATCACTGTATAGCTAGTACGAGGGTGAATCAAAAAATTCTTGGAATCAATATTAAAAAATGCAAAGATTTAAATAATAATATTTTATTTTTCTACATAATCTCCCTCCAATGCAATGCATTTAGAATAACGCGTTTCTAACTTCCTTATTCCTTGTGAAAAAAAATTATTTTCTTGACTCTCGAAAAAGTCCTCTACGGCAGCTATAACCGCGTCATTATCGTGAAATTTTGTTCCACGAATTTCCTCTTTTAATTTTGGAAATAAGTGAAAATCACTTGGGGCTAAGTCCGGAGAATATGGTGGGTGGTCAAGGAGATTGAAGCCAGCACAGCGGATTGCGTTGAGCGCAACTTCCGATCGATGAGCAGGAGCGTTATCTTGAAGGAACAACACGCCCAACGACAGTTTTCCACGACGTTTTTCTTTAATCGCTTCACGCACTTTCGGGATTAAATTTGCATAATAGGGTCCAGTAATCGTCTGGCCTTTTGGCATGTAATCAATAAAAAGGATTCCTTCACTATCCCAGAACACAGAGGCCATAACTTTGCCAGCGGTAGGAGCAACTCGAAATTTCTTAATGGATGGAGAGGATGGTCGTTTCCAAGACATGCTTTGTCTTTTAGTTTCAGGATCAAAATGGTGGACCCACGTTTCATCCATGGTGACAAGACGACGGCAAAAATTATCCGAATCACGCTGGAACATTTCGAGATTACGCTTGGAAATTTCCAAACGTCGCTTTTTGTTTTCGTCGGTTAACATTCGTGGCACCCATCTTGCAGACACTTTTTTGAACCCCAGTGAATCAATTAAAATGGATTGAACGCTACCAAAAGATATCTTTAGGATCTCAGCTATATGTTTTATAGTCATTCTTCTGTCTTCCAAAACCAGATTCTCAACCTTTTTGACATTTTCTTCTGTAACGGAGGTTGAAGGCCGCCCAGAACGCGGGTCATCTTTACAGCTTGATCTACCTCTTTTAAATTCAGCCACCCAGTACGCAACCGTAGAATAGGGTACAGCATCACCCCCTAATGTCTGCTGAATGTCCAAAAAAATTTCCTTCGTAGACATTTTTTTCAAACTGAGATATTTTATCACCGCACGTAACTCACTTTTATCCATAATTTTGACTTTTTAGCAACTCGTTGCACAAAAAAATTTATTACATGCGAACGAACTGACAAAAACAAGTGACAGTCTGCATAAATATAGTGTGATAGACACTCTTTAATTTGAATATCGAACTTGATCCAAAAAGGTTTCATATATATGCACTTCTAAGAACTTTTTGATTCACCCTCGTATGTTGCTCTTATTACTTATCGAATATCGATGGATTTAGGTATATTTTTTGGGTAAAACCTGCTGTATCGCAACTTTGAATAGCATTATTATTAGCATTATTGGGACTGGAAGACAATCACACGAAAGTATAATAAGGCATCCCTTACTGCTAATGCTAATGCTGCAGCTAATTCCTAATGCTGCAGCTGTATTGAAAAAAATAATATTTGTGTACATTTCATTCATTGAAGACATTATAGTTATATATATTATAGTTTGGTAAGAATATCAATGTATTGGGTGGCATTGGCAACATATCGACGCAATGGAATTGTAAAATGATAATATGTTGTTGTATGTTTGTTTATACTGTAGAGTAAATAACGACGTTTTGCAGGAACCAGGCGAACCTCCATCATGGAAGGGCACGTTTAGAGCCAACCGTTTCGATCTCACTTGCAAACAGTATTCCCCAGCGAAAAACACAGTGAAAGGCGACGAAGACTGCTTCAATCTGAACGTGTACACGCCTGTGGCGCCTTCGAACACCACTGGAACACTGCTACCTGTGATATTTTTCATCCCCGGCGGAGGTTACTACAAAGTATCCAACAGCGATAGCGTATACAACGCCCGATATTTAGTCCAGAAGGATGTAGTAGTCGTCAATATAAACTACAGGGTCGGTGCGTTCGGATTCCTTTGCCTGAAGAATGATGGAGCGCCTGGTAACATGGGACTGAAGGACCAGTTGGCTGCTCTGAGATGGGTCAACGACAACATCGCTTCTTTTGGCGGAGATCCGAACAGCGTGACGTTGTTCGGTCAAAGTGTTGGAGCGGCTTCCGTTGACACCTTCGTTTCGACCCAAACTGCCGAAGGATTGTTCCATCGGGCTATTATGGACAGCGGCACGTCACTAGGCCCCCAATCTTATGACAAGGAGCCCATCTCAACCGCGTCAGAAGTTGCTTCTCGCTTGGGATACAATACTACGGACACTGATGAGCTCCTGCAAATATTTCTAAACGCTACAGCCGACGACCTGGCCAGAGTATCGTATAAAAATGTGAAAAACGATCCTCTAGCGCCGTACATCTTTAAACCGTGCATGGAACGACCCAATACCAGTGGCAAGTCCATATTAAGCACAAGCCCAAGAGAATTAGTCAAATCAGTACGAGATATCGCCAACATCAGTATCATAATGGGATACAATAGTAAAGAAGGTATCTTTTGGGCCCAACATTACACCAGAAAATGCGGTCTGAAAAAGCTGGATGCAGATTTTTCATCGGCCCTTCCTAAAATATTTACTTACAAACAGCCAGAGGACAAAGCGTTATTGATAGCCGATATTAAGGAGTTCTATTTCAAAAATTCATCCGTTAATTATAACGGGCTAATTGATTATTTTACTGATGTTGCGATCACGAGCTCTTGTGTGACTAAGATGGAAGCATATTTAACGAATCCGAACATAACTATGTTCAACTATTATTGCACTTATGACTCCATAAGGAATTTGCGTAAAATTCAGTCGAAATTACGGAATACCACTCAAGGGGCGACTCACACCGACGAGTTGTTTTACTTGTTTGACCCTAAAGTATATCGCTATAATACCCCGATTCATTATGACAAGGTAATGATAGACAGGATGATCAATCTATGGACCAACTTTGCAAAAACCGGGTAAGTAAAATGACGCCTTATGTAAATAATATGGTTTATTGATTTTAGTCCTATCTAACGTTTCTTTTATTATTTCAGCGTACCAACAGCAAATGATATCGAATGGCCTAAGAGTGACAATATGTTGAAATACCTCAAACTGGACAAAGACATAGAAGTAATAAATCTACCAAATAAAGACAGAATAGACTTCTGGAAGAGAGCGTATGCGACTTACCTACAAACATGATTCTTGAGTAATAAACAGACAACGACTTCATCAAGTCGAGGAAACAATAATGCAAAAGATTCATATTAATGTCAATAAATTTAACTTATACCACAGGAATATATATATTAATACCCTAGCTTATACCACAGTTATCTCGTGATTTTTTTGTCTGATAGGTATCTAAGTATTTACTAGAAATTTAAATGCCAAGGTCAATTATATTCGGACTCTGGTGAGTTTTATTTCATCTCCAATATAAACTGCGATGGAATTTCCAAGCGAACAACCGCAATCGCTATGAACTTTTTTTATCGACGCACAAAACATGAATTTGGATATATTCCTACCTAGTAAAACATGCCGGTGAGGAGTTGTTTAGGCATCAGAGATATTTTTACAAAACTGATTAAAGAGACGACTAGGTCGTCCGATGCCGGTAAGTATCACGCTCAGTGCCATTACGTGAATAGTATTAGTGCATTGTTAGTACCCCCCACAATTTGGGATGCAAAATGTTGCATAGCACTGCAATGAGGTTTTACTGCGAGAATCATATATCAAGTCTCACATTCCCAGTTGACATCAACATTTTACTTACAGCCGAAATTTAATATTGTATCTGCTATCCAAGATTGAAATCGATCTTGGATTGCTGCCTATCTTTCGATCGATTTCCAATGCCTTTATAAACCAATCCACGGATCGGTTATTGGCACGTTTGACCCTAAAAATGGATTGTGATATCAATCCCAGATAGCAAAATTTGGATTGGATTGATTAATTATTTCGGCCGTTCATGACATACCGTGTTCCAGACATATAGCAATATGTGGACGATCCCATAAGCCAGCCACACACCAAACACGAGCGGTTTGTATGAGAGCTCCAACCTGGTCACCGCCCATCCTTTCGCCAACAACAGCAGTAGCAGCATGAACAAAGTCTGGAAACGTAATTAAACGCATAAAGTTACTCAAAGGACACAACAACAAAACGAATTTGTGGGTGATCCTATTCGAAACTATCGTATTCAAAGCGTTTCATTTATATATATCAAGGTAGGAAAAAATAGCGCACTTTATTGTTTGATTTGCATACTTATCAGCTTGTAAACACTTGAATAAATAGTAATGAAACAATTGTGTAGAACCTTTTCTAAGTTTGTTTCGTATTAAGTACAATGTAGTTTATACTCACACACATACACACACGCACGCACGAACGCATTCTAACGTTCGTGACGAACTGCGTTTGACGTACAGCGTGTAATCACGCATATTTTACACTCTAACATTATTATAACAAAAGCAGGTTAATTAATTTAGGTTCAAACTGGTGCACTTAGAGGCCATCAATTCATGTCAAAAAAGACTCGCTCAAACTCAATCAAATAGCCAAATGTTAGAGCTTTGACTAATCTCAATTCAAATAAGCGTTATTTGGCATCTCTATTCATGAATCCTAAAAATAATTATTATTATAAAACTTTGGCCTCACTTACCCTGCTCATAATATCAAGTATGTCTCCTGCAACGGAAAGTCCATTGAATCCAACTCCATCGGCAGCAAACTTCACTGTATGCAGCACATTGAAACAAAGTGCGATGAACTCGAGGAACAGACTGAATGTAAACAACTTTGTCACTGGATGCTTTTGTATTCTGTAAAATGTAGAATTGAAACTTTTTTAGTACTGGTTAATGAGATGGCTCATCTGATGGCAAGCGGCACAATATGCAGTAACAATAACTGTGGTGCTACCCAAAACTTTGCACAGCAAAATCTTGCACGGCATTGCACTGCGCTAGTCATTCTAAAATCCATATTAAGCACATTTATTGTCAATATGGTTTTTAGTCAATAAAGCATATAAAAACAATTATGTCATTAAAACCAGGCATAATATTGAATGGATATTTATTTAAATAGTATGGGCTATATTATGTTCTCCTGAATGACATATTATTGTGTTATCTTAACTTTTGTATAAGTAACAACTACATCTACATAAGCCATGATCATCAAACCATTTTTACATAGATAGTAAAACTTAGCCATATTAAGTAAATGCTAAAAACTTGACAGGAACCCTTGATGTTCAGATGCCTAAAAGATGGCTAAATTAAGCATAATGACAAATCAAATCAAGAAAGAGGCTTACCTGACAGCGTATATTTGCACCGGCAATAAAACGATATAACATAACCAAAACACAAGATATAACTCAAGTGTATTCTGTCTATCAAACGAGAATTGGTATAAAAGTGTGTTGTAGAATGACAAATTAGGGCTTCCGTTGACTAGCCAGAAGTCATACTGGACTGTCTGTGGCATTGCCGTTAACGTCTTGTTGTCTTTTGCCGGTGCGCCGGTGTAATGATGCCAAGAGCATGTCTCTTCATCTAGGTAGCATGATACCATTGAAACATACCAAAACCTGTGGATAAAAAAACATTTATTAGGGTAAAAGGTAAAAATGAATGCAAGTGCGCAACATTGAAAGAAAATGATTATTAAGGTCAACAGTTATTCTGAAACTGTTTCAGCAATGTCCATTTAAATCCAGTTTAATATCTATAGCTGAATCTATGAATGGAAACGGTAATTTTGTAGAATTATAAGCCACAAAATTGTGTAACTAACTTACCTAGGTTGACCAGAATTCTGGATCACATAAGTAAACTGATTTTTCTTTATGACATTCCATGGAGTATCTTCGTCCACACATAATTCTCCTTTCGTACAGGGTATTCTCCTAAACAGGTCCTGGCCGTATGCATTACATTTAGGATGGTATGCAGTAGCATTCAAATTTTGGAACATTACTTGACATGCTTCCTGTTTATCAATAATGTCTCTACTTTTGTAGTAATGAAGAAAATGAGTCCTATCCAGGACCGCAAACGTAATAGGATATTTAAACTGCTCTTTTGAAGTTATATTCCCAAATATATATCCATATGTTTCCTTTTGATAATGAATGTCAGTTTTCTGGAAACCAAACTTCACTAGGAACTTAAAGAATTCTCCCGTGGAAAATTCCCCCGTAATGTGCGTGGCGGACACATCGAGGAGTATAAAGGAAATTAATATTAATACGATCTTCGCACGCATCTTGAAACAGGTAAAGTATTTACATTGCACCATACCATTTCTGTGCGCGGTCTTTCGCACTAAGCTATGTATATATTTTTACTAAACTGTGCCATACCATTATCACTGTATAACATTATTTGCTTGGTAAGTACGGCAATGAAAATTACAAAACACGAAAAATTGCGAAAATCGCTTGTCCTTTCCCTACTCCCCTATTTCCAGCCAGAGTAACTTTTTTTCCACATTTGACATGAACAGTGCTACCAGTGCCGATGGGCAATTTCGGACGACATGTTGATCGAAAAGGAACGGGTTTTAACCAAAAAGGACGGTATTGATGAATAAATAGATTTATTAATTTGGAAAAATGATGAATTTATTTGTGCGGTAGGTAACAACGATATCTGCAGTATTATATTTAAGTATGCGCAGAGAGTCCGGAAGTTTGTTTTTCAGTATAGTAAATGATGAGCATCGAACATGACAGTATGCATTTTTTTTAGTTTCTGGGAAAATGTGCAGGCAATGTAAAATCTCGTATTTCGCCTAGCTTCCCAGACGACCAAATCAATTTCCTCGATTAAAATACTACTTCAGTGTCTTCAGTGATGAGTTCCAGCGACCATCCTAAAATAATGATGGTTTTGGCCAAGGGACGGAGAAAGGATGGTCCGACATTGAAAGGTACGGAAAACCGTCCGAAAAGGGATGGTCTGGCAGCGCTAGACATGAATAACATGACATGACACCTACGTAATCGTCGGTGATAATTATTATTTTTTTTTTGTTTAAGGTATGGCATCGCACGGTTTGTGCATTTAGCCAGTGTCAAGTATTTTATTATTTAAATATGTTTTATTTTTACATCAAGAAAGTCACAGCAATATAGCAATCGTGTTCAAGTAGTCAAGTCAATTATTTACAACGTCAAAGTCACGATTCAGTAAAGTAGTGGATGCTTTACTGAAACTTCCTGGGAGTTTTGGAAAAAATGCGAAATGACACGATTTTCGAGTTTATATCATTCGCCTACACTCGTGCACGTTAACGAACACTTAATGATTAATATTCCACCAATATTACACATTAACACTCGAAGAAACACAAGTTTGAGATAATAATACAAAACCAACAACGTCTCACTATCGGATTCCCGCCAAAACTCGGGTGATAATTATTATTTAGGTAGGTACCTATGCTATGTAGGTACTAGTTACCTACTACCTAGGTAGTAGGCCTGGGTAATATCGCTTTTTCTGAGTATCGCATCTAAATCTGATTTCTAGTTTCAATATATGAATTCGAAACCATATATTTTAATATATAGATATTGTGGGTACCTACGGTATGCTTCAAGCATGGTCACAATCACAAGTAGATATTTGAATTAAAGCTAATCGGATATTGGCGATGCGAATGTATTTTCATACATTATCTCCCCTCTTTCCCCCCACTCTCCTTTCACCCCCTCTCCTCCCCCGCACCCCCCCCCCCCCCCTCTTTCTCCCCTCTTCTCCCTCCACTCTAACCTCTTTTCCCCACTCTCCCCCTTTCTCCCCCTCCCCTCCCCCGCACTCTCCCCCCTCTCCTCCCATCGCACTCTACCCCTTTAATTACTTGCCAAATTTAATTACGATCCGTTCAGCCATTTCTTGTGTTCCGTAGGGGGTAGATCTAAAGAATACCTTATAATTTCAACCCTCTTGCTTTTCCGCCTTTAGGGATGATTTTGCAAAAGAACTGAACCCCGTATTTCTTTATTTCTTACCAAAAGTCTACAAATAAATTTTCAGAATCAGAGTCATAATAATATTCGATCCAACATCCGATATCCATCCCGCTCAGATATTGGCCCGCTAGCCGAGTCCGATGCGACGCACGCGATACGCAAATAACTATACATCCTAAAATATATGAATTTTGAACCGACATCCGATATCCATCGATATCGGCCGAATCCGATGCGATTCTCGCGATACGCAAAAAACTATATATCCTAAAATATTATATGAATTTTGAACCGACATCCGATATCCATCGATATCGGCCGAATCCGATGCGATGCACGCGATACGCAAAAAACTACATATCCTAAAATATATGAATTTTGAACGAGCCAGTATATAGTTTCCCGATATTGTACCTATATATAGATTTTGTATCTATATAATAATATGATTTGTATCTCCCACCTCTACTAGGTAGGCCTCCTTGCCTGCCTGACTGAATGGAGTTTCTTTTCCTGACAGTTGGATGTAAACAGTTTGATTTCAAACGCTACGCGCAAGTAGGTATATAGATTAAGTATAGAGGTGATCACTGGTCCATTTGCGAGCAAAACCACCAGTACGCCAACTACTCACAAGCCAAAGACCTAAACTGCCAATGGAGCACTTAAAAGTCTGAGTCCTACCTATTTAACTGGCGGACTTGCTCGCCGGCTTGTTGTGCATGCTTGAAACTCCATGTCCACGGTGCAAAAGACCGCCAGTAGATCCGGCTAACCGGCGAGCTGACAGACTATTTGTGACTTTGCTTTGAAGGCGATCGCACGCGCAGCACGGCAGTCCAGTAGCTGCACAAATCTGGGTTACGCTCGTGTCTGCAGCTAGTTTTTATATTAGAGGGGGCGCTACCCCCCCCCCTCTAAATAAAAGGGGATCCCCCTTAAATACCTGTGCATTTCAATCTGATTTTTAGTATTTAATGATAAACCGGCAACAGAAATACATCATAATTATTTTGATTGAAAATTTCAATATTGTCTAACTATCACGGTTCATGACATACAGCCTGGTGACAGACGAACAGGCAGACAGACATACAGACAGTCAAACGGACGGACAGTGGAGTCTTGGTCGTCGAGGGGGAGTTCAATTTAACTTTTGTTCTTTCAGTACCTATATAGGTAACCTACCTAGGTAACAAAGTAATTATGTCTGGGAGCACGTCATGACTTCGCCAGAGACTTCGACGAGAGTAGACTGTTTGGTATTAATTGGTATGTTATGGTAAAACGCGAGTTGACGAGCCAACGAGCCAATGGATCAACCCCTTAAAAGTATCGATATCATAATACCGGTACCTATAAGACAAAATTCCGATAACGTCATTACTGGTATTTTACTTTGAATAGACACCATTATCGGTATTTTATCATGTATCGGTAATACCGATATTTTGCAATTATCGATATCGACCCCTGTCTAGTACGGTAGAACCATTTTGAGGGTAGAACCTTTTTGTGGTGAAGTGAAAAATGAAAACATTTTTACTGCATGGACCGGTAGTAGGTATCAGAAATGATTATGATTAATCTGAGTTCTTCTGGCAGAATGTGGAAACAGCACCATGGCCACCATGGGCAAAGAAGAAAAAAAAACATTTATCTTTCCATCGACAGCTTTTTATGCCACGTTTCGAAGGTTCTTTACACTCTACGACAAAAATAACCGTTCTACGACATTGCATTTCACGAAATTGGATGCCCGTCGCACACCATCAACCCACATCAAGCAGACTCTAGTTGTCAAAAATTGCTAAATTGCAATTAGCTGTCATTGTCATAATATCTGCCTACTACTGCACTGCACTGCCATCTGCAGGCGTTTTTGTTATTTTTATTTCATTTCATGGCGGATGGGTATAGCGAACGATACGCGAACGCAATGGCGAATCTGAAGCCTGTTTGATACAATTTTACGAAGTGTTATATGCAAGTGTTGTCAAGATTATACCTTGATCATATAGCGCCTTCTTGGCACTGGCAGTGATGGTAATAATGGACATTCAACCCTTCACAATCATGTCTGCGGAAGTGTTCGTGCCATAGCAACTATCAGTCCATCTTGCCTACCCATTTCCTTTGTGATCTAGTTAACAATTTCTCCGACTTCTGTGGAAATTACCTGTGTCCGGGTTAGCAGTGTGCTAAACTGATTTTAATTATTGGAGCTAGTTGCTTAGTTCAGTGTATAAAGGTGAAATAACTGTATAGTCTTCGTTAACCTCGAACGCGGAAGTTCGTTACTAGCCGGACCGATTTTTTAGTATATTTCCAATTATAATGTGCGAAATGTGTAATTGATAGTGCCAATATTTTACGACTGAAAGCAGATAACATGGGTTTATTATGAAAGGGGTTTAGGCGGTGATGGTACCTATAATAATGCATGAAGTAGGAGTGCCTCAACTACCAGCTGACGACAGCCTTGAGAATGCCGAGTGGTACTGGGGCGATATAACCAGGTAAGACCTTCGAAATACTCATTTATCGTAGCTGTAACTTAGCTTCTCATTTATGTGATGAGACATTGCACAAATTAAAACTTATTTTCAGTGTTCAACACCAGTATTTGGGTCATATAATCTTTATCATAGATTTTACAGTTGATAAATTTGTTTATCAATGTTAATGAATTTGCAGCTGTATATTTTCAAGTCACTGTTTTTGATTATAATTCTATTAATTTTATACATTTAAATGTGTACCTTTTGATTGTTACAGAGATCAGACAACAGAGAAGCTGAGGGACACATGTGATGGGACATTCCTTGTACGCAATGCATCAAACAAAGACTCTGGATACACACTGACTGTGAGGAAAGGTGGCACAAACAAATTAATAAAGATCTACAACCATGAGGGGCGCTATGGCTTCTGTGAACCTTTTGAATTCAACTCTGTGGTAGATCTTGTACGGTTTTACACGGAATACTCCCTCGCTCATTGCAACAGCAGCCTCGATATCAAACTCTTATATCCCCTGTCCAGACTACAGGAAAATGAAGGCGGTGAAAACATTAGTGATGATTCCCTAGAAGACAAATACAAAGAGATACATGAGCGGTATATTCTCAAGACGAGAGATTACGATGTCTCTTTTCACGAGTACACTAGGCTGAGAGAAGAAGTCAACCTCAAACGGCAAGCGCTGGACTCCTTCAAGGAAACTGTGAAAATATTTGAGGAGCATTTGAAACTGCAGGAGAAAATGCTAGCGGAAACTCAGCCACATGAGAAAAATATGCTTGTGAATAATAACAGGGCGTTGATAGCAAAAGTGCAGAGGTTCAAAGAGTCTAAAACGAATTTGAATAAGATTTTACGGGACACTCTGGAGTGCAAGCTGCAACTTGAAAGGAAAATCACAAAGCTGAAGTCTGATGTTCTAGATCTTTATAATGTCAAGGATCGATATAAACTGTGAGTTCTTCCATCTAGCATTGTAATAAAATGCACATCACCTTAATTTTGCATCACTTTCACATAGGTATCTACTGTAACCACTACTGAAGTTTGTGTCTCTCATATTGTTCTGTGGACCATTGCACAAGTATACAGTTATGATAAGGACTCCAGATCTAATTTGTTTTTCCAAAACTTCGATTCATCTACCGATTTTTTAATCAATTCAACTGAACAAACATCAACCAAAATGTACTTTATTTGCAGCTTGCAATACAAAAATATCTACTCGACAGTGTCTTGCAACCAAGTTCAGACACACAAACAAAGGCTGTAACAATGATTAAGCCGAAGTTTTTTTTTGCTTTTCACCATTAAAACGTTTTGTTTTAGACTATGGATTGTCCGTCTTAATTCTTATCCTAGTGGCTTAGCCAAAAAGCTAAATAGAATAATTTAATATCAAACAATGTCTTTGTATTCCAGTTGGTTACAAGGGAGAGGCAAATCAGATGAATACCTTAAAGCTTTAGAAGAAGATAACATTCATAAGTTGGAGAAGCTATACGCACACCGCGAAAGCAGTACGTGGAGAGTTGATTGCACCAGAGATGAAGCAACAAAGATGTTGACTGGAAAACCCCAAGGAACGTTTCTAATACGGCCTAATTCAACTGGAGAGCTGGCTTTGTCTATTGTTTGCAACAATATGGTCTTTCACTGCATTATATTCAAGACTGCACGCGGCTATGGTTTTGCGGAACCTTATAATGTTTATGAGTAAGAAACTTTTGCTTGTACCTTGTATTATTCCATTTATTTATATAATATGTTTTATAAGCATACTGTATAATATTGCAAATGCAGTTCTGGTGGCACTGCAAAAAATATGAATTAATGTGAAGTTGACATAAAAAAATGTTTCACCTATTTTAGGTAATTTTTTAAAGCCTTAAGAAAAAGTTTGCTTATTATGCTTAGTGCATGCTTTAAAATGGTTGGGATGGTCAAGATCGTTAAACCACCAGAATAACATTTTACTGTCATCTGTCATTTGATGAGTGATGGCATCATGGCCCAGTTGACTTGGTATGGTCATGTCTGCCTATAAAATTCCTAACGACTCCCTACTTGAGAATGGTTATACCCAGGTTATATCATGTCAGAAGACAATAACGCTGGTATGGTGTTATATATATGTGTAAATCACTACATTGTGCAGATTAGAGGAAAATCAACCATATTATATGCTATTTAATATGGCAAAAACATCTTTCCTTATGTTCACAAACATCATGGAGCAAATTGCTGTCATTCACACAAATATTTATCCTGTGACAAATAAAGAATAACTATATATACCCCACTTGTAATTGTCTAATCTATATATATAATTAATAGGTAATTGCGCCCTCAACTCGGTTTGTCTGGTTATCCAAAGAACTGAATTACATTATTAGTTTCAGAACTCTCAATGAGCTGGTACTACACTATGCGGTGAACTCATTAGAGGAACACAACGAACAACTTTGTACGAGTCTCATGTATCCTGTTAACGCACATCTTGTGAAGAAACCAGAGAAATAACAGGAATGCAGGAGCTACATGGGACTATATCAAGAGGAAATAGTGAGGAACCACAGTAAGATTTGTGAAAAAATCTTAAACAATTCAGTAAGAATTTCAAGTCTTATCTGTCTCTTCCATGGCAATTAAGGGGATTTGTATGTTTTTGATCCACAGGAATAGTTTTTTTTTAAAAGCAGGTGTGAAAAGCCGCAAGCAAAACTTAACATTTAAATACTATAAAAATTCAAAGGCATCTTCCAACAGAAAAATGAAAAAATATTTCATGAATCCGATGAAGTACTACACTTTATTCAAATATGTGGAAATAAACATTAATTCCTTTTGTGATAGAAGTATGCATGCAGTGTATGTGTATTTAATAAATATAAGAAAAAAATGCCCAATTATGATTATAGATTTGGGAAAAATCTACTAATTACAATAATTGATGAAATCAAAGTCTTATGAGAAAATAAGTAATCTGTTTTATAAACTACACAATTATGCTACATTTCTATATATTATAAAGAGCTTATAGTTAGACATCTAACATCTAAATGTCCTATTTATAAATTATTCCAGTTTAAGGAAAAAAAAATATTGTAACAGCAAAACTGATGAGCAAGGTCAGATAACATGTTTTCAGTAGCTAATTGTGTCACAAAGGTGTCATTTGTAAGGGCTTAGGTGAACTATATGTTGCTCAAATGCTGTGTGTAAACAGCTTTACACTACAACTGAGGTGTAGCAAAGTTCTAAGTTCTCTTTAGATACTTGACCCTTACATTCATAAATTGTTGTACCTACATCTAGAGCATAATAATTTTCTCTAGAGCAATAATGGAGTCTCAAATTTAATTATACTTCATGTCTGTATTTTTCCTACTAAATTGTTGCTGTAACTCAATCGATTTTCTAAACTAGTTCATATAGTTTACCAGAGAAAGACTGTCTTTTCTATTATCAGTGGTGATCTTCCCTCTTGCCACTGCTTATGTAATTTGAACAAACGGACATACTTTTATATTCTTCGTAATACATTTTAATTATATATAGTGAAGTATCATTCACTTCGAGCTTTTCCCAGATACTAGTTCTGGACTGTTTTCCTGCGTATTCCTTGAAGAATTAATTACCTCAAGATAAGAAATGTTGTTTTAGAACATTCTGAGCCGTCTTGAGCCATTTTTACTGAACTGCGCAAGATGAGTTCCACATAGATCTTACTAGAAGCTTGGTGTTGCGACGATGAGGGGCCTTTAAGGATCGGTAGATGTGTGAAACGGCTGATTCGAAATCGGAGACTGTTGAAATCGATTATATAATGGTATTAATGAATGTGTTAGTGTAGGCTCGTTTCTGATCAAGTGTTGAGTCTGCAATGCCTGTGCAATGTATAATACTTACCGAATCTCACCAAATATACTCTTTGAGACGACTCAGCTCAACTTAAATAATAGGTACCTAACTAAGGATCCAACACATTGCAAATTTTGTTATGAACAAAAATATTATTTGCGAACATGTGGCAAGCAATAATAATTATTGTGTTACTCTGAATTATTTATTGTCGTCATAAAAGACGGTATTTTTGGTGAAATCGATGAAATTGGTGTTAGCAACTTATGGAGGGTTGTCATATTTGTAATTAGACCATGAGTGCGGGCGGTTAGTGAGTGAGACATAAGATCGAGGCTGCGCCGTTATTGGCTATCGATCCTTTGTCTCATTCACTGAGTACTTGCACTCGCTAACTCTGTCTACTTAGCTATGTGTGAGTGAACGATTATAATAATATAATTATGGATTTGATATTATGATTAGATCATTTTAATAATAATAATGTTAATTTCATTATGTATATGGCACATGCATATTCTACATCTAGTATTGTTTTATGGTACTTAGATAATATTATGTTACATAGCCAAAAGGGACCATGCATGGCTTGAGTTGTCATAAGTATTGCGGTTTTCAATAACATGCAAAGTATTATTTTATCCAATCAAAAACTAATGTCTATAAATATGTTTTTAAGTTGTTAAATTCTGTAAGGTGTAAATTCGTTTGTTGTTGGCCTAAAACATGATATAATGTAAATTAAGAGTATTCGAAACATCGTCTTTAAGTTAGGCAGACTCAACACGTCATGTCAAGATCTAAATTCACCGAACTTCAATACCCGATACATTACAAGACTAGAAAAACAGTTGAGGAATACCAAATTAAGCGATTTAAGGCGAGGTTATACTCAATTTCGAAGTTTTTAAAGCTCAGGAAGAGCGAAATTTTTTTTTGTTAAATGTATTTTACAATGATGACGATTGGGAAGACAGAAACTAGATTTCCTACGAATAATTCGCTCTATAAAAATCACACAATGGCACTAAATCCCATTTTACCTTATCACCTACAAAAAGATTCCATCATGTAACGACGTGAGAGTTTTACCTATAAATGGGAATTTTGTATAGGAAGCGATGGGAACTCATATGCTCTAATTTCGTTATTACATTTTTTACAATAAATAGAAACAGAACAATATTCATAAAACTAGCAGTTCAAGCGCTCGCGGCCATCTGCCGGTACAACTTGGCCACCACCTTAGTACAACCTGGCCTTAAGGCGGTGATATGATGAATTTTTGTAAATATTTTAATTTCTTCTCTTGCACTGTATCGGCATGAGGGCGAGGTGATTTTGAGCCTTAGATTCTCATAGAGATATATACTTGATTATGTATGTATGTGATAGTAATTATACTTTTCATGTGGTTTTCGTAGTGTTACGGTATTTGTATATAATATGCAATGCAATTTGTAAGTTGTAAGAAGATTGATATCTTATACAGGGTGTATTCGACATCTCGACTATGATGAAGCCACGTTGTTGGTCGTTGATGATTGAAGAACTACAAGTTGTAGAACAAAGATTCTTCAGTCATCAATAGTGATGACGTAATTTCATGTAAAGCCGAGGCTACTTCTACACCCAATATGAATGGCGATACCTAATTTGAATATACATAATAATTATGCAAACCTACATGTAAAACAAAAATTCGGGTTGTGTTTTCGCTCTAAAAAGAATACTTACACAGTTTTTTTTATTCAAAAATTGGCGGTATTAATTTTTGGCATACAAAGTTGTGTAACTTGCCAGAGAAGTTTGATTGATTTTAGTACGTTCAAGTACTGTTTTTTTTATTGTAAATGTTAATTTGTAAATTAGCGCCTGAGTCTCGTCAATTAATGAGTTAAGTCGGTTAATTTAATATATGATTTACATCTTTAAAATGAAATATGTGCTAACAAGCTAGGTGTAAGTTTACCGTTGATGAACAAACTATACTATTTAGATCCACCTATACATTGCATCATACGAGATCTACAATGAGAAATGAAATAAAGTACATTCTATACAGGAATTTGCATTATCGTATCGTCACATTTTCATGCAAAAATTACTAAAAAATGTAATTTTAATTCATACAAAATCCTGATTCTCAAAAGCTAAACCCACAAACATTCGACGATCTATATAATTATATAAAAGGCAAAACTGACTATTAACCGTATACTCTAATAATTGAAGCATTTAAACTTAGAGCTTAATATATCTGGCATCAAGGAAGACGGGTTACTTACCAATAGTTATGTTTATCGCTACCTATACTTACGTTAAAAAAAGGCCTGCGAAGTAATTATCTCCTTTTTCCTAGACTAGCGACAAGCTATTTTAATTCTCACATACTGTACTTGAAAAAGGTATAAACTTTTCAATTGGTAAATACGTTTATTCAATATTGAATATGAACAAAAACATTTTCGTATGTTACTTAATAAACTAGTGTTTTTGTAAATAATTATCCACCGACTTAAGTTATTTTGTGTACATGTTCGAATGTTGAGTTCCGCCCATTTCTAACTTATTTAGGGTGCATTCCACGTTACAATTTTTGAAAGTTTTTGCACGTATTTCTTTTATCGGAATTTTAAATAGGTAGGAACGGTAAAGCCTTATGAAAGAAAACCGAATGGTTCTGTAATTTGTTTATCAGTGCTTGTGAGTCGTAGACATACATATTTTTTTTACAAAATGAATATAGATTTTATAATATCTAATATATATATTAACTTTATTAGTTAAAGATTATATAGGTGAGATTAACAATGTGAAGTTATTTTTATATTTTTCAATTTGTATTGTAACTGAAAATCACCTTATCTCATTTCAAAAGTTATGCTTGAGATAAGTTTGAAAAGAGGAAAGGTGCTTTTCTTCTCTTGTTTTCTAAATGGAAAATGATATTCGCAATACCGAATGCTGTTTGGCTGGACTCAGTGGAATTAGTAGGATATCTATCATTAAATGATCTCAAGAATGAATTTTATCATAAGCTTAATCGCAATTTGTTTTAATGGTTCTTATCTTAGTGACCACTATCAGGAGTCAATAGGGGCCCAACAAACATACATAGTTATACAGCTCGCCATTTTGTAAAACATTGTAATTAGAATGTTTTAAGAAAGTGTTAATAAAGAAAACAAAATAATATTTCTGGTCTCATTATTACTGTAGTACCTACCTACCTACTACTCACCTTACCATGTTTAAAAGTCCACCGGTAATCCAAATAAAATTAATTTAGGAGCTTTTATTCAGACTGAATAAGACCCTTAGGACTTGTTAATTAGTATTTAAACGGGTCTAATTCGCGCAAAAACTAATATATTAAAATATATAATTTTGACATACCTCGACGTTTCGACCGAGTTACATCGGCCTTAGGACTAGCAGGTGAAGCTGAGATAGTATACCTATAATGGTCAAAATTAAAACCAAACATAAAGCGTCAATAGAGAAACAAAGTATATTAAAAAACCGGCCAAGTGCGAGTCTGATTCGTGCACGAAGGGTTCCGTACCATTATCTATAAAAACGGCAAAAAATCACGTTAGTTGTATGGGTGCCCCCTTAAATATCCTACTAATATTATAAACGCAAAAGTTTGTAAGTATGGATGGATGGATGGATGTTTGTTACTCTTTCACGTAATAACTACTGAATGGATTTTAATGAAACTTTACAATAATATAGCTTATACATCAGAATAACACATAGGCTACAATTTATAATGATATTGTGGGTATTATCAAAAATATGACAGTAAGTGTCAAGGAAGTAGGACAAAATCTATTCTACTCTGGCGTGCGCTGCCAAAACTGCTAGAGTTACACAGACAATACCTATGTAATGTATGATGGAAATGCAAAAGCGCCCGCCACAGCATATATCTATGTCTTATGTGTAAGCCATTATAGCCAAAATAGCTACTCTAAATACTAATCCTGCGCAGACGAAGTCGCGGGCATCAGCTAGTAAGAAATATTTATTGTTATAGCGGCAATAGAAGTACCTACCTAACCGACATCATCTGTTCAAATTACAACTAACTATTACGGTTTATGATTATACAGCCTGGTGACAGACGGACAGACAGACCGACGGATGGACAGCGGCGTCATAGGGTCCCGTTTTATCCTTTACCTACCAAAAAAAAGTACTTCAATATCCGCCTCCGTTGTTAGCATGGCATTATGGCTATGTCACTACAGCGGCTACACAGGCAGAAGCCGGTTGGCGAAAAAGTTTGTTTGATACTTTGCAGCACGACCACGGAACAGTGTGCCTAGTGCGAGTTTTGACAATTTATTTACGCGCTCGGTCCGTTTGGCGTAAACTTGAAATTGTATGGAATAATAGCAGCGCCATCTAGTGACTGATTCACTGACGCTAGATGGCGCTGCTCTTATTCCATACAATTTCAAGTTTACGCCAAACGGACCGAGCGCGTAAATAAATTGACAAAACTCGCACTAGGCACACAGATAGCTTACATTACACGAGCCACTGCAACGTGAGCTCTGGAGACTGTAGTCAGAATGAAGTGACGGCGAAGATAGGTCATTCCCAGTTGTCACCCTCATCAATGTTCCCACCCCCAGTGGTGACGACTAGGAATTATTTCAAGAATTGTCTATAATTATTGTCACCACTGGTGACGCCCACTGTACAAATGGGAATTGATGCGTCGAAGAGACTTATTTAGTATAGTATAATACGTACCTATCAATTAATAATTATATACCTACCTGCTTAATTTGCTTTATTATACTACATAAGACATTATAGGCATAGGTAAGAATATGTATAAAAGTAGTAGACGCAAAAAAAGCCTTCAAAAAGCAATTGTCGAAGCCCGCACGCGTTGGTTAGTATCGTTTGCCGGTAGACTAATCACCGCATCTCCGTTGATTCGTTTTGTTGTAGACTCTCACAGCATACATAAATAGGCCACTTTGTAGCCTTTTCACTGTGCCACTACTGTAGTGTTCGTTCATAGCGTGTCACTTGCTCATATTTAATATGGTACGTAAAGACTTATCGGACTAGGAGCAGGTAGGTATGAGCCGTTGCGGAAATAAAACCAATTTGTTCCCAAAAACGTCAATTTATTGATAGAAAATCAATGTTGTAACTTAAAAATCAAAATTCACAGGAATGAATATTCTTACATCGACAAAACGGTGGAAAGCAGCGTTTTGACACCGTCAGTTTGGTTAAATGAAAATGCGCGTTATTGTTCACGATTACAAGCTAGTTACAAAGCTAGTTGGACTTCTTGGATTCTTTAGATGGCGAACGAGATCTTGACCTGGACATGGAACGCGGCTTGGAGCGGGACCTCGAGCGGCTGCGGGAGCGCGAGCGAGAGCCGGAGCGCGGCGAGCGAGAGCGGGTGCGGCGGCGGGACCTCGACCGGCTGTGGACACACGCGAATGCACGGATTAGTATACAGCGACGGTGATCGACGCCAATACCTGAGCTCAAAATTCATTCAGTCAGTTTCTGCTTTGAAGATCTTATCCCGTAATATTTAAATCTTCTTTTATGGAGATCACCAGATGCACCCGAAGTACGAATTTTCATTGGAGTAGGACATCTTACTGATCACGGTAGTGACATCAAGTTAAAATACTACCTCATAAAACTGTAAAACAATTACAAGTTTTAGTTAACGCAGCTGTCATCTCAATTGATATATGTTTCAAAAAAATGTGTAACTCACTGGGTGCCCGCAGTGATTACAAGAGACGTGCGTTGCGAGGCACGACGCGAGGAACGAACATTACTCTCAATGAGGTCGACAAGTGAAGCGTGCACGTAGTCGGTAGCTACGTAGTTCACGGAGTCATTTTAACGATGCGGCCAAACATATCGTTGTACACGCCGCGAAGTGAAAACTACGTAGCGCAGACAATAAGAAGTGCAGACACTGACGAATTCGTTCTCGGCGCACAGGCCAATGATAACCTATAACATAGTTATCATTGGTTTACGTGGATCCAAATAATGGGATGGAATCTTTGCATGACTATGAGTCCAACGACATTTAAATGATCATAGAGCTAAGTGAATTAATGAGTGTGTCTTTGAAGTGATTTTACTTTTTCAGTGCGACTCAAAAAGATCCCACTCTATGGAAAGTTTCCTGACTAATTCCGTTGCGATTGGGAACAGATGTCACCTGCGGCGGCGGCGCCGTGAGCAGTCGCGTGCGTAATGTCCTCTATCTCCACAATCATAGCAGCGGTCATCATAGGGTCGGGGGGGTAATCGTGACCTGGGAGGAGGTCCGCGGCCACCGTATCCGCGCGTTCCGTTTGACATCTCTACACGGGCGCGACGTCCACAGATTGTTCTGCCGTCCAAACCACGAATCTGTTGAAAATAAAATACCATGAAGGTAGGCCGACAATCCAAGCGAACCAATAAATGTTAGAGCTAACTTTATCAAAATGAATCGCATGCAACATAGAATAATTCGATTAGGAGTATACTTACAGCATCCTCAGCATCACGAGGGTCTTCAAACTCTACGAATGCAAAGCCGGGTGGGTTTCTAGCGACCCAAACATTTCTCAGCGGTCCATAGTAAGAAAATGCATCTTCAAGTTCAGGCTTGCTGGCGTTGTTGCCCAAATCTCCTACATAGACCTTACAGTCACCATACCGCGACATTTTATCTGAAATAACATGCGGAGCGACTAAATTATCTGGGTATCACCCTCATACGGCACTGCGTCATTGAAATAGGCACGGATTTTACTTCGTATTCTCGACTATTAGGACATAGGTTAGTGGTAATTTTTAATCTAACACATTTAATGAAACTAATGAAACACTTATTACCTGGCATCGAATACTATAAACAGAAAACAAGTTGCATTTACTCAAGTTAAATTCACAGTCAAAATGGCGTCCTTGTGAGAGAACGCGGTGTGGTCGCGCGGCGGCTTCTAGTTAAAATTAGAGATGGGATTCAGTTAACTGACCACGTTACATCCGTTATGCATTCATTCGAGTTCCATTATATGTTTTTTTCTATATTTTAGTTTTAGTATCGATTTTATTTATTTGCGTTGTTTATTAGCATAAACAACAATAACATAATAAACGAAAAACCGCAATGAAACGAAAAACTTAAAACATTTTTTTAATATTCCTCCTATGGCAATCGCTAATTATTAATGGTTATCCCATAACCGTTAAATTATTATTAATGAAATTCTACACAAAAACATAGTAGGTACCTAGGTACTTCATTCACACTAAGAATTGTACCACTACCAACCAAGCATGGCAAAGTAATATGCGAATTGTGAGGAAATCGATTATTTTAATAAGTCTATCAACAATCGATACATCGATTGTTTGTACAATCTTACAAATATTGCTACAATTAAATTGTCTATGGTTTTAATTGAAGATCACAGTGCTACCAATGTAATAAATATAAACGGGAGTTTTGGCGGGAATCCGATAGTGAGACGTTGTTGGTTTTGTATTATTAGCTCAAACTTGTGTTTCTTCCGAGTGTTAATGTGTAATATTGGTGGAATATTAACCATTAAGTGTTCGTTAACGTGCACGAGTGTGGGCGAATGATATAAACTCAAAAAACGTGTCATTTCGCATTTTTTCCAAAACTCCCAGGAAGTTTCAGTAAAGCATCCACTACTTTACTGAATCGTGACTTTGACGTTGTAAATAATTGACTTGACTACTTGACCACGATTGCTATAACATTACTGTGACTTTCTTGTGAAATTAAGAAATACTTAAAATAAAATACTTGACACTGGCTATATGCACAAACCGTGCGAAGCCATCACTAAAACAAAAAAAAAAAAAAAATAAATAAATAAATATAAACCATGTAAAAAAATCGTCTGTTGTAAATGGTTTATTTTCATCAAGCCGTACATCAAGTAAAGCTTGAAGCAAGTCTATGGTCGTAAATAATTAGCTTGGCAACATTGATTATAATAAAAAAATATAGCAATGCAGCGAGCGAACGGACGTCGTTGCGACTTTTCTTTCCGTCATGCAATAATAATTTTTGTCATTCATGAACTAGAAATTAATTTAGATGGTGTCACCTACGTGAACATTAGTTGAAATATAGTTTAAATGATGTGTTAGTATTTTCTTTCGCATAGCTGATGTACGTAGTTTTGTAAAATAGGTGTGTGACAAGTAAAGTTCGGTAATGGTGGCCATGTCATGAAAATCCCCACAGCCATGGATGATAGCTCCGTGTCTCATCACAACGGAGGGCAAGTGGGATCTCAAATTGGAGTCAGTGTTAATAACAAACAAAATGAAGAACCTAGCCAAAGTGTCCAGTATTCAATACCGGGCATCTTACATTTCATCCAACACGAATGGGCGAGATTCGAGCTCGAGAGATCACAATGGGAGGTGGACAGAGCTGAGTTTGAGGTGACTTTTTTTGTTTTTCTATATACTGAGATTACAAATTAAGATTTTAACTGTTGTTTTAGCTTCCCTCTTGTTAATATTGTATACTTCTGATGTCGTAAACGTAACTTGTATTTCATGTCGATTCTGATTAGAAATTCAATGAGATATTGACACAAAAAGAATCAGCTAATCTTCAAGGAATACCTACCGACATGAATCTATTGACTTGATATTTCTTGATTTTTTCTTTAGTGTTGATGATTCTATTGTCTCCACTGTGCCAGGGCTGCATTGTATTTTTTGATACATTGTCCAAAATAATACATAAATATATATTAGAAAACAAAGAGCTTGTATAATAATTATTAATTACCATCTTTATGAATATTTATTTATATTTAGGTACCTATCATATAACTTGGCAGATATTGATTTTCCTATTTTTAATATTTTAAAAGGGTAGAGTGCTATAATTACCCCACTCATATGATGGGTAAAGTAAAAGTAGGACATTATTTGCTGTTCTATAATTCTCTCATACTCTGTCATTGAATACCTTAAAAATGAGGTCCATTCCTTGGAATGGGTATTAAAAAATGTGTACAGTTTTTCTAATGCTAAAAATAATAGACTAAAGTAAAGAAGAATGGCCGTTAATTTTAAGCCAACAAAGCTTTGTGTTGTGTGTGTCTATGTTTTGCAAAGTTCTTATGATTGCGTGGTTCTAGTGACAAAAGAAATGACTGAAAATCTTAGTTTGTCGCTACTGTGAAGATCACAGCCAAAGCCCACAAGCTTCAATCCCATTTATCATATATTATACTTTTTTGACACATATTTATTTACATAAATTCATGCTCCCGATGCTAACAGGTTGAATTCGACTCATCAGTGTTTGTCAAAATAACAATTTGTTTCTTTTGTAAATATAAGTTCAACATAGGTGAAGGAAAAAACTAAATAAAATCTTTATAACTCAAATGGGACTTTGCAATTCATTCTTCAGTGGTTATTAGCAGCATGATGTTTACCATCTGTAAAAAAGTTATCATCAATATGGAAATAATCATAGGTAAATTGATCCATAATTAAATAATTACAATATACAATCCTGGCTACTAATTATTTACCTAGGTACCTCACTTCCTCAGTTTTGCACCAATTATTTTTCTACTAAAAGGATAGTGATGTTTAATCAATAACCTAAGAATATAGCTTTACTGAAGAAATGTTAATTATTTGACTGCAGAATGTCAATATTCCGTAATATTGTTAATTGAACCTAACTGGTTTGCTTGTATACATTGATTAATTATCCTTCCTGTGGCTTTGTAATATTATTTCAATTTAAACAGATGTTCCTGCTATACATTGTATGTTTAAAACATTTTCTGC
The DNA here is from genome assembly GCA_905147375.1 of Hylaea fasciaria. Taxonomy (NCBI): domain Eukaryota; kingdom Metazoa; phylum Arthropoda; class Insecta; order Lepidoptera; family Geometridae; genus Hylaea; species Hylaea fasciaria. The sequence goes on from LR990201.1 coordinate 4,787,953, forward strand.
TAAACTGTTTATATTAAATTAAATGGATATCTTTACTTGATTGGACTGGACAAAAGTCTGTGTGGGGATTGAAGATATTATTAAAAATAAGTCCAGGTCCAGAAGACTTAAATTATGTCCATCTGGTAGTTAAATTATATAAACCTATTGAAATGTGAATTTTCACAATAATCTAGCTTATGTATATTATCCAATGCTATACAGCACAGTACACCTAGATCTACCAAGTGCAAAGAGCTATTTATAGATCTGTTGGATGAGTGTCAGAATAGGCTACACAGGCTTTACAAGAAACTGTCTTCCGAAGTTGTTGTAAGTAAAACACTGAACAAAGTCACGGGTAACATCTCGTGTATGATACAATTTGAAATAAGTCTCACTGAAACTAAATAAATGATTGAGAGTCCAAGTTGAAAGTTACAGTTAAAATGTTTAACAAGAATGTGCCTCTAATTTGCACCCAAATTAATCTAATAAGCGGTGGTAGCATAGTGGGCGAAATCCGCCTTCGAAAACGTAGGTGGCGAGTTCAAATCCCAGTGCGGGCACGTACCAATGGGTTTTTATTATCACTCGCTTTTCGGTGAAGGAAAACATCGTGAGGAAACCAACATGCCCGATAATTATTTCGGAGGCATGTTATCCACCGGTTAGGCCCCCGTGGTGGATTATGGCCTAATTCTCCTTACGAAAGTGAGGGGAGGCCTTTGCCCAGCAGTGGGGCAGTTACAGGCTGAATTATTAATCTAAAAATATGGTGACTGCACGCTGTACGCATGATAGGGAAGATAGGTAGGCAACAGATGTCCTCATTGACAGCAGTAAATTGATGTCTGTATTATAATAAAAAAATTGTGGTTAACCATATGAGAATGCTAATTAATTCCTTACCCCGTCCACGTGTGGCAGGCGCGGATCGCTTTCCTCCAAGGCGAGAGGAAGGGTCAAGAGAATCTGAAGAACGACCTCGTCAGGCGGATCAAGATGCTGGAGTATGCATTGAAACAGGAACGGGCCAAGTTTCACAAGCTGAAGTACGGAGTGGAGTTGCAGCAGGGGGACGTGCGCCCGCCGCCCGAGGAGCCGTCCACGGAGCCCGAGCCGGCGGAGCGGGCGCAGTGGAAGCAGGGCCGACAGCTCATCAAACAATACTTGCAGGTATGAAGGCTTTTATTATAAAAAAGTATTTGCATTCCGTGGTTTCATTAGCGTAATTTCGCGTTGATCATATTAATTATACCACAGGAACTGGTAAGTTTTAAACTGAATAATAAGTTCCCAGTGGCAAGGGTCTAAAGTATCTACATGCCCAAAATCCGTTCAACTGTTGAGGCGTGCCCGTAGAACAAACAATTTTGCATTGATAATTTTAATTGGATGTGATGGAATATAAATATATGTATTCAATTGTAAATGTGTAGTACAGACATTGTATTTCACGGGGTTTTTCTCACCGCGCGCCGCCTGTTCTCTAGTTACTCTAATCACGTCAATTCACGACTTACTCCCCATTCACTCCTGGCAGATAAAGGCTGGCAGGGCCTGCTTACCCTACAGCATAATTCCTCAATATAACAACTTTGGCCCATATTTATTCATGAATGGCCTCTTACTATCATATTCAATGAAGTCTTGATTTGCATAATATTAATTCCTGTTCCATTTTGGTGAGAATAATTTATTCTTTAGACCTATGTGTTGTATTGTTAGTGATGTCGAAAATGACAGTCAGGTGAAAAATGGTATTGATTATTGTCACAATTCCATGTCGTATACTAGGGAGTTGTAGGTTAATAGCTGATTAATTACCTTCAGCTATAATTTTACCATTATTAGCAATCACTCTATCCCTTCTGTAGTTGTCGAGATCAGCCACTGATGTGTCTTTCTTTAGCCTTATGTAGAGAAGCCAAACAGATGTGCTACTAATGTTAATCTATTTAAAATACGACATATGTATGCAGTTTGGCCAAATCCACCTGTGACATGGATTTCCTGCCATATCTCTTTTATTTGGTTATCGTAACAATACACTTATTTGCTAAATTGCACCATGTTATTTCAATAGTCAATTCTACTGAAGTAAGATGTGAAATTGTAAATAGTGTTACCTAAATACGGATGTAAATGTCGAAGTTATAAGAGTTCCGTTTTTCAATTTGGCTGCCGACCCCAAAATCGGCCTTCGACAAGCCAAGAATGCTTTGTTGGCATTCAGTTGGCTTTGATACTGACCCACCCCCCACTCTAAAATGTGCTTTGTTGTCATGTATCTCATTCAGTTTGATCTTCCATTCATAAAGCAAAAAATCAATGTATCATTCTTTGCAAGAAGCATGGGTAAGAGAATTAAAAAAAAAGTTTTATTTATTTGTGTGTTTGTTCCACAGGAGATTGGATACACAGACACCATACTGGACGTCCGCTCGAACCGAGTCCGAGCTCTCCTCGGCCTCAACAATGAAGAGGCTGACAATGCCAACTATAGAAACTACGATAAGCAGCAGCACGACAGATGTGACTACTCCATGAACCACATGGCCCGCAAATATGACTATGGTATGTTGCATATTTATTTTGACTAAGTAATGAAATAGAAGTGGCCATAATATGGCGTCTTCAATTAACTTGGAATAAAAATCACAATACTATTCACTACATAAAAGTGGCGTTTTATTGGAAAATAATAAACAACTATTATTTTCATTATAACAATATGTTTCACATGAACTATTGATTGCACAACATTCTTCCGTAAATACAATTTTGTCAGTAAATTTTTCAACTTTTTATTTTTATTTTGTAAGGAACATGTTTATTGAAACGAAATGTTTTATATGTTTTATAAGTAAATCGAAATGAACTAGTGTTGACGGAAATAGTAGATATCGTTATTTTACTTGATTTGAGAAGCACTAATGAATTACACCTTGTTTGTCCTTCCTATGCTCTATACATTTTAGTGTCAATATAGAGTTATATCTATCTATCTATCTACACATCTAAACCCCGATATTTTCTGTAAAGCAGTGATAAATTTGCGTACCTCTTTTTTTTGATACTGGATGTTATCTTCAACCAAGATACCTGACGATTTTGGGATGCCGTCGGGTTATGTTGGATTTTTACTCACTAAAACCCTGACTCTATGCAATTTTGAGAGAGCACTAAGATCTCCACAGGACCGCGCTACTGCCCTCCTTGCACTGCGCTTTTGCGCCCATTCCGAGCGAAGCATAGGATGCTTCCCGCTTCCCTTCCGGCTGCAATAGGGCTGTCCCTGTTGCCCATGGCAGGCAGCTCTGCCACGAAGCTGCCATCCCTCCTGGGCTCGATTGGATGAGTGGTCGGAGCCCCAACTCCAAGCCACTCACGAACCCGAGGAGCCCTATTAGACCCCTTTTACGACAAGCAGGGATACCGTAGATTCATGATAGACCCGTAGCTACTGGGTCGAAATTCGCGTACCTACATTCTTGTTCGCATCTATAATACCTAGCCGTCATTAATTGGCGCTGCGCCAAGCGCTCATTGAGGCCTACGTTTGCCAGATAAATAATTATCGTGTTGTGGTCAGGCAGGGAACGTTAACTATAATATCTACATTTTAGTTGTAGCGGTGATCATTCTCCATGAGTATAATTGAATACCTTCCGAGGTGAACGCTCCCGAATTTCTGGCAATGCTAATATCTGTATGCTGCGCTAAAGATTTGCATAATTTTTTTACCCGTAACTTCGTATTGTTTATTTGAAACTTTGAAAGTAATCGCGTAGAAAGGGAATTTATACCGACAGCGGGGAACTTTATCTTTTTTAAACTTACGTACTTACTATTTACTTACTGAGTCATTTTGTGCTAGTGACACGCCACAGACTAATAGATTCCGACACACGATTTTAATAATTTTATTAAGCAAAAACATTTTATTAATCCTAAGATCTTTATTAAATATAAATAAATAATAGATTTTATTTGGTACATAAAATATATAATATATTATTTTAGCTTCATCCGACACATTATTTAGCAGTCTTCATTTGTCTGCGCCTAATCGTCTATACCGCCTATGCTAGCTACGCGATTCCATAATATAACTAAAGTAAAAATAAATAAAACGAATCAATATATAAATAAAATGTTTATATAATAATTATGTATACTTGTCTATACAGGCAAAGAGCAACGCAAAAGCGGCGGCGGCAGCGGCTACAACGAGGAGGGGCTGTCGGTGCAGGAGACGGCCGCCGTGTTCGCCAACTTCGAGTTCCTCACGCACCAGGAGATGGACATGGACGAGATCGACGACCTGGACGCCAAGCAGCCGCACCACTCCCAGGGGAAGCAAGGTGCGTGGACACTATACGAGCTACAACGCATATCTGTCTATAAAAGCTCTTACACTGATATTTATAGTAATAATAATAAGCCTCTTATTTCATGCGGAAAGTAGGGTACATACATAGTTAGAATAAAGAGTACAAAATAAAAAAAAATATGTTTTTTACACCTATTTTCACATATTTTTGAGAAAAAAAAACACTGATATTTACCTATACTTATATTATAATTTTGACAAACTTCGACCCTATTAATATCGTTGCCAGTGACGACTTGCGAAAAACGGTTGGCAGAGACTGGATAAAGAGAGCCGAAGATCGGGCTCAGTGGCGTTCATTAGGAGAGGTCTACGTCAAGAGCTTAGTTGGTGATGATGATGATGATTATGATGATGACCACATGTGTAATTTTTTTTGAAGTTTATACATTGAGGTGAAACGGATAGTTTAGCTAAAGCGATAAGCGTTTGTTCAGGCGAAGACGTAGATCACGAAGCCGAAGAGGTGGTCAACGAGCTCAACCTGATCACCGAGAGCGAGGGCGACAGCGGAGGCCAAGGGGACGAGTACCCGGGTGAGTTACCTTGCATTTACAGTTATTCCCTTTGTTTGTGTGGGTGTGTTATGTGTATGTGTTGTACTTTTTCAGTCCTCTGCCTGGACCTTTAAAAACATTTGTGGAGACTTACACAAAGAGGTCTCAATGAATATAACATACATGCTATTTGGTTGAGAGATTATACATCCTATTTTCATCGTTTTGCACAACATCATGGTACTGAAATGAACTTGTGGCTATAATACTGTTTTTTTTTGTGGATTCAAACTGTAGTATGAACAAGACTTCTGCACCTGCCTATTCCGCCTCAAAGAACGTTGAAAACAGGCGGTGAGTTGTTTATGATTGTTGTGTCTCCCAGGCGGCGGCATATCGGGAGGCGGCGGCGGCGGCGGCGGCGGCGGCGGCGGCGGCGGCGGCGGCGAGGCGGACGAGGAGCCGCTGGCGCTGGGAGAGCTGGCCCAGCTCACGGTCAGCAACGAGCCCGAGGCGTACGACGTCGCCTCCGCCAACAAGGAGTCCTTCCGCAAGACCTGGAACGCCAAGTACACGCTGCGCTCGCACTTCGACGGGGTCAGTGTTGGCTGATGGCTTTCAATAATTGACACTTCTAAGCTCGGTTTCTGAACCCCTAGTGAACTTTGCCCAATCATGGCTGTATTGGTTGTCTTTTTCATTTGTTTAGTGTCAGATAGAGGCAGCGATAGACTAGTCTGTTAGCCAAAGTTACCTACGGGCCCAGGGTAGACACTCCGTACTCAAAAGGTACCCAAACCTACAGAAGAGAGAGACAACATGCTCAAATGTCAAACAAACGTCATAAACGAGAGAGAAGATAAATGTAGAGGGAAAGAGATATACACATGTTATCTCTTGCCAAAAGCAAGTAAAATACATAAGTCCGTTTGTCTGTTCCAGGTGCGAGCGCTCGCCTTCCACCCGACGGAGGCGGCGCTGGTGACGGCCTCGGAGGACCACACGCTGAAGCTGTGGAACCTGCAGCGCACCGTGCCCGCCAAGAAGTCGGCCGGCCTGGACGTGGAGCCGCTGTACACGTTCCGCGCGCACGCGGCGCCCGTGCTGTGCCTCGCCATGGGCGCGCCGCGCTCCGAGGAGTGCTTCTCCGGGGGCCTGGACGGGACCATCCGCGTGTGGAACCTGCCGCCGCCCACCGCCGACCCCTACGACCCCTACGACCCCGCCGTGCAGGTGCGCAAGAGACCCGATACCTGTTGTCCCACAGGAACTGCTCATTTTGACGCGATTCAAAGTATTCTATGTTGTAGGGCCTGTAGTATTTGTATCCCGAAATTCGTCAAAATCCGTTCAGCCGTTGCGGCGTGAAGAGACAATTACACAAAAACAAACTTTCGCATTTATAATATTAGTAAGATGAAAATCGATATTTCAGTCCTCAATTCTTCACCGTCGCCTGAAGTGGCTGCGAATGATTAGCCATAATAGTTCGCTAGGAACAGTTCGGTTTGCTCGTATCGATGTGGCATGTCTGGTGTCAGGGCGCGGTCCTGCGCGAGCACACGGACGCGGTGTGGTCGCTGGCGGCGGCGCACGGGCGGCTGCTGTCGGCGTCGGCGGACGGCACGGCGCGGCTGTGGGCGCCGCGCGCCGCGCGCCCGCTGCTGGCCACGCTCCGCGCCGACGACGCGCCGACGCCCGCCGCCGCGGACTTCGCGGACGCGGGCGCGCGCGCCGCCGTCGTCTACCGCGACGGCACGCTGCTGCTGTACGACCTGGAGACCGGACAGGTGAAGCCTCGCCGATACCGTGGTCACCCACTAATCTATGCTAATAGGGACTATGGATTGGAATCGGAGAGTCTTTGGATGTGTTATCGCTGGCGAATATTTGACAGCCTCCGTGAGTGTCGAGACGACTACGATCCGTGATGTGGCGCGGTAGACGCTCGCACGCGACAATAAAATTGTAAAATACAAGTATTCGCAGTTCCTGATTCTATATTGTGGTCGGGAGGTCTAAATCGATACGACCTCGACGAGTTAAATGTGTCCATAACGGCGTGTTGCGTTCGCAGACGGTGCTGCGCGTGTCGTGCGACAGCGCGGCCACGCGCGTGCGGGCGCACCCCACGCTGCCGCTGCTGGTGACGGCGCACGAGGACCGCCACATCCGGTTCTGGGACGGCGTGTCCGGCCGCTGCGCGCACGCCATGGTGGCGCACCTGGACGCGGTGACGGGGCTGGCGCTGGACCCCAACGGGCTGTTCCTGCTGTCCGGCTCGCACGACTGCTCCGTGCGCCTGTGGAACCTGGACACCAAGACGTGCGTGCAGGAGATCACGGCGCACCGCAAGAAGTTCGACGAGAGCATCCTGGACGTGGCGTTCCACCCGCTGCGGCCGTACATCGCCAGCGCCGGCGCCGACGGGCTCGCCAAGGTGTTCGTGTGAGGCGCCCTCGCGCCATACGATACATTATGATTTCACTTTCGATACGAACTGTATGTTGCGCCCGGCGCCCTCGGATATGTGTCTAGTCCTCGTCGGCGGCGGAGCGACGTGTCGCGGTCGGCGCGCGCCGTGTGTACGCTCGTTTTAACGTATTTAATGAATATTGTAACGTATTGGACGCGCGCTCGACGCTCGTTATGCGCGTAGTGAACACTCATCTATGTATAGACATTTGAAATCTATTATAATATATTTTTAGACTTTTCATTACGTGAATTTTACGTTTTTATCGCAACTTTTTCACCGACTTTACGATATGCTGTGAGAATATTGTTCGTTTCTGTGCAATCTGTAAGCGAGTCCTATAATAAATGTCGTATGGATCCCGGCGATGTTTCCTTGGTACGTTTTGTATTTTACACGTCTGTACAGTTAGATTGTTACTCAGTATTTGCTGATCTTGCAGAGAACGGATGGTGTTTCATTAAACTAGAATATTTTTATTATTATTTAAATCGATCGGATTCTGTAGAGAATATCTTTCTTTTTGGTTTTGTAACATGTAAAATGTTAAAATGCTCTCATGATATCTAATGCAAGTGATGAGCGCTCGAACAAAAATATGATTGAGTAGAAGTACTGTATGGAGAATAACATAAGTAATGTTTGTTCGTAACGAGTACTGCGTTGTAGAGTATATATTATATAAAACATTACGTAATTATTCCTTTATTTTCCTCGAATTCATACTTGTACACATACATCCAAAAATTGATAGTAAAAAGCAACATAACCGATTTGCATGTTGTTTTTTTAACTTTTTGTGATTTTCACCCTCATCAGGCATCCCTTCAAAATAGATACTTAACTTTTCTCGAATTACGCATTAAGATTGGCCGTACACTCGCCAAAGTCTACTGAATAGATTTTGATTTAACTTTCACTGGATTTTATCGGTATTGCATCACACGTACTTTCGTGGCAGCTCAAGTTCCATCACCAGTGAAGTTGGCAATATGAATTCCTTGCTACAATAAGCTTCACGATCGTATATAATGTTTTTGTACTGCTATAAATGCCATTGCTGAATAAAAAACAAACAACTGCATTCAAGCTGTTGTTATTATTTACGTTAGCTTGGCTGTCTTCAATATTTGTATGACTGGTGTTACCTCAGTTATTTGCGTATTATTGTGCATAGTACAAACGTAACGTATGAGTATAGAGTAGTTTACATCCAATCACAATTTAAAAAATATTTAAATAATTGCACGAGTGTGTCGAAGACCCGTATATTATTGTCTGAAGATATTTTTTAACAGCTGTGAAGGTGATACTATATTAACTGAAGCTCTGTCTGTTTGGTCGAAGAATTTTACGAGATGATAAACGTGTAAGTGGATTTCCCTGAAACAAATCTTTAGTAGGAGAGAATGAAGAAATTGGATGATAATCATTGTTGAGCAGCAGTTATACCTAGTACCTAGGGTTCCGTGGTTTAGTCTGAGTCCATCCAATAAGCCATTTAGAAATCAGAGGCTATTTACATTATCTTTACTTGTAACTACAAATGAAGTAGTGAAATCTTAAAAGTTAATATAAAACCTACTTTTGTCGCATCGAAATGAAGCTTGTATGGATGTGAATTAAAGATGACATTAAATATTATGGTTTGGTATCTTGGAGCTAATCTGATGATGGAGTCAGGAGCTGGATATTGGAACTCTTCTGTGGCTACTATAACCTGCTATAGTTTGGGCTCATCATTTGTTTTGACGAGTCCATTAGATAAGGCTTGGTAAGGAGCGTTTGGTGGTTGACCCGGAGATGGGTTAAGGCGTGTTTTTTAGTTTTTTTAACCCTCATATTTTAAGTTTTACAGGTACAGGAGTGATAGTCTACATACTGGTATGGTTAACAAAGAAACTAACGGATTGGCCGAGTCCGCCCGACTACGATGAGGAGACCACTCCCAGCCCCTTTGATGACCCTCATTACATCCCGCCGCCACCTCTCCAAGGATAACGCACGACGCACGCGCAAAGAAGACCTACCTCTATTTACTCGTATATTCCCAGTTGTCGCCGCCAGCTCCGCCCCCGCCGGCGACAAATGGGAAAAGTTTTCCCATACCTCGCCCCTGACGACAATTGGGAAATTACTTAGGTATAGGTACTTATTAAAAAATTTTATGTATTCAACGTACTGCATACCTAGTTTATACAAAATAATGTTGGCTATTACCTGCCCACGCCTCCTCTGTTGCCATAATCTCATCGCACCTTATTTACGCTTTGTACTTATTCTACTGCGCCCTTTTAGTCAAACGCCCACAAGTGGCCTCTATCGACCTCATTAAGAACCCAGTATGCTAGCTAGATAATCGTAGGTAATAAGAAAAATGAAATTTGATATTGAATTAGGTTGGTTTGGTATACCTACCTTGATATATCTTGAAGTGGACTAGTTTAACTTTTGTTGGTTATTAAATAAAATAAAGAAACGATAAATCTCCCTTTATTATGTATTTATTGTAGAACGCGCACACATGACACTAGTACTTTCTTTTTAAACTTATCTGTGCCACAAAACAGCCAATATTACCCTTTTTCGATGTCAGTTCCGCTCTGTACCCGAAAGTTCCGTAGAAGAACGAAGTGCCCAGAAACGCTTGCATCACCTCGCCGAAATGTATTTCATTGCTGTAATTTCCCTGAAAACATCATTAAAATAATAAACATATTACCTCCTTTGTGTCGGCTAAGTGGAGCTATGGTCGTAGTTTTCCTAGTTGCCTGCCTTGCCTAGGGAATCCTAGTTAGAGGGCAAGATTTATCGTGATGCACATGGACATCATCAGGCTGTTTTGGTTCACGTTACTGGTAGAAGTAGGCCGCTCCGAGAGAACACTCATTACCGAACCCTATTAACTTATCTGATGCTAACGATCTGATCATCGATTTAAGTTAAAGTTAGAACAGAAGGGTCATTCGAGTTGATTTTGAGAAGATTCAGTCTGATCTAGCTCTGATATAGCTCTCTTCATCCAGTCGTTTTTCATACGCACCACTTCCACGTAAACTATCTTACGTATTATTTATTTCCTCTATGGTAACTATCGCCGGGCTCCTAGTTCCTACACTAGGCTGCGTTCATTCTAGAACTTCTATTCCAGCAGTTATCGGATGCAATGTGGTCGTATCGTAGGTTATTCCAAAAAGAGGGAGGCCACGATAAATCACGTAAGTACCTAATTGTTTAATATTTTTTCACCTAAGGGAATGCAACATTACTGAAATACAAATTTGTTTATCGTCGCCCCGCTGTCGGTCCAAACTCCAAGCTCTAAGCACTTCGACATTTATTTATGTAGTTATAAGTACCTTCTTCACGATGCAGTTGTTGTTAGCTTTGATTTTTTCTTTTACCATGGCGCCTATAGCGAAATGTTTGCAGGGCTCGTTGCATTTATAGTTCCACAGAAAGTTCCTCTTGTTGTCTTTAATGCTGTGTACTTTCACTTTAATCTGTTAATCAAAAAAAATATACGAGTAGTTAACTGTGCTTAGTTCATAGAAGTCTTTGAGCCAATTTGAGTAGCTACCTATTTCCAGGGTTCCGTACCCAAAAGGTAAAACAGGACCCTATTACTAAGGCTCCGCTGTCCGTCCGTCTTTCTGTTTGTCTGTCTGACCGTCTGTCACCAGGCTGTATCTCATGAACCGTGATAGTTAGATAGTTGAAATTTTCACAGATGATGTAGGTATTTCTGTTGCCGCTATAACAACAATTATACCAAAAACAATGAAATAAATATTAAGGGAGCTCCCATACAACAAACGTTTTTTTTGGCATTTTTATAAGTACGGAACTCTTCGCACAGTCTGACTCGCACTTGGCTGGTTATTTAATGTAGGTACGCGTGAATGTGAGCTGCACAGACCCACATCCCTAGCCCCAATTACAATTATTGTATTCCTTACTTACCTCTTCAAGTTTTGTATCATCAAAGAAGTTGAGATCAACGAAACCAATGGAGCGCTGTTTGTCCATTGACGTTTTCATTATGGTCAAGTTCTTCGCTTTAGGACCCTTACAGTCTCCGTATTCGTCAAATACCAAGATGTACGGCCCCTGTCAAAGTAGAAAAGGTTTTTTTTTAATTCCAGTGACTCCTCTTTGGCATAAATTACTTTGACAAATGGGCATAATATAATTGTAAGTAATACAAAATATCAATTATGTAGGACTTTAATCATTACTACACGGGCCATTAATATCACTTCGTGGCGTTATATTGTCTTCGGTCGGGAGTTCACCACCTTCTCTTCGTGGTCATGCTGCAAAGTATTAAACCCCATAGGGCCCACACTGATGTAGATAATACATAATTATACCTATATATTTTTATTTATTACGTAGGTACCTACCTACTTACATAATTATTAACATTTTTGACCATGGTTTCAAGGTACACAGCAGACACGATGGCAAATAAAATTATACAAACGATTTTAGCACAGTACGTCATGTGCGTCGATCGATGTGATAGGTACAGTAATGAATGATGCATTTATTTGTATATTAACTACTTAAGTACATTTCTATGAATATATCAGTAGGTATATAATAAGTTTAAATCTATATTTAATTGTGACACGTTTATAATTCAGCACATTACAATAAATAGGTTTATTTTTGTAGCTACAAAACATGAAATGCTAAACAATTGAGCAATTGGTGGCGTTCAAATAGGTACCTATTCGTAGTCGATAGGTACAGTGAGGCACAGCGGCGCTACGGAAATGTATAATGAATAGGTAGGTACTCATACCTATAGCTATTGTAAATTCATAGTCGACCCTACGAGCTCAATCATCAATTCAACATCACAATCATTTTCAGTCCGCAACCAGCTTCTGCAATTTCATTAGTAGGTCTAGTGTAGGTACTACTACCTGACGTCGGGGTCACGTTACGTAATAAATATATCCAGCTCTTGCTCAGGAAGTTAGGTGATTATTATATGCACCTATACCTACTTAACGTGATTTTGGGCATTTACGTACCATCAAGTAGGTTGACAACTTGACATAAGTAATTATTTCATACCTACTTATTTATTTTCCACTCACCCCACACAGACAACCTGACAAAACCTTGCAATGCAACATTATTTACCTTGGGATAGCCATATAACCCTGCTTTCACAGCGCAACTTTAGATAAACATATTATTATGTAACACCTTATTTCTAAAAATGTGCACTAGGTACCTACATTTTCTAAATAGTAATTTTATTCTCTTGGGCGTAATACTTAATTGAACGTGTCAGACAGTTTCTTTAGAACAGGTATACCTAGGTATACTTATACCTAGCTGTGCCCCGTGGTATCACATGCGATTCCCGGGATAAAAAACAACCTGTGTGCCAATCTAGAGCCTAATATCTATCTACTAGGTACCTACCATATTTCATAATATCTGTTTGCGTTTTGGCTTGATAACTACCTTCCTTACAAACATCCACACTATTCCAAACATACAAAATTTTACATTTATACCTAATAAGCAGTAGATTAGAAGGATAAGGCAGGAAAATGGGTAAGTAGGGTCATTGCGTTAGTTTTCGGCCTTTTAGCGCAGACGTCAACTTTAAAATTGCATTTAAAATAATTGGGCTGATGTATAGCCGTACTTATTTTTGGTTTTGATAGTGTAAACACTGAAGTTTATGTTGGAGTTAATGTGAGGACGTTAAATACTACAGCTTTTTTATAAAAAAAGAAATGTCTGAAAAGTGCTAAAATGCTAGTTTTCGGCCTCAAATTTCAGTTCTCGGCCAGATCATGTTTAGTTTTCGGCCGTTACATCGCGCTATATTAAAGGTAAAATGCCATTACTTTAATATCAAAAGCCAGCATAAACAGGTAAAACTGTATTCAAAAAATACATCATCACGCGCCCATCTGCTTTCCGACTTGCCTAAGACCCAATTTGGTGGCATGTGTACAACACGTTTTGGTGGGCGAATGTATGAAAATACAATTAATGGCGGACATCATTATTTGTGTTTCAACGTTTCAAGTTCAAGCTCTTGGACTGGAACGGATTCGGCATCGACATCAATGGTGAATACATCACTCACCCTCTTTTTGCCGATGATATAGTCATCATGGCAGAGTCGCTGAAGGTTTTAATATCTGAGCATAGGCTCAGTGACCTCAGTGGCGTTTCCCAACAGGTGGTCTAAAATTAACATGGACAAGACTTTCCTGTCAAATGTCCATGTATACAGCCGGTAATCGTTGGGAACGATACTATCGAAGCTGTTGACCAGTATACATATACCTTGGGCAGATTGTCCAGTTAGGCAGATCCAACTTCAACAAAGAGGTCACCCGAAGAGTCCAACTCGGATGGGCAGTGTTTGGAAAGTAACGTGACATTTACTCGTCCAAAATTCCACAGTGCCTAAAGACAAGGGTCTTGAACCAATGTGTGTTACTAGTGATGGCATAAGAAACTGAGACGTGGTCCCTAACGGTTGGCCTTTTGGAGAAGCTCAATCATACAGCGGGCAATGGAGAGATATCGTCGGTCCAAATCAGTACTGGAACATTTCGAAAATCGTAGTTTGGAGAAAATCAGGTTTAAAGATTTTAGAAGTTTTCAAATGTCATTTTAACTATTATGAAATTAAGTATGTTTAATTACTTTTAGTTCATAATATGCAGATTTAACACGGTTTTATTGTGTGGTAGCTAAGGTTTAAGTATTATTTGTAGTTATTGAGTAATAGTTATATTTGTGAGATGTTCCAATAATGAACTAAAATTTTTTTGTATAAAATTAGAATAAAATGGAATATTTCCAAATGAGCTAGTAATCTAACTAATATTATTAAGTCGAAAGTTTGTGAGTGTGCGTGTGTGCATGTGTGTATGTTTGTTAGGTCGTCACGCTCAAAAAGCTGGACAGATTTGCATGAAATTTGGTGCGCAGTTAGGTTATCCCTCAACTTAGGACATAAGCATCATCATCCCCGTTTTCCATCAGTGCGATTTAAACTGTGAAAATCTACCAATAATCATCATCATCATCATCACCCTGAAGACGTCCATTGCTGAACATAAGCCTCCCCTTTAGACCGCCACACTGAACGACAACTTGCCACTTGCATCCACCGGTTGCCTGCGACTTTTTTGATGTCATCGGCCCATCTAGTGGGAGGCCTTCCTACACTACGTCTTCCAGTCCGTGGTCGCCTTTCTAGAACCTTTCTTCCCCATCGGTTATCAGTTCTACGAGCGATGTGGCCTACCCTTGTCACTTCAGCTTGCAAACCTTGAGAGCTATGTCGTAAACTTTAGTTCTTTGACGAATATCCTCGTTCCGAATTTTATCGCGCAAAGAAGCTTCGAGCATACTAGCTCTTTCCCTTGCCCGCTGTGTGACTCTGAGCTTTTTCAATACGCCAGCAGTTAAGGACCACGTCTCAGTTCCATAAGTCATTACTGGTAACACACACTCACTGGTGGAATACCCTTGTCTCCAGGCACTGTGAAATTATGGACGAGAAAATGTCACGTAACTTCCCGAACACTGGCATCCGAGTTAGATTCTTCGGGTGACCTCTTTGTTGAAGTTGGACCTGCCTAACTGGATAATCTGCCCAAGGTATCCGTTCCAGTCCAAGAGCTTTAAAACCTCCAATGCGTTCCTGAACAGTTTCGGAGAAATAACATCTCTCTCTCACGCCTTTCTGCAATAGAATAGGTTTCGTGCTCTCGTCCTGCAGTCGGATTGACACGGTGGGCGGTGTAATATACAAGCACTTCATTACTTCGATATACCTATATTCGATATGGCATCGCTGAAGAGGCTGCATTACTGCCCACTTGCCCAGGTCTCGATTGAATCGAAGGCTTTTTCATAGTTCACAAATATAATGATTTGTTTACTCGAGCGAAAGACTTGTTTCCTCGAAATACGAGAAACAGTGAAAGGTTGGTTCTTAATCTTGTACCAAAAACCACCTTGTTCAAAAGGAACTGCTACTCAATGTGCATAACTATCTTTAATAATATACCATCATCGATCCGAGAGCTCCCCTTCGGTATGTTCCGGAGGAAGTTGAGATTATGGCTAGTTGAAAAATCTTTTTATTCTGTAAATGACTTTTTGAAGGACAAACCCTTGGTATAAAATATTTTTGACTCGACATTGTAAATCTAGATTTTATTGACATTAATTTTACTATTACCTATATCTGACAATGTTATTTTATTTTTCTATTCTTATTTTTATTATATTTTGTTATTATTAGACATATAATTTGTATCTATACTAAAGACTTCACATGCCAGGAAATGGCAAAATAGAAGAACTAACTGTTGACTGAACACCTTATCTACTACTATCTATTTTCGTGAAATAAATTAATTTCATTTCAATGGCCAATTATACTCCAGAGTCTTCTATATAATCAGCCGGAGCGTGTGTATGTGGTCTATGGTGCCAAAACCTTTCCGGAAACAGGCTTGTTCGGGAGGCTGGAAGTAATCAAACCTGCGTTCGAGGCGGTTCGAAAGGACTCTCGAGAACAGCTTATACCTACAAATTACTCGGGATTAAGTTGGGTCTATAATTCTTCAATAAGATAGTTACACCTTTTTTGAAGAAGAGCACCACCACACTCCTGTTCCATGCTTCTGGCGTGATACCCTCGAGAATTAAATAACTTCTGGAGGCCTAAATGTATCGTTTATGAATCCACCTGCTCCGCAATTCCGCACGCAGATAGTTTATCCCGGAACTTAGGACATAGGCTATAAGTTATCATCATCATCAGCATCATCATCAACACTGTTTTCCCATGAGTGCGACAAAACTGTAAAAACTGCCCAATTTTCATGAAATTTGGTATGCAGGTAGCTTACACCTCAATTTCACATAGATTACAAGTCATCATTATCATCATCACCGTTTTTCATAAGTGTGATAGTTAATTTATAGCAAAATCAAGCTGCATCAAACTAATTCACGCGGCGTCCAGAGCACCAACGGAGTAAAACGCACAAAAACAATATTCAACTTCTAATTAATTCAAAGTCATATTGGAACATTTCAAAAAATACTGTTAATGAACTCGTGAGAGACTATGGATATCGAAGTTTGAGTGGGACATTTCGAAATAAGCTAATAATGAACACGAAAATAATAGTATTATTGTAAATAGTTATATCGGAATAAATGGTTTCCTGACCACTAGAACTAAAGTTTGAGTTGTACCGTTAGTGATTTAGAAAGATTTTACGATTCCCTACCGTTTCTCATACTTATCTCAAAACACGTAATTTCGGATTTGTTCCGGTAATGAATCCGACCGACGATATATGCTCGCAGTTTCTTTGCGCGATAAAATCCGAGACGAGGATATTGGCCAAACACCTAAAGTTTACGACATAGCTCTCAGGGTTTGCAAGCTGAAGTGGCAATGGGCAGGCCACATCGCTCGTAGAACTTATAACCGATGGGGATGAAAGGTTCTAGAGTGGTGACCACGACCTGGAAGACGCAGCATAGGTAGGCCTCCTACTAAATGGGCCGACGACATCAAAAGAGTCGCTGGCATAACCAGTGGCTGCAAGTGGCAAATTGTCCTTCGGTGTGGCGGTCTAAGTGGGAGGACGGAGGTGGACGTCTTCAAACTGACGATGTTGTTGAAGCAATGATGATGATATTTGTGCTTCAGCACAGTTAAGTTATCCTACGCACTGCTATTTTTTATTTGATACATAAAGGTTGGGGAACCCTCTTGGACTAAGGCCTTCTAGCTGTTGGGCAAAATGCGAAGCCACTCTGATCACCATTGAACATCCGCTCTAGTCTTTTCAATATGTCTTGGTGGATTATTTCCACCAGGAATTATTCAAGCTCTCGGAACCAGAGCTTGATGGACTCCTCCGTAACACGAGCCCTCGCTCTATTTATTCCTTCGTCTCGTCGTAGTGATAATGCTGAACGCCGTGTTTTAGTTAAAATTTTGGAGGTGCCATCTGGAGAAAGACATTCTTAAACTGCATGAATCGATATCTGTCAAGTTTCAGTAAATAGGGAGAACCCAGTTCGATTTGCACTAGTGTTAATCTAAATTTGTTCACTATTTTCATGATATGGCCGATAAGTGGAAACATCACTCAGTTTTCGGCCACATTTGGTTCCATACAAGTTTCGGTAGGCCGAAAACTAACCTAGATTTTTATATGGTGTGCTAGTTTTCGGCCCCGATAAAATGGTCATCTTAGTGGCACCATAATTTAATCATACAACTGTAATTTGGCGGCCGAAAAATAACAATTAGATCTTTCATGACGGTTACTATATGAGAGAAAAGAGTAGTCCCATGATGTTAGCCACCAAATAAATAAAAGAGACAAAGTATAATAAGCTATGACAACTTCGTTCTCGGCCACCCGGCCGAAAACTAAATATTTGAAGAAATTACCATGTTAATATTTGGCCACCAAAATTATTGTGTATTTTTATCAATTATGACAATAAACAAGCTAGAAGTATGATAATCAATTATTTATTTAATGAATAACATGCATGTCGTCGTTTTTTACTTATAAAAAAGCCTAAAAAAATATTTAATAATCACGTGCGCCACTATTTTTTTCGTTCAATTGCACATCTTGTGGCACCTCTGTTGCTGGTGTAAAACTGAATAATTCATTAGAAATTCCTGGTCAGAGCTGTCAGACCAAAAATATTGTCAGATATTAGGCAACTAATTTCAGATGATTGAATCAAAATTATTTTTTCAGGCACCTTCATTTATTGCTATAATCTTAATTATACTGTAACACCAAAGCCCAAAGGCCGAAAACCAAAGGTGGCCGGGAAACCAACGCACTGACCCTACCTACTCTACCTACCTACGTTGCGAGGCTTAGATCACGAGATCAGAGTTCGAATCCCAACTTGGTATAAGTACCTACCTAAGTAGTTGTCACTAAAATATGGGTCAGAAAAGTCAAAGACGAAGACGTTGCGGTAGGTAGGTACTAATATTTATTTAATAAGTTCTCAAACACTTGTTGCATTTGATTTGTGACTAACTGGAACACTACGCGTCCAGACTGTTTGCGTACCTATAGTCTTCTGAGAGAGGCGCCAGAAGCAAATAATTTTCGGCATCTCTTCCGCTGACAGATGCCAGAATTATGTGGACCCCACGAAAAGCTGTTATCAACATTACCTACATACCTACTCCCAGATATTTAACTTTAGAGCTGAAGGTTAGATAGACAGATATACATATAGCTCTTCATTGACACCCAAATGGTAGGTACCTACAACAATAACGGCCAACGGGTTGGTATGGCCATCGGTACGTATACCTAGCTTACTATGCCACCATCGGAAATAATTTGAGGAATAGGTAATTTGGTAATCAACTTCGGAGATCAGTCTGCAGCTCCCAATAGTTATTACTTTGGTCTTTTTGGGATTAACTTTTAAACGAAACAATTTTCTCCTTCCAGTCCACTTTGGTTTTATCACTAGCATTTGCCAACCTATCCACATGAGCGTGTAGATTTGAACATCGTCTGCGTAAAGGTGGTAGGAAGCAGTAAGACACTGAGATATAGAGTTGATAAATTTAGAAAAAAGGAGAGGGGCGAGTACATCATCTTGTGGGACACTGGCACTCATTTGGCACGAAGAGGATAAATAATCTCAATACGAACTCGCTGTCGGCGTTCGTACAGGTAAACCCGCCATTACTAACCGAAGGAGATATTGTGTTTGTACCTAGTTTATATGCCAAAATATTTAGCCAAATGACAAAAATAAAAAGCAAAGTAAGACCAAAATTCTACCAAATATTAAAGTTTACTTTATGTACGTGACTAGCGTGCACTGTTTATCTTTTTAGATAGTTTTTTTATATTTAAGTATATACTTACTATACTATGCCATCTCAACGCCTTCTAATTTACACTAGGTATTTATACTTATCTACTGCGGCCCTGAAAGTCTAAAACACAAAGGGGGCGCTATAGCTCACGTTGAGGATATAATGCTAGCTAGATAGGTAGGTACTCGTAATAAATAAAAATGAAACTTGATAGTAAAGTAAAAGATGAAATAAGATTGTTTGGTAGGTTTATTTATCTCGAAGTGGACAAGTTACATTTTTATTGGTCATAAAATAAAATAAAAAAACTATAAATATGCCTTTATTAGATACTTAGCTATTTATTTTAAGTACACGCGCGTACATTACACTAATAGTTTTTCTTTAAACTCAACTTTCCCACAAAACAGCCAATATTTCCCCTTTTCGATGTCAGGTCCGCTCTGAATCCGAAAGTTCCGTAGAAGAACGAAGTGCCCAGAAACGATTGAATCACTTCTCCGAGACGTATTTCATTGCTGTAATTTCCCTGAAACCATCATTTAAATTAACACTTCCTTTGCGCCGCGTTCAGTGGGACTATGGTCGTAGTTTTCCTAGTTGCCTGCCTACCTAGATAGGGAATCCTAGTTAGAGGTCAAGATCTTTCGTGACGCTCATTGATCATTAGCAAACTGTTTTGGCCGGATTATTCCGGAAATCCCCCTAGGCAGTCCCATAAGTGGGGGATTTATGGATGTTTTTTTCGGAAATCCTTCAAAATCAGTTTGATCTACTTCGTGGGGAATTTCCGGGAAAATTTTGGGTATTTGTGGGAAAATCCGTGAATCTCTCACGTGAAGGGCGGCCTAAGTAAAAATAAGTTTATGAGTGCCCCGCTGTCGGTCAAGCACTTCAACATTGTATGTAGGTAAGTAAGTCTAAGTACCTACCTTCTTGACGACACAATTGTTGTTAGCTTTGATAATTTCTTTTAAAATGGCGCCCATAGCAAAATGTTTGCATGGCTCGTTGGATTTATAGTTCCAAAGAAAGATCTTCTTGTTGTCTTTAATGTTGTTTACTATTACTTTAAACTGTAAATAAAAAAAAAAAAAATGGAGTTCATTGAAGTCATTGATCCAATTTGAATAAGTATAGTACCTACCTACTATAGGTACCTACCAAGTATATGTACACTAGTACCCAACTTATAAGGCGCGTCGTGAATCTTCGTTCGCGCAGAAAAGAAAGTATGGTCCGAAGATTAACGAAAGAATGCTTAAAACTTACAATCAACCTAAGCTCACTATTATAAGGTTCATAATACACTGCAGCTGTTAGTTCCATCTCACTCTAAGCTCGCTAAGATGTCGGCGGTGGCGGCGGCTACCGACCAATAGCGGTCAATAGCATCAATTATCAGCGATAACATTATTATTACGAAAATAACGTTGAATACCTATAGGTTTAATGTGTGCGGATATGAGTGGTGGAACCTTCATTTGGGGGATGAAATACGATAAATTTTATCGACAAATCATCCCCCGTCAGTAATTTTTTCCACCCATAATAACATGGCAGCCAATTGTTTTTATGAAATGAAAATGAAATTACATGGGTAGCTAATTAGCTATAGCTAAACTAGTAGCAACAATCACTCATACTCTGATTAAAAAAAAAAAACAAAATGCCTGTCATTTTATCATGCTAGTAGGAAAACGAATTACGGCGGACGATTTGTCGATAAAATTAATTGTATAATATTCCAACCCCCTGAAGGCTTCGGCACTCATTAACGGACACTATAAGTAAGTAGGTACCTATCTAATATTTGATTTTATGTACGGTACTTATTACCTAAGTACTAGGTAATCCTGTACGTGACTGTCACCCGGTTTCTGAAACGTCGGCCAACTTTGACTATACAGTTTTTTTTTTTTCGTTGTAACGTTATAATAATATATAATAATAATAATCTTTATTTATATAGCCATACAAGTCAGTATTACAAACAATGAACATTAACTTATAATAATAGGCTGTGGAAGATGACTTGTGCAATCATTTGTTGTTTCCGAAACTAGACTTAAAAAGCCTGTATTTTCAGAAACAGAAATATATATAGATAATTATTTATTGCCATCCTTGTCATTTGTTTAGTGTCAGATAGAGACAACGATAGTTTTAATCTACTGTCAACGCCAACAAACGTTCCAGAAACTGGGGGTTAGAGTCACAGTTGATTACAGTCAACCTGATTGTAAGCTATCAAATAAAAACAAATCGCATTGCAATTGCTTCAATATTTTTTACGTGATGCGTAAAAAACAGACCAATATTCCAATTACAATTTTAATACTTACTTACCTCTTCAACTTTTGTATCATTAACGAAGCTGATATCAACGAAAATAATGAGTCGTTGTTTATCCATCGACGTTTTCAGTATGGTCAAGTTTTTCGCTTTAGGACCCTTACAGTCTCCGTATTCTTCGAATACCACGCTGTACGGCCCCTGTGTGTATTATTGTAATGTTATCCTAGGAAATTAGGCCGTGTCGCCTCTTTGGCATACCTACACCTAGTTGGGCATAATTATGTATAGATGTTTGTTATCTAGGACTTGTATGTTTTCTTCTACTTATAAATTTCATTATTGACCGACTTCATATAAAGGTGAAATTCACCACATCCTTCCTTATGAAACAAATAAAACCTATCAGCGATTGGAATAAGGTAGGTATGACGTGTAACGTATATACGTATTACGTACTTACATAATTATTAGCATTTTTGACCATTGTTTCAAGATATACAGCGGACACGACGAACAATAAAATAATACCGATTTTTAGCATAATGCGTCTTGTCCGTCGATCGGTGTGATTGTTACAGTATGTAATGAATGATGAATTTATTTGTGGTAACTAAGTACTATTCTGTGAATATACCAGTATAATCAGTTTAAATCTATATTTAATTGTGACACGTATAACATTCAGAACATACAATGTAGTAGACACAGTGCGGCGCAGCGGGCGCTACGTAACTCGATGCTGGATACTGAGCATCCATCATCGTCGCGAGCTCAGTCACCAATTCAACATTTTCAACAATATTCAGCTCGCAATGCGCTTCCGCGTTTTTAGTATGTAACTTCTGCTTGAAGTTGGAGTCACCTTAATATTTATTGGCCTTTTTTTTTTTTTTTTGCCCGGGGAAATCCTTTATGGATACCACCCGACCCGGGAGGGCCGGGTGGTTATGTGAGAATCTCCGCCTTTGAAGAAGGCGGCCTACTCACTAAAACCCCGGGGGTGTTCTCTCACCGCATGTGGTGTGGCCGCGGGATCGCTAGACACGCACCGCGACAATATTTATTGACCTACCTCAACCCTTGGCCACCTAGATAGGTGGTTATTTTATTATGTAATTAGGTAGGTACACATGATTTTGGGTATACTGAATCAAATACACTTGATTCATATTAATTCTCCTATCACCCTACAGGCAACCTCCTGATAATATATTGCAACAACATTAATTAGGTACCTTCGGGTGGCCATAAAATGGGGGAGGCCTATGTTCAGGGAGAGCCCTACGTTCAGCAGTGGACGTCTTCAGGCTGATGATGATGATGATGATGAGTCATAAAATGGCATATTTTCAATACCTCTGCTCGCACAATACAACCTTAATAGATAAATAACTAAGCACATTTAACGCCTTCTTTAAAAATGTGAGCCAGATTATTAGAATATATACTCGTATTATATTATAATATGCATTTTATTCTCGAGGACGTTACACATTTGAACGTGTCTGACACTTCCTTCGGATCAAGAACCTAATATATAAACTTAGACTCTTACCTAGCTGTGCTCCGTGGTTTCCCGGAATAAAAAGTAGCCTATGTGCAAATAGACGGTTTGCGTATAGTCTTCTGAGAGAGGCGCCAGAATCAAACACTTTTCGGCATCTCTTCGGCTGACAGATGCCAGAATGATGTGGACCCCACGAACAGCAGTTATCGAATCAAACAGTATACCTACCTACTCCCAAATATTTAACTTTGGAGCTGAACAGTAGATACATATACATAGATACATATACATATTATACTCTTTGAGACCAAAATGGTACAACAATAACGGCCAACGGTACGATTTTTTATCTCGGTACTTATTTAGGTATATATCTCAAAGTGGCAAGTTAGATTTTTATTGGTTATGAAATAAAATAAGGAAACGATAAATCTCCCTTTATTACCAACTTATTTATTGTAAGTTCACGTGTATACATTACACTAATATTTTTTCTTTAAATTTAACTTTGCCTCGAAACAGCCAATATTTCCTCTTTTCGATGTCAGGTCCGCTCTGTACGTGAAAGCTCCGTAATAGAACGAAGTGCTCAGAAACGATTGAATCACTTCTCCGACATGCATTTCATTGCTGTAATTTCCCTGAAACCATCATTTTATTAACACTTCCTTTGCGCCGCGATAAGTGCGACTATGGTCGTAGTTTTCCTACTTGCCTGCCTAGACGGGGAATCCTAGTTAGAGGTCAAGATCTTTCGTGACGCTCCATAATCATTAGCAAACTGCTTTAGCCGGATCATTCTGGAAATCCCGGAATCCTGGAATCCTGGGAATTTCCGGAAAAATTCTGCGGGCGGACTAAGGGGATTTCCGGAATAATCCTTATGATTCGTTACGTACGTTACGTTAAGTTATTGGTCGACGTAGTCTTCTCCGAGTGAACTCTGAACTACATCTTCAGTTCTCTTCATCTAGCCCTTGTCAGTCACCCCGCCATATCACGGGGCGCACTGGCGGGAGTCGTAGTTCCTACACCAAGCTTGTTTGCATAACGCTACGTTCATACTAGAACTCGTCTATTCCAACGTTGTCGGGTTTCATTTATAATTATGTGATCGTAGGTAGGTAACTGGTCGTACCTATTGTATGTTGTTACAAACAGAAGAGACCACGATGGGGATTATGCTAGGGCGTTTCTGGATTAGCGAATATATCACGTAGGTATTGGTGATTTTCACCTATGAAAAAGTAAATAAAAAATAAGTTTATTAGTGCCCTGCCTACCTACCTTCTTGACGACGCAGTTGTTGTTAACTTTGAGAATTTCTTTTAAAATGGCGCCCATAGCGAAATGATTGCAGGGGTTGTTGAATTTATAGTTCCACAGAAAGTTTTTCTTGTTGCCTTCAATGCTGTTTACTTTTACGATAAACTGTAAATTAGAAAAAAAACTTAATGTAGTTCATTGATGTCATTGAGCCAATTTGAATAGGCACTTAGTTACTTAGATATACTTTACCAAGTATAGGGGAAGCACACGGCACGAGTAACAACTTTGAATACCTATATATACAAAGTGTCGGGTATGAGTGTCGAAACCTTCCTTTGGAGGATGAAATACGAAACATTTTATCGACAAATCTTCCCCCGTGAGTAATTTTTCTCCCACCATAATAACATGGCAGCCAATTGTTTTTATGAAATGAAAATGAAATTAATATATGGGTAGCTAGTTAGCTATGGCTAAACTAGTACAATCTCACGCAGCACCGATAAAATAGTAGTTTGTTTTACAAGGGTTGAAAACGACTCATTCTTTATTCGATGTTTTGCCTCACGAGCGTAGCGAGTGTAACACATAGAATCGAGTATGAGTGAGTCGTTTGAGACCTGCGTAAAACACAATTTTTCACACCGAGATTGCGCGAGAAATATAATAAGTAGGTATACAATTAAAAAAGCCAAGAATATTTCACAAATTTTAATAGTCACGTTCATTTTCAAATAAATAAATAATCAAATTCAATCTTTTAAAACCAATTTTTTTTTGTAAGTATAAGTAATGGCTTCGCACGGTTTGTGCATATAGCCAGTGTCAAGTATTTTATTATAATAACACCCGGTTTCTGAAACGCGTGTCACATATAGAATCAGTCAGCAGACTGTCACATTTAACAGTCGGTTGACGCCCTTCGGGTTTCTGGAACGCAATTCAACCAAAAATTAGCTAATTGATTGTTGACAAGAGATTATTTTATTGAAATGGTCACACTTGACAAGTTCGTTTAAATTAAATAATTCTTTTGTGTTTTTAATCTGTATAGCTCTATGGTTTTTTGTCTCTATTGAAAGTTTACCTAGGTACATACCTACCTACATATTATTTAAATATTGGATTATAAATATAAAAACAAAGCGAAAAGGAAAATGGCTCGTATAAATTACACGGAAAGAGAAAAACGAGTTTTGGCAATAGTTGACACGTAAGTACCTACCCACTTATTTATATACTTATTTGAATACCAAGTTGATTTTTATGCCTGCAATGAAATAAGATTATGAACAGAAGTACCTAGCTAGAAAATACTCTATTAAGAACTTGTTTGTTTTTGTTTCAGGTACCTACAAGCATATAAAAGAAAGGATACAAGTGTACCAATTCGGTTAACGTAGAATGAAAAACCCAGGCATGGGAAAGCATAGCGCCTATGCATAGCGCAAGAATTTAATTATAGTGGAGAATTTCCGCGTCAGTATAACGCGCAAAATCCTACGAAGATATTAGTAATTCGTTCTGCAATTTTTTTTTTGTTAGAATTGAAAAAAATATTTATTACATACTTTTAATGTTATTATTGTGTTTTATTCATCCATTTGCTTCTGAGCTTTCTGTAACACTAATCATTAACAGTTTGTAACTGTGTTTACCTCCAAAAATGTATATTTCAAAGGTTGACATTAGTTTAATTGGTCGAAAATGTGCAAAAAAATTTCAAGTTAACAAGCCATTGACACGCGAAAAAGCTTTTCAGAAACCCAAAATGGCTTTAATTGACGTTTAACTGTAGATTTGACACTGTCGTCAACAGTCTGTCACAATGAGGTTCTAGCAACCCAAAAAGCGTTTGACTGTAGATTAACAGACCGTTGGCTAATTTTTTGGCTAATTGGCGTTTCAGAAACCGGGTGTAAGTATTTCTTAATTTCACATTAAGAAAGTCACAGCAATATAGCAATCGTGGTCAAGTAGTAAAGTCAATTATTTACATCGTCAAAGTCACGATTCAGTAAAGTAGTGGATGCTTTACTGAACCCTCCTGGGAGTTATGAAAAAAATACGAAATAACACGTTTTTTGAGTTTATATCATTCGCCCACGCTCGTGCACGTTAACGAACACTTAATGATTAATATTCCATCAATATTTCACATTAACACTTGAAGAAACACAAGTTTGAGAAAATAATACAAAACCAACAACGTCTCACTATCGGATTCCCGCCAAAACTCCTAAAACCAATTTGCATTGTTGTCAAAATTCTACACACACCTACAGATTATAGGCGACAATGGAGGGCCTAGTTCTAAAAGTCACTTAGTCCATTCTGACATTTTTTGGGTATGGACGTTTTAGTGACAAATTGTGTGTATTTACGTGAAAATTCTTGTTAAAATATTTGGATAAAAATGACAAACATAGTTCTTAGGACACTGTTTAATGTATCAAACTCCAAAGTACAATAACATTTATATTATTGCATAACATAATTATTATAACTATGGACTTATCGCAAAATCACTGGAGTTGAATACTTTTAGCAAAATTCTTTGGATTTAGTGACATTTTTCAAAAATCATCTCTTGACAATATCTATAGTTAACATTAAATAATCATCTAAAATCGCTTTACCACACCATTTCTCCCGTTTGCTCATCTAATCTCAATGCTTTATTACTATTTTGTTCGATCGGATTATTGTCTTCTATTGTTTATTCATCCTGCAAACTAATATACTTAAAAAACTCTTTTCAATGCATAAAACTATCTGCACTATATTTATTTATGTGTATCTCTCTCTGTCTATCTCTCTCTCTCTGTCTGTCTATCTCTCTCTCTCTCTCTCTCCATCTCTTATTTTACTATATTGTCATACATCTTTATCAAATCCCTAACTTCAGAAAATAGGGATTGTCCATACAACATTTCAACCCCTATTGCACCCTCTTTAAGATTATTTTATTGTGAAAAAAGGTAGCCTAGGCCTGTCTGCTAGATCCATTAGATCTTTATACAAAATTTCATCGAGACCGGTTCAGCCGATTAGCTGTGAAAAGGTAACAAACAGCAAATGGATAGTTAGGTATGTATAATTTTAGTGTGGAAGTACTTTCCGTTGAAGTTTATGCTCGTTTATGGTCAATATACTTGAAATCGGCACATTTAAAGTTATTACTTTTCACCAAATATTGACGAATAAATAAAACAACCTTGTTGCACAAAGTTTCTGTCGCAGGTAATATTAACAGTGAAAAAACGGCCACTAATGAAGCCAGGACATAGACTAAAAATGTATGAACTTAGTTACTTTTAAGTGAAAAATAAGTAACATAGTTACTTTTTGCTCCGAATTTAGATTCTGCTTTGTACTTAGTTACGTTATGAACCGAACTGAATGGAGTTAGAGATTTTAGGCACTGGGAAAAACGCACTTAGAGTCACTTTAGAGAAACAAGAGTAAGACCAAACGAAAGAGGACGAAAAGTAAAATTTTTTGAACTGGTAATATAAAAACAGCAAAATTGGGACTTAGTGACTTTTAGAACTAAGCCATCCAATTGCAAACTTTTTAAATTTATTCTAATGTTCGCAAACGCACACGTACACATAGCATACATCCTATGATCGCCAAAAATGTAGACGAGAATTACACTTTCATTTAAAAAAGTAAACTGTTTAGGCTACGCACGGTTTGTACCTACATTAATCTACTCTTCTTTTTTTCTAAGTAATTATGTCAAAATGGAAAATTGAAAAGTCGAATCTTCAGCCTGTTGATAATAGCGAGTACAAATTTAAAAAAAACCTACTGTCACTCCCCTGTGCCCAACAACCTCGTTTGTTGAGTTTTGGCGGGAATCCGATAGTGAGACGTTGTTGGTTTTGTATTATTAGCTCAAACTTGTGTTTCTTCGAGTGTTAATGTGTAATACTGGTGGAATATTAAACATTAAGTGTTCGTTAACGTGCACGAGTGTAGGCGAATGATATAAACTCAAAAAACGTGTCATTTCACATTTTTTCCAAAACTCCCAGGAAGTTTCAGTAAAGCATCCACTACTTTACTGAATCGTGACTGACGATGTAAATAATTGACTCGACTACTTGACCACGATTGCTATAACATTGCTGTGACTTTCTTAATGTGAAATTAAGAAATACTTAAAATAAAATACTTGACACTGGCTATATGCATAAACCATGCGAAGCCATAAATAAAACAAAAGCAAAAAAAAAAAAAAAAAACCTCGTTTGTTCCCGCTAAGCTGAGCTAATCTGACATACTTTTTGAGCATGAGGTGTGAAAAAAAAAACAAAATGCCGACGACTGGGGCGATTTGTCGATATCTCATCACCCTGGCTTCGACACTCATAACCGGACTATATTAAGTAAGTACCTAATTTTTTATTTTAATGTAAGATAGATATACCTACTAATCATGTGCGTGACTGTGGTGAGCCGCAGTTGATTACAGTCAGCCAGCTATCATGGCAAAAATCGCATTGCAATTGCTTCAATATTTTTTACGTGATGCGCAAAAAACAGACCAATATTCCAATTACACATTTTAATACTTATACTTACCTCTTCAACTTTTGTATCATTAACGAAGCTGATATCAACGTAAACAATGAGTCGCTTTTTATCCATCGACGTTTTCAGTATGGTCAAGTTTTTCGCTTTAGGAACCTTACAGTCTCCGTATTCTTCGAATACCACGCTGTACGGCCCCTGTGTGTATTATTGTAATGTTATCCTAGGAAATTAGGCCGTGTCGCCTCTTTGGCATATACACCTAGTTATGGCATAATTATGTATAGATGTTTGTTATCTAGGACTTGTATGTTTTCTTCTACTTATAAATTTAATTATTGACCGACTTCATAAAATGGTGAAATTCACCACACCCTTCCTTATGAAACAAATAAAACCTATCAGCGATTGGAATAAGGTAGGTATGACGTGTAACGTATACGTATTACGTACTTACATAATTATTAGCATTTATGACCATTGTTTCAAGATATACAGATGACACGATGAACAATATACCGATTTTTAGCATTATGCGTCTTGTCCGTCGATCGGTGTGATTGTTACAGTAAGTAATGAATGATGAATTTATTTGTGGTAACTAAGTACTATTCTATGAATATATCAGCATAATCAGTTTAAATCTATATTTAATTGTGAAATAATTCATATAATTCAGAACATAACAATGCAGTAGACACAGTGCGGCGCAGCGAGCGCTACGTAACTCGATGCTGGATACTGAGCATCCATCATCGTCGCGAGCTCAGTCACCAATTCAACATTTTCAACAATATGCTGCCCGCAATGCGCTTCCACGATTTTAGTATGTAACTTCTGCCTGAAGTCGGAGTCACCTTATTTATTGGCCTCTCTCAACCCTTGGCCACCTAGAGAGGTGCTTATTATATTATGTAATTAGGTAGGTACGCATGATTTTGGGTATACTGAATCAAATACACTTGATTCATATTAATTCTCCTATCACCCTACAGGCAACCTCCTGATAATATATTGCAACAACATTAATTAGGTACCTTCGGGTGACCATAAAATGGGTGAGGCCTATGTTAAGGGAGAGCCCTATGTTCAGCAGTGGACGTCTTCAGGCTGATGAAGATGATGATGATGAGTCATAAAATGGCATTTTTTCAATACCTCTGCTCGCACAATACAACCTTAATAGATAAATAACTAAGCACATTTAACGCCTTCTTTAAAAATGTGAGCCAGATTATTAGAATATATATTATATTACGAGTATATGCATTTTATTCTCGAGGACGTTTGAACGTGTCTGACACTTCCTTCGGATCAAGTACCTAGTATATAAACTGACTCGTACCTAGCTGTGCTCCGTGGTTTCCCGGAATAAAAAGTAGCCTATGTGCAAATCTTTATTGCTTTATCCATCTGTATATCAAAATCCTACAACTCGCAAATTTGAACATACACACTTTCACATTTTTAATAAGTGTAGTAGGATAGCCATTGAAAGTATACCTATCATAGGTACGGAGTAAACTTGGATATTATACGCTGCAAGGCCTTGGTCACGAGATCAGATGAAGAGAAAAATCTAATGAAGAGCGTCAGATATAACGTTCGACCACTTGAATCCCAGATCGGATTAGTTGACACAAAAAATATGGGTCAGAAAGTCAAACACGAACATTTTATGTTATATCGTGAGTGCAACTGGACGGAGTTTTATGAGGGAGAGACAATTTTTTTTAACGATAATAGAGGCATAGAGTATACTATATTACCTATTTATTATATCGTAATGGAGGACACCGTTGTAGATATATAGGTAAGTAGTAGATACCGTTCATATTAAATAAAAAATAATGGTTTATTTATTTATTTCAAATTATGTTTTCTTTTTAAATATAAGAGTGGTTTGAACACAGGCAATGTTTCCTTTTTTAGATGTTAGGTCCACTCTGTGCAAGTAAGTTCCGTAGAAGAAAGAAGTTCCCAGGAATGAATGAAGCACTACTCCATAATCTATTCGACTGCTGTAATTCCCCTGAAACAATAATGCAATGTATATACTTACGCATTGTGATAATTGAACATTGAGCGCAGTTACGAGTGGATCATTAGTGTAGTACCTACTTGAACTTTACTGTACATAGATAAGTATAAAAAATAACATCCCCATAGGTTATGTTATTTGCCTCATTTTGTAAAACCGTTTTAAATGATTATTTATTACATAATAAGCACACTTTCTTCCTTCCACGAAATCTACAATAAAATCCATTTCTAAAACGGCGCCAAAAACGCTGCATCAGACGTGACACCCCAAGCAGCAAAATAAGACGTATAATAGTCGTGTATACACATTGTCTTAGATACCTCAAGTTACAAAAAATTGTTGGATAATGGTTAGATATAGTATTACTCGACGCGGTTTGGGCGCAAATTAAACGTCTTTCAGTGTTATAACAGTTGTGTTATAGTTATTTACGATACATTTTTAGTCGTTTAAATGTCGAGTAAATGCAGTAAATACTACATAAATGTAGTAAAGCAGTAAAAAAATATAGTTTTATTCTACTTTTTGGTTAGATAATGCTCACAACAAAATCATTTAATCAACCCTAACATGATACGGATGACGTCACGTTACGCGGGTCACTGGCATTGAATTATTTCTGCCGCAAAGTGCGCCGCGCTCTTTGAATTTGCCGACAATATTTAGGGTTCAGTATTGTAACAAAGTTGAAAGCCTCTAAAATTCATTTCAGATACTTACCGCCTTAGAATAGAATTTTGGTAGGTACATTACACGGAGCAGATATCACTCAGCCGCCAAGAAATACTTTTGTCAGGTTGCATCTGTCCGGGTTGGTACAAATTGGTAAAAAACATTATTTAAAAAACAAACGGAACCCTTAGTACTTTTACGAATTTTGTATTGACGGATTTGACGGCGGGCCTAGTTTTGTTTGAGTAATGCCGCCGGCTAGAGGTGTAAAAGTAACGAAACAAAGCGTACAGTCTTACCCAACTTATATGGTGCGTCGTGAATCTTCGTTCGCGCAGAAAATAAAGTATGGTCTGAAGATTAACGAAAGAATGCTTAACACTTACAATCAATCTAAGATCACTATTATAAGGTACATAATACACTGCAGCTGTTAGTTCCATCTCACTCATGCCACGCGGCGATCGCTAAGATGGCGGGGCGGCTGCCGACCAATAGCGGTCAATAGCATTTCCCGCGCTTTGAAAATTCATCTTCTGCGCAGGTAGAACTGCGATGTGCAACAGCTGCAGTGTATTATGAACCTTATAATAGTGATCTTAGGTTGATTGTAAGTGTTAAGCATTCTTTCGTTAATCTTCGGACCATACTTTCTTTTCTGCGCGAACGAAGATTCACGACGCACCATTAAGTTGGGTACTACTGTACAATGTAATGTTAGTCTATCCCTCAAGTTCACTGACATTGCCCAGCTGATAACTAGGGTTGAACGATGGTTAGTTTTGCAGTAAACTTTGACGTGTCTTAATTCATTACCGTAACTACTTACAGATTTATAGTACCTCCAGACTACTTCGAAATATGTATGTGTATGCGTAGTTTCAGTATTACTACACCTTGCTGTTACACCTTGTATATTATGTGATGATCCGCCCTCACCAACATCATCCTTTTTTCGTGGAATGCTCGACGTAAGCTTCTCTGTCACCGAACGCGGATCGGATCTCCTAATATTGATTGGCATACAACGTTCGGCATAACGTTTTTTTGGCATAATTTAATAATATATTGTCATAGTCGTTTTCTTAGCATACTTGCTTGACGACATAATTATTACTTTCTCTAATTTCTTTCAGCATACCTTTTGTGGGCATAAATGTGGTAGTCATAATATTGGTACGTCTAAAGATAATTTTACCTAAAATCATTAACACATAATATAATTATTGTCCTAATGTAGGTTCGCTTAGGTTTGAACTGCGACAAAACAACGCGCGAGCCGAGCGAGCGATGCGAGCGTGCCGCGGTAGCGGCCGGCGAAGCACTCGAAGCTAAGTAAGCCTGGCGTCCACTAGGCGGATCGGGTCGGGCCGCATCGCAACGCAAAAATACGCCTGGCCCATGTTTTGTCGCTAATAAACAATATTTCATAGAAATATCGTCTATTAGCGACGGATCGGAGCGCGGCGGGCATCACAGAACCGCGTCCCGTTCCAATGCGACCCGCCCCGATCCGTCCCTAAAGGACGCCAGCCTTAATAAAATGATAAATCATGCGTAATCAATTTAGGAGAGTTGATCGGTTTGCTAGTAATTGTGATGCTTTATGATCATTACGCGTATAAAATGTATGCATGGAAATTTAAGGGCAGTAGATCTTTACGCTACTTAACGGTTGTTATGTTGAACAAATGTATGCCAAAGCCTTTCTGCGGTATTGGCGTTATGTGTAGTGATGAATATGCCGCAAAACTGTATGCCAATTTAAATTATGACTTTAGATTTTATGCCAGCCAATATGGACCCCTCATTAGCCGGTGCACGCCACGATATATCTATTTTGGAGAGTGGATAGCTCGAGACTATGAGCGCGCTCCTGCGGCGCTCTCCGATGTACAATGTGGACCCGGCTTTTGAGTTTTTGCCAGCTTTTTTCTCAACAGAAGTTCTAGAATTTAAACGGGTCTAATTCTATATTTCTATTATATTGATATTAGTTTGTACGCGAACTAGACCTGTTTAAATTTTAGTTAAAGTTTCTCAAATCGTCACTTAACTGGCCGACAACGGGCGTTCAAAGCGGTATTTACACAACTCGTCTATTCCAAGCAGTCTTCGAATATTTATGATCGTGAGATTAAAACAACTGCAAATTGATTTTCCCACGTCTGCTGTTCATTGATCCGAGCCAAGTACCTACCTGGTAATAATTTCCTCTATGTCTGAGCCACCCACAACCACCCGTTGACCGAAGCACTTTTTTTCTTTCCACTATTACAATAATATATTTATTACCGTATAATAAAAATAAATCCTATTAAGTCAATATTATTTATTATATGAAAATAATTTGGTATGACTCGTTGGCATTTGTTGGCATTTTTTCTCCCATTGAGTCACACTGTTACTCGTTGCAATTTTTATAGAATAGTTTTTTATAGAATAGTTCCCAATACGTTACCCTTGTGTAACAGTGTAACTCGATGGGAAAAAAACTCCCAACGAGTCACACCAGATCCGGTCACAGTGTGACTCGTTGGGAACCCACCAGTCCAACATGAGCCAAATATCGGAGCATCTACTTTACCTTTTTGACCATGCAATTGTCAGCATTCAGAGTTTCCTTTATTATGGCGGCGAAAACGAAATGTTTGCAGACATCGCTAAATTTGTAGTTCCACAGAAAGTTCTTCTTATTGTCTTTCAAGTTGTGTACTTTCAATTTCATCTGTAAGTCAGCATGAACTAAAGCTACACAAGAATAGGTAACCACAACTTGAGCCTGGGGAGAAGTGAGGTATGCCAATTTAAAAAACGCCTCACCCTTTTCCTTCAATCATACTAATTATTACAAAGGTGAAAGTTTGTGCGGTTTTTTTACTTCTTCACACGCAGTAATAATAATAATTAAGCCTATAATTGCCCCACTGCTGGGCAAAGGCCTCCCCTCACTATCGTGAGGAGGGTTAGGCCATAATCCACCTCGGGGGCCTAGTACGGGTCGGTGGATAACCTCCGAAATAATTCTCGGGCACGCTTGTTTCCTCACGATGTTTTCCTTCACCGAAAAGCGAGTGATAATTACGTAAGTACATAATATATTTAACAAGAAACACTATATATAAAGTTGGAAACTTCGTTTATTTCAATATTAGGTGACAAATTAGGCGGGCTGACGTGTCGCTTGCCGATTTCCGAATACTACTGGCGTACACGCGCGCGGGAGGGGCACCACACCGGCCAAGGCCACGCCCGACGATGCGCGAGCGCTTCCGACTGCCTCCGACGGTGCAACCGTGCGTCGCGCGTTATATCCTCCCCCTCTAACCCGAACGAACTGTCCCCGAAGTCGGGTTAGTCTTACGAGGCCGCCCCCTCTTACGCTTCTCCTGAACCGGAGCTTGAATGTGGCCAACGAATGGAGTCAACAGCGAAACGTGATATTTCCCCAATGGCACGTTGTCCCTAATCCGCTCTAACGCATACGTTGACGACCCTACAATTCCCTGGATACGATAGGGTCCATCGCGGCGGGGAATAAATTTCGCCGTCTGCCCTTTATTTGTGTCGTTTAATCCTTGAGTTTTGAGCAGTACCAGGTCTCCCACTCCGTACTCAGGCGCTGGTCGACGATGCTCATCGGCGTATTTCTTCTGGAACACCTGGGCCTTCTCGTGCACATCGCGTGCTTCTAACAGTGCAGTAGACAGCGTTTTAAGGTAAGGCGTTATCGTCAATACTACACTGTCATTCTCTACGATAGCCCGCATATCCGAGAGAACGTCCGCGGGTGCCCGTATTTCACGCCAGAAATTTAAGAAAGCGGGCGAATGACCGGTACTAGAGGTAACTGCGGAGTTCATGGCGAACCGTATCGCTGCGAGGTGGACATCCCACAAACTGTGCTCTTTACCTACTAAAATGGCCAGCTGCGGCTTAAGGTCACGATTTTTCCGCTCGACAGGGTTGGACTCAGGGTGATAGTAAGACGTCAAAGCTTGCTTAATCCCCATGACATGACAAGTCTGCTGCATTACTTCACTGATGAATTGGACACCATTGTCGCTAATGAGCCTCCTGGGAACCCCATAGCGCAGAAATACCTCATTAACTAGGACCTTAGCGCATTCCTCACCTGTGGCAGATGCGAGGGCGAATAATTCTACCCATCGTGTACAGGTGTCCTCCACGATCAAAATCCACCTTTTGCCAGAAGGCGTCTCTGGCAACGGACCGAACAAATCAACAGCAAGAACCTCAAAACGGCGCGACGATGCAGGTACCTGCAATAACCCAGCTGGTTTCCTGGTGTCCACCTTGTACCGTTGGCACGCCGCGCAGTTCTTCACATACTGAGTAACAAAAGCTCGCATACCGGGCCAATAGTACTTACCAACGATGCGCTGCACTGTCCGCTCTACGCCGAAGTGTCCCGCTGTTGGTGCGTCGTGGTATTCGGCGAGAACGGCAGCGCGTTCATGCTCAGGGACCACCAAGCACGCGTCGTCGTTATCTTCGTTCTCGGGGCCATAACGGTACAACACGCCGTCTGTCACTACATACCCTTTATCGGCCCAGGCTCTCCCCCTAAACAAATCGTCGGACTCTATCGCTTCGACGATTTTACGTACCTCAGGATCCTTAACTTGGTTCTCCCGGACGTCCTTGGAGCTGCGCGAGGGTAAGTCTGCTACTGTGAAGCACAAGTCACACTCAGCGTCGGTAGCGCACGCTGGGCGTGATAGCGTGTCCGCTAGCACGTTCGCTTTCCCCGGCGTGTACTCTATTTTTAAGTTATACTCTTGGAGACAGAGTGCCCACCTGGCCAAACGTCCGCTCGGTGATTTAAGGCTCATGAGCCACCGGAGCGGTTGGTGATCTGACCGTACGACAACCTCTGTCCCGTCGATGTAGCCCCTAAACTTGGATACTGCCCACACGACGGCCAAGGCTTCTCTTTCCGTCGTGCTGTAGTTTTTCTCAGCCGTGGTGAGAAGACGGCTGGCATATTCGACGGGTCGCTCATCCGTCCCCTCCCCCTGGAGGAGAGCAGCACCGAGAGCGTAACCACTGCTGTCAGTCCTGAGGACAAATGGCTTCGTCTCATCAGCCTGACGAAGGATCGGCGCCGATACCAGGAGTGACTTTATAGTCTCGAAGGCACTCTGCTGCTCGGGACCCCACTTCCAGGCGCTTACCTTCTTCAGTAGCGATGTAAGAGGCTGACTGATTTCAGCGTAGTTGGGGACGAACCGCCTGAACCAGCTCGAAGTTTGGAGAAAACACTTTAAGTGCTTCACATTTTGAGGACTCGGCATATCGGCTATGGCAGACGTTTTGTCCGGGTCTACGTGTATACCACCTGGTAAGATGACGTGTCCCAGGAACTTAACGGAGTCCCTTGCGAATTGGCTCTTCTCTCGGTTCACCCGCAGGTTAAACATGGCGAGACGGTCAAATACCGCTTCCAGGTCTTCCAGGTGCTTCTGAAAGGACTGGTCAGACAGGACCAGCAGGTCGTCTAAATAGGCTACTAAGGTAATACCTGGCAAGTTAGATTTGAATCTGTCGATTAATCTCTGAAATGTCGCGCCAGAGTTACGCAGACCCCCATGGGCATGCGTTTAAATCTAAACGTGCCCAATGGTGTCGTGAATCCTGTGAGGTCTCTATACTCTGGATCCATACTCACCTGGTAGTATCCAGAACGGAGGTCAAGCGAGGTCATGTATTTCGATGTCTTTGCCGCGTGCAGTATGTCTTCGATTCTGGGAAGCGGGTACCGGTCAGGTTCTGTGACCGCATTGAGTTTGCGATAGTCGATGCAGAGCCTGAAGGTATCGTCCTTCTTCCTCACGAGGACTACGTTGGATGTCCAAGGGGTCTCACACTCCTCGATAACGTCGGCGCTAAGCAGCTTCTGCAGCTCTTTCTCCAAAGCCTCTTTCTTCAACGGGGATAGCCTATAAGGAGGCGAAGCGATGGGCTCCTGGTTATCGCTTACCTTTATTTTATGCGAAGCAAAATCTGTAGGGGGTCCGTCGGCGGCAAACTGGTTCACTCTGCTGCACAAAAATACGTTGAGTGCGGCCCTGTGCTCTAACGACAGCTTCGTCCCCTCGTTGTCGCGCAACGATACGTCAGTGATATCTGCTCGCATTAACTCCGTGCTATTCATCGTATAAGACCTGACAAACGAGAATATTTCGTTGGGGCGGTCAGAAAAGAACCACGACTCTTGGGCAAGGTCTAACACAATCCCCGCCCTAGCGATAAAATCGTGGCCTAATAGGGTTCTGGTATTTTCGCCGGGGAACACCATGAACTCCACAGGTACCTGCCTATCCTTTAAAACCACTGGTACTGTAGCGGTCAACACTACCTTTGACTGGCGCGAGCCATCAGCGAGCCCAATAGTGCGTTCTGTTTCTCGAAACTGAACCCCGTCTATCTTCAGAATAGAGTATAGTTTAGGGCTGGCGATGCTAGACATGGCGCCGGTATCGACAATCGCAACCCCTTCCCTATCTGCAATAGTCACGTTTACCATCGGGTGTGATGACGTCATCACCAGCTGTGAACTATCGTCTGTAACGATATTAAATTCTGACGGCTTCGTTGTGTTAGGCAATTTCTTGTTGATGCAAGTATCACACCTAGACCTTATTACCCCAGGTTGGCCACATCCATAACAGCGTATCGGGTTGGACTCGGTTTTACCGCTACTACCGTGATTTGATTTTACCGTATTATCCGATTTATTATTTATCGCATTATCAGTTTTTCCCTGTAAGTTGCGACAATCGGCCACCACATGACCGAAAAATTTACAAAACGAACAACGAACGCGATTACCTCCACGTTTCAAATGTTCGTTCGAGTTAGGAGCGAGTTGCGCACCGGTAGTAACGCTCGCACTCGCGGTAGCGCCCCGCGCGTTCGACTCGCGAGCATAGGAACCGTCGCGCGAGCACGAGTCGTGCGGATCGCGGGTGCACTTCGTTACCGCGTGCGAGCCAGTATTATTCGAATTACATTGTTGCATTTGTTGCGGCAAGTTTGCAATTTCGTCAATGGAATCTTCCATGAGCCTCACTTTCTCTAACAAAGAATTTATATTATTATCTATTACATCTCTAGGTATACGTTTCCTAAGACGGCGATGTAACAATCCGTAAATAATGTCTATTTGCATGCAAACGGGGACTTCGTACGGTAACTTCACTAATAGGGAACGCACTTTACACACGAACACATCGCCACGTTCGGCTTCTTTCTGTTCCGTAATAAAAATGTCTCGCAGTACCTTGTAAGCCGGTTGTTGCATACCGTACATGGCGCGCAGACGCGCGACGGCGTCCGACCACGTCGCGGCGGTGGAGCGGGCGCCGCGCCACCATACGGCGGCGTCGCCCTCCAGCAACACGGGCAAGCCGCGCAGCGCGTGCTCGTCGCTCACGTTCGCACACTCCTTGTACACCTCGACCGCGTCGATGAACGCCTCGAGCACCTCGGCGTCGCGCGACCTCCCGTCGAACCGCGCGGTGCACTTGGAAAAGTTGCCGCCGGGTGCGGCGATTCCGGGCGCGGTTGTGTTCGCTGTCGGCGCCGTCGGCGTTGCAGACAGCGTTCTCAACGTTTCTATCAGCATCCTGTTCGACTCCGCCTGCATTCTGGCGAACGCTTCCATTGCGCCAGTGAATAATCTTTCGGTGTCCACGCTCGTAGAAGCACCGGGGCTGGCGGCGTCCGCCGGGGCGGGGGCGGGGGCGCCGTGGGCGCGCGGCTCCGCCACCGCCGACTCGTACTCGTCAGGGCCACTTGCGTCGTCACTCATCACAATATTTTCCCCGTATCCGACTCGATCTTGTCGTCGCAAAGATCGCGTTTGCTTTCGCATCGCAATAAACCGACCACTTTGCACTCACTGTCGCTACTTTTGTGTCGTAGGAACTAGAGACGGTAACTTTTCGTCCGTTAGAATGACGCGTCGCTTGGTTTTATTTGCGCGGGTGCGAAGCCACAAGTTGGGCAGCCACTATAAAGTTGGAAACTTCGTTTATTTCAATATTAGGTGACAAATTAGGCGGGCTGACGTGTCGCTTGCCGATTTCCGAATACTACTGGCGTACACGCGCGCGGGAGGGGCACCACACCGGCCAAGGCCACGCCCGACGATGCGCGAGCGCTTCCGACTGCCTCCGACGGTGCAACCGTGCGTCGCGCGTTATATATATTATTTTTTCATACCTCTTGCTCAAAAAAGGTGTCAGATTAGC
This sequence comes from Hylaea fasciaria, assembly GCA_905147375.1. Lineage (NCBI taxonomy): Eukaryota > Metazoa > Arthropoda > Insecta > Lepidoptera > Geometridae > Hylaea > Hylaea fasciaria. Next base: position 4,827,820 of record LR990201.1, read on the forward strand.
TCAGCTTAGCGGTAGCAAATGAGGTTGTTAAGACTAGGGAGTGAAAGTAGTTTTTTTTTAAATTTGTACTTGCTATTATCAACAGGCTGAAGATTAGACTTTTCAATTATCTATTTTGACATAATTACTTAGAAAAAAAATAAGAGTATCTTAATGTACAAACCGTTACTTTTTTAAATGTAAGTGTAATTCTCGTCTACATTTTTGGCGATCATAGGATGTATGCTATGTGTACGTGTGCGTTTTCGAACATTAGATAATTTTAAAAAGCTTGTAATTGCCGCCTATAATCTGTAGGTGTGTGTAGAAATTTGACAACAATGCAAATTGGTTTTAAAAGATTGAATTTGATTATTTATTTATTTGAAAGTGAACGTGACTATTTGTGAAATATTCTTAGCTTTTTTTAATTGTATATCTTATTATTATATTTCTCGCAATCTCTGTGTGAAAATTTTTGTGTTTTACGCGGGTCTCAAACGACTCACTCATACTCGATTCTATGTGCCACACTCGCTACGCTCGTGAGGCAAAACATCGAGTAAAGTATGAGTCGTTTTCTACCCTTGTAAAACAAACTACTATTTTTGTTTTATAAAACGTAGCCTCACACTAGGATTGCTCCTGTATCGTGGGTACCGCTTACAGACATATACTTAATTTCACATGCACATCACACCCAGACCAGAAACAAACATTATGCGGATCGCACAAATATTTGTTCCGGGCGGGAATCGAACCCGCGACACCTAGCGCAGCAGTCCAATTGCTCAGCCACTACGCCAAACGTGCCGTCAGTTGTATTTGTACATTGGTAGTGCCCGCACTGGGATTTGAACTTGCCACTTCCGTTTTCGAAGGCGGACGTTCGCCCACTAGGCTACCACCGCTTCACACTCAAAAGGCTGGATAAATTTTGATGAAACTGGTTATGGAGGTAGCTAGCACCCTGGATTAACACATGCGGCTACTTTTTATATCCGCCGGGCGCATAAAAACGTTTTCGTGTTTTGGTTTAGTACCTACCTAGTTCATTATATTAATTCTTACTTACTTACCTCTTCAATTTTCGTATCAGAAAAGAAGTAGATATTAACAACACCAATGAAAGTCTCTGATGTCAATTCCAATGATGATTTCATAATGGTCAAGTTTTTCGCTTTAGGACCCTTGCAGTCTTCGTAGTCTTTGAACTCTATGGTGTACGGCCCCTGTCAAAGTTAATTGAATTTAGGAAAAGAGTTCTTTGTCATAGAAACTTATGTGGCCAGTACTGTAGGTAAAGGGAGCTTTATAAATTATGCCTTAACAAATAATTCAACATAGATAGATATTGCATTTACCCAACCATATTTTATTTCTTATAAGGGCCTTTTAGTTCGCCAACATTTCGTCTTTTCATCAAAATATTGAGATTTACCTACTTATAAAAGTTTTTAATTTATTTAATTGAGATAAAGTCCTCTTGTAAGGTCCGCATAAACAATTATTAGTCCTAAGTAGGAAGGTAGGTAGGTATATCATGGGTATAACGTACCGGAATAATATGAGTTGAAGTTATGCAATACCTGTCACGATACGTCAAACAACGGACCTCCACGGAAGTCCGTGTGAAACTACCCTTAGTACCTTATTAGTAGTATTAATGACCTAAACCACTTAGCTTAGGTCATGAATATACTCGGTTGATATAATAGTTGATATTATAATTATTATCTTTCATTTTAAAAACTCACGCGATTTCTTTTCCTTCTTATTTAAAGTGTGGAGGGGCGTGCATTTTTAGAAAGAAAGAATTCTACGGTCTTACATAATTATCGGCATTTTTGACTTTTGGTTCAAGATACACAGCACAAACGATTGAAATTAAAATAATACAAACGATTTTTAGCATATTGTAAGTATGTGTCGGTGTGAAAGGTACAGTAATGATGAATGTATACTGTATAATGTACTGCGTTCTACTACTAACAATGAATATAGAAGGATAAATAAATAATACTTAATTGAAATACGTGTATTATTGAAATGATTATAATAAATGGGGGTATTATTATAGAACTACAAAACATCAAATGCTAAGTAATTGGGCGATTGGCATTCACACACCGTGTAGAGGACGTTACGAGCTCGTCGCACTCGAAGCTTCGATGATGGACACTGGACAGCATGATTCCAAGCTAAAGGGTAACTCCCTGTCGTTAACTCCCTGTAAACGATACTGTTGACGATCGGGGAAAAATAGTTGCGTTCGTTAACAGTGTCAAACTTTTCATACCCGCTCGTACCTATCTAGTTACAGACTCAAAAGCCAAGAGCTAAAATCATCCACACGACGATGTTTTAAAAATGTTCTGGCATCACCAGCATCTGCGATTTCAGAAATCGCTTATTTATTTAAGCCATGTCGGCAATGGCCTTACACTAATGACTAATGTGACACCTCAAGAAGAGTGCGTAATTTTAGTTCGACTTACAAATTTTATCGATGACCGTTCTAAAGAATGCCTGTGCGATGAAGGTTAGTGAAAAAAAACGATTCACGAAAGGATCGTATTGCTACGAGTTCGAAGGCATTCTACATTATACTCCTTACGATTATTATTGGGGGAAATAAGTTACGAATAATATGAATTTTAATACAAATATGAATATAATATGGCATAGCATGAGGGGTCATATAGTCGAGGTCTAGCAGTCCGATTGTAGGCTTAGCTAATTTTACCAACTTTGACTACATCATCACTTCATCAGATGAAAGACATTATAATAATTACCTACCACTTTTTAATAAAATATAGTAAGTGCTGTGATTTAGATTAAAATGATTTAGTTCTTTCACTCATTCCAGTTCAGTTAATGTTATATCAATAAACCTAAGTATTTCATATTATATTCTAGTCTTCGTAAAAGTCGTAGTTCTTGACTTATGTATGATTTTACTACTTGGTAAGCGGCCTTTAAAAGATTGCAGTATTTACATAATAAACAACTAGCATATTTTTAATGTATGTGATTTATTAAATATTACAGAAATCAACTTCACTGTCCGCTACATTAATTAGAAATCCTCAACTTAAACACTTTTTTCCCACAACAACTTGTTCAGAATTTTATACGTATGGTTTCTACTAAATATCATTTAACTCTAGGCTAATAAATGATGCTACAGCAAACGTCCCCCTTTTATGCCCCCATTTTCCCCCCTATCGAAAATAGCTCTCCACGAAAAATTGCTAAACTTGTACCCATACCTACCTATACCAAATCTAGTAAAAGTCTGTTGAGAAATGCGACCTGTATCCCGGAACTAACATCCGGAAGAAAGCAAAAACGGCCAGTCTTAAAATGGAGCCTACGAAATAAGTAAAAAATTAAATAAAAAAATAATGGTTCCTCTATTTATTAACTTATGTTTTCTTTTTAAATATAAGTGTAGCTTGAAAGCAGGCAATGTTTCCTCTTTTAGATGTTAGGTCCACTCTGTGTATGTAAGTTCCGTAGAAGAAAGACGTTCCCAGGAATGAATTCATCACTACTCCATAATCTATTCGACTGGTGTAATTCCCCTGAAACAAAAATGTAATATATAATTACGCATTGTGATAATTAAACACAGAGCGCAGTTACGAGTGTATGATAATAAGGGCAGTACTTGAACTTTACCGTACTTACTTAGCTAGAAAGTAGCATCCCCATTTTAGTTATTTCCAGACGTATTTATAGATCTTAAAAATTGGAAGTAGGTATAGTCAGGCATAATAAACCTGTAGATTGATTTAAAAAAAATAGGGTTCAGCGAGTTCAATTCTTAAATAATCACCACCCTGAACCTAAAATTAACGAAGATAGGCCGTGGAACATGAAGTTAAGGGATCGAATGATTCGAATCCCGCGTTCTGGGGTATTTGTGTGACGACAATATATTATAGGTGTATAGGGAATCCTAGAGGTCAGGATCAAATCATAGTGATGTGATCCTCATCAAAATCAGACTATTTTCGTCCACTGCTTGGCGTAGCCTTCTCACTGAGCCCGAAAATCGGATCTCATTAAGTTTTTGCCCGGTTTTTTTACAAGTCGTCACTTCAACTGGCAGAAGACGGGCGCTTGCCTACACGCGGTTATAATATTTTACTCAACTCGCCTATCCCAACAGTTTTCGAATATTATCGATCGTGGAAAATTGATTTTCCCACGACCGCTGTCGATTGATCTGACCCTTATTTACATAGGGCTCGGACTATTCGGGTCGAATATCGCAAGCATCTACTTTACCTTTTTGACTATGCAATTGTCTGCATTCCAATATTCTTTTATTATGGCGGCGAAAGCGAAATGTTTGCAGGGCTCGTTAAATTTGTAGTTCCATAGAAAGTTCTTCTTATTGTCTTTCAAGTTGTGTACTTTCATTTTCATCTGCAAGTTGACATAACTAATATAGCTACATATATGTACATAACTACAATTTGAACCCAGAGTAACATTCACAAAAACGCGTCACGCTTTTACCTTAATGGATGTATGCTCACTGAGGAAATACGTTCACTAAGAAAAAAAATAGCTATTCTTATACAAGTGCTTTTTTGGTTTTTGTTATAAGTAGGTAAATTATTTTGAAGTAAAACTTCTTTAGGCGCGACTAGGGAGTAACTCAGATTTTTTTTCTGACGGAAGTAACGCTTACGTCTGTGTAGCTTCCGATATTTAAAAAAGGTTACATTGACATGTCAATGTAGTTTCCGCTATTTAAAAAAGGTTACATTGACATGTCAACTACACAGACTATAGTAAGCGTTACTTCCGTCAACGCCAAAAAAGTTTTACTTCAATCGCGCGTAATGGTTACACGCACACACTTTTTTTATTTCTTACTCACTTACTTACCTCTTCTACCTTCGTATCAGTAAAGAAGTAGATATCAACAACACCAATGAAAGTCTGTGTATCCAATATCGATTTCATAATGGTCAAGTTTTTCGCTTTAGGACCCTTGCAGTCTCCGTAGTCTTTGAACACTAAGGTGTACGGCCCCTGTCAAAGTTAATTGGACTTAGGAACAGAGTTCTTTGTCATAGAAACTTATGTGGCCAGTACTGTAGGTAGAGGGGGCTCTATAAATTATGCCTTAACAAATTTCAACATAGATAGGCATTGATTTTACAGCAACATTTCGTGTTGCAATCAAAATATTAAGATTTTTAACTTTTTCGTTTAATTTGATTGAGTTCAAAGTTCAACCCCTCTTATGAGATCAGCATAAATAATTATGAGTTCTCAGTAGGAAAATAGGTATTACGTATCGTAATATTAAGTACGAGTTGAACTTACCTGTGACGATACGTCAAAAAACGGTAGCTTCGGTCATGGGTTTAATTATTGGTGGAATTATAACTTTCATTTTAAACACTCACGCCTCTCCGATGTCTTTTCCCTCTTACCTAACAACGATAAGTGGAGGGGCGTGAATTTTTAGAAAGAAATAACTCTACGTACTTACGTAGTTATCGGCATTTTTGACTATTTCAAGATACACAGCACATACGGTTGAAATTAAAATAATACAAACTATTTTTAGCATAGTGTATCGTATGTCGGTGTAAAAGGTGCAGTAATCATGAATGAATACTGTACAATATGTATTGTGTTCTACTACTAACAATGAATAGAAGGATAAATAAATAATACACTTAATTGAAATACGTGTATTATTGAAATGATTATAATAAATGTGGTTATTATTATAGAACTACAAAACATCAAATGCTAAGTAATTGTGCAATTGGCATTCACACACCGTGCAGAGGACGTTACGAAGATCTCATCGCACTCGAAGCTTCGATGATGGACACTGGACAGCATGATTCCAAGCTAAAGGGCAATTCCCTGTCGATAACACCCTGTAGACGATACTGTTGACGATCGGGAAATAATAATTGAGCTCGTTATCAGTGTTGACGAACGGATTTTTTTACACCTGTTCGTACAGCTATGCATCTAGTTCAAGTTAAAATCTTTCATTTAACAATATTTTAATAATTTTCTGTCAGCCACCAGCATCTACGATTTTAGAAATTACTTCGTGTGTGAATGGCCTTAAACTAATGGAAAATCAGGAAAGATGCAGTTAATATGCGTAACGCTCGTATGACCTTTTCCAGAATGCAATTCTGTCTTTATTTGGTTGATCTATCACTTTGATTTTTTTGTCTAGTTTGAGGAATTTCAACGTGTTTTCACTTCTAGGCCACTCGATGCTTATATTTGATGACGGTACACTGAAACAATAAAATAAAAGATAAGGATGTAAATGCAGCTAGTTTGTCGGTTCTATACGGTTAAATCGAATTCAAACATTTTTATTGCAAGCAGAAAAAGCCCAACGAAGGACTCGTATAGAATGGTTTTGGACAGGCAACGACGACGCGACGAGGCACTTATTTACCATCAATGTGTGTTATTATAATGTTATTTCTCACTTTAGTCATAAGCACAATAGGGGCTCATAGCAATAACATGGGATGTATGCTTTCTTTTGGTTTCACCAGGAGATATTATAATTATAAGTAATTACCTACCTAACATTGTTTGTTAGCAAATGTTTCGTTCAAATGATAAGGCTAGCCTCCTGACAAAACCTTGCAACAATAGATGTTGTTCCAAAAAATCTGCTCTCACAACCTTAATAGATAAGCACAATTAATGCCTTTGACTAAAAACGTCCTCTACATTTTAGATTTTTTATATATTTTTGAGGGCGCTATAGCGTTACCTACATATTTTTGTTTTTGTAAGGCGCCCCAGGATTTCCTTGACTGTAACCAGAAATATCTACCTTATATCAGATATTTGGTAGTATCTATATATAGTAATCTATACAATAAACACCAGTATACAGAGCAGCTAACTGAATACTTTACCCAATAGCTAGGGTAATAATAGGTATTCTGTGCCAATAGTAAGTAGCGTTTAACTTACCCAGTCTTTGCAAAGTTCGTCCAATAATCGGTCATTATGTCAATCATCTGTCTGTCCCTTGGGCTCGTAAACAAATAAAACGGGAACATGACGTTCCACAAGTAAAATAACTCGTCGCCGTGATCCGCGCCATATCTCTTATTTCGTAATTTAGACATCAGTTTTTCCAAATTCCTATAAGAGTCATAATTGAAATAGTAATTGTACATTGATATATTTGGATTAGTTAAATAAGCTTCCATCGTGAATGTAGTAAAGCCCATAACCATAACATCAGAGTAATAATCAATGAGGCCGTTAAAGTTTGTAGACGAGTTTTTGAAATAGAACTCTCTAATGTCTTTTATAAAATAACCTTCGGACTGTGGTGTTTTATATGTGATTGCATTCGGAATGGCCGTTGTAAAGTCTTTGTCCAGTATTTTAAGACCACTGCGGTCGTAGTCTGATGCCCACTTGAGACCTTCTTGGCTATTGTAGCCTATGATAACACTAATATTTGAGACATATTTCACTGATTTAACTAATTCTCGAGGATCTCTGTTTATTATTGTAGTGCCACTTGTACCAGGATCCTCTACACATGGTTTAAAATCGTATGGTGCTAGAGGATAATTCGTTGTATCTTGATAGGAAATTCTGGCAACGTCGTCCGCTGTAGCGTTTAGGAATATTTTAAGAAGCTCTTCAGTGTCCGTAGTATTGTATCCCAAGCGACAGGCAGCGTTGGACGCAGTTAAGATCGGCTGCCTGTCAATGGCTTGTGCCCTTAGTGACGTGCCACTGTCCATAATAGCTCGTTGGAATAACCCCTCAGCAGTTTGGGTTAAAATAAAGTAATCGACACAAGATGCTGTAACACTTTGACCGTATAAAGTCACGCTGTTCGGATCTCCGCCAAAACAAGCGATGTTGTCGTTGACCCATCTCAGAGCAGCCAACTGGTCCTTCAGTCCCATGTTGCCAGGCGCTCCATCATTCTTCAGGCAAAGGAATCCGAATGCTCCAAGTCGGTAGTTTATAGTGACGACTACTACGTCCTTCTGAACTAAGAATCGGGCGTTGTAAATTGTGTCGGTGTTAGAGCCAGAGTAAAATCCTCCGCTAGGCATGAAAAATATAACAGATAATGGTTTCGCGGTGGTGTTCGATGGTGATACGGGAGTGTACACATTGAGAGTGAGACAGTCTTCCTCGCCTATAGTTGTCTCGCTTACGGCTGAGTACTGCTTGCAGAACAGAGTCCCACGGTTTGCATTGAAAGTGCCGTTAAATGATGGCGGATTACCAGGTTCCTGTGGGATAGGGATTTCCATAAAAAAATTGAAAATACACAATATTTATTGTGATATAAATATGGATGGTATAATTATAGTCAATGACCATGGTTTGGGTGGAAAGTTATGGTAAATCTATTTTTACCTCGTAAATATTGTATAAGTACGAGTAGGTGCGATGTTCACTCACGCATTTACCTTTTTATTGAGTTATACAAAAATCTAAACCAAGAGCATAAATACATTTACATACCTTAAACCTTCCCTTATATTCAGCGTACGGAACTCCCAAATACGACCAATAATTGCCCAAAATTCTGTAGGAACCTTGTAATGTCCCTTGCTTTATACTTAAAGTGTTATATTCGCCACAAACGAATAAACTTGAATATATAATAACAATTAATTGAAAAAACGGCGATAGCTTCAAAGTGTTCATTATAATAGTTAAACAGCTAGTGTTTAATGTACTTATCTTAATGCAACTGTAACAGCGTGTGGCATTTTTTATGGAGCGGTGAGTATTTTATTCGTTCTCTTATCTATTATAGCCTCTGAATAAAAAATCCAAAATACCTAATAAAATAAAATATCAGATAATACCCGGAATAGAATATCTGACGCATCATAAGTACAGTATTGTAAGACTAGTCCAGAAAGTAGCCGTAAATGAGTCGTTTATATCACTTACACTGTTGTATTGCACCGCTTCGCAGTAATGTTCAAACATAACGTATTTACCATCCTCAATCAATGGCGGAACAGACGACCCCTTGACTGCAAATCTTGACATTTTACCGACAGTCTGGTGGTCTGGCAGTGACATTTAACAAATTAATGACGTAACTTACCCGTTACCACAGATATTATGCACAGGCTGTCCTGTTACAGTCGGCCATCCTTTAGGAACGAGTCCCTTCGTTCTACATGTCTACGTACTCACCCCGTCACTTTATAGGTACTTTTAACGCGATTAGAATTCCTTGTTAGTCACAAACATTTTCTTACGAACACTTTCTAATATACCTTCTTCTTTTCAGAATTCCACATTATCCCCATTCTTTCTGTCTTTTAGATACCTACATGGCCTGCTTTGCTCCGTATCTCCGACTTCCATTAACTGGTTTCAAAGTTATCCATTTTGGCATCTGCAGCGTATTCATGTTCACTATATCGATCACTTTTCGTCCTGGTGATTGACATTATCTGGCATTCCTGGGGGTGCCATCGCCTTTGCCTTTTGTTGTTTTGCAACATTTTGTTTTCGACTGTTTTCCAATCTCGAAGTCTCAACTTCTTGAAAACACCCGTCAATTAAGTAAATTATTATTTCACCTTTGCTTCGTGAGACCACTTTTCTCTCAAATCTGCTCTAACGAACAAAAATGTTGTCTGAACTACTCACAGAATCGTTTCTGCAGGCCGGTTTCTCACGCGTCGCAATGGGAGCACGACATAAGGACAAAACACTTGCTCTGAACCTATGTATTGTTGAACGTTGGTTGCCCAACTTTTAGAGGCTATGTCAGGGGTGGTCGTTGGGAATTAAAACTGCCAGTTTATCTATGGACTGAGACAAAGATAACCTGTTTGGGGCTGTTAAGGCAAATGAAGCTCAGGCTAATTTCAACATGATGCTGACGGTGACATCATAATCTGGAATCAAAGTCGCCCATATCCATTCAACAATATCCAATGTTAGCGACTGTTCCAATAAAAAAAACTTGCCCCGTGACGAGCTAGTCCATTATTCAAAATAACTTTACAATTACAATCCGTAAAAAAAATAAAGAAAAACAATGCCCATTAGGAACTTAGTAGAACGAACTGAAATGGGTAGGTATATAATAATTATATCATACGGCTTGGGCTTTAACTGACATCCAGGATCGAGTGTTTCATATTCTGGAGTTCTTTTGGGCGGTCCTTCCAATTTAAGGCTAGTACATCAAAATTATCTTTGAAATAATCTTCCATTTAAGGCTAACTATCTTGAGACCCCAGCTAACCAAGGCTAGCCGGAAAGATTTTGATTTTACAGGGTGATTCAGGAGACTACGTTATTTCCTTCCCCCACCACCAAAATAGCGCTAGTACAGTCTCTGTTACTTTTGATAACAGACTACAAAACACTTGCATTTGTATTTTGACCGAAGATTGGCTGAATAATACTCGCAGATAGATCGTGAAGCGTTGGCTATTATTTGGGCATCAGGAAGTTTCATCAATACCTTTGTGGTAGGAAGTTCACATTGAAAACGGATCACAAACCTTTGGTCAGTATTTTGGAAGCAAAGCAGGTATACCGGTTATGGCAGCGACTAGACTGCAAAGGTGGGCCGTGTTGCTTTCAGGGTATAATTATGATATTGAGTATTTAGCGCTCATACAATTTCTACATTCGGTCCGTATTTGGCTAACGCAAATAAGTATAATAATCGTGTTACAGAATTCCGCAATAAGCTCAGATGGTTACCAATCCGAAGTAAGTGGCACGCTCATATCCTCTCTCTTCTTTGTGGTGCCGTTTGACTTCTCTTATTTCAAACATCGCTTTATTTTCTTCATCTTCAGAATCCTCAGATTTTACGATGCCACAGGGTGGACCACTGGACACTCGACACAAACGGCTGAATCGGACAAAAGGCAAGCGAAATTGTGCGCGAAGCAATAGCGTCGACGTCGGTCGTCAGCGTTGATATCGCGTTAGTACTCAACAGGTCAACCATCAAGCTTATAATGTCATCAAAAACCCCAATCGTGTCATCTCGCTTCAATTTCAAAATAAAGAGAATGCTCCTTCTCGCAGGGGACCAATATGGCTATGCTAAACCGCTGAGAAAAAAAAACTGTAGGTACATTCAACGCTGCACCAGACAACTCCTTCACAACTTCGAATTGTGGAATACCGGCAAGCGAAGTCAATATCTGTATTTAAGACGTATACTTACTCATGCAAAATAAGCAGCTTAATGAAGGTCCGCTTAAACTTCGCACGAATTCTCGTTGACAATAATAATTATTGAAAATGTCCCTGCGCGCGCACTGCAACGCAGCGGCTGGGGCAACTGCTCCGTCACCGCATCTCTCATTTTCACGTTTCCGACAGTCTTCCATAGGTAGATTTTAACATCAATACACATATAATAATAAATTTTTTTTGAATGATACAAATCGGCGCAAGAATTTCAAAAATATGCAACAACAAATTATAATTATGGTTATTTCAAAACATTTTTTTATTATTTAGAGTGAAGCCACTCTCCTATGAATTTGTGTGCCAGTGGCATATATAATTATCTCTTCCAACACTCACTGAAGTGCAATGATAATGGCGCATGTGAATTGGTTTCAAACCAAAAGTAGGAAAATTTTATTAATAATCATTTTACCCCCAAAAAGCTTTAACTACAAGCAATGGCGAGTTGAACAGCCTAACCTGGGTTAAAACAAAACATTGTTCTCTCAATTTCTACGTTTCACCTTTTCCTTTGAGGGTTATTCCTTATTGTTAACGCAGTCAACAGAATTACTAAATTCAATAAAATCAACAAAATGAAGATAGTCAACAAAATCTAATTTCAAGATTATAATAAAAACAAATACTTACTTAGGTCAAATCAAAAAGTCAAATAAATCAAATAAGTACCCAAGTTAACTAAATCTAATAACTATTAACTAGATCTAAGTGATAAATCAAACACATTCACGTAATCAACCAGATCATTGTCCAATCAAACCAAACCAAATCGCGTCAAATTGAATGAAATCTATAATCGGATCCAAACATAAAAAAAATAGAAAAAAGTCAAATAAAACTTATACTGTCCTTTGTACCTATCTATGGTATACGTCACTCTCTTTACTAGATTGGCCAAGTTAAATTCCGTACATTTTACTTCAACTTGTGTTTTCTTGTATACGACGTACCCTTTACTATATTCTATTCTATTCACCGATAATATTACCTATTTAAATATATTTACTACGTATTGGATTAGGCGTTCCGAGCATTCACTGTGTTCAAATAAAATATAGGTACCTGCAACCTTGTATCTCATAATATCAGTGTCACTTTGACCGTTATGCAGTGTGAAACCAGTTTAATTCTAAAAAAAAGTTTTGTAAGTTGGTACAAAAGCTATAGACACCATGACTTCTGCAATCTATAGCTTTGCTACTTATAGTTTCTTTTTTCAATCTTCTTGACCGGCCACTTTTAGCTGAGTTGTCGTGGTAAGGCGTATACGGTGAATATTCTCGTCAGTCTTCCCGGCGGTTGGTGCTAACAAATCTTACAATGCTTCTCCATTTTGATCCGTTTATCTCATTGTAAGAACGCTCTGTCATGGACGCATTAACTTCTCCATACGTAGTATTATAACTCGATAATTCTGTGCTATTCTTCATGCTGATAATATTTATTATAATTATATCATTTGCTTACATTCAAACCATTTAGTTATCTCTTACTCCTACCTACATAATTTAAAATCACACTATATTATAGCGTCTCTTCAGAATCAGTCAACAATCAGGTTCTTATTTAAAAGCTCAACTTTGTGCGAGTGACTTCGTTCACCGTCGCACTATCAGCCGCGATGTGTCAAGCCACTCCTGGGCAACGAGATTATACGTCATATTATCATACCCGGCTTGACAACACTCTCATGGGTCACTTCCTATACTATAGCCGTGCGATATGAGAGTTACTTCCTTCGCTCTCAAACCGCACAAGCTGCGATGCGTCAAGCCACTCCTGGGCGGCCAGTTCCTACGCCATATCCTGCCCGGCTTGACAGCATCCTCACTGAACTTATGTTATAGCCGTTGCGGTGCGAAAGCTACTTCCTTCACAGACTCACCAACAACGGCTGCGATGCTTCGAGCTACACTTGGGCGACGAGTTCGTACGTCATGTCATTCCCGGCCCGACAACACCCTCACTTATCCCATCAGCGGAATTCACATAATGTAACCAGCACTCACATCATAAAATAATGTCGTATGTTTCTCGATTCTTGTTTGAGAACTATCCATTCGCCGGTGATCAACGTATGTACTTATTCTAAATGTCTTGAGTGCTACTAATAATCAAACACTCCACAATCTCATGTTTAGTTCATTCGCATATTATTATTCCTCAAAGGTATCGTTCCTACTTATCATCAACATCGTTTCTAACATTTTGATCTGCCTCATCTTTCATTTGCTTTTATTTACTGGAGCAATTCACTTTGTTGTGATGAACGAAAGCTTTGGACTACCACTACACTATTACTATCTTATCACTGTCTTCTAAACGATTACTTTTTCTACTATTTGCGTTTCTACAATCACTATCACTAGGCCCTAGTTCAGGCATTTCAAAAGGCCTGTATGATCTACTTCGTTCGCGTTCATCGAATCGATGACTTTCTCTACATACCTCCATTTCTAGTAGGTACATTGAAACTTCTCTCGTCCTTTACTCATCAAGTTTACGTATCTGATCAGTGACTTTCTCTACATACCTCCGTTTCGAGTAGGTACCCTCAATTTTTTTCTCTTTACCCATCCGTTTACGTTGCTGACAACATTTCAGCTCCAACGTGGACTCCGGTGGTGATTGCAAGATGTATTTGTCACTATACCGGCTTATCCTAGCCACAAAGTGGACTGTTTGCGCGTTGGTTGTTTTTCCAGGGGTCTTTGTCACTCATTTTCTGGAACTCGAAACATTTTGTGTTAGTAGGCACTTTGATATGTCGCTAGTTTTAAAGTCTTGATGGCGCATCTACATTAGGTAGGTACCTCGAAACCAAGTTAATTTTCGAGTAAGGAAGTAGGTATTATGACAGATTAATATTTAATCTTTAGAATTATATTCGACTAAATTTGAGAATCGATATCAATTGATGTTTGTTGCGGCAGATGTCAGCCCCGCCCTTCGGGTCCTACCAATTGTAACAGGACAGCCTGTGCATATCTGTGGTAACGGGTAAGTTACGTCATTATTTTGTTAAATGTCACTGCCAGACCACCAAACTCAGATCCGATCCGAAGATCAGATACGTAAACTTGATGAGTAAAGAACGAGAGAAGTTTTAATGTACCTACTAGAAATGGAGGTATGTAGAGAAAGTCATCGATTCGATGAACGCGAACGAAGTAGATCATACAGGCCTTTTGCAATGCCTGAACTAGGGCCTAGTGATAGTGATTGTAGAAACGCAAATAGTAGAAAAAGTAATCGTTTAGAAGACAGTGGTAAGATAGTAATAGTGTAGTGGTAGTCCAAAGCTTTCGTTCATCACAACAAAGTGAATTGCTCCAAGTAAATGAAAGCAAATGAAAGATGAGGCAGATCGAAATGTTAGAAACGATGTTGATGATAAGTAGTAACGATACCTTTGAGGAATAATAATATGCGAATGAACTAAACATGAGATTGTGGAGTGTTTGGTAATTAGTAGCACTCAAGACATTTAGAATGAGTACATACGTTGATCACCGGCGAATGGAGAGTTCTCAAAAAAGAATCGAGAAACATACGATATTATTTTATGATGTGAGTGCTGGTTACATTATGTGAATTCCGCTGATGAGATAAGTGAGGGTGTTGTCGGGCCGGGAATGACATGACGTACGAACTCGTCGCCCAAGTGTAGCTCGAAGCATCGCAGCCGTTGTTGGTGAGTCTGTGAAGGAAGTAGCTTTCGCACCGCAACGGCTATAACATAAGTTCAGTGAGGATGCTGTCAAGCCGGGCAGGATATGGCGTAGGAACTCGCCGCCCAGGAGTGGCTTGACGCATCGCAGCTTGTTCGGTTTGAGAGCGAAGGAAGTAACTCTCATATCGCACGGCTATAGTATAGGAAGTGACCCATGAGAGTGTTGTCAAGCCGGGTATGATAATATGACGTATAATCTCGTTGCCCAGGAGTGGCTTGACACATCGCGGCTGATAGTGCGACGGTGAACGAAGTCACTCGCACAAAGTTGAGCTTTTAAATAAGAGCCTGATTGTTGACTGATTCTGAAGAGACGCTATAATATAGTGTGATTTTAATTATGTAGGTAGGAGTAAGAGATAACTAAATGGTTTGAATGTAAGCAAATGATATAATTATAATAAATATTATCAGCATGAAGAATAGCACAGAATTATCGAGTTATAATACTACGTATGGAGAAGTTAATGCGTCCATGACAGAGCGTTCTTATAATGAGAGAAACGGATCAAAATGGAGAAGCATTATAAGATTTGTTAGCACCAACCGCCGGGAAGACTGACAAGAAGATTCACCGTATACGCCTTACCACGACGACTCAGCTAAAAGTGCCCGGTCAAGAAGATTTAATAAAGAAGCTATAAGTAGCAAAGCTATAGATTGCAGAAGTCATGGTGTCTATAGCTTTTGTACCAACTTACAAAATTTTTTTTAGAATTCAACTCTGTTTCACACTGCATAACGGTCAAAGTGGCACTGATATTATGAGATACAAGGTTGCGGGTATATTTTATTTGAACACAGTGAATGCTCGGAACGCCTAATCCAATACGTAGTAAATATATTTAAATAGGTAATATTATCGGTGAATAGAATAGAATATAGTAAAGGGTACGTCATATACAAGAAAACACAAGTTGTAAAATGTACGGAATCGAACTTGGCGAATCTAGTAAAGAGAGTGACGTATACCATAGATAGGTACAAAGGGCAGTATAAGTTTTATTAAATTTTTTCTATTTTTTTTTTATGTTTGGATCCGATTAGATTTCATTCAATTTGACGTGATCTGGTTTGGTTTGATTGGACCATGATCTGGTTGATTACGTGAATTTGTTTGATTTAGGTATCACTTAGATCTAGTTATTAGATTTATTTAACTTGGGTACCTATTTGATTTATTTTACTTTTTGATTTGACCTAAGTATTTGTTTTATTGTAATATTGAAATTAGATTTTGTTGACTATCTTCATTTTGTTGATTTTATTGAATTTAGTAATTCTGTTGACTGGGTTAACAATAAGGAATAACCCTCAAAGGAAAAGGTGAAACGTAGAAATTCAGAGAACAATGTTTTAACCCAGGTTTGGCTGTTCAACTCGCCATTGCTTGTAGTTTTAGCTTTTTGGGGGTAAAATGATTATTAATTAAATTTTCCTACTTTTGGTTTGAAACAAATTCACATGCGCCATTATCATTGCACTTCAGTGAGTGTTGAAAGAGATTATTATATATGCCACTGGCACACAAATTCATAGGAAAGTGGCTTCACTCTGAATAATAATAAAAAAAGTTTTGAAATACCTAACCATAATTATAACTTGATGTTTTGCATCTTTTTCGAAATTCTTGCGCCGATTGGTATCATTCTAAAAAAAACGTATTATTATCTGTGTATGATGTTAAAATCTACCTATGGAAGACTGTCGGAAACGTGAAAATGAGAGATGCGGTGACGGAGCAGTTGCCCCAGCCGCTGCGTTGCAGTGCGCGCGTAAGGACATTGTCAATAATTATTATTGTCAACGAGAATTCGTGCGAAGTTTAAGCGGGCCTTCATTAAGCTGCTTATTTTGCATGAGTAGGTATACACCTTAAATACAGACATTGACTTCGCTTGCCGATATTCCACAATTCGAAGTTGTGAAGGAGTTGTCGTGGTGCAGCGTTGAATGTACCTACAGTTTTTTTTCGCAGCTGTTTAGCATAGCCATATTGGTCCCCTGCGAGAAGGAGCATTCTCTTTATTTTGAAATTTTAGCGATATGACACGATTGGTATTTTTGATGACATTATAAGCTTGATGGTTGACCTGTTGAGTACTAACGCGATATCAACGCTGACGACCGACGTCAACGCTATTGCTTCGCGCACTATTTCGCTTGTCTTTTGTCCGATTCAGCCGTTTGTATCGAATGTCCAGTGGTCCAGAAAATAAAGCGATGTTTGAAATAAGAGAAGTCAAACGGCACCACAAAGAAGAGAGAGGATATGAGCGTGCCACTTACTTCGGATTGATAACCATCTGAGCTTATTGTGGAATTCTGTAACACGATTATACCTACTTATTTGCGTTAACCAAATACGGACCGAATGTAGAAATTGTATGTGCGCTTAAACATACTCAATATCATAATTATACCCTGAAAGCAACACGGCCCACCTTTGCAGTCTACTCGCTGCCATAAACGATATACCTGCTTTGCTTCCAAAATACTGACCAAAGGTTTGTGATCCGTTTTCAATGTGAACTTCCTACCACAAAGGTATTGATGAAACTTCCTGATGCCAAAATAATAGCCAACGCTTCACGATCTATCTGCGAGTATTATTCAGTCAATCTTCGGTCAAAATACAAATGCAAGTGTTTTGTAGTCTGTTATCAAAAGTAACAGAGACTGTACTAGCGCTATTTCGGTGGTGGGGGAAGGAAATAACGTAGTCTCCTGAGTGACCCTGTAAAATCAAAATCTTTCCGGCTAGCTTTGGTTAGCTGGGGTCTCAAGATAGTTAGCCTTAAATGGAAGATTATTTCAAAGATGATTTTGTTGAACTAGCCTTAAATTGGAAGGACCGCCCAAAAGAACTCCAGAAAATGAAACACTCGATCCTGGATATCAGTTAAAGCCCAAGCCGTATGATATAATTATTATATACCCATTTCAGTTCGTTCTACTAAGTTCCTAATGGGCATTGTTTTTCTTTATTTTTTACGGATTGTAATTGTAAAGTTATTTTGAATAATGGACTAGCTCGTCACGGGGCAACAGTTTTTTTATTGGAACAGTCGCTAACATTGGATATTGTTGAATGGATATGGGCGACCTTGATTCCAGATTATGATGTCACCGTCAGCATCATGTTGAAATTAGCCTGAGCTTCATTTGCCTTAACAACCCCAAACAGGTTATCTTTGTCTCAGTCCATAGATAAACTGGCAGTTTTAATTTCCAACGACCACCCCTGACATAGCCTCTAAAAGTTGGGCAACCAACGTTCAACAATATAATATAGGTTCAGAGCAAGTGTTTTGTCCTTATGTCGTGCTTTCATTGCGACGCGTGAGATATAAAATGTTCCAATTCACTATGGTATGGGTGGAGAATGCTTTGCACCGGCCTGCAGAAACGATTCTGTGAGTAGTTCAGACAACATTTTTGTTCTTTAGAGCAGATTTGAGAGAAAAGTAGTCTCACGAAGCAAAGGTGAAATAATAATTTAATTGACGGGTGTTTTCAAGAAGTTGAGACTTCGAGATTGGAACACAGTCGAAAACAAAATATTGCAAAACAACAAAAGGCAAAGGTGATGCCACCCTCAGGAATGCCAGATAATGTCAATCACCAGGACGAAAAGTGATCGATATAGTCAACATGAATACGCTGCAGGTGCCAAAATGGATAACTTTGAAACCAGTTAATGGAAGTCGGAGATACGGAGCAAAGCAGGCCATGTAGGTATCTAAAAGAATGGGGATAATGTGGAATTCTGAAAAGAAGAAGGTATATTAGAAAGTGTTCGTAAGAAAATGTTTGTGACTAACAAGGAATTCTAATTGCGTTAAAAGTATAACGAGACGGGGTGAGTACGTAGTCATGTAGAACGAAGGGACTCGTTCCTAAAGGATGGCCGACTGTAACAGGACAGCCTGTGCATATCTGTGGTAACGGGTAAGTTACGTCATTATTTTGTTAAATGTCACTGCCAGACCACCAGACTGTCGGTAAAATGTCAAGATTGGCAGTCAAGGGGGTCGTCTGGTCCCGCCATGGATTGAGGATGGTGAATACGTTATGTTTGAACATTACTGCGAAGCGGTGCAATACAACAGTGTAAGTGATATAAACGACTCATTTAACGGCTACTTTCTGGACTGGTCTTACACAATTTTTTCCCAGCACAACGATATGTATAAAAACCCGCGTGTGGAGCGCCGCTGCCTTTTCTTTTCCCGAATTTACGCGGAGCCCCGGTCGTTTTGCTGTCGGTGTTTAGGGCTCCCTTGTGCTTGTGCGTGGTTTGTGCCGAGTTGAATTGTTGTGCGCGTAGTGAGTTCCAAGTTTCGACGGCGCTCCATCGGCAAACCACGCGCGCTTTGACGGCGCTCCAGCAGCGACTCCCGCGCACGGGAAGGCCCGCCGACAGGTAAGCACCGCGTGGTTTTCCCCTCGCCTCGATTCTCGGGCGCCCCTGGCTCGTTCGTAATACTAATCACGTTTATTCTTTATAGCAAACCCGACGAACGTTTACACGTTGTCCACGTGCGTCCCGCGGGTTCCAAAAGGGCGAAGACTGCCCTTCTTTTCGACCACGCGGCCGGCGCGGATCCGCCGCGAGGTCACGCCTTCTTTTACCCTGATTTAAAGGTGAGCCATTTTTTTTGTTATTCGGCCCGCGTGCATAAACCGCGGCGTCGTCAAGCGTACCAAATCACTTCAAATCTTTTCAATCATTTAGGGCTTCCAGCCCTAACCTTGTTTAACCTCTTCCTCCTATGCCGGGCCTCCGCCCCGGCAGGAGATTTTCGTCCTTTTACAACTTGTAACGTGTCTTTTGGACGGCGCGTTCCAGGGTCGTTGGAGGACCCCCCGTTCGTTGGAGGACCCCCAGTTCATTGGAGGACCGCCATTTTGAGCGGAGAACCTCGAGTGCGGTGAGCGCCCGCTGCCCTCCATCTAGTGGCGTGACGCCGTCGGCCTGCGACCTTCAACGGCGAGCGTACCAGGCCCGCCAGGTCGTCGCTTCCTTCTGCGCGCCGGCGTGCCGTACAGGACAGTACCAATCCCACCTTCGTACCTTCATCTATATAACCACAAGGTCCCAGCGCCCACGCTGGGTGGCGCTCGAACCTTCTGCCTTACTCGAGAGCAACCCTGGTATTAATCTTTATCTAAATTTAACCGCGAGCTATCCGGCTCCCATTAGGCCTTTCAAATCAAAATTGTAACCATTGGCACACTGAATAGGTAGGAGAGTAGTTAAATTATAAGATCTTTACTGTAATAAAACCCCGTCTTCCACGGAACTGAGGTCTCACTGGAGGCCTCCATTCTCATTGTATAAATTCAATTATTAAATAAACAATTTCTTTTGGGCATTCCTACTTTTAGACTTTCATTTTTATAACAACCTTAGCTGAACTTAGGTAGGTAATACATTCACCGGGGAGTTGCGGGTTCGATTCCCTGACCTCCGGATTATACATGTAACAATAGGAACAGTAAATTTGTTAACATTATAGAGTTGACCCTTGCTGCGACGTAGTTTATGGAATTAACAAACTAAAGCCAGGAAGTTCCGCGGGGCCCGATAATATCCCACCAATAATAATCAAGAATGCAAAGAAGTACCTGGTTGCTCCCCTTGTCATATTCTCAACCTAGCCTTAAAATCCTTACCCTTCACAGTGGAAGCTATCCAGAGTAACGCCAATTCCTAAAAGCAGCAGCAGGTGCGAGGTAGAGGAGTACCGCCCCATAGCGATCTCGTCCTCACCGGCTCAAATATTCTAGAGCATCTTACACAGGTACATTTACAAGCAAGTGGATGGATACTACCTACGCGACCGCCAGCAGTTTGTCCGACTCGGACTATACGAGCCTCGACTCTATCACACGCGTTCCGGGGTAAGTCAGGGGTCCATTCTTGGCCCCCTGTTGTTCTTGTTAGTGGTCAATGACCTGCCGACGGTTATTGGTCACGCCAAGAGTCTACTCTACGCTGATGATCTCAAGCTCTATGCTGGGGTTAGGTCTGAAACAGACTGTCAAAACTGCAAAAAGACATCGATGCGATATATGAGTGGAGCTTGATCAATAAAATGGAATTCAACCCCGGTAAGTGTTATGTCATGACTTTTGGTCGAATGTGGCATCCAATAACTCTTACTTACAAAATTAACAAGCAGGACATAATAAGAACTGCTGCTATGAAAGATCTGGGAGTCATGTTCGATCGAAAGCTCACGTTCAATGTTCATTACGCTAGCCAAGGGGTCTTTTAGACTACTGGATTTTCTCTCCGCGCTAAACGCTCTGTGGGATACCAACTCTGAGAGTGATCTGTTCGTGGACGAATGGCTGAAAATATTAGCGGTGTGTTTGCGGTTCTGTGAGAGTGATGCATGAGTGCATGTGTGTGTAAGCTTTATTTTTGTACCCATTCTATTCTATTTTATTGACCCTGATATATTATTCGACAATTGACATTTAATTTGCAATGAATATTGCCATTTTGTGAATCGCCCAACTTGTTACTATGTTTTGACGCGTTCTATTCTATGTTATTGACTTATTCTCATTACTATTCCGACATATTGTTATCTTTGAACCGTGGTTAATTAATGTAAATGGTTCATTACCGTGTTAAATAATTGAAATAAATGTGTAAATTTATTTATTTATTTATTTAATCATTTGGAAGAACAACAGCTTTCTTAACATAAATATACATGACATTGGTTTGCTCATAGAATACACCTTCCAGAAAATGATCTAGTTGAACAAGTCCAAAACCAATCGCGCCACAAACAATGTGACGCATTATAAGTACCTTCATTATGTACTACTAGAAGCACCTCGCGGTTTCACCCGCGTTAACTACTATCCCGCGGGAACCATTAATTTTTACGGGATAAAAGGTAGCCTATGTGTACCGGGGATAGCATAGCTTCCCAACAGTGAAAGAATTTTTCAAATCGATTCAGTAGTTTCGGAGCCTATTCATTACAACCACACAAACAGAGTTTTCCTCTATATAATATTAGTGTAGAAAATAAAAACAGCTAGGTTTAGGTATTCTGTGCTAATACAAGATTACAATATTAAATAGCTCTTTCAAATTGTACTCAAAGGATATAATTATATACCTTCCAGAAAATGATCTAGTTGAGCAAGTCCAACAACAATATTATAATGATTATGTAATTGCATTGTTCTCTAACATTTATTGACGATACCATTTCAAAATATTTTGGTAACATTCTGTTGATAAGTGTAGATGTGTCAGAATTAATTTCAGATAGAGGCCGGACGATGAGAAACTTAGCAGCGTGTTAGTGTGAATTCAGAAAATGTACCTGTAAGTTACTTCCACTAATTTTTTTATTGTGTTCTCGTTATTCGCTGTTAATTCTTAAAATTTTCCTTATAAGAGATCTCGGTAAATTAGTGTTAATACAAAAACATCTGAGGATACACCTACTTTATAAATATTGATTCATCTTTGATTCTCGTTAAAAAACAATATAGGTATACATTCCGTTTAATCTAACATCATGTTACCTAAAGTTTTAAACATAGTGTAAAGCAACATGGTATTGTATTATTAGTAGTAAATTCAACATAATACGTATAGTAAATATTCCAGTTTCAGTGATAATATTAATGCTTTTGTTATCTCTAAATACCTTAAGCCCTGTTCTGAGCATCCTTGGTCAAATTACTGTGTCTTTACAGCCTTTTCTCATCGGCGATTAAAACTTTAGCTATTCTCCTGGGCCTGGGCTGGGTAGGCAGGACAGTACTGGAATACATCCCCAACTACGAATCTCCTACTACTATCATACCTTACGAAGTGCCAGTTGCACAACCTGAGTATTCCGCTGCGACACGCCTTCGAGGAAAGTAGAGTCTACCAGAGAGTATATTGTACCCAGCATGGCAGCGATCTCTGTGTAAGTATCTGTAATACCTATGCCGTAGAATACCTAGCTTGTGTATAAGTGTTACAAAGTATGCGCAAGTACGTGTGTTTGTTACCCATTACCCATTACTTAGCTCTGTGATGAAAGGCAGAAACATTCTTTAGGTCTTGGAATCTCATCTTCCCTCCATACCTACTGCTGAGATTTAACTAGGTAGGTAGGTACTTATTGGGATTTAGAAAACCAACTTTATATGTAAATGTGATAGAGGCCATGATTTGTTTCGTATTGACGCTTATGAAACTGTACGCTTTCAACAGAGTTTTGGGAACCATCGCTGGGGTGATGGGTATCCTCTACACCCTGGGATATACTGCAAGAAGTATTTTGGAACTGATGGAAGAACGTGAACTGCTGGAAGATACTGTTGAAGAGTATAACGAGAGAGTGTATGGGACGACGCCCTTGTAACATGCTGTGCAATGTGCATTACTGAAGGCATAGGAAAGGTTTTAGTGTGATTTATGGACAGTGGATGCACGGCGGTGCTACGACAATAATAAGATTTGTCAGTGCATGCAGTTGATAGAATCAGGCGTTACTTTGCGGAAATCCATATTCAAAACAATGAAGTAGAAATATATGTAGTTTTAATCCCGCCAAAAATTCGTCTGATCAATGTTGGCTAGATGACTGATGTCGTAATCTTGTATACTAATAACCCCCTGAAAAAACCTAGCTAATATCCCAAACAGTACTCTACCCCCTAATTATGCCTAAAAAATTTTATGAAAAAACACCGTCCCCTAATAATCCACAAAGCCCTGTGTCCCCTCTAATCTGAAACCCAGTACAAAAAATGACCAAACGTAAAATAAATAGAAACGGCCGACAGGCCGTATCTACTTATTTCACTTCTACCTAACTATCCTATACCGAATATTACTAAAATAAAAAGACTTACTCCCATCCAAGAACCTATCCAACATTGACTGACAGCAATACGACACGTGTTTCGTCTCTACACGAGACACCCTCAGGAGATGTTGACTCTCTTGTTAGCGCTCGAAGAGTCAACATCTCCTGAGGATGTCTCGTGTAGAGACGAAACACGTGTCGTATTGCTGTCAGTCAATGTTGGATAGGTTCTTGGATGGGAGTAAGTCTTTTTATTTTATTAATATTCGGTATAGGATAGTTAGGTAGAAGTGAAATAAGTAGATACGGCCTGTCGGCCGTTTCTATTTATTTTACGTTCGGTCATTTTTTGTACTGGGTTTCAGATTAGAGGGGACACAGGGCTTTGTGGATTATTAGGGGACGGTGTTTTTTCATAAAATTTTTTAGGCATAATTAGGGGGTAGAGTACTGTTTGGGATATTAGCTAGGTTTTTTCAGGGGGTTATTAGTATACAAGATTACGACATCAGTCATCTAGCCAACATTGATCAGACGAATTTTTGGCGGGATTAAAACTACATAATATATTTCTACTTCATTGTTTTTCAGTGCATGCAAATTAAAAATGCATGAAGATAAACTCTACATTAAAGTTTTTCTAACCAGCTTTGCTAACAATTGATAAATTGAATTACAATGTTTGATGATTAGGATGTTTGAAAATCACCATTTCTATAATGAATAATAGTAATAAGGTAAAGCACTACTGTTAATACTAATTTAATGAATACATTTAAAATTACATTGTTTATAATATTGGCTATATGTGTATTTTTTCACATAGCATGCAACGACATTCTCTGAGGGCTTTACAGGCATGGTAACAGAGCGACTGCTGCGAATCCTTGCTTAACTCTATTTCTTGTTCTGCCACCGAGACATAACCACACTAAAACATAAAAATATATATTTATACAAAATTATAATCAAGATATTGTCTAGATCGTGAGATCACTTGTTGGTTACATTGCCCCTAAAAGGGGTCAAGAATAATTCTTGTCTCAAGGTACTACACAATTTACCTACTGATTATTGTGTTTAGTTAAGTTTTCGGTAGGTTAATGAATAGTTTTATGATGAAGCAGTATTAGTATATCATTAAAGTATAAGAGAGTTGTGAATCGAGTGTATCAAAATATAGGTTATTATTCCGTATGCAATGGAGAAGTGGTATTTCACAAAGAAAACAACATTCTCACTACATATGTATATGTAGCAGGAGTTCCAACACTTTCATCTGCAAGATACAGGTGCGTAAGTGTTTTTCAAGATATCGCGGTTTCATGGTTGTATTCAAGTGACTGTTTTGATGGTTCTCTAATGACTAGATAAGATAATAGGACTAGCTTCGATCAGGGCCCATTCACCGCCTACGCTGTGTGGTTCACAAACAGGAAACAATCCTCGAAACTCACTGCTCTGGCCATTTCCTGGCAGTGCCGACGCCTCGCGTTCGGTTTCACTAGCGTCGCAAGTAGGGCCCAGGCCTTGCCTGCTCTCCGGTCCCACTTCAGTGCCTGGACAGCAGTGACTAATGCGCAAGTCTCAGCCGTAACTTCAGCTACTGGCGTGCCCTCGACTGCAACTTCACTAATGGCAGCTCTCTAGAAAGAACGCATATTATAGCCTAATACAAAAAAATACTCAGATTTCATTTTTTTTGGGGTAGATGGAAATGATTTACCGCTAGCCAGTCCTCAGCGAGAGCTATCCAAGCGTAAGCACTGGGCTGTCGTCGGGCCAGCTCCACTAGCACTGTACGAGCACGCATTGGATCTCGGCACGGTGTAGACAGCAGAATGCTATTAATGGAAAATAGAAAAGTTATTCTAATTACACGACCAAATCCACACTTAATTATTACGTATCTTATCTCTCTCTCTCTCTGAACGAAGGTAGCTGTCTCAGATAAGTAAATGACTACCTGTAAGGGTTGATGCAACTGCCTGCTTTCTCAAAGGCAGCCGTGGCAGCCGGGATATCCTTCTGCTTATGGTAACACTCGGCTTGAAGGCTTCTTAGATAATTTATCTGGAAATTACATGTTTTTGCAGTACGTACCTATATATAGTACATTAAACTAGGATCAAAAAATTATGTAACTGAATTCCACCAAATAGAAGTGCGAAGACGAATTAGTTTTCTCTCTATAAAACAATAAAACTTCACAGGCTAAGATGTGCCGGAGTTAGTAATAAAAATGTGGTGTAAACAAAGTTGATTAGGAGCTATTTACTCGTATAATAAATTATTCCACACATTTATTTTTCATTTACTTTGAACTATAACTTAGGCAAAGTAACGTTTGATTCTAGCAACTAGATCTATCATCCTCACGTCGCCAAACTTTTCGATGCCAGTTTGCAAGTGACACAGGGCCTCTTCGACGTTGCCTTCCAGTCGGCAGCACAGGGCCACGAAGTGGAAGTAAGCAGCGGATTCCCCAGACTCGCACAACGCTCGCGCCACGCACGCCTCTGCTAACTGAACGTCAGTATAACAGTAGAATAGAAGTATAAGTGGTAGCCGTCTTCGGCAAGAGTCCGCCTGAGTATTTTTTACCAGATATATACCATTGCGACTGTTATAGACAGGAGTGGCACTCACCACCAAGCGAATAACCTGTTTCTCTTCAGATACCTACTTTGGTAGTTGACTGTACTAGAGACTTTATTTGATAAAATAATTTCGTTACGAACATTTTCATAGTTAATTAACCGTGTAAATACACAAATAGTCTGTTGGTCCATACCGATAGGGTGGCACAGGTCAAAGCGTAATTATATCCGAGCTACAGCCCTCGGCTGACCTCTCTCTTCAACCATGAAACTCTACGTTTCTGTGAAATGTGTTCTGTGTATACGAAATGTGGGCTTAAAAATATATATTTTGATGTGTCTTTGCTATGTTAACACAGCAGGTACGAACAGAGATAGCGCGCAGTCTGAGCAGCAAGTCCGCAGCGCTAAAGTACGGGCACATGCCCGGCAGTATGGGCGTGGTGTCCCACCAGTCCCCGAGCTCATACTCCCATGTTCTAGGGAAACGGAAGTCTTCCGCCAAGCCTTCTGACTGTGTTCTGAGAAATTGAGCAATGAGGTTATTCAAGCATTTTAGTATCTAAGCAGGCGTTTACTTATATCATTTGTCGCAAGTATATTATGAAATGTTGTTTGTAATAAAACGGTATAAGTTTATTGGTATTCGCTTATAGGTATTACGTGTTCAATATTATGTGTGTGTACGCGAAATGATTTGTCCAGAACAATATTTTAGTTGGATGTGTTTACATCGCAAGTTGGATACGATTTTTGTAAATTAAATACCAATTTTAGATAAAAACATCAGTCCAATTCATTTCAACGATTACATCTAAATAACTCAAACCACATCCTGCCACCATCATGATTGTCATTTAATACACAACTATTTACATAATAATATGTCTGCTAGGGATCTTCTGGTACCTACCTGATACAAAGTTTTATGACTCACTTTTTGATATATTGCACAATTTGATCAGCCATATCAAACATTTCCCTCTCCATGTAGTATGCACTGGTGACGAACCAAGCAGTGGTCCAGAAGGGGTACATGGCTAGAAGGGCGACGAAGAATGGTTCGGCCCCTTCGGGATCCTCCTCAGCTATGGCACAGCCTTTGGATAAAAGGCTGGAGGCAACATGCAAAACAATTGTTGCTAGACCTTGGCACGACATTGACTTTGACAAAAGTAGGTAAACAGAGACAACTAAGCGGTAATGGTGATGGCAAATTAAAATTTCATTGTTTGCGATAAGGTATCAGTACTTACGTTAGAGGATGTCTAGGATACAGTACCACCGCTTTGTTGATGCACACTTCGGCCCAATCTCTGTCGACGTCCTTCAGACAGGTGGACAACTCGCGCCAACAGTTGTGGTCTCGAGGCCTCTGACCTGCAAGCTATCAAATACCCGTTCAAGAATAAAAAAGCTTCCTTTTTTCATCGGCGATAAGGCGCCTCGGCAGCCTGGCCAATCCCACACTAATCCCTTTTTGGAATGATACTGGATTGAGATATAGTCCCAATGTAGGCTTAGCGTGCTTACTACTTTTGACCATATCGTTACAATATAACAACAAGGTGATTATTCGAGTCCATTCCTACTAAACGATAGTAGTTTGTTTTACAAGGGTAGAAAACGACTCATACTTTACTCGATGTTTTGCCTCACGAGCGTAGCGAGTGTGGCACATAGAATCGAGTATGAGTGAGTCGTTTTAGACCCGCGTAAAACACAAACATTTTCACACAGAGATTGCGAGAAATAGTATAAGTAGGTATTCAATTAAAAAAAGCTAAGAATATTTCACAAATAGTCACGTTCACTTTCAAATAAATAAATAATCAAATTCAATCTTTTAAAACCAATTTGCATTGTTGTCAAAATTCTACACACACCTACAGATTATAGGCGGCAATTACAAACTTTTTAAAATTATCTAATGCTCGCAAACGCACACGTACATAAAGCATACATCCTATGATCGTTAAAAATGTAGATGAGAATTACACTTTCATTTAAAAAAGTAAACTGTTTAGGCTTCGCACGGTTTGTACATTAAGATACTCTTCTTTTTTTCTAACTAATTATGTCAAAATGGAAAATTGAAAAGTCGAATCTTCAGCCTGTTGATAATAGCGAGTACAAATTAAAAAAAAACTACTTTCACTTCCTAGTGCCCAACAACCTCGTTTGCTACCGCTAAGCTGAGCTAATCTGTGTGCCTAGTGCGAGTTTTGACAATTTATTTACGCGCTCGGTCCGTTTGGCGTAAACTTGAAATTGTATGGAATAAGAGCAGCGCCATCTAGCGTCAGTGAATCAGTCACTAGATGGCGCTGCTCTTATTCCATACAATTTCAAGTTTACGCCAAACGGACCGAGCGCGTAAATAAATTGTCAAAACTCGCACTAGGCACACTGACACCTTTTTTAAGCATGAGGTGTGAAAAGGTATTTTCAGTTTTTGTCTACCTATTTATATCAGTCGTTCAATCGCATTCAAAGTAACCAGATCTTATCACAATACCTGTAGGTAAAGTTCCATGGCGTGAGGGATGTCCTGCAGCTGCCGAGCATGCCTGGCTGCCCTAAGGGTGGGATCTGTGTTATGCCAGCTCTCCACTCCCACTAACATATCGCAAGTCGTAATCATCAAACAAGCGTGAGCCATCATGAGCATCTCCTAAAGTAAACATAATGTAACAAGAATGTGGAATACATTGGGCAAAAGAACAGCTGAATTCTGGAAAGCTTCGGGGTTCGAAATTATGATAGATGTTTTATGACTTCGTTGGTTAGGTTATAGTATTCTCAAGTTCTTACTTCAAAAGTATCGTCAGACCGCAGAAAGTCTTGAACAACAAAGCTGTTGTTGATGTAGACGGCAGCGTCTTGGCAGCAAGAAGTCATCAATTCAACACGAGTTCTAGTCTCGCTGAACTGGCGATAGAAGTTGCAGAACTCTGTCATTCCTACAATGAGAAATGGCAAAATTTGATATTGTATCAATATCCGTAACAGGGTTTCCACTACTTCCATGATTTCAGCCGAAAATAAGCCCTTTAGTTTCGATGGCACATGTGTTTCTTTCAGGATCAGATTCGGACAATAATATTACAAACCAATTATTGTTTATTATCAATCTTACCATAGTACGGAACTTTACGTAAAGCGGAAGCCGCAATTCTCACAGTAGCGTGCCAGTCCCGGTCCAGCTGTCCACGTCCTGAACATTTGCGTTTCAGCACTCCTGAGCGCTCCATTTCATTTAACATCTCCTGTATATCGGAACTGAAATAAATATAACTGTAACTTGAGGTATATTGAGCAATATGAGATTAGGTATAGTAATGTAGTCTATAATATAATTAGCTTACTTGGAAATATGTGGTGGTATAATCTGTTTCTTTAACGGGCGTGCCAGTTTGACTTGCACTATAACAAATGCGTTGTTATCATCGGAGCCAGTACCTCGCACGAGTGATCCTACGTCACTGCTGGTCAAAGCAGATTCTGATCTGCAATGGTAAGAAATTAATGCGCTCGTGATATTATGTACTTACGGGTTTACGGGCTTATCGGGAACTAGAAGGTTATCCTCGGGACTCCTTTTAGCACCCCCAACAACAAAAACCTGCCTTAGAACTAATTGGTTTTCATACGTACGTATACTAATGTAATAACAAAGCCTACGCCACAGGGAAATAACTTATTCCCGTCAGCTACCTCACAGCCATTTACATTCAATCTTGTACGAAGTTCATAAAGTACATTGATTAGAAGCCAATTTGCTTTATAATGCCATGGTTTATTTGCATAAGTCAATAACTCAACTACGTCACACACAATGCGGAAACGTTGAAAGATGCAAAATCATACGATGATAAATAATTATTCATTAGGCTGTTCTCTATATTTTAACATAATCTTTAGTTACTGGGTAAATTAGCTTATTTCTAGATGTCTCTTTATTGAAATCCAAGGTTGGCCAACGAAAGAACGAACCTATGTAGGTACTGCTTGGTTCAGGAATGGATTTCTATCGCTCGCTGTGATCAGAAAATCCAATACCCAAAGTGTCCGTAGAGATAAGCTCTAATTACTAGAGTACATGAGTAACATACCTAAGGAAATCGTAGTGAATATTTTACTTATAATAATAGCGAAGCAGCCACATTCAATCAATCAATCAATCAACTGAGTGCAACACAACATGCATGATGCACTACAATAATATGACCATGTGATGAAATAAATGATGTAATACTAACTTGGTGCTAATGTTTTTTTGTGCTGCCATTGTTGAGTACGCCTTTTCGTTTGGTGTAAGCAGCAACTCGCAGCCGCATATCTCTTGCATTGCCTCGGAGCATATCCACTGAAGTGGCACCGCAACACAAACTGTATCCTCTGAAATAATAACATTATGTTAGTATCACAATTATTGCAATGTCACTCGTAGGGGCAAACAAACAAGAGCAAAAATATACATCAAACAAAACATAATACACACAAACAAGCAGAGGGGAAGCATGCCCCCTAAGCTTATGGAATTTTGGAGATGTGGGTAAATTTTTTAGGTAGGTACTTGCCTACAGGTATTCATTAGGTACTAGTTTTTTGCTTATTAAACTCTCCTCTCTTAACTCTCTCTTATTTTAGTCCATAAATCAAAGGCAGATTATTTTTGAGTTAGCTCTCTCTGGTTCGTAAATAGATACTTGGTGTCGTATTAAAGTGCGCCAGACTAATCTAAACTTAGTTTTAATTCAGTTTGGAACTTCCAGAATTGGGTTTTTGAAAAAAAAAAAATTATTGATTTTTTTTATGTATTTTAAAACTTTATTATTAATAATATTGATATTTAATGCAAAAAACTTCAAAAAAAATTTTTTTCAATTAATTATAAACAATTAAAAATTGATGAAATTTAAATAAAAATCACGTGACTATAAACGCGCCATGATTGGTCACCATAGTTGTGACGTCATAATGTTATAGCTATTTAATAACAGTACAGCGTTTACGGCTATTACACGTGTCTAGACAATAATATTAAAAATTTATTGCTAAAATACGAGTTGTTAGTTGGTTTCGATTAGCTATGTGTGATAAAGGATTTATTAAGGCAAAGTCTGATAATATTCCTGATGTTGATATATTTATGATCACCGATTTTTTTAAAAATGACGTTCGGTTTAATTCTGCTGAAGTTCGAGGTGCCAAGGCATCAAGGTAAGTTTGTTATCAAATTATTATATTAATTGAAAATATTTAATTATTTATTCTCCATTACAGTAAATATAATTATTTATTTCATAAATTGATTTAATGCTATGATTTTAAAGGTTATGATTTGGAGTCCAGTTAAAAAAATTTATTTACTGAACTTTACTTAAATATATAATAATTATTTGATTTGTATACTTAGATAAATAATAATTAATAAAAATGGTATTAAGAAATACTTACATCGAAATGATCTTCACAACAAAAAAAAATCGATTTTGTTTGGGGATTATCACGGTGCACTGCTTGAAACCATTTATTTCGACGTTTGTCATCTTGGGGAACATTTAAAAACATTTTATCAGGAGTTGCCTTTGTAGTATTCTTACATAATGGTACAAAACAAGAACGATAACTTTTGAGGTTCGACATTTTTAATATAAATTTAAATATTTAATAATGACAACAAAATTAAATAGATCAAAACACTGTATTTATTATTTTTCTATCAACTGCAATGAGTGAAAACTAACATTATGACGTCACACGCGCTCGGGTTTGTTCGGGAGTTGTCGGCGTGTCTTCGGTACTGGATTCAAAAAATTTTTTTTATTTTGAAATAACTTTTGAATTATTGCGAAAAAAAAAAAAAAAAATAGTTTTGTTATAATACTAATATATAATATTTCCATTTATCACAAAAAAATTTTGTTTTCAAAAACCCAATTGGCACCATGTGAATATTTAATTCAGAACTCAGTTACCTCCTGGATACAGTAACTTGAACAAGTTCAAAAACGCCATGAAACTATAGCCTTCCTGCTCTCCATAAATGTGGATTTCTAAGGGCCAGTAAAATCGTAGGATGTGCTGCCACAAAACATTGTCATAGTTTTTCAGTAATAGAGTGCGGCGAAAAGAGCCCCATACCGTTGTATCTTGAACAGTAAAAAAACAATTTAAAAATTTTGAACAGTGTCCAGTAAATGCTCTAATCAAATAAACAGGGAGACAATTGATTCTCCTTCATAATTAGAAAAGACACTAACAGATATCATTATTTATGTAGCGCTCAAGAGGAATGTTATCATCGTTTTGTAAATCCTTCAAAGTCAGTGAGAGGCTGACGTCTCCTTTGTTGAAATTCTGGTCTCCAACTCTGAGGCTTTCCCATTTGGGCTTGAAGTTCATGTGGTTAAACTGATTTGAGGCTCTGTGACCATCGTTAAATATTACTGTGCCTAAATTCTAGAATAGAAATGAAAGGATACCAATTTATTTCCTTTTATGTATAAGTGTTACTAAGGATGGTGGTAGTAGTAAGTTACGGTAATTATACTTTCTATTAAAGAACTGTACCGAATATAACAATATATGATGTAGTCCCATTTTCCCCGAAGATCGTGTCCTCGTTAAACGGGGACAACGGCACTTATCTGTTTTTAACCACTTGGCGTGGTTAAACAAAATATTTACATAATATACCTACTCTTTGTATATTTTATGCTTTTTATGTACCTAATGCTTAAAAAATGAAGGAACTGCCGATTGAACGTTGTTATATCTAGTTTTTGAATCAAAATTTATAACCGAAAATTAAAATCCTGGCATAAAGAGTACCTAGCTCACGGATTCAATTTATAACACTTACTGGTAATTTAGAAGCTGCTGTGTACACTAGCTCATCAGCATACCGCACTGGCATGTTGTATGAGGCCACTAAAGTCAGTGTCATGAAGTTTGATTCTTTCAGAACCTTGTGATGATGCTTATTCAGTTTGTTCCTTGTCATTTCTAGCTCGATGGAGAGCATCGGCAGGTTGTCCCAGCTTTTGCGGTACAGTATCGAAGGAGTAACCAAAGGCTGCATTCGTTTCCTCACTAACATTGTGGTTTGGTCTAAAATTATGTCGATTTATTTGATTAAAATAATATTGCGTCCTATTACATATTTTACTCGTATATCTTCTCAATATCACGGAAAATCGGGAACTGTTGGTGGTTGGTGGTGGAGGATGTTAGTAGACCACATCAAACTCGCAAATGCTTTGGAATCAGACTATCATCAAGTTGAACCATGGAGACCTTCGATTGTTGATTGAGTTGAAACCATCCATGAAATATTGGGCACCTAAGTGTTAGCAGGCAATCGGCGATATCAACATATTTCCATAGAAGCATACCAATAATAAAAGATAAAATATCGATGTTGCAGCAGCTGATGTCGTGAACGCCTCCAATCAAGGACTCAGATCTACTTGAGCTCTGTTTATAAGGATCGTTCCTTGAGGCTGGATCCACTTGATTAGTTCTTGACGTCGGAGATCGCAGCGGTTGATTAGTTTTTGAGGTTGGAGATTGACGCGTCAGTGTTTGAATTGCCTTTGAGCTTGGAGATGCTATCGAGGAACCTCTGTTTGATTGAACGCTCGTCAGGGGTTGAATCTGTACTGTTAAATGTATCACCATGAATACCTAATAAAATAATGTATGCTCAATGGTTTAAAATGAAATACCTACTAATAAGTTCAAAATATTGAATTGAGCCTAGTTACATGTAAGGTTCAACCTTTACAATGGTTATACTAAACTCTGCTGAGGATAGTAACATTGCCTACCACAAAGCGGATGGTCAGCCATAAGACTCATTTTCTCGTTATCCGACGGATCGTAGGACATGGACCCAGAGAGGATGGTGACTTCCTGCGAAACTGCCCTCGGTGCTAAGGACATGATGACTCCATTGAGGATCAACTGGTCGTGGTAGGATACTTTGATGCTGAACCGCTTCGGGAGCTCGTCCATAAGACGAAGGCTTTTTATCTTCACTGTCAAAATGTCGAGCGGTGGAGCTTCGTCTTCTTGCCCTGGTTCAAAATGCGAGACCGATACCTCGGAGCGATTCTAAAAACGACATTGAATAAAACGAAGGTTCTGTAGATAGGTAGTTCTACGTTACCTTGGCGAGTCTCAGATTAAAAAAGGTTAGGGTACCTACTCACTTTGCCTTTCTTCATTTTATCCTACTTCTTCAGTGACCTGGGTACATCGAATTCTTACGTAGTATTTATTTCTTCTGTGTATCGAATGATAGAATGATCGTTTCACTGGAAAAGTGAAAAATCTATTATTGATTATGGTTTTGAAATATGACAGCTTTGACGTTTTGGAATAAGTTTTGACAATTAATTCACCTATTTTCCAAGGGGGTTGCAAAATAACTTAATGTCTGGTCATATATTATTTGCCTTTACTTTTTTGTTTGTTGGGAATTTACCGCTCGCTTACCGCGAAAATTTTCGTTTTTTGTATTCAATATGGTTTCAGGGCGCAATATCGCGCCACCGTACGTGGAGAGTTAATAGGCGCAAAATAATTTAAAAAAATAACTATCATCTGGGATAAATTATAAAAGTTGGCGAATTCGGTACCTACGTAGGTGCCGGTTATGTTTAAATATACTTACCTTGTTCACTGCCCATCTAGCTATATATTATATAAATTACGTAACTATGTTTACCTATATAATAAAATTAGAATACGATTTATAAAACTATGATTAAAATATATGCTTATACAGACTATAAATCTATTGATCTTCCTACATGGACATAATTATGATATTATGGACTTATATAGGTAACTAAAGTGGAGTTAGGCTCAAGTAAGTACCTATACCGACTTACAGATCTACGTATAATCAAAAATCATTATCAATTTATGCGACAATAAAAATGAAACCATTGTTCCAACTGATCCAAGTTTAATAATTTCTTTATTTCTGTTGTAATACAAAAATAGTATAAATATAATTTATTTCTCACACAACTCTCGTTTACAACCAATTACAATTTAATAAATTAAAACTACTAACTATTAGTTAAATTAATACAATTTCTGAACATGCACATTACAGCACTTACATTCTATATAGATCATAGATTTTTAAACATCTTTCCCTTCCTAGGTACCTACATAATACTATACTTATCGTTGTATTAACGAATTAATGTGAACAAGTAGATGTAGATTTTCAAATAACTCCTTTTTTAAATAGTTTAATATTAGGTAGTTAAAATAATCACACAATGCAATAAAGCGAAACAACATTCACCATACTAATATCCGTAGTGGTTATCTCTTTCAAGAAATATAGAAATTACTTGATAAATTCTTTCAATTTGAAAGGTTATCAAAGAGAGAAAAAATAATTTTAGGCATAATTAAAATCAAATAAAGCTATCAACTCATACGCTAAAATATGTCAATAATTAAAATAAATCAGCCTGTAACTGTCCCACTGCTGGGAAAGGGCCTCTCCTGACTTTCGTGAGGAGGGTTAGGCCATAATGCACCACGGGGGCCCGGTCCGGATTGGTGGATAACATGCCTCCGAAATAATTCTCGGGCATGTTGGTTTCCTCACGATGTTTTCCTTCAACGAAAAGCGAGTGATAATTACGTAGGTACATATGTTATAACTAGAAACACATTGGTACTTGCCCGCACAAGGATTTGAACTCGCCACCCTTTGTTTGGAAGGCGGACGTTCGCCCACTAGGCTTACACCGCTAAACTATGTTAGCTTACAATAATTATAATAATACAAAAAAGTAAATGCTCAAGTTTCAACAAAATAACCTTAAATTAAATACGTATTTCCTCCTTTGATTTCGTCTCATACTTATTTTCAACAACACAAAACAACTTAATAATAAGAAAAATTAAATATATTTTCACAGTTTCGTATGACTTGTAAATGCAATTAATTAGTGTCTGCATAGGGTGTGAACCTGAAAGTAGACATTCCTAAATTCCATTCATAACGGATTATTTCCAAGCTGCTCTCGGATACTTGTAAGTTCACAATATGAGCTAATTTAAAGTTAGGTAATTATATTTTAAGTATGTACATTGTATAGTTGTACAATGTACACATGGATCCACACGGAAGGACTGGATGAAAACGTGTGTCACATTAGACACATTTATAGCCCCACGACTGTCGGTCCGACCTAATGCGCATTAGCAAAGGAATTTAATGAACGCTAGACTCGAATAAACCCACAACTTTTTGTGGTTCAATTTGGAGAGATATAACATTTATCATCTCCCTAAAGAATAATCCTATTCAATACTCTGATGCAGTTCAATATTTATATTCATCAAAACTAATCACTCACTACAAATTTATGTGTACTTTTTTTCGAGCATAGACTATTATAGTGTCGTATTGTACATTTATATTGAAGGTTTCGCCAATGTTGTTGTTTTTTCTGTCCATGATATTCATGTTAGACATTACTTCTATGAAGTCTTGTATAAAGTCGTCATATAGTTCTTTCGGGATGTCGAAAGGGTTGACAGCTGTTACGGCTTCTAAAATGAGGAAAATATTTTTTATTAAATTAAAAAAAACATCAAATTAAACAACATCTAGGTAACTAGCGTGTGGCGTAGCGTGGTATATTTGTTACTTCTTTACGCTCAAATGGCTGGACCAATAATTATGATGAAATTTGGTATGGAGTTAGCTAATTTTTATACCGAAAGCGCAGGTAGGTAACATCGCGAGCGCAGCTACTAATACATTATAATACATACAAACATTGCAAGTTAAATAAAAGCTTATAATAAAAAGGTTGTTTAAATGTGTTTAGTACCAAACCGGGCACACCTAGGTAAGTACCTATAATTTTCACCACTAAAATGACTACTAACTATCCTGTCAATTTTATTTCAATCCAAGACATTGAGAAACCTACCATCATTAGTTTTGTATATTATGATCTCTAAAGTAATTTCTAGGTACCTTTCCATTTCTGTTCATCGTCGTAAATAAACTCCGCTTGCTTGCATTTCACTTCAATGTTCTCGAATCCTATTTTTTCTAACATTTTGATGATATCCTTCTCTGGTTCCTGAAATTAACAATATTGAAAATTTGATAAATATATTGAAATAAACGATTATAATTTATTGTTAGGAGTTATTTATTTACATAGTTTATATAGTTATTTTCACGAGTACGACAGTATTTCAGACGGATTTTCAATTGTGTTACCTACACTATACCTAATAGGGTATATTATCTGTAGGCCCCCTATTTATGATAGGCAGTCGTCACGTTGACACATGTTGTTATCTATTTTTCCATACTCGAGGATGCTATGCCTAGGATGGTATAGGGCAAATCTAGGGCGGAAAATAAAAAAAATAAATTCGAGGATTTCAACGTATAAGCAAACGTTTGACTGTAGCTGTCTCCCCTGATAAAAACAATGGTGCGATCATCGATAAAGCACGTGAAATTCGCATCGCACACAATCTTGACAGTCGTGCCAGAGATCATCATCATCATCAACAACCCATTTCCGCCCCCACCTGAGCACGGCTCTCTCCTCACTTCCGCGTGGAGGATATTACAGAGATGATAATCATGATCATCATCATCATCAGCATGAAGACGTCCACTGCTGAACATAAGCCTCCCCCTTAGACCGGCACACCCAACGACAATTTGCCACTTGCATCCACCGGTTGCCTGCGACTTTTTTAAGATGATAATAATATTGTTAAAATATTACTCACCAACGAGTCGTGATAAGGCGAAACATAATTGTCCACGTCGCTAAGCCACCGGTTCCACTTGGGGTTGCGCGAGAGCACGCGGTACACGTCGTATATCGGCATGTGCCCCAGGAACAACAGCAAACAGTCACCCTTGTCGGACAGCAGCTTGTGAATGTTCTCAAATGCCGTCCTGCAAAAAGCACATCATTGATATAAATTCGATATCTTTATCCACAGACAAGCTTTTATGAAATAAGCAAGCTGCATAGTGCAAGCTAATCGAAATGGGCCCAAATACCATCAACCTATTGTTAGACGTTGAGGTGCCGTTGCGTACTAGCGATAAGACCGGCCATTGTACCTATTATTAAGGTTGTTTATTCTGTGTTTCATACTTTTTGGTGTCAATAAAGAGATAGCTATCTGCCACCTCTATTATCAATCAGATCAGCTCTTTGTCATTATTTAATTGTCATCGGCAAGTAATCTTGATAGGCAAGTAAAACTTCAATTACTGGCACAATGTGCGAAAAGCACCATGGCAAAAGAAGAAAAAAAAAAAAAACCTTCAATTACTGGCACATGTTGGTACTATTGAATTGTCTATGGAATTTACTTGTTAGTATTGTTCTAAACATACTAAGTAGGTACCAATCAATAAGTGAAGTTATAATGAAGCCTATAATAACCAAGGGTTTATGAGACAGGCACCAGTTATTTCTACTAATGGTCATACTATCGCTTTTAGCATTGGTTCTCAAAATATGTATACTAAAGAAATTGACACCATCATTCTACATAATTACCGCATGTGCCGGAAAGAAAGAAGCATGACTTGTAAATTATTTATACTTACTATAAAAAATCGATAGATAAAAACTCTATCATATAAAATATCGATAGCTCCCGGTATTTAAATGATTAGACATACCAAAATATACTTAAAGAAACAGTATACTACATACTTTGAAATAGAAAATTTGTTTGTATTCTGCCATAATTTTTCCCACTTGCAATTAAATGTAACGAATAAAAAACGTATGTAAAGACTCCCGAAGCTTATTAGTTTCGGTTTCTCCTTGTGTAAGATGAGTGGTATGATAAGTGTATACAATTTTAAATTCGTAAGCTAATTTCAAGAATGCCAATTTAATAAAAATTAAGACATAATTAACAAACAATAAAAAGGTTCCTTTGAAATATGATATTTTAAAAGGAATGTTTGTAATTTATCCAAAATATCGCTAAAATATAATGCGCAAAAACTTACACTTGATTTTGGATCCAGTGCAGCGCGTTGAACGAAACGACGTGATCAAAGCTTTCCCGAAAAGCTTCGGGCAGCTCGCCTTCTATGTCTAGAACTTGAAACTCCGTCCTTCTATCCCCGTAGTGTTCGTTGGCAAAGTCTATCATGTCTTCGCTGACATCGCAGCCGACGACCCTGCCGTGGAAATGCGGCATGTAGTCACTTTTCAGGATGTTAGTGACGCCTCCGTCTCCGCAGCCTATGTCTATGACTCTATCGCCGAATTGCTTCCATTTCATTTTCTTCGCGTACTCATCTAGGCATTTTATAGCTTCCCGTTTCTGCAAAGAATTATTTTTCTCATATAACTCTGCGTCGTGCATTATTTGATTTTTGAATTATTTATTCACTGGTTTAGGGTGTTGCGTGTGCGCAGTTTACGCGTTTTGATCGGACTGTCGCGGCTGGTGCGGAGGCCGTATGCTTTATATCACATGGAGCCGCCGTGCGGTCGCAACGTTGCTGGTTGTGTAGCGATGGCTGGTATCGACACTTATCTGAAGAGGAAGTAAATTATGAACGTTACATTTAATTAATATTTTTGTTAGATGTTTGCTATTGTATATGGGGCTCGTAGTCTTAACTATAGTATTTTTCCTTTTTCTAGAGATCATCATTAAGGTGTACCACATAATCTTATTACTATCTAGCCTTGAACATGGCTAATTAATTGAATTTTAACTTAAACTTTTAAATTGTGTTTAACTAAGGATATGGCCAACCAATAGCATTTTTCCCCTATTTTTCGTGTTCGAAACGATCACTTGACTTATACTACGAGTACATTGTTTTACAAACACTAAGTACCTACACTAAATGGAACGATTTTGTTCTACTGAGTCTTCTTGCATGTGGAGAAGCTGAATAACCTCCTCATTCACATAATGGTGAAGCCTGGGGTCGTGAGTTTCTGCAATTTTTTTAATTACTTTGTCGACAACATGTAGATCGTACCAATGTGTATTTATGACATAAATTTAAAGCAATGTTGTCAATCATGTCTATATTTTAACAAAACCCAGCCAGTATTGGATAGACCTAAGTGGTGGTTACATAAGCATATTTTGACCAGATTAAAATTGGTTTAAGTGCTTATTCCGACTTTATACAATAAAACTGGGTGGTCGTGAAGCCTCCCTTAAGCATTATCGG
Source organism: Hylaea fasciaria (assembly GCA_905147375.1). Classification (NCBI taxonomy): domain Eukaryota; kingdom Metazoa; phylum Arthropoda; class Insecta; order Lepidoptera; family Geometridae; genus Hylaea; species Hylaea fasciaria. The sequence continues at coordinate 4,868,485 of LR990201.1, forward strand.
TAACATTGCGAGAAAGCCATCATATTGGATTTACGTGGGGACGGACAGTAACGTTATACTTACCATCTATAAAAAAAATAAAGGTCTTCGAAAACCGTTCCAAAATTATATTTATATGGCTCAAACTTAAACAACCTGCTATAAATAGCTTTGACTCTAACTCAGACAGGCGACTTACAAAGTAATATATTTAGTCAGTTGATACTAAAAAGTAAAAACAAATACTTTAAGTAGGAATGTGAAATACAATCGCAAGCATTAGGAATTTCGTTTCAACTCACCCTACTTACTACTTACCCTACTTACTAACTTTGCCTACGACTGCATTTCATAATGCAAATTCTAAAGTCTAAAGCTTGTTTCAGTATTTTCATATTTGTTTCGCAGTCTAGGTTCTTGTTATTACAATCATTAATTTTTAATAGTATAAGTATAATACATTATAACGCCACTTTCAATCGTAGAGTTAATTAAAATGTGCTAACATTAAAATATATCTAATAAATAGGCGCCTACTGGCTTTGTATCGAAGAATAACTCGAAATATCTGCTATTGTGGTATAAGTACTTTAAGGAAAATATGTTTTTACGGGAAAACAGATTTCCCATGCTGAGATTTTATATTTGTTATTAACCAATCAAGTGGCACATGACATGTGTCGAATATAACAAGAGGATAGCACCAGGTAGGGTACCGCAAAAAAATATAATCTATAGGTATAAGTAATTTTATTATATTTATAATATCACCTTGTTATTCAAAGGGAAAATGCGGGACAATTAAATATCCACAAAACAGCTTTACATTATTCCGAAACCGTTACTATTAGCGAAAACTTGAGGTACCTCAAGTTTATTTTTTAATTTTCCTATTTAACTAAGTAGTTTAACAAAAATGTTACATAAGCCAGTATCGCCATGCGATATACGAAAATAGACGGGAACTATCAGTATTTGAATCGGCGCCGTATGCCTTTTTGTCAGTGTTCTTTTGTTGGGTAATTTATTAAATCGGTGACCTTCATCTATTCAAAAACTATATTTGTCGATGTCACATGATTTGATCACCTTAGGTTTTCGGTGTTTCAAAACCCCTACTGTAAAACATATTATGTATTATACTGTTAGCTATATAACGTATCATTGCTTGGTCGAAGTTCTTTAGTGCTTACGATCTGCATGGTATGGTATACATACATATCATTGTTGTAATCTGTTTCAAACACAATAAATAGTAGTTTTCAATGCGTTTATAATTTATATGTGTTATTAAATAACAACCGATTGTAAAAACGATGTAAAATACCCTACTAATTGTTTTCTCGTGTTGCATGTATGCGATATTATGGATCAATACATTCTTACTTTTGAATCCACAGAGACTGCTCTATATTTTTCAGATCTCATGCTCAAAAAAGGTGTCAGATTAGCTCAGCTTAGCGGGAGCAAACGAGGTTGTTGGGCACTAGGAAGTGAAAGTAGTTATTTTTTTAATTTGTACTCGCTATTATCAACAGGCTGAAGATTCGACTTTTCAATTTTCCATTTTGACATAATTACTTAGAAAAAAGAGAAGAGTATCAACCGTGCGAATCCTAAACAGTTCACGTTTTTAAATGAAACTGTAATTCTCGTCTATATTTTTGGCGATCATAGGATGTATGCTATGTGTACGTGTGCGTTTGCGAACATTAGAATAAATTTAAAAAGTTTGTAATTGCCGCCTATAATCTGTAGGTGTGTGTAGAATTTTGACAACAATGCAAATTGGTTTTAAAAGATTGAATTTGATATTTTTTTTATTTGAAAGTAAACTGAAGTGATATTTGTGAAGTATTCTTAGCTATTTTTAATTGTATACCTACTTATAATATTTCTCGCAATCTCGGTGTGAAAAATTGTGTTTTACGCGGGTCTCAAACAACTCACTCACTCGATTCTATGTGCCACACTCGCTACGCTCTTCGAGTAAAGAATGAGTCGTTTTCTACCCTTGTAAAATAAACTACTATTTCCGAAATTGTGTATTATATTTGATGCGCATTGTTTTACGGTCTATTTTGCTTCGTAGTTTTGTTTGCTCATTAGTGAAATATAGAAACCTACCTGTACTGTGTTACTTTCTCTGAGTCTATACCAAGCTTGATACATACCTAGTTATGATAAAAGTAAACGATTTATTTTTAAGTTTGAACACTTGATATTAAAACTGTGCTAAACAAACTTAACTGCACACTTAAGTGGATCTGGCAGTAAAATAAACCCTCTCAAGTTTGTTTTTCGTTATAATTGTCTTGTTTCGGGCTATTAATTCAGTTCTCAGGTAAATCTTGTTCTTTACATCCATTGATATTTGTTATTTGTAACAAAACATAGGGTCAAAGTTAACGAAACAAATGAATATACATTTTAATATTTTAAATATTGAATTTAGTTAGTATTTATATATTTTAATGTAACAAGGTAATTAGGTATTTATAATAAATTTTTTTTAATCAAAATAATGTACATTTAACTATAAATTAATTTAAATTAATAATTATCATCCGTGAACTATTTTGTTCGGCATTTGCATTAATATTTGGCTACCTAACTAAGTATAAGTACATTAGGACAATAATTGTAGACCTAACGAAATAATATCAATGGGTGTTTATGGGAACCCTCCCTGATGTTATATCTTTTTCAAATCAAATTACGTTATTGCTAATTGAAAATAATGAAATTATTAAACTTAAAAAATATATATTCACTTGCGCTTTATTTAAATCTTGTCAGGTAAAATAATATATTATCAGCACAAAATACACATAAGTACGTGTAGGTACTTACTTAATGAACAATGAACCGGTTGTTTATGTTTTGCATTACTTAGAATCGAATAAGGAAGAGCTAAAAAAAATTTTTTTTAATCAGGATATCACGAGTTTTAGAAGAAAGTTTGGGTCCCTAATATCTGCTTCCAAAATAACTTTTAAGCTGACGTAAGAATTATTTACATGATTTAATATTTATAATTAAATATTTGTATTTAATAAATTTTACTTACTTTAACTTGACAGTAGTGTAGAGTTCTGGTAATAGTATTAGATTCATATGTTATTATGACTGAGCACTATTCGATAAAAATAAAAATTATGACACAAGTTTCTTGATAAAGTACATCTGAACTCTAAAAGCATATATTTCTGCTCTACAGCCGTACAATCCCATTTATACGGGCACTAAAATTGTAAGTATTTCTGATTTCTATTCCCAAGAGATAAGGCTCAATTTATTTTGGAACGTCTCCACCAAATTTTGCATTCCAGTCACAGAATTTTCGGCAATACCTGATGCATGATGTTCCATGACCGACCACGTTTGTGTAGAACTGTAGAGCATTGCCCTGCGCATGCGCTGGCCGTTTTATATTTTTTATTGGCGATTTGTCGTCTCCGGCATCTACGGTTGTGTTGTGTTAGGTATGATTCTTGACCTATCCTAACATGATTTGCGTTGATGACTGCGCCTTCATTAGATGACGTCGTACATGAATGACGCTGATTATTATGAAACTGTTATAAGTACATAATCATAATTATGAAACGATTTATCGATCAATTTGAATATAAAATCAAAACGAGCGAGAGTATCATTGATGTAGTGCAATTTTTATTGTATTCGATGTTGGAATTTTAAGGAAAATTTTAAACACCTCAGCACATACAAGTAAACACAAGCACCATACGTGCGGTTATAAAATAAAACTTATTTAAAGCAAAACGCGTTTCGGTAATATGCCCCGCGTAATCTAAACTCGAAATTCAAGGACAAAGTTAAAAACCGACGTAAAAGATGTAAGTCGTTGCATCTATATGCCATAATGCAAGTGCAGTGCACGTTTAAAAAAATACACCTGCCGCGTCCGAAATGTCTTGATATTAGGCTGATTTATTTCAAAAATGGTCTAAAAAGGCAATGAATGGAAAAGGACTAGAGATCACGTTGGTCACATTATTATCACAGACCTAGGCACTATATCTCGAGCAATAGGTATTAATTTCGAATTGTACAATGTTGCATCAAAATGCTTGTAAATTCTAACAATTATTCATCACCAATTGATTTATAACCCAAGTAAGTGATTATGAAATTGCTTTAATTATCAAGTCACTTTGTGTCGACGCTGTGGAAGTAGACATTGTATTATGCATATCTATAGGTACTGGTGCTGGTTACGACTTGACCTTCTTCATTACCTATCTAGTGAATAGCTGCAAGTTCTTTGTCAATAGACGTTTCCTATTCTATGTTTCAACACCATACAGATGCCAGATAGATAGGAGATCATATCACATTCCATTTGTATCAACAATGTTCGCACGTGGAGAATGACAAAGTTAATCAGATAGTGACAATGTTGAAACATTTTTCCTTCTTACTTAACGTACTCGCATATCCTATTCATAGATGTTTTTCAAGTCTATAATGAATAAGCATAATCTGATCGTTTGATCTAGTAACAGGAAGTTTGTTGCCATATATTAAAAGTATGTGTTTATAATGGTCGACATATCTGTTTTTAACATACTAAGATACGCACTAGGACTTATTATAAGAACGCCTTCACGCGTATTTGCAGGTAGAGCTATGGAAAATTGATACCATTTATGTAGTTCGTATTACGAGAGATTGTTATTCTAAATCAGTAGCTAGGCCTGAAACTAACTTATATCAAAATTACAAAGATAATAAATAATTCTATGTAAACGTTACCATTAGTTTTTAGCTGTTATCACTAAGAACTATATTGCCAAGTGTTATTCTCTCTGAATTTTTTGGGTATCCTTACGTTTTGTTAATTTTCAAGCAAGGTAGTATATTGGAAAGTATCAAACCCGTAAAGTCTCAGTTTCCAGTGGCTGCAGCCATTTGCAGCCATCCGCAATGTCACCCCGCGTGGGTTCAACCTCCGAAATGCTCGTGGCCGGAGAAAGGGCTCGCAATAAGGGATCTTTATTGTACCCACTTATAAACAGGGTAACCATCACACTTCAACGAGCAATTTGATAAATAAACTTAAGTACGAGATAAAAAGACGTTTCTTACAGGCACGTAATTCAATTCGCTTTGTCACATAAAATTTACTCAAAAGTGACTGTAATAGCGGAATTGGAATAACATCGAGATTTGAGAGGAGCCGGCAGAAACTTGACGATGAAATTATAATGCTGGCCGTAAAATTTCAGGCTCTCAGGTTCTAATTGATTTTGAGATGGTTCGGAGACTATGTCAAAGAACTCCGGGTACGAAGTGACGCTACAGTAAGTACAGTGGCGTTGCCAAAAAATACGTGAGAAAATGTCCGATGACATGTGTGGCTGCTCTACCTAAATATAAACATATACACTTGTAATTATCCGCACCGAGTTCATGCAAAGCAACTAACTGGAAATGATAAGATTTTATGTCCAGCCTGTTTTAGTATTGCATTGCCTGAGAAAGTGGTATCATCATATATGTTGATGCAGCTTAAGATGCACAGGCAAAGCATTATCCGATGAATTATTATTATTGTGCCAAAATAATATTACCTACTTATACCTTGCTTTCTGCGTATTCATTATTATAGTATACTTACCATTATTTATCAACATATTTAAGCGGACTTCTAATAAAAGTTTTGTATTGTCATCGATGGTATACGTGTGTTGTAAACAAATGTGTTTTATCAACGGTTATGCGTCCTCTTTGTGTTATATTCTTCGATATACATAGGTACTTTGGGTACCAAAGCATTTTGGTTACAAAACCAAATGTTACTCTCGCTAGCAATGGGGAATAACTCAACTCGCTGTCAAGTCCCTTTCTACTTATTAAAAATGTATCTACTGAATGGACTGTTTCGATCTCGTCTTAGGGATTCCAATGATGCAATCCCAGTGAAAGTTATAGGTAGAAAAATGTCGGGAACCTGTTACAATGGCGTAACAAGCCTCTAGCGCCTCAACGCCTCTGCATAGTCAATAGAAGAATTTCGTAACTGAAAGTAGTTGACCTTCCTCAACGATCAGGTGGTCAGAGAACCTTCCCACTGGTTACAATAATTCGAAGTGACCAGTCTGGAAACCTACAGGGGAACTACCAACAGCCTTATTGTAATAATATGTTTGAAAGTTAAGATTGTAGGTAAGATTTTTTTTTTCTGTGTAGCTATAATGAACTTTTGCCCGTCTGCGATTCTTCACGAATCAATGACTCGAACGCGATTCGCATCCTTCAATGTTCTCTGAAAAGTCTGCGCACCCGCACAATCTTTCACTTATTAGGTATTCGCAAAAAAATTTGTACTTTCGTCCTCTCCCAACCAGTTACAGAGTACATTGCCCCAAGTATTGCAGCCCAAATTTTAAATTGGTTCGCTTTCTCTGTCTCATTGCTCTAGTCCTGTAAGAGTGAGTGAGTGAGGTGCAAATGTTTAGTCATCGTCAGTTGAATTTGCCTCTTATTGACGTCCAATATGCCGGGCCTTAAGGCAGGTTATGTGTATGGAGACGTTGTCGTAGGCTTAGAAATTATGTCTTGAATGAAAATTAGGGCCATCAGACCGTTGGATGTCTAGAGGGTGCTAAGTATGAGCCCAGAATACTTAGTAGTACTACCTACAGGTGCACGAGGTACTTATATTTTACGTTTTGCCGACGACACGTGGGTATCTCTCTCTCGACCGGCGAAAATATTAATTAATAAATTCATACATGCAGTTCAAATAAATATAAATAATAAGTATTTGATCTGCATGAATTTAGGGATGCTATACAGGTACTAAAAATTAAGTATATACCTACTTAACTTTATTAATGCCATGACCTATTATGTCACGACCACAGTAGATAGAGCCTCTACATAGAAATAAAAAGTTAGTATATTAGCAGGGTCATCCCAAGCTTTTGCTAAGTAATATCTGATAACATTTACGTCAATATCTTGAACAAAGTTCCCACTGGGTTCGTAATCGTCATTAGGTATGTACATACATATCTTATCTTCCCACGATTACTTTTATTAATTTCACATTCATCGTGCAGCAACAATTGGTTTAACATTCACAACTGATAAGTTGTTGGTGGTTTTTATTTTAAATATTATACTGTCTTGTTATTGCTGCCATCTGGATGCCCATGTAGGGATTAACGAAGGTTGTGAGGGCACGAGGGAGTTCACGCGACGCTTACTCTGGAGGCAAGGCCGGGAACAAGTTACGTAACAACGGGAGAGATGGCGCTCTCTTAAAGCGGAGTTAAAGTGCTTGTGATGCAAAGAAACATTGAATATATTGCACCTGCAAGTACAAATAGATCACTGATTTATTTCATGTCTTATAGCCTAAATCGTGAAGAGAATAGGTGTGCCTACTGGATAAGGTTTGGGGCTGCACGATTACCGCACTTCATTTTAGGGTTTCCGACCAGTACGGGTCATGTTATCGTGGAATCTCTAGTCAAACATCAAATATGTTTTTATAATAATAAAAATGCAATACCTTGCATGTATTTCACGACAATCTTAACTTTATTACGTGATATTATATATATATATATATATATATATATATATATATCGGAAGAAAAGTAATAATCAGCGACGCCGCCTGAAAGAAAGTCAATTTAATATACTTAATGACAGACTATAAACGCTAATAGTAACGCTAGTTTTACGCTTGCGATGCGACGCGATGTTGTCGCATCGCATTGCTTTTATATAATATATCTGCCCTTACTAAACAGACAAGAAACGAAAGACAGGGTTCTAAATAGACATATAAAATAAAACCTAACGAACTTAGGATCTCCTCCTTTTTTTAAAGTAGAATAAAAAGGACCACAAAAAAGAGTTGTATTTTCAAAAACAATTCTTCAATGTACCCGTACTACAGCCTAGTTTACTACTTTATAGTTTTATAATTAGCAGAGAATATAATTAGAAATTGAGTAATTATATTGACAACAGAATTCATCTCTAGCCCCAACGAATCCCAAGGCTATAAAAACGTCACATTTTTCCCGCATTTAGCGAACCGATTTAAATATGGTTTCAGAAGGTAAATCATCAGTGATAAATAGTGCCATATTCATCTTGGATTGTCCGATATAATCCGTTTTTTTTTATTAAAAATAAATCAAATTGAACAGACAACATAATGTATATCATTATGTATGTAATGCGGGATGTTAGACGAAATTGAATACTAAAGACGTTGGGTAAATCCTCCATCTTTTTAAAAAGTCTATAGTATTAATACAAACAGTGATTGAAACAGCATTAAAATGTTACCCGAAGGTATATAGCTATACGTACATTGACTTCGCGGAAAATATATTTCACAAACTTTTCCTCCAATAAAGCCACTTTCCTTCGAAACAAGAAAAAACCATTTCTCGACATCAATTTACAAACGTCTAACCCAGACAGAGACAGCATTCGTATACCGTATTATTTACCGACTCACACAGACGCGGTACACTCGAACATCTAAAAAATGTACAAAAAGCTTTTCCTAAGAATAAGCAGGACGGAGTACGGATCTTATTTTTCTCGCGAACGTTTCAGTCTCTCTCGGGGTGGGGGGTGGGGGGTGGTGGGGGCTCCTCCCTCCTGCAATAATACTGCGTCACTATTTTGCGCCATTACCTACACTCGCTTCCTATTCTATAAGTAGCGTGGGCCTTAGAACGTAAATTTGGGAGCCTCGAAGCTCGAAGCGATTTGTATAAATGTAGCTATTGTTTTCGAAGTTTTTGCATATTTATCAATACTGTGTCAATATGGTCTGTTTTATCGTATAAAAGCGACAGAAGGTTGAGCTGCCTGAGGAGCTTCCTGCTTTCTTTGGAAGATATCTAGAGTCTATATTTAGAACTTTTTTATATCAGCTTTCTAATTCAACGGGGCAGTATCAACAGAACGATAGGACTAAGAATCACTGTATCTACGGAATCATGAACTACGGGGACCATCACAATCACCCAGATTTGGGGCAAATACTTGTGGTTCACAAAACATTTGCCTTGTTCAGGAATCGTAACTGCATCCATAGAATACCTACTTACCTAAATCTTCTGCAATCTCACGCTTGACACACTGATCACAAACTTCACGGAGACCGTCATTTTAATATTCGCCGTCCGACTTACGTACTACGTCTCCAGGATTTCGAGTAGCGCTCCGTAGAGCTGGCTAGAGCTTTATATGTGTTGGACTGTTCCAACCAGTAGGTGTTCTGCCTTAATACATAGTCGATACCCATTCTCGTGCACGGGATAAATAAGCGCGGTGCATAAATTGTTATGATATACTCGGATACATGAGGACGTTGTCGCTGAGAGCGTTAAATAGTTAAGATTTTTTTTGTATGCAGAGGATAATGGCAGATAATCGTTCTGGGATGATTTAAGTGGAGGAATAACTAGCGAACAGAGAGACTAGGCCAATGAGAATGTAGAGACTGAACTTGACTGAAGGTTTAGCCTTCAGTCAAGTTCAGTGTTTGACCACAAAATCACGTTAAGGTAACGATGTGGTCGTAGGCGGAACACACGCTAAGGTTTCAAAGTAACTGATTTGTGAGGACTATTGCCGAAACTGCCCGAAAAGGTTAAATAAATTGTAGGCTAACATTGATATAAGTACAATGAAACAAAGGCAAACATGGACGAAGCATCAGCATTGTTAAAACGCGTCCAGTAATTAACAGTTCGATTATAATCACCGTTCAATTAAACGGGGATCGGAATATGTGCGCGTACACACTGGGATACACGTCAGCTTGTAGCATTTGTTCTTAAAATAATGTTTTCTGCAGTCAAATTTTTATAACATACGTATTTACAAACTGATCAAAATGAGCTCAAATACCATCAATCTATTGTTAGTCGACGAAGAGTTCCTCTGTCTGTATCACAATAATATTACTAAGTAATTATTGTCACCGAAACCCGTCAAGGGTTGATGCAGTATTTCTGCTGCAAGAACTGACCAACTGAAACTTTGAATTAATTGAGTTGACAACTAAACATTATTATTATTATTATTTAAAACACATTGCTCGACCTTGTCGTGCAAAGCTTATAATTTAAAAAGTTCAGTCGACTGTAATAGTGGAAATAAACGTGCTTCTATCTTTAGTAGAAAACTGAACAGTGAACAGTACAAATACCTTACTGTGGCTTATGTGTATCTGCGGCCCTAAGTTTATTTTTTAATTTTCTATATCATATAATATAACAAGGAGAAGCGAAAGTTTCCCTGTGTGCACGGAACCTTAGATCGAGTATTTCCGAGCTTCGGATTGGAATATGCTCCGGCAATAGATTGTCAATAATTTGCAGCTCCGCGGTTAGACTTAGCTCATTGTTTCACTGTGTCCCGGAGTGTCGGCATTTACCGTCTGCGTTTGAATAATGTGTGGGAGAGTGTGTGATGTACTGTTTCATTGCTTACTCGCATTCGACAACGTTCGAGAAATAAAGGAAGGTGTTGGCCGTCATACAAAAATCTCAATAATGACTACCCGAGTATGTAGGCTACTTTTTAGCGTCTAAGTTTTAACTGGCTCGAGTTTATACACACATATAATATCTAATGAAATAACATATTAAGATAAAGAAGAACAAACTACGTAAATATTCGCAGCGACAAATATTGGAACTCATCCCAGTTCCGGTAGCTATAAACTAGTAGCAAACAATGTTAAGCTTTAATAAAACTCCAGGAATAGTTACGTAAAGCAGACTGGAAATGCAACTATCTGGTCTGGGGACATCTAAACCTAGGCACCAACCGTGCAGATATAGGCTTGGAGACAAAGAACGCACCCCGAGACGACCGCTCAACAATGTTTCAACAGAGATCTTCGTACATTGCTGGCTGACTTGAGAGGCTTGTGGTGAGTTACAGTGTGGGAGTGGCAACGTACAACGTGAACGATAAGGTTGTACAAAACTGCAGAGTGGAGGATGTGTTTGAGTGGGCGGGCGGGCGTGAGGCGACGGTCCTTTGATTCTGGCGAGATTAAACGTGCGGCAGACGGTGGCGCCTCTATCGATTGTTGTTGTAATTACAGCGCTATCCTCGCCCAGTCGCAAATGAAATTGTTCCGGACAGAGCTAGCTGCGGATGCCAACCGGTTGCTGCCACCCCCACGTCGGAGCAGTGACATTTTGAGCTGTATTTCCTTCACAATACCGACAGTACAATGTTTCGTGCGACGCTCGAGGAGTTGTCACCGCATTATTGCTATCGAGTGGTTTTGATGAAATTCTGATGAAATGCATTAAAGGTTTCTCGTAATTTTGTTTTGAGTTGACGTTTACCGTGTGCATCGCTATGATATTTAGCTCCATGACCAATTAAATTACTCTACGTAAATTTTGCTACCGTGCCAGTACTAGCTTCTTTTCATGGATAAGTCCTTCATCACTAAAATTCCAAATACTACAAGCAGATTCAAAAGAAAGCTTACGTTTAAAGTTACCTACTCACCACAAATGAGTAAGTAAATAAAGTTTTAAGCCTAATCTCAGTAGTTTTAAGATTGCAAAGTTTGTACTGATTTAAGATTTCGTAGTTAACGAAATTATACCCATATTATATTCTCATAGTCCTGAATAGAAAAAGCTGCTGATTTTCAGCCACGTCTGCGCACTCTAACGCAAAGTACCCGCAAATCCACAATCCGAATTCCAAATACGAATGAGAACCGAGAGAGCAATCCAATAAAACATTCGTAGCCTCAAAACGTATTCTACGTCTACGTGACGAAGCCGCCTCCTGCGAGCGCATGCGCTTTACACTCGTACAGAACAAACGGACAGTTCCAATTTCAATTGTAGAAAAAAAATAACCAATTCGAAATGGAGAAGGCTTCGCGGCGACCAATGGGAGCGCTCACAGTCGTAATGCCAACTGTGTGGGCGGAGCGAGTGATATCTAGCATTGGAATGTTCGTTGTATTTGTTCTGTTGGATTCGAAGGCTTTATTGCTCAGCGTTTAAGCCTCTTTCCCTTTGAGGGCGGCGGCGGCGGAAACCTCGCTACGGTTTTGGGATGAGACGCTCTTCACATTATGTACGATTCTCCTTCGCAGCCTACGAATGGGTCACTCACATATACAATTGTAGAGACATCTTTACATTCAACATTTCAGGTTAGACATAGACACACACCCTGAAACACTCATAAACTCGGACAGGGTAAGACAGCGGTACTTAATAAACTTTCCGAAAGTTATCCGTCTCGATATTAGGAAAAAAAATTACAGGAAAATATATTAAAAAGCTTTCAAGCACGTAAAAGGAGGTGCTTAAGAATTAGTCCGTAATAAAGTTAAGGTGTGTCTCTCGGGCGACTTTATGAAACTGTGAGTATTGATTTTTCGATAGGGAAAAAACGAAGGCAACGATCTATGCAGATCTGGAGTGCTCTCGGCACATCAGATGGCACCGGCGGGCCAGCCTCCGCAGACAATCGAAAGGGGGGAGGTACCCCCCCTCGAGGTCGGGGAACTGGCACAGATTATGCACGCTGGCTGCTCCAGAGGTTCACTGCAGATAGTCCTCGTACGTGACAGTACAGTTCTTACAGTAACTTTAGAAAGCATACGAGTATTGGTGAACGAAAAGTTCTTATTTTATGTCTTCCTTAGCTTTGAATGTAGTTTTTATCTTGAAAACATGTCATATCATTTAAGCTAAAATATCAGTGAAAACAGAAAGAGAGAGTCTATTTTCATTCAATTTATTAACAAAAATAATAATTAGGTACCTATGTATGTATAAAAATGAAAAACATTTAACTGAACCTAATCGTAGTTTGGTTTCGGTTATTATTAAAAGGAAAAGAAAATATGTTTATTTGTGAAGCATTTGAGTTGAGTAAACTCAATAACTACACATTCATTTCAACTAATCCAAAATCCTGAAAAATCTCAATTCTGAAACGGAGAAATATCTCCTTTATACATTATCTTTGGCGGTATCGACCCGTCGCCGGCGACTTCCCATTCTCGAAGTAAAACACGGCGGGAAGGAAACCGCGGGATAAACCTCCCACCCCACCCCACCCCGCCCGATCTTTACGTTTCAGGAATAAATATTTCAGAGCGTGTGCTTCGGAAGTTAAAGTTATGTATCGCCCACGCCAACGGTAACAATCTGAGAATGAGAAAAGCTCGCTTTACTTTTATGTAAGTTGCCTTTCATGTTAGGTTTTCGGTAGGTACAGAATTTGTATGTGTGGCTTTACATTACATACGTACCTACGTGAGTGGTGGTATGTTTTCGTGTCTACATCGAACGTTATTTCTCCTTGGAGGTATTATTCGCCTTTGTTTTGAGAGAAAATGGTTCTTATTATAATTCTTGGAAAACTGCTTCGTAAAGATAGAGATAATCGCAGAATTAGCTATCAGATGCGTGAATTTGGGGAACTTGAAATTTTAGGACCGCTTTTATACGGACATTATTACAGTTATTTTCTTACTATGAGTTTCCGCTATAGAACTACTACGGTCCAGTGGTCGTTTGAGGAAAACTAAAGCAGATTGCGGAAATGTACATACTTTTCTAGGTAAAAGAACTATTAGGTATTGGGTTCAAGCATTTACGACGTACAACCGTTAATTTTCCTTATCTTAGAATTTATTTCGCATCAAGGTAACCGATAGCGTTTATACCTTGTTCATAAACCTCGTCTAAGATTTATGTTTAGGTCAATAAGTAAGAATATAAAAATTCACCACACAAAAGTGTCATATAATGATTTTCATGCAAACGACTACATTTGTATATACAAAAGTTTTCAAACAGATTTAGTAGGTATAGGGGAAAACAGGGTGGCTTCGTACAGTTTTTACATTAGGCCTTGTAAAAAAAAAAACTAACAGCTATTTCAAACTCATTTCAATGCTGTTACACATATATCTGGCTATAAAATGTAGTGTGGATTAGTATCGATACAGCATAATTGATTTACTAAAAAATGAAAAACGTACGAAGGCACCCCAGACGTCGGGTACCTTCGTACACAGCAAACACAATAATAAAAGGTTACTTAAAATAAAAATACATACGTTTATCATCAAATAACTATAAATATTCATCAGTTTGATTTTCAAATAACATAAAATTGAGTAATTATCAGCCTTTACATGTAGTAGTACTAATGCAGCAGTATGTCACAAAAAATCTTCTTTTAAATTAAAAAGTCACTTAAAATAGTCTACTTAGTAAGAATCAACATAAATAATAACGATAACATGACATAACCGTGGTAATCAAATATTCATATGGACATTGCTGGCTGAAAAATATTTTCACGAAGCATTTATATAGTACGAATGTACCCCACACACATGTGTACGAAGGTACCCCAACCCAATTAATTACACAATTCTAATAAAAATAAATATGCATTAAGCTGTATCCCAAAATTTACGAATACATAATAAAGTAATGGATATGTTACTCAATTACAATGAATTACTTACACAATTTCAGTAAAACTTACTAGAGCTACCATGAGTTTGAATTCAAGTCCAAATCATACTTTCGCGGCGCGAAAACATATTTGAATTTATTTCAACGGACCCGGCAGCCATACTGATGTTTTGTCCCACTAATTAGTAGCTGCATACGAGTGGCAATCAGGCATAAAAAGATGAACGCGCCTAAATAACTAATAGTGGAGATATACGTACTGTACGAAGGCTCCCTCTGTACGGAGCCACCCTGTTTTCCCCTATGCATTTTAATCTATTTTTAGGTTTTCATACTCAAAGGATAAAACGGAGCCTTATTACTAAGACTCTGATGTCTTTCTCTCTGTTTGTCTGTCTGCCAGCAGGCTGTATCTCATGAACCGGTATAGTTAGACTATACCAGTTGAAATTTTCACAGATGATATATTTCTGTTGCTGCTATAAGAACAAATACTAAAAAAACATAAGAAATATTTAAGGGGGCTCCCATACAACAAACGTGATTTTTTGACGTTTTCATAGATAATGGTACGGAACCTTTCGTGCCCGAGTCCGACTCGCACTTGGTCGTTTTTTTTATCTGTATGTAAATCCTTTAATACATAGCTACTTACTATTAAATGTTTAAAAAACTTATAACATGTATGAAATAGACATTCGATATCACTTACGAAAAACACGCAGAATAAACAGAGTTGCTTGAAATCTCGTCGCACATAACAATGAATTCTGAAGACTAATCGATACGAAACCACGGATTGCCTATATATGGTTTTAATCTATGTACGTTCGCAATTGTTGTTTCGTATGCCATCGCTGACGTCATAGCGTAAGAGCCTTGGCTATTACGCATCTACAATGTTATGCCTTGGCATAACATTGTAGATGCTTACATAAATGCATTTAAGATTTACTACAGTTTACTACCCTGTGTATAAACTGGCTTCGATTAAAAAGTACACAAAAGCAAAATGTGTTAAATAGACACGGAACCTGCATCGATACCATGGTCCGCCGTAGCGCCGCACATTTACAAAATATTTCTCTAAAATTCCAACTCCGCATATAATTATAATAACAAAAAGGAACATCACCAACAACTGACAAAAGTAAAGCCATGTCAGTAAGATAAACACAACAACAACAACAATCACGTCACGACGATCTAACACCACAATTTCAATAAAAAAAAATATTATATATTTTCAATTTTTCATAAAATGTTTTTTTAATGCCAGCTTGGCATCACGTACATTAAATTAGTTAATCAGATACAGAAACATTATAGAGGTTCTATATTATTAATGATGATGTAACCTGTATGTTGGTGTCGTCATACATTTTACGACCGACTACCTAAACGTTAACTATTGAATTACCTACGCTACGTAGGTAAAATGCGTATAGCCTAAGAACTTACTATACATATACAGTTTCAGATTTACAACTACTCTAGCTTGTACATTGCTATGGTCACGTGTTTCCACCGTCTTGTGATTTGAATTTATGGAGGTTTGGCGACCATTGGAAAATAATTCATTTAAATTTTGAAGCTAGTTTCTTTATAAAATTTATTAGGGATTACCACTTCTGCCAATCACTATTGCTTGCTGTTGCAACTTTGTCTGTATATCCATTTTTCATGGGCTTGTAGACATATCTATTGAGGAGCTACAAGGACCTGGGCACGTACAAAAAATAAAATAAAACCCTGTAGAAAAGGGCCGATTAAAATATTAAAAAAATCCAATGCGCGGCGTCCACACATACCTATTACTCGTATATCACCTATATTGAATAGTATGTCTAATTCTATTACAGTGCGGTTTACGATCACCTTATCGCGCCACGTGACCTACGCAACGTACATACACATACCCCATTGTTTCTGCGATTACGGTTGTTATGGAACTGCAATTAGCTTTCAATTGTTCAAAGGTCAGGACTATGTTACACGATAACATGACGTGTGGTTTTCAAATGATTTCACTGGAAAATGATGATGAATATGACACGAAGTGACCATGAATGTACCTAATTATGTTACCGTTCTATTAGTTATGACCTACGGATGCTACGAAACGTAGACTTAGCGTAAGTCTCAAGGCCACACGTATGTTATAGGTCAATAGAAGTTTTATTGAAGTGTCAGGCCCTTCCTGCAAGAGCCCGGCTTAGAGCATTACCACGCTTTTGCCAAATAATCATCGCTGATAATGGTGACCGGCGAGCTGTAGTTTGTGCGCTACGCAGCGTTACGACATTCGATTCTAGGGCACGAATGGCTACTGGCACAGAATAATTAACTACTGGTAAGTTTTTCGGATTGCCATTGCTCTACGCCTCCCATTTGAAGAGTAATTTTTCCAACTAAATTACTGTAAACGAATGAAAAGCCCCCAATATCTGCGGCATGTGAGCGCAGAGCACTGCTACGCGATCGATATGTCTGTTTTTATATATACGACACGATATGCGATTGTCTCTATGTTCTATGCCAAAAGCCGCGATCGTAATAATTACTACAGCCTCATAATATACACCATTTTTAGTTTTGAAACCTTATGAAACGAACGGTAAGTACTTATCGTATTTTCTATATTATAGTTTCATTTCGTACATATTTCCTATAGAAAAGCTCGATCGCCTTCTAGTTGAGTGGTTTACAACCAAAATATGGCTAGTGAGAGTGTTACACAATGTATATTTGCCACTGAAATGAAATAACTCACCTTATCAACTTCTTGCGGCAAGTCAACGGTTTCTAATCACACATCGAATCTCAGATTACTTTGTACGAGGTGAACGCGTCCACTCGTTTGGAGTATCACGCGTAATGCCAGTTTCCGTAGTTCGTAGGTCAGTAACGACTCGTACATGGATCGAGTAGCAAATAGTATAGCGGCTGCAATGTGCGTAGTCATTAAAACTATGGATGCATTCGTAAGCGCAGCGATTGGCGGTTTGCATAGCGGCGTTTTGAAACTAACATGCTCTTCGTATTACGTTGATTAACACTGGATGCAGAGTAAATGCTGTAAGATTCCACATTATTACACGGTAGGTTAGGTTATGAGGGAATTAATAACAAAGTTTAAAGCTATGTACCTACTTTCTTTATTTCGTCTGAAGCGCCTAGAACACATATACGAATACATGCAAGAAAATTAGCTTGATTCAAAGATCTTTCTGAGATTTTCCATAAAAACATAGCCGATGATTGCGTGCGTACTTAACCAGTATATCTAAGTAGGTACCGCTTGCCTGTTATTAATACTTTGCATAAAATTATAGGACAGGTATATACTGCGTTTCATAATTACTGTATCATGCTATCAAGGCACCTTGTCGCTTTGAGTAAATTCATTGCTAGGCTATTTAACACCGAAGATGTCATAATATGAATTTTGCAATGGTTATAAAGTGAACATAATTATATTAAATAACTAGTTGACGTTATTACGAGTAGTTATTAGTCTGTCTTTCGGAAGAAATAACACCAGAGATGTTGACTCAATTCGTTTAATACAATGACTGCCTTATACATCGTAGTTGAGGGTGGGCGTCGAACATAAATTTCTAAGTACCTTCTTATTCATAATATTATAAAGCTAGTTCCTACATAACACCTTCCCTCTTAAATCTAGTTAACATAAAGAACAGGTATACATGGTATTCGCTTGGCATACCTAATTTAATATATCTTATAAACTATTATACACGCGTACATGTTTATATCATAATGTAAGTACGTATAATATTATTTTACATAGGTTGGTATGCGGACAATCATAGTTGCATTTTAACAATTACAATAGGTACTTTTGTTGCATGATGTGACCATACTGGCAATGTAAAACTAAAACATCTCCAATAAGCTTAACTTCACAAATATACGAACATCAATCAAACTCTAAACCATATCGCTTCACGGGTTTTCTATCCCTAGCCATATACCTACGCGCTTCCCTCTCCACCTGCACCGCCGTCGAGTGAGCTTCCTCCGGCTCGGGTAGGTCTACCGGCTGTTCTTTATTTTCAGCGTGCGCGTGTGAACCTGAAGCGTTTGCTTCGCCTATCCCTTGAGGCACAGGAGGGAGCTCGCCCGGTTCGGACGTTTCGCCCGCACTACGACGCTGCCCGAGCGCAGCCACCGGACCGACCGGTGCGACAACCGCGGCACCGCCGTCTGGATCCTCGGCGGTTGGATATACACATGTGGAACGCCTCGCACCCGTCTTTAGTTGGTCGATATGCCTATGCTGTAGGACTCCCCCTGCCGACGATACGTTATAGTTGTTTTTACCTAGCCGCTCCGTTATCCGACCTTCTAACCATTTTTGGCTTGAGTTATAATTTCTATACCACACTGGCTCTCCTACCTCTAACCTTCGCGTCTCGGTATTTCCGGTACTGGCAACCTTTTTGGTCTGCTTTTGTTCTACGATAGCCTCATTATCCGGTCTTAACACGTCTAGTCTAGTTCTCAACAACCGCCCCTGCAGCAGTTTTGCCGGGCATTCGCCTGTCGTCGTATGAGGAGTGTTATGGTAATTGAGCAGGAATCTATAAATAGCGGTTTCAATATCAATTTTCGATACTTTAGCCTTTTTAATGACACCTTTTATAATTTTTACTGCATTTTCTGCGGCACCGTTCGATGCGGGATGGTAAGGTGGGGAATAAACATGTTTAATGCCATTGCTGGCTAAAAAATCATTAAACTCCTGAGACGAAAAAGGCGGTCCGTTGTCAGAAGCTACCTGGCGTGGCAGGCCGAACCTGGACCACGACTCCCTCAACCTCCTAATCACGCAATCGGCTGTAGTGCGATGCATTTTAAAAACTTCTATCCATTTCGATCTGGCATCTACTGTGACCAGGTACATATGACCATCCATGGGCCCTAAGAAGTCTATGTGTACGCGCTCATAGGGGCGATGAGGCCACCGCCACGGCGACGGGGGCGAGCGGGGGGGAGAAGCAGCATTTTCTGCGCAAATTGCACAAGCCTTGCAACGAGTTTCAATGTCCTCGTCAACCCCCGGCCACCACACGTAACTGCGTGCCATTGACTTGGTCTTTACCATACCCATGTGAGGCTCGTGCAGTTCCTCCAGCACACGCCCACGACACCGCGATGGCATAACTACGCGGTGCCCCCACATAATGCAGCCTAACTCGGTGTACAGCTCACTGCGCCTATTCCAATACGGACGTATATTATCCATATCTAAACTTTGCGGCCAACCGTTGTCAATATAACTCAATACCCTACTCAATACCGGGTCATGACGAGTCTGTTTTCTTATCTCCTCACAGTCTAATAGCAACGCTGTCGACGCGAAGTGCAGGTATGACTGATCAGCTAATTCTATTTTTTCTTTAGCCGGATTATCTATTGGCAAACGTGACAACGCATCGGCGCCGTTTACCTCTGACCGCACGTATTGTATATCGAAGTCATATGCAGATAGAATGATGGCCCATCTCTGCATTCTGGAAGCAGCCATACATGGGATGCCGTTCTGTGGCCCAAATATGCTAACTAACGGCTTATGATCCGTCCTTAACATGAAATGGCGACCATACAAGTATTGATGAACTTCTTTACACAGTACACAATAGCTAGCGCCTCGCGGTGTATCTGTGAATAAGCCCGCTCTGCACCGGTTAATTTACGCGAAACGTACGCGACCGCCCGCTCCACGCCTGCCTTGTTTACCTGCGACAATACCCCACCAACGCCTCGCGAACTCGCGTCGCACGTCAGCACTAATGATTGTTTGGGATCATAGTGCGCTAATACATTACTGCCCGCAAGCAGTTCTTTAACTTCCCGAAAAGCCGCCGAGCACTCCGCCGTCCAATGCCATTGACGACCCTTCTTAGCAACTCGTACAACGGAAATAAATAGTCACTTATGTTGCGCACAAACTTGGCATAAAAATTAACCATGCCTAGGAAAGAGCGCAGATCAGAAACATTAGCGGGCACTGGCATTTTTTTTATTGATTCTATCTTACTCGGGTCCGGTTGAATCCCATTTTTGTTCACTACATATCCCAGATATTTAATCTCATCCGCAAAGAATACGCATTTATTCTTCCTGACCTTTAACCCGTATTGCTTTAACCGGGCTAATACAGCTTCAACGTTACGTAAATGCGTGGTCTGATCCCCGGTTATTATGACGTCATCGAGGAATGCCTGAGTATTCGGAATATCTTTAATTAAATTCGTGATGATTCTTTGAAATATTCCGCTACTGGATGACAGACCATAAACCAGACGATTGTATCGAAATAATCCCCTATGCGTATTAATTACTGTGTACGGTTTTGAGTCCTCAGTCAAACATATCTGAGCGTAGGCCTGTGATAAATCGATTTTTGTATACGTTACTCCCCCCGCTAAATCAGCGAACATATCCTGGACCCTCGGCAAGGGGTACCTATCGACCAACAAACAGGGATTCAAGGTTACCTTAAAATCTGCGCAAACCCTTAAGCCTCCGTCCTTTTTGTGGACGGGAACCAGCGGCGTCGCCCAGTCGGAGCACTCGACCGGCTCGATGATGCCCTCGCGCAGCATCGCGTCGAGCTCCGCGTCCACCTGCTGACGCAGCGCGTACGGCACCGGCCGCGCCCTGCAGAACACGGGCACAGCGTCCGGCCGCACGCGCAGCGCCGCTTCGCCCCCCGTGTAGCGACCTAGGCCCTCTTCAAACACCTCACTGTATCTGCAAAGCAATTCCGTTAACTTATCAGTACTATTCACTTTCACATGGTCATCGACGGTCACATTACCACATACATAATTTTGTCCCTGCTCCAGCCGGAATTTGGGCAATTGAATATTCAAGTGAGCTAGCCACTGCCTACCTATTAGTGTGGTTAAACCGTTATCGACTACATACAGATCCAAACGTTTCACTTTGTCTTTATATTTCACAATCGGCGTGACAATGCCTAATGGATTGATGTTATCTCCCGTATACGACTTGAACGCCGTTTTGATCTTTTGTACAGGTAAATGGCTAAACAAAGCTTCATATGTATTCTTACTGATGCACGACGCCGGTGTACCCGTATCCACCTCCATGCGCAACGGCTTATCGTCTACTGATAACACGAGACTCACCGACTTGTACCCGCTCAAGGACATCTGGTAAATAGGTTCGGAGTGGTCCTCATCCGACTCCGACTGTTGATCTTCCTTTACCTCGGCGAAAAAATTGCCCCTCCGTTGCTGCTGACCCTTGCTGCCCTTGGCACGAGTATCCCGCCACTTCGCGCCCACTCCTGTTGTGTTCCCGGCATTCGGGCAAACACGCTTTAAATGTCCCCTGCGCTTGCAAATATTGCACACAAAGTCGCGATAACGGCACTTATTCCCTTCGTGACCTTGACCGCCGCATACGCCGCATGGCCGCCTTGGCTGTGACGTAACATTCCTCTGCGCGCCCGTAGTCATTGCGTTGATCTCCGATGCTTGCGCGTTCGACGTACTGTTCTTCCGCCAACCCTCGGTGGGAGCCATCTCCACGGACGCGGCGTCCCTCTCTGCCGCCTCCAATGTGCTCGCTAAATTGATAGCCTTGACGAAGGTCAAACCGTCCTCCGCGAAAAGTCGTTGACGAATTAGATCGCTCGCCAAACCACACACTAATTGATCGCGTAGATTTTCGCTCAATGCATTGCCGAAATCACAATATCTAGATAATTGTTTCAGCGCCGCAATATACTGAGTCACACTCTCCGCCTTGCCTTGCCGCCGCTGACGGAACCGATACCGCTCCGCCATTATAGAAGGGCGCGGTTGCAAATGACACTGCACCAGTTTCACTAATTCACTGTACGTAATATCCCCCGGTTTCTTCGGACTCGCCAAGTTTACCATCAGCTCATATGCCCGATCACCTGCTAATGATATCAACGTAGGCAACCTCAATTCTTCTTTGATTCCGTTCGCTTTGAAGTACAGGTCGACGCGCTCGCAGTACAAAGTCCAGTTGCCATTGTCGACGTCGAACTCCTGGATTTTTCCCACGGACATGTTCAATTCTTCACCGCACGCTGTATAATACCGAATTTTAATCCTCGTCGCCAATTAGTCTGTCTTTCGGAAGAAATAACACCAGAGATGTTGACTCAATTCGTTTAATACAATGACTGCCTTATACATCGTAGTTGAGGGTGGGCGTCGAACATAAATTTCTAAGTACCTTCTTATTCATAATATTATAAAGCTAGTTCCTACATAACAGTTATGAGTGAGACTGGATGCTTGCGTATAACAAAAACAAGACGCATAACTCGATTGGCGTTTAATTTTTGAAATATGTTTTGATGAGTTGTCAAAACTGTCTAGGTTAGATGTTCGATTGGCATTCCATGGCATTCCATTCATAAGAAATCTTTATAACTATATAGATACGTATACATACATATACTTGTTAAGTAATGATTTGACCTTTTGGAGTAATCACTTACGTTTGTAAACTTCGAACGCAAGGATCTAGTGATTACAGCCGACGAGACCTAACGGAATAGAAAGGAAACATATCCACAGATATTATAATTATATACTAGCTGTTGCCCACGACTTCGTTCTCGCGGGCTAAATTATATCTGTTTCCAGGGTCCAATAGATATCTATATCTATACCAAGTTTCAACAAAGTAAGCCGTGTAAAGGTAACAAAAAAAAAGAAACAAAGTTGCTTTCGGATTTACAACATGAGTAGGTACGGATGACAAATAATATGTCCTAAATAATTGGACAGTGTAAAAAAACAATGACAAATGAAAACTGCTTACATGAACAATAGATTTTCTCAGCAATCGCGCCCCAAATTGGCAAAGTTACACACGTAGGCGTGGGTGGCTCGCGTTATTTTTCCTCGATGTGCTGTCTCACGTCGGATTCATTCTTTACGCTTTGTCTATCTACTCGTGTGTTCAGCCAGTGTGTTTTCTTAAGTATTATTTTGAAGAAAAAGGGCGCGTTATATTCTCTGTGCTGAATGCCGGACGCCGTTTCAATCAAGTTGATATTTCTAGACGCTTGATTTTCAGTAAAAGTAGCAAGGCTAGAGGCGTTCTGGATAAAACTCTCTTCCTTCCCATCTTAATATATATAAATTATACGCGTCACGTTGTTTGCCCGCGATGGACTCCTAAACGACTATTTTAAGCAAATTTGCACACGGTTTGCAGCTTGATCGAACTTAAAAGTTAGGGTAGCTTACATCTCAATTTATAATCGCAATAACAAAAACCTTAGCCACAGCAACGCGTGGCCGCGTCTGCTAGTATATTATGTATTAAAGCTTATCGTAATCTACAACATGCTTAGCCACCTTAACCTACCAGCTGCCTACACTCTAAACTGTACCTCAAAATACATCATCACGTTTTTTAGGTAAACCTCCCATCCTGCGCCAGACCAAATGAAATCCGCAATCTGACATCGCAGACATGACATTGCCAAACAAAATTACATTCTGGGGGACCAGTAAAAATCAGCTACGATGACTGGGCGATTCTCGGTGGGTGCGTTCTCAATCCCGAACCCTTCCTCTCAATATGATTTGCGTCAGTGGCGATGCGTTCCGAACAGATCACCGGACGGTAACCGAGTGGAAAAAGCACTTCTCATCGGGACTTTAGCGGTTCGATTCAACTCCACTTGTAAGAAATTGTTTACCGTCTTGACTAAGTCACTTTGTCATTCATTAGTATTGTACAGTATAATTCAGCCTGTAACGTCCCACTGCTGGGCAAAGGTCTCCCCCCACTTTCGTGAGGAGGATTAGGCCATAATCCACCACGGTAGCCTAGTCCAGATTGGTGGATAACATGCCTCCGAAATAATTCTCAAGCATGTTGGTTTCCTCACGATGTTTTCCTTCACCGAAAAACAAGTGATAATTACGTACATACTTAGTCAGGTCATAAGTATTGTCACACAGTAAAAACTTTTCTTTTAGAATGCTGGCCACAAAAAGGTTTATTGAATTCGAATTTCGAATTGTTCATGAAAATAAAAATGTATACTTTTTAGAATTTTACTCATTTTTAAATATGGAGTGGACGCTTAAAGAAGACCGTGTTGCAGTTATTGCGTTGCATCGTTGCGGTTACGTGCCAATTCAAATTTTTGACATACTGAAAAATTTTAATATAACCAAGAGATTCGTTTATCGTACCATCAAACGATACAATGAAGACTCTAGTGTAGATGACAGGTCAAGAAGTGGTCGCCCTCGGTCTGTTAGGACTCCAGCAGTGATAAAAGCTGTGAAGGCGCGAATTCAAAGAAATCCCAAACGTAAGCAGAAACTGTTGGCCCTTCAGATGGGATTAAGCAGAACCACGGTGAAAAGGGTGTTAAATGAAGACTTAGGGCTTCGGGCATATCGAAGAAAAACAGGACATCATTTGAATGCTCGTCTAATGGACCTGAGACTGAAGAGATGCCGCGCTTTGTTGAAGCGGTACGCGGGAAAAAAATATCGGGAAATTCTTTTTTCGGATGAAAAAATTTTTACCGTAGAAGAGAGCTACAACAAACAAAATGATAAGGTGTACGCACACAGTAGTGAAGAAGCGAGCAACCGTATTCCGCGTGTCCAACGAGGTCATTTTCCATCCTCGCTCATGGTATGGTTGGGAGTGTCTTATTGGGGCTTAACAGAGGTACATTTTTGTGAGAAAGGTGTAAAAACGAATGCAGTTGTGTATCAAAATACAGTCCTGACGAACCTTGTGGAACCTGTTTCTCATACCATGTTTAATAACAGGCACTGGGTATTCCAACAAGATTCGGCGCCAGCTCATAGAGCGAAGAGCACACAAGACTGGCTGGCGGCGCGTGAAATCGACTTCATCCGGCACGAAGACTGGCCCTCCTCCAGTCCAGATTTGAATCCGCTAGATTACAAGATATGGCAACACTTGGAGGAAAAGGCGTGCTCAAAGCCTCATCCCAATTTGGAGTCACTCAAGACATCCTTGATTAAGGCAGCCGCCGATATTGACATGGACCTCGTTCGTGCTGCGATAGACGACTGGCCGCGCAGATTGAAGGCCTGTATTCAAAATCACGGAGGTCATTTTGAATAAACTTTAGTGTCATAAGAATCTATGTTTTGTTAAGTTCATTTTGGTATATAAATGGTTACATAATGAATAAACTTGTTTCAATTATTTTATATAAAACATGTGACAGAATTTATGACCTGACTAGGTATATTTAACAAGAAACACATTGGTATGTGCCTGCACTGGGATTTGAACTAGCCACCTCCGTTTTGGCAGGTGAACGTTCACCCATTGGGCTATCTCTGGGCTGTACTGTAGGTGTTTTTAATTTTCTGATATGTTTCCACTGCTGAAACAGTAAGTCTGGGTCAGAGATTCATAAATGTTTCAAACTCATACTAATGTTACGGTTTCTAGGTACCGAGTACATGTTTCTGAATCTAGACTAAGATTCCACCACGCTTTTCCTCAATGCGGGGTTGGGTCGTTATATATTCCTTGATTTATGTCGTTCTATGAAATGTTACTTTTTCTCTCACGGCGCATTCCTCTCCCTTTTTTATATAATACGTAGGTATATATTGATTTTACGTTGCTTTAGTATTGCATATATTGTATATTGTGTTGCAATGTAAGTATTTATATTCTCTATCGACTTAGATTTTCTTAAAATAACTTATTCAGGTAAAAATCCTCGGCTGATAGGAAGTTGATGCTTTTGTTCCGTAACACCTTTGTTTATACCATAAGCAGTTCCAAAGGCGTCCGACCACGAGGTGGGTAATGTTATCATTCCATTAATTACAACAGCCACCCCCCGCTTTTTAAAAGTAAATTAATCCGATTAAGGGGGGAATCGAAGAACCCGCTCCGTCCGAGTTTATTCAGCCAACTTTCTTTGGAATAATTATTTTTTGTAATTAAATCCATCAACACGATTTTTTCCTAATGATTCTCCCGTGGGAGTCAGGGGGGGAGTGGGCCTTCTTATTTTTTCTTTAATTATCGTGTTTCGTAGTATGAGTGCGACGACGCCCGACCCGCAAACTGGTAACGATTGAAAAAAAGGAAACATTTTTCAGTGTCGCGAACTGAAAAATGACATGTTAGACAATTTATTGTGTAAATATAGCAATCTCTATATACGAGTACTTATAACATTGATTTATTGTGTAAATAATACAAATTACTTCTCTATTATGTAATAAAAAGTGTCTAGATAATTTTCATTTCTTTGAATATGACTTAGGTAAACACTTAAAATGGCAAATATCAATTATTTTTTAATACATTTTCAACATACTTGAATTATTTCTATAATTTACACTCAGTATTATTATTCTATCTCTACCGCCATCGCTTCCCACCCGGCGGTGTTAATGATATCTCGGTTTTAAAGGGCACATCATTTACTTACTTTTACCGAAATTAATTGAAATGAGTTTTGACGATGAAAAGATGGCAATACAAAAGAGAAGGCCGCTAGGTGTCGCTTCGAGATAGCTAGCTCGACCGTTAATTAATATTATATTGTGGTAAGCAATTTATTTCCTTTGATAATTCAGCTTTGATTATTTTGTCTTCTAAAATAAGCATTGACTCAATTAATGTTAACAATATAAAGTTCAATTAACATAAGTCTTATTAGAAGATACATAAAGCAATTTTATTGACTACCACGATTTTCAATAGTTGATAACTAGATAGTAATTTGCAGAAATCCATATTCAAAATGGCAGATTACATTATATATTTGTATATCTTTAGCTAATATATTGTAAGAATAGACATTAATCAAGTTTCCTCATAAATCCCATCTTATTAACGCAATTCCTTTTCCTAATAGAGTTCATTACTCGTATCCAGGTCACATGTGTGAATGGCTGTATGTAGGCCATTAATATATCGACAGAGGATCGCAGATTGATGAGCCACGTCCCCTGGGCGGCCGCTGGGACCTCGGGCTCCTAGACTAAGCATACTCAGCTTGTTTTGTTTCCTTCTACCGTGTCCGACTCACATTATAATGGCTTAGGTCGAATTTATAGGCTACGGCATAGAATTTATTTCTTTATTCGGAACACTAACAATTTTTTTTATAATAGGTGCCAGGCCAGAATAGATCCGTCTGATTGCTTCGAGTTGGATGAGAACAAATTAGAAGTACAAAGTATTTGTTAGTAGGATGTATTACTAACGTTAGAAAATGCTATGTATTCGTATTATTTTTGTCCATAAACCGAGATATTATACGAAACGATTAAACTTCGATCGGTTACTACAAGCAGGGGCGCGATTCTATCGATCGCCTGGAACCGTGTCGTACTGTTCTTCTCGTTAAGATGTTAATGATTCTGCATAATAATTGCATTCAAGGAAGAGTTTCCTTGCGAACGTCTTCAGATCGAATGACATTATAATTTGTTTGGTATACGACACTGGGATAATGGCCGTGGAGCGTGTTGTATCACAACATTATTATATTGTACATCGATCGTATTTAGATATTGAAGAAAGTACTTGTATTTATGTAGATTTGTATCAGTGACATTTCAACAATTCAATCAAACTTAACCGATACTTTCATTATGACGCCGAAGCGCGTAGCACTTTTGCTACGAAACTACGGAGTTAGTTAATTATACTATTCGACATCATAAGTCGGCAATTTTAATTATATTCTAATTTCACAAAATTTGATGAATAATTATAAAACTAGCCGGAGAAATGTCTAACACAATCATCTTAAACTAACTTCGTAGTTTCGTAGCAGATGTGCTACGCGCTTCGGCGTGATTCATTCAAATGCAGAAAAAGTTTATCTGACAAGTTGTACGGTTTGCACGCTCGTCTGCATTTCATAATTATCAAATTGTCAGCGTCATAGAATATTGTGACTATATTCATGAGGCACATATTCGATTGTAAATGGTGTTCACAAACGCAATGTTTCGAACACCATTGTAATTCCCTCAGGCGCCACATTTGTTGGGAACGTATCGTCCGCGCGGTGACCCCCGACCGCGATCCGCTTTCTCAAACGATCCCATCTTGCAGTATATTCTCCATTTCTTTGTGTAACACCCTGTTATTTGTGAAATACGGCGTTGTTTCGATTGTAATAAGTCAAAAGAAAAAGATAATGTGAAAGTAAGCCGACTTGAGAACTTCCTTTTTGGCAATGTAACAGTAAGCAGGCTACCCAACAAATTATATACCAGCCGGGACACATGTAGTTCTTAACGGTAGATTAACAATTTTCTAGACTGATGTGAAATAGGTAATCATCATTATTGTAACTTATAAAAGTTTGCATATCGTTTGTAGCTGTACTGTAACGACAAAGCTGCTAATGAGCTATCCTTGCCTTATTAGGTACCCTCATATTAACGATTTACATACTTAAATGAAATAATTTGTATAAATCATAGCTTTCATAGCAAGATTAACTACCTCTCTAGACATCTCAGAGTCGTAGTCTCTTCGTGTGGAGTTTTTAACATGCCTTCGCAACACAATTATTTTTAAACTTTGAGTAATAATTATAGTGGCCTAATTTTACATAAACCTACAAGAAACTTAAAAGTTATAGAAGATGGAAAAGGTTTACATACCATTTGTAGACCCTTGGTTAAAGATCCATTAGCGAAGTTTATCTAATATTTGCATATTGTGGTCCACGCGCGGTCAGCCTAGAATTATAAAATTAGTAAAGAACCCTTACATAGTTCTGTATAGCGTTCAGTTATATAATAATGTATTTGCTAGCAATATCACTAATATTCCTATGATTATGAATTTGAAATAACTTATTTCTAAAATTAATAAATTTTAATTTCTAATCTTATTTATGAGTGAACAACAGAATTTTCTTTGTTGGTGTTAACAATCTGATGAGACTTAATCGTTTTATATTATTGGCAAATTTTCATTTACAGTCCAAAGACCTCGGGCAGCGGTCATGTAACCTTTCGGTGCATTATTCTCTATCTATCAACCATTATTTGGTAAGAGATCACCCATGAAAAGAAGCACAATTATTAATTTGTAGATTATCGTTTGAACACAATCTCAATTAGTGTTATTAATGTGTATACCGGTGTCGGTACCGTTGAATGTACAATTAAAGGGAAGAAGGAAACGTCATCGGGAAGATATCTTGTGGAGTTCTAAGAGAGACATCTACGCATCCGGAAACAAAAAAAACTCAAGTTTGCCGCCCCTAAAATGTACCGCTCTACGCTCAAGCCTAAGCCTGCAGGTAAATCCGCCACTGGATGTGGTCGAAAACATGCTAAGCCTAGAATTAATAGGTCTAGTTTCTCCGCCTGAATTTCTGTTGTCTGCTTGTATGCTATTACCTATAGTCAGAATTGTCATTTAAGTTAAGCAGCGTAGGTGCCTTAACTTTATAGGTGTAGATTTATGCCTCTAGATATCGATTGGGTTGCCAAACAACAAGAGGCCCACTTAATCTCCTATGGTGATCTATTCCACGCGTGCGGGTAGGTAAAGTGTACAAAGGTCCGTAAAAGCTGACAGTGTGTGCGTGCGGTCGTTAATCATAATTTCAGATGTTTGTACGTGTGTATGTATGTTGGTTCATATTATTATGTTTCGGGGATAAGAAATTAGTTAGTGGACATTAAACTTGGACGGAGTACGGACGATTGATCTTGATCTGTGTGTAAGACTCGTATTCCGGACCGACGTTCAGTTTGAATTTCAAATTGTGCGGTCTTATTTTGCAAACAGGAATGACTCGATATAATAAATATACTGTACTGAATGTGATATATAGCTACTGTAAAACATTA
The DNA here is from genome assembly GCA_905147375.1 of Hylaea fasciaria. Lineage (NCBI taxonomy): Eukaryota > Metazoa > Arthropoda > Insecta > Lepidoptera > Geometridae > Hylaea > Hylaea fasciaria. Next base: position 4,898,867 of record LR990201.1, read on the forward strand.
AATGTAGGCGAAGTCGGTGTACAAAAGAGTGTACATAAATCAATACGAGTAACTATACTATTTACAAAAGTGGCCATGGAGGTATAAAATACGCTAATGAACTAAATTATTACATTTTTGAAAATTATGTGTGTTTATCCAATGAAATTCCACCATTGACAAGATCGCGAGTAACAGCTAGTGAATAATAAACTACTATATTATGTCCAATGTATGCGTCAGTATAGGTTCATAGCCGACATTTATATTGATTTATTTTATCGTCCTTACAACGATCAAGACTTACCAATCGCTGTATCCAAAACTTAGCAAGAAGCATTAAGGGCTGGCACATAGCAAGGGACTGACCCGTTATGAAATTCAAATCTAGATCAATAACGGAGCTTATATCATTGTCTTCATTAGAGATAATTGGGTGCGCTCCCGTCGGCCACAACTTTGTTTGTTCTCCTATAACTTGAGACGAATTACTTGGAGGTGGTAACCTTACGTGGGCAAATGTGGGCGGTTAATGAAGGTCCGCTGATATTTTAGGCGGATGTACTTCAACAGTTTTCGTGATGTATGTAAGGACACTGGTTTGGTGTGATTGATCCGTGATTGATTAGCTTAGAATAGTGATAGTCCAGAAAAAGATTACTGCTACATTCTAAGTTTTCGTATACTTTTCTTGTTATTTTACATTGTTTGTTTGCTAGCTTCTGGTGGCAGAGTTTGCTTGCCAGGTTGCTTAGGACTCAGAACGACTGGTATCGCAAGCGATAAATCAATCTGCTCCGTATTAATGTCATAGATGATAAATACATTTACAATTTTATGAACAAATCTTTCCATTTGTTGAGTGTTAAATGGGTTATGTATGGAAAACACCTTGTTTGACCATTAACATAATAAAATACGTTGAACTACCTCATATTATAGCTCGGAAGGTAAGCTTTCCAGTATTTCCTCCAAGTAGTCAGGTAACACCGTCATTTAAAGGCGGGCCTTGTTTGCATTCGGCAAGTCAACACGATTAGCCGAAATTAGGTTAGAACCTTTTATGTTATTTATCCTGCGAAAACGTATGTTGATATACTCATGCAAATTACCTAGTTAATGAGGAAGAGTTGAGAAATATTTATAAGTTGTGTAATTTAGATAATTTTGTTACGTAATGGGTACCTAAAACACGATGGCATATCATTAACTCGGTGTAACAAATATGCTTTTACTTATCAATGTATTTGTAACATGATTAGCAAGTTGACAACAAGAGAATATATATTCTGACAAACATTATAATTACCTCTAAGTCTAAATACTAAGGCAACTATAAGGAAATGATGCTAATGAATTGTATTTAGGTCTTACTATCATACTCATAATTCACTAATGTAATACATAGTAAGTAATTATAGATTATACATACCTACCAGCACCCACTTGATAGACTGTAGGATAGCTTTTTAAGGGTGTACGATACGTGTAACACCCATATTTCTCCCTTTATACTCTAACGCCACCACTCCTCGCTAGTATCTGCCCGGGTTCCTCCGTACCGCCGATGTTGACTCACATCGATTTCAACTCGATCGGTTTCTAATCCCCATTTCTCGTTGCCATTACGATTTTTCGTGCGCTCACCTCACTCCACATTTCCGCGCATATCGCGACTATTGGAAGATCCATTATTTTTTATGGTTTGAATACACGGCGTTTAGAAGTGTCACCCCCGGCCTACCGAGTGTTAACGTCTGGTGCTTCGAGGGGTGACGATGAGGTGAAATGTAGCTAATATTTTTGAATAATATGGTTTTAAACGCATTAAGTTATTCATTCCCCTATTTCAATATGGAATGCAATCTGTAAAGTAAACGTGATCTTATTTTATTTGTAACATATCCAGAATAGTCCACCAGAATGGTCTGGGAAAAGATAAGAAAGAATATAAGTAGGTAATATGAATAATCTTTCTCATTATTTTATTATCTTGCTCCAGTTGTTGCGACCAACGATGTAGCTATTTCCATAAACTACTTCAAATTAGTCCTTAAAGTTCCCGTTAAACGTTTTTTTTAGTCTAACTCGTAAGTTCCCTATAATATGAGGGTCATATAGGAGGATAATGTGTAAGGGTCATATAATTATGACAATCGTCAAAGAAAACTATAAAGTACTACATACTAAAAAGAGATACATAAGGATAATTTCCACCATTTCATCAATTTCCACCAGTTTCAGCAATCCCTAGCGAAGGCAGCCGTTCCACTTCCACTCAATACATTTTATCGACAAACGTCAGTGACGCTGCGTGACACTTATGTAAATATTTAAATACGATCCAGTACAAGCTATGAATATTTTAAACTCTAAGTAAACCACTCGGCTTTGTACTTCCACAAGGATACACACACATCAATGGGAGAAAATCGTTTGCTATTGCGTATGTCGTAAGGTGTACTTTTGCTTATGACGTATGCAAATCTTGGTTGGCTTACCATTTTATATCTATGCATAAAGCGATTTGATAAGTGCTGGCAAATTGGGGATCGATATTAAAATGACGAGTTATGCTGATTGGATTTTTTCAAGTGGCTCAAAGAGCACGGTGAATAATTGAGTGCGACTTAGTTCTTAAAGTGGGAAACGCCATTTGAATTACAATTTTATTGAATTTTTACTTCATTATGTTTTGAGTTTATAGCTAAATGTAGGTTTGGAGTTTTGATACAGGTAAACAATCATTAATTTTCTATGTCGCAATGCGCTCTGATGATATTGCCGTGACAATATTAATAGGAGATTTGTGGGTTTACTTAACCAATTTCCATTTTATTTGCGTACTTCTTCATAGTAATAACACATTGTCAAACAGCTCCATCATTATTTTTCATTAAGAAGATTGGAATACAAGACAAAAATAGCCATTATTAAAATCTTCCTCTATTTCTGCTTATCGACAAGGTCAACAAAGCCACTGAAAAGAAACGACAGAATCCCAACAGTAAGTAAGTGGTCATTCAGAATGGAAAAAATTCGCCACAAGCAATATCATCAAGTAGGTCGTGATGCTATCATTGATCACGCAGATCCTCTGTAACAGTGGCCTTCCATTCACAGTCTGCGAGTAGTCGAGTACCACCCTTAAATCGCATACAAGAATGACAGTACTCAAGATTGAATCTTAATCAAGTATTTTTTGAGGACCTTTCCCGAAAGTGCAATATCGTATTATTTATTGTCCTCTTTATAGTTATACGCATTATTGGGTTAAGAATAAACAGTCATAATGATTTACTTATTGAGTCTAAAAGAGTCAGAGGTAGACTAGGATTATCTAGGAATATGCATCATCTATAAACCACAGTACAAGGTTACAGTACCAATGAGTTTGTACAGACTCTACCACTAAAACTCTACCCCTTCTCGGGATAAGTTTATAGGTACTTAAGTACCTATTAATTAACATTTGAATATAGTTTGCATGTGGCCCCGTAAAAAAACTTATGATTGCGTAGCAACCATCAGTTTTTACTATAGCTTTTTTTAAAAAGCAAGACACTCCGAGGTGCTCTCTCATCACTGCTCGAGTCTACATAACGTGCATGTATGTACGTGTGCGTAATACAACGTCGTAGAGAGACGAGAATCTGTTGGCCAACCCTCCGGGTAGATACGTACTGAGCTTCGAGTCCGTCGATCTAGAGATCTCTTATATTGGAGTACCTCTCACCTACCTTTCCGGTTCTCTTTCTTTTGTCACTCGAGTTGCTGTAGCCACTCGATAGGATGTCTTTGTTATCCAGTCACTTTGATAAGCGACGCGAATTTGTGATATACTGTTTCAAGAGGATATCTTAATTTCTGTTATTTCTATCCTTATTTATTTTAAATTATCTAAGAATAATTTTCCGTTACTGCTGATCGAGTGAAAAGGTTTTCTGTCTGACTGATTTTATTGTTATGACGAACAAGTTCTAACTACGATAGTAGGTACTTATAAACTTGTCCAGTTGCTGCTGCAGCAACAGTTTGCTGCAATTGTTGCTGTTGTTGTTGTGTAGTTGTACCGACCCACAACATACGCAATTAAATTATTGTAGTTATTATTTATTCTAATGATGATGCCTGCATTCTAACCCACCATGTGTTTAAGCACAAATCTGTTTTACCCAAATTAACATTCAACAACCTACTGGGTAGCACTACAGCTTCAATCCAATAAGTATCGTACAGTAAGAAAATAACCACCATTAACTTTATGCACGATACAGGTTGCAAAAATACCGATACTCCCCGAAGTGAAACGTAAAGGAATTTTTTAAAAGCCACTACCCCCAGGTGGCGACTGGAAGAATACAAAGTGTGCAAGGCGGGCGATCCGCCTTCGCCGTTATTACGTGTCGTGTTAGCAAGTTTCCAGGTATCTGGAGTATTTATGATCTACCTATCAAGAGAGATCTAGAGGACTTTTTGAGGTTATCCCGATTGTTTTGTTCACTCTGCGTTAGATGCAGTTAAAGTTGGATTAGAGTTATCAATCAAACATACCAGCAAGGTAATCCGCAAATAGTTTTCATAGTTCACATATCTTTAAATCAACGATTGTAGGAGGGTAATCAGAAGACGTTATAGCAGAAGGACAAAGTCAGTCTGATAGAGATTCTCCTAGAACTGTACTAACAGGCTGTCCATTGCTGAAGTAAATGTACAACTGGAGAGAGTCTATTGCCATCACGAAACGAGTTGGGCGCTTCTGGGCGGGCGAATGGCATTGATCATAATATCGACGGAGGCTTACGTGAGTGATAAATGGACGACCGCAGCGTCACTGGATGGCGGGATGACGCCGCCGCGCCGCCATATTTAAATCGACGCTGTCACATCCGCGAATCCGTTGGATTCTATCGTATCTGTAATATGGGCATATTATAAAAATGATTCTATGGTGTGGTTGGGCAGATTTTTTCGGTACATTTTTATAAAACTTCGTAAGAAGAAATTGTTAGGTAGGTATATCTATATCTTACTCCATAGTAGCCTATAGCATAGGGATTAATTAGACGTGTCACTATATACTTAATTATAGTAAACTAGAGAAATGACAGAACATGTTATTAACTACGAGTATATAGCAATAGTATTGTAAATTCAAGAAAAAAATGGTATTTATGTTTATACGAAATAAAGAAAATACGTTTACACTCACACCTACCCGGTTTTATCCACCGCAGAATCAACGAACCAAATAGGAAATTAAAATCATCAATCAAAGTAAAAAATACAAAAGGCCCGTTTCCATTGTCACCGATATGTTTGCGCAAAAACGACTTTGTCGCATCACAGTCAAAGTAATAAAAAATCTGTGCACGAGCATAGATTTGCTGGAATCGCTTCCCATTTCTATGGGAAAGATTCATAACATTTTTTGATTTAACGTTCCGTAAATAAGGAACAGAGCTTTCATATATTATAGAATCGTAACATAAATATGCAATCAATTGAAAATGTATTCAACACAATTTTCAAGATAAAAATGTGCACTTATCTTTCTAATTATGCTTTCGTTATATACGTTACAACATCTACCGCGCGTAAATTTAATTAGAATCTTCAGTCTCATCCAATCAACCTGTGCGACCATCTTAGCAGTTCCCGGCACCCTGGCCACAGAGCCCAATGTTCGTTTGATAATTCAGGGTATCCCTTCTAGTACGGATACATTTTGGGCGGCAGAGCTCGGGGCTTTGTGATAGGACACGTAATACTCTCACAATTGGTTATTGCGATGCAATGACTGTGCGGTTTGGGCGCAGGATCCCAAGGAAAATGGGAAGGACCTGCAAAGGTTCTGCACGGCTTTTTAGGAAGGAATATTTTAAATACCCATCCATATGAGCTTTGGCAGAACGTTGCTGGAAGTTTTCTCGCTTACGGAATTATGTTTGCGGAGCTGATTTTTCTATGACTTTGTAGAACTTCTCTTGATCAAAACAGAAGAATGTCAACTAAGATTAAAACTAGATATCAAAAGGAACATCAAGCTTTCCTACAGTTTAAAACAGTGTGCCCGACTGTTGGTATCAGTCAAGCGAGTTCTTTCATAGCAGGCAAGGGTTCGCGGTCCTCAATGATTCAACACTTTCCATTGAAACTTTATTTGAAGATTACTCCCTTGTATAAATGTAATAAGCTTTGCAGTGACGAGATTAGACCCCGAATTTCACTCAGACATTAATGACATTTTCAGTGGGAAAGGGGCTGTCGTTGTTTACGCCGAGACAATGATATTGAAAGTCATTTTGTTGAGGAAAAACTAGGCAGTGATTTGGGTAAGATATTTTGGAGTTTGACGTACTTAAGTTGAGGAATCGAGAGTATTTCTATCTAGTTAAGTTATTTTGAATTTCTTTTTGGGGCCATATTCATAAATCTACATAAGAACAACAGAATGCTACTTTAAGTCAAACTAATACGAAATATCAATCAAGTAGGCACAATAAGAACCACATGTTTAACAGAAGTGTTAAAATAATAAGAGAAAAATCTAAGTATTTTAGGAATGAAACATGCGTTAAAATGAGATTATACATACCACAAAAAAAAAGATTTACACGTGATTGACATTAACCCTAATAGAGGTGAATAATTGGAAATTGACCTCTAACTACTCAAACTCTCAAAGAAAAACGTGGTAGACATTTTTAAAATTATACCCTTTGAAATCTTTGAAAGAAATAGAAGAAAGAAAGGGCCACAATACAAAAAAATAGAAGGTGACGAATTAAAAGTTTGATTGAAGTCATTAAAAAGATACAATAAAAAGAAAAGAGTCGTAAAAGAGGTTATAATTTCTCCAATATATCGAATCTCATTCCGCGGATGCCGAGCGCGCATGAAATTTACATGGAATTTTGTGCTTGTAATAAAGAATGATGAATTGTACCCGCATTGGTAATTATGGGCAACAGTGAGCGAGCGCGCCAATATTAAAATGCGAAATTCAATAATTTTGTTATATGACTGTACTTTTTGGAACGAAACATGTATGTATGAAGATTATTCTTTTTGTATTATAATAACAGGTCCCGGATAAGTAAATGAACTCACACATGTTTTATAACATTGTCTTCCCAATGCGTCGAGGCTGAAAAATATTCAACCCTCTTCCATGCAAAGACGTAACAGCTTCAAATCCAAACTAGAATCAACAAATAAGAAAAAAACCGTTTTGTGTTTATATAAAGCGAGTAGAAATAACAGTGTTTTTTGTTAGTAATTGGATTCTGTATGATTTACCGAGGCCGCTTGAGGCATGGATGTTTGTCACGATACCATTTCGCAGGCTCTATTATTTTTATACACCTCGCTCGAGAACTCCCTCGCGGTTTTCTTTTATTTAGCCACTCAATTATTGTAGTTATTGTTTTCCAGGAAAACCATTATACTCGTACTCTATCTTTTGCTATAATGTAAATTTGTGAAATGGAAAGGATGGACTAATATTTTTCCAATATCTTCGAGTACTCACACTAAATAAGCACCAAATTTTGTATTGATTTCTTTCGAAAAAACTGTGAAATGTATAAAACATAATAGACTCGTAAAAAAATTCGCAAACGCGAATCAAACACACAATAACACAATGATTTCATAAAACTACAACATTTAATTAATAAAATACTAGATAAAACAAGAAGTAAAAAACATTGATTTGGCATAATAATATCCTTCATTAATTTCCTCTTCCAATCCTGGTGCTCACGACTCGAAGTAAAACTCGTTAGAAAGGGTTAACCCGATGCATGTTTTAAAATGATCAGTTTCCCTGTTAATTCTTCATTTACTGGTTGGATGGCGGCAGTGGTATAATTCGATTTGGCTAGATACCTCGCTAGGGGCAAAAAGTCACTGGACGATGCTACTTGCATTAGTGAAATAGGTACTTAATTCGCCAATCTTGGTAAACCTATACGTCAGCGATGGGATCTGCAATCTTGGTTAATTATTCGGGGATTTCAAACTGTGCTGATGCATATATTTTTTGATATAATAGTCGTCTTGTGAAGTACATGTATTAATGAATATCGCGTCGTCAGGTTGTCAGTAGTTTTATCATGTTGCAGTCACATCTCAATTCAGGTAAGGGTTACAGATATGAGAGAATACAAACGGACACTTTTTAGTGTTTGTATTTTGATAAACAAAAGCTTTGAAACCAACCACTGAAATTAAATAGCCCAAAATGACTAACTGATCCTACGATAGTAAACGAAAGAGTTTAATGAAAACGAAGCGAAGCTAATAGTGCGCCTTCCTGACAGATAGTGATCTTTAATATGCCACGAGTGGATGAAACATTAAAACGAGAACCGAGCGGAAGCCAAGCCTTTGCGGCGCTCTGCTGTGGAATCAATTTGAGCATATAATTTATTTAGTATTGCTTAGTTCGGGAGGTAGGTAACTACCAATTCTGTTGGCATAAACTAAAGTTAACTTAAATTTGATAGCCTTTTATTCATTGCCATCTAGTATGAAAACTAACAAGCGCTTACGAGTCCACTGAAAATACAGATAAATAATTAGAGTTTCCCAACTTTTGACGAAATAAATCACCCAAAATGTAACAACTATCGGGGATTCACCTCCATCACCAAGACAGAGATTATAGCTGCAAAATATCTTTAAACACCCAAACATTTACCTATCCCGAACGCGTATAGATAACATTAGACGCGGCGGAAACTCGTAAGACACGAGATGCAAGGCAATAACTCGATTACAGGGGGCGGGAGGGATTATAAGAACTTCGTTAGTCTCCCGGAGGTGTCTGACACAGGTCTCGGGATTATCGCTCTCGCGTGTCGAACGTTTTGTCGTCAGTTTGCGTTTATCTGATGCGATGTCGGATGCATGCATGAGTGTGTGAGACACCCTGTTTAAGTATTTTATACTTTTGGGCTAGCATTTGACTTTTGTCTCACCTGATCTGAAGAGACGATGTTGTCGAAGGTGGTAACCATGCTCAGGCTGGAATGCGACTGGCTCTCAAGAACCGCTACTGGAACACCTCGATACGGATTTGGCGATAGATTTTCTAATCGGAGATGGTAGCTAGTCAGACACTTGGTATTGTAGTACACTACCATAACCGTCTTACCATAAAAGTTTAGACCAGAGTTGAACAGATGTTTCTAAAATTACGTTCGATAAAATCGAAGTTAATAATCGATGTTACTTGTAAATTTGTTTTGAGTGAGAAAAAGCGATGGTTAGACGTCTATCTGTGGAGAAAATATTTAGACTCATCTGTTCAACTCTAGTCTAATTTTTTTGTGGTAAGACCGTAAATGTTTTAGTGATGTTTGATGATGATGATGTTTCATCGGAAGCTCAAGCTCAGTTTTTGCTGACAGCCGGTTTCGAACTCTCGCCTAGTGGCATGTGATCCGACGGTGGAACCAACTGAGCTATCATCGCTTTAAGGTTAAAATATAAGGTCTATGACTTTTATATGTACTTAAGTACTCATCTAAGTACCGACAAAGGTTAACGTGAATGGAGAGAACAAACTCTCAAGCATATAATATAAACACGGTTTAATTCGTGTACAGACACCATCAAAAGTAAATGCAATTATTCAAACATCAAATGGACTATACTAGGTTATTACTGTAGTTGTCACTAAATTTAACTAAAGTTAAAATAATGGGTATTCTATTTACTAGTACTAATTGTTGGAAACGAGATATTGAAATGAAGGGACAGGAAAAAACGTATATACAGGTTATGAACGATTACTTAGAGCGTCACCAAAATTGTTACCACCGTTCAGAAAACGATCTCTATTCGACCAATTCCATTAAAACTAGGGAACAAGGCGCAGCGAGTGTTAGGTAAACGCACCAGGCCAGCGTGCTGCACAAAGGCGCTCCGCAAACACAAAGCATCAGAGCCAAGTTGTGGAGGATGCAATCACAACTTGGGCAGAGCCTCACTCAAAACTTCATGTGTAATCGCCTTAAAATTCCGCAGGTACTGGTTGTTACAGAACACGAGTTAGTACCTCAGTTAGTATACTAAAGCGTAGTATAGGTAGGCTAGTCACTTAATAGACAATAAATATATGACTTATGTATTTTAATCATAATAGAAATAGATGTGTAAATTATGACGTTTACGATAATATGTGTTACATTTAAAGTTTAATTTAATGTAATTTAAGTAATTTCATTTATTAGGAATACTTTCTGATAATAAAATAAATATACAGTTTCCTATTCATGTTGTGTCTATGTATTACTCAAATACTCATGTCCATATGTATTGTGATTTATCAGCATTAATTTATCTTAAAAGACGTGCTTTCCATACTGTTCATTTACCTGAAATTATTATGCACAGCCGTAATATGCGATCATCATTTTGCAATGCTGGGTTTTACTATTGTAAGAGCTGTAAGTAACTTATATATCTATCAATCGGCAACCCGTTGCTAGGTGAGCTTTTTCGGGTATTTGGCACTTTGCACCTAGTGTGGTTCGGATCATGTGAATTACCTACGGTTTCCAATTCGACGAAATATTCTTCCTAGGGGAATAATTCGGCAAACTATACTACGCTCAGTAAAACTACCCACTAACTAGGCGCAGGTAAGTAGTATTTTATTAACTGAAAGATTTTTATGATGATGATAACAACGGCTCTTTACGATTCACGTCGGTGAACTATCATAAACTTCACAAATAAATTGCGCCATGTTAATGTTAAACTTTACGCAGAGCAATAAAACATTTTCTAGTTAAAATTGCAATTTTTAAGTTGTACAGGAGCGTGCAGTTACGTTCCATTAAAACTGGAATACGCTTTGTACGTTACATCGTTCATTTAACTTTTCTATTTCAGAAGTAACAAACGTGAAATATTTTAAATAGATACTTTTAATTAACTTAATTATTACTGAATGTATGTTAAAAAATTTAGATATTAGGGTCAGATACTGAATGGAATTGAAAATATACTTAACAATACAATCCTTACTTACCGTTAAAAATCAAATTGGTAAGAAATAATGAAAGTGAGAAAGTAACCTATATTTTTTTACTGATAAAAATATGGAATTTGAAATATTTGAAAGTTAGTGGAAAAAGTGTAAACATGGGCGCACGCTAAGAAATCTTTAACTTTTCGTATTTAATTATCACTCCATACATTTGAAACGACATGGCTTTACTGCCTAATAATACGAGTAACTAACAACGTAACAACTACAATTTACATAATAATCAACTAAAAAGTTTGAACGATCGTGCTTAGTGACTTTTATCGCTGACTGTACCTAACGTCTCGTATATATAAACCCAAACTGACAAGTTTCTGCTAAAACCGGAACAACAACATAGTTCCGACTACAAATCCAAACAAAATAATTAATACAATTCGGCAACCCTTTCGGAAGATCCGACCACATCCTGCTTAAAGATGTTTCTAGAATTATTAACTAAGATTTGACGTACCAAACAAGTTTCGTCATAAGGGATGAGGGTGGTTCCGGTCCGAAGCCCGGGGATGTGTTATTGAGTTGGAGTTGTGCTTGCCTTCATTCGTCTTGGGTAAGCGCAATGGATATTGTTTCCATTTAAAGTTTAGAAGGCTTGAATTGATTGAATATGAACCCTTTTAGTGGGATACCACACGTATTGTACTCGTAACTATAATAATTTAGTTGAAGTTTAACTTTGGTTAGTTCAATCAAAGTACCATTGTTGACCGAAAAATCAAAGCTTGAATGTTTTAATGATTTATACTTATTTTATTCAGTATTAAAATTAACTAAGAATTTTAAGATTAATAGAGTAGGTAATAAGATCAATGACTAAAACTAGTCACAGCTTAATTCGGCTTTTACAAATGGTAATATTTAACCAGTTTTTTTTATAAACAACGTTAAAAAAAAATTAAATTTATTTTTGTGCGTGAAAAATAGACACCCATAAACGTTTCTTTAATTTTATTTTACGATACCGTTGAATGTTTGAGGAATGTTTTGTTGCTCGGGTGAAAAATGTTGTTTACTCGATGTTTGGTAAAGCGTGAATAGTTCTATAATTATAGAATTCCGTGACTGATGTACCTAGTTAAAATATAACTCTTGAAATATACCTTCTAATTGCGTTTTTTTTGTAATCCACGCTCTTGACACTTTTAGAAACCAAGATTCAGACAATATTTATTCAGATATAATATATTCAGATATTTGAGATGATTGTTTCTGTTCAATCTGTTTAGTAAAATTACATACTTATTTTGTATTATACCTACAACCGTTATAATATTATTTAAACATAATTTTCTGTTATTTTTTAATGAATCAATCTTATATCAGTATCTATCAAAACATGAAGTGAACTTCCAAGTAGACAACCACTTAATAAGTTATGCCCAAAATATGAATTAAAGTTTCTGCTTTGTCACCAGTAGAACCCCAATAATAAAAATCATTAGACATAATAAATAGGTTTCTAGATAAGACGACGTGTCGCCACTCCGCACTGGACGTTGCCTTCGCCTATTACGTGTTGCAATGGACATTGGTTGTTATTGCCATATAAATGTTAACCGATAGAACGCCATATCTCCCCTACCCTTGCGCAAAGATTTCCTTGAGGAAAGAGAAATCAAGAAAGGAAAAGAAAATAAAATTGCTAATACAACATGGAAAGTCTGTTCCATGCATCTCTATCCAATTTTTTTGAAGTATGCCTTTCAAATGTTGTAAACTGTTTTGATACTGTAAAAGTCAGGATAATATATTTCCAGTATATTAAAACTATTTGAGAGTGAGTCAAGGCTCTAGTGTTTATGACGCAAAATATTTTTAAGAGCTATTTAATTTAAAGTTTTTATTCTGTGATTGAACAACAGATGAGTTGGATTATTTATAAATAATACAAAGTTGTTCAAAGTTCACCTAGGTTGTTTTTGTCGTTTTCCACCAAGCGTATGGAAAAATTATAGTAACCCTGATAATCAGATAGAAGGTCATAAAACTATGAGAGATGTAAGTGTTGTATTAGTTTTTGAAATTATCGACTGATTGAAGCTTTAGTTAGTATTATATTTGTCTCTAGGTGCACATAATATGTTTATCTGATGAAAACTCTTGAACTGTTGATCTGATCTTCATTAAATTTGGAAAGCAATTTTTTATTTTACATGTGAATTAAATTGGTTGAGCATCTTGAGACACCCCGATTCAACAGAGAGCTTAAAAATGTAAAGCAATTTATAAGCGGGTAATCTAAAATAATATAATTACCTTTAAAAAAATCCGCCAAACGCCAATAGCAATAGACATTAGACACGTAATAAGGGCACATTCTGGCAAACAGCCCAGAAGGGCGGGCTAATGGCAGCCAGCACGCGACTCGCACTCACTGCCACAAAATGCAATTGGCCATACACTGTGCTACTTGTAGCTTTTTACTCTTTTTCCACAATAAATGTCATGGCGGCTGCCTCGGCCCTGCTCGCTACTGTTATTACTGCCTCTGGAAAACTGAATTCATTAAGGGGTATATTAGATTAGTGAGTTGTGCTGGAGCTGCTTATATGCTGCCGTGTGTCATTGCAGCAACAAAAAAGTGACCATCATCATCACAACCCATATCTGCCCAGGTTCTTTTATAAAGTATTATACGAGTATTGCGTCTGTTTTATTCCATTGTACGTGAGCGTATGCGTGAGTGAGCACACGATATAAATGTTATAACTTTTACATAATAATTATGACTATGCTTTAATACCTACCACTCTCATGGAAAATATTCTTGTTGACGACTGTTCGCTAAATGTAAAAGCCTCTTAACGATTGTGCTATGAATATAAAAAATATACGTTATTAATTTAGCGATGAACGATCAATTAATCATATAAAATTATTGCAGTAACTCCAATAAATTACTATCGACCTGTTGGCATCATCATTATTATGGCGAAGTGTTGTTGTTGTTTAATTTAATAATAAAATAATATAATTGCCTGTTTCTCAAGTATTATTGGGTATATGTGCAATATAAATGATGTAACTAGCAACCGTATGCTACATAGGTACTGAAAAGTATAACAGGAACCACCTAGGTACCGCCAATTTAAAACTGTTCTTTTTAATTTCAAATGTTACTAAATAAACTGTAGGCACATATAAAATGAAATAGGATATTGTGGAGGAAGTTTCACTCATTGTATGCAAGTATATTTATAGCTGGCACTATCGTAAAGGCGCGATATAGTAACCAAAAGCCACGACATTTCTCCCTAGATTTTGTATTGATTACAACTCGGCCATCTGTACTGTAGTATATTATACTTTTAAGATGTTCTCTCTACGTGGAAGTTGAAAATACAATAAGACAATTAGAACTGTTACGTGTAGGTACGTGAGCAAACAATCGGAACTGATGCAGGCAAATTTCATCATACAAAATAGATTCCTGAAAGGCACAACCACGGGCTGAATGTAGCCTCAAAATACAGTGAGAATTCAGCGGCAGGCAGTGCGAGTATAACAAACAGTAGGGACAAACAAAACCGACATTGTGTGCCTGAAGAGTGCCTGTGTGCCTGTACAGGTATTTTGTAAGGTACCTGCTTACTGAAACTATAGTTAACTAAGGGCTAAACTAACGTTTGCGATTAGAGCAATATCCTCAAAATGGCGGAAGATGTGACACGTGATGTTACTGAAACGTTTGTGTTATAACCAGACACGATCAACTGGATTTGTCAATGATTGGTATTTGGCATAATTTAATACGTTTATTTTGCTAGTTTCATAGATTTTTAGTATAATATCAGCACAGAAAAATACACTCATATGATTGCACGAATATCGCCAACCTGAAATGAGGCAAATAGGCGTTAGTGCTAATATTGCCTTCTATTGAACCAATTATTTAATTTAAATATCAAACCCTGAATCACTACAAAATCAGATGATTTTAGAAGTCCTCCAATAATAATTATACACCCAACACTTTTTTATGGTCCTTCGATAACCTGCGCGATCTTTTTTGGGGTCCAAATTTTGACGTTTACGACGGCAATCAATCATAACTCCTGGCGCCAAATTATTGTTATAATGCCCATAGTGGGTTATTGACTTAAACACCGCCTTTTTACAATAGAGATAATGAAGGTTCATCTAGTTTTAGAGCTCTTAAAAATTGTATGTGACGATTTTGGGGCATACGGCAGTTTATGTGATAAGGTAGAATTATTGTTGTACTGTAATTATTTTCCTGTTATTCCGTTATACTCAACACATTGCCAGCGTCTCATTACATTCGTATGGGCCCTGAAAGGAAGATCACGCTAAAAATAAACAAAAATAGCCGGCTAGAAACTTGGAGGTAATTCGTCAGTTAAAAATCAATCGAAAAAAATCGATTCGAGAGAACCATTACACTGATTTGTTGGTAGAATCATTGAGAATAGTTTATGTGTGTAATTCATACTCCTAAGTTTGTTTTGTGTTCTTTAGTTTGTATAGATTTCAAAGCTAAGCATTTTCGACACTTTTTCAGTGCCTAAGCTTAATAGTTTCGGTTTAACCATTCGTTTGAACAAATGCAAGGTTTCCAGAAACTAAATACAATATGGTACAGATTTTTATATAGGCCTTAGAAATAGGTGAAAATTTTAAATTAATGATTATCCCCACTGAATGGAGCGTTCACGGCAAAACGTTTAAGGGCATAATAATCATTAAAATGTATTCTCATTTTATTGAGGTCCAAACTCGGACCACTGAGATTATGATCTCTATCCTTTTTATTAGAGATCCTTGGGACGCGAACAGGTGAGTAATTTTTAATGAAGTAAAACTGTATAATATTTTTATTTTCAAGTGAAAGCCGTTCTCAGTATTTTAAAAGTCTTTTAAGGCGATTTTGCAACAGCGACAGCGGATTTAATAGAAATTCCTTGTGTTATATAAGTGGCGTTAGTAACATGTAGTGCTACTAAAACACAATTATCTTTCAATGTACATTCGAAACTTTATTAGTTGTTATGCTGGTTATTTTGATTTTTAACGTAAAAGACAATGTTTGTAATAATGATTGTATTTTCCTAAGAATACAAAAAATAGTCTCCATCAAGCAAACTACCATTAAGGAAGATGCATGTAACTGTCACATCTAGATGTTAATCGTGCGTATCCTCTTGTTAAGTAATTATTTTTCACTTAGGTTTTGCGGGTAAATACATAGAACTAAGTTTTGAAGATGATTTGTTTTGACAACAGGATTAAGGTGATCACCCAAGCGATGAGAGCAAGAAGCGCTTAAACATCATAAAAAAAGATATATTACCTACACCTTTAATGAATGATTATTGAAGATCTTTCTACGGAACCCTTTTGGAAAGAGTCGATTTCCAAATTAAACACACTCGATTGTTTTTTTGTTATAAAAATCATACTCGAATATAGGGGAATGGAAAATAAAGCAAGTAAATGTTTTGTAACGTGTAATTTTGGTAAATAGCTATCCGATACGTATCGAATCATTTCTGAAACAAAAGACGGTTGGATTATTAAAATTAATGCTTGACGTGGATGTTACTCATTATTCATTACTCACAGATTAGAAATGGTGGTGCCTGCTTAGAAACTCTGAAACTCTTAATGTGTAAGTATATATACGAATGCTGTATACTTTGGTTTCTGTTCTGTTTAATGGTTATCTAACGTTTCAGGATATGTGCTGTCTTGAAACATACACAATTTTGGGACGAGTTTGTAAATTGTGTTAGATTTGTGCACCTAGTGTCTTATGACTGATACTCAGTCTATTTAAAAAAAATAAGAATAGGTTACCGTTTATATAATGACATAAAAGTCCTCACACGGCAGGTACCTACTTGAAGAAAAATAATTAAGTTAAGATTTTCTTGGCTTGTCTAACATCGGGCGGTTGACAATCGCCGTGTAGCTTGAAATCCAGATCGAGACATAACCTTTACACATACAATAATTACCTATAACGTGTGTGTAAAAAGTGCACACACGTGAGTCTAAGGTGGTGTAGTGTGGTTGTGGGGGCAGGAGACCACTCCCACGGCGCCGCCCGCTCATTTTAAATTGTAATTACAATTTATTATTGTCTCTGCCGCCTTCATCGCCCGCCGCCATTTTATCGATCATAAACTTTGTGTTCGATTCGTATTCAACATCGTAATCTTTGAGGAGTTTCAGCTTTGCGTTTCCGTAGTGACTGCGGAATTGAAGATGGCTATAAAATAGAGCAATCTGGAATACAAAATACTTATGCACAGATTTTTCGTCGTTTTTTTTTCATTGGGATGACGAATTTATTTGGTCTTTTGTTAGTTTCTTTTTCTCTTGCCTATTCCGTGGAGTGTTCTTTTGGTACTTGAACTTCTTGGATGTGACTCAGCCGTCTCTCAGACACATTACAATCAAGAAAGAGTACATCCTCATATAATGACAGTACATCCTCATATCCTCATATCCTACCTTATATATAGGATTACCTTATGGTAATCCTCCTTAAGGCGACCCGTGCTCAGCAGTGCGCAGATAGTGCTGATGATGATGGCGATGGATGCTGTTGATGAACTAATGTAAAATGTCAGTAGAATGATGATAATGAAGAAATCATTAATAACTGGAGACATGCACTATACCTCATCCGACAAACAGCGCTTCTGTATATCTCGTATATATCCCGGTCACAAATCCAATTGGATTTCCAAACAAGAGGGTATAAGCTTAAAAGCGAAGTAAGCTTGTGCCTTTCTTAATGAATTTGTGAGTTAAAGTCTGTGCCCTTGTCGTCGATCGTTACCACTGTTGTCGTTACTCTAATTTGTTGTTTCATGTTGTTTGCTATAGGATTTGGATACAAATAGGCGAAGGGATATCGCTAGGTAATTCAAATTAATTATTGAGTTTTGTGATAACGTTTCAGTGGGAGCAAGAAGACAACTCTTGTAATGTAGATAATGGGTCGACAGAGTTTAGTTTACACCTTTTAAATATCTGCTATGTGAAAGTTAAGAATTGAACATATTCTACAACATTTTAGTGTTGTTGATATTGAAAAAAACGTATCATGCCCCGCAATGAAAACGTTGGTATTGTGAAAGTATAATTTATTAAGTAGTTACAGACTAACTTACCGGAACTCTATGATATTTCGGTATTAGATAATTAAAATTCAATGATTTTAAACAACACCCAACACCTCAAAAACAGAAACAAGTATTTGAATCGAGATGAAATGCAAATTGGGCCAAACGGCCCCCAGAGCGGAGAAGGGTTAAGATGTTTTCATAACTGAGTGTCCCCGTTGTCGTCAAATCGCCTTTCGTTTCCATTTTAATTGAAATGAATAAAGATTACAAGTGCTGAAGGCTGTAGAATTGATAATGCTGGCTTGTCTTTTACGTAAGGCACTCGGAGGGAGAAAATTGTGAAGCTGTTAGAAATACACTTTGAATACGCAGCAAGTACTAATAGAACTCTATAGTCTTACTCCTCCCTGTATTGAAGAACAAATTAGGTATATTTGAGAATATTATCAGACTAAATGCCGAATTATTTAAATATTTAAATAATGTTTTTTAACAGTTTGGCAGGTTTTTCACATTGCAGTTTCACCCACTTCGTGTTCCCCCATTAACGACGTGTCTTATAAAGTGTATAAAATCTGGAAACTTTATCGAACGAGGTTTTGTGTCGTGGGCTCTCGTTTAACCGCCGCCACCGCCACTACACAAGTAATAAAATAAAGCCCCTTTCACACGTTACAACCTTACAACCAAATATCCAAAGACAATAAACGCAGCCATGCATCACTCGAGAACATAGCTCAAAGTTATTTAATTACAGAAAGGAAAAACTAATCCTCCGCCGATGGAGAGCGAAAATTGCGCCCTACGTGAGGCTCTCTGCAGGTGCGTACGTAGATGTGTGTCGCTTGCGTGACTCTACAGGGTGCTATTTAGGACGCCGTACGAGCTAAGCATAGAATAATATTATGATTATAGTATGACCACGTGTACATCTATATTCTGTGGTATCTCTTATATTATAGTGATATTTGGCAAACTAGTACGACTAAAAAAAACGCTGGGAATTATCTAGAAAATTGCTTACGATTGATTACGGTTGTACTTTTTGCAGCCCACGTTTGTGTACATCGACTTCACTATGAATATTTAGAAAGCAATTTACTTGCTAAGCTACCTATACAGCTTGAATATGTTTTGATCATAGTTTAATTTTATTATACCTAGTAAGTTGTAAAAAAATTATGTATTAGTAGTGAAGAATAATTATTAAGAAAAACTCGCCGTCATAGATCGCAGCAAATAACTATTTATAAGTGTTTGCCTGAGAAGACTTTTACTTCTATTGAAGCTACTTCAAATATTTTTTATAACAACTACAAACGACAAATACAAACCGTACGTTTCAGCCTGTATAACAGCAATACTTCAATAGAGACTACAAGCGGCGAGGCGCTGTCGCGCGCGACAATATTTATGCGCGCAATATTAACTCGACGAGTAGGTAGGCAGCTCGAGAACGTATCAGAACTTGGAACATGCCGTATATCGTGCATTTATTTATATAATTACTTTCAATAAACGTTGGTGCGTAAAATATCATATCATTATAATTATACTAAATACTCAAGATAAAATCAACATTTTAATTTCTTTTATTGTAGGCAATAATATTTGTAATAATATTTTTACAGAATAAACGTTGAATGGAAGCATAATAGTTGATATTTTTCAAAACTTGCGTTTAAATTCAGTGTGGCATATACTATCATTTCAATTTTATTTCATAGATCTTCATTTCACCTGTTTTATTCACCTGTTTTATATTATTCCGTGTATCTAGTTATTCCGTGTACATTTATCCCGAATAATATTACAAAATGGAAGAATTGATACATGTACCTACAAAAAAAAATTTAAGGTCTACATACCTATGTAGGTAGGTAGTAGGTAGTACCTATATTTGGGTCATTCCCAGTTGTCACCCCCGTTAACCTCCCCGGTGACAACTTTGATGCCAAAGAATTCTTGCTTTGTATAATAATTATGCATATTGATATAACAGAATGAATGAATAAAAAGCAAGTTATTAATTTTACACTAAAATGGTAAATGACAGTTTGATAAAAAATATCCCCACATAGTTTGCGAGGTTCTACAGAACAATGAAGAAATATATTATAACGATTTTATATAAAACATGAAAGCAATAGGTAGATGCACAAGAGTCAATTGCAGATCGAATGTTGTAGGAGCGTAAGCGTCTTAGAAAAACATAGATTTCCTTATAAGAAGGTGACAATAGCTAAACTTATGTAAAACCATTGTTATTTTTTGTCAAATTAGGTAGTGACGATCTAGTGTCCGGTTGTCAAGCCGTCCAAGGAACTCTTAAGGTCTAAACAGCTTAAACAACTGATATCAATCGATAACAACCAAAACCGTGCTCTCTGAAGACCGAAGCGATGGAAACCCCCGGAAAATTTATGCAGATGGAATGTAAGTTCATCGTCAGGTTTGCTAATGTAATGTTCCTGCCTTCATTAATATGGCCCTTTCATGACTTATCACTGGAAACCTCGATGATTAAAAAAGACTAACGGATAAATACAAAATTATTTTTAAATTGGACAAGCCAGTGCCACTATACATTTACAGGCTACTACTGATTAGATTAGAGTAATATGACAGTAAATTATAGCAGTTAAAATAATGTTATTCCTAAATTTAGAATTTAATCATTTAATTATGATATTTAATGTACCTACTACCTACTCCTATTTGTTTTAATAGTTCTTACCTTCATAAATATAAACGATAAGTATAATTAATTATAGAAAATTGAATTACGTAATGGAAGTTTATCATTTAAATGCCCGTGATTATTATTTATTTTTGCCCTTTATTGAAGAGTGTCAGTGATTTAATTTAATTAGGTAAATAGGTAACCAGTTTACATAAATGGGTCCTATGTCCGTATGTGTGGTTCGTATGTGATGTGTTATAATTCGTATGTGTTATAATAAGCTAATGTATATTATCTAATGTGAGATACATGTGTAGAAAAATCATTAGCTGGTCATCAATGATTGTCTCATACAAAATATTGTTTTATATTTGTTGAAATTAGGTGTAGCTAGTTACTAAAATAGTAATGTAAACTACATAGATAATGCATTATCTCATCTCTAGTCAGGTTTAAAATGGTACTAAGAACACTTTCTCACCTTTGAATCTAATCAAAATCGTATTTTTTGAAATTAGATTTATCCAAACCTGCCTCAATCTCCAGATCCAAATTAATTCGTATCTTAAACCAACCAAGAAGTCGATTCCGAAATTCTCGAAATACCTTGCAGGGGTCAACGATTCCTCGACGTCCGAAATCAGAGGGAACGTCGTCGCTCCGGCGCGCGCCCCCGGGCCAAATATAAAAATCATTCATATGGACGAAATAAAATTGCATCCCAAATAACCCTGTGCTCATCGGCCGAAAATCTATTAGCAATAAATATGAAGTTTTCCGATTCCACAGGATTTAAAACGGCGCTCGCGCGCGGGGTTCACATAAAATCGGGGAGTTCTTATGACTTTTCTGCTTTATGAGCCCCTAGTTTTATTGGTTTGCGGATTCGTTAATTGCGTCGCCTGAAATAGGGTGTGGCGCTGCTAATTTGGTACGTGCGAGACGAATAAAGATTGCTTAATTTCAGAAGTGGAATCTACGGGTAGTTCACCTAATAAGAATTTTTTTTTCTTCGTGAATATAAGTTGGCTTGGTAAGTAGTAGGTATATGTAAGCTTTTTTTGCTTTAGAACCCCAGTTTGTCTTTTCTCTTTATGGCTTAGGTTACGAATCGTTATTTGTTGTTTACTAAAAAATATATATAGATATACTTAGATTACTTAGGTATATAATTAAATACCCACCTACGTTATAGTTTATAATAAGTATAATACATAAGTATAATATATTATATAAGTAACTGTAACAAATGGTGTTAGTAGTTAGTTCACAGTCTGTTTTAACGACTACCGGTATATTTGTTCAGATAATGATATACCTACTTATTATTCGGTACTTTACTATAGATTTTATACGCTATTATAGTTGAAAGAGGCAAAATTTGATACTTACCTGCCTAATATTATTTTGTAAAACCAGGCCAGATTCGACAATTATTATTACTAGTAATGTGTATAGTATTTACTCACTAAATCTCTAAGAAACATAATTTCATTAATAGGTTTTTATTTTACTTCTCATTTAGTTTAGTTTTAGTTTTTAGTTCTTATTTTGTTAATAAATTATCCAAAGTTATTATTGATTAAATAAATAATTTGGGATACCTATTAGGTGTTATTGTATTTTCATATGTTATTTGTCGTGCTTTTTGCTTAGAAGCACCCAAATCCATTTTATATTAGAAATCACTAATTCAATAGTGCCATGAGACTAATTCAGTGATAACCCTAAAACTTGCTGTTATAGATTAGTATAGGTAAGGAAGTCCCACGCTCCCCCTTCCGCCACCCCCATGGCGGAAACAAAAGTGCGAAGGCATTTACCCCCTTCAAAAAAAAGGTAAGGAAAACACAGGCTTGATATTTTAAATTTTTAATCTTGATATTTTCATCTACGATACAAGGCACACACACAATTTTAAGTAAATTAAGAATAATTATAATAGAAACAATAAATTAAACCACATGCGTTCTGAACATACCATTACGGAAACAGTATTATAGGTAGGTACATTGAGAAGCCTCGATATCTAAATTGACAAAGAAATAAACTACTCTAGAAGCGAAAATACGGGGAAATTTGAGGTGCTACATTTTATTTAAAAATATTTTAATACAGTATTGTCAATTTTCGTAATGAAAAAGAAAAAAAACTGATACGAAATGTACCACATTCACACTCTTTACACATTCACACATTGTCAGCTACACATTTATAGTAACAACTAAGTTAATTCATTACGTCGCAATATCCATACGGACAATAATGAAGTTGAATAGTATTGAGTGACTTCTCTAGTCGGCACTTGACTATTTACTTTAGAATACTGAAAATAATCATGTCAAAAACATAAATGATGAGAAAAATTATTCTGACACCAGTAAATAAGGCCTGTGTTTGACAGTTTCTTCGTTATCAATCATCAGGCAATCATCACAGCAGATTTAAATGTACCTGTTTAAAAATACTGATAAAATGGAAGCGAGGCCACAGAACTAATATTAAAATTAACCAATAAAATGTTAGCGGAAATAACGGATATTTTAAACACTTTTTTTGCTTATTAGGTATTACAAATACCTAACAATACAGATTAATATCTTAATTTATTGTTTTGTATTAATTAGATTAATGTTACATTCAATAGTCAAGCGCCAATTTCTCACTCAACACAATCACTAAAATATTACATTAATCTATTAAGACATTGAAAAATTGTCTCGTAAACTAAGCATAAATAACGCTATTGTTTCATATTTTATATTAAAACTACTGAACTTATTGTTAAAACACTTCTACTCATATACATCGACGCTGCGTTACAGATATCATAGCGCAATCATTATTTAATTTATACAGCATCTACTGCTAAAAGGGTATGGCATATAACGTGTTGATATTGCCGAAGCTTGTACAATACAGTTAATATATTTTAATCAAACATATTTTCATTAATTGCATGAAAAAGAGAACCGAGTTCCGAAACATACTAATGATAATTTGCGAAAGGTATAATATTTACAGGTTAAACAATTTGACAAACTAATCAAAATAACACTTTGAAAACTGTGCGTACACGGCTTGGACAACTTCGGCCATACCCCTTTAAAGAAAATTCTTAGGACATATTGTACGCGAAAACTGTATCTTCTGATCAGTCAATTACTTTGAATTGTAAAAATGTAATGTTTAAAACTACTAACTTAGCATAACTATCATACAAATGATGTTTTAATAATAAACTAGTTAAGTTACATCTAATCATTGCACTAATATTGAATAAGTTACAAGATAGGTGAAGATCACATTATTACTATTGAACGTTAATTTAAACTATCATAAAATGATGAAAATGTGTACCTACTTTTCAGTTTTACTGACGATAACTTCGTGAAGTTCTTTTTCTGCCGAACAAACAGCCGATTTTGGTAAGATCTTTAAAATGTTCATGTTATTTTGAAAAACAGTATGAGACTAGAGCCGAAAATTTTAGAAAAAAAATAATCTGAAAACAGTCTTTGATCAATTCCAATCATTGTCTCAATCGAGTTGGTTCGATCATGAATCGATTGTATAACAAATCGAAGCTACCATGATATGTATGCAGGTACAAACGAGACACTTCCGGCGAAAGAAATGCATCATATAAAATCACACAGGTCAATAACGATGGATACTTATTATAAATATGGCATTTAACGATAAGTAAAGGTACTCTTCAAAAGATTAAAATATTGACGAATAAATAATCGAATCGTCGATAAAACCGTATTGACTTACCGCTAATAATATTGAGGGATATTTACAAATTTCACTATGGAAGAAGATTTCGCACGCCTTCGCTTTACACGACGAAGCCTGCCTTACTTCATAACTATATTTACATTAATCTCAACAGAGGAAGCGTAACTTCATTGAGATCTTTGTCAAAAGTTCAATACGATACACAGACGAACAGTTTAATTTTCGCGCTACCATCAAAAATTGTCCAATCAAATCTTTGGAATTACTTTTCCCTGAACTCAGGTTTGACGCTGATCATCGGTTTCCTCGTTTCATCTTCCTTATCTAGTTGTTGGTCGGGGCACTCGGAGGCCCCGGGGGTTGGTAGCTAAGTGGCCGAACTGAACAACACTGAGTTCTTGTAGTACGCGGCGCGGTCTGACAGGGGACTCTTGACGTCACGCTCCATGGCCTGCTGGCGGGACTTGCGCTCCATCTCTAATTCCTGGGCCAAGGATTCTGTGAAACAAGGAAAATATTGATTACAAACACGTCTAAAGCTTAAACTTTCGGGTGCTTTTAGATTAACCTAATGTGTGCTTTCGTAATAATTGGACAAAGTGAAGATAGGAGCCAATGGACAGTTCTGTTCGTCAATTTTATTCATATTAAAGACAATAGTAAAATAGACAACAAAGGCATAATATCAATAGATTCGAGTCGAAACGTAGTTGATATAAATTCGTTATCCGGTTCCATTATGGAATACAAGTGTGTCACCCGGGTAATGCCATTAACGCACGGGGAAGTGAATTCACATCAAACGGACTTCACATACGTATGGCACGTGTAATTTAATATTCGATATTGCCGGCTAAAAACGTATTGCTCGCCATATAGAGGGCGTAATTCAATTTCTTCTAGAAGGGTTATTCTCGCAACATACGAGCATGAGTGACAAATAGTACGCACTTAACCCTGCTGTAATAATTGAGGCAGGAATTATAGTTTTAACATTTCGTCAGTTCAAGGTGTACCTTCAAAGGAGAGGAATAGATTGCGACAAATTAAGGCGAAGAAATTGAAACACGTCTCAAGCATAGCAGACGCTCTAATAAGATTTTAGGAAAATTGACAAAGTTCGTGAAGAGGCACGAGTAGGTGAGGTAAGGCAATTGTCTCCGAAAACGTCGACGTTTTACGAAATATGCTTATTCAATTTCATGCAACGCTTGCCGCCTCCTGCAATTTACGAGATATAAAAGATATAAACGGAATCGCGTTTTTTGCTTACTTTGATGGAAGATTCTCTCAACAGGGAATTCAATTTCTCATCCCAACATTCGTTTACAATTTATGCTTCGAGTGGATAAATTTATGGCTAATATTGCTTAGTTTCTTTATAGTTATCTTGCGTCATGCGATTAACACGTGTTTCTACCTATGTTACATTGTACAACTGTTTATGTTGTTTTGTAACAGTCGTCAGTTGAAAAAACTCAATTATAATCCGATTTGTCTGAGTGCAGAGTGTTGCTGGAGGGCTTGACACTCGCAAGTGTCACCGTGGAGGGTTGTTCCGAAACAGAAACCTATTATCTCGGGCGAGATTATACGCCTAGGGCGTCACAATTAAATATTATACACTTAAAAGCTTCGGCCTTTGCCGTTTCACTTCGCTGTCACCCCTAAATGTCCCATTAGGTCTGTTTGAATACGTAATATTTTTGCATTTGCCGCTTCTAAAACAGAATTGCCGGTTCCTTTGAGAGCTATAATCTATTTGTTCTTTGAAACAACTGTAATGGTTGGGCGCTTAGCTTGATAAAAAGTTATGCTTTAATCTTTATTTTATTTTCTTCATTTTATATCTCAGGTTCTTTATACAGTGCGTAAAAATAAACGTAAAATATATTTCAAGTAGCTAGTTCAGTTAACTATATCTCAGTGGCATTATTTAACAATGAAAATTACTTTCACGCGAACGATGTAAATCGTACAAAAACAGTCAGACATTCGATTTCGTTTCGATCAAATGGTCAAGGAATGACAAAAAAGGACTTCCCAAGATGAACGTGAAATGATTTACTTGAAAGAAAATAAAATAAAATGAAACAACATCGATCGATAGTGAGAATAAACAGTTTCTTGCGACAACTCTCCGTAAGAGCAGGCGGTTTCACTAAAACAAATTAAGTCTGTAATGTAAAATGTGATAGTCAAAGATAAAGACGATCCCAATGATAAAAAGATATTATTATGTCGCCGTATCTAACGGAAGGCACGTCGCAATATTCTGTAATAGAGCCCGGTAAAAACTGAATTAAAATGTGGCTTTAGAAAAAATTATTAAGTGGGTAAAAAAATCCGATAAAAAGTGAAATTGATGAAGTTTCGATAAATAAATAATTGTAACATGATCACAACTGAACATTACAATGTCGGTATCGTCATCTCATTATTTTTAAAAAAAAAATCGAGCAATCGACACCTCTGTTCGTTGTTAAAACGAAATTAATTACTACCGTAAATTACACAGAAAAAAAGTGAGTTGATTAATTCTTCAGTTGGGAATTTGAGAAGGTTGTGAACAAAGGGGTGAGAAGGACTGCATGGATGGCGGGAGAACTTACTCGTGCCAGTTAACAATACAGATACTGGTCATTACACAATCGGAACCAAGTGTTACAAACGGACAGGTTCGGAAGAGGTGCTGTCTCTATCGGACCGTAACGAATCGTACCGATTGGATTGATTTTCTATTACAGATATTTCTGGTCACTTTTTTCTTGGAATTGATTCGATCATGACTTGAATTCAATTTACTTAAAAGTGTGATGAAGGCCACATCAACGTTTTTGATAATTTTTTTGGTTTCGTCCTAAAGGACAGTTGGAACTAAATGTTAGGGTTGTCAGTAACGATTAATAAATTCTGATTAGTCTGACTGAAGGCATAATTTTCCAGCTACAGGGCTGTATTTATAATATTTTGTGCAATATAATAATATCTGCAAAAAGCGGTGATAGTCTAGAGGGCGAACGTCCGCCTTCCAAACAAAGGGTGGCGAGTTCAAATCCCAGTGCGGGCACGTACCAATGTGTTTCTTGTTAAACATATGAACGTAATTATCACTCGCTTTTCGGTTAAGGAAAACATCGTGAGGAATCCAAAATGCCAGAGAATTATTTTGGACGCATGATAACCACCAATCCGGACTAGGCCTCTGTGGTAGATTATGGGCTAAACCTTCTCAGGAAACCGAGAAGAGACCAGCAGTGGGATAGTTACAGGCTGAATTATTATTATTTATTATTATAATAATCTGTAATATTTTGTGTTCATCTTTTTATTTCATTTCGATCACGATGAAATTATTTCCCAACGATTTATCGGTTTATGGGGAAAAAAGTGTATTTAATAACAGTCTGTTGATGAAACACTCTGCACAATGATTCTGCTGCGTTACTGCGGAGCATAAACAAAAAAGTTAATATCGTCAAAGGTTTTGGGCGCACCTGTGCGGTACAATTTTATTTCCATTCATTTTACAAGTTCACCTAAAAAGTGGCGTGCTGAAGTTTCCTCTTTATTAATTTTTCAACTTTATATTACTTGTGTTACATCGGTAGGTTTATCCATGTTACGAGCGCAGATGAATTTGTATTTTTTTAGACACAATGTTTCTACTGAAACATTTTTGGTGTTGCTCAGCAAAATATGACCAGTAGACATTTAAAAATGTATCCCATGTAAGTGCTTCAAAAATAGGCAATGGTTTGAATGTACCTAGGTTGGTATCAATTTAATGTGAAGTGTAACTACTTAAAAAAATCGACAACCAACTGTCTACAAGTAGGTATATAGGTAGATACACTCTAAATTGAACCAATACGGAACAAAGAAAACTTAAAGCTAGAACAGTAATTAGGAAGCAAGGCGATTAGGTCGGTTCATCGAGTGGCTGTCTCCTATGTTATGTTTTGTAAAATTAACGCGATACATAAATGCAAACATTTACTGAGAGAAACCTACTTTCATACAAATTGAGAAACCTAGACGCGGAGACTTATATCTTGTCAAATTGATATAAATATTAAAGGACTTGCTTCGTACTGATTGCCTCACTTTTGTCTCATCTCGTTTCTCATAAAAAGCACGCAAAAAAAACTTTTCTAATTTACGAATAATAAAATATGTTTTTTCCCCACCACCGACGGCACTGAAGAAAGTTGATGAAAGGCTCCAAGTTTTAATTTTTGTTTTTCTGTTAGCAACCTCTTTATATCTACAACCCTCTTGGATTCTATTTGGCGTTGTAGATTTATACCTAACACTTTTTTGACCCTTCAGGAAAACATGATTAAAAATTGGAGTGATTATAATAAGTATTTTACTATTTCGTTCATTTGCTATATTATTATAAATGTGTGAAAATAAAATATTTATCCGTTGATTTGCGTGTTCGCGTGTGTTGAGATACTTGGGGTGAAGGAGCACTTAAATTAGTAGCAATTTCTGGTCGGTAAGCAGTTCGTTGGCAAAAGGCACTCGGCAGGGGAAGCGGAAATGATTAAATCCGTATCAATGTTTTGCGAGGCAGCGACTGAATGCTTTCTGCGCCCTCGATTTATTTACCACAAGTCAATTCTGCGCTTGCTTCAATTTATTTTTAGGAACTATTTAAGTTGGAATGATTGGTTCCGTTTTTAACTATATGGTTACATTTTTGGCTTTCCACAAATGGTTATACTACTAGGTATGTACATAAATGAAGAATATTACGGTTTTTATTCATTCAGAAATGCTCGACTTGACATGATATAGATTTTTTGTAGATGTTGCCATAAACTTTTCGTATTTCGTGTTTATGTAACTTGCAAATGTTTGAAATTCGGTGCTAAAGTCAGTTAACTTTAAGTTAACGAGTGCCGAGGCACGGGACCCAGGCCATGTGAATTATGATTTCTGTCTTAAAATTTGATACCGCAGATTTTTTTATTCAATGTTCGGGCTGTTCTCTCATTTGAAACTTGTTATTGAAGTTGGTTGAACCCGTTGAATGCTCAAAGATGCAGGTCAGTAATTTTGACAGCAAACTAACACACGCATCGAGAGAATATGATACGCAAGCCCTCCCCAAAAATCATAATACAAACCGAGGGTGTATGCAAGAATCGCTCTGCTTTTTAAATACTTGAAATTCCACGATTCCCGATTTGCCAGCCACGCAATATGAGTATTTTTATTTCGTCGAAATTTTCCGTCCCTTTTACATTTGATGAAAACCATACATTGTCGGACGTATCAGTTCGGATCCAAGAATTCAATAACGTGAATTTATGAATACCTACCTACCTTCGCAATTGTATCCGTGTGCGGAGTCGAACTTTTTATTTGGGGAGTTGCGGTGTTGCATACATTTTGTAATGTTAGATTTTGGTTTATATCGCCGACTTGCCTAACGACATGGAAAAAACTTGAAATAATCAGTCATCGTCAAGGTCACTCCTTTTTTAACTGAAGATATGAAAATCAGAGCAATTTGCTATTTAAATTGAAGCTTACCGGAATAGTTTTGCCAGAAGGCTGCGCCTCCGCTCATGATGTCCACGGGCGGCGGGGGGTAGTTCCACTGGGGCTTCTCCGGGGTGCGGGGGGGCTCCCGCTGGAAGGGAGGCGACGAGGGGGGTGGCTCCGTGCTCGGGGGCTTGCTCTCGGAGCCGTTCTCACGTTCCTGTCGGACCTCTTGCGCAGGCGGCGACATGTTCTCTGCAAAGGCTACATAAGTTATGAACTGCTGCAAGAACGTAATTCGAATGATCCACTTAAGATTTCTCAATAATCCTAACATATGCGCAGGGAAAAAGCATACTGAAGTTACAATACGTTAGAGTGAATCTCATAAATCAATCCAAATTATCAGAAAAGTTCCAGTTCAGTATTATTTGAAAAGTGTATGTAATTCATAGACAAGCGAAAATCGCAGCATTTAATTCCCTTACATCTATTAGTCAGTCAAATGGAGAGCCAATAAGTGTAGCAAACAGCGATTATGCAAGGAAACTCCACTCGAATGCGTGTTAGTTCAGCAACCCTCGTTTCAAATGGTCTGCGAAACGATTTCCTGACACGGAGATTAGTACAAGCCTTCACCAATGCGCACCCCTTCTTACGTCACGCACTCTATATTCACATGAGAGGCAATACAGTAACAAATCAAACCGATCAGCCATCGAGAACCAATCTTATGCCAAGCGTGTAAAGTCAAACTTCGCTCGCATCGACATCGGGAGATGTGCGATGACGCTGGTAAAGATAAGCCTGATGCAGAGATAGTTCGACAGAAGGCAAGTTAACATGTCAGAGGCACTCGTACGTGGAAACTTGTTGAAGTATGAGAGCGGTGGCATTGACAATTTTGACGTGATAAGATTTTGGTGAATCATACCTCTGTACTGCACAGTAACTATCGGAAAAGTAGCTCTATCTCAAAGCGCTTCATTAATACGAGTACATCCGCTGTGTTAGAATAAGCATTGCTTTTGGAGATGTTTTTAGCAAATGTTTCTTGTTTAAAGTGTAAAGATACTAACCAGTGACGATTCTGAGTATCTCAGCCGGTGCTCCTGACTGCTTGAGTGCCTCTTCGATCTTCTGTCGCCTCTTCAACTCCATCTCTAATTGCTCTTGAATCATTTGCCTTTGTTTTCTCTCTTTCTTTAGCCGCTTCTGATACATTACTGTTGAAAAATTTAGGGCTCATAAGTGACTTTTCTATAAATAAGCTACTTAAATATGCATATAATTAGATTAGATTTAAGAAGAACTGGTGCAATGATTTGACTTGCACGCATTATTATAATTAAATACATCTGAGCGACATTCAATATCAAAAAAATAATATTAAAACCTAAAATTAATAGTTTATCTGCAAGTATTTCAATGTGTTTTATACGTCGTTCACCGTACACACCCATTTAATAAAAAAACTGGTGCAATTAATGTAAATCAAAACAAATCATTATTATCTGCTAATGGCTTATCTAATTCATACGTTTATCATAATTTTAACACGATTATATCTGCATTAATATTAATAGAAGGCGGCGAAATCGATCTCGAGCCATACCGTATCGAAACAACAATTACTTCGAATGCCGCACGCAGAGCAAAACGAAATTCCTTACTAAATATACGTGTGCATGCGCCGGGTACGCCATATTTCGCGCCACATGTGTTCTGTACCTACCAAAGGTACGCTACCATCAAACCTGAAAACCATTGCACCTGTCTCTTTTACTCGTAAGACTAACTTTTCTCTGTATGTAGCCTATAACTGCTATAACTGCAGATACTCAATTCGATTTGGCATTATCTCGTCAATGATTGCTCGATCTCTCGTGTGGATCAAATTTCTCTCTCTTGCATATTGATTGAGTGATGTTCCATCTTTTTCTCTCTAAAGTTCGATTGACGAATGATTGAGTCGAGAATGATCTACGCATCGATGGAGGCTGTGGTTTTGATGGTTGAGGGGCGGACACGGGAATCAAGAAAATGCGATCCATACTTATACTTACTGATACACTAGTAAGAACAGAAAGGCACTTTGATGTTGGAAATCAAATATGCATAATTCTATCACGACAAAAAACTATTTAGAAAATGCATTGAGGTGGTTATGAAGTAAGTATTTCCAAGTATTAGGCACATTGTGTACACACTTTGTTAAGAACAAGTATCTCTTCATAAGATATGACTCCACTTGAAGTAATTTGTAAATTTGTATTCATGTTATGACATTAAGGTAGCAATTTTTTCAGTTTAATAAGATGATATAAAATATAATCGTTTCAGGTTATTATTTTAACAGCGAGTAAACTTTGAGATCTGTGTCGAGATGGTAAAAGATAGAGTTTTGATGGAGTCAGCCCGCGATGAGGTCGCAGATAACTTGTTCGCTTTATGGAAACGGTATGGTATGAATAATAAACTAATAAAAATATAAAGGTACACCCCTTGCCGCCGTTCGGAATTGCGAAGAGGCGGTGCTTAATTTTATTGGGAATTTAAAATGCCCCACTACAGTAGTTAAAGCCTTCTTCAAATTGAGGCAGTTTGAATTTTAAAGTGTGTAGATTTACACAAATCGTTGAGTTATTGGAGGATACTAATAAGATTGCAATAAAACAAAGTTGCAAGATAATAATTGAGAAACGTAGAATGAAAACAAAACGAGAGTTGGTTTTCTCATTATAGATTTGCTAGTAATTAATGTTCTTGCTAATGAAACAGACGAGGTTCACTAGCGATCGACTCCTACGCATCATTTGTCATCGGGTGACCTCCGACACGCCACCGTAATGACGCCGAGTTGTGGACTCTATAGTTTTATTTTACTGCAATTTTGTATTTCTTTTATATCGCAAAAGAGTTAGCGAGGGAAATCAACCTCTGTTTAAACTGACTGAAGAAAACCCTCGAGTCAAATATTGTATACGTGATCGTACATAATTACTTTGTTAACAAAATTAGGACGGGAAGGTCCTTTTTCACTTAATTTCTCGTCAATACAAAGGTTTGCGTCCAAATGTCCGTTCAGTGGAAAATTCGACGGACCACCGAGTCCGAGTATCGATTCGGTGTAACACCTCTGAAAAACAGTTTTGCACTCGACTGGAGCTTATTTTTGAACCTTTTCATCTCATTTTTCCTGTTTATTAACGCGTAAATGTTTCATTCGGAGAGTCCTATTTTAAATAAGGTGCTTGCTTTTCAGAGAGTATAATCAGCTCCGAAACTAAAACGTCAATCAACCGTCTTCCCACGAGGAGTCGGCGCGAACGCTAACCGCGGCAGAAGCGCTGTCGGCGGATCGCCTCACATTGTTTCTACGAGTCAATATTTGTCCAAAGGCCGTCGGCTCCGCTTTGTGATCATAATCCGAACCTATTGCTTCCTCATTCATAACTTCACAGACGATGAATCGTAATAATTCTCGATTGATTATTTCATTTGAAGCAGGCTTAACAAAAAGTTTGGAGTCTTTTGTTGCCGCCTTTGTGCCGGATGATGGTTCTAATTCTGGACGATTGAATAGCCATGATGCAGTTAATCTTTTCTTTGTTCTATTTCATTTCAATTAAAATTACAATAGCGTCAAGTCGGTTTAATCTCTATTCGTTTATTTGCCATTATAATTATTGTTAAATACGAAATTAAACAATATAATATGTACAGCAGATTCTTAATAATTGTTTTATTTAACAAGAATGGTCACGGTTTCATCACGTTATTAATATATAACTGTAAATAACTCCGCTCAATATAAATAACAGTAGAGACGCAATGAATAATCACCAAAACTCAAAACATCAAGGATTAGAGAACCACAAAGCGCGCGATATGAAGCGAAACAATTCGATGACCGAGCGTATGAATAAAAACGAACCACCAAAATATTGAAGGAATTCATTCAAAGGGGAAAAATGCAATAAAACCCGGGCCGATACAGAATGAGTGTGGTTAAAAAGCAAGGAACGAATATGGTTGCGAACATCCGTTGCAGACAAAAGTTCGGCTACTTGACTATGCAAATTATATTTGCGGACCGCCGCGGCTGAGAGCCGATCTCCGACGTTTCGTTTCACTGTTACGTATAACGTGTATTCTTTTCATATTTTCATCCGATTTCCTTCCCCTCGCTCATTTTGTTCCGTTTTAAAAGTCGCGGAACAATGCCGCTTTCCGCGGGCGGTATTCGCCGCGAGCCGTATTCTTGCACGCGGCTTCTTTCTCTTGTTATTATTATACCTACGTATCTTTTTATATCTATCGAATTTTCTTTCTTTAATACTTTTTAACTCATAAATGGCTGATACGGTCCCCTAGGGTTTGTTGCCCGAATAACATGTAAATGAGTCGCTTGTGAGAGTAGGATGATACAAATTCAAATTGGAATCTGCGTTATATTGTAATTTCAGATGGTAAATTCCATTTTCTTATAAGTAGGTACGCATGTAGATATTCTTATTATGTTTGAACATTTTCGGCCAAAAGTTAAAAAACTTGAAAGCGATTCCATGGAAAGTAAGATTTTTTGTACCTAGATTTTTGCTATAAGTATACGTAATTGTTAACGGCTTAAATATTATGTAATATGTATACCTATTGTGTCTTATCTCAGGTAAACCCTAGTGTGGGGTAACCACTAACGCAACGGCTGCGGAAGTTGTCATTGCTTTACTGTTTGCTTTTTAAATAAGAATAAATAAGAATTTCAACGAACCGAGCTGTATATCTCATTTAGGCAAAATCTCAAATAACCAACTACCCTGAGAGTCATCAAGCGCAAACGTATAAGCTCATTCGATGAAATCACAAAACCGATATGGGACGATACTCGATATCATAGTTGTCCCACTAGTGCAATACGACGTAAATAAGCATCGACATTTATGACAGCTGCACCCCTCAGAGCGCCGCCGAACGATTTAGATAAGTCTTTTTATAGTTCTTTATTGAAAATAAATTGCCCAGAATAAAATCAGACGCAGTTGAAACGGCTTTCCGATAGATGTGTATGAAATAATGTTCTGCAGATAAGATGTGTCAGATGAACGTATGTCTGGAAAAGCTGCGCTGATGCGGCCTCGATCAACACGACCCGATGGTTGATAAGGAATGGTTAATGGTGGCTTCGGTATCTGCGAATGTGTTGAAGTAAGAACAGTTTTGTACAACTGATTGATTTATAGAAATAGGCACGAACGAGTGAAGCAAGTTAATCAATTTTGATTAAAATGTGGTAGTGTGAGCAATATTTTGCCTAAAATAATAGGAATATAAGACACAGAAATTAGTCAAAGTATTTCAAAATATTCGATAGGTACAGTACACGAGGGACTATGGGAGATCACAAAGACGATCCTGCGTGCCATGTTTTCGCACACTTCTTTCTTCTTTCGTAAATCAACAAAATTATCTTTTGACAATACGACTATTTATACGGGATATTGCTAAAGAACCCTTTATCACACTACTAGCCACCTCTTATTCACGTATGCACAGAAAATAATTCATAAATCAAAAGAAAACTGTCTCCTACACAAAGACATTTGTCAAAGCTGTCCACACCAATGTCCTGCCGGGTACAGTCGCGTACACTCGCTAACGACCGTTTAGCTTTTTATCTGTTTCCTCTGTTTTATTTGGGCGGCACTATTTATGGCGGGTGCTCCTTCTGATAAACATTTTTCCACAGAATTGTACCGGATTATTGTTTCTGTCAGACAAGTGGGGAGCTTTAGTTACGAGCTCCGAATGACCTTTGGTGATAAAACACGACACTTTCCGTTCAGTGTTTACGCAGCTAGATTATTTGATCTTTCATAACATTTCATCGAACGTTTCAAAGCAACAAAATATCAATAAAGGTGCACGGAGAAAAGTTTTATGAAAAAAGAGAGATCGCGCGCAGTTTTATCATGACGATCAAAGGGCCGGTCCGACATTCCGACTTCTTACGACGTAAGTAAAAAATACAATCTCTCTTTATAGTTACCATTCCACTGGTTATTATATCCGTATCGATACGGTTGAACTTACGGACCGTGAAATGTCCGATTCTTGATATTGCCAGCCCCCGGCGCTGTTGGCTCATTTTTTGGATACTTTTTAGACATATCGAAAGCATTAAAAAACGTATTTACATATTTTAAATGCTGAAATGGTTCCTCTAATCGCACATAATTCCAATTCAACGTAATGTTTGTTATGAAGAAGTTTCTAAGGCAAGTTAAACTCCCGATATTGATAGATTTAGGTCTTTTATATATTCGATACGTAACGAATGATTCTGAAATCGTATATTTCTATGTTTTTTTTACCTTTTACTGTATTTAATTCACGTTCCGATTCGCAAGAAAAAATGACGAATTTTTATCATAAACAGAACAAATCAACGTAACGATGATTGAGTCCGGAAAGTGTCCGTCATTCGATAGAAATGTCGCTCACCGTTCCGGATCGGGTGCGATCACACTTTTTATTGCTTATAAAAATATTCCAGTGTTTACGTTTCTTTATAAAACGGTGCTCCTGAAACCAGGTCAAAACATCGCTCATAAGAAATATAATATTCAAGATTAGACAGATGAAATAAAAAGGAATCGATTCTTGGTAAAAAAAATCGATTAGGGATCGAACGATGTATTATTTTCGTCGGAGTGGCTCATCGGGGCATGCTTCCTGCGCCATCAGTGTGGTCGTAACGTGACACCTTTTGTTAATATGCCTGAATTAATAATATTGTAGATATTTGACGGCAGGGGTCGTGTGTATCGCGTGCGAATGTCTCGTGAGGCTTCGGTGCATCGATTTGTAAAAATATCGATTTACTTTATAAGTCAATATTAAGATAGACATCTTTTGGTAGAAGATATCGCCAGTAAAATTATCGATACTTAAATCAACACTTTGAATTTAATGCCTAGCAAACAATACCACCCATACAATAGGTATAAGTACATTTATATCTATTGATATGCATCTGTTCTAAAGTTCAATTAGTGCGAGTTCAGTTTAATCTCTATAGCTGCTCATGCTCAATAGTGACAATAAAACGAAGGAAACAAGAAAAACTCGCGTCGCACAATATCATAAACCACACTAGCATGGCGCAGGTAGACAAAACACAACCAATATTGACAATAGATGATTGCAGACCGTCCGGCGGATCCCCTCCGCAAACTCCGAATTAAAACGGGGACGAGAAAAATTAATCCTAATGCGATTTTAATGAAGCCCAAATGAATGAATGCAATAATGAATTGCTAAGCCGCGGGTTATTCGTTTTGTATTAACAGACGCCGGCATGGAAATGAAAGATATAAACCCCAAGTCGCATGACTATGTGTACCCGCCCGCTATGCATACCTCGAATCGTCTGTGAGCTTCTACTTATCTCGGCAATTAGTTCTTTGCGAAACATAAACCTCTATACGTATTATCGGCTCTAGCGTGTTGAGGCATAAGGAAGATAAAATGTAATAATAATTAAGGCTCAGCATTTCACAAAGACGCACGCCTTAGCAGCGAGTATAAAGCACACAAGCGCTGAAAATGTACACCTGAAGTCTGTGCTCGCTTTTGCATTAACGAATGCGGAAGCGGCGCTGTGCATACAGGACGCGTTGCACCCTCCTCTCAGAGGAGCTACCCCCCACCGCCCCCTGCCACCCTCGTGCCTCTCGCTCGAACCAGACGCCTCCAGCACCAGAGCATGTCCCACCCGTGCGTTCATTACCTCTACGCGACGGCGGCGACCCAACAATTCAAGTTTGCTTTCCGCCACACAATCTACGCGACCAGACAGACTACGCTGCACCCATACACACCGGCCACTCGAATAATAAAGATGCAGAAATTAACCCGGCCTCACTGAAAAAGAGGAAACTAAGTGAAGCTATCTCCGGCTGAATGGAGGTAATGCCACGCGAGCACTTGTCCGGCGAATGAAAGAAACTCCTCCGGTAAATGCTGAGCTTGTTGAAACAGAGGGTAAATGTCAACCGCGGAATAAAAACAGTCAACAGATAAATGCAAACGATAAACACGAGCAAACTGAAAAGGCGAGATGTGAAAGCGAATGTTGACTCTGCAAACACTGGTGGAAATATGCTCTGCAATGCGAATGGGATTAGCTCTGGAGAAGACGCGGAGTATGAGTATGGAATCAATAAAGTTTCCACACTAAATTTGCGCCGTCCCATAAAATATTCAATTACGCATAAGCACACATTTGCGAAGGCCAACAACGACCACGCGGCACCCCCATTAAAGACGCCTAAGGGCCATTTAATCGGTCAGTGGATGTAAATTCGACGGCCCCAAAACAAATATCCCGAAACTAATAAGGAAACGAAATATGTAAATCGTCTGGCATATTGTTTCGCAAGTGAAATCTTCCTTTAATCTTATAACAAATCCGTGTCCAAATGGCCGGTCCGCACCGGATTTGAATATAGGAGGGTTCGCTTAAGGGTCAGGCTGTACTCGAAGCAGCGTCGTCGTTGCGGTAGGAGCAAATGTATGCAAGACACGCACGGCCGAGATAGCGGCCATAATGTTGTCCTATGCACATATTGCATCAAATTAGTTGTCGACTTGTAAACAGGGAGGAGGAAAGTAAGGCCGCTAAGACGTCGTCCGTGGGTAGTTTGCATGGATATGAGAGCGGCAATATGGGGGTCCACAGCTGCTAGCTGTTCTCATTAAGATGTTTTATGGTCGGCCCGCCGGACCGTGTTGCCAATTTAAGATATTTCTATGCGGGACGGCACCACGTTAGTTTGGCTTCCGATTAGGGGATTAAAGTGGTCCTTTAAGGTATTAGCGTAATAATTGCGGCGCCCATTATGCGGTTGGCATTGTCCTCGATACTCCCCCGAGGACATTATTAGGGTAATTTAGGAGCAAATGTAACTATTATCAATTTGCTACCTGCATTAGAAATCAATAAAGGGTTGGGTCGTGTCGGCTACAGACGAGTCGTAGGAATAAAAACAAAGAGGAAAGCAATATAGTCGCACCACGACAACAGTCAACAGCGGAAAAAGACAAAGTTCAAACAAATTCGGTCCGTCCATCGCACACCTATTCCCGCACGGGAAGTAAATCAAAGGGTGTTGAAACTTTACACCCACTTAAAGCCGGACACAGTAATAAAGCGTTCGAACTTCGTCGACCCTGGACATCAAATAGGACACCCCTTCTGTATTTTGTTCGACAGAAAATTAAAAGTTCTCAGTTTCTTTTTTCATCATGGAATTTGAATTCGTCTGATTGAAGTATTGCACATGATGAGTTTTTAATTGTGACTAAAATTTTCTCCTATTATAAGTTAAACCTACGAGTATATTATCTGTCTCTCAACAATAAAACTCAACAATATGTGAATAATAGAAGATTCAAGTTACCAATTTAACATTTAGGTAGGTACTACGTAAAGTACCTACATATCTCCGGACATGCAAACGTCGAACTAATTCTGAGTGGAAGACGTACAAAGTAAAGCTGGGATGCCAAGAGCTCTGACTGAAGGGTAACAACTTGCTTACCTAACTAAAGCACCTTTCGGTCATTCGATATGGACTAAGTTTGAATAGTTCTCAGTTCTAGAGTCGCCTCTACATCGAGTGTAATTTTATCAATATGGTGGTAAGTTAATTTTAGAAAATTGAAATAGAAAGAAAGAAAGAAAATTTGTTTATTTGCAACACATAAAAATTATACAAAATAACAAAAACAAAAAAGAAAAACAATTGGAAAGGTGTCACAAATGGGCCCCAGCTCAGCATGATGAAATAGTTTAAAAATATATTTGTATCTAGGTATGTCATTATGGTAGGTACTTATTTTAATATGTGACGGAATGAGAATTTAATTAGAGTTTTACTTTAAAACAATGTGTGCGGTATTGATATATTATAAATATACATACATACCATAATGCATTTGAGAAAAGCGTGAAAATAGCCGTATTACCACGACCAATCGTTCTTGTTCGTCGCACACTCCTACAAATCCGTCCTCAAATTTCTAAGTTGTTACCAACATAACGATAATCCGATACCGGCCACCGCCAGCGGTCAATCGGGCTCAATAATTACAGATGAGATTCACTAAGCTTTGAAACTCAAAACCTTGGAGGAATTACACAAATAAACTTTACAGGATTCGATGAAGTGCCAGGTCGGAGTGGAAATTGGTATCTCTTGAGACAATTGGGCACCTCGTCGGCAGTCTTTTGATTG
This sequence comes from Hylaea fasciaria, assembly GCA_905147375.1. Lineage (NCBI taxonomy): Eukaryota > Metazoa > Arthropoda > Insecta > Lepidoptera > Geometridae > Hylaea > Hylaea fasciaria. Next base: position 4,939,232 of record LR990201.1, read on the forward strand.
CTATAGTCGCTTGAAAATAGAATGTTGTAGTACAGGTTTTTTGTATTCTGTAGGTAATGAAAAACTAGATGGTTTTCAGCTATGGCAAAGAACCTAAACTATGTATGAAAAATCTGAAACAAAAGGCTTTTGTTTGTGTGGAGCTCACATGCGCACTCTTTAATCACCCCTTAGCCTTAACCGCTCGCTCGGGCAACACCCCAATAAGCACTGTATTAATTGTTTCCAAAGCGGTGATTCCGACGAATGTATTCTCTGATTAAGTGCACGGGTCGAACCAACAACGAGAGGGTTATTAAATAATTTATTGTCTAGCAACTATTCGTGAGGGCACAGCTCAAATGGTCCGCTAAGATTCTGCAAACTACGGTTATGGAATATTGCTAACGTAAACTTTGTCTGAGAAACTTAAATGGATTCGCACGGCGATATCGGGAAGACGTTGATATATAAACTATCCTTTAGATTTTCTTAACTGACTTGTAGTGAAGGCGAGCACTTCCTTTGTTATTCACATTTCGACCAGAGTTATGAATAAATAGGCAAAGCAGATGTAGACTCTACAAAAAAATTAGTTGCATTTGTTATTCTTGCATAAAAGTATTGTAGTTATTCTTTCTATCAGTATTGTTTGTTACTGAATTTAAAGTACCACATATATTGCTTTACTTGATACTATTAAATATTACTCTTAAATCTAGTGACTTACTAAAAACTGTACAGAAGAAAATGAATTCGGAAATTGTTATAAATAACCGTAAAAAGTACATAAGTTATACAAAACAGTAGAAGGAAATTTTATAAAAATAAAAATTCTAATTAACATCCCCCATCTCCACATGGAACCATAACAAGTCTACCTACTTTTGGATATAAACGGGAAGGCACGTTCCAAAAGTCATTTCACTTCGCGAAAATAATAAAGGGCACCTGATTGAGTTTGCTCTGGACCTTTTACAGCTTTCAATGCACATTTCGAACTGTCAGCGGCAAATTACGCAGGCTGGCCATTCACGCTCAAAAATCGCTCTCGATTGAGTCAAGTGGGATAAAATAAAAGCCAGCCGGGGGAACACGCACCCTCCATCGGGAAACCGAAGCGGGAAACGTATGTCCGGTACATTTGTAAACACTAACAGGTGCCGACAGCCTTTTGACGGTTCATTAAATTAAATGGTGCGTTTCATTGTGTGAATCGGAACTAATTGACATCAAAGTTGATTTGATTAGGCGATTGTTGATGATAACTGGCTTTATTTGCGGGGATTGGGTGTCATCTGAAATTTATGTTGGTGGGTAACAATATAAAAAAAAAACAGTATTACTCGAATGGTGATTATATTTTTATTCTGATTTCCGAGTAAAGTGAAGTGTTACGTACACAAAACCAAATGTCATCACACAAAAAGCTTTTGCTGCGAAGCTTTGTTTTTATTAAAAATCCTTTTACTCTACTACTGTCCTATAAATTTTGGAGACTTTTTTTTTAGTGCGAACAAAATGGAAAAAATAATTATCGTTTTATAAACTTATAAAAACATCAGCGTTGAATAAATATAAGATTTCAAAGTTATTTATTTGCCAATGTCGTTTTCTCTGGATCATAAATACTTCACTAGAACAACTTATTTTGTTATTAAGAGCTAACCATCAAAAACAAAAGTCGAAACTTCTCCTTTTAGTCCAAAATCATGGAAGCGGACGAGTTTTTCATGAATCAATTTCAGACTGCATGATTTTATTATGCCCAGTTACATACATATCACATAGCACGCATATTGAAAGGGCAGAGGATAATTCATTTTCAGCGAAATATTGTCGGGTGCCCGAAAAAATCTAATTACAATCCATTTTAACTTGGCGGTGTAATTTTTGGTATCGAATCTGACATAGGAAATTAGTATCTAGGCGCTGTAGTCATAAGGTACTGTCATTGTGATACTGTCTGCACTGCAGACTTATTATTGTGCAAAGACTTGATAGGGTAGGGTCATACTGCGGCGGCTCCCAGTTCAGTAGCATATACCCATGTTATAACTTCTTACAGCTCGTTCGGGGTAGCTTTTACCAAATTATTGACATTAGCCATTTTTAATTTGTAAATTTTCACATAAGTTTTTTGGAATGGTATAGACTGGACTGGACTGGACTATAGACCATTTATATGCCTTAAAATATCGTTTGTTTGGGTGTCTTGAAAGACAGCATATACTAACAATAGGACTCTGTTTGGACTCTTCGGGCTGCAAACTAGAATTGATAATTGAACAATCTTCAGTGACCAATATGGCATTAACTATCTACTAAATGAATACTCACTATAATTGAAATGAGTACACACAAATGAAATAGAGTATCAGATAAAACAAGATGCAAAGTTACACCTACAAATACTGAAGCAAGTTGTTTAGGTAATTATACTCTGAATTGTAATCACACAAAATGATGTTGATGAGCTTAAAGTTTCAGATAAACAGTTAAACAGTAATAGGAACATGGTAATAAAAGACTGGACAAGATAAACAAGCAAATGGATTCACTATAAAAACCGATATGTGTTTGGTGCGAGCTTGCGGTAACATGTTTGTTTGCCGCTGAACGAGAATCATTATTGTAGTGAAAACTCACTAATGCTGTCAATGCTATTCCAGGAAAACAATAAAAACACCTACTAGTTCCGTACGCTTTTGTTTATTTGTGACACTTCTACGAGTATATTGTTTCTGTGTTATATTACAAAATTATGGTATTATCACATTTTAGGAACTGGCGCAGTTTTTAATTGAGAGTTAGTTGCGGAATTTGGAATCTCCCCAGTTTTAGAACTCAGTTCCCGAGGAATTATAATTATTATACAATCTACAACTTACGCACATCAATGCTCTAGCACTATAATCTTTATGTGGTAGGGCCATAAGTAAATGTGGTTGTAAGCCCCGTACATGGCATAAAATATATAAAATGCTAACAGTGCTCTTCTGGACACCCTTATTTAATTGAATACAGTTGCAAGTGTTGCAACACGATACAGGAAATAAATGTATATACGCGGAAATGCCTCCCGTCTATTTTTGTCCCCAAACAGGTTAAGCTGTAAAATATGATATTAGCAGCATTAATACGATATCCTGCAATTAAATCAGCGTATGGCTTCATCGACATCTGTTACTGGATGTGGTTGCGAGTAAACAAAGATTATAATGATCGGACACTGGCAAATGCAAAGCATTTATTACTCCGCAATCGGATGGGTACAATCGATTCGTGGATTCGATACCTATAACATGATAATCATTCGATATTCGCTGAATCGAACGACGCTTCTCCAATTGCAGACGGATCGTTTTTTGATTGTCTAACGAGAAATACTTTACGCGGTTTCAACGACCGCGTCTTTCAAGTCCATTTGTATTGTCACGGGTTTCGTTTCGATCAACAACCAGGTTGTTGATTACGGCATCCTAATCCGATCATTTCAATCATCCGATCATCGGATTTCATTTGAAGTTAGACAATAAATCAAAAAATTAATAACAGCGAGCTAGCAACCATCCTAGCGAAGTGAAATTTGAAATCAATAAGCGATTTTCCCGAGACACCGGATGCGGTCTGCCGGGCACAAGCTCAATTATTATTGAATTTCCTGTCTCGGAAAACAGTATACACCATCGACCAGACAAGGGACCGTTTCCTTTTTACCAAGCAAATTAATTGGCCTCTTGTTTCCGTTCCTAGGTTTTGGATGCACAAATGACGTTCACCTATAACACAGAGTAGAACTCGAAAGAGTCATCCGACCCAATCTGATTCGATCTGATCTTTGACCCCTAATTATAAATCTTTAACCTTATCCCAGGCCCGCAACAACAAAGAGTTGAACCTCAAACTCTCGACTCATTCTCGAACTTCACCAAGACATCGGAGATAGACGTTTTTGTTTGTTTCTATAATTAAAACGCGACTTAGCCGCTTTCTCGATAATTATAATTCCACTAGATACTGCCGTTCCGGTGAGGATTGCCGAGGGACCGAGTCGGCAACTCGAGCGACTCGGCTAATTGTTTGGAGTTCGCGTGGGTGCTTATTGTTTTGGATTAAATTAAAGCAGTGAATCCGATTTTGAATGGGATCGGTTCGCTGTTAAAAAGTTTCTCGGTAGCGGCAGGATTTCGTCAGAGGTGGTAAACAGAGCACGGGTGGGCGCATTACGTGGCTCGGTGGTTGGCTGAGTCACGGGTGTCGCCGGTCGCCGGCCGCCAGTTTTGAACAGAGTTCTAACTCCCACTGGTCTGGCGCTAACACGCAATTTCGCCTCACTAGTTACTCCGCTTCGATGGGCAATTTGTATTGTGCGGTAAATGTTGTAAAATTTATTCGTTTGTGTTTTTGCACTTTATTACTAAAACATGATGCATTCGTGTTTTGACTACACAATCACGTAGTACCTATGTCGGATTCATTAGAAATTAGAAATAACATTGGTACCTACTAGTTTGTATGTACTTATTGGAAAAACTGCGTACACAGTCATCATACGTATCTACTCGTATGTTCCAGGTAACTAACCATGTGTTATGACAGCGTTATTGTCTAGTTCTAGGTAAAGTGGGCCAAGTTTTGTATCAGATTACAAATACGATACCGTCGCATATGGCGCGTTCACTCGATTGTAGCGTAATCGACAGTTCGATCGAGGAATAATTGACACGACTGCGTCGCAACACTATTGGAGCCCACCTTGGATTGGCTGACTACTGTCGTAAATCGAGGTAGTAAGTATTATAGATTCGTCCTACAAACTAAATAAAAGACTAGGTAACGTAATCAAAGTTTCACTTTTTCTTGGTCGTATCAATGTGTCATAATTATTATGTTTTACTACGGAATATGGAATACGGAATTGTGTGTTACTTATGTATGGTTTTGGTATAAAAATATTATAGCGGTTTATATGAAGTATAGGAGGAGATTCCACCATGCTTTAGACATCACGTTATTGCCTCAGAAAATACAATATTATAGTGATATATATATTGAAAATACTGTTTATGTGGTAAAAATTATAATCTCCGTCTCAGGGTTAATAATTTGGCCGTTACAAGGTGAACTTATGTTACTAATGTTAAAAGTGTTAGAAAGTATAAAGATAAAAAATTAACGTAGGCTACACACAAATGGGAACAGGAAAAGTGTTCTTCTCAAAAACTAGAACTTTCTTAGCCGACGCCCGAGAGACCTTGAGCCCGCCTTCCGATTTGCTAGCGGCTCCGTCAAGAACTAGCGCGATACTTAAATCGACCAATGGTAGGGCTTGGATGCGCGGTGGTGGAAAAACCGCGGTGTCCCCCCCTGCTTCCCTAGGCCCCCTTCCCGTGCGTCTGTGGTTAATTATACGTATAATAGTCCTTCAATCGACTAGGCACTTGCTTAGAGCGGCGCGCGGGACGTTTAAAACTACTAGGCATTGCGATAGACTCCCCCTCTAGTACAGGAGAACGTCCTCGCTCCTGGGCTAGCTCCGGAATCCTATGCTGTTTTGGACGTCCGCGATGTCGTTTGGGAATAACGGGACTTGGTATGGTCTCATTATCATTACCTGACTCCACAAAGGGCGTCAGATCCTGAGTGTGATATTTACCCAGAGTATCCTCTGGGTTACCATCTATTGGAGCGATAATATAGGTTGTAGGACTAACCTTTTCTCGTACCATATAAGGTCCATCCCGTCTGGGGATAAATTTGGCGGTGAGTCCTTTACCAGCGCTGCTGAGCACGTGGGGCTTGATTAAAACTTTGTCTCCTACCTCATATGTTTTCCCTGATCGGCGCGACCGGTCGGCGACTTCCTTCGACATATCTTGCTGCCTTTCCACCCGTTCTCGAATGGCGGATAAGGAAGAAATAAATGACCTGAGATAGGGGGTGATTTGTGGAACAAAGTTTTCCTTGTCCAAGATGGCTCGTAAATCGTGCTGGGTCTCGGAGGGAGACCTCATATTTCTCCCAAACATCAGAAAGGCTGGAGTAGTACCGGTGGTTCTGCAAACCGCACTATTCATGGCATACCGAGCCACTGCAAGTTTCTTAGGCCATGAAAAATGATCATTCTCTACTAAGTAGCTGAGCTGCACCTTTAAATCTCGGTTTTTCCGCTCTGCTGGATTTGCTTCTGGATGATAAAGAGGTACTAAGCTTTGTTTAATACCTAAAATATACATACATTGCTGCATGACTGCTCCAACAAACTGCGCCCCATTATCCGACAGTACCCTGCGTGGCAGACCATACCTTAGGAAATATTCCTCGATGAGAGTATGTGCACAAGCCTCAGCAGTCGCTTCCCGAAGGGCATAGAGTTCAACCCAGCGTGTCGCAGTATCCTCTACTAGCAGGATCCATCTCTCACCTTGCTCTCCTTCAGGTAACGGACCGAATAAGTCGACGGCCAACACTTCATTGCGCTGGTTGAGTACTGGGGTCTGCAGCAGTCCAGGAGGTTTTCCATTGGTAGGTTTGTATCTTTGACAAACCACGCATGCCTTGACGTAGTCAGTAATAATTCTTCTCATACCCGGAAAGTAATAAAGCTGTGAGATCTTAAGGTACGTACGGTCTATTCCAGGGTGTCCAGCAAGAGGGGCGTCGTGGCACTCCTTAAGGATCTCGGGCCTAAGGCCTTTAGGTATGACCAGCTGCGGTGCCTCAGCATCTGAATCCGGGTTGAATCTGTAAAGTACTCCCTGGTCCATCAGGTACCCCCTCTCTGTCCATCGCCGGGAAGACACTTCATCGAAGCTCTCTAGGTCTTTAGTGATCTTCTCTACTTCTGGATCGGCAAGTTGCTCCCGTCGTAGTTCTGCCGGACCTTTAGAGGGCAAGTCGATGATAACAGAACATATACCACATGCATCCCGAGTGTCTTCAGAACAAGTTGGTCTACTGAGTGTATCAGCCACGGCGTTCACCCGACCTGGAGTATATTGATATTGAATATCAAACGCCTGAAGTTTCAACGCCCATCTTACCAAACGTCCGGTGGGAGACTTAAGCGTCATCAACCAGCGGAGGGGTTGATGGTCCGTGCCGATGATCACCGGATGCCCGTCTAAATAACTGCGGAAACGTTCTACTGCCCACACTACTGCGAGCGCTTCACGCTCCGTGGTGGAGTAATTCCGTTCGGCATTGTTCAGAAGACGGCTGGCATATTCAATTGGCCTTTCCTCCTTGTCCTCTCCTTGGAGAAGGACGGCTCCGATCGCGAAATTGCTAGCGTCAGTCCGTAAAACAAACGGTTTACTGAAATCCGCCTGAATTAAAATAGGCGCAGAGGTTAAAAGGTTCTTTACCTCGTCAAAAGACTTCTGCTGAGCTGGTCCCCAATTCCAGGCCTGAGCTTTTCTGGTTAGTCTGGTGAGTGGTTCGGCTACCTGAGAGAAATTGGGAATAAACTTACGGAACCATGAACAGGTCTGCAAAAAAGTCCGCAAGTGCTTGAGGTGATTTGGCTCCCTCATCTCCTGTACAGCTTGCACTTTAGCTGGATCCGGTGAGATGCCTTCCTGAGTGATAATGTGTCCTAGGTACTTAACACTTTCCCTGGCGAACACGCATTTCTCCCGATTTACTCGAAGGTTGTACTCGCGAAGCCGAGCAAATACTGCCCGTAGATCCTGGAGATGCTGCTGGAACCCTTCAGATATGATGAGAAGGTCGTCCATGAAGGCCAGGAGGGTAACATTGGCCAGGGAGGAACAAGAACGCATGCGATCTATCAGACGTTGGAAAGTCGCCGGTGCATTTTTAAGACCAAAAGGCATACGTCGGAAACGATAAGTTCCAAATGGACTTGTGAAAGCGGTCTTGTCCCTGTCCTTCTCGGAGACACTCACCTGCCAGTACCCTGATCTCAGGTCCAGGGTGCTCATGAAGCAGTTCCTTTTCGTAGACTGAAGTAACTCGTCGATGATAGGCATTGGATAGGCGTCCGTTTTGGTCGCAGCATTTAGACGTCTGTAATCGACGCAAAAGCGGAGAGTACCGTTGGGCTTAGGTACCAGAAGAGCTGGTGAACACCAGGCAGATTCACACTCTTCAATTATTTCGTCATTTACCATCTTCTCTATTTCTACACGCATCAACTCTTTCTTAGCTGGGGTCATTCGGTATGGAGGTACGGCTATAGGAGGATGCTCACCTGTATCTATGCTGTGCTCGGTGAAGGGCGTTGGCGCTCCCCCTGGCTGAAAAATATCTGCATGATCCGCCAATAGCTGCGCCAGCGAGCTCCGGTCAGTTGGTGGTAGCTGTATACCTTCTTCGTCTCGAAGTATATTTGTGTACGCACATGATGTCCCCAATGCCTTTGGTTCAAATTGCAACTTGTACTTGATGCGCTCACCATCACAAAAATACCAGCACTCCTGAGAAAAATCGATGACTACCTTTGCAGCTAGCAAAAAGTCCATCCCTAACAAGGTTTCATTGTTACACGCGTTGGGAAGTATCAGAAAGGGAGTCTTGATTACTTTTCTATCTAGGTGCACTTCTAGTGTGGTCAAGAATACTTCCACGTCACGCGCATTGCCGTCCGCAAGCTTAATTATTCTACGGGCTGATTGTAAAGGATGGCCGTGACGCACGAGAAGGTTGTATAAGGTATGGCCCGCAATAGATTGTTTTGCACCCGTGTCGATAAGAGCTGTCCCGTTAAAGCCTAAAATGTCGATGTTAAAAATCGGTCGCCGAACGTTTTGCGTAGGCGGGACGACGAAGCTCTCACGGGCGTTTGCCGCCATTACATCGTTATTACATAGAATACATGACATATCATTAAAACATTTCCCTTCACTAGTACTTTTCGCATCACTATTAACTTGCGCATCACTATTACATTTTGCCTCCCTAATACATTTCGCATCACTAGTACATTTCGCATCACTAGTACCTTTCGCATCACTAGTACCTGCCCAATCAGTAGTGTGCGTCCCCTCACTAGCGTGGGATACCTCGACCTCACACGGCACCTCACTAGTGCACGATCTCACCGTATAACACAATCGGTTATCAATACAATTTATATCTGAATCATTTAAACCAGAGGGATCGTTCTGATTTGACGACAACGAGCGACCGGCAAAATATATACTCGTATCATCGGAGGCGGTATTATCTACCGCAGAAATAAAGCTTGGCCCACTCACTTCCGATGAGGCGAATAATGCTCTGCCAGTCGTCGTCCCGCATCCGACGACGGGGGATACATTGCAAATAGTTTTATTGTTACGTGCCTTATACACCTGACTATCTTGATAGTTTTCGTAATGGACATTAGTGTCTGTGGAAATCACGGAAATATGCCCGGTAGGAACAGCGGTTGAAGCTAAGCTACTGTTCGATAGGGACGTACCAGAGTCCACGCTATAGAAGCACTGATTTGAATGATTATTATTGTTGCATTGTTTACAGTTTTCGCGTGTTACATTTTTAGCACCACATTTATAACAAGACGCCGGCACTGAGTTATTAGAAGTATCATTGGACTCACCCTTATCCGCCAACTTACGGCACTGTTCGCGTTGATGTCCGTAGTGTTTACAATACACACAGAAAGGTCGCGGCGGCTGCAGCGACGCGCGGGGGGCGAGGTTCTCGCTCCGCGGTGTCAGGGCGGCCCCGCCGGCGGCGGCGGCCGAAGGGCTGCCGGCGCGTCCCTGGTGCGGTGGCGGCGCTGCCGCTGCCGTTGGCGGCGCGGCATGCATCGGGGCAGCGCGCGGTTTGTGCGCGGCGGCGCCGGAGGCGACGGCGCGCTGCGGGGTAAAGCGCTGCGGCTGCTGTGGTGTAAAACGCTGCGCTGTGTTTGTAGCGCGTTGAAGCGGTGCAGCGGTTACGTTACTTATGTTCTCTGCTTCTTCGATCGACTCTTCGATGCTGCGAGCTTTCTTTAGAAGTTCGGTAAAGTCGTGGCATTCTTCTCGGCGCACCTTTTTACGTATGCGTCTGTCTAGTAACGCGTAAATCATATCTAACTGCACTTTAACAGACAAGTCGTCGGTAGGTAATCTAGACAACAATGCTCTACACTTAGCGATGAAGATATCGGTTTTCTCCACTCCTTGTTCCATACGAAACAGTTCCTGGTAGATGCGATGTTCTGGACGCCGGTCACCGTAGGCGCTGCGGAGCCGGTCAATGACCTCGCTCCATGAAGTGACTTCGTTTTTAACACTCTGCCACCAAGTCGCCGCGGATGCCGTCAGCAGCATTGACATTCCACGTACAGCGTTGTCGCTTGAAATGTTCGTGCAGTCTTTGTAGCTTTCTATAGCGTCGATGAATGCTTCTACCGATTCAGATGGCTCGCCGGAGAAACGAGCGTTGCAGGAAGCGAAGTTACCCGTTGTCATCTGAACTGGAACTGGAGAGTTGGGCGGCTGGCGCTCCAGAACGCGATCGAAAAGCCGTTCGAGGGCTTCGTTCTGGGTGCGCTGTAGGGCAGCCATCATGGTGGCCACCGTCGAAGCCGGAACCTGCTCCTCTTGAGTGTCTTCGTTAGCGTCGGCGAAAGCGTCGGACTGGCGCCTCGTTTGACGACGCGTGCGTGTCATTGTTGATAACTCTTCAACTAAGTAGGAACGAATGAAATAACACGAACGAAGGTCACTGTCTAAGTGTTCACTTCCATGTAAGTATGTAGAATCGTAATTTACTAACTATTTACTTGCACTATACAATAGTAACTGTCCACCGGCGTGGCCCTTCCGTTGGGTCGCCATCTATAGTGATATATATATTGAAAATACTGTTTATGTGGTAAAAATTATAATCTCCGTCTCAGGGTTAATAATTTGGCCGTTACAAGGTGAACTTATGTTACTAATGTTAAAAGTGTTAGAAAGTATAAAGATAAAAAATTAACGTAGGCTACACACAAATGGGAACAGGAAAAGTGTTCTTCTCAAAAACTAGAACTTTCTTAGCCGACGCCCGAGAGACCTTGAGCCCGCCTTCCGATTTGCTAGCGGCTCCGTCAAGAACTAGCGCGATACTTAAATCGACCAATGGTAGGGCTTGGATGCGCGGTGGTGGAAAAACCGCGGTGTCCCCCCCTGCTTCCCTAGGCCCCCTTCCCGTGCGTCTGTGGTTAATTATACGTATAATAGTCCTTCAATCGACTAGGCACTTGCTTAGAGCGGCGCGCGGGACGTTTAAAACTACTAGGCATTGCGATAATATCACTAATTATAAAGTTCATTATGTATTTTACCGAATCCCCCTGAAAGTTCGTTTCCACTCCTTATTACGTGAAAACATTATAATACACATTGAAACCTGTTCTAACAATTTCACATACAATCATAAATTCTAATTTAGCTCGTTCGCGGATCTTGTTACCACCTCGCGTTCGGTTTTCCGGACTCATTGTGTGTTACTCCCAAGACATTGTAGCTCCGCAGAACGTATATACAAAATTAATTAAACAAAATCTCGGGTCTTGTAATATTTTATTATTATTTCTGCCGTTGTGCGAGATTTTATTAGCGCGTTATATTTACTGCTTCTCTAAGAGAGTGTAATGAATCTGAATGGGGTCTTGATTAGCGATGTTCGTACGGATGCGTTACAAGTTTGTAATTATACTAGTCGTAATTATAGCGTAGCGAGCATTGAAACTTCCAAAGGTTTCCGTCTCGGTACTAATGCTGATGGTCTGTTAAATTAAACGTCGTGTACTGAGCGGCGATTCTCTTGATTGCAAACGCCTATCCGAGCCTAGTTTGCACTGTTTTAATTTGCACTTAAGGCGACGTGGCACTCAGTTTCAGGCTTTTGAAGCTAAGGAAACCTATTAAAATATAAGATTTATGAGTAAAAAAAAATATTTTATTAAAATTGAACGTATTATTTTTAGTTAATCAGAGACAAAAACGTGATTTCGAATGATTGGCTCGATAAAAAAAAATGGCAAAGATGACACTACTTCGCATCTGACTTTATCTCCTGCTAAGAGATTCCATCACGAAACCACGTGAAAGTTGTACCAATAAACGGGGATTTTTATATAGGAGTGGGGATCAGAATATTTGTTCTAAATTCGTTACCACTTTTTTCCTATAAATAAAAACATACAAAATCTAGGAGTTGTAGCGCTCGCGGCCATCCGCCAGTACTCGCTCAGGCGTCTCGAAGGGAGGACGTATCGCCGTTTGCTCCAAAAATACTTCACCCCCGCATTTGCCTGTGCCATGAATATGACCTATATGTAGCTAGCAGTATACGGTTGTGTACGCCCACTGGCCAATCACGGTCACTTAGAACGGTCGAGCATCTCTTTCATTTAGACTGTATAACAATTTCGCGTGACTATGCTGTGTCTAAATGGCCCAGGGGTACGGACGCGACTCCGCTGTGCCGCGTAGGCCAGAGTTCGAACCCCACAGCGGCCGAACTTTTTGCATGCGTTGATTTGCGTTTTTTGAAGTTTATCACATAAAAAAACAAACACGTATAATTAATTATTATATTTACTATTAAATATTATTATAATGCTAGGTATATTACTATACTATTATATGATTATGTAATATTATATAGTATTATAATAATTACCTTGATGAAACGAAGTTCACCGAAGAGAACTGGTGCTTATTATTTTTAACCGACTTCAAAAAGGAGGAGGTTCTCAATTCGACTGTATTTTTTTTTATGTTTATTACCTCATAACTTTCGACTGAGTGAACCGATTTTAATGACTATTTTTATTTGAATATTATATACTTTTCAAGTGGTCCCATATACATTTTATCAAAATTTGCTCAGCAGTTTGGTTTTTAAATCACAATAACTGGAAATATTATAGTATTTTTATTGAAGTAGGTTCTTTTTTGTTAAAATTTTACTTGTTAATCTGTGTATGATACTTTTGATAATAATAAGACAATTTCATATTCACTAATAAATAGTTATGATTTATTTGTCATTTATTTATTAAAGGTACCTACTTATGTATTTTCAATCAGTTAAAATTACATTACAAATCAAAATTACACAAGTCAATTAATTCTGGCACGCTTGTTTATTCCCAACGACCACCACCGATGAATTGCCACCAGTGGTGGCGTTAGAACAAGAATATTTTTTCCCAACCGCCCCCAGTGGTGGTAGTTGGAATTAATTATATCCAACGAGCTCCACAAACTGCCACCACTGGTGGTGGTTAGGACAAAATCATAATTTGTTTGCCCATCCGCCTTCAATAGTAGTGGACGGCACATGAAAATAATTAGACTAATGAGGTATTGTTAGAAGCGTCTCCATCGTCCGATACGTCCACTGGTGCCATGTTGGGTGGGTATCAAATGAAAGGATGAATTAAGCAATATTATATATTTGGTTAGCTACCTATTGCTCGCAGCTTTGCTTGCATGCACATATTAAATAGGATGTGGAGGACCCAGTGTAGTGAGTGTAGGCTGAACCACATCTAATTAGTCCGTTTTTACACCACTCACTGATTCATAATATAGTAAACAAGAGAAGATACATTTAACCCGTAATGTGTGAACGAAACGTCAATGTCTTGTTTGTGGTGCCAGAATTCTGTATGTTTGCATTTTGTTTTTTCGTCGGGAAAAATGGATTATTACGTGAAAACGCTATAACTAAATTAGAAACACAGTTATACCGTACACTGTAACTGTTTTATAAAATTTTCTATCCGATCATACAATTATTGTATCATAAAAATACTTACTTGATATAGAAATTATGCGTTGTACGGCAAAAAACGGAATCCTTATGGATTTGTCATGTCTGTCTGTCACATTTTCCAAAATTATAAGAACTATACTACTATCTAAATTTATACTAACAAAAGTTAGTTGGGTTCCCCATACCTAAAACTGAAAATCAATTTTTTTTTCCAGCAGCCCTTTTGCATGAAATAATCTATGGATAGGTCTTAAAAAATATATTGAGATTTCTATTTTTTATAAACTGAATAGTTTGCGAGAGAGACACAACCAAAGTGGTGAAATGTGTCGTCATCATCCCCCCCTCTTATTTTAGAAGTTCTAAAATAAGAGATTGATAAAACAAAAAAAAATTAATTATATGATGTACATTACCATGCAAACTTCCACCGTAAAATTGGTTTGAACGAGATCTATATTATAGTAAGTAGTTTTGGCAATACGTCATAGATCGTAAAAAATACACTATTATTAAAACATCGATCTATCGATTCTATACTGTTAGTCTGTAGTAATTCAGTAGATGAATGAAGTAAGTCTATTAAATGTACGGCGTTTAGCACCCTTACTTTTTACTTACCCTTACTTTACTTCGCTCGGGCGCTAACTTCACGCCGTGTATTAATATACTACTTAGACCACTCCTATCGTAATAGACTATAAAAAATGACAAAAACAGGACTGAAGCAAAATTCTAAAACATTTCCTTTCTTCAGTGGTAGTTGATAGCCCTAAACATTATGATTGTGTCTTAACCTCCACCAGTGGTGGCAGTTTTAGTGGGGGTCGTTGGAAATAATCATTTTTTCATGTCCCGACTAGAGAATGCAAAACCGGAGCAATATAAAACCCGTTTTTTTTCGGTTTTATATAAATGCGATTTTGAAAAAAATCACTGGAGGGAACAGTTACTGTGGATTTCCACATTTTACAATGCCAAGTACAATACAAGCAATAAATTTAAAGAATTGGCTTAATATTAGCAATTTTCATGTCACAAAAACTTTCAAATGAGATAAACTTATCAATATTCTATAAAAAAAACGTGCTTGATACTTACTGTACCTGGATAAATGGATATTGGATTCCTACTGACTGAGTATAAGGGCAAATAAGAATTACATACCTATATCATAAAAAAACCTAAATAACAAAACAATGTGTATGTTGTTACTTATTACACAAACCCTTACGCGTCATTTGGTAGTAGGTCACTGAACGAAAGAAATCAAAATGGTGGCACGTATTTTCTTTTTGAGTGTGTCCCAAACAAGAAAACCAAATTAACCGAATAATTGAAAAAACCGGTTTAGTGAAAAATAAAAACCGAGTTTATTTGTATGCTTGAAATAACCGAAAACCCGGTTTTCTGATATCGGTTAAAACCGGTTTGCATTCTCTAGTACCGACCACCACCACTGAGAGCGGTTGGGCAAACAATTTATGATTTAGTCCTAACCACCACCAGTGGTGACAGTATGTGGAGGTCGTTGGAAATAAATATGTTTTCATATTATCTCAACCACCACCACTGGGGGAGGTACGGCAAACCATTTATATAATGTGGTCCTAACCACCACCAGTGGTGGCAATTTTTGGGGCTCGCTGGAAATAATTACTTCCAATTACCACCACTGGTGGCGATTGGCCAAAAAAATATTATTTTTTGTGATGATCAGCTCGCTCCATAATTTTTACCATACAAATACCTACCTACCTACCTGTACATTATTCTCATTTCGTGCTCTTCGCGGACGCAGGAGATAAGTCACAGGTTTTATGATTACAAACTTGAATGCTTTTACATAAAGTGCAATTTCTATTACAACTATAGTACAGAGTTCATGACATTTTTACATTGTTTTGTCGTACGGAAATTCGCCATAGTCTCAGTGTTAAGTTTTAATTTGAATAATACACAATACAGGGAAATTCTCTGTAGATTTAGAAGGGAGTAATTCCTTCGTTTACCTTAGTATACCTACTTTAGTTACGTTTATTAATTTAGATATCGACTTAATTACTATGTTTGTTTTGTGTTGTTATCGCAATAAATTACGTAATATCCAAAAACTAAGTGCAAAAAGTTTGCCAGTAGGCGGATTAGAACCCACACCATGCCACCCGTCATCACACAAGCGTGGTGCGGGACCGTTCGACCATTCTAACTTAAGTCGATGAGGCGAAATTGTCAATCGGTCGGAACTAGTAGAACACAGGCAAGTGTGAGGGAAACATTTTTACGGAGCAAACGAGCCGCGTTCGAATAGCGCCACGTTTCTGCGGGCCGCGATTATACGCGCTCGGCATTTGCGGGGACGGAGGTTACGCTTAAATACCTAACCACCTTAGTACAACCTGGCCTTAAGCATTCGAGTGATTGCAAATTTTAATATATTTTTTTAACCATAACATCTCTCGACTCGAAACTTATTTTAATTTTGAAAAACCTTGTTACTTTTCAATCATAAAACAATAACCATGTTGTCTCGTGAATATAAAGAGTTTTACGCAGAAAAGTTTGTACAAATTCCCCCCATGGTATAACTCAGGGGCCAAATGGATTGGACAACTTTAATGGGTACTTGCTCTATTCCTGATAAGGGTAAGGAGTAAGGATTCACGATGAACACAGGACTAGGTGTGGTTCGTTCTTAAAAGGTAGTCAATTTGTGTGTCCATCCTGAATGGCACGAGCCGCAAGCCGACACAGCATTCTACTTAGCCGTGAAATGTGTAATGTCGTTGGTTTCGACCTTTCTTTAGACCGACGCGGACGCAGGACGCTCTTTCATATCATTTTATCATTACCTATATATCAAGCTATCAGCTAGAGTAGGATTCATAGTTATTCTATGTTATCACTGAAAGTGTTCATATCTTTCTAAAGTTTGACAAGTACAAAAATATTACCTTATAGTTTTTTACAGGTATTATTAAGTTTAATTATATATCACAACACAAAACCGAAAAAATAAGGTTTCATACATAAGCAATGGCTTAATTAAAGAAAAAATTTGAAAGGAAACTCAGGCTCAGGTTCACAGCGAAACGAGGATGCATATTCCAAGACCGTTTAATTATATTTGCAAACTTTGTACAACCTGTGTAGGTACTTCAGTAAATTTTCAAATAGATTTATTTTATGTATATATATCGCAACGTGTGATTTTATAGCATATTTAGCCTACAGAAGTAGACACCCGATCCGGACCAGTCGAATAGTCGGCCAAAATCTAATCATTTGCATTACTTACGCGCTCTCGGCGCCATACGCCGCTTCATTTCACAGAAAATCCGTTGCTAATCGGGTTCCGATATAGAATTCTTAATTTTATCGATGTTGCTAGTTTTTCAAACACAACAAAAACTGAATAACAAGTAGTATAATTATACACCTTCACTAGTGTTTAATAAATGAAACAAATAAGGCTCGATTCTGATGATTATTTCTAAAATAATTAAACAATAAATTTGCCAGATTAACTACTTCAAACCTATATCGCTTGCACTCAAGTTCTTTTCAAATGCCTATGAACCAATTCATGAATAATCTAAATATTCCCTTAAACTTGTTTTTTATGTGCCACCTATATATTCGCAGAGAACCCCGTGTTCGGGCAGATAACGTGCTCAGCATTGTTTAGGTGGTTATAAGAATCGGTAAATGTGTCACGTACTGGATACCACAGGCGCCGTGATAAGAACTAAGAAGTATAGACACGACGAAAATGTAGGCACCTTGTACATAAATATCAAGACACTCGTAGGTGCAGATATTTTGATAGAATAGTGAGAGACTTAAGAAACAATATAAAAAGGAGTGCATAATATAATTGGCTTAGAGGCCCGTAAACCGATAACTGTGGGAAAACAACCTGCCACCGATTAGCTTCCAATAAAAGCGCTCACAGCGAGACGTATTAATGAACACGAAGCCTCGAACAGATTGAAACAATTTTAACTGGCCACAGCCGAACCTCAAGCAAAAAAACTGAACAAAACCACCAAAGCAGCGCTCCAGTGTAAATATTTACCCGTAGTCCACGAAAACTTTCGTAGCGTCGATAACTTTGACTGACGCTTTGCAAAAAATGGCAATAAATGTACAGGTACACTGATTAAGCCCCCGCAACGTAGTCGATTATGGTTCCGTATATAATATTCGGATGACTTCAATAATATTAGTCCCTTGAATATCTAAGGCCGATCGATAACGTTCCGACTGCCACATAACGAAGTCCCATTTTTCCCGTATCGGAACTATGAGCAAAATCTGAACTTTTGTTACACAAGAGTTGAGCCGTCATTTCGAACACATGTGGTCGGATTGTAGTCCAGAATCCCAAACGCCGGTATAACTGAAGTCGGTAATTGAATTCCACGCACGGCGCCGATCTGGTGGGTGCTGCCGACATTCGCTGCGAGGTCGCACGTCGTGTCGCGGTCAGGATTTACCGTGTACCAGGATTTTTTGATATCTTCCCACTGGACTGCGAGAGGAATTCTCGGCATTTTTATGGACTGATCATCGTCAAAAATTCTTTCGGGGTATCTGGTATGAATCACAATTAGTAAAAAGGCTAGGCAGTTAATTGAATCGTATGCTGCATGTGTGTTTCATTTAATAACACGGATATTCTTGATATAAAATGACTAAAGACAAAAAAAAGATACACCATGCCATTTGAGAATTCACCATCACAATAACAATGTTAGGAGACAAACCATACGCACTCAATTGTAATAGAAAGCTTCCGTTTGCCGTCACACAAAGCTTTGCTCTCAATAGATGTATTTGACAGTGCAGTCTGCAAAGCCAAATTGGAGAACTCCACGCCCCATTTGAGAATGCACTGCAGACTAACTGAATGGCAAGTTATTCTCGAAGAATGGTTCGTCGATAAATTCGACCGATCCAGAATTTCGTCTTTCCAAATTAATTTCTACTATCATAGGAAATGAGATATTTAGCAGATATTGTTTGGAATACGTATTATATTTCGAACAAGAAAAAATTAATCAAAATTGCATAGTAACTACCCCGTTTATAACGTGAATATACAAAAAAATGCTAAAAAAAAATTTAAATCCTGGACCAACTACTAAAGTTAGATATCACGATGTAGCTTGGATATTACAATTATACAGAAGCATTAAAATCAGATCATTTTAGTTAAACAACATAGCAAAACAAGTTTTCGTGAAAAGTATGAAGAAATTTAAGAAACCTAGCAAGTAATCTCTAACGGTAATTTGACAAATGTTCCAACAATACCAAATGCCTTCCAATATCGAATCAAATCGCAAATGCACAGCCATCTAATAACGCAACCAGCATGATTGAGTGGTCAGCCAACTAATACAATTATCATTAGGGCGGCCACCGACGGACTGCCACTGTCTACTGACGTATGTTGATACGATTGTACGCCTGTTGAACGATTTCATTTGAATTTGATCACTGGACTGTCCGTCCCTGATAGTGTTTGTTTGTGGGGACGGCCAGTCGACGTTTGCAGCCGTTAGGCAAACTGCAGAGGTTATTGTAGTGGAGTAACCTATCAACATATCTGATGACGTTAGCTATAGGGTTTCACGTGAGGTTCTGTTTGAACATCAGTTTTGATTTGTTCCTGGCTTGGCTTATCTTTATACATTTTATTGTTGAATGCCATTCGCGAAATCTACACTAATATTATAAAGAGGAAAACTTTGTTTGTTTGGTTGTAATGAATAGGCTCCGAAACTACTGAACCGATTTGAAAAATTATTTCACTGTTGGGAAGCTATGCTATTCCCGGTACACATTTATCCCGTAAAAAGTAATGGTTCCCGCACGATAGTAGCTAACGTGGGTGAAACCGCGAGGTGCTTCTAGTTTTAGATAATAGAAAATATGCGATAGCTTTGACTTAGGCGCGATGCTTTGATAAGGAATTAACATATTTATAATATTATGTGTATGCCTCAATAATTATGGTAACAACCTGTAACTGTCTCACTGCTGGGCATCGGCCTCCACTCACTTTCGTGAGGAGGATTAGGCCGTAATCCACCACGGGGACCTAGTCCGGGTTGGTGGATAAGATGTCTCCGGTATAATTCTCGGGCATGTTGGTTTCCTCACGATGTTTTCTTTCACCGAAAAGCGAGTGATAATTACGTAGATATTATGTTTAACAATATAGCATAATACCAACCAATGATACAAACATTAATACCTATACTAAAACACAGTGTATAATTATATGACCCACCATCACATTTCAAGGAATAGAGTCATACAACAGAGGCATCGATAACCCTCCATTCCTCACATAATGTACGCATAATTGGCGTAACATCTCCACCGCGCACCCTTTCAAGACATCCGTACGTTACGGCCTACATGTTATTTAATTACGCAATCTCGGGCACAATGAGAATTGCGATTCCTTTACGGATCGTGTAGACGGATTCAGGAAGAGTCAGTGCCGACGTAGAGTAACCCCAAACTGAGCCCCAATATGACCTCTAGAGAAGACGAAAGACAGTAGTGAAAAATCACGGAGACCATGACAACGCAGGGTAGAGAAAGATTTAAGGACTGTGGGGAAGGACATCATGGAAGATGGACGTTTTAGACAAAGAGTAGTGGTAAAGAAGATAACGGGTATCACAAGAATCTTAGAGCTAATTCCGTTAGCTATGCTGATTTGGGTTTACTGTGAACCTAGAAAATGGTAGTCTACATTTTGATTTGATATCCTATTTGATTGGATTTTTCTTCTACTTCGAAATTATGTGTTAGCCATAAACGACTATAGCAAATAATTAGTCAACATTTGCAAGTTGTATCCTGACTGCGTCCCTGGTTTTCTTAGCCGAAAGGTTAAAGCATGACCGGAACGGCTCGGAATCATAGGGCGAGAACTATGGAATAGTATTTCCTCCCTTTCGAACAGCCATAACATCCCTTAGTAATGAAGGAAGGCGCCCTTCAAGGGTGTCCCTTACTGCAACCAGTCTGACTCAATTATAAACGAATAAATCAAAATGATTGAGTAACATCGGAACCTATCTGTTCTGTAAAACAGCATCGGCAGCTACGAAGCGACGTAGAAATTTAAATTGACGGGGTTTGATTCGTAAATAAGTAAGAACGTATGATTTGTTGATTTCATGATTATAAATTGCAAAGGAACACTTAAGGACATTTTTCTCGTCTGCTCTCGATTTCTACTTAAATCATGGGAATCGGCTATGCTTATTCCAAAAACTCTGTAGCTGTCGACGAAATAATAGTATTTTTTGCATTTTTAAGTAGCTCTATGAATATCACTTTTATTTACGTCTCAATAAAATACAATGTATTATAATGAATTTTATATACTTATTTCAACATATCAAAAAGATACGTCTCACTTGCCGTCACAATCCGGGCTATCCAATAACAATAAATCAGTAGAGTCGATTGTACGCCATGAAAATTGGACTAGTCTGCCTAATCAATGCCTACGGACTGACCGTCATTCATAACAGAAGATATGTAATGGGGATTGCATTGAATAGTCCCATATCGGAAATCTAGCGCTTCACAACGCTTCCATTTCAATAGGGATGATAACAACTCGTTGATTTTGTAATTAACTTTGGAAGATTGACTGGCTTGGCTTTCATTTATGTATGTAAATTAATGTCTAGTTGATAGTGTGTAATTTTCAAGTTGCGAGTAACCGGAGCTAAAAATACTTAAAGATAATTTTAAATGCAGGTACTTAATATTTATTGTAAGTTTTCCCAGTCCTACACGAATAAGAGGGTAGAAGTGATTTGTTTTAGCCATTACCATTATATTGCTGGCATTTTCTTTAAAATACTCATACGCCGTCATTTTGTCCGAAGGCGATATTTTTCAGACTCAACCGCTGCTTTATGTTTGTCAGACAGAATTTTAATGGGCCTCAATGAAGTTGGTAGGTAATCGCTTTTGGAAACGTACCTTTGGGTATGAGGTATGGAAATAATTTGGCACAGATTTTAAAATAGCAGTGATTTTAGAATTTAATGCAGAATGGCTGCCTGTACGTAACATTGTTGACATGAAATTGCTCATACAAGTTACATAAATTATATAAATGAGTAAACTGTCTTCTTACGTTTAAGTTTCGCCGTAATTATTTCAAAAATATGTGAAGTTCAGTGGCGAAAACATTTTGGAGGCTCAGTATGTCGAAGGCACTATAAATCGTAATAAAACCGATGGCAATCCCGACTATTCGTTACAGTTTCGCGGAAGCGTTGTTTACGCGGCCTTTTGTAACTAAAGTTGTATTTCACAGCGTGGACGCGTCGGCCGCTATCTGATGATTGGTTTTTGGCAATTAACAGTATTGCTCACGACGCAATAGAGTTCATTCACCGTGTGAATTATGTATGGACACCTCGGTTTCCCTCTTTGTTGCACCGTTGTACCCGATTGCGCATAAATACCTATCCATGTTTGATCGTGTTTGTTTAGAGGATGAACATCGCACAAACAAGGAGACAACACACGTGTCAATACTTCGGCTCGTTCAATAACACTACATTGCCTTTATAGCTGACTAAAGTAAGGGAAGCCCGCGATAAAGGTATTTAACGATGTCCGAACGTAAGTTGTCAAAAAGCTTTTAAACTAGATTGCCAAATAGTCTAGAAAATCCATTAACAACGTTCCCCTATCTATTATACAGGTTAGCTGCATTTTACTCTACTTAACTAGAATTAAGTCTTATAAACTGCTACAATGTTACAGTGTACATTTACCGGCCATATAAATTATAACACATGTTTCAGAGGCAATAATTATTTTCATTATACGCAACGACAAGCTCACTGCGACCTGTCGTCCCTTTATTAACATTTAAATTTATATTACATTTACACAAGAGAAATGTCTACCTCGATAATACATCGCCTTTATGTTGTTTGTGACATGTTAAATTGCTGTCATCTTTTCATTTACCCAAATGTGACATTAGTGATGTTAGTTTAAAGTTGACTTTAGCTTATCGTTACGGTGTTTTCAATGAAATTAAACCCTTTGTCTCAAGGCGCCAGTACACGATGCCATGCCGCTTGACATTTGTACAAAGGTTACCTCTATTCTGATGGTTTTCTTTTTACTCGCTGACACAATATTGTGTTAGGCAGAAAGGGTGTCGTATTGTGTTCGAATTAACCTTTGTTTGTTTGGGGTGAGAATCGCACTTAATTTTAATGATCGACAATTGCTATACGTTTATTGTGATTAAATATCGTTGCCTTGAAGATAGCTCATCGTTTACATTTATAGCCATGTTGGCCTAGAGGTCGTGGTTAGTCTATCAGAGAATAAGCAAAATGATTCCGCAGAATTATCGAATAAATTGTATCATTACGATGATTACGTAGACGTCAAAGCAAGCTATAAAAACTTCAGTAAAGCTATAAATTTAAGTTAATGGAACACGTGACAAGCTTGTGAAAGTGCAGAAACAAATACTGATAACAATGAGAGCCGGAGCGAAGTAACGTGCGGATGGAGGTAGAAAAATAGAATTAATTAAACGCCTACAGCACATTGTGGCATACACAATTATGGAAGAGGCGTCGATGAGTCGGTGGCACGGAAAGGGAATGAGCAACATAAAACACTAGTGAAACACGATAATATAATAGTTTTAATGTTGCAAATAAATAACACGGCGAGGAAGAAGACAATGGTGGTGTAACTAGATCGCCTATTAATTGTGGCGAGTGCGGAGCGCCCGAAGATCGCAGATTTATGGAGGCCATTGAAATTAGCCCTATTTGTTCTTTTTCGCATATTGTATCTTTAGTATTAACGAGGAACTATACAATGTTGGAAATATGTTTCCTTGAGACTTATTTCTCTCAATAATTATATTACGGAGTATGTTGTAGTTTGACTACTTTCTTACCTCTCATTTTCTGCTCGTCGAGGAGTTGCCTCTCTAAGTTGTCTTTGACTTCTCGTTCTCTCAGCACATCCATTTTAAGTTCAGCTGCAACAATAGAAATTATATTTACAAATATTTGTTTATACATTATTATAGTAGGTAGCCAATGAGCGCCGATATTTTGACCCACATTCCTGTAGACGCTACTAATCAGATTGCAGAAATGTTCGCATAAACATCAGTTAAAGTTAAATAAATGGTTCATTGTGTAGAGAAGGCATTGTATAAATTTAACAGTGAGCTAAACCGGTAACAAGGCCTTTAGCAAGGGGCCGATTAGGAGCATAAACACGGATTAACTCATTCGGAATCCGGGACTATTGTGAAGGAGGAAGGAGTAGAATTGAGAGATTTGCATAACTTTCAATTAGATGTAACCTGACGGAAATGATTGGGGGAGAACTTCCGAATTAGGCACCTACTGAGACGTTATTGGATTTTGATGCGTTTTGACTAGATTTATGGTATTGATAAAATTTGACGAAGACAAGAAATGTAGTTTAAAGTAAGGTGACAATACTGTTCACCAAATAGATTTGATACCCCCCAGTCCCTTAAGAAAATGGGCGTCAAGTTTCAATCAACCTTCTTCACGCAATCTTCGCTATCGATAAGAGTCTATCCACCTATACGGACCAACGCGTGACGCCTGACGCCATCCAATTTGAATAGAAAGAGGTCATGCTCCACAGACTCACAGTTTAATTTGGTCCCTTATTCAATTAGGTACCAAAGCTCATCTATCTAATGGAGGTCGTAAAGGGATCAGCCTGATTAACTTGCGTTGTTAGCACCTTCGGTTACGGATGCATTACTTGAAAGATTCAATTTGATAATCCTCATTGTTGTTAGTTAGCGATAATACAATGCCCTTAGTAATATTTGTGAAGGGAATGGAATCAAAAAGGTCAGGTTCTGCGTATGAAAGGAAGTTTTATTAATTATGGTACCTAAGTACGTAGACAAGAGTTAGCTGTTTGACTTGTAAAATTGCTACTTTATTGCCTATTTACAATAAATGCTTTGTCTTTCACTTGAACTTTAATAGAATAAAATTTAAAAAAAAAGGTGTAATGCTACCAAAAAAAGTCTCAAAGATTTATATCATGCAGAAAAGTTAATTTCTTAAAAGTATGTAAAACGAGATACCTACAATTATTTAGGTAAGTACAAGAAAACATTTCATTTCGATTCCCGTTTTTCAATAGATTTCCGCTACAAGCAATATCCTAATCATGACTTAGACCAAACAACATCGGCCCCGCAACTATCTTGTTCAATTCAGCGAGGACTGTTAGCCTTTTCATTGCTGCAACAGATTAAAATTAACACTATATCCGTACCTATGTCTCATTGAATGTTCAATTAAGTTTAACCATGATGACATGTACCATCTAACTAGTTACCGACTTGTTACATGTTAGTGCTATCTCACCGTTTCATTCTGGTAGAATATAAATTATTTTAGAATTCTTCCAGAAAAAACTGATTCGCGACTAAGTCACAAGTCCAATCAAATAACAAGAACAAGTTTGATTTATGATTTGATTCAGATGTTGCTGCCACAAATTACACGTTATAGTACTTATAATATACAAAGTCATACAAAGGTTGCAATAGCACCCTGATAAAAATAAATGAGAGCTATATGTATTCAGCACAGAATAACATAAAGTAAGCTAATTAACAGAAAGTCAGCGCGTCTAAAGAAACTACTGGGGAGATAGAGATCTACAATGAAATACAGATACAAGGAGCGGAGTGGCTCTTCAAGGACCGTATCGACGCACAAAAATCTCGCGATAACAGAGACAAGTTAACTTGCGCCCGCGCATGCTTATAATAAGGGCCCGGATACTGGTATAAGTATCGCACAAAAGCTATCTCGAATTGAGATCGTTAAATTGAAACGTTGCTTCGCTTATTGTATTGCTATCTGGTAGGTATCATATTTAATAATGAATTCGTACCTTCTAATAATAAAGGGAGCGCTAAAGAACCAACGCAATTTTATCTCATCTACTTATTCCATTTAGTTTGATGGGCGAAATATTATAAATAAGAGATGAAAATCTTCAATAGCATGTTAATTTAATAACAACAATGTATCATGATTCATGAATAACTTCGAAAAAAATCATCAACCTTTTCAAGATATTGATTGCGAGATTAATTTCGAATCAATCCCGTCGAATTCGTGTATAGTGTAATTTAGAGGGCTTTTAGTTAAGAGTGGTTTCGCACATGAGACGTAAATTACCTTTGCGAGGGATGGCCATTAAGGTCCCGCGTCGGCACGCCGCGTATCTCGAATCTCGCGATTTGCGAGTACTGGGGACTTAACAAAAGGTGCTGCCGGTGGTCCCTGCGTACTTAGCAGCCGACCAAACTGACTCCGTATTGTCTCAAACTAATGATACACTTACCATTTAATAGATCGCTAGGTCGTAACTTTATCGGTGTGACGAGAAGCCAACACGGACAAAAATAATGTAACAAAATTATTGAACTAATAAATCAAAGTTGATACCTACTAAGAAGGTGGATATAATCGTTCTCAAGAAAACATTTATCTACAAAAACAAGAAGAACCAAAAGACCAGAGCGGAACATTCGATTATTAAATCGATCTTTATATCGGATCAATCAAATTTAAAACCTGATCGACTTGGCGTCCGACGAAAAATTATTACTTTATAAATAAAATAACAATAAAAACGATGCGCGCGGTTCAAGGGAATATATAATTATGGACAATTATTATTATGATATCGAAACTCAATGGTCGATAGATGATTGAAAGGATCGAGACCCATAAACAAAAGGATCAATTTGATTACGCAATTTAATAATGTTCAAAATGGTAAGTAATTAGTTGGTAATGATAATCGACCTATAAAGTTAAACGTTTATAGCTGGAAAACAAGGTGGCAGCGAGAGAAAAAGTCAATTTTGCTTTTTATTTTTTCAGACAGCAGCCAAATGTGATTCCCGATTCTTGGAGGGTAGCGAGAGAAAATTCTATTTCTCTTCAATTTCGTGCACTCAGCAAAAACAACAATAATATTTAAATTTCGAATGTGACGCCCTTCGAGAGTCGTTCGGTAAAAGTCAAGTGAGCTTATTCTTATTCGAAACAAAAAATCATTAGGGAAAAAGTTTTGCTCACAAATTGGACTTCACAAATTATTTAAAAGGTGTTAGACAAAACAGGAAATTTATGTGATGGCTTGGAACAGTTAAAACGAAGGAAACAGTTTAATTTCAATGAAACATAAGTCATAGGGTGAGCGAATTAAGACATATTTTCACGGCCCCCGCTAACGTGAAGACGAAGTCGAGCTTGCAGTTAAAATAACAATTAAAGTCTTCCTGAAATTTACGACTCAAAACTGGCGAAATAATTTAAACGAGCGTTACGGTAAAAGCGACCAAAATGGTTCTTTGAAATGGGAAACAAAAGTAGCATTCAGATCTCCCTCCTGCAGGCGTTCGGCCGTTTCAACTCGGAATTTAAAGGAAATCTTCCGTGGTCTTAAGGTAAAATTTTAATAGTAATATCGTAAGGAAATATTACTAAGGAATATTGTTGATTTAAGCACTTTTAGAGCTTTCGCGGGGCGAATAACGTGATTTACTGCATAATCTTCTATTGTATTTAAATTATTACCAATGAATTGAAACAAGTGGTTAAGGAAACCATCTTACAGATTACGTATAAATACATTAACTCTATTTTATGATTCTCCTAAAAGTAGATTCAGAGTAACGGTAATGGCTGTCATGGTGCGCAAAACGAATTTTCTTCCCTATTCTTTTTTAAACAAACCGTTGGCAATTTTATTTTATTGTTATTAGATTTTTCCGGCTTATGTCACACGGCTGTGTCACTTGAGTGCGGAGGATTATTCCCGCAGTCTCCACGCTAATAATCATAAGAATTGCTCCCTTTATTATGTGTGAAATTTAGAACGTAAAAATGTTTTGCTAGCTCTCTCTGCCGCCGCCGAGTTTCACCCCTCGACGGTTGAAACAAGGGTACTTTTTGAACAACATATGCTTGAGAGCTCTTCATAAAAAATACGCAATCTAGCACTCCTTTATTTGATGCGAAGATTTTGTCATACATGTGTAACACATAATTTTATGAATATATTATAAGGAATTTGCATTTCGTTCACGCGTCGGTATATTTCGGCGAACGTCGTAAATCGTGACACTCTGTGTAGATTCTTATTACTTGTAGTAAACGTACAAATAATGAAGTTGTCGTCGGCAAATAGATTAAAAAGTGGTAGCGTATCGAGCGTGCAGCGTCCGAATAACTCGCGAAGTTATCGCCGCACGCGCACCCAATCTGCGATCGAAACACACCGGATAAGATTATCCAGTAGCCCTGTATTATTTTAATGAGACTACACGACTCCTCGAGATGCGATACGATACGAAAAAGCTTAGGTAACGATGCGAATAAAAAATATACGAGTCAAAAGAGATATCAAGCGGTTGCGAGGAGATGACGCGCTCGCTATGAAAATACTTCTGCGAGAGGGATTTTTAAATTAGCCACCGAACACGATAAACTCGGGTACATCTACATACCAGCTGACGGCAGATCGGCCGATACCATTATGTCTCTGGTACGGCACCGATTAAAAAATATCCACATTTATAAGCGGACAACATCTGGCGGTATTTAAATAAGATATAAACGCGCGAGTCCGCGAATGCTTTGTTTTCGGGTGTACATTTTGTTTCCCGGTGGATGCTCCCCTCGCCGGATATATTGGTATTAAAAATGTAAGGGAGATTTATGCGAATGGCTCTAAGCTTTCATTAGACGTTTCTTACGCTGTGTTTTTGCGGTCACCGCTCCCTGACCGGTAATTTTTCATTTTTGTGCAAAGTTCCGGATGTTTCAGCCCCTGGGCTGAATTTAACTGCATATAAAGAATATTAATGCTCTCAGGAGTCGCGGGCAGGTGTACGCTATGACTTATTTTATATCAATTCACCTCCTGCATTGGGAATAGAAATTACAAGAAATGTTTTTAATGAGAAGTTATGGGCGATTGTGGAGAAAATATACCGGAATAGGTTATATAAATTCAGGGGTTCATTTAGAAATATAATGATTCAATACTTATCTTATATCATTAAATGAGCAATTCTTGTATATATATATATATATATATATATAATTCATGAAATTCAGTATATAGGGGGTTTCGGGGGCGATAAATCGATCTAGCTAGGAATCATTTTTAGAAAAGGTCATTTTATTCGTGTTTTTTTATGTTTTTATTTTTATTATTCTATCGGTAAGATAGAAAAATATTATTCATATTTCATAATTTTATTAGTAGTTCGTACTTAAATATGATTTCCAAAAAACACAATTTATAAAAAAAAAAATACCGAGCAAAGCTTGGTCATCCAGATATTAGATATAAGTATCTAGTATAGTATATAAGTAGTCGTTGTTTGGTAAAAATACAACTAAGTATATTGCACCGAGTAGGTATATTATTTCAAATAAATAAGAACTGAATAGACAAAAATGAATAAAACAAGGAATATTACTCATATTAAGTGGGTGAAACAGTAAAGGGTAGTAATACACCCCCGTTTTCTCATAAACAAGAATATCAACCGTTATATTCCGGCTTGTAATTCCGTATGTAAATTACAACTACAACAAGCGTACCTACTCATTTCACCCTACAGACACACAACCATTAATATAAGACCCACATTTGGCTTGAAACTAGAGCATCTTGGAGACTTCATTATGTTGGCAGTAAAGTCTTAGTTTATATCAGTTTTAAATATTTAGACCAATCGGATGAGTTAACGTAAAAGCGCTAGTGGCAAAATAACTATTGAAATATTGAGTTATATTTTCACATGTAACAATAGTAAAAAAGTCCTTAAATAAAACGTAGAGCTCAATAGTATCAAGAGTAATAAATATGAGTAACAAAAAGCTGGCCTTAATGTATTTAAAAATATAAAAGGTGTTTATTAGGGTTACTCTTTTAATGAAACTTGGGATTGTAAGCCATATTACCAAGATTTAAAGATCAACACTACGCGTCCAATGCCATTGGAGCATCATTAGAAATTTACAATCTCTAATCTATTATTGTAGAAAGCAAATATTATAAATCTATCTATAATAACATGTACTGACACTCTAAAGGTCCTGTCGTAGTGGTAAATGACACACACACACATACATACAATCCCGGGTGCGTCACATTAAATTATTTCAGCTAAGTAATTCCGAGCGGTTAATTATTGCACAACCTGGGAGGAGAGTTGAGAATGTAATTATTATTAAACTTTACGATTGTCTCACTTTACCCCTTTACTTCCCCTGCGAATACGAAACGACTTATAAACCAACTTCGATCAGACAAAAGTACGGTTGAACGCAGCCGTAACAAAGTTGAAATTCCATTGGAGTGGGCTCTGGACGTAGGTTGTTCTACATTAGCAAGTTGTTCTACATTAGATCCCGAGATCCTAAGGGAGTTTCTTACCTTGTTGCGGTACAGGATTCATATTTGAGCAACTGTCTATGGATTTATGTGTGGGATAAGTTGGGCAGACATTTCGCTCCCATCTACGATCCACGCAAATGAAATTGAGAATTGGATCCATTCTTATTGGCATTTTTTCTAGCAAGCAAATATCTGCTGCAAAAGTTATACTGAAATTGCCCTTTGTTGAATGGCCTCCAACTAGGCTCCAACCATTATAAAAATAGCGTGACACGATCACATACATGCATATATAGATTCTGCCCACGTCACTCGGATGCCCTGTATCTAGGGAATTAAAAACTACGAGAGATATAACCCTAAAAGTTCAAACACTCCCCACTCAAAGCGAATAGCAATGTTTCACACATTTTTGCCCTGGGCGGGTATTGAACCAACCAACCACCTCACGTTCTGCAGTTGGCTCATCATCATCTTACGTCAAATCCCACGAGCAGCTCACAACAACAAAATTAGACTAATTGTTACGAGCATAGTAACCCGACTGTCGAAGAAGAGCAATGTTTTAGTTAGATAATTATTACAAAGGAAGGTTGGAAAGTTATTAAAACTTTTCACATGGCTGACTTGACGAGTCTATAGTTGAATGATTTTAAAAATAGCCTCAGGCGCCAACTATGCACCCTTTGCTATTTGTAGCGGAAAAGGACTATTTATCAATTGAAGGTATACTTACTTTTATAAGCCCGAGTCAACATTGCAAAGTGTGTTATAGACTATGGTAAGGGTGGAGTTCAACAACATTTCAACCTTGGTTATTTAACCAAGTTGGTTGGTTGGTTTGATTTATTATGGTATTTACCATTATCTTGGAAAATGTGATAATCTACTTAATATTTATTCTAATATCTGACTTTAGAAATGGATATGGTTCTAGCACGCTTCAAAAATAGGTGTAACTACCGAAACCGTCAAATTAAATGTTTCAGGAATTATTTGGCTGGAAGTATGGAGCTGTCAAATCGATATGAAACCTAGGTATTCTGGTAAGCCACATCAGATTAGATATTAAACCAGCTTCACCAGCCAGCGTTAGCGATAGATGGCGCGCGTGTGGTCGAGTCGCGTGCGCAGTAACCGAAGCGACACGACGGTAATCCAATATGGCCGACTGTCTCGCGTATCGGCATTGCACGGCATTTTAATATGCACAGTTAATGTCACTTATTGTTTACTTGGTTCAGTGGACGAGTGAGTAGGTAACCGCATGTGGAATTATAGGTTCTTAGTACCTAATATTAAGAGAGAAGGAAGCGAATTTAATTATGAGACGATGTTAGTACTTAGGACACAGTTTACAAAAAATCTAAACATAATAATTATGTTTATGAGCAATTAATTTGAAGAGGGTAATTTACATCATCCAAAATAGATGATATTATAAAAATAATCACCTACCTCGTCAAAGCAATGACAACAGTGAAGAGAATTATCTTCACTTATATCATTGCGCAAGTTCAGCGTGAAAAGAGTACGTTCGCGTAAACAAACAAAGATTGAAGCCCGCTGATCCCGCTCACAATGGCGCGAAAGCTGGCGCGCGCAACAATGGCGAATATCTGCGCGGGCGCATCTCGCGGTGGCTCGTTACCTGCGGGCAGTTTGCACTGTGGCTGTGGGAGCTAGCGGGTTCTGAGTGAGATAGACAGCTGACGAAGCCGAGAAATTGTGACGGACTAAATATTTTGAATAGCTCAAAAACTGAGTTGGAAATACAAAATTCAGACTGATTATTTCAAAACTGTCTAAGAAAAATTTGTAACATATTATATCAATGACTTGCTACGCCACAAGCTCTACGTTGGATGCTCATTGACGTCATGACTCCAAATTGCAATTAATAGCTTATCAATGATGAGTAACAAACGTAAAATCACCAGTAACGCGTAATTTAGCTCTGAGCGATAATGTCACGATCGTCAGCATTGTAAAAGCTTTCATATCAATTCAATCCATTAGCTGAGTACACAAGTCCTGTCTGTCTATTTGTTCGTCAGTTTTTATCATTGGCCAGCTCGTGTTTGCTCGATCGGTCACTTCCATATTATTGATGGGCTGTTTCCCCTTCGACAATGGCATTTGCGGTTTCGGACCGTTTTTTATTGCAATTTGTGGCTTATGGAGTGTAATTGGAGGGACTTGAGGGAATTCGGTAGCAGCATGTGAGCAGGGCTGAGGGCTGTCACGTATAAGCATTATGCCTATTTCGAAGCTTAAACTAATTGTCAAGTACACGAACTGTACCTATTCTATAAGAATGTAAACTGATAAGACGGGTCTCAGAAGTATTCAGTCTTTTTTCATACTAAGCTAATAAAATGAGTAGGACAGTATACTTGGTATGGCGCACGTTTGCCCATAACAGTACTTTTCATTGCCAACTTGTACAACATGTAATCTTGCTGTAATTTTGCTGGAAAGAGTTCAAACCGGACGGAATATCCGGCAAAGAGTGGTGCATCCCTAGGCGGACTCTTGCATTATAAAAGACGAGACTACATGTGCCGAAGACTACATTTCATGTTTAATTTTGAAATTATCTATTTTCTAGACGGGATACTACGAATTTATATTGGCGAAGCCTATCTCTCCGCTAAAAGCGTAACGATAAAGTTGCTGAGAATAAACCAAACCAAACTTTTCACCAATAGATGTCACTTGCCGTTCCTAAGCCCCAGAAACTTGTAACTCCGCTCACCTTTATCCAGCTGCTCGAGCAACCCAATCGTATTGATTTTCGCTTAAAACTTTTACTCGCTTAAAACAAAATTATTAAAAGTTCTCCACAACAGAGAGCCATAAAGCGATCTTGCCCTATCTGCCCGCGTGCCATTTGTCCGCTGAACAGCACTTAGCTTAACAAAAACTGATAGTTGTAAAACAAAAGAGCGAAACAAAACCGATGTAACAAGAGCGGACCATTGCGTACAGAAATAAACTAAGCGGTAAGAATTAACAGGGATAAAGGCTTAAAAGAGTAGCCGAAGCAGATTTATGTCGCGATGATCGCGATCGGACCGATTCACCGTGTTACAGACATTTTGTTTTTTCGATTGCACTCGGAATGTGGTATTGAACGTTCAAGTTTATATGTCTCCCAAAAGCATGTTCGCTCGCTTTCTACCTGTTTAAATAAACGCAAAACGTAAACACGGCCACGAGACCCACTCAAAAAAGTGACAATATTACACCTATTTCCCATTGAAAGGTAGCATATTTACAGGAACGAATCGACAGCGTTTTATCACGGCAAGTCCTTTCACCAACCCTTCCCGTGTTTATCTGATAACGCAGTGAATGCAGTGCACATTTGTCTGCGAGTCACCACTCTGCACTAGTGTAAAAATTGTCAGTGAATGCGGCTAGATAGTGATCTGCCATTTGTGACCGGGAGGGGATGTTTTATATGAAGCAATTTTCACGACAAACGTTTGCGGATGTTTGCTAGTGTTGGCATCTACAGCTCGTACTTGTTCTATGGTAGGTATACCTACTAGGTAGTACAGAGACATCATGACAAAGACTAGAAGTTCTTAAACTTTCGCGAACAAGAAACATATTAACTAGCAAAAACGGGTCTAATTCGCGCACAATCGAGTCAAGAAACAGGTCGAGGTATGTCAAAATTATATATTTTGTTATTTGTTTGTGCTCGAATTAGACCGGTTTTAGCTAGTTAAAATGACAAAAACTATCAAGTGTAAGTATGTGTTTCTTCTAATTGACCTACTCATTATTGTGCCTTATCTGCTCATCACATTGCTCTCTCTTTGTTACAGTGCTATCTGTCTTTATTCATATTATGGTTTTCTTTATTAACATTTTATGCTTCTAGCTTTCTTCATGTTTCATTGAATACATTTCTGTGGCCAGCACGCAATAAATAATGATGTACTACAAAATGAAACCGATGGTGCATCGCATTGGCAGTAACACCTATCAATTGAGCCGAAGCGGGCCCAGCGAGCGATTGCTGTAATTTCTATAAAAAACTGAACGGTAAGGTTCGCCAGACACATCCATTCGAAAAAATGTTTCATCAACAATAATTTTATTATCGTAATAACAAAATTACGGGTTGTGTCCATGGGCGATTTTAGCTCTTATAACATCGTCGGCTTAGAGAGTTATTCCCTTACCGTTTACTTATATATCGGGGGGAGAAATGGAACCTTTTGTTAGCCTATAGCATTATTATTTCTCATTTTGTTTTGTTTATTAATACAATTGGCTCGAGGCGCAATATTGATATTCAAGTTTGATGATGACTCGCGCTACGAGTTTTCTCCCCGATCTCTGCTGTATTTTTATGGGTTTTACAACAATTGCGTTATGTTTTTTTTATTCAAGTTGCTGAATTGAATCTATAATGTGTTATGAATAAATATTTTAATGTTTTAAAATAAGATTCAGCCAAAATTTTCGACCTAATATCTCAGGGTGAAGAGTGTAGTGCAGTGCCGCTTATAACTTCGCAATGCAAAGTGCCGGGTATCTCTACACAGCACAGCCCTTACCATCAAGTGAACTAACTGTCATCTCGTAACTCTTTAGTAATACAAAAACAAACAACCAAGGGATTCTTCCGTGCAATTCTGCGTTCACGATCATAGATCACGAATGGGTTAAATCATTCGTTTCTCATGGGGAACTCTTGAACGGAATGACGTGAATAAATAACTGGAAGAAATTATCAATTAAACAATTATGCTGTCCGAATGGAATCTTGTGTAATGATAGTGGTACTGGCAATAACTCAGGCGCATCTGTTCTACGGCTGTTTGCGAAGGCACGACATGCGCCCGCGCATCGGCCCGGTGCCTCGCGTGGTGCGGACCTGTCTCCAGGGATTACTAAAGCAATACTATGGCAGCTTATGTTATTATTAAACTATGTAGCTATAATATTTTTATGGTTAAGATGTAGTCAATTAAAGACGAGAAAAACAACACCAATCCAAGTGAGCAGTGAGTTCAGTCACTGCTGTTCATGTTAACATTGAAATGTAAGTATAAGTACTTATGTCAACCGAGTCGGCCTGGTAGGTAATGGATTAATAATGGCAGAAAATCTATTACGATAACAATAAGGTAGATAATGTAGCAGCCGAAACACCTTGACACTGATAAGAACCTGAAGAAAAATCATATAATGAACGCAACCTTATTTATAATCCCATGCTTGATCGTGTGTTCAGGCATAATGAAGTATTGGAAAATCATAAAATATGTCTATCATTAAAGCATAAAATGAAACGACAACGCCTCGAGCGTTGCCATACGTGCTCCAAACACACGTAGATACTCGTATATTAGTATACCTATGCCTATGAAATCTATAACAAAACTGCTGTTTACCGACTATTTTCTAATATTAAGGGGCTCCTATAGGAGCGATTCATGTATTTTAGAAGATGAAAGTTACCCGGCCGGGCCGCGCGCAACGCTAGCTCCGCGCTCACGGCAAGTCGAAAACGCTAATTCATAGTATTATACTCTTACTAACGGCATCACGTGGCCTTAGCACAGATTACTACATAGTTACTACGTAGGCTTTAGTCTGAAGCATTCAATTATTTCGGCACTGTAATGACATGTCAGATTGGCCGAGCGGTCTGAGATGCTATGTTCCGTTCCTATAGACGTAGTTTCAAAGTTTCGAAACCTGCTGCCGGGAAACTTTTTGTGTATGATTTTTGTTTTGGTGTATACGTATAGAAGTAGTTTGTTACAATGAAAAATAAACACAATCTGTAGTTGGTAAATAATGTATTAGGTTATTAAATGTTTTATCTTTGTTGGCGTACGCACCAAGCACCAACATTACCGCCAGCATTACATAAATTATTACCTCCTTGACTATAATCCTATCAAATTTAGAATGCCGCACGAATTATTGGAGTCACACCTAAATAAGTTGTATTAAATTTATTTAGTGTTGGTCCTTTCTGGTATGCGCGTTTGTCAAGTCCATTTGATACATCCTCTTTAGTCCACTTCCATAATTTTCTTTTTGATATATATTTTGACAATGACAATGACGGAGTAAAAGATTTGTGCATTTAGCCAGTGTCAGGCATCCGTACTAAGATCATATAAATGCGAAACTGTGTGTGTGTGTTTGTTGGTTTTTTTTTTAGTTTTTGCCATCCTTTCACGTCTAAACGGCTGAATCAATCTTGACCAAGATTGGACCTATGAGATGGGTATAGGCTATTTATCGTCAGAAAAAATAGGGATCTTAGAATCCAAATAAATAGGAGTTGAAAATTTATATGGGCAATTCATAATTTCTCAAGTAGGTGATCTGACACTTCATTATTTTAGGCTCTTGCTAAAATATAAAGGTTAAGACTGAGGATAGGGAAAAGAAAGGGACAGGGACAGGGATAGAGATACAAAGACTTCAATATTTATTTTCAATTTATAAGTTGCTTTTTCATATACGGATGAAGTCGCGCGTAAAAGCTAGTTTCAGTAAAGTTTACTGAATCGTGGCTATGACTGTAAATTTACTTTACCACGAGGTTGTGAAAATATGGAATACTAGCTGTTACCCGCGACTTCGTCTGCATTTAAATCGAATCCAGCTAGTAAGAACACAATATGCGTGAACTTTGTATGCTATTGTAAATCAATCGGGCACGTCACGTCTCTGTCAATATCTCTAAAACATCTCTATCTTCCTATTTCCTCATCGCTTTTTTCCCCAACTCCCAATATCTCATCTCCCATCCCTCATCCATCTCCGATCTCCCATCTCCTCATCTCTCCAGCTGCTGCTCTCCATCTCCCCATCTCCCCAGGTCCTCATCTTTCCTTCTCCCATATACCTACCAAATTTCATTTTCATTTTTGTTGTCTCTCTATACCT
This sequence comes from Hylaea fasciaria, assembly GCA_905147375.1. NCBI lineage: Eukaryota > Metazoa > Arthropoda > Insecta > Lepidoptera > Geometridae > Hylaea > Hylaea fasciaria. The sequence goes on from LR990201.1 coordinate 4,976,408, forward strand.
AATTTTATCGAAATCGGTCCAGCCGTTTAGCCATAAAAAGTAACAAACAAACAAACATACAAATAAACAGACAAACAGAGAAACAGAGTTACTTTCGAATTTACAGTATAATATTTGACAATGACTAAATGCACAAATCGTGCGAAGCAAAAACATTGAAAAAACTGGCTCGTAGCTGAGCAGAAAGATTGCTGGAAGTGTGCTAAAAATAAAACGTCAGAATATGCATCCGCCAGATCCGCCATTATGAAAAACGGAAGTTCACTACATCTTCATTTTAATATACAATCATAATCTGCTCCTTTGATTAACTCCAAACTATCATAAGAAATCCCAGTTTTATTTAAGTGAACAATCTAAAAACGCGTTTTTGCTGCTAATTTCAGTTACAGGTGGTGCAAGAATAGTCATATTAGCCATTATTCTTTACACACAATGGAGAATAAATACAAAGTATTATACGTTATAATAAAAGTTTAGTAATCGTCGAAGGAAGTCATTTACGGCAACTAAGTAAATAAACCAGTTGTATACCATGTAGAGATTCTGTTTGCTTTATTTTTTTGGAGAACAAACAGTAAATTCGACGAGAAAATTTTGAGGAACAGCGACATACGTCCTCTCTCTGAAACGCCGTAGCGGGTACTGAGCCGCCTAGTACGCGCTCAAACTGATCATATTCTCGTCGTTTTTATTAATTTAGAAGAACGGAATCGATTCAGTTCATTGGAAAATTCAAATTTCATTGGAAAATAAGATTGCCTTTTTTATGGTTCCAAAAAATATGATAGTTGTCGCTGAAAATGTTGAGCATTATGTGACGAAAGATTATTTTCGGGTCCTTTCTCGTGAATTTTTTTCGCAAGATACTAGACAACTTTAGTTCAACATTATTGATATATTAGCTAACTGAAAGACTTGACTATACACTGTATTTTTTCTGGCTTATAATTATTTGTAATTACAGCTTAACTTTTTGACAAAAAACCGCCCATTTTACGGAAGCTCGCTGCCTACAGGTCCTTAATAATTTTACGTAATAACGCAATAAATGTACAACATTATAATGCGATGCAAATGAAACGTGTGTCGTTAATATACGCACATGATACGGGAACTCAGAGCTTGTAGCTAAAATACACGATATAGAATCCTGAGCGCACCTAATCAATGTTGCCTATACGTCCGATTACGCGGAATCGGGTCGCGCGAGATGTTGACTAATATCGATTATAGCATTTACATCGATAGAGCTTCCTGCATCGTATACTCGCTGCGTATCATTATAATCTTTGACAATTTCATATGGAAATTCTGGAACGGTAAGTGTACGATTCATAGAATTTCGTACAGTTTTTAAATTAAGCTCTTAGAACATCAATTAATAATGGAGATTCTTCGTGGTAGTCTCTTGTCAGACGTTAATTTTTGCATGCAACTATGTCGTCCCTTAGACGGCATTTTTTATCGAGAGCATTTTGTTGAATGCGCTAATGATTTCAAAGAAATTCTCGTCATTATTTAGTTGTGAACGAGAATAGTACTTTACATTTACATACAACTTTAATGTCGGTAGATTAGAACAATGCAATAGCATCTCAAAATACCTACACACCAGGAACAAACTAGTCAGGATAAATAGAAGTGGTTATTTTATATTTTGTGGTTTTGATGCATTGGAGTTCTGACCTCTAACTAGAATTCTCATTATAGGATCACAATCGCCCAGACGCCCGCCAGATACGTATACGAGTGTGTGATGGAGTTTTAACCGCTCTGACATAGTTATATTAAAATTATGGGCTTCTTGAGCTACGAAGTGTGATGCTGACACTCATTTTTGTAGACGCAATACGCACCTTTCTCGTAACTTATCTGCCTCTCCTGCTGCCTGGCATTATCTGCGGCCACCTTCAGCAGCCCCTGGATGTTCCGTAACAGTGTCTCCGTGGAGGAGACGAGGGTGTCCGCGGTGGGGTCGACGGGAACCGAGGGAGGGGTGCCGGTGGGTGCTGCGTAGCTGACGGGGGCTGGTGATGATGACGCCGGCAGTTCACGCTCGCCGTCGCTTAGATCGCCACCTGGTGGTAGAATTGGAAAATAGTTTGACGTGGTCTACTATCCTACTAATCTTAATATATATAAATTACGCGTCACGTTGTTTGTCCGCGATGGACTCCTAAACTATTTAACCGATTTCTATCAAATTTGCACACCGTGTGCAGTTTGAGCTAACTTGAAAGATAGGATAGCTTACATCTCAATTTATAGTCGCAATAACAAAAACATTAGCCACAGCAACGCGTGGCCGTGTCTGCTAGTATTATAAATGTGAATGTTTGACTGTGTATGTGTTTGCCTTCTCTATGGAATTTGGTATACAGACACTATTCCTGGAATAGCAAAGTAGGATAATTTTACTTCATAAAAATTACGGGTTTCTGTGGCGCAGCTAGTAAGTTACGTAAGTTTGTATTAACGGTTTTGTATCTGACTTGGCAGGGAATAATTGAAATTGAGCAACCTGAGTGATTACATTTATAGTAATTTTCAGTTCCACTTTTTGTCAGTGCATTTAATATTTATACAGAGTCATATAAAAAGGTGTCCTATGCATTTTTAGATAATTTAATCATATGCAGATTTAACTGATAACACTGGTATTTATTTATTTGGTCGAATGAAAAACAAACATACAGGAACGTATGAAATGCACCGAAAGCTTTAATAGAATATGCGGCAAACCGAGCGCTGAAACTTTTCTAATTATATGGGTGAATGTGTCGAGAGTTGCGGAGGGCGTGTGGTTTTTAATTGCATTGGTTTTATTCATGCCTTATTAGAAGTGTTGTTATTAAATAACAATATTCAGGTATAGCTTTAGGTATAGATTCTTTGAGAATCAGTAGCACGAAGACCACCACAATATCGCGTTCTTTATTCGAATGATTGTTCATGTGTTTCACTATGAGTTATTAGCGATTAATTTCAATATCGGCTCGATGAGAAACCTTATAAGGCAGTGGCGTAAGAGCAAAAGGGCTAAATAGCATGCGATACCGACAAACGATATTCAAGAATCGCGTGTGTTTATCATTCGAGTTGCAATTATTGCGAGTTGAACATTGATATCGCGTGGTGATCATCGATCTTGTACTTAAGATAGGTTGTTGAGATATTATTCAGAAATGAATTCGATTATTAAAAAATATATATTATTTCATTAAGTAAGTAACTCCCGCTTTTCGAGATACTTTTAAAATGTATTATAACTAGATTCAACTATTACAAAATAAACTAACTAACAATTACACTTAATGTAAACTAACTAAAAATTACACTTAATGTTAAACACGTAATGTGTTTTACTAAATTTTACTTAAGGAATGTAGGAAATATGATTAAATAGTATTTTTAATCATATTACAAACATGTTTTATTATTTTTATGCATCAATTCTTATAAACTTACTGATAAGTATTCAGAATAAGGATATGGAGAATTCATTCGACAGCGAATGGGTTGTCTCTAACCGATTTATAAACCACACTGTACTGTGTCTCAGTTATTCCATTCGCGAGGCCACTCCTTGTACTCGAATATATTTCATATCGATTAATTAATGTAATTATTATATTGGTATTTTACACAAATTTACTTCGGAAATCTCTTTTCATTAGATCCAATAGCATTTATTAGAACAATTTCTCAAGAAAACTCGGTTATAATAAATAAAAGTAAATTAATACCAGTCGGTTGTAATAAATATAATGCAACATACTAATTTTCAAACACTGCGTTGTTTAAAAATATGATGGTATAATTACAGTAATGTACTACGTCTTGAGTCAATAACGGACCTCATACATAAAAAAGAAAGTGTTTCGATTGGCGTCTCTCACGGCCCAAAATAATCTATCGATACATTTAATTTAACTGACAAGATAGTGACCGCTCATCAAATAATGAAGACAACATCGTTTCGTCATTGTCGATGCGCACGATAGCACTCTCGCGTTGTCACAACACCATCTCCCTAATAAGGCCAATTAACAGGACACTACAAAACTCCATCGCTCGAAAATCAACTTTAAATCTAATGCCAAGGACGTACAATCACTTGACTTCATAGACCGATAAAATTGTTTATCAAATAAAAATGATTTGACTGATCGAAATAAAGAGTTAATTTCGAATGGACAAAGATCAAAGTTGAATGACATGACCATTTAAAAAGTACTTTATAATGAGCCAATCGTGATGAGCGTGAATTACGTATCGACAGAATTAATATAAAATATTATGAGTGATCACGAAACAAAAGCGGATGCAAGCGTGCTCAAGGATGGGTTTTAAATTTGATTCGTGTTATTTGATCAGTTCGTCTTCGGTCTATTGTTTGCACAATTTCCTGGGGCTCATCCCGTAGAGCCGTGGCCAAGTGAGTGTTTCCTATAAATCATAGCCAGTTATCCGTTCCCACGGTCTCTGAGCGTTTTGTGTGTTGCTTTCAATAACTATCTACAATACACAATCCTCATTGTCTCACTTCATTTAGCTATTGTACGCTTCGTGTATTTACATATAATTTATGCATAGTCGTAAATGTTATGGTTTGAAACGTCACTTCGTCGGTTTCACACTTTGGGAGCTAATAGGTAACAATAAATAAAAATCTGTTGTTGATTCTTTCGTAGGTATATTGGCAAGTGCATAATATTATAGTCGGATCATCAATGATTTGTTAATTTTCACAGTCATGTTTCTTTAAGTAGTCTATAACTGAGCCAGTTATTATAATAACTAGTTTCAATTTGATTGATGGTACAGACGAATGTATTAAATAACCTACTAAATTGATTAAAATATTAAATACGTCAATAAACTCATCGACAAAAAGCTGTGGATAAAACGAATCTCGCTGTGTCGTCGGAGAAATTGTCATATCATCCATCACTGGGAGTTAATAGAGTTAATAGTTTATGATCTTTAGTAATAACATCTTGTATATAATCGCCGATGTACACATGAGTCTTGTAACGACTTTAATCATTTGTCTCTTTCATGAGCTGATAAATATTTGAAAGCTTCAAAAAGCAATATGGAGAATCTTGCTCTCATCGGTCTCTTCATAATTTGTCTTCAATATGATGCCCCTAAAGAGTTTATCAATCTAACTCACCACAGCACGTTTAAAAAATATAAATATAAATATCGTAAAGACTCACGTGCAGAACGGGTCCTTACGCGCTATAAGTTCATCATTGGAAGCAATCGCGGCAGATACTCGTAATAAGATTTTATTATATAGGTCCATTACAGCAAACGTGCGGTGTCTAGGGATCAGTGGGCAAACGTATGGGAACCCGAGCGCGGCTCATGATCATTCGCTAATCGTCCAGGATGCGCAAAGGCAAGCCTTTTGATTCCATATTATTTGCATCCAAGATTTATCTGCGAACTTTTACTATGCTCAAGCTTCGTTTGACTCTTGTTAGGTACTCGATGCCCATTAGAAGATAATTAGCGCTAATTGAAACATGGAATCGATTTTACGATTTAATAAGTTGGATGTCTAAAATAAAAGTAAGCACGGTTTATGGCTGATAATTTCCGAACTATGAATGCTGAAGGATCCAGAGCTATTACTGGGTAATTTCACCGTGCATTACATGGCGAGTACGTTGCGAATATTGAACGGGTGATATTAACCCGTGTTAATGCAACACGGACACTTTCTTGTCGTGCGCCGCCGAGATTGCATCGAACACCATCCCTTTACTCATTTATCGTCATATTATCTAATTTATAATTAACCGAATTAAAAGTATATCAGCACTATAATGATTTCCAATCGGTTTCGCTATCGATTTCAGAATCGATTAAAATTCTCAGCTTTACGTTTGAATACTGATCAGCAAAGAGCTTGGTATCAAACGATTATTTTTTTATCGTATATAATTTTATCTGATGGATCCTTAGTTTTGTAGATTTTATTTTTGGTCCGTTCACGGACAGTTTCATATACCTACATGCATAATAAGTGAATTCCATCTTTGTAAGCATCTTCACATTAGCTAAGGTAGGCTGTATATTTCAACACTCAGATAAAAAAGGAATGTCCTTAAAACAGATGTACAATTTTACCTTCATCTTCTTCCTTGACATTGTGATCGTCTTGATCGGACATTGCCGCATCGCTTTCGTCGGAATGCGACCTCGGCGACGCAGCAGCAGTGGCAGTGGAGGGCATGCGAGGAGGCTGCGGCGTCCGGCGCGAGGCTGCAGAGCTCCTCCCGCTGGCGGAACCTTCGCCCCTGTCCCCGCGGTCGCCCCTGTCAGGCCGCTCGCGCTCCCCAGAACCGGACTTGGACAGGTTCAGCACAGGACTATGGCCCGGGGAAGACCCTGTGGAAGAAGATGCGAAAGCTGTGGAAAAAGAAGGTTACACGTTTCAAGGTTTGAGATGTTCACGAAGTGCTTCGTGCAGTCGGTTTTGGTTTAACTAATGGCCGATATGACCTTATAGTATGCAGTTCATATGTCACTAAATCAACAGTCTTTAAAAAGCTCAATCAGTTTCGGACGCCGACTGAAAAAGATGAAAAGGTGTTCTTGATTATTATATAAATTAATTTGAAAGTATGTACGTATAACAGCTTAAAATATAAACAACATAATGACATACACCTATCGTCTTAATTAATAATGACACCTGCACAAAGAATGACCATCAGTCCGCGTTGATTTAACAGGTTATATTGGAGTAAATATTTTGCCACCCGAGCTATGCAAACTGACCTGCACAATATGCCAACATAACTTTAATTAAACTCACCATTATGTGAGCCATCGCGGGCTTTATCCATCGCCATAACTCGATCCATATCGCCTCGTTCGTCACGCAATCTGCAACAATGATAAATCACACAATTAAAACCGTACTCAAGTAGCGAGCATCAAATGATGAGCAGATCTTGTTATGAATATTAAAGTCGAACTGTCTGCAATCGGACACGCTACCTCACAAAATGAATACGGACAAAGCTACTGACAAACAATTGTATCATTTGAAGCCTAAAGTATGCTTCCCACTGTGCCGTGGAGCTACTACAAAGGCAAAAGTATAATATTGTAGACCCCCGCTGGGGTTCTTTGTGAACGGATGAAGATGGTGTATGTAATCATTTTGTATGCCGATATCTTATACCGCTACCCCTAATTCCGCGGCTGCTTTTTGATTGTGAATTATTGAGCTTCTGATGCTTCCGTTTCAATTCTATTTTTATTAATATTTACTTTTTTGTTTCATCGTCTGTGAGAAACTTTTATTGGATTCTGGGCGTGGTTAATTTTGTGAATGAAAAAGACGATTCCAACGTTAGTTTTTTAATTTTAAAGTAACATACACTTGTTATAATAAAAAGCTGCCTGCTATGTTTCCTTCACAATAGAATACAACACGAAAAAGTGCTTTTCACAAACCGTAGATATTCGTGGATGATGAAAAATGAATTCGTTGCCGGAACCAATTTTCGCTCATTTCAAAGGGACTAATGCTACAATTTTTGCCCAGTAATGCCTTTTGAACATTTGAATATAAATGACGTCTGAAAGTGAAATGTAACATACATAATAAGTGGCTGTTTTAAGCCTTCGCGGAACCCTTTTGTGGATTATAGAGTTGCGATGATGTAGATCCTCCAAGATGGTTTGTGTATTCTTTGAAATTCTGAATGTTACAAGCATTTACAAGCTACATGTTTCTAGTAAATGAAATTATGATATAACCTTCTTCGTATTGTTAGCCTCAGTTATATCTAAGATCTGTCTTCTTATTTTAATAACACATGTAAAGAAAAAATTAATGTCATACACCTAATAACATTTTATTCACCATTGCAATAAAAAAGGTCTGTTATGTATTTATACTAACATATTCGCTCAACTAATTCGCCTACATTAGTTTTGACTAATACAGCCTTAGCTCTTCTGTCGTTTGTAGGTCTACGTTCCAACCCTCGAAATGGAGTCGTTTGGTACTTTACTGACGAGTCACGGAGCTCCGTTTGAATTTAATATATTTTTCATTTCCGGCGTCATTAATATGTTAATAATTCCATATACTTTGTAAAAAAAAAAGTATATTATAATATAATATTGCAAAATTATGATTACAAAAAAAATTATACCTAGGTAATAAGTATTAAGTATGTATTATTTGTTCCATGTAAAAATTGGACTTTATTATTTCTTTCCAAAGGCGTTATTCAAACAACTATTTCCGAAAAATTATGGCCGTATACTTATATCTCTATTTAGAATCTGGTTAATGTATAAAGTAACTGAGCGCACTTGTAATATTTATTATTTCCCCGTGTTAGGAGCATAATAATATTAGAAACTTTTTGGGTATTTGGAACACTATATCAACAGAATCGATTGAAAACAAACAACGCGTATCAAGTTTTTGTCAATTAAAAATTCCTAACAAGGTCTTCGTATCAGAAACTAATACAAAAAAAAACTATGGAACGCATCAACACGAGATCGGACAAAAGATAGCGCTCAAATCAATAAAATAATAAATTATTTCCACTTCCTCTACTTTATTTTTATAAATGTGTTAGTTTGATTGATGATTTCACTTCATGCGTTTTCGTAACAAGCTTTGAACATAACTTTTATCTATAACTTTTGTTTAGTAGGTACCTACTGATTTTATGAATGTTAGACAAACTGATTAAAAACGAATCTATATATTTGTGTTTATTTAATAATATAAGTAGGTACGTAATAAATTAACACAATTATTTCCCCGAGTTTTCATAGACTCTAAACTAGTGTAAACTTTACCACAAAACACAAAAGCTTTAGACAATGTTTAACGCAAAATGGCGTGTGCTTTAAACCGAGCCGGTCAATGATTGGATGATACTCAGATGATATAACAGTCATTATGTAGCTGCACCGGACACGACAGCGAGGTAACGAACTCACATGAAGGTTAACGTAGTTAGTTAACGTTAACCATTGCCATTACAGAATGGGTAGTGGCCTAAACAGATATTCCGGGGCCACGAGCGCGGACAATGCGTCGCAATCTACCACCGAAGCCAATGTTGATTAGTTAATACTGGACCATTCACATGGGCTAATGCCGCACTGGCCGTTGCTCGTGCCCGTGCTCACCGTTCCGAACCGTTCTTGCATACATAATCTGATTAGCTTAAGTATTGAACAAAACACTATTGACAATTTACATAACCTCCGAAAATGCAATGTCGATCGAAGCCGACCAAATGTACAATCCGCTTAAGAACATACATAATTAAGTTACATCTACCGAACACAGACCGTTGCGGATTCGCATTCTCTGTAATCGATTAAGAAAATCAAATCGCTCCGGAGCGTCACTGCGTAAAACATTTGCTTGACACCCAAATCAAAAATCGTTTTAGCGCACCCTCGCGAGGGAGGTCGGGAAGCGTCGACGCCTCAACATTTATTATTTCAGACATATCACTCACATGCAAAACAAACTCGGTCCGATCCATCACAAAGTTTCGTCTCACCCCCAGACGAGTGGTAACACAAATCGAGTGTGTAAGTATCGCGGTCTGAGGAAACTGCTGCCGAGCGTTTGTGGTTATCCAGCTATCTGATGCTCTGTGATTTACTGAATGAATAATACGATTTACTGAAAACATTACATACATTTATTATATTGTGGCGATTGTAGATAATCTTCAACAATATAAGCGGTTAAACCAAAACGAAAACGATTTTCATATATTTTATGGAATGAGAATCTTGTTAAGAAGTGAAACAGGAAAAATCCCAATATTCAGATTAAATAACAAACACCGAACAAAGAACGAGAGGCGTACAATCTTGAGAGAGTAAATAAGCTTGTTCATCCAGAAGAAATGAGCATTGTAACCCCCCAAACAGTCAACAAAGCTTCGAAGAAAATCGAGCGAAAAAAGGCTAAAAACACCTTAGGGGTTTACTAATCGAATAAAAAATATCAGCGACCGATGGCAGTGTGTGGGGGAGGAATGGAATAAATTATAAAGAAAATACAAGTAAAGGGGGCCCCGTTATGAGTAAAAAGTTTGAGTTTGAGGCGTATGCAGATAACGCGATGTTTTGCTTTCGGAATGTTGTGACAGCAATTGGCTTTTGGAAGATTCTATGATACAGAATGAAAATAGATCCATGATACAGAATTAAAGTAGGCATAGAAACGTTACGGTCTAATTAATTACTCATATAAAATGAAAGTTTAGTATAACTAGAAATTGCTAAATATAATCTCGAATCATTGGCAACCATAAATAAATTCTTTTAAGATGCATTGATAACAAGCATGATTGTTTAGAAAAGGAGACATAGTTACGCCAAAGCATACAACCTAATAAACCTTAGAAGAAACCTTAGATTTAAATCACTTGTTAGGATGAAATAAACCTTGTAACAACCTTATCAATGTTTAAAACACAGGCATTTAGGGCGGGGACACCGAAATGCCGGAATAATAGGAAAGAAGTAACATGATGACTTGTCGCGGCCGCACCCTCCGCATAAACGTCACGATGTCATTTGTAAAAATTGCGGCCTTCCGAACTTCTCCAATTTGGGAACAGAAACTCCAAAGAGATGAAAATTGTGGGCTTTTAGATGGTAGTCTATTTTATTGAACAAAATATTTCATTGAAGTTTAAAACGTAACAGGAGTTTCTATTAAACGCACTTATCTTTATCAATTCCGGTTCTTGTTCTGGTATGAATACGCCTTCTTCTTCCAAGTCGAAGACAAAGAATAAGAAATCTGTTGCGTGTTGAAGTATTTCAATCAAAAGTAATATTAGTTTTTGAGATCAAAATTGCTAAACTACATACTATAATATTTACATCCACACGTACGAGTAGCTCTCGTATAGTTACATAATTAAAAATAATTCAATACTTAATTGAAACAAAATAAAAATAACTTTATTAGAATAGATTAATGAGTAAGATAGATTATTTGATGTAAAATCATATTAAACCCAGTAACAAAATAAAAGTCTTAAAATCTGTAATAGTCAGTGACTCCATAACTTTTCTGTTCTAAAGCGGAAATGTCTAACCAAAATAAGCAAATTCGGGGGCGACGAAAAGAAATGGTGGAGACAGTGGGACCACCGCGGGGAAACCGGAGACAGTTATTTAAATTTAAATAATATAATATGAAAAAAATTACATCTCTTAATACCGTAATAAAAGTGCACTAAGCGACCGGGGCATTACGCTTGCCAAATGCAAAGAGGAACATGCAAATCTACCCAAGGGACGTGAAATGAAAATGTAAAATGTGTTTGGAACAAAATAAAATATGTCTTCGGAGCTTCCGAGCTCATTACGATATTACGAATACGTGAGAAGATTTAAGTTGTCTCTGGGAAAGCTGTGAAGATAGATGACGTTATAAGATGGTAAACTCTACCCACTTACGTGAGAGGGAAGAATTTGTTGCTAAAATAAAAACATAAAATGTAAATGGCAATAAACAGCTCATAATTTGTAATAAGTTTATTGCGTTAATTAACGCATAGGCACGCAATCGTTGTAGAAGTTAATTGAATTGAGAGACAACCAGCCGCTACCGGCACGGGAGGCGCATGAGTTTATGTAAAGCAGGCCGGATATAAAGAAATAACGTAGCATTTGTTCGCAGTAGGCTACCGGGGCGTAACGAGCGCCGATCGGTTCCGATGTTATTAGGATTTAAGCGCCGGCACGTCGCGACTCGCCCTTGTCGGATAATTATGCAAAATTGCTTCTACGATTCAGAGACCCCGGCTTTTTAGGGGCATTACCATTACACGTAATGGGAATGCGTTTTGATAATGTCGAATTTCATTGCGAGATTAGAAACGCGACTCGCTTATTGGACCGTTATATTAGACTGTTTTAGTCAATTTACATTCCATTAAGGTAGATTTAAGGTGGCATCATTTGCTTGGCCTGAGTCAATATAAATGGGAACTGTCACCTCATTTAAGGAATGTGTTGTAATCCTATACGGACAATTCAGCGACCGCCGATTGCATAAATAAGGCTTCGGTGCATGTGGTGTGACCGCAGAAATTCACATTCATCGGCACACTTCCAATTCATTCCCTCGTGTAATGTAAAGCGACAATCCCTTTCTTACATACTAGCGGCTTGAAGCGCTAGGTCTTGTGCTGCGTAGATTTGTAATAGTGGTTTCGTATTAGACGGGTGGGATTCAACATCGATGAAGCCGCTGGCTCATCATGATCGAATCATCGAACGTATGGGTAATGATCGCGATTGAAGCGATCACTCGCGTCGACCGCAACATGCTTCGAACGAGACGATAATGACAGACTTATCGATGCAAACCTTCAACTATATAAATCGTGGTTACATACGTTTTCTTTGTTCAAAAAGCATTATATGATATTGTAGATCAGAGACATTAACCGACACAGTGAGATACAGGAAGTTTATAATTAAAACTGTAATTGATTGGGAATAGATAAACAATATCGTTAGATTTAAACTCTTGTCTCTTTACAGATATTATCCGACATTCAAACGCAGTATCTGCATCGATTTATCTCTAACCAGAGTTGGTCAATGTGACACATCGATCATAGTTTTGTCCACTCCATTGATAATGGTAACAACTCTCTTTGGATAGATAAACTTGTGATTGAGACAGTGCTATATCAGAGTTAATGAATCAAATATATAATGGAGATAGGATATAATATTCATTCATATTTAAAAAAAGTGACGATTGATTATGATATTTTATAAGTATCACAGAAATCTTTAAAGAATAAAGAACACAGTGCATTTTTGTGAGACACTTCATTATAATATTATACTCGTATACCAATTAGAAAATGACTGAGGTACCTAAGTAAATAAAATTGTAGAAAAAAAGATATCTAACAAACTAGATCTGAGGAATCAAAATGACGAAATAAAACCTTACCGTCTATACAAATACTAATTGGTAGGTAAACTCTAGTTAGCTCTCACGGAAAACTTTGTAAGTACTACTACTAGTACTTAGTATGTACCTACTAGTTTAGATAAACATCTTAGCATAGATAACGGTAGATAATTATAAAAATCTACTTTCGCTTACTGAAATCGAAGGTTTTCTGCGAGCTGTTACACCTGACTATTTATCCATAAGTTGTTAACATGGCATATAATTAGAAAAAATATTAATTTTCTAATTAAGCTAACAAGCGGAATGAAACGTAATCGGCATGACATACCGATTTAAAGATTAAGGCTACCTACACATACTAGTTTAGCATTACATCACTACAACGTATTGTAATTAATTTTGCTATGCTTACTCAATGTTTCATTAGTTTAGATATTCCACAGTTATAGCACTGTTATACAGCCTTTCAAAGCAAGACTTGAAGTCAGGAGTACCTAAATTGGTTTATTAAAGACAAGCATTGCTGAATCAACCGACCGCGTGAGGAATCTGTCGCGCAAGCATTGGATAAAAAGTTGACCTATTTGGTAATGGTTATCCATTAGTAGGACTTTTTTTTATTAGTAATATTAAAATATAGCATAATATTATAATCAGTAACACAAAAACCTGACAGTGCCCAATCTTTCTTCAACAAACCATGCATCTCGTAAAACATAACAGCCGCCTAATAAACAGTTGACGTTTACGTTGAACGATTGTTCAAAATGGTCATTAAAATAATATCCACGATAACAATTAATCCGACAAACGTGTTAATCGAACATTTAAAAAAAGAACGAGTAAACAGATCGGAAAATTAACGGAACAGATACAAACACGCTATTATTGTATCGACTACAAGTATCCGAGTACATACGTCACATTTTGAAACGGGGAGTTTGGCAGAAAGTAAACAGAAAATATAATTTAGAAGCAATTTGCCGGGGATATGTCTGCAATCAAATTGTCTCGTTAATACCACGGTGCTATCAAAACATTTGATTTGTGGCCGCTGGTGGGGCCGCGGTTATTTAGCCGCGCCGTGCCATGGTTAACTTCGTTGGATGACCCTCGCTTGTCATCGCCAATTACTGTTTATTATTTCTGACAAATGTCCGATAATTTCGATATTTGAATTTCAGTACTGCGATATTATTTCGAGCCTTGACAGCTGGTACCGCTATGTCATCAGTTTTGAAACGATTTTCTCAAATCTACACTAATTTCCAATTAGTAAATTAAACTTATTCTCTCTATTAGTATAAAAAAGCGTCTAGTCAGTGGTTTCCGCATACACGCTTATATATATCACGCAGACAATAACACCAACAATTAGACATACAGTAATAAAAACACGATTTATTCCCCGTGTGAGTGTTTACACGACAATCCGCGGTTTTCCCGATTTATGCGCACTCACACTCGACTCACAACTGGCGCGAAGTCAGCGAGCAAACACTCGCAAACAGTGGAACACTTTTTATTCACGTTTTACAATTCCCCCAAAAGATTTGCATAACAGAACGGGAAAGGTCAGGAAGCGAACGGAATGGCAAGTGTCCGGTTTGATGCTTGCTCAGCATTACTCGAGAGTGCGCTCGTTTAGAATGGAGCATCTACTTGAATGATCGACGTGGAACTGGAAAACGGCGAGTGATGTTTTAAAAAAATACCTACCTTCTTAGACGAATAATTTTGGGTTATTAAATGTGATATATTTTAAGAAAATAATTGAGAATTGGTTTCACTCCAAATTCAATAATTAAACTTAGTACCTACATAGAGTGTATTAAAAATTCATGCAATTCATTACTGATGAAGATATTTTTGTTTAATAATCTCCATTTCGGAATATTAGTAAGTAGGTACATTAAGCACGTCATGATTACATCGTACTTATACAGACCATCTAGAATCTAGATAATATTATACAAGATATTAATAATTATATTATGTTTGAATTTCCCGGTAAAGGCTACTTACTACCACAGTCAACAGAATACTTTTCTAAGTATGGCCAGTGAAACTGTCTGCATCTAAACGCAGCACTGAATGTTCAAGCGCAGGCGTCCGGGATGCATATTCATGGTTGCCCCGCGCCACATGCAAATTGTGATTTACACACCATAATGAATTCTTTTGATCTGTGGATTCAGATATTTGATTTACCCCATCGATGTGGCTATTAAACATGACACGTTGATTTCGTATTCATAGTTTCTGTGCACACCGATCTTCATTTGTTAATTAATGTATTATTTGAAAAAAAAAAGGGTTTGTCACTAATCGCGTCAAATATTCCGGTGATATCGTCAACTTGCCTCTGGTTTTATAATGGTAAGAAAATAAAAAAGCAATCAACATTAACAATACAACTTTTGTGACAGAACCAGTTGCGTGATCAAGATATAAATTATGGAGATAGGCAATCAATATGAAAGACGTAGGTACAAAACAAATGGTTGAAAAAACTCAACTAAAAAGTCGTATAATTACTGAAGAGATATTCAACTGTTGGAAAGAAACGCAGAAATGACAAGACGATGACAAATGAGCATCGCGCATCCAACGCAGACGGGTGGTGGACCTCATCAAATTATTCCCCACTTAAAAAATCTCCGTAAACAAAAACGGGGCACGAGAAAAAACAGTGAAGTAAAAAATAGGTATTGGCAACATTGATTGATGCGTACTAATAGGGCGCGAAGGAATGAGGCCAATGCGTAATTAGAGGAAAAGTGACATCTTCTGTCAGTGGCGGTGTTGCCAGTTGCAAGCAGAAATAGAACGGTCACGCCTTTTGGGGAGGAAGTTATTAGTGCTAGGAACTTATTAAAAATTATTGAGTGAAGGCGGCTAATTGATTGCTTAGTATGTCGTCTCACTTCGCTGGATATTGTGTAATGGATTATTTACTCATCACTTTAATTTAATTTTCACTGAAAATCAGAAACAAACGAAAATAAAACTTCAAATAACGTGTGACCCTGTTTTTACATTTCGGGACTAAATCATGACAGTTTCTACTAGATGTATTATGTAGGTACCGCACTTTGTGCATTGTGTACCGTTACTTTTATTAGTTATCAAAGACTAATAGTAGCTTATTGTTATTGTGCTTAATTTTTTTACCATTAATTTTAAATTAGTTTAAGATTCAGCTAATCCAATCCGCGTGATAGATTGTGGCGGTTTTTGGGCGCCCTCCGCGGCAGTGACACCCGAATGAAGGATGGAATAATGAATGTGGCCGCCACGCCCCGCACGCATCTACGCATAACAACATAAGGAGATTAACATAACCAGATGTAGGCTGGAACACTGGTTACCTAGATTTTTCTCTAGGCTTATGAATATATTTTTTTCTTTTTTTTTTCGTTTAGGAGCAGGACGGCATCATATTTTGGTTACACTGGTCCCATTATGTTCTTTTATCATGCATGAGTAGAACCTTTTTTGCATCAAATATGTTTATGGATTAATATCTCGAAAATCTATTTACCAATTAAATCAGCTGCGATTTGCTCTGGCTGTTGATCTGAGGCTGTGATTAAGCAACGATGACAAGGTCAAACGGAGGTGTACTATAAAATAGCAAGCTACTACAAGCATATTAGGCTTGTTAGTTTAGAAAATAATAAAAAAAGCCGCTTTGAAAAATACATATTATTGAAACTCACTGCAAGAAGAAAGTTGTGTATAATTAGCGTAGTAACAAAGACAAATTCCAAAACGAGAATGTCGATTAAATCGGGTTACATATCGCGTATAAAAGAAACGCAACACTCAGCAATCTACCTCGGTGACATTACCTATTTTCGTTCAAAAGCGAACCTACCCTTATCGGTACATATCATTAGTAATGCAAAATAATGGGATACGGACACCTCGTGCCGTCTGCAAGGAAATGATTAATGCCGTTCGTCATTAATTCTTATTTTTGATGAGAAATTTGACTTGTGCTGTCAGGCGCCGAAGCCAGATTAATACAGGCTGACGATGCAACTTAGTGGCAGCATGACAATGATCTGCCGAAAACGACTTTAAGGCTCTTATTATAAGATCTTCAAGTTTTGAAGGAAAGGTTGAAACGTTATGGACATCCCTATTTTCCAAGTGAAATATCCGGATTTTGGTCCTTTTTGGTCGTCCCTAATATTGAAATTTGTCCGCAATACGTGATGTAAAATCTGAATATGTAACATACTTATTTACTTTTATTGTTTAGGTTACAACATTTGTTTAATAGTAAGTATACCTGCCTAGTAGGCACATAATCAAACCCCTACTGCATGTGAAATCTGCTACAAAGCGCTTATGTGAATTTTCCCAGGAAAATTATACAAATTTGACATCAAAAGCTCACAAAACGAATAGTTCGGTTCACCGACAGAACTAACCGAATAGTTTTCGCCATAAAAGGGCAAAGTACAAAGAGCTTGATAAAATTCCTGAGCGACCACATCGGTGACAAACTCGGAAGGTATGCCGCAGGGCTGACGATTGCCGCGGCCGGGCTCGTGACTAGGCACCCTTCACTACCCTTTGCATATTAGCTCACTGAAAATCAAAAATCTTTATTATTAATGATTCCTCGCGATGACAATCTAAATATCTCCCGCCGAAACTTTCTCACTAATCGCGCAAAATTACTCCCGGCTAATTCTAAAGCTCCGATATAAATGTACAGAGTCACCAGATGCGTCCGCCGGAATCATCTTTCAAAACAGCACAAGAAAAATCACTTAAGATTCAAAGCGTTCAGTATCTTTATCTCACGGATACAAGAGTTCATTTTATGACCATTAATTTCGCGTTTTCCTCGGGTGTTTTATCACAACGGCTGCGAGGCTCTGTCGCGCGTCTCATTAATCAAAAGCATTTGTTTACAACGAAGGGAATTTGATTTGATTAAAATAATTCGCAATATCCTTGGTAAATATCACCCTCGGTCTCCGTTTGATCTGCGCTGAAATTAATGGTGGAGGATTCAATCACGCAAATGTCGCCGCCGCGATTCTTGATATTTCGTGCTAGATGACTCCGAAAATGTATCTCTTCCAGCCGCATTATTACTGTTTTAATTAAAGTATACAGAAACATACCGACCGATGATACCCGGTGTAATTAAAAGCGTCTTTTACTTATAGCGTTCACCTACCCGATATTCTTAGAATACTTGGAAACTACCTTGCTTTTAATTTTAGAATTTTCACAAACAACCACCTTTCTATAGTGTTCAGTTTCAGGAATACCTTATATTCTCATGAGTATACAAGTATATAGCCTTGTAAAAAATACCTCCATATATTTTGCTACAATTAAAGCTTGGCATGGCTTTAAAAATCAAATGAGTGTTTTTACTTTAACTTAGCCTTTGAAACAATTCTCGATCTGCCCGCTAAAGCTTTAAAACCCGGCGTTAAGGGTCAACAAACAGTGCTATCTTCCCGTGGCAAGGGGCACGGGATGAATAACGATCGACGTCACAGCGATGTGTGCCGATCCGGGTGCCGGTCGGGACCGCCGCCGCGCCGTATGCCCGGATTGCCCGGAATACATCCGGAAACGGCTTAACCCGCCGGCGCCGATTAATCGCAGCTAATTCGAACCGAAACGGAATTAAACCGGACGAATGAATTGATCCCGACGATTTGTCGATTCTTCGTTTTGTAAGCTTTTTGAGTAGCTCCCTATTGGTTGTTGTTTTCGCAGATTCATCTTTATGTCCTAAAAGGGTTTATGCCCTAACTCTGGACGTCTCATTTCCCTTCGTATTGAAAGTGAAAAAAAATATTTTTTCTAATTCATCAATTTACCGGTTACTTACATAATATAGGTAATAATGCTTTTTTTTTAATATTCAGTATTTATTAAATACTTCAAAGTATCCTCTCGGTTCTAGGTATGGATTAAGAAACTCATTAGATTTATTGATATATTGCGATTTATCACTCAAAATGATTAGTCGAGAAAGATTTCAAACGAGACGAATGTTTCCAACGTAATTTAGAATCTAATTGTTAATTAAACATGCCAGTTCCAAGAGGAAACAAAGCAAACAGCACAAATTATATTAATTCAAAGATAATCCTGTCAATTAATTGGACTTACAATGAAAACCAGTCCAGAGCATGCGCATTTCCGCAAGATTACGCGAGAACAAGGAAGCATGCTTTAAAACAAGGTAAGTATTTTATGAATTATTGTGTCTTCTCTAATCAATTATTTATTATGTTACCTATGTAAACAGCTTAAGACTTCAAGATTTTCTAATGTCTTAGGCAAGTAGGTATGCGTAGTAAAATGCGTAGCAAATCCAATTGGATTGGATTGAATTGGATTTGTTGTAAACGTGTATACATAAATAAATAATTATATCATGGACTAACTTAGTAATTCTGTGCCAATAACTCGTCTAATATATATAGTACTGTTCACAAAGTGTCAGGATTAAGATGACAATACAAAAAACAACTAAAGCATACGCAATTTTCCACAATATGTAAAATTTTAAACCAAACTTCTCTATTTCTAAACGGTTTTATTTTAGTTAATCATGAGTTTTGAAAGTATTTAGCGAGAGCTAAAGTTTTTATTTCCAAAAACGGCTGAGCAATTTCTTAAAAAGTCCGTAATCCCCAGCTCGGGGCTGGACGATCGCCGACTGACAGTGACACATCGGTACAAAGCCCGTCCGACTGTAATTCCACCCCGACTCGCCTTTCCCACCACCTACGGTACCATTTTATTTTCCAATTTACAGAATTAATTACAGGATTTCGAAAATCGGATTTAAACAATAGCGTACATTATTTTGCCACGGATTTTGGGACCGTTTCATGTTGTTCCATAGCACGAAAATGTAGCCGACGTGATCAAATTCACGGAGCTTCAAAAGCTATTGAAAACGATATTGAATCCCAGTTCGATAAAGAAGTCAAAACCGCGAGTATCGAGTCGGCCCGCCGATCAATCACCATCCATTAAACACGAAAAGAAAAGCGCTTTCCCCCACCGATTGGCCCTCGAGTCCGCCCTCGAATTGGCCCAATTTACATGAGAGCCGCTTTTTCTGCGTCGAGATTAGCCCCCGAATGAGTTTGATGAATTGTCGGCAGCGGCACCGGCGGCCGCCCGCGACAGGCCCCGCGCCGACCGGTCATTTGTTAAAAATACACCCGATCCACGGATCTAATTGTCTCCTCTAATTTCACACCCTCCTGTGATATCTGCACCCCATTTCGAAATTAACACAGATTTATCTTTTGTTTCAAAAAATATTCTTGCCTTTAAATCAGCGTCGTTACTTTACCCTTTCTATTTTTGTAGGTTGGAAAGAAATGATGATGGTGTTAAAAGTAAAAATAATTGATGCTAAAATAAGTAACAAAATAACTGTTCGTAATCTGCTCGTGTCTCGATTCAAAAATACAATAAAGAAGAAGAAAGCCTAAAGCGTTATCTTACCTTTCGAGATGTTTAACGATGTCCTCATACGCCGCTCTACAATTCTCCCAAATACCAGATCTGCAGACAAAGAAATAAAAATAAGAAAAATAGAAAATAGAACAGAAATTATTATTAAAGAGTAAAGTTTTAAAATAAACTTAAAAAATGTAGATGATACGGAAGAGTTGGAAAACGCTCGGTGGTGCACAGATTTCTCGGCTCATACAGTTTACAATAAGTAGATAGAGCCAAAAATTGGTAGCAAATTCTCGAGAATTCGGAATAAAGTCTCGCAGTGAAAAAAGGGTTTGAATCTAAAAGGAATAATTACGAGTACTCAATATTAAATGTTCCGTTAGGCTGAACGAGGGGTCAAAGAAATTAATTATGTTTTTAAAACAATCGCTTATATTTGTGCCGTAACAACTCATGCGTGATCGTTGAAATTGTTTCTCGATTACTTTGCCGCTTTGTTTTTCATTAAACTTTTCTTCGACATTTGTTAGGGCCCTGTTACGTTTGTCTGAGTGTTCTTTAACTGAAGGGTTAAACACTTACTTTGCAATATTTGGATGATTTCTTCTATTATGTTCGTGGTTTTATTTTATGATAGTCACAATAATAATAATAATTATCATGGTTTACGGTATTCCTACTATGCTGTATAACTACTTATACTTAAATACAATATTAATTAAGTATTTATGAACTGAGTCTACTAAAGGCGATTAATTTATTAAAGGAAGCGTTAAAATACTAAGTAAGTAGGTATGCTACCGTTGTATGGTTTAGTCTAATTGCTTGCAGACTTAAATTCATACGAGTATATATAGCATTTCTACTTGTCAAGTATTCAAGGTTACATTGAATAATCGTGTTGTATTAATCTGACGTTCTAGATATCTGTATTTATATAATATGCTATTACGAGTAAATAAAACATCGTTTCGGAACAAGATCAATACCGAATCAGGTCTATATATAGCAATAACATCTTTACCTTTACTAATAAAATAAATGACAAATATGTTTCACAAAAATACTTAACCAACTTGACCTGAACCTACTTCCTTTCCGCAGCTCAGATTTGCATATCGTATTGTGAAGAAAATTAATAATAATTGAGAATGATTTCGAAGCCCAATAAGTCTCTGCCAACTCCACACACTCCTGTTACTTCAAATTATCTAATATTACGAGTATTGATTGCGCTGGGCCGGCACATGTGTTGAGTTTCACGAGCCAGTAAGACACTGGGGTAAGTCAGGGTAAGTCGTG
Organism: Hylaea fasciaria; assembly: GCA_905147375.1. Lineage (NCBI taxonomy): Eukaryota > Metazoa > Arthropoda > Insecta > Lepidoptera > Geometridae > Hylaea > Hylaea fasciaria. Next base: position 4,998,159 of record LR990201.1, read on the forward strand.
AGGGAGGAGTTGTGGGTCTTCGGAGCGGAAGTGAGGGCATTCAGTGTTTGTACTTTTCTTATTGGATTACGTTCCGGGTAGACGTTTAACCTACACCACTTGTCGCCTGACCTGCTTACAGGTTTCTTTTCGTGAACTTATTTATGCTAAGCGGGTTATGTGCTTACTGATTTTTTTGTAGTTAAGTTAAGAGTGTACGCACTCGTATCTATTATTGGCTTGAATAATAAGGATTGATTTTTAATAATAAGCTAATTGGCTTTAGTTGCTTTTTTTACATCATAATTAATATTGAAATTGATATAAAGGTACCTAAAGATATAGCTTCAAATAAGAATTAGGTATTTCTATTTGTTATTTGTGACGGAGTTTAAGTTTAATTTACTTAAGTGCATTGGGGTAATTCAGATAGGAATTTTGATGAGATGAGTAGAGGGTTATACTTTGGTTAATTATTCAAAGAAGTTTTACATTTATTGCCATTATTTGTTCTACCTCTATTTACTAAAGAAAAGATTGAGTAATTAATATTAGTAAACTATTAAATATGTAGCTGGATTAAATATGTAGCTGAAAACTGAGCATTTTAAATACTGAGTCATATTTTTTTGGAATACGGGTAATTACGAACTATCATGGGGTTAAACCGAAGTGATTGAAAATTGGACTTAATTGCATCCTGATCGAAGGTTTACAATTATGATGGGGTTATTACAAATTACCGAAAATTGCGCGAAAAGCACTTGTTGGACAAAAATGGACGCTACGCACGTACCATTGACACTAGCGATTCGCGACGACTGATGCGGGGAGAACAATCAAGGTGGCATCTATATTAAAGTTGTTATTAGAAAAATATTGTTTCGTATGGTAGATGATTTTAGGTTTCGGAATATACCCATTTTCGAAATTACCCCAATGCACTTATCTTTTTTTGAAACTTTCAAAAATGGCCACCAATTTACCGTGATTTATTTCGCAAATTAAGTTTATTATAATATTTTACATTAAATCGCACACAAATAGGTGCTACCTGCGATACCTACCTTCAGCATAATATATTATGTGTCCGAGACTATATTTTATAAACGAATACTGAAAATTGTGTTGTTATAATTATAAGGTATAACTACCAAACATTTTCCATCGAATGCATTCGTAAACAATCCCGGTTCGTAAATTACAACGCCAGGTTACCTCTCAATCAATAAAACTAAAATAGTATCACATCCGGTGAAATCCAGTTTGGAATTTATGACAACTACATTATTTTATTTTGTAATAACCAGCCACTATGTCCTGTCCATAAAATGTATTATGGAAATAGAGAGGGGAACAAATGCACATTTTGTCGTAAAGGTTCTCTAATCGTTTTATTTTAGGATAGTACCTACCATACCACAAATGGTGGGCTCGGCACCCTACTAACTGAATACCTTTTTTACAAGCCAATGGTGGTTAGAAAAAAACCGGATGTACATACATACGAGTATATTAGTCATTAGTTCTTATCTTTGTTGATACTTTCAGAAGATAACAATATATAAGGCCGCAAACGGTTTTTGCATGATCAGAAATCAGTGCAACTACTAATCAGTCCTGTAAATAGTCTATAACTATACTGAAGCAGTTTCAGAGCTTATAAATGATTTTAAACTCGGTTCCACATTTTATGTCAATAAATGATTTAGTTTTCACTTTATTCCCTCTGAAGCCTAATCTAATAACAAAGTTCCTTTGGTGTTCAAGTGAAGGTTTATAATAATAACTTCATCGGTTTTACCACAAAAGATTTAAACCAGAGTTGAACAGATGTCTAAATCGTTTTTCGCTTTTTCTAACTCAATAACTAATTCACAAGTAAAGTAAGTAGGAAAACCCGAGTGATAGATATCTATTTTGTGGAACGAAATTTTAGATAAAGCTGTTTAACTCTGGTCTAAACTTTTGTGGTAAGACGGTATGGGTGTTACCTTGCAAGAGCCTCCATATTGTGCATGGGCTGCCCCTTGATGATGGAGCCGTCAGGTCGTGGCACGCCGTGGTGCGGCATGCCCGGAGACATGAGCGCGTGCTGATGCATGAAGCCCATGGGTCCGAGGTGGGTGGGGGGAGCGTTGTACCCATTGGCGAGAAGGGGGGACTTCTCCATGCGGGCCATTTCTGGAACAAAGAAGACTATGGTCTATGGTGGTGGTCTTCAGTAGGGTGAGCAGGAACCTCTATCGAGAAAGTATTTAAACGTTAACTCTCAAATTTATTTTAGATTTGATCAGCTGTGCTCCTACTCGTACAATAGGGCTAGCACGAAAATTGTTACGATTTATATTGTTAACGTATCGATCATGGTAACCTTTCGCGTACCTACGCATCTTGTCGGTAACATTAACATTATTCGACAGTTAACGTATCGAATACTTTCTCGATAGAGGTTCCTGCTCACCCTACTGTATGTCTCCAAAACGTATTTCTAAAATTGGGTAACTGGCCATGTGAGACTTGGAAAGCGACGTCTCAAGATGGCGAATGCTATGCAGTACCGCGAAAGGTTTTAGTGCAAAGTTCTGGGTGGGACTGCATTGGTGCGCTTTATTATTTGAAATACCTACTAGTTTTTTTCATCACTTAGTTGTTTATGTGTAATTGTATGATGGAATACAAAATTATACTACATTGCACGATATAGGTAGCTATGGTTTTACGCTTATAATAATAACGGGTATAAAACTTGAAACATAAGACAGAAAATAAAATAAAATGTATAAAATTTCTGAAATATGTACTAAGCGAGAAACGAGCGCCAATCAGAATCATTCAATAACCAATCGCGTGAATTTTTTATTCTCTCCCAGTCCTACATTTAAAATGTATCTTCAAAGTATGTTGAGCCCAGGTAAAATCCAATTAATACCAGTATTATCATTTAATTACCCGTTCCAATAATCGAATCGCTCGTAAAACGGTGTATCAACAATAATAAAATGAACAATGAATTTTGAGACTATTGTTTTCTGGGTACCACAAACAACCCGTGTAAACATAGGGGGGCGTTGCGCAAATATTCTTAAACTGACCCCCTGAGAGGGCTGGAGGGTATCGGAGGTAACGGAGGTAACGGAGGTAACGGGCGGCGTGTCCGTGACCTGTCTCCCTCCGTGAGGTCACCAGACCGACTGTGGCGTCGGAAACAATTAACAAGGTGTCGAATTAAACACGAATTAACGGTCGGGCCGTTAAAGGAAAATACCCTTTTCCATTGTGGCAGCGTTTTACAAAGGATTTTGGGATTGCTGAAAATTAAATATTGTGTGTCGTTTTGTTTCGCGATTAAGGGCACAGGTATGTGACGCGGTGCGTAATGGGCAAATTTTAATTATCATGGAATCTTATACTCCTTTGATCCTATGTGGGGCAAACAATCTCGTATCGGATTGTTAATTTTTGATGGCAGATTGTTTTTTATCTCTGGTTTGTAATAGGTAAGTACTGTTAGCTTCCACATTTTCGATGTTTCGTGAGTACCTTATCATTTCCATATTCGATTACCTGCCATTTAATTAAGCTTAAACCATTTCATTACTAAATACCATATACGTATACTTATTTATATGTTACTACCGTATTGTAAGTACAGGGTAGTGTGGTAACCTTTGAAATGCTTTGATTTGCAGTTAAATAGGTACGCTGCCCGATAGATTATATGAACCTTCGTTATCCTATGTACGTACAATATCCTGACATATTTGAAACACGTAATATCGATTGCTTTCGCCGCCGTAACAAACAAGAGAAAACCCAAGTCAGCAAACCGATGGTTAACTTATTCATATTTGCGTGTAGGCAATTTATCACACTCTCCCACCCAGAAATCATGGGTTTATACTACCCAGTACCCACGCCGCTTCCGAAGTTACAGACAAACAAACATTATGACCAATGGACCCTGAATTAATTGTTTGGGTCTATTTACTTGGTTAACCGGCACGGTTATCTTTTCAGCCATACCATGCTTTATATTTGTATTTGTGGTAATTAATTATTCCGGATTTTGCGAGGTAAATATCCCTTTGAAAACTATTGTTTTCATATTTGTATGTTTTCCTGAAATGATTTGGTAAAGGTTCAAAGTGTAGATAATACGAGTATGTATGAATTTGTTAGCTCTAGGGCGTATTGACAGATTTTTGAATAATATCGACGTTGTCAATCATTTAACATCGTTTTACTAGCAGTCGAATTATATTTCAGATTCGAAATGAATATGTATGTGATGAATGTGAATAAGACAGCGCAGGGATTGTCTTCTTTTCAACAAGAATACTTCAACCGATTCCATCTATGGTAGTTACTGTACCCACCTAGCTTGCAACTACGAGTATTTGCAATTTCATTGAATGATTCCTCCGCCCAATACAAATAAACAACCAACGATTAGAAAACATAATAACCATTATAAAAGACGCTCCCAACCCAACCACAATTGGGTCACTAAACCAAAGCATATTTACTAATCCCTGGACAGTCCCTCCGCCACCGCTCCGGTCAACCGCACTTACTAATTAACTAAATACGTGTTAAATCTCGTAATAACCTGCGGTTAAAACAACCCTTTTCACTGTCTCATTCTTACACGCCTCATTTTGTATTACCATCTCTTTCCAATTAAGCTTATCCATTTGGTCAGTAGCTTTAAAACTGACAACATAACATAACAACTGTGCCTAGTTAGAATTGTGTTAGCTAGACCGCTGCAGAGTTTTCTAGCACTCTTTGTCAACAAAAAATAACTAAACCTTTTCAGAAGTTAACTAAATTTATTGTTGCGATTATTAAATATAAAAGCTTATAGATACTACCATCGATATATAAAGTTTAAAGTTCCATTATCAAAAAACCACCTATCATAATCATAATCGACTAAAATTCTCATCGTTTACCATTATGACTATTATTAAAGCGAATCCACTGATCAGGGCATTTAAAGAAATGAAACGTCGATTCCGAACCGCTATTATATCGATTTTCATCGATTTATTGATCGAATATCGACTGTCGTCGACAAATGGTCGTATCAAATTACCGGCCATTATTTCGAATTAGAATCGATAGAATCGAGACCCCAATTATATCACTTATGTGTTTAAAGGAGGTTGGGATACAGATAATCATAACCGCAAAAGTTTAGGGACTTTTTACGGTACAAAAAAAAGACAGTAAAGCTTGACCTGCGCCTGTCGCTGTTTACTAGATTTTTTTCATAGTTAACTGAAGGGTTACCTTTATAATTAGGTTTCATATAAATTATGCCAACAAAACAACTTCGTATTTGTAAGCCCGTGATAAAGGAACAGTCCGTATTCCAATTTTACAATAGGAAGATTATAACTAAACGAGAAACGCAAAAATAGTTTGCCGCAAAGTAAATAGTCCACGTTATTTTACGGTTACATTTATATTCATCCCCTAATTAGTATATTATTTAGTAGTACCAAAAGTAGTACTTGTGAGAAAGCGCCTTAGTAGCATGTACTATTACAACTATAGTATCTAGTTTCTTTATTATATGCTGTAAAACAGCTAGATAGAGATAGATAGAGGAAGCCCATAGTTTTAAAATAAAATATGATGAAAGGGAATTACATGATTTATTCCTAACAAAATCAAAAGGAATTAATCCAAATATTCTTGTTTGTTACTAATAAGTAATGATCTTGTTTGAAAGTTACTAGCAAGACCATTTTCAGCGAACATGACTGTCTTTCTAGCCATCTTACAAAATATCTAATCACTACGCGCTTAAAATATACACACACATCCTTGAACCGCGAACAACAAAACCATGGAGTAGGTACTTGGTCACAAATAAAATAAAAGGTGTTGCTTTATTAAAGTCTAGTTGGGATCGTAAACTCAGAAATATCTATCGTAAACGTAACCTAGACTTTATAACTCGACGGTTTTACTGGAAACCTTACCATTACTGTAATGGCCTGTAAATCACTTGAGAGGAATAAATTATTAGATGCATTAAACCTCAGTGGATAAATACTGGGATAATAAATGCAATACAATGTAGTATTGTGATTACATTTTTGATATTAACTACATCGGATCCAACAATAATGTGCAATGCGATTTAATAAAAGCCTCTAAAAACATATGGATTGTGATAATGTACGAACACCTTCTATAAGTTTTCAGCTATCACAAGGTAAAGTCATTAAGTGACCATGAACTTATAAATGAATGGAAGAGGCGAGAGGAGAGAATCAATACACGCCATATAATATGAAAGTTACAGAGGAAACATATTTCGTATACTTAATGTGACATATTTCACTCGCCTCTCCTCTCCTCATACAGTAATAAAAAAAATCGGCAGGTAGGTACCTATTGCTCACTAAAATATACAGGGATTACAGTGCGTGACGTCTTATTGAAATAATTGAAGTATTGATCCGTAGGAATAACATAATGGTAAATGTGTGCGTAAGCCTTGCGTGTAGGTACTAACGGACCAGCAACTTGGGTGCTTCACTTTCGTAATTACTGGCGACGAGCAGCCCCCTTTTTATATTTACATGTTTTTTTTACATAGGTACCTTGAGATGCGAGAAAGATAGTTGCCAACAAAGTAATAATATTATTTAACTTTTTTAAATGTACCTACTATGTATATCATTAATAAAAAGTAACTTACATTCCATCTCTAAGGTTGTCAATGTATACGGAATGCAACAAATCTTCGCGCTCGTGCAAAACGAAGAGATTCGAAAATGATACGAAACGAGGCGAATTAAAAGAAAATTACAGCGAGCAGGCAATCGTAGCGTTTACAATAAATACATAATTGTACGGTCAGCAAACGAATGGCAACACTGGCAACGTGTGGCCGGCTCCGAAGTAACGGCAAGCTTCTTTTGCGATATTGTTTATAAGTTTTACAAGTTGTTGCCCGCGACTTCGTTCGAGGATTACATCGCGATAAAAAGTATACTAAGTATGTCCTTCTTCAAGATCCAATCTATCTCTTCTATACAAAATTTCATTGAGATTGATTCAGCTGTTTAACCGTGGGAAGATAACAAACAAACAAACAAGCAAAGTTACTTCCAACTTTATAATATGAATGGTTTTATGGATTATACTGAACTATGAAGTTAACGCGTGGGTGAATCGAGTTCATTCGAGTAACATGTGAAAGGCGAATTGCTCTTATAGCCCGAGACAAAAGAAAGTATTACAGAAAAATAATAGTAAGAAGAAGAGGAAAAATAACAAGAATAAAAAAAAAAATAAGAAGATCAATCGAAGAAGTGAACTATAATTCAAGTGTTGATAAATATCAGATGATATCAGCCTTACATGGTAACAGTGTATTAATAAGGTTAAAAGCCTAGGTTAACAATCGCAGTTTATATTGTTAGCAGTTATGAAATAAAATGTATATCCATTTATGTCTTTTACGTCTGCAGCCATAAAATAAACTTTCAATAAACTTGGCTTTAATTTTACTATTCCAACCTAACACAATTCCAACATTACACAAATTAATTCCAACCAAGAACGTTACATTAAATTATATTGAATTAGTTATAGGTACCTACTTGAGTTATTGCAATCAGTTTTGGTGAAAAAATATTCATACTCTCCTTAAACCAATTATTTAGACCTACTATCATGTATCTGTATTCAATGTGAGCATGACCACCATTTGTACTGACGAGTTTCCCCAAAATTGACTAACCAGTATCAAATTAGGTACTAGTATCTTGTGCAAAACGACAGTGCAAACATAAGAAGTGCGTAGTTTCCAAGATCGCGTAATACGTCCAACAAAGGGAAGTGCTTATCAGAGAGAGCTACAATCGTCAACACAAGTCACGCGCCAAGTACAATCAATAACAGCAATACACAATCGCCGACAAAATGCGGACGGTCAATATTGTGAGTCAACAAGACTGGCTAGCCGATGGGATTGCCAGAGGAAAGAACCCTAAATGTCATATTTTAGACTACTTTTGATAGTATCGGTAATAAAAACCAGGTTATGAACTGAACAATCATTTCGAAAAATCGTAGTCATTATTCACAATGCACATTGAAATATAAACCTTAGTCTAAAGTAATTATTAGTCTCAATATACAAAAAGTTATCTTTTCTTACACAGTTTTTTTTTCTCGATTTTCAAACCAGAAAGTTATATTATTATTTACCTCAGTAAAACCAAGGAATAGTTTTCTACACAAAGTAGGATTAGTTTTAGCGCAGTGGCAACACCGCCAGACTTATGTCTTCGCCATAAACTCTTTCATTTGGCTCGGACGAGCCTTATGAACAATAAAACGTTGAGGGCTGGAGATTTGGACTGTAATAAAATATTTGCCCTAGCGCACGCTAATCCTACTCCCTTACTTGCGAACGCAATTTGAGAAGTTATGGCGGCTCGGGTGGGACGTTTATCCTTAGCCAAGATAATAATGTTGCCATAAGCAATGTATTAAAACTGAGTTAAGTGTACAATTCATGTTAAAATCAGGCAATTATAACAACTATGTTGCAGTGGAAGGGGATGGACTAAATTGGCTTGTAGTTTGGTCAGGCAATGAGCAATTGACAACGACAGTTATGTCGAGATTAGTAAATGTTGAAAAAGCGAGAATGATCATTATGTAAGTGTAAAATAACCATGAATCGATGGTGATTCCAAATCGATTACTACGAGTAATGTTATTTCCATGATCAATTGATCAGAAGAGAAGTGAGATATAAATCTTAAGGCTCGACAGAGGAAACGTAATAGGCTGATGATTTATGATATATAACAAATAAAACCGCATTGAATACTAACAAATGGAGCTAATTACTCGATTCGTAGCAAAATAACACCACATTAATCAAGATCCCGTTTTCCCGGGAATCTTAACGCGATACCAGCCAATAGGACACGCGTTAAGCGGTAATTTTCCCGGACCAAATAAAAGTTCTCCCCCAAGTGCGAAAGAGGGTCAGGCTTAATTACTCGTAAATTGACCGGGATACTGTATCCCGGAATGTGTGAGACTATGAGCCGGTTATAAATATATTCGATTCAAAGGTGTAAGAAGGTACATTATAAATAAAAAATAATTATGTAAAATAGAGAAGTGATGAAATGAATGTGGCATCGTGCAGAGAACTGGATTTCATTATCTTTAACGTAGCTTTTAATTCTAAAAGTTTTATTAAAAGTTTCATGGCAAATAAAATTATTTTCATTTGGAAAACATTATTTAATATACTTGTCATTATATAGATCTTTTATTATATACTTATAACTTATTTCCATAACTTTGAAGTTAAAAAAGTTACTAAAACAGAATAACATTTTAGTGACTCAAAAGCTAAGTTCTTTAACAAAATACGCAATCATAATGCTTCTGGGCAACGAAAGCTTTCGATTTGAATTACGTTTCAATAAAGAGTAACTCATCCGTGAATATGTTCAAAAGAATAAATGCCATTGTAACATCGAATATCAAAGATGGAGCAATATCGAGCCATATTTTTATTAATAACGTTGCACAAAAGGAAGATTATCTGCCGGTGGTTTTAGCAGATGTTACTATTGAAACTTTGATTCAATTTTACAAATCTCTATAGATTGATACTGGTTTTGGCTACTCACTGACTATAATGATGCGAAATTGCGAAGTAGCTACTAAAAATATTCTTATAAAGGTTGACTATATTTTTTTGAAATTTTTTTTATAGTAGCTCGTATTTGTCATTATGTCTGCAATCACATTATTTTTGATTATAATGTAATGACATTTGCTGTTAGTGGAGAAATAGAGTGGTGACTATCTATGATGTCTTTTTACATCGAAATGTGATTACGTATTGAATTAATCTCACTTGTGTATGACACTAGTTACTTTGACAACTTAATGGGCAGTTGTTATATGTCGTCGGTTAGTAAAAAAACGGGCAGTTACAGAGGAATCGAACGTATAATTTCAGTCTGACTCGATTGATCGACAATCGTTGGCCCGAACACGCTTCAGGCGAAACCATGTTGATAAACGGTTAATAAATCAGTGAAATTAGCTGACAATTATCGTAACTGACGATAATTGTCATATTAGAATGGTTTAGCTATTCCAGATTTGATACCTGAATACCATCCAGTTTTTGTAAGTACTTACGTACTACACGTTACCTCAACGAGTGAGTCAACTTAAGTTATTGAAATATCCGAACGTTTTAATGAAAGCCAATAATTTTATTCTGTTCTCAAAAAAGGCATTTCATTTAGTTAATTTCAATAATCTAAAGAATGTTGGCAGCGGAGGCACAAACGGCAGTCTGCAGAAAACATCGGTATTGCTAATTAAAAGAAATTCCATCGCTATGCCTTTTTCCCGGACAAAAAACAAATGAATCCGCCATGATGACTCCGAGGTGTGAGCAATGTCTTAAGTGGGTAGTAAAACCACAATTTAATTGTAAGCGCCGTTGTTCAAGACAGAACGATGGGAATTGAACACTGCAAAGCTCAATGTGTGTAAGTAGGGAAATTGTCTCGCCGCAATCATATTTTATAGCATGGTGTGTAAGAAACCTTGTAATCGTGGCTTGAAATAAAATAAAATGTTAATTCAGATAAGAATCTGAATAATAAATGTATCCAGAATTATTGGTATGTGAATCGTTCAAAGGAAACATAAAGCATCTTAACGCATGTCATCAAAGCATACTTATTACATATCTTTTGCAAATAAATTGCCTGTACCTTCTAACATTCAACAAACAGGGTTGGGGTTAGATAATCCTTATAATTTGCACAATTCGAATGTTTAGAATTCGAAATATCGGCTTCGACACATGGAGTAAAGAACATGCCTCCATTTGAATTCCTCTATTGTGAAATTGGGTTAAAGCGGCTGCCAAAATACCGGCGTGCATTCCTGTACGATTCCAACAGAATGATATACGATAACCAAAATGTATCCCCACATAATTGTATATGCAGTTTGAATTAAATTTGCTAACGTCATCATAATCCCGTTATGATACTGACACTACATTTTTATCAGTTCTTCTTGTTAAATTTTGTGCTTCTTAGATGGTCTCATGATACATTTTGACTGTTTTATACCATCGCTATTATCGCTTTAAAACTCCACTCAATGAATGACTTGACTTTCCACGAGATGCTGTTCTTGTTTAACTCAACCACAACCTATGATTAGAGACAATAGTAGATGACAGCTCGATATATCAACGTCAAAGAACGCACGCAGCTTGTCGAATTAATGTTTATTAATTTAGCAAATATCACTCGCTAAAGCGAGTAGAAGGTAGATTATCGATTTTATCAATTTATAGAATCGATATCGATAAGTGATCTGCGAGAGTCGTTGAAAACGGTACGAGACGCGCAGGTGGGTAATGCTGAGAATTTATTAACCGGGTTCCGAATACAGAAAAAGTAAAAGTGATACAGAATTGTAAATAGAGGTGATCATTAGCAATTGAAGATATCATACTTGAAGATACTTATTTCGAGCATTAGTCTGAGTTGTGTTAATTAAAAAGAGCACTAACAGATACGAAATGGCAGTCTTCATTGGTTATTATACTCGTAATATAATTATTATTGTTAAACTGAAAAATACGACTGTCGCCTCAAATTGATCGGCAGGCGAAAGGATTTTACAATTGGTTTTAAACTCTACAAAACAGTAGGTATACAGCGTACACTGTACATACGGTACTATTCACGTTAATATAGCTAACACAATACGAGCAGCTTTATATAGGTCCCTGTTTCTTTGTCTGTTTTCTTGTTCAAAATTATATATTTTGATATTTGTTTGTGCGCGAATTAGACCCGTTTTTAGCTAGTTAATATGTTTTCTTGTGTTCTTTAGAAACGGTTAAAGCCGTAAAGAACTTTTTGAGCCGTCCCGCATGGCCACGGCGTTTAATTATTGTTGCCACCGCGTTTATTATTACGATTGCCTTATAAGGTGCAACGGCAATTTGTTTGATTACCCGCAATTGCCAGTTGATGTTTTAACCATTAAAATCGTAAACTTTGCTGCGGACTGCAGAAATCTCTATGATTGCGGACCTTGCCAGTATTTAAAAAACCTTTTTCTCTGAATCGGGAAATAAGAAAAACAAATAGGTCTTACTCGCTAGTTCTGTAGAATTCGTTTTTATGAACCGATAAACGCGCAATAACGTTGTGTGGTGGAAAAAAGTTAGCTTAGATAATGGTCGTTTGTGGCATCTGTGTTTTTATCGAAGTGATGCGCGAGGCTTGTTAGTAACATTGTAGGAATAAAACGCTAATTAAGACAGTCTGGTGTTCTGCTAATTAGAAAATTGAGTTGTACAGCAGCTTTGTCATTGATTTGGCATAGTATAGGTTCTGATACATTAGTTCAAGTACACATTGCTATTCAGCGTAACAATCTCTAACACTGTATCTAGCTGCCTGTCAATTATGATTCCAACATTTGGAATCACGGTTGAAGCTCATAAATAACAGTTAAAAGCGTAACAAAGGCGCGAATAGACAAGAGAATCTCAAACCCATCCCATCCCCCATCCGTAACGCAAACAGGCAAATCCTTACTTAATTTCAGTCACAGAATTCAATCAGTGTGTAAGCTTTATGCCGCTTTATACCCGAGTAATGTTATAATGCCTTACATTATCCCCCCGTTGTAGGAATCACAGCGACACCGCACGGAACCTTTAATTATTATCAACACATCATTTTCATACCAGTTTCCGAAAGATTAGGGTTGTCAAAGTACGAAATCAGAGTATACGTGATTTCATAATTATGCTTTAAGTTGTATTGAAGTGAAATCTTTGTAAAAGATAGCATGGTTTGTTTTGCAAATGGTCTGTATATGTATGTGTTTTTTTTTTCACATTCCACCAAAAGTCCCTTTCGTATAGTTTTGGCAGTAGTCCTTCACAGCTAGTTGCATTTAAACCTTGAGTACCTAGTACGTTTCCGTACCAACATAACACCAAGTGAAACGCCTAAAACATCTCTAACATATTTATAAAAAAAAAAAGTATTCTCTTCAATCCTGGCTATTTAACCACATCCTACCTAGTTATCAACGGAACTCTATCATAACACAAAGAAAAAACCAGCAGAAAATGTTTCACCGAACTTCGAAAGAAAACATGTTACAGCCTAGCCTTAAACCACCAATGCGCTTAAGAAATAACATCGATTCTGGTCCACCACCTCAAGATAAACATAGGTCGACAACCCTCTGGCACGTGGGCCGGCAGCACATCCCTTTCACGCATTTCATATTCGTATTTCCATTCCGTCCAACCTTCGCAGGAGGATTATATTCTGGATCCGATGTTTTCGCATCCTATTATTTCACGGGGTGAAAATAGGCCACCCGCCTCCTCACTCACTCAAACATTGACACCCCTAGCAAGAATGTGTGTCTGACAGCCCGTGTACAGATAAGAAATTCTATGATTGTGTGTGTGCCTTCCCAAGACTATATGTTAATGTGTGTGTTTGTTTCATCAACTGTAAACCACTGTCAACGACTCGTCAAAATAATATTGGCTTAGCGCTGGAGCCCGTATACAGATTCAGAACACAGAAACTTGATACGTTCACGAATTAATTACGATGGGCTTAAATTATTATCACAGCGGAAAATTGGTAGAAAATAATTGAACTGGTTTGTGTTTAAATTTTTAATAAGTATACGTTATTATAATGTACCCGTTGTTAATATTAAATTGTGGTAATTATGGTAAAGTACTGATTTTACCATAAATACCACGATTTAATGGTGTCGACTGGGACACCATTTAAAATATATACTTTTACTAGAGACACCACACGACGACCTGAGATTTATCGAAAGATTCCACTCTCAGACCCCTTCCGACTCATCCATCTTCTCACTAATTGTGTAATAATTAAAACCATCTGAGCATAGATGATTACAGACACTGGAAACATTCCAAGCATACAGTGACAGGAGTTGGAAAAAAGCAACAATGCATAAAACAGCAAAATAAAAGTGTAAATTGCAATTGTTTTTATACAGAAACGAAGAAAATCGCAATAAAACACGACACAACGCTCGTTCCACTCATGAGAGTGTTTCGAATTGCAAATTTGGGGAAAAAAGCGAACAAACTACACTCAAAGTCAAATGCGGCAGTACGCGATAAGCAAGTGCCGCTTATGCAAGATCACGAATGTAATTGCTCCCTTGTCTGGCACGACACTTCAAGCCAGAACGAGATGGAAAACTGAAAGTATATTGGAGCAAACGAGAAAGCAGTATGCTAGGTTCAACAGAGTCGTAAGCGACAAAAATGATTGATTGCTCGCCGTCTTGCGCTGAGCTCTATTTAATCACTTTATTCCCTTTTCTCCGTTTGTGTTGGGATAATTTTGTATTTGTGTAATTTGTATATGAAATGAGGAGCGTACCTCCCGAGAAGGTTCATATCCGGCGCCTGTCCGGGCGCACAGGGGTGTGACGTTATCACGACCGGGTCATGGTGGAGGTTGTTTCATCATCGTTCGTATCACAAAACCAGATTAGAATCTCAACATTTGGATATTTGGTCGACTTTTAACACCTTTTAACCACTTCACGGAATCCCATCAGTAAAATAACATTATTTATGTAACCAAATAAAAAAAAACATTATTTAAAATAAAACTCTAGTGCCTCGATTCCAGTTGATTGACAACATACGTTTTTCTTTTCCATTTTTGCTCTGGGCAACCAATAAGACTGCACTTGATATGTATTTCAGATTTGCACTCACTACTCAGTAACTCTTTATCTAGCAAATACTAAGCATAACCAAAGAAAGGGCTTACCACTCATATGTCCGTTCTCATAAGGCGAGTACTCCCCATTCTCCAGGCGGTGCTTCTTGAAGGGGTGTCCAGGGAACTGCGTGGCTGCAAGAGAGAGGCCCACACCGGAGGCGCGTTTCGGAGGTCGACCAGGTCTGGAGCTGCGGACATAGTAGCACGTTACTGCCGTTAGGGACATTGCACTTAACACTAAAGAAATGGTCTAAAACTAATGGAGTCTAGCCCTTAATGCTAAGAATTGCAAGTTCGGGACTGAGAGGAAGAAAACCCGAAAGAGTACCTATGACGTTTATAATTATTAGATGTAGACTTGCATATCCCGAGATCACAGAACGATAGAGTAGATGACAAAAAAATTGATAAGAAGATAATGTAGGTATACACAGCACACACGACGTAAATGGTAACGCTAACAATTTAGAGGAAAACAATATAAATATTGAATAAATCCAAAATTATACATACTTGGACATCGTTCTTACTACTAACTATAATAATGAAATTGAAACTTTATCAGTTAATATTCGTGTATTTAATATTTCACGGCAGCTAGTATGAATGATTGTGGCAGAACAGCGCATGCAAATTAACATACTAGTAATTACTTATCATCGTAATGTAATAAAATATGCATACCTAGCATTTTTAGAAAGTGGCTATCATAAAAAAAAACATCGATAACTCTTAATTATTAGCTAGTAGCTGCTACCGATACAAAATAACGTAAATCGTATAATTTGGTAAAAGAAAACGATAATTAAAGATAATAATCTATAGCTTGGCTTCCCATGCGCTTTCTTAGACCTATGAAATAAATCAAGTTCTCGCGTGAGGGTGGCCTACAGATTTATTTTTATTTATCTCACTCCCCCAAGATTTAATACCACAAGACGTCGCCTCAGTTTCCACAATTTCACGCTTATTGTTTTCCCATCCGTGATTTATGTTCCCGTAATAGACAACGGTATTTCTTGGACGCAATAAACTTTGTCACCTAAATCTCGGCCCTTAAGCCTATTGCGCACTTCCGAACCTAACTTCGCCCTTTTTACCCTCGGCGTAACTTCAATTACATAAAGGCTTACGGCATCGGAATTATGATACAATTAACGTAACAGAATATTTCGCTTATTAATGTGCTGTAATATATCTACTTAGGTAACTCGGAATTTTAGAGACTAAGTATCCTTAGGCAACTAAAGCTCAACTGTATCTCAAATGTATTAAAAATTGTTGTGTCGACATACTCACTCGCAATTTGAAAGACACAACTTTTAAGTGGAGGCGATGCTCAGGCGGTAGGTGATCTAACTACTACTGATAAATAAATAATAATTCTGTTGCAGAATATTGATGAATATTGAAAACAAAACGAACATCTCTAAGCTTGCAAGAGGTAGGTAGGTAACTAACAAAAGTGATTTGTCCAAAAAGTGTTTTATAAGTCGTATTCCAACTGAAATAACTATTTTAATTGTTCAACATGATACTTTCGAGTAGGCAACATATTGTTTCTATATAAGTTTGTATTCTTTATAAAGAAAAAAAATAAGTTACTGGAAGGTGGAAGTAGTGGTAATAACTGGAAGAACGTCCCTAACGCGTCCAGAGTAAAAACTTACTGTATTATGTTGATACATATTGATCTTTACCAAAAAAGTGTTTTGAGCCAAATTTTAAACGCTCTCAGATCGCGATGTCATTCAGATGTAAAACAAAACATTACTGGTAGAAACTCACAAATCTCAGAGTGCTGTTACAGGACTTAGATCAATTACATTCATAGCAAGTAATCCTCATACGTGGCACCATCGCGGCCGAGTTCGGCAATTATCGGGGGAGCGATGCTGTTATCATAGTATCGGCTTACGCAGAAACTGACTCTCGCCTATTTATTTTTATGTCAGCAACCGTCATTATGAGACACTCCATTAGCTTGGATTGCGGTGAGACTCGTTTTCGGTTACGCTTTTGGGGTGCGATTGTGTGGTTCTTTTTTTCTTTGACGTGACACGCGCTGATAAAGGGTTTTGGTGACTTGTTTTCTGGGATTACGGCATGTTTAGTGTAATTAATTAGTTGAGCATCGTAGTACCTAGATTTTTGGTTTTATTTATAAGTATTGTCAGAAAGCTTGAAATATTAAAGGCGTTCAAATAAGTTTTAAAGCTTTTATAAAAATTATCTTCAAAAATATATTCGTCAACTGTAAGGCTAGGCCAAAACACTTTTTGATAATCTCAAAAGTCAATCGACATAATCAAACAGCCGCCCACATTTCATTTCAATCCAATCTCGTAACAGTCGTCAGTCGTCACAAAAAAAAACAACGGAACGACGAAATCCAGAAAAAAAAACAAATAATCGAATATTGAAAGTGTCAAGGGAGCCAGATAAGGTAGCACGCGCCGCTCCCATGCCGCCACTTAGGCCATACTCCGCCATACCCGTAATCTGAATACCACAAAGCTCACCGATAAACGCCATTAAAAACCGTTCGATTTATTACCGAACGATTTATAGTTTATGCGAAGGACTTTACAGGAGGAGCATTCCGAAGGGGTCAAATGTGAAATGAGTAAAAGAGTCGCGTTTAGTGTCAGTTGCGAGTTTTATCTACGCGAGTTTCTTTATAAACTTTTAATTCGTAATAAATTAATACGCAGCGATAAAATAATTATTTTGCAGTTTTATTACACGTTTAATTTGCATTCACGTTCGAAATACAAAGTAGGTAGTACTTTGGTATATGTAATTATATTGAAAGGAATAAAACTAGATAGCGGCTAATACAATAGTAAGGGTATTTTTATTGTTAATTTTATGGCAAGAGCGTATAATTATACCAACGACCTGCAACCATATTTTATCAAATAAAACAACAATATTAATTAAAGAGCGTTCTACTTTGACGCAACCAATAGTTTGATGCCTTAAACACTATAAAAGTAACTTAAATAAACAAGATCAATGAAATTTGGTACTCTATCGCACAAAAATCTAAGCTTCAAAGCACATTCCACCCCGCACGCCGCTACCCCTTGCCGGGCCGACCCTACTGAAACTAACACCGCGTATAGTTTTGCTTTTTGTATATTTGCGTGGCAATATTCATCACTCACCGCTGTGTCACTGATCAAATACCATCCACAAAGGAGTCCCCAGATATTACCGACAGATATGCCCTTGATAGATAGTTCTGCAAACATAACAAATCCTGATCGACGAACCCAATACAGATAGAGAGAAAAATTTCTGCGGTACATTCAAAAGGGCAGATAAGTCACATTGATTTCTAGTACGTGATTTTAAAGCGAGATGAAACGGCTCCGACGGAATATTTTCATGTTAATCCCATCAGTGTTAACTACATAAAAAGCTCCAGTATCTTTAAACATCACGTGAAGCTATTAAGTACACAAACAGTATCAACTACCGACAAACTATGAATAGACGCCGGAGTCTTTGTTATTATATTTGTATTAGTTTCTCTCTGCTCTTAGTGGACGTGTTCACACTCACTAATAATTACTGACACTAAATCATAGCGTTCACGTGGCGTAAACATCCTTCGTCTACTGTTTAAAAAAGTCCAAAAGCGACGCGCTGACAGCCCATTGTGAACTAATAGTCATGATTATTTACAACTTACTGCTCTATAACTCGAATGGGAATGTTTACATGTGCGATAAAAAAAACCATCTTAAATCCTCTTCAATACAGAAATTGAAAAACGACAATCTAAACTAAGCATAAGCTGCAGCTAATAACATAAAGTATAATTAGGTTGATGACATAATAGTTCATAGGGATACCATACCATTGTCGTAAATGTTAATGATAGTGTCACACACCGTTAAGACCTGTCACGTAAGGTTTTACTTTACCTACTAATGCTGGACAATCTTTTAATGATAGTGTGACCAATTACGCTACCGGAATCTAAGACCAGCGGTTCTCTAATCAGGATTGTAACTCATCTAGTACGCGTACGTCTATGGAAGTGATCGTGGAATCGTATGTAATGCGTGACCATAATTCTTTGATACACGGTGTCCTCTTCAAGCACGCCCCTCGGAAACACGATGTCTGGATATTACACAAAACAATGAAGCTCTGTCGTAAAAATGGTCCGAGAATCGGTAGACAAGGTAAAACAAACGAGCCTAATCTTATCTACGGCAAACTAAAACGCGGTAGCAGTTTGTCTTGGGTTCAGTGCAAACATGATAAATGATTTCGGTTAAAAAATCGTTGGTCTATTTTCTAAACGAGTTCCGGTCGGAGCTCGGTGCATTCCTTCCTTAGATATACATAATACCTATTCACCTTGAGAAGTACCTGAGGAAGAAGAGAGGCCACAATTATTGTCAACGTCTGAATCTCTAGTATAAAACTACATTACGGGATTAGATGTGATACAAAATTGGGTCCGCATACGTTAGATTTCTGAAAATGTTTGTACCCTTGAGAAGTAGGAAGTAGGGTGTTGCAGAAATCTAAAGCATGTAGTAATTTAGGCCAACGAGTCTTATTAGCAATATAGATCGTCTACAAATAACATGATCTCTAGAAAACAACTGCGTCTACATCTGCCGTTTCATAGAACTTCCGCTATTAAAAACAATGTTTTAATAAAACAACAGAGGAAAAATGTAATTGAAGCCAAAAATTAGAGGGCACTAAGACAGTAACAATAAAAAGTGAAAGCAAAGCCGCGTTTAATTGTGTCGTAAAAATAAAAATTAAATAAAAAATGGTTTGGGGTGGAAAAGTTAGCGACCGTCATTCTATTTTACAATTATATTCATGCTCGTCGTTGCTTCTAGTAGGTACCTGCCCCTTAGGACAAAAGTGATGAGGCAACTTGGCTGAACTTATTTTTCCCTAATAAATAAATTACAAAATTATACTCAGGTATATACATTATCTTATTTAAATACCTACCATAGTATTTAATTCGAAAAGTAACTACACGAAAATAATTAAAGAAATGAAGTTTTGAAATTAGAGTAGAAATAAAACAGATTAAATCTTGAGTTAAATCTGATACCGTCGTAAAGATAAGTTATTCGTTTATTTAAATTGTAATAGCTAAATTGGTGGGTACAGTTTTTGTGGTAGGTACCTAACTTTATACGTTAACTAACAACATTGGAGTACATTTACTAGATATGTAATAACATAGTAATGTACGATGATAATAATCAAATGTGTTTGGAAGTTAATAAAATTCGAATCATGGTACTACCTACTACATGCCTTCATATGGGGGAAAGAATATGTATTGCCATACAGGGTGGCAAAGGAGTTAGCATTTTGGAGACATTATCCGTTGAGTCTTGTTACTTTTATTAGAACTACATAGATTTGCTTTTGTTTAGGAATTTATTTTGTTGGAATAAAATAATTAGCTACCATAAAGTAAAACATTCTCGCAATCATGAATATATTCCTGTGAGTGTGGTAACTTGTTCGCTTTAGAATCCAACGATACCCGTTTCGACCCTCGGCCAAAGACTTTTCATATTATGTTATGTAATTATGTGCGGTTTTCACTCCGTGCTTTGGAGGGTACGTCATGCCGTCGGTCCCGGTTGTTATCGACTGATAGCAGTCGTTAAGTCACGTCAGAAGCCCTTGGGAGGCCTAATAAACTTTAACACTAGAGGCTATCACAACCTCAAACGACAAACAAACAATGAATATACCTCACTAGTATATAAGTATACAAATCGAAACACCAAATGGTAACAAAACAACACTGTTCTATCGGACTGTACAATCATAAGTTAATGTGGCAAGTCACCGCAACAGTCAGGTAGCAGCAACGTTTCAATTTCTCGAGGCATTTTATTTACAAAACTAATTACGTTTGTCTGATAGGGTATTAAACAGCTCCCGGAGCTTCTCTTGATTCGATGACAGTTAATAAAGACATTCCAAATGTATTTAAGATCTTAGCCTATTTCATCTCAGATGTGATCTCTCCATCAAGTTATTGCGTCGGTACTTTTGGTGCGTTTTTTGCATGTGATTGTACTTTTGTTTTCTTAATCATTTCGATATAAAACGTCTTATTAGCGATAGAATGAGATACACATAAACATATTAACAGGGACGGACATGTTTTTTATTGTGAAGCTTTTTTTTTAATTTTTATTAGTGTTGGCACGAACATCGCTGTCGGCACGCCACGTGGTCCGGATAATTGAAATGTCCAAACACTAAATTTATAGTTGCTCAGACGTCACTATTTCTTTTTTATTGCTTACGTGGCTGCTATCGCTAATATTTTCAATTATCTAACATGGTTACCTTGGTAGGCAGACGTGTTCCTGTCTGTGGTGGTCGAATATACAAAACTAATGGATCATATTAGTTAGTATCGTGTTTGAATTTACAGAGATAGAGGTACTTTTATTTTAATTTATTACGTATGTCAAAGAAGACTCAACATCCCAGTTCGTGCACTCAAATTGTCGTATTTCGATCCCCAGTTCGTACACTAGAACAAATAAGATTCAATAATAATTTGATATGACGAAAATGTACAAATGAAAGGTAACAATACTGCAACGGCAACATTAAAATCTTAAATATTAATTGTAACAAGAGCAACCCCGCCATCCCTTTCTGCAAATGTTGGGGCAACATAATCAGCCCCCGAGGGACAACCTCTTGTAATTAACGGCTGTTCATTTCTTAATTTCAATATTTAATTACAAAGGAAACTCGATGACTGCTCCAAGTAGAAGACGTCATCTTCAGAAAGACTCGCGAATCCGTTTTGTTTCTAATTCGTTAAGAACGTTCGATACGGGCTTCTCTGTTTCTTTGTCTGTTATATATCAAAGGCTACAGTTTAATCAAGTCTGCAACACACTTTTTATTTATCGACACAATTGTTTTGAGTCTTTTTTGAAAGTTAAATGACTTGGCGAAAGTAATTAAGTTGCAAGTTGGCTTTTCAAATTCATGCTATAATATATACCATTCCGTCCATCCATTTTAATTAACGCGTGATTTAAAATACGTAGTTTTATATAGATTTAGAAGTGTATACATGGAAAATTCTGGCAATTAGATAGAAATCTTCCAAGACTCCCTTTTCAGATTATGAGAATAATCAATGTAACTTTATCGCGCTCGTTTGAGAGCCTCTAACAATTTCCCTTTGTCGTACTCTTACCCCATTGTTAGACGTTATGACTCCCGACATATTAGTATTATCGTTTTATTTCGTTTCTGTAAGGCCGCTATGAAATTCCCTTTTAACTATTACCTGTCTACGGATTTAATTTTAGAAAATGTCTGGTGAATTTTACATTAGCTTCATAAAAGCCAGGGTATAAGATGACAGAATATTCCATTACTGCGACCTTGGAATGATTTTTAATTAATCAGCAAAAACGAATGGACCAACTATGTCGAGAGCAATAAATGCTCTAAAAGCGCTAATGATTTTCCCTTTGACGTGGTTTTTCATTTTGCACTTTTCAATTGGATGTGTAACATTCGCGATGCGTGCGTTTGGCAGGTTTTGTTCTGAATGGTTGACGGGCGACGGTTCGGACGTGCCGCGGCCATTCACGCGGACATTGTATTGCACAATTGTTTTGTTGTGTAAAATTATACAATTTCTGGCCGGGTGACCACGGTGGCCGCTGGCCTCCCGCGCGGTCACGCCCAGCTCATTCGATTGAATATTGAAAAAACCTATTGATGTCACAAAACAGACCTGCCCCTGTTGATGAAATATTACGAACTGCCAAAAACAGCCCCTAAGAAAGTATTGCGAAATTGCTACTGGCGCCAGCAGTTAGCTATCTCGAGCAAATTAAAATTTTGGGTCCATATCGGATGCGAAACCATTTAGTTCCTATTTTGATATTTAATAGTTTTCTATTTATATTGACACGCTTCATCGGGAATAATCGAAAAGCGTTGCTACCGTTCCCGCCGTTTGTGTTATTTTTTTTGAGGCAATCGTTCTTTTGTATGCTTCAAAAAAGCTTCGCTACCTGGCGAGCGACAGACGTAGTTAGTTTCTAAATTAATTTCTTCTAATTCGGTCGAGCAATATCGCCGAGTCATATGAGTCGTCTGCATGCCATCGGCAGCTTTTAACCACAAAGATTTGGGGATTGAAAAAAGAGGAGCTTGTTTTTCAACAACTGCCATTAGAAAGACACTTGAAAGATAGATGCAGTTGCATTTAAATTTTATTTGAAACTGTTAACAAGTTTAATAATACATTTAATGATTATTTACACAAATACACTAGGTACTTACTACGTCTAATTTTAGTTCACCGTTGATAATTTCTAACAATTATTTGTTAAAATTTAAGTTATGTGCCGATGTGTACCTAACTTAGATACTACTCATATTTACAATTGAAACTAATGCCATTGTATTAGGTATATTTTTATATACACATTATGCAAAATCGATAGTGACCGACTATCAAGTAATATCATTACATAGAGATTTCTACAGCACATCTGTTGTTCCCATTTTGTCTTCAGTATTTACGAGTACGTGTTCAATGAAAAATTAAAATAATCAAAACATACAAGAGATTTGAAACAGAATAAAGTCCCGGACGTGTGATAGCTCAGTACTGAACGAAAATAAACGTTATGATTTGTTAAACAGGTTATTAGAAAAACATCGGCGCCGTCGACAGCTAGTTTGGAAATAAACCATTAAAAACTGGTCAAGTGTGAGACCAGAATGTAGGTATAGCGAGAGGTAGATTAACACAATTTCCATATTGGGAGGGTAAGATTAAGGTAACACTAACTTCGTATTTGTTAAAAGAATTATGTCAAAATGGGAATTATTTTATGATAGTTGTGATGTGGTGTGGGTGGGTATCACTAATAATTTTATGGAATGTCGTGTAATACAGTTGCATAGGTACTCTAGAATTGAACCAGATACTGAAAAAACGTCTAACAATTTGTATTAATAATATTACTAAAATTAAGTTTACCGAGAATCAAAAGACATTGATAAAAATTTTAAGAATCTCCAAACAAAATTAGGAATTCAACATAAACAGAAGTTAGTCATAAATCAAGACTATAATAGTAACAGTAAGTATATCTGAAAAATCTTTTGTTTGATCAGACAAAAACATCTGGATGTTGAGCAGAAGTTCATAATAAAATATGATGAAAAAATATGTTAAGTCCTTTTGTATCGACCGCTTCTGTCTGTGCGCTACCGTGAACACACGGTCTTGATCCTTGAGATAATGCTAGTAGACATTAACTTCAATGATACATGCCAAGAAATATCTCAAGCTATAAAACTGTCTCGATTATGTCAATTGCAAAAACAGATGTAAAAGATTGACTAGTCTAACCATTTTAAGATTATTATCCCTTGTTGCAATTTGCATTATTTCAAAGTAAAACTAAGATAATGACTTGAAGTCGTTATAATTTATTATCCATAAATGTACTGCTATCATTCGACATTTTATCGCTTGATCTTCACCAATCAATACCTACACCACTTCGATAAAAAGCACAATATAAAAGTCTACAGTGTGCCTTCAGGGCATTATTGTACAATAATAGGCTAATTGCCTGTTATTAAATGTAGCATAAAAAATATTCGCGCACGTAAATAATGTCCACATCGAACCCACATTTCGTTAAATGCCAATCGTCTCTGTTTTCGTACCTACTGGTTTATTTACTTTTTCAAATCGGTATTCTTGCATTATATACATATCAAGTATATTACTAGCTGCGCCCCGCGGTTTCAACCGGGTGGATGGGAAAACGATATTTTTTCGGAATAAAAAGTAGCCTATGTGTAAATCCATGATATTAGCTACCTTTATACCAAATTTTATCAAAATTAGTCCAGCTGTTGGAGCGTGAAGAAGTAACACACATACAAACACACTCACAAACTATCGCATTTGTAATATTAGTAAGATTATGTATTGAGAACTGTAGTGAAACAAGAATGTAAACTGACATATTTTTCAAATTCTGAACAACAGTACTTATCAAGTATTATAAGTTTAAAACAACGGTGTTATGTGGTACAAATAAAACCCAATTATACTTAATAGAACTCGCAAGCCATAACCATAGGGCATTATGCCAATTAACTACTGTAATGTATTGCCAGCATCACATAATTTGTGTTGGTATATATTCATAACATCATTCCACTTATTAATTTCTAAATAGGTAATAAATTTAACAGAGCCAAGTATACTTACTTTATTGTAAATACTATCCCATCAAAAACATTACATGTACAAAAATGCACAAGTCTCGCAACACAGTTAATCTGCCGTAAAAAGTTGTGAGATCGAATGTAAACCAAGTCGGTTAATTTCAATAGGTACCTACCTATACCTATCTATGGGAGCAGTTATATCTTTATTTCTATAGTAAATAAAGTGACTTGGCAATTGCACACGGCAACATAAATCTATGTTAAGCGTTTTGTGCTTGTATTTGTTTGAAAGTACACTTATACGGAAGACTATATTTAGATTGCCTAGTAAATTATGCTGCCGTGTACAATCGCCAAGACACTCTATTTACTAAAGAAATAAAGGTATAACTGCTCCCATAGATAGGTATAGGTAGGTACCTATTGAAATTAACCGACTTGGTTTACATTCGATCTCACAACTTTTTACGGCAGATTAACTGTGTTGCGAGACTTGTGCATTTTTGTACATGTAATGTTTTTGATGGGAACTCATTTCTTTTTGTAGGTTTTCTTTCTTTATTTCGTTTTTTTGCAAAACACGCATCAACGCGCGCCCCGCGCCTGCGCGGCCGGGGCCCCTTGCGACATAGGTCATGCTCATAGATTATTATGAACGAGTGTCTTTGCGTCTCCACAGATGCGTATTAGGTATAAGGTACCTAGGTACCTATTTTAA
This sequence comes from Hylaea fasciaria, assembly GCA_905147375.1. Lineage (NCBI taxonomy): Eukaryota > Metazoa > Arthropoda > Insecta > Lepidoptera > Geometridae > Hylaea > Hylaea fasciaria. The sequence goes on from LR990201.1 coordinate 5,023,977, forward strand.
TGTACCTAGGTAACGAATTTGTTCGACCTATAAAAGTGTAGGTAGATATATATTATAGCGATTTGTATCTCTCTATCTGCCGTAGGTGTACCTATAGTGGAAGTTTTTAAAAATCGCTCAACTGTCGAATTTCTCGAAGCTATTTCTAATTTTTAACCCCTGCTACCCGTTTCATTCAATTTCAATGAAGTCTAATTATGAACTATAAAAGTAACTTTGTAATCACATACAATTTAATGGGATTTATATGGGAATACAAAGTTATTTATGCAGATTATATATCTAGAAAACGGGATGAAAATTATGGAATGTCAGAATTTTTCCATAGTTTATAGGCTAAACAATAGCTATATTCAAAATTTCAAACTTGTGGGACGGCTAGAAGTACCTTAGAATTTTGATGATCGGTCAGTCAGTCAGTCAGTGGGCAGCAAAATTAAGGAACTTTGACTTGCAATAATTCTTAAACTACTGGTTCAAATTTGATGTAATTTGGATTGTTATCTGTAAACGTGATGCCCTCTTGGTCACTAAAAATTTAGGCTTCTAGTTTTATCCATAACGAAGTTACAGGGGGTCGAAAATGGCCCGAATCGCTTCGAGAAAAGGATAGTACGGCCGTGCCTTTTGTTTTGCTCGACTTGGCGGGGGCACTGCCGTGCCCCCAGATAACCTTGTCAAAAACCAAGACTTGTTTAGGAAAATTATAAAGAATTGATCAAAAGTAATCAAATATCAAAACGGTAGAGCCGTACAATCGTACTGCAGCCGATACGTATAACAGTTCATAGTAACTCCTGTGAGATTTGTTTTGATACTACATCATAAAACTATTAAATATTGGATCGCTGAGTGAGACTACCCGCGCTACTGTTTTCACGTATGTGGCCAAAACATAAGCGGTAGCTTTTTTATCCTGGTCTATACCAGTCTAGTATATATACTAGACTCTATCAGAGCATACATAGCAGTATTTGTGAGGTCAAGGTTTTTTCTATCTTAGTTTCATCCCATTCTGTACATATTGCACTTTATTGTTTTATATACTTAGGCTGCTGTGATAATTTACGGCCTCAATAGATTAGAATGATAGAATACACGTAAGTACGTCGATTTCTAGTTTTGATGTAAATTTTTATAAACCACTCGCTCTACGCTCATGTTTAGATTTGTGGTAATAGCTTATATCTTGGACCACAACATAACACTGATCATGGCGTAATCGGTTTGTTATTTCAGCGTTTAGACGATGTTTAAACCCTGTTTTGTTTTGTCAGAGGCATGTGGGAATCATTCTATTGTATTCCACATCCGGGTTATGATTGGTCCTTATAATTTTAATTTTAGACTTGAACAATGGTAAGTTATTCTGGTATCAATCAATGTCACTGTTTATTGGAAAGCTTAGAGATATTGTGGACTACTGCATAGTAGAACTGAAGTCTATATTAAAATTTATGTCTCAGTCGATGTTAATTTTTAAACGTTTGACGTAGACAACTACGCATTCGTTTACTCTCGAAACATCACATGCCCAGGCTTCATTTCAGTTGTGACGTCATGATTATATCAGCCATTTGGGATCGCATTTCACAAATAAGCATTGAACATAAAAAATAAGCTACTCTTATCACCAATTTTTCGGTATGAATCGGACTTGAAATCATTGACATATTAAGAGGTTTAATTTTGTATTTATCTTATTGAAATATATATTCCAATGCAACCGAATATGTTAAAATTTTATTACAGTGTCAAAGTTATAATTAAAACCAAGTCTTTATCTCCAATTATAACAATCATACATTTTTTCAATCGTCAGAATTATCTCCCAGAGTTGACGTGTGTCACAGCCGCAGCTACCGAGACACTTCCGTTCCCAGCTCTTCAGCTTATCTTGCTCAAATATGACAAATTAAAGTTAAGTTGTCACTTCGTGTCTAACTGGCATGACAATGGCTTGAATAAAGTTATATATATGGCTAAATAACTTTATGTAAGTTCCTCGCTACAGAGACATTTTTGGGGTTTCGTACCCAAAGAGTAAGAAGTCGGAGGTTTGATTTTAAGTTTCTATGTGTACTTTAATAGTTAAATCGATTTGTATTAATTACGCTACAAAACAATTTACTTAAAGATTATTCAAAAACATAAAAAGAGTCATTAATAAACCTATCATACATATCCGCGCATTAATTAAAATTCTATCAAGATCCCCAGAAGTTAAGACAGAGTTGCCCTTAATAGCCAGCCCTGTCATTTTAGACGAACAAGTTAATCGACCTAATCAATTTGTTCAAAACTGTGTGGATAAGAACAAAAAAGCTTATTATAATAGTTTTGTCAGTCACGCGATACGAAGAGAGCTAGAGCTGTCAAAATGAAGTGAAATTAAGTTCTCCTTAATCGTCCAGGTGCTTGCCGACTTCTAAACGAGCTTCGCAAAAATAATTATAATATTGAGCTCACACTACAAAATGGTTAACACGATCAAATATTTTAATGTATAGTTTGCTATGCAACGCAATAGTCTATGCGAATTTGAACCTTCATCACCTTCATTGTACTGGTGTATGAAACAAACTGGAAATCAATTGCGAGTGGTCCCAGTCGCCTGAACCAACTGGGACCGCGGTCCTAGTTTCAAAGCGGTCCCAGAAGACTGTCTCCTCAAATTATGGAAAGAGTGTACAAACTGGGCCATAGCACGCAAAAGTTCTACGAGTATATGCACGATATTTAATTGAAAAAACAATTGATGAATAGCCCTTTACGTAGCTGGCATTGTCCTTCTACGAAACCTCATCAACACCATTGGAACATTATTATTCGCCATAAACCGTCCAAATACAAAATTCCTTTGTCCACTCCTCTCAGCTGTCATGGTAACCCGATGGTAGTGATATAAACCTCAGCGGACGCGTGCCGCGGTTTGCGGTCACCCAGCTCTGCCCACTTGTCAGATATAAACACCTAACTTTAACACTATCGTCATGGTATTTTCCGAATGATTAGCTATGCATATAGGATCATTGCCATATCGTTTGTCGAATCACATAAGTTTCTTTGTATAATATTATCTATCTTTCGAACCAAATTGCAAGTGAGTTTGCTTGCTAAGGTATAAAACCTAAAAGAGTGCAAAACTTGTTTTTTTCTGAGATAACCGGTTGCGGGAATAATTTTATTTTCTATTGCCAAATATGAGAATGCACAAAACAGGGCACAGTATAATCGTAAATTCAAAACCATCCCTCCAGCACCTGTCATTTTTTAACTAACGCACTAATGAGAATATCCACTTTAAACACAGCACATCGGGAGCACAAATCACAACTCACCCTCTAATTAAACTGGCTCTAAGTGAACGCAACTACAGTAAAACTAGCTACAACTAGCGGCTCCGAATAAAGGCACGTATAATTTACTCGTACGATTGTCCGCTGTTTGCTGGGGTGCACTAGCGACATTTAGTCGGACATGCCGCGACCACGGTCATGAGAGACGCGATTTCGATTTTTTTGTTTTGACTGAATGTCTGTCTATCCGTATCTGATGAATAGGCTGTATCTCATGAACCGTGATACTTAGCTAGGAAGTTGAAATTTTCACAGATGATTTTTTTTTTGTTGTCAACAACAAATATACTAAAAAACAGAATAAAATAATTTAAGGGGGCTCCCATACAATAAAAGTCGTTTTTATAGATAATGGTACCGAACCCTTCCTGCGTGAGTCCGACTTGCATTTGGCCGGTTTTTTCTATTTATCCTCGTAAGAAAGGTAGCCTGCATGATTTTTCACTTGATTACAGTTGGCAGTTTATTTTGAGTTTAACCAACTGGTCCAGTGGTTCGTGTCCAGTTAGTAGTAGTCCAGAGATTGCACAAGAATGCTGCATAGAAATTCATCTCGGAATATTTCGATTTGTCAACTTTTGGGATAGATTATTAAACAAATACACTTCGCTTGACATCGGTAAACTGTTCTTGTTGGTACAAATTACTATGATGTTCAATATAGTTATTAGACAATGAAGCAATAATTTTAATTATGGAATCATGACAAATACAAAAAAGTATCGACAATAAGATTATGAATATCTACATGAGCTTACAAAATTACGTCAACGACAAAGTCTATAATTTCTTACTAGCCAGAATTCGTTTTTAAATCGCAAAAGCATTTCAATATCGAGCACGCCGTTTCTACCTTATGCAATAAAACTGCTACCAGAGACGGCCGAAGGTGCATTTGTGAATGAATTAGAGCTGTCAAACTATAACCATTCGTATATTTTTAAAATAATTATTATATAAGCAAGTAACAACAGCGACAAGTCCATCTGCCTTGAACTGGAAGGAATTAATTCCGCGACCTTTAAGCGAAGTCCGTCATTAGTGTCCACCACGTCAGCTCCCTATGTCGTATCGAATGAAATAATAATCGAAGCAGCGCGACGTCCATTCAATTATCCCTGAAAATTGGGGCTCATTAAAATAATAAAACAGCCAGAGGCGGTATGAAATTGAATGATAACAAAAGCATGTTTTAATTCGATGTGATGTGACAGCTAGTTTTGCTCATGTTTGATAAGTTTTATCTTGCTAGGATAGTGATGGCAAAACCGAAAGAGTTAAATCTTGATGAAGATATTATTATAGATAGCTTAACTTTTTTTTCGGTGACAATGTAAAATGTACTGCCAAGCTCGTCGGCTAGTATACGTAGGCAGATCCAGTACAAAATAAAAGATCCCACGGTTTTCAGTTCGTCAGGAATGTTGTTAGAAGATAAACAAATAGATTCTTAAAATTTTTGTGATTTGTTATAGCTGGTTTCACAAAAATAGTTTTCTTTTAATTGAAATATTTACTTTGTAAATAGTGAGTAGATGCCTGCCTACGTTCTGTTTATATTTTATAGTACCTAATTATCATAACACCTACTAAGTACATAACTTTCAACAATAATATACCTATATATCCTCTGAAGCTCCTAGTTCCTACAGAAACGGCAATATATAAATGAGCAAATGAAATGCACATTATGAAGGCATTGCTTACCATGCTCATTGGCATAGTCGACAGTTCAATAAGGCCCATTCCACACGGACGGAAACCCCTGTTTGCACAATAATAGCGTCCATGTGTCAGCGCCTCAGTCCAACCCCTAAATGCAATTGTGTACATTCGTGCAGGTATCGAGTTTCTGATGGAAACATTATTGGCTGCTGGTGGCTAATTTACGAATACGTTAATTTTAGCGGTGAAATGTCGACGGGTGTGTATTTTGGAACTTGTAGTAATTTGACTATTTGTACGGTACGAGGCACTGCGACTAGTCAGTGAGAGCTTATAAGTACGTAGAAGTTATTGAGCTCACTAGTATTTCTTCAGACAATTATTCGTGTCTTTGTTCACTAACTGAGAATAGACTCTATAGAGATGATACAGGTTGAAATAGAGGTGATATTTGTCTGCGGTTTTGTCCGAAGATAAAATGCAAATTTGCGAGCAAATAGGCAGTTTTAGTCATCCCAGCGATCGCTGGTTGAATGTGGCTGTTATTCGAGTCGGTCTCGCCGTTTTCATTAGCGAAATGTGTTGCCATAACTATCGACATTACTAAATACTTCCATAAATGACAATTGCATCCATATGAGCATTCAGCGTTCCCCTATTTGGCGACCACTTGGCGTCATCGGGCGGTCATCCCGCAAATTGCTCTTTCCCAACAAAATTGTCAATAAAACTCATCTGATTCGCAGTTAAACAAGCGAGCGACATTATTAATTTATGCGTTGTAATATTGCGCAAACGTTGGCGTTATCCCATGTAAATTATTAATAGTGCTGGGGTAAAAATTAAGCTTAAATCGAATGGGTAGTTTCGGTCGTAACGTCCGCTTTATGTTTGTATGTGCAGATTAATTTGTCGGCCCGTTTCCTGTCGCGATTACTCGATTCGTATTTTTATGAGCGCCATTTTACCATCGAGTTATTAGATATCGGATAATTAATGTTTTACTGTGATCATGTTTGCAGAAACAGATGAATACGAAAATAATTAGCGAGTCAACATTGTTGTCGGCGCAGTCGTCCCCTGACCGGTAGATCTAATTCAGTATAAACGGCAACATCAAACGAGTAATAGCTCCCTCACGACGCACCTCGGCTGTTGTCTTAAGAGAAAGCGATTACACAAATCTGAAGAAGCTATTAATCCGGCTCGCTGCCCCCGAATGGCATCACGGTTTGTTTAATAAAATCGCGAATTTACATATCAAAACCTACAAAGGGGCATAATTGGAGCCGATGACTTAGAAAACGTAGTGGGTGAGGCGGGAGCGCCACCCTCCGACAAACAAAGGAATTATACCCGCCTCAAGAAACTTTTAGCAATGGAAAGCTCCTTAACAAACAGACGCGTGTGTATCTAATGAAATTCCTATGGTTGCATAACATACCCGTGTGAGCGCCGAGCGTTATTAGCGAATTATTTCTCCGGGCAGAATCTTTGAAGGCGGTTGCTCTTTCGGAAAAGTTGTTAAGAAAATGGGTTGAGATCTCTTCAAGATTTCATTAGTTTGTAACTATGCGGTGTGCTACGCGAGGCATCTAATTTATTAGGTAGGCGTAGCCGAGGGAACGAATGGGCAGCGAGCATTCGAAAATGGAACGGAATTGCCGAATCACGCCGCTTTGAGTGGCCGCCGCCGCGACACGATTCGTTAGGAGACAAATGTTTGGATTCAATTCCAGTATTTTTTCGATTGTAATTAGTAACGGTATATTTGGTTCGATTTCGGTCTGTGACTGTACGGTAGCTGTATTTTTTTAAATGATTAGTTTTGTTGTTAATTTTAGTAGCGTTTAGTTTGACCGATTAACTGGGGTGCGGGTGGATTCGCTACGGGGCATTGCTTGGCGTTTGATTTGATTGGTTCACAGAGTTCTCGCACCACGTGGAGCGTCGCATTCCCACAAGTGTTCCTAGTGGGTAAAGTGCCATTATGTCTGTTGAATGAAGTGCATGCGCGGATACGGGCGTCTTGTGCAGCGGCTATGCAGCTCTCAGCGAGGATATTGACACTTGTCTGCTGTCGCCAGGCTTTGTTCTAGCACGTGTTGAGTTACACGCATACGATCCACTACACGTGTCCACGTCGTCGTGTCGTGAAAGATTCATCTTAGAAACCTCCTTAATTATGACGTAGATTTATTGAGATCTTTAATTCTTTTTGTACTTTATAATATTCGCATGTTCCAAAATCTAAAGTTTTCCTTAGTTAACCTAGGAAGCAGAGCAGTGCTAGTGGTTTCTCTGATCTCTCGCGAGTGGAAAGCTAATCGCGCCGCGAGTCGTTCGCGCGTTATAATTAGTACAAATCGTCTGCTTCGCGCCGCCGCGTAGACTGAGGAACGCGTAGACAGATCATAGAACAAATAGGTATAATTATTATCAACATAATTCGTTAGGCTTACTGTGTAGATATTTTTGTCTATACGAGCTACAGTCTTGGAATAATATATTATCATCATCATAATAATGTAAGATCATGAATATCATGAATGATCATGAATATCTAAATATAGGGTGATTTCCCTATGTTTAGATACTTTTTAACATTGAAACTTCATTGAATAAGTAACACACAAATGGCTTGTTATACTAAATATTCCAAAACCAATGACTGAAATATAATTGCTTTTACTAACTGCCTGAAACAGATTTTTACACAACTATGTTAAACAAGATGGTTCACATAAAAGCTGATTAAAATATTCCGCTCTATTCGTGTTCCGTGTCTATGTACAGTGAACGGAATCCGGTAATCTCTCGAGTTAATAGATTCGATAACTCATCGAGAGTCGCGTCTGAATCGATTCGGCTGCGATTGATGGCGCTCGTCGCGAACATCGGCGGAACGACACGATGAGCGAGATTTCACCCGCATACGCCTCTAACTTTAATTATTGCTCTCTAACTCTATGACAGTTTATATTTACGATCTGTCATCGCACCGAACATGAAAACGTTAAATAAAATAGTGAACATTTTGATTAGCCATTTTGATTAGCTGTTTTTTATTCTTTTCGTAAATAATTTTATGCAAACTTAATTCGAGTTTTTTTAATGAAATCAATTCGACAATTACTCATTTCATGAACGGCCATAGTTAACTAAATAACGATTACATTTTCTTGTGTTGTTCAAAACATGTTCATATTTACGATACATTTCGATTTAAAATAGACATCAATCAATAATCTCTATCTAGAACAATGCTACAATAAAACGATAAGAGAACTTTGTTTATAACAAGAGTGGAAGACGGATTTTAACCTGAAACTGGGAATCTGAGTATGACATTTTGAGTCTACAAAATGGGACGTATTCGTTCTAACAAATCTAAGCCTGTGATAAAAAAAAGTCTGGTGCACCTTAAACCACGTTGCTGCTTCCTGCTGTCTGTTGCTGTTTCAACTAAAAGTAACTAATCTCTGGCACATACCTAATAGGTTGAAACATCGTCACGCAAAAGAATAAGAAAGTGTTCCCCTGAGAACTAAGTAAATGTATGTGTGATTGTTTTTAGTTTTCATTATGGTAAATACCTACCTCCTTATTTTCTTTCCTGCAAAGCATCGACACCTAAGTTCACATTTTCTCACAGACGTTTCCCATCGCATTGGCTAATATCTTATCGATTGATTCGAACTGTGTCACTAAGCAATTGGATTTGGTCTATGCGGCATCCATTTGTAAAGCGTTACCCATATTTTTCTTACAACTGACCGTTTCATTTCTGTTTTACGCAATCTTTTTAGCTGCATTCTACGGATTCGATTCAGTGTCACTTGATTTGATTACACGCTTTTTTAACTATCATTGTTTAAGGCTTTACTTTCTATATGACTCCCATGAAATTTGGTTACTATAAATTGTTCTCGGATAATTTCTGTTCTAACGGTGTCACGACGGATTGTCTACTGCTACTGACGTCAATTTGTATATCTGGGATAAGATATATACAGAGTGAGTAAAAGCTGCTGCTATTATTTCACGTTTGTACATAATAACATGTTCAATTACAGAATAAAAACAATTCGTTTGCCATGTTTTCCAAACCAATGAATGCTTTCAAAATTTCACCAAGAAACCTTTTACAAGTCATTAATGTAACTCACCCCTAAAGAGTTGGCAACACGGAATGGAATTATGCACTCCCTAAAAGTTGCCATTAGAATTAGAGCCACAATTTATTCTACCGGGGCTGATATTTCCGCTTTCCGTATCAATGTTCATTTGAGTTATGCGACCTCATCTAACTTCAGCTGGAACTTCCTCTCGTGTCTTGAAATTTTTATTCAGTTTCAGCGCAAGTGGAACTAGATTTACATTTAAAGTAGCTCATATTATTATGACGACATTAATAGGTATGTTCCCTTTACCCGACTACGCAGAAGGCTCACGATTGTGTGCAATTTTTCGACCGTAACATTGTTTATTAATCTACATATTGTGATTCATAACATATCTTAAAACTTGTAAAATGCGATGACACGGAAACATTATTACAAAAACAAAAAGTAAACTTCTAACCCTCTGCCGCTAAAACTTTTACATTAAAGTTACAGTCGAAGCCGCAAGTTTGTATCAATTACTCTTGGCTGTTGTTCAATTACTATTTCCTTTACATTTTTATTATACGTCTGTAATTGCAATTATTGGAACGTAGTTCGTTAAGCCGGTAGTAAAGTCAGTAAAATTATAAATCAGCTTCATGATGAGCTTAATTTGCGCTACAATGTAGCCGTGTCCAATAAACTTTTGAACAAAACAAGCACGCTGTCAAATAAATCCAACAAATATTTTTAATGGCCTGATGCATCGGCCCTTTTTATTGGCGATATAAAATGGTCCGCGTAAAACTTACCCTCGCGGGACAAAGTCTCTAGGTGGACTATAAAATAAATCTAGCAAGTTATCGTCCGCAATGAACGGTCGCCGCGGAAGGCTATCGCCGATTCCCACGCAAACTTGCTGTTAATAAAAGCAACAAAATTATATATTCAAGAGTTAGGAGGTGGCGGTTGGCAGTTAGGGCCTTCTACGTGGTCCGAGTTACAATGCAAATTGCCGTGGAGGGGTGCGTCCATGCCCTGTAACTGTGCGACTCGCAAAGATGGCCGCCGTAATGGTAAAATGAAATTATTAAGCATTGTCTTGTGAAATCGGCCGCAGTCGACACCTGAGACTCGGACCTTGGTGGCTCAGTGTGGACATGCCCGCCCTTTTCGGCCTTACGTTTTGTAGTTACAATTTCACTGCAGTACCGGAACGTACGTACGAGTATATAAGTTATTTTTTACAAAGCATAATGTTTTATTGTTATGTAAATAAGCCTGCCACAGTTTCACATGACTGACTAACCAAAATCATATTGATTAGCCAAAAGTACTGTCTCCATGAATGTTTTTTATTATTAAAAAAGTAATTTTTCTAATTATTTAAACCGAACGTTTACTTTAACAATTATTTAATGAAATGGATGTGGATTTAGATAACTTAATATTCGCATAGAACAACCACGGAAGGAAGCACTTCCACACTTTTCCAACGTCAAGACATTACTTACAACCCCCGACTGAAAGCTTCGTATTAAAATTTAAATCTACTTTGCAAAGTGTATTTTATACACGTGCTCTTGCAATTTTGATCGTTCATAAACCTCCAAATAGCTGTTATTATTACTCTGTACGTTTGTGGTATTGGGTGTTAGTAATCTCCTTCACATTTCTACGAGGTATTTTAATATTATGGTAGTCGTAGTACTTTTGTCGTTTAAATTTCCTACCAATAGCTCAAAATTCCAAGATTGCTCGCGGCTTTGCGTAGCCGTCACAATTTTAAGTTTCTGCTTCAATAAAAGCAACCGTATTATAATACAGTGTTAGACTAATGAACAACAGCGGTAATAAACGTGTTCGTATCGCACTACAAAGCCTAAAGGCTTTTACATGCGGTGACATTTTGCAGCGCGGACGTCATAATGTTTCCGCGATTCATTTTCCGGTCCCAGTGGCTGTTCTATATTATGCATTCTATTCTCTTTAGCTGCAACAGTATCAGTTATTCAATCTAATTATATTTTATTTTTTCAATTGCTTGTCTTTGTATTTCGTAGAATATAAACTTTAGCTTACTTCAAAAATCATTCTGAAGTGGGCGTCTAGGTAATATACGTGTGTGAGGGCTCTTAGGCCGTCATGTCCCTCACGTTTCCACCAAGTCTCCCATGAATTTAGTATGCATGATGGTAATGTATTATAGATGCTTTAATTACTTGTTTGCGGTACACTTGCGGTTTCTCCGTTGATGCGTGTTTCCCCGACGATGGGTTGTGTTTGTGTGGCTGTTATAATTTTATCGATTATACCTACTCGTACCCACCCTTAAGTTACCTTGGAACAAGGAAATGGTAATTTGTAACTGGAATGCATGCAGTTTTCAATTTGACCGTAATCTACATTTGACTAATTGAAAAACCTAATCGAAACGCTAATTTAACGCAAATAAAAAACGACATCCATCTATTCCCGTAATGCGAAATCGATGTCCAAAAATAAATTAATTTCAAAATTTGTTTTCAACAACAAAAGGCTGCCTTACCCTCTACTTATTGGTTGAGAGAAATTCCTTTTTAATCCAACGCATGCCCAGCCAGTTCTCGTTTTTAATTTCACACAAAAACATCGCAGAGTCGGTGATCAATCAAAGCTCCCGGTTCTTTTTTTCTATACTTCATTGCAATACACTTTCGCCTCTGTAACCGCTATAAATGTACCTTTATTATTTTGTTTGTACAAAGGAAATGGATACGTTGTAAATTAAATTAATTTGATGGATTTTTAATCCAATATTTGAACACGCAGTGACATTTCTCTCACTTATTAGTAGCGTGGGTAAAGTGAGAAAATAAAATGATTGCTTGACGTGTTTTAGTCGTAGACTAATTAAAAAACTCCTAAGTAGTAGATTTTTATGTAATAATGGCTATGGCGAACATAGGAATAAAAAGCAATAAAAAGTTGAAATAAAAGTTAAAACGTTTCCTTTTTTTTCTATGGGTAAGAAAAATCTGACGAATAATTTTTTGATTATTATCGATCGTGAAGTAAGTATTGGCATGTGAACAATTCTAGAGTCACGATTGACGTCGTCGTATGATTGAGCGATATGATTACATCTTAAAACTACTCATTATGTTATTATTAACATACAAAACATGTTCTCGACCACTACTTCTTTCATTTACAATGCCGACTTACGGCTTAGTGTGTCACTTACTCAGATTCGTAGCTCTACCTCCAAGTTTCACTTACTCAGATTCGTAGCTCTACCTCCAAGTGTCACTTACTCTGGATTCGTAGCTCTACCTCCAAGTTTCACTTACTCAGATTCGTAGCTCTACCTCCAAGTTTCACTTATTCAGATTCGTAGCTCTACCTCCAAGTGTCACTTACTCTGGATTCGTAGCTCTACCTCCAAGTGTCACTTACTCAGATTCGTAGCTCTATCTCCAAGTGTCACTTACTCAGATTCGTAGCTCTATCTCCAAGTGTCACTTACTCTGGATTCGTAGCTCTACCTCCAAGTTTCACATACTCAGATTCGTAGGTCTACCTTCAAGTGTCACTTACTCTGTATTCGTAGCTCTACGTCCAATCTTACCGACAAGTGCTTTTGAGTCGCGTGTGTAAATAAACATTCGCATTTCATCTGCACTCGTCCCTGTCACAATCATTCGTTCTCGTTCGTTCCCATTCATTCGTTCGGGATAATCATTCGTTTCCATTCGGAACTCGGGATTACCTGTCATTTATTCAACGAGTCTAATCGCTTCCGTGGTTTTCTTTCTACTTTGTGACTACGAACTTCGCTAAGGCTTATGGTTCACGTCTCTATGGTACGCTTAAAACGTTCTAGAGGGTTAAATTCTCGAAAGATTCAATTAGTAGCCATAAATACATGTATAATACTTTCGTACTTTGTTTACGTACTAGTATAGTGTTTTCGTACTAGTGTATTTTTAGTGAAACCAAACCAAATACATTGATATTATAATAAATAGGTGTTACCTTATTACAAAAATATAGCATGCCGAGTACGCCTGCACTAAGCTTTTCCTTTATAGTTTGCAGAAACGACTTGTTTATTTCTAAACCAAAGTACTGACCTTAATTTTATCTTTTCCTATCTTTAATAGCCTAATCAAGTAAGAAAAAAACAATGTACCATCACTCGTCCAAAACATATTTACAAGGCAAATAGCAATACCGTGGCGTCGCCGCCGAGATAAATCGAGATTAGGCTGTCTCCATATTTGCGTACGAATGGCGCCTCATTCAGCTCCCACTGAATGGGTTCATTCATTTCTACGTTTCCATTTCAGCTTTGTTGAAACAGTGGGTATGTTTTCCGCAGTATGATAGCTTCCTACAAATGGGGTAAGGTTTGTTGCAGCCTTGCAATATTAAAGTGGTTATATAAGCTTAATATGTTTTGAGGTTTTCCTGCTTTGTCAGTCTGACTTGTACTTTGTTCATTCAAATTTTATTTGTGCAATGGTGTTGTTATTTTCATGAATTCATTATCATGGTAAAACACCGTTGTATCGTTGATGGTGATATCAGAGAATCAGATTAGTGCTTCCTCGATTGCATATGGCTATTTCAGCACTGAGCCCTGTGAGTTTGAATCAATGTACTAACATGGAATGCGTCTTCAGATTTTCTACAGACCTACACACAAAAAATGGCACAAAAACAAGTGCGATAAAAAGCTCTGTCATGTGGTGCACTAATATCATTGAAAGATGCGAACCGAAGCTTTTACTCTAAAGATAAGATTATGCAGCAATCTGCGACAAATCCTATTTCAAAAACACGCAACGTTGGTTTTTAAAGCGGGCTCGGGGGTACTCAGACACTCCCACACTTGACAATAGTTCTCGTGACGATGCATTACTTTTTTTACCTTTAGATTATGTTCTTTGTGAGGATGTGTTGTCCCTTAATCCGCTTGTAATTGAGTTTCTGCGTGATGTAGCTTTTCGGTTGAGATGATTCTTGATAAGTATCCGTAATGTAAACTTTGGCTGTAGTATTGAGGATTCTATAGAGTAACTATTGTTATGGCGTTAGCTTGTCTTCTATGCTTGTGAGATGCACGTGTGACGATAGAGGGCCCAGCTAAACTATGGTTGCCATGGGATTGCGTTAATAACATGGGCTTGTGTTGGCCAAGATCTCATCTGGGGGTCAACTGTGCTAATTTAAGAAATCTTCAATTGTATCTCAATGGAGTGGCTTCGGAATAGTTTTTGACATATGGAAGGTTGCTAGTTTTTTTTATTAGTCTGCTATTCCAATAATAACATTTGAAATGAATGTCACAGTAAAATGTCACAAACTATTCCGAAGCCACTCCATTGAGATTCCATTGAAGCATTCTTAAACTAGCAGAATTTACCCCCTGTTAACTGACGATGCAGGCTAAAAAGGAGCACGCTGACCTATGAGATACTTTACTATCCGTATTATTATTTTTAAACAGATCCGCCGGATGTTCTTTCAGTTCTCACCGGCAAAGGGCTATTTATTGACCGCATCATTCATGCTCATCACAACTAGAGGCCTTAGTCGTAATATAAAAAATGCCAATATTTATGTGCTAATAAATTAGCCAATGAACTTTAATGAGGCTCATAAAATAAGCAACATACAGCATGGCTAACTATATGACTACTCAAGCCAAGATTCACGAATTCGTGCCCAAAACTTCGGAAGCAAGAACTGTAACACATTCTGAACAAACAAAGAAACGCATTACAAAGCTGTAAACCAACAACAAAGGTACCGACGAATACGTGTTGAAACTGATCCATCATGTCTCCTTTTGAAATAACAAAAAAAACTCATACACACACAACAGATGTTTTCGTAAAAAACGCTACCCCTCTACACTCATCGACCCCGGAATATAGAACGCTGGTCATAATTTCTATTAAAATAACCATAATTTGGTGAATTATCTCTCAATCGGAAACGTTTAAATGCAAATTCGGCATCCTAAACTAGGCTATTCTCGGATTCTTTGGTCATAGTTTTGACGAATTGGAGACCTCGTGTCGAGAAATTAATTTCGAAGACAATTAGTTAAATACTTATCTCCATACTTTGACAGGTGTGATATCTATGTCAGAATTAATTGTTATATTTTCATAACTTTAGTTAAACATAACCAAGCCTTTTGATCAAAAACAGCTTTCTATTTTCTTACAGTAATATATATTTTTTAAGAAATTATTAATACAATTAACCCTATCCAACCATACCAGAATGAAACCAACTTTAACAGAGACAACACTACAAGTATCGCTAATACACTTTTTATCACAAATTGTACCGATATATGAAATACAATCATCAATATCAGAAAACAAACACAATATCGTCCAATAAAGAGTTGAGCATATCAACATGCAAAATTCCAATTAGATTCCTAACATACGATTGTGATAAACCAACCGTTATTGGAGTCGCTTATCTATGTAATTAGAAAGGAACTAAGCTAACCATTTGTGTTTATGGGAACCATCGAGTGGCACCGCCATGTTCTCGGATAGATAACAACGTCAACGGAAAGCAGATGTATGTTAACCAATGCGAACACTCTTGCGTTTATTACCCTGTTATGCAACGCAGTATGCAAAGTAACTTTTATAAAAATCTTAATAACTATCATATTCTACGAGGGAACGATGTGTAACGTACACGGTGAACATTTTTTCTACGAATTTTATTGCTCAATTCCCAAGAGCAGAGTGCCCTCGAAGAAACGTGATATAAATTGTTGAAAAATAAATGAACACCTCCAAGTGGCGCACCGCGATTATGGGTAATGTGTGCGGTCGTTAACAGAGACATTCAAAAAATTATCCGCCTCGGAATCCGGCACTCTCCTCCGCCGCGGATTCACGGAGGGATTCCGCCATCAAATATTCAATTTTAAAACGCCCGCTAAAAGCGAAACGTCATCGCGTACGCAAACGCAGCTGGGACTCCGCGATTTAGAAAAGCCACAGATGGGGCACGCACTCAGGAAAGAGATAAGTAAAAAATTGAATTAGCAAGTGGAAAACGTAAATGAAGATGACAGAAATAACGTCTCAGATGTCTACAAATTGGCTCCCATAAATGTTTAGAGGGTGTGTTCGTGACGCAACACAAAGTGATTCGTGTCCCTCGAAAATTATTCTGTCAAGAACAAGAAAACGGCACACGGAGTAAGAAAAATTTCATTAGCGCCAATCAAAATGACGAGGTCCAAAATGAAGCTCGCAAAGAGAGTCGTAATCACGGAGTTCACGGAGCCCCCTCGACGTGAGGTCTTATTAAAGGAATAATATTTACAAAACGAGACGCCTCAGAAATCCCCAAATTAAGATCTCGCCGAAACCCGCCCAACTTCCACAAAGTGGAATCATTAAATTAAAAATGTAAACTTTTCTCTTAGCAAGGTAATGGGCATCCCGATGTAGATAAATAGATGGAATAGCTGCAAAAAGGAGCATTTTCCTGTTCATTAAATTTTTCCTTCGTTTTTTTATTTCGACCCCTGGTGCTAATTTTGTTGGAATTCACGCCCCTCACTCCACCCGCTGGGACTCAATCACAGAAATTTTATATCCGGAATTAAATAAGTACCCGACAGTATTACGGACAAAATTTAATATGAGCTTATTTTTTGGCGGAGTATCGTTTTCAAATTAATCAGATACCGTGGACTTCACTTGGCGGAGTTAATCAACAGGCTATTTGCAAAAACGTCGAGAATAAGTGAGATGAGACTTCGTCATACTTCGTCTTGCGAGTACGAAAGTTGTCGGAAAGTCAATCAAGTGGGGAAATGTTTCCATCAGGCGACTTATTCCTGAGGGTGGTTTGTGCTATTAACTCGATTGTGTATAAGCTGCAGTGGAGATGGCGGGAAACGTCAGCGGAGTCGGTGGCAAATGCAATTATATCTGCTAATGTGCCGTCTGCGGAGACGCGCGGCTAAGGTAGAGGCTGCACCACGGGATTTGAAACTATTTTTGACACTGCTGCCTCATTTAGTCGACCTGGTTACTTACATTAAAAGACAACATCCACACGTACTAGACGCTCCTTCAAGGATGACCATGATGTAAAAGTAAGGGCTGCCTTACTTTAATTATTTATTTATTTAATCGCACTTTAACACAAGACGATTCTACGATGATAGAATCGTCTTGTGTTAAATTACGACATATTATGGACGACTTTGAACGGACGTCCATATGGGTTCATGATTCGAATGACTGTTTACTCATTGTTTTGTATCTTTGCCATGCTTGCCGCTGAGTGTAGCTTCACCCTAAGGCAGTTTCAGCAGCATTGCTCGAAGCTATGCCACCCTTTAACGTTTAGATCACTTCGAATTTAGTTACTATGCTCTTGCAACCTGAGTTTGATTGTAAATTAACATTGAACGTTGTTAAGTCACCGACTAAGTTTGAACTGTGACCATAATATTCCAACTCCTGTTTTATTTTTAAGCCATTCATACTGGGATTAAGGTTTAGGTGGATAAGGGGCGTAGTTTCATCTTGATAAAATTTTGGATAAATTGATATTCGTTTTATAAAATGTACTATGACCCTCTAAGCCGAAATAAAACTCTGGACGTGGTGCCCGCAGCAGCTATTTCATTAGCTTTTCGAAGAAAGAGAATTGAAACAGCTGTCCCTGATACATTTAAAATATTATAAATGGTCTCCAATAAACAATTTCAATAGCCAAATATCCTTGGACATGATATCGGATTCCTCATAAGCTATTGATTGGTGCAAATAAGGAAATCGAATTATTCAACGTCCGCCCCTCATTTGTTTCGCGCTCCCCCAAAGAGATGGAGAAATTCTTTCTGAGTTTTCGATTACTTGTCCAATTAATTTTATAGATTCATTTGTCTTGAGCTTTGAAATATTCAGTGTAAATAACGGAAGTATTTTTGCGTGGATCTTATTTAAATCTGCTAGATTTCACCCGCCAATCTGTTTGTGCTTGAACGGTGAATAAACAAAATTACTCTACCCTACCATCGTTTCTTGTATAATTCGTCAACTTCATTCACGAATCATCTACATTTACCAAACGGTGCCTGATGGAGAAGACTCTGTCACTGATCCCGGATGCTGTTTTCTTTCCCCTCTACATTTACTACCCACCTCGAAACAGTCGTGCATTTATATCGTATCGTTAACAGCCTAGTTTGATCATAGCAGTAGCACATCGTAAGTTACACCATTTAAAACTCAAGAATGGCTGGACCGATTTTTATGCTCATTGATTTGCTGAATTATTTGTCTCCGCCCAAATAGCAGAATATACCTATATAAAAACATGGTAAGAAACGTAATGATAAAAGGTAGGTTACTATGTAGATAGTGTAAAATCGAATGTAGTAAGGATAGTAAGAAAATTACTGAGGTTCAGATCCGCTCTATAAAAGGCCAATTCGATCAAGAATAGACCATTGGAACAGAATAGACACATTGAATTGATACATAATAATTACATTACATCCATGCATTGAAAATGCTTAATTTCATAAATATTGCGTATTATCCGATTAAGATTATAAAGCTAATACTGAGTAAGTTATAGGAATTCTATTTATCGTAAATTGTGGACAAATTTTTACGACCAGTTTTCATCAAGTTAAATGGCATTATCCATTTTTGCCGTTTTTCAGACGGAGCTACTTATATTCGGAACAGCCACGATGCGCGCTTACTGATATTATGGATATTTTTCAATAGAATCTTGTCAGATATTTTGCTTTAACCGACGACCCTTATCGAGCTGCTGATATTCCTGCAGACCCCCTAAGTTACTGAGCACCTGCTAATGCAGGTAAGCTATGATCACCTTATGGCTATCGGTCACCCCATAATTGCTAAAGCATGCTCTACACTTGAGCACCCACTTACGGTGGGCAAGGAACCTCGAGCGCTCACTCTCATGTTTACTTCCACAAGTGAGACAGGGATGCGATGCGACGTAACTTGAGTTGGGGCATTGTGACGAGAGGGAAAGTTCACGTTCCGTTTCTCATCACGGCTCCGCGAACAAGTGGGTGAGTACGGTTAGTAGCCAGGAGCAACGCACCGGCCATTCATGACGTAATTGGCAATCGGGCTCATTTAACAAAACGATTGAACGGGGCGGTATCTAGTGGACAGTGTGGATGACGCTTTATTATGCGTGGGCTTGATCTTTTAATAGCGTGGGACACGTATTTGGGTTTCGATTATTCATTTTAGTTAAAAAAAGGCTGCGTAGATTATCACTAGTCCATGGTAGGGAAGCAGCGTTCCCAAGAAATCGAAATGCTTCATCGCCGGAAAGTCTGGTTTGGTTGTTGAAATTTCATTGACAGTTACAAAATATTCTTCTTCATGTAGCAAGAGTGATGCCTAGAAATTTTACAATGTTACGGATTTATTCTACAAAAACTAGTTAGCAAGCGGTCAAAAGTTCGCCGAGGAGTTCCGCTGTCTACATACCAGCTCTATCATCAAGCTCTATGCCACTGTAACGTGGAAATTTGAAAGTCGTACAAAATTTTTACTTGATTTAACAACGGGACAACAAACTACGAACAACACAACAACAACAACTCAATCAAACAACGGGATCTGGGTCAAAATTGTCTCGCAAGGTTTGATCTGAAGAAATGCATTCATATGAGCTAACACAAGAACACAAAATAATTAAAAGCTTGTAACAATGCCATGTCCTCTTCACTTTTTACCTTATGTAGGTAATGGGTACTTATAAAACAAAACCATGAATGAAACTATTACGTGTGATATTTCCTTTAAAAGATTATTAATAAGTTTTTACCAGGCGTATCACCTTTTTATATTAGCTTAGAGGAATTACTACGCCTAAGCCCAATTACATTCAACCTTCGATACAATTTGGGTGTGAATGGAACAAATTACATGAATGACTGTCATTGTTCCTACCAATAGCAATTCAGCTTTCGTAATTTTCTAAATGATATTAGTTTTTTGTGCAATTAGGTATACCTAGCAGGCTTGTGCAAAGCAATTTGGAAAATCACGAATAGGTAGGTACTTATTTATCGACTACATTTATGTTTAGTGAATTCCACGAAAAAGCAAGCCAGAGGAGCCAGATATGAATCAGACAAATATACGTCCCTATATCTCCTGTATAACTCCAAATTTTTATTTGGATATACCTCATACTCATAGACACAGTTTGCTCGTGCCTACTCGAATCTGTGTAATCCATGATATCATAAGTTCATAAGTCACTAGACAAATCTAATAGCACTTGTCAATTAATGAAATTGAACTCTACCCCACTTGTAATAGTAAACTTGAAGATGTGTGTTTCGTCGAAGCAGCGTTAAGACAATAAGCGGTCAGACTAGGTGTTAAGAATACCTATTGTAAAGCCGAGAGTCGACACGAGAGGAAGGCGTGATCACAGAATAAATAACAGGCACTATAACGGTGTGACGTCGTCGGCAACATCAAAGCGATTTAACATTGAGATGTGACCACACCTTCGATGGGATGGGCTCAGATTAGTTAGAAATAATTCCTGATAATGATGTTTGATTGAATATTATTTGAAATACTTTAAAAACAGTCCGGAAGATAATTAGTATGCCAACGGGTAAATGTATAAAGTACTAAATGTAGTGTAATGTAAATGTATAGGAAATTTTGGAAAACTATGTCAGGCAATCCTAACAAATTAGAAACTACTTACGGCTACAAGTGCTGAAAATATTACTTATGTAGCAGCATAGATCCAGTAAATAATATAATATACCTAGCACATATATATACTAGTACAGTAGGTTGAGTAGGTATATATAAATACTAACACATTATGTGTAATGATCACAGTATTTAATACGGCTTCTATCGTCTATGAGTAGGTATTTAATATGCTCTGATGACTTGGATAGATGTCTGTAGTATAGATAAATTTCAATAAATAATACTTTGATCCCAATTTTATTGCTTCTTATCTTTATTATTTAATCAATTTTGATTAAGTTGCACTTACACAGTGTGAAAATCAAAAGACGCAAAAGACAGGTAAAGAAAGAAAACAATTCATAACACGGACAGAAATGAAGCAAATGGTACAAACAAACCTCTCATGCACTCTACCTATACCATACACTCTCCTTGGATTCGATTCTTAAACCACTCGATATTTTATCAAAACTGAAAATTGTTACCTTACCAAATATTATAAATTTGTTTCAATAAGACAAAAGTTCTTTAAAACATTACTTGAATAAAAAAAACTGTTTAACTGTTTGTAAAATATAAACTTATTTATGCATAATAACGTGGACCTATAGTGTGTAATTTCCATAATATCTAATCATTGTTACACTCCGTCTGGGTGGTTATAAGTTTTTGTGCATTACTCGAGTCGAGAATAACATAAATAAGCAATCAGATTTACATACACAGCACATAATTCTATTACGCTGACGTGTAAGATATAATTTTTAAACTATTTTATTTAGCTTGGTACTCGTGCCTGGATATAATTTTTAAACTATTTTATTTAGCTTGGTACTCGTGCCTGGATATAATTTTTAAACTATTTTAATTAGCTTAACCTACCGAGACAAATAAAATAGATTAAAAATTATATCTTACACGTCAGCGTATCACCGCTTCTTCATACTATTATGTCTATTGATTTCAGAATAAGTACCTACGTATCGACTTTTGAAGCCACGGGTGACGGGGTGTTGGGACTCCCTTCACAAAATCATTTCCATTCCGTTTTCCGAAGTGAAAATTGCCCTCGGACGGTCAAAGGGTTTACGATTTAGTGTTTATTTGAATTCCGCCTTTGTTAAGTTAAAAGGTGTTAGAATGTAAACGGAGCCTTTGTTGTGATTGCCGTATGTTTTGCTGAAACGGTTCCGGTGTTTTAGTTTATTTATGTTTGTAGGCTAACAGGGAATGGAGACCTTTTCCTGGGGTAATTAAATATTTGTTTTTTAAACTATTAGTGTATTGAGTTGATCTGACTATAGAAACGGGATAACAGACGATTAAATGTTTTAGTCAACAGTAGATTAATGGTATATGGGCTTATTTTTTAACCAATTTAAATTTTGTTAAAGCAAAAATAAATATTTAGACATGAAAATCTTATTGTTTTTACAAAGGTAAATTTTATAAGGTCAACTCTACTTATATTTTCAATTCATCCTGCTAAAACTATAGATCCATGGCACGAGTAAAATATGTAGGTATGTTTCATTTTCTAGGAATGTTAAATGTTCACACAGTGTTGCTTACTAAATATGCTCAATTAGAGCAGAAATGTAAAAAAATTACTTCGTTAAAATGTCACATCAGCACTTGAATGAGTAATAACAGTGATAATTACCCACTCACAATGCATGAAATGCATTTTAATTGTAAAATACACTCCAGTGTGCCTAGTGCGAGTTTTGTCAATTTATTTACGCGCTCGGTCCGTTTGGCGTAAACTTGAAATTGTATGGAATAAGAGCAGCGCCATCTAGTGACTGATTCACTGACGCTAGATGGCGCTGCTCTTATTCCATACAATTTCAAGTTTACGCTAAACGGACCGAGCGCGTAAATAAATTGTCAAAACTCGCACTAGGCACACAGTTCGATAACGTGATCTATAAGATGCGAGACATAATTATATCCAACTATTAATCGAATTAAGAAAGAATAATATAATATCTATATCCAAATTTACTCATATGATAAGTTTGAACATTCCATGTTTATCTTAATTCTCGGGAAAGAGCGGATTATAATTTATTAAAGAACTTTGATGTGGTGGTGGGCGTTTACTAATGTAGATCTTCGTGCTCGGATTCCATCATAATGCTCGTATATATTCTTTTTGTACATATTATGTGTAACTAAGCCACTCGTACTCGAAAATACTTTGATCTCTAAGCGATTGGTTTAAATTCTGATGCTTTATTATGGAACTTTTGGTTTTACTGATGACCACACGAGCACTAAACTGTTACATTTCCATTCACGAGCTAAAGCTTCGAATGTACGGCACTGTAGTTTTCAATTAAGCCGATGTAGTTGCATGTAATCAATAAACATTTAGCTATCCAGATCTTGAACCACCGCAAAAGTCTCTTTTTTAACAAGACCAATCGTAACTCTCGCAATGATCAGCCAAAAAACAACCCTGAGAGCGTAACATTCTGTAGCATTGTTGCTTTAGTACCGCAGCATGGTACCCACTGAGGAGCACCGCGGGGAGCCCACGCGGCGACGGTAGCGCAACGGTCTTTTTGTACCGTCGCCTCTAAAGCTACGCACTAAAGCTCAAAAGCGCTCAAACACTTTTTTTCTTGGTTCTAAGTCCAATATTATCAAACACGTTAATGGTCGGCTTTGCGGCGCCAACAAAAGGAGCGTGCCAACGGAGGCGTTAAATCCTTTACGATTTGATGATGATCACACATTTGTCATCGGTCTCGGTGAAGCTTTGGGTCACTCCAGTCATGCGGAAACTGGAGCACCTACATATGGCACTGTTTCGAGGGCCGCAGCCAGACGTTCTGTTATTAATATTTATACTGCTGCGCAGATAGACATTATTATTTCACTTGGAAGGGGTACTCTATATCTTACTTACCAGGAGTATTACGGTGTCACGACGATAGCATTCAACAAATATATAAAATAGCACATACACAATCATGCTCATAAATATAAACTAACGCATTCATTAACTACGGATCATGTAACTTGTAAATTTATCTGTGATTTTGGGGGACATTCATGATATCTAGGGTGTAACCTGGAACGAAAACAACGACTACTGACATTACACCCACAATTCCAATAACACTGAGATACAATAAAATCACACCACTTAACAATATGCAAAACTGGATAAATATTAAAAGTTCCAAACAAGCAATCAAGAAAATCATTGCTGAAGATCTCAAACAAACATGAAATGGGACCTACCTGGTAAGGGAATGAAATATCGAATCACAGAAAAGAAAAAACAGTGAAAATAAAACACACCAATAAGCAAGTTTGTTGGAAATGTTATACTGTTTGGAATGTCCTGCGTTGCGGGTGTAACGTGTGGTCTTCCAGGCTACCCCAAGGCCCGCGAACGGACGAACAGTCGAGCTCGTTCGAACGTTTCCGAACTCAACCGAACCCGGCCGAACTATACCGAACGCACGGTGCGTGCGAGATAGTGACATACCTGTCGGGCGCTTTCATTGACAGGCACCTGAAATGAAGAAAAAAATCGATCCAATTCGTTGAAATTTAAATTTTCAAAATTTTGTATCGCTACTGACATTTGAAGTGGACACAGATAAATTTACATGCATGGATAAAATATTATAGGTTTATTCCAAAACACCTGCAAATAGAATTCCATATCAACGAAAAATAAATCGAAACACACCGTTTTAATTAAAACACATTCATTAATCGATCAATCAAATAACAAAGCGAAATATGTAGGGAGCCACAAAAATGTACAATAAAATTAAAAGTAAACACATTGAAAAGAACAAACAATTATTATACATGGCAAAAACAGTTAAAACAACATTGCAAGATGTATTAGGACAGTTGTTAAAATATGGGGTAGCATGGCTGACTCGGTGGATACGTGCGCCTGCACGCGATCTCTCCGTGTTCGCGTCACAGTACTGGCTGCGGCGATCAACGGCTCTTCCGTTTTTGAATCTGACGTCTGTCATGGGAGATTTTTTTTAATATGCATGATTCATTTTGTTGTACCTGCTAAAGTTTTCTTTGAGTTTGATTGGTTGACAGAAAGGGATGAAGACAGGAAAAATAAGTGTTGGTCATCTGGCTGTGACACCTAGCCTAAGCAGTAGATGAAATAAGTCTGATGGCTATAATGATGGTGAAGATTGGTTTTGTAGTTAACGGTAAATATACAATTGGTAACTCCAAAATTCATAGTATTCATAGTGCACAGTATACTATCATTATTATCACTCTTATACAAGTAAGTTCCTACTGCCAGAATTTATACGAATTTAGAACTAAATAAATTATACACAGTCGGTAAATATATACTAACTTACAAAGTCACAAGGCAAGGCAAGGCAAACAAAATTAATCCACTATATTGTTATAACTAATGTAACGTCCAATAAAATTAGATTAATATGGAGTCATTATACACAATATTCAAAATCCCCTTCCCAATGGACGAATTTATTAGGTTATTACCGGACGAGATCACGCAAACGAAATCGTAAAATTAAAGGAAATCAATTCCGTCAAATTGAATCCAATTCCCTTAACATCATTCCGTCATAACGAGGGCATGGCCAATCAATATCACTCAAGCGTGTTTCCGAGAACAATGTATCACATGCTGGTGAAGAAAATGACTATCTCTCTATTAATAATGGTATGGATAATGAAAACGTCAAACGCTAAAAATACGCAGAACACAATATCAAACAATAAAAGCTATGAATAAGTGCCGCGCTCATACACTACGTTTCACTTCGCGTGTGAACATCGCGCGATGACTATCGTTTTGCGCTATTTTGACACAAAATATGAATCTGTTAAAAATCGACCGCTGCACACACGCAACGAATTCAAGTCACCTAGACTCTCCAAAAACCAATCTATCAATATTAGAACACAAAAAAATATGCAAGTCAGTTAATAATCCCGAATCGGCAATCGACAATGGGAATAAAGTCACAGTCACTTTTTTAATAATGGCAACGGAGTTTTTCTTTTTTATTGCACCCTAGGTACGTTTGACATTTGAACCGGCTGATGACTTGGCCGTAATGATTGATCGTCGCGACGCTAAATGAGTGCAATTTAGCGTTTATTTCCCTTTCTATTCAATGTTTGTTATTGTTGGCTATGAAATTGGGCCCCTTAAAAGCATTGACCGAGGTTGCTAAATTATGTTCCGTTGATGAGATTAGTAGCTAGATGCAACTATTAAAAACAAATGAATCTGAGCCTACGGAATAAACAAAAACAAACATAATATTTACATACAAATTAACTGTTGAACTGTGACTGGCAATCATTTGTCAGTTTGTTGTGTCATTCGGAATGTTACAGTTTAGTGTTCTAGCCCTTCAGTTGCAAAATGTTTTCTAGATACATTTTCTTAGAGTTCATATTCAAATATCTTTCTGGCTTGGCGTCTGAAAGTCCTTCAAAAAGCATCAACATAATTTTGAATCGTCTGTTATTTTAATAAAGTTGGAAATTGTTAGCCAGCGATTATGAGACGCGAAGGAGATGAGCGACTGGGCACAATTTATCATGGACCAAGTATCCGCCCAGCCCGTAACGAATCGCTAGTAAATAAATTGACTACAAACATTTCGGAATATTTCTTTTGATGCGGCGTCCAGCCTGAGACTTCCATATTAATTTATTTGTTGTACCATCTCTGAGATATGTTGCTTCTTCCTTCGATGCAAAGTTAATTTTTTATAAATCATATTGTTCGCAATCCAATGATGCCCTATCCTAGTTGTATGAGGCACAGAGTTTTATCACCACAGGAAGTAGTAGATTATATTACTTCATGACGAAATCGGCTAAATTACATCATATAAAGCCTTAAGCTTATCCAAGGCAACAGTTATTGCGGGTCAACTAAGTAGTTTTTCCCATACCTAGGGTGTTAATAGGCATTCTGTGCCCATACCTACAGTTTTGATCATTTAACAAGACGCGATAAAACAACCAGCCCTAAGTTTCATTGCTTCACCGACATAAAATAAATGAGATTTGACAAGTTATACAATTACACTGATGTGTTCTAGGCAACACATTCAATTGAAACTGATGCGACAGGATGAGGGGGGCTACCAGACTATTTAAGGCTATTCATCAATATAGGTCTACAATATGATGTAGTAAAATGCATGAACACAGAAACTAAAAAAATTCGTTAAGTTGGTATATTTATTGTTGGTTGACATAAATATTTGTTTACATTAGTAAGTTCTTGGCTGAAATGGTATATATTCATTTATTAGTCCACCTTGACATAATTTTGAAGCTAAATTATCCATAACTTTTATGTTAGCTCGATATTAATTTATGAGCATGGAATCGTATTAAATGCAAGGTAACTTTTTCGTCACCTAATTTTTATCCATTCAGAATCTGAAATATTTTCAATAGACATTTTAAAAGGTGTGCAATGTGCATCTGACGTGGGGCATAATTTTGTTTTACTTTCAGACGCGGAAAGTAGCACCTATGTATGTAAACTTAAAAAAAAATCGCTCCGTAACTGTACAATGTAGGTCGGATTAACAAATTCCTAATTTAGATATTACCTACCTTCAACAGTACCACTCAAGCAATGATCTGCTCAAGGGACTAGAAACTTCATAGCTCTCAATTAAAACGTAGAAATAATAATTGAGAAACATCCTCCCCACTCGTGGAATCATTTTAATAATATATAAATACCAAGCTCTCCCTCTTCATAAGTACTCCGTCTCCTCGACTAACATTTTACGGAGTATAAAATTATATTATAATTTCAAACCTACCATTAGTATATTATATAACCTAAAGGCAACCAACTGTATATTGGTAAGCATTGGTCATATTCTGTTATTAAACTATTTAAAAATAAGTGATACTTACGATAATAAAAATTAGTTTAAAAGCATCTCGCAATTATTATTGAGGATTTAAGTGAAGTTTCTTTGTTATAGAACTTAGTTACCTACCTATTTATTTCACAAACTGTCATCACTGGGGAACATCAAAATGGCAAAAAATGGCATGCGAAATGGCAAACTACAAGTTGTTTTAGCCAAAGAATATATTACAAAAATAATATACAATTAAAATGGGCCAATGGCCGCCACCGTCAACTCTTTCGCCGCACCTGCCCTCTTACAAAGTTTTGACACGCCGTTGGGAACATTTTTCTCGAAAATAAAGCCACGTTAAATCCTCTAGGGGGCATTAATTTCCCTTCACCCGCAATTCAGCTAAGAAACAACCAAATTAGTGCATTACTTCTTACTCCGTAGGTATCCGATTTTCGGCTAGGTTGAGGCTACACTGAGTGCAAATTAGTATTTTACCGTTAGTAGTTCACTGTGTCTGTAGATAAAGTATAGTATACGTAACCACCTTACTAAATATTTCATAAGCCCCTATTATGGGTTGTTTCAGGCAACCTTTACTAAATATAAGCAATAGTAAGTAAGTATTATCTACTAATTTTCACTATAGGTATTTAATATAACTTTTACTAAATGACGATGCGACGTAAAAATATATTTGTCCATCAGTACACTACACTGAACCCAATTGATTATCATTACATAATTAATAATAATGTAATCAAGTAAATATTCTAATCAAATGCTCGCCTCATGATCGTATTATAAAAACGAAACTGCTAATAATTTACAGACGTACTTACCTAGACGCCGCCGGTAAGAGGAAAAGACAAAAAAAAATATCAAACACCCGTGACCGTAATGTGGATAATTACAGTATTTACTATGATAATACAGAGTCGGATCTTCAGAAGTGTATTCGAACACCGTAAATGCACATCATAATGTAAAACGGTGACCTTAAAATATTATGTATTTTAATTTAATAATTGAATAAGAAATGTCACTATTTATTTTATTTTCATAATAATATAGCGTTCGTGGGGAACAGTAATAGTATTTATGTAAGTTTGTTATTGTATCACACTCATAAGTAATTATTTTATACATACCTAGGTAGGTCTTTTTTTTAATCAGAAATCGATATTATGGGGGAAGGCTTTTAGAAACCCATTAAAATGTAACAAATATTGAAAAATTGAAAAGGGTAGCTACTGTGTCGCGTAAAATAACTGCTAATCACTTCGATCATGATGATCGAAGGCTAATCACAATGGCCCCGAATCTCCCAGTGTACGCCGACCTCCAACCAAGTTTACCCTTTGCCGAGCCCGCGCCGCGTAGAGCAACATCCTTTATTTTTCATATTTATAACACTCGGAAGAATTATTACTTCTGAATCGTTTAAGTCCTTGTTCTTGCTTGTAATCCCGCGAGTGAAGATTAAAATGCTTTCCCGACACTAATTAAAAAGGGTAACTTTTTTACCTTAATGATTAATCGAAATTGTGTTTATTCTGTTAAACGCGATTAATTATTTTGGAGACTGGAACTGAAGTCTTTCTTTACGCCATTATAATTTTTTGCGATGATTGCAGCTAGTATAAAGTTCTAAACGTTTTTGTTTGCTAGACTCAAGAATTTACCTAATGCATTAGGATATCAATAATAACGATCAAAGTTTTTTATTCATCGAATTGTTTTGACTGTCTTAAATAGGTAATATTTATCAAAAGATTATTTCTTTATAAGAAAATCGACCAATTGCTTGCGTGTAATACTAATGAGGCTAAAACGGTTTACTCTACATTACCACGCACCTGCCGTACGTAGACTTCTGACATCTTATGGACAGTTCTAGACGCAAGACGTAGTCAAAAACATAATTAATAGACTTGTCAGGGTGTCTGGTCGAAGCAACACGTTTAATGTCGGCTTTAATTTGGCCTGAAGAGTAATATCCTTGCAATATAAGGTGGCAATGCTGCCGTCATTTTTGGAACGCTGCCTATTGGGAGTTTTTCAGGCTATATGTACTTAGATATGCATATATATTATATTATGTTATGTAATTATAGTAATTGTTTTTATTTGTGAATTCTAGATTTTTTAATATACGGTTCTTTTACCACGTTTTTACGAATCGAGTATACATAACAACAACTTGTTAGCAAGCTTAGTACCATAGATGTCGCCGTAACCGATTCTCAACTACCTATCAGTAAGAGTTTTGGCTTCGCTTGGGTACAATATAATAATATGGTCAATTTAGCATTTATAAAACTTTATTTACAACAATATATCAAATAATTTATAGAATACGTTCAACTTCCCGGTGGTCAGCAAGTAATGTGTTAACTTATAATTTCTCTGTTGATTGTAATACTAATTGCCAGTTAACTATGTTAATGGAAATGTCTGCATGGCCTGTTATATTATATTCGCTCCAATGGACCTCCTTCACCTATTATTAACTATGTTTAAATTATATAACTATACCCAGCATACTTATGATAAACGCAATTTCCATGATACCAATAAATTATATCGATAATATTTTTGTAGGGAACAACATCCACTTTGTCCTATTTGATAGTGATGACACGGTCTATTCCAAACGAATATCACATTCTATTACCAATGGTAGGTGTTTATTTTTAATCATATCGTTGCCTACTTCAAAAACTATAGTTTGTTTCCTATCAACATCCGATTCTTGCTACAAAATTGTTACAATGTTACCATAATCACAGATACCGTATATTGCGAAATCCCATTTCCTTCAACCGTGGTTTGCGTGTTGCCAGCGCAACATGAAGAAAAAACAACATATTTCTACTTAGCCATCACCGTTTACTATTACTCGTATGTGACGGGTTGATTTATATCATGTTGAAGTGTATTGTTAAAGTTATAGTTTAGAAATATAACGATACGCGTTATCTTGCAACCTATACCTGCACTATTTGTTAAAGAAAAAGGAGATTTGCATCATGTAGCATGTAGGAATGGTTATAAACGAAATGTTGTACACCCCTTCCCTAATGGCTTTGAAATGTAAAAAATAGTATTAAGTTAGTACCATGACCTTAGCATTACGAAATACGAAAATAATCTACTTATATGCACCGACCGTTTAGTATTTTGCATAATATATAGGCTACCTAACTGCAGGATGATCAAAGCTATAAAGAAGAATATTTTTATATGTATTCATTAAATAGTAATTAAGTTTTCTGCGCTTCGTTATCAGCATTCCATGCTAGTTTCTCAATCCCCTCGTTCAATCACTGCACTGAGTTTTAACACGTTGAAAGAGACCTATAATAATTATCTCGCGTGACATGAGATCGCTTTAAAGTTGTAGATAAGCACTGATTTTTTTTTTACAATATTTATTAAATTTTATAATTAAGACGTGGGAGTGGAATTGCGAGGGAGTGATTCTCATGTCGTCTATATAAATATTTGTGTTTTAAAATCATCGCTCAGAAACTAACTCGTACGTACAGTGTGACGGTATGTTCTAAGCTTTTGACAAGCATCTTCCTTAAATAGTTCAGACCTTACCGTGAGACTCAAACCAATTTTCAAACTCTATCCTAAAGTGTTTGCTAGATGAACGTAAACTCTTTGTTCTGGAGAATTAAGCTTAACATAGATTGATTAAAGTTTGGGATTGTAAACGTAGTTGTTAGGTTCTCAATAAATCGTGACCACGCACTGAGCGCCTCGAGCGAATCGCTCCTGTAGCCTTTCATTCTTCTGCTGATGGTTTGAAGTTCTCATCCACAGTATTTACAATTTCCATCGTAATATATTTGTGTTATTGTATTTTAATTATCTTTTATCATAATCCTTTTTTTATCGTGTTTACACATATAAAATCTTGATAAAACGACTCTACCTATATAGTCAAATTAGCATTAACATTAAAGCATTACTAATAATATGATGTAGGCATTTGCTAGTAAATTAACCAGTCCAGCAATCTCTTATTAAAGAGGGGTAGGGGTCGAAAGAGTGGCGAAAGAGCATACCTTTAAAATTACACTAAGTGAAAATACAATGTAAAGTTATTTTATATAGCATGGATGTAATAATGCTGTAACAATTACTCACCCATAATCGCGCAATAAATAAATGTTAAGTAATTATCTGGCTTGCGATAAATGTCACTTCTGTAGGTATCTACTAAAATCAGTCTTAAAAAAAATCTTAATATACCCGCCCTTTACAACAATCCACCGATAAAAGTATTCCACTTCCGAATAATCGCATGCAAGTCAGCAGTCAAAAAGATAAAGAATACCTCAAATAGCTATTACAAAGTAGCTTGCAAATTGTTCTATTTGTAGAACTCGAGCTATACTGCCACAGCACATCCGGCTGCATACATCATGCGGGCGATATCATTAAGACATCAAATATAAACGGGGGAAGGAAACACACCTCATTTTCTGTTATTTCGTAACCATGCCGCGTGATTTTCGTAAAAGGTTTCGATGCAGTGACAGCGAAATTTATATAATTGCAGCCTTTCGTCGTATTCGAAGTTGGATTTAGTATTTTGAGATTGGAGTTCACAAATTACTGCGTTGTCTGAATGGCCGTTTGTAAATGTGTCAATATTTATCGTTGGCAGTGCCTAATATAACACGTAGCATTAAAAAAATTACGTGAATAGCTCACGCCACACGCTACATACTTAATATAAAATAGTAAATATAAAAGAAATATCTTTCCAACATCTTAATTGAGCCGTTTCAACCATTATTGTAAATTGCTAGTAGAATTTATTGTTAATCTCATTTCCTTTCTCCAGATTAATTAGATTATGATATATGCATGGCTGCATATCGAAATGCAGTAAATCATAATCATTAAAATAGTAGTTGTGTGAAAGAATAAGTGAAAATAGTTAATTAGAAAACACGCGAAACATTCGTCCGATTACGATCCGATCGAAGCGCTGGATGCTATCTAGCCGACAAAAAGTAAACCAGCGTAATAATGAACACACACTGGACAAAACACTGGCCAACGTTTCGAGATGTAGTAACATAAGGTAGAGGTAATTATTGAGGAAAACCTTTGATAATTAACATCATTACTAAAAAAAATTGCAGGTTGATGGTAAAGTGTCACGTCTACCTAAAAATATCTATGCAAAATATAATGAAAAGACCTGGATAAGATGGAGTAGTAGCACAAATTACTAAATTCTCGTAGTAGGTCAACTTAAACTATTTACATAGGTAAGTACTAATTTGTTGAAGACTCCTTGGCTTCTTGATTGAAATTTATTTTTCTCCTACTACGTAGTATGGATAGATTTAGTTGACCTAGGTGTCTCCAACTTTAGATAATCTATCTCCAACAGATAACAGAATAAGCTTGTTAATAATACCGATTAAGGATACATTTAAGTGGAAAATAGGCTTTATAAACTTCACCATTCTACTAAAATTAGAAATATAATCCTACCAAAATTCGGGTGTAGCTCACTCAACGACAATACAGTGTGTATCAAAGCAATTGACACGAAGAAACCACCGGCTAGTTACGAAACTGTTACAATAATTAGAACTGTTCGCGAATGAAAAAATACCTGAGAATTCCGATTGTCAGATAAGGCAGCGATTGTCTGGGATTGCATATTGAAAAAACATGCAACAGAGATAAGGAGTTACACGGTTGAGCGACTCGGAGGCATCGCGGGCGAACATAAGCTAATTGCATTTCCTACTGAGTTACTTCACTGCATAACTACTGGTTACTGTTGCTGGGTTGGCGGTTTGATAATTGTAAATTAAGCTTGAGGTAATAAAAGGCGTTAAATTCCTTTATCTTTACCAAAGATTAGACCAGACCTACTCTGCCTACTAAAAGTTTTTTGTCTGTAACTTTATAGGCTCTTACAATAAATAGTTGGTCCAGTATTCTTCTAATTTAGGAAGTCTTTTCAGATGATAATTATAGATAAGTATACTTGAATAGAGTATAGTTATTTTCACTTTCGTCATTTTTAGATGTAACTGTGTGGGTGGAGTACATTTGTGAACGTTTTTATATGAGCTGGCAGTAGACTGAAACTTAATTTATCAAATTGTCCCTATATATTTTTCGTGTAGTACTTTGGGAACTTTTCTTGTACCTAGTACTTTTCAAACCCAGATATCTCATTATCATCAGAATTATTTAACAGGTGAGTTTCTTAATATTTCTTTAGTTTTATCAAAATTAAATTAAACACGAATGGGCACTGTAGACATCAAGACTCCCATCGTACCTATATTTTAAGTCGTAAGCACGGAAGTTGAATTGCCGTATCAGTCTGTCCACGTATTTCTTAAGCAAACAGCTTTACGAATGCATTCCAAACACCCTTGTCACATTTAATTCAACTACAAAACGTATGTAGCCGTAACGTGTAACTTTTTAGATATGACTTGGAAAAGATTGAGAGATTGCATTGTGTAATGCTAGTGAAATTTGTTTATCTCTATGAATGAAGGTACGAGTATAGTATAAATTAAGTAATTTAAGCAATTCACTGAATTTATCTTATTACCATGAATGAAATGAATAAGGAAATCTATATTAAAAAATACATACTTAATAATGTTATAGGTAGTTCATTAGTTTTATCATGTCTATTCATTATTATTTTTCGGTGTTTTCTTGTCATGACAACTTTTGATTGAAACCTTATTTCAACGAGGTGCGAAGTTATCTCGGCTGCACTTAGATCAATCTAGAAGCGGCACTTTGTTTCTAACAAACAATGATTACAGCGTCACCCACCGAACACTTGATTACAGTTAGTTACAGTGACTCTATTCATAAATTTCTCCCTATAACTGATAAACTGAACACACGGATTAGGCCACCGGGGGAGCAGGATGTCAGTAATCTTGTTTGTCGTGTACCTTCTGTTTACTCCTCATTGCTCTATGGTGAGACAGTTGGGAGTTACAACGGACTTACCTTTTCAGTATCCTCTATACGGTAAAGAACGAAAGCTATGTACGTTGAAAAAGTTTTTGAATGGCCTAGCTAATGTAATATTATTATTGGAAACTGTGTTGTTTTCACATCAAGTAAAGACTACTGAACAAATTGCATTGTGGCTTTTACTGTTTGGCAGCTTAGAATGGGTTGATCCCAGAGGTCCAAGATAAATAATCAGTAATTATACACCTACTTACGTTAGCTAAGTCTACTTGTAAACCTAGTGAGAAGAAGATAGAAATCGACTCATTGATACATAAAAAAGTTTGGTCGACATAGCCTACCAGCCTAACACTGTTAATGAAACTGAAGGTGTCAGAGCTGACGATACAGTTACGATGATAATGATGGAGTTAAAGGTGGTGTTTAGATTTCCAAACTAAATTAATTAGATATGATTGATAGCGACGTTTTCTAAAAATGTAATTTGATTGAAATTAAAACGCAAAAACACGCAGAGTGTTGTTAACTACTAATCGTTTGCGTTGACTTGGCAATTAAACGATCAATCACGAATCTTTCGTGACATCAAACTATTCTGGAACAAACTATTCTGATGTCTACTTATACTGAAGTGTCATATTGGAATGTAGAAATGTTTGCATGCATTATGGATAGAAAACCACCTAGCGCTTAGTAAGATACATTTATCGACTACAATACTCTACCCGATACACAAATTTTATTGGAATTGCAAATTAATATCAATAGATAGTTTATGGGAAGATATCATTACAACTGGCAGATCGTCTCATGGTAGCCTGGCCAGGCCAATTAAATGTCCCAAGTAAGCGAAGTACAAAAACAAGTTAGGGTCAGTTTCTATACGAAATGACTGACAGTTTCTATACGGAGTGGCTGATAGTGCCTATAGGGTGTACTTTCAAGAAGCATACTGATGCTTCTTGAAATGACAACGTATATAGGCACTATGACATTGGCATTAAACTTCAGTAAGTTTAATGCCTAAATCGCATTGCTATTGACATGATGAACATTGGCTCTATTGTTCAGTAGAACCGCATACATTCGTATAATCACGATACCTAAAACTATTCCGTGGACAATAGTGATATCTGATTCGCAGTGCGCAAACGTATAGGAATTTTAATTGGAAATATGACACGTTGATAGTTAGGTTGTTATGATTTGTGTGTCTATGCTGTCCTGATGAACAGAGGAATGAATAGTAGAAAGACGAACCATGGCAATGCCCCAATAATAAATGTGCAAAATTGTGCAATTGCCATAAACCTCCATATAGACTGAGAGGGCATCGCAGGTATAAGCATAGCTCATCGAGTACCAGCAGCTGACATGCCTTATGCGGAAGGGCAAAATAGCTACGTGTAAAAAAAATGTGTTTTGCCTAAGCGCAAGTGGGGGCGTATTTCTGAAAATCATGATAAGGAGTGGGCCAAAAAATAATAAATTAAAAAAAAAAACTCCTACTCCATAAAATTATGAACCTTGTTAAAATACCTTCATCGAAATGCCTAGCGGCTCCACTACTAAGATCTAAGTCAAGATATAAGTGACTACTTTATGATCATTGATTTCCATACATAACGAGTATAGTAATTGTGTAAAAACAATGAGAATCGTTCTGTCTAGTGGTTTTCTTACTGCGATTGCGGTACTTTCTACTTGATTAGTGCGGTACAACTGGTGGAAGAAAGTTTATTGTTGCTTTGTTGATAATTGTGTACCAGAACACTAATAACCTACCTATATCTAAAAGCACTAAAATACATACTCAACCCACTTTGGATGTTCAAAAAAAATTTGAATTAATTCGTATCATCTATTTATTGTATGTAAGTAACTCGTAACACTATATATGCTCATACTATACAAATACGCCCTATGGTAACAGAACAGAACAGAAAAAAAGAAAATTCAACTAACCTAAAATCAGACAAAGCACATAATTAATGCAGTAGAGAGTTTTAATATTTTCTCCCTAAAAGAATCACAGATACAAATTCCTCTCAGCACAAAATTAAAATAAAATTAACAACGAGTCAATTACGCCCTCAGTCTAAAATGAGGTATGTCTGCTGTAAAAAACAAAAGCCAAGGGTTGCCAAATTTCTTTCCAGCGTTGTAGGTACATTTATTTAATTAATCGGATGCTTACGAATGGGGGACGTGCGTCCAAATGTCCGAATATGCCAAGTATTTTTTGGGATATAAATGGGATGGACTGTTCAAAAGAAAAAGAAAATAGGTACCTATAAGACTAACTTTTGGAATTAATGAAATTCTATTACTGTAAATCTCATTTACGGTGGCTCTGTAAAACAAAAATTTATAAGTATGTTCCTTTTCTAATATTTATACTTACTCACTTTTATTTATAATATTATTGTTCACGCTTTAGTCATTAGAGTTGAATCTATTTATTCTTCCAAAAATATAAATAAAATTATATTTTTATTATCATCATTACACTTAAACTAAAGAATGGGAATCTATAATATATAATTATATAAGGCACAGTAGGTACTTAGTATAAAACAAAAGAGAAATTACTATTTTTTAAATTTTCTAACGTATATCGTAATAGTACGAAAGCAGAAGTATGACAACACAGTGTGACTTGACAACACAGCCTTTGCTTATAACGTAGGAAATGTACTCAAAAATCAAATGAGCTATATTATACTACTTCCAAGGTAGGCTCTTAGACTTACCCTAAATAATTAGTTCTTTTCATGTTAGTAATATTATTATACAGACCAAAACACTGCTGTCACAAACCATTAATGAATAAAATTGGTAAATTATAAACAGTATTTTCGAAGGGGTCATATTACAAGTCACTTCGTAACAATCTTCCTTGTAATTATGTTAGTCTATCGAAAACAGGGGCGCTGTGTTGACTATAGAACGCGTAGAATAGTTTTAAAAAGGCTCATAGATACATCTATGTATTCAACATTATCAGTAGAGAAAACACTATTTAGATGCTCTACAATGTAGAGCATCTAAATATACTATATTCTATATATCTAAATCTATATATCTATATCTAAATATACTATACTAAAATACTATATTTAGATGCTCTACAATGTAGAGCATCTAAATATAGTAGTAATTATGTAGACTCTACAATAATTATGTATGTATATACTTATATTATATTCATATCTCTTTAATTATCTTGGCCGGTTAACAAAAACACTAAAATATGTTGTTGGCACTAATAGTGCACCCAATTCTAGAAAAAACTAATACTACTTCGAAGAAAACTAAATCATTAGTTCATTTAGCTGTGTTTTTGGCAAAATAAGCATATATAATAAGCTTTTTATTAAACATTTGTGATTTCGGTATGTCCTATCGATTCGCTACTCTACTGCGCGGTGTTAAAAACAAACTCTCCCAAATGAAGAAAAAAAAAGTGCAAAATCATATCGCTGTTACATCTCGCTTTTTTATTTCAATTTTCGAGGGTTCGCTAAACGTTTGAAGCGAACTCTATTATTTGGTTCCCGTTCGAATGTGACGTAAGCACATTCGGCACTCAACAGCCGTTTGTTATTAAATATAATGTATATCATAATA
Source organism: Hylaea fasciaria (assembly GCA_905147375.1). Classification (NCBI taxonomy): domain Eukaryota; kingdom Metazoa; phylum Arthropoda; class Insecta; order Lepidoptera; family Geometridae; genus Hylaea; species Hylaea fasciaria. The sequence goes on from LR990201.1 coordinate 5,062,391, forward strand.
TATTCATATCTATGATCTCAATGGATATGCCAATTTCGTATTAAATAATTTTATTTCATATTCGTTTTACTTACCAATGCTCTGTAAACTTTGTGATCATTCGTCGCAACATTTTTACGTCGTTAATCATTATGTACATATTTTATTTAAGCAGGTAATTATATCGTTATAAGTTATGTTCATTTCATTGTGCAGTGTTGATAACTAAGCCAGTTTTATATTCAGCTCACACGCAATACTCAAAATATAAATGAAGTCGCTTTAAAAACCTGCCTCAGTAGCAAAATAATAATGTAATAAACCAACTAACAAAAAACGATTTATTTTACCTTTCTGAACATCACATTACGTCAGTTTCTATTTACCTCAAAATGTTTCATTTGCATAATAGCTTTTTTCCCGCCATTACTATTTACGTTAATATTCTGATTCGTCGGAGCTGGGGTCGCACGCACAGAAAACATAAAGACAATTTGTACGTAGGTACTGGCCATTTATGTAAATAAATCCACGATACCGTGCTATTACAAAAATATGAACGAAATGGGTGTGGGCATAATATTCACACTTTTGTTTGGGCGCGGCTTTGTGTCCAGGAAATAATTAACTTAATTTACTGTGCACAGGTTACTCATAGGCACACCATAAAATTATGCCTTGATTTGTTTCCATTTCATTAATGCTTAAGCGGTTAATTAAAATTCGCATTCCAAAACGAATAAACTGAAGTTAATAACGATTCCTTAAGTTTAATCAACGAAACATCAGAACGCAATAAGCTCTATTATGAGTCCGATAGAATTTCTCATTTCATTCGTCTTAAGTCGTCAGAAACAAAGTGCGGCCGTCGTCTGTGGTGTTATTAACGCGTCTAAATAATTACAGGCCACATCAATCAGAGGGCATATGCAGATAGAACATTTTGTGCGAGTCAGCGCGCAGTCGGCCCACTGTGCAACCCTTTCTTTGATAACGGAATGATATTACGAATGGAACACGTTCCCAAATGCATTGTGTCAGTAGAGATGGGAAACGTCGATATTAATTTACTGACGGCCTCTTATTTAATTCATTGTGTTAAAACGAGATCAATAGTGTCTTTTTGTGAAGTAAGTAACTACACGGATAGATTTTGGAGCCTTGTTAATTTTAGTTTTACCGCCAATAGAATCCTCTATTGGCGGTAAAACTGTTTTACGTAAAAACAAATTGTATTCTCTATTATTTTATTACTAAGAATGATTACGAAATTTAAATGTAAAGTGTTATCTAATTCCAAAATACAAAATAACCCGAACCAGCAACAACCAACGACCACATCAACACACAATGATCGGCACATTTCGTCTAGAACGCCATAAATTGACCGCAATTAAAAGAACAATGACTAGTTTCAATTCCCCAAACTTAATTTCCTTCCCCGCAAACGTGTAACTAACCGAAAAACGCATTTATAAATAAATTAAGGTGTAACTTAACGCTTACGTTTCCTTACAAAAGTATCGAGGCTTTTTTTCGACGAACCCGATCATCTGCTGTCTGTTATACGAACGAAAATAATAATTAGTATTTTGGCCCTGACTCCGTGACGTCGACCCATTGGGATATATTGAGCACGCGTCGATATTTGACTGACATCTTCACTCGTCGTCACCACATAAATTTATTACAAAACAAAATTACATTTGCCGACATACACAAATTACGTACACCATAATGAACTTTATCGTTATTACTTTTAATGCCAACATAGCTGCTGAAAGTTTTTCTCGTGTCATCACTTGAAGGTTATTGATGTAGCTCTGTCGTTGAAAGCAGTCTAATTAAGTTTTTAAGACTATTGAAATGTTATTATTGATTGACAGATGGCGCTAGGGGCTATTCAAAATAGATGCATTAGTTTCAATGTGATTATTACTTATTTTAAAACGATTATTTGATAGACATCGCTGCAATAGTTTCCTGTTTCACCATGAAGAACTCATTGTCTAACATCTTGTGTGGCTATTATAGTAACAAGCTATGGTGTAGCTATGTACGTACTGGCCGAGGGTTATGAGTTGGACGTAAGTACTTACAGCTATTAGTTTTGGCACTTTTTCGACATTCAAACACCATCGGGGTGAATACGTAAATGTTCTTTTTTATTACAGTTTGTATTAACACACGTTGATCATAATAATTAATAAGCAAAGCATTAAAATTAAGTCCGCACCACGATTCGCACGAGTACATAAAGGAATCGTAAAGAATCCATCAACATCAGCCCAACACCGATCACGAAATCCGCCATCCATCATAAACATCAGAAAGGATTAAAATCTACGTTGCACCTTCCGAAGCTCGAGTACCCTTGTTTTTCTCTAACCCGTAAATACTGAGGGGCGTAAGTATGGCCGGGGGGCGGTAAATATTATGAGGGGGGCAGGGGGACGTCCCCCGCTCTGAGGGGGGCACTATCCCTTATCGCGAGCGTTACCCTCGCGCCGCGGCGGCCGCTAGACCGCCAAAATGTGGGGCAAATCGATTCCTATGTCCCATTTTTGTGCATCTGGACCGGTATCGATTTAAGTCCGCGCTCGCGAGCAATCGATACCACTGTGCCTAGCTGAGAAGTCCTTGCCCTACGTTATGTTCCTGTCGCCGTACGCGCTTGATTCTTTTTTTACTAACATTTTTGAAACTATTAAAGTAGGTTGTAATAAAACTGGAAACAAAGTTTATTTTAAGTGCAGCGACTATAATTACGTTAAATGTGTTCGCCGTGAAATGAAATTATTTTATAGCGGCTGTAAATTACTTTAATCGGAGTAAGATGCGAGATGGTATGCCCTCAGTGACCCGTCGTTTGTGCGCTTTTATAACACCACCCAACATACTATGTTGCCTACATGGCCAAAACACTTACCTACGGCCTACATTTTTTTTTATTGTATAAAGTTATCTATCCAATTGTTCTAAAAGAAGGTTTACTGCACTATGCAAGTCAAGTTACCTTTCTTTAAATTCATTCAAAATGTTCAAATCATCAAATTTCTTCCTCCGTTACAAATAAATATTTTTTATATCTTTGGAGAAAATAAGCCTGTGAGTAACAATTAACTATCTTATTCATTATTACAAACAACAATGTATAACATATTCTACATGGTATGATTAAAAATAAAACAAACGTAAAGTTAGGATATAAAACGCAATTTACTATCTTAAAACGGCCACTTGGAGTGCATATTTGATACACAACTACTAAGTTTTTATCGATTCCCTTTTAAATTGTTGCAAACATTTTATTAGGTTTTATTATGAATCGTATATCAGTCTTAACGAGGGTTCCGGACAGGCTTAAGTAGTCTTTATCTCGTTTTGTGGCTGTTGTAATCCTTTCCATTTATTTGCCGTGCTACTATGTCCGTAGTGTGCTTATTTTTTTAAGGTTTGAAGAAAGTTACATTCGTAAATTGTTTTGTTTATCCATCAGCAACAGTTACCATTTGTTTTGTTTATGTACATAGAGTAAATATATATTTTTAATGCTCCTATCGCCCATCCCTGAAGGTACAGTTGACTACAAACGTCGCTGAACCTGTCTAATTTCAATTATGTCTGTGATTTCAGTTTATAAGAGTTTGATACATTTTAGTCCGTTAGGTAGGTACCTATGTAAAATTATACCAAGCAATTAAGGGTCATTTTGTAATGCTGATAACGATTTATTGGGGCTATAATTATTATATAACTTCAACACACAACCAAAGAATAGTAGATAATATGTTATTGTATTCCATACTTTTATCACTGACTCTACCTATATATACAGGGGCCTAGGCTATCCAGACATTAAATCAGGCTTAACTGTGTGAATATACTCCCAACCCGTTTAACCACTAAGAAACTTCGTTGATTTAGAACATAATTGATATCGTATCATGAGAAAATCATACAAAACCTCACTTTGTTCAATGGTATCACTTTATAATGGACTAATTGTGCGAATGTAGTTTTTGTAATATTTCAAAGTTCAATTAAGTGTTTAATCTCTTTGTGCAGGTACTTGCATCTAATTTTAATTGTCAACAGTTGCAGCTAATTGCAGAATTTTACAAAAACTGAACAACTATTAAAGCCCAAATAAATAAACTACAGTAGAAATGTTAATACTCATTTTCTTAGCCAAATATTTTGTTCGAAATTGCACCAGGCTGTCCATAGCATGACATGGATTTAAGTACCTATATATTTAGCTAGTGATCTACATACAACATATACTTCATTGTTTATTGCTTATCACAGCATAACCACTTACTGGATCACTAGACCGCATATTGCTGTTGCATCTGTTATTTTTTGTCGTCATTCAATTGTAAGTACATTTCAACTTCACAAAACAATTCATTTTTTTAATTCATCATTATTGAAAGCACCTTTATCTTTGGGTGGGCTACGTTCTATTTTTATTCTAGACTTGCATGTGCATATCCTGTTCCATTAGCACAAACATTTTACTGCTTCACCTGTATTTTTTCTATAATTGAAAATGGCTTCGAATAATCACATATTGTATGAGAATTGCCGGTAATAATTGTTAAACATATATAATTTCAGTTGCAATTAGTAACCGCGTCTCATTCACACAATGGCGAGTGAAGCGAGTCGCGGGGAAAAACTGTAAAAACTAGGTTTTCCTGTCTTTCCTCCTCCTATTGTCTCGATACTAATCTGCTGCGGATTAATAATCATTACTCTTTTCACGAGTAGGTACAGTTAGAATAACTATTGATGCTGAGAGAAACATGTTACGTTATCTGACTATTTTGACCAGCTTATGTTCGTAATTAGTATTTTGGCTTATAAGTTAACTTGCCTACATTATTTTACATCACGATTTTTAATACAAAAGTCTTCCAATAAAGTTTAATGTTTCTGAATTATCGATGATCAGCTGACAAATTCATATTGTGAATAACTTACTAAATCATCAAAAACCGTAAATGTGACTAGAACAACACCCCATCCATCATCTCCAGTTTATACATTCGTAACAGTTCATCTCATGATAAACTACAATGACTCCTTTTTACTATAATTAAACATGATTAGAGCTCAACACATGGTGAGCCGCAATTATAAGACGTTATTACAACGGCTACCGGGAGCCCCGCACAACACGTCATGCGATGCTTTCATCATTCAATAACTGCTCTAGCACGGAATAAGGTTGTTCATTTACGATTATTCACTTCAACAAATGACGATCTACCCTCACAGACTGAACGAAAGGCGCGCGTGCATTTGTCACCAACTCCAATCCTCGAATGCCGAATTTCCCCAACTTCCCCAAGAGAAATTCATTCAAATCCACAGTCATGAATGAATCGAATGCGAAAGAGACAGTCACATACACAAACGTAAAGCGGGAGAGAGATGTAATTCGAATAGTACGCGAAACGGAAATAGAGAGGTCGAGATAATTCCGTCTAGCCGGGAGGGATTCCCTCGTGTCACTTGTGTGCGTTCGTTTTTCGGATTGTTCGCGAGTATTTCGAATGTCGGTGTGAGTTCGGTTCAACTCGCGGAGGGTTCGCGATTCGGATTCACGGCACTCGGTTTCCATTCTTTCCGTGCCATCTGGGAGCCCCAGCTACTTGTTGATCAATCGTAATAAATTGCCTCCATGATATTCCCATTGTGGCACCGTTTGTCGCTTTACTGCCTTCGAGGAAATTGTGTTTCCTTGAGCACTCGAGTTTATTTGTCTGAATGATCAATGAATGCCGAGGAGTTCTGAATGGGGATTGGCCTTCTGGTTGCCGGTGAACATTGTTGTGATATTGATATGCAATGTTGTATTAATACATTAATATTATGGAATGTACTCGTATATCAATCACTTCAGCTCACAGCAGATATTATAGCTCCACTAAAGCTACAAGATGAACTGACATATTTGTGCTTTTCTATATTATCTATTTTGATTTAATTTAAAAAAAGGAATATATTATTTTCCAACAATAACCAGAACTACTGACGTAAGCAGGCCTAGAGGAAGTGAAATAATAATTATATAGTAAAACAGCTGAATGAAAAGACAACCCAGCTATTAGATTGATCTAAACCGCCTCCCAATACAAGTGATTGTATCAATCAAAGGTGTGCGTTGAAAATCTAGCGCGGTACTGAAATACGCTGGTCACCTTGGAGGATTCCAAACAAATCCCATATTATTATGAACACCCCTTAATTTTGTTGAAAAACTAACCATTCAAACTGGAACACTAAGTTGGTACACTAGTGCTGGAGCGTTGCATAATCTGGGTTGATCGCATAGATCGATAGCATATTATTCTTCTCGTAAAATAAACGCATGACAACACTAAAAACCAAGACCGTTAAAATTAAAAAATTTTACATTATTTTCTTGCTCATGAAATTCATACATGAGTCAGATATACACCCATTCAGATGAATTCTGGTAGAAACGCCTAAGTATTACTACTTACAGCGATATAATTGCGTTAAAACAAAGCATAACACAATGACAATATGACATATACCTAGTTTATTAGTGTGTTCAATTTATCAGAAACAATTAATTTGGCAGCAGGCGTGTCTCAGACGCCGCATTGCAGTGTCTTGGTTTAATATTTCAATGAGAATCACTGTTTGGAACAGCGCCAACGGGAGTCCTATCCTCCATTCGTGTTATTATTCCACATAGAATGCACATTGCACATTGTATATTCGCGAACCCAACGAGTTATGATTCCCTGGTACGTTATGCACGGTCTTGTAAACTCGGTCTAGATTGAGATCATGCAGGATGGCTATAGATGGTACTGCGAGTGTTGTTAGTAACGGTACAAACGCACAAAAGAGGAAAATCGGTAAAAAAAAAAATAATGAACAAAAAATTTTAGTACATGTTCAGTATGCACGTAACAAGATAGGCGTAGCAGAATGCTATACAAAGCGCGGCTGGCCATAATTATTTATTCATTATTTAAGCTACACTTTTCAGTCTAGTTTAAGTTCGAAAGTAGTAAACTAAGACTTAATCCTAATAAATAGTGCGACGACACACACATAAACATTTTTTCATAACCAAGTAACACGTATTTTTTGAACTGGCAACAAATGCCCCAGAACTTGTCTAACGCACCTACCGGCTTCACAAAGGTAATGAGGTAGTTATTTCAGTCCTTTGTTTATTTACAAAATATCACTCCGTTTGAAGGCGGACCATCAAAATGAGTCGTAAAGTTGGAAATTCCATAAAAAGTCGTGTTGATGACCTCCGTAATTGAACCTCGCTCTTTGTAGCAGAGACAATGGACGGTGCTCTGTGCTTTGAATCTATTGATAAGGATGTCTATAAGGTGCCGACACGCCGACACCGATCGCTGTAACCGGAAGAACAAATAAATAGTCATCTACCAACTCATTTGGTAGAATTCGAACATCTGTGTCAGTGGGGCAAGCCATTTCATATTTTGAACACTAAAATGCAACATCAAGGAAAGAGGCCTAAAACGGACCACATCTAATAAATACTTATTAGGAACTTCCTATTTTATTTTATTTCTTAACTAAGTACCTACATGCTCTAATGTTAATCTTAACATTACAAATCTTAACAATACTGCACACTCCATACAATGAGTGCATTAAGTCCTACAAAAGAGTTAGAGCCAAGTCACTACCCTACCGGTTCCTTGGTAACGCGATACTCCCTCGTTTATCTGAACGAACAATTATTGAAGCGTGAAAAGCAGTGTCCTCTTATTATTTACACTACGTTTTGTATGCGGGCATTCCGTTTTAACAAAAATATCGCGTTTCCAAACGCATCCAATGTTTAATGTTTAGAGATGGCAGTTGAATTCCGTTATTATTTTTATTTAATGTGTAAAGATTCGAATTTGGTTTTTATTTGTATTTGTGCAAAAGGTTACAAAATAATTATATATATTTTGGAAGCTGTATTTAGTACAACCAAATGAAAATGAAATAAGTAGGCTTACATCATATAGTAGGTAGGTACGTATATTATACCTACTATACAGCACAATATTATAAATCTTTTCAAAATAAGGTATCCAAAGCTGTACACAAAAAGTAACATTAACCAATATCCTACAAAAAATACAAGGTCAAAACACGTTATTTATTTTAAAATATTATCACAAGATACAAGATTTCTTTGTGGACAGCATTAGTGGAATCGTAATAGTGGAAACGTGTCAATACGTATCAAGTTTGATTTGTCGGCCGGCCGCCGCCTCGCCGCCGCGCCGCCGGCTCGCATCGGAACATCCACTTTTTGTAGCTGTACCCAATATTTTTACCCTGGCTTTGCGAACACGACTCGAGATATGTTTTCATTAGAAACCATTTAAGCTATTGAAATGAATTATACTTATAATGAAATTATTAATTAATATTTTGTTCAAAGAAATATGTCACCTTAGTTTTTTTTTGTAGCTTATGAGCCTACAATACATGAAAACGTAGTTAATTAAAAAAGAAGCCAATGAAAACATGATTTAAAAAAATATATATCTTAGTAGTGGAAATACTTAATGACATCATTTGGGCAGTGATTTCTTAAAGTGAAACAAATAAGTATATGAATCACATCACAGTGGCCCAACGGCCAGCCCGACGCCGACCGGCCCAAAGGTTTCCGCTCACAAATAAACAAACATTGAATATTATACACAAAGCGTCAATACGAGCGAAAAAAATTAACTTTACACCTCCCAGATGCACACTTTCCGTGGACATTACATTTTTAAAATCGCATTCGGGGAAACAGGGGAAACACGATATAGGCCTACCCGGGCCAGTGCCGCGCGCCACAACAACATTTTTTAATCTAACTTTAGCGTTTGTAAAAATTACTATTTAAATATTTACATCAAGCCGCTAATTAACAGAGATTTAACCCTTCCGTCGCCCAGGCTCACTTTATTATTTAACCCGGTGGAAATATTTGGTGCGTATTAAAATATGAAAAATTAATAAACCCTGCGGCTCTCTCTGCGGTGCAATATAATTCGTGTACGGGGTTGACGAGCTTTTAGCTGATTGTGGGTACACAAATAGTTTATAATATTTTACTTCCTATTTAAAAACAATAAAATTGTAGTATACTTCAAAGTATCTAACATAATAATCTCCTTTTTTCTGCAAATAAATGGTTAATAGAATTAAATAGGATGCTTTTTGATGTAAATTTTCACGAGTTGTTGTTTTTTACACTTATTTTAATTTTTGTTACACACTGTTTAAAAATATATTTATCTACTGTACCTATCTAATGGTTTACGACTGATTGAAAAGTATACGTAGGTATTTCAAAAATTAACAATACTTAGCACATGTTTTAGATTAGGATTGAGCTACTTTACTGGAACTACAATTACTGGAACTGGAATTAAACAGCAAAATAAAATAGAAGCACTACGAAGCAAAATATTAAATCATTTTCAAATAAGTAATTCAGAAAATATTTTATGGTCAACCGAAAATTACCACAGTAATAATTGATCTACTGATGTTTACAACCAGCAATTTTGTTCACGAGCACAGAATCTATAATGCTTTGCAACACGTACCTTGCCGTGGTGCAGTCCCTGTAGAGGACGTCGAAGTCTTTGCACGAAAGCAGCTTGCAGCGGTTAACACCTGGCTGGATGGCGCCGAGCCCGCGAAGGATTCGAACCTGTTCCACATTGCACACCAGCGGCACTATGTCCAGTCTTTTTAGTTTTGTGTACACCGTGTGCAGTCCCCCGACCAGGTGCTTCAGAAACAGTTCAAAGGCTTGCGGAAGACACAACATCGTGTCGCCTTGGATGATGAACGCGGCCACTTTCTGTCCTCGGTAATCGACCAGCTTGCACTCATTCGCCGAAGGGTCCGACGTGGATATTGGAGGAGGGCTGCCATAGCGAGGTGGGCCATGGTGGTGGGCCGCCGCCATCAGCTCTAGTGGTGAGTGGTGCATCATCTGCAACGAGCCCAGCAGGCCGAGACCCGGTGGCGGCAGTGGCATCCGAGGAGCCAGCAGCTGCGGCGGACTCATGGCCCGCGCCGGCGATACCGCCTTCACCCTCGGCGATCCCCCGGAGGAGCCGCTGACCTCGCTCGCTGTCGACGCTGAGTCCACGGCGGACTCCATTCTCGATATAATTGTCTACACACGCATCACACACCCGACGTGCGCGCCGTTCCGCGCAACAATAAATAAAAAGCCGGAGCGAAACGAGGGCGCGGCCGCGTGCGCGCGCCCGCCCCGGCGCCCGTGTCTCATTGGCCGTCCCCGGCTGCAAGTTTAATTCGATTGGGTAACGACATAGTCGCGGAGTCTCCGCCTCATTTTTCGTTGCGTTCGTAGCGAGCGCGCGAAGAAACGTTTCTGTTTCTTTTGGATGTTCTGCGATGCGGCCGCGCGCTCGCCGGCCGGGCTGCGAGCCGGGACGGGGGTGGATTGATAAGAATGTCACCGGCAATCAATATCAAAAGGATGTCCGCGGTCAAAACACGTGGTTACTATCTAATGTCGCATGGTTTTGTTGTTGTAGTAGTTTGTAGGTGAGAATTAAGGCTACCTACATGAAGAGTGGATTCGAAGTTAACATATTCCAGTTTCAAAATTTAAAAGATAAACGGGATTTAATATTTTTTTATTTAAACCAAGTAACAAACATTTTGCCTTTGTAAGAAACTTATTAAGAATAATAATCCTTAGTGAGTCATTATTGCCCCACATCCCCATTTAGTTGCTGAGTAGAGTGCCAGAACAATATTATGAAAATTTGCTCCTTTATTGTGGGCAAAAATAATTGTGCATGTTTCTTTATTTTTACTTATTAGGCGCGGGATGAATTTTATTAGGTAGGTACCTATGTTAAATAAATATATGTAATTGTAAAAAAGATAATAACTAAGTAATTAAAGTTTATGTTAGTCTGCATTGTCTTACTTTCAGACTTTATAGGTACACTCATTATATACCTTTGAAATTTAAATACTTATTCACAGTGTTTATTTTTTAATGAGAATACACTCAAGTACCTACCTACTTAGCAGCTATGAAAAAGTATCAATAAAGCATAATATTATTTCATACTGCGTACTTCCACATCCCAAACTATTATGAGACTGATTACAATACAAAGGGGTCGAAAGTGTCGAAACAATAGCATCTCGACAACATCGCGAAACTTCTGAAAGCCACTTGAATTGGTTCCGTCGTTACCAACATCTTGTTCCGCGGAACTCTACAACTAACGCTCAAACGAATTTAGACCTTCGAGCCTTGTAATAAGTTTCAGTTTAAAAAATAATAAGACGATGTTGCTTAATGTACGGTTATTCTTTGGGGAACGCTTTCTTGATTATTGTTTAAAAATAACTCATTGAGATTACAATTGATACCAATAATGTTCTGTAGAATAAAACTCCTTTAGTTTTACCAGCAGTAATAGATTGTTCTTGGCATTGTTTTATAATACTTATAAATACTTAGGAGGCATACGTACTTAAGCCACTAAAATATGTAACTTTATATAGTAAAACATTGTGTAGTGATGTAATTAAAAAAATCATCAATATCATTATGCAAATACCGATGCAAACATTTAATTTAGGATTTGAATAAATTGTATTTGAATAAAGAGTTTGAGATCTTTCTCCTAAGTTATAGTGCACCTAAGTATAAATCAAGTAGGTACATAATATATATTATTCTTAAAAAAACACCATGTATTGAAATATCAGTTGAGCTCCTACACCTACAATGTAACCGAAAATTAAAATAAATATACTCCTACGCTACCACGAGGCCATATTACAAGAATACTGGATGCCATATTGTTTAAAAAAATTAAAGGATCTTATAGAGAGATTTAGAACAGTAAAGAAACTCTCGTGAAAATTCCTATGAGTCGCTGAGCGAGCACTGAGTAGGTAGAGCCACAGTGTAAGAATAAATTCAGTAGTTTGTGGTAGAGCCCATAGTATGTAGGCTCGAACTTTAAGGTATCTCTCTATGGTGGTCTATGCTCCCCTTGCACTTACTTCTGATTTAAAAATATATTTTTTACCATCGATGCACCAGATATTGATTTTATTTACCAAATAGACACGAGCGGGTAAGACACCCAGTTGGTTGAACTTAAAAGAGGTAGGTAACACTAGTGATTCCGTCAACACACGCTAGGGTTTTAATGAGTGACCAGATGGTTATAATCTAAGAATAATATTTTCACCTTTTTACAAATTAGACACGATTTTCTAGACACTACTTACCAAACACATAAAACATATACATCTGGGCACCCCTAAAAATCTTGCCGTGTCCTGATGACGAAATAACGTAAGATGTTTGAACTGGTTTTCTTGTTATGTTGGTCAATAACCGGAAAATTAAGTTAACGAGAGTAATAAAACCCATCTGCAGAATCAACTATCTTTGTAAGATCGACTCAGACCTCCGTACACTAGTACCCGTGAGTATACTTACATAAACTTATTTAAAAAGCCAGCGGTACCTACCTAATTATCCATCATATTTCAAAGATAGTGTCACAACTCACAACACGAACAAAGCGCTGCAAAGAGTCGTTATCTATATTTACAGACATGATTACATTGATTACTATTCTCTGGAGGTTTACGATGACTTAAAATATAATGGTGTTAAAGATTTACCCGTAAGTACATTGCAAGATTAACCTGCAGTATGAATCATGGAGCCTTAACTAAAGCTATCTTCGAATTATTTTAAACATAGTACTTAGTAAAATGTTTTTATTTCATTTTATAATTGTTTTTAAGTACTTACCTATCTTTTATTTAAGTATATTTTTTTATGTATCAATTATCATCTTGCAAATAGAATATAAAAAAAGAATAATACTACCACTGACTAGGGAAAACCAACATGCCCGAGAATTATTTCGGAGGCATGATATCCACCAATCCGGACTAGGCCCCCCTGGTGGATTATGGCCTAATTGCCCAGCAGTGGGGCAGTTACAGGATGAATTATTATTATATTAATACTACCAAACCTAAACCTACAAACAAACCCATCTTTTAGAATTAGATATACCTACCTAAATCAAAAAATATATGATATTGTGAGCAAAGATTGCTAATAATCAAAACAAGTAGGGAGTATAAACTATGATTAAAGGCTGTAGGTACAAATTAGGGAAATAAATCTAGGCTGCTACATTTTTTCTGCGTCAAATGTAGGTACTGAGTTGTAAGTCAGAAGTCAAAATCAAAGCATTTATTGTAAATAAGCCATAAAATCGCACTTTTACAAGTCAAACAGCTAATTCTCATTAACAAAGAGAACCATAAAATATGACAAATTAAATTAAACAGTATAATTGTACCTATATGGTTTGAGTTTTATAAAACCCAAAGGTAATCCGTAAAGAGCTTTCTTCCACAATCTCAATCAGGAATAGAGACAATCGCAGCTAACTATAGGGTAACCCTTTCCCATAATGGAAAATAGCACTAACAATAACAATGACATATAGCTGCGTCTCTGAAGGTTTATTCCCAACGACCACCCCTGATTCTACCCCCAGTGGTGGTCGTTGCAAAATGACAGCTGTGCTTGAAATTCAGTCTTATTCTAGGCTCAGCTTGTTAACTATACCTTCGATCATAATATGGTCACCTAAAAGGTGAGACAGTCTAAAACCAATAATAAACAACAATCACTGACGTTCTATAATCACTAACGAATAGAACCTACATTCATCTAAATCTAAATAAGTAATAGGAAAGTGTAGCACTTTCCTATTATTTAGATTTAGCACTTAAGTGCTTAGCAGTTATCCAGATATTTATTAGTTAATTCTAGATCACATCATATAAAGGTAACTGTGAGCAAAGAGGAATATTTTCACTTGCCAGATAATCACCTCTTATTATCAACTAACAAACAAATTAACAGCACATAGCCACTTGTTATCTGCTCCGAGATTTCACAAGATTATTGTCTACAGTTACCTATATTGGTGTAAATATGTTACGATTAAGTACCCTGTCACAGTCTGGTGTGACGACATTATTAGTTACACTAATAAAAGGAAAGATTTACTTACTGCGACAGGGAACTGGGTCTTGTGGTATTTTTCTTATGTACGACTAGGCATATATAAGCTTTATCTCCGTGAGATGTTGGTATATCCTGTTTATTTATCTACGTCACTGCTGAAAAATATACAATGGTAGGCACCTACTGTAATTTGTCTGTCGCTATCATATTTCATTAGGCTTCGTTTGTTGTGTTTTCGTCATAACACGTGATTGTGGGCAATAATCTGCTAGTTCCGCTACGCTCTGGCCAAGGCCGAATAGATGGATGTCACATTATAATTTTTATTACTATCTATAATGCCATATCGAATTGTAATTCTGATTCCCACAACATTTAGTTCACAAAATAGTTTTATCAAAAGATATAAGAGAGGCAGGGATTAGTCCGCAAAAAGTATCGGCAACAAACGATCGTCACCGGCAATAAATCGAGCTCAACACCGTACCTACTGCAACACACTGCAACTCGTTAAACTTTATTTTTATATTAAAAGCCGTAACTTTGGTACGCGACGGCCAGAACTGTAATCCCCGTCGTGAAGCGTGAAATTTTATGTCCCGCCTATCTACGTGTAAATCGAATGCACTTGATATATGGAATTAAAACATGTTGGTATTTCGATTCATTGTGGTCGATATGCTCTTTTCCCGTTAGCTTGTGCATAGAGAACGCTAGTAAATACCTACCTACAATACACTATGTAAATGTGGAAAAGGAATAAAGTTCCACACATTCACCAACTGTTTGTCGTCTACCCTTGTGGTCGTCTAATGAATTAGTTTTCCCAAATAAAATTTACTTATAACTACTGGCATAGGATAAAACAATCATACACCCTGTCAAGCTAATTTTGGAAAAGCAAAATACCGTGACGGTCCATAATACCTTAGCAAAAATTACAGTTACCTCTCCTGCATATCCAGCGAGGTCCCGTTCATGCATTTACCGGTGGAACCAGAAAATTAAATTTGTTCACAATGCAACGTCGCTGGCTTGTGATAATAATTAATGTTAGCACAAATACACTTCTAGCTGTGCTATTGGGCACACCATACGCTAAATTCGATTGGTATTTGGTGTATCTACGTAGGTGCCTTTACCTATAAGTATATTGGATTAAATTGGTTGGTGCTACACGTTTGGATTTTGTGCTTATATAATTTGAACATTGACTGCATAAGTTCGTTTCGAGATTACTTGTCAGAAAGCGTTATCTGTCATCAATAATAATTATACTTACATCGTTCTTTCTGAAAAATATTGGTGAACATCGTCAAAAAACTATCATTATTTGTCCAAAACTTAAAATTTTTTGGCTGTTTAACTTCCACTCACATCTACGATAAACTTTGAATTTAAAAACCATTTAGGTATTGTACGGTTTCCAGTCTATCCTGCTTACTGAAAAATGCCTTCTGCATCCTTTTCATTAATCATCAAACGTGAGCGTGCGGTTTCACACTAGTTACTCTGTTTGCGTATGTTTCCGAGGTGTGATGCGATTCAGGTCTTTGACTTAGCTCGCTTTGATGTAAAAATCATCCGGCCCCCACAAGTGTCAGCCAATATTGACACGGCTACGGCTGCAGGAGAACACACCCAGCTAACCTACAATAAACTAACCAGGAAGCGCCTTATTCTTAGAATATTTTTAAGGTAATATTATTAGGTACTTACAGTTGAACAATAAGGCTTTCTTTTTGCGTCTTTGCCAATTACCGATTTAACCCCGTTGTTAGTAAAAAATATGTCATTGTTTGTTTACACTTACGAGGTATACCAAATGCAAGACTACCTTCGTCAACAAAATTTGTAGATTGTTTCAAATTTCATGTATAAAACTGGCCATTGAAGGTTTTAGTATCAAGTTTTCATTCGTTTGAATACCACATTAACCTGCGTAGTGAAATTTCCTTTCATTTTGTCTAAAAGTCACTTAGATTCTCTTTTCTATGTATTTATGGAGAAACATTGTTATTCTTCACATTCTGAAGTATTTACTTCAGAATCTGAACTAGGAACTGTATGGATATTGACAAATTTTTAGCCACAATGCCCACACTTCTATACAAAGACAATCTTAAATCACCCCTATGTGAAAAAGCATCGAAACTAATAGTTAAGGTATAACCTTCACAATAACATTGATTATGTGCCTAACCTAATAGCCAACAGTCGCATATTATTAATAGTCTAAAAAGGTTAACGAAGCAGTCTCCAGAATAGGCATCCCTCACTCGTACAAGGGGCAACTCGGCTATTTTTCCATGTTTTCATCACTTCACGCCCGGTCTGTCTTTTGATTCAGTGGCTGTGTAATGTGGTGTTGCCGCATTTATTTTGCACTCTTCCCTTGGCTGCTGCCAGTTTATTTTGCATTCTCTTGGTGGTGCCAGTTATTCCGCAGCTCTTTGAAGTCAAAGCTCTTTTGACTTTACGGCGGCTTAGTCGACGCTGACCACAGTGCAGTGTGAATGATACCTTTTTACGCTGAATAGTCTTGCGCAACTAGATTTTTTTAGTTGCACGGTATACTTATTTTGCTAGAAACTTTTCAACACACAAGCCATTTTACTTCTTCATATCTGAAATCATATCAAATGAATGCAATTGGAAGCTCAAACAAATGTATCATTTGACCTTTCTCTGTAACATTGTATATATACTTCAAATCACATCGATCGATAGTCAATCAATACCCATTTCAGATATTTCCCAAGCGAAGTGCCGTTAAAATGGCTGATAAAGAGCCGATATAAGGCTATAATGGGAATAGATGAAAAATTATTCATACTCGCGTATTGACTGTGTGGCGACAGGGGCGAAGCGTGAGGCCGCGAAATATAAAATAGGGTTGTCAACATACATTATTTAGCATTTCGTATTAATATTTAGAAAAGGTTGACTTATTAAACGCAATGTGTACAAATACAGGATATAATACAGCCATGATATGCCACTGGCATAGCATAGACTTTAAGGCATCTATACTTACTATTACCTACTTAATTATAATAGTAACCATTTTTATTATTTTCCAGGCGTAGGGGAGACGCTTGAGCATAGGTAATATTATATAGTACGTACCGCACTCAAACGTCGTTCCTGACAATCCCTTGAAAATGTAAAGATACTTTTTCAAGCCACCCCTGCAGAGATCGCGTTTCGAAGCGAGCAGAAGTCGGATGTCAACGCGTGACGCGTTTTGAATGTGCCTCCGCACGGTGGCTCATAATAAATAGAATATTTTTATCGGGAACCCGCACTCACTGCCAGCAAATATTGTGTCGGTAATCTTTGCACAAGCATTTTTCTAAGATATTCGATGTGTGAAGTTAAGAACCCCTACGGTGAGATTTAAATAAGTGAATAAGGCGCAGTCACAATATTCTGATGAGAGGATAATATAAAACCTGGCAATTAATGAACATCCCAATAATGCAAAAACATGGCAGTCATGCTATGACAAATTATGAAAACCAGCCTACTTTCTATGATTTCCTCGGCCTCAAGCCTTATAGGGCGCTTTGAAACCCCCAAAGAATTTGAACTTTGAATTGAGGTAAGAAAACTCCAACTTCAACAACAGTGCAGAGCTATAAACACCTTGTCTTTAGATTCAAACGAAGACTTTAAGAAGTCACTCGTTTTAACGACATCAATCAGACATACTCCTAGGTAAGCACTTTAGTAAGTCTTGCTTAAGTTTTATTTTTGAATAGGGCGCTTTTCGCCGTCACTTCCAGCCACCCTCTATGAACCGTTTTATTCGAAAGCATAATGCGAAAGCATTTTATTACAACCGACTATCCATCAAACCGTTTGCATTTAACCCTTGAACGTCGCCAAAGTAATCCTGACTCTTCTTTGAGAGGAAAACTAGTAATTGAAAAATTATAAATAGGTAAGTATACTTTTAGGTCTAGTTATTCGAGATCATATTCCACCAAAAAAAGTCAATAAAAACTGATGCATAGGTATCCAAAATTTAACTCGGTATCTAAATATAATGTATAACTTTGCAGTTGTTTCTGGGATGACCGCGAGGCTGAAGTATAATAGGTAATAGTCATTTTATACCGCGTGAAATGACATTCTCATCTAGAGACAGTTAAAAAAGGTATTAGATAGTCTACGTAACCATTTATAGTAGGTAGCTACTTTGACCTATTCAATAAATTAAATCTGCAACCTCGTAATACGGCCGTTTCGCCGATAACCACGTCTCAGCGAGCTCTATTCAAATTGCAATACTGCCACCGTATTGATAGGGGGAGCTTTAAGTCTCTGATTGATCACATGCAGGATACACAATAATATGGTTGAGTGTTGCCTATTTTATGATAAACTGTGATTTTTTTTTATTACTTTTTAGTTTTCTTGCTACTTACCAAAAGCTTACCCAATAACTTATGACAAACACCAAAAAAGCCAAAAAATATACTATATATTATAATTAATTAATATTGAGATGGAAACTAGGGTAAGCTTCACCTTTTAACAACAAAACATCTGAATGCGATGCTGTTCATTATCGCAAGGCTCTCTCTTTAGCCAAACCGAGAATGTCTCGTATAATCCATAGCTATTTAGACGCTGCTAAGCTCGTATTTTAGTGAATACCAGTGCATGCTGCATCATACATGAGTAATCTCGTTAGTGCAACAATGGTAGCGGCTAATCTGATACGAAAGCGCCAGTTTTGGGACTAAGCCGAAACAAATGTAATCTGGTTACGTACTGATAATGGAACGTGGTGCTGTACACGTTGGAAAACTGTTGGCACGGAGTTAATCAAAATGTAATTTCTGCTACAGGCTTCCTGAAGTCGATACGAGTAGTCTTTCTTGTTTCGCACCCTTGACATGGAAACACAGCTAAACAAAGGTAGTGGTAAATACCTAAACCAATTTATTTCTAAATCAAAATTACAACTTCAAAGTTTTTCCCCCTTAGGGTACTTTGATAATGTTAAAACAGTCACAGGGAACAAAATAAGGCGTAATACAACTCATACCTATAAATCTTGACGCCAAGTTACCCAATAATAATAAGATTTCTCAACATATCGGGAGAAGAATAATTTAAAAGTCCCCGAGGAAATGGCTACTCGAAATGCGTAATTCCACATAGCGATCCCGGTCACCGGCTAAAATGTAAAATGGCTCCCTTGCATTTTTTTCCTAAGTGCCATAAAGTATGACATTTATTACGGTCAGATCTGCCTCAACCACTATTGATAGGCAAATGAGAGAGTTTTTTAAAAGAAAAACGATGTCTGCTTTTTATGTGTTCTCCGGATAAGATGTTTTAAGAATCTGCTACTCGCGTCTCGAGTTTGCTCGTAATGGCCTATTTTCTGTTTTTGCTACAATGTTCAAGGGTCTCGATCGTCAACGATGGATTATTTTGCAATTTCTTTGCGTGTTAAATGAAACCTTGTGAACATTTTTAATTATCTACTTAAATTAAATGGTTGCAAGTTTTGCAACTCTGCGGAGATCTTCCTCAAAAAACTATTGGAAAATCTACTGAAAGGAAAAATAACGAAGCATCCTAAAGTTTATATTTAAAGTTAGTCCGTTACTAAATACTTTCCTACTTTTATTTAATGTAGGGAAAGAAAGATCGGTATCCATAGTCTCTAGAATTTGCCTAAATGAAAGGCGCTTAGCATAGCAAGAATTTAGGAATTGAGCCATCATAGCAGATAAGGCCAATAACTCAGCGAATAGGTCAAGCACAATAGTGAGTGGCACCGATAATCGTATATTAAAGCCCTTATCCCTATGAGCACCTTTGCGACAATGGAAAGGAATATAATGTCGAAAAGTGGCCACATAAAAATGACATACGGTTCACGACGGCGTGGTTAGATGGAAAAAATATAGCGAACCTTCCAAGCCGCAATATGGCGCTCTGATAAAATTGAATGATGAGGAATTTTGCAGTTGGTGCTTTATCACTTCGATCAATATCTTTGGTTGGTTAGCTTACTATTTGGTAAGATAATACTCGCCTACTAATATTACAATATGGTGAACTGTCTTCTTTTCGACACAAAAATATAGAACGGGTCAGTGTTATATTCAGTCCGGTAGTATAGGTTTTTCATGGATTTTGAATGAAAGTAGGAAATATCATAGTGTACCTACTTAGAGGTCTTAAATAATTATATACGTACACAATGATAGTATTATCTTTTATTTTTTTCACACATCAACCATATTATATTAATTAGTAGGCAGGTACAGGTAGGTATGCCTCACCTTTTCCTTTGACTACAATAGGTAAAGGTGGTTGGTACGGCCTTATACGTATACGTACCTACGTAGGTACGTACGACTTAGACGGTACGTTTTAGCCTTTGGTTTCAAAGTTATAACATAGCACAAGCAAAACATCATGCCTTGGTAACCTACCAGGCAATACAAGAAAATACCCCATATTCCAAACCACCAAATTCTTTTACATCCAGGGGATAAAACTGAGTCTCCCATCAGGCGGCAAATGCGAAATCGTAATAAAACTATCGTTCTTACGATATGTATGTAAAGTACCCATAATATTGAAAACTTCCAAAGTCCATCAATAAATGTACCGCTGTGCGGGGAAATGCGGCCCTAAGATTTTAAGGGTTGTGCTGTGAGATGAAAATCGTGATATCGATATCGATAGATTATCCTGCTATAGTTATAATATGCTATGATAGGTTGCTACGCACCAATTACGTCGTTTGGGGTTAAACTACATAGGTAGCATTTGAACATTATCTCACCAAGACCAAGTGTGACCAAGTGACGATGTGACGGTAACCAACTGGGATTTGGCGACAGATGTTCTTGGTTTAGGTTGGGTTGGTTTGGCTGAGAGAAATTGCAGTGATTGTGACCTGCAATAAGAAAAAAACATTAAAATTATTGAAGAGACCTGAAGACTTGTCTGCAGCAAGAGCACAAACTCTAGCAATGAGTTATTGTGGTTGACATCTAGGTATCCTAGATCCTTGTGACAAGGACCTTGTTTAAATATTAATAATATTATTATAAACATTAATACTTAATTGTAAAAATATTAGCGATTCCTTTCAAGATGAGATTCTTGTCATTCCGTTTTCATCGAAATGTTCTACTACTCTTTTGACGCACACCACATCCCTACCTATAAGGAGAGGCGTCAAAACGCACGAACCGCAACTATCAAAGAGAAATCTTTTCCGTGTATCAATAACGTCGATCGAGGCGACGACTAGACACATTGCCTTCTTTATGTCCCTCTGATGTGGACTTGTGATGTTATGGCAGTACATACCTACTAATAGCAAAGTATAGAATGACTAGCTGCGCCCCGCGGTTTCACCCGCGTTTGGATAATATACAATAATATATCTTTATGAATTGTAGCCTATGTGTTATTCTGATATGTAAGCTATATTATTGTGAAGTTTCATCAAAATCCATTCAGAAGTTTTTGCGTGAAAGAGTAACAAACATCCATCCATCCATCCATTCATCCATACTCACAAACTTTGGAGTTTATAATATTAATAGGGTAGGATATACGAGGGTGAATCAAAAAATTCTTGGAATCAATATTAAAAAATGCAAAGATTTAAATAATAATATTTTATTTTTCTACATAATCTCCCTCAAATGCAATGCATTTAGAATAACGCGTTTCTAACTTCCTTATTCCTTGTGAAAAAAAATTATTTTCTTGACTCTCGAAAAAGTCCTCTACGGCAGCTATAACCGCGTCATTATCGTGAAATTTTGTTCCACGAATTTCCTCTTTTAATTTTGGAAATAAGTGAAAATCACTTGGGGCTAAGTCCGGAGAATATGGTGGGTGGTCAAGGAGATTGAAGCCAGCACAGCGGATTGCGTTGAGCGCAACTTCCGATCGATGAGCAGGAGCGTTATCTTGAAGGAACAACACGCCCAACGACAGTTTTCCACGACGTTTTTCTTTAATCGCTTCACGCACTTTCGGGATTAAATTTGCATAATAGGGTCCAGTAATCGTCTGGCCTTTTGGCATGTAATCAATAAAAAGGATTCCTTCACTATCCCAGAACACAGAGGCCATAACTTTGCCAGCGGTAGGAGCAACTCGAAATTTCTTAATGGATGGAGAGGATGGTCGTTTCCAAGACATGCTTTGTCTTTTAGTTTCAGGATCAAAATGGTGGACCCACGTTTCATCCATGGTGACAAGACGACGGCAAAAATTATCCGAATCACGCTGGAACATTTCGAGATTACGCTTGGAAATTTCCAAACGTCGCTTTTTGTTTTCGTCGGTTAACATTCGTGGCACCCATCTTGCAGACACTTTTTTGAACCCCAGTGAATCAATTAAAATGGATTGAACGCTACCAAAAGATATCTTTAGGATCTCAGCTATATGTTTTATAGTCATTCTTCTGTCTTCCAAAACCAGATTCTCAACCTTTTTGACATTTTCTTCTTTCGTATACATGGTGAAAGATTTAGGTTTAAACTAAGGGCTTATAAGTACTGAATGTAGTACCTCAATTTTTCCCAAATAATTTCTTCATCAAAGATTTTACGATGTCTGTAGGTACCTAGGTACTGGTGTTTTTATGATGCCAACCATTTCAATCATCCCAACCATTATGTTGGTGGTGGCTTTGGTGGTTAGGTGTAGATTGACGTGATTTATATGCGTGCTTTTAAATACTCTACCAAAATATCTTTCCGTAGCACTGAATGACGCAAGTTTCAATTTCCTTCCGACTTCGACCTTCTTCATTTCTGCTATACCTATACTTAGGTACCTATACTTACTTAGGTTCTTATTTAGTATTTTTCCAGTTTCACCGTCTTGCCAATCCCTCCAAGTAAACTAATAACGACTACAAAGACCGTCTTCTCAGTGCGGTTAGGGCGTGAAATTATTTTCCTTACCGTATGCAGATAAGCAGGGGTGGATGGGGCGACGGTTTGGCTACGGTTTACTTTTTATAGGATTGCGATGATAAATGTTCGCCATTGGACCTAACGGGTGGTGCGTGTAACGTATCCAAATATACTGAGGAATTGAGGAAGGTAGTATTACAAATTTTATTTATTGACATAAAGTTACACAATAACTTTCGTACTTACAAAGTTTTTCATTCTGGAAACTGGTGTAATTATCAGTATTTATAGTAAGTGTTTATAAATAGTGGGTAGTCATTATACATAGGTACTAATAAACGTATAGGAAAGAAGAAAAACTTTATATAGGTACCTAAGTATGCTTGAGTTGTAAAGAATAATACAAAAAAAGTCTGTCTCGAGCCTATTGGAAACAAATTCGCACTTATCAAGTGTCATACAAAACTAAACTAGGAAACGTGAATAGAAAATGTTGAAAGAACATTACCAATCTCAAATCGGGAGGCATGCTAAAACCATTTATCAAGATGCAATTGGTTAGTCAACACAACATGTGTCGCCACCCTTCCATCGCAGACGCTGGAATCAGACAAAAAACGAGAAAAGTCGGCGAGCAGACGCGATGGACGATTGCCGATCCCAAAATATGATTTATAGATCGGACGTCACAGGCAATGCGCTTTCTATTCGTCACCATGTCATCCACCCAGTGGCAGGGAAGAAATTTGAAGTTATACGAGTAGTACCTACAACAGGCACAGACGTGTTTTGCAGGGTTCCTATATACTAAGCGCGAACTGTTGTAAGTATATAAGTATATACCTACCCAGTTATCTCATCAAAAGCACATTGGGCAGGCAGACTCAATCGGGGAGTTTCAGAAGTAGTCAGGACTATACCTACCTACCTACTGCTGTAACCTAGTTATAGACCCGCCGCAAGTCTATACCTAGGTCCTTACAAGTATATTATAGACTTTATTAAGTACCTACTATGGGAGTTCGTCTTCTAACGGGGATGGTATGAATTGGCGTGGGAAATGGGAAAACTTCAATCTTACTTTATTTGAGGAAGTTTGGGATCTAATCAAGTTAGGTACCATATTACCTATTCAAAATTTAATAGAAAGGATAGAAACTGGAAATAGGTCTGTACAGTACAGTTCTTTTAGAAAAAGTAAGAAGCACTTCCTAATGAGCAAAACTGAAAACTGCAGTGTAGAGGTAATCGATAACTTTAATGACAGCAGTGAATGGCCTATCGAATGAAAATCCATTTCCTCGATCCGCGCAGAACATTTGTTTGAAATCGAACAATAATCGCTCATATTGTCAGTTACAATACAATTTGTTTGGAAACTCGACGCGTGAGAGAAATAATAACAAATGATTCGCGCCCTAACACCGCCTGGCGTTGAAAGATCACGCCTATTGCTCTTCTCCTGATGAAAAAAGTACCTAGTATAATATACGAGTATAAGTACCTACTCTGCCTACCTACAGCCTATTAATAGGCATGTACCTATACCTACGAGTATAGCTACTATTTTAGGTAGGTAAGTATATTTTGCAAATCTGAGCCGTGAATTTTAATGTGCCGCTTTGCTAATTATATGTATTATAATTTACCTACTTATTAGGTAGGTAGTAGGTACTAATAATCGTTATGGTTACATAATATAGTATCAATCTTATGTAGGTAACTTAACAATTTTATAAGGTACATATAATATTTCCTCGTCTTACTGACGTCGTTGGTGACTACTTAGCGGACGAACTGTTATATTTAGGTATTCGTTCAGTAAAAATGTCCTTGGGATGGTCTTGGTCTTGCCCGATAATTATTTCAGAGGCATGCTATCCATCCCACCACTCCAAACTGGGCCTCTGTGGTGGATTATGGCCTAATCCTCCTAGCAAAAGTGAGGGGAGGCCGGGCTCAGCAGTGGACAGTGGGCGAGTATGATGATGACAAGTCTTATTAGGTACTCTACCTACGTAGTTTTGGATCGTAGTCTCTACGTCAGTGGATTCTCTACTCTACCTAGTTAGTATAATGTTACCCCAACGCCTAATATAGGTACCTACCTATCTATTATTCACCTACTCTCTGTGCTACTTACTCTACGCCTGACTGAGTGCGGAGCAAAAAGTTACACTATGGTGTGGGGTATTTGGAGACGAAGAAAGCGTCTTGAATAAATTAAGCACATCTTAGCAACCGGAATTTGTTCTGAAAACCACAGGTGACAACTATAGCACGGACAAAATCATGCTAAGACAAAAATAAAAAAGATGTCAGGTAGCTCTTGCGATTGTCACTGTCATCAAACATCTTGCCGTTAACGTCAACATCAAGTCGATATTCAATCAAATTACCTACATACTACTACTCCTAGACTGGGACAGATATCGCTATTTTTAAATATCAGTACCTATTATAAATGATAATACCAATAACTCTTAACTAAATATCGATATTTAACCGGAATTTGCCTGTGAGCGATACTTTGAACTTTAACGTAAAAGACCATTATTTGTTTAAACAGTAATGTGGCGTTGCCAGAAGCCAGCTAATTTCATTCCAACGACGTCAAGTGTCATTCTGTAACAACTTTGAACTTCAACAATTTGGTTATTTATTGGTATTTCTATATCATACCCATACCGAACCTGCTTAAGAAAGTATCCATAAAGCAGCGTTTTTTTAATATCATAGGACCTTAAAAATATTGCTATTTCATGCTTCTTCAATTACCGGGTAAAATGTGGGGCTAACGGATTGCGGGGGGACAAAGGACGTCAAGCCAGATTTAATTCAAACGTCACTGCAAATTGTTTTATTATATAGTTACCAGCACTTTGCTTTTTGTGCCTAGGAATTTTTTGATTCCAAGCCCTATAAGTTAAAAATATAGGTCTTCAAAGTTGAGCGCGTTGACTCATTTTTACTTTAGATTTATTGCAAAAGTACGGTCTAAATGTTACATCAATTTATTGAAACCTGTTGCTGTAGCTTCGAGGCTTAATATAAACACAAAAGGTTATGGTTATACAATGTGATTTACGTCGATAATAGGTATTAAATAATATTGACTGAAATTATGATAATTTAGGGCTGTCTAATGGTGAGACTCGGGACAGGAACGGGGTGAGTTGGGACGAGGTATGGGAGGAGTTGGTTTGAGGATGAGGTATCTAGGGATGATTGAGGGGTGTGTTGAGTTACTTTACTTAGGGTTGTCAATTATTATTGGCAATGAAAACAATCAATGTTTTATTACCCGACTGCTGAAGGAGGGTTATTTTATTTCATACTGTAAACATGGATCAGTTTGTACTTACTTAGGTACTTTTTTGTATATCATCTTTAAGAGCGTGCTCACCTTCCACAGCTGTCTCGCTCAACATTTGTAAATTTATATTAAATGACGGAGCTTTTATAACAGCTAATCCTAATTTAAATAATTATAAATGCAAAAGTTTGTTAGTGTGTTTGTTACTTCCTCACGCTCAAACGGTCGATTTTGATTAAATTTGGTATGGAGGTAGCTTATACCCTAACTCAACACAAAGGCTACAAGTTTATTAAGTTATGTATTGTTGAAAAAAAATTTGGTGCTCTACATCCATTGCAATCAAGCACTCACCTATTAAAATATATTTTTTAAATACTGCTACATTAGGTATCACTTTTTTATAATTACGGATTTTCCTCTTTAGCACCTACCTACCTAATGTCAATATTTTCAGTACCTAACCTACTTATATAGTATATCTACATAGGTATACCTAGGTTACTGAAAAAATATAAGGTATCCTCACTGAACTAGGTATAGGTAGGCAGGCAAATGAAGGTAGGTAAGTACTTTTACCCAATTAATTTTTAACAAAAGTGTCAACCCTTGTAGATTTCCCTACTGCCCCCTGTAGTGTCCCTTATTACCCCAACCACGGGGTGAGTAGGGATTGTACACATTTTTGTGTTTCATGCTTGTAATATAAACTAAAAATTACCAAATAAGTATAAACACCTGAAATATAAGCTGCCGGAACGAATCCTCTTTAGAAACCGATCCTAGGAAGAAAAAAATTTATAAAATTAGTTCCGATGTTTGAAATCGTCCCTACTCCCCCCATTTTACGATACCCCTCTGACTTCTTATCCTCAATCAAGCGAACAAACGGCGAGTTTTGGTGGGAATCCGATAGTGAGACGTTGTTGGTTTTAATACTTGATATTGGCTAAGTGCACAAGCCGTGCGAAGCCAAAACTAAAACAAATAAAGTAGGTAGTGATCATACACGTAGTATCAAGAAAATACGGACTTGACAATAGCGTAATACCCATTACCCATGGACTTACTACCCAAATGGATTGAGTACCTACTGCAAAAAAGATGGAAATGATTATTATTCCACCAATATTACACATTAACACTCGAAGAAACACAAGTTTGAGAAACTAATACAAAACCAACAACGTCTCATTATCGGATTCCCGCCAAAACTCTACCAAAAAGTTTTTTTTTTTTTTTTTTTAGTTATGGCTTCGCACGGTTTGTGCATATAGCCAGTGTCAAGTACTTTATTTTAAGTATTTCTTAATTTCACATTAAGAAAGTCACAGCAATGTTATAGCAATCGTGGTCAAGTAGTCAAGTCAATTATTTACATCGTCAGTCACGATTCAGTTAAGTAGTGGATGCTTTACTGAAACTTCCTGGGAGTTTTGGAAAAAATGCGAAATGACACGTTTTTTGAGTTTATATCATTTGCCTACACTTGTGAACGTTAACGAACACTTAATGGTTAATATTCCACCAATATTACACATTAACACTCGAAGAAACACAAGTTTGAGCTAATAATACAAAATCAACAACGTCTCACTATCGGATTCCCGCCAAAACTCTACCAAAAAGTTAAACAAATAAAACAAAGTAGTGTATACCTCACAGATTAAAAATCTACAGGTTTTTAATCTCACGCAGTGGCAACGGCGCTGTATGGTATTCTTCCAATGATGACGTCAGCAAGCTAAATCTTAAAAAAATGTTTATTAAATTAACTATCCCATGGGTAATTAAAGTATTCAAATTATTAGTTTCTTAAAATGGTCCATATTTCAAGAAAATGATATAAAATTTATAGGTCATAAAATTTAAACAATGTTCATTATTTTGCTAGATAGAACTAAATAGTTAACGTAATAAAAAAAATTGTAAAAAGCATTATTATTGAAAATCCTCTTGTAATATACTTTATTTTTACTGGCAATTGTTTAATTGAGTCATGGCATGGCAGCTACATGCGTTGAGCTGATGAAAAAGAGATGCAATGCTCTGGTGTTGCGATCCTTGTCGGCAAGTTTATTTTTCGAAGTACTCAATCTATTTGGGTACCTAGTTCATCCATGATTTGTATACACTTGTCTCTTTTCTTCGTCGGATCTTGAATAAAATGTCATAAGTTAAAATACATATTTAATTAATAATCTTTCTCGCCTTGGTCTCTATCGGTGCCCAGTGGTTGTCAATGTAGTGTACGTTAAACATCGATAGTTTTGATTTCCGATTGTTATCGATATTTTGCCAAAAGCTATCGATTTTTATCGATACTATCGATAGTTTTGCTCCAACTTTGCCTAATGTCAATGGATATAGAGTACCTAGGTAACTTTTTACTTTTGACATTTGGTGGTGGTCCTAACTACTACTTGGTCTGTTCTGTAGAGGTGTAAAAGTAACGAAACAAAGCGTATCCGTATGTATTCGTTACTTTAACAATGAGTACCCGTTACTATCGTATCGGTACTCGTTACTTCCGTATGATACCTCATAACATGCTATGATGCTTAGAGAGTCGTATCGAGTCGAGTCGCATTTCGTACGCGAGCGGTATGATGTCGCGGCGTCACAAAATTCGTGATTTGTAGAAAACTTATAGGTAAAAAACGTGGACGAAGAATTTACAAATTATTACATTAGGTAGGTACCTACATAATAAACAAACATCGTTATTTGTATCGCATGCGTAAAACAAACTATCAGCACACATGTACGGTGTATCCATACGACGCATATGAAACATGCGAGTAACGAGATGGATTTATGAGTAACGTTTCGGTACTCGTTACTAGTTAGCGTACCCGTTACTCAGTACCCGAATACATACGGTTTGCTACAGCTCTACTGTTCTGTGGTGGTGGTAGCCTGTAGGTGTAGCAGTCTGAGCACTTGAGCAGTCTCGTTGAATCAAGAATTACAAGTCGTTGCGATTACATACCCTTACAAAAATAATAGATACAGCCAGCTATTTTCCCCGACTACGCCAGTGATTATCGTTGGCGATATGCGATGGACGGTACATATCGAAGGAGGACCGATGAGAGTAAATCATGCAGCCGTATCCATCGGTCATAAAATTTATTCATTTGGAGGATACTGCTCCTCAGAAGAGTATAAAGACTGGGAACAAATACCAGTGCACGTATTGGACACACGCACATTGAGATGGGCGAATGTCTCGTACAAGGATGGACCAACTATTCCCTTTCAAAGATACGGTCATACAGCTATAGCTTATGGCGAGAAGGTATTGTTTAATATTTTGTAATATACTTCCGTATTGGATTTACATGGAAACAGGTAGGTAGGTACGATTGCATTGATGATACGTCTACCTTTACCCTACACCCTACACCCGCGTTATTCTATTTTCCTGAGGGAACCCAGCGTTTATCCGAGATAAATCATAGCCCATTAGTATTCAAAATCATATAATCCAATCCGAAATTTCCGAGAAATCCTCTTACAAAGAAACTACATCATTAGTATTTCACTATTATTACAAAACTACATAATGTATACTGGTATTATAATATAGTGTAATTTGTTTCTCGGTTACTATAAAATATTTAAGTTTATAGTTTCATTAATATCAGTCAACAGTCTAAAATCTAGGTTTCATACAAAATCTATGAATAATTTCTCGTTAAATTGTTAATAATAGGTATCTAATCCTGGCTTATTTTATTTCAGTCAGCTCCATAAACAGGTTTTATAAAAATACATTATATTGGTAGGCACTTATAAATGTTAATGCCTCACAAGTCCTTGATCTGTTTGACTATTAATTAAACACTTGTTAATTCAGGAATAAATATAATTTCCTCATTTGACGTCAATAAATAATTTATTTCAGGTATACATGTGGGGTGGCAGAAACAATGCCATAGCGTGTGATACACTTTACTGTTTTGATACTAAAACCTTGTCATGGTCAACTCCAGCTGTGACCGGCATGCTACCTTATGCTAAAGATGGCCACACAGCTTGCTTGATAAGAAACAAAATGTACATATTTGGAGGTTTTGAGTACAATACTGAGCAATATTCTCAAGAGACACATTGCCTAAACTTGGATACATTGAAATGGACGTATGTCCACGCAGAGGGTACAGCACCTTCACACAGGGACTTTCACACTGCCGTTGCTTACAACAACAGAATGTATATCTATGGTGGTAGAGGCGACTTGAATGCTCCTCACAACTCGCAAGAGGAAGTGTACTGTCCACAAGTGTTTTATTTGGACACTGATGAAAACAAATGGCATGTTGCTGACCCATCAGGAACGTGGCCACATGGTAGACGCAGTCATTCAGCTTGTAAGTTAGCATTTTAAAATACCAATACTTTATTATACTTTGTGAATATTAGATATTGAGAACTACTATAAAATAAAAAAATCAAGAAATATAATTAATTTATCATGTTACAGGGCTTTATCAAGGAGACATGTACGTCTTCGGCGGGTTCAATGGTGAATCCAAAACTCACTTCAATGATCTTAATAGATATTCCATTAAAGCAAACCATTGGCAGTACATTAATGTACGTGGTTTGGTGCCGTGTAAAAGGAGGCGTCAAGCATGCATCATTTACAATAACAGAGTACACCTGTTCGGTGGAACAAGGTATTGTAATAAAGACAGTCTGATCTAACATGAAATAACTCTATAAAAGAAGATAACAACTTTATTGCACTGCAAGACATACAATCTTACTAATATTATAAAGCCGAAAGTTTGTGAGTGTGTGTGTATGTGTGTATGTTTGTTAGCTCTTCACGCTCAAACGACTAGACCGATTTCGATGAAATTTTGGTATAAGAATAGGTTGGACCTATGAGACAGACATAGGATATCTTTTGTCTCAAAAAATATTCTCAAAGGGAATGAAATAAGGGTTGAAAGTTTGTATTAGCAATTAATAATTCTTCAATTTAGGAGTCTCAAAATTTATATTTAGGCTTTTGGTAAGAAATAAAGA
The DNA here is from genome assembly GCA_905147375.1 of Hylaea fasciaria. Lineage (NCBI taxonomy): Eukaryota > Metazoa > Arthropoda > Insecta > Lepidoptera > Geometridae > Hylaea > Hylaea fasciaria. The sequence continues at coordinate 5,093,757 of LR990201.1, forward strand.
AATACGGGTTTCAGCTTTTTTGATAAATCATCCCTAAAGGGGGCAAATCAAGGGGTTGAAATTATGAGGTATTATTTAGATGCACCCCTACGGACCACAATAAACGGATCATATCACAATTTGGCAAGGGGATAGATAATAATTGATACAAGATAAAGGGAAAGGGAGAGAGATAGAGGGAGAACTATATAGATTGAGAGATAAAGGGAGAGTGAGAGAGTGAGGGGGAGAGATAGAGTGAGTGGGAAATATAAAGAGATCGAGGAAGAGAGAGACAGAAAGAGAGAGAGGGAGAGAGAGAGAGATAGATTGAGAGGGTACATATAGAAATAGAGGGAGAGTGATCAAAAGAGGGAGAGGGAGAGAGAAAAAGGAAGAGGAAAGGAGATAAAGGGAGACAGAAGCGTGAGAAGGGGAGATAGAGTGAGTGGGAAATATATAGAAATAATACCCTAACTATGATGACAGAGGAATATGCACAAACCTTGCAAATAGCTACCTGTAGGTGTTGTACGTGTAACGCGGGTGAAACCGCGGGGCGCCGCTAGTTAAAACATAACAATAAGTAACTAGGGCTGAATCATAACGTACCTAGGGTATTAAAAATATAGAAAAAGGGACACTATTTTTAAATTAATTCAGCTGTTTGTATGGATTGTTCACCCTGCGACTAAATGCCACATTCTAGTAGTTATTTCTCTCTGTGTTTCAGCCCCTGTCCTCACTTGATCCGTACTAGGCAAATTGAAAATGGCGAGCACAGCCCTGAAAGGCTAATAGACAACAGTGACCTGCATGTACTGGATTATACTCCCAATCTAAAAACACTTGCAATTCTTGTTGTTTTAGAAAACAAATTTGATTACACTAAGGTGCTTCCACGTGAGATAATGTAAGTAATTTATCTTCACTGGTTTTTTTATCCTGTGACTGTACAAATAGTAAATTTTGTTAACTCATAAAATATGCATTACGTCAACTCATCCCGCGGGCACAGTTTGGAGCGGGCTCAGTTGATGTAAGAGCCAATAAAATAAACTTATATTAAAAAAAAAAAAAATGAATATACCTACTGTTCTTAGCTAATATTATTAGTTTTTTCATGTGACTGATAAGATTTCACTCTTACAGATGGGATATCCGCACCATGACTCTACCGAACCGCATTAGCAGACCAATGACCCGATACGGCTGATTACCTTCCACTATAATCTTATTCACCATAATGGTTAATTGTATGATTGTTTGTGCATTATTTTTACTGACCTATATGTAAAAAAAGTCAATGATTATTTCGCCGATCTAAGCCAGAGTAGTGTGTCAATAAGTCAATGATATGTATTTATTATAAACAACATCAGTTTATAAACTGATGCTGTATTATAAAGGGCATGCTAATCTGTGTCTTGTAAACCAATCAGTGCTTTCTTATAAATAATTGTATGGAATTTTTAAACATTTTACATATTAAACAGGCAGCTGGATTTGCAACAATTTTAATACCGCCGGTACAAGGCAAGAGCTTTGCATGTAACCCTCCCTTAGAATCCATTCAATATTTTTGGGACAAAATTGCAACTTAACCTAGTGCTTATACATGTGTTGCAATGGTAATACAGACCTCTGGCTTGATCTGGCAGTATTTTTCAGACTTTGTATTTCTTTATTATAATAATTATACCTGTAGTTGTAATATTGCTATTGATAGATTTTTAATTATAACCTTAGAACGCCAGTCATCAATAATATGACGCAAAAAAATCTGTACACTGCGTGTCATCATAACATGTCTTTTGCTTTGTGGATCCGGAGTTTGACGTGGAGGGCTTGTTTTACTTCTAAAAGCTTGGCAATCAAAAGGTTAAAGTACCTACCTACTTACTTTAGGCAAGGTACTTTCGTATTAGGGCTCACATACACGAGCGGCACGATGTCAATGGCAGAGGCAACTGGACCCGTTGGCGGTTCCCAGTTGTCACCCCCCATTAACGTCCCCAGTGGTGACAACTGGGAATTATTATTAGAATGTGTATTGTAACATCCCACTGCTGACAAAATTTGTCACCACTGGCGACAATTAGAAAATTAAATTCGTACGTCCACTCGTTACGAAGAATCTTTAGGCAGTAGGTAGCGGCAGTCGGAGCGCATCGGCGGCAGGCATCGACATGTCAACGTCGAAGCTCTACGGCAGCCACGTATCGATGGCTGCCGCCGACGCGGCCACGACTGCCGCCGACACGTGCAGTTGCCTCTGCCGTTGACATCGTGCCGCTAGTGTATATCAGCCCTAAATTGCAACACCATTGCTGCTAATCGATTTACAGTAGTATTAAGTCTGTGCTATGTAATCCAGTCAGCTTTTGGCTGTTTATATGATTATTCAACTTGGCTACAAAGACATTTAGGATACCTATTTATAACCCCAGTCATGTCATGACATTATTTTAACGTATGTACTTAGTGTATGTAATATAATATACAAAAAATATGCCACTCTTTTATTTTGTATTTGTGAATTGTTTATGGTTATGCACCTCTCAAGAGGGTTACCATATAATGTCCCACCACTGCTGGGCAAAGGACTCCCTCATTTCTTTCCAAACATCGCGATTGTCTGCCAAGTCAGACATTATATAATGGACCCCAAAAGCACAATGGGACCCTAACCCACTTTGCAAATATAAACAAATAGGAAAGATTAGGTAACTGTATTCACTATTCAGGCATTCATTGTAATAATAAATACAGTCTCAAACTGTGTGTAGACACCACACACCAAATTTAACTGGAAACCATGGAAATTATTCATCTTCTTTCACTATGTGTTTTTGTCTTTCAGGTACATAAGGTACAGTACCAGGTGTGCTGTGCTTCCTTCTGTTGGCTTCTTTCCTCTTGTTCTTTTCTTTGATAGTCTTGATTTCCTTCTGAGAGTTGAGGATATGTTTGGGCACGTGTCGGTGTCGAGCAATGCGTTTCACTTGAGGATGGCTGGCAAACTTCTCCTTCAGAGCTTCTGTGTAGTGCAGTGCTGTTCGCTCCCTAGGTTTCAGCTGTAAATTAATAAAACTTATCAAGCAATATCATCAAAACCCTGAATGTCTCAATTTAATATGTCCAAGACCTAAATGATTTTAATTATTGGTTATTTTTAATTCATGTACTTACAACACCAAGCTTTTCAGATGCTCTCGCTTTCCACAGCCTAATATTCATTTCATCTGACCCACTCAACACATACTTATTGTCCAATGACCATTTAACGCAAGTTAACCTTTGCATTCTCTTTGTGTGGTACACGTCTCTTGAGTGACCTTTCAGACTCTCGAATATTCGGACAGTTTTGTCATAACTGCCTGTTACGAATTCTCTTCCAGTTGGTGCATAGTCAACGTCGATAACAGCTGATGTATGATCCATGTGGATGTTAACAGGCTGTTTCAGTTTCCTCACATCAAATGTGTATAAACTGAAATTATAAACAATGATAATGAGTTTCAATGGAAAAGTTGACCACTGGTGATGGTAAGACGAGGGTAGGCTTTTATTTTGATAAAATGTTTTTTTTTTAGATTCAACAATTATAGGGTTGCAACAACATTTCAGTACAATGAGTATCATAGCTTTGTTATAAACTGTCATTCAGTGGTGACAACGAGAATCTTACTGGGACTGTACACAAAGTCTCTGAACTAGACTTGTCATCATCATCAATTCTCTGACAAACAAGTTAAACCATAATAAAGCACCAAATATTCATTCAAGTCAACTCACTTATAATCCTCATTAGCTACAGTAAATATGAAAGCCTCCATTGGATTCCATGACAGAACATTGGATCGTAATTCCATTACAACTTTTCTGAGTGGTCCAGATTCTCGAGAATCATAGAGGATTACACTTCTGTCACTTGCACATGCAGCCAACAAATTATGTTCCACCTGTATGAGATAATTAATATGGGTGATAAAATATAATAGATGAAGTGATTTCCAGCATTGACTTATTAATTATAAAGTGACTACCTGATTGAATGCTACATGGTGAAGGCTATCCACTCCCCATTTGAAGACTTTGATTGGCTCATTTCTTGTAGTCTCCCACAACTGACAGTGTTCCCCGCAGGTAGCAAATATTGGCTTGTATCTGTGATGTGTTACCCCTGACACCACAGACAAACTGAGCAGCTGGCTAATAGGTTCCTCGTCCTCTTCTGACTTCACTTCGGATTTCCACGTTTTAATTGTCTTATCGTCGCCAACGCTTGTGAATGTTTCACCGCTTGGAGTGTAGCACAGCGCGCGGACCCAACCTTCGTGAGCTACGAAGTTTCTGGTGCACTTGCGCACAGCTAAGTCCCATATGCGAATCTCACCGTCAAAGGCACCGCTAGCGAGGACTGACAATCTTTTCGGATGCTTTGCCATGCTAGATACGCCATCCCTATGCCCGTCGAGGTTGCCAACGAAAGGTTTAGCAAAAACTCTCTCCAGCTTTACAGCGTTTAGAGCGCGTACGTACTCTCTTGGTGCTTCTAATGGATGGAGACTGGGGTCGTAGTTTCTTGGCACTGGAAATTTTCAAACAATAATCAAATTGGTAGGTATAATACGTAGGTAGAAAGTAATAAAAACAAACAACAAAAATGCATTCAGAACTTACGCTTATGTATATCCCTCTTCGTAGCTCGCAAATAGTCATCTGGGTTACGACTTATTACTTTTATTTTTATACCAGACATCTCGCTCTTGATAGTTTTTAATCTTGTAAAACTATCAAATATCTTGTAAACTTGCTGTTTAATAAATAACCTCACTTTTAGTTTTAAGTTTTATGTTTTAAAACCGAACCTTACCTGATTTGGCACACTTTGACTTTTTTTGTTTTAATTATGGCTTCGCGCGGCTTGTGCATTTCCAGCCAGTGTCAAGACGTATCAAAATATTTTATATTTTCTCACAATAGGAAAGTCATAGTACCTACCTACTATAGCAATCCTCGTGGTCAAGTAGATGGATGGAAAAAATATACAAAAGTAGTCAACTCAATTAATTACATATACTTCAAGCAACGATTCAATCAAGAGGTGGATGATTTACCTACGTATACTGAAACTTCCTGGGAGTTTTCGGTAAGTCAGTGTCGCAATTTTTACTGTTGTCAATGTCTTGACATAACTGCTGTCAACTGACAAAGTCAACCATCAAACATGGACCATCACGGACGGTGGACTGTGGAGTTTTAGGCGGGAATCCAATAGTGAGACGTTGTTGGTTTTGTATTTTTTTCTCAAACATGTGTTTCTTCGAGTGTGAATGTGTAATATTGGTAGAATATTAGTCATTGAGTGTTCTTTATTTTGCACGAGTGTGGGCAAACGATATAAACCCAAAAAATTTCACTTCGCATTTTTCCAAAACTCCCAGGAAGTTTCAGTAAAGCATCCACCACTTTACGGACGTGACTTTTTTAATGTTTGTTGACTATGCTAATAATTGACTTTACTATTAATTCACGAGGGTTGCTATAATGCTATGACTTTCCTATTGTGAAAATAAGAAATCTCTTTACACGGGCTAAATGCACAAACCGTGCAAAGCCATAACTAAAACAAAAAAGGCAAATACCTATCTTAACCTGCCTATATTGATTGTATTTATTTAATTGATCCGTTGTTTTGAAGTGAAGTATAGTGAAGTGATTGTAATTGAGATTTTATGACTAGAAAAAGATGAAATAAAATCTTCAAAAGTGTTAGAATAATCTGCGTGCGGGTGACGGAAAAGGTACCTAGGTAAATAATGGTCTAATAAATAAACGTAGGTAGGTTACATACAGTTAGTGATAAACACTTAGACGAAAGTCTCCCCTGTTTTTCATACAAACAAACGTATTCCCCTGTTTCCTCCCTGGATTTTAGCAGCGCACCAGAATTTTTTTACATAGGTAGGTACCTACTTACATACTTATAGGTAGGTAGCTACTACTCTGAGTTTAGATGTGCCATTCCTGTATTGAAAACTGAAACCCACCAAAAGACCAAAAAAATGTTTATGAGACCTATTCAGTCAGACATGCACCGCATGGATAGATGTTAAACCAATTTATGACAAAAAAAGAACAGAATTGTTCATTGATTTTCAGGAGCCCCTTATTTCTGTATACCTATGTTTTCAGGCAATAACTTTTATGTCATTTGATTGAGATTTGAAGGAAAAATGTGGGAAATACAGAACCCCAATTTGGATGATTGTTTGACTGAATCAGCCTGAAGTGGAATAATGTCCCTGGCTCTTGGTCGCTCATCAACAGTGCTGCATCACAAACTGTTTTAATTATCCCTGCCTGTTTCTGTTTTTGCTAAGTTTAGGGCTTAGGGCTTTTGTCTAAATATGTAGATGTAGCTTATATTTTTGGTTTATAACTGTGGTGAATTTGTGCATGTGGTTGGCCTACATAAAGATTTTTTACTATAGGGGCTTTTTCATGATGCTGAAAAAGCATTTGGGGCTGTGTGGCTTATTCTCCTTATTAGAAGCACCTGTGCTATGTACATTCAGTACTAGTCAAGGCAGGTGAAATTGTAGGGTGCTGCTAGTAATTTCTTTGAATACTCTTTACTTTTGTTTTTATGCTAGCATTTAAAAACACTATCTCACCTGTTTAGTTCAAGGGTAATTTTTTATATAAAGTTGCAGGCTCAGTCGATGTAATCGATGGTGGTAAACATGCTTAGCCTAGAGTGGGACATCAAGGCATGGTTCCTGCAACAGGCCAGATTCTGAAATTGGGCTGGTTACACTAACCCTGTCTGTACGATGCGAGCAATGGTGGCCACTGGCCGAGCAGTAACTTGTGCGCTTTGCAACCCATTGACACCGAGTGAGATCCTCAGCCCAGCTGCACCAATGACTTTCATAAGTTTGCAGATTTTATTTCACTGTGCTTCAGAGGGCACTCTTTGCAATTACACCCAGTTGTTATCATCTGATAACAATCGCAGAAGCTTTTGCTATAAACGGCAGAGCTTCCGTAAGTTCCAATACGAGTAGGTATTAGATCTAACAAATGGCAAATTGAAATCGTCGATTTTCGAAAGGTGGTTTTCGAATCAAGAAGTTGCATGGCGTTTGAATTTGTCAGACTACCTACGTGTGCTATCTATTTATATAAGAAACTAGCTGTTACCCGCGACTTCGTCTGCATTTACATCGGTAACAGCTAGTAAGAATATAATAATGATAAGTCATCCTATTGGATACAGTCATCATTGTCTCTGTCGATATCCCTACAACATCTCTATCTTTAATCTCTCCATCTCCCCATCCCTCATCTGTCTATGCCCCTGTTAGACATATAAATGCCATGCCCCCATGTCCCCATCTCCCATCTAAACCAAATTTCATCGAAATCGGTTCAGCCGTTTAGCCGTGAAAAGGTAACAAACAAACAGATAAACAGAGTGACTTTCACATTTATAATATTAGTATGGATGCGACCAACAGCTTGACTTATCGTAATTTTTAGGGGTCTACAAATATCTTTGGAAATAATTTTCGTGATAAAACATTTCCTGACTAACTCTAAGGAAGGCATTCCAAGTCCTGATTTTACAATCGTGACTTAAACGCTATAGCCAATATTTTTGTTTTGTCACACATACTTGTGCCAAACTAATACCGCAATATACCTACCCTGTTTATGTTTAGGTTCTTGTCACGTCATCTCGCTGGAGTTAGATAAGGTCACCGGCCACCCAGTAGGTGTGTAGGTATACAATTTGTTGCTAGCTTCTGTGTGACATTCCGAAAGTTGCCAGTGCTTTTATGCGTTACCCGCGGGCGGTCGTGTCTTCCTTGTGTCAAGTTACCGTCCTACAGTTTGTGCCCCCCTTTGCCGATCTAGATTTATTTCGGTACCTACACTGGCTTAAGCTACACTGATTAATTACTTATGAAAGCTGATTCGTGTGTTCTCTCAAGTTGAATATAATTGTTACAGTCTAGGAAGCGAGACTTTAGACAGACACGCTGAAATTGGATTTATCGGTTTTCGTCCTGTAATAATAAAAGGTACGTGAACAATAGTTTTACAGGCGTATTAGTATTAAGAAGTTCCAATTTGGATCTGCATGGTTTATATTGCTGATAAAACGCTACAACTCTTCTGTAACGGCCGACTTCGAGAATCTGGGTATAAAAAATTCTGGATGAGATGGCCTGAAAATCGGGCTCATCGGCGCTCATTAGAAGGGTAGAAGCATTAGTAGGCTGTGAGCAGTGGACGAACGTTAGGTTAAGGATGATAATGATACTTCTACCTACTTCATTCTGTAAAAAACGCTAGATAAAAGTGGTTGTCGTCTGCTAGTATGTATCTACTAGCATGATCACTATATTACATATATTATACCTATAAGAAAAACCAAGGTTCCAACTAAAGCTATTACCAAGTTACCAACCCAACTGTCTTTCTCTAGTAAATTAATTAATCTGGATTTTTGGAAAAGACGAAATATTGAAACAGCTCTAACTTGAAAATGTAGAGCAATTTACATACTTGGATGAATACATAAGTACTTAATCAATTTTTAAGTTGTCAACAGATAGACCGGCTTTTGTATGGCCCATATTCAATCTGAGACAATCATTATTCTGATATCTATCGATTAGAATAAATCTTACCATAAAGTCTATCTACATCGTGTTGGTACCGGAATCTGAACTATGACCAATGACCATACCCAGAATATAATTTTCTACAATAATATTCTACAATACCTAGTGCAATAAATAAAAAAATGGTTAAAGTTACTTATAAAGTTATACATACATACTAATATACCTACATTTACTAATAACTAATAAATCTCATTTGAATGTCACAGGCTAGTCATAGGAAATATTAATAGCAATATAAGATTTACGGGTCAGTCAACCGACGACAAAAATTTAACAGTTTTTCATTCAATCAGAAACTAAATTGTCCAATTTCGTCTAATATAAATTGGTGCTAGAGTGTGGCGACACAGAATAGAGAATTAAATCGTCCGAGGAGTAAGGGAACTATTTAGATCAACAGTGGCAATTGTATAAAATAATCTGTGTCGTGAACGGTGGCTGCGTCCTATTTGTTTATCGTTAACTATTCTATTGATAATGCTCTCGCTTTTAGTTGACTCGGGACGCCGGGTACACGTCACTTGGTCACGTCCACCATCACGCTTGTTATACGCACGCGCATGTTCTAGAAATTGCTGGGACGAGCGCAATGTTTCGTAGCAGGTTGAATCGTTCCTTTGAATTGTAATCGACGTTTATCGCAATGCCAGAGCAGTGAGGTGGCTCCTTTGCAAGTCCTATTGTATTGTATTGCTGGTTATTATATGGATCTACGCTCCCGTAGCTTCCGCGGCTTGAGGGAGACAGCTCTAGCGCTTCCTTTCCACTGATAATCATAAAACAGCGAGCGAGCACAAATTATATGATTCGAAATTTATAGACATAGGTTACATAGTAGTTAATACGGTCGATAAACTTAACCTTCCTTCGGAAGTCGGGTAAAAACAAGTACTTAATAAAATAGTGTAAGTATACCTACTTACCTTATAATCATTATTGTTAAGTGTGATGTTATAGTTATTCAATAAAATACGAACTTATTTAAATAAATATAACTTAATAAAAGTATACGTTCCTTAGTTAGCAGACCCAAGGATTTCAGTTAGACCTGACTTTCTCAAAGAACCGTCTGACCTACCTATAAAATTGCCTTACATTAGCTATTCATTTCCTCATTTCTATTGCTCTCAAGTACATTTAACTGATGTTGCGGTATATCATCGTTTTACTTCCTATATTATATAGAACTTCGCAATGATTTTAATGGGATATACAGACTCGTACGTGAGCCGATTTAACTACAATATGTCGTGATTATGCAGGGCTTCGTGATTTCAGGTCACGTCTTCTGCAAGTAAAGTTTTATCGTCGTATTGTCGTGCAGTTATATTATATCGGTTTTCTGGCCGTTGCAGTTGTTGGCAAGTAGTATTTGTGAAAACTTGCTCACATCATTATTTTTGCTAAATAAATAGAACCATTGCCTGATTATTCCATACTCATATTTAAATTCTTAGATAGGTATCCAGTTTAGAACTGATAGCTAAGGAATTGAGAAGACAAATGTAAAAACTGGGTGAGATGTATAGTATAAGTATATATGTATATTAACTCTTAATGAGGCAAAACAATCGAGTATCCATTAAATTAAATGTAAATGTTTCTATACAACTAATAAACATAATTTAAAGTGGAAGTGGTCTGACAGGATCTCCGCGTCAATAAAAATTTGAAGAGTTCATTCCCACGCAGCAGTTGAATTTTATACAATGGTGAATAACATCAGAGGAGTCAACGTCCGAGTGACTGTTTCGACGGAGGTTTATGGGAAAACAATATCTATACTCGTACATATAAAGCGTATAATTAAATCGAATATGTTCATTGTGTACAAACGTAATGATGTTCAAAGATCGATAAAAAAGGCATAATGCTGTCCAGCTTTACTCGTTCTGGGATAACACAGGAAACGGTTCAACACAGTCTACGGAAACGTGTGGTCGCAGGGTACAGCTAGTATAGTAGACTTGCAATGAGACTGCTAGGAAGAGCCCCTTACCCATCAGTTCCTCATATCTGGGCGCCAATGGTCCGGTTTTTCACAAGCGGCAGGTAACCTTTCGCAGTAGGCCCTCAATTGACTTTAATTCCGCAACCAGTTCTTACTTAGATAATAAACATACTATTATAATTATCAACCTTTATCTTCTTACTGCTGACCACGGGTCTGCGCTCACTTTCGTGAGGAGGATTAGGCCATAATCATAATTTAATACCCTACCCCTAATCCACCACGGGGCCTGAAATGTGCCTGCACTGGTATTTGAACTCGCCACCTCCTGCTTGGCAGGGGGACATTCGCCCACTATAGGCCACCACCGCTTATATAAGTACGTCAAACATGTCACATAGTAGGTTAAAATGTAAACCATAAAAAACAATACAAGCAGGCCTTACGCATGATATTAACACCTGCGTATAAATTACTAATATCCTAAGAAATCTAAAACAATAGCTTTGTTTTGCTGGAGCAGTAAATATGCTATTAATTTGATTAATTATACTGACACAAGAAATATAATATACGTGTAACGATAAAGCGGTAACTCGATGTATTCCCGGCAGGATCAGATTATATACGGTGTTTATTTTTGATATGTTTTATAATTATTGGTAAATAATTTACTTTTTTATAAGAAAACTTTCTATGTCAACCAGCTTTTAGGTACAAATTACTGATAAATTTTACTAGTTTATTAAGTTATCCAAAAAGGTATAACACTCAGTATTTTTTACTAAAACCACATTAAACAAATTAAATTTAAGTTACTAAGGTCAGACTCAATAAAGGCTTTATTAATTTTAGTCATAAAATGAAACAAATGCATAGAATCAACAATATTGTTTTGTTACACATCTTGCTCAATGTGAGCCCCACGGTTCCGAATGTACAGTTCACGTTAGGACGCGTTTTCGTAGGTACCTTTGGCAAGACTACACTTTTACGCTGCACTTTTTCAATTAAAAATTTATGGAAGGTGTTTATTTCACAGGTACACATTTCATGAATCTACGCGTACCTACTACAAAAAAAGAAATCCTTTGCGTTGTGTTGTCACTATTACACCAAGGGTCGATTGGCCAATCTGAACCTGGCAATAACCAAATTATTGTATATTTTATGCTATCACAAATGTAAACATTGAATGTAAATTCTTGACAAATTATAATATAGATAGACCATATTTTATTCAACAAACAAAAACATATTAACATTAACACAAAATAAATACTAAAACTAAGTAAACCTAATCTAATAACCCGCTACTAATGGGCAACATTCCCAAAATGCTGGCTGCATTGCCACGTTGTATGGCGATGCCTAATCTTTGGCGTGCGATTTTATTGCCTATTTACAACAAATGATTTGAGTTTGGCCAAAATAAAGGCCAGCATTTTGGTCACATTTTGGCTGGATAGTTACAAACATCGCACAAACTTGGTTTGTGCACGAATTAGACCCGTTTAAATTCTAATTAACATGTATTCAGTTCGCGAAAGTTTAAGAATTTCTATAGATAGTTATTAATGAAATTTAATATTACCTACAAACACCATGCCACTTTGAAGGGGCAAGTTTAGCTTATCTTATCGCTAAATTACGTTAACTTTGGAACACCCCTTTTCTGCCATCACCATTTACCATTGCCGTTTGCACAGCTGTTTATCTCTACTAATTATTATTATACTTATTCGTAGTAAATACACATTAGTGGTGATATAAGAGCTTCGTTCAATATAAAAGTATTAATCATACACGACATGTTATAACATAAGAACATTGCGTCTATTTTCAGAGATCTATATCGAGCAACTGTCATGGTTCCCAAAGCAAGTATGCTTCGATTACTATTATTCGGGGTGCTACTCCATATCTGCTCATGGAGTAGTGCAGAGCTCTTCACTGCGATATCAGAGATGGAATCTTTGTTGGAAACCCACAAAAGGATCATAGACGATCTGGATTATTATATTAATCAAGAAGAAATGAGGCTACAAGTTTTGAAGGGGTGAGTAATAGTTGTTGCGTATTTTTTTCGGAGACGACATTGTGGCTAGATACGACGAAAATGTCGTTGTCGCTAGATACGACGTGGGAGGCCACTTCATGGACAGGTTTGCCAAGCTGGTCGCCGGACTCGCCTTCACAATGCGCGTAAAATTATCAGAATCTGACTTATGCAGTAGTATTACATCTAAATCCGACGTGTCAAAGCATATAGCTATTTATGAAGAAAAAAAGTGTATAGATGCGGTGCGCCGGTATAGGTCACAGGGCTTTGGATACTGTCTTGTCTATACCCCACTGTGAACGAAATATTTTCTAGTTTTTAGGGTTACTTACCCAAAGGGTAAAACGGGACCCTATTGCGAAGGCTCCGCTGTCCGTCCGACTGACTGTCACCACTCACCAGGCTGTTTATCTCTTGAACTATGATAGTTACGAGTAGTTGACATTTTCACAGGTGATGTATTTCTGTTGCCGCTTTAACAACAGATGCCTACTAAAAACAGAATAAAATTAATAAGGTATCCCATACAACAAACGTAATTTTTTTGCCGTTTTTAAAGATAATGGCACGGAACCCTTCGTGTGCGAGTCCAACACGTACTTGGCCGGTTTTTATATTAAGGACTGTCCCTGTTTCACTTCAAATAGAACCAGCAATGGAATGATGAACAACGTATTTTTTTATTGCAGGCATTTGAACCTTTACAAGCAGGAGCACGCCAAAGCCATGGACGACATCCCAAATTATTTGGGGAACCCCATCAACGCTTTCACTCTAATAAAAAGACTAACAACCGATTTAGATTTAATTGAAGACAGCATTAAAACTGGCACAGGTGAGTCAGTTAAAATAAACAGAATAAACTTCATCGCACTGCGACACCATTATTATTGTAATAAAGTATGCAATCCACATTCATCGCAGTGAACTTGACAGGAACGCGTATCAGATAAGAACCGGCCTGGTAATGTTATTCAACACTTTATTTTCAATGTTATAACGGTATTGTGGGATTCTCATCTCGGTCATTGTTTAGCTTATTCACACAGGAAACATATTGAGTTTAACGGTTAACGGTGAAGTTCGAGGTCTTAAGCGCAAAAATCCCATTAATTTTGTTTATGATACCTACGTAATTTTAACAGCATTATATCTCTATCTCTGTTAGTGTAATTATCGTTTTTAACTTGCATGTGTCAATGCACCCTGCATTATCATTATTATGAGTATCGTCCCGCATATTCTTAGGCATCCTGCTACCAGTGCTAACCTAAAATAAACCTTGTCTAATAAACCGCTACCAATAGGCAATAAGACAAAGGTCAATAATTATGAGTTATTGCCCAGTTTCTATTTCTTAATTGAGTTGTAATTAGCCCGGTGGCAGATGAACCCATTTACGAAGTAAAAGCTGTCGAATTTTTCTACAATACCGCTGCGCCCGTGCGGTGACGTTGAATATACAATGAAAGAGAATAGGGAAAAGTCACCAGAAATATACGTATCTCATGGACTTCTAATAGAGATATCTACGCAACCGAATCCCGTCTTACAGATAACTTTTTGAATTCTCCAAGATGGCTAAAAAAATCGATTTTTTTTCTACGGATGATGAACGGTGAATTACGTCATTCATTTTTTAAAATCAAACTATAAATCCTTATTTCGAATGAACAATTTGCCGTTCGATTCGAGAACGATACCGATACCGAACTGAATCGATTCGGTTCCTTGACAAAGCGTTCTGAATCGCATAGAATCCCGAAATAATAAAGAATCTGTTTGGTTTCTTACTTTCCATATACTTTTGCGCAGAATACATAAAGAACATCACCATGAACCACGACGACGTGAACTATCCGACATTGGAAGACCTCACGGGCGCCGCGCAGGCCCTCACTCGTCTGCAGGAGACGTACCGCCTCAATGTGCGCGAGCTTTCTGAGGGATTGCTGAACGGAGTCCAGTATAGGTATGGGCCATCCTGGAATAAATGAAGCGTCGAAACATGTACATAACAAAAGTAGAAATAAGTAGCAATGTAAGTTGGTAATGTGCCGACTGCAAAGCGTGAGATTACCGGATCGATTTCCACACATGGCGTAATATATTTGAAAACGTGTCGTATTCTCTTTAAAGGTCATGAGGTATCGTGCATACTCCACTTTACTGAATTGTGACATTGTCTATGACTTGAATACTACTGACTGAAAAATCAATAAATACAAGATTCCTAACACTATTTCCCTACGTTATGAGGCAAATTATCACTTATAAACTGCTTTTTTATGACAATTTATGATAATGCCGTTATGAAAATATAATGCCAAGCGATTATTATCGCATCTTCGCCAAAACTATAGGTACCCTACTAGTCTCCTTTCAAAATTCGAATAATAATGTTGTTTTTATTTTTTCTAGCTCTGTGTGAGTATTCGAGTTACACTTTTTAATTACGTGTGTTTATTGTTATGTGTGGGATCTGAGGTGTTAACAAATCATTAGTACTGGTACAGGGTTCACTTCAGTAATAACTTTTGGTACCGGATATCTGGCTTGGTCTCTCACATGTGCGACACGTGTTGTGTGTTGTGGTACTACGGACACTGGGATCGATATTATTGCTATTATATCCTCTCCATCATCATATTCGCCAATATCGATCCACTACTAGACAGGCGTCTTCCTTACTATTCCAATCTTATCGGTCCTGCGCCGATTTCGGTTACGTCTTGCCCTGAACTCGATTCTGTGACTTCGTGCCATTTGCCACACCCATTATTTCTTTTAGCGATGTGACCTGCACATCTTCGAGGAAATGAATTATCTGATTATTGCTTTGTTTTTCCATAATTTTTCTAATGTTTTTTTATAGTTAATCTGCTATGCAAAGTTAAAGTCAAATAATTTATTGTAAATAGACAATATAATCGCACTATTACATAACGAAAAATTAAATCACACTCATTAACAAATAGAACCTTGTTATAAAATATAATACATTAAATTAAATAGTAATCGATTATGGTTTGAATTTGAAAAAGGATGTTTCCCTTTCAAGCACTAATCCAAGATTGAATTCGGAGCGGAGACACCCGACAAAGCAATGATCATAAAAAAATTATCCGCCGTTCGGGAGTTAGAAACTAACACTACTTTGTGTTATGTATAATATAGATTGTATGTATCGTCAACATCCCAACTGTTTGCAGTACACCGATGTCGGCGGGGGATTGCTATGAGCTAGGTCGAGCGTTATACAACGAGAAGGACTACAGCAACGCTCTAGCTTGGATGACAGAGGCCTACAGGAAGTTCAACGAAGGCAAGGAGAGTTATCCCTTCACGGAGGTCGACTTACTGGAGTATATTGGGTTCTCACATTATTTGTTAGGTCAGTATAAGGAACGAAGTTGCTTTTTTAAAGTATTTACCAAATTCCTTCTAAAAGTGTCTTCAACCTTTTGTTTGTGCTCTTATTTCATTGGCCGATTTTAGGGCTTGATCTAAAGTGTTGATAAAATGCCTACATTGTATATTTTGTTTATAATATTACATCAATCGACTTGCCGAACCTATATAAGTATGTGTACATTTAAGTACCTTGGTCTAGGTAAATAGACGAAAAGTAAATACAATTTGTGAACCATGACGAGTAATTATATAAACAACGTTGGTTTTATAACCGTAAGTCGCTGTTTGATCCAAAGTATTCGTTGTTGTACTTACAGGCGACACAAAAACTGCCCTCGAATGGACATATAAGTTGTTGAAACTCGATCCGGAACACAGTCGTGCGATTGGAAACGTGCCGCACTTTAAGAAGACCATCGCTGAAGAAGATGATCAAAAGAAAAAGGTGCTGCGAGGAGTAAGCAATACCTGCTATCTACTTATAGCCTTCCCATCCAACCTCCTTCCTCCCTCCCCGGGGGAGTAGAGGAAGGTAGAGGTAGGCAGGTAGGTGGTGGGCGAGCTTCCCCCACCACCTACCTGCCTACCTCTACCTTCCTTCTATGGTGAGGTAGCCTGAATGATAGACCAAAAATATTCGAACTATAACTGATAAGTTATGATAAGTTATCCTCAGAACTCGGTTAGATGTAGGTCATTATTTTGGAATAGAATTTTAATTAATGCTTGTCTTTAGTGTTTTTATGTATAAATAGGTAATGGTTTTTTTCTTGACTAATATTGTAATTTATTACTAATGTTGATTTACACTATTTAATTGGGAATTCCTGAACAGATAGTTGTAATTTGAATGAAATAAATAATGAAAATATTTTGTTTTTTGAGTTAATTTACTCCTGTGATGTAATAGAGGGAAACCGTGGAGCGCAGATAGTTAACAGTAAATTCAATTTTTTGAGTACCTATTTAATTTGAACTAACGAAACAATGTTTCCATTAGGATGTAGGAGAACCCAAGCAAGATGTAGTCGCAGAAGAGGAGGAAAAAGAGCCGCAGCCGGGAGTTTGGAAATATTCGTACGAGAAAGAGAGACGGATGTATGAAGCCCTGTGCCGCGGCGACATGGAAATAGCGGCTGATATCAGTAAGGGGTAAATATCCACAATGCTCAACCATAGAGTACATATTAACCTAAAAGTAAGGATACTCTCTATTTTTAAATTAGAGTGAGATGGCAGATCGGGAGTTTGTTTAACATTTAGAACGAAATGGAGTATCTTTTGAGTACACACGCAGTACAACGCAGATGACGCTATTGCTTCGCGCCTGTCTTTTGTTCAAATCTGCCGTTTGTATTTAGTGTCCACCCTGTAGATCAACTTTAAAATAACCATATCCATAAGTAACCGCTAGTAGTTCGGGTTTGGATCCGCTGCCCGGTAGCATTACTCCGTTGCGTTGCAATGCTAAGTCGATGAGCCGATTTAGTACCAGCATTTCGGTCACCATGCCTTATATATACTACATCGGTCTCTTCGGTCATTGTTACAGGTTGAAATGTTGGTATGCGTCCGAACATCACCCGTTCCGGAAATACGCCCCGTTCAAAGTGGAACAGCGTTACATAAACCCGGATATCTTCATATTCCACGAGGTGCTGAGCGACAAAGAAATCGAGTTGATCAAGTCTATGGCTAAACCTAGGGTGAGTCTTAGTACTTTACCGATATTCTCAATTTGTATGTATTTCAATTTTAATAGAAATACATTCTCCTAGCTGTCTTTTTAAACAGAAACATAGTTTTTTTTTATTTGGCATCTCTATAGATGCCAAATAAAAAAAATGTGATAGGGATGTGATAGGGATCTTTAGCGCGTTGCCATAATCGGAACACGCGCTGTCATCTTGTAGAACTGATATGCATCGGATACATATCAGTGGCTACAACACCCTCCCTGCAATGTCACACGCGCCAAAAGATCGTCGCACTATTATCACAAGTGTTTTTAATTATCCAATTCGTTTTCAAGGCACGTTAAATCCTCGAGGTCAGCATTTTAGGTATTACTTAATAATTACTTAGTAATTATAATATGATGGCACGTTTGGCGTAGTGGCTGAGCAATCGGACTGCTGCGCTTGGTGTCGCGGGTTCGATTCCCACCCGGAACAAATATTTGTGCGATCCACAAATATCTGTTTGTGGTCTAGGTGTGATGTGTACTCACGATATAGGAGCAATCCTAGTGTGGGGCCTACATCTAAAATAAAACAATAATATATCGTATTGTGAACGCAGATGAAGCGAGCCGTAGTGCACGACCCTAAAACGGGCGAGTTGACCCCCGCCAACTACCGGATCAGCAAGTCCGCGTGGCTGCGGAACGAGGAGGCGGAGGTGGTGGCGCGCGTGTCCCGCCGCGTCGCCGACCTCAGCGGCCTCGACCTGCAGACGGCGGAGGAGCTGCAGGTCGTCAACTACGGCATCGGGGGACACTACGAACCGCACTTTGACTTCGCGAGGGTGAGTCTACGACTTGACACTCACATTGTAATATAACTCCATCGATATGGTCTTGTGGATACTTAGTACATTGTAAAATAACTGGATCGATATGGTCTGCAAAATAGGGATATATTTTTATCTTTTTTTGTAAGTAATTATTGACTACTAGACCGCGATGTGTAGACGTTATTGATTTGAAATGATAGTGCCGTCGTTCTGCCGATGTTCGTTAATTTTTGTTTGCCATCATTATGTCCGGATTTTAAATACATTGTTAAAATAATGGTGTTTTACGTTTTCAAATAACTTTTTATTGTTACAGAAACTCGAGAAGGCTTTCACCAAATTCGCCGGAAATAGAATTGCCACTGTCTTATTTTACGTAAGTTTCACAATCTTATCCTTATAGCGGAGCCGTTACTGTTACACTTCTCCGTGCGAAGCCGGGGCTGCCAGTACCCTTGCCTCCTTATCTTTTACCATTTTAAATATCATTTACCGTTTCTAACTTTACAGATGTCCGACGTCGCACAAGGCGGGGCGACAGTGTTCACCGAAATTGGGCTGAGTTTGTTCCCGATCAAAGGAGCGGCGGCTTTCTGGCTGAACCTGCACCCGTCCGGCGAGGGAGACATCGCCACCCGCCACGCCGCCTGCCCCGTGCTCAGGGGGTCCAAGTGGGGTGAGCCTCAGTACCAATAACTGTACACGTATCCACTAGGTTTACATATTATACAGGGCATCCCACGGATATGCCATGGAGGGAAAGTACCTTGAATATTTTAGATGTAACATTTCACTGATAGAAGACATGTAAAATTCATGGTCTTCTTTTTATTTCTGACACTATGTTATTGAACAAAAATTAATCCTTATGATGAAGCCTGTCGATCGGTATGATAAAGCTACAGAGCGATTAATTTTCCCGTGTAACGGGATCGATTCCCGGGTCAACCATGGAATTATTTAAATATCTATGAATGCAGTATAGATTGTTTTTAAAATTCAAGTAATGTGTTCTTCCAGTAAAATGTTCTATCTACAATAGTCAATGTGCTTTCCCTTCATGTGGCATAATTATATCCGTGGGACGCCCTGTATAATACGTAAACCTATTGGATACAGTCTCGTCGGTAATACTCTCTAACGTAATAGGTACTATAGGCCATGTTACGCATTCAGTCAGATATTATGTATGAGGGACAAAGAAATGCAGAGACGCACTGGTTTTTAAAACTATTAATAAATACAAAATCTTACCTCTTTCAGTGTGCAACAAATGGATCCACCAAGGCGGCCAGGAGCTGATTAAGCCTTGCAACCTGGAGTACCAGGAGGAGGGTTCCTTCCGCAAGCTGCCGCGGCCCGTGCCCAAGACATCCAGGTAGTACCGCTCCATCCTGCTGACCAAACTGATCGGGACCGAGTGATGTTGTGTTCAGTAGGATAGCATGGAGTTAGTGTAGCCCATGGTACAAGAACACTAGCTAGGGTGCTCCGGACAAGGATGGTGACGTGGTTTCTCTTTCTACGTCATCAACGTACGTGGGATGTTCGTTGATTGACGTAGACAGAGACCTACGTGTTCAACGTACGTGGGATGTTTGTTGATTGACGTAGATAGACCTACGTCTTCAACGTACGTGGGATGTTCGTTGATTGACGTAGACAGACCTACGTCTTCAACGTACGTGGGATGTTCGTTGATTGACGTAGACAGAGACCTACGTGTTCAACGTACGTGGGATGTTCGTTGATTGACGTAGACAGAGACCTACGTCTGCAACGTACGTGGGATGTTCGTTGATTGACGTAGACAGAGACCTACGTCTTCAACGTACGTGGGATGTTCGTTGATTGACGTAAACAGAGACCTACGTGTTCAACGTACGTGGGATGTTCGTTGATTGACGTAGACAGAGACCTACGTCTTCAACGTACGTGGGATGTTCGTTGATTGACGTAGACAGAGACCTACGTCTTCAACGTACGTGGGATGTTCGTTGATTGACGTAGACAGAGACCTACGTCTTCAACGTACGTGGGATGTTCGTTGATTGACGTAGACAGAGACCTACGTCATCATCCTTGTCCGGAGTGCCATAACTGGCAAGATGTTATTGTACCATGGTGTAGCCCTAGTGAAGGGACGATTTGAAAATGGCACATCGTATGCGCTCTCTCCACCGATCAAGGTCTTTTTCGTAGTGTTAATTTAGCTTTCGTGCCCTGAGATGGGATTTTAAATCAGTCATGATTATGTCACGCTTATGTGAAATGTTTTGTTTTCTTTTGTTTGAACTGTACGCGTGACACTCGAGAATTTGTCGCGCGTTAGTGACAGGATCAGCTGCATAGCTTGCGTGACGCAGTCCAGTCTAGTTGTTGGTATCATAGAAGTTGATAAAACAAGCCTATAGAGATAACCGTAAAATGCATAATTTGATCCGAAACGATGGAACCATTTTCGAAATACACGAAATATATAGACTCCTGTGTTGCAGTTAAGTGATGAGTCATGAAATAATATTGTTTGACGTCAAAGGTAGGTGTATGTATGCGAAAACATGCCATGTTCAAATCGTTGATTTATAAGCGCGCAGAGGTGTTGATTTGACAGTAGATTAAAAGTACAAACATACTAGCCGCTTATTAATATTTACGCATTGTACACTACGAGTAATAATTACATTTTATATTTTACGTGAAGTGAAAAGTTTCAAGAGTAGTAATTAATATAGATAAATGAAATTGTAACAAAAGTTTAAGTATTTACTTGATCATTTTAAGTATGTACTTAAACTATTAATAGCGAAATAGACTGACAAATCCCATTTTTACATTATTGTGACTAGATATTATAAGATCTTTAGACTCGTTAACGGTGTGAGATAGTTTATACCCAGTCGTATAAAAAAAGTATATTCAATATTATTAGTCATGTAATCAAATAGTTGAGAATTATATCAGTAATTTTAAGTGGAAGTATACGTAAATAAAATTTCTTATAATATGTATGTATCATTACATAGAAAATATATGTATTTACTAATATATCTATAGAAAATAGCATAGAGTAAGGCCACATTAAGGTGACATTTTTGACAGCTGAATATAGAATTATCCAGATACGATTAATGAATCGTTTGTTGAACAATTTGTTGTATCGATAAAATAAAGAAAGTTGCCAAAAATATCTTAACGTGGTTGAGCTACAATTAACATTATAAGGGTGGATTTCACCAAAACTAGACTCATTTGAGTACTTATAGCTATTACCAAGATATAAAACTTAAATAATTAAACTCGGCCGTAAAATAGTTTATGTAAAAATTAAATCAATATATCTAATAGTTATGTATCAGATCTAAGTCTGTTATAAAACGATGTTTCTTGCCTCAAAATAATTTATTAGATAAAGCTTATAGTTAACAAGAGGCTACTTAGTTACCCAGTGGTCTGAGTGCCATAATTTTATTACCAGTGTCTATCTATATAAGCTACGATGGCCGCTTACAGTTAACTTTGCCTCTAGGAAATAAGCCACAATGGCATTGAGCCATAAGTTGACAAATACGTTCACTGTCAGTGTAAAAAAATCATCTCGAAACAACGGGATTTTTTTATTTAGCTAGATTATTAGAGTTGTTATTCCAAAAACGCAAAATGCTACAAATATATTTATGATTATTATAACATTGGCGAAATTGTGGTGAGCGCAGAAGCCATATATTATAATTATTGGAAGAGTTGTAGTAGCTTATTCGGTTCGGTACGCAAACGTACTTCGGTACTTTGAGGTCTGTGAGCTTATCTCCGAACGTGTCTACTATTATTTTACCTGCGAGATATTAGGTTACTGCCTGCGAGCGGTAAAATTATAGTGGCAACTACATCTTGCGGGCCATCTGCTAATTGCGAACCTTTATAAAAATTGTGATTAAATTATGTTGGAACTATGTTCCTCGAATGCGTTTGTTATTATTATGATAATTTATAAAATTATTTTATTTACAGAATTATTATTATAGATTTTATTATTTTCAACATCTAAATGAAGGTAAAGTAATGTCAACGAAGTATTGTTTGAATATGCAAAAATTAATTCACGTAATATAGAATTATTAAATTATAGTTTTTTTTTAAATAGAATATGACTTACTAACTTTTATAATATGTAATAATAACAGTTACAATGGTAGTAGGTATAGGTTTTATGTGTTATAACTTACATTGATCTCCTTTTCAATTCAGCCATTCATCTAAAGCTGTTGGAAATCCGTTCAATATTTAACTTGTTGTTTCAAGAACTTTTCGGTTGATATTAGTTTAAATCCACCTAAATCCCGGCATATTCAGTATTCACCTTAGTCATTGCATAATATTGTTCCGTCTTCGCGTTCTTCTGATGTTCCCTCACCATGGTGTGAGCAGAGCAATTTAAGACAACAAAAACGTTACATATAGAATTATTTGTATACTGTACATAACATGCCTGTTGTTTATACATTACCCTAAAGCTTCTTCGTCTTGAGGTCGGCGGCTAAGTCTTCGCGTGGATGTTAGGGGCAGTTCAGAACAAACAAAGTAAGTACATGCATGGTTGTGCTTAGCATTGCACGCTACTGTGTTTGCTCTGAAACACTCCCGCCGTTTGTTGGTCTTCGTTTTTGTTCCTGAGTAAGTTGCTAAGTACCCCTTGTCGCAAGTCCCAATTTGCCTAAAACATGTTTTAAATTGTTTGATCCATAGTCCGTACTAACTTATACCTAGTCAAAATCTTTTTATAAAATTGATAGATCTCGAATCAGATGACGACAGCCCTTCAGACCGCGTAATCTGGGTGTCAATTCTCGTAATTACACAAAAAGTTGAACGACAGTTGACCGAAATCTCGGTATAATCAACTTACGATCTAGTTACAGTTAAGTCACCCCATTGTCTATGACATATAACTTCAACTCATTTTTGTTACTAGAATACCATTTTAGCGTTCGGTTACATTACGATTTCATTTCGATCAAGCGAACGTTAAATGTCACTTTTCAAGTTACGAGAATACCATTTTTAGACTTTAATGAGATTATAAGTTGATCGGAACTAGATTTTGAACATATTAAATTACCAGAATTGCCCTACTGATGTTATGGCACTAAATCGTCTCCAATCAAAGTGTGTGCCGTTGAAAATGTTGCTTGGATCACTACCTAGTTATATTTCCTTCATAATAATATATTGATTATTATTTTCTCCAAAAAATTTCTCTAAGAATTACTCAGTGCTCGTATTTCGACTCTTTATGAAAATAAACCATTGCTCATTGATAGACTTGACTGCCAGGATAATCGGCTTTGCCTATGATTCCGCATCAAAAGATTATATCAATTCGATTAAAATTATTATTTCAAAATAAAACGAAACCGCCTGTTAATTGAATTTATACTTTGGTGGGGTGATAATGAAAAATCAAAGAGGGGGAGGGAACGACTACAACTCAACCTAATTGGAATTGTATTACACTGTCTGAACTTAACGAGGCTTTGTCATGAGGTCAGACAAGAGGATGGGTTCCATTCCAATGCGCAGTCTCGAATGTCTCCGCCGTTTCCACATTCAAGGAAACGTTTATGTTTGCTTGTGCGCCTTCAATGGAATGCTGGATGTTATGTCTTTGAATTACGGATTCTCATAACGCGTTTCAAATGCTAATTTAAACCTTGTTTCAAGGTTTTAAGGCAATCCTTAAAACTCTGTAACAGAGCAGTTAAACCAACGGATGTAATTCCGTTCATCTGGTTTCGACTAGATTAATATTAAGAGTTATTTACTATAGAGTGCATAACCGTGGATAACTTATACTAAGACCATATTTTAGTTGATATTATTGTAATGATTTTTCAATGTGGAAATCGCACTCCGATGCTGACAGTTCATTAACGATCTGCTAATTCGGGTTACTAATTCTTAAATACATTCACGCACACCAATTAATAGTAAGTAGATCAATAAGTAATTATTTGCATGATATCAGTCTCCACATTCCCTTTTGCACAAACTAATAACAATTAAATTAACTCACCGTTTGACCATTATTAATTAAGTCCTAGTTATTGATAGTATGTAGGTATGTTATTGTATTAATGTAGAAATTAGATAATGATTGAATATACCCCAGTATCCCAAGTAAGTCGTTATAAACAATTCATCAGACCATAGCGACAGAAACTGATCAACACAACTGTTCAACGTTTAATCCGAGAAGAAATGCGATATTTTATCTGAACCTATTTCGAAGCACTTTTCCAGCTGTTGATCGTTAAAACTAGCGGTTTTTTTTCTCCTCGGCTCTTCAATACACTTGTGCCGAACAAATGCTGGTATCAAACTGGTGGTACCCTCGGCGCGCCAGCCGCAGGCTAACGATGCAACCGGAGCTCGATACTGTAAACATCCAGTGAATGGAATCTCCGCACTGTCGACGGCGCGACCGGTGCAATAACAATTATTGGCATGGGCTATAGAGATAACGACGGTTACGATGGCCCACCTAGGTTTTAGGACTGGTATTTCGGGCATAGCAACCTCGAGTCTTTATCCTTTCTGACTATTGTGATAAGCGTAGTGTGCATAAAAAATGTATGACGACTGTCTATCTGTGCTTGTCTCCCTGTACAGTGTATACGTGTATCTCTATGGCATCGTAACTTCTAAGCAAATGAATCGATTTCAATTCGGTTTGTTTATTCGAAGCTTTGTTCATGCTTACTTTGACCAGCACTTGATAGAAACCGCTTCAGCCGCCTCGCCTTCGAAAGGGTCTAATTAAAAAAATATATATTAAAGGTGAATTATGTAAGTACCTACATAAATACCTACATAAGTACTTATTTGATTTCTCAACAAAGCCAATTTATTTTCGTATCATACCTAGTATCTAATAACTAGTGGTTCTGTGAACAGTAGACCTCGCGATCAGATCTTTGCCAATATAATGGAGATAGGCATCTCCCCGTTTTGTCCCGTTTCATCCCATATTTGAAATCTTTTTTTCTCAACCACTTGCTCAGAATTTAATAATTAAGGTTTCGAACAAATATCATAACTCTGAGCCAATAAATAGTACTAAAGCAAACTTCCCCCATTTTCTCCCCTATCAAAAATAGCTTTCGACAAAAACGCAATAAAAATCATAGAACCTGTAGGATACCAAATCTTGTAAAAAGGAACAAATAATAAAAAGATAAGATTGAGTATTATAATAGTGAAGTCAAAAACAGTTTTTCCTCTCTTCTCTCATGACGAAAGTATAAATGTCGCAGGCAGCAGCGTGTATTTTCTACGAACTAGTTGAAAAATATTGTGTAATAAACTAAATGTACTTAGAGATATTGCGAATAAGCCAGTATATTATAGTAGAATACACCGCGTTATGTATCGGCTTATTCACTACTAGAAGCACCTCGCGGTTTCACCCGCGTTAACTACTATCCCGCGGGAACCATTAATTTTTACGGGATAAAAGGTAGCCTATGTGTAGCGGGGATAGCATAGCTTCCCAACAGTGAAATAGTTCAAATCGGTTCAGTAGTTTCGGAGCCTATTCATTACAACCAAACAAACAAAGTTTTCCTCTGTATAATATTAGTATAGATACATAAAGCGGGTGCATACTGCGGGTAGGTGAGTACGTACTAATAGCACGTGCCTTTTGTTTTCCAATGCAAGAATCCCCGGAATTGTTAAACAGGATGATGGCTGCTTGGAAACTTGTTGTTTCTTTTCACTCTTGTATCCAATTGTCACACGTTGTTTACATAAACATTTTCTGTGAAAAATGTGGTGTCCCTCCAGCTGTATAATGTATCTTTATAAATAAGGCTACCGACACCAAGTTGTAGTTTAATAAGTGTAATATTTTCTAGCGTCGTCATTGAACCAGACATGGTGTTTAAGTTATTCTACATTTAATTTGGTGTAATAAGTAAAGTGTAAAACTACGAGTGTGTCAACACAGTTGCCAGAATCTTAAAAAATGTACTAAGTAGGTATTTTGTAAAATAAACTTTCTTACCTTATTTGTTCCAATAACAAACTTCACTACTACACACACTATATCTTTCATATAAACAAACAGTAAAAACGTGGACTACGAATTTCCAAATTATTACTTTAGGTACATAATAAACAAACATCGTTCTTGGTATGTAACGTATGTTTTTAAATTCACCGAATAAGCGCGCGCATACGTAAAACGTACGATCAGACACGTGTACGGTGTATCTATACGACGCATAAGAAACATGCGAGTAACGAGTTGGATTCGTAAGTAACGTTTCGGTACCCGTTACTCAGTACAGTACCGAACACAGTAGAAAGTGGTAGTGTTGATAACTTATTATAAGTATTAGTAGATTATATTTTAAGTACGTATACAATTATTTTATCTTAGTGCCACAAGCTTTCTTGTGCGTCATAAGGGGGCGTCCATAAATTACGTGAGGTGTTTAAGGGGGGGAGGGGGTCGAGTCAAATCTCACCTAATCTTACGTTGGAGAGAGGGGGGGTCTCGGCAAATATCACGCAATTTTTTTTCTGATTGAAACAAAAAAAAATTATACTATTTTGGTCCATTTAATCCAGATTGTACATGCTTAAGATTTAATCTTAAGCGTAATCGTAATACGATTAAGATCATGTACTAATTCGTTCGAAAGAAAATAATTTCATTCATACTTCGACGT
Organism: Hylaea fasciaria; assembly: GCA_905147375.1. NCBI lineage: Eukaryota > Metazoa > Arthropoda > Insecta > Lepidoptera > Geometridae > Hylaea > Hylaea fasciaria. Next base: position 5,121,117 of record LR990201.1, read on the forward strand.
TATACATTTACTGACTGTCAAACCACCAAAAATCTCACGTGAGATTGGGGGATGGGGGAGGGGGTTGAATAAAATCTCACGACATCTCACCAGCGGGGGAGGGAGGGGCAGAAAATTAAAAAAAACACCTCACGTAATTTATGGACGCCCCCTAGTTTGATTTTAAGTACACGCATACCTAGTCCCGCACGATGACGAACACAACGAGCGCACGACGACCGTCAGTGTTAAAAAATAAAACGCCATTTTTGGTAATCCTTTATTGACTTTCAAAGTTGAAATACATCAAAAATTAAACTCCACACACATTTTGGCTTCACATTCAGAATCTTAGGAGATAAAACATTGAAATTTTAAAATTCACTACTCCATCTATAACATTTATGAATATAATTATATACTTTTATAATTAAAAGAAATACTGTTTAACATTTAACACATAGAATATCATAAAACTTCTAAGCGCTAACGGGGAACACAACACCTATATTGGAACATGAAACTTGTCTTTAAAAGATAGAAGAGATAATAGAAAATAAAATAAAACAAAATAAATATAACAGCCATTTCTCGTAACTTTACCCTGTAAATAGCTCACAACAATCCGCTTTTTCCTCATTCTTGTAAAACATAATATCATAAAGGTACTTATAGTAAGATAAAGAGGATCAAAAATATAATCTTCAAAATAGAGATTCTTAAATAGACGTTAATAAATATTGTTCTAGAGCAGAAATGTCAATAAATCAGACTTTATCAGGAATGTGCAGAACTTACAGCTAAGGGTACATCTAAATGTGTCTAACACTAAATTCAACTAGTAACACTCAAGGGCTTGGGGTTTTCTAAGATAAAAATCCATTACTTCCTACAACAAATATATAGACATTTAGAATATCGAAACACTGAAAAATATTTATGTTAAGATACGAGCGACATTCGAGTAACATTCGAGCTGACCTGATGAATATTTGTGCCGTTCATCAAACTAACTAATTCTTAATAATAAACAAGTTGACTTATTTAATAACATCGAATACGAACATTTAGATTGTGATGGCAAGTACTGCAACAGCCTGAAAGATCGTAACACAGCACACGGTTACAAATTAAGTAGAAAAAGTAAGTACAAACGAATCAAAACTCTTGGGACGACCAATGCTTCGAGATGATAGCATTGGTGTGGGGTATGAAATTAGATTTCATAGTTGCGGAACTTGGAGATGACCTCGGAAGGTGGTTCTTGGTTGCCGGTGCCCCAGCGTCCCCACAGAGCTGCCCCGCCCTCGGAGGCGCGGCGAGCGGCGGCGTTGGTCGGCCCGAGGCTCGACGGCCCCGAGCCCTTGGCGTCGCCCTCCAGCATGCGATCTTTAGTATTCGGCTTGGACCAGTGCATAGACTGCTGCACGTGGTCCTTCATGCCGAGCCACTGCTTGTAACCCATGGCGATGCCGCTCTTCTTCCACTTATCGTAGAAAGCGCGCCGAGATGGATCACACAGGGTCTCCTTAGCCTCCTGAAATGCCGTTAGCGCAGTTAGTGATATAAACAAAATAGGTACAAGATTCATTGATTTGTGGACGGTGGAAAATGTAAGTTCTGGGTGCCACTGCATTAATGCGCAACGGCTTTAACTATCATTAGAAGGACCTGAAGTCATTACCTTCAGTTGTTGAAACTTGGCCTCGGCTTCCTTGTCTCCATCGTTCTTGTCAGGATGGAACTGCAGCGCGAGTAATTTGTACTCGGCAGTAATTTGCTCTACCTATAACAAACAGACGAAATAATGTTTCAATGAATTTAGAAACTAAACAATGTTCAGATTCAAATTGCTACATAATGGTAAAAATATAAAAAAGAGCAGAATATGAGGTCTGTCTGTAATGAACAAAATCAAGTAGGTATAAACCATTAACCTAAAATAATCGCGTATGACAATTACTAAAAAAGCTGAAAAATTAACGACCTAGCTGCCTGTCTACCTAATTAAATAAATGGATGAGAATCGAAAATCTGGATAAACGACAAGAAAGTTGCGAGGAAACTAGATACCTACCTATAATACTTACCTGAAAGGATAAAGACTTGTTATACCGACCTACTAAACGACGCTGAAACCTGCCTACTACAATGGCCAATTGGCCACGGGGCGTGGAGACAGACAATTGTCTATAGGTAAGTAGGTACATAAGTATATTGTAGCTCCTAAACCACAAAGTAGAGTATATTATTATGTATTAATTACACCAGTTACCCGCGCTGAAGGTCATACACCTAACCGGTTCTTGATCAAGGCTTGTTATTTTTTGACGCTTTGAATTATTTTCCGTGATCACCAAATTAGCAATGAACAACAATACGAAAGCTCTTTACCAAGACTAAGTGGCCACACAATGCGGTTGCTGAACTAATTATGATTCTGCAGGGGCATTGTCTAGAGGTGGCTACATGGAAAAAGAAACCATTTCAAGGGAATCTGGATTCAAAAGGAAAATAACTATGTGTTTTTCAATAGCAATGCTCCGTTGTTCTTTTTTGCGTAGGCTGTTTTTGTTTTCTTTTGATAATAACATAAAGAAGCAGTGATGAAGCTTTCGGAATTTCCCAAAGGTTCATAATCCTCATCTATTCTGTATGTGTGTACCTACATACCATACGTACCTACATCTTAAAAAGACATTACGGTATATATACACGTGTATGAACTCTATAATAGGTATACCTACCTATCTATGACTTCATGCAGGTAAATTCCGTATTACCTAGGGACCTAGGAAAAACCCATGCGTAGAGTGGAAAACGACTGAGCGCGAACACTAATGCATTCAATCATTCACATTAATGCATTCACTAAAGCCAACTCTTACTCACGTATTTAAAAAGCAAACTAAACATAGAAGTGCACTATAAAACCTAGATTTCATTACCAGGATGTAGGTCAGATCTCGAGGCCTCGCAAAAATAAGGTCATTGAGCAGAGCAGAGCAATCAATAAAACTTCAGTGCCTTGTTTCCAAACTCAGTGAACAGGTGTAATTCGAATTAAAATATTTTTTTAAAACACTATCGACTTACGGATGAGTTCTCATCGCATCCCAGCAGTGCGTAGTAGTCATCTTCAGGATTACGCTGATAATTCAGTATTTCGTCCACGCCAGTCATTTTGGCGTCCCTCCCACACAAAACCCCGATCGGTACTGAGATCCTTAGTGATGGAATTGGTGAAGATAGGCAGTTGCCTATCAAAATCGACTATTAGTTGGACATGTTTCGATAATAATCGATTTTGTTGGAGACTCCAATAATTTACTAGTTATGAATATTTACATAAATCCTTATCTCAAATTAATGTATAAAGTATTGCTAAACTCAAAGTAATTAGGTGATTACTGAAATTATTAGGGACGATGTCACAATATAGTAGCAAAGGCGGCAATAAACTAAAGCTGGCCGAGAAAAAATTGTAGCATAAATAATATATATTTAGGTAATACATACGTATTACCTAAATATATTATTCAGTTGTAATGTTCACAGGTGGTGCGTTGGTGGCGCCTATCGTGGAAATAAGTGAAACAAAGTTTAGAATTGGTGCAAAAGTGTTTCGACATAGTAACAGTGGTTAGTGTTAAATTTTATAATTATCAATATCTTAGACAATTTAATTCATTACAACTACCTACAGCTACTTCTTTATAGCGAGTGCTGGATTTCACTAACGTTTTAGTCTAGAATGGAACATTCGACTAAACATTGGAGGCGATTAATCGACTACGAGCTCTTTCACATCACTAATGGGAAAACACAAACCGCTCAATGCGCACTCACACTAATACACAGCTTCCGTACGTAAAGCCTTTTTCAAAGTGTGCATCTCTAAGCTGTTGCCCGTAATATCATTCTCACCATTATATTACTGTAGGTAGATATTATACCTTCATTGTTATAATACTTGATACAAAAGCCTCAATCCTCTTAACAGATTACTTGAGTTTTGCTCGAATAGGGCTTTGTATTATGTCGGTAATTGGTACCTGAATTCGGCAGTTCGAAGTGCCTTATATATTTTTCTGAGCAATGTATGGTTTCTGTGAATCGTATCAAAGCGATGAAATCAAGCTAGGCTCAAACAATAGTGTAGCTCTTGTAGGGGCTTGGCAAAAGCTTGGTGGAGGCGAAGTACCTATGATCAAAACGCTGCTTCCTAGTGACTTTAAAAAAAAATCTGCATAGCAGTTCAGCGCGGCAATGCAGCCAGCATTCTGGGTAGGTACGAGTATATATACGTTCGAAAGGTCTATTGCTTTTTTAGCTTTTTATATAGATGTGTAATATATACCTACTTATGGATAGTTGGCTAATTGTAGGTTTTATTAAGTACTTACCTAGTTACATTATTTTTATGAACATTTTAAACTATAATTAAGTAAGTAGTATATGGCAACCCTTCTAATATTGTAAATGTTTAAGTTTATTACCTACTCGTATATTGCGATTTGGATGTTGTTTAATGAATCACGTCAAAACTACTGAACATAGATGAACTGGTAGATGGTAGATGGATGAGGCACTGGATTAACACTATATAGGCTAGGTACCTACTACTTTATATCTCAGGAATCACGGGTGCGACCGTGGGGCACAACTAAATTCAGTTCAGAGGTTTGCTTAATTTATATCACTCCAGGTATAAAATATTTCAGGTACTTACCGACATTTAATTATTTCACCTAAAGAATTGTTCAGCCAAAACAAGTTCACGGCTTTCGGCTTTCTTATGAAATATATATTAATATTTTCAATATTTTATGACGTAGAGAAAGTAAACGCTGTTCGAGATATTATCTATTACCCCAATAGATCAGAAGCTCTGGCATGAGATTGAATCCTATTGAACAGAATACAAATTGGAGATAACACAGCTGACACCTCAACGTAAAAGGAAAGAGTTAATGTATGTAGAGACATGTAGAGGTGAAATCTACACGTCCAGTATAAAATGAAGGCTGACGACATTGCATATTCCGTGCATGCTCTAGACATTGGCGTCCCAACGCGCTTTTGCATCAAAAATAGCTACTGAAGACGCGTTAAAGCGTAAGTTTACGCGGCTCCTCGACACACACGGCCGTGCGCCCTGCTTCTCGATATTTAATTAAAAATCGCGATCTCACAACACGTTCCCCGCGCGAGTTATTAGTTTCGAATATAATATGTGATCGTGTGTGCTCGCTGTCAACGAACTAGGCATCGAAGATCTTCCATCTTTGGCAGCGGAAGTAGCAATGGGTGAGCGGAGTGGCATATGAATGCTTAACAACAATGCTTGCAGCTTCGTTCCCACATTTTCTATTCGACCCGTGTCTCCGCCGAAAGTTTGTCAACCTTTGTTTTTTTTTTATTAGAACCATTTGTGAGACTAACTAGCGGCATTTATAAAATTAACACGTTCCGCTAAAACAAAGTGTAGTGCCTCGATGACGCCAAAATAATTTATTGTTGTGATTGAGACTTGAGTGGATAATATCTTCACTTCAGATTGTTAGCACTCGTGTCGAATAACAAGTGACTATCAAAAAATATTCCTTTGCAACCTAAACTAACGTCGTTTTCAACGAGTTCTCTCCCCGAGTAAATTATGAGTACGAAAGCTTAGCGAGAGCTAGAAGCAATTTTAATTTTATCACAAATCGATCTCTTAGTCATTTATTTAAATTCGTTTGATTGCCCTTTCTCTTTAATTATTTCACTATTCCTTTGTGTTCTTGTTCTCTATTACCTGCCAGTATACGCAGGTAAAGTAAAGTAATTTGCTCGAGTAACCGAAGCCAAAGTTCAGCTAGGTGTTTACGTTTGTACGATAGCGAGTGGGCGGCCACATCGTGCATGCCTAGTTACTGTCAGATTTGATGTGTTTCCTCGTAAATAAAGTGGGTATTATAAAACGACACGTAAGAAAACACCTACGAATTGAGTCTCTGTTCCAATTTTATAACAACTGTCGTTTAGTGCGAGCGACCGTCCAGTGATTTCGTACTCTTCTATCAATGTTTTCTATCAATGTCTTGATTTTCTATCAAATAAATTTTCGTGTAAGTAGGTACAAATTAAGTTTCGTATGCTCTTTATATACTTATACGTTGCGTTATATCTACAAAATCTATGATTACCTACGTATGTTAACCGTACGAACCGCGTCCTTATATTTACTGAATCAATTATAATATTATTATATTCCCAAAAGTGTGCTACGCTCAACAGAGCACTCATAAAGAAGGGGAAGTAGATCAAGATGATTTTTGATCTCTATTTTTGGATCGGATGTTGTTCCTACCTATTGGTTTGTGTAACAGGGAAACCATGATTTATAAATAGGTACACTGCTAGAGTTTCAAAGTACAAGAAAAAAATTAACGTTAATCTTATAATAGCGGTGGATATTAGGAAACAAGACAGCTTTTGGCACAAAAAGGGAACCAAAATTAAGCTTTTCAAAGGAAATAACTTCTTTTGATGTACAAAGTGTTTGTGAAAAGCTCTGTAAATTACATATTTTCTTCACAGAGGAAATGTTAAAAACGTTCCTGCGCAGGTAATTTGATTTTCACGAAGTTTAGGTAGGTACTTACATCAAGCAGTTTAGGTACTCTAAGTGATCTTATTACTAAGAAATGTTTTTACTATATATTCTCTCTCAGCATTGAACAACTAAAAACACATTTAAAATATGTGTCCAAAAGTCAACCGTTTCACAATTTAGCGCGAGATTAATGCGGCACGGTACCATTTCAATCTGTTCAGAAGTGCGTGATTTTAAAAATAATTGGATCAACCACCATCAATTTTAATGATGTCACAATTAATTTTATTCCATTAACCAGTAGTTAATATAATTAGCCTACTCCGTGACATTGACGGTATGGCGATACTGTTAGCCGTGCCAAATGCTGTACGGTACCAATCCATTCCTGGGGGCGTTGATTACAAGTTTATTATTCATTGTGCCGCTCCTAACTAGTAGGCACCGTAACTACGCAGCATTAACGTGATCACAGCTAGTGCCAGGCGTGGCTACTGACTACTATATTTATATCGGTCGTTTTTGAATGGGCGTCAGAGCATGTCAGACCGGCTAAAGACCTCTGACATGATGTAAACACGACAACTGGGACTGGAAGCGCTGGATCTCTCAGATGTTATGCCACTATCGGTCGGTCGATCGACGACACGTTTGCCTAGTGGCTGAGCACTCGGACTGCTGCGAATAGTGTCGCGGGTTCGGTTCCCGTCTGGAACCAATATTTTGTGTAATCCACAGATAATTGTTTCTGGTCTGGGTGTTACGTGTATGTGCAATTATATGTCTGTAAACTGTACCCACGACACAGGAGAAATCCTAAAGTGGCTAGCTACGCTTTAAAAAAAAGATGTGACGAGATGAATAAATGTGATAAGATGAGTGGTGATGTAAGGAGATGTGATGAGATGAGACGGGATGAGAGGATGTGATGAGATGAGACGTGATGACGATTATAGTCTTTCTATCTTATCCCTAATAGATTGGGAAACTCGGATCGTCTAGTACGTTCTCATGGCCATTTTTCTGTAACATCCTGTCTGTCGTTATAATGTCTGAGGACGCAATTGAAAAGCATACAAAAAGTTCGGAACAATACATACAAATCCGCAGTCAGGATGTGTATTCTTAACAATCACCATGAGATATTTTTCAATGTCGCGATTATTTAGGGCTTCTGCAACGTCTGAATCTTTAAAGCGTCGCGTCGTCTATATACAATAATTGACCATGCTGATAGTGCTGTTAAAAACTCCAGGAAGGTAATCTAACATAAAGCAGTAAATCTCAACCAAGCCCAAGTTAAGATTAACCTGCGCCTTACACTACGATTATAACTCCATATTTGTTTATATTACGATGATCTACATACATCGCATCCATGTTTCGTTTAACTTTAAGGCTGGTCGATGACCTTTATATTGCGTTTCCAAATACATTTCAGGTGTCTGGATATCGTCATGAATGGATATTATCCGTGGACCCTCTTCAGTTCCGCTTATTTAATATTCAACCTCTTAGATATTATTCTAAACAGGAATATTTCAAGTATAGGTACTATAATAAACATTTGTAATGCCCATCAGAAATATTTTTCATCGTAGGCACGGAATATTTCGGGTCATTCCCAGTTGTCACCCGCCTCCATGTCCCCAGTGGTGACAACTGGGCATGATTTTTAAAATGTGTCCCTATTGTCACCACTGGTGACGTCCCACTGCTGACAAATGGGAATTGTTTTAAAGTGCGTGCCATTTGTCACCACTGGTGACGTCCCCACTGGTGACAAATGGCACTTGTTTCTAAAGCGGGTCCCATATGTCACCCTACAATTTAATACTCTATCTACCTACTTAAAATGTTTCAATATTGTTTTCTAAATGTTCAATCATACCATTTTATACAATAACAAGCTGGCCCGGTAGACGTTATCCTATCAACTTCAAGCCATTTCCAAAATGTACGAGAAAATTTATGATCAAAAGGGCAATTCCTATTATTTTCGCACTAGACGAAACCGGTTTATGTAAAGGACAGGTAGATTTTGGCGCAACTCTCTCTCTCCCCTGCACAACTACTTTCTAGGAATTTTGATTAACGTTGTGATGAAACGTTGATAATAATAATATGATAAGAACATTTACATTTATTTCAAGTCTATTTTATTATTGAGAGTAATATACCGATTAAACTGTGAAATTAATATTAGAAATTAGGGAGCATGAACGCATTAGATTTAATTTTATAAAGTCAATTATTATGTTTATTCATATTTAGGTACAAAACAAAATCGTATTAGTTATATGTAGGTACACCATTTATAACTCATGACCGGCTGGACAGATTTTCATGACTTGCTTTAATTGGATTTGTCTGTGTTCCGAATAACAGATAACTATTAAAACATGAGAGAAAATTACGGAAAAGAGATAAATATGGATCATAAATTTTCTCGTACATTTTGGAAATGGCTTGAAGTTGATAGGATAACGTCTACCGGGCCAGCTTGTTATTGTATAAAATGGTATGATTGAACATTTAGAAAACAATATTGAAACATTTTAAGTAGGTAGATAGAGTATTAAATTGTAGGGTGACATATGGGACCCGCTTTAGAAACAAGTGCCATTTGTCACCAGTGGGGACGTCACCAGTGGTGACAAATGGCACGCACTTTAAAACAATTCCCATTTGTCAGCAGTGGGACGTCACCAGTGGTGACAATAGGGACACATTTTAAAAATCATGCCCAGTTGTCACCACTGGGGACATGGAGGCGGGTGACAACTGGGAATGACCCAATATTTCCATACCTATTCAAATGTTAAAAAACGTAAAGGCATGCAATTACTTAAAAGACTTTGTTAATTAAGTACAAAATAAGTAAATACCGTGCAAATAAATTGTTAGTTATCACCGTTGTTCGTCATTCTCGAAATTAAAAATGTTCTTTTACAAGGGGCGTTTATGAAGGACGGGGAAACCGGGAAAGGTCAAGGAGCTCTCTCCCTACCTCCCTATTTACCTCAAAGTCCATAGAGAAGCATAATGAATCGCCTGGCAATCTCAAGATTAATTAAGGACTGTCGTAGAAAAAAGTAGCAAGTACTTACGCATACTTACTTATTATCTATTATCTATTATCTACTTCGCACCTAATTAATATCGACTTCTTGGAATAACATTTTTATTTTCCATCCCACTTCTGGTTACTAATCGCCCAGATTTGATTTATTAAAAACAAACACCTAAGTACATGTAAATAGGTCCCTAGTCCAGTTGCGACAATTTATGCTTTAAAAACGGTTGGCACCCAATAAATGTAATATTCGTATATGTAACGTAATTGACTAAAATTTACTTGCCTTCATTTTCAGTTTATCAATTTACATTAAAGTTATGTCAAAGGAAGATCGAAAGTAATTTAACTTTATTACCAAGTTTACGGTCACAGATTAAGTAATTACTTGGTTCTTTTGATAAGGGTCCGGTATCTTTGAAGCAATGAACTCTAATTAGGGCCAAACACATATTTTGGAGACATTTTAAAGTACCTACACAATGTTTAATGCCTGATAAGAATTAGGACTATTCCTAAAATATGGTCGGAGGATAGGTGACAGACCACCTTGAACAGTCGACATCATCATGGCATAAACATGAAGGACTATAGATAAATATTACCTACTTAGGTAAGTTACCAGTAGTCCGCTGATATTAATGGTTATGGTTTATGATCACACCATAGATAGAGCATTCATATTATCGGTTGAATCAATGTAGTAAATTGTACACTTATAACAAATTGATTGCAAAGAGGATTCAATTGAAATGCCTTCGATTGAATGAACATTATGAGGTTTCTGATTGATTAAATATGAGATATTACTCTGATATTGATGGGTAGTTAGTAGTAAATTGGAATTGTAGATGATAATAAAACAATAATATGGGTATAATTATTTAAAAACAACCACTGGCAACAGTGTAAAAAATACAGTAGGTGACTACCTAAGGTACGTAGGTACTATACTGTTCATGAAGGTAATATTAAATAGAGTGAAATATTTCCCAGGAAGATTTATAACTCCTTTATACCTATCATTGAATGTCCACTTAGTATTGATGTTGTTAGCATCTACCACTGCTTCCCGACTTGGCTTACAATTGGCTGTATCCGCCTGTGTCTGCCGACCAATTTACTGTATAATGGTACTTGCATTAACGATGGACCTACGTACTATGAATACTTAGAGCCCTAAAGGAAGCCAACGTTTTGGCGAATTAAGTTTAGGCAACAAACAATAGTATTTTGACTATTTCAAGGCGCGTTTGCCTTTGGTGATTTCATCCATTCCATGAATTTCTTTTTACCATTATTTTCGTATGGCAACTCGCAGAAGGGATGAGCCGGAGCTTTATAAGTTTTATATTATACCGCGAAGGTTTTCGTCTAATTCGGAAAGGACTTGCCCAAACCTTTAAATTATTTGCCTCAAATAATTATGAAGCGAGCACAGAAATTCCATTCCAAAAAAAATGATAAGTATTTTGAAATAAAAGCAAGTCTTTCCCTGGTTATTTTACCTCAAATATTGCGATGACTAATGATGAGAGATTTTTAGCTCGCCTTGTGCACACTGTACAGTCACAACCAGATGCAAACACTTCTCCAAATTATTTTTTTAGCCTTACTTTTGGCTAACGGTCAAATTGTATTGATATCCTAGTTAGTTTTTCCATAAGTATTGACTATAAAGTAAGTATTTTCTTTAATTCTTTAACTATAGATCGACAAATTTGTCCTCCGTACTGTGTAGAAAAAACGTTCGAAGTAAAAGCGTATCAGTATCCATGGTAGTAAAGGCAATTCTTCAAACTTTTATTTGCGGTAGGTATAGATCATGTTTTGTGCAGTTGACTGTACTGCACATTGCACAAGCGTGCGCCTTGCTAAAATAAACTGCATTCCGCGAATGTACCGCGGATTTCAACTCTGATTTAGCCACTTATTTGTACATCTTGCGGTTTAAATAAATATTGTACAGAACACACACTTGCTACACATAATCCTTGGTCTATTCAAATGAAGCAGTTATAGGTATGTATTGAAGACATTATACAAAATTGGTACTCATATACTTAGTCAAGTAATTATATAATTAATTGTGCTGTGGTTTAAATTCTACTGAACAACAATGTTAGATTCTTAAAAATGTTACCTATCTACCTGTAAGTATATTTTTTGTGTTTGTGCGTCACGTAAAAACGACATTGCAATTCGGTTTTCAATGTTTAGTAGATTAGTGGGTACAATTTAGAATCTCACTACAATTATGTACGTTACCTACATCTAAATCCAACATGTAGAAACGCCATTGATAAAAATCTGGCAGCGGCGCGCAGGTCTTTTAAAATCGATCTTTTAGAAATACCATCGTCCACCGTGAACGAAGTCAACTGCTAGTAACATCGCACATTTCTGACCACATGGCAACACTAGGACTGGAGTCAAGGCCTCATTGCAATCTGTCATCAAAGACCCATTTCAGATTGATCAAAAAGCCTAATGATGGGTCTATATTTTATCAATCTCAACCTACCTACGGCTTTTTACGGAAGATAATTTCAGTTTACTAACATCCGCGTCCCTAAATAGAAACAAATTATTCTTTGTTGTTGTCCACTGCCCTCGGTTAACTCTTGGTACAAAAGTGAGCTTTGTTTTACAGCAGATGCAAGTAAACACAGTCGCCTGACATCTGGTGTATTTTTTTTACTTCCACTAACTGGGGGTCCGATTCCGGAGGCGCTCGAAATGTACTAAGCTCAGTAGATATTCATTTAATAACTAGGTATCGATAAATTAATAAGTAAATCAAAGTAAGTAACTATGATTTGACAATTCGTATTATTAATCAGTTGATATATATTGATTGCAATAGAAATAACGTACAATAATCGCGTTATAGCTACCATCGCCAGGTAGGATCGTATTTGGTACCTACTCATACTCGTAGGTACAAAATACGAAGACGGAGGGTATTTGAATAATTATGTTCCTATAGATGTACCATACAGCTAATTTTCGACCTTACTGGTGGATCAATTTGATTGATTATTATTTTAATTTAGGAAAAATTAGGTCAGTCAATCTGACTTGAATGATTTGGCAATCTTGCCAAATCATTTGCTTACAAAGCTCATACAAAATCAATTTTGGGTAGGTAGGTACCAATTTTAAATCAACTTTTCAGTTATTCGGGTTTGTTTTAAACAATGCATATTAGAAGAGGTTATAGAGTTATGCATCTATATAAGTTTATAGATTCCCACCAGACCGCTATATATAATTTACAGTGTTTTAATGTAGGAATCGTTCCAAGCTGATCGTTTATTTTTCGCATGGTTGATGACGATGATGAGTAAGGTGTTCGACATAATTTTATCGTACGCTTCAGTAATAGGAAGTCACAGTTCTCATTTTACGAACGGCACGAGAGAACGACGAGATTGAAATTGTAATAGTCATGCGCGACTGCACTGCTGAATTTTGACTTTCGTTTCAGCGTCAGGCTTATTTTTAGTAGGTAGGTAGGTTCCCATAAATTATTGGGGATATTTGGTAAACCTACTAATGAAATCGGCATTTCATTAGAAAAAGCTTGTGTGGTTATTAGTCTGATCCGACGATAACAACTTTACAATGACTTCATTTTGTAAACGAACAAAGTTATATCTATTACCTATTTACGTTTGATTTTTATACTTATCGCAATTTTGCGAGAAGCGTTTCGTCAAAGATAGAATTCTAAATCCTTACTTTGAAATGGGTCCATCATCAATCACCACGAAGAGCTCGCAAGCCACTAATACGTAAAATCTAGAGTTGACGGAAATAGCCAAAGTCATCAATTAGTCAAACGAACCATAAAATACTTAAAGGTGAGCGAGTAAAGGTTACGAAGAATATTAGTTAATCTGTGGTAAGGGTAACAGGCTCCAGCCGAGAGTAATTTCACCTTCAAGTTGTCGAGCGGGCGCGGGCAAATGTAAATATATATAAACTATCTGAGAGCTGTAAAAATCAATACTCTCCGGGAATTATCTAGACATGCGTGCTGCGGAGACTCTACTGGGTTTTTCGATTGTGCTCGGGGTGTATCTGCTATTACGTTTAACGCTTTTTTTTTTCGTATCGTGGTAGGTAGGTTAGGTACCATAATGTTAATCTACGCGCTTATTATCCAAACCTTAGAAATGTAATCGTTAAACCTAATCCCAATGCCAATACTAAACTATTAGGTGAGGCATGAGTAATAGTATCTCCATTGATTTATGATCAAGTTCTCTTCGCCTTTAATTACTGCGTTCGCTTACACCACACGGTGCTATCGCTGAATACTAAGATAATGTAAATTAAGTCTTTATTCGTATCCTGATAGCCATCTCCTGTCCTTATCATCACGTTTAGTGCATAGTAACGGTGTACGACAAGCGTTCTTTGTGCATTAGAAGGGTATTTAAACGGATGCTTGTAATGAGATGCTGGAAAATAGTTGTCTGACGCAAAAAGACTATATTTCTGCTGAGTACAGGCCTCCCTTTGACTGTTATCTGTGAAGTGGAGTGAGATAGAAGCCTTTGTCACGCTTTCAGAAGCATACTTGTAAAGACAAAGGCGAGCAGCTGCCTACAGCCGTACTTGTGCCAGTTTGTTTGTAATTTAATTAGATTTGTAATGGAATATAAGGAAAATGTTGTATGTAAGCATTTGTGAGATATTTCATTTTCTTCTGCTTTCCGCTACAAATCATTCGAAGCTTATTTTAATTTAAACTAGTTTCATTTTACGTGGCTCTTTTCTTACTTTCATTTATAGATTATTTGTCTTTACTTTCGGAGGATTTTTCTGCTTTGTTACCTATTCAACTCGCTATGTATGATGTATCACATTGAGTTCAAATTTGCATGCTGTCAAGATGACAATATAAGTGATAAGAGATAGGAAGTAGATAACGGAATGGAACCCTCCTTCAGTAGACAGTAGGTACTACTACTAGGTACCTACTATACATCCTACATACTACACTATCAGAGTTTTAAATACACCGTCAGATTAAAAAGTAATGAACTAAAACCTCTTTGGATTTGGAACTGTTATTGTAAACCAATTCTAAAAGCGGCTTCGTTCCCGGGTTTAACCTTTACGGGCTCAGTTCCGGCGGCTCCGAATATGAATGAACCAGCAGCGTCAACATCGTTCAGGGTTTATTTACAAACATTGACGCCTTGCCGCAGAATAACGAATAGTAGGTACTAGCGTTGCCTAGCCGCGCTTCCGAAATGCGCATACGCAGCCCAAGACGCACGAACAAACACTTAAAATTAAATCTGACTCCCCTCAATGGAGCTAAAGGTGTAGACTTTTTATGGCCACCATATTGCGAGTTTCAGGTAGAACAGTTTTTATACGCTATTTCCTTATTTGAAATTGAAGATGCACCCCGCGGCTTCGCCTGCCTAATTCTTGTTTTCCCGCAGAAAATCCTGCATCTTCCTGACAAGGAAAGAAACAATACCTAATTGTAAACTTTTTAAACTTTGGTTTTATCCGTGTAATTCCTTATGGGAAAAGAATTTGTTTGGATTAAACGACCACGTACGTTATTGTAGCTAATAAAAAAAATCTGAATCGAAACAAAACAAAAACAATAACAACCGTTGCAAGCAATTGTTCCAATCAACTGAAACCGGATGACAAATAAACAGTATGGCTGACGAGTAATCCGACGCATTTTACGTCCGCTGTTTTGACTCGTGTAGACACCGCACTGAAGGCGCGTAGACGCTTCCTGTAGCTACGATTCTTCATGAAAGCTCGCACGTGTGCGTCTAAACTTAAAACGCCACAGTAGCAGTAGCAGTTTGTATAGCGCCGCCACAGTTTTGGGAACAGTTTGTGGGTAAAGCGGCGTCCACCTGCGCCCGAGTCGAGTATCGACATAGGCCGAGCGTAGCCCTGGGCCCAGAGCACGCCGCGCAGTCAACGGGATGTGTCGTGTGTTGTGATCTTTATATTTTGGTGCTAGAAAATGGGACCCCAATTTGACTATTGCCTCCGAGCTACTAGTGAGTCCATCTTGTTTTGTAAAAATAGAAGAAGCTTTTCCTTGTACTTGTATAATTTCTTTTGTAAATTAAATTTGAATATGTAAATCGAATGCCGAAACTAAAAGCTCCGTATAAATTATTCTTAAATTAATTAATCATCTTTATCAAAGTACTGTAATTGGATAATTTATGATGCCTTCATCGTTGAGAGATATTGATAAGCGATGCATACAGTAGGTATGTAGAATAAGGCACACTGTAAAGAGCTGTGTACTACCATTTGTTTAGGTTACCTAGGTATTGATTTTGAATGCTAATTACTAACATTGCCATGTCTGTATTTTTGTGCTGCATTGAATAATAAGGTGGCGCTTTTTTCATAACACAATTGTATATTATATTATATTATATAGGTAGGTAATTGATTTTATTCACGACTTTTATAATTACTGTAACAAAACGCGTATCTCTTTTATTGATAGTAAACTCGAAACATAATATTTTTGCGACTAATTAACAAACTTCCAAGGAATCTACCTTAATCGTTACAATCTTCTGAGAACTCGTGAAAAATGAACACCGGAATACTGAAAATTAGTCATTCGTTCCGAATTCTTAAAACAACACCATTACAGTGATTCGAGGAAACTAAACGGCTTTTTATCGATGCCAATAATCGTATTCCCACACAAAATGCTTCTTACATACACAATTACAGATTCACAGATTTACAATTGTATTGGATAGGCTTAATGCACCTCACTCCTTCTTTAAAACATTACAATACTGAAATATATATATGAAAGTTACACGGAAGACAGACGACACAATCTAAAATAAGATGCCCCCAATCACCGCTCTGAGATTGACATCGCGAAAATCATGAAACTTTACCATACAAATATAGTACCAAAAAAAACCATCATCAATTACTGTCAAGTCTGTCAGCACTGTCCTGGTTTATTACAATAAAGGCAAGATAAAATAATTGTGAGTGCCGGACCATTGTCAGTATTTAATGGTCACAGATATTATGTGCCCGCACCGTAGCGTACTGTGACCGAATCTGTTATTGTTTGGTCCGAAGACACCGTGGAACTTTTTTGTTGTGACCACATGTTCCCAGGGACAGTTCTATTGCCTGAAACGGTCCAAGTAATGATCGGCACATGCGGGCAGGTTAACAAAAAAACGTCCCTCAAGACTCAAGTACGGAGATTTGTGATAACTAATTTAGTGGAGTCTCCGTGATTTAGATTTATGTAAATTAATCACGCTGTAGTTGAAATTTGTGTAGTCTGTGGCTATGTACTTATTTTATTGGGGAAAGCCTACACAACATTGGTTCACACTTATTATAATGTAGCTTTTCTACGATAAACACGTACGGTATAATGTAGGTACATCACAATATGTCAATACGGTGAAAACATACCGTGGCTCAATAAATTAGTTAAAGTACATAATATACAGTTATATTAATATTGACTACGAGGAAGAATTATTGTGATGTGTTTGTTTACATGCCAGTCATGATTCTTAACTATACGTCTGAAATTAACATTCTCCCCATTAGATAAGCATCTATCGTTACTAAGATTGCCTTATTTGTTTGTAAATAGGCCACGCTTGCAAAATAGCCAAACAGTTTCCCAGATCAAACGTCTCAAATCTCACGTGCCACCACGTACTATGTCACGTAGTCGAATCATTAGATCAGGGACCTAGTAAAGGCAGTAGGTCCACAAGGTTTATGTAACGTAGATACTGGTGCGTATACTGTGGTAGTAGACAGGATAGACAATAGGCGAAGATTGCCTTCAATTCGCATTATCCGGCTTCAAAGTAGGTTGCAGCACTCGACCCGCTGGATGTAATCGAGATCCGTTAGTTCATTGGTGTTATTGAATAATTCCTACGGTGGCAGTTACTCGCCGCTAGCCGGTGACACCGTGCGAACAGCCGCGCTGTCACGAAATGCACCTCGGTAATATCACGTCTTGCTCAGAATTTTTTGACAATGAATGACTCATTATAAATTGTTGAACGAGCATGCTTTAGGGAGATCTTCGAGTCTTGTGTTTAGAATATTAGTATCTTAAGGAATTTAGTGGTCTGCGTTAGGCTATTTAGAAGCTGACAGGATTGGTTTAGAATATTCACTACCAGTACAACCAGGTGTTATTGTTAACTTTTGTTTCAGATAACCCGTCTTACTTCGCACTACCGAACCAAGATGTCACCGACAGTGCTGAGTCCACTTCGGAGCCATGCTCTCGATCCGCTCCGAGTCGAGTCTGGTCCGACAGCATCCGCCCACTCGGCTCCCCAAGGAAGAGAGAGCCGGAGAGTCCTAGGAGGAAGGAGTTCAGAGCTCTGCTGAGGTCGTTGTCGGCGAAGGAGCCCGAGCAAGCTGAGGCGTTCCTGAAGGGGCAACCTCGCCCCGGAGACTGCGCCCCTGGTGATATGAGGCATACGTTTACTGCTCCAAGAATCAAGTGAGTATATCTTTTTACGGTTAGTGTCCCAGAAAGCCTGATGTACACGTATCGGATATCTTAAACTAACGTAGATTTTACCCAAACGTTGTGGAAATAAACCTCACCTGCTCGTCAGCATCTAGCAACTGTTCGAGGCTTACATTGTTGGATCATTAAAGTTAAAAACCAAGTCTAAAAACTAGGCAGTATCAGCTTTAAAATTTACTTAATGAATACTTGCAGGAAGGGCAAAATTTCCGCAACAGTGGCGACCCCAGATGGTGTGCAGGAGCGAGAGGAAGTTTTCTACACGATTCCCCTCCAGGGCAGACGCAGGCACTCGGTTGGCGGGTATTTGGCGACAGGAGGCGCGGGAACCGGGGAAGTCACATCTGTGCCCAGTGAGGTCCCCAGAATGCCCGCGCCGAGGGTCAGCGGGGAAGAAGGCGTCAAACGAAGAAGGCCGAAGAACTTTTCATTCAAAGGTAAGGATTGTAAAAAGCTAATTGTTGATCTTTCCTAGTGTAATGTGTTCTACCCAATCCAAGCACAAAGGATATTTATGCACTTAGCCAGCGACCCCATAGCGACAGGCGGTGCGGGAACTGGGGAAGTCACATCCGTGCCGAGTGAGGTTCCGTGACGAAGGCGTGAAGCGGAGAAGGCCTAATCATTTTTCTTTAAATAATATATTTTTTTTTTAACTGAAATGTTGGGCGTGTATTCAAAAACGAATAATAGATCGTCTTCGAACCGAAAGTGTACGCAGTGGTGTCATTTGTTTTAGTTTTTTAGCTCCATATTTGTTTAGGGCTTTACGACCTCTCGAACATCAATATTCTGAATGACCATCCTAAGCACGAGCCACGGGCAAACCAATAAACATTTTACGCGTTTTTCTAGTATAGCATCATAAAAAAGGACAAGTTATTGATCAAAGCCGGCATACTAGCTTAACATATGCCCAGGCTCTGTTATCTGTTAAAAAGGAAATTTACCCAATAAAATCTATTATTAGAGATAGTATATAATTATGGGAAGTTAACAATTGTGATAAATGACCATAAACAAGTCAATCGAGACGTAGAGTGAGATAGGAGAGATCGTTGCACCCGAGGGCCAAGACAACCTTCGACCCTTCCCGATAACTGAAAGACAATACCGACGCATACGTCGAAGTGCCAAATAATATAAAATTTGTAGAGCGGCCCTTTGATTCCGATACCGATAGATGCGACGACTTCTGGCCTTTACAACAAAATTATCTCCAAACATGCACTTCATCCATTTACAATACGACCGAAATTACAATTGCACAATAATCGAATTGATATTACGGCGCAATCATGTGCGGCAATAAAGTGAAGTGTCATAAAAGTTTACGATAACCGAGCCACCAAGATCAAGGAGAGCTTATCGCGTTTCTGGAAACGTAACGCCTCGCCGATTAGGCCTATCGCGAACGCGCTCGGAATACAATCGGGACGTGTTTTGTTTGTTCGGTCGATATGGCGTGTTTACGGATGGTCCGAATTTGAGATTAGGCGCGAAGGATGGATGGCTATTGGCGCTATTGCGATTATCGTTTGTCGCGACGAGCTTTTAGTATGCGAAGTGCGTGCGCGTGCGCCGGCGCGCCTGACGCCAGCGAGCACTCGGCGGGCTGCGGTGCCCGCGCCAACCGCCCGTTGCACACTCGCGAACACTCGTCCCTGTCGCACTTCTCAGGGCTCGCGTATTATTTAGTGCGCTTTCTAGTGGCCTGCAATGACAGCCGCCTGACTCGGGACAGTGACGAACCTACCCCTATCTCTAAATTAGTTACTCTAGAGGATTCAGGATGGAGACGACCGATACAAGTGAGTTTTTTTTAATAGTTCCGCTCTATTGTTATTTTTTACGTTTTATGTTCGTGTGAATATCCGGCGTTGATGTGTTTTTGGGGCTTTAGGGGGTAATATTTTGACAAGTAGGTAAGTACGTATTGAGCTTCCGCACGTGGCCTATGCTTTTCTATATAAAAGATGTTTTATCAATATTAATTTAATTAAGTATACTTACATACATCCTCGATCAAATGAGTTTGGAATATGAAGTCCAAATAAGTAAAATTTTATGTGATATTTAAAGTGGGACGTCGTTTACACACTTAGTCTTGAACGTGATTTATAAGTTATAATAATAATATGATTTATTGATCACGGATTATTGTTGATGGAACAGCGTTTGCATGTGTTTACTATTACCATTAATGTAATAAGAATAATGTTTACTAGGTAATTGGTTATTCATACTAATTATACTCCACTTAGTTATTACTCGGAAAGCATTTTCTTCAAGAAAATCATTGAAATACGGCCGGCCAAGTGCTAACAATAAATAATAAGCTTGACAATGCGTACCTAGCAACGCTTTAACGCCCTTTGTGCCTATGTAATAAGCCATTGTCTTCGCCGTGGACGTCTGCAGTGGCCTTCGCAGCATCGGAGCGTCACACTTTGTAATTCGGTGATGTCCCAGGCCCAACCAAAATCAATGTCAAAGGAACACCGTACAACACCACCAAATAAGGTTTACCGTTCCCGAACAATTATTTAAACGAGTGTGAGCTTTATTCTTGTGAGATTAAAGCAGCGATTGCGACCGGTACGGCAGTGCACGGTGCCCGATTCGGTCGGCAGGACTCCATTACAGATGCAGGGTGGCATGTATGGCTGAATAAACATGTTGTGATTTACATGCATCGAAGCAACTCCCGTAATGTACTCGCGGTACGAATGTAAATGTGTAAACGCTTCGTATTTAAGTTATGTTCAGTATTCCTGGCGCGGGTCCGCTCCCACAGATCGTATTTTTCTAATGGTGTTGGACACCGATGAAGAAACTTAACATTTAAGTTTACAAATACAGGTCACGACATCTTTACCGGCTGGTATTTAGGTTTATGGACTTTATTACCACTTTGTATGGGAAGGCTGGTAAACTGAGTCATTGTGGAACTCATACCAATTTGAATTCACTATTTTTTAACACAATATTGTCTTGTTTTTTTTTGTACCGACCCAATATGCCTTCATGCTGGTCGTAACAATTGTTATTTGTCAAATCTTAATGACGTGTCAATAATACGTTTACTCTCGTAATTATGTTACAAGTAAGTAAGTATCATCATCATAAATGAATTGCTAAGTAAATAGGTTAATAGACAAAGTAAAATAGATACTTAGTTACTTTATAAGAAGTACAGATTTACATCAAAATATCATGTTTGAAATAAAATATATCAACCATGATAGAATAGCAAATATTGGTATGATACGTTCATAGACCGATAACATTGTCGCCTTACAATAATTAATGTCCTATCCTAAATGCACTATCGCCTGATAAGACGTGAAATGTATCATTCAAATGAAAGCATAGTATGAGAAGAGATAACAACACAATTCTTTGTCGACAATACGAAGCTAAATTAATACGGGCATTGCCTTAACTTCCACAAATTATAATTTGTACGAAGAGATAAGAAAGAGCAATTTGTATCTCCGCGACGAAAATACCAGGCTAATATCTATACATACGCCCGAGGCAAGGATCACGTTGTAGGTTTTTCTTTACCACCCATACTTGCGTCACACTATCTTTCTAGCTTGTCCTAGCAGTCAAACATAAATTATACCGAAGATCAGGTAATATGATGTTGGATTGGGATCTTTTTAGGTATTTTGTAAGTTATTTTGTAAAAGAAAATGTTATGTTTGTATTAAGAATGTACAGATATGACAGATTGACTTCAAAATTATAAAATTTCCCGAGCACACGTATTTTTATTTCGCGCTCCTGTTTGGGTTTCTCACATAATATGACGCCGATAAGGCGTAGTGTCGAGACGTCGAGGTTTTGTCAAAAATATTTTGGTATTTTTGTTTGTGCGCAAATTAGACCCGTTTTAGCTAGTTAATAAGGCTTAGCTGGCTACAAAAACTAGCAAGGACTTGTGTGCTCCTATTACCTCTTACTTTACTGACTATTTGAAATTCTATATCAGTAGAAAGTACGAGATACATAACCCATAGCAAACATATTGATTTCAGCATCAATAAATAGTTTCATTCGTGGCTTACTTATAATTATTTTTTAATTAGTTTGTAAAATTAATTATTTGAACCAAAATCAGACTTCAATGATACTTACCTACTAGATCCATCGGTACAATTTCATGAATTAAAAATTGGACCGCCTTAAAGCTTTTCATATATCAGTCGAATTGAGAACTTATTCCATGGCTCAGATTTATCAGAGCCTTTTTATAGTCAATTAAAAATGGTTCTCAAAACTTATAACCCAGCGATAGAGCACGACCACCTAAGTTTCAGCTTCTGGCTTCCATTAGTTAAATTGCATGCCCTGACAAAAGTTACATAACAGTTGTCTGTTTCTATCGCTCAGAGGAGATAATATTATAGAGTTAGTAGAGTGATCCCGTAAAAGCTCTTCCCAAATGAAGCCAACTTCTAACTCAATATGAGCGGATAGGAACATGTGTATGAGATGTGACCCGTAGCTTGATGGCAGGGCTCGTTCCATGCATAACATAATTAATGGTCCTTCGAACTGGACATTTGGCACGGTACCTTAATGTTTTGCAATTTTTCAATTTGTACTTTTTCTGTGCGGACTTGTTCATTTAGATTTTAGTTTAGTTTTAAAGTAATTGTACTGATTTGATGCATGATCAGTATTAGAGTAGTCGAAATACCATGTTTTCTTAAAATAGTAGGTACAGGTATGTGAGTACTTATCAGACTTACGCGTGTTGGTCAATAGAAAGCACTAAATTTCCCCATTAGATTTTATTCTATTTTTTTTTATTTATATTGTAATTATTCTCATACGTATTGAAATTAATTTGACTAACATGAAATAGTAATAATATTTTTGATAGCGTGTAAATAAGGTAGGACTTTATGGCTACATAATAATCATCAACTGGGGGAACATCGGGAAGCAAAGTCACGGGCGGGACTCGCTGCCACATATAAAATGAATTTATAATGAAGTCCCAACGTAAGATTTAGTACCAACCAACTGTCAGAATCCAAGTAAAAGAACGTTTATTTTGATATCGTGAATCATGACGCAGGCGGTCGCCGGGCCCAGTACTTACTCAGTGCCTAATGAAGTTGTTTGATATAACTATTATACGTAACCCCTTTCTGAGCAGACAATAACTTCCTCCTATTATGTAGGTCGCAGATAAATAAAGTTAAAATTAATTGTAGACGCACAACGCGAATGGGTAAATAAAATATGAGTTGTGGCACACCTACTGCGCACACTCTAAAAACAAGAGCGAATTAGTCACGCAGCTTCTCGGAATGGAATGAAAAATCATCGGCTGGCGTCGATGCATGGGCTTGAGTTTTAACTTATGACTCTGTGAGGTCATTTTGGATCAACACGCAAACAAACTTAATTGTCGATGGAATGATTTGGTGCCAATTCAGTTGTTACAAATTATCCGAATGATCCGTTGTCTCTTTTCAAACTTATAAACGAGAGACATGGCAATTTAGAGTCTAGTCTGATGTTACAATCAGATGGAGCGATTTGCAACAGCGTTTTTTAAAGTTACCTACTTTTTGGTAAAATTTTACTATTTAGATGTTTGATAACAAATTGGTGGTAGGTCCTACCAATTTTTTCGTGGATTCTTCGATTTCAAAGTAAAAGTAAAAATGTTGTCAGTTCACACCACACATGTGTATGGTTTACACAAATCGTTACAAAATACAATTGTACCAAACTACGGGCACCCGTGAGCTTCCTAGTTTACGCAAACCGTAAACCGTTCAACACCGCACGCGTTACATCTCTACGCAAAGTGTTTTACACAGAGTTAACAATGGCAAGAAAACGCCAGATCAAAAAGGCACCTGACAACCTGCCGGCCGTAACAGTGCGCTACATAGTTCAGCCGGTACATCAAAGACGTCAGCGGGCAGTGAACTGAAAACTGAAAGCGGTGAAGCATTGAGGCTGCCCATAATGCGCCCACTACTAAGTATGCCGGCACCAGTCGGTACCTACTCCACTTTGAAGCTTTGCGTAACGTCCAATTATTTACTTGATGCGGTAAAAATAGCTTAAGTGGGCTTATGAAAAGCATCCGCTGTGTTCACTTAATGAAAATGTTAGGCAAGTACGTTTGTGAATGGACTTTAGAGATCAAATTCCTTTTCAGTGCTTCTAAAGCTTATTACCAGATATCGAATTCCAGTGATGAATAAACTGATATCTTGAAGCGTGAATTCGAAGATCGCGCATCCGTTGCTTATAAGTGATGCCTATTTAAAAGCGGGTGCATAATTCGAGCATCATATTCAGCCCTTGTAGCGAAGACGCGCTGCATCTAATCGGCTATAGTTATTCCGGGCGTCGCTGATAGACGTTTGTCTATTTAGGAAACGGATATTACATTTAGTCGGGTCTTCATTTGGCGGCAGAGGTGGGTTTATACTTACGTGTACGGGTTTCCGGCGCTCGCGCGGTGCATAGCATATTATTTAGTAAGCGGCGATGCGTATGCATAGCACTGCATGCTATAAAAAGTATAAAGCCAACGTATGCTTTCATTCATGGTCTGAGAGAAATAAATGTGTGTTTTTGGGACACCGTCACAGTTTTTTTTAATTGTATGTGGGCTGCGTTGTACCCTGTTGGTTATTAAGTAGTCACTTGAGACGTTGCGTTGTTCAGTCTTGTACGTCTGGATTGAATGGATTAGTTCATAACGAACGCTCAAGTTAATTGATTTCAAGTGGTTTTGAAACACTAAATGCATTGGCGAAATGATCAGACGTATTATTTTTGCATAATTAAACTGCTGTTAATTTCGGAACGGATCGTTAACTATACAGAGTTCGACGTCCTTTGCAGACAGTGCAAAGCAAAGTTTACACGAATCAGATTCACGGGCACATATGTAGACAGCTTTATGATGCATACGCACGGGCTGGATCCATGAACTTCGATCCAGCCAATGACCCCCGTTCGATATCAACTCAACAGCATCGTTCATGTCTTGATTATCCCTTGACAACTTCCTTTCGATCGGTTATTTTGTCTGTCGTATTCGTATCTTGGTACTTACGCTGATATAGAGTTGCATCATTGGTTTGAACGTAGTGACGTTTTCTATTAGCCGTAAAACTTGTCTAGTATTTTCGAACAATGCCAACCGAACCTTCATTGGTTCGGATCAATACATGAGACACCACTTTAGTTAAAAGGTTCAAGAGCATCCGCAAGGACAAATTTTATTGATGCCAGTCAAGTATCTACGTCCAATATCCCTTCGAGATTTAATCAGAGATATCTTATGGAAGCAAGTCCGTTCAGCCGAATGCTTTCCAATCCAATTATTGGTTTTCCTCGGGATGATAAATTTCAATAGCAAGGAATATTCCGAAAAGCGTTTAAGTATCCGCCTTTACAAGTAGGCATGTTCTTCAAAAGGGTTTTTGTTTTGTTGCAGAAATGGAGGATATCGCTATTCTTTGGAGCTCGGGGTCTCCGGAGAGCGCCCTTTGGTCTGATTACCTTGTCGCCAGTTTTGATAAAATTATGTCGCAGAGAGCTAGACATCATTACAGGTATACCATACTCATTATGTTTTATTTTATCCATAATATACCTAGATCAACCTGGGAGTAGCGTTCTTTTTCAGAAAAAGGTTTTAATTAGTATTTATTATAGTATGATCTAAGTAGATGGTACTAAAACACTGCAGGTTAACAATAAAAGGATTTTCCAGGGTGACACCAGTGACAGTTGAAGAACTATTGTCGGATGATTCGCAAGAGAAAGTAGACAAATTGTCGAAAGCTCAACTGCAGATCTTGATATTGTGTCCGAATTTCTCAACAAAAATGTCGGATTTGAAGACGGAAATCAACAGTGACAGTCTGTTCAAAGCGGACAAGATCTTGGTGATGCTACTGGGTGTGGAGAAGAACCAGGCTATTGCTAGCCATTGCGAAGGTAACCCTTGTCTTTTAAGTGTTTTTTTATTGTATACTAGTTTTGAACAGTGTCTAGTGACAATGAAGATGGTAACGCTAAGGCTGTGGTCTCGTATAAACGCTGTCGGCCGCTGCAGCGTCAAGCCGTACGCCACGTCACGTCACGGTGTACTTACTATAGAAATGTACGCTGACATCAGCGTTTGAATGAGACCGTATGCATCGTGACGCAGCGTAAGGAGTGACGTTGTAGGCGGCCGATGGCATTTCTACGAGACCACAGCTTTAGAACGAGGAATGGGTTTGACATAGAACAGCTGTTTCCGGGACAGCAAGAGGGTTCTGTATCAAAATTTAACAAATAATTTGAATTGGCTGTTTAAATTATGTTAGCGGTTAGATGGCCCGAGCATAATGTATCTAATATATATAATAGATACGATCTACAGTAGGTATGTTTTTCTTCCAGATTACCCCACATTCGACCAATGGCACATGATGACGGTGCGAGAGAAGGACACGTCATTCGTGGACACGTTCCTCACGGCCGCCGTAGGGATTCTCAGGACCAAAGACTGCAAGGACACAGCCACCGATCGGACCAGCTTCTCCATTGTGCCAAAAAAAGTCAAAATTGTAAGTTAGCAAAGGAACTTTCTGGTAACGTGTTCATCGTTTTCGTCGTTAAGATTTAAGATCCCGCTTCTGATGCAAGTTGCTTTTACGTTACACGATTTCTTTGCGAGGTTGAATCATATAGTATTTTAGGTTGGGGGTTTATTGCATTTGTACATTTTTTAGGTTATTTGCCTAAAAATAAACTTTAAGTCTTATGAAATATGATATTTATAACAGGGGCAAAGTCGAGTGATAGCTCTACTCAACGACCCTATCAGAGATGAAGACAGCATCAAGATAATGGTGGACAAGAAGGGCGAAGTTATTCATATACCGACGTTCAAGAAACGGAACCCGTACACGCTGCAGTTTGATATACCGGGTAACTTTATTTATTTATACTTAGTGCTTATACCGAAAACACTATTATATCCGCGGGGTATCTATCCAGTTTAGGCAGGGGGATTTATAATATTAAATAATTATATAAGTATGTAAATGAAATTCATTTTATACCTACATCTGTGATATTTTAGGTAAATTGACTTTACGGTCTCGACGGCGGGAGAGCTGATTCAATAAAGACAAACCGGTTGCTAAATTATTGAATCATCCGACTCGGAATCACAGAAATCGGAGAGTTCACTCAATAATCTCAATACCGTATCATAACAAGTCGTGAAAGGTACTATGTTTGTAGGTAGATTAACGGAAAATTAAAATCGGGAAACCAAGAAAGACCTATTCACGATTTCTTTATCATTTTCATATTGAAAAAGTTATGAGATTGATTGGAAAAAGTTTTGAGTTGATACGATTGTGCTATTTGTTCCTCAGAATCGTGCCTGGACGTGTCCATGCTGGTGTGGGTGCGAGTGAGCAAGAACGGCCAGTCGCTCGGCCGCCGCCAGATCAAGTGCGAGAGCAGGCTGCGGGAGCTGGACCAACTGCTGAGAGCCTCCGACCATCCGATGGAATTCATGTGCCAGGTTTGTTGTACTTAAGGTGATGTACGGTTTCTGAAGTTCAAGTTAACTTTTACCAACCGATAAATCTATCGTTGTCTCCATCTGGCACTTAACAAATGACGAAGATAACAATATACTTATCGATTGGCCAATGTTAATTAAAAATATACGTCACAGCTTCGCAGAATTAGTCATCGGTGACTTATTGTCGATGCGGGGCGAGGATTGAGGTTTTATTTAGCGAAATTGTGGCAGCCCTACAACAGAAACCGCACAATAAGAGTGTTATTTATTTATTTTATTGTTCATCAGACTCTCGGCTTCAAAACCACGAGCAAGGACCAACTAGACAGCTGGATGTTGAACGCGTTCCAGAAGAACATTCCGCCTCATTTCAACCTCCTCGCCTCCACTGAACAGTTCAACCCGAAGGCCGATGTGTCGAGTGAGTGATGGTCATTTTCTATCTGTAAACCCCAGAGTTAAGGGCTATAGTCGATTGAAGAGAGCATGCGAAAATCGACTTTGTTATCGGTAACATAACATTAGTACCTAAACGCTAACCGCGTTCTTAAAAAAATTTACATCTTACCTAAGTATGTAGGTAGATATACCCTTTTACAAGTCAAACGTTGTAAGGCTCATTACAAATATAAAGAACTAAAACTTAAATTTATAAATGATAGGCAAAATTACTTCGTAACATACCTACCTAGCCAACAGAGTATATATTATATAGTTTTCATTTGCCGTATGCAAGCATGCCGACGTATCTTTTCCCAGTTCGATAGCGTAGCGGACATTATCAAAGAATATTCAAAGAGAAATAATTGTGTTAGATAATAATGTGTGAACTTATTCACAGAGGTCAGAAATTATACAGAGCGCATTATTTTTCGGCCGTTATTTCCAGTCATACCTCAAAAGCTTCAATGAATGATATGATTGTGTTTACAATTGTGACTGTGACGATGATGACATGACACTGATGACTAATAATTAAGTGTATATATTCATGCGTTAATTAGCTTTACATTTTGTTGGGGATATTCGTATTGTAATCAAGTTTATGTAATCAAGGTTATGAACACAACAGATTCTCATCTCACATTGCAGCTCTACTAGTTGTGTTCCTTAAAAAAAGATGTATACAAGACTTCGCCCCTCCGGAACACCTAAACGTCTTTGCCCATTACACGTTCTAACGAACTATCCTTTGTTTGTATGTTTGTATGTTCGTTCCACAATCACGATAATAGGCTAAATGGATTTAGACGAAATTCGCTACGTATAATAGATGGATGAAGCACTGTATCATTACGGGCTACTTCTATCCGGGAATCGCGGCTAAAACTACGAGGCACAGAGCAATGTACAAGGCTTAGTATATTATAGTGTGCAACTACGAGTAAGAACTGTACTCCTAATGTGAGTTTTTACGCGCTCGACATAGTACACGTCAACTAGCGCTTTTGCATGAAGCTCCTGTACAGCGGTGCGTTTATGAACGAAAAATCTTCAAAGTTTAAGGCAAAATAATTTATGGTAAATAGGCAATAAAATCGCACTTTTACAAGTCTTCATACAAAGCGCTAGTTGACGCGTACTATGTCGAGCTAGTAAAAAGTGTCACTAGGGGTACGTAACAGTGATCTGTGTGTGTTAGGCGGGGAGGAGTACCCGACGCTGCTGCACTGGGCGGCGCGGTTCGGGCTGGAGCGCCTGTGCTGGCAGCTGCTGGAGTGCCCCGGGGCCGGCGCCGCCGTGGCGCTGCGCAACCTGCGCCACCGCGCGCCCGCCGACCTGGCGCGGGACCACGCCCACCGCCGCCTGGCCGACGTGCTCGCCGACCACAAGGTGGGGACAGCTACGCATCGACCGATCGTGCCATAATGTCTTTTATACAAGTTTTGGGGATGGGGAGGTGATACAGTTTACGAGGGAGGGGGGTAGTCTGGTAATTTTAAACTGTTTATTGAACATCGCAGGACAAAATAATAACTAAACTAGAACAAAAACAAACAACAATAAGTGTTACAATGGCTGGTTTTATCGCTAAGGCCGATTTCTTCCAGACACGGTGCATGGAGAAGAATAACAAAAATGTAATGAATGGTGGCTTTTGGACAGGTAATAAATATGCCCCTGATAATTAAGTGGGCGCTGGCATTTAAAATTGTGAACAAAAATTTACAGGAGATATGTGTATTGTATGCCCTCGTATCATTAGTTAATTATATATATCCAAATGTCTTTGTTGCAGAAAATAAACGAGTTCTCCAACATGTACTACTACTTGAAAAACATGTCGGACAACGACAAAGAAGACGGCGGAGACGAGGTGAAACCGGAGGAACTGCACATCGCAGAAACTTGCGACACGGTGGACTCTCCCACGCGAGCGGCGGAGAGCGACCCCTTCAGCGAAGCCTGCACGCAGAACTTGGAACAGACCGCGGACAAGGCCGAGGAAGGCGAGAGGAAGCCGCGGCCGAGCCTGAAACTGCCGAAGATAAAGGAGCAGTTCTATCAGAACGAGTTCCCGCTGCGCGACGACGCGGCGGGCCGGCTCCAGCAAGCGCTAGAACACGACTACCTCGTGCAGCCGTCCAACATCAAAGTAGAGAGCCCGAAGTTCCGACCGCACAACTTGTACGCAAACAGCTCCCGCCTAATGCCGCAGCAGCAAGACATATTCCTCTACTCCCCCACCGAAGAAACGAAGACTTTCACCATCGACACTCCGACTAGCGACATAAGCCAAATAAACTTGAACACCAAAGACATTCGCAGCCCCAGCGTCAAATCCGGGAAGGAGCCTTGCCCTCTCACAGGCCAGGAAGAGTTGGCGGAGATAATAAACGATTTCAAGAATAACGTGTTCACCATATCCGAAGTGGAGAAGTTAGTGATGGAATGGAAGAACAGGAACGAGACTCAGCAGTCGTTGAAGGAGAAGCAGGAGCAGCTGAACAAAATGAGGGATGAGTACGACAAGATTCAGCAGAGAATCAAAGACAATATGAAAAGGCCGACGCCTTTCGAACGGGTTAAGAAAATGTTCTCAAAAAGTAAAATCAAAAGTGAGTATAAACAAAAGCACACACGACTGATTAAACATATTGGAGAAAAACTAAAAAGCATTAAAACGATGTTTCCTTACAGATCACGAGACCAATAATGGCACCATTGAGAAGAGGAATGGCAGTACCAGACCCAATAGCAGCTTGAGTGAGAGTAAGTTCATCGCTTCATATATCAATCTCTTTCCGCTTCGTGTGACAGCAATAGCTCGCGCATGTAATACTCATTGAAGTTACTGAGCTTAAGCAACTATACCTCAATTTCGTCGACGAAGTGAATGAAATGTAAATTTTTTTTTTTTTGCTTCATAGGTTCTTCATCATCAGGCCGCCTCAGCACAGTGAGCGGAGGGAGCGTCGCGGAAACAAACAGTGTACAATCTGAAAACGATGACAAAGCACGTTCTATTGTAAGTTTTTCGTAGGAGGTAAATAATATACATTAGCTTGCACATTTAGCTGGATATTTTCTTGATACTTTTCTTCATGCGATATACAATGGAAGGTGACAAACGGGCATAACTTGGAGAAACTATACCATCAACCAACTAAATACACATTCGCTCATCATCCATTCGTTCATCTTCTTGCTTTACAGATATCATCAAGCACCCTCACGATGCATTCGGCGTGCGACGGCGAGAACCGAATGGACGACTATTTGATACCGCCTCCGCCACGCCCTTTGAACGGGTGTTCCCAGTTCACCACCTTTGGACATCCTAAACTTGACGGCAGGTATGTTATGTTGAACATTTGCAGTAAACTCCAAAGTCCTAGTTCACGGAACGTTTCGATTTAGTCTCGGTGTAAACATTTTAGAGTCGATCTCGCTCGAGACACATTGTTAACGATATCTAGAGAACGAGCGCAGTGAAATACCGCGCCGTAATTTTGACTACATGTTTATATATGGACAGGGTCGGCAGTCTGTAGTTCTGTACACATCTCATCGCTACATTAACGATCGCTAAATCCGTAGAAATTAACCACGCTTGCAGCAACGACATTTTCGTTAAATGCAAGTCTAGGGAAGTTTGGTAGACAAGATTCAATCGAAATAATTATTTTTCTTTGAAAATGTATTGTTGTGTTGTGTACGTGTTCTTTGACAACCTTAGCTCACAAACGATTGCGTTTAATTCTATCCCACGATTTCGGTTTCAACCTAACTTGTATGCAGCTTTCATACCTACTGTTTCATATTCAGTACGTTAGGACTTAGCGACCGATATCGGTAGCTAGCTAATGTACAGACTTGTCGCCCAGGGGTCACGATACGAGATAAGAGACGTACTCACCCAGTTCCTCTACTTGTAGAAGCCAGCACATGGCCACGATCGTGGAGCGAGAGGCGTCGGCGTCGCGCGAGGCGTTGGACGGCGAGCTGGAGGGGCTCCGCGGGACACACATGCGGTTCAACTTCGCGTCGCGGGACCGCGGCGCCGGCGCCGGGCGCTGCGACGACCGCGACGGCGCTCACATGTACATGAACATATCGGCGACGCACACATGAACGTGACTTGTCAGCTACGCGACAAAATGACGATGCAAATTGGATCTTAGCCCGATCGTTATTCCGTTGTTGCCTTCCGCAAATCCGTACTAAGTCCGTGAATATTCCGTACGGGAAATCGTGTGACACGCCACGACACGCCGTAGACTGTGTATGGATTTGCTGCATAAGGAAGGCGAGGACCGAAATCGAGCGAGCATAGGCAAACTAGCAGGACGATTACATATTTTGTTACAATTGGTTGCCATGAATCTCATTGAAATTGGTAAACATATTGGATTGACGTTCCCAGCTACAGTTGCAAACGGCGCCTGTTTGATTGCAACAAAGTAATGTTGGATCCACATCACCGCACTGGGCCAGGATGGTGAACAAATATGACTCGCAGTTTCTTGGAGTGAAGCCCTACTAACTTAACATCATAAAACGCTGATAATGATTAAACAGCCTTCACAAGACGAGTTCATGTCTCAAATAAATAGTCTGCGTATTGAAAAAGTCATTGCATGATTTTGTATTGCCCCGTTATGTAGTATTTTCCATCGAATAGAAATGAAGACTGAAAATGGAATTTGTAAATAATTTGTATATAATTTTGGAGATAGGTATATAATTTGCATGATTTTATTTATTGATAGAAATTACGTAACAGTGTAATAATGTAATAAATAGTACAAAAATACTCTTTAGTTTAATTATTTAGGTAGTGAAATATTTAGGAATTGCATGAATTGTATCCAAATGAGTTAAATAATACTTTTGTATAAAAATATACCGAAAATGCATTTATATAGTTACTCTACCGATATTTTTAAATAAATTTTGACAATAAGAAAAGTTGTTATTTTATTTACTAACTTAGCCAAAACCATAGAATACGAATATTATATCCTATCCAAAAAAGAACCAGCAATCTTAGTTCATCATGTGAATCCATCACGTATCTAGTGTCCATAATAAATACAAAACCACACCAAAAAGTTGCAAAATACTGTATTACACCACTTGTTTATGGATTATTTTCTTCCTTAATACATTCCAAATACATGTATATTATTCATTGCACAATGATTTTAAACCATATTAGTTTTTTTTTCTAATAATTCAATTACAAATTTCATTAGTATAACAATATGTAACTACATAGAAAAATAAACGCATTATAGCGCAAAATTATACAAAAACTTTTTCGTCAGCACAACAATATTATCACATTTGTAACATTTTACAAACGAATAGACAATTTTACTTTCACAATTGATTAAAGTTTAACAATCATAACGCTTCAAAACATAAAAGTAGGTAGTCCAACAATTATTGCATTCCATTTCGAACAACTCATTATAATATTATATAACAATAAATAAAACAATCTTTATAGACACAAAAAAAACGCGACACCGTTACACAAAAAAAGTTAAGAGAAACGATGTCGCGTACCATAGTCACCTACGATTACTGGGATAATTAAAGCTAGAAATCCCATTACACAGGAAAAAAATGGGTACACGCAAATAAGCACTAAACCCACAGGAAACCCGGGGACCATGCCAGTAAGCACTAAGTTTCCCGTTACAAAGGGAACACAAGTGAGGGAGCTATAAGGTATCTTTGGTACGATGCGCCTGTCCGTTGGCGTGGTGCGAGGCGCGGCGCGCGGGGGGCGGCGTCGCCAGCAGCGCCTGGTACATGCCCCAGATGGCCAGCGGCCGCATGTACGCCACGGAGCGGTGGTTGCCGTTCTCGTACAACGCTTCGGGCGTTTCGAACGAGAGGCCCATTTTGCATAGCGTCTCGTACATCCCGCCCGCGGTCGCGAACGCTTCTTCGTGCATGCCTGTGGAGGAGCGACGAAGAAAATGAAGTATTTAATAATTGCATCTAACTAACAGGAACTACACATAATTATCCTGTAGCTTGATGTGAAAATAACGCTGTTTCCCGTAAACAGCTGAAGAGTGAGATATAATTTTCAGTATTTTTGTACAATCACATAACGATATTAACATTGCTGTTGAGCGTCTCAATGTAGTGGAACTTTTGTTTTCTTTTTTTCATTTAAGTATGAGTTAATCATAATTTATAACATAGTCAAGTATCTCGTCCTCCCCTCTAACTAACCCTACCACTAAAAATTTTAGTTGAGATGAGAACACTAGCAAACACAAGGAGGCTCGCTAATCCAGCCGCACCTTCATATATCATAGTGGCTGCGAGGCCGTATGTGACCCCGCACCACATCTCCCCGCTCTGCAGCGCCGTGGGGTCCACCCTAGGGCGGGGGCCAGTCACGAACCCGTTGACGGCCCCCATGGCCCCCCCGCACCACTGCAGCACGTTGTTGTCGTAGATGGTGCGCAGACACTTGCGCACGTTGGCGGTCGGGAACACTTGCTCGGTGCAGCCGGACGCTCTCAGGAACCTGGGGACGTTCGTTTTACACATACATTTTGACGACTCATTCTAAAACTCATAAGTCGAAATATATCTCAAATATCTTTATCGTTACTGTTCAGCCCACTATTTTAACCGTGTCGCTTATTATTTTATATACAAAGTACATATTATACGTATTATTCCAGGACAGAAACAGGATTATAATGGTCGCTCACTTTCACTTCCACGGTGCCCGGAATATATACCTCTCTCCCTCTCTTTTTACGTCACACGTCACTCTCTTTCACTTCCGCGGTGTCCGGAACCTCACTCTCTCTACGTCATAATAATATCTCTATTCTCTCTCATGTAACGAAAAGGAGCTAAACGTGGCGCATCTAAAATGTAAGTGGATTCTCGTTAAGTTATGATAACAGTGCACTGACCAGTGTCCGGCGAGCTGGTCCGCCATGACGACATGTTCGTTGGCCGGGCGCGTGTCGAACCGGTAGTGCGTGCCGGCCCACAGCCGCTCCCGGTACGCGTGCTGCGCGCGGGCCAGCGCCGCCGCGTGCGCCGCCGCCTCCGCCGCCAGCCCCAGCGCCGCCGCCATCGCCCGCGCCGCGCCCAGCGCCGCCAGCCACAGCCCGCCGCAGTACGCGCTGCGGACCCGAGGGGTTACCAACTATGAGTCCGAGAGGGATTCCCGTTTTCGCGTGCTCTAGGGATTCCCGATTGATTTTGCACTTAAACTCAACATTTTCCTGACGTCTTTTATCGGCTCCTCATTGTCTGTTGTCACTAGGGCATAATGTAACCTTCTATCGGTGAAAGAATTTCCGTATCGTATTAGTAAAGTTTCGAACTTTCGACGAGTCCAATTGATCGGGCTAGGTAACGAGGGTACTGTGATGGTGCCGGAAGACCATTTTTATTTATATTTATCTGCACATATTTTGTTTTTAGTAACTCCGACCGTATCGGAACTCACCTCGGTCCGGACATGACCCACGCGTCGTACGTCTGGTCGGGGAACCCCCCGTTCTCTATGAGGCCGTCCCCGTCCGCGTCCCACACGGCGGCGCGGCGCAGCAAGGCGGCGCACGCGGCGTACATGTCGGCGAGGTAGCGGTGCGCGTCCCACACGGCGGCGGCGGGGGCGGGGGCGGAGGCGTCGGGCGCCGGCGGCGGAGGCGACACGTTGGCGCTGTACAGCAGCTCCAGGATGCCCGGGGACGGCGCCGTGACACGCTCCGGCTGTCAAAGGGATAATATTTTTAATGTTTTGGCCTCGCTCGATTTTTAGATTTAGCTCATGCCAAGTGGTATGGTATTTAGAATAATATTCAAGGTTTATAACACGATATATCGAATAAGAAGTTTCACTTGCATAAACACACAGCTCACCTGGTGCCGTTCGTGCTCCTCCCTTGCGTCGGACGCGGACGCGGACGCGGACGCGGGGGCGGGGGCTGGGGCGGACTCGGACGCCGGGGTGTCGGGGGGCGAGGGCGGCCCCCGCGTGTGGAGCGCCCTCTCTCCGCCGTCCTGGACATCGTCGATGAACTCCATGGACCGGCAGCGGTCGCCGAAGGGCGCCGAGTGCGCTCGCAGGATGCGGTAGTCGCGCCACACTTGCAGCACGAACTTCAGGTTCAGGTCCTTCCACTCGCTCACGTCGTGCACATTGTACGCGTTGATGTTGGAAAAGGGAGCGTCCTCTGTCGGTGATAGAGTGCATTGTTGCTTATCAGCTAGTGCCACATATGCAGTTTAAATGAAAGAAAACGTAATCTTGTAATTCCTACAGACCCTACAGTACATCACCTCTATCTAAAAACGACAGAACCGATTCAATGCGGTTTGCACTGTTTGGTAGCTTAGAACTTGACTTGAAAAACATTTAATACCAATAAAACCTAGCTATTATAATGTTATTAGGCGGTGTTCAGTGACATACACACATACAGTAGAATTATATAATATATAAAGATTGAAACATGGACCATACCTGGATCACCCAAATCGTGTGGAATCGAGTCTTTAATTTTGAACTTGACGCTCTTCCCGTCGTAAAGAGACTGCCTGCATTTCTCAGTTTCTAATCCTATACTATCTCTATACATATATTGTAAAACTACCTGAAACAAGGAAACATAACATTTTAAATGTTTCTACTGTGGGGTCACCAGAATGTGGGGGATGTTGTAGATATAATATTATATTGAATCACACACACAAAGTTCAAACAATGTTTATTGTCTGTTAATTTACAATTACTATTGAGAAGGCGCACTTAGGTAGGTACAGTAAAGCGAAGAAATGCAGAAGTTAGGCACGAAAGAGAAAGCACAAGAATAAGCACGAGAAGGGTGAAAAAGTCTTTGCACAAGTAGGGAGAAAGTATATGCACAAATAAGAAGAAAGTCCATGCACACACTATCACTGCGTTGTTAATTTTTTGAAGCAAAGTAGCGTGCGTCTCGCGTCGAGGCGTTCGGCAGACTGGCGTGGCGTGTGACATGACCGCCACACGACCGCTGCGCGCGAGTCGCAAGCATCTAACGGGGCTTCGCTGCATACAACCGACCTCACGCGGCTCCGTCTTGGAATTAATTTATTTCTAGTTTTTAAGTTTAAAATATAATTAAGGTCGCCGCAATACTCCCCCACCGAGACCGTTTCACGGTCGATAGTGATCTGGGAACCTTACTACTCTTCCACTTTTAGTTTTCCTTTCAGGTGCAGGTTCTGGTTCCGGTTCAGGAGCTGCGACGGCTGGCGCTGCAGAAGGTACGTCACTGTTTACCAGGTAAGCGGGTTTCAGCCTGTCTATAGTAACAGTAACTTCTTTACCATTCATATCTATTTTGAATGTTTTCTGGTTCCTATCCAGGACTTTGTGCGGCCCAGTATAAGGAGATTCCATTGACCTTTTAGCTGGACCCTGGCGAAGAAAAATGAAGTCGGACTTGAAGATGTCGGCAGGTAAATAAAATGACTTCTTGGCGTGCCACGCTGCTGGAGTTGGAGACAAGGTTCTGATGTGGCTGCGGAGTCGTGTGGTGAAGCTGGTGACGTCAGAGGAGAGATCGTTAGCGGGAACGAAAAATTCCCCTGGTAGTCGGAGAGGCTCACCATATACTAGCTCTGCAGCTGATGATTTCAGGTCGTCTTTCCAGGCGCTTCTAATACCGAGCAGAACGAGCGGGAGAACTTCGGTCCACTGGGCGTTGTTGTGGCACATAATGGATGCTTTTAGTTGCCGGTGAAGCCGCTCAACCATCCCGTTGCCAGCTGGATGATACGCAGTAGTCGGGCAGTGTTTTGCGCCGAGTAGGCTGCAGATGGTCTTGAACAGCTGTGACGTAAATTGGGTTCCTCTGTCAGTTGTGATTTGGGCTGGACAGCCAAAGCGTGCGAGCCAGCCGGACATGAATGCAGAGGCGCAGGTCTCAGCCATAATGTCAGCCAAGGGGTATGCCTCAGGCCAAC
Organism: Hylaea fasciaria; assembly: GCA_905147375.1. Taxonomy (NCBI): domain Eukaryota; kingdom Metazoa; phylum Arthropoda; class Insecta; order Lepidoptera; family Geometridae; genus Hylaea; species Hylaea fasciaria. The sequence continues at coordinate 5,159,368 of LR990201.1, forward strand.
GGGTGAACCTGTCGACTATGGTGAGGCAGTACCTGTAACCAGAAGAATATGGTAATGGCCCTACGATATCCATATGGATATGGGAAAAACGGTGTGAAGGAGAAGGAAATGCTGTGAGAGGAGAGGCAGTATGACGGTTAATCTTGTTTCTTTGGCAGTCAGTGCATGATTGAGCCCACTTTCTGCAATCACGACGAACTCCAGGCCATACAAAGCGTTCAGATATAAGTCGGCTAGAAGCTGCTGGACCTGGATGACTCAGATTGTGAAGGCTATCAAATATCTGTCTTCGAAAGTTTGGTGGTACGTATGGCCGTGGACAGGGCATTGATAAATCGCAATATAAAGTAGCCTCCGGTGTTGTGACCTTCTGGAGCTTCAATGAAGAACCTTTGCTCAGTAGATCTTTCAATTCCGGATCGTCTTCTTGGTCTTTCTCCATCGCATGATAATCGATAGTTTTAATGCTTTCTATGCGAGAGAATGCATCAGCAACAACATTCATTTTTCCAGAAACATGTCGAATATCTGTACAGAACTGTGCTATGTAGTTCAGATAGCGATGCTGTCGAGGCGAACAATTATCTCTCTTCGTGGTGAATGCGAAGGTAATAGGTTTATGGTCAGTGAATACAATGAATATTCTCGCTTCAACCATATATCGAAAGTATTTTATTCCTTCGTAGATTGCTAGAAGTTCTCTGTCGTAGGGGCTATATTTCTTCTGCGCCGGCGTTAATTTGCGTGAGAAAAATCCCAGCGGTTCCCATTCTTCATTTCTCCTCTGCTGGAGAACGGCACCAATAGCAACATCCGATGCGTCAGTGAACAATGCTAGTTCCAGCTGCGTGTCAGGATGTGAAAGTAGTGTGGCTTTGGATAGGCTGGTTTTGCACTCTTCAAATGCATGCTGAAGCTCTGGTGTTATGTCAATAGGTGTGTTGCCTTTGATGTTAGGTCCAGAGAGCGCAGTGTTAAGAGGGCCTTGAATCGCAGCTGCACCAGGAACAAATTTCCGATAGTAATAGGCGTGTCGAAAGATTTTGAAATTCTCTTCCATAATAGCGGTACACATTTACTATTTACGAAAAAACCTTTATTTCGGTAATAAATTTGAGTTGAACGAAGTTAAAACCCTTTTTCTAATATTTTTTCAAATAGTGCGCCAAAACAGCTCGCGGTGTCATGGCGTCGGCTCTGACGTCACGCTTAGGTAAACATGTAATTATGTATATCGATGGTCATAGGTTGACACCTCGTAACTACAATAAGTAAAATTTTCAGGAGACGAAAAAAACTTTCTTATATCTGTTACAGTTGCTATTTAAATAAAACAAAAATATAGTTGGTAGGTAATCAGTTACTCTTTTTAATTATATGTAAATATAAGAAGTCCACTTGGGGTTTTATTCCAATAATGCCAAAATAAAATTGATACGAGGAAACTATTCTAAAAAAATCTTAGGAAGATCAAGTTACGAGAAGTCAATTCAATCACTTATGACCAGTTTTTGAAACCTTAGTTAACGTATCTGGCAAATTATTGTCATAAAAGCTGTGGTAATCTGCAGGTATAACCATCGTATAACACTATTTATTATTAAAATGCTCATCATAGATAATCAATTAGTAATTAACAAAACTTAAAATTTGTTACCTACCTACATGATTCAAATTACTCAATTTATCCCCCGATCCCCCGATAGGCTATTATAGTGTATTGAATGACATTGTATCCTCATACAGTCATGGTGTGGTGGGAGTCTGGATAGCAATAAATAGGTACCTAACACAAAGTGTAAAACGTCCTTTTGGATGATTCATTTCCATACACGTTTTACACTTTATATTGGTATCGTTGGTACCTATAAAAAGTAATTAATGCTTTCCAGTTTTAGGCGCTATATTTGTACCGGAAGCACCAGGATAGCACAGGACATAAGGAGGTATTACTTCTTGCTCCATCCAATATGTCTGTGTCTTACAATAGCAATCCCAGCCATACCTGGTAAGCACCGGAATCCCTGTATGATTACCAAGCCATTCAGGGATTCGGGTACCCACCTTCTAGGTCTATCATACAAAGAAACACAAGTCAAAGAGGTCAAGCTATAAAAAAGGGTGTTGGTAATTATTAAAACTACCACTTTTTTGTAAACTATAATAGCATAAAGTGATGTTTTCTTACTGGCTATGCTACCATGGTAGGTACTAGTTTTACCTACTTTTTTACCTTTTTTACTGCTTTACCTACTTCTAGTTTAAATATATTACAGCTAAGTTTATTTCTGTTCAAAAGCTAATATAGGTATGTCTCCTAGCTATATCAAAGGCGATGGAAGTAGTCCGAGTCAGTTTTATTAAAATTGATCCAATTTAATTATTTGGAAAAAACGACCCTCGAATTAGTCCTTTTTTTGGAGTAGGGCGTTTTGCGAATAGGGTATTAATCTACGAATCCCACTTTTCACAGAGATAAATTACCTATATTGTTTGCCAATTTTAAAACAATTAAAACTGGTAGCATAGGTAGTCCTACTTTTTCAAATAATAGCGGCACACTAACCAATACGTTCATACAATGTATAGTGTTGACAACTCGTAACTGTATGCAAAAATTGGGCAGGTCGATACTTGAAACTTGTGAGGTGTCAACTTTGGATAGAAATGTTCGAGAGACATTTTCTGTTTGTTACGAGCCAGCTACCATTAGATGCGGCGCGTAATTTTGAAATTTTACATGTGCATAACTTGTTTTCGTCAAAAATGTTAGTTACGAGGTGTCAACGTATGACCATCGATATGCGTTACGAAGAATTTAAACAAAACATTTAGGTACTTAGTGTGATACAAATGAATTCCGAAGTTTATAAGTGGTGTGCATTGCAGTACCGCAGTGTAAAACACATCAATAAGAACACCCAACAAAGTGTTTGTACATTTTCCAAACAAGAAAATAATAAGAGTTAAGTGGTTAAAGCTCGCAGGGCGAAACTTCTGTGAAGACCACTTTGATGTGAGTATGTTATCATGTAATTATAGGTCTTAAAATGTTTGTTTGACTGGAAATAGTTGAATTAATGCAGCTATGGAATAATTAATTCATTGAGGTTATGTTTGTTTTGGCCTTGGCTATCATTCCTTATCAAAATTCGTTTTCTTTTTTGAGGTGCCAAATGACATGGAAAATAATTATATGGAGTATCATGTGATGGTATCAGTATCACCAGTAGTATGAAATCAGAATGTTTGCCCCATAAATTTACACGCCAATCAGACAGGAAAATACGAACATCCGACACAACTGAGCGACCTTATATAGCTAAGAAACGAAGAATGATGGTTCTTGAAGTGACTTACAAAGAAGTCTTCACGTTTCGGAACTCAGACGAGCAAAATTATTTATTTGTTGCGAGGAAATCGCCCAACATTATATATCAATCCTAGGCAAATTAGAGCTATTTGCCTTAACAAAGCTTGGTTCCATTGTTATATTGTAGATTAAAGTCGATAAATCACACGTTAAATAATAAAAAAACCACTCCAAAAGCGCAAAGCAGTATTAACAACAACAAAATACAGTGGTATCAGCGGAGTTTACCTAAGCGTGACGTCATGCGCTGTGATTGGTGTTTCAATCAAAATGGCCGATAGCAATATTTTAATGTTTTATTTTATTGAAAATCTTAATAATCTGATTATTTTAAACAAAACTTAACCCGTGTTTTAAATTATTTTAGTATGTAGATTGCCCTAAAATTATTAAATCGACGATTCTTCGATACTGTCGACACGCCTATTGAGCATGCCTAGAAACCGTCTCAGCTCTTTAGCCGTTCTAGGTGTTGGGAAATCTTCTATGGCTTTGACCTTTTCCTCGACAGGGCGAATTCCGTCCGACGATACATGGTAACCAAGGAATGTGAGCTCGCTGGCACCCAGCACACACTTAGAAGTGTTTATGAGGACACCATACTTCTTCAGCCGCTTGAATAAAATTTCCAGGTGTTCCAGGTGTTGAGTCTTCGAGCAGCTGGAAACTAATATATCATCTAAATAACCATAGGTAAAGTCGAGTCCCTGAAGCACTTCATCTAGAAACCTTTGAAAGGCCTGCGCTGCGTTGCGCAGACCAAAAGTCATGAAAGGGAACTCGAATAACCCAAATGGAGTTATGATGGCAGTCTTCGGTATATCCAGCTCTTCGACCGGTATTTGATTAAATGCCTTGACTAGATCTATTTTCGAGTATACTCTGGAACCAGATAGCTGATAGGCAAAGTCATGCAAATGTCTGATTGGATACCGGTCTGGTATTGTACGCGCGTTGAGAGCTCGGTAGTCTCCACATGGTCGCCAGGAGTCATCTTTCTTACGAACCAGGTGAAGCGGGGATGACCAGGAGCTTTCAGAACGTCTAGCTGTACCGTTGCGCAGCATCTCTTCATACTCGTTCCTGGCGATTTGGAGACGGTCCGGTGCCAGGCGTCGAGCTCGAGACGCTACAGGAGGTCCGGGTGTGGTGCGTATGTGGTGCTTGGTATTGTGGGGAATTTCGGCTGGAGAACCTGCAGGCCTTGTAATCTCGCTGTAACGACGCAAGACTTCATGGTAAGGTGAGTTTCCAGTGAAAACCTTGACGGACAAGAGTTCGCTGTCTTGATTGTGAGACTGGGGCGCTTGAACAGAAAGCGAGGTAAGGCTGTCTATTAAACTGTGGTGACGGCAGTCGACGAGCAACCCGTAGAAGCTTAAGAAGTCTACTCCTATTATAGGTTTAGAAACATCGGCTACAATAAATTTCCACTTAAATTCACGGCGAAGTCCCAAATTCAAATTAAGCTGTATACATCCGTATGTAGCTATTTGTGTGCCATTGGCTGCGAATAGCTCATATTTAGATTTGCAGCGTTTCTCACGAAGTAATGTCCTGGGATAAGCACAAATGTCAGATCCTGTATCCACAAGAAACTGGAGCATGGTGGTCTTATCGGTGATAAATAGGCGGCCTTTGCAAGTGTAGCAGTCATCAACCGCCATTATTGACTGCTTCTTAAGTTTTCCTGATGATAATCACAAGGTTTGATACATCTATTTGCTTTAGGTCCAAATTTTGAGTGAAACCAACAGGTTGGGTATTTACGATAGCTAGACTGTGATCGCTTTCCTGAGGATGATCTCTCATGATTACGAGTATCCTGTCTTACTCTGGAACGTGACCTCGATCCAATATCCACGCGAGCGGTTAGTTTTTCAACCTGCTTAGTTAGCGCTGCAATCTGCTGAGCCATCACATCCATCGATGATCCCGATGACGTAGCTGCTACATGATGGTGAGGAACAATATCGTTCACCTTGTCAGCCAGGTCGGCCAATACGTCGAGTGGTGAAGTTGGCTGTGAAGCTATGATTGCCTGAACGCTATTAGGGAGGCGGCTCGACCAAATAGTTTTTAGAAAATTTTCAGGAACATCACTGCCCGCAAGATGTTTCAGGTGTCGAAGAAATTGTGACGGTTTTCTATCACCGAGCTCTTCATGCATTAATAACTGCTTTACCTTCTTTTCCTTGCTGGCTGATAATCTCTTGATGAGCTCCGATTTTAATTTTTCATATTTATCTGTTGCAGGTGGCGTGACTATTATGTCTTCAACTTCCGCAGCAATAGAAGCATCCAACTGCGATATCACATAATAAAATTTGGTGTTGTCTGTCGTAATATTCGATATAGCGAAATTGCCTTCGACTTGTGCAAACCAAATAGCTGGCTTCTCCGGCCAAAATGGTGGTATTCTAACGCCAACACGACATAATTCTGATGCGGCAGGCGTAACGGAAGGGCTTCCGGACGTCGCCGCCATGTCGTCGGCGCGCGCGTCGGCGAATTCCGGCTGCCGTTGCATCGTAGCACTTCTCTTCATGTACCTTGTGTACTTAGCGGGGTCACCAGAATGTGGGGTCACCAGAATGTGGGGGATGTTGTAGATATAATATTATATTGAATCACACACACAAAGTTCAAACAATGTTTATTGTCTGTTAATTTACAATTACTATTGAGAAGGCGCACTTAGGTAGGTACAGTAAAGCGAAGAAATGCAGAAGTTAGGCACGAAAGAGAAAGCACAAGAATAAGCACGAGAAGGGTGAAAAAGTCTTTGCACAAGTAGGGAGAAAGTATATGCACAAATAAGAAGAAAGTCCATGCACACACTATCACTGCGTTGTTAATTTTTTGAAGCAAAGTAGCGTGCGTCTCGCGTCGAGGCGTTCGGCAGACTGGCGTGGCGTGTGACATGACCGCCACACGACCGCTGCGCGCGAGTCGCAAGCATCTAACGGGGCTTCGCTGCATACAACCGACCTCACGCGGCTCCGTCTTGGAATTAATTTATTTCTAGTTTTTAAGTTTAAAATATAATTAAGGTCGCCGCACTACATTTGAATCATAAATCAAAGAAGATAGAGTATATTCTTACTTGTAAATTAGGCCACAACTGCGCTATAGCGAACGAGGCATAGAAATGGACGTCATACGTGTTATACATTCTATATTCGTGTCCTTCCAGATAGCCAAACAACCCGAAATCATGCCTGCAAAAATAACAATGAATTACCTAAGCATTTCACATGCAATATAATATTTTTTGTATAAACATTTTGGGGCCAGTAGAGACTGAAGGGAGGGAGGTTTAGGGGTTCAGCTTATCTAATGGACATGGACACCGCTCATATCTCAGGTTGAGCGCCATGATAGATGGAAAGATAAAATATTAACTCTTTATTGAAACACCACAGAAGAAAAGAAAAACAAACCCACGGCCATGCCTAGTGCAGTGTCGCGTAACATTATATTTCCAATTCTAACAAGTTCAGCATTTCAGAAGGAATATGCTCATAACCTTAGAAGAACAAGACACAGAAACCAAGTACTCGCTAGCGCCGTGAAGCCATTTTTACTGAGACTTTTTGGGCCTAGTCCGGACTTTGACTTGCTATTGCACGAATTTCAAGCTTTTATGGTACCTAAATATTTATGATTTTTTCCTGCTTTTGGACTAAATACCAACACGTATGCGACATTCTCATTGCGCTTGTGTGCGTTTTGAAGAAGATAATTACATGGCACTCACACACACGTTGATAAAAAAGTAGCTTCACTTTTGAGTGAACTACGCAAGGAACTATCCTTCTCTGCGTTATTATTCTAAGCTCATAGCGATAATGATGAATACAAACCTAGGGTCACTTTCGGGATATTCGTCCTGGACGTCGAACCATATCGTGCCGCCGTCCGCGACGAAATAAAGCTCATTCATTAAGGCACTCTTCAACCAGTCTGGTATATTGCTGAAACACATGACATTTTAATATTATATTATGTCACACTGACACATTCTCTCAAGGACTGGTGCTTGAACACACCGATAGGGTTTGGGTAGTTTCAGCTCGAATATGGTTTCTAACCATACAGACAACCCTAGTTTTACCACCATGTTTTTCACAATGTTGAATTGCGATTATTGCGTGTGCATTGTAATTGTGGTCTGGGTTGATTGTGCCGATATTTTACTAACCTGTTGCTGAATATGGGATCTTGCCATTCCGCAAGTAGCTTTTCCCAATTAGGATAATTCTTAAGCGCATACGCTGCTATCGAGGCACCAGCTATTCCATCACTACCAAAATGTTTTGTATAGTATCTGAAAATAAATTAAATCTACTCAAACTACTCAAGATGAGATATTGAAAAAGATTATTGAGTGATGTCTTTCTATCTATAGGCTGTTGTACAAATTGATATCAATTTTGCTCCCTGTGTCAAGTTGTCAACCAATGAAAACTTTGAGAAAAAACTCATGCATAAGTCTTGTAAGAATTAGGACTGCACCCATTGCGGCATTATGTAAAATATACCAAAATTGAAAATGCGTCTTCATGTGTTACAACCTGGTGACAGACAGACGGATAGCAGAGCCGTAGTGTTATTACCTTACGGGATACGGCACCCTAAAAACGAAGACATAAGCTCTAATATTTACCTTTTATGCACTTTCTTATCCTTCTTATACTTTATGATAGGCATGTCCCAAGCGAGACTGAACTCTGTGGAGCCCGACCCTCCCGGCTCCAGCGCTATGACGCTAGATAGCGCTACCGAATCACCTGGAAACAGGTTATATTTTACAATTTATACTTTTATAGCTCTTAGAGCATGTGCCGCTCGAGCTTTTATTTGGAAACAATGTTACGCGTCAATACGCGTTATTGACGCACTATAAGTGCATATTATTTATTTTTACTACACATTTCTATTTTGAAATTACGAACAACATAACTCTTAAGTGTTTCAATTCAACATTATAGGCTGGCTATCTTGAAACGATATGCATAATTACAATGCAAATGTTCAACAATCGATAGTGTGTATCAAAAATTTCGTTACTGAACTTGAGAGATAGCAGTCGGTATCTTATGTCATGAAATCGTACGTGCCAGCGTCGGTCTTGATACGGGAGTCGATAGAGTGAGATAGAGTAATGATTAAACTTTCCTCCTCGCTCTAGAAACAAGAATCTTACATTTATACAGTTTCCTAGGTTTCTCTTTCTTCTCCTTCTGCTGTTTGCTGTCCTTGTCTGGCAGCTTGGGAGGGGGCGGCGTGAGGCTCGGGTCCGGCGCCAGCTTGCCGCTCCGCTTGAGGCAGTCCCACACGTAGGCCGAAGTCTTCGCGGCGTTCCACAGGCAGTAGCCCTCGTGGATCGTCTCGTTGTCTTGCTTCCGCTTCGCTATTGTGAATGTGCAGGGGGTGTCGCATACTTTCTGCTCTAGGGTGACTCCGCACGTGTAGTCGGCCGCGTATCTTTCTAAATCCAATTTACCTGTCAACAATAGGGAACATAAAACCAATCTGACAACGCATTATGTAGGTAGGTGTTTTTTATTTTTATCGACAAACTTCTCTACCTTATCCCAAATAGGATCCAATATAATTGTTATAAGACACGTAGTGGACAGTATTCAGAAATTTGTAGGACCACACCACAGGCCTTGTAGTTCCCCGTTTGATACTGGAATCCAGGACCTATGCATGTGACCGTGAGGACGCAAATAAAAGTTATGACCTTGAATAACGCTACAAAAACAGACATTCATGTCAGTCGGCACTAAAACGCGCCCAGTGCGCAATTTAATAAGCTAATTTGCCTCGCCCTTGAAAACAAGTGGAATGGACATCAGCTATTCCTCAATGCAGTAACGAATGATTCAGACCCGACGTTAACAATTGATTATCACGCCCATAGGATTTATAGACACGGCTATTGAACGAACTCTAATGAAGTCGTACTTGAACATTTAGGCATAATTAGTGGCAACAATGAGGTTTTATGTGGGTTATTCTTAATTTTCTGACTAATACCACATACAAAATACCACACTGAGTAATACACTGAGGAAAACATTGATAAAATATATTAGGTATGATGTATAATGGGTAGGTATGTACAAGCATTATATTCAATGACAAAATCTACTTTGGTACCCGATTAGTCTCATGGGTTTTATTTGGGTTATTATAAATGAGTGTAAGGTGGATACTAGACAAATGAAGCTTACCGCTAGCTTTACTTTTATTAGAGTATCCGAGTACTTCAGTCCATGTGAATGTGATACTAACATCTCTACGCTCCTTAGTTAAATTGACGGCAGTGAACACAAACACGGCGCACGGGAGACTACTGTCCTGAAAATAAAAATAAAATTAATATATTTCCCAAATATTTTAGGTCCTATTTCACTACCAATAAAGTCTTAACTTGAAATGGTTCTATTTTTCCTAGTGTAACTTTCATTGGTTCAAGGTTTACTATCCATAACTTTTTATAACCCTTTTCGACTAATGGAAAGAGGAGGTAGTCGAGGTAATAAGTATAATATTATTATTAAAGATTGTCACATTCCTTTTCTTGAGTCATGATTTCCTCTTACTTTATTTAGCAGTCACAAAAAGTAAATGATATGTATTAATTGGTTATATTAGCTTTCGCTTGGTCGCGCATTTGGTCCTTCGAGTCAGATTATGATAAGAAAATGTTATTATATTGACAAAACTCTCAGATGCTCAATAAAAGAAACTAAAGCTTTTTCTGTAAGCATTATTCTTACTCAGTATAATATGGATGGATAGATAATATTTTTTGAACTCAAATATTGTAAGTCAACTTTGATGTAGCTCACGCTGTTCATTTGAGTTGAAATTATGTTAGATCATCCTATAAGCCTTCTAAGGCGAAACTGTTTGTTCTTCTTTCAAGCAGCAACGAAATGGCGTGATCTTTCCATAGAGATAGATAAAGCGCTGGAAAGTGCCACAGATTTTATATCCCGAAAAGAGTCCTATTTCCAAAATTAACAGTCAACCCGGCGGGACGCAGCTGGTAGATACCTTGTAATTGTGCGGTATGACGGGCGAGATCTGCCGGCAGACGAGCTTGACCCCGTGCTTGGAGAGATCGTACGTGGTCCACGCGCGGGGATACAGCGCCGTGTACTCGCAGTCCGCGCCGTCCAGGTTCCATTCCCACTTCGCCGGCGCTTTCTTGGGCTTCCTATTACGAAGAGTGGACTTGTTACTTTCGCTATATCTTTGAAGAGTACCGTGGTATGAGATGTTTACTTGTTTAGCCTTACGGGTCGAACCAACCCAGCACTCGTTTTGCATTGGTCGTTTCGAACCACGTTCCTTTTGAGGGGAGACCCCACCCAGTTTTCATTTTGCATTGGTCGATTCGCCCCACAAATTAAAGTTTAATAATCTGGAGTGTGACGAAGAAAAGCACCAAGCTTTAGTAACATCCTTGCTCATATTTACAGCCTAACTTAGGCTACAATTGGATCTGGTAGGACTGCAACTTACGTATAGGTTGACAAGACAGACTGGAATATTGTTTCGGATTTCTCGTTTCTGATGTTCACTATGAACTGGCACTCGGGGACTGTGACATATTCGTAAAGGCCAGGGTACAACTGGAACCGGCAGAATTCCCCTTTGAAGCCGCGGCCGATGGTGCCTCCGCCAATGCCTCCTATAGGACATCCTGGCAAGCAATAAATAGGTCCTCTATCAGCATACAACCTATTTACCTTTTTATATAGACTGTTTTTAAATGACAAACCAATTAAGTTCCATGGTCAAAGAACTCAAAGAAGAAAAGAAAAAAAAAACCAATGAGGTTAGTAGCTTGCAAGTAATGTGTTACTTGCGAGTTATAATGTTTCATCGATACCATACCGGGTTCGATCTTCGACCCCGCAATAATGACTTTTCTTATGTTATCTACAGTTTTCTGTCATTCCGCTTTAAGCTGTCTGTAAAGGTTGTTATCGATTGATATCAATCGTTACGCCACGTCAGACCTTTTCGGGTGGTATAATACACTCTGACATTAGTGACTAGCACAACCACAACCTATGATAAAGAAAGTACTGCTGATAAGATTATTTCCACATTCAGAAATATTTTAGGTAAGTACATCAATAACATGCTTATCAAAATCTGAATCCTAATCAGAGAGTGAGCACCTGTCATGCTAATCATAACCAATAACATAAAATAACGATATTTTAATATCATTAAAATCCAAGTGTGTAATCGATGTTTGTTACCACTCAGCACTGTTACGGCTAAACAGATTTGGATGAGCTTTGTGTTGTATTGAGTTTGTAAATTTATATGTTTACATATTCATTCCCGGACTATGTACCTCAATGAAACTGTTTACCCATCATGAGTACATACTCTCTATTACACAATCTTTCAAATACAGTAGCGGTCATTGATTAAATTGTCATGCAATTTTAAAATGAATAGCTATCAAGTGGGAGACACGCCCGTGCGTCAATGGCTACAAGATTCGACGCATGGTTTTGGTATACATATAGTTTATATTGTTGTATGCTGCAATTGCTGGTTTATGTTTTTGTCTAATTTAGGGAACAACTATAATTTTATTAACATGTTATTAAGAAACTTATTCTAGAGCATATTCTGAGCACTACTTTAATATACACTAATTACTTTCACTGATCAATCTTTACTATTTTTAGAATAACCTTAAGTTAGGATTTGGCTCCAATAATTATAAATGTTTTCAAGAACATCAGCATTAGATAGTTATAAAACAATACTAAGCACATAGTTCACTAAGTGTCTGCAAATATTGATCTATCTCGGGCTTAGCGTCAAAAGCAAGGAGATAAATGAGTTGTTAAAATAAAAAATTAAGTTAAAGAGATAAGGTATTTTGTCCCCTGTATATTTAAGATAACTTACCATACATTCTCTGTGCAGACACTGTGTGGATATAATCCATTATAGGACGTTTATGACTCAGTCGTTTACCGAGATAGTATTTCAGATATCTGTGAACAAAATATATTTTATACAATAAATGATAATATTCTGCTAAATCCTACCTACTAATATTATAAACGCGAAAGTTTGTAATTATGGGTGGATGGATGGATGGATGTTTGTTACTCTTTCTTGTAAAAACTACTGAATGGATTTGAATGAAACTTAACAGTAATATAGCTTATATATCATAATAACACATAGGCTACAATTTATAAAGATATTGTGTGTATTGTCCAAAATATGACGATAAGTGTCAAGTAGGAAGGAAAAAATCTACCATCTGCGTGCTATTCAGGCGTGCGCTGCCAAAACCGCTAGAGTTACACATAATATGTAATGATGGAAATGTTTATCTTAAATAGTCCTACAAAAAAGCCCGCCACAGTATGTGTCTATATCTTATGTGTAAGCCATTATCGCCAAAATAGCTACTCGAAATACTAATCCTGCGCAGACGAAGTCGCGGGCACCAACTAGTTTATTATAAAAGCGTAAGTTTTATTTATAATGTGTACAATAAAGATTTAATTTATCTACCTTGCAGTAAGAGGCATCATTTCAAATATCTGGTGTGCGCTGGGCCGGATGATCTGCTTGCTTTGTAGAGGAAACTCGTGATTTAACCGAAGCTTTAGCCCGATCTTAGGGGGCTCGTCTAATTCGTGGTCTCCCATTTTTTCAGATTCCACTACTTAACTTTACACGAGACCCTGTTTATATTGATACAACTGGCATCAAAATCTAAGGAAATCTTTCATCGTGGTCATAATCACAGCATGTCGCCACAATGTAGAGCAGCGACTGATGATTTTATTCAGAAAGTAGTCGAACCAACAACACGCGGAGGACAACCGGGTTTGCCAGAACTTGTAAATTATGTGAATTGTGATGATGTTGTAGAAGTGGATATTTATTGGCTTTCTCCGTCTACTTTTGGATAATTTATTTCTGATTTTCTGCTGTGCGACGTCCGTGCGTTCCGCGCGGTAGCACTGCCTTTTGGCGTTTGATTGATTGAATGTTTAAAGTTTGAACTTTGTTTGATTGACTTGACTTGACATGACACTTTGACGTAGGTAAGTAGGTACCTTTTTATTTTCATTATGGCTTATGTAAGTAGGTATCTTCTTGTGTACTTGTAGGTATCGGCTTATGTAAGCTTATATTCTTCAACTATTTGTACCAGGTACTCAGGTAGTACCTATTTAGCCCAAATAGGCGTGTCGAAAGATTTTGAAATCCTCTTCCATAATAGCGGTACATATTTACTATTTACGAAAAAACCTTTATTTCGGTAATCAATTTGAGTTTAACGAAGTTAAAACCCTTTTTCTAATATTTTTTCAAATAGTGCGCCCAAACAGCTCGCGGTGTCATGGCGTCGGCTCTGACGTCACGCTTAGGTAAACATGTAATTATGTCTATGCGTTACGAAGAATTTAAACAAAACATTTAGATACTTAGTGTGATACAAATGAATTCCGAAGTTTATAAGTGGTGTGCAGTACCGCAGTGTAAAAACACATCAATAAGAACACCCAACAAAGTGTTTGTACATTTTCCAAACAAGAAAATAATAAGAGTTAAGTGGTTAAAGCTCGCACGGCGAAACTTCTGTGAAGACCACTTTGATGTGAGTATGTTATCATGTAATTATAGGTATTAAAATGTTTGTTTGACTGGAAATAGTTGAATTAATGCGGCTATGGAATAATTAATTTATTGAGGTTATGTTTGTTTTGGCCTTGGCTATCATTCCTTAACAAAATTAGTTTTCTTTTTTGAGGTGCCAAATTACATGGAAAATTATATTGAGTATAATGTGATGGTATCAGTATCACCACTCACCAGTACGTATGAAACCAGAATGTTTGCCCCATAAATTTACACGCCAATCAGACAGGAAAATACGAACATCCGACACAACTGAGCGACCTTATAAGCTAAGAAACGAAGAATGATGGTTCTTGTGAAGTTACTTACTAAGAAGTCTTCACGTTTCCGAACTCAGACGAGCAAAATTCTTTATTTGTTGCGAGGAAATCGCCCAACATTATATAATATCAATCCTAGGCACATTAGAGCTATTTGCCTTAACAAAGCTTGGTTCCATTGTTATATTGTAGATTAAAGTCGATAAATCACACGTTAAATAATAAAAAAACCCACTCCAAAAGCGCAAAGCAGTATTCACAACAACAAAATACAGTGGTATCAGCGGAGTTTACCTAAGCGTGACGTCATGCGCTGTGATTGGTGTTTCAATCAAAATGGCCGATAGCAATATTTTAATGTTTTATTTTATTGAAAATCTTAATAATCTGATTATTATAAATAAAACTTAACCCGTGTTTTAAATTATTTTAGTATGTAGATTGCCCTAAAGTTATTAAATCGACGATTCTTTGATACTGTCGACACGCCTATTAGTACGGGGCAAACATACATACAAACATACGGACGAAAGCAAAAACAGCCACCCCTAAAATGGAGCCCTTCGCTCACTACGTTCGCTCGAACAATACAACAACAAATTTGAAGATAATAATAATATTGGTATTGGGCTGTGGTTGTCGGACTCGTAGGCGCTAGGCGTGGGCGAATGATAAGTTATTGTGTTTAGGTCGCGCATTTACAAATCGCTACAAAAACAAAGCAAGTTGTTAAAAGCGTTTTAAAATCAATCACTGAGAAAGTCTCTACGCGTGCGCTTGTATGAAAACTTTATGCGTTATATGTTTTTTTTCAGCATTTACCCGCAGTGCGTGTTCGGCCTAAGTCATCACTGGCTAAATGCACAAACCGTGCGAAACCAGAATTAAAAACAATATGTTCTATGTCGAGGTGACAACTGACAATGACGTTAATACAAGCAAAGCAAGCAAGCAAAGCAAGCCATTAGAGCAAACGTGGAGTTTTGGCGGGAATCCGATAGTGAGACGTTGTTGGTTGGTTTTGTATTATTTTATTAGCTCAAACTTGTGATTCTTCGAGTGTTAATGTGTAATATTGGTGGAATATTAATTATTAAGTGTTCGTTAACGTGCACGAGTGTGGGCTAATGATATAGACTCAAAAAACGTGTCATTTCGCATTTTTTCCAAAACTCCCAGGAAGTTTCAGTAAAGCATCCACTACTTTACTGAATCGTGACTGACGATGTAAATAATTGACTTGACTACTTGACCACGATTGCTATAACATTGCTGTGACTTTCTTAATGTGAAATTAAGAAATACTTATAATAAAATACTTACACTGGCTATATGCACAAACCGTGCGAAGCCATAACTAAAACAAAAAAAATTAGAGCAAACGTCAAGATGGCGATGGCAATGCTCGCTCATGCTGTCTGTCTGTCTATGTCTAATTGTCTATGATCTATCTGTCATGTCAATACATGAAAGAAAAATTAGCTTCAAATAGCTTGTGATTGTTGATTTTAACATTTTTTACCCAAATATCGCGCTTTATAATGTAGCTAACAACAGAGAAATAGCTGATTTATCTAGATGTATCAATAAGTTACTCCGAACACAATATGGTTGGTTAATATTAGAAGCTTTGTTGTAAGGAAGGAAGCGTTTATTATTTACGCAAAAAATGGATATCCCAGTGCAAATAGCGATCCGGCTGAAGCCTCCAAGTTTAGCTGATTCAACACAGTGTATCTTCAGCAATCCCGTCACACAGATAGTGATCACGGAAAGTGGACAAACGTTCCATGTCAACAGGGCCTTACCCGTGGACTGCACACAGGCTAACTTATTCAACTCCTTTATGATACCACAAATCAACTGCTTCCTGGATGGGTGCGATACCTCTGTCGTCGTATTTGGACAAGCGAAAACCGGAAAGACATACACATTGTTTGGGCCTGGTTAGTACTCTCATCAAACTGCAGTTTAAAATTTGTTGACTGTGCCATTAGCCTCGAAACTTATTATTATTATTCTTTTTAGGTTTTGAATGCATACACAGCGAATGCGATCAAGGCATAGTGCCCCGATTCTTGACTGAAATCTTTCACAAACTGAATCAGATGCCAGAGCGGGAATTTATACTACACATTACATGGATGCAAGTTGTCAATAATAACATATTTGATGTCCTCGGAGCTGGACTAGTCAGATGTTGCAATGTGGAGGAGGCCTTTCAATATCTACAGCTGGGATGGCGGCAGAGGTGTCAAGGAAACAATCATACTGTATTTACTGTCAGCGTTGAACAAAAATGGGTAGGAACAAACGGAGTCCTAAATCACAGAATGTCAACTGCCAGCTTCTGTGATCTAGCAGCATACCCTGAACCAGGTCTTTATGCCTTAGAAAACATCATGAAAGAGTTACTGGCTGGTAATCCACCTAAGCAAATAAACTACGACCAATGTATATTAACAGCCATGTTGCGAGATTCATTCGGTGGTAGAGCCTTCACGTGGGTCATTGGATGCATCAGCACGGAGCCAGAAGATTATCAGGACACATTAAAGATACTGAACTTGTGTTTGTGCTGTCGAGGTATTAAAAATTTTGTGACTGTCAATCTCTTTGCTGATAATAACACTCCGGTCTTCACAGAGAAGGCAGTGATGCCATCTGGTGACAACAATTTCAACCTACAATTTGCTTCTACTCAATGGGTAAAATTGATCTCAAATGCTGAGGGTTTATTTAACAAGATTCTCCAGTCAAAATCATTGTCTGAAGCTGATGTTAATCAAGTCAGTGAGTGGTTGTTTTTGAAAGCTGAGTGTGATGAATGTTTGAATGTAGATAATGTGGATAATAAAGATGTAAATACGAAGCAGGGTTTGCCCAGAATTGCAGAGGACACTGAACCCAGTGAGCTCAGTGATTCGGATGTTGACTCAGACTCGGAAGAAGATGCTCACTCTGATACAGTGTTCCAAGATAAATTGGAGAAATTTATGGAGTACTTCAGAGAAAAAAATGATCAGCTGTTTGCTGACCGATGTGAAGAATATTTGAATCATAATGATTCTGATGACATTACTATATCGGAAACTAGTGGTTCTCAATCATTGCCAGTGATGACTTCTCAGTCAAATTCTGGTAGAAGAAGAACTATACACCCTGGTGAAAGTTTGTCAGGAGCGGAATTAGAACTTCTGAGGAAAGTTGCTGCAAAAGCAATCTCACCTGAAACTCAAAAGATACTCATTGAATCTCATAAGAAAGATGTTGACCCCGAACCTAAACTTATTGAAAGGGAACTGCTCAAAATGATTGATTCGCCAAAGACTGAAGAAATCTGTAAAAAGTACAAAGTAACTAAGGAAAAGTATACTCAGAAACAAGTTTTAGCAAGAAAATTGTCTAAGGAAATCAGCAGTAGTCAAACTCAATTGAAGGAGCTGATAAATCTATGCATAGCTAAGGAAAGGCTGATTGATGATCTCTCTAGAGCTGTGTGCTTAAACTCTCAAAGTAAGCACTACTCTGACAAAATTGAATATGGTGGCATGATGGACCAAGATGCTGTCAAAGAGATAAAGCGACATGAAACTAATCTCAAAACATACAAGAAACAAATTGAACAAATAAAACGACAGATCAAAAAAGATGAGAAGCGTAAAAATACTCTTGATGTTGAACTAGTCAAAGACAAGTTAAAATTAGACGAGCTCTCTGATACTTCAATAGAAGTGAAAGATAAAAAAACTAATTCACTAAAGCACTTTACAAACAGAATTACTCAGTTGGACACAATTCTGAAGGAAAAGACTAGTGATTTGGAAAATTTGGATCTCCCAAAGGAGAAAGAGCTCATGTTGAGGAAAGAAATCAAGAACCTCAGGAAGACTAGAGAATGCTTACATGAACAAAGATGTAGTTTGGGTCATAAGAGGAAAATGTACAAATCACTTTCTGATTCTGAGGTTTGTATCTACATTTGTCATTCAATTTTACTAATTAATTTTAATAGGTTTTTAGCAATTTCTTTAATCAAGAGGTCTCGCCAATAGATGCCATTACAGTTTGTATCAGTGCAGTATTTGTCATCATAATATGGTGTGTAATTGTGATTTTTCAGGAGCGAAAACTACTAGAATGTGAAGAGGCTATTGAAGCCATTGACACTGCAATAGAATACAAAAATAATCTAATCTGTGGCAAGTCTCCGTCTGCCTCCCTCTCAGACTCCCAAGAGAACAAGGACTCGAGGAGTAGGGGGGAGCAGATGCTGATGGCAAGGCTGGACAAACTATCACATGATGAGATGAAGACATTGTTGTACAGATATTTCCAAAAGGTATGTAATGTAAAATGAGATTTGTCAGTCTGGTTTGGATACAAGTCGCAATGATAAGCCTTTAAGTAATTTTTAGTAAGAACTAATTATATTAAATAATATTTATTTACCATTATGATGCATATTGGCAGTATTTGGCAGTTGGGGCAAGGTTTTTTTTAAATGTAACCCCATTATAGATTTTCTCCTGTCGTGGGTACCGATTACAGACATATAATTTCAAATACACTTAGTACTCAGACCAGAAACAAATATTTGTGGATTGCACAAATATTTGTTTCGGGCGGGAATGCTCAGCCACTACGCCAAAGAAGTCAAACATATTTATTAACAAGGAGTATAAATAAAAAAATAATAGAATAACAGATGTATCCTTCATTGAAAGCATACCCACATGGTAGTTTGGTAACCTGGTTTAAAACCCATGCGACAGGGTGACAAACCACTACTACCACCCAAGTAAATACTACATAAAAAAACATACCCATCTTACACCTATCTATTCACATTCTAAAATTGATTAGTTTTTTATCGGATTTGATCTGGATCAGTGATTTAAACGTATCAGGTCGTGGATCTCCGCGGTGCGTGCGCGGCGCTAGAATCGGGCGCCGCAGCGGCGTCCGACGAGGCGGCTATATGGAGGGCGCGCGCCGCAGCGGCATGGAGACAGGCTCAAAAGATACGCGCCAACGCACATCCATCTAGGTATTTATTTTAATGTGGGTTACAACTAACATGCTAAGCCTAAAATGAGCATTCAAGGATTGCTGTCGGAACACCCTGAGTCTGGTGACACATTTTCTTCTGATGCCTTAACTTTTAGCCAGATTGCAGTAAGACTAAACAAATGTGCCTTTTATAGTTTATGTTTCTACTGTTGTGATTTCCAATTCAAATATATACCGAAATATCTAAGAATCTATCCTGAAATATTCTTCATGACAATTTCAAGAGTATCATTAAAACATAATATGTATTTAAAAATAAACATTTTCTGATACCTCCCGCATTACCCGCTCGCAGGCACTTCCAGGCGATTCAGAGATACATCGACGGCGGAAACGCAGAAAGAGCGCTGTCTCTCGGCATGACCACGGATTCCGAGACGTCAGACGACGCTATGCGATTGGTCGATCGTATGAGGCAGCTCACTCGGTGTCCACCGGTAAGCCACCACTACTGACTAATCCTACTAATATTGTAAAAGCGTAAGCAACTCTAGTCTGTCTGTCTGTCTGTTACCTGTTTTAACAGCTGCATTTATCTTGATAAAATTGGTACGGAGATAGGTTAAACCCTGGGAAATGACATAGGACACTTGGTATAACGATAAACAAGTCGCGGACATAAGCTAGTAAATGTTTCAATAACTCCCGGTACAGCATTCAAGTATACTTGCGAAAACCGGCATTTCACCATACAAGTTGCTTGCTTGTTTTGATGAAATTGGTCGTTTTAGCGAATCATAATAATATAAAATATCATACACAGTAACATGCCGTTTCTGTTCCAGGCGCCGATAATACCTAGTCAAAACTTGCGGCAGCTGATGCCGGCTACCAACATCCCCGTAGCTAAGGTCACCAAGGAGAAAAATAAGCTGGTCATTGTGCAGCAAAATAACAAGCATTAGTTGTATGTAGTTCACAATTTTTATTATGATCTATTTTAATTCTCAATCGTGTACTTAGTTATTAGTGGAATGAATTGTTGACTCGTATCTGGTTAGTTTCGCGTAATGGAGTAGCAGTTATACGAAAACGCACACGGCAATGCTGCAACGGCAGCCAAACTATAGCATACAATTATTATTCGTCATATCCAACATCAAAAAGATACATCTTGTGTCACGAATATTTGTTTTACTCAGACGACACACACACACAGTTTGTTACAATACTATAACTCAACATCATCAACGAACATCGAAGTATAAAGTGATAAGTCACGTAAATTACAAAATGTGGTTTTGACTTGTCGACTTGATTTTCTATTTACTAAGCGCTAAAATTTTGTCACAGCATACTTTTTTATATTAGCCACTTAAATAATTGTAAATAGTATTTTATCTGTAAATAATTTTAATTCTTTAAAGACTGTTTATTAACCGATTATTGCATTCAGAATTAAATGTACATTTTGATCACACCATTCTGTATTATTATTATACTATCCTACATAACATTTCTCTTTCTATTTATCTACTATAATCTCTGATAATATGGTGCTGATATAATTAATATTGTGTATATTTGTCTAAGTTTGTAAACTTATTAACCTACATATCAGTGGAGATATACGAAATTCATATTGTTACATTTGAGGTACAACTGTTTTTTTGTTAAACTACATTTCTATTTGAAATTCCATGGTATACATAATGCGCCTTCTGAGAGCACTGAATAGTAATGTGTTATGTATAAAATATTGCCTTGCAGTTTCTGAAACAAATAAAAATATACCTATTTAGATTACAAATCCAACATTATGGACGTAACACCGGATGGTAGATCATTGCTTGAAAGTGAGCAAAAAATTGGATGAAATTGAATTGGTTGGTCTCAGATGTAAAAAATAACTACTTTGAATGGGTATTCTCGGGGATTGCAGGATAATGTTGGAGAGACTCTGAATTAAGATGAACTGTACCTACTCAATATTTACCATTTTCGAAATACCTCAGCATTGCGAGTGCGAACTCATAACGCGAAAAACCGTTACAAAAACAGAGTTCACACGTAATCTATTGACCGATTCTCATGTGTTTCAAAGTCTAGGTACCTACTCACTTCTTTAATTTGTTCACTCCTTGTCAGCAACCTTTGGCAACATAGAATCATGAGTCCCGGCGTGATACTATCGTCTTTGTGTAACTCCAGGAGGCCAAAACGTTCTTTAACTTCCTTGTATAGGGCCTTTTCGACGTGTTTATTTCTGTAATACGCGGATTTAAAATGTAATTTCGAGTCAATGATTTTATCAATGTTTTTCTCACGATTTGCGTACAAACGGTACCGTCCACAGTTTATTATTGTATGGTAGTCTAACAATAGTCTAGTAATAGGAGCTTTCACACGACTTCGCCGCGTAAGTCCTCCAATTACAAGTAGTGTGACGGTACCGTTGATAATGGATTCTCGCTTAGTGTATTTTCTGATAGGGCACACTATTTGAAGATAGCTTACATGCTATATTCAATCATAAGTTCAGTGGCTTCGTCGAGGTGGTTCGTGATGTACTTCAGCAGTTCGTCTGCAGGGCATGATGACGGCGTGATGAACTGCCCCGTCGGAGATACCATTAGGGGGCCGGCCTCCCTGCAATGCAAAAGCACAAATAAGGGGACTACGCAAGGGTCACATCTTTCCGTAATACCGCCCCTTACGGTCACACAGATCGGTTGATACAGCGATACACGCGCAAAAAACATTGACAACTGCCACTCTTATAACGACTACATAGGTGCTAAATAAAGGTGTGACCAAATTGCACTTGAAAGTTGATAACAAATTGACATGTGACCAAAATACAATAACACAAATTCTGCATACTTGCATTTTTATTATTAGTAAGATTCCGTCATGGCGTTGTTACTGATGTCAATTATAAATTTATTACTATAGATTTGTGACTTTTTTGTCACTTATCTATAATATTGTCTAGTCGGTAGTAGGTACTCACGGTTCGACAACAATTTCATATTTGCTAAGAGATTCGGGAACAGATGATGGGAACTTGTTGCCTCTACCGCGATAGTCGCCAATGGAAGTTATCAACTGCCTCAGATGTTGACAGTATAGGCTGGCGGACACCTTGGGCATAAACTTTCTGAAAAATACAGAACGTTACAAAATAAACCAACCTCTGTGGCATAGTGGTTGAGAAAGTCAGCTAACACGGGGAAGTTTTTTTTTGTAACGATGCGTCCACAACGTCAGTGATTCGAATATCTAATATAAAATATGTCGTTGCTTCATGTCCGATTTGTACAAAATTCATATGTAGTTAAAGAACGAAGCCTTACCTTCTACAAATGTGAATGTCGCGGAGAATACTTGATAAAGCTTTCTCATAATTTGGGATCAATAATAAGGCACTGTCTTGTTGATTGACTTTCTTGATAAGCTGAAAGAAAGCGGCGATAGGTCAGCTAGTGGGAGAACACCCGCCTGCCAAGTAGAGGGTTGCGAGTTCAAATCCCACGGGCACATACCCATGAGTGTCTTGTAAAATCATACGTGGGCACGTAATTGCCACTGGCTTTTCGGTGAAGGAAAACGTCGAGAAGAAACACTTATGTCAGAGAATTATATTCAGACGTATAATCCACCAATCCAGATGAGTGGTGTAGTGGTGTCTGCTCACGAAACTGAGACGTCTTTTGAGGCTCATGCTCAGCAGTGATCAGACACGGGTGTAATGAAGATGATTTTAAGAATTATGAAGAATTCTAAACTGATAGAAATATAATATCTTACCGACAACCACTCATTCCTGACGTCCATTATGTTTAAAAAGACGTCGCCATCTAAGCTTACGCCGGTAAATTGTCCTAGTGCTATATTCCTACCTGTAAAAGAATACAGATTTTAGTTTAAATTAGATAAGTAGTGGTTATAATGTAGGTAACGTTCACGCGTAGTTATATAGATTGCCAGTGTAGATACTTGGTACCCAAACCCCTGTAAGGCGCTAGGCTAGGCCGTGCCGCGGTCGTGACTACTGACTAGTAATTTCGCTCCGTGTCTTATTCTTTAAACACCTATGCTGGCAGGAAGTTACTTAGCAATGCGTAAACGTTCATTACACGTAAGTTATTC
This sequence comes from Hylaea fasciaria, assembly GCA_905147375.1. NCBI lineage: Eukaryota > Metazoa > Arthropoda > Insecta > Lepidoptera > Geometridae > Hylaea > Hylaea fasciaria. The sequence continues at coordinate 5,182,885 of LR990201.1, forward strand.
TAACTTGACTTGGCCGCTTTGAAGTTAAGGTTGCAAGTTCATATTGTTTATTTCCATAACTTGCATTTGAATAAGTAAAGAGTTTTGAGGACCATTGTCTTTTCAATGATAACAAAAAAAAGATAGAAACGAACCTTCTAAGTTAGCCATAATTTGAGGGTGCTGTGTTGCCAATGCCACTAAACTTTGAAGAGCACCTCTGATGTGGCTGATATTCCATCCGTTATCTAATTTTACCTGCAATTTTCAAATAAAATTTCAAATCCTCTGCCAACAATCTTCAAAGGACTGAATTTATTTTCATAGACCCAAACTGTAAACTCTCTCGAACACATTACCTGTCAAACAAAGAAAACTCAATAAAAATCGGTTCAGCTTTTTGGGCGTTACTATGCCACAAACGTACAGACAGACACACAGAGACAAAACATTTTAGAAAAAACAGGCATTATACAAGTATTGCTGAAATATAATAAACTTGATTGCTCTCACACATAGCTGTGACATTTATTGGCTTCAAAATATTTCCTGAATTACGGTTTTTTCTCATTATTCCACCATTTATCTCTCAAAACCTATCATATAAGAATGAACAATAATAAAAATTACTTTTACCAACTTGTTTTATACCATATGATTGGCAAAGGTGATCTATTAAACTATGCACTTGATTTCTTGTTGGAGATGTAGTTTCATATTTATTTTTAGCTTCATCACTATTTGTGTAAATCCAGCTGCTGTAAACAAATGTTAAATTGAATTATTTTATATTGCTAAGGCCTCAAGGTTAAGGTAGCCAAGTGAAGCACAATGGGGACAACTTGGTGGGGAATATGGATTAACATAATTTAATCAAAAAAACTCACATTATATTTTGAACAGCTTTCTTCTCCTCAACCTTTCTCTTCATTCGAGTTGCTTTTTCAAATCCTTCATTGTATTTTTGATAAGCTTTATCAAACTCAATTCTGAAAATTCCATCTTAGATATTATTATTAAAAAATCTATCTTTTTATCTCAAATCATACTATAAATTATCTACTAATAATTTTACCATTAAAGTTAAACAGTACATTTTATTATATTGTTCTTTCATTTATAAAAACATATGCAGATATCCAATAAACATAAGTTATTTATTTATATAATGAATTCAGTTACATTTATTACATTTTTGTTAGTCTTGATTATAGACTTACTTCAAATCAGCTTTTGATTGCGTATGAGGAATTTTATCTACATAGTTGGTCGATATATCACAGGCGTGCAGAACTTTGATCACTGTGTCTCTTACATTGCCACTGTTTAGTTGAATTTTTACTAGTTTAAACTCTCCTGTAACACATTTTGCAATTAATTCCAAAATAAAATGTCTCAATAATCATCCTATAAACAAAAGGAGGCTTTGAAAGTACATTAAACTTACCATCAGGCATATCTTTTTGTCTTAAATAAAATGGCAGAGGTGGCACGGCCAATCTGCGACTAGATTGTTGAGCTTCAATAAGTGCACTTAGTTGTTGCAGAGAGTTTTCATTTGTTTTCTATAACAATTTATAAATATTATAAATAATTAACCTATCTCTGTAGGTATCTAGTTCCCTTTTCCTGTCCGAGATTCAATCTTGGATCAGTGCTTGAAAGGGAAACATCCTTTTTCAAACTCAAACCATAATCAATTACTCTTTCATTAAATATATTATATTTTGTTTTATGGCTCTATTTGTAATTGAGATTTAATTGTTTAACTTGTAAAAGTATGATTTTATAGCCTACCTACTAGCTGCTCTCCATGGTTTCACCAGCATTATATATACAACACCTATAGCTATTTGAAAGGTTGGCATAACTTTTGTATTTGTGAACCGATTGTCATGAAACAAACGCTAATGTTAAGCAAAGCTTACCAAAATATTCCTAATATTTTTCATTTTTCAATGTTCCATCTTTGTTTTGTTCATAAAATTCATGTGTTTTATGTCATAAGATTTTGTTAATTCGTTAAAGGTAATTGTTTACTGTCTGAATCAAGCCTAGCTTGTGTGTATGAATAACAACATGGAATCTTATTCATACTTACTCTTTGTTCTGGATATTTGCCAAAAAGGTCTGGATGAACACTGAAATAAAATGGTCTCAAAGCGGTGGAAACTTCAGCGGAACTGAGATATCTGCATAGAAGTCTAGGAAGGCAGTCACATCTAGAAGAACAGAAAATACCTGCAAAACATACTTCTCACAGAACATTTGTAGAAGTCAGATATGTTAAATATTATAGCTCTGTAGGTATAATATTGATACTTTCTTTCAACCTGATAGCTGCAGCACTTGGTTTATGGTACCGATTCCCTTAAAAAGCTCAAAACATTTAAGTAAGTAATTCAAAGTTATGGGAACTAAAGTTTGAAATTGTGTTGTAAACCTATTGAAACCAGCTTACCTTATTTTAATTCTACAATACATTTTGGATATTTATAATGATGCTGACATGGGGTTATAGGATTACGCGTTATTTACGCGAGGAAAAATTAATATTTTACATCTTTCTTTACTACCACGACCTTGATCTTTTTGATTTTGAGTTTTGTTTTGTTGACAACTTGACACTTTGACAGTTATGTATGACTGTGTGTTTTATCTGTTTGACATTAACATATTATGCAGTATGACATTGACATTCGACAATTTAACGACGTTGACATTTGACTTATTTTCGTCTTCCTGGCACAGGAAGATTCAGGATTCAGAGGAGGGCACCATAAATAGAGGAAATAAAATACTAACGTAAGAGGGCGTTGCTTGATATAGGGTGCATTGGGGTAATTCAGATAGGAATTTTGATGAGATGAGTTGAGGGTTATACTTTGGTTAATTATTCAAAGAAGTTTTACATTTACTGCCATTATTTGTTCTACCTCTATTTACTAAAGAAAAGATTGAGTAATGAATATTAGTAAACTATTAAATATGTAGCTGGATTCTGAAAACTGAGCATTTTAAATACGGAGTCATATTTTTTTGGAATACGGGTAATTACGAACTGTCTTGGGGTTAAACCGAAGTGATTGAAAATTGGACTTAATTGCATCCTGATCGAAGGTTTACAATTATGATGGGGTTATTACAAATTACCGAAAATTGCGCGAAAAGCACTTTTTGGACAAAAATGGACGCTACGCACGTACCGTTGACACTAGCGATTCGCGACGACTGATGCGGCGAGAACAATCAAGGTGGCATCTATATTAAAGTTGTTATTAGAAAAATATTGTTTCGTATGGTAGATATTTTTAGGTTTCGGAATATACCCATTTTCGAAATTACCCCAATGCACCCTACCTACCTACCTAGTCTACTGATTGTCATTCATCGTAAGGAAATAAATATACCTACCTACCTACTTCTTACGTGCATCACATCGCAAAAAAGCAAAAAGACAAATTTAGTACTTAAAACAAAAAACAAAACTAAGTAGATGGATATTCCACATTTTTTTACAATGCGATATAAATAGGCCCTATTCGCAAAGACCAATGCTAGGCATAGAAATTAATTTCTATGATGCTTGGTATGGCTTTAACGCTAAATGGGCACTATTGACGGCAGCTTTATAAGAATAGTAGAATTTATAAAATATTTCTGTGATTTTATTTTAAATACTTAGTTCGTATGCCAAAGCAGGAGATGGCGAGTCCAAATCCCAGTGTGGTCACGTATACCAATTTGTTTCATGTTAAACATTATGTGTATCTACACCTACGTAATCATCACTCGCTTTTCGATGAAGGAAAACATCGGGAAGAAATCAACATGCCCGAGAATTATTTCGGTGGTGTGTTATCCACCAATCCGGACTGGGTTCACGTGGCGGATGGCCTCTAATCGCTCTCACGAAAGTGAGGAGAGGCCTTTGCTCCAGCAGCGTGACAGTATCTAGGTACAGGCTAATTAAGTACCATAATTAATATTAAATAAAATAAATACCTATTGACTTGACATAGGTAAGGCATTCATTTATATGTTTGTTCTATCTACGTAGATCAAATAAAAATATCTTAGGTGTAGGTCCTACTTTAAACTATAGGTAGCTAGGATATATCCGTCCACTGCTGAGTACCTACCTACGGGCCTCCCCTCACTTCCGTGGGGATGATTTACCTAAGCCTTAATCCACCACGGCGGCCTGGTCCAGATTGTTGGATAACACGCCTCTGAATAATTCTCGGGAATGTGAGTTTTCTCACGATGTTTTAGTAGGTACCTATAGTTACCTAGGTAACATAAATAAGTTCATCCATGTGTTCACCACCATTCGCTTGAAAGGCAGACGTTCGCTTACAAAGTAGGTTATTATCCAACCTACCTTCCTAATATTACTTATTATTTATGAACTTATATACTAACTATGGGTATATAGGTCCTGCCTACTAACGTAAACTTAAAATACTGTTTATGCGCATTTTCTAGGCAGGTAGATACGTAGGCTACACGTCATACCCATGATTATTTTATCTATGAAACTACCTACTAGGTAGTATCGAAGTGCCGATCGTGTTTTGTTATTTCTAAGTTCATAAACGCGAGCTTATGGCTCGCGGGCGTGCTCGACGTGCGATAACATAAAATTATAACGAATAGACAGACCTACCACGGAAGCAAAAGGCAGGAAGATATCGCTAATTGCTATAAGTTGGAGGTTAATGGTATAATGAATAGCAGGTGGGCAACGGATTGGCTGTCGTGTGGCTGAGATAAAATCCGAAGGCTGGTGCGCCGCACCGGCCGTCGCGGGCGATGCCGTGACGCAACCGCCGGAGCAGACGCGTTAGCGCCGTGCTCGCCAGCCAGCGCCTGCCTTGCCGAGCTGCTTCGTATAATTGTTACACAGACGACTTCAATAATTAAGCGATAAATATACCAGCACAGCGGCGGCGAGAGGAGGGCGGCAGTCGAGTGGCGGCCGCGTCGCGCACCACACACCCGCACCGAGTGATGGACCCGAAGCTAGTTCGACATTTTTCTATCGGACGCCATAGGAATCTCACCGGACTGGTTCCCGCGCAACGCTGCGTTAGTGCGCCGCTCTGGTGAACCCTTTCGCTTGTAAATGTGCCGATATTTACATATGCGCGCTCGATCTCGCGTCGAACTTTCGATCGGCGCCCGCGGGCCGCGGCCGAGCGCGGAGCTCCGCCAGCCGCCACGCCGCCGCTCGCGCCCCGGCGCGCGCCGCATCAACCTGCGCACCGACGTGCCATGAGCTACGTATGTCCTCAATAAGGGCCTGTCTCCCACTCAATCCCTACATCCTGGTAAATGGGATTCCACTGTGTGATCTCCTCATACAACTGCTCTAAAGCTCCTTTGGACATTGGGTGTGAGATAGGACCTTTAGCATTATTATGATCATAAAACCTAATCACAATTAACACACTACTGTAGGTACGAGCACCAACATAACAGATTGTAACGTGGTCTCGTTGAAGCGTGAACGGTTGAAGCGGTGGTAGCCTAGTGGGCGAACGTCCGCCTTCGAAAACGGAGGTGGCGAGTTCAAATCCCAGTGCGGGCACGTACCAATGTGTTTCTAGTTAAAACATATGTACGTAATTATCACTCGCTTTTCGGTGAAGGAAAACATCGTGAGGAAACCAACATGCCCGAGAATTAATTCGGAGGCATGTTATCCACCAATTCGGACTAGGCCCCCGTGGTGGATTATGGCCTAAACCTCCTCACGATAGTGAGGGGAGGCCTTTGCCCAGCAGTGGGACAGTTACAGGCTGAATTATTATATATTATTAACGTGGTCTCGGCGAATCCTTGTTCTACGCAGTGTGTAGAAGAAAGCCATAAAATTCTAACAGTTAGGTACCTACCCCTTGAAATCGATCAAGAAACTAAGAAAGGTAGGTATCGAGTCTTCTATTATTCTTGATCTATTATTACAGTATACTATCGAGTACTACAACAAACACAGCTGCTCTAAGAATAGGTGAACTCCGAATTTCAAATGCCATAATTATTGTATTTCGCAAAGATGTTGAGTCTAGAGAACAATTTCAATATTCTGTGTAATAATTAAATTAAAGTTGGTTAGCTACTTAGCTCTATACCTAAATAAACACGTTCTGAGAACATCAGACATCTCGTTTGCGATGGTAATACGCAACCGGCAAGATATGAAAATAAATTTATTACCTTGCTCCAATTCAATCACTTGACAACATACCTACCTACTACTTACTGTGACGTATTTTCGTATCTAACTGAGATGACGTAGGGTTATTACTTACTAGCTATCATATAAGTAAATAAACGCATTACGAACAACTAAATCAAATAAAACAAGTACATAGACCTACGTAAACACACACAATATATTATACACTATTACTTATTACTCGTAGTTATCGGCAAAACAGGAAAACAGCTAGGTACAACGCTTTACGGTGATCATAAGGGGGGCTTCGTCACCTGTCCTGATGTGTCCTGCACGAAATTATTAAGCTTCACTTTGGGTGGACTGTAAAAATCCACTTTTCAAATCATTCCTCAGTAATTACAAATAAAATTCAGGAGCCAGGTAGTAGTTAGTATTCGTAGGTACAGAAGAAACCGGTCAAACGCGAGTCGGACTCGTCCACGAAGGGTTCCGTGCCATTATCTATACAAACGAACAAAAAAACGTTTGTTGTAGGTATGGGAGCCCCCCTCCCATTATTTTTAGTATATACCTACATCATCTGTGAACATTTCAGATGTCTAACTATCACGATTCATGAGATAGGCAGCCTGGTGATATACGGACAGATAGACAGACAGACAGATATAAGCAGACATACAGACAAGCAGACAGACGGACAGACAGCGAAGTCTTAGTAATAGGGTCCCGTTTTACCCATTGAGCGCGGAACCCTAAAAACCACATACATTCCCATGGCGTGTTTTGAAGCTTCGGGATTCTATGATTTTTGTATATAGGTTATCCTTTCCTGTGAACTAACCGTTACGACATGGACGTCCGCAGACATCTTTCTTCAGAAGTCTAGTCCTAGAGGAAATTATTTTTCATATGCTCTCCTCTCTACTACAGGTGTCCAAAAGGTCGCTCACGTTCCCATCGGAAATTCCGCTCATTATGGTAGTTATTGGCATTGCTGATGAATTCAATAACACCAGAACAGGTAGACCTTCTTTATTATCACATTACTAGTAGTAAATGGTAGAGACTTAATTATGTATTTTTTGTTGGGAGTCATTAACTTTTCCTCGTTTTCTAAAAACAACATTGAATTAATAATAAGCACGTGACAGAATCGTGTTATGCATAACATTATATTCTCGTAACACTATAGAATAATAAGAGTAAGTTTTACCAACGTTGCTGTGTTGTAGTCCTGACCTGTTGTAATCTAGACTACCTAGGTACGTCTATTATGGTAGAGACGAGATAGCAATTCCTTAAAACATAACCACAACTCAAACTTATCAGTATTTATGTTTCGTCTGCTACTACTTGGACTGCTCTCATGAGGACCGCAAAGAAATATTTACTATGTTATACACAATTTTCACGACCCTGCCGCTGTGTTGGCTGGTAGATTTATTTTTATTTTTATGTAACTGTGTAATACCTATACCTGCCTGATCCCAAAGCAATGGCAGTGGTACCCAGAACTTTGGATACCATTATCTTGTGCCGACGGCAATATAATTATCCCTTTCACGCTGAAACTTGAAGCATCAAAGTCCATATAATATACCTAGTGCCTACATACCCGTATTTGAATATATATTGTGATTCCTGTATGTCAATTTCCTCATTATATTTTCCTTCACAGTTATTATTGCTCTAACTAACTACTTATAGTGAAGCACCCGCACATAATATTATTATATAACATAGTAGTACCTACTGTAGGCAGGCATGCTATATCTAGTACGGGAGATTGGTGGTCGTCGGAGCGTAGCCAGCAAAAGGCCTTCGGTACGCTTCGATGGCTTTGCAGGCACCTCCCCATTGATGGTGGTAGGAGGTTTTTGTTACCATACGTATTTACTACACAGCACTTAGGATTGCGTAAATTTGTGCGGTACTTCATTGTGCTCGTCTCCTCCTCACCGTGAACCATGTGGCACATACCCAGAGTAATTGACTAGAAACTGCTCGTTAATCTGAACAGTAATAAGCTTTAATATGTATATAATAAGATACTACTTCTTTATACGGACTCTTGCTGGAAAAACTCGACTCTATACCACTGCAACCATTTGTCTTTGACTTACGGGCGATACTAGGTCTACTCCGGTTAAATCCTGCATCTGAGTAAATACATAACTTGTAATGATATAATAAAAAAGACTTGCTGACATAAGAATACCTTTAGTATGTTCTCATTTATGTGAAATTTAAAATTCTGAAAAGTCTAATCATATACAAGTGATATGCGTCAGTTGCATATTGTGACCTACCGAGAAGACGTCATAAAAACCAAGGCAAGGAACTATGTATATTTTAAACTCACAACACAATATCTTACAAAGTATTCGCAATCTACATTTGCCTAGAAAATAACACAATATAATACTCGTAATATGTAAAATTATCGAACTTTTTGAAAAAAGTTGATGCAATGGCAATGGTTATTGAAAGACAAGCATGGTTGCCCAAGCTATAGGTGCCTATAAATGTAAGGCTATACGTCTGAAAGCTTCGCTCGTCGCGATGTCATCGATAGCCCTTAGAATCTTTATCTCAAGTCTGCAACGTAGCAGGTTTGGCGGCCGCGTATCCACAGGCACCAGTCTGTAGCCACTAACACACACTAGCTCACGCCCGCGAACCGGTCTCTGATAGACTTGTGCCACCACCACCGTTGGGTACAACTACATAATTTAAATAAATGATAAAGCCTCATGTTGCGCTTTACAATTAAAACCGTTAAAGACAGACGCTACGATTTCGTTAGCCCGTTACGTAATTAGAAAGTAACAAAACAAGGAAAGTATTCGGTTCGGAAGGATGTTGAGAATTTAAGGTGTAATCTGTTAGTTTTTACAGACAAAGGTGCCATAATCATTGTACATAAGCCCACCTTTGACTAGTATCAACATAGTCAACATATTGGAGGATTTATATATATATCCCTACCTATATAATGTACCTACGTAGTATATTAAAATATCATCACACTACTACAAAAATAAGAAAATTTACAAAGTGTATGGAGTTTCCGATAATGTTGATTCTAACGAAATTGGAAAAACTGATAAAGTTAGTTATTTTAAAGCCTGTCTCAAACTCATTCGCTTTTTAGCGGTTGTATTCTCTTCAAAATCACTAAAAACAAGCTTCAGCAGGTTTGTATTCAAATTGGCTGCGACATTGGGGTGATTAACATGAACGATAGGTGCTCTAATTGGGATCGAATCTTAGACGCCATCATTCACATACAGATCTGAATCTACGTACTTATTCATCGCCTTGTAAGTATATGATATACATAGGTATTCTATGGCACTGCGACCACATTAATACTGGGATTGGTGGATCATTGATGCCGTAAATCAAATTAGCTATTTCTTCACAGTTTCAAAAATAAATTTTATTCTAACGACATAATTATAAGCAGTTCCACGTGTTAGTTATTTCAAGTTGCTAAGCTTTTTGCCTTGATCACAAAATAAATATATACTTAGTACCTACTTAGCTACTAAATTGTTTATCATGTCGATGAAGTATAGTAACCAGATGAGCACTGAGCAAGTCATCTATATAACACGATAACGACACGACCACTAGAATAAACTAAGAATTGGCGAACAACAAGTTTAGAGTATGACTGGTTTTTTGGCGTCGTCACTCGGACTATATGCACCAACAAATGCATATAAGGATTTGTTGGTAGCTTTATACAAAAATGCTTTATTTATTTGTATCCGCATGTCTGTAATCGAGGTTTATGTGTAAAATCCACGCCTTGCACGTTAGGTACATGTACATTAAATGTATGTACATTGCTCATACTCATAAATTTAATGAATATTATAATAACCGGGCCTACGTTGTGTTGTACACCCAGAACAAACAAACAATTTTATTTGGTTCTCAGATTCAGCTGGTACCTACAGAAACTCCGAATTCCTGAAACTATACAATACGTCCGCTACAGATGGACAATAATTAGCAAGAATAAATGCAATGAAATACATTATTGTGTTGTGAATATGTGACAAAGCTGCATGAACGTGACTTGATCGTAGTGAGTTTATAGTAGAAACCGGTATTGTTGGAATTATTTCATTTGATTATAGAAACAATTGATTATACGTACGAAAATATAATATGTCGAGGAAAATAAACGTGTAAAGCGAATAAAGGGTAATTGGTGTAAATATTATGTACTTGGTACAATTAATTGTGAATGAAGTTACCTATCCTATGTTTGTATAGTATGCTATTTCCATGTGACATAATTAAAAAAAAAATTTGGTAGGAAACGCTATCTTTGCACGAAATAAGTAGAGAGTTTGCGATAAAACGTATTAATGTATGCATGTATCTATTTGAAATCTATCTGTGTATAGATAATAGTATACTGTGCCCTGCGGATTCACTTTTATGCCACAGGAACCGTTCATGTTTCAGGTATAAAAGTAAAATTATTTCACACTTTGCGAACAATCACGTTGAGCCGTTGCTTTGTTGCTATGCGAAACAAGAACAAATATCAAACACGCTTTCTTTGTAAGGTATTATTATTAATATCATTATTAGGATTGGACAGGACAAAATTCTGGGCAAAAAACATTGCTATCTCTAATAAGAGTAGAGTTTCCAAACAATAGATCATTTCATTATATTTAGTATAATTACCTAGCATCAAATTATAAATTCCGTTATTTATTAAAAGCCAGCACCTAAGTTTAACGTGTCAACTTTGACAACATACATTGTCTCAAACTTACGTGAGATTTTCATCAAACGCTAGCTTATGTGCTTACAAATTGAGTAAAATTATCTACTCATCCATGCCCTGTCCGTCCACACAGAGAGGAAGCAAAGTAACGTTACGTAAAAGCTAGCTAAAGGTGCATCCACCCTCTATATATATGTGTACGTGCCTATCAAAGTCGGTTATCTGGTTGTCAATTTTCAAATTTCACGATATGAAACTTGTAGGTACGGGACGTATTTATTTTTGGTCGTGATTTAAACATTTTAACATAACTAGTTATTCAAGGTTGAGATGGTGAGACGCATTAATTCTCGTACAATATGGATGTCCCCCTGTCATTCAGACGAATAAATAGTTTTTTTGTATTATTGACTACGCGTTGATTAGAATATTCTATTTGTGGGGATTTATGGAGTGCCTATAACATGGGAAATGGAATGCCCGCCACACCTGTTGTGGCAGGCATTATACCATAATATATATATAGTAAGAAATCTAAGATACAATTTTTCTTTAATTTTACCAATTTAAAAGGTTTAAACATTCTGATAAACCTTGTAAAACATCTCATATTATCCCACGGGTATTACACGCCCTTGAAGTAAATAGCCACTATTTAACTAAAAAATCGCCATTAGAAGCACCCCAACAAAGGCCTTTCTCCGCAGTAATTAACTACTACACTGGTTGAAAGAAACTAAGTAATTAGCACAAAATAGACTCTATTCATACTAACTAGATAATCGATTTCAACAGTTCTGGTATTAGGGAACAACGGAATCTTTTATTTAAGATCCTTTAGTGCCATTACTTATATCGCTTTACACTCCAAGAATCGAATGCATTGTTTTTGGGAGAAGTAAGGAGTTGAAATAAATTACGTTCCCACATTAATTTTCACGTCACGTGACATGCCATTCTTAGAGACGATCACCATAATATTATCATGAGTATTTATCAAAAAGTATAATAATATAGCTAATTATTGTTTGTACATTATTATACTATTTAAGTTGCATTGCAATTGAATGGGGTAATGCTTTTAATATTATGTCAGGTTCGGTAGTATCTTGGGCAGTAGGTATGTATAATGTACCTACCTAGTAACAGATAAAAAAAATGAAAGATGCGAGTACAAAACTCGTTTAATTACATCATTCGTGCTAATTAATAACGATCCTACGACTGGTTCACGAGTACGGTCTTTCAAGCAAGTGGTGTCATGAGACGATAGTCATCAGTAGTTTGTCACTTCTGCCAATGCAATTGGACACCTCTATGCATCGCGCAGTAGGCGGTGCACTCATTAGGACTTTATCTTTTAACTAATTCTTACTCGCGGCTTCGTTCACGGTGAATATTTTTTATTGTATTAAAAGACAGTTCTTCTGAAATCAATGGCCCATGCCAGCTCCGTCCCACCTACAAAAGTAATTTTATGATATACTAGAAGCACCTCGCGGTTTCACCCGCGTTAACTACTATCCCGCGGGAACCTGTAATTTTTACGGGAGCAAAAGGTAGCCTATGTCACCCGAGGATAACATAGCTTCCCAACAGTGAAAGAATTTTTCAAATCGGTTCAGTAGTTTCGGAGCCTATTCATTACAACCAAACAAACAAAGTTTTCCTCTTTATAATATTAGTGTAGAAAAACATTATCAAAGGATTAAAAAATAAAACATTTTTATCAGTACTTTTCGTAATGTCTAATCATTTGATCAGTAGTTATGTTAGGAATAAAACAGATTATCGTACATTTATTTCATAAATTAACGGGAAGATACATTTGATCCTTCGTTCGTAGAAACACGATGAGCAGGCGCATGTATTATACCATGAATTAATTATCCAATTAATCCTCTCAAGTGAGCGTACTTGCGATGATACGGGGTAATTGATCACAAGGTTGTATGATTGTATTTCTCAGGAAATTGTTCAAATTGCTTCTCGTTGTGACTATCGGTTTAAAAACAAAATGAATTTCAAAATGAGCTCTATTTTTAAAATACTCTGAAATTAATGCTATTATTCCGTTGTGTGACTTTAATGGAATCAATGTCCTTTAAGCCTGTAGTGACAGTATAAATGCAGTTTTGCAGAATTGCATATTTTGTAGAGCGACTGACTGGGTGCCCCCCTCCGCCGGCAGTCGTCTCCAGTATAGTGTCCAGTGCACTACGTCATGTATTGAGTAAGAATAAAAGTGAATATTAATTGGTATTTCTGCAGTTCTCATTTAAAAGACATTCGCCCTCTCGCCATAGATTGTGGGGCTAGGTACCTATAGACTTTATATATTTGTAACGAGCACCCCCACAAGCCAATAATTAGATATTACTAAAATATCCATGTGGCATAGCTACCTACCTATACTATACCTATACATACCTATATTCATAATTAAATTTGTTGATCAAATGATTACGTAGGAAATTTATTTCCTACTTAGTCAATCCCGCATAGCTAGTAAAATATTTACTATTACAAGGAATGAAACACAACCTCGAATTATTTGAATCCCGTTACCATAGATAGGTAGGTACCTAATTGAAAAAAAAAACACAAGTACTCGTCAAACGGTTAAAAATCACTTTCCTCTTCCCTTTATTTTCTTGCAAAAGGAAATCTTCACTTACCTACATCTAAAGTTCCCAAGAACACGATAGCTGTCAATTTAGCAGGAGCATTCGACTGTGTCCGCGAGGGGCATAATCTGTGAGACGGTCGTTGATCTAATTGAGAGAGCATTTGAGCTGTGCGTGTGTGATAATGGACTAATTATGGACATCAAGACGAAGTGGTGAGTCAACAGGCAGGACGCGCCGCCCGTGGGTGGCAGACTGCATGGCTCCGAGTACTCCTGGTACTTTACTAACTTGTGGGTTTTTAATACACGCTCTGTAGATTCTGTAGTGAGCTATATACGCTATTTGACTTTTGGCCAACTTTAAAAAAGGAAGGGTTCTCAATGATGTATTTATTTTTACTTTTATTTCACCTATGGCGAGACATACGAGAGGAGACTCCCCGAGTAGTATTTTTGTCAATCGATTGATACCTCTGATTCTAACACGTCCCGGGCACCCTTAGGCTACAACATAGATCAAACACTATGCGAACATGGTGAAACATTTGGGTACTGAAGGTCAATGATCTCAAGATTACTAAAAAGAAGAGAAAATAGTGTCCACCGTTATATATTCTCTGACCACATCAACCAGAAGAAGCCGATAATATTATGACGGCACTTCCCATGATGTTGCGTATTCGCGTATTAAGCATTTAGAAAGGGACACAGCTATTCAGACTCATGGTTCTTCTTACCATTTTCAGACCATTACTTGCGCCCTTACATGAGGAGTATCATCATAATACCACAACATGAAGAACGTGTAGAACAAGACTAGCAACAAAAACTTAATGTGCTTGTTTTGGAATTGAAAGAAAGTACACATTAAAATTGGCACTTGTATCAAGGATCTTTCGTACACTAAAAATAAGTAATTGATTTGTGTAAATTGATTTGGTAAATTTTCATTACATTTGGCATTATGATAGAATAAAGGGTATTAGAACACTGTATCGATAGTGACACATAATGAGTTACTTACATATTTATATACTTACAACATCTTACAATAACGACAATGGAAACAAACAAACATACATGTGTTACCACAAATAGGTACCGGCTTAGCAGACGGCTAAGCACTAGCCTCTGCCGGTACCTATATATTACCTCACGAATGCAAAAGTCACATAAAGCATATACTGCAAACACCTAAATCGATGTCCGGCAGAATCGCTTTAATTTCAATTTCGGCGCCGGCGCAAGCCCGCTTGGAATCTCCGGCTGACTTTCGCTGGCAGCACAAATTAAGTAGGTATAACGGCACGAAAACGACACGAGCCAAAAAAAGAATATAGCTTTAGTGTTTCGCGTAACGGCGACGGTAGCCGAACGCACAGTAGCTCCATCGGTGATTTGCAAAATGATTTCATACAATTATACCGATTGGATCTCTTAACTGGTTTTTATAGCTACGAGATTGAGTTAAAAACGCTTTTGAAATTACCACTCACGTCGGAATGGCACGTTGACATGATTGCGTACAGAGTAAGTACTAATATACGAGTAGATGGGGTATTTTTTTGGTTCGTGTTCAATTTTTGTGGTAAATTATATTTCACACTTATTTGTCGGTCAAGGTTAGCTACTCCTATGTAGGTGTATGAATGGGTACAGATATTTTGAAGTAGCAATGAAATACGAAGCTCAATAGTCAGGCTTACAGTATAAATATAAAGTGTATACAATATATATTATTTAAAATCCAGACGCACAATGTGTAATCTTTTAAAAATAAAAAAACCGTTCAGAGACCGTGAAAAACTCCACTGTAATATTATTTCATTAAAAATCTATAAATCAGAATATTGGCCACCATTCACATATTTGTATTACTATAAACCAAGAAGCCCTGCACCTGTTGCAGAAAAATACGAGAGTTTAAATAGTGCAATCTGTAATGTGCGTAACATATTTTGCACCTGATCGAATCTTTCCTTCATTGTTATGGAACAGTCATCGGGAAGACACGCGGTGCGTGAGTTTTATCTCCCAATATTTACCTTTTTCTTACCTATTATCTACTCATTGTTATAACTTTGGCGGCAGGTGCGTTGAATAAGTTTAAAAACAACGTTACGAGCACCTTTTATCTGATGAACGTGAAAAAGGCAACGTCTAAAGTATTAAAGGAAACGCATTATAAACTTCGATAAGGACTGTCAGGAGTTGTGGCTTATCTGAGTTTTGGTTGATGACTCACTAACAAATAAGTACCATCAGAAGTGTTTCCAGAGTGTTTGGGACATGTTCGTACAGGTTGAGATGTCTTGTTCTAGAAAACGATAGCGAACCCAAATGACTAAATATGTTTCTAAGTAATAATATACATAAGCAACTCAAATTGTATACGAAGTATGAATTGAATGGGACCTTACCAACATGACACGCTTCTGATTGCAATTATTGTTTTGACTTTGTAGTGCTACATTTTCTTAGCTTATTTTTTTCCAACGTTAAAAACTAACCCAAAAGTTAAGAAAACTTATTAATTAAAGTAATAAAACAGAATATTACAAACATACAATTAAAATTAAAATAATTGCTGCTCATGCATGACAGTAATTTTTAGTCATATAAAACCAAAATTCATTTTCGTAGCACTCCGTAGCAATTTCGTAGCACTTTTTTCGTAGATTGTAAAATATGGTAACCGATCTAAAAATTTTTTTTTGAAAATATTTTTTAATATTTTCGTGAATAATATTTGTCGCCCCGGCAGGGCTAATAAAATAAGCAGTGAATATTCCAGTTGGTGTAAAAAATCTGCAATAAAATCATGTATACATTTTGGCTTTCGTAGCCTGTGACGTAGCATACTCGTAGCAAGATTCCCGCCCGCCTACGTAAGTTAGTTACGTTGCATGTTTTGCCATCCATCGTTTGTTGCAGTATTTTTTGAGTGTGAGCTATAGTATTGTCGATGAGATATTTGGCCGATAGCTGGTGCAAAGCAGTATTGAAGCGAGTGGTCGGGGTAGGTTCTCGGGGTGAGTGGGGTGTTTAGCGACCGGGGCGGGGCGGCACGCGGGGCGGGGGCGGCCGGGCACGCCCGCGGCCGCGACGACGCCGCTGCGTCTGGCGCGCCGCTGCGAGCTCACTCCGACCGCGAGAGCCGCGTTGTGAGCACGCCATGCGCGCCACCTCGGCCCACACACCGCGCCGACCGCGCGACTGCTCCCGCGCACATGCCCGCGCCAGTGATGTTACCGCATTCTGTTGTTATGTGCTATCGGTTCGTTCGTGAACGAGTGACATTCCACCTATTCCCGAAACGTTGATTGTGCCCGGACCCCTCGCGGATTTGTGTACCCGTCGACGTTGGATGCGTTAAATTTCGGGTGAGTGAGAGAGGCGAGTGGCCGTGCGCCCGCGGCCGGTTTGACCGCATTATTTTCGAAATACGTACACCGCAATCCGGTCGACCGCGCTAGAACGATCAAAACATTACAACAACAACATATAAATTTCGGTGATATCCAAAACTTCTCCAGATGTTACCATTGTCTCGTATCGAGCGGTCTATTACTCGGAAGCTTTTCCCTTGAGCCAATTTGTACCAATATAAGTTAGTAGGTATCACAACTCAAAATATTTTTGTAGTTTCATCAATTTACAAAATTAAAACAGCAACAGTTTTGGGCAACAACAAATTTACTTGGAACATGTTGTCTTGTTCTGTACGAAGCACGGCGCATCCCGTTGATGTCTTTTACAGAACGCTTTTGGAAAGTGCTCAAGCGATAAAACCATGTTTATTGGATGTTTGTGCAACATATCTTGTTTTTTCGTTTCTCTTAATTTTAATACGGTTTTAATGTTCCTCAATATAAAACTTTAATTAAAATTCCATTTAACAAGTTGGTGTTTTCACGATTTGTATATCGGTATTGGTGAAAAAATTCTCTTTTGTTTGACGGGAATTTGGTTGGCTAAAAGCTACATCGTTTTAATTATATTAATGTTATATAGTTAGCCAATATGTTCGGCCTTTGAAGCCTAAGTTAAGGTCGTCTGTACCGGCAGTGAAGTTTAGAGGAAGGCCAGTAGTTAGAAGTTTTTTTCTCGAGTATCACTAACGAGTAAGGAGAGATAAATCGCCTTCGTTTGTTTACAACCGCAGTTGTATCGGGTTTTATGATACGCCGTAGAAAGTTAGATGTTGTTACAAGAGCGATAGGCTCTTACGTGTAAAGTGGTATATAAATACTATTGTTGTGGTCATGTTGACCAAACTATAGTTCGGTGTTTAGATGTTCGTTTTTTTACCAAATAAACGTTATTGTGATGTCCTTTGATGAATTTCGAGATCATTGCCAATAGTGGCAATTACAAATTAATTTGAACGATTAATAGAGACATTTTATTGTATTATTAATACATAGAAATATTTACAAATGAAATTAGATAAATATGTTTGCTCTGGGTCCTTATTAAAGATTCGTAATTATTCGTAATTAATTAATTTGAGATAAAACATTGGTAATTAATTTGAAGCCCTTCTTAAGTCATGCAACTTGCACATTGTAGGTAATGTGCAAGTTGCAATGTGCAATTGTTCCATGACTTTGTCTGTGTTAAAAGACGTACGACAGTAATTTTGGTTGGACAGATCACAATCCGATGTATTTTATTTTTTAAATCATTTAGTTTCTTCCATTCCAAATTACAATATATTAAGTAGGTATATTTCAATCTATACTTACTGATAATGTATTTCAATGCATCAAATTGTTTATGCTGACGATGCTTAAATACCAATACATATTTCTATTTTTAGTAGAAACGATAAAATGTAAAACAATACCGATTACAATAGTTTGTTGCCCTAAAACGAAATGTCTAACAGACCGCTATCAGTTTAGGCAATGTTCCTAAAATAACTATTTCCGTTTAATTGATAATATTATTATGACTGTTTTAGTTCCATCAGAATATTAGATTTGCACTTTGGCATACTGATATTACCGATAGCCCCGGTAGTCTCTAGGTCGTGTACTATTGTCAGACCGGCATATAAGCCTACTCAGTGAAATAAATATGTATGAGAGCATTACAATGTTATGTTGGTGCATTCATTAGAAACTCACCTAGAGATAAACCGACTGCCGGTTGCATACAATATCACTCATTGTGAGCCCACTAACTGCTAGTAATATGTTGGCCAAACTCTAGGAAATCCCTCGGAATTCTTTATAATGTTTAAAACTGAAAACCGACATTTACTGTTTGACTATTATCCTTCACATTAATGAATGAATCATTTCATATTATGTTTCTTTTTGAACTAGGGTTTCAGTTTTTTTTATAATTTATTAGGTACTCCTATTTTCCGCCAAATCTTGTGAAATTGCGAAATGCTAACCCAATTTCTCCATCTTTTCAGGTGGGTCGAGGAGAATTATGCGTGTGTGGTGCGCATGCGCGGTGGTGTGCGCGTTGGTGGCGCTGTCCTGTGCCGGCGCGCTGGACGAGGCGACGCTCGCCGCCGCCGAGCGGCAGCTGCTGGCGCTGCTGGGCATGCCGCGGAGACCCGCGCGCGCGCCCGGCGCGCCGCCGCCCGTGCCGCGCGCCATGCGCCTGCTGTACGAGGCCGACGGCGCCATGCCCGCCGCCGCCGCCAACACCGCCCGTTCCTACCACCACACTCCGACGCAGCTCGACGACCGCTTCCCCGGCGAGCACAGGTTCCGCCTGTTCTTCAACCTGAGCGGCATCCCCGCGGACGAGACGCCCCGCGGAGCTGGCATCACTTTCCACCGCATGTCTGACGCGACGAACGCGCAGAGATTGCTCATGTACGACGTGGTGCGACCCGGCCGCAAGGGCCGCAGTGCGCCCGTCTTGCGGCTCGTCGATTCGATGCCGCTTTCGCCCGGCGAAGGCACCGTGACCGCGGACGCGATAGACGCCGCGCGGCGTTGGCTTCGAGAGCCGGAACATAATCATGGACTATTAGTGCGCGTCATCGAAGAAGGTGCACGAAACGTGGACGCTCACAGACCGCACGTGCGGGTGCGGAGACGAGCAAACGAGGAGGACGACGAGTGGAGAGCGCGGCAGCCGACGCTGCTGCTGTACACGGAAGACGAGCGCGCACGCGTCGCCCGCGAGAGCAGTAGCCCGCGGCTGACGCGCAGCAAACGAGCGGCGCAGCGGCGGGGTCACCGCGCGCACCATCGCCGCAAAGAAGCGCGCGAGATCTGCCAGAGAAGACCGCTGTACGTGGACTTCGCGGAGGTCGGATGGAGCGACTGGATCGTCGCGCCGCACGGGTACGAGGCGTACTACTGCCAGGGTGACTGCCCGTTCCCGCTGGCCGACCATCTGAACGGCACGAACCATGCGATCGTGCAGACGTTGGTCAACTCGGTGAACCCGGCCGCGGTGCCCAAGGCGTGCTGCGTGCCCACGCAGCTCACCTCTATCTCCATGCTTTATTTGGATGAACATAATAAAGTGGTGCTCAAAAACTATCAGGACATGATGGTGCTGGGCTGCGGCTGCCGATGACGAAGGCGCCCCCCTCACCCAGTGCGAACCTAGTGATAAATCGTGGACCCAGTGTAAATATAGTGATGGCCTCGAAAATTGTAAATATCTATTTGTGTATATACTCGTGTAATTATTATTTTATTGAAATGAAGATATAATAAATCATGTAATTTTATAAAATGCTCAATTTTCATTTTCCTGAATTGTACAGTTTCAATTAATAATAGCCAATTAGTAAGAAAAATTAAGATAACAACTGCTATCTCTTCTACATTTTGGAGCTTGGCATTTTCATTTGAGGCTTTTTTCGATTTTCTTTTTCCGATTTCGATTTTAGTAGCTTTGCTTTTAGTGTAAAAAACTTATATATTATATGCACATTAATTTTCAATTATCGCAGAATACTTCAGGACCTAGATGTAGTATGTAAAGAACAACATTGCATTAGCTGTATCTAGGTCCAAAAGTATTCTGCGGTAATTGAAAACTAATGGACATTTATAAGTTCATAATATCAAAATGTTAGAACGACCAGCCAAAATAGCGCACGTGATTATTATAATATGCGAGCTATTTTTGAAATTAGGGATGATACTACACAGTAAATTAAACCATTAACCTACATGTTGATCAAGAACAGTGTGTAAACACGATATTATACAAAATATAATAATTGTAATATTATTTAAAACCGGCCTATTTCTATTGTATTATTGTATCTGTAGGTACCTTTACTTACAAAAACTGTACCGTTAAAAGCAAAATTAATTCGCTTCAATAAGTGTTTTCATGAAATCTACAACAATATCATAAGGCCATGAGGTAGATATTAAATAATACATATATCCAAGATATACCTACCTACCTATATCGTACAATGTTTAGGCAACGTGTACAATGTACCTAGGTACCTACATTGTAGTACATATAGGTAGTTGTGTACTTTCGTAAGTCCTAAAAACGTACATAGAAAAAGAAAAATCCATTTAACTTTGCAATTGTTCATCAGACCTCGGCGAATTCCCGACCAATTAAAGACTGTGGAAGGACCAAACCATTAAGGGTTTTATAGCTTTGTAAGTGGCACCTGAATCAGAGTTGTGGCGTGGAGAATATTTTAATCAAATCTATATATTTTCTTGATGACCAAAATTGTATAACAGGTACCGATAGATACTTAGAATAAATATAAATGTCTAACAGCATATAACTAAACGTTATGTTATGAAGCGTACAAGGAAATATTTTCTTGTTTTTTTATTCGAATTACTGTTTTAATATTTTATTATTCCCAGAATATATCGGAATAGATACGTCATCCTACGGCTGGTTATAGATATATTAAACGTTGGTTCTTAGCTGAGATTGCGCGGAAGAGAAGACTTATTATAACACCGCCAATTGCATTAAACAATATATTTTATTTTCATGGTGTGTAATTACATTTCATATACCTATAATAGGTATTTTAATAGAAACTACAATGCAGTAGATAGGTACAAAAAGGAAACGAAACGACACCATACCACAGATCACTAAATACTTACTACACCATAAATTACCTATAGAAGTATGGATAGCTACGTACATATTAATACCTATAGAATTTTATGTAATGCGAGTCGGTATTGTATCCATATAACCTGTAACAAGGTCATGGGTAAGTGCACTTTCTGAATGAATGAACCCATAACGATCGCTATTGTTAAACGACTGTACTAAGGCACAGCTTGCGGTAGGTTCTGTAAGTCTGTAGGCCATAACTCATGTACTGTTCGCCAAAACACTGTTATTCGGCTGCAAATATAATCCGCAATAATTGGAGATGCCAAATCTTTTGATTACTCGTTTTGGTTGTTAATAAGCTCTCGCTAACTTGGGCTCTTTGGTGTTGCAGTTGGGTTAGTTGGCTCAAGCATTCTTATTGCTTTATACGAGTTATGGTCACATTTTATATATAATTGCTCAAATGAGTCGTTTCATAAAAAATAACAGAAATATCAAAGATAATGCCCACTATTACATAAAGAGTAGCATGTACGCTGTATGTGCTTAAATATAAGATAGTAGAATGGAATATACAATACTTTATTGTGCGCCAGTTATAAAAAAATACACAAGGGCTAAATCTATAGTACAATGAACGAACTTATATCTAAAATCATTCTCTTCCACGGTAACTTTTCAGGAAATAAATAATGGAGAGTCAGCTCATGCCAAACTAGGTACCTACTCTACAGGAAATTATAAAAAAATAATTGAAGAATTTTCTACAAAAACTGTAAATAACAGTTGAGATCAGAAATATTTTAATATTTAATATTAATATAATATATTAAAGAATAAGGAAATTAAATTCGGACGCGCATTGCTATATTAATAGAAGTTATCTATACTATTAAGCAGATATCGGTCAAATCAAAGATCATCAGATATCGAGGAAAGATTATTTTAAATAAAATCCATTTAGAGTGGGGCAGGCAGGTTTCTGAATTTCAAATATTTCGTCACAAGGTGGCTATATATCATGTTTTTGCCGACCGCGGCCGACGGAATGCCCGCCGTATAATTTGGCCGGCCACCCGGCAACTGTTCGTCTGTCGCGCTCGCCGCCCTACGTCTATATTATCAGTAGATAAATTCATGCTTTGTCTTTGCCTCGTATTTCGTCCTTTCGAGATTTCGCTTTTGTCCTTTTTTTCGTTAACCGTGGACGGCAACAAAAAACTGAGTGGAGGCGAACGAAGTGGGTATAATTTATTTTATAGTCGGCTCGCTCGTAACTCGGCGGTGGACGGCTGGACGCCGATTAATCCCCATCTCGGCGTAATTAACGTAAATGGATTGGTCGGAGCCGGTGGCTGTGAGTGACCGCGCCCGCCGCGAGGCCCTCCGTCACGGTGACCACACCCTGTTTACATACCTAACACCCGCGCGAGACGCCGCCGTTCACGGTCCTAGATTCGAGCAATTTCTGTAGCGATCCGAGGCACCAATTAAGCGATTATTTTTTTAACCGCAGGCCGAATGAGATGCGATTCGTTTGTGATTACGCTCGGTGGAGGCTTCGTTTCCAGAGGAGCGCGGACTTATCCCCGAGGGAATTATAATTGTTTTGCATTCTTGCACGGGAATAAAAACAAAAGGCTGAACCCGGGCCCCCCGCGCTGCTCAACGGCGCAGACCAATGTCTGACGGCTCGCATTCCCTTCAGACAAAAAGCTACGAATGAATTAGAGCGAGCTTTCGACTTCGGTTAGAAAGATATTGCTTTTTTGTGAACTCGTAGAGTGTAATTATTACCAAACTTAATTATAGAATCTGCCTGCTGATTCTTAAAATGAAAGTTACTGAGTGAGAGAGAATTTTCGATAGAAATGTGTCGGTTGGTTTGGTAGTTATGGGGTCAGTTCTATTAGAATAGACGTTCGAGTGTTTTAAGGTAACTACTTCTCTACGTGTATATAAATTAAAGTGTGTTTTATAAGGTGAACAGTAAAATCTATCTATAACATGTTCCTTCTCAAAATGCTAAACTTGATTCAAGGACATGCCATGTTACATCTACTACTTTTTTCCCATTGCTCTTTTTGAAAGTAAAGGAGCATTGCTGAACACAAACAAAATGAAGTTTAAAAATATGGTTCCATTTATTTTGCCGTTGCATCCGGATAGCAGTCCGCGTAGCAATCCCAAAACTTTATTGCAACTGACGTAACCCAATAAACTCGAGCGTAATATCGAGCACCGCGAAATCGTCGGATTTACAATGTAAATATTTTATGCAAAGGTAATAAAGTAATATGAAGAAAAAACCAGTTTAATTTGTGCATGCTTGGAATATTTGAGAGGAGGCGTGCGGTCGATGGCCGCTACACAGCTCGACGCGGGACGCGTTGCGACGGTCTACATCCAGCCAGGATAAGCTATCCATTCGTGTCTATATACCTAGCTATAGCATGTTCATCTGTGACTGGCTAACTGGCACTATGCCATACAAATTCATCGTGGAAATCCCAGAATCCCAACTGTGTTAATCCCAAATCAACCATCAACCTATAGGTATTTGTCTACTTTAGGCTTAGGCTGTTTTTGAGTCCAATCTTGAGAAGGAGATTATTCTAACCAAAAAAATGAATGTGTACCTTGTTTTATTATTTCATCAACCGCTGGCTTGCGAATCTTAGTACTATCCAGTGAGGGAATGCAGATATAGTGTCTGGCAGTTTGCCACACGTAGGCATCCGTGCGCCTTGCTAACTCTCCTTCATAGAGAAAACCTTAAGGTTTCACTTCACGCCACCGAAATGTTTACGCAATGTGGTTCATGGTTATGTCTGGAACGTCAGTGGATTAGTGGTAAAAGATAGCATTGAAAGATAAGGAATTAACAGCATATGATCTTATATTCTAGTAAAGCTAGATGAACTAAATGTCTGGATTGATATTACTTCAAGGATGTGTGCAGATGTGCAGATGTGTGATGAGCGCAGATTGATATTACTTTAATTAAGGGTTCCGTAGCTAAATATCAAACACGCTACTCTTATTAATGTTGTCATGTCCGTCGGAGCCTACAGAACCAGATCAATTTTGAATGTATACAAATTAGAACCTTATCATAAAACCAAAAACGAAATATTATATCAGTAGGTACAAAACTTTGTATGGCATAGGAAGTAATCTTCTTATTATATGAAATCGAAATTGCCTCCTTTTAGTGTCTTATATTTTAGTATCTGTTACTATGATTAAAAACATAATTAGTAAAAATTCGTTAAAAATTATTTATAATTAGAAAATAATATTCAATTACATGAAACAGTAAATTACCACCAAATAGAAAACAATATATCAGATTCAGAATAATAAAAAATAAGATCGAAGACGTAACTAAGTAATAGAAACGTAAAATAAATATAAATCAATATTTGCATGTAATACATAAGTATAGTTAGTATCTGTGGGTCCTAAGTAGGTAGAATAAGCTTCCAAATGCGTTTGCCATACTTTGATATCCACTCAAAGTCTCCAGGACCAGGACCGATCAATTTAATGAAACAAGGCTGTATAAAGGCTGTATATATACCGTATTACGAAACGAGTTAAGTCGTATAACGCTATCCTCAGACTCCAGTGTGAAATATTTATCACATTGCAGGCGAGTTGTTTGCGTTTCGAATTAGACCAGCAGAGCGCATCTTGCTACCGACTACCTCCAACTTTTGAAAAATCTACCTTATTGCCACCGCACAAAGTTGAAATCGTGTTTTTATTAAGATCTGAAGGTAAAAAATGATATAGTCGCGTGCCGCGGAATTCACACTCGCGTTTTGTTTGTCTCGGACGTACTCACCTAAATTACGTTCGACTTTCACCATAAGGGCACCATCTCTTGTACTCATGGGGCTACAACTCGGCTTACACTATCGCAACATGGTATAATTGAACATAATATAACGTAGGCAGAGTGTACCATGACCTAGTTCAATTCTTAATTGCTTCACTATCAAATTGCAATGACTCTTTATATAAACTCATACATAAGCTACGGTTTGCGGGCACGCAGTATTGGCGAACTGATGAAGCTTATGGAGCGAGCACCAGTGTTTTTTCATGCAGTTGTTATCGAGTTCCTGAGCAACAGTTATAATAGAAGGAAATGAGTACATTTTCTTCGTTTCATTAACCTAAGCTCCCGAAATTACAAATCACTAATAAAAAGCTCATAGTTTCGTAGAAGTTGATAAATAAATCTCACTTCTCACTCAAGATACTTTTTTTAGCAATTTTGCTGGGAAGGGAATAAACAAAGATTACAAAAAAACGACGATTACAAAAAGACGTCAGTGTCTGTACAATTATTTCACTATGTTATTCACGCAGTTCAATTTGAAGTGAGTCTGCGACACGAGCGGTGTTAATAAGCGTCGGGTAAGTCCACTAGACGCGCTTATCACGTGCCTCTATAACGGTGTTGACATATTTTACCGGACGTTTGCGCGGTACATGTCTCCGGACTCCGGACCATCTGGTTACATATCAGAAAAACAGTAGGTACTTCGAGATAATTAGTTTTAGTAGAGTTCGATACTTATTTCTTACATATACCATAGTATATACAAATTTATATTATTACTAGCGAGAGATCCATACTAATATTGTAAATGCGAAACTAACTTTAAGTATTTGCTTGTTACCTTATCACGGATAAACGGCTGAATCGATATCGATGAAAGGTATAGAGATTGTTTGGACCTTGAAGAAGGAAATTATAATTTTTATGGCGATATATATATAGTAGTCCGCGTAAATGAAATCGCGGGCAACAACTAGTTTGTGATAAGTGCAGGATCGATTCGGTTTCGCCACGGTCTCGATCCAAACGCGAGGTGGCGGCATCAATTCCCGCACAGGGCAAAGGTTTGTGCGAACCGCGGGTATAATTATTATATTCTGTGTCTATCTGGACGTTTGTGGAACCATGGTCCTCGTAGCTCTTGATTCCCTCCGTACAGGGAATACTAGCTAGCGGTCAGGGTATATGTGATCACGATGCGGACAATTATTATGTAGACACGTATATTAAGTAATATAAGAAGCATCCTCTAGTCAACATGACATTTTCCACATATTTATGATAAGAGCTTAGTTTGTTTTTATTCTTAACTTAAATTATAAAGAGAATTGTGTCTTACATCGTAAAATTGCAAGTTTTTGCTTGTTGTGTTCCAACGGGTGGAATTCAACGGACTTACAAAAAATAAAGCGCCATGAGTTGACAATTTTATTCAATTTATAACGTCCATCAATTTTTACTACCACGAAGCATGTGTTTATTTATGTACATACTACGAAAACATGTTACCTAATAAATATGCTAACTTTTATACATATATTTGCAAAAAATAACATTTGTAGGTATTAATTATTATGTATAGGATGATTCCAATGTAGAGAACTAATAAAAAAAGACTAGATGGCCAGTACAGATTTGTTACAATGTTTAACAAGTCGGATGATAGGCACCTTCTTGTAGTTTATTAACTATTATAATATATTCAAATCATGTTAAAATCCGATACTTTGGAAGTGTCATTGTATTTCAATACTGAATAGTTCCTCAACGCCCAAACATGTTAGTGATGACGACAGCTTTATGGCCTCTGTCGACGAGAGATACACTTGATAGTAAGATTGTGTATGCGGCCTGTATTGTACGCTAGACAGACATAAACAGCCATTTATTTCTGGCAACGAACCCGCGTCCTTGAGTTCGACCTTATTGCGCAACACTGGTTTCGAAATGCGCACACGCACGCTCTATGTTCATGCTACAAAAGTGATGATACTTATATATGAATAAAATGTTATGTGTTTTATCCCCAGAGTTATTGAATATTCAGTATGTTTTAACAGCAACCTGTAGATCTCAAAAGGGTTAATACAGGAAGAGTAGATTTAAATTAACTTGTTCGGGTAGTCGTGAAAATCTACTACCTGACGAAATTTAGATAATTACATGAATGAAAAATATGTCGAATATTTCACCATATAGAGTAAATTTATATACATATTGCAATTGCAAATTAAACTTGGAGCTTTCACGACTCTTCCATCACTCCATCTGGTCGTAGCAGTCGAATTAACTGTTGAGAATATACTACAAAACACTTGAGTACGGAAACTAGGTATCGATATACAATTATACATACTTATATATATCTACCTTCGACGGTAGTGGTAGCGTAATCTTAAATGGTGGTGGCCGTGGCGGTGGTTAATATTTATCAGCTGTGGTATTGTATTATCAACAGTGGTGGTATGATATTATCAACGGCGGCGGTGATGTATTGTCAACAGGGTAGTAGTGTATTATCAAATGTTCAAGCTGCCATTGATACACAGTTACTACCGCAACGACACAAATTGCTCTTGGGAAAATGTTCATCTTGTCTAGTCTCAGGACTTCCAAGAAGTCAACGGTTGCCGCTCCGTTGTTTCACAGCAAGTGCATCTTAAAGGTAAAATAATAACACGTTTATTAAACGGTTTAATGTGAGAAGTACCGTTTTTACCCTATATCAATCAGAAGTTAAAAGACGACAGAAAAAGGGACCGTTACACAGCGCAATGGGATCTCAAATGCCCTATTAAAGTAACGGTAGGTGACGGTTTGAAGACTCTCCATGCAGCTATGTTTATTTCTAAGCTATGTTTATTTCTGAACCATGTTTATTTCTATGCTATGTTTATTTCCATAATGGACTTTGCTGGTGACCATGCTTGGATGAGTTAACAATAGCTGCATCGTATTCAGTTGAATGTTACACAATATACGGTGAAATGTTATTTTTTAAATGTATTTAATAAAAAAATTATAATTTTCCTAACTTTCGTGAATGATAATTTTACGACGGTACTTGAAACTTAGTAGGTACTAACTACTTTTTGGCTAACAGGGACTCGGTATTTTACTATTTTGAAATTATAAACTACTGAAATTATTTTGAACAAATACTTCATAATCGTGCGAAGCTAAACGTAAAAAAATCTTCACGAATATTTGATCTGGTGTAATACTCGCTGTTGAACTGCTGTGTATAAGTTGTTGCTGTGAAACTCAGCAACAACTTATAACTAAACTGACATCAGAGCATTTACTAAAAAATTAAAAACACACGAAAAGTGCTCTATCTGTAGTTTGAAAGGTCCAATAACACTAGGATAGCAATGCACACAAAGATAAAATTTCACGTTAGGAATGCTAGTTCCACTGAACGAGTCAAGTGACTCCCAGGTTAATTATATCATGTTTGTACAAATTAATGTGTTTATCGTTCGAATACCAACTCTATGAAAACAGGAGCGGATTAGCTACGGAGTCAATATTTAATGTGGGCTCTGAGGTGCGTCTACTAACCGCAAAGCACATGTCAATAGGAGGTAATGGCTATCGACTATGTACATATAATAAATCAGTTAAGGACAAAAGTCTGTACATTAAATATTGTATTCAGTTGAATCTCAAAATAATAAAGCTACGGAACACGTGCATAAAAATATAACATTTTAGAAAACGGGTGTCTGTGTGTTTGATTTTGCATTACGCCAAACCTATTGCATGAACCAAATGCAATGCGGTCTTCGCCATTTGTTAAAGTAGAAGCAATGATAGTATACATTACGCCTATAAGTTTATGTCTATAAGAGTACTAAATTCAATGAGTAATAACCGAAAAATAACTGTTTTTAGACGGAGCGTCGGTATGGTTAGTCGAGGTTCAGTGAAAAACTGTGTTCTAAGTTCTAATAAGTACAATATTATACAAAACAACCCCGTGGATAAAGTCGCGGGTAACAGTTATATATAGCTCACGTAATAATTTGTCATGGAAATAACTTGATTCTCAATAAATCAACCTATTAATAACGTCAAACTCTCAATAATATAATAGGTTGTTGTACTATAAATCATAGGTTAAAAAAAACCTATATTTTCGTTAAAATTGTGTTTATGTAAAACTTCAAGTGGAAAAACACAAGATAAACAAACAGTACTTTTGTATTGTATAAGTAAAAACGTAATGTGTTATAATTTATTGTTTTGATTGAAATCACATATTTGAGGTACGAAATGGTACGGAGTGGTGTGAGTACGAAAGAACATCGAAATACACACACACATAGAGCTACTAATATATATCATGGGATGCGCATATGCTATGCTATGCAAGATATAGCATATGCTATGCTATGCAAGAATGTGGCTACGTGATTTTACGCCCATTCTATCGCCTACAATGAAAGTTAAGTGTGGTAAAAACAGACATTACCTGTTTTCCAAAAGGTATAGTCAACTCCATACGCAACTTTCAGCAAAACATCTTCATGATAGTAAAAATTCATTAATAAAAATAGTTACATACTTAGAACATATTTCTCGGTTCAGTGTCGAACGAGATGCCACATCCAACAATGAGAAATAAGGATTTTATGATTCGGGGGTGTTGCGGGCGAGTGAAAGTGGCAGCAAGCCTCTTGTCTCTCGTCGACGAAGGCCGACCACAAGCCGACCGCACCGCAACGTAAATAATATCCACACAAAAACTTCATAACTAATGCCTGTGGTGGCCCGAACCTACGAGTAACAGGCGATGGCTGTCAATTTCAACGGCAACGCGGCCGCTGCCAGACCACAATTTACTATCTACAAAAATAAGGAGGATGAATGACACTAGAGTCCTCGTGAAGACTTCAAGGCACGAAAAATAGACTTCTAGGTAAGCGTGTCTCATAGTCAACCTCATCATCGCTTGCTATCATGTGAGATCGGTGATGGAATACTTAGCAACCATATCACAATCCCTTTCATTGGTGGTACTGGACCTCATGTCTTTTTTGATAGAGAACTGGAAAAGATGGAGGCAAATATTTGTTAAATACCTAGTAAACAAACCTAGTAAACACCTCTTACTTTTCTTCCTTTTGAAGTCAATTCTATCATCGGCCCTATAATTCTACTCAATGCCTACACAGTTTATTTCCTAACCCGTTTAACGGATATTTCAATAGGCCGTCTGGAGAGTTTTACTTTCAAAGAGTGTTTTTAGGTTAGCAAATTGTAGGTCGTTTCAGTGATTAATTAGGTACTTTCCGTAGCTGTATTGTGCGTGAGTAAGAGAAGCATGCAGATGGTAATATTTACTTAGTCATGCGATAAAATCTCCGGGTGGAACTTTAGACGACACTTTCAGAGCAATGTATCACCCAGCATCGTTAGATATTTAAGATAATTATTTATCACACATAATTTCCGCTAACTAGGAAAATTATGGTAATTATGGTCAAAAGTGGTTATAAGCCACATCTACATTAGCGAATTCCTCCCACGATGATAAGGTCCGTTATTTTATCGGTTTTACATCCGACTGCGAAGTTAGGAGGTGAATTCCCAGCGTCAATACTTCCCAGGTTATATCATTTACATTGCTGATCGAAGTTCGCGAAGCTAGATTAATGCTATCTATTTTTGGAACTAGAATAATGTGCTGATAAAACGCAGCTTCATATAAGAAGTGTCTAAAGTACTAAAACTTGCTTCATCGACATAGTTACTGGTTGTGCTTGGTGTTACGTTTCGGCCGCCGTCAAGGCGCAAAACAATTTTTTCATACGGACTACCGTTATCAAAGAAGCAATAAATTGGATTGACGATGTTATTTACTGCTACATTTGCATACATTAAATCGAATACAACACTCTTTACGTCTATAAAAATATCACAAACATTGTAAAATATCTATCGTTTTAATTCGTAATTAGTAGGTACCTGACAAGTTTGAGTTACAATTATTATTGGTTTGTTTATAGTTTGTATGGCTTTGAGCAAGAAATCCACAACATTATAAAAAGCCGAAACCAACTATAAACTAATCCTACAGCTTAATATTATAAAAGGGGAAGTTTGTGAGAGTGTTTGTATGTTTGTTACTTCTTTCCAATCAAACGGCTGGACCAATTTGGGTAAAGTGCGATATGGATATAGCTTCACCCTAAATTAATACATAAGCATACCACATAGGCACTTTTTATTCCGAAAACAGCAGGTATCATCTTGGGGCGCAGCTAGTATTTAGTATAATTATAAATCTATTATTACTTATTGGTACTAAAATGCCAAGGCATTCCGTCTGTCGTGACTCGTACTGCATTGTCATCTGTGGAAACCCAGTATCTACCAGCTTCCATACTACCCGCTGCCACATGCATGTCTATAGCAAGCGTATCGTGATCTCATCGTGACGGACTATCGGCTGAAATTAATAATCAATCCAATCCAAATTTTGCTATCTGGGATTGATATCACAATCCATTTTTAGGGTCAAACGTGCCAATAACCGATCCGTGGATTGGTTTATGAAGGCACGCAGAATGGAAATCGATCGAACGATAGGCAGCAATCCGAGATCGATTTCAATCTTGGATAGGAGATACAATATTAATTTCGGCTGTATACCATCATGCTTCATATGGACGAACCATATATTATATGAAGCATGAAAATTTAGTTTACCTGTCATGCATAGTATCCGGATGTAAATAAATCTGTGAGGCAAAAGTTCTAGCGTGGATGGTGCTCGCCTCGAGCACCGAGCGGCGCGCGCGCAGCAATTACCCGCCTGTCAGTAGCCTGCGGGGCATTCCTCCGCACAGGCACCGGGGCTAATTAGCCCGCGATGAGCCTTTGTCTAACAGACTCTAACATTTCTGCTCACCTTGCTCGGTTTTTACGACGCGACCTCTGCAAAAGGACGGGCTCCTTTTGCCTTTTAGCACAAAACGATTACGTGATTTGTGACCTATAAAAGACAGGACGAAGATTGATGTTTATATCTTTTCAAGAATAGTTGAACTAAATCTCTCGTTTCGTTTAGTGTTTTCGTTATTTATACCCTAGAGAATCTCAGTGGAATCTGTCAAAATTATTGTTTTGTAGATTCTATATTGCAAATGTAAAAATTGACGCTGCTGTTTTGGTTACTAACAATAAGTATGTGACAAGCTTATGCTTAGAAACTTTAGGTGAAATAGAAGTCAGCGCGGCCGACTCCAACAGATGTAGAGAGCGGCACGTCACAAACTGGCCGGAGAGCAAACAGCCGGCGTGTGTGGAAGTTACCGATTCGTTTGTTTACCGACCGCTGGCCACGCTCGGTCCCAACGTCTCCGAACACTGTTACGTAAACATGTCGGACACATAGTGCACAAACATCGCCTGCACTGATCGCTAAAAACAATATTTGTTCAACTACCGGGCTACTTCATAGTACGTTCATCGATAACTGTCGTACCGAAATAATCACTTTAAAATGTTTAGACATTCCAACCCACCCCAGTAAAATCATCGCGATTATGCAAAAACAGACATCTCATGGAAAATTATCACCGTTGGTACTGCGCAAAAAGCTAGTCAACAATATTTTACTGGGTGTTCCCACTCGGTATTATGCAGTTTAATATATTACCTAGATACAACTCGCTTATATCTACTGTAAAGCTGTGTATAGAGTAACGTACACCGATGCGGAACAAAGAGTAGGCAAAGATAGATAGAAAACTCGCAACAATGTTTTGCGTAGCTACTTATGTACTCGTATACTTATGTATAAAGAAGTTTAGTGTAGCTCGTATGTAACATCAAAGCCAAAGCTCCTATCGCGTCTGGGTTTTATCGCCAACACTTATCGGCAGCTGTATAATTGTTTCTGTTTTAGTGTAGGCAACAGCGAGGACGTGTTGATGGTGGTCATATGTGAAGTTTATTCTATGGCCGAGGTACGGTCTGGTTTATAAATAGCCTGCGGCTATGGCAGGTGCGGGCTCGCCGAGGCAGACGTGCGGACGCCGCGCGCGCCGCGAATCCGTTCGCCCTCGCAGCCGGTCGGCGGCCGGGGCCATCTCCGCGCCCGATGCAGCAAACCAAACTCGTCATTACTCGTTCCGATATAAAGCCTTTTAAAGTCAGCCCGAGGTTTATGCCAACGGTTCATTCCGAGAATATCATGCATAAAATACGACACGTCGAAATCTAAATTGAGTGCGGTAGTTCGCAAAGCTATTTCTGATGTTTCTATCTTTAACGTCTTATATGCGGTAAATAGCTCATGGGGCAACTGTCTATATGCCTTATTAGGTACACGTTAATATGTAAATGTAATTTGACGCAAGCTGCCCGATCTCGTTTTCCTTTTCACTCTGACGGGCTTTCAGGACGAGTAATAAGGAAAACCAACTGCAATGAAATCGATTGCAGCGAATTGAGCGCGTAAAGTAGTTAAGTTACAAGTAGAAATGTAAATATTGATAAACGCTGGTTTCTTACTAATAGCAAAAGTGAATCGCCTTCTTGACTTGACCTATTTGATTAATTTAGATGCGGAAACATCAAGTGTATTTATTAATTTGAGCTTTAAAGACAACGATACTAAATCAGCTAGACAAGGACAGCCACGATAATTAATGTGAGTTAGGAAGCACTCGCGCAGTAACCGTTTGAGAGAACATTATCGAAGCAAATAAACGCATTCAATTGTGAAGGTGGAAGGGAAGGGAGAAGTGCAGAGATCGATGCTCGGGCACTACAAATCTCCGGTTTCAGTATCGCTTGGAAACAGGAAAACAGGGACAGATATAAATGGAATCCCGATCGCAATCATTGCCAGCACTGACGCTTGGGGCTTATAAATACCTTCCAGCTTGTATGCACATATCTGGAATACTTGTTTCTTCACTGAAGAAATGACAACCTCGAGAATATGTTGCGAACATTAAGGTTTCTACGTGGGCTGAATGGGAATCTCGAGTGTGATATTGATACACAACACTGCAAAAAGTATCGAGAGCTGCCTTCAATTGCAGCTTAAGTTTTTTTTTTATCTTAACGAATGGAACTTTTTATGTTTTTATCTTTTATTCATTCTTCAGCTGGACTTCCTTTCTGCGAAAAGTTACATATTATTATGGCTTTATCTTTTATGACACCTTCATACCAACTAAAATCCGATTGATAGTATCGGTTAGTACTATTAGGTACAAGCATAATTTGGTCTTTGAGAAGGAATTTATGGACAGGAGCGTTTATGTTCAGCCATTGAATGCTATCATTCAGTTTAGATATTGGAGGCATTACGATTTTAATATTCAAACATTCGATGTTTATGAAAAAAAAAGTGCTTAGGGGTAAGTGGTCGTTTTGGTGAGTTTATTTCGGCTGGCAGCCATGATAGGCGGCCGGTAGACGCTAGGGCGCCCGCGCGCCGCGCAGTGACGCCGCGCCGCCTGCCCGTGTCGCGTTACACTCGATACACACAGTCGCCAGAACCGGCGAACTCTACATGTTCCCGAGCATTTCGTTAACATTTTCTTTCTTTCAGGGTGAATACTTTACATTAACTGGTGTCGTGCATAACGCTTATGATCTCCGCAGTTCGTTATTGGGTATCAGAGAGAAACTTTTGAACGTAAGCACCAAATTGGTAGATGTTTTATGTGCACATCAAATTGTTAGAATAAATATGGTTTCTCGAGAATACGAACCACAAAGGTGCTGCATCAATCAACTGCTGTTGAGTTTTGGATTGAATCGTGATCAAATATTATTTCAGACGTTGTTCATATGCAGATAAAGTTTTATTCAGAAAGTTCTGAGGTGTCTTTGCTCGCGTACAAAAAGAGTAAACTTAACTCTTTTTTATAAACGTAGTCTCACACTAGGATTGCTCCTGTATCGCGGGTACCGCTTACAGACATATAATTTCACATGCACATCACACCCAGACCAGAAACAAATATTTGTGGATCGCACAAATATTCATTCCAGGCGGGAATCGACCCCGCGACACCAAGCGCAGCAGTCCGAATGCTCATTGCTCAGTCACCACGCCAAACTTGCCATGAATATAATCTGTGTCGGTCTTACCACAAAATATTTAAACAAGAGTTTAACAGATGATTCTAAATATTTTCTCCACAAATCGACATCTAACCCTCACTTTTTCTAACTCAATAACAAATTAACAAGTAAAATTATTAGGAATGCCAGAATAGACTAAGAAAACGCGAGTGATGACGTCGATTTTAGAAACAGAAACACAATTTTAGAAACATCTGTTTAACTGTTGTCTAAACTTTTGTGGTAAGATGGCGTAAGTTCTTCATTGTAGCGGAATGTGTGTGCTATCCTTATGTTACCGTACACGCACCCACCTGCACGCCGATACTTGCGTCATTTACAACTTTAAAATAATAAAACTGGTTCCGATTGTGATCTACCTATACGAAGGTGGATCCACGATTAATGTTCTCAGCACCACACCTGGCACACCCCGGCTGCCAGGCTGCGACACCCGACACCAAGTAACCTGAACCCAAATTAAAAAAAAAAACACATTCCATATTCATAAAACAATGACATTAACCCAACTGGTCAAACATTTACAACTGACATAATCAACTCTAAACTTGATTTACACCATCTGTCTAGGTGACCGGTCAACATAATATTTGATACTCGTGTCTCCTTTAGATTACTATAGATTTTGAGTAAATATCGTGGATTATTAATTATTATAAGATGACGTAATGGTGAACCTTTATTTGTTGAAAAATCTTTATGAACGTGGTGATCAATAAACCGAGAGTTCGTTTTTCATTCATCAATACCCATGTTTGCATTTCGAAGAGTCGGGAATGCGTAATAAGCGAAATGGGATGTTCGTCAGATTATTCTTTGTCAGTTGGTTTTCCACACACGTCTCACTCAATATGAGACATGTGTTATTTTTTTAAACAAAGAGAATGCGCGGTGCATTGACCGGCCCTTATTTGGGAAGTCAGCGAGACATCACGAGGTTGGACGCACCCTGTAGACGCTGACAATTTCTACGGTAGTATTGCTAATTTGATGATTTATAATTGTACCTGTGTTCATTCTTTAAGGTATGTATTTCAAGCTTAAATATATTCTAAACATGTTTACCGTATAACATGTGTTTGTATAGGTTCTATTTGGTTATCAGCAGAAACTAGACTCATTTTTGTTTTGTTTTCTGCTTGTATGATTTCCCTGTTAATTTAATAACCAGCATACTAAAAAGACTGGCTTCCCGCACCGAGGCTAGTGTCATCACTCCA
This sequence comes from Hylaea fasciaria, assembly GCA_905147375.1. Lineage (NCBI taxonomy): Eukaryota > Metazoa > Arthropoda > Insecta > Lepidoptera > Geometridae > Hylaea > Hylaea fasciaria. Next base: position 5,219,668 of record LR990201.1, read on the forward strand.
TCTGACTGGTGGTCTGTCCCTGGAATAACTTCCTTTCCGTGATCACCATTTAGGGACGGCAATTTTTTTAAGCCAGTTACAATTTTCACGCATATCGTGCGACTTTTTTGCCAATTTGTATTATTTATTTAGTGCTCATCTAATAAAATAAGACAGAAAATCGTTAGGCGATGTATTTGAGCTTATGGAGGTAACGTGAGATGAAACAATAATTTTATCACAGCGGGCGATGCCGACTCTTAGTCTCAGTTTTCTTAATTAATTATTCAATTATTCAAATATATTAATTTGAGATGAATTTTGGCGATTTTGTACGTAATCGATATTTCTGGAAAGATAATAAACTTTGAACGGTCTATTAGCGAAGTTGACGTGAGCTGGCAGGTGTACGGCTGTTGGCTCGCAGTGTCACGTTACACTAGGTTTCACATTAGGAAATTTATACGACGTCTCATATGACTACTGACTGTTCATTATAATTATTGTTTTATTGACGAGATAAATTATTATAATTATTAATCGATTCCGAGAACTGACTGCAAAACAAGGTGATTCATCCGCGTTTATTTCGCCGTGGCGGGCGCAGATGCGCGCTCGCGCCGCGGGGAGTGTTGATTAAATTAAGTGACATTTCATTTTAATTCATCGACATAAATCTCGGACATTACGAGGACCATTATCGTAGCTCGCAGCCGCAGGTGCCCGCTAGCCATGCCGGCCGCCGAGCCAAAGGTCTCGCCAAACGATAAACGCGACTGACACAATGTCTACTATATCTGCCGCTTCGATAACATCATTCATATATACGACATTTTCTGAACGTTTATTTCTATCAAACTGTTATTTAAATTACTCTCGAGGTTATTAATATGTAAACATTTTTGCCATTTCGATGTGTTCCTGCAGTATGTATGTATTGTATTTAAATGTAAAATTGTTACTTTTAACATTATCAGTGGGTCTGAGCTGAGTAACGTTCCTTGAAGGACTCTAAAATGTACTAAACTATACTTTGTTTAGTTTAGCGTTAAATTTTTCACATAAAACAAAAGTAAAATGAAGAAATATATGAGATTTCATGCAAGTTTAGGAAACCTACTCGTAAAATCGCAATGGTCAATCGCATTAAAAGCCTTATCGGAATCTCTATGCAAATATTTGCCCTATTAACCTTTGAGTTTAGCTCAATTTAAGGTTTTATGAGTCTGACATGAATTTTAATCTCCGTATAAAATACCAAGCCCAGTTTTAAATGCACATATCGTGTAGGTTATGCAGAGCCTTCGCCAGCCTGCGTCGGAGCGCGCCCAGCCGCTGTCACTTCTCCCCGTCCACATCGTATATTTCCAAGTATATTGTTTGTCAATATACTGCATTTGCATAAGCGAAGGAAATATTACGCTGCAGAGTGCGCCGGGTGCGGGGCTCCATCGTGCGTTTCCATTTTGCAATACAATCAACCATGATACTAGCCGCCACACCTTATTAACATAAGTATTTACAACTACACAGTAAATCAATACGTTTATGTGTGTACTTTACACATTGCAAATTAGGTACGGCCGTTAATTGTGTGATTAGATTAAACATTAAAATATTGTGATGTAGTTACAATACCAATCATTTATACCATAACTAACAGTGTAATAAATCTATCAATGCAAATGATAAACATCTTGTTACTTGAAAGTCTTGGAGTAAATTGCACGTCGACTAGAACAGACATTTTTAAATCACACAAACTACTTGTGATGTTACAAGAACAGTTTAAGATTCATCAGTATTAGCATTTGGCTGTTATTAAAGAAGTGACCGTGACCTAAAGATATTAAGAAGCTTGATGCGTTGCCTCCATCAAATCAAATTATCTAAGCTTAATAGAGTTTCACGAAGTGGAAAATATGTGAAGAGAAATGCCGTGGTCCAGAATGCAGCGAGTAGCTGGTTGACACCGGTGCGCGCGCAGTGCAGTAGCCGACCTTGCGGCGCGGCGGCGGCTGCGCGGGCGCAGTAGGTGTCGGGTTGCGGCCGCATAGCTGCCGGTCGCCGCGCGTGCGGTTCAACCCCGAGACGGAATGTCCCCATCATCCGATAGCTGGACAACACTCGATATACTCCCGATGACATTGCTAGCGTGCCTTCGAATCGGCCGCTGTGACTTTACAAGAAACGCCAATTGATTTCGTTTCTCGAGCGATCCTATACCCGGTCCTACCTGTCCCCGACCCTCCATAGCATCCGTGTTGGTTTCACAGAAATGTAATGATGTTTCTACTTTCAGTTCCATCTGTCACTCGATACAAATTAGCTTCACCTCGTAACTAACAAAGGTAATAAGTAATTAAATTAACTGTGGAAAGCTTACAATGTGTTTACAAAGTCCGAGAGGTTGCCATGCCTGTTTCTTTATACCTTCCGCATCAAGATTATACGATTCAATATGGATTGTTTTGTTGCTCTTATGATTCTTGGCCTTTTGACAAAATTCCCTTGACCCAGTCGAGTTGATGGGTTTATGTCTGACGAGGTTATAAAAATTCCACTGTCATCGCTACTCCTGACTCCTGACATTCCTAAAACAATGCTCGCAAGTCATGTACATCACGTTTATTACATTATGTCACACAAAGAACTACACGCAAACGCAGCCCACTAGTTGATTTAAATTTTCACAGTCGTTGCTGAAGTCAAGCTGAAGATAGGGTGTGCAATTGTGCATGACACCAATCCCTAACTGACAAAAAGCGACTGTTATAAATATACCTACTGCTATTAATAGCTTGCTTGCTTACATTGCACGTAATAACTGCTTCTAATGATATGTATCACGTTCACATCCCTAGATATCTCCAGTGAGGGGAGTTTCAGAGGCCATAAACCTTTTCTAACACAAATCATGTGAGTCCATTTAAATTCCAATTCATTGAAGAAACATTGTCCGTGCCTCCTAAATACTTTGAATATTAGGATTATTATTATTAAATAAGTTGATGCAACTCTGCAACATGAATTACCGTTTGAGTTGGAACAAAACATGATGAATCTTCATGATGATAATGCTTGCGAATTGCGAATTGGTAGATATTGTTTTGTGATGATTGTGTGAATATCACAAATAAATTGTAGAGGTATCTAGCTATAATAGGTGCAACTATCTAATTTATATTCATTACACAATGATTATATAATACCATGATAAAAGTCGCTCTATAAGTGTCGCTCACAAAATACGAGTGACACTCGCATAGATCTATTCGTGACAAGTATAAAGCCTAAATCCTATAAAGCCAAGTATAAATAAATGGGTAGAAGGGGTACCCAAATCTTGGCTACACACCTGACAAGCGCCCATTTCAATTAAAACCAGATCTGACAAACTAGAACTTTGAATATTCCATTACTATTTGATCTAGTTATGTCCGTAATTAGACCAATGTTTGCATCTTATTTATCGGCAGCGCAAATTCTTGACTTTAGGTATATGTACGATGTAATACCTACTGACAATTATTCCTGACACGATAGGCGTTTATAGTCTGCATCAGATCCTAGCTTGCCAATGTTATGTTAGCGATAGCTGTACCAACACACTACTGCCACAACCAGATCTGCTAGCATCTTTATTCCTTGCACAATTTTTGTGTTGCAGTTAATTCAACAGCCTTCCGCTTAGTGGCATTTTATTTGCACTTATTTCTAGCACTCACATGCGCTAGTATTTTCAAACACAAAATAGCTAGTTAGATCAACATTAGTCTTCAATCAAATCACCGCGAAAACTTGCATTGCATCTATCATGACACTTTTAGAAACAACAGAAGCCTTCGATATTTCAGTGTGACGACTAATACTATGATTACTATATTATCCTACGTGCGAATACTTTAGTTATATACCAGGCAGTTTGAGTCTATTTTTAGCCTAGATTCTTGGTCTGGCTTCCAACCGCAAGCGATAACTTATGCAAATAGAGCATTTTGCATTGACACACTGACTGGGCTGGACACAAAGTAGATACTACTACTGTTTTTTACGATGTTGTTCTCATAAATTCTTCAGGTAATAGATTTTCTCCAGAGTTTTTGATTGTTTCACATAAATAAAGTGATGAACATAAATGGAATGATCAGCTACGCGGGAAAGTTTCATAATTTAAAAGCTAGTAGCTTTTATCACGGCTTATAAAGTAACTCGATTGATCACTTTTTATTACTTAGATTAATTTTCAGACCTAAAAGTATTCAAATTACATTTCGAGTTATTTGGGCAAAATAAATTCAGTTAAATTTCAAATTCAAGAAGGTATCTTTGTAATCTTCATAAGAAATTAATGAGATAATTATATACCCGTAGGTAGGTAATAAATTATATCATCAAAATCGTGACCCGTTCGGGAAGGGTGACAAGTCGCTTCTAAAGTTCCAACAGATATGCAGGTACCGCCGCGTCTACTTCAGATAACTTCGTTTAAGGCCCCAATAACTGCGGTGCACCGATCGATCATTAGGGCTTTGTTTTTTTGGCGGTGACAGGACGCGGCCCGAGGTAGTTGTGGATCTGATATCTATGCTCTGCATCGGGCCATTCGTCATGCTGTCACAGCGACAGGGCACGAAGGGGCAATCAAAGTGACCGCTTGATAACGCTGATGGCCACACTTTCCCACACTCTGAGCATCATGGTCTGGTCCATCAGGTTCGTTCGCAATACGCTTGCAGAATGCGGGTGCATTGGGTGATGGTGTACAAATGAGACTGGTGATTTAACCTACAAGCCGTGAAGTCCAATGTGTAGGTACAACTGCAGGATGCTGTAAACTTGGAGATTAATGAAATGCGCAAGTAGAGAAACTTTGCGTACCTAAATAGAGTAACGGTCGCTATGTATTACCTTTTCTTTCATTTCGACGGCGGCTCGATGACATTTGACGTTAGTTATTCCTCTTATATGGATACGAATCGATTTTATTGCTTATGTCTTTGATTAGTTTAACATGAATATTGTATATTTTCACATCGTTGGGAGCTACTAGTTCATAATCTTGATTCTTGAATATCTGTGAATGTATGGGATAAAAAAGTTTTGAGAACAAAAGAATGGAGTACTCTGGGAATAACCCAAATTAAATTACTCATAACCTGATAGCCGTGGTATTTCTACAACTCGTGTAGTTGTAAGCTTACAATTTATGTAAATCTATGGCTCTGAGATTGATGTTACGCATAATATACATATTTCGTCATTTAATAATCATAATTCAAACACATTTGTATAAAGTGACACTGGAATATTTGCAGAAATAATAACTTATCGAGAGAAGTCGTCGAAGACCAGTATCCACTGCTTCACCACGTAAATGCTTGGCGATTGTAGCTCTATATGCTGGGATATTTCCATTGGTCTACCGTAAGGGCTTGAAAATAAGGTTGATTATGGCTTGTAGTTGAATCTCGTCAATGGAAAAGTTGTTTTTGTGTTTGCGCACGTAAGATTATTGAAGGCAAGTTTTGCATACCTCAGGCCATGATCATAAAATACAATACATTACGAGCCAAGTGCCAACCAACGGCTCCCGCGTTACGTGATACTCGATTTTAAAAGAATATCGATGAATAGCCATAACTATTGCACACGTTCGTGTTAATTAACCTACTAATTAAACTCTTACCCCAGTTATTCTGTGAAAAGCTGGCTAAAATTTTCCATGAGCGGAACGGCATAATGTCCGAGTGTGAAATAACATTAACTAGTTTTACTCGTTATTGAAAATGTATACCTATTACACCTTTATGGGAAGGAAAACACGACGACCTATTCACCTTTTTATATTTATGTAAATGTTGGCTATTACATTAAAAATCTTAAATCAAAGCGAAGGTTTCAATTACCTTGGGCACCGCAAATCGCAAAAACATAAAATTACCAAACCCAAGTTTCTAAATAATGCTAATGCTGCCAGCCGGCTCAATTAAAATTCTATATTTTATAATTACCGTTTAATATTATGTAGATAACCATATACATAATCCTGTATCTGTAAGACTTCTGTAACTGTATGTGTGTTTGAACTAGCATTCGAAAGTACTGAGACGGGAAAAGTTATAGATCTATATGTAAATATAAAAGGAAAATAATATAAATATTGCTCCTAATTTGAATATCTACATCAGACAACGCGTGCATTTATGTCGTAAAACATGTTTAGATGTGAAAATAGGAAAAGGTACTAATATATAACATATGTATCTATTAAGGACTCGATCCATCGGAATGCATTTATCGAGGCCCATCAGATACGCTCATTCATCGGCCGCATCATAAACGACACAAATCCAATCCTAAAACATCGTTATCAGTGTTCCCACTCTAATCTCGAAGCAATAAAATTTCGATGGACCGAAGAAAAACGGGGCAGGCTCGATAACCATAAATTTGGGCCGAAACGGATGGGACAAATTTTTATAATGGGTCTCCCCCATTTGGGCGCAGAGTCGCGTTAATGACAGGCTAACAGTTTGTTTTAACATCATTATAGGAGCGTATCGGGCATTCCATCACGGGTACCTGCACTGCTGCGCCTGCGCACCTACACGCCCGACACATGTCCGCCCGTTGCCCTCGCACGATACACGCATTGATAGCGACAGATTTCCAACGATGCTTATCTTATGGACTTCATTTAGAACAAATAATGCGTTAAATTGTAACCCCAGAGGTTCTGTGATTGTTTTAACTTGTAGGTGTAATTTACTTATGTTTGTTGGCACTATTTCCAAGAGCAGTCCGATAACAGTTTTGCATCGGCAATTATATATAGGTATGCAAAATGTACATTTATATCACAAAATAACAATAGATAAAGATTTGCGTGGATCCATATTCCAGGAAACATATCAGCGTATCAGTGTACAATTGTACATACTATTATACATAGTTATATGTGAATATTACATATACGTATAGGTATAACAGATGTACTCAACTAATCTTTAAATAATATTCAAATTCCATTGGAAAACAACAGACACAGATATATTTCGATGATTAATAACGTTTAGTTTTGGTGGTATGTGGTGTTACGATGTTAAGAAGGTAGGGTTGCGTCTCGGGAGGGCTCGGCCCATAAGCCCCATACCATATATCCCGGGGACAGCTACATGCATTCACAATTAGCTTATCTCCGTTGGTGCTGCTCTTTACATCATGCGACAAATATTCGTGACCATCTGAAGAGACGTGAGTGATATTGCTTTAAAGAAAATTAAATTTTAAAATCAATATGATACGAGTAGCTACGCGTCTAGTAAAATTTTGACTGTTTTATCTTTTCGACTAAGTATGGAAATACGCAGATCTTATCAAAATGTAACTGTAATGTATATATTCATTTTCCGTTCCATTTTTGAGGTTTCCACTTGTGTGCAAGGCATATTGGGTAAAACAAAAATACAAAATACCGTCAACACAAAAATATAATGATTGCATTTCACTCTGTTTTGTTTTATTTGTATCAATAAAAAGGCTTTAGTCCAGAACCAAAACTTATAGGCGTCGATTTTAATTGATTTTAGGTGAGCGAGAGCGGTGTCGTAAGAAATTGACACTTCAATAGCAAAAAAGACAAACTTGCGCGCTCGCATCCGAAATGATTTAGCGCAGAGCCTCGCAGCCGCAAGTTCCCATGGGAAAGCTCTCGCAAATATTGACACTACAGAAACATGTTTATATGCACTTAATGCATCGCTCACCTTTTTTACATTTTATTTGCTTTGAGCGCGCGAGGCAGACGGAACGTCGGCCTCTTGTTTAAGATGTTTTTGTCGTAATTCTGTTTAACAGGTAGTGTCTAATGTCTGCTATAAGAATGTTATTTCAACGCTCTTTGTGTTATCGGACATATTCAAGATTTTGTCGTTTCTCTATCTCTCTATGTTGAATTTATGTTTTTATCTCATGGTTGTGTAAGATGGACATTCGGTGCTGTCCACCTGAATCCACAGCGGAGCTCGGCTCCACATGTAGATCCACGGATGTCTTTATCTCCTTTCGCCAACAATTGTAAAAGCGAAATACTAACGCGAATTATTTACCTCAGCCAATCATAACTTTTGGCTGTACAAAAAATATCCTACCTGGATACACAACACACACATTGATATCCAAGTTACCCACAACTCCCACTAGTCAAAATAGGCATGGGTTTGGACACGGCATAATAATTACAGATCACATAATACAAGAAATAGAATGGCATTTGATCTACGAAAACCAATTTAGCCAATAAATGGGAGAGGCCCAAGGCTGGTTAAAGAGCTTTTTTTGGATCCCACGTTTTTGATATTGGTCAGGAATTGTTACACCGATTCGTAACATTTGTTACGGAAAATGAAACTTGTATTTATGAATACGGCAATTGGTTATTTTAATCCTAGTAAATTATCTAGGCAACTACTTTTTAAACCGGGTGTAAGATTACAGTGTGGCTATAAGTTGAGTAAGCTACTATGAGACCAGTATATATCTACATATTAATTGAAGGAAAACTTGAGTGAGTCATCTAATTGAAATGCTAGGTGAACTCTAAAAAATTTAAGCACTCGTATAGAATTCTAAGAGCGCAGACAAGCCTAATAAGAATATAAAGAGGATGGTAAATAAAGTCTAAGCGTACAGCTGTCATTCTATGGAATCCTACATGGACTCGGTGTGACCGTTTCTATCAATTTGCGGTCAAAATAATGGGTCAAAATTACGTGTTGTGTCCTTGCCGTGTCCATGTGGGAATGCGCAAGTTATTGCGTCACGTCCCCTCTAATTACGTGTCGATGTGGATGCACAAATTATAGCCTGTCGGTGGAACAAGGGCCAACCGATTCTCATGGAATTGCTTTGATACTTTCGGCCTAATCATTTCGTGAAACGTTTTTGGGATTGGTATGACGATGGACTTTCGATCACATCACGAGACACTGCGCAGTAATATTCCATTGCAAACCAAAGAGCTATTAAATTCACAACACGGCAATGCGGCTATCAAACGACCAGCTTCAAAAAACGATTCCGTGAGAACATACATAAATAACGCTCGTAGGTACAGCCCTCCAATTGGTTCCCAAATATTCAACCGAAAATATTTTATGTTTAAGACATCAAAATCAATTATTATGCCCAAACTGGACCTATTCTTTGAGTTATTTATCATTATGATCTCGATCACAAAAGGACATCAACACGGAATAACTTATTTAAGTGGTTCACAGGAAAGTGGCCCTTATCGTGCGAGGTGGAGATGCGTGTATTCTATATGGATGGCCGGTCGATGCTCGAAGCGATTTCGATTTGGGATACATGAAAGCGTGCAAAGGATTTGGACTGTTTACGACTACGTGGGTGGTTGTGGGCGTGGCACACTCTATCCTTTTCCCTCACATGCAACTTCCCTATCTTCATCGCAGCACCGGCCGCTCCCACAGGACCTTTCTTGTTAACGTATTTTTTGCTCCTCTCAACTCGCTTTATGGAATGGTCAGGCGAGCAAATATTTACTCACGATTTTCAAAATCTTGTTTTCATACTGCCGGTCCTTAAAGTAAAGATGATGACTTGTTACTTTGTTATGCTTAGGGTCTGTTTCACTCGAGATAAGTGCTACTCTCTCACAATGACATTCCGTTAAAGAAATTGTTGTACAGGTTAAACCTTCAAATTCTTATTATTTAATTGGAATCGTAGAAAAATCTCACAAACAAATTTTACTGTAATTAAAGAAATTAATTGAAACAACGGAGTTTCTCACGTTCGCTTCGCAGGTTGAAGATATAACATCAATTTTCTCCCTAAATAGTTGTGGTCAATTATTGTTTATACTGGTAACTATTAGTGAAGTGTATTGGAATTCCTGTGAGGTTAATTGAAACGGCCGGTGGAGAGGAGAGGTGTGGTGGAGGCGGCGAGGCGAGAGCGAGGCGGACCTCACACGCGCGCGGCGATTGCCGATAAAGAAATTATCCTCTTTCCGACTAACGACCATCATAACCCGCATGACGCCTAATTGGTGGGTGCCGTCCGTCGTTGAGTGTAGTAGGTACCTCATACACTGCATTCTATGCATAGCGTACACTCAGCAATTCCAGACTTAGCACATATGAACACATCATGTTTTCTATAATAAGATTACTCTTGCTAACACGCGACGGCAAGTGTTTCAAGATGTCGCGGCACCGTGTTGCATTTTGATAAATGAAGTGAAGACATGCGTTAGCTACGACTAGATAAATGGTTAGTGGATCGATTATTTTTTTAGCATAAACATTAATAATGTTGCCAATATGAAAAAATAAAATTCTAGGCTTTTAAAGAATTTTAAAGTATGGTTTAATTTTTCCAGCGGTTCCAACAGCGGAATCTTAAATCAATATTTCATTATCTGCTGGTGAGGTAGTTAAGCGTTTGAAGGTGGTATTTTTAAGGTGAAGAATATTTTTTAATAGTGCAACACAACGTTTACAGGATTTTTTATGAGTGGAAATCGACTATTTAAATAAACGCTCGGGTTTACCCAGTAAATCTGTGCTTTACACATTCTTATTAAAATTTGTTTTTGACACCAACCACTGTACTGTGAGCATCATAAATGATAGATGAACTTATCCCACGACAAAGATATTTAGATTAGTACCTATATTAAAATACATTTGCGACTCACGCGATGATATTATGATAGATGAGGTAACACGTGGTTAACACCATAAAAAAGTAAACAAATCTGACAAAAAATTGTTTTACGGAGTCTAATATTACAGTTCGTTGGGTCTTAAAATATCATCGAAATACCCATTCGTTTCACTGTCAGTTCTAAGAAAAGTCACCCGCAATTAAGTACCTAACCATAATTATTAAAATAAACCAATAAAATTAAATAATACCTACGATCTCCGCCCAATAATATTGATGGATCATTACGATAATAAAAACTCCATTGGATGATTATTTTTATCATCTCTTAAGTTATATGTTAGGTATTAATTTATTAGTATAATTTATACATTCATATCATTATTTTTATTATAATCGTTTGCACATAAATAATATGAAGTAATTTAATACTTAACACCTGTGCCATAAACGTATCTAAATACACAATTATTATTCTCCTAGTGTAGCGTCTCCACCTTGCTGCGCTCGTTCGACTCGATCTCGTTCATAGAAAAGACATCAACGCGCTCCCAAAATATTTCAACGCGCGGGTTTGCTTAAATTTACTGTAATAACAATTGGTATCCTTCAATATTGCGGTTTTTAATGTGTACATATGTGTGCTATATTAAATAAAACGGGCTTTAAATAGTTTTTGTTATTTTATAACTTGACGTAGGGCGATTTTTAGCATCACATATTACTTTTATTAGACACTAAATAATAGTCTGCTTAGTACTGTGTAGTATTGATCTAGGCTGATTAATAAGCTTTGATGTATTACATGTATTTCGATATTTGTATTATCTACAAAAGGAATATTATTTGGTGTGGAAAGGAGGAAAAGAGGAAAAATATACGAAATAATTTCCCTTGGTACGTAACTTGCGCGCTCAAAGTGCTTCTGACGAATTCCATAGAACTAAAATTAACTGAATTAAGCACAATAGCTTAAGGCAAGTGGTATTAGCGCACCTTTATTATTTTACAATAAAGCTGCAGACTTGAAATAACTATTGGCATTTTTCAATAGTGCCTCGAACAGTGAGTCATTTGGAGAATGAATCACGATACATTAACCGCTACCTCCTAACGTTTCACTGATAAAAATGATAACATTAACGTTACATCAATTGTGTGCGAAGAAAGGGTCTGTGACGCTGACCATTGCAACTTTACATGTCATTCAAGCGGAAGTCAATCTTAATCCATTGGCTTTAAGTTCTGTGCAGACAACGTAGAGTTCTGGTACAGGAGCACCTTTTCAGATGCCGCTGGCGCTAGCTGGACAATGGCGATTATCTAACTCGCAGACAAAAACACAAACAGTCTATCTCGACATTACACCGTCGTGAAAAAATATGACAACTGATGCTAGGAAGAGCTAACAGGTATAGAAAGACTTGTCAAAGAGTTTGAAGATAATTCAAACATTCATTATTTTGGTATACGGTATGTTTTTGTGGGCACATCTCTATTGTTCTGCCTTTTTCTGAAATGATAAGTATAAGATCTTTGGGAAAAATATGTCAAATTGAAAGCATTTAGAAAAAGACACCAACTGGCAATCTTAATTAGTAATCTGATATATCTTGTGATATGTTGATGATTCCAATCGATGATATCATTATTATAACAATTTTAGGTACCATTATTTCTCTGAAAAATCATTAATTAATTCATGTTTTATTTATCTTAATAAGCACGATTAAATGCCTTTAGATATATACAGTCCATATAAAATATAGGTTGATTGTAGATTTACATAAAAACGGAATAAGTACATCATCGTATTTTCATGTTACTACTTCGGTTTCTTCATAATTATGTAGATATTTGAAAATATGAACGAATATATATTAGTTCACATCAATTATTGGCTTGATTTGTAAAACTTTAAGACATAATATATTAACATCAAGTTCAATCATCAAACATAACAAATACCAAATCTTTGACGCACAAGCAAAACGCGGTTATTTGTTCAAACATTTCATCACGCCAAGAGTTGTTAAGGCAAGTTAAGGGCTGTCACTTAGGGTGGCGCTAACTCACTGCCCTACTAAATCCTTTGTGTTCAAACTTTAGCGCCACCATAAAAAAAAGTACCGACGGAAGTAAGCACACAAAGCCTCAGAGCAAAAACTGTGGCAAAAAAAACTGCATAATGCGGTCGAAGCAGTGTGGCCGCCGACCGCTCTTGTAAAATTTATAACAGCTCTATTTTAAACTCTATATTTTGTTTACCTGCTTGACTCTACTATACTGTTCAGTAATTGGAGCCATTTTTGACAAAGACTTATTAATTTATTGAGCGTTGTTTCAGTTTTTATGGAGGTGCTAAAACGTCTGTGTCTCGCTTTTGTTGATTTTGGTTTTATTATTTGTATGCCTACGCTTGCGCAATCCAGTTACATAATACAAGTAAGTAGATATGTTTCCGTTTAAACTGTTTATTCACAATTGTTAATTGTTGTTGATTTATAGTAAAAATAGGTAGGTGTAGGTATACATTTAATAGAAGCCACGAGAAAAATCACGGAAAATAGCAGCTTTTATCTAATAATTTAAATAATAAACCTGTGTTAAAAAGGAACTACTTAACAGTTTCAGGTATTACAGATTCGAAGTAAATAAGGCCACGATCTTAGAAACATGCCCAGAATTTAACTCAAGTTTAATACAGCACGTCCCGGTATTTCTACGCCATAAAACGTCTAAGTATCTAAGTATACCACGTAGATGTATTAGTATCAGTTGCATTTCCACATCATCCGAGCAACGCTGTCGCCCGCGTGTCTCGTATTGCCTACACCTGTGACCTACACCAAAACGTACCCAAATCTCTTCACATTCCACGTCACCGCACCAGAAGGCGTTACATAACGCATCGCCCAAAGGTTGCGCCAGTGCGATCTCCATGTCGAGAGAGCGATGGAAACTCCGCACACGATACATGTTGTTCAAATGCTGAACGTGGTACCGGCGCTCAATTCAGGTTCTGTACGGCACCTGTAGACGAATGTGCCATTTACATTGTAATGCACGCGCACTGCTTCCAACCAGTTCGATTAGGAGGGGAATGCTGTCCACATACCAGCTTGGGTTACAAATAAACTATTGTTAACGCTCTTTGCTGGCCCTTGCATTTATAAAATGTTGCGTCGCTTGCCAGGTCCCTAAATAGATGAGACAGGGTGATTTTCTTCTACAATCGTTTCCAACGTCTAATCTTGTAGCTTCCTATTATCTCCCCTTTCTTATAAGGGTTCCGTACTCAAAGCGACACTATTACTAAGACTCCGCCGTTCGTCCGTCTGTCTGTCCGTCTGTCACCAGGCCGTGATAGTTCAACAGTTTAAATTTTCTCAAAATGATGTATTTCTGTTGCCGCTATAACAAAAAAATCTAAAAAACCGAATTATATAAATATTTAATGGGGCTCCCATACAGCAACAATGTTTTTTTTTCATCGTTTTTATAAAAAATGGTACGGAAACCTTCGTGCGCGAGTCCAACTCACACTTGGCCGGTGATTTATTCTTATAACTGACCAAATACTGACGTCACTCTGGCGCTCTTTCGAAATTATAGGTTCATGTTGCCGATCCATAAAGAAAAATATGGATTCTTCGGATATGTAAAAAAGTAAGTACATATAATAATGATAGTACATACTTACTTACATATCCGGAAAATCCGTGGATCCGCATAGTAGTTACGTGATCGATCCCGCGGCTCCGCGGCGGCGCACTGACCGCGCAGCTGCGGCGGCCATCGACACCATAAAATTAATAACCCGTCTCCAGCGATGCACTCTTGGCCGTCATGCTCACCACATGCCTGCACCCGAATATATTTAGCCGAGATATACCATAACCACAGTATTGTGTATCTCGATATTTTTATAAAAAGTTGAATACGTTTTATACAAGATTTGTTTGTTAAAAATTATAAATCCGTTACATTTTCTGAAATATAATTTTCATTTAGACTCTTATGAGCGGAATAATATATTTAACTCGATCGAGAAATCAAGATGTACTAAAAATACACGGCGACATATAATAGATAATAGTAGGTATATTATACTCGTATGCCTAAGCTTAACTAGTCTTTTTTACCTACTTTAAATGAGTTCTAAAGTCTCAATATTATATTATAGTTATTTTAAAGATCGTTGAGCTCGATGTTCCTATTAATAAATATGTAGGTACAAGAAAATAACGTATGCTGTATTCTACAATTACTTAAACATCATTTAGTAGCTTGATACTTTCCCGAACCAACGCGAACGAACTATAGAGATATCACGGCGAGAACAACGGTAATGGAGTTTTCCTGTCAGAATGGTGTAAGTACGAGCATCCAGTACGTCGGTCGCGTCCGTCGCGAGATTCCCAGAGTTATGTCTAGAGGAGTATGTCGGCGTTTCTCCAGCCTACGTACCTGGAGTTATCATATAAATACAAATAGGAATTTCTAATGTCATATCCTGAGGAACAAGTTTCATAAAAGACGTGTATCGCAAGCAGAACCCAGCTATATTTTAATATCGAATATTTTTAATGTATTTTTTTATGTTGACCAATGCAGGTGGATACTTTTGAATATTTGACTTCGCATGATTTTTGCATGTAGCTAGGTGTCAAGTAGCTTTATTGTTACATTTCAAGTTTGTAATAATCCTACTAATATTATAAACGCGAAAGTTTGTGAGTATCTATGGATGGATGGATGGATGGATGGATGGATGGATGGATGTTTGTTACTCTTTCACGCAAAAACTACTGAAAGGATTTTGATGAAACTTCACAATAATATAGCTTACATATCAGAATAACACATATACTACATTTCATAAAGATATATTATTGTATATTATCCAAACGCGGGTGAAACCGCGGGGCGCAGCTAGTATTTTATATAGGGTTCGAATCAGTCTGTTATTCAAGTCAGGTCACATAAATTCAACTTCACTGTTCAGAATATTTCTGGATAGTAAACACTACATTATGTTTGCCCACACGCCTGTTTAGTTATTATTCCGTTCTACAAATATTACCTACTAGCTGCGCCCCGCGGTTTCACCCGCGTTTGGATAATATACGATATATCTTTATGAATTGTAGCCTATGTGTTATTCTGACGTATAAGCTATATTATTGTAAAGTTTCATTAAAATCCATTCAGTAGTTTTTACGTGAAAGAGTAACAAACATCCATCCATCCATCCATACTTACAAACTTTCGCGTTTATAATATTAGTAGGATAGGAAGTAGGATGGATAAACAACTTTGGGAAAAAGTTATATATATTTTAGGTTTCCCAGCAAAACCTCTGCACGTAGTGTGTGGTTGTGAATTTTCTTTCACTGATAATCCACAAATCAGAATCTGTACTATGAATAGTACTTATCAGATAAGAGCATGCTTGTGGAGTTAGAATCAGATCAGTCAAATTAACCATATAAATAAACTAAGCAGGTACATCAGACAGATGTTTTTTTTCTTATTTAAACCCATTTTTACTGATTAAGCTCTTATAAAGCCAACCAACCAATGAAAAGGCTGCGGAACTAATCTTGTTAACGATGACTTATTTAATCTTTAGCTCCATTTGAAAAGAAATAAAATAGTCAAACATACATTTTATTATGATAGGTTTTGACCTCCCACAAATTGAATTATTATATTTGATCCTTTCAACGAATTAGTTTCCATTCAGGGTTGAGGTTAGATACGTATTTAATGAGGGCTTTGGGGGGCTCGCGGTCAGACGCAGCGACTGTGCCCGCGGCGGCGCGGGCGGCTGATGCGGCTGCGGGGCGGCGCAGGGGGCGGAGGGCCCTACTCCGCCGAGACGGTGAGTCTGCCTGATAAAGGAGGATTTTATCCGCTCGATTTAGCATGAAATTGGAACACAAAGTGAATAAAGCCACAAGATTGTAAACATTACGAGGTCCCCTTTTTTACAGCGGGCATTCGGCATATTTACGGTTCTCTTTTTATTGGTAACCGGTGTCCGCTCCGAACCCTCCATTTATTGCCTTGTTAAACTCTAGTTAACGAACCGATCGCTCAGTACTCGGGGCTTGCGATGCACTTAATTGGATATTTATCGCTTTACCCCAACTTGGTTTAATTGATTCGCGCTGTATGCGACTGTAAATCGGCCCGGCCCATTTCAGGTGCCCACTAAATTGAATTTAAATAAAAAAAGTGAAAAGGAAACGTTAATTTTTCTCTTGCACTTAAAAGGCGGCGAGTCGGGCTCGAGGATGATGTAAATCGTGTACGTTATGTGTTCCCACGCGCGGGAGGGTAGCGGCGGAGCCACCAGAATGAATGACTCACTAATCTCAAAGCTCCATTTCCACAAGTCATAGTGCAATTAATAATATGCGGCATCCTGTCGAATTATCTCTCGTCGTGGCAGGGGTCCGGGCGGCTTTAATTTACCACAATGGAAGTGGGTTCTGAGAAGCGTCCGCGGCGAGGCGGGCCGATTCTTCGTCGAAAACAAACAGAAAATAATTATCATAAAGATGAAGAGCGGCCGCTCGAGGCTCGCCGCTGCTAATGGGGCCCACCTGGCAGCGCCCGGGTCCCTCCGCCCTCACACTCCTGCACCTCCTTAAGCTGAACGCACACTGAGCACAGATAAGAGTCAAGACACCCTAACTCTACTTAGCTGTACAAAAATGTATATAAGTGACGTGTGACGTCGTGCCGAAGTTGTAAAATGGAACGGCACCATATAATATACCTACTCCTTCGTGATAGCTTTCTCGGATTCTTACAGCGCACTGCACCGGCGTCATATTAGAAACGAGAGATTCGCGGCAAAAATTTTAATATAATATAGAGTACCTATGAATCATCGAAAAGCAAATATTATCACTGCAGGCAAAGTACAGTCAGTAAAGACAACGGCACGGCTCATTTATTACAGTGTGTCTTAGGCCTAACTCACACATTCCGCGCTCCAGCCACGAACGACGCCGACTCATCTTCACCGTATAACTAATAAGGTCATGATTGGATTTTGATTGCCAATGGTAAAGTTTAGTTCCCAGTCGAACTTGAGTAGAGCTTTACGAAACTAAGCTCAATCATTATTCATTATAGTAAATTTAACTGAAGTTTAGTAAACTAATTAGATCTACACTAAAAAGTTTACTCAAGAGTGATAAAATAACTATTGGTAATTAGACTCTAAGACCCTTATTGAATCAAACTACATAATACGCGCCAATCAACCTACTTACAACAAACCTTAGGTTACGTAGTTCTTCAGCCAATAACACTTGACGGGGTAGTGGTCGATGACCATGCGAGCGATTGTAACGGCTAACCTCTGCTATGCCACTACGCTGCCCATCGAAAATGTAAATTTTCTACAAAATAATGTAGACTTCGTAGAACACAATAATATTCTATTGATTCAAATTGGTAGCAACTAGAATAGTCAAATTTGATTGGTAGGTACATACTTTTGTTACAGTAGGTAACAGTAAGACAGTTATCTAAGTAAATATACCTTTTGCCAAGCTTGGAGCATTTCTCTTGCTGTCTTGCCCCACCGCCTATTTCACCTAATATGTGTAATTTACAAAATTCCCGATAGTTTACTGTACCAATTCTTAGTTTTACTCGTACTAGTACCGTCATTACAATTTAAACAAAAAACAGAAGAATCAAATTTAACAATTGAAAATTTCACATCTCTGAACAATAGTAGGTTGATCTTTTGAAAAAGATCGCAATCACATGTCTCCGTCAACTTTGCGGTAGGTTATCGAGTATTTCTAAACATTATTTACTGTTACATTTGCTGCTCGAAGTGCTTACCAACTTCATTGCAAGAAGCCTTTATTGCCGCCTTCCCTTCTCAGGATCGAATTACCGACGATGAATGTTAACATTTTCCCAATCTTATTATCTTTGTTTAACATTGTGGGAGTCCATTTTTATCTAAGTAATGTGCTGTTATCTATAAAGTGACGATTGCGGATTACGGTACTCACTCCCAAAGACACAAAAACTGTTTGTCAGAATGTAATTCGAGGAATGTAAGGACCGTGTGTTTCTTTTAGCGATGTGTTATCTTCGGTTCGCTTTACGTCGATAACTTTGTCCTTAGATATAATTTAAAGTTGCCGCCGACGAACTGTGAAAGCTCGAGATAAAATGCTTTAACGAATTCCTCAGGTGCCTATCTCAATGGTGGAGTAGCTTGTCGTTCTTAGCGTCTTTTTTTCGTCGGCGGTGTCTAAGTTTTTGCGGGGACTGCCGTCGGCTGGTGGTCCATTAAAACTGGGACAATGGACCCCTTGGCATCTATTAGCCGTTTTATCTAACTTTGGCGCTGATTATATGTGAATTTTGTCGGTGTTTGTATTTCACTTTTGCTTTTCTAATGACTAACGTTGCAACGTGACTAATTAGAGTTTTTGGATGGATTCCTCCTTATTACCTACCCCTAGTTTATATATTTTATGTAAAAAATTAATTCGGTAAATTGCTTTTCATCGAGGGCGGATGTCGTGAATGTATATACCTACTATGCAATTTTATACATTTTGCACGCTTTTTATTTTTGATGAAGTTTCGAATAATATTTTGTAGTCACGTACCTACCATTAGTTATAACATCCTACTTAAGTATTTTTGTGATATAGGTACTTAACACAATCACGTTATAACCTACTATAAATATATACATACATGACCGTGGCAATGGATAGATTTGGTTTGTTCTAGATTTATATTTTTGTTGAGGCATCATTTCAGCGCCCTTTTATGAATATGAGTTGTTGTATTTTATTCTCGTCAAAATGTAGGTATAGGTATACATTACGTATATTAGATAAGCAGCTGGTACATTAATTTGCCAATTAAAAGTAGTAAAAATTACTCTTGCAGAGGTATTTTACATTACAATATACAAGCATCTTCAGCTTTTCACTTCCAATATTGAAGAACCTTGACAATTTTAGGAATGTTTCCCACAGCACCGCGTCGTATTAATAAAATGTTCAAATAAAAATCGAGCTGTGCCATAAGATAAAGGAATGTTGGAATACTTGTCGTGGTGTTGAGAATATTATCAATTATAGGCGAAGACGGTTTTACCCCCCGCCGCTCAGGCTTTTGCTTGTGTACCTAGTCACTGGTGTTTATTCTGTGTCTTGCCACTAATATGGAAAGGCTTCTTTGATTTATAGAATTACCGGCAGAGAGGTAAAAACGCATGCATGTGTTCTTACTGCTTTAGCTACACGTTAGGTACTACAGATCACTTGGGCAGGCATGTCGCTTGGAGCGGACAATTTTTTTTTTTTTAAGTAGGTAGATATTATTATTGTTTCGGCGATCAATAACCGTAATGCACCTAGATAGGTAGGTATATCATTTACATTTTTGGTAATTTGGTATTGCATTGAACTTGTAGGTATCCAATATAACACAGTAGGCATTTCGAATAAGTGGTTCTACAATCTACATCCCCTGCTCTTCAAATCTCGAGAGCGAACTACGACCGAAATAGTATGACATAAAATAATACAAGGCAAAAGAATTCTTCATTATCTCAGAACCGTCCCGGACATTTACGATTGTCGTCCTCGGAAAAAATCGGTGGTTTTATATAAGTAAATACTCTTTATTATAAATGTCCGGGACGGTGAATACTTATTAATCGGATATTTAATCTCATGGAGTACCTAAAATTGACAATTGAATTGAGATGAGAGACAGAGAGTGAAAAACAGAGTGAGAGTGAGAGACAGAGAGAGAGAGAGTGAGACAGAGCGAGAGAGTGAGAGACAGGCACAGAAAGAGAGAGATAGGGAGACGGAGAGAGAGAGACAGACAGAGAGAGATTTACTCATGTGATAAAAATCTAAGGTAAGGTATATACTTGCTCCTAAGTAAAACATTATGTTCGTGTACTTACCCCCGTTTGTTTAACGAAGTATCTACAATCTACATCTAGGGGAAAAACACATTATTGCAAAAATGTTAAGTAAGTATAGAAGTCTGTCTATTTGCCTATTTGTAGCATATAATTATATTTTTTTAAGCTACACACACAATATTGATCACATCTCATACCCTACGCATGTTGACTAATGTTGAGGCCATGACAGGACCTACATACCTATTATAATTTATCGTGTGTAAGTAAGTACATTTAGTTGTGCCACAACGTTTGACCCATGCAACTCTTTAATTTTGGACATCTTGACGAGCGACTACATAACTACCCTAGCCGCATTATAACTGCAAACTAAATAATTTAGGTCCAGTTTGTTGGTCGTTGATCTCTACATCAATTCAACTTCTAAATCCAGTAGTTTCATAATACCAGAACTTGATAATATTACAACATCCTCCACCTTCCAGAACATACAACACTGTGCCGCAGCAAGTCAACAACATCGTATTTGCATACTTTTCCACTGAAAATTATTTAATCTTCGCCATACAAACGAAAAACAGCACGCGGCTGTGTTTGTAAACAGTACGGGAAGACGGACGAGCCTTGAGAAGCGCACCATCTTTAATAAGCAACACCCTCGCTCAAACCAAAATCATTTCTATAGTAGCCTGTTAAGATCTACTTTCGTAAAACTCGTGAGCTTTTCAACTTCCACCTTAACTTTTTCAGTTTTATACAATTTGATACTCTATTCCTTTTCGATAGGGTTCTAATTAGAAAGTAAGCGGCCGAGATAGTACAGGAGCTGTACACCAAAAAGTGTTTACCTATAAATCACGCTCATTGTTTGAGTAAACTTCTATTTCGACGGTTACCGTGAAGTGCCCGAGATTCGCTAAACAACACTTCCCGGTACCTCCAGCAATGAAAGCTTATTGCGCATTTAGTTCAAAATGGTGAGTTTTGTAAATATTGTTACAGCTTATAAGATTGTTACATTTTAATAGAGCGGAAAGTTAACATAAGACATTTTCTTTGCATGACCAGACTATCTTCGTCGACCTTACTCAGTGGGGTCGATTCTGGGTGTGCCAAACTGAAATTAAACAGCTCTAAATTGTTGATGACTTGTCGTCGTTAGCGTCGGCATCGTCATTGTCGTCGACGTCAGCGTCATCAGCGTCGGTGCTATCACGGTCAGCATCGTCAGCATCCGACATTTGTGTAATCAGACTCAGATTATTGCTCTAAGTCTGGGTGTTCGTCAGACCGCAAGTTTGTTGACCTAAACACAGGCTTTATAATCTGTTAGCTATTAAGACAATGTACCTATTATGACCCGTTAAGGCATTATGCGTAAAAAAGGGAGTATCGAACGAAAATCAAAATACTGCATAGTTACATTTATTAAACTAATCCTACAATAAATATTTATAAATTAGTAGCGCTCATCAAACAAAAAATCCCGCACTGATTTGCTGTACCTATCGGGCAGGGTGTCTTTCAGTTCCGTCCGAGTCAGCCAGTTGACTTTGGCCGTGGTTACGTTTCCGCCATTGTAGTTAGCGTAGTAGAAAAATACCTGCGAAAGATCAAAATTAAGATCTTATATTAAACTATCTTTTGTTTGCGGCTCCATTCGCGTCGACTACATTTTACGCGGCAAGTATTTCCTACGTCCTTCTCAGAGGTCCACTTATCTCTGTGGCAGATTCATACAAATTGGATCAGAGGGTTGACATACATTTAACAGACAGACACACTTGCGCATAAGTTGCTATATTACTATGGAGGCTAGCAGAACCCATGGTTTTACCCAGGTAGGTTTGACATCACGCAGTCTCATTGCAGATTATTATTTTTTTGCTTAGGTCTTGTTGTTCACATTGAATAAGTAGTCGCTGTAGCCTGTGACTGTGTATACCATTGACTAACAATATCTGATGAAATATAAACAATACATTACCTTAGCACCAACTTTCCCATCAATCTCCGAGGGGTATTTGTATTTATAAAATCCACACGGGGCATTTGAAAGAAACTTTACTTTTAACTCAGACCCACATTGTTCCAGCACAATTCTTTCAGCGGTCTGTAATAAGAAATAGACAAAAAATTATGTAGTTTACATTTTTGTCAATTCCCAGTTGTTGCCACAGATTTCATCACCACTGCCAACAAATGGGAAAAAATTCATTCATTCATTCATTGACACAGTTTGTGGCAAGGAATGGGATTTTAAAGGAAAAGAAAGAAAAGGAACAAGTTTCCGATCCTCACCAGGCAGTGGTGAGGATTGGTATTTATATTTTCAGTTATTTGGTTTACTGTAGCTTTGGTTAGGTTTGGTTTTGGTTTTGTTCTTATAAGTGATATAATGTACCTGTCTCAGTGTCTCTCCCTCCTTCCATTTCCCCTGTGGGAGAACTGATTTTAAGTCATTGCCTAGTTTGAGAGGAGCGACTAGGACCAGATGTCTTTGTAACTCTCGATCTAAAGAAGTTTTGTCGCCTTTCTTGTCTGCTTCTGTAATTAGAAAATGAAAGTGTTACTCAGACATGGTAGGTAGTATTTATTGATTGATTTCTTTGGTTCAATTGCTTTAAATAGATTATGAGAACCTTATCACACTGGCAAATAGTATGACTTTTGGTTGAGCTGTAAACCTTGGACAGATACATACACATTTGTGCTTCTGCCAGCCTGACAAGCTCTGCCACCGCTGAGGCAGACACTGTGTCAACAACATGAAACATTTATGATTAAACCAACCTGTGATAATATCGGCAAACTTAAACTGGGCAAGTTCTTCGTTTGAAGAATCTTCAAAGTCTTGTGCAGTGATTTGACTGACCGCATCTATATCTGCATCAGATTCTTTTTTCATCAACTCTGCTTGGATTCTGAAATGTAGTAATGAAATCCATTTATTTTATAACCTTGTATCAAGGTATGCGGACCGCAGTACTAAATTTTACCTTTTGGGCACAACAATTATAAAATACGTGTAGACATTCACTTACTTATCATTTTCATATCGAATTTCATGATCTGACTTCAAGCTAGTCTCAATTTCAATTGTGTAAAGTAAGTTCTTGAATTTCTTCTGGATTTCATTGAGCGGGGGTGTTACAACAGGTAAACGTTCCACGCATACTCCTGTGACAATGTCCCACGCAGATGTTGTGCCGAGTCCTGGTACAAATTAAATTCTGCTTATCCTACCAAGTTATTGAGAACAGCAATAATGCCAATGGTTAATTTGGTTCTGGAATTTCAGGTTATGTTACCTCTGCAAATTCTGTGACAAAACTTGATTTCTGCATTTAATATGCTCCTTAGTAACATGTTGAACAGTAGCAAATAAGCAGTCACAATAATTGAATTCAATTTCGAATTGTGAAATTCAAAATCTCACAACAGAATTTGCTGTAAAATAGAAATGTAGAATTTTGAGTTTGAGAAATGCACAAAAACAAAGAAGCAAAGCAAACAAAATAAGCTTGACTTTGACAGCAGGCAGAAATTACTCATGACCGTGACAAATACTGACCAAATGAAGTTGAAGTTGACATAAAAGAAAAAGTGCACAGATATGAAATTAGTAAGTCGAATTATTCTCGTCTAGTCAACCGAAATATTTCCAAAGTCATTTCCACTTCTTCTGGTATGTTTACATTGATTTTAGGACGCAAACTCGTGTATGAACGCAAACGACTATCTAAGAATTGAGAAATTATATTTTGGTGAAATAAAAATATAATCATTTCATTTTATCTTTGTTCACATATACATTTTTGACGAACTATTCCATTTAGTTTGTGTGACTACATGGTGCGAGAATGTCTTTTTAGCATTTTCTGTACGACAAAATGACATTATGATTTTACTACTAGCAACATTTAGTATACGTCAAATTCTCCCTTTTCCTGTTCTAGTGTCTAAGAAAGTGGGTGAATTTGTTTTTAGGTTTAATTAAATCCAAATAAATCTCAAAGAATAACTATATCCATCATGTTTCAGATATCTAAGTTAACATATTAAGTAGTGTCGCACAAATTGTGATTTATATTTCATTCAAATACTTGGAGGAAACATTGTTAGAACAGTTGACAACCCGAGTTGGATAGGTTAGGATTTATCGGTTTGTTTCTGTTTTAGGCCTAGATATGAAGCAAATCGTTGCTAACCAAAAAGTGAAGATCCCGGAAGGGCTCACTGTTCACGTGAAATCGCGGTTGGTGACTGTGAAGGGGCCGCGCGGAATTTTGAAAAGGAACTTCAAACACTTGGCCGTGGACATTCGCATGGTGAGCGCTCGCCTCCTGAAGGTGGAGAAATGGTTCGGTTCCAAGAAAGAGCTTGCCGCAGTCAGGACTGTATGCTCACATGTTGAGAACATGATCAAAGGTAAGTGCATTTGTTATTGTCAGTTTGTTTACCTCCGAAAACAAAACTTCAGTTATTACAATATTGTAAGAGTTCAGCTTCCTTCATCGGTTGCTAGAATAGTTTATTATACAAAAGATCACTCAGATAAACAACAGTAAATTATATAGTCAACTCTGGCATGTTATTGAATTATTTGTCATCCTCACTCCCATAAACAGTAGTTACAACCACAATCCCAGCATCATTATGGTTTCAATACTGCTACGGCTAGAATGAAATACAACCTACAAAATCAACTCTGTCCTGAGGTGAAACTGTATACTTTTAGGATAAGTTGTTTTTCTTCTGTGAACTTAACACGGAGACAAAATATCATTGTGGTATGTTATGGTACCAATATTACTTAATAATTTTGTCATGGTATTTTGTGGTATTCACATATCATTTTATGTTCACGTTTCACTAGTATTCCCTGTATAGATCTAGTAATGTTATATTTAACTTCTGGTTTTTCTTGGCTTGGTGTGTAGGCTCCATGTCTTGCAGAACAAGAATGCGTAGGCCCGCATTCTTGTTCTGCAAGACATAGAGCCTACACACATCTTTAACCTGTTGCCTGTGTATATCTTCAATTCATACCAGACAATAGATTTTATAATGATTTAATTTATGCCACAGACAAGAGGTTAATGCTGTGTGAACATTTTTCCTATTACGTTTCATATTGGCAGTCTAGTAGCTGATTACACTTCTAGATACTGGCTAGAACTGACGGCTCGTTTGGTGTAGTGGCTGAGCAATCGGACTGCTGCGCTAGGGGGTGCGGGTTCGATTCCCGCCTGGACAAATATTTGTGCGATCCACAAATATTTGTTTCTGGTCTGGGTGTAATGTGTATGTGAAATTATATGTCTGTAAGCGGTACCCACGATACAGGAGCTATCCTAGTGTGGGGCTACATTATTAAAAAACAAAAACAAGAACAAGATAATATAATCAAGTGCATAATTGGAGCTGGTGAAAGCAATGAAGCCTTGCTCTAAAGATTGATAGGTACAATATGCAGCTATCATTCTTCATTGCTAATCTTTAATAAAAAAAATTATTAATTGCAGGTGTGACAAAGGGTTTCCAATATAAGATGCGTGCTGTATATGCCCATTTCCCCATCAACTGTGTCACTACCGAAGGCAACTCTATTATTGAGATCCGTAATTTCCTTGGTGAGAAGTTCATCAGGAGGGTAAAGATGGCACCTGGTGTGACCGTTGTTAACTCGCCGAAACAAAAGGATGAGCTGATCATCGAAGGAAACTCATTGGAAGATGTCTCTAGCTCGGCTGCTCTCATCCAACAGTCAACCACAGTCAAAAACAAGGATATCAGAAAGTTCTTGGATGGTCTTTATGTGTCTGAGAAGACTACTGTTCAAGCGGAAGACAATTAATGACATAAAATAATTTTATCAACAATTTTGTCTTTTCTTTGATTTTACCTTCACTAAACACCAACAGCTAAGGACACATTTATGTATGACCCGTAGTATTTTCTACCCTCCAGCATGGAATAAAATGTTTGGTGAGGATAATGGAACTCCATTTGTTGGAAACTCATAATCTCCACTTCAGAGGCCCCCCTCTTGTGTGTCCCAGTTTGACGAGCTAACATAGTCCGTCCGTCTTACTACAAAAGTTAAAACCAGATATAAATGGATGTTTCTAAAATTTTGTTCCACAAAATCGTCGTCTATCACTCGCGTTTTCTTACTTAATCCTGACATTCTTCATTTTATTATTTTACTTGGTGAATTAGTTATTGAATTAGAAAAAGCGAGAGTTACGACGTCGGTTTGTGGACAAAATATTTAGACACATCTGTTCAACTCTTGTTTAAATCTTTTGTGGTAAGACGGAAATATATTAATGTATATACCAGAGAAAATTTGCATGATATAAGCAGGACTTTAATCTTACTTGTTATTACTAGTCTAGTATGACTACTGTGTTTTAAAACTAACATTATACTTGTACTAGAAGTAGGTACCAGAGTAGTATAGGACTTGCTAGGACAAGGACTATCACACTCGTTCCTAAAGTACCTACTAGGGTAGCATAGGACAGGAAGAGTCCTCATCTCTTGTACCATCCAGTATGACTGCTGGTTTAGACGTAGACCTGACATTAGTACCAGGGTAGCATATAACGCAAGGTCTCTCCTCTTGTTCAGTGTTGTACTCCGTGGCAGTATGTTTTGGAGATGTAGGTACTAGCGAAGTACAGGATAAAAGGAGGTCATCTCTTTTACCACCCATTTTTTTTGGGAGCTAATAGTAACATCGTTCACATAGGAGTAGTCAGTCATATTAGATTATATTTGGATCAAGTCTGTTACCACTCGGCACTGAAGCGGCTGAATGGATTTTACCTTCGATCAATACATTTTAACAAATACCTAGGTACTTTTCCCAGCCTATAATAGACGCTGGGAATTTCTTGTACAAGTTGCGAAACAGAGTTATCAGTTCCGACTTCCGATAGAGATAGTGTTTATTTATAATAAGGTAGGTGGATATTTTAAGGATTGCAGGAAAACAATAATAGATTTTTCAACGTAAATAATTTTATTCAAACTATTCTATTGAACATCACTAACTCATAAACATTGTACATCTGCAAATATGGTTATTTATGTTAAAAGTTAAAATGAAATTAATTACACTTAATTTACAAAAGAATTAACACGCACAATCAATTAAATAAAATGACTACTTACGAAAATAAAATAAATACCTATTAAAATAAAACATTCTCTTACAATTATTATTGTTAATACATCGGTATAGAACTTAGAAATAAATTATAATTTATTTTTATTACTATATACACAACAATAAACATCTCTAAAGGAATTATGACAAACTGATGGTGAAACTTTCATTATATTAACTTCAATTTAAACAACTGTTATATTCACTTGGCTGGCAGTGCCAACTCTTTGGTAGCTAACAAAACAAAATGTTTATCGTAATTCCTTTATACTTGTTAAAATCTATAAAAAAAAAACCTTTGTCATGAATTCGATAATTAATACTCTGCTCGGCTATGTAAGTTCAATAGGTACTACGATTAAAGAGATTAAGTACTATTTTGTGAATGACAATGTGTGAAATTAAATTATTGACTTTACTATTTTAATAAACGTGATTAGAAACGTTATGCCACAACATGAGAGCATATTATCGATAAAATATTGCAAGCTTACCTACAATATTATACGTCAGCGATTAGCTCCATATTTGCAGATGGGCATTCAATTATTCCGTAAGAAAATAAAATTCTCAATAAATACATAAAATGTCAAACACTATTTAACTGGCGAGACATTTCACACCATAATATAACACAATTGCTTACTATAAAAATGATCAACAAACAACTTTGCACGTCGCTAATGTGTCGAAGGGGACATGGTGTGCACGAAACGTAGTTATGTCATGAGATTCAATGGTGACGATAGGTTGCCGCTTGAGCAAATAATCCCGATTATATATCTTAGCCTAGCCATGCGTGAGGTGGGTTCCACTACTCTGCGTCAATAGTAACTATCATAACTAAATGTATAATAATAATTCATTAATATAGCACTTCATAATCACTGGTGCTTCGTGATTTGTCACATACAATCGATTCACTATTTGAATATTGTAATCACAAACTCTTAACACTCGACGAAATTTTTAAATTGTATCTAGCAACCTGAGTAAAATAACAAGTTCTATATATTATCATTTTTAAAATTTATTAATTAATATACAATAAATGTACATAGTAAATTGAAGCGCGATTAGTGGGCTTTGTCAAATTATTAAAAAATTATAATTTAATATATTATTAAACATTGCTTTTGTAAAGATATCGCTAGATTTGCACAATAAACATAAGCGTATAGTGATCTACAGTGATTGCTATACAAATAGCGAGTTCTTGGTCAACAATTTATGCACAGGTGAAACTTTACATTACAATTAAATAGCGCTAAACAACTCGTGATAGGGTTATCTATCTATCAAGCGGTGATCGAAACTGTTACTCTAAACGTTGCGAACCGTAGCGTAGACTAGAGACGCGTAGACGTCGCCGGCTGCTACGGGCAAATAGTATTGCTTTATTCGGCGGCCACGCACCGATCTACCGTTATTGCTTATAATATCCGCTCGGGCGGGCGCGGCTTCAATCACTGTGTATATGTGACCAAGAAATACTGGAGATTCCGTTTAGAACGTCGAGCGTTCGCTCGGTGTCGTGATCGTAAATCTAAGTATAAAACGTCGGTGCCGCTAGCTGAGACGTCGGCGAATGAACTCGAGGCACTATGATAGGTACTAGGTAGTACTAGGGAGGGTGTAGGGCGCGTTATGGCACGGGGACGGGGCTCACAGCGGCTCGCGGCGCGGCACCCACACGGTCGGCCCGCTCTCCGTAGTGATCACGGCCTTTACTTTACCGTAGATCTCCTCGGGCGTGTCACCTGTCACCACCGCTGGGGGAGACACAATAACGTTACTTCGACTGAGTAAATAGATGCCGTAAATGTATAATCAAACAGAACGGATTAGTTCACGGATGGCACTTCACGAGTCGCGAGTTCGAGTGGTGATTCATGGTCACATTTCAAACGCATAATGTTTCATTAACACAAACTGTGTTGACTGTGTATGCTTACCGGTAAAGTATTCGGCGAACTCTTGTTCCATCTTCAATGCTCGTTCGTATGTTTTCTTCGCTTGTTCTTCAGTCATTCGTTTATTCATTTCCCTGGAAAAAAATCGTAAATGGAAATTAGTAACATGTTTCGTCGGACAAGCGGTAGATAATATTTTCAGGCACAGAGAAGTCTTTCCCGCTCTATCATCCTGGTCGCTATCACAATGAGAGTGTATTGTCTTCGGAACTTGACAGCCATTCAAAATTTCGACTCAAACAACGGCAAATTTGATCCGTACTAACACAGTGAACTAAAACACTCAACTAAGAATCGATCTGTACTTACATTATAGATTCTACACTCTTTGGTTTGATAAATATGGCAATGGGATAAAGTTGCGCCACTTGTAATCTCTTTATTGCGTTCCCGCTCACGTCCAAAATGCAGTGTTTGCCCTGCAACAAAACCATAGTCAACCTTTTAACACCCTAAGGCCTAGAGAAAACGTAAACATGAATAAAAATGTGGATTTATGCACTACGGCCAATCATTTGAATCATTGATTGACCCCATTGAGCGTCTTCCAGTTACATTAATTCAAGGATCTACGTTGGTTTTTATCCGTTAACCTCATTGGGGATGAATTAACCTTCGCATAAAGAGCACTGGAAGTTCCAGCCAAGATTCAGCTAAGAAGGAGGGGTGTCAATTAAAATTACATATTATTTTTATATTACTTTGTACGCTAATTAAATCCGTTGCTAGCTAGTAGATACTCTCACTCTCTCTGGCTGAGCGACCAAATTAGTCATAATTAGAATTACCTTCTCCGCAACCTCTCGCACGGAAGCCACCGAGGTTCCGTACAGGTTGTCGTTGTACTGGCCAGCCTCGATGAACAGGTGGTTCTGTATGTCTCGCTCCATTTGCTCGCGGCTCGCCACGAAGTGGTAGTCGCGACCGTCGACCTCGTAGTCGCGGCGGGGTCGGGTCGTGTCTGCGAATCATTTACGACACTGCAAAGCGTGCTCTACACTCGCTAGCTCGTGTAGTTTCTTAGCATTTTATCTTTATTACAGTGGCTTCCGATTGGCTGTTAACCTCTTTATTTTAAAAGCATGAATAGATGGGTATGTTCGTGTAAAATGTATGCCATTTCCGAGGTAACCATGTTTTAACGGTCACCAGATTGCACGCCATCTACCGGAACTTTATTTTAACACCGAAAAACCATATTAGGTGTGTGTGTTGAGTGTGTGCGTGTGACATTATTGTATGAATATCGGTCGGTCGACGATTGGTGCAATTTCGTACATTTGCATAAGTCACTTCATTTGTGTAGTGTTTGGCACAAATCCTAAGGAACAATTATATTAAGGTAATAATACTCACGAGGCACGCAGCTTCCGAATTTGTCCGGGAACTCTGATATGAGGTCATCGTTTATTCTGTCCTTCAGAGGGCCCAGGATGATCACGGGCCGAGTGTAGGTTATAGTCAACTGCTGCACCGTTTCATAAGATAGCACCGTTTCGTCTTGACCTGCAACATGTTACAAGCCAACGTTCACGTACGCCCTTAACTTATGTTGTAATGGCACACTATGGCAGTAGAAAAGTTGAACAAACCAAACAAAATGTTCACTGAAATGTTATGTTGATTGAACCGTCGACTCAATTTTGAAATATATTACACAAGTTTTATATTATAACAAGTATGCGGTATCCAGTCACCAGTGCGTTGTGTGCGCCAATCTAGATTTCTATTAAATTTTGTGCAACAGTGCTGCCAAAATTAACAAGAATATTAATTTTGAAAAAAAATATTGTTAAAATTGCACCAATACCAGCAGGCATACGTCATACGACATTCAGATTTTGAAATAGAAAGAAATATGCTTTAGACCGATTTTTTAAATCTTTTAAATTTTTGCTGACCAATTGTAATAGATGTTGAAGGGAATCTTTCTTTTAAATTACCTGCCTGACTTTTCCTTAGAAGATAAACCACAAATTTTAATACTCTAATCTAATTATATTATGTTTGTCGAGCCATAGAAGCTTCATCAGCTAGATATTCAAAAGTTACAAATATGGATAAGAAAAAGAGATTATTAGATATTATGCAGCTAAGTGAATATTACTCTATAAAGTTATGCTATGACTAACATGTCTGGTATACTACCCAATCTTAATACAACAATAATTTGCAAGCATTTATGTCTTAAATAAAATAGATCTGTATCATTTTTGTATTATGTTTCTTTGGATTTTAAGACAAAACTAGCTAACTACAGAAATGATACTTCCTTTACATAGTTTTTAACTAAAGCATTACAAACGGCGCAACGAATTGTACAACACGCTACAAGAATGCCTAAATCTATATCAACATCGATATTTTGAACCTGCGGTCGATAATTTATTTTTGTACATGCTTTTGCAATCAGCCAGAACTAAACACACGCAATGTTATACAAACACTTTTGTTGGTACATTTTAATTCAGGCCGATGGCTATTACGTAACATAGGTCTGTAATAAGCGAATCGTATGTAATACAACGTTATGTCGGCGACGGCTATTCTAATAAATAATTTACAGAGCCCCTAATAATCTGAAGCGAAAAAATACTAATTCTATAAAGTAAACCAGCACAGCGAAAGTTGGAAAAAAACTGAACAAACAAGCTCGAATGAGGATGTCGTGATGTACTGTCTCCGGTTCTGTATCATGCCAGTGACGTGTGCGGTGTACTGAGGCAAAGCGCGTATCTTGTGCGAGCATGCGCCGCGCCCGAGGCGGCGGCGTGTCCTCGCGTGCTTCGAGTGCCCACACCCTCCGCTAACTAGTCCGCGGCTGACGTGACGGTGAGCGGCGGAACCCGCCGAGGGCTCCAATATCACAACTTTGAAACATGATCCACACTTTCGTGAGCTCGATGGCAATATATTTTCGAGTGCACTGAGGCTATTAGAGTAATCGCGTTCAATGAATCGAAAACCAACTGAACGTAAATAAAATAATGACAAAATAATAAAACTGGAGTGTTATTGAAATGAAAACTACTGTTCTAATTGATGATCATAACCAGAATGCGGGAGGTAAGGTATCGGCTACGGCACTCGCAAGCTACGCCTCACTCCCATAACTTACTCTCGTCCTCGAGATATATGAGCGTAATCTCCTCCATCATGGGAAGTTCCACTCGGTACAAGATTTCCCCTACACGTAGAAAAATTAACGTTACATACATTTATAACATGTTCCGTGAGGTGCGCGAGTCCGACGTCGGACGGAACCGGGGGAGCCTACGACGAAGCGTCGTGTGCGCGGCTCGGATACAAATTAGCAGCTTTCTACAATCATGAGTAGCGCTTAGGAAATTAAACAGCAAATAAAAATACGTATCAGACCAGATGAATGTTAACATGTAGGTATGTTTCGCTTTGGTTAGGCAACTAGAAGCACGGGGCGGCCCGCGTGCTCGCTGCGACCCATTCTCAGTACCAACATCAGCTACATGTGGAACACCAAATAGTTTCCTTCTAAGCTCCTGTACTGCACAACTATGTATTGTACAAGCATATCAAACTCATCGTTATTTACTCATCGTATTACTAAACATACATAGGTATTCAGTAAGGAGCCGTTTGGATATTAAAAAAAAATAACTATCTATAACACACATAGGTAATGAGTACGTAGCTCGGCTTGGTCGCTCACAACATTATATAATATTCGACAAGCGACAAAATATAACGCCGATATTAATAAATATCTCTAATATACCTTGATAATTTATATAAATCGAATTTAGGCGTCACCATGCTTCTCCATACACTACAAGCGAATAATTTACTCACATCGATCCGATACAATTCGAATTATAAATAATAATATCGATAAAGTAAAAATAACAATCATCCTTATACCTCTGTTTCTTCAGGCAGAGCATATTAATATTTTTATTAATGTCCATGTCAAAGTTAATAGTTATTCCTTTTGGGACTATTGGACGTTTTTCATATTGTACTTGCTACATCGATCAATCTCTACTCGAGGTAGCAATCGTGTTTTCTCGTTTCGTAATAAGCTATGTATCAATTTACAGTGCTTAGCAAAAATTTGTTACACCAATGTGAAGAAATCTTACAATGTTTAGCAGTTAGGTACCACAAAAAAAGGAAACAAACACATGTTATAATTTACACAAAAATTATGTATAAAACATAAATGTTCTCACACATGTGTCATATATTTGCCAAGCACTGTACCAGTACATGTCGGAGCAACGAATCCAAAGTACTCCCTCAATCAATGAGCAATATTCACTTCCCAAACATTGTACTTCAAACGTGGTTATAAAGCGAATATCTCAATATAAAGTCCGCCTGTTATTTGCAGTCGCACGACAGGTAGAATGCGATGCTCTGACCCCCAGTTTCTGAAACGTCAGTCAACGTTGACAACAGATTAATTCTATTGCCATCCTTGTCATTTGTTTAGTGTTAGATAGAGACAACGATAGTTTTAATCTACTGTCAAAGCCAACTAGCGTTCTAGAAACCGGGGGTTAGTCTGACAGCGAGGTAGCGGGGTGAGTGTGTACGTAAGTGCACTTACCATCAGCGTTAGAGTCCTCCTGTGTGTAACAAAGCATGAAAGCTGTAACAAAATTGATAGTTTAGTTTGGCGGCTTCGTTATGAAAATTTTAATTTGAAAGTGTTATAAGTTCAACGAATGATACTGCCACAATCTTGTTTTTTTCTTTTCTATTATAAGTTGAAAGTTACGTTACAATGACTGAATATGGATATGTCATCTTTGCCAAATACTACAGTGCATCGATCCATCCTAAGAAGCTCAATCCCACAAAAGTTTGTGCAATAAGTGATGAGATTTCCTGAGCACCAATAGAAAAGCGATAATTATGATTTTATAAGTTAAGATCACCCACTTTATATAATGTACATTTAAGTTGTATGAGGCGAATGTACTATTTTACAGCACTTACGTTCTTGATCAGAACCGTCTTCAGATTTGCCGTCCTCTCGACTCTTCATGAAAGGGAACCTTCTGCTGAACGACAGTGTTTTCTTTTTCCTTTCGAGTGTCGATTGGCTCTGAAATATTCGAATTAAAACATCAAGGACTGTGAAACCAACTGTAAGTGCAACATCAACAACACTCATAGTAATGTATTACAACGTAAGCTTTAATAGTGTTACATACGGCACATTTTACTAAATCACGACGCGTAGGCAATTCGCGGACCACGAGCCGTCCTCAATTTTCATAGAATATTTAACAGACTTCATGAAAGGACGTTCTAAATTCGACTGTACGATTTTGAAATTTAAAAAAAGATTACGTTCTTTCAGACAACCTGAAAATGGGCATAACCCAGACATGAGTCCATATCTGATACGAGTAAAATGTACTTACAGTGCTAACTGGAGTGCCCTGTCCCTGGAATTTGACTTGTCTGTCTCGCGCGCGCTGCTTGCGCTCCCAGCGGCGTTTCGATGGAATAATGCCGATGGAGTCCGGATCCGTTTTGTCCAGCCGCCTGATAGAATCAAA
The DNA here is from genome assembly GCA_905147375.1 of Hylaea fasciaria. Taxonomy (NCBI): domain Eukaryota; kingdom Metazoa; phylum Arthropoda; class Insecta; order Lepidoptera; family Geometridae; genus Hylaea; species Hylaea fasciaria. The sequence continues at coordinate 5,254,990 of LR990201.1, forward strand.
ATATAATTTACTAGCTATTACCCGCGACTTCGTCTGCATTTAAATAGGTAACAGCTAGTAAGAATATAGGTAATATGTGAACTCTGAATGCTATTGTTAATCAATCGGACACGTCATGTCTCCGCCTTTCCAACATCTCCCCATCTCCTATTCATTTTCCCCATCTCACCGTCATTGTCCCATCTCCCCATCATTGATTGTCCCATCTCCCCATCATTGTCCCTTCTCCCCATCATTGTCCCATCTCCTGATCATTGTCCCGTCTCCCCATCATTTTCCAATCTCTCCATCATTTTCCTATCTCCCCATCATTTTCCCATCTCCCCCTACATTATTCCATTAACTAAAACAAAAAAAGAACAACAGAGACCGACGACTTAACGGACCCTCCGAAGTACGGAGTGATGCGAAACCGCACATAACTTACGTCATGGGTGCGGGGCCGAGGATCGAGCCCCGGTGTCTTTGTTATAATAAGTAATATTAGGACAGATAAATAACTAGGTAAAAAGCCATGATTCTGTTACCTTGCTTGCCACCATTCGTCGTCAGAAGCGTTGGTGACGTGAAGTATGTCTCCATATCGGAACGGCAATCCTCGCGAAGGCAGACCGTCGTCCCTCACAGGATCGTAATCGAATAGCGCTCTGAAATATTTAAACTTTAATTAAACTGATGTACTGATTTGATTTGCTAGACAAAACCAGCTATAGTTTGCTGTGGTGTCATATTTTACAAGACCAAATGCGGGTAGTACTATACAACTCCTGCCGCTATCGACGATTACACCCGCATTCTCATGACCAGTGTCAATTTAACTAGATCAAAACATCGAGGTTTGTAAAAATTTATGAGTTAACGCAAGTCTTAGTGCTGATTCTAGATAAGTTTTGTAGCCAAAGCATTTAGTAAACATTTCCATACCATTCCATACCATTCAAAACATTACTTTTCCCTAAGCAGTGTTTTACGTACCCCAAATAACCACAGCTACTAATAACTACCTACACACAACCTATCTGTAGTTTTAGTGACTAATAACATAGGTCATAGTTGTATAGTTGCAATTGTAATGCATTTTCCTCACACAGAAATAATTGTTTATTATTAACTCAATATTTATAAATTGTTAATGGACTTACCGCACATACAATGACCGTTTCTGTGATGTTCTCAGTAGAGTGTGATGTTGTTTCAGTTCATTGATGCGAGCTTCGAATTTGTTGTATTCCTGAGGTCTATATACAACAGTCAACTTAACATTCTGGCCCGTACTCTGAAACAATAAAAATGGCGATTTTTGAAATAACTTACTTAGTTACCCAAAGCATAGAACACCCTATACTGAAGATAATGATACTTACTAATATGAAGAACATACAAATCTTTAAAGATTAATTGGTAAAGACAAAATAAAACACTTATTATTTGTAGATACCTACCATACTAACGACTTACCTATCTATACCGGTGACTTTTATCCACCCATTACCATTATACATTCACCGTCTGCTATAATAATATTATGCTGATATAATAATAAGCTGTCCATCAAAATCTAAAGAAACATAAATCCAACCTACATCTTTACCAACGACATTGATGCTCCCAATAAGGCGCGACAGGTATTAAAAATGTGCGTAACAAACCTTCAAAGCCTTAGCGGCTTGCTCGTGCGTAGCGTGCGTGATATCCGTGTCATTGACGGCGAGCAGCCGGTCGCCTCGCCGCAGCTCGCCCGACTTCTCCGCGGGCCCGCCGGCCAGCAAGAACGACACGTATATCCCGTGACCGTCTTCGCCGCCGACGATGTTGAACCCTAAGCCGGACGTCCCCTTCTCCAGTTCGACAACGCGAGTCTCCTCGACGGTGTCGGTGACGTCCTCGCGGCGGAGGGAGTTGGCCGTGCTCGATGCGGCTGTGAACAACGATGTGGGAGGTTATATTGGATCCTTTTATTTTTATGATAATATTGTAGCTTGCTATGTTTCATGACCGAGGTTTAAACACTTCATAGGCTATCATTTGACTACAATTTCACCTGGTCTTATGGACGATGTGATCTAAGATAGGACTGGTTATTAGGGCCGCTAATACCCGGATAAGCGTTCGACGACAGATTTTCAACTTGACCCTACGCCCTGTGGCGTGCAATTCGAAGATAGAGCAAATTAAATGCCAGCAAATAAAGTATGAAGAACCACTGAGATCAGCCTCGAAGTGTTGGTGACTTACGAGTGTTGGCGCGCGAGGACCGCGGCGAGGGCTGGCCGTGCCGCGGGCCCGGCACTATGGTCAGCAGCACGCGCTCCCCCGTCGCCTTCAGCGCCGCCACCGCGTCCTCGTGCGTCACGTTGTTCAGGTCTATGTCCCCCTGCTGTAAGGGACAACTTGTTTAGGTAAAGCTTTCACATTCCAATACTTCCGTCACCTCTCCTTCTTACACTACTTGTCTCTTTCTTATTTGGTTCAATTGCTTTTGGTGATTATATCTCCACTGACACTTTATAATCTAAGAACACACTTGGAAATAATGGACTGCTTATGATGGCGTCTCGAGTACTAACACGTTAGAGGCGTGGTATTCAAGGTTAGAGTAAGTACTGAAACTGGAATGTACGCATAATTTTATTAAACTCGTGAGATCACACTTGACGGGTTTTGTCGTTACAACTAAATTATAATAGTAAAATCTTTTTGGTTAATATTTTCGGTTTGTATCGATCGCTACAATGCGAAAACTGCACTTTATTAGTGGTAGACATTGAGCACCTGAGCCACCATGTTGTTTGTCAGTTTTATCACTTATCACAATCACTATAGAGTCCAAATTCGCCTACGGTTCAGTTGTACGACTGCCTTTTTTAACACCTCTCGCCACACTGAGACAGAGCCAGGCTTATCCAGATTCCACCCGCGTTCTTTCATTGTGTACTAGTAAACAATGATCCGTAATATGACTCAGTCATGATTCACATAGCTATTGGTGTTGATAAGCCGGTGGCAGTATCTGCCCATTAGCTCTAGACTACATCACAACTGTCACAGCAAACAAAATAATCCAATTTCAAGTTACAGATATTTTTACTTCCCTTCAAGCTTGTAAGATTTATTACTAGTCACTTCCACGTGATAAATGTTGTCTATATTATGCTGCCGGCTGTTATCAGTGACTACGTTCACGGTGATATTTTTAAATAGATATTTGAATACAGTTTCCCAACAATACTCGGTAGCGGGCTGCTTAGTTGATACTATTTTAATACGTACGTACTACACAGTGTAGGTTGACAATTACTTACAGAAGTATTCTTCACCATGAGCAGTTTGTCGCCGACGCGCAGCCGCCCGTCGCGATGCGCCGCGCCGCCCGCCATTATCTTCGTCACGTAGATGCCATTGTCCCCCGGGATGTGTTGGTTGCCGAGGCCGCCCGCTATGCTGAAGCCGAGCCCCGCTCCGCCTTTGACCAGCTCGATTTCCACAGATTCTTCTTTGGTCGACACAGTTGAAACGTTCAGGGTATCCGTCTCCACCACTCGACGCCGGACTTTCTGCAAATTCATTCACTAATTTCACTTCATTTGCATTTATAATGGTGTTACTTAGAGAGGAACTAATTATGATTATAGCCAGAGTAAGCTTAATGATAATTCAAATTAAGAGAACACTTTTTGGAGATTTTCAGATTTGCAGACATTAACTTATCTTACCAATCTCACAGTACTGCCGGCCTTCTTCAGGGCGTCCACAGCGTCTGCATGCGTCACGTTTTCCACGTTCGTATCATTTACCTGTAAAGACGTGCAAAAGACACACTTTCAAAACTTCAGCTTAAGATATCTTACAAAATTTTGAAGTAACTAGAGCGAGTAAAGGTCGACTTTTTACAACCATTGGGTGTTGTAAATTTTATAAATAAATACAGGTAAGTACAACAGTCAGCACATGTCTGTTTATCTTGCTTGGTATAATGTGTGCTCATTTAATTAGGTACTAAGGTATGATGAATAATTCAAGGTCTGAACTCAATGTTATGGAATAATTAAGTACCCATAGAGGGCATGTGGAGATTACATCAAGCATAGTATTATACAATACATACTTTATTAAGTTTAGCATTCAGAATTCATCCCGAGCACTTACCATCCCATTCCGTGCATTAACATAGAATAAAATGCAGTGGTTGTAACCGCCACAAGTCCAGTATAAGCATTGTAAATTCTAATTGCAATTATGCACAACTGCACTGCGCTTAGTATTCAGTAAAATACTGATAAATGGTATGTATGTATGTATGTAAAATACGAGGTTTAGAAGATATGTCTTTTAAACCTCGTATTTTACATACATATGATCCCACCACTGTATGCAGTGGTGGGATCATATTCCCATCTATGACCTCCATCCATGCCATGTATGACACCATTGAAAACCTTATGGATGTTACTCCATTTCATTAAAATACAATGGGTTCTCATATTAGTAGTGTGCAAATTGATCATGATAAGAGACTGCTGGCTGGTAATAATCTGCTATGTGCCAATTCAATAAAGAAAACAATTGTTTTGTATCACAGTATGAACACTGCATAACATATTATCTATTGCTTGCTTATACATACCTACTAGGTCTCAGTGTTTATTATTATTTTCATAGATTAGCAACGAAATCAAAGTGACCTTTTAACCTGTGAGACTAGCTTTTTAGAATTAAAAGTTAACATATAAATTATAGTAGATTACATTAGGATCCCACAGAAATTCCTGGGTGTTTCCATACTTCACTGCTTAATTTATTTCAACAATTGCTTGAGAATAAGTTTAGCAAAGGAACACACATTTTATTTAGCAACTATCATGTCACAGACAAGACATGATTTCTATACAATGCCATGAAGTACAGTTTACAAATTGGATTAATATTTCAAGGCAAAACGAGTCAGATCTATACATACTTATCTAAGTATATGATGGTAAATCATACTATGAGAGAAATACCTATTGAAAATTATATTGTTTTCCATTCCAAAAGATTTAAATCCAGGACTGGATTATACCCATATGGGCCATATCTCATATTAATCCATTCCACATGTAAGAGGTGAGACCCGTCCCATGCTCGGTGATAGTAATTTTTGGGTTGTGCTGAGTTATAATCAACTGACCTGTAATATAGCATCGTTGATCAGCAATTGACTAGCCGCAGCCGCACCCCCTGGTATGAGTTTTGTGACATAGATATGTGGATCTTCAGCCACGTGAGGGTTGTCGGAGCCCCCAGCGATGCTGAAACCGAGACCGGCACCTCCGGCACGAGACAACACTACTGTCATGTGAAGGTAACCATCCTCAGTCCGAACATGCTCTGTGCCACCACCTTCTATGCCGTTCACCTGCAACTTTCCATTTTTTATTAGTTGCGGTATAAGTCTGGGTCCCAAGCAGTTGCTATGAATCTTAAAAGATACACGCCATTGAGTTCATTTCCAAAACTGACTTTTTATTTACTACCCACATAGTAGAATCAAACATAAATTAAAACAATACATAACATATCTCCCTTTTATAAATTATGGAATCAACTAACATTACACAAATCAAACTATCAAGCTCTTAAATCAGTATGACACAGATAACAATTTAAAATTCTAATATTAACAATTTAAAGTTGACATAATTAATCAGAGCAATTTGGTATGCCTATAATGTCAGGCCACATCTCAGGTGGTGGTATTTCAATTAGTTGCTCATCCGATGTTCCAGACTCTGAGTCTAGCTGAGCTCTTTCCTCGGGCAATCTTGCCTCTGTTTGTACCGTCCTAGCCAGCATTTGATCAGCATGGCGGCGGTGTAAGTTGCCATCTTCCGTTCTCACCCTGTATGAGCTTGGACCTTCCACCATCTCTATAGTGGCTCTTCGCCACTTCTCACCGGGTCCATACATGTGAATCAGAACTGGCTGGTCCACCACGAAGGTTCTGGTAGGCGCGCGCTGTGCCGCCGCCTCCAGCTGCTGTTCACCGCGGCTGGGCGCTGAGTCAGGGTGGAGTGAGGATACAGCAGTCCTGTACTTTCGGCCGTTGAGCATCTCTGCCGGCGTTTTGTTCGTGCTGCTATTCGGCACTGTGCGCATATAATAAAGCACCTTGCTCAACTTCTCACTCCATGGCAGATTCAAAGCCATCTTCTTTAATTTATTTTTAAAAGTCTGTATTGCTCTCTCAATCTGCCCGTTTGTCGCCGGGTGGTAAGGTGGTGACCTCAAATGCTTTATCCCGTTCTTCTTCAGGAAGCTGACAAATTCCTCAGATGTAAATGCTCTACCATTGTCTGATACAACGACTTGCGGCAGGCCTTGTGAAGCAAAAATCCTCCTCAATAGAGTTATTACAGCTCCGCTGGTCATTGAGTTGATGATCTCTGCTTCAATCCATTTGCTATGGCTGTCAATCAAAACAAAAAATGTTTTTCCCTGAAAAGGTCCAGCAAAATCCACATGAACCCGACTCCAAGGTTTTTCAGTCATAATCCAAGCCTGTGGATCTCTAGGTGGACAGTTCCTTACTAGCTGACACTGCTCACAGCTGGCCACAATTTGCTCTATTTGACTGTCCATCTGGACCCACCAAACATAACCTCTTGCATATGCCTTAGTTTGGACAATACCCGCATGTGGGGCATGTAAAATTTTTAGTACCTCTTCTTGCAACTTAGTAGGTACTATGACTCTGTTGCTCCATAATAAACAATCATTATTAAGTGAAAGAGCCTCTCTTCTGGTCCAAAACGGTTGTAATGCTGGGTCTGAAACTCTGTTCGGCCAGCCATGCTGTACATGGAATACAACTTTTTGCAGCAGTGAGTCCTTCTTCGTTTCCACTCCAATTCTTTCTGCATTTAAGTTCCAGCCATTAGGTTGTTCATCTAACAACAATACATCTTTAAGAGGCTTTATAGCTACTGATCCCGTAGATGGTGCAGTCCACCTGCTCAATGCATCTGCATTACCGATGGATTTTCCAGGTCTGTGTTTTATAACATAATCATAACACGATAGTTTTAAAGACCAACGCAGCATTCTCGGTGAGATCTGGTCAGGAATAGGTTTCGTTGGATTAAATAAGCCTACCAATGGTCTGTGGTCAGTCACAATACAAAATCTGCGACCCAGTAGAAATTCGTGAAATTTGGTCAGTCCAAAGATTATAGCCAAAGCTTCCTTGTCTATCTGTCCATACCTCCTCTCATGGTCCTGTAGAGTTCGCGATGCCATCATAACTGGTCTCTCTGATCCATCATCCATGACATGTGCTATGATAGCGCCCACACCATATTGAGATGAGTCACAAATAAGCAATAACTCCTTTTTCAGATCATACCCCACCAAGGTTAGATCCGATGACAGCAAGACCTTGGCCTTTTCGAATGCCGCTTGCTCATGTTCACTCCACTTCCATGGCGTTTTGGATTCCAGCAATCGATACAAGGGTTTCAATACAGTAGCTCTGTCAGGCAAAAACTTTTGATAAAAGTTATACAAACCCAAGAAAGCCCGCAAGGTTTCCTTATTAGTTGGGGCTGGTTTCTCTTGGATTTCTTTCACTTTTGCCGGTGCTGGGTGAAGTCCCTCACCATCAATCATATGACCCAGAAATGTAATGCTGTTGGCTGCAAAAATACATTTCTTGCTATTTAGTCGGAAGCCCATCTCAGTTAACTTCAGCATCACTTGACGAAGCCTCTGATTATGCTGTTCCAATGTAGAACCAGCAACTGCCACGTCGTCAAGCAAGCAGGCCACACCATCCATGCCTGCTAAAGCGGAAGACATCACCCTTTGAAAAATACACGGCGCCGCACTTACACCAAAAGCAAGGCGATTCACTTTCATAAGTCCAATGGGTGTATTCAGTGTTAACAGCTTAGCCGTCTCATCATCAACTTTCAATTGGGTGTACGCTTGCTTCAAGTCCAGTTTACTAAATACTTTGCCACCGCTAAGCTTCACAAAAGCTTCCACAGAGGTTGGAAGCGGGTAGCTATCCACCTTTATCGATGCATTGACTGTAGACCTATAGTCTCCACAGATCCGCAACGAGCCATCGTCTTTCTTAACTATCCTTAACGGAGTGGCCCATTCCGAGTACCTCACTGGGGTCAGCACTCCTGTGTCCACCATTTGCTGAAGTTCTGCTTCAACCTGCACCTTCAAAGGAAAAGGTACCGCGCGTGCCTTCAAAAATCGTGGTGTCGCATCAGGACGTAAGTGAAGTGTGACTTCTGGACCATTGTATTCGCCTAGCTCTTCTTTAAACAAATCAGGAAATTCCTTCTTGAAAGGCACCAACTCTTCTTCGGCCCAGTATAAGCCCGTCACTTGAATGTCTAATGACTTAAACCAGTTGCGACCCAAAAGGTTAGGTCCATCCCCAGATACAACCACTAGTTCACATTGAGCCTCTTTCACGCCCAAAGACACACACACATTAGCCAGTCCTAACACTTTCAATGGGTGTCGAGTCCATGTAACCAACTTCAATGCAGTATTGTGTAGTGGAGGAGGTGTCGACCACAACTTCTTGAAAGTTGTCTCCGATATGATGCTGCGAGACGCGCCGGAGTCCACTTCCATTGTCAAACTGGCTCCATCAATAATTACGTCTGCTAATATTGGAGGTCGATAACTGTCTGAACACACATAGACACCCATCATATCTTCAACTTCAGGGGAAGCTTCCTGCTTGTCTTCCACCTGATGTACTTTGGACTTCTTGTCACAGGCTTTTGCAATATGCCCATACTTCTGACATTTGTAACACTTCGCTTTCACAAAGGTACACTTCTCACCCGGCTTGTGTACTCGGGTACAATGTCTGCATTCATTTGACTTTATTCTGCCAATGTCCATTGGTTCGGAGGCCTGAGATGGAGTCGTTTTCCCTTCGTTACTCGGACCAGGGTACATATCTTCACTTGACGCTTGATGATTGAGACACATTTGTACCGCCGTCTCGTATGTCAGTCCTTTTGTTTTTAATAACTCCCGTCGTAAACGATCGTCACGCACTCCTAAAACAAGTCTGTCCCTTAATTGACGTTTAATGTCCGTAAACTTGCACTTGGCACATAAAGCACTTATTGCAGCCACAAAATCTTGCACGCTTTCACCTTGCAATTGCCCACGTCTATGAAATTTGCCGGCTTGCAAAATTTCATTAACCTCTGGTTCATAGAATTTGTCCAAGACACCCAGAATGTCTCTAAAATTCACTTGTGTCGGGCGTAACGGCACTAAAAGTGATGCAATTAGAGCATACGTATCCTTCCCGCACTGAGACAGAAACAAAGATCGCGATTTTACATCGTCCTGTTCCGTGAGTCCCGCCGCATTGAGCGCACACAATAACTGTTCTTTGTAATCACACCACACATCAGTTTTAGCGTTAAACTGCCCGGGCAACACAATATTCGTAATATTGAATGCCATTTCGACACAATTGCAATTTATTTTCCGCAGTCGCCACTAAAAGATACACGCCATTGAGTTCATTTCCAAAACTGACTTTTTATTTACTACCCACATAGTAGAATCAAACATAAATTAAAACAATACATAACAAATCTTATCTAATTAAAATAAATAATAATATAATATAATGTATGTACTTATACTTAATATTACTGTACACATCATACATTAAGATTTACCTGCTTCATTTCTGGTGACGGAACGTGAGCCTGCAAAAGAAGGTAATATCATATTGAAGTTTTAAGTGTTGGTCAGCAGGGCTTTAAAACAAATATTCCAATTGTAAGTAACAGGTATTGTGATCAAAACAAAACAAAGCCATTGAGGTGTTGTGTTTCCTCAACTGTTGACATTACACTCTTCTAATGTAAGTTTTGTTAAACATATAGTGGGATAAGGTTAGGATCTGCTAAGAATTTGTAAGTTTCAAATATATGACACATAAATTTATCTGTTTTATAAACATTTCAAAATTATACATTTTGGGATATTACCTTTTTTAAATGTGATTAATATTATAATATTATGATTATAATATAAATATTAGGATAGCAAAAACATTTGAAAACGTAGATAAGTACAAACGTCAAATCATAAAAATAAATTGCTTTAAAAATGTACTCACATAATATTTAAAAAGGTACACAAATGTTTAATCATAAAAATATGCTTTAAAATAATAGTCTAGTGACTAAACAATGTCAAGGTAAATGGATATTTAAGCTACAAGCTCAAACATCACTGAATCTTCACACTGGTATATTGAATGCTTTGCCATTGAGTTTAATTGAGAGCCAATTTGTCACCTACTCACCGTGTCAAGATTAAACAAGGAGGACACTTTCCGAAGGAATCCATTATGTGACTTTTTCTTCCGTCTTTCAGTCATTTTGAGACCAAGTGTGCATAGCCTTTGGGTGGTTCAAGTGTTGCACGCACTACACTATGTACACTGCATGCATTGTTAGTTACACACTTGTGTCCACTTTCAGCACCTTACTTGTTGATGTCCAGCATGCACCATTGTCTACCTAAAACCCACAACTTGCACCAAAACATTTCAAAGGTATGTGACCTCCTTTACAATGTATGAAGACTATCTGTTTGCTGGTAATCCCTTCAAATGTTGAAGCTCATTATCATGTTAGCTTGGCTTTAAACTGCAGCAAGCCTTATCTAATGAATGCCCCGATCGAACCGAGCCCTTTCTGATAGCGATTTTAGTAGAAATTATGTATAGGTAATTATTAGGCGTGTTCCCAACTTGTGTTCGATGATAGGATGGTATGAATGTCAAAGCGATGAACCTTAATTAGAATGTCTGTGTTACGTTATTAGTGTGCAATTCGTGAGCACTTGACGATATCTCAGATAGTTACAACAACATCAGCGAGTAACAGCGAATTGTTACAAGCAAAACTCTGAACTCGCATTAGTCTCACCATGAATCGAAATCGTTCCCAGAGTGTAAAGAAATTACTAAACGTTTAAAAATAGATTAGTGTTTATTATATGGCCTTACTTGCAACGAATACGAAATATCAGCAGTGTGAATGTCAAAATTTTGTGTACAATATCATTTCACTGATTTTATCATAGGCTGCAGTATACTTTCAGTCGATGTAGCGTTCGGACGTCATTGGCACAATTGTGAAATTGAGCGGCACCAATCCACAGAACGAAGAAACGTTAGCGCACATATCGCCGAAAACCTGTAGTTTAATTTAGGTTATAAATAGTACTACGAGACGCGAAACACCAACCAATCCGCCATTACCGAACACTTGTTGTTTGTACGTTCCGTTTAGGCAGCTAGAGCTACCTTCGCTCGTAGAGACGTCACGTCATCACTTCCAAGTTGAAAAAGCAAAACGGAACGTAATCCAACCAATCGATTGGCTGAATAGATCTCGCTCGCGCCGCACACGCAACGCAACCTCGAAGAGAAATCACGAAATGGTGCACTGTTTCTTCAAAAGGTGGCGCTACTGTCCTTACTCGACCTCATTGAAATGTAAAGTAAGTATGCCAGTGGGCTAAGAATGCGTTATTGTGAAAAAGGTGTCTCAAAATATAGGCAATGATCGTCAATTCAATACAATAACCATTGTTAGGTTGGAATTTGATAGAGTTAACATTTGTGTACCTTTAAATTATTATTAAAGAAAACAGATTTAGTTACCCACTTAGGTAAGCTACCTAGATAGATATCTAATGATTGTTCAAAATTTAAACTCTTTTATACAGGTTGAGGTTTATCTTCACACCTACCTTTTTTTCTTCGGCCCCACCACTAAGAGGCGGTGGTGATACGATGGAACGCACCTGCGAGTTACAAAACCAGTTAATTAATAATAAATTATAACTTAATTATTATAGGAGCGAACATCATTAAGTTATATTATGTGTCTACTGTCCAGTGAAATAATGAATAGCTAACCTTCGTAGAGTCCGGCGTTTCATTGCGTGACTCCGACCGCCTATTGCTGTCTTGCAGGAAGGCATTGGACACCGATCTGTATTCGCTCTCCTCTGACGGGATCTGTAATAGGAAATACCACTATTCCATAAAAACTGAGTTTATACTCAGTCATAGCATCGATAAGTACAAAATCTACGAATAAGTAATAAGTCAAAATGTAAGTATACTTATCTTAGTAGAGTTAAAGGTAGAGGTAAAGTAGACAAAACATTTAGTGACTCTATGATGACTTTACTATATTCTAGTAAATTAACTTCTTTTGTTATTCAGGTAGGTACCTAAGTATTTTGTCCATAGAAAGCGAAATCTTTTATAAAGAAAACTTACTAAATTTTATATTTTACATCTAGGTACCTACCATTGGACTTCCCCAACCACGACAGTCATTTAAATAGTTATATTTAAATTTAGTCATTTAATAAAAAAACTATTATAATTTATATTAATTAATATTTATGAAATGTGAGTAACAAAATGAACCTTAAACGGAAATAAGATGAAAAGATACTATTTAAATAAAAGCACTGACGAGCAAAGTTAGTGGAAAAGTATGTTATTTAATAAAAAAAAAAAAAAAAAAAACCACGACAGTCATAATAAAATCTCTACTCTAGGGAGCTCTACCACTTACTACTCGCACATAATATTGGACAAGTCTTTATCTAGGTACCGTACTTATTTAATCGTTTCTGTCATCAGTTAGTATCATAAAATGACGGTACCTCAAATTGGCTGCCGTTTATGCTGTAGGTTATGTAGGTATGATACGTCGGTATATGCGTTGGCCGTAAGGTACCTAGTAAATAGCCCACCGGAAACTAGATTATAATTTTTAAATTGCATGTAGGATCGTGAACATTATGATTAATCCACCAATATTACACGTTAACACTCGAAGAACCACAAGATTCAGAATAATCGACAACTCAGTTTCTGATACCGGCCAAACCTCCCACAGAAATACTACAGAAATTCAAATAATAAGCACAAATAAAACAAAAGTATAAAAAATATATACTCGTTTTTTTTTAAACTGAACTGGCTGAAAATCCTCTGGCTACAATAATAAAAAAGAAAGGTAAACTGCAAAGTTACAGCTTCAGTATTTGCTTCCTGTACAGCGGGCGAATATTCACTAATTGCAAATGCCAGCGAAGCACTCTCATATTATTCCGTCCAGATTGTTCCAGAGTTGAGCCTTGCTTTTTGTGAGGTAGTATAATATGTCATGTGGTAGGTATACCGATGGAATCAGAATGAACCAGATAAGTTATAAGAGCATTCGAAGAACTGAGTCACTTTTATTTCTTTTTTGTAATGCAAAGTTGACGTGATAAATGCAATTATTTTTTCTTATCTCGCCACTTTGTTAGCTCATAACTATTTTATTCCTCATTATAAGACAATAATTTTAGTGGAATATTATACAGAACCAAAAAAAATATAGGTAGAGTTTATAGCTAGCAAAAAAAGCGAGGACAGCAGACCAACTTTAGTAAAATTCTTAATAAAATAAATAAAAAATCCTGAAAAATAGCAGTGAGGCTGGAGGAGGTTGGTTGTACCGCCATATTGTTGCAAATGGTCCCATCTGACCCACCATACCCTATGGCACATGGTCTGCCGACCACCTGTATAATTAGATAAGTAACTAGGTAAGTATAATTATTATACTCACTTCACGGCGCGTCCCATCCGCCTCCCACTTGTTGGCGATGCGGATTGTCTCGGCAGTCTTCTGTTGGACCGACTTCGTGTCATCGAGGAGTGTTAGCTCGTAGAACTCCTGGATGTCTGTAAAAAGAACTTCTTAATTTTATCTACTTCTTCGCCTTAATCTAAAAAAAAAGATTTGTGTAATATGTTATGTAATAGGTATGTATAGGTAGGTACATATATACAATACACCAATTTATAAGTTTAATAAAATATGCGTGCGACCCGTAGCTATACTATAGGTAAGGTGTACCTATAATATTTGATATTGCAAGTAAGCAATTCCTGTTTTCGAATTCGTTTTAGCTCGGCCTTTGTCGACCAAACATCCATAGAAAGCTTAGGAACGGCCCCTCTACCCACATTCTAAAACTGTATACTATAGGTACGATCGATAGTGGGTAGGTACGGATTACGGTACATTTCGCATAGGTAAGATGGAACTTGGACAGCGTAGGTACTTTTAACATTCAATAAATTCCGTTTTGTTGTACTTACGTACAATGTAGGTACATTCACAATTTACGTTTGTGTACGAAAGCTTTTTATCTGGAGTAGCTATCTGAAACAATTTGTGCGGTAGGCGGGCAGGAAATATCGCGTGAGCCATGTAGATCGATATCCAGCGATGCGGACGCCGACCCCGCCACCAGTAGATGAAATGAACTGCATGTTATGAAAATATGGAGCACTATCTTACTTATACCTACCCTACGTTTATGGCAAGAAATTGTAATCCATAGGCGATCTCGTATTTTTTCTGCGTAAGAGCTGGGGACTATTGGGCAGGTTTGCACAAAAACAATACGAAATTGAAGACGTAGAGTGTGTACTAACAACAGTCAACACTGGTATGTTTTTATGTTTGTAGAAATGCCGCGCGCACAGTGCAAGCGGTTGCCCTCTTGCGCATCAGGAGACTAAAAACTTACGAGTTGTACAATACCTACAGCGTTAGTCTTTGTACCCACATAGACATTAGATATACGGTATAACTAGGCACGGTCTACCACAGAAATATTCTACCCATATTCCACCCCGCTCATGTAATCTAGTGGCTGTAGGTACCTAGTTACCTACCTATTTTTAATATAATCTCATATTATATTGTGCGCGGGTGGGTGGCTCATAAAAAGAACGAGTGACTTCTATTTAAGAAAAATATCATTTGGATTCGTAAACAGACGAAGGCCTACCTAGGTATGATAAGTGTGAGATAGTTCTAGTAGTTTTTACTTACAAGTTATAGTTACCTACCTAACTAAAGTATTTCCTAGTAAGTATTAGCTAGCTTTTAGCTTATGGGCAAATCTATAAGTCCTTTAGAACTTTGATAATGGGAAAATTACAGCCAAAGGGACTAAAAGAGCATGTGTGTGTGGGGCCTATCTTATGCTGCCTATACATTCATGTACAATAAAGCAACCACTTAGTGTCACTGAACTGTCGAGCCCATGTCAACTGTTTCAAAGACCCTTAGGAGGCGCGGCAGATTCTACCCACAATTCTGTCTATGTTGTCAAACTGCCTACAAAATATTATAATAATTATATCTCACTACCCTAGGATACCATTGTTGTAAGTTTTACCCTAGGGTAGAGCAAGGGAATACCTATTAAATAAATATGATGTATTATAATAATATGCCTAAGGTATATATATATAAGGTACTAGCTGCGCCCCGCGGTTTCACCCGCGTTTGTATAATATACGATACATCTTTATGAATTATTATTGTAGCCTATATGTTTTTCTGATATGTAAGCTACATTATTGTAGTTTTATTAAAATCCATTCGGTAGTTTTTACGTGAAAGAGTAACATCCATCCATCCATCCATCCATCCATATACTTACAAACTTTCGCGTTTATAATATTAGTAGGATATAGGTCCTACTTACTAATATTTGCATAACGAAACTATAAGTTATTGAAAGGCTAACTATTACCTTAGGTATAGGTAGTATAGGTATAGGTACCTACTTAGTATTGTTTAGAGAAAGATATTAGGTATAGTTTTTTTATGTAGAGCTTCGCTCTAGGAAACTAGATTCATGTCTAATGAAGTAACTAAGTATAATAAATAGGTAATTTAATTATAAAACAGTTTACTTTTTTAAATGAAAGTGTAATTCTCGTCTACATTTTTGGCGATCATAGGATGTATGCTATGTGTACTAGGGTGGAGCGGTCATGTATGGAGATTTTTTATTTTTGTAATTTCGTTTACCCTGGGTATGCAATAGTTGCTCTATTATATGCTTATCATGATTCTTAAATATAGATAAAAAATATCAAGGTTTAGTACTGCCCCAAAGCCCTTAAAGTTTTGTAAATATTTGAAAATATGCAGATTTTTCCACTTATTACTTTTACCATTTAAAATGATTTACAATGAAATAAAATCACATCATAGCTTAAACTAAAGAACAGGCTGTCATCTAGCTATTTTTCTCAGTATTTTTCAATACTTCCTCTCCCCTCACTCTTCTATTAAAGAGTGGCGCGTGCCGCGAAAACGACAGTCCAAATATCGACACCACCGTAAGGTCTGGCTGCATTGTTTTGATAAGTTTGGTTAAAGAAGAAGGTTCAGAATACTTTAAACACATCGCCATAAATGCAGTCGCATACATTATGCCAAAAGATATATTCCTGTTTTACTCCAAAAGTCTATCAATCGATCATATAAATTTAGTGACTGTTGGTTGCGATGGAAGAAAAGGTGGAAGTCTTTCACATGTTGGAGCTACAGTTTGCGAAGACCATTGCAGTAGCTGATGTAGCAGTTACATGCCCATGAACTTAATATGCGTTTCCATTTTGGTTATCTTGAAGAAAAGGTATGATGTTCGGTCGTAAAAAAAAATCTTGCCCGCATGCAGTAAAGCTCAGAATAATTGTGAAGATGTCCCGGTCGCTAACTTCCAACATATCGGTAAAACTCTGCCACTGATCACGAATACTAAGCAAGACTTAAATACAGGTCAATTGTATTTTAAAAGAGACGTGTGATGCCATAAATTCGGGAGAAAGTAATAAACGTTTGACAAAAAGAAACACCGCCTAAATTTGTGCACTTATGATGGGTTATGACATCAATTAATGGTATTTTGTCCAGCTTCATGTCGTATCTGAATCACTACATGAGAGACTTGTGACATTGCAACTTTCATCACAGATTAAAGGATACCAGTATAGTTTCATCTTGAAAGTGCAGGCCCCAATCTGGTGTCAAATTCAGACTGAACCATCGAGTTTTCATAGCGCTAGAGAGAAAGCTGCCGTGTACGTTTATTCATTGAATTTGTTAGTTAGGACATGTGGAAAACATTATTAATTGCAATCTTGAAAGACGAAAGACAACAACGTTATAGAATAACACTAGAAACGAGAAAATCTGAACAGAGAGAACGTCGGATCGTGTTTTCAAAATGAAAGGATTCAATTTTGAAGAATCAGAGTATTACTATATGATAAGCTGGACCACAGCAACTAATCTACCCCTAACACAAACATTAAGACACACAGACTATTATCACAGTGTAGTGTGCTATTATGCAAGCAATTAAAGAACCAAATTTACTAATTGGAACTGAAATATTAGAAAAATATGTCAAGTATCCTTGCCACACGCAATCAACGCAGAGATGTATCAAAATTATGACAAAAGCATCAGTTGCTGTTTGTGTTGCCTTTAGACGAGATGAACTTATAAAAACTGTCTGAAATCTCTCAAAATTATGCCCAAATTCAATAACAATAAAATATAAACGCTGAATAAATAGTGAGTATGTTTTTGTAATTTGTCGTTTTTGTGATAATTATTTTGACACCTTGTTTTAATGATTTCGTCCTAATTTATCGCATAAATTGTCATAATGTTATCTAAATACTACTTATAATTAATAAAAGTTAGAAATATCCACACTTATATTTTTTTAGGTCAGTTTAACGCACTCCATGTTTTTGCAATAATTTTGAAACTTTGACCCCCTTGGGGCAGTACTTACAATACTGTAATTATTTTTTAATTATTTTATTCCGTAATGGCTATTTCCATAGCAACTATTCCATACTCAGGCATTTCAGATTTCTCAAAAAAATAAAATCGCTCCACCCTAATGTGTACGTGTGCGTGCGTTTACCTACAACATTAGATACTTAATTTAAAAAGTTTATAATTGCCGCCTCTAATCTGTAGGTGTGTGTAGAATTTTGACATTATTGCAAATTGGTTTTGAAAGATTTAATTTGATTATTTATTTATTTATTTGAAAGTGAACGTGACTATTTGTGAAATATTCTTAGCTTTTTTTATTGTATACCTACTTATTCTATTTCTCGCAATCTTGGAGTGAAAAATTGTGTGTTTTACGCGGGTCTCAAACGACTCACTCACTCGATTCTATGTGCCACACTCGCTACGCTCGTGAGGCAAAACATCGAGTAAAGTGTGAGTCGTTTTCTACCCTCGTGAAATAAACTACTATTTTGTTGCGTTATAATAAAAACGAATGCCGTCTTTTGTTTAATATTTTCTGTAATAGGTATAATACCTAGGTAGGTACCTGCTTTAATTCAAATTGCGAACATGCATTTAGGTATTGGAAAACCCGATAACAGATTTATCTTCACGCTTATTATTGCTGTATTGACGTAGGTACCTAAGTACATTAGGAACAGTACGCATGAACTGATTGACAGAATTCAGCGTGCGATCATGCCCATAAAAGTTTTCAATCTCTAGTAGTGATGTAAATAACAACTTACGAGGTTATGGGTCGAGCGAGATCTTCATCGCCTAGTTACGTTTCGGGATTTAACTACCTATTATCAAGAAGGTAGGTAAGTATGTATAAATAATAGCAAATATCAAACAATTAGGTACTTAGTAAGTAATTGTTTGATATTTGCTATTATTTACTTACCAACTCATATTAAAAGTATAATATTTTAGAAAATGGAACTAAAAATAATCCGAATTGCCTCAACTTATCCTAAGGACGCAAGTTACAAATTAGGTAAGTACCTACTTAAGTACCGAGGCGCCAATACTAACTACCTACATAGGAAACTGTTTATGCCAATGTATACATTTTCTACATACAACAATAAAACACAACATAATTTAAAATGACAACTAAAACCAGGGAACAGGCTGTATCTAAGTATGTATGGTGTAAGCGGCTTCGGTATGGCCGCTGACCTGTATCGGAGATCTGGGTCAGAGGCTGTCGAGTTGGCGTCGCATAATGTCGTGACGCGTCACATGCCTGTGATTAAATATTAGTAAAATAGACAAAAATGGATCTTAAGCCGGGTCTCCTGCGCGTGTTTTACGGAACATTACACAAAAACAGCGCCAGAATACTAAAAAAAGCGGCCAAGTGCGAGTCGGACTCGCCCATGAAGGGTTCCGAAGCAGCAAGTAACATAATAATATAAAAGTTCTTGTAGTTCGTTGTAACTTTGATCGATATTTCAATAATAGTGTAGGTATTTTTATTAGATATACTTACCTATGACGTTTTAAAAAAAACTTCGTAGGTACATCATGGTTTTATTATTCTCTTATTTTAGAAGTTAGAGGGGGGGGGGGGAATAATAAGCGGGAATAAGCCGTTACTGCGACACATTGTGTTGTACTCGTAAGTAAGTAATAGTCGACGTGTAGTACGCATTCACGGGCAAAAGCTAGTAATAAAATATTATTGTCTTTCTGATGTGCCATAATAAAGAGTTGATCTATAGATGTTATAAATTCAGCACCTTATTTGGTCGGGTAATGGATATAGGTAGTGTGGTAATTACGGTAAAGCGACTATTAGGTTTACTTATACTCGTAAATGCCTATACTACCTAAATACCTACTTATATTAATGCGTTATAAAGGTAGGCGAGTAGGTGCATTGTATTGTATGGTACCTACTCATTTATTTCTTCTTCTAGTACCTTACTGGGTTATTGCCTTAAAAGCAATTCCTTTGTTATTTTTAAAAATTGTCTAGGTACATAAATGTGTTGTGTTTCGTGAAATAAAACCATCTCGTTGGACCTGTCTATAGTGTCTATAATATACCTATCAATTTTATTGTGATTTGTGACGCGATTGGTCAGCAGCTGCCATCAAGTAGGTTTATCAAGTAAGGTCAATCCGATGTAGACCACACGCAAGGACCTAACCATCATCGTGTATCGTTGTTGATATCTGGTTCTCCGATAACTAGGTCTTCTTGGAAAGCTAGATTTTAATATGTTACTGTTCGGTGACGACAACGCTGACGATACGGGCAGAGATAGAGCAGCGCACATATTAACTTCTTTTAAAAATCTAAATTGTTATAGGATGTATATACTTACCTAAACTAAAAGAAATAAAGCATCCGAAACATGAAACTAGACTGTACCTACCTACTTGTATATTGAATCTTAGGTATATTTTTTTAGGAACAGCTAAGATTCTAGAAATTCTTAAATGATTTTGGAGATTCTTAGAACAAATACCTAGTTGAATAGGCATGATATGGGTATATTAGGTATGGTGCTAGCCTTACATTAAAATTAGAGCAAATTAAACTGTATACCTACGTAACCTACACTACATGTCAGGTACTGATAGATTAACTGTCTGAAATCATTCTAAATATTTTTATTTTGGCAGACGGATCGAACAAAAAGATTTCCCCTAGAGTATTCATAACTCCAGTGCGTATCGCATATACGAACTAAATTGGCCCGTAGTACCTACGGATCTTATATATTGTTCATTGCAACCGGCTAAATATAATACGGATCACAATAGCAATGTCGTGGTCAAGGGAGATTCAAGAGCGGTAATGACGTGTGATGCGGTCACGCGCGTGTTCCCAATATATTTTTAGAACAGCGCAAGCAGATTGAACTGAATCCCTTCGAACACTCTTGTAAATGTGTAGTACATTGATAGTTGCTACCATAGAACATTCCTCAGGTTATCAAAAGAGTGGCCCATATTCGTATCATATGAAAGTGAATTACAAAGTAAAAGTGAACTTATAAATTATTGTTCACATGCAGTATCTACAGCTGAGTAGGTATAGTAACGCTAGGTAAGATTGGTAACTCTACAATACATTTCAATGATTGATAAATCAACGATCAACTGCACTGCAGCTTTACTAAAAAGTGGGTAAATAATCCCGTCGTCCCCGAAAGCCGTGCCCCCGTCACGGGGACAACGGAACTTCAGCATTTCACGTGTCGTTGTCCCCGCCCACGCCATTGTACCGTAGGTAAACAACTATTCTAACTCTTTAAACCAATACCTACTAAATGTGACTCAACCAAAAAGTACCAGGCGCACATAACTCATAGGATATGGGCCTAAAAAGAGTATAATTATAGTCACAAATCTCTTAGTAGTTACCTATTGCAAATGCTATTCTATCCATTCATTTTCAATTTATTTTCATCTTGGCGCGGTGAATCGGAAGTCACACAAGTTTTTGACTGGTCAACAACAATGGCGATATCAATAAATCCATCTCCCATTGTCTCTCCCTGAGGGCAGGCTTTGAGTCCTAATATTATTTTATCATAAGCCACTTGCGCCCCACGGTTTCACCCGCGTAATTTGAGTTTTCCCAGAATAACTCTTACAACTCTTACAGTTTGCTTTTAGTCAAAATTTGTCAATTAATAACAGTTTCTTTTTCAAAAAACTTCACCGCCGGTGGACCTGGTATTCTCCAGACGGATTTACCAAAAACGAAATAGATTTCAGTCTCTCCTCATCAAAACAAATCATTACAAACGTAGAAGTTCTTAACACTTTAAAATTTAGCTCCGACCATCGCCCACTCCGAATTACAGTTAAATTTAATTTGAAGATACATAGAATCCACATGATTAAAAGCTCAATTAAGCGAATAGACAAATCTACCCTGATAGCAAATAAAGATCTATTTTTACACTTGAATTGCAGAACAGCTTTAGCATACTTAACTTAAATTCAGATGATATTGAAGCTCAGTATAACAATATTTCACAAACCATTAGAACAGCAAGTGTAAAGATTTAAACATGCAAAAACAAAATTAAAAAACGTAACACTGCCACCTTAAAATTAATTGAAGAACGTCAAAATCTAGAATATAGAATATAAAGCAAAGGACAAAGAAGTAAAACGAAATATAAAGAAGTAAAGCCAGAATATAGAGCAAAGGACAAAGAAGTAAAACGAAAGATCCGCAAAGACGTACGCCAGTACAACGTAGAGCTAGTACAAACGGCTTTAGAGAAGAACCAGTCCCTTAGAATCGCAATGAGAGGTAGAGAAGCAGGGACATCAGCGATAGGCTGCTTAAGGGATAAGGATGGTGCGAAACAGGGTGACAGGGAAAATATTCTTAGTATTTGCACAGAATATTATAAATCGCTTTATGCCGATAACGACATCGTTCCCCAACAAACCATAGAACCTTACTCATGTTCCGAAGACATACCGCCTATAACCGGATTCGAGGTTCACCAGGCCTTAGTGAACATGAAGTATGGCAAAAGCCCTGGCGAAGACGGCATTACCACCGAAGCCTTAAAAATTGGGGAACCGATCCTTCTACCAAAAATTACTAACCTATTCAATTTTATTTTAGAAACAGGTACATTTCCAAAACAATTTTGCCATTCCAATATCATCCTACTTCATAAAAAGGGAGAAAAATCAGACCTCGGGAACTACCGCCCTATAAGTCTTATTTCACACCTCTATAAAGCCTTTATCAAGGTTATAGACAACAGAATTTCTGGGAAACTTGACTTACAGCAACCTGCGGAACAGGCAGGTTTCCGACGCGGCCTCTCTACCACTGACCATCTCCACACTCTCAACCAGATCATTGAGAAATATTATGAATTTAAACTTCCACTATACATTGCCTTCATCGATTATTCCAAAGCTTTTGACAGCCTGAAACACTCATCAATATTCGAAGCATTACATAACCACAAAATAGAGACCACATACATAAACTTACTTAAAAACATTTATCGGAATAGTACCGCTGCAATAAAATTACACAAACCCGGCCAACCATTCCCCATTCACAAAGGAGTTAAGCAAGGAGATCCGCTGTCTCCTAAACTCTTCACAGCGACACTAGAAGAGGTCTTTAGAAAGCTTGCACACTGCTGGGATGAGAGGGGCATTGTTGTTGGTGGAAAAAGGTTGACAAACCTTCGTTTTGCTGACAACGTAGTTCTTTTTTCATCGTCGGCAGCTGAACTAGGCACAATGATCACTGAACTCAACCGAGCAAGCCTTGAGGTTGGACTGAAGATGAATATGTCGAAGACCAAGCTGATGACTAATAGCACGGTACGTAGGTTAGAAGTCGATGGCGCAGAAATTGAATACGTCCATGAGTACATTTATCTGGGCCAATTAGTCTCTTTCCAGGCGAGACAAGGAAAAGAAGTCGCTAGACGCACTGAAAACGCCTGGAAGAGCTATTGGTCCATGAAAGACCTAATGAAGGGTAATCTCCCTCTCACCCTCAAAAAGAAACTCATGGACGTATGTATTCTGCCAATCCTCACTTATGGTGCTCAGACTTGGTCTTTGACAAAACATCAAAAGTCCGCCCTCGGGGTTTGCCAGCGAGCCATGGAGCGCAGTATCTTAGGGGTCCGATTAGTAGATCGTATAAGGAACAGCATACTGCGCGCCAAAACTCAAATCGCCGATGTTGGTCAGAAAGCTGCAAGCTTAAAGTGGGACTGGGCTGGTCACATCTGCCGCATGTCCGACGAGCTGTGGGCAAAGCTCACCACTGAGTGGACTCCACAGAACGTTAGACGACGTCGCGGCAGGCCCAGGAGGAGATGGCGGGATGAGCTGGACATTTATTGGGAGGATTGGCCGCAGAGATCTTTGTGTCGAGATGAATGGAGGGGGGGTAGGGAGGCCTTTGCCCTGCAGTGGGACGACCACGGCTGATAATAAAAATAAACTCTTACAAAATATGTTTCGTCTCTATATTACCAGGGATGAACTATGTTTCATCTCTACATTACCAGGGATGAAAAATGCTTCATCTTTTCATTAACAGGGATGATTTTTTGCGGTTGAAAAGGTAGGTACATATTATTATTATTAGCGACATATAAAAGTGTAAGACTTACCAAGGAGTGCTTGAAAAAGGCGTGACTTGAAAATTCTGATGACTCTTTCGATGGCCAGGCGTAACTGTCTGTCTTGGGGCTTTGTAAGCTTGGTGTGATAGTCTTCCAGCAGTTCTAATGCTCGATGGGCCTCTGGTACGGAAACAAAACAATTTAGTGGCTTGTATTAATTTAAATTAGAATAAAATACTTGGGTGTTATAAAAGTAGGTATAACGGAATTAAAGTATAAATACTTACACAAAAATATAACGGAACAAATGAATACAAACAGAACAGAAAGAAATTTTTCGTAGTAATAAATAGTAGGTAATTTAAACTGTTATGATACCGACATGATTTGGAACCTATTTTTATTTGTGGCGGAAAATGGCGCATGGTGTGAAATGGTACGGTAGGTACCGATATGAATTGAGATGATGATGATAATGACGATGATGATGATGGAAAAGCAGAGGTACATAGTTAGGTACACTTAGATATTTTCGTAGTTCTCCAGTTGCACTGGCTGTTTAGTATCACAAGACGCCCAATGCCAGGTAAATCTTAGAATACATGGATAATAGATATGTGTAGAGATAGATGATAATAGATAGATTATGATACGAGATGATGATGCGTAGAACTCGTAGAATACTTATTTAGTTCAAGGTACAGAAATGTTAAGTACCTAAGTATAAGTATAATGTAGGTAGGTGTATCAATAGCTGCCCTAGTTACCCACTTAGGTACCATACTCTACTACCATAGTATAGTAATATCTATCGACCAAAGTCTATAAGGTAAATTGCTGCTGAATAAGAACATAACCTTTTTGAAAAGTTTGGTTTCACTTCACGTACCCACCTACCTACCTACTAACTAGATTTCAATGCGGTTTTCACTATTTAGTTTACAAACTCACAATATTATTTACCTAAGTACATGTGACTCCAGCGAGATGATATTGAGCTAAAAAACGAATTACATGGTATACCTGCTGCTGCACACGACCTCAATTTGTTAAGAAATTATGTCTTCTAATAAATATCTAAACTGTGATGGGACGAAGTCGCGGGAAGCAAGCTAGTTTAAAATAAAAGCGCGGTACATAGAGGAAATGCAGTAGAAGAAAGCCGACATTTCCGAAGTTTCACCTGAATAACTGTCAAGTTCCAGTTAGAATATAGGTCACTCTTAACCTAAAGAGACATTTATATAATAACGTGATATTGACTTCGCTATTGACTGGAAAATAATAGCTATTTATCCATTACGTCAGAATAGAATAGTATTAACAAGGGTGGGCGGATCGTTAACCTCTACTCTACCTACTCTATAAATACTTTTATATTATAAATTGCCCATAATATGTACCCTACCTAGGTACTTGATATGGATACTATATTTTAGGAATTCACACCAGACTGTTTTAGGTAGGTAGGAATATTTAAGAATAATCAAATTGTAGCGCTATAGTTGGTAGAGTCCTCCTGATTCAGGTTGTGTGGCAACCCTAAAATATCGATAAGTATGAATCACAAGAGCGCTCTAATAAATTGTAAGCGCAGTGTCAACCCCTTGTGCAAAGTTGATTATGATATATGATCGAAATGATAATATAGGATGCTCTACATAGGTATACCTATATTTATGGTAGTTAATTTCTATAATTACCTTGCTTACGAACTGGCATCACGGCACCACCCCCAAACGTAATTTTCGAAACCTATAATACACTTGTGATAAAAATAAAACTAAATAAATAATCTCACTGCAACTTGGATGCGATAATGTTCATTTTACACAATTTTAATCACCAAAAAGAACATTTTGGAATTGCACATAATTATCGCAGAATGAAAACATTTAGATTTTGCTAGGGCATGAAACCGATGCGCAGTAGTGCGCTAAGAGGTCCATCGAACACTGCGTCTGATGGGATTGGTCGATTTTTATAGTGACGTCAGGGGGGTGGCTTCATAGACAAGGGGAGTAGTAGAACTTGAGGGGTTGGGGTTGAAATGATACAGCTAGGGCTGCCATATTCAAATCAATGAGACCACACCACAGAGTAACCTATGCTCTACCAATACGTACTCTGCGGGGACGTTTTTTGGTAGCGACGAGCGACTCACTGTGCGCTGTTTTCGGGCTTGGCAGGTTTTGATTTCTCACTGGAACAGAATCTGAAGCTATTAAGTGTAAGTAGTTTTATGTGACAGAAGGCAACATAATAATAATTATCTTAAAATATATAAGTAGGTAGGTACTAAAGTTGATATGAGCTAAGCAGGTAAGATTACTTCTGAAAGAGTCTAGCTCTACATACGAGATTACATAGGTAGAGGCATGCAAGGAGTTCTGTGTGTGTTTACCCTACGGGATTTTTTGTGTTTTGGCTTCACATGGTTTGTGCATTTAGTGTGTAGACCGCGGACCGCCGCCGCCGCGCCGCGCCGCCGCCGCTGCCGGCCGCGACCACTGGCTCACATTTTATTCCAGTAGCATTCCAGTCCAGCGATCGAATCTAGTCTAGCAATGGAATGCCATTGAAATAATGTGAACTGGCACTGGAATGCACTTACACCCATTCCAATGAGGGCTTACATTACTGAGCAATCTATGCTATTTTATTTATTTTCAATAGGAAGATTGCTGTTGGTCTCACTCTCTAGCCGACCTTGACAGCGTCACCGGATTTTTTGGGCGTACGCAGAAAGCCCACAGCTGCTTTACAGTAATCCATTCCAGCAGATACTGGATTTAATAATGCTTTGTTGATTTTTGCTAGAATGCAATATTATTGTGAATATTATGAATTAATAGATTTCAAGGGAGACAGCATTTCAGCAATAGGTAGGACTTTGCGGTTGGGTAGTGGTGGGTACCGACCTACCAATCAGATCTAGTAACCTATAATAACCTACAATAATTTATATTAGGTATATAAATTTAGGTGACTATTTATAATTACATAAGTATTAGCTCAAATATTTATTTCTAAATATTTCCTGTCTTCTTGTGTAGACGTACCTTTATTAGGTACTTCTGAATTCAATTACGTTTCGTTACATTAAAGCTTAGTCCAAAACTATCCGCAATATTTTGCATTTCTAACAAAATTAGTATTGATAAATCATAACTAACTAGTTGAAATTATTAATAAACATTTAATCTATATACAAAATTAACTCGGTACACTCCATTAGGTTTTGGTTAATTCGCAAAAGCAATCCGGACTGAGTGGAACGAAACGTGGATCTAATTTTTGACAAATGGCCTGACCTTGGGCGCCCTGCGCAACGTTCGTTTTCTCGTTTCTTAAAAGCCAGCCGAGTAAGATTTAATATTCTGTCCCGACAGCCTCAGTGTATCTATCTACTGGTGTACCTACGTAGTAATTTTTAGTAGTAGTGTAGTTGTAATCAGTGAACCTGGGGCACCAAAATGCCTCTTTTCGGTAAAAAAGACTTCGGTAGGAAGTCCAAAAAAGATGGTAAAGAGTCTGAAAAACAGCCGTCCCTCGAGGACAGGTATACCGTCAAGGATCTGTTAGGAACGGGTGCATTTTCCGAAGTTCGTTTGATAGAAAGCAAAGAGAAAGGAGAGCTGTTCGCTTGTAAAATTATCGACAAGAAAGCCCTCAAAGGTAAAGAGGATTCGTTGGAGAATGAGATTAAAGTTTTGAAGAGATTCAGCGAGCAGGCTAAGGGAGAACCTGGTGAAAAGAAAATGTTTTCTCACCCAAACATCGTCCAGCTGTTGGAGACATATGAAGATAAGAATAAAGTGTACCTTGTGATGGAACTCGTAACCGGCGGTGAGTTGTTTGACAGGATTGTGGAGAAGGGCTCCTACACTGAGCAAGATGCATCTGTCCTGATGAAACAGGTCCTGGAAGCGGTAGACTACATGCACTCTCAGGGGGTAGTGCACAGAGATTTGAAGCCTGAAAACTTGTTATACTATAACACCGATGAGGATAGTAAAATAATGATCAGTGATTTTGGGCTGTCAAAAATTGAGGATTCTGGCATTATGGCTACCGCCTGCGGCACACCAGGGTATGTAGCTCCTGAAGTGTTGGCTCAGAAGCCGTACGGCAAGGCTGTCGATGTGTGGAGTATAGGAGTTATATCATACATCCTGCTCTGTGGATATCCACCTTTCTACGACGAGAATGATGCTAATCTCTTTGCTCAGATATTGAAAGGGGATTTTGAATTTGACTCGCCTTATTGGGATGACATTAGTGACTCTGCTAAAGACTTCATAAGGCATCTAATGTGTGTTGATGTGGACAAGAGATACACCTGCAAGTAAGTTTCAATTTATTTTAGTATTTCCTCATGTTTTGTTATGTCCTAATTAAAGTACTAACTTTCCCCCGCGACTTTGCACACATTCACTATTATATCTCCATACCAGACAGAATTCATCAAAGCATGTTACTGAATTTGCTTCGTTGATATCATAATATTTTTTACCCACATTAAACCACTGGGCTGAGATGAGAAAATTTAACATACAAACAGACACACTTTTGCATTTCAAATAATATTACTATGGATAAAAGAGCTGGTAAACACTTTTAACTGATAAACAAAATGGCTAAGGTCAAGAACCTGTTATCTGATGTACTCAAAACAACAACAGTTATTATACTATTATGCTTGTATTTTCTATCCTATTCCATAACATAATTAGGGAGTATAGGCCATGCCAATAACTACTGTACTGAGCCAGGTTTCATGTTTCCTGTTACGGTTACATTATAGTTTATTATGGGTTTTCGCTTTGAAACACATGTGAGTGGTGTGAAAAATACCACTTTTTGTTTTAAATTCTGGCCCATGGTGGTCCTCTCACAAGGGATGGCTTTAACTGCATCATATTATTCATTCATATCTCACTGGTACAACTGATACAAAATAAAAAATAAATGGGTACCTACTTACCTAGCCATTTAGGTATTGACAGAGATAATGTTACATGAAAACTATTCATATATCAATTTGGTTTTTAAATTCTGTGCATCAAGTGCCAAGTGGGTATCTGTTTTCCCGCTGGGGACTATAAGCCTCGCCTTTATTGAGCATTACCTCATTGAATTAAATAAATAAATGAATTATACATACAGTTATTATATCTATACAGTTTTTCCTTCCCAAGAGTTAAATATAACAACAATATAATCATAATATTTAATTTAGCCATATTTTGAAATTGTTTAGCTGGATTCCTAGTTTTTGTTTGCTATACATCCATAAATACAGTATGTTGCCAGAAAATATCTAAATTCGGCCCATGATGTTTCTGTCCACAGTAGTGTCAATATTTATTTGCCAAATGTAAAACACATTTTCACACCAACATTATTTTATTTTGCAGGCAAGCGCTCGCTCATCCGTGGATTTCAGGAGACGCTGCCAGCAACAAGAACATCCACGGTACTGTATCTGAACAGCTCAAGAAGAACTTTGCTAAGTCCCGTTGGAAACAGGCTTACCACGCGACCACTGTCATCCGGCAAATGAAGAAGATGGCGTTGAACAGCAGCAGCTCAAGTCGCCATGCCAATACGCAGAACAAGCAATAGTTACTTACCAGACCCCACCTACCCATTGCCAACAACACACCTGCTTAACAAGGTACTTAATTTTTAACAATACGACATTGCCTGCCCCAATATTATTATTAAAACGACTGTCGGTGATTCTTGTTAAATTGGTTGATGTCTCATGCTAATTGAAGCTTGTTGTGGAGGCAGTATGAGATTCGGAGATTTGTGTCATCGCTATATGTAACAGTGTTTACTTACACTTTATATCAAGTGCTTGTATTTTAAATGCATAAAATTTTCGAAGCAATGCTTTAACATTATAGCTATTTTAAATGAAATTGATAAATCAACGAACTTGTTAAAGACATTTTGTCTAGTCATTTTATAACTCGATCTGCTTGGATTAATGAAAAATGACCTATGATTGTGTTAGCCGTTCGTGTCTACCACGAGAGTGCATTGGGTTTGCGCGTATGCCCATCGAAATATTGCTGTACTGATTTTGCCATTATGAAATGATTATATGATAATATAAATGTTTTGATTGTAATTCAAGTCCTCGAAGTTGCTTTCGGTACTTACCAAGTAAACTGGCTGGTTTGCAGTTACTCATATGTAATTGTTATTAATTAGTATGGGGGTGAGTGTCATTTTATAATCGAGGTTAGCAACATCATAAATTTTGCATTTTATGAGGCCTCGGTGAAAATCTGTAATATGTGACTAACCCCTGGTTTCTAGAACGTTTGTTGGCGTTGACAGTAGATTAAAACTATCGTTGCCTCTATCTGACTATAAACAAATGACAAGGATGGCAATATAATTATTATTATTCTGTTGTCAACGCTGACTGACGTTTCAGAAACTGGGGGTTAGTGGGGCAAGACCCCGAGGCTTAATGATTTATAATGCTTTTTGTCTCTCTATGCTGTTTTAGATAAACGCCTACGCCTATTGTATGAATAGCAAAGCATCAATCCAAATTGACATTACTACTTACTTGAAATTAATGGTCGGTCCACTGTTGCACTAAAAATCTCCTGCTTGATGCTTACGATCTGTGCTTTCCTATTCCTATATACTCAGCTTAACAATGTACAAGAATTATTATATGAATAATCCCACTATCCAAAACAATATCTCTTTATCCTATTAAACGTTTTAACAATATAATTATACTAATTAGCTAGGTTTATAATGTTCTCTGATTAGTTATAAAGTTAGATATATAATTATGGTAATTATCATTATAAGTGAAGTCTGTTGCAAAATTCTTATTAGAAGTTAAAATGATAAAGTCGACGGTTCATTACTGTTTGATAATAAAAGATTTGATAAAAAAATATTTACTTACGTATTTTTGACTTTCGTGCTGTTAGGCCGGAAGTAATGTTAGGGTTCGTCAAGATCGTTTGCAAATGTCCAATCTTGAGCTCTGAAGGATAGTTCAACTTGAGCTGCGCGATTTCTAAATGATAGCACTACGATAACCGATTTCGATACTCTTGGCAGGAAATATTTGATGAACTACCGCCGCTGTTAAGTCAAAACTATCCTATGTTAGTCGGTTTGGTATTTCTCCAAGGACACACCTTGGACATAATCATATTTATGATAGATTTGACTACAACTGGCTGGTAGAGATTGGGCGAAATATCGCCGATATATATAGTTGCGTGCGTGTCTTGTGACGGATTATGAATAAAAAAAATATTTAACCCTTCGATTCAAGTAGTGGTTTGAAATTTGTTAATGAATCACCATGTTATTATGCTTAGTATAAGATTGTGATTTTAAAATTATACCTATATCCAATGTCATAATATTCAAGTACCTAATATAGTGAATTATTATATAACTATTATCCTTACATATAAATTGCACCATTCAATCAAATATTAATATGTTAATAATATGTAAATTGTATCTCTACGTATTCATAAAGCAACTTTATCTTTGGGTGAAATTAAAACTTAACACTATTCTTCCTTTGTTATTATGAAATTTACTTATTTTTTATGCTAAGAGTAAATGGCGTTCTGTAAGATGGCCAATAATACCCACGCCGATGACGATGGTGTACATCGTTCATTTGACAGAACTCTTGCCATTCGTTTACTCGCGGCTTTATTGGCAAAGATCTGACAGAAAGACTGAAAGCTTAAAGATTCAGTTACTTGTATAATATGAGAAGTTTGAATTAAAATATTTATTTTTATAATGACCAAACTTATGTATTTTAAAGCTTAGATGGAAAATGTGCAATTTAATTAGGATTTATGTTCACGAAAACGATTTATGTTTACTTTTATCAAAGATTTACCTCTACACGCTCTCCTTATTACTTGTAGACGAATTTAAACGAATCTCGTTGCATGACATGACTTATACATTGCTCGTTGCTGTTTGTAGTTTTATATTTTCGGTCTTTCTTATCACATCAATAATATTTCAATTATTTAGGTACCTACATTCCTTTTTATGGTTAATCAAAATTGCTGGCATTTTAAATAAAAAAAGATTATAATTTCTTACATTCCAGGTTTCAGTATTCTTTACAAAAATGTTAAGTAAGTGTTACCATGTGTTATGAACAATCTGTTCAAAAGTTGATGATATAAAAATAACATGGAGATTGTTTATGATCTTTGAAATTATATTGTCTTGTTTTTTTTTTATAATTGGTTAGACATTCCAAGTAGATTAGTAGATCTTAAAACCCAATGTATCAATTCTGTTACATAAAAAGTGATTTGACTCCGAGCAGGTAAATTTAATTTACACAAAATGACGCGTCTTATGTCCGTCCATGATTTTCATGATTTAGTTTTTTTAAAGATGGTGATGTTATATTTTTCCCAACACTTTGTACGTCACTATTTTATATTCTTTTTAGCACCCCATAACTTACTACTTAAGAGTGTTTAGATATCGTTTAACATGTAGTTTTTACTATGATTTATTTGAGAATCACTGAGTCTTTATAACCTTTATATAAAGTCAAGAAGTGAGTCTTGCTTTTTTTACTGTGTGTACAAAAAAGTTTTCGTTTTGTATAGTCCTAAATGGTTAATTATCTTATAGGAAATATACCTATTTTCAAATAGTAGTAGTAGAAGTAGCCCTTTCTTGCTTGTATTTAATTCTGCTTTTCTCTCTCCTATTCCTAACTTTTAAATCGTACCTATATCACATGTTAAAATGTTAATGCTTTTTGAATTGTGTATAGACGTAATATTAATAATGACGATTGCTTGATTGTTGAGCATTGCACTGCTATATTTTAATGTTTAATATTTTATAAGGTAGTAAAATCAATAATCGTCTCAATGCGCCTTAATAATCTATGTCTCATAGTTTGTCTGTTTGTCTGTGCTCTACTCTGTTGATGTTATTGAAAAATCCTAGTAAATTCACATAAAAATTTTATTTATTGACGAGCATCGAACGATGCCGATACTGTGAATGTTTTAATGTTATCTATTTTAATTAATGTTCCAGTGTGAACTTTAAAACAGGCAATTCATTGTTCAAGTCACAAATTGGGAATGTTACTAATGCTATTCGCCCACTACTGTTAACATTATTGTAGAAAAAACCTTATCTAATATTCAAATTACTATATTCTTCACAACAACGTCGCGATGATACCGGTTTATTTTGAGATAGTCGACAACTCTATTAGTTACAGCCGTTTTATATTTTACTACGGACACTATTCACGTACCTACATTACGAGTACAGATCTTTATTATTTTTCAAAAGTGGACGATTAGCATGAAGTAAGATTACATAATATGAATTCATATCGCTTATGAATTTAATATATAAAGTGCCATGATATGATTAATTTATTATAATCTATGTAACGTATTTATTGTTCATTGTTTTTTTTTGTTGAATTTATTATTGCGCACAACAGTTTCAACCTGGTTATTA
Source organism: Hylaea fasciaria (assembly GCA_905147375.1). Lineage (NCBI taxonomy): Eukaryota > Metazoa > Arthropoda > Insecta > Lepidoptera > Geometridae > Hylaea > Hylaea fasciaria. The sequence continues at coordinate 5,288,366 of LR990201.1, forward strand.
TTTATTATGTAAAATCGCACAAAACAGTAAGGATACATCGTAGAAATTACATGTTTCTACCTAGGTACTTCATTATTACTTTCCTGTCTTTTCGGGTAGACGTGTTCAGTTAGGTCACTTTAAAAGGTTAATGTGAGTATTTTAAATGTGACTTAATTCCAAATACATAATTTACCGCCCTTTTTAATGTGGTTTTAAATACTGCCAGCTGGTGATACCACGAATCACGATCAGGCACGGTTATGTAACGAACGTTCCAGTATCCTTACTGTTTTGAGCTGTGTTCATGTTTATTTTGTCCTTAACGTTTTGTTAGTATTACCAAGAGATTAAGTTTACATGCTGCACAAATGTACTTGTGGGTACAATTGACTTGTTGGTTTATGGGGTTGTGACATTTCGGTCTCATCAATGTCTGTCATTATCAAACTTTTTTGATTTCTTTCGAAGAAATCTAACACTCGAATTGTGTAATCAAACTCTAAAATATGACCTTATAATTATTATTAATGGAACATGCATAATGTGTGATGGGAAAGTCTAACACTTCTTGACTAGGCTACTGGCTAACGGACTCGATTTGAGGATATCAAACAATACTTATCATAATTATAAAATAATACTGGACACGGTTAATTGTACGAATCGTGCTAAGAAAAACCATAAAAACAATACGTATTTATCAGTGCACAAACGAGTTATTGACAACGTGACACTCTTTTAATCGCACATTATTATTCGTAACAGTCATATTAAATAATTATGTTTTATAAAAATTACCTGTTTTGAAACCATGCTTACATACCTAAAACTAGTATTTACCTTGGTGGGTAAATACTAGTTACGAAGATAAATTACTATTATAAAACCACCTCAAATTATATACACCAAATATTATTTCTTTTTTGCATCGATATTCACATCAACATAGAAGAATAAACTTAGTACGAATGACAGACATTGAGTAGTTCACCTACTAGACCTCGTTTTACAAGCGTTTTTGTTTATCATAGACACAAGTCTTGCCATTTTGCACGGGCCTGTTATCTCGGCGTATAATGTACATGTTTTGTGAAGCTCTCTAGATACGATTTGTTTACGTTCAGTTTTCATTGTGCCAAAACCATATCATGATCAGTGATAATGTTATAACTTAAGGTTACTGTTTGTTAGACTGTTGTCGAGTAATGGAGTTTCTCTTTCCACGTTATCTACTCGGTAGTGGTGTGCAGTGCTAAGCGAGATGTTCAAGTTCCTCGAATTTTAACTCTTCTTCATTTGTTTTTTAATATTTAGTATAAGTGTAATCTAACACATATTTGCTATTTTTCGAGGGTTATTGACTATGTTTTCGAACATACACATTTTAGTTTCTATTTACCTAATTAAGCACAATAGTTTTAAGGGTTGGGATATAAAATCAACAAGTTTGTTTACATTTTCACTGTCAAGATGATTTGAGTATTGTAGTCGCTTGCTAAGCATTTACGTGTTTAAAAATCAAAATCCGCGATCGATTAAAAGGGGCTTTAATTAGAATTTTGATATCGAAACTATAAGTGAAACTCGAGCGACTACCACTTGTAAGAACTATTCGCCGTACTTTGTTTTCAGTTTTATTTTCGGTTGTGAAGTTTTATTTTCTATCTGTAATACGAAAATCTCAAAGGAAATGTTATAATCGTGGGATAAGATCTGATTAATGTTGAATTACTAATCTTGTGATTTAGATTTTATACTTCTTGTTTAAAACAATCAAAATATTAGTAGTCTATCTATTAGATGTTAGCTATATTTTCAATGTCATTGTAAATAAAATGCCAACTTGTTGAGATGATTGTTTCATTGTATTGAACGCCCGTCCTATAACATAATTTAACTATGCGTAGGTATATTACATAAATAGGTATTATAAATAGGTTTTAATAAGAATGTATCAGGAATGTTCATTGGATTTCCTCCCCCAGTAGAGACAGCTGTTTGAGAAATTGCGAAGCGTTGGGTAGAGTGGTGGCGCCGTAAATGATCTTTCTCGGAGTACCTCCGTTCGCGGCTTGTTGCTGTAAAGGAAGAATTTGTTTATTATTTCAAAATATGGTAAACACGTACGGCTAAAATACAGGTGATAATATAGATAGGAAAATATATTATGTAAGTTTAAGACAGACGACGTGTACTTTTATGAACTTGTTCCAATATGATTATGATTTGAAGTTTTTTTCAGTTGATGAGGTTATGGTATTCGAAGTTACGTTCAACCCACGATGACGATGAAGGCGTCGTCAGTCGGCGGCTGATTTCACCTCTAGGTAAATCAATTAGGCTACTAGTTGAAGGTCGCCCGTAAAGATGAGTAAGTTACCTTAGCGAAGTCGATGAGGTTATGGTATTCGATATAGTTCCCGCCGCCCACTACGAAGACGACGGCGTCGGTCGGCGGCTGGGCGCGTGCGGCGCGCGAGCGGAACGCGGCGTCGGTGCGGGCGGCGCGCGGGTCCATCCAGTCGAGGTCGGCGCTGCCCTCGCCACTGCCGCCCCCCAGTGCGGCCTCCACTGTTCGACTCACTGGCAATTTCTGGGAAAAATTAATAGGTTGTGTGAATGTGTATGCGAAATTATATGTCTGTAAGCGGTACCCACGGTACAGGAGCAATCGTAGTGCGGAGCGACGTATAAAAAAAAATCTTATCAGCGATGCGTAGTACGTCATGTTGGGAAGCGTTTTGGCCGAATCAGGCGCATAATATAACATTTATCAGGCAGTCTAATAAAAAGGGTTGCTGCAGATATATAGGAATTTTTAGAAGACTTCTGCTACCTAAAATGATCATATTTACTTACGTGTTTCTTAACAACTAAGTTTTTAACTCCCTCCATGACAAACGAAGATCCCTGGGACACGAGTTTCGAGAACATTGACACGGTTTTGGTACCTCCGCCTTCGTACTGGCTGGACATTTTCGAGAAGCCTCTGAAAGAGTTATTAATTTATATGAAAAGTCAATTTACTGTTAGCCACTGAACAATTCCGCTGTCTACAGCACGTCTGTTTCATCATTAGATCTGCTTTATGTCTCCATCCATAATATTGTGTGGCTGAGTCTTTAGAGGCATGCAAAATGAACTAAGTTGAACAAAGTGGTTCATTGACTAGGAAGACATGAGCTTAACATATAAAATGGTATCACAATCACAAATAAAAGCTTGTAATAAAATAATGATAAATAATGTAATAATGCATTACTTTGCGTGGTACTACTTTTTTTTATGAATAAGGCCAAAATCCTCCTTGGCCTTTTTGCTAATATAAAAAAAAAACTCACTTCCATCTCCTCATATACGCCATAGGCTTCACATCGCAGTTGGCAGCGGCGAGCGCCGCTTCGTACTTCTTAAACTCGTCCTCTGACACATCGTTACAGAGATAGTAGATGATGAACAGCCGCATCTTGTCCTCTTCGGTGCCAGCGCTGGGGTCATTCACGAGGTCCATGACGGCTTTACTCTCCACGCTGGTGCTTTTGCTCATCACTTTCTCTTCTAGCTCGAAGAATGAGTCCAACCGTCTTGATTTGATTGCGTTGAGGATCGCTGGAATGTTAACGATTGTTTAATGAGCATAATGTTTGAAAATTTCATAGTTCTACCAATCACTAATAATAATTTTAAGTGACTGCAATATTGATATCTGAATTTTTTATGTCACTACGTTTTGCCATCTTTTTTTAACTATATCTCAACAAAATGCATGTTCTACAAAAACATACCTGTTGCAATAGTTGTGTGCATATCTATAAGGCGTTTCTTTTCCATGAGCTGCGGCAAGGAGTTGACTGCGTTAGTTAGTCTTTGAGTGTTGTCACTGACCAAGCTCAAGGCAAGGTCACTTTCTGCATCTAGGCCCATTGAGCTTTTTAACTTTTTCACTTCTGCTTCTGAGCTCCTAAATAAAATTTGTAATTTAGAAACGAAGATATTATAAGTTCTTATGAAAAAAAATAACATTTGTTTTCTGGTAAAGCTTAAGTTGTGTAAGTTGATCAATATATACCAAACACCATCAATCCTCTTCTAGTCGACTGAGGAATCTCATTTTCTACTCTCAGCCTCCATCATCAGATCAGTAATTTTTAATTTTTCATACATTATTTTATTTGACCACTACCTCACCTGTCTAAGTGACAATATGTTTGAAGGTGGTAAATATGCTCAGCCTAGTTATTATCATCCTACATTGTCATCCGAGCTTGACTGGCAGAAACATAGGTAGAACTTCCAAGTTCATTAGCATGTGAGATCCACTCACTAGGCTATCATGGTTGATTATGCCTCTTCCATTCTCAGACGAATACATGGTGCCCAGCAGTGGGAACAAATAGGCTGACAATGTTGATGTATACAAATTATTGAAAACACATGCATGAACTGAAGCACTATTATATGAACAGGTCAAGGTTAACCAACGGTAATAGACAAATCTCGGTAAGGTTTCTCTAATTTTGGGTTTCACTAGCTCAGCAGTAATGCTACTGAACACTGATTGATGGATTAGTAGATTTATTAGGAAAATAAGCCTTGTGTACTTACCTGTATTTATCTAAATCTTCTTGAATAGCCTCAGCTACTGTGGGGAAAGGGCTGCCTTTATGCTCTGTCCACAGAGGATCTTTGGAGTCCAGATCGCATATTCGGGTTTTTAATTTCTGCCCCTGTACTGCCACTCCTGTGTTTTCAGGTACTACTGCTCTGGAGATATGGATACAAATTAACAAGTTTGTTCTAAGTCAAAAAGAGGCCATAGTACAGTTGCTAAAATAGCCTGATTTCCGATGCTGCCGATACCAATTTGGTTAATTGAAAAATGCTAACCTGTTTAGAGACAAGTCCAATACATCGTGTGCTAAAGCTTGGTAAGTCCATGTGTGATGGAGTGGTGTTGCCATATCAATATTTCTGTCCAACAGTATCAACATAGGCCTTGTGAAACTGAATGAACTGGTTAGGCCAGTGTTGCCATGGAACAGATTGTTTCTAGCATCCCACAGGTTTTCTCTCAGCTTCTTGTCGAGTTTTTTTGCAACCATTTCAGCAGCATTCCCTTTGCTATTTCTTATGATAGGAACATTGCCTATAAGACAAATAAAAATTAAAACCCTAAATTAAATTTTTCCCCACTCTATCCGTTATCATTTAAAAGATGGAAAGTGTGATAGAGGTCTATGGAAAAATTGGTTTCTGTTTACAAGGAGTTGACAAACTCCAACCCATACTCACCTAAAGTTACAAAAACAGAAAATAAGCTCTCCACAATATTGTCCATGATTGCTTCCATTTCTGTATCTTTTGTATCTCCTTTATTTATGGCTGCAAATTAATAAGACGTTTCTTTAGCTATTTCATATTAAACACTGAGAAAATAATGACATAAATACCAAAGACGTAACACAGATGAAAAAGAAGAGGTGAGAGACGAGACGGGCAGAGATGGTTAAAAATTGGGGCTTAAAGAGACAAATCGTACACAGTTGCTTTACAAAACCATTTCTTATCACAATTTCTTTGGCTGAATGATTCATCTTGACAGTATAGATCATATTTCTTTACCATAGTAAGATAGAGGATCAGATTGCTGATGCTTCATAATAAAGAGGTCATCTTCCAAGCATATGAAGTTCAAATACTGGTCAAACACTTTGTGTATGTTCACAGCAGAATTCGACTGTATTGCTGATGCAGCTAGATCTTCCAGTTTCTGCCGCGTAATAGGTGATATAAAGTTTAGGTGGTACTGATCGTAGACACCATTGTCTAGGTCTTGACAAATACGGCCCAGGTTCTCTTCTGTTGGGGCACAGAAATATACTGCAGGAACTTCGGGTATCGGGTCCCGGTCTGAGTGTAGTTGACTGCAATCAAATTAAAACACTGTCAATAGTGTTATGTTTCTCTAGTTACCTATGTGGTTGTGTGTGGCTGCATCGGTAACTTTGTTGTTGCTCCCACAAAGTTGAGTGTATTAGGTACCTATGTTACAGAGGTTTCATTATATATCTTTGTAGTAAGGTATGTACACAGTAAATATTTACTCACACATGAAGTGTCACGCCTAGCTCTCGGAGTTCTTTCACTGACACGAGAGGTGAAATGATGTCCTGGCCAACTCTGTCGTATATTAGCACTTTCCAAGTCGGTTCTGTGGCCACGTTCTTTGTTAGAGGTTGATTCAAGTTTAACATCTGCTTTAGAGCATCTGTAACAAGTGAAAACTTAGTAAATACACCAGTTTAGCTTCGTGTTTTTATTGGACAAGACATTGAATTTTTTTTAAACTTACTAAGTTGACGTTCTCGTAAAGTCGACATTGTGTTTTCTACACTTTTTTCCTTACATTAAAACGGTAGCCAGCTATTTAAATAGATATCTAAAATAAAAAACTGGGTTTATTTTCAGGTTTCACTTCACGTATTATTTGTAAATGTCAGATGAAGTGACGTTTCGTTCAGCAATTTTGCGACACGTCGTCAAAGCGAATAGTTCGTTCAAAAATTGTATCGTTTGGAAAGTTTTTTATGATTGGAACACCACAGATATATTTTTTCTTCTATTTTAAGAAACTTGTTGTTACTTAATAATAATTAATGAAGCATTATTTCAGTTATTTTTTATTTCTCTGAGACTAAAGATGTAGAGATTCGTAACCATCATCAGTAGAGAATGACCTCTATAACAAACTACTTGACTAGGTACAAGTAGAGATTTGATTGTAGAGATGAAACCAATGCCTGCTCAGCGGCTCAACCTTCAATAGATACTATTATTATAGTGCCAAAGAATGTCAACTAAGAGCTATCCAGTACAACCAATCTTTTTTAGTTCTGCCCATAATGTGGTAGAGTCAAAAAAATTCCATACTTTGTAGAGTCGTGTTAATTTGTGACCATGCTCGTGCCCCTATCCACAGATATTTGGATCTATCTTCATTTGGCTGTAACAGGTGTTGAAAAAATCGTTGGTAGTAATAAGTACCTAGTAACTACCTACCTTTGACCTGCCTATATAAACCAGTAATAAAATAGACTTTAGGTAATTCTTACTAATTCTACTATTAGACTACGTAAACGTACCTATACAACCTACCTACCATGGTAGAAGTACGTACCAGGTAGGTACTCTACCAAGGAATATTATGTACTCTCTACCGAGAGTCCTATTAAGAATTCTGAATTACCGCTTTGTACCTACGAATATACTATTCTCATTTTATTAATAAACTTTTTCTGCTAGTGATTATTCAATTGAGTTAGGATGATGCGTTGTTAGCACCTTCTTTTAAAACTCGTTGCCGTTTTGTTCCTATCACTACGTACTTACCTTCGCCACATCAGCGGTAGTCCTGCTCTACTTCTAAGGTATATAATAACGACACCATATAAAATAGTGGGTAAGCACTTACTAAGGTCTAGGTTACTTACCAAAAAAGGCAGTAATTATTTTGAAGTTTTGAGTTTGTTAAAATTATTTGTCTGGTTTTTCCCAGGCCGCAATAAGGCACGTAGACCAACAGTGTAACGTAGCGCGTTACATGTTTTTTTATATTATTATTTTCAACGCGCGGTATAATCGAGCGTCGCAAATATTAACAGCTGAGCGCTTGCGCCTCTGACGCGCTAACCAACTACGATCGAATCTGTGTCCGCGCGGCTCAGGAATGCGAGCCGTTGGCGCGGGGCAGACCTCTCCAGCTGTCGGTTCGAACAGACGTTGCTCCGCGGTCTCTTCATACGGGAATTATTCCACGTAACCGCGGAGACAGAGGCGTCTCTCTAGTTCCCCCGACTATTTTAATATTTTATAAATTTAAATCTTTTGGTGTGAATTTGACCCCAGATTTGGGTAAGTGGTGCATATTTTATTGTAGCCGTAGCTTTCACACTTTCTTAACCATTATTTCATTGCGCGTGTTAATTAATCTTTTATTTCAGCTCTTGTCATTTTAAATATTGCGTAGAACCTTTCTTGCTTTCTTTTATTGCTATTTTTGTCATTCTACGCTTAATCATATTTTTAACTTATATTTTTCTACCTCCGTCATTCAAAAAAAAAAGTAACGGTCATTAACTTTGTAAACTTAAATTCATTTTCTAAATCTATTTCATTACTCCGAATTTTGTAATCTCCGTTCTGACAGTAACATCCCCGGCAACACACCTACGCTTAGCGCTTACCTTCACTGGCCGTTGCCGCGGATGTTCTCAGAATGGCCAGGTCGTAATGCCTTGGTTCTGGCACATTCCAGGGTCCAATTTCACGTCTACAAGTTCCTGCCTTTTACTTGCTGCCCCCGCTTCTCTTGATAAGCGGCTGGACCACACGGACACGAACCTGGCCCTTTCTACCTGAGCGTCCGCCTTCGTCAGCAGCGGCCGTGACGTCAGGGGAGTGCAGAACCAGAGAAGAGAAAACAGTCACTTAAACTGTATAGGCCCGTACCACGCCTTTGTTCTACCGATTGAGCGTGCCCCGTGGCGAAAATATACTGTCCGTTTTGAGTTACCTACCTCTTTTATTTCCTGACCAGCCAGGAGCCCCTGGGTTAGGTATAGGTAGGTGCTCATCACGACACACATTAGCCTGTTCACATTGGCAGACGGGACACTGGCGCCCTTCACCGTGGTGGTTATACAGTTGATTCTTTTCTTTTCTCTTGGTAGTGGTTTGTGTTTGTTGGTGGTTGTGTAGTGTAAAACGTCCATTATTTTTTGGTTTTACAGTTACTAAAGTGTACCGTGTCGTACTGACATACATGTAAGTACGTATTTAAATGTCTTTCTGTGCTATTGTACGTAATTTTTTTAATTAATTTATAACCATTTTGAATCAAACATAGTAAAAAGATTCCATTGTTTACATCTGTACTGGGCACTTAAAATGCCGCTTTGGTAAATTTTGTTCAGATGTTATTTTATTTTGTTCAAAGTTTTGTTTTGAACAAATAATATTGTTTATTATAGTTGGTACACATTAGTAGCATATTTCATTTTTATTCTATATTTTGCTTATCATTTTTTAGTTGCAATTTTTTTTTCACTTCATTTTTCAACATTAAAAAAAAACCAGACGTTCAGTAAATCAATATTGTAACAGAACGGAGAACGTGTTGTTTTTTTTTCCTTTCTTACACCACTTATTCAACTGGGTTTTGTTTGTTTTTTTTTATTGATAAATTGTTACCATGTTGCCTATAAAATTTTTGTCTTTACAAAAGACGGAGCTCGAGTACGAAGTGCGTATCAGAGGTGCTACTCCTGCTGCTTCTGTCGAGGAGTTACGCAAGCAAATTTTAAAATTGTCACCTGACTTACCATCTGAGCACATATTAGAGTCTCCGCTTGAAGTAAAACAAGATATTAGAGGATGTTTAGAGGTTCAAACTAAGATACAAGCTAATCTCGAAATATCTGATCCTAGTGTTTCTTCACTTTTAAGAACACAAAATATGCTAAATCATTTGCATAACCGACTTGAGCGAATAACACGTACGGACAGCATTAGGAAAGAATACGACGAAGTTACGAGTGCTTACGTAATTTTTTCACAAAGGCTTTCTGCTCTTTTAGCTAAGAAACCTTCAGCTAGCACTTCTTCTGCTGCTAGTACTATTTCTGGTAAAGATTCTACATCTTCTGCACCGGAAATACAAAATGTGATTTCCGTATCATGCGACCGTACTTCAGCTGATTTAACGAAACTAAAATTTACTGGCAAAACTTGTGTTCGCTCGTTTATACAGCGTGTTGATGAATTTATACTAGCAAGGAATATACCTTCTCAGAAACTGTTAAGTTACGCTTTCGAAATTTTCCAAGACGACGCCCTTCACTGGTTTCGTGCTGTAAAGGACAGGGTCACTACTTGGTCAGAGTTGGCCATTTTACTAAAGGAAGATTTCGGACAATCGGATTACGATTATAGGCTTATTTCTGAAATTCGCTCACGTACTCAGGGAGAACGAGAAAATATCACCATTTATCTCTCTATTATGAATGGCATGTTTTCGCGTCTGTCTAGGCTTCCTTCCGAAGCGGACCAATTGGAGATCCTTCTTCACAATATTAGGCCGTGCTATGCTAGTACTTTGGCAGCAGCTCCGCAGATTTCTACGATAGACACTTTGCGTTCTTTATGCCGTAATTATGAAACTATACAGACTCGTCTGTCTCACTTTCAAGAGCCACCTAAAGTTACGTCAGATACGCTTGCTCCTGATTTTGCCTATACTAAGGATGCCAATAAAACTGCAAATAAACCTAGCACAAGCTATAATCAGTTCAAATATAATACAAATAATCAAAATAAATACAATAACTACAACAATAACAATCAATATAGAAATAATAACAATCAAGGCAATAACAATAAATATGTACACGCTGTCGAAGTAAATAATAGGGAACCTTATTGCCCTAGGTGTCGTAATAACACCCATCATATCCGTCAATGTCGAGAACCACGTGATATTGTATGTTTTAAGTGTGGTATGAAAGGTGTTAAAACGCCCGATTGCCCTAACTGCAACAAGAATAAAAATGTTTCAAAAAACTAACTGAGCAGAATTGTAAAAATTTTGATAGGCAAGATTGGGAATCTTGGCTTGCTTTCATTAGAACATTTTCTTCTACTTATAATGTATCTACAATTCTGCAAACTAAACCAATAAATGATTCAAGACCATATGTTAACATTAAAATTAACGACACTGAAGCTTGCGCATTGCTAGATTCTGGAGCTACAGTCTCAATTCTTGGCAACAATACTCATTTGCATTTAACAGACTGTACGTTGCACCAGGACGAGCACATTAATATGATAGCAGCTGGCGGTCAATCTTTACATAGTATTGGTTACATGTACTTGCCAATAACTTTTGAAGGACAGTTTCACATCATTAAAACTTTCGCAGTACCTGATGTTGAAACCTCTATTATTTTAGGTGTAGACTTTTGGCGTGCTTTCCAAATTTGCCCTAAATATTTAGGTAGCATTCAAATGTCAAAAGCTTCTCTGGCAGAAATTAAAGTAAGTTGCGATGAACCTGTCATTCACTCTTATGATAACTTGATTGAGTCACAAAAAGCTATTGCTGACAATATTATCTCTCAGTTTAGGTCAATCTCAACCGAAGAGAAAGGCTTAGGTAGGACTAATTTAATAACCCATCGCATAGACACCGGTGACACAGAACCTATCAGACAACGCTATTACAGGATGTCTCCCGAAAAGCAACGAATTCTGGTAGATCAAGTCGATGAAATGTTGTCTCTTGACGTCATCGAACCTTGCGAGAGCGCCTGGTCTTCTCCCGTGCTCCTCGTTACTAAGAAGAACGGACAGCCTAGACTTTGCTTGGATAGCCGAAAGTTAAACGCAGTCACTAAACGCGATGCTTATAACTTGCCTTATGTTTCAGAAATCTTAGACAATCTTCGTGATGCAAAGTACCTAAGTAGTATCGACTTGTCTAAGGCTTTTTGGCAGTTGCCAATTGAGACAGCAGACCGCGATAAGACCGCCTTTTACGTTCCGGGCCGTGGCACTTTTCGTTTCAAGACCACTCCGTTTGGCTTGACAAATGCCCCCGCAACGCAACAACGTCTTGTTGATTTATTGTTTAGCGACATGGAGTCTAAGACGTTTGCTTATTTAGATGACGTCATCATCATCAGCTCCAGTTTTGATGAGCATGTATCACGCTTGTTACGCGTTTTAAATAAATTAAAAATGGCAAATTTGACCGTGAACTTCGAAAAGTGCAAGTTCTTTCGAAGTGAACTCAAATACCTCGGCTATGTTGTAGATTCTCGTGGTCTGCGCACAGACCCAGACAAAGTGGAGGCCATCTTAAGTTTCCCTACCCCCACCACCCGGAAAGAGCTAAAACGCTTTCTCGGTACCGCTACCTGGTATCGACGTTTTGTGCCAAACTTCAGCACAGTGGCTGGTCCACTCAATAAGTTAACTTCAAGTGGTAAAAAGGCATCTCCTTTCCAGTGGTCAACGGAGGCTGACGCTGCTTTTAACGCTTTAAAGGAATGTCTCGTTTCAGCGCCAGTCCTTTCATGCCCAGACTATTCAAAACCGTTCGAGGTACATACTGACGCGAGTAGTTATGGTGTTGGTGCCATGTTAACACAAACAGTCAATGGCAAAGAACACCCAATCGCTTACATGAGCCGATCTTTCACCAGCCCAGAGAAAAACTACAGTATCACCGAACGAGAGACGCTTGCTGTACTAACTGCTCTCGAGCACTGGCGGTGTTATCTCGAAAACGGTCAAACTTTTATTGTGTACACAGACCATTCAGCATTAAAGTGGTTTCTGACACTGGAAAATCCAACAGGACGCTTAGCTCGATGGGGTGTCCGATTATCGTCATTTAATTTTGAAATGAAACACCGTCGTGGTGTCGATAACGTGATCCCTGATGCCTTGTCAAGAGCTTTTCCTGTAACAGCTATTTCCCTTGCTAACGCCCAAACTAGCGACCCTTGGTACAAAAAGACTTTTAATGGTTGTCTCAATAACCCTAGTAACTTTCCAAATTTTACGATAAAAAATAATTCTTTGTTTCGGCGCACTAAAAATACAAATTCTCAATTGTCTGCTGAGTTTGACTGGAAAGAAGTTGTGCCTAGCGAATTTCGCGAAGCCATTATTGATGAAAATCACGCAGAGCCAACAGCTGGACATCTTGGCATTTTCAAAACATATCGGCGGTTGTCACTAACTTACTACTGGCCTGGTATGCACCAAGATGTCGTGAATTTTGTGAGTAAATGTTCGGTATGCTTGTCATACAAATCACAAAATCACACTACATTGGGTGAAATGGGTCGGCCGAAACAGTGTTCTAGGCCACACCAGATGATCTCAATTGATTTTGTGGGACCGCTGCCGGCCACTCGAAAACAAAACTGTTACATGCTCGTCATCACTTGCTGTTTTTCAAAATTTTGTCATATTTTCCCATTACGTCGTGCAACTTCCGATGCAGTTATTAAAATTCTAGAAGAATCTATCTTCTTAGTGCACGGAATCCCTCAGACTATATTTTTGGACAACGGCGCTCAGTTCATTAGCTCTGCAACTGACGCTCTATTCAAAAAGTATAACATACCTAATATATATTTCACTCCAAAATACACGCCGCAAGTCAATACCGTGGAACGTTACAACAAGACCATTGTAACCAGTCTGTCTACGTTTGTTGGAAACGACCATAGGTCATGGGACACTTTTATTCCCAAGGTTCAGTTTGCCATAAACAATTCCGTCAACGAAGCTACTGGGTATACGCCGTCATTTTTAGTATACGGTAGGGAACTTGTTTTATGCGGATCGCACTATACGGACAATGACTTAGGTGACGAAGTATTGTTTCTTCCACGTGACGTGTATGCAGAAAATCGAGGTTGTTTACGATCGGTATTTAATGATGTGCAGGCTTCGTTATGGCAGGCACATGTAAAGAATACTGCTCGTTATAATACTCGTAGAAAGTCAGCAGAATTTAACGTAGGTGACATAGTCTACAAGCGCGCTTTTGTATTAAGTGACAAAGATAAGTACTTCAGCAAAAAGCTGGCACCAAAATTTTTAAAGTGCCGCATTGTTGAGAAGCGATCTCCACTTGTGTATGTACTGGAAGATATGTCCGGAAAAAATATAGGTGTCTGGCATATCAAAGACTTAAAAAACATTAGGTTTTAACATTTTTCTTCAAACTCAACTTTAAATGTAATTTTGTTTTGCAATTTTTTAGCTAAAATATTTAAAAAAAAAAAAACATTTTTTTTTTAACTTAACTTCTAATAATATTTACCCGTATAGTTACTATTATTTACGGCTAGCATTGGTCCCCTGTGCAATTTATCACAGGCGACTTTGTTTACGCTAGGACGCGTCAGCAGCATTTTAGGCGCTGCTGTGGCTATTTTGTTAGGCAGTGAGGTAGGTAGTATGAAAGGAATTTGAAAGATGATGTAAGTATAAATGAGTAGTGTTAGTCGTATTAGGTAAATAGACGGGTTTTGCTAAGAACAAAACCCTTTCTCACACGAGGGGGGTAATGTAACGTAGCGCGTTACATGTTTTTTTATATTATTATTTTCAACGCGCGGTATAATCGAGCGTCGCAAATATTAACAGCTGAGCGCTTGCGCCTCTGACGCGCTAACCAACTACGATCGAATCTGTGTCCGCGCGGCTCAGGAATGCGAGCCGTTGGCGCGGGGCAGACCTCTCCAGCTGTCGGTTCGAACAGACGTTGCTCCGCGGTCTCTTCATACGGGAATTATTCCACGTAACCGCGGAGACAGAGGCGTCTCTCTAGTTCCCCCGACTATTTTAATATTTTATAAATTTAAATCTTTTGGTGTGAATTTGACCCCAGATTTGGGTAAGTGGTGCATATTTTATTGTAGCCGTAGCTTTCACACTTTCTTAACCATTATTTCATTGCGCGTGTTAATTAATCTTTTATTTCAGCTCTTGTCATTTTAAATATTGCGTAGAACCTTTCTTGCTTTCTTTTATTGCTATTTTTGTCATTCTACGCTTAATCATATTTTTAACTTATATTTTTCTACCTCCGTCATTCAAAAAAAAAAGTAACGGTCATTAACTTTGTAAACTTAAATTCATTTTCTAAATCTATTTCATTACTCCGAATTTTGTAATCTCCGTTCTGACAGTAACATCCCCGGCAACACACCTACGCTTAGCGCTTACCTTCACTGGCCGTTGCCGCGGATGTTCTCAGAATGGCCAGGTCGTAATGCCTTGGTTCTGGCACATTCCAGGGTCCAATTTCACGTCTACAAGTTCCTGCCTTTTACTTGCTGCCCCCGCTTCTCTTGATAAGCGGCTGGACCACACGGACACGAACCTGGCCCTTTCTACCTGAGCGTCCGCCTTCGTCAGCAGCGGCCGTGACGTCAGGGGAGTGCAGAACCAGAGAAGAGAAAACAGTCACTTAAACTGTATAGGCCCGTACCACGCCTTTGTTCTACCGATTGAGCGTGCCCCGTGGCGAAAATATACTGTCCGTTTTGAGTTACCTACCTCTTTTATTTCCTGACCAGCCAGGAGCCCCTGGGTTAGGTATAGGTAGGTGCTCATCACGACACACATTAGCCTGTTCACATTGGCAGACGGGACAACAGGCCAACCTTTATTTCGTCGGTGGCCAGCAAGAAGTCATTAATTGCAAAAATCTAGTTCGTAGATAATCGCGTTTTAAACTTTTTTCGTACTTATAATCGGCATGGCTCATAAACGCTTATAGTTACAACAATGGTTTGTAGAAATAAATTATTGACGTTTTTACTCTGCACCTGAATGTTCAATAAATTATTTAATTATCTTCAACGCTACTAAGATAGATAATAAAAAGTAAGTTAGTTAATTATAGCATAACCAAAAATAAAAACTTGGGTAAGAGGGATAACGAATAATTAATGCAAAAAGTAACTAAGTGACCTTGATGAAAAATGCTGTTCTGGTAAAATTGATATCACGCGTTAGTAAAACGATGTTCATAAATTACTCAAGTACCGTTAGTTAACTTTTATAGGCTGATTTTTTTACTTGAGAACTAGTTATGTACTTCTGACATTGTTGTATTATCTAGAAAACTTAAAAAATAGCTCTTTTTGTCTATCCATAAGGTAGATAACGGGCTTTAAAACACTTTGACATCATTAACTCATTTTGGCTAAAAATGTCAGTTAGTGACTTCTTGCTGGCCACCGACGATTGTTTTGTAGTGTCAGGGGTTTGTAGAGAAAGCCGGCGGCGGAGGTCGGCTGGGCTGGCCGCAAGACATGGAGGCTCAGTGCGCTCGCGACGGTGAAAGGAAACATGCGGTTCCACGCGCAACAATCAGTGATCAAACCGCGAACGATGACCATGGCCGGCTGCGTGCGAATATTCCTTTTATGTGCTATTTTTATCCACGGTCAGTTTAATTAATTTTTATTATAATATCACACCGTCGCGTTTCATATACTTATTTAATTTTATAAATCTATATAGGTAATGCAAGATTCTGCAACGTATTATGCAACCAGTCGGAGAATCAATTCGTTAACTCGTTAACGTAACTGTTACGGCGAAATGATACGGTGAAAGCTATTTGCATCCGTGTTTTGAAGATGTAATACGTTCAATGTTGTGGAACTTGTATAGAGTTAGTTTTTATTAGATAAGTGGAAAGGGGGTAAGTGGTTATACTTTTAAGTAAGTATACCTACGCATCTACCAACACACGAGATGACCCGAACGCTCGCGAAGTTAGAGACCCGGAAGGTAGTACGAAACTCATTCTAAAGATCCAAACTGAACGTCCACACAGAGTGAAATGAACTCGAAACTGTCGTAATAGGTATGACCACATTTTTTTGTCACACATAAGCAATTTCGCTGCTAATAGGTCCGGGTGTTTGTTTTAGTCTTTACCACCAATAGCTGGTATGGCATGGTAACGGCTGGAAAACACAAGACTGATCTATAAATTCTAGTTAAACACTTTAAATGTCATGGATTATAATGATATGCCAATATAATCCATGACATCAAAGTAGATAGAAGGTGCAGTGCATCTAATTGTATAATTCTGGCACGTCCTTTCTTTCACTTGACATTGGGGCCACCGACCGGTTGCAGCAGCCGTACTTCCAGGATATTTACTTTTAAATTTGTACTCATATGTACTTACACAGTTCCGTACCTACCTGCAGTTGGTAAGTGTATAGAACGCTAGTGCGGAAGTATATTTCTCCTTTTTATTTTAATAAGCCTAACTCAGCTAAGTAGTTATGGTTAAATCTCTGACTTCTACTTAGCAAGTAGAGTACGAGTCCCCACTCTATGTTCTAACCAGAAGTTTTGAAATGTTTCACTCTAAGTTATTTGTATTCTGTATTCTAAATCATCTCCAGTTTCTTAATTATGTAGATTAGTATTCTGTGCGCAAGTCGTTGCTTCAGAAAACCGGAATTCCAATGGATAGGTTAACACTATAGTATGGGTGTTAGGTTTATCTTAGTAGATATACTCGTACCTAGGCACATCTTTCGTATGACAAAAGTTTTATGGACGAGACGAATTATAAATGATTATTGATTGAAAGTTGATAGTCGTGAAATGTGCCTGATAGTTGAGGTCACACCACGTGCCTATAGCACAAGATAGTGTGAGTTACGAAGGTAAAATAAAAGTCTTTCATAAATTGAATGGATATACTGACCTGACGTACAAGATGGCCTATTAAGTGGGCCATAGTTATGGTTTCATTTATCATTATAATCATTATAATAGGTACTCGTAAGCTTTCTAACAGTTCTGTTGTAACACCTATCAAAAGTTTCAGCAGCACATCAGGCTAATCAAGCCTAAGTACCTAATTATTATAGCTGGAATTATAATCCGTAGTCGCGAAGTTATTTTTGGCAAATAAATCGACACCGCAGGAAATGTAGAAGGCTAATAGAAATATTTATAACATTTATCTTATTTAACTTACTAAAACATTTTATTAACCTCATTGTCTTAGCTAGGTATACCTACTAGGTACATAAGTTAGATGGATAATGGATTAATGGATGTGCAAGCCAGTTTTGACTCAGTATCTGTTGTTCAATTGAGTTGAAAACATGTCTACTTCTGATGACACTTTAATATTAGATGCAAGCTGATCTGATGATAGAGCTGGAAGGTAGAGCACCGAGCACCGGTTTATTGGTGTTTGGATTAATTATGATCAACTTGCAAATATACATATTATTATATTACTTATAGTAAAAAAAAGCTTGTTCGGATCCGTTTCTCTCCTGTATCAACGGGTTTGACTGTAACGTGAGGTATATATGAAATCCACGGCCGCTTTCCGTAGCGTTTACAAAACAAAATTGTATGAAAGGAGCATTGAAAGAAGCAACAGAAGGGCAAATGTCAACTCGTACACATTATGTAACATACGGAGAGCAACATTAATTCAGAAAGCTTGCATGGCTAATGTGGCAAAAGCCTGTAAATATGAGAACTTGAACTTTTAGGAGTGTTTTCCCGCTTGTACACTCAGGTTCACTAAAACGTGTTTTGCAAATTTAAACCTTGAAAGGGCAAATCGTGCGGGCAACGACGACGCTCCGGGACCGAAAGCTACACTCGCCAACAAAAGTAATTAGCAACTGTCAAACAAGTCTGAAAAACAAGCTTGTGTATGAAGGGACTTAAAGTATTATAGAATTTTACTGAGCCGAGCTGTTCTCACGTCGTTAAGGTCGTAAAAACACGTCATTGAGGGTTTTATCAGCGGCGAAGATTGGCAACTTTTCTATGTAATTAAATCTCGTAGACTTATTCTGCTTTTGCTGAACAATGGGTGGTTCGATGCGAGTTTTTATTGTTCAGTTTCAAACATCTTCGTTATGTAGAAGTTTCACGCAACAGCTTCAAGTTTTCAATTAAAATTCTGTATTTGCATTTAGCGAAATGAAATGAAACAAGCTTATACTTACCTATAAATAAGATAGTACTAGACGTTTAATTATATTCTCAATGTTGTTTTGTAATCAGATATTATACCTATACTATAAATACCTACTAATAGTAGCTGTTACTCACGTCTTCTTCTATGATAGGTGATATATTTTTTTAATCGTTATCAGAAAAGTTAGTTTCCTTAACAATAACTCGGGTTTTCTCATTGTATATCACTCATGCTCACACGTCATTATATTATACTATTCCAGCGAGCTTGACCTCGACGGCATAGGGAGAATCGTTCATCGAATTTTTAAATCAATTGCTAACATTCAATTTTAACTGTCTGACGTGACGAGGTGCCCATTAACATTTTCACTACACTAATAGATCGTTATTGCTAAAGATAATACTTTCGAATAACATTTATTGCATTGTGATTAGTAGAGAAAGTCGTTACGTAAGCAGATATTTTGATGAATAGAAACGCAGTAGATTATTGTTATTACCGTGGTATTGCAACTGCATTTATATGTTATACCTACTAGACATAAGTAGACATAGGTACGTAGGTAAGATATATAAAAAAGTATAATTTTGACATTATTCGCTCCACGATTTTGTCCTAATAATTACGATGATCAAAATGATATCCACCCATGGATAGCAACTGAGAAGTTCAATTGATGCCCACCAAAAATTCAGAGCAACTGTATCAATAAGTACCTACATTTTCATCAGAACTTTACAGGCATGATACAATTATTGAACAACGGAAACCAGGACTAAATTAACTTGCGAGATTTCATCCATACAACCGACAGACGTTGTCCTGACAACTGTCAAGCCATTCCCAAAATGTATGAGAAAATGTATATAGATTTAAAACATATAAGTACTAACATTGTTATCAGGAATTACGACGTAGACTGCAGTCTATGAAAGTCGTAGAGTGCATTTCTAACAGTGAATTATTGTCGAGATCGACTTCTTTTTATTTTTCAATTAATTTCTAAACCTGTCTTAAGCCTGCACCTGTATTGGCAATCATGCTGGCCTGACTGGTTTAACGTCTCTAGATAGACTCTTATGTGCCGTACTTCAAGGTCTCAATTCAATTTATTTAGACATCGTCGTAAATTGCCTATCTACCTACCACTTTATCGGAGACCAATACTAATTTTTGGTCATTACGTTATCCTTGTTAGTTCGTTTTTTTTTGTAGCATATAAATTATACATAAATTAATTATTTGGATTTTGGATATATTAGCGTTTAATAAACGCGGGTGAATGTTTGCTGTACGTGTTTATTGGTATCTATGTAACCTAGATAATATAAATGTACTGAGTTATAAATGTCTAAAGCCGCTGCGGCTTGTGCTTCAAGAAATGACTCCACTTGCTGGGTTCTAAAGTATATATAGACCAGAGTTACCTAAACAGATGCTTCTAAAATTTCGTTCCACAAAATCGACGTCTATCACTCGCGTTTTCTTACTCAAACCTGGCATTACTAATTATTTAACTTGTGAATTTTTTATTGACTTAGAAAAACCGATGATCAGATGAAAATATTTAGACAACTCTCTTCAACTTCAGTTTAAATCTTTTTGTAAGACGGCAATAGTTTGTTTAGTAGATACTATTGTGTACCTACATGGCTGGTATGCCGCTGTGCACCAAAAAATGATTTCACACCAGCTCCAACAGCTTATTGTTACTTAGTTCAACAAGTTAAGTGTTAGTTCTCACTGTACTTAAATTTTCCAAATACAATATTTTGTGTGTGGTTTCCAGGAAGTTACCAACAAAAGGATAAGGAAACTGAGGATTTCGTTTGTCCTGAAGGCGCTACAGGCAACGGGAACTTTGCTGATCCAGCCACCTGCAGGCGCTTCTATCAAGTGAGTATCCCTTCGCATTTTTTTTTGTAAGTTAGACATCTCGATTGAATAAGTATAATCAACAGTAGGCAACTAGGTGTCTCGAATATGAGATTGGATAATTAAATTAAAACGAGCGATGTTATTTCTTTGTGAAAAGATAGCCAGTTGAATAGACACAGGCTATTAGGTATTGTCAGGCTTCCCGTCATTTCACTGCCAGGCTTTTACAGTCCGATCAGGAAAAATTACAAATAATTTCATCATCAATAGGTATTTGGAATAAGAAGGGGACGCACTCGGCTTTGTCCTTGATCAGGTGACGCATTCAGTGTGTTTTTGCTCACTTAAAAATAACAGATGAAGCGGCACGTACTACTGTAGGTAGGTCAATGTCACCCTCACCAAAGTAGCCGTAAAATGATCATCGTTAGGCATCCTTATCATTACCTACTTAATTTCAAAAGCGCGCATGTGACACGGCACCATCCAGCAAACGCTTTATTTAAAGAATGTAAAACTGGTTCTTGGGTACTTTTGAATATGATTGACGTGGCTTGCAATGCGTTTCAAATTCTTCATTCGTGGCTTGATAAACACGTGATACATTTTTAAGTTCGGTGTTTCAGATGTTTATCATACCTGATACATAGTAGTAGGTAAGTTTGATCTGCTGATCGTAATGAATTTGAGTCAATGGATTCTAAACATCCTGGGTAGGTACGCAAGGCCATTAATAAAGTTGTATTTATGTTAGGTACCTACTATAGTGTGTTTTCTTTTCTTTCTATTAATTTTCTTTAAAAAAAAACGTACCCCTACACTAGGATTGCTTCTGTATCGTGGGTACCGCTTACAGACATATAATTTCACATAAGTACACATCACACCCAGACCAGAAACAAATATTTGTGGATCGCACAAATATTTGTCCCAGGCGGGAATCGAACCCGCAACCCCTAGCGCAGCAGTCCGAATCCTCAGCCACTACGCTAAACTAGCCGTTTACCATAATGTACAAAAAAAATAATGCCTAAATTACAATCTAAACTGAATCTTCTAATTTAATTTAAATGAAACGAGTAATGTAATCGCTTTACATTATAACTTGGTCAAAAGAGCTAATCTAAAATGTAAAAATAAAACAAAATTAGCAAACGCAATGACAAAAATATAATAATTAAACGCTTGTATCTAACGATACAGAGAGATGCCGTGTGTAACAAACGTCTACAAACTAGAGCGCTATCAAATGAAGATTGACCGAGTGATTAAAATCCAATTTCGCGCAGGGGAACACCAGCCCGACGCGACGCATACGTACCTCCCTGTTGACAGATTATTAAACTCCAGTCAAAGCCGATACCACCCTCTAATCTGTGCGCATTGTCTATCCTACATACGTTATATACGGATGATATGGGACATACATACGGAGACGGTGATAACAAATCTAATTTCCGTGCTGGGTACCCAGACGATGGATAGGTACTGCTCCGTTTTTCCCCGTTCAAATCGCGTATGCCAATAAGGTATACATTATAGGAACTTTATATACTTAGTCCTACTACTTCTTATTTATGATCTGTTAATATTAGCGATTCTCTTGCTCATAAAAATATTTGGGAACACATCTGCATCTGGTAAAAATATTGGATCAGCATTAAATTATAAGTATTGATACAATACTCATTTAACTATCTTATATACTCGTATAGTCGTACTTATAAATGACAAGTCCTGTACTAAAACCTCTTCCAAAACACGTATACTAGTACCCAACTTATAAGGCGCGTCGTGAATCTTCGTTCGCGCAGAATAGAAAGTATGGTCCGAAGATTAACGAAAGAATGCTTAAAACTTACAATCAACCTAAGATCACTATTATAAGGTTCATAATACACTGCAGCTGTTAGTTCCATCTCACTCTAAGCTCGCTAAGATGGCAGCGGCTGCCGACCAATAGCGGTCAATAGCATTTCCCTCGCTTTGAAAATTCATCTTCTGCGCAGGTACATCGGTAAGCCATATCAGTTGGGTAATACTGTACCTACCTATTACTACAAACCAAATGAAACAAAATTCTAACACAACAATACCTAAGTACTTTTATATCCAACATGACCAACGAAAATTGTTTAGCATTCAGTTTACGGTATACGCAAAAACCTTCAATTTGTCATCGCGTCGAAATACCATAGGACACATGCAAGGTTGGACATAACTGTAATAGTACCCAACTACCCATAGTACAGTACATATAAGTACTATATTATTGTATCATTATATTACCTATACCATAATAATTACAAGTATATGACAACGCCACCACACCAATCAAGTCAATCGCATCGTTTTCATTGTCTTTATGCAAACGGTAATGGTATGCATGATTTTCATACAAATGAATTTTATCCAGTAAATACAATGCAAATGCGTGCATCTAAAAGCTGGCACTGGCAGATAATGAACTTTTACTACAATATTTAAGATAATAGAAGCTCAACGAACATGGCATTAGCAAACCTTTTTGCTGAAGATAGGAAAACTGTAACAATAGCAGTACTGACTACTGACTGTCTTTGAAGTGTCTACTCTTAAATCGCTAAATATAAATAGGTACATTAAAATATTTGATGAATAAAATATCAACTTTTGAAACGAAACAGATTGACTTGATGTTATACGTAATAATATTGTGTTAATTATTCATAATTGCTTTGGCGGCTGGCCTAGCAATAATCATTCGGTCACTAGGTAAAATCGATGTCACAACATCATTATGGATAAAAAAAATTGGCATTTTCGTATCTAGATCGACCGGTTCTGTCGATAGCCTACCTTGTTGAACTGGAAATGTATTGACAATAGCTACACTATGGAAAAAGGTTTGAACCCACTGTTCCACGTTTTAAATATGCGTTCGGTATTAAGAATAAGTTAAAATGGCTACTCATATAAGGATTTATTACAGTACAAGAACGGTAGGTGTAGTCATTATTCTACCTACCTACTTTATGAAACGGCAACGACAGTGTTTCAGATAGTTGTTATCGCCCGCCTAAATATTATTTCATACAAAGAAAATAATGTTTTTAGGCCAGCAACCGTCCAGTCATTGTTCCGTTTAGTTCTTATCATATGAGATCGGCCCTTTATAACATGTAAGTGTAGTGTAGTCTCTTCCTAAACCCATGAATAATTTACCTTACCTACTGTATGTGCGATGAATATCATTATGTTAAAAAAACATATCGGAATTTGTCTAAGGTTGCTGGATTTGGACGGCTCTTTTGGTATTCACATGGATGTTCGTATTTATTAGGCGCTGGTGCTTCTGGTGAATGTTTAATGGTTGTTGTGACACAGGCGCTCGATACTTTAGATGCATAAAAAGATTGTCAAAAAAGAAAATACAGTCAAAATTTACAAGAATGGAAGCTTAAAACGAGTTTTGAGACGAATACGCATTATTTGCGGGGACTGTATAGTAGATACACACACATTCGAACTATCGATGAAGTAACTCCGTAACTAAAAACGGTTACAA
Source organism: Hylaea fasciaria (assembly GCA_905147375.1). NCBI lineage: Eukaryota > Metazoa > Arthropoda > Insecta > Lepidoptera > Geometridae > Hylaea > Hylaea fasciaria. The sequence continues at coordinate 5,312,347 of LR990201.1, forward strand.
CTTACGATTCACGGCGGTACTGCATTCTTAGAACGTCTTACCAAATACGTACAACCACAGCACGCATTTTTTATGTGCACACACCGAACATTTGTCGCATAAAAACTTGGGGTTTTCTTTTTCTGTATGTAATATACAGTATAACGCAACCCCGCGTGACTAACCCTCCAGGGATTACCAGTACAGTTTATGTTATGTCTGCGAAATTGGGAGGATTCAAAAATAAAAACGGCGACACAGACATTATCTGAGCTTGAACTTAAGTACCTCATTTGAATAAGCAGTGAGTTTTTGTTTTGTTGACCCGTGTATGTAGGTATGTACCTACTCATCTCGCTGTTGTGTCGTGTCTCGGTTTTATTTAGAAATCTACAGGTGCCGCAAATTTGTTTGAAATGTTGCTTACTCCTTACACAGTCATTATTGTGGCAAACCTAATTAGATGTGTGTCGAACAAATGTGTAAGATACCTAGGTATGTTTTAGAGTAGGTACTTGCGGTTTATGAAGGTATATGGTCGTATGGCCGTTTCATTATTTTCCAATGTGTCTCCTATATACTTACATATAATTATAGGTATACATACATAGTACCTATGTAGGTAATTTACTTTCATATTATACATTTATTTACCTAGTCAGTTAATATTATCACGATCTAGATAGAGAGTAAGGCACGGCTGCCATGTTCGTAATTAATGAATACCCAAAAGGACGACGTAAAATATTGCCAGCTAAAAGTAAAACCCGTCCTTTTCTATTCAAATGGCTTGTTATGCAAATAACTAGTTATAACAAAGACCTATCTACATTTTCAGTGCGTCGATGGCTACCCTTATATAAATAGATGCCCGTCGGGATTGTACTTCGACGATATTAGCAAGTACTGTACATTCAAGGTGGAGGCCAGATGTGGCCCGATCGCTACAAGTAAGTACACAATGTTTATCTATTATACTTAGATTAACGGTATTTTACAAGCTTTAACTCAACAAGAGCTTAAGGCAAATCCCTTTTTATTGTCCCCTTACAATCCCATTACAATATTATGTTGTAACGAACAATTGATTGAAAGTATAAAGACAAGTTTAATTAATTATTTTGTTTGAAATACGAGCAGTCGTAATAAATGGACTTGCGGATATTTTGAATATTATTGGCCTCTGATATATAAGCCTGGGAGGTCGCGAATCGTACTCGTTTCACGCAGCCTCGCGGGTGCTTTTAAAACATGAATTATTTATGTGCCGTCAACTCGGCCAAATAATCATCTCTTTGGGCAGAATAGGTACACCAATGGGAATATTTTATAGTTGGTTTAATGTTCATACGAAACGTCAACCTTCTTCATATCGCCAGTACCGCTTCGTTATTCCGTATTTTATTATTACAAACATAATGATGAAGATGTGACTTTATTTAGGAACGGACTAAATCAATAAATCTGTTGATTCAGCTAATGCAAAATCATTCTCTTAAAGTTTTAGATATTTTCTTTGATAATACTAACATAATATTTGTTAGGAGAGACGCCGTTCGAAACTAACGTGCTTGTTTGTGTTTCAGCGCCAGCACCTATAACCGAAGCTCCTACGGACTTAGCAACCAAATGCGACCTGGCCGAGTGTCAGCTGCCTTATTGCTTCTGTTCCAAAGACGGCACAGCCATTCCCGGTGGAATCGACCCCGAAGAGGTGAGTGTATCGACCGCTTTTGCCTCGAAATAGATCAGTATCTCTCCCATTTATGTAGACCTAGTCGCAGGGTGTTTTCAAATTTTCATGCTTGTTCACAAAATATGCTCAACATTAGTGAAATAAATGTAAGCATTCGTGTACATTTGAGTTCCAAGCTCTTTTGCCGAGCTTTCAGGAGTCTGAATTCATTTATGTCTTTAGAAAGATTTGTTTGACATCTATTTGCTCAATACCTTTTAACGACTGAGAAGAAAATGTACCTTTTAGGGGAAATATTTCATAAGCCTCGGAAACTGGAGGCTTGTTTTCTGAATAAAATAATTAAGATCCATCTTCACACAACGAGACACGATTGAGTCGGGATTTGATTTATCTTTAACGTTTGATGGAAATGTTTCTCCGAACTCAGCGTGGTGCAATTTGTAAAATTATGTTGGACATTTTCCAGATTATTTAACTCTTCAAACAACGTTACAAAGGGAGAATAAACGCGGGGCCCTTAAAGATTTTTTATGCTTGGAACACACAGTTGAAGAGTAATAAGGTTCTATTTTGTCCGCAGACTCCGCAAATGATAATGCTCACGTTTGACGGCGCCGTGAACCTAAACAACTACGACATGTACCAGAAAGTATTTAACGGGAAAATCAAGAATTCCAACGGATGTCCCATCCGAGGCACTTTCTTCATATCTCACGAATACAGGTAGCTTTACTTACGTTGCGCAAAATGGGTGTTCTATATTTGTTACATTTCCACTTGTGCCTACACAGTGTCAGTTCCCCGGGGCCATACCTTTCTCATTGAGTTTTAATACGATATATTTCTGCTTTTATTACTTTCTTTTGTATTTTCAGCAACGATTTATATATAATTTTACGATTCAAAAGAGAATTCAAAGTTTGTGAAGCAAATTGTGCGAACAATCCCTTTTATCGCAATCATAAAAACATTAGAAAACAAATATCAAAAGTTCTTTGTTCGTATGGAGCGCACGTCCAGGCAATTATGTGAGGGTTATCCCTCCGAAGCTTTGGTCTAGAATGGTGAGCTCGTTTTGTGTATGATCCGAATAGAATATTCTAGAGTTTGTTCTACAGAACCTTTTGAATGAAATATGAGAAAAATATTGGACCAGATGCGAACTGCTTATTATTGTGATTTTGTCTGGCTTCGATTAATATTGTATGTAGGTAGGTACTAGCGGCCTGCTGAAATATTTATGACCATTGTTCCGATGTTCGAGATATCCTGTAATCTCCGTGATTATTGAGGCTCTCTAGATCTGTTTTCTCAATGTTTAAAAATGTTTTATTTTCAGCAACTACGTCCAGGTTCAATCTCTCGCACATTATGGACATGAAGTAAGTTTTTTTACAGTAACGAAATTAGGTGATCAAATAAATAAATAAGTTAACCAATTGTATGATAAACTATTTAAATTAAACTTAAAAACATGAAGTGTAAAATGTTGTGTGCTTTCCAGTATTGAACTATTATTTTCGTACAAACCTGAACCGGTCAGTTTAATAACTGGGATTCATTTAAATTTTCATTTCTTTAATATGCATATTTGCTCAACCGTTATATTATTTTGTAATAGAAACGAGTGAGCATTAGGATAGCATTGATGACGTATGCACAATGCACATGTAGTACCTACTTGCTTTCATAATATACTTTAGGATATTATAAATAGGTAAGTATTGTTACAAAAATTTAAACATATAGGACTAATAAAAATAACCTAATTATTTATTTGGTAATAAAATAAACAAGAAATAATAAGCAGATGATTCTTACTTTGTTGAAGTCTCGGCTGCTGCAAACCTCGTTCAATAAGATACTTCTTTGGCCTTATAAGAAGTACGCATACTTATTTATATGAGAAAAAATATGCTTTAGTAAGGGTATTCCCACAGATCGCAACCGGCACCGTATCGCAGCAGCAAGGCCTGCAAGACAAGGGCTACGAAGAATGGGCCGGCGAGATGATCGGTATGCGCGAGATCCTCAAGAAATTCGCGAATGTATCCAGGACAGACATCACCGGCGCACGTGCACCTTTCCTCAAACCGGGAAGAAATACTCAGTTTAAGGTGAGTGCAAAATTACAACTAATGGTAATGAACAACCTCATAATATTATATGGTTATAATTTAATGAAACGGCTAATTGAATTGCAAACGGATCAAAGTACTTGGCTCATTCAATTTCTTTTTACAATCGAAACTTACGCGTACGTCTAGTTATTTCTAATATAATTTATGTATATTATTCAGTTATGTCGCCACTCCTCGCAGCTGTTGCGATTCGCAAACTATTTGAATGCAAAATACCACAGCAATTCCACTAATTGTACAAATTTCGGGATCCACGGGACCAAATAGTTTGACGGGAAATTCCAACAGGCGGATGCCCTGTCAATCATTTAGAGCATAAACGTGGACCGAAATTCGAACTATAGCCCTTCGTTTGTGATTCAATGTTTTATTCAACAAAAATAGAATTTAAATTAGATGCGTCCGATGTTCCACGGAGGAAGCGGATCGGCGATTAATATTGGAGCGACATATATCTATTGTCTGCGAGTATTACACCCGGTTTCTGAAACCTCAACCAACTTTGACTGCAGATTAATTATATTGCCGTCCTTGTCATTTGCTTAGTGTCAGATAGAGACAACGATAGTTTTAATCTACTGTCAAAGCCAACTAGCGTTCTAGAAACCGGGGGTGAGTCTACTTTACTAGGCATTTTGACAATTTGTTGGAGTATTTTGAGTATAGGAATACATCCTGATATAAATATCAAAATGTTCATTATAAAGGGTAAGGTACTATTTATTCAGAAACAAAATTCTAAAGCGGCGATTTATTTCAAGTGTAAAATGTTGTCATGGATGGTGAATTAGCGTATATATACTCGTATGTGTAGGAGGATTTTCATGTACTAAATCAGGACGCAACCCCGTTAAAAATATCGTTATATATTTCAAAAACCATGTATAAAAGCTTTGATCTTCGTCACAGTAAAACCGTGACCTCGTACTAAAGTGCTTTTTAAGGTACATTTTTCTTAAGTTATATTTCCCAATTCTCTACATCCATTATAGGCTGCCTTTTCTAAAAGACAGCGTTAAATGAAAGCCCTTGGGAGTCGTGTCATTTATTCAATATGTAAGGTGCGTATCGTAATAAGTACTTTTCCTGAGATCGGCATGAGTATAAAATGAACTTGAATTATGGATTTATATTGGGAGGTAAGTAATGGTTTATTTTCAGTATAAGGTTTGTAAATTTGACATTATTGAGTTGTTTTGTTAAAGTTAATGCGTACCTATTTGAAAATGAAAATATTGGTAGTTATTCTACGATAGTCTGCCTGGGGAGTACATACTTTTGCCAAATATCCGTCAAGCCGTCAAATAGTGGGTAGTGTTCAACCATTACTATGTTCCAATTGGAAATGCACTATTTTCACTAAAATGGCGACGCTTACAATGCAGTGGATGCAATGGATTTCCGCAAGTAACAGCATTCTATAAACTTTTTAAAATTTTGTTTTTTTAAACGTAGCTCCACACTAGGATTGCTCCTGTATTGTGGGTATCGCTTACAGACATATAATTTCAAGTGTCGTCACACTCAGATAAAAAAAAAAATGTGGATCGCATATACGTTCCCGGCGGGAATCGAACCCACGACACCAAGCGCAGCAGTCCGAGTGCTCAACCACTACGCCAAACGCGTCGTCAAACTAGTTTCAATTCTGTCTGTCCTTCCCAGGTGTTGGAAGACTTCGGGTACATCTATGACAGCTCGGTGGGCGTGCCGCCGTTGGCGATGCCGGTGTGGCCCTACACGCTGGACTACAAGATTGCGCATGAGTGCAAGTCCGGGACCTGCCCCACCAAATCATTCCCAGGTAAAATTATGCAGGTATTGTGTGTGGGGAACCTGCACCACCAAATCTTTCCCAGGTAAAAGCATTGTGTGGTTCTTTTTAGTGAAGTCGGAATGAGCGTCAACTCAGTAGAGTGGTGGATACTTTATCATTAAGTGTGGTCCACGTAAGTGTATCTACTACTTCGAAAACGATTGGTTGATGGTGTCGTACGTCGAATATACCTACCTTTTCTACCACATCGGGTTGGCTCTGAATACTGAACAAAAATCTAACCAACTAATAATAAATGCCAAAGGTATAGTCTTACGACAGATTTTGAGTTACCGTGCTTAAAAAGCTTCATTGCTGCAACTGAACTTTAGATAGATAGCTGAATGTGTAGAAGGCATTATATACCTTGGACACCTTGATGTATAAATTTGGGATGATAATTAAATGAGTCTTTAGGCACTTTTCACTTTGTTTATTAGACAGATGAAACCTTAATTACACCAAAAAAAGGAGAACAATCACTTGATCGCGTACTCCCCTTTTATCATAGACGAAGTAATCTGCGCCTTTCATGCATCTCACAATCTGATTTTTTTTACGTTCCGTTTCACTTACGTTCCGGTTCCCACATAAATAAATGAATTGTTAACCACTTCTATACAGGTCTATGGGAAGTTCCATTCAACGCGCATTACGTGGAGACGTTTGAGGGCGGACACTGCCCTTATTTGGACCAGTGCGTATTGCACAACCACGACGCTAATGAGGTGGGTGACTATAGTTTAGGTTCAGCTGTAAAATAGGAGAAGTCACGGCGACGGTAAATCCAAAAGAGAAGCAAAAAAAACATAATATTTCGGCGAGCTTACCGATCACTATTATGTAACATAACCTGAAATACATAAAGAGCATTTATTTCGCTGGTAAGCGCGACGGCTTCTAATAGCAATGTTGTGTCATTTAGAGGTGTGTGATCTCGAATAAAAATCATTTGACATTGTTAGATAATAATCTTGGCTCCCTTTTTCATGATAATAATAGTATAGGCAAATGTCAAGTTAAATTAAGTTTACCATTAAGACGTGTTATCTAGCGGTAGCAGATATTCATAATAATTATTCATTTTACAATCGCGATTATAAGATTTTAGGGCATTATCATGTTTTTCCATAAAATTATCCAAGCAGTAAAAATATTAAACAACAGATGCGAAGTTTAGAACAACAACATTTTCTTTCGCGTATCCCCTCGGAAAGTGATAAATCTTGCTCATCCCCGTTAATAAATTATAAACTTGCGACCGATGTCGAATATTACCTCACGAAGTTAAAGCTCAATCAATCAATATTGCCAAATTTTTTCAATGAACCAGCTTGCTTATCTGGTCTTCAAGCGATATTGAAAAGATTTTCTCTAAGGTGAGAATAATATTATCCCGTTTTATCTTTATAATCCTTGGTTAGCGACTTTAACGCGATTTTAGGGTATCAACGGTGTTACGTGTTCATTGTAATAAGAAATAAGTAATAGAAATACTTTATAATCAATTAAAACATTACTTATGAATGTTTTGATTCAATATATTAGTATTGTATACTTAGGCACATAAGCAATAGTTACGATACCTATTAAAATAAAACGGATAATGTTAATGAAAATGCGATGAGATGCGTATAAAAGCATTGATTAATGCGCATTTCCGCGCTACTTTTTTGCATGAACAGATACTGAACAAAGGTCGCTTCGCAGAAATAAAGGAATTCCTTTGATGTGTATTTAAAATTAATTTTGGATTCAGATCACTTCGCTCGTATACGTCAATGGATTGATAAATGCGCTCATAATAATTTTAAATGAACGAGGGAAAAATATTTTCACTCCGATGATATTATACTATAGACAATCGTAGCGAGAGAGCGCCGCGTACATGTTGAGAGACGTAGATAGTAAGAAGAGAGAGAGAGAGAACGAGAACGAGAGATAACGAGAGAGAGAGAGAGAGACAGAGAAAGAGGCGTAGTTAGTCTCGTACTTTTGAGAATTTTGGTATATTATTATGAGATGAGTATCTAGATATAAGTCGTCTATTAGAAGTAATGAATAAAAACAAAGTAGGGCCAACGAAGGTGCGCCAGCCAGTGTTGTTTTTTAACGTGGATCTGGATCTCACCTGGTCTTAAGTGACGATGTGAAGGTGGTAAACGTGCTTAACCTAGATCGGGGCTGACTCGCATATACCGCTTTCGGAGCACCCCGATAGGGCTCTCCTATTGGATTCTGTATAACAGTAAGGTTTTATGTTTGTCAAGGTATTTGAATGGCTGCAAGAAGACTTCAACCGCCACTTCGAGCAGAACCGAGCTCCTTACATGATGCCGTTCCACACCAACTGGTTCCAAATCAAAGAGTTAGAAAACGGGCTGCACAAGTTCTTGAAATGGGCCTCTGAATTGTAAGTAATTACACTGATCTAGAGGTACTAGAGATAACTATAACATAGAGTTTCTTGGTGCTGTCTTCTCTAACGGGCGTATTTCGAAGCAGTGGTAGAGTCAACGGAGTTTCCTTTTCCTGGCCGAGATTAAATCTTGAGTCAATACTTGAAAGGGAAACATCCCTTTTCAAACTCAAACCATAATCAATTTATTACTTATATTTTGTTTTATGGTTCTATTTGTTAATTCGTTTTAAGTATTTGACTTGCACAAGTGCGATTTTATTGCCTATTTACAATAAATTATTGGACTTTAACTTAGAACTCAACATAGTAGTCATTGAGGAGTTCATTGTCTACCATCTCTGCATCAGATCAGGTCGTTGTCACTACAACAATATTTTTAGAAAGGCAACCAAACAACACAACGAAGAACGGAAACTGTATCTAAAAAGACTTGCAAAATATGAACTAAACAAACTATTACGTAATTTGACCAAAGCAAATCACATTAAGCTTCTGAAACAGAAAAAAAATCCAGTGCAACCACTATAACGATACCATTTTGTTTCTAATCAGGGAGGACGTGTACTTCGTGACTGTAACCCAAGCTTTGACCTGGATGACCGACCCGCGACCGACCAAGGCACTCGCTAACTACGAGCCGTGGAAGTGCGACAACAAAGAGTTCCCCCCGGCGCCTTGCAACCTGTCCAACAAGTGCGCGCTCTCCTTCAAAGTCCCAGAAAGCAACTTCACTGATACCAGATACATGGAGACTTGCAGCGAATGTCCTAACCAGTAAGTTGTCTATAGCTTCTTTGGTATATATTTGTTGATTTATGTATTTCATAAAAACTACCGTCTATTCCGTTTCTGGTTATTCCTCTCCATGCATGGAAAAGGATCGCTCAGGTCGCTTAAAATTTTCTTTATATTATATTTTCTAGAGCCAATTGTTTGACCCCTAGTTGCACATAAAATGTATTACTATGTTTTTTTTTGTTTTAATCTTTACACTAGATTCATCGCGCTGTTTTACCAGCGAAGTTCTCAGTGTCCCGCGGAAGCTCTTCCCATGATAAGACATAGCCTATAGCAGTCAACAATACTTTGGCATTCTATTGGTGAAAGATTTTTCAGAATCGGTCCAATGGTTCCTGAGATTACTTTCCAAATCCCTAACTCACCAACAAACTTTACCGCTCATTTTATTATTAGTTTTGATAGCGTAGAGCCTCTACACTTCGTAGCAATACATCTATCGCTACACAGTAGTAACTACCACTACGAGAACTTTTAATTACCGTAATTTTTTACCAGACTTCTCTTTATGCTTTCTTTCTTTCAGGTTTCCCTGGCTAGGAGATTCTGGTGGCACAGGCATTCCAGGCAAGGACAACTATATACCCGATAACCTCAGGAGAAAGTAGTCGTTAAACACATAGTTATTAAAACCACTGTAATCTATTCAGCATATTGCCATTATTTTAGTCATTTAGAAAAATAATCTTTTTATGTTTGTGGGGTATGTTCACTGTTTATTGTAATTATCGGAAGTGAACTATGAAAAGTCCAATGAATGCGAGCACTGTTCCGATCTTTGCATCATATAAGTACATTATGTACAAACGAATACTCATTTTTCTTTTAAAATTAAATATACTGAATAGATTATGAAATTTCTTTTGTGTATATATGTTTTGGTAGGTTAGTGTGTAAGAGTGACTAGTCGTCGCAATTTGTAATATTAATGTCATAATGATAGTGAGTTTTATTTATGTAATATAAGCTGTAGGTATGACATTAAAATATAAATATCTTTAACATCGTTATTTGTAACAAAAACCTGTTGTTTGGGGTTTAATACTGATCAAAAGACTTCCCCAAAATGAAGGTAATGTTTGTGCTTTTATTAAATGAGGCAAGCTTATTTCTTTGAAAAACGTGGTACGAAAATGACAAAATTTATAGGTAAGTGTATTGATTTTGTTATTTATATCACTTAACAAATTTATTTTCATATTATGTTGTTTATTTGTTAGGAAATAAATACCTCGTACTTCCTTAATGTAAATTCCGTGTTCATACAAAATGCTCGTAAACGAGTTTGGTGCTCTTCGTAATATGTAAGGTGAATACCTGACTTTGTAACGAATAAATTTGTATTTTCATATGCTTTGTTTGTTCTGAAACATGGAAAAACCTTTACCATAACAGTTTCTTACTCCAAGTTATTCTTACATCTGTAGACATTTCTATAATGTGTGCTCCTTCAGAAATGTTACAAGCTTTTGCAGCGCTTTCAGGAAAAATAATAATCGACATTCTGTTAACCTTAATGCAGTGGTCTATATTGGCTGCCATACCTCGCCCGATTAGGAATGTATGTTATAATACATTGACATGTTCGTTCGTCCAATTTGCGCATGGGTGTAGCAGTCAATCAGTTCCAGTATAATTATACCTAATAATAACTCCCATACTTCATCTGTCTCCGCTTATAGATGACTTCATCGTGTCGGCCGGCAATGGAACTCATCCAATATCTTCCCATTACAATCTATATCAGTTAATAATTCGCTCAATTAACTATTTCACCCTCTTCTCATGTGCGAGGATCTTCTTAACCATCCGTTTCACAGTCCTGTTTTCCCCAAACGGCAGTTTTAGTTTTCCCGGCGAGCGTAAACTGATTAATTATTCGACTTTCCATTAAATACGCAACTTTGTTTCAAAAAGGTGGCTGGTGGTGTGTTACCTAATAAAAGTCCCGAAAAAAAGACTATTGTGTACATATTTTATAACCAGCGGCAGGCGCGCTGAGGCCCTCCGGCGGAGATTTAATTTGAGATTGCGCTCAGAAAAGCTCCTCGGAAACTTTCTCCATATTCACATGCATTAGCCGCTATTACTGAGACTTTTTGTTATACACATATTCGGAATTGCTTTCACCCCATTCGAGCGTCGACTCTCAAGAATCAATATTATTAAAGTTACAGCTCAGCGTGCGTGTAGACATAGAAACGGTTTTACGTAACTTTCTCTCCTTTGATATCGACGTTATACGGTAATAACGCGAAAATTGCTCTGGGATTCCTCTAAGTGAAATTGGATCAGTAGATATCTACATAGTGGGTAATAACGGCGACATTTTACAATCGTAGCTGTAGGCCTGTAGATAACCCATACAAGTTTATAAATTTCTGATAACCAATGCGGCCAATGTAGAAAAAGGTGACAATGTAGAAATGTATCCACAACCATTTTTTTCCTTGGTTTAATATAGATAATGATGTATTATTGAAATATGTTTACCTACGCTTTGTTGAAGCAGTGTATGGAGGGCCTAGTTCTAAAAGTCACTTAGTCCATTCTGACATTTTTTGGGTATGGACGTTTTAGTGACAAATTGTGTGTATTTACGTGAAAATTCTTGTTAAAATATTTGGATAAAAATGACAAACATAGTTCTTAGGACACTGTTTAATGTATCAAACTCCAAAGTACAATAACATTTATATTATTGCATAACATAATTATTATAACTATGGACTTATCGCAAAATCACTGGAGTTGAATACTTTTAGCAAAATTCTTTGGATTTAGTGACATTTTTCAAAAATCATCTCTTGACAATATCTATAGTTAACATTAAATAATCATCTAAAATCGCTTTACCACACCATTTCTCCCGTTTGCTCATCTAATCTCAATGCTTTATTACTATTTTGTTCGATCGGATTATTGTCTTCTATTGTTTATTCATCCTGCGAACTAATATACTTAAAAAACTCTTTTCAATGCATAAAACTATCTGCACTATATTTATTTATGTGTATCTCTCTCTGTCTATCTCTCTCTCTCTGTCTGTCTATCTCTCTCTCTCTCTCTCCATCTCTTATTTTACTAATTGTCATACATCTTTATCAAATCCCTAACTTCAGAAAATAGGGATTGTCCATACAACATTTCAACCCCTATTGCACCCTCTTTAAGATTATTTTATTGTGAAAAAAGGTAGCCTAGGCCTGTCTGCTAGATCCATTAGATCTTTATACAAAATTTCATCGAGACCGGTTCAGCCGATTAGCTGTGAAAAGGTAACAAACAGCAAATGGATAGTTAGGTATGTATAATTTTAGTGTGGAAGTACTTTCCGTTGAAGTTTATGCTCGTTTATGGTCAATATACTTGAAATCGGCACATTTAAAGTTATTGCTTTTCACCAAATATTGACGAATAAATAAAACAACCTTGTTGCACAAAGTTTCTGTCGCAGGTAATATTAACAGTGAAAAAACGGCCACTAATGAAGCCAGGACATAGACTAAAAATGTATGAACTTAGTTACTTTTAAGTGAAAAATAAGTAACATAGTTACTTTTTGCTCCGAATTTAGATTCTGCTTTGTACTTAGTTACGTTATGAACCGAACTGAATGGAGTTAGAGATTTTAGGCACTGGGAAAAACGCACTTAGAGTCACTTTAGAGAAACAAGAGTACGACCAAACGAAAGAGGACGAAAAGTAAAATTTTTTGAACTGGTAATATAAAAACAGCAAAATTGGGACTTAGTGACTTTTAGAACTAAGCCATCCGTATGTTATTATAATATAACATTACACGGGTATACTTCATTGTGTTTATTGAGAAGTCAGATTCACAATATACCTACTCGTAATATTTATTTTGATCTACGTCATCCACGTACGTTCCCACTGCTAGACTTCTCTCACAGAGATGACGGGCTGTGCCTACCACCATGCTGGCCCAGCGCAGATTGATGGATATCACGTGCCCTCAAATTATGTGGTATCCGGCCATTCTGTCACGTTTATTTATTTTAATAGCTGTACCAAATTGCTAACCATCTCATAAAACGTCAAATTGTGTGCCATAAGATACAATATATCCACAGATATGTGCGGTACTAAACAACGTAAATATCAACAAGAAGCCGTTATGTAGAAGGTGGTAATAAGATCCGGAGGCATTTCCACCGAGTGTTGAACATTACAGGGGACCTCAGGCATGCCAGCTTCATAAAATATAATAAGGCTGCCTTTCCACACCGTGATGAAAACAGGTCAGCCCTGTAACGAAATATGCATGGAATGTTTACGATACATAACTATATTAACACGAAACAAAATAGTTATGTTTTATTAAAACGCAGCCGAGGGCTTCTTATTCTTCCTAGTTCTCACAACAACAATGAACGCGGTGAAACTCGCCCATTTTAATTAAAGTCTAGGTTACCTATTCGTTTGTTATTATAAGAGTTGCCATTGTTTGCTGACAACGGCAACTCAACGACAACGGTTCGACAACGGCAACGACAACGGTTCGACTGTTGTGGTACACAGGTAGGTATTGCAGAACTATGGACCAAGCGATAAATTGGGCATTTTTCATAATGTCCGGTCATTATGAAAATTGCCCAATTTATCACTTGGCCAATAACATAAGTATGACGCTGAATTAGAATTCATGCGAGCTTGCGCTTGTTTGTTATCAAATTGTAAGTCTAGGCATGCATATGTGCATACTCACGCGTGCATGCGAAATAATCTGAGTGCAATAATTTATCTGACGGGCATTTATATTTCTAAACTAAAAATCCATTAAAATTGCTCGCTTATTATTTTATTCATTATAAAGAATAACAGAGTTATACTATGATATAACAGGTACAGGTTCATGCCATCTAGTTATTAAAGTTGGTCCTGAGATGGCAGTTTTTGTGTGGAGTGGCGCGGCGCCGGTCTCTTTGACATCGCTCTCTTGACTCGAGTCTAGAACTTGTGTTTATGCGCAGTTGTCGTTTACTTGTGCCATCTGTTTCAGGTAATTTAAGCTTTTGTCTGTAAATTAGGGGCCATGACATGCTATGATAAAATAATAATATACTATAATCCCCGATCGCTGCTCCAAAATGGCCGTCATATGCCTTGTTTTTAATAACGCAATTACTGTGTTAAGGTTCATTATAATGCATATTATGCCTTGTTTTAAAAAATCACACATGTTTTCCAACGCTATTGCAGTGCGCTAAGGTTCATTATTTAATGAAACAATATTTGTTTGATGGGTGGACACTTCTGAGATTTGGTTTTCATAGAGACTGTATCTATACTAGGTATATTAAAATATGATCGAAGGTTATGTGGGAGCTTGAGCGTTACCAAAACGTGGCAGATGTGGATTACGCGGCGCAGAGATAAACGAGTAGAGATCGAGAGAAGCCTGTATTGTAGGGCCGTTCGATAGATCAATACAAGATCTCAAATGTCACCTATCTTCATCAGAATTTCACTACATTAGATGCCTGAGGCGAATTTCCCATCGATAAAGACGTATTCATGGAAATATTTCTGCGATTGCATTTCTTCTAGCAAAATTATCGTCAGTAGTTCAATACTTTGGTAAAGCTATATTCTACATCTTTTAGGAAATGTATACATTTCACAAAAACTGTATCAATTCTGACATATCGAAAGAACTTTGTGTGCCTGGCGCATCAGATAACGCCAACACACTCTACGTACGTATGTATAGTTATTATCTGTGTTTTCGTGGACGCATTACTTCGAAGAGAGAGCAGACTCTTATCTCAAAGGCTACGGCTTGTTTATCGTCCAACTCCCATTTATGACTTCGTTATTTCCCTATTCTGACGACATAAAAACGTCGTCTATAAGAATAACTCCGGGCTTTTATCTTTGCGAGTACGTTGATAAGGGAAAAATAATGAGCAGACTTATGCGGATCGATTCCGATTAGATTGTTATTGTGGTCGAGTTAACGAAGTCGACGAGAGCAATTCGAGGTGATTTATTGGCTCGATACCCGCAACTGTGAGTGCCAGTTTGAGACTTACATCTTTGTACGTCATATGTCGTAAAACCGCCTCTGTTTCCAATGTTTCCATTTACATATTTCGTGATGATTCACGGCCGAGTTTATAGTCGACAGATGAAACTCGGGATAATTTTCACATGAAATATTTCCTTTCGAGATACGAGTATAATATAGGACGACGAGCAAAAGTAAACCCAGAAACACATTGTTTCGAGATAACAATGGTGGCTGTATTATTTTGCCGGTACTATTTTTAATTAGTACTCTTTCATACAAGTTTTTCGTACCTACCTAAGCGCTTACGAAATTCAAAACGCTTGGGTTTAATTTAAAATCATTATAGGATTGCAAATAGTCAACCAATTTCATAGGTCAACAGATAACTATACCTAAGCCTAGAATCTCAATTTATATCATCCCATTCTGTGCGCGTTTATAAAACGTTTTCATCCCCATTTCGAGCTATGTTTACACTAAGTGGCTTTTGGCTTGCATTTATGCTCCATCCGAGAGAGGCATCTCGTATTCCCAAACAGTTCGCCTGCTTTGAGCTGTCCGAGCGAAGGCATTTGGCTGACTCTTGTATTTTCGTCGAGACAAATAGCATGTTCCATCTGATAAGCGACTGTCGTCGGCTCGTCTGTACAACCAATCGCTTTGCGGACATTCCTCGCTATTCCATCTTGTTTTTATTGCGCAACTCTGGCACGTTTATTTTGGAGCCTATAAATGTTTGCACAGGGATGATGGCGCTTTTAGTGGACGTTTGTTACGTCTAAATTGTCAGCAAAGTTGTCGCAGTTGTTCGATTTCTGGGCGCAATTAGTTATAATAACCGATTCCACTACCAGCCGCACCCATGCTTATTACCTTACCTCCTACCTTCTCCTCCTAGTCAATGATAGGTACGTGCTTAAATCATTGCTATTTATTCCCAATGTACAAAAGATTGATAAGTTAGAGGACGAAATCGGGCGAGGGCCGCGACATAATCGTCGTGGGACGCCTGCGGCTGCATTATGAATTTGTACTCTTTTGTCCGCAGTTTTTAATTCTACCGGTGAAATGTATTGTTCATGGAACAAAAGTCTCTAGTGTCATTGTTGTTGGCCAAAGTTCATTTAAATTCCGCGCCCGTGAGAGGGAACAGTAGCAAATATGAATTCCTTTACTTCTATTGTCAAACTGCTTTTGCTCGTTTTGGTATAATGCTCGTGAAAGCCACATTGTGTGTAGGTACTTCCACGCTCGCTTCACTAAATCTTTTCTAAACATACCTAAGCAATACTGCTGGAATGTGGCTTATATTTGTAGACGAAAATTATAAGGTTTCGTATTGATCGTTTTTCTAGTATCTATTAACTAAATGTATTCTATCGTGATGGGCACTGAAGCTAGTGATGTTATACTGTATGTATGTACTCCCTACGGTGACGAACAGGGCTGCTATAGACTTATCTCTGGGTCATAACGATAGTTACGGGCAGTCGTATCGTTATCACAGACCACCTGGTTCTCTTGTGACTTGATTGAATTTAGAGCAAAAGCATATAAAGCCCAGAAGCACCAACCTTCGAGTGATTCAGGTTTCATAGGTCACGAGTCATTATGGCGATGAAGCCGCTATGTTTCAATAGTTGCAATGCTGTGCCGACCGCTCTGGCTGCGGTCCAAGCCCGTCCGTTTTCATCACATTCAATGTCGCAACAAGTTATGGACTACTTTTTAAGGAGGAATTTTGATTTTGAGGCACTACCCTCCAGGCTTCTGTGACCCTTCTTTTAAATAGTTTAAAATCTTATACCGTATCAAAAACCTAAGTATTCTGATTCTTGATTAATTGCTTGGACTAAAGTAGTAGCCTGCTAGAATCGTAGTTCAGCATATTTTCTTATTATTTTCTTTATCGCGTTCTAGGAAAAACAAAAGATGAACATCGAGTTAAGGTCACCACTAACGAGTACTACAATTGTCTAAATAGGCCAGTAGAATAAAAATAAGGGCATAAAGGTATGCTTTCCAATTTCGTAATCATCTTTTTTAATTTAGCGCTCCAGTAGGACTTAGCCCCTTCACGGGCCGCAGGTTTGGTACTTCATTATAGCACCATTTTTGTTGGTCTCGTGCCAAACTCATCGTCGGCCTAGTATTGGCCTATGCGCAATATCGTTCGCCTGATGCCCGCCTCTTCATATTTTCGGAAATTATTAAAGACCCCTATTAACATTTTGCTGGATATGGCAAAACGTAATTGAATTAATTTACACGAAAATTCGCTTATAGTCTTGAGTGAGGTTTTTTTTAATCAAATTAGTATCTAAGTTACCCATAAGGATCAGGTTTATTAGCTGCGCCTTGATAAGTAGGTACGTAGTTCTAAAGGTAAAAACAAGTTAAATAGATAATACGAAATAATATTTAGTTTACATAAGGTAAATGTAATTCCACAAGAGAGGACTCAAGTGAAATATCATGAAACGCCGTCAGTACATGAAAACTTTGCTCAAAACACAGTAATTTCATTCTGGCTTTATTACTAGTCCAATGAATAATTTGATTCATGTAATTATTAAGGTCTATTTTCATCAGTCCTCCCTTAAATGGCGGGTTGCGAGGGCGAAGTAATTTTGTCCGGAGCGAACTGAAACTTGAAAAAGGAAAATTACACAATTTGCTAATGGCCACGGCAGGGATAATAATTTGTTACTCGGTTTTTATAAGCCAAAGAATATAATATTGAATCGAATTATGGCTTCAGGGTATTTTGTGTCGATGGATGGAAGGCATCCATGACTAACCGTTATCGAATTTTAATGAGCTATTGCTTGGTATTTTGCAATTTTTTTTGGAGAAAGAGATAAATATAGTACAGAAAGATTAATGGAGCGATGCTAGAGAAATTTAACATCCTGTGATGGTTGTGAAGATAGTTGGAGCCAAGAAGTAGTAGTAAAATAGAACTCAAACACAATACGAAATTAAAATTTCTTAAGTTTACAGCTAATTTTAAGACCTCTATCAACTTTACTGTCTTCAATTTAAAATGAATGACGTAGACGAAATTCACTCCTCTCAGATTTTATTGCCGGAAAATACAGTTAGTACATTCTAGCTGCGCTCAGCAGGATCCTGAGTAGGCGCATCGGGCTCGCGAAACTTTATTAAAACTGCCTCCCGGTCCATAACCAGGTGAGTTCAATTCTCGACGGGTCGGATTACGGAGCGGAGTAAGGAGCTTGAGGTCACTCGGGCTGTATAAACGCGCGATTTGGCGGTAAATTTACAACTTTTTCTCGGCTCCCGGTCTCTGACGGAGGCAGTAAACTGCGAAGCAATCTCGCCGCACCGCTACAGAGTTATTTTGCAGAATATTGCGGGGCGCGCGACTAATAAAATGACAAATAGCTGACGGCCCGTGCGGACATACGGACGGAATGTATAGCAAGTGCTGGAATTAGAAGAGGGGACGATACAGAATGAAAAATTTCGGCGAGGGTCCTGTTATGTAGCTGCGTATGTATAATGGAGATTTATGTTTGACAAAATTAGTTTTGGTAGCGCAATTCTGTTTTGGTCAACATAAATACGGGCAGGTGAAGAAAAAGGTACGTCATGACAAATATCAAGCTATGTTCTTCTTTTGTATTGTACTCGTCCTTTAGAGAAAAAAAGTGTTGGCATGTTGCTTACTAAATCTATTAATTAATTGCTACAAAACGTTCCGATAGTAGTACGTGCACTGTTAGTAATTAATAGCATGTCTTTCAGCAAAATTCCCTTTACAAATCGATATACTCGTAACGGTCTATAGAAACTGACAGGTTTTCCTCAACTTTTTATCGGAAGAGCACTTTGCAATATGGGAGAACCGAGCAGCGTCTCGATATCGCAGAGAGCTGTTAGCACATTCTTGCTACCTGTGGACTCTAATCCAATCTATTCCAGCCTGTATGTTCGCTTACGGTATAATAACTCGAGGGGTCAGTACCATTCGATATTGGAGAGCCAAGATTGTATCAGTTTTACTTTTGGAGAGGAAATTCAGTTTGCCGGTTTTACGCTGGGATTACAAAATCGAGGCGAAAAAATCGTAGGTGAAAAGGATTGAAACTAGGCGGGGATGGTGAAATGGATGAACACACGCGTAAAATAGTGGAAAATTCAATGAGACTAGTGACCATTAGTTGGATCAAAATTTTCATGTCCCCGTTCCAAAACGGCTTGATATATAAAGTTATTTTTTTAATTCCGAACCTATTAAGAGCCTGCTTGGCTTTACGGTAAAGCAGAATAAATTGAAAAATAACGCAGACGAAAAATTCTGTAGAGATGGTGAAGATAATTATATTCTTTTGACAGATTAACGAAGCCTTCTAAAAAGAAAAGGATTCCTTTGATGTCAAGATAACTTACCGATTAATATTTCGTACATGTGTAGGTATGTCGACGCTGGCAAAGAAAACTCGCTAACCAATAAAACGAAACAACGAGGCTATCAGAAACAGACGCAGCCGTCACAGTTGCCCTGACATTGACAAATAAGCCATTCTGAAAAAGATCCCGTTTCCCCTAAAACCCCTACTACGTAGACTATTAATAACAATTAATAAAACGTGAGGATGAATATCGTGCAGAATGTTAATTAGAATGAATAGCGTTCTAAATATTAGTACCTAACCGGATTCGAAAAGGTCATTCCGCTTGGCAAACACACCTTTTTTCATAACATTTAAAAATAATTAAAACAATGTCACATACATAAATCTGCCTTGTTCATGTAAAATAAAGTAAAGCAAAATAGAATACTTCTGTGAAACGTAAGAATCAAAAACCATTGTTACTTTATTTTTTGTTTTTAATTGATGGTTTCACGAGCATTCTGTGGTTTCGCAACTAACACCGCATCCGTTTGAGCGTCTAAATTGAATTCAGCGAATTCATTGATCGAGTGGCAGCGGGTTCATGTTTCGGCGAGTCGATTTCTGACAATGTTTACGCAAATATCCACACTCGTGGTAGGCGCAGTGAATACGGAACGGAGCCAAACGGAAGCCGTATTACGAATTTAATCTCGCAGAAATGTGGTATCCTGGAAATTGCAGCAACAAAGCCTCTGTTTACGACAAACGTCTAGAGGCGATATTACCTACGGGAAAAATTTAGAACAACTGGATAATAATATTTTCTACATGTAATCCGACGAGTTTTGAATGAACAATCCAGAGCTCGACGACGTCTTCTTGAAAATGTAACAAGATTTTGTTATTACATGCGTAATTCGTAGAGTTTACTGTCATTGTGCAAAAGCAAGCGTATTTTTCTAAATTAAGTTTCGTGTTCATTTTGAAAATGTGGAGAAAAAATGCCTAATCGTAATCCGCAGGGCCTCAAAGCGAAGGCAGCGGACTGTAAAAGGGTGGCCAGAGGCGTGTGGGGTCATTATTTAATCATTAATCAACTTTTTGGTCGAAAATTACACACAAACTGTGTTATAATTCAGGATAAAGTACCCGACGTTAAAGTCCAAAAATATCATTTTACCGCCAAGCCAAACAACACCGGTTAAAGGTAATGCGGTTAGAAGTATCTTAACATAGTAGTGAGCTAATGTTTAACAAGTATATAACTTGTAACAGTAATATGAGTATTGGAGTGGAACTACAGAGCAATAGCACGTTGCAGCATGAGAAGTTTTCCAATCTAACTTCATGGTACATCAGGAATTGCTCGCTTCTTACGTGCGGTTCTAAATGTAATTTGTGTTTATACTACGCTACGGTTTCGCTTCGGCAGGCGTGCTTCTTGCATGGTACCATCCGCGCACCGCGGAAGCTTTTCGGTAATGAAGCCATTCAGAAGCTTTTATCGTTAAACTTTCTGCCAAAGAAACATTTTTGTTTAGGAGAGCCAAACAACCGTGATTTAGGAAACGTGTTTGTTTATCGGGAGCGAGTGTGATTCCAGATAGAAGGTGACCGTCCATTACTAATGCGAAGATTAAAGGATGGCGTTATTCAGTGTGTCAAGCTGGCAAGCGAAATGTTCTGTATAAATAATCCGGAATAAAGCCTTCACACAAAATGGGCGACACAAGCGGGAGGAAGGAGAGATTTATCCTCTTGAATCTAATCTTGCGGATGGCGAAAAGAGCAGTTTCTACAAAAAATTTTGTCTCAATTCTCGCGTCGGGACGCAACCGTATACCTACTTTAAGACAATTCCCCGCTGTCTGCTCAGAACTCATTTGGCGGAGATGAAAAGATCTGCGGGGTGCTTAAAAGGTCGCGGCTACCTATACTTACTAAAATATCCCTTAAGATTGTATGACAAAATTGAGATTAAATGTATTTTTATTATGAAATTTTACGTTGCCTTTGTTCTGAATTTATGTTGCCAAGTAAGAAAAGTCCCCTATCGTCAGAGCTTTGGTAGCGACAAATGAGTAATTGACTAGATGCTGGTTTTTTGATGATAAACGCTATTCCAGGTACATACCTACCTAATATTAATAATTAAACAGAAACTCTGTTCCCAAAGTCTTTGGAGTATAATTGTGTATAGTACGCTTCAACATCGTAATATAATCATCAACTCAAAACTCCACTAGATGAAAGTCTTTCACATAAATCACATAATAGGTATATTATAAAGAATTTCGTCTCACAAACTTCAGAAGAAAACAAAATAGATATGACATTGCTGTAGCCTCCAAATGATCAGCTAATGAAAGAACTTTCAGTATGAATATTCCAATTTCGTTTACCTTTTGGAAACTCGCGAATAAAGTATTCTCACTCGTTTGTTCGGAGTTCGCGTGGCTTCCTCGCTCCGCAGCTCCATTCCAAAACTGAGCTGTAATATTATGGAGAGGCAGCCTTCTGATAAAATGTTTGTACTGACGTCTAGAGTCCACACCGATTTGTTAGGAGTCTATCTTGCTATGTAAGCTTTTACTTCTTAACAATACTCTTTCTATCAGTAAGCAATAAATCACTTTATGTTTTGCAAACTATAGAATCATAATAACTTGTTCTGATATCGTTGTGTTACGTCAACGTATATTTTCAATCTTTGAAATTGAAATTCCTAACCCCCGGTTTCTGGAACGTTTGTTGGCTTTGACAGTAGATTAAAACTATCGTTGCCTCTATCTGACTATAAACAAATGACAAGGATGGCAATAGAATTAATCTGTTGTCAGCGTTGACTGACGTTTAAGAAACTGGGGGTATGTCTGTGATTTCGGCACATCCATTCTATTCCTACGAAGTTAATTAAAAGTTGAAAGCGTATTGAGGTCTACATACGGTGAGTTAAACCTTTTTTGAATCAATTTAGTGGGTAATTTACCTAAGTAGGGTGCTTTATTTAAATAGCCGACTCTGTTTCGCGCTACCTAATGAAAACGCGGCGGTTTTACTTATGTCTACACGTAGTTTCATAGTTCTACCATTAAATATACCTAACTACGTCTGAATCTGAATGAGACTGACTGTTAGGAGAGTGATGTCTTCCTTAAGGGGTGATATTTTGCCGGTATAAACGTGTCGGATATTTCACCATTATCCACCTCACGATATTCCAACCAAAGCTTGTAACAGGGTAAAATGAAACGAAAACTGAATATCTAGCCGAAATGGATCCCGCTAACCAGCGTAGATAAAAATAATTACCCACTCACCACACATATAATATACTAGCGGCGCCCTGCGGTTTCACCCGCGTTTGGATAATATACGATATATATTTATGAATAATGTAGCCTATGTGTTATTCTGATATGTAAGCTATTTTAATGTGAAGTTTCATCAAAATCCATTCAATAGTTTTTACGTGAAAGAGTAACAAACATCCGTCCATCCATCCATACTTACAAACTTTCGCGTTTATAATATTAAATAGGATTTTAAGGCACTACATACATACTCGTACTGCAACAGACACTTTCTGTTTTTTTTTATGTAAATGATAAGCTCTTGCCATTTTAATTGACAGCCGTCGTTATTACGAAGTTGCACACCGAAGTAGACAGAGCGTAGCGATAGATCGATGGGGTAAAGCATTCAATTATCTCCGTTTACAGTCGAATGAGCCACGGGATAAAATTGATGAGCAGGAATTGGTTCAAGAATGTCGATTTCAACAATAAATACGAATTAATTTGTACACGGCTTTTGTTCACTGACTCAAAATTATAATTGGAATTTTATTAATGATGCCTTTGAGTTTTTTGTTTATATAAGAACACCAATTAATTAATGTACTACTTAGTCAGGTCATAAGTATTGTCACACAGTAAAAACTTTTCTTTTAGAATGCTGGCCACAAAAAAGTTTATTGAATTCGAATTTCGAATTGTTCATGAAAATAAAAATGTATACTTTTTAGAATTTTACTCATTTTTAAATATGGAGTGGACGCTTAAAGAAGACCGTGTTGCAGTTATTGCGTTGCATCGTTGCGGTTACGCGCCAATTCAAATTTTTGACATACTGAAAAATTTGAATATAACCAAGAGATTCGTTTATCGTACCATCAAACGATACAATGAAGACTCTAGTGTAGATGACAGGTCAAGAAGTGGTCGCCCTCGGTCTGTTAGGACTCCAGCAGTGATAAAAGCTGTGAAGGCGCGAATTCAAAGAAATCCCAAACGTAAGCAGAAACTGTTGGCCCTTCAGATGGGATTAAGCAGAACCACGGTGAAAAGGGTGTTAAATGAAGACTTAGGGCTTCGGGCATATCGAAGAAAAACAGGACATCATTTGAATGCTCGTCTAATGGACCTGAGACTGAAGAGATGCCGCGCTTTGTTGAAGCGGTACGTGGGAAAAAAATATCGGGAAATTCTTTTTTCGGATGAAAAATTTTTTACCGTAGAAGAGAGCTACAACAAACAAAATGATAAGGTGTACGCACACAGTAGTGAAGAAGCGAGCAACCGTATTCCGCGTGTCCAACGAGGTCATTTTCCATCCTCGCTCATGGTATGGTTGGGAGTGTCTTATTGGGGCTTAACAGAGGTACATTTTAGTGAGAAAGGTGTAAAAACGAATGCAGTTGTGTATCAAAATACAGTCCTGACGAACCTTGTGGAACTTGTTTCTCATACCATGTTTAACAGGCACTGGGTATTCCAACAAGATTCGGCGCCAGCTCATAGAGCGAAGAGCACACAAGACTGGCTGGCGGCGCGTGAAATCGACTTCATCCGGCACGAAGACTGGCCCTCCTCCAGTCCAGATTTGAATCCGCTAGATTACAAGATATGGCAACACTTGGAGGAAAAGGCGTGCTCAAAGCCTCATCCCAATTTGGAGTCACTCAAGACATCCTTGATTAAGGCAGCCGCCGATATTTACATGGACCTCGTTCGTGCTGCGATAGACGACTGGCCGCGCAGATTGAAGGCCTGTATTCAAAATCACGGAGGTAATTTTGAATAAACTTTAGTGTCATAAGAATCTATGTTTTGTTAAGTTCATTTTGGTATATAAATGGTTACATAATGAATAAACTTGTTTCAATTATTTTATATAAAACATGTGACAGAATTTATGACCTGACTAGGTATATTTATCGTTTGCGTGTGCTATTTGTCTTTAACATATCAAGGGAGTCAGAAAGCACAATCGCAGCGACATAAGTCACTAAAAATGGCTCGACAACATACTTTAAATTATGATTACATAATTTTCGGTGCATTTTATGTGTGATGCGTGCGTACCTAGCGCTAATGGAATTTGAGAGAAGTCCTCAACAATCCTGCAAAATTATAGTTAGCTGACAGAAAAAAAATACACACTTCCCCCATGCTTTCTTATCTTATTTGCAGTTTATCTTCTCGAGTTCCTCGTTCTGATCAATAAGGAAGTAGGTGGCCAAATCAGCAGACCAGCGAACGCCAGATTTATTTAGTCACGTAATCCCGGTCCGAACTCGTTCCTTCCCCCTAGTTTCTAATCTGCTATCAAACTAACTTTTTTATTACTTGGTAACTAGTAAACAACGCACTGGGAGAATTTGTTCCCCGTACACCGTCTGAATCTGTAAGAGGATTCGGGTAAATCGACTTTTGTTTCGAGTGGAAAACCATATTTATGTAAAGAAACGGGAGGCACGTGTAACGGGCTTAGTTTAATTATTTTGAATTGTTTTTGGTGGAATTTAATTTTCTTTTGTTAATAATTAGGTGGGCATACTCGTAACATATATATATATATATATATATATATATATATATATATATATATATATATATACGTTGTTAACGTTGCTAACTGCGTTGGGGCATGGACTGTCAAAACAAAAGAAGTGGTAACAACATAAAAAAATATCTTTTGAATCTATTGTTCATTGTTTTACTATTTTCTGTTTTAAATAGTCAACCAATATAATCTTTGTAACCGTCTTAGACTAGTTTAAACGCAAATAAAAATATATTCTTCAGATACATTTATCACTCCTCATTTTAATACTTATAACAGAGGAAATATTGCCTTCAAATAAAACCTACATTATTATCTACCTATCCAAAATGTTATGCATCACTTTTATGGAAACGAGATGAGAAAACAATTCAGAGGTGCGTTTAATACAGAGCAACCTTGATGCGTGCCTTTTCTATTGAGAAATATGAATTAACTTACGATATTTATGAGATTCGTATTACACAAAGTCAGACAAGTCTCTCTAAGGTAAAGTGAGTGATAAGATGGAAAAAATATTTAACTTTTTTCACATTTTCGTCTGTTATGCGTCTGAGCAAAAAAGTAGAAATTAAGTGAAAATACAAATAACAAGTGTTTCTGAAAAAAATTGGTAATAAATCTTACCGGTAAAATGTGTACCTACGCTTAGGTAAGGAACGTGATTTTTTCCATTCTTCTTTAGCTGAAAGTGAATAAATGGTGAAGAGACGAGGGATAGCCCAGATTTGTCTCATCGGAGATTAAATGTCGTGGTAGAAGAAATGGCCGCTATTGAAAATAATAACGCTTTCCATTTTAATCATCATTCTCCCAAGGGGTGCGATGAAAAATTGTGAAATCGAATCACGATTGCGGACGTGAGAAAGTAATCAAAATTTATTATTCTTTTCTTCGATTCCAAGGACGCTACCTGGAAAGCTCTATTGATAAAAATTACGTTTTATTATATATCTGTTGTATATTCAACGCACGGCTACTTTGTTTTTATTGGCTTACTAGCTGCGCCTCGCGGGTTCAGCGTCGTGGAAATAATGAAAGGTATCATAATAATATTATAAGTGATAATTTAGGATTAATTATATATATAATATATATATATAATCTACTTATACCTTTACATTTCATCACAAATACTCGTATATTGCGTACTTCTGCAGGATTATTGGTATCGTGAACTTTTTAATATGGTGAATGAATTAGAAATTGTATAGTCACAAGTTTCAAGTTCAAGAAATTAAAGAGTTCGTGAGATTGTAAGATTAGAAGATAAACTTAAAAAAAAAAAAACTATGAAAACGAGCTCAGGAACTAACCATAACATGAAAGGTAAGTTGATCCATCCTAAAATAAACTATTCCAAAGATTCAAACGGTTTCATCTTGCATTTTTGTGGGCTGGCTGTGTTTCACTGAATCATGTTTCGCAATAACTCCTCCCGATGGACTCAAAAAGACAACAATGAACCAATCATCGATTGACACTTCAAAAGTTGGACCGAACTATTGTTACGTGAACAATGGGGAGATATAACATGAGATACGGATGTTACTTACTGTGTGGTTAATACCCACTAAACTTGAAGATAATCCTGTCCTACTAATGGTATAACTAGCAGCATAAGCAACTAGATAGCGAGGGTCAATGCTTTTGTAAATAATCGGTTTGTTAAATCAGAAAATATACAATAAAAAAATATTAATGGTAAAAATATTGCGTACTCCTCTTATTTTAACCATTATTAGTAATACTAAATATTATTTGGTACATTTTAGTGCAGCGCTTACAATAGGTACATATATCTGAGCACATTATTATGACATATCTAATTCAAACATCTGCTAAAACTAAATTGATAAAGATTGCTGATACAAGCTTATAACAAGATTTGCATACTACATTCAGTTGAATAAACAGTGACAAAGGTAAAATTAGCATGGCCGGGCTGAATAATGAACCAAAAACAATACTTAATTCTTGATTGAACACCATTACAACAATATGTTGTGCAGTATTTTATAGTGTAAGCGAGCGCTGCCGGTCAGTTATAGTCCTCGCAGTTATTGTTCGAATCGCAGCAATAGGCTTGTGCTGATCTCATGAATAAAATTACGGGAGTTGTAGAAATATTCAGCATTATCAGACCGAGGTCGGTATCGGTCTGCGGGGTGTACTTACTTTCATTTTAACTTCAACAACGATGTGAAAATATTTCTGAGAACGTTTATTGCCAGCAAGAGAGCTGCCGCTACTGTAACTTGGCACTGGAAAACCTCTAGATATTTATTTCGAATAATATTGTTTGGAAGTTTCAAGCTAAAGTTAACCTTATCGATAGTTTGACTCGCTCCACCAAGAACGAGTTGATTAACGTTGAACGTGCTTTATTCTTATGAAATTTCGTACAAACGTAATTAGATCTTTACGTGCTTCGTCGTATCTATAAAAAGTAATACCTAATCATTTATAGACAATAAAAGTTCAAATGTTTCAGAAAAGAAACTCAATATGTTCAGTGCCACTTAATAATACATTGCGATGCACAATATCCCTGTAACAATAAACAACAGTATCCCTGTAACTTATACGTACATTGGCATTCATGTGTTTCTAGCTGTTATGTGGTATAAAAAGTTGTATAACTTTAAACTGAATTGTCGAACTTCAAAGCTAACAATTGAATTGAAAAGAACCACTTTTAAAATACATATATTTCGATGCTCCTTTTTCAGCTACGTTTTCTCGAGGTACGATCTCTTACTGGAGAGCGGCTATCATTAGATTATCCTGTAAGGAACCTACTGCTTGGAGCCAGATGGACATTCTATTATGACTGCAAAGTAATTGAATTTCTGAATTCACTATGTTCACTACCCCTTTGTGAGGGGTATACCTGCTGTAGTGCGTTCGTAATATTTGAATAGCCTCGAGAAGTTTCCCGGAAAGCTTTATTAACGAAAAAGTAAAACACAGCTGCGCTTTCTGTTCACACAAAAGAAAAACCCTGTTTTCAAAATGAAAAAGTGCTTTTGTTAGGTCTACCTATTTCACTACTGTCTGCCCCAGAAATAATGGAAAGAGATTGTGAGAATGATTGTAAGGAGAGGTAATTGCAAGTGTCCTACCTGGAGGACGAGAAATGTAACTAAATATAAGTATGATGTAAAATGTAGGCACTAGGTACATTTTTGAATAAACTGATGTTTTGGTTAATAATTTATATTGCACAACTATTACGGTAGCCATGAACATGAAGTTCAAAAGCTAGTAGACTTATCGTTGCAGAAGCCGTTAATTTGACACCTTTTCTACACAAAATCTCATCAGAATTGACGCCTGATAAGTATAGGTAAGTCCACATTCAGAGTGGACGGACTAACCGCTGCGACTAACCGCATAATTGAAAGTGAGCTAACTAAGTGAACGCATAATTGAAAGTGTATGGACACTCACAATCAGTAAATAGGGTTACGCAAACTCACAATCGGCGGCGAAAAATCCGCAGGTCTGAACGCAGCTTTAGAATACAAACATATTGTTGAAGCTCTACCATAGCGGTGTATGAGTATCGTATACATGTTTTTCTGTAAATTCAACCTAGCTTTTGAGAATAGCCATGCTACTTCCTATTGCTGTAGTGAGTGGTATTCATACAAAATGACATCTACCTACATACCATACATTTGTATGATTCACTATATCAAATTGATGATGTCGACACTGCCATTGATTGGATGCGGCGTGCGTTGTATAAAGGAACGGTAAGATTTGATTGTCATATGTCCTACAACTGAAATAAAGAGTAAAATCGACCGATATCCTATCCTATCTATCGAATTTCGGTCACCGGTGCTAATGAACAGACCCTAACGTGTTAATTTACTTCATAAAAGTTTTTGGTCTCATAATTTCAAATAAATTGCTTTCGAAAACTTTTTATAGCCTCGGAAAGCTTTTAACACCCGAATGGTGTATCGGAGCCATAAAATATTGTCATTTTTCAAGTTAGTACCTAACAGTGCTTCGTGCGTCCTCTCCAAAAGATTAATTGTATATTGATAAATGGTTTCATTAAAGACATATTTTAATGGAAGAAGTATTTTAGTAGTCTACACATTGCAAAGTTGATTACGAGAGCAGCTTGCTAACTCGGTAAGTGAGTCAGACGAAGAATCAAAACAGCCAATTACGCAGCAGTCTTAATCTTATGTTACGTAACTTTCGTTGCAACTCATTTCAATGCTAACGGATTGAAATTGTGTCCTACCCTCATACAAACATTCTATAGTACCCACCAGAGCTCCATGTTGTAAGATTCTTAACTGCATTATCTTAAGACCTAACAATGTAGGTATATGTGGAAACAGTACAACAAATGAAATTAATATTAATTGCTCATTACCAACTATGTATCTATGCCATCATGGCTAACTACGAGTATCCATGGAATAGCTGTTTGCCGTAGTGAGACTGTAAGTGTACAGTCTTCTTAACAATGTGTGAACGCTCCATGAAGATTGCGGTGAATGTGGTACATAACAATGTTGTTTTAAAAGTGTTGTGCAATATTTTTAACTGTCTGTCTGAGCAACAGGACGTTTTTTTAAATACATTGACTGGGTATTTTGTTATTTTTAGACATAATAATAATATGTATGTTTCTAGGTTTTGTGCGTTCCGTGTATAACTATATCACAATTTGACAATCGCCAATTAATTTAATTGCACGCATTTTCGTTTCTTACTCAGTTCATACATAAGTATTACCTAATCTTATTTTATGAATTTACTAATATTATTAATGCGAAAGTTTGTGTGTTTGTTAGTTCTTCACGCTTAAACAGCGGAACCGATTTGCATGAAATTTGGTATTCAGATAGCTTACCTTAGCTAACTTAGCACATAGGCTACTCTGTAAATCCTATAAAAATATACTGCTCCCGTCCACGCGAGTGTAACCGTGGGCGCAGCTAGTAACTTCATAACACTATGTAAGTATACTAGTACCCAACTTATATGGCACGTCGTGAATCTTCGTTAAGAAAGTATGGTCCGAAGATTAACGAAAGAATGCTTAAAACTTACAATCAACCTAAGATCACTATTATAAGGTTCAGAATACACTGCAGCTGTTAGTTCCATCTCACTCATGCGACGCGGCGATCGCTAAGATGGCGGCGGCTGCCGACCAATAGCGGCCAATAGCATTTCCCGTGCTTTGAAAATCCATCTTCTGCGCAGGTACATCGGTAAACCATATCCGTTGGGTACTACTGTACCTACACAATTTTTTGGTGGGACAAGTTGTAAACAACAAGTTTTGCAGATTCAGCACGCTGTAGGCACGTACTTATCTCTACTAAGTACTGCGCTACTTTATTGTTGGGAGCCCTGTTGTTATACCGCTTCACTGGGCACCAAGTAGGTACAGAGCGCGGCGCACCGTTACAGTAAAAGTACTAGATTTGCGACATAAAATAAAAAGTAGTGCTGTTTCATTCAAAGCGACGGTGATTGCTAGAATGTTCCCGGGAAAAAATATTGTAGCAACGTAATGAAAATTATATTAAAGTCTCAGGTAAAAGGGGAATTCGAAAGACTTCTACGACGCTGCAATTAAGGCCTTTCTGTAGACTCTTGCACGGTGTTTTAAGATTTTTATTATAGCTAATATTTATCACCGAGTGTTTATTTTCACGGTTTAGTTAAACGGCGATTTAGATAAATAAAACTCTATGGTATATACGGCGATAAAACTCTATGGTAACAACAAGCTACAATTCGATCAAAGCTTTGAGTAAGATCATACGGTATAATAACGTATAGATTTATTAAAAACCCAAAGATAAACTTTAACTCAAGCCGCATGCTTTATTTCTGAAGCTCACGAACATCAAAGGAAATTTCAACAATTTGTGCTGAAATAACAGCAGATTTTAAGTCTTCTAATAGATTTAAGCATCTTCCAAGTTGGACGAAGTACTGAAACAGATCCGCAGAGAGTTCGCTTTAATTCGCGCCGCGTGCGAAGTTACCTACGTCCTAATTTATTGGCAAAGCGGAACAGGGAAGAGTTCGATCGGTACAATAAATTTCAAATTTCATTATTTGAAGAGGAAGTCGCGAGTTGCCAATTGCGATTCGGTTTTCCGATCACGTCTCCATGCTATTGGTGAGGATATTCGAGCCACCTGTGCCCGTACTCTATGAGGCTTTAAACGCGCCTCTGCTCTTTCGATTAACCGACTGTGAAATATTCGCAGTGCACGCCGGCAGGCACATTTCCTTATGAATGATACATGCCGCGGCGGTCGCGTCCTTCCATCAGACGGCGCTCCATCGAGCCACTTGTCCCGCTCCATGCATAATTTGGAAACTTTCCAGATTGGCTTTAGACCACTTTTCGTGGTAGCAACTAGTCTTGAATTCGGCAAGTTTTGCGCAGCTCCATTACTAATTTATCTAGCGTAGTCGGTACAGCGCATTGTGTAAATTGATAACTATTCCAGGAAGTTTATGCATTCAAAGTCGCTTGCTTGCCATCGCGTTGTAGTCATCTTTGTTACTATCGACGATGTTAATATTAAACTGGGAGGACGTGGGGAGTGAAGTGGGAGTGAACGAAAACAATATGCAGAGTATGGGCAATAAAGAAGACAGTAAAGTCGCGGATAGGTGTGCTGTCGTTTTGAGTCCAATAAACACCTGGGACGGTAAAGGTTGCAGACTTAGATTTATATGTATATTTGTAATGCTATAGTATGCAGGTATAACTTAGATTTTTGGCTTAGTGTTTACCACATAGATTTTCAACTCTTGATTTGTAAGATAATAAAAAAATAAACCATCGATGTCGATGATGGTGATGATGACATACGATTTAACTGGATTTGCAATCAGCGGGACGAGACTTTTCTCCTATCTGACACAGCACAGCACACAGGACACAGGTACAGAGTGGTGCCTTCCGTGAGAAAGGTACAGTAAAGTAGGCTGAGTATAGCATAGCATCGCTTATAGCTTAAACTCATCTTGATCCATTCGTTGAAATGAAGTGAGAATCGCATCCGAGTACAATAGCGGCTAATTCTGGGTGTAGTTACGTAAAAGTTGGCGACGGCGGGCGCGTGGTCGTGACCGTATCTCAAATTAAATCTCGCCAACAAATCTTCGCGGGGGATGAACCGCGCCTCCACTACCACTGGCGCTTTCCTGGGTACCTACTATTTTTCTTACATGACGTTGAAATTATGTTAGTAAAAAGTCTGGTAAGCCTACGGCGGCTTGCTTATCTGCCAGTTGACTTTTTTAGAGATTGGACGGCGTGACGCTGGAGTCGTGATGCGATCATATATCTGGATCTTTTGAATGATCTTTATGTTTCTTCCATAGTATTAATAAATCGAACTGACAATGATTATTATCAGACAAAAATTGAAAAGTTCTGATATAATTATCGCTGCTAATGCTTTCCCTCTTTCTATATTCTTCACATATTATTATCTTATCCCCGTGTCATTATCAAACGAAACGCAGACCCACACTGCAGCATAAAGTTTGTTATGTTACTCGCGCCTGTAGTAGGGGTGGCCCCGTCATCTCCTGGCTACGAACAGCGACTCGCAATTTGTTCCCGTACAGCCTTAAAAATCCGCATTTTATTGTTCCACCGCCATTTCAACTTGAACTGCGCCCTGGCAGGGCTCAGCTCATCTGTGTGCAACTTACCCGTTACTTAAACTTGAATAGTACTGCCATAGAAAAAGGACGCAAAGAAATAAACGATAGCTTCCTGGTCCCACTTTGTCGGGTGCACCTAAGATAAAAATTCAGAAAACTTTTCCCGGGATAGACACAAAATCTTATAACATTGTAAATACTCGTAATTCCGTTCGATTAGGGTTGACATTCGCCCAACTCATCCACTTGAACTACAATGGAATGCGACCAAACGCAAATTATTTTTACTTAGTATAAGCATTAGGTGAAACTTAATACATATCAATATTTATATAAACGTTTATACATGAGCTATGAGTACATTTTGATGGATATGGTGTGACATGGATAGATATCGTGTCCACCTACATGCGACTTCATGGGTGCATCCAAACACAATTGTAACGGTACCTGTTTAAAAACCCTCTCTTACGAAATAGTTGTACCCGAATAGTAGATAGGATCTGTAAAATGCCGAATTTTATTGTGCCTTCCTTATTTGTTTTCGGACGGTGTCCTATTTTCCTGTTGTTAAACTTCAACTTGCGTAGGTCGTCCCTAAATGATCCAGTGTTCTTCGTAAGTGCAAATACGGAACGAAACGGAATGAAAATATAAATAATATAATATTATGTGTGTGTTGATCGCTGCCACTGCCTTAAGAAATAATATTAACATCAACTAAATATTTTAAAGAAATAAATCGACAATCTTCAACAATATAAATGCACTCTTCTTAGTAAACATGATTGTACAACCCTGAAACCAATTATTGTTACCTAACATACTTAACTATGAAGAATAGCCAACAAAAATACCGAACTCTATACACAAATCTCTACACAGTTTAGTTTTGAGTTTGGAAATACGCTAATCTAAATTCAGAAACCTATATTTTTGGGTTCAGCAACCTTTCAATAGTCAAACCTAGTTATTTTACAAAAATATCTGAATATCTATCAATATGTAATTGTAGGCATGATCCGATTAACTTCATAATAGGATACATTATTGATACACATTCTGGGATTGTTGTATTATTTATATTTTGCACTGACGGGAGGTCATTAGCGATGATATTAATACACGTCAATTTCGGTAACCAACAACCGGCCGATGACCAATGTTATTTATAAAGGGCATAACGTTGATAAATTTCAAATGAAACGGATTATATTTCATCATACATATTTATAACAGGAATACGGATGGATTAAGGAGCGGCCGGAATAATTTATTTATGATTAATCTTATTTTAATAAAGCTACGAATAATTGAACACTATTTTAATCTCATTATTGGTATTTGGTGATTAAATGGTGTGATTATAAGTATTCTATAGGTATATTATTAATATGAACTGGACTCGATGCATAGTGCAATGATACTTTCACGCATAGAACCGTGTCTTTTTTGTGAGTTAATAACTTTTCTCTGGTAACTATTTGATTTTATGCTCCAAATTTGTATAAGTGCATGAGGTCCTAACGTCACGAGAGGAACGCAAATATTATGTTATAGACGACAATAGACAAGCAACACGTATATTTTATATTATAATCAACCATTTTTACAACATAGTGTTGCAATATCATAGAATAATACCTACGTCTATTTTAAGGCAGTATCTCAGTCTATTTTACTCAATGCAGTAAGGATACGAAAGTATAGACAATAACAGACTAATGGATACTATAAATACTCTTAAACTTTCGCGAAATGAATACATGTTAATTAATATTTAAACGGGTCTAATTCGCGCTCAAACGAATATCAAAATATATAACTTACGTGGTCTTCTCGTGACCACGACCGATGTAACTCGGTCGAAACGTCAAGGTATGTCAAAATTATATATTTTGATATTCGTTTGAGCGCGAATTAGACCCGTTTAAATACTAATTAACTATAAATACTAGTATTATAAATTATTTTTCAGTTCTTTGTAATTGTGTCATCTTAAGTTCAGTCGTGTTATCAGGTTTGATAGGAATTCAGAGCGTTTGAAAGGAGTTCATAGTGGGTAGAAAATTATCTATTTGAAGGCACTCCTAAACATTGTAATTAAAAATCGGCCAGGTGCAAGCTGGAATCGCGCACGAAGAGTTCCGTACCATTATCTATAAAAACGGCAAACAATATCGTTTGTTGTATGGGAGCCCCTTTTCATAATATTTATTTTATTCTGTTTTCTAGTATTTGTTTTTGTAGCGGTAACAGACTTACATCATCTGTGAAAATGTCAACTGTCCAAGTCTCACGGTTCATAAGATACAGCCTTAAACTTTCGCGAACTGAATACAGCCTGGTGACAGACAGACGAACAGACAGACAGATGGGCGGACGGACAGCGGAGTCTTAGTAATAGGGCTCCGTTTTACCCTTTGGTCGTGGAACCCTAAAAATCAGCCTTTTACAAAATACATTTAAAAACATATATACCTACTCGTAGGTATATATGTTTTTATATATTATATACCTACTATACTGGAAAAATCAGAAATGGATTCTTTCACCGTTAATGCCCCCGTCTCAAAGAAAGTTTAAGCGGAAATTGGAATGTGGTGGCGATACAAACGTCAAAGGACATCCGGCGTAAATGGACTGCCAACATAATCTATTTAAAAATGGCGGCGAGTGCTTTTATTTTAGATGATTTATAGAGCGAACGTTGCTGATTTACTACAAAATGAAAAAAAACGCGAAATTATTAGCAATACCTTCAATCGGGATATTTATTGCCTGTACCTACTTATTTGGTTTGTTTAGAGTTCTTTATGATTTCATAAAAAGTTATGTCAACCTAAAGGGACCACTAATTATTCCCTTCCCAAGCTCCCAGTTTAAATCAACAAAAACATAAACTTAGTTTACAATTCGACCGGCTTTGGTTCCGCCAGGCTAATTTGATTTTAAAAATCTTATTTTCAAGTAAATGTTGCAAGAGTTCGTTTTAATTCCATTAAGGAAAAAAGCGAAATGTATCTGTAGTTTCGTTAAAAAGGCGGACAGTTGTTTATAAGGAGGTCATTGGTCGGATCCCATTGAGTTCGGTCTCGTCGACTACATTAAACTGATTGCAGCAATTAGCGAATGGTGTAATTCTCGTTTTTCAGTCTCCCGTCACGGCAGCATCTCACCCTCCCTAGCCCCCTTTACCCGCGCATACCCCGCCAGGAAATTACTCCAGTCCCGCAGGTCGCGGCGATTTTCCCAGGATTAAATAAAATTGCAGAACTCAAATGAAATTGTTTTGGAATTCTCATCTTGATCGGTTCGGGTTGTCGACGCTTAATTCAGGATTGTGGCCTTAATTATTGTAAGTGGATTGCTAATCAGGTTTGTAGAGAGATTTGAATGAAGTCCTTTTGGATTGAAGCGAGCCTTTTGTTAAGTGAACATTTGAAAATTGAGCAGTAAAAAATGTAACGATACCACTTTAATATTGCAAATTAACGACTTTTAAAATAAGAAATAATAATCTGGGACAATTACAGACTTAATAATCTGTTAAAATAAAATCGTCTAGTAAGAATAGTACGATAGCAACGATTAAAAAGCAAGCAAGAACAAGCATCAGAACAGCCAAGTGTTGAACTTTACACTTTTGTATGTAGTACTACTTTAGCGATATTTTTATTTAATACATACATATATTTATATATATATATTTATATCATCTGTATATATCTATGCTGGTTAAGAGATTGGGGCCCAGTTTAGAAGTATTTTATTTATAAAGTCGGTCTGACACGGTTTTCGTTTCTTCGTTGTTGACACTGATGTGTTTATTTTAATCTACCTTCGTAGCGCTAACGTAGCACCGCCTACGAAGCCTACGCAGATACAGTATCTACTACGGAGCGCAGTGCAGAACAAAACTTTGCAGTTCGAAGTTCTAAGTAGCAATGCAATTTTTATGAGCCGAAGTGGTTCTTACTATGTGAAGTCCCTGTATATCCCGTCAGTATTAAAAATGTATACCTTGATAATAACATAACGTACATAATATAAAATCACATTTTCTTTGTTCGCGTCGCACAGAGAAGATTCTATTAAGTTAAGCTTATGAAAAGGAAACTTATAATATGGTTTAGAAGCTTTTATACCCTATCCAGCCTGATAAATGTAACGGTTATTTAACTAACTACGATGTAAAACGCCATTGTATAACCTTGCTTGCAAAAATATCCTTGCATAAATTGCATGTTGAAGTCACGTAAACTATACAGAAAAATACGTACACACTGCGACATGTACATATTTACTAGTAAATACTCCCAGTTACGACCCAAATTTACAGTCGAAGAAAACAACCCCCTATGGAATATTGCAAATCACAACAACACAGCCCGTGCCAAGTAATATATCCAAGATGCAATCCCAGTCAACGATTTTGTAGCGAAAGAGGCGTTATACGGATCCAAAGGCGACGGTAAAGTGGTGGAATGATACATTCACGACAGGACAATGGGAGATTGTTCGCGGCGTTTCATAGTTTTGCAATATAGAGAGGGTGGCAGTAAACGGGCGAATGCATGCCTCTTGTCCGCGCGTCCGACCTCACGTTACACATTGTACAGTTGGTGACAAACTTTGAACTTCCACCAGTTTTTGCCTCTTCAAAACTTTGTTGCCTTCCCACTTTGTTGTGTTTGGGTCTAAACAAGACTGTATTATGTGAGCGTGTGTGAACATTGGGTGGAAATTGGCTTGTTTTGTTATCGAAGTTGCCAGTTGCCATATGTATGAAGTAGTCTGAAACTACGATGAAAGACGGGATCAATAGATCGTCCTCATTTGGCGGAGATTAGAATTTGTGGTTCAAAATGGAATTTAATCTGTGCAGTAGTGGGCAAGGAGAGAACTTTAGTGTTGCAAAGTCCACTGATTGATGCAATACACATGCTAAATGAAGGCGACTATGATTTCGGAGGTATCGGCAAATACGCATCGAAATTATAAACTGTTATTAGTGAAAGATTTTACAGAATCAGGTTAGTCACCACGTCACAAACTAGCATACAAATGATACCCTTTTATAATATTGCACTATGTAAATTAATGTAATTCGTAGAATCTAGAAATACAAAAAAAAAAGTGAAACTCCCATGTTAATCAGGAGGTGTGCCAATACCAAATGTATGGAAAGATTTTTCGTAACAAATGTTGCAAATGAAGCATCAGAGGACTATAACGTTGAAAACTCACGATGTAGGAGTTCCGCCCCTAGTGGATGACATGTGCCGGCAACCTGTCTATTGCTCACACCGCCCCCGCAGTGCGGGCCTTGTAACACGCGGTGTTACAGTGAGTTAGGGACCTAGGTGTTACATATCAATTCTAGAGGGATATATTGTCGGAGGACCGAAACTAATGGACCTTACAATGTTATGGTAGTACCCAATTTGTAGATTGATTTACGACGTTAAGTATTTTGTATAAGGTTTCCGTTTTAGTTATTTATTTATAATCAGCTTTATTTAGATATGAACGAAAGAGAGAGTGAGGTAGAGAGAGAGAGAGAGAGATGGGGGGGGGGGGGAGCTGGAGAGGAAAGAGAGGAAGAATATGTGAGAGTTGCGCTATAATAATATAAAACCTATTCATACCTTAGGTTTTGCTTGAAATTCATGAATAAATATTTTATCTTCTATACATATAATAAAAATGTAACGGATCGCTGTCTGTACATGGAAGATATGTGAGGAAAAATACTATCTATACATATAATAAGTGCTATATAACAATAATAAGTTATGCCAATTTAATTTAAAGATACCTAAATAAAAACAATGACGACACTCCCTGTCGTCAGCGCCGCCAGGTGCAATCGTTGGACGAGACTAAGAACGTCTCAGTTGGTGATTTGACTCTTGATACCAGCTCAGGCCCTAATGAGAGTAGTACTTCTCCCGCCCCTAACTTAATGGATGGGCCAGTTTCGATGGAGAGTATCAGCAAGCTCTTTGACTTAAAGTTAGCGCCGGACTCCCCTATTATGTACAACTTAAGGTCAGCACTCAATAAAGATATTGAAAAAATGGTTGCCGTTCACGTCAGTCGTGCAGTTGAAAATCTAAAGGGTGAATTTTCTTCAACAACTGATTACTTATCAGCTGAACAAAAGGACCTTAAATCGGAAATAAGAGAAAAGGACACTGAAATTAAAGAATTAAAATCCGTTATTTCACAAACACAAGGTTTCCTAACTAAGCTGCAAACTAGAATTTCAACTGTTGAGAAAATCTCACGGGATCTAAATCTCGAGATTCATGAGGTTCCTGAGTCCAAAACGGAAGATTTAATGGCATTATTTAAGAAACTTTGTGACTGTATACATGTTTCAATCCCTGAGGGGGATGTAAGAGCTTGTCGCCGCATCGCTAAAATGGATGCATCTTCAAAGAGACCGAGGAACATCCTCGTCACTCTTTCATCGCAGCGGCTCCGTGATCTCGTTTTGTCGTCGGTGACGCGTTTTAATAAAGCCCACCCGAAGGATAGGCTGGCATCAACTCACATTGGCTTTACTGGTGAGACCCGCAGAATTTATTTGGCTGAACATTTATCCCCTGAGGCAAAAGAAGTGCATGGTGCTACAAGGAAGTTTTGTAAAGACAATAATTTCAAGTTTGTTTGGGTGCGTTTTGGCCAAATATATATCCGCAAAGATGAGCAAAGTCCCGCCATACTCGTTAAAAGCATTGATTTTCTGAGTAAACTTGTGTAGACTAGATTCTCTTGTTCTTGTTAAACACTGTTTAGTTATTGTGTTTTTATTCATATTGCATAATGTTTAGTGTGTATTATCAAAATGTTAATAGAATCCGCTCCAAACTATCACAATTTTATCTAAATTTGTTAAACTCTGATTACGATGTTGTATGCTTGACGGAGACTAATTTGAATAACAGCGTATATGATGGAGAAATTGTAGACTCTCGCTATAATATTTTTAGGCGTGATCGTAGAGAAACTATTTCGACTAAAGTAGAAGGCGGCGGTGTTCTCATTGCTGTTAAAAAATCTTTTCAAGTTATCCGTCAGGTATCTTGGGATAGCGGTGTAGAGGATATCTGGGTCACTATACTGCCGGAGGCTCGCAACACTCCTAATTTTAGTATCTGTCTCTGTTACCTTCCTCCGGATCTAAGTTATGCAAGGCTAGATGAATTCTACTCTAATTGCCAAAGAGTATTATTGAATAACTGCCCTGATGATAATTGTCTTGTGGTCGGAGATTTTAATATCCCTGAGTTGGTGTCTGCTTCCTCTTGTACTGCTGAGCCATCACAAACTTTACACAATAAAAAACTCACACTATTAAATGAACTAACTTCACTTTGTCATTTATATCAGCATAATAGTATTGCAAATGTAAACGGACGCGTTCTTGATTTGGTACTTTCGACAATTGAGTCCGTAAGGGTTACTGAGGCTGACCCGCTGAGTCTGAGAGATAGCCACCATCCTGCTGTCCACTTTGATTTTCCTTCGGTAGGATATACATTGAAAAGTATGACTAAATTATATAATAAGCGACTGAATTTTTCAAGGTGTAGTATTACTGACGTAAGGCACGAGTTAAGTGCAATAGATTGGAGTGACACCTTATCGAGTTGCGACGTAGATAATTGTACTGAAGTTTTTTATGAAAAGGTTTTTGAGATTATCAACAATTATACACCACTTTTGACGCCTAAGCCCCAAAAATATCCAATCTGGTACAGTAAACCCTTAATTAGGTGCAATCAAGAAAAAAACAAGTATCATAAACTATATAAAAAATTTAATAACCCCAGAGATTATGATTCATTTTCATTACTACGTTATAGATTTAAGATGTTGGCCGATCAATGTTACAAAAAATATATTTCATCAGTGGAAGACGCAATAACCAATAACATTAAACAGTTTTGGAGATTTGTGAATAATAGGAAAGGCCATGTAACCGTCCCACAAGTTATGAACTATGGCAACTCTTCTTCATCATGTGGGCAAGGCATTTGTGAGATGTTTTCAACTTATTTTGGATCTGTTTTTGAAAGAGATGCACATAGTTGCATTCCTTCTTCAATCCACGCTCATAGTGTAGCAATTAAAAGTAGAGGTACAAATTCATTGTCTTCTATTTTTATTACTGAAGGAGACATTATTAGTAAAATAAAACAACTTGACAATAATAAAGGCGCTGGACCAGACCAACTGCCTTCTTCATTTATCAAATTATGTGGAAAAGAGCTAAGCGTGCCATTAGCCATCATATTTAATAAATCACTCATTAGCGGAGTCTTTCCAAGGAAATGGAAAACAGCGCATATAATCCCCATTTTCAAAAACGGAGATAAATCTAACTGTGGAAACTATAGGCCGATTAGTATTTTATCATGTTTTGCGAAATTATTTGAGTCTTTAGTTTACACTCACTTATACCACCATATTAGGCCTCTCCTCTCTGATAAACAGCATGGTTTTGTTAAAGGCAGGTCAACCGTCACTAACCTTTTGGAATACAAGAACTACCTCTGTAAAAGCTTTGCAGTGGGGGGTCAGGTTGACTCTATTTATACAGATTTCTCTAAGGCTTTTGATAAGGTCAATCACAGATTACTTTGTTCTAAGCTCGCCTCCTATGGCATTCAAGGAAGTTTGTTCCGTTGGTTAACTTCTTACCTCAGTAACAGGTCTCAACTGGTCGCTCTGAAGGGGTATCTTTCGTCTCCAGCGCATGTGACCTCTGGAGTACCCCAAGGGTCTCACTTGGGGCCTCTCCTGTTTCTCGTTTTCATTGACGATCTTATAGAGCAGCTTTCATGCGAATGTTTATTATACGCTGATGATATGAAAATTTTCAGAACTATCTCTGGCCAACACGACTGCAATCTCTTACAAATAGATTTGAATGTTGTGTCGGACTGGTGTAGGTCAAACCAGATGAACCTCAACATAAATAAATGTTTTGTTATTACGTTCACTAACAGGCATCGTAAGATCGTTAATGATTATTCAATTAATGGTTTGGTCCTTCCGAGGTCTAATGTTGCTGAGGATTTGGGTATTCTTTTTGACGATAAACTCTCATTCCGAGCGCACTATAAGCACATGACCACGAAAGCCAATCAACTCCTTGGTTTTGTTTTCAGAACCACTAAAGGCTTCAAAAATCCCCGTTCCCTACTTTATCTGTTCTTCACTCTTGTCCGGAGCACCTTGGAATACGGCAGCCCTATTTGGTCTCCACATTACCGGGTGCATACTGATGAGATAGAGAGGGTGCAGAGAAAATGTTTGCGAATGTTATGCTATCGTCAACAAGTGGGGCGTTCAAACCTTAACTATGAAGCGAGGTTGATCAGATTTCATGTACAAAAGCTGGAGACGCGTCGTATGTATTTTGACTTCATTTTTCTGTATAAAATAATTCATTCCATCGTAGACACACCCGAGTTGCTTTCTCAAATAAACTTAAATATTAAATATAGCACACGTAGGTCCAACCAAACAAATCTATTCGCTTTACTGACTTATAAAAATAATATATCTTTCTACAACCCCCTAGTACGGATGGCTCGTCAGTATAATGAGGTGGCTAAGGAGGTCTTGGAATTTGACATTTTTACCCCTAAGCTTAGTTCTTTCATTAACTTAGTGAAGGATGTCCTCTATCACAAACCAAACAAGCCGGATGTAACTTCTGTGTTGCATCTGCCTATTACCTGCTAGCAAAATTATTGGGCAATTTATTTCTGCATGCTTACATATGCCGCAAAACTCGTGTTTGCGGCTGTGGAACTTTTCTATTTATAAGTCTATCTCATTTTGTTTTTATGTGTACACAATCTATTGGTTTGCAATCCAGTTCTAAATAATCCTCATTTTTAAGTTCTACCTCTGCATATGATTGTATACTGTCTTGTGTATAATACAATAAATAAATAAATAAATAAATAAATAATAAACAAACGATGCCGATTATTATCCACAATAAACCAAAAGACATAGTTACCCAAAAAATGCTGCCCAAAGTCATTATTCCACGCGGACGAAGTTGCGGGCACAGCTAGTACATATTATACGCTCAATCTGAGTATAGAAGCATACCCTCATAGTTCCTAATTTCCTACATACAGGAAATTCTAGTTAGGGGTCAGGGTCTATGTAAATTCTCGAAAGCATGTAGTACAGTAATATTGCTGGACTAAAACTACGCGCTCACGGTAAAATGCGTACACTCACACTAGGCCTAATTAAAGATAGTACGAGAGTAAGTTATAGTATTATAACATAAATTTTATAGGTTTGTGCAGTTACATCGCCCGGGCTTGTTCA
The DNA here is from genome assembly GCA_905147375.1 of Hylaea fasciaria. Classification (NCBI taxonomy): domain Eukaryota; kingdom Metazoa; phylum Arthropoda; class Insecta; order Lepidoptera; family Geometridae; genus Hylaea; species Hylaea fasciaria. Next base: position 5,355,501 of record LR990201.1, read on the forward strand.
ATTCAGTTGTAATCCGCACTTTGACCCGTGTAACGTTCACAACAAACTTTATGGTCGAACGGTCACGCGTGGACAGTTCAAATTGCTATTAAATCTGCGGACTGGCTGCGATGACGTAACGAACTTTGGACCGCGCAGTATATTGATGGCGAAATGTAGGAATGTGTGTGCGGTTGCGGACGAGCGCTTTTCATTTTAGGACGCGAGTACCGAGGTATTAGAGTGCCATTATCTCGGTTTAACACGAATTTGAGCAAGTTAAGCGGTTTACGCAGCAGCTGAGCGTTAAAATTGTTTTTTGGTTATTTTCGGTGTTCCTATAGTTCTCCCACTCGTACTTTGTTGAACTGTTGTCGATAGCACTGGGCGTTGATTATCTATATAAAAATTTATGTTTAGGTACTCTGAAATGATTAAATTTTACTATTCTAATTGCGATATTCTTGCTCGTGGATGTGGTGCCTTAGAAACAACATTGTACTTAAGTTTTTTTTACTGGATCTACTCACTCGTCTGTTATACACGACAGAAAAATAAAAGTAGAAGTGAATTGACAAAGTAACTTTCAATAATTTTTGGTGACAGCGGTTCAGATAGAAATGTAAGTAAAATTAGCCCACTTCTATTGTCTCTGTGTTCTGTGGTTATTATATGGTTTGATAAGCTCGTCTCAAAAATTAACTTTCTAAGTTATCAATATAAGTCTCACTTTTACACACCCTGTAAATGTACTAAGTTCTTGACAAAGGTCTTGTCTAGGCATAATTTAGTACTCACCATTGTATTACGCATTTCTAGTAGCAGCTATTGTTCAAGCTGTGGTGTTACGCAGCCTCGGCTTACCCTCTAACCGTAAACATAGATATATGAAAGCTAATAACATTCACCTAGCGCAATAAAATATATTAATGTTAGTCCCAAGCAGTCCCAGGCAGGGTGGCCGCAACACAGGAGCCATACTGGCAATACTGCCGTATTTACGATCCGGTAACGTAACTCACAATATCCTGTGTTTGTTGTGATAAAATTATTCTTATTTTCTCGTATCGTTCCTTTTTACGCACGGGAAATTAGGTAAGGTAACGTGAGCGTGTGACTTACTTTATGAACGTTTTATTTCGGTAGTACTTCAGTAAATTCCGTGGAGTCGGGGCTTCGTTGCTAATAACACGGTTGATAAATTAGGGCGTCGCTTTGTGGGAATTCATACTTATTAAGTGCTTAGATGTTCAAGAAAATTGCTGCTAATGTATGTGTGTAACCGCGATATGAAAAGATACCTTTATCACAGGTACATTCCCAAGAAGAAGAGACACTGTCGATTAAAACGAGATAGCATGATCGGGATTTTGTATGAAGTTTGAGCGTGTTGTCTCTCTTTTCCGTGGGTTTGAGTACCATTTGAATACGGAGTGTCCACTGTCCACCCTGGGCCTTTACATAAGTACACGACACGGGCTTCGCCTCTGCACGAGCCGATCTGTGAAACCGAATAGCAAATGGTAACAGGTTACCGAATAGGTAATGCCGAATGGATATGGTAACCAGGGATACTGTCAAATCGCTGCCGGTGGATTTATGCAAGTACGGTCGGCATCAAAAGTAGCCTAACATGTTGTAGTTTCCAATTCCATTGTAGATACGCAAAATGTACATTTTTAGGGTGTATATTAAATTTAAGATACGGAGAGTTCATCTACTTTAGAGGCCATTCAATTGTAGATACGAAAAATGTATATTTTTAGAGTGTATAATAATTTAAGGTACGGAGATGTTAAGCTACTTTTGATGCCGATCGTACCTACCACAGAGTATCATTTAGCTAGGTAACTAAATACCTATGACTGCTATTACGGAAAACCAGTCTTATTGCCAGTTCAAGGTGTAAATTCACAGCCGAACGACTGAAACGATTTTGTTGTCATTTTTATAAGGATAGTACACTATAGAGATTATCGTAGATAAGGCAAAGATAAGCTTATATTCCGGAAAATACGAAAAAAATAGAATAGCAACGGATCTATAAGTACTTTGGAGCGATAAAAATATCTCTTCACATATAACTGGGTGAAATATTCGGCGGAATTGGCGCCATTTCTACCTGTAGTTATCTCAAAAATGCATGTTGCTATTTCGTTGCGCAATGCAGTCGGTGCCATTTAACACAAAAGTGTAGGAATCCGTTAAGTTTTAACACTTTGAACGAAAAATAGGAGCAAGTTACATGATTTACATAATTTTCAGAGTCACGTGGCTCTAAATATTTCGTAAAACTCTCGCTTTACCAACATGGTCGTAACGTCTAATACGACACGCCGATACGACAATCCGACAAAATATGACAGAATATTATGACAATACAATATAAATATCGTACAATACGACAGAATTTTATGTGTATTTAATTGCGATCTGTTTGGCCTAAGGACACAATCACACATACGTTCATAATTGAGCTCTAGTATGAGGCTAGAAATATCGGTAGATAAAAACGTAGCTGTGTGAAAAGGACGCGATACGCATTATCTGAATAACGCTGTGATATTAGTGACCCATAACGTCGCGCCTGTGTGGCAATGGCATAAAAAGTACTTGCAATTAATTTACAAGTCATTTTAATTAATTTTTATTTTAACTGCACATAGCGGGGCACAAACGGCGCGGTGCCCAAATAATATGAGTCTCACTTCATTGACGTACGATTCATTTGCAAGCGAGTGCTATTCTGGCGTCAGTAGCACACAAATTCATATAATGCCAACCGGCAATTTGAATTTTAAACCTCACTGTATGTGTTAGGAACAAAGCGGTGCCGATTCTGGATGCACCAAACTAAACTAAGCGTTAATTTGCTGCCAGCTGTCAAACTTTGATTTAGTTTAGTTCAGTACATCTAGAATCGAGATAAGTGTCTGGCTTATTTACTCACTCCCTCACCTTCCTATCAAAGTTTTCCAGGGATTACGCTAAAATGGAATAGGTGTGATAAAATAAACATTTTTACGACATCGCAAGGGTAAATTGCTTCATAAAACGCAATTATCTAGAGAATAAGGCCGTATCTGCGATATAGGTCATTTTGTTATGGTTTAGGGTAGTAAAGACTTTTATGGAAACAATTACATGGACGAAAGTTGGATAAGTACTTTTTGCTTCGGCGGACGTGAGTAACCCAGTCGGGTATTAGTTTTGATGACTTTATGATTTTTAATGGTTTGTCATAATCATGGTTTGTCATAATAATAAAGGCATGAAGGCTGAGTAGTATTTACGAATCTATTCATTTACATAGAGATAAGTAGGTATCTAGGCGCGTTTACAATCGCAGTCATTTTTGCGATATCTGCTTTACGCACACTTTGTATTGGGACGCGAGCGTTCTTATACACTGCAGTGATTATTTCCTACCGCTGAGATTTAAAAAAATAACTTTATATCAAATAAATAAAATTATACTGCTACGAAAGGCAGGTACCTCCTTACTGACAGCAACCTAAATACGCAAATACGCCCATCACCGCTCCCGCGGTCAACTTCCATCACAAACAGACCTTTTAAAGAAGATTACTTACTAGACTTAAGTAACTCTATTCATAGAGCTTATTAAGTAGATGGAAGTCTTGAAAGCGGGCTGCATTTGTGAACTGTCTTTTCAGGCTATGCAATATTTTTCTGCCCTCCACTATTAAAGAAAAATCCACCGGTTACACTTAAAAATCGCGTATCTCAGTCCATTGTTCGTTCCAACAATAGGTAACTGAGCCAGTTGGCTGCTGAAAAAGAAACAATGGGATACAAATTTATAATGCAGTCTGGAAATGAATCACGTCATGCCCTGCTCCTATGGGACCCGCTCTGAATGAAAATGAACAACAACAGCTCAGTGGAAGGCCCCGGTGAGTATACGTATTTGCACAATTTCGGTAATGATGTGGCCGTTCTCTTTTTCTATCACTTCGTTAAAGAGGCCTACAATCTGCAATTACTTTAGAAAACTGCTGACGCTATGTCAGCCTAGAAAAGGTAAGTGCCGTAGCATAGAGTGTTAGTCAAATCATACTTGATAAATTTACAACACTAAACGATATAAGTCACGGTGACTTGATAAGAAATTGCGTTATGTTGAGAGCTTTTTGCACCAAGTCATGCGTGATATAAAATAAAATGTATTTTCTTCTTATCGCATGCCGACAAACTTATAGGTATATCGCTTAATTTTTTTTTTGTAAATGTAGCCTCACTCTAGGATTGCTCCTGTATCGCGGGTACCGCTTACAGACATATCATTTCACGTACACATCACACCCAGACCCGAAACAAATATTTGTGGATCGCTCAAATATTTGTCCCAGACGGGAATTGAACCCGCAACCCCTAGCGCAGCAGTCCGATTGCTCAGCCACTAGGCCAAACGAGCCGTCGTTAATGTAAGAAGAGTACCTACACACATTCGCGACAGCAGACTGCATAGCTATCATAGCCCAATATACTGTATGTATAATGCGTGTAGAAAAGAACGCGGGAGGAGCCATATAGAATGTAAGAGTAACTAATTGCTCCACGTTTCCGATACAGCACTGATTCAACGTGGACATGAAAATAAAATATTTTCAAATAAAACGCTCAGCGTTTTCTTCTCGTTTTCACGGCTCCGCTGTCGCAGCAAATTCTTAATCTTTATGGGACCCTCTTAAATAAATCGGGCAGCGAATGAATTTCCGCTCCAATCTTAGGAATTGTTGAATGTGCGAGCCGATGGGTATCAATCGATAGGTACTCGTCAAGCGAACGGGGCCAGTGTTGCAGATATATTTGCTGATTTTTCTCGGAGGCTAGAGAGTTGGAATGGTGTTTTACAGGATAACGTATTACCGTAACACCTTCCTGAAGAAATCCTTCAATATTTACTATTAACGAACCTACTAATAAATTTACAAAATTCAATGCAAGTATTTGTAGATAATAATACTCGTATTTGTTAAGTAAATTGTGTAGGTACTTTTTACCATACGCCATTCTTGGATAGGACCTCAAAAATAAGTTAGTCTATTTTAGAGCTATCAGAAAGAATAGGCTAGTATACTCGTATTACGTAAGCTAACAGCAATTCGCCATAAAACATAGCAAATTGAGAAGGTTCAAACACCAAGCTCCCATTCGTTAGCACGAAGCGTCCTCGATTGACCAACACATCCGGCACAAGTCACAAAAGAAAATAGCGACAAAAATTTATGTAACGTTAATTTCCGGACATAACTGCACATTGGCGCGTTATAAATGTGCAACTCATGAATAACATGTATACCGTTTCGCGCGATTCCGACGGCAAATGGGCCAAATGGGCCATACGTCTGGCTTAGCGACCAAACGCCCAAAATAATAACATGACAATACGTATTGCTGTCCCCAAGCAACCGCGGCTGGGAATGGCAAAAATTAACTAGCAATTTTTCGGCCATCGCGCACCGTAATTAATAACGGATTGCGGGGTGTTGTTTGTTAATGGTTTTCGATGTAGACCGAAGTAATGGTTGAAATAAGTGTAATTAAATAATAATTAACTGCAAACGCTCGTTTGTAAATCACTATCGAAATTTATTAGGGTGTATCCAGAATCTAGATCCTAGGTTGTGACAGAGTAGGTACTACTGCTTTACTTTAGCTCTAATTTTCTTAAGAAGACAAAATGGAAAGTGGTTGGTAGCATGTTTATAATTTTCACTACAATTAGCTATGCTATCCAAGCAAAGGTATGTACATTGTCATCAAACTTCTTGTAACAATAATACAAGACGAAAGAAAGAGCGTCAGGTGACACCGTTACAGAAAAAAGTTAAAATAGGTGGTCAGATAAAGCTGCGGGAATAACCTGCTAGTTTCACTAAATTGAGTTGCCAGTGGCCGGTGGAGGCATGAGGCGACCACAATTTAGTGGTTTACGGACGCCACAAGGGATTCGATTTGCGGTGGATTAGGTTATAGAAAAAGTTTCAAGTTAAACTCTTAGATTTTCCAAAAGTTGTTGAGCCTTTGTAGATAACGCCACAGCTTATTAAATACCCACGATAGACAAGCTGGATACTGACCAGTAGAAAACGTAACAGAGTGATGATGATGACAATGATGATAATGATGTTCTTCTTTGTCTTCATCCTGAGATCAAACTAGACATGAGAGTAACGACTGCGATGTGACGATCGGGTAGCTTTAAGAGTGATTTTTTAGAACATTGTGATATTTTTATTGAAACACTACCTAGGGAAGATCCCGCATCTTCGACTTTGAAGATGATGATGATTTCAGATGGGAGCGATAAGGTATGTATTGACGTTTTGAGGTGCGTGCATTACTTGAGATATTTAGCTCATGATGATGACGATTATAATGATAAAGGACACAATTTCACAGGAGTGATGTATATATCTAATGAGAGTATCTATGAGTATGTACGTCGTCCTTATACCAACGTAACACAAAACTCATAGGTCGTGTACCTCGAACTTCGTAATTACACTTCGCTACACAATTAGAATTAATATTAGAATTATGTAAAGCTTATTAAAAGTAAGCAGCACGGTATCCACTCATATTTTACTTAATGAAATTTCACGGAGTGCTAAGCTTTTTAAGCCAAGGAAAGTTCCGTACAAGTTTTAGGTGAAAGATTGAATGCTTAATTATTTGCATAAACTTTTGGGGAATCTTTTATTCGGGATCAGCTGTAAAACTATTTACGTTGTATACTTTTTTTTTGGTATAATTAGTAATTACCGTTGTCAATGGTTATTCATGTAGGTACCTTCTGTTTAGTTTTAGATACTCCTTGGAGATCTAATATTCCATTTTGATTTATAAGTACTTATTTCTAGTATGAATGACGTCAATAAATAAACATCGATATTTTATTTCATTTTCTTAAACGTAGCCCCGTCGGATTTTCCTGTGTCGTGGGTGCCGTTTACAGACATAATTTCACATACACATAACACCCAGAACAGAAACCAATATCTGTGAATCACACTAATATTAGTTCCGGGCGGGAATCGAACCCGCGACACCAAGCGCAGCAGTCCGAATGCTCACCCACTACGCCAAACGTGTCGTCAAATAGGTACTACCTACAATAATTACAGGATGATGATTTGAAACAATAGGCATATATACATAGTATCCTACAATGTATGGGTTACATCAAATTCATCACTGTATTCATTATAATCTCGCGTCTATCTATGGCATTTGAAAAGCATAAATATGAAATGCAAAAACCAACAGAAAAGTGACGAAAATATTGACTTAGCTATTTCACAAAAATGCATGATCGCTCAACAAAAGGTGCGTTATTTGATCGTGTGTATATAGAATAACAATATACAGGCCGTGTTTAATGTTATTTTCAATACGCCTGACACTCACTACCTTAATATTTTACGTACATTTTTACGCCCGCTTTCGTAATAGCAGCTCCACATCTGAATTTATGTAGGCGTGAGCATTTACACGTTAACTGCATTTATGTGTAAAATGGGTCGTTATATCCGTTTTGAGTGGTACTGGGGCCGCATCCGCAACTAACAGGCCTCGGGCTGTAAACGTCTCCAACGGGTGACTTCAGTGATTTACTCCAATTTTATGTGCAGCCTCTCCTCTGGATTTATATTAAATTTATTTTATGGCACAATTTTACAACCTCGAAACATGTTACGATGGTCATTCTACATGTCTCGGTTTAATATGTGTTGAGCGCGCACGAACAATTGCTCCGGTTTATTGACGGTTACCCGGAGTGAGAGAGAACTATTTTGTAAATTAAATTTTGAATTGCGACTTTACACCTACAGCAATAGGTATAAGCTGTTGTGACAAGATGAGCAGTTTATTCAAGTATAACAAACAATTAAACAATAATAACCACGACAACGTTAAACGAGATGAGAAAAACCAAAATAAATAATGCTAGTATATAATTATAAATAAACCGAATTTGCGGCTTCTTGAGATTTTAGTGACTGCAAAAAGCTAACACAGTAAAATTTGCTCGCGGAGGTCCTAAAGCGCAACGTACAACTGCCCAGTTGAATAACAAGTGTTCCTAGTTATGTGTAATTATAGATAAACAACCTGCCAATACAACAGCGAGCGGCCGGAACCTTTACCGTACCCACAACGTGCGTCCAACAATAGTTGTGTCCCTGTTTCCAGAGGCTATTGTGTCGCACTAATCAAGTGGAAAAGCAAGCAGTTGCGTCCGGCATCTGGGCGCAAACACCGTTTGTTAATGTCTATTGTACAGTATAAGTGCAGGGTTTCATGTTTGATGAAACAGTGAAGGTTAATAACACTTTTGTAGTGGTAGGTAGGTAAAACAATCCATTCACTCTCCAACCATGAGTGTGTCTTAGTAAAAATGCATCCTTCTTCTTGTTTCTTGTGAAATAAGATATTAGGAAGATTTGCAACATACCTTATTGGTGCCGTTGACCTCATTAGGCATCAGGCACGCTAAGTACGTCTTCGGTTACGAGAACGGAAGCGGAAGCTCCTAGAATTTCGAGCCATTTCTAGTATCCTTGCACTCGTTCACTTCACTTCACTTTTCTTACTCGTAACTATCACATCCTATCTCACCCCTCACAATTACAATCCGCACGTGTATGGATGCCATGGTGGAAAGTTTTGGTATCAACCGACAACACTCCTTATTTTTACGTTATTCATCACTTCTTCCCATGGTATCACAATGTAGTTCGAAAAACAGTATTTAATTGACCTCTAGGTGACACTAATAAATAATTTATATGTATACCTTAACACTACTAAACACACAATAGTAAATATCTATTACGAAATAAACACTCATATAACATCATTATACGCCGACCATCAAACTACGAAAACTTACGACCTCCATTAACTTTAGCAATCAACGGCCGAAGCGTTAAGGTCATCAGCAGAAGCGCGAAGCAATAACGAATACGACAGTCGGCCGCCTCACCGGCGATTAACTTCGGCAGAAAATTAAAAGCGACGACGGACGAGATAATAAAAGCAGTTGGTGGAAATACGTGACCAATATGTCCTAGGAGGGTTCGGTTCTACAAGTTTATGTACATCACGTACCGAGAGTTTGCTTTGCCAACGTGCCACGGCTAGCTTACTGCTGCACGGATCGCCACGGTATCGAATCTAAGTCTGATCGGCGAATGCATACTTACTGTCATCGGGGCTTCAAGTTGAGTGGCTGAGAAAAAAATATGTTATCTTACAATTTCATGCTTTGACCATTGGGTTAAATACACTTTGAGGCTTCATACTAGTTGATTCTGTGATCAGGTGGATGACGGTGAGAAGTATCTTATGTGTTATTTTAATAATTGAAAATCCTTTCGGCTGTAAGAAACATGAACACATTTTTTTTTTGTCATAGTCATGCTTTGCCTTGTACCTCATTATCATTCTGGCATCTTATTACATTAGAGGAGTCTGTGTAAAACATAGGTAATAAACCTAAAACGTGTAGGTACAAGTTCAACGTAATTAACGATCTTATCAAACTGTTTCAACGACACAAACAAGTCTACCCATCGACTTTGAAACTATGTTTTAATTAAGGTCTTTTACATCGTAGGGACAGGATCTGGGTCCACAGACAGAGAGGGGTCACTCGATGAAAAGGGAGATGCCTATCGGGACGGTTTCAATCGAGGCGCAACTTCGCTCGTTAGTCCCTCACATGTCAACAAATTTCCCATTCAAAACATTTCATATACACATGGGTCTTTCATGTCAGCCGAAGTCGAAACTTCCTTATCATATGAACCTTCTGATGAATACAAATTTTGTACTCACTGAGATGCGACCCGAGTTAAAAAAACCCCTATCAGATTTTTAATGATGCTCCTGAATATCATGTCTGTTTTAAAAAGTTCACCATTAAATTGTTGAGCAAAAAGTAAAGCTCAGTTTTAAAATATACAAGTCTCCGTTCAAGAGGAACCGAGACTCAAAGGGATAAATACAAAGAAATACTGTGGAAAAAATCAATATCGCCTATTACTGGTGGAATGTTTTCCATCTAGAGAATTAATTTCTCATTGTTGAATAGTATCTGTATAAATGTAAACTTAAACTAACGAGAAGGAAGAGTGTCTTATTTGTTAACGTAGGGTGCTCGCATTAAAAAGACGAATGTGGGTTCAGCTCAAACGATTTAATGGCCATATTTAAGGTTGCCCTCTTGATCCGCTTACAAAACGAATTGGTTGCGAAATTGCTATCTAAATTGGACTAGTTCGGTGGTAGACAATTTGGCAAGGCATTTGTATTCTTGCGGAGAAAAATAGCATGTACCTCGAGCATCTGATAGGGAACGTCGGAGGTCTGTCGGCATTCGGCGCGTCATTGTTGGGACCGAGCCAATCATTCGATCCAAAATGAAATATTTCGTACCAATCTACGGACTTAATGAAAATCCTCCCCTTTTCTCATTCAGTATGTTCCTACACGAGACTGACGTTATATAAGCGGATAAGTATTTTATTGGTTTTTTCAATTCGCGAAAAATAAATTGGAATCCTGCTATGAATAGTAAGTGACGAGATATAAATATTGATTCGTTGTTTAATCTAGTTCGTGTCTACGTGTTATGTACGTAAATGTACAAACTACAAGTACAAATCGTAAAATTACTGTTTGCTATAGCGTAGGTATATTATATAATATTATATTCACCTATATAATCATATATTATAAATACCAATAGTCCTACAAATATTATAAATATAGGTAGGAAAGTTTGTATCTCTGTATGTTTGTTGCCACTTAGTACTGAAATAGTGTTTAATGAAGTTTAGTATTTAGACTGATAGATAACACATAATATTGTTTGACAATCTCCCTGTTTCTCTAATCCTTGTTTACCTTTTTACCGTAAGTTTGCGCATGCTTTTCCATACTAAAGTTCCTGAAATAACTCAGAACATACTTTTCATTTATCCGCACTTCACCATTAAAGGCAGGTACTGCCGCGGGCCGCAAATAGTTGTCTATAAATTGGACGCTGCTGCAATTTGCTCGTCGCATACTGTTTTTAAAATGGGTATTTTATTGTTCCCTCTTTTATTTAAAGTGAAATTACTCCTCATTCATTAGGAGGACGCAGCGCACTCTACTCCATTTTTATTTTCCATTGTTGGTTTTCAAAATTAAGCCCAGTAACAATTGCTTTGTTAATAAGGGTCCCGCGATTAATCTACTTTATTTTTTGTCTTTCCAGAAAACGGGGAAGTCTTCTGCTTGCGTTAGTGTTTTTTGTTGTTGCTGAATTAATCAGTTCAAATTATGGTCCTCTCTTTCTCCTAAGCGTTTTTGAACGACACCAGACAAATCTAGTTAAATACTTTCCCGTAACAAGTTAGGGTTGGTACTTAAGTACAGTAACAAATTTCCAACTAAATGGAACGAATAAGAACCACTACACTAGAATTGGGAATAGGTATATAAAATCATTAGGTTTCAGATTCCAAAGAAAACTATAAACAAGAAAGGAACGAAACAAAAATAATTTCTTTGTTATCAGTTTTCTAAAAATACAATCTTATTATAACGTCCGGTATGGTACAAGCGCAACCTGAAAATTTAGTAGAAGTATGGACCTATAGGTATGGTACATAATACCTAACATTTATTCCATAAAACATAATCAGTACAATTTTGTGCTCTATTGTCAGATTATAAAAAAAAATACAAATGAAAGCATCACGATAATGACCGACAAGAATCCATTAATTTAAAACGTTTCGATAGGAAGTGGGGCTTCTTACCCGAGATCGCGATGAATACGCAAAGGTAAACTTGAGAGGTGCTTAGCGCCCCCTGGGGAATCATTAAAGGAGATTCCGGAGCAACACTGTTTTATTTTAGCTGTATTTACTTTTGGTGGCGCACACGCGATGCTCTCAGTGTTTGCAACTCTAGAGTCGGCTGAAACTATCCTGAGGAAAGACTAACTATATTGATCCAAACAATTTATATGCAGCATTAAATCTCGCTCAGAATATATTAAAATCTTGCTTGTTCTCAATTGGTAACAGTCATGACCATGTTAGACCATCAGCGGCCAGACAAGCTCTGACACCTGAGGCTTGCACCAACCACTTTTGACAAAAAAACAGAAATCTAGAAGATTAAACAAAGTTACGAGTATATTATGTACTTAATATAACTAGGCCCAATAGAAATTTTTTACTGCGTCTGAACTTTCCTACCACATTTTATTTTTAAATTAATTGACCCTGAAAAATGTGAAGATAGTGACGATAGACTAGGTCTTGTAGTGAAATATGCATTCTGTTTTATGGACGATGAAAATGATTATTCACATTCAGATGCTACAACACGTTTTTCATTTATAAATAAATAACTCAAGATGACTAGAAGAATCACAATCACACCCACAGCGCTGTTTCCATTACAGTTTACTCGGTAGACCATTAACAAAGATCACGGGTCCGTACCAAACGTACCAGGTATTTCATATTTAACATTGTTTACACTTTTATACGCAGACAATGCTGTAATTTGTTACGGGATAATATTTGAGCTCGTTTATGAGAGCGTGACGTGGCCATATTTGTTTGTTGCCGTGCTGCCGACACGGCATTCTCATCTGTCAAGCTCAACTGGCGACAATATATAAACGGACTGCAAATAAATTGTTCATCATTTCTATTGATAAGTGACTTTTTGTAACACGTGTTGGTTTGAGTTTTTTATCCTCCCAAACAATAGGGTTACTGATTACTGGGAATCGACTATCGAAACTTAATTATGTACCTACCTACTGTGCGATTAATAATATTCACTTACCAGATATGGGGAAAAACAACTGATACATCACCTGAGAAACAACTGTTGATTGAAAACAACTGATACGTATGAAACAATGAACTAAATGTCCTCTCCAACAGCGCACAGATAATGCTTCTAGGAGTACCTAGTCTAGAGTTACGGATACACAATTGCGGCAGTGATCACTTCCTTGCCTGCATGCTTCGAAAGTTTGTATAAAAATCTAAATAGTTTATAAATGACGATCAAACGTGTATATATATTTAAAGGACACCAAAATCTAATCATATTCGTAACCAAGAGAGGAGACGAAGTTCAATTAGTACCTAATATATAAAATATCTCAAGTATCGAATAGTACCTAAATTCACTGCTAAATTGAAATTGTCTATGACTACAATGTACTAACATATACGAATTGTACGGCTACAACCGAGACGAAGTAAAGCAATATTGTAACTGTAGCGAAATTAAATAGCATATTGCTTGGAAAACGTAATATTGGAAGTTCGAGAACAATTACAAGTATTGCGCCGAACTCGTTCATAGAGTGGGTATCTGCAATCAACTCGCGGGTGCTCAGTAATTTGTTCGCGCGAGTTACGCGACCTTGTTTAGTATCTAGTCGGAATTACTTGGAATTAACTTTGAAGAACTTATGGGCGCTTACTGCTTTGTTACGTTATAGGGATATATGTAACAGTATGTAACAGTATGTATATATATGTAACAGGCGTATTAATTTGTAAGCTCATACTTTTTCTTCTGTTTTCAGTGAGATATCTCGAACCTAACTCGTCCTTACGGAATCCATTAAACCTGGATCTTGGCATAATGTAAATTTTGTCTTTTTATACTTCCATTTACCTCGATTTTAAAGCAGCCATTTACTTGATTCTTCTCTAAATACCTTTGAATTGCAACTGCACTGCGCGTATCAATCTGAAACATTGCTTGAAAGTCTCGTGTGACCAATAATTTAATTGGAAAAAGCGTCCTTTGAACCTGGGGACATGTAGGTACTGATACTTGGACATGTGGACTTCCTCCCGTTGTTTCCTTTAGGGCGATGGCTGAGGTAAGATGCGAACATAAATCCTTTGGATCGGTAAAAGCAAACGATTTCCCATTCGGTCACCGCCAATTTTCTGCGGACCATCGTTCTCGCCTTCGATCCGATATAAAAAAGTTTGGATTAAGACGGTTTGAATCAAATACTAGACAAACGATGGTTAACTGGAACTGAATTACGTGACTATACCCAAAAAAGTATTAAGAAAGGCCATATTATCTGCGACCAAGATACGCGGTTAGTCTAATTTCTTCTGACATTATTGCTATACGCGTAAATTCTGAAGTCTGTCTGCCATAAAAGCAAACGACAGGTATGAAATTCCACATGTCTTGTACTATAATTCTCATGTAGAGATAATTAACATTTTGAACGGTATGCTGTTTACGTAGGTAGGTATATCTGACATCTGTATGTGGCAATATTTTGTGTGAACAAAGTTGTACTCGTATTACGCCCGTGTAATCAACCGCCTTTGTACATCAACAGTAAGGCTTTGTCGTCAATAAGTCACAAATTGAAACGTCTCGATCGTTACTATCATCACATCGGCATGCAAATTAAATCAATGTCTGTATAAAGGCCGATGGAAAACCCCTGATTGCAGACCTTCGCACGCAATCTACCCATAAACTTGCAACTACGGAACTGAAATTTCAACGCAACTTTATTTTTATCAAGGGAAGTCGTTAGACGGTATCTTAGCCACCTCGCGCGTATTAACATACATAATTATAGGTAGTTTAACAATTGGAGCATTGCCAACTCGATCCGGCTAGAATTATACACGATTACAGTTTTTCGGTTTCCGCTGGTAGGGGAAACAATATGTTTTCGGCGAATATTCTTGATTTCGAAGGAGGCGTTACGTTGAACGAATTTATTGGGTGGATTTATTGCCAGTACGAATAAATAACTTTTGACTAGGGTGTTATACGAATGTAAAAAGGTATATCGATGTGTGTCAGGGAATTAAATACATTTGATCATGATACAACTTTAACTGGATGAAGACCCACAAAACTGATAGGATAGGTAATGCCGAAATTGAGAAAACATTTAGATTTACTGTTTATACTTTAAAATTCGGAAGGTGTAACTTAAAATAAAACGTAATGTGTATAAAGATCGTAAGATAGTACAGGAAACATTATAAATAGAAAATTATAAAACAAAACCGTTACATACACAGCAAACCAGAAGAAGAAAAAGAAATTACCATAAAATATAATATAATTAGAGTCACGCAGATTTTACTCTAATCTGGCTTAAATAAATATAGGTAGCTAGACTAACAATATCAACTCGTATAATGTAATATCAGTAAGATCCAAATATCTTCATAATTAAGCACTAAACTTTGTTCATAGCCATTTTCCCATCGCCCAGATTAATGTTACAACAGAGACGAAAAACAGCACAACTACAATAAACTTTATCACAATTAAGTTTTTTTTATGACGCAACGTAAACCTTCTGGGGAAAACAAAGAGACTGTATATTTCCCTTTATTGTCAAGTACAAGGGCGCTGCCGGTGACACTTCGATTTAGTACCGACCCTTGGTTTGATAAAAGTCCTTTCACCGGTCCTCCCATTATTTAGGCACAGTGTGGCCGTATTGAGTAGTTACGGAAATGTACAGTTGCGGGAGAAAATGTACGGTAAACCGCAAGATAAAACTTGAATCTGTGTTGTTCATAAGTTAAGAGATGGTAATAGGTAGGTAGGTATCTATATATGTTTTATTTAATATCAGCCCTTAGATGTGGCTTCGAGTAATTTAGAAAGAAAAAGTAAAGTAACATTGCAGTGTCGTATTGTGCATAGTAACAAACAAATGTATTAACAAATGATAGAAAGAAATGGGACATAATATTATATGTATCTATATTGTACCTTCCTGATACATTGATATAATTAGTCATACTATATTCCTGGAATATTTAATTATTCATGTATTTATGAACGTGGTCAAACTGTAGCTACTTATACAGCCCCGCGCCGGTGGCTAAGCGACTCATTTAGCATGAGAGTTGTACAACACTAATTAATTTAGGCCTAAGGAGGTGTCTGTTAATTAGTAAGAATAAATTAAACAACTAGTGCGTCTATTTTTATGCAAAGGCCATTGTTGGCTCAATGAATCTAAGTTAAGATTAGATTTAGATTAAAAATCAATGGAGCACATAATTACTTTCGTCTAATGAAACCATCAAGAGTTTATTAAACTTCTTTGATGAAAGGAAACATGGAAGCGAATTAATTTTGCTTGAATGTCACGTTATGTAGGTAAAAATAACAATTAGGTATCTACAGGAATTATAAAGCTTGTAATTGACTAAATATAACTTATTGCCTTCATTAAAAAGGCCAGCAGTCGTTTCTCAAAATACAATATGAAACCACTTAGCTGGGTCACGTCGCACGTCAATCCTTACTCGGACTCAGACCCTCATTTGAGCTGACATTTTTTTTACTTTCTACCCAGAGTGCATTTAGATTTAATGTTTCTTCATATTTTAATCATCAGCGAAAAGCAAGAATAATTTGTTCGTGACAGACACTTTTATGATTTTTACCTCTAAAGTTTTTGTGAAAATGTCAATTGTCAATTAGTCTAGACGAAGGCGATTTATTCTCGTCCTTGATTATACGAGTATTACATCTATTTTGATTTCTGATTCATCTGCTGGATTGATGAACGCTCTAACAGATTCAGAACGCTTAGGTACGTATAACTTACAAAGCTAAATCAAGCTAAGATTTTTTAATTTCCCACATTCCAACTTAGTAAGATAAAAAACCTTTTGGGATTAAAACTTGTTAACGTAACGTCAATCTTCTCTAAAGTACTAAAGTAAAACGAAACGTAAATATCACATTGCAATGTTCTTACAGTCGGTTCGAGAAAGCGACCCGATGCTAAATGTCCCTATTGTAACGTAACAAAGAGCTTGAAAAATAGCACGTCTGAGGGAAGGCGGGTGAGTAAATTCAAGAATTTATTGCTGAGACTCCAGCCCTATATTTGTTGCAAATGAAGACGCGGCGAGGTGACAATTTTCAGATCCTGAGGCCGAATGACCGTCCTGGGACGACCGCGGTTCTCAACCTCGTTTCTCTCACATAAATACGCCTTCTACTCGGCCTCCATTCTACTTTTTCAACATTCATAAGGCAATATATAAAAAACTGGAAAGTAAACCTTAACCTCATATTACTCACATGAAAAAATATTTACATTAAGGTAGAAATGGGAAAAACACAAATGGAATACAAAAAACATTTTATCTCCTCGCACGCTAAATGATTTTGCTTATCGTTCGTAAGCCCCGTTTATCCGCTCTCGTTACATTTTTTATGGTTTAACAGTGTAATATTATACTTTGAATATATTGGTTTTACTTTCATATACGCCTGCTATCATGCGTTGAAATCCTGTATGATTTGGTTTGATTGATAATAAGTACTCCTATTTATTGGATGGAAGGATTAGCTGCAATTTACCGTGGCAAGGCCGTTATCATTCCAGCCTAATATTTAGGTATTTGACGATTTTTAAACAAAGGTGAATAAAGTTAGTGCTTTTATTTTGTTCCCATTATATATTAGGTGAAGATTTCATGTAGGTATATTTTGAATAAAAGTCTGAAATATTTTATGACCGAAGCTAGTGGAGCAGCTTTTTATAAAATATATTATATTTGATTTGTTATTGTAATTGCAGTGGAGTTTTTTAATGGTGTCAAAAAGTAAGGATTACACAAGGGATAAACCTTTTCTAATAAACAAAAGATGATACGCGGATATCGCAGTCGATCATAGTTACACAATGTATTTGGAAATGACATTGATATATTATTGCTATTTCTCTAATGGCATCTGTAGCATTTCCAGCGAGGTATTCTGGAAACAAAAGAGGTATCACTCACGAGATCGTAACATAACTGAAATTTTGGTAAGTACAGCGTACACTAATTAAAATAAACAGAGGAGCTCCTCTCACCTTCAAATCTCCCTAATTTCTGCACCAGTGTTTTCTTTAAATTAGTATGTAGATGACGTACGTTATTACATACCCTTCTAGTGTTTTAGCCCGCATTAATTACTTACGTGACGCTGCGGTAGAGTTATCTGGTTTTATCTCGGTTAATATACATAAAAAGTGAGCTGGCGACATAGACGGTATATCTAGTGCCAGCGAAGTTAATAGATATGTGAGCAACTAGTCTAGAATGTGACTGGTGGAGCGTCTAATATATGGCATATCTGCAAGATCACAAAGCGGCTGAGACCTCAGAGGGAAAATGCTTTTGACTTTATAAAGCTTTGTAACTTCCAACTCCGTTTGTCGAAATCTTGAAATGTATTTCTGAATTTCATGCACTCCTAAAATTGTATAATAATACATATATACAGGAGTAGGAATAAACCGAACGTCGCCTGGAGGAAAAGTACCAAAAAAGTTTTGCTGAAAGGAAATACAAATATAAAATTAGCCATCGAGATTATTGTCGGCTCTTCTCAATTAGATATTGGTAGAAAAAGTTAATTGTCATGTGCGTCTTTTGGTGGCCTATGGAATAAATATTACTTTCACTTAGCTTTTGTAAATAAATAGAAAAAGTACCAATTTGGAACCGACAGACTAAAGCTAAAAATACATTGTATTATTACTCGTATAAGAGCATCAATCGATACAGTGTCAATCTCTGAAAAAAACTTTTTTTACTTTATATTTAAGTCAAAAACGCTAAAGACCCCACTCAGCTCTCTTCTATTATGTGTATCTTTTGAAAGCAGTGAATGCATGTTGATGAAGCGTCCCTAGCGGGAAACGCATTCACAGCTAATATGAATTAACACAGGGCAGTCGCAGCCTCCTGGTGTGGCCACGACTGCTGGGAGCATACGGAGATTATGGTGGCAGTATTACAGCGCCGTGGCAGATTTAAACTCGAAAACTTTAAACTCAAAACTAAAATGGATTTTTGTAGGCCATAAAATATAGCTCTTTCTAAGTAATATATAAACTAAATATAAATTTAATTTTGTTTTCTTCAATTGGGAGAACATCAAAATTAATTTACGTATGAACCAGGCTGTGGTGATAGTGAAAAACAGTACATTGAAACAGTGATGATGCAATGTAGGGCAAAGAAAAATAAAAAGGTTCAAAATCGCTGTCATTGATCGGACTAAAACTAAAATGCTTCAGGAGTTTTTACCCATTTTCAATTGTTTACGACTAAGTAGACACAGACTGTTCACACAGGCTATCTATTTAGACAGAAATTGTCCGCAAAGCGTACACGAAGTCTGAAAATCTCAGATTACCATTGCACCTGGTGTCTCTACCCCTGTCCGGCTCAGTAGCCAACACTCAGTATGCAGCACACATTCTATTTGCGAGACATCCTGTTAGGTTTCCAATACATCTACCGCGCGCGCGAGCGGCCGACGACTCGGGACGTGCGCGAGTTGACAATGCTCGCATCGAACCAGGGTACGCCGTTCTCGCTTGCAGTTCAACTTAATGATGTTTATTATGTAATTAATTATCTGTAATCTGGTTCAGTTCTTTTCCTTATTAGATCGGTTCTTCTTTTGTGAGCTTGAAAGGCGCGGAGAGCCATCGATACTCCGACCATACGAGACTCATTGACATGTTAATTATGTTAGCTGTATTTCAATAATGTGAATAATGCTTCATATTATGATGGCTTATCCTCATTTCAACTGTGTTTCTGTGTTAGTAATCAGAAACAGAAATACAGGGTTTCCAAATGGAGAAACAATCCTTGTGGTTGATTGAATCTACAGTTAAATAATAAATAATTCAAATTCAAAAGCGTAGTACGCTTTTGAAATTAAGAAGAGACATGTAGAGACATGTAGTATAGGAGAAGAACTAAGTAATACTTCGTTCCTCTCTTACACTACATGTCTCTTACTCGTACTTCAAAACTGTATCAACGAGACAAGTTTCAATTGCATTATAGATGGGATAACTTAATAACTTCACAAAGGCACCTTTAACAATGTTCAATATCTCCCTGATAACATAAAAGCTAGATAAAGCACTTTCGTAGGTACATTTGCGTATTTGAGGCTAGGTTGTCCTCTCGAACAGCTCGCTCCGAACAAATTGAAAATCAATGAACCGCGGTATTCAATTTAATATGAAAAGCTATTCATCTTTATGTCTCTCTATCTATCCTACTTATCATATGCACATGGCGTAAGCCGCCATGTCCATATGAAACTCCGTAATAGCTTTTTTGTTCCGTCTGCCGACGAAATTGCATAATATCGTGGACTCGTGGAGCTCGTGGAAGTCATTTTCTGAATGGCAGTAGATTTGAGAGATAACCTACACGAAAATGCCTATTTATTTGAATTTCGGCCGCCCCTTGACGCATTTATCATTTATTTAAAGACTAGCTGCTACGGGGGACTTTAACCTCTCACGATTAAGAGTTAAAACAGCCACAACATACTTTTTACAGCTAAATTCACCTTAGAGTAGCACATTTAGCTAAGATGCGGATTACGTGCTCCTGCCAAATCTTAGCGTTCGTACCACAAATAATTTAAACCAGAATTGAACAGATGAATATAAATATGTTCTCCACAAATATACGTCTAACCCTTGCTTTTTCTAACTCAATAACAAATTCACAAGTATAATAATTAAGAATACCATGATTGAGTAAGAAAACGCGAGTGATAGACGTCGATTCGACGAACGAAAATGTAGAAACATCGGTTTAGCTCTGGTCAAAATGTTTGTGGTAGGACGGTAATTTTTTGAAAATATGTGTTCAACGGGCTCTTACCAGGTGAGAGGTTAACCTTGATGGATATTATATGAAAGTTAGAAAACAGTTTCCTATCAAAGTTCGGCGGCCTATGCAGGGGGTATGCTATGGCAGGGCGTCGCCTACCTACGAACAGTAAAGAGGAGGAGGTTCTTGACTGTATGTTTAGGTATGCACAGTTTACATTTACTTGATTAAGGTATACTCGTATAACGCATATGAGTTTCTTAAGCTATCAAACAGTGATTGAAAATACCTAAATTGCAATTACAAAAGTAATTTTAAACCAACATACATTTTCAATTATTTAATTCTTTATTGTTTTGTACATTATTTCATGTTTCTTTGGCCATTAAAAAAATATTTTGTGTTAAAAATGTCTTAAACTGCTTTATTATGGGTATATTTCGATTCCTTTATCAAACATGCATGAAAGGAAAATTTTGATTAGGTACGTCCTTGATGGCAATTGGACGGACAGGGACAGCAGTGGTAGCTTTACCCACAGTTTTACGATTGAGGCGACATAAATTGAAGTTTGAATTTAGACAGGAATGGAAATGGCTAACGATAAAAATAGTAACGACCTGTAGTATTTTTATGATAGAATCAGCGCTGTTTTAGGAAGAAGACCCGAATAATACGGGCACCCATTATTATAACTTTACTCCTTATAATAACGCCTTCGGCTGCGCTCTTAATTTATTAATCCCTCCTTTATAATTAATTATTATGATGTCATTAAAAACAAGACTAAAATTAGTCCGAAGTATAAGATTAATCACGGATAGTAACAAAAAGCTTTGTCATCAAAGCATTGATGTGACAACGTCTTCTTAATTAAATGTCATAATATTCCATCAAGCAGAGGCCTCAATGGCAATAAAACCGGAAGAGTAGTCGAGATTGCACGATTTTTTATGGATACTCTAGATTGTGCCTTTTGATGCTGACTGTACTGTACTGAATTACAGCCAGCAAGAAAAGGTACATATTTATTCAAACATCTTGTGAAATGTAGCGCATTAATTGACCAAATACTTAAATACTTAACCACATTGATCTCTATAGATACAGTACGTGTACAGAGCCTAGGAACCTTCACTGTTCATTCGACCTCTTAGAGTTACTTATCATCAAAATTAGTAGAACTATTTCCAGTCAATAACACATTATTATAACTTTTTCCCGTTCATTTCTTCGGTGTTTCCAGCTCATTATTCATGCCAGAGAGGGGTTAAAAGTGAGCCGAGATGAAATTACCAGCTTTCCTGTAGCGGCGTGTGACAAACGCGACTGGTTGCACACCGGTGCTGCGCCCGTAAGGTTTCGCATCTGTGTGTGTGATGTGACGTGAGCCATTCTGTCAGAAACTCATTAACTGACTTTTACATATATCACGGGCAAGTCTCGCTCCCAAGTCCTGTCACGCCCGTTTGATACTCAAGCCATGAACAGTGAGGCAATTAGACGCCTATAATTACTATGTTAATTACAGACACTGTTCTTGTTTCTCATCTTGCTATTCCGACCGTTCGCCGTAATATAAACATAAATTCGTACCAACTTCTAATTAACGCGCAAGAATGATTAAAGAGTAACTATGTATTTACTTTGAAATTTTTTAATTATACGCGTTGTAACGTCTTTCCAGCCATATATTATTTGTAAGCAATTAACTGCTCCTAATTGTGCTTAACGCAACATTGTGGTTGTGGATGTAAATTGTGGCGAATTTTGTTTTATTGTATCTGTTTCCCCAGTTTACGGGAGACAACTATTACGACAGACTGGTTGTAATTAAGTTACAAGTTGTTGCGATCAAAAGCCTGTGAAGTTGGGTTAATGTGTTTTATGAGAGTGAGATAACGCTTTTGTGAATTGAAATGGAGATAACTGAAAATACCCATGTTTTAGTAAAGCGTGAGTTATGGTGACGGTGTGCTATTACGCAAAAATTCTGTTTTTCTTTGATATCAATTGAAAGGTAAATGAAGTGCTGCTATCCACGAGCACTTCATTTATCGTTCATCATTAGGCCATGTTCCAAAAAGAGCACCCAAATTATTTGAATACCCGTATTTAGTTGAATAGATAATAAGCAAATTATCATGGTATTTTTTTACGTCAATGCTAGAAGTGGTGCAAAATCATAAGCCGCAGAATCCTTAAAAACGTGGCAAACTTTCGTAAAGTTATTTTGAATCTCGCGAAGTCTTCCTTCAAACTCCGCATTTCTAAGGAGCAATATTAAAACTTACAGAGATACCGAAACTTCGCAAAAATAAAATATTCAGAATAGTATCTGTACTTTGCGAGGCTTCTGCGCGTATTTCACGAGGTATCTGATCTCGCCGCGAAACTCCATTCTGCAGTTCCATTGTGCTATTTCCCAGCAGAGTTCGATCACTTAACATGCCCATTCACACAGTTACATAAATAAAGACAGAGAAAGAAACCGGCAAGTAAACCTTTCCGTTCGCGAGTACGTTTACCTGACAAAAAAGAAACGGCGCTGTATGACTTTTTAATTTCCTTTGGGTATGTCGAAGTTAAGTTCGATTGGGAACTGCGAAAGAACTGCTAAACGCTTTAAGTGTAAAACGTGACGCGTTCTTAGTTAAAGAGTTTTCGTAGTAGGATATCTAGTAAAACTGTATAAGGTAAGCTCTACAACAAATGCGTTCACATACCTATTCGAGGGAGAGAGTAATTTTGAACTGCGAAAATGTACCTTAATTCAACAAGCTCCATTCATGTTTTGTGTCCCTATAAACTACGCACAAGCCTACAAAATGCACTCCAGTGTACATGAAACATCGTCCGGGCTACTAAATAACCAAGCACAGTTTACACCCATATCTTTAATCTACACCTCCACAACACTTCGCAGGCTTGCAGCGATAAGCCTTGACACATGCATTGTGTTTCATGATTCATAATAAAGTTAGACGGAACCGACTGTGTTACAGGCACAGGGACATAGTGCAACGTATAAATCAAGCCTTGGATTGTACAGCCTTAATCTCACCTTACCTGCAGTGTTGGTGTCGCGTTAATACATCATGATATATGACGTCATTTATTAGCTCCCACGCGGGCTGTTGTATTAATTTGAGATGATTTATGCAGTAGTCGTTACCTTTGTTGTAGTGCTGATGGAAAATTTGGCGCTAATTAATTAATAATAATAATAATAATAATGCTGGACAATTCACACAGCATTATCTAGCCCCAAAATAAGCAGAGCTTGTGTTATGGGTACTAGACAACTGATATACATAATACAATACACTACATATATAGATATTTTTTATTATACATAGAAAACATCCAGAACGCCCTGAACAAATATCTGCAGATCGTACAAACATTTGTCCCGGGGCGGGAATCGAACCCGCAACCTCCTTCGTCGCAGGCGAACCTTCGCCCGTCGCGCCACCGAGGTCGTCAAATTATTCAAAAAATTGTAACGGGGCGAGTTTGGTGTCGGTTTAATTAGCGATTTCAATTTCAATTTAAAGTAATGTTAGCTTGGCTAGGCAGTAGACCTTTATTAAGTGTACTTTAACGGTTGCTGTTAAATTTTATTTTTTAATTTCTGTATTTTTGTCTTAAATATGACATGACATAGAAGAGTTTAAACACTTATCATCAATTAATAGTACAAGTTTAATTAAGTTACTTTTGTAATTGTTATTTAATTAACTCGAATTCACTTTATACAAAAATATGTCTACATAGATAATAAATATCAACTTTATTCTTTCGTACATCGTGTTTCGCCGGTGGATTTAAATATTAGACTATTTAGTGTTAGTATGTACTCGTACTTACTTATTTTATATTTTTATTTTATAAAAGAAAATAACATCATTGCCTTAGCAGATAATGTAGTCGGTAGGTACTAACGACTATAACTAAAGCAGCATAGCTGTCTTTTAACGCTATTAATTACCCATTTTTGATCATAATCATTGCGTGGTTTTCGAAAAACCAAACTATCGACAATTTTTGTGGGTAGTTTGTAAATATTTATTTTTCTTGGATTATTTTATCAGTGAGGGTAGTTTTGACACGTATTGCCGCTTGCTGGTTGACCTACAAATTCTCAACCTAAGTCGAAACTGTGCAGCACGCTTGTTTACAGCAAAATCTTATAATCTTGCTGATACTCATGATGGCTGTAGAGTGTAGGTATGTATAAGTATATTGCACTCCCATCGTTATTAGGAACTTCGTTGGTGGTGAAATAACAAATCAAACTCTTTCGTGTGGAACATTTTCAACTAAGTTACGTGTCATACTTGCAAATGGACGGCGCCGTCTAATCGAGAACGAGCTGCAAATCGGTGAGTAGGCTTGCGTTCATTACTCCCCACTGAGCTATCTAATGTAAAAACTTAAAAGTCGTTATATCGCATACATACTCGTATTACAAAACCAAAAGGGACCCTTCGACCCACGGAAGAGCTAACAATCCATCGTATGATTTTAAAACAATAAATGTAATGAAAGTTTCCCATTTATAATTAGTAGAACGGCATAGCATAATTATACTGCTATATAATATAATATACTATGCCTACAATACGTACAGCTAAGGTGACTAGTTGCGTATTATATAGCAAACTTTATAAAAAAATAACATACTACGTAATTTGGCATAAAATGTTATGTACTACGTAGTACTTAAGTATTCGCACAACATACTTACTCTGTGCCCTTTCCTACGTAATCATATAGCTTATGTATTGAGCTTACTAACATGATTGTTTAGGAAAGGGTATCCGCTACAACTAAAGTACACCCAGCAAATAAACCGTCTTTTAGCAGTTGAAATGCCAATTTAAACCAAAGTCCGTCGTCATAAAGATTGCTACAAATAAGTGAAGAGGGAAGCTTATTTCTGGACTGTACTCTAACCTGCCTATTAAGGACCTGTAGGCAGCGAGCTTCCGTAAAATGGGCGGTTTTTTGTCAAAAAGTTAAGCCGTAATTACAAATATTTATAAGCCAGAAAAAATACAGTGTATAGCCAAGTGTTTCAGTTAGCTAATAAATCAATAATATTGGACTAAAGTTGTCTAGTATCTTGAGAAAAAAATTCACGAGTAAGGACCCGAAAAAAATCTTTCGTCACATAATGCTCAACATTTGCAGCGACAACTATCATATTTTTTGGAACCATAAAAAAGGCAATTTTATTTTCTAATGAAATTTGAATTTTCCAATGAACTGAATCGATTCCGTTCTTCTAAATTAATAAAAACGACGAGAATATGATCAGTTTGAGCGCGTACTAGGCGGCTCAGTACCCGCTACGGCGTTTCAGAGAGAGGACGTATGTCGCTGTTCCTCAAAATTTTTTTGTCGAATTTACTGTTTGTTCTCCAAAAAAATAAAGCAAACAGAATCTCTACATGGTATACAACTGGTTTATTTACTTAGTTGCCGTAAATGACTTCCTTCGACGATTACTAAACTTTTATTATAACCTATAATACTTTGTATTTATTCTCCATTGTGTGTAAAGAATAATGGCTAATATGACTATTCTTGCACCACCTGTAACTGAAATTAGCAGCAAAAACGCGTTTTTAGATTGTTCACTTAAATAAAACTGGGATTTCTTATGATAGTTTGGAGTTAATCAAAGAAGCAGATTATGATTGTATATTAAAATGAAGATGTAGTGAACTTCCGTTTTCCATAATGGCGGATCTGGCGGATGCATATTCTGACGTTTTATTTTTAGCACACTTCCAGTAATCTTTCTGCTCAGCTATGAGCCAGTTTTTTCAATTTTTTTGCTTCGCACGATTTGTGCATTTAGTCAATGTCAAATATTATAATGTAAATTCGAAAGTAACTCTGTTTCTGTGTTTTTCCGTTTATTTGTATGTTTGTTTGTTTGTTACTTTTTATGGCTAAACGGCTGAACCGATTTCGATGGGTATAGAGAGACAACAAAAATTAAAATGAAATTTGGTAGGTATATGGGAGAAGGAAATATGAGGACCTGGGGAGATGGGGAGATGGAGAGCAGCAGCTGGAGAGATGAGGAGATGGGAGATCGGAGATGGATGAGGGATGGGAGATGAGATATTGGGAGTTGGGGCAAAAAGCGATGAGGAAATAGGAAGATAGAGATGTTTTAGAGATATTGACAGAGACGTGACGTGCCCGATTGATTTACAATAGCATACAAAGTTCACGCATATTGTGTTCTTACTAGCTGGATTCGATTTAAATGCAGACGAAGTCGCGGGTAACAGCTAGTATTCCATATTTTCACAACCTCGTGGTAAAGTAAATTTACAGTCATAGCCACGATTCAGTAAACTTTACTGAAACTAGCTTTTACGCGCGACTTCATCCGTATATGAAAAAGCAACTGTTTAGAAAATAAATATTGAAGTCTTTGTATCTCTATCCCTGTCCCTGTCCCTTTCCTTTTCCCTATCCTTAGTCTTAACCTTTATATTTTATCAAGAGCCTAAAATAATGAAGTGTCAGATCACCTACTCGAGAAATTATGAATTGCCCATATAAATTTTCAACTCCTATTTATTTGGATTCTAAGATCCCTATTTTTTCTGACGAAAAATAGCCTATACCCATCTCATAGGTCCAATCTTGGTCAAGATTGATTCAGCTGTTTAGACGTGAAAGGATGGCAAAAACTAAAAAAAAAACCAACAAACACACACACACAGTTTCGCATTTAAGTATATGATCTTAGTACGGATGCCTGACACTGGCTAAATGCACAAATCTTTTACTCCGTCATTGTCATTGTCAAAATATATATCAAAAAGAAAATTATGGAAGTGGACTAAAGAGGATGTATCAAATGGACTTGACAAACGTGCATACCAGAAAGGACCAACACTAAATAAATTTAATACAACTTATTTAGGTGTGACTCCAATAATTCGTGTGGCATTCTAAATTTGATAGGATTATAGTCAAGGAGGTAATAATTTATGTAATGCTGGCGGTAATGTTGGTGCTTGGTGCGTACGCCAACAAAGATAAAACATTTAATTAATACATTATTTACCTACTACAGATTGTGTTTATTTTTCATTGTAACAAACTACTTATATACATACACCAAAACAAAAATCATACACAAAAAGTTTCCCGGCAGCAGGTTTCGAAACTTCGAAACTACGTCTTTAGGAACGGAACGTAGCATCTCAGACCGCTCGGCCAATCTGACATGTCATTACAGTGTCGAAATAATTGAATGCTTCAGACTAAAGCCTACGTAGTAACTATCTAGTAATCTGTGCTAAGGCCACGTGATGCCGTTAGTAAGGTATAATAATTATGAATTAGCGTTTTCGACTTGTCGTGAACGCGGAGCCAGCGTGGCGCGCGGCCCGTCCAGGTAACTTTCATCTTCTAAAATACATGAATCGCTCCTATATTAGCGCCTTAATCAAAAACAACGGATTTCCAGCAATCCCCGAAATTAATAAAACAGGTAATACCGTAGAATAAATAAAATATTCAATGGTACCCAAACCGAGACGGTTTGTAATTTGAAAATTCATTCTTGCAAATGAAAATCTTGAGAGGTCGATGGGAAACTTGCGTAACTACTTGGTAATTGCTCGAAAACTTTGAAACGCAAAGGACCCTGAGGCTTGCAAGTTGAAATGACGAATCCAATATAAAACAGGACGGGGATGCAATATACAAAAACATGAACCTTGTTTCCGCAAAAATAAAATAACAAAAAAGTTTAAAAAAGTTAATTATGATTTAGAGCAGAGTTACCTATCTCTGTAAGTGACGTCAAGAGAGTAGAATTTGAGACGTCAGAACGCTGCGGGTAAACTTTAAATAATCTTAACAAAATCCAAGATATTATTTCATTAAACAGATCCAACAGATCCAAAAAATATATATTTCAAAATGGGAAGTACCTGAAGCACTATTTTGTAGTATATATTAAGATTAAAAGTCTAGAAACAATTTTGATTTGGCTTGATTTCCTCAAACGAATTGTCGCATACCTACCTAAAGTTTATAAAGACGGCACGTTTGGTGTAGTGGCTGAGCAATCAGACGGCTGCGCTTGGTGTCGTGGATTCGATTCCCGCCTGGAACGGATATGTGTGCGATACACAAATATTTGTTTCTGGTCTGGGTGTGATATGAAATTATAATTATGCCTGTAAGCGGTACCAGCGATACAGGAGCAATCCTAGTGTGTGGCTACGTTTTTTATTAAAGAAAAGAAAAAGAACAGAGTTCATCAGATTAAAATTACTAATATTTTCCTTATCATAATATTAAAGCCCTAGTATATAATCTGGAACCTCTACAGAACCATAAATCGCTCCAGCATCCTGTTATTGCTAATTTAATTTTACATTAGCAGCTGTGACTGGGTAAAGTCATAGGGGAGCAACGCTACAGTGAATACACAGTAGCTCATTTCAACAACCTGCGCAGCGTCCAGATTAATAAACCCATCATAAAAAATATATAACCGAGACTATACTTGCCCTTTTAAATACTTTTTTCATATTTTGGACTCTGTAATGAAATCTAGATAAATATTTATGTTTAGGTTCTACTATCGACATGGAAATACCGTGTCATTTTCCTCAAACATGATTGACGATACAGAGTTCTGCTACTACACCCATGATATGTCTGTTTAATACCAGTATGTAATAGAATCTTGCGTTTATAATATGCACCCTGAATCTACCTAATCTAATTGCTTTTTACAATATAGCGAAGGGGAGTTTCCAAGCTTTTATGAGTTTTCCTACTGCTGTTACTTTATATATTGTAACACCGCAGTGGCTGCAACAACCTTTTTGTGACGGCTCTTAATAAGCTTTGGGCTTTTGCGGCGTACGTCATTCTGGGAAAACATAACTTTATTTGATCCCTTATAAATAAACTTGAGAGATTTCCTAATTGTGCTCTCATGTCAAACTTTGGAGCTTTTGCATTATTTATACGTGGAGTTTATGTATAATTTAAGATGATATTAACCAATAACGTAATATTTTGTTTCATTGTATAATTTTTGATCATATAAAATTAAATTAATGACTATTTATGAACAAGCCAGTTCCAGCAAAAATAACATTATTTAATCATATTTTTGTTGCATTTTACCGATTGAGTAAAGAAAGTTTGTCGATCAAGAGTAAAAAGTTATAGTTTCAAACTAGGGTAAATTGAAATGGCACGTCGAATAAAACCGACATAAAAAACGCACACGGCGCGCTCGAAAAAGTTCAGTCAAATGCAAACCGGAACCGCTCTCACAACAGCTCTCGTTCACTGTACACAATTTTTATACTTACTTGAAAACATAAGCACGCCGCAGGTCACAGTAATTCCGAACAAAGTTGCAGTGTTACAGCTCCAGCAATTAAAATTTGTAGAGGAGTCGGAGCTAAAATTATGCATGAAGTGAGAGCACTAGCCGCCTCGTCCCACCCTCGGCGATTAATATTAATGGCCAGTGACACGGTGTTCGGCCGCCGCTGTTGGCTCCTGTTTCTTTTGATTGTAAATTCAGTTTTGTTTATGAACTTACTTGTTGCGTACTGACTATCTAATCTGCACGGAAATATATGCACATGGAAGGTTTGCCGCTGATTTGCAAGGCAGATTTTAATACATTATCAGGACTTTATTGATTGACAAAAGCATGCTTATTGGTTCTAATATAATGCACGGGAAGTATTGGGAAGTTCACTTGTAGTTTTATATACCGTATTAGAAAACTAGCATTCTAAATTTATCAACACACCGCATTAATGGCGGTAGTGCTAGTGATAGCATAATACAAAAAATGTAATAAAAGTTTACCTGTTTAGTTTAGTGTAGATGTTTTTGATGCAAGCATCACGTTTTAATTTACTTGTGCGCGCAACATTACCACTACTGTAAAAAGGTGGTAAGTTAGAATACGTTTGTCAGACAGTGGCCTGACAAACTCTGACACTAGAGGTCAGCACTACTCGTAGCTCATTCGACAAACAAACAATAACACTTCATTTTTTATCGACTTAGATACCAGCACGAAAATATTTACCTTAAATCCCTCTTGCGTCTAACTTGATATGGTTTTACATATTATAAATGTGTGTTTTACCAGGCGCCAATTGCCGTTTTTTTTAAATAAAAATATCCACTAGAAATTTGTATGATAAAACAGACATAATTTGTCTATCGCAGGTTTTGTTAATGTTATTTCACTGTCACAATTTTCTTAAGCTCACTCGCAATTAATAGATAATGTTTGCGAAGTGATAATAAAGTTATTAAGTTTCACTTAAAGCTATCAGACAAGATAAATTACTTACATAATTTTATATGAAACTAATTTGAAGTTTATGAAAGTTGGCAGTTGGCAGTAAATATCGCTAATATTTAGTTGAAAGTAAATCTAATGGTACGAGTAATTCCAATTATTAGTACTATTTTATTGTTATTCGATTTGAGATACGATAACGTGAGAGGTACACACTACACACGCATAATAAGTTTTAGAGTTCCGTACCCAAAGGGTAAAACGGGAACCCTAATATTACGGCTCCGCTGTCCGTTCGTCCGTCCATCCGTCCGTCTGTTTGTCTCTCACCAGGCTATATCTCTTGAACTATGACAGACAGTTAAAGTTATCACAGTTGACGTATTTCTGTTGCCGAGCAACTACAATTAGAAACGGATGAAAATAGCTGAACCATTTTATTGATCTGCAATTAACGTTAGGAACGCATTATTACAATATTATATTGAATAATGAATAGCATCTCGTTGCACGTCAATACGTTTGTTCCCTAATACAATAAACTTTATAACATAAATACCGGGGAAGCTGAGATGGTAATGTATCCCCTCCAATCTCATCCCAAAGCCTTTTTGTTATTTTCTGTCCCCGATCCAGACGTCTTTCGGCGAAGCAAACCTCCAAAATTGCAATCACGCAAATTGAAAATTAATGGACCGCGAAATCCAATTTTGCATTAAAGCTTTCTGGTGGGTAAGTAGGTCCTCGATTCTGCTTTTCTGGCACGGCAGATATTAATAAAAGAATGGCTTCTGCAGCAATTTTTGTGTGACAATATTTTCTTTACGGTCAAATACCTGCTAATTAAGGATGATAAATGATTGCATGGCCATTACAATGTACGAGTATAATCATAATCGTGGCAGCTAAAGAAACTTTGATACGAGTTATTAGTTCGTAGTTAGTTCAGTAAATCTATATCGGAAAATATGAATTAAAACTAGAATTTAGGCAAAACATGTACAAATTAAAGCAGTACGAAAATAATTTGCTAAGAGTTTATCAACTTTAGTCTATCAACAACGTTAGTTAATAAATTGATTAAAATATGTATGTTAATTTAATTCGGTACAAGTATCACTAACAATGTCATAACATAAAACATACGTTTTATACTCCATTAAATGTATGTCCAAACATGGAAGTAGATGAAAAACTCAAATGGGCCCATCCGAATAAATTGAACGCGACTTCAGGCGCTTTACTTTTACGCCCTCACAATAAAACACTACGTATTTTTAATGTCTCACCCTCCATCAAGGAGAGCTATAAACCAATATATATATTTATCAGAAACTGACACTAAATTATCCCCCGAGTTAAATAAAGCTCGCAAAAATATTATGCACCTACCTGCTGGTATATTTTGGAATTTAAGTTACGCTGAAATAGCTCGTCCTCTCGTCATTTATTGGCACATGCCAATTTCCACTAAAAACGGACGGTATTGAGTCGGAATATTGTGACACACCTACATTTCCAAATAATGTGTTCCCTTTGTACATTTTCAGCGCCATTGGCTCGTTTTTATTGAAATTGACACCGGCACAGTCTGCGTCACGTCTCCACGGCGAACTAGTACGGAGCGCCATACATATGCACGTACCATTTTGATACCCTCTTAAGTAAGTTGAGATCGGCGTCCGACCCGAATAAAATGTCGTTTACCCTCACGGTTATCTTCGACTTGAAACGTCCAAATTCGTTTCAGTTCGTTACAAGTGAAATATAGTTAAAGTCGCAGACTAAAACGAAGTCAAACGACACTTACTACGGTGTTTGATCGCTTTTGAAATCCTCTAGCGAACATTGTTCGGTGGATTTACCCAGCAGTCGCTGGTGGACTCCAACCAACTTCTGTTTGTAACAATTGTAACGTATGAACTCCTATGCGACTTAGACAAGTTAGAGCTTTCTAGTCGCCCTCGTGCATTATTTACAAAGCAATGTCCATAAGTCACAGTAAATTATGCTTCTTTATTTGAGATCAAAGCAGTATCATTAATCACATATCAGATCGCAGTATTTATTCACAAAGTGATCTGTATTTCGAATGTTCGGCCAATGAAAAAAGAAAGACGGAAAATGGATGAAGTCCATTTGAAATCAAACGTCGATTCAAATTACTGGCTGTTCACAAATTCGTGCTGTGAAAACGGTTCGATCGCTGCTACTTGATTATTCCATTAGGCAAACAGATAAATCATTGCGAAAATTATGCAAAATCACCCAACTCTGTTTCAAATCGCTATTAAGACCCGTGAGAAAAAATGAGGACTGGCCCGCAACTAAGCTCATTGAATTTCTCGATCTTTTTCATGTTACATCGCTGAGGTGCTCGTCGACTGAAAAAATAAATCTCTTCAAATTCTATTCACTCTAAATAAATAAATTATGTTATAATAACAAATTCCTAGAAATTCATTCGAGCTAAATTATCTTGAGTAATGAAACCAGCCATCAATCAATATTTTGCGGTTAACATGTCGAAATAAATTTCAAATATCAAATATATACATTCGATTATTTAACCAATAGTGATCCATGGATAATATTACGATATTTTTTATAATAATTTACTTTTAGGTTAGATGTCAACACTACTAACAAGTCCCTATAATTATAACTTTGCTCAGGCCAACGACGCTTAGAGGTTATATATGTATACTTACTGGCTGCATATAAAAAATAAGTACACTGCGAGTTAATAAGGTTGATGTCTTTTGCAAAAACTCCTAAAGAGATGGAAGAACAAGCGAGGCACAAGTAATAGCATTATATCGCCACGCTCGCTGTCAGATGACGCAAATAAATGTCACTTGGCGAACGAAATGCAGTATAGTGCTGTTTTATTTCTACCTAATGTTCTGTTTTTGATACGTTTTTGCCATTGACTCCATATCTTTATGACTTTATCTTCTGTACTTAAATATAGCAGTCAACAATAGTCAGCAAAACGGTTTTTTAATAAAAAATATCGGAAAACTACCAAACCGATTCGAATTTAATTTTTCCCATATAGCTAGCTCAGTATTTGACTTACAAGTTGATTAACGTTGCATATCTAACTCCAACTTCCTAAAAATTAAGTTATTATTCCGTTTTATGTCTAAGGTAGGCAAATTAATGTACGACAACGGAGTCCGCAATCCCTAGGTATTCATAATTAAAATCTAGTTACGAACTGTAGCACTGCATAGTAGCTTTCAGAAATGGAATTTAACAATTCACACGACAAGTTCTAACAAGAGAGAAGAAAACATAACTTAGTAATATACCGTCGTGTAAGGGTGTAAGGGGCATGGAATTGTGAGTACAAGTTTGTCTCCACTAAGCCATTGTTTCACCTTGTGTCTGCAGCCTTACAGCCTTACGTGCCTCTGTTTCTGTCGACTTAAATTTAAGTTCTCAGAACGTAGTTCATGTCTTAGCTAGTTCTCGTGCACAAATAGGACGTAACTTTACTTTTTCACAAGAAACTTTGCCATATACAATTTTGAATAAATACAAAAATATGAACAAATTGTTTATCCCGTTTACTACGTTATTTGTTGTTTTGGTATCCTTTGTACTATATTTGCTGATCTCACCGTAGGCAATATTTCTCTTTGCCAAAGTATCCACTCTACCGACAACTTTGAGAAATAAATGTTAATTTAAAATTCAAATAAGTTTTCAGTTACTTGAACATTTTCTGAAGGTAATCCTTTAGGCAAACTATATTTAAATTACTGTCTCTGCCAAAATATGAAATTCAAATCCCGGGAGATGCATGCACCTCAAGTAAGTCGTTACAAACTCGTTTAGTTACCTACAGTGGCTGAACTGGGTTCCGTATATTTCTGCAGCAGCAAAAAGGAGATATTCCTTCTACATAAACCTGCATGTACAAGACGTCAGTACAAAATAAAAAGAAAATCGTGATGTTTTATTCTTATTAGAATACAGGCCATTGTCGAGCAGGTGACAGTAGAGTTATTAAGGGTATGTAATTGTTCGTCAGAATGTGCTCGTCAAGAACAGTGATGTTGAACGACGATACAGCTCGTCAGATTAAAAAAAACCCTTGACTGCCTTTATTATTTGTCTGGCAGGCAGTCTGGCTAGCCCTTTATTCTAGTCTTTATACCTTTAGAAAGTAGAGCTTATTTACTATCAACTGGATATACAAGTACCTACCTAGCATATTAGGTACTTAACTGCAACTCACGCTTCCTAAATCAGTTGGATACTTTGGCCAAAATTTGCTCCATCATTTCGCGTCAAATGTCAAATACGAGTTCCCTTGTAAATTCCCGTATATTTCCATTTTGAAATGTCGGCCCGAAGCTAGAGGCTCAAGTGTTCTGTCAGAATATTTGAATATTTTAACATTGACGCTGGATGCTAAATAATATATGAATTTTTATGTCGGCGAGAATCTACAATAAGAATATCGATGCTTATACGGACGATTAATCCTTTCAACGTGTGGGCGTGGCGAGACTGATTCCATTCGTACCTAACTCATACAGGTACTTCAAAACCAAAATAGATATTGAGATAAGTTTTAATTGACACATAACAGAACAACACTTAAAATTCAGAACGCGAACTAACCAAGCTTTTCTAGTGAGTAATAAAATTTAGCAACTAATATAAAATAAAAGCGTTTAATTAAGATTTGGTTAATTAGTATTTATGGATCAGATATCCAGATGTAACAAAAGTATGTAAGTATTGAATAAACACATATTATGGCAAACGCCAAACAATATGAAAGACGCTATAAATTCCCTCATCCCTATAATCTTCCGTCACACCAAGTATTTTTGACAGTAGTAACTAAAGCTACGTACCTACCACGAACTTTTATAGGATGTAAACTAATGTAAAGGTGCTACCGTTGACCGCGTGTTAACTGCAGTGTGAGAGTTTGTGGATCGAAAACAATTTGGACTTCGCCAAGGCTCGACCACTTTTATGGCGGCTGCCGTACGTGGACCGACTCCAAACCGCAAGGCATAAACGCTGCAGCAACTGTAGGTTAACATACAATGCGCCAGCGCCCCGGGTGGAACGCGGGGAAATTCCGAACTAAACAGCTTTAGTTTGCCCACTAGCCTAAAATGCGGCCCGGCAATTATGAAATGCAACTACACTATGAATTTATTAACAGATCTCCCCGAGGCATACTGTGTTTGTTAACGTGGAATTATTCAAACATGCCGCGTTAAAAATAGTGATTAAGTAGCTTCAATGCCATGAGTCTAGAATAAAAGCTATAGAGTATTGGCTGTATCATGAAAAAGTTTGATAAAGGTGCTTGATTGTGTACCTTATCAGATAACGACAACCGGAACGGTCAGTCCGATATATGAGGTCTATCTATACGAAATAGTCGCCAGTCCACACGCACCCCCCCATGGCTGATAACGATTACCATACAAATGCTTATCGGATTGACGCATCGGTTTAGTGGAAAAGCGCTTTAAAACAGAGATTTTTTAGTTATTTTATTTCTATAAATGTTCCTAACATATTCGTACCTACGTTTAGATGCGCTTTTGTCCCTAGATTCTTCAAAAAAAACATGCCAGAAAATATAGCCTTTACGAATTAACGCCATGTTTCGGAAACATTCAGCGAACAAGACTCCGGGCATTACAAATACAGCAGAGGCTTCATAACAAATGTAAAGGGATTCCGAACGTGGAAGAAAGAAACAAAGCGAGGCGATGCAGAGCGAGAAAACAGTACTGTCAGCCGACTGGAGTGCAGTCACCTTGAATTATCTAGAGAACATATTCCTCCAGGTTCAGCTGTGTAACGCGCCTGCTCTTGGCTCTTTGACTGGAAAATTTTGATTCAGTTAGGAACCCGAACAAGAAAAGTACTGATAGGTGGTCCCCGGGTGCATAGTTAATGAAATGTATTTCCATTGAATCCATGCCTAACTGGTTATGCGCATAGTTATTGAAATTAATTACAAACTTATATTTAAAGGGGATTTCATAAAATTAATACGAATTTAACATTCAATAACTTGGAAATAAATGAAACAAATATAACAAAACCAATTACGGTGGAAAGTCGAAAACCTATTATAATTAAGGTAAATGTTTCGGGTGGAATTTCACAGTTAAAAAGGTCTATTTTTTGCGATTAAAAGTTAACACCCTGATCCGACCATCGCATCGTCCATTTGCAAAACTTTTTTTTTTCTGAAAACCTTTCAACTCCACAACTGGCTTAGGTGGCGATTGGAATCGATTCTCGAAGGTGCCAGTTGGAAATCTGTGTTGTTTTTTTTTACCCGAATACGGCGAAGCCAACGCAGGGTATGTGTTTGACTGGTACGATGTATGTGTAATGTGTATGTATGTTCATCTGTTCCCTTAGAACTTCTAAACTAATTATTATAAATTGATTAATGAGGTATCGTTGGAAGCGTCTTCATCGACCGCTGATTATGGGCTATGTGACGTCACAATAAATGGAATATGGCGCCCTCTAGACAATATAAAGATACATTTTGTACGCTGACATCAGCGTGTGAAAGAGACCACAACAATACATTTCTACAGTAAACATCGTGACGCGACGTACGGCGTGACGCTGTAAGCGGCCGAATGCGTTTACAGGAGACGTACCCCTAGTATGAGTTTTTACTAGCTCGACATAGAACGCGTCAACTAGTTCAATGTATGAAGATTTTTCGTTCATAAACGCGCCGGTAGGGGCGCTGTACAGGATCTTCATACAAAAGCGCTAGGTAACGCGTACTATGTCGAGCTAGTAAAAACTCATGATAAGTGTACAGAAGTTAATACAGCGAGTTAAACAAAAGCTTGTTCAACAAGACCGCAAAGGACACGTTTCCATAACTTTTCTACGCTGGCGCTGTTTCAAAGGAGATAACAAAGGAGAAGTATAATAAAAGCATTTTAGCTCCCATTATCAGACATAGCGAATGCTAACCGAAACCCATACGGATGTAAATGAACAGAAAAGTGCGTCATAATTAGTTGACTAACCTTCTTCGCCGCACAAACGTGAAGGAAACACTTAATTGCCATTCCAAGCTTGGGGATGCAATATTTTCATATCCTTTCAAATTGATGAACCTTATGCCTCGATGATAAGGTTGTCTTTTGAAGATTTATACGGTAAATTGTTTTGTTTTCTACCAGACCAGAACCACGATGTAGGACAGTGATATGGTTTTAACATAAGCTTGGTAAAACTCACGGGCATTTAACTGGGTATGTCAAAAACTTATACTTACGCTTTCTACTTACGCTTACAACTTATACTTACAACTAACGAGTTGCACTTACAACTTACAGTCACCAATTATGACTTACAATTTGTATTGTGCTTGGTACTTTTCAAACAATTAAAATATCGGATATCAGTTTTTTAGTTTGAAATCGCTATGATTCTCGTAGGTAATGTAATGTAATATTACAGCTACTGATAGAACTATAATTGAATATGGGACATTTGCCATAAATATACAAAATTATAATGGTTACGCCAAAACAAAAATGCCTGGTAAACTACAACTCAATTTGAAAAAATATAAATTTAGTCATAATTTACTTAAGAACTTACCTTAAAAATTCTCGAAAACAAAAATTTTTTCAACAACATTTTTCGATTTTCTGATTAAAAAAATTTGAACCTTTGATACTGTGTTCATTAATGTTTGGTACTAGAACGCTGCAGAGTTAAAATTGAACACATGGTGCCTGTCGCTCGCTCCGGTGGGTTGATGGATGAAATACCGATTGGAAGGTTTTAATGCATCTTCTTGATGGGTAAGACATTGCTCGTAAATTACTTTAGCTTCGTTACGTTTAATTAAGACACTTTACCTGGGTAGCTCTGAAGTGATCGTTATTACTCTGTATTACCATTGTTCAGAGGTTCAAGACGAGTGGAGGGAGAGAGCGGAGATATATGCCACTACACTGACCTCTAGTGTGACCTTTGTGAACTTCACATGAGTCTAACGCAAATGTAGGTACTTATGTGACAGTTTACTTATGTCTGTGGTGCATATAATAATAATCATTCCATAATAATGATATCTAATAATACCTATAATAATCATATTATTTTATCCCATCCAGTGCTACTGGGGGTAGGATAAAATAATTATTGGGTAATGACAGGTAGGATAAGGTAAAAAATTATATGATTATTATAGGTATTTACATATTAGATATCATAATAATCCAGTAATACTATATTGGGCATCACATTATATTTATAACAGATTTATAGATCTCCAACAAGATAAATGAATAAGACACACTATTCCATATGTAGTGATATGAAGATATTAATTCAGGCCATGAATAATAACTGGTATTACGTTAATCGCCTGAAATTAATTAAGCGTAATAATGTAGCATTCATATTAATGTTTATTGACGAGAACGAAAATACGAGCAATTTAATTAAGGTCGGCATGAATGCCGGTGTAATTATTGGGTGTACTTATTATAAGAAAGAATTTAAGCATAGGTTCAGATGCAAAAATATATAAATTCAAAGTTTTCTTCTTTCGTCGTTCTGAATGTTGTCAAAATGTCCAAAACCATGTATAGCTGAACTCCATAATGGCAATCCTGCCACTATGATTTTTAACAAGGCATCTGGGGTTTGTAAGTTTATTTGGTTTCTTTTATTTCCACAAATGCAGATCAGTTTTATGTAAGGCTAGAAAACGCTGTATTACGTCACAGAAACACAAACATTATTATAATATTAATAGTTATTACCCAGTGCACATTATATTGTAAGCTCACAGCTATATTAAAGATTATAATACAAACATTAAACGAGGTATTATAATAACGGGCTTCACTGCCTAATCTTCGTGCAGTTCTAACAACGAAAAGAGAAGACGAAATTCTGAATGCAATAAACGGGTTAACGGTTCGAACTCATGGAGCGAAATTGCCTACACATTGTAAAGTAAGCTTATAAAATTATAATAATACAGCGAAATCCGCTTTGGCAGGTTCGAGCGAGCGCGTGACTCTGCGAGTTCATGACACGTTGGCGCAAACTTCGGCGCGCTGAATTTTTATGAGTGTCGCCCCACGACACACCAGGGACTCGCGGCTTCTGAAACGACTGCTAGTCAAAGAGAAATGGAGATTTCGCAGTTACAAATGTGGAAGCAGTAGGTAGAGGCTGTATTTCTTCGCGGATTACTTTCTCGAAAGCACACTTGTAACGCCGCACCGGAATTTTTATTACCCACCGCTCCCCGAGGTACAGTTTCGCGACAGAGATACATTCGAATCATTATGTTTTGTAGGACCGTGCGCGGTGCGGCGAATATGACTTTAAATAAAGTGCCCGACGTACGATCCTGAAGGCGCTCGTACCGGATTCACAATTGTTCCTTACGCATAACAAATTCCTATTGCATGTTAATGTGACGGAATGTTAACGCCGCCGAGACTTTTACGATTGTAAGTCTTGACGGCGGTATTTTGTAAAGAGACAGGTGAGCCGTAAGATTTTATGTACGAGTTGACGCTCTTACCAAACAAAGTCTTAGAGACGAACTTGAAGATGTGTTGTGAGAAAGTTCATCGTATACATTGAAAGGCTTCACCTTACTACAAACTTTTATTTAGTTTATAATAATGACAAAGAAACAAAATGAAAAAAAGGATGTTTTGTTTCTGTTTTAAGATGGTTATCCTATCTTCTGAACATATTTTATACTCGTAAATCAGAAACTAAGTTGAGATGAGCAAAATCTACCGACTCAATCGCTACCCTGTTGTTAGGTTGTCGATGCTGTTTTGTGAGCCTTTAACAACATGTAAACAAAAATATGAAAGCTATAAATCAGAATTTTCGTTTCATAAACATATTTACCGCTACTTCGCTATAATGTGTGCGACGCGTAGGTTATATGCCTAACGGTGATCAGAGTGAATTTTTTTAACAATGTTGCTGCAATTAATGTATCGGTACAATGAAAGTGTTTCATAGTCAGCCTATAGCTGGTAAAACCCATACACAATAGGTTTAAGAGATTCTTAGATAAACTCGCACAGCCTAACATGATTAGTATCTTTTGTTTCCCAATTTGTAGTAGTGTTAGTCATAAACTGTGTAGTGTAACTTACAGGGAGAAAATTTCGTACAATATAATGTATGTTCTTGATAAAACACAGTTTAAAGAACTGCTTAGTAATAAGGCTGTTTCAATTAGTGATCGAAATTATTTATATTCCATAAACGTAGGTACTCTTTATTATTCTATTGATCGCAGTAATTAAAACTCCTAGTTTAGACTAAAGAGAATACAATCCTCAGTAGGTACAGCTATTGACCAAAGAAGTATGATGATACACTAAACATCAAACAGTCTAAAAAGAAATGATAGAATAAAGAAACGAAATTCTATTGAAGCCCATTTTATTCTGTTCGCACCGCAATCAATGCTTTTTGTATAAAAATACCTGTAATAGGTTTCATTGTTGATACAGGGCAAACTACATTGAGTTCCTCTTCCATTGACTGGTTTATTTTATTCCGAGTTTACTTTTGATTCAAATAAAAATGTTGAATTTGCTTTGCCCTTAAATTGAATTAAAACGATTGTACTTACGAGTAGGTACAGCGTTTTATTGAATAAAGTTACTGAAATGAATTTGAAATCTATTAATATCAGTAGGTAATGAGACTAATTTTATTGACTAGCTAGGTTTTTAGGACCAACTTAAGTAGTTCCAAATTCATTTTACACAAATTAAGTTAGTTAGGTATTCATTAGGATCTTTGTACGTAAACGTGTATTAATTTAATAAATTTTCATGTGTTATGGGTTAGAAAAGATAAGCTAAAAAATATGTACCATACATAACATTACTTTCAGCTTGCACTCGTATAAACTCATTGAAAGTACTACGGCGTAGCAGAACGTAGCGGCCTACAAATATTTTTTGCTACGTCGTAGTGCACCACTACAAAACCAACGGTGCTACGATCCCTACGCTACACTGTACGGTCAACACGTCAAATGTTTTGATTTGCAGCATCTGTCTCGCACCTATTTCACAAATACAAGAAAGTATATCAAAAAGGTCTCGTCATAAACTGATAACGTCTTTTTACAAATTCCAGCACATAAAATGTTATAACAAGTGCTCCGTAACGTAGTTATATCGAAGCGGCACGGCTGCTTGTTTTATTAAGGCTTGATGAAAACTTTACATCATCATATTTTCTGGATCGTTCACCTAAATTAAAGGTAATTTATATCCCAGTGTATACAGACGGCGCCTGTTCGAGCTTTATTAAACAAATAAAGTAATGAATTGGTGTGCTTTCATAAACAAACGTGCTGAAATTTGAAACTTTTGTTATTTACTGACGCTTAAAAGACACGGAGCGGCAATAAATTAGGGATTTCCATTATATTTTAAACTAAAATTCTGCTGCTTCATTATTTGCTTATCATTTTCAGCGCGTGAAATATTTACTTTGCTTCTCTGTTATTTCTGTACCTCTGGTGGTTATAAATTAAAATAAACCTCTGTAATTTTAACGCACAATCGTGGAAGATTTAAGACCAAAATGCTGTACTTGAGTATTTAATCCAACCAATCTTATCTCCATCATAAGATGATTTAATATCAAAAGTGGTGATGCCTATAGTGGCAGAACGGCCGCTTTACAATCAGAAGCTCGCGAGTTCAAACCCCAGTTAGAACACGTAGCAATGTGTATCTTGTAAAAATAAACACGTATGTACGAAATTACCACTCGGTGAAGAATATCCATTTTTTCCAAAAAAATATTTTAGAGAAATTATCATAATACATTTTGTTTCATGAATAAACTCGGGTTCGATACCCAATAACAATAATTAACAAACACATCGAAAGTAACACAACCTTCCGACGCTATCTGACACTTTCTAATACCTTTTCATATAGAGGTCTTATCACAATACGCTTTTTTTTTACTAGTTCTCTTGTCAGTCATCCGGAAGCAAATCCCGTGCAGCGATTCATGTATCCGTTGGATTCGAACTTAAAGACAGTCTGTTTGACAGGACGTTCCTCCATGAGGCTATCACCGCTTGTCAGGTTATAACATCAGCTCGTAACTCCTTATTTTTGCTTGAACAGATCATCCGTAGAACCTATCAATCCCCAAGGTACTGCGCGAGGATCATCAATGTAAACGACCCAATTTTTATTTCACATAAAATATCAAATGCTATAAAAAAGTCTTATGTGTTCGACAATCTAGTATCGATTACAACAGCGTACTATATAAGGTATTAGGGCTTGATCGATAGATACATGGGTGTAATTATCTCCTAGACATTTGTCCAAAAAATTTGTCCGACTCAAAAAAATAGATTTAAAACTTCACAAGAAAGTGTGTAGAGACTAGAGATATAGTATGAACATTCTGAATTAAAATCCTCTTGTTCATCGCGCCGGCAAATTTAAAATATAAATATCGTGAGACACCGCAGCTGGCAGTAATCCGTGCGCGATTACGTCGTAATCACACGCGCTCACTTTCACGGCACTAACTACGTTAAAGAGCGGGCGCTGCAACAACTATGGAATGTAATTAGCACGAGGGTGTAAAACAACAACAAAAATGTGAAAGGGGTGCCGAGATTGGATACGGTGACGTCGTCTGGATCTGATTTTGGAGCAGACATTTCTAACGTGATAATTAAGTATCTATGCTGCAGCATAGTTGTTATTTTCCTTTTCTAGCTTAATTGCATAGTGTGACAATGCTTAATCTCTGTTTAAATAAAAGCTAGCGTTAGGGTTTATCAACGCATGTACAGCTATCACACACAGTTTTGAGCCTGTGCGGTCGAAGCCGTGGAGACCATACCGTGGAGTATAGGCCTGTGGGGACCAGAAATCCATCATGTTATTTATCGGTCGATATAATCGCAGGTGTATTTGCGACATCTGCTTTTAGTTTTAGTACATCTTGTGTAATATTATGACGACGAGCGGTGCATTATCGAAAAGACGCGTCGTTCATCGCGTTCGATATATTAGGTATATCGTAAGTTCTCAGGGCATCTGGTCTTATGGCATTCCCGATTCTTTAAAATAATTAGGATATACGTTATCATAAAATTGATTCGGAAATAACGTCTATGGATTTTATTTATTTCGTTAGTGGTTTGCATTACCGACCAAAATTTGTGAAGTAAGTAAATACTTATTTTTATATTTGTGTTTTTACGTTTTAAATATTAGTATAGGATAACACAGTTAAAATCTATGGATTAATGAAAATTCTTCTTATCGTTGACAAATATTTTAGATGTTTTAGATGACTAAAATGATGTTGCGTGACCAATATTCATTATACCAGTTACTGTTTCCCATACTGCGTAGATTAGCATTTTGGGGACACTGGTTACTGGTAGCAGCTTAGACCAGGTTTATATTATATTAGTCTTAAGTTAGCGTCGTACCTAATTGTTTTCTTAATCCATTTCGTTCTGTCAATAAATGTTTCTGTTGTTGATAAGTCACTTGTTGTTTGAGTA
The DNA here is from genome assembly GCA_905147375.1 of Hylaea fasciaria. NCBI lineage: Eukaryota > Metazoa > Arthropoda > Insecta > Lepidoptera > Geometridae > Hylaea > Hylaea fasciaria. The sequence continues at coordinate 5,400,145 of LR990201.1, forward strand.
TACCCAGGTATTATTATTGTTTACCGATTATAAGATCAACATTTGTTCCCAACAAAATATTTACAAGCTTAGTAATAGACTTGTTTACTGACGCAGTTCCTAGAAGTTTAGATCGGCTACCTGAGAATATTTTTGATATAATAATATATTATTATTAAGAAGCCTTGCGGCGATTCTATACCTGACTTGCTAACTAAAGGCAACTAATTATACTCTTCTAGTAAACAATACCAGTATTTGTTATTTTTAGATATTAGTTTTCCATTTTTATCTTATACGAATTTGGAAATTGGACCAAAGATTTTTTTTGGAATGAAACTACTACGCAATAAGCAATACGATAACATGTTTAATTAAAACAAATCAGATTTGCCTTCTCCATAACAATAACCCAAGAGCTTCTGACTTAACGCCATTTGGTAACGATCGAGACTAATAGCTTTGATCGATATTCTAAAGCTTTGAGCGATGGAAACGTGCACATAACTTACGAAAAGTCATAGGCGGGGATCCTTAGTCCGGGATAGTCCTAGGATCGAACCCGGTTATATTGGGTTGCAAAGCGCACAAGTTACCTCTCAGCTACGAGTCACCAGAGCACACTAATAGTTAGACGACCTCGTATATGACCTTCCAAAAGGGTTAATGCTACTTCGTATTAATATAACAAAGTAGCTTTGCGATAGCATCACAGGCACTATCTCAATATCGTTTTCCCTCTATCCTACCGGGACATTCAATGCCTAATATCAGATAGCCATTCGTGTAGGTGTCAATTACGATTAAGAGCCAATCTGAGCTTCAGTACGGCCCGATATAGTATCGGCCGGAGACACCAAGCCCGCAGTCCGGGGACTACTCCCGCACGCCGACGTAATGGGACCTTGATTCTTATTAACTTGCGTTATAACAAGCTTTTACGTAAATAGGGAAAAGACGAAGTATTTGTCGTCGTGCTAAACATCATATTTTGTTATTATATTTTGCTTATGTAACCTGCTTAGCTCACGTTTCTTGTTTAAGCTTTAGTTTTTGACATAAAAAATAGTCTAAATGGAATTTAATGCAATGGACTTTTGATAAACCAAAACAATTGAAATATTTTGGTAGGTACCGTGTTTCATGTATTTTCAAAACATTGCTACTTTGTAAATATAAACCAGATGCAAAAAACAAACAATTATTTATGAACATAATATTCGTAAATATGTACCTACAGAGTTTACAATTTAGGCGGCGAGTCCATTAACTTTTATTAGATGGCTTCGAAACACTGTTGTTCCAATGTTTCATCACAAACTTTGCGGAATGACGCCTGTCAACCTCTTGTCATGTTACTTTCGCATGATGTGATGACGTGTTGGAATGAGTAAAGTCCCAAAGTCGGGCCCGCTGGGTCATGGTTGGGACAATGCAAAGTAATCTAATATAATCTAATTGTCTATGAATACAACTAACACTGTCTGATACGTATTCATTATGGAAGGGACAGAGATATTTGGCGGAAAACCGAAAAAGTGACGTTGATTTTGTATTTTTCTCAAACTTGTATTTTTGGATATTGTAGTAAGTAGGTAGGTATTGGTGGAATATGAATCATTGAACGCACGAGCACGACAAACCAGGCAGGTGATTTTTAAAAGTCATCGGTGATATCGATGTCTCTCTCGATCTATCGATATCTATAATATTGTCTCTGTAAAAGATGGTATTTTGGAGTGTAACATATTTCACAGCTTTTATCCACACATAATCACATGATTGTGTTCCATTCTACGCAGCAATTAGATTTTTTTTATCGGCTATTTTAGTGATAAATATCAAATCGCCGATGACTTTTAAAAATCACCTCCTTGACAGTTTTATAGTGAGTACACACGTCTTGTAATCGGTAACCAAGCATAATATGAGTTTTGGCGGGAATCCGATAGTAAGACGTTGTTGGTTTTGTATTTCTTTCTCAAACTTGTGTTTCTTCGTGTATTAATATCGATATTATATATAATATAATATTATATTGGTGAAATATTAGTCATTGAGTGTTCGTTAACGTGCACGAGTGTGGATAAATGATATAAAGCCATAAAGCGTCTCACTTCGCATTTTTCCCAAAACTTCCAGGAAGTTTCAGTAAAGCAGCCACCACTTTACTGAATCGTGACTTTGACTACCTATGTAAATAATCCAATTGACTACTTGACCAAGAGGATTGCTCTAATGCTATGACTTTCCTATTGTGAAGCAAAAAAATACTTAGTTATATATTATTTGACTTGACACTGGCTAAATGCATAAACCGTGCGAAGCCATAACTAAAACAAGAAAAAAAAACAAGAACCCAGCGTATTACATTAATATTATCACATTTACCATGCGAATGATAGTACCACAGTAATATCCAAAGTAACTAAGTACCTACGTCATGAATTTAATTTTCCTACAAAGTCGGCATTGAATTTTACTCAAAGTTTTATTTGCAATCTCTCAGCAGTAAAGCGATACTAAAGCGGTTCTTATCGCAACCAGGCTTATTATATGCCCACAGATATATAAATATACCTTCCCTATTATCAGCAGCACTGCTATCTTTAATTTTAAATACATACAAAAACAGTATCTGACTACCCAAGTTCGCACGGGTGAAGGTTTCTTCTCAGTGGCGCAACATATGATGCTGTTCAGGCAATTATTCCAATTTCAAGTACATCTTAACATATTATATTGTTTAGAATTACTTTATTGCATGCAAATATGTTACATACATTTCTTTATTTTTTATATGTTTGTTACATTTCTCATTTTTTCTATGACAAGGTATCCAGTTACTCGTATCCATCATTCGTCTAGTTAACTAACAATCTTGTTAGACAATGGTCAGGTTACTTTGTGTGCGAATTAGACCCGCTTAAATCTAGTTTTAATAATATGTTCTCTGTTCGCAATAGTATAAGAACTTCAATCTTGTTAGACCTCAAGCTATATATTTTCCTCCAACCTTTTTAAATATTATGGAATTCCCCAAAGTAAATTATCATTTATTAAATATCATTCACTATCTACATTTTGTTTTTATGAGGTCAGGTCATCATGCTGATAGGAATTTCCAAACAAATCAGGAAATTCCCTGTATTTCTCTAGTCAATTCACTGAATAATTATCAGCAATATGGTAATTATTAGTAGTAACTAGCTGCACCCCGCGGTTTCACCCGCGTTACATATACGAGTACAACACCTATAGTTATTTGAAAGATTGACGTTAGATATTTAGTTATGGACCGATTGACATTAAACAAATACTAAATGTTACGTGAAGCTTACCACAATATATTAGTGAAAAACACATCTATATCGGATAAGCCACATAGATTATATACATAGTCATAGATTATTCATGAGACTAGCGTGCACATACGCACAAACAAACAGACAAAAATTCTAACAATAATTGTTTCGGGTGCTATTTGCGGTGATAAATATTCCAATAATATTTTTTCTCATATATCTTCCATGTACAGACAGCGATATATTACATTTTTATTAATTATGTATAGAATAGATAGATACAGTAAACTGACGTCACTTTGAATAACAAGAAATAACAATGAACTGTCTGCCACTCGTGACTTTACTCGACTACATAGATTATATTCATCAGTTGGCTCATTAGTGTTTTTTTTTACTTGGCGTAATAAAGTGCAATGGCACACATACGCCACTAAATAAGTCTTGCCGCAAAAGTTTAAACAACGCGAGGTTACACGTCGATTTGTGGAATGGAATTGTAGGCACATCAGTTCATCTTTTGTGATAAAGACACAATATTTTCGCCAATTCACCGTAAACGTGACGTTGGCGACATTGATATTGGCTAACTATATGCTATATGCTTTAATTAATTACCTCTATGCAACAGTTAGACAAACGATTATTTTTTTGTTTTATATAGGAACATCATACGTATTATTATAAGAAGCAGACTTATCAAGTTTAGGTCAATAAAGTTCACTTATAGATAGGCACGTAACTACGCGCATATAACACCTATATTGTTTGAAGATAGCTGTAGTCATATTATAATTTAGAAAGAAATCAGCGGTCTCGGTCACCATGTTTCGTATATTTGGTGTCCTGTTTAAATTAACTTTAATAAGTTACGCGGTTGGAATAACAAACTTGAATGTTAGTTTTGTAGAAAAAAATGAATTCGAAGAAAAATTTGCTAATTTGGAAGAAACTATAACAAAACAAATGCACCAACTGGAAAGTAGCATTATGGATAGACTGTTAAAATACATCGATACCAAAATAAACGAAACGAACCATGACTTGGAGGAGTTTTCAAAAACATCGAATGCAACCGTGGATCCACCAAGAACTTGGAAGAAAAAATCAAACAGACATTGAACATGACAGAGGAAAAAATAATAGAAAAACTTAACACAACAATGGATGTATCCAACAAAATTGTAGAAGAGAAAATCGAAGACAAAATAACACAAACACTGAATTTGACAGTGGTTGCATACAGCCAGAACTTAGAAAAGAAACTAATACAAAAATTCAACACAACGGTGGATGCATCCACCAAGAGCTTAAAAAAGAACATGGAGGAAAAAATATCACAAACTTTGAATAAGGAAATGGATGCATCAAACAAGAAAATAGAAGAGAAAATAAAACAAACATCGGAAAGAATCAACGAGAAATTACTCAAAATAACAGATCGTAAGTTGAACAATTTGTTATCACTGAAAAATGTGGGTACCTTTCTTTTGCTTAATCGCATTCTAGTAAAACCGTCACCGTGGATCTTGCATTTTTAAAATGCAAAGCGTGAGGACGCGCGTCGTGGCATGGCATAGGTCGAATTTTGTGCCGCGAAAATATGGAATCTAGGTACGTTCTCCAAAGATTATAGTCCTCGTAGTTTTCAGTTCTTTAAGCACAGGGAGTTCTAGTTGCGGCCAGGCCCTGTAATTAAACAAAATAACCGGCCAAGTGCCAGTCCGAGTCGCACACGTAAGGTTCCGTACCATTATCTATAAAAACGGCAAAAAACCAAGTTTGTTGTATGGGAGTTATATGTTTAGCATTTGTTGTTATAGCGGCAACAAAAATTCATCATTTGTGAAAATTTCAACTGGCTAACTATTACAGTTTATGAGATACGGCCTGGTGACAGACGGACAGACAGACGGACGGACCCTTTTACCCTTTGGGTACCCTAAAATGGAAAAATGTTACATCTTACTAACTTTGGAGTCATTTTATAATTGACAAAATTCTAGTTATAATATAAGGTATTGAATATTATTTCAGAGTTACCTTGTAAGGAGCTGTTGCTGAATAACAATAGTCAGACTGATTATAATGAGATAAGCAGTGAGACTCTCAACCACTCGATGCTGAAGAGGAATTCCTCGGGCCACCTCACGTACTTCGTGATGTATTTCGCAGTAGAAGGGGAGGAGTACGCGCGACTCGGACTTAAAAGTTACACGAGCGAAGCTATCCAATATCACTTACGTAAGTAGGTACATCATTATTAGCAATATTGTTTGAAAGAATTAGTTTACTAAAACATTAATACAATCATTCATTATTAAGGTTATGTATTATGTGGTTATGATATGGAGATTATTTATTGTTTATTCCTAACAGATATGGGATGGAACCATAACAAAAAAACGGATTTGGACTCATGGTCCAAAAATGGATGGACAACTATGAAACATATTGAAAGTCCTAACATATTTTCCAGTACAGAATTCAGAGCATATTATGTTAAAATAGACGGCGGTAAGTTGCACCTGTTCATTGCATAAAATCAAGTACTTTTAACGACAAATAAGATGGTTTAAAAATTAACTTTAAAAAGATTGTAACAGAATGACCTTTTCAGTGACGAATCCCACATCACCTAAGAATGTGGGATTTATGTGATTGCAATCTGAGTCTGCGACCTTGGTTGTTAATCTTTCACTTCAATGTCGCATGGACCACTTATTATATATTTTTCAATCGACACAAATCCTAAATTAAAATAGGGGAAAGTTTGCATAGAGATAAAAACTTTTTTTTTTTCAGATAAACTGGAGTTTGGCAAGGCAGGGAACAGCATTCCACTTATAACCTACTACGACAACAACTTAGCTTTAATCAGATTCTACTCCTTTTTTAATGGCGGGGCAAAACAATTAAAAATCCGTTACGACTGCCCGAACATCGCGCAGGGTACTCCAGTTAAGGTTTAAGGTAACAATATGAAAACACTTGAGACACTTAATTAAGTATATTTTGATTCAAATCCTAAATTATGATATACCTCATTGTTTTGACGTACTTTCGATATAGCATACACCGCACTCACGTACTTTCGAACTAACGTACATCGAACTCCTATTTTTTCGATATATAGCATACATCTTCAAACAAGAGAAATACAATCAAGGGTTCAGTTCAGTAGAGGTCTGTCTGTGATTCTGTCATGAGTTTTCCTCTTGCTGGAAAATATTGAGTTAGTAAATTCGCCTAAAATAAAAATGTAGTAGGTATATTGTATGCACCAACAACGGTGGTAGCAAAACAGTAACACGTGTGACAGACAGACAAAACAAAAGACAGACTTAACACGTTCACTGCCAAGAAAAAAAGCAGTCATTTTCATTCAGGCCATGACGGTCAATGTTGGGCGACAGGTAACATTTCCGTTCGGGCCGCGTCGCCCACTGGTGACCGCGCATCAGACGTGTTTTTAAACCTCTGTGACAGTGGTGAGCCAGCGGACAGAGAAATCTAACTAATTTGTATGAAGAGAGACCCGCGCGGCCCTGCAGTCTAAGCTATATGCCTTGGTTTTTACAAACGAATCACAGCTAAGGAAAAATTGGCTGGTTTTCTTGTTGCTTACATTTTCTTAGAAAAACGTTATGGATTTTACCATAATTACCCAATTATTAGATAGATTAAAGCATAAATTATAAATCCTAAGTATCTAAAACACACAAATGTTTGGTAGTTTTTACAACATAATACCGGCTGTACCAATTTTGATAAAAAAAAATATAAATAGAAAAAATAATAGGCTAAACCCTTTCGAATGGATTTTGGAGTATTTATCTGCCACATATAATATTATATAGTGTTACCTCTTCTTCAAGTAGTCTCGCCTTTAAAACCAGTAAATGGGCTACCCTTTCATTAAGATCCCATTGAAGGGTTACCATTTCATTTTGGTATTCAATTGAAAAGGTAACACCTTCACTTTGGTTTCTTCGGGTATTGCACAATGCACAGGCCTTGAGATAGGTTAGATTAGAGCGTAAGTTTTATATTTTGAACAAACATTCATCATGTTTGTTCAGCGGGAGTATGCTCGGAGGGAAAATGGCAAAACAAAAGGAATTGTACTTCAATAAAATTTATCACCAAAAATAAAATGATTTCTAAGTTGATTGTTATAACGACCATAGGTACTTGATTGTACCACCCTAGCTGGTGCAACGTAGTTTAGTTTTCAAGTTTTAGTTGCTTGCTAGTCAACATGCTATTTTGTACTTATGCGACGCCATGAGGGATCAAATTACACCGCTTCGAACCGGTATGGGTTACCGTCATACTATTTGAAGGGGCTACCCAACCGATTGGGTTTTTGATTAATACCCTAAACAATAAATCATAATGGTTACCATTTCAATACGTAACCCGAATTGGTGGGTATTAAAAGGGCTACCTGTTGAAATAGGTTATCGTTAAATAGTGTTACCAATATTTTGTGGGGTTTTATTAAAACATTCAAATAAACCTAATCAATACCCGTTAAAAAGGTAACCAAAATCGTCCCTGCGCACGAGTGAGGCGCGGGCGGGTGGGCGACGCGGGGACCGCGCGGCCTCCTGCAACGTTTTTTCGGTTTTCTCTCCACAGGGGCCACGACGGACAATGCTGGGCGACGGTCAGTAACTCTTTAAAACACAATACTACGTAGCCTGTGTTGAATTAAACTTGTATTTTTACGTATAATCTATTCATTAAACCAATAAAACACAATGACGTTTTTTGGCCGTTTCCATGTTTTTCGGTTGGCCCAGTGCTAAAGTCGAGTGTCGCCCACCATTGACCGTCATGGCGTTGAACGTGTTAATGAGTTAATTGTTAGTGGAATTCGAATAATAAAGCTCACGTTTGAAATGCTTGTATTTTTGCAGGTTTTCACGAACATACTTTGAGGTCATCATCACGTCATCCCGCTTTGTCTTCGACCCACGTGATGCATATTGCTACTGTGTAATTTTATTGGACAATACCTTCATAGTGTCTGTGTACAATAGTTAGATACTTAGCTTTCAAATAATTTGTAAGGTATCTTGATGTAAAAAAATTGTTCACGTTTTCTTGGATAATAAACACAAATTATAAATCATACATTATTTATCTGTATTCAAAGTATATCGCAAGGTTCGGTACTTTAAGGCATTCGTGGATTCATTACCCAAGCTACGAATACCTTTTGATTAAATAATAAAAATGCATGATCTCTTTAGTTCCATTTTTTCATTCTTTCGAAAAGTACCTGGGTACGTAAAACCGTGCGCTAAAGTGCCAGTGTGAACTTGTTTATGATGTTGAGATAGTTAGATACTAAAGTGATTACAATAATTATGTAGTTCTTAACATAACAAGCACGGTCTCACCTACATTTTTATTTATTCATCAGTACATGTAGCGCCTCCCCACCTTTGTGCAAATGTATTCGATATATTCAGCCACGGCTTTGATGTCGAGAAATCTATAAAAGATTTGTAGATATTCATTCTTCGAATGTGCGCACTTGAGCGCATTTCTTTTCGATAGTAGGTACGAGTAGAAGTATGATATTAATGATTTCTTTGCGAGTTATTTCCGTAAACCGGAGTTGGAGTGGAAGGGTCGGAAGGACCACAATGGGGAGGACAGTTGCTTAACCGATCCGGTTTTTAATAGTCCATTGCTAGATCAAAGCGTTAGTCACTTAGGTTTACGAGATTCAGATAACTTCATTGCCCTCAACAAATAAAGGTTTGAATTAACTATTTGATATATATTTTTTTATCTGAAGTTGTAACGTGTGACGCCTTGTCTGCCGGTAAGTAACGATGCAGCATACATTAAGGAAGTATTAACCGTTACAAATTGTAATGTAAATTTATCTTTTCACTAGCTGGCCCGAAAAACGTTGTCATGTCAACTGACAAGCCATTTCAAAAATATTTTAGAAAATGAATGATCATATTTCTCTCTTTTTCGTAAAACTACACCATATTTTAATAGTTAGTCTGCTCTTCGGAACGGAGACAATTCTAACAAAGCAAAGATATTTAAAATGGGTAACTAACAAAACTTTGTTTTATAATTATTAAGACTTAAAAAGTGTTTCTCATGACTTGAATATTGTATGTGATTAGTAGGTACTAATATTTGTCTATTTTCATCACATCTTGGCTATTATTTAAAGTGCGTAATTTTAGTTCGACTTACAAATGCCCGAAAACGTTAGTGCGAAAGACTATTTTATCCCTAAGGAATTTTTTAATATAATTATGTATGTATTATGGGCTACCGTAAACTATATAATTTTACTAAAGATGATGAACTGTTTGTGGGTGAACTGTGGCAGGACCATACACAAAGAGACAGTGTTAATTTAAATAATGCCCCCTGATGTAGCCATTTTAGAAAATTAATATTTTCCGGACTTCCGCCATACGGAAAACGGAAGCCATGCGTTTGTGTAGCCTCTCTAGTAGACACTCAGGCAGTTACTAAATAAGGTTATTCAAATAAAAGTCATTATAACTACGTTTATTACCAAGCGAAGGTTTAGAAGTCAAAAAGGTGTATGAAATAGACTGCTTTAGAGCTATAAGACTGGATGTTTAATAATACCCTAATATAGGGTTCAATTTATCGTGTAATAAAATAAACAAATTATCATTCATCGTGAAGAGTAAGGCTGATCATAGTAAACAAGTGAGATCCATAAACCACTACTGGACCAGCGTTAGACTGTGGTCCATCTTTTGAAGGCCCGTTTCCCTTCAGAGAGAACGGAATTGACAGAGGACGATGATCTTAACGACGATGATAATGTTTTCCACATGATTGAATCAGAGTTTATTCTCAGCTGTGCCTGTAACTTCAAACGCTATGTTTTCACGCCCCATATCTCTTTGTATTTCCGAGAAGGCTTTTCCTCTAGTCTCCGGGATAAAGAACAATATAAAGATACAAGTGACTATGCAGCAGGCAGCAAACATCCAGTACGTGGCCGCTGGGCCTATGGCCTGAGTCAATGACCCGAAGTACCGAGTCGTGAGGAAGGTGAATATGGTGGCTATAAACACTGCAAAAGAAACCCCCATAGCTCGCGAGGGTCCGTCGAATAGTTCCGCACACAGGTTCCAGATTATAGAGCCCATACCTGAAAAAGAAAGACCAATGAAAATCAAATTATTAAGATCGACTGGACAATACCCAGCAGTGGGACGAAAAATGCTGTGAATGTTGACTAAAGAAAATACTATACAATATGCCAACACACATAGGTATGTAGCAATTGAAAATTTGTATGAATATAAAAAAATAAAGTGTCTTGTACTTGTTATATTGTGTGGTTGCTTCCAAAAGACTTTGTAACTGCTTGATTTTTTAATGAAATTTTAGTTTGTACATACGTAAGGTCCTGGAATATCATAGCGTGAAGATGAGCTCCAAACTGTGACAGAATACATAATAGTGTCTGATAAAAAATACGTGACTCGTATTTAATCATGTTTTGACGAACGTTGCTTTATCAGCAACTATCGCGTAGCATTAATTATTGGAATTATAATTGTACCTGCGTTATAACAGAAGATTACAAGAATCAAAGACACTAGTGGGAGGTAGTTCAAGAATCCAGCTATTTCGTAATTTTCATCTCGCAACTTAAAGAATGTACCCAGGCCGATCTGAAAGAAGGTAATGCTAAATATTTAAACAATAAAGGAAAAACATACTAATGTTGGCTCACAATTAGATGTACCTACAATCTGTACATAAATCGAGGTCCTGACCAACTGGAGATATTGAGTTAAAAATGGACTTGAAATTTCAAAAGTGCAGAAATAGGTTAACGATCTCTCGATAAGTTATTTATATATTTGAGTATGCTGCTTTGTCATTTGAAAATAAATAAACTGAGATAATTATTCTTGCATCGTATTCAGATTAATAAAAAACTAACCTGCGGAGAGCAAATAGTTTAAAAAAATATATTATGTTCTTTATTCTTACCATTCCTATTGTTAGTCCAATCAAGGATATGGTCAAAACTGGCTTTCTACCAAACCTATCCGTAAAGCTGATGGTGAAGCCACATGCCAGCACCTGGATGCATCCGATAATGACTGACGAAACCTCCGGCCTCACAGTCGTGTGAGTCGATTCAAACACTGTTTGTAAAGAAAACATCACAGCATTAAACCCCGTCATTTGCGAGCCCACCGCCAAGACGAACACTTTACAAATAGTTTTTAGCACAACAAAATCTTTCAGTAGGTTCATTTTGTTTATTTTTGTACGCATATTCAAATTCAGAGAGTACTCATTTAATTCTTCTTGGATCGCGTCTTTTTGGCGTAGCTGCGTCAGTACTTTTATTGATTCTTCTATTCGACCTGAAAAATGATTAGTATCGGGTCATAAGTGCTCGATCACGTTAACTTGCGGGCTTGGTGGCGGGCGCGGGCGCGTTGGCGGGCGCGGGCGCGGTAGACGTGGCTTAGACCGCACGTGCGTTTTGTACGTGAACACTTGGATATTACGCCATATTATGCTTGCTATTTAGTGACTGCGCCCGCCACCGCGCTCGCGAGTTAACGTAATAGAGCACTTAGATTTATGAATTACTGTTCAGTTGACAGTATTGTCGACAATGTAGTCTTTATTCTTCTAAGTCTACATACATAGGTATCCTTAAATTAACAGCCTCGATAACGTTGGCGATGAACGCAATGCGTGTGGAGCAAGTTCCGATTCCCGCACAAGGCAAACTTGTATAATTATATAACTTGTTTGAGTCTGGTTGTTTGTAGAGATCTTAGTGTCTGTTTCTTTAAAAATTTTGCAGAATAAGAATGGCCAGTAAACTTAGACTATCCTGTTTCTTTACCTTTAGCGTATAAACTGTACGGAGTCTCAGGTAGAAACAGCATCAGTATAAAGGTTGCAAACGTAGCACACGTGATTATGATAGCTAAAGTCATATAATCCAGAAAGGGCCCTATGGACAGTATGAGCATTGAGCCGATTGCTGACATTATCTGAGCCACAGTTCCAAGTCTACCTCTATTTTCTCTCTGAAAATAAATAATAAATCAAAAACAATTTATGAACGCTTCAGTGGTATAATGCCGATACTGTTTGAATTTGCTGTTGATAGCTAGCTAGTATACCTAAAAACACACAAAGGTTTGTTCATCTGTTCATGCAACAGTAGAGATAGCAATTCGTTTGAAGTTTTTGTATTTTTGATGGGTTTCACTGTGCGTTTGGTAACAGTAATAGCTGGGGCCCAAGTCGGCTATTTGGCAACAATTTGCGATTGAAAAACAATGCAATCAATATGCAATGTTAATTTTGGCTAAAGTCGGTAGTCTGGTAGATTATCAATCGTAACTTCATTGAATTACAATTGTCTCGTTTTCAAATTGTGGGAGTTGTCGACTCCCATGAAAGTCATAGAGGTCTAGCTTCTAGTTACCATGTGTATTATTTAAATTAAAAAAAAAGCTATGGACTTACTTCAAATAATGGCCAAATGTCAATTGCAAATGCCTCAAATCCCTCAAGTTTAGGTAATCTGTGGTCCAAGTGAAGTGTTTTTGTCCGCGAAAACAGCTAAATACAATCTATTTGGCTTGCTAAGCCAACGCGCTAAGCCACTCTTAATTAACTTTAAGAAATTCTTTGGAATTTAGTAAATAAAATAGTAATTTTAATTAAATTTACTTTTAATTTGCACTTGAACAATTGATAAAAAGCAATGTTTTCACAATTGTGATTCCGTAGACAATTAGCCATGGGAAAAGCTGTCAAAAAATAGTAGACTAGAGATTTTTGCCAAGATTGAAATGCAATTATCTATTAGACTACGGACGTACTACGGATTTTTCAATTACTTTGCTATGATCACAATGGTAATGCAATTGAAATGTAAATTGTTAACAGGCTACCGGAAGTGTCAAAAGTAACCATAATGGCTGAAATCATTGATAATCCATAATCAATTCAAATAGCAGACTTGGGGCCCTGGTTAAAAAATAAACGTATTATTTTATTATAGAATTGTGGCACCACCATTACATACATTTAGCCTTTATCATAGCCAACAGCATCACGCTGGTAAGATAGCGGCCTAAAGCAAACCTATCGAAAATAAAACAAATATTCTTATCATATCGTTACTTACGCTAGCTATTTCTGAACAATACGTCGAAGTAACAGAACAGCAAAAAATATCAGAGATGCCGCTTATAGCTCTCCCGAATAATAGCATCCAGATATCTTTCACGAAGAGAAAAAGGAGACAGCTTATCAGCCTCGGTATAGAGCCTAGGATAAGCGTGTACTTTCTGCCTAGACGATCAATTAGGTAACCGTTGTAGAAGAATGCTGGAAATAATAGGATAACAAATGTAATTAGTATGAATACTAAAATAAACCGCGAATAAACTTTCGCGAACTGAATACATGTTAATTAGTATTTAAAAAGGGTCGAATTCGCGCACAAACTAATATCAAAATATATAATTAAAATACCCCGACGTTTCGGCCGAGTTACATCGACCGTGGTCACGTCGAGGTTTGTCAAAATTATATGTGTTGATATTAGTTTGTGCACGAATTAGACCCGTTTAAATACTAATTAAAACCGCGAAGTATTCCTGTGTTTTATGATAGATAAAGTATACATTACAAACTAAGCAAGCAGTAACATTACGGTCAAGTGTTGCGCCATTCAGATACCCTGATAAATCTTTAAATATTCGATGCAGTCGTAGTCCCTAAAGCCAGGAGTCTTCGAGGAGACTTTCGGAAATAGTCTGTGAGAGCCCAGTCCCGTATTAGACTCATATTTTTTTATTCCTTCGGCCAAATCTAATACAAAGTCAGAAGTTGGGGAAATGCTGACGAAAAATTCAGCCACAGTCCTCAGAGTACTAGACGGCCTCCGTGCATTAAACTGGTGACGAGGAAATTGCGAAGCGTGTGATGACGTGTTTGATTCTCTGAGTTTGAGTGTTTTATCGGTCCATGGACCCTCTAGATACAGATAATCCTAGTTAGGGGCAGGATCAGCGAATCTGATCGTGACTTAATGACAAGTAAAAAATAACCCACCTGTCATACCCACCAAGCTGGAAACGGATAAAAGCCAAGCTCCTTGCTCAGCAGTAATCATTTCAGGAAGCACTGTCTGGTTCGCATCGTTCAGTTGTACGAGTAGAGGCGAGAGCCATGCAACATGTAAGCCAAGTTGCAGGAATGTGAAATCAGCTGCAAATAGAAGATGATTAACGATCCGCATATAAGTACAACAATTTCATCAGTACTTATTTATTATAATACTAGCTGCGCCCCGAGGTTTCACCCGCGTTTCACATTAGAACACTTATATAGAGCGGTGGCTGTTAGATATGACTTGTAACATTGTCAGAGAAAATACTGAAGTTAGGTATGGGCATTTCGGCCAAAATAATGTCCAGCCAACGGCCGAGCTGTCTCCATTCAATTTTTTTACCTGCTTATGTAGGGAGCGACTTGGCCGACACTTAAAATACACCGTACATAATATAAACAATATAATCAATTGAAATTACATTTTACTCACTTACCCACTACTACTGTGATATATTGCCGTAAAGTTGGACCAATTTTGAAATTATTATACATGATTTAAGTTTCAAGTAACATAAATTGTAAAATCACAGCCACGCTCACCAGTTCACGGAAAATTTTGAAAACATTTCATGAAGTAGGTACACGACAATTATCCAAGTATTAAGGCATACTTTTATTTGTTTTTGCGAGATTACTATGTATACTCGTACTTGTTCATCCAAGATAAGACGGTATTATATGCAATAAAATTGCATTAACCGGTACGTTGTTACTATAGGCTTAAATTACATGACTAGGCAAATACATTTTTGACTCTAAAACTATAATTACACTAGTGGTTCTGGGAACAGTAGACCCCGCGATCAGAGAGGAGCTTAACAAATATCGTGGTGAAAGGTCTCCCCCTTTTGCTCCCGTTTTCCCCAACTTTAACAACTAATTTTCACATAAACTTGTTCAGACTAGAGACAATGTGTTACCTACTCAAGGTTTGCAGCAAATATCACAACTATAAGCTAATAAATGACGCTACAGCAAACTTTTTGCCCTAATTATCCCCCCGTCAAAAATTGCTCTCGACATAAAAAAGCGTTAAAAATCAAAGAACCTGTATACCAAATCTCGTAAAAATCGGTTGAGAGATGCGACCTGTGGCCCGGAACAAACAGACATACAAACATCCGGACGAAAGCAAAATCGGCCACTCTTAAAATGGAGCCCTTCGCTCACTTCGTTCGCTCGGTCAATAAATTATGTATAGGTCGAAGGAAAATAATAAATGTAAAATGTAGGTATTTTTTTATGATCTCAACTCTCAACTGATTTGAAAAGACGTTGTGAGTGATTGTGAAGCAGAAGCGAAGCACGCTTGCGTAAAAGTGTGTATATTCAGTCGTGCCATGATTTTGAAAATTGTTTTTTTTTTTACGTTAACGAATTGAGCTTTTATCGTGTGATTGAAAAGCAATGAAAAACTCATTTGCCCAACCGCCAGAATATTCCATCTCTGCGTTTCATATTGTTTTAGGATGGATTGTCTCAAAAGGGTTGCCGGAAGGCTGAATATTCTAATCTAAACCCATCATGGTTATTTTACGGCCATCATTTATTCAGTTTGATAGTATTCAGGCCCCATTTGCATTAGTCGATAAATTGGTTGATATAGGTACCCCGAAGCATAATACTAGGTATAACTACGTATTTAGGTAAATAAACTCCTTCGCTAAAGTAAAGAGACATTTTGGCTTACTAATTTGTTTTAAGGCAAAATTAAAATATGTCGTCAAGAATTGATTCCGTATACCTACACATTACAGTTAAATTAGTACAGGGTCTGATGTGACATACAGAAATATGTAGAGGCAATGTAAAAGTATAGTCCTATTCGGTTTATAAATAGAGTACTAAGGTTTAAAAAAACATTGAGATTTTTTTTTTTTTAATATAATATTCATCCAGAAAACTCTGGTTTGCAGACTGACTTGTGCCCAAATATTAAATAAATATATACCCAAGTATTAAAAAAGTTTAATCAAGATAATTGAACAGTACAATATTCAAAGTAATAGGCTATATAAATAAACTAAATTGACAAAGCGCGGTCCTAAGAACAACAGGTCTGAAGGACGCTTAATATTCCGAACATCAACGTGCACTGTTGATAAAGATTAAAATAATTGTAAATTAATTGTAAAAAGAAATATACATTGTACTGCCTATAGATCGCCGTTCACGCACTTTATTTGAGAGTAGATTTATAAACAAAAGCTTCCTGTCCACTCTCGTCAAATTTGAACACATATTATTATTGTGTCTAAATATTTTCTCCACGGATCGACGTCTAACCCTCGCTTTTTCTAACTCAATAACAAGTTCACAAGTAATATAATTAGGAATGCCAGGATTGAGTAAGAAACCGCGAGTGATAGACGTCAATTTTGTGGATAACATTTTTACAAACATCTGTTTAAGTCTGGTTTGAACTTTTGTGGTAAGACAGTAAGTTGGTATACCCGTCAGGTGTCAGTAAATGTAATACACGTTTTCATCGTTTTATTGTCAGGAAACATTTCGTTTTCTATTCGTATATCATATTCAGCTAAAAACCTTAATTGTAATTTTTTCTACATAATATAATTTCACTCCACGGATTCATCCTCGTGGTCTATAATCCTACAGGAATCGTAAAATTTTCCGAAATTAAAAGTATGTACTGTATACGTCAAAATAAAGTACGAATGTATTTCCTATACCAAAGTTTTAAACTTGCTCAGATTTTCCATGTAAGGTTATAATAAAATGTTGAAAATAAGGTATAAAACCAAAATCAACTTACCAGTCAAAAATGAAGAGAATCTGAGCAGAAATTCGGTTTCAAGCTACATTAAAGAAGCCAAACTGCGGCTACTAATTACTTACGGTGGTGCTCTCGCTCGCCTGGACTGCATCAATATTGGGCCGCCCCGGCCGTGTGTCCGGCCCGGGGCGGCGCGGTCCCCTGCCGCCTCTTGTCACTGCTAATTTGCACACAATTGTTCATCCCCGCTGAAAGTATAGAAATGAGAGGAGAAATGTACTCTCGACTCCATGTAACTCTCTAATTGGACCCACCAAATTGTATTCCATTCCGGACCGAACGATGGATGTTCGTTAAAACTTCATGTCGGATCGAAATGTTAATTCAGATACTTTGCAAGTGATTTTGTTAATCAAGGACGATCAAACGCTGACTTGGAGATGCTTCGCTCAAAGAAGGGACTTAAAAGTTATTTTAATGTAGGTACTTATCGACAAAAGTTATAAAAATCTCCATCTTCTTTTTTTAGGCTCACATACGGTCGACGTTGTACCATAATTTTTTGCACAGAAAACATTAGGTAGGTACTTATCCACCCTCGTCATTTTTCCTTCTTCTCCGAAATGCCAACTTAGGTAATTAGAGTTAAAAAATGATAGCGTTGTAATTTATGATATTCTTTTTATAGTTTGGTAATTAATGTACCTACTAAGTAAATTGTATCTCTAATTACTCAATTGCATCATAATGACGCTGCTAACTTTTGTTATGAATAAATAATTATATAGTACTAACATAGATAGTGTACTCGTAGGTACATTTATATCAAATGACAAAAATTACTATACTTACCTACAATTTATAATTTTCATGGTTCCGTTTTTGGTTTCAATTTTGTCCATGGTGTACACAAAACGTTTTGTTTTTGTATTGTCACTATGGTATTTGCGTCGTGTAATAGGAAACGCACGTGAAGGGAATACATAATTAGAGAATCCCAGCTGGAAAATATGTGAACTTTTTAGCACTTTGGCTCAGTAAGAAAATTATACTCATCTCTGGGCATCAGTGGATATTCAGGACTTTTCACTGTGACATAGTACAAAAGTGTGTAAAATACGTTTACAGTCCACTCTACCGATACGATATTACTGAAAATTGGAGAAAAACGTGTAATGAACGCATAAGGCCGGGGCCTGCTGCCGAATACAATATTGCAAAACTTAAAATATGAATATCAACTGTTTTTATATAATGTAAAACGTACACGGTTTATTTTTGCTGCCTACTTACTTTTCAAATGAAAGGGCAAGAAAATTGAGGAAATGTAAATAATACTGTAGTGATATCAACTGCATACTTCCTACACCTTTGCTTGTGTCATGAGTGACCAGAAATCACTTTTATTATTATCAAATTGAGCCGAAGAAATCGTACGCCTTATTTCTGCCATATAAATGCTTGTATAACTCACGCATTAATCAAATAGCGTTCAAAACACCATTTCATTACAAAATCACAGTCCAAGCGACACATACGGATAGGGTGGGTCAGAGTCAGGCGTCCCTAAGTGCACAGTCGTGTATCGGTTGCCAAATCCTTTGGGGATAGTCCGCACAATCTCAATGCCTTCCAGTAACAAAGCTTCACACGAGTGACAATTTTACGTACGCACACACACATTAAAAGTACCTAGTATTAAACTAAACACAGATATAGATCGATGAAATCGGCGGCGCGGCGTTGCAATATAAAAATGACGTCAATGATTTAGAATGGATACTGGATAGGGCGATGAGGAGATGGACAGATGTAACATCTATCAAATTAATAACTATTATTCCACTTTTTTGACATATTGGACACATGGTTTTAGTAAATTTATCAAGATTAATAGGTATTGATTGTTTAGCTAAGATGTTTAACGAATTTTTATCGTATTGCATCAACAAGAATAAATATAATGTAGAGATCGCAAGAATTGTGTTACTGTTTCATTGAGTGTATTGTGTCCCCATGATTCAGTGCATACGGGCCACAGTTTTAATTTTATTTTGTGCAGGCTCTACTCCGATTTATAGACTACACTGCTCGTTTATTTCGGACAGTACCTGAATTTGATACAACCCAGTTGAAGTTATTGTTAAGTATGGGTTTGTTTAATTTCAATTAAGCGTATGAGGTAGGTATGGACTAAAATGAAGTGTGAAGCATTTTAGCCAGTAAGTAGGGGTGTAAAGTCATGTAATAAGTTATTGTATTGTAGGGATTTGTTGTACAGTTACTGATACCTTTCAGCTTGGTATATATTATTTTTCTTTAGCGAAATTCTTGTCCGGGTCAGGTAGATATGGGACAAACTAGATAGCTTTTGGAAAGATTGGCATTCGAAAGCAACGAATCGTAAATAGCTGAAAAAGAATTTGACTTTGCAGTGAGATAATGGTTTGATAATCATAATTTATAATATTGGGAAAAATAATGAATAGGCGTAATCAAGCTTGCTACGGGCGGGCCGCATCATCGCCGCTGGATCTCTCATCAATCACATCGGCTTTTCTCAACCACAACATGTCTTATTACCAACAAAATCCCGACGAGCCATGGAATTGGCAGTATCGGGAAATCGGTAAAAAATTGGACCTAGCATTTGCGATGAAGTAGACTTTAATGAGAGCCGTCGACTTTTTATTTTATTTTAGCGCAAGCTTGGTGGTTAACCGAAGCATTCACCTAACGAAAAGCAAAAAGATAGAAAAATAAGAGAGGATTTCTACAATTTAGGACCCACTTCTTTGTTTTAAAGTAAGAAATAAAGAAACAATAAAGACGGATTCACCAACCGACACTATAAAAAGGATTCTCGATTAGCACAGCATACGGAAAAGAGATCTGCCTACACTGCTGCCAAAGTAATCCAACCAGGCTGGCTTCCTTATAGCAGTTTTAAATCTTGTACCTACAAACTTACGCGTAGCTTATAGCGTAGAGTGGATTTAGTGTGTAAACTTCCCATCTAAAAAACAATGAGATCTGTTTTATTAGCAACGCTGAAAACAAACCAAAGATAGATCAAACCAGCCCTCAAAATGTAAACCAATATCACATCAAAATGTGTCTCTGTCATGAATAATCATACCCCGTAATGGTTTTTCTCAGTACGTGAACTCAGGTTTGTGCCTACGTGATTGCATGCCACATAAACAAAAGCTCAGCAGTAAAATAATCAGCAATTCCGTACCTATAGGACTTTACGATCCGCTCAATTTCCAGGAAAATACATACGCTGATGATGCTTTATTAGATTCTCGATGAAGCTGAATAGAGTGAATCGAGGCTTATTGTTTACGATACCGTCGAACGTAGACATATTTCGGAATTTTTGCTATCGTAGGTAAGATATTATAGCCGATCGCTCGATTCTTTTTGTGTTTGTAATCAATTATTAAGTGATTTTAGGTTTGGTGCGGCATTGTAAGATTGCAACACAGTTTTGTCGAATACTTGTAACTCATAAATTTTATGTTACGGACTAATGGTTGCGGATTGATGGATATGTGTATGGTGAGCATTTTAGTGATAAATACGACGTTCGTAGATTTTCAACCCTCTTTTTCTTAACAACTCATAAACTGTTCATTCCTCAGGAGTGGTCCAGCAATAGCCAATAGCCCTAGCTTATAGACCGTTTCATGACCTTCAGATGAGTTACTGGCTTTGGCATCCTTAGGTTCAATTTGATTAAGAAACATAAAGCGTAGAGTTTCCTATCGATCAATGAAAATGAAAGCGCGCGTCTTATTGTTTCCCAGTTTCTATGAGATAGAGATTCGTCGATATTTCCTATTGATGTAATGATGAGGAATTTCATTTGGAAGCTATTTCGTTTCTGGCGGCATTCGTACGTGCAAGGGTGTCTTCGATTGTGTGTCATATAATATTATGTAATTTATTATACTGATGGGGGCAGTTGGTAATCAATGAGTTGAAGAATGTCCAAATGCGGTTGTAAGATTGTGAGGTTCCGACTAAAGTTCCGGAAACTCTTCATCAATACCAATGTTCCAATATATTGAGGCAAATCTTCTGACGGGGCGACCATCAAAGGAACAGTAGGCAACGAAAGTCTTTACTGGTATTTATTTATTCACTTTCATATGGAAGTAAATGACATGAATCTGTGCGAGTATGTGTTTCGCAAACTCACAACTTGCTGATAGGAGCAACTGAGTTATCTTCAGTTTCGTATTCCTCACTACAGTGTGGAAAATAATTCCATGAACCTTAGCCTGTAAAATAACGAAGTAGTTTGGTGCTTTAAGATTATTCGAGGAAATCTCAGGAACCGCACAGATTTTAAAAATTCTTCCACCGTTTTAAACTTAACACTCCGGGCATGAACACGGTTATAATAACAAACTTTTTCTAGGAAAATGTAACTTTGAATTCGCAAGGGGTTTGGGTAAACGGCCAGTACGTAAGTACATCTAGCGTGAGACCTAACACCATGCGAAACTATTGATATTTCGGAGGCCTGCTCACAAAATTGAGTCCATTGGACGTACGTATTTTCAACGAATTTTGATGAATCTAAATGATACTTGGATTACTCTTGTTTCTTCGGCTGTATACCCCCAAAATAGGTTCTGGGTACGTCTTATTGCAACATACACTACATTAATGTCTACGTTTAATTAAAAACTAACTACTCTCAAAATTTTCAATGTACTATTCGACCCAGAATTGGATTAATATATTGCGTGCCTAAAGCTAAAGTGGAAGTTAGGAGCGAATCAGCACTTTGTGTCGGTGACTTGATGAACTATTTTAAGGTTTTTAAGAGTTGGTTCTCAGATTACACGTAATTTATCTACTAGCGTCAAATTTGCCACACATTCTGATGCGGAATGTGTTATGTATGGCATTGTTCCATATCAAAACAGATGATTATTTCAGTATTTCAATGCTGGAATTAAATCTACCACGTAGAAAAGCCCTGAGGCTGAACAATGAACATTAAGATAAAACGACATAGCTATAGTTTCAATCACAGATCCTTATTTACTGGTCTGTGGTTTTAGTGCACGGAAATGCAACGGTTAAATATCCATTTTACAGTAGAAGTGTTATAGACTTTTATGACGCTCTTTGCGAACATTATTGTTACTGAGATCGTATATTTAGCGACTTTGTTAGTTTATGGTTTAACCTGAACCTTCTACGCGTCATCGCAACTTTACTGGTGAAAGGTCAATATGAGATTTGTGGGGCTTTCTGAGTTATGGTTTACTAGCTGCGCCCCGCGGTTTCACCCGCGTTTCACATTATAAAACCTACAGGGCGGTGGCTATTAGATAGGACTTGTAACATAGTGTCAGAGAAAATACTGAAGTTAGGTCATTTTTCACAGTTATTATTGCACTGATGGACAGGAAAACAGTGATGATGATGATGACTTGTAGCCTATATTGTGTCTCTAAACTATCTGCATACAACATTTCATGCAAATTAAGGTACTATTTCACAGTTTAGCCGTGTGAATTGTGTAAGTTGGTGTATAAGTTATCAAAATACCAAATTTCAAGCCAATGGGGTAGTTTTTACAGTTTTTATTGCACTGATGCAAAACGGTGACGATGATGATGATGAATTAATCCTAAGTCGTAAGTTGCGGGATAACCGAAATTTTACGTACCTACATTGGGTGTTTTATCGCATTGATGGAAAACGGCGATGATTATGATTGATGACTTAATAATATTATGTTCGTAGCCAATGTCCTAAGTTGGAAGATAACCTATCTGTGAACCAAATTATCTCCCCCCACTCTCCCCTCTTACCACTCTCCCCTATTTCCCCCCACTCTCCCCTCCTTCTACCCCCACTATCCCCTCTTTCTCCCCCACTCTCCACTATTTCTCCCCCACTCTCCCCTCTTTCTCCCCCCACTCTCCCCTCTTTCTCCCCCCACTCTCCCCTCTTTCTACTCCCACTCGCCACTCTTTCTCCCCGCTCTACCCTCTTTCTCCCCCCACTCTACCCTCTTTCTCCCCCCACCCTCCCTCTTTCTACCCCACTCTCCCCCCGCTCTCCCCTCTCTTTCTCCCCACTCTCCCCTCTTTCTCCTCCCACCCTCCCCTTTTTCTCCCCGCTCTCCCCTCTCTTTCTCCCCACTCTCCCTTCTTTCTCCCCCACTCTCCACTCTTTCTCCCCCCACACTACCCTCTTTCTCCCCCACTCTCCCCTCTTTCTCACCCCACTCTCCTCTCTTTCTCCCTCCACTCTCCCCTTTTTCTCCCCCCCTCTCCCCTCTTTCTCCCCGCTCTCCCCTCTCTTTCTCCCCACTTTCCCCTCTTTCTTCCCGCTCTCCCCGTCTTTCTTCCCACTCTACCATCTAATCCCCTTTTCCCCCACTCTCCCCCTCCCCTCCCCCGCACTCTCCCCCCTCTCCTCCCATCGCACTCTCCCCCTTTAAATAACGATCCGTTCAGCCGTTTATTGTGGTCCGTTGGGGGTGCATCTAAAAATACCTCATAATTTCAACCCCTCTTGCTATTCCCCCTTTAGGGATGATTTTGCAAAAAAGCTGAAACCCGTATTTATTTATATCTTACCAAAAGTCTAAATAAGAATTTTCAGATCCCTAACTTGAAGAATTATGGATTCCCCATACAAACTTTCAACCCCTATTTCATCCCCTTCGAGATTATTTTTTGAGACAAAAGATAGCCTATGTCCGTCTCATAAGTCCAATCTACCCCTATACCAAATTTCATCGAAATCGGTCCAGCCGTTTGAGCGTGAAGAGGTAACAAACATACACACATACACACACACTCACAAACTTTCGGCTTTATAATATTAGTAAGACAAGTATAGATAAGGTGCGATACTAAAAATTTTATCACAAAATACAGTTGTTTTTTAAACTTGTATTTCTTTTCTTAGTTCGGCAAAATATATCGGATGAAGTTCCAGATAAATCCAAAAAGTCGGAAAGACCAACCAAAAAATTATATTTAATTTTTATACAATTAAATACTCAGCTCAGCACTTATGTTAGTTTAGGCACGTTTTTCGAATTCTGAAATTGAAAAATCTTTCAGTAAAATGTTTTAATATTATTTTAGGCTGAAAGTTTACAAAGAAAAATACTTTATGCCATGAGTTTTATGAACTTTGGGCTTATATTAATGTATGAACCTTGCTATATAAGTTTTTTTTTTACTTATAGTAGACTTACGTTTGACCGTCGCTTTCCACTATACACACTTATTTACTCCCAGGCTATAATTACCCGAAAACAAACGCATTCAAGGAGACTCCTTTGCCTTCCCTTAAATAAAGCCATAATAGAGTATAAAGTCATTGTAACTCTCTGATCTATTTGACTCCACTACTTGAACTTCCGTACAAGTCACGTCAAAAGGAATAAAACGTACATGTGCCACCTTTCACCCTTTGCGACACAGGACCTGGCCCGAGGAGTCAGGTTCAATGACAAGTCATAGATACCATCTGCGATTCGTATCTAAATCTCGCAGTAAATCCTAGCTCGGGACCAAAAATATGTCTTTGCTTATCACCATCTATTTTTATTTGAACCTTACCTGTGACATATTATTGGGATGTTGGCGACTTTACTGTAAATGGATGAAAATTGATTTGAGGCAGCTGGCCTGGTATACAATATGGCTGCTTCCATGGCCTCATGCTAATTCGTTTTGATATTTGCATTTGTGTCACACCGCACATGGCGTCATGCTCAAAGGACCTTTTTTGTTACCGGACCGTTTAAAGTTATGACTGCACGTTTCATCTGAACTAACGAAGAACACATTTTGTAACAATGTTAACATAGTAATAGGTATTTTGAAATTCACAAATTATACCTCTATCAGACGATAAATAATCTTAGGTACTGATTAGTGGCAACATCGTTCGGTAATAACAATAACAGGTCGTGCGTGTGCCCAGACATTCACCGTAGACGGACTCAGAATACAGAAGCAGTTATCGCGATATAGATTGTTTATCAGTTGACATATTCTGTACGCTTTTTTGTAATTCTAACACGTCGGTGGTGCCAGCGTGTTTCTGCTTTGTACAGCGCCCGTTATTTGAATATGTATGAGGCACGGTCGCGTAGTTCGTGCCACCCGCTTGTATGAAAATGTGATGTCCCGATAAATTGTCAAAAGGGTTGATCGCCAATGGAAAATGGCCGCCGAAAATATGTCCACAGAATAAAATGAAATGCCTGGAGGGCTACGCTCAGTGCCAGCCAAGATTGTTTATTTATGAGTTGATACGTATCGGCCTCGCGGCGTATCTGCTCCGACAACCAACTCGCCGATTTCTGACTCGGTTTTGGAGATTGTGCTTGTGATGTTTTAACTAAATAACGTTTTTGCTACAATAGGTAGGTATTTTTTTATCACGCTTTTGTTAGTTTGACCTCTTTGATTATTTAAAGCAAATATTTGGTCTGTATACTTACATATATACTTACTTATCACATGCCTAACTGTTATAAGATGATTGTATATTACATTTTTTGCAAACTTGAGCAACTCTTATTTCAGAGTTCGTCTGACGATGGATCAGTGCTTGGTCACGACCGACGGAACACTATCAAACAATTGAAGTTAAAATTAAACGTCTATTTACTTCGCGAATTTGAAAGTTTAGGACATTACAATAAATAAGCTTAGAGATTTACCAGCACTGAATGTCGGAAGAGAGACAATTTCAAACTTTAAGTTTTCGCTAGAAGTCGTCAAACAACGATCATTAAAACTAATATTATTCCAAGGAAAGAGTTCACTCGAAGTGAACTCAACTTTGACATTCAAGTCTGACTATAAATTATAAGAGCTGGATTTTCAAAGCCTAATAGCCTGCCCATAAATACTTGGGGCACTATCTTAGTCCTTACTTTTATGATCGGATAAACAATTATACACAAAATGGCAAAGGTGAACACCATAAACCATGTACTTATAAGAAAGCGATGAAAACAATCATGTTGAATAAGACAAACCTTTTTCGGGTCCAGTGCGCACTTGACCAATTTCCGGAATATTCCCCTGAAAGTTTCCTAATAAGTCTCCAGAATTGGATAAGACTGAGCACTTTAAAGCAAAGATGGGTCACAAAGTTAAAAGTCATGTAACTTAAAAGGGGTTTCTTGGGGTCGCAAAGCTTTGAGAGGGTGAAAGAGGATTGCGTTCGTACACCTGTCGCCACCGTGATATACCACCGCGATATATAATATTATATTATTCTGAACCTTGGTAACATACTTAGTATATTAGATAGACAGTAAGACATATCCCTGTGATATCACTGATTGAAATAAAAATCGATATTGTAATTTAAGAATACTTTAATTTTCAACAATATACGATCACAAATAGTGAAAGTAATTGCAAACTATCAAAAATAAATTGTATTTTTTTAAATTTAACTCCTTAATATTCTGCACAGCAGTAGGTACCGGGTGCAGTAGGTACCTACTAGGGAAATCGAGGTAGATGCTATTTATTAAGTCTAATTTTTGTTACTTGAACCACAGATTACTAAATAGTTATTCCTTAAACTCTTCTTTAGGTAGGTACCACAAAAGTTTAAACTAGACCCAAACAGATGTTTCTAAAATTTTGTTCCGCAAAATCGACGTCTACCACTCGCGTTTTCTTACTCAATCATGGCATTACTTATTATTTTGCTTGTGAATTTGTTATTGAGTTAGAAAAAGCGAGGGATAGACGTCGATTTGTGGAGAAAATATTTAGACAAATCGATTCTACTTTTGTATAAATCTTTTGTGGCAAGACAGTAAAATTCAAAAACTCGCCCTAAGCTACCCTAAGCCTCAAACACACGGCGTATGTTAGTATATACCTAGTACCTACTTAGTCTCTTTTCATATAGACTTTTTTCCGTATAAACAGTACGTTATGGTTTGCTAAAAATGTATCGAGCACGCTGACGGCAGTCACTGGAAATGTATATATCCGTAACCGTGTACCGTACCTTTCTGTATGTGTGTAAAAAGACACTAACTCTAGCGTAGCGTTTGTATTCTCTTTGGCACTAACATATTTATTTAATAATAATAATAATTCCTGTTAATTAGTATTTAAACGGGCCTAATTCGCGCACAAACGAATATCAAAATATATAATTTTGACATACCTCGACGTTTCGACCGAGTTACATCGGCCGTGGTCACGAGAAGACTCGATGGCCGATGTAACTCGGTCGAAACGTCGAGGTATGTCAAAATTGTATATTTTGATATTCGTTTGTGCGCGAATTAGACCCGTTTAAATACTAATGAACATGTTTTCAGTTCGCGAAAGTTTAAGAATAATAATTCAGCCTGTCACTGTCCCACTGCTGGGCAAAGGCTTCCCCTCACTGTTATCAGGAGGATTAGGCCATAATCCACCACGGGAGCCTAGTCCGGATTGGTGTTTAAAATGCCTCCGAAATAATTCGCGGGCATCTTGGTTCCCTCACTAGATTTTCCTTCACCGATAAGCGAGTGATAATAACGGAAGTACAAATTTAACAAGAAACACATTGGTACGTGCCCGCACTGGGATGGAACTCGCCACCCATCCTTTAGAAGCCGAACGTTCGCCCACTAGGCTATCACCGCTGTACTACATACATATTTATTTTTGTTTGTGAATTTCGTTTTATATTGTCTAATGGCGTCATGGCGTGCACTATTACTTAGGACGCTGCGGATTTAGAAAATATCTCCTTACGTTATATCCAACTAGAAAAATATTGCGCTCCGCCTGCGTCATTTTTAAGAGATAGTTTACACGTAGCTACACGTTACTCGAAATGATCTCGAACACCTACTGTTAGCCATTGAGGAGTACCATAATCCATCATCAAGTCAGCTTTTTATCAAATATAATTACTATTGTATTGTCATCGGAATGTTTGTAAGCAATTTAACAACGGAAACTAGGTTATAATAGATTAGCAAACTGTGACCTAAATTGCAATTTATGAAATCCATTACAGTAGTGAAACCTCGTCGGTCGAAGACATATAAAGTGCTCATAACACACATTTAGGAGAATAAAAAATCAAATCACCAATTACTGCGGTAGGTACCGTGTTTCCGTGAGTCCGTTAGTTGTTATCTGATAGTGGAATATAGAAGAGTAAAGCGGTATTTATGATACATACTTACTTATCCTTATCTCCTTCAAGCCAATCTAGGATAATGTCTACAGTCTTACCACTAAAGATTTAAATCAGAGTTGAACAGACGAGTCTAAATATTTTCTCCTTAAACCGACGTCTAACCCTCGCTTTTTGTAACTTAATAACAAATCCACAAGTAAAATAATTAGGAATGTCAAAATTGAGAAAGAAAACGCGAGTGGTAGACGTCGATTTTGTGGAACGAAGTTTTAGAAACCTCTGTTCAACTCTGGTTTAAACTTGTACCGAACCATAACTCGATTTAAATTAAATAATAAATATTATTGATGCGCGTACGCATCTTGGATCGAGTACAGGCTGGGAGAGGTGAAGAAATTAGGACGAGGGTGCGGGGAAAGTAGGCGGGGCCCAAAACTTGGAGGTTAAGATTTGGATTATGGGATTGGTGCGTGAGGGAAGACAAAAAATCAGGAGGAGAGTGGAAGGGGGCACTTGTCGTCTGGAGAAATGGGGTTTTGGAAGGGATAGTCAACCGCGAATTGTAGAACGATGCACACGCATCCCGAAGAAAAATAGAGTGATCAGTGTTGTAAATAATGTATATTATTGTGTTAAATAAATTGGCATTATTTCTTATTTTCAATTTAATAATTCATGATTAATAATTCCGGGTTAAATTAAACAGTGAGATAGTGAATCTGTAATTGTAGATAAATTAATTAGTGTGGTGTTAATAATTAATTAGTAGTGTTCAACAAATTTGTTTAGTTTTTTATTTATTCAAATTTT
Organism: Hylaea fasciaria; assembly: GCA_905147375.1. Lineage (NCBI taxonomy): Eukaryota > Metazoa > Arthropoda > Insecta > Lepidoptera > Geometridae > Hylaea > Hylaea fasciaria. The sequence continues at coordinate 5,429,350 of LR990201.1, forward strand.
AATAATGTGCTATAACTTCAGTTAGTGATTCGATAATAATTGAAGAAAAATAATTAGTGTGGTGTTAATAATTTGTATTATGTTAATGTGTTTTATAATTTCTGGTTCAAATAAATAGTGAAATAATTAAATAATAATTGTTAAAGAATGCACACGCATTTCAATTAAAAAGTGTGGTTAGTGGAGTTAACAATTTATATAATTGTTTTAATAAATGTGTTATAATTTCGGGTCAAATTAAATAGTGAGATAGTGAAATGGTGGTCTTCAGGCTGAGGTCGTGAGTCGTATTATTTTTATTTAAAGATGTTTTGTGTTCCTTTTCCCTTAGGTATTATGGAATAAGTTGGAACGTCTTTCCAGCTCATTTACTACACTCATGTGGTCATTTTATTTGGTGTAGTGAAATGTTCATGTAAAGTAATATTTGAGAATTTAATAAAAACATGAGCATTTTATTATGCTATTACTTGTTGTTATTCTATTCTGGTTTTATTCTATCATGTGTGTTTTCTGTGTTATCTAGTTGTGCCACTCAGATAAATCTACACAAAAATATCGGGTCCTTGTTCCATTGGTGAGAGTTAAAACAAGTCGATAACTAAATCAATGGAACCCTAGAATGTGCTTCTCATTTAAATAGTAGTGATTTATTATCCACAATGGGAAAATAATAAATCGCGAAAATAAAATTAGGAACAGCTTTAGAATTATATAAGCACTCATGCTAGAATTAAGTAATGCACACCACTTGCACAAATTACACAACACGTAGTCAAGTAAATTAAGAAGTGAACAAAAAGAAGATATTTATAATCTATTTATTTGTTATAACTTGGTTTTCCGGAATTTTTATTTATTTATTTATAAATATATTTACACTACTCTACATTACTTTTTGGTGAGCCATTGGTTCAGTTCATTAGTATTGAGGCTAATTGTAGAAGCCTCTCGACCTAGTTCTAAGTTTGTAGGATGAGCTTGGCCAATGGTGGGAATTATCCCAGTAATAATTTTAATGCACCTTCTGTGTATTTATATTTAATAATTGAGTGACACAACAGAATTTTCAGCTAGATTGTAAGTGGGGAAATTAGGGAATTTGATACTGTGCTACATTTTAAATTGAAACCATTTGCTTTTAGCATTATATAATGCATTTGTGGGTTAACAATGGTAGATTGCTGGCCACGGACTCCGTAGTCGTGAATAGAACTCTCGGCTGCCTTGGCTGTGGTCAGGAACATGCCATTGCAAAGGAAAGGCACCAATTACGTTGGGTTTTTCGTGTGTTGGCAACCCTTATTAGTTTGTAAAATCCAATTTGCAAAGAATGAGCACAGTCGCGGTTTTGTGGTTTATTTAATCTAGTAGTTTACTAAAATCACTTGTTCGAATTTATTATAAACATTTTCTCTGAGGGTCTCATAAATCATATCCCACCAGTGGATCTTGTGAAATCCTTGAGGAAAGTGTAATAGAAGAGAAGTGACAAAAAAGCAATCAAACTCGTGGAAATCGTTGACGTGGACCGGATAAGTCGCATATTAGTTAGTTAACATTTTTCTTCCAGCCTCCACGTGTAGACTTTAAGGTAATTAAGAGTAGTTAGTAATATGCGACGCTCGTGATGGCCAAACGAAATCCGCTTCTTCTCTTCTCGCGATTAAAATCCTTCAACAATGACCTGTCTAGAAATCTAGATTTTAGGTCCTAGTTCTAACTCTAAAATCTCGTACAATAAAATCAGTAGCATGGGGGTGGCACTAATTATGCTTTCTTATAGAACAAGGACTGCTGAGGCGCTGGAGGGGATCATTATGGGTTGCCATGTCTCCGATTGTTTACCTATTCACTTTCTTTCAGCTCTATTAATTGTTAAGTGGACTAAAATGAAACCTTCGATCGGTTTCTGTAATCAGAATGATCCGTCTAGTCCAGTCGTCTAATGAAACGAAACCTTCGATGGATTTCCGTAATTAAAGTGATGTCTAGTTCAGTCGTCTAATAATATGAAACTTTCGATCGGTTTCTGTATTTAAAGTCATCCGCCTAGTTCAACTGCCTAACAAAACGAAACCTTCGACCGGTTTCGGTGCTCAATATGGTTCAGTCAAATGAACTCATTTTATTATGCCTTAATGCAATCTTCGATCGATTTCAGTAATTAATTGAGGTGCTCAACTGTTTACTATAATTTAAGATTATTTCAGACGAGACTAAACATGGTAACCCTAAGGAAAAAGAAGCCTTCGAGAGGTTTGTGTCATTTTATTTACACGCTTTCTTGGATTGAAACACATAGCTAATTCAACTTGTCTTCAGTTTTAGATACGTATCGTCCTATCATAATCTATTGCCTAAATTCCTTTATTTAAATGGTTACTTAATTAGATAACACTTTAAGTGGTAACTTTCATAACTTTGCTTATGTGTAAAGATCCAAGTTGGTCATACCAGTAGCTATGGTGAGTGATAAGTTTACACAGTTTATGCAAATAAGATATAAATCACTCATTGTACTTCTGGAAACTATCTATCTAATTGTTTATTACTATACGTGTTTATTTTCAGCTTTGAATTTATGGTTTTATGTTTTGTGTTGCGTTTTTTACTTTACATCTTATGTCTGTATTTTAAGAAGATTATTATTTGCATCGGAAGACTTTACTCTCCTATTGGTTACAGCTATCTACTTAATTTAAATCACGTTTGTTACTCCACCATCATACTGACGGCCATGGTAAGGCTTTGACCTTACGTTTTAAACTCATATACGTTGCGTTTACATATCGTCCTGACAGTTATTTTACGTTCGTTTTTCTATCCTAGATTTACGACTCACAACCAAGCGGTATTTTACAGTTTACTTACCACTTATAATCAATGTATTGATTACGCTTACAATATTAATACAAAACTACTTACAAGTTATCATTTACCTTGGTCTTCGACAAAACTATGTTATATTTCAGTAATATTATTACAAAGACTGTGGATGATTGCATATTGTTTTATTTAAATCCTACAAGTGAATAATTACCCACCGCTACCGAAATAAGCGAATGTATCATGTAATTATCTTTCTCTATGTGCTGTGCGAGGTACAGGCAATCCCATCTCAGTCGGTAAATTGTGGACATTGGTGGTATTGTCTAGCTAAAGCGAATGTATCATGTAATTATCTTTCTCTATATGCTGTGCGAGGTACAGGCAATCCCATCGCAGTCGGTAAATTCTGGACATGGGTGGTATTGTCTAGCTATGCGTAATTGATAACTGGTTTTGGTAATAACGTGTTTTTCAGGTGATCTCCCCTAGGTTAGATTCAATTAAACAATAATTTATACTCATTGCTGATTTGCAGTAGTTTGCTCATGTAACATACTGTGGGTGTTTTCATGACTAGTAAGTGGCTGCTTGGAATCGTTGTTACGTCCGAGGCCTCACAACCCTTGTATGTTTGGAATTCTTCCGATGAAGTTACTACTAGTGATTACGGCTTACTGCAAGCATTAATACTATACACGCAGGGCACAAATATTTCCCCACACTATACATCGAATCAGCAAGGAAATGTTCAGTTAGGCCGACTGTTCATCCTTTGTTTATTCAAACCACAACATTATGACCAAACATATTCAGTAAATTATTGTAAGTCAGTAACTTTTGCTATGGATAGTGGAGTTACGACTCCTATTAGCTTTCCTCCATCTAATCATATAATTCCTTCCTATCCTCTCTGTTATTCTTCTTGATAAATCAACTTTGAATTAACTAATGAAAACTATTTCAGCCTAGATGTGATTGATGTATTTACCGAAACAATAATATTTATAATTACACGATCAAATAGCAGCTTTTATGCAACTATCAAGTTTCCTTGGGTGAAATATATGTGGGCTCCAATCATTTCTGCAGCTGGGCACCCAGCACTCCTGGAAAATCACGTATGTACAAGCGCTACATAGCAGTGGGACCCCTGGGTGTACCTTCTGGCTCTGTTCATGCATTGTGGATTGGTTGTGGTCATGAGCATTGATCACTTAATGAAATTTATTAATTGAAAAATACCCAATATTGAAAGAACCGCAAATGGTCAACAAATGGGAAAATACCCAATATTTAAAAGAACCGCAAATGGTCAAACAAATGGGAAAATACCCAATATTTAAAAGAACCGTGAATGGTCAACCTTACGATTATAACAATAATAACAAACATAAAGAAAGTAAACCGGGATGAGTAAATGGAAAAAGCACAATCACATGTGGACTGAATGGTTAATTGTTACATTAAATAAAACATGACCAAGTCCTTACCTATACTCTGTCCCGGGGAGTGCACTCTGTGGTTGGCACTCACAAGGATGGGCGATGGCTGGGGCCTATCCTCCCTCCCCATTAGGGGGGGGTCTCTCTCTTCGAAAAAAAAAGTAGCCTTTCTCTACCTTGGTATTCCCAGGTTAATCTCCTTCTTATAAACTACTACTCATTAATGAATTAAACTATTATTTTGTTACTATTTAGTTGTGTTTCATTTAAAAGCAGTCTCTTACTCTAAAAGTTCCGAGGTTACTGTTCGTTCACAACGTTGGGTTTAGACGATCTTCTGGCCATATATTTTATCACGTGTGTATTTTTTCCTTATGCGTTAGATAGGTTAGTTACAATTTGGTGCCTTAGGACCAGGATATCTTAGAGTAATCTTTAAATTAAAAGTAGGCTTTATAGCCTACAATTTGGTGTTCGTGAAATGGAAAGAGTTTATGAGACTGTTTTGGGGAATTCGCAACGTTAGTTATGAAAAAAACAAAAGTTTAAATTACCTAGGACCTTATGTCTGTGGGGGTGATGCGTCTTAATTCAATAAACTATAAAATAATTAGGATTTCATAGTTGTGGGGGTGTTAAGTGTCTAAAATTTGTGGGGGTGTTGGTAAAAATAAATACAATGTTAGTTTATCAGTTAACATAGTAGGTACGAGGATAAGGAAAATATTATACGGTATTAATTCTTTATAGTGTTTTCTATGAAACACAAAAACTTCATTTCATGTTCAAGTTAGTTCAATTTAGTTGATATACCTAATTACTTTATAACCGGGCATTTATACTTTCTTAGAACAATAGCCAGTCTCTGTTACGAAGTAGGTAGGTAATGCAATATTTACGCGTCGGCAAATCAGCTAAACGACACCACAATGTCTGCTTATGTTATTCGGTAACCAAAGGATAATCGCATTAAGTATTGTTTATATCATTATGAAAGGCACCGCGGCTTAATCTTTGAAGTGCCGAAAGTACAAAAGAAAAAATGGCACCTGCGGTCATAAACAGCAAGCCGCCTTGCTTTTGTTATTGTTAGCATGGTAAGAGCGGAAAGATGTGACGGTACTGCATGAGAATTAGGTATCTATTGAAGTCGCGGTGAACAAGGATACTTCTAGGTACTATAGCAACTTATCTGTGTATATTTGTGGTGTGTAAATATACACTGAATAGGTATTAGCTGACCGGTGTTCATGGTTATAGGCAGTATTTTATATATAAAAAAGGGAGTTGGCAGCGGCAAAATGATTTAGTCTTATCTTCAATTAGGTTTTTGCACAATATAATCATGACACAATTATTAGTTAGACAGATAGGTAATTGCATTATTGAAAGCAGTTTAAATTATAAGAAAAAAATAACCACAAGAGGATTGAATATTGCAATTTAAGAATTATTGTATTACTAAAAATTAAATAATGTAATACATATTATTATGTATTTAATGACATATTTCTATGATTATGGTTCGTTTTCGATATGAAAAATTTTAACCGGGTAGACCTTTTAAAATTTTTGGGGGTGAATGTACCGAACCATAACTCGATTTAAATTAAATAATAAATATTATTGATGCGCGTACGCATCTTGGATCGAGTACAGGCTGGGAGTGGTGAAGAAATTAGGACGAGGGTGCGGGGAAAGTAGGCGGGGCCCAAAACTTGGAGGTTAAGATTTGGATTATGGGATTGGTGCGTGAGGGAAGACAAAAAATCAGGAGGAGAGTGGAAGGGGGCACTTGTCGTCTGGAGAAATGGGGTTTTGGAAGGGATAGTCAACCGCGAATTGTAGAACGATGCACACGCATCCCGAAGAAAAATAGAGTGGTCGGTCAGTGTTGTAAATAATTTATATTATTGTCATTATTTTTTAATTTTTAATTTCAATAATTAAAGTTTTATAATTCCGGGTTAAATTAAATAATGATAGTCAATCGTGAAAAATGGAATAGCGCACACGCATTCCGAAGAAAAATAGAGTGATCAGTGTTGTAAATAATGTATATTATTGTGTTAAATAAATTGGCATTATTTCTTATTTTCAATTTAATAATTCATGATTAATAATTCCGGGTTAAATTAAATAGTGAGATAGTGAAATGGTGGTCTTCAGGCTGAGGTCGTGAGTCGTATTATTTTTATTTAAAGATGTTTTGTGTGCCTTTTTCCCTTAGGTATTATGGAATAAGTTGGAACGTCTTTCCAGCTCATTTACTACACTCATGTGGTCATTTTATTTGGTGTAGTGAAATGTTCATGTAAAGTAATATTTGAGAATTTAATAAAAACATGAGCATTTTATTATGCTATTACTTGTTGTTATTCTATTCTGGTTTTATTCTATCATGTGTGTTTTCTGTGTTATCTAGTTGTGCCACTCAGATAAATCTACACAAAAATATCGGGTCCTTGTTCCATTGGTGAGAGTTAAAACAAGTCGATAACTAAATCAATGGAACCCTAGAATGTGCTTCTCATTTAAATAGTAGTGATTTATTATCCACAATGGGAAAATAATAAATCGCGAAAATAAAATTAGGAACAGCTTTAGAATTATATAAGCACTCATGCTAGAATTAAGTAATGCACACCACTTGCACAAATTACACAACACGTAGTCAAGTAAATTAAGAAGTGAACAAAAAGAAGATATTTATAATCTATTTATTTGTTATAACTTGGTTTTCCGGAATTTTTATTTATTTATTTATAAATATATTTACACTACTCTACATTACTTTTTGGTGAGCCATTGGTTCAGTTCATTAGTATTGAGGCTAATTGTAGAAGCCTCTCGACCTAGTTCTAAGTTTGTAGGATGAGCTTGGCCAATGGTGGGAATTATCCCAGTAATAATTTTAATGCACCTTCTGTGTATTTATATTTAATAATTGAGTGACACAACAGAATTTTCAGCTAGATTGTAAGTGGGGAAATTAGGGAATTTGATACTGTGCTACATTTTAAATTGAAACCATTTGCTTTTAGCATTATATAATGCATTTGTGGGTTAACAATGGTAGATTGCTGGCCACGGACTCCGTAGTCGTGAATAGAACTCTCGGCTGCCTTGGCTGTGGTCAGGAACATGCCATTGCAAAGGAAAGGCACCAATTACGTTGGGTTTTTCGTGTGTTGGCAACCCTTATTAGTTTGTAAAATCCAATTTGCAAAGAATGAGCACAGTCGCGGTTTTGTGGTTTATTTAATCTAGTAGTTTACTAAAATCACTTGTTCGAATTTATTATAAACATTTTCTCTGAGGGTCTCATAAATCATATCCCACCAGTGGATCTTGTGAAATCCTTGAGGAAAGTGTAATAGAAGAGAAGTGACAAAAAAGCAATCAAACTCGTGGAAATCGTTGACGTGGACCGGATAAGTCGCATATTAGTTAGTTAACATTTTTCTTCCAGCCTCCACGTGTAGACTTTAAGGTAATTAAGAGTAGTTAGTAATATGCGACGCTCGTGATGGCCAAACGAAATCCGCTTCTTCTCTTCTCGCGATTAAAATCCTTCAACAATGACCTGTCTAGAAATCTAGATTTTAGGTCCTAGTTCTAACTCTAAAATCTCGTACAATAAAATCAGTAGCATGGGGGTGGCACTAATTATGCTTTCTTATAGAACAAGGACTGCTGAGGCGCTGGAGGGGATCCTTATGGGTTGCCATGTCTCCGATTGTTTACCTATTCACTTTCTTTCAGCTCTATTAATTGTTAAGTGGACTAAAATGAAACCTTCGATCGGTTTCTGTAATCAGAATGATCCGTCTAGTCCAGTCGTCTAATGAAACGAAACCTTCGATGGATTTCCGTAATTAAAGTGATGTCTAGTTCAGTCGTCTAATAATATGAAACCTTCGATCGGTTTCTGTATTTAAAGTCATCCGCCTAGTTCAACTGCCTAACAAAACGAAACCTTCGACCGGTTTCGGTGCTCAATATGGTTCAGTCAAATGAACTCATTTTATTATGCCTTAATGCAATCTTCGATCGATTTCAGTAATTAATTGAGGTGCTCAACTGTTTACTATAATTTAAGATTATTTCAGACGAGACTAAACATGGTAACCCTAAGGAAAAAGAAGCCTTCGAGAGGTTTGTGTCATTTTATTTACACGCTTTCTTGGATTGAAACACATAGCTAATTCAACTTGTCTTCAGTTTTAGATACGTATCGTCCTATCATAATCTATTGCCTAAATTCCTTTATTTAAATGGTTACTTAATTAGATAACACTTTAAGTGGTAACTTTCATAACTTTGCTTATGTGTAAAGATCCAAGTTGGTCATACCAGTAGCTATGGTGAGTGATAAGTTTACACAGTTTATGCAAATAAGATATAAATCACTCATTGTACTTCTGGAAACTATCTATCTAATTGTTTATTACTATACGTGTTTATTTTCAGCTTTGAATTTATGGTTTTATGTTTTGTGTTGCGTTTTTTACTTTACATCTTATGTCTGTATTTTAAGAAGATTATTATTTGCATCGGAAGACTTTACTCTCCTATTGGTTACAGCTATCTGCTTAATTTAAATCACGTTTGTTACTCCACCATCATACTGACGGCCATGGTAAGGCTTTGACCTTACGTTTTAAACTCATATACGTTGCGTTTACATATCGTCCTGACAGTTATTTTACGTTCGTTTTTCTATCCTAGATTTACGACTCACAACCAAGCGGTATTTTACAGTTTACTTACCACTTATAATCAATGTATTGATTACGCTTACAATATTAATACAAAACTACTTACAAGTTATCATTTACCTTGGTCTTCGACAAAACTATGTTATATTTCAGTAATATTATTACAAAGACTGTGGATGATTGCATATTGTTTTATTTAAATCCTACAAGTGAATAATTACCCACCGCTACCGAAATAAGCGAATGTATCATGTAATTATCTTTCTCTATGTGCTGTGCGAGGTACAGGCAATCCCATCTCAGTCGGTAAATTGTGGACATTGGTGGTATTGTCTAGCTAAAGCGAATGTATCATGTAATTATCTTTCTCTATATGCTGTGCGAGGTACAGGCATTACAGGCAATCCCATCGCAGTCGGTAAATTCTGGACATGGGTGGTATTGTCTAGCTATGCGTAATTGATAACTGGTTTTGGTAATAACGTGTTTTTCAGGTGATCTCCCCTAGGTTAGATTCAATTAAACAATAATTTATACTAATTGCTGATTTGCAGTAGTTTGCTCATGTAACATACTGTGGGTGTTTTCATGACTAGTAAGTGGCTGCTTGGAATCGTTGTTACGTCCGAGGCCTCACAACCCTTGTATGTTTGGAATTCTTCCGATGAAGTTACTACTAGTGATTACGGCTTACTGCAAGCATTAATACTATACACGCAGGGCACAAATATTTCCCCACACTATACATCGAATCAGCAAGGAAATGTTCAGTTAGGCCGACTGTTCATCCTTTGTTTATTCAAACCACAACATTATGACCAAACATATTCAGTAAATTATTGTAAGTCAGTAACTTTTGCTATGGATAGTGGAGTTACGACTCCTATTAGCTTTCCTCCATCTAATCATATAATTCCTTCCTATCCTCTCTGTTATTCTTCTTGATAAATCAACTTTGAATTAACTAATGAAAACTATTTCAGCCTAGATGTGATTGATGTATTTACCGAAACAATAATATTTATAATTACACGATCAAATAGCAGCTTTTATGCAACTATCAAGTTTCCTTGGGTGAAATATATGTGGGCTCCAATCATTTCTGCAGCTGGGCACCCAGCACTCCTGGAAAATCACGTATGTACAAGCGCTACATAGCAGTGGGACCCCTGGGTGTACCTTCTGGCTCTGTTCATGCATTGTGGATTGGTTGTGGTCATGAGCATTGATCACTTAATGAAATTTATTAATTGAAAAATACCCAATATTGAAAGAACCGCAAATGGTCAACAAATGGGAAAATACCCAATATTTAAAAGAACCGCAAATGGTCAAACAAATGGGAAAATACCCAATATTTAAAAGAACCGTGAATGGTCAACCTTACGATTATAACAATAATAACAAACATAAAGAAAGTAAACCGGGATGAGTAAATGGAAAAAGCACAATCACATGTGGACTGAATGGTTAATTGTTACATTAAATAAAACATGACCAAGTCCTTACCTATACTCTGTCCCGGGGAGTGCACTCTGTGGTTGGCACTCACAAGGATGGGCGATGGCTGGGGCCTATCCTCCCTCCCCATTAGGGGGGGGTCTCTCTCTTCGAAAAAAAAAGTAGCCTTTCTCTACCTTGGTATTCCCAGGTTAATCTCCTTCTTATAAACTACTACTCATTAATGAATTAAACTATTATTTTGTTACTATTTAGTTGTGTTTCATTTAAAAGCAGTCTCTTACTCTAAAAGTTCCGAGGTTACTGTTCGTTCACAACGTTGGGTTTAGACGATCTTCTGGCCATATATTTTATCACGTGTGTATTTTTTCCTTATGCGTTAGATAGGTTAGTTACAAACTTTCGTGGTAAGACGGCTATAGTTTATCGTAGACACTTAAGTGCATAACTAAGCTGAGTCAATCAGCTCATTGATTATCTTATTGCCCGGTATCAGCCTTGCAAGGGTTCAAACTATGTGATATAGGATCTGCATTATTGTTATGACATTAGATACTGTTATTGGTGAACTACGTAGCAGAGGACAAGCCACATTAAAATAACTGAATTATATTATTACACTTTTACCGCTTTTATGAGTGTGCAATATCTACCTAAATAGAATGGGAGATTCGGTGTAAAGTTATCTCCCGTCCTGTTCTTTCCTAACATGGCATATAGAAAGAAAATACTATTTAAGTAGATCAAGCGGTATATTAATCAATCAATTACTGAAACTACGAGTACGTCTACCTATCGTGCCCGGGGGGTGACGACTGATGCGCCCCACCTGCACCTTGCATTGCATTAACTCGCATCAGCAGAATGCAATGCAAACGCAATAATGTGTCGCTACACACTAAGCAATAACCTTAATACTCCATTACTTACAGGAGCCCGTGAAAATTTTGTACATAATAGAAAGGCATTTACTTATACAAAAAAAAACTTTATTAGATAAGCCTCACCAATGCCAATCAAACCAACCATGCCAATGTATTAGGTACCTAATCCTATTGCAAAGTGAAAGAGAATGGATCCGTCCTTCTTCGCCGCTTTTCTATTGTCGATTCATCTTTAATTATAGTCATTCAAGTTCCCTCAATCGTCGTCGTGGGTGTAGCCAGGCATAATTTAATAAAGGGGCAGGTAAATACAAGTAGGTATGTTGGTAGTTTTGCGTTAAATATGTAACGGTCTTACCAAAAAAAAAGAGAGTTGAACAGATGAGTCTTAAATATTTTCTTCACAAATAGACGTCTAACCCTCGCTTTTTCTATCTCAATAACAAATTCATAAGTAGAATAAATAATAATGCCAAGATTGAGTAAGAAAACGCCAGTGATAGGCGTTGGTTTAATTGAACGAAATTTTAGAAACCTCTGTTTAACTCTGGTCTAATCTTTTGTGGTGAGACCGTTAGAGACAGTTTTTTTTAAATTCTACATATTTTTGAGCCGTCTTTAAAGTTCTGAACGATACAAGAATGCGTTTATCATAGCGGTCGCTTAAATAAATAATGATTAAAGACGGCCTGGAGCCTAAATAATACCCAAAATATAAAAATAATATTACGCTACAACGGCATGTAAACAAATCAAATTTTCCTTACCGAAGGAGGGGCAAGTGACCCATTAGCCCCTGGCTACGCCCATGTATCTGTCCATTTTGTCTTCGTTAATAAAGGACCGGAATCCCAGATATTTAGAGATAATAAGATTTCAGCGGTGTTTGTAAAGTATTTCACGTTTAATGAGATTGTAAAGAACAAAAGAGTCCCTGAGAGGAGGAAATTTAATTTTGTTTCATGTCCACTCCCATTAGACATTGGGGAGGAATCAATCATTATGATGGCGTCGTCGTGCAGGTTTTGTTTTTGCTGTTTTTATTTTTATAATGGTGTTTATAATATACAAATAAATAACCGTACTATGTATTATAGAAATGTGTAAGCGTGATCGGTTGACGCGCAAATTAGCAACGTAGGATGCAAGACAAATCGCCTATGGATAGCTGCGATCGCTAGATTTTCACAAACGTGTGAAAATCCACGATGTGCATCACTGCTCAACACTCTTATTACAGTTACAGGATACAGCTTAACGCGTCCCGTGTAGGTCGCGCGAAATGACCGTTTTTTTTAAATTAAATTCTGGCCCTCCTTGGTCCGCCTCAAACGCGAGCGCTTCATTACGAGTATAACGTTGGGTTCTACTTACTTACAAATAAAATTGTAAAAAAAAATCCTTCACAATAAAAATCTAATTCACTATCACAGTGCACTTTTACACTGTACTGGAAGTATTATACACAAAGAAAAAAATTCATTTTTTTATCATTTGCGATAAACGATGGACCAGTGGGACAGAATCATATTTTTCGTCCCACGTCTGGCTTTGATAGGTTACCCGACCCGTATAAAGAGAGGATCTAGTGTTGCTAACCACATCAAGCTAAAGTGGCTGCCAAAAAGCTATTACTATGGAATGGATCATTTATCTCTGTGGCAATAATTCTCGTTTTATAGCGTCCTATCTATTGATTTACTAGGTTAGGTGGGTACTTAGTAATTTTTTGGACCGTTAGAAGTTTCGGAGTACCTTTATCGGAATATCTTGGCAGACTTAGATGGGGGTGTGAAGAGATTGATGAATGGTATTAAACCACTAGTTAAGTTAACTCGCGTTATCTCATTTTGGAAGATGTTTTTGTGCGAATTGCCGAGAGAGAATTATCTGAGTCGATGTCAAGTTCCAATCACGGCATAGAGAAGACGGTCAAATTTTATTTTACTTAGTTCTAAGAAGAGAAAGGCAGGTTTTAAACTGCGATTGTAAATACGCCTGGCTATATTGATGCAGACACGTAGATGTTGAGATTGGAAAGCTAAAATCTTTGAAAAAAGTGCTGATTCACTGTATGAACATTGAACCCAAGCTTGTACGAGTATGTTTGTGACTACGGCTACATCCCGTACCGTAATATCAGTGACCATAGAGCTTACAAAGTTATAACTTTAAGTCGTCCCTTTTCCAGGTAAGCAAACGAGAAGGTCAAGAAAGACGTTTGTTCAATTTACCTACTCGGGTCTAAACAAACTTGGTTCTTGTATTAAGGAATTATATCTAATTTACTCTGTGGCAGTGCGACATTCCGCCTCTTCGCATCAGCCTTTATGATGTTTAAGATCCCTAATATTCTTGGGACGACCGCAGGGATTCATGGATACGCGACTGGAGGCATTTGTTTCCTCGTAGCTCGGGAGGTTAGGGCGAATGAGTTTACTAGAATAGGCTATACTGTGAAGAGTGTGTTTATCATTTACGAGTAAGTATAGATTTGACGAGGCGCTTTCTCTTTTATAACTAGCTTTTATAATATTTGATAGGCTTTTACGGGAAAATGAGCGAATGAAATAATGATGCTTTCCCATATAACAGGTGTAAATAATATTATCATGCATTATGGTGTCATATATTTTAGTTCACTTAATTAAATTGGCTCATGCCTCCCAGCCTATCAATACTGAACCCAAAGGCTTTCCAGCAATACGGTCGTTACCTCAGACGACTTTCTTATTGTCTGCAACATCACGTACTTTCTCCGGAACAGCCCACTGTCCTTATTACTTATCCGATCTAAACATACCGTCTAACTGTTATTACTATCATAAAATTTTATCTGTTTAATGTCCCAAGGGAAGCAATAAACCCAAGGTTTTTTGTGGAGAGGCTTATTTATTAATAAGTCGAAATGAAAGTGCTGGGCGTGGCTTGATTGGTGAGAGGTAGCAAAAAGGTGAACGAAATATGAAACTAAGACAAATTAGGGTTGGACAAAGATAAAATGCGCATCCAAGTGCTCTTGGTAATCTATGAGCAACTTGTACGGACAGCAGTAGCGCATCTTGAACATAATATTAGGTAGCTTAAAACGGGTCTAATCTTGATTTAATTCACGTGCAAACTAATATCACAATATGCCTTAGGTTTACCTTGTCTTATTATTTTTGACTCTACGGTCTCTAGAACATGATCGCCACGACTGTAACTACGCTTTCCCAAGAGAGTGTTAAGTTATTTCTCACCAGTAACTAATTATGATTTCTCGTAAGTAACGCTCGAGTCTATAAATTATCTGGGGAGAAGTGTTATAAAAGTAATGGCGATCGAAGGCGAGAAATATATAGGTATTAGGAGACAAGCCGGTAAGTCCGATAAAGCCCTGCGGCTAGGGTTGGCCTCGGCGGCTCTCACGCATCCGCCCGCATTACTTCTAATTGTGATTTAATGGCCCTCCGCGACCCATCCGCTTGACCTCAAAAATAAAATTATTTCGCCATTTTTCCTCTAAAACTTTGAGATTTCGCAAAATAAACTCAAGTTATTCTTGATGAATGTAGACGGCTCGACAATGAGTCGGCCGGAGAAACTGAAAAATAAACAACTTAAACATTTAAACGAAATATATTTATCAAGGCGCGGGCTTAGTTTTCTTTTCAGGAAACAAGCAATAAAATGTAAAATAATTACTGGAGGCTTTTGTTCTACGAGTCAGAAATGATTATAGCTATTAAAATGGTAACAATAGAATACCTACTTAAGGCTGCAGAAGTAAATTCTCTTCGTTTTTACAATTAATTTTCTTACCAGTATTTTCTCGGAGTGATCGCTACGAGCGATAAAACTGACTATTTAATTATAAACCAACAATAATAAAATTGTGTTATATACTTTTACTAAATCTTAGGATAAAGCTTGATATTTTCCAGCCTAAAAAAATAAATTACGGATGCTTGTCCGTCACTTTTGTTTTATCTTAATTTCGTGATCACTGATGTGGCAAAAATGGCGGCCACTGAAGTAAGTAGACCTTCCTCCATTCATTAATGTAACAACCCCTTTTCACCGTGAGATTGTTTAAACAGAATTTATAAAAGCTTTTAATTATTGCTCTATTTAGTCTGAAATTGTTTTGTATAAATGAGTTTTTTGTACACTTTTCGGTTAAATTTACATTTGTGTTCTATATGAAATATCCAAATGACTCCCATCCCATAAGGAATAAAAATGACTCCCGTCGTCCATATACGTGTACGAAATACGTCACCTTTCACTAGTATTTCATTAACTATACAGAGAAGCTAGAACTACGAAGTCCATGGATGGTGTCAGAGTAACTAAAAACAAACCAAAAACGTAAACTATTTTTTTGCCACGAATATCCGTCGCATAGCAGCAAAATTTATCCACCTAGAGACTTTAGTGTCCTTTAGTTTAAACTTTTTAATGAAAAAATGCGAACGCTTAATACAAAAACAGCTAATTTAAGAGGAAACAACCATTAATTTTGGGGAACAGAGGAAGTGGTATTTAAGTTAAAGTCGTCTCGTTAAGTATGTCGGATTTATTACTTAAAAGTTTTAAGAAGTTGGTATTTAGATGTTAAGCTTACGTTTCCGAACTTAAACCTTGACTTAGGCAGTATGTGGCTGAAAGTAGCATGATAAATGTAAGATTTGCAATTCGGAATAGCAATTTGTTGGAATAATTGATTAACAGGAAATTTACCAGCTATTTTTTATTTTATATACGATAATGTTTTTGCAGTGTATTAAGAATGAATAAATTTGCAACATGTCCTTGAATTTCCACACATATATTATTATTTTACATATCCACCCACTATAATTTCGTATACAAAAGGAATTGATAAGACATTCCACTTACCTACCTTCAAACATACCCAATATGAGCCTTTTGTTAGGCGGTATGCTCACGAAGCCAGCCCGCCTCAGAAATGCCATAATATCAGCATATTTCTAGAAGCACAAAGGAGTTTCCCACTTGCATCTTTGAAAAATATCTTTACACACGAAAATTCGATTTCGGGGAAAGATAAAAAGATATTTCCACTCGGATTCGTGTTGGAATGGCTGAGGAAGCCATTACAGTATTAAAAAGTATTGCGAACACAACGATATTGTGGAAAGACGAGTCCGTTCTTACAAGATGGAGAAATGTTATTTTTATATCAGATATAGTGTGGCCGGTTTCTTTTTCATTACTATAGCTACCTTAATATTTTGGCATATCTAGCCACGTACCTACTCACAAAGTATTTTTCTATATAAGCTCAGCAGAGCAAGCGAGCGATAATTCCGCGCACTGTAAGTATTTTATATTATGTAGTGCATTTTAAATTTTGCATTGGATCACTTACAAATCTGTTACGATATTCGATTATTGTTGATAAATAAACGGCCTAACGTAATCTACGAGAACCACGACAGAAGAAAGTCTAAAGTTTCAAGTAAAACAATTTCGAATCAGAAAAGAGAACCAAATCTCTTGGCCATACCTAACTTCATATCTGAACTATGAGTTGGAGAAGTTAGTATTTGCCATTTCACATAAAATGACTAAAGTAACTTCTAACACCCAAAGAAACAACTACTCTTATGTTTGGTTTCTTTAAATTGTCGTCAAGCAAAATATGACATTTTCGGACAAAAAGACGACCCGTGTGCTGATCTACGGAACGTGCGGGCTGACCCGCGCGTGTCTGAAAACATTCGTGTACATTTAGTCGAGCTCGTGTCAAACGGGATTATAACGACCGTACCCACTAAAATATACCTAGTTAGCATCTTCGCAAAGATATGCAAGACTTTATAGTCTCCATTACCGATAAAAACACATTAGATACCTATAAGGAGAAAAGGACTAAGCCTGTATTTTGAAGAAAATTTACAAATATAATTTTTAAAATACCATCGTGATTATGGTACCTAATACTATGATGTTTGTTTAATTACGTTAATATAATTAATGGAAAACATTTTTATTATCATAATTTAGCTGAAAGCTGGCGACGATTAGGTAATAAAAAAACAAAACACGTGTCACGGCCTCATTTTTGCCCGCGGCTATTTATCACATTAATACAGCTCTGAATCACAATGGCTCCAATATTTACACTCGCATGCCGTAATAAAAAATGCCACAGCACAGGTAATTGATATTTACATACCCGCCGTGTCCAAATAATATCAGGACGTATTTCGTTCAGCAAAGAATCCAATTACGATAACGTTATGTTCCACATGAAAGTGTCGCATTTATGGTAAAATATTAATGTATTTCAATTTGGGGAGGCTGGTACAGACCTCCATAAATATCTGTAGCGTTGGGACCTGCCGCGTAAATACTTCCACTAAAATTGAATGTTATTATCCGCGAACTACCGTGTCAGAGGAAAGAGTAACTTCTCCGTCCGATACAACGTACGAATCTCATAAAAACGTGCAATTACGGAAAAGGGTACTTCAGCAGCGCGTTACGCTGTGTATTCTAGTTGTCATCAAGTGATATCAGTCGTCAGAGGGTCTTAATTGCCTAAAAAATCCTGACATCAGAAGCGAGCACTCCTAAAATAGACAAAAAAAAAACGTCTGGACGATATAGGTTCTTCTATAAGAAATGACATCTATGTAGCTAATTTATGAAATATTTTAAAAACAACTCTTTTTATACGTGGGAACAAGAATGAGAGGACTGTTAATCGCAACTACTGTTGAACGAGTGTTGACTTTGAGGGCACAGGGTTTTCCATCGTATGAAATCACAAGAGCACACACAACGAAGAAGAAAATCTGAAGACGACTACAAAACTTTTTTAAGCCTATGTTTTCGTGATTCAACTCCCAAATCTATAACTTCTTATACAATCGACTCAATTTGAATACAAATGCACTATTAATCTCAACACTGGATGGAAGTGAAACGAAAATAAACGCGCTTGCAGCATTTGGCAACAACTTTTAATGCGATATACTTAAATTGGTTTTGGAAGGCGTTGTGAACGACGGCGAAACACTAGATGCGCTTTAAGAACAAGTTGGAGACAGATTTATAGGTCCCAACAAATGCAATACGAGCCAAAGGCGTCGTATCAACCAAACAAGTTGTTTGTACAGCCGACTTTGGTCATTTAAATGTTGGAATTGACAAACTGCTGGCCGAAATTGCTTTGGTGTTTGGCATAATGTGGATTTCAAAATGGGAAATATTCGTTAATAGTTTACAACGATAGTTTCAAACATAACATCACTGAAAAGTTGTACAAGAGCTCGAACATTTCGAAAGAGGTCATTTCGAAATAGGTACAAAACTAAACTCCCAAATGAAATATTTCCATTAGATAAAGGCTAGACTGAAAGCTTACGATAAGGACGAGAAATCTTTTTCAAATGCCATCGTAAGTTTCGTTTAAGCAACAAATTGAAAGCCAATAGTAAAACTAGAGAAAATCTTTAGGCACACAGTCGGAAAACAGCGGCTGAAAATGAACAGATAAAAGAAAGCCGCAAAAAAACGGTACATAAACCTTTGGAGCATACTTTGAAAATAATATTCGTACGTGAAAACGAAATAAAACTTCGCGAATTAACTTTTATGGTAGCGTATAAAGTAATTTCTCCCAGTGGCATTTTAATTAAAACTATAGAGGTGTAACAGATGCTTTGAGCACTAATACTAATTAGCTTTTTGCATCGTTAAATTGTTATTGTGTTATTACGTTAATATTAATGGCATTTGACTTTTAAAAAGTTAATGTAAGGTATATAATATGTAGTGTTTGTAAGTAAGTACAAACCCTTGAATTTTTATGGCATGACAAAAGAACCCACTGACATAATATAAGAGGAACCCTACATTGTTGTATTTCGAGAGTATTTAAAATTGTTTAAGGTAAAAACATTCTACAATATATTTAGACGCACGAACTGAATGAATAGTCGACTTTATAAAGTCAAACACTAGAGTACTGCACAATTTTTGAAAAGAGTACAAATAATAAACTGGAGGTGTATCCACCCTCGGTTGCTCGACACCCGCCGTATCGGGAACACAGCACTCTCTGTCGTTTAAATTGAATTGAAAAATGATTTATGCCAACAATCTCAGGCGATACTCTCGTTTCTTTACACACTTGATCGCTCTAAACGCAAATAATAAATAAAATTGCGCCAAAGGAAAATTTATAGAGGTTTTGGATTTGTTCGCGAGGTGTAAAGGGAAGTTTTCAATGTATTTCTCAACTTTGTGCGAGCGCCGACTTTCGATTAATTGCTTTTGAACGCGTACAGTTATTTCTGCTGCAATTTACTTTTGGAAAGCTGGAATCAAAATGTCGATATTTTAAACGGTGGTTTTGAACATGTGAAAAGTTTTCTTAAAGGTTTTACGCTTTGAAATATTGTATATTAGGTTCTACGATAAAACTGAGCTGTATGAAAACTATTATTGATATAAGTGCACTTTAATGTCATTACTAAGAGGATAATGTGATTAACTTTTTTCACACGTCATGTCTACAGCTACAGACATGACGTGTGAAAAAAGTTCATCGCATTGGTAAAAAATATGTGTGGAATATCGGTGAATGAACATTATTGCACTTTTGTACATTTAAAAAAGGAGTAATAACGTACATATAGGTAGTTTTTGAAATTTTATTGTAATTCAAGTGTAAATTTTAGAAAGCACTCCACCCCTATTTATTTCTAAGGCGCCCAAGCAGCATCTTGGACGTGTGTCAGCCCAATGACTTTATATCTACATTTAATTTTATTCTACATTTATAGCCACACTTATTTCTGCGCAATAACTTTTTCCGAATATTACCAATTGTAACCTCTACAAAATCAAGCAATGCCACGAAAATTACCTAATAGTCTGTGAAAATACTTCTACCCAAACTTTTGATTTATTTTCGCAAACTCCCGCACCGATAACTTCAAATATGAACGACACAAAAGGAATTTATAGGGCTTCAACAAAACAGCTGCGGAGGGTCAGAGAGAGGAAAAATTTGGGAAAAAATAAGGAAACAGTGAACAAGATTAATAACAATGAATTAGTCACAGGAAATTGCGATTTCTTGTTTAGTGAATTGTTTTAGCAAGGCGACACTAGAGAGACGACGTGATAAAAATTGCGGAGCGTGTACGCGAGCGACTTATGAAGACGGAGTGAGCGAATTACGTATGTAGATATTAATATTTCCGTTTTCCTTCTACGGGGAGCGTATCCGTGCGTGTCCGCCAATATTGCTGCAGTCACGTTTTAATAAATTCCTCTTGCGAGTATTAAACAGTGGTCTTCGTATGAAAGGTCCAGAATACCCTTTTAGATACATTGTCAATGATTTTATCATATATCTGTAGGTCCTTGTGATTTAAAAATCGGTGAAACTACAAGGCAAAGCGTCCCTTTGAAAAATAACGAATGATGTACAAATTATGAATACCTATACATAAAAAATATAAAAAGTGAAAGTAATTATGAGCAAGTGCTTTGAATCATATTATAAATAACTTCAATGTTTCCTATAAAAATCGTACTAAATTGTATTTGTAAGATACTAAAACAGATACCTATCAATGCTATCAAGATTCATAGATATTCCGATATGCACTGCTATCGAGATTCCTTTAAAATAATACTAATTACTGCAACTTCTCTCAACTTTATATAGCTACATTTGTTAAAATTATTAATCTGTAGCAAAATGTCAAGCAATGTCTATGGTGCAAAGTCTAGTTGTCTATGGTCATTAAAAATAAAAGACAGTCCGTCCGGTTTTCATTCAAGAAAAACATGTCGTTTTATTTTAGGTTATGGGCTCCAGAACGTTTAAATAGTTAAATAATTGCAAAGTGACAAATTTAGTGTTTTTGAATAGTCAGTGCAGTGTAACTGAAGCAATGGCTACTAGCTCAAACTATTTAGTTAGCGTACCTAAGCTAAAAGGGCGTGAGAACTATAGTGAGTGGTGTTTCGCGGCAGAGAATTTTCTGGTGTTGGAGGGCATGGTTAATTGTATAAAGCCAGAGCCTGGAAAAGTCACAGGAGCTGCAGATGATGCGAAAACAAAAGCCAAGTTGATTTTAACTATCGATCCATCTATCTACGTACACATAAAGAGCGTCAGTACATCGAAGGAGCTGTGGGAAAAATTGAAGGCATTATTTGACGACTCAGGATTTACTAGAAAAATCAGTCTGCTGAGAAATCTAATATCTGTTCGCCTTGAAAATTGCACATCGATGACATCCTATGTGACTCAAATTGTAGAAGCGGGTCAGAAATTGGCGGGAACGGGATTCGGCATTAGTGACGAGTGGATTGGTTCTATCATGTTGGCTGGATTGAGTGAAAAATATATGCCCATGATAATGGCGATCGAACACTCGGGAATGAACATCACGACGGATTCGATAAAAGCCAAATTAATGGACATGGAACCGGAAACGAATGATGTGAATAACGCATTGGCGTGTTTCCGTTACCAACCTAAGAAAAATAACAAGACGGCTGGAAAAGACGCGGGAACGGGAGCGCAGAAATTGTCACCTGTCAATGTCAAAGACAAACGAAATGTGAAATGTTATCGTTGTAAGCAGTTCGGTCACTATCGTAATCAATGTGAAAACACAATGAATGAGAACAAGAATGCAGATGTATCTTCAAAGAATACGCATGAAAATAAAAAGTGTACGAACGCGTTTAGTGCCGTGTTTTTCAACGGGAACTTTCATAAAGGTGACTGGTACGTTGACTCAGGCGCCAGTTCACATTTGACAACAAATGAACATTGGGTGATCAATGCATGCTATGACGGTTTCTCGAAAGAAATTATGGTGGCTGATCAGAATAAAGTGCCGGTTTTATGTAGTGGAAACGTAAAAATCACGACTTCAACTGACAAGTGTGATTTTGAGGTTATGGTTGAAAACGTTTTATGTGTACCTAACCTGACTACGAATCTCTTATCAGTGAGCCAGCTGATAAGACAAGGCAACAAGGTGTCCTTTACGAGCGACGGATGCGAAATATTTAATAAGAAGAATATTTTAGTTGGTACCGCTTCACTTGTAAATGGAGTATATAAACTGAATATGGCCACATATGTAATGGCTGCAGTGATTGAGTCTCCAGAAGTGTGGCACCGTAGACTGGGACATGTTAACAGTCAGTATATGAATAACATGCAGAAAGCAGTGGAAGGAGTCATGCTGGACAAGAAGGCAGATATCAGCAAGATGAACTGTGTGGTGTGCTGTGAGGGCAAGCAAAGCCGATTGCCATTTGCTCATGAAGGTAACAGGAGTGCTGAGCTGCTGAATATAGTACATAGTGATATCTGTGGACCAATGGAAAATGTTTCTCTCGGAGGATCAAGGTACTTTCTTCTTTTTGTCGATGACTACAGCCGCATGACCTATGTGTATTTCTTGAAAAATAAGAATGAGGCTCTTCAGTGTTTTAAAGAGTACAGGGCAAAGGTTGAGAATTTAACGTCAAAGAAAATTAAAATTCTGAGAACTGATAATGGTGGAGAATTCTGTAATAATGATTTTGATAATTATTTAAAGAAAACTGGGATTGTTCATCAGAAATCCAATCCCTACACGCCAGAACAAAATGGGCTTTGTGAACGCATGAATAGAACAATCGTAGAAAAAGCCAGATGTCTTTTGTTCGAAGCTAAGATGGATAAGAAGTTCTGGGCAGAAGCTATTAACACTGCTGTCTATTTACAGAATCGGATTGTGAAAACTGGATTGAATAATCATACCCCATATGAGTTGTGGACAAACATAAAGCCAAATCTCAGTCACATTAGGATATTTGGCAGTATTGTTATGAAGCACATCCCGAAGGAGAAAAGACAAAAATGGGACAAGAAATCTGAAAAATGTATTCTGGTGGGTTATCCTGAAGATGTCAAAGGATACAGAGTATATAACCCAACAACTCGGGCAATCACAACGAGCCGAGATGTTATTATTATAGAAGATAATAATTTACATCAGGAGAGTATGGTTCCTGTTGAAAAGGCTGAAGCAGAGGAAAGTCCAGTATGTCAGGATCCAGTGGGGGATGTCACAGTAGACAATGATGAGGTGGAAGATTCTTTTGTTTCTACCGAAAGTGGTGATGTAAATGATGAAACTTACATACCAAATGAGGAGTCTATTGCAGATGATGAAAACACCAATATGGAAATTAATCCAATATCTTTACCACCCAGAGTAAGAAAAAAGCCTGATAGATATGGTTATATGTGCACAGAGAATAGTACGATTGATGTCGAAGAGCTGATACTAGAAAAAGAACTACAGGGACCAGAGAAAGAGTATTGGGAGCAAGCGGTGAAAGAAGAGTTGCAAAGCTTTGAAGACAATGAGGCATGGGAAGTTGTTGACGCTCCAAGTGGTGGTACTATTGTAAAGTGCAAGTGGGTTCTCAAAAAGAAATGTGACAGTGATAATAATGTGCGTTATCGGGCCAGACTGGTGGCTAAAGGTTGTTCACAAAAATATGGTGTGGACTATGATGAAACATTCTCTCCAGTAGTTAGGTATACTACATTAAGGTTGTTGTTTTCATTGTCGGTTCAGTTGAATTTAGATGTGGTGCATCTCGATGTCAAGACTGCGTTCTTGAATGGGGACCTGGATGAGATTATATATATGCATAAACCTACTGGTTTTGTTAGTACAGATGATAAAAAGGTTCTCAAACTTAAAAAGGCAATATATGGTCTCAAACAGGCCTCTCGAGCATGGCATAAAAAGGTAGATATGTGTATGTTAGCAGATGGCTATAATAAGTCTAAATTAGAACCATGTTTGTATACAAAGATTGTGGGTAGCAATCGAACAATTGTGACATTGTATGTCGATGATTTCTTTATATTTTCAAATAATGAAAATGAAATGACCCATTTAAAAGAAATGTTGAGTAATAATTTCAAAATAAAAGACTTGGGACAAATAAAACAATGTCTTGGTATGTCAGTAAACTTTGATAAAGAAAATAGTACTGTAACATTGTGTCAGAATAATTATATTGATGAGTTACTGCGCAGGTTTAACATGACTGATTGTAAAACAGCTGTTACTCCAATGGAGGCAAAATTAACTGCTAAGAAAGTAGAATTTTGTAATGATCAAATTCCTTATCAGCAGCTAATAGGCAGTTTAATGTATTTGGCTGTACTCACACGACCTGATATTGCTTATTCAGTGTCCTATCTTAGTCAATTTAATAACTGTCATAACGAAGAACACTGGCACTATGCCAAGAGAGTATTAAGGTATCTAAAGAAAACTAAGAATATGGGTTTGAAGTATTGTAAAAATGAAAATGTTCAAATAGAAGGTTATGTTGATGCCGACTGGGCTAACGATATTAATGATAGAAAATCATACACAGGTTATTGTTTCATGTTGTCAGGATCAGTTATATCTTGGAGTTGTAATAAACAAAAATGTATTGCTCTTTCAAGCACAGAGGCTGAGTATGTAGCAATTTCAGAGGCTTGCAAAGAAGCAGTGTATTTAAGGAACTTACAGTATGAGATTACTAAGAAAATGTATCAAATCACTTTACATAATGATAACCAAAGTGCACATAAGCTGTTAGTAAATCCAGTATTTCATAATAGAACCAAACACATTGAAGTTAAGTATCATTATTGTAGAGAAATGATAAGTGGTAAAATTGTACTGATTAAGTATTTATGTACTGCAGATATGCCAGCAGATTTATTAACAAAGAGTTTAAATTCTGTAAAGCATTATAAGTTCCTAAAAGCATTAGGTATTTTAAGTATTGTAATTTAAGTACCTATATACCTACATAATTATAACTTTATTGTAAGGGACATTTTGAGTGGGGGTGTTAAAATTATTAATCTGTAGCAAAATGTCAAGCAATGTCTATGGTGCAAAGTCTAGTTGTCTATGGTCATTAAAAATAAAAGACAGTCCGTCCGGTTTTCATTCAAGAAAAACATGTCGTTTTATTTTAACATTAACCCTTTATAATGTACTTACACAGTACACATCGTACGTAATTATCTAGCCAGTTAGGTTTCCCATAATGAGATTGCTAATACGTCACCGCCAATCCGCCTGTCTTTCGCTTGACTGGTGTTCGATTCCATTGATCACATTATCACTGGCTGACTTGCGACTAATTCACTGTCATCCGGCAACGTTATCTGTTTGTGGATCAAGTGCATAACACAGTAGGCAAGTACAGGTCTACGTAGTATAAAGGGCGGCTGGTAACTTTAGTCTAAAACTAAAAAGCTTTTTATGTCGGAAGTAATTGGGAACTTACGTTATCTAATATCGTTATCACTTTTTTCTAATAAATAAAAACATACAAAAAGTAGCAGTTCCAGCACTCGCGGCCATCTGCCAGTACTAAGGTACCACCAGTATAACCTTGATACAACCTAGCCTTAACCTAGATTGTCCAGCATTCAGTTTTGTCTTCGAAACTTTTACGTGACTCATCATTCATAGGCGCGTCACGTAACTAGGAAACCGTTTTAAGTTGTTATTCAAACAATAACTTGCAAAGATCATCTTGATCCTAAGACTAACAAAACTTACTCTTCGTGCCCACAGAAACTACCAGAAGTTAAAGTAAATGTTTATTCTGGTAACACTTGATTTCACTCGTTTATTTTCTTACTTTCCGACGATGTAGAAGATATCGAATAGTGATGATTTTTTGAATAAGCTCAAACTAGTACTTATAATCATCAGTCTCGTACATAATAAAGTGTGTATGAAGTCAAAGAGCCTGCCATTGCCGCCATCGTTATGGAATAGTGTGGGAGCTCTGCAAAAAGCGTACGATGGCCACATTGCCAGTCGGCGCTCATTTTTGGGATTAATCTTCATAATTACTGCCATTCTGTCTAATGGGCGTCACAACGGCCTGCTAATCTTCTTATTTCTTACATTCCTGGAATTATAATAATTACAGGTGGGGAAAACGAATACTTAGTGATTTCTTTATAATATTCACTATCCGTCCGCTGCATCGATAAGTTATGGCTCTTCTATAGGGTAATTCCAGGATAGATGCCCGGCTCGGATAGATGCCTCAAATTCAAAAACTATGATTTTCCGGTTGTTTTTGTTGTCGTTGATATTGCCAAACGAGAGACATCCCCGCACCTACCCGGTACCCCCCGCGAGGTAACCCCTGACCCGTCGTGCATTCCATCTATACTCAATGAAAGATTTGGTGCGACGAAAAAATTGCTAATTCTTTTTCTACAGCATTTTTGAGGAGCTGGAACTTTTTAAATGGTGACTAAATAATTTATATTTTGTATCCTAATGTTATACTATACTGTATACTAACACTAAAATGAGTTTTTTTATAATATTTATTGAATACACATTCCTGAATATAAAAGGCGTCTATCCTCTATGAAAAGGATAGACGCCTCGATTTATTTTCGCCTATGTTTAACCATACAAAATAAATAATTCCCATTATTTTCAAACGATGTAACTACATTAGGGTATAGATGCCTCAGAGAGGAAACTTCTTCCATGAGGCATCTATACCCTAATATGATTATAAAGAAAATACACTATAAACGAACATTTTTAATTAATGTCTGTGTTTAGATTTTACTTCCAATCACGAATACCTAATATCAAACTGGAAAAGGGTTTTTTTATCAATGAGGCATGACGTATCCCATAACTGATTTTGACGCATAGAGCAACTATCCGCCATAGGGCATCTATACTTTCAAATAATCAAATCAAAAAATTTCTATAATTTCAAAATAGAGGTCTGGGAATATCGATATAGATTAGTAAATATCATCAGTGATGTTATCTTTTTCCTTCAAAGTGGTAGTCGAAAGACCAATCTATTAACATGTGTGATAAACGTTCAGATCCATTAATTAAAATGAGAAATATAAAGCGTTTTCAAAAAGTATGGCAACTATCCTGGACTTACCCTATGTTTTATACATTATTTCAGAGCTCGCTATAGTTCTATAGCTAAACCGTTTAATTCCTTTTTTTTTTTTAAATAACCCGTATATTGTGTGTTACAGTGTGAGCTTGCTAATGTTTATGAATGACTTAAATACGAGTATATAATATTTAATTATTATGGATTTCATCAAAAAGATGTAAATTGTCCACCTTTTGTACAATAAAAAAAATATTACAAATTTCAACTACATTATTTTCATTCGTATATTATAAGTCATGGACTATTTAGCTTATTGTCTAGATTTGCACAATAAATGCCAAATATTATGACTACTTAGTGTTCTAGATGTAAAACCCTGTTGTCTACCAATATGTATGAATGAAACTGTGCCATAATCTGCTTCAAGTAGCTTGAAACATTTCACAATATTCATTAATTATATTTTTAAAAGCTGCAACTTGCAATCGAGTTCTCACGTTTTTTCGCATATATTTTAATGGGGGAAATTTTATTTTTTTGAATAACATTACCAATGTGTAATATTTCACCGAAGTCGATTAGCAGTTTCGGCCAAAATATATGCGTTTTCTTTTTATTTGATTCTAGTAAAGCATCCAACACTTTATGTTGGATGCTTTACTGAAACTTTGTGGGAGTGATGACGAGAACATGACATTGCGCTTTTTGGGGTTGTATCATATTCCATATTCACGTTAACGGATACCCAACACATGAACATAATTGAAATTACAAGTTTGAGAAGAACACACATAATCATCGTCTTAACTGCAACCCTAGGTAATATTTCTTAACATTTATTATTAACAGTTGACGTGTCTATTTAGTCTAAATTATCACAAGCCAAAAACAAAAACGACCATCAAATCCGAAACTTTTATTAAAGCCACGAACAAACTCTCACATTAATTTCGGGAGCAAACGACGCAAATGTGTCGTATTAAAAGCTAACTACGCCACAAACCAGTGGCAGTGTGTCCAAATTGCTTATTTCGACCGACTTTATTAATTATGCATGAGAGCGAGAGACAACGCTGTCCGCGACAACTCTCGGCTCTTCGCTCTGCGTACAAGAAATTACTGCGCGAATAGACTCGCTAAACTTTTGAAGAATTAAACGGTTGGTAATTCGCGTTTGTTTTAACTGCAGTAAGTTTTATGCGGAAAAAGTTGTGTTTCTAGGTAATTTGGTGTAAGTAAAAGGATGTAATGGAGCTCGTGTAAAATGATAATAGCGAACAGCTGTGTAACCGTAGGTACAATCACGCCGATAATATTATCGTAATGTAACTGAAAAAATACGATTTAATACGATAATTCATTCAAGACGGCGCACCCAGCTAGTGTACCTAATAAATAGTAGCCCAGGCTCTCCATCTCTCAAAGAAGGTCTGAAGGTTGCCACAAGATCCAATAAGCGATATACCGGTGTCATTATCGACGCATTTCCTGATAGATTTAGAACTGAAGTAATGAGGGGGAGACTTCGGTTCTGTTTCCTTTTTTAATTCTTATCGTATACGTACCGAAACCATTATACATTTCCAGACGAAGTAACACCAAGTTTGAAGAAAAAAAAAACATTTAAATCATAAACGTCACAATTTCGGGTTTTCGCCAAAACTTCATAGATCGCATGGCTTAAACCGGTCTTCCATTTATGTGTGAGACACATTACCATCGATTCGCCATCACAATAACACGCCGCTGTATACCACCATTTCCTCAACATTTACTAGATTCGTGACAGTCGAGTCGCGCGATAATTATTCAATAAAAGGCATCATTTGTCAGCGCTGTCCAAATGTCACCAAGTCGACGTTGTGATGACTAATGCGACAATGTTCCGACCATTTGCGTCGAAACCCGCTTATTGCCACTTTTTACCTGGTGTCGTGGAACCATCGCTCAATCTATTGTGTTTCTGTTTGCTTTGTCCGACTTTGGGATTAAAATTGTGTTATTAGACGGATTTGTGTTGGAACAAGCGTGCATTGTCTAGTGCTAGGGCGGGGTCACTAATAGCCAGCGATTGTGGAACATAGAATTTACGATGACTAGCGTGAAATGGAACTATTTTGGCTACAGAACAATATTACGCTCAGAAACGTTCAGGAAATTTTGGTGCTGACTGTATCTATTAATTTGTAGCTACTTTTTGTACGGCAAGCATTTGCTCAGATAGGCGAGTATACGAACTGAGCAAAATGAGTTCTACACTTAATAGTAAGTAGGTATTAAATATTAATTAATTCATTGAATAAAATGGGCTGAGACATCCACTAAAAAGATTGTGAATTGTCTCCGAGGATTGAGAGCGTGAAAGCTAAACTATAATAATAAATTATGGGTTGGTTTGTTTGTAAGCGTATTTTGAAACCCTCGACTTGTTGGAAGACACAGACGCTACTGGATTGATGTGTGGAGGCGTAAATATAAGAGTTTTCAAGACGGAAACCAGCGTGCGATAACACAGGGTCCGTATAATACCAGTGGCACTGTTTGTAAGGCCAAGGCCAGATTCGGGTCGCTAGTTGGAATGATAGGTGCTAAGTGCCCAGCTTAGTAGGTACTATGTGTCAAACTTGTACTTATGTGTACTTATGTGTCAAAGTTTATCAAGCCTCAAACGTGACAAAGACTGGTATCAAATGAAAACAACAGTCTATTATTATGTGTCAGCGAAGTACCTCATTTATGTATGTTCATAGAATCTCGCCGAAGCAATGCTGGTTCACCTATACCTACTTGCAATTTTATTTCTGCAGAAGTATTTTCTATCTGACCACTTAAAAATTATCTTCCTGGAGTCCGAACAAATCTACCCCATTTAAGACAAGGAGTTATAAACAACTTATTGTGAGGTTCTTTGTTGTTTCTAAACGTTCGACATTACTGACCCAGTTAGCGTACAAAATCGGAAGTTTACGTGCCGTATCATTGATTTAATAACAATTCGGTAGGTTCGAGAGATTTTCAAACATCGGCAGTTGAATTTTATGTTGTTGGTGTTCCATTACATTAATTTGTGTTTTCTTATGAGAATAAGGTCTTGAGATAAGTGTATGGTAGTATGTATGTAACAAGTTAGAGTTTTTACGTAAGTATACGATCCTTCGTCAATATTGGAATCATTAATTAAACCGTACCTTCGTAGGTAAATCTTCAAAATTAACTGTATAATTTAACCCCCGTGTTAAAATTTTAGTGAGATACATCCAATAAACACTTTGAGCAGATATTTGATGATATTATGATTTGTATACAAGGTATAGGAAGTGTAGTAAGTACTTACCTGCTTTCTTTGAAAGTGCTACGTCTGAAAGCTTTTTAAGGTACATCTACCATGTTTGAATTCAGTCAACCATAAAACCCCATATTGTACTGTAATGTAATGCTGTACATTGTATTGGGTTTCAACAGCGGTATTTTCAAGAACAGTTTTGTTTCAAGCAATTTATGCAATAAGAAGATTAACGGGAAATTTTTAATCGCCAAGGGCACTGAACTGTGAATTTCACTGAGGACTGAAACAAAATTACAACTGGAAAAACTTTTCCAATTTTATTACACTACGCGATGGCCTCTAGGGATAATAAAATTTTGATTAAGTAAAAGAAACTGGAGCTCTTAGGTAAATGAAGTGTGACATAAAATTTAAAAAATAATTTTCGGGTTGGCGGAAAGTCGTTTTCTTATTCAGAATTGTGTTTGGACTTTCTAGGTCAGGTCTGCCTTTTTAGGAAGAATCAAATTGCTAAAGTTCTGCCTTTGACAAAATTATAATTAGGAAACTTGTTTACCGTTTTTCATGCTAACCGTAAATAAAAATGAACGTCTGTTTCTGTTGTGACGTGCATGATAAAAATGGACCAAATGATAATTATATGACGCAATTTGCGAATGTTTTTAGAAGTCAAATTTACCTACTTCTGATAAAATTCGTTCAACCATATCTACTCTCTTAAACAATAAGTTTGAAATAAAGTCAGAGATAACATTTGTCACGTACTCTCGTGTGTATCGGGAATTCAATATCGAACTTTGCAATTTCTTAGGTCCAAGGGATTCACGGCGGAAAACTTATATTGAATTCATATTTCCTTTGTTGAAGTTTATTTACGACTTATTGATTTTGTGGCTGAGGTGACCCGCTACTTGTATGGCATAAGTAACTCAGTTACTCAATTGTCGGCATTTGGGTAGAGGGACAATATATTCAGCGAAGTTACAGGGCAAACTTTAGTTAGTGTATAATATAGAATTACTTTCTCCGTAACTCGAATGGTGTTCATCACAAGATTTTTAAGTCGTGTTTTCAATTGTTTCCATGCACAATTTCGTCACTAAAATGCTAGAAGACTAAATTGTTATAAGCGAGGCCTCAATTTATGTTAGCTATCGAAATGCGTTGTCTATGTTGACAATTTTGCGCGGCTTTTAGCACCGTGCTTGCTACCAGATGAACTTCCTTGTCTTGCTACTTTTATGAAAAGGAAAAAAGAGCATTATAAAACAATAGATACTATAGACCAAGATTTGGAGTTAATAGTGTAAGGTAGGTAAGAATTTGTAGTAGGTACCTATTCATGTCACGAAAAAGAGGCGTAAAACGCGAACTTCTTATCCTATTCTGACGGCACGTTTGGCGTTAGTGGCTGAGCAATTGGACTGCTGCGCTAGGTGTCGCGGGTTCGATTCCCGCCCGGAACAAATAATTGTGCGATCCGCAAATGTTTGTTTCTGGTCTGGGTGTGATGTGTATGTGAAATTATATGTCTGTAAGTGGTACCCACGATACGGGAGCAATATTAGTGTGGGACTACGTTTAAAAAAATAAAAATAAATATTCATACACAATGGTTATCTCAGCCGTAGGGTGCTTATTAATAGAGCCTTATTGAAACTACGGAAGGCTAGCAGGAATGACCCGTGAAAGGCGAAAGCGGCTAGAGAACGCTGTAACGTGTACACAAAGGCTTAGGTACATCTAACGTTTCCACCCATTATGGCCCCGAGTCTACCATTCTGAGGCTCAAATGAGTCTTAATGAAAGGTACGATACCATTATGAAGGCAATTGTGAGCTCATAAAGGAAATTAAAAAGAGACAAAAAAGCCGCCGCTAGTTCGTTGCAAAAAGTGAAACAAAAAGGTGTGCGCGTATTCGTATTGAAGCGGTTCTTTGCTGCGACCGGATGAAAGGAACTGCCTTTTATATTACTTCTGGCCTGAAAAAGTGTCAGTGGATTAAACAGCGTTAATGAAATGTTTTTTTTTGTTAGCGTTGTTTTACTTTTTTGTCTACCTTTATTACCTTTTTCTTGATGTTTTCGGAAAAAGTCCGCCTGAGGAAGTGAGTATACACCTTTGCAAGATATTTCTCCGCCCAAAAGTCTACCACCAAGTCACCACGCCAGCCCAAGGCTTCCAGCCAGGCAGCTACGCATCAGGCTAAGATACTATGCAACGATATCAATGTTTAACCAGCCAACCAGTGAAAACCGTATTCCAATATGTTGAGTAGTTTTTTTCCGTCACACAAAAACAAACAGATACGCCCTATTATAAGAATAAAATCTTTCTTGTTCAGTGACTTAATTTACGTTTCCTAAAGAAACATCTTAACATTTTCAATGTACAGTATTTTTGGCCTTTACAGCCTGTAGATTTAGTTTATTTGTGCGAACACAACTTTCGCATGAGTAAGTAGCTACAAAATTACTAGAGTAGAAAAGCCTGTCTTACATTTTTCACATTCACCATAACCTTCACATTTTGAAGTATACGCAACTAACTTAGCAAAAACGTTGGCTTAATGCGGTACGCGGGCTCGTGTTTTAACATTTAGCCCGTAATGCGTTACACCTCTTTCCACTCCTGAAGCACAAAGGTAAGTACGGCAATTATTTTACAAGGCTAGCTCC
This sequence comes from Hylaea fasciaria, assembly GCA_905147375.1. Classification (NCBI taxonomy): domain Eukaryota; kingdom Metazoa; phylum Arthropoda; class Insecta; order Lepidoptera; family Geometridae; genus Hylaea; species Hylaea fasciaria. The sequence continues at coordinate 5,462,627 of LR990201.1, forward strand.
CATTTCGTGGGGGCATTAGTACTAATGTTAACGCCGAAACCCCGTGTCCCGTGAAAAATAACAACTGTTCCATTATCGCGGTAATAATGGCTCAAATGACCTGGTGTTACGATAAATGGTTATTTTTGGATATTTGTTATAACGATCGCGCGGCTACAAAGGTTGATTCAATGGATACAATTACGTTGAGGCATAAAAGATTGTTTTCATACAAATTGGTGGAGCGATATGCATAAATGGGCTGGTTATGTTGGCGGCAGGATTTTTAAAATGTATAATCCATGTGGTCTGCATGGTAACTGTAGGTGACGGTATCGATTGTATGATGGCTGTAACTGTATCGATCGCGAAATAAAGTGTTCTGCCAAAATTACCAATGTTTATTGACCAATACACATCAACGATAGACAAAAGAACATGGATAGGTAATCTATTGATAGATATAAATAGATAATGGCTTTCTATTAGGCAATTCCTTTTCTCTTTAGTAGCAAAACATACGAGCCTAAAACTTTCAATGCTACAAACGGTAACTTTAGTCGAATTATAAACTTCTTTACAACTTTTTTAAGTTAAAAGTTAAACTATTGTTTCACTTAACGTTAGACGATAAACAGATCCAGGCATTCAAGTTGAATAAACGCTCGCTCTTATCGCCTGCCAGTAAAACACTTCCATACAACGCTATATCTGTTCACTACCAGCTCTAAAACGCGGGAACTTTTTTAAAGGATGAAGCAGAGTGGTAAAGTCGAGACGTAACGCTTTCAGCCGGTCCCGAAGAAGCGGCAAAGATGAATGGCTTTCAATATGAAATTGAATTCCGTGGTTCATTGCTTTTCAATTTGTTGGGAACGTTCGACGCTTACCCGCGCACCCTACTAGGTGTCGGTATATTACACAATAGGTACCATGGCTCGCTTCAAAACATGAGAGCAAAATGGGAAAAAAACCATTATACGAGTATTCTTAAAGAGAGGTCTTATATATTCAATGGGAAAATATAATTTTGGAGTAGGGGTAGAATTAAAGAAGTTTTTATAGAATAAATTTGGGCCCTTGGTTTTTGATTTACTGTTAGGTTACACAAAAGAAAAAGTAAACTTAAAATACGATATTATCGTAGCTCTTTTGGCTGCACTATTTTTGAATGTTAAAATAAAACCCTAATCACTGGGTCGATCGCGTAACTTTACTAGCTACTGATTTCTATAAAATGATTCTTCGGTAGTGTTAATTTCCTATAAGCCAATGATTATAACTTTAATTGTCAAATCTGGAATATCCGGGTGTGTGTTAAAAATACAGAAACAATGTAATTATGAATGATTAATTTCAATAGAACAATTTTGACTACAACCGTTGCCAACCATTATTTCAAATATTATTATAGGTCTCAACTTTTCAAGTAATATTACAGTTAAAATAAAAAAGGCTTCAGATTATCAGCATCTAAGATACCTAATAATTAGTCCATTCAAAAAATTATAAGCCTTGTTCCTTCTCGTTACCCAATTTAAGTTACCAAGTATTCAAAGCGGAATTAGAAGCAACGAAATAATCTACTTATAATAATATGCTGAGATCTAAGGAACTCAGTTTCTCTTGAAGACTATAGCACAGTTCTGAAATAATGTATCTTTGAACTGAGTTTGTAGCGTACGGTGCCAAAAGAAAAGTTTACTGGTCATAATTATGGCAATTTATAAACGTAAAACCAACTTTGATAACTACCTAGAAAGATAAAAAGTATTTTAAACGCAACACAAGTTCATATAATTTGACTGCCAGTTGGATGGGTGGTATAACATCTGAGTGTTACCATGTTTCGAAAGAAACGTAACCTATGATCCTGGTTATGGATCCATACATCATTGTATCGAGATTGATCGATCTTTCGAACAACTCGATAGTTAACGTGTTTAGGCCATATTATACTTCCTTAAGTTTGTAGGATCTTTCATTTTTCTATCAATAGTATAATAATAATAATATAATAATTCAGCCTGTAACTGTCCCACTGCTGGGCAAAGGCCTCCCCTCACTATCGTGAGGAGGGTTAGGCCATAATCCACCACGGGGGCCTAGTCCGGATTGGGGGATAACATGCCTCCGAAATAATTCTCGGGCATGTTGGTTTCCTCACGATGTTTTCCTTCACCGAAAAGCGAGTGATAATTACGTACATATGTTTTAACAAGAAACACATTGGTACATGCCCGCACTGGGATTTGAACTCGCCACCTCCGTTTTCGAAGGCGGACGTTCGCCCACTAGGCTACCACCGCTATTCAATAGTATAGTTAATTGTGAATTTACAAAGGATCTAGTAGGTATCTACGTTTTCTATTTCTGCGTTTTTCTTTATCTGTATCCCACTCCTGAGCAAAATTAGGTATCTCACCTTTTTCTTCGTGTATTATGTTTTATTAAGCCCTCGACGATATCATGAGGTTCTTGACTACATCTCTATTACAGCTTACATTTATTTTAAAACAGCAATCCCCATAGTGGCTTAACACATCCCGTCCACCCTTGTAAAACATACCGCTTCAAGTTTAATATCATTTTCATCCTCAAACCTCTGCAGATATTTAACGATTACTAACGTTGACATGGCAAAGTTACACTTTCCGCATAAGTGCTATTCAAATAAATAGGTAAACAAGTTTTAGAAGCGGCGCAAAACCGGAATCAGGGCTCGGATGGAGATTTTCTAGGAAACTGCTCCGGCGAGGCGTTACATTAAACTTTTAGACTACACGCTCAGTATAACAGTATATAATCTCTATACATTTTTAGGCAGGCTATGCAATGAATACCTTTGATGATAATGATTGTGGCGCTTGTATCTGTGCCAAACACAGAAAATTAAAGATGTACTTACCTATGCATGAACACAATGCAAGAGAAGGCATATGTTGTAGACAAGCGTATCGTATTCTATTTAGCATAATTACTCACTATCAGGTGTAATAGTGGTTCCAAGGCTGTTTCCACCATAAAAGTACTTATTTCGAACTTTCTTCCGGTTTGGTACGCGTTGGGTTGCCATTTGTTTAGGCGTTTAGTTGCCAAGTTTTGTAATTCATATTTGCATTTCACTCTATCAGGAGATATTCAAGACTTTATTCAAGAAAGAAGGACAGCGCGTGTACCTAATATATACTCGCCCCTACTGCCTACTTCATATATTGTGATTTCAGAATACAGCTCAGGCTCAACTGCGCGGATTGCGTCCGACGAATTTTATCTCGTATAATAATTTTACACTACACATTCCTCAGTTATGATGTTACAATTTTCATATTCGAAATAACAACCATCGCAATTGACATCGCTAGCGCAGCTGTAGCATGCTTGGAACGATACTGGGACATTTCGCGTCACGGTCGGTCCACAGTCCACACCCCATTGCGAATCGACATCTCATTTTGAAACCACATTCCTTACTCGGTGGTAGCCTAGTGAGCGAACGTCCACCTTCGAAAACGGAGGTGGCGAGTTCGCATCCCAGTGCAGGCACGTACCAATGTGTTTCTTGTCAAACATGAGGACGTAATTTTCATTCGCTTTTCGGTGAAGGAAAACACCGTAAGGAATCCAATATGCCCGAGAATTATTTCGGAGGCATGTTATCCACCAACCCGGACTAGGCCCCGTGGTGGATTAATGCCTAATCCTCCTCACGAAAGTGAGAGCCTTTGCCCAGCTGTGGGACAGTTGCAGGCCGAATTATTATTATATTATTATTCCTTACTCACATTCGTTTACAATTATTTGATGATTTGTCACACTGAGATTCTAATTATACTGGTAAATCGCGAGTATACCTAACATGTATAGGAATATACGCCACAATTTGCTTGACATTTTCACCAATAAGGCTTTACGATTTCTACATGGTGCTTCGCGACTTCACTATTCATATTTATGACTAAGGTAACTTTGTTTTTTGTACATTATCCTAAACCGTCTTAGAAATTTGTAGGAACCTACTTATCGTAGTGGTGTTTCACTTGGAAACACAGGTGAATTCGTGTTTCTGTTTATTTTCCCAAAAGATTTTCATGACCTCGAAAGTGACTCAGCACTGGTAGTAGATAAGCTTTTTGACACAAAAATCTAGAAACTTGAGCCTCCACTGATATAGATTAAGCAGCTTTTTACTGTATTAACATTGACAAGGACAAAGCCGTGGATAAGTTAGGTACTGAAGAAGAAAAAATCTTGTACTCCTTAGGACCTACGGCGATGTTCACGCATGTCTCCCTGTGGGGGTTCCAAACTGGTTTTTGGAAAACAGACCTTGGAGGTGAACACGTATAAATTAAATTAAATTGGTTAAAATATTTTTTCAGTTATGCCATTGGAAATTTTGCTAAAGACAGGAAAAAATATATATTTTTATTTGCATGAATGCGGGTGATAAAGTTATCAATGATTATAACCGTCAGATAATGTGTGCAACTTGTGATGTAAGATTTTTTTCTTGTCCCTACTTTGTTTTCAAATTATAAAATTTTAATATAGATATGATCTGGGTCTAATTAAAGTCTCTACCGCATGAATATCAATCACCACACGTTTACTGTATTACTTACTGATTATGTCAGTATGTTTATTATGGAGTTTCGTCCCAAATAGGTTGGTAAACCGTTCCTTACGTTTTAACTTGGGTTTGACGGGGCATCCATCTAGTTTAATATTTATTAAAGCAACACCACCATTTATGTGAGTAATCTTGCATCAAAGAGCCCTTTGACAACGCTCATGCGTGTAATATCGAGTCCTAATTGTAAATTTGCCAGCGACTGTACGTTAGGGTGGGCCACTGATGTATGAAGAAAAAAAAATGTCTGATATAGATTCGTAATAGTAATTTGTAAAAAGGTGTTACGCTATAAGAGTAGTATGTTCTGAAAAAACTATCACTATAGAACCTTATCTTCAGCCTCCGGATTGAGTTTGAAAAATCATGATATTTTCAAAAAGAGCTTTTTGTAATTATATTCCTAGGAGTGCAGATTCAAGTTTAATTTAAATTATTTTGTACTAATAAGAGTACCTCTGTAAGTTGTGTTTATAATAATTAAAAATATTATTATAAATCATTACCCATCGAGATAATACCTCACACGAATAGCGAAATTATTGCAGATTTTTACTTAAAAATTATCGCATCGCCTTGCGAGACTATCGGAGTCGTTATTAACCCTGGTTTGCAGATTTATCGCACAAAGAACACGCTGTTTCAGTCACAGTCTTAACAACCATTTAAACTTCTTGTGTGTGGCAAGGTAGGCGTAGCAGAAGCAGTTCTCGCTCTCATTTATGTGCATCAAACATTCTGTAACTCCGCGTCTTTTGCAGTCTCGAGAGCTGGAGATTCCGTGACATGTAGGTGACAAATTGATGATGGTAGCGTTATAAATTGCATACAGGATAAGCTCTGGATGTTTAAGAGTTGGACATTTGACTACTTATAGGCTCGAGCCTTTAAAATACAACACGTTGCTCACGAATGTGATTTCGCGGATCTAGTTCTCGAGATAAGCGAAATAACTATTTCTTTGAATTACTACATTGATGTGGGCTTTGAGTTAGACTGGCAGATACCTAGAAGCACAATATACCAACGTCCACAGGTGTCGTGCTCCATCCTTACAAGTGGGATGAGTTTCGGTAGCAAACCAAGTCGGAGGGTAATTTTTTACATCGTAAGTTGTAAAATCTTTAGTTTTTAGGTGGAGTTTTCGTTGAAACATACAAAATACAATGAAACCAAGTAGGTCACTATGGCCGTTTGGTATGAGATATCTTGCCTGGGGAATACTGGCAATTTGTTGGCTAAATTATCAAGGAAATCAAGGAAAATCGCCGAAGAAATCTATACCGATACGATTGTTCGGTACTGAACTCTTGAGGTGTTAAATCTGGTAACACTATGGTTATTAGTTGGAACTAAATCACCTGTGTATTACGAATAGTTTACTTAGTCTACTTTATAGGTGGTTTTCAAAAGAGCAATTCGGTCAATGAAAAGAGCAATTCGGTCAATATATAATATGAAAACCCGCGATTCTCTCCGGGAACGATTTAAAGACATCAATGTTCTTACAGTGGCTTGCCAATATATTTATGAAAACTTATTGTATATTCATAAAAATATTAACAAGTTTGCTAAAAATTGTGACGTACATAATTTCAACACTAGAAATAAAAATAAACTCCATGTACCAAGATTTCGGTTGCAGAAGGTTAATGGTTCATTTATGGGGAACTGTATACGCTTTTATAATAAGTTGCCAGAGGGAATTGATCAATTATCCATGCAAAGATATAAAACTTATATTAAGGCTAATCTCATAAAGAAAGCCTATTACACTGTTAATGACTATATTAAAGATACAAAGGCATGGCCTCAATGCCCCCAGCTCCATGGTAGTAATAATTAACGTGAATTTTATTAATATGTTTTGAAATTTTTATTTTTAATGGTAATATTTATACCTACTTATGTAAATATTGTGATTGAAAAAAAATGGAAAGAAATTATACAATATGAGAAAAAAAAAAGACATCCCCGTAGAGTTTCTTGGTGCTGTCTTCTCTAACGGGTGTATTCCGAAGCACTGGTAGAATCAAACGGAGTTTCCTTTTCCTGTCTGAGATTCAATCCTGGACTTGAAAGGGAAACATCCTTTTTCAAACTCAAACCATACCTTATCAATTAATTATAGTTTGTTTTCTTTTATGATTTTATTAATTTGTTTATTAGATTGAAGTGTTTGACTTGTAAAAGTGCGATTTTATTGCCTATTTACAATAAATGATTTGACTTTGACTTTGACTTTGACAATTACTTTTAAACGTTTAAAAACCCGATGTCCCACCGGTAATGTACGGAAATAAATTTAGAAATGATAATAATTTTTGATGGCATTTATTTGCACTTGCCGTGGTATGCTTTTACGATTTGTATGACTCTTGTTTGTTAAACGATAGAAAAGGGTACCCCCGACCATTATCTTTAACTTTCAAGCATCATACTGATAGCAAACTGTTGAAATATGTGTTCTTTTCGAGTACCTTTTCCTAATTTTAACTGTCGCCTTGTCCAGTTTTTATACTTTATATGAACGTCTGCATAAGTAAGCAATATTGTTTTTAAATTACCTATGCATGTTTCATAACATAAAGAACATTTAGTTGTGTTTGACTTGCGCTTCATTTTTAATAAGTACGACCTCCTACCTAATAAGCCGCGGCATGATTGAACCGAGATTTTTTTGTGAAAAGTGCAATAGGTGCCTTCTCATCTTATACCAAAAACTAACTAGTCTACTCGTTTATTGGTTTGTTTATGTAATAAGACCATATAAGCTATCAAATAATGTGACACTGATGCAAATATTATGAACACAATCCATAACTCTTGGTTCTTGAAGTCACATCTAAAAACATATTTTTCCGATTTTTCAAAGTGAATCCGGAGGCAGTTGCCAATAAGAGAGACAGATAATATTTTGCATACGTCATTTGTACCCTATTTAGCACCCTTTTGCAACTATTACGTTACAAGAATCCAAAAAAAAAAAATTCGGCCCACCCTACTGTACGTACTATTATGTAGCACATTTACATTTCACGTACAGTCATTGTCAGACGTGGGCGTAACAAGATTTGATGTAGTTAAGTGAGAAGGGGACCTTCAAACCAGTTTTAGAGTTTAGACAGCCAGTTTAGCCTATTTAGGGACTTGACGCAGTTTATTTTTCGGAGCATTATCCCTCTAGCCTTGGCACCATTACGTCTTAAATTATACTTAGTTGTAAATGCTACGTGGCATGAGTATTGAGTAATTGAGTATTGTTTCGGAAATTATTCCGTTCGTCCCATTATAAACCTGCGGGCCTAGACAAGTGGCAAACGTTTCTAACCAAATCGAAACGAATATAATGAAAATGTATGGGCTGACATAAGCACACGAAACGTCACGAAGCGAACGAAATATTCGTAGACAAGTGCTTATTATTCTAATCGAATCTAATGAACGCTCCCTGTCGTTCGACAGAATCCATACTTAAGCGTAGACAAGTGCCACTTTTGACAAGCGTTAAGCGCGCTCCACATTCTCCACGAGAGGTTTTGTCTCGGGTCTCGCCAAAACTATTGACGAGACGAGAGCAGCTCTCCACATTCTCGCTCGCGCATTTGTGCGCTCGGTACTCGAACGAGATGGACGTGGAAACAGCTGTCGCTGCAGCATTATGTGCTGTGGCTTATTACAATTATACGTTTATTCGAGAAAAAAAAGTTATCAAGAGACGTTGGGAAAAACGAAGGTGGTGGATGGCAGCAATACATCGCAACAGAACAAGGTAGCAGACTGACGCGGCGGGAATGTGGAGGGAGTGTTTTGTGTTTCGGCAAAACTACACGAGAGCCCTTTGATTCGGATACGAAATACCGACACGGGATGGAGACTGCACGAACATAGGCGAGACTTGCCGAATATGTCCTCCACACTCTCGTATTCGCTACGTCGCGTGTAGTTTTGCCGAGAATGTGGAGCGCGCTTACGTTTGAACGACAGCCTAGCGTTCGCCAGAACCCTGTAGAAAACGAAACAAAATGGCGGATTTCTAGCAGCTGTTGCAAACAGTAGCATTGTGTCATGATTTTGTTCGTAGATTTTTATTGTTTTCGCGAGATAACGAGATAATGCACGCATTAGGATTATTGTGGACCTCGCAATCTTGGTTCCATTGCTAAAAAGAAGTAACAAAATAACAAAATTTAAAAATGTTCGGTTAGATTAGGTTAACTACCTAGGTAGTACCTACTACTACTACGCATATTTGTATAGGTAGGTACTTGACACTAGCCAAATTCGCAAACCATGCGAAGCCAAACCTATAAAAAGAATATTACACCTAAAGTGACTGTGACACTGAAGTTTGTAAGCTAATCCATGGACAAGATGACAAAAATGAATTAACAAATTGAATGAACGAATAATTATTAGCGTACGATTGATTAGAATAAGCGTTCGCCAGAGTCATAACACTTTGTCTACCAAACTATTTTCGCTAACGCTAAAGCGTTAACGTTTTTACGAATAGAATAGCTTCGAAGCGTTTGCAACTTGTCTAGGACCGCTGTATTGTTATAGGGATGCGTTTGCTGTTATTTGTCGAATAAGATACTTCTAATATCAGTGTTGTCAGTCTGCCCCAAGGTTCCGTGGGTACCCTAAGGGTAAACAGGACCCTATTACTAAGACTCCGCTGTCCGTCCGTCTGTCTGTCTGTCTGTCCGTCTGTCACCAGGTTGTATCTCCTGAACCGTGATAGTGAGACAGTTGAAATTTTCACAGATTATATATTTCTGTTGCCGCTATAATAACTAATACCTACTAAAAACAGAATAACTTAAATATTTAAGGGGATCCCATTCAACAAACAAGTGTTATTGCTGTTTTTATAGATAGTGGTACGGAACACTTGGTGCGTGAGTCTGACTCGCACTTGGCCGGCTTTATTTCTGTGATAGTTTGTATCAAAGGAATATAAGATATTTATAATAAAAGATAACTAAACTACAAAGCAAAGGAGCAGGGTTTCAACGGGGTTTAGATTGTATTTGAAATCGGGTGGGATATTTCTTTGATGTTAAATTCCCTGGGTTTTAAATTTTAATCTTTTCGCAGATTTCGTTTTATGATACCCTAGGCTAGGCTCTAGATTTCACTTTGTATTTGAAGTAGATGAGCTTGAAACGTCGAGGTACCTATGTCAAAATTATATATTTTGATCTTAGTTTGTGCCCGAAATAGACCCGTTAAATACTAATTAACATATATGACCTTGGTTTATGGCTGTGATTGATTGGTTTAACATACGCCACTAATAATACAAAACACTTATATAGGTACTTAGTATAGTTTATTCAAGATAGAACCCATTTCAACTGGAGGGTAAGTTGGTTGTCCTCCAAGAATGGTTCTAATAACCACGTCCGTTTTGACATCCTTTGATATTAATTTAACTGTCATTTACCCACCAACCTTGTTACCTGTCACAGTATCCTTCCCAGCCGTCGCTTTTATAGGGATTAATTAGAATACTAACATCACCCAAACCCCGCAACGGGAAGTGACGTTTGGTTAGCGATGGGCGACGTCAATGTTTTAGACGATTGTTTCGATTGTTAAAACATCTCGATAACATGCTCGATGATTTTCCGTCGCAGTCGAATTTTAGTGAACACATGTTGATTTTAAACATCTGAAAGGAAATAATCTAATTCGGTGCCACCCATTGCGATTAGGTATTTCGCACGACGCAACTCGAGCGAGAGAGTGAGCAAAGATCGCAGCGGCGAGGCGACTCGGAACAAAAAAAACCGGCCAAGTGCAATTTGGACTCGCGCACGAAGGGTTCCGTACCATTGTGTGTAAAAAACACGTTCATTGTATAGGCGCCCCTTAAATAATTATTTTAGTCGGTTTTTTTTAGTATTTGTTGTTATAGCGGCAACAGAAATACATAATCTGTGAAAATTTAAACTGTCTAGCTACTCGTAACACGGTTATTGAGATACAGCCTGGTGACAGACGGTCGGACAGCGGCGCCTTATTAATAGGGTCCCGTTTTACCCTTTGGTTATGGTACCCTAAAAACACATCTCGGTGTTTAGTCTTGGAGCGCTATGTTCTAGTCTCGATTGTAATTTTACACCGAGTACGATTCTATCGATTGTTTTAAATAGCTCGGATTCGCTCATTGCTTCGTTTGGTGGGGACGTGCCTAACAACCCGGTGAAATAATGGGTTACCGGGTGCCTGCGACGCGGGAGGCCGCGCTGTCAGTCCTCGCATATGCGAATGCTAATAGCCTCATACAGCATAACCACAGAATTTGAATGCTTAGTGAGTAAGATGAGAGCTTGACTCGTGTGTTGTCCTATTTAGGTAGGTATAGGTACATTATACCATCCACCACCCATCTCAGGGTTAATTACCAGCTAGGTATTGCTTTGTTTTATTTTATGTTAGCGGCCGCGTGTTCATTTGTTTTTTTGGTCTAATTGTCTGGAATTAGACCTTACTTACTGTCCATTATAAAAACCAAACCATATTGCATGTCTTGAAAAAATAATGCAGCAATTAATTGGCTTGAAACCCGGAAGTTTAGGTTTTAATAAATGAAAACTGAAAATGGCCAAAAATTTCACTATTTTACGGACAGAGCTGGGATTTAAAAAATAAGGTTTAAATTTGTTTACCATTCAAAATGGTATTCACCACCAATATTCATTGGTAAAATGTATTTGAAAAAAATTACTAAATCTACTCCTAGTAGAGTTGCGCAAATCTCAGTCCCCTTTTCAAAAGCCCAAAATAGCGGTCAAACAAAATAAAAAGCTTTACGAGTTAAAGCAACGAAGTTGTTCTACTGCAGAAAAGCTCACATTTGAATAGCCGGGTCCACACCGGACGAACTGTTGCGCTTCGAGCGCGCGTGGCAATAGCGTCCTCCAAAAGCGCGGTCGGCGTGTGGACGTGCTTGGCTCGATACACGCGCACGAGTCGCAGAGCGCGCTCCTAACCTCGAGCGATCCACTCGACCTGGATCGTGAATCACAGAGCATCGCCGCCGATCCAAAATGGATCGTCCGGTGTGGACCCGGCTAATGTTTAACCGCTTTTGGCTCGCACCTCCCGCATTGGCTCGGAACACGCAATGTTCAGCTGCTACACCCGTTCAAGTTTAAGCGTGTGAAATAATGTTTTAGAATATTACCCGAAATTCATGAAGCTTTGTTATGTTAAGCCGAGATAGTTAGGCAAGTTTTCTTCCATATAGCAGTATCTACTTGGCAGTACATTGGCCTACTACTTTTTCTATGCCTTCATATTATGGAGTAGCAAACAAGCAGCATTAACACCTATGTTTTAGAACAGTTTATATTTTTATTACATAGTGAACGGAGCGGAAACTGAACCCGTATTTTCATGCTTTTTAGTCAGATTATCACGGACTTACATTACACGAAGTAGGCCGTATTTAATTTCACATGTACGTAATCTGTTTATTGTGCAACAGTCCAAACATTTACATTGTTACTCATGTCCGTATTAACAAGGGTTGCCATAAAGGCATTTGCATCCTGCATGCAGGACGGTGTACTGGCGAGACCAACAATTGTTTCGCTACTTTATGACTCTACGACCACAATAGAAACTTTGGCCGTTTTGCATCATAATAGGTAGACCAAATCCTTTCATAGTTGGGAAACATAATCTGTTCATTGTGGAATTACTATATAAAGTAAACATCGATATAACTTTAATTAAGTACCTACCTATTTATTCATTAAATAATTAATAAAGAAAGTCAATTATTATATTCAACATACATGATTCTAAGTATAAAATATCAAGAATTAATACTAGGTTATCATGATTATTTATCACAGATGTTCTTTGATCCTATCTAAGTTAGTCTAAGTAGTAACTAAGTTGGATTTAATTCAAACTAGCTGCGCCCCGCGGTTTCACCCGCCTTTCACATTATAAAACCTATAAGGTGGCTGTTAGATACGACTTGTAACATTGTGTCAGAGAAAATACAGAAGTAGGTAGTTTTTCACAGTTATTATCGCACTGATGGACAAATAAACAGTGATGATGATGGTGATGATGATGATTTGTAGCCTATATTGTCTCTAAACTATCTGCATACTACACATACTACATGTATGTGTAAGTTGGGGTATAAGCTATAAAAATACCAAATTTCATACCAATGGGGTAGTTTGTCACAGTTTTTATTGCACTGATGCAGAACGGTGGTGATGATCATGATGAATTAAAGCCTAAGTCATAAGTTGCGGGATAACCTATCTACGTACTAAATTTTACGCACATTGGGTAGTTTTTCACAGTTTTTATCGCATTGATGGAAAGCGGCGATGATTATGATGACTTAATAATATGTTCGTAGCCTATGTACTAAGTTAGAAGATAACCTATCTGCGAACCAAATTATCTCTCCCCTCACTCTCCCGTCTTCCCCCCTCTCCCCCCCTCTCCCCTCTTCCCCCTCTCCCCCTTTCCCCCCACTCTCCCCTCTTCCCCCTACTCCCCTATTCCCCCCCAGTCTCCCCTCCTTCTCCCCCACTCTCCACTCTTTGTTCCCCCACACTAACCTCTTCTCCCCCACTCTCCCCTCTTTCTCGCCTCTCTTTCTCCCCACTCTACTCTCTATCTCACCCTACTCTCACCCCATTCTCACCCCACTCTCTCCTCTTTCTCCACGCTCTCCTCTCTCTTTCTCCCCACTCTACCCTATTTCTCCCTCCACTCTCCCCTCTTTCTCCCCCACTCTCCCCTCTTTCTCCCCCACTCTCCCCTCTTTCTCCCCACTCTCCCCCGCTTTCTCCCTACTCTCACCTCTTTCTCTCCCCTCTTTTTCATCCCACTCTCCTCTCTTTCTCCCCCCACTCTCCCCTTTTTCTTTGCGCTCTCCCCGTCTTTCTCCCCATTCTACCCTCTTCTCTCCCCACTCCACCCTCTTCTCCCCCCACTCTACCTACTACTCCCGTTTCCCCCCACTCTCCCCTTTTCCCCCCACTCGCCCCATTTTCTCACCCCACTCTCCACTCTTTCTCACCCCTCTCCTCGCTTTTTCTCTCCACTCTCCCCTCTTTCTCCCCCACTCTCTCCACTTTCTCCACGCTCTCCTCTCTCTTTCTCCCCACTCTACCCTATTTCTCCCTCCACTCTCCCCTCTTTCTCCCCCACTCTCCCCTCTTTCTCCCCACTCTCCCCCGCTTTCTCCCCACTCTCCCCTCTTTCTCCCCCACTCTCCCCTCTTTCTCCCCCACTCTCCCCTCTTTCTCCCCGCTCTCCCCCTCTTTCTCCCCACTCTCCCCTCATTCTCATCCCACTCTCCTCTCTTTCTCCACCCACTCTCCCCTGTTTCTCCCCCACTCTCCCCTTTTTCTTCGCGCGCTCCCCTTTCTTTCTCCCCACTCTACTCTCTTCTCCCCCCACTCTACCCTCTTCTCCCCCCACTCTACCCTCTTCTCCCCCACTCTACCATCTACTCCCCCTTTCCCCCACTCTCCCCCTTTCCCCCCACTCTCCCCCTTTCCCCCCCACGCTCCCCATTTCCCCCCACTCTCCCCCTTTCCCCCACTTTCCCCCTTTCTCCCCCTCCCCTCCCCCGCACTCTCCCCCCCTCTCCTCCCATCGCAGTCTCCCCCTTTAAATAACGATCCGCTCAGCCGTTTATTGTGGTCCGTAGGGGGTGCATCTAAAGAATACCTCATAATTTCAACCCCCTTGCTTTTCCCCCTTTAGGGATGATTTTGCAAAAAAGCTGAAACCCGTATTTATTTATTTCTTATCAAAAGCCTAAATGAGAATTTTCAGATCCCTAACTTGAAGAATTATGGATTCCCCATACAAACTTTCAACCCCTATTTCATCCCCTTCGAGATTATTTTTTGAGACAAAAGATAGCCTATGTCCGTCTCATAGGCCCAATCTACCCCTATACCAAATTTCATCGAAATCGGTCCAGCCGTTTGAGCGTGAAGAGGTAACAAACATACATACACACTCACAAACTTTCGGCTTTATAATATTAGTAAGACTAGCGGCGCCCCGCGGTTTCACCCGCGTTACACGTACAACACCTAAAGGCAGCTATTTGAAAGGTTTGTGCATATTATTGTGTCATCATAGTTAGCATCCGAGTACTGTGGCGACAGTCTGTACATTAGTTAGGTATAAGTTAGGATGAAACCGAGATCGTGGGACGAAGTTAAACGTACCTAATCTTACTACAACAGTGTGATTTAGTGTGTGTGTTGTGTATGTATGTTTGTGAGTCACATAATTATGGTATAATCTTATCTATGGTATATGCCACCTCTATGTCTTTCCCTCTCCTTCTATCTCTATATCATTCCCTCTCCACTATCAATCTCTATCATTCTCCTTCTCCCTCTTTCGATTTATCTCCCTCTATTTCTATATACTTCCCTCACAATCTATCTCTTTCCCTCTCTCGCTCTAATCTCTCTCTTCCTAGATCTCTTTTCCTTTATTTCTATATATTTCCCACTCACTCTATCTCTCCCTCTCACGCTCTCTCTCTCCCTTTATCTCCTTTCCTCTTCCTTTCTCTTTCTCTCTCTCCCTCTCCCTCTTTCGATCGGTCTTATTCTATTTCTATATGTACCCTTTCAATCTATCTCTCTCCCTCTCTCGCTCTCTCTCTCTCTATCTCTCTCTCTTCCTATATATTTCTCACTTATTCTATCTCTCCCCGTCACTCTCTCACTCTCCCTTTACCTCTTTCCCTCTCCCTTTATCTCTCTATCTATATACTTCTCCCTCTATCTCTTTCTCTCTCACTCTATCTCTCTCCGTCTCCATCTATCTCTCTCTTTATCTTGTATCCATTATTATCTATCCCCGTGCCAAATTGCACTATGATTTGCCGTCCGCAGGGGATGCAACTATAGAATACCTCATAATTTCAACCCCTTACTTTTCCCCCTTTAGGGATGATTTTACAAAAAAGCTGAGACCCGTATTTCTTTATTTCTTACCAAAAGCCTACATTACAATTTTCACATTCATAACTTGAAGAATTATTAATTACCCATACAAACTTTCAACCCCTATTTCATCCCCTTCGAGATTATTTTTTAATACAAAAGATAGCCTATGTCCGTCTCATATGTCCAATCTATCTCTGTACCAAATTTCATCGAAATCGGTCCAACCGTTTGAGCGTGAAGAAGTAACAAACATACACACACACTCACAAACTTTCGGCTTTATAATATTAGTAAGATTATACTGCGTATTTTATTTCAATCTTATAAACACAACAACAATTTAACTCATCTTTTAAATTCACCATAAGGAAATACCTTTGTTTAAATGCGTAAGTATATCAACGTATGAGAATAGGAAGACAGTCGACAAAAGGAAGTTTTCCCTCGATTACCCGGCGGCATTAGAACCAGGCGCCCTCTAAGAAAGGGCCCTACCATGAAATAAAGTTGTTGGAACCATCTGGCGTCTAGCGGACAGTTGTAATGGTAATACGATTCAACGATTATGGCGGCTCCCGATGTTCACCGTGAATGTTTGGAATAATGAAAAGCTTAACGGTCCTTTGCCCCAAATTAGTTCAATATATTGCACTTGTGAAGACGCCCTTTTAGATTTTATCATCATGAGAAACAATATCAAGTATAATACAAGTGTTCGAGCCGATGCAACGACCACCAACGGAGCTGGAACCAATCACAGCACCGGCACATGACGTGATACGCGATCGCGTCATGTGCCCATTCGCCCATTGGCCAACTTGTTGCATTGTACTGTCACTTAAAGAAATTACACGTTGCAGTAAACACGCTCTCGTCCTTTTTATTTTTCAAATAGGAAAACCTTCCATAAAATAGCTAAAAGTACCACATCAGGAGCACACTGGCTCCAACATTTGGACCTTCAGATCCGGACATAACAATTTGGCGCATCAGATCCAGACCCGACGTAATCCAACGTCAGGAATCAACGACCTCAACACTAACGCGGTACTTTGGAAGTTTGGAAGAAATACGCAAACCTCAATCAGGAGCAGGAGGCCAAGCGCACCAGGAATAACTACGCAGGATTGGCAACATCAGGAAGCGCTATCTGGTGGGACCATCCAAGTATTCCCTTCACCTTCTGTTCCCAGTGTTTATATTTCCGAGAGTGAGTGTTGAATTAAGTGAATACCGACCTATTACAGTGTTCTTTACATCAACCGTAAGTACTCCTGATTCTCCTAAACACCAAAATGCTATTTGAGAAATCACGCGACCCATCTCCTAATTTACTAGGCGTAGAACCCGTAACGGTAGAAAGTAATGCCAAAGTTCGTGAGTTAGTGAGAAAACGGGGTATCATAAAAGGCAGGCTTACAAAATTTACTAAATATTTACATACATTGGAAGAAAATGGTCATGAGCTAGTAGGTCAAAGTCGCATCGATTTGAAACTAAGGGTTCAAGGGGCTACTAGTTTATTTAGTGAGTTCAACGAGATTCAAACCAAAATCGAGGAGAGTATATCTGAGGTTGAAGTACCTGATCAGTTGAACCAACGCGAAAAGTTTGAAGATAGTTACTATAGCACTATGGCTCATGCTGAATCTATGCTTGACTCAGGAGAGGCCACCGATTGTTCGCATAATAAATCATGTCACAAATCTTATGTACAATCAGTCAAATTGCCCACTATTGCCATGCCCACCTTTGACGGTTCTTATGAGCGCTGGCTCGAGTTTAGGGACACGTTCTTGTCGTTGGTGCATAATCAGGATATTAGCGATATTCAAAAGTTCCATTATTTGAAATCTGCTTTAAAGGGAAGCGCACAGCTGATAATTGAGTCTATTGAATTTTCAGCCAACAACTATCGTGTTGCATGGCAGCTCTTGCTAGATAGGTACAACAATACTAGACTGCTGGTCAACAACCATGTCAAGGCCTTATTTACTCTTACTCCACTAACCAAAGAGTCATCGACTCTTATCAGAACGCTCATTGACACCATACTAAAAAATATGCGTGCACTAAAAATCTTAGGTGAACCTACAGACACCTGGGATACGCTAGTTAATTACATCATCGTATCTAAGTTAGATAAAACAACTGAACGTGAATGGGAATCGCATAAGTCGTCATTGTTTTCGAATGATTCAAACAAGTCGATCAAAGTTGATGAGATAATTCAATTTCTAAAACGCAGGGCTGACATGTTAGAAACGTTGCAATTGTCACATAGTAAAGATGCACTAGGTACCGAAGTAAAAAAATCT
This sequence comes from Hylaea fasciaria, assembly GCA_905147375.1. Classification (NCBI taxonomy): domain Eukaryota; kingdom Metazoa; phylum Arthropoda; class Insecta; order Lepidoptera; family Geometridae; genus Hylaea; species Hylaea fasciaria. Next base: position 5,480,530 of record LR990201.1, read on the forward strand.
AAATTCACTTCTAACTCACAATCCACTTCACATTGCAATGTTTCATCTAATGGCAAGCTGTCGTGCTATAAATGTAAGGGTGATCATCCAATATATTCTTGTAAAAAATTCATCGACAGCGACTTAAAATCGAAATTTCAATTAGTACGTGAGCACCACCTATGCGCTAATTGTTTACGATCAGGACACTCGAGTGACAACTGTAAATTCGGTACGTGCAAAAAATGCAATTCCAAACATAATTCATTATTACATCACGATAACGCTAATACCGTTGCATTTCATTCATCCCGGCCGGCTGGAGCTCAGAGTGAGAGGTCCGACGAGAGTGCAGCCTTATCAGTTGCTCCTCCCGTCCCCGCTACCCGCGCGCCCTCCTCTACTGACGTCCTTCCCATTCAGGTAAATAAATCACATTTTATTCAAAACCAGTCTACAGAGTGCGTTCTGTTATCAACAGCTGTAGTTGAGGTTGCAGATAAACAAGGTGTTTATCACAAGGCTCGCGCTCTTCTCGACAACGGCAGCCAGAGCTGTTTTGTGACTGAATCCTTATGTCAGCTTTTAAACACGCAACTAATACAGTCCACTCTCGAAATAAGAGGCGTAGGTAATTCAGTCGTAAATTGCTCGAAAACTTGCAGTATTGAGATTAAATCTTGCGTTGATAAAACTTATGCTACAATTTTGAAATGCTTTGTGCTACGTGAAATAACCTCCCCTATGCCGAACGCATTTCATTTACATGCAAGGCTGAGCATTCCGGCTAATATTCAATTAGCCGATCCGCATTTTGTAGAATCAAAGCAGGTTGATATATTGATAGGCGCAGACAAGTTCTGGGAACTTTTAGGCGAAGGGATCATCAGATTACCTACGGGACCATTCCTGCAAAACACAAGATTAGGATGGATTATTTCTGGCCCTGTTCACAACAATTTTAAGTCACGGCATTCTGCTAAACAAATTCAATGCAACTTTTCCAGTGCTCTTGAGTCGCAACTTCGGAGGTTCTGGGAGCTGGAGGAGGTGCCTAAGGTCAGAGACACGCAGACTGAAGAGGAACGTGCATGTGAGGATCATTTCATTCGCACCACTACGCGCATGAGCGATGGAAGATTCTGTGTACGTATTCCTTTAAAACAGTCACCTGACGTATTAGGCGATACGCACACCAATGCAGAACGACAGTTCCTCGCATTGGAAAAGCGACTTCAGCGCTCACCAGAGTACAAGTCGTTATACGCTAATTTCATGCAGGAGTATCTCGATCTAGGGCACATGACCAAGATAGATACTTATTCTACGCCATATTATGTCATGCCGCATCACGGTGTGTACCGCGAGCATAGCACGACGACGAAGCTGCGCGTCGTGTTCAATGCGAGTGCTGCGTCGAGCACGGGTAAATCGCTCAATGATTTACAGCTGGTCGGGCCGCCCATTCAAGGCGACTTAATTGCTATTTTACTGCGTTTCAGGCAGCACAAATACGTAATATGCGCCGACGTATGCAAAATGTATAGGCAATGTTTAGTCGACGTTTCGCAACGGAACCTACAGCTGGTCCTGTGGCGTGAAAATCCGTCGCAAGAAATCGGTATTTACCAGCTTAATACAGTGACCTACGGTACCGCTTCAGCGCCATTTCTCAGCGTTAGGTGCCTTAAGCAATTGGCCATTGAATCTCAAGACCCGGAAATACAGAGAGTAATCAATGAAGACATGTATGTGGATGACGTCATCACTGGTCTGGATGATAAGCACGAGTTGCTGAGGCTATGCAGCGAACTTAAAAGCACGCTGGCTCGAGGTTGTTTACCACTACGCAAGTGGATTTACAATTTTCCATGCTGTGAAGACGAGACGCTCTCTGACTTATCTAAAGAATTAACGCTAGATGATAACGTCAGTTCAAAAACCTTAGGCTTAGGCTGGTCTAATTTGTCAGACGAATTCTTTTTCAGTTCGCAATGTCAGAGCAATAAAAATACCGCTACAGTAACTAAAAGGTCAATTTTATCAAACGTGTCACAAATATTTGACCCTTTGGGCTTTTTAAGTCCTGTTATAATTGTCGCAAAAATACTGTTACAACAATTATGGTTGTTGAAATTGGACTGGGATGACGCGGTCCCGCCTAGTGTCAACAACGCGTGGAACCGGTTTGTTATTTCTCTGCGCGATCTCAGTGATGCTCGCGTTCCTCGGCACGCTATAGGTGCCCAGCCCATGTATATTGAACTGCATGTTTTCACAGATGCGTCTCAAACAGCCTACGGCGCGTGCATTTATATACGCACAGTTAATCAGGATTGTACTGTCTCGGTGCACTTATTGATTTCTAAAGCAAAGGTTGCACCTTTGAAACCAATAAGCGTGCCTCGACTTGAACTTTGTGGTGCTTTACTGGGTGCTAGGCTGTATGACAAAGTACGAAACTCACTACACCTAAAATTTGCTAGTATTGTATTCTGGACGGACTCGACTATAGTGTTGGGCTGGTTGAAAATGTCACCCAATCGATTAAAACCGTTCGTTCAGAATAGGACAGCCGAGATACACGAATTAACGCAAGACACTCCGTGGTACCACGTAAGCACCAAGCATAACCCAGCTGACATTGCGTCACGTGGGGCTAATCTGAATGACCTGTCCTGTTCTACTTTATGGTGGCAGGGCCCAGAATTTTTACGCAATCCCGAGTTTTCACTCGACGAATTTAAGAAATCAGACACGTCCTTACTCCAGTCCGACGACCAGCTGCCTGAACTTAAGTCAGTTGTTACGGCGTTAGTGACTCAGGAGCTGAGTGACTCATCTCTGTTTCCATTCAGTCGGTTTTCACAATTCAAGCGCATGCTGCGCTCCATGGCGTATGTGATGCGATTTATACATAATACACGGAACAAGCTTAATAAACTCGATGGACTTTTGAGTGTTGATGAGTTACAACAAGCTCAAACTGTACTGGTTAGGTTTTCACAGAGGGAATCGTTCCCCACAGAATATGATTCATTAAAAGAAGGGAAAAGTGTAAAGGCTAAATCAATTCTATCAAAACTAAATATATTTCTAGATGATAATGCAATCATGCGAGTAGGCGGTCGTTTAGAATATTCTGATGAATTTGACTACAATAAAAAACACCCAACCTTAATTTCTAGCAAACATCACTTTGCGTGTTTATTATTTCGCCATGAACATACGCAACTGCTCCATGCAGGGCCGCAGGCATTACTTTTTCATATACGCGAATCATGGTGGCCCATGAGTGGTAGAAATTTGGCGCGGCAAGTGATGCATCAATGCGTCACGTGCACGCGTCTGAAAGGTAGGACTCTTACGCCTCTAATGGGCAACTTGCCTAAAGAACGTATCACCCCAGGTTTTCCCTTCATACGATGCGGAGTGGACTATGCTGGGCCAGTACTTATATTAAACCGAAAAGGTAGGGGCGCGAGAACTAGTAAATGTTATATATGTTTATTTATATGTTTCGTAACGCGAGCTATTCATTTGGAGCTGGTCAGTGACCTCTCCAGTCAGGCATATTTATTAGCGCTAAAAAGGTTTATATCGCGACGGGGCAAACCGTTAGATATATTCTCGGATAATGGTCGGAATTTCGTTGGCCTCATGAACGAATTTTCAGTTTTTTTACGCAAGTGTAGTTCTGACATTCTAGACTACGCAACTAGTCAACAGATTAAATTTCATTTCATTCCTAGCTACGCAAGTCACTTTGGTGGTTTATGGGAATCAGGAATAAAATCGTGTAAGCACCATATCCGGCGTGTGGTAGGAAACGCGCATCTCACGTTTGATTCCTCAAACTTGAGTACGGTATTGATCCAAATAGAGGCAATTCTCAACTCTCGTCCATTGTCCCCACTCTCCTCTGATCCAAAAGACCTTTCTCCTCTTACACCTGCCCATTTTTTGGTTGGTCGACCACTTACAGCGCCAGTCAGCGACGACCTGCGTGAAGTTCCATGCACCAGGCTACAACGTTTCCAGAGAGTGGAACAACTTCGCCAGCATTTCTGGTCCCGTTGGGCCAAAGAGTACGTATCGCAGCTACAAATCCGGACCAAGTGGACGGAGACCAAAGATGAGCTGAAACCAGACTCGCTCGTTGTCATCAAGGACGACAACTTGCCGCCGTTGAAATGGCTGATGGGCCGCGTGCTACGGACCATCCCAGGCAAGGACGGCGTCTCGCGAGTGGCAGATATTCGCACCGCCACCGGTGTCATCAGGCGAGCTTACGTCAAGATATGCCCCTTGTTCCAAGATACGCACGAGAGTCAAGACAGAGTCGCGGTTCCAACTGTTCATTGAAAGCCACTGCTTCACTGCTTTCAAGGCCGGGGGCATGTTCGAGCCGATGCAACGACCACCAACGGAGCTGGAACCAATCACAGCACCGGCACATGACGTGATACGCGATCGCGTCATGTGCCCATTCGCCCATTGGCCAACTTGTTGCATTGTACTGTCACTTAAAGAAATTACACGTTGCAGTAAACACGCTCTCGTCCTTTTTATTTTTCAAATAGGAAAACCTTCCATAAAATAGCTAAAAGTACCACATCAGGAGCACACTGGCTCCAACAACAAGTACCTACCATTGAGTCACCTTACGTTATTGAGCGAGAAAGTTTTCTCCAATATTATCTACATTAAACTGGTTGGTCGGTTACATTACATACTAGAATAACACATATTGACATCAATACATTCGGTTTACAATAAAATAATTAAAATATTCAAATCGGTACAATGTATTCTATACGTATACCAATATATACGAACGCAATAAAAGTTCAGTTGCCAATATTGTGAGGAAGCCGATTTAAACCAAATTGGTTCTGAAAATCTAAAACGAACATCAAAGCTATATTATCAACTTTTTACTTACAATTTGTTTTACTCACCTATAAAATAAGCATGAATAAGAAGCTCGTATTACGAATAAGGGGCAATAAAACTTTTGTAATTATTGCATCAACTCCATTAACTGTAACCAATATTGATCAAATTTTGGTGAATTGTACAATAAAGTACACCAAGAAACAAATCGAAGTAGACATCTCGTTGATAGAATTTTAAAGCAATATTGAGCGCTGCAAAAATCTAATATCTTCAGGCATGTATCGGTGCGAGTAAATTGAGTTCAGATTGGAAGTTATACAAGTAGTTTTACTTTTGTTTAAAACTACTATTTACATTGTATACAGTCACTTCGTCGAACATGTATTTTTTTTTTAATAATCCTCAAATTGGACTATTTGGACTATTTGAAAGTGAAGACATGCCCAGCCAGTTTAGCCACCGACTGTACCTCCGAGAGTTAACAAACACTTAAGTAATCTTTGGTTAAGCTAAGCGTTGTTTGGTTTAGTTAAGCGTTGTTTAACCACCGCTTCAAACCCAAGCGTAATGAAAAACAAAGCTTATAGTTACGTATATAGCATCAAAAAAATTTCGTTGACAAATGTGTTGAAACATAGGTAAGTACTCGTAATAAATACATTTAATTCCAAAACTATACCACTGAAATGAATGAGCAAATATTTCACCCATTTGCGATAGTAAATCAAGTACAATAACTAAGCCAGAAGTAATTAAAAAGTAATATTGCACAGTGGTCCCGCGTTACTCGTATATTCTGGTCCAATCGGCGAGCGAAATATTGCTGTAAGCGAAATAATATCGGAGTTAATTACCGCGATGTGGATACAAAATTTATTGCGTTGACTAAGACCCAAAGGTGTAAAGGCGCATTAACCACTGTCCACGCTCATTTTATTAAAGTAGTTGGGACAGAAAAATCATGGAGAAATGTTTGATCAAAATTAATTTTGTGGCTTATCATGCTACACGTGTAAGCAAGATGGTATTCGTTATTCATTCGCCTTTCTTTCGGCCAAAGTACCTAGTGTAACGTAGCGCGTTACATGTTTTTTATATTATTATTTTCAACGCGCGGTATAATCGAGCGTCGCAAATATTAACAGCTGAGCGCTTGCGCCTCTGACGCGCTAACCAACTACGATCGAATCTGTGTCCGCGCGGCTCAGGAATGCGAGCCGTTGGCGCGGGGCAGACCTCTCCAGCTGTCGGTTCGAACAGACGTTGCTCCGCGGTCTCTTCATACGGGAATTATTCCACGTAACCGCGGAGACAGAGGCGTCTCTCTAGTTCCCCCGACTATTTTAATATTTTATAAATTTAAATCTTTTGGTGTGAATTTGACCCCAGATTTGGGTAAGTGGTGCATATTTTATTGTAGCCGTAGCTTTCACACTTTCTTAACCATTATTTCATTGCACGTGTTAATTAATCTTTTATTTCAGCTCTTGTCATTTTAAATATTGCGTAGAACCTTTCTTGCTTTCTTTTATTGCTATTTTTGTCATTCTACGCTTAATCATATTTTTAACTTATATTTTTCTACCTCCGTCATTCAAAAAAAAAGTAACGGTCATTAACTTTGTAAACTTAAATTCATTTTCTAAATCTATTTCATTACTCCGAATTTTGTAATCTCCGTTCTGACAGTAACATCCCCGGCAACACACCTACGCTTAGCGCTTACCTTCACTGGCCGTTGCCGCGGATGTTCTCAGAATGGCCAGGTCGTAATGCCTTGGTTCTGGCACATTCCAGGGTCCAATTTCACGTCTACAAGTTCCTGCCTTTTACTTGCTGCCCCCGCTTCTCTTGATAAGCGGCTGGACCACACGGACACGAACCTGGCCCTTTCTACCTGAGCGTCCGCCTTCGTCAGCAGCGGCCGTGACGTCAGGGGAGTGCAGAACCAGAGAAGAGAAAACAGTCACTTAAACTGTATAGGCCCGTACCACGCCTTTGTTCTACCGATTGAGCGTGCCCCGTGGCGAAAATATACTGTCCGTTTTGAGTTACCTACCTCTTTTATTTCCTGACCAGCCAGGAGCCCCTGGGTTAGGTATAGGTAGGTGCTCATCACGACACACATTAGCCTGTTCACATTGGCAGACGGGACACTGGCGCCCTTCACCGTGGTGGTTATACAGTTGATTCTTTTCTTTTCTCTTGGTAGTGGTTTGTGTTTGTTGGTGGTTGTGTAGTGTAAAACGTCCATTATTTTTTGGTTTTACAGTTACTAAAGTGTACCGTGTCGTACTGACATACATGTAAGTACGTATTTAAATGCCTTTCTGTGCTATTGTACGTAATTTTTTAATTAATTTATAACCATTTTGAATCAAACATAGTAAAAAGATTCCATTGTTTACATCTGTACTGGGCACTTAAAATGCCGCTTTGGTAAATTTTGTTCAGATGTTATTTTATTTTGTTCAAAGTTTTGTTTTGAACAAATAATATTGTTTATTATAGTTGGTACACATTAGTAGCATATTTCATTTTTATTCTATATTTTGCTTATCATTTTTTAGTTGCAATTTTTTTTCACTTCATTTTTCAACATTAAAAAAAACCAGACGTTCAGTAAATCAATATTGTAACAGAACGGAGAACGTGTTGTTTTTTTTTCCTTTCTTACACCACTTATTCAACTGGGTTTTGTTTGTTTTTTTTTATTGATAAATTGTTACCATGTTGCCTATAAAATTTTTGTCTTTACAAAAGACGGAGCTCGAGTACGAAGTGCGTATCAGAGGTGCTACTCCTGCTGCTTCTGTCGAGGAGTTACGCAAGCAAATTTTAAAATTGTCACCTGACTTACCATCTGAGCACATATTAGAGTCTCCGCTTGAAGTAAAACAAGATATTAGAGGATGTTTAGAGGTTCAAACTAAGATACAAGCTAATCTCGAAATATCTGATCCTAGTGTTTCTTCACTTTTAAGAACACAAAATATGCTAAATCATTTGCATAACCGACTTGAGCGAATAACACGTACGGACAGCATTAGGAAAGAATACGACGAAGTTACGAGTGCTTACGTAACTTTTTCACAAAGGCTTTCTGCTCTTTTAGCTAAGAAACCTTCAGCTAGCACTTCTTCTGCTGCTAGTACTATTTCTGGTAAAGATTCTACATCTTCTGCACCGGAAATACAAAATGTGATTTCCGTATCATGCGACCGTACTTCAGCTGATTTAACGAAACTAAAATTTACTGGCAAAACTTGTGTTCGCTCGTTTATACAGCGTGTTGATGAATTTATACTAGCAAGGAATATACCTTCTCAGAAACTGTTAAGTTACGCTTTCGAAATTTTCCAAGACGACGCCCTTCACTGGTTTCGTGCTGTAAAGGACAGGGTCACTACTTGGTCAGAGTTGGCCATTTTACTAAAGGAAGATTTCGGACAATCGGATTACGATTATAGGCTTATTTCTGAAATTCGCTCACGTACTCAGGGAGAACGAGAAAATATCACCATTTATCTCTCTATTATGAATGGCATGTTTTCGCGTCTGTCTAGGCTTCCTTCCGAAGCGGACCAATTGGAGATCCTTCTTCACAATATTAGGCCGTGCTATGCTAGTACTTTGGCAGCAGCTCCGCAGATTTCTACGATAGACACTTTGCGTTCTTTATGCCGTAATTATGAAACTATACAGACTCGTCTGTCTCACTTTCAAGAGCCACCTAAAGTTACGTCAGATACGCTTGCTCCTGATTTTGCCTATACTAAGGATGCCAATAAAACTGCAAATAAACCTAGCACAAGCTATAATCAGTTCAAATATAATACAAATAATCAAAATAAATACAATAACTACAACAATAACAATCAATATAGAAATAATAACAATCAAGGCAATAACAATAAATATGTACACGCTGTCGAAGTAAATAATAGGGAACCTTATTGCCCTAGGTGTCGTAATAACACCCATCATATCCGTCAATGTCGAGAACCACGTGATATTGTATGTTTTAAGTGTGGTATGAAAGGTGTTAAAACGCCCGATTGCCCTAACTGCAACAAGAATAAAAATGTTTCAAAAAACTAACTGAGCAGAATTGTAAAAATTTTGATAGGCAAGATTGGGAATCTTGGCTTGCTTTCATTAGAACATTTTCTTCTACTTATAATGTATCTACAATTCTGCAAACTAAACCAATAAATGATTCAAGACCATATGTTAACATTAAAATTAACGACACTGAAGCTTGCGCATTGCTAGATTCTGGAGCTACAGTCTCAATTCTTGGCAACAATACTCATTTGCATTTAACAGACTGTACGTTGCACCAGGACGAGCACATTAATATGATAGCAGCTGGCGGTCAATCTTTACATAGTATTGGTTACATGTACTTGCCAATAACTTTTGAAGGACAGTTTCACATCATTAAAACTTTCGCAGTACCTGATGTTGAAACCTCTATTATTTTAGGTGTAGACTTTTGGCGTGCTTTCCAAATTTGCCCTAAATATTTAGGTAGCATTCAAATGTCAAAAGCTTCTCTGGCAGAAATTAAAGTAAGTTGCGATGAACCTGTCATTCACTCTTATGATAACTTGATTGAGTCACAAAAAGCTATTGCTGACAATATTATCTCTCAGTTTAGGTCAATCTCAACCAAAGAGAAAGGCTTAGGTAGGACTAATTTAATAACCCATCGCATAGACACCGGTGACACAGAACCTATCAGACAACGCTATTACAGGATGTCTCCCGAAAAGCAACGAATTCTGGTAGATCAAGTCGATGAAATGTTGTCTCTTGACGTCATCGAACCTTGCGAGAGCGCCTGGTCTTCTCCCGTGCTCCTCGTTACTAAGAAGAACGGACAGCCTAGATTTTGCTTGGATAGCCGAAAGTTAAACGCAGTCACTAAACGCGATGCTTATAACTTGCCTTATGTTTCCGAAATCTTAGACAATCTTCGTGATGCAAAGTACCTAAGTAGTATCGACTTGTCTAAGGCTTTTTGGCAGTTGCCAATTGAGACAGCAGACCGCGATAAGACCGCCTTTTACGTTCCGGGCCGTGGCACTTTTCGTTTCAAGACCACTCCGTTTGGCTTGACAAATGCCCCCGCAACGCAACAACGTCTTGTTGATTTATTGTTTAGCGACATGGAGTCTAAGACGTTTGCTTATTTAGATGACGTCATCATCATCAGCTCCAGTTTTGATGAGCATGTATCACGCTTGTTACGCGTTTTAAATAAATTAAAAATGGCAAATTTGACCGTGAACTTCGAAAAGTGCAAGTTCTTTCGAAGTGAACTCAAATACCTCGGCTATGTTGTAGATTCTCGTGGTCTGCGCACAGACCCAGACAAAGTGGAGGCCATCTTAAGTTTCCCTACCCCCACCACCCGGAAAGAGCTAAAACGCTTTCTCGGTACCGCTACCTGGTATCGTCGTTTTGTGCCAAACTTCAGCACAGTGGCTGGTCCACTCAATAAGTTAACTTCAAGTGGTAAAAAGGCACCTCCTTTCCAGTGGTCAATGGAGGCTGACGCTGCCTTTAACGCTTTAAAGGAATGTCTCGTTTCAGCGCCAGTCCTTTCATGCCCAGACTATTCAAAACCGTTCGAGGTTCATACTGACGCGAGTAGTTATGGTGTTGGTGCCATGTTAACACAAACAGTCAATGGCAAAGAACACCCAATCGCTTACATGAGCCGATCTTTCACCAGCCCAGAGAAAAACTACAGTATCACCGAACGAGAGACGCTTGCTGTACTAACTGCTCTCGAGCACTGGCGGTGTTATCTCGAAAACGGTCAAACTTTTATTGTGTACACAGACCATTCAGCATTAAAGTGGTTTCTGACACTGGAAAATCCAACAGGACGCTTAGCTCGATGGGGTGTCCGATTATCGTCATTTAATTTTGAAATGAAACACCGTCGGGGTGTCGATAACGTGATCCCTGATGCCTTGTCAAGAGCTTTTCCTGTAACAGCTATTTCCCTTGCTAACGCCCAAACTAGCGACCCTTGGTACAAAAAGACTTTTAATGGTTGTCTCAATAACCCTAGTAACTTTCCAAATTTTACGATAAAAAATAATTCTTTGTTTCGGCGCACTAAAAATACAAATTCTCAATTGTCTGCTGAGTTTGACTGGAAAGAAGTTGTGCCTAGCGAATTTCGCGAAGCCATTATTGATGAAAATCACGCAGAGCCAACAGCTGGACATCTTGGCATTTTCAAAACATATCGGCGGTTGTCACTAACTTACTACTGGCCTGGTATGCACCAAGATGTCGTGAATTTTGTGAGTAAATGTTCGGTATGCTTGTCATACAAATCACAAAATCACACTACATTGGGTGAAATGGGTCGGCCGAAACAGTGTTCTAGGCCACACCAGATGATCTCAATTGATTTTGTGGGACCGCTGCCGGCCACTCGAAAACAAAACTGTTACATGCTCGTCATCACTTGCTGTTTTTCAAAATTTTGTCATATCTTCCCATTACGTCGTGCAACTTCCGATGCAGTTATTAAAATTCTAGAAGAATCTATCTTCTTAGTTCACGGAATCCCTCAGACTATATTTTTAGACAACGGCGCTCAGTTCATTAGCTCTGCAACTGACGCTCTATTCAAAAAGTATAACATACCTAATATATATTTCACTCCAAAATACACGCCGCAAGTCAATACCGTGGAACGTTACAACAAGACCATTGTAACCAGTCTGTCTACGTTTGTTGGAAACGACCATAGGTCATGGGACACTTTTATTCCCAAGGTTCAGTTTGCCATAAACAATTCCGTCAACGAAGCTACTGGGTATACGCCGTCATTTTTAGTATACGGTAGGGAACTTGTTTTATGCGGATCGCACTATACGGACAATGACTTAGGTGACGAAGTATTGTTTCTTCCACGTGACGTGTATGCAGAAAATCGAGGTTGTTTACGATCGGTATTTAATGATGTGCAGGCTTCGTTATGGCAGGCACATGTAAAGAATACTGCTCGTTATAATACTCGTAGAAAGTCAGCAGAATTTAACATAGGTGACATAGTCTACAAGCGCGCTTTTGTATTAAGTGACAAAGATAAGTACTTCAGCAAAAAGCTGGCACCAAAATTTTTAAAGTGCCGCATTGTTGAGAAGCGATCTCCACTTGTGTATGTACTGGAAGATATGTCCGGAAAAAATATAGGTGTCTGGCATATCAAAGACTTAAAAAACATTAGGTTTTAACATTTTTCTTCAAACTCAACTTTAAATGTAATTTTGTTTTGCAATTTTTTAGCTAAAATATTTAAAAAAAAAAACATTTTTTTTTTAACTTAACTTCTAATAATATTTACCCGTATAGTTACTATTATTTACGGCTAGCATTGGTCCCCTGTGCAATTTATCACAGGCGACTTTGTTTACGCTAGGACGCGTCAGCAGCATTTTAGGCGCTGCTGTGGCTATTTTGTTAGGCAGTGAGGTAGGTAGTATGAAAGGAATTTGAAAGATGATGTAAGTATAAATGAGTAGTGTTAGTCGTATTAGGTAAATAGACGGGTTTTGCTAAGAACAAAACCCTTTCTCACACGAGGGGGGTAATGTAACGTAGCGCGTTACATGTTTTTTATATTATTATTTTCAACGCGCGGTATAATCGAGCGTCGCAAATATTAACAGCTGAGCGCTTGCGCCTCTGACGCGCTAACCAACTACGATCGAATCTGTGTCCGCGCGGCTCAGGAATGCGAGCCGTTGGCGCGGGGCAGACCTCTCCAGCTGTCGGTTCGAACAGACGTTGCTCCGCGGTCTCTTCATACGGGAATTATTCCACGTAACCGCGGAGACAGAGGCGTCTCTCTAGTTCCCCCGACTATTTTAATATTTTATAAATTTAAATCTTTTGGTGTGAATTTGACCCCAGATTTGGGTAAGTGGTGCATATTTTATTGTAGCCGTAGCTTTCACACTTTCTTAACCATTATTTCATTGCACGTGTTAATTAATCTTTTATTTCAGCTCTTGTCATTTTAAATATTGCGTAGAACCTTTCTTGCTTTCTTTTATTGCTATTTTTGTCATTCTACGCTTAATCATATTTTTAACTTATATTTTTCTACCTCCGTCATTCAAAAAAAAAGTAACGGTCATTAACTTTGTAAACTTAAATTCATTTTCTAAATCTATTTCATTACTCCGAATTTTGTAATCTCCGTTCTGACAGTAACATCCCCGGCAACACACCTACGCTTAGCGCTTACCTTCACTGGCCGTTGCCGCGGATGTTCTCAGAATGGCCAGGTCGTAATGCCTTGGTTCTGGCACATTCCAGGGTCCAATTTCACGTCTACAAGTTCCTGCCTTTTACTTGCTGCCCCCGCTTCTCTTGATAAGCGGCTGGACCACACGGACACGAACCTGGCCCTTTCTACCTGAGCGTCCGCCTTCGTCAGCAGCGGCCGTGACGTCAGGGGAGTGCAGAACCAGAGAAGAGAAAACAGTCACTTAAACTGTATAGGCCCGTACCACGCCTTTGTTCTACCGATTGAGCGTGCCCCGTGGCGAAAATATACTGTCCGTTTTGAGTTACCTACCTCTTTTATTTCCTGACCAGCCAGGAGCCCCTGGGTTAGGTATAGGTAGGTGCTCATCACGACACACATTAGCCTGTTCACATTGGCAGACGGGACACTAGTTAGTTATTTATATCTTTTTTATATGTTATCGAATGATAATATTAGTAATATACATTTCAGCGAAATAACTAAGTACTTATACATTCTATTTCTTTGTTATATTACCTTATATTAAATATTTCTTAAGTAGGAAAATGCGGTCGTCTCTGAGGTGTTATTTGAACTTTTCTAAAACTGTACGACTACGTGCCCTTTTTCACGTTATACAACTGTTTTTCTTCAGAAAATGTCTTGAATTTGGTCGACTCTGGCTGGACTAAACAAACATATCTGTAAAATTCTGTTACAATCGAATCGACATTACCTAGTTAGCTTTTTTAGAAAAAAATATTGCGCGTGTTCCTTTTTTGAAATTACCAAAATAGTAGGTAGGTACATGAACAAATAGATCGTCAAATAAGCCAATCGCTCGTAAACTGAACGCCTAGAAGTGTTTTATTCTATAAATGCAGGGTCTAAATGAATGCGATGCATCGGCTCGAGTCTTGTGGATGACTGGCCATAGAGCATGTTCCCAATATGGTATCAGGATAAATAAAATATTCAATAATTTTTTTGCTACATAAAAATAATGATTAGGAAAATCAATGAGTCATAACAAATCTTTAAAAAGATTAGCGACTTAATATATCGCGCCGAATAAAACTAGTATACAATGAAATAGTAGGTATTATTATCGTTTTTTTTTGTTCACTGGGTTGCGAATGACCACAACTTTATTATACGTGACCGAAGATGGTAAACACGGCAAGCGTAGAATAGGACCTGTCAGAACCCCCTTGGGAGCTAGGTGTACTCCATAGTGCTCGATAACCGAAGAAAAATGCATCGCGATGCACTGTAACAACAAGACCGGTAATACTATTGTAATTCTTTTTGTTTGAACTGTAATGCAGTTAGACAGTTTTTTGTTAATAATAAACGTATACCCACACTAGGATTGCTCCTGTGTCGTGGGTACCACTTACAGACATATAATTTCACATGCACTTCACACCCGGACCAGAAAGAAATATTTGTGGATCGCACAAATATTTGTTCCAAACGGGAACCGAACCAGCGACACCAAGGGCAACAGTCGGATCGCTCAGCCACTACGCCAAACGTGCCGTCAAAATAGCTCTGATACACACATAGGCACAGTATCCGACATAGTAAGAGCGAGCTCTAGGGGAGCACTGGATATCCCAGCGCCCGGTGCGCAATTAGTCCCGCAATCAAGATCGGCTGCGATAATCCCGCAAATGTATTCCCGGGCCGACGATGATGCTGTCAAATAGCAACACAATCGTGCAGGACGCGTATGCTAGCAGCCACTGCCGCTATGCCTCTTAATTAGTATGATAATGACCAGAGGGCATTTATTAGTCACTAGCAGCACCTCGTGTTTTACCCACGAATGATAAGTAAGTTGTTCCAGGACTAGAGTACCTACTACCTGTACACAAAATTACCATTTGCAGTCGTTATGGAGCACTAAGCTGGATTAACATTACGAATAGTGTCGTGAAACTGCTTTCAATAGTATTAGTAGACACTAGTTTTATCTACGATTTGACGTGTAAATATCAACTTTTACCGATATTGTAACGGGTTCGTGCTACGCGCATTTTGTTCATGAAACTAGTCTCATGCAACTAATTTCACCGTGTAAACGCGATGCGAGACGTGACGAAAATGGTAAGTGTACTTTAACGTTTTGCATTAAGTACTACACAATTATAAAGCTTAGATAGTGACGGAGCCGTAGTCGCAGCGATACTGTTGCTTTCACAACACTAATATTTTAGCGAAACTAGTTTCACAAGTACACTTCGGTTTCACAAGTACGAAAGATGACCACGGCGCAGAAGGCATATTTTAGGTCCCTTTGGAGGTGCGAGGTGAGGCGCGGGCGGAATGCGTCAAGACCGGAGCGACGCCATTGGTGCGCGCGCGTCTCGTGATAGGCTGTTAAATTATTTTGTCTTAAGTCTTTTCTTCATGAGTGTACGTGCGCAGACAGCCGCCATTTGTAGTCATCTTTCGTGAATCGTACTGTACTGCAAATAGTGTCATGAAAGTAATGTCGTCATGCATGCCACCTGTCGTAATGTAAATTCGGCTTTATACATCAATTCATACTCACATACAAAAATTAGCATTTATAATTTTTTTCAGTGTTATTCTGGCTTCTGTGCCCCAAATGTAAATTATGCATGTAAATTATTCAATCGATATTCATTCATCCCAAAAAGTATAAATTAATGATGATTCCAAAGGTGAAATTACAATTTTAAATTATGCCTTTCCATTAGGTAATGCGTATATGAATTAGGGACATAAACATAAGCGTGCCATTAAACATATTAACTTGTGTTAGGTATAGACTATGGTCGGTTGCCAAGGCAACACATCATATTACAATCACTATATAAAATAGATATTAAAGTAAAACGTTTACCGCAAATATCTTTTACTGAATACACACATATTACTCGTACAAGGACCAGTTAGCGTCATTCACATCACCTATATTGAGGCTAGACTGTATAATACCTATATCCAATATTGTGAGCATTACCTATTCCTTAACAATCCAATCATATCACTTTAGATTTGTCACATCACATTCCGTACACATCACCGTTCGTTGTTATTCGATGCGGCGACGTCAATAATCTTGCTACGGTAATGGAACCTCGATAATCACATCAACCGTCGGCGTATACACATCGGATAATTGGTTGCAGCGTTCTATTTGGACACCCAATTTCAACGTCTGAACAATATTCTCTGATAAATTAATGGTTCTTATCGCCTTGAAAGGAGATGCGTTGCTACGTTGCGTTGACGGTTATTCGAGGTGTGGAGATAAATAGTTACGGGAGCTCATTATCCTAGTTAATATTATAAACGCGAAAGTTTGTAAGTATGGATGGATGGATGTTTGTTACTCTTTCACGTAAAAACTACTGAATGGATTTTAATGAAAATTCACAATAATATAGATTACATATCAGAATAACACATAGGCTACAATTCATAAAGATATTATATCGTATCCAAACGCGGGTGAAACCGCGGGGCGCAGCTAGTTACTAAATAAGACTTCGTCTGCATTATGTGAGCGTGTTGGTTTTTGTGTATGATCATGATAAGTGTGTTTAGTAAACGATTTGACATATTTATGCGTATTTCTGGTGACCAAGACATTTTTGCGAACCGACTCCCGTGGTTCTATGTAGTGTTCCAAATAGAATAAATATCCTACCAACCAAAGTTTTATTGTTAGGATAAGACGATACAACTAAGTTATCTTGTACATTCACCTTCGCGTACTTTCTGTTTCTTTTATTCATTCGGAAAACAACGAAAAGGACTATATTTTATTTTATTACAAGTATAAGGGAGGCACGAATGTACGAGTAGGAACATGAGCAGACTCAAGTTTCGGTCATAGTAGGTGTACGTCTAAAGTAGAGATGCTCCAATATGGGTTTGGCCGGATAGCGGTTGACGTAATAACCACCTGTAGTGGTATTATTTAAATCATCGGCATGACCAATTATCCCTAGACAATTTTATCGATGTGATTTTAGTTTTTACTAAATTCAAGCATTAAAATCCTTATAATTTCCATTTTTAGTACTTTACTATTTTGCCATAAATACAACAAAATCACAGGTCTTCCAAAAAAGGTTGAAGGCCAAGTTGTAGCTAGGCAAAAACAAAGAAATATAGTCGGCCACTGAAAACTCGCCGGATGTCAATGTCATCTCAAGTCTAGAGTCACGCGACGTACGTACAGGTGCTGCCAAAGTTTTAGATAAATGCCCACCAAGTTTAGTCGTGAAGAGTAGCTAAGTTACATTCACCGAGCCCCGTTCACTACGTTGAAGTACCCTTGCAGTTTAGGAATAACGAATGAGAACTCGGAACGTAACTTAGTTCTATTTTAAATAAATCCAACTAAATGCATTCTTGTCAACAACAAAAACCCGAATTACATTGTTACTTTTGGCACAAAGGCCTTTTACTCAGATAAATAACGGCAGGGGGAGAGAGAAAGAGAGAGAAAAAAGGATGGGTCATAATCCACCACTCTAGGGCAATATAAGATTGTATTACCTAAATATTTCAAATTGCTCGTTACATTTTTGTAAACTAAAACAAAACATTAAACAAATACTAATTTGTATTAAAATAAAAAAGCACCTACCTAACTACCAATTATTATTGACCAAAGTCAAGTCCTGCATTTACATAAAATAACCCGTCTACTGTAATTTTAAGCCGAGATAAATTGGAGAGTCATTAAAATATAAGCCACCTGCGGAAAGTTGGACAAATGTTTTTGTAAATTAAGCCCTCGTACTTTGCATGCGTGCTACTTATTCCTCAGACATGTGAGCTCTGCGTACTAATGACTTAAGTACTGTAAAAGTACTCCGATTAAGCCGACTTTGAGATTATGTAAGCACTTACTTATGTAAAACAAGTTAGAATAACTCAAAGATATTAATGGGAATTAGTCTAGGCAAGTTGAGTGGGTACTATGTCTAATTAGAAGGGGAAAATGAAGACTAAAATAATTTTGTGGTCGTAAGCTCTTTGACATATTATGACATTTAAAACGTTGAGTAACAACGTGATTATTCAACGTTTTTGAATGTCACCTTAGAGGGAATTTGCAACTCTGCAATGGCTTCATAATAATAATTCTTGTGGATAAAATTATTACGTAAACACTTACCGTAAAGGCCACTGTAAAATCGGCAAGACATTTAAATTCTAAAATATCGTATCAGAACATAAATAAAATATATCAAACACAACAACTCGTCAATCAAAGCTTGTTTACCGTGACTGGCGTTTACAGCCACTAAAAACGGTGCTTGCGTCTTTTCGTCAAAGTATGTATGATTCCAATATGAAACTAATACGTACGTTTAGGGTTGCTAACGGTACTTTAGTATAAAAATGATACTGAACGGTCACTTTCAGCATAATATACCGGTTTCAAAAATGTTGAATGCCACTGTCACTATTCTATCCTTGTCATCCACTGAAACTAAACTAATTGGAACAAAATAATGGGAGTACTCTGGGAACAGCCCGGTTCTACTGCAACAAAACCAACTTGAACAAAATTGTATAGGACAAAGAACGTATAGTTTTTCGTAGCTATTTAATTATGATTTCTCTCACCCACCGCTAAGCGTTACGTTCTTGATCCAATGTTGTTCCACAGTTGAGATTATTGGGAGCGTATACGGTCGTACGGGCAGCTTGTTTATTTTCTTTCCAAGTGTATTCTGTGTATAGAATGGCTTCGGCTTATCGCCGTCGGGCAGCCGGTTCATACTGGCCACCTCACGGCATTGATGATAATATAGAGAATTGGAGTAACTCAACTAGTATTTTGATGGGTATTTACTACTTTAGCAGGTATGAAATCCTGCTAAAATTGTTCGAAATCATGCTATAATGCTGATGAAAGTTATTCATTTCTAGTAAAGTTCATAATATAAGAACAATTTAGATGCCTTGATGATTGATGAACCTTTTAAGGTATGATATAATAACAATGTTGGATTCGAAGAATATCAGCCCTATAAAGATGTATTAATCAGCTACTGTAACAAAATTGTATTTTTTAAATGTATTAGGTTTAGATAATACTTCGAACGTACATTCTTTGATCAGCACAAACCTTCAGTTTCAACGTGCGTGTGTGTATAAGACAAGGTAACGGGAAGTTGATTTACTGCGGTTCGTATGTATAACTACGGCCACCTCGCACCGTTCGGGATATAAATCATGGGAAACACACATTTCCTCTCCGCAAAATGCTCACGGCAAATCTATTTTCTTTGAACTGCTAGTTATTGATAAGTGGAAATCGGATATGGATATCTCCACTATGCCGCTCATGATCTCCTTTATCGCTTTTTGCGACTAAGTAAGATGGATCTACTCTGTTGAATTAACTGCTTCTATGGACCTTTTTATCACTCACTCTCTTTTCCAGCACAAAATATATTTTTTTCGTGTTTGAGACATAAACTTGACTTAGGTTTGTCCACAACTCGTGTTGCCAACACGTCTAAGTGGTTATATCGAGAAACGTTGAAGGTATATTTAAGTATCTGTAGTAGTCACAATGTGGTATAACTATAAATAAGAACGAAATGTCTGCGCCTGGAGGCCACATCTTTAACTTTAATTGATACGGTTTCTCATAATTTTATCTATAGAGTGGGATGTTGATCAAATCTCTTCAATTTATCTTTTTTTTCGTTTTGTGCGTAGATTTACTTATTCTTTTCTGAGAATGACGGCCTTAGTCTTTTCTTGTTGATATTTTAATAGCCTTCGGGCTAGGTTTTATCTTTTTATGGATATTATTCCAGGCTGTTTTAACTGAAAATATTATACGCCCTACGGCTAAAAAAAACTTGATTGAGGCAGTTGTCACAATTTATTTTTGTAAAATAGGCATTAGATAAACATATTAAATACAATCAAATTAGGGAGAGTTTGTTCAGTGTGTGCACAGTATACATACATGTATTGTATGTATATTGTATATAGGTTTCGTGAATCTTTGATAGAAATTAATCGAGTTTTCCACTACTCTTTACTGGAAATTAACTTAACTTCCAGTAAAATACATGTCTAGTTAAGGGCCTTTATGCGATTCTGAATGGACTGGCTATTACACTTTTTTCACGGTAGAAACCTGCATTAACTTAACACCATTTTTTCATACATTGGTTACATATTTAATATTATCTATATCGTAGCTTAATGTAAGTTTCGTAGATCATTAATATATATTGCATTATTATTTTTACTACAGCTACCACTATAACGGTATGACTAAATAATGTAAATTAAATCTAAAAACTAAACATAAACATAACAGAACTAGCTGCATAACACCATTGATACTCAAGAAAAAAATCCCTTAATGACCATTGACCACGCCTCGACGTCATTCCTCTCAATTCTCCATCACAGCTCCATCATCGTTCGCCGAGATTATATTTTATACTAAGCATAATCCCTCCATTGAACACCAAAAATCCAAAACAAAAAAGCGAAGCAGAGATAATAAACCCATTATTGGAGAGAATTTCCGAAAGATTTACAACGGTCGGATCGCGAGTGTGTCTATGGTAAGCGATGAGAGTACTCCCTAACAAATTGAAAATCAATGAACCGTGGAATTCAATTTGATATTGAAAGCCATGTCTCACGTTCCTCCAGGAGCGGTGAGGAGCGTCACTGAGCACTGCCGATATCTCTCTCTTTGACTCGTTTCACACATAATGCCATACATTCTAAAGACATCGCGGATATTTATAGAGCACTTAGATCATACGAATCGTTATGAAGGTAGGAAAAGAGCTTTAAGGATTGGACTATTATTTTCTTCGATTCTGTACGTGCCAATACCTTTCGATATAATGATGTTCATATTTCTAGTAATAGATGTTAATAAAGGTGTAAACTGTTTTAAACAGTTCGTGTATGGTCGCCCTTACAGTTAGTTATCTATAAACCTAATTAGTTTAACGTACAGAAGAGAAGAGATGCGAGAACCGCCAAGTTTCTAAGTAATTTTGTAAATTAGATACGCTTAATAAGCTTACTGTGTGGGTGTTATATTACTTACATACTGAGGTAAGTCTTATATCTATAGGGATTGCACTTTGACAAAAGTATCGATAGATAATTATATCCATTTGAGCTTGTTAAGTTGCTCAACCGATGTACCTATTCGAATTTTTGTTAATAAAACTATTTATCGATATAATTATTATCAGATGTATAATGTGCGACTGTTAGACTTCATAGACAAATTATATAGTAGGTAAGTACTGATAGTATGAATTGGATGAATTGGTGTTTATTTACCTCGAATATATTTTATCTACATAAAAGCTTTAGTTAAAATCGTTAGAGTTCGAGCTGTAATATTCCCAAGAGAAACCGTCCCGCAATAGATAGGTAGCATATCTCTCGGGACCACTAGCACGGTAAGTATCGAGTCTACTTACCTTCCTCGACTGAATTAACCACATTACTAGTATTCAGTACCTAACGTTGTGGTGGCTGAGCGGTATTATGTGCGCTTTGAATCTAATGATACTGGGTTCAAAATTTTGGCTCCACTATAAGTTATGTGCAGTATTACTCTTTTCGCGGAAATAGTCAATCCCGGTTGAATTTATTGCAGTTGTTATGACAAGTGAGATACCCTTGTGCGTTCTGCCACCAGAAACCGACAATACCCTATTCAATAAACGATACCAAAATTTAATAAACCATTTGACGTAACTTTTACCTATTTACCAACATACTATTACAATTTAATCAGCCATTATATGATTTCGAGTAAAGTGCCCACATATATAATTTAATCAAAATCGTAATTATTGTACAATCATATCATATTATAGTATTGGATGTGGTTTTTGTTTACATGCGTCAACTTGCCCCTGGAACAATCGTTTTCTTTATTTTGTATAGGTACCTAGTGAGACGGGCAACTCTTTCATCTATTAGCTAGCTTAAAACGGGTCTAATTCGCGTACAAACTAATACCAAATTACATAATTTTGACATACCTCTACGTTTGGGCCAAGATACATTGACCGTGGTCACGAGACTGGAGAATGCGGGTATCACCATCTTGAGCGGCAGGTGTTGTTTCCAACTACCCGCATTAAAGTCGTTCACGTGTCGAGCGTCGCCCGATTATCTATACTATTTATTATAAAGAGGAAAACTTTGTTTGTTTGGTTGTAATGAATAGGCTCCGAAACTACTGAACCGATTTGAAAAATTCTTACACTGTTGGGAAGCTATGCTATCCCCGGTACACATAGGCTACCTTTTATCCCGTAAAAATTAATGGTTCCCGCGGGATAGTAGTTAACGCGGGTGAAACCGCGAGGTGCTTCTAGTTATAAATAAATCTATCGACAAATTATGTTTCCGTACACAGTCGCATCCTTAGCTTGGCGTATTATTGAGACTATGAATAAGGCTTTGCTAACTGGAGGCAGTTTGAAAAGGGGCTATTGTTTACATCACAATGGGACAGAAAACATAGTATATTATTAGGGGAACTTATTTTTAGTTCAGGAACACTTTGAATGTGTTGATACCTTCCATTACATTTGAAGGACCAAGTTCGCTTTGTTTGGAATATTGTTCAGTCAATTATTTCTCTGACTACCTCGGTCTTATTGTTCCGCTGATGGCATTGTTAGTACGCTATAACTTCGAATACGAGAGAGAGAGAGAGATCACAATTCTATTGCCAAAATCCTCTGCTAGTAAGTTCGTGGATGGTTCTTTATTGCGTAACTTTATATATATAAATATGCCTACCTAAATACTTAAAGCTATTATAAATTAATTAGGCTTATATACTTAATTTTGTAAGATATAATATTGGGATAATGCACGCATCTGATACAGTGTCAAGCAATAAGTATACAGTAATGTAAACAGTGTCCTGAGTATAAGTTTTTACTAGCTCGACATAGTACGCGTCAACTACCGCTTTGTATGAAGATTTTTCGTTTATAAACGCGCCGGTAGAGGCGCTGTACAGGATCTTCATACAAAGCGCTAGTTGACGCGTACTATGTCGAGCTAGTAAAAACTCATACTACGGGGTACCTACTGGTCTCGACAGACACCGGGCGGGACTGCGACGGGACTTGAGCAGTTACTGTTGTTATGTACTGTACAACTGTACATCTAGGTATATAGATGCTTGAATACGTCGTTCGAAATCCAAAATCCAAAATTTGCATTATCTTGTGCACCAAGTCATCCAAACGCTCTAATGTCTTACCATAAAAAAAAGTTAAGCGTTCATTATGTTACGGAACTTCATAAAGGCAGAAGTTAAAACTATTCACTACTATTCAGCTACAATTTACTGCGAAGCACTGCGTGCTATAATACTGGTTACAATTTCGTAATTAAAAGTTACCTAGTTAGTAATCAGCCGATTCACATACGCCACCATAGCCTTTAAATATGGACTTTGTCCGACCATAAAAGTCGTCAAAGAAATAATTTTTACATCGAAGTTTGCCGTAAGTTAACCTGTAAAAGGCTGCTAAGTTTCCATTGTAGCCGATAAGCCAGCGTAAGTCTCAGTTAGTATGTAATTAAATGTAATACTACGTCTGGTGTGTGTGTATTTATTGTGATTTAACACGCAACCCGATCGAAGGAAAATAAAGAACTTTTGTTCATATAACACTGGATAGGTACGATTCAAACCGAACGGACTGGGCTTGATGAAAATGATCAACCAGTGCGCAATTTGTTATGTAAGTATGGACGTACGTACCTACACAGCGTAGTGCTTCAGAAAGTGCTTGAGCAAAGTTCTATGTAAAATTCAACCAGTATGAACTATGAACCCTCGCTGTGTGCATCTGCAAGCGACAGCCCACACGTAAACCTACACTCTGAACGTCAGTCGCCATATTGTTTTACTAAAAAACTCTTTATTAAGTACCTATCTACTTAATTTGTATAATACTGCAAGCTAATCAAAATGACTCAAAACACTATTAGATAAAAAAATCACTGAGGAATTATATTCTCTACCGTCTATACTTGCTACTTCTATCGTCATCACAGAGTTTGTAATCCAAGATCGTCATAGTAGCTCACCGTCACAATAAGAATGTATTGTCATCGGATCTTGACAAGCACGACAAACTCAACTGAACTACCGAAACTGGGTCAAAATTGACTTTAGCGATTTGGCCTAAACAAACATCAAGATATCCATCCATATGATACTAATACTACAGCTAAAAAGCATACCTACCTTAAACTGCTTACTAACGTTTTGACTCCCTGCATTAATTTAACCTTGCTCAGCCATAAATTTCATCACAAAGCTGCCGTCTCAACCAAAATTAGCAACATTACGCCTGGTCTCATAGAACGAGTTCACAAATCATAGTGACACCCGCGTTATTGCATGGCGTTACAGAAAAATGTTCACGAGTGAGAGCTCCTATCTACGCCACCTATTTCTGAACGAATTCGGTCTTCATGATATATGTGGCTATTCCTCAAGAGCGGTTAAGGCTAACTCTTTGTTTGACTTATGTTCACCGTATTGAAAAGGGTGACTGTTTTTGTGTGAAGTAAAAGTTCATTTTGGTGATCTGTTTTTTAAAGTGGTTTTCTGCTTCTCTGTCCCAATAGGCTGTAGGCGGGATGTTAAAGGACGGAATTTCAATAGAAATCTAAAGGAAAATGGTACCTAATAGACTGGCAGCACGCCCAAATCGAATATCAATTTTGCTCATAGTGCAATGGACGTGTAACAGGCTCTTCGCTTCTATGGTACTTGCATTTTACTTGCCGAGCATTTGGCTTTCGAGGACTTTTAAACGCACGTGTAAATTTTTATTTGATCTTTCAGACACAATGTACACTATTATTTGGTACACGTTTTTCCACTTTGCGGAAAGATTCACGTACTATGTTTTTTTATGTTATGGTTATCTATATATTATCTAGCTTTATTATATTTGAAGATTTTTAGTTAAAACGTTGAATCCCAGCTAGTCGAGCAGTAAATGGCATTAATAATCTTATTTACATCGCAATTCCGCAAAGTATTAGGTATTTACTGAAACTGCATGAAAGTTTAAGAGAGGACCCGAAATTATACATTTTTATATACCTATATACGGGACAAACACAATTATTATAATTATTCCACCAGTATTAGACATAGACATAACATACGAAGACATAGTATTAGACATAACATACGAAGAAACACAAGTTTCAGAACAAATATTGTAAAATCAACTACCTACTTCATATATTAAAATACATCTGTTTCATTGGGATACATTCTGTCTTTTATTTTATGTTATCCAAAATACTTATGTCTTAAAACAGGATAATGTGTTTAACGCTCAACAGTCACATAATAATATGATAGGTACCTACCTTTTAACCAACTTTGAATAATAATGAATTCTGTGAAAAACAACAGTCCAGCCAAAGAATAATAACATTATAAGGTACTAACTGGCCAAAAATAATAAGTCTTCATTACCATTAGCACATGATACCTACATATTAAAAAAATAAATCTCTGTTATTACGTACAATATTAACAGCGCTCTTCAGTGCCTATCATTAATTGAACCACTTTTGTTTGATGACTTGTGGAAATTTCCGAAACGACTTGCTGATTGAGGTCATTTGTAAGAGAAACCGAAAATAATTTTACGCATTTTTGACCGAACGACTTTACTTTGTTTCCGTTTCAACACTGAATAAGTAGGCATATAACCAGAATGCTTATAACAACTATGAAGATGCATAATGACGAAATCAGACGGAACATGTCTTAGTTCCTTTAAATGTCAAATTCAGTCAATAGGTAGGAACATCGCGAATAAGAGTGAGTGGCTCGAGAGGGAATGTGTGACTGTTCGTTAAGATTGGGGGGTTTGGGGTTCGTGGATGGGGTATTGAGAGAGAGAGAGAGAGAGAGAGAGAGGTGATACCCGTGCTCACTTGCTCAGCATTGGGCAGGTATGATGGTGATTCAATTGTTTCAATTAATGCGTGGGAAAGAGGCAACATTTTGGGAGTGAGTAAGTAGGTGTATGGCCGAACTTTGATCAAATATTCCACTAGCTTCTGTGTATATTAGCTCTGCGTTGGTTTGAATAGACGTTCAGGCATAAAGTTTATATTAAACAAAGCTACAGGTACATTAACTCTCTCTAAACGTTTAATCAAAATGCCGAGCGACGTAACTTAGCATAATTTTAGCGAACATAAACACATAAAATTATCATAGTATCATATTATCCTAAAATTTCCCTTTGGATATTTGGTATTTCAAATATTTGTATAGGATAGGAAATGGTTTGTGCTGCGCCTACCTAATGATCTTACATGGCATCTTGGAATTTAGTGAAACGTGAGTTAAATGCGGAACTAAGTTTTGGAGTGGACTCCTTGGCCCAAAGTTTGCATAGACATGTACTTACTTACTTATCTATATTCGGACTTTCGCCCACGGGATACTTAGAGATATATGTATATTGGATGTATGAGTCAAATTTACCTCTATTCAATATTACAAAGTATATATAATATATTATATAATACTCTCTTTGCACTTTTCCTCGTTTAAATAAGTATACCGCATGTAGAATCATCATGGCGAGCAATAGCAAGCGTGTCACGAACGAAGTTGGTGGACTTTTAGTCCGTCGATAACGAAGTTTAATTTCAGTAATTGGAAACAGTTGAACAATATGGCTTGGTATTCAATATTGTGGTATTACAAATAAATTGTATTTGCTTTAGCGGTCTCAGTCAGACCAACTCATCGACGGAAGTGAGTTTTAATTGGTTTCTGTTAGGTATTGTTTATTGGTGTCAATGAATTGGTTACGTTTGGCTTTAGTATTTTGTGCGAAATTAAAGTCTAGTTAAACTTGTTTCTGCTATCTTTAGCAGCGCCAGGAAATGTGGGAAGATATTTCACAGGTTTTCCTTTGAAAGAGTTCTAATTATATGCTACTGCAGGCACGGTCGTGCTAAAACACAATCCTCCTTCTGGGCAGTGGCTCTGAGCCCATCTAGAAGCGTCCTCTTGTAAATTCTGAACATGTAAACTACGTAGCGCTGAGTACAACATATTTTCTCCGAGATAAACGTATTCTGCTCAAGTATTCGCGCGGTTAGGGCAAGTTGGCGAACAAGCGATGATTGCTCGTGCGTTTTGCTTGCTACCTTCCTGGGTTGGCAAAAAAGGCATTATACTCCAGCTGCTTGCTTTTCGACAAAAGCGCGATAGCTACTACAATTCAGATACATAGCTTTCCCTTCACAATAATTACTGCCTACCCAATATTTCCGGCACAAATCGATTCATATCAAAATAATAACATCATCACAAATTATTAATTTGGTTATCGTCGACAACGCTGACGCCATTTTCTTGGGAAGGGATAAGGCAAATTGAATTATGTGATCGGAAATTGATCCGTATCATGAAAACCGGATATTTGAATAGAAGATATCAGGCTTAGGTGGGTGCTGATACTGGATTCTGTTTTATGTTGTGAAACTGTTTCATGATAATAGCATATTCATAAGATCAACAGACTAAGCATAACTAGGTTCGGTAAGACGAGATTATAAGGATAGTGAATAATTCTTCGAACCAAAAACCCGATTTCGTTATGCTTAAATTGTTCTTTGAACCCAGTTGCTACTAGATTTACTATACTGATATACAACCAATTTTCATCAAACTTATACAGAATTACGCGGACGCTTGAAATTTTGGCATTAAAAATACCAGTCGGAGATATACTTAATGAGGTTACTATGGTGCATATTAAACATTAATGATCAATTCGATATAAGTATTATTTCTATTATAAATCGAATTGTGAAGCTATATTTTATCCTAGATTAAACATAATTATCTAAAAAGACATTAGACTTAAAATATTATTTGGATTTAGGAGGTACCTACATTTGGCAGGGTTTCAATATAAATGCAAACTCCGTGCTCAGGGTTGGATACTAGGCATCGTTTAAAAATTACCTTTCGTCATTACCAAAACACGCTCCTGCCACTTTTACGAGTACTGCACTAGTTTTTATCCAACTTAAACCCAAAGGAATCTAAATACTTAACACACATAATTAAATAGCAAGTACGAAGGCGCCTCTTATATTTGCCAAGGCCGTTAAAGTTGCCGGCCCATAGGTTTTTATTTATTTACGGACGCTCTTCTCGGGTCACATTAAGACCCCTAAACTGACCGCTGGCAACCCGGGGACAACAAAACAATTCCCTTTCCCTGGAACATTGTTGAATGTAAAAAATTCATAACCAACCTTCTGAACAAAAGCGGAAAGAAACTAGCAGTAAGACTTTTAGCTACTCTGCGAGTTGCTGTTTTATTATTTACTTAGCTTG
Source organism: Hylaea fasciaria (assembly GCA_905147375.1). Lineage (NCBI taxonomy): Eukaryota > Metazoa > Arthropoda > Insecta > Lepidoptera > Geometridae > Hylaea > Hylaea fasciaria. Next base: position 5,509,137 of record LR990201.1, read on the forward strand.
ATCACGCACAGTTTTAAGCCGAAAGGTAGAAAAGTCGTATAGTATGAGTAGGTTTTTCAGATAGAAGATTTGATGAACTTGAAATTATAATAATTATGCTTCTTACTTGTACCTAACTAACTGTACAGTACTATTTTAAATGGCCGCAAATTGAAATGAATTGAATAAATTTTCCGGAAAATAAATAACGTAATTAACATGGATCCAATCAACTCACCCAACTAAAGAGGGTGCGCTTGGAATATTCGAGTGTTATTGAAATAAGCTCGCCAAGAAGACGAATCTAATGACGGAAGAGAATAGTCCAGCAGTTGACAGTCCGAGGTGATTATTATCGTCTCTACCAAGAAATATACTCCCGAAATAGATTAACCACGGGAACTGGGTCAAAGATATTCGAATGATTTTACTCCATCCATCGTCTTCCATTGAACCTAATTAGGATTTCCTGTACCCGGATAATCAGGAGGTAGAAGGACTATGACCTTACAAAAACCCGCACACTTAGAGCAATAAAACAACACAAGTGCCCAGCACGAGAATCGAACCACAGCCTCACTCGTTGCAGTCGGCTCATCACCAACTACATCGTCATCAAAATGTACCTAAATAGGCTGCAGGTAAGCTAGTTTTATCTCATTAGTACCAAACTGTTTTATTTATTTTCCGTCTCAAACTGTTCCCACTTCAATGAGAAGTTAAGACATGTCCAGGTACTTTTGTTGCAGACTGTACCGTACCTACTTCAAATGAACATATAATTATTATCGTGGTAGAGACAAGGGTCTCTACTTTAAGCAGCGAAGGGTCAAGAGAGGGTCCTAATTACGTATTGTCCCTATTAAAGTACCAGTTAAGAGTACAACATACTTAGATTGCGTTAATATTGTTTGGCTTAGAGTTTAAATAAATTGGTAGCGCAATATCAGGCAAATAGTAAGTGGCAACATTAGTAGACTAGTGCTTGGATTATTATCTTTAAGCTTTCATAAGAAAGTATGATTTTGTATAGTAGCTATTTCATACAACGAGTAGCTATGAATAAACATAAATTCGGCAAATTAACAATTGACATTCAGACTAGATAATATAAAAATCCGTATTGGTATTAAAGTAATTGTATGCCTATTCACAAATAAAAACATATTTTCCGGATGTTTTTCTCATACCTCTAGTAGGCACAATTTAATAATATTTTTAATATAAATCTTGGCCCTCACTCACTTTTCTGAAGGAAAATGTTACCTTCCTAAATATTTAAACTCGTTTCGGGGAAGCAGGTAAACAAGGGGCCAAATGAATTGCGTTGATGTAATTTGACACAGGAACAAACAAACGGTCAGATAACTACATTAAAGTAACGTTGTAAGTGAGTTAACTGCTCGAATCCCGCGTGGTCAGGTCTGTTAAGATTTTCTTAACTTTTAGACCCGTAGCAAAATAAGGCAGGTTTGCCCGCCGCCGTCTATATCCACCGGCGTCTATACCCACCGGACATATGGAAACAAAGATAGTGTAAGTCAAGGGATTTATATAAATCGTCCTGATTTGGGTATACCGGTATTTCCCTACTGTAAATTACGGTATCAACAAGCGTTGGTTCTTGAAGTACTGTGAGCCAAACATAAAATAATAAGAAGTTAACCAGAATCACACTACAATCACTACCGATATCCGCCTGTCTCAACTTATTTTCATGAGGAAGATTAGGCCATAATCCACTATTAATCCATAAATCCATAGGCCATAAGGCACATGCACGCTACACGCAGTATTTTGTTGAAACGATATAAGACTTCTAAGAGCTACTCACCACTTTGTAGCTGCTGCAAAAATCCCACTTTATTTCAAACCTTTTTAATTCAACGTAATGAAATCAAATTATCAAACTACGGTCGAGCGCGACCCGTGACCAAATATTCGTTTCCCGTTTTAGGTACCTACATGAGAGATACAATCTTCAGGGTAACGAAACAATAAAATCGGTAATATATAATTTACAATATCCAATTTATTTAACAAAACTCAATTTTACAAGATTAATATTACATTTCGCAAAGTCTACAAATCATGAATATTTAAACGCTAATTCTAGAAACAATGAAAAAAAAAACGCAATTACTCTGCGTAAAAGCGTCCTTCAGAGCCCTGATAATTGCTACAAAGTCTTCAGTCTCTTTTAGGCCAGTAATTGTTTTTATAAGTACAGTGTTCCTCGTTTTGAGACTTTAATTTGTGTTACAAAGACCGAAATGTTTCATCACTAGTAACAAAATGTGTCGTATTAAAAGTACAACAAAGTGGAACAACTATGAAGTATAAGTCTTACAGTTATTATTTTTGGTCATTCAGCAAATTGTTTACCACTATAGAAGCACGTCATTATGTATTTAGGTACAGTTCCTTTACTCTTCCTTTGAGTTGGTTGTCATTTCGACCGCAATAAACTCGCCCATGCGGTCGAGTTGCCACCTTTCATTTTAGTAGTAGCCAACTCGATCGCACGTGCAAAGTACAGTCAGTTGAAAAAGTGATATCAATCAAATGATTATAAAATATAAATGAATCTAATTACTACAACTGTAACATTATTTCCATTAGATATTAAATTAACGACGTATTTCTTAGTAATAGGCAAAATGACAATTATTTTTATCACCGGATGTCATTAAGGTTGATATCCAATGATCTAATGTGGATGCAATGCGAGAATCATATTTTTTTGAAAAACAGCTGAAGATACGGCAATATATAATAATATACCTACTAAGGTACTGCAGAACTAAAAATAAAAAGAAAAGATACTTAGTAAGTGAACTCTTCAATCTAACTACACACATCAAAAAAGTCTAAGCAACATGTACTAATTTCTGGTTTTTTTCTGGTTCGCCGAGCTGTATGTGGACGCGCATTGTCATGCATTAACGTAAAATCGGGGCCAAAGGTTTGTGCCAATGGATGGACATAAGGTCTGAGAATATCCTCAACGTAATTTTTAGCGTTCATGTTTCCATTTACAAAAACGAGCTCAGTTCGCCTGTTATTCATAATACCCGCCCATACCATAACTGTTGAGCCACTGTATGGATGAACTTCCTGAACGCACCTGAGCCTTTCAGTATTTCCGGGCCGACGGTACACTCGCACCCTTCTTGTATCAGGCCTAAACCCGAATCGCGACTCATCGGTAAACATAATTTTATCCCGTTGTTCCTGGGTCCATGTTATGCATGTTGCTTAGACTTTTTTGATGTGTATACTTTCAGATAGGTACTTTCAGGTACTACTGAGTACCTACACTTATCCCTAACTGTTGACTCAGCAACTAAACAAGAACTACTCCTAGTTTACGAGCTCATAACCAACATGCAAATAGGAGCTACTTACCTCAAAGTTTTGAAACAAGAATCGGTATGTCCCCATTCCTCAGTGAGTATACGAGTTAGCACTCGGCTCAGATAGTGAACTGTTGATAAAACTCTCTTAACGAATGCCACAACTGCATCTGCGGTAGTCATGCTCAGGAACGGTGGTTATCAACCTCGGTAACGTTCCAAGTTTCAACAGCTATAAACCGCTTTTACGTCCACCACAGAATGAGGCCCACTTGTGTTTTGGACGTCTGATTATGCTTAGCTGATATGTTAAGTTCCATGCAATGCAATTTTAGATTTTTGCTCTTAGAATTTGGTAGTGAGCTGAGCTAAAAGAATACCTGAGGCATCCTTCTTTATAAGCCGCGCATGGATACTGAAAAAAAAAGAAAAATGTTTGAATATTTATCAAATGGAACAATTTGAATTTTACGTATACCTAATAATAAATTATGTGCAGTTTTCCGAATTTATTATCGCCACCTACGTATCGTAACCAAAATGGCCCATTGAAGTATTTAGACTATATTATTTGACCACTGTAAAATAGCGAGGTTGGCAGCAGTGGGTGCCATAATGGTAACTCACAACAGTTGGAATAATTCCATCAAAATAAATATTTAATTAAGAAAGATAGAAAAACATTACATAATCAGCACATTACGCCAAAAGCGCTATCAGAAGTAGAGTAGGCCTCACACGAGTACATACAATTGTAAGGCTTTCTAGCCAGTGATCCAGTGAATCGTGGTTACATAGGGAGTCGTGCATATTGCAGCGTTGTGCAATGCGCAGAGCAATACTAGGTAATAAAGGTTTAAAATACCAGTGTGTAGACCAACAGAGCGTGGAAGAACTTTCTTCAATGCAAAGTACATTTTATTGGTTTGTTTTGAACGAAGGACGGGTATTCTCAGTTCGAATGGATCATAACAAGTTTATAGAGCGAACTATGTACCTACCAAAGTGCATTCGAATTGGTAACCATAGTTAAAATTGGGAGAAATGTCATTATTGTTACTTATTTTACATGGCATCAAGCGATAAACCGTATGAAAAAACAACATTTTTCAAACATTGAACTTAAATGTTTGTTTTGATTTTATTCCAGGGTTAATGGAAAAAAACATTAAAGCATATGATATAGGATAATTATATAATTATTATATATTATGGGAACACAGATACTAGTTGTCCGTCTTTACAAGTACCTACTTTACTAATTCAGCATAATAATTATTATACCTAATCAGAAGCTTAAAAATAAATACAATTGCTCAAAGCTATGTTATCAGTTTAGGTAGGTATGTAGTAAAACCAATTAAAACCCCATCTTTTTAACCAATTTCTAAATTAATGTAAAAAAAATAACATTTAAAAAGCTTTTCATTTACCAAAACGTTTTCTGCTTTACTGAAGTTGACATTTCCGCGTTACATAATTTAGGGTTGTTACTGTTGGTTTTTAATTAACGATTGTTTAGAAACCCCTAAAGGAAGCAGCCCATAAAATGTCACACAACATACGTAGCAGGTAAATACATAAACAATGATGGAAAATTAAAATATGTACAGCCTTATTTAGTGCCAGATGTGTACACATCATGTGTGTTTAGTACAAAGGGTGGCAAACAATATCCCTTCAGTACTCGTCGTGGCCATAAATCATTGTGGTGTACACAAACTTAGGTAAAATAAACATCGTCCAAACTAATTAGTGTAGAAAATTCACGTGGGACCAAACAGGGTAATATGGGCGAAGCACAGTTTGATGTTGCGCTCGCAAAATTAGGGAACTTTAGGGCCAAAGTCGCCCCACATGAACATACACGGTTTTATAATTAGTAAGGGCACTGTTAAGAAAACCCCTTTGATACAGAATGATACAGAAATATTAGTATATCTATGCCTAAGAAAATTGGCGTAAGACCGAGATTTGTGGACTTAATTGAGGGAGGCCTTTGCCAATCAATGGACCACCATTTGTAAAAATGAAAAGGAACTTTGCGTAATAAGCAGGAATTTTTGGTGCGATAAATACGAGAAACGAGGCCAAGATTAACTTATAAACAAAATGATCCCGGTGCGTGTGTGAGCCGAATCATGCCACTTTGAAGCTACGGACGCTGACCATAGTCATGTAGAATTTATAGATTATTTGCAAGGAAAGAGTGGTGTGTTTCCAATTGCAATATTTTATTTTATAAATTTAATAGTGGAAACTGTCCCCAGTGTTGTATTTTTGTGAAATTTTATTTGAGTGTTCAGATCATAAAATAATAATAATTAAACGAGAAAGTTTTTTATTAATTTATTTACCGCACTATTTAAAAAAACATAAAATTTGATGAAATCCTTTCCACGAACTGTTCAGTCCATAAACCTGTTTGTAATACTCAAATATTATTTCCGTTAGATTCTGTGTTTAAATGATGTTGCAATAGGTTTAACCTCAACCCTAGGGTATTGATATAGGTATTCTGTGATTCAACTGTTACTAGCTGACCCAGTTTTTACTCCCATGACAGTTTACGAACTAGCACTCCTACATCGCCCCTACTGGTGTAAGTTGTGGTGAAACTCGCCCACGTCTGGAACAAGTTAATTTAAACTGGCCGAGTAATTCGTAGCCGTGACACTAATTCAATTAGTTACAAGGTATGCAAACAACGCTGCCGCAACACATTGCTCTAATTTGACTTCTTTGATGAAAAAGCGGTGTATCTCTTCAAGCTACAGTTAATCGAAAATTTTCAGTACCATGTATCCACCATAATATTTGTAGCAATACGATATTTTTCTTTTTTTTTTCTACCGTCAGAACGTAGTAAGCTGGTATTTGCCACGGAAATAAATGGAAGATGGGTATTTTCCATTTATTCATCCATATTTTCCAGCTTTTTAGGTAAACACGTCGTAATGACATTAAATTAACAAGCTGGATTGCAATGATTTAATTAGGGTCCGTCGAATGTTTATAGAATCCTAGTGATCTGTGTATCAAAACTCCACATACCTACTTATCTTTCACTCCTTTGCTTGCTCTCTTGCTCTCTGGCTTCCCCTTAACTGTTTTAATTGCTGCCTGACACGTCTTACGGGCGAAATTAATATTGTATCTCCTATCCAAGATTGAAATCGATCTTGGATTGCTGCCTATCGTTCGATCGATTTCCAATCTGCGTGCCTTCATAAGCCAATCCACGGATCGGTTATTGGCACGTTTGACCCTAAAAATGGATTGTGATATCAATCCCAGATAGCAAAATTTGGATTGGATTGATTATTAATTTCGGCCGTTAGCGTCCGCTGTCTGGTGATATCAATGTGGTGAAATACAAATAAATGCAACTCATAAATAAAGAGAAATGGCATAAATCTTCTCCATAAAAACATTTGTCTGAAGACGAGAAGAGGAACTAAATGATAACGGTTAGACATGTAATAATATGTTTTTAAGTAACATGAAACTTGAGAACTTTTAAGTAACAAAACAAGCATAAAACATACTAACCCATTTCTAATTATGACCTTTGCACTAAACATTTTGAACGAATAATAAATGCGGCAACCTTTTCTTATTGAACGCAACTAAAAAGAGACCGTTTCCATGCAAGATAATAAATGGAACGGTTAGATTAAGCGACGAATTTTATGGAGCGGCAGGTGGAAGTGAAATCGAATATCAGCATCCACTGGTCGCTTGTGAGATGAGAGTTCTTCCATAAATATAATGTAATTTCAAGGCTATTCATTTCTACCCAAACCATGAATAATATAGTTATATTTTCAATAGGTCTCTTTTGATTCGACAAAGATAAATAAACTCGAATCAGAATAGTATGCTTATTTCACAATACGATATCGATGGTTTACAAAAATATGTGTTATGTATTCAAACTCGTTAGATATTGTGCATAGAAGTTATATCATCTTCTTCAATAAACTGATCCGCCCCTTCATCATTTATCTACTGATGATGATATAATTTAGAGCGACTTTAAAGTCCTCGGAACAACATAACCTTACTTACCATGTTATTTCTATAATCGCGAAGGTCCATTTATATTTACTACCTAAATTATATATACTAAGTAATTTTATTTAGGTTGTAAGACAACTAACAAACAAACTAGGTGTAGTGAACTGTGCGGTGGCGTAAGTGGTCCAACGGGAGATTAACGGCTCAGCTCGCAGAGTTGCGGCCCAGGCTTTACTCTACTTTATCGACAACAACAACTTTCGTTAATAATAATTAATTCTCTTCACTATATAGTACTTATTAATCAAAGCATGTAGGTTTATTTTTACATAGATTGGAAGAAACACTAAGATAAGTGCGGTGGCCGGGAGTGGAGTGCTAACTTGAGTACCGGCCCAGGTTTAAGGTAAGATCATTCATTTGTGCCGACTCTAGACTTTTAATTATTTTATTGTTTCGACGGACGCGCAATCTACACATCCAGTAAAGAATCTGTTGCTTTATTTATTGTAAAAATAAGTTTATGTTATGAATATTGATCGATGATCTGTGCGGGAGGAAGTGTAGCTGTCAAGCTAATATATATATTTTTATATATTTATATCTATATAATACTATATATCTATATACAAACTATATAATACAACTAGCTGTTGCCCGCGACTTCGTCCGCGCGGACTACATTATATCGCGATAAAAGTATTCTATGTCCGTCTCGAAAGTACAATCTATCTCTATACCAAATTTCATCGAAATCGTTTCCGCCCTTTAGCCGTGAAAAAGTAACGAAGAAACAAAAAGAGTTACTTTCAAGTATGGATGAACAGTTGATTGACGCACAGTATGGACGGGGTTGAGAAAGTTCCTAAGAAGTATTCAAATAATCCAAAAAATATTCAAACATGTCAAAGTTCTACCTTGTCTATGTTCCGTGTTAATAAGGATTTCGAATTAAATCTGATGACAATATTTTGCAACCTTTTTTTATAATTTTAGGGGTTGTATATTAAAAAACGATGAAATACATGTAAATCTTTCAAATAATATAAATGCCAAGTTTGAAGTAGATTTGACCAAGGAATCACGTTGTCCCATACAAACTTTGCCCCCTTTTTCACCCTCTTAGAGGTAGAATTTCGGAAAATCCTTTCTTATCGGATGTCTACGTCATACAAAGAACACACCCTCCAAGTTTCAGGTTTCTACAATCAGCGGTTGGTCCGTTAGTAATTCAAGACATCGACCTCGACTTCGACATCCACCATCTTCTACCAAAATACCCTTTTTCCTACTGAAATCTACAATTTTCTACGACAACCTACCTTTTCTTTCGGAATCTTTTATTTTCTACCATTTCCTACCGAAATCTACTCAACACCTACAACAGTCTACCATTTCCTACCAAAATCTACCATTTTCTATATAAATATACCATTTAAACGAAAATCTACCATTTTCTTTCTGTATTTACTATTTTCTATCAAAAGCTACCATTGATTACCAAAATCTACCCTATTACAGAAATCTACCATTTCTTTCTAAAACTACCATTTTCTACCAAAAGCTACCATTTCCTTTCAAAATCTACCATTTTTACCAAAAATCTACCATTTCCTACCGATATTACCATTTCCTACTTAAATCTACCAATACCTAGAACAATCTACCATTTCCTACCTAAATCTATCATATTCTACCAAAATCTACCATTTTCCTGCCTATATTTTAGGGATTGATGTTAAAACACGCGGAAACAGGTGCTAAATAAATTATTAAACAATTTTATTCGAACTTTGTAGTTGATCAGACCAAGAAAACACGTTGTTGTATAAGTACAAATTTTGCAACCCCTTTTTACCCCCTTAGTGGTTGAACTTTAAAAAAATTCTTTCTTAGTGCACACCTACGTCACTAAGAAATGTTTGTGAAAAAAAATAATTTCGAAATAAATCTGACGAAAAATATTTTGCGACCCCCTTTTATCTCTTAAGGGGTTGAATATTCAAAAACTATGAACCACGTGTTCAATTAAATCGTTTAAAGAATATAACTGCCAAGTTTGAAGTTGATCAAACCAAGAACACACGTTGCTTCATACAAACTTTGCAACCCCTTTTCACCCCCTTAGGGGTTGAATTTTCAAAAATCCTTTCTTAGTGCACACCTACGTCACTTAAGAAATATTTGTGTAAAATTTCAATGTCGAACTCAATCGGATGTTAAATATTTTGCAACCCCTTTTTACCCCTTTAGGGGTTGAATATTAAAAAACGATGAAACACGTGTCTTATTAAATCTTTTTAAGAATATAAATGTCAAGTTCGAAGTGGATCAGGCCAAGAAAACACGTTGCTCCATACAAACTTTGCTAACCCTTTTCACCCCTTTAGGGGTTGAATTTTCAAAAATACTTTCTTAGTGCACGCCTACGTCACATAAGGAGTATTTGTGCAAAATTTCATGGCTCTAGACCCAGTGGTTTCAGCTGTGCGTTGATCGTCAGTCAGTCAGTCAGTCAGTCAGTTTTGGCTTTTATATATATAGATATGATAATACAAAGTGTCATCTATTTTTCCTATAAAAACATCTACGATAATTTATCAACCTATTTTATCTTATCATCGCCTATTATTCGACTAATCGATAAATTCAAACAAATTTCGTACAACAAAACACCGCTTTGAATACCTATAGGAAAATTCTTTTCACATAATTTTCAATTCTCATGCTTTCCGTTTACGCTGTGAAAGAATTCTCGAGACGGTGTTAATTGATTTTTTTTTCGCTTTGACAGATATTGATCGTCCACTTTCCAATACCGTTCTGTTTCACTCCACAAACAAATAGAACCCGTAATAAATCACCGAAACTGAAAGCCGCTTTTTAAGCCTTTGATCGTCTATAAATAATATTATTAATGAGCTAGGTAAGTGGAAGGAGATAGGTGCCTACGTAAAACTATACCTCCTGAAGCATGCGTCTAATGTCTGTCGTATATCAGACTAATGGTAGAAATGAAAAATCTATACATTTCAGTATTACACGCACATCCTACGGTTAATTCGTTTTCAATTAATATCCTTCAAAAACTCACTTTGTTTGGTCATCAAAACACATAAAAGTCACTTCCTATAAAATTACTCAGTAGGTGCTATTATTTATTGAGTGCCTACAACCACAGAATAAATAATAGTAAGTTCTACTGAGCTTTTTCAGTAGCAGTGATATGAGACATAAAAAGTATTAATGTTAATGCGCTGGGTAAGATGGATTACACATATAATTTATGGGCAGACATTTGCTTACGAATACTAATACCACAGCAAAAGGCCACTGTCTATTTTATAAGTTTAAATTGACACTTTTCTTATGTTTCACAATGGTTTCTGAATGTATAATTATTGTATCATGTAGATCTGCGTCATTTCCCACAAGGTCCAAATATGCCTAAATTTCACAAAACAAACAACAATTCCAATTACTGCGAAACATATCTCAGTTCCAGTCGGAGCATGCAGCGCAGTTCAGCTTTTATAATTTAATAAAATTGGGTGCTTCAAAGTCGAGCTTTTGGCCGCACCGACATACGAGTCAGTCCGTCCGCATATGTAACCTAACAAGAACTCAATGTTGTACCTACGAAGTAATTGCGTTCCTTATTCCAAAGTTCTAACTTTGCACAAAATGTATACCTGTGGGTGAAATTTTTAAAACTGCACCGCTCCCGACTGTGTGCACTTGGCAATCAAAAACTAACTATGTAGGGAAAACTTAGTAGAGAGCGAATGCTAGACGTAAATTAAATTCCAAATATAGGTAGGTGGGTCAGGACCAAATTCTTTGCAAAAACTGGTATAATATTTTGTCCACAGCCTTTCTACCTAAAAATAAGTAATGTATTGTATCAGTGAATACTTTGTGAAATTGGTAACACATTATCAGTTCTACTAAAGATCAATTACTCAGAAGAATAACATTTTTTTAAACAAAATTGTAAATTATTTAGCAATATTTATTTTATATTTTTAAACTCTTCATACAAAATGGGCATGTCCCAAATGAGACAACCATGAAATATTGTGGTTTTATTTGAAAACTAAACAGTTAAACTTATAATTTATTGCATAATATATTGTTTTTTGAATTGTCTAACGTATTTCTGTTCAATTATATGGAATAACCTATATAGTTTTTAATTTAGCATATATTTTATGTATGTCTCAAATTAACCTCCGTTGTGCTACTTCAGGTGTGCGACGACCCAACGGGGAAACCACAACGTAATGTCGGTAGGTTTTTAAATTATAATGATGGCAGCACTGACTCCGAACTGTCAAGACAATTTCGCACACTTCCGCCATGTAGTTTTTTTGTCAGATTTTGGTCATGTTTGTTGTGCACCACAGGTCGTTAAAATTTTGTGACTTTGATTGAAGATTCTAGTGATTTCTATAAGATCTTTTAAATACGAACGTTTAAGAATGAACTATTATGTATTCGACTTCGGAAATATCCCAAAGATAGTTAGTTTTTCTGTTTAATTTAGCCTATGTGAAGCATTTTAGGTAAAGTCGTGTAGTATTTCTATTCCATTGTGCGACGAGTGACACGAATTGTGCTACGTGTCACAACGGAAATTTCTAAAGGTATGTATACATTATTCTGATAACATATTCTTGTGTCCGTAAATTCATACGCGTAGACCATACAATTTTTCGACGAGCTTTATGCGTCGCGTGCGTGGTCAGAAAATTGCAGACTTAAAAAAAGGTCTTGGAATAATATAGTGTTCCCCCCCCCCCACTCATCAACACGAATAAGCATTTAAGTAAATAGTGGTTTAATAAATTGAATAATTAACTTTTTTTTTCAGATGCCTTTATCTTCTGCAGAAAGATGACAAAAATACCGTAAAAAACTAAAACAACAAAATCCTGAAAAATTGGAAGCAAGGAAACAAAAGAACGCGGCAAAAGCAAAAACGGTGTATAATAATAATAGTTGATATGAAAAGTTTACTTTAAACTTTAATTTTTGTTTGCTATTACATCGTGTTTTTTTTAGATCTCATTTTAACTTGTATTTTGATATACTTGTGTTTTTGTGATAATAAATATTTGCTTACCTACTTAAATTTTATTTTTAGTCCTTTTAATAACCTAACCTGAAGAATTATGTTAGATCTCAGAATAGCAGTTAGTGGCTACTAAAAATATTTTTATCTTAAGACTGATATCATAATTATACCTACACTACAGACTAACATACCTACTATGTACAATGTACCTACATAATATACTGTATTATTTTTGACTATACTGTTTTATTACGCTACTAAAAGGGAACTATTTTCGCCTACTTACAGTCACTGTATCGGCGGTAGACCACCTCAACTATGTGTACACACACCTTTATGATTCCAGTGTGCTACATAATTTTCCGTTGTGACATTTTCCGTTGTGATTTCCGTTGTGCAACCCTGCAAAGAATTTGGTCCTGACCCAGGTACTGTCAATACGGAAATCAGAAATCTAGCAAACTGTGATAATTATGAATAATTACTAACACCCGTCAATACACTAGACTAACATAATCAGTAAATACTGATGGACCACAATATTTACTGAGCGACTAGCTTCGCCTAAGGAAATTAAAACGTTTCAAATATTACGCTTTTATAGTGACAATGTTTAACTTCTTGTAGATAAATGTCTTCAAAGACCAGGATATTACCTACGTCAGACGTAAATCGTTGTAAAACCGACAGCATTTCCTTTGTACGTACACAAACGGGTCTGTAGCTTTGCTATGCTCTCAAAGCAAAACCGAATATGTAGAAACGATCTCGAGCTCAGCGACCACAAAGTTCCATCAATCTCGAGGTAACGACCGTTCCATAAACCACTTCTGGGGAGAAGTCAGGGCAAAGTCGGTCCGTATGCAGACTAATTGCCTTACGCAGTTGGGTTAAGAGCGCGTACCATGTCTGAAAAATCTGAATGCGCGTTGTAAGCGCCTTGTACTAACATATTAAAGCCAAACAGGAGATGGCGAGTTCAAACCCCAGTGCGGGCACGCTCCAACGTGTTTCATGTTACACTTAATGTACATTATTATCACTCACTTTTTCTATCTAGGCCGCTCCCCTGTGGTAGGGGAGGCCTATGCCCAGCAGTGGGACAGTATATTTAGCATATAAAACATTTCGTAATATTCTTGATGGCAGGCATTGTTTATTTATCACATTTTTGTCTCAGTATTATTGACTATATATAATAGGATTCAAACAAAATTCGATAATATAAATTTAAGTAAACTTCGTGTTTTTTAGTAAAACGTTACTCTCGCAACTTATTGATGTTTGGTGCGTTTTCAACATAAAAATGAACGTAAAAATAAGTGATTGAATAGTTTTTGAATACTTTATGAACACTAAACTTATTCGGAAGTCACTGAAAAAACAATGTGGTGCATGCTTTGTTCCCCCCATATTAACCGTGACTACACAACTACACAGTACACTAGCATAAACAGACCACCAGCAAAATGACGGCACCTCTTTCTAAACACAGATACAAAGAAGCGTCGTTACTTCGTATATAAATAATACCATTAATTTGCCCCAATACTCGACAACATTAAGTAGATATGCAGTCACTTTAACTCAGCCGCATCTGGCCAAAAGCACTCAAAGTAATTTCAATCTCACAAAAACGTCACGAGCGATGTTTAAAAACGAAGTGGAACCAAATAAGTAACGAAGCCAGCCAATCATTTTTTTGATTGATGGCGCGCAGTAAATGTAATGACACAAAAATTTATAACTTTAAGCGTTTCCCTTCTGAACGAAAATAGCTTTTCACGGTTTTGTACGAGGTACCTATAGAAATAAAATATGATGGTAATTTAATTTGAAATTTTTAGGGTGTATGATTATGGCCGATTGTTCTTAGAGCCTGATACCGTTGCATAGTTACTATGGGAGCTTCTTAGAAAATGTTTGACTATGCCCATGTACGTGTTCGTTTTCTCATTTTAATCGCATTTTTATGAATATATTATATAAATACTGTTTTTAAATCCGACGGCGTCTGAATCAGAATTTGTCAAACCATCCAATGACTTCCATAACGACTGCTGTCACTTGATAACAACCGAGACCATTTCAAAGCACGGTTGCATGGAATTCGCACATATAGTTATTGTTTTGTTGCAGTTGCCAGTTGCAATCAATGAATCAGTTTTATTTTTCATCGTAATGTCAAACATTACTGCTTGTATGACTGACTATATTTCAAATTATCTGCCACTTTCCGACTAATTTGATCATGCATCCGACCAGCAGTGATATTTTCATACGCTTCGAAATCACTTCCAACTTGTTTTTAGTTGCTTCACCGAAGCCATCGAGCCGAGTGTAATCTTTTACAGCTGTACCTAATATACTTAGCAAGTTCAGACGGCGAGGTCGAAGATGCCAGAGTCAACTTGCTTAGTTCACTTTCGAGTAAGTTCGAGCTACGGGCTGGTAGTAGCGGGTGTTACTACCATACGGCATCGGCAACGTCACGTGCGCACCACCAATTTGTCTGTCATTTGCCAAATCGAAACGCGGCTGGAATGTTTTAGATTGAGTTACATATCTTTTCTAGATTCGAATATAGAGTGACAGAAAAATATCATCGGACTTTATTTTAAAGTACCTACTTTTTATATTCATACTCACTCTATACTCACTCATTTCCATCTCACTGGGTGACGAGAAAATATTGTGGTCGACGTTATGAAAACACTAAGCCTAGGTATAGGTTACGGTATACGGATAGAGGTATAGGTGTGTATACGAACTGAATTTTAATTTAAAATTTTAATACTGGGGCATGGCTATATCCATTTTATATGTCAGTTTTTTGTACTTTGATGTCTCTTAGAAAGTAAATTCAATTATTAAATATTGTCAGTATTAGGAATATTTATAAAATCTTGTATTAAAATTTGTTCTAAAAAGTGCGTTGAATTTTCCGAGTACAAATTTTGATAATTATAGTTACAGTATTATGGTTACAGTGTGATGGGTCGCCGTGGTCGCCACCACGGACTGGAAGACGCAGTGTAGGTAGGCCTCCCACTAGATGGGCCGAGGATATTAAAAAAGTCGCAGGCAACCGGTGGATGCAAGTGGCAAATCGTTCGGTGTGGCGGTCTAAGGGAGAGGCCTAGTTCAGCAGTGGATGTCTTCAGACTGATGATGATGATGATGAACATGTGATGGGAGTTGTTAAAATACAACCAACTCATTTAAAGATTTATTTTGAAATTAGTAGGTAGGTACACAACGATATCCAACCTATACCTATCCGTATACCGTAACCTAATATCCTCGGCCCATCTAGTGGGAGGCCTACCTACACTGCGTCTTCCAGTCCGTGGTGGCGACCACGGCGACCATTACACTGTAACCATAATACTGTAAGTAACTATAATTATCAAAATTTGTACTCGGAAAATTCAACGCACTTTTTAGAACAAATTTGAATACAAGATTTTATAAATATACCTAATACTGACAATATTTAGTAATTGAATTTACTTTCTAAGAGACATCAAAGTACAAAAAACGGACATTTAAAATGGATATAGCCATGCCCCAGTATTAAAATTTTAAATTAAAATCCAGTTCGTATACACACCTACCTATATCCAATTTCACATTTTTATAATAAAATAAATTATATTATTAAGTATCTTCTATCTAGTACTTACGTCTACGCGAAGATATATGGATAACACCGGATTTGAGATCACTTATGCACAAAAAACTTGTCGCTAAGGCAAAACTCAAATCCAAATATTCTGCTCATAACCTAAAAAAGTATATTGAGTGTCGGAATCTCTGTAATAGAGCGTGTCGCGACGCACAACGCCGTTTTATTCATAACTCAGTGGAGGACTCAACGACCGAACCAGCAAAGGTTTGGAAGTTTTTGCGGTCCTTAGGCATTGGTAAATCACGTGAGCCCGATAAGTTCCCTCAGAACATTGATATAAATTTGTTAAATCAACACTTCACCTCTTTTCCGAATTTCGATTTAAATATTAAATCAAAAACTTTACTTGAAATTTCATCCCTTTCAATGCCTGAACACACATCTTTTACTTTTAATCAATTCACTGATTGTGATGTTAAGAAGAGCATTGCGTCCATTGCGTCTAAGGCTGTCGGAAGTGATAGCATTAGCCGTAATATGATTACTCCTATCCTTGACCAAATTGTTCCTATTATCTGTTACATCCTTAATTTCTCTGTTTCCTCTGGTGTGTTTCCTACTCTCTGGAAAGAAGCACAAGTTACTCCTCTCCCTAAAAAATCTAATCCAGCTTCTTTTTCAGACTTCCGCCCAATATCCATCCTCCCTTTTTTATCTAAAGTTCTGGAACGTCTTGTCCACCAGCAACTCAGTTTTTTCCTATCCAGCAACCAACTCCTCAATCCTTTCCAATCTGGTTTCCGTCCTGGTCACAGTACAGTGTCAGCGTTAGTAAAAATAACTGACGACATACGTGACGGTATGGAAAAAGGAAAAGTGACTGTACTCTCATTGTTAGATTTTAGTAATGCTTTCAATAATGTTGATTTTGAAATCCTCCTAAGTATCCTCCGCTCTCTTAACATATCTCCAACGGTGATTGATTGGTTTCGTAGTTACCTGCATGGACGTCGGCAGCGTATACGCATTGATGATGTTTATTCATCGTGGTGTAATATATCTGCAGGCGTACCTCAGGGCGGCGTTCTATCTCCTCTTCTTTTCTCAATTTTTATAAACTCTATTTCTCAACATCTAACTTCATCGTACCACCTCTATGCAGATGATCTCCAAATATACACGCAAGCTTCAGTTGATGAACTATCACAAGCTATTAATACAGTTAACAGTGATCTGAGTCGTATTTTGGAATGGGGTAAATCATATGGCATCAGCGTCAATCCACTCAAAACACAGGTCATCGTTGTTGGGGGGCCTCGTATGGTGACTAGAACTGACTGGACTAGTCTTCCGCAGGTCGTTTTTGATGGCACGATAATAGCGCAAAGTAAAACGGTGAAAAATTTGGGTGTTCTCATTGACAGGCAACTGTCATGGGGACCACAACTATCCGAAATCAGCCGTAGAATGTTTGCTTCTATGGGGTCTCTAAGGAGACTGCGAAACTTCCTTCCGATTGCCACCAAAATTTCGCTTGCTCAGTCTCTCCTTCTTCCCATTCTTGATTATGCTGACTCGTGTTATCTGGATGTCACTGAACAGCAACTTAATAAACTTGAGCGACTGCAAAATGTGGGAATACGATTCGTATTTGGACTTCGCAAGTATGATCATGTTTCCGAGTTTCGCAGAAAGCTTAAGTGGCTACCTATACGCTATCGTCGTAACTGTCACATCCTCAGCTTACTATACAATGTTCTGTTCAACCCCTGTTCTCCACCCTATCTTAAAGAACGTTTCCAATATCTTCATGATGATCACGCTCGCCCCTTGCGCTCAGCTGACACTCTTCAGCTTAAAACACCTGTCCACTTCTCCTCCTACTATAATAACTCTTTTACAGTGCAGGCCGTTACTCTGTGGAACGAACTGCCTGTTGCTATCAGACATGCAAAAACTATTTCCTCTTTTAAATTTATGTTGAAGGAATACTATTTGTCCTGTTGTCACTGACTTGGCATCACGTTTTCTCAGCCGTTGAGTATAACAAGGCTATATTTATCATTAATATCTGTTATATTCCTTATCTTTCTAACCTTACATCATTTTATTATGTACTTATGTGTATAAATGTGTATTGTTTGTATGTACGTATACTGGTTTATTATGCTCCTTCACATATAAAAATCCATTACGTTCTTTTAGTTGTTTCTATTATCTCCCTACATAATTATTATAATGTGTGTTCAATATTAGTATATTTTATATAGTTATGCCCCATATTATTTATAAATTGTCCATTATCCATCCACAGGTTGTCTGGTAGAGATCGCTTTTTAGCGATAAGACCGCCGATTGTATACCAATTATATTTAAGTTAGCTTAATTTGTCTATTGTTTTCGTGTCTAATGTGGTGTGCAATAAAGTATTTTCTATCTATTCTATCTAAGATTAAAATATCAATCAATGACACTTTGGGAGTTGAGAGTAATTGGTTTTCGGTTTTCTGTACAGTCAAAATATTATTATATGAGCTACCTACCATATTGATTTATGTGAAGGTCTCAGATTAATATGTAAAGATTTAGATAATCTCAGATAATAAAGATTTAGGATAATACGTTAATCTACTTTGGTAGGTACTATTAGTATAATACAATAATTATCAGAGACTGGACTCAATTATAAAGCATCAATAATTAGAAGCGTCGCACGGTCTTCGCCTAATTACACGATACTAGTAGATATCGTAGTCAAATGGGCAACTAATTATTTTAATGCAATTTTATAAGATCACAGTTTAAGATTTGTGGCTATAATAATAATTGTTACGTTTACACCAAACGTTTCCACTCAGTAGGTACCTAATTAAATTATTATGCCTTCCTTTTTCCACGTAAACCTTTTCAAATACATTTTAAGTCACGCATCGACGATTTCATATGCAATTAACGTACTACCCTACTTTTAAGAATCTCGCTAACATGAAAAAGTGGATGTTACGTTTTTAGTGCCCATAAAATCGCCCCTTCTACCGTGTTCCTCGGGCACTTAGCATACCAAATAGGTAACAAATTTATAAACTTAACTAATTAGGCGAGAGAACGCTGGCCTGAGTTTCATGTTTGCTCTGAACATCGTAAACTTCTTCTAACTTCCTAATTTGAAACGGCCGTAATTATTGTTTATCAGAACCATTCCAAACTTAGGAGCCCTCTGGAGAAATCTGAGGATTAAAAAACTTACTTTATAACCTCGTTGTTGTTAAAGGTTTTATTTATTAGCCGAGGTTACCAAAAATCCTTATAATGAAATGTTTTTTTTAATACTTTGTTTTGAAACATTTTAGTCACGGTAAATACTGTAATAGCGTTATACGAAAATTAAAACCTACCTAATTGTAAAAATATTATGAACAAAATTTCTAAATAGTTATATCGATCGGTTTATTTTTGTTTGTTTTGTTTACCTTTTGGATAGCTATGTAGATTGTTTTCTCTACAACACAATTTTATTCGGTATTGTATTTTAAAATATTATACGAAATGAGATTGCATACCACCCACCTAAGGCTAGTATCAGCTGATAAACTCACAACAAAACGAATTCGTGGATCTGATGCGTAGCAACAGTACCTACTAAATATTCAGTAAACAGTAGCTCTTATGACACACCAAATCCCTTTTCTAATCCAGTAACGGCCTGGACGAGATTTATTCATGTGATATAGATAAATTATAAACGTACAAGTAATATAGGTTGGATGGACAGAGGCTTGACAGACACGCGTAAATTGAAAAGGGTCACTTTCACGAAATTACAGCTGACGGGCTCCGATTAAATTGTAATTTAAATATGTATTGTTGTATTTTGACTACACTTTGTCTATTCACGGAGATACTTTAGTGTAGTTTGGTTTGGTTCGGTTCTGCAGCAGACTGGTGCCAGTTATGCCTTGTTTACTCGTTTGTAATGTTTCCACTGATTTTTTCGCTAACTCTGCCATTAATAATAATAGATCTTCCTGAAATATACGTACTGAAATGCACCCTAAATTACTAACTAGGATTAATTAGTATTTTTTTATCCTCTAGTAGAGCTATTGACTCTATAAGCAGCTGGCTGAAAATATGATTGGTATTTTATGAAATCCTTGTCACTGTTCATTTATATAATACGAATAATTTAATTTTCTAAAACATAATGTAAAAAAGCAAAGGTGACAACGCTGATTTGCTAAAATACCTTTCGAATATTATTATTTTTCTATTGTATTTATGTACGAGTATATTTAACAACGCGGCAGCATGAGCGGAATGCGCCTGTATATGGCGGTATCGGGAAAACACGTTGATAATAACGACTCAATACAAAGTTTTAAGCAAAATATGAAGTAAAAAATTCCCTGAAAGAAAATAAGTTATTTCGTACGAATTATCTAGGTTATTCGAACTTAATGACTTCCTTCACTTTGATTGGCCAAGCGGGAAGCCGTAACGAGCGTTGATTCTAGGAACTTTGCAAATTGTTTGCCTAATCAAGCAACAGTTATAAACAAACAAAGAACCGATTGAGACCAGTCGAAGGGAACTAGAAATGATCCTGTGTTATTTTTTATACTACTTTTAATTGTTTATTGAAATCAGATTTTAAAAATCTGAATAATACCTTAATATAGTCTCGTTATTCAGATATATAAGAAATACAAGAACATTATTATAATAATGAGAAATGTTTTTTTGTTTTAGCTGTGTTAGGCCTCCGTTAGCTGATGGAGAGCCAGCAGCGAAGCGTAACGATGCGGGTTCAATTCCCGCTTTCGCTCGAAGATTATCCAAGAGTACCAAATATTTTAATGGAATTGGGGCCGCGATGTGATTGGCGTCAAAAATGACTGTGGGTGAAAACCGTAGTCGATTAAGTTTATGGTATTTTCTGCACATCCAGGCTTACGCGTAGTTCACGCACTAAGCATTCTCCATCAATTCTGTATCAAATATCTGTCAGATCGGGCGACATCGCTGAGTCAGCGCGATCCCATCGCAGGCCTCCGTCGGGAGTCACGTACCACGCGTGTCAATTTATCAGCCATCAGACGGTGCGGTCCCGGTGCGGACGCACGGAGAATTTTACATAACACTAGTTTATCTACCTGGAAAAATCGGCTAGGCGTATTATTAATATCCTAGATTTATCTTTTGAGCTTTTTGGTAGCAGTGATATGTAGCCGTAGAGCGTATTTTTCATGAACTTACCCGTATGATCAGCGTTATGCCATTTGATGGCGCATTTTCTAATTATTTTCTCATTTCTAATTGAAGCGATGGTAGCCCGGTGGGCGAACGTCCACCTGCCAGACAGGAGGTGACGAGTTCAAATCCCAGCGCGGGCATGTACCAATGTGTTTCTTGTTAAACATATGTGCATTATTACCACGCGCTTTTCGGAGAAGAAAAACACCGTGAGGAAACTAACATAGGTACCCGAGAATTACTTCGGAGATATATTATCCACCAATCCAGACCGGGCATCCGTTGTGAATTCATCCCTAATTTCTCACTTTCGTGAGAAGAGGCCTTAGCCCAGCAGCGGGACAGTTACAGACTGAATTATTATTTATTAGTTGCTCTCATTACAAAATGTTAACGAGAGAGAGAAACAGAATCTGCCTATAATTTCCGTTAATAATTATAACCTTATCAACAAAATATATCGTATGGAAACTCGTTACCGCAAATTACCTAATAAGGATAGTGGTTGAATAATTAATTGGTCAACCGGTGATGCCATTCATACTCAAATAATGGCTTATGCTCCCTTGACATTTGCATAAGCTTGGTGGCTATAGACAGCCATATTGTTGTGGGTAATTAATATTACGTATTACGTCATTGTCTACATATTAAATATTTTAAAATTAAATTTCCATTTCAAATATTGCTCTCTCATTCATAAAAAGGTATGTAAAGCTTATTAAAAATGCGCACTGAAAAATTGTGACGTTTAATAAATGATTAAGCCCCCTTATTCATAAACATAGTATTGCGCAGTACAATTTTTCAGTGCCCATATTTAATAACCCTTACATACATTTTTATGAATATCAAGGTTATAGTCAGGGTTAGAGTCTACCTATGTGTCAATTTAACTTTTCCTTTGGTTACACGGAAAGCAATTACTTCCGTTCGTTTCGTCATACTTTGTACGGTGACCTACATGATTTATGAAAAAAAAAAATGTGCCCTAGATAGTATACTCCCAAAAACCAAAAAAAACAAAGAAAGTAAACACAAGAAGGTGAAACGAGAGAGATTAGATAGAGGTAATCACTTTAATAGTGTTGCGATTCGCGAAAAGTTTTATACGAGCACAAACTTAGATGATTAGATAAGCCTAACTTTAGTTCCTGAAGCCGTCTTGTTGTCAGCACTGAAACTCAGAGCTCAGAGCTGAAAGCTATTTTCTTTAACCACCTTCGACTTTTAGATAACTTTACCTTTAGTTGTGATAGAGGTGATTTAGATCTACAGCTTTCACTAGATAAACAATCATGTGAGTTAACTCTGATGTATATATACGTTTAAAACAGTCTTTTGTTTCAAAGAATGACTGAGTGGGTGCATGTGCGCTTTGCGACCCAATTGTACTGGGTTCGATCTTCGGCCCTGCACCAATAACGTAATCTGGTAAGTTATGTGCGAATTTTCATCGCTCCAAGCTTGAGAGCCCCTTGAGAGGTTTAGCAAACTCTGACGCGACACTACCGACACTACCTGGTCCTACCTTATCTTAATATATATAAATCTCGTGTCACAATGTTTGTCCTCAATGGACTCCTAAACTACTTGACCGATTTTAATCAAATTTGCACAGCGCGTGCAGTTTGATCTAACTTGAAAGATAGGGTAGCTTACATCTCAATTTATAGTCGCAATAACAAAAACCTTAGCCACAGCAACGCGTGGCCGTGTCTGCTAGTTAAATAATACAAACCAAAATAAACCAAACAAACAAAATAAACCAAAAAGCGGTACGCGATGTGTTTGCAAACATCTGAAAAAATTCCTAAGCAACTGCGTAATTCTAAAACTTCCTTAACTGGCAAACAAGGATATTATATTCATTCCAAAAAGTTATTTTGTATATTTTTTCAAAATCAAGCATCCAACCAATCACTGCGAAATTACCGCATATTTATATTTTCCTCCTCGGTATTACACTTCGTCATGGTACATTTAACGTTTCTCGACTCTCTCGGTACTTGACTGCTTTCCTACAATTTTTAACATTCAGTGCTCGCGCCACACTTGGGTTGCGCCTTCCATATGTATGCCGTAGCGTCTAATATAACATTCTATCCTATGTAAGCACAGAGGAAGCGAACTGTTTGTTTACGTTCATCGAAGCGACGATATTTGAATAAAAGTTGTATGGAGTTAGAACAGTTTTAGTTTCACTAAATCAGATGTTTTATTTCTTAATGTTAGTATATTAGTAGCAAGGTTTTTGGAAAATAACGTTTCTGAACAACTAAACTAGGACTCCCTGGATCGAAAAATATAGAAACGGTCTAAAAAGACTATGGTCCTATAGACATCGAGCCTGAACAAATTAATATTATGATGTCCTCTTTGACTTTCGTAGCAAGCCGCTACGAATTTGCTACGAAAAAGTTGGCGTAAGCAAATAACAGGATGTGCGCACTTTCAATCGAGCAAACCAAAGTTCCCACCGAAAGTGCAAAAGGCGTACCAGGCGTTTTGTAGCAGTTGGATTGGAATATCTCTCACTGCATGGCATTTTACAATTTCTCTGAATCGGTATGCGCTACTTACATTAACTAGAGTGTCGTGTCATTCCCGATCCTTTTCAAAATATTACTCTCGACACTACTTTAAACTTGACATGTAAGTTTGTGCTCATACTTATTATTTCACTATTCTACCTACATTTATTTTCTACTCACAATTACTTAATAAACACATACTATAATTACAGCTGGCAGCGGTGTTTACATATCAAAGTTACCTACGTAGTACGTCCTTGAAAACTTCCATTTAGTATTCCCTACATACCTAATTGGGTTTTACTACTCGACTACGGTTTATTTCTAATCACATAATATTGGTATCCTTTTGGTGGGTACCTAAACTCTACATTTATAATATACGTATAATTTACTTTATCTTCTGTGTAAACACGCGTTGCGATTACATAAGTACATAGATTTTGACCCGCTGGTGCGTTTCCCCGTATCCAAGAAAGCAGCATTCACGAGGACCTTGATCCACAATCATTCAAAATCTAAGCAAATTACATCAATAGTTTACGCAAACATTGTGTGGTAATCGAATCGACAACTTCACACTTCATAATCGGCCCATCATCAACTTCATATATTATATTGATGATACAATACAATTTGATGTTAGTCTTCTATCATATCAGATTTTCTTCCATTGTGCCTGAGCACAACGTCATATCAAAGATATGAGTTAAGCTGAGTATATTATCTACTTTGCTCGTTCATTCGTAAAATTTTTAGCGACAGATATTACAAGCCGCATGTGTAACCTAATTCGTGCAAAGCGAAGCGAAGCGAAGTTCGTAGTGCAAATAGCAGATGAAGTTCACGAATGAAAACCGAGTTAATTTCTGAAATGAAAGCAAAGAGACATCTTTCGTTCTGCATGTTTGAGATCTAGTTATGGAACTAAGTTTGTACGATTAATCTATGTAGAAAAATATATAAGAACTCAATGTATCTCTACTGCAACAGGAAAAACAAATGCCATGTAAACCATTTTAATGATAGTAGGGTACAATCATGCCTGCCATTTGCATTAGTTTCCAGAATGGGTTCCAAAAATTAAACTATAAACTGAAGTTTTACGATGGCAAATATATCTCCAAAGCTTCTCCATGTAATCTTACAAAACTGATTATCTCACAATTCCATCTAATATATTTGTGAGACAAAAGCAATCATATCAAGTCCTTCGCTTTTTGCCCATGTCACGTCATATTGGTCACTGATATCTAAGTAATTGAGGAAAATAACAGTCCCAGAGTAATGGTAGGTATGTACAAATGTAATAAAAATAATTCGTCCATGAGTTTCGATCTTGATACATTTTCTGCGTACTTATGTGCAGTGCCTCTATGGAAAGTCGTAATATAGCACTCTCAAGGGAAATCTAGTCTATTGCCAGTTTGTTGTGAACAACTGGCCGTAGCCGCGTGTTTTAGTGTACCACATAAATAACATTTCTCATTGTATTGTTTATTCATTATAGGTGTTATAAATTGATAGTTGACCGTTGCCAATATTTACTCTGTGCCCGTTGTTTCTTCTGTTGTTAGATCTGAAAATAATGTTGGTTTTCATTTTGAATATCCATTTATGAATGGAAACTGTATTACATTACTAAATTTACGTGAATAGCAGTGCTTCAACAAACTTAAAACACACTTATTACGAGTATAATCTACCTTATATCTTAGTACGGCCGTAAGATACCTACAACTTATATATAACCTATCTAAAATTCTCCTGTTAAAGTAAAGTCTTCAAAATATTGCAATATCATAAGTTAACGTGTTCAACAAATGGAATGAAATGCTCCTTAAACCTACAGCAAACAATTTATTTTCTGGAAACATCTAGTAATAGCTACATCAAAATTCATCCAAGCCGAATTTTTATAACTCTAGACCACACGCACCAACAAATTCTATGTACGATCGTATCTTGAAACTCACACACGTACCTCTACTTTTCTAGCTGACTGCTTTTTATATTCATCTCAATATTCGTATACAAATAACATAAATGGCCGTGTTTATGTCCCACACACGCGATGCTATTCAAGAGAGAAAATTTTAACTTAACGACGACAATAACGGCCTCGCCGGGGCTCGTTTACACCCCGCGTAATATTTCCACCTGCCGAGAACGGAACCTGAAAGTAAAGGCACACATACTAGCAACAGTGAGCACAGTAGGAAAACTCCGTTGTTTTCCATAGCTCCATAGAAGCGTTCTACCCGTGCAGAACACTTTGATTTTTTCGCGTACGGTACCCCGTTCTATGCTTTTACTGCACTTTTTCACTTTTTCACAAGAAAATGTATTAACACAAGAAAATGAAATTGGAATTTGATTTTAGATGGAATTCACAAAATTAATATTTTCAAATAATTAACTTAGAAACAACAAAGTTTGAAGTTAAAAAAGTCCCGTGAAAATATTATTTTGCTATTCAGACAGATTTCGTATCGCAATTATTGCTCTTCAAATACATTCCATACTGATAAATAAAGTTTCTGCGTCAAAAAGAACGTACATCGGCCTCATTTTTATCCAACTGAGTTAAACCCCGTTTCATACGTAAAACTTTGTGTGCCGCACATTATTCGACTTACGATACAGATAATGTCTACTGAATTAAAAAAATATCCAGTTCTTCGAGTTAAGGTGGAAATGGTGGCAACGACCGATGCGAAGGCCGATCCAATTCACGTAATACTAAAGTATATAGGTACGTTATCTTGGCGTTATTGATGTTTTAACGTAGTAATTCAAATATAAATAGCAGCTTTATCTATAATATTCATAAGATATTAGATTAATATTCATAAAAATATTATAAAGATAAAGCTGCATACTTACCTTAAACCGTTTGGTTATTCGCAGTATTTCGTTCAAGCTGAACCTAAACTTTTTATACCAACAACGTCGCAGAATTCATTATTAAATTCAACACTCAACATTATAATATGATGAGGGTGTAACCACAGCGCTTTCAATGAAGATAGTCAATAAATTGAACCCTAAACCAAATTGAATAAAAAATCACACATTCACACAAATTAGCCGTACCCAATAAAGTGATGATGGCAAAAATAAATTCCGCATTGGAAAACAATCGGAGCCAGACACGCGGTCGGTTAGGTTTGTGGTAAGGACAAGTAGAAAAGTGGCAACATTAATCTGATCCAGGGAATGGCTCTCAATGCGGTGGGCGAGGGTAATGCACCGTGTGAGGAGTCAGACCAGAAACCCAGCGGTAGTGACTTTCGTACTAACATTGTACAATCGGTAACAGAAGTCACTGTGGCACGGTGTTGACTAGTAAATTGGAAGTTGGACATGTAAACATACTGCTGTTAAATGTTACTTTTGGGGATAAGAGGACAGTGCGACATAATTACAATTTCCCTGCTAAAGAAATAACTTAGTTATTATTACATACACGATAATGATCTACGCGATATGATCCTGGTGGTTACAGGTTTATCGTGCAGTGTACAAATATCGTTAACAGTTGTATCAAATAATCTATATAAAATTTTTCATAGTTGTTCTATTATGATACAATTTATGGGAGGTGGCATTTTAATCACTAGGTATATTGTTGTCTTCTACCATATAAGTCATAACTAAACAGTCATGTTATTATTATTAGTAATTCCAAATCATTTTGCATTTAAATAACCACGAATGAATTAATTTACGATGAGTGGTAACATGGCAAATTATTAATGAATTCAATTAGGGACACATTTGACTGAGCGAAAATATTAATTAGATGGGTGTAGCATTTTTGAACCAGCGTAATTATGCGGTTTTACAAATTAATGACAATGCACACAGTTATTCTATCAGTGTAAGAAAGAAACAACGGTCGCATATTCATACACATAGTTTTCATTTTCATTAAACCTGTATATTGACATTCAGAGGAAAATTCAATATAGAATTACGATTTCAACTTTCAATCCTATTAGTAATTTAATCACATGCATTTACCGCTCGCTTACCGCGAAAATTGTTCGTTCTTTGTATTCAATTGTTGTCAGGACGCGATATCGCGACGCCGGTACGCGGAGAGTAATAAACTGCATGAAGGTGTATCAAAATGGCCACTTTTATGTGTAGCATAAGTTAATAATAATTATAACAAATGACAGATTATTTAATTTTCTGCGCCGCGTAGACCTTAAACCAATTAGAGCGCCACTTCTCTATCATAAACCAGTATACCTACTCCGAGTTAGTTCGATACACGGGAGAAGTTTTAGGATTACCCAAGTATGTCTATTGTTTAGTAGTTAAGTAAGTGATGAAAAACCTACCTATCATTCTGCTTGTGTTGTTTAATTATCTTATTGAACGGAAAGTTAATCGATCCATATACTCATATAGTGTATAGTTAATCTAACCATTGGCTAGGGTGTTAATATAGGTATTCTGTGCCATTGGTCATAACGTATTGAAAAAATAACGCGTCATAATCAAACACATAAAATAGCAAATTTAGGTTGTGTTTATCGATAAATTTTTACTATATATTGTAAACACTTGCTTTAACTAAGTATTTATAAGGTACTAGCTGATACCCGCAACTTCGTTCGCATTTTTATATAAAATGTAAACTGTTTAGAAAATCAATTGATGTCGCGGGGAACAGTTATAGGTAAGAATATATCTGTCTCTTTCTCACTCCCTTTTCCTCTATCTTTCTCCCTCTCTAGCTCTTTTTCTATCTTTCTCCCTCTTTCGCTCTTTCTATCTCTCTTCCTCTACCTCCATCTCTTTCCCTGTCCCTATATCTCTATATCTTTCTCTATCTTTCTATCATTAATATCCCTCTCCACTCTCAATCTCTTGCGTTCCCTCTCCCTGTCCATATCATCCATTATATTTATTTCCCTCACCCTCTCCGTCTATATCTCTTCCTTTCCCTCCTTCGCTCACTCCCTCTCCCTCTATTTCTATATATTTCGCACTCAATCTCTCTCACCTATTTCCACCCACTCTCCCCTCCTTCTAGCCCCACTCTCCCCTCTTTCACTCCCACTCTCCCCTCTTTCACTCCCACTCTCCACTGTCTCCCCCACTCTACCCTCTTTCTCCCCCACTCTCCCCTTTCTCCCCCCACTCTCCCCTTTTCTCCCCCCACTATCCCCTCTTCCTCCCCCTCTCTCCCCTTTTCTCCCCCCACTCTTCCCTCTTTCTCCCCCACTGTATCATCACTTTCTATTCACTCTACACTCTTTCTCACCCCACTCTCCCCTCTTTCTCAACCCACTCTCCCCTCTTTCTCCCACCACTCTCCCCTCTTTCTCCCACCACTCTCCCCTCTTCCCCCCCACTCTTCCCTCTTTCTCCCCCCACTCTCCCCTCTTTCTCCCCCCACTCTCCCCTCTTCCCCCCACTCTTCCCGCTTTCTTCCCTCTTTCTCCCCCCACTATACTCTCATTCTCCCCGCTCTCCCCTCTCTATCTCCCCACTCTACCCTTTTTCTCACCCCACTCTCCCCTATTTCTCCCCCGTTCTATCCTCATTCTCCCCTCTACCCTCATACCCCACTCTCCCCTCTCTATCTCCCCACTCTCCCCTATTTCTCCCCCGTTCTATCATCATTCTCCCATCTACCCTCATACCCCACTCTCCCCTCTCTATCTCCCCACTCTACCCTTTTTCTCACCCTACTCTCCCCTCTTTCTCCCCCCACTCTCCCCTCTTTCTCACCCCAGTCACCCCTCTTTATCCCCCACTCTCCCCTCTTTCTCACCCCACTCACCCCTCTTTCTCCCCCCACTCTCCCCTCTTTCTCCCCTCACTCACCCCTCTTTATCCCCCACTCTCCCCTCTTTCTCCCCCCACTCTCCCCTTTTCTCCCCCCACTATCCCCTCTTCCTCCCCCTCTCTCCCCTTTTTTCCCCCACTCTTCCCTCTTTCTCCCCCCACTCTCCCCTCTTTCTCCCCCCTCTAACCTTTTTCTCACCCCACTCTCCCTTCTTTCTCCCCCCACTCTCCCCTATTTTTCCCCCCACTCTGTCCGCTTTCTCCCCCACTCTCCCCTCTTTCTCCCCCCACTCTAACCTTTTTCTCACCCCACTCTCCCCTCCTTCTCCCCCCACTCTCCCCTCTTTTTCCCCCCACTCTGTCCGCTTTCTCCCCCCACTCTCCCCTCTTTCTTCCCGCTCTCCCCTCTCTTTCTCCCCACTCTACCCTCTTCTCCCCTCACTCTACCATCTACTCCCCCTTTCCCCCACTTTACCCCTTTCTCCCGCTCCTCCCATCGCACTCTCCCCCCTTAATTACTTTCCTATTTTAATTACGATCCGTTTAGCCGTTTATTGTGGTCCGTAGGGGGTGCATCTAAAGAATACCTCATAATTTCAACCCCCTTGCTTTTCCCCCTTTAGGGATGATTTTGCAAAAAAGCTGAAACCCGTATTTATTTATTTCTTACCAAAAGCCTAAATAAGAATTTTCAGATCCCTAACTTGAGGAATTATGGATTCCCCATACAAACTTTCAACCCCTATTTCATCCCCTTAAAGATTATTTTTTGAGACAAAAGATAGCCTATGTCCGTCTCATAGGTCCAATCTACCCCTATACCAAATTTCATCGAAATCGGTTCTGCCGTTTAGCCGTGAAAAGGTAACAAACAAACAAACAGACAAACAGATATACAGATAAACAGATAAACAGATAAACAGAGTTACTTTCAGATTTATAATATTAGTATGGATTAAAATTTGCCCTTCTAAAATTTAGGTAAATTTCAATTCAGTGCCGGCGTTAGTTACTGTTACTTCGGTAAAAATCGGCGAAATAGGCTTTTGTCAGTAAGCGGTGTTGATTGATCAAAGGACTTTGATCGATCCACGCTGATAAATAAAGATGGAAATAATTTGTTCAAGAAGTCTCGCGTCTCGGTGTCTTTGATGTTTGCTTGTTCTAATAACGATTTATATCGCTACAATTTTTTTTCTGTTATCTATCATACAAACAGTATACTGTGTCATCGTCAATATATCAACATCATCATCAGCCTGAAGACGTACACTGCTGAACATAGGCCTCCCTCTTACACCAAACGACAATTTGCCACTTGCATCCACCGGTTGCCTGCGGCTCTTTTGATATCGTCGGCCCATCCAGTGCGAGGCCTACCTACACTGCGGCTTCCAGCCCGTGGTCGCCACTCTAGACCATTTCTTCCCCATCGGTTATCAGTTCTACGAGCGATGTGGCCTGTCCATTGCCAGTCAGCTTACAAACCCTGAGAGCTATATCGTAAACCTTAATTCTTGGGCGAATATCCTCGTTCCGGATTTTATCGCCTAAAGAAACTCCGAGCATAGCTCTCTCCATTGCCCGCTGTGTGACTCTGAGCTTCTCGAAAAGGCCAGCAGTTAAGGACCACGTTTCTGTTCCATATGTCATCACTGGTAACACACACTGGTTGTAGACCCTTGTCTTCAGGCACTGTGGAATTTTTGACGAGAAAATGTCACGTATTTTCCCGAACGCTGTCCATCCGAGTGGGATGCTTTGGGCGACTTAGTTAAGCTGTTAAATTTGTTGATATTTAGATAAGTAGTGTGAATGTAACACAATCTCATTTAAGAACTATACCTGCTGAACTATGAACATACAACAAGGTAAGTACAAAACAAACGAGTTTGCGCTGATTCCGGAAAATATTGCACGAGACAAGCGAGCACCTCGTTAGTGATACATTACTTGTCTGTTACTTTTGTATAATACCAGTAAACAGGAACTTATGAAGTTAGAACAAATCCGATTTTTAAGTTAAACTTGCTTCTGTTTAAGAATTCGTCTGGTATCGAATAATATCGAAGGTAATAGTAATAAGGTATAATAATAAGGTAATATCGAAGATCGATAATACACAGACGAAATATACATTTACATTCATACATAGCGAAAGACGTATAAAATCTTGAGCAAAAGCCAACAATAAATATATGTATATCTGAATAAATATGAGCCTAATAATTAGTTACAAAAATTCGAATATAGCGTGCAGGGTTTAAAGATTGTTTAAGGCTATAGTTTGCCAACTATCGGCAGAATAGACGGACGCAATCGCTCGTCGACACCTTATCGTCAGCTTGTTAAGCGTTTCGCTGATTGCTGGATTGAGTTATAAATCTCTGGCGGCACGCGATCCATCCCTTGAAACAAAAACCTAGTTTTAATGGAAGAGCCTGTGCCCTAATAAACATTATTTAAATCATTGCATTATAAGATTTTACCTTGCGCGTTGAGGCCCCAATGGATTGCCTCTCAAAAGAAAGAAGATTTAGAAGAATCAGTAGGTTTACCAATTTATTTTAGAAGTCTTTCTAAATTCAAATTATAACAATAGGTATATTGCTTTTGCAATACAAAAATTGCCTCTATGAATTTTTAAACATAACTAACTAAGGCTTTATTTACACAATCTAAATGTAGAAAGTCAGTAAGTTCCCTATCCAGGCGCACTAGGCACAGAAACTTTACATCCGTCAGGTCTATACTTGCCCCAGCGCTAATATAAAACTCGTGGAATGATAGGCCATAAAGTGGAGTGATAAGATCACTAATACAGTTGCTTTCGGAATGTTGATGTTTGTGTGAATTGTACTGTGAATCAAGATAACGTGGAGAGCTTGGATAACCAGGTGCAATAACTTTTTCCGAGTAGCAATAAAATTTCCTAAAATGAGGTTAAAATATTTTACTAGCTTGAGAATTAAGTTCGACATAAGGATTGGTTCTGCGAAGCCCTATAAATCCTTGATGTTTACCCGCGTCTATGTTTTTTTTCTATATTCAATTTATTCTGTATTTCTTAGAAACCAACAACGGAGGTAGTTAGAAAAAGTCAATGGACAGATACTATTGTGTTTTTAACGACAACAGGAAGACACTGTATGTTTCTAGGTACACACATATCATTTGGTTAATTTCTATGATTAGCTATTACTTTCACAAAAACGAAATAGACATATCATTCCCAACAAAGGGAAAAGGAAGTCTTATGAATGAATTCAGCTTTGTTAGTGTCTCTGCTACTACTAATAGCACCTCAATAGCTGTAGAGATTTAAAAAACCAAATAGGCATCTCTAACTATTTTAGACACAACCCAAGTAGCCTATGAAATTTTAGGAACAGTTAATACAATAACATAATTATAACATCACGAGTAGGTACACATAATATTAAATCCAAAAGCATGCTGAATTTCACTATTTTATGTAATACCTGTCGTGTCTACGAGACTTTTAGGAAGCGGAAGTGATTGTTCCATTTCACCTATCGCTACTTAGATTGCAGTCCCTGGAACATGCGTCCTCCTATTCTGCCAATGACTACAATATGCGTCGCTCTGGACGTACGGGACGACGGGGAGCATTCTATCTAGATTGTGTGCTCGCATTCCAGTAGCAATTGGCTTTAAAAATGCGTTGTCGATGTTCAGAGTACGCTGTCTGTGCGCAATTTAATTTTATGATAGCTAGGAAATGACTGAATTAGCAAATTCTAATTTAAAATTGCTTCCTAGTGCTTTAAACTGTACGTCGTAATTGTGATTGTATGAAACAATGTTTAATTTTACAGAACTCTGAGAATTCTCAGTCTTACTCCAGATTATTCGTTCGTTCGTTCGCGTTCTTTGCGCGTTATACCTACTTACGTAGGTTTTTATAACATTGCCAAATATGTAAAAACATCAGTCAGTGTTGGTCCAAAGGATATCTTATGACCATTTGACATCAATTTACACAAGCAATCCAATAGCTATGCATCACAGGCAGGTTAACCGCCGCCATTGTACAGCTTCCACAATCTGATAGCGCACACTTCGCAGGCACATCGCCGTGGGCCCACAATGCAGTGCCAATATATCGTAGGTACACGTACCGAATAGGCTAATTTATAACCGGTGATAGTGGTTATGCCAGAGGCTGTAGTTTTATTTCAGTGCAACTGGGATTGAATGGTTTTATTCTAGTTGAAATTCTTATCTTACATGTAGGTACAAATAAATGAGTTTTTATTTGAAAGTAAAATTCTAGGAAAGTATTTTCGTACTCAAGGTTCTTAATCATAACTAAGAAAGGCTTAGATTTAAACATTTGCAATAAGACCTAGCCTTAAGTGAAGTTGTGGCTCACAAATATTAGAAAAAGCTTATAAATGTTACGTAGGTACATCTGTCTTCAATAGGAACGTCTGCAACAAACCTAGTTCTTTTCCATTCTGAACTCGCAATAGAATTTCGATATTGGCAATGCTACAATATGGCAAAGGCCTCGCGCTGAAATGCAATAGCGAGAGCTAGGGTTGAACCTTAACTGTCTTACCACAAATTTTTAGACCAGAGTTAAACAGATGTTTCTTAAATTTCGTTCGGCAATATCGGCATCTATCACTTGCCTTGTCTTACTCAATCCTGGCATTCCTAATTATTTCACTTGTGTGTGTTGTGTGTTGTGTAATTTGTTATTGAGGTAGAAAGAGCGAGGGTTAGACGTCGATTTGTGGAGAAATTATTTAGACACATGTGTTCAACTCTAGTTTAAATCTTTTGTGGTAGGCCCGTAGTTATTAAATCCATATTAGGTATGCATAAAGTGAAATCTTAAAGAACTCATACACTCACACCATTGAGTTGATAGATGTCAAGATCAATGATAGGGTTGCAACATTGCAATCTTAAGCCCAAATCATTGTAAAATTTTGCTTTTAACTGCACGGTTATGTTTCAGTTTAATATTTTACGGTGACAACTTGACACCATCTGTAAAAAGTGTTAAAAGTGTACACCCCTTGTTCTCGCTTCCGATCGTTTCCTGCAATCTAGAGTACGCACTCGCATAGTTCTACTCTACATAGACTAAGCGCGTTGGTGTACTAGGGAGGTGTGAGAGGGATATAAGGGTGGAGGCAATCTACCACTTTCGCCCCTATTTTTTCCTATTCCTATGACATACAGCAGAATGTTCAATGAGACGTTTAAGGAAAATTCAATAAGCATTTCCAACAAATATGAAGTAAGAAAATAATAATTGAATTTTTAGGTTATCTTTCATGCTATATTTTGTTTAAGGGTAGTTTTATACAATGCCTTATTATTATTAAAAAAAAATCTGTCCATCCAGTGCGGTCTATATTGTTTTTAACTTGTTGTTATTTATTTTTGGAGTACGTTATAGAGTTGTCTGTTCTAAATCACATTTTTCTGGCTTTGACAACTTTTGTAATTCTGTATTGTCGCGTCGATAACGTAGACATTTTGATAAGTATTAAATAAATTATGCCAGTAAGATCAGCAACTTTGGACAAATCAACAGCATACATTTTAAATATTTTAGCATATATTATGAGAATATTTAAGTTAAAACCCAGCTCAAAGCAATGTTCAGTCGTCACTTCAAGCCGAGTCCAGGGATTAATATTTATATACGATACGGCAAAAGCCCGTTTTCCTACTTCCGATAAGGATGTCCATAATCAAACATAAACGACAGTATGGAACCTTGAAGAGTGCGTGCATCTTGATAAATTTTGAAAATAATACACGCAGAACGTAATGCAAGAATAACAATTATTATTAAAAACATTGAAGAATATGAAGTTTATACGAGTATTATTTTTAATTTAATGAAACGGGTGTTTTAAATAAACAATTTAAAAAAAAACCTTACATACTCCTAGCCGTTTATTTTAATTTCAGATTTTATTTATGATGATTTTATAAATACAAGCGAAAATTCTACATATTTATAATTACATTTACATGCGGCTGATTGTATTGGTTCAGCTAAA
The DNA here is from genome assembly GCA_905147375.1 of Hylaea fasciaria. Classification (NCBI taxonomy): domain Eukaryota; kingdom Metazoa; phylum Arthropoda; class Insecta; order Lepidoptera; family Geometridae; genus Hylaea; species Hylaea fasciaria. The sequence continues at coordinate 5,544,845 of LR990201.1, forward strand.
ACCGCTCCAACATAAAAACAAAACATAATATCTCCGATTGTACAGTGCCGCGGCCCGAGGCGCAGCAAAAACCAATAACCGTACAAGCGATATCTAAAAAATAGCCATACTCATATCATGCAACGGTGGGTATCTAATTGATTACTATCTAATAGGCTACAGAATATACGCTAAAGGATTTAGCAACACTTCCATCGGTAACTAAGCCTCAACTACGGAAGTCCTGTTCGTTCCTTACTGGTGTAATGCGCTCCACGTTCCTGATAAGGACAGCCGTAAGCGGGCATTGGATGTGAGATTGGAGCTCTCACTTATCCGCGAAGACACGATAACGACGCCCCCGAACGTTTGACGGCCGATAGACGTATTGTTTCTGGTTAACAAAAGAGAGACTGGAGGCCTTTATGTATACACTAGAGCCTATCCGGTTTATCTTAAGTAGGTACTGCTGAAGGCAGCAGATAAACCTTAGTGGGATTGACTAAGTCATAATCCGTGAAGGCATTCTACTGTTCAGTGTGAAATGAAAAGGATTTCATTATTGATTTGGGATCAGCTAAATTCATGTTCTAAAATCTGGTTCATTTATACGCACGCGCATTACATCATAAGAACAGAATATTATTATAGTCAGTAGTTTAGTAAAAACGCATTGCTTGAAGTCTTTTAACCCCTCAGCATCGCATGATCGAGCAATTTGGGTCCACAAAAAACCGTTACACAAATCAGTGCCCTGAGTAAGAGTTTTTACTAGCTCGACATAGTGTGCGTCAAGTAGCTCTTTATATGAAAATTTTTCGTTCATAAACGCGCCGGTAGGAGCGCACTATACAGGCGCAAAACTCGTACCTTTGTGATTGAATGTGATTGAATTGTGGATTCAAAATACAGCCATTTCTTGCGTCAATAAAGACTTAATTTAGTTTTAATCACAAACTCTTGTGCGTTGTCATAAATTAATCCTTCACAATATTCGGTGACTTTATTTGCAAGCAATAATACCTAGGTGCCACTAAAATGATATGCACCACAGAATGGTTGAGCACAAACGGCAAACCAACAAAGAAAACCCAGCTCATCCAACTGCATTTTAATTCCATTCCATATTCACAAAGAAGGTACCTACGTACCCTGGCACAGTAGTTCCTAACAAAGCCATTATTCAACACTACTCAGAGATTCTTATTCGGCGCTCGGTCAAAGCATAATGTTCGCTTTGGTAGCAACATCCGAAGCATGATATTATGAGTAGGTACGCTGCTTTTGAGTTAATTAGTAGGTAGAATGATGAAACAAAGTTATTCCGTTGGTTTTAACTTGCATGTGTATTTAGTGTACACCACGCTATATTACGAGTATTATGTCATCATAGTGAATTCAAGCAAAGCATTGAATATTTACCAACGTCTAAATTTTTAAAGACTTACGTAATTAATACATAAGACTAAAACTAAGTATTGTTCAGTTTTTAGAGACTAAAAATAGATAATTATGTTCGCTATATTTCCTATTTATATTGCTTCTAAAGATGGATTCACCATATAGGATGGGCATACGAATTCTTGTCCATTTTATTCGCATGCGTGATACTCGTATTATCAGATTGATATTAATCTAAATTCCTCATTAGTACTGCAATCGAAAGAAATACCTACCCCTAAATGAAAGCTCTTTCGAGAGAAATCACAAGGATAACTTCCAAAATCTCCAATTAAAAATCACAAAGCTTGGTCAATTAAGTTTATTCATTTCTCCAATTTGCTGCTGCTAATAATGTTCATCAACCCTCAGCGAAATGACACAAGTCAGACAACAACAACGATTCGAGAAACAAATAAGGGTTCCACGATAAGACTCTCAGTTTACATTCAAGTATTTTCATTGTTGCTAAACAAAGCGGCTGACTCTTCAAATAAACGTGTTTTGTTTGCAATAGCCAACTCTTACTGGAAGAGGTTCTTGGAGTGCAAAAGTGACGGGTAACTCGTCTGTCAAACAGTAATTAAGCTCTAGCTGATGATCTTTTGCTGAATGGTTGTATACAATTATTAGGCGTTAGTGGGTAGCGCTGAATTAGGTGCTCAATTATTTAAGAATACAGAATGCTGATATATATCTATACTTATATATAATATGATATATTATGATCTAGATACATAATTAAATTCATTGATTTATATTTGCAATGGTGCCCAACATGGGGCTGGGAGACCAGCTCGTCGCAGAGATACCAAACACGGTGCTTGACAATATACCTGTACATTGTAGGTAGTAGTATCCAAAATAAAACCGGGAAAATAACACATTATAATGGTACCGAACATGAAACTAGCTTATAATAAAGGTATACACATGACATGGGTCGTGACAATAATTTGCAATGGTGCCGATTTTTTATTATTAAACCCTTAATAATTGATTAAAAATATAATATTATTTTATACGTGAATCCTTTGTAATAACGATATAATACATCATGTCATGAAACTGATTTTCATACAAGAATGAGATAAGACGCAGCCTAAAGTGCTATCTAAGCGGAATATTGCGTTTACGAGTAAACTCATAAGCTGCGAAGTGTCTGCTTAGACATTGCTGTGGAAAATCTAAGACTCATAAAAGGCATTTCAGGCAAATAAGATCAGCCATTTTAAAAGACTAGTCCCCCGTTTGTACGTGGGTTATTTTAATGTATCTAGATGGTGAAATAAATAGGTGTAACACAAAATGAGGTTCTAAACATAAATATTATCTCCATAATACGAGTATGTCATAATATTTATAACATTAAGTAACTCAAAGATTAGCTAAAATAACCTGAATTTATGACAAGCACATCTTTGGATATGTCACTAAGCAATCTTCTCCGCAGTTCATATGTAAACAATATATCGGCTAACTTATTAATTGTATCAACTCTCCTTATTATCTGGTAAAGTATACTGATTAAAAGTAATTTAAACGGAATAAGCTCACAAACAAGGCATTTCTACCGGCGACAGTAAGGATATTAACATTTCACGGTAGCTAGTTATTTCCTCCTGTCACTTACAATTTATACAACGTTTGTTTTAATAGCATTCTTGAACGGAAGTAGTGAATGTCGATACCAGTAGCGTTTGTAAAGACATGAAGCGCTATGAAGACGGTTTTTGCTGAAATTCTCATTAAATTTATTTTACCTTTGTTGTTAAGTACTTACAGGAATATTTTAATCGTAACTCTATGTAACTACTATTGTAGATAATAATAATATATATTGGATCATATTATTATAGGTTTTCTTTTTTTGCCGCGTCGTTGTTGCGCCCCTTTTATAGTCTCATGATACATATAAATATATTATTATCTACCTATTGACAAGCTTAACTGCAATGTCGATCAAAGTCATTCATCAAAGTCGATCATACGCGATGAAAAATATGTGTTTTATAAAGAGAAGCTTCTCTTTATAAAACACATATTTTTCATCGCGTATGAGACAGCTAGCAATTTTCAAAATAATATCATTGGATTAAACTTTGATCTGAAATCTGTTGTCATTTGTAACTAATAAATCTGACAATGTATGGCCACGAATGGAGCGGTTAGATTAAATGAGCGCCTTCTAAAAGCTTGTTGTTTACATTCGTGACGTATTCCCTCGCAAAGTTTGAGTATGAGTACTAAAGGAAGTTATTTGGCTCGGCACTCTTGACGCTGAAATATGATGGCAATTTTCATGCTGCCAAATATACCTGTCGAGTAGAGTTGCCATGTGTGCCAGTTTTCCGGGAGTCTCACGTTGTTGTTATGGCTCTCAAAAGTCTTCGAAAAATTTTTCGAAAATTATATTTTCGGTATTTTTAATATGCTACTGCCAATATTTCGTTTCTGAACGCCCCAGTTTAAGATTTTAACCTCTAACGATATTTTTAAATTGTGAAAGATTATTTTTTTTAATCGGTAATGATTTTAATATTTTATGTAAGTATTTAACTATTGAATGAAATGAGTATTTCGTGGTATTTAAAGAGTACCTAGTTAGACAATGGAATTTAATGATTTATCAATTTGTTATTAATCATAATTATTTTGATCGTTTATTGTAGCTTGATAACGGCTATGCGCCGATATATTATTACTTATTAATATAGATAGAAAAGTGTGCATGCTACTAAATAAAAACATAGCAGCTACAAAACCACGAATAGTTTTAGTAATTTTAAAACATACTTACCACGATACAGAACCCGGCCGCAAAAGCTTAAATTAGGTGAACATCCCAGCCCTATCAGCAAGTTAACCGCTTTTTATGGCCGAGCGTTTAGCCGCACGGCATGCTATGCTTCCCCCTATTGAAACATATTTTTTACGTAATTACATTAATTACTAACAAAATGCACTATAATGATACTGAAAAACCAAGTGCAGTAAATATTATTATACAGATTTACTATAATTATTATTAGGTAATACTTACATATTATGACTTCGTTCACTTTACATTTAAATATTGTAGTTATGTCTATGAATACTTGTCGAGTGATTAAAAAAAATAGTATTGAATGCGGTAATTATTTTTACTTTTACAGGCAACACCAGCAATGGTACTTGTCATACGAGCCCCAGTCAATCCCTCTGTTTGCCGATCAACCCGCTTTGGATCCGGTGGAATTGAAAACGTATTTGATACGGGGGTAAGAAATTTATTGTTAACTTTGATTCTGAGTCAGAAATATTGTTCTTGGTTGCGGAGTATTTTATTTGTGAGACGAGTGATTGGTGGTATGCGTTACAGGAGTTTTTATAGATGACTAGCTGACCCAACAGACGTTGTGTTGTCATTAAAATTTATAAATTGTAATTTCTCATGTCAAAAAGTTACATAACAAAAGTTAATGTGGTCGTGAAGTTTCTTCTAATTTTCAAATTTTCGGCGTAGTTTTTTATTATTTTCTGAGATAAAACCTTCTTCTGACAATAATATACACAACAACAAAATAATTAGCAAAATTGGTCCAGCCGTTCACGCGTGATGCCGTGGCCAAGGGAAATTGGGGTTCATTTTTTATATATATAGAAGACTAAATAAAGTTTTATATAGGTAGTTGTAGCTTTAGTAATTTATATACAGTAAACCGTAATTAGTTTACATTGTCACAATAGTCATACAGATGATAAATCGCATTCAGTGACTACTCAATAATTTCTGGGAATGTAAAAATTGTCTTTAAGCCAATGGTAGATAACGTCCCGAATGACGTTTGTAACCTTGAAATAGTAGCACTTAAGCACAAGAGAGGAAAGGAGTACCTGCTTCAATTTATAAATTAACAAGGTAAAACAGAAGTTCTGATTAAGTTACTCAAAGACGATAATTAGTCACGAATTCGAGCATTGCGTTTACCAACCGATACTTTGCCTTCAGTATTCATTAGTTAAATTATGCTACGCCCTGTTTAATTAAACTTAAATGCTTATCTTATTACAGAGTAATATCGGTAGCGTTCCAGAGAAGAGGAAGCTTTAACTACCAAAAAGTGCGTATAGCCAATTACATTGGGAAATTACAGGAAATAACAGGATGAAAACGGAAACTATAGTCTGACGCAAAATACAAACAGCATCGAAAGCTAGTTGTACTCCAATTGAAATAGTTATACAATACAATACAATAATTCTTTATTGACTCTATAAAAAAAGTAACAATACAGGAAATAAACACTAAAAATATGTTGTACAATGGGCAGCCTTATCATTTACATCAATACGTTAGCTTTATACTTTCATATCTTTTTAAACGCTTTTAATGATATTCTACTTAGGTACCTTATGTTTTGCTTCTTTTGTAGGCTCTCTTCTACCTTTTGCCTCTCTTTCTGTAATCTCTATGAATTTAAGATCAATGTAAATTGAACTACTATCAACTACCACTTATTCTAAGAAACGCTTATTCTAAGAAATGGGGAGCTCATTTACAACTAATTATTTGCTGGAAGCTACCAGCTACTGTTACTGCCATTAATTAATTATAATCGATCTCAACACCGGTTTTTGAAGCTGACAATTCCCCTGTGCTGGTTTAGCCATGCGACAGTCTATATCCGTTCATAAGCAGGCTGTATGCCGCGAGTATTTTACTGTACCAGAATCAATTCAGCACAATGATAATTTTATTCATAGAGTTCCCGCTAGAATCGTATCGCTTACTTTGTCCGTGATTCGGTTGGAAATATTTTATGAAACAACCGCTCGCATGCACATGCTGCTAATGCGTCAATTGGTTTCCTGTACTTATGAAATAGAGCTTTTTATAGAGCTGGTTTTTAAACTACTCGTGGGCGAAAAGTAAGTTAATTAGAAATTAAATTAGGTACCTACATATTAGGTATGTCTGATTCCTCAAATAAATTGAAGGGAAAAGAAATGGGTTGGTTTTAAATTTTAGCGTATTTTATCTGTTCTGCAATAATGAATTCATACGCAAAGGTATTTTTAATTAACTTCTGTTTTCCTTATTTTTTGTTTATTTTATAGTGTAGAGTTTTCTATTCCATTCTGTACTATTGTCCGCGGTACAAGTAGCAAAATGTAGAAGCATTAGAAAAAAAAAAACAGAAAAAACGCTATAATGGTAAGACTATATTATGGGAGGCCACGAGGTTAATATGCAATATCGTCATAAGCCTTTTCCCATATGAACTGTATTAATATTGTTGGAACAAAGCAAAGAGTGCGCTCAAGGCAGCCCATGAGTAATGATAGCTATCCTTCTCCGACTTCTTATGAGCTGTATATCCACGTCGAAGAATTTCACTTGTTTAATAGAAACGAGTTAGTGAAAAGAACTGGTAAAAAGAGAGTGTAAATACGTTTCCAATGTTTGCAATGCATTAGAAGTCTAAATAGAACACTGAAGATCGTACCGTGAAGATACAATACTTTACTGTTAAGAGCCTGGCAACAGCCAATGACCATATTAATATCCGAAAGAAAAAGAAAAATAGCGAGTGCCGCTAAAACACGAAGATTCCGAAATATTTTTCCATAACGTATTTTGCTTGATGACAGCTGATTCCTTGCATTTACTCCAAAAACTGACCGGTATGGTAGGACGTTAGGTATAATTATTATCCTTCCATTACAACTTATGGAACTATGGAAAATTATGGAAATAACCAAAATCAATTGTTGGCGAATGTCAAGATCTTGCACGCTAAATTATGACAACGTAATGCCATGTTTTGACAAGTAAATTCTCTTACCAGTTAGGTACCTACGTCCAAAGCGGAGGTAAAAATATTGCCTTTTACACTGGCTATTGGATATTATAGATAACAGTTTCACTCAACATCCGGTAACCGCAAAAGAGATCCCATCATAAATTCATAGAAGATAAAAAAATGTTTTCTTAAAATTTCTCAACATTCATGAAAAAAATCTGGCCGCACTGTTTATCTCCGAAAGTATTCAGATCTATTATTCCCATCGCATGAATTCTTAATATAAGCGGTAAGACTCCATGAAAATTTGAGTACACCGATCGGAGTTTATAATGTTATTTCTGTATGTAAAACATTTTCCTTCAGCAATTAATTTGGAAATTAAATCGTTCCTGTTGTCTCAAAACAGATTCTTACAGTATCTCGCAATGTGATTTTCATCTTACAATTTTTACCTAGCTACTCCTAACTTCGTATTGAATTTGTGTCCCTTCCAGTTTTATAAATAAAGATAGATGATAATAATACGGTGTTATGTTGTGTCTATTAAAATTTGTTTACTTCATGGTCTTTAGGTAATATGCGAATTAGACCCGTTTAAAGCTAATTAATATGTTTATCTGATACGTTCTATAAGTAGTACCTACCTACCAATTTTGTTAAGAGCTTATACTAGTCTGCACTAAAATCAACAGAGCAAAAACTTTGGCTAAACAACACCTAAAGTAAGTCGGACATAACCATCAACTTCGTCTACGCCAACTATTGTATTTTGTCCAACGTAAAGTGATTTCGTAAAGTGATACATCTGACGGTTCGTTAGTAGTGTCTAAAAATAATGAAAAAGAACGATTTCTGTTTAATCCATAGGTAATATAATTATTGAGTTTTGACGCTTAGCTTCTTTTTAATTTCGTGTTGATATGGCAACTTTCTAGGCTCTAAACATTAAGTAATATTAATACGTACCGTAATAATATATCTAGGTAACTCCAAAGTTTGTTCATTCGTTTAGCCCAGATAGTGGCAACACTAATGGCAATATTTTTAATAACTTTATGGGTTATCATATTTGATCACTATCCCATTGTGTTGATCATGTGGTCGAATGTAATGAACATGATAAACCTAGATCGAGATTGGCTCCGATGGAACGTTTAATATATGCAGATGAAAACTAAGTGAAGCCAGGACCAGAAAGAGCAGGTGAGATAGTGATCAAATAATATTATACTAGCCTTGTAAAAAAAAAAATAAGAAACGCTAATTGAAAACACACTGAATGGCTCCGATAAAAGATGATTTGGCTGTACCTTTGTTATCTCTACTTGGCAGGGCACTGAGATATCATTTAGAAAGTTAGGTGTAACTAACAACTCGTTTGAGAAATTTAACTTCTGCTGAATTTATTTGACGCAGTCTGGAGTCAAGTGGGTTGCAAGGCAGTGCAGCATATAACTAACTGTAAGTAAGTACGTATATGTTTCCTAGATACCAACTAGAGCGTGATTAAGCAGCTAATTCGGTTGCTAGACATATAGGTACTTTGCTGTGAACAAGCTAGTGCTAAGTGGAGTGCTTGGGTAATGTAATGACAATACGTGATACTGACTTAAGTATACCGATGTAATTACAGTGGAATTCCTAGTCAAGATGCAATCGTCCCGTAGCTACGAGTATAATAAGTTATACTGACCGTACGATTTAGATATTAGGTACATGTACCTACTTGTATCATGCTCTCCTTAAATTTGCTCCAAGTAGTTAGTCTCAGTGAACAATTGTCATTTTACTCAATCGTGGCTCGACTTGAATACCTATAGTTGACAGGGACAAGATATTGTTTACTATCTAAATAGCTTGACACTGGCTAAATGCACTGCGAACCCAAAACTTGTAAAAATACAAGTTCGTGGTTGACTGTAGGTTGTTGTTATATTAACTTTGAAGATCATAAATATATTATTTAACTTGACTGTAACTATATATAATAACGTAATGAAAACAATCAGTACCTACCTACTGGTATGGAGACGGCAGTTAGTTATGATTATTGGGAGATAGTCCGCCTCTTGATTATGAGGTCCACTGTTATGTTAGATAGTTAGTTGAAGTGGCTTGTATATGCGGGTCGGATATAAGTAAATAAGTAGGTACCACGTACTTATACAATACCATCCAAGCGCAATAACTTAACGCAACGGATAAACGGATATTCTAATTACTCGCCAATCTTTAGACTGTATCATTTCTAAGCTGTTACTATCAGATTTTCACTATAATATGCAAAGGAAAATATCCTGTAAGCGACTTCTTAAGTTGCCCAACTAAACCCACCCACTTACATATCTTACACAACGAATAAGCACAATACAAATTCGGTCAACATCGAATCATCGAAGCTTGAGCAGTGTCTTCTTATCCCACTAATAGTTGATACCTACGTTCCATTCAAAGGGAAGGGGAATGGTCGGCCGCAGCCTCCCGGGGCGAACATTTTGACCGTAATCAGGCTAATGGACAAACCCTGTGTCCGATCCGCACAAGAGTTCCATTCACGATTCTAACGGCCTTGTTTTGTTTAAACACACTTACTTAGCACTTTAGTGCATTTTAATGGACACCCCGACTACTCATTTGAATAAAGCTTTTTGTTCAGTCCCTGAACAAAGGTTATTCGATGTCAGGTTCAGTTTGAAATTGTATTTTTAAATTGTATCTTTTTATGATAAGTTGGTGAATTGAAATAAAAATGACGAGCGATTCACTACTTATGTACCTATATTAGTCTCTAGTACACGTGGTATATGTTTATCATATTAATAAATGTATACCTTATAATTACAATTATAGTTATAATTAAATACGTTATAAAAAAAAAAGAAAGAAAAAAAATATATCTGAAGCCAGTTTCCTATAAAATTTCGGAGGCCTATGCTGACGCGCCGTGTACTAACAGTTTTTTCAGTTTATTCTCGTTAAATTTGGATGAAAATATCAGATTCTACACTACCAAGCAGTTAAAACCGTATTACAATCGAGTCAGTAGTTTCTTTGTGATGCGAAAACAACCAGAGCAACAATAGATAGATGTGCAGTAAATTCATAGCATATAATAATCTAGAATGCATAAATTAAACTTCTCGTCTGAAAAATATTCAAATTGAAATAAAGTGATATGTTTCCTTTGTGAATATCTCTTTTGTGCAGGAGAAATTGTGCTCACTGCGTTTATTTTTTAAATTAAATGTACTTATTCACGTACTTTTATACGTGAAATAACTCTTTTGTACACAACAATACGAGTGATGGTGGCCGAGCGGTAACTTTTGCGCTTTACGATCCAAAGATCCCGGGTTCGATCCTCGGCCCCGTATTTTTTCTCAAGTTACGTGCGGTTTTCCATAGTTTTACCCTCTATTGTTAATTTACATACGAGTACAAAGTGGGTTAGCCGCACGATCCTTAACCAACAACTGCCTCTACTGATGTTGTGTTATTTACTCATAAAGCTGTGAATAACATTCAAGTATTAGCTAATTTTCGCGCGAACTACCTGCTACAAAGTAAAACTTACTAACAAATGCATACATCAGTTGGACTTGGACAACCTACAACCCATAAAAGCTTACAAAAAAGGTAATCTAAGTGTTAAGCCCACTACTATTTTACAGCCTAGGTACCCAATAAACAGTGGCGCATGATGAGTAAAATCAATATTAGTATTTAGTATTGATTTGACTCGTCAAATCAGCTTTACTACGAAGGGCTTATACCGCCACTGCATTGGGTAACTAGGCTTCTATTTTAAGTATTCATATACAGCACCAAGCATATATTAATTTATGCTTTCTATTATTATAACGTTACCTACCTATACCTACGTTATATTAATTACGGAGACAACCGGTTTGGCGATAATAATGCCCCAGGATGCCGCCTTTCCCTTTTTTCCTGTCCAATTCTATTTTCATAAAGGTAATGCCTCACAAATTGGATTAAGTTGAATACCGTACCCCGCTAGGACTCGTCATTGAACGACAATGGTGAACGGCATGCGCTTCATTTTAATAATGAACGGTTTACACTTCTTACATAATATTATCAAAGCGAAAGTAACTCTGCTTGCCTTTCTTTTCACGTCTACATATAGCTGAACGACTCTTTACATTTTGTATAGGTACAGTTTAAATCCTTGGGAATTATTTAGGATTTATTATATATCGCAATAACGGTTGATATCACGCTGAAATTGTACGTCATTGCTTCTTATAAATAGGCAAAGGGCAACCGAGAGTAGAACACAATTTATTAGGCTTGATGGATCGAAGATGGACGATGTTGCCGACAACGGCCCAGCATAAGTGACAAAAAGACCACTACGCATAATAAGGGAGTGGTGCGAGTTAACGCATAAAAGAGTCACTTGGGGGGGGGACTTGTTGGGCTGGAGTTTTTGTCTACAGCAATGGGTAAAAACGGTGGGAAAGTTAAAAGTTGAATAAATAGTTTTAGCTGAGGTGTTTTTACAGTAGAAATAACACTACAAAATTATAAGTATATTTGCGATGTCAAAATGATCCTGTGAACGAATGATGAACATGAACGATGAACGAATGATGAGCATGATCCTGTTGTTCAATTGATTCCTTTTGCATTGTCTGTCTGTGAAGTTCCAATTCAATATTATTGTGCTGGAGACGGAAGATTGTCAATGGTAGGTTCTATAACTAACGTGAATAGACACTTGAATTAATTTTGATCAGTTTAAGTGCGCAAAGGCGCATCTGGAAATATATATTGTATACAATATACCTACACTTTCTAATTTCCATACTGTGTATCGTAATAATTATAAATTCCACACGGAGTTTGGTAATAGCCACGCTGACTCGCACTGGTTCCCGCGACTCGCAGGACGGTTGCGTCAAAAAGCTTGGCATTGTTTCTAATTAAGTGCCATGCACTAGCGGCGGCTGATATTATATCAACGCTGTGCAGGTGAGCTGTCGACCCGCCCACCCCTTAACATTAGTTATTACGTATAGAATGTATCCAGTATTATAAGTCTCCTGGTTTATATGACAGTGGTACAGACTCCATGCGCGCTTAATTTTTCACTAACAGGACCAAAAAAAACGAAAATTATACTAATGAGGTGCTATATAATTTTTTATCTACATAGCAAAGGGTATAGGCATATAAAATCTAAACAGACCCAGTACAACAAACTATCAACGGTGTATGACGCATGTACTAGCTATTGCCCTCTTCAAATGTTTTCAGTACTTAACGTTCGTTATGTCTTTAATATCTAAGTGTATCTAGTGGTGACTGGATCAATTCGAGTACTTACTCAGTGGTGAACATTAGCAGTAGATGCAGGATTAGACGAGTCTATAATTGACCAAAATTAAGATCTGATAGATAAGAGATTCCGAATTCTAATAGTAGTTAAGCTACATACAGTGTACGTTTGAATATCGACTTTGAAGAAGAATACCATTGGTGCAAACCTTAGTCACTGCATTCCCCCGCGCATGCTCTACAAACGAGGTGGTTGACGAGATAAGAGCTGCGCCGTAAGTGCCGCCATTGTAGCAAACAACAATAACCCCACGTAGCCGGCATTATCAGCGACCTGGCCGTCGCCTGAACCGACGGAACCGACTAATGGAAACCCCAAACCAACCCGTAATTATTTTAATTTTCATCAAGCACGAGCTTAAGTACTTTTTGATCCCTTTATCCGCGGAATTTAAGTAGATTTCTAAATAACGGAACTTGTTACGGCCGTTGTTTTCAGTAGCTCACGGTTGTTCGATTATCCGATACTGTGTTCGGTATAACGAGCTCAGATTTCACTGTAAAAAGAAATGTACCTACATAAATTCATTTCGTTAACGTTTTCTTTATAATGCAAGCAGAAAAATGTAGGTATCAAATTTTAATTTACAAAGTATAATCTTGATATTTTTTGTAAGAGAGAAAACTAGGAACACTTTTTTGTTATTTCAATATTTACCTACTACGATATAGTCATTGAGTTTCCTCTGAAACCGTTGTCTAATTAAATAACAACCGTTATAAAAAATACAAAGATGCTATGCCGTATATCACAGAGCTATATAATATATCACGGTTGATAAAATTATAAACGAATAGTTGGCCACAACATCGCGTTCGCGACGCTCGTTATATACCAAACTTCCCAACAAGTTTAACGGAAAATTTCCACCATGCCCATGCCATTTGATTAGCGTTTAAATTATGCAAACTGCAAACAGTTGTCAACAAAACGCAAAAGTAGTTACGTCACAAAATGAAACTGTAATTTGGCCGGCTATCAGCATTATAGTATTTTGTGTTATTTAACAGAATGAAATAAGCCGGGCCGGTTGTTTATCTAAATGGAATCCCCAAAATTTTAGGGCTTGTATGTAATTACGCTAGGCTGAAAAAATGTGTATACATTATATGTGAGTCTAGCTAATTACACAGGAGGCACACACGACTGGTCAGGAATGCCAATAAGGGTCAGAGCTCTGAGAGCTCCTACTGAGATTTCTTACTTGCAAATGTTTACGAGTAGCTAATATTATCCACTCTTAGCAACTTTGCACGCTAACGTAAGGCACAGGGTGGTAGAGTGTAGTAGGTTGCCTAGCTATATATAAGTAGATATAATTTATAGCTCTATAGTAGTCTATACACTCTCTTTTGTCTATCGTGTCTCTCTTTATTATCTTTTCATCTATACTCTATGTATCTCCCTATATTTTAACGGTTCCATTGAAACCTGTCATAATACCGTTAAGTTTGTAAAGAAAGCCCTGAAATACTTAATTATATTGACATGGTTCTTGTTTTTAACAATCCACCATACATTTGTTTTACTATCTCGCACATTTTTATAAAAGGGTGTTTAATTTTATAAAAGGTATTCGTTCCATCGATCTTTTTAATTGAAGGCCCTTTTAAATTTTACCCGCGCATTTACTTAGCACTGTGTCCCTAAATGCGTTCATTCGACTAAAAGCACTCGATCTCGTTAAATAGATACCCACTGAGGTGGGTATTTGTTCTTATTTCTTTCACTTAATTTTGCTTAAGTAAAAACCTATTTCTTAGCAGAGAAGGGTCGGGTCGCTTTTACTTGGAGGTTTTTTGGCAATTAAGTAAATATTCATTACTTAAGGCTACATTTATTAGAGTAATCTGGTAAATTGTTCCCATTTATTCCATGTCCTTCTTTGGTGAAACAAATAGGTAGTGGATTAACTGAACATAATTAGATTTAAGTTATACGGTGGAAATAGTCTTAAAAATATACTGAAAGCTTATAACAAAGCATAATATCATCGAAAATAGAGTTTCCTTGAACAATAAACATTTTGCGTGTTAACAATTGAGTTCCCTATACATTTCTAGTTTGTCTTCATTATTCTTCAGGTAAACATTGCATTATTTTTCTTCGCTTCAAGCTCAGTCCGCTGAGAAATGTTATAAAATTGCAGTCTTTTTATTCAAGAAATGGAACTGTTATTGAAGGAACGCCGCCGGAAGTAATGGTTAGTGTTCCTTTGCTTACCGATTTGATATCTGCTTGGCTCGCGGTTTAATGCACGAGTAGAACGAGAAAAAAGATCTTCATCTATCACAATGATGCGTTTATATAACATTCATTACGTAGGTACATAATTATGTTATTCAAATCCGAAGTAGGAATAATGAGTTGAGTGAAATTACAAGCAAATTATACTATTTAACACTGAAAATAACATAGATGATGCTATAAAAATATTATTTAAAGCAAACATTACAACCACCAAAGAACCGGAGGAAATGTTTATTTTACCCGTCCACTTACCTGAATATAACCTATCTGGTTGGAAATTAGAAACGCAAATTCTGTGTGCAGAGACCCTAGTTTTGTGTGATTTACGATGTTTACTCAAGCGAACACCGTGTTTAATAACAGTCTCAAAGGTACTTGTAACTGCTGACTTACTCGTCATTCGTTACTCGTAGTACGTCTAGCTACCAAATTAATCGTAGAAGCAGAGTAACTCGGTTTGCATAGGTCTGTATCTACGTGAAGCATTTGTGTTTCACTTCACAAGCACTTCTTGTTCGTAACTGGGATAAGGGCTTGGAACAGAATGATTTGGAATCGAGTCGTGATGGAAATTGGTACAACGCGTAAGCTCATTCTACAATTAATGTAGTAGCTCAGTAGCTGATGCCTTTATTTATTTTTTTCTATTCTTTGATAGTTAAAATATAGATATTATATAAGATAAAGTTGTAGTGAAACGCTACAGAATAAAGAAAACATACAATTCCGAACTTATAAAATATTGCCTTTTATTGGTGGTCTTAAATTCTTAATCACTTAGACTGATAAGCAAGCATATCTGAAGAGAAATAATGAACAGTATATTGGCGGTAGCTTAAAATGAAAAAAGGAGCTTTTTTTGAAAAGCATTGTAAAATTATTTCATTCCATTTTATCTTATCTTATCTTCTTTTTTATCTTAATATAATTATAAATTATTGTTAGATGTAACGAAATGCGTGAGCTATGTGCCTAGCTATAATATGCATACAGTATTATGTCGATCTATACGTACCTACCTATAGGTGACAGCTAGCGCGGTAATGGCGTCGTCGTCTACTTGTTCTGTTTGTGCTCTCATGTAATTCCTTTATTAAAACAGTTATTAGTTTGCAAAACCAGTGTTATTATTTACGATCCAACAATTATGTGTCACTTTGTTTGTCCGCGATATAGACTCTTACCCCCAGTTTCTGAAACGTCAGTCAACGTTGACAACAGATTTATTATATTGCCATCCTTGTCATTTGTTTATAGTCAGATAGAGGCAACGATAGTTTTAATCTACTGTCAAAGCCAACAAACGTTCTAGAAACCGGGGGAACTACTTAACCGATTTTAATCAAATTTGCACACCGTGTGTAGTTAAATCTAACTTGAAAGATAGAATAGCTTACATCTCAATTTATATTAGAAAAAGTTTAGCCTCAGCAACGCTTGGCCATGTCTGCAGTATACTTACGATATATTAACTCTGTATGTCATACGTTTTAGTGACCTCTCAACTTAGCAAAAACATCGTATGCAAAGAAACTATCCGAAATCTGACGTTAGCTCCATCCATCATAGGAAGCGACAGGGGGCGAAGTCTTGTCGACCCTAATCGAACCCCATAAACATATAACAACCGTAACCTTGTATCCGAGTCCTACATACTTGGTTGTAAAAGGGGATTATAATTTATACTATGGGGCGCAAAAACAATAAGCCGTTAGGATACGTTTTGGTTGCGTCTTGACATTGTTTTATAGGATTTTTTACGTTATAGTTTGAGTGACTGGGTTACTCTGTCTGCAGTTGTTATGTTGTAGTACGGTTTGTTTATGCAAGTTAATGCAAAAAACTGCAGCATACTTACTTATTATTTAGGATTTTATGTTGTGAAGCTTGTCTAGTTAGAACTTTCCCAAATACATTCGATTGTTATAGACTATCGTTTGACCACAATCTCACCTGATGTGATCAAAGGTGGTAAACACACGCTTGTAAACCCCCAACCGGAGTTTCAAAACTCATACAGTGCATACCAATAACGAGAGGAAAATAATGAAATTCATATTAAAACTATTCAACCCACCTCTCTGTTTATTCGCAAAAGTTTAATTAGGGCCGGTAGTTTTACCTGTATTTAAACTAAAATATTATTCGGGGAGTAAGTATTAAAGCCAACACGAATAGCAACAAAATTGAAGGTGCTTCATAGGGTTTATTACATATACACAAGTTGAAACAATGGATACCAAGTTTAGTTATTATGCAAGTTATATTATTTAAAATTATCTGTTTACGAAATCTAGAAAAAGTGTCTTTCGTCCTCAGTGATAGCCGTAGAAAACCGGGGCGGGTAGCTAGTTTCAAATAAAGTTATGTGCAATGATATCGATCTAAATAGCCTGTTAGAATGTGGCAATCCATCTAAAGGTTTAACCACTTGTTTTATCAATCTTACGATTGTATGGCAAGTGGTAGTAAGGTAGCCGGCCACGCCCAGACACACGCGATTCTTTGGACTCACACTTAGGTACTTACTTCTATGTGAGCGTAATGGATTGCTACTTCAAGTTAGATTTTTTTATTCTTTTTATCCACATCGGGTATACTCGATTAACTTCTGAATAGGTAGTAGCGTCTGCAGTCATATTTTGTCAGACCACCCGCCGCTGCTGACATGGCTTAACTGGATATTATCAATCGATTACAGTCGCGTCCAAAGGATTAACGTGTCCTTCGAAAACACGAGAACGCTCAGAGACTATGCCACTGAACGGTCGTTGGTCACCCATCCTAGTGTGCCACTTTGAAAGATGCTCAACCAATGACGAGTGTAACCATACTTTAACGGTTAGAATATTAATATCTTACTTGTTACTAGGTTCCACTTCTATAGTATCAGATGCAACTTCACCCGAGTAACGAACTTAAGCTAATCGTGCGTTGGTGTCATACATTTGCTAGTGTATCTGATAGAATGTAACGCTTTGTTGACTGGTGGTGGCACAATGACACTTGGCGGACGCTAATACAAGTGTCATGTGGTTATGATCTATACATATAATAAAATTTTGAGGGATAGCTGTCTATACATGGAAGATATACAATTAGTAATAGCAAATAGCACCCAAAACACCGATTGCTAGAATTTTGGTATGTTTGTCTGTGCGTTTGTGCACGCTAATCTCAGAAACGGCATATCCGAGTTAGATGTGGTTTTGACTAATATATAATACATTGTGGTTAGCTTCAGTTAGCATTTCATGTTTGTTTCATGTCAATCGGTTCATAAATAAAAAAGTTACGCCAACCTTTGAAATAGCTATAGGTGTTAACCGCGGGGCGCAGCTAGTATAATAATATACTACCCAAAAGATTTTACAAACTAACAATATGTGTTCCACTAGACTTTGTAATTCACAAGCTCTATTATAATTCAGTGTGCAAGTTCTGTGATCAACCTCTTCACGAGTCATCAACCCAAAGGCACTTTAACTTTATTCATGGCAAAGTTGGAAACAAGCTGGCATTGCGTTACTCAAGTGGATCAAAAACACATTACCAACGTATGAAATAGTAAACATCAGTGCCGCCGCTGACTGTTCTATGGGCACAGTTATTCCAATACACGTTAAAGGGCAAAGTTTTGGCTTATACTAATATTTGGAGAATTTGTTGGAAGGTCCCTTTCAAAAGGGATGGACCGAGTCGAATCTTTAATCAATCTTTCCCGCAAGTTTAGGGCTCCGAAGAGAAAACTGGTCAGAGCTTTTCTACTATTTCACAACGAGCTTCGGAAACTGATAACAACTTTTCCGAGAACTTAGCAGATGATAAGGTAGCCAAGAAATTGTTAAGCCATTGGACTGAAAATTGATCGAGTCGTTGCTCTTTTTGACTGATTCTAAGTAAAATGTATTGTGAAAATGAATGCAATGCAATACTGCAGGATGGTATACAAATTATATTGTTATATAAAATATATTATAGTTGGATGATATACAAATTATTCTGTAGAGTTAGTGGTAGTATAAACATTCATATTAATTATGCTGGCACATAGTAATTGTTGGCCGCCATGGTTCGATTCCCGGGCTATGGTTTGTGTGAATCGCGTCAATTTACTCCGAGTCTGGGTGTTTGTGCGACGACGTTCCTAGTATTTCCCTGGTTGCTTGGATACAAAGAAAACTTTAGGGGCATAAACAAAATAATTGGCTTAAAGTAAAGATGGACGGATAGATTAAATTTCATTGAGTAATCAAAAATCCGCAAATAAGACCTAATAATCTCTTCTTCAAACCAACCTACATTGCTCGTGGTTTTTAAATCATGTAACCTATGTACTCGTATCTAAACTAATGCTACTACTAATATTGATAGTGCATCCATCAAAGCATGGATTTAATTCGGCCGAATCCAAGTAATCACTCAATTACAATGTATCGCTGCCACAGCCGATTTAGCGCGTCCCAAAGGGTGGGCCGGCTCAGTCAACGGACACTGGCTATCCATTTAACAATGGGACAGTCACTTTGACACATGACAGTGACGCCTCCAGAGTCCAGTGCATTGTGTGGAAATGCAGCAAATATGTTTATGATTAGATCGGGGAATTTATAGGCTGATTTTTAGGGTGCGAAGTGTGGATTACGAGATTGGTTTGCATGTATAGTCTGTTAATTCTTCTCATTGTTAACGAGATTTGCACGCTGATTAGGAAAAGCGCTTTATAAGCTTTGACGTTTGACGCCATTTACGGTGGTATATCTTATTTATACCGATATGTACTATTGGCAATGCGTCGCTTACATAGTTACAGTAACTTTTTCAATAGATCGGTTTTTGTTCGTTGCATTTAGATGTATGTAATAAATATAAATATACTACAGAACTGATTCTAAACTTAGGAAAACTAAAAATATTAGTTTAAGATTAATATGGACGGATGGATACGGGAAAAGATTGTACCCACTTACCTGCATAAGGTTTGTAAAAGAACAGTTATTGTACCTCCTTGGTTATCATTTAAATTGCTTAGTTATTGCCATATACCTATAGTTCAATATTTATATGGGCGAAAGTTGCCAATTTCTGCTCTTATTATTATATTAAAGATTGGTCGTTTGCCTATTCGACTCGTGATTTCCATTGTTTCAGAAATTATAATGGGCAAAATTCCGAAACTTGCTCCACTGTTGTTGCAAATTATTTTGGTAAGGTCGGAGAGACGTTTCATCGTTTCAAGTCTTTTTTATTTGTCTACAATAAAGGACATCAATGGGTTCTATTTCTGACAATAAGGGATTATGGAAATTTCCAGTCTTCTATATTTGCCATAGAAAAACTTGGTTACTATGCCCACGCTAAAAGTTCATGATAATGGTAAACGCCTATTAGCTTCCAACGTTGTACTATTTACACCAATAAGTATCAATATTTAAAACATTATACCTACCCAAGATCAAATATTTCAATTTATAATTTAATTATTCAAATTGAGGGCCAAAAATAGATTATTATTAATATAAATCTCCATCTAAATTGCCAGCAAACTGGCTAACATTCAAGCTGTAAGCGTGACCGAGAAGGGCTCACTTTGCAGTCGATCCGAATAATTTAAGAATCCAATTAAAACGAAAAAGAAAAAGGAAGATTTCGTTAATTAGATGCCAAGGTGTAGATAACTCGCTTACAGTCGAATCGTCAGAGGCTCGCGTGACTGGCCCACGATTTATGACTTAATAGCCCAGTCCGCGCGTTAAGTAGGCCTTAGATAAGACGGTTCTAAGTGATTGTCGGCGTTCACAACAATCGTAATTACTCCAAACTGCTATCTGTTTGGGCCGCACGCGATCTATTTCATCGCCACTCGAATTGTGCTAATTGCCACACTACGGTTCACAAATCATCGCAACCGATTCATATAACACAGTGAGCTCGATAGCTTTATGCAAATTCTTTTGTGGGTTGCTGTTATTTAAAGTACTTTACTTACTAGAACAAGCACACTTATTATTCTAGACGGTAGAGCCATCCATCACTGATAGTTTGTAAATTTAATTTCGAGCACGCTGTCTGAACCTAGCTCTGAATAAGGACGCGCGTCCAATATAAATGGTGGACAATTGCCGTGGGATAAACTAAAAAGTGAATAAAACAGAAACGACTCTAAACTTGGATTCTTTGTATCTAGGAATCCGGAGTTACGTGGGCGAGCAAGCGTCCAGATTTAGAGGAAATTACCGTTTCTGCAACCTCACACTTCGCAGTTAGTCATTACCTACTAACCACAGACATAATAAGAGGAAGCAGATCGGACACGGATGTCCAAAATGTCACCAGCATCACTCATCAATATTGCGGCCGGCTTCACGTATGAATTCACTAGATATCTGTAATTTTCGGTCTGCTTCCTTTTATATGGTGATACTAATTTAGGCCACGGAAGTCGGCAGTAATAAAAACGACATGGAATAAATCTTACAAACGAAGAAACCAAAAAATACATTGAAGAACATCCTGTTAACTCAAAGGCATAAGAAGGTCCTCTAATGTGATTGGTGTCAATCTGGCCGCCAACTGACTTTGATACGTTCGCTTGGAGTGTCAGGAGCTTTTTCTAATACGTCATTGTTACTATAGAGGAAATAAATACTACCAAAATATATAATAGGTAAGTATATAAATAAAAAATTGAAATCTACTAATAACAATACATTCACCGACACAAAAGAGGAATCAATACATAGACCAAGTATCATCTAAGAATCAACATGATTTTAACCCTCAAAAAAAACTGTAATTATAATGTATAATCAGTGGTGATCTACTGGTATCTACCTATAAGAATATTCCCAGACCCACGTTTAGCAAAACATAACTTAATGAAATAGAGAAAAAAAGATTTAAAATAAAATTAGAATTGGCTGAGCTGTGAATAATAACCGCTCAGACGGCTAAATAAATCCAGCAGATCACAGTGAAAAGGTTTTCGTTGCATTTGAAATTTAAATTATCATCTAGCTTTGGTATCAACTATTTGTTATTGGGTTCAAATATTATACATACTATGTATAATATTTTATGTATATTATGTATACTGGTACTATTAAAAAATAGGTAAGCAAAACTTGATTGCTTACTTTATTTCTATTTTATTGTAATAATTGTTTTGTTCAAGACAAACGCTCCTATATTTAATGGTACTGAAACATCTAACCCCTTTCAAGGATAATATGTATGCGTCAACGGTACTTTTCCTCTTAGGTATAATGTAATGTACTTACAATATAAAAGATGAACATATTCGCCAAACTTTCTGCTGAACGAAAACAGAAAAGTTGAGACGAAACCATTAAACGCTGTTAGGATTTCAGATAAAAGGTACGTTCTTACTTTCTTACTCATAATATCTTTAAGTCAAGCGAGCGCAAAGCCAGGGGATGCGTCTCAACGCAGAGAAAACGCAAGGGTGTCGGTTAAGTGCCTTTTTTCCAAGTTATTTGACGCGCGTTTTCCTCACAAGCGCGTGTTTCTAAAGGCTTCGCAAAAAATAGCAGAGGCCTGTCGTCGCTGCCACAGTAAATAAACATTAGACAGTGAACAAGCGGCCGCATTCGCGTCATACATTCGCGCGTCTGTGAACTTACATTAATTTCTCAGCTGCTACAGTATAATTATTGTACTTGGAATAATTGTATTTCGACAATATAATATTTTGGGTACGAACTTTTTTAAATACACATAAAATGGGTAAGGATAATAATATTATAGGTACCTATAGTTGATTATATGATGTGTATACAGGTAATTAAACATCGAGGTACTTGATAAATATATAATCCAGTAGTAGTATGATTGGTAAATTGAAACGGTGGTAAGATTTCGACAATATTTAATAACAATAATGAAATTAATAATACATTTTATCTGATACCAATAATGATGGTGTGACGGAAATAATTGAGTAATAAGTAAGTCACACAAATATTCAATATTTAGTGATCAAAAAGTTGTAGAAGGTTTCCCACTGTTATTACACTGTTCCCGGCGGGTTACTAGTTCGCAAGAAACGTAATCGTATTTCACATTATCGCGACTCATAAAAAGTCAGCATTACAAACCTAATAAAATATAACTTTTTCCTTTCCAACTCCAGGAGTTTGCTTAGAAATGGACGGGTGAGGCCACACCTAACTTTACTATTGTTTATTTTACGTTTACGGCCGACTTTTATTCTAGAATAGAAATAGGCAATGTAGGTAGTCTTTATACCTACCATAAAACAAGGGCTATAAACTTGTAGTTTGGTGAGTGGGCGAAATGTTGTGGCTGTGAATTTGACATTTCATACCTTCGTAATACCTTATCCAAATAGCAGGGTCAAACAATCAGGCTAGATTACAGATTTTATTAAAGTTAAGTACGGTATTGTAATGTGATTTTATTCGTTCAGTAACAAACCCACACCACAAGCATTGTACGAAGTACATTGTACATAACACAAAAGTCAAAAACACCTCTCTCGTGCCCTCTTTCAGGCAACCTTCCATTTGCTGATATTTAATTTTTTTGAAGAATAGTTAAATGTTATATTATTTGCCTCAAAATATACAGACGTCCCACGGGTATCCCACTTGGAGAAGTACGCATCATTTCCCTATTATGCCCATATTAAAAATGTTAAAATTCATGGTCTTCCTTTTATTTCTGAAACTATGTTATTGAGCAAAAATTAATCCTCATGATAGCCTTTCGATCGATATGATAAAGCTACAAGTTGATTATTTTTCTCGTGTAACGGGTTCGATTCCCGGTTCAACCATGTAATTATAATATCTATGAATGCAGCTTCAATTGTTTCTTTAAATTCAAATAATTTCTTCTCACAGTAAAATGTTTCACCTACAATATTCAAGGTACTTTACCTACATGTGGCATATCCGTGGGCCGCCCTGTAGAGCGGTCGCGTTTCTTTTGTTTATTTTAGCTGTGCGCACCCTTCTCAAGGGATTAAACAGGTAAAGTTACCTAACAAAGTTGTACGTCAAGGCCTCTAGTGTACATAGAGATTAATTGCGATGCACTGTACCGAGACCCTTGGGGGGTCGTAAACTTAACTACTTACCCCTGGCCATGGACACGAACTCGCATTATTTAATTTTACACACTCTGTGACCATAATTAAGATGGGGTATTATATGCCCTCGTAAAGATTTAACAGCTTTATAATTCTGTTATAAAGTTTACAGCCGGAATAATATATTATATCGGCCCTTGCAATGAGCGCTGTCTTTGCGTATTTATGAAGCGACATTTCGATTGTGAAATAAACGTCTACTGTTAAAATCACTGACTTAACTATATTTAGTTTGGTATATTCCATGGGCTATGTATGTATGTATATACAAGTAGATATTATTATGGAGATGTTATATCATATTATTATTATAATAATCATTAGCTGCCACTGCCACGCCCTTATGTTTTATATGGGTATTTATATACATTGCATTTTATAACTGTGTATAAAAATCTTACCTTAAATAATAATGTTATTTCATTGTATGCGTCATTGCTTGAATTAGTATTAGAATAATTATTATATTATTATTAATATTTTTTAATATTAATAGTAATGAATTAATTAATTATATAATTAATTAATTAATTATTATATTATCTCTCTCATTGTTTGCTTGTAGTCGCAACTCGTGCGTAGTCTTTTGTTACGGCTTGGTTATTGATAGTAATCAAATGGGTTGCTATAGGATTGTTGAAGAACAAGAAAGAAAGTAGATAAAATATCGAAGCTTTTATTTACAAAATTATCAACATATAATATCACTTTGGGATTTTGCAGGTTTACTTGCATAACGTATGAATATACATACATACCTATTCATTAACTACCTATCTTTTATTCATGATAAACAAGAAATGATTACAATTCCGTTATTTAAATATAAAAATCCTACTGTAATAGTAGGTTCAAAGTAGTTCAAATTGCAACACAGATGTTTTATATAATTCAGTAGAAAATGTTATATTAGTTAGGTACCTAATTTCTATTCAACAAATTTTTGAAATAAATATTCAATCGAGAGCTTCGCTCAAAGAATTAACATGCAGTTATGATAAACATACGGTTGTTACGTAGTTTAAGTTTTTATGATTCTCTTGTAACTTTTGTTTGACTTGTAAAAGTGCGATTTAATTGCCTATTTACAATAAATGCTTTGACTTTGACATTGACTTTGAAGTAACTTACAATTCATTTCAGGGCATGTTCCGTTTAATTATTCTTTTATTTTAAATGAAGCAAAATTTACAAATCATTGTAGATAAATATTAAAATTTTACAAAGTTTATCTCAGCTTGATAAATGTAATGTGCCTTGAAGTATTTATATTATTTATAGTTTATAATATGCATTATAATATGTAAAAAAACGGTAAGTTACCTTGGTAAAATGTATATACTTAAACATTATTTTCCCATAAAATGTTACATTTGCCGACTTGTAGTTATTGTAAGTAGACTTGTAATATAAAATAAATGAACGAAGGTGTTTGATTTCATAACATTTGACTGATTTACCAATAAACCAAATTAATTAAGTATAGTTATTAATTTTTATTTTAAACTTTACTCAGTCAGGGTGGTTTTATAACTCTTTATTTTTATATGATTTATACTGACAAAACAACTAAGGACTCCTCTAAATTCGTAAAAAAAACTGAGTTAATAACAGACTGTAAATTTAACACAACACTTTCACGTATCATTCAAATCGATAATTGTATCATTAGCATTTTTTTCATTTCAAAGAGAAGGTATATAATAGATGCGCCATTCTGTAATTACTCTTTCACATCGCGGGCCTAACAGGTTAATATTTGATTCTAAAGATCATAATGTTATTGAAAAACTTGCTTTATGAAATTATTTTATCATTTGCGTCATTTATGGCCCCGTGATATGAACAAACTCCATAATTACTTACTCATTATGAATCGCATAAAAAAATTAAAACCATTTATTTTGGCAATTAACTAGTATCTACAAAGCGTAATTTACATTTTATTGTCACAGATGTGAGAAAGTGTAAACCAAAGTAAGAAATATACAAAATTCATTTTAAATCGTTATACCGCATAATTCCTACATTATTTTGTTTTATTTACAAGGAGTATTTTACAAGTACCTATTATAGTAAATAACAATAATGAATGATATTTTTATTTACATACATAAAATAGATATGTTTCAGATTTTACAATCAAATTAAAATAAAGGAGAACGTGAAGTCTCATTTAGAATAAATATTTGAAATCATTAAATAAGACCTTCCTTTGTAGTCTAATGTTACTCATTCAGTGTTGTTGGACTGATATAAAAGTCAAGTAAGTAGTACTCAGAACTATTTTTGGTTATGAATACATTTAATTTAAACAAACACTAGCTTTACCCTAAGTAATATAAAAAAATGAGTAAGACATAATTTATTTAGTCCATTAATATTTTATTCGAAGGAACAGTTCACGAAGATTCATGGAAGACCAAACATAACAAGAGAAATGATTAATTCCCCTGAGTTTGCATGCATTATTTTTACTGTACGATGGGATGGAATTGCACAATTTAATTCCACCAAGTCCCTTCCATCATCGGACAACCAGACGTACGGCAATGCGCCACCGTTACATGGTAGACATTCCACC
Source organism: Hylaea fasciaria (assembly GCA_905147375.1). NCBI lineage: Eukaryota > Metazoa > Arthropoda > Insecta > Lepidoptera > Geometridae > Hylaea > Hylaea fasciaria. The sequence goes on from LR990201.1 coordinate 5,571,385, forward strand.
TATACGCACGAAGCGGTTTGCTTCTACATTCTTTATGCGTACCGCAAAGGAGTGGAACTCCTTGCCTGAGTCTGTGTTTCCTGATAGTTACAACCTGGGAGTCTTCAAGTCGCGAGTGAATAGGTTACTTCTAGGTAAGCGTGCTCCATCGTAGACCACATTGACACTTAACATCAGGTGTGATAGTGGTCAAACGCAAACCTATTCATTTATAAAAAAAAAAAAAAAAAACTGTTTAGTTTATTTATGCATTGGAGTATAAAAATGTTTTATAGTGTTAAAATTTTATTTACAATTCCGAGACACAGGTATATATATATTTAATTTAAAAAATGGTGACATCCTTCTTATAACAATATTATTTGCGCAAACAAAACTTTTTATCGCTTTTCATTTCATATTACGATTATGAATTTTTATGAAAATAACTTGTATATAAGTAAATATATTTTATTTTAAGTAATAAACAAAGCATCACTAATATATTCGATTGCCAATTTATAAATTGTCCCAGTGAAGCCTTTCTCACTGGCGTTATAATTTTCGTTGCTACTTCAATTTGAAAATACTAGTATACTAATAAACAAAACTTCGATTTCAGTCGTACGCAATTTCAAATAAAATTTGTTTCTAACAATATCTTTGGCAATTGACTTCATACTGGTACCTAATGTTATTTTCTGCTTTGACTCATGAGCGTCCTGACTCTCTTGAGATTCGTGATCGTGATGTCGTCGTTGGGCTGAAGCTGCAGCGCTCTGCGGTACGACGATGCAGCCGCAGCATATTTCCCATTCAGATGCAAGATGGCACCGAGATTGGAGTGAAATTCAGCGTCCTGAAATCAAAGTACACCTCTAGCACCTTTCAACCGAGCACTGCTTTAATTACTAAATGGAACCAGACCACTATCTAGATTATTCTATATGTACCTGTATATGCTATATGTACCTCTAGGGGGAAGTCCCCTAACGCCGGACGGCACCTAACGTCGGACACTTCCAGTATCTTGGCAAGTCGCAATGCGTTCGTTTCAAAAACAGTTGAAAGGGGTGCAGGGGAACGGTACGATACCCGGACGCGGGACGCGGCTCACGTATGACTCGCGAGGCGAAGGTAGGAGCGATCGTTTGCTACTTTTGGTGAGAATGCACTGCGTCGCACAAGATTGAAGTGAGTACCTACTGCTACATTTTTGTGAATAAGTGTCTTTAATATTTTTATTATACGTAGTGTTCTATAAATATTCATATTGCGTGAAATTATTTAATGATTTAAAAAGAAGTTTTGGGACAAATAATGTAATTTAGTGGACTTCCTGTCCCCTTGTACCGGACACAAAATCGTCCCTTAACGTCGGACAGTTAAAAAGTTGTTTTTTTTTACCCATATTTAAACTTTTTATAGTAACTATTTTAGAGCATACAAGTACTGAGAGAAATCCAAATAGAAGAGGTGAAAAAGAAAGGAAAATGGGTTCAACAAGAAAATAAAAAGAACCGTTACGCAACAAAGAAATAAATATGAAACAAATTCAGAAAAACATTAGAAATGAAGGGGAAACCAACCAAAGAAGTAAAGGCCAAAGGCAAAAGTGGAGAAAAAGGAAATAAAACGGAATCATTAAAGCAGAATCATCTGTCAGATAGCACAAAAACTACTTGCGTCGTGTGCTTAGAGGAGTACAATGAAGATTGGATACAATGCTGTAGCTGCTGTGGGTGGGCGCATGAAGCATGCGCAGACATCCCTGAAAGTTCAGGAGCCTAAATAAATGATCGATACATGATCATTTGATGATGTTTTGAAGGTGTCCGGCGCTAGGGGTTCGAAGATAAAGCTGTCCGGTACTAGGTGCCACTTGTAGTAATTGCAACTTTTGTTGTCATAGTTTCACTTAAGTTTTTAAGTAATGTTTAAGCAGTGGTTGCATGTTTACTTACTTAATTTGATTTTAAATTTTGTTGACGTAGCTAAACAATACATAAAAGTACTTTTCTCGAAATAGTTTTTTTGTTATTGTCTTAAAACCTTAGGTGTCCGCCACTGGGGGACTTCCCCCTATATGTATGTCGTTAAATTCTAATCCTTCTAATGGAATTGATGTTTCTAGACCTACGAACGTCTTCCTATATCTGTATTTTGTGTATACTCAATCTGAATAGCATAGTGCAGCGAAACCGGAGTCTATACCAACGCGAAACTCAAAGAACAACCTACCGTTTTATTTTGGAGACTGGAAAAGAAAACAGGATTTGCCTTTTTTTAAAACAACGATGAAAATATGCGGTAAAACAAACATACAAATAAATGAAAATTCTATTGAAGCTTGAATCCCGCATATTCTGTGGGCATTCTTGTTGATTCCCTTTCGTACCTCCAGAGTGGTAGTAACATTTGATTTGAATTGAAATAACAAAATGTCGCTTAGTTTTACTTTCACAGGCAGACAGATTTGTAAACACAGAGTGGTTTTGAATTACACCCGAGTTTATTTAACAAACGGAGATTTATCGAGTCAAGTATGAAAATAAATTGATGTTTATTCCAAAAAATTAACACCTTGCACAGTAAAATGTATAAGATTCGTGTGTAGTGATGTGTGATTTATACGTTTCTGCTGTATATATTCTTTATAGACAAGCTCATAAAAAGTGAGTGAAAATGAGGACTATCAATCATCATCAAACAAATTATAGTAGGTGTGCGTTAAATTGGAGGATGTTGGGAATATCTTATCGTTAATAATAGTCTTTTAGCAACTTACATTAGGATTTAACTGAACCGCCCTTGCGTACCACCGCTCGGCGGACCGGCAGCGGCGCGCGTCCCGCAGAGCGCGCGCCGCGGCCGCTGCCCGCCCGCTATCATCGGGCGCCAACTTAGCAGCTGTCACCAACTGCTCCGCCGACTCTCGTAACCGACGTTGTGACCGTAAGAACATTCCTGTTTTAAAAAGTTTCTTTCGTTATTCTATGTAGCAAACTATAGTACAAATCATTCGATGGATGTTCAATGGGGGATTGTTTAAATTTTCTGAGCTGTACTAGTTTTTATATCAATTTCTTAAAATATAGACCATTTTATGAAAATAATTTATACATTTTAGTTTTCCATGGGACAGTTATTTTATTATATTTTTTTTAAGATTTAGCATGATGATATTGCTGATGCAGAATACCATACAGCGCCGTTGCCACTGTAGGTGTATACTTTATTCTGTTTATCTTTTGGGATTATCCTATAGACATAGACACTGATATCACTTTTTTGGATTAATTAATTTTTAACATAATGGCGACGGTGACGTCATTTTCAGAAATCAAGGACATTCATATTTATTCAAAAATATCCCACATTAGGAATTAACTTTTAATAAAAACGGTTGTTTTGTGATGAGCAAGTCTATTCCTCGAAATGGATTTGCAATCAATAACATAAAAAAATTAATAATGCATATTCTCGAAAAAGCAGCATCGGAGGGTAGTTGCACTTCGACCGCCGATGCACCGCGCACTCTTATAAAATTGGAGCTCAAGCATAGTGTGAACGTTAACGTCGCGCGCGACACATCGTATATCGGTAGATTCCTGCGGGAAACGAATCTTCCTGCATTTTCGCGTGTGCATACAAGACAGTGAATCCATAAAGCAATTTCAACTAGCCGGCTAGTGACCTATCGCAGGTGGAGACTCATCGAGTGCGTGTAGCAGATAAAGGTATGTGAGTGCATTGTATTCGCCACGGCCTACGCCGAATTTTTCATCGTTAGCGTATTATTCTAGTGTAGCAGATAGCCACTTCTATTTAGGCTTGATGCGGATGTTACACTATAACACAGGCACTAAGTAATATAATGAATTCTGTTTCGACCCGCTTAGGTTCTATAAACCATCTAAATAACAAACGCAGCTTGAATAAAAGAATATACAAATGAAATGAACACCGATTTGTTGAATAAATTAACAGTCGCACCCCACACTTATGTACTGAGAGCATTTTAATGCTAGTCTACACAAAAGATGCGAGACATTAAAACTGTGCGAAACTCTACAAACGCCAAAATAAATGTATAAGTTATTAGACTTTGCCACATTGATCTGTTTATGTAACCAATACCTGAACATAGAAGACTGATAAATATTGAATAGACAAAAATAGTCGCTGGTAGCACAGGAAGGAATCATGTTTCAACGGATCCCTCGTCTCGGCTGACGAGATAGGTAATAAGAACACGAAACCTCAACTTCGGCTAAACGCACCGTGGTGGATTACAGATCATGTTATTTCCGAGAGAAAGCCTGAAGCTTTTCAGTAAGGATATAACGAATCTATTGGTAAAAATGATGAAAATGATGATGAAAGATGATAAAAACTTACCAAATTGATCTCTAACTGATGGGTCGTTGGGCGCTAACGTCAGCGCTTTCTTGAACCATATCTCGGCTTCTATACTTCTACTTGTCTACAACAAAATATGACAATTAGATATTTATAAAAGTTTATGTGAGAAAGAATAATGTGATACTATTAATAATACATTGAAAAATACAAAAATACATCATCGATTTGATTTGATTTGACATAATAAGTATATCAGGTTCATTTGAAACTAACATCACGTAGCAGAGATAGGGCGACAATCCACTGAAGTATATAATTATGAATGCATAATCCACTGAAGTAAAAAGCAAAGATAATTACTATCAATAGAATCTGAACTATGATGTGACCGATTCTTTTGGTTACTCGCTTCTCCCCCCTCCACTAAACTTCTATCATGTAACTTCAACCTCCACTTCTTGGTTATGGCTTCTGCGGGGTTGCCCTTCTATCATATATTTAAATAAGGAGAGAGGAGCCGAGAGAAGCGCAGCGATCACGAGGCAGACCACCAGCCCGATGGTCGGATGCCGTCACCAGTTACGCAGGAACAGACTGATGTGACTTGCACAGGACCGGAACCAGGGGCGTGAGACAGAGTAGGCCTATACTCAGCAGTGGGTGGATACGGGTTGAATAGATAGATCTAAATAAATCAGTAGGCATCAGTTCAGTGGACCCTCGCCCTGCCTTCAGTAGTGACGTACGTTTCTGGCCAGTATTTGCGCCAGAGTGATGTGGGTGCCGACGTGTTGCGGAGCCATGGCTAGCGCGGCGAGGATACTGTGCTCTGCTAGCGGCCATTGCTGCAGCTGCGCGTATATCTCGCCGGCCATCGAGAGCACGTTCTGCGAATAGAACGAAATGTACTTTACATGTATTGATGTTCTATTTGGCAATCTTTCGAGACTTTTATCTACTACGCGAAGCGAGACATCTGTCCAGCGTGAAGTGTATTCGGATTGATCATCAAGTCACCGATAAGTTACCAAAAGATTTACATTATCTTTTGGCCTTTTAGGCTTAAGAGTTAGTTAATTGGAAACAAAGATGAACACTCTATTGTATTATCTAAGTAAGTATAAACCGGAGAGGCAACAAAGCCCTCAGTTGGCTGCTTTCTAATGTTCTGCATTAAGAATGATTAAGGTATTGATCACATTGGCTACACAAACCAATAAAACCAATACGTATAACAGGGTTATGCTTGCTTTATATGGAATTATTCGAGTATGGAAGTATTCGAGAAGTGCATTCAAGTTATTTTTATATTGAAGCCTCAATGAAACCATGAGGTACCTACTATCTGTTATTTCTATTGCAGAATAAACTAAAGGAAAAACACAATTAAAATGATAACCTATTATGCCTAACCCAATAAAAATTAATCGTATCTTCTAACAAACTGCTATCAGGAAGAAGACAACGTTCCTAAAACGCTGGCAGCATTAACACGTTCTATGGCAACACTAAGCAAAATAAAGCTAAGGATTTTCATCACTTATTGCTTCAAAAAGACGCTAATAATCGGGCTTTTGGACTTAGCATAAAAAATAAAACATAGGTGCTTCTTAACATCTTTTTATATAAAGTCCTACCAATAAGCTCATTGGATCCTACGCTATATTATTACCTATTATTCTAAGAAATTGCTACATAATATCTCCGTTCATAATATTTTCTCACAACGTTCAAATCTAACGCAACAAAACACACCCTGCGACCAATGGCCATATACTCGTACATCAATATCCATTGACCGATAAGGAGACCCCTCTCCTATACCGACTTAATAAAATGCCCATCGAGAAATCAAACGTTAATCGGTCTAGACGACCGAGAAAGGTCAATAAATAACGTAGCAAAATAAAAATCTCTTTCTAAAAGCAAAGCTTGATACAGTGTGAAATCAATCAACACGTCCACCGGGCCCGAGATAACGAGACCGAAAACTTGTGGCTGTTATTCTGCGACGTGCTCCAGTTTTATGTTTATTGAGGCTCGCATAACATGGCCCGTCCATCTCGCTATCGGCTTCGGGCTTCGGTCGGGAGGGCTTCTTTGTAACGCGAGAGCGCTTTGTGCCACCGGACCCCTTTCAGACGTGCGGTAGCTGACGGTAACCTTAGTGCAGTTAACGAGATAGTCAAGTAATGGGTTCAGAGTGGATAATGGGTTTCATTTATGTCTCCGGGCTCTGTACGTATAAAGGTTCGAGTGATCGGCTTTATATCCTTGAAGTATGAATGGAAAATATCCTATATTGTAATCTACTTTCTGTACATACTGGAAACCTTTTTGTTCCTCTTAGGTATAAGGTAAACATTCACAATTTATATAGGGGGTCTCCCACTAGATGGGCCGACGACATGTAAAGAGTCACAGGCAACCGGTGGATGCAAGTGGCAAATTGTCGTTCGGTGTGGCGGTCTAAGGGGGAGGCCTAGGCTATGTTCAACAATGGACGTCCTCAGGCTGATGATGATGAAAGCGGGTCTGTTATTGCACGAGCGTATACACTCGCGCGTACGTAGGCCTATTCGTGGAATTAATAGAAAAATCTTGCAACAATATAAAACAACTCACGTGTCTCGTCCAGCCGACAATGGGCGCGTTCGTCTCTGGTAGGATCTGCAGCGCTTCCTTGTAAGCCGACAGCGCTTTGTGCCAGTGGCTCCGTTGCGAGTGTAAGGCGGCTAGTTGCACGAGCGCGGACACTCGCGCCGCGTCGTGCTCGCGCCGGTCCCGCACGCGGACGCCGTCCGCCCGCGAGCCGGCCCGCAGCGCGCTTGCGGCTTCCGCCAGCCGCCCGTCGGCCATCAGTGACGTTCCCAAGTTCACGTAGGCCACTACAAAATTTTAATTTTAGTACGTTGTAACATTTCAATTTCTTGAAACATTTCGATACTAAAGCATTTAAATTTCTTTAAGTAAACATTCCAATTTATCGAAACGTTCCAATGTCTGGAAACATTACATTATTTTGAAACATTTCAGTAGGTATGTTAGAAAATGTAGGTACATATATTCAAACGTATCAGAACGTTAAAAACGTTACAGAATAGTGCTACATTTTACTATTATAATACATAATTCTTAAACTTCAAAGAAGTAACACCTAAAAAATTATAGCCTACATATTCTTTGTTCTTTTAACTTTCTAGGTAATCGGCTCGTGTTCAACCATAAATAAAAAATGTACCTTTTCTGTACATCTATTATTTTTACTGTACACATTAATATATAATATGTTTACAACCACACGACTCCTAAATGTAGTAAAGTTTGTTTAAATATAACTTTCGTAATATTACTCTAAATCCGAGTGGAAGCTTCGTGTAAATAGTTACTGCAAATACTTTCTATTTAGCAGTAAACAGTTGGAGAGAATAATTACAATCTATTTCTGTAGCTATTTAATGGTAAATGTTATACACTTATTAATTGTTAATAGATTGCAAAACGAGTTGATTCTCAAAACGACAACATTGTATTTTTTCACATAGAGATTGCTGAATATATTTCTATTTTTATTTCATTCAAATAACCCCCAAATGCCCAAATGAAAATTGGTTACCTTATTTGATTAGTTAATCAATTTAAAATCGGATCTTAGATTAAAAAAGTAATTATTATATGTCTTCAGCTTTTGTTCAAGAAACTGTTACAGGAAGAAAATTTCATAATACTAATATGCTTTTTATTAGGTGTGATTTAATTAGTGTAGAGAAAGTTATTACATTCTTGATGATTCAATAACGCTGTGAAATTATTTATAAAATCTATGAAGAAATACCAAAAAGTTTCGTAATTTTATATAATTAATTTAACTGAAGTACTCACGAGCCATTGAAGGTCTAAAGTAAATTGCTCTCTCGAAACTTTTGATAGCTTCACCGTACCGTCTTTGGTTTTGTAGTAAAATCCCTCTGAAACAAAGAAATACGTAAAGCAATTTTGAGGCTTTTGAGAGATAAGAAGTTCTCCTAATTTATTATGTTATTTTTACGAGGGTCGGCCGTTTTTACACAGGACTTCATTCGCGTTAGTTACGGTTTCAAATATTGCTTGTGAAACAGTCTAGACACTAATTCAGCTGATGGTTTTCAAATGAAAATCTAGCGGTAATGATGCCTTCTTTTTTCATTTGTAAATAATGGAAACCCACAGAGCGGTTTGTGTAGTTATGCGTCCAAATGGTAGTGGGTTAGATATATTAAAGCCTACCGAATCAATAAGCTGACAATAGTCTGGAACAATACTAGGATTTTTTTTTATCATATTATTATGTTGTTAGTTTCCCGGACAAGTCATATTACGACTGAAGCTTTGTACAGTCAGCGACACAAGTCTGAAGATTACCTAACTTTATATTTACTTATCCAATAGCTTTTGAGCCTTGCGTATTTCCACTTGTCGCATACTGTACCAACTAATAGAAAACTTTAAGGGCCATCTAATAGTATATTAATTAGTTTAGACCTCCTTCTCCAGCTAGTTAAAAAAAAAGCGGCCAAGTGCGAGTCGGACTCGCCCATGAAGGGTTCCGTAGCACCAAGTAACATAATATAAAAGTTCTTGTAGTTCGTTGTAACTTTGATGAGTGTTTTAATAATAGTGTATTTTTTACGATTTATGACGTATTAAAAAAAACTTCTTACTAGATCTCGTTCAACCCAATTTTCGTTGAATGTTTGCATGAAAAAATATGATGTCCATTAGGACATCATATTTTTTTTTAGTTTTATCATTCTCTTATAGTTTTAGAAGTTACAGGGCGCACATTTTACCACTTTGGAAGTGTCTCTCGCGAAACCTCAATATCATTTTTAAAGACCTATCCATAGATACCCCACACGTACGGGTTTGATGAAAAAAATAATGTTATGTTTTAGTTCTAAGTATGGGGAACCCCAAAATTTATTTAAGTTTAGTAGTCAAAAAATTATCGTCTCTAATTTAAGTCCATGGCTAAAAACGGCTACCTATTATTACAACTCATAACGACTTCGTCCTATTAAATATTAATTCGGTTCGGTAGAAAGAAGCACTTGTTAACTGTTTAATCAATAATTCATTCGGTAGATTTATGCTCGCTTAATTAGTCGACCGAGTCTGGTAGGTAGGTACTACCAAATTCGTAGAGCGGCGATTGTCGTACCGCGTGTTCATTGTACCGGTTGTGCATACTGAATATTTTATGTGAGAATATTAGTCCAACCTGACTTTAGTACATATCTTAAAAATGTGAAGTGATTAGTGTTGTGATTCAACTGCTGCTGAAAAAATATCGTTTATTTAATATAACAATTAACTTGACCATAGATACTTAACTGATTACTGATACTAATTACCTATGAATTAATGTTGACTAGGTTGTAATTCAAAACTATGTTATACTACTTTTTAATATTATGGATAAAATTATGTATAAAATGTGTACCCATACAAAAGTGAAGTGAAATTATTATTGTATTCTTACAAATCTTTGTCATTTTATCTACTCAGAAAATTTAACGCAATTATTGGCTTAAAATGTATGAAAAAGATTTAAGGTAAAATTTAATTAGTTTTCCACAATACCATGTGTACAGTTATATCTAACAAACAAATAGTATATTATAAAAGTGTTTGGGGCAATAAGATATTATATCCCTGTAAACTGATATTATAATATCAATAATCCAGTAGATGATTAATTCGCTACTAATTAGTTGGCAGAGTTTCGCTACTCCCGAATTCATAGCTCGTCGATCGCCGCTTTGTATCGATAATGGAAGGAAGTATCATGATACTGCTATATTCACGTAATACATTTCACAGTCAAGCCATATTTTTCCTTGAGAAGTGCTGAAATATTTTCGGTAAAATCACACATTAAGGTTTTCGAAACCTTAGCTTTTGTACCCATAGAAGTATCAGCTGGCATACGACTCCTTCATATTATTTTAACAGCACACATAAAGGAAAAAAAACTGAAAACCTCCCCACAGGGTTTTTAATTAGCTAAACTATGACTACTCAAAAAAGTAGCACGTCAGAATACCTAATAAATATTCCACAGCAACACAAACAAAATTCATTATCCTAATACAAACAGCAAAATTCATTATCGTTACAACGCGGCAGTGCGCGTGACAACAGAGCAGTTTGCGATCAAACAATTGGCCGGCATTAGTTACCCGGGCACAATACAAAATGTCAACGTTAATGAAACATCCCTGGTGTACGCGATATTGTGAAATAGATGTATAAGCGCGGGTAGATGCGGCAGTGCAATATTGTCCGCATGAATAATGCAGGCGCCACAACGAGCGGGCTCTACGTGGGCCCGGCCGACACTAATGAGAACCATCCAACCCGCCCCAGCTATTATACCTCCTCTTCGCAAGCAATAATTTGTTACTAATTCCTTTCTAATTATTGTTGTCAGAGCCATGACTGATATTGCACTGTTTTGGGTACCTTTCGGGTCCGTATTTCAGAAGGACGCTCGGTTGGAATATGGAATTAAATGGAGATTTTGACGTAATTTTTATGAAGAGCCCAACAAATGGGCACACTAGATTCAGAATAAGCGTCTAGAACTAGGGCCTAAGATTCTCACACATGAGCGAGATATCACATGAGTGATATGTATGTACATACATTTACTTACCAACACACCACCGCTAGTCTTCCTATCTGTGTAGGTACTTACTCATAAATAGGTAATGTCAGAATGTGAGTTTAATTTAAAAATGTAAAATGAAAGTTGATGGGGTAGCCTAAATAAACATCAACTTTTTATACGTGGAGCCTTAAAAACATACACCGTCAAACGAAATATTATATTTATTTAAAATGAAACATAAGCCGCGTACCTATTTTTAGTTTTGTTACTCTACTTTCATGGAGCCTTAATATTATAAGTTGTTCTGGGAGTTATGTACATGGATAACGCAAATAGAGTTCAAATAAGTACACTGGAGTGGCTAGTGGCTATTACAGAGCAACAAACGCGACTATTTTTGAAGCCATACAAATCCTGATCCGATCTCTGTTTTAATCTCATAACAATAGCCGGAATCTTAAAAATGTTGATTGATATCGGGATTGGCCTTGGTCAATTGTCTATTGGAGGATCTGCCATTTTTTTGTTATGACTGATGTTAGCTACAATAACTGCGCAAGTGCAATAAATAGGTATATACTTACCAATATTTTTAAATCACAGTAATAATATTCGAGCAAGCTATCAAAATAGATTTAAAAGAACATTTAGCTTATTCACTGATCGACCTTAGTTCAAGTAATGGACCCATAATATTGAGCCAATTTGGGTTAGTACTAAATCATTGAAAAATACTTGATATTGAAATGGAAATCGAGATTGGAATTTAATTGGTGTCAAAACTAGCTCTTCTGGAGGAATTCTAATATGCGCATTTGTTTTTTTGTTTTAGTTATGGCTTCACTATCGGATTTCCGACAAAAACTCAATTTGTTTTTAATTTTAAATTGTTTTTGGTTTAAGTCATGCTGCTTGTCTAATCAGGTAAGAGCCAGCTTCTGGTGAGCCGCGCAAGGGTCGCTGATGTGACCTTCTAGTCTAAGAGATAGAGCCCTATTATGTACTGTACTTACAGTTCATAATAGGGCGAAAAAGACGTTTACAAACTTCACTGCTATTTATACTTGCAGCTACATACAAAAAATAATACGATATCATTATAGAAACATTATTTATGACAGATGAAAGACAAAGCCACAACCTTTTATATAGGTATATTTCATTTATGTTTTTCAAAACGATATTTTCTTTGCGACACCAAAGTATTGAGTCGTTTCTATTACAAACACTCTAATTAAACGTCAGTCATTGAATTTTCCATCGCAGTAATTAAAGTGTAAGCCATCATAAACTCATTTTATGTTCCGGCTTATTTATGAGCTTGATAAATTATTCAATTGACAGAACGAATTAGGCCATACAAGTATCACAAAATAATGTAAGCAACGATATACAATTCGATGTGAATGTTTAGTTAGTGTAACACTGTGTAACCTTACGTTTCGCAATCGGTTAATCGCCAACTTTTGCAATGGAGGAGAAAAAGTTATAACTTAATCATTATATACACTATATAACCAATAGAAATAGAACCCATGTCTTTACCGGTACAGATAATAGCAATATGAGGAAAAATAGCCGTTGATTGGTTGGGTTAAACGTAGCAACAACTTTACGTAATTATCGCGTGAATTTCGTTTTCAAATTGAATTCACACAGACCACAAGAAATTCACCGTTGAAAGCTATATCGTGTTTGTAAACGTAACCTATTTTTATAATACGAGTAGTCTACATCTACACTGTAATACAGCCTAATAACCAGCTATGCTTTTAAACAACAGTCAGTGTAGATTCTATCAGCAGTAACACATTTTCCATTTAAACATGGATGTAGGTACTGTTTAATTAGCTTAATCACCAGTCGGAATATAGAAACACATGAAAAAGCTGTTAGTTATCATTGTCATGGTTTAGTTTTATTTAATAAACGCTAATTATATTTAATAGAGAACACCTTTTAGTAAATACGCCGCCATATTTTTTTATAAATGTAGTCTGTACTTCTGTAGTGCCTAACTAATGCCAGTCTGTACTTGGATTTTAAATTTCTCTTTACTCACGCTTTCTACGCCTGGATAAAGTCGGCTGTGATGGAAAGTATTTTATTTTTTTGTAATTAACGATGGTTACTTCGTGAAGCTACATAATAATATGTTTCATCATGAAGTTGGACATTGATTTTATATATTATGTTAAATGTCATTTTCCCCGCTAAAGCAGCATATTTTTCTGCATAAGTGTCTACTTGTCTAGGCATCGCAATAATTCACAACCTTTTTCTACCCACTTCTGATCAAAGACCTCTCTTTTACCATAAAGCTTAACAATTTAGACGTCCCGTAACATTAATTGAATACAATACAGTCACTCAACAGAAATATTATAATGTTTTGCTTAAATTCCAAGTTGGAGCAAAACTCGTCCTTTTTTGTATACACATTAGATGTTCGAGATAAGTGCTATTGCAGCAGACTACAAATTCATTATCACAAGTTTTTAGTTCTTGGCCTTCATCCAATAGGGGGGATTATCCGTTATGATTGAACGAAGGGGGTGGGGGTTAGCGCTTAATCATTTAGTTCGACTCCGTGTTACAGTTCCTGAGTTTCCGATTAGCTCGCGATACTTGATGAATGATGCAAATTAATCAAATTATAGATGTAATTAAATTATTTTAAGTGGCCATGTGTGTGTTCCAAACTAACCAGACGTAAGAAAATCATTAGCGCAAGTCTGCATAATAGTTGCACCACCTACTAGCAATAGGTATATTTTTTATTGACATACAAAAGTGTGTACATTTATATGTCACTAAAACATGATTCGCATAATATTATCTTTAAATAATATAATCTGCGAGACTGGATACATCAAAGTGCAAACTGCAAATATGAAGAATATACTCCTGTATATTATAGAGTTGCTCGGTATATCTTAATGTTTACTATAAGCGTGAAAATGTTCGTGGCTTCGTGCTGACTGAAGAATTCTTCCACGACGCACGGCTTTTTCAGGGTCGTTCGGGGTCTTTTCAAAACCAAAACTGTTCGTAGACACGAACAAAAAAGATTGTTATGGTTCTAAAAAATACAAAATAATACAAATAGTTACTACATAAATGGCCTTTCTTAGTTCAGTTTAATTTCGATATGTATATATAAATCATGTATATGTATACATTATGTATCTGCTTGTACCTACTTACTTACCCATTTTACCTACGAGCATTCAATCAAATATATTCCTTCTGCTTTTCATACAGTCCATTAAAAGGCTGATTGGTAAGTTTGCTTAATCAATGGTACTACCATAGTGTTTATAAAAATTTAATTGTATTCTTTGATCGATATGACCATCAATTATTGTACTTCCATAGTTTTCATAAGAATTTCATTAGATAATCATCCCCATGTATAGGTATATAATTAAACGACACTTAATACGGTGCAGTACAATTCTTCAGTGCGCATTTTTAACAAGCCTGACATAACTTTGTATGAATAAGGGGATTAAACTTCAGTATTAAGATAACATGTTGTCAAAAAGAAACGCGGTTATGTCGCTCTCAATGGCTCTTACGTTAACTGAGCCCGCTCCAAACTGTGTTCGCGGGATCAGTTGATATAATCAGTATTTTAATCAGTCAACTGAACCAGTTAACAAAATTTTCATATTATACAGTCATGAATATTCTGTAGCTTTTTCTAGGATTGTATGCCTTTCTTTACTTTTCATCGCGAGCTTCGCGAATCGATGAATCCGTCACACTTGTTAATACATAACGGATGAGATTTATAGAGTCGTGTGCGCCTAGCTTAGGCAAATGTTGGTAATTTATGCAGCGAAAGCTCACGGCTCGGGTTGGATGCCTCCGCCGTCGCCGCCCGCGCCGCCCGCCCTAGTCACGCGATACCCGCATTCCGCGATTTAACCAAGGTGACAAATTGTGAATTGAATTAATGTTCACCGGCGCGCACAAATTATTACTACCACATTATAATACTATAAACTATCTTTATGGCGGCATAATCTTTGTGTTATGAATGGGGTCTAGGAAGGGTGAATTGTTAGTAGGCGCAAGGCGGTTGATACGTTTGCGGTTGTCTATAGTCTGTTTTGTAGTAAGTTTTGGTTGAATAGTGTTTTGTTTCATACAATTTGAAGTTACATCGGTGTAGCGCGGTCGGTACATGTATCCAAACAACCTGGTTCTAAGTAGCATGGTAGATTCTATGAAATGATAAAATAAATCTAAAACTTACAACACTAACGTTAACACTACGTTAGTGACCCACGTCAACACTAACGTAACTGACTACGTCAAGAAAGTCTTAAAGGGCATACTCACAACGCAATTCACATTCAATGATTCAACAAAATATTTTAAAACATCCAACTTGGATTTCGGTCGAGGGATTTCACCTCTACAATGCAACATAAATGTAAATGTATAGCGAACCTAATCCCCTTACCATCTGTAACCCTGTAAATCACTTACCCGGAACAAAGAACCTCGAACGTGCAGACTTTTCAGCGAAATCTCTGCTCGTATGACTACATTTTATATTCTTACAAAATCGTATTTTAAATTGCTAGTCCTGTCCAAACTGTGTGTGGAACATAAGCAAAGATTTAGCTAGGCAGATGAGCAGATGATTTCATCCGCATAATAGATCATACGTAGGGGACGAAAGATCAAGACCGTACAGTTGGGCACAATAAAGAAGATACGTACATAATACTTATCTGTAAGTCGATCGATAAAGGCTGATGATGAAGTGCATATGAGACTCAAGAACCGAAGTCTCACAGTGGCAAGTGCAGTGCAGTGTTAATAAATGTCATGCAAGTTTTTACAAAGCAAACTTGTAGGTGCAACTGTAATCAGTCTTATGATCAGGTGTCATAAAATCACTTATAATCAGGTGAATGACCTGGCTTGTTATATTATTCTATAAGATACTAGAAGCGCCTCGTGGTTTCACCCGCGTTAACTACTATCCCGCGGGAACCGTTAACTTTTACGGAGTAAAAAGTAGCCTATGTTACCTGGGGATAATGTAGCTTCCCAACAGTGAAATAATTTTTCATCCGGTTCAGTATTTTCGGAGCCTATTCAATGCAAACAAACAATACAATCTTTTCTCTTTATAATATTAGTATAGATAGTATAGATAAGAAATTCGTGTCAGGTTTTTCAGTTCGTTCTTGTATAAAAAATACTTCGCTTGTCAAAATATCTCGTATTTACACTTTCAAGAGTTTTTACGTACTTTGCGTCCGGGCCATTTATTATTTGGCATCTATTCACTCATTCTCTGTGAATGCTCTCGACGGATCTTGAAGTATGAAGATAACTTTTTCTCTTCAATTTATATATTTCACCCTCGATTCGTTTGTTTTATGATGCTTTAAAATAGCTGTTAAACTTTGCGGGGAAAGTTTCTAGGTCTAGAAGATACTGGTGTCAGAACATCGGTGGTAGATGTTTTAAAAGTAATCAATACGCGAACGTTACACAACATTGAAAATGGGTCAGTTTAATGTCACATTATTCACGTATGGATACCTTTTTAAGCCTCGACCACTGCAATCAACTAAATATAAAGCAAAAACATCGCCTACAAGTCATCATAAATCAATTCTATGCTACAATTTTTGCTCAAAATCATTGTTATAACATTTTTTATACGGATCCTGATAACTACAATTGCTGCGTTAGTGTTTCTACTTTACGTTAAAAATGTGATAGTTGCGATGTGTGTTGTCGCCACAGGTACCGAATACGTTGGTACATGTAACTACTTCTATAATGGATAAACGTGTCACGCTATCACGATTATCCGCTATACATTAGTTAAAAGACTATACTTAGCTATTTTAGATTCCATCATTTTACACATACCTAAAAAGCGATTTTCATGAAACCTATCGGAGCAGTGATTAGATTTTCACTCGACGCTGAGTTTGATCATGTATCGGTCCGCAACAAATTGCATTTTCATGTGTGCTCACACCGTCCAGGGCCCGACCAAATCGTTTTCACAAACAACTATGCAAATACGAAGCAGGCGTTGTCGCGAGATAGGGGCAGAGAATGTTCAACACGCTGCGAAACAGTGACTGTGTTTCAGACATACTAAACGACGCACACTAGCAAGACAACACGAGGTAAAAATGACTTAAAGATCTATTCATGAACTAGGTACCTGTCTAGTCGAAGTTGGAAATCCAGTATGGATTCTGTCGAACGACAGGGAGCGTTCATTGGATTCGATTAGAATTGAATGAACTTGTCTACGAATATTTCGTTCGCTTCGTGACGTTTCGTGTGCTTATGTCATCCCATACATTTCCATTCTATTCGTTTCGACTTCGTTAGAAACGTTTGCCACTTGTCTAGGCCCGCTGAACCACATTTGCTAGAAAGTAGGTGATGTTAATTCGTAAGTATTAAACTTTGAATGGACGAAATTCCGAAGTACCTACTTGTAACTATAGTCAAATTAACACTTGATCCTAAATTAATAATAAGAGGTTACGATGTACTGTGAATGTATTTTGATCAAACCAGAATTTTAGTGGTAGTACCTGTTTATCAGAAGAGTTATATAAATGTATCTAATCTGTAATCTCGTAACCGGTTGTCACGTTAACATCTATTTATTTATTTTTGTACATAATAATTATGTTGAACTAAGCTCAAATACCATGAACCACTTTCACCTAAAACAAACAATAAAACATCTTACTCAGTTCCATTCCCTATCAGTTTCCATTCAATAAAATCTGTATTTTATTTACACATCAGACCGAACATTAACGAGTCTTGCATGCCATTCAACTCATGGCATTAGGGCCACGCCTGTCCATAAAAGTTGCATTGCCACTCAGCACTAAGAGTATGCATTGCAATAACTTGTCAGGCAATATACTGCGTTCGCCCCGCTGAGGCGTGAACTGTGCCCCTAGAAACCGCGCAAACTTAACTACTGCAACCATGCACGTTGTGAGAATGTTAAATATGTGTGTGTTCGCAAACACGAGCTTAATCTAAGCCTTATCTCAGCGGAACGCTGTAGACTCCAAGCGTGCATCGTCTCGACTCGCCCCATAAACCTGGCCGCATTGTGTTCCTTCCGCTCGTGAGGAAATAGTTAAACACTTCATAAAGATATGGATAGCCGTCGCAGTTGCTGATTCCCTTGTTAAATAGAAGCTTAGTAAGACTTATGTAATTGTAAACATAGTTTTCATGTTTAAAGTTTTAATGGATGTGGTCAGTATTAATTAGATCTTATTTGTATAAAACAAAACAATCTCGCGAATAAAGAAAACTACACGAGAACTTTTTCGTGTCATATTTCAAAAAAATATGTGTGAATATGTTTTATTCAATTGGCAATAATTTTAGACTGTTAACTTTTAAATTAATTCATAAAATGTTATAAAAGGTTGTAAAAAGTTTTACAGCATTACAATTTTTTTGAGAGGTTTTGACCTAAAAAAAAAGCTAAATACCTCGTTTTTGCTAAAACAACAAACATAATATTTAAAATGCATTATTGTCGAGTCGTAAGCTACCATGCAAGTTTTAGCCTGATAGATAATCGGGAAGTGCTCGTTGCTAGATTCTACCCCGAATGACAGACAGAGAATCAAGAAATTGACACAATAAAAACGTCGTAAATAGGAATAAAGTCATGCTGATAAAGATATGTACTAGTAGGTCTCACCAGTAGTGGTGTGAATCTGGATTTATTTTGTTATACGTACGACACAGCAGTGTGTGTCATTGGTATTGTATGATACATGTGCGAATTTTTACTAACCTTTGTTGAAAATTACCGCCCGACTCTCGTTATATTTAATAAGTTCTGCCAGCTCACTATCGATGTTTTAGTCATCGGACCGACCAACAGACCAGGTTGGAGAGGAGAGCAGTTTTTTGTCAGATTGAGCCGATTTAATCGTTGTTGAGACATGTAAAAATAAACCTTATCACAATGATAAAAAACTCAGGTTAAAACGTAACAAAAATCTGCTCTCCTCTCCGAGCTGGTCTGTGTGAACGGACCCTCAGAGTTTCATGTTCAACCATGTGAATCAGGCTTAAGATGATTAGGAAGTGACAGTACACAGGTTCTTGCGCACTAATGTATGCGTGAAATTAGTCGCCGCCATACATCTTGGTAATAAGCTTAGTTGAAACAAAAATCAGGAAATAAAAAATTGGCGACATAAACTGGAACGTAACTTTGTCTTTAACTTCTTTAACTTTGTCTTTCTTTTGCGTCTCTTCTCTGCTCAAAACAGCCGTGTTATTTGATTTCGCGTTTTAGTGTCCTAATGATTCCACAATTATAATTGAAGTGGTGAAAAACAAGCTAAAGTTTGCCGCTTTGGTTGATGCATGTCGATACAAAATTCATTCAGAACTAAGTACGTTGAAATCAATAAGGTAATAATTTAAAATGACGTAAATTTTGATTAGCTGATCATGGCTCGACAAGGCATCCAGATATGCCAAAAATGACATTCTTAACTGGGTTTATGGAATTTACCATTATAAATTTTCAAGGCTCGAACATTTTAAATAATAGGGTTGAAAATACAATAATTAGAATTTGTCATGTCCTTTAAACGCAGAACAAAAAACTTGTATCCTGAAAAGCACCTCTTGCTCTGCTATAATAATTTCGTAAGTCAGCCCATATTAATACCAACGTTCTATTCAAACACGTGGAGAGCCTGACATGCCAAAATGGAAGGATAAACAATACCCTATTACCTTCAGGACGCCGAGATTGAAACGAGCCTTCTCATAAATACCTACAACGGTTTACGGCGCAAACATGGATTAATAGGGCTCTCCGGATAAATTCTATGCTCAAAATCTATATTTATTTAGAACAATTTAACGCTCCGGCAGGGGAAATCTTTGTCAAGACTTTGGTCATAAACAACATAAGGAAATCGGTAAGATCATCATACATTGATATCAGCCAACGATGTTTATACTATTAGTAGTTAGGTGCATCACCTAGACCTAGTTCTATCAACTATTGCGAAGTTAATTCACCTCATGCCATTATTTAATATGAAGGTTTAAAACCAACCCGAAACAAAACACAATCAAATCAAACAAGACAACTTCTACACCACAGTCTAAACATTGTGTAGCAGTAAGTCCAGTACATTCAAACAGTACCTAATTAGAAAACAACTGAATATAAAACAATACATAATTCAACGAGGGCACAATCAGGCGAGATTCCTAATGAAACTAGAGTGCACGGTACCATCGGTTTGCGCTCGTTCCAACCTCTTCCAGTAATTATATTATGATCGCGGTAGCTTGACGTTAATTTGTGAAACTGCTCGGAAACCAACGCTTTGGAGGCAAGGCGTGGCCGTATTCAGGGTCGGATTTTAGAGGGGTTGAAGGTCAAAAAGTCATCAAACATCCCAAATTGACTGGCATAACATCGTTCAACATTTAGTGATAGTTATCAAACGCAAACTTGTTCAATATAATAAAAAAGAATATGAATCAGGTATGAATATGAATAGTATGAATCATCTTAGGTAATGATCTTTCACTACATCATTAGGTACAGAAAGTTTATCTAATTGTTTCGAGGTGTGATTAATTTTAGTCGGTTATTAACCCCCTCCTTGTCCTTGCTACGTGCATGTGCCGGGGAGGCAGAAGTCGGCAGAACAACGCTCCGTGCCCGATTAATTCAAGAAGTGGAATCCTCGGCGAATTAATGGGACGAACCGACGGACGTCGTCGTGTGTCTATTGATCGAGGGTCCGACATTGAGTGGGAATAACATAGTATGATCGCTATTTCGGGCAGGATAAACGACGTCCCATGACTACGAAATTACATGCGTAGCGTTAAAGTGTGCGTTCAATATCGAGAGACAGCTTTTTCGCGTTTTAGCCTTCAAGTTATATTCGCATTGTACGAGCGTAAACTTTGATGAATAACAACGTAAATATCCAGATGTAAGGATAAGTTTTAAGATAACTTAATTTGGACATCTAACAATCAACCACAATGAACTCTTTTAGTTATGTGGAAAACAATTTTGTTTGCATTTTACTACATAATATAGCTACTATTGTTTGAACTTGGCATAGCTTATTGAAGAAATAAGTGTCTTCGCATAATAATGTGAAATCACCTAATTTGAACGAATCAATAAAACAAACGCGGAAAAACCCACAATAAACAGATTTTCCCGAATTATATTATCATTTCATTTTTATAGTTTACAATATTTTCTTTTCCGATGTCCCTAAGTGGGGATTGGACCTTTTGCCTTTTCAGTCCCTCGGGAGAAACACGACGAATATTATTCCTCCCTTCACTTAGGGTAAACAGAGACCTTTTGAATGTATTATTATAAACTTTTGTTGTTACCGAAAATTACAACTACTATGGGCTCTAGCGTCAAGTCTCACTCGCCATTGTTGTGTTTATTATTTTTTATTTTTTTTTTTTTATTTTTATTTTTTTTTTTTTTTATTCGGTTCACAAATTGAATGTAACACCATTAGCACATAGAATTAAAATAAAAACCAGACATTCAGTGTTCATCCTAAAAACAGTGAACACAGCTTGCAATTTTGACAAGACAGTGTTGAATCTTTGCAGGTACATAATAGTTGTACCTGTGTACATTAATCAAAGTGAAACAGAATATAAATGAAAAATAAATCAGGAAACAAAAATAAGTAAAGGAATTTAACAAATAATAAGGATCCGTCAATTCACCAGAATAATATAACTTTCTTCACTTTAGCCTTTGTTGAGGCCAAAGAACCATCAAAGATATCCAAAGAGGAGCGGATTGCGTTATAACTCGATAGCATTCGATATAGAGGTGAGTGTTGCCTTATATTAGTGCGGCATCGCGGCAATTTGAAGGTCTTTCGGTTAATCAATCGACTGCCGAGACGTGGAACCTCTATGTCTATGCTCACAAGAAAATCTGGGCACAAAACTAAGCCGTGAATCAGTTTGTACAGAAACATGACATCAGATATTTTTCGTCGTACATTTAGTGCATTGAGTTTGTAATAGGCTAATCTAGCCTCATATGATTGTAACATTTTACATTTGTTCATCGCATACGTCAGCTGATACAAAAATCTTTTTTGGATACGCTCAAGTCTGTCACTATGCACAGCATAGCCAGGTGACCACACAGAGCCGTTATACTCCAGAGTACTTCTCACCAGACTATTATATAACGGAAGTAATACGTTAGGGTCTTTGAACATTTTAATTTGTCTACAAATAAAACCAGAAAGTTGGGATGCTTTTTTAACTATGTTGTCAATATGAGATCGAAAATTTAAAGAACTATCAACCGTAACTCCCAAATCCTTAATGGTCGAAACTTCGATAAGAGGTGTGTTGTTTAAATTGTAAGTGCAACTTATGGGATTTCTTTTTTTTGAAAATTTTATATGCGAGCACTTTTCTATATTCAAAATCATCTTGTTTTGGCAACACCACGAAAAAACTTTATCAATCTCATTTTGGAAAAAAATAACATCATTCTCAGTTTTTATGCGTTTAGGTGACTTTTCCTTGTTTGTTGAAGGTGGTGCGTACGTACATACCTTCAGATGTTATGACGTCACAAGAACTATACATAAACGTGTGCCCTATCTATAGCCGACGAGCGTAATAATATTTCGTCGTAAAAGCAAATACTTGTGCAATGGAATGGACTATACCTATTCTCCACTCATACTCAACTAGAGCATCTTTAATGTATTATTTTGTTACCTACTTCATTAAAGCGAATGTTACTTATTATTATACTTATATACATGGGTTTTATGAGCTATTGTAATAGTGCAAAAGTAGACTGTAATAAACGTGTCTGTTAGGTATTTATAAGTAATAATGTAAAGTTTAATTATTTCGCAGACCCTCGTAAAATTTAACAATCTATGAAACACTGTAGAATTTCTGGGTGTTAATAAGTATTCATAAAAGAAGCGAAATATTCTGCAATTGGTTAAATACTTCAGGAAGGTACGTAATGAAGACATCGAGTACATTGTGTACATCGTGTTCCTACTCGGGAAAATTATACTTGTCTGTATTTTCCCTACACAGTGTCTTCTTCCTTTCCTAACTCATTAAATTGGTATGTTTACTGTTGTAGTTTTCGTTAGTTATAGCTGAAATCTCAAAAAAAAAAAACCTACCTACTTATCAAAATTTTCAGTTTACGTAAATATGAATTGCCATAAAATATGATCATCATAATATTATTATAAGTGACTTGACTTACAGATTATAGTGAACGTCCGCCATGTTAGGTCTGTATTTGAGCGCCCTCTCAAACGCTATTTCCGCTTCCGCCATCCGTCCCTGCGCAGTCAGCACGCTGCCCAAGTTGCCGTACGCTGTTGATCGAAATAAGATACTAATTAATAAAAATAAATCATTAATTTTAATGAGCGTTCGGAAAAGATAAAACAATACTATGGATAACCACAAGATTATTTAAAATGTCCGTTCTTCATTTCAGTTCCATTGTGTGTTCGATTATCACACAACCGTAGGTTTTTTTCTGAGCATAAAGTTATATTTTTGAAACAGCGGTTGTCATAGTTCCTGGTTTCCTAGCAATAAACAATTAACGCACCATTGTTCCAACTAAATCGGATGAACGAAGTGCGAACGCATGAAAGACGAACAAACAAACACATCCACATTTATTTATACTTAGCTATATATACGATTTATATTTATTTCCAAATAAGTTTGAAGAGTAAAGTTGATATTTTTGCAGTTTTCTCATGCAGATATAACCCATTGATCCAAGACCCCAAGCTTTTGTTCGGAAATTAATGTCCTCGCAGTTGGGTGTCATTTATGTTTGCAATAAAAATGTTATAAATAGGAAGTAGGAAGAAGAAACTGAAATTATAGGCGCCATAAACGTAACAAACGTGGGTAGGGTAGCGCGCCTTGTGTCACTCCTATTATTTTATTGGCTTAGCTATTGATTGAAGAGATGCAATAGATTTCCGGCTACTGCCAGTTATTACTCTCATTCATTATAAGTATAGTTTTATAGTTTAGACGAATAGTTTGATCTTATCATCTCATCATATAATAACTTCAAACTAAACAGTTAGTATGTAAAAAATATGATTTTTATCTTATAAATAAATATTAGCAGAGCTGTGATAACATGCGTTATGAAAAAAATTTAGTAACATTATTAGACATTATCGTAAATAAATCAAAGATATCGAAAAAAGGGAACGCAATGAAAATGTTTCGGTATCTCATTTCCGGCTTCATGACTAACCCGTACGTCTCCGCTATTGATTACCGATTACTTAAATAGATGCTCTACATTTAACTGCTGTGGCTCGTCCTAATTACTTTTTGGAACGGAAGTGTCTCGGGAAGTTGCTTTCTGTGAAGCGACACATCGATTCTTTCTAATAGCGGATTTCCCACGACGGAAATATCAGCAGTAAAACAATCCGTCTAAACTTAGAATTGCAGTACGCAATGATCATTTAAAAACATATTTAGGTATAATCAAAGGTAAGTACGTAAATCTTTGTGTGATAGAGTTGAAAACCAGAAGTTGTAATATACGATGCGAACTTCTGGTTGTAGTGTATTTTGGGCTAAGACGAGCTTCAACTTAGTTAATGGATATAATGGAGGCGATATTGGAGGAATATCCATTTTACGAAGCACGAACAGAAAATAACTTTGTGTCTAAAGCAATAATAGGGTAAATGAAGTTACCGATATCCAATTATCCATTTCACTTACAATGGAACTAAGACACTTATACAGAATGAGATCCAGTTTAAGATTAGTGAAATTATTATAGTGAAAAGAGATTGCGTAATTTTAGTTCGAACCTCTTCTTTTCTTCTAGCATCATCTACTATTATTGAAAACTAGCAAATAAGGTGATGACGTTATTGTTAAAGATGGATTTGGTGACTGTGACTGGTGACTGTTCACGTAATATGTGGCAATATCGCTTGTCAATGTTTGCTGCTTTGCTGTGATTGCTTGATTGATTGTTGTTAATGTGGCTCATGCGTTATGGTCTTATTATAATCTGTTGTTCTTCATTACAGTATTACTAATTACAACATTTTATATAAGATAATAGGTGTTTATAATATGTGCCCTCCGATTTATTTCTGGTGGCCTACATACAGTACGGCTTACGGATGGTACGTACTTATAAAACCGCGCACATGTTATATGCGTATTCAATTTGTCATTTCAAAGCCACGCCAACCATAATTTGATTTCCAAAGCTTTTCTGTATCGAACGGGATTGTCTCTGACATGAATATGTAGGTGCCGTAACACTAAACTGTGAGTGTTGTTGCGGGTACTGCTCTTCAAATCGAACATAGTATGGAGAAGTACTACTATGTTATTTATTTTTTTAAGAAAATAAACTTTCATTCGGCCATTATCTCGCTGGGTGATTGTACCCTTATCAATTTGTGTAAGTATGTAAAAATTTTATACTAATGTCAACCGATCCAACCTTATTCCTACTGTCTATTCAAAGGTTGTCTGGTAGTATCGCTTAAAGCGTTAGAACTACCCATTGCCCCTATAATTAAGTGTGTACTTTCTGTGTTCTATACAAACTTTAGAGTCAACAATATCTATCTATCTATGCTGAGTTGTTACAACTATGCACAAGTCACACGCACAAAAACTCGTATTGCAGAAAGTTTAGTAGGAAATTTGATAGAGAGTAGTAATAGGATTATTGTAGCGGAGGTCTTAATCGATGTAGTTTTTGCAATTGACAGGGTTAATTTCTACTGCGCTCTAAAGAGGTTCATTACACAGGCATCCGGTGTGGACAGCTGTGTGATTGCTCCGAGACTACTTGCCACCAACTGGTTTCCAGTAATTCTCAGTTCGTGGATAGGACTTCAGAAAAATTGCTCATCTAGCGCTTGTTTGTAATTTATTCTGCATATTGTGTGCTACATCAGCGACTTTGCTTTCTAGCAGCTTGCAGTTGTAATATGAAAGTTTACTACACACCTTTTCTAATATTCATTCAGGTTATTGTAGGTTGTGTACTGAGTATAATCCATGTTATAAAAAACGTAATTGAACTTATTTTGGCGTCACAAACATTAAAACTTTCCACATTCATTGTATCCCTGCTAATATTATATGAAAGTGTGTTTGTTGGTTTGCCCTTTTTTCAAGCAGAAACGGATCACCGTAATAATTGATGTATTTTTTGCCTACCTACCTACCTTTACCCTTGTAAGTACAGTATTAATGTGTGTAATGCTGGTAACGTCGCAATTATTAAATAATCTATGTTGTAGAAGAAACCGTTGGGCATAGCGCGTTTAAATTAGAATAAAGCATAATTTGAAAAGATCCATAATATGAACGCAAACACAGTCAACAACAAATGTACGATTATTAAAAAATAACAAATACACACAGCGCTCGCATAACAAAATGACTTTTGTTAAATTTGTTCCATTGAGTTTAATTAGCCAGTTAAACATACAAATAGCGGGTGCGGTTTGATTTCAGCGGGAACCTAATTAATTATTTAATCTTTTTAACTTTCAGCTGTATAGTAAATGTATAAAGTGATTAAACCTTATATAAAAGTCATGAAGGTGTCAAATTATCTAGATACCTAAATTACAAATTTTAAATTATAGTAGTTTGTTCAACAAAGGACGAAAACGACTCATTGTTCATGCTCATACCAGTGCTTTGCCAACTGAGTGTCGCGAGGGTGTCACGTTCACTATGAAATAAAAAAATATACAAATCAAATCTTTTAAATCCAATTTGCATTGCTGTAAATATTTTACTGATTATAGCGCAAATAACAACTTTTTAAATTTATTCTGATACATGCACACGTACGCATACATCCAATTTTTGTCAATCAAATTTAAATTCATTTTCAATAGTTATACATTATTTTGGCTTCGCACGTTTTGTGCATTAAAGTAGCCTTTTCTAAGAAATTATGTCAAAATGGGACATCGAAAAGTATAATCTTCAGCATGTTGATAATAGCAAGTACAAATTTAACAACAAACTTTTGTAACACTAAGGCGGAACAATCACTTTTGCCTGCGGTAAACTGATGTTATACGACATACGTTATAGTAAAAACATATTAATACACGAGATACCTATTACAATATTAATAAAATATATTTTGGTCAAGTAACAACACGTAATTTGGTCGACGCGAGTGAAACCGCCGGCGTAGCTAGTGGTTCACTTAGGTAGATAAACCAAAATAAACATTTTCATAGGCATGATTACCTAAAAAAATATATTTACTTGTTTACTGTGTCTCAACAGCTTATCAATACAAAAATACGTCTGAAGTAGAAAAATCTACTCCAGATGCTACCATGAAGATAAAAGTAATAAGCTTTGAGAATTGTACAGAAATAGCAACCTTATGTGTTTCCCTTGTATTTGGAAACTGAATGCCGCCAATGCGGGCTTATTGAGAGGCACAATGAGGGATCAAATCTCGCCGACCCTCCTGGATTACGATAACAAAAGACATTATCAAATAAGCAATAGAGCCAGCCCCGCAAAACCTTTATATTGTGTCTTTCGGGTATCGTAAGTTGACCTTATAAACAGCTTTGCCAAAATAGACTTGCGCAAGTACAAAGCGAGACTTTAGTCTTGATTACAGACTTTGTGTCCAAGTTAAAATCGTATTTACGCAGGAGAAATAAACAAGAAAGTTCATGAGTACGGAATCAATTTTATTGCGCTAATTAAAGAAACAATGAACCGCAGGTAATTACTGCTACCATAATAATTGCTCGGTGAGTTCGTCTTGCGAGTCTGCGTAGAAAATAAGCACGTATATAAAATTGTAACAGCGTGCTTGCCCTAAATAGGGCACATCAAAAAGAAAATAAAAATCTTATCCCATTTACGATCGGAACCATTAGCTGTAAGAAAAACATAGAGCGAAAAATATAAGAGACACAACTCCCAGCGTAACTCACTCGTACTGCCACTGATTGGAATATCGGCCTGAAAGCTTTTTTATGTACACATTTTCACGGGTAATACGCATAACATTGGCGCTGGTGTTTATATTATGTTCACCTGTTTATTACCTCATATTTCCTTGTTAACACGGAACAGATGTTGTGTTTATTGTGCTTTTTAGCACTGTCACGAACTAATACAATTTTGTGTTTAACCGTGTGTACAAAAAAGTAGGTATTGCGACGACAATATTTTTATTACCTACGGTTTTTGAGAGCTCAAAACAGGTAAGCAAATATATTTGCGAGTATGCCTGTTTACATTAAGCCCAAGCATTGCCCTAGGCATCGCTTGAATTGACATTTCCAAGGGTCCTTTAGGCGATGTTTAGGCTTAGCGAAAACGGGATTAGGCTTTTTAACGTTTCTTAATAAAAACATGACTAAAATAAAATGGTAATTTCTGTTGAGTAAATTATGTCATTCTCTGTTCTGGGTAGGATTCAAAATTGTATCAAAGGTATTAAAAGTAAAATAAATGGAGGTGGATTTTATTACAGTAATAACGTAGACGGTACTTACTTGAATTGGCCCTTAGAGTAATAAACTTACGTACTACTTGCACAGCCGCATTGTAATCTTGTTTCTAATATAAACTTTGCCTTCTAAGATCATGTATCAGAGTAGTGGTGGCTTATCTACCTACCACACTATCATATAATACCTATTATATGGCTTATGAAAATCTTAATCACGCAGGAAATTTTGAAATTTTGCATTCTGGGTATTTTCCGATGACAGTGTTATATCGGCCTATATTATATTTTTAATATCTCTTTCAAAATTATGTCAATTTTTGATTAGAAAGCTTTTCAATTGCCCAACCTATGTCTATGTCTGCGCTATGTTACTGACCCAAGATTTGCATATTATATAAGACATCATATTTATGAGCTATTTTCCAATTTCTACATCTGGTAGTTATACCCTATTATGGAAGTAGTCGTTTTCAATAAGCTTTTATACCCTTATATAATAGAGGTTATTGACAGTATACTATACACCTGCCTGCCCTGACAATAAGCTACCTCGGATTTTCCTTTTGTATTACCATTTCAATAGATTTACTCTCAAAAGATTCAAGCATTATTTAGTCGGAAGGTACCAGAATAACCTCGAATGTTGAATTAGGTCGAATATTGGCTTCGTTTCAGTTTACCCTTTATTGTAATCACAGGAAGGTCACGTATTGTTCGTGTTCAAATTAAATCTCAATCGCACAATGGTAGGTAGGTAGGTACTGCTTTTGTTCAAGCCAAATTGAAAAATAGGATAGGATATTACACCAGGCACTTAAGTAATATTATTGGTATTATTGTACAAAATTTAATATCTGATGAATTTATCAAACACAATTGTGTATTGTGTTTCACTGATCTAATAATCTAAAAATCGTGGTATTTGAAACTCGTTATGAAAATATATTACTACATTGGATAGCATAGTAATAGGCATTGCAACTATTTTAGATATAAAATATGTGACCATTACCATGGAAAACCTCCGTACATATATACTAATAAAGGTTCGCCTACATAATATCATATCGGTTGTGTGTCTACCTAAAAATACTTCTACAAATATTACTAAATTATGATACGATTAAATGACTTGTTAATTCAGTTTTTTCAGCCATCTGTAAAGTTCACCAGAGGTCTAATTCCGAAAGGAACTTCCGTGTAAGGTATTATAGAGATAAACAGTAGTAGAGCGACACTTGGCGTCCATTGGCCAACTGTCCAACTAAGTTTGCGACACCTAAGTAGCCGTGAGACAAGTTTGCGGCGGAGATAATGGCGTTAATCTCTCGAGAGTCGCCACTCGAGCCGCAGTAGACGACAGTTACAGAGCTTTATATAAAATATATACTGTAATAAACACCACACCAAAGCTCAAACAACGCTGCAAAAAAAAACGGTTTTATCAATAGCTCTGTTTCTACTCATCAGATTAAGAACTCAAATACGAGGTCATCATTTTCTCCAAGTCTGATAGTAAGCATCTAAACCGCACTGCAATCGTTTAAGTAGTTTTCACGTATATAACGTTACGTCAATAATGTAAAATGGGTACATTTTGTAATAACCTACTTTGTATGGAAATAAGCTAGCAGGTTAATCCTTCACCTGTTTCTATTATTGACAATCCTATACCTGTTTTTCAAGGCTGGTTTCTATAGAACCCAGTATAAATGTTATTCTACAAAAACAAGAGAGGCAATGTACGGTTGAGAAAAATGTATACTGCGTTCGAGGTTTGTGCTATCGGACCCGAAGATGGAGTCGATAAAGCCCCGGCTTACCCGATTACCACACAGACTGGCCGCTGAAGTGTTGTAAGAAGTACGTGGCCGATTAACTATCGATTAGCGCGATTGGGATCACATACGCTTAATTATGGATTTCGAATGACTACGCCGTGCAAACGAAATATAGGCCAGAGTTTTCATTTATCTTAGCTAAAATTAGAACTCATCTAGTACAACTATGAAAAGAACATGGAAAGAGAATAGTTTTTCTATCTTTAGTGTCAAAAACCTCGATTGTGACCGCAGAAGTAATTCGTTGTAACACCGGCCCGATATATCAGTTATCATTGCGAAAGGTGTATTGGATAAAGCTGGGCTTAGCCGATTAGGTCGCGTCACCGTTCGCTGTCCGAGACCTGACCGGGCCCGGATCGTGTAATAGGACCGCCTCGTGATTGGCTTGTTTCGAAAACCCGCCAGAGACAAATTGGATCCAGTTAGCCTTTAGGACACGTTACTGAAAGATAAAAGGAAAACAACTGCTATTATTTCCATGAGAGATGCAGTTTTGTGTGTCCATCGATCTATTGTGGTGTTTTCTCTGTGCGTAAATAGTGAGATGGTTTATTTTTTGCGTATTTTATGCAATACACACTTACCTAACAAATATGCAATTTATTATGCATTCCACTTCATCACACCTAATAATTATCTTAACTATGTAGCTAATTTCCACAGTTATTTATTAAAAATTGTATATACGAAATACACCAACGCGTCTCAAAGTATTAGATGTTACGATTATGTAGAAGTTTTGAGTAACGTAATTACTTTATTCTCTGATATTAAGCTTTACAAGAAAATTTCTCGAAGCTATTGTTTATTGTTAAAGGATAAACTCTGAGAGATCTGCTTGACTTGAACTATTTTCCACAAATTAACAGGTTCACAACAATGGTTCGTTAATAATCCACTATTTAAGTAGGAAAATGTTCACTGCTGAGTTTTGAACTAGATCAAACTTTAAGTAGAGTAAAGGATTTGTATAGTTTGTGTTACAAAGGGATCGCATAAAAATAACTAAAGTTAGGTAAATACTTAGTCAGGTCATAAGTATTGTCACACAGTAAAAACTTTTCTTTTAGAATGCTGGCCACAAAAAAGTTTATTGAATTCGAATTTCGAATTGTTCATGAAAATAAAAATGTATACTTATTAGAATTTTACTCATTTTTAAATATGGAGTGGACGCTTAAAGAAGACCGTGTTGCAGTTATTGCGTTGCATCGTTGCGGTTACGCGCCAATTCAAATTTTTGACATACTGAAAAATTTGAATATAACCAAGAGATTCGTTTATCGTACCATCAAACGATACAATGAAGACTCTAGTGTAGATGACAGGTCAAGAAGTGGTCGCCCTCGGTCTGTTAGGACTCCAGCAGTGATAAAAGCTGTGAAGGCGCGAATTCAAAGAAATCCCAAACGTAAGCAGAAACTGTTGGCCCTTCAGATGGGATTAAGCAGAACCACGGTGAAAAGGGTGTTAAATGAAGACTTAGGGCTTCGGGCATATCGAAGAAAAACAGGACATCATTTGAATGCTCGTCTAATGGACCTGAGACTGAAGAGATGCCGCGCTTTGTTGAAGCGGTACGCGGGAAAAAAATATCGGGAAATTGTTTTTTCGGATGAAAAAATTTTTACCGTAGAAGAGAGCTACAACAAACAAAATGATAAGGTGTACGCACACAGTAGTGAAGAAGCGAGCAACCGTATTCCGCGTGTCCAACGAGGTCATTTTCCATCCTCGCTCATGGTATGGTTGGGAGTGTCTTATTGGGGCTTAACAGAGGTACATTTTTGTGAGAAAGGTGTAAAAACGAATGCAGTTGTGTATCAAAATACAGTCCTGACGAACCTTGTGGAACCTGTTTCTCATACCATGTTTAATAACAGGCACTGGGTATTCCAACAAGATTCGGCGCCAGCTCATAGAGTGAAGAGCACACAAGACTGGCTGGCGGCGCGTGAAATCGACTTCATCCGGCAGGAAGACTGGCCCTCCTCCAGTCCAGATTTGAATCCGCTAGATTACAAGATATGGCAACACTTGGAGGAAAAGGCGTGCTCAAAGCCTCATCCCAATTTGGAGTCACTCAAGACATCCTTGATTAAGGCAGCCGCCGATATTGACATGGACCTCGTTCGTGCTGCGATAGACGACTGGCCGCGCAGATTGAAGGCCTGTATTCAAAATCACGGAGGTCATTTGGAATAAACTTTAGTATCATAAGAATCTATGTTTTGTTAAGTTCATTTTGGTATATAAATGGTTACATAATGAATAAACTTGTTTCAATTATTTTATATAAAACATGTGACAGAATTTATGACCTGACTAGGTATTTAAAAAGATATAGAGTTAAGTATGCCAGCTTCAAAGGGTGATCAAACCCTTAATTATATTATAGCTAATTGCGTTCCCATTACTGAGAATGTTTACTCTCTGAAACCTACATGTGAGTTAAATTGAATTATAACTCCACTGCTATTATTATCTCAAACATCATACGCCAAATGAAAACACAACTCTCATTCCACAATATTGGTTAAAATTGTAAGTGAATCGTGTTGGCATGTTCAACACATCCAATCAAATGGCTCCTCGATAATTACTGGTAGCGTTTATATACTTGTTCTGTCAATGCCAATTATGTGAATAATTAAAGCAAGCGGTTGTTTGTAAGGCCCGGCTTATCCTTGTCACTCAAGCCTTGTCTATGAATAATGAAACGCTGCGCTGTACGGACTGAGCAATTGTTTTGTGGCCTATTTTTCGTTTCGACTGAATTAATTTAGGCGATTACTTAATAGTACATAGTTATAAGTTATTACTGTTATCATTGATTCAGCTAACATTATATTAGGCTATTACGGTACAGAACCAAACGGTAGATGATAGGTGAAGGATTTTTACTGCTTTGCGCACCTTCAAAGTTTTATTACCACCATTCCGCTACCTATTACGTGCAAATTGGTTGAGTTATTATTTTAGTATATTCAATTAATGTCAGTTTTTGGTCCAATAAATTGATAATTAATACCTATACTTAGATATAATAAATAATGATATGTAATCTTTTTTAGTATTACTGTTGTCAAAATGGTAATACGTAGCAACAAAAGCACACGATGGTTAAAACCGTGAAACTCTTAGTATAAACAAAGGTTCGATATATTTTTATAAACTAATTCATTAATTTATTTGTCTAATTATGTCAAAACCAATTACATCAACTAAAGTTAACATTTTACAATAGGTAATATACCTACCTATTACTAATTTATATCACTTCTTCAAAATAACTGAGACCTTTATTCATGACTCTTAAACACGTGTACTGAACTGCAAACACTGCATTATATTACGTGTGCGGAAACATGAAACTGCGATACTAATATCTCGAGAGTGTATTGTGCGAGTTGAGCGTAGAAAAGTGGAGGCAAACAGCGGACGATGCCAAGATATGCTGACTAGTATATAGCACAGTACATTAATCTAGACAGTGGTGTTGGTACACCAAGCTAAATTAAAATGGAATTTGACAGCCCTATAGAATTATAGCTGTCCCTTTTCTTTTTACAATCTATACTATAATAATATTATAAAGAGGAAATATTTGTTTGCATTGAATAGTCTCTGAAACTACTGAACCCATTTGAAAAAGTCTTTAACTGTTGGGAAGCTACACTATCCCCGGGTAGGCTACATTTTATCCCGTAAGAAGTAACGGTTCCCGCGGGATAGTAGTTAACGCGGGTGAAACCGCGAGGCGCATCTAGTGAGTTATAATAATGTTTAATTCACACATAATCAACAGCAGAACCTACAAAAAGCGACTCTTACAGTTACTAGTTCGATATTTAGTTTTGTTGACCGCTTAATGTCAATTAGAGTGGTACAGTTGACACCTAAACACCGAAATTGTCTCTAATAGGTGTGAGAGCATGGCATAGTAGACGAAGGAGACGAGCAATCATTTGTAATAATTCTCCATTCTATATCCGTTGGCCACATCCGTAGACTGCTGGCACCAATTGTACATAATATGCTTTTTGATTCGATAATGTGATGAATTTATACATGTAGGGTTATGAATTAATAAGTCTTTAAGCACTTTTCACATCTTTTATTTGCCAGATAACACCGTAACACTAGCGCGTACCCGTCCTCTTCCATACATTCGCCATATTGTATTTTTTTTACGTTCTGCTTCCCTTACGTTCCGATTCCCACATAAATTTATAGAATAGCCTACGCATAAATTAGTCATGTACATGTACAATACTATTGCCACTCCGCTCCAAGAAATCGTTCTACTTGGCTTGATTTAGGCAAGTAGTTTTTTATATACATACCTAATTATGTTCTCGTAGTATCTGGAATAGGATCATGGAGAGTCTATATCATGTTTTTAGAGGTTTGTCTAAATTCAAAGTACAGATAAAATTAGTAGTATTGTGAGCTTTAGCTTTAAAATTATCCACATCCTCATGGTTACTCAGTATCTATGTGTAAGTGGTATGGGGGTCGAACTCAGATTTTGAATTTACGTGGAGCTCTTATGCGTAAATTTATAATGCTTTGGACTTTTTCTACTAACTATATAGAAGGAAATATAACCCACTTCACCATGAACCGCCTGATTTATACCAAGACACTGGCTGCCAATTGCTATTCCACACTACGGCCACGGTTTAACATATCATATCACGGTTTATTCTGCTTTATGGCTTTGATCGGTGTATTGAAAGCAGTTTAACCAGATATATTGATAGTCCATATCCCTCGGGATCGGCGATTGAAGACCTAATACGTTTTCGTGGGTTATGGAGGTACAGTTGGGTCAAATGAGTACTTGATAAAGGTTGTTCGGGTAATCGTTGCTGTATGAACATACAATTATGATAACTTTGGATTTGTTGTATGATTTTTAGAGCTTAACTCTGTGAGATGTGTTATTTTTTCAATATCAAAACATTGAAGTATACTGAAATTCTAGTTATACATACTACGGCAAGTATATCATTCATTTATCGTTTGATAACAATATAATTATAACAATACCCAGCTCACAATAGACTCATGACAAAGTGATAACTCCTCGGGGCGTTTACGAAACTTTCTACCCAATTCATGTTTAAAAGATGATTTGTAAACTGTTTCCGGAAGCCAAGTAACTATTGTATTGGTATTTAATCCCCATGAGAAAATAACTTGTGTCACAGCTGCGGCGACCGGCGCCCTCAATATTTGTGATTTCGTAACTCGTAAAATACAAGAAGTTAGACAGGAACTTTTTAAAAGCGACTTCCCGAACCTCTTATTTCTTCCTCACAAACCCATCGCAAAAAAGTTGGATAGTTTTACATCGGAGACCCTTCGACAAAGTGTCACAGTTTAAGTGAAGAGAAAACAATTTGTAACAATGTGTACAAATATTAAAAAAGACTTCCCGTAAAATACCTTTCAATACTTTTATAATTAGGTTTATATCTCCTGTATTGCACAGGGCTCAGTAACATTTTTACAAAAATACAAACATGTTTTAGCTCAACTTTCGAACGAACTAGGTTAAGAAATAAAGCAAACAAATAAAATATTCATACACAATCGTGTTTCGAAACAGAGGCTGAACAACAATCCAGATTGAGTTCAACATTCGCCGTATGAAGTGAGGCAAAATGAGAACCATCGGACAAAACTTTTCTCTTTGCGCGAAAGTTTGTGATGTGAACAGAAACCCGTGGCGCTCCCTCGGGACGTCGCACATGCATGTTTAATGGCGTCCTAGAAAGGTCAAGAGTCTGAATGTGAGTGGAGGTAGTGAATACATTACCAGCTCCCGAGTGGGCAGGTTCTCACTACAGCAAGCGTGACAGCCTCTTTCCTAAGGTAACATCAGCAACACGCCACAGACAGGTAGTTTGTAGCTGTCTCTCAAACAAATTAATTGTGTCTTAGTTTTGAGTTGTAACGAGGGAGCAACTCAAACAAACTTTTGAGGAAGGTACAAAATGGAAGCGCTCGCCTATCCGGCTTCGAACATTATGGCGTGAACTCGCGAAATTTTGACGTTGACTCACTGCGCACACCTAATAATACCTACGGAATACCTACGTTGCTCTTCAGAATATCTCAAGCTCATATAGAAACTTACTTATACGGAAAAGATCATTAGGTTTTCCATTAGCAGAGCTGTGACAAACGATAACCCAGGCTTCTTAATTATAAATGGTAAAGTGAAAGAAACCATTACAAATGATAAAGAAGAAATTTGTGGCACACTGGCTGTGCGATAGTCATTCAAAGAAAGCTTTAAGTCAAAACAGTTTTATCATTGTGTTTAGAAAGCATGCAGCAAATATGTATACTAAAGAATATGCGTTAAAACATACCTTTAGGCGGATTGATGTGTAAAGCGCTTCTGAACAGGCTCTCTTCGTCGCGCCAGTCGAGGTTTCTTCGGAGCGTATATCCGCACATGGCACACAACGTCAACAGTAAGCTCAACATAAACGCCCTGCTTCTCTTGTCACTTCGGACCCAGTCACGGGTCATCACTCCGGCTCCCAGGCCGAGCAATAAACAGAAACCAACACTCGGTATGTATAAAACGCGCTCCGCTACCACGAAACCGACGTAGAATAAGATATTCGAAGCGGGCACGAAAGGTAGAACCATAAATGCCATGAACATCAGCAAAGCAACCTGAGGGCTGCGGTAAACGTTCCTCTGGACGCTATGAGGCTTGGTTTTCGCATGCGATACGGGGCAAATGCAAGTAGAATTGTGCATCATTATATTATTGTTGTTGCTTGCGCGGCACACACTCGTGTGCTCATCAGTGAGTGTATGTTTGCATCCAGTGCACGGACACAATAGCTTTTTAGATGAAACATTCTCTTTGTGCGGTGCATTATAGCTTTTTCTCTCGACGCAATCTTGTCCTCTATTGTACTGTTTACAGTAATTGTAATTCCATTTGTGCTTAATTTTACAGTTCTGTTTTTTATAATACTTTGTTTCTCGCACGT
This sequence comes from Hylaea fasciaria, assembly GCA_905147375.1. Lineage (NCBI taxonomy): Eukaryota > Metazoa > Arthropoda > Insecta > Lepidoptera > Geometridae > Hylaea > Hylaea fasciaria. The sequence continues at coordinate 5,608,849 of LR990201.1, forward strand.
AGCCCTCTTGGGGTTTTCTGAATTCATTTACCAATGTTCTCCAAGTCACCTTGGAAATTATGGCGTAAAATATTACTGTAGATATATTCCTCGGGTCGAATATGGTAGTTATTCTGGGTATCGCATCCATCGACCAGTCGAAGCTGAGATGGAAGGGGTAGACGAGGAGGAAGAAATTGAAAACTGGAAGATACGCGAAAGTGTAGAACCGCGTGAGTATCGATACATCTCTGGACGCGGGGTTGTCTGCGGCGGCGAAGGCGGTGGGCGTGCCAGCTAGCCGCAGCCTCCAGTACAGCAGTGCAAGACCCCCCGTGCTGAGCGCGCACACACTACGCCAACGATACTGAAACAAATGAACACACATTGTAATCAATACATCAAAAATAACAAACGCAACAAATATTTAATTTAATTTACTTTTGAAATCATTTCTGAATCCGATATTCCCAATACAACAAAGTTTGTTTATTAATACTAAGAGAAAAGTTAGGAATTTCAAGTTTTATTTTTCTAAATATTCTTTGCAGCCAACTTCATAGTGATTGATTGCCTCCAGGCCATATTTCATTAATATCTGTCAGAGAATTTGCCGCGATATTTCGAGATTGCTTAATATTTTTTTTACGAGAGATATTGATAGCTTTTAACATATTGAGCCATTGTTGTATTGAGGCATGTTAAAAGTCATGAAAGTAGTATAACCTGAATAAATTCAGCGACTTAAACACAACTGTACTAGTCAATATATCCCAATATCTGCAAATGGCCACGTAGCGATCGCTAAATCAATTCAATATCTTTTAATGTGTTACCGTACCAATCTATGAAAGCAATAATTTTAATCCTCAGCGAAGGAAACTCGATAAAACTAATTTATAAAGGAGCGAATCGCGGCGAGTCGTCCCTTAGGTTATTAAATTACCCACTACTGGGTCTAAGCCACACATATACGTATAGTGGCGATCCTCTTTATGATTAATATGAAAATACGATCAGTTAGGTATTTTAATCCACTTAAAGCGGTGTTATTATGAAAGTTTTCACGGTTATTTACTGTCGGTGGGGTTCGAACCGCGCGAGCTGGGAGCCCGGCGGGCGCGTGGACCGCGGTGGCTTGTTAGTTGCGGCAAGCTCGAGGAAAAGATTTATGAAGGTTCCCTCGTCCCCTGCCCGAGCTGGCCCAGGGGAAACCCTGCGCAGAACTAACGACGCCGTTTCGGATTTCCAGCACAATTTACACCACACCGAGGGCTGCTGCGTGGGAGCGAATCGGAAATCTCGGAGAACTTAGATGAAGAACGAATTAATCAATCCGAGAGATACGGCGACTGAATAATTTAACGTGCCTTTTAACGCCAAAAAAATGTTCAACCCACCGTAAAAATAAGATTAGGCCCGTAAGCAAATACCTACCAAAAATAACGTCCCGCAACGTGGCAAACCAATTCAAAGTGTATTTCTATTCGACACAAGCAAAGAAAAATGAATATAGTCAGTCTTATTAAATAGGTACCAAATATCACATTCAGCAAAGATGCCTCAAACCTATATTATTTCAAATATTTCGTCAGCGCCGAGTGAACCGAGTCAAAGCAAATAATTAAATGAATTAAGCGAGCGAGCCTGGCCTAGCCGTCAGAACGGCGCTTATCTGGAAAATTTACTGGCTAGCTGACATTACCATCGCCGCCTCGCAAATGCCGACTCATTTGGCAGTCCGTTTGAAAAACCCTCAGCTCTAAGTAGTAACAAATTCACATTCGTAATGTCCGGATTTAGTAGGCTGAAGTTGAAGAAAATTAAATAAACTTCTACTATTTCGCCTCCGTCTAAAAAGTTTCGAATTTCGTTTTTTTATAACGTCGGAACAATTTCAGTTTTTTACTTACATGCCGGTTAGAATTATTACATATCAGACTAATGTTATTTGACAGTCAGTTTCTCAGAAGGCCAAAATGTGTTATAGTAAAATTTAATTATTTCTGACTTATAATGATAATGTATTGCGGTGACTATCAAAGAATGAACATGACAGATATGAGTTTGAAATGCAAATAAACTTTGCCTACAGACGCATAAGCTCACTGAGGTGGTGACGGTCCTGAGGGCTCCATTAACTTTAACACCGTCATAACTATATGTCGAAATTCTACAACAGGAAAAAGCTTTTTAATCCCACCGAATGGAACATTCGGTGTAATAAAATTATATAATGTTTGTTTAGAAGCAAACAAGTAGCAATCCACCAGCTGTTCTTTTATTTTTTTATTAGCGATTTTTGGAAAAGGCGCACGCTATTGAAGAGTATAATGAATAATCGATAATTGGTGAACAGTTGTCTAATATGACCATTATAGCATGTCGTTATAGATAATACTTAGGGCTAGGGTGTTAATATAGGTATTCTAGAATGGATTACTGTTGGGGAATGGTTTGCCTCTCAACTATAAATGCGATCACAAGCAAGACGAGTTACTTGACGCGACATTGTTGCCGAACTAGTAATTTTACTCGACTTTATCGTAATAACAGTATATTATGTATATATGTGTATGTGTATGTGTATATATATGTATATGTTTATGTATATGTGTGTACTACATAATAAATATACATAGAAACGAAAATGCAATGCATTCCACATCGCAGTATAAAGCATCTTCCTTTCAATCTGCATAATGGCACGGCATACACTAAATGGGTACATAACTCATGCTAGGAGGAGATGTTTCATAACGTGCATCGCTATTTCGTAGGTAAATAAGCAAGTATCCTGCGGCGAACAAATTTCATATCGTCATGAGCAGGTAACGGCTGAAATTCGGCTCACGTAGTCCCAGCAGCAAATAATATTATAAGAGAAATCATGTCTGTGGGAATATAACTTTACCCGTTCTTCCTCGTCTGACGTGGATACCTATTTATAGTTTCTCTGCGCCCCGTGGCGTTTCCCACATTCACTACTTACGAACTTATACAAGTTTTGTGTATTATTCACTATATTCAAAATGGCAGGCCAGTGGAAACTTTGCGCTGTGGGGATTATAGTAGACAGTTCTAAATTGCACTCACGCCGCGCACGGCCACTGAAAATGGGTATTGATAAAGTGAAATGCCCATACAATATACAATACATACGTAGGTATAGCATACAGAATATTGTTTAGCATAAATTCTCAGAATTCTGTCCAGGCTCTTTGTGAATTGTTGTGAAAATTTAGTGAAACTGTAATGATTCCTTGAAATAAAGTAATCAGAAAATTTCCATACCAATATGTACCTACCTACATTGAGCGAATAGTTCCTATTTGATACTTAAATGTAACTTGTAAGTTTAAAAAATAAACGGGAAAGTCTAACAAATTGTGGTGTGCTACAAAGTACATATACGTGCATTAAATACAGCTGCTTCCTCAAAATATGTAGGGCATTGCAAAGTCATGTCGCGCATTCAGAGGCACAATAGAGCCAAATACCGCATTCATTACCCGCTTGCTATTCCGCGCCAAACGCTTCCTGACTGTCAGTAATACAGGAAACCTGGCTTGTCAGTAAGATTCAGCTCCTTGGAAACACAACACAGGCTTCGTTCTATATTGTTGTGAGCTAAACACTAAACAGTGTACCAAGTACTGCGGCTTTCCAGGCCGAAGGATTGGGGTAGGCAAATAATTACCCACAATAATATACGTAGAGGCAATTGTGATTCTAAGGCAGTGATATGTTAGCTACAGTTCCCGTGTGAGTGGAAATTGTAATTAAAGATGGAATAATTTGTTTCTAACATGGACGTGTAATTAGGTTGATGTGCTTGAAATTTTCAATATTTATTGGGGACTTTGGGAGTCTACGCATCATTACTACAAAGTTTGTTTCAATCCACAAATAGAATTTGGTTTTGAAACCAGCGTACTTTTCATTTTGTTTAAACACTTATATATTGCCCCGCTGGGCAAAGGTCTCGACCATTTCTTTCCATTCCGTTACAATTGAAAATTATTTTCAAATAAAATTAAAGATTCCAGTCCGTTTTATATATTTGTAGTGATTTCTGTGGAATTAATTATTTTACAAAATATATGAAATTACTAGGTAGGTAGTAATTTACCTATGTAGATACCTACTTATTATAGTCCGTCTACATATCATCACCTGTTTTATCGCTACGAAGTGCTACGCGTCTACGCCGTAGTGCAGACTCTACGTCAAGGTAGTAAGATCTTCATTTTGTTTTTTTATGCCTATCGGATAGGCTCATATGAATTACGATGGGCTCACATACGAATTACGATGCAATTTAAGCCAAATGGTAACCACGGAATCTCAAAATACACCGATAGGTAAGGAAGTATTCAATATATGCCTCAGCATGAGACCGTCACCGCCACACGAACGTGACACGGCGCAGGGTCACGAACAACAGTTCAATTCTTTCGCTCGATATTTGCTCAGTAGTAGGTATTACGTCCGCTCGGTAAATAATGGTAAACCGAGTATTTACCGTGACAGTAAATGTCAACAGACTGTTCGCTTTGTACCGACTGGGAGTGCAAACAAACGTAATCCTCGCCGTGCCGAGGATGAGATTGTTCGGGTGCGGGGTGAAAGGCGAAAGACACGGAAACTTGTAGATAGTTAACCTATAGATATCTTCTAATAGGAAATCTATAGGTGGAAGTGCAATTTGCTGAATCGGCAAGCGGTTTTAAGGCGAGTTCGTCGCTTTCACATGCAATCGTTTTTTATTTTGGTTTCTGTTATTTAGTTAGGTAGGGCTCTTCTAAAAGGCTGTGGTAGCCTATAAACGGCATTTCCACTTACAACATCACGCCGTACGCCGCGTCACGATGCTTACTCGTACTATAGCTAATACTATTATGTACGCCGACACCCGCGTATAAATGCTTTCCATATCTCTGGTATATATAAAAAAGCAATAATTGAACAGCACTAATGTAGTATAAGTAAGCATTAAAAACATTTCATTCGCCATTAAAAGCATTTCATTTTAAAAGGACTTTCCCCAATCTCCCCTTATTCCCCCTCATACGCGAAAGGAATTGTAAGGAGAAACGTAAATATTGAAACTGCAGTCAGTATTTGTCGAATCGCAGAATTGATTCCAGTTTATTTTTCAATCTATCATTCTTATCTGAGCCCATTCAATATGAGTAACATGGAATTTGTACGAATAAAGGGCGTTCGGAGAGTTTTTTATCTTGCCTCTTTGTGAGGCGCCGCGTCGCGAAATACGATAGCATTTTGTCGCAAATATCCAAATAGTCACTTTGTTGTTTTATTGTGTAATGCAAATACAAAAGATCTATATCAGATATTTCTAACTCGTATATCCTCTGTGAATGATTTGGTAATGGCATAGACAACCATGGCCCTTGGTAGCCTTGGGTAAAACCAACCATAATTAATGTATTTATAGGTAACCGAGTATAGTGAAAAATTTGGTTTTTACTGAAAATAACACAAACCAGATATACATAAATGAAATTAAATTGAAAAAAAAACAAATGAAAATAAACCTATAAGTACGTAAGGATTAAAAAACTTTAAATTCAAACGACCAGCTCAGGGAAAGTGCTTAGAAAGTGGCTACAATGAGAGCCTATCAAGTACTTTAGGTACAATATTACCCTATATTTTATGAGTAGATCGTACCACTATCAACTCGCATAAAAAATGGCGTCGGTGACTGAACTGCGTTAGTCACTGTGTTAATTGTCCATGTTAACCATAATGGTGACAGAATTATGTTTATGACTCTTGCCCTGGAAGGCACAAAGGGAACAAAAAAGTAGGTCAAGTGCGACGCTACTTCTTTTGAAGAGAATTCTTTAACTATTCTCTAACTTACTGCGCTTTACAGAACCTATACGGCGTAACACTTTTCATTTTAATTATTGTGCTCATGCATTCGTGTACCTACTAGATTTAACGTCACAAATTGTATACATGCACGATGAAATAAATAGTCAAATGGATCCATCGTGTCTTTAATTGTACCTGGACTCGGCATAAATTAAGTCACTAAAAATGTGGGCGACTGGTGACAGAAAGAGGAAATGACCGATTAATTCTCACCGCCAGGGTTCCGTTTCTTTACAATAAATGGATCCCCGAAACTAGTGGAATTTTTCCAAGTAGGCGCACGGTTATGCCGAATGATTTAGGGCTTGAGATAATACTTCACAAAAGTAAACAATTTGGGTCAAACGAAATAAAACAACTACTCGAAAAAAGCTATACAAATAGCAATGGGGGTATACAATGAACTAACCGCTTGAACTTTCGTGTGTAACACTCATAAAATTATCACGAGTTACGGGGATTCTTGAGAACAACTTGTTAGTAAATTGATCTTTAAACGAGCATTTATAGTTTCAGTTTAAGGTATTTAAATTTTTTGTATAAGAACGTAATAATAGTATAGTAATGGAACGTAATATTAATTGAATTAATAGTACCTATCAATATTGATTTGTGAGTATACTTTTTCTCATGAAAAATGTGTTACGTACATCGAGGCTCAATTATTAATTAGTTACGTCTCTAACTACTCGTATATAGTTAAGAAAATATTATAAATAATAATTAGATTAAAAAGTAATAGCTGAAAAATCGAAAAATAAATTAACGAATCTATAGATAAATATAATTAATTTTGTATTTTGCTCCCACTCCGCGTCCGCTAATTATTTAGTAAATATTAGTTATTTCCCGTGACTTTGTAGGCGGTGGTATTTTTTGGAGAAATATAAATAACAAATAAAACAATATAAAGTATCTAAATAGTTTAAGATAATTATAATTATATAGTTAGCTATGTATACAAATATTATATTCTAATATTCTTATTAGGCTTGATATAATTACGTATCTCTTTAATTGAATGAGATAAGATCAGTTTCATAATTATAATAGCAGCTCATAAGTCGAAACCCGGTGGCAGGAACCTGACCTAATTATTATTTTTGAACCCAATCCAAGAAGTAATAAACTGCCTCCCTACTTCCGTTGAGTCAGAAATAATTAATGACCTACCTAAAATTAATTAGTTTTACGTACCACTAAAATATTATGCATATAAAAATAGTTACTAACCAATGTGGCACATTATTTCTGATATAACGTAATGGTTAAAAAAGCCAGTTTCTGTAGAAATGTTCAGTTTCTCAGGAATACATTATCCATTTTCATTTCTAGGCAAGCTATATTCACAAAAGATACTCGTGTATTCGCAGAAATCGTTCGATCAACTAACGAAACTATTATCTAGCTACTGCTAATATGCGACATTGACAAAACTGTGGTATTTACTTAGAAACAATTAAACAATACATTTAGTAATACGCTTCAAAATACTTTGTATCTGCTGCTATCAAATTCCGAATAAATTAACAACCAACCACATTTTTCAACTCAATAAACTTAAGATATCTGGGGTACAGATAATTCTAATATATTAATTAATTATATTCCAGTTTTCGTTACAAAATCAGAGGATGAACTGAACTCGTTATTATGCCTAATTATAATATCCGGGGCGCGATCTCGTTAACGTTGGCACGTAATAAAAGTAAACGGTCGAGGCACAATGAAACAGAGCTACTCTGGAAGTGTTACCAAACGCAAGTGTGCGCGATATTCTTAGAAATAAAGAGGCTGACGAGAACGCGAGGTTTCGCATTAAATATCTACGATATGTGAGTTGGAATCGTTTATAGACTAGTCTTAAAATAGACTGTGTGGACGTTGATTAGCGGTAAACCACGATTATTACACTTGTCTGTTGTAAAAATTACCAACATCCGTCGTACCGTCCTTCATTCATTTACTGACATATTGTTTTGAATGAACAAAATGGCCAACGTTAATTTTAGTATTATACAATGATACATAATGTTAACAAGGGACTAAATAAACTAGAACGATACAGCTGGAAATCTTGAATGCGAGACGATGAGAGCGTGAGACTCGAATATTGCATTGTCAACTTGTGATATGCTGTAGCAGCGACTGCTTGTTTTATATGATATCGCGCTTGAACAAGTCGCTGTAATATGAATTTGTAAGCAGATCGACAATTCTGTTTATACAGCTGTATTTTGACATGTCAACGGAGTGGGTGCAAGCCAGTGCAACTCTAAAATGCAGTTTGTGTATCGACTAGACTACCGATTACCAGACGTGGCTGACTGGAACTCAACTATTTGACTATAGTAACCGAAGTGACATTCTAATTCTGAAAACAGAGCGCAGCTAAATATAAAAATAATAATAAGGTACGTATTGTAACAAATTACAGCAACTATTTAATTTCTATAACAATCAGTCTATACAAATTATGAACAGTTGTCAGGAGTTTACTAAATAAAAAAGTTTGAAATGAAACTTTTTATCGGCAGGGGGATGATTGAAAAGAAACTCGACGAAAAGAAAAAGTTGGTCGTTAAAAAGTTAAAAAACATAAAACAAGAGTTTGGCACTGGATAGCAGATTTAATAGGAAGTTTAAGACGTTTTTTAAACGTTATTGATAATATAAAATTATTTTAAGTGTTTTGCATAGGTACATAAAATCTATACAACAACATAAACAAATTTACGAAGTACTGTGTTAATGGTTAAGTCGTTACGGTGCTTGCAGTGATTATACGTAGAGTATTTGCAACCTCAACTTACAATAAATATTTACAGTTGGTATAGAATTTCTAATCATAATTATGTATTTTATTACGGAACGGCAACTTAAAGTTATGTAAGCGGAAAATTTTGTGTAATTCATCGTATTCCGTGATTTTTATATCTGTGTAAAAGTAAGTAATTAAGAACTGAAAGTCCCCCGACGAAGCTTATGCAAATGCTAATCACGCGGAGAAAAATTAAACAGTTTCTGCCCTCGCCTTGTTTCAGTATTAGTTTTTTTGATGTGAGAATGGTGCTTAGTCTATCCCTCTTTTCTTGCAATTCTTCGTTAGGATAAAGTAAGTGTATATTCCCCCACACCACCACCACTCTACCACGGGATTTGTTTTGAACTCACTTGATTAGAAACGATAAGAACAACCACGCCAACTGTTTTTAAGAAGTGATGCTTTCCGAAGTAACTAGCCACGGGGCCATAAATATAATATCAGTAGAAGAATTTTAGCTAGATATGAAAAAAAAGCCCCCTTTGGCCTTCGAAATCTAAACCATAGTCATCATCGCGATTAACTTGCTCATAGAGTAGATTCAAGATAACTAAGTAGGAATACAGATTGCTATTACGATAGTGAAGTCACGTTATCATTCCCCGCAGTTAATGCGACCTAAACTCTCGAGTATACCGTCTATTTCTCGGCTAAATATCCCTGTCTCCTTCCCCTATTTCCTCTCACCAAACATATCTAACGCCGTGTGCGAGGGCGATAGCTCTCCATCCGGTCTCGTCACCCTTTTGTGCAGTACCTCGTAAAATTACAGTATCGTGCTTCAGACTCTGTCGCTCTATCTAGTGAGCGGTCGACCGCAAATTTTTTCGCCGCCTCCTATGGCATCCCATTATGTCACTCCGCCCGTTTTGCGGTTAACGCGCTGCCAAAAGGCTGGCAATGACTGAAATAAAACCACTCAGAATGTGTCCAAAAACCGAAACCGTTCTTATTTTTGTGACACTGAATTAAAATCCTGTTTTATAATTTGCTCGCACAGTCGTCCAATTTAAAAAGTTGATATGGAGGCATATTTAACTCTGATTGCCCGTCACATAATGCGTTATTCGCGCACATATTTCCATAAATTATTCTCCTCGGGATACATGACGTGCTATTTTCGCATACCTATTTGTGAAAAAATGTTGAACATGCGATGAAAGTTACTTGCATGCTAGCGTTGGTTATGTAACGTGATAATAAAACATCGTGTTTCCATGTTTTTTGTTCTTTTCCGTTTTAGTAATGAAATGCTTCGCACTATTTTTATTTCTTCGTAAAGGTACTTTTTTCTGAAACTAATAATGAAAAAAGTACATTAATTTCATCCTGAAACGAATTTTCATCTGGAACGAAACGCTTCACTACGATGGGTTTCCAAATCTGAAAGGAAGGATCGTTATTGGAGCGCAAGGAACAGTAAGTTGAAAACTATTTCAGAAAGACCAAAGCAGACCAAAGCTTCTCCCGAGTTTAATTCGGTGTCTGAGAAGTGCCGGATTTTGCTCTAAAGGAGCTAGAGAGTAGAGACGTCTACAATTAAGTTAAGTTTTCATAAGTAGGAATAAGGAGTTGAATAAAGTTGCATCGTCTAAAACTTGAATACAATAACACGAAAGTTGACGGTATGTATAGCTACATTAAACACCAGACAACCATCTCCCTCAAAGCGTAACTTAAATATAAAAACCAAGTAATCTGAATTGCGAAGTAAAATAATTATTTTACAAACAAGGTTAACAAAAGTTATAAACAGATTTTGTCTCGTATTTTTTCATTTATTTCAATTTAAAATTATAACTACATTATAATTTACCCGAGACGAGAAAGCATAATACTTGCAACCTGTATTGTGAATTTATCATTTCAAATGGCTTTAGTTTCTTCATTCATATTCAGCCAATAGCAATTACAACAGTTACTGAAACAACGTGGTTATTGAAGAAAGCAACACAGATAGAAAATGTGAAAGATTTTATAATTTTCCAATAGGAAATAATACGCAACATTTTATAGGAAATAAAAACTGGAAATTGGCTTCAGGACTGGATTTACTGTGCTTGAACTCCATAGAGATGTTTTAACAGAAGAATCCTAGAGACGACCGCTTACGCTCTTTTTACAGCTTCTCTTGACCTGAATTACTTATATTAACCAAACAGTAAAATCAGTTAGGTTCAACTTCATTAAAATTCTTAAAACAATTTAAAAATATTGTCTTATAGGGTATGATCGGATAAGTAAAATAAATCTAAATTTAATGTACCAGATTGTCTTAAAGCTTTATCCCCAACATGCCAGAATATAGCATTTTTACAAAAGTGACATTACTCGTAGCACGAAGATACGTCGTAATCGCAGAACTAGATCTTGTGACAAAAAAACAACACGACCTCACATTGTTTTAATTTAAAACCTAAGCGCTATTCCGAGTTTTCGTTGTTCCGTGTTTGAGCAATTCCGCCTGAAATACGAGGTCATTGTTGGTGGCACCGACGGCGTTGGAGTCTGAGGGTGGAGCGAGGAGGGTGGGGCGGTACAGGGAACGCCACTACTGGCAGCTAGGAGCACCAAACCCATTACTGTAGTAGGCGAGAAAGAAATAGGACGCTTCTGTCGAGCTCTGTTTAAGTAATTGTATTTCATCCACTCTCCTCCGTTTCAAACTGAAATAATATTATCGATGACATTATATCTATAAAGCTAATGATGTCTATCGAACGGCAGACAGCGTTGTCTAGCTGTTTATTATTCGAAGACTGTTATTATTGTGAGTTCGAAGGCAACCTACAGAATTACGTTTTCTTTGAATACTTATTAGATTATTTATAAGACATTGATTGGACTATTGTATTAGCATTTCCGCTATATGTTTCGATCCTGAGAATTATATAAGGTCTCATTGAACCAGTGTGATGTGTCACGGCTCTCTTGCTACTTTATGCAGCAATCGATAGGGGTTACTAACAAACAAGATTCTAAGCGAAATGACGCCTTTAGTATTGTACTAAAATTAACTTTTTCTTTATCTTTTTCTTCAATAACATTAGGTACATATTAATATATATTTTTTTAGTATAATTGTATCATTTTAGTCTACTAATGTTATTCTTAAGTGACCTGATCAAAAAGTTATTATTATCAGAATTATTACTGAGGATAATTAATATTATGTATCCAAAAATTATTTGTAGTAGGCTGATCACCAACTTTAGACGCGGGGGCTATCAAAAGTCGAAATGTTTAGTAACAAGTAATCTTCATGCTCATTATTCTCAAGCTGAGAAACTTTTATTATTTTCAGCCTTAGTCATTATAATATTATCTTATCCTAACAAAGCATTTTATTTATAGGCAAAATAAAAGTGACATTAACATTGATTATAGATAGTGAACAATATTCCGAAATACGGACAGTCGTATTCAATTGTTTGGCGATTATAGAAAAGCATGTATTGTCACCTAGCTATTCGAAGTCAAAACGCCATGTCGCTGCACCATACGCGTCAGTATGCACGGTGGACAAACATGGCAGGGCTAATTGCGTAATTATGACCGATCCACTAGACAACATCATATCCGCTCAAATGGATTCAGCGACTGTAGCTAGTGTTCGTTCAACGGCCAAGTAACCAAGTCTACAAAACGTATGTTTAACCTACAGAATGGAATATACTCGATTTAGGGTTTCTGTGCCGCTTAAGGCGTGATTATAATAATAAGGACTTAGTAATTGATATTACGATCACAATCGATGTATCGTGCATATCGTGACTTTCGTTTAGAATAATAAATGAATAATACAATAATATCAAAATATATATAGAAAAAAAAATTCTACGCGAGTTGACCGGAGTGTGATGTTTAACTTGATGGCATCGTATTACAAATTTACTTATAATGGATGCAGAAGCCAGGAGGTAACGGCACACGAAAAAAAACCAGCGCAAAACCGTCAAAGGGAACATTTCATGCAGCACAAAAAAAATACAAATTGGAAACGTCAATAAACAACGGCAATTAAAATGAAACTGCCGGAAGAGCGTCCATTTTGTCCCCAACGTCCCCACAGTTGGTAACCTAACGGGCAGCCTACAAAAGATATTTAATACACCCAAAGGGTGGTGAAACATCTAACGAATAAAGACCTTCATTTGAATGTTTAGATTATATTTTGTTACGTATATATTTTGGGTTTTCAGAGACCCTTTTAACTCTCTTTACCCTCGATGTAATGCCGTAGCTAAGCCGACCAAATATTGTACCTAAAGAATATAATATTTAACATACTATATGCGTGTAGTTAAGATTGTTATACATAAGCAGTAGGTACTACATATTATAATCTTTTGTTAGGTAAATCCACGAAATCAAAGTTATAGCTTTTTTTTATCTTAATTGCGATTTATTTCATTAATATCGCCAATTTTCATGAAATAAACAAGTAAGCACCCCTTGCTATTGCTTTCTTTTATATTTAGCATAAAGCAAACCAACCATTTCAAATAATTTGACGTAAAATACAAAAACATACACTCGAATTATTGAGAACCCCCTCCTTTTTGGAAGTCGGTTATATAAAGTTGTCTACAGGCTACTCGTAGGTATATGACGTCAATTAGGATAATTAAAGTAACAAAGTAAACTAAAAAATTCTCCTTTAAGTAGATGTATCAAAAAGTTTATACTTACTGATTAATACTGCTAGTCCACTTTAAAGATTCTTAAGTATAATAATTATGGGCTTCAAACAAAATGCCATCTTCAATATAGAGGACAGTAAGTATATTTGGGGTCAGTAATGAAGGCTCTACATCTATCCTAGGTAATAATATGAAAAATAAGATAATAATGTGAAAGATTGTATTTATATTATGTTATCGTAATGTATGCGTGTTCTTGTGTGTAACGGCCGAAATTGATAATCAATCCAATCTAAATTTTGCTATCTGGGATTGATATCACAATCCATTTTTAGGTTCAATCGTGTCAATAACCGATCCATGGATTGGTTTATAAAGGCATGCAGATTGGAAATCGATCGAACGATAGGCAGCAATCCAAGATCGATTTCAATCTTGGATAGGAGATACAATATTAATTTCGGCTGTATGTGTGTTAGTATAAGTATGTGTGTATATTATAATTATGCAACGGCGGAACTAAATTTGATGACATTTGTGACACAATTTAAGATAGTTTTTATTCCGCAAAAATTTACGGTTCCTGTGCTTTTAGTCAACGCGGGTGATTCATTTATATAGTCGATATTTTTATATTTATTATAGGTACCGAAGTTAGTCAATAAATCATTCAAAAATAGACAAAATTCTTGTAGTTTACTACTCCTGTTCAATCAAAATGTATATTAGTTTTGGTGAATCCTTTTAGTCGACTGAATAAATCACAATATGAAATACAAAGAAAGGAATGACATCGCCTGTATTCTTTCCAGTCGGGCGGAAGGGATGAAATGAAAGGTAAGGCATGGCGTTTTACTTTTTCGCTCAACCAGACACAAAAATGTTTTGGTGTACGATTTTCCCAAAAGGTAGAAAATTGTATAATAATAGCTCTATCATCGTAGATAATATCGTCACGTTTGTTACTGTACTTTCTGTTATTGATTTTGCCCTCTTAATACAAAACCAGAGTTAAATAGAAGTTTCTATAATTTCGTTCCACAAAATCGACGTCGATCACTCCCGTTTGCCTACTCAATCCTGGTATTCCTAATTATTTTACTTGTAAATTTGTTATTGAGTCAGAAAAAGCGAGGATTAGACGTCGATTGGTGGAGAAATAATTAGGCACATATATTCAACTGTCGTTTAAATCTTTTGTGGGAAGACTGAATAACTTTATTTATAGCATCATGTTTTCACAAATTTGTGGTATATTCTGTATGTATCTAATTAGGTTAGTTATAAAGTTCACGCACAATCAACCTTTCAGCGATAGGGGTGACTTTTACTCGAGACAACTCATTAAATATAATGTTAGACGTGTATTTTATACAGTATGGTACATGTTACATAAGTTGGAGTTTTGGCGACCTATCATATTTATAGCAAGGTATAACTCAAGTTCATAGTAACCGACCTTGTCAGAGCATTCGAGTGACTAAAATAAAAGCAATATTCAACGCATAATATTATATTACCATCGCCAACGTTCTCGATGCTGGGACAAACAGAGAGTGAGAGAGAACGAAAGAGATCTTGATTCTTAAATTCACCACGCTGGGCATAATGCGGATTTACATGCATGTTAATGAAATTCTATTTAGATAACGTGAGACAAGTAAATGTAATTTACATTTGGAATTCTGCACAAAGCCATCAAATCGATGGTAGGAAGCTTACCCAAAACGGATTTCGTCGGATTTGAATGGGCAGGGTAACGCTTGCTTGCGCACCTCTGTACGCGACACAGATGCGTTTTATGCAGTGATGCAATTTGTTGCCTCCAATCGACCAGCGCAGCGAACAGAATGCATCCGACCATATGTATTTGGTTAGGCTGTCTCTCTGTCTCGTCTCTTGATACTGGAATACACTAACAATATTACGAGTCCACCTTTTAGTTGCCTACATATTTCAAGAGTGTGATACTTATTTATATTTTTCTCCTAGCCTAAACCGCTTGGTGAAAATCCAAAATGTTCAATGTCAACATGTCAATCCAAGTACGCAGCCTCAGAAATTCAGATGATATTCTGACGTGCTCATATCGACGAGTGGGCGTGTAAAATGACAGCATATTGGACAAAGTCGCTTAGAAACGCCTAAAAGATTATTTTACACGTGGGTGGAAGCCGTGGACTTTCCTGTTAAAGGTTGCGACGGCTTCGAGCTGTCTCATTTCAGCGGCAATACCGGACCGGTGGCTTTATCGGCCGAGAATATCTACCAGGTGTTGAACAGGTACGTCCGACTTTCTTCGATTCCAAACTTAAGGTACTATTCGCAACTTTCCTCGGCGTCGTTTCTATCGATTTTAGATTAAGCAACTTCGTAAGCCTGTAAAAACATTCCGTAATAAATTTTCGTACTTTACGTAACCAGTGCAGAGTGTTTCGGGGTTGTTGCAAAAGTTTGTAATAATGATCATGACGCCAAGAAATTGGGTTGCTTTCTAACAAGCGGTGTTACGTAACTGGGTTGTTTTGGTGGCAGGTTGTGAAGAGTTTCAATGTTCTATTTAACTCCCTAATGTATTTTTACGTTGTTTTTGGAATCGCAAAACAAAAAGCACCTACAGATACTTATAACATGCGCGATAATGTTGGCGTTCTTTTAAGCTGGCGTGTTACGTCAGCCCAATTTTTGGATGAGGATCCTGTGCTCAGATATAGTTGGATATTTTAAAAATAAATCTTTTAATTTAACATTGCCATTCACGCTTTACGGAACATGTACCGTGTTATTTGATATCGCTTGCAACGGCAACATGGGGTTGAAGTTATCACAATGTTTTCAACAAAAAAGGAGGTCTGTTTTAAATTTTTCATGAAAGCATTGGAATTATTTTCATAACCAGTTACAACTTGTCTTCGTATTATGTTTGTTTACAAAAATGTAATTTAAATAGTGATATTAAAAATCCAAATTAATAAGAAACAGTAACGCATCGAATGACCATAGTAGGAATAATAAATTAATATCAAGTGTTACATTGTACCACACATAAATCTATAATAAATAAAATAAATAAGATAGAATTATATTACATTACTTCCATCAAAAAAATCTTAAGATAGAAATATGATATAAGACGTAACTTTAGGTTATAACCGCCAGCTATACGGAGCTCGGTACACGGTTACTGAGTATGGGAAAGGTTTTTGGGCAGAAAGAACATAATTCTCTTTTACATTAAAAAAAATAATAACAACAAAACAAAATATAACACGCAACAAAATGCTGCTCATCTATGAGCTTTTGTTTATCCCTCAGGCCATTAACAACAGGTGCGTAGACTCCTCATGATCTCTCGTCTTATAAAAACTGGCTACCAAAACCACCACGCCATTGCGACACGTGCATAAACCGACGCGACGCACTTATAATAATATTATAATTATAAATATTCGTGTCATTAAAAAAACAATATATGACGGCACGGTTGGCGTAGCGGCTGAGCTTTTGGACTGCTGCGTTTGGTGTCGCGGGTTCGATTCCCGCCTGGAACCGTATTTGTGCGATCAACAAATATTTGTTTCTGGCCTGGGTGTGTGCATGTGAAATTATTGTTTGTTAGCGATACCCACGATACAGGAGCAATCGTAGTGTTACGTTAATTAACGTTATAAAAAATATAAAAAAAAATTACGTAACACTTTTAGAAATAAATTCTGAGCGCGTCAACATCTCTGGGCCAGTAGGGCTTTTATTTACCCCTCGCCCCATTAACGCAGTGCAAGGGTGAAGCAGAGCCCTCATAATAAACCTTGCTCTGTTGTGAATGGAAACAAAAATCTCGAGTTACTGTGACACGGCAGCATCGAGCGACGTATATTAATGACAGTGTTTCTTCGCAGCTCGTTTCCGTTCTTTTGTGATTGCTCACGCCGGTTTCTCTCAGCTTTTTGAATGGGCACATACGTGAGCGAACAATTGTCCCGGGCATTAAGGTGTTTTGTGGCACTTGGATTTTATAAACACGACCTTGTTGGCGAGATTAAAGTCTCTATTTAGTTCCCCTTTCATAGCCTTTTTTATGCGCTTTTAGTAGTGTTGTATTTATTTGTAGGGTTTAAAATCATTATGAAGCTTAGTTTAGTTCCGTTTTACGTCTGATTAAGAACCTTCTACGTGATTGCATTACGACACAGTTTAATAATATTTGCATTGCCGCGATACGATAAAATAATTATTAACACGTGTTCAGGTTATTAGTGAAACGTGTCTGCACGGTAAATGGAAGTTTACGAAATGAATATAATTTTGTATGTGGTTTATTTAAAAGACTAGAGTAGTCTTTACTTTCAGAATTGAATTGAAGAATGTATTCTGTAAAAAAATATATACACATAATTGAGATCATAAAGTATTTTTGGGCGTTGTTTATTATTGCTTAGATACGAGTATAATATAGGATAAAAATAAAAAATCTGGTTGTGTAGATTGATCCGAATTTTCTGATTATGATTGATATGATTGGTTTTTAAAAACGACAGATATGTACCTAATTAAAGCCTTTATTTATGAATCACATAAGGAGCACATACCACAGGGTGCTAATATATCTGAAGCAGATGCACCTTGAGAAGTTTTAATTAATCTCAGTAAGTTTAGGAAGCGACTTTGCAACTTTGTAGACTTGGTGGCACCTTGTAACGGCGACATTCTCTCAGGAACGTTTATCTCGATAAATGGAAACTTGTCGGTAGCATGAGCAATCCACCAGATTTAGTTTGTTAAGAAGTTTTAAAATAGGCTAATATGAAAATGGTCAAAAATAATTAATATTTTTTTTTAGGACATAAGTCAGAATAACAATGTAGTAGATTCAATTGATAAATGAATTAATTTCTAGGTAACAACTCGATCTAAGTGTACCTATCTATTTCCCTAAAATATCATTGCTACTATTTTAACTCTTCGACAGTCATTTCACTTTACTCAATGAAATTAATATCATATGTAACGTATTGTAATAACACACGATCGCCTATATCCGAAATATCAAACAATAGGTAAGGGGCCAAAGCTAATATTTACGAGACAATGATCGGAATTATTTATCGTAACGTGATATAGCGCGAGTTCCTCCCACATATGTTTTGTGAGACCAATTCCAGGCTTCCAGGCCCGCATAAAGATGAGAATATGACATAAAAGTCGATAAATTTGGTAAATAGCCATTATACGACGTTGTCGGGGTGAGAAAATATGGAAGTGTGGGGGGGGGGTTCACGGCTCTTTGATTTAAGGCCGTCGCGCAATATCGCGGGAGTGGAAGAGACAGCGCAGTGCCGCGCGCACTCGCCGCCCGTTGTTTACGGTCCGATTCAGAACTGCGAGACGGACGGACAAAGGACGCTATCTGTGCCACGAAACCTTTTTACGACTCAGGAGATAGAGGTCTTTGCATGTGTTCATTTAAATTTAAGCTATTTCTTTGGCAACCTTTTAGCAATCATATTTGTGTTTATCCTACATAACATTCAGATTGTTTTATAACTGCTTTCTGCTCATGGGCCTATAGCATTTGCAGCCGCGTATCGCACATAGTGTGTAAAATATGTTGTTTTATTAAACCTTTAAACGGACGGCGTGACGCTTATGTGAATTACACGTGGTATTTTCACACCATACCAGTCAGCATTCTTATCAGAGCTTACAGGTGCGATCGCTTCAAAAACATAACCCCATTTTACATTACATTAAAACTACATTATTTGGTGTATGCTGGTATAGAAAACTATCTGGGTGTGCAGCTTCTTTTCTACGCTAAAAATCAAGCGAAGTCTGACAACATTCAATTCGACTGTCGATTTGTTGGACGCAGAAACTATCTCAACGATTGCGACCCGACGTGCGCCCTTACTGAACACTCGCATAGCTATTAATACAACAGTAAAAGTCGCATCCAGACGTTGTAAAACTTTAAGTCGTTGGCAAGCGGGAGGGACACTAGAACTCTGCGGGCGCAAGCCGCAGCTGGCAGCCATCCGAGCGGACAGTATATACGTATACGTACACGAGTATACTCACTATACAGTATACACGCGGACCTAACGAAATAGAAAATACCATTATTCTTCTCTCAAGACAAGAAGGCGTTCAACCAATGTTATTTACAACCAGGTCTGTTTATTGCTTTACTTGAATATTGTGAATTATTACCTTCACACCGACGGGAAAGGATTTCGCTGACTCTGACAATCGTAAAGCTGAGACAAGTAAACAAAGTCAAATAGAACATCGCCAGAACTATCGAGAGGTATCAGAAACTAGCGAGGTCGATTGAGATTCGGGGTGCATTATCAACGTGACAGAGATCAACAAAATTGAAGACACGAAAGCCGAAAGTCACAAAGCCGACCCCAAATAAGGAAAAGGTGAGGCTCTAGGAGGCTATGAGCAACAAAAATAAAAAGAAACAAATATTTATCCGAAGCGCAATTTTACCTGGGCGCCTTTTGACACACGCAAGAAATATTGCCCTAGTTCAATCTACTGCCAAGTGTTCATTATTTACACATTAGTTATTCGCTGTGATTCGTTACGTAAGTCACGATTCCAGTGGTAATCACAGAAATCGTTGATGATTAATTATACTGAACCAAACGAGTATGTAATATTTTTTTCTAAATATAACTCATTTGTATGAGAATAACACTCAAATGTTCAACGAATTCAAGGCAACCATTTTGATATGGAAAATATACCCACATAATATTGAATTATATTAAGGATACACTGCCTGATGAGAATACTTTATGGATAATGTGACACATAAAGACAGTTTCTCTGAATTCGTATAAAATATACTCGCTTATCATATACGACACCGTCGTAAATGAGATACAAATTAAATTTTATCCACCTTAGGATCCGTCAAAGTCGATATTTCAATATTCTAATGTGGTAGGGGTCGGTAATAAAATGAGCAATGAACGCAGATCCAATTTATCGGGTGTGCAAAATGAATAAGAATTTGTAGGTGATATATATCATGTTCAGACTCATTTTACTGGTCCGCACCAATCTTGGGGCATTGGCATTCAAATTGATGGTAAGGGTACGTTTCACCATTAGAGGGGACTTATTAATTCCCCTTTCGACAGGCCGACCGAGGAGGCAATAAATTCACCTCAACCAAAGGGATGACCAATTTCAGAACATTTACGAGCCACAAATTACGCGACCGCTGAAATATACTGAGCAAGGGACGGCAAAGAACGGAGGGCAAGCGAGGGAAGAAAAAGCCCAAATGTTAATTTAATGTTGAGAGCCACAGAAAATTGCTCCAGTCCTCTAGATGAGAGAAATATTGGGCGCTGCCCGCGAAAAGGTTCAGATACTAATTTTATGCAGGGTAAATGAGCCGGGGGCATGGCGTTGAATCGATATTCATTTGGCTAAGCGTACCGTTAATTTTTACTCGGGAGCGGTATCATGAATATTATCAACCTACTTACTGTTATAAGGGTTTGGAAATTGCACATTTAACGTAGCAACGCTTCGAACAGTTTTGGTTATGGAAAGTATTCCATCAAACCATCGAACAGGCACCTCGAATAGAATTATGGAGTGCCATTTTGAGTAGCTGTCTTTTGCCGGAGCTGGTGACGTAAACTATTATTGCCATAACACATAATGCTGAGGCTCATGTGAGAGTTATGGAAATATGAAAAAGAAAACAAAACATTGGGCAAGTTTGTGCTTTAATGGTTGTTTTATTTGTTGGCGTCGATATAGAGGCGGTCGGGTAACGTTGTGCTAGCTAACTGTTTTATCACTTTATTGCATGAGATGACATAAACTCGCGAAGGCGATACTAATAAAACTTTAGTGGGGGCAAATAAGCGGTACGTTTGATGTGACAGGACCTTTTCGTTTACTGTACTTTACCTACGTAGGATATTAAAATTGGAAGGTAACCTAATACGTAGTAAAGCATTAAAACTGTCACTGTCACTAACATTACCATATTTATCAACCACATATCGTCGGTGGCCAGCAAGAAGTCATTAATTGCAAAAATCTAGTTCGTAGATAATTGCGTTTTAAACTTTTTTCGTACTTATAATCGGCATGGCTCATCAACGCTTATAGTTACAACAATGGTTTGTAGAAACAAATTATTGAGGTTTTTACTTTGCACCTGAATGTTCAATAAATTATTTAAATATCTTCAACGTTACTAAGATAGATAATAAAAATTAAGTTAGTTAATTATAGCATAACCAAAAATAAAAACTTGGGTAAGAGGGATAACGAATAATGAATGCAAAAAGTAACTAAGTGACCTTGATGAAAAATGGTGTTCTGGTAATATTGATATCACACGTTAGTAAAACGATGGTCATAAATTACTCAAGTACCGTTAGTTAACTTTTATAGGCTGATTTTTTTACTTGAGAGCTAGTTATGTACTTCTGACATTGTTGTATTATCTAGAAAACTTAAAAAATAGCTCGTTTTGTCTATCCATAAGGTAGATAACGGGCTTTAAAACACTTTGACATCATTAACTCATTTTGGCTAAAAATGTCAGTTAGTGACTTCTTGCTGGCCACCGACGATATTTATTATTACTGTTGTAAAATACTACCTTATTTTATACTACTTAATTAAAACTGTTTGTTACTATACTTGTAACTGGCATAATTATTTAAATTCAAATGTATAGTGTATACTAAGTTCTTTTTCCTTGTCACTCAAAATATACAATTTACAATAACAACATCGTTTTTTCTACAATAATTTACAACACGTTATCAGCACGAAGGAATTATAGTGGAAATTCAAATAGAAAGATGTTGTGCAATAAGTAATAATATATTTTAAGTCGAAAATTGTTTATCTTTGAAAAATTTCCAAAATGGCGAATAGTGGTGATTCGGGTACGGTAAGATGGTCTTCACCTATTCCGGCAATACTTCTCACTAGTAGAGAAGGCTATCCGTCGTGGAAATTCAAGATGAGACAGTATCTGATCCATGAGGATTTGTGGAGCAGTGTAGATGGCACTGATGTTGCCATGCCTGCAGCCACAAAAATCAGGAACGATCAGAGAGCATTAGCAAAAATATGCTTGGCAGTCGACGGGTCTGCAATAACGCATATTAGAAGCGCCAAAACTGCCCAAGATGCCTGGAAGGCGTTACAGGGAGCCTATGAAGATAAAGGCATGGGCAGACGGCTAGCGTTAGAGAGAAAACTTTACAGGCTCTCGCTGAATGATTTTCAAAACATTGAAACGTATGTCAACGCTGTTTTGAGTACAGCACAAGACTTGGCTGACATTGGCAAGGTAATAGAAGATACTTCGATTGCTGCGATTTTATTAGGAGGTCTTACTTCTAGATATGAGCCCCTAATAATGGCATTAGAAAATAGCAATGTTGAGGTAACAACTGATTTAGTAAAGTCTAGATTACTGAATGAGATGTCTAAAGATGTTCAGCAAGATGATCATGTAGCGGCTTTGAAATCGAATAGTTCTGGAATAAGGAAGAAAAAGCCTATAATCTGCTACAAGTGTAGAGAACCTGGACACAAAAGTCCTGATTGCCCTTTGAAGAAGGAAAAGAAGGCATTTAGCGTATCAGAGAGGGTTGAACATAAAGGCACAGATTGTTCTTTGAAATTGGAAGAGGAAGAGGCGCATGTGACAACAGGCATGGCTCTCTCCACACCTGTACCAAGTAACCAGAAGTGGATAATAGATTCTGGAGCAACTGTTCATATGACTCCACACAAGGAGTGGCTGAATAATTACCGACAAATAGAAGGCGGAACTATTACAGTGGCAAATGGACATAAGATTGCGACTTTGGGTGTTGGTGATGTATTTATTGATACAGACTCTCCAGTAAATAGAATAGAGGGTGTAGTTCATGTTCCTGATCTGACAAGCAACTTAATTTCTATAAAGAAAGTTGTGGATAAAGGTTTTGTAGTAGTTTTTAATAAAGATGGTTGTAGCTTTTATAAAAATGATGATTGCTCTGTTCAAGGTGAGGTGGTTCTACATGGTTCGGCCAGCAGTGGTGGACTGTACAATCTAAATTGTACTACCAATTCCTCCCGAAATGTGGCGTACGATGTGCACTCTGACAACTCGTTAAGCAGGTACCAACTATGGCACAAACGGTTAGGTCACTTATGTCGTATAGGTATGGACCAATTGAAGAACGCTCATGTAGGCATTGATTACAAAAGTGTAGATACAACCAAATGCATTGCCTGTGTTGAAGGTAAGCAAAGTAGAAAACCCTTCAAGGCAATTGCGTATAAGAAAGCTACGTCTAAACTAGAATTGATCCACTCAGATATATGTGGACCAATGTCTGTGACGTCATTGCAGGGTAATAGGTACGTTCTATTATTCGTAGATGATTATTCGCGGATGGTTTATCCGTATTTCATTGCTTCAAAAGCAGAGGTGAAAGATAAGTTTTGTTCTTTCCAAGCGCTGGTAGAAAGGCAAACTGGTGCTCAAATAAAAGTATTGAGAACTGACTGCGGAAAGGAGTACGTCAATAAGGATTTTTTACAGTATTTAACTTCGAAAGGCGTGACGCATGAGACAACTGTTGGGTACAGTCCTCAGTCCAACGGCGTGGCAGAGCGGACCAATCGCTCCATAGTGGAGAAAGCGCGCTCAATGCTTGCTGGGAGCTCTTTGTCGAAGGCGTACTGGGAAGATGCATTCAAGGTGGCAGTATACTTGAAGAACAGGTCGCCGCATCGGGCCTTAGAGAGGCAGACACCATTCGAGAAATGGAACGGACAAAAGGTAGATCTGAGCCATTTGCGTGTATTTGGATGTCGAGCGCTGATACAAATTCCCGCATGTAATAGAAAGAAGCTGGATATGAAAGCTAAAGAAGTAATTTTTGTTGGATACTCAGAAGATCCAAACGGATATTTCTTTAGAGATGCTTCAAATCCAAGGCAACTGCAGAAGTCCAGAGATGTGACGTTTTTTGAAGACCGCTTTAATCAACTGAAAAGTAATGTCGTTGAAACTGCAAAACCGGAAGCTATCATTCTTTTTGATGATGTCAGGCAGAAGGACAAAGAAGTGGTGGTGGTTGATGTTGAGCAGAAGACAGACAAGAACGTGGTTGTACTTCAAGAAAATTCTGGGCGCAGTGATGATGAAGTGGACTTCGATTCCGCTGAATCGGAAGGTCCTACGAGTCCTGAACAAAGAACAAGCGCAGATCAGCTAGTATGTAGGTATCCTACTAGGGCTCGTAGACAACCGGACTTTTATACCAATATGGTATCAGCTGATGATATAAATGAGCCGAATAGTTATTTAGAGGCAGTTAATGCTAAAGATGCTGATGAATGGCGTACAGCTATGAATAATGAATATAATTCACTCATTAAATTAGGGACGTGGAAACTTGTTGATAAGCCTGAGAAAAATAAGAAGGTGATACCATGCAAATGGGTTTATAAAGTGAAGACAGATGCTGACGGTAACATTATGAAGTATAAGGCAAGGCTTGTGGCGAAAGGTTTCAAGCAGGTAAAGGAAGTAGACTATAATGAAACTTTTGCTCCGGTAATTCGCCATTCTTCACTCCGTGCATTATTTGCTTTGGCTGCAGAGTTGGATCTCAAGATGAGGCACTTGGACGTTGACACAGCTTTCCTCTATGGAGACCTTGAAGAGGAAGTTTTTATGGAACAACCTCAAGGCTTTGTGAAGAAAGGTCATGAAGGTCAAGTTTGTCTGCTGCAGAAATCCTTATATGGGCTGAAACAAGCGCCCCGAGCATGGAACATGATGTTGGACAAAACTCTACTAAAGTTGGGTTTTATGAAAACTCCTTCGGAACCATGCGTATACAGAAAACTTTTTGGTCAGGAACTTGTCTTGTTGGCAGTCTATGTAGATGACATTATTGTCTTTCATACAAGTGACGAGACATGTCAAAAAGTGAAGTCTGATTTGGAAAAAATGTTTTCGTTGAAAGATCTTGGAGAAGTAAATTATTATTTGGGACTGAATATTGTCAGAAAAGATAGCGAAATCAAGGTAAATCAACGAACATTTATATTAAACCTGTTGAAAAGGTTTGGTATGGAAAATTGTAAGGCTGTTGATACACCATCGAGTCTGAAAAAACTGGATGCTGTAACTGGTCAAGATGAGTCTTACCCATATCAGAACCTAATCGGGTGTCTCATGTTCCTATCAGTCAACACTCGTCCTGATATAGCTTTTGTTACAAGCTATTTGAGTCAGTTCAATACCAAATACAGTAAGGAACATTGGACTGCGGCGAAGAGAGTCCTACAGTATCTGAAGGGTACAATCGATTACTCTCTTACTTACAGGAAGGTTGGAGAGTACCTGCAAGGATACACAGACGCAGATTGGGCTAACTGTAGCATTGATCGCAGGTCATACACGGGCTACTATTTTACGTTGGCCGGAAGTCCTATTGCGTGGCAGGCCAAGAAACAGCCAACTGTGGCACTATCTTCGACAGAAGCGGAGTACATGGCACTAACAGCTGCGGCTAAAGAAGCTTGTTACCTTAGAAGGTTTGTTTCAGAAACTACAGGTAGGAGCAATATAGTTGTCATGTTTAACGATAGCCAGAGTGCACAGAGTTTGGTACACAATCTTATCCACCATGAAAGGACGAAGCATATAGATACCAAGTATCATTTCATTAGGGAAAAGGTGTCTGACGGATGTATAGATATTCGGTTCGTCAGATCAGAACTTAATTATGCTGATATCTTCACAAAACCTTTGGGGAGAGTTGCACATACGAGGTGTGTAACAAGTTTAGCCTTAGGTTTTTAGAGAGTTTTAATTAAGGGAGGATGTTGTAAAATACTACCTTATTTTATACTACTTAATTAAAACTGTTTGTTACTATACTTGTAACTGGCATAATTATTTAAATTCAAATGTATAGTGTATACTAAGTTCTTTTTCCTTGTCACTCAAAATATACAATTTACAATAACAACATCGTTTTTTCTACAATAATTTACAACAATTACTTACATTATTATTTGTAGGTATAATTAGAAATTAATAAACAGCTATACTCCCGGGTTGTTTTGTCGAAACAATAGACAATATTTATACCCACTCTGAGGAGTTTGCACTGTTGGCGGGTATTATTTATATTTGTTCGAATGATATCGGGTTTTTTTTTAATATAGCAATGTTACAACCAAATACAGTGAAACACGATATAAATTACAATTCAAACAAAATATACGGTAAACAGACTAAACAGCACGCAACACAACTGTTTATGTTATGTTAGCCCAAATGTCTGTTATACAAATATTATTATAAAAAAATCATCCAACGTGTCTCTAGATCGCTTATAAATACTATAGTGTACAGTGAAATGCCATTTAAAAACTATATTCACAGCCAAGTCGACCGTGCTCAATGCGAACATCAAATCAACACACACGATGGCGTACTCTAACGTACCTATTGCCAGACTCGATGCATATAAACCGTGGCTTTTTATATAACGTCGAGTATCAAAGCCGTCATAGCTTTGGAGAGCGAAACCATACTGACGATTCACCAACTATGGATATTCAGGTAGAAATAAAGCGTAACCTTAATTTTATGCATAAACAGTATACGTACAATAATGCCTTAATTTAGTTGGTAGTTAGTTAATACGAGCTGTATAATTTTTTTGTTACTTAGATAAAATTAGTGTGAATGTAACACAATATAATTAGAGAACTATACCTGCCGAACTATGAACATACAATACAAGATACAAAACAAGCGAGTTTGCACTGAATTCAGGAAACTATTGCACGAGACAAGCAAGCACCTCGTTAGTGATATACTTGTCTGTTACTTTTGCATAATAACAGTAAAAAAGGAACTTGTGAAGTTAGAATAACTTAAATTTCTAATGTTAAAGTTGCTTCTGTTTAACATTTCGTCTGGTACTAATATCGAAATTCGATAATACACAGCCGAAATGTTGTAAAATTGACGGTAACTCCTAAATTATTCCTAAGTTATACGCTCCGCTCGCTTATATCACTGGATAGTTTCTTTTTAATTTATTTTTTGAGATATTATATGTGGTTTCTTATTTACCGCGCTTTTTGAAATGTTTATTTTTCGTTTGAACGAGACGAATGGTAAAAGACACTTGTATACCTATATTTCCCGCGGAAATATGGTGCAGGCTCATAATATAGGCACTTGGCTCCTTTATGTATTTTAGTCGTACAGTTGAATAAAAATTATAAAGCGACCTTTTGTCAAAATAGATTTAGTGAGCACATGCAGTTAATTTTTCACTATAGAGGTACATTTTATTGACCGTTCAAGATGAAGCAACGAACCTAAATTCTTTAAAAATCTCACACTTGAGCCTACCGCTACGTCAACTTTCGGTGGAATGGTGCAATGGAATAATACTATAAGTTATTACACAGTCTACGTAGAAAGAATTTATCGACTTTTCTTAAAAGCATTCGACACTCAAATTAAAGCTAAAATATTTTATTCGGCAAACATAGAATACGCTGAAAGGCAGATATTACATTGACCTTCCGAAAAACTTATTTCAATATCTACATAAAAACAGTGTATGCTTTTAAAAGCTTTTACTTTTTTGACTTTCTGCCTTAGTGTGGATGGTTGCTTAACATTTCACAATACATTTTTGAGCCACTTCCCATTATTCAATTGGGTTGAAATTTGCATACCTGTTTAGTTCTATTACCATAGCATATGATGGTGGTAGTGAGCTGATCTGATGATAGAAGCTGAAGGTTGACAACGGAACTTCCACGTGTATAGAAGCAGATTTTTAACGTTGAGGACAACTCTGATCACCTTGCAGTACTGAATGCAAGCATACAAGCAACATTCAAGCACATTCCTAAGCATATTCTTGCATGAAAAGCTTTTCTGAAAAATATATTATTCACGTAATAACTTGAACAAATTATTACGTCGACAATTGCAAATCAAATTAATTACGAGACTGAACTGTCGTGGTTTGTCGAATTAATATTTTAATATTAATTTGTGCGCAAATTACTCCCACTTTTGTAGGTAAATAAAAATACTTATTTGTCGACATATATATATATAATGCTCTAGAAGAAGCCGATTATTGTTAACAACCTCCGTTTCGAAGTAGGTACTTATGTTTATGTACGCTCTTTGTCTTCTCATCGTATTTTCCGGTCACGACTTTGGAACAATCAAACCTATCGACGCATGTGGATTTCGGTTAGTTCTAGTTTAACTTAGTTCACTCCACTAGTATACTATGCTTACTACGAGTATATTTAATGAGCTCTCGTGATTTTAACACGAAATTTGAATAGGACTGAATTCGCTTGTGGCTCCTTTTATCGGGCCTATAATAATTAACACGTATTTAGAATATAACTACAGACATACGACCTATATTATGGTACACATATACCATTACAGACTATGAATAGAAATAGACCGGGTATTCCAGCTTACTTTAAATACCAGTTGGCAGTGTATTCAAAATCCAACACGATAATGCCCCACTATAATTATAATACGAGCAAAAATGGTACTAATCACAAACCGAATTATTTACTTACAATAGTGCTCTACTAAGAAAATCTGTTCCATATAGTTCCAGTTTTCAACTTGTCACCATCGGGAGTGCGAGTTAGTTCAAGATAAAACCGTAACAAAAAATTAAGTGCAGTCTCGAAAAAATATATCGCATAGAAAATTCACACCGGATACCATTATCGATTTAGCTTGGAGCGTATTTTTTGGACGTGAACGCCTATTTGATTGGATAATTTATTTTTCGTACATTGCAACGCTGCAAGCGAGGAAATTGGAAAACACTTCAGTTGAACCAGTAGGTTGGTCCAGTTTGAGTGTAGTACTACACCGACTCGATTAATTTTTCAACTCGTATGACGCGATTTATTTTGCTCCAATTTTTAGCTCTTCAAATATTGGGCATAGAATTTCATTGGAACTTTAGGACTGACTAAAAATTGGCATAAATATAATTGTACTATTTCCTTGTCCGTGATAGAAATGAATAGTAATTTTAACGTCGCAGCTCTCTAGCGCATTCTTAATATTTTCTCATGGAAAGTAAAAATAGTCACCGACTTACCTTGGAGTAAGAATCTTCACTGCGAGTGCCTTTCAAAAAGTCATAGAATATGCAAAGAGGCAGAACCATTATAGCCGGCTCTTTGCATAGAGTGGCAGCCACGGCGAAGAGAAGTGTCCCAGCCAAAGTCAGCCACTGCAACAGTTCACCAGTATCCTCACTCACATTACCACTGTACTGACACTTATTCGGCCGCATCGTTCCCGGCTTCACTTCACAAGCGTCAAACATTTTAATGGGACCACCTCTACTCGCTTTCAACAGTCTACGAAAGTTCATCATGATTTGTTGCACTAAGCCGTGGCAGCTGAGTCGGAAAGTCGCGTCACTTGTCGTGATCTGATGACGCACGAGATTGTCCTTTACCATTTGCCGGCATTGCTTTCTGTGTCGCGCCTCGCGCATTCGTATATGTTCACTATACAGAAGGAAGCTCAGTAGAAATAAATTGCAAGCGGCTAAGTCCGCCCGTCCAACCACTCCGGAGACAGCCTCTGTGTGAATGGGATGAGCGGCGAAAGTGAGGCCTGCCACTGCAGTGCCCACCCTTATGCAATAGGCGGGTAAGAGGCGCCTCGCCGTAGTCACTACAAGAGCCGTGGCCGTGCAGTGGAATATAATATTGAGGAAATGGTAACTCCACGGCTTGAATCCGCTGAATGCGTAGTTGAATCGGTATGTAGCGACGCAGAGGGGTCTGTACGAGCCGTGCGACCCGGGATCGACGAGTGGTGTGCCCCAGAAATCGTTTTCGAATAACGCCTTTATTGGAGTGTGCCCGATGACGTCCGGATTCGATAGTATCGCCCGTCTGCAAAACAAGAAATCAATGTTCAAATTACGGAATAGAATGTTTGTTATGTAGCTGAAACTTTTCTTTACCTAGTTACCATAACTAGGTAAAGAAAAGTTTCAGTGATAATAAAAATAATTATATTTAAAGATGACGACACTGTTTATTTTATACAGAGAATTTTCAAGTTCTGATAATTGTGAAAGTCACTCTGAAAACTTGTTTAAAACTTAGTATTGATCTTAGCATTCAGAGCTCCTCATAAAAACCTCTCAAAAAAAATTTCGCAGCTCTTTTGCAGTCACCAGCCCGACTGACGTATATTTTTCATCAGCTTTGATTAAAAAACTTTCGGTCGCAACTTTTTCAGCGCTGCTTTATCTTTTTCTATGAAAGAAGTGTTGACTATGTCTATAGTATTTTCTACTAAAATGAGTAACTTCTAATAACTTTTCAGTAAACCAACAACTGTAGAACTTTTCTGTACTTGATTCGAATTCAGTACCTGTTACACTTTTTAGGCACACATTTTGTTTTAATTGAAACTTCGATCAAGCCATCGTCGATTTGAGGTACTTTAAGAGATAGTTCTCTTTAAGCTGGGTGGACAGTTTTATACAATGAGATAGTAGTCTGCCCCGCCATCGCCGCTGCTTCGGTTCGAAGCCAGCTTTGAAATGGATTTGGTCGTGGGCTCTGGTACTTGTAATAAGTTTTGTTTTTTACGATGCGCCATACAAACAATAATTACACGAAAATATTTTTTGCAGAAACCCCACAAATATTACTTCCTTTTCAAGGTACCGTACACCTTGAAATGCGTCAAAGAATGTAATAAGCTCTTTTGAAGTTTAAAACCATTTACGAATCTACTCGCAGATTTAATAAAACATCAAATCACCGTGAAGCACAAGATCCAACCTTTACATTTCACGTAAAAATTTAATATGAAAGAACAAATTCAAACAGCCGCCGTCGTAACGGCTTAATTTAAATAAAATATTGCCCTCTTACCTGGCGGGCAGTTGCTCATCGGCGCCGAATCTATTGGGTGTTTTCCCGAGCGATCGGCCCTTTGCCCTCGACCGTACCCGAGCCGGGTGCCTCTAAATAATGAACATGTTTCAACGTACGACTCGCCCTTCCAGAATTGGTTTTGTGAACCGTATTTTGACGCTTTCCGGGTGAGGTACGAAGCAACCGCGCACCGGACGCCCCTCTGCGTAACCGCTGACCTGTGACACGCTACATTCGACACTTCGGAGCTCAATTTTCACGTCCCTTAATTTGTTCCTAACAAGTCGTACGACAGACACAGGAAATTGCTAACGAAGGTAACGACGGAAACTATTAGCGCACCTTTGATAACTTGAGCTTGACTGTGTCAGCTCCTGTTACGGCGAATTATGTGACGTGCTATCTATTTATAATGTATATTGTAGACACTGAAACGTTCTACGGGATCTAATTTTAACTTGTCTAGGACAGTTATAGGCACGCTTGATTGTTCTACTATTTCTGTATGTATTGATCCCTCATACATTTTATTCTTTTGTTTTAGATTTCAAGTGGAAAGCCAGTGAAGTAGCCGATTGAATAATATATTTTATGGTATCAAAACCGTGCTTACTATGCGAAGAAGGAAAAATCATCTCTAACACTCAGCCATTGTATTGCAAATTGTGAGTAAGACGCCTTTTCCTTCACTTATTTACATAAAAAGTTCTCCGAGTATTTTGCTCGCAAATGACTTTCGTTTTAGACTTCCTTCTTTGAGACCCTTCAGAATGATAATATTTATTTAAATGGAAAAATATTAGAGCTATACTATATTATTTAAAATGTGCGTCAACAGGTACTGGGTAGAATGAAGAAGAAGAATTCTTCCTCTATTTCTTTTGACTACTATTTATGTATAGCAACGTTTAACTCGCTTCGGCTTTATGCTACACTCGCGACATGTGATTAAAAGTGTCCTATGTTTTATTGTAGGACTGAAAGTATGTGGGATACTTTCATTCCTAGAATAAAACACAGAAATTTAAAATATCACACAAGCAAGCACACTAAATTACGCGAAATATTTACAATCTTTTTATTAGTTTTCTATCGTCGCTCGTCTCGAATAAGTTATTGGCGTCTGACATGGTTTGTTATCAATTGATAACAACGAAAACCCGTGGCATCTACCCTCTGAAACACGGAGAGATGGCTGATATCATTGCTGTTATTTTCGTTGTTATATCACATATGACGAGTATAGAACGATGTATTTATTCCTAGGTCACATGATAAAGGTCATAAAAAGCGACATTTGTTTCAAATGACTGACTTCCGCAGGTTCAAAGTCGCAGTTTGCCAACGAAAACACGGTTTCGTATCGTACCTGCACTCGTAATAAAATGAAAATAGAAATACGTAATGCCTCAGTAGGCTCTCGTTATGGGCGTTTTCACTTTATGGTGGCAGCAGGTCCGTAACCGGCACTGCCTCGTTTTCACATCACTGCGAGGATCGTATCGATTTACACAGATAATAAATTGTATCGATATTGGATGTAGGTGCTATCGAGAATACCAAATACTTCCGTAGTAAGTTTTTACTGCAGCTTTGGTATGGTAGAGCAAATAATGTGATTATCTGAATGAAGTGCAGAAATGTTATGGTAGCCATCTCAACTATTGCACAACTGAGGTGTCGTCAAAGCATACAATACCTTGAAAAAAATATGTAGTTTATCTCGTTCATTAATGCCCTGATGATTATAGATGAAAATGTAATTAAATCAATGATGATAAGAGTAATCGAAATTCAATCTCAGTATTTCGATAAAATTCAATATCAGTTTTGCGTTATCAGATTTCCAATTTTGACAGCTGTATTACTAGAACCACTTTCGCATAACGATCACACAACAATAACAATGAAATTCTAATCCCATATCCCAGGTCTCGCCTATAACAATATTGGCTCATATTGGTTTTCATAACAGTATCGATAAAAAGTGGCGTCCCTAGAATCGAAACTAAGATTGAGACAAAGTTGAGGATAGTGTGGAACTTTTTGTTAGCAAAGTTGGGGTCCAGCTGCGGCCCAGTCGTCACGTAAGCCTTCAATTACGAAACACTGAAGTGGTTTTCGGGGAGCTCAAATCGAGAACAAAGTTCATCGATTCTATCGTGATTATCGTTTCGCAACACTTGCACGAAACAGGGAATTAGTGCCTTAGAGAAACATTTATCTCCGAGTTCGGTATCGTTACGTAAGCGCTTCCCCGGGACTTATTAATATGAGGTGAGAATTGAATTGCATTATTCAGTTTGAACAGTAGTCGGTGCCTGAATAATTTGTGTGTGTAAACCCTTCCCCTTTGTAGAAGTGTCTTGCATTCATAATAACGTAAATGCATAGGAATCATTCAGGTGCTTAATGTGGTGATCATTAAATTCACACAACAATAATAACGTGTCTTCCAAAATGATTTGACACTTTCAGATAAAATAGGCTATTTCTACATTCCTATTCTAATATGATTTCAATCGTTCCGTGCTTCGGCAGCCCTGTTAAGCCTCATTAGAGACCTATTGGAAGCCTGATAAACTATGACACGAGAAGTCGCGACTTCCTTATTTGACAAACAAACGGAACTCTTATTGTGTGTACTCACCATCATCGTCCAAACGTTCCTTTAGCTTAAAAGGACACAAATCTTGTCTTGAAGTAAGACAGCTAATATTATATCTCACGAAGATAACATTCTACGATAATATGGGACCATAGATATAGGACCGTTTTGGCTCGTAGCTCGTGTGCAATTACAAAGATGTCACCCACCTACATGCTACTGTAGTGGATAGGAAGTGGTAGCCGCCTCAGGCAACTTATACTCTATCTTCATTGTAGCCGCAACGAGCCGTTTATATTGCGTGAGATCTCATGTACGACCGACTTTCGTCAGAAACAGTCGGTGACTTACAAGCCTGCCCATTGCCTTTTTGCCCGGCATTTTGGAAGGCGTAAATGGGATTCAAAGTGGAACTTCATAGCTAGGGCGATTTAGGATAAAAAATTCTTGCATCATAACTTCCCTAAAGGGAAAAAAATTGTGTGATGTTTGCCAATTCTCTTTATAAGTACCGTCTGTTCATCATCATTAGCTTTATTTTAATTTCCGTAAAATGATTTAACTCCTCGAATCTCACGCGTTAAGTTCAGAAAAGATGATGCGATGGGTAAAACAACATTACGGGTCAAGTCGACACTTTAGCACGCACAAATGTTATCTCCACTACTTTATCCAAAAGACATAATTAACTAATTTATCGATAAGTTATTTAATCGGTGTCATCATCTTAATAAAACGTTTAATTATTCTAAACACAATACAAATTATACGACCTCGATGTACTGTCGGCGTACTGTGACTGTCTCATATCCCCTGAGACCAAAAGGTTCAAAGGAGAGACCAAATTATTCAACGTTGGACATTCCGGCTCCAAGGGTTAACTTTTTACTGCTACTTCAGGTCCAGTGGGAGCCCTATTTTAGGTGTTAATTGGGAGAATTTCTCAAGAGCTTTGCCTGCGGTTCGGTTCTTTGGCCAAAATAGATACTTAATGTCCATCCGATGTTTCAGCAGTAACTTTTTATTACCAAAGAGACGGCAACACTGTCTCTAGTGTAATTTGTGTTTTTATTGGTACATTTTATTTAATGGCTAGGTATGAACAAGGAAAAGTAATACAAAAGTTGTACAATGTAGTGAAAGGAAGTTTTCAAATTGCTACTTATTTTTCAGTTGTTTTCGTTCAGATTTGATAAAATTATTATCATCAACTTTTATGTACTTTTATACCCATGACAAATAGCAATAAGGGTGACGCACCGGTGCTGCTGGCGCATGGCGTTGCGGATGTCCTTTATGGCGGTGGTCACAAGGCCGCATATCGTTTGGCAACCAATATTGGTTCTGGATATAAAACTTTTATAAATAGAGAATTATTTGTCTGGTAGAGATCGCTTTTTAGCGATAAGACCGCCGATTGTATACCAATTATATTTAAGTTAGCTTAATTTGTCTATTGTTTTCGTGTCTAATGTGGTGTGCAATAAAGTATTTTCTATCTATCTATCTATCTATCTATCTAAATAAAAACAGTATTCAAATTGTGGGTGTTTTCAACAATGCAATGAAATAATATATTAAAATACATTATACTGATGTATGAACAACCTACCTGTAACCCTATACTATACACTACAGTACGTAATACCATTACACAGTAAAACGAGATTTTTCCTTGCCTCGCATAAACCTTTAAAAATATTGTACCTCGAAAATATTTTACACCAAATAGTACGTTCCAAAAGCGTAAATAAAAATAACGGCGTTTTCCCAAAATGCACAGAGAGAGAAGCACTTCCGGTTATTTAGCTATTTTTCTGCTTTTTCAAACTTACGAAAAAGGTAAATGGCTTCAATCCACTATGAAATGTGTTGTCAGAATATTACTTGTGTTGGTTGAAAAAGCCAAACCCTGTTTCCAGAGAGTGCAAACTGGCTCAACAAAGACCTCTATTTCTTACATAAAAAATATATTAACAGGAAGAGGTATTATGATTTAAATACTAAGTAATGAGGAAAGATAGACCCATTGTTGTTTTCTACTTTGTGTTGAATTTACTTAGACAGCAAAAAGAAAAAAATAAAACACACAAAAAAACGATAATGCGTCATTCTTTACCTGTATAAAGTATTCAATCACCGTAAAGTATTGCGCAAACATGTGTTTGGTTTGCCAAGCAATGTTTCAGCTAAATTAGTGGGCACTGAATCTACAATACCAGTGTCTCAGGGAAACAAGCGCAGTGCAGTACCGCGCAAGATTTTGGAACCATAGTTCTAAATGGCACTGCCATTGTTATTGACAGGCGCACATCACCGGGCGAACGACCAATCAAGCGATTCAGAACTCTTCGATAAGAATCCAAATCTATTCGATTCGATATTGTTCTCGTATCGAATGTTCAATTTTCGAGCTGTTCGGGACAATCGATCTGCGGGTTGACTTCAACTACCATCGAGTATGGTACAAAATTACTGTAATAGAGTATTAACTACCAAAAAAAATAGGATCTTCGAAAACAGTAACTCTGCTCGTTCTGGATTGTGTAAAGCGCTACAGTAGTTTTAATCAAATGTTATGACGTCAATTTCGATTCGAAATCAACTTCGACAAATCCATCGACGATTATCGTTTAACGTCTCGAATCGAACGATATGAAACGAATCTATTGAAATGTTCTGGAGGGTGAGCAGGAACCTCTGTCGAGAAAGTATTCGTTACGTTAACTGTCAAATTTAACTAAGATTTGATCAGCCCCTTGCAATATCGACAAGATGCGTACGCGAACGGCTACCTCGATCGATCGATTTGACGTTAACGATACAAACCGGTAAAATTTTAGTTTTTGCCCTATTGTAGTAGTACTGATGAAATCTAAAACAAACTTGACAGTTAACGTATCGAATACTTTCTCAATAGAGGTTCCTGCTCGCCCTACTGCTCACCCTACTGAATCGCCTACCCCTTCGTCTCGTTACTCAATAATTATGAACAGTTCTTACCGATCATCGTACACGAATCCGGCGTCCAAGGTGTTGTAGTACAGCAGAAAGCCCAGCAGCGAGCTCGCCGCCGTCACCCAGTCCATTTTGACAGACGCGACTACATCAGCTTTGGTTCCACATTCTGGAACCAAATAAAATAAAACAAATACATTATTATGTAACGCGTCACGATCATGATAGCTCTTCATAGTTTCCTGGATCCCATGTAGTTCCACGTCACGTCAACACAAACAAACAAGCTCGGAGCAATTAGTTCTTGTACTGTCTTGAATTGCATTCATATAAAAATATTTACTGGACAAAATGGGTTTAGGGTACCTGTGGTTTACACAAGTATTTGCCTTGTGCGGGAATCGAACCCGCCACTTCACGGCGGTCGGCTCGTCACCATTTATGGACGAGGTTAGGTTTTTTTTTACCTATGCTGTCGCACTGCTGAGCAAAGCTCCATATAAAGCTGTTTAAATTGGCTAGCTAACACTCTTGACCAGATCAAGTGGTTATGCAATTACTTATAATAATAGCTTGTAAATAGTGATACTCAAATTCAAATACCGTAAAACAATAGATTCATTGCAAATTATAATATAGTCTGGCGCTTCTATTGCGTTTAATATCTCTTTTCCATTGAGAACAGTAAACACCACGAACACATTTTTATAACAGTATTGTTAAAGTTCTTTTCATTTGGAAGCACTATTCATGTCAGAACACAAACAGATTTAGGTTACGTTCCGATTCTGTTGCAGCTGTATTGCAGCTGTAGTTTTTTTTTTAATTTTGTGATGGGATCTTGCTGAGGAATACAATAGGTTGTAAAATGTCATAAAAATGTGATGAATAATGGTAAATATAATTACGACTAGTGACTATGTTACTGAAAATGATCGTCAAGACAATATTTCTAATTTAGACAGTAAACAGAAATTGGAAATGTTATACTATATAATACAACTAGAAGCACCTCGCGGTTTCACCCGCGTTATCTGCACTATCCCGCGGGAACCATTAATTTTTACGGGATAAAAGGTAGCCTCTGTGTACCGGGGATAGCATAGCTTCCCAACAGTGAAATAATTTTTCAAATCGGTTCAGTAGTTTCGGAGCCTATTCATTACAACCAAACAAACAAAGTTTTCCTCTTTATAATATTAGTGTAGATATGGGTGGGGTAGAAAAATTGTGCTATTCTCCTAAAAATAATTTTTCAGTGTTGAAACTACGGCAAACAAAAAACTATGGCAATTCAACACTCTATTTTCAATCAACTAGATTGAACACATTTTTTAATCTACTCTTGCTCGTGCACGTTTACGGACGTTTTCATTGGGAACATTTTTCACGTCGTCGGCGTGTCTGTCGCACGTCTCCGGCCAGTGCTGTAGTAACAAAGGTTACTGCTTTAAAGAGATTTATGTTACTCCCATACTTTCCAGGGCCAATATCGATCGTTTTGAACCTTTAATTAAATCGCTTAAATTTGTTAGTACCTATGAAATTAGTCACTGTAATTTTGTTAGTTTAGTTTTGCGTTCTAGTTTCTAGTTTTGTAAAAAGACAGGAATTATTAATTGACGATCTCATTTTCGACTTTTAAATGAACTATGAGCAAGTGAATGTATAGAATAGTTATGCTTTGCGGGCTAAAAAAGCTGTGGACAGAGTCATCTGGCACAACTGTCAATTAATCCCTTGCGAAGATGACGTGCCGCTGTGTGCGGATAGCCTTTGTTGTCATACACAGTAGAGTCTCGCATTTCATGCCAAAGAGCCGTCAGTACGGGCAGGGAAACGGCCAATCTTCCGAAAGATAATACAATCAGGCTCTTTCAGCCATTAAAAAACTTCGTCAGCTGATGAAAGGCGGGCCCCGAGATATGTGTCCTCCACACGCTGCCTTTTGTGTTCTGCAACATGGCTGCCTTGCAACGGTGGGCTGAATCCAGGAAGGCAAAACGGGGGTATCTCTGCCCATGCCCCGTACCAACGAAACTCAACTCAGAGTTTATAACGAAGCTAAAAAGAAAACGCGTGTCTTCGTGCAGATGTAGCTAAAAATAACTAGTGCGAAATGCAGTTTTGTTTCACAGTCTCTAACATTTGACTATACGATTTCGTCTGCTAAAGACGATGTAAGTTTGCCATTCAAAAAAACTAGGACGTAAAGTGACAATGGAAACATGGATCCTTTACTATTTCACAGCTCTGGATCTCGTCCTGGTTATGTTCCCGTTCTGAATGTTCCCCTGCTGCAACTGTGCAGATTTTCGACGCTCATTCACGGCTTGCCTTTATGCGTACCGTCAAAGTAGGTTAGCCTTTTCATTTCCATCTCATTGACTGTCTTCTCAGCAATTCGCTTTTCCCTATCCTTTTTAATCTTCCCGCGTAATGTTTTCTTTTATGTGAGCGAGGTTCGGTTCAAGTACCATATCTCTTGATCTAAGTAATGGAAAAATGCGCGGTCCTGCCTTCGCAAAATGGGCTATTTATCAGCTGCCATCTCCGCCCCATAATTTCGTAATTGTTCAGTTTACTTGAATTTAAATGAACTGGGTGTTGAAAGAAAATGGCTAGATTAAATAAAGCGCTTTTTTCACCACCGCTAGTAAATTTGCATGAAAAATTTCTAATGTAATAAAGTAAGCATTATTTAAAGACGTGAACCATCAAAACTCTGATAGAAACACTATAAAAATAGCTTTACATTACACAATAACCTGGTTGTTCAAACCGGGATACTGTCTAATGACGTCACACATCGTGATAATCCACGCGTCCGAAGTAGCGGGCGAAAGCTTAAGTTATTTAAATCATGTTTTTTTTGTTTTGATACTTCACACTATTTTGATTTAAACGGTAAACTTAAGTAAATTGAAATCAGAGAATCGTTTGTTGTCGGCTTCAAGCACGTATAACAAATTATATAATTAATTATTTTAAAAACTCATAAATAAATCAACATTGATTTCTTTACGCCTATTAACGTACCAAGCGCGATGTTAAAAGGGCATGATCCTCTGTTAAATAAGAAAGACTGAGCGCAAGCAGAATTAAAACTTACAGGGAATAGGATTTGCTTTGTGAAGAAGCTAATCCGGAAGAACGAGTAATAACTCCGTTTCATTTGTTATGTTGGAATGAGCCAATCGCGAAGAACAAATAAACGAGGTTTGTGGAGCGAAAATAGACAAAGGATCTGATACAGGTAAATAACTACGCATGACTTGGGCAGGGGAAGCATTTTCGCTATTATCTCTCCGCGCCGGCTCCGTGAAAGCTGCCCGGAAGTAAATATTGTTTTCTTTAATTCAGCTAAGCCAACGCCGGTTTCTTGCGTGGACAGGGGCTTTTGTTTGTATGGAGACAGGGTGGATACAAAATGTGATGAACTACCTGTGCCTTGCGACATTTCTTGGTGACAATATGATCATTTGAGTTGTTTTAGGAAAATACAAGGGCCACCACAAAAATATGCATAACAAACTATCAAATTA
Source organism: Hylaea fasciaria (assembly GCA_905147375.1). Classification (NCBI taxonomy): domain Eukaryota; kingdom Metazoa; phylum Arthropoda; class Insecta; order Lepidoptera; family Geometridae; genus Hylaea; species Hylaea fasciaria. Next base: position 5,649,319 of record LR990201.1, read on the forward strand.
TATTTTATTTCGCATTATATAACCCACATGCCGAAATAATGTATCTGTAACCATACACAAATATCATCGATGCAAGCTGCATCTTTACGATCACTCCAAGTTCATCTGAAATAAGTCCACGCCATGGTAGATGATTCTTCTACCATGGTCCACGCTACGTTTAATTTTTGACACGTTTGGTAGTGTCAAAACCAAAATATCTACACGGGTGGTTCCCGTCGCTTGCCTCCACACAAAACGTACCACAATGACTAAGTAGAGCCAGCGGTGAATAAAATTACCATACAACATTACAACATTACATCCAAATCTGAGATTACGCGCGCGCTACAGCCCATCTTTCACACAAGATTAACGCTCGATTCTAAAGGTAAACGCCGTTTCAAAACCCATAAATTTCTCCCCGTGGCTCGTTTCAACCCGAGAACGCACAAATTTATCGGAAGTTAGTATCTACTAGAAACTGATGAGCAGATTTTGTTAGCTGAACTATTGAACTAAACTGAATACAATGCAGTATTTTAACCGGTATGATTTACCTAGTCACTACATTTTCTAAAATGGATTCTTTTCTCATCCGTTCCATATTGGGTCATTTATAACTCATTTTTGTCGGTCAGTTCAGTCGCTCAATTTTATGATAGTAAAAAAATATATAAGTTTATGCATTCAGCTCTATCTCTATCCGAGTTAGTATAGTGGTTTTAACTTTGGATTCAGGATGAAAATCGTATTCTCCTTATCCGAACTTTTAATCTAAAATCATAGTTTTCGATTTTCTCCAAAAGCCTTTAGGCAAAGAAAGAGCTATTCAATCCCTGCTGAGATAGACTTGGCTGCTGTATACATATTACTCAATCCCGAAACGGACATTGTCTGGCGGAAATTCTGTATAGAAATGTCTGCTTATTCCAACCAACCCTTTCACAATAGAAACAAAGAAGTGAACCTCTCAATACCACCCTAGAATAGAAATGATACAATTTACGTATTTACCTGTCAAAACATCGAACGAAACGAAATGGAGGCAGCTCAAGCGTTTTTAACAGACAGCCTCGATACACAAATAGCTATATGTCTATCGTATCTTGCTAGGTATTATGAAAATATTGTAACGTTGTATTGAAATGTGTCCTCACTGGGAATTTCACAGACAAAAATAAACTTAACACCTATTGGTATTTATTTTATTAAAACTTTAACAGGCAGATACCTCCAAGTTCATATAATTATTATCATTTGTAACATGAATATTTTACGTACATACAAAAATCTGGAAATTGCTACGTTTTATAAAAAGCATTAGTATTTTTTGCTTAATCTTTATACCAAACAAAGGCAGCAGTTTGTAATTAGCTGTACCTACGTAATTATTCCAAAAGTAGTAACTATTTATTTATCTATCAGTTACCTTTGTAAACAGTTGAGTAGGGTGCTACTGGGCTAAAAATCCTTCTGGCATAATTATAATTATAGTACCTAATATTTTCATATTAAATTTAGTTTAATACTTAGACAGCATTATTGTACCTACTCTAAATTCCACTTTAGCTTTGTATATTTTGGCGAGCCTATGTTTGAACTTATATTATTTGAAATATAATATATTAATTTGAATTTTCTAATATGTTCTTGAAAGTTTTAAATACTGTATCAATGTCTTTTTTCTCCTCCGAAGTAATAAAACTTTTTGCTAATAATAACAGTTTACAAATGAAGTTTGATATTATGTAGGTACCGACATTGTTAATTTTTCTATTTTTTAAGCATTGCAGTATGAATACGCTATCAATTTAATATTGCCCACAAAAGTTACGATTATTTTGCATCAAGAGATTGATGCATCGGCCCGCATGCAAATAAAGCCGCGTTTTCACTTCCACTTGAAAACGATTTTGAATGAACAAACATTCATCCGCTTGCTTACATAGAGAAACCCCATTATTCTTTTTCAGTTATCCGGCTCACGCTGTTATTTGTTTTTGTAGCGTTCCACAGCCATGCTAAAGGTTCTTCCGATTCCTTCCACCCAGTTCTAATGGGGGTTGCCCTTCCTAATGATTCTCGATAAATTTGACTATCAGAAGAACACCTAATCTGTAGCGTTCCTGGTCTTTCTCTGGGTTTATTCTGCGCACGTGACCCGACCCAATACCACTTGAGCCTGGCAGTTTGGATTCCAACGTAAAACTCACATCGTTAGACGAGACAAGCACTTTTTCCGAATATGCCTGGACTTTATTTCAATTTATTTAAATGAATCTATCATTATTGCCTTCTTTAACAAGATTGCAACACAAGAATAACAACACGAAATAAATAAAACAATGGCTATCGTATACTTGACTTCAAAATAAATGAGTTCAGTAGTCATCACCCGACAAAGAAAATCTCAATTCATACAAATGAATCAATATTTTTACCCTAATGTTCTCTGTCGTAGTAAATTGACTCGCAATAAATCTATTGACCTGAAATCAGATACCTGGTTAATCAAGGACACGGGTGAGCTATCCGTTTTCCCGGAGGCTTCACCGCAAGGACAATAAAGGAGAACTGGAGCGATAACGTATCTATTTGTTGGTCTCTGCTTGCGAGCCAGCTCTTGATTGTGTAAATATCCTCACATGATCAGAGCAAGATAGGGAGTATTCAATTGAATACCTTACACTCTAGAGAAGTAAGACCATTTCGCAACGCAGCGTGGTTGATTGGGGGCATCCTCGTGTTGGTAAAATGTCATTTCCGGTAACAGAACTGTTCAGAATAATTGCTTGGAGATGGTACATGGTTGCAATATTCGGAATTGGAGAGAGGTATTCATAACTAGCTGATTAATCACCATGAATTCAAGTAATGATGGAATCTTCAAACGGGTCTAGAATAGAACAGAAAACACTTTTATGTATACTAACTATAAAATATACACATGGAACATAGAGTTTTTGTTAGCCAATTATTATTTTTTAGTTAAATGTCGGTACAGATCAATCTAATACAATCAGGGATCAGGTCTCTACGGTCAATAGGCTGCAGAATGCTGACACAGATTACGTATTCTGTATATATGTCAAACAGTTTGAACCAGTTGCCACGACGGAAGCTGGCTACCGCAAAGATAATATGGAGAAATGAGGCGGTGATGCGGACGTAGGTATAGATGTTGAGGTTGCGTGTAGAGTTGGCTGGTTTTTAGCTACTGCTTCTCATTACATAGTGGTGATGACTGTTTGTCTTTTAAGGCAGTGCCAGCACCTAAAGTCAAAGTTTAGCCGACGCTCCAAATGTCTCTGATTTGTTTTAAAAATTGACGACGAGGTGTCATTAAACATTTACTAATGATACCGTTAAGGATACGGATTATATTTAAAAAAGGGAATAAAGCGTTTTTTATTCTATTCTCTTTTATTATATTTTTTACTTTAAGCTTCACTTGAAAACGTAGTGTGAGTTATTTATAATGAGCTTTGAAACTTTAAACGCACAAAGAAATAAGGCACAAGAAATACACAAGGCACAGAAAATATCTAACTAAATCTAACGTTCAATTTACAGGCTTGGCTTGTCGCTCAAAGCGACAACAACAAACCCTTTCCCTAAAACGCTTCATTTTTATTTTTATAATGAAAATTACCGTATCAATGTTCTACAGAAAGGTTTTATAAAATTCCAGTAGATTTTGAAATATAAAAGTTCATGCGACTATAGAAAACGCACTGAAATTTAATTTTATTATGATGGAATAAAACTCGTGTCTGTAACACACATAATATGTACATACATGTACGCGTTTGTGCATAACTGAAACTTATGAAACAAACTATTTAAGGTAACCGATTTCTATGATTACTTCGTCTAATAATTGATTCGAATTATCCCAATGTGAACGCTGTACTGAACCAAACTGAATAACCATTTGTACCGTGTGTATTTACAATAATATTAAAGTAAGTAAAATGTTTATTTTAACCCTATTTAAATAATAATCACCGAAATCGTTATCATGACCTCAACTTAATCGATGTCTACTTTTGAAACTCAGGGAGAATAACTCAAAACAAACCTTAAATAAACTGTTAGAAAACGAAAACAAACCATACACTTTTGCATTCCAAACCACATGTTGGTATGAGATATCGGAATACTTTGTACGTTACATAAGGCTCGGAATCTGAATAATACCGAACTCAATAACAAACATCGGAGACGTAAACATAATCTAATGTAGCAACGAAAAAACTCAATTTGTTCGAAGAAAAATAAATTTTCATTATAAATGTGGGTGCTTGCCGTATTCTTCGTGTAAATATAGCGCGTGTGTGAGTAGATTCACACTTAGACAAAGTTCAATAACACCGTGGGAGGTTATGAAATGGCAAATTGGGTGACAACCGTCCTTTGAAACGTCTCAGACCTTCTGGTGCCAATATCCCAGGTACGACAATTCTATATCTAAAACGATTATGTTATCATCCCCTCTCATCCGCTACGGGCATACAGCTACGGGCGTCTACGAAAGTGCTACGAAACCGTTACGAGCGACGGGCTACGGCTCACTCATGTGTGTATTCAGGTGAGCAGTTCAATTTCGTTTCCGGATTTTGCTGCTGATGTCTTGAGTCGTGATTTTTCTGCTTCATTTTGTTGACAGCGATTGATAAGAAGTATTGAGTATTATATGATTGTCTAAACACAAACATAAAGTGTTTAATCTGATGCACAGATACATAGTATTTGCATAGTTTTATACATAATCATTACCATAGCCAGTTTAAAATATAAAATCAAAAACAATATATTTCTCTTTTTGCTTCACAGGTCGCGTTCAAAGAAATTCTTAGGCCAAATTATTTTCATGACATAAATTCGTGAGTCCCGAAGAATTCCACGGAACCTTTCATTCAAATGATGAAATTCTTAACATAGATCAGAGTTACAAATATCCGTCGTACATATCATGCTATACCCGATATAAACGTTACATTTAATATTTTGAAGGCTCAGTATTTTCCCTATCCCGACATTCATCTTTTATGTCAGAAATAAAACAAAACAGACCACGCAAAGATGACCGGCTTAAGTATACCACCCTCCAGAGGCCGGTTCAATTTTATCTGATGATAAAAACAATACAGCTATCAATGGAACCTACCTTCCAATATCCAATCTTTTCTTTGTCCACTCCATTACAATTCGCGCACTTATCAAGAGTTCGCTTTTTTAATGTTTCGTTAATTAGGCCGATACGTTACCACAGGAAATAATTATATTTTTAAAGTTTATCGTTCGTGCATCGAAACTTCGGTCTCGAAACTCGGTCGCTACATTTCACCGCCCGATCCGAGTGTGTGATCACATCGAGCCGCGAACCGCCGACGCCGAGTGACGCTACACTACAAAGAACGTGTTTAGTGTCGGCACAGCGGCTCCCGGTGGCAGTGGGTCCCGGACCGCTGCCGGTGGCCGACTGACGTTGGTTTACACGACACATCTGCATTTAAGAAGCCGCTATCGTTATGCGACTAATCGATTGGTCGGAGCGAGTCGTACAGTCCCCCATCTCGCTCCGTCATTGCTCTCACTCCTTTCCCACGCACGCGCTGTTCTCGGTCATTCTCTTTTAAAAGTGGTGAAAAGTAAATAAACTCACATGAACTGTTTACTTAGAGAACAGAAAATGTAATTGGAGTTAAGGGATTAGGTATAAATGAATGCGATTAAAGGTTGGGGTGTAGAAAGGTTTTTTAGAAAGTCAAGTTTGAAGTTTGTAATCTTATGCGTTTCTTTACAAAATAATGGAAAGCATTTGGTCTTAGGTGATGGCCAGGGAGTCGACGTCACTTGTTGCGCGGCGACTTTGTTCCGGCGATGAAAAGCCACGCACGCCATCGCACACTATTCCTTTCACTCTTGTTATTTTACTAGCAATTTATTTAACGTAGATGGAGCTACTTAACTTTTCAAACTTTTTACCTACTCATAACTTTGCAACACTATTTTGTTAGACTAGATTATGTAAGTTACATCATAATATAAGCATTAAGTATTTCGCAGTTTAAGATGCAACACTTTCTTTCATGCTTTCACTGGGTTCATTGATAAGTAAGTATCCGTTTCATAAAGTTGCTTTCTGTTGTACAATTTGCCTTGTAATTAAAAATGTAGCGTCGTACCGATCAAAAACCACCCCCCATTTGTAACGCTCCGCCCGCAACAACCTTTCTCACAAAATTTATCAAATTAATTACCTTATTTTAAATAATCTCCAATACTTTACAACGTTAACAGGATTTTCGGGAAAATATTTAACGAGGTTTCTTGCGAAACAATCGGCCCTTCACGAATGGGCCTTTCTTCAACCTTAATAATGCCTAACAAGAAGGCAAACGTGAATGAAAATAATGAGAATTTTCCTTAATTTTCCTCTACTCTGCGACCCGCTGCGAAATCTTTCCTTATTCCATTCTTTCAGCAAGGAAAATAGAAGTCAGCAAGATGTCAATGTGGGACGAATTTAGCAAACGTAACAATTAAAAACGTTTTGCTACAAAATCATTTGAAAATGGAGCAATCATTTATTATAATATACTTACAGACATTTCTTGTTACAGGAACAAATTACTTAGTACGCAGTTTAATGTACGACCTACATTCGCTTGTGCACCGGAGAAAAATGTATAAAGTAACACTCTTGCTATCTATTTAAAATGCTTTCTAACAACGTATCTTCATAAATAAAGAATAGATTCATTAATTAAACAGAATGACAGTTTGCTGCTCTATTCTCTAGTGATGAGACACAGTCCATTCAGATTCGACAAATTCAATATCTCTGTTATTATAAAGATTTCACACCACTTGGATTATACAAACATTTCACTTATTTGAAAGTGTCGGGAGTAATTATTCAAAAAATAATAATTTAAATGATTGACTTTTTTTTATTGATTGAAAACACAGGAGGTGTTGTTATTTTTCCGATATAGGTATATTACGAGTTCGATTATGTAACCTTATGATTCTTGTATGCCGAAAGTAACCTATTCACTCGTAAACCATACTTACATAATATTATCTACGTACCCATTCATAATTTATTAAAACAGAAGTTATATTTACAAGACAAAAGTGAGAAAAGAGCTTTATTCGGTACAGATATCATTTATACGTAATTCGGCATCTGAAATCCGTTTCCGTATCTTGAGTTTCAACTTCTTTAACAATATCGGATTACTTCTACGAACCAATGTTTAAGTCGATGAGATTAGGCGATCAACCAGTTTAATATAACCCTTTCTACATTACTATAAGAAAACCGTTCCCATTTTCATCAAGACAAATGCCTCATCTATCAAGAGCAGAAGTTCACTGCAAATTAAATCAGTATGTCACCACAGTCTATAGCATAACATATAGATAGGTCGCTGCTTCGGCAGCCGAGCTCTTAACATTTAGCCGGGAGCCGTACCAAACGAAGCGGAAATTCCCACTTACTCTCTGATTGCCACACTAGGGGGTAATGTCATTGTTGATTTGGAATGCCGAATGCGCTTAGTGGGATAACGGCTCTAACGCGACGGGCCTAATGATCGGTTGCAGCTTTTTTTTATTTTGAATGGTTCAAGTGCTCGGAGTCTAGTGATGAATTACACAATTGTGGTTCAGCATTTTCCGGGGATGCCGACACATTTTGTGACAATCTGTATATACAAGGTGTATCGGCAAGGTGTAGTAATATTGAAATGTGGGTATGTGTACCTGGTGATGAATCATTTGCCAGGGTACTAAAACCTGAAATCGATAATCGATTTTTTCACTAAAATTCACAAAATAACTAAATATTACAACCCTAACATGATACGGATGACGTCACGTTACGCGGGTCACTGGCATTGAATTATTTTTGTCGCAAATAGACCGCGGTGCACCGCGGTCTTTGAATTTTGCCGACAATATTTTCTGGCATTGAATTATTTCTGCCGCAAAGAGACCGCGGTGCACCGCGCGGTCTTTGAATTTGCCGACAATATTTTAGGGTTCAGTATTGTTACAAAGTTGAAAGCCTCTAAAATTCATTTCAGATACTTACCGCCTTAGAATAGAATTTTGGTATGTACATTACACGGACCAGATATCAATCAGCCGCCAAGGAATACTTTTGTCCGGTTGCATCTGTCCGGGTCGGTACAAATCGGTAAAAATCATTATTTAAAAAACAAACGGAACCCTAAGTACTTTTATGAATTTGTCTTGACGGATTTGACGTTCACTGACATTGCCCAGCTGATAACTAGGGTTGAACGATGGTTAGTTTTGCAGTAAACTTTGACGTGTCTTAATTCATTACCCTACCTACTTACAGATTTATAGTACCTCCAGACTACTTCGAAATAAGTATGTGTATGCATAGTTTCAGTATTACTACACCTTGCTGTTACACCTTGTATATATATATATAATATATTATTATGTTTTAAGCAGATTAGTTTGTTACTACTCAAACCGTTACCGTAGTACTCGTAATATCAGTAACTTGTTACAAAAATGGATTCCGAAAAATTACTTATATAATTTTATGCACAGTTGAAACGGAAAAGTAGAGATGTGTAGTAATTTCATAAAACATCAACATAAACGTTATATTATACGAAATGACGACATTAAAAAAATAATTAAACAACATTTTAGGAACGTTGCCGTTTGGTAGCTGCTTATTAGATTAGGTTTACTTAGTTTAAGTTTTTATTATGTTTTTGTATTACCCAAAGTTATTGTTAAAATAAATGAAAGCCATGAAACACAGCTAGTAAATATGGCGTCTGGGCTTCAGCTCCCCAACCCGATAATTACGATCGTGTAAACATAAAACAATAACGTCACGGAGTCGAGGCAAGTGCCGCAAACGATTGTTTGCACCGCCTCGTAAACTAAACACTACTTAAGCTGACAGTCGCTTGTCATCTAGATGCTTTAACGTGATTAATAGACTATTTGGGAGCGCTCGATTAATACACAAGCGCGGATCCATTCAGCCCGCTACGTCTTAATCGTGATTAAACAAAACATTTCAGCGCTGTATGATTGATTTCGACAGCTCGCTACCTGGGGACTCGAGCACGTAGATCTATGCGTGTGGAGACAGTTCTAAAGTGGAAATGTAAATACATACAGAAGTTCTGTTTGAAATATGTCAATAGCACGGGTGATAGGTGTGTGTGGAGAACTCCCCATGGCGGTATTCTAAACTCAATTAGCAGATCAATGAGAGTCGATAAAAATATAGAACTAAAATTCTTCCAGATAACGTCCACATCAGTATGCGCTGCAATGTGGCTATTTATTTATTTATTTATTTTTAGGAAAACTAACAGCACATAAAACATACTATACATAGTGAGTTCTTAGAAACATATGGCTAATGACAAGTTTTCACAGATAGAAACAGAAAGAACAAGTAATTGAGCACAATAAAGGTACAAGCTAGGTAGAATAACAAGATGATATTTTTTCATTCAAGACAGATGCTTACAAGGGTTAACAAACATAGGTAAATACTTAAACAAAGAACTGTGAACTCAGTAACCGCCTTATCCTTGCTACACTGCAGTCGAACAAATCTATCGAACCAGCATAGTTATTATTGTAATTATTACACACACGCCAAAGATAAGAATTGGAACGATAGTTGGTAGATACTGTTTCAAGATTAAATGTAGGAATAGTCCTCCGGGATCTGCTAGGAACATAGAATCGAAGCTTACTGAGCAGCTCGGGACAATCTACTTGACCAGACACCAGCTTACTTAGATAAGTAATATCAGCGATCTCGCGACGTTTAGCTAAGGGTAGGAGATGATATTTCCTACATGCTGCCTCATAGCTTGGTAGGCGATTTCTCGCGCGAAAGCTAAGAAAACGAACAAATTTCTTTTGAATTTGCTCTATTTGATATTCATAAATAGCATATTGGGGATTCCAAATCTGAGACGCATATTCCAAATTACTTCTCACAAACGTACAATATAGAATTTTCATCGTTTTAATATTAGTGAAATCTTTTGAAGTCCTAAAGATAAAACCTAAAGCTCTGTAGGCTTTTGAGACTATAGAATTAATATGCTTATCAAATAGTAGCTTATTATCATGAATGACACCTAAGTCACATATAGAAGACTCCCTTGTGAGAGTATGCCCCTTAAGTGAATATTTAAAATTTGTTTTTTGATGTTTACGGGTAAAGGTTACACAAGAACATTTCAGTGGGTTTAAGTCCAACTTATTGAGCACGCAATAGTCGTCAAGACGATGCAGATCTTCCTGAAGTAATAGTGCGTCTTGAATACTATTAATTGCCTTAAAAATTTTCATATCATCTGCGAAAATTAGAAGTTTAGAATTCAGAAAACATTTGTGTATGTCAGATAGGAAAATTATAAATAATAAAGGACCCAGAAGGGAACCCTGGGGCACACCACTTGGTACCTGCACCCAGCTTGACATGTAATTGCTAACCACGACAGCCTGTGATCGATTATTAATATAAGAACTAAACCAACGGAGCAAGTCCCCGCGAATTCCAGTTAATTTTAGTTTATCTATGAGTAAAGCGTGATCAATTCGATCAAAGGCTTTGCTATAATCGGTATAGATTACGTCCACCGGTAGACCGTCATCCATACCAATTGTTATATAGTCATTGAGCAAGATTAAGTTAGAAACCGTTGAGCGACCCCTAACAAACCCATGTTGCGACGGATGAAAGGAATCCTTTAAAGCAGAGTAGACCTGATCGTGAACTATACTTTCCAAAACCTTAGCAATTACGCACAACTTAGAAATGGGTCTGTAATTCATGACTTCAGTTTTGGACCCTTTTTTGTGAATTGGAGTCACATAAGCCGACTTCCAGACGTCTGGTACAATACCCTGAGCAAAGGACCTATTAAACAGAATAGTTAATGGAATTGATAGGTTGTCAGCGCACTTGATAAGAAATATAGGAGGAATAAGATCAGGTCCCGCTGATTTGTTAGGGTCAAGTTTGCAGAGTTTATTATATACGATAGTTGGTGTAACTTCAATTGAGGCAATATCACCATTAAGGATAGGTTCGTCACTTAATTGAGGAATTGGTGATGTGGTTGGGCAGCTAAGTGATTGATCGGCAAAAGTAGAATAAAAGTATTTAGAAAAAAACTGACAGATTTCGTCACCAGTAACCGCCGTTTGACCGGATAAAGTCATGTTCGTGGGTAAGGATGTGGAGTTAGATTTACTTTTCACATATGACCAGAATGATTTAGGGTTATGCTTTATAGATTCCTCAATATTAGCAATGTAGTTGTTGAAACATTCATTTTCAACAGACTTCATTTTATTACGGAGAAACAAAAAAGAATTGTAGTCGGATCTGTTACCATAGATTTTAAACTTACGGAAAAATTTAAACTTCTCTCTAATTATCTTTCGCAGGGCAGTCGAGTACCAAGGTGGATAGCTATTAGGTGACAAACATTTAGAAGGTACATACTTGTTACGGAGGTCATATAGTAGTTGATAAAATACCTGCAGGCACTCACTTAGAGACTCAGAAGAAAATTTCAAACTCCAGTCAATAGCTTCTAGTTCATTATTCAGATCATCAAAGTTAGCACGATGATACAAGAACCTGGTACGTCTTGCTGGTTGCAAGACTTTGTAATTAATAAACGTGGGTGAGATAATGATAGGCACGTGGTTGTCATCAATTGTAACCATGGGCTGAGTACACTTTGAGATACTAAGTGAGTCATTACATAAAACTAGGTCCAGATACCGTCCAAATACATTGGGTATACCATTGTATTGACATAGGTCATGCATATTCATAAGGTTGAAAAGTTCATGATCATCATTTGTGCATACGTTAGTTGGTACAAAGGATTTATTAATGTGGTCAAAACCCCATTGCAATTGTGATAGGTTAAAGTCGCCCAGAATTAAAAATTTATCACTGGGATTCGATACTATAATATCATTTACCATTTCCAGAAAGTTACTTAGCTGTTGCGAAAAGGAATTTCCTAGGTTCTCAGTGCAGAGATACAAAAGGCCAATATGTAGCTTAGTAAGTGGTTGGGAGTTGTTTCTACGCATGTGAACGGTAACCCATATGTCCTCCGCACTAGAACTCCAGTCGGGCCGTGGCACGACGTGAAGATCCTGTCGTGTTGCTATAAGAACTCCCCCGCCAAATTTTTGTTGAGTTTTAGCATAATCTCGATCACGGCGCCATACCATATATCTACTATCGAATAGCTCAGAGTCTTTAATAGCCTCCAGTAGCCAAGACTCGGTAATACATAATACGTCGTAGTTATTTAAACATAAATTTCTATAAAATTCCGAAGTCTTGGTACGTAGGCCACGCACATTCTGATAATAAATATTAAAAGCGTAGGTAGCCATCATTAAAACTGAGAAAGTATAATAACAAACTAGAAAACATAATAATGCGCATTTTTATAGACTTCAAATAAATAATCTTTATCTTTATCTTCACTTTTCTATAGAATATCATACGGGCAGTCGTATGTAGGTTGCGAAGAGATAACGAGTATATGAGTCCAATAATTAACACTGTAAAATAGGCGAGAATTGATTTGCAGAAGTAGTTAGAAGGCATCAATAGCATGATAATAAATACTTTTAGTTTACGTAGCTTAGGAAAAATAATAGGTAGTATGCGGTAGCGATAAACCACGGCTCCACATTCCAGGCGCAAAGGAGTGAGAAAGATTATTGATATTGGCGTATGCGAAAAATAGATAGCAATAATAGGTGAGTAGTTCGACCGCAGCAAGACAAAGGACGCTGCGCAATTAGCGCGTGAGTTCAAGTTCAATGCATAAAAAATGCAACATGGGCTTTTTAACATAGCAATGTTTAGGTTATACAAGCTTATTTGTTGATAATATTTATACCTATGTTTGATATTAAAGGCAAATAGCACAAGAGTTAAGGCACAAAAATTAAGTACGCCAATTTCTCTTTTGGATTAGCGCTAAAACAAGAAAACAGAACTTCGGTAAATGAGGTGGTTGTTTGACTAAAAACATATCAAGTTATTCTAGTCTTATCTAGTGCATTAATTAAAAAAAAACAGTCGTTCATTAGAAGTATGGTTCGTTGCGTATTTTACGTAATATGAAAAGAAATATTACAACAATAACGATATTTATGACCAATTTTTTATTAAACTAAAACAAAAACCAACACAGAATAAAAACATAAGTAAAAAACTTTAAGTTATTATCTGAATTTATGTATAATGCAGGTACCAACACTTTTTACTCTAAACCTGTTTCCCTATTTCATGACTAATTTCCGTTAACTTTACTTGCTACAGTGTAGAGGTAGAACTTAGATTTTAAGACGCTTTTAACAAGGTATGTTTACTTGGAAAGTTTAGCAAAGTTGGGTGAAATTACGTGACTCCATCGGCTGGCCTGTGATTAAGCAGCAATCTTGCTCCAAAGGTCGGCCATTATTTATTTCGGCTCCGTTGTGTGAGCAATTACTTAAAAAGGCCGCTAATAGTTCCAAATGTTTTGTTCCTTATTTACCAAACGGAGAGATAATTTTTAACATGAAGCAAACTAATTCGTTATTTAATCGCAAATTCGCAACATGAATTCAAAGTCAATAAATAAAGTAATCACAAAAAACATTTTGTAAATAGCAAAACAGAAGAGAACATTTATTACTTTTTGTGAGGAAATAAAATATAAAAACTGTAAAAGAACGCTGAGTGAAAGATAAAACTAATAAAAACACCTCGTATATAATTACCTACTAGTAGGCTTCAGTGTTTTATTTAGGTGCTTGGTTTCCAGGGTTTATTCTACTTTATGCAGATAGTCGATTAAAATTGCAATGTAGAGTTCTTTTGGACCGGCGCTTTATTGACAACGATTTGAGCCTATCACTGAAAACTTCCTGTATTGAATATTAAACATTCTTCGTTCGGTTTGGTGCCTACTTTTTGCAATCACATCGTGTGTGTACGGCGATTATACGGCTTGCTTCAATATTGCATTCCGAACACTCTGCGCGCTATGACTAGGCTCTATTCGTGCTATACAACCAAATCCACAGAAATAACTCCACTTTAGGCGCAATAACTTTACTCTACCTCTTGTTCTGTGTGTTTGTCAACATCTACAATTCCAAATTCAATTACACAGGTAATATTTAGTTTTTAACAAACCTTATTAAAACTTTGAACTTTGCTCGGTAAAGACGCTTGCTCTTGACATTTTCATATTTGTCTGAAAACTTGTTAATATTATCTGGCTTTTTTAGTTCTCTTATATGCGCGGGGAGAAGCTCGTCACGTACATACAACGTAATAAAGTGGATGCTCACGCTCCTATTTCTTCCCAGAGACAATAAAAGTCAATAACATAAATTAATTAAAGTTTACGTAGACACAATGAACAGAACAATATTGGGGAGGGAGAGGAAGTACTAATGAAATGTGTGCGAAGCCGACGCCGACGCTGACTAATGTAGCGAAACAAACGCATCAACTTTCAGCCCAGTTTCGGCAAGAATCTCCGAAATTGTTTGTCTCTGTATACCATCAATTTATTACGCATCTAATACCCTTATATTGTTACATATAATATTCAACGAAATGAGAACCAGTCTTGATTGAACTGGCAATCAATTTGCGCGTATAAAATTACTCCATCGATATTATATTAAGGACTATTACGAGATTATCTTGCATGTGGTAATGCCTAAATAGATTCCAATTAGATCTCATTGCGTATGTAATGTAAGGCTCAAGTAGGTACTGCCAGTACTGCTTAAACTTTAATTACTTTTAAGTAATTACTAAGAACTTGGAGTAAACCTTCAATTAGGCTGGTATTCTCATTTACGATAATTCATCGCGACAACGTTCCAAACGCTCTAATTAAATGTCTTAGTTCGATAGGGCATTGAATTGTAAAGAAGCCTTTAATCTTATAATCCAATTAACGAGTATTATAATTAGGGAACAAAAACAAAGGGTTTGAAAAGCTCACAGCGATAATAAGCTAAGAATTTCAACGTAAGAACAACTTACCTCGAAACGGGCAAAAATCGAAGGAAAACTGAAAGAAACTTCATAATTTAAATAAGGTTCCTAATTCTTCCCGACAGTCTAGCTTTGGAAACTTGTGCAATTATCGAAATTGTATGCCAAGAGCACTATTTTCACGTCATTATCGTTGTTACGAAAATAGGTAATTTTATACTCGTAGAATATTTTTTATAATCTAGTTTAGTGGTATGATATTATTTAGATATTTTTATGAAATATAATTGAGTTAAGTATGTCATCGACATGATTATTATTAAATTTTTATGTCTCTATGCGCTCTTTTCTTTTTGGTGAATACCGCTGTATAGATTTTCGTATGTGTCTAGCCAAAAAAATAATTGTACTGAAGAGTGTATAAGAGATTGCTTTTAGCGATTACTATATTGTTTACCGGATTTTATGCAATTATACTATTAAACTATAACTTTTGTGTGGTTGACCATGATGGCTGACAATAAAGAGTTATCAGTGTGCCTAGTGTGAGTTTTGACAATTTCTTTACGTGCTCGGTCCGTTTAGCGTAAACTTGAAATTGTATGGAATAAGAGCACCGCCATCTAGCGTCAGTCAGTCAGTCACTAGATGGCGCTGCTCTTATTCCATACAATTTCAAGTTTACGATAAACGGACCGAGCGCGTAAAGAAATTGTCAAAACTCACACTAGGTTGTGTTCCTTTAACGTTTGATAGTTGGCACTGTTCACACCACCGTTCTATAGTACCAGCTCGCTCGTCGTACTCGACTATAAAACATCATTGGCGCAGAGTAAATATTAATACCAATGTAATATCCACGATATTTACTTTGCGACGAGATGGTTCTGCGGGTGCGACAGTAGAGTAGACGTAGTTTCTCCGAAGATGTACGATAAATACCTAATCTGAACATCATTGGTTATGTAATGTATCTAGAAACCTTTTAAAAACGTATTGCAGGCTATTTCTGTTTTTATGTAGTCCATGTGGATGGTAAACCAAATAAAGCAAAGTTTGCAACGTGGGAGGAGCTCACACAGAGTAACTCGTTCAACAAGCTTTATTGCATCAACGGTAAAGGGAAACTTTGAAATAATATCATCCGTGTATCCATTTAATTAAAACATTTCGTCTTTGTACAACCAGCTTTATTAGAATACAAACTTTTTGTTGGTTGAATAATGATAAGATTACACAATATACCTACCTAATAATTTAGAGAATAAGCTTATAAAGGAACACACTTGAAAAATTCAGTCAAGAAGTGCTATTCGCGTAATAAAATGTAGGTATTGAGTGATAAACTTGCCGTCTCTACCGAACCTCCGCCATAAGGTACAGATTGTAAGTCATGAAAAACAATATAAAAAACATGTTTATACGACAGTATTCGTCATATACGGGCATCATATAACGTTACGTAACCGTACTCCGGTTGATGAGCGAGGACGGTTTCCGCCAAAGAGGAATAGCGCACACTCGGTGCTGTTCTCAAAGTTTTCATTGTAACATCTTAACTTATGCAATATAGCGTCTGCTTCTTTAATACTTTCCACGAACGGTCGATTACGTTTAACGACTCGGTACGAGCGAATTTTCTTATTTACTGTAAGCTGGCAGAAAATCGCACGACGCCATTCATAGACGGGGCGATTTCACACAAGACGTGTTTGATAGGGGAACTTTTGGCTGTTGTTCCTTTTGCGTCTCTACACGTCTACCCTAATGTATTATACGCGTAAAAAGACTTTGATTGGCGCGGGGGGATAAACTCCGCGACTTTCTTTTGCCATTTTATGCGAAACTTTTTTTATTATAAACCCCAATCCTTTTTTTTATTTTTCACACCATAAGTCACGCCATTTAAACGTACATAATGTTCATGAATAATCCTGTATAGATTGAAATACCTTTGTACGAAAATTCCAGTGGGTAAGTGCAACAATATATCCATCATGTATTGTAGTAAGTAAAAGCCTTTGTCCGTCGGTGATGGCGGGCGCACCGGCTACGTCCGGTTATTGATGACGCAGTTATCGACGCTCCCATATCGATCTAATATCAATAACCCATCGACAAAAAGCCTCTTCCGTGACGTGCTAGGTGATTTTAATTTAAGCACATAACGGGCGCGGTCGCTGGTATCGAATTCGGTGACGCCTTCACTATTGCTATCATACCAGTCACAGCAACATTTTCAGATCTATTGAAATCAAAATAAAAAATCTGACATTTAATTTAACCTACTTGAATTATTGAACAGACAAATAACCACCATACGTGTAGAATTATAAGGTGCATTATGTTTGTTCTGCCAACAATTTATATAAGAGTGAGGTAATAATAATAATAATAAATCTTTATTTCAGTAGTGTGTACTAAAAAGTTATCCTAAGACCCATATCATATACGCCTTACAGACTAACATACATATCATATTATTTAAGAATATTAATGCGCTTCTATCAGGGAAACTATTTAATAGAACCGACAATTTCTATACCGTCTAATATCTAATAAGAGCCTTATATTTTATAAGTGGGCTATTCCACTCAGCTTATTGGTAGGCAATATTGTTATGGGTCAACTAATAGATATTAATGATATAGGGTCTGCACGAAAGCACGGAGGGACCCTGCCGACAAACATAAACATTGATTAATTTAAACTGAAACTGGTATTTATCCGTGGTTCTCTTTTTCAGATATTTTATGCAATTAATGTTATTAAATTTTTAGCGTAAGAACAAACGAATAAATAACATGAATATCCCATACTTTCACTACCATAATATTACCTGTATAAGTGTGAGGTACTTTTCCGCGTAGGATTTATAAACTAACGAAAAAAATGTGAATGAGGCAGTCAATTTAAGTTCGCCGAAAAATACAAATCTGCAAAGAACAATTTGAAAGTTGATTTGGAAATCAAAGATCGAATCAGAGAAAAACGTCCTACATAAAATTCCTGTTTTTATTTGGCTACCTGGCCGTGGTTTTTATACTTTGATTATCAAGTTTCAAAGTACTAACATAGTCATAGGTACCTACAAATGTTGTATCGGGTCCTTGGTACACGTAAAGGCGTTATTGCGCAATAAATGGTCGAATGATATCAAGCGATGTCTTTTCGCCATTTTAGGCAAAAGGTCAGGCTTAATATTATCAGAGAAGGTTCGAGAAAATTCTAAATTGGGGAATATTTTTAGCCAACGCCTCCGTGGCTATCCACCGTATCTTGTTACAACCTTCACGGCCATTTTAAAGTTATTCTAGGTTACTTGTAGTTACCTGCCTGCGTAGAACTTGCTACAAAAAGTAGAGCTGAGATAGGCTATATATGACGGAGACCGGTACATATAGCTTATAGCTGGTTTACATATGGTTTATATGCCGTTTATAGGTGATCAATTTACTCAGAAAAACAGGAACTATTAAAAGAGACATGAACATATTGATATACACCTCAATAGTCACTTCGGCAGTTCCTTTTCCTGATAAGTAACTTTAACTAGGCTATGAGCTTATGCAACCGTCCACTTTCATAAGTAGGTAGGCCATGTTTTCACCTCATTCGGAGCCCTTTTGATGGACATGTTTATGTCGAAGTGAAATTTTAGAATCCGTGGTATTACAAAATAGCCCTTACTGCGGATCGACCGTTTTGTTACGAAAGCAATTAAAAGTTGTAAGTCTAATAGTTTTGACTTTCATATTTTTTGCTAAATGTTATACTTAACTGGGCACAAAAAAGACTTGCTTGAATTTCGCTAACCTAATTAAAATTGTGACGCTAACAATAAAATCGACACTAAGTTACAATTTTCGCCTGAGCTCCAATGGCCAACATTTTATTAGATATTATCGTAAAACGCTAATAGTAGACGGCTAATTGGCTATTTAACAAGAAAAGTTATCGGATAACCGTGTCGCATCAATCATAATTAATAATTAAACGAGTTAATAGGCTAATCCGTTCATTAGTTACTCTGATACTTGCTAACAAGTAAAATAATCTGATCTGCGCCCAATCTCTAATTGGCATCTTATTACTTGATACAGATTATATGAACTTTGAATTAAAACGGAAAATAACAGATATTAAGTTACTTAATTAAGAAAGCATTATACCGGAAGACCAATATTCTCTTAATTATTTGTCATAATTGTTGTCTCAAAAGTAAACAGAATTAAATACCATACTTTTATCTTACTAGATGGTGGGTGAGCCTCGGATACAATCCTATTGCAATGCGCACTTGAAAATATGAACAGAAGCGATAAACTCATATCCTCGGCTGTATGCCAAACCTATCGCAATGCAGAAAGTGGGATTTAAAATAATGAAAGGTTTACGCACCTACTATTTCATTTTGAATAATAGTTAATAATAGTTACAAGTGCTTTATCTTTTTAACCTTTCCCGTCACAAATGCTATAATTTTGCTTGCTGTTGATTATCTTAGTGTTAGAAGCCGTTAGAGATAAAGTTAATTTAATCAACACATTTCTCACGTACCGAATACCTAATATCCCGTTGAGAAATTACAATTATCCGAGAAAACCGTCCGCGAAATGTCCTCAAGAAATTTCAAATTAGATCACGTAACTTTACCTTAAAGTCGGTAGACTGAATCAATAAGTCTAAGTTCTGGATCCAACTTCCATTCTTCAGCCGCCGAATTTTGGAATAATTACGAAACTGAGGTCCCGGAGTTCTGCTAACAACCTCACAAAACGTGACTATCACAAAGGTACATAATTGCCGAAAGCGGGGACAAAAAGGCTTAACGACAGAGCACCTGCTTTACAGTCGGGTAAACTTTTTAATCGCATGAAATATGGCTGGCATCAGAAACAATTGGAGTGAGCCGCGGTGCATGTGCGTGACTCTTTTAATTTTACTATTTAGGTAAAAGACATTTTGTAAAGTTAAAAGTTTACAAGGTAGGTAGGTAAGTGTATTACATTTATAAATTTAATTAATTAATTTAAATCTAGCTCTCTCTCAAACTTACCAATCATGTGCTTTGGTTTCAGTAATCACAGTCTATAATAGGTCATTGTTGAACAATGGTATGTCGTAAAAAAACAAAAGGAGTAGATATAATAATGTAAGGTACCTACCTATTTGGACACAACAATGTAATTAGACTTAACTATATTTTCTAAAGATACCCAATTATTGATACACAAAATAACAGTTGTTTATTTAAAGCAAAGAATCTGATAGAATAAACTGTTGTTTAGTTTTGGCTACTATATGAAAAACAACACTGAAGTTGCCTTGCTATCTTTTATAAAGTAAATAAAGGCTTTTAACCAGGAGTAAATGATAACTTGTTTATTTTGAAGCAGGTAATCAAAACAAACCTTGGTCTTTCTGAGCTTGAAATGATAAACTTTAAAACAATAAATAAGTTTCTTCGGAAATTGTTTCAATTCGGCATTGTGAAAGTCAATATTACCACTTTGGATAAGCTCAAAAATGAAACTTTATTGAAGCAGCTCAATATGATAAATCATTTCAAAAAGAGTTTATTTTTTCAGTCTTAGATCCCTATATTTTAAAACCCTTTCAATCGAAGACCTTTGTTATAAATCTTCTTGAAAACTGGAACGAAACCGGTCAGTACTTTCTGAGATCACATAGCTGTGCAATTCGCAATCCAAGGAACCAAGATTCTAAACCTCTGTCCACACCAACGTCATCATTATTATGACATGATTTTTTATGTTATGGTACGGATTTTTATCGCCGACGATTTCTACTTCGACGTCATGTATAGAAAATATGTAATAATCAACACACGTACAAATGCAACTAACAAAACAACATCGTGTTGAATATTAAATAACAGGCTATTATAACAGGTGCCTACATCATTTACATGAATCGAAACTGTATGTATCTACTTAAGTACATAGAATTATACCAATTAAATTATAATTATGCTAATGACTGACAGGTTGACGTCTTAATAATTAGCGTATGTGTACCAACCACACCTACCAAGAGGATTAATTACATTGTCTTGCACCTGCGCCCGACAATGAACATGTCCGTATACTGTCTATACATACTGCGATCTACCCTGGTTACATTGATGTAAAAGATGGCCCAAACAATAAAACCCACTGCTGAATTAGCTGAAAAATTGTAGTAGATACCTACTAAAATCCCGCTTGCTCCTAATAGAATCAGAAAAAATCCATTTAAAATTCGTTCCTGTGTTCGGCTAGCCAATTTACAAGAATGTTTTAAATCAGGTCTACATCTTGCGTTGATTCACGTCGCGGCTATTCTTTAGCATTTGGACGTCTCTTTTTTACAGGACTTTCTTTTATAGTAGGTAGGTATGCAAGTCGCACGTTCCCGTGCATCTTTCACTTGTGAAATTTACAAACA
This sequence comes from Hylaea fasciaria, assembly GCA_905147375.1. Classification (NCBI taxonomy): domain Eukaryota; kingdom Metazoa; phylum Arthropoda; class Insecta; order Lepidoptera; family Geometridae; genus Hylaea; species Hylaea fasciaria. Next base: position 5,670,836 of record LR990201.1, read on the forward strand.
TAAGTACCTAAACCTATCCATTCGCATTTTTAAAACCCTCGTGTTATTACAACGCAGCGATTTTACAACAAGATTTTACAACGCAGCGCTTGATGTGAAGGTTACGTTATTTCGATCATTCTGCCAGACTTTTTACACCTGTCAACTCTGGACTAACTACACAATGAAGGCGCACAACTCCATCAGAGTGGCGTATAACAATATCTTCAGGCAGCTAATGGGGCTTTCGCGGAGCTGCAGTGCGTCTGGCATGTTCTTCAACGCTCGCGTCGACACATTCAACGCGATTCAGCGCAAGCGGATCGCCTCATTTATGTCCAGGGTTGAAAGATGTAAGAACTGCATTATAAGGAGCCTGGCGGACCGCCTGCTGCGATCTGCAACGTACCGACAATGGTTGGCTATTGCCACCTAATATTAATATTAATATTATTATAAATTCTTTTTTACTGTGTTTTTTTGACTGTGTTTTATTTAAGACACATTGTTGTGAATAGTTCATAATTATGGATCCTTGAGTCCGAAATAAAGCTCTTTATTATTATTATTATTACACCCTATAAAAATGAAAAAGACACGATTCATAAAGACAAGCTCGTCCAGGTTGCGTAATGAGATAATTATAGTCCTTATGAGGAGGTTGCAAGGGTGTTTTTTCCGTGTTGGTATCTCAGAGTTATGGGTAACTAGGCGGCGTACGCACGCGGCTTATTAACCGCAGTTGATTGCTGCGGAAAATTGGATGGGGACCTGCATACACGCGGCAATACCACTAATGACACTTGTGACAAGCTCCACGATAAATTAGTTTTTGTCTCTTTAAACATGTACGGTGACTCCCGGCCCGGAGCCGCGAAGGTGATATGAACATTAATTATAATGGAAGCACACCCGGGGGAGCCGTTTTATCTCGGTGTCGTTTTTCGTGGTAGGCAATTTAATTCCATGAAACATTTGTGTGGAAGCTAGTTTCAAGCAACTGAGTGATAGCGAGTAATGCTTTGATCTTTTCACATACTGGATTCCCTGTAACTTGGTAATTAGGAACTACGAGGACCATGGTCCAACAAATACCTGGACTTCATGCAAAGAACATCGGTCGCTTTTCATACTACTCTGGACCTGGGCTGGGACAAGAATGATAAATGCGCTGTTGGTTGTGTTTAGCAGAAATAGTAATAATCACTTATGCCCTGTGTGAAAATCGAAGCACATCCCTACGTTCTGCAGTTGGCTCTTGGCTCACTACATTCGTCAAGGAGGCCGCCCACAATTATTCGGGTTCTAGAAGAAAATCCCACATATTATAAGTATTGCTTTATTAATTATAGACCAATTTTACGGGACTTCAGTTTAAGCTTGTAATTTCAATTTTTTATCAATACCCTGACTTTTTATTATCATCTATTTTCCGAGAATAATAGGCCTACTTGTATGTAGCAAAATCCTAATCAAATAGATATTATCTGATATTTCATATTATGCTATTAATGGAAATCTTATTGATATAAATTCATTTATTCATATTCAATAGCCTCGAATTTCTCTAAGATATTATATTCCATTACCTCAAAACCTCAACTTATTCGAAAAGAGTAAAGGTATAGAGAAACTGAAATATAATATCATTTGTCAAATCCTTCGAGAAAGTTACCGTGGGTAACTTCTTATAAATCTGAAATATGTTTTCCATATAACATGAATTATCCCCTTAAGCGTAAAATGGAAGAAGCTAGAGCATAAAATACGTCGTAAAACATGATTCACATGTCTTATATTATGTTGGTACTTATTATTATCACGCAGGTATTATGCTGTACTTTACGAGGCGTAAAATGAACTTTACAGAAAAGTTCGTAAAAAACCCCTTACGGCTTATAAAAAGCTGATCGCTGGAGTTTTTTTAACCAAAAAAATACGAGCTATATAGAATATTATATATGTTAAGGCTAGTGAAATTTAAACCCCTATTACAAGGCACCTTCACCAAGGAACATAACGACGTATATATTTAAAATTGTTCTAAAATATTTATAATGCCAGCTGCTAAAAGATTATCGTTAAGCATTTAATAACGGAGGGTAACACCCTAACGCGTGCAACCTTTCAAAATCACTGTATAAATAGGCAATAGCTTTGGTTTAAATTAGTCTCTATGGGCACATGTTAGCAGCACCATAAACGTCTTGAGAACGGCAAAATAGGGCGGTTTGCGTGTGACATATCATAGGTTAACTAGCCCATTACAACCGTCATCACTTACACAGCATAGTGGAGATGGAAGACAGAGAATAAACTTTACACAAAGGCCTCTAATGTGTAGAAGACATACCATGATTAATGAACACTGCATACGAATGTTTATTTTAGTAGCACACACGTTTTTTCGTAGTACCTATATTTGGACTGGTGTCAATGCTATCATAGCCTAGTAAATCCTTCCCTCGCGTTTCCTGTTCGTGAAAGTTTAAGAACTTCTAGTAAATCCTTGGTTCTAAATTACCAAAAACCCTTAGAATAATAACGCATAGAAGTCAAGTGCTCGCTAACGCCGTGAAGCCATTTTTACTGAGAACTTATGGGCCTAGTTCGGACTTTGAATCGCTATTGCTCGAAATCAAAGCTTTTATGGTAAATATTGATTCATTTTACCTGCTTTTGGGCTAAATACCCATACGCATGCAACATTTTCATTGCGCTTGTGTGCGTTTTGGTGGAAATCATTACGTGGCACTCACGCACACATTGATAAAAAAGTGGCTTCACTTTTGAGGCCGTATCTCAGGAACCGCGATAGCTAGTCAGTTGAATTTTATGCCCTTTTTATAGATGGGCACGGAACCCTTCGTGCGCGTGTCCAACTCGCACTTGACTGGATTTTACAATAAGTATGTCTCAATAATCCAAGGTCTCAATGCATAAAGCTTAGCATTTGCGTTGGGTGGTAAAATGTATGGAATGTCAGATAATAATCTACACTAATATTATAAAGAGGAAAACTTTGTTTGTTTGGTTGTAATGAATATGCTCCGAAACTACTGAACCGATTTGAAAAATTATTTCATTGTTGGGAAGCTATGCTATTCCCGGTACACATAGGCTACCTTTTATCCCGTAAAAATTAATGGTTCCCGCGGGATAGTAGTTAACGCGGCTGAAACCGCGAGGTGCTTCTAGTAGTTTATAATAACTATAATATTATATATAATAATTGTAGTACCTTAATAATAATTATGATGATTACCTGCATGTTTAAAAATAAACGCCATTATACAAATTTTAACAACTGCGTCTTAGTAAGTTGTACTATGAACAAAGGGTTCGTAACCAATTAGCTATCGAATACACCGCCCTGCGACATTTAGAGGCGCTGGGTGGGACTCTATTTGTCATTAATTTAGGGAATGAGGTGACAGAAACACAGGCGCGGTCCACGAACAAATTAATACCACTGACTTAGTACCATGAACAGTAGGGGTTATTGGGTAAATTTACCCTATCCGTACGTTTATTCTATTTTGTGCTATGATTGTGGTTGCATCAGTGACCTTGGTATTATTCGTAGGTTTGCATACATGTCTGTATATGTATAAGTAACTAGAAGCACCTCGCGGTTTCACCCGCGTTAACTACTATCCCGCGGGAACCATTAATTTTTACGGGATAAAAGGTAGCCTATGTCACCCGGGGATAGCATAGCTTCCCAACAGTGAATGAATTTTTCAAATCAGTTCAGTAGTTTCGGAGCCTATTCATTACAACCAAACAAACAAAGTCTTCCTCTTTATAATATTAGTGTAGATAAGTAGTCATTGTTACAACGGGATGGCCATTTTGTTTTCTATGATATGGGATATACCTATCTATCCATATTTTAGGAGACCATCATTATTATTTGCCATACTGATTGATGACGTGAAATGTGTGCGTTCATTTGTTCTTTCATTTACGATTTTATGGTTTGTGATTGTTGTTGCAACTGTTTACGGAGAAGTGTATTGTGTAGTGCTTTCAACTAAGTGTATTAAAACCTTCGGGATTGCTTTCTTACTGTTTGTTTACTGTATTACGCGCTTGGTCTTGGACGATAAATTGCTTTGGGAATAAAATGCGACACAATATAATTTTAGTCAATCAATTTTATGCTTGCCTATCGCGGAAAGTTTAACGTCATGATTTTTTTTTTACATTTATATCATTCGTCATAGAAACTGTATACGAGGGCATTTGTGAATTCAAAGCAATTTAACAAGTACTTAGTGCATAAAAAATATAATACTATGTAGTATGGTGCGGGCCGCAAATCAAACCCAGGATTATTGGGAAGCGCGCAAAAACTGTTTGTAATGGTAACCTAACTGAAATCAACAAACAAGTTTCATGCGCCATATTTCGTAGGTATGATACCAATTTAGGAAATGACCAACTCTATGTAATTTCTACAGTCGACCTAGCTGTCGTATATGGGTCATACGAAAATCACTCACTAACGTTAATAAGCAATTCGCGTCGAAATCAGATGACAATTTATCATGCGGAATTCCACGCCGCAGTCGTTGGATAATTAAGCACGGAATTCCATATCAAACCACTCACTCTTTAATTATTAATGACAAGGTAACGTTTGACCGTCATGTCAGTATCTTAGCTGTCACTGTAACGATGGCTGTTAACATGTCAATTTTATACGTTCTCCTATCCAACCTTCGCGATGTGAGACGAGATATCAACTAACCAACCTAATTGTGTGTAGTTGTCGAACGCTGAATCTCTTGACTTGTCTATTTTGTCGCCTAGTCACTCCAAAGTTACTGTGTGCGTGAGTCGCACTCGGAAACGTAGATGTATAATATTTTCAACCGTTCCAAATGAGCGGCTGGGTGCATTGTTTCACTTTGATGATCGATTAAGACTCAAACTATGCCAACGAGCGTTTCGCCTAACCTACCACTGTGCCGCCACAATTGCATCCGGGTGGCAAGTAAATAAAAGCCCTCTGCTTCCGCCACCAAAACTGCGAACACAACGAGTGCGTTTTGGCACAAATTTTGCATAATAACCTTTGTTGTGCTGGCTGGAGGGCGTAAAACTGCAAAATGCTGCCTACGGTTGCTCCCAATTTCAACACTTTATGCGGACTAAACGAAGCCAACAAAAAGCAATTTTCTTCCTATCTCACTTGAACAAAAGTACGCATTATATCCGTAACTTACTTCCGTAACTTTCTTTTATTGCTGATATTGTGAATACTTAATCTTATGTTAGTAATTATAATACTATAACACAACAGTTATTTGTTATAGTCTACGTGCGTAGCAGTCATTTGACGCATCAAACGGAAATGGAATAGTTCCTTCCAACACCGAAACTGAATTTCGTTACGAGCCCGACATGCAAGAGAAAATATTACGAAGTAAGTATATTAATCTGAGGGCATTTTCCGTACGTTGCTTTTAGTGTGATGAAAGTTGTTGCGCTAAAGTCCCCTGTGCCATATAAGTCCATTAAGCAAATGGACGGGACGGAAATGAGAGCTCGTTTTTAATTTCGTTGTCATGTAAATACCTAATGCTGATAATGTGTCTCTAGTTACTCACCTTTTTGTTAATTAAAGCTTTCGCGATATTAAAAAAGCTCCCATCCTTTTTGGCAGGTAAATAGATAGGTTTAGGGAAGGTGGAGCCTTGTTGATTAACCGTCATCAAACAACGCAATTTACATTTTTTTCCTGCCGTTAAATCTTGTTTAGGCGAGCACTTAATAACTAAGCCTTGGGAAGGAAGGACCACTTGAAGGTAACTTTTAAATTACGTCTCCGCTTTCGCTAACTTATTTACTCCTTATAAGAAGAAACAAAATATAATTCCAGTTTTCAGGTCAAGAGATAATGGCCTTTGATAACAGCCTGAAAAAGCTTTCCGCTGTTTTGTTTCTTTTATCTCAAAGTTTTCTGAAGTTCGCCACAAAAATTATAACTTGCGAGATTAAATAAAGAAGTTTTAATAAATTGCCCTGGGTTAGGTGGGATTAAGACTTATGTGGATCTCATTTTTCAGTTTAAACTAAATAAAACTCGTCGAGGCGAGATTTTTCTTGAGGTTGTCTCACCACTATGTATGGTAGCTGAGTTTTTTAATTTGTTTTTACAATGCATATCAATCTTTTCTAAACAAAAATGTACGTAACCCCACACTAGGATTGCTCCTGTGTCGTGGGTGCCGTTTACAGGCATATAATTTCACATGCAATATAATAAATCATAGATAGGTACCTGATTAGTTGTTATAAGGTGCTTACCTGATTAATTATTATAAGTTTAATGAATATATTATAATATGTATTGAACATTGCAATCTATTAATTTATGTGTTTTAGCTCTTTTAGGATTAGTACATAATCTTTCAAACTATAGTAATAATATAATATTATGTATTTGTCTGTTTCATGCAATTTTTTCTATTATTTCACCGAAAATAACAACTCATAGCCTACGTAACATCAATAATTCACAATTGACTCGCATATGCGCACGTTTTCGACTCTAGGCAATGAGATACATGCTTTAAGTTCACGTAAATGCCATTACTAACCATATTGCAGGATATGTTGTTGTTGTATCTCTTGAATCGTAAATAACAAATGGGAGAGAATAAAACTTTTGCACAACATCATCTTGTTTATATCGAGATAGGTGGGTCATATATCTACGCAAAAATAGTAGGTAGGCATAGCCGCTTGGGAGCAGTCGGTACTAACAAAAGTAGAGCTGGTATCGTAAACAATCTTAACAATCAAAAATACATTAGCTATAACATTTTTTGCGCTGAAAGATTTATTACCTAGCCACGATTATCTTAGTTGATGATTAATGTTCTTGATAGTTTTAACGACCTAATTAACTATTGTTACAATAATAATTGTACAGGGTGTCAGAGCTTATTAAAATTTTACAAAATAACAAAGACTGTTTCTGTCGACACCTGTAACTCCATCTACCGGGAACTTTTTCAGATGCTTTTCAGAGGCAGACTACGTAACTGTTATTCTATGGCAACGTGACAAAGTTTTTTGCTGGCAAATACTGAACATACACAGCCGACATTACACAATGAAGGCAAGTCTGATGAAGGTCAATCGGAACACTGCAAACTATGTTGCCAATCTACCTATACTCGCTAAAAACGGGTCTAATTCGCACACAAACTAATATAAAATATATAATTTTGACATACTCATCTCGAAGTTTCTATTATAAAATACATATTTTGATATTCGTGTGTGCGCGAATTAGTCCCGTTTTAGCTAGTTAATGTTTTCTGTTCGCGAAAGTTTAAGAACTTCTACCTGTACTAGGATTCTTAATTATATTCGGATTCCTGTCCAAATATACTAGAAATATAGTGTTTGTTACACGTATTTTGATGTGTTTATACCTACAGTACCTACCTACTCTTATGTACGAAGCAAAGTTTAAATAAATTAAACAAAACTCAATTTTAGTCACTTCCGATTGTTCTGTCGTTGATCTACTTACATTTCAGTGATATGCTACCACTGAGTTAATCTGATGATGAATCTCTTACCTTCTTTGGTAGGAAGCAAGGTGATCCTACCTCCAGCACCACCTGCATACTTCATACGTAGATAGAACTTAGTGGACAGGATATAGACATAATATAAGTAGGTATAGATAATAATGTATAATAACATTGAACGCCAAGTGACATCAACGGAGACAACGTAACCAAGTGTTATTGTAATATTGGTTTGGTCCTTTAAGAGACGCTCATAAAGGAGGGCAAAGTGGCTGGCGCCCTATTAGGTATGGCTCTTTGAACGCAAGCCTTGAATGTGAAAGCCCGTAAGTGCCCGGCCCAAGAACTAATTGTATAAACAGTATAGGTTTAAGTTCAAGAAATAGATTTGATGTAGCCTAGAGGGGCAATGATTTAGATTTTACAGTGTGCAATGTGTGCATCTGCATAAACCAAGACTTTATAATAGGATGTAATACAAACTTCAAAATGAGAGGAAGTTACCAACTTAGTTTGTTTCGTGACCTAACATTATAGAAAAGTAATAGACGTTTTTTGATAAATTAAATTAGCTTGGTCATCAAATAAATACCATTATAATTTTTTCCTCTTCTTTCTGTATGTAACCATGCGGAACATGTCGGATTTTTTGTTCAAATAAAGACTAGGATTTATTATTGATTCACATCAATACCTATTGTTTACACTGGAGAGTTAGTTTTAGATCTTTATTGGTGACTACTTGCACCTAAACGTAATATACTTAGAACTATATTAACTAGCTAAAAACGGGTCTAATTCGCGCACAAACAAATATATAAATATATAATTTTGACATACCTCGACGTTTCGACCGAGTTACATCGGCCGTGGTCACGAGAATTAGACCCGTTTATACGAGTAGCTAGTTAATATGTTTCCTGTTCGCGAAAGTTTAAGAACTTATACTTAGAACTATTTTACTACAAGACTAAAATTAGAGTAAGATCAAGTGGCGCTGTCAACTGCGAGTGTCAGATAACCAACTGGCATAGTTCGCTGTTTATAGATAAGTACCAAACTATATATCATACCATATTATAACATATAGCATACCTTGCTCATCTATGTAGCAACGGTATTCCGAGTTCCAGAACGCAATATTGCGGCCAACATCGTTCCTGTTAGCAAATTACTTACATTACATACCAGAATGTATGAATCCTTCCTATTATGCATAACAAGAGATGCTGCCTTCCTGAAATCGTAGAGACGGCCTCTGGTGTCGGAGTTGGCTGCTCAAGGTTGTCTGCTATGGCTTAACAATAACAATTGCTGTACGGGTATATTGATAACAACCGGGCGTGGCTTCGGAGGTACAGAGCTATGGAAATTCTCCCGTAACTTCTGAGAACAAGTTCTTAGGGCGGGGTCGAGGATTGAACCCAGTGTTGTTGGGTTGCAAGTCGAATGAAGGTAATTTAGTATTAAGATATTAGTGGTTAGCTCTACTCGTAATTGGTAAGAGAGACACCGTAGTTTATTATTGTGAGTAGGTTTTTGGTATTATATTTATTGTATGTTTACATATCATAGGATTTTTTAATTACCTGTCTTGTAGTTGATCTGTGCTAAGAATATTTTAAATTGACTATTTGAATTTCGAAATTTAAACGACACGACTTTAAAATCAAGAGTTGCAATTTTTAAAGTAAGCAGTCATCCCATACCGCTTTTGGCTACGACGATTTTGCTTTAGCTTTCCACGGCGATACTCTTGAATTTGTAGCTCTAATATGGTTAATATAAGTGCAGATACAAGAAAGTAATAAGAGCACTCCGAGCAGCAACAAATGCGGATAGTTTGCATAAAGTTCCGGTAAAATTAGTCGCGTCGTCATAACAACGAGGGTAGATACCCGAGTTCGGCAACACGCTCCTCTTCGCCCGACACACAACAAAAGGGACCGGGCAGATATAAAACGGAATCTTGGTAGGAAAACTTTGCTATTGTTACTGCTGAGCCCTGGGTCGAGACATTGTTCAAGTTATATTAAAGTGGGAGTTTAATACTTCAAAGGATTACTGTAAGATGTGGTCACGATGCTATTACGACCTTGGTAGGGGCTGTTTGAAGGCTCCAGATTAATTTTGGGGCATAATTGTGGTGTAGGGGATGGTATTATGGAAGCGAAAGTTTCGGAAGTCGATTTTTTGCGAATATTAACTGGATATTATGTTTGAGATAGGAACGATGAAGCCGTAAATACACTTGGTAGCACACATCATTTTAGAGAAACCTGAAAATCTACAGCTATAATTTGTGGTGTAAGTGACGTTTTTTTAATGCTATAATGTTTTTTATATAAATATACCTACTACCATTCGACAGAGCAGAAACAACGGAGAAAAACTATATACTCAACTTAGTTTACGTGTTTTGTCATTTACTCAAATTAAACCTGCAACTGACGATATGTGAATAAGAAGAAGAAAACATCGAAAAATTTAATACATAAGTTCGCCTGAAATAAGCCAAACAAAGAAACGCTTCTTCCGATATGATCTATCAACAGTAAAATAATAATATAATAATTCAGCCTGTGACTGTCCCACTGCTGGGAAAAGGCCTCCCCTCACTTTCGTGAGGGGTGTTAAGGGTAAGGAGGGTTAGGCCATAATCCACCACGGGGGCTTAGTCCGGGTTGGTGGATAACATGCCTCCGAAATAATTCTCGGGCATGTTGGTTTCCTCACGGTGTTTTCCTTCACCGAAAAGCGAGTGATAATTACGTACATATGTTTAACAAGAAACACATTGGTACGTGCCCGCACTGGGATTTGAACTTGCCACCTCCGTTTTCGAAGGCGGACGTTCGCCCTAGGCTACCACCGCATTTAGGTAAATCTATCAACAGTTAGAGCCCTAAAATTTGTATTATTTTATCTGTCATTGTTTATTGACTGCTTCCCATAAAAGTTAAGACCAGAGTTAAAAAGAATAAATGTTTCTAAAATAACGTTCCACAAAATCGATGTCTATTAAGTACTCGCCTTTTCTTACTGAATCCTGGCATTCCTAATTATTTTATTTGTGAATTTGACTGACTGGATTTAAGACCGTTAGTCAGTCAGCCAGCGTGGGTACCAAAACAGGCTATCATTAATATATAGGTACATTATGTAATAATAGGCTGCTTTCATTACAGTCTATACAATTAGGACGCCTTAAATTCAGTTTTACCCATGGGGAAGATAGAAACCTTACCTCTGTTCGCTGGAATGAACAGGCATCCGCCCAACTTTGCAAACTTTGTCTAATTAGTCGCTAAACAAACAGATTCAACGATATAATATTACTGGAAATGGCGGCTTATATTCTACATCTAAGTATAATAAAATTAAAGTGAACAGGAATTGCAGACGTGCATCTAAGATTACTAAATATACCTAAACGGACTCAAAAATGGCGTAACAGACTTATAATTTTATTGACTACTGAACAATGTCATTTTTAAAAATAATGTTTGTGTGTCTGTTTGTTTTCGTATCAAGGAAAAACTACCATGTAATACAGTTATCACTGTTTATTAGATAAGAATCAAATTTTAAAGAGGATATCATCTAAATCCAAAGAATAGCAACCGATCCGTTAACATATTAAAGAGATATACATACCTGCCTAGCTACTGTTTAAACGTGATAAAGTATACCTACTTTTTCGATCCGATTGATAAATAAGTAATATCTACGTATATCCACATTAGAGTACTCGTACTTATTGTCAAAAGTGAGAGATCCTACTTATTATATAGCACATAGGCTATTGAATTTACCCCGTGCGAGAGTATTCTACGAGCGCTCATAATATATTTCCAGCATTTAGCTCCTTTATTGCCGTGGAACTCTCGCCAAGTAGAAACCAATATTACGTCGGGATTGGGAAACTTCCATATGAATGCTGTTTATTAAATTTACTTCGAACTAAGGCAGAATCGAAATTCTTTCTACTGGATATTTTCTTCAACAGACTTCAGGGTGTGAGCAGCGTTCTGACGACTTTGTAAGCATTCAGTGTGCCTAGTGCGAGTTTTGACAATTTATTTACGCGTCAGTGAATCAGTCACTAGATGGCGCTGCTCTTATTCCATACAATTTCAAGTTTACGCCAAACGGACCGAGCGCGTAAATAAATTGACAAAACTCGCACTAGGCACACAGTTGCTAATTGAGCCGCATCGATGAAATGAGAGTCGCTGGTGGTTGGTCCTTGATTGTCACGAAAACTGAGTAAAAAAAATTAAAGACAAGACAAGATAACACAAAGATTTTTTAGGTTATAATGTGTAAAAGTTATATAGTTCACTTAGTTTTAAAAACCTCCGATTAACAGGTGTATTATGTGATATTCATCGTAGGTTCTGTAATGAATATAAATACTAAGATGTTACAAAATTCTACAGAGAAAGTAAGAGTGGCATCTAAAAAATAATCAAAACGTAATAGGAAAGCGGGACGGCTGCGACGGCCAATGCACCCTTATTTAAATGACAATTTTAAGTTTTTTAAAACAGGTATTATACAACAACAGGCACATAACGCAACACAACTAGCAAAACAATATTAGTAATTTGTACAGAACTATACCTTATTGAAACCACCATGAAACATACTCACAAAGGCATGAAACTCAAAGGCAACTTGCACAGTCTGTTGCTCTGTCTTTCAAGTTTCCTTCCCGACTAAGATACGCCATTTTGTTACAACTGAAACTCCCAACATTTTAGTGAGTTTTAGACCTAGAGTACCTACCAAGTTATTGAAGACATTTCTTGCTCGCGCCACTGGCAAGCTGTATGTCCAGTGTTATCTTTGGTAATGTTCAGGGCTCTGCTGTTTTAGGTAATACTTTATCTCACTTCGCAAAACTTTCGTCAGCCAACAAGATTAAATGCGAAGTTTAAATTAATTCTAGGGTCCCGGAATACATTTTTGATGTAAACTTCTTGATGAGAAACTGTTTTGGGTTTTAGTACGGCGAAAGTGAAGAAGTGGAATTAATTAGTTGCTTTTGCACTAAAAGAAATATTGTTTACTCCAAAGGTATATTGGAAGGTTCGTTGTGAAGTCCATAGGTACCTTTAGGACTCAATACTAGTCAATACCTAATGTACCTACTTATTCAGAATAAATTTGATAAAGAAGCTCTACTTATTGAATAAAGAGCTTTCGTATACATGGAGCATGGTTCATGATTCATCAAACCCTCCAATAAGCTTAAAAATGGTTCTTCGCAGTAAAATTCCACACTGTGTAATAAATCGACTGAATTCATGACCCAACTGTTTTTAGTGAGGTATTCAATTATTCCTAGCTCTAATATTTTTACTACGTCGACTATACATCATCAAGAGCACTTCTACGCTACGCTATGTGGTCTGAAAATATCGTTCGTGCGTGACTTGTACCATTGAAAAGCCTCTGAAATAATTCGGAGCCGTCTATTAGGTACTCAAATTCAAATGGATCAACTAGAGATGTGGAACCAAACCGGTAATTTTAGATAAAATATGTTAGCCTCGGGGTTGCCGGAAAGGTGTCACCAAACTAAACTACGAAATTACTAAACGTATATACAAAAAATTCACGTATAGCAGCTCCGTAACTTCTATATCCATTAGTACGTACCAGGTAGCTAATTCGGCCGGATAGTTAGAATACATATCCGTCAATCCGTCCAAATCATCATCACTGGCAGTCACAAGTTACAACTCTAATACCAACCTTTCCAAGTGTGACGCAAATCTATTTCAGATAATATTATTGGTGGGAGTGTGGAGTCACAAATTGAAAAACACCCTTAAATCCTTTATCAGTGTCGCGCACGCCTGCTTTGCCACCCAGGCGCTGTATTGCCATACTTATCGACACACCGCACTTTATTGGGAGCTGGTATTGCGATCACGGGACCGTAAATATTTATGATTTGTTCGGAATAATTGTTAATGTAAAATAAGTAGGTACGTAAGTAGGTAAGTATTTATAATATTCGAATGTAATAATAATATACTTATAGAGTTTATGTTTAATCTTGATACAGGCTTTATGATGATAATAATAGGAACTACCTGTTCCTATTTATTATTATGAAACCTAAGCTACTATTATCGGCTTAGCATGACCTTCGACTACATAGGTAGTCACTTTACTCATGCCTATTTATTCAAGTAGTTAGGTCCTTACCTAGATCATAGATGGTAGGTTAGGTATGTATATCATCTCTGTGACTTAAGGTACTAGTAGGTGTTAAAAAAGTAACATTTAATTAGATATTTAAATAGGTAGTAGGTTTTAAGTTTCAGATTTTTAAGCGTTCAGTTTAAACAAAAGATTCCACGAAATTGGGACACTCAACGGGTTAAACAACCATTGAGCTAATCACCATAAATAACTACCACTGAAAAATGCCTACACAACAAAGTTGGATGCTGCACAATCATAACTTATATCAAGCTACAGCTGAATAATGTGATCTGAGCAGACAACAAAGAAGTTCTTGCTGTCTGCGCGAGCACACCACTACCTACTGTATGCAAATCCGTTAATCACCCGAACTCTATAACCTAGGGCTTTCCAGCGACGACAACGGCAAAAAAAAAAAGCAAACTTCTGCATATTTCATTCATAATTAAAAGGAGTATTAATACGACGACTACATAAAAAGAAAGTTCTACTACAAAGAAATAATAAAACGGGTGTCAGGACTTTCACTAATTGAGTCTTGTAATGGTTGGCTGTTTCGACAATAAAGAAGGACCGAAATGAACTATGCCCTATTGTTTGGAGGCCAAAACTGCTAATTTGACCGCAGAGATTTAATTATGCATGCTGGCCGCCGAGAGGGGTCATAAAGGAGGGGTGTCACAGGCAGCCTTGTTTATAATGTAGCAAGTAATGCGCAATCCAGCCCCGACCCGAGCTATGCATTAACTTTTTATTACATTCAACCAACTTTCCCGGTTAGCAGCCACGCTGGGAGCCAAGGAACGTGTCAAAATGTAAGCTTCCGTGTTAAAATTGCAAGGTAAAATTATTTTTTACCTTGAATATGCCTTAAATTGATGTGCATTCCATTTTCATTCACAGGATTAATAATTGCTCTTCACGTACATATTGGAGAGCTTAGGTTCAGGATAAATACGATATACTTAGGTAGTTCATGGACCATTTTGAGGCAAATGTCGCCTGGGACTTCTCACTCAGACGATGACAAAAAATATTAAGCTGTTCCAACGACCACCACTGGGGGTAGTTGTGCCAAAAATATTAAGCTGTTGCAACGACCACCACTGGGGGTGGTTGGGCCAAAAAATATTAAGCTGTTGCAACGACCACCACTGGGGGTGGTTGGGCCAAAAAATATTAAGCTGTTCCAACGACCAAAACTGGGGGTGGTTGGGCCAAAAAATATTAAGCTGTTCCAACGACCACCACTGGGGGTGATTGGGCCAAAAAAATTTAAGCTGTTCCAACGACCACCACTGGGGGTGATTGGGCCAAAAACTATTAAGCTGTTGCAACGACCACCACTGGGGGTGGTTGTGCCAAAAAATATTAAGCTGTTGCAACGACCACCACTGGGGCACAGAATAATAAACTAGTAAACTAGTACAGAAGCTTTACTTCGCAATGGTTTTCAAAGAAATATTGACTCTATCTGATAAACAATATGATTTAATTTAGCTCGCGGTCCAGTCGAGCACGTGTTCATTTACATACCTACCAATTTCTTTTTGAAGGAATATGGGCCTTAATTCACTACACTACGGTTCATTTAGATTGGCCCTTGCGCAATGGCCGCCGCCCGTAGGTATGTTTCGCGGAGTGACACAGGCCTGACTGAGGGCAGAATCAGGGCTGGTCGTTGGGAATAAACCGACAAAACCGTAGAAGGTCCATCAGGCATTCGTTTATAACACATGTAATGGTTTAAAAAAATAGTTCATGGCCTAATCTCCGCCACAGGAGTGTCAAAGGCTGCAACATGACGAACATTGTAGGTACATACTATTCGGACATAGGTAGTGGGGTATGTCCTATCTATGCGGACATTGTAAAAACAAAAGTAAACCTAGAATTACCTAGAGAAATAAAAAGATAACCCACATTTCAAACTAAGTATACGTATTTCTAAGCCACTGCACCGTTTAACGGTTTTTCACAAAATAAAAGTAAAGTAAAAGCACTCGATAGTTCTTACAAACTGTTACAAAAGTGGAGTCTACAGATCTGGGTCAGACGATGAGATAAAATCACCGATACTTCAAAGATGCAGCTCCGAGATTCAGCTTCTCAATTGCAGCGATAAAATTATAAAAAGTAGGTTGATAGTTGATATCTGAGATGACCCTTTTAGAAGAGTCTGGATATCAGATGTTTGCGCTGCTAAGAAGAATCAAGATCCACAATTTAGTCACTAACATTAGTATTTATCAATGGAAACTGAATATCGTAAATTAAAAACAAACATAATACCTACATCTATAATATAAAAATGAATCGCAAAATGTGTTGGTAAGCGCATAACTCAACAACGTCTGGACCAATTTGGCCAATTCTATTTTAAAAATGTTCGTTGAAGTTCAAAGATGGTTTTTACGGTGAGAAAAATTCGAATAATTGCCGGAAAACCCCTAAAAACAGCCCTTTTCTTTTTCCCATACAAACGTTTTCTAACTAAAACAAGGTTTATTGCTATTGTATAAAGTTCATATTGATTTCTTTTTTTTTGTTTGTAATTGTCAGGAGAAGGTTCTTATGAAAGAAAAAAGTAATAAAATAGCGCGGAAAATAAGAATATTTTGGAATACTTAGCGACTATGTTAGATTAAATAGAGGGAGAGGGAGAGATATAGAGTGAGAAGGAAAGAGATTGAGAGAGAGAGAGATTAAAGGGCTGGGACAGAAATAGCGGAAGAGGGAGAGAGACAGAGACGGACAGAGAGATAATGTTAGGGGAAGAGGGAGAGGGAGAGAGAGTGAGAGGGACAGGTAAAGGGAGAGAGATAGAAGGAGAGGAAGCGTTTTCCCATAGAGACAATGACAGGACAACGTCTGTCGGGTCAGCTAGTGGTAAATAACTCTAGACATCTTATTCTGAAGTTTATTTTGGAGATCGATTTTAAATTCCGTTTTCTCTTTCAATTCCATCGCATATAATATCACTTAACATTCCTAAAACGGCGTGTCTACCTACTTTAAAAGATATCCACTCGGCTGCATCATACGAGCTTATCCAATATAACGAACTAAATGTTGAGTTCTAACGTAGAACTCAGCCTAATGTAGCTACATTTATACTTACACCTGTAGATACAACACTAACGTGCCTAAAGAAGCTTAGCGTCACCTGGAACACTCCGCGCCCGCCGCAACGCTCTAAGCTGATTATGACGGATGTACCGTATACAGTATACCAACACCCCTCTTCTCGTGTACTCAGCAGCTCAAAGAAATCTGCGAGCGTTTTGTTGAATAGTCTATTGGCTAAGTACCTACCGACTGGCAAAATTGCGTAACTAGTCTACTGTCTACTTGTTCTAAAAGTATATAGTCAATGGCTCGTTCTAACTAGGTAGGTATCTCTAGGTATATTGGCGTAGGAATAAGTTTCAGATACTATAATCCAACAAGAAAGGAGCAAATATTATTAGAATCAAGTAAATGCAAGTTGAGTGGTTTGCTAGGTGCAGATCGCCTAATACACCTAATGTAGGTTGGTACAATAAACTTTACAGGCAATAAAAATAAAAATTAACAGATGCTAGAGAATGTTTGAAACATAAAAGTGAAGCATCCCTTTACAAAATAGTTAATTAATGGTTCTATCATTAAAGTTTTGTTTTGGTCTACTCGTAGTTAATTGGTGTACCGTACCTAATATTTGCTTTACTTGCCCTCCTTTCAGATTGCTCGTTGTTGCCTAAATTGCCTATAAGTATAGGGCAACCTTATCTTATAACTAGCGGCGCCCCGCGGTTTCACCCGCGTTACATTTACCTACAACACCTATAGGTAGCTATTTGAAAGGTTTGTGCATAATTATTATTATTGTGTCATCATAGTTAGCATCCGGGTACTGGGGCGACTGTCTGTACATTAGTTAGTTTCCGATATCGGTCGCTAAGTCATAACGTACCGAAAATGAAACAGTATGAAAGCCACATAATTATTAAAATTCTCAGATTAAACCGAGATCGAGGGACAAAGTTAAACGTACCTAATCTTACTACAACAATGTGAGTTAGTGTGTGTGTATGTATGTTTGTGAGTCACATAATAACATTTATGGTATAATCTTATCTATGATATATACCATCTCTATCGCTTTCTCTCTCCTTCTATCTCTATATCTTTCCTTCTCCTTCTATCTCTACATAATATGTCCCTTTCTACTCTCAATCTCTATTTTTCTCCCTTTTCCTCTTTGGATTTCTCTCCCTCTATTTCTATACACTTCCCTCACAATCTATCTCTTTCCCTCTCTCACTCTCTCTCTTCCTAGGTCTCTCTTCCTTTATTTCTACATATTTTCCACTCCCTCTATATCGCCCTCTCACGCTCTCTCTCTCCCTTTATCTCCTTCCTCTTCCTTTTCTCTCTCCCTCTCCCTCTTTCGATCGCTTTCCCTCTATTTCTATAAATGTACCCTCTCAATCTATCTATCTCCCTCTCTCGCTCACTCTCTCTATCTCTCTCCCTCTCTCGCTCTCTCTCTCTTCTTAGAATCTATATATTTCCCACTTCCTCTATCTCTCCGCCTCACTCTCCAACTCTCCCTTTATCTCCTTCCCTCTCCCTTTATCTCAATCTACATACTTCTCCCTCTATCTCTTTTTCTCTCACTCTATCTCTCTCTCTCTCTCCCTCTATCTCTTTCTTTATCGTGTATCCATTATTATCTATCCCCTTGCCAAATTGCATGACGATCCGTTCAGCCGTTTATTGTGGTCCGTAGGGGGTGCATCTAAAGAATACCTCATCATTTCAACCCCTTGCCTTGCCCCCTTTAGGGATGATTTTGCCAAAAAGCTGAAACCCGTATTTCTTTATTTCTTACCAAAAGCCTAAATATACATTTTCAGATTCCTAGCTTGAAGCATTGTAAATCACTCATACAAACTTTCAACCCCTATTTCACCCCCTTAGAGATTATTTTTTGAGACAAAATATAGCCTATGTCCGTCTCATAGGTCCAGTCTACCCCTATACCAAATTTCATCGAAAACGGTCCAGCCGTTTGAGCGTGAAGAGCTAACAAACATACACACACACACACTCACAAACTTTCGGCTTTATAATATTAGTAAGATACTGTATTGTATCTAGTATTCGTATACATATATTCCGACTCAGTACGACTAGAGATTATAAGAAATAAATAATTCAGCCTGTAACTGTCCCACTGCTGGGCAAAGGCCTCCCCTCACTATCGTGAGAGATTAATTTTGTTTAATATTATGATACTATCCAGACTAATCAAATAAAAGGCAAAGTTAGCTGTAGCAGGCTCATAAATTTAGGGCCAACCTAAAGTTATGAATTATTAACAAAATTATAATACAATCGGTAAGTACCGAGTTGACCAAACTAATAGGCATAAAATCATGTCAGCTATTAGATAGAGGTACCAACTCAGTTAAGTGGTAATTACACGTCTACCTAGTTAGAATGGGAAATAGCTAATATACGCGTGTGATCAGTGGGCATATAAATACCCATTATACGCTAGTCTAGGCATGAGTAGGTAGGTATAACATACACTGTTGACTAAGTTTAGTGACTATCGCGTCAAATCATTTATATCTTATCTTATATCTTTAAATGAGCAATTCTTGTACATGAAATTCAGTATATAGGGGGTTTCGGAGGCGATAAATCGATCTAGCTAGGAATCATTTTTAGAAAATGTCATTTTATTCGTGTTTTTCTATTATTCTATCGGTAAGATCGAAAAATATTATTCATATTTCATAATTTTATTAGTAATTCGTACTTAAATATAATTTCCAAAAAACAATTTATAAAAAACAATAAAAAATACCGAGCAAAGCTCGGTCATCCAGATATTGTATAATAACACAATCATTAGTATATTATGAGGATTAGGACTTGAAGCGATATAGGCACATAGTGAACTACGTTGCTGTACCAACGTTTCAGTAAGTATTTTCAGAGTTCATAACTCGGTGTGTGTGTTAAAAATGGCGAGTGCTCTAAGGGAATGATACTATTATTAAATACTTCAGGTTTTCATAAGAATGATAAAATAATGGAAGGAATTATCCACGGCACCTAAGATAACCTAAACCTAAGAAAACCTAAGATAGTGGTGGATGTATGATAGAGCTATGAACCGATACATTAAATTATTGCTTTGATGAAAGACCTCGTTCAAACACATTGTATATTGTACGAAAAAAAAACTAGAAGTGTACTTACACAACGCAGGATATAAATTGGTACTTAGGTATCTTTATATGATAGGTACTGTAACCCAAACCACACAGAAGGCCTCTGAAGCCAAATTCATCTCACACGTTCAATTTAGGGCTGTCAATTTGTATTCAGGGGTGCAGGGCGGCGAGACTACCCCAGGGCCATCCTAACAAGTTAATTTAAACTTCTAGCGCTCATCCGACTTAGGGTTATGGAGCTTTAACAATAACATTGTAAACAAAATTTGATTTCAGTAGATACCTGTCGATTTCTAATAAATATTATCTTGCTATTCTGCTCATATTATAAACGCGAAAGTTTGTAAGTATGGATGGATGGATGGATGTTTGTTACTCTTTCACGTAAAAACTAATGAATGGATTTTAATGAAACTCATCAATCCATACTTACAAACTTTCACGTTTATAGTACTAGTAGGATACATCAGAATAACACACTAAAATTTATAAAGATATTGTGTGGATTGTGCAAAATATGACGATAAGTGTCAAGTAAGTCATTATTCATGTGATAATTTTCATGTCTTTATGTTAGTTATTTTCTACTCCACGCTAATATAAGCTACTTACTCGAAATACTAATCCTGCGCAGACGAAGTCGCGGGCACCAGCTAGTAGTTTAATAATAATAAATACAGTTTAGCGATTTATACAACTTTTGTTCGATACAGTAGGTATGTTTATGCTAACTAAAGTTTTAGGGTAACAAGCGCAGTGCAAAGCTGCAATCTATAGCTGCTCTGAGTTGCAATTTTAGTAAGTAGGTACCTATGGTGAGGCGAGGCGCTTACTATCAATTGAATACCCTGCTCATCTGCTCCATCAATTCTAAATAATATATAATTTTAATCCTATCCCTGTAATAGCAAAATAATAATATGATTGATTGAAGTAATGCAGGTGTGATGGCCGTTAGCGTCAAGATACCTACTGCCACCATCATTCGGATATTAGGTAAATGTAATTTTCTCAACCTATACGGAACGCGTATGAGAAATAACAATGACGTGAAATAGATGATAATGGGAGCCGAGCTCATCTTGAATATAAAATAACGGATGTCATAACATCTCCTCACGACAGGTAATTGAAAAGGAAATAGCACCAAATTTATCAAAATTCCTCGTCGAAGGTACGCGGGAATTGGGGTTGTCCTTTTCCATAATATCGTATGCCTGTGATGCGGAGACTTAATAATAAATTCCTTTGTGCAAAAGGAACAAAAAATTAAAATTCCTTTCGAGTCGGAGGACCTCCGCGAGCACAGTTTTGTCATTTTGTTTAGAGGGGTCTTGCGTGACATTCCCAAATCCCTGAAGAGGATAATTATACTGAAGACATACGTAGTATACATTAGTAATATACGTAGTAATATATTACTTGCCGTTTTAGCTGTAAGTACTTATATAAAATAACGTGCAACGAGCTTTTAGTCCTCTTGATGAGAAATATTAAGATTACCTTCTCCGCTCATTAGTACATACAATAAATTATTAATTACTAAGAACCTAGTCTGTAAGTAAGTAAGTAACCTAGTAAGTACTACGGTCAAAGTGTTAATTATGTGTGGAAGGTAGGTATATTACTAAGCATTTCTGTTACAAAGGTTTTAGAAAATTAAACACAGGGGTCTTTTATACGTTACACTTCTGTATTTTATTTAAAAATAAGCCAAACATTACTTTTAAATACAGGTACTTATATAATTTTTCATGGCATCAAAAATATAATTTAATAATACTCGTATTATTCACATTACTTAGGTAGGTTTATATTTACCTACCAAGTTGTGTGGTTATTATAATTATAAGGAACGAGGAGGCGGTATGGGATACTAGGTAGGTAAAGATATTCCATCTCACGAAGAAGATTGTTGCTAGAAAGTTCTTGTAAAGGTACGTGCAGTGAAGAAGGAGTCTGATTGTGAATAATGTAAGAGTTTAGAACAGAGATGTTTAGTAGCCTTTTGAAAAGTTTTTTGTACCACACCTTTGTACGTTTTCGCTCTACAGGGTACATCGCTAACATCTGATCTTTTTTGTCCACCCCGCCCATCATAATATTGTAATCCAATATTAGGATGGGTTTGATGGAACCGTGGTACTGCTTAACAGCGTTGCCGTGGTATGTAGAGATCATAGCAATTCTATTATTATCTCTCCATACCATGACATCGATGTCCCCCGATGTGAGCCCAGTAATTTCGCCAGGGCGCATGTTGCCCTTGGTTAGACTATGCAGGGCCTGCGGGACGAACTTACGGTTGGTCCGTAGTGTTCCTACACAGTCAAATCCCAACGACTTGAGGCGTCGAGCGAGACATGGCGAATTGTAAAAGTTGTCCATCCACAATGTGTAGCCTTTGTTCTCAAGACCACTTGTTAGTCTGAGAACAATTGCAGGCGTAGATGCGTTTAATGGATCTTCAACCGGCTGCAGTGGAGTTCTTTTATGAGCGTGAACCTCAAACCGCCATAGGTAGCCTGTTTGAGATTCACAAATCTCATATGTTTTGATTCCCAACGTCGCAGCTTTGTTGGGAATATGTTGGTTAATGTCCAACCACCCTTTCCACTGCAGAAGCGATTCGTCTAACGCAATATTTTGCCTAAGGGTGTACAGGCTTTGAAATTTCGTATTCAGATGTGACAATACTGGCTGTATCTTATACAGTTTTGCCTCGGAAACGTCCAAATCCAGCACACACATGTCTTCGTTGTTATTAAAATGTAAGCATTTGCTTAACAGAATGAATCTGTTGATAGACATGTGTGCGCTAAAGCCTGGAGTATAAAATACGTTAGGAATGACACTCCAGTACTCCTCCAATCGGGACTTAACCACAATCCCCATCGCAATAGTAAGGCCGAAATATACGTACAGCTCATCAGCCGTGGTCTCACACCATTTGCTGATGCGGCTATTGGGATGGAGAGTGTTGGTTTGGAGCATCTGGGCTGCCACTTGCTGAGCGTATCTGTTTGTTTCCGATGCTATGTGCTCCATAAATTGCCGATCCCATATTGCAGTAAAAATGTCATACGGGTCGACACAGGGAGTTGTTGGACCAACATTGCTTTCCGAGAACGTTTCCCGTCTCAAACTAGGTGGAATCGAAGGAGTCGGAAACGCTCTCCATTGAAAATCGAACCAGCTCAAGGGTTCATGAGCGAGTGTAGAATCTGTAGGATCGAGTGCAAGTTCAGGGTCACTGGCAGGTGCAGGTTCTTCAGCGAGCGCAGGTTCGTCGTCATCATCACTCATTGGAGTCTCCAAGGTGCTATTCCACACTCTTGGATTGAAGGGCACCAAGTCATCATTGTCATCCTCGTCAGAGTCTCCTTCACTTCCTGCAGCAAAATGATGGGTACAATAATATGATGGGGACCAGAAGTTTACCTTTAGCTTCATCCGAAGCTAAAATCAGCAGCGAATTACCGTAATTGAGTACGTGGTCGATGTCTACATCGCGGAGAATCTGACGAGGGCGAGGAGTAGGGCGTAGCATCGGTGAGACGGATGGCGTGCTCAGAGATTCTTCATCCCCACATTCTATAAACCTGCAACAAACACAGTGTTATAGTGCCTGTTTGTTTAGTGTAGTGATAAACAGAATAGTCAATTATGTCCACTAATGACATGTCATTATAAGACCTCGATGTATAAATAAACATATTAATAATTATGTTGCAATAAACTATTCAGTATTGAGTCCGTAAGTGACTTACATTGCCGGCGAGGGCACCAAACCTGCCGGTGAAGCGGGGACAGGTGACGTACTCCGGGCGTCATCCTCACCCTGGCTCTCCTGGAACCTAAATAAAAATAGTGTTATAGTACTTGTCTCATCAGAGATAAATAAAAAAGCCGTAAGCAACTTACATTGCCGGTGATGGTACCGGACACTCCGGTGAGAGGGGTGGCTCAGCCACTGGCCAAGACGTGAGGTCAGCGCTGGTGGAGGCAGTCGGTTGTGCTGGTGTGGGAGCCGGGTTAGATCTTCATGGACAAAATTGAATCATTGTAAAATAAACAGTTAAGTTACTAGCAATAGAACCACAATAATATGTACAAAAAGTAGTAAATAAAAATAATAAATCTTGGTCTCATCAGAGATAAATAAAAAAGTCGTAAGCAACTTACATTGCCGGTGATGGTACCGGACACTCCGGTAAGAGGGGTGGCTCAGCCACTGGCCAAGACGCGAGGTCAGCGCTGGTGGAGGCAGTCGGTTGTGCTGGTGTGGGAGCCGGGTTAGATCTTCATGGACAAAATTGAATCATTGTAAAATAAACAGTTAAGTTACTAGCAATAGAACCACAATAGTATGTACAAAAAGTAGTAAATAAAAATAATAAATAATTAATATGTATAACTAAAATGTATAGGTAAGACTTACGGTTGCCACATGCGCCTTCGCTTGGGATGTAAGGGGGTCTCAAGACCTTGACCGACCGGCATCTCTTCAATGTTGTAAATGGCAAGTCTAAAATTAAAAAAAACATTCAATGGTAATACTTAAATTGATCTATATTTGTGAAAGAGAAAAAATAATATTATTATTATGAGAAATGAAAAAAAGCGTTAAAAAGCTAACTCGTCAATATTGTGCGGCCCAGGTCGTTCATGGGCCCCTCGGTGATCTGCGCGGCCCCCGCGTCTTCCACCGCGCCGGCCACGACCCCCCTGACCACGAGAAACTACCAACTCTTCCTCCACCACCACAACCACCGGCAGTGCTGCCGTGCCACCCCGGACACGTACACCTCTACCTCTACCTCGTGGACCACGGGTGCGAGCGCGTCTTGAGTTTCTAATAAAAAAAAATACAAACATAAGCATCATGCATCTCGATGGGAATGTACAGGAGAGAGCGGCTTGTGTCCAGCAGTGGACTTCTTCAGGCTGATGATGATGATGATGCAATATGGTTTTGATCATTTCAATTTTATTTTGGTATTGATCTTTTTTGGCATGACCCATATTTTTCGATTTACACCCTAGAAGAAGTGGGGGTAAAATTTTATCATTGCAATTTAATTGAAACAATTTCACTGTAACAATTAATTATATAAAATTGAAAATTAACGTGATAATGCAATTATATCACATTATACCCCCCCCCCCCACCTCTTCACGGGTATAAATAAGAAAATATGGATCCTGCCAAGAAATTGATTAGAACCAAAATTGTAGGAAATTTAATTCTAAGCACCTTTACCACAACCATTTTTCGTGTAAAATTGAAAATTATCGAGTTATTTTATAAACAAAAATTAACCCGTAAATTCATGAATTCATTCAAATTGAGTAACATGCAAAACAAAATTTGGACTACCAGTGATACCCCAACGAATTACGAAGGGAAAATTGTTACTTATATTTTTTCCGGGTCAAATCCCAATTCGATTGTGCTATTCAGTCTTATCCATACCAAGCTAGCCACCCAACAAAACCCATTAAAAATGGCGGCCGCAACTTAATTGACGTCTGTCAACCGACCTTTAAAAGGTAAGTTTGGGACAGGTATTTTCCATTTCAGTATTTTGCAAAATTTAATCATTGATAAACAAAAAAAATACGTAATTCGTACGTAATGATGTATCTAAATTATGTTACAACCACCATTTTCATATCAATGGTGTACTTTTTATTCAAAACAAGTTAATATGTATGGGCAAGGCGCGTGATACGAAAAAAATGTTTGATGAAAATAACGATTTATGTCCAAAATCTTTATTTATTACACAATATAGTAATTTAAAACTCATTATTACTTACCCCTCCATGACAAAACACCGATATTTTAACTATTTAAACACGATAAATCGCACAAAACACTTTATTTATGAGCAGTGACACGGCGTGCCGGCGGCGCGTGAAAACTTGCAAAGAGTGGTCGCACACACACAAAGAATTCAAGCTTTTGAAGTGGTTAAAAGTTGGCATGTGATATAACATGCCATCCCTACCCTGTTCCGTACACCTTACACAAGTTAGAGTAGAGCAAACATAGTTTAGAGCGTAAAAAATGCCTAATAGAGTACGTCAGACCCGATCGACCTTTAGAAGGAGTGTGAACAGATGCGACGGTTTCAATATCGTCCTTTAGAAGGAGGGGTAACAGTCAAGAGGTTAATGTGTTAGTGTGCGTGAGCTCGGTGTATCTCTATAACGAACCGCACACACACACGCCACCGACATTGGGTTGAACGGTCTTCGTGAAATAGACATCTGTATATTTTGTTTCATAAAAGCAGGTGTATTTTACGAATTGTTTGTTCCAACAACTGTTAAGTTAGGTGTAGGTACCTACCTACATAGTACACCTTTTGAAAGATCTCATAGAATATAATTATTTTGACATTTTATTTTATGTATTTTATTTTACCTACCTAGGTAATTCATTTTGCAACATTCGATTATAAAGTACCTACACTAAATTTTTTTTAAAAAGCTAGTTTATAGGTACAGATATAATATAAAACATAGGTAGACTATCAAACTGTCCTTCTTGTAATTAGATATTTTATAGACAAATACTAAAAGCAGTAGTAGTACAGCCAGCCGGCTCTATCAAAACTTTGCTAAGATTATGATTATTTTGGATACCTAGCTATAATTAGGTATAGCACCCACCCACACGTACTAACCGGGACACGGCTGAAAGTTTAACCAAACTCATTGTTTATACTATTAAAATTTTTCATGAGTTGGCCCTCATACTACAGTTTTTAGATTTAAATAAAATCTTGAATAAACACGAATCAGTAAACAATCACTCTTCAAAGAAGTAGTAACGGACTCGTTTCGAATCGGGATCAAAATATTCATCATGCGGCAGGTCCAAGGTGGATAAAGCTGGGTTGAAATAATGCCTGGTAAAGTGCAAGGCATCATGCGGACGGAGGAGAAGCAAAGCTTGCAGGTAATCCCGAACGGTCCCCGTTAGGGCGCCACTTTCATTCACGTAGCGACCCCCTTCCGACGTTCTTGCGCTCTAAGGGCAACAAAGTTGAATGTTCATATTTTTTTTAGTACATTTACCTTTATTGTGATACTTGATATAAATATGTAGCTTTATTTTGAGTATATACTACCTCATTATTTTCAGAGGCAACGCTATAAAGCTTCTATCAGAACAGTTTAAAATTGCTGGAAAATGTACCAACGAACGCAAATAGTGATGCTTACGGGAACTTTGAAGCGGCGTCTCAGTACCATTACCAAACAATATGAAAATCAATTATATTATTAAAAAGTTCGCGCTCGGGTCTATTTTCAGTACCTATACACGACGTAAACATTTGACCGCGTACACAACGATGTTCTACTCAGAAAATTCTCAGCCATAGGTTTTACACCAAAACTATTAAATTTATTTGCTAGCTATTTTTCAAATCGAATCCAATATGTACAATTGTCTGTATACCGTTCTGACCCGTATGTGACCAATTCTGGGGTAAGCCAGGGTAGTACGCTTGGACCGACCCAGTTTTTAATAATGGTCAATGATTTGCCAGAAGTTGTCCGGTCAGCTAGGTGCCTAATGTTTGCTGACGATCTGAAGCTCTTCTTGGGTGTAGATAATGTCTCCGATTGTGAGGCGTTGCAGAGGGACATTGATAGTGTGGCAGCTTGGAGTGAGCTTAACCAACTTGAGTTTAATGCATCCAAGTGCAAAACTATTACATTTACTCGGTCCCGTACGCCTATTTTGTATTCGTATTGCATTAGCGGATTCCACCTGGAGCGTGTTACACATATTCGAGATTTGGGGTTGACTCTGGATACCGAGTTAACTTTTAACACTCATATAGTCGAGATGTGTAGTGGGGCTTTTAAATCACTTGGTTTCGTTATGAGGCAAACATTTCGATTTCAGCCTAAAAGCACCATCATATCTCTTTACTATGCATTTGTAAGGAGTAAATTAGAGTACAATTCTATTATCTGGGATCCACATGAATCCAAATACGTGCTTATGGTGGAAAAAATACATAAGAAATTTGCCCGGTATTTATATAAAAATATATACGGATATTATCCGTACCTATATCCGTCCCTATTCATATTAGGCATGGTGGGTATGAACACCTTGGAGCTCCGACGTAAGTGTGCAATAATGATCCATTATAACCTCCTGTTGAACAATAAGATCGACAACCCGTGCACTCTGGCGCGGTGCTCCTTGCTCACCACTGACCGGACGCGGCCGCGGCGCGCGCACGCCCCGCGGCGGCTGCTCGCGGCTCCGGCTGTACGCACGCTAACTGCTCAATACGCACCTACGAGGCAAGCTATAGATCTGCTCAATGCCTTGATTGCTGAGGAACCTGATGTCGACATCTTTTTTATGCGACTTAACATATTTATAAAATATTGTATGAGATACTTGGAAACCCTGTAATAAGTTAATTATTATTTAAATGTTGTATAAGTTATTATATTGTGCAATTTTATTTTTAAGTGGCTTGTTGTGCGCCTTGGCGTTGCTGTAAGCGCAGCAGGCATTTAATTTAAGTAAATAAATAAATAAATAAATAAATAAAAACATACGGAAAAGCTTATTAGAGTACGAGATTATGCCATAAAGAGAACTAGAATGTTTTATGGCAACGAGGCACCGTTATGGCGCTGTACCTCCTGATGTTTAGAGGGTTAGAACCAGGGCTTGGACCCGGTACCAAACATGCCGGTTCAGGTATTAGGGTACCGGTTCCAGATAGGTACCAGTACCAGCACCAGTACTTAATGCAGCGTATACCCGCGGCGTATGAGAGCGACATGCATCGATACATTTTTGCTACGTCTGTTTTCTCACTCTAGCTTCAACATTTTGTTTGGTACCGGTTTTAGTACCGGTATGTACTGGTAATGATTAGAAAGTAATAGTACCGGTACTATGTCTGGTACCATGTCAGTACCTGTATCAATGCCAAGCCAATGGTACCGGTACTCATAAATATACCGAAAGTAAAAGCCCTGGTTATAACGAGTTTGGCTTGCGTCAGACTAAAAGCTATATTATCCAATTTTGGCAATGCTGCAGTCATTAGAATCACGTGAGGCTCGTGAAAGCTAACATCCATAATTAAGAGACAGACTGAAATGAAAATTTTCTATGCTTATATGAATTTTCTGTGTAAACCAATCGTGAACTAGAATTTTATTCATGAGCTGA
Organism: Hylaea fasciaria; assembly: GCA_905147375.1. NCBI lineage: Eukaryota > Metazoa > Arthropoda > Insecta > Lepidoptera > Geometridae > Hylaea > Hylaea fasciaria. The sequence continues at coordinate 5,700,052 of LR990201.1, forward strand.
AACGGAAAACTCATCAAACGGGTATTTGAACATCAGAATTATGAACGTAGGTAGCGATTTGGGATTTAAGCAACTACCCTATTTGGCTTTCGGTATTTATATTTGTTTTTACTGAATTAGGTACCTAATCATTTTAAAATTACCTCTTCAAACATAGATAGTGGGACGATTACATCCATACTAATATTATAAATCTGAAAGTAACTCTGTTTATCTGTCTGTATATCTGTTTGTTTGTTTGTTACCTTTTCACGGCTAAACGGCTGAACCGATTTCGATGAAATTTGGTATAGGGGTAGATTGGACCTATGAGACGGACATAGGTTATCTTTTGTCTCAAAAAATAATCTCGAAGGGGATGAAATAGGGGTTGAAAGTTTGTATGGGGAATCCATAATTCCTCAAGTTAGGGATCTGAAAATTCTTATTTAGGCTTTTGGTAAGAAATAAATAAATACGGGTTTCAGCTTTTTTGCAAAATCATCCCTAAAGGGGGAAAAGCAAGGGGGTTGAAATTAAGAGGTATTCTTTAGATGCACCCCCTACGGAACACAATAAACGGCTAAACGGATCGTAATTTAAATTGGAAAGTAATTAAGGGGGGAGAGTGCGATGGGAGGAGGGGGAGAAAGGGGTAAAGTGGGGGAAAGGGGAGAGTGGGCGGAAAGGGGGAGTAGATGGTAGAGTGAGGGGAGAAGAGGGTAGAGTGGGGAGAAAGAGAGGGGAGAGCGGGAAGACAGAGGGGAGAGTGGGGGGAGAAAGCGGACAGAGTGGGGGAAAAGAGGGGAGAGTGGGGGGAGAAAGAGGGGAGAGTGGGGTGAGAAAAAGGTTAGAGTGGGGGGAGAAAGAGGGGAGAGTGGGGGGAGAAAGCGGACAGAGTGGGGGAAAATAGGGGAGAGTGGGGGGAGAAAGAAGGGAGAGTGGGGTGAGAAAAAGGGAGGGGGGGGGAGAAAGAGGGGAGAGTGGGGTGAGGAAGAGAGTAGAGTGGGGAGAAAGAGAGGGGAGAGTGGGGGATAAAGAGGGGTGAGTGGGGTGAGAAAGAGGGGAGAGTGGCGGGAGAAAGAGGGGAGAGTGGGGTGAGAAAATGGGTAGAGTGGGGAGATAGAGAGGGGAGAGTGGGGTATGAGGGTAGAGGAGAGAATGAGGATAGAATGGGGGGAGAAAGAGGGGAGAGTGGGGTGAGCAAAAGGGTAAAGTGGGGAGATAGAGAGGGGAGAGCGGGGAGAATGAGAGTATAGGGGGGGAAAAAGAGGGGAGAGTGGGGGGAGAAAGATGGAAGAGTGGGGGGGAAGAGAGGAGAGTGGGGGAGAAAGAGGGGAGAGTGGGGGGAGAAAGAGGGGAGAGTGGGTTGAGAAAGAGGGGAGAGTGGGGTGAGAAAGAGTGTAGAGTGAATAGAAAGAGATGAGACAGTGGGGGGAGAATGAGAGGAGAGTGGGGGGGGGAGAAAAGGGGAGAGTGGGGAAGAAAGAGGGGAGAGTGGGGGGGGAGAAAAGGGGAGACTGGGGGAGAAAGAGGGGAGAGTGGGGGAGAAAGAGGGTAGAGTGGGGGGAGAAAGAGTGGAGAGTGGGAGTGAAAGAGGGGAGAGTGGGGCTAGAAGGAGGGGAGAGTGGGGGGAAATAGGTGAGAGAGATTGAGTGCGAAATATATAGAAATAGAGGGAGAGGGAGTGAGCGAAGGAGGGAAAGGAAGAGATATAGATGGAGAGGGTGAGGGAAATAAATATAATTGATGAGATGGACAGGGAGAGGAAACGCAAGAGATTGAGAGTGGAGAGGGATATTAATGATAGAAAGATAGGGAAAGATATAGAGATATAGGGAGAGGGAAAGAGATGGAGGTAGAGGAAGAGAGATAGAAAGAGCGAAAGAGGGAGAAAGATAGAAAAAGAGCTAGAGAGGGAGAAAGATAGAGGAAAAGGGAGTGAGAAAGAGACAGATATATTCTTACCTATAACTGTTCCCTGCGACATTAATTGATTTTCTAAACAGTTTACATTTTATATAAAAATGCGAACGAAGTTGCGGGTATCAGCTAGTATTTTATAATATTAAAATTCGGTGAATGTAAACTTTTAGGGGTTTGTTTGAATAATTTGATTTAATTATTTTTATGGCTATCAAAATATGTTTGTCTTACTTTGAAATCCAAATAATCGGAGAGTAATTGAAGGTCCTCCCTCCACCTTTCCCGTAGCGGCACGTGGTCTTCAATCTCATCTCTTTCGGGAACGATGCCCAACAGTGGGTTTATATGAAACAGGTAACTGCTGTCAGCCCACTCATGGCTCACAATGTAACCTAAGTAAACATAAATCATCGATAATAGCTTAATTGACTTCGCTTGTGGAACTCGTGTTCAGACGTTTCTACGAAATGCTGGCTACTATAACAAGGCAGTGCAATATACGTGGATCCCTAATTGGAGCAGGGGTTAATTGCTCTGCAACTTGATCATAGATAAGGATGGACATGTTCAGGCTACAAACTTCAAATCGATGAATACTACGAGTATGCCTACCTATGCTATGCTAAGGAACTCTACGCCTCAACGCATGCATGACTTCTAAGATGAGGTAATGGTAAGGTATTGTAGATGAAATAAAGTTAATTATTTAAATTAGACAATAATTACCTCTCAATGTGAGAACTGTTAAAGTCTGAGTTATAAATCCATTAGGCTCTATAATATGGCGTTCCACTTTCACGACGAACAAAGGTTTTCCGTTCACTATCGCTTGACTCACGCCATTGCAAACCTATTGTAAAAACTTAATTAGGTAAATCATAATATGAATAGGTACCTACCGGAAATGCTTCTGTTAAGTAGATATCTACCTACCTAAATGTAAAATAAATTATTTTTATACTATTTTATGCTTGTGCCTATCTGTTAGCTTCCTGTATATCAGGTCTTACTGGAAACCTACGAACCAAAAGTTATATAAGAATGTTAGTAATATACCTACTCAAAAATAATAACACCATCTATTTAATACCCTGTTAATCCTTTTGAGAAAATATTTAACTATTTAATTTTGAGTTTAAGTAATTTAATATGTGTAGGTACACATATTATATTATAACATATAATCACTGCTATATACCCAGATATAGATTAGTAAATCAGAGTCACATACAATAGAAAGCCTCATTAGCCCAGCAAACTCCTCAGCGTCAATAATTGTCATATGAGGGAATTCATCAAATATAATTAGGTGATTTGATTGATGAATAACCTATGATAATAGCAGCTTAGTCGGCGTGTACCTACACTGTACAAGTAATTGAAACTAGGTAGGTAATCTGTTTGGATAAGAGACGGTGGATTCGATTCGTGCTGGTAATGAGAGCAAACAAGAACGGTAACCTAATGATGATTGCAAGGCACTTCATATCTTTGGGTCTTTCAAAGTCATTCTTATTATAACGAGCTCATGACTGTGAACTCGAATCAATATATCTATCTATATCTATATTAATAAAATAAGATCGTGTTAGTTACACTTTTTATAACTCAAGAACGGCTGAACCGATTTGGCTGAAAATTGGTAGGAAGGTAGCTGAGAACCAGGAGAAGAATATAGGATAGGATACTACTTATCCCGTTATCACGGGAAAAATCTGGAATCTGGGAAAATATATATCTGATAAAATTGGGTTGTACAGTTGACTACTGTCACTCATTATGACTCTTAGAGACAATGACAGGACAACGTCTGTCGGGTCAGCTAGTAGGTAAGTGACTGTGGATATATCATGTTACTGATTACCTTGAAATTTTCAAGTCCATCATAGATAGGCGGACTTGTACTTGGGCCTGGAAGTGCGAACTGGCGAAAACCCCTGGCGTTGTTTGATGAACACAATTTTATAAGTTCCTATCCATAGGTAGTACATATTTCTGAAGGTTAGGTACTCGAATCTCTTCACTGGCTAATACAAATTAAATTTACTTACCTACCTAATGCAGTAAAACAAACAATGGTAACTTACATAAATACTCTCACAAATGTGGCCATTCATCGTCAAAGTATGAGTCTTCACATTGCCGCGATGTCGTCGCAATCCAAAGTACCGAAGAAGCACTATGTTTGCACCTTCCAAAAGGAACTCCTTGGAATTTTCAAAGGTGTGGTATTGGCGCTTGACCACCTTGCGCTCTCCGCATATACGAGTCACTTTATTGTAATATCCGCTCTCGGAAATTGCAACATAGCTCTTTCGCTCCTTAGTCGTATCCTTCTTGGTAATATGTCTAAAACATAAAAGCTCCGTTCTCGTTGAAATGTTTATGCAAAAACAACCCTTTTCAAGGCTCTTCATACAAACTTCATCTGATGTACCTACTGACTCTTCCCACATTGATTGAACTATCGACCCGAAAGAAGAAGTATACCTACTTAGGTACTTACTAGAAGTACCTTTCTACTTTAGCTCGTATATCTCGTGTAGATACCTCATGGTACCTAAGTATATGTGCCACGCAAGCTATACGTAAATAATTATTAAACAGATTAACCAAGGTTTTATAACTCTTTTAATGGGTAAGTGGGTCCAATGTCCATGTATCTTACTCAGTTCTGTTTTCTTCCATAGTGTGCAAGTTGCAATCCAAAATGCTGACGAGCTTACTGCCACATTTAGCACCTTCTTTAGAAGAGTGAGACACTACTTGCACGAGGAATTTGTCTTTGTCTTCACCAAGGGTTTCCACGCAAATACTAATTCCTGATTTAAAAAAAAACAATAATAATAATTAGGTAGGTACTTATGTAGAAGGTTATTGGATGAAATGTTGAGGTAGGTAATAATTATTAGATTTAGATACCTCCAACTGCACTGCAGCAATCAATGGATGGTTTCCTATTTTTTTTCTTATAAGGTGGAGCTTGAACGCCATGCACAGAACACACCTCTTCTTCTTTACGGTCATGAAGTCCTAGTATTTTTACTTTTTCTACTTCTGGCTCTTTATACAATATTTTATCATATTTCCCATAACCGTAATCAAAATATGTGTGTTGTGGATCCACATCGTTGCACCACCGATACCCATCTTTTCCTGCTCTTACTCTCTTCAGCTTTTTGCCTCCTCCTTGCTTTGTTGTACAAACACACTCATCCCCATCTTTAGATTGTTTAGTTTTGGCCAAGCAAGTACATTCAGGTAGATTGACAATAGCCGTGTCACAAATACAAGGGTCAGTGCAATCGCAAGTAAGTTGACATTTGCAGTTTTCCGGATCATCACAAGTGCAAAGTTTCTTCAAAAGAAAACATGTGCAATCGCTAGGACTTTTCATACACGTGCAAACTGGAGGTTTGCAGGTGCAAATAGTTTTGCTGTCATCATTGTTACACATAATTTCTTCACCCTCAACTGGTTCACAGCCGCAAGGTTTCCGCTGTTTGCATATACAAGGGTCTTTACAAACACAATCTTTTCCTTTAAGACATAAGCAACGATCTCTTGGGTCTACCCTCTGACATACACAAGGTTTTTCTTCTTCTTCAATAGACTGAGCACTTTCTTCGTAAATGGACTGAAGCTCTTTTATGAATTTACATTTAATTGAACAATTGCAAATAGGTCTAGGAAACTTGCCAGATTTCTCATCGCAAATACAGGGTTTTTCGATATTTTCACAGGTACAAACAGGTTGCAATTTATTAGGATGGCACACACAGACGCCGCTGCCGCATGAGCATGTTGGGTCTGGCAATTCATAGTTGCAAGCACAAATTTCTTCCAATTGCGCACAACTGCAAGTGGCTTTTGTTTTCGCTCCACATTTGCAAGGTAACTTGGTGAAACAGTCGCATTCACCTTGTTTGTTTAAGCCACAGGCGCATACTACTTTTCCTTTGGCTTCAAGGTTTATTTTAGGCAGTCCATCCACCACTATGACACTCGCTTTGCTGTCTTTACTTGATGGTGCTGGCTTTGAACAGTCAGAAAAGAAGTAAAAATGAAAGTCGTCTTCCTCTTCCAACACATTGTCATCCGGAGGCTCCTCATCGACTTTATCTTTTACTTCGAAAATAGTGTCAACTTTGATTTCTGCGGACGTTACACCGTCTGAGCTGTCCTGAGCAGACCATTCGGAGTCTGAGTCCGAGGCTTCCATATCTCCTTCAGTATGGGCACAGCTGATGATCAGTGATTCGCCGAAGCATATTTCTTTTTTTATGTCATTGTCTGAAGTATAAGCGCTTATTAAAACATAGTAAGGTAGGTACTTGCATGGGTACCCTACCTTGTTATGTATTATCTGTAATACTTGCCTACTTATTAGTGCTTAGATATTATACAATATATTATTACGTATTTGTATTCCTCTTTTTAGAGCAATTTCTCCAGCGACATAACAAGACATCACACTGCGAAGTAGTAGAAAGTATCAGCCTTTGAAATACAGAATAAAAAATTCATAATGTTATCAATACCTAATATTGTTATAGGCGATACTCCATCCTACGAATAAAAAAATACTTGCCCACTTAGGCTTAGGTAGTAAGTAAGTACCTAGGTACCTAGGTATGATATCCTTACTAAACATAAATACGAAAGTAGATAGGTAACTAGGTACCAAACTCTATTTGTTTATTTGTTTGCTTCTTACCTTTTCACGGCTAAACGACTGCATCGATCTTGATGTGGGTAGGTCTGTACCTATTACACATAAAGCTAGATTGGACGTTGGGACGGACGTAAGACTCTTTAACTACTTACCTACCAACTTTTTATCGTGATATAATTAATGTAGTCCACGCGGATGATGTCGCGGACAACCAGTTACTTAGGTAGAGGTACTAGTAGGTAGCGTTTATTATACTACGAACAAAGATAATAAATATGTCTATGTAGGTACTTACCTATATTAAATTCATTTCTCTACTAACTTCTAGTGTCGATTCTGCCTCTAGGTATACTCTACTCAGTGGTGGATTTAGGTAGGTAGGTACCATCGCACCAAGTAGGCATAAGCCTAGGGCGGCAAATTTAAAATTTGTGAACCGACCGACTTTATTTAGCCATCTTACAGAAATTGAAAAGATTTCTGTAAGATTTTCGGATAGGTACCTACATAGACAACTAGACAACTATCTGGGTAGTCCACGAGATATCTTTCCAATGACTTTTCCCTTCCCTCTTCCCTTTCATTGCACAATCAATTTGACTGTATACCTACCGCTGCGCACCGGTATTGTAGAGGGAAGAGCGGCAAAAATTCGACAGCCTATACTTGAGAAATGTGTAAATCCGACACTGATTCTACTACTCTACCAACATAAAGTGCGAAAATAGTAATTAGGGCACTTTCATTACATACCAATTTCAAATATTAGTTGTGTCGATAAATCAATTAAGGAAATATTTGGGGCAACGTTTTCCATTATTCAGGGTTTTTCACAGATTAGAATAAAGGATACAAGTAAGTAGGTATGCTTTTTTTTGTAATTATATTGTGTTGACAGAACTGCAAATCGACGTTTAACCACCAATACCTCCTAACTGACATTTTTGTCAAAATTTTTTTTTTATTAAATCGTATTCATAAGCTTCATATCTACCGCCCACTAAAAACTCCTATATGATTTTGTGCTCCTAACGGGTGTTATTTTAATCCTGCCAATACCTCTTATAAGTCAGAGACAGATTGTTGGCGCCAATTGCTCCTAACTTCCGTGAACTCATAGCGTTCGCATGCAATAGACACGGATTCGCGCGCCGGTAACCTAAATGTAAGTTTTCTGTTAATATAACTGTTTATTTTAGTGTTTAACGTTTGTTACTACCTAAAACGAATACAATAATGTTATTCTGGTGTTCTTATGGTGGTTTAAATTGACATTTTAGTCATAATCCGTCTCTAAAGTTATCAAAAGGAGATAGGAGTTATTGGTCGAATATATTTTTTGCATTTGGGTTTGTTTTTGTTTCGATCGTATAACACTTAGGAGGTATTTCCACTACCATTTTAGTCTTTTTACAAGAAAAAATAGGCACGGGGGTAAGGAATTTACGTAATTCTTTATGATAGAGCTTAATGCATTTTTTGGCGAAAATAATGACACATTTTTAATAATTTAAATATCCCGTAGGTTCTTATATTTCCACCATGTCAATCCGACTACAGGACGAGAGCACGAAACCTATCCCATTGCAGAAAGGCGTGAGACAGGGAGATGTTATTTCTCCAAAACTGTTCACGAACGCATTGGAGGACGTTTTCAAGCTCTTGGACTGGAACGGATTCGGCTTCAACATCAATGGCGAATACATCACTCACCTTCATTTTGCCGATGATGTAGTCATCATAGCAGAGTCGCTGGAGGATCTCAATACTATGCTCTGCGACCTCAGTAGCGTTTTCCAACTGGTGGGTCTTAAAATGAACAGTCATGTCCAATGGCCATGTTGTACCCGTGCCGGTAATCGTTGGGGATGATACCCTCGAAGTTGTTGACCAGTAGGTACCTTGGCCAGATCGTCCAGGTAGGTAGGTCCAACTTCGACAAAGAGGTCGCCCGAAGAATCCAATTCGGATGGGCAGCGTTCGGAAAGTTGCGTGACATTTTCTAGTCCAAAATTCCACAGACAAGGGTCTTTAACCAGTGTGTGTTAACACAGCTGGCAATGGAGAGAGCTATGCTCGGAGTTTCTTCAGGATATTCGCCAAAGAGCTAAAGTTTACGACATAGCTCTCAGGGTTTGCAAGCTGAAGTGGCAATGGGCAGGCCACATCGCTCGTAGAACTGACAACCGACGGGGAAAAAAGGTTCTAGAGTGGCGACCATGGACTGGAAGACGCAGTGTAGGTAGCGCCCACTAGATGGGCCGACGACATCAAAAGAGTCGCAGCAACCGGTGGATGCAAGTGGCAAACTGTCATTCCGTGTGGCGGTCTAAGGGGGAGGCCTATGTTCAGAGTGGACGACGTCTTCAGGATGATGATGTACTTATATTTTGTTTCGCAGAATGAATTCTAATCGTTCAAGACGATAAGTTGAGCTGTCATTGAACACAACTGAGCACAATGATGTTACTTCCATAACCGATCCTGTTGAAGATTTGGACAGGTTTTTAGGGTTCCGTACCCAAAGGCAAAAAACGAAACCCTTATACATTCGTCATGTCTGTCTGCTTGTCCGTCCGTCCTAATGCACAGCCACTTTTTTCCGAAACTATAAAAGCTATACTGTTGAAACTTGATAAGTAGATGTATTCTGTGAACCGCATTAAGATTTTCACACAATAATAGAAAAAAAAATGGGGGTTCCCCTTAGCTACTTAGAACTGAAACTCAAAATATTTTTTTTCATCAAACCCATACGTCTATGGATAGGTCTTCAAAACCAGAGTTATTTTACTTACTTTATTTACTCTTAACTAACAGAATACCGACAAATTCATTTACAATTTAGCGAGCATTATCTCCTAAATGAAGAAGAAATAAATCCTATCTACCAAATTGGTATAAAAAGTTATATCAATTTCTCCTAACATACCTACCTCTTTATCAGAGTAACATAGACAAATATTTTTGACTTCACCTTAAAAATACTTATATTTGTAACCAAGTATATTTTTGTTTTAGCAATATTCGGTATATATTCAGAAATATAACGTTTTTTGTGTCTCCTGTAAAATTTGGTCCATGTGGGTTAGGAGGTATTGGTGGTTAAGCGTCGAAATGTGCTGTGGTCGGTCATGCCATGGAGGAGTGATAAAACTAGTAAATCTATGGGTCATGCTGTCTGTGGTCATCTACCTTAAGGGTAGTTCATCCGTCATCCATGGCTGTGGTGGTAGTCATAGATCATACACATTTTTTTTATTTTGTTTTGGTTATGGCTTCGCAGGGTTTGTGCTTTAAGCCAGTGTCAAGTATGATAGTGTATTTTTGGTGATCAAACGAACTTACCTGTAAGTGATGTTCGATCATAATTATATGAAGACCTCATCCTTCCATGATTAACTATGTAGTATCGATCTCCATACACGCCAATTACACGAATTTCAAAGCCAAAACAAAATTTATTAAAATTTTAGCCTATTTTGTCTATGTCATAGACAATACCCCAATGGCAGCCCTTCAATCATGTCATTTAGTTCAAAGCCCGCCAGTTCCGAATTTCTATATCTCTTTGGGCCAATGTGACTCTTATCTTATGAATGAGTATATGAGTTACCTGGGGAGAGAAACTCGGGTGGGACCGATCATGGAAGGATGAGGTCTTCATATAATTATGATCGAACATCACTTACAGGTAAGTTCGTTTGATCACCAATTATACTTCAGACCTCATCCTTCCATGATTAACTATGTAGGATGTTGAAAGCATAAAAGGTTGTAGGAGATATATAAATTTACTTCTGACAATATCCCCTATGTCTATAAGATATACCTCTTATAGATGTCTTTACGACAAGAATCATTTCTAAATTACTTCCATAAGTAATTGTTACTCTATCCAATTCAGTCCAATTTAATTCTCATTATTACACATCCTAGGTAGGTATTAAAAAGTGTGAACATAACCATACCATACCACTGTCATCTAGGTATTTACAAAACCTTAATGTAGTTAATATTAATCATATCAAAGGTTATATAATATTAATCATATCAAACTGTTAAACAGTGCTTTAACTATACATAACAATCTCATCATCATCATCATCAGCCTCGCCACACAGAACAACCATTTGCCACTTGCATCCACCTGTTGCCTGCGACTCTTTTGATGTTGTAGGCCTCCTACTAGAGGGGCCGATGACATCATAACAATCTAGTTTGTGATAAATAAGAGGAAAAGGTACAATTATTATACAACAATATTAGGTACCTATAATAGTACTGGTCCATCTCACTGGGTCATACGAAAATTACCATAAACCTACCTACATAGGTAGGTACCTCCATATTCTTTGTAACCCTCCGGAACTTACTCCAGCAACTATCTCTTAAACTGCAGAAGAAGCATGCCTTGTACTATTTATGTGCCATAACATGACTGTGTTAATGCCATTTCCATTAACCCAACGGCCTAATGTCAAAACAGATGAAAGAGGGTTTTAGAAGATAAACATAAAAATAATAATGCACACTATGTACTTGCTGGACAGACATCAGGTTGATCTTGGAAGAAAGAAATCTCTACCACCGGTTGGTATGTCTACCTGGACCTGAAGATTTTATTATTTCAGGGATTTTTAATTTTACACTCAGACTATCTTTTTCCAAGTTAGATTGTCCTATTAAGTCTGGATGGTGTCCTGTTATTAATGCTATTAAAGGTACTTAGGTATATAATGGATTTTCTACTGAGCTCAAGTAACAAGGCCTTGTTTCCATATGCCTCTAACAATCGTTTGACAATAACATTAGAATAAATATGTCAACCTATATGTATATCTAGAGCTACAACAGCTGCTTTCAGTCTGAGGTCCTGTACGCTGCCCCTCTTTTATAATTTCTCATTAAGAACTGTAAGAGTACCTATAGCCAAAGCTCTTGTCTCAAAGTACCTAATCTCTATTGTGTAAGTTGCAAAAGGCAACCTGCAATTCAAAATATGTACCTTGATTTAATTAAGTATAATATATACTGCTTTAAAGTGTTACTTGAAAAGATGCCAGGCATATTTCTGATGTTTCATCCGACAATCCCTGTCTTGAACAAGTTTCCCAGACTATAATATCTGCATTCAGGCATCTTCATCTCATCTTTGTGCAGTGGATGAGGTGCTCCAGAACCTGACAAAGGCAAAGTTTTATTAGGGGCCAGGATACTTGACATAAGTATATGTATGGCTCACAACGGGAACCAAGGTTGGCCATCCCAGTAGGGAACAACCATTATGTCTGTTGCTTTTCCATTGATGATTTTCGTCAACCGCTTCCATATCATATACTAAGCGGTAAAAAATAACTAGTAGGTAAGTAATATTTCATTATTTACACATAACTAGTAAAAAGCTGCTTTACATTGTAAATAAATGCATCTATCTCCCAATATCTGTGCCAAGGTACGTACAGAACACATGAGTTGAACTAGTGTGAACAACCATAAGTATAGGTACCTTCCTATAACTAGGTACTTATTACACCTGGAATTCTGGATGCGAAAAGATTCTTGTGTTAATATAATGTTATCGAGGATAATAATTCTCCCCTGACTCTACAGTAGTGAGCCTGAACTGAACATTAGCCTCAAAAGTTTATTTTGAAGAACCGTAGGATGCATAACACCATAGCTAATCTAAGCATATAACCATAGTTAACCACTTCCTTTACAAATGCTCTCTGCAATAGAGTGAAAGTGTGGAACCTGTACACAGGTATTGGTGCCACCTGACCTATAAATCTAGGATATCAGAGTTCTATTCTCTATTCTTAGTAAGACCTCTGTATTCTTACTATTTCTCGCGAAACATTTCAATGCTAAGAAGCTGATGTTATGATAATAATAAAAAAACCTTTAACCCTTGGCTATCTCGTGCCCCCAACATGCTCCTGAACCCACCTTTAAAGAGCCCGAGAAGATTCTAAGATAAACTTATTACCGAATACTATATCTTATTGGGTTATACGATCAATCTATACTTCAATAGGTACCTACCTAGGTACCTATTTATTTATTTAATATAAAACTGTGTAAACAGTTAAAGTATGGTCTCTCCACCACCTCAAATCTCTTATGCTAGAGGGTGGAGTATCTATCATAATACTTCATACATAGGTAAGTACATTATATTGTTATAGGTAATAAGAAACACTGCTTTGTATAAAGAAATCCATACAATACTGTCAGGCATGACGATTTCAGTATGCCTAAACCAGTGCCTTGAACATAATGCTGTAAGATTACAGTTTTAATAGACACAATACCTATCATTTAATTGAATTCTTCTTCTACTGAGAAAGTTTGAAGTTCCTCTTGGATGAATGAAGTATTCTATGTTCGATGTTATTAAACAATATTTTTCTCCCTTTATAACGAATTCTAATCTTTCGAACAGACTTCAAATGTGTTTTCTATAATAATATAGTTCATATAAAAACCCTCTTCTCCTGAGCCATCACCTCTGGCTTCAAGATATTTGCAAACATAAGGGGTGATGAAGCACGCCCCAAATGGTAAGAAATTAAATTGCTAGGTTTTCCTACAAACCAGACATTGCAACCATCTTTTAAGATGTTCAAATATAGGGGCCATTAGTATGCCTCTTTGAGGTCCAATTTGCTAGGAAACAATGCGTACAAGCTGTAACTTCTAGTTGAACATGTTGCATATATTATTATACTTATGAGTTTATTCAACTGTTCTAAATGATAATATAAATGATAATAATCCTAGAGGAGCCATTCGGATTTTTAATAAACCCCATTGGTAGGTACTGGAAATAATTGTTCTTCTTTACCTAGTTCAATCGCCCCTAAGACTGATGACACAATCACTTTGCTATATGCCCAATTCCATTTTTGATGTTACCGCTTGAAGTTTCATCATACTGAAAGGGTTTTGTCTCAAAAGTATTTTGTAACTTTTAACCCGGAGAGAATAGGGGTATCCTTACTAGCTATATTAAGCAATGAATTGAAGAAATACCTTAGTGTAGCTTAAGCCCACCTGTGGTGGGTGTAGCTGTGATAATCCCAAGGAAGAGCATTCCCTCAGTTTATTTACATTCCGCCAGGGATGTTGAGGTTGGGTGTGCGTCGGTACTTCTTGAAGGAGCCGCTCATTGTTGCACCGGTGTAGATGTTGTTGTACCAGTGTTCTTGATGGGATAAAGCAGCCTTGTTATAATAATAATATTAAGTTTAAGAGCCCATTTTTGGGTCTAAAAATCTTGACCGGCTATTGTCACTGCCTTAGCTGTTTTTATTGCCTCAGTCAAATTATTCTTAATAGGTACTGTCACTTAGTGAATGCGGCTTCTGGGTTTAAACTAGGAGTAACTATACATGACACATTTACATTGGGAGGATAATTTCCTACCAGTTTCCTTTCTTTCATCTTTCTCCAACCCAACTGAAGGATGTTTTGCCAACCTTCCCCAATTCTGAATTCTGAATGAACAAGATATTGTTGTCAATGTTGTCATATTCAAATCAATCAATATATCAATATTGTTGTTGTTATGTTTGTATGATTCTCTTTGTTAACGAGAATTATTAGCTGTTTGACTTGTAAAAGTGCGATTTAATTGCCTATTTACAATAAATGTTTCAACTTTTACTATTACCTATATCGTTTTGTAAATCTGTATTACAAAAAATATCAGGGTTGGACCCTCAGTAGGTACTTGACATTGGTCAATATCCCAGCATAACTATAGCACAAGAAGAGCCGAGTAACCCAAGTGGTATTACTGTTCTGTGACAAAGTAGGTCACTGTCTACATACATCGTGACAACTTAACCAAATTTACTATATTATACTTCTCTGCTCCATCCTAAGCCACTTTTCAGCATAGTAGTCTAGGCACCTTTGACATGTCAGACCCCACAGGAAAGTTCTAGTCAAGGAAGTAGGTCACTGTCTACATACATGGTGACAACTTAACCAGATTAATATATACTTCTCTGCTCCATCCTAAGCCACTTTTCAGCATAGTAGTCTAGGCACCTTTGACATGTCAGTCCCCACAGGAAAGTTCTAGTCAAGGAAGTAGGTCACTGTCTACACACATCGTGACAACTTAACCAGATTTACTGTATACTTCTCCTCTCCCTAGTCAAGGAAGATTAATCCCTGGCTGACCCTATAGGAAAGCTTAAGGATTTAGTTTCTCAGCCTAGAAATCTAGGCACCTTTGACATGGCAGACCCTATAGGAAAGCTCTAGTCATGGAAGACCAATCACTGTCAGATCCCACAGGAAAGCTCAAGGATTCACTTTCTCAGCCTAGAAATCTAGGCACCTTTGACATGGCAGACCCCACAGGAAAGCTCTAGTCATGGAAGACAAATCACTGGCAGACCCCACAGGAAAGCTCTAGGATTGAGTATGTAGCTGAATCGCGACGACCACATTGACATCCTTCTGCATCGTCGTCCATTCCCTTATTTTCTTCCATAATTTCGCAATATTCCCCAAAGAAATCTTCGTCTCCGCCTATCATCTTCCCAATTTTCTGAAAATAAAATTATATTAGATTATGGTTTACAAAATTATTAAAAAACGCGACGTGCAATGGCGCGCACGAAAGAACGAATGACATGATTGAAGGGCTGCCATTGGGGTATTGTCTATGACATAGACAAAATAGGCTAAAATTTTAATAAATTTTGTTTTGGCTTTGAAATTCGTGTAATTGGCGTGTATGGAGATCGATACTACATAGTTAATCATGGAAGGATGAGGTCTGAAGTATAACTTATTTTCATAATAGCATTAAGACTATCCTCGTGGTCAAGTAGTCAAGTCAATAATTTACATAATCAAAGTCAAGATTCAGTAAAGTGGTGGACGCTTTATCTTCCTGGGAGTTTTTGGAAAAAATGCGGGGTTACACGGTTTTTGGTTATACAATGTGTCTGGTCACCGGTGTCGGAGACTTAAGGGGGGTTTTTATCGACAAATCACTATCTCGATTTTCTCTTGGCCTCTCCATACTAAAATGGCAGCCATTTTGGTTTTTTTACTTCGCAGCTCAGACGCCTACACTGATTTAATCATTGCTATCGATGTAGACGTCGAAGACGAAAGAGGTATCATTTGAAAGCTAACAATGAAGACAATCAATTTATGATACATTTTATTCAATATCTTTTTCACAAAATAACATAACAATATTAACAAAATAAAAATCGTATTTATTTATTGCATTTTTTTTAGTTTTTTAAATTTTTTATGAAAACTAACCTGTCAAGCTTTTTTTTTTAATTGTATTATCATAGTACAAGATATTTCCATTAAAATAAATCTTACATCAAGGTCCTAAGTTAAATATTTTCGAAGCTATGATGGTTTAAATATGACAATTAGGGCAACTGCTTGTCTACAACAAAACGGAGGACATTTTGAATCGTGGCTGTAGTACCTAGTTTAGATCGTATTAAATTAATAAATGATAATTAATGGTTTTACTTTGTTCTTTTCTTGCCTTTTCCCATCCCAATCATCATAGCTTTGACGTGTGCTATTAATAGAGTTTTTAAGGGTCATATTTAAACCATCATAGCTTCGAAAATATTTAACTTAGGACTCAATGACTAATATTACACATTGACCCTCGAAAAACACAAGTTTGAGACAAAATACAAAACTAACAACGTACGTCTCACTTGACTATCCTCACTATCCCGCCAAAATATATTTGTTCAAAATTGAAAAATCACTGTCTTCTATTAAATACTTTTTTTTGTAGTTTTAGCTTCGCAGTCTTTTGCAGTCTACATACTTTTCACAGAGATGCCTACACCCACTTTTAAATTCTACTAATTACCATGACTATCTAATATCTACCCTAATAATTATCATGATACAAGAAAACAAGAGATAGGACTCGGTACGGTCGGCCTCTTAAGTAGCTGAACATCTCCATAGTTTAAATTTAATATCTACCTGCATCGTAAAAAGTATTTTTTTTGCGTGCGTATATCTACAATAATTGGAAACTAAAACAATATGTTCAGCAACTTCTGAGGCTGACTGTACAAGATGATGACGTCGTGACACAAGCTACGTCATCAAAGTACGTGTCGTCTTGTGTCACCGATGTCATCATCTTGTATATTATAACGTAGTATCAAGAAATAGACTTGGCATTAGCGTATGTACGTACCCGAAAGGGACAAAACTTTACTGCAATGCATAAATCGGATAAATTTAATACACACGTTATTTAGGTGTAGCTCCAATGATTCGTGCGACATTCTAAAATGTCAAGATCGCTGGTTACCCCTAAAAATCGGATAAATTTAACACACGTTATTTAGGTGGTGCTTCAATCATTCGTGAGACATTCTAAAATATCAAGATTGATTTGCATCTGCAGTACAGTAATAAATTAGTGCATACGCCGACAAAGACAAAACATCAACGTACTATCCTACTTACTCCTTTGTCTATTTGTATATACTTGTCTCTTTACTTCCCCGGATCTTGAGTAAGATGTCAAATCTATTGGATGAGAAATCTGTCGTGTGGCAACTGCAATAAATAGGTACCTTAGGTACCTACCTACCTACCTTATTTTCTTGTACCATGAGTATGATAACAGGCAGACGGTATGAATTTTGACTGTCTGTCCAAAATTAAGTCAATGAATTTATGCTGTTGTCATTATTGTCCTGGCCACCAACTGGCCAACCGGCGTCCTCTCATCTTTTTTGGTTCGTATTTGCACGATTTGTATATTGAGAACTGCGAATAGGTAGGTATCGACTGGAAGTTGAATTTCCCGCACATATTGTGACGTGCCATCTTTCTGGCAACTTTCAGTTTTCGTGACCGTTCCGTTTCTCGTAGCCCAATCCATACCTGTATCATCATTTTTATAGACTGCTATGTAGGTACCTACTTTGCTTACAGTTGATACCTACCTACTAAAAATAAATTATTGCCATATTAGAAGTCGGTCGACAATAATTAGGGAATCAAACTAATTAATGCCTACTTTGAAATAAGTTAAATATAGTCCACTGATTTCAGTAGCTTGTTTTTCTCTTTGCTGCGTGAAACCAAACAAAACCAAACGACCGAACGAACGATCGACTTGACAGCTGTGATGTGGCCTAACGTCTTGTGAATTTTTTAGTAAATAAATCGAAGAAATTAATTATAATGCGAAAATGTTTGTGTATAAAATTATTTTATTTATGTTTCATTTAGCAGTGTCACAATGTCGATTGCCAGACAAAGTTTATTGTGTAAACAAAGAATGTAGCGGTAAGTATGGTTCCAGATCGTCAAGTGAGATTTCGTTATACTAGGCACTTTCTCAATTGTTATGTTTCACATTTCAGAACCTATATCTAAAGCGAAGACTTTGCTCAATTACAACAGCGGCGACTCGGATCTCATGTCGTTTCGAGGTAATCTGGAGGCTATTGTGTACATGAAATCAGCTGGTACTAATCCAGATTTGTGGTACGTCAATATCGGTGACCAATCTGGTTTCGTGAACTCGCAGTTTTTACGAGAAACAAAGACGTTTGAAAAAAATCCACAGTTCATCAACCCTATTGAGGTTAGAAAAAAAGACCCTCAGGTGCCCGATGTGCAACCTGATAAAGTACAGCAAGCCCATGAAGTGTTTGAAGGTACCACTATTTACACGACACAGAGCTCTAGTCCTGTATTGGGGAGCACTACAGAGACGCCCCCTCCTGTCACTGATAGTCCCACTCCTGAGCTCAACCCAACTGAAGAACCAGCCGAAGCGGTAGAACCTTCAAATTATTCCCACCCTGCTGATGAAGAGGAAAATATCTTAAAACAAAATGTGGACACTGAGCAAACTGCAGAGAATGCTGAGGAAACCCACAATGTATTGTCAGAAATTCCCGCTCACCTAGATGAGGATAGTAGTGAAAACCAAATTGATGCTCCATCTACTGAATCACCTATTCTAGAATCTAACAACAAAGTGCAAAGTAAACAAAATGTTTTTACTGAGGAGAATGGCCTAGTGCTACCAACTGCATTGCCTGGGACAGTTCCAGAACCTGTAGCTGCTATAAGTGAGGATATTGAAGTGCCTGAAAATGTTGATAATGTACAAAATATGTCACCACAACCTGAGCTGTCAGACAATACTGACATTAATAATTCTACTCTGCCTGGTACAGTAGAAGATATTGATAACAATCGAACAGTAGAAACTACTGAACCTACAGATACACCTGCAGTGCCTTTAGATGACAAAGTTCAAAATCAGAGAGATGTACCATCTCTAAAAACACCGCCAGTTCAAGATGGTGGCCTATTTAGTAATTTGTTTGGTCAAGAATCTCATAGCCCAGTGTCCAATGAACAAACCAATGAAAATAGTGAATCAAAAGTAGAAGATATAAATGAAATTATATCTAAAAAAGAAGAAACTGATAATGAAGACAATACTATTATCTCTAGTGACCCAATCCCAACAGATAGTAATACACATAGTGAACAATTAAATGATAATATGCAAGACAATTTAATATCTCAAAAGGCAAGGGAAGAACAATCAAATGAAGATGTAAAATATGAAGCCATTTCTGAAACCTATTTATCTCCAGAGCCACTTTCAGTACCAGACCCGATCCCAGCATCTCCGCCTCAGGTTAAAGAAACTGTCCTCCCTATCATATTGCCAGAAACAATTGCTCCTGTAAACATACCAGAAGCTGAAATACCACCCATCACACAAAATATTCCTACTACAACTGAAACCTTACCTCCTATATTCAACACTCCAACGGAACCAACAATGCAACCTCAGGAAAGTTCCATACCAGATGTGTACAGCTATTCCTTTTCTATAGATGATAACAAAGGTAGCAATCCTAGCTCAAGCAATGAGGAAAGTTTACCAACTACAGAGCCGCCACCTTTAGAAGACTACAGTGCAGATTTACCACTGGACAATAGTAATATGAACGGGGCCTCGACCACAGCCCCACCTACTTCAGAAGAGAGCTCTGAAAGTTTCTTATCAAGTATGTATTCAACATTAGCGGATGTCTGGCCATCCTCTACAGAAGCGCCTCCAAGCTTGTTCAATACTGAAGCATATCCTACATTTGAAGAGGAGAAAGTCGATGGAAAAGCCAGTTTCTCTATCATGAGTTACATCATGTCAAGCTACTACTCTGTAATGGGTGTTAATGATGATATAAAGGCACTTTTTCCATCTCATGGTATGTTTATCACTTTTTATATTTGCTGTCCATGTAGGTATTATATTTTAGGATAAGATTGTGTGGATTAATAACCTAGACATCTGATAGCCTGAGCAATATGCTACTTAACCTTCTGAACTACTTAATCTGTTACCAAAGCTATTACTAAATAAGTATTATGATAACCCTAACAGATAATAATGTTACAAAAAAATGTAATGCAACCATTTGATTGTTGCATATATACACTTTCCTAAAACAGCAGTTGCATAATGCATGTGTTATATTATAGGAAGTTTAACAGTTATGTCATTTCATTGCTTTTCACCGTTTGTTGCATTTTAAATTATTAAGATAGTACATGTATGTGGCACTAAACTGTTAATTTATTATTTATCTAGGCACTCGTTTACTACTGATTTAATTATATTCTAAGTTAAATATTTAATCAGTTTAATATGTTCCGACTGCTGTGACACATCCCTTCTCATAAATAGACATGTTAATTATTTCATTTATATATTTTCAGGAGAAACTTGCTACACAGATGAATTCTGTGATGGAAAAGGCGAACAGAGTAATCGATTCCTGACTTTCCTCGTAACCGCAGCATCATCAGTCCTGCTATTTACTCTGGGTTACTACTACATTGACAACAAGAGGCAGGATGGTAAACTCATTGGCCAAATAAATTCATTGCAGAGGGATTTGCTTTTTTCCACTAAGGTATACCATTTAAAGTTTTTACCAGTTATATGCCAACTTTGTGTTGTTCAACTCACCGACAGTAGGTACCTACCTCATTAGCAAGAATAAACAATGACTGGCCTCAAAAATATCTACCTTTTCTCTAAAGCAGGAGCGAGCATGTCTCGTTGAAACAATTGAAATCAATCACCCTGTTGTTCAATCCGACCATTGACACAAGTTCACAAATGGAAATCTTTATATCATTGTACACAAAATATGTCACTATACAACAGGCTTATATACGACTTACACATCTAACTAAATGTTTTTCTGTACATCAAGAAAAGATGAAATTCTGACCGAAAATGCTAGATCATAATGAAAGATAATGTTATCGATTTCTAGGAGTGTGAGATCCTTAAAGAGGAGCTTTCCACTACCAAAACAAAGCTGGCCAGGATCGAGGACAGCTCATTTGGTATGGATGACATGGTACAATCGCTAAAGGAAGAAATCAATGAACTAAAAGCCACCAACGATAGACTGAGGAACTCCTTGGACGATAATGAGAAGTTGCTCAGGGTGTCCGAGAATACCGCTGGGGAGTTACAGAACACCCTGGGTGACGTAGAGAACACTCTTAGTGAGCTCTGGAGTGAAAGAGCTAATTCTGAAGAGCAGATTAATGAATTGAATGGTAAGTGAGGGGGCTTGAGCACTTTGGCAGAATCTCTGTTATGGAAGTCTACAAGTTGCTACGGAATAGGTTAACTCTAGGCAAAAGGGCGTGTAGTATGTATACTCGTCATAGTGTGTATGATCAAATATTATTTGAATAAAAAAAAAATATGGTAACCAAATTATGCCAGACAAAGGAATGGTCATTCAATAATAATATGCTACTGATCACAATCATGTCTGAAAGTTATAAACTGTGAAAATTAATCTACCTTGCGTGTTTAGTCTTTCTGTCTGTCATTATTGGCTTCACATCAGCCAATTACAATGTAGCATTTAAGCCAATTATAGGTATTGATTTTTAATATGCTAGAGGACATTGATAAATTAAGATTAACAGATTGCTCTATTTCATTGACTTTCAAAAACTGTAGCCAAATAATCTTCAACAATTTCTACTACATAAGTAATATCTATTACAGAAAAAATACAAGCATTTGAAGAGGAGTTGATATCTGTTAGTCGAGACAGAGACAATTATCAATTGAAGTATGTATCGGCTGAAACTGCATTGGAAGAATCGAAAAAATATAAAAAGCAACTTGATGACATTAACCAACAACTTGCAGAAGCCAAGAATACCATTGAATTGCAGAAACACGAGTTAATTGCTCTAAAAGTATGTATTGTTTGTACCATTGTAATATTTTGTACTATTACGGCAAAAAAAAATCTTTCGTCCCTGCTGACTAGTGGTTATGGCATACCATGAGATATCATGGACAATAATGAACATAGGATATAATACGATAAGATCACTGCCAGTTTGAAAACTAATAGTCCACAATCCAAGAGATATTGAAAAATAGCTACTTAAGTTAATTATTTAAAATGTTTTATTTCAGGATGCAATAAAGGAATTGAAGGGCGGTAGTAACGCCAATATTGATGTAACTTCCCTAATAGATCACACAGAGATAAAGGCTAAGTTATCGAAGGCATTGGAGGAGAAACATTCTTTGGCAAGCAAGTATGAAGTGAGTGATGCGTTACAAATAATCATTCTGTGATATCTATTTATCACCATTGATCCTCCCGAGATAAGTATTTATCTTGCTTTATGCAATCTATAAGAAAACATTATAAAACTTTATATAGTATGTGCATTACATAGTCAAGTGTGTTCTATCTCGTCCAATTAACATTTAAAAAAAGGTGAAGTAAAAGAAAACTTTGGATGTTAACTCCTTAATCACACTGTAACGGTTGACAATCTATGTACAGTCCTTAAATGAAAAAAAGGTCCCACTGTCAACCAATTAAGTACATTACTTCGCGATTGATTCAGTTATCCATACTAATATTATAAATGTGAAAGTCACTCTGTTTATTTATCTGTTTATGAAAGAGGGGGTAAGGTATAGAGATATAAGGAGAGGGAAAGGCATAGAGGTAGAGGAGAAAGATAGAGGAATAGGGAGAGAGATAGAAAGAGAGCTAGAGAGGGAGATAGATAGAGGGAAAGGGAGAGAGATAGAGAAAGAGACAGATATATTATTACCTAGCTGTTACCCTCGACATCAGTTGATTTTCTAAAAACTTGACATTGTATATTGCAGGTATCAGATAGTAATAAATAAATCTAGTTCAGATAAATCCTTGCATAAACGTAACAGACCATTTAAAAGAACATACATTTTACAGGTTGAACACACAGATAGGAAAAGGCTCTCTGAAGAGCTAGCAAGCACGCAAGAATCGTTACGAACCACTAGTCAGCAAGCGACTGAAGCTTTGACCCGGCTAGAGGTCCTCGGCAAATACTTCCAAGAACGAGAAGGTGAACTTTTGAAGTGAGTTTTGGACCAATATTGCTTCTTATGAAATGCTCTGAAAACACAATTACAGTACCTAAAAACTTATATCTTTGTTTCAGGGAACTTAGTGCCAAAGAGTCGATATGGCTGAGCAAACAAGGCGAGTCAGCCAGCACTGTTGAGAAAATAGAAGTAATGCAGCAAGAAGTTCAGAGATATAAGTGAGTTTTGAACCATCACTAGCTTATCTGGAACATAAAACATCGTTAATTTCTTTAGTGGGCTGGGTTCAGCTTTATCCGCTCCAAACTTAAACACCGTGGCGTCGTCGACGGACCGGGACTCATTAAAATGATCTCGTTTTCTAGGGAGAAGTGCGACGCGCTGACCCTAGAGCTAGCAGAACAAGAGTCGAGCCGTCGCTCTGCCGTCAGCGAAGTGGAGAGCCGAGCGCACTCCGCGTGGCTGGAGGCGCGCGCGGCGCGGCGCGAGGCGGACGCGGCGCGCGACGAGGCGGCCGCGCTGCGCCGCAAGCTCGCCTCGCTCACCGCCGCGGACGGCGCCGTGTCGCCGCATCACAGTGAGTGTACATTGAAAGGAACCGTTGCTTATGTCAAACACTAGTAATGTTTGTGCGGCGAAGATGTGGAAGATGTTGAAGATAGGAAAGGAAGATTTTGATTATAGCGTCAGAATGCAAACGAGCGCGTCGCGAGCCGCATCGCCGCCGGGCGCCGAGTCAGTGTTTGTATACTACTGCTTATGTAAACCTAGAAGGCACCTTTCTTTTCCAAGCATCAGTGACGCGACGTGTGAGGCGCTAGCGTCGAAAAGTGGCACCGGCGCTGCGTCTCTGACGCGCCTGACGCTTCACATTCGGAATTCCATTCGACACGTACAATTTATTTACACAGAGTTGTGGTCTCTTTAGATTCGCAAAGTTTATGTACAGAGTCTAAAAGCGTCCGTTGTCTTCAGAAATATCATCGCCCCTGGACCTAGTGGACGGCGGCGTGATCCCCCCGCCGCTGCCGCTAGCGTTCCTTCCGCCGCCGCTGCTGCCGCCGCTGCCGCGCCCGCCGCCGCTCGGCCGCTTGCCATCTCCCCACCCGCCGAGGTAAAATAAATAATATCTTATGCAATACTAGCTGCGCCCTGCGTTGTTTTCGGGATAAAAAGAACGTGTTAATCCAGTTAGTTAACTACCTACCTCCATAACAAAGTTCGTTACAATTGGTCCTGCCGTTTAAGCGTGAAAAGTAAAAAACATACAACAAATATACTCACAAACATTCAGCTTTTTAATTACAGTAAGATCGGACATTTTTACTGGAGATTTATAAAATTTACTGAAATTATTTACTGAATACTCGAAATTGTCTAACGTGTTTTGTTATGTATCTAACGGGCAGTAAAAAATACTACCGCACATTGACATTTGCATGCTCCACTATGCAGATACGGCGACCGGCGGTACTCGCCCGACTGCCGCTACACGGCGGAGTCGCGCTACTCGCCCGACGCGGCGCGCTACTCGCCCGACGCGGCGCGCTACTCGCCCGACTCGCGCTACTCGCCGCGCTCGCGGCACGACGCCTACTCGCCACACTCGAGGAGACGGTAATAAACTACAGTAGTTGCTAACGTTAATCCTAACTTTGAGAAACGCCGGGCTGCTAACTACAAATTTAATTTCACCCTTGTTGCAATCGGCCAAACTAATAATGACGCTTTACGACTATTTAGTTCTATCACGCACTTCAAATAAAATAAACAATTCCTCAAAATACCTACCTGTAAATGCCAATATACCATGATGAACAAAACTGCGCTGAAGAAAAATATAGGGGAGCATGTTTTTTTTTTTATTATACGTGGCACGATGCGATAAAGTTTGGGAATCCCTGATTTCATTGATTAGGTCCTAATCAATGAAAAAATGAATTTGAAACAGATACGATGAAGGGCGAGGGTCGCGGACGAGAAACGGCCCCGCCGACACAGAAACCGAATACAACTCCGACAGCCCCACGCGGGATCCGCGCAGGCGCAGCAGGAGATACTCGCGACATTCAGGTAAGACGCGTTCAGACTTTCAGACCCAAAGAGAATATAAACGCTACGCTATATTCTGACCGTCGCGGTATGTGATCTAACCGTTGTTTATTCTAACTAGCTTTAGAACTTAGAATCTACTACACGTCAGAGTGGCTTTCTATAGGTTATTTATTGTCCTAGAAGTTTTATTTAATATAGGTATATCAGTTTATGTTCCAAACAGCAGCTGCTAGCTGCTAGGCTAAACAATCTGTGGTTTCACATACGGAATGAACTACGCACCCATATAGGTACTTATTCGCTAAAGTGTGCCAAGAGATTACGATCTTTGTGTAAAGAATCATTTTAATTCTCCAGTTAACGACGGAAGTTACCGCGACTTTATGACACCATACCGAGTAGATTTTGTCCGTGCACTTAAATTATTATTTTTTACCGACTTAAATAATATATTGGAAGAATAACTGTAAGCGGACTTGTATAGACGGTGCTATTACTGAAACTAAATAATGTATTGTGGTATGTATGTAAGTATGTTTTATTACCCTATTATTACAGAAGGTATTTGCCAGTTCCATAGATGAGTGGTATAGACGGTGCTTTTACTGAAACTAAATAATGTATTGTGGTATGTATGTAAGTATGTTTTATTACCCTATTATTACAGAAGGTATTTGCCAGTTCCATAGATGAGTGGTTTAATAGATTTCAACTTTTTTTTTATTTATATTCGTTATTTCATTTCAGGTCCAAGCTCGGGATCGGGGGGTTACTCATCGGGTTCGGATAAATGATTTAGAATTTTAAAGCTTATTTTGTACCCTAAAAGTACCGATATCGAAAACACCAAAATGGTTACGGTGAACATCAGTTGCTTATGACAAATGTTGAACCATTAGAAAATTTAACAATACGAATTTTTGACATTGCAATTTAGATTTTGATCGAAAATTTAGTAATTCGTCGCGGAAAAAGGATTTTTTTAATATCGTGCTCAAATAAACGCGTCACAGCTGGCTAAGAAAATTGTGCTTATTTCGATATGCTCTTTCGTTGAACTTCGGGTATCAAGGCGCGTGTGTCCATGACACCAGTGACGTGCGCGTCATTACTATTTAATTTTAAAGGTAACACGGCAGTCTTCCCGCGCGTCAATGACGCTTGCCGAATGCACACACCGTCATCGAAAGCACCCGCGCGCGTCACTGACGTCAGCGGCACAGACGCGCGTCTGCCATCTGACGATTCTAACTTTCTCAACAGACATTTTTAACTAGCCTAGGTTTAAACTTACGAGACCCAATTGATAGAAATGAAACGGTCAAATAATTTGAAGTAAAGTAAATACTGTAATAATAATATAAAAAGGAATACGACACAGCAATAAAAACGTCCAAAAGACTGCTTATAATCAAATTATGATACATTTAAAATAATGCTTCCAATAAATTATATGTGTTAACTGTAGTAACTAAACTGTAATAAAATATTTTATTCTATCTTAAAAACTATTTAATATCTATTATATGAACTTAATTTAGTTTAATAAATTAATTCTACTTCAAACGGAATTCTGACTTATACTATATTTTTCTTTTTTATTTTGTTTGGAGCACTTATCATTGGAGAATTATGGACTCTTTACCTGTAACATTTGGAGTTGACCAAAGAATTGAAATACTTATTGATGTTTCCTACTATACAATATTATAGTACCTGAATCTTTTCATTTTAAAACACTAGCTTTCTAGTTTGCTCAGTTTCAACCTACGTAGGTGTATTTATACAATAGTTTTACCGATAGTATTTTTCGCAACATATCGTGTCAAAGTTTTGCCTTTATAACACTAGCAATACCAGACTCTAATGTCATAAGCATCTATTGAAATGTGTAATTTATTGAACACTTGTTGTTTTATTAGTCAGTTAATTAATTGTATTATACATATTAGATAATATTATGATTTAAATAAATAATTTTATCTATTACTCTTTGTTTCGGTTACTAGATTATAACCCTTTAACATTTTATAGTACAGTACGATACGAGCGGTCTTATAGTCCATAAGTACACGGCGTGAAGTTAGCCCCGAGCGAAGTGAGAGTGCTTACGCCGCGAGTATCGTATACTATTTTTTAGCACGTGTGACATAAACCCGCCATCTTTTTAATTTATTCTAATTCATGCAATGAAAAGATGTTCATTTGACTCTTAGCAAATGTGACACAAATGTGGGTAGGTTGGTATTCCACTAGTAGAAAACGTGACACCGCAATTTCGCAGTTCACACCTACCCGTATCACTTCTCGATTTGGTTTTTGGGTTATTAGTATTTTCGGATGCATATTTATTGTTCGTGGATTACTTTATGTGATATCGTTTCAGTTTTAATACTGTTGAGTTTAAATAATAGTCAGGTTTCAACTACAAAATAGTGAAAAATATCGTTGTGTAGAGTTATTTTCACGCTTTCGATTCGTTAAAAATATGTATTGTGAAGTGATTTTATATTTCTATGAAGTGATTTCTCTGGTTTGTGCATAAATGTGTACACTTTCAGACTATAGTATCAGATATGGTATATAATTGATGAAAGTGTCTGTACCTATTCAGTGAAAATAATTCATGTCGATTAAAAATTATGTAATCAACAAAAAATGGCATCATTTCTATATCAAGTAAGTGCCTATTTTTAAGGAAATTTCATAACAAAGAAATAGTGTGCGGACGTATCGCTGACTTATAGCGTTTTCATGTAATAATTAATCTTGTATGACGAAAACCAAAATGCAGAAATATGGCGCCAAAGGCATAGGCATAGGCGATTCGGTCGAGCGCCCACATGTTACGGCTTAAAAGTGTTTTATCTTGCTTACTATGAATATCTGTGAAATTTGTAATTAAATTAATTTCCGCACGGTGCGGTGGTGTAAAAATGAGCTAATTAGCTTTGGCTTAGTACGCTAGGTACGCTGGGTACTTTGGATACTTTGTCACTGCAAAGCGTGACCTAAGTACGGGTTTAGGTCGCACGTTGGTTAAAAAATATCATAGACGTTCTTGTATTATTTGTCTACAAAAGGAATCAAATAAAACCACACGCATGCAGAGATAAGAAAGGAATGTATTATAGAAATAATTATATCTTGTTTGACGCCAAGATTACAGACATCTAAGAGGAAGGTCAAACGTAATCATAATAATCGTTTTTCAAATGACTACCTACATAGTTTATATCTTTTTTTAGGGTTCCGTACCCATAGGGTAAATAGGGAACCTATTACTAAGTCTCCGCTGTCCGTCCGTCTGTCTTCTGTCTGTCTGTCCGTCCGTCTGTTACCTGCTTGTATCTCATGAACTAGCTAGACAGTTTAAATTTTCACAGATGATGAATTTCTGTTACCGCTATAATAACAGATACTAAAAAACAGAATAAAACAAATATTTGAAGGGGCTCCCATACAACTAACGTGAGTTTTTATATATAATGGTACAGAACCCTTCATGCAGGAGTCCGACTCGCACTTGGCCGCTTTTTTTCAAGTTAGGTATAATTTGTGCTCCGTCCGTGTCATTAACTTCTATAATAATAGTATTGCTAAGTTTTTTCTAGTGTAATAAAACGACGCTTGCTAACATTATGCGATATCAGTACCTATTACTAATTCATTACGGACTAGAATATGAAATCACTCGGTATATTTGTAATAACGTGAACTAAATTTAAATAACATGGTAATTATAATGACTTCTTATATTATTATAATCATTTATAAAAATAGAAAGGGGCATGCGATGGAAATCAATATCATGCAATCGTAACTCTGTTCTACTGGCATGGTTTAATTCATATTAAATGTAGGTAACACTTTCACAACAAACATATTCTCCATAGAGGTATTATCATGGAGCAACATTCCACGGCACAAAACTGTTCGGGTCGGGTTCGTCGAGCTGGAACAAAAAAAAAGGGTGAAAGGGAATGGATATAAATGTGAGACATGTGTGACTACAGCATCTGCTTTCCTTTGTTGGAGTTTCGTGTGGCTTGGAGCAATCATTTATGAAATGTGAGAAAAATATTTAAGAATTATCCAATTAATATAATATGTAGGTAGGTACTTAATTCAACTCAAACAGAATGTCATACAAAAAAATATAACTCAACACTGAGCTATGCTAAATCGAACGCTTACAGACAGTCACGCCTTTTTCCGTTGGGATAGGCAGACTGATGATAGGGGGTGTCTTTCCGCATTCTACGATCCTGACACGCCTCTTTCGCTTATTTTTATCATAAATTTTATCAAATAAGGGAATAATACCTACATCTAATGGAAGCAAAAATAAACATTATTGTAAAACCGAGTCCCTAAGCTAAATTTCAAATCCCAAGTTGGTTTTAAATAATAATATTACCTTTTTGGTAATATGATCTTCGCAAGCCATGCGTATTCTGGCAGACGTCGCGGGCGCTTCCAAATTAAAGTCCAGGGAAGCGCCGGTCTCGGCACGTGCGGCACGAATCGCTTCCTTGATCGCAAAGAACACCGACGAAGCCAAAAACAGAGGCGGTTCGCCAACGGCCTGAAAAACAAGCAAGTTTACGATATAAATAAACTGTGCATGATACAATAAACACTATATTATCATCGGTTGTGGTTCCTTACCTTTGAAGAATACACAGCTCGAACGTTAGGAGCGCCTTTCAGCAACGACACGTTAAACTCCAGAGGAATGTCCCCGAATCCAGGTATCTTGTAGGCGCCAGGTCCTCTCGAATACAGCGTGCCAGTGGGCGAATATATCAACTCTTCCATCGTGAACAAGCCGTATCCTTGCACGAAAGCGCCTTCAATCTGCCCAATGTCTATAGCAGGGTTTATACTCTCACCCAAATCCATCACAATATCAGTTCTTATCACTTGATGATCACCGCTCAGACAATCGATTTCTACTTCTGTACATGCCACTCCGAAGGTGAAGTAGTTGAAAGGCTTACCGACGTTGTTTTTGAAATCGAATCCAATGTCTGGCGTTGCGTAGAACCCTGTAGACGACAGGCCAACTCTGTCGAAGTAAGCTGCTGAAACCCAGTCCTCCCATTTTCCCTTTGGATTTTTCTCTTTGTAAGGTTCTAAGCGTTTGGCTAAGATTTCACAAGCCTGCAACACGGCCATGCCGTTGAGGTCTGAACCGGCGCTGGCTGCTGTGGCCGAAGTGTTGGGAACTTTATCAGTGGCTGTCTCACTTATATGAATTAAAGACACGTCTATTCCGAGAACACGTGATGCAACTTGAATCATTTTCGTGTGCAGACCCTGACCCATCTCAGTTCCACCGTGAGACAGCAACACTGACCCATCGTTGTAAATGATGACCAAAGCGCCCGCTTGGTTCAAAAACTTCTCAGTGAAAGCGATACCGAATTTCGTTGGAACTACTGAAATTCCACGTTTGCGCCATCTGTGTTGCCTGGAAAATATTAGGTAAAAGGTTCGAATTATATCGTTTTCGCTAAATAACTGGGCGCGCCATTTATGGCTAACTAACTTACTTGTTAAACTCTTCAATAGATTTTTTCCTTCCCGCTAAGTTGCTTTTCTCGACGCACTCGTCCCAACATCTTTGCATGGTGCAGTGTTCCAATACTTGGTGGTAATGGGTGGTCAAGTTCTCTTGGTACAGGTTAATCTCTCTGATTTCCTCTGGGGATTTGCCTAGTTTGAAAGCGATGTCCTGGATCATACTTTCGGCGCCGAACATTCCCTGGGGTCCACCAAATCCTCGGAACGCGGTATTAGACGGCAGGTTAGTTCTGCAGACATGACCAGTCACTTCAGCGTGCGGGATGTAGTAGGCATTTTCGTAATGGAACATCGCTCTCTCCACAACCTGCAACGATACACATACCCAACATAATTAAAGATGTTTGTGGTCCATGACAGACGATAAGAGCTATCTCTACTTACAGGGCCAGATAAATCGAATGAGTATCCACCATTGTTATAAATGTTGACCGATGCCGCCTGTATTTTTCCGTCCTTGTTGACTGCAACTTTGTATTTAACCAGGAACGGGTGTCTGGTGCCCGTCATTTGCATGTCTTCGTCTCGATCAAGCATGCAACGCACTGGCATCTGCAACTTGTGCGCTGCAAAAGCTACTGGTAAAGCTATCAACATTCCGCGGGACTCTTTGCCACCAAACCCGCCGCCCATGCGTTTTACGCGGCATACGATCCTATTCATGGGCACGTGGATGACATGGCTGACCAATTTCTGAAAGTAATAACGATAAGATATGATTAAACTTTAGTTTGTTACTCTATAATTAATTGATTTATATGTTCATAAAAAACTTCGTTTCTTACCGCAATCTCAGAAGGATGTTGGCTCGAAATAAATAGTTCAAGTTCATTGTCTTCTCTCTTTGGAATAGCAAAAGCTGCATGAGTTTCTAAGTAAAAATGTTCCTGGCCACCCATCCTGCACTGCCCTTCGATTATAATGTTGTTCTGATCTTCGAAAACAGGCTTGACGTCTCCCTTTCTTATCGTCTTTGGGAATTGAGGATAAAACGAATTGTGTTTGATGGCGTCCTCCATTGTCACAATTATAGGTTGTAGGTCTTCATATTCAATCTTCACCATTCTCGCAGCCGCTTGAGCAGTGTTTTGGTCTTTCGCTACAATAATTCCGATAGTCTGACCTTGGCTTATTACTTTTTCGCTTGCAAATAGCTCTTCATCGTGGAAAATCGGTCCAATTTCATTTTGTTCAGGGGTTAAATCTTTATGGCAAAAAAATGCCACTACTCCTGGTGTTTCTAACGCTTTCTGCGCATCTATGTTCAGTATTTTTGCATGTGCTTTTGTACTAAGGACGTACGCCAAGTAAAGTTCGCCTTCTGCCGCAGGTATGTCGTCACAGTAAATGGCTTCTCCAGTGGCTTGCTTGTATGCTGACATGTGTTGTATTGGTCTGCCTACACTATCGCTCTTTACTTGTTTGTCGCCAATAAGCTCAAAATATTGAGAAGCTTTTGGCATGCCGCCATGGAATTGTTCAGCACCACTACTGTGATATGGTTTAATGAGATCTTCGCGTATGTAGTCTTTGCACATTTGCTTTGATATTGCTAGATATGCTTTCAAAAATAAGCTCATGGTGAGCGTCCTTCTGAATTGTATGTTTCCTCCAGGCGCTGAAGGGCTCAAAGGCAACTCTTCCAGCAAGTGCGTAAATGTTTTTTCGACCATGGCTTCGTCCCATTTTAATCCCACCAAAGCCTTACTAGTATTATTTGCTATTTTCGTCCAAGGAGCCATTCCACCAAATGCTAAATTAATGTAACGAATAACATTCGAATTATCTTCAAACTCAACGTTTATTGCAGCTGTTACGATAGAAATATCATCTTCTCGTCTTTTAGCTTGCTTGTATGCATGTACATACTGATATCTGTTGGAGAAGGGAATCTCAATCGATAACAAAATCTCATTTGGTTCGACTACGTTCTTTCTGTATCCAGTGAAAAATGTTTCATCCATTAAAACCTGGCGGTGTCCACCTTGCTTGCTCAAAAGGTTGAGCTTGACCTTCAAAGCCATTAAAATAGGATTCACATCCGATATTGGACTGCCCGTCATTATGTTCCCCCCCATTGCAGCCACATTTCTTATCTGCTTACCGGCAAACCAGTTTAACATGTTTTTTATAGTGACCAAGGTCCTCGTTTTATGACGCGGTAGTGTATCAATGTATCTTTTGAAGGTATTTTCTATATCCATAAGAGTTACAGAGGCACCGATAGTTAGTCCAGTTTCGGTTTCGGTGATTGCATTCATTTCCGGTATACAATTTGGCATAATAATCACTGGGTAAACGGAGTGCTTGAATTTCACTTCAACTCCAACTTCCGTATTGCCGACCACTATTTTGGCGTTAGGATACTGTTCTTTTAGTGTCAAAAGAGTGGCAAGTTCTGTAGGTCGATACCACACTACCTTTTCTCCTCGGAAATTTAAGTATTGTTCATCGTAACTTGGATTTAACTTTAATTCAGGTGGGAATATTGGTTCCTGACTGGGATCGTAAGGCAAAAATGATGATCTATCGAAAATGTATTGTGTCTCGCTGTCATCTTCCTTTTCAGTCTTATTTTTGCAGCAGTCCTTTCCCATAGCGCACACTCCATTTCCGTTCGATACACTGTTTGTAGTGCCATTAGAATTACTGTTTGTTACTCGATTCACCTCCCAGTCTTCGATAAATGTTTTGTAACCTTCTATGATGGCTCGGTAGCCTGTGCATCTGCATAGGTTTCCTTGAAAAGCTACTTCCATGTCTTCATACTTGATGTTACTACAGCTTCTAAGTAATGCATACATGGACATAACAATGCCTGGCGTGCAGAAGCCGCACTGGGAGCCGTGTGCTTTGGCGATTCTTTCTTGGACTGGGTGAAGTTTGGTTCTTGTAGAGCCTATGCCTTCTACTGTGGTGACAGCAAGGCCGTGCATTGCGCACACTGGGGCTAGACAAGCGTTGACTGCTAGGTGGCTGAACAGTGAGTCAAAGAGCATTAGTGTAACAGCACAATAATAATTATCGGACAGTAAACCACATGAATAAATGGTAAGATGCATAGGCATACCACATTTCTAATGGAAATGTAGAACTTTACTGAACGCTTTCCATTCAAGCAAGATGTTGTGGTAAGTAGGTGACTGCATGCATCTGCCGATCGGAGCCTCTGGCCCGGCCTCATGGCTACTGGATGTAACTGACAATGGGTGGAGTAAGGCGATGGCTGACAGAGGAAGAGTCTACGATATTATCAAAAGCGTAGGACGAACATGAACCTCATTTTAATAGTGATCATTTATATTTGACCCACACAATAATGAGAATAAGAACAAAGGGCCGCATGACCCTGGAGATAGAGTAAAAGTAATAAAAGTATACCTACCTATCGAGCTTGTTGTACACATTGATATTGTTTATGTTTATATGCTTATAAACAGCTGATGAAACACCACGCACACACACCCGCTTAGGCAAACCTACACTGAAACGTAAGTAAGTATGGGGCCTTGGTAAGTTATAATAATATACTTACATATAATACACACTTAGAATATTGTTAGAGTACCTACCTACCAAATTATTTTTGTCTTCAATTTTTTGTTGAAATTTCCGCATTTTAATTAATTATTGCAACGGCTCAGATAGTCGCATATAAATCTTTCTAGCACTAGAATGCGTCTCATTCCCAGATATTTGCTAGTCATAAACTTCGTCCAAATTATTTTACCTTGATCGAAGAAGAATAAAGTTCGGAGTAATAGGGCTTTAGCATAGAGATATAACGCATGAGTATTCAAACCGAACCATTCTTATCTTTTGGTGCAAGGCTGCCTACGATCTGGGAGTCATTCAAACCACAGACAGGTTTATTTCACGTTTTCCAGATAGATTATAAAAGGATACTTTACTTTCTTTTCCTTCCTATTGTATTTGGAAACCATGACGGTGCAGGCGCCGCAACCGCCTTCTGCGCACCCCAGCTTGGTGCCAGTAAGGCGAAGCTTCTTCCGGAGATACCAGAGCAGGGTCCATTCTGGGTCCGGAGCGGGCTCCACTACCTGAAAGCAATGGTGGCGGAACCGTAACATGTGCACTTCAAAATTTGACAGAACTTGATTAGAGCCTCGTCCCGGTTCACCCCTCTCTCTATCTGAGAATAGGCCCTGCCTGCAGTGTGAAAGTAATAGTCTGAATAAGCAATGAATCAATTCTTTCTAAATATGTGTGTGTGTGAAGGTAAGGGTGTGTGTGTTATTATGTGCATAACAATGAGATGTGTGTACATACTTAACTATTAATCGTACAGTTCGTACTTATATATTATAGTAGCTCCTACCTAGTAACTATGAAGTACCTACTTCCATCCTGCCTGCACGGCTAATCTTATTACCTTTTACTACCATGTGTAGTGGTTACGAAGTAACTAAATATTTATTAATCGTTGTAGTGGTAAGGTAATCTACTGAAGTCCGTGGAGTAACCGGGCATGCAGTGTTATACGTGTAGGTGTCGTCAGCTGATACATTTTTTTTATTCTTGTAGGTACTTAGGAATGTTCAATGTACCTATCTATTTTTTCACAACTAGCTTTAGGCATTTACGATCAATGCGTGGTTGTACAGGGTCAAACGGAGTCAAGCGCTCGATCTAAATAAGGAATACCAGTTGACCGAGAGTAGATACAGCAAATAGCTGAACTTGAATCAAAATACAAGGCCTAGCCTAGACCGGTTCAGATATCTAGCGTGTAAGCAATTAACTATCACGGAAGATTCTTCTTGCCAACAATAACAGCATCACAATCGCGCGACCTGTGACATCTCTCGTATAATATTTCAAGTCGGGGGGGTAACCAAAGAAGCAGTTCCGGTACGTTCCAGTCTATAAGATTTCAATGGGAAAGTGCCCGTTTTGAGACGCTCGCGTGTGATGTGACGTGATGAGCGTTTACAGAAGACCTGTTTCCTTCTAATCCACGTTGTTTGAGTTTAACAACCTTTGCGTGTAATCCTGCTGCTGTGTTTGTATAAAATACGACACCATAGATGATACAGACGGGTATCGGATTATACGAGGTCCTATTCCTATTTATATAACCTACTGTTCGTAGTCATGAAAAGTCAAATAGTTTTAGCATAGTCAGTCTCCGATCACGATTCATATCACAATTACTTAACTAGTGATGATAGATCTAAAGAATATCTGGAATATATATTTTGTTGAAATAGTGTTAATTATTCGTTTGTAAGCTTTATAAGGGTTATGTACCGATAATGTGTAGGTATACTTAGTGAAATAAAAAGTCATAATTGACTGCCTCAAAGTATGTTTTTTTAATTACTCTTTAGGTTGTCCAAGGTAGGGGTCCTAGGTACATCACCCCTGTTGTACCATGGATCGGAAGCAACTTTATTTTTTAATCTTACTTACCTATATACTATGACAACGTTTGTACCTATATGGTTTTCACCAATTTATATAATGAACCTTAATTGTTTTACTTTAAGGTGCAACTCACTTTATGTCAATAACTGTCGCCGTTTCTTATTAAATATTAAAAAGAAAATGGTACCTATGCCCAATATTGCCCAAGGAACAACAGGTTCCCCTACCTACTTAATATTACTTAGATAAGTACATCTGCAAACGATGAATTTATTGTTATGATTGGCAGTGCGGCCAAGGGTCAGCCTCAGCGTTATCGGGGCCAATCAACACTGGGACCAGCGTCAATTCAAAAACAAGACCATTCTGCTGATCTTCACATGACGCAATAATATTGAGAAGATTATTTACCCGTCACTCGTGAGGGTAGTAGGGATAGATCTAAAAACAAGAGAAGGTTACTGCGTAGTATCCTTGTAGAAAATGTGTTATCATCATCATCATCATTGGGAGATTGTTTGTATTCCTAGTCTGGAATGCGGCCTTCCAGAGAGAGAACCGATATGTGGCAATATATCAACACGGGACTAGTGCCGGTTGGTGGAACACTACGTATAAGTACATATATTTGTGTGGTTGGTAGGTAGGTAGCCTACATTAGGTAATTATAATATTAAATAATTTCCTAAAGATCAAAGATTGTTAGCATAAAACAAAATGCGTCGATGTCTTCTTCGCGCTCGACTAGAAGCATTATGTAAAGCTATGTCATAATATATGTACCACCTACCATCTCTAATGTATAGGTACGTATATTTTTGCAATAAATTATTTGGTTTGATTATATTACGTAGGTACTTACCTATAGGTACCTACACCAAAAAATGGAATTGCGGAATGGTCGTCCTCATGAGAGCCATTTCACTTACTTTGTTAATTTCTTACCTACCCTACATATTACACAAAAGATATTTAAGACACATAAGTAAAACTCCAGAACCAACTTCTGTAAGAACATTACTAGGTAGGTACCTATAGCTACCCACTTGTCCGCACCAAGATAAATTTATAAGTTGAAGGTATTATTTTGGCCTCTGCATATTTACTAAGTAGGTATGTGGATTAAAACTTGTTATTGAGATAGATCGATCACAATATTATAACGCTCAATCATTGTTGCCTAACAACTGAATTCCAGCTTGTTTGATCTAGTAGCGTAATATGAGAGGTGTTTAATTAACAACTGCAAGTGTCGTCAGTTATAGATACCTACATATCGCACTAAATACTAATACCTATACAGTTATCTTGCACTTTGATAATAATGGTAGTTAGTGTTGTTCAAGAAAATATTTATTATGTTGAGTTGGTAAAATTAATTGTCTTACCAAAGAGCAAGTTGATTAACATGACATTCATCTAAATTTCGTCATAAGTTGCCTCGCGTTTTAAAATTAACCATCACAAGTTGCGTTTGAATCAATACAAAAACTACGCACCTTCTTTCCATTGACAAAGAATACCAGTTCAGTGCCAATTTCGCCGTTTTCTTCATCGGCGTTTAAAAGTCCCATATTATCTCGTAAACTTTTAACAAAAAATCTTGGGAGTTACACTTCTCACTCGCGCTACAGTTGGAATGCGACTGACAATAAGGAAGGGACTACAACGTCTACAACTATATACGCTTCACGTGTAGCTTCTTCCGATACAAGCGGCCAGTCGGCGCCCGCGCAATATTATAATGTCTCGGGTCTCGTATAATCAACAACAAAAATATCTCCTCACTTAACTATGTACCTATAGATAATATATCCATGCTATCTTATCTGGACTGTTGACTCGTCTTTTCTGTAATTAACAATACAGTATGACAGTCGTCTACTTAGTGAAGGTAAACAGCTCATAATATAATAATACAACTGAGCAAAACTGCAACAACAAACTGATACAGGAGTCGAGTGAGACATGAATATAGTAAAAAAGCAATACTACAGTAAAGCTACCTAACTAGCAAAAACATATAATTTAATTCATAACAAGTGCAACCATACACAATGCAATTTGATTTGATATCTAAATTAGATCGTATCAATAGAAGTTTCATAACAATGATTGTGATATCAGCATTTTCAAAGTTTTGAAATGATTTTCATTAATAATATCTGCGATAAACATACGTATTGGGTACCAATATCGCGGTATCATCGGTCATTTAAGTTTAATTGGGGCATCATAATACTAATAGGTACATATCAATGATATTTGAATAATTTGATAGCCTAGTTATTTCCAGTAGGTAGGAAGGTATAGTTAGGTAGGTAGGTAGGTAGTTATTATCTACAACCACACAAGTAAACATGTTGGTTCTTATTTACAAGCTTATTTTGTGGCCAAGATCAGTTAGGAAGACTTTTATGATAAGCAATATAGGTACTTAGTGCAATATAAATTAAAAATATGTTCTTTAGCAATTTCGTATATATTTCAACTATGAAACGCAAACTAAATATAGACAACATAATATGACTAAATATTTATTTTGTAACAATATCGCTAATTATTTGTAAAGTTGTAATACGAAATTTTTTAAATTTAAAACTAAGGTAAAATTACGCCATCACATGCCAGGGTTCGCCAACTACTTTTATGGATGGCTTAACCTGAAATTAAAAACGATACTAAGTATATTATTATAAATACCCATGCACAAATCGTTACAAAACTATGAACGTTAATCGACACTTTGCGAAACCGGACCTACAAAAACTAGAAAAATACGGTAAAAATCTCGAGTCTACATAAAAATAATAATAATTTACTTATGAATGAATTTCACTATAACTCTATTACCGCGCGGAAAATATTCATTTGCATAGCAGATATTTTGCTCTGAATGTAGTTTTTATTCATTTGCTACTTTTTAATAAACTTAGTTTATTCACCTGCTTAGTGATTTCATCCTCGCAAGCCATCCTAATTCGGGCACACGTTGCAGGCGAATGTAGCTCAAACTCTGGAGATACGCCCCCATCCAAACGGGCAGCTTTAATGGCTTCCTTGATGGCGAAATAAATCGACGAAGCGAGGAATAGAGGAGGTTCCCCCACAGCCTGAAAGAAAGAAATAATGTAGTATTCAAAGTTCAAGATCTTTTACGGAGGCACAGAGTCATGGTGGCTTAGCGGTATTTCAGTCATCGGTCCGCTTTGTAACCTATCCAAGAATTTGAAGCCTTCCTTTGCACTAATGACATTTTATAAGTTCTGCCATATTTCCATCACATTAAGCCACGTGAGAGTCCTTTGGACGGGCTGACTAACTCGTAAACTAGGAGGCCGGCTGTACCTTAAAAAGCTAGTTTTTAGAAGCATCTCAGTTTGGATTATAAAACAAAGAAATTGTTATAGGTACCTTAGACGAGTATACCGCTCTAGGATTTGGAGCACCCTTCAGCAAAGAAACATTGAATTCTTTAGGGATATCACTGAATGTAGGTATTTTATATGCCCCTGGACCTCGCGACAAAGCCTCGCCTCGCGGTGAGAATATCATCTCTTCGATGGTATAGAATCCATATCCTTGCATGAACGCTCCTTCGATTTGACCGATATCTATAGCAGGGTTCAAGCTAGAACCGACATCCATTACTATATCAGTTCTGAGGACTTGATGGTCGCCAGTCAAGCAGTCGATAAGTACCTCGGAACAGGCCACTCCGTACGTGAAATACTCGAAGAGATTTCCCGAATTGGTTTTAGAATCGTATTCAATCTTTGGAGCGGCGTAAAAGCCTGTGGCGAATAGACTCACTCTGTCAGCATACGCTGACGAAACCCATGCTTCCCATTCACCGTCAGGGTTTTTAGTTTTGTATGGGACTAGCCTCTCTTTTAGCACGTTGCATGCATCTATCACGGCCATCCCGTACAGATCGGAACTGATACTCCCAGCTGTCGGTGAACTGTTTGGCACTTTATCGGTTGCCATTTCGCTAATGTGAATTTTTTCATGGCTGATTTCTAAAGCTCTTGAAGCCACTTGTATCATTTTGGTAAACAGGCCTTGCCCCATTTCGATACCTCCTATTGATAACAAGACGGAACCATCGTTGTATACTAAAAGCAGAGCGCCCGCTTGCATGAGAATGTCCACTTGAAATGAGATTCCGTATTTGGTCGGAACTGTAGAGATGCCCATCTTTTTCCATCGGTTCTTTCTGAAATCAACATGGTTTTATGTTTAAAAACTTTACAGTAAGTCTAGCTTATTTAAGCTTTTTTGTTGGATTATATTACCTGTTAAATTCTTCAACAACTTTTTTCCTCTCCCAATATTTTGACGATTCCATACACTCGTTCCAACACCTCTGTATAGTGCAATACGTGAGCTGCTGATTATAGTGAGTCAACGAGCCCTCTCTATACAGATTGAGCTCTGCAATTTCTTCATAAGGTTTTCCTAATGTATCAGCTATTTTCCTGATCATGGCTTCGGCTGCTAACATGGCTTTCGGTGCTCCAAATCCTCTGAACGCAGTATTAGAAGGCATGTTGGTTTTGCATACCCAACCGCTTATTTCAATGTTTGGTATGAAATAGCAGTTGTCCACATGCATAATAGCTCGTTCCATCATCTGAAATTGGACAGGAAGTTTGAAAAAAATTTAACGTTAAATTCTTAATACTTAGCATGTTGTTTCAGTCGTCTTGCATCAGGTCAATATAATTATAATGGTTATCAAATATCAACTTGATAATAATATTTGACAATCGGGCCATGTAAAGCTATCCCATGTAAATAGAATCACTTACCGAGCACGATATGTCCATAGAATTTCCGGCATTGCAGTATACTTCGAATTTGGCACCGTTTATCTTTCCATCATCATTGAAAGCCACCTGATAGTTAATGAGACAGGGGTGTCTGTAGCCAGTCACTTGCATATCCTCTTCCCTGTCCAGGACAGCTCGAACGGGCTTTTTCAGTTTATAAGCTGCGATAGCTACGGGTATAGCTAGAATTCCCGCTCTTGTTTCTTTGCCTCCAAACCCTCCTCCGATTCGCTTGACTTTACAAGTGACTTTGTGGTTCGGTATCCGAAGTGCTTCTGATGCTAGGAGCTGTAATCATAAAGCTATTTTAATAAAACCATGAATTTAAGTAGGTACGGCATATAAACCTTTATAATTTATAATATACATTACTTACAGCAATTTCAGAGGGATTTTGGGAAGTCGCAACAATTTCCAATTCATCTTCTTTCCTAACCGCGTATGCAGATATAGTTTCTAAATAGAAATGCTCTTGCGCTCCACTTCTGACTTTGTCTTCTACAACGTAGCTTGACTTTGAAAAAGCTTCTTCAACATCCCCCTTTTTAAGCTTTCGAGGATATCCAGCAAAAAACGACTCATGAGCTATAGCATCTTCCAAGGTTACTATTACTGGCGAAAGTTGTTCATAATTTACAACTACTAGGTTTTTCCCTTTCCTTGCAGACTTTTCAGATGTAGCAACAATTGCTCCTATCACACAAGCCCGACTAGTCACAGTTTTCTTGGTAAATATTTCTTCATCTTTGAATATTGGTCCCAGTTTATTGCATTCATCAGTTAAATCGGCAGCCGACAGGAAAGCTACTACTCCTGGAAACTCTAACGCTTTGCTAGCATCAATCGTTTTTATTTCAGCATGTGCTTCTGAACTAAATACTAAAGTAAGATACAGTTCTCCTTCTATGTGTGGGATATCATCACAATAAATAGCTTCTCCTGTAGCTTGCTTCAACGCTGAAGCATGGTGTATTGGCTTGCCCACTGCATCGGAGATAGTTCTGTCGCTATTTACTATCTCAAAACATTGAGAGCTGATTGGTTCCACTACGGCTATCTCCTCTGCACCACTCATAACATTACTAGCGATGCTCGTAAATCCATTAACTTTTGGCAACTTTGTTTGTACATGCAAGTAAAACCTGAAGAACAAACTGAGGCACAACGATTTCCGATAATCAGCCATGCCTCCAGGCACAGAATGGTCTAAATGCAGCTCTTGAGTTAGAGACTCGAATACCGCCTTTAACATTCGGTCATTCCAATTGTGACCAACTAATACATTCGCGGTATCTAAGACGCATTTAGTTGTTGGTCCCATACCTCCAAAGCATAACTTAGCTGCCGATACAATGTTTCTGTCGTCGAATTTTACGTCAAAAGCTGCCGTCACTATCGCAATATCATCATCACGTCTTCTCGCTTGTTTGTAGGCTTTTACAAATTGATTGGGTTTTGTAAATGGAATTTCTACAGTAATTACGACTTCATCGTTCTCTAACCCAATGCTTCGGTACCCTTTGAAAAATCTTTCGTCGATTACAACTTTTCGGCTTCCTCTTTCAAAACTGTGTACGTTTAGAATTGCGGCAGACGCCATCATAATAGGATTAAGATCAGATATAGGACTAGCAGTAACAATGTTTCCGACTAGTGACGCGACGTTTCGTACTTGTGTGCCGGCAAACCAATGAAGCATATCTTTTATTGCTTCAAATACTTGCCCTTTGTTAGGATCATTTAGAATTTGTTCTTGTAAGAAATTAGATAGCCTGGACAGCGAGGTAGCAGCTCCTATAACAACGCCTTCATTAGTAACTTCACAGACCTTCATTTCCGATATAACCGCTGGAGATACTAGAACTGGATAAACTCTCTTCTTGAACTTCATTTCCACTCCTACTTCAGTGTTTCCCATAACTATTTTACTTTGAGGAACTTTAGATTTTATTATCAGAAGCTCTCGTAAACTGTTCGGTCGTATCCACACGACATTTTCGTCTTTGAAAACTAAAAACGAATTACCATAAGTTTCATTTAATCTCAGCTCAGGTGGAAAAATTGGTTCTTGCGTATGATCATATGGTTGAAATTCGGACCGTTGGAATAGTTCATTGCTTTCCACATTCTCATCACTTTTGTTGCGACAGCAGTCTTTGCCCATCATGCAGGGTGTAT
Source organism: Hylaea fasciaria (assembly GCA_905147375.1). Lineage (NCBI taxonomy): Eukaryota > Metazoa > Arthropoda > Insecta > Lepidoptera > Geometridae > Hylaea > Hylaea fasciaria. Next base: position 5,743,127 of record LR990201.1, read on the forward strand.
TTCCTTCGCAATTCGACCCGTTGGTATAGTGTTTCTCCCATCCCTCGATAAATGTTTTGAAACCTTCTATGATGGGTCTATAGCCGGTGCATCTGCAGAGGTTCCCCTGCAGAGCTGTGTCGATATCCTGATAGCGTATATTGCTCTTATCTCTGAGTAATGCGTACATTGACATGACGATGCCAGGAGTGCAGAATCCACATTGCGATCCGTGGGATTTTGCGATCCGCTCTTGGACTGGATGTAGTTTTTCTTGGACAGTACCGATTCCTTCAACTGTTGTGACAGCCAGACCGTGCATGGCGCAGAGCGGGGTTAAACAAGCATTTACTGCTATGTGCCTTATTGATACTATGAGTTAAGGATGATGCAGGTATATAATAAAAGAAGTAACTTCACCTGTCGCACTTGTTTGAAACATTTCCTATTGTTTATGCGGTTTGGTATACGGACCGCGCGACAGTCGAGATATATTTCGATTACTTGTGCTAAAAATGTTAACATAAGTAATCTATGTAATGTTCTAAGGTTACCATTTATCAGACATGGGTCAAGCAAGATCTTCGTTCGAATATATCACATGTCATATTAAAATGTTAACAATAAGTACAATGTACCAAGCATCAATTAGGTACCTAGGTTCATACAAACTAACAGTGAGTCAAGTTAGAGCTTTTAAAAAGGATACTCGACACGGTCTTCCAGTTTGATATACTTGGAGACCATGACAGTGCAGGCGCCGCACCCGCCCTCTCCACAGCCATACTTCGTACCAGTCAAATGTAGCTTCCTCCGAAGGTACCAGAGCAGGGTGCATTCGGGATCAGGGAGGGGCTCTACCACCTGAAATTCATGTGGAAGACTTGTTAGAAATAACTGGTATACCTACGTATATCCATAAAAATAATACGTTGTTTGCATTGAATAGGCTCCGAAACTACCGAACCGATTTGTGAAATTCTTTCACTGTTGAGAAGCTACACTAACCCCGGGTGACATAGGCTACTTTTCATCCCGCGGGATAGTAGTTAACGCGGGTGAAACCGCGAGGCGCTTCTAGTAAAAATAATAAAAACATCACACAGTTCGAAATCTGACGTCCGCAACTAGCGTAGGTACTTAGTATGAAGCACGCGAATGCTCACACTGAGCACACACGTTCACACAGTCCGAGGCATGCGTGACGAACTGTGCGACGAACTGTTCGCAACGCATGCCTCGCGATGTCCGTACCTACTATAAAATATGTATTATATATAATATAGTAGGTAGGTACCTTTATCTATAAGTACGCCTCGTGTACGCGCCTTTAGGGCCAGCCCTAGTGACCTTGCTCGAGTAAATCTAATTAGGTAATTAGGTTTGCATTACACCTACGTAGGATCACGGACTTCAAAGAAACTCTACTTTCATTAGTGCGCGCACGACACTCAAGAGATAAAAATAAATGCTCACCTTCTTTCCGTTGACGAAAAACACCAGGGTCGTTTCTGCATCTTTCGGTATCAGTCTATCCAACGATTCCATTAGTTCCATAGTGTTTCAATCAAACAAGATACCTACCTAGTGGTTATAGAGATATTTAACATTATTAACCGGTTTGGCAAATTACCTACGCGTTTGTGAATGATAGGTAGGTACCTACCTACGAACTTACAAACGTGACTGCTTTGTAAGGCCGCTCTCAATACACTGAACTGTAATGAAATGAATCGCGATTGTTTTGAGAGTAACGATCGGCTCCGAACAAACTACTTCGCTTCCACGTTATTGAGTTGTGAAGGAGCAACTAAGTAGGTATCAGCTACAAATATAAGATTGTAACCACTAAGCTAATGGTCGCAATATTATTGAGTAAACAGTAAGGAATTCCACGCGGCTATTTTCGCCGCCACCGCCAGGCGCGGCAGCGCTTTGCAGGTTGTGTAGGTAGTGCAATGCCAGATTTACTATTCCCTAGGGTAACTGAGAGCTAGCAGGAGCACCAATAATTTCAGAGCTGTTAAGTGCCTACGACATTGCAACGGACTGGTCCGTACGGACTATGTAACAATAGGCGTGTCGAAAGATTTTGAATCCTCTTCCATAATAGCGGTACATATTTACTATTTACGGAAAAACCTTTATTTCGGTAATAAATTTGAGTTTAACGAAGTTAAAACCCTTTTTCTAATATTTTTTCAAATAGTGCGCCTAAACAGCTCACGGTGTCATGGCGTCGGCTCTGACGTCACGCTTAGGTAAACATGTAATTATGTCTATGCGTTACGAAGAATTTAAACAAAACATTTAGATACTTAGTGTGATACAAATGAATTCCGAAGTTATAAGTGGTGTGCAGTACCGCAGTGTAAAAACACATCAATAAGAACACGCAACAAAGTGTTTGTACATTTTCCAAACAAGAAAATAATAAGAGTTAAGTGGTTAAAGCTCGCACGGAGAAACTTCTGTGAAGACCACTTTGATGTGAGTATGTTATCATGTAATTATAGGTCTTAAAATGTTTGTTTGACTGGAAATAGTTGAATTAATGCGGCTATGGAATAATTAACTTACCTATTGAGGTTATGTTTGTTTTGGCCTTGGCTATCATTCCTTATCAAAATTCGTTTTCTTTTTTGAGGTGCCAAATGACATGGAAAATTATATGGAGTATCACCAGAATATCATGTGATGGTATCAGTATCACCAGTACGTATGAAACTAGAATGTTTGCCCCATAAATTTACACGCCAATCAGACAGGAAAATACGAACATCCGACACAACTGAGCGACCTTATATAGCTAAGAAACGAAGAATGATGGTTCTTGAAGTGACTTACAAAGAAGTCTTCACATTTCGGGACTCAGACGAGCAAAATTCTTTATTTGTTGCGAGGAAATCGCCCAACATTATATATCAATCCTAGGCAAATTAGAGCTATTTGCCTGAACAAAGCTTGGTTCCATTGTTATATTGTAGATTAAAGTCGATAAATCACACGTTAAATAATAAAAAAAAACACTCCAAAAGCGCAAAGCAGTATTCACAACAACAAAATACAGTGGTATCAGCGGAGTTTACCTAAGCGTGACGTCATGCGCTGTGATTGGTGTTTCAATCAAAATGGCCGATAGCAATATTTTGATGTTTTATTTTATTGAAAATCTTAATAATCTGATTATTTTAAATAAAACTTAACCCGTGTTTTAAATTATTTTAGTATGTAGATTGCCCTAAAATTATTAAATCGACGATTCTGTGATACTGTCGACATGCCTATTAAACATCTATTATGTCTGTCATCGGTTACTCAAAGGGTACTTATTATATGAGTTTAAGAGGTGCACATCATTGACACAAATGAATATCTTTAAGAATATGTCTTTGTACGAAGAAGTCTAGCAAAACAGGGTATTCGCCGAATAGGGCAGTTTAATAATTGTATACCGCGAATAGCTTCAAAAACGCATGGGAGTAATTTTGCGACTAGGTGTTTTATCTACAAAGCTCTCGGACATCGCACATTGTAGTATGTACGTACAGCCCATACTGTTAGCACTTGCGCTCGGTGCTGGCAGCACCATTGTAACTTGATATTAGCACCAGTTATTTGTATAGAATTGCATTCTTTAGATAAATAGGGTCTTACCTTGATAATGACATTTTTTTAAAGAAAATACCAAAACATTATTACCTACAGTTGTAAAAACTGATTGAATTTTACAATATTCAGTTGAATTTAACTTTATAGCTGTTAGTAATCATACGACCAACTACATTCCATGTCTAGTGATTAAAAATCCAGCTAGGTACTTAATTGCAAAGTACATTAAAAGGCCATCAATGTTATTATTATGAATAGACTGGTAAAACGTTTTTGAACTGGAAACAGGCAAAAAGTTTTTGGATCAAAATTATATACTTATACTTACTTACCTACCTAGGCAATTTTTCTTCAAGTAGGTACCTATCTTTCAGTTCAATTCATACTCCTATCTACATCAATAAAAACAAATTTTATGATCTATTTCTACACCTTTACTACTCTTTAAATAAATAAAATATTATACAGTCATCACTTTTATTTTTCTTGTCCAGAAAATAGCTATTATTGCTATTCAATGAGGAAATTCAGCCAGCAGTAAAGTTGGCATCGTGACTCATCAACACTCATATTATTATTAATTTGTTAGAGGTTTAGATTCAGTTCAGTTAGTTTTTGTTTTATTTTATTTAATGTAACTTGTTTTTCTTATAGCTTTAAATACCTAAATTACAATACTATAGTACAAGTACAATTTTTAAAATAAAAAAACAATATCAGAATTAATTAATACAAGTGTTTGTTATTTACAAAATATGTTATTACTTGTTTTATTGGAGAAAAGTCTTACATCAGTCTGCTATTTCTCACTACTCCTAAAGACAAACAGATAGTGAGGTCATTCGAAATTGTCGATACTGGTATACCACAACAGGCAAATGGATACATATCAAGATAATATGTCATTTGCCTCCAATGGGGACTTCTATAATTGGGAAGACTTAGAATAATGCACAGAAAAGCAAAATTACCTTTACATATAATATTATTATGTCTATTTACAATGTATATGACACATATCAATAGATACTAAGCATAATAAAATTAATAATCTACAATATCTACATTCAAACACTACACTTTCTACGTTAAATAATACAACTACACTTCTCTACGCCGATTTTAATACACCTTTCTTTTCTAGCTCCTTTTCTGCCGCTGTTCCTTCGTACATGATTTTATCTTTCAAGGCATCTTGCAACAGCTGGGCATCGAACCTTTGCTGCGACCAGCTCCACCTACAATACGACCAGTAGATCATCGTAGACAGCGAGAATGTGCCGAAACCAACGTGCTGGGCCAGCATTGGCTTGGATGTCTTCAGAAATGTTGCCAGACCCATACCAACTCCAGTGCCCACTCCATAGAGGAAGCTTTCTCGAAAACAAGGTATCTTGGACACATCCCTGCCAAATAGTACTAGACCCTGCAAATATTGAGAATTTATAAAAACTACAAATATTAGTGACAAGAACAATTATTTATTATACGTAGGTAATGAAACATTAACTTAAAGTGGAAAAATAAATCGTACCTACAATACTACCTACATATGGCACTAACCTTTTTTTCTTCTTGTTCATCTTCCTCTAGCATACTTTTTACAACCGTGTCCATTTTGGAGCTTATAAGGTACCAAATGTACCAACTGAGGCAAACACTGGATAGTTTTCACTACACAGTATTTAGGTACTATGTAGTTAGTTTTGCTGTTATTAGCAAGAGACTTTATTTTTTTACGTGCTAAGTATGTACCTATACGTAAGTTGTAAATAAAAACATTTAATTAATTCTGCCCCATGCTGCCATTCGCTCGACCTTGTCCTTTTATTTTGCTTGTTATGGCTTCGCAAGGTTTGTGCATTTAGTTAGCCACTGTCAAGTATGTATTTCAGTTGATTCATTTTTTACGTTTTTTTATTAGGAAAGTCAGAGCATTAGAGCAATCATTCTTGTAGTCAAGTCAATTATTTATAAAGTCAAAGTCACGATTCAGTAAAGTAGTGGATGCTTTACTGAAACTTCCTGCGAGTTTTGAAAAAATGCTAACAGCGAAATGACACGTTTTTTGAGTTTAAGTATCAATATCTGGATGACCGAGCTTTGCTCGGTATTTTTTTTATTTTTTTATATCCTAATGTGTTTTTTGGAAATTATATTTAAGTACGAATTACTAATAAAATGATGAAATATGGAATAATATTTTTCGATCTTACCGATAGAATAATAAAAAAATATGAACTGGTTACCTATTTAAAGAAAAAAATAATAAAAAATCGCGAATGAAATGACATTTTCTAAAAATTAATCCTAGCTAGATCGATTTATCGCCCCCGAAACCCCCTATATACTGAATTTCAAGAAAATCGTTGGAGCCGATTCCGAGATTCCAATTATATACTAAGTATATATAATATATATATATATACAAAAATTGCTCATCAGATACAAGATTCGCCCACGCTCGTGCACGTAATCGAACACTTAATGATTATTATTCCACCAATATTACGTATAGACACTCGAAGAAACACAAGTTTGCGAAAAACATACAAAACCAACAACGTCTCACTATCGGATTCCGACAAGACTGTTATTTCATCGTTCATTAGGTAGTACCTAGTACCTAGGTAGGCTAGGTACAAAGACTCGCAAACATAAACGTATAGTAGGTACCTATCAATAGACTTGGCAAAAGCGTATACCTTCCCGAAAGGGACACACCTATATACTGCAATGAATAAATCGGATAAATTTAATACACGTTATTTAGGTTTAGCTCCAATCATGCGTGCGACATTCTAAAATGTCAAGATCTCTGATTACCCCTATAAAAAGAATAAATTTCTACACGTTATTTAGGTGGTGCTCCAATCATTCATGCGACATTCTAAAATATCAAGATTGGTTTGCTTCTGCAGCACAGCAATAAATTAGTACCGACATACATTGTCATACACCGACACAGACAAAACACGTGGCTTTCCTATTGTGAAATACATTAAATAAATTATTATACTTGACACTTCCAAAACTCCCAGGAAGTTTCAGTAAAGCATCCACTACTTTACTTAATCGTGACTGACGATGTAAATAATTGACTTGACTACTTGACCACTATTGCTATAACATTGCTGTGACTTAAAAATACTTGACACTGGCTATATGCACAAACCGTGCGAAGCCATAACTAAAACAAAAAAAAATACTTGACACTGGCTAAATGCACAAACCGTGCGAAGCCATAACTAAAAAACAGTGTTGTCACTGTCAATTTGACACCATGCACGTAGAATTTGTTTGACACTGTCAAGATTATTGTATGTTTTGGCTTCGCATAACTTAAGCTCATGTAGCCAAATGATACGACACCAAAAAAAGTAATTTCATTTTCTTTTTTCGACATAATCCGTCACAAGATAACAAAAGTAAAATAAAATAACAAAAGTAAAAAATAACACACAGATTATTCGTCTATGAAATAACCATAGATTTACTACCTAAGAAGAAGATAGAGTAGGTACTGCGGAAAGTAACTTTATTTTAGAGAGAGGCTAATCCCACAGAGGCTAATCCGTGCCGAGAAGGATAGTAACAACAGGGTGGCTTGTCCTTGTCGATTCAGCTTGCCACCCTTCAAAATTGTTGTTGATTAATTTTTGTTAAAAAAAAATATTTTCAACAGTCGTTTATTTGCTATTAAAAAAAACAAGTTTATGTATGTTTTCTTTCATCGAATAAAAAATAAATAATATTTTAGATGTTAAATTTAAAAGATTATGTATATAGATTTAAATATCAGGTAATAATATAATTATTCATAAACTGAGTGATATAATGAGTAAAAAAAAAATGTTATGATCATAGTGGGCATTGTTCGTTTTTAGGGTTCCGTAGCCAAAAGCAAAAAACGGAACCCTTATAGATTCGTCATGTCTGTCTGTCCTTCTGTCCGTCCGTCCGTATGTCACAGCCACTTTTTTCCGTACCATGCCACATGGGCACCCACTTTTTTAAGATATTTTATGAGTTTTAGGTTTTTAATCGGCTTTCGTTTTTTATTTTTTATTCATACAACTTATTTTTTTATATAAAAAAATTAAACTACAAATTCAAATATCTTAGGTAGGTTTATACCTACCTGCCTACTTCAATACAGCATCCACCACTTTACATACTAATAATAATTTAAATATACGCTGACTGTGTCACAACTATCTCTCTATGACGACTTGGCAATTTGATATCTTAATATTTTACACTTGATTTTAGCTTCTAACATTGGATAAAATAATGCTTGAAGGGTTTTATTCAATAATATTATAGGAAGTTATTTAAAATATTCATAATATGGGTAGGTACTCAAATATTTCAAGCAGCGTTGAATTAATGTTCAATATTATAATATATACATTCTAGTTTAAAACAAACGATTGTATTCTCCCATCGAACATTATTTTATCATAGGAAAAAACCAACGTGGATACTATAGGCACTAATACTTTTCCATACATGCATTTCTCAGGGTGGCACACGAAATGTGGAGTGGCACCGCATCGCATCTACCATGGCCGTCATCGACCATCGTCCAATATTGCTTTACATAACTGGCAACACTGATTCCGATTGCAGCTTGACAGTTTGTTTTCACTTTTCGGCCAATCGCAATTGGAGTTTTGGCGGGAATACGATAGTGAGACGTTGTTGGTTTTGTGTTATTTTCTTAAACTTGTGTTTCTTCGAGTGTTAATGTGTAATATTGGTGGAATATTAACCATTAAGTGTTCGTTAACGTGCACGAGTGTGGGCGAATGATACAAACTCAAAAAGCGTGTCATTTCGTATTTTTTCCAAAACTCCCAGGAAGTTTCAGTAAAGCATCCACCACTTTACTGAATCGTGACTTTGACTATGTAAATAATTGACTTGACTACTTGACCACGAGGATTGCTTTAAAGCTATTACTTTCCTAATGTGAAACTTGATCCTTACGTTATTATTATAATACTTGACACTGGCTATATGCACAAACCGTGCGAAGCCATAATTAAACAAAAAAAAAAAAAAATCGCAATTGGACCGTTTGACGTTTTGTTTTGACTTTTGGAAATCATCTGCACTACTACAACTACAATCAATCGGTAATTCCTTAGAAAATCTTTAAAGTTTAAGAGATATCTACGAACATCTGCAAAGAATCTAAGATACCTAATCAAGAATGAGTTTTCGATTGGTTTCTCCTAATTCAAAGCGTAGGAATATTATATATTTTACTAAGTAGAGTGGAAATCCAGTGGACCGCGAGTGTCCGCGAGTGCTTCCATCCAATCTCAGAGCTTACGAAAATCAGATTTCACAGAGATAAAATCACATAGGTACCTACCTATAACCAGACTAGGAGTATACTTTTATTATTAAATTGTGTACTCAGACTCTGGAAAGGGACCTCTCTTACATAATGTTCCTGTGAAGAAACTTCAACATCCAGCAGAGTAATATATGCTAGGTGAGTACACTAGTACCAGTAGTATAATGTGTTATCATATCTAGAGATATCCGCTTCATCATTATCGGTGTATGTTAATGCTCTATTTAACGTTGATTGCTTGCTTTTGCTGTAGATATAGTTACATGTATGTAATACATAGGTACTGAGTTACAACAATTCTTATGACAAATAATCTCATTGCATATAATATATTATACTTAATTAGAGTAAAATAAAAGTAGGTAATACAAATACCAGTTATTTTGCTACCAACATAATTAAACCAGTTACAAATATCTGTATCTAGATTAATATACCTACATTGTGTAAAGCATTCAGTAGTTTTCAAGTAGCACAAAAAATATAATGGGTGGGGTATGATATGATTATGTTACCTAGTTATTTTATTTATTACTTAAAATCTGCATTTTTATTGTTGTGCTCAAATCGCACATTTGAATTTAAATGATTGTACCTAATGGATATTTTCTATCCCATTATCTAGTATTCTAAAATGCTATAGTTAAGCATTATGTCTTACATTAGTTTCTAACCTGTCCCCTTTTCCATTGTTCACAATATTGTGATAATTATCTTTTAGATAGAACTGAACACCATTCAATTTATTACCTGTTTTCTGTATTTCACTAAATTAGTTCCCACACCAGTAGGTTTTTTCTTACCTGATACAAAAGGTAACTTGAGTGAAAGTTCATCTAAATAGTTACAGCTTACCATGTTGTTAGTTATTTTGTTTCAAACCTGTAGTTTAGGTACAGTTATAGCAGGGTTAGACAAGTACTGAAGTGCTACTCACATCTAGGCAAACATACATGGACATGGCAACTTGCAAAAGACAGCTGGCGGAGCTTGGATGAGGGGGGCCAAAGATTGGGCTCAGTGGTGTTCACTAGGAGAGGTGTATGCCCCCACTGCATCCACTGCTCGACAATACATAGAGCAGTGGACAGATATAGGCTGACGATGATGACTTTAAAGTAGGCAGCAACAGTAGGACTTTTCCAAGGTTACTTCAGTCGCTAATGTTTGTTTTAAACAAATTAAATCAAGATTTATTTTGTAGTAAAAGCGCTTCGGGGTTTCACCTACGTTAATTACTATCCCACGAGAACCGTTTTAATTTTTACGGGACAAAAGTAGCCTATGTTACTCAGGGTGAATGTACCTTTCCAATGGGGAAATAATTTTTGAAATCAGTTTTTTGAGTTTATTCATTACAAACATACACAAAAATACAAATCTTTCCTCTTTTTATTAGTAGTGTAGATAGTGTAGACTAGCAGTACTTCCTACAATATGTAGTACCGGCAGACAAAATTAAATTTATGAGCATGTTAATAAGCACTTAATCTGCTGTTTATAGTTTCTATGAGAGGCGGGACAATTACTAAATAGAACTGAAGCAGCATTCACTCTGTATTTTAAGAAATATGTCAACCTTTAACTAAGTTGATCAGAAAGTCTGCCTGAATGCTCAGTTTTTAAATAGACAACCGGCTGAAACTTTATTTAGTTTCACTGATTTTAGAACAGAGATATTAGACCTATAGACATGAAACATCTGCAAAGCTGTTTTTAAGACTTAAATTTATTGGCTTAATTTTATCTTTGTAGAAAAAATGTTATCAAATGAGTTAATTAATTCGCAAAAGATATGTAGTGTTGTTATGTATGTAGTTGATATGATTTTTATTATGTAAATTTAAAACAATGTTCTTTTAAACATAATCTATACCATATTTTTTAATAAGGTAGAGCTGATACAGGTCCTAGTCAATGCTTTGATGGTTTACACTTACCTCACAGTACAGTGTGTTTTTAGGATTGTTGTCTGTTTGCTTATTACCTTAAATAAAAGTAGAATATAAACTTTTCAACTGCTTTTATGTGGCTTTTGGTGGTTGAATGGTAACTTATATAGGCCAGACAAGCAAATAACGATATTTTTATGAAATCGCAAGCAAAAGGTACTTACTTACGTTATCTAGTAAATACAGAATTTAAAAGATGATGTTTTTTGATGTTAGAAATAGTGGTAACTTGTGTGCAGTTTAACTCGGTGACACCGGGTTCGATCCTCAGCCCCGCGAATGATTTATTTTCGTTAGTTATGCGCGAATCCTCATATATAATAAATGACTCCGTGCTTCGAGGGCACGTTAAAATCGGTGGTCCCAGTTATAGATTTGTCAGAGGCCCTTGGACACCCTGAAAAACTGACACAAGAGTGTGGTACTTCCTCATTCGTGGAAAAAAACAATCGTACGTGTACAAAAATACATTAGACCTAGATGCGCCATTCAGATCGTAAATAAATTAATCCTACCCATACCCAATTTCCCAGTTAGCCAATTAATCATCCGGTTTAGCTAATACCAACAACAGTTCCCTGAAAACATCTTCCTTAGAAGATCTCATCTAAGCATGTTTCATAAAGTTCAAACAAATACCCGGGCTGTTTGTTACTCTTTGAAAATGTTATTACTTGAAAGGATCACCTCTGCATTAAATTACCTACAAAGTTCAAAGCTACAGTCAGCTCAGCAGCAAAAGTCGCTAAACTTTTCTACGTAAATTTATACCATTTTGCCAGGGATTAAATTATAGGGTAGATCCCCGACCGCCGCTCGTAAACGGCACCTATGCCTTGTTTTAAAGTAATGATTCAACACACACATTTACAACTCAATTACCGTGCGTTCATTATTAAATGAAACAACATCCGCTTGACGAGTGGACACTTTTCAGATTTGATTTTCATAGTCTAGCTAGACTGTGTAGTGTAAGTATCTTACTAATATTATAAAGCCGAAAGTTTGTGAGTGTGTGTGTGTATGTGTGTATGTTTGTTAGCTCTTCACGCTCAAACGGCTGGACCGATTTCGATGAAATTTGGTATAGGGATAGATTGGACCTACGAGACGGACATAGGCTATCTTTTGTCTCAAAAAATATTCTCGAAGGGGATGAAATAAGGGTTGAAAGTTTGTATGGGTAATTAATAATTCTTCAAGTTAGGAGTCTGAAAATTTATATTTAGGCTTTTGGTAAGAAATAAAGAAATACGGGTTTCAGCTTTTTTGCTAAATCATCCCTAAAGGGGGCAAAGCAAGGGGTGGAAATTATGAGGTATTATTTAGATGCACCCCCTACGGACCACAATAAACGGCTGAACGGATCGTAATGCAATTTGGCAAGGGATAGATAATAATGGATACAAGATAAAGACAGAGATAGACGGAGAGGAAGAGAGAAAGAGGTTGAGGGAGAAGTATATAGATAGAGAGATAAAGGGTGAGGGAAGGAGATAAAGGAAGCGTGAGAGAGTGAGGGGGAGAGATAGAGTGAGTGGGAAATATATAGGAAGAGAGAGATAGAGAGAGAGAGCGAGAGAGGGAGAGAGATAGAGAGAGAGAGCGAGAGAGGGAGAGAGATAGATTGAAAGGGTACATATAGAAGTAGAGGGAGAGTGATCCGAAAGAGGAAGAGGGAGAGAAAAAAAGGAAGAGGAAAGGAGATAAAGGGAGAGAGAGAGCGTGAGAGGGAGAGATAGAGTGAGGGGGAAGTATGTAGAAATAAAGGAAGAGAGATCTCGGAAGAGAGAGATATATATATAGAGAGAGAAGAGAGCGAGAGAGGAAAAGAGATAGATTGTGAGGGAAGTATATAGAAATAGAGGGAGAGGGAGAAAGATAGAGATTGAGAGTGGAGAGGGAAATAAATAGAGATAGAGGGAGAGGGAAAGAGATAGAGGTGGCATATATCATAGATAGGATTATGCCATAATTATGTGTCTCACAAACATACATACGCACACACTAACTCACATTGTTGTAGTCAGATTAGGTACGTTTAACTTTGTCCCACGATCTCGGTTTCATCCTAACTTACGAGTATATATAGGGCTTTCATACTGCTTCATTTTCGGTACGTATGGACTTAGCGACCGATATCGGAAATAACTAATGTACAGACTGTTGCCCCAGTACTCGGATGCTAACTATGATGACACAATAATATGCACAAACCTTTCAAATAGCTACCTATAGGTGTTGTACGTGTAACGCGGGTGAAATCGCGGGGCGCCGCTAGTAGTAATATATTTTGCATGTGTAAAGCTAAATTGGAAATTGCGACTGGTTTGTCGTTGATTGTACCTACCAAGAATACGGGTTTCGAGTTCCGCTTATTAATTAGAACAGAAGGTATAATACGTAATCCTTTTATGTTGCTTTTACTCGTTTGTGACGAGATAAATTATATAACTTGGTAAATGGTAATCCTTTGAGAAGACTCAGGCTTGTCTGATTAATATAGCTTCATTAATTTCCTTTCTGTACAAAAATAATGAAAAGAATACCGTGTCGTACCTACCAGTGATGTAGTACCTATGAGTTGACCTTTCTCTGCTAATTATCTTGTCGCTTAGTATACTTAAGTATTTATTAAATAATGTATCACTAAAACTTACATCAATCTAATAATATATTGTCAAACGGATAGCAAATATTAATCATGATGATACCTCACAAGCATGTAGGGTTGTAGGTGTAAATACACTACGTGGCAGTAGCTGGTATGCCCTTAATTTAGTACCAATTAATTAAATAACGAGGTAAAAGGCATTACCTATGTAATGTATTGTATTGTAAATAGAATTAATATGAAAATTTTGGTACTTACCTACCTATCTATATCAAAGTTTCCAACGGCCACAAAGTGGGTGTATAACAATATTCATAATTGTAGACGATGTAACAGGTTAGAAGGTAGGTACTTAGGTAGGTAGGTAGGAATAAGGTAGTCTACCTGCATGCATTCTCACTCGTCGAGTTAACATTTACAATGAACAAAGTCAATAAAGTTTATATTAGAAATATGTAGGTACCATATTTATAGTAGGTACCTACGTAGGCAGGTTGCCCTTTCGCTGAAGCGTAATATGTCTACAGTCACTCGCAATCCATGTCTCCCGTCGTCATCGCCTAGAATCTAGATTAAATCCTTTTGAGGAGAAATCGTAATTATACATCTGATGGGTTATTGACACAGCAAATAAATAACAAACCGAGAAAGACACGTTTTGAAGTGTAGTTTTTATGGGCAGTGATTATAAGCATAAATGGTAAAACAACCCCTGCCCTTTCAAAAAGTCGATACCATCGTGAACAGATATTATATAACGACCATCTCACGTTTAGAACAAAGGTTTATAAACTGGGCTTTCTGCGCTGTTGAAGGAAGGGTCGATAAAGATACTGTGATACGAGTCTAACCAGTATATCTATCAAGGTAGGATGGAACATACCGAGCAGACAGATGTAACCTTTACCACCAAGCAAGTAATAGTGTATTCGCGTCTTATACCAAAGTCTATTCATCTAAATAAAAAACCAAATACAGATGTGACCAATTTACACTGGTTTTGCGTATGACCAAACTACACTAACCCGTCCTCTCACTCGATATTCGAGCGCCAACTATATAGACTATAGTACTTATAGCCATAACCATAAGCAACCTAAATGTACCTGGTTATGAAACAAAACAGTTAAACAATGCGCTTATAAGTAATCAGTAAAGGCGGATTGAATACGTGGGTATCATCTTTATTATACAGCACTTATACAGTTATACCAGTTAGGCGCCGAACATACGGCCTACGTACGCCCACTGTAATCAACTTAGCGACACGAACATTTATTTTTATATTGATAACAACTATATTATGCTAGAAATGGATTAGTTCAATAAATGTTGTAGAATGCTCGTTCGCTTGGACTCAAAAAACCCTAGATTTAAAGGTAGATATCGTCTTCAAGGTAGTAAGACGCATCAGTGAAGATGTGGCAATGAAATTCGCATGGGTGGATGAATAGCATGACTTCGTAATAATTATGTTCATTATCTCCAAGTATTTGACGTCTACCCACTGTAAAGTGAAGGGAATAAAAGACAATGCAATTTACATGAAAGGTCTGCTCCATTCCAAGAAATTAGGCGAATTTTATAGAGCCTAAATCAAGCGAAGTGATATACTAGATTGAGTGAGTATCCTGGATCACGTCGGAATAACTCAGTTTATTACCAGTCAGTTTCTACCCGGGTAAATTACGCTTAATAATATTTCAAGCCTTAATTGGAAATCTACATATTCATCAACTGGCCTATTTCTGTCCCGGGAATAACTCTCCACTGCCTTTCACCATTCATCTCTGGAGCAATCTAGACTTTTTATAAATATTTCGTATTCACTGACTTAGTGAACATACAACGTATTCAAACTCTTTGTTTGTTTGCTCTCATTGAGGATACGAAACAAACAAAAAGTACTACACTTTATCAAGTCTCTTGTCTCAGCACATTTTCCTAAAGTTTAATTTATGCATGTCCTGTGTCCACAAAATTATTGTTCCAAGATCAGTAATTCTGCAAGAAGGAGCATTTCCATAGCGACTGCATAATATTATATGCACCGTGGTAACCATATCTTTGAAGGTCTATATTTGACCTCTGTAAATAATTTTGAGATTAAACGAATTGGCTGAAAACTTAAGACCAAGATCAACACAAGCGTTGCCTTCATAGATCAAGTAAAAGGGTGGATTTTGAGTACTAAAAAGTTGTTGTTTAAAATACATATCAATTGGATAACATTCATGATCAATGAATGAATTGGGGGTTTTAGAGTATTTGAGCTATCTATTAACCTACATCCTTCCACAATAATGTTTCCTCAATGGTATTTCCCATTGCGTGGACGCGTAACGTTTCTTTACACATATCTACCTACCTATCATGTTTTAATCAATTCATGTGTTTGTTGTTACTTTTGTTATCACCATATTTACCTAACCAAAGATAACATCAGCAATTTTATACGTATCGGCGGTATTTTAACACAAAACTGAATTATAAATGTACATAAATGTTTATTCATAAAGATAGTAGTGAAGTCAGCCAAGGCAATACGTTCAGTAGACACTTTGATTGGCCATTATTTGAAAGCGCCCTGAAACTATCAAACTTAAATGCTGTTAAAATCCGGTATCTAGTATTGATTGGATATCTTGGATTGAGAAGTAGTTCAAGGCAGCCTATTGCTTATCGATTGTTTCAAACGTTCTATTTGTACAAATGTGAAATCAATGAAGCAGAGCGCTGTGCTGTAAATAGCGTCAATAGGTTCAGGCGCATACATACATAATGCATAACCCGTAAGGGAGCAGGTTTGTTTCGATATTGATGATATCAATGTGATGCTTTATATTGCTTGTTTTGTTCGTACGCAAGATTCTGTAGTCTTACTTTTGCCAGCTTGGTATAGTATTGATGTTAGGTATGCCTGCCTACATCTATCCGACCTTCAGCAATTTCTGTGCCGTTGAAAGTTCGAAGCCGTCTCGATCGGCGTGAATCAGACTGTGTTGGTGTTTCACGCGTCCGCACGCCTGAAAAAGTACCGGTCGGGTCGGTGCAGCAATTAGTGCCCTACGCCATACACACTTACTGCTCAAAACTTGGCACATTACCACGGCATTTAATTTTAGGTCTACCCTACAAATAGTGTGTATTTGGACGTCCTTGGTACGATCTAGACGGGAAATGTAATCGAGTTTTACGTGCCTTTTTTCGCAACTGTTCTATAAAAAGTTATGCTTTTGTAAACAATCTTGCCCTTGTTTTGTGTGGGTTCGTGTAGTGGTTCTTTGTTGATGTGCCTAAACGTGATGGAAAGACTGAATCTTAACTGTAAGTATTTTGTAGCTGTAGTATCATCGGTTTCATGAGTACAACGCTGGCACAGATTTAGACCGGTGTTGTGTGTATCTGACCTTTTGGTGGATTTGAAATTATCTCACGAACAGACTAGATATATAATGCAAGAATGATGCTTACGCAAAATGTAACTTAGATATTAATCTGGGTTACAAAGAATTGTGTTAAGGCTAAACACCAATATCATCATGTCTCGTACCGAGTGTTATAAGAAAAAAACATAAACTCGAATTGAGTACCTCCTCCTTTTTCGCAGTTGGTTGAAAAATAATAAGTGCTTATAGAGAATTTATAATGTATTTAATAATAATGCTATTAAAAACTTACCTAATTGTATGTCGTATAACGTTAGATTAGAATACGTTAAGTGTATAATAATATTCAGCCTGTACTGTAACGCTGCTGGGCAAAGGCTTCCCCACACTTTCGTGAGGATGATTAGGCCATATCCAATTGCTTTGGTAATTTTCATAATCACATAATTAATTATTATTGCCTAAAATCAAAATTCAGAACATATTTTAGATAAACATTACAATATCGTTGTAGCTATAGTAACCATGGAACTAATGAATTTAATCTTAAATTAATAAACATTATATTTGAAATAACTAAATTGTGTATAATATTACAATTATTTATTATTGTTAAACTGTGTGATAATATAAATAAGGTACCTATGTAGTACAGTATTACCCAACTGATATGGCTTACCGATGTACCTGCGCAGAAGATGAATTTTCAAAGCGCGAGAAATGCTATTGACCGCTATTGGTCGGCAGCCGCCGCCATCTTAGCGAGCTTAGAGTGAGATGGAACTAACAGCTGCAGTGTATTATGAACCTTATAATAGTGATCTTAGGTTGATTGTAAGTTTTAAGCATTCTTTCGTTAATCTTCGGACCATACTTTCTTTTCTGCGCGAACGAAGATTCTATAAAACCGATTTGCATTGTTGTCAAAATTCTACACACACTTACAGATTATAGGCGGCAATTACAAACTTTTTAAATTTATTCTAATGTTCGCAAACGCACACTACACATAGCATACATCCTATGATCGCCAAAAATGTAGACGAGAATTACACTTTTATTTAAAAAAGTAAACTGTTTAGGCTTCGCACGGTTTGTACATTAAGATACTCTTCTTTTTTTTTCTAAGTAATTATGTCAAAATGGAAAATTGAAAAGTCGAATCTTCAGCCTGTTGATAATAACGAGTACAAATTAAAAAAAATACTACTTTCAGCCCCTAGTGCCCAACAACCTCGTTTGCTCCCGCTAAGCTGAGCTAATCTGACACCCTTTTTGAGCATGAGGTGTGAAAAGGAAATTTTGCTCTCGTAAGTTTGTTGGTTATGGACTTATGGCGTCTCTGAAACGGATCTCTCTGTAAAGGGGGAGTTACGTGTGTGAGACAGAACCGCAGTACCTATTGCAAATTATTACATAGCGCCTCAATATACATTTGCATTTACGTAGATATCTCGGAAGAATCTCTTCAGTTCCTTTGTATATAATGTTTATTATTATTAGTATATACGTTGGTATGCCATTACTGAAACAGATATTTGAGCGAGCGTTACGTGAGATATGACGCCCACCTGTTTAGTTTCGTTTATAAATAGGTGAATGGTGTAGAAAAAATAACCTAAGATTTATCTACGTTACACTTCATTCACGATATTTGTCTCTTATAATGTCGGCGACGATATCTCTCGGCAGCATCGTAGCGCTCGCTGTTTTGGACAACGCCACCTTCGCACTCCTTCCCGGTTTCCGGCTGAAGTACATGTACACATTATAAACCAGCTGCCTCGTATCTGCTGGCAGCTCCACCCTGGAGTCTTCCATGGCGTCGCCGGCTTTACCGCTATACAGTCTTCTCCAACTAAACATAGTCCATGCAGTCATCGCCTGGTCCCCGTACTGCGCCGTTTTTACGACCGAAATCGTTCAGCTCAAACGAACAGGACCTTGTAGATCCCCTTGCAACACCACAATTCAAACTCGATGTAAACACGGCACAACTCGGATCGCAATGCCTCCTATGTACTAAACACACAGTTTCCATCAGTCCTTGGCCCACAAATATCTCAAATTGGTTTTATTACTGCGTAAACACGTTCGTTATTTTTTGAGTGTATTTGTCTTTGACGCGGTCACTGGAATATCTTAACGTATTCAGCAATGGAAATTTATTTTTTGTCAACTGTGTATTATCGTCGAAGTATCCGTTCAGTTGGAGAGGCGTACGAGAACTGATGTCGCCGGGGATCTAGAGACCACATCGGTAGCCTGGTCACACGTTCGTGACATCCGTTGTTTTATAAGTGTGATCACCATGCCACGGCGCACATCGCAAGTAGACCAAGATGAGCAAACTTAGTATGCGAGCGGGTCTCTATATTATTGATAAACTTGGCCATACATAGTACGATTTTTCCGTTAGAAATAATAAATTTGCACATAGCGAATACATTGCCTTTTAGAGGAACACCGTTGCTTTGTGCTTTGGCACAAATTTGGCTACACAATAGAAAAGCGTTACACATTTTAATTCCTAAATACATTTTTGTTTTATAGATACTTAATATCCGGTGTTTCGAAATTATGTTCAAATTGTAGATTAGTAGAAATCCCTAATTTCGTTATACCCTTGCCCCAAAGTATTTGAATCTGGCAAAACATTTATCTCTTATTAAACTTGGATATTAAAGAATCAATGCAATCTGAGTCTGAAAAAATATTTCGTTCAAGGACAGGTTTAAGATTAGACTAAATATGCCCACTGCCACTGTGTGACACCGTCCTATGTCCTACAATTGAAAGGTTTCAGGTTTTTTTTACCTAGAGCCTAGAACAGGTGAATTAGTAGGTAAACAATTGTCAGGACAGCATTGATTGTCAGCGCATCCGTGTCAACTAACGGGGCTATTTGAATAGGATGAAATATTTGACGGAAATACGAGGGTGAATCAAAAAGTTCTTAGAAGTGCATATATATGAAACCTTTTTGGATCAAGTTCGATATTCAAATTAAAGAGTGTCTATCACACTATATTTATGCAGACTGTCACTTGTTTTTGTCAGTTCGTTCGCATGTAATAAATTTTTTTGTGCAACGAGTTGCTAAAAAGTCAAAATTATGGATAAAAGTGAGTTACGTGCGGTGATAAAATATCTCAGTTTGAAAAAAATGTCTACGAAGGAAAATTTTTTGGACATTCAGCAGACATTAGGGGGTGATGCTGTACCCTATTCTACGGTTGCGTACTGGGTGGCTGAATTTAAAAGAGGTAGATCAAGCTGTAAAGATGACCCGCGTTCTGGGCGGCCTTCAACCTCCGTTACAGAAGAAAATGTCAAAAAGGTTGAGAATCTGGTTTTGGAAGACAGAAGAATGACTATAAAACATATAGCTGAGATCCTAAAGATATCTTTTGGTAGCGTTCAATCCATTTTAATTGATTCACTGGGGTTCAAAAAAGTGTCTGCAAGATGGGTGCCACGAATGTTAACCGACGAAAACAAAAAGCGACGTTTGGAAATTTCCAAGCGTAATCTCGAAATGTTCCAGCGTGATTCGGATAATTTTTGCCGTCGTCTTGTCACCATGGATGAAACGTGGGTCCACCATTTTGATCCTGAAACTAAAAGACAAAGCATGTCTTGGAAACGACCATCCTCTCCATCCATTAAGAAATTTCGAGTTGCTCCTACCGCTGGCAAAGTTATGGCCTCTGTGTTCTGGGATAGTGAAGGAATCCTTTTTATTGATTACATGCCAAAAGGCCAGACGATTACTGGACCCTATTATGCAAATTTAATCCCGAAAGTGCGTGAAGCGATTAAAGAAAAACGTCGTGGAAAACTGTCGTTGGGCGTGTTGTTCCTTCAAGATAACGCTCCTGCTCATCGATCGGAAGTTGCGCTCAACGCAATCCGCTGTGCTGGCTTCAATCTCCTTGACCACCCACCATATTCTCCGGACTTAGCCCCAAGTGATTTTCACTTATTTCCAAAATTAAAAGAGGAAATTCGTGGAACAAAATTTCACGATAATGACGCGGTTATAGCTGCCGTAGAGGACTTTTTCGAGAGTCAAGAAAATAATTTTTTTTCACAAGGAATAAGGAAGTTAGAAACGCGTTATTCTAAATGCATTGCATTGGAGGGAGATTATGTAGAAAAATAAAATATTATTATTTAAATCTTTGCATTTTTTAATATTGATTCCAAGAATTTTTTGATTCACCCTCGTAGTTGCTGAATAGACAATGGAGTAGGTAGAGGTACTGTAGATTGTAATTTTACGGTTGCTGCCTCCGGAACAGAGTCACTGCCCTCATCACTGCAACACTGCTTTGATGACATGCAATGATGGTGATTCATCACGGACTGATTTTAGGTCTGTATTATCTTGCCTTCCATGGTTCACTGTTTCTCTTGAAATATAATTTTATCAATAAGAGAAGCTGACATAATACAGCCTCTATATTTTAGAATTCGTTTTCGGGTGTATTTGATTTCCCTCAGGGGTTTCGTTCGGTTCGTTCGTGTTGACTCAACATATTTTTTGACTAAATTGCTATGTATGAAAAGTTCGACAATCACTTTGCGTTCTGTGGGTTCTTTTCCTGATCTGGTATTTTTCGCAACATAGACATAATATACAGTTGATTCAGTAGGAGTGTCCGACGGAGCCTTCAGGGGGATGAAATATGATACATTTTATCGACTGGTTATCCATCGTAAGTTGGTCTTGCCCTCCTTGCTTGTATGAGCACCGTGAAGGCTTCGGCTTTCATACTGAATCACCCTATATACACTACACAGTACCTGTGTGTTAACTGTGACCGCAATTTTTCTAATTTTTCTGAGAAAACAAATGATTTCTATTCTGTCCCCTAAACCCTGTTTAGTCCCTGAAAGCCGCACACACTCAAAAGAGACAAGTTTCACTTCCGTTCCATATAATATTTGTAAGGACAAACTATTAATAGATCGTGGTGTAGGTACCGATGGTGAAGGAAAAAATATACAACCATTATCCTCAATGCCGTGTCTCTAATTCACTGGCTTTTCTTTTCATTGGTGATATCTGGTGTACAATAAAGCGTTTCTATTCTATTCTACATAATATGCTATGCTCTACCTACATGCATGAGCAACACTATCACTATCTAAATTTTCCGTTGACTATCTACCCACATCTCACTGTAATTGCCCTTTTGTAGGTCTTCTTTTCATTGGTTACTAGAACACGATATTCCGAATTCAGTAAACATATTATATTATGTATTGTATACTTAAGTTATTTTTAGAACCCACTTTGCTGTTGTTACTTGTTAGGATTCAACTGACAACCATTGCATTTTATTGAAAACAAAGCTGATTACGAAACTCAATTAAAATATTAAATGTATATAATATCCGTTGTTGAAACAGTAATTAAGTATCGTAGTGTACATAAAAGCGATTTGTTTGAGCAATAAACAATTATAGAGTGAAAGCTTTTATTTGCTCGTCATATACCTACATTAAACGGAGATCTCAACTTTCATATTTGACATTAAACTTCTCAAAATCTTGATTGCACATTTGCACAGCGTTGGCACGTTGTCGCCTCGCAGAAGGTGAAGTTTACGTTCATCAACTTTCATTTTCATTTAGAAGTGCTATAAAAAAATGTACATTAACAACGACATCATTCTGCTGTACTCAGACATTAAATTCTTAGTTAAACACTGCCAAAATTCGTTCGAAACGCTAATAAAAAGTAAATTGACGTACAATGTGAGTTAGAGTGGGAATACTCATACATTAAAAGTTTTAAAGTGACACCTCAAAAGGCAATAATATTATCGTACATTATACTTATTAGATAAAGTTTCATAACAGATAACATACATAACCCACACGCGTCTAACACTGATGGTATTAAATTTTATCGTAATCTTATACTCAAATTCAGTTCATTTTAGTCATCGGTATGCGGCTGCAGATGACTCAGAAAGTCAGGCTATGACTCAAACTTGAACTTAAATATGAACTTTCCTCGTAACAATCCATTTTAGTTTTTATTGAGATCCTTTACTGGTTTATTTTATTTCCCTTTATCTATTCAAGAATTAAATAAAGAATTCCGTTTTAATTCTTAGTAATGTCCCTAGCGCTTTGAACAATAAATAGGTTTGTTGTAAATAAATAATCTTTATTGAGGGTTTCCTTAAATCATATTGCATAAACGTAGGTTCCTAGCAAGCATTTTATTCTTCTATTCTAATAGCATTTTAGTTTCGTCTTGTTGTACCTATACCTACAAATAATTAAAAATAACTCACAAAATCTTTCTTTTGGGGATTCATAAATTATCTTATACTCAGTTAGGTACTCTTACAGCCGTAATTAATATTGTATCTCCTATCCAAGATTGAAATCGATCTTGGATTGCTGCCTATCGTTCGATCGATTTCCGATCTGAGTGCCATTATAAACCAATCCACGGATCGGTTGTTGGCACGTTTGACCCTAAAAATGGATTGTGATATCAATCCCAGATAGCAAAATTTGGATTGGATTGATTATAAATTTCGGCCGTTTTTCTACGTCTTATAAGAACAAATGTTTCCGGATTTGCCCTTAAAAATGGCTAAATCCGGAAACATTTGTTCTTATCCTATGTCTTCATAATCTAGTGGTTTCAAATCTTAAACGCAATCGTTACTACTCTGAAGTTCGCCAAAAATAAATGGTATAAACACAACGCAAGTCATCTCGGCTGTAACATTTCCAATAAGAACTCTACTTAAAGCTTTCGCGCTCGAGAGGCCATATGTTCAAGCGCCAATAAGCTCTCCGCTATTTGCACCTGCGTCCGTCCTACTCGCACGTGCTGTCACATCTGCTGTAGCATTTTCTTCAATATCCTCGGTGAAACCATTATTTCTATTTGCCTTACGAGTGCCTAAACGTTCTAGTATATTCGTTTCTGCAATACAAATATAGAATAGATTTATGTTGATATTAGCATCTCCTAAATCTATGCATTGCGCTCATGAGCTTACGTGGTGCTCTTATAGAAATTATCCCTTATATGGATTACATCTTTTTCTTCATCTTGTTCATGTTTTTCTAAACAAATTTAACAATTTCGATATTACGAGTATGGTATCATCGAGTTTGAATTAAGAGTGGCTATTCATGATGATCTCACCGGTCGTCAATCTTGACAATGCAAAGGACCGGTCGGCGCGGGGTGAGGTGCGAGACGGGACGGGGACTCCACTGCAGGGTTTCGTGCGATTCACGACGCACGCCGGCCGTACGACCCACAGTCGGTTGTCAGCGCGACAGTTGGTCGCTCAATGTACGGCGCGCGCGCCTCATCCCAAAATTCCTTCAAACATTCCTCGAAGTTCCTAGTCAAAATGAAGATAAGTGCTGCAGTAGATAAACGAAGACTGTGTTTGTGCAAATTAAGAAAAAGTGGATTAGTGGTATAATTGTCGCTCGACACGGTCCAAAGAACAATGCTGTGGGAAAAAATAACGTTCAGCTGGCATCGGCAGTCGTTCCCAGCTACCTACCTAACCTCTCTCCCCCCGCGAGCCGGCTGCCGGGTTCAATGCGCCTCTCTGCGTTTATTCATCGTTTGTGGGAATAGTTGACCCCCGTTTTAAAAAATATATTGTTAACGAATTCACACGGTTCGAGAAGTCACTGCCGCATCTTAGATTTTATGAAAGTTGTCATGAGAACTTCGATTTCATAAATGAAACGAACGTCCTTTATCTGAAATGGTATTGACGGTTGATGAAGTTGCCTTACCGACTAATGAGGCACCAGCACGCAGCAGTATGATGTTTTTGTGCGCCATCTGCCAAGGTTGCAGCATTCCACAATCCTAAACTAGGTATTTATTCTGGGCTTTGCCATGTTTGTAGAGCTCCAACTTCGTCGAAATTATTATCTTATTGTGCTACGGATAGAACGTTTCTTTTTTTTATCAAAAGAGGACAATAATTTTGCGTGAAGCATCGTGATGAGCCCATGAATGAAGTGTGCTGTTAAAAATATATGAGGTTTATATTGAGAGTAAAGTGTTAAGTGAATATGCGAATAAAAGTTTTTAGTGAAGTTTAGTGCTGTGCAAATAAACTTGGATTGATTATTTCAACATGGGGAACCAAGGATCATCACCGCATGAGCCGTTGGATCGAGCTCAGGCGGCGCAGCCAACTGACCTTAAAATGGTACCTACTCTTTGATTAAATAATTACCTGTCTATATTTAAATTCGTTATTCGTTTGAGTCATGAATGCGTAAATACTTGAACGTTAATATGTAAATCTCTATGGCGACGCTTATTGTTGGGAGTGGACATTGACGCACCTTCATTTGTACACATAGCATACGACACGGATAGGTGCATAACAATTATGTATACCCTATGGCTACCTACCGGTTATAAAATGTCGCCTTTGTGTACCTACATTGGATCAATTTAATTCAGGCTCTATCTATTCGCAGAATATAATATCCTCTTTTCTTTGTTGGTCTTCTATCTAGAAATATATCCCTAATACTATACCGTTTCTTGATATTATTATGTACCTATGTAGTAGGCATGTGATGTGTGATACGTATATAGGTATAATTTAGTTGTTCCCATTATATCAACCTTTTGGCCGAGATGACCCCCAACTTGAATTATCTCGTTGGATGTGTAGAACATTGCTTAGGGGGTTATTTTGTTAGATCCACCGATTTTACTTCATTGTTCACTGGCCCCGTTTGATACTCGTTCTGTGACCATATTGTTAAGTGTGGATTTATCACTTATAACTCTACTTAGTTCGTTAATAGCACCATTAAGCCACTTGGCCTTATGTCTGAATTTATCATCGATTTAAGCAGGGGTGCTAAGTGTATCGCAGATTGTTACTCAACATGATATTGCTGTAGAGTAGATCTACGTGAGATTTCAGAGTTTCAAGCTGAGTAGGTAGGTAATCTTTTGTTAGGGTTTTCATTTCGCACGCTGTAAGATCGAGAGTATTTAGATATTTTTGTTATTTTTTCCAGTTTAATCGATGTCCAAACGTCACTTATGACGTGAAGTTGTATATTTTTGAACCTTTTGTAAAGGTTCACACGTAAAACGTATTTTAATTTATAAAAAGGTTATGGCAAGAGATCGCTTCTTACTTACTTTTCCTTGTACAATTAAGAGTGCGCATGACGTATTTGTAATAAATACAGTATTGACAAACACTTTCCTAGAAAAAATATATATATAGTCGAAAACAGGGTTAGTCATTCTGTTTTTCGTCAGTCGTACAAAAACTCATCAAATTCTGTCTGTCTAAATCTAGAAAATCAACCAATACGTTTCTCAAATAAATCAACATTTTGTGCTAACAATAAGCAAGATATATATAGCTTCATCCGTAGGTAATGAAAGTTAAATTATAAGAAGAATATAAGTAGGTACAGTTAGGTATGTAAGAAGTTGTAAAACCTATATTAAAGTAGGTAGTGGTTCCGTGAACAGTAGACCTTGCGATCAAAGAGGAGCTTAACCAATATCATGGTGCTGACATCCCTTTTTTACCTATTCCCCCCCCCCATATCAAAAGCGCTCCTGACAAAAAAATTGCTAAAAATTAAATAGGTGGAGAAATGCGACCTGTAACCCGATACAAACATCCGGATGAAAGGAAAAACGCTACCCTGTTTAAATAAACTTTATAGGTAGGTATACAAGTCTCAATAAGAGTTACAGTTTTTGCCGAAAGTTTCCGTAGCTAATTTGTGTTGGGGAATTAAGTACTAGGTAGTGTTTGGTTCTCAAAGTTACGGAACACCAATTGGCGGACCTTGCGGCTTGAAGTACTTTCTGTACTTAAGTAATTCTGTACCCTACTTGTTTCTTGGAATAAGATCCGGTAATTTGAGTAGGTTTCTTAGGGAAGGGGTCTTCAAACTTTTTTTGGGGCGGCGGCGGCGGCCGGAGCGCGGGCGACGCGATGCCCTTCCTTCTTTCAGCACCTACTTAGGTGTCTACACACTTGTTCTTCAATGTTACTACCTGTATAATGTATATACCAAGATAGCTGTTATAGACAATATCATGATATCATATAGCGCTATCGGAAATAATGGATTTCAACTACTAATAATAAATAGGTCAAATCTAAATATCCAGTGCTAATAATGTAATTTAGGTAACGGGTTACAGTACAATCTCAAACTATTCGCCTTCTGATCATATAACCATATGTTACGAGTAACGAGTATAGCAGTTTACGCAATGTTTTGCATTGAACACAATGCTGTTGTAAGTACCTACTCGTATTTAGTCGTAGTGAGCAGATGTAGCCCGGCATTATGTTGATTGTGGTCCGTCTGCCAATCGATCAATTAGGCAGAGGTCTCACGTGTCGCTCGTTTTTAGGCTAGAGACTAAAATACACGCTATGTTTTAGAGGTTAATGATTGAATAAGTATGTGGTTCCCAATTTTCACTTTTACTTATATTTTCATTTAGGCTGCGATAAACAGTGAGATGTAAAATTACTTAAATAGATTTCTTAGCCAAAGCATTGCTTCTTCAGGTGAATAGTTAAAGTTTTTCTAGTCTCAGATAGACCGGATGCAACCCCAACCATTGTTTTTTTTTAATAATAAATTCAGTGAGACACTAATGCCCTTCTTCTCTACCGATCGATATCCATTGCATGTCTGGAATTGGATATTCAACAATTTAAAAGTTCTTATAAATAATCAGTGAGACACAAATGCTCTGCTTTTCTATCAATGAGCCTTTGCAATGCAAAGTTGTGTGTGGCCTACACATCAATGAGCAAAGGTTTGCTAAAAAATAATTCATATAGTGCTAAATATATGAATCATTTTTTACTATATGTGAAACAAAATTTAAACGTAAAGCTTGCCAATGTAAACTAGACTCAAGTCACATGAGCCGCCATCACATCAAAAATTTGACTAGATCAAACCGATTCAGTTTTAATGATCCACCAAGGCCTGTCTTGTTACAAAAATGGTTTCAATTTAAAGTTATGCACAGAATTAGCTGTTATAGCAGTATTCATGGCATCTACCAATATACACAGTTGGTCTACGATAGCAGCTAAGCATAAAATAAAGTATTGTATACCTATAAAAGACAAGAAAACTTGAAAAGTATGTTTAGCCTATAAACTGATAAAAGAGGGGCCACTATAACAATAAACCTAGCTCTTTAAAGGTGGATTAGTTTGTAGCGGCAAAGTTAAAAAACGGTTGTTTAAAAAATTAATGTCTTTCGTTCATTTTAGTTTGGCCTAGCAAATTCCTATAACATGAATTCCCAAATTGCTTGTCACAGTGAATGTTAGATATCTTTGAAGCGTTGTTTTACGAAGACTTCTCGAAGAGTCTATCTGCTTAGTCACCTAATAGCTTCTTTACTTACATTGAAAATGCAAACATTTACTGCATAGTCATACGCTTGCCTACACAGCTTTCATAACTCTATCAGGATAAGCTTACAGTTTCACTTTATTTCAACTTTAGCCCATCCACGTAGATCTATCTACTTATTTTATAACTTGTACACAATTTATTTGTAACGCAATTACCGACGAGAACAAACTGGGCAATTATAAATACTTAGTTTAAAGATAAATAACGATATTGATTTACCTGATTTATGTTTTTTAATCCGCACTAATGACGACCTACTCTACTACTATTATTATGCGTTACTCGTATGTAGTAGGTAACATAATTATTATGTGTCATTGATGTTGATTAATTATTTCCATAATGATTATGTAATCGCTTGAGTAGGTAGGTGTTTTAAATTAAATGATTTACGTCGTGTTAGACCCTTTCCAGTGTTTGCCGATTTAATATAAGTAGGTACTTACCGCTGTTAAATTAATTGTATTATTCAAAATGTCTAGTTGTTTACATTTTAAAAGCTTTTTGCATGGATAATGGAACCTCTTCTTAAAACATTCGTAAGCATGAATGTATTAAAATTTGTAACATGGTGTGACTTAGTGTTCGTTTCATCAGACAGGTAGCCGGTGGCAGCCTTAGAACCTAATGAGATAGGACTCATAATTATAAACTGGTTCCGCTAGTTTACTTTAACTCGGCGTGAGATTCAGGCAGCCAAAGGTTTTTGCTTTGAGAAAATACTGAACAGTGACCTTCCTATAATGTAAGATAACGACAAAAGTAAAAACGAAGTTTGGTAGAAGCGCGTGATCCGAAGTTTTAGTAAACTGCTAAATTAGCTTTACTTGTAGGTACAGACTTACACCAGAAACTAATATTGTATCTTCTATCCAAGATTAAAATCGATCTTGGATTGCTGCCTATCGTTCGATCGATCTCCAACCTGCGTGCCTTCATAAACCAATCCATGGATCAGGTATTGGCACGTTTGACCCTAAAATGGATTGTGATGTCAATCACAGATAGCAAAATTTGGATTGGGATCGATTATTAATTTCGGCCGTTAATGGTTGATCTGATATAAAATCTGAATTTCTGATTTCTTGATGTATCTACCTACCTACTTATCAAATTAATGAGAGCTGGGAATGCAAGACAGTGGCTATTTCATCTCAGAACAGTATCTTCGTTGTTCCAAGTGTCAGTGCCCCGAGCTCGCTTTATCATGTTTCCTAATCGAGGCGTGTGTCTTTCCAGAAATCGTCGGTCCGCTCGTCGCTGAGGCGGGCGCGCGCGGGCGCCGCGCTGTCGCCGCCGCGCGCCGGCATGGAGCGCCTGCGCCGCTCGTTCCGCGAGTCCTTCCGCCGCCGCAAGGGCTCCCCGCCCGAGTCCGCGCGCCCGCACCAGTGGCACGCGGACGAGGCAGCCGTCCGCGCCGGCACTTGCACCTTCCCGGTCAAATACCTCGGCTGCGTGGAAGTATTCGAGTCCCGGGGCATGCAAGTCTGCGAAGAAGCTATTAAGGTGCTTAGGGTAAGTAGTGATAGTTTCACTGTAGTAATGGCTGCCGCACTAAAGAAGCATGCCCCGACCCAACCTTCACTTCGTCCTCAACTCCTCGTCTATGTCTCATTTTTAGACACAATAGGTGTATTAATTGTTCTCCGGATCTTTGTCAACACATACGACTGGCTTAATTGTCGCCTGGCATGCAAGTGAGCAAGGTAGCTTATAAGAAAAATGCTCAAGTTAGAGTAAACCTAAGTGTCATTTGCATCTTTGTTGCCATTGATAACGACGACGTGACTTCTGCGTGTACCTAGAATTCCGTACGTTGAATTCTTCGAGTGCCTGAATTATTAAAATATATATTTGAAAGGCGTGTAAGTTATTCATGATCGTCTAGGAAAGTAGATGACGTAGTGAAAGCCATTTGTATCTGCCTCTATGACCTCTCCCGCCCACTAGCTGCTTCGTCAAACCCATTAACTTATTAGTGTGTAGGCCCATCGTTTAGTTCAGTTCAGTATCAACCGCACCGCATGTGCATTAAACGTAAATCCATCTTCTGCCAATGGACATAACACTATTCACCATAAGAGGTAAAGCTCTAAATAATCACATTGTTCGTAAAAATGGTATAAGTCGTGCTGTAAATTCATTCGTCTCTGTGAGCTTAACCCATCGCCTTATAGGTTGTCGACCCATAAACCGCCGTGTGGCATCTAAAATGCAGTGATATGCGAGCTTTATGTCATAATGCTTATACAATGCACCATAAAACAGATTTACTACACGAGTGTTCGCGCCCGTCCTTGCGAGGACCTTCGCATTTGCGAGAGCAGAAATATTATGAAAGTCACGCACCGAGGTCTTCAAGGCGCGGGGGATTTGCGCTGTTATTTATATCTACCCATAGTGTAGATAATAGGATATCCATACTTTAGAACTAAGAAGCAATAAGACAGCATCTACTAAATGGCCTAGGTCTTGTTAGCACCACTGCAGCCTCGTAGCTGTTAATTAACAGACGCGCACAGCAGCAACCTCGAATAAGCGAATAGGTCGTGAAATTAATCAATTTGTTTCCTTGATTTACCAATTTGGTCGCAATCGTGAAGCCCTAGATGCTTGATTGGCAATCTTTCATTTAAGGGGACAACAACGACGAAGCTACCTATATCTCGTAAGTACCTACTAAACAAAGAACATAGGTACTTACGCATCTTGGAGAGACAATAATTATTAGTAAAATAATTAATACCTACAATTTCAAAATATTTACTAACTGCAGCTATTATAAGAGGGTTCCTGTAAGATCATCAGGATAAAAAGCATATAAATACACTGTGCTTTATAGAAATGTATAAAAATCAAGGCAATCCATCGACTACTTTTCTCCAGTTTTGGGAACTCCAAAATATGGACACTGAATTATTGGTATAAACATTTAGCTGTCGTTGTTTAGACTGGAAAATAAGAATATTATCATAAATGTGTGTCATTCATTTAGCCTTTGAAGATATTGATTGATTGGCTCATTTTCGTGAGAACTCGTGATTTGTGTAACTTCCGAAGCGGAGATCGATAAATATTAAAATAGATAAATCGGAGAAATTAGCTAGAAATTAGTGTCGTGAAATCTCACTGGATTGAAAATTGGCACGTCGATGTCGGGTATAGTTTTGTTTGGAATATCAAAACACTGAGAACTTTTATCGGTTTTATTATTTTATACGAGCTGACATTTTTCACGACAATATTTAGTACACTATACCAAACATCAAAGCTAAGGTAACGGTATAAAGAAAACATGAAAAGGCACTCGCTCACTAGATCTACGCCCCATTATCTAGATCACTGATCTAGATATAGGTGTTATTTTGAAAATAACTTCTCAAGAGGCTTACTTGCTGATGCCACAGATAAACGGTATCATATTACAGCTGCCAAGTAAAAAATAATCAGTTATTACTTGCTCCGTAGACAGCAGCTGAAAATGCCTTTTATCCATAACGGTGGCACCGTGCGCCGAATTTCACGAAGGATAGTATTATATTATATGCTATCGATCAACCTCAATCTCTTTAATCTCGTCCGATTGGAGCCCCGAAACCGATCGTAAGCTGCCTCCAGACCGCATTCTCTGCTTCTCAGCATAGTATTTCTTACTTCACAGATTATATTGGTAATTTCGTCTATTTTAATAGGTAGCAATTTCGGTGACCCAGTTTGAATTTAAACAGGAAAGTTGACAACCGAAACGCTCAGTCCAATTTGCCTATTGCAACGCTAAATGTTTCTAACGACCAGCTTGTCAAGACCAAAGAACTTCACAGTAATGAGCAGTTATACAATAGCACCCGGGTTCAGCTGTTAGCCCACAGAGCGGACCTAACTAAGCCATAACTTTTTGTTACCACTGAGTAAAGTTTTTGAATGAAGCCAACATTTTATGAGTATAGTTACTGTTTTTGCTGCCGGTGTTTAGACCTGTGCACTCCGAACAGAGCTGAGATGGGCTATTTTGGTTGTTTGTTTGTTTGTTGAACATAGAAGATCAAGCAAGTCTTATTTTTATATGGTTACTAAATATCCTGATCACACTTAGTCTAATGA
Organism: Hylaea fasciaria; assembly: GCA_905147375.1. Lineage (NCBI taxonomy): Eukaryota > Metazoa > Arthropoda > Insecta > Lepidoptera > Geometridae > Hylaea > Hylaea fasciaria. The sequence continues at coordinate 5,775,602 of LR990201.1, forward strand.
CGCTGATAAAATCACGCAGTATACATTTTAAGGGTTCATAAATTGATTTTGTAAACTCTGGAAATCGCGTATAGGTTAGTGGACCAGTACATACTGATTAGGTTGCACCAATAGATGTTATTGCTGATGAGTGAACACGCTAAACACAGTACATATTGGTAATATTTTAATTAGACCTAATAACTACTGTCATTGTAAGAAAACTAAGTAAGTATATACTTCAATTGTTACTCAGTTGGAACTGAGAACCAACCTTGAATTTAGATAACTTGTGTGGAAAAAACGTTACAGAACAACTTATAGCCTATAGGCCAATGGTAAAGTTATACATACCTGACATGTTATACAGCTTTTCCGGAATGACCGGTATCTTAGCAGGTTTACTTGGTGTATTTTAATATCTTAACATAAAAGCTTTTAGACGCTACACTTCGTCTCAGGGTTGAGTTGAGAACACAAAAGGCACAATGCTGCGTAACTCATTGTTATTATAATTTTCTGGCGCGTTGCAGTTTATTTGAGCAGGGGAAGCAAATTCCCATAGGCTGGCCGACTGCCATTTCACTTGGCTATACATTAATGTATGTCTGGTAGGGTTAATGTGAATGGAACGATTGTAAGAGAGAGAATACGAAGGAAGGAGAAAGCTATACCCAGCAGAAAGTTGAACTGTGGACGATCATAACAATGATCATAATATATTGATAAAGTTAAGGAATCAGAATTACGAGTATCATTACTATTCTAGGAACTCCTAAACCATTTCAGGGTAACTAAAAATATTATCGAAACATCTGGGGTTACTGCCGTGCCAGGAAATTGAAATTACCGAAGCGACAGCCTAGCGTAACTCCAGAAAATTTCCGCAACTCCATCCCGGCGCTTAAATGCGTGCGTTTCATAAGAATTGTTTGTAGATTGTACTTTCGTACCCTAGTATTACTATTAGCAATTTAGTATACTTGTTAGTTAGCATAGGTTTTATTTTGTCAGCATGCAGGTTAGCCACAATGAGCTACGCTAACATTGATTACATGTTCTTATGTTTCTTTTCTAAATTCCAGAATTCCCGTAGGCGACCAGTCCGTGCCGTTTTACACGTAAGCGGAGACGGGCTGAGGGTAGTGGAAGAAGAAACGAAAGGGCTCATCGTCGACCAGACCATCGAAAAGGTGTCCTTTTGCGCGCCCGATCGGAACCACGAACGGGGATTTAGGTAAGCTATTTTAGCGCCCCTTATAGAACATTTGCTATATTTTGAGGTCGGTTGAGTAGATACAAATTGGTAGGCAAGAATTGTTTAGTCAAGTTCTCGGTAACTTGTTCCATAAAAATATGTGCTATCAATTCCATAGGCTTAATGGTCTATATTATTGTGCTGAATCTGCCAATAGTAGGTACCTACACTACAACGGGGACGTAAGGTTGCTTTAGTATAGTTTTATTAAGGTTTTTCCCAATACACCTATCGCATTATTTGTGAATGAAAAGCAATGACGGTACCCTGGGCGGGTTAGAAGTATAGTAGGTACACATAACGCCAAAACCAACATGATTATTTATTCATAACTATCGCATACTCGGTGAAGCAATGATGGGCGATTATTTTCACAAATATGGCACACCCACACCGCCCACACCAACATCGTTACTTATTCACAAGTATCGCACACTCAAGCGGCATGGAAACTTAGGTAATGGTCTGCAAATACCCTCAGCCCTCAAGGGCGCCGTTGTCCGTGAACCATGCTAATTGTATCGGCCCGGGTGACCTTTCACGTGCCCACATGGAAGTCAAATAAACGCCCACGCACGTACGTCCCGCTGGTTAATCGAGCTGTGTCGAAATAGCACTGTTGATGGAAACGGTGCTCAGTTAAACCGTGATATATACGGGTCGCGTTCAGAGTTGATTTGCTCCTACCCAATCCATTATTCTATTGATTGTTTGGTTGAATTGCTTATCCGGCTATCGAGTCATTTCACTTTCGTAAGTGTATTCCAATAGTATAATTCGACATAGTGCTAGTTACCTTTAAATTAGAATTTTGAAGTATAAGGTACATGAGTCCAAGGTTACTTTTACTATGAGCAAGGCATGCAACATATGAAACGTATCTTGAGGTTTGAAACACATGGTATAAATTTTTGACTAAAAAAACCTTTCGTCATCATCATCATCATCATCATCAGCCTGAAGACGTTCACTGCTCTTCAGCAGATATGCTTCCCCCTTAAACCACCACACCGTACGACAATTTGCCATTTGCATCCACCGGTTGCCTGCGACTCTTTTGATGTCGTCAGCCCATCTAGAAAAACCTGATCATTAAAATCAGTTCTAATTAGCCAACTTCATATTACCAGCTACATTTGCCGCGACGGCACGACCCGGCGCTGGATGTGCCACGGGTTCCTCGCGTCGCGCGACAGCGGCGAGCGGCTGTCGCACGCCGTCGGCTGCGCCTTCGCCGCCTGCCTCGAGCGCAAGCAGCGGCGCGACAAGGAGTGCGCCGTGTCCATGAGCATAGACGCCGCTAGCCACGCTTTCACACGACAAGGGTCTTTCCGGAAGTCGGGTGAGAAACAAAAAACGATGTCCGGTCGCGCGACATTACCCTGCGACAGTTGCGACTAACAAATCGCGACACAGACTACCCATCCTTGCTGTGAAAATAGAAGCCTCGCCTCGGAGATCGTATCGCAAAGCCCGCTCTGCATTCACAGCGTGACAGTCCCGGCCCGATCCGAGGCCACGATAATGGAGTAAAAAATGCCGCGAACACTTGCGCTTGCGCAGGAGCGAAGAGTGCACAAGATAAGAGTAACATTGTACGACTTCCGGTACAGATTTACGTCGGCGGCTTGTTCCCACCGCACGACGCGAGCTACATTTTGAGACAGTGCTTCGTTTACAGTATTTGAGATAGTGCGTCAAATACCTACCGTTTTTTACATGGTCTTTATACTCGTAGGTACTCAGATTTTCTGTAAATTATTCTAAATTTTGTTAGCGAGTGGTGTCCGATTACAAAATAACGTCTTTACCCCTGACAGCCCTTACCGTAAGTCAGGTACGAACATGTGTTCAAGCCTGGACAATGGAGTCGCGATTGAATAGCAGTAAAACCTTTATTTGGGGCTCCGTTTTATCGCACCTTTTTGTGAATTTATTATACAATGGCCCTGACCTGGGTCCATTGATGCGAACACACACTAGAGCGATGTTTTCTACCATTCTATAGCGTAGTAAGAAGATTTTATTAAACTCAAGCAAACTTGTGTTATGCCGCCTCTACACATAGGCCAGCGCATTCGCCGACGCGCTGGCGGTGCGCTTGCCAACGCGCTTGTGAGTGATCCACACATTGGAAGGTCGTTCCAGGTCGTTCAGTATGGTTTGGTTCGGGCCAATGTGCGGACGGATTCAAAATGGATGTTGAGTCGCTAACAGCTGCAGCTGTATATTTATTCACAGCTTATAACTACTTTGTAAATGTGTACAAGAAAAGGGTGATTAAAAAGAAATGAATTATATTTGTTGAATTATTTTTTTAATAATAATTTGTTGAATTATTTTTATTGAAGATAATTAATTCGCCGCAAGAAGAAAACGTGCACTCTTGATCGCTGCTCCGGGCAAACTAATCGCGCGGCCAATGTGTGGATGGTGCGCCAAGCTTGCGACAAGTGTCCTTTGATGTTGCCGACACCGCGCGGCTAGCTCGCAAGCGCGCCAGCCAACGTTCAAATACCTACCGCCAATGCGACAACGTCCGTTCTACACATTGGGCCAGTGGCTGGGCCAGCGCGCTTGCCAACTCGTTGGCCTATGTGTAGAGCCGCCTATAAATGTATGCTTGATAAATATGGAAATGCGTGTGAATCATGTGCTTCCGTATTTGCAACGCGATTGGATTGATTAATTCCCTCGTGTTTTACCAGACCTTGATTATGCATATCTTGATAATGCACTACCTACCTTTTTATAATATCTACATAAACCTAAGGTTAAATTTTTATTATTATAACAACAAATATTTTATTACAATCATAAATCACGAAAATGACAAAAGATGGAGATGTATTCGTATTGGTGATGAACGACCTTTTCGTCTCGTCTCGAATTAACGTCGTATACTACATTCAATAAAACTGATGTGATTGTATAAACTCCGTTCCACGAGCACGTGCAATTTTGCAGTATTGTTTATTTATTATACATGTAAACTTGTAGCCACTGAGATTCCGAATCACAATAATAAGAAATGTACCTACCTACCTATTGTTAATTGTGAAGTCATTATAATATCTAATCGCACAATTTATTATTCCTGTCTACTCATGGAACTAAGATAGTATACCTGTACCTATCATCTACACGAGCGGTAACGCCACTTTCTTTCTACAGAGACGCTTCGACAGGATTTTTTCGAAAATGTTTTAACGAAATTTCATCTGAATATTCTAAACATCTCAACTTTCGCATTTATTATAGTGAAATGATTAATAGGAACTCTTTTATTGCTCGCTGTAAAATTAACTCTGATGAAATTGATATTGGTATAATAAAATCCATACTAAACACGATATCATTAGAGAATTTAGGCTTTAAATTGGTTATTAGTTGCAACTAATTCAAAATTACCCCACCAAATTAGTGGAATGGATATAATTGGTCCCAAACCCATTATGTTCGTTTGTGTTTTTGGTATTATTCGTCCGAATTAACGGGAAAATGATTACCTATAAAACTCGTAGGGGCTTGGTTTCAACACGTGGTTTTTATTCCGCTTCTTTGATGATTCAGCCGTTGCGTGACTTATCTCGTTCTCGAAACTGTCGATTGCAATGCTGCTCCGATATTATGCACCTATTGCCGGCGCCGTGCGATTGTGACGCATCGGGTGACGCACCTTGCGTTCATTAGATTCTTTAGACACTACACAAATGTTTTGCATTCGTTGGCCTTAAAATTATCGATAATTCTAAAGAGTTACGTGTCGAGTAAAGAGTACGTTGTAGTTAAATATGTCATGTGAATTATGATCAATTGTGGTTATTTTAGAATTACAAAAGCTGCAATGTAAATGACTTGCGGATTCATGCCACTGGATCATTTTTTAATTACCATCTAAACTTGAAAATGGGCGCATCCTATTTTAAATTTTTTGCCCAGATAAGTTGCTATCGACTGATAGTTTTGGAATGTTACACATATTGAAGTCGTTACGATCTATACATAGTCCTCAATACAAACTATGGCTACTCTTAATAATGGTTATTAAAAACTACAACCGTGATCCCACAAAAATCAATTTGTTATCCGTTTATCAAGCACATCTGGTTTAATTAATTGACCGATTGACACTTTGACACTTTATATTTGCTTCTTTCACAGGCATTATTAACCGTCGAGCGTCGGAAGCGGACGCGTCGAACGGCCCGCCACCGCCGCCGCCCCCAGCCGCCCCGGCCGCCGCCCCCGCCGCCCCCGCCCCGCCGGCCGCCCCGCGCCCCGCCCCGCACAACCCCTTCGCGGTGGAGCGCCCGCACGCGGCGCCGCACCTCCTCGAGCGCCAGGGCTCCTTCAGGGGCTTCTCGCATCTCAACAACAAGTAAGCATCGCACCAACATCGAGGGAGCGACGAACTCGTTGCACAGTCCGAATATGCGCTCTAAAATAGGCTCTACGAAATCGTCGTCTTTCTTTAGACTCGAAAGCTGTCGTTAATTAACAAATTTGGGACAAACAACAGTCACGTTTTCGGTTTTTCGGCCTAAAAAAATACGCGCGGTGCGTTCAATAGCTGCGATCTCTCCCGCAGCGCCGCCCAACCGATCGCGGTGGAGCGGCCGCACGCCGCGCCGCACATGCTCGAGCGGCAGGGCTCGTTCAGCTTCGCACATCTTAACAACAAGTGAGTACGCGCCGCGCCTCGGAGTGGTGTGTTCCGGACGCGACGCAGCCGCCGCTGTTGGCTTGTGCCACTAGTTTTCTTTAACAGTACCGTCTGTTAGCAAATACTATAGAACAGTGACTTTGTTTTTTTTTTCTAATTCTGTCGTGTGAGACTCGCCTAGGATTATGCCAGAGCCCATAATAACGGGCTCGTAAATGCATACGAGACTTGAATGCAAGGCTAGCTCGCGCCTTTAGTTTTACATAGCGGCTGAAAATGGAACTGTTTTATAGGTAGCTTTGAACGCCATCTAGCGGGTTGATAAAAGCTAGGCACAACAATTTTATTTGTTTTTATACAGACGTCGGAAACTAACCTATAGTTATAAGTAGGTATACTGTTCTTTAGTGTTTGATATGATTGACTGTCTTACTAAAAGAACCAATAAAAATCGGGTTGAACATGAGTTTGTTAGTCCACATTTATATAAGAAACTGGGTGCGTACAGGGGCCCAGGTAGATGAGCACTAATCGAAGAGTTAGCATGGCATGATACATAACGCACTGGCTTTGAATGGTTTGAGGAATCTGAATATTTTGTCATAAAAGGCGTGATGTTTCGCAATTCACACTTTCACGTCAAATGTCATTTCTAAAAAAACTGTCAATTGTAATAAGGCAAAACTTGTCCACTCGAACTGGTAATATCGGCTGCGTAATTTAAGACAATCGTGAAAATCCAGTGCGAATTGCGAAACATCACGCTTTCACGAAACGTAGGTACGAATTCGACGAATAAAAAATGTTATTCCAAAAATAGTAGTGATCTCGTTCGTGCTTCACGGAATTAACGGCGCCTCGCGGTTCGATGAGATTTCACGCTCAATTTAGCGGCTATTACACCACGCGCGTAATACTCTCGAAACCTTTTAAAAGGTCAGAGAAGTCAATTACGTACTGAGCATATTGGTACATAAAACTGCTGTTAATAATTTTAGATTGCAATTGACCAAAACATCTCTCACTTTTGCTATAGATTAGTTGGCATTTGTCCAGGGGATGCAATAATCGACACTGTTATATAAAACTGGTTCACACGTTTTTACAACTCCAGGATCAGAAAATATTGGATTAACCATTACCGGCCATCGACGAATACGCAGTTTTTTGTAAAGCATACAATGTACTACGCTTTATGCGTCGTTATTTGGCCAGTGAATAGAGAGAGACGCAACTATTAGTATACATAATGTATGCATCTCTTACTATTTGGCAAATATGCGAATACCTACGCAACGCCATGTGAAGTATGTGAAATGCCATTGTATTAGCAGTTGCATGTTGGATTTTAGCCAACACCATTGCACAAACGTCTGGTAAAGTAGCAAGTATCTGCACTCACTTTGCATAATGCTGCGGCCACACTATCAGCTGAGTTTTCGTGTCGTATTATCCCAACGAAAATACACCTTTCATTGGTTTCGTGTAACTAGGTTTGATTATATTGTGATAATTCAAGATCGCGTGATATCCAAGTAATTTCAGCATACTAACGTAACAATAAAAAACCTAACTAAAATCATCAATTGCTCAAAATTGTGTTGTACGTAATTATTTTTACATTGTTTTGGATTCAAGAGTATATGTAAATGTCTATCCATATCGAATATTTCAAAAGAGAGCTTTTAATCCGATAGTACCGTCCTTTTTCCACTTCACAAACATTGGCAAAATAACGCCAAGTGATGTGCCAGCATGGGACGATTGTTCGCTGATAATGCGGCCGGAGCATAATAGCGAACCTGTGCCAAGCGGTCGTTCCTAACAGCGTTCGTTTGTTTTTCAGTTCTCCGTTCAAGCGGCAGATGTCGCTGCGTATCAGCGAGCTGCCGTCCAACCTGGAGCGGCAGCGCGCGGGGCTGGCGTCCCCGCCGCGCGCCGAGCCGCCCATAGCCGACGCACGCGCAGGGCTGCCGGCTATAGAGGTAGCTAACTATGTATACAGCAGCGAGCTGCCGTCCAACCTGGAGCGGCAGCGCGCGGGGCTGGCGTCCCCGCCGCGCGCCGAGCCGCCCATAGCCGACGCACGCGCAGGGCTGCCGGCTATAGAGGTAGCTAACTATGTATACAGCAGCGAGCTGCCGTCCAACCTGGAGCGGCAGCGCGCGGGGCTGGCGTCCCCGCCGCGCGCCGAGCCGCCCATAGCCGACGCACGCGCAGGGCTGCCGGCTATAGAGGTAGCTAACTATGTATACAGCAGCGAGCTGCCGTCCAACCTGGAGCGGCAGCGCGCGGGGCTGGCGTCCCCGCCGCGCGCCGAGCCGCCCATAGCCGACGCACGCGCAGGGCTGCCGGCTATAGAGGTAGCTAACTATGTATACAGCAGCGAGCTGCCGTCCAACCTGGAGCGGCAGCGCGCGGGGCTGGCGTCCCCGCCATTGGTATTGGTATAGATGCTCAGTTTCCGACCTGTTTATTTCGTACTGATTTCGAAGGTGCTAAAATTGCAGAATCGTCAATGTATCAGTGCTCGTTCACAGTAAGTCGCGGGTGCGAGCGCGGGCGCGGTAGACTTGGCTTATACCGCACCGTGAACACTTGCATAGTACGCCATATGTTTGATATTTCGCGCACGCGGCTGAGACTGACGAGCGCAGTGCAGTATCGCTCGATCTTTTGCAGTCCCAAATTTTAGCAGTGAATAGTTATGAGCATTCGCGCGTTACTATAGCCATAGGAATTTATCATCAACAATATTTTGAGAAGTCAAAAATCAATAAGGTGAAGTACCTCGTTCCACAGTTGTATACAAGTAATGATGTTTATAATTCCAGGACCGTGCCAATTCGTCCGATCCAGTAGCTGCTATGTGCCAGCAGCTATCTCTGGGCCTGCGGGCTTTGACCGAGGAGCCGGTAGAGCCGGTGCAGCCCGTGCAGGTATGTTATACATTACATGCTCAATCTTATGTCAAATCTATCGTGAGCATTGCATGCATGGGGCTAGATTTAATGTGCAAAGTTTCCGAGTCTTTGGGCTGGCTTGCAAAAGAATTCTACTTATAAAAGTGAAGGGTCTGTCTGTTTTTAGTTATCATATTGTACCCGGTACCCTGTTAAAAAGATTTTGAAGTACATATTATTTTTTTATCAAGTTGTTTTATGTATGTTTTGGCGTTGATGCTATTTGAACACCGTCCACATTTGACGTTTGTCTCGCGTCAGAGGTATCCGAGATCCTAGCATGAATGACCGCCATTCCCTCGGGAAACTGTACTCCTAGTGTGAGTTTTTACGAGCTCGACATAGTACGCGTCAACTAGCGCCTTTGTATGAAGATCCGGTACAGCGCCCCTACCGGCGCGTTTATGAACGAAAAGTCTTACTAGAGGTACTGCCGACAATTTCACCGGCTCGATAGATAGAGCATGCATAACATACCGTAAGTTAAAACTAATGAGGTTCGTTCGTTAGCCGCTGCCGCACCCGGACGCGTGGCTGGGCCGCGTGGCGCGCGCGCCGGCGCTGGGCGCGGCGGGGCGCGCGGCCTCCTACGCCGGCGCGCACTGCACCAACCCCTTCCTGGCGCCCGCCGCGGAGCCCCTGGCGCCGCTGTAGGCGCCGCTGTAGGCGCCTCGCCCCCGGACGGATATCGACAACTAATCGACCATACCTGTACAATGTACATCTGCTTTCGCGAATTTCGACCGCTGTGTCCTTTGGTTGAATCTTTGAGACATGATTAATCAGCTGTCCTGTGATGAAGCTGTCGGTCGCGCGATGCCACCGTCGTCCGTCGGTGATCGAGATGTGATCGTATCGACGATTAATCGTGTCTGATAGTCGGTGACTAGAGCCGCTCGCGTCCGATTAGTCTTTCTGTAATCGATATTCTTATATCGTACATAAGTGATCGGCGATCGCCTATTGATTCGAACGGATATCGTTAGCCAATCGTACACCGATAGTGGTCCCACAGCGGGCTGCCTCTAGACGCCAATTTTTAACTGTTGGTTATCGAGCTAGAAGATTTCCAATATACTTAATTTCGATCTCTTGTTAGTTTGCCTGCTTGCACCGATTTGACAAGTTGTAGCTCATGGCATTGAGCATTGATCGGGTAACCACATCTAGCTTAAATGTTGCTTTTAAAATGAGAACCTTGATGATAACAACGAACGGTGCAAAATGGAAATGATTGTAGGGATGATTGTACTTTGGAGATTATTTGTTGTGTTCTCAATATATTCGTATGACTATGAAAAAATTTAAAAAAGTAGTTATGATTTGGCAGCAGCAAGTAATTAATGAGAAAATTAGATGTTCTACTCTTAAAACGTAAATTAAAACGGTAAATACATATTAACTATTTGATAACGGTTATAAAACATTACAAAAGATGGCGTTTATCAACTGCTTCAACAAATACAAAACTAGGTATGCATGTACCCAAAATTACAGCAGTTCTTTACTATGAAACATAGTTTTTGTACTTAGTAAAAGTACACACGTGCAATCTAGACACGGCAAATTTTTTTAGCCAACCTTTGATAACAATATATTATACAAGCACATACCACTATGCACTAGTAACCTTCGTTTTGTTTAGTAAATATTCGAGTAGTTTGTCTAACGTATCAGTAGAATGGAGTAATATCTAATGAGATCTCAACTGAAATAGTCACTTCACTGATAGATATTGTTCGTTTGTGGCGTTATACTAAATGCCATAAGATTTTACTGATATCGTTGGTCGACCTATACCTAATAGCAAATTCTGAATTGACCGTCAATTATATGTTTGTGTCAAAGGAATTAAATTACACGTATATACGTAATTTTAACATAATAATATTCTTACTAGACTCCTCTTGAAATAAAAGATATATTATGACTTAGCGAGAAAAATGTTATTGGTAAGGTAGCGTCAGATACAGAAGATTTCACGCGTTAGTATACTTTGTTGACTTTATCATAGTCACGAACAAATTACACGTCATATTATGTAAGCCGGTCTGAATTTCATACGTGCTCAGAAAAAGGGTTAATTGGATAATCCAATCATAATTTCGAGGTTGAAAATACTCCAATCGAAAACTCCTTTACTTGCAAACTATGGTCATTATGGAAACAAAGTAATATAAACGTTTATAGAAATCACCAATTGATTTATGTACCAATAGGTATAACCGTATAACTATATACCTATTTCGAATGTTAAAAGAAAGTGAATGAACCGAATTATATTTTCATGACTCGTATCTAATAGTTTTGATGAAAATATTTTTATTGTTAATAAATTCTTGTTGATTATTTATTCAAAATCGTTATTTTTGGACTTCTTTGGAGAAAACTATTTCTGATTATTCAGTTAGACTATATTAATGAATGAAAGTTCGGTGCCAGAAGAGTTACATGGAGGGATAATTGATTATTAGTATTTTAAGTAGTTTAATTAATGTTGTACTTAAACCGCACTGCACTGTGCTTTTGCGACGCACGCTAAGACTATCTTAAATCTTGTACTTATAATTATAATTCCATAATATTTTCGTCCATGCAGTATTATTGGCCGAAAGCATTGTCGACGAACAGTGTTTCACGAACAAACGTACAATGCAGTATTTTTAATGTTAAATCGATTCACGTAATTCTAAAATAGGGTTTTGGATATACTTTTCCTTACTTTTTTGTATATAGCTGTAAATTGGTAGGGCGTTTGACTTTTTACATTTTGTGGATCTGTTTTTATACTTTTTTAACTATAGGATTTTACAATATGCGTATGCGTAGGGCGAACAAATAATCATAATTTTCATTAGTCATTCATAATTTGTGTACTTATGTGTTTTAGTAATATTTTTAGATATCGAGGGTTTTATCTGTTATTACATTATTATTATTTTTGTTTTATGTTGAATTAATTATTATATTATACGTATACAACATTGATCAGAAATTCCTTTGATCGATGTTATCACTGTAAAAGTTACTAATCTGTCGAATTTGCCAAGATTTTAAAATTATCTTTAATTATTGTGTTGGACCAGTAAATATTATTTATCACAAAAAATTTAGGGGACCCTATTTCTATTGGGCTTAAAGTACAAACTCAAACCTATTCTATAGTGATTGTGCATTACACATTCCAGATTTCTTTCAATGTAACACAATAACGCATAGTTTAAAATAAATATATAAATGCATATCACTAGCCTTGCGTACTATACAATTTATTCGCACTTGTACTTACGACTTGTAACGTTTTGTAATAAAATAATAATATACTTAGTAAGAAGTAACAAAAAAAATGTGCTGGCGCACCTGCGTCTTGTAATGCGACAGTGCGCCAAAATAGCTTCAGTGTAAGGTTCAAAAAATAAGGTGTCAAACCGGGTTCGGGTTATAATAATACACTTCTCACGTGCATAGAGGCGCCGCAAGCTTTAGAAGCGTGTGACCGGTCAAAAAACCGCGTCGCTCGTACACGTAGGGTGTCATTTTTGCGTAGAACACCTACCAGAGAAACTGTTCCTGTTTGTGCAACGTTTCATATTCCTCAACATAAACATACATCCAAGTGAATTCTATCTTCATTGTCTAGCTATTGTATGCTATTAGCTAGTATTCATCATAATCGAACACGGCAAAGAACTCGTGAAGTAATGAAGTTACTTGGATAACACGTTGACAAATACAAAATTGTTACTCCAACATAACAAACGTTGTCCTGCTCAGATAAAAGAAAACTTAGATACTTTTCTAAACATTATTAAATGTGATATATAAGTATAAATAAAAATATTTAGTACGGTGTAGTAAATATATGCACACATTACGTAGACCGACATGCACTATGTAATATGATGAAAATGAGCCTAACATCTTGGCCTTTCTACATATTATATATTACATAGTGTTAAGGTTTTTTTGGGCACCAATATAATCGATGTTATAGATGTACTTATGGAATGATGACGTCAGACCGAAATATATTTTTCGTGTGCTTTGAAATTACGTAATATTGACTACTTGTACTTAAAGTAAAATGTTGTTTCGGAAATATTTGTTGGGTGTTGTGTATAATATACAGTGATTTATCTATTGTCTAAAGCATGTAAATACAGCATACCTGTGTAGATATATAGGTAACGAGAGTTCAAATATTATAAAGAATAATAAATTATATTTAGTTGGATTTTTCGTTTTTTATTTCACTGTTCCTTTATTGTGCACTAGCTGTTACCCGCAACTTCGACCGCATTTATATACGTATAAATTTGTAAGAATATGTGGGAAACTTGTATGTAAATAAATCGGATATTATGTATGTCTCTATATCGATATCTCACGAACGTCAGTGTCTGTATTATATCGCTTTCTCTTCATCTCAGGATCTATCACTCTATATCAATCAATTACTCATACCCACTCAACTGCTGAGCTGAGAAGACACTGAGCTGTGCTGGCCCGTTACTGAGCCTGCTGAGCTAACACTGAGCTCTGTTGAGCTGAAACCGACCATGGAGTCACGCTCAGCTCTGCTGAGCTGACGCCGAGCTCTGCTGAGCTGACTCCGAACTCTACTGAGCTGACGCCGAGCTGTGCTGAAAAACTGAGCTCTGCTAAGCTGTCGCTGAGCTCTGCTCACCTGACGCCAAGCTTTTCTGAGTAGGTATAACTGAGCTTCCATGAAATGAAACTGAGCTCTACTGAGGTGGAAATAGTGTGACATACATAATTTCAACACTAAAAAATATTATTAAGTTGTTATTTCATGACTTGAAAATAAACTCAATGTATCAAGATTTCGGTTGAAATGGGGAACCGTATACGCTTCTATACTAAGTTACCAGAGAGAATTTATCAATTTATTATCCATGTAAAGACTTAAAACAATCTCATAAAGAAAGTAGGTATTACAAAAGATAAAAATGCTTGACGCCAATGTGTTTGGGGAAAAAGGAAAAGAAAAAAAGATAAATAGATACACAGATAGATAGATAACTCTTTATTAATACCAAAACGTGTATATCACAGAAAGGTCAAACTCAAGATACAATTTAAGAAAAAATACAGTGCGTGGAGTCCGCGCAGAAAAAGTGAAAATTCGTATGTCACTCTCGCTCTGTCTCTTTCTATTCCCCCCTCCCCAGGAGCGTATAACGCAACAGTGCATTCATACCCCTCCATGGTTTCTCGATGCCATTCCGGACGGACGGGTGTATTCCGAAAAAGTCAGTCCTTATCCTGTCCGAAATTCAATCTTGGATCAGTGCTTGAAAGAAGAAAAATGCTTTTTCAAACTAAAACCATAAATCAATCAATTTAATACATATTGAATAAATCCCAAACAACCTCTATCAAAAATTGTATCTCTTTTTAGTAGCTCTATTGAATTGTATGCTCTATTGTAGCTCTGCTGAGCTGCAGCCGAGCTCTGCTGAGCTGACACCAAGCTCTGCTGAGTTGTTGCCGAACTTTGCTGAGCTGTCGCCGGGCTCTGCTGAGCTGACACCAAGCTCTGCTGAGTTGTCGCCGAACTTTGCTGAGCTGTCGCCGAGCCCTGCTGAGCTGTCGCCGGGCTCTGCTGAGCTTTCGCCGAGCTTGGCTGAACTGTCGCCGAAGTCTGCTGAGCAGTCACCGAGCTCTGCTGGGCTGTCGCCGAGCTCTGCTGAGCTGTCGCCGGGCTCTGCTGAGCAGAAACCGAGCTCTGCTGAGCTGTCACCGAGGTCTGCTGAGGTGTCGCCGAACTTTGCTGAGCTGTCACCTGGCTCTGCTGAGCAAAAACCGAGTGTTGAGCTTTCGCCGAGCTCTGCTGAGCAGTCACCGAGGTCTCCTGAGGTGTCGCCGAACTTTGCTGAGCTGTCGCTGAACTTTGCTGAGCTGTCGCCGAGCCCTGCTGAGCTGAAGCCGAGCTATGCTGAGCTGTCGTCGGGCTCTGCTGAGCAGTCTTCGAGCTCTGCTGAGCTATCAACGAGCCCTGCTGTGCTGTCGCCGAGCTCTGCTGAGCAGTCGCCGAGCTCTGATGAGCAGAAACCGAGCTCTGCTGAGCAGTCACCGAGGTCTGCTGAGGTGTCGCCGAACTTCGCCTAGCTGTCACCGGGCTCTGCTGAGCAAAAACCAAGTGTTGAGCTTTCGCCGAGCTCTGCTGAGCAGTCACCGAGCTCTGCTGAGCTGACACCAAGCTCTGCTGAGTTGTCGCCGAACTTTGCTGAGCTGTCGCCGAGCCCTGTTGAGCTGTCGCCGGGCTCTGCTGAGCTTTCGCCGAGCTTGGCTGAACTGTCGCCGAGGTCTGCTGAGCAGTCACCGAGCTCTGCTGGGCTGTCGCCGAGCTCTGCTGAGCTGTCGCCGGGCTCTGCTGAGCAGAAACCGAGCTCTGCTGAGGTGTCGCCGAACTTTGCTGAGCTGTCACCTGGCTCTGCTGAGCAAAAACCGAGTGTTGAGCTTTCGCCGAGCTCTGCTGAGCAGTCACCGAGGTCTCCTGAGGTGTCGCCGAACTTTGCTGAGCTGTCGCTGAACTTTGCTGAGCTGTCGCCGAGCCCTGCTGAGCTGAAGCCGAGCTATGCTGAGCTGTCGTCGGGCTCTGCTGAGCAGTCTTCGAGCTCTGCTGAGCTATCAACGAGCCCTGCTGTGCTGTCGCCGAGCTCTGCTGAGCAGTCGCCGAGCTCTGATGAGCAGAAACCGAGCTCTGCTGAGCAGTCACCGAGGTCTGCTGAGGTGTCGCCGAACTTCGCCTAGCTGTCACCGGGCTCTGCTGAGCAAAAACCAAGTGTTGAGCTTTCGCCGAGCTCTGCTGAGCAGTCACCGAGCTCTGCTGAGCTGACACCAAGCTCTGCTGAGTTGTGCCGAACTTTGCTGAGCTGTCGCCGAGCTCTGCTGAGCAGAAACCGAGCTCTGCTGAGCAGTCACCGAGGTCTGCTGAGCTGCAGCCTAACTCTGCTGAGCTGACACCAAGCTCTGCTGAGTTGTCGCCGAACTTTGCTGAGCTGTCGCCGAGCCCTGCTGAGCTGAAGCCGAACTCTGCTGAGCAGTCACCGAGGTCTGCTGAGCTGCAGCCGAGCTCTGCTGAGCTGACACCAAGCTCTGCTGAGCAGTCACCGAGGTCTCCTGAGCTGCAGCCGAGCTCTGCTGAGCTGACACCAAGTTCTGCTGGGCTGTCGCCGAGCTCTGCTGAGCTGTCGCCGGGCTCTGCTGAGCAGAAACCGAGCTCTGCTGAGCAGTCACCGAGGTCTCCTGAGGTGTCGCCGAACTTTGCTGAGCTGTCGCTGAACTTTGCTGAGCTGTCGCCGAGCCCTGCTGAGCTGAAGCCGAGCTATGCTGAGCTGTCGTCGGGCTCTGCTGAGCAGTCTCCGAGCTCTGCTGAGCTATCAACGAGCCCTGGTGAGCTGTCGCCGAGCTCTGCTGAGCAGTCGCCGAGCTCTGCGGAGCTGTCACCGAGCTCTGCTGAGCAGAAACCGAGCTCTGCTGAGCAGTCACCGAGGTCTGCTGAGGTGTCGCCGAACTTCGCTGAGCTGTCACCGGGCTCTGCTGAGCAAAAACCAAGTGTTGAGCTTTCGCCGAGCTCTGCTGAGCAGTCACAGAGGCCTGCTGAGGTGTCGCCGAACTTTGCTGAGCTGTCGCTGAACTTTGCTGAGCTGTCGCCGAGCCCTGCTGAGCTGAAGCCGAGCTCTGCTGAGCTGTCGCCGGGCTCTGCTGAGCAGAAACCGAGCTCTGCTGAGCAGTCTTCGAGCTCTGCTGAGCTTTCGACGAGCCCTGCTGAGCTGTCGCCGAGCTCTGCTGAGCCATCGCCGAGCTCTGCGGAGCTGTCACCGGGCTCTGCTGAGCAAAACCCGAGTGTTGAGCTTTCGCCGAGCTCTGCTGAGCAGTCACCGAGGTCTGCTGAGGTGTCGCCGAACTTTGCTGAGCAGTCTCCGAGCTCTGCTGAGCTTTCGCCGAGCTCTGCCGAGCTGTCGCCGAGCTCTGCTGAGCAGTCGGCGAGCTTTGCGGAGCTGTCGCCGAGCTCTCCTGAGCGGTCGCCGGGCTCTGCTGAGCAGAAACCGAGGTCTGCTGAGCAGTCTCCGAGCTCTGCTGAGTTGTCCCCGAACTTTGCTGAGCTGTCGCCGATCTCTGCGGAGCTGTCGCCGAGCTCTCCTGAGCTGTCGCCGAGCTCTGCTGAGCAGTCGCCGAGCTCTGCGGAGCTGTCGCCGAGCTCTGCTGAGCAGAAACCGAGCTCTGCTGAGGTGTCGCCGAACTTTGCTGAGCTGTCACCTGGATCTGCTGAGCAAAAACCGAGTGTTGAGCTTTCGCCGAGCTCTGCTGAGCAGTCACCGAGGTCTCCTGAGGTGTCGCCGAACTTTGCTGAGCAGTCGCCGAGCTCTGCGGAGCTGTCACCGAGCTCTGCTGAGCAGAAACCGAGCTCTGCTGAGCAGTCACCGAGGTCTGCTGAGGTGTCGCCGAACTTCGCTGAGCTGTCACCGGGCTCTGCTGAGCAAAAACCAAGTGTTGAGCTTTCGCCGAGCTCTGCTGAGCAGTCACAGAGGCCTGCTGAGGTGTCGCCGAACTTTGCTGAGCAGTCTCCGAGCTTTGCGGAGCTGTCACCGAGCTCTCCTGAGCTGTCGCCGGGCTCTGCTGAGCAGAAACCGAGGTCTGCTGAGCAGTCTCCGAGCTCTGCTGAGCTGACACCAAGCTCTGCTGAGTTGTCCCCGAACTTTGCTGAGCTGTCGCCGAGCTCTGCGGAGCTGTCGCTGAGCTCTGCTAAGCTGTCGCCGAGCTCTCCTGAGCTGTCGCCGAGCTCTGCTGAGCAGTCGTCGAGCTCTGCGGAGCTTTCGCCGAGCTCTGCTGAGCTGACACTAAGCTCTGCTGAGTTGTCCCCGAACTTTGCTGAGCTGTCGCCGAGCTCTGCGGAGCTGTCGCCGAGCTCTGCTGAGCTGTCGCCGAGCTCTCCTTAGCTGTCGCCGAGCTCTGCGGAGCTGTCGCCGAGCTCTGCTGAGCAGAAACCGAGCTCTGCTGAGGTGTCGCCGAACTTTGCTGAGCTGTCACCTGGATCTGCTGAGCAAAAACCGAGTGTTGAGCTTTCGCCGAGCTCTGCTGAGCAGTCACCGAGGTCTTCTGAGGTGTCGCCGAACTTTGCTGAGCTGTCGCCGAGCCCTGCTGAGCTGACACCAAGCTCTGCGGAGCTGTCACCGAGCTCTGCTGAGCAGAAACCGAGCTCTGCTGAGCAGTCACCGAGGTCGGCTGAGGTGTCGCCGAACTTTGCTGAGCTGTCGCTGAACTTTGCTGAGCTGTCGCCGAGCTCTGCTGAGCAGTCGTCGAGCTCTGCGGAGCTTTCGCCGAGCTCTGCTGAGCTGACACTAAGCTCTGCTGAGTTGTCCCTGAACTTTGCTGAGCTGTCGCCGAGCTCTGCGGAGCTGTCGCCGAGCTCTGCTGAGCTGCCGCCGAGCTCTCCTAAGCTGTCGCCGAGCTCTGCTGAGCAGTCGCCGAGCTCTGCGGAGCTGTCGCCGAGCTCTGCTGAGCAGAAACCGAGCTCTGCTGAGGTGTCGCCGAACTTTGCTGAGCTGTCACCTGGATCTGCTGAGCAAAAACCGAGTGTTGAGCTTTCGCCGAGCTCTGCTGAGCAGTCACCGAGGTCTTCTGAGGTGTCGCCGAACTTTGCTGAGCTGTCGCCGAGCCCTGCTGAGCTGAAGCCGAGCTCTGCTGAGCTGTCGCCGAGCTCTCCTGAGCTGTCGCTGAGCTCTGCTGAGCAGTCGCCGAGCTCTGCGGAGCTGTCGCCGAGCTCTGCTGAGCAGAAACCGAGCTCTGCGGAGCTGTCACCGAGCTCTGCTGAGCAGAAACCGAGCTCTGCTGAGCAGTCACCGAGGTCGGCTGAGGTGTCGCCGAACTTCGCTGAGCTGTCACCGGGCTCTGCTGAGCAAAAACCAAGTGTTGAGCTTTCGCCGAGCTCTACTGAGCAGTCACCGAGGTCTGCTGAGGTGTCGCCGAACTTTGCTGAGCTGTCGCTGAACTTTGCTGAGCTGTCGCCGAGCTCTGCTGAGCTGAAGCCGAGCTCGGCTGAGCTGTCGCCGGGCTCTGCTGAGCATAAACCGAGCTCTGCTGAGCAGTCTCCGAGCTCTGCTGAGCTTTCGACGAGCCCTGCTGAACTGTCGCCGAGCTCTGCTGAGCAGTCGCCGAGCGCTGCGGAGCTGTCACCGGGCTCTGCTGAGCAAAAACCGAGTGTTCAGCTTTCGCCGAGCTCTGCTGAGCAGTCACCGAGGTCTGCTGAGGTGTCGCCGAACTTTGCTGAGCAGTCTCCGAGCTCTGCTGAGCTTTCGCCGAGCTCTGCCGAGCTGTCGCCGAGCTCTCCTGAGCTGTCGCCGGGCTCTGCTGAGCAGAAACCGAGGTCTGCTGAGCAGTCTCCGAGCTCTGCTGAGCTTTCGCCGAGCTCTGCTGAGCTGACACCAAGCTCTGCTGAGTTGTCCCCGAACTTTGCTGAGCTGTCACCGAGCTCTGCGTAGCTGTCGCCGAGCTCTGCTGAGCTGTCGACGAGCTCTCCTGAGCTGTCGCCGAGCTCTGCTGAGCAGTCGCCGATCTCTGCGGAGCTGTCGCCGAGCTCTGCTGAGCAGAAACCGAGCTCTGCTTAGCAGTCACCGAGGTCTGCTGAGCTGTCGCCGGGCTCTGCTGAGCTTTCGCCGAGCTTGGCTGAGCTGTCGCCGAGCTCTGCTGAGCTGTCGCCGGGCTCTGCTGAGCAGAAACCGAGCTCTGCTGAGCAGTCACCGAGGTCTGCTGAGGTGTCGCCGAACTTTGCTGAGCTGTCACCTGGCTCTGCTGAGCAAATACCGAGTGTTGAGCTTTCGCCGAGCTCTGCTGAGCAGTCACCGAGGTCTGCTGAGGTGTCGCCGAACTTTGCTGAGCTGTCGCTGAACTTTGCTGAGCTGTCGCCGAGCCCTGCTGAGCTAAAGCCGAGCCCTGCTGAGCTGTCGCCGAGCTCTGCTGAGCAGTCGCCGAGCTATGCGGAGCTGTCGCCGAGCTCTGCTGAGCAGAAACCGAGCTCTGCTGAGCTGTCACCGAGCTCTGCTGAGCTGTCGCCGGGCTCTGCTGAGCAGAAACCGAGCTCTGCTGAGCTGTCACCGAGGTCTGCTGAGGTGTCGCCGAACTTTGCTGAGCTGTCACCGGGCTCTGCTGAGCAAAAACCGAGTGTTGAGCTTTCGCCGAGCTCTGCTGAGCAGTCACCGAGGTCTGCTGAGGTGTCGCCGAACTTTGCTGAGCTGTCGCTGAACTTTGCTGAGCTGTCGCCGTGCCCTGCTGAGCTGAAGCCGAGCTCTGCTGAGCTGTCGCCGGACTCTGATGAGCAGAAACCGAGCTCTGCTGAGCAGTCTCCGAGCTCTGCTGAGCTTTCGCCGAGTCCTGCTGAGCAGAAACCGAGCTCTGCTGAGCAGTCTCCGAGCTCTGCTGAGCAGTCTCCGAGCTCTGCTGAGCTTTCGCCGAGCTCTACCGAGCTGTCGCCGAGCACTGCTGAGATTGTGTGCCTGAGTGTCTGAGGCAGTGTCTGAGTGTCTGACAGTGAGTATCTGAGTGTCTGATGAGTGTCTGAGGGTCTGAGAGTGAGTGCCTGAGTGTCTGAGTTTCTGAGATTGTGTGTCTGAGTGTCTGATAGTGAGTGTCTGAGGGTCAGAGTGAATGTCTGAATATCTGAGTGAGTGTCTGAGTGTCTGAGGGTCAGAGAGTGAGTGTCTAAGATTCTGAGATTGTGTGTCTGATGAGTGTCTGAGAGTGAGGGTCTGATGAGTATCTGAGGGTCTGAGAGCAAGTGTCTGAGTGTCTGAGAGTGAGTGTCTGATTGTCTGAGAGTGAGTGTCTGAGGGTCTGAGAGTGAGTGTCTGAGTTTCAGAGATTGCGTGTCTGAGAGTGAGTGTCTCTGTGTAAGATTCTGATGTGTGGCTGAGGGTCTGAGTTTGAGTGTCTGATGAGTGTTTGAGTGTGAGTGTCTGAGAGTGAGTGTCTGTGTGCGTGTCTGAATGTCAGAGTGAGTGTCTGATGGTCTGAGTGTATGATGAGTATCTCAGTGTGAGGACCTTACCGTCTTACCACAAGACATTTACAGCAGAATTTAACAGATGATTCTACCTATCTTTTTATCATATACCTACTGATGATTTTTAAATTTTTATCATACGTAAGGGCCGCATTTTCTCTTAACTTTATTAACACAACGAACACAAACAGTTACTGAAACACTTCCCAGTGTTTCAGTAGGTATTTGTGGTTGTTGTGTCAAATTGTGTGAACTGTTACCTACTTACCTTATTTTATTTATTTGAAATACAACAAACAAGTATTGATGTGTTAGAACTATAGTTTAGTCTGCAATAAAGAATAATAAAAAATATCTGGAAGACCGAGCTTTGCTCGGTTTTTTTTTTATGAATTGTTTTTTTTTACATAGGCCTCCCCTACACATTTCCAGGAAGAACGATTCCGAGCCCTTTCCATCCATCGACTTCCCGCGATCTTAACAATGTCGTCGGTCCATCTGGTGGGTGGGCGCCCTACGCTTCGTCTCCCGGTTCGTGGTCGCCATTCGAGAACCTTTATTCCCCAACGGTTGTTCGAGCTATATGGCCTGCCCATTGCCACTTCAACTTACTAACTCTACGAGCTATGTCGTGTTATATTTAAGTACGAATTACTAATAAAATTATGAAATATGAATAATATTTTTCGATCTTACCGATAGAATGATAAAAAAATATGAACAGGTTATGAAAAGAAAAAAAACATAAAAAACACGAATAAAATGACATCAAATGTCATTTTATTCGTGTTTTTTATGTTTTTTTTCTTTATATATACCTACTTAGTCAGGTCATAAGTATTGTCACACAGTAAAAACTTTTCTTTTAGAATGCTGGCCACAAAAAAGTTTGTTGAATTCGAATTTCGAATTGTTCATGAAAATAAAAATGTATACTTTTTAGAATTTTACTCATTTTTAAATATGGAGTGGACGCTTAAAGAAGACCGTGTTGCAGTTATTGCGCTGAATCGTTGCGGTTACGCGCCAATTCAAATTTTTGATATACTGAAAAATTTGAATATAACCAAGAGATTCGTTTATCGTACCATCAAACGATACAATGAAGACTCTAGTGTAGATGACAGGTCAAGAAGTGGTCGCCCTCGGTCTGTTAGGACTCCAGCAGTGATAAAAGCTGTGAAGGCGCGAATTCAAAGAAATCCCAAACGTAAGCAGAAACTGTTGGCCCTTCAGATGGGATTAAGCAGAACCACGGTGAAAAGGGTGTTAAATGAAGACTTAGGGCTTCGATCATATCGAAGAAAAACAGGACATCATTTGAATGCTCGTCTAATGGACCTGAGACTGAAGAGATGCCGCGCTTTGTTGAAGCGGTACGCGGGAAAAAAATATCGGGAAATTCTTTTTTCGGATGAAAAAATTTTTACCGTAGAAGAGAGCTACAACAAACAAAATGATAAGGTGTACGGCGTACGCACAGTCGCACACAGTAGTGAAGAAGCGAGCAACCGTATTCCGCGTGTCCAACGAGGTCATTTTCCATCCTCGCTCATGGTATGGTTGGGAGTGTCTTATTGGGGCTTAACAGAGGTACATTTTTGTGAGAAAGGTGTAAAAACGAATGCAGTTGTGTATCAAAATACAGTCCTGACGAACCTTGTGGAACCTGTTTCTCATACCATGTTTAATAACAGGCACTGGGTATTCCAACAAGATTCGGCGCCAGCTCATAGAGCGAAGAGCACACAAGACTGGCTGGCGGCGCGTGAAATCGACTTCATCCGGCACGAAGACTGGCCCCTCCTCCAGTCCAGATTTGAATCCGCTAGATTACAAGATATGGCAACACTTGGAGGAAAAGGCGTGCTCAAAGCCTCATCCCAATTTGGAGTCACTCAAGACATCCTTGATTAAGGCAGCCGCCGATATTGACATGGACCTCGTTCGTGCTGCGATAGACGACTGGCCGCGCAAATTGAAGGCGTATTCAAAATCACGGAGGTCATTTTGAATAAACTTTAGTGTCATAAGAATCTATGTTTTGTTAAGTTCATTTTGGTATATAAATGGTTACATAATGAATAAACTTGTTTCAATTATTTTATATAAAACATGTGACAGAATTTATGACCTGACTAGGTATATATAAGAATATATATATACAATATGTATATATATATATATAATAATAAATATATATTATATATATATATATATATATATATACAAGAATTGCTCATTTAAAGATATAAGATAAGATAATAATCCCCACCAACATTTCAATGCTGGTTGGTTGGTTATGGGAGCCCTTTTTTGGAAAGTTATATATATTTATAATATTATATATATAAGTCTTAATGTCTCTGGTGGGGACAACTTGTACGGATTATAGGTACCTACCAGGGATGTTACGGAGGTGGTTTAATCGGAACCGAAGTCGGAGTCGGAGTTTTTAAATTTGCTTTGTCGGAACCGGAGTCGGAGTCGGAGTCGGAAGCGGAGTCGGAGGCGGTGGCGGATGAGATAAGTGTTAAGGGCTGGCCTAATAAAATAAAGTTGTACAAACCATATATTTGGGTATAATCAGCTTGTTTAACATTAAAAATTATTATTCACGTTTTCAGTAACAGATCTAAATTAAATTACGAGTAAAAATCAATAAACTTATGAATGAAAATGAAAGAATGACTTAATCTGCGATTCCGTAAATGTAATTTAGAGCGGTCAATCAGTGGCAAATTATCAAAAGATCAATAAATTGTATTTAATAAACAAAAGCTTCGCAGCTTTGTCTCCGTCTAATCGATTTCATAATGGGTCATAGATTAGACCAGCACCACTAAAGAGTTGTTCACTTGCTACTGAGCTTGGTGGACACGACAAATATTGACGGGCAATCGATTGGAGAGCTTGGAATTTTGTACTTCCATTCACTTTCCACCACAGTAAGGGGTCATCACCTATGGGAATACGTTTTTCTCTCTTGTACTCATTAAGCACACCTTTCAATATAAGAAATTTGTCCAACATTGCATGTTGGTCGGATGTGGTATCACCGTCATCATCGCGGCTCAACAATATATTTGATAAAATTGCTTGAACATTAATATTGCTAGCAGCTCCGCTATCCAATACCTATGCTTTGACCTCCGATTCAAACCTCCGATTGAAATGTTTCGGATCCGAAGTCGGAACCGGAGGTGCAATATTAATCGGAAGTTCTGACGTATCGGATTCGGAGTCGAAGCTCCGTAACATCCCTGGTACCTACCTAACCAATTGCAGGAATAATCCTTAGCCTAGGATACGAATAGGTATTCTATGCCCTAGCCTAAGTTGTATTAGTTAGCTATGAAGAGCAGAAATTGAAACAAATCGTTTTGTTGCACCGCTTTATTCATTTATAGGTATACGAATACATACATTTTGTCAACTGCATAAACTTCAGTGCCTACATACTACCTAAACAATGGTTAATATTGTCCGTAAGTTATTCTTCTATACACATCGGGTCGGGTGACTAACATTCATTTATATACTACGAGGTCTATAAGAAACAATAACTTCTAATAATGAAGGCAAGATAAATTTTTTTCAATCTACTGTAAATTTGTTATAAATATTACAATTTTTACAAACATAGAAAAGTTTCAGAGTAGGGGTGCTTTCACTTCAAATATTTTTTGCTCAAACATTTTGCGACGACGATCATACACTTTATACAGTGCCCCATAAATTTAGCCCAACCGGCAGGGGTGATGCCACCTCATAATGACCTATATAATTGCTATTATTAGGGGCATAAGTAACTGGTGGATAATATTATACTATGGGTGATACAGTCAGTATGTGTTCTTAAAATAGTTTATTTAAGTATATTAAACTATGTTACATACCTCCTGGCTTTTATATCCCAAATAAATAAATAAAATTTAACTAGCTGTATGCAAGTCGAGCGTTAGTCGATAACGACTTATTTGTTATAAAAATATTGTTTAACCAAACAGTTCAGGCTGCTATTTTTTTAAACTGAGAATTGCGAACAACTAGGTTACAGAAATGGAAAGGGTCATGAACACCTGAATCATATTTCACAGGTGTATGTTCTGCAATGGGACACTCAGTTGTTTGTTTGA
Organism: Hylaea fasciaria; assembly: GCA_905147375.1. Lineage (NCBI taxonomy): Eukaryota > Metazoa > Arthropoda > Insecta > Lepidoptera > Geometridae > Hylaea > Hylaea fasciaria. Next base: position 5,800,632 of record LR990201.1, read on the forward strand.
GAGCAAATCTACATTTAATAACAGGGACTTAAATGACCTATACTAAAATTACCAATTGCAAATATCAGTGTTTAATATTGCTTTATAACAGGATACATAATAATATGTCAGAATTGTATAGTGTATACTACAACATCATAATGTTAATTTTTAACATATAAATAACATCTAACCTGCAGTAATTTTGATAACATATAAGCTACTGTGCTTGTATACGGGATTAATTTCAACAGCAGCAGGCAAATAGCACAAAACTCAGTTAGTACCTATTGCTTTAATGTATAACTTTATATATTTTTTTTAGTGTATTCTTTATGAACAGCAGGCATAATGACTTGTACTTGGGACTGGGAATGTTTTCTAGAAATGCAATATGATTGATTGGATTTTGATACTAAGTAATAACTCTCTCATAGGCTACTCAATTGATGAATATACATTTAATCGCGAAAAATAACTCGTGCATAATATAGATACAAAAATATGACTAGCACTATTTTATATTCACACAAATTCCATCGCAATACTGGAATGACTTTGACTCTACAAAGCGTCAAAACAAAATAATCCACTAAAACTTAAATACTTATCACATTTTCTCAAAAATTTCAAAAATTGATTAGGAAATATTTTATGCATCTCACTATCCGCTACTAAATGTTCTATAAAACAACGATATCTACATTATATTTGTATGTGTTAGTACATTAAATAATGAGATTTTGAGATCTATTCAATATTATAAAATTAAAAACAAGTCTAAATCATTACGCTTATTAATATGATATTAATACTGTTTAAATTTTATAACAAAAACGTAAGCAGCACCTTAAATATAAACAATAAATATATTAAAGGTCAGCATGATTTATTTAGTAAGTATAATAAATAATTTATATATTCTCACAACTATACGAATGCTGTACGAATGTAAACTTTAACAAGCATAATATAAATTTACTTAATATGTATTCAAAAATAACTATCGATTTCTTGTACGATATTAGTTTTATTTTAGTAAATTTCATTACTTGAGTTCAAAAATTGACTATAACATTTTAATAATATCGGTATTTAGTTTAGACGATACTTGTTGGCATTGGCTTACCACCACCAATGGGTAGGAGGCACGCCATCAATGCATTCAATACTTTATTGTACTAGCACTAACTAATCTACAATTTGCATAGCGATTTTACAACTTTGGTCTACTCGGTATTGTTGGATTAAATTGTATAAAACAGTGATTAAATAGTCGACAAACGTATTAATTAGTTTGTCTGACAACAATACTGATTATTATTTAATTTGTAATGATACAATCCAAATAGTTCTCTCGGGTTTGATGATTCACGACGGTTCTATATTGATTGTTCTCATAAATTGACATCGAGTTGAGCTAGGCAGACTGGAAGTCATTCCATATCATTTGGCTCTGTTATTTCATTATCGGCTGTAGTTTTGCTTCAATAAGTTACACAAGAAGCGTCAAGAACCTGCCGGAACATCTTTTTAAAAGCTTTTAACAGAGACAGCAAGGAAATGGCGCGGCAATAGCGTCATAATAAAAGGCGGATAATACACAGAGACGATGCACGGAGATCTTCGAAAGTGATCCGTGACCTCGACGTCACCGTCTCTGTGGATTATCGCACCTTGGCATATTTTCTTTGTACTACTAAATCGTCGCGACAATGGCACCAATTCTGTTACCACACACTAAAGTAAAACTTTATTTCAAAGATCTAAACTGTTAGCGTCTCTTTAATTTGTATAAGGTTTGAAAGTGACAACAAATAATTTGACAGGGCAAAAGTAAAAACATTAGTCTGTAAACAGAATCGATAGCAGTTTCGCTCGTGAAGTCCGCCTTAACCGTCCCGTGTCGCTTCTCATTCTAAAAGGTTTCGTACGAGTGAGAATCCTATTTGTCACATAGACCGGCACGCACAAACGAGCACATTTTGAATCACGGTAAAAGACTAATGCACTTTTACATTTCACATCTCACCAGACTACTTTGTTATGCGAGATTGCAGTGAAATCTAAAAATAAACCAATCCAAACCTGTGTTTCAAACGCGATCGACATCCGCTCCCCTCCGCTATGTGTTCCTAGTTGGAGTTCACTCCTTCTTGTTGTGTATGTTGTCGTGGCAGCGCTGGCAGACGCGCACGGGGCGCAGCGCCCTGAGGCGGCGCACGGGCGCCTCGTACCGCGAGCAGCGCCCGCAGAACACGGCGCCGCACTCGCGGCAGTGGTGGCGCCGCTCCCCTCCGCTATGTGTTCCTAGTTGGAGTTCACTCCTTCTTGTTGTGTATGTTGTCGTGGCAGCGCTGGCAGACGCGCACGGGGCGCAGCGCCCTGAGGCGGCGCACGGGCGCCTCGTACCGCGAGCAGCGCCCGCAGAACACGGCGCCGCACTCGCGGCAGTGGTGGCGCCGCTCCCCTCCGCTATGTGTTCCTAGTTGGAGTTCACTCCTTCTTGTTGTGTATGTTGTCGTGGCAGCGCTGGCAGACGCGCACGGGGCGCAGCGCCCTGAGGCGGCGCACGGGCGCCTCGTACCGCGAGCAGCGCCCGCAGAACACGGCGCCGCACTCGCGGCAGTGGTGGCGCCGCTCCAGCGCCGTGAACCGCACCTGACACGTGAGAACAACTTACATGTTGTCACTACAACTCGGCTTACAGACGACGGCTATCAAAGATCGATACTGCATATAACTTGTAAAATGACTTGTATGACTAGTAAAAGTGCGATTTATTGCCTATTTACAATAAATGATTTGACTTTGACTTTGAAATAGAAACTTGACGCTTTATTATTTTTCGTAGATCTCAAGTAAACCAGCTTTATTTTTGGCAACGTTGCGTCCTTTCTATGAATATCGAGATAAGATTTTCGCTTAGGTTGCGACGCGCCTCGTTATTACACTTTTTTTCTGAACGCAAATTTTTTATTCCTCATTTCTAGTGTCCAAATATCGCAAACCATAATCGAGCGTCAGTAAATGCGCTTTCTTTCTATACGTTGAATGTTAACGAAGCTATATGACATTTGATGGTTACGCTCGTCTGTATTTGTCTATGATCGGCGTATGTGTGGAGGTGACTACATAATTATTATGAATATGAATACATATGAATATATATATGATATATATGAATACATTATTACAACTGGAGCCTCACCTGGCACTGCGTGCAGTACGGCGCCGTGTCGTCCCGTATCCAGTGGTCGGCGGGGCCGCCCTTGGCCCCCGACGCGCTCGTCATGTCCGGCGCAGACCAGCGGAAGATCTAGACAGAACAGCAAACGTTCTAGAAATTCCGAACGACATACTAGGATCCGTTATTTCGTTAGTTTCTAATGCTAACTAATGCCCGGTCGTGCTATCTCTCTTTAATTAAAAATAGAAAAAGGCCCATCTTCTACGATAACGTGTCAGTTTTCACTAGCTCGACATAATACGTGTCAACTAGCGCTTTTGTACGAAGATCCTGTACAGCGCCCCTACCGACGCGTTTATGAACGAAAAATCTTCATACAAAGCGCTAGTTGACGCGTACTATGTCGAGCTCGTAAAAACTCACACTAGTCTATGCTAGGGGTTCAGAAAAGGGGCATAAATGCACAAACCGTGAGAATCCCAAATTAGGAAAATCCAACAAAAAGCGGGAGGGTAAAGTAGAACATTATTTTTAAAAAGTAGAACATTATCTATCCTAAAGACAGTAGGTGTTGGTACCCTGCCGCGCGCGTCCCCGACGGCGAGCCCCCGGCCGCCGCGCGCCGCCGCCAGCGCCGTGACGGAGGCGGGGCAGGCGTTGTCGCGCCGCTCGTACGCCGTGTGCATCGTCAGCTTGCCGCGCAGCACCAGCCGCCGCCGCCAGCGCGCGCCGCCCTCTGCGGACCCACCCGCGCCCACGTCGTCACCGAGGCCAACTTCCGACATGCGCTTACACTGAACGCAACATATACACTGCTAACGCGCGGTACATGTTGTGAGACCCGTGACCACCGTGAACGTCTCAGTATGACGTCACTTCTGACGTCAAACGGTTACAGCGCACACGGTGAGCGTTGAAAGCGTCTATTGGAACACACGTGTGTGCGCTGTGAACGCTTTTAGCGCATTTCGGAACGCGGCCTAAATCCACAACCCGTATCCGTCCCCTATTGCGCATGGGCTTCACCGTTCGTGAGGATCGGGTCATAATCTCATAATCCAACACGGACTCGGTCTGGATTGGTGGATCGCGTACCTCTGCGATAATTCTAGGGCATGTTTTCCACGACGTTTACTTTCAGTCGTCGTTTAGTTACATCGCAACACAATACAATAAAATATATCTCCTACTCCTACCGTAAAACGGGGCGAATAAGACACAGCAACTAAAATAAATAGTACATTACGATACAAGCTGTCTAAGTAGTATATTAATACACGGCGGCGTGAAGTTAGCGCCCGAGCGAAGCGAGGGTGCTAACCGCCGTGTATTTAATATACTTACTTGTGCAGCGAGTATCGTATACTATTTTATAGCACGTGCGACATAAACCCGCCATCCATTTAATTTATTTAAAAATAATCTTCTAATTAATGCAATGAAAAGATGTTCATTTGACTCTTAGTAATAAACACACAAATTTTAATGCGGGTAGGTTGGCATTCCACCAGTAGAGAACGGGAAATCACAATTTATACATATTTTTTGTTTGTGGATTGGTTAATGTGATATTGTTTCAGATTTAATATTGTTCAGTTTAAATAATAGTCAAACAGGTTTCAACTAAAAACCAGTGAAAAAATATCAATAGTGTAGGGCTTCATTTTGTGACCGAATCTTTATCGTAACGTGAATACCTAGGTACTTAAAATATAGGAATCTGTGATTGATCTGGTTTGTGCATAAATGTATTCACTATGAGACTATATTATATCATATGGTGTATAATAATTGAAAGTGTGTGTATTCAGTGAAAATAGTTCATGTGTCGGTTACATTTTATGTAAACAACAAAAAACACAACATTTCTAAATCAAGTAAGTATTCTTATGTTTCAATAATATATTAGAAATTGAATAATCCTATTAGAAATTGAATAAAAATATGTACAGTGTACGGTTAATATCGCTAACTTAGGTATAGCGTTTTCACGTAATATTGTCCGACGAAGACCAAAATGAAAACATGCAGAAATATGGCGCCAAAGACATTGGCGTTTCGGTCCCACACGTTACAGGTTATACGTATCTTCTCTTGCTTACTATGAGTTTGTGAGTGGTGTAAAAATGTATGACTGATTAGCTTTGGTTCAGTACTACGCTCGCAACGATGGCTATATTCTTCAACGGTGTGAAGTTAGTGAACATCAGGCCGTTTAAAAATGCGCTACTTTGAACAGCGCAAAGCGTGACCTAAGTGCGGGTTTAGGTCGCACGGTGCTATAAAAGCCTTTAGAACACTCCTGACGTCCCTACGCGTCGTTTGGTATGCAATCACCACTTTTTAACACAAAGACTAAAACATTCATTTGTAACGGAGGTAAATCTGACCTATTGGAAATGGTCCAAAATCTTTCCCGTGCTATCTCTATTCACCCCGCGAGTCCCATTCATCCCGTACTGTTGCACAAACTAAGATAACAGACCCGCGTCCGCAGTGTCCCGGCTCGGCTTGGCGGGCTGCGGCGGCGGGGCGGGCGCGGACACCACCACGAAGGACTCCGTGAGGCTGGTGTCGGACTTGCTGGCTCGCAGGCCGGGCTCCGGCGCCGCCTCCAGCGACGTGCGCGGAGTCTCCAGGGAGCCGGTCTCGCTGGACTCGCCTATGCTGCCGCCGCCTACGCCGCAAACATTGTATTCATTTATTTGGAAGACTACATAGCAGCAGTTTTTTTTATTGTGAACTAGCTGTGCCCGCGACTTCGTCCGCGTGGAATAGTGATAAAATTCACTTTTTAAACCTTCCCTGGACTTCCACAAATCATTCAAGACCAAAATCAGCCAAATCGGTCCAGCCGTTCTCGAGTTTTAGCGAGACACACGAACAGCATTTGATTTTTATATATATAGAAGATAGGTAAGCGTTTGACATAATTAATTGACATGCATTGATGCATGGTGAAGTATGTTTGCCTAGAAGATACCTCTATTAAGATTTCTATAAGATAGCTATTCATTCTCGACTTGATAACAACTACTTGAGAGTATTTTTCTAGATAGATTCATGACGGATATGGATAATGAATCTACTCGGATTGATCCAGGATTTAGGGCAACTTACATTGATATAGCTTAAGTGAGATTTCGTTCTTAAAGCTCCGGTTCATTCGCATAATATTCACATGTTACAAAAGTTATTCCGCATATTGGCAGGGATATTTGATGTGAAGATAGATATTACCCTAAATTGAAAGAAAGAAACTATTTATCCCGGAAATCGTGAATGAAACCGCGTGGCAAGCAAGTAGGAACACAAAACGTTAAAAATCTCAACTTACTTTTCCTAAACAACGGGTTCGCCTTGGATTTCCGCCTCAGCACAACATTGCCTTGCTTTTGTAACTTGCTCCGGTGCGTTTGAGCATCTTTATCGTCGTCGATGTCTTTCTCGTTATCACAGTCTTGTTTAGCTTCGTCACAGGAGTCTGTGACGTCATCGTGCCGGGGTTCCGTCGGCTCGGCGCGGTCCGAGTACTCGGTCGGACGGTCCTCGTTGTCGCTGCACGTGTCCTTCTCGTCGTGTCTCCGCGCCGACTCCTTGGCGCTCGTCTCGCAAGCGTCGGAGAGTGAACTTTCCGAACCAGATTTTGTTAAGTTGCCTGGAAGAATACAATTTAGAGTCGGCGACGACACTTTAGAAAACAAATATCCGGTTTATGCTACAGATCTATTTGGTTTATACAAAGGGGTGGTTTTCTGAGATACATAATCAATATAATAATTTAAAAAAAAACATTCTCTAAGCTACAATATTGGGGGGGTTGGACTATTCGAATATAATTAACTATAGACAATCGCGTCTAAACAATTTTATGTATATAAACGAACTTGCCCACTGGTAGCGGGTTTTAAGACTAGGGTTGACTTTATTTTATGTTTGTTCTGAAAATAAAATCCATCAGACAAATTCCTCAATATAGTATAGCATATACCTTTGTTCTCCTGTTCCTGCGACAGACTCATCTGTTTGACTAGTGCCTCCACTCGTTTTATTGCCGCTTCCCTATCACACGACTCCATTTCTTCAGTCTTTGGCTCGCTCTCCGTCTTTTCATCTTGTTCCGCCTTCAAGTCTATTTCCGACTTGAAGTCTTGGTCCGTTTTCAAGTCTTCGCTGTCTCGCGCCGAGGCTTGGTCTTTGTCCGCGTCTGTCGAGGACGTCGGGTCGACGCTGACCGTTTCCATGCTCTCGGCTCGCTCTTCAGCCGTTTCGGGTATATAGTCTATGGACCACATCTGAAAATGAACACAAAATAATAACTGTAGTAGGTATGTGTTTTATTTTCACGTGGAAATGGGATAATTCAGATAAACTGCCCGCTACCGCGATACCGCACTGCTGTATACTTGGATATGCATAGACTATCAAATGGGTTTCAATTCTGTTGTGTTTTCATGTTTGCTACGTCAGATTATATTATATTACACATCATTTAAAAACCAATTTCAAAGGATATCAATTCAGATCGGTCAAATAGAAACTTCATCAAAATCGGTTCAGTAGTTTAGTTTTGTTCGATCAAAATAAGTGGGAAAAATATCATCCAAACCTAAAATCGATTTAAGCCTTCTTTTTTTCAATATTGATATAATGGTACTATGGATGTTCTCGCAGCGTCCTCACCCTGACCACGCCGTCGGTGGAGCCGGTCATGACCACGTTGAGCGGGTCCCACTCGCGCGCCTGGCTGAAGGCCACGCACAGCACCTGCTGCGAGCGCTCGCCCGCCGCCGTGTCCACCGCGCCCAGCGGGGAGCCGTTGATGGACCACGCGTGCAGCCAGCTGCCGCTGCACGTCGCGATGTCGCCCTGCCCACCGAACTCTACGTTACGTTGATGTTACGTTATGTTGACGTTACGTTATGTTGAGGTTACGTTAAACCGTCGTTTTCGGGTCGCCCGCCGATTGACTTCAAGTGATGCATTTGCATTACAACTAAACTTTAACATTTCTGAAATGCCGAACTCATTAATTTTAGATTTCAGATTATCTCGAACCATATAGCTAAAAACACTCCTGACGAAGTCACTTATCAAACACAAAAGACTAATCAAAGGTACGAGTTAAAAATGTATGCCGTTAGAAGATGATGGAATCGGGTATCGAAGTCTATAATTATAAATATAAAACAAATTTATGTCAGTTACACAATTTATAATTCCAGAACGGCTGAACCGATTTTTACGATCTTTATTTTAGAGAGAGCAACGAGCGATATTATTTGGATAGGACATGGTTTGTCTCGCAGGTCTCACCGTGAGATCGTCGATGGCGAGCGCGGAGACGGGCGACGCGGGCGCGGCGCGCGGCGGCAGCAGCTGGCGCACGAAGGCGCCGCGCTCCACGTCCCACACGATGACCTGCCCGTCGCGGCTGCCGCTGGCCACCAGGTTGTAGGCGGGGGACGCCGCCAGGCACGTCACCGCCTCCTCGTGCCCGTACAGGCACGTCTTCACGGCCAGCCGGCGGCGCCGCGCCCAGTACTGCCACACCGTCACCACCTGGGGGCGGAAATTACGTCGAAGTCGAGTCAAATTTCTTAGGCGTCTATTCGATCATCGATAAGAGAACGAAAACTGAGAGTAAAATTTTATATGCGTCACATTTGGACATAATTTCGTTACATGAGAGAGAGAAGAAATATATGACGTTACGACAAAAATTTAACTATAGCATCCCGACCAGAGTCGTGGTCTCGACTGCGACTCGAATAGATTACCGACTACCTGACTGACTAAGAAACGACATTTACCTACGATAAAACAAGAAAAAACACACTTGACACACTGAATATCAAAGCCTAAACAATGCGTCCTCACCGTGCTGGTCCCCGCGGTGACGATGGTCTTGGCGGACGGACACACGCAGGCGACCAGCTCCCCGCAGGCCTGCGCCACGGCCTCGCACACGAACACCGCCTTGTCGTTGTCGTAGTTCCCGATGCGCAGCGAGTGGTCGGCGAACCCCCACGCCACGTACTTGTTGTACGCGGGCGGCATCAGCACCTTGTTCTGTTCCACCGCCAGGATCGCCTTGTCCGTGTACAGGATCTGGCCGACCGGACCTTTCACCTCTGCAATTGGAAGAGGGATATGATGCGCATACGACGCAGATATAGACACACTTCTGTATGTAACAGTTACACGCGCCTGCTAAATTGTAGAGTTTGCGTGGAAAAGATAACTGTATCTGTATCTGTATTCACGCAATACTGTCGAGTTACCTTTGACGGGTTGTAACGATGGTCTCAAGTTCTCCAAATTGTGGAAGAATAACTTCTCTGGCGGGGTGATTCCTTGCGATGGTATGATGTTATTCGGGTCTAGTATGGTCGAACTTCTCTGGGACATTTTCTTGCTCGGATGCGCCTTTTTGAACAGCTGCTTTGGTATTTGGCCAAAGTTGTTTATGAATCCGATTGTGGCGTTCTTTTTTAGCGGGTCGTCGATACTGAAACAAAATAGAAGCGTGCTACTGGTTAGTATGCGTTATAAATCACTGGCGCAGTCTGTGGGATACATTGTTGAACCAACAACATAATATTTACTCATAAATATCTACTTTGAACAGATGACGGAACACTATAAATGCCTTGACAATGGTGATGTTTCTTGTGCTGGTATTCGAACTCGAGATCTATGTAATGGGGCAGTCGATAGGATAAATACTGAATCTAACAGCATATAGAATTGCCCACAAATGTGTTACAATTCTCAAGGGCAGTCGTTTAATATAGCTTGTCTGAACACGAGATCCATTGGCGCAGACTGTAGGATAGTGATCAGAAAGGCCAAGCCAATATCTCACTTACTTGTAAATATCCACGTTGCCTTCATAAAACAGATGGTGGAACACGTTGTTAGCCTCAACGGCGGCTGCTCCTTGCTGCTTGTATCCGAAGACGAGATCTATCCAATGGTGCAGTCGGTGGGAGACGAAGTCCGACTCTAGAGCCGCGCGATGAAGGCGGATGAATTCTCGAGGATCGCCGCGCGCCCACGGGGGAAGTACGGTGTCGCCTAACGCTACTCCAGACTGCTTGCTACCTGCAATAAAAGTTATGTTAGATATCCTCTTTATGAACATGAACTGGGAATCAAGAAAATAGTTTGAGATTTATTGTTTGCTATTGTATATTACTCTTAATAACCATATAATTGAAGTGGTGTTTCCATTGCTTTTAGACTGCACCTTACCTAAGTCGAAGTTATTTGAGTTAACCAGAAACTCGGGCAAATAGAAAAACTCTGGTATCAACTCTTTCACGTCCGCCATGTTGTGTCGCGACGCCGAATTCCACGCTTCTTTAACCGAGTGGAACATTCTGGAAGAAACAAGACCGATCGTTAGTAAGCCTTAGAACTACCCAACTTCGAATAGATCGACTGCGAAGTGTAAGGTTACTGGCTTTATCTATGATGGTGACTAATTATGATTGTTTTGAAGTTACCTGTCGGCCAAATCGAAGTGTCCACCCTGCAGCCGCAGGAAGTGTTGCGTGAAGGGCTCCATGCGCACCAGGTACGAGCACACGATCATGGCGGAGGAGTAGTGCGTGCCGTAGTGGTAGGGCGGAGTCTCTCCGTGCGGGTCGTCCCACTCCTACAATACAACAACGAGTTATTGCTCTGTGGGCTATGTGGTGAGTTTGACCTACTGTACAGAAATACAATTTTATCTATATTATGAACTTTGTTGGGCTCCAGCTGACTCTCTCACGCCATATATCGTGTAAATTATAACACAATATTTGTACGCCCGCCCATAACAGTTGCTATGCCGCCCACAACTTGCGGCACTGTACTACACTTATCACCCTGAGGCAATCGCTCTAACTAATATCTGACCAAGGTAAGGTACCCCACCGTACTTACCCAGAAAGTATAAATACAAAAACTAACAACAGTTATTGAGTAACGCCCTAACCTACCTTATATCGTTTCCGAAACTGTTCCAACCTGTCCGGGCTCTGAGCGCCCATCGGCTTCATCAGGTCCCGGAACGTGGCCGGATCGTTCAGATCCAGTTCCAAGGAGTCATAGTCGGCTAGGATCCAAGGAAACACCGGATACTGCATGAGGTCGTTGTACGATCTACCCGCGAGCGTGTTGAGGTGCATCAGGTATTGGAAGTTGGATATTTCTCCCCTCTGAAAAATGCCAAGGCTTTATAAGTTAAGCTCCTCGAGTGTAACGTGTACGGTTCGACAATAGAAAAGGTATAATACAATTGAGCAGCAATCTTTTTTGCGGGTTGAGCTCTGATACTAATCCTAATAATTGTAAACGTCTTCTGTGAATTAATTACGTTGCTGAACGTACGTTACGTTAACGAATTAAGGTCCATTTTGCATTGTATTCAATGGTCGCTGTATTTATCACTTTGTACGGAACATGTGTTTACCAGCCACCGCTGCGTGACCGAGGTGTCTCCGATGAGTGTGGCGAGCAATCCTCCCGGCTGCTCCACGGCCACGCCGCGCTTCTGCCCCGCCACCGAGCCCGCCGCGCTGTCCGCCATGCCTGTAGCTAGGGCTGTGAATCGGCTGTACACCTGCAAATATTACGAGTACTTTTAGTGACGAATTTACATAATATTTAGAATACTTTTGTTTCTTATTCATTTTTGTATTGTGGCTTGAAGAGCACTTGAGACTAAGAACTAATGTGTAACAGAGTGACGAGCGCAGTGCAGTGCCGTGCGAGGTTTTGCAATGCAAAGACCTGAGTGGCACTGCAATTTTATTGGCAAGCAAGGGTGAACAAGGCCTTTGTTTTATTGTTCTGTGGTATAATAAAATCGGATACAACTTAGACGAGAGAGTGAAATAATTGATAAAAAAATACCTTGTTTCTCACTTTCCGCGGAAAAGCGAGCAAGTAATTTCTGCCGTCACTAGAAAACACTTCTAAAGCTGTCGGCTGCAACAAGTACCGCCTTTTGTGCACCTCCCTGAAACACACACGTTATACGAACTTTCAATAATATTTCGAATCATCTGTCACACTGGAGCACCGTCTAGATCACCCAAATTTATACTTTAGCACTTACTTCAAATGGTACACATTAGCATACAGTGACCCAAATGAACGGCATTGTACGGACAAATGTTCCATTGCTTTAGGGAATAGTATCTTGTAGCTTAGAGATTAGGGTCTAAAATTAATTGGTGCATCGAGTTAAAGAGATTTACCCCCGGTTTCTAGAACGCTAGTTGGCTTTGATAGTAGATTAAAAATATCGTTGTCTCTATCTAACACTAAACAAATGACAAGGATGGCAATATAATTAATCTGTTGTCAACGTTGACTGACGTTTCAGAAACTGGGGGTTAATCAACGCTTTCATACCGTATGTCTTCATATAAGAACTTGGAGCATTGCCTCTGGTTGCTCCTCTGTATTCCTTGGCTAGGCAATATAGGTTCGTAGTCGTCGGGACAGCTGTCCAGATCTCTGATCTCACGGTTCTTCAATAACGTGAACCCGTCTATGACGTAGCAATGTTCGCGACCGAACAGTAGCAAACCTTCGACAGTGTCGAGACCTTGTATTCTAGCGCAGCGGAACATGTGAGATATCTGTTGAAACAAAAATTCCTTTTTAGAAGCCATACTAATATTACAAAAGCGTATGCATTTTTCACGACTAAACGGATCGAAATGAAATTTGGCAAGGTGATATTGTACTTTGGGGAAGGACACAAGATACGTTTGATTGCGCTATAATGTACCTAGTCCGCGCGGACGAAGTCGCGGGCAACAGCTGGTATTGTATAAAACTAACTACAAATCGATTTAATTATGCAGTTATCATACAACAACAGTATGATTGAACGACTTTAAATCTAATGTAACAAAATGCAGCCTAGACCAAATTGATTGCATTGAATTGCTAACGGTAATTTTCGCCGTAATCAGGTAAAAAGTGATGGATTACCTTTTCATGGTGCTCTAGTAGCCTAAGTAACGTCTGATTGTCTGGAGGAGGCGTCTGTTGTTCGTCTTCATCTTCGTTGTCGGGCCCATCTTCATTGGCTAAATATTACATGAAAAATATATATTCCATAAATAGTTAATTAATATGGTCAAATGATTTGTTGTCACTTTTAAAAGTCATGAAAACGAAAGGGATGGCATTAATTTTAGAGCCGTTTGTTCTATTTCGTTTGTGGCGATAGAAATGTACGTTCGGCTCGCTGTGAAGTGCGCTACAGGCGCGGTTTGCGCAGGTATACCTTAGCTACCCACTTCCAGTTTGCACCATCTTGTGCCTAGCTTCACACCCGCCATAATTTCAGTCCTATTATACCTATAAAGTTTTCAATTATATATCTGTAATACCTTCACCAGAAGAATGATTAGTGCCACGACTGACGACGCCACTGCTCACGAGGTCTGACGGTGATCCGTCTTCGGTTGACCGTTCGTCCATCGACGTGTCTCTGTTGCTGTGAGAATAGACGACAATTCGTTTAGTACATCAATCATTCTTAGGCCCACATTGTTCAGCTAACTTAGCCTAGGATGAGCTAAAAGACGACGCCTTCTGATATAAGTAGCCTTACTTACTTGCTCTTGTTATCCGCTAGCCTCGGGCACTAGTGGGTGTTATTTACTTAGTAATTTATATTAGTACCTAAATGCAAGCTGTTAAAGGCGCAGTGGATGGCACCATGAGGTTATCATGATTGCATCATTTGTTTTTCTCCCTCGTAGCGCCCCTACGTATTATAAGGAGCAGCCAACGACTATAGCCTTGGATGTATGGCTTGAGGCTAAGATAGTGGCCCGTGTGGCTTCCCATACTTATGTCACTTACTTGGTGACTTCTTCCTCGTAAGTTTCCAAGTCTGACGGCTCCACTCCGTCGGTTTCCCCGAGGTTGTTCCCCGCGGTGCGCCACTGTTGGTACACTTGGTAGTACTCCTTGCTGTCCAGGCTTTGAGCCACTTTGTACTTTAGTTGTTTCTGAAAATGCCAAAGGATATAATACCTACCATATTCTTCTAGAAGGTCAGTAACTTCGAAGAAAGACAACTTCATTCCGACTGATTTGTTAAAAGTGTTTCCGTTTAGACACATTATCATCATCACCACCATCACAATGATGGGATGATGATGACGACGAAATTATTCGTGTAAAAAAAATAACTAACATTGTCCGGATTTTCCAGTTCAGGCCTGTACGGATAATGGAGGTAGAACAGATAGTTCCTCCTCAGCATCTTCCTCATGCGGCAGGGCCCCTCGGTGCTGTCCAGCGCCCACTTGTCCAAGGGGGAGGGGGTGGGGGGCCCCCACAGCGCCCGCTCCCTCGTCAGCTCCCGCCACGCACTCGCCCACTCCGCCTGCACGTACCGCGTGGTGTGGGCGCTCGTGTTAGCACTGCTGGCCAGCGCGGCGCACCACGACTGTCTGTTATGGAACCAGACCATTTCTTTATACATTATTATCTCCATAGAGACGTATGAAAAAATAAACGATTGTCTTGGGAAAACTACAACTAGTTTTCTATAAAAACTATCTCAAAAACGAATAAAGCGTCGTCGCAATGCTCGCCGCGACGTGAAAAGAATAGCTCAGTCCTGATTTCATCTTGGACGGCTACCTACAAAATTAAGGAAGGACATCCACTAATGCAGCATTTGTGTATATTTTGATGTTTAAGTTACTTTCAAACATCTCCGTTTTACCGTCTAAAAGTATTCTCTGGTTTTTTTATTGTCTATTCTACTTCCACCTCGGATTGTCTATGGTCACCTGACTAGTTGCACGTGGTCCTGCATGTACGCCATGGCGTGGTCCCGCGGCGGATGGGGGCGCAGCTTGGCGGAGTCCTCCTTCTTCACTTTAGTCCGCGACGCGAGCCGCGTCAGGCCGCCCGTCACCTTCTGTATCTTGGACTGGATCTGATTGTGCAGTTCCCAGGGCACCCTGTATACAGCCTGACAAGCCAACCCCAGTTAGGACTTTAAATTTCTATTCCATGTAGAAATTATTTATTAAATGTTATAGAGAACTGAATGTCACCCACAAAACATGAGTTGGCAAATTATGTATGCGCTTCCGTTAGATATTCCATACCGGTAAAATATTATCACATTGAGATCACCAGCTGTTAATTTAAAGCGCCTCAACTATCATATCCTGGATAGTTTCGTACAAAATATGATCAAGATTCGAAGTTAGATTTACGATTCGAGTAATGTATAATAATATGTCGACGTGTGTTTACCTTTCGTTCGGTGTCGATATAGTTGATCCATAGCTTATGCGCGTTCTCGTTCAGTTGTTCTCTGACCGCTGTGAGGTCCGGCGCCCGAGCGTTGCCGACGGGCAGCACTAGTGTTATTTTGAACACCTCTTCTATAGCCGGCTTCTTGCAAGCGTATAGTTCTTCCCAAACGCGACGAGCGGCACCCGCCATCAAGTTACGCCCTAAAATAAGTAACAAAATGAAAATATAGATCATGTCTATATAATCATAATCTCACGTTTACTCATTTCAACCAGTCTTTTGTAACATTACAATTTAAGACAAAACTGTGCAATTTTAGTCTATAATATATGCTGAGGCATGTAAGGTACAGGATGACTTGTCGCTTATAGATCTATGTAACACTAACTTTAATTCCTATTCCGCACTTACGACTTTTGAAGGATTATCTGTGGCTATAACAGAATGAGGAGTGGGTCGTTTACGAATATGTCAAAGAACAGTGTGTTATAACGCCACCAAGTGCATCATTGATATACCTTGATGCGTGGTTAGTTTATCGTCCTGCGATTCCAGGTCTCCGCTAGGGTTGACGTGCCACGTTGTCCGCATGTGAGAGTCGAGGGCGATCTTCATATTAGCGCTCAGTTGCAACAGGCAATACGTTAGATTACCGATGAACTCCAGCTCGTGGTTTCCAGCACCGAATATCAGTAACCTGAAGGAGCAATTCATTTACAAAAAGCTCGCGTAGGTAACAAAAAGTTATTTGAACACGACAAAATATATATAGGTGAAACTTACCTATTTGTAGTGAGTTTATGTAAGGCTTCCAGTACGGACATTTGATCTGCAATCGAATCGGTGGATCGCGATAGCAGAAACAAAATGGTTCTGTTGAGACAGTGATGCAGACCTTCCAACGATATCATTGATGATTTCTTTTTCGCTTGCGTAACTAGCTTCACTATGAAATCAAAGACCTGTAACATTTTACAGTATCATCATTGTCACAAATCGAATATTATGTGTTCAAAATTTTTAGGTAACATGTAAGGAGTAAATTTTGGACAATTCCAAATTGAATCTTGCGTCTGCAACTATAGGAAACATTTTGGATTGAATCACAAGTTTGAAGAAGCGCTTACCTCGTGAGGATCTCTAGACAACTGCCCCTGCCACAGCTTATCGACCAACCTCGCAGCCAAATAGCAAACATTGGAAATGTTGTTCTCAGAGCCGAATAGCTCTGTATTCAGCAGGTTCTCCATCAACGTTGTTAGCACTTCCGTCTGGTATTCAATTTGTTGCTGACTCGTAGAGTTAGGAGGGGACGCGTCCAAAACTAGGTCAATTACCTGAAAAATCACATGAAAATTCTTAAACCTTTCTATTAAAATGCCATTTCTATAGCAGTGTACCTTTTGTGGACGTGTAGCATAAGGTAGCAAGCTCAGTGTTTTAAACAGGTGCTTACGTCATGCCGTGTTTATACTGATCACTGTGACACTAACGTCATAAAAATGCAAAGCTAATAAATCTGTTTACGATGCTTGTAGCGTGTTCTAATATTATTCGCAAATAAGTAATTCCGTAGACCAGACATACATAGTTGGAATAACCTTTTGAGACACACAGTTACAGCCAAATGCTCTAAACATTATAACGTTTGAGCTAATGGCGAGTGACCTAGGATAGGAAGAGGCGTGCGTGGGACATTCATTATGCAATTTGCCTTTATCGCTATGCGTTGGCGTGAATGTGCTATTTCGTAATCGCATGCTAGTGCCATATCAGAAAAGCGTGCGGAGAATAAATTGTTTATCAGTACGCTTACTACGCACTCCCTTTTTCAAAAGCTTTACATTTCTACTATTATTTGAATACGCTTAATTAATACGGAATCTACACGCCAATCATATTAGTTACAATTTAAAATAATGCAAATAAATTAGCACCATAACAATTACAAAATAATGACAAAAATATCAGTTAGCTATGTTGGTTAAGAATACTATTATGGGGCATGTGAACTAAAATGTATGTAACAATAAAAAATCCTGTTCCTCATGGTTATCGCGACCACACCAAGAAACTAACTCATAAGCTAATTATAATCAAAAGGGCATTAGAGTGTGTAAAGTAACCCTCTAAAATCCCAAACGCATTGTGAATGTATTTAGGTAGTCAGTACGCGCCATTATTACTAGGGCGCGAGAGCCTTTTTTGCCTTTCAGATTATATATTCCCTTGCACAGTCCTCATCCCCGTTAATTGCGTTAAGAACATGTTAGCACAGATTAAAAGTGATACCATATGAAATAAATAAATAAGAAACGCCATATTTACGCAATAAAAGTACGATCTCGGCGCAGAGCACGGACTACATGGCGTACAGAACATTGACGGCGGCACTGAGTCGGCTGAATCCGAGCTCTAGAAAACGTAAGCTTCTCTGGGTTAGTCCGATTAATGTGTTCATTCAATAGGAAACATCCTTAAATACGTTGTATACCGACAACTATTAAATCATAGTGTGGTTAAAATGACTCAAATATTGGTGAGTGACGAAAGTGCCATATGTTTTATAGAGCGTTGATTGACTCGATGAACTCTATGTCTGATGACATTGATGAATTCTAGCACATCACTAGCTCATATTTATTAAGGCTACCATTTTGTGCCTTTTACGAAGTTATTGACTAGACCAATCATCCGAAATTAAACTTATACGCTCATGCATACTTTTTGATTCAATGTCAAATAGTGAAAAGATTATGTAAACAAAATAAACTAGCAATCCATTGCAACGTAAATTAATACAACACTAGCATTCTGATGCTTATTAAAACAAAATACATGCTTAACATAGCATTTACGATTATAAAAACTATCAAAGTAAAGGATATAACTGGTGTTTTGATATATCGTTGTTCAAAGCCAATTAAAATTAATACTGCAGTTCAACACCTACAACAGTTTAACTTTAGTTGATAAAAGCAGTTAACAGAAAATGTATAATAGTCAAGACTCCCAAGAAAACAAAACCAATTAACGAATTAATCTTGACCAGAAGCCTATCGTTGTCCCTATCTGGAACTAAACAAAGTACAAAGACAGCAATACATTTATCGGTTGGTCAAGGTTAAGTGGGGGTTCAGAAACCGGATAAAAAAAAATTTGATATTTTTTTCGGATTCTATTTTATTGTTAGATTTTTGCTTCGTCTCTGTAGGTAATGGATCTGATCGCGCAGAAACGAGGCAAATAGAGTGGAAAAGAGGCCTATACCGAACAGTGGGCAAGAGGCTGTAGATGATGATGATAAAGATGAATGAAGGTGAATAGAGAATGACTCACCGGCGAAGTCTTCCCGGTAACGTTGAGGGGTAGGGAGTCCAGCACGATGACTTTCAAGAAGTCCATGACGGCTTGTCGCACCGGGTGCTGCGTCAGCGCCTGGCTGGGCGAGGCGCCGCCGATGACGATATCTTTTTCAGAGCCGGGTGTCGAGGCCCCCGAGCTCTCGCCGCTTTCGCATATAGCTGAGGCGACATACAAACACGATCATTAATATTCATTTGACGTATACGTAAGTATGTCATTTTAGACAAGGTATTGTGATAAGTAGAAGGGTGATGCGTGGTTTGAAGCTGAGATGTGTAATGATGATTCGAGTCCATACTAGTCTATACTATGATCTCGACGTGAACGCGTGTTTATGAACTGTTTATGAACTGTTTATGAACGCGTGACACTAGAAGAGTTGTCACCATGGAATAGTATGCAATTTTCTATTTCCTAGTTCTCATATAAAAAAAAACTATAATTCGGGTCGACAGTCAAATATTCTGCCAATATTTATCAATAAGGTGCAACAAGAGTTATAGCAACATAGTTCACTTACGCATATTGATATCGTCTGAAGAGTTAGGTGGAAAGAGCGTCGACGCTAGCGCAGTTAAAACCTCAGCAGTCATCATGATCGGAACGAAATCGGGCAGTGTGTTGTACAGCGAGAACAAAACCTTAAAAAAGAGTAGAAAGTTAAAGTTCGTTTAAAATACATATTCACGATGTATCTCGACCACTATCGAAATACGCTTTGAAAACTCATGCAAGTTTAATAGGAGGTAGAACAAAGTAAACAAGTATCAGCGCCGCTCGAATTCACTTCGAGGTTACAATGCGTCGTGTTACATCGATCAAGTTTCCCTCGTCACCTGCACGATAGCGATGGGATGGTCCGCGATCCAGTCCGGCAGCGCGGCTCGGTCCGAGTGCACGAGCGCCCTGGCCGCGCCCAGCAGCACGCCCACCGCCTCCGGGCACGGCGTGATGCGCGCCGCCACCGCCGCCGAGGGCTGGCGCGCCGGCGCCGCCGCGCCCCACGCCGCGCCCCACACCCGCTCCACGGACACGCCGCGCTCCGCGCACGGCTGCCGCATGGGCTGGCCCAGCGTCAGCCCGAACAGCAGGTAGTACAGCTCCGGCACCAGCAGGTGGGGCAGCACCAGCCTGCGAGCGACAGACTTACATTGTACAGTGATACCTTCCTGTAGGATGCGGGACACTTGCGCGGTTTACGACCCGACGACATCGAGTTCGATCGCCCACCGATATTTCCTAGGGCAAGTGTAGATATCCGTAGGTTCCATGTTTCGAGTGATCGATAGTGGTCGTTTAGCCGCGTCAGAGGAAGTTACAAACTCTGACACTAGAGGCCGAGGCTGTGTCAACCGACAAACAAACGGCGATCGCACTCCACAAAATGTATTCCAAATCAAATCATTTAACTTTTGTAAGAATACATGTCATAGGATAGTGTACATTATCGGATGTTATGCAAAGAGTAAGTCTGATGTATTCGACATGCAAGTACAAAATTGTAAACTTAAGATACATAAAAATAACAAGACAATATAGGTATTAAGGACCTGTAGGCAGCGAGCTTCCGTAAAATGGGCGGTTTTTTGTCAAAAAGTTAAGCTGTAATTAGAAATAGTTATAAGCCAGAAAAAATACAGTGTATAGTCAAGTGTTTCAGTTAGCTAATCAATCAATAATATTGGACTAAAGTGGTCTAGTATCTTGAGAAAAAAATTCACGAGAAAGGACCCGAAAAAAATCTTTCGTCACATAATGCTCAACATTTTCAGCGACAACTATCATTTTTTTTGGAACCATAAAAAAGGCAATTTTATTTTTCAATGAAATTTGAATTTTCCAATGACCTGAATGGATTCCGTTCTTGAAATTTGATAAAAACGACGAGAATATTATCAGTCAGAGCGCGTACTAGGCGGTTCAGTACCCGCTTCGGCGTTTCAGAGAGAGGATGTATGTCGCTCTGCCTCAAAATTTTCACGGCGAATTTACTGTTTGTTCCCCAAAAAAATAAAGCAAACATAATTTATACATAGTATACAACTGGTTTATTTACTTAGTTACCGTAAATGACTTCCTTCGACGATTACTAAACTTTTATTATAACCTATAATACTTTGTATTTATTCTCCATTGTGTGTAAAGAATAATGACTAATATGACTATTCTTGCACCACCTGTAACTGAAATTAGCAGCCAAAACGCGTTTTTAGATTGTTCACATAAATCAACCTAGGATTTCTTGTGATAGTTTGGAGTTAATCAAAGGAGCAGATTATGATTGTATTTTAAAATGAAGATGTAGTGAACTTCCGTTTTCCATAATGGCGGATCTGGCGAATGACGTTATATTTTAGCACACTTCCGGTAATCTGTCTGCTCAGCTATGAGCCATTTTTTTTGTGTTTTAGCTTCGCACTGTTTATGCATTTAGCCATAATAGTTTCTTCTTTTGAAACTGTCATTGGCTGTGCCCATAGAAGAAATAAATAGGTACTACGTTGATACATCGTCTATGATACTACGTAAGCTGTGCCTCAAAATATTCCCGCCGCGTTTACTGTTTGTTCCCCAAAATAACAATACCTAAAATAAAATTACATACAATACGACACGACTATAATGGGTAATAAAAGAAATAAAATACTACGACAGATCTGCATAAGGAAACGACATCGTAATAAAAGGAAAAAAGCTTCTTTACCTATGTAAGTACCTACCTATATACCTACCAACCAAACTTTATAATTATTTTTATGCACGTATAAATTTACTCTTCATCCCTGGCTGTAATGTAAGAATAACATTACAGTCGTACCTACATGAGTAGCTATCAATATTCGCTATTATGAAATAGAGAATACTTATTGATAACAAATAATTCTGTACCTAGGTACATAAGTAACAAGTGATAAGTAGAACCTATAAAAACATGTAGGTATCTTATAATATTCGATGTGTACCTAGAATATAAAGAATAATAGAATGATAATATAATAAATATACCTATGTAAAGTTTTGTATTTTCCTATGTAAAACAAATATTTTATTCAATAATAGAGCACTCGAAGATTCTCAACGTAGAGAAGCCGCAACATCACTCACAGTGCTAACTACAGTCAACCCACCCTTGATAAGTACAGGAACTGTCCAGGAACAAAACTATGGGTATGATATTATAATAATTGTTTTTATCTACTAACTACTCTATACTTTTGCAAGTAGTTCTTTCAATATCAGTTCAGCTGTTTCGGAATAAACTAGTACCTACCCATAATATATTTAATATTATAAAGTAGGTAGTAGTGAAGTGGTACCGAAACTATTGAATAGTAACCATTATAATTTCGACTTATAGGAGTGCTAAGTGGTACAAATAATCAGGTATAAAGTGTTTACTGGATAAGCTATTATAAAATCACGAAAAAAAAATCCCGGGAATTCCTGTCTTCTCTACAAAAAAAAAACGAAAATCCCGGTTTCTCAATATTTGTACTGAGACTGACTTGACTTGAGTTGAACTGGTTCTGCATTCCCTTTGATTAGAATAGGTACCGCACTAGCCCATCTATAATTTAATAAAAATAAATTAAATTGTAGTGTGTGTAAAAATAACAGCATAATTATTTTTACTAAATGCATAAAAAAAGTATTTATACGGTACCTAATAAACTCTGAAACGTCTGGGCCGATGTTGATGGGACTTGCATTGGCAGATAGCTGATGTTATAAGGAGTAACTTAAGCTACTTTTTTATGTTTTATGGTTCTCTTTGTTAACGAGATTTAGCTATTAGATTTGTAAAAGTGCGATTTTATTGCCTATTTACAATAAATGCTTTGACTTTGACTTAAGATTATCTGCGCCCCGCGATTTCACATGTGGGAAAACACCTGCGTTTAATCTTTCACCTGCGCTAGTTGATTACAGACCTGATTTCTTTTTTAGGCAAACCACCGAAGACGAGCCATACGTTATCGAAACCGATTCACAAGAAGACTCATACCCACCAATACAAGGTCGAAGAATTGTTGATATTATGTACTTTATCCAGCAGCTTCAAAACATATCCAGCCACAGTTCACTGTTTAAGGTCGAGAGTAGAGATGATTACACATATTTTGAACGCCACTTACGACAAATCCGTACAACTTGGGAATGTGGAAAAAATATATGTTAATTTCGAACATATACTTTCTAGGCGTGATGTATCAGAAACACAATTACAAGATATTTTCTCGATAGAAAAAAATTACAAAGTAACCTCTTCAAAATAGCAATTTAAATTCAATCTCACTAATTTATGAGAGAACATTATTCAAATCGAAAGAACTTGAAATCATTGTACAATAATAAAGGTTTTTGGTGTATAATATAGCAACTATGCGCCAATTTTCATTCAAGAAAACATATTTTAGTGAATTTTCGTTCAAGTAGAATGACGCGCCAGCCGCCATGTTGTGTCCTCTCTATCATTTCCATACGATTCGACAGTAGTCGCTGCGGCGCGCCGCTAGACGGACCTGTGTCACTTTTTTCAATTATTTTTTTACGTAATTTAATTTTTCCGAAATACTGGACCGCATCCATCGCTTGTCATGTTTGGTCTGTCAAGGCACTGATTAGGCAAAACAAGCATTGGATGCGGCGCGGCCAGTGGCGGCTGTGTTTTGTTTTTCTAGCCCGTTTATTACAATAGAATTTAAATAGAAGTGCCAAGCAGTCACGTTGCTCCCGTTATTACCTACATAACGAGACAATCTTTGTGTAGGCCATCTTGACGATTCAATCTAAGTACATGCGTGTGAGCTTCGCAATGACCACCTAGTTCTTATAGCATCATCGTCATTGGTGCTTATTATAGGTATTGTTATGAAAAAGTCTGGTGTCGCCAAGCAAGAGATTTCCAAGAGTATTTGTACTCTTGGAAACTTACTTGTAATTTGTATTTGCGAGAGATAAACTTAATTTAGGTAACTTCGCAGGTTTTCCAACTTGGTCTCAGCACATATCAAACATATTTGAATCTATGAATTCATGCCTACACTTTTGAGAGTAGCTCAATCAAAACTTAATCCTATTTAAATGAACACGAATGACACGCACACGTCATATGCAAATGGAAAAACTGAAGTATATGAACATCAAAATTTGACGGTCTTTAAAATTGCAATATAGCATAGTTGTAACTATGATGGATTTATGATACGACGAGCCGGAGTTCGGTTCTCGATCGCCGTAGTTTGGTTTTGTTGGAAAATATTTTTCTTGACCTTTTGGTTATCCATTGCGCCTAGATTACCCACCTAGTTTTTCTGCTTTTTAGAACCACAATCAATACGCTTTCTAACAGCCAGCCAACGAGGATATTTTGACAGTCATCGTGTGGTGTGGTGCATCGTGGTGCAGCCCGAAACTCAATAGGTTCGGACTATGACTGCGTATTATTATATTAGATCGATTAGTGAAATGAAAGATTACATTAGGTTTAAAAATATTTATTTACAGATATCCTATATTAAAAATCTATGCATTTTGCATTTTTTTAACCCTTCTCAGAACAAGTTCTGGTAGGTATATAGGTTCCACTGGTGAAATGAAGCACACAAAGTAAAATTTTTCTTTCTTGCGATTCTTAGCTGCCCTTGTACCTGTAATCCAAAATAACTCCATAACTTTTAAATGCCTACACAAATTTGGATGTACTATAAATAGGGCTTCGTTATTTGCTAATATTGGTACCACACCACCCCTATTCATTTCTGTAGTAGCGTATAATGTCTTGAGTAGAGGTACATAACAACTGAACATAAATAATCACAGGTTTACATTACAATCATTTCATCTCGTCTGTATAAAAGAAATAACATCTGCACAGTACAGAATTTTCAGGTTGGTCTTTGTACCAAGAAATTTGTTGCACGTTAACAATGTGTTCAATACTTACGAAACATCTTCGCCATGGAAACGCTTGAGCGCAGCACGAACACGTTTTCAGCTACATACAGGTCCAGAATAACTGTGAGCTCGTTTTTGATGTTTTTGCTCTATACATTTTTAGCATCGTCCGTGAAAACAGGAACTCTCCGACCCAACCTAAAAATCAAAATAATTATATTTAAAATGTTGGAATGTTCTTAATACGTATGTGATAGAAAAATAAAACGGTTTTCACGGTTCACAACACTGAACATAATATGAAATATC
The DNA here is from genome assembly GCA_905147375.1 of Hylaea fasciaria. NCBI lineage: Eukaryota > Metazoa > Arthropoda > Insecta > Lepidoptera > Geometridae > Hylaea > Hylaea fasciaria. The sequence goes on from LR990201.1 coordinate 5,825,674, forward strand.
GTCAACTCTTGAATCTTACAATTTTTATTTACCCCAAAGCCGGTGACTACAGAGAACGAAACGTGACAGTCTGACACTGACAGACAGTGTCGCGTCACGATCAAGGAGGTACCAGTTGATAATTACTGTATTGCCTTGCCAGTGCACAACAGTCAAAAGTACTGCACCAGTTGTACCACAGGTATTGTACTCTGCTTTGATTGAACACGTCATATCGTCATCGCGTCGTCTTTGTCGTCGAGAACCAATCGAGTTATTGCTATAATTATTGAAACAAAATAACGTAGGTATTTAAGATAAAATACTTATTTAATTATTTAAGTCTCTTTTGCTCTTATCTGTTTACTGGTATACCTGGCTCATTAATTTTCTTTGTTGATGATATCGATGAAAACTTTAAACCTATATAATTAATTAACTTGTTCTAAGTAAACACGTTCTACAATACAAATTATTCATATCTTTAAGAAAAAATGTCCAAAATATTACATTCAGTTATAGTATAGTACGAGAGTAAAAGTGATAATGTAGTAAGTGACACAAAATCTACCACGTGCAAGATTCTGGCAGCATTGTATTGGATACGTCACATGGCGCTTATTTTATTATTTTGAATTACATATTTAATTACATAATACGAAACGGCAACGCCCGATTACGCTGCGATTATATCGCGGATATGCTCACACAAAGTAATGTCTTCTTGCTCCCACGGCCCTAGTGTGTCAACGTCGCATAGTGGCAATCTTTTTGAGACACAAGATAGCCTATGTCCATCTCATAGGTCCAATCTATACCTATACCTACCAAATTTCATCGAAATCCGTTCAGCCGTTTAGCCGTGAAAAGGTAACAAACAGACAATAAACAGATACCTAAATAATTGAGTGACTTTCACATTTCTAATATTAGTATGGATTATAAATATTATTTAAGAATTTTCATATTTTGGACTCTGGGATTTTATCAGTTAAATAATAAAACTGTTAATGTAGCTCTTTGTTATATTGGGTTGGAATGAGAAAATAAAATTTCACATCTTAATACGAGTAGGTACATTGATTGTATAATATATTATTTAAGTCTAAACGGTTATGTACCTACATAATATTATTCTTTCAATAAAATAATGACCAACTTTTATTAGCTAAACCGCTTATTTAACAGATCGCCGGCGCGTAACTTACCGTTCTAATAGTACAATATTCTTTGGTAGTAAGAGCCGGTAGTTCAAGGTCGCGTAGCTGAAACTTTTATTACGCCGTTTCGCCGCTGTTTCTTCGTGCGCTGCAGTCGGATAGTGAAATGTCAGTAGCAATATTCAGCCCGTTAATTGCAATTTAAAAAATATAACACTGATAGGAGAAAGCAGAAATGGTTTGATATCTAAATATAGATTTAGATGTGATATGTGTAATAAAAAGTTTATAATCACAAATGAAGATCCTGCATCCAAACATAATATCAACGCTAATTCGGCTGCAGCTACAGGAATCATTTCTGCGGGTATCGGCTATTCACAGTTTCAAAAAATCACAGCGTGCATGGATATACCAATTTTTACAGAAGCAACTTATTCTAATATCCAAGATGCCGTTTACCAAACATGGGAAGATACAGCAATTGAATCTATGGAACAAGCGGCTATGCGAGAGCGTTATGCGGCTATAGCTGAAGGGAAATTGAGCAGAGATGGTATACCAATAGTAGACGTATATGCCGATGGCGTCTGGTCGTCTCGCTCCTACGGCAATAATTATAAGGCATTATCTGGCGCAGCAGCAATTATAGGTCGCAGATTTGGTGAAGTCCTTTTTATAGGAATTAAAAACAAATACTGTTTGGTGTGTGCTCGGGCACAGAAAAAACACATTTTGGCACCAGAACACAACTGTTTTAAAAATTATACAGGATCTTCCAGTGGTATGGAAGCTGAAATAATTAGCCAAGGATTTGAAACATCTATAGCAATGTATAACATCATCTATGGCAGGCTAATTGCAGACGGTGACTCTGCTACGTATGCAAAAATCCTAACTCGCAATCCTTACCCAAACCATACCGTTCAAAAGATAGAATGCAGAAATCATTTGCTACGTAATATGTGCAACAAATTGAGAGCTATCACTAAAGATACAAAATATCCATTAGCATACAGAAAATCATTATCAGAAGTCAAAATTTTGACAATTCGGAAAGTTGTAGTTGCCTCAATACTAAAATACAAGTCCGAAAAAGAAAAACATGAATCAATAACAAGTTTTAGGAACGAAGTACAAAACTCAATTAACCATGCTTTCGGCAACCATGAGAACTGCAAAGACTATTACTGTTCGAAAGAAAAAAATCCCCAAAACAGTATTGAAATAGAGAACACCATGTTCTGGTTTAGAATAAAAACGATCGTTCAATCAACTCTATCAAAATCAAAAAGTCTGCTTGAGGATGTAGATACAAATATAGTAGAGTGCTTTAATAGTGTAGTGGCAAAGATTGTGGGGGGGAAAAGAATAAATTTCTCACTTCGTCGAGGTTATCGTGCACGTTGTTCAGCTGCAGTTTTGTCTTTCAATGACTCTTTTCCAAGACATACACTACACAAGAAAATTTTAGGGTGCTCTCCCAAAAGCATGGTGAAAAAATTTGAAGAACGACGACTGAAGCACAGGGTAGCAAACAAAGAAAAACCTCATAAAAAGAACAGAGCGCCAAAGAAGGACAATAAAGTTCAACACGACTATGGTCCTCAAAATACTACTCCTGATATGGCACCAGATGAATTATATAGATCCAAGGAACTATTTCTTGAAAATTTAAATCAATTAACTTCTGACAAGGACAAAATACAACAGACAACTCTAAACCAGAGGGACAGCAGTGACTGGATAGATCTCAGAAAGAACATGATCACGGCATCGAATTTTGGGACGGTAGTGAAAAGACGAGAAAGTAGCAGTAAAGGCAAGCTAGTGCAAAATATTTTGTACAAGTCCAATCTTAGTAATGTAACAGCAGTTGCTCACGGGGTGGAACATGAACAGCTAGCTTTGCAGCAGCTAGCTGTTCAAGAAAAAGTGACAATCCTACCTTGTGGGTTATTTGTAGACTGCGAATACCCCTTTATTGGGGCCACACCTGATGGATTGATAGGACAAGATACCGTAGTCGAAATAAAATGCCCTTTAGTTGCGTATAAAAACGGCTTGGACAGGGCTATTAAAGAAAACAAAATTCAACTCTTTAAATATGACAAGAAAAAAGATGTGGTCAGACTTAACCAAAACTGTAACTGGTACTATCAAATACAGGGGCAACTTCATGTGGCACATAAAACTAAATGCTTATTTGCTGTGTGGAGTGGGGAAAACCAGCCTCTGAAGACAGTAATCATAAATAAAGACGACGTTTTCTGGGAGACGAAAATGAAAAGAAAACTCTTAACATTTTATATGGACTGGCTATTGCCTGAAATCGTTGATTCTCGTCAAGCTCGAGGCATGCCACTAAGAGAAAAGGAATCAGCAGTAGAAGCTGTTGTTGGTCTAAATCCCGATCATCAGGAAAACGAACCATCTCGTAAAAGAAGCCTAACGTATGAGGGGTCACTAACTGCGGGTCTTTCATTTTCAAGTGACGCTAATAAAGAAAATGAGCCATGTTGTAAGAGGCGACTAAGTTTTGAAGCAATGCCAACAGTTCTGTCTCCAACAATTGAGGACAATTTAAAAAACACGCTTGGTAATAATAGCAGAGAGCTAAATTTTGATGAAATGTAATAAAATAGTAGTTTGTTCAATTAGGGATGAAAATGATTCTTTGGGTTGAAATTATTTAAGGGATTAATACTACACTCAGGAAGGCACAATAGCGAAAAAAAATTTAAAAAACCAGCTTAATCTCACTAAGTTGTAACAATTTATTCAACCGTTTGTTCCGATTGTTTTATGTTTATGTTTTAACAACAAGTTTTGGTTTATTTCGTAATATATAACTATTTTGCCTCTGTATGTCATCTCTTTATACCCTTTATTACCCCCAAAACTAAATTGTATAAACGTATTAAATGACAAAATGCCGCTTGATTCCATACTGCAATTTTAAAATCGTACAAATAATGCAAAACGTAATATGGAGTTAAGCGGAAAAATTACAATATCTTCTATACTATATCATACAAAAATATGTTCTTTTATGAAATAAAATATACATAATAATATATCACATAAGTGAAAATCACACCAATAACATAAATATTGTGCTCTCAGCATCATATTTAAATTTCAAAGCTTTGCAGCTCCTTTTCTCAGTTTTACTGATTCGTCGCTTCTTCCGTTATTTCATAACGCCGTCCAATTTACTGACGTCATTGAAATCAGTAATCAATGATTGTTTCAAATCCCGGGATTTTAGGTTCCGGGATTTTCCGGTTCCGGTACTAGTCGGAGGATTGTTGAACCATACAATCGATCATTATTTATGTAGGGCATACTTTGCAGAGTTTCACAATCCAAATTCTATCCAGTAAAACCATTAACCTATATGAAAATCTGAAAATCAACCCAAGAGTGAACTAGTTAGGTTTTCACAAAATCTCTTCTGAGTGGATGGATAGGTTGTGTTGTGATAAAACGCTAACCTAACTGTACCTATCATAGGTACCTACTCTATGCTTCTTTAAAATTTACAAGTTTCTACCTTTAGCGGCTGCGGTAGGTAGGGGCGTGGTGACGCAACCTAGTCTTTTATTTACTTAGATCTAAGTAGGTAGGTCTATTGGACATAAGAGATAGAGATGCACATGAAGATAGATAGAGAGATAAGCAGAAAGATAGACTACCATTGACGTTCCATTTCAGCTAAACTATAATTAGTTGTAATACCTACCGAGACCTTATAATATTCAAGTTTATGCCGTTTTTGAGGTTTCAAATAAATTGTTTTTACCGTGATCATCACTTTTAAATACTTTTAAAATAATTTTAGATATGTTTTGTTTTAAAACGCACAAATAATAATTTAGTATATTCAAATATTTTGCGTAAAATGAAACGGTCAAGAGGGAAAGGATTGCCGGCATACAGTGTCTAAATAATTGAATGCTTCAAACTGAAGCCTACGTAGTAACTATGTAGTAATCTGTGCTAAGGCCACGTGATGCCGTTAGTAAGAGTATAATATTATGAATTAGCGTTTTCGACTTGCCGTGAGCGCGGAGCCAGCGTGGCGCGCGGCCCGGCCAGGTAACTTTCATCTTCTAAAATACATGAATCGCTCCTATATTAGCGCCTTAAATACCAAATAACAATACTTTCCTTGTTTGGACATATCCATGAATAAATGTGCTTTTGTTTTTGTTAAAATTTAACAGTATAATTATGGCACTTTTAAAGTACTTACCACGCGAGTAGAGTGAATCCAGATGTATGCAGTATGGTCATGTGCAGATGCGAATGTGACTGCACGGCGGCAGTCAGCACCACGCCCGCTTGCTGTTGCGACGCGACCATTTCCGTGTGGCGCAGCCAGCCGCCGTTCCCGGCGCCTTCGCGAAACCTGCGGTGGAGGTATACGTATAACCGAACATCTGTAATCTGTGTATAATAAATGGGCATTGATGACGGTTTTCTATGTTTAATATTGGCGGTATTGGCGCTGTTTGTGTTTGACAACTCAGATATAGGGCCTCAAAACAAAAAAAAATTGTCGATCAATATCTTAGATTGATGAGAGAAGTGGAGAGATAACTAGTACCTAGGACCTAACGAATTATTTAAAAATATATTAAATAAAATAAAATTTAAGTACTCCCAACCAAACATAGTTATACTTTAAAAACCTGTAAATGTTTAATTAGCTCGATAATGTTATTGTATGTAGTCAAAATTATAACTGACGGTAGGGTGTGCTTGATATTGAGACACAGGAGGTCTCATTGAGGAAGTTGTAACCACGTTGAAGTTGTACCATATTGGTAAACAAATGAATTCATACCTTTGCATAATAGCAGACTGCTGTCCTTGGCCGGAACAAAGGATGACTATTATCCGCAGCGCCCACATAACTGTCGTGTGATGGACGTTCTCTTGGATGAAACTCAGCAGCCAGTCCATGCCCAAAACCCTCGAGATCTCTTCACACACTATACCGTTCACCAAGTTCCTCTGCGTGAACAGCAACCCGTGTAAGACGTTGAAGCATTTGTTACGTAGAATGATTTGATCGCCTTCGCTTTCCTTCTCACAGTCGCTCTCTTTAGGGTTGACTCCTCTCTCGGTCTGCGACGGCAGCGGCAGCGTGTACGCCATGAACTGCCCCAGGCAGAGCAGGTCGCTCGGCCGCGGCTGCCCTCCCAACAAAGCCGCTAACAACTGTATCAGTACATTCTTTGTGCTCACGACTTTGACATCGTTTATTATGTACAAGAGTTTTGAAACTAATTGCAACTCTCTCATTGTGCGTAGGTTGTGCGTTCTATGCGCCGTTTCAGTCGCCAGCTCTAACAAATGCTCCAGGAGAGACTTTATGAGGCCGCCTGGCGCACCGAGCCAGACTTCCAACTCGCATATTAGGTCCTGGAAATAAAAATTAAATAAGATACATTGCATCACAATGCACACCACAAAATACAGAACGCAAAAAGTAAAACAAAAGAAAATTGGAATACAAACTTCAAAGTATTCGAGCGTAGAACCACAGGTAGAACTCACTTGAAAAGCGGTCAAGTTAGGTATCGAAGAGGTCTCCTTTTGGCTGTCGACGGTACCGACCAATCCGAATATGAGATGCAAAATATGCGAGTTCAACAACTGCTTCTTCCTTTTCAGCAGCATGGCGAGAGTCTGGTAACCTTTCCGCCGGTCCATTTCTGCCTGGGCCGCTTTGTTCGAGCGCACGACGCACACCAACGCCTTCACGCCCGCATATAGACATTCCACGTCTTGGGCCATCGCGATCAGACCGAGGAGGACCGAACAGCCACCCACCGTATCGATCTAAAAATATAAGAAAATGGAAACCGCCGAAAAGACACGAGAAAACTCCAGAAAGGTTCCGCACTCACCATAATAGCGGCCGGCTTCGAAGAGAACACCCTCACGCCCAGATACCCCACCACAGTGCCGCCCAGAGACCTCGCCGGCCCCATCAGGTGGCCGGCGGAGTTGTGCAATATCCGGATGGGCGTCGCGTTTTCGTGCGACGACATCCCCAGCTGCTTGGCTATGGCCTTGTTGTCGTTCTTGCTGTACACCTTCCGTATCTTGGCCAGCGTGAGCTGCGACATGGCGCGCGCGTTGATCCCGAACACGACCTTCTCCTCGGCCACCAGCGGCGCGTGGGGCTCCTGGCCCTGCCCCGGCTGCCCCGGCTGCCCCGGCGGCAGCGGCGCCTGCAGCGTGCCCACGTAGTGCGGGCCCAGCTGGTACATCACCGACACGGTCTGCGCGGCCACAACCTGACGGGGAAACGCAAAGTGGACTGTTCGACAGTTACGAGTACTACGAGGGGCGTTTAATGTATGCTCGGAGACGCAGTCATTTGTAATTAATTAGCTGGTGGTATTAGCTAACGAGCGCAACGTGCAAAACCCAATTTTTATAATTAGTTCTCTAGTAATCCTTAGTAAAAGATTACTCTAATGACTGATTAGTATATTGGGGTTGTAAGGGGTTTGAATAAAGATATTTTGGGTTTATATTTGTTTATTTGTCAATACAAAAATAACGATAGTAACATGCAAATCTGGGCTGAGGATCATTTCAAAATTATATGTTTTCGGAAATAGATATATTTTTGTCTAATACACTGACAACATTTTAGTTAAACCAATAAAAACTAGATAGCGTTTTGCGGCCAGTACGAAATTCCAACTTCGCGCTACAAAACGATAACAGCTACGCAAGTCGGCGGGAATTTCGCTTCCGATTCCTATTACACCTCGAGTGAACCATCCTTGGGTATTTTTGAGCATGTGTCACTAACACCTGTTTTATTTTTTTTAGTTATGGCTTAGCACGGTTTGTGCATTTAGCCAGTGTCAAGTATTATAATAATTTCAGTATTTCATATTATTACAATAGGAAAATCATAGCATTGAATAATTCCTCGTGGTCAAGTAGTCAAGTCGATTATTTACATAGTCAAAGACACGATTCAGCAACATGGTGGATACTTTACTGACACTTCCTGGGAGTTTAGGAAAAAATGCGAAACGACACGCTTTTGGGGTATATATCATTTGCCTACACTCGTGCACGTTACCGACCACTCAATGGCTAATATTCCACCAACATTAATCAAAAACACTCGAACAAACACATGTTTGAGAAAATAATACAAAACCAACGACGTGTCACTATCGGATTCCCGCCAAAACTCCTTGGTTATTTCCTGGCACGTGTCACTCACATCTTCGAGCAGCAGCGCCGGCCCCTGCCGCCACACCAGCCGCGAGTAGCGCCTCCACTGCGGCGGCGTGCCCAGCACGCAGTACACGCTGGAGGCGCCGGACAGCGTGGCCGCGCCGCCGCCGGGGTTGGCGCTCACGTAGTGCAGCTTGCCCGAGTGCATGTGCTGGCCTGGACATACCGATACCTAGTCAAACACTACAAGAAGGGGCATTCTATTTTTAAATTCAAGCGAGATGCCAGATCGGGCGTTCTTTTCACATTTTGAGCGTGTTGAGTACCAACGCAGTATCAACGCGAACGATGATACAGTTTCGCTTGGCTTTTTTTTCAGATTCAGCAGTTTGTGTGTCCACCCTGTGGCTTAGGACATGTTGCTGTAGGCTATATCTTCTAGACGAGCATTCTTAAAGTTCAACCGGGTCGTCAGTGACCATCAGATGAGACTGGGACAAACGCTTACCTAATCGCACTAGAAGAGATATCGAACAAAGTGGTGCAAGCCTCTGATGTCAGAGTTAGCGGTCAAAGTTAGAGATAAAAATGTTTTTTTGCATTGGCCTCCAGTAGGCATTCTTGAAAGAGCAGTGAGCCCCCGCCTGCGGGGCGAGGCTGGCCAGGCTTACCGTCCAGATACAAGGAGAAGGAGGAGTTCTTGAGCACGGCGCGGTTGAGCACGAGCGCCACGTGGTGCCACTGTCCCTCGTGCTGCAGGTCGGGGCACCACACGCGCGCGCCGCACTCGCCGCCGCCCTCCGGCTCCCACGAGCCCCCGCCTGCGGGGCGAGGCTGGCCAGGCTTACCGTCCAGATACAAGGAGAAGGAGGAGTTCTTGAGCACGGCGCGGTTGAGCACGAGCGCCACGTGGTGCCACTGTCCCTCGTGCTGCAGGTCGGGGCACCACACGCGCGCGCCGCACTCGCCGCCGCCCTCCGGCTCCCACGAGCCCCCGCCTGCGGGGCGAGGCTGGCCAGGCTTACCGTCCAGATACAAGGAGAAGGAGGAGTTCTTGAGCACGGCGCGGTTGAGCACGAGCGCCACGTGGTGCCACTGTCCCTCGTGCTGCAGGTCGGGGCACCACACGCGCGCGCCGCACTCGCCGCCGCCCTCCGGCTCCCACGAGCCCCCGCCTGCGGGGCGAGGCTGGCCAGGCTTACCGTCCAGATACAAGGAGAAGGAGGAGTTCTTGAGCACGGCGCGGTTGAGCACGAGCGCCACGTGGTGCCACTGTCCCTCGTGCTGCAGGTCGGGGCACCACACGCGCGCGCCGCACTCGCCGCCGCCCTCCGGCTCCCACGAGCCCACGTCTGCAGGGGTGGACGGGATGTCACTATTATTTTACTACCCACGGTCACGGCCCACGGTACAAAAATATCTTTGTCGCGAGAATCGAACCCGCCACGTCCCCTTCGCGCTCGACTCACAGCCCACTACGCTACGGACTATCATGCAGTATGCGCAGGGGGTAGTCTCGAGTGGAGAACGAGCGCGACAAACATGTAAGGGTACGAGAGCGAGACAGACGTAATGATTCTGTCTCTTTTCCGCACGATGAAATAATAATTGACATTGTTGGTCAACATTATAAGGAAACGGTATAATGTATTGACAAATAAATAAATAGACTTAAATTATATTCCTAAAAGGTTCAAACCACTACAACAGTTTAGTTAAAAAATATGAGATAATACTGACTTTGCGGCACCAACGTCTCCTGCGTGGAGACGATGATAGCCTTGTCCCTCGCGGACAGCACGACGGTGAGACAGACGAGGTGTTCGTCGCGCGCGTTGTTGATGTTCCGCACTAGGGTGAGCAGCCGCACGCAGTGCGGGTCCGAGCGGGGGTCCGAGTACTTCTCCACGCAGATCCAGGTGGAGTAAGTCAGCCCCGTTTGTGGGGGGAACACTCGGTCACCTGGAAGAAACCCCACTTAGTTTTTGATCATCATCGTCGTCACATATCTGCGCACTGTTGGGCACGGGTCTCGCCTCGTTTCGCGAGGATCAGGCCAGATCAGAGTTCAGACTGACGAATCACATAACCCCGAAATAATTCTCGAGCATGAGGGTTTTTCAATTGGTTTATGATTGTTTATGATGATTATGATGGTTTATGATGTTTTCGAAAATTACTGAATAAAGCTTAAACTTATACCTTCTTACAAAAAAAGTTTTACCAAAATTTAAACAACTATGACTAAAATATCGTTCCATAAAATCTACGTCTTACACTCTTTTTATATAACAAAATTCTGTAATTTCTAATAATTATTCTTGTAAGTTGACATCGATTTGTAGAACGAAATTTAAAACACATCAGTGCCCCTAGTGTGAGTTTTACGAGCTCGACGTAGTACGCGTCAACTAGCACTTTGTATGAAGATTATTCGTTCATAAACGCGACGGTAGGGGCGCTGTTCAACTCTTATTGAAATATTTCGTGGTAGACCGTGAGTACGGAGACGGCTCGCAACACGCACCCGAGCCGATGCCGCCCAGCGTGGCGGTGTCCTGCGCGCCCAGCGCGTTGAGGTTGGCGGACTGCGGCGCGATGCTGGGCAGGTACAGGCAGCCGAACCCCTCCGCGGACATGTCGAACTCCACGAACGGCGGCAACGTACACGAGTTTTGAGATCTGGGAAAACCGAAAAATAACCGATATTTCATTAAAATAGCATAATAATATTATTTTTTTTTCCAGAGTTTAAAAATTGCTTCTTACTAATTTTATATATGAACATAGATATGAGAAAGCCTTAAAAAGTTTTTACTTATAGTACTGTAATAGGTTATTATGTAGCGTTACTTCAGCCTCGTCATAGTATTATGCCCGGTTACTTCCAGATTGTATAATATAATCTTCAAGGGATCTCTTTAGGTTTGGCCATTATTGTTGTTCAATTTATTATTTAATTTAAGACTGTACCCCTGCGGCGTCGCTCGTTATTATCAAGTTGATGAAAATGGCAGATTTATAAAACTTGATTTTGGAATACTGTTTGAGGAAATTCAAGTATCAAGATTTTTAAAAAGACAAAGTATAGTAAGGTTTTACCTGTAATCTCTCGGCGTGGTCATAGACACCAGAGTTTTGATCCTCGTGAGCGGCACAGGCCCGCCCGGCTTGCAAATCTGTCCTTGTTCTGGCGCTACACAGTTGAGAGGGTTCCCCATTCGAAGGAATTCTCTGAAAATAGTTAGTAGAAATAAATATAAATTCTTAGCAGTTGAAAAATGGGGAACTTAGTCCTAACATCTTCAATTTACCGTTAAGCACCGGAGAGGTCCGTCGTATACTTTCAGTCTCTTCCATTAGATCAGCTCACGCCGCACATCACTCACACACACAGTACCTGAGCTCACTAGGCCGCAGCGCGTGCGCCGCGAGCCGCTCCAGCATGTACATGGCGGGCGCGTGCAGCGCGTGCGCCTCGCAGCGCCGCACATCACTCACACACACAGTACCTGAGCTCACTAGGCCGCAGCGCGTGCGCCGCGAGCCGCTCCAGCATGTACATGGCGGGCGCGTGCAGCGCGTGCGCCTCGCAGCGCCGCACATCACTCACACACACAGTACCTGAGCTCACTAGGCCGCAGCGCGTGCGCCGCGAGCCGCTCCAGCATGTACATGGCGGGCGCGTGCAGCGCGTGCGCCTCGCAGCGCCGCACATCACTCACACACACAGTACCTGAGCTCACTAGGCCGCAGCGCGTGCGCCGCGAGCCGCTCCAGCATGTACATGGCGGGCGCGTGCAGCGCGTGCGCCTCGCAGCGCCGCACATCACTCACACACACAGTACCTGAGCTCACTAGGCCGCAGCGCGTGCGCCGCGAGCCGCTCCAGCATGTACATGGCGGGCGCGTGCAGCGCGTGCGCCTCGCAGCGCCGCACATCACTCACACACACAGTACCTGAGCTCACTAGGCCGCAGCGCGTGCGCCGCGAGCCGCTCCAGCATGTACATGGCGGGCGCGTGCAGCGCGTGCGCCTCGCAGCGCCGCACATCACTCACACACACAGTACCTGAGCTCACTAGGCCGCAGCGCGTGCGCCGCGAGCCGCTCCAGCATGTACATGGCGGGCGCGTGCAGCGCGTGCGCCTCGCAGCGCCGCACATCACTCACACACACAGTACCTGAGCTCACTAAGCCGCAGCGCGTGCGCCGCGAGCCGCTCCAGCATGTACATGGCGGGCGCGTGCAGCGCGTGCGCCTCGCAGCGCCGCACATCACTCACACACACAGTACCTGAGCTCACTAGGCCGCAGCGCGTGCGCCGCGAGCCGCTCCAGCATGTACATGGCGGGCGCGTGCAGCGCGTGCGCCTCGCAGCGCCGCACATCACTCACACACACAGTACCTGAGCTCACTAGGCCGCAGCGCGTGCGCCGCGAGCCGCTCCAGCATGTACATGGCGGGCGCGTGCAGCGCGTGCGCCTCGCAGCGCCGCACATCACTCACACACACAGTACCTGAGCTCACTAGGCCGCAGCGCGTGCGCCGCGAGCCGCTCCAGCATGTACATGGCGGGCGCGTGCAGCGCGTGCGCCTCGCAGCGCCGCACATCACTCACACACACAGTACCTGAGCTCACTAGGCCGCAGCGCGTGCGCCGCGAGCCGCTCCAGCATGTACATGGCGGGCGCGTGCAGCGCGTGCGCCTCGCAGCGCCGCACATCACTCACACACACAGTACCTGAGCTCACTAGGCCGCAGCGCGTGCGCCGCGAGCCGCTCCAGCATGTACATGGCGGGCGCGTGCAGCGCGTACGCCTCGCAGCGCCGCACATCACTCACACACACAGTACCTGAGCTCACTAGGCCGCAGCGCGTACGCCGCGAGCCGCTCCAGCATGTACATGGCGGGCGCGTGCAGCGCGTGCGCCTCGCAGCGCCGCACATCACTCACACACACAGTACCTGAGCTCACTAGGCCGCAGCGCGTGCGCCGCGAGCCGCTCCAGCATGTACATGGCGGGCGCGTGCAGCGCGTGCGCCTCGCAGCGCCGCACATCACTCACACACACAGTACCTGAGCTCACTAGGCCGCAGCGCGTGCGCCGCGAGCCGCTCCAGCATGTACATGGCGGGCGCGTGCAGCGCGTGCGCCTCGCAGCGCCGCACATCACTCACACACACAGTACCTGAGCTCACTAGGCCGCAGCGCGTGCGCCGCGAGCCGCTCCAGCATGTACATGGCGGGCGCGTGCAGCGCGTGCGCCTCGCAGCGCCGCACATCACTCACACACACAGTACCTGAGCTCACTAGGCCGCAGCGCGTGCGCCGCGAGCCGCTCCAGCATGTACATGGCGGGCGCGTGCAGCGCGTGCGCCTCGCAGCGCCGCACATCACTCACACACACAGTACCTGAGCTCACTAGGCCGCAGCGCGTGCGCCGCGAGCCGCTCCAGCATGTACATGGCGGGCGCGTGCAGCGCGTGCGCCTCGCAGCGCCGCACATCACTCACACACACAGTACCTGAGCTCACTAGGCCGCAGCGCGTGCGCCGCGAGCCGCTCCAGCATGTACATGGCGGGCGCGTGCAGCGCGTGCGCCTCGCAGCGCCGCACATCACTCACACACACAGTACCTGAGCTCACTAGGCCGCAGCGCGTGCGCCGCGAGCCGCTCCAGCATGTACATGGCGGGCGCGTGCAGCGCGTGCGCCTCGCAGCGCCGCACATCACTCACACACACAGTACCTGAGCTCACTAGGCCGCAGCGCGTGCGCCGCGAGCCGCTCCAGCATGTACATGGCGGGCGCGTGCAGCGCGTGCGCCTCGCAGCGCAGCGCCGCGCCGCACACGCGCAGTACTACGCCTGCCAGCCCGCAGCCGCACATCACTTGTTGATTTCGTTCACTGCGGAATACGAGTACATATTCATTTCCTTAAGAAGGACTACTTTGTCTAATACTTTGTGATGTATTTTGTACTCGTACCTCCTGACTAAACTTTTCAGCACATGCGCGAGGTAATCGCGTATCGCTCTCGCGTACGCCTCGTGTTCTGAAGGTCGGGGCAGTGCAGGCAGTAGTTTCGCTAACACTATGACCACACCCGAGTGCACCACCCATGCCTCGCCGCCGCTGCCGCCTGAGGAGAGGTTAAGAGGCGCGGTTCGACCGGCGGGCTTCGACTGAAAAACGAATTTTGTTCGGTTATTATAAACATTCAATTTCATACGTAACTGTTTGCAGCACTGGCGCACCTAGCGGAAAAGAGTTGTTCTCTGACGCCCGTAATTTCATCTCACCTCATTAATAGCAGAGCTCTGTCGAGTCAAACTGGGTGACTTAACGTTGAGCGATCCACAAAACGTAGGCTTGTCGAATGCGTCCAAAGCGACGTCGTATAGCAGTCGCAATACAATACAAGCGTGGACAAACACCACTGGTACTTTCTCGGGAAAACTGTAACGAAAGAGGATCAAATAGTGATCTTCATAAATATAAGAACGATGACCTGATGGGTGTAAGATTTTGTCTTTGGTAGAGTCTAGATATTTTGACGCTGTAAGCCCGTGTAATGAGAGGCGTAATTGGGCATATTCTTATGCTCGCCATTAACTCACAGTAGGTGGCGTTTCGAATTGGCGCAAATAATGACAGAAGATTTTACCCAGTCCAGAGCAGAGTAGTAAAGAGAGAGAGAGAGAGAGAGACCATTGAAATAGTGGATGCAAAGGATCTTCCATGACATATAATATAAGATGATGTTTACTATAAGTTACTCACGTCATTTCCAAAATGTTTCCTGTAAATATCTCATGGAAGACTTCATACAATTCCGTGTCGCCCGCTTCTGTATCAACTTGCAGTTCCCTATCGTTGGTAAAGCAGCCCAACATTCGAATAGTATCGCTCAAAGTCGTCATACATATCTGAAACATGAGGGTAGGTACCAGCTATTTTACTAGATTGTATTTAACTCTACTGTAAATATTGTGGTCAAACTATTCAATTAAATTTTGAACCAATGCCAGTCAATTTCTAATGACAATATAATTAATGGCGATAGTGAGCTGATCCGGTGATAGAGATTAGAGATCTCGGAGATCACCCTTATTTTGCTCAGTTTACGAATCAACTAACTCACCTCATGATGGAAAAACTTAGCATTGGCCGGCTCAAACCTCATTGCTGTACTGATAGTGTAAAACACGATGTGTATCAACTGAAGCATGTCTTTGTCCATTGGCTCGTCGCTCTTAAGTCTCCCTTCTAAAGAAACTAGCACGCTCGTAACATAAACGAATCCGCTGACCTGAGAAAACAAATTTAAGTGGTATAACAATAGTTGAGGTTTATGCAGTAACTATTTAGTAATCTTTGGTTGATATGGTTCTCTAAATACTGATAATAAGGTGAACTTGCTCATCTCACTATACTCTACTAGTCAATTGTCATTGCTAGACTAATATAATTAGGGAGAAAAGGAATATGACATTGTCGTCTCACCTTTCTAAATATGGTTCGTGTGCGGTGAGAGTCCCTCAAGCAAGCCAACAAGGCCTTTAATATGTGCAGCTTTAACCTCAAAGCGTCGTTAGGCGCTGCGTGCATGCCACAGAGTAGCGCTGACATGTCCTCTTCGCCTGACCCACTTACAATGAGCTCTCTAACCACACCTAGAAAATGGTATTAAAGTGTGTCACATAGTTCTGGCTATACTGGTGGATGGTAAAAGTATGCAGAGAAAGGATATGGTACACATATTGTCATTGGTATACCAGCATTATATTGGCATAATACTAGATAGCTCAACTTAGTGCTTTAAATAGGATATCCAACTAAACAAGGTTCCATATTTATAATATTATTGGGATAATCCAAAGAAACTTACCCAATGCCATAGGCCTACATGACTCATGTATAACCATTCCATGAACGCATTTTGCTCCGCCACAATCCCGAAACACGTTACAGTTGTTCGTGTTCCCATTCAACAGTGCCGTCAGACCTTCCATCACTAAGGAACCCAATTCTTCTTCTTCTTCCTCCACTTTAGGATCTTTAATCAACGAGTCATGTCGCAAGGAAAGTCTTTTCCGTCGGTCAGGCGCCTTCGGCGAGTCATTCGAGGTAGAAACGGCAAGTGCATCAGCTGCCTCTTTGGCTTTCTCTTCTTCGAGCAACTGCTTATCTTTGAGGAAGACTGCGTAGCGAGATAGACAAGTCACGAATACTTCCAACATTCCAACTTCCCGATATACGTCTTTGAAGATTACATTGTGTCTGTAAAATATAACGAGACATTAGACACAACAAGTGGCGTAATTTTCGAGGTATCTACAATTGAAAACTTACTTCAAAACATTCAACAGAGTCTTCATACAAAGTATACTGCAACTTCTCGCTTTGTGAGCTTTCAAGAGTAAAGAAAGTGAGATCAACTCTTTGCAAGGCACAAAGTTTAATTGGAAAACTATGAACTCCAGTAGCTCGAAAAACTTTTCTTGTATCTCTGCATTTTTAACATAAATTCTTTCAGAAAATTGGCTCAAGGTATTCTGGTTTTCTAATATGAAGTAGTTAGCATTGTCAGCGTGGTAGACACTTGATATAGCATCAAGTATTGTACAGCACAGCGCTGGCGAATTTGATTTCAAAAAGACCGACTGCAACACCTGAAAACAAACAATAAATTGACCACGCACGCATTTACGTACCCGCGTACGCAAACATGGACGCACTTACGTACGCAGCTATGTACATACATAATTATATTTTTACGTGGTCTTAATAAATTTACCTGAAATGCCTGTACATTTCTCACTGCTTGGCCTGGTGTTGAAGGCTGAGGTAGCACGAATCCTTGCAACTGAAATAACTCCGTGTTCGCACGCGTCGGGCGCAGTTCGGAAAATCCGCACGCACATAAAGATGAGATCATGAGCACCAAGTTCCTGAGAGCAGCTCTCGCTTCCGTTCCACTCACACGCTCTTCTTCAAGCCTTGGTTATAAATAAATACCCATTAGGAATTAGTTTCTTTACGGTAGCACTGAGAATTTCAATTCATTTTAAATACATAGCTTCATAATATTGTCTCTACATATCGATTACAAACATTCTATAAAACATGTATCTACTTCTACATAAAGTTAACAAATTGGTCTATAAATTTCACATTTTCTCTAGCTACATAAAACAGTGTGATTGTGAACATGAGCATAATGAATTGTATTGAACAATAATAAGTGAGGTGCTTACCCAGATGTCAAATAATCGGGTACTTCGTCTCTCTCTCTGTGATAAACAAAACACGTAAAATAAATAAACAAAATAAAACTAATAAAACCAACATGCTTCTACCACAGATGCACATGCTATTGCTAAACAAAATAACGGTCACAAAGTTAAGTCTGAACGCTAACAAAGTTCATTCAGTTTCTAAAGGGCTAACTGAAAAATACAGTTGCCAAATCAGTAAGCAACTAATGGAATATACACACATTGCTTAGTAGTCAGTACCATGTTAAGTTGCACTGCACAATTTTACAATGACACTGAATATTTAGCAATGTGTGCCCTTAGTGTTAAGAAGAAAACTGGATACTATAATGACAATTGAATGAACATTAATAGTGTCCTTATTTAACTTTCTCATGATCCACAACTTACTTGAGTAAGAACTCTGAGAGGAACAAGTATCCTTGGCATGTTCGAAAGTCATCTAAAAGTAATTGGCTGACTTCACTTGAATCTTTCAAAAAGCAGAATACAGCAACAAACATTTCTACAACCTGAAATTTGATATCCATATAAAATTTTGAGATTATGACTTAAATCCATATGGGGCAGTAAATTAAATACTCTTAGCTACCTCTAATGGAGTCAATTCAGGTATCCTTTGCATATTTTCTATGCATAGTGCAACACATCCTTTGTCTGAAAAGGTAAACAAACCAAATTGAAAACACTTTGTATAAGTTACATAAACCAATATGTTGACATAGTTGATGGAAACATTGAAAACATTCACAAACAAGAATGTAGGTATCATTAGAATGCTAATAGATAAAGATAACTTTAAGGCCATGGCTTAGTACAAATGGGTAAAACTTACTGTGTATGTATTGAACTACAGACTGTGTAAGCCCATGCCTTGATAGTGTCATTAGTACTTCAGCTGCCGATTTCCTCCACATAATATTGTGGGGTGCACACCATGATGTTATGGCAGAGAATAACAGACTCAAATCATCTTTTCTCGCTAGCTCTTCGCAAGGAAACGGATGACTGCATAATCTTACTAGAACCTATAATGCATTAAGTACAGTAAAAAAATCAATAAATTTGTAATTAGGTAGGTAAATTATGTTGCCATGACATTATGCGCCTAATATAATTCTCGGAATATTAAATTACCTGAACAAATATTTTCTGCAGCAATATTCTCCTTTCTCTAGGTGTAAAGTCGCTGTTTGTATCCTGCACATCTGCCTCAGAGTCGGGGATCTCAGGCAAGTCAAAGAATAGGTACAAGCATTTGACTAGCGTCGAAGGTATAGATGCAGTGGTCATGACCTACATACACAAAATAATGAACAAATTATTCACAAGTTAAGACAACCTTGATCTGAATCAAAATTGCACTAAAAAGAGCTATTATTAGAATAAAAACAATGATTGCAATAGAATATCTGTATTAGCTACACTAAATCACAGAATACCTATTATTACCTTTGATATTTCTTGATTTTCATTTAATTTTAGTCTTACAAGAGATACTAAGTACTTATACTTATACAACTCGCCTCAACTATGCTAACTATTGAACATTGAACTGAATAATTGCTGCTAATCACAAAATTTAATTTGCAGCATTTGACAGTTTTCCTTTAAATACAAAATCTGTCAAAATCACCGACTTTGCAGTGATAATGTGATGCAATAGCAAACTTTGAAGCATAATTTGTATCTGAAAATCATGATGTAGAATTGTGTAAATTTATTTCTCTCTGAATTCAGTTAAACATACCTGTATCAAGGACTGGTCACCGGCTGCTAACAAGTTTAAAGTAGAGAGTAGCATCCAGCCATTGCTTGACTCTTCCGAGTTCTCTATCTCCAAGAATTTGGCTATTGCACAGCTAGCTGCCTCCGTACTCTGGTTGCTGGCCCTCTTACGGATCTCTGACACCATCAGCTTTGAGACTTGCTGGCAGAATGACAGTATGTCCCAGAACTTCTCATTCATCTCACTTGATGGACTTGTGCCAAATACCTAAAAAGGGTAGACAATACTATAGATAATACAATGTTGTATTGTATATCCCCATAAAAACGAATAATATGGTTCTTGTGGACTATGAGAGTAAAGTTGGAGGCCACAGCTAGCTGGAGCTAATTATGTGAGATCTATGTAATATATAGGGATGATATAAATACAGTTATTTTGTAGCTTATTCTCCCAGAGCATCAAAGTTACTTCATTTTTACCAGAACTACTGTAGGGATATTTTGAATCAAGTTATAAGGTGATGCTAAAGGTTGTATGCTAATAATAATATGTGTAGTGTGTAGGTATGGAAATAGGTAGGTACCTACAACAATTTTATTTTATTTTATCTTTTTCTGATGGGTAATTTTTTATGATTGTCACTGCGGTAATTTCTATGACTATTGCTACATAGTAATAAATGATTAGCTATTCGAATGTTGCACTACCCACCTTACAGAACAGAGGAAGCATGTTGTACAGCTTGTCATCTTTCTCTGGTTCGGAGAGCGGCTGCGGCGGATGCGTGTACTCCGAGAAGAGCTTCTTGAGGTGCATCAGTCCCAGTTGTACATGGGAAGCTGACCCCGATGCCTCGCCGTTGTCCGAAGACGCAGACGATGTCGCCCCACGCAATTTGCGCATTAAATTCATATTGGAACCTTAAGATCTATATTGCCCACAGAAACACACGCATGATTTACGTATTATAACTTCGATTATTAAGGAAACCCAGCAAAAGAAATGTTTCACATTTTTATCAACAGAAATAAACATCGGAAACGAAGTTATTCAATGTGTACTGTGGTTTACACTTATTTATACATACACGCGGAAAGTTATTATAGTCAGAAACAAGCTACATAATATCTAATTTTTTCATGACTGCACTATGTATAGATCTAGGAGAAGAAACTGGTTATATACGTTATTTATGTATTATTTTCCAGAATTGATTATTTTCCCGAAAACCCAAACGCCCCCACACTGCGCGCGCGGCACAAATCCGCACATACGAGGAATGACAGATTGATACAATAGTGGTTGAGTTGAATGTTGATTGTTGAATTTGTTGATGGCACTTGATGGTACCGACCACCACGGCCGGCAGGTAGGAGTTTTGGCGGGAATCCGAAAGTGTGACGTTGTTGGTTATGTATTTTTTCCTCAAACTTGTTTCTTTGAGTGATAATGACGTGTAATATTGGCGGGATATTAATTAATTCAATAACATGCATGCACAAGTGTGGGCGAATGATATATAAACCCAAAAAGCGTGTCACTTCGCATTTTTTCCAATACTCCCAGGAAGCTTCAGTAAAGCATCCAGCATCCACCACATAGATACTGGAGCACCCTTATTCACAAGTTTCGGAAACTATCGGATTCGATAAGTTTCCGATTAGATTCGAAATCGCGATTCACAAATCCGAAATCGATAACTTTTGACAGATCACAGCTGATCCTAATCGAAAACTCTTCCGACAGCTATTGAGTCACGGAAAGCCGTCTTTCTTGGAAAAGATTGAGGTATAGACTTGAAGAAATAGTTATTTGCTATTTTATTGAAATTATATTAAGTATGTAGGTGCATATATTGTTTATATATTGTTCATATTGGTTCACACAGCTACACACTGGTGTGAAGGGGCGTGATATTATAGTCGCGCTATTGCCCTGGGTGTGTTAGAAAGCTAGCAAATAATACAAAATGATGTAGGTATTGAGTAGGTAATGAAAGTTATATTAAATAAGTACCTAACATAAATAGTAATATGTACCTACTATTATTATAATAATGAATGATATCAAACACACAGCTTTACTTGATATTAGGTGGTAGGTAAGTAATAAGTACTACATTTCCGAACTCACTTTCTCAATGTAATTAGGTAGATACTAGGTACTAAATAAAAGGTATATGAGTTCACAGTAAATATTTATTTTGGTAATGAAACTGCATGAGCATTAAAATTATGGTAAGTACCTAATTATAATATATATTATTAACAAAACTTCAATGTTCATTTATGTTAAGTAAGTATAGGTATATTATTCATTTTAAATTAAACCATATCTATCACATATAAATAGTAATTGGCTGATGATAAAAAAAATTCTTTGAGTAAGTACTACCTATCTAAATTATTCTCTGTGGCTTTAGGTATGTGACAGCAATTGGATAATTATATTATATTTATTGGCCTGCTACCCAGGAAGCACACATGACGCCTTCATTTGAAGGAGTAGGCTGTTAAGAAATAAGATGAAGGGGTTTACGGAGGCAACATCTTGCTGTCTTGGTTTCTAAACACTATTAACTCCAAGGGATCTTGCACGTCTGGCACGGATTTGTGACAGTTGCAGACTAGTGAAGTTACCTGGAACAATTCATAATAATATATTAACTTGTTGTAAGTAATAACAATATTTCATTTTTTAGGTTCAGGGTACCCCTTGGACCCAAGTATTTTCACACCAATACTGGCGAGCCAAACAGCCCAGAGGCACACTACACAGAGTTGCACATTCAGTCCCACAATTGTATCTAGCATTGTTTAAGGGTTTTGAACGCTTTAGATAATAAGCATCACATGCTGGAATATACCTCAACAAAGCTCTAAATGCTGACACTGAGAACTAGCAAAACTTATGCAACAAAGTGTTCATAGTTAAGAAATAAGACTGTATGCAATAAATAGATTAAGTATGTTTAAAAAGATTGTAACATAAAAGTAATACATCATATTATTATTTTCCCGATCCAATCATTCCAACCAAAAAAAGTAACGAGGAAAACTTTACCGTACCTACTTAGTTCTGGCAAATTTCCCAAGTCTCTAGCGATTTCACGCAACTCGGAGGCTTTTAATGTAAACCTACAGCCACTTGCTCAATAGCTTCTACCTTCTCCTCTCGGGCCACTTGCAAGCCTCCTGTAAATATAATAAAACATAATGTATTAAAACTAAGTTATTGTAAGTTGCTGATGGCCAATCACCATTATTATCTGTCTTCGATTTTATTACTACAGTACCTATACTAAGTAGAAAAAACAATGAGCTCTCAAAATTACCTACGATAGCAAAACTGAAATACTTAAGAGTTTATACAACAAGTTACATGTTAACTGAGACCACATAATTATTTATACTAAACAAATCAATAGAACTTTATTTACCTCCAAAGGATTTGTAAACAAGAATATATATGGGTGACATAATCATTGAGGTATAATACTTACCTATGTACGTACAGTTAATTTGGATATATTATACTCACTATGCTCATCTTATTTACGCGCGAAGTTCTTCCAACAAGACAAAACAAAAGTTGAAGTGTCTCAAGACGCCTCACAGTTCACAAACAAAACAAGTCGCATAGAAATACGATACATCCAAGCCCAGCTTCTTTTAGTTCAAGTTTGTGACAATTTGACATCTATTGACATGACATTTACAAAGCGAATTTACACTACAAACAAATCTTATAAAATTATTTGTTTCTTTCGTTAAACGCTGATTTTAAAATATGTAATACATGTTTAAAAATTTGCATACACATAATATTGTAAGTCTGCATATAATATTGTTGTGAAATTATGGGATTCATAGTTTTTATTAACAACTAAAATAATTCTACCAAGATAATTACTTTCTACCATACCGTTTAGTCTTCGTAAACGCACAACTAACGTCAAACTACATAGAACAATAAGAGTTTCCTTAATTACCGGTATTGTCTATGTTTCAGACACGGCAATCTTTCGGAAACGCCTGTCGATCGGATCTTCTCGGATCTCTGAATCGCATATTTCGAATGCGTCGGATCGGATATGAATTCTGCTTTTTCGGAATCGATAGCTTTCCGAGATTTGTGAATAGGCCTACTGGTATCCTATCAATCCTATTCTATCACAGATTATAGGATACCAGTAATAACCTATAATCTGTGTCCACCACTTTACTGAATCATGACTTTGACTATGTAAACTAATTATAAGACTTGACTACTTGACCACGAGGATTGCTATTTGCTATGCATAGACGTAGTATCAGACGTAGTATAGACTTGACAAAAGCGTAAACTTACACGAAAGGGACACACCAGCTATGCTGCAATTGATGCTATATTTGAAAGCAGTTGAAAGCTATGCTTAACAGGATAAAGGCGAGATAATGATGTCCTTTAATGGTGTTTTAATAATCATTAAATTGAACCAGCTAGACATACTTCGTTGCAGACCTATGTAGGTATAATTTCTACATATATAAATTATATATTCTTAAAAGCCGCAGATTTTGAGAAAAAAAATATTGCATTTAAATTCTTATGTATACCCCTAACTATTACCTACTTGGTCTGTGTGTATACCTTTAAGAAAAATTATTGAAGTATGGTTAGCATAAAAAAAAATTACTGTCACTATCATCGTCACTAATGTCAGATTTGACAGTGACATTTAACCAACATGAAATGTCATGAGTTCACCAACGCTGACAAATACTTTTTTTTTGTCTTAGTAATGGCTTCGCACGGTTTGTGCATATAGCCAGTGTCAAGTATTTAATTATAATAATTATTTCTTAATTTCACATTAAGAAAGTCACAGCAATATAGCAATCGTGGTCAAGTAGTCAAGTCAATTATTTACATCGTCAAAGTCACGATTCAGTAAAGTAGTGGATGCTTTACTGAAACTTCCTGGGAGTTTTGGAAAATATGCGACATGACACGTTTTTTGAGTTAATATCATTCGCCCACACTCGTGTACGTTCACGAACACGATTAATATTCCACCAATATTACACATTAACACTCGAAGAAACACAAGTTTGAGAAAATAATACAAAACCAACAACGTCTCACTATCGGATTCCCGCTAAAACTCAGTATACAGTTGTCTGTTTTTTTCTTTGTTTTAGTTATGGCTTGGCACGGCTTTTGCATTTAGCCAGTGACAAGTAATTCTTATTTCACAATAGGAAAATCATAGCATCTCAGATTATTCGTCCAATAGCTGAGCGTTTTCCAAATAAAGTGTACCCCCCCACTTTTAGGCTGTCCTCTGTGTTTGAAATCTAATATCAAAAAATAATTATATGTGGCTAATTATATGAATGATTGGAGATTATTAAGCATATTATCCTAAACTAGTTAAATGCAAACGTTGACTTAACTAATACTGCGTAATATTTAAATAATGACCATTTTAAAGCACTACAAGGTATATAGACTAATATTGGTGGAATATTAATCATTAAGTGTTCGTTAACGTGCACGAGTGTGGGCGAATGATATTAACTCAAAAAACGTGTCTTGTCGCATTTTTTCCATAACTCCCAGGAAGTTTCAGTAAAGCATCCACTACTTTACTGAATCGTGACTTTGACGATGTAAATAATTGACTTGACTACTTGACCACGATTGATATATTGCTGTGACTTTCATATTGTTGAATTAAAAAATACGTAAATAAGAAAATACATGACACTGGCTACATGCACAAACCGTGCAAAGCCATTACTATAACAAAAAAAAACTGTCTTCTATCTTGTTTGTTTGTTTGTTTTAGTTATGGCTTCGCACGGTTTGTGCATATAGCCAGTGTCAAGTATTTAATTTTAAGTATTTCTTAATTTCACATTAAGAAAGTCACAGCAATGTTATAGCAATCGTGGTCAAGTAGTCAAGTCAATTATTTACATCGTCAGTCACGTTTCAGTAAAGTAGTGGATGCTTTACTGAAACTTCCTGGGAGTTTTGGAAAAAATGCGAAATGACACGTTTTTTGAGTTTATATCATTCGCCTACACTCGTGCACGTTAACGAACACTTAATGGTTAATATTCCACCAATATTACACATTAACACTCGAAGAAACACAAGTTTGAGCTAATAATACAAAACCAACAACGTCTCACTATCGGATTCCCGCCAAAACTCGTCTTCTGTCTTGTCTTGCTGTGTACTGTCATAGCTGTCTGTCTAGTCTAGCTAAGCTAGTGTCAAGTCATTCAATGTATGTGAATGTCAAAGTCAAACGACGAGTGGCCGCGGCGGATGGAGTGCGGAGGATAAAAATAACATAGATTTACCAAAATCGGAAAAAGCGACAATTCCGTTGTACATATTTTGTTGATTCATAACTATGCCGGAAAACAAAAAGCTAGTGAACTGTTACAACCGTGGGTGCGGTCAGCAGTTTGACCCCGACGACAATGACAAAGGTTATTTGAATTCTAGATATTTCTATAACCCTCAACATGGTTTGGTTGGTTGGAACTTGGAACCAATGGGCAAATTGCACAAGCGGTAACGATTACTAGCCAATATTTATTTACAGATGAATGCTGCCATCACCCCGGTGCTCCTGTCTTTCACGACGCTTACAAAGGCTGGTCGTGCTGCAATAAAAAAAGTGTTGATTTCACCGAATTTCTTAACATCAAGGGTTGCACTCTTGCCAAACACTCTAATGTGGTAAGTACTTATTTATTTTATCATATTCACGTACAAGTAGGAATAATCATAGGTAGCTGATGACGGGCAAAAAATTTTGTTTATTATTGTAGAAACCTGTACTACCGGAGAAGAAAGTTTTAGATAAAGACTTGGAAAAGAAGGATGTGATAGAAGTCCGTGCTCCAGTGGTGGGACCTCAGTTGCCAAGGACACCATTTCAAACTCCCCTGACTTCATTGGAGGCTGATATAGCAGACTCGTTAAAGCAACTTGCCAAGACTTATGGACATAAGGCAGCAAAAGTTGAAAAAGAGTATGTACTATGGCTATATTCACATTGGCTATAATATCTTACGAGGATATTTTTTGTCATTATCATTATTATATTGTTTGAGATACTGAAATCCTTAATACCCCTCTAATTCCAACAAATAATCAAGAAAGCTTCTTACAGAGACATAGACATTGGAACAATCTGCAAAAATGGTGGATGCAACACATCCTACGAAGGCCCGCACACTAATGAATCTATGTGCACATATCACCCCGGGTGTCCAATATTCCACGAAGGGCTAAAGTTCTGGTCTTGTTGCCAGAAAAGGACAACAGACTTTAATGTGTTCCTCAGTCAAGCTGGGTGTACTACCGGTACACACAAGTGGACTAAAGAGGTATAATTATTGTTATACTAAATTTACATGCAACATTTTCCATTTGGAAAAATAGTACCTACATAATTATATTACAATAAAAAGTATCCTGTGTTTCCTCAGGGTTCTAACTATCTACAATTATGAAGTTTAACCAGATCTGTTTATCCGTATAAGTATGATAAGACAACAAACAGACGGTTACTTTGGCTTTTATAATATTAGGTATGGGTATTGGGAATTTAGGATAACACTTCCTCTACAGGTTATGAGTGATGTGTTAAATTAAGAACTAGACCATCAAATATCCCTCTGTAAAATCAAGACTACATCAATGAATGGCATGCAGTAGTAGTACATTCGGTAATAATTATTTATTCATTCAGGGTAACGCTGCAGGGACTGTCAAGTGTCGCTGGGACTGGCATCAAACCCCAGAACATGTCATTGTCAGTGTGTATGCCAAGAAATATGACCCAACACTGAGTTTTATTAAACTGAACCCTATCCGTCTAAACATAAAGTTGGTTTTCCGAGAGGAAGGTGATGCAGTATTTGAATTGGACCTTGAACTAAGAGGAGTGAGTAGTTGAATGTAATTTATTCCTTTGTAGCGGTTCTATTCCATGACTATTTATTCTATTTGGATTTGTAGATGTTGAATGTGGTTGGACCTGTTGTTTCAAACATAAAACAGAATAAAAGGTGTTAAAAATAGATTTCCTTCTTCAAAATATGTAGTAACATCTCTTACAACTATTTATATTAGTATAATATTCTAGTAATATTTCTCTGTTTTTGACTAGTGAATTTAGCATAGTTTCTATTACCACAAAGATTAAGACCAAATACAACAAATGTTGGTACCAATATAAATCTGTTGTCCTTTCAGATTGTTGACATTGAAAAGAGCAAAGCATCAATGTTGCCATCAAAAGTAGAAATCAAACTGAAGAAAGGCGAGCCAGGTGCTTGGGCTAAACTGGACTTCCCTAGAAACACACCTAAGGTAGAGCCAGCACCACCAACAGAAGAAGTTGTTGAGGAAGATGATTCTGTAGACCTGTCTAGTGTGGAAGCCATACAAACTATGCAATTGAATCTGACAGGCTGATGGGTTGTGAAGCGTACAAAGGAGAGAAACATTTTCGGACTACCTCTTTGAGGCACAATTCAACTCTTTAACCCTTTGCCCCAGATGTTTAACCCTTTGAGCAACTAATGCCAGTCATAATAGAAGTTTAATTGTTACATGGTCTATATGGACCAGACCAGGCGTAGTGTTGTTAAGTCAGTTAGTTATTACAGAATAATTACAATCAATGCAACTATACCATATATGTGAGTTTACCACATATTTATTTACAGTCTCAACCTTTGGGTGCATTTGGTATTTCTAAGGGTAATTTTTCAAAGATGTGCATTATTATCTGAAATAAAATGTGCTTTTACTTAGATCAATTGTTTTATTCATTAATTTATAATATATTATGTATAATATTATAATTATCAGGACTAGATACACTTTTCTTCCATGTAACAGCTTATGAATTACCATTGAATTTGAAACATATATGTATATACAGATAGGTACATAGCTTTTTATTATGTGTATTTGTTCCTTTTCATAAGTCAATAAGAAACAGCTAATTACAATTTTATTTCAATATGAATTAGGTACTATTTAGAAAAACATGAACATACAATACATTTATACATAAGTAGGTATTTAAAACTAGGAATACAACTGACTAGAGCTGCACTTGACTAGAATATTTTATTTTTAATAACCATCATTCAGTATTTTTTATAATTAATATTATTATTGTAGCCTGAATGTAACACAGCACAGGGTATGACTATTTACTAATAATATAAACAGTAACATATAATATTATATATATAGTATATTATGTACTATGTAGGTACTTGCCTAGGACTTGCATACTTTAAAAAAACTAAGGGAATGAATATAATATGATTGCAAGACAAGTGAGGTTTCTAACATTATGCTCCAAGCAAAGTTCTTTGTATTTGGCACCTCGTTTTAGTTCTTTAAGAAAGGGGTTGTTTAGTAAAATAATTTGGAAATTTACAAACAAACTGATGAGTCAGTCTCATCCTAAATCTTATTAATTTCGTCCTGAACATATCTGATGGGCTATATTATATTATACATACGTTAGTGTCTATAAGTAGGTAGCTACTTATGTGGCCTCAAAATATGTGGTTTGAAACCTACTTTAAAACTTACGGCGATGAACATTCATTAGACGGTGGCGGATGGGGCTGGAAAGCCGGAGCGGGCGCGGGCTGCATCCGATACATGTCATGCAGGAGTGTCGCCACGGAGACGTCTCCTACTGTATCTCTGAAGAGGAGCAGCTCGATGGACCGCGCGCGCACCGCTCTCAGTGATGGTAGGAGAAGGAGAAGGCGACCGAATCTGAAACACAGAATTAAGTATCAAAATGCCAAGGTACACTAGGTACGTTCTAATCGATGCCTAGCAATGCTGGCTTAACTTATCACCGCAGTATACCTATGTTTTTAACACAAATAACTCTAATAGGGCACAAAGACAGAAACATCTTCATGTAGGTATATTTATGGCATTTACCTGGTTGGCTGCCTAGAATATCGAGTTCGCACGTAGTCAGCAAGAATGCACTGTGCTTGATCTTGCAGCATTTCCACCGGCTGTGTCTCGTTTAAGCCAGGAGTATCTGTCAAACGAAATAATGTCGGCTACTTTTATCATTGTCATTTTCGTAAAGCATAAACTTAAAAAAAAACAACCTACTTGATGACTTTTATTACTTACCTGGAGAAAATAGAACGATTGCTTTCATGCATCCACACTCGCTCCCATCTGGTGCAATTTGACGAAACCGACAAAGGATCTCCTGTGAAAATTTAAGTTCAGATTTACCTAATTTACGGTTATATAATTTAAATCACAGCCTATACATATAATGCATTATCGCAGTCTAACTGGATAATCTATCTATAACAAAACATTAATACCCTGAGCAGGACGGTTGAATACTTGAATCATTGAAACAAAGAAGAAGAAGATCATAGGTAGGTAGGAGGTATACCTGTAACGTATTTAGCTCCAAATCCGCAAGCGGATCTGGCGGCAGTCTGGCGCGAGCTGTGGGCGCTGCTAGCAGCGGAGAGAGGTCCCATGGAGCCGACCATTGTGCCAGATGCAGCAGGAATAGGTCCTTCCAAGCCGCTCGCAACAACACTAGCTGGTCTGACGCAGCGAGCGCCTGGAATGGAGCGAGGCAGCGCACCCAGCGCACTGCCATGAATAGCAGACGAGCGCTTGTTTCCTGTGAATGTGAGGTGAGCGTGAGATATTAAAGAAACTGAAAGATAGCATGTAGATAATTATAGCGTTAGCGCCATATTATAGTGGTTTAGTCAGATTTTGCATCACAAAAATTAATATAGTATAGTAGGTATAATATCCGCAGGCCCGCCCGACCGCAGATATAATACGAGTAGATAGACTGCAGGAACTTTTAAAGATGCTTTCGATGGCCGTAAAACAAAAAAAAACGCGCATCACAATATTCATTGTCCGTGGTAGGTACACTGGTACAATTCAGTTGTCCGGTCAACTGGACTGTGGATAAAATATTTTTTCCATGGATGTACAACCAAAAAAAAATCAACCAGTGTTGCAGTTTAAACTACCTATACCTACCTACCTACATAAAGAAAGACGATATTGTGTTATGTATTTTTTTTATAAAACGTAGCCCTACACTAGGATTACTCCTGTATCGTAGGTACCGTTTACAGACATATAATTTCACTTACACCCAGACCAGAAACAAATATTTGTGGATCTCACAAATATCTGTTCCGGGCGGGAACCGAACCCGCAACACCTACCAAGCGCAGCAGTCCGATTGCTCAGCCACTACGCCAAACGCGCCGTCAAAAATGGTCGTGGTTTACTCAGAAGTAAACCTAGAGGCAGGTAGGTAAGTCATTAAGTTGGTAAGTAGATAAGTCCAATGTATAGAATACCTAAGTGGAATTGGCAACATCAACATAATACTTTGGTAGGTACCTAACTATAGTAGGTTTACCTACCTACTTACTAACATTGTTATTATATTGCGAGGACCCCCTAGTTCTTCCACCACAAAGACATGCGCAACGTAACGGAGACAGTACACAATGTAGATTATGACTTACAGTCGCATCGCGGCCGATGGGCGGAGGAAGTCAAGTTAAGGCGATAAGTCACCCGCGGCCGCCCAATCGCGTCGCGGACCCGCCCCTACAGTCAAAAAGCCACCTACTAACGACAGTGTACACACCCCTTGAGGTCATGTTTCAGTCGCGGAAGTAAATGTTTGAGAAGTTGGAATAAACAGGAAAATAGACATCGCGATACCGGGTGCCCATAGAAGGAGCTTTGCATTTATGTACGTACATAGCTATTCTTAGCCTAGTTCGATGTGTTTCATTTCAGTTATGAGTTCATTAGATGCATTATCTACTAATTAAACACAAAAAAGCCTACCTACGCAGTATAAGTATATAGGTATATACTAGTAAATAGGGATGTACAAAATATGTATAAGGACAAATAGCTCTAGATGAGATAAACAACATGATTACCTGCAACAACTCCCAAGTGGGTGCCAGCGGAGCCCCAAACGCACTGGGTGGTGGCCGAAGCAGTGTTGGGTCTCCTTGCAGTTGCAGCTGCTTAGCGCTCCACATTAATTCCTGAACAAAAGGTAATATTAGAATATGTGAGTTTATATAATTTTTATTATACTGTAACCACAGCCGAGCAGCTACCCCAGTTTTGGAGTATAGAAAATTTCAATGATCCATCTGCCATCACGTGTCCCCTCCCCTTGCTGCCTAGTGCCTATGATACTTATAATAATGGCTACGAAATATACAGATTGCACCTTTATGATGCGACAAGGCGAACAATATCTACAAATAAAGTTAGTCAAAACCTACTATGTGAACATGTCCTAACTTCCAGGGTGGAAAAGTGAACTGAAAGTTTGGCAAATATTCAGAGCTATTAGTGGTTTCAAAATCTGAGGCCATTACCTGGCATTTGTCGCTTGACATCAGCATGTGCAAGAGCCCCGGCGGCGGGGGCGCTAAGAATGGCTCCGGCATTAGAGGCAGCGGGCTGGTGGCGCCCGGCGGGCCGCTGGATCCCGCTGAAGACGCAGTGCTCAGAGGGGCGCTATCAGTGATGCCAGTTATACTGAACTGTTGAAAGATGAAGGCCATAAGTCATGGTTTTCCAGCGTTCCACATGTATTTGCTCTAGTATTGATTTTTACAAGTTTCGGTGCGAATTGGTTTCACAGAATGTTTCCTTGGGAGATTATATAAAACAGTTACGTAATATAACTATTTTGCAAGCCCGTTAGAAACAAGCCCAGGTGAAAGGAAAATAGACATACCTGTTCCACATTAACTAACCTGAAAGTTAAAAGAAGGCGGCAGCGGCGTGTAGGGCGACGGCGGTGACAGCTTGAGCGGGTGCGGCTTGTGTGCGTGCGTGAGCGGCGGGGGTAGTGCGGCCATTGCAGACGCGTGCAGCTTCGGCTTACGCGGGCCTCGCTCGTGCTGCACCGCTACGAATCAAATAACACATTGATACAGTATAATCCGAGTATACACGTATTGTGTTATCACGACAAACAAAGTTGCCTTTGTTTTGAACACGGCTTTTTAGACACCAAGGTAACGATGGAAGACTTGTTCTTTTGTAAATGCCCATAACAGTTGCAGTACCACCCAGAACTATGTATCGCAAAATCTTGTAAGGCGTTGCACTGCGCTCTTCACACTGACTCATTATGTAGGAATAATAGTGTTGGCCGATCACAAAAAATGTTGTGAGTAGAATAGAATAGAAAACTTTTTAAGTATGTACACCACAAATAAACGACACAGAATACAAAAGGTATAAACAGGGTGCAATGGGCGGTCTTAGAATAATAAGTAAATGGCGCGGCGCGGCGCGGCGTGGCGGCATAGTTCAATATAATTTACGTAGCAAAATGCTACGGCGCCTACGAATGCTACGAAAGCACAGTGTTTCACGCCGCCCGGGCCCGCGTCTTTTTATTGTATTGTATCGAAATGTAACGTATGTAGTAAATAAGCGCAAGTGACCCGCACAAAAAGTTTTTGGCTGAAGCCTAACGTCAGTGCTGTTTTACACGAGGGATTATCGAGCCATGAACCGATTATTCGTGGCGATCCCTCGGTAAGCCGGGATCGTGCGAACATTAACTCTGCATGGAGAGTGCAGGAGCGAATACCGAGGGTTGAGAGGATCAGTGGCTGCGTCTATAGACACACCTAGGTACAAATGTTTTGGGCTGATACAGAATATTACATGTAAATTACTAACTGGAGTTAGAAGTAACCTGAGAAAAATTCAATCTTATCTTATATTTTAACTTTTTCGATGAATAATAATGTAATACCTGAATCTAAAATGTAGGTAGTCATTTAGCTACCAATAGTATTATCTACTTGGAACTATTATTGTAGATAGGTACATTTTTTTTTACAATGTACGTATGCCTAATTGCTACAAATGTCAATGGTTTTCACAAACGTTATGGATTATATACCTTACCTATCCCTCAAGGACACCCCGGAGTCCTATCCAAACAAAGCCTTCCTATGATTTATTTTAATTAGTAAGCATGAAGGAATCCAACTCTTTTATCGGGTGCCAAATAATTGTATCCAATTTTCCATATCTCCTTCACTCGTAAAAATAAAACTCGTCTCCGCCAAATATGGTTCAATAACGGAATCCTGGTGCGCAGCGGCCCTGCACCGGTGACGTCACGCAATCAGCTTACTGCGGCTGAGTCCATGAGAATGCGGCCATTGTGTCCGCACATGGCGGCCGACGGCGGCGCATACGCTCGTTCCCGCGACCTATCATGTACGTGCACTCCAAGCGACGAGAACTAGCGATACTACCAAATATATTATAATAATCAAAGTACTCAATGCTGAAAACAGATTAAAAAGAAATCGGCGTATGGACGCTTTGTAGCGAAAATAACCGAAAATGGAAGACTTACGGTGAACTACTGCTTTACGGTTGTGTTTGATAACGGCAGCTTCACACTTTGTACCTACAGTAATTAAGTGCGAGGTGCGAGTGTGAATCACAAATTCTGTAAGTGTCAAATGAGTGCAAAAAAGGACCAGGAAGCTGCTGTGGTGTTTCGATTAGTGGGTCTCTCTTCCCTCAAACATATACACAGTTTAAAAAAATGGTGTGGTCATTAAATATATTTAGTTACCCATACCAACCTACAGTTGTGCACTAGCGCACTACAAGAATCTCAAATCTAAACGAAAATTAATCTAAATTTTTACTTTTTCTGGTGTAATAATGTATTAGTTAGTAGAGTGGTGAAGGCACGCAAACACGTAGTTGAGCGAAGCTTTTGCCGATCGCTTCCTCCCTTCACTTAGTTTGTGGGATCATCAGAGTCTGACGGTAGGCAGTGGACGTTTAATTCCACTGTGAACGGTGAAACACGCTCGGCGGTTGTCGAAATAGAAATATGTCTACGGCCTCTACAGTTTTTATTTTTTTATTGAGTAGTTTTAGGGCACTTCATCTGAGTGATCGATATAAGCAGCTTAAAAGGTAGTACTTACTGTATGATTGAAAAAGGTAGATTTTCCTGCGGCCAGGTCTACGAAAGTAAAGGGCTACAGAACTTGGTTTATTCGAGAGACTTGTTCTATCATGGTAGGTTTACGCAACACATAAAGATCAGGATTCAAACCCGCCACCTAACGCTTCCTAGTAGGCTCATCAACAGATTATGCACGGAGACTTAAGGTATGACATAAGAAACCATAACCGATCCAAGTATGTTCACCGCAGCTGTATCGCGTGCACAAAGTAGATATTCATCGTATACAATACAGTGATGAAATGTTAGCCTTTGTTTTTGGGGCGCGTGTAATCCCAAATAGAACACGTGCTTTTTTTCTCGACGTCATTGCTACCCTCTTCTCAATAGTTTCAACCAAAACTGTATCGTAATCATTAGGAATTAAGGTGGGTATTTCGACAATGTGGTCTACTAAGGGTTGTTCAAGCCAAAGGGCTTAGTTTCCAGTGTAACGCGGATAAGCGAGATTTTAATTAACTAAAGGCGAAAGTAACTTTTTCGTACGTAACATATTAAGTATATGCAGCCGTCAAGATATAGACTATTTGTGGTAAAAAGTTAGATATTGATCATCGTGATTACAACTCTGCCGTGCTGTTTGTGTGTATTTTGGTAATAAACTAAGTTTTAAATTAGAATGTCACAACATTCATCAGTGTTAAAGTTCCGTTTGCATATTATTATATATAGGTACCTACTTAGTTATTCATGACCGAACTGATGTCATATCCACTTAGAAGAAATCATTTTAATTACCCAGATACATAGGTACGTAGGTAGGTTTTCTAAACCTATGTTAGGTTCTATACGTAGGCCTGCAATAATAAATTAAAATACAAAATAAGTAAAAATTCCATTATCTCAATTCAGTAAGTAAATATCACGTGATTTTTAACTCAAATACAACTTTATTTCACCCCATACTTTCGAAGTATCAAAGTCGATGAAGGGAACCCATTGATACACTTAAGTCGTAGTCTAAGCTCCTTCGAAAAGGCGCTCTATGAATCACATTTGAAGCGTTTAGGGAGATTTAACTTCAAACATGTAACGAAAAGCCCCTCCCGCTGTCGAATTGAAAGCAAACAATAGCTTGTTTTTCAAAAAGGCACCTCTTACAAAAACTACATATTTGTTTATTTTTTTAGCCGCGACCCATCAACTTGTGGTCCGAATTTAATTAAAATGCGTAGCGTACCTGTCCATGTTTTAATTTAAGTACTAATGGAAACCAAACATTGAATGCAGTGTTTCACTTTATCGCTTTTAAACGGGCTTTTAAAATATTTGTCGCTTGTAATACGGGATGAGTCTTTGGTAGATGTTTCAATATAAAGTTAATAAAGTTTGGGACTATGTGACCTACTCCTAGGAAAAGGTACCTACCCATTTTTCATTGAACTTGCTCTCACTATTACTAATTATTAATACCTACTTAAATCGATCTATTTTTAACATAATCTATAATTTTAGTGCACAAACACAAGCTTAGTTTTGTAAATCTGGGGGCACGGCAGTGCCCCCGCCAAGTCGAGCAAAACAAAAGGCGCGGCCGTACTATCCTTTTCTCGAAGCGATTCGGGCCATTTTCGACCCCCTGTAACTTCATTATGGATTAAACCAGAAGCCTAAATTTTTAGTGTCCAAGAGGGCATCACGTCTACAGATAATAATCCAAATTACATCAAATTTAAACCAGTAGTTTAAGAATTATTGCAAGTCAAAGTTCCTTAATTTTGCTGCCCACTGACTGACTGACTCACCGATCATCAAAATTCTAAGGTACTTCTAGCCGTCCCACAAGTTTCAAATTTTGAATATGGCTATTGTTTAGCCTATAAACCATGGAAAAATTCTGACATTCCATAATTTTCATCCCGTTTTCTAGATATATGATCTGCATAAATAACTTTGTATTCCTATATAAATCCTATTAAATTGTATTTGATTACAAAGTTACTTTTACAGTTCATAATTAGACTTCATTGAAATTGAATGAAATGGGTAACAGGGGTAAAAATGAGAAATGGTTTCGAGAAATTCGACAGTTGAGCGCTTTTTAAAAACTTCCACGATAGATAGAGAGATACTAATCCCTATACTATACCTACCTACACTTTTATAGGTCGAACAAATTCGTTACCTAGGCACATTAAAATAGTTACCTAGGTACCTTATACCTAATACGCATCTGTGGAGACGCAAAGACACTCGTTCATGATTATCTATGAGCATGACCTATGTCGCAAGGGGCCTCGGCCGCACAGGCGCGGGGCGCGCGTTGATGCGTGTTTTGCAAAAAAACTAAATAAAGACAGAAAACCTACAAAAAGAAATGAGATCCCATCAAAAACATTACATGTACAAAAATGCACAAGTCTCGCAACGCAGTTTATCTGCCGTAAAAAGTTGTGAGATCGAATATAAACCAAGTCGGTTAATTTCAATACCTATCTGTACCTATCTATGGGAGCAGTTATATCTTTATTTCTTTAGTAAATAGAGTGTAGTAATAATAGGTATGTTGTTCATAATAGTTTATGCCCCTGACCACGTCGGATATGATTATAGTTGGACTTACACAAGATCGATATTTTGTCCATGTTTTGTTTATATTTTTCTAAACAAGCTTTTATAAAGCTGATGATCAAGTTAACCTCAATAACTAGCAGTGTTACAATAACACAAAAACGTATGAGCCTCAGCCATTTTAGTACCAACTTACATTTTGGAGTAGACATTGTAAAAATGGTAGAGTCGCCCCCTCCGCCGCCGGTGTCTTGGGAGAAGGGGGAGGGAAGGCAGGTAGTACGTACCTTCTCCTACGTTATTGCCGTGTAAATGGAAGTCTGCGGTCGATACTTTAGTGCTGGACTTGTTTTATCGATGTTGTTTAAAAAACTTCTGTCTATTCCATGGAGTGAAATTTAGGTATGTTCTTGAAAGAAAGACTTGATATTATAGGGACAGACACGAAACAAATGTTTAATAATGAAGATATATAATTTCACCCTAAGCTATGAACCTGTGGTGTTTAATAATTCATGTAACAACTAGACAATCTTTACCTACAATATGTATCGTACCTACTTACATACGAGGCAAACAGACTGAAGTGGCACTCGTTTCCTATATGGACTACCCTAAATTGAAATTTTTTGAGGCTGCCTTTGATTTTTAGCTGCAGATTTATTTTAATTTTTATTCATTACTATAGTACACATCTATTTGTTATACACACACACAAGCGTAGTGTTTGCCATCAGCACAACTTGCTTGTTTTCTTACTCAAAAAATATCATGATTCTATCGATAGCTCCATCTCCAAGAGCTCTCAAGCAAGCTAAGCTCTAGGGCGGCGGCATTCGACGAGGTTGATTAATGACCCAATAATCCGCCGCCCGCCCAGCGCCTCCACGAAGCCGAATTGGTGAGCGGTCAAAAGGTTTATTGACTGAACGGGCAGACGCAATTTCTTAGTGTGCTAGCTATTCTAAGCAACGCTAAAGGTTAACTTGATGATAAGTAGAGATATGGTAGAGAATCAATATATCTTAGAGGCTCAGAATAGGGATAAAGCACTAAAGAATTGACCAGCATCGTAGGTGCAGTAGCGTACGTTTCTAAACGGAATAGCTTTTGGACCATTTTATACTTGTGCTAATATATTTCATACATACTCGTAGATGTCATATAGCAATAAAAGTTGTTTTTGAATAAACCGCAACCTTAGTTATAGCATTTAATATCATGCCATAAAGTGCGTTAGCATAGTTTGACTGAGAGACAATTAAACAAAGTTCCCAGCGCCCCTTAGAAAGAAGAATAAATAATATTTATTTGTCAAAACATGTCATTACTTTGTCATACTTTAGCATGCAATATCTTAAGTTTTTAGGTTGTTACACAGGTGTTTGCCTAACAAGAGTACAAAATAAATGTCAGTGTGAATCACATGTATAAAAAATATATAATTACATTATCAATACCAACAAGTAGGTAACATTACTAATAAATAATCCAATTATAATGCATATTTCGAAAATTATGTAATATCATAGTAACATGATTTAGATATTTTAGATGTTACGAGTAGTTAACCGTCATCTGAACACTTCAGAGAACTCTCATTCGACAACAATCGATAGCATAGTGCCAATATAGGTAAAAAAAAATGTTAATGACTAACAGTAGTATAGAGTTGCTTCATTATCTACATCCGACTACAAAGATATTTACTTAATGGAAGGGATAGACAATGGGTATAGGGTTACCTTATGATTCATATTCCATAAGTGCCCAAATAAATAATCCGCCTAATGTAGGTAAAATAATAGATATCAATACGTGAGTGAGTCAAATTGCGATTATCAAGCTACAACATCATCTTGTCCTAATAAAGCTTTTATCTGGGGTTTGAGCGTGGTACCAACACAAGAACCATGACTCGGCAACTGTAGACGCCAAGAGGCAAGCCTCCCTTGAACGACGATCAAGATGTTAAACAACCTATTTTTGTGCTTCATGAGTTTGTATAATAAAAATAAAAGATTTTTAAAATATAAGAGTAAGGGATGTTGGAACATCTATGTAAATTAAACGAAGGCAGTTCAGGGTTGAATTTAACCTGTCACACAAACCAGTTTACTCTAGGAATAAGCCAAGAATCTTAGAATAATAACGCAAAGAATTTTGTATTCAAAAGAGAGCTCTGATATGAAAGAGATTGAATACGAGTATTGCAGGTAAGTATAGTAACTTAATCCAATTACGTATTAGTGTCGTGTTGATAGATGAGAACGACATCAAAACAACTAAACTCGAATGAAACGCTTTCTAAAGGTATTTACTCCAAGTATGTATTCATACCTAGTATTGAATGCTACCTCGTATTACCGCTCCATAGATGCGCATCAAAATCATCGCGTGGAAAATATCCGACGAGAGAACGACCCGTGTTCCGACATTCGTTCCGACGTTAATTCCAGCCGCATTTGTTCCATTACATTTCCGACACAAAGTAGATACGCGTTTGCCGAATTGACTAGGTGGATGCGACCAGGCGAACGGTGAACGAACAGGATGAAGCGAGGCTACGCGAGTGGGGAACAGGGACGGAAGATCAAAAGTGAGAAAGATGTATTCAGAAGTGAAATAGTCTGCTGGCTGAGCACATCATCATTAACGAGCCAGAGAGGGCGGAGGGCAGCGAAGAGGCAGAGGGGGCGCACCAGGTGGGCGCTCCCACGCTCCAGAACACCTGCGTGCGAAATTGCCCCTTACCGCAACCACCTTTAGAGAACTTATCTGTGTAAAGCCACTGAGCGAGAAGCGCCGACCTCAGAATATTTTCGAGTGCACCGACATAAATATGAGAAATATTCAGGTTTTTACTCACCTTTCTCCCCCGGTTTTGCCGCCCGCCCGGACAGTCACCTCTTATAATACATGTCCAACAATGTCGAGATGACAACGAGTTTTCTCACACGCTCGGATGTTGCCTTTATTTTTACCGAGAGCTGTCAATACGGTTATATAAAATGGAAGATCTTTTTCCCGCTTCACAAATATTATTTCTTTTATTTTGGTGTCAGAAGCTTTCAGAACTATTTGTGGTAGATTGGTTGTTGATGGGGTGTACTACGTACAAGCTACGTACTCTACTATGGATTATAAATCTTTGAAGTTATGATGCCACTAATAGTAAAGTTAATTCTAATATTATCAATGCACATAATAATATAACGGAGCTTTTAAATTAAAATGTTTTCAAAGCAACTCGGCATTCGGTAAATTTCATCCGTCCATGCAGATAGTTGTCGCAAAGTTACCGGCGCGGTTTGGAGCGAGCCTGTTCTGTACAAGTTCTGAGTTCGCCGCATCCGCCGGTTTATTTCACCATTATAAATAACTTTGTTCGCGAAACCACCAAGTTTATGGATGAAAGTAGTGTAGCTACGAAGTGCTGGATTAAAATCTAAAGCGGTGTAGCTACAAAGTGCTTTAAAACTGCAAATATATATTTGATATTTACTTCTACTGTGGGTATTTCTGTACCTACTACTCATAATCGTAAAGTGAATTTCTGTGGGTATTTATGTGTAGCGTATTATTTTGGTTTTTAAGTATAACAATGCAGTTATAATTGCATTGTCTATAGACGATATGTAAACTTTCCAATTGTGTTTTGTATGAAATTTCAAATAGGTATAGTTACATAATCAAATCATTTCAAAACTTCAAATTGCGAATTTAATGAGCCCATAAAATCAATCAAAGCATTAAGCGAACCGAAACAAATTCAATATCACAACAAAAATAATAATCAATGAACCTCGACTAATCCATTCGTGTATAATGCAATTAGTCCGCCCACTACAGCGCGAAAATTAATTAACAGCAAACAAAAAACAACCCCTAAACATTATCAGATGCCCTAAACCAGATGCGGCGATTATCCCATTAAACATAGTCATTTTATTCACTATGACAGTGCAATAATTTGTTCACGCACAACATTAAAATGAAATTAGATGGGAGAGATTCACAAATCACCCCGGGCCGGAGGGTTGAATCACTTGTGTCAAAATATAGGAAATATTTTAGTTGCAATGTATGTTGTAAACAGTACCAAAGTGCACGCACTGTTACAAAAATCACATTTATCGACCATTGTTTAGGTATCAATAACGAATTAGTTCTGTAATCATATAAGTGTCCATTAATAAATGTGATCATATTATGAGCTACTACACTACACATATCATATCTAGAATAATCAAATAATTGTTCATAATATAATATGAAACGTCACAGACTACTCAGTCTGGCTAACTTGACTTTCCCTTCTTTTACTACGCAGCGGCTAAATACCGCAGCCTCAATACAGTATAGTGAAATAAGAGCTTGAGTTTACGTTAAGAAATAAAAGTGTTCATATTGTGAGCGGTTTCAGGCGTCTGTCTCCTCATAATAATAGCGCTCACTTTGTTCTAAATGTCAAAAACAATCACAAAACGTATTTAAATCCAATGTAACCCTACTTATGCATGCCTAGACCACCTCGACGATCGATTCTAAGCATTATAAAGCTCTATAGCTCACATTGGTTCAAGCTTGAACTCTGTTTTCTGTCCATACACTATGTTTTAGGTGACCGAGAGGACAGTGAAGGAACACGGAAGCGGTGAAATCGTGTAATCGGATCGAAAGTGGGGTCATGCCTTTCGGAACAAATATTGGTGCCTTTCAATGTGTTATTTGCGGTAAGGTTTTTGTAATGTTTTGTTTTAGGCCAGTATGTTAAATTTGGTTTTGATATGTTTACAAAATAAGTATTTAATAAAACTAGAACAAGGATAAAATATACCAATAAAAAAACTTAAAATTGTTTTTCATTCTGACTAAGTCTCACACAGAAAATACCTGCTTTAATAATATTTTATTTTCAGTAACCAATAAACGCGATGTTATAATTGAAAACATTAGTTTTGCTGCAGTCATTAGGTACGATCAAAACACCCTACCTTTGTAAAATTTGTTGTGTTCACCATCAAACAATGAATTCAAAAACCTATCTCGAGTACAACAAAAAATAAAAATGTAACAAATAATCACAAGCGTTACTAATTTACCCATTATAGTGTAATTGTGGGGTAGTTTCGACCCCTCTAGTGGGTGCGGGGTTACGCGATCAGTAGGTGTTGAACACGTGTTATGGATCCGTGGTGTGCTATGTCAACCAAATCAACGGAGCAAAGTACGGCTTCTAGCTTATTAAAAAAAATCATGTCCGTTTTTTTGTAGGATTTGATGCAAAATAATACCACAAAGTTGCGAGTGACTATACAATAAAATATTATACGAGTATAAGTAGTAACAGTTTTATTTATGCTCATTCGAATGATTAGAACCTTTGGATGATATTACCGCAGCCATCATAAAACGACAGTTACTAATAGTAATAGCATTGAACAAATAATTCACTTATAGCATAAGTGACTGCAATTCACACTTATACTTACTTATTTGTCTATTACGTTTTCACGGCTAACCGGCTGAACCAATCTCGATAAAATTACATAAAGAGGTAGTTTGAACCTTAGGATACTTTTGATCGCAATAAACTGTAGTCCGCGCGTACAAAGTCGCGGGTAGAGCTAGTATAACAATATTTTTAAGCATCTTCTGAAGCCCCCTTACGTCCAAGAGGAGCGATAA
Organism: Hylaea fasciaria; assembly: GCA_905147375.1. NCBI lineage: Eukaryota > Metazoa > Arthropoda > Insecta > Lepidoptera > Geometridae > Hylaea > Hylaea fasciaria. Next base: position 5,868,370 of record LR990201.1, read on the forward strand.
ATTCGATTCGATACGCGCACGCAACTGGGGGATGGTTGACTATAAATAAATAATTATGAAGGGCGATAGTTGAGCGATTAACTATCACCTATTCGATTGAATGCACTTATAATGCTATTTAAGGTAAAGCCATTGGATGGGTACACAGTACCTACAGCCGTAAGGCCCCAACATCTGAAATATAGTCAAGGCTTAAAGATACATAGGTAGTGGGATATTCGAGGGTTTGTATGAGTTACAATATTAGGAATAAACACAACAAGTATTTAGAAAAAGTAATTTTCAATAACATTTCAAGACTTTTGTAATTATACCTAACTCATAATTTTACTTCCACTCAGAACTGCGCACACTGGGATAGATAAAAAGGCCTATACTTAATTGAGTGAAAATAACAAGAAATTAAATGAAAGAACAAAGAAGCAAAATAAAATCGGAGAGCGAACGGAGGATCTGCTCGATTCGCTACATAGCAAATCGAAATTATCTTTTTAACACAAAAGGACTTCGAAAAGGTAAGCCCGCTAGAATCAAAACGTAGCACGCGAACCGGCAAATTAAAAATAAATATTACGGGACGTCAGCATGTTACGGGCAAAAAACCGGCAGGCACCCGTCGCATCGTCGGGTCGGAGAGGTGTATTTTCTACTTGCGGAAACTGACAAGCCATGCAGATTGCCTTTATTACTTAAAATAAATTGAGGGTAAAATTTTGCCCTATTATTGTTTTTTGCATCATGAAACAGTAGGTAAATTTCTATAGTAAGCATCGTGACGCGGCGTACGGCGGAACGCTGTAAGCGGTTGATGGCGTTTATATTAGATGGCCGAAGTCTTACCTTTACAGGGTGGATAGGTAGATTTCTTTATTCGATCATGATGATACACATGATTAACCTAAAGGCTGTAGTTCAATTTTTCTAATACAACATATTTTAACCATGAAGTTAAGATTTAAATGAAATAAAGTTTCCCAATAACATAAAAAATCTACCCAAAAAGCGAACGGCCGATGTCTGTTCGCAGGCGGTGGGGTATCTCTATGTAGGTGAATCTTTTTGTGAAGTGGAGGGAATTAATTTAACCCGCTGCGGGGTTACACGACATGGCGTAATTGAAAAGTTTGTCCCTTGTCGTCGCCGCCGCCGCCGAGACGCCGACGGCATCTTTTACGACATTCGAGTTTTACGGTTATAAGGCAAATGGTAATTGATCAAGTTTTAAATTGAAAATATATCAATATACCTACACTTAGACGAAAAGTATATAGCATTTAAGTACATAGCATCACGAACCAATTCTTAGCGTTTCCTGTAATAAAGTCTGCAATGCTTGAAAGTAGCTGAGAGTTTGCGTTGATATCTTTTCTCTAGCTCTACACTCTACAGCCTACGCCGTAGCAGTTTACGGTTTGAAATTTCTCATCCCACATGATATTCTTATTATTAGAGACTAATACCAATATTTAAAAAAATACCAACGTGACGTACCACGACTTAGCTTGTAACAACTACTTTATAAATTAATAAAAATAATGAGCCCTGTTGTATAGACCAGAAGTAACAAAGTTCTCTTCTTAGTATTTTTCCGCATTTATTATGTGTTGCAAATATAGGTACCTACGTAATTAAGTCACAAGCCATTGGATAGCCTTTGCAAGGGAACGGTTCGATAATTAAACCCTTTAACTTTACTGAGAAAATTACGAAGTATCAGTAACTTGGTGAAGGAGAAGCGTGGCTTGCTCGCAGTTTGATTGATTTTTAATTCATTTTATAAAGTTAAATTGGGGATTATGTTTATTTGATCCCTCGAAAAGGGAAAGGTTGTTTCGATTCAAAATATAATTTACTTTATTGAGATCGAAAAACATTCTTGTACAAATAGGGTAAATTAATTAATTCGAAAATTAACTCTATTACAGTCACAAAAGACTGATTCTGTGTATGCAAACTGAAAAATACTTGAAAAAAAAACTTGTTGTAATATTAATATTTATAAACGAGTGAATTCAAGAGTTGTCTGCTTGATACGTTTTCACGGCTAAGCAGCTGAACTGATTTCGATGAAATTTTGTATAGAGATAGTTGGACCTTGGAGACGGACATAAAGTAGTTTGTTCGCGACATAATGTACGTGCGAATGAAGTCGCGGCCAGAGTGTAGTATAGAATACTTTACACTATTACGCTACTAACATAACTATTTTTTCCTACTTTCCCTTTCTTATCTTTGTACCACAAAAACTATCTTATGTTATTTCCTGATGCAAACTATCTCTATCTAAGATCCGTTCAGCTATGGTCGTGAAAAAGGAACAAATGAGACAGAGTTATAACTAGGGTATCCACTATCCAGTACCGACGTATACTTATAGTTTTAATGGCGTGTAGATATTAATACAATAGGTACACATACATAGCACAGTAGCCAGTCAGGGTGGCAAGTTTGTCGGGTCCGTGTTGACGCACGGCCGACATCAATTCGCTCTGTTTGCGTAACGATATTGGAGTTAGCTGATTGGCTCGATCCGCTGGACTTGTCAAACTTAATGATCCCTCCGAAATTGGCTCTCATTTTGGCAGCTCTGGTAGGTTTTTTAATTGAAACGTGCTTGGAATTGCAATAAAATAATGTGTAAACTGATCCATGTACGTAATAAAGATGACGACAAAGTAATTATGTTCCAGAGCGGACTTTTGTTGACCTTTAGTTAGTAAAAATGTAACGCCGTTGCGAAGTTCCATAAGAAGTAGCTTAAGTAGTAGCTTTTAAGTAGTAGCCCAAAACTGTATTTATACAGTTTTGGGTTACCAATAGATGACATCACAAATTCTGATGGTGTTGGTGATGATGATGGTTCCCAATAGCTGTATGATACTCGTAAATTAAATAATGAATTAGCATTAGAAATGTATTTTATTTACTTTTGTGCTTATACCACTGATGCATAAGGTAGCTTTCCTAGTATCGTTTTGTAAGGTGATTCCTATGATTCTAAACACGTCCGGAGTACCTTAGGCAGTTAAGACTGCATTATTGCAGCTTAGATGGTTAATGCTTTCACCATGATCATTCAATCACAACTTAGGGTTAGGATAGAGTGCACGGAAAAGAAGAATATTATCATTTTCAAATCGAGAACGATATTATAAATTACGTAACAAACAAGGGCATCAAAATGGCTTATAATGAAATAGAGGAATGACTGGCGAATATAATTAATTCAGTACGCCGCGGTTGCGGCCAGCAAGCGACACAGTCGAACTCTGAACGCGTGAATTGTTAATATTTGCCTGTGCAGTAGCATTTTGATGTCGAATTAAATTACTTGCCTACTGTTATAGCATTTCCAAACCTTAATATACAAGTAACATAAATAAAAACAATCAGTTAAAGATAAAAATATAAAGATGGTATTACAAACGTAAATTATGCGGGTAAAAGGCAACCCTAAAATATGAAATTAGAAGCACTAGCATGAAATACAACTGGCTGTAGGTTGAAGCGTTATAGGTACCAAGCTAATGTGTCAGGCACGCTACCTGGGGCGGGTAAGTTTCACGAGGGCGTATAATTACGCGAACGAGTAAACATATAAAGGTAATCCGGGCCGCGGCGGCACAAAGTGATGCTCGTGAATAAATTAGCGAGCGAGCACCTGCGGCGCGACCGCAGTACGCGCTTTGTTGAAACTTAGGGCTGACTCCCGACATAAATGCTATCAAATTAGAAATAGGAAAAATTTCTCAGCTTTTCACATATTCTATTAGAAGCTTTAAATAATTAACTGGAAAGTTAGTTTATGTGAGCATCGCCCCTGACTTCATCGCAATCTGATAGTAGGTATCAGCGGCTGTTTTTCACCCTCGATAATGCACCAGATTAGGTAGGTATACTGCAGCTGCGCGTTTTCCCTCAAAACTGAGAAATGGGCTGCGATGAGAAATGGTCACTATGCAAATAGGTTAAGTACTAATTATAAACGTACCTATAGTTTATCACATCAAAGAATACTTACATACTCGTACCTATATCTTTGTGGCAAAGATTATAGCAATGGATGTTAATGGTGAATGTGCATACAAGATGATAGATATCTATTATGAAAAAAAGGCCTAAGGGCATAAGGACGTAAAAGACGTGTAAAATCAGTGATAAGTCCGCGCATTGAACCTATTTTTTGGTTGGTCCTTCCTGTCATCTATACCTACATTTTGGTCTCATTAAAGAGTTATTTATCTATCTATCAGCAATTTTGTGTATCAATTGAGACCTATCTATCGATATCAAGTTGCTAACTAATTTAGAATTGTAACCTAAGATTTGTGATTACGTTTGCCTAATCTTATGTTTTTCCTTTGTATCCAACATTCAGTGAATATGAAGAATGCTGCAGACAGCCCTAGTATAGATTAGAGCGCACACAACTATAGAGCCATACATTCACCGTCGCTGGGTACTTAAAGCCTAAAGGTTCCGTCACATGGCGAGAGTTGAGCCCGACTTGCGGCCGACACAACCCCATGAATATTCAATTATTCACAAGATTTTACTTAGAGAGAATTTAGATTTAAACTGACTCATACATTATACGAGACCTCGTGTGAAATAGAAGGTGCCTTTTAATGTATTAATCCGACGCCATTTCGTAAAGCAGTAGCTAGATGACTATAATAGTTCTATCACACAATATGAATAGCTTAAGAACAAGTAAAGGGACTTTTATATCTTTGGGATTTATGTTTATGGAAAAACGATACCATAGAATGATACAATGATAAAAACGCTGAAACACACAAAAACAATGATAGCAACCCACCGTCTGATATTGGCCGAATATGTTGTTGGTTGTTGTATCAATCTTTTGTGATTTCCAATCTCTATTATAAGTATTCATTTGTTGTTAGTGTCAATAAAGAAATGAAGGTGTTTTTTTAAAACATATCGATTCATTTGCACAAGCCGTCGTATCAGTTGCGGTATTAATAAGTATTCTATGGTTTCAGTCAAATATTGGTCTACCACGGACAAACCACAATCAGCCACTATCGACTACATACTTTAAAGTTTAACTAAAGTACTAAAATACGTTAATATATTAATAATAATTCGGCCAGTAGCTGTCCGACGTTACTATAAAATATGGAGGTTAAATACATACGGGTTAGGTTGCCTAATTCAAAGTAGATTGGTTTTAAAATTGCCGCTGTTATCGGCTAGCTATCAAAACGATGTACCTTTAACAAGTTTCGTTTTATCCATCACACATGTACACTGTAATAAATAAAGGAGATAACGGTACACAATATTGACGATATCGAGATGACGCAATGACAATGGGATCGAAAACTACCTCTAGAATTGGAACGGGCCGCCCCGCTATATATCACTCAATATTTCAGAGACCGCGGACAAAACAGCCTGCTGTGAGCCTGATGGACGACGGGATGCATTGCGGCTGTAGGTATGTACCGTAGCTGTAGCTATACGTAGGTAATAAGCTGCCCATTGTCATGAAGTGTCCATTGTGTCGTGGCCTCGTGGGGCGCGGTGTTTTCGATGTGATATTACCGATGAGTGAGTGCATGTGGACACACGATATCACACGAAGAAGCTAGTGATCATTCAAAGCTTGAACTATACACACCCGAGTCCAGATTATGGATCACAAAGCTGTTCCATAATAGACTCGAACTAGCGCCAGTGCTAGGTAGGTACTCTTGTTCTTTTTCTTTGCAGCTGCTATGCTGACTCGTGCTGCAGTGATCTAACTCACCGTCTTTGTTCATGTTCGCCTGGAAGCACTTGGCGAGGCGGCAGGCGCGGCACTGGTTCCGGTGGGTTTTGTCCACCGGGCACCTGCCTTTCATCTCACCGCCAGCCTTGCAGGTGTACACGCGGTTCCTATGGATGGACCGTTTGAAGAAGCCGGAGCAGCCTGGGGCAAAAATAAATGGTGTCACTTCTGCCTTCACTGCCGGTTTAAAAAAAACAATGCCAGCAATATTGTGTTGGAAGATACATCATTTTCTACATACTAAATAACCAGTGCTTACCTACTACTGTGTTATAAGCCTGAACCGGGGATTACAATTTGGAAGTCGTAGAATGATGACTTTTCATGTTGAAGCATTGCTATGTATTGTATCACGTTGTTAAATTAAGATCATAATAATAAAATATAATAGTGCTATGCTTAGAATAAACCGCTATAAGCCGCTATATGTTGCTATGCCGCTATGCTATATACTACCAAAGGTATGTACCATACTTTTTTGTCAGGCTAGCTAGCTATAGCACCCGGGTCGAGGGAAAGTGCTCAAAACCAACCCTCCCGATAATGTGTTTTAGTCTTTGAAACCAACTCTTGGTGGCAGCACAGCCTAACTGAAGTGGTTGAGAGTATTACCTATAGTATGTAACTTACGAAGTTGGTAGTATACGAGTAGAATGTATAGTTATTGTATACTCTTTGGTAGCGTATAGAACATCATACTACATAATAGTAGATACTCTTTGTACATTCAGCATTTTGTATTCATAGAGGAAATAAACACGTAAGATTTTTTTTGACACATACCTATCATCAAAATTTTAAAAGTGATCTAATTTAAAATCTGTTTTATTATAAACTCTAAGAAATATTTCGCGTTCACTACACGGCATCGCGATGAAGCCAACAGTGGAAGACCCCAGCTCTAAGTCAACTTCGCCTGGGCAGCACGTGATCCAGTACCTGCTGAAGCACAAGGGGGGAGCCACCAAGGAAGAGATCCTGCGGCACTTGCGAGCGAAGAAGGAAACTGACTCTGAGGATCTGTGTCGGAAGGTCGAGACATTGCTGGAGAGCGGTACAGCACTAGGGTTCTTAGAGAAAAAAGATGACGTGGAATGCCTCGCACGAGGGGCGGCGTGTCGGCGACGCCGACCCCGGCGCTGCTGCCCCCGTCGCCGACGGCGCAAGAGCCGCTGCCGCCGCCGCCGGCGCAAAAGTTGTTGCTGCCGGCGCCGCTGACCCTGACTACCCTCAATTACCAAACAACGGCCAACTGTACCGTTGTCACCGTTGTAACATCCTACTTGTCCTATTTACCTGTTATCAAACCATTTACCAGCCACCGACAATAAATTTATGTGTGCGCTACATTTCTGTTTATTTAGTTGCCTAAATCATTAACGTAACCCTAAAAATTCCAGGAAATTACTTGATTGAGAAAAAAAAAAAAAAAAAAAACGGTTAGCTAAAACAACGTCTATAAGTCTTAGAACTCACCATCGCAGCTGTAGATGCCGTAGTGTTTTCCAGAACTTCTGTCTCCACAGACATTACAAGGTATGTCCAATAACCGGTCACCTAGACAGAAAACCCAATCTTAATATATATACTCGTAAATCTCGTGTCACAATGTTTGTCCTCAATGGACTCCTAAACTACTTGACCGATTTTAATCAAATTTGCACAGCGCGTGCAGTTTGATCTAACTTGAAAGATAAACTTCACGTAATTTATGGACGCCCCCTTACATCTCAATTTATAGTCGCAATAACAAAAACCTTAGCCACAGCAACGCGTGGCCGTGTCTGCTAGTATGAGCTATAATTTTTACACTACCTACACTCGTCTAGATTCGTAGGTACAAGAAGTATCTACTTGGTACCCTGCTGTTATACGTACTGTTACTGTTACAGTATACCTACTTTTTAAAAGAATATTGTATTTATTTATTATTGAAACGATAGATAGATACTTTTCCAATTGGATCATACGTGCTAACTTTACTCTGTAGGAGCACCATGGCTAAAAAGTGTTTGTTCTAGACTAAGCGAGGGTAGTCCTAAGGTCAAAGAGTTACAATTATCGACCTACATGATTCTATAAGTATAGCCGTTTCGGGCAATCTAACATGTTTATTTATTAATTGATACCTCTAAGCGTCTCTGAGAGCTTCTTCCCCAAAATAGATTAGTCAGATTACACCAATCTCGCTAATAACCTTGGTGTTTTTGTTCCGTTTACCGAACGCCTTCCCCTTCGCCCCTTTTGCTTAACGCTTGCCGAGACCTACTATCACACCATACAGTAATACAAATTCCAACGCGTGGATTTGGAGGAAGTTTTACTGTTGCTCATGTAACTATCATTAGGTAGGTACGTGAAGTATGGGCGCGGGCAGGTTAGTTTTTTATTCTGTCAATTCTAACTTCATTAACAGGAAAGTTACGGACAATCGACATAATAATTAGAGGTAGTAAAATTCTTATAAGTTATCACCTAGAGGTCGTCCTCATTTTTATGTAAGTAGGTACCTACCTATATTCGTGATTCACTTCGAATTCGCAACATTACAGTGACCAGATAAATAATTTATCAATGTAGTTTAGTTTGAAAATCAACATTGAGTATCGAGCACACGTCAAGTCTCTGCGACACTGCTAATCAAAGTTCCGTCCGACACTGAAATAATTGCAGTATATCCCAACTTTATTAAGTTTGGGAATGAGACCATAAAACCTGGAACCATAGGTACCTACCATAAAATGGCTTAGTTTTATAGCTCTCAATTGTGTTTAGTTACTACAGCTACATCACCAGTGTAATACTTATGTTTGCGTCTCTGACAACATGAATCTCATAAGAAACATTTCAATATGGTGTGACACAATGATCTCGCTAATGCCGCGAATCCTTTTCAAGAAAAGCTCTTTTATTTTTCTCTGAGACGGACTTAGACGACTTTACTGTTCGTCTTTCAGGCCTCGGAGGAAAGCCGCGAAGTGTCGTAATTATCCCCTTTCCCCGTTGTTTGAAAGGGATTTTATGGGAGAGAAGAATCGCAAGAAAATGGGTTTAGTATTAGGTACTAGTGGGTAGGTACGCTTTGATCATTATTTTTAAACTTACTTACTTGACAGGCTAGCATTGAATACAATCCAAGCTCTAGTTCTACCAAGGTTTTACTGAATAAATTCAAAAAGCTTATTCAGTCTGCACTGAATTAATAATGGCTACGCGAATTTAAATATTTATAGTCAGGTAGGTACTTATTTTGAAAGCTATGATAAACCTTATTACTTTTCCCATTACGGTATCAATATGAATGAGTTATTCGAACGTAATTCTGGCGATCCACTGTATTTTATTTTGAAAACACAATTGGATGAAAATATTCGAATCTTGTAACTCCTATAAAAGTATATTTCTAGATGTTCGTTTCTACATTCGCATAGAGTGGGTTATCCGTGCATCAGTGGATATGGCCCCATTCGCCCCGCGCGTTTCGTGCGACAAATTACGAAACCGTGTGAATTCTAACACCCGGTACGCACCTCAAATATGAGTAGATGTAGTTAATCTGTTCTGTCTATGAAAATTAGCTGTTATTTTAATTAGTCATGATTCAAGTAGGTATTTGTTATTATAAGTCATTTTATTTTTTAGTTCGCATAAGTATACTAATACGAGGCGGATGCCACACATTTATCTTACTAATAATACCGTAGTGGGTATAGAGTAAATAGCAACTAAGTATACCTTAGTATAATTGTGTATCTAAGCAATAGAGGTCTTTAAACAAACATCTTAAAATTACTTGGTAGGTACCAAGTAAAACTGAAACCGTTCAAGTGAGAGTTGGACTCACGTACAAAAATAAAAATGGAAAAAAATTACGTTGATGGCATGGGAGCCCCTTTTAATATGTATTTTATTCTGTTTTTTTACTATATTATGTTATAGCGGCAAGAGAAATTTCAACTGTCTAATTAACACGGTACATGAGATATAATAGCCTGCCCTGGTTACAGACGGACAGACAAGCGGACGGACGGGCAGGGAGTCTTAGTAATAGGGCCCCGTTTTACTCGTTTGGTACGGAACCCTAAAAACTGCTGGTAGTATTTGCTCTGCATCTGGGGATTTTTGGGACCACGGTCCTCGTATATCCCGATTCCCTAAATACCTACTTAAAATCCTAGTTAAGTATCAGGACATAAAAAACAAGCCCGCCTAAACGTATTCAACTAAAATAGAAAGCGATTAAGTTATTCCCAAGAATCAGGGTTGAAGGACGACGGGACAGTGCGGGACAAAGTAACAAACCAAGTTTCGGACCCGTCCCTAAGTTACGTTTGTAAGGAACCCTTTGTCTCGGCGACTGATCTCGTGTGATCTTGTTTGCGTTTGCTACGGACAATAGGCTACTTAGCAATAGATAGATATATCATAATAAGTAATATGTATAGATATACTACTTAATTGATGTGTGGAAGTGGGCATGTGTATTCTATTAGCTGAGTAGGTATTTAGACAGCTCACGTTTGTGATATTCGTGGAAGAGATTCGAAATTAATACATTACGATAGAATATCATTAAGTTACGTAGCTTTAAAAATAAACGTATGATTTTTTTATATTCGAAAACATATTATAATATTGGTATCTATCTTGCTTTGACATTTGTTTGTATTATGTACATAAAGTTACATACAATATTGGGCAGTGGTTTAATTTCACGTGAGCGATTATGGACACTGTTGTTACTGGAAATTCTAGGTACAATAATTTTGAAATGCTTCTTCTTATATAAAAACAAGGTTAGACTGTTGATGAAATCTGGTATTGTTGTCTTATTTAACTTAAATAAAATGATTAGGGGAAAAACTGTAAAACATTAAAATATTATTTTAAACTCGTTTAACTCGTTAGTGACTTAAATTAATATTCAAGTACAAAAGCTTCACTTGTTCAACGCCATTTCTTTTATGTATATTCCTATATACCTACAACTTAAAACTGTAAATAGTATAAGGGTACATTATATAAGAAAAAATTAGGTAATTGATCCAGCTTTTTGGAAAAGCTACGAAAACTATTTTTAAGAATACAGAAAAAATGTAGGTAGGTACTTTGAAGTAGGTACTTAATAACATCTTCCCTTATACATTTGGCATTTAGCTGACATTTATAAATCTACTTGAGACAACTTAATGTATCTAAATTAAATTGTAGGCTTAGGTCCGTATTAATAAATCAAACTTAGCTCTGAGAGCTATCTTCAGTGTGCACTTGCTCTTTAGTTCTAATTAATATATACATCTTAAGTTGTAGATTAGGAACAGAAACTTACATGATCTCTGGCAAATTAATAAATGACACTCAGCGGTTAAGTGCTATCCGATTATGACACAATTGACACATACAAGACAATATCTAGTAGCCAGTGCTACATCTCAATATCCATTTATTAAATAGCAACGATCTCAAGATGCAGATTACATTTTGAGTGTGGATTAGCTGGTAGCGCACTTGGTAGCGCTATTGAGTTTCATTTATTAATACGGACCTTAGTTTTCGGATAATTTAAATAATCTCAATTTCTTCACTAAAGCCTATGTCAGAAGTTTTCAGTGAGCTCACTTTTTTCGTTGTTTTCATACATTCAATTATTTTTTTGTCTGCTTTCTTATCTAAGTAATTATAATTATCAAATAGAGCTTCTTCATTTTTGTATATTAGAGTGAAACCTACTTACTCCTAAACTTTTTGTGTGAAGTAAAAGTATGATAAAAAAATTACGGACAAATAAGAATGAAATTATGGGACAACGGTATTCGAATATTGACTCATGCTATTAAACAAATAAGGTCAATGGTCATGCTTCATAGCCGGATTTATTGGGAATAATCTGTCTATCTGAGGTTTAATCTCAATACAAGATAATATCGTAGAATGTAATTTCACCTGTGCCCATTCTCCGGACTGCCACCGCCGGCGCCCGGTGGTGCTTCTCCCAAAAGCTCGACAGCTCGGTAGCGGAATCACCACTTTAACAAAACTTATTTCCACTAAAACTAACATTCACTAACATTTTCATTCATATAAAAAAAAATCACAATCAAAAATTAAAAGTTAAAAACACCGCAAAGAAAGATAGTTCAACGGTACGATATCTATAGGTCATGGAAATTAGTAATAATACACGAAAGTCTGTATGACTTTTGAAGGTGACTTCGCACCCGACCGCGGCTTTCAACAGACTGCTCTGATAATTGTGATCTTTGAAGCTGCGGAGATCGCGAGTCACATCATCCCCTGATTACATTGAGTCCCACCCCTAGAGTGAGAGGGAACTATCCGGCTAGAGTGCGAGTGAGCGAGGCAGGCGTGATCCCATCTTGTGTGGCGTCCACAGGCTACATTGTCACGGCTCCGGCGGCGAAGTCTGACCGAGTTACGTGCAAACATAATGAACGTTAACGTTACGCGATAAAGCTGCGCTAACGGAAGGTATGCCCCGGGGAAAACAATATGTCCACTATCTCTCGATCTTTACGTATTTTTTAAAAAGAGTATCAAAGGAAATAAGTATACCTACTTATAAAGATTCAAATGGTATTTTACGCTTACAGACATTTTTTCACAAAAAGCTTGTCATTCCGTTAAGAAAATACACCTAAGCAGAGTCGCTACCATAAGAAATTTAGGACTCGCAAAATAAAAATTATGATACTGTGCCCATACTATCAGTATCGTAAACATTAAAACGTCAAGTCGGCGGCGCGGGGTGAGAAAGGGAGCTAATTGGCTGGGCGGCGACGGCGGCCAATCAGCGCGCGTCGCGGTCGGGGGCGGGCCGCGCTTGACTATCGGGACCGAGCTACGAAGCGAACTCACCCTATACAAGCGTCTAGAACCTCTGACGTTCGAATAAGTTCGACGCACACACAACAACACGTTCATACGGTAAAGTAAGCTAGTTCGGGAGTTTTTGTGAGTAGTTCTATCTCTTACGGCGTCTAATATTCTTCTTGTCCGAATCTTAAAACCACAGGAATGTATAATATGTCGGTTGACAATAGGAGGACTAGCCAATTGAATTTATTTCTGAAACAAGCATTAGTGTCCATACTGATGATGTGCTTTAGGGTAGTTGTTATTTGCACGTACGCGCTAGTTGTGTCTGACTGAAGAGCTAAGACGACGGACAGCTACAATGTGTGCCTGATCCTTAGATCTTCAGGTGGGTATAAGCCCCAGGTTTTATCATAGATTTGTTGGTATAAGCACACTGTATTGTAACTTCTTTCAAGAAATAGACTAGAAAGGTGGATGACCACTTCTTTAATACTACCAAACTGTAATAAAAATGCTAAAATTAATTTAAGCTGTAGCTGATATTATATTGAGAGTTGATAATAATTTAAGTTACCAAAAGAAGTAGGTACCGTATTATAACATTTGTAACATCTTGATTCTGCTTTGATCATATTTTGTAGATGTACGTACACTATAATTGATAAGAGATGGCCTGGCCTAGCATTTAGCATCAACTTAACAAAACGCTTATCTCGTTACTAATTTGTATAAAATATAATAGATAACTAGATAACCGTTTCAAGTGCCTTTGATCAAATATCGCTTATCCGGGTTATTATCGGCTATTATTCCGGCTAATCCTAGCGCTGATCACACCGTGTTGTTTTTACGGCGGCGCCCAGCTTGAGGGTTCCTAATCCCGGAATTCCGGACAATAGTGCGGCCGTGCCGGTGACCGGGCGCCCGGACGCCGGCACGCGACCCGGTAATCGGTGTTATGGGGGAAATTATGAACTCTTGTCTTATAAGCTTTTGTAGTCCGTTTGGTATGGATACAAATCAGATCATAGCAACGGTGGATCAATAATAACCTACTGTCGCAACGGTACCTACTTATTTATACCTACGCAGGCAAATCTGAGAAGTGAAAGTATAGAAATAAAGTACAAGAATCTTGATAAATAAAAGATTGATTAAGAATCTTGGTACACTGCTTGAGAGGGATACATCCTTTTTTCAAACTCAAACCATTATCAATTACTGTTTAATGTAATGTATCATACTTTATGTTTTTATGATTCTCTTTGTTAACGAGAATTAGCTGTTTGACTTGTAAAAGTGCGATTTAATTGCCTATTTACAATAAATGCTTTGACTTTGAAGTAAAATGTAGGTAGTGAACTCACTACTGGAACAATTTTTTACCAGCCAGTTAAACTATGAATTTTTTGTTTTCGTACCTAATGAACCTTTATTTTATTAACACTACTCTAATAAAAAGCGTTCTTAAGGTAGGTAAGTAAAAAACAAAATGTATTTTTCTATATTAGACAATGTTAATTCCTATACTTTATCGTATCAGCCATTGTAAGCGTGAGAAATTTCCACTGTCCCACAAAATAATTAAAATTAAATCCAAAACATTCACAACACACTCGAAATATACTTATACTAAGAAAAATATTAGAAATAAACTTCGGTATTGTCACCGCAATTGTTCTTTTAGAAAAGAAAACATCATGTACCCGTAACTAAAGGGAAAAGGGGTGAGCGACAACAAATCCTCGTAAATTTTTTAAAGTTTAAAAAGCACTTCAAAACATTTGAACAGTTTTGAATTGGATAACGAGAGCCACGTGACCGTTTTTTTGTGTGAACGCGTGGACACCATACGTATTGAATTAAAATATTATACTGGCTGCTTTACCCCCTTCATAAAGAAGAGATTTTCGAAACTATTCTATATTTCTTCGCGTATGTTACTGCATAGGTAAATCTGCATTATTTGATCTTATTTTTGGGCAATTTTCTATTTTATAATACACTCCCGACTTGTCCTTTATAACCAACTTGAAAAATGGACCTTCATTCGGTCGTAATTAATGTTTTTCAATTATTTTTCAATTATTTTTCTTGAGAAAAAGTATAGATGATGAATCAATATAAAAGGCTTAACGAATTATTTTCCAATAATCGGAATTTTGATATTGATAACGTGTTCTGGCGGATAATGATCGTCGTAAATTTTTTTAAAGTAAATTTGTTTCTTTTTTAAGCATCTTGTCAACAAACAATATTCCCGGTTTTACTTCTTTGTAAAATGTATTTAGGATTTACTTAGATTGTCATGTCAGTTTCGAAACGACATCCCATAAGATATCAGGAGACAACTTACCCTACAGTACGATCATTAGGGCTCCCAGGAGTACGTATCGAACCACTTGGAGAAGGACAACTGTGGTAACCTACAAATGTCCTTATTTTGACTACATGTTGATCGATTAAGTTTGTATGAGGTAGTGGCATCATCTGGTGTCAGGGCTTTATTATATATATATTTTCTTGATCTTCTCCTTCCAGTGATTGTTTGATAAAAGTTATAGTTCGATCAATATACTAGAGTAAAAAGGAGTGTTTTTTATAATCGTATACAAATACATACAATCTGGAAAACTTGGATGTTTTACACAAAAATCGCACACGAGTTTTATTATTTTTTTCCATATTCATGGTTTTTAATACCATGTCCAAATGGAATGATTCTGAGTGCCACGTTTGCTTTTAGCGGTGCGATGACACGCACCTGCACGCAGTAGGAGGTGACAAATGAGCACTTGGCACAAAAATCGGTGCGCGAACAGCGTTGGCGAATTAATTCGTCTCGCGGTGTCTCTTAGGAGCGTCATACTCACGCGTAGACGGTGGAAACTTTCAAAGAAGACATGGGAATAATAATATTGAAATTGTTAATATTTTTTGTACATCCTTTATTGTCTGATACGAAGTACCACTAACTACTAGCTAACTAAACTATATACAATACCATAAGTAATTGAAAAATCTACAAATCAATACAGGCATATCGACGGGCGAGTGTGTAGAATTAATACTTTTAATTAACCTATTAATATTATTAATACAGAGCTTCTTACCTGTCTGTCACAATATAATTATATAATAATGCAATATTCATAAATTCCGTGCCGTGTCTACAACCTTCTACGGCGTAGCTCTCGTAGCAGGCACTTAGCTGTTTCGCCCGGAGCGGCCTGATTTATGCCCGGGCCGCGCTCAGCGGTGACAATTTATTTCAATTAACGCTGCCGCGCCCGCAGCGGTCTGTCTACAGCCTTATGTGCGATCCATTTAAATGTTGGTTAGATATAGAATGAAGTGATGGATTGCGCACAGGTAGTCATGTAAAACAATCAAATCAAATCATCCATTTATGCGCGCAGATGTGGTTATTGGTGGTTTGATAATGTAGTCTTCTTCTGTGTTTTAGTTTAGCTGTCATTGGGAACTACAGGTCATCAACTCCGTTTGAGATAAGCGTTTCAGGCTTGAAGGCAGTACAATGTGTGCCGTTGCTATTCCTTGTGATGTATTCTGCAAGGCAAACACGTTCAATCATGCATGCTACAGCTACACCTCTTACTTACCGATATGGCATAGTTACTACAAAAAAACAGTTTGAACAAAGTTAATTCCGTTACAGGCTCATTAAAGAGTAACCAACTATTGTAAAACACTAAAAATAAAAAAATATAAAATATAATTATTTTATCCTCCGATGAAACAATATCATAAATATAGAACGTCCACCAGATTGACAAATAATTTTCACTACAAACATTCTTAATGGCTGACGGAAAAACAGGAACAAGTACGTACCTAATAAACACAGAGTAAGAACATCCAAAAAAAAATTATGAGCTCCCCAAAAATGTAGTCAAAACATTGTTTCGGCATCAATCAAACGCTAAACGGTTTGCTCAACGAATCCCGATCATTCGGAAGAATTCATTTGCTCGACAAAATCGTGACTACCCGCAAATCCACGGCGTCGCTGCGCAAACATCGGGCGGCGCTCTGCGAAAAAGTCCCTTTAAAAATGTTGCGGCACGTACGGTGAAGGCACCCATTACTGCGAAGTGGCGATTGTTGGTTTAAGATTTAGCTGCAAACGAGGAAATGCCGCTCGCGGAGCCCTGTGGCGGGAATGGAATTGTTCGCCTTTTGGAAGCGGCCCGGGTTAGTAGGGTGGTACAAGTAGGTACACGTATTCTGCGACTTAGGTTGTTAGTTAGATCAGTTAGAGATTGATAAAAATATTTTGTATTCCTAGTATTCTTGGGTTACCTTAGCAAGTAGATATTTAAGACAAACAAATTAAGAGGATCGCGATGGTGGGCGAGGCGGCTTTAGCGCAAGGCCAGAACCATAATGTTAATGGGCCTTAGACCCATTTATTTAGATGGAGATAATTTGAGGCGCGAATTCGTACGCTAGGTACTATCGCGAGGTTTACAATCTATACTTCCGTGTACGAGTTGTCCTGCTATCCATTTTTAGGGTTCAGTAGCCAAAGGCAAAAAACGGAACCCTTATTCGTCATGTCTGTCTGTCTGTCTGTCCGTCCGTCCGTATGTCACAGCCATTTTTTTCCGAAACTATAAGAACTATACTGTTGAAACTTGGTAAGTACCTACCTAGATGTATTCTGTAACCGCATAATTATTGTAATGGTTATCTATCAGCGTAGATATTTTTGTTGCTATATTTTTGCAACTAAATATTTGGTCTAACTCTACAAGTCTGGCATCTCATTATTTCACATGTTCACTTCCAGAGGTCTGTCTCTTCGTCCCGCCTTCATACCTAATTACTCGTTCGCGATCTAACAACATTAGCTGGCAGCCGGCTACCGTGCCCAAACAAATGTTTGCTCAAGTGAAATCTAAATCGAGGAATAATATACCAGATGGAAAACGTCCGATTTGATTTTGATAACCTTTTTAACAAATGTGATACAAACTCATAAAGGCCAATATTTTTATTTCGTCTGCTGCTTGTATCAAATAAATGTACCTACTGTTATGTGTTTATAGATATAAGCAAAGAGAATACAAACGCTACGCTAGGGTATAAGTATAAGTAATAGGTATAAGTAACGCCGACACTTGGTATGCATGTGTATCAAACAACTATACCTAAGCCCCTTGATAGGTTTTGACTTAAAATATACATTCGAATACTTCGTTATCAACAGCTAACTTCGTTCCCACTGCTGAAAGACAAAGGCTTTGTAATAAGCTGAAACTCCATTTAGCACAAACACACAAAAAAAAACGTGACATTAGCCCTTTCTTTTATTTTTCCGTAAAAGAAAGCTAACCTTGGCACAGGGCTATTTCAGCGGTTATTCAATAAGAAACAAAATTACCAACGAGTATAGGTAGGTACCTAATATAATATAACGTTTACTGAATAGGGCCACGTGTGCGGTTATAAAGGTGTATATTTGTGAATACATTCATAATGTTTGTTGTACTTGCAGTTATCACCGTCCGTTAAAGTCAATTATACTGAATTTATGATGCCAAAAAGACTTGCACTTACTTAGGGATTAACAAGTGAAAAACATAATACTTGTTAACTAATACGTGAAAAGGGTAAACAGGTAGGTAAATATTCAACGTGTTTCCTAATTTGAATCAATATTATGAGGCTTGATAAAACCGCTCGTTTCATAATAAATACAATTATCAAGGAAATTTTACTAGCAATAAGCATTTTATTTATTATTTATTTGCAATGCCATATAGATTGTGTGATGAAACACTTTCTCTTATGTGTATGATGGATGGAAAAGGCTCAAAATGGTTCTTCCTGGAAATGTGTAGGGGAGGCCTACTTATGTCCAGCAGTGGACTTCTTCAGGCTGATGATAATGATAATGATAGATTGTGTGAAAAATAACAAAGTTTTGCCGGATATAATAATATATTTTTTATTAGTTTATCTTCATAATAAACAATTTCGAGGTCTGCTGAACAGCTAAAACAAATAGTCGTTCATAAAAATTAATGAGCATCAATAATACGAAGTGTATGATATATAAGTATATATATAGATATCTTATATGATTAGCAGAATGAAAACAAAACAAATCCGTTGTATACAAAAGAGACAACCACTTACTGCTACTGTTGGTGAACTAAGCCGTCTTAACAACATAAGAGAAAGGGTCAGTCTTGGTCTCATGGCCGGGTATGTTCGCCAGAGCAGTAATGAACTCCTCGTAAATAGAGATTCCCTGAAGGAAGGTGCCAGCGTTGAGGAGCTCGTCGACGGCGTGCAGGAGCAGGGCGGTGCTGGGCATGGGGGAGAAACCGAACGCGGGGATGCCCGCGTTGCGGACGAAGCGGGCGTCGGTGGAGCCCGGAGGGACCAGAGGCGCGATTATAATGCCCCTAATAGAAACATTAACACATATTATTGTTATAATCTTATATATACTTAGAAATTGCGCGTCACGTTGTTTGTCCGCGATGGACTCCCTAAACTATTTAACCGATTTTAATCAGATTTGCACACCGTGTGTAGTTTAATCTAACTTAAAAGATAGGATAGCTTACATCTCAATTTATAGTTGCAATAACAAAAACCTTAGCCACAACAACGCGTGGCCGAGTCGGCTAGTACCTATATTAAATAATAATGTAATTTATTATTGTTATTTTAATATCCTTTCAGTTTACAACTTCGAACAAATTGCCACTTAAAAACAGCTAACCGCTAACCTACTGTGATTAAAAGAAACGATCATCAACCTTGTATTATTATACCGCTACACGTCCAGTGTCTGTATTGTATGTTCCTACTTTAAAGTGCTACATAGCTATCCACTTTAAAATATAAATACTCACAGTTTCTCAGCTGACTTGGCCAAGGCAGACCAGTAAGGGTTCGAGCCATCAATTACAGTCGCCGGGGACTGTTGGTCCTTCAGGATGTAGGAGAGCTCGATGTTGGTACCCGCTTCAGCGATCCACTCTTTCAACTGTCGACCAAAATGTTTACGTAAATTTGTTAGAGGTGAACTTATTATTTAAATGTTTTATGGTTTAATGGATATATTCTTGTTTTGTTTAAGACGTATCTCAGACGGCACAGCCCGCCACCACTGCGCTGAAGAGCAAGAGGATCCATGTTACGCACAATGGCGTATTCAAAAGGAGGAAACTTTTAAAACGTTAATTGCATAGTAGTCGTAGCACTACGCTCTGTATACGCTGACATGCACGCGGTTTACTACCCCGATAGTAGCCACTCGAACTACAAACTGATAACTGATAAGTGGTTCGCATACCAACTAAAGACGGATCCAAGATCCAACAGACAAACGGAAACTAAAAATACCTGCGCTTCAAACTCATCTTCTTTCACAAAAATAGCTGGTCGTATGTCGAAGACCGCGCTTACATGCTGCGGGACCACATTGTTAGCTGTTCCACCCTGAAAATATAAATCAGATTATCATAATTATGCCTAGGTACTTACAACACAAACGCCGATAGGTTTTGTTGCCGTCGTCTTTCAGATTAATACTGAACTGACCCTGTATTAGCCCTGCTACGCGCGTACCTACTATCTATACTCAAGGACACCCAGGACGGTTTGTTGGTCATATTCAGAGCGACTACCACTAAAAACGATAGTCAATGTTGATGGCCTATTGACTGTATTGCAAATAAAATAAACTCTTTAGGAACCATACGTATTTACGGAGTATATAAGTACAGTATTTCCTACTCTCGATAACATAGCGCAGCTTATTTCAAATTATAATAATAACTTACATTGATTTTGTTGAGATTTACAGAAGTGTAGACACCAGCGTTCATGACGGTTGCCACTTCGGATATCTCGTACTGTTCATCTCTGAATTTGAGCAGCCGGTTGATCACGTTCATGCACTAAAACAGCAATCAACAACATAACTGATTTCATAACTTTTTACAAGTTTTTCTCTCGTTAGGTAATTGCAATTCAATTTTGACGCAGTTTTTCGACTTGAAATTATGCATGCCTGTGAAGTTGCGATGACAATGCAGTATTATGGTGACAGCGAGCTGATCTTATGATAGGGATGTGAGGTTGAAAACGGAACTATTCTAGTAAAATCTAGGTATTTTGGGCGCACATTGATCAGTTATACTTCTCAGGAAGTGACTGGTAACTTAACAAGATTTAAATTTCTAAAAATATTTCTGTGATCGTCTTAGGCCCGGTTTCCCTTAGTTAACTTTGACCGACCGATAAGTGTATCGTTGATTCTATCTGGCACTAAACAAAAGCAAAAACAGCATACACTTATCCGTTGGTCCAAATTAGAGATATATTTATGAAAGTGCTGAGGTTCTTCTTCTTTCTTTCTTTTTTTTAAACGTAGCCCCCCACACTAGGATTGCTCCTGTATCGTGGGTACCGCTTACAGACATATAATTTCACATACACATCACACCCAGACCAGAAACAAATATTTGTGGATCGCACAAATATTTGCTCCGGGCGGGAATCGAACCCGCGACCCCCAGCGTAGCAGCCCGATTGCTCGGCCACTACGCCAAACGAGCCGTCAAATGGAATACTAGAATGTTGGACTCACTTTGCCAGTGGCTGTCGAGTTGGTAGCGTCAAAGCTGGAACCATGGGCCGCTTCGCCATAGCAGTCAACTTGGATTTCTGCAAAAATAACAAGGTAATTTTATTTTACCACTGATAATTCTACTAAGAACCTACCCGTACCTATATTATTTTAGGGTCTACTTACGCCACACTACTTTGTCTTGGTAGAACATGGCCATCAAAGGCAGGGGGAAGGAGGTTCCTTCGTCCATCTCGACTCCTACATTCATCGCGGCGAACTCTTCGCTGGCTAGGAATGGAATCATGCCATTTTCTCCGCCCACCTCCTCATCTGTAAAAAAACATTTTTTTAGCACAATTACCGAGTTGAGTGCTGTCAGCTTTTCCGCCAACTGAAACGATGCCGTGAGATTGTGAAGGACTGATAGCAAATAGTAAAATCTAATAATTTAAAAATAAATATAATAATATGTTTGTTCAACTTCTTCCCGCGCATTGTTTATTGTTTATCTGTACTCCTAAATAGTATGAGTTATTACTAGCTCGACATAGTACGCGCCAACTAGCGCTGAATGAAGATCCTGTACCGGCGCGTTTATGAACGAAAAATCTTCATACAAAGAGCTAGTTGACGCGTACTACTCGTATGTCGAGTTAGTAAAAACTCATACTCATAGCACTGATTGAGTTGAAACAAAACGTAAACGAAGTCACTGGTCTACGAGTAATAGTAACTAATAAAAATGGATTCCATATAGGAAACATTATACATATAGCATCTTATTATGATCATATTGTTATATAAGAAAAGTTTGGTCCGGCAGTAAACTATTGCAAGCTGACCAAAAAAAAAACACACCGATAAACAGAACGTTAATATGCGTCATCGATAGCTGATGGATGACCATCCTTGATGATAACCTTGATAATAACATACCAGGCATCAGTGTCATATAGACGTCCCTTAGCAACGGCACATTTTTAGACTTCAGTCTTCGCAGCGCTTCGAAGTTCTGTATGGAGACCGACTTCATGTCTTGCGTTCCGCGCGCGTATATATCCCCATTGGAGTCGATAGTTGCCGAAAACGGAGGGTAAGTCCATCCATCCTGCGACAAATCGTTAGGTAAATGTAATTGAAAGGAAGTTTCAGGGAAATAGCTGCATAAACTGACTGCAACTCACACACTTACTTGATCTCAGACAATCAAATAGAAGTGACGTGGGTGACGCTCATAATATGACGCTGGTTATGTGCCCACCAAAGTATATGCAGCTCAAATTCCAGTTGTTTTAGCTTACCTTATATTTTAACTACATCAATGATATTAACTAGTGATACTTTCTCTAACGAGACAAGACCCAGCAGCATCGATAATAATCTCGCTACCCAGCTGTGGTACGTCACGTATAGTAGGTACCTACCTAAAGTGCCGTAAAGCGGTGACCATCAAGGTCACCGATTTGAAAATAATCAATATTTTTAGTGTTTGTATATAAAACGAAGTCACGAATCGTGTTTCTTATACTATGAGCACGATTGTAACTATAGTGATCCACCCTGGCTTTGCACGGATTAGTTGGCTGTGTTATTTACAATAACGTCATATGCACCGCCTAAACTTATGACTCCCAAGAGTACCTGATAATCACTGGTGGAACAATCAACACAAAATACATAATTATAACAGTAATCCAGATTACAAGATTCAAACTTACTTCGGGAGTAAATCTACACGTCGATGAAAACTGAACAAAATTGGTAACGCAGCTTCCGATTTCTTTCTGCACAGACAGACAGACGCGATGGGTGACTAGTGATGAACTTTAACAGCCCAATAAACATGTTTACCTACTGATAACAATCAATATAGATAAGGCGTAGGCCTGCCAATTTGTTGTAAATATCAGGAGATATGAAAGCTGCTTAGCAATTTTATGAAATAATAACTTTTTATGGTGTTATTTATGTCATTATTGTTTTATATGCACAGAAGCCGATCATACCTTTTTTATTTATGTAGTATTGATAATGACTAGGTATTAATGTTGCTCATTCCCTATAGGTACTTACTTATTATAATTACTTGTGCAATGTGCATACGTAAAATAACTCTCTAGTTAGTGTAGCGTGGCGGTGACTTGCTATTTTACTAGACTATTGAGTAAGTATCTCGCTGACTGAAATTCGACATTTTGATCAATAACGAGCACCTACTTACTAACCAAACAATAATTTCAATCATGCGAAGACAAAACATGAAAAAATACATATCGTATACTTTAGGATCAGGAAGTAGATGGGCAGATAAATGTGAACTTTATAGATTACCTCTTCAGCTGCCGGCACCACATCCATATGAGAGTTGAGCATGATGCTGGACAGCGAGGAGTCTGCTCCCGCCCATTTTATTACGACCACAGGGTAACCCTTCGTGAACTCATAAACCGAAATGGGCAGATTTTCTTCTGCTGCTAGCTGCTGCCAGAACTCTACTGCAGGTGCTACAGGAAAACAAAAAGGTCAACAGCATTGACTTTATAGCATGAAGGAACATTATGGGGTCCCAAAACTATACCCTGAGGCACTACACAAGTAGCACCTAGCCTCGTCACTCAACTCATTTCAAAGTAGAGTCGAGCAGTAATGGATGCATGGACTTCCGCTATTGTTACCAGCACAACTAATAAAACTTAGATACAATACAAGATCTTAGCGTGCCTTTAGCACTACTCCAATCATTATGAGCAAACGTGGTGCTTACCACCAAACAGAAGACATAACTGTGTAAGCATAAAAGACCTGAGAAGTGTCTGGGCAGCACCCCTAATTCCTGCCTTCTCCAATTAGAGACAAAGACAGTATCAGACAGTATCAGATCAGATGTATGTGTAGATTTTAACAAGTAAAAATAAATTTTCATGAGTCAAAAATACATACCCAGCGATAGTGATACATAACTTACTAAGGTCTTTGTTAGAGGTGGTGTCAATTTGTAAATACTTCTGAAAGAGCTGGACAGCTGGATCGGATGCATAGTCCACAGCCTTTGTAGCTTGCAGTGTCGCCGAGCATAATAATACCCAAAATATAACACTCATGTTTAAATTCTGAAACAATGGAACGTTAATTGCTCGTTACTCGTGACTGTATGTCGTTGTAACGTTAAATATTGTAATAGGTGTATATCGCTGGAACCAAAAACCTATACAATCAAGAACTCTGTACGAAAATGTCTACTGTCTGGGTGGAAACCAAATTTGCAATTTTTCTAAGCCTACCCACCTGTAGGCAGCGGCGCGGCGCGGCGTTCGTCTATTTTTCTCATTGCAATTACTCGCCATAACTAGGTAACTAAAATATACTTTTCTGGCAGTTAATAAATAAATACCACATAAGATAATCAAATATAAATACTTTCTAGAAGTCAAATTCTTACCCGTCTCATATGGATTCATCACTATTTTTGTAAGTATTATTTACACAGGTAGGTACCCCAATCCTACTTTGTACTAATCAAAAATCTAAGTATACCTAGCAAAACTATTGCCCAATGATCATCATATTCGCCTATCGCATATACCTACTATCAAATCATTCGTTTTAACATGCATCGGGTAGCTCAGTGTGAAATTAATAATAATGTATCATTACTAATCCTCATCATGCTCTCAACTAATTATAATTATTTTTAATTAGTTGAGACTATTTATAAATAACTCAACTAATTATAATTATAAATTATGTGAAAGTTTGTGTTTCCATTTAGGTACGCCAACCGGCGCCACAACGGACGTTAAATTTGGTTATAGAATACCTTGTATCCCATAAAAATTAACGTTTGGGGTAAATAATCAAAGATTATAATAAGTAAGAGTAAATAATAAAGTCAATGCGGGTGAAACTGTGGGGCGTAGCTAGTAAGGATATTGAGAACGTGCTGTGCCTTTATAATTATGTGTACATAAAAATTAGCAAGATGTTCCTACTCACCTGAAGTATTATTTTATACTACCAATTGTGTGATAACGCTTCGCATTTTATTGCAAATTTTATTTACTACATACCAGGTATTAGTTAGGCCTCTAATTCAGCAGTCCATATAATAATTATTTGGATCAACGTAATAAATGCTAGATATAAAGTTTATAGTCTGGACTATACTCATATCAGCTCAAGAACAACATATGGATACGCTAACCTATTACATCATATATTCGAATTAGCTTGATCCGAAATTTCAAATGATAAGTAGGTAAGTACCTACATAAATAAGTGATAATATTTTTTAGAGCTAAGCAACAATGACAACGAACAAAACGGATTTTTTAGACATTGTTTATGGGTGGTGTTTTTTATGCACAATAATTATTATTTCACGAGTGTTCCAGGTAAAACAAGGGATTTTATGCACAACAACATGTTAGGTACTTAAATTAGTATAGTACTACTTACATAATTATTTGGAATCACTAACATATCGCAACAACACCGCTGACTATTCCAACGGAATGGTGCTTTCTCAAAACAATGCGCAAGATACTTCTCATCTCGATAGATCCGATAGCTTATCAAAGTATCGCAGAGCTACTTGACCGATACCCATTGATATCTAGGTACTTAGATTATTTTCTGATTGATATCACGCACTGCAATTTGGACCAATATAACTATACGGCATGGCGGAACTTAGATATAGATGGATAACTTTTTATTAACACCAAGATGTTTATTGCAGATAATCGCTACAATCGGCGGTCTAATCGCTTAAACTTTAAAGATTTATGGATCGATTTCTATCAGTTCTTAAACTTTCGCGAACAGGAAACATACCTATTAACTAGCTAAAAACGGTTATTATTAAAATTAAAACAGTTTTTAGCAAGCGTGTACGGCGCAACTTATGTTTAAGTGGGACTTCGGATACTGTTAGTGTTGTATGTCGTGACGATTGTTTTGCAAGATCAAACGCGGGTAGTTGGAAACAACACCTGCCGCTCCGGACGGTTCACCAGTCTTCTCGTGACCACGGTCGATGTAACTCGGCCGAAACGTCGAGGTATGTCAAAATTATATATTTTGACATTTGTTTGTGCGCGAATCAGACCCGTTTTTAGCTAGTTAATACGATTTCTACCAGATAACCTTTGCATGAAAACATAGACTGCAAGAGTAGAGTTAGGTCGGATGAAACCAGTATCACAATATAAATTTGCCACTTTTTGCAAATTTTAATAAGCTTATACTCGTAGTAGGTAGGTACTAGCTGCGCTTCGCACGGATGGACTCTATTATTAATTAATATCAAACATTTCGTGATAGAAAAGTAGCAGAGAGTTATAAGAGATGATGTACCTACACCACCGACCATACTTATCATAAATGTGTTTCTATCCATCCACGGGTTGTTTCGGAGAAATCGCTTTAAGCGATAAGACCTCCCTTGTAGGTACAATTGCGTTGCATTGTGCATACAAGCATCGTAAAATACGAGTATATGTAGGTACTTACCTAGCTGCGTAAGATAAAAACACTGTGAGGTAACCCATATGCCTGAGAATTATACGAGTAGTTTAGACTGCGCCCCCGTGGTGGATTCTGGCCTATACCTATTCACGAATGTGAGGTGAGGTCCGTGCTCAACATTGGGCGGATATTGGTTGTGACGATGAAGGGCTAGCGATATTTTTACTCGAAGAAACACCTACTGCGCGCTGCGTATAGCAACTATTAGGTTACTCTGTGGTACCTATAGGAAACCGTCCGAGTCAGGTTACATTATTTCTCTTTTGATACAAAATTTCAATTTCATGGATTTTCATGAATGGAATGTGGGGCTTTACGGAAAATAACAACACCAAACTAATCATGGTAATTCGTTATAATTATTATCAGGTATATTCCCAACCCGCTTTATAATTTCGTTATAAAATTCTATTCCGTCTAGAAATGTCTCTACATGCAGATATTCGTCTTTGGCGTGTATTTTCGAAGTTGTATGAAGTTTTGGCGCAAACCCCACCGCTGGGATGCCTATGTTGCGAAGTGGCAGCATATCCGTAGTCGCTGGACATACCAGTGTTGCTATGTCGTAGCCCCTGAGAATAAATACAAACGCATTCAATTAAGCATTTATGTCAATATATTTATACAGGTATTATCTGATACCTCGATCGGTATTACATAATAAACCTAACTTCAGTATGTTTTAAATATGCCGAGAAAAACCGAATAACGTTGCTTCATTATGGTATACTAGTACCCAAGTTATAAGGCGCGTCGTGAATCTTCGTTCGCGCAGAAAATAAAGTATGGTCCGAAGATTAACGAAAGAATGCTTAAAACTTACAATCAACCTAAGATCACTATTATAAGGTTCATAATACACTGCAGCTGTTAGTTCCATCTCACTCGAAGCTCGCTAAGATGGCGGCGGCTGCCGACCAATAGCGATCAATAGCATTTCCCGCGCTTTGAAAATTCATCTTCTGCGCAGGTACATCGGTAAGCCATATCAGTTGGGTAATACTGTACCGCCTTATTGGATGTTTAGTTAGTTTTAGTTTTTATTTTATGTTTATGGTTTAAATAAATATAGTGTTATTTGTTGGATAATAAACAAGCTACGTACCTATTCATTTACAATGGTATAGTAATCTACATAATAATATATACAGAAGTACGCACATATCGTTGACAGCATCTTTCATGGCCATCCAGTATAGGTTGGAGGCATCGAGAGTTGTCTTTTCAGAGACATCCTCGCGTCGGATGTAATGTATATCTGTGTCATTCCCTGCTTCGTCCATCCACGACTTTATCTAGAAAACCGTTACACGTGTATATGAGTAGGTATTCAATTAAAGTTATCGCTAGTTATAGTGAGTTATATTGTAAGTATTATAGATTTATGAGGCTGTGGACGTATTCATTACAAATTTTCTTACAATTTCTGTAAACAATAAATTTGTAATGAGTTGAATAGACATGTAAGACAAAGCTGTCTTTAATTTGAGTGTAACAGATTTTATTGTCAGATGTGTAACAAAGCCACTAAAATACAGTTGAATGGTCAGATAACGTGGAACCGGAGCAATTCTTTTGTCAATGTCATGTACACAAGGTATTCTATGACATTAGTGTGTTTAGATCCCCAAGGACTTAAATTTAACTGCGAGTATTTCATTCGTCATAATGCTGGGGCCACATGTATCGTGATATCTATCCCATTGACTATCCCGTTGTTTGACGTCATTTGACGTTCGCCGTAAGTGTACCGACATAATCGGGATAATATGGCGTTGGCATTTATACTCTGCCGTTGAATGTATACAGATTTTTACGTTCACCTGTTTTTTGATTTAGGTTTATTTTGAATTTAGTTATTGACAATGACGATAGTGTGGCCAGTCAAATTTATGGCGATAAATCATTGGGACAATTTACGCGTTGTTTAAAGCGATGTAGGCCGTTGACGATGACGATACGTGTGGCCCCAGCATAATATTGCATGGATTAAAGTAAGTAACTACAGTATTAGGGAATTACCATATCGTGAATTTCTGTAACGCTACTATCTATTGACAGTCGCATATCCACGGCTATAGTGACATTCGTAGGGATGACGTTCACTGCAAATCCACCCTGAAACCGATTTTATGCAACTTTGTGTACCTATAATCAGCGAATCTTTAAAAACTCCTACACTTTGAACAAAAAAAATTAAAATTACGCTGGCTAAATTCACAAATAGTGCAAAGTTAAAAAACATAATAAATTAGAATAGATCAGTTACATTATAATAGATCAGTTTACTCACATGAATCATGTTGACATTCACACTTGTGTATGGGCCAAAATCATAAGGGTCTCTAGACTTCATGATTTTCATGTTCTGGCGCCTGAAGTCCAAAACGCGACTCATAAATCGATTCGCCTGTAAAAAGTTAACTTGATTATGAAAGAGACATTGTAATCCATTTCTTGTATACTTACTTATACTTGTATTTTTATATTTTAGATTATTTTCACGGTGGCACACGGTGGTACCTATATCCTAGCTAGAAGAAGGAGCACTCTCAAGAAAAATGATAAGTATAGTATAATCGGGATTTTGTACGACATTTAAGCGTGTCGTCTCTCTCTTCCGTGGGTTTGAGTACCTTTATAGTACAGAGCGTCCACCCTAGGACGGTGTTTTATTTTGTATATGCTTATCGATATTAGTAATAATATATATGAATATATTATAGTAATAATATATATTAAGCCGAGAGTGTAATAATATATATTTACACGTATAGTCACCTATTCTACTTTTCATTCGAAAATCTAAATTTATTACCTTTTCGGCTGCTGTGTCTTCCGGCATTGTGAATCCGTGCCCACCCACACCACGTATTGTAAACTCCATTTCTAGGGGCAAAACCGAGTGCATATAACTACTCGTAGGTAGGAAAGTATAGGTAGTACATACACACTTACATACATGCGTAATGTGCATAATAAGCATAAAATTCTTTTGGGACACCACGAATATAAATTTACTAAAAGTACTTACCATCAAAATGTCCTTGTTTTTAGCTTTAATTCGTGCATTCTACTTGTTGCTCCACAATTTTTTTTATTTAAGCTTATTTACTTATGGAAATTCCTTATTTTCTGAATAGCCTCATATTATATTATAAATATCTTATGTACTTGACCGTAGGTGTGGTATATAATAATAATTATTAACTTTACTGGACATGTACATTATATACGGATTGTACTTACGCCAGGGCCGCCTGTCTACATCGAAAGCGAATAGCGTGTCATTATTAGAAGAATATCCTTCATCCAATGCAAATCCTATATTCAAATCTCTGAAATCATCTGTTTTCATAAATGCCTTCATTCCTTTGTAGCCGCCTTGTTCTTCATCTGTGGGGTTTAATGAATTAATTAGGTATTCCTTACGCTACTATAAGTATATACGTTTAGTTAAATTTCATAGTAAACTGTGGTTAATATCGTCAGCTGATGAGAACTAATACAACATACATGATAGATACATCAAAAGATAAAATACAAAAACATGACACGTAGGTCCAGGAAGCAAGTATATATTGCTTCCTGGACGTATGTACCTACCTACTATCATACTTACTAATCACCAAGACTCACTATTAACTTTATTTAATTATTTTTATTTTTTAATAAACGCAGCCCCAGTCTAGGATTGCTCTTGTATCGTGGGTACCGCTTACAGATATACAATTTCACATACACACCACACCCAGACCAGAAACAAACATTTGTGGATCGCATAAATATTTGGTTCCGGGTGGGAATCGAACCCGCGACACCAAGCGCAGCAGTCCAATTGCTCAGCCACTATGCCAAACGTGCCGTCAACTTTGGATGCATAAGTTCAATAGAAAGTACCTACTCAAAAGTAGTTATTCGACTGGTTGCCGCTTATCATATTATTATAGGTAGAAGACTACGATCAAACACACCTGGCATCAAAGTTAAATGAAAAGTTCTCAGCAGAGTGACATTATCATTCCTAAGTTGACGAATGGCTTCTAAATATTGTATGGCGATGTCTTTAGTGTCTTGAAGACCGCGACCATAAATGTTGCCATTTTCATCCATGTGTGCTGAAAAAGGCGGATAGGTCCATTCTTCCTGAAATAAGAAGGCAATACATTATACGAGTAGTATCTAACGATACTCCCACAAGCCGGTTCACATAACAACAGCATGGCCGTTTTCTAAACCGGCTCGACGTCACGTATTTACTGTCATAATAATCACTCCGCAGTTCTGTTGTAAAGCTTCCGTCATCATCATCAGACCAGTTCACTGACACCATAACATCGTATAGTCATCGGAACTTGACACAACCTACTTTCGAATCAATTGAACGAAGGAAAACGGGTCATATTGACTCGCAAAACCACAGTGTGTACCTAGAAGCTTGTTATTTACTGCAACTTACAGCATCAGCTGAAACCACGTCCATATGGGAGTTGAGCATGATGCTCGGCAGCGAAGAGTCCAGCCCAGGCCAAGTTATCACAACTATTGGCTTCCCATCCGGCTCGTATATTTCTATTGGTAAATCGATTTCTGCCGCTTGTTTCCGCCAGAAGGTCACAACCTTTTCTAAGTTAGGTACATAAAAAAATAAGTTATTTGCAAGTCCGTTACTTTGATCATTTATAGTTTTTTTTAGGCTTTGTATAATATTTTTATGAATTAAAAAATTAAACTCACCCAAATTTTCATCTCTACTCGTGTCTATTTGAATATACTCTCGAAGGCGCACCACAGCAGGGTTATCCAAATACTTTTCGTAAACATTATCAGATAGACTAACAACAATAATCGCAGTGAACACTAACATGCATGGCATTACAGATTCCATGGCGAGTCCGTCGAATAAAGCTTTAACTTGCCAAGTTTCAGCTTATATAACTACCTTTAGTGAGAAGGATGAGTCTTATCTTTAGCATTTAGTATAAATTGACTTTAAGATACTTATTCATATTCATAAATTTTTTTTGTACTTTTTTTCATTTCATACCAATCCAGTCCATCAACACGTGAACGGGTCGGTATTATTATAATGTATTAAATATAAACCCATTGTCAAATGTTTGAATCATCAAAATAATTGATGAGTGAATAACAAAATGCCAATTCACTGTCCTGTACCTTAACTTCGTATAACTAATATAGGTATGAATTTATTGAGGATCTTTGTAATTTAGGTACAATGACAATGCAATCAAGAAGGTTATCGTATATCGGTATCGTTTTATTTTTCTAAATAAAATTGAATAAACGGACAGGAGAAATCATTTGGAAGTGACCAAAGTAATGTGCAAAGATTTTGTAAGCAAAGATTCGGGGTTGCACGCTTACCATCATATCTACTTGAAACAATATAAACTAATGCTAAGAAAAAGGAGCAATTGATACCCTGCTTATCCGAAGCACACTTCAAGCAAACGACGTGAACACAATATAGTAGGTAGGTATGTACTGCTACCGACTTAGTAATTATGTACCATTTGTTTCAGTTTTGAAACTACCATGATTATCAGGCGTAACATGCTGAAAGTTAAAGAATTATCATGTTACTAATAACTAGTGAATTATCTTGACTTATGTACTTATACCACTTATTAGTAGGTACTTATACCTACCTACTACATAGATAATAATTATTTAACTGACAATATTACTAAGAAGTACAAGACGCTTACTACGTAAACTTGGTTCTTTAATTAGTATACACACGAATACTTTAATTTACTTCTAATTACTAAGTATTCATTATCACACTGAGACAAGTACGGCTTCACATTAACTGAGAACCAAATTACTAACATTTTATTTATACCAATCAGTTGCAGCCTTGATAAACGTTGACATAGGGAAGTATGAAATAAAAACCAAATAGGTATGTAAATCGTGTGTAAAATCGAGAATAACTGTCTAAATAATTAAGTGATATCAGAGTGTGATTTTTTACGCGAGGCTTTGCTTATCTCGTCGGAAGAGGAAATAACATTGGAGAATTTTCAATGCAAGGAATAATATTCAATGTCCCAAAATCAGTTGCGGAAAGCAATTGTTTCGTTTGAGTAAGTAAGTAGGTAGGTAAGTAAGTAAGTAAGGACTACAAAAATCTCAGTTATTACGTAGCAGGCTTTTGGTAGAAACTATGTAAGCTAATATAGATTTAATTCAATAAGATTGGGTAAGTACCTAACGAAATATCTTCACCACTTTCACAATTTCTTTGATACATTACATATTTGATACATTCCACCTGTCTACCAACGTCATCATTTCATTTCTACGATGCATTGCAACACATGACTCTTAAGTACTTCTCGTATATATACCTATTTGTCCATAGCAAGCTAATCGTGATTCCAGGGCGGTAAGTTGCCCAGCGATTGCAGTATGCCACAATATAAGTCTATCCCTTTCAAAAACGTATCTGCATTCAGATATTCATTCTTGGAATGTATCAAAGACGTCGTTCGTAGTTTGGGCGAGAACCCCACGGCTGGATAGCCGAGGTTCCGCAGGGTGAGGCTATCTGAGGTAGCTGGTAACACCACAGAAACGACTTCCATGTTCCTAAAATCAGAAAAAATAATAAGTTTATGTAATAAGTTTATCTCATTTCCGCTGTGAAACGATAGAGAATGTTTGTAATCTGTACGGTGTTTGAATCTAGCCTTGAGCGTAGATTTTCGTAAAGATAGAAAGAAATAAATACTCAAGCTGAGGAAAAAATAAAAGTATTAGTTAAAAAAAAACTTCAATTCACTTTTTTAGTTTGTTTTTCATACAACTATTTTCAAGCACACTTTTCAGATAAATCTCTTTTATTTTGAAAACACGGTAAGTCTCCAAGTTTTCTCAATACTGCTTCCATGACGTCTATTCCTTTTAGGTATACTTCAGCGTTCAGGTATTCGTCCGCCCCGTGCGCCCTTGCTATGGTGAATGGTTTGACAGCAAATCCCACCGCTGGGATTCCCCAATTTCTTAAGACCTGAGCGTCTGTGGTTCCAGGACATACCATCGTGTTTATTACTATATTCCTGGAAGTAGGATTAATATGCAAATATGGATAATTTCTTGCACATACTGTTAGTCTCACAAAGAAGCGCAGCGGTCTTACAATTGGGATATTTGTTGAGTATGTTTCCCCATATTTCACTATATTACTGTAGTACCTACCTATGTATTATAATTAAGTGACGTCCCAAAATTAATAAATACACTCAATACACGCAAAAGAGCACTGAAACCACGATAAATTGAATAAATAATAATGCATACTGTTGACACACATTAGTAAAACAATGTAATTTTACACACACCTATACAAAATATATAAATACTTACACAACCAAAGTATATTAGTAACGTATTATAATATTTATACCGTATCATAATATTAAATACTTATCATATACAAGGTGTATCGGCAAGGTGTAGTAATATTGAAATGTGGGTACGTGTACCTGGTGATGAATCATTTGCCAGGGTACTAAAACCTGAAATCGATAATCGATTTTTTCACTCAAATTGACAAAATAACTAAATATTACAACCCTAACATGATACGGATGACGTCACGTTACGCCGGTCACACAACGCTTGCGCGATGCAGGATTTCTTAGAAACGGCCCTGGCGCCATCTAGTAATTTTTGGTGGAACTTTTACCACAACTTTACTTCTACACCTAGTTTTGTTTGAGTAATGCCGCCGGCTAGAGGTGTACAGTCTTACCCAACTTATATGGTGCGTCGTGAATCTTCGTTCGCGCAGAAAATAAAGTATGGTCCGAAGATTAACGAAAGAATGCTTAACACTTACAATCAACCTAAGATCACTATTATAAGGTTCATAATACACTGCAGCTGTTAGTTCCATCTCACTCATGCCACGCGGCGATCGCTAAGATGGCGGGGCGGCTGCCGACCAATAGCGGTCAATAGCATTTCCCGCGCTTTGAAAATTCATCTTCTGCGCAGGTAGAACTGCGATGTGCAACAGCTGCAGTGTATTATGAACCTTATAATAGTGATATTAGGTTGATTGTAAGTGTTAAGCATTCTTTCGTTAATCTTCGGACCATACTTTATTTTCTGCGCGAACGAAGATTCACGACGCACCATATAAGTTGGGTAAGACTGTACATGTTAGCCTATGCCTCAAGTTCACTGACATTGCCCAGCTGATAACTAGGGTTGAACGATGGTTAGTTTTGCAGTAAACTTTGACGTGTAATAATTCATTACCGTAACTACTTACAGATTTATAGTACCTCCAGACTACTTCGAAATATGTATGTGAATGCGTAGTTTCAGTATTACTACACCTTGCTGTTACACCAATATACTATTATATACTCACATAAATATAAGCACAGACACCTCACATAAAAAAATTGGGGAGCTTTGGTAAAAATGTAATTGAAAACGTATATTATAACATTGTTGATTTATTTATTTTTTAAAACTTATGTTTATTTTTGTCTTGAGCACATACAGTTTTCGCTAACGTGCAAGTGTGTGTGTTTGGGAGAATAATACGAAAAACATCGAAGTTTTAGTCATTCACAATCCACCATAGCATTAGGTATTAGGTACTTTCGTGCATTGCACTTCCAATAAAATGTGGTTAATTAACGGTTAATTAGTCAACCGCAACCAATAAAGGTGGTACGTGCTGATTTCCATCCCTCCGTGCTTTGGAGGGCACGTTATATCAAGCCGTCGGTCCCGATTGTTATCCATTGATAGCAATATTATTAATGATAATAAAATTAAGCCGAGTCAGAGGTCATTGGGCGGCCCGCTAGCTCTAACACTAAAGGCCGGCTTTAACTCATTCGAAATACATTATAAATGCCAGAATTCTTACATTTCATTGATTGCTTCTTTCATAGCGACCCAATAACGGTTTGAGTCGTCTAAAGTAGTCTTTTCAGAGACGTCATCTCTTCGGATGTACTTCAGTTCGGTGCCTTCGCCAGTTTCAGCTATCCACGAGTGTACCTGTGGGTACAAACCCCTTCCCCTTTTATTTATAATTATGGATTTAGAATAATATTTTTTATATGGATTGGTGGTCGATTATATTTTCCTCAAACTTGTGTTACTTCATAGATGTATTTATTATATGTTTACATAATTTATATATGAAATAAATAAAATATAAAAAATATATATCTATATATATGTGTGTACCATTTGCTCCATATCAGTTATGTTACTTTGAGTGGACAGTCTCATGTCAAGCAACATTTGGAAATATGTTGGAATTATGTTAGCTCTGTAGCCACCCTGAAATAAAGAAATTCAATCAATATTCTCAGATATAATCATTAATTCCAGTGTTATTAAGTATTAATTTACTTACAGCTACAATATTCATGTTGAGGCTCGAGTAACCCCCGTAGTCTCGGGGGCCGAGTGTCCTCATGAGTGCTTTCATACGGTCTCTGTACCCATTTACCACGTTCATAAACCGCCTCGCCTGAAATAACACACGCGATAAATAAAACATTTACATAGGCACACTAAAATTTACCAAAAAATAATTGAATAGATATAGCTGTTATTGGCACCAAAAGGTAGAAAATACAGATAAAACAAACTTTAATAAATAAATTATAATAATAAATATAGGTTTAAGCGATCTCAAGTAGACAACCTTTCGATGGGCAAAATGGCAGGAATAGGGTTGAGTCGGTTAGTTTTGATGAACTAAACAATATTGCTTCCATTAATAAAACGAACGATCAAGTTAATTATGTATTTATTGGCCCAAAAAATATCCAAGTAGGAAGTGGGATACGTCATCTCACTTCCTAATTGGATATTTTTTATTGAGAAAGACGTCCTTCAGTGTGGTCCCATGTCAAAGTTTGCAATTAGTATGCTACGTTTAATATCCTACCTTTTCCATAGCGGTATTGTCCGGCATTCCAGAGCCATGCCCCCCCTCACCATGAACGGTTACCTGTAACTCTAATATTATGGATTATTTATAATCTTTTATTAGTCTAGCGTTGCATCAAACGTAGATGAGCACTAATTTCCCAATTCACCAATTCATTCATCTAAAAAATGAAGAAATACCACCCTTGAAGACGGAAGAGCCGTAAGAACGATGCTAATCGATTCTGGCATAATTATTTAGGCTGCAAATTATTCAAATCAAATGATGATATATACAGACAGTTTGTGGATTGTAAGTAGGACCATTTCGTAGTCGTTACTTCAAGAATACGGGCCTTAAGGGTAGGATAACTATGTTTATTATAAATCCTATTCCAATGGCAAAATTTATCAAGAATTTAACACTACTCACGCCAAGGGCGCTTGTCCTGATACGTAGCTATCAGCGTATCGTCGGGAGACGCCAACCCCTCGTCGAGAACGAAACCAACGTTCATAGCCTTAAACGCGTCGGTGGTCACGAAAGCCTTCATCCCTTTAAAGCCGCCGGTTTCTTCATCTATTAAAATTATGACTAAATATCATTTTGTAGTGTCTCGTATATAGGAAACTTTTTTCTTAACTATACAGAATTCAGAAGGATCGTAATGTTTCTTGGATCTTCTTATAGATACATTCTGACTATATGGCGGTTAGCATATCAACCATTATGAAAAATTTTATGACGTAATTTATT
Organism: Hylaea fasciaria; assembly: GCA_905147375.1. Taxonomy (NCBI): domain Eukaryota; kingdom Metazoa; phylum Arthropoda; class Insecta; order Lepidoptera; family Geometridae; genus Hylaea; species Hylaea fasciaria. Next base: position 5,905,846 of record LR990201.1, read on the forward strand.
CTGTCACTTCCAACATGTTGCCAAACCCCTCCCCTAATGGGGGGTTCCAGTAGCGGTACTTGAGAGCTAGTCCCATTCTATGCTAAGTTGTAGGTAGGTATATGTTAACAACCTTTGACTACAACGTGGTATAGTGATCAAATACGGCACGTTTGGCGTATTGGCTGAGCAATTGGACTGCTGCGCTTATTGTCGCGGGTTCGATTCCCGCCCGAAACATATATTTGTGCGATCCACAAATGTTTGTTTCTGGTCTGGTGTGATGTGTACGTGAAATTATGTCTGTAAGCCGTTCCCACGATACCTACAGGAGTAATCCTAGTGAGTAGCTACGTTAAAAAATAAAAAAAGGAAAGAAAAGAAATACCCTAAGATATGGTATAAAAACTAACTCAGCAGTAGTAGTGAGTGTGCAGTAGTTGGTAAGCTAACCTTTACGTATAACGCCAAGCTTTATAGCATGACACTGGTAGCCCCATTCTCCCCCATGAGAAACAGCTATCGTATCGTACCTGGCATCAGAGTAATGTGCAGATTTCTCTTCAGCATCACGTTACCCTCCTTCAGCCTCCTGATAGCCTCCATGTATTGGCACGTAACATCCTTAGCGTCTTGCGAGCCGCGGCCGTATATGTCGCCTTTATCGTCCATATACGCCGAGTATGGTGGGTACGTCCATTCCTCCTGAATTGGGGATTACACAGAACGCAGCTTACGTAGCTTATATCAAATATCTTAAACAGCTGCACCGAAGGTAACATTGTGCCGTTTTGAAAATAGCTTACCCGATCCGGGAATTAAACCAACTAGAAATTCAAAATGGTACCAATCGAACGGTTCATACGATAAGGTCATCACAATATCTTGAATATACATTGTATGTAGATATAGACCGCTAACGTTAATGCTTTGAACTCGTAAATAAGTACAAGTGCAGCGATTGAAAAAATTACTTGTAAGATGGCTAGAACCAGATAGATAATGGATCTGATCTAATAGTAAAGGTACGTTGCATAGGTACAACCCGAATAGATCCCTATCTAACTGTAGAAATAAGGATACCACATAGATTGTCTAGTAATCTTTACAAAGTAATATCACCGCAAGAAGTCGCTGGAAATTGGTAAAAATAAATCTGCTTTTATTTTTATTTTAACACTTACCTCCACCGCCGGCACGACATCCATATGTGAGTTGAGCATGATGCTCGGTAGGGAGGGATCCGACCCTACGAGGGTGATGACGCACACCGGCAGCCCGGCGGGTTTGAACACATGGAACGGCAGTCCTAGTTCCACTGCCTGCTGCCTCCAGAACTCCACCGCTCGGTCTGTTTCAAATTAACAAATGACAGTCAATTATTCAATACTATAATGTGACGTTCTACGGGGGTAGGTAACTATAATAATTCATGATGTGCTTATAATGTAAATTAGGTAGGTAGGTTAATAAGCCTTTACGTCTGCCTGCCGTTGATTTTTGTGGTGTCTTTACCCGTGTGTCTGTAAATCGCGGGTGAAACCGCGGGGCACAGCGAATGAGAAATACGAGTAGGTATATATTATACGAGTAGTCTTATAATAGACACCTTATCTTGCAAATTTTATTATTTGGAAATTTAAAGTATGTGTGAATAATCGTTTATTATAATGTTAAAACTTTTCAGAAACTTGAAATGGGATTCACGATTTTAAATAAATTATCTCGTACCAATAAAATACATAGGTAAGTACATCATTGTTACTGCATATACCTACTGTATAAAAATATGCAGGTTTATTGAATTAAGTATAGGTAGAGGTACCTACTCGAGAAGAAGATATATTACTTTAGTTCAAGTATATAGGTAGGTACTCTGGGAATAACTTTTATTATAGTTCCAGTCCATAGAATAAAGATAGATAGGTAGATAACTCTTTATTGACATCAAAATTCCCAGAACACAGAAAGGTCAAACTTAAAATTGGTACAATTGGCGGTCTTGCCAGACAACCTTTGGATGGACAAGAAAACAAATAAATAATACGTACCTATACCTAGTGGTAATAATACTGGGCAATGGAATCTTGAAGTAACATCTAGTACCTAGGTAACTACTTAGTAACCATATTAATTTATGTATAGGTGCAGGTTAAAAGGTTGTCTGGTAGGTAGAGACCATTCTACTTATTATTAAGTTTATCCTTTCTGTGTTCTTTACATTGCGATTGAGATAACAACGAAATCTATACATTGTAACGTCAATAGTTACCTATCTTTAACCTATCTTTCTATCTATAGATACCTCGATCAATAATAATAGATAGGCATAGTAATATAGCTATTGAAAGTGTCTCGTTTTACTTACGTAAATTTTTTTCTATGCTCGTATCTATCTGTATGTACCTCCTAAACCTAGTTATGGCCGGGTCCTGCTCGTACCTGCCGGTACATTCCCTCAGTGGACCTCCAAGTACTTGAACTTGAGAAAGACTCAGCAGTAGAAGTAAACACATAACACGAGTCATCTTTCATTGATTCTGAAACAATAACACGTATAAGAATAAACCATCTTGACATTGGCTTAGCAGATGACTAGCCGACCCTATGCCTATTTCGGCAAAAGTGGTTAGCAGAAGTGGTTTCCGCTTATGCGGAAGCAACAATAAAAAGGTAGGGAGGGTCACTAGCACTTCTAGGTAGGATAGGTTTAGGTACATAATAAGACACATAGTACATATATTCGGTGGACTATACTAAGTTCATAATGTTTATATCTATGTACGATACTATACATTCAAATATTGTAGGCAGATATAGGTAGGTATGCAAACCTAACATACTTAATTATAAGTTAGTTTTGTAGGTGTAGGTACCCTATATACCTACTTGGTTATTGATAACTATATTCCTAGTACCTATTTACTATGATTGCATTTACATGCAATATACTGACCCATATCTCGTAAGATGCAATCGTCAATCAGTGGTGTGGTGATAAATACAGACAGAAATAGAAACGTAGGTACTTACTATAGGTACCTACATTTCATAAAGTTGATTTTTATTTATATATGAAATCCGGTCATAAATGTCGCCATCGGTGGTCCAAAAGAGGAGTGATAACCATACCGTTATACCACCCCCATACTACCTCCTAGTTACCTAATTAGATAATAATGGTAAGACCTAAAAGTATATCTAACCTGGGACAAACTTGTATCAAGACAAAAAAAAACTTATTTACACATCAATCTTCTTTTTTAATTATTATAATAATCGGCACTCACTAGCAGCAGTAGTATCGCTAGTAGTGTATCTCAGTCTTATCTCAGTTGTCACCACTGGGGACATGGAGGCGGGTGACAACTGGGAATGACCCTATAATAGCAATAACTTAGGTTTCGCATCTTGAACAGAGAAGAGAATAGTTCCTAAATTTTAAAGAACAATAGCTAATAAAATCATATTAGTATTTAAGTACCTACTTAAATTACTACATACACATAAATCGAATTCTTACCTCTTTTTATATTCAGATAGTTAGTTACTAGTCAGAGATTTCTCATTACTCACAACACTTCTGACCAAGTCAACGACTGTCTGAGCACTAAATATAACTCGTTAGCTAGGTAGGCGCCATGCAGTGGTGTAAACCAATAATATAGTGATTTTATTGTATTGTAAGTTTAGTGTTGATGTAAATCCATTTTCCAGGAAAAAACCCTTTATAAAATACTAGCAGACACGGCCCGGCCACGCGTTGTTGTGGGTAAGGACAGTAAGGTTTTTGTTATTGCAACTATAAATTGAGATATTGTAAGCTATCGTATCTTTTAAAGTTTGATCAAACTGCACACGGTGTGCTAATTTGATTAAAATCGGTTGAGTAGTTTAGGTGTCCATCGCGGACAAACAACGTGACGCGTAATTTATTCCTATATATTAAGATTAAGATGTACCTACCTACCTACCTCGGTATTTGGTATTGCAAGAAGGAAAACATCGTAAGGAAGCGCACATGCCTTAGAGTTATTTGGAGGTATGGGACCAACCAATCCGGACCGAGCTCCCGTGGTGGATTATGGTCTAACTAAGCTATAACGTCTCACGAAAGTGGAGTGAGACCCGTACGTTCAGAGTGGGCGCAAGAGTTGGTACCTACATACCTATTACATTATAGGCCAATGAAATGTCTAACAGTGAGATAAAAGCGTGTAGCAATGAACGTGCTATGTTCTGAAAAGTTGCTATTGTGTAAATTTTACGTTGAACAAGTTTGATGTTGGATAACGCACTACGGTCAAATGGAGGTGGGCATAACACTAGGATAGAATATTGTGGTAGCAGACGTAACGATCACAAAATAGCGACATAGAGGTGACACACACGAGATTCAAACCACAGCACGGGCTCGTAGGATGGGTACGCGATATAACACAAGCTCTGCTTACTTTGGGGCTAGATAATGCTGTGTGAATTGTCCAGCATTATTATTATTATTATTATTGCTAGTTTAGGCACAGAATACCTATTGGTTTAGGGCAGAGAGAGGATTAATTAGTGACATATTATCCTACATTGCAATATATGTGTAAAATGGGTTTAGATTTAGGTATATACACCTGACTGTTTCACCCTTATATATCCGCTACGATCGTAGAAAAATAATAACGTACTTTTAATTCAGGCTCCGAGAAAATATGACGATGGTCCAACCACACTGACACTAAATACTTACGCAAAATGAGCGTAAAATTGTTTGGGTAATCGAATTAGAGCAGAATTATAATATCATTCGTCAATAGGTACCTACTTACATGCAACTTTATTTTATCATTAAAAGTACATTAATTGTTGTTGTTACGAGCAGCAGGCACATCGTTTGAATTTATTATATTATAAGGTAATTACATATTTGTAATAAAAAGGCATTAAACTTTAAGTAAAATTTAATCACTATGAGTTTTCCTCTAATAAACTATTTACAGTAAGTAATAGGTGAAGCTGAGCGTAACGGCCATTTTGTTTGACTCAACATTTTTATTTTGTTTTAGTGTTTGCGCTAAAAGTTAACGGGCAAACCCCTAGTCAAGACTAAAAAAACCATAAGGTTTTAAACAAACCACGTGTCGGGTGTATATGTAAAACAAAAGAAAAAAAACACGTTTCGATGGAAACACCCAACTGCAGGCTCGCAATTTTCACTGTATGTTACTTATTTTTTACTAACGTATGTATTATAATTAACAATAATAGTAAAACTAGGCTTAAAGAAGGTACAATTAAAGTACCAAATGTAAAGGTAGTTATAACACACATAATTTATTATATTACGAGTTTTATTCGCAACCACTACACAAAAACGTAACACCATTAAACGAAAAGGTCATTCATCCCACTAAATACAACAACAAACGACGGCTACTTAGACCCATTATTATAAACAAAAGAGATTTACGACCGCACTTGACTCGAATCGCGCAACCCGACACGCCATTTATTGTCCAGAATCTATTGACTCCTGAAATAAACATAAAAACAATGAATAATTTAATCCAATAGCATAGAGGACTACAATAACAGTGAAGCTCACTCGAGGGAAAATGTTATAATTAAATTGTACATAGGTATGTACAATTGTAATTGTACATGTACTTATCATGATATTGTTATTAAACCATTTATTGCTTGAATGTTTATTCCCATTAGTTCAGTGATTGTCCAGTTCAATTGAATGCACTAGCGAGATGACCTCTTCAAGATTTATATAATTAACGTAAAAATCATTTATGAACAGATGCGGCGACACCATTTCGGTGTGGTCGACTTCTTATTACATAAATCATTTGCTTTGAAAAAATATGCAGAGCTTATGGTACGTTTTTTTATGTAGACAAGACATGAAGACATAATATAGACATGTTCTTGACCAGTTCATTGTAGATATATAAGCCACAATATTGAAAGTCAGTCTATAGATTCAATTTTACAACATGAGGTCTACATTATTGTATCGTGTTTTTCATCCAGCTGGTCCATTGTATATTTATCATCGGCTAATGCGGCTTCTAAAGGTCTTTCTTGATCTCTGTACGCCTGCACATCGTCCAAAGCTGAGAACACCGCCTTCTTTTCAATCTTACATAGAATCTTCTTGTCGTGGAAAGGATGATTGTGGAGATTTGCCCTGGAATAGATTTGACATGATGAATGTTCTTTTAAGGCCAGGTTCTATTAAGGTGTAGTGTGATGCGAGCCGGTTTGCTACCGCAGTGGATTAGGGTCGCACTTAGCGGAGTAAAATATACTTTTTGAGGATTTTCACATCATTAATTTCTCGTAAATTATGAAACAAAACCCAATCTCTTACCACACACTATTTTACTTCTCATAGTTTAAATATTATTATTATTTTTTTGGCACAATTAATTTTTACATACTTGTAGAGCCAATCATTCTAAATCAGGTCTATAGCTAACCAATCCTGTGAGTGACCACGATATGGCAACCAAAACAGCCCATCTCAGAGCACAACGGTTGAAACATGGCCTTACAGAATCTAATTAAAAGAAAACATTGGGAGAATACCCACCTATTAACAACTAGATTTCCCTGGGTGACTATGAAGGCGCTACACTTGTTGTTTCTGTAGTCGACGCAACGCCACCGCCGCACGCCGGTCCGCGACAGCGTCGAGTTCAGATTGTAGATGTACCGGTTTAGAATGACCTGGAGGGAGCCACGTATCGACACAGTGTACAGCAGATTCGATGGGGTTCCTAGAACACCTAAAATAAAACGTTCGCTTTAACACACATTGCGCTTGGAGACTACAATTAAACTAGTCAGAAATGAAATTAATGCCTATTTGAGTATACTGTAGTATTAAATCGCATCTACTTTTTCCATCTCTCGTTTTTTAATTGTATTGGAAATTGTCATGATGTCACAATGTCAAACGTAGATTGTTTGAGATATCGTAACTATATATTGGTACAAAAATGATTTCAAAATGAGCCTTATTTCTGCTTTCGTTATCACATGGTGATTGAACCACATTAGTGATGGCCTCAATTCTTACAAAAAGCTGCCCCTTGGTGGTCCAGCCCTTACCTTTAAGCTGGTCGATACCAACAGCCGGCGCTGATGTGTTGTCGGCTTTATAATCGTCGTCGAAGTGCTGAGCGTCGGAATCGTCCATCATGTCTGCGCTATAGTCTTGAGAGTCATTTTCTGGAGCCATGTTATGGTTTACTGACCTGAAAATGGTATCTTTATGTTTATTTAATAAAGAGAAGACAACAACTTCTTTTTGCACACAAATACATACAAGTAAGCATTGCCGTTGTAGCAGTAATAGGCCAGTTTCCCATCTGCAGATCTTTTTTATTTCTTTTACTTATTTTTAAAACGCCCTTATAACGTACCGTCTCGTTTATCGTGTGTATTTTGTTTCCATATCTATATAATAAATAAAAAACCAGCCAAGTGCGAGTCGGACTAGCGCACGATAGGTTCCATACCATTATCTATAAAAACGCCAAAAAAAACACGTTTGTTGTATGGGAGCCCCCTTAAACATTTTATTTTGTTTTTTTAGTATTCGTTGTTATAGCGGCACCAGAAATACATCATCTGTGAAAATTTCAACTGTCTATCACGGTTCATGATATACAGCCTGGTGACAGACAGACAGCGGAGCCTTAGTAATTTACCCTTTGGGTATGGAACCCTAAATTTGAAATAAGTAGGTATACTGCACTAAACTTGCCACCTGAGACATTCATTCTAAACGGTCATAATTATGTTGGAAACATTGCTCTTCAAGTGTTACTGCATTCTAGACACAGTAATCTTTACACGACACTTACTTGCCACGGACCAACAAGGTACATAGAATGGTGAAATATCATATCACTTACATGTGAGCACCTTCAGGTTTAATGAACACTTTTTTTGCTTGTAGCGGTAAATTCATCTGTTGAGAGATAAACACTCATTATAAGTCTGGTAACATTTTATTCACTTCAATTACCTATGCACATTGCACAGCACTAGCTCTAACCAAGCTAAGCTTACATAAAAAGTACCAATATATCCAAACGGTAAACAAAATATCCTTCCTCCAGTTCTTTTAGATAAATAGAAATATAAGTTTAATGTATTGTGATATATTCTACGCAGACATATATACTATACATATATACATATATATATATATATATATATAATATATATATACATATTTTTTAACATAGCCCCACTCTAGCATAACTCCTGTATCGTGGGTACCGCTTACAGACATAATTTCAAATACACATCACACCCAGACCAGAAACAAATATTTGTTGATCGCACAAATATTTGATCCGAGCAGGACTCGAACCCGCGACACCAAACGTAGCAGTGCGATTGCTCAGCCACTACGCGCACGGTGCCGTCAATTACATAGGTAGGTAGATATATGGATGAATTGTAGGTAGATAGAATACATAATATTAAGTAGTTATGTAGGTATTATCTATAACCTGTGTTTCTGCTTTCCTTTTTATGCCACTAAGTTTGCTCATATCCATGTCCAGTGTGGAAACCATTGTGTCGAGTCTTGGAGCTGAATAATCATCATTATCCTGTCAAAAAATAATCATATTATCATAATTTCACTATCACCAGTCCATATTCATGCAGCGGCATGATGCAAGTGTATTCTCTTGATTGCCACTGAGACCTAACTTCAGCTCTCCAGTCCTAATCAGGTTGCTATCGGACGTTGCCTGCAAGCTCACTAGATTTGCCAAAATGCAGTCACAACATTAATTTATTTCAGGCAACTTGAACCATAACATTCAATTCACAATAAAAATAACAACAATAAATCACAATTCAATTAACTTACATTATAATATGTAATTACAATGAAACTCGTCTACCTCATATCATTTAGCAATCGATAATCCATTTAAATATATATTATAAAGGGTCTGTAACTCACCACATTTTCTAAGCCCTTGATGTGAAGGGCTTTGGCAGCTTCAGTGAACAGTGTCAAATACTCTGAAGGGACCAGAACTTCTCCCGTGTAAATATACTCCAGTAAATAGCATAGTACTTTATGAGACACATTCTGAAAATAAAAACATGTTTTGCATCAAATTAGTATCTGATTATGAGGGGAGTGATCTAGGAAAATGGGATGCCGTAGATTCATTAAAAAACTAACAATTGTAAAGTCTGTGTGTACAATTGAAAGAAAAAGAGTAAATTAGTACATAATATAGAGAGCTCCTTATCTGTTCAATGTCCACCTAAAAGTTACAAGTGCTGTCTTCCGTAACACAAACTGTTTCTACATGGCAATACCATAGCACATAGTTCATTTGAGCTTCCTTCATATACCTACATTACCCACCTCTTTATTCCTCTATTTTTTTTTAATTGTGAACAGGCAAGCATCTGATCAGTCTCACTTGCTTCCTTATTAGTTATTTTCTAAAGCCAATACTTCTATTACTTATAATTCAGCCTGTAACTGTCCCACTGCTGGGCAAAGGCCTCCCCACACTATCGTGAGGAGTGTTAGGCCATAATCCACCACAGGCCTAGTCTGGGTTGGTGGATAACATGCCTCCGAAATAATTCTCGAGCATGTTGGTTTCCTCACAATGCTTTCCTTCACCAAAAAGCAAGTGATCATTAATTATGTACATTATGGTTCACAAGAAACATATTGGTAGTTGCCCGCACTGGGATTTGAACATGCCACCTCCAATTTCGAAATCTCTATTACTTACATTGAGAAAAATAACTGGATGTCGACAGGGAGCCGATGCAATTAAGTTCTTTAAATAATCACTGGATAGCGCCACAAGCACTTGATGGACTTTCACAAGGTGACCATCAGCGGCTAGGGTCATATCAACAAACTCACCGTTCTGAAAACATGATAAGCATGGGTTTAATTTCGTACTTTGTTTTTAAGTAAACTTTATTCCTGTCATGTGAGAGTTATTCCCAGTGTAGACATAGCAAGCAAGCCTGGGCTTGCAGCTGGAAGTATATGGCAGTTGGGCTTATTCCTGATGATGTTTCTACAATACAAGGCACACAACACAAGGCCCTGCAGATTTATGGAGGGTGAATATTCACTTTGACTGTACAAGACAACTTGTCTTCTTGTACCATGGACTGTACTTCATCGAAGTTTATGACACTTCCGCAGCTGTCCAAGTAATGCAAGATACAAACACTAAACCAAATTATACATACCTGTTGTAAAGAGCTAAACCCACTACAGATATTCGTTTTATATGACTCCCAAGCGAGAGAATACTGGGACTGGGACATTTTTAACAACTATTGTGACACGAAATGATACGGGACAATATTTCTAGCTAGTGTATCACTGCACATAAATAACCGCCTACGTAAGTAGGTTCCGAGTTCAATAGGGATTCCAACAGAATGAAAGAGAATGGGCCAAAAAGTCTGATGATTTAGAACCACTTTGTTTTGGCTTTCCCACCATACATAGAGGAAAGCAGCCTGGAGCAAGTCGAAAAAACCGATTGTATGAAACGTATTATGGTTTTAATGCTATCAAATACACAGAACAGGGAAATCCACAATCTGTACTTCGTAACCGTCCTCTTTCAAACTTAGGCGGGTTACTTTGCGGCCATGTTGCCGTTACCCATCCATCACACCGAGCCTTCAAGTTCCGTGTTGTCACTTGTCAGTTTATCACAGGAAGCGTTTTTTTTTGTTTTAATTATGGCTTCGCACGGTTTGTGCATATGGCCAATGTCAAGTATTTTATTATAAGTAGGTACCTATTTCTTAATTTCACTCACAGCAATATAGCAATGTGGTCAAGAAGTCATTCCAATTATTTACATCGTCAAAGTCACGATTCAGTAAAGTAATGGATGCTTTACTGAAACTTTCTGAAAGTTTTGGAAAAAATGCAAAATGACACGTTTTTTGAGTTTATATCATTCGCCCAGACTCGTGCACGTTAACAAACACTTAATGATTAATATTCCACTAATATTACACATTAACACTCAACAAACAAGTTTGAGAAAATAATACAAAACCAACGTCTCACTATCGTAGTGCACGTTACACATCGATAGTTTTGATTTCCGATTGTTATCGATAGTTTTCCAAAAACTATCGATTTTTATCGACACTATCGATGGTTTTGTTCCAACTTTGCCTATAATGAAAAATAGTAGATCGATAGTAGAAAATTATCAATAGTATCGATAGTAAAAAACTATCGATAGTTAAAATCAAAGGCAAAGTTTATGAAAAATAGTAGGTCGATAGTAGAAAATAATTATTATCGATAAAAATCGATAGACTATCGATGTTTAACGTACACTACACTACCGGATTCCCACCAAAACTCCCACGCAGGAAGCGTTGTCTACATATAGGTACTTTATGAAATACCTACCTAGTGAAATAGTTTTCTAATATTATTTGCATTCCGTGCATTATTATCTTAAAATAATCTAGAAATACCCAGCAGACAAGGCTGAGACCTTATAACATTACAAATGCAATAGGTATACGTGCGAAATAATATGCCAAGTAAAAACACGGTGAGTAGTAGTGTACGTTAAACATCGATAGTATCGATAGTTTTTTACTATCGATACTATCGATAAATATTTTCTACTATCGATCATTTCATAAACTTTGTCTTTGGTTTTAACTATAGATAGTTTTTTATCGATACTATCGATAATTTTCTACTATCGATCTACTATTTTTTATTATAGGCAAAGTTGGAGCAAAACTGTCGATAGATTCGATAAAAATCGACAGTTTTTGGAAAACTATCGATAACAATCGGAATTCAAAACTATCGATGTTTAACGTACACTAGTGAGTAGGCAGGGTATAACGAGCATTTGTGCACAAAAAGCAAGAGTTGGGAGTTTGGGCGGGAATCCGAAACAAAGACGTTATGTACTGCTTTGATATTTTTTTCTGAGACTTGTTTACTTATTATTAAATAATCAATCATTGAGTTCGTTAACGTCCGTGAGTGTGGGCCAATGATATGAACTCAAAAAACAAACAGTACGAAGCCAAAACTAATCCAAAATCCGATATATTTAATTAATATTATTCTAAGTATCTTTTAGAGTTTTGGCGGGAATCCGATAGTGAGACGTTGTTGGTTTTGTATTATTAGCTCAAACTTGTGTTTCTTCGAGTGTTAATGTGTAATATTGGTGGAATATTAACCATTAAGTGTTCGTTAACGTGCACGAGTGTGGGCGAATGATATAAACTCAAAAAGCGTGTCATTTTGCATTTTTCCAAAACTCCCAGGAAGTTTCAGTAAAGCATCCACTACTTTACTGAATCGTGACTTTGACGATGTAAATAATTGACTTGACTACTTGACCACGATTGCTATAACATTGCTGTGATAAGAAATACTTAAAATAAAATACTTGACACTGGCTATATGCACAAACCGTGCGAAGCCATAATTAAAAAAAAAAAAAGTATCTTTTAACTAACAGGGTTGCCACTTGCCACCTGTATATTATAGTGTAGGATGACCACAGACCAAGTAGAGGATGACCTATGGTTGCTTGCTACCCGTAATTAATATAAAATAAAGTAGGTAGGTAATAATGTACCTGTTGCACGAGATTTTTCCATCTCACTCCCTTTTTTCTCTATCTAGGTTAACATTTCCCAGTAAATCTATGCATTTCCCGTACTTACATAATTATTACTTTACTCGTTGGTCAGTGTTTTCTTACATTTTCTCATGCTCAGCGAAACTTTAATGTTTATTTCTTTTTTATGTACTTACCTTCTGGCAATAACAAACAAAAAAATAATTAGCAAAATAATTGGTAATTGGTCCAGCCGTTCACGCGTGATGCCTTGACAAGGGAACTTGGGATTCATTTCTATATATAAGTATACAAGGTGTATCGGCAAGGTGTAGTAATATTGAAATGTGGGTATGTGTACCTGGTGATGAATCATTTGCCAGGGTACTAAAACCTGAAATCGATAATCGATTTTTTCACTAAAATTCACAAAATAACTAAATATTACAACCCTAACATGATACGGATGACGTCACGTTACGCGGGTCACTGGCATTGAATTAATTTTGTCGCAAATAGACCGCGGTGCACCGCGGTCTTTGAATTTTGCCGACAATATTTTCTGGCATTGAATTATTTCTGCCGCAAAGAGACCGCGGTGCACCGCGCGGTCTTTGAATTTGCCGACAATATTTTAGGGTTCAGTATTGTTACAAAGTTGAAAGCCTCTAAAATTCATTTCAGATACTTACCGCCTTAGAATAGAATTTTGGTATGTACATTACACGGACCAGATATCAATCAGCCGCCAAGGAATACTTTTGTCCGGTTGCATCTGTCCGGGTCGGTACAAATCGGTAAAAATCATTATTTAAAAAACAAACGGAACCCTAAGTACTTTTATGAATTTGTCTTGACGGATTTGACGTTCACTGACATTGCCCAGCTGATAACTAGGGTTGAACGATGGTTAGTTTTGCAGTAAACTTTGACGTGTCTTAATTCATTACCCTACCTACTTACAGATTTATAGTACCTCCAGACTACTTCGAAATAAGTATGTGTATGCATAGTTTCAGTATTACTACACCTTGCTGTTACACCTTGTAGAGATACATTAACAACTTACAGTGTAGGCAGGCACCTAGTCCCTAACCTACCAAGTAATTGTTAATTTTTCAAAAGTGGCTCCTCAATCCTTACGGACATGTTACAACTCTGTAGGTAGGTAACTCTACGACCTCTAGGTAGGGTACTAGGGTCGTTGCGCTGGTTGGCGGCCTTTTAGTCGCCTATCCAACTTTGCTTTTTGAAATTAGTATGATATGTCCATAATTCAGGTTCTAATTGTTTTTGTAGGCGTAGCAGATATCGTCAAGTTATTTTTCGTATTATGTATTGGAAGAAGAATGCAACAGTTTTTTTTTAAATAAATTATTACCTGAAATTTACCCAAAATGCCGGTTGGCGGCCACTTTTTTCGGTTCGCGGCCATCCTAGACTTAGTTGGCGGCCGCCAGTTTTGCATACAATATTGACTTACGGGTGTTTCATACTTCTTGCGCTTCCGTACACTTTTCAGCATATAATGGACCTATTATACATTTCCACATCATTGGGCATATGATCGCGATAGTCATTCGAATGCATTTTACTCTTAAAAAGTACGTTCTCTTCAATATTCATCCCTTTCTTGTGCTCTAACCTAACCTTATATACCTTACACTGTTCTAACATCTCTGCTTTCCACAGCATTTGTTCTTCTAGTCTGGGTTCACGCACTACAATCTCGTAATTTAGCATTCTAATCTACCTACAGCATTTTACCTTCTCCTAACTCATCTTCATTTTTAATGACTGCAACATAAATTCTTCTCTCTGTCCTTTCTTCGTTCCTTCCTTTCTTTCCTTACTTGAAACTCTTAATCTCTAATGCATTTAGTCTTCTTCCATACTTCACTTTCATTCATCTACCTATATATATTATCTATTTACTGCAGTTATTCTTCTCTCGTTGTTAAACACATTACATTAATATCTCTAGGTACAAATAATGAAATAAAAAAACTACCTACGTTTTATAATCAATTTATGATTATATAATATATATACAAGGTGTAACAGCAAGGTGTAGTAATACTGAAACTATGCATACACATACTTATTTCGAAGTAGTCTGGAGGTACTATAAATCTGTAAGTAGGTAGGGTAATGAATTAAGACACGTCAAAGTTTACTGCAAAACTAACCATCGTTCAACCCTAGTTATCAGCTGGGCAATGTCAGTGAACGTCAAATCCGTCAAGACAAATTCATAAAAGTACTTAGGGTTCCGTTTGTTTTTTAAATAATGATTTTTACCGATTTGTACCGACCCGGACAGATGCAACCGGACAAAAGTATTCCTTGGCGGCTGATTGATATCTGGTCCGTGTAATGTACATACCAAAATTCTATTCTAAGGCGGTAAGTATCTGAAATGAATTTTAGAGGCTTTCAACTTTGTAACAATACTGAACCCTAAAATATTGTCGGCAAATTCAAAGACCGCGCGGTGCACCGCGGTCTCTTTGCGGCAGAAATAATTCAATGCCAGAAAATATTGTCGGCAAAATTCAAAGACCGCGGTGCACCGCGGTCTATTTGCGACAAAAATAATTCAATGCCAGTGACCCGCGTAACGTGACGTCATCCGTATCATGTTAGGGTTGTAATATTTAGTTATTTTGTGAATTTTAGTGAAAAAATCGATTATCGATTTCAGGTTTTAGTACCCTGGCAAATGATTCATCACCAGGTACACATACCCACATTTCAATATTACTACACCTTGCCGATACACCTTGTATAATCAATGCAACAAATTAAGTAGGTAGGTATGGTTAACATTTACATTTTGTTCTTATTAAATATAACTTGAGTAATACTCCACATAATTTGATCGTATTATAGACTAGTACTTATTTTAAATAGTCAACATTTATAAATGTACTAATTAACCTGTTAACAGTAACTATTAGTAATCAGTCTTTAACTATTTCTATAACGAGTAATCAGTAAGTGTCAATAATTGAATTATGCAGGTACTAGGTTTCTACCTATAAGAATTAATAATGTATCTACTTATCAAAAATATATATGGTATAAAACAGTCTTTAATTAAGTACCTAGTTGGTACGAGATTAAAATAATCAACGAGTTATAAGAATAAAAAACCTATTCCATAGCAATAATGCACAAATGTTACACTTGGATGGTTTATCTTTAACATCATCATAAGTCAGGTCTATAAAATCAGATTCCATTTCAAATGAAACCATTTAGCACAAAAATCATAGCCAACATTTTTGTTTTCATCGTCCTCAGTGTCACTGTTTAAGATATTTGCGCATTGGCCACAATTTTGTTTAATATTTTGTTTTGATGCTTTAGGCTTTAAAAGATTTCCTTTTTTAAGTTTCTTGGCTTTGTATATTTCTTTTTTTTGCTTTGCTTCCTCTTGTTTACGCTTCACGGCTTGCTTTCTAGATTCCTTAGCTTATTCTTTCACTTCATTCTTTTCTTTTTTAGCTTTTTCTTTTAGTAGATGGTATTCTCGCCATTTTTTCCCTGATATTGCCGATGGATTACGAGCTTTGGATACCTTTTTTTTACTTTTCTAGAGGTTGGGGTATAAACAGATGTTGCTCGAATACTGTGTTTGGATCTATTGAAATTTTGTTGTTGGCGGATGCGGGTGTAATTGTGGAAGATGATGATTTGTTTGGCAGAACGTCACGAGAATCTGAATGTTCTGATACAGTTGGAATAACTGTAACATCATCCAGTGATAAAAGAGACCTTCCTTCTAGTTGCTGGCAAGTGACGCCAAAAGTCAAAATTTGATTTTCTCCTTCCGATTTTTCTGTGGTAGTGACGGTACATAATGGCAGCTTGTCTTGTAAAGTTGGCACTTGAGATAATGTTACTGAGTCGGTGTCACGATTTTCACATCCTAGTTGCTCTTTTGGGCTAATAATATGTGGAACTAATTCGGTGCCAGTTTTCAAACTTCGAAGTTCATCTGTAATCTGCATTTGGTGTATCTGTTTTGTGCATAGAGAGACGTTATTTGAGTCCGATTTTGAAGGTAGATAGATTTCATTAGGATCTAGAGATTTGGGGCTTAGATTTCGGCTCTTGGGTGTGCTGGTTTGCAACGGTATGACCAAAATATCGTCCAGTGAAACCACTGTTCCCAACTGAAGACCGCTAAAATCTGATGTAACTAAATTCGACAAGCCATGATTCGGAAGACTCTCTGTTCTGGACATCTGTAATAACTAAAAAATATATCTAAACACCAACCGAAATAGTCTGTGTCAAAGAAGTGGCCGTAAACTGACACCTCTATTTTCAAATAGTCAGATATCGGCCGTCTATTTTGCATATGATTTTCCGACGGCCGCGAACCAGATTTGTTTTGTTAGCATGTGTTAGTTTGCGGCCACAGTAAGCTATAAATCTGTATAAAATTATATTTTGGCGGCCGTGAACTAACCATATAATTTAAACCAACCCCAATTATACAAAAATGTTGCACAAAGCTAAGCTTTATTAACTTTAATAATAGGAAAGAAAGCAAACTTATTTCATTCAGTGAGCTAGTGCCGCGGCCACCCGGCCGTATACCAACTCTACTAAAAAAATATTGTGTTGGTTGGCGGCCACCAAATATAACTGGTATTAAAGTAATTTACTCCCGAAATAAATGTAAAATTACATGAAACAAACAACTATGATCACACAAAAACAATCACACTAGTAATTAAGTAATTGTAAACTTGAAATACTTACTTTTGAAGCGGGACCTGCTTGCTATTTTTTTCGCAGTTTTGCGTACGTGTGGGCGCTGACAGCGCGGCTGACAAAATGGAAGATTTATTTCCGGTACATGGTTTAGGATAATCGATCAATTTGAATAGGCATTACATCCTGCAACTATCCAACTTTTCTAAATACCACAACACGTTGGGAAGAGTGAGATAGAAATCTTATTATTGCAATATTTATACCGTTGGTCCTCTAAAAGGCCGCGAAACAACGCAGGGCCGCGATCCAGCGTAATGACCCTACTTACCTATTATTTATTGTAGGTAGATACATAGTACTAGATAAGTACCTATATGTAGATTGATCACCAGTCCTCTTGTCGTGTCCACTAACTCTATTCTACCTTATTTATCTTCCATCTATTTAGAATATGCATGGAAAAATAAAAGTCCCGAAGATATGTAGGTAAGTCATTTGCTTTATCCACAAGTTCACATCCACAAACGCAACAGTTTTACTGAGATATTTCCTCAAAGTCATAAATCCGATAATGGCACCCTATCATAAACACCTAATAGTTCTTCAAATCTTTAATAACGGGAATGATATTCAATTCAATATTTTTTTCCAAATCTCCTTCGGCCTCTGCTTCCTGTGCTCTGCCATCCCAATTTTTCTTGGCTTCTCCGAGTGAGTGGAATATGAGGCCATCCTTATGTTTTTTATATATTTTACTATCGTGGTATGAGTGTTTGTGAAGCCCTTCCCTGTAATAAAAAGTTAAGCAAAATATTTATAACTACTGATAGCCACTTATAAAATACTACCTACACAATACCTTTTAGGTATGTACACAGATAATTTCCGAATAAAATATCTACTAGGTACTACTACTTGCTTAGAATTAACTCCATTTTGTGTTGTTGTTGTCACGCCCATTGATGGTACCTAACCAGATAAAAATGGGGTTGATTTAGTAGAATTTTGTGCTCGTAACGAGTTTTTAGTACTGTTGGAAATAGGTAAGTCTCGAACTGACGGGACTGTAAACCTGAAAGTCTCGAGTCTCGAAAATGCCAAAAATCTTCGAGAATCTCGAAATTTTCGAAACTGGGATTCCCGGGATGAAAGCCCTAGCATGCATAGTAAGCAACCATTTACCTTAAGATTATCCGTTCATTGAAACTGTCTATAAAAGCCGGACATCGTAACTTCCGATAGTCTAAGCACCTCCACCTTTGCTTGCGCCCCCCTCTAGAGTTATGATGGCTGCAGTAAATGTAGCGGTTGACTATTATCTGTACAGCACCTCTTTCAGTTACCGAAAATTGATTGATGACTTCTGTAATTTATAAATTATAATCATAATTATTTAATAACAACAGCGGTGGTAGCCGAGTGGGCGAACGTCCGCCTTCGACAACGGAGGTGGCGAGTTCAAATCCCAGTGCGGGCACGTACCAATGTTTCTTGTTAAATATATGTAGGTACTAGTTGGTGCCCGCGACTTCGTCTGCGCAGGATTAGTATCAGCGCAGCTTATAATTATTAGCGTGGCATAGAAAAGAACTAACATTATGACATTTAAATTATCACACATTTTTACTGTAGTTATGGTTCACTATTTTGGCTATAATGGCGTAGGTACACATAATAATTATATAGATAATTAGGTATATACTGTGGCAGGTTTTTTTAGGACTATTTTAGGTAAACATTTCCATCATAGTTTTGTCAGTGCACGCAAGAATAGCTCGCAGATGGTAGATTTATTCCTACTTACTTGACACACATATCGTCATATTTTGGACAATTCACACAATTCAATACATTGTAGCCTATGTGTTATTCTGATGTATATGCTATATTATTGTAAAGTTTCATTGAAATCTATTCAGTAGTTTTTATGTGAAAGAGTAACAAACATCCATCCATTCATCCATCCATACTTACAAACTGTCGCGTTTATAATATTAGTAGGATGTAATTATGACTCGTTTTTCGGTGAAGGAAAACATCGTGAGGAAACCAACATGCCCGAGAATTATTTCGGAGGCATGTTATCCACCAACCCGGACTAGGCCCCTGTGGTGGATTATGGCCTAACCCTCCTCACGATAGTGGGGGGAGTCCTTTGCCCAGCAGTGGGACAGTTACAGGCTGAATTATTATCATTATTAACAACAATGTTTTTATTTGTTATTTTATATGAATAGGTAATAACAATAATGATATAATAATAAGGCTGGATTAAGGGTCGGATGCAGAATGCAGTACTTCTCGACACGGCACGTATTGTCAGGAGGTTCCTATCTCTGCAGACCACTAACCTAGGTTTAAGTTTTTAGGGTTCCGTAGTAAAAGGCAACTGTAGAAATATAAAAAAAGTTTTGTTGGTTTATCAAAATAATATTTGATATGAATGTACTATCCCCAAAATAGACTGCCTTAGCTAGTAAATACTGCTCTACACTTACTCAAAGCTTCTTTGGATTCTTTGTCGAGGTTTAATGGCTGGGTCAAGTCAATTAATGGGGTTTCTGTAATTGTTATAGCACCGCTAGATATACTAGGGTGTTGCTCCTGTATCGAACTTAACTTGTTTTCCAAATCGCTTGTTCGAGGAACTTCTGTATTGAAGTTGCTTGCCATATCAGTATTTGTAGAAGTTTGTGAATTATTATCATTGTCTTTCACATTGGACAGATCTTGAATATTGTCTGCAGGATCTTGATCATTCACATTTGAGGAATAAGTATGAGCTGTATTTAAATCCTGTATATTCTCTGCAAATTGTTGCAATTCAAATTTGTGGTCACTATTGATTGTTATACAAGCTGCAAAGTTATTGGCCCTGAAAGTTTTTGTTTTAAATATTTAATAAGATATGTAAGTAAGTATACATAAAAATAAAATACCTATAATAATATATTGGTGATTACTATCTTTTTTCTTTCATTAGGTCATGAGGTATTGGGTAGGTCTAGGTACTTACCTATAATAATATTACCTAAAAGATCAAATGAACAAAAAACTTACCTATAATTATCTTCGCACAACTCATTCTGTGTATTCACTTGATTTGGCTCTTCTGGTTGGATTATACTAGTATCTATATTTGAGTTAAGCTGAAAAATATTCCACATTAGGTACCTACATATTCAGATACCTATTCCATAATGTGTTAACACCAAAATAGTATCAAGGCTGGTATAGAATAGACAAGAAATGTTACAATAATACCTATGATATCATTGGTTTCCAATGTTCAACTATTTGTGTGAAATTATTTTATACTTGCACAATATTGTGCCAGCACAATGTCTCTATCTGGCACTGAACAAATGACAAAGACAGCAATACATACACTTTGGTTGGTCAAAGTTAACTAGGTGTTCAGAAACCAGGCATAATAGTGAAACCAATAGTTTGTGAATGACATAAAAATCACTGCTATTGATTGCACTCTTTATTTCACATCAGACATCCATGTTCTTGACAAACTGACTCTGCCAGCACTATACCTCATTCTCTGAACAGACAGGCTAAAAATTAATTATTATTAGGTACTAAGTATAGGTATACCTTGGATGGAATCTGATTCAAGGACTTTGTCGTAGTCATTTTCTGAGTCCCAGCAATGGGAATGGAAGATGATGATGGCATCTCTGTTGGTATTGTCAATTTCTTCATCCCAGTGATATGTAACGATTGTGAGGCTTGTATAAATGCTTCAAGGTGATCTAATGGAACATTTACCTCTCCTTGGTAAATGTATTCCAATAAATAGGAGAGTGTGTTGTGTGTTACATTCTGAAAAGTAAATAAAATGTTTACTAATAGCTTCAAACCTTGAGAAAGTTCAATTATAATAACTTATAGATAGGTACAATAGTTCATTTCTCAAAGGACTTTATGCAGCTCACACTATCTATTATCAATAATCTAGGATACCTTAATATTGGAGTTCATACAAGAGAGTAAAGAACAGATTACACTTCAAGAAGACGAAAATGAGGAACAGATGGGACATTGAACAGCAGATTAGAAATACATTGCTCCAAGTGTAGGTCACATGTATAACATAAACAATCTCATGATATTACAAAAGATAAAAGTAATTTTTGGGAGAGTGTAATTGTGTAGTGCCACTTACATTTTGACTATCCACACACAATTACAAGCATAAAGATGTTTAAAATAATATTATGATACTATGGGACTGACATAGTCGTAGGACGACTCAAAGCCCTCAAAAAAAGGAGAAAAAATAAATAAAAGCATAGTAACAGTAACCAAAAGGTCCTAACCCACACCCGCTGCCTGTGGCAGAGTACCCAACACAGATAGTAAAGACTTAGACACCAAAATGTATAGAACACAGAAGTGAAAAACAAATTAAGTAGGTACACTGGGTGCTAGTATACAACATTCATACTTGTAACTTACCTAACATACTGGCAGCATTGCCCCATTAAATTAGAATGCTAATTCAGCGAGCCACATACCGACTCAATGAAACAAATGGAGAGTTCAGCAGTAAGTATTCTACTGTTCGCTACTAGATGAATTATTATTAATACTAATATTTTATAGTTACACTTACATTAAGAAATATAACAGGGTTTTGGCTTGATACAGATTGCATCATTTCTTTTAGATATGGACTTGCAAGTGCCATTATATTTTTATGCACTTTGACTAAGTGACCATCTGCAGCTAAAGTCAAGTCGACAAATTCTTGATGCTGGAAATCAGAAGTTTTGTTTTTAAGTTATGAATATTTAGGGAGAATATTATTAAAAAACAGAATAAAACTACCTCTTGTAAACGTGTAAACCCAGAGAAAATACTATCTTTATGCCTTTCACAAGACACTGTTACATGAGGTGTTGACATAATATTAACCTTTCGGGGCATCCAATTATTGATAGTACCTATTAGTATCTTTAGAGGTAATAGTACAATGATCATGCAGTAGGTAAGTTATGTTTTGTACCATGAATCACATAAAATAATAAGATACCATAGAATAATATTATGAATGTAGTAGGATTATTATTTGCCAAGTCCTATATTTAATCAAAATCCAATTAGATCACTGCAGTTGACTACCTATTTGTATAATATTTTTGATTACATACTATTATTATAATAAACTTTTATTGAATATATTTATTTCAAACGAAACAAAGCGGGAAGGAACAAACATCCGTCAAAGAGAATACAAACGTGACATCCGTCAATTAATGACAAATAAATAACGACCGGACCCGGGCGGGACCATAGACTTCATAGAGTAACTTTTTATGTTTATTTATGGCTTTGCATGGTTTGTGCATTTAACCAGTGTCAAGTAATTTAGGAAAGTAATAGCATTAAAGCAATCCTCTTGGTCAAGTAGTCAAGTCAATTATTTATATTGTCAAAGTCACGATTCAGTAAGTAAAGTGGTGGATGCTTTACTGAAACTTCCTGGGAGTTTTGGAAAAAATGCGAAGTGACACGCTTTTTGGGTTTATATCATTTGCCCACACTCGTGCACGTTAACGAACACTCAATGACTAATATTCCACCAATATTACGCATTAACAAACGAAGAAACACAAGTTTGAGAAAAAATACAAAACCAACAACGTCTCATTATCGGATTCCCGCTAAAACTCCAGCCAGAGTAACTTTTGCTTGCAATGCAACGGATACATGGATGGGAATTGGGAATGGGACACGCCACACCGATCACGGAGGTCGACGATCCGATAGTCGATCGTATTTATAATAGGGATGCCAGATTCCGGAAGATCGATTCATGGCCTAACGATCTGCCAATTTTTCTAATCGATCTAACAACAAACGATCTTCCAGTTCAAATCGTATGCTATTTATTATTGTGGAGATCGTATGAAAAAATCGTATCATCACCTAAATAAACGTCAATCGAAACTTACCTTTTTTTTGTTTTAGTTAAGGCTTCACACGGTTCGTGCATTTAGTCAGTGTCAAGTATCATATTATTATTATACGCGTTATTTGGGTGTAGCTCCAATCATTCGTGCGACATTCTAAAATGCCATGATCGCTGGTTTCCCCTATAAGTCGGATAAATTTAATACACGTTATTTAGGTGGTACTCCAATCATTCGTGCGACATTCTAAAATGTCAAGATTGGTTTTCAGCACAGCAATAAATTAGTGCATACGCCGAAAGAGAAAACATCATAGTACTAACTATCCTACTTGCTCTTTTGTCTATTTGCATACACTTGTCTCTTTTCTTCCCCGGATCTTGAGTTGAATGTCATATCTATTGGATGAATAATCTGAGTCGTGTATGTTAGCGTTTCCTTCACAACACCGGTTTTTCTGGCTCAGGAAGCCGTAAGTAAGAAGCTAATAACATACTGTTAAAACTAATAATTTGTGTACTCACTTTAGATAACCAATTACGGCTTTGTAATAATAATTAAAGAGATTTGAACTCACGACGTTGGCATCCATGGCGCACTTTGTAGTAGATTACCTTACAGTAAAGAATTTTGCGTTAGTTACAGTGACTTCAATGATTTTTTTATAATTTCGATACGATCGTCCAAGATCGATTCTTTTAATACAATCCGATCAAGATCCTGAATCGATTCACGAGGTAACAATCCATTACGATCTAGAAGATCGATTCAAAGCAAAAGATCGTATGTCAGCCAGAAAGTGACTTTCTTTTGAACTTTTTTTTCTTTTCTTCTATGGTCATATTGCTTTTTGCACATTGTGACACTTAATTGTAACAAGTACCTAATTGACTTTCGTTTGAACTTTGTTAATGTCATGCATTACGGTTTTTTAGTTTTGTTTTTTTTTTGTGTTATGGCTTGTACGGTTTATGCATTTAGCCTTAGATGATTAATCTGAGCTCGAATATTACAAATATTTCAGACCCTATTGCATACCTACATAGCTCCTTGATACTGAATCCACCTTTAGCATAATAGGTATTCTTTATAGCTAGGTAGGTAATTGTTTTTTTATTTTTAAACGTAGCCCTACAATAGTGTTTCTCCTGTGTCGTGGGTGGGTACTCCTATCCTAGTATTAGAAATGGACTTGACAAAAACGTATAGGTACCACCTACTGAAAGGGACACACTTCAGGGACGAAACACAATATACCTACACCAATCCGATATACATTATCACTTATTACAGAGGTTTAAGTAGGTACCTAGACCTAGTAGGTACCTACTACATAATTTATTAAGTAGGTAGTGGTTTTATATATTTTCCCCCAAAAGTACCAGACATGAAAAGTGTGTGCACTGAGTGAGCATACATAAAATGATTTATATATTTTTTTATGTTTAGAAAGTATTATTGGTTCTACATTTAACATGCCATGATTTTATGTTTTTTCTGAGGTACCTATGCTCAATAAATTGCTCACTCGGTGCTCACACACACATGAAAATATAGGATAATAGTATTTATATATTTCCTCCATGTGAATAAAAATAATCAATTATTATTATATTTTTTTTTTATCTATTTATAGTTAAGTGTAATTTATATTCACAATAACCATGTTTATATAGCATTTATTATGGAAAATTTAACTTGACATAAATAATTGTAGCAATTACGATATTTAAGCAAAAACAATAAATGCTATATAAAATTATAAACATGGTTATTGTGAATATAAATTACACTTAACTATAAATATATAAAAAAAAAATTGATTATTTTTATTTTATTATAATGAACTTGTTTTATGTAATAATAAATGTCATTCTTATTGTTAAAATTAAAATAAACATAATCAATGATGTGAATAATAAAATAAAATATTTCTTTACATTGCAAAATTTATTTATTGACAAATTACCTGCACTTACTGGAATAAAAAAAAACCTTTCGAACAATCAAAAAGTAAGTACCTACTTGTAAAACATTTTATTTGTTTCAGACTCCTTTACATTCATAAATATTAAAAAGCCTTGCGTAAAAAAGCATATTGTACCAGAAAGTACTACAATATCTAAGTAGCATCACTTCCGTTCATCAACATGTTCATTTCAATTTCATAATCATCATCAGCACTGTCCTCATCAAACTCCTCATCATCCGGACCATAGAATGGATGCTGTGGAACAGTCAGATTTAAATCCACTTCATCCACTGGCAATTCATTGACAATCGGCTCAGGCTCTGTTGATGGCCCCTGCAATGGTAATGTAGGCTGCGCTGTTGGTACATACCCTGGAACATGCTTTAACTCCTCTTCTAGTAAACTGATCAAGTGCATCCTTTCTATCTGAATCGCATGACGCACCATTTTAAAGACCTTCAATAACGCCACAACAACTCTTTCTTCTTCGAGAAGAAGCTTTTCAAGAGCGAGCTTATGTGCAAGCGCTTGCCCACATCCGTATTCCATAATTTACGTAAATTAACTTCGGGTACGGCAGCGACGCGGCATAACGCACAGAGGATGACTATCCTAACCCAACTTTGTAGGGTTATTATATTGTATATTAATGTAAATTCTATCCTTTCTTTGGCCTTCTTTATCCCGAGGACATGAACGTATTATTTATTTACATAAACAAACAATTTATTTTTATATTTTTATCGGCCACAAGCAAATGGAAATGGAAGGGAAAGAATTGAAAACAAAGACAAACAAAGAAAACCAAAACAATGAATTTATTTTTGACATAACTGACATATATCAAATAACTGACATTTGATATTGACATTGGATCAACTACCTTCAACGTCTCTTTTTTTTTGGCTTCGTACGGTTTGTGCATTTGCCAGTGTCACGTAATATTTGAAATTTTACAATAATATAATAGGTGGGTACGTAAATAATAATATTCACAATAGGAAAGTCTTCGCTTACATAGTATAAATCCTCGTGGCCAATTAGTAGTCGATTCAGTAAAGTGGTGGATGATTAACTAAAACTTCCTGCGAGTTTGGGAAAAAATGCGAATTGACACGTTCTTTGGGTTTATATTTTCCTACACTCATGCATGACACTCACATGACATAACGGACACTCAAGGATTAATTCCACCAATATGAATACCTAACCTGTATATACCCTAGGCCTGGGTATCGGACTCCCGCTTTTCGTATTTAAGGGCCTATTATACTGTCTGAATTCAACCTCCAATATTATGGTGCCAGTCACCGCTCTTTATTACACTGCGTCGGCCCGCGCCCGCGCCGGTGGCAGTCGCAGTTCACACGGCGAACGTCCGTCGTCGTGGGTTGGGTGGACGTTATGGGTCGTTTCCGACCCTTTATCTTCGTCTAATGAACATTCGCCTAAGCTGATTATAAAAGTTTGTTGCTCTCATAAGTTGTCGACAGCAACATCTCTTTCCTAATCCGATTAGACAAATAGCCTATTCAATAAATCGATGCATCGATTCTACATATCGATTAGTATTAAGATTGAATCGATAGTTGAAATGTTCCGATGCAGCAACCACTAAAAAGTATGTACTATGTACCTATGTCGTATAAATTTGACAATAACAAGTGTCAAACACGGGTTCTAAAAATGTACCTACCATTGCTAAAGTGTATTTTTTTTGTTTAATAATGGCTTCGCACGGTTTGCGCATATAGCCAGTGTCAAGTATTATAATAATAACGGAAGTATTTTTATTTTCACAATAGGAAAGTAATAGCTTTAAAGCAATCCTCGTCGTCAAGTAGTCAAGTCAATTATTTACATAGTCAAAGTCATGATTCAGTAAAGTGGTGGATGCTTTACTGAAACTTCCTGGGAGTTTTGGAAAAAATACGAAATGACACGTTTTTTGAGTTTATATCATTCGCCTACACTCGTGCACGTTAATGAACACTTAATGATTAATATTCCACCAATATTACACATTAACACTCGAAGAAACACAAGTTTGAGAAAAAAATACAAAACCAACAACGTCTCACTATCGTATTCCCCCGCCAAAACTCCTAAGTGTATTTGGTTGGAAGCTTTGAGTAGGTAGGTCTGTACCAAAATATCGTCATTGGTTGGAAGGTACACATACATACTTCAACTTCAAGGTACCTACTACACTACAGTAATCATGGACGTAGTTAGAGCATCAGCAGTTAGTATCCTCCCGTTTAAAAAGTTACCCTATGCTAGATCAGAGAGAGAACTAGTGCGTGCGTGATTGTGACACTCAGTGGTACAGCCAGTGAGAGTACAACAACATAAATCAAAGTGTGATGTGAATTATCTAAGATTCCGAAACAGTTCATATATATACCGTATACCTTCCTACGTACAAGTCGTGCGGTGTGGTAAAATGTACTAAGTTTGACCTCTAAAAATATCCTGGAAATAAATATTGAACTATTCAGGTTTTTACTTCAGAAAAATATGTTTTTTAGTAGCAGGTATATATCTACTTCACATAGGATAACACGGTCGATATCAGTCGCTTCGGTATTATCAAGTTATGATACGCGAAGGTACGTAAATTTGCTTCATTTTATACTTAGTCAAAAAGTACTCTGATATTATTAGTGTAATAGGTATGTAGCTTATTTATTTACACACAGACACACACGCACATACTGTATACGTAATAATTATCTTTTTAGGTATAGCACAAGAAAGCCGGAATGTTTCGACATAGCAGTAATAGGAGGAGGAATTGTTGGTTCTGCTTCGGCCAGAGAACTGAATATAAGGCATCCATCCTTGAAAATAGCTTTATTGGAGAAAGAAGATGTATTTGCTGCCCACCAAAGTGGAAACAACAGTGGGGTAATACATGCAGGCATATATTACAAACCTGGTTCTTTGAAAGCTAAGCTATGTGTGCAGGGACTTGACCTTGCATACAAGTATTGTGATGAAAAAGGCATAAGATACTCTAGGTGTGGAAAACTAATAGTTGCTGTTAATAGATCTGAAGTGCCAAGACTGCTAGATTTATATGAGAGGGGTATAAAGAATGGTGTCAAAGACCTGAGGCTGATGGATCCAAAGGACATGTACGAGCTCGAACCACATTGTAAAGGAGTGCAGGCGTTGTGGTCTCCCAACACTGGCATCGTGGACTGGGGTGAAGTCACCAATTCATATGTAAAAGATTTTGTTCAGTGTGGTGGCAAAACATATACCAATTTTGAGGTAAAAAAGTTTGTGGACAATGAGAGTTCAGATTATCCTGTAATTATTACAGACAATAAAAGCAACACCATTCAAGCAAAATATGTCCTCACTTGCTGTGGACTGCACTCGGATACAGTGGCTGTATTAACAGGTTGTCCTGAAGAACCAAAAATCATACCATTCAGAGGAGAGTATTTGTATCTGGTCCCTCAAAAAAGTAAACTGTTTAAAGCAAATATCTATCCAGTGCCAGATCCCAGATTTCCTTTCTTGGGAGTGCATGTCACTCCGAGAGTTGATGGTCGTGTTATACTTGGACCAAATGCTATTTTAGCATTCTGTAAAGAAGGTTACAAGTAAGTTTATATTCTTATCAGATAATTTCTGCCAGCTGTAAAGGTCCAAACAAGGTTATCATCTCCCATGTTTGCTAAATGTTATATTATGTATTTTTGTTTTACCACTATCATTGTAAACTAAGTAAACAATATGGTCATCAGATATGTAATAGAAACCTATGAATGGAGTAGGTATTTTCTCTATTCATATGGGTGGTTTCTTTGATTTGGATTAGTGGGATATCCCTCTTACCCCCGGTTTCTAGAACGCTAGTTTACCCCCGGTTTCTAGAACGCTTGTTGGCTTTGACAGTAGATTAAAACTATCGTTGTCTCTATCTAACACTAAACAAATGACAAGGATGGCAATAGAATTAATCTGTTGTCAACGTTGACTGACGTTTCAGAAACTGGGGGTTAATCTTCTAGGTATATTGCTTATTGTTGATTATTGCACAAATTTTAGAATCTAGAAGTACCAGTACAAGTATCCAGAGACAATAGTCTGAAGTGCGATGTGTAGGTAAATGTGTTGTAATGCAGGTTTAGATAATTAACAAAAACAAGTCCAACCACATTCTAAAACTTTAATTTCCATTGAGCTGAACCTTTGAATAGTCTGAAAATTTCAGTTATTCGCTACCAACTTTCCTTGAACTTGACATTATTGTTTGAAAATGTATTCATTTTCCCTATGGATTTCCCAGATACATACTAGTCAAATGTATTCTGGTATTTCCAATGAACTGTTTCCTTAAATATGATTCATGGTGTCATATCGATAAAGTGTCATTGTATTTTACACACATTGCTCAGTAGTTTAAAAATAACTTTGGTATACTTTCCAGATGGAGTGATTACAATGGTGCAGAGCTAAAAGACATATTAGCATTCTCTGGCTTTCGGAAATTGGCTGCAAAATATGCAGGCTTTGGAATGAAAGAAATCCTACGATCCGCTTTTATGTCACTGCAAGTGATGCAGCTACAGAAATATATTCAGGATTTAACTATTGCTGACTGTGAAAGAGGGCCAGCCGGAGTTAGAGCACAAGCCATGGCAAAAGATGGTAATGGTAACATTTTATGAACTATAAAATTACCTGAATCTAGTGGATATCTCTTTAATTAATTAAAGGAGAAAAAGATAAACTTTGCAATTTTATGGTTACAAACTAAACATAATTTTAGTTTGACCTTGTCAAAGTCTCTTTACAAAGTTATGGAAATCAGAGGCATGGTAAGTTTTAGTTGTATGTACCATTTGCGGCGCATGCCTCGCCAAATCTCATGCGTTTTAACATTGCGTGTGGACAATGTACTTGTCAAGATGGATACAGAATACAAGATATTATATTATCTTTTACTTACTAATTTCTATGGTTGACATGAAACTTTTATTTTTATTAAAACTTGTTCATAACTTCTAGGGACCCTGATCGAAGATTTCGTGTTTGATTCAATACCTGGCTCTGGAGCAACTGGCAGCCGAGTGCTGCATTGCAGAAACGCGCCGTCTCCTGGCGCCACATCTTCCCTGGCTATTGCCAAAATGATTGCAGATAAAATGAGTGAACAGTTTAAATTTGGCTAAAAGTCTGCTAAGCCCAACTTAAATAACATACAGTGTAAAATTAGTCTAGATTAGTGACCATGTTTTATATCACTGGGAATATTTATATTACCCTATTGTAAGATTGGGTATAGAATCGCTAGTATTACCCACACTTATTTATTCATATTTCTAGAATGCTTTGGACCAAGAACTTTATTTTGTTATTTTGTATTTAATTTTTTGATCTTTATTTTATATTATGTCGCATTTAAATAATAAGAGTAATAATAAGAAAAATATCCACACAATGTTATTTCAAAATAACAAGCAAGTGTATTAGTAGGCAACCTACTATTTATCTTTTATAATTAATAAAATAAATAACATAATTAGGTACTTTCGCTTTAAACGGGTAATAAGTAGTACATTATTAAACTTGTCAATCTTAAGGTGCTAATAAAAATAGTCAAAAAACTGTTAGATACTTTATAAAATAAAGACGCCATATTATTCACTAATTACTCTTGATTCTGATCCTTTAGTTACAAACAAAATCAAAAATAATTTGGTTATAAATATAATTTTCAACTGTACAATCTATACAAATCTGTATATCTATAATCTACCTGGTGTTAATTACACTATTTATAGCTCAAGAATGGCTGCGCCGATTTTTATGATGTTTGATTTGTTTACACTCTAAAGAATATCTTAACTATTATAACATAATTAATTCACAAAAAAAATAAAAAGGATAATGAATATTCTCATAGATTGTGTAAGGAATGGCTTCACAGGACCACATCTGTCGAGCCAGCTATTTAATAGAAGATTATAAAATTAAGAAACTAATCGATTACTGTACAATAGTACATTTTTTTATCTACTTGGCAGTTGGCACAAAGGCCAGCAATTATGCTTCCATCACCCAATACACTCATATTTCCCTTCTACTTTCTCTTAAATTTTAATCCAATATTAATTGTATTACTCAACTGTCATTCCATATTGATGGAAATTAATAAAGTTTAATTCAATATCATATGCTGTTGTCATATGAAATGTAATATTGCTTATTACCACTATGTATTCTGAAATCCCGAACATAGAGTAAACTGAAAAGAAAAAATAAAGTTATAAATCAGTCCAGTCATTATTATGTCCAGGGTAGGATTGGATTCATATCAGGTAAACTCTGTGACAAAACACCCTAATTAGAATTTTGTTTATGAAGTAGGAAGTTTACGTAGGGAAATCCAAATAAATATAAAAAACAATAAAGCATACAAAATTATTATATCTAATAATATGTTTACGTATTTACCTTGCATTCTTACAGAAATAAATTGTGGTAAACAACTGTAAAAGGGTATCCCATTATTCAATTAAATGTAGGTATGTATTGAAATCAATATCAAAAAGCTAGCCGTCTATCAATCATGTTAGCATTTTAAAGAAATATGCAATTTGGAAAGTTATGATAAAAATCTGGAAATAGTATTTGTAGGTACAAAATAGAAATACTTATGTATCTTATTTGTATTTATAATATTTTGTCACATAAAATGAAGCTTACCATAAGGTTCACACAGGCTATTATGTCTCAAGAAGAAATATGCTGCAAATGCAAATGAAGTTGCATTCACGAGGAAAGCACGCTTTTTAAATTTGATAGATTGTTTCTCTCTATTCAATACTGGAGATCTTCTTCGGTATTTTGTAAGCATCACACAAATTAGGAGCATGTAAAACACTGAGGTGCCAATAAATGTTTTGAAACACTTTTCATGCATTTCTGTAAGAAAAAAAAATAGTATTAGCTAGTGTATACCTACCTACAAAAATACATACTTAAAGGCTGGTGCATACTATACTACAGCCACTATGCAAAATTTTGAAGAAAATAGTACTAGTAATTCACCCTTTGTGCAGTGTGCAATAGTTCAAATAAATAAAATAAAATAAATATGTATGAATATTATGACGTAGGAGGATTTATGTTATGTGATGCAGTGATGTGCAGCCCATCTTAATGTGTGTCAGCCATATGTGAATATTGTGTGCAATACAAATAAATTTATAGATAGCAAAAATATTTATCACATATTATTATATTAATCATCTGACAAGTACAAAATAAAAACTATACTTATATTAAAAAATAAAGTATGCCAATTGATTTACGTATTACTATTTACCAGCCCCTAAAAATATATTATACCTACCTGTGTCGATAGATTCTATGGCAGATGATAGTAACATCTATATTACTTACGGTAGTTGTCTGATGATGTCCAATGTGTTAATCCTAGTAGGGCTAGATTTTCTATAATGTTTAAAAATACTGCTACATTTACTAAACTACCTAAATCTTCTCTTATAACTTTTCGATAGTGATTCCATCGATGAAAAATTAAAAAAAATCGTAGAGGGGAGTGCAAGTATATTGCAGTTTTCCATATCGTACTTTGGGGCTCATAATTGCCTATTGACGCAGATATAGAAGGAAATATGTTAGGAACTTTACAGTGCGTATCGTTGGCGTGTTCAAAATCTTTTATCATGGTTATTATTACACAAGTTGTGAAGGCAAATAACGGGGTAGATACTGCAAGAAAACACAGCTTTCCAGGGATTCTAACAATATACTTTCTTTCCGTATCATTGTGGAGTGGAAGATACATTAATGTTAGGGACTATTGTCATTCAATTTGCCAAAAGTAAGATTTATTTACAATTTCATTAGATCTCGCTCGCGATCTATTTTTATTTTGTAATTTTGATTGTTTACAAGGCAATTGACATTTTGTTTGACATCCAACATAGTATCTTTTTAAAGTTTTGGCTTTGCGTGATTTGTTCTTTCATTTTATTTCTAGCTGCATTATATTCGTAAAAAGGAGTTAAAAGTCGCACCTATAGAGTTGTGCCTTTATTTTATTTTAGCAGGAACATATCCTGGCAACGAATGGAATGTTAATTGATTTACGTTTCGTTCCTTTCAATCTTTATTGATAAAACATTTTCATGGCAACTAAAGTTGAATTTGGAGAAATGAGCGAAGACTTGAGGTGATGGAAGAAATATTACGCAAAAACATTTTCCATGATAGAGATTTATATAAACTGTCTCCAGACTATACGTCTGCGATATCACTGCGTATGGAAATGAGGAGGCACTTAGTAAGTATCTACCTACATAGAATAACATGCATTAATATTCTAAGTACCTACTTATACCTTACTACTTGACTAAGCAGGAAGCAACTCATAAGTATACCTATATTTTTTCAATAAAGTGATGTTGCACACTGGTTTCCTTCTGCGAAATCTGAAACAAGACGAATTAACAGATTAATATGTAAGTTTGTATGTAATATGTAACCTACCTACGTTTGCAGATAAAAGACACACGTGGCAATGGGGCAGGTGGTGATGGCATCTGCAGGACCGGCAGTTGGCAAAGGTATGTACCTACCTTATGTACCTACATGTACCTACCTACTTACAGTAACTGTAAGTAGACATAGCCTATACTACTCTCGTCAGAGTCGTTACTATAAGTGCTATAAGTGCTGTACCCTGTATGTACAGGTACCTACACATTATACTCAAATACCGACCCTATAAGTATACTACACAGTATACACAGTAGGTACCTACTACGTAGTTAATTAAACATTTTTATTTTGCATTTCAGAAAATCTATAAAGAAAACTAAAGATAACTATAAATTCAATAAAGAAATAGTTAAAATTCGTAACAATTTCCATAACTTAGATCTCAAAAACAAAATAATGTTAAAGTATGTGGATTCAATAAAGCCTAAAACTCTTACAAATAACGACAAATTATTAATAAAAGGTAATAAAGATGAAATAGAAAATGAAAAGAACGTTTACTTACAAGAAATTACAGAGGACATGAACAGCTTAGCTATTAACTGCGATAGTGATTTTAAAATAAATCATAAGACTAAAAGGAATAAGCCGAACCTAACCACGAGCTATCGAAATGGGAGCACAGCTAAAAATAAGAGGAGTTTAGAACCTTTCTCCATGGAAGATGTTGACGGTAATCATCAGTTAATGGGCAAAGTTTTAAGGATAGAATGTAAGTATATCAATGAAACATCGAATGCAGCACTTAATGAAGAGATGGAAGACTTTCCTGAAGAACATGAACTAAATGAAACGGAACTAACAATTTGTGCCAGTTATGATAACTATCCGGGGAATGATTTAAACTCTTTACTAACTATGATGACTTTAAACCCAAAATCTTTTAGAGAAGAAGATCATCATAGTCACGTTATATCTGATTTTAATCTCGATAGTAAACGAAAAGAAATGATTGAAGAAAGTAAAGATATTAATAACAGGCCACATAGCAGTCAGAGTAAGATAGGTGAGGGTGTGACATGTAACTTCCTGTGTGTAGCACCGATAAGAATAAAAATGAATGGTCGAGAAGAAACGATTTTGAGAAAATACGTCGAAAAGTGGAGGAACTATATATCCTTGAAAAAAGAAGAATTCTTGCAACACAGAAAAGCTACGCTTGACAACTTTTTCGATAAGCTAGAAAAGAAAAAAATGCAAATAAATGAAGCTCCCGAATCTGTGAAAAAAGCGAAGCTGCTTGCACAAGACTTCAACATTTATCAACGCAGGTAGAGTTCAACTACAATAAATATACTTACGTACCTAGTACCTACCTACTTATCAACCTATACCTACGCCATAAAAGTGCGGATATTACAAATTAACGGCTAACTAATAAGCTACCTGCGCCATGAGTATGAGTTTTTACTAGCTCGACATCATCATCATCATCATCAGCCTGAAGACGTCCACTGCTGAACCTATGTTCAGCAGTGGACGTCTTCAGGCTGATAAGGCGGTATAAGGGGGAGGCCTATTCCTCCCCCTTATAACGCCACACCGAACGACAATTTGCCACTTGCATCCACCGGTTGCATGCGTCTCTTTTGATGTCGTCGGCCCATCTAGTGGGAGGCCTACCTACACTGCATTTCCCATAGTACTCGAGTACATAGTATATTTATCTCTAGTTCTGTTCAGCAGTGGACGTCTTCAGGCTGATGATGATGATGATGATGTCGAGCTAGTAAAAACTCATACTAGGGGTACTGTTTAGTTATGCACAATTATTTACGTTGCGCTTTTTGCACGAGCATTGTAGGTACTACCTTCCGATACAATCAGTCATGTTTAATATTAGGTAGGTGATTTTGTACTTAGGTAGGCTACTATTTTGTAGTTAGGTATAAGCAGTTACCTATAATAGGTACGTTTGACTAAAACTAGAAATAATTCCAGATATAAACTTCAAAAGCATATAATTGCATTGCAAAGGGCAAAACTTGAAGAGCAGCACAGAATGATAGAAGAACTCAAATATAACAAAATCATAGAAGCTTCCAGAGAATCGGTCGATGCTATGAAAGAGCAAGTGCGTAAAAGTTATTACGATTTAGACCGACAACTAAAACCCAAAATAAAAGTATTGAGTAACGAATTAAATCTACATAACATAGAAGGTAACCAACATTAAACATTTTAAAACAAAGCAATGACATGTACCTACTTATCATGAATCAATTACCACAAATCCGCAATGTTTTAAAATGTACAACTTTCAGAACCGTCGCTGGTTTTGCATTGCTTAAAAGTGCCACAATTTCTTCAAAGAATGGAAAAGAGAGCACGAGAACGAGAAGAAAAACACGCTATGATTCGTGAGAGACGGAGACAAATGGAAGAAGAAAGGATAAGATTGAAGCAACAGGTAATGTGACTAGATAATATCATGTCGCTTTTTATAGCAGAGTATTGTAGAAGTTTTAAGAACTACTTCCAAAAGTTGCAGATATAATGTAAGTAGGTATAAGTATAATATAGTTAGGTACAGAGTCCCTTTCCTTTTAGGCAGAATTAGCAAAGGCAGAAATGGACAAAGAAGAGAAGATGAATAGGATAAAAGAGCTTAAAAATAAACGGAAACGAGAGAGAATAGAAACCATCAGAAAAAAACAATATGCTGCAAGATTGAGAGCACTCATAGTGATGGCAGATTTACACTACGAAAAGACCCTTCTGTCAAAATATGGAATAAAGCCATTCAAAATGTTGCTGGCACAGAAACGAGATAACATAGAAAAAGCAAAAGCTCATTACTTGTTCCAATTGAAAAACAACATTTTTCTGCATTGGATGTGGTATACTGAAGATATGTGGTATGAAAGAAATTTCATAGCTGAAGAGTTCCGTCGAAAGTGCCTTTTAAGAAAGGCCATAAAAGGGTTTAAACAGGTGAGCTACTACTGTTACAGAGAAGAGGTGGTAGGTATAAGTAAATAATCGAATGTAAGTAATAGTAAATTATGCACCGCGGGGACAAAGCACTGTCTTTCTGCCACGGGCGGTATATTGTAACCAGAACGGAACGAAGGACTCTAGTGTACGTTTTATAAGTTACTCCCGAGCGAAGCAAAGGGTTTATTTAAGAGCCCTGAAGAAGCGATTCAGGGGTTGAATCCGCCTAAGACGAAGATAGGCTTTATGCTTGAGGTGCATAGGTACTCATCTACTTTTTAATACCTTCTGCGAGACAATAAACCCCAGGGCCACATAAATAAAATGCACTTAAGGCTGCTTGGCTTTTGAGTTGATACTAAGATGGCTTTTGTGGAAGTTTTGGTAAAAAAAACGGAACTTTGAAAATAACACCACTGTATTTCATTTTCATTCTGTAAGGAGTATTTATTTTTTTGTATGCACGGTTTTGGCTTCGCATATTTTGTGCATTTAGCCAGTAATAGTATGTTGCCTGTCTAGCTGGCCAGTTCTATTTTCGGGTACCTATCTATATTATTTGTACAATGCCCGTAGGTATTGCTTTTATATTATCTGTAAGAGTTTTCATACATATTTTGATGTGCCCAATTCAAATCACATTATTGCTCTTAGGAGATCCATACAAAATTCCTGCCCAGGGATGGAATGACTTGCGTTACAGTAGGGGATGCATGACGTCATGTAACATGAGACATTGTCGAGCAGGCGGTATCAAAATATAATTTTGTTGTGTTATTTGGACTATAATACTAGAAACTTTCGCTTTGCAGAATGCTCGGCAATACGTATTGCAGAAACAAGTTGCTGATGACTTTTACGACCTGTACGTAACACAACTGGTATTTCGGAAGTTTCGGGAAGGCTTAGAAGTTCTTAAGAAGGAACAAGAGATGAAGTGGAATCGAGCAATCGCATATCACAATGGGTACCTGCGATTGATTTATTACTTAACAAATTGATATTACACCTATTTCTAACTGTGGTCCTTCGCGCCGATTGCTAATTGACATTTTGTCATTTTTAGTAACCTACTCTTCAAAACGTTTATATGTTGGAGAACACTGCCGGCTCTGAACGCTTTGAAGAGGCAGCAAGATGCCAGGAAATCCAGGTGGCGCGAGAAAGTGTTACAAGTGGTACCTGACTATACACCTCCCGAAGACTAGCTGCGTGTGGCGTCGTTTGAAAATGAAGACTTTGTTGCATACTGACTTGTATTGTAATTTCCATCAGGCCTTCAGAGTGAACTGCAATGAAAGAAAAATGTTGTTAAATTGGTGTTAACTGATAGATGTTGTCTATGTAGCATACATAGAAAGTAGAATTGTGTTGACCATAATAATAATGAACTATTGTTTTCACCTAGGTAAAAAAAATATAGTGTGCCGTTTTCCTACCAAAACTTGTAGATAGAGTACCTACTAGGGCTTTCAATCTCGAGACATGGCGCCGTCCCGGGACCAAAATATCGAGACTCGGTGCGGTCTCGAAAATCCCGGGAAAAACGAGACTTTCGAGACCGTTTCCAAAGTAGATTTCCACACTTTTAGGCTAGCTGTATAGTCTATAAAACATGGTATTTTACTTGGCACTCGACACAACGCATAGATAGAGTAGTTTCTCTCTTTGGTATGTAATATTCAGCGTACTTCCACCCAAAAAAATCGTATTCTGGTAATTGTGGCTCGATAATTGGAAGCAGTCTAAGCCAATATATAAGTATATGATATTTTAGCCTATGTCACCCACCTAGCTTAATAACCCATTAAATCAAACAGCTAGGCAAATGACTTGGATCTGTCGCACGCAGTCAACTAGTTTATTCAGTCGTTTAATTAACAGCCTAGCTTTTTCACAACTAGCTTCCTGAATGGTATTCAGCCATTCAATCAATCAGCCCGGCAAATATCTCGGAACGATAACAATTAACTATTTCCTTGACTATGTCATTTAAGTTTAGTTAGTTCCATTTGCTAACACCTATCACTGAAAACGCACTCACTGTAAATATGGCGCCAACAAGCAATATTTTTGTACGTATTTCCGTTGTTGATTACATAATTACCACAATGGTTTATTTTAAAAAACGATTTCTTATGTCATATTATATATTTCAGCTTAGCTGTACGATTGAATGGCTGACTGTCATTCAGGAATCTAGTTGATCGGTGCCGTTTTGTAAAATGTCTAAGCGGTGAATGGAACGCCTTGGCTGCGATAAATACATATAATTTTCATTTATCTGTTGGCAAAAAAATAACAGTTATTATTCACAATACCTTACACATAGAAAATGTCTGAATAAATCTACTACAATATAATGCTTAGAATTAACTTTATTTTGTGTTTGGTTGTCACGCCCATTGATGGTACCTTACCAGATAAAAAATAGGGTTGATTTAGTAGAATTTTGTGCTCATAACGAGTTTTTAGTACTGTTGAAGTAAGTCTCGAAAGCCTCGAAATTTCCGGGACTGTAACCCTGAAAGTCTCGAGTCTCGAAAATGCCAAAAATCGTCAAGAATCTCGAAATTTTCGAGACCGAGATTCCCGGGATGAAAGCCCTAGTACCTACCTACCTACCTACCTACATGGAACGGGTTGATAGAGCAAGCAGTAACCTAGTGGACTCGTTAGTCTACCTGTGTTATTTTTTTGTATGCCACGAGTCACGACCACATCTGCTGGGGGTGGTTGGGCCAATAGTAGTTTGTTTTAACAAGGGACGAAAACGACTCATTCTTTAGTTGATGTTTTGCCTCACGAGCGTAGCGAGTGTAGAATCGAGTATGAGTGAGTCGTTTGAGAACCGCGTAAAACATACAATTTTTCACACCGAGATTGCGGGAAATATAATAAGTAGGTAAATACAATTTAAAAAGCTAAGAATATTTCACAAGTAGTTACGTTCACTTAAAAATAAAAAAATAATCAAATTCAATCTTTAAAACCAATTTGCATTGTTGTCAAAATTCTACACACACACCTACAGATTATAGGCGTCAATTACAAACTTTTTAAATTTATTCTAATGTTCGCAAACGCATAGGTACTAGGACTTTCATCCCGGGAATCTCGGTCTCGAAAATTTCGAGATTCTCGAGGATTTTTGGCATTTTCGAGACTCGAGACATTCAGGTTTACAGTCCCGGGAATTTCGAGACTTACTTCAACAGTACTAAAAACTCGTTACGAGCACAGAATTCTACTAAATCAACCCTCATTTTCATCTGGTTTGGTACCATCAATGGGCGTGACAACAACAACACAAAATAAAGTTAATTCTATGCATTATGTAGTAGATTTACTCGGATATTTTCTGTGCATAAGGTATTGTAAATAATAACTGCGATTTTTTTGCCAACAGATAAATGAAAATATATGTATCTATCGCAGCTAAGGCATTCGATTCACCGCTTAGACTTTTTACAATAGGGAACCGATCAACTGCCTAGATTCCTGAATAATAGTCAGCCATTCAATCGAACAGCTAGGCCAATGGCTTATAGTATTTTTTAAATAAACCGTATTGTTATTTGGTAATTACTTAATAAAAAACTGAGAACTTCGTACACAAATATTGCTTGTTGGCGCCATATTGACAGTGAGTGCGTTTCAGTGATAGGTGTTAGAAAATGGAACTAACTAAACTTAAATGACTTGGTCAGGGAAATAGTTAATCGTTATCATACCGAGATATTTGCCGAGCTGATTGATTGAATGGCTGAATACCATTCAAGAAGCTAGTTAAATAGCTCCATTTAGTGAAAAGGCTAGGTTAATAATTAAACGGCTGATTAAACTAGTCGACTGCAGGCGGCAGATCCAAGTCATTTGCCTAGCTGTTTGATTAAATGGTTTAGTAAGCTAGATGGCTGACGCAATATAATCAACTTATATAATTACTTAGCCTGCTTCTAATTATCGTGCTCATAATTACCAGCATCAGATTTTTTCGGTGGAAGTAAGCTGAATATTACCTTCCAATGAGAGAAACTAGTCTATCTATGCGTTGTCTGTCGAGTGCCAAGTAAAATACCATGTTTTATGGACTATACAGCCAGCCTATAAGTGTGGAAACCTACTTTGGAAACGGTCTCGAAAGTCTCGTTTTTCCCGGGATTTTCGAGACCGCACCGAGTCTCGATTTTTTGGTCCCGGGACGGCGCCATGTCTCGAGATTGAAAGCCTTAATAGGTACACTACACATAGCAGGGTCATAGGTACATTCAATGATCGCCAAAAATGTAGACGACAAAGTTTCATTTAATGCAGTAAACTGTTTAGGCTTCGCACGGTTTGTACATTAAGATACCCTTCTTTTTTTCTAAGTAATTATGTCAAAATGGAAAACTGAAAAGTCGAATCCTCAGCCTGTTGATAATAGCGAGTACAAATTAAAAAAAAAGTACTTTCACTCCCTAGTGCCCAACAACCTCGTTTGGTCCCGCTAAGCTGAGCTTATAAGACACACTTTTTGAGCATGAGGTGTGAAAAATATATCATTTTGTCCTAAACACCACCAGCGGTGGCAGTATTAGCGGGGGTCGTTGGGAATAAACCCCTAGGTACTAGGACAAAATGTATTACTGCTTACCGGTATTACACACAGCCACATTATGTTTGTCACGCGGTCGGAGCTGGTGGCGACAACTGGGAATATGAAATTTTACTAGATGGAAATTATTAGGTACCGTAAACGGGGGTGAATAGGAATCGAGGTCTGAATAGGGACAAAACCGTTAATGAAATTTGATACAGAATAAAAATAATAAAATACCTGCATTATAGTAGTAAATGATTTCACCACATATTAGAATACTAGCTGCGCCCCGCGGTTTCACCCGCGTTTCACATTATAAAACCTACAGGGCGGTGGCTATTAGATAGGACTTGTAACATTGTGTCAGAGAAAATACTGAAGTTAGGTCGTTTTTCACAGTTATTATTGCACTGTTGGACAGGAAAACAGTAATGATGATGATGATTTGTAGCCTATATTGTGTCTCTAAACTATCTGCATACAACATTTCATGCAAATTAAGGTACTATTTCACAGTTTAGCCCACTATGTATTGTGTAAGTTGGTGTATAAGTTATCAAAATACCAAATTTCAAGCCAATGGGGTAGTTTTTCACAGTTTTTATTGCACTCATGCAAAACGGTGACGATGATGATGATGAATTAAAGCCTAAGTCGTAAGTTGCGGGATAACCTATCTACGTACGAAATTTTACGCACATTGGGTGTTTTATCGCATTGATGGAAAACGGCGATGATTATGATGATGACTTAATAATATGTTCGTAGCCTATGTCCTAAGTTGGAAGATGACCTATCTGTGAACCAAATTATCTCCCCCCACTCTCCCCTCTTTCTCCCCCACTCTCCACTCTTTCTCCCCCCACGCTACCCTCTTTCTCCCACACTCCCCTCTTTCTCCCCTGTCTTCCCTATTTCCCCCCCCACTCTCCCCTCTTTCTCCTCCCACTCTCCCCTCTTCCTCCCCGTTATATCCTCTTTCTCCCCCCACTCTCCACTCTTCCCCCACTCTCCCCTCTTTCTCCTCCCACTCTCCCCTCTTTCTCCCTTCTCTACCCTTTTTCTCCCCCACTGTACCTTCTTTCTCACCCCACTCTCCCTCTTCCTACCCCACTCTCCCCTCTTACTCCCCCACTCTTCCCTCTTTCTCCCCGCTCTCCTCTCTCTTTCTCCCCACTCTCCCCTCTTTCTCCCCCCAGTCTTCCCTCCTTCTCCCCCACTCTCCCGTCTTTCTCCCCCGCGCTCCTCTCACCTCCTCCCACCCTCCCCTCATTTTTCCCGTCCTCCCCTCTCTTTCTCCCCACTCTCCCCTCTTTCTTCCCACACTCTCCCCTCTTTATCTCCCGTCTCCCCTCTTTCTCCACCCACTCTCCCCTCTTTCTCCCGCCTCTCCCCTCTTTCTCCCCGCTCTCCCCTCTCTTTCTCCCCACTCTCCCCTCTTTCTCTCCGTTCTCCCCGTCTTTCTCCCCACTCTACCCTCTTCTCCCCCCACTCTACCATTTATTCCCCCTTTCCCCCCACTCTCCCCCTCCCCTCCCCCGCACTCTCCCCCCTCTCCTCCCATCGCACTCTCCCCCTTTCAATAACAATCCGTTCAGCCGTTTATTGTGGTCCGTTGGGGGTGCATCTAACGAATATTAATACCTCATAATTTCAACCCCCCTTGCTTTTCCCCTTTTAGGGATGATTTTGCAAAAAAGCTGAAACCCGTATTTATTTATATCTTACCAAAAGCCTAAATAAGAATTTTCAGATCCCTAACTTGAAGAATTATCAATTCCCCATACAAACTTTCAACCCCTATTTCATCCCCTTCGAGATTATTTTTTGAGACAAAAGATAGCCTATGTCCGTCTCATAGGTCCAATCTACCCCTATACCAAATTTCATCGAAATTGGTCCAGCCGTTTGAGCGTGAAGAGGTAACAAACATACATACACACTCACAAACTTTCGGCTTTATAATATTAGTAAGATAAGATAAGATTAAATCTTTTATATGGCATCAGCAAACCGGTGTGGCGTTTGACAATTTAATGAAACAATTGTTTTAAAAAAGAGGTCTTCACACAGTGGAGTTTATCATGCTACAAAACTGCTTGGAAAAAATAGATAAATTTGAATTTCTCTGTGAAGTAGACAAACTACTTGCTAATTTATTCCTAAAGCTACACAAAAGCAGCTAAGGCTAAATTTATTGTACATTCTGTTATAAATCGATAAATCTTAGGGCTTGTGATTTATATTTATTTGCGAGGTTAATGGAGACGCTAGTGGG
Source organism: Hylaea fasciaria (assembly GCA_905147375.1). NCBI lineage: Eukaryota > Metazoa > Arthropoda > Insecta > Lepidoptera > Geometridae > Hylaea > Hylaea fasciaria. The sequence goes on from LR990201.1 coordinate 5,949,458, forward strand.
GTGAATGGGAACGGCTCTGGGCCTTAATAGGAACGCTATACTTAGCCAATAAGGACGAGAGAGAGGTGATTTGGAACGGTAAAGTTTGTATAGGGATAGGGTTGTCACTAACTTTATAGTTATGATCCGGCATGATGCTAACCATCAGACAAGTTTCGAGCCAATTATGCTGCTCTTTTTTGTTCTATTGTTGATTGTTACTAGTTGTATTGCTTGTACTAGAAGTAATATTGGTATTGTTATGTTTTGTTTCAGAAAATAATTATGCCTAGTACATATAAGAGCAATAGTAAAAGCTACACTTAGTACGCCACAAACAAAGGCATTATATAAAAAAGAGATCTCAAACTAACTATTAATACAAACGAAACTGAAAAGAGTGATGATAAGACTGAAAATAACCACACCAAAACTATGACCACGGTAAACAAAGCCATGAGAAATAACATGACGAAGTCTTTAAGAAACCATTTGATACTATCTACTAAACCTATCTACTATTAGTTACCTACCTGCCCATTTTATTTTTGACAACCCTGGGCGTTTATCCCAATTCACCCCATTCGTGTTCCACATCACCCCGGGTTAAGTCTAAATAGGGACGGCATATATTTTCGTCAAAATAATAATGATTATCGTGTCTTATGTAATTAATATAATATTATCTTGAAGATTTTGCTACCGGAGATAAAATGATAAAGTTTTCGATGTGCTATTCAGACTACAACATAGACCAATTTTAGCGTGAAGTTCGACTTTGTGCCTATTCACCCCTGTTTACGGTAGTTATGTAATACATACCTCATATAAAAGTTGTAATTTACCTAGTCAGGTCATAAATTCTGTCACATGTTTTATATAAAATAATTGAAACAAGTTTATTCATTATGTAACCATTTATATACCAAAATGAACTTAACAAAACATAGATTCTTATGACACTAAAGTTTATTCAAAATGACCTCCGTGATTTTGAATACAGGCCTTCAATCTGCGCGGCCAGTCGTCTATCGCAGCACGAACGAGGTCCATGTCAATATCGGAGGCTGCCTTAATCAAGGATGTCTTGAGTGACTCCAAATTGGGATGAGGCTTTGAGCACGCCTTTTCCTCCAAGTGTTGCCATATCTTGTAATCTAGCGGATTCAAATCTGGACTGGAGGAGGGCCAGTCTTCGTGCCGGATGAAGTCGATTTCACGCGCCGCCAGCCAGTCTTGTGTGCTCTTCGCTCTATGAGCTGGCGCCGAATCTTGTTGGAATACCCAGTGCCTGTTATTAAACATGGTATGAGAAACAGGTTCCACAAGGTTCGTCAGGACTGTATTTTGATACACAACTGCATTCGTTCTTACACCTTTCTCACAAAAATGTACCTCTGTTAAGCCCCAATAAGACACTCCCAACCATACCATGAGCGAGGATGGAAAATGACCTCGTTGGACACGCGGAATACGGTTGCTCGCTTCTTCACTACTGTGTGCGTACACCTTATCATTTTGTTTGTTGTAGCTCTCTTCTACGGTAAAAATTTTTTCATCCGAAAAAAGAATTTCCCGATATTTTTTTCCCGCGTACCGCTTCAACAAAGCGCGGCATCTCTTCAGTCTCAGGTCCATTAGACGAGCATTCAAATGATGTCCTGTTTTTCTTCGATATGCCCGAAGCCCTAAGTCTTCATTTAACACCCTTTTCACCGTGGTTCTGCTTAATCCCATCTGAAGGGCCAACAGTTTCTGCTTACGTTTGGGATTTCTTTGAATTCGCGCCTTCACAGCTTTTATCACTGCTGGAGTCCTAACAGACCGAGGGCGACCACTTCTTGACCTGTCATCTACACTAGAGTCTTCATTGTATCGTTTGATGGTACGATAAACGAATCTCTTGGTTATATTCAAAATTTTCAGTATGTCAAAAATTTGAATTGGCGCGTAACCGCAACGATGCAACGCAATAACTGCAACACGGTCTTCTTTAAGCGTCCAATATTTAAAAATGAGTAAAATTCTAAAAAGTATACATTTTTATTTTCATGAACAATTCGAAATTCGAATTCAATAAACTTTTTTGTGGCCAGCATTCTAAAAGAAAAGTTTTTACTGTGTGACAATACTTATGACCTGACTAAGTATTTAGCCTAGATAAATTTATTATTTGGAAGTCCAAAAATGTACAAATGAAGTGAATCAATAATAAAATAAATGCATTGGTAAACATTTAATTAGGTACCTACCTATGTAAAATGTAAATTATAGCTTACAGTAATCGTGATGTTCAATTCATAGCATGAGATAATGCATGGTAAACGTATGTGACCATTAAATTTTGGTCATTTTGCCGAAATTTTATTTTATTTAGAGTACCAATGTTATAAGAGTGTGCTTATGAACAGGACAATAAAATAACAATTTTATTAGTGTGACAATACTCACAATGGGCAGTCTTATCCATAGAGTATAAGTAAGAGGGAAAGTTTTGGCGGGAATCCGATAGTGAGACGTTGTTGGTTTTGTATTATTTTCTCAAACTTGTGTTTCTTCGAGTGTTAATGTGTAATATTGGTGGAATATTAATCATTAAGTGTTCGTTAACGTGCACGAGTGTGGGCGAATGATATAAACTCAAAAAACGTGTCATTTCGAATTTTTTCCAAAACTCCCAGGAAGATTCAGTAAAGCATCCACTACTTTACTGAATCGTGACTTTGACGATGTAAATAATTGACTTGACTACTTGACCACGATTGCTATACTATTGCTGTGACTTTCTTAATGTGAAATTATATTAAGAAATACTTAAAATAAAATACTTGACACTGGCTATATGCACAAACCGTGCGAAGCCATACCTAAAACAAAAAAAAAAGTAAGAGGGAATAGAGAGCACTCTTGCAGAAATTTATGGCACCGTTTGTAGACTAACGCCATCGGTAATTCGGCCCCTGAACTAAAGTAACCTATAGCACAGAATAATAAACTAGTACAGAAGCTTTACTTCGCAACGTGGTCGAACATATAGCGCGCACGCGTGTGTTTTCTTTCGCTTGTGGCAGCCTACTAGATTGGCCCTTGCGCAATGGCCGCCGCCCGTAGGTATGTTTTTAATACCTACACGCGGAGTGACACAGGCCTGCCTATAGATAGATATATAGGAAGGTGCGTATTATTATACCCACTTCATTTTTCATAATATGTACTGCGGGTAATCATACCTTTTTGAAAGTAACGAAAAGCAGCGATTGGTTTCAGTGCTTTCCAGTACTTTCAAAATGAAAGCCAAGGATTTATTGAATTATTGAATGAAAAAAGATGTAAATATGTACTTAATGTTTATTATACTTAATAACATTAATAACAGTTCCGTGTCGAGGTCCCTGCAGCAGATAGACGTAGAACAAGGTCGGTCTAGGTCACTAAAAGTTCATGGTGCAGAATTATATCAAATATTTCCAAAAATTCATGAAACGAACTCGCGCTTGTAGGTAACGGCCAAGTTCGAAGCCAGAGTATAATAGGCGTGGCGACAGTATCAAAGAATCGTCGATTTAATCATTTTAGGGCAATCTACATAATAAAATAATTTAAAACACTGGTCAAGTTTTATTTAATATAATCAGATTATTAAGATTTTCAATAAAATAAAACATTAAAATATTGCAATCGGCCATTTTGATTGAAACACCAATCACAGCGCATGACGTCACACTTAGGTGAGCTCCGCTGTTTAGTACTGTCATTCACTGTATTTTGTTGTTGTGAATACTGTTTTGCGCTTTTGGAGTGTTTTTTTATTGTTTAAACGTGTGATTTATCGACTATAATCAACGATATAACAATGGAACCAAGCTTTGTTAAGGCAAATAGCTCTAATTTGCCTAGGATTGACATATTAATGTTGGGCGATTTCCTCGCAACAAATAAAGAATTTTGCTCGTCTGAGTTCCGCAACGTGAAGACTTCTTTGTGAGTAAATTTTGTATTTAACTTTACCTCAGATATAATCAAACTCTTCATTCGAGTTTAATTTATTTATTTTCATGGTTATTTTTACATAAACTTGTCATTATTTCATTTTGAGGTTAGCTTCCTCACAGCTTGTAAGTGATTAGAATCAATACCATATTTTCTGATAAATCCCTAAGTCAATGTATATGTATTTGTTCTAATTAATTTCAATAATTTCAGGTCTTCAAGACCATCATATGGGGATGATGCAATCAGTTATGTGCAACTAAAAAGAGAAGGAAACATTTGTACAGTAAAGTGCAAGATTTGCCCAGAACATAAAGTACATGCAAAACTATATGCTGTTACACTAACAGTTGATGAAGATGAGGAAAAAGTCATATCCATTGAATGCCATGACTGTGTTGCTGCCCAGGGTGGATGTAAGCATGCCATAGCGCTGCTTATGTGGATCCATAGGCGAAGCGAAGAACCTTCATGTACAGAAGTTCAATGTTACTGGCGGAAATCAAAACTATCAAGAGTTGGCACGACGTTGAAATTTACAACTGCAAAAGACTTATCCAAAGGTAGCCCTGTATTGCCTTCTAACTCCACAGTTTTCGAAAAATTTATTGATGAAGGAAAGAAAAGAAAACTTGATAACTGTGAGCTACTAAAATATCAACAAGATTATAATTGTATTGAATTACTTAGCGTCTCAATGCACCAACTTGTACTTAAATATAAAGAAGAGTGTTGTGACTTATTTTTAACTAAAATTAATTTAAGTGTTGATCTCATCAACAAGATTGAAACTGAAACCAGGGACCAGTCCAAAAATAGCCTTTGGTTTGAACTGAGGTATGGCAGGATAACAGCTTCTAAAGCTTATGAAGTGAGTCGGTGCCAGACCAATGATGGGACTCTAATTTCTAGTATCATGGGGGGGAAGATACCAGACACACCAGCAATGAAACGGGGTAGATATTTAGAAAATGAAGTTAGAGAAATTGTTGGTAAGAAACTAGGGGCAAAAATAAAAAATACTGGACTGTTCATATCCCAAAAACATCCAATGATAGCAGGCTCCCCGGATGGAATATGTCAAGATAGCATTGTGGAGATAAAATGTCCTATAAGCGACAAAACTTATCTCAATTATATAAAAAATGGTAAACCCAGCAAGAAATGCTTTGCCCAGATTCAAATGCAAATGTACGTAAGTGGTCTAAATAAGTGTTACTTTTGTGTTGCAGACCCAAACTTTTCGACTAATAAAAATGTAGAAATTATAAAGTATACATTTTGATTAACAATATATGTCATGCTTTCTTGACAGTGTTATTAAATTTTGGAAAACCAATGTGTATCCATTGTTGTACAAAAGTATAGAATAGAAAATAAAAATTCAGAAATATCATTTGTGTTTTATTTAATAAGAGAGTCTTGTATATTAATCAAACCACAAGCTATAGTTATCACATCATCAAGCACTTTAACCAAATTTAAATTAAGACAGGCATGTGGTTTTAACATGTTGAATTCACGTAACCGTCTTATCACCCGCTCAACATGAATTCTTAAGCTAGCTATTTGTTTGGTTTCTTTTGCTTCAGCTTTAGTAAACTTGCCTGTAGATACAACACTTGGAGGCCGTACTAATCGCACACCCATTTTTCTTAAATACACTTCTACATGTTTAAATCCTCTATCTGCCATGACCCACATATTAGGATGCAAACATTTTGAAAAGTCAGAAGTTTCAACAATGCAAGTGTCTGTTATTCGGCCTCCATAGCCATTTGAAATATAATTTACCAAACCATTAGGTGTACAAGATATGAGGTACTTAATGGTATTGGCTTTCTTGTAATCCGACCAGGAAAGAGCTTGATTTAAGGCCTTTGAAGGCTTTTGTACTTCAATCTCTAAACAGTCTATTATACAAGTCACATTATTGTATTTATGCCTAAAAGCCATAGGTAAATTTTTTTTAATCAATTCCTTATCTAATGATACAATAAAAGGACGCATTACACTTGCTATAATGGGTATATTTTTAAAAAAAATTTTGCTCGGGTAAGATCTATCTATGCCAAAGTCATCAGCAAGTTCACGGAATGATTTATTTAATCTAATCTTTTTTAGACATAGTAAAATATTGTTAAATGGTATATTTGTCTGTTCTTGAATCAAGTTAACTAAATAATAACAATGTAATGGAATGCCAATATAAGAACGAGGGTTCTTTTTAATCTTCTTCAAGGTAGACTCTAAAGCGTTTAAATCTTCTCTCCTTTTGACATCCTCTATCATCTCGCTACAGTCCGAAGTAGACTCTATTTGAAGAGATTTTACAGATATTGATGATTCTGTGTGAGTTACAGAGGGAGTATATGAAGTATCACTATCGGATTGTTCTATTTTTTTACCTATTTTACTGAAATAATTTACACTTGGTCTTGATGGTTTACTATTAACACCATGATGCTTGATTTTAAATGGTGATGTAGAAACAGAATGTAGAAATGGCTTCAATGGTGATGTCATCTGATCTACCGAACTGATTTCTGTTTGATTAACTTTACTTCTGAATGTTTTCCCGATGTATACTTGAATTGATTTATCCAACAGTCTTGGTGTTAACTGGGGAACTTCTATATTTTGCTGAACTGTAAAACAAATATTTTGTTATAATATAAGTATACTTACAATAACTTAAGTATAATTATTATGAACATAAATAGGAGATTACTAATTAAGTTAATAATATTTACCTGAACTATGGGATGCAATTGCTTCAAAACTTGATTGTTTTGTAACTGTACATTTTTCTTCGAATTCCTTTTTACACTCTTCGAGAATCATCATTCTTCGTTTCTTAGCTATATAGGGTCGCTCAGTTGTGTCGGATGTTCGTGTTTTTCTGTCTGGTTGGCATGTAAATTTATGCGGCATACATCCTGGTTTCATACGTACTTGTGATACTGATCCCATCACATGATATTCCATATAATTTTCCATGTCATTTGGCAACTGAAAAAAGAATACGAATAAAAATTGAATGATACCCAAGACCAAAACAAACATAACCTCAATAAATGAGTTATTTCATAGCTTCATTGATTCAACTATAACAAGTCAAACAAACATTTTAAGAGCTATCATTACATGATAACATACTCACATCAAAGTGGTCTTCACAGAAATAAAGTGGTGAATTCGTGACTACGTCGTTTGGGTTTCGCCGTGCGAGCTTTAACCACTTATCTCTTACTATTTTCTTGTTTGGAACATGTACAAACACTTTGTTGGGTGTTCTTATTGATGTGTTTTTACACTGAGGTACTGCACACCACTTATAAACTTTGGAATTCATTTTTAACACAATATTAACTAAATGTTTTGATCACATTCGTCGTAACGCAGAGGCACAATGACATTGTTTACCTAAGCGTGACATCACAGCCGACGCCATGACACCGGCGAGCTGTTTTGGCGCACTATTTGAAATAATATTAGGAAAATTGTTTTAAACTTCGTTAAACTCATGTTTATTACCGAAATAAAGGGTTTTCCGTAAATAGTAAATATGTACCGCCATTATGGAAGAGGATTTCAAAATCTTTCGCCACGCCTATTTAAGTAAGAGGGAATTTGAAGGACTAGGTTTGCAGTTTGAAATCAACAAAAAATTGCCAATTACGTGATAATAATATGATGACATATCAAAAAATAAAAGTAAATATTTTATGTTCTCGATTTTATCCAATTGAAAAAATATTAATAAATTACACAATTAAAGTTTAAATTTACAGCATTTTTTAAAATTATATTGAAATATTTAATAATTATAGTAGTGTCGTCTACCGGTATTTATAACAAACTTTGTTTCTTGGGGCTTACATACAGATGGCGTGATAGTAAATCTGGAGTGTCCCCACCCCTGGTCTTATCGCTCAAAGTGATCTCTTGCAGATAAGTCCAGGGCTGGGCAAAATCCATGCTGTTATCACAAGGGGTAAATAGACAAACGGCGAGAGGAGGATGGTCAAGACTCAAGAGCTATATAATATAGCATTAGAAAGGTAATTTAAAGATGTCTTTCCTTAATTTATATCCAGGACTTACCTACTAAATAAATTACGATAAGTACCTATAGGTACTCTAAGCTACCTAGTGTTCTTAATTTAGGTACATAACAAATATAGTTATTATTACACAATGTTATTAACACATTTTAGCAAAGGATAAACATAGGTACGTAGGTTATACATAAACCCAGTTCTAGATAGATGTTCTTATACTAATGTACGTACTTATACTACGTATGTCAATCTTATACATCAGCTCAAATGCTGGGAATAAGATCTTGTTTTTTTCCATGCATTTAAATCCAATCTCTTTTACTAAATTTATAATAATATCTTGAATTTTAAATAACATGCTCAGCAGATAAATCAGATACTGGTTATTTACTAATAAATTGAAAAGTAAATAATTATAATAATTTAATCTACAGTTAATAATACCTCTAACAAGCAACTATTTAGTAATCTGTGCCTCTAATATTGCATGTATGTATCTATAGTGAATAATATAATAATTTAATGCACAAACATCCTACTTATAAAAAGTTGTGGAATATTTGCTATAATTACATGATAAGTAACACAGTAGGTGGTAATACATACACTTCAAACATTTTAAAAATTTATTTTTTATGACTAGCTTTTCTATGATTTTATTTACCTATTGAAAGTTAACATCATCATTTAACCCATTGAGATAGAACTTAATATTTTTGTAACTATCTGTTTATATTATCATTGTTTGCATTCCCTCTCCAAACGCTTGATTGGAGTGTAGATAAACTCGGCATCAAATATCACTGTTCACACATTTAGGACATTAATTAGTCTTCGCCACTGTGGTTCTGCAATAAATAAAACATTCATCAGTAAGGATTATAATTCGTAATTTTTTTTTAAACTTTGTCATTGAGATGTTGTATATAAAACCGGGTGCCCCAACAAATCAATAGAAGTACAATACCCAACTGTCCATGCCACAAATGCGCCTTAAAATATTGTACCTACTACATTTTCACTGGTTTGTTTTTCGTATGAGGTTGTGCTAGCTTCTAGTGTCAGTTTATCAGGCCGCCCAAGGGCCTCTGCCGTGGCTTAACGACTTCTATCAATCGATAACAACTGGGACCGACGGCTTAATCTGCCCTCTGAAGTACGGAGTGACAGAAAACCACACATAACTTGTGAAAAGTAATTGATGCGCGGCCGACGATCTATGCCGGTATCGTTGGATCCTAAAGCGCACAAGTTACTGCTTGGTCACCATCACTCACTAACATGTAAGACAGGAATTCTCTCCAAGAATAAGTCATGGTCCTTCACTGCTGAATGGATGTTGATTTATGGAACATTCTGTAAGTTCATGAAAGTAAAAATAAAAATGATTTCACCCGCATAAAATTAAGTTAACGAAACTTATTACGTAATTCCCAGTTGTCACCACTAATGTCACATTATTAATGGGGGTGACAACTGGGAATGATCATATAATTTTTTAATATTATATTATTATTTATAGGTACATCTACCAACCTTTGTTTTACACATCTTGCTGGTTGACTGGTTGATATCTCGTTTTTGCATTAAGTCTGCTTTTATGTATAATTACTGTTCAATAAAAATAATAATAAATGAAATTAAATATGGCAGCAGCAGAAATAAAATGTAACAAAAAAAGCTTTGTCATTCATGCAGTAAATCTAAAATTAAGATAAGTAATTAATAATACTTGCTAGAGACAGGTCATGCAAGCACAAATTATGTTTATTTACATTTAAGTATACTCACCGCAGTATTTTGGAATATATATGAGCAGTTGACGTATCAATACCAGGGCAATGACAAATAGATACCCAATGCCATATACACAGGTTACAAAACAAAACGCCAAACTGCAAAGTTACATATAACTTATAAATCCAACCATAGTCTGATAAAAAAATATCAAGGCACATTCATTAATGGACTATCAGGAACTTGCCTAAATTCGTAATAGACATCATCACAATCCTTAGGCAATAATATATCTCCATAGAATACAAATGGATGGCATACTGTCGTCAGACCCAAGTTTGTGCCAAAGAGCAATGTCACAAATGCAAATATTTGTCCAGCCAAGAAGTAAATGTAGTTAGGTCTTAGAACACAACAGTCCCACCTGTAGTTAAAAAAAACATATTATGAGGTATGATAAAAAATATAATTCTTAGATACCTATGCTTTTATAAAATGCTAGCTCCAGTAGCTATTGCACAGCACTTCATCCACACAGACTATAGTTTATTGCAATAAAAAATTAAAAATGCTTTTTTTTTGCTTTCTCTAATTTTATATTATACAAAATTTCATTAAGATCAATTCAGCTGCTCAATTATTATTGTAGGGGAGCAGAGTTACTTTTGCTTTGATGATATTTGTAGGATGTGCTTAGTATATTGTAAGTTTGTTAAAATAATCCACAGCACTAAGGAACTAGAAGTGATATTAAATTTGAGGCTCTAACACCTTTAAAAACTGCAATATTCAATATAAATTTAGAACTACACATTATTTACTTACCATATAGAATGAAAGAACCTTTCATTGACTTCAATTTGACATATCTGGCAATAATGTGAATCTGATGTTAATACTGGGCTGAAAGCCAAGAAACATAACATTTTTAATATAATTTATAGTAATATGTAGGGAGGGCTTCTTTTTATCTCATAAAACTCAATGAGGTGATAGATTAATAATCAAGCAACCAGTCAAATGTTTTGGGATCAAAGCATACCTACAACAATTCAAAATACATTTTGTCTAGAAACTTGAGATAGTTAAGAGGAGGTAAGCCTAGCCTAGCATGTTTAATAATTTTATTATGTATAGTTTACCTGTATTCCTTTCCCTTTGAAGTGCCTGTAGCAAGTTCAAAGTCAGCAACTGCCTTCATCTTGTAGAAAAAATAACATGAACAGGCAAGTAACAGTAGAAATATGAAATTTTCTAGCTGCGTTATCTCCAGCAACCCCAGTATGCTTATCTCGAAGACTAAGAACATTGTGGCGCAAGAAGATATGGTCCAAGAGAAGAAAAATGGTGACCTATAAATAAATATTTGCAATCAACTTCGTTCATGCAGAGATCTATAAAATAACCTACCTAGGTTATGTATTGGTTTTATATTTTCGTAATCTAAGAACCTACTTCTATTTGTGCCCAAAATAAATAGACTGGTTCAATATTATTCAATAGCTAAGTACGTACACTTAGAAATAATTACATATTACCTACATTTTATTATTATTCTAATTAAAACTTTCCAATAGTGAAATTAGGCTAACTAGTATTTACTAGGCTGGTAGGTATATAATGGTAAAACCTTACCTATTCTTTTGCCGTGGTCTAGAATATACATACAAAGCTCCCATTCCGATTACAACCATAATAATTAGAGTTATTGCACGCGAAATTGTGGCTATAAGTAGTAAGGTAGGTAAAATTACGTATGGTAGAATAGCATCCAAGTCAACTTTCTTTCCTGACTTATTTGTCGCATATGGCCAGATATCCTGTATCGTAAGTGTTGTAGTCACCATTGTTATCAACTTTAAATAAACTGAAAATCGAAAAACGCTGAGTTTTGTAAAAGTAAAACTGTATCACAACAAATAAACAGAGAGAGAATCACCAATCAATCAACACACAGTCACACACAGTCAGTCACTCACTAGTCAGTCAGTTGACAGACAGTTCGTTTGTTGAAGTTCGTTCGATTTGTGTTTATTTTTGTTTTAGTTATGGCTTCGCACGGCTTGTGCATTTAGCCAGTGTCAAGTATATTGTTATTTTAGTATTAAATTTCTTAATTTCACACAGCAATCCTCGTGGTCAAGTAGTCAATTCAATTATTTACATAGTCAATGTCACGATTCAGTAAAGTGGTGGATGCTTTACTGAAACTTCCTGGGAGTATTGGAAAAATGCGTAATGACGTTTTTTGAGTTTAGGTATATCATTCGCCTACACTCGTACACGTTAACTAACACTTAATGATTAATATTCCACCAATATTACACTCACTCAATATTACACATTAACACTCGAAGAAACACAAGTTTTAGAAAATAATACATAACCAACAACGTCGGACAACAACGGAGTGACATGACAGTGACAGTATAGATATACCTAGGTAGGTACTTTATGTTTTGTTTTAGCTTCGGTTGATTTATCGATGTATCTCGTTTTTCAATTATTGTTTCATAGTTTCTCTGTGTTTTTTCTATGTGTAGAAATTAGTGGACTTACCACAATTCTACCACTTCACATATTCCGTAATGTTTTTTGTGCAAGGTACTACAAATAAATGAAATTAATTTGAATGAAATAGTTTCAACCGAAGATAATACATTATTTATTATCTGCCTTGATGTCAGATAACTAACAAACGTTTTGAAACATTTAATAAAAAAAGAAAACAAAAGTAAAATTAAAACTATTTCGCTTCGTAGGTAGGTACCTACATAATATAATTAAATAATGTGCTTATATTTAATAGTTTTATTATTTTTTTTTTCCTCTATGTGGGTATCCAGACGTGGATGTGGCATGGTGCCAAGAACACTGGCTGCATGATAACTAGAACCTACTTAAGTAGGTAGGTACTTAATTACCTACCTTTAAACATACAATCATCACAACACTGCGTTTTATTTCTATGCACAACACATAATTATTATTATACCGCACCGGATACCGGCATTGTACGTAGATACGTACGTGTGATACTTAATACACCTATGTGAAGAGGATATCGATAAGGCGATATCCACCAAGGGGCCCGGCCCGGATCGGTGGATATAGACACCTCCGAAATAACTCTTGGGCAAATTGGGTTTCCTCTTGGTTTCCTTTCTTCACCGAAAAGGGAGTGATATACTTAACTAATTTGTAGAAACAACTACCTTCACTACGTGCCCGCACTGGGATTTTAATTAGTATTACACTCTGCTTAAAAGGCGGATTTTCTCCTACTAGGCCATCATTAATTTTATACCTAAGTAGGTAAGTAACTTCTTTAGGTGCTTAGATACAGAATATACTTATCTATACTTAACTGATGATTTTATAAGACGATCATTTCCGTTGTCACTAACCCGTCCTACCCGCGTTCTCCACTTTAGATAGGTCCCTCCCTCCCCATCTAATTAGGTATCGGTATTCATTATTGGAAAAATAGCCTACCTATCTCATGGTCGCTTCGTTAGAGTACAGTTGAGGACTCTAATGTTATCTTCATGGTTGGTTGACATTCAGTAGGTAGGTAAGTTCTGTCCTAATTAGGTGTTTCAGTCTCCACATTTCCTATTCCTCCCTACCAAACAAACAAATAACTAGGTACATAGAATAGCTACATACGCTAACGCATCTAGGATATCCAATATCAATGTAGGTAGGTAGGTTTGGTACCTTAATTTCTTGTCTACCATTGAATTGGTACCTAGCCTCTTTGTCGTCCCTAATTAAAAGAAAAGATGCGGTTGTCTAGATAGATTGATGTTTATGCTTCGCAGTTGTTCGGCAGTTCATTTGCTAAAGAGGTAGGCGTCAAGCAGCAGGGGACGAGTCGCCGACATACATGCGCCATATCAATCAACAACAAAATGCGCGCGCATGCGAAACTATGTTTTTACCTTATCCGTCGCCGGCACCAGCCATCCGAGCCGACCGACCGACCGACAGTATTGATCGAGCCTCCGCCACGAAACGGCGACTCGAAAATGCGAGTTGCGACACCATAATTTCCGCGTCTAACCAGTGATAGTGCCCATAACGGCCATAACAGACTGAAGGATTTTTATGATGGAGTAGTGAGGAAGTGAAGTTTTCCGAGTTTTTGGATACGGACGACATGTCGAAGGTAAGTGCTAAGTATCCATAGGCCTGCAATACAGTAAAACCTCGCGATTCTAGGCTTGTAGGTAGTTGCGAAAATCATTGCCAAGGACGTTATGCGTTTCGTCGCTTTTCGGGAAAATGATTTCATAATTTCACTCAATGTTTGTGGATGTAGGACAATAGCTGCTAACCAAGTTACATGCAACCATCTAGGTACCTATGTAATATTTTCAGCATTTTCGCCTACCTAAGCCTAATTCTGTAAGTAGGCGGGTAGGTACCTAAGAATATAGGTACTTACCTATATTTCAGACGAGAGATGATAATTATTAATGAAAGATACTATATATTAGGATTTACTACGTTTGAGGATTAGGACAGCAAGGATCTTCTAAGGAATCAATTCTATTCCGTATATCTTCGGTGTTTCATCTACTATGCTAACTAAGAAGGTACCTACTTATTTGTTATCAACTTTATCTAATTAGTCTATATACTTAGATCTAAACGTGTTTACAAATTTTTTACCTATACTTTATTAAGTTTAAGTCCTTATTTTCTGCTACCTACCCTACTACTACCATATCTAAATAAGAAAATATTTTCTGAAATATTAAGGTTTATTACCTATTTATGTACCTACCTAACTAAATAGTTTTAACCTAGATTTTGTAGATAGGTACCTTTGTTCTTATAGATAACCAAGACGCATTGATTAAACTCGGCTACCGGTAACGATTGGTTATTGATTATTATTCAGTATTTTTTATTTTAAGTTAATGTCGTAAAGTCATGGGAGCTGGCAGATACCGAATTTTGCAAATTAACTAGGGTTTCACTGGTTAGTTCCAGCCTACAGGGCGACTACTCGTATCCGCTCGTATAAATAAAATCGATAGTGGCAACCTTAGTTATTCATGAGACTTCTACATAAACAGGCAGGCACTGCAGGCACCCTAGGCTATATTGAATAAGTAGAAGGATAGGCAGTGGACTTAGTACTGAATAGCTAGTAGACCAGCTGTATTTTTCTCTCTTATAGTTGTGGTGTACCTATTCATTAGTTAGGTGCAGTTAATGTTCACGACAAGGTTGATATAATGTATGTAGCATAATAACGCTGGGGTAGGTATGTAATAGCTAGGTAGGTAGATACGTAATACTTAGTACCAGTAAAAAACCTTTGGGTTGTTATTAAACTATTTAAAACAACAACCAACAGTATGTCACGATAATAGTAGATTTATAATATACCTACCTAAACTGGTACCTACTGAAAATAGTGTTAATGAATGTAAACTAGGCAACATTTTGTTTCCATAAAGATTTCTTTGTTCGAATTAAAATAAACAGTCAAAGTAATGACATCATTGCTAAGGTTCCCTGGCCCCTTCGTAGCTATATGTATAACTACCGACATAAAATAAAACACTTCAATTAAATCCAATTGTTTGCAAATTTATATAAACCTGCAAGTAAATAACGAGTGAGTCTTTACATGCATAGTTATAAACTTACCTACCAAAGTTCATGAAAATCTACGTCCGAAAATATTTGAACATATTATATATACCTACTTACCATCGATTGTTAATGAGAATAATAATAATAATTGTTCTATAATATTTGTGTCTAAAATATCGTTAAATATCTCTAAAATGAATGTGTAGATAAGGTAAAGGATTGGAAAACAAAAGTTGCTATTCCTAAGTAAGTAGGTACATAAATAGTTTGAAGCACAATAATTTATGTTTAAAGATCAGACATTTAGTTAAATGGCCTTTTGTTTGTGCTTGAGAGTCGTGATCAGTTCATGAATATTTATTTGTACTCACACAAACTGTCAGCAAGTAGGTACAAGCAAAAATATTAAGTAAGTATAATGAATTTACAGTGCCTGATCTTCAGGTTAGCGCTTACGTCATTGCAGAATTCAACAAAGGGTTATTGACATTCGGTCTCACAGCTTTTTTGTCTGGAAAGAGATGAGAGCATCATCCAAAAGATATAACAAAAAACTAATTTTGCAATAAAGCTCCCAACATTACGGTCCAAGTAGGTACCAACCGATCACATCCATTATTCTTTCCTTACGGTGCTGTGTCGTTTTTATCATACAGAAAACACAAACTTTTTGTGTTCATTTCAATTCGTTATTTCGATTCCAGTGTCTCATGAAAGTTAGTCTTGCAATCTAAGTACCTATTTCTTATTGGACATACCATTGCAAAAGGTGCATGCAACTGACAAATTTGACAGTCATCGATTGAAATCGATAATTAAAAAATATGTCTTCAGTTGCATTTGCACCACACCCTAACTAATGGTTGCATTCACGAAACATGACGCGACGAGCAGAGTCAATCAATACCGTTTCATGCAATAAAAATATAAACCTGTACCTATGCAGGTTTGGAGTTGATATAAAATATGCAAGTCATACAGTGCCTCGGACGAAATTCGCGATTCAAAACCAGAATTATAACTGGTAGGTACTTAATTCTGAAAAGCCTCAAGCCCTTGATCGAGAAAACAGGCTGCTGGCGCCGTCGCGTCGTTGTCGTGTCAGACATAATTTTTTTGGAGCATTTTTATTCTCATGAACTTTTATAGTGAAATATAAATAGCATAGTAGTCAAAGCTTTAAATGGTGCGATACATTATTGATCGACGGATGCCATGCAAGTTTTTTTAATCTACACTTTACTATCATTATTTCTTTAGGGTTTCACAAGGCTCTAGGACTTAGGACCATAATTAGGTACAGAGGTACAGCTTAGAAAACGTTGCTGTTCGTTTGTTCGCCTAAGCTATTGTTTTGATTGGCTTCGTGGAGCTGATTGCAATAAACGTGAGGTTTACAGTACTGGTATCCCGCACAGGACAAATTTGAGTTAACCACTGGTTTTTTCTTGTACTGGGTGTTTGTGGCCACAATAATTATGGTCCTCGTAGTTGCCGTATGGTTCTTATGAGAGTCTATTTATGTGATTGTTAAACTTGTAAAAGACTTCCAATAATAAGTATTTATTTGCAATATATTTCCGGATTTCAGGACCCCGATTAAAAGACACGGTAGTAAAAAAATATCGATGCAAGCAATGAAGTTAGTATCGATTGCACGATTCAACCGTATCCGACGGTGCGTATCGGTGTGAGCAATCATCAATAATGTATTAGCTACATTCGTAGTTCGTACCCATTAACTTACCAGTTAGCATTACAAGGGAAAGTCACTTACCACTTCTGCATTTCAACTCTGTTGAAACTACGTTTATAAATTTAACACGGAGTAAGAAACATGGAAAAGGAGAATGACAGGTTTTGGTCAGGTTCTGTGCGCCAAGTTAACCGAAAATACTGAAGTTGAAGTAACAGTTATGTTGTCAAAATCCAGTGAAATTAGAAAATAATCACAAGCAAGATTAATGCTATTATTATGCTCGTTAGCGTTTGCTCGTTGCGTCACTATTGTGTTTGCTTCTTCACTGAACAAGATAAATTCATAGGTATTCCATTGTATAAATGATGTGCTATCTATCTACTAGTTCTTTTAAAACAACTAACGATAAAGTATTTTTATCTCCACGTCTGCAAATGTGGTTGTCTATTAGTCCAAAACTTTCTTGTTTTCTTTTTGTTTTGCGTAAAACATGATCTTGTCCTACATAAAGTCACGTAGCTGAGACAAAGAAGCGGACACCACTGGCCTGTTGAGATTAACCGGGACACGAGCAGCCTATCAATATATTATTTATCTGTTTGTTTAAATACCTTTAATTATTTACTACATACATCCGTGCGTCGTTTAAAATTTTGACATAATTACCAGTTTTTTATAACGAAATTTTACATTTGACACGTACCTACCTGGCACAATTTTTTATACTTACGAGTACATAGCTTTATGGACTTGCACACAAACTGGCCTGTAGTAGCATTTGCTCTGAATTTAGCTAATTTTGAAATACAATGGCCTATCTATCCTAATGCTCTTTATTGTTATGATTACTACACCAATAAACAATGGTTGTGATTAAATATTAAATGTGTTACGTCGACTGCAGTTGACGCACCCAATCAACGGACCCAATTAATGCTAATGACCCATTCAATAATGTTCGTTGTTATTCTTTTACGCATGTATAACAGTAGTAACAGTAGTTTTGTTTCTTTTTATATGCGTGTCAAAATTGGATTCAATTATATTCTAGAAATCTATCTTATATCTAACGAAGTAGGCATACTTATCTACTGTTGACCATGATATTCAACATCACGGTCTGTTCCACTATGTATCTATTTATACCTCCATTTTATTGTCTAGTTGTGTATTTAATTTATATTCAGAACTTGTTCGTTGGACTTGTAAATCGTGTATTTTTAATCGACTGTTAAATCGGACATCAAGATCCTTGGTTAAGCGCAGTTGACCTTAAGTGTGTTTTTTAATGAGTAGTTAGAAATAAAACATGAAAAAAATTACAGAATGAAGACGCGGAAATTGATGTTAGCTGTTACCTACTAAAAAGAGGAAGGTATTTGTATTTGGTCAATAGAACAGGCAGATAGTTATGTATCCTGTTACTGAAAATGATTTAATTTGTATAAAAGTGCTTACCTTTAGTGCCATGAGTTCAGAAATACCTAGTGTGAGGTACATAATTATGTGTAGTGAGTAACCCCAAAGGGGTCATCTAAAACGCAAAAAGACAAGCCATCGCTCTAACCATTAAGTAGGTATTTTATAAAGGGCAGTAACACCACAGCATAGAGAAGACTAGAAGACCATTGATCTGATACTTCATGATATTGGTGAAAATAATGTTAGTCATGCTATGGAACGAAATCACAATATTTTAAAACAATACCAATTTCTAGGTAGGTATACCTCCTCATTTTACAAATTACGAACAATAAGTCTTACTTAAAAGACCCGTGGCTCAGACAGGTTCTGAGTATCAGACCTATCGACCTATCAGACTACTACGCGAGATTATTAAGCTCTGTAAAAAATTTAAATGATAAACCATAGGTATATAGGTAGGTACCTACCACTATTCACTGCTAAACTAAAATTAGTGTACCAAGTTACGCTCTAGCTAGTATCTTTGAACAGATAAGGATAGAGTTTTATTCACAACCGCAAAGCAATCGTTATACGGAAGACACGAAAGACAATGAAATTAAAACGGCTGCAATATACCTAAATGAGTCCATGATACTTCCTCGTTTTAAGGTCAAAATAATGTTGTTCAATTTGGCCTATGTTCACGTTCAGTATACTTACCTTTGATTCGGAATCTAACGTGTAGACTACAACGGATTGAACATTTGGTTGAATTAATTACCTAAATTATATAGGGGAGACGGAAGCAAGGTATTTTATATCACCATGAATATGTTATCACTATTTTATCCATCACAGTACCTAGCTAGTCATTTCCTTGGACATACTCGGAACCTACTTATTCCTTTCTAAATTGGTTGAGCATTCGTGCTGTTTTCGCGACATCCAATTCGCCAGATCTTATATTACAAGATGTTCTACGCGTCAACCTCGCATGAAACGAGACGCCGCGGTAACTAAGAAGCGAAGACATTATTAGAGGCAATGTCATAGTATAATTCATTCAATAATTCATATCGTAAGTAGTTCTTGCTAGAGGCGAGCGTAGCGCTCTACAGAATCCGATCGATTTCTTTACAGTGTAACTAAATCGCTCATATCGTGATATAATTATATGTAAGTATAATATCAATGTGTTCATTGATTGATTGATATAATAAAATAAATAAAGCTATACCTACCTACAAAGTGTAATCATGTAGCGTTCAAGGAATATATGCATGAGGAAAAAAATACATGTCTTATATGGCAGACTTCTTCACACAGTCGTGTTGAGATATTGATCTTACTGACTTTATTATACCCGCTTCAACCAAAAGGTTCTCATATGCGTGCGTTCTGCAGATACTGAGCAGGTATATAGTAATGGTAAATAGGTTTTCATACACAGACGAAAAGATTTTCCAATCCTTCATCTCGCTCCAAGATACAAAGATCACAGAATCTATATGAGTTAACCAAATCATGTCTACATTATGTAACTGACTGATGAGCTGACGATAATCACGAACGCGATAATGTTAACGACGGACCCACTTCTTGACCATTTGACTCGGTATGTAGTTAGTCAGTACATATCGTTATGAGATAACAGAACTCTCTTTTTTCTTTGTTGCTAACTGTTTACTCACCGTTCTCAACCGCTGACAAAAAATAATGACGTAATGATTGTGAATCTGAATATATCCAAATATAGCTGGCTGGCTTTAATGTGTATCTAATTCAATAGGTAAAAAGACTAGAAATGCATCACTATTTGCCATGATGCCGCTGTTGCGAAATCGTTTAAAAATGAGTAGGTATATTATAATCATTATGTACTTACCTTACTTATGTATTACTCGTATTGTATAGTATACTACTATAGTAGGTACTTACTCTCTACAGACAGTAGATAAGCAAAGAGAACTAATTTAAATGTTGACATGACAGTGACCTCTGAATATAAGTATACCTATCCAACATAATTACTCTGTCAAGAAAGTACCAGGAAACAATCAATAAACAATCCACAAAATTTTAGTTCTTCATCCATAGATAATATTATATTGTCTTCAAAGTAACTATGCTCCTTCAGCAACGATAGGTATACACATACGCCAACGAATCATCTAATCATGAAACACTTGTTCCGAAATTGAGTTTAGATCTCGCCGCGAATTCTCTTTGTCTTCTACCGAATGAATTAGGGTGCCACGAAGTGCTAATATGAATATAGGAAAAATAAAGAAGTCGGCTGGAGCCATAATCTGGGGATAGGTAAGGTGGTATTTGTTGAGTATTTGGTCAGAAATTCGTTCACTAGTGCTATTGATTTTTTTGAGTTTAGGTCTTTGAGGACTAGCCGAGCGTCAACATTATGTTTCATAACCAAATGATAATTAAAATGGTACCTACGTATCACACTACGTATCACGTCACACGTCGTGATACACAGAATATTCAGCGGCTATCTCTCTCAAACCTCAATGAGTATTTCATTCATTATTTCCTTCACTTTAGCGATGTTAATAGCCTTAGTTGAAGACGTCGATGGCCTACCAGAACGAGGTAAATCTTCCATCACATCACGACTGCTTTTGAACGCTTTTAACCACTCATAACGTGTTTTTGATAAAGTTGATTTACCGGAAACCGTCTGTAACATTATCTGGGAGTCAGAACACGAAATTCCATAGGTGATGCAAAATGTTTTTGTCAATTATGAAATTCGCACACACTAGATATTATGATCTAACTAAAAACAGCACTGGATATTTTCTTGACTGAGTGTATAAATATAATATCGGTAAGTAGTTTGATATCCAGTTATAGAAATGAAACTAAATAGGCACCTAACGTCGCTGAACCAACATGGTTCCATTCCAACTAAGTATGCAATTATTCAGCTTTTTATATGCCTGACATTTCCCATTGTAATCTTGTTTTCTCAAGAGTTTTCGCACGATCTTAATCTCAAATATACTGAAGTTATCCATCTTGTGTGTCACGCAACGGGCTTATAAGTTTTTTTTAAAACTTACTAATTGAATGTTCTCACGAAAGCGAAAGGCTACCTGAACATTCTAATGTTTCTTGTTCCGATTTCATACCTCTTCCTTGTCTGAAGTGCGTAATTTATAAAGCAAAAGCTACATGGCCATATTATCTGTGCTGGGGGAATGTAAGCCCCCTCAAGTCTCTTTATCTCATACTAGCTGGTGCCCGCGACTTCGTCTGCGCAGGATTAGTCTTTCGAGTAGCTTATATTAGCGTGGCGTAGCGTAGTCGTATATTTTGGACAATGCTCATAATATCTTTATAAATTGTAGCCTATGTGCTATTCTGATGTATAAGTTATATTATTTTAAAGTTTCATTAAAATCCATTCAGTAGTTTTTACGTGAAAGAGTAACAAACATCCATCCATCCACACATACAAACTTTCGCGTTTATAATGTTAGTAGGATAGGATTATTATTATGCCCTGTAATTTAGCTGGAAATAGTGTCCTTCAAACCGGAACCCAGTAATGATGGCACGCCACTGTTTGGTGGGTGAATATCTGGCAAACATAATATAATAAGATACCTTCGTGAAAAAGACGTCAGTTTTTTGGTTTCCCTAAAACTTACTCGGTTTAACAAGTGCAGGAAACAACAAGTAACAGATTTCCATTCTCTCTTAATTGGACAAGTCGAGTAACCGCAGAAGTTCGGTAGATTCAATTAGACCCATCAGCGCCATCCGCCTTTATTAGATCATCTCATGAAGGTCATGGTGGATTATTTACGTACTAGTATGATTATAAGTAGTTGTTGAATTGCAAAATGTTAAATGAATAATAGGTTTATGTTCATTTTGATAAGCTCGCGGTTGCAGTAGGTACTTACCGAATATACATGTTTTGTAAATTTTTATCCAGCTATTACCAAACGGCAAAATGTTATGTACCTAGTAGCTTCTGATTGACTGTTATACAAGCATATTATAAAAGGTATAGGCAAGCATGTATGTACCTAAGTCATGTCTATAATAAAACCATGCTCACTTCATTATAGTATACCTCAGATTCTAGGATTTCTTGGGTACCTACTTACCTATATATGTATTATACTTAGTTTAGTATATCGTAGCACAGAATGATGTCAGTACAAGAATTGTACTACACATATTATAAGTACGTATGATCATTATCTAAGCTGGGTGGTTATTTTGTGTTTGATGGCGTAGTGTGTCAATGTTGTTGATGGTGATTTGATATTATTATCAGAGTCGTTTAACTACCTGAAGTAAATCACCATCGGTGAGTATAATATTAGAAGCGTTTATTTAACTTGCAATGTTTGTATGTACAAATCTAATTATATGTTTGTATGTTCATTTCAAATCTTGCAAGCTCAATTAGAACCACGTCCTCTTATCCTACTACGTTCTTGATTTTTTTGAGATTGGTTCAGTTTTGATGACAATGCATTTTTCTTATTAAAAAGTATTTTATATTTTGAAAAGTATGACATGCCCTGGGGTTTAAATGTTTATAGTCTCCGCCGCCGATTGCTAAACTGCTTTTCGTATTATATATTTGGCTAATAATATAATTATCTCGTTCGATTTCATCAAAGCAAGCTTGTAATACAATACCGGTTTGTTTAAAAACAAGTTTTTTTACACGAGCCGACCGCAAGTTGCAATATTATAACGAGGTTCCCTGGTGCCATACACATTTCATTTAGTATGGATCAAGTAGGTATGGATAAGTAAACGTCTACCTAAACAAATACATTTTTATTAAACGCATGTACCTATGTTTACTGAACTTTGGATGACAGACAATGCTTGGACACTACCAGAATGCTATTTAGATAGGATTAAATGATTAAACTGACAAAATTTGTCATATTTTAAGTAAGTACGCCACTATCCAGTATTTGTATTAACGATTTATCAAATCAGTGGTGTGAATGTTTGGAGTGCAAAGATAAATAAACTTAGATAAAAGTTTACTTAAATGTTCGATTATTACAGAAACACGCAAAACATACATAATTTAGTTAAGTTCTGAATATAACTATTTTGATTCGGTACCTAGTCAATATTATGATATCTTACTTATTACATAAATAACACTAATGTTTACCGAAATAAAGAGTTATTACTATAAATACATAGAGTTAGCAAAATGGGCTGGCTCGTAAGTGTATCCGGCCATCCATCCATCAACTATCGAGTCAATTTTTAAAGATAGCAAAGAATAGTTTTTATTTATCATCAATCATCATATTTGTTGGCTAATAGATTGGCAAGATCAATAGGAAAATAGGTACTTACATATTTATTATTGTTTTAGAGTGGGCGGGTTCGGCCTGCTTTCCATCTAAGTATAACCTTATGTTTTCATGTCACTGTTAGTGGGTGGAAGTTTCACGTCTTTATTTCTAAATAAGTATTTTGTATTTTACCTGTATGCCAGCAAATTCAGCAATTATTCTGGCCTGACAAACTCAGACACTAGAAGCATGGTGCTACCTCATTTGCCAAAGGCAAAAAGAAGCAACTCTTGCATAATATTTTTCTATTAACCGTTGTTGTATATTTGCCCCCGCTCATCGCCATTAATGCTGGATATGAAAGCTTCCAGTTATGTATGATTCCAATCCCAATATATTTTACTTTATTACTTTTACAGCCGTACAATGCATTTTCACGTTCTACATACCTATCTAATCTTTAGGGCGTTTACGCTTAGGTAACTAACTCCACAGTTAACTGATAGCGATGCCGCAAACTTAACAAGCAGATACAATAATATACTCATGATATCTTAATATATATAAATCTCGTGTCAGAATGTTTGTCCTCAATGGACTCCTAAACTACTTGACCGATTTTAATCAAATTTGCACAGCGCGTGCAGTTTGATCTAACTTGAAAGATAGGGTAGCTTACATCTCAATTTATAGTCGCAATAACAAAAACCTTAGCCACAGCAACGCGTGGCCGTGTCTGCTAGTAATAATATATGTATAAGTATTGTACGGAAGCATAGATTACCCAATAATTACTTCACGTAAGTACGTGTGCGTGGTTTGAAAAATATTTCAATATCTTTCCAATAGTTTCTACAACTTGTACCTATGTGATAAGAGTGTTACCTAAGCCGAGTAAATTATAAGCCTACCTAACTAACACGAAGTCTGAACACTGTCTACTTATAATACACAAATAGAAGACGGAAGTTTTATCATTCAAAGTGCAAAAGACGGAAAGAATTTTCTAATGAGCAATTATGAAACGACTTTAATTAATTCATGCTTAAATGTTGCAATGAATGAAATTCAGGTATTTGTAGAAGAATCTGGCTGCGAAGCCGCGTTTCCACTTAGGACAATGATTCATTTTGAGTCTGCGTTCTTGCTGCTCGCTTGTGAAGTTGTGCGTTCGTGACTATTTGCTCTGATACCATTTCTGCGAGGTGAAAATGGTACAAATCAATCCGATTTTCCACCAGACATGCTATTTCTGCGGAACACTTAGTTCAATTTGTATCGTTAGTTATAGTTTACAGAAATAATACAAATTTGCGGAATATTAAACTGTGTGTGTGTCTAGAGTTATGTATAGGGTAGGTAAAAATCTTGTGGGTAGGCAGGTAGACATTAAGAATGCTCGCTCACATAGGTTCTACATTTTATAAGTACCATATACCTACTTACCCATTTTTAATTCATAATTAACATTGTAGGAAGACAGACCCAATTTTAAGGCATCATCTATATAATTCATTGCTTGTGGTTTTGGTTATCCTCAACTTAGGCCTGTGCTAGATCTAACCAAACACTTCGCGATAACGTGCGCGATGAGTGATGAAATAAGGAAAGATACGACCTTACAACAGCATTTGCATCACCCAGCTATACACGGATCCAACACAAATGGCTATGCGCTATGCATTGAAGTCACCATGCGTGACAGTCCTCTGAACCGTGATGAGCAGACAAACACGAGGGAGCAGTTAGGTTCAAGTTTAAAGAGTTTATTACACATCGAAAGAGAATAGCCCATGTTATTTACCTACTTCTGAATACTATGAATACTGTAAATGCTGATGATGAAATTTGTTCGTTTCAGATTCCTGTGGATAAGAATGCCAAGCTACGAACGTTAGAATTGCGAGGAATTTACTCCAGCAGTCATCCGAAACTGAAAAGCCTAGACACGGCGAGTTCCAGTGAAATCACACGAGCAGTAGATGCATCCGAAAAGTCGCATATCGAAACGAAATCGAAAAATGATCTGAAGGAGTCATTTTTTTCAAAGAGCTATGCCTCCCTTATCCCCAAAATGAGCTTAAACTTAGAGAAAGTAGTGGAGAAAAACCCCAGAATTCTTGATTTGCGTGAAAAGCTTAACGAAATTACAAGAAAGCAAGACCGCAATGTGGATAAGAAAACGAAAGCTTTGATCAACGATATAACACAACTCGTTGATAAGACCGATGAAGATGAATCCGGGCCCTACAGCCTACTATTTGATTTACAACCAAATACTTCTTCAACTTCTAAACAAAACATGGACACCGATGTATGGTGTAAACAAAAAATAGAAGCTACTAGTGATTCTAGTTCAGAAATTTCTAAAAAATCAACGTACTTTATCAACAAAAGTGCAGAGCGCTTACCAAATGTCATAAATTTTGATGATAAGCCAATGAAAGAATTCGAATATTCTTGCGAAAACGAATTTAATTTTCCCGTTAAGAAAACATTTAACACACATTCCAGATCTGATCTCTGTCTGCAGCTGAAGTCGCACATGTACAATCGTACATTTGAATCAAACTTAAGTCCCAACGACAGCTCTACGAGTAGACCCAACGAAGAAAATTCGTTAGATGATAGCTTAGGCATTTTGACCCCAGACCAGATGGACGATATTTGTTACTTGGAAAATGCATTTTCTCCGACAGTGGAAGGACTACCAAGTTTCTGTGATACTAATGAATGTAAGATGTCTCCTGATAATGGAGATACTCCATCGACAGATAAGACTGAAAGTAATTCTGCTGCGTCAACAATTCAAAATGATGGATTTGAATACACAAGCACCAAAGCTTGCCCATTTGAAAGATCTCTTGCACCTATTGTAAGTATGGATGCAATCATGAAAAGTGACGACTTAACTTTACCTTTAGTGAACGTTGCAGCCCCAGCAAATAATCACGAATTAATCAATGCTCAAGAAATTCAATCTAATAATTCAATTCAAAGCCAAATCTCAAAAGACAAAGTTGAAAGAGAAGAATCAAATTCCAATTTAGTGGATGAAGAGTTTATGCCCTCGATTCACAGTAGCATATTAGAACCAGTTAGTTCTATTGCTGAAAACATCGATAATTTAGAACTGCCGTTGGATTGCAAGCATAAAAATGTTATGATAACAAATAGAATAGAACAAACTCCCTCCCCAGAAGATCTACCACTTGATCATTCTGATATGAATGGTGAAATAAGTACTTACTCTCAGTTCTCAGCATCAACATTGCATGATACCCAAACTTATTCTGATGGTAAGAATGACTATACCAAATCGATGGAAACATCTAAGGTGTCGAACAGTTTCATTACGAGCATAACCAGCATTACAAGTTTGGATGGTTATCAAGGTGATGGAGAAATGTCAAGGCCAGTAAGCAGGGGAGCAGATCATTCAATGGAGATTCGAGAAGACGCCATAGAAATGGACTGGCAAAATGTTCCCGTGACTAGAAGGGCAGATCCAATGACGGATTCTGATTTCTTTACTGAGAGTGACGCTGATGGTCTGGATGATCACATGCAAAGAGGAGACAGAAGAGCGCAAGTTATTGATGGTGCTCTTTATGGTGGAAAGAATGGCAATGGAAATCCTCCACTGATTGTAAACAGGAATGAAGATTCCTGCATGGAATCTAGTGGAGTCTACACCGACTTTGAAAACCATCGTTCTTCTCCAGTTCTTTTAAACGTTATCGACGATATGTCGCCAGAAGGTTCTACGCCGTCTACTCGATCCGAATGCAGTCAGAAAAACAGCACCGGAAACATCAATGCATACTTTTCCCCCATGCAAGACAAGGAAGATGAACAAACACCAAAAGCCCCTTTCTTTGTTGATGAAGATGAAACACCAAAGAATACCAGTAAACGGAATTCATTGAACAGTGAGAAGGACGTGCGAAGTGTTGAAAAAAAAGAAGAGAAGAGGTTCACTTTGAAAAAGTACAAAATGCCCAAACGTGATGTGCCAAGTAAACTGAAGAGCATGTTGGCGAACAGAAAGACTGAAGCTGACAATAGCGTTCAGAGTAGCCCGAAAGCCGTTAAGAAAATAGACAGGCGCGAAAACTTATCCAAGAAGAACTCGATGGAGCAGAAGAGTGAATACAAAATAAAATCGTTCAAGGATATTAAATCGAAGGTAGACTGCTCCTTTTCACTGCAAAGATCGCAAACTTCATGCAGCGTCAGCAGAATGCTCAGCTCTAAATCCCCAAGCAGCAACGTAAAACCCAAAAGGTATGTTATTGGGAACCATCCTTTAGTAGTATATAGGTACTATCAGCAAGAGGAAATATTGTTGCGTAGAAAAACAGTAATAAGTACAATTTGTAGAGATGACTTTGAAGTAACTAAACCGTTTCTCACCCAACATGTATTTGACACATTATTTTCTTATATGTTAATTAGTATTTAAACGGGTCTAATTCGCGCACAAACGAATATCAAAATATATAATTTTGACATACCTCGACGTTTCGACCAAGTTACATCGGCCGTGGTCACGAGAAGACTATTTTCTTATAGCCGCCACATGCGTATGCGCATGGACCTGGGCTCGGCCAATGGCAGCGGCAAGAGCAGTTTGCACAGCTCGCAGAGTGACATCAGTGCCATCAGCACGCCTTTGGCCAAGCATTCGACGAGCCGCTTCCCTTTACTGAGTGAGTACATTGATTTTAATTACATTACTAATTAAATGCGAGATTTTAGGCAGTAGGATGGTTTTTGCCAATGACAGTTGTAATCAAAAGCCTTCAAGATCCTAGTTTCAATAGTTCGTTCAAGTAATTGTTTGCGCAAATTGAGGCAGTTCCGTTCAGAATGAATTTCCAGCTAGTTCAAACCTTCGCGGAGCCTAAAGATTTGTGCAACACCTATTAGTGCCGAAGTAATTGGTTTTACGCAGTTTTGCAATTTCGTGTTAACGGCGTGCATCACTGCTTTACATAGTTACCGTTATTAGTAAGTACCTAAAGTTCTAGGTCGCAGCTCTAATAGGCCTCATTTGTTCTGTAAGTGAGTGTTAAAATTTGGCTGAATTTCAGTGTAAATGTTAGGCTTCCCTTATTTAGAGAAAGTTCATTTATCACGGGACTACTGATAAATGTTAATGCTGACAGTTCAGTAAGAACAATAAGCTTAAATAGGCTTCATTTACCCAGAAAATGGTGTTTAAAATGTTTCATCAAACAAAGTCAAGCCTCGCTGTTTCTCTTGTGTTTGTTAGCAATCTGGACACTAATTAGCATAGGTATCTACCTATAGCAAACTCTTTGCTATGAGCGTGTCTGTGAGGTAAACAGTACGTTCACCTACCTACTAACTCATTAGCCTGGGAACAGATTCCGCACTTAAATAGCTCCGTTTTGTTATAAAAAAAATAGAAACATTTAGGTTCATATATTTTCAACAAGCTGCTTATCAAATAGAGATGAATGAGAACTGAAATCTATTTGAAAGATTGAAGTTATCACGTGTGCCGTGTCCACGCTGAGCCGGTGTGATAACAACGCAATAGTGTTGAAATATGTACTTACCTATTTCAAGGCTACACACCATTTTCATGGTAACTTGTGGCTCGCGGGCGGAAAACAATCGGCTCAGAATTAATTAATGCTTTCCTAATTTTTATCTATCACAATCTTTATCTTTTGCTGAACGGTTTTGTAATTATACTCCCATATTTATATATATTAAGTTATATTATGTAGGTAGGTACTTGTTAAATCCGTAACTGGACTGATTTTATTATATTAGTCATAAAAGGATTTTCATACATTAACATTGATATTAGGAGTTCGTAACAATACAATCTACGCTAATCATTATAAATGCGAAATTAACTCTGTTTGTTTGTCCGTACTTTTTCACTATTCAACGGCTGAATCGATTTTGATGAAATTTGGTAGATTGGATCTTGGAGGGCATACTCGTAGGATACTTCTTATCGCGATAAAACGCGAACGAAGTTGCGGGCAACAGCTAGTATTCATTACGTTCGAAAACTATATCCCTGACACCTTATGCGAAACGATTTCTCAATCCCCTTATATTATTATGAAACGCAGCATACTACGTAAGTACGAGTATACCTACACTTGCCTATTTATTAAATTAATAAATATAAGGGACTAACTATTAACAAACTATTTCAAGGTCTAAAATCAAGTTTCTGTCTTCAGTATTACCTATTCCATAAATCATTTCAAAGTATGGATTTCCCGAATGTTAATTTAGCTCATTTTCCAACTCATTGTTTTTACATTACGTAGCACTAGCAGCTACGTGTCGTAGAGCTCTGAGTTCTACCAGTCCCCCGTCTAATAATTCGGTAGTTCACTTATTGAGGCAATATTGTATACCTGGGCCATTAGCACTTTTCTAGGTTAGTAAGTATACTATGGAATATTTTATGTGGAAAATTGGCTAAGGTAAGGACCCCTCGAAGTAAAGAGGCTAAGCGCCTTGAATAACAAATAATGGTAACTACTTAATTATTTATGAACCAGTTTGTGCGTCGTCTTGGTACTAAATCAAAATGCTTAGAGGCTTTTACTAATGATGTACAATTACATGATAACTTAGGTAGTTGTTAGTTGATAGCTCTAGTTTCTTTAGAGCGCCTATGGACTTTATTTGGGCAATAAATTGTAGAAGTTCAAAGTAGTTTGCTCGTAAAGCTAACGATACGTAAACAGCGTAGATGGTAACGAACCGGCACGTTATTTGGCCCACGGGCGAGTTAACTTTTTTTTACTATTAATTGACTGTCACGAATGTCATAATGATATTGTGTCTATGCCAATTTGCTACCAACAGTGTAGAGGTAGTCGATAGGTAGGTATTACTAGGTTCGTGGTAGCTGCAAGTGGCGCTATTGCTCTAATCAGTCATAAAATCGGTTTCCTTTATGTTTTGTGTGTTTTGCTATCCGCCAAAGGGATAGGCAGGCCGGTGCAATCAAACTTATTGACATAATTCTACTCCTTTTTAACCGCCTTCCAAAATGGAGGAGATTAATTTTAATGTTCGTTTTAGTTTCCTAGCTCCTACACAGTTCACGGAGTGGGTACATTGAATGTAATCATGCTGTTGCTATAACATTATTGTAAGGATTATTGACTTACGTTAACACTCCCTTTATTTGAGCAGGCACTTATTTTGTTCTCTAACTAAATAGACCAACGTTCTAGCCTAAGCATGCGTCATCCGTTTCTCCGCAGTGTACCTATACGTTGGTATAGAAAGACTAAGTATACCTAACAAGATCTGGATCTTTCATTTAGCACAATAATTATCCTAGCTCACAGAGAGTGTTTCTTTTTATTGTTCCATTATAACGCGGTAGAACGAATTGATTAATGAATCACGTCTGAGTGTATTGCTTTAACAATTTTGGTAGGCTCTATGAGTTTATGGCATTTGAATATTTGAAATAAATTGAACTTTGTAACGTTTACGCAATTCTTAACTAAAACAAGCTCCTGACATTTCTATATAATATTTTCAGTCAGATTTTTGGTACCATGAAAAAATAATTATAAAAATTTGTAGGTGCCTAAATTAATGTGGAGCGAATGAAACAATTTATTATACCTAAAACTCTACCTCTCCCTAAATTTCCGCACACAAAATATTAAAAAGCTCTACAGAACTCCTACCAAATAAGCTGTCATTTTCATTCATCATCTCACCAACATTCATTTTCTCGTCCTTGCTCTACCTCTACGATCGCAAGAGCGACAAAAGTGCCTACCGGTGAGGTTATAGAGGTACTCGCCAAATCCCCTTGAGTCCCAGAAACAGCTGAGGTGCTGTCAAATCGATGCGGAAGGTCACCAGTGGTACAGGGAGCAGGCGAAGGACCGCATGGCAACTAGCGTTTCCTCTCGGCTGGGCCCGCTCTGCCAGTCGTCGTGTGGACGCGGCCGGCGCGCGCCGCACTGTCGCGACCGTGACGTCAAACTTGCACCGCGAAAATCAATGGATTCCCCCTCGAACCCAGGTTACCCGCATACCGCATTTTCACTAAGAAAATGCCACTTATGCCAGTGAAGTGTTAATTTAACGATCTTCGACCGAACCGCACTGATTGATAGATGATAATGACATTACCGTGAAAAAGCAACGCGTCACGTGAACTGTTCGCTTTCAAGTTTACTACTGTGGTGTCACAATTTAAGTTTTAATATTTATTTCATTGAAACGCACGTTAAGTTTCGTACTTTAACCCACGCCGCGTTAAGTTGCGTTAAGTACTGCAGCGAATCGTTAGTTTGTTGACTTGTAGATTTCGTTAAAAGAGTTGCAATAAGTTTTGGCAGCTCCTCCAGTCATGGAACGCTGCCTACTGTTCTGAAATAAATAAAAAAAAAACAACTTCTAAACTATTTGAATATCCGTAATTTTCATACGTATTATGGTACGGCCATCGGACAACTGGTTAAACAAGTTAAGTAACTCTACTAGCCATAATGTAAGAGTAAACAATCATGCGATTGTGTTTTGTAGGGTCTTGTGGCTAGATTGTATCTTGTTTTGGCCTCAGTTGTAAGCAAATGGGCAATGTTGGTTCTAGTAAACAATACCATTTGTTTCCTAAGAATGCAGATACCATGCAGCAATGCTTGTTGTCTTCGGTTGTAAAGTATGTAGGACGCAGTTGAACAAATACACATGTTTTACTATTAGATAGAGTATTCTCCTATTACAATACAATTCATATGTATACTTAGATGTGTTATTTCCAAATTACGACTTCGTTTAGGTTTAGTTTGACTCTACTAAAAATACGCGTGAACCTCTACGTAGCAGGTTAGCACCTTGTTCAGATTTGATTGGACTTTGTTGTCTGGTACGACAGTACAAAAATCGATATTATCAAATGAACCGACATGATACCGAGATGATAACCGATGAATATTCAAGTTAGCTGGTGCGGCTCTGTTCTCTACCTCACATGTAGAGACAGTTCCAATCGAAATTACTAATAGATAGAACGATTTACGAGGCTCATTAGAAACTATTATTCAATATGACGTTGGTAGATTACATAAACCATTGCATTGTATCGCGATAAAAGTCGTAGAAAGTAGTGCTCGGTACACAACTCTCATGCGAGCAACTCTAATTGTATAGCGATGGCAACAAGGCATAAACATGTTTTGCTTTGTGGAGCACACACCTTTCTCAAATAAAAAGGCGACAGCCTGTAATCGAAATCGATCGAAAACAACTCGAAATAAAATAGTTCATTATTATATTCATAAAATTAAAAACTTCATACATAAAGCTCTTCTGAAATTTATTTTTTGATACTTTTGAACAGATACCTACTGACGCCTAATCTAAAGATTTTAACTTCCAGAAGCGAATATTGAATTCAATAACAATGGAGGTGGTGTCGTAGCATTAGAGGCTATCACAAAATAGTATTCGGTTAATGCAACCCACTGCAGTGCATAAGCCTCTTCCTTATTGCGCCATTCATCCCGGTTTTAAGCCGAATTAGTACCTACCCACAACAAAAATAGGTAAAAGTATTAACTTTTTTATTTTTGCATCTGATTTTCATTAAGCCTCCGTAATCTACTTCGTGTTTCCAATCAGCTTCAATCTTCGCCTGCCCGCGCGGTGCACGCAAAAAGTAATTGTACGAAAACTGTTAATTGATACAGATAGCTCGATTCGAAAGCATGAAATCGGAGAGTTATAGATATTATGTTATACTTATTTTTTCACTTTTTCAGTTCCTCAGCCTTTAGACGTAATCTTATAACGAACAGGTTACGTTAAGATAAGGTGCCTATACGAGTGTGAGATATACCTACTCGTAGATAACATTTTATTGTTACATCACGAGGAAAATTATGAGTACTTTTAGGATCAAAATAACATTTGCCATTTTTTGTTTAGTACCATCGTGTCGTTTAGAATTGGTAGGTAGGCAATTGCGGACAAAAAAGATTCACGACCAAGATCTAACTGTTATAGCTAGATACGACTGCCAAAGTTGTCTCTTTGAGTAAACTAATTTATAGCACATCTTAGCGAGATAAAACACGACAGAGTTGGCCGATTAGTCCTATAAAATACGAATTCTAATAAAATGTGTCTTTCGATTCAAAATCAATTTAAAGTCTTTATAGCACAGCAAATATAAAAGCTGTTATTTTGACGCTATTCATAACAATAATAATATAGTATTTGCATACCAAACAATTGAATAAAATATTTGTGCGATTCACAAATATTTGGTTCTGGTCTGGGTGTGATGTGTACGTGAAATTATATGTCTGTAAGCGGTACCCACGATACAGAACCAATCCTAGTGTGAGGCTACGTTTTTTATAAAAACTTACAAACAACAAACATAGTGGTGATAGTGGAAAAGGGTATAGCCGTCCTAAAGCAAGAAGAGACGTCGAAGGGCTTCCATAAGTTCAGATTATTTAGAGATCAAAACAGGTGCTGCAGTAGTATATAACTAGATGATGGTGATCCAGATAAGGCCGTTTTACACAAAAACACTTTGTTTAAGTATGCCTTTTGTCCAATTTGAAAACATATGGGCAAGAGACATTTGGGTTATTTGTATGACAGTTGCAACTTCTCTCTCCGCGTCTACCTTTAAAAACGGAGACGGTATAAACTGATCTAGGCGAGTGAAACCCAGTGGAAGCCGATGCAGTGTAACGGGTTATTCTCGTCGATGGATTTGTTGACGAGCCGAGAAGCGTTGACCCCGACTGTAAAGGCGAAACCCACTAGTGCGAACTAACCGCCTGCTAAACCTACAACTCCACCGAATCAGCATAAGGCTCTGGCCGAGCTGAACCGTCGATAAACATCGATGAAATGCCAACGAAAACAATGAATCGTTTAATGCGGACAGTAAAATACTGAGGTTTATTCTCAGTCAGTTAGATTACAATCCTTGCTCAATTGTTCAGGTCTTAGTGCCGTGGTAGTAAACTCCAGTTTTTAGGCCACCTGTTATCGATTTCGATCGATGCATGACCTAGCTGTAGTCCTGCGTCAAATTGTCGTGGAAACCTATTAGCTTGAAGCCGCTGTAATGGTAAACATTGACTGACCCACATTCGAACACAATCCATGGCCTAAAAGCCTACGTGACATGACGTTAAGTTCTTACATAATTCATTTGTTATGTGTCGGGAACCATTTTTATCGAATCGCCCACAGTTCATTGCGGATGTCTTGTGGTACAGTCGAACAAGTTTTTAACGCAATACTAATTTATAGGTACCGCGAGCACGTTGATCAAAGGCTCTATAAGTCTTGCTTGATTGATTGCCCATTGCTTACGAAGCGTGAACAGTTTTCTACTAGCTAGCTACTTCCTTCAATAAATTGTTACTGGCCTATGTCATTATAACAAATCTATCACTAAAAGTAAATGTGCAGATCAATTTCGCAGTATCGAATTTCTAGACCGAAAGAAAGAGGTAAGATATGTAACTAACAATTACTTAATGCTAGAGGAAACTGATATGCCATTGTGATTTTCTCCAGCGTAACAAGATATGTTTTTTAATTCGCTTTATCTGTTTATTTAGGAGTTATTGCCCACTTTGGTCTAGATAGAAAAACGTAAACCGTTTGAACACTTACCGGTTAGCTGTTTACAGTTCCCGTTTCCAGTAAGGTTCTCGGTGATTGTTTAGTGCATTGGCAAAGTACAGTTTGTGGCATTGGAGTTCCAGCCTCCCACGACTAGGCGTGTTTGTTTTACTTATAAACTCTGACGTTTCTCAGAATCTACATTACTGGTCGTTTCATGCTGATGTAGGTTTACGAGTAAGTAGGTACTCTACCTGTAATAAATCTTGGAATGAATATTAAACGTTTTTGATAGTAACAGCTTAGTAAACTTGCTGTGCCGGTCGAGATTATGTAATGTTAATTTCGAGTGCCTTTTGGCACATACCTCAATAAACACCAATATTGATCGTGCTTATTTCCATGTCAGATGACATGGGTGTACTTGTACCTACTAATTTTAGAGCTGCATAAAAAGATATTGATGGAAATACTTCACGTCATGTTATTTACGTCTACAAATAGATATTTTGGCCTCTCCCAGTAGGCAACTATGCCTAACTACGTTACAAAAGATTTTAAATGTGAAGGTAAAGTAAAGCCTTGGCAAATATGTACATTAGTAAATTATTTTTTATTATTTGTTTGTTGTTTTTTGAGTCAAAGACACTTGCCATTTCCATAATAATTATGTTGTGCAGAAATCCACCTGGAAACATTACACAGTAAATGCAACTGCACATTAAACACATTACACATTTACACATTTTAAAATCTGCATTGTAGTAAGACAATGCAAGGCATTACAAAGGAGGATGACATTATTGCATAGCTTAACATTACTCCTAACAGAAAGTGTGACGAGAACCTTTTTGTGGTTTTGTGACCGCAACAAACCGGTCTCTACGAGATAGTTGTATCTACAGGTGACGGCATTAAGAACAGGTTCCTGATTGTGCTGTGGAATATCGACTTCTTTGTGTGTTGGATTGATATTTTGTAGGCTGGACTACTTTTACCTTAGGGCGGGTAGGGCCGCGGTTCTGCAACTTTTTGTCCCATATATGCTGGAAATAACCTTATAATGCCGTCCAGTTAAAATGTTGTTTATGGATTTTACACTTTCCTTATAAATTGTATGGTGGATTATTGTAGCTATACAACGGGATCTTAAAACGGTTACGTCAATAAACATGTTAGATAAATAACTCGAGCTATAATAGTTATTCGATTCGATACGTGTTATTCATACCTATGTTATTTGTGTAAATTCACGCTTTAGGTCATCTCGGACTTACCTTGTATTGTAACTATCATCGTATTATAATGGTTGTAATTATACTCCTATCCTATCACACCTTGCGCTTAGTTAATCCATCAATCTTATCCATTTAAGGCTGTGAATCGTGAGATAGTTCTGAAGAAAGCAATAACGTGGCTTTGAAAGCAAAGTAATTGCTACCTCCATGTTGTTTTTACTCGCTGCGTTTAGACGTTCACTACTTGGCACATTGGCGTATACTGTGCTGATACACTAAAAACAAAGATATGTTTTCCAGCGAATTCGATTTGAACACTTTTATTTTGTACTGTATTGTTAAGTATATAAGTGTTCTTAAGATTTTGTGCAGCTGTAATGTAACAAATTTTGCCGTCACGTTTTTGTTGTTTGATGGTGAAATTGCTACTATTATACACGTTTTGTGTCAATGTAAATGTGGTTTTGAATAAGTAAGCATACATAAAATTAATCATTGCTTGACTACCCAATGGTCACTGCAACGAAATTATTGGAGAAATACAACTTGATTAAGCCGAGTAGGTACTGGTAATATTATTTTTGCATGAACAGCTGCTGTAAAGTTTATATCATCAGGGTATATTGTTCATACATTGTGTCATACAACAATAATACAGAATTATAATTTGCAGCTATGTTTAGAGAGATATCTGTCAATGCGTTATCAGCAGACGAGAATGTGTCGCCAAGATAAACTATCAACAGAGCTATCGATGCAAAACTGACATGTCTACTTCAATGTCGTGCTTTGCACAACCAAAAGATCTCTCTCAAGGCTGAGTAAATAATTTGTAATAACGTACCTAACTGCTTACGTAGCAATAGGTTTTGCGAATTTAAAAGTCAATAGTCATAGAATGATATCATCTCGTCTTTACCTTTAGACTCAGACATCCGAATCTAGTCAATAAAAATTGTGCCCGTCTTAGATCATTTAATGCTATTTATTAACTTTGCTTTACCAAAGCATTTCCATGTGGGTATAATATAATTTTGGTTTGTATATTTGGAATCAAGAATAACGCTTTTATAAAAGTTTACTCTTTATCGAATACATGCATTCGCCTATAAATCGATCAGCATTCGCTTTCGAACACATATATCACATAGACACATATACACAGACCAAACAACTGCACGGACTCCGGAAGTTTTATAAGCTCTGAAAACTTGATTGCAGACAATACAATTCCTAGGGTCCAAAGCTGGTAGCAACAATTACACCAAAAAAGTATTTAAAAATACTGACAACGTTGCATGTTCGGAACGAGCTCGCGTAACTAATGTGAACGCGTTACGACTAACAATTTTTAATCTGACGTTACGTGACTTCAGTTGTATGTAACGTTGTTGTTGTAGTTACCAAGTCCGACTATCGGGATTGTCTCGATAATGTAAGCAAGCACACAATTTTTACGCTTACAGGAAGAAATAAAGTTGACTTCATTCATATTCCTGACATTTTTCCGGTGTCAACATTCATGGCGATGTCCAAAATAAAGTTGCAGTTAATATGTTTCGAAATAGATTTAACAACGTTTAAAATTATTAATGGCATATGAAAGGGAACTTTACAGTTTGAAAAATGCTTTTAGAACTTTTTGTGCTGTCATTTTATATACATTGCTTTTCATAATATTTAGGAAATTACAAAAAGGGTTATTGTTATATTTTCGTAACACAATATATTATACTTTATCTAGGTATGTTATGCAGTTTATGAGAATGATGATGATGAGAATATATGAGAATCAATCCACATAAAATGTGGTTTGCATAAACTTGAAACAGCGGTCAAAATTATAATATATATGTATTCGACGAAATATATAGCGCAGTGGAAGACTTCCAACTACTCGTCCAGTTTGGTAACTCTACCTACATTCTAGAGGAACGATCTCAATCAAACACCGGATGTTAATATGCATGTGTCCTCACGTGTGATTTAATCTCCTCGGCAGGCCCGTAGTGGGTGCCATATTATACCTACTCTATTAGAACGGTCCACACATCTATGATGCGATCACCGTTTATGTGCTCCTTTAAAACGAGATACAACAATATAAATCATGCCAAAAGAGCGTTAAGCGTCCTTGGAGAAGTCGGTCGTTGTATTTAACCGCTGGCTTACATAAGTTTATTTGATAGTTTAGATATTCATGAGCATAATAAGTATCAAGCTACTATTGTGATATGGATGAAGGAGTGAATTTGGTTACCAAGAATAGTTATTGTAGGCAGAGTTCCTTAGTACCGTCAGGAACTGCTAAAATAGGAAATACTTTGTGATTAACAATTGACCAACTCTGTCATATCACATGTAAAATCAAAAGTAAAAAGGACAGAAGTCTAGCTCACGTTAATAAAAAGAACACTAATACAAATTACAAACACCAGAGAGCATCAATCATTCGTAGACAGTATACGATGGTGTCATGTCAAAGTTTAGTTTAACCAAAAGTTGAACATAATCAGTTCTTCACGGCAACTGCAACTGGCAAACAGCCAGCCACCAACACTGCCGTTTTGTATATCTCTTACGAAATTTCGACAAAACTGTTGCAGTAACCAGGAGTGACCCAGTTCGGGATGCTCATGACATGTTTACTATGAGATATTACTAATGCATAACTATTATCAGTATTGCATTTAAAAAGAATAAACATTATTGATTTATTGTATGCTTTTAGTTTCACATAATTCTTTCAGGGTATCTTGATATCGATTTTGCGCATCGTGACTTCAGTATTTTATATTTCATTACGAGTTATTTTTCGGCTACGGCCTATGTACCTAACTACTGGGATATTTTCACAAATGAAATGTTACCATCGGTCCATCTAATGAAATAGCCTGGTTTAGGACCACACACGCACAAACTTTTTGGTATGTTTGGAGATTATTGGTAATTATTTTTAATTTTATAGCTACGAAACGTTATGATTAAGTACAGTATGTTTTCGAAATGTTCTCACGTTTTATTTCATATCAAATGTTTTTTTAAACTACTTGGATGACGTAGGTAATTATAGACTGAATTTAAAGAGCCATTCCATTTAGTACATACATAAAATATAGCAATGAGTTCAAGTCAGCTTGTAAAGGGTTTGACGCTAGACTGCTTGACATTATTCCTAATCTGATAGGGTTCACGCGAGCTCCTGAGGCTAGTAACCTAGGCTAACTGAAATAAATACCTACTTGTACTTAAACTTTTGAATTCCAAGAATCCATTTTACCTATAATGACTAGTGGACTCATGAATATGCTGCACACTGTAATATAATTTAGAGAATGGACTCATGAAAATACGGTCCACTCAATATAATTTAGAGCATTATGACAGTTTTTCAAGAATCGTTTCAAAGCCCGCCGATTGTAACAATTTTGTGCGTAACCATTGAAGATCCGCATGACCGGCTTCCCTGGCCTATTAACCAGCCAGGCTGAAACTAGACGTACAATATGTACATCGAGGAACCTGAACTTATGTCATTGAGGTAGTAGGCCGAATATCGCTGCGCTGATCGGATCGCATCCGCTGTGAAACCACTCGGCCGTGCTTCTTTTATGGGTGAGTTTGTGTAAGTCGTAGTGGGTCGCATAAAATATGTCGTGTATTTTAAGAAATATTTGGAGCGTGAATTTGTCTATAGGAAAGGTTGGTGCTGATGTGTCGTGATTCCCTTTTCTGTGAGTGCGCAACTTTATAGCTTACTTTAGTTTTATTCTCGTTTTGTATTTTTCGTGAACACGTCATGTTAAATAACGAGGGTTTGTGAACGTGGATATGTTATCGTAGTTGTAAAATTTACTAGAAAAATATCTCATTTTGTTTGAATGGTTTATGTAGGTACGTACTTATCAACAGAGAGAAATCGAATTACACTCATTAATCTCATTAGTATATAATGCTCTACGTTATGTAGAGCAAGGATATTTTAAATATCTAAAGTTGATTGTATCGAATAAACTGCTAATGCTTTAAAATCACGAACATGTACTTTTAATAATGGGGCAATTCATGCCGGCTATATCTCTTCGTAATGGCAGAAAAACTGCGGTTTGTTCTCCTCGGGTAGGTATTAAATAAATTGCACTTATCTAGAGGCATCACTGCGTTGTCTTAATGGCATCATCTAAGGCTATTTTAGTCGATGTACATAATCAGTTCATATCGACCTCTCAGCCTTCAGGCTTTGCTTGTTTAGTATGCATAGGCTTGGATGGCGGCATTTTTTGCAAGTCTCCTCGAATACGTGTATTCCGAATCGGATATAGAGTCTGATAACTTCATGAGTTTCTTGGGGCCCGTCTGTAAGACTTACTATAAAAAATGCGAACTGAAAATTGTACTGCGTAATACTAAGTGACGTTTAATAAATGTTTGTGAATAAGGGGGAATACCGTTATAAGAATACCGTTTTTATTACTTTATGGTAACTTGCTTGTCTTGTAAGTTCGATGTAAAAAAGTGTGTAGGCTATAATTACGAATTAGTTTTGTCATTACTTGGGTGAAGTCTTGTCTAGTGTTAATTTAAGTTTTTCCGCCAGGTATCTTATTGGTCACCGAAAAGATTAAACAATCAGTATAATTATAATAATAAAAATAAACAATTGGCATGAGTTTTGCTTTACACGTTTGTATAATTTCTAGTCGAATCTATCGTTCTTACTTCTTTCTCAGTTATAGAATCTGCGAGTGAATCCACCACCGCAACTATAATGCCACATAATATTATTTATGATGCTTCACTTAGGTGCCCTAACTGCGCTAATTATTGATTCGCTTGGGAAAATACCAGTTCGTGTTCACGGGCTAGGTATGTCGTTTTTGTCGGAGGGCTGCAAACATCCAAATTCGAAAACAAACCGCGTTTAATGCATTGGATGTTACGCAACCGGTACGTGCAAAATAGGCTTTATTCAACGTAAAATAGATAGAAAAAAAATATTTCTAAGAAAATTTAAAATGTAATAACGACATCTGTGTCAGGTTATTAACTATTAATGAATTTATATTGTCTTTTACGACAAAGCACTCGAGTTCATTAACCAAGTTAATTGGAATTATGGATGTTGAGAGACTGGTTTTAGTCGTCGAGAGTTTGGAAATCATTTGAATTTTATAACTACTAATTTCAATCGTCAATAGTAGGTACTGTATTCACGTCTAAGCCGTGTTTTGTGTCCAGCACCATAGAAATTACACATAGAATATTCAGCATCACACTATACATATTATTATGCATCTAGGTTTTTAGTGAACGCACATAAACATATTGTAACAAACACAAATTAGCATGATTGCCAATGCGACAGTGACTTGCCCCACAAGTAAGAGCACTATGCCATGAATTATTGTAAAGGTAACAAGAATGCAAAAGAGACTTCGGTTCGATACTTTTTGTATGAAACTTACGTCTCTCTGCCACTGATTGTAGTATCTTGCTCAAGTGCAGTCGGGGTGGGGTGGTAGTGTTGTGCTTGTGGGTTCGGTGGGAGCAGTCCGCGTGTGCTGTACTGTTTGGCAGTTGTGTCCGGTTATTGTGATCAATTTAATGTTGTGTCGTGTCTTTGTGATACGGACAGACAGTGACATCGGTATCTGGGACTGTTTGGGGAATATTAAAATAATTTAAAAGTATACATTATTTACTACAGTTTTATCCAGCGGATACGGATAAAAAATACGTTATTAGTAAACCTAAAAAATACGCACAGTGGTTAATTAGTGTAATCATAATATACTTTATTCCTTAATTAATAATTAACCCAGCAGTGAAATACCATAAAAGCTCTTATAATTAGTTCCAATTATTGGTTTTGCAATCCGGCGACCATGATTACAAAATAATTTTGGAGTCAAGAACGAGTAACGTGATCGTTGTCTTTTTAATACAAGTAGGAGGCATTAGCCAACTGTGAAAAGTTTCAAAATCTGAGATAAGCACTGGCCATATTGCACGCCTCCGTACATCTTTGTTCTTCTCTGTAATTTTTAACGCACTGTTGGCTCTAATAAAATCGGTAATCTTAGATAATTTCCAAGCAGCAGCAGCGGTTCATCTAATGACTATGTACGGTTTGAAGTACGTGCATAGCATTAAAGCCAGTTCAAGTACATGCTCCTGAGAAAGTTCTAAATGCAAACGTATGAAATTGCACAGATATTAGTCGGTCGGTGCAGCAAATCATAGATAAACCAACTAAATTGATCGCGTGTCTCACATGCATGTGGAAACATTTTGTTGTTTGTTTGAACCAAGCGCGCGACTCTACAAAAATGTCATCTCCTATTGAGCAAAATCTTCGCTTATTTGTTTACAAAACAAACATTCCGATCAAATTCAGACGACGGAGCCAAGAGACGCTAACCATGTTTCATTCAAATTATGTTAACTCAACCAACAATATTTATAAAACATTTCAAACTGTCCATCACTCGTTATATAATATGTATTTATGTACATACGAGTAAATACTCGTTGAATTATTTTTACTTACCTAACTTTAGACCCAGTCGTTAAATACACTCTCCACACAGTCTATATAAGTATCGTCAACCAAATCTTTGAAACACAATACAGCTAGCAGAAATAATTTATCTCCATGAGCTAAATATACTCTCCAGCGTTTGATGCGATCAAAACACGAGCCCATTCTAAAGGACAACACGAACGCGATCGTCCCAGAGTTATTTAACCCTGAAAGCAATGCTCACGAGAATAGCGCGACACTGAGGGAATCGGTAACATTCGCTTATTTACACAGCCAAGTGACTAAACCTACCTTTATACAGCTAAACTTAGAAGTTCCACTCTGTTTGCTTTCATTCCATCATTTATTTCAATTATGTTCATTTTGTTTTGCTTAGTCTAGATATAGATCGGTTTTCCAAGTTTAAATATTTTTACAAGAACTAACAATTACACTCAAGGTACGAAAGACAGTGTTCACGATTCTCGCGTAGACTTGCATAATGAGAGTAAAATACAGGCATGTTCATATTGAATACCAGTCAGGCATTCCAAAGCCACTTAGCGCCGTTTTTTGTAGTACGAAAATTACATTAGGTATAATGGTTCTGAAATCACTGTGGCACTTTCGTTAATTTGATAAATGATGTCCCAAGTCCGCGTCTAAATCGGGATCAATTAACTGCGTTCTAATTTTAGGTGTCCAAACTTGGCCAGAAATCTTGTTCCTCTTTATTTTAAGGAGGCGTTGAGTGATACATACGTATTGGTGTTACAGTTTAGTTAACGATGAAATATATAAGTGTGAAACTAATTTTATAAGACTTACTCAACTAGTAAGATTTGCTTAGCTCTCGTTTCCGCCAATCGCATTGTCAACTGTTTCAAACCTTGTCTTACCTATATCGGAAATAATAATTCTGACGATTTATTTACAATATTATTTACAATTTCATATTTTAGCAATTTATGTACCTACTAGGTAGGTATACATATCTGTTACATTATTTACTACCTTTTATCCACGTAATATAACTTACTGTCCCGCTTATACTGCCCCTGGTACATTTGACATGTTCTCATACTATAGCTTTATCGTTATATTTGCCTGTGTATTACGGAAAAGCTATCTCCGTCCGGAAATGAAGCCGTCGATTGGCTGCAACGTTTTCTCCCCGCTGATGTTTCCTAAGATATTTTACAGTCGAGTGAATTTTTAGAGGCAGTTTTATTGCTGGTTTCTACTTGATCGGATGTCAAAGCTACATGAAGTTATGATGTTTACGAATGTAGTGTATTAGTATTACTGTCTAGTTTTGATTAATTCAAATGTGTTGCAGCTTTTCAATGGTTAAAAAAAGTTATGTAGAATCAATAATAATTAGTTGTTAGATATAAATCATCATAAAATATAGTTATTATGTAAAAGCTAGCCGTGGCCATATTTTCGTCGTTCTATAGTAATATAGTGATGCAAAATTTGGTAATGTAGAAAGGAACACATTTTGTAATGTAAACAAAAGCCCAGAAATTAGTCTTTACGGGGTTCATTTGTCAATCCTTCGACAAACAAAATGACAAACTCATAAATAAAACATCTTTCCAACAATAAAGTTACGCAGATTCAATGACAAATGGCAGAACTGTCTCGCTTATAGAGCAAATCCTTTACACGAGAACGCTAATGCGT
The DNA here is from genome assembly GCA_905147375.1 of Hylaea fasciaria. NCBI lineage: Eukaryota > Metazoa > Arthropoda > Insecta > Lepidoptera > Geometridae > Hylaea > Hylaea fasciaria. Next base: position 5,994,340 of record LR990201.1, read on the forward strand.
GAAGCACCAGTTTGCAAAGAGCTCTCGGATTTCCCTTATTTTGGTTTTATTGTTTAATGTCTATAAAAGAACTGGGCATAAGGAGGGGTGCCATTTTATACTGGTGCATTAGTAGTGAGTCGACTATCGAAATAGACTGGGCGTTGCAATAATTATATCAGCGAATGTGCTTTGTTGACCGGAGAATTAACACGTGTGATTTTATGACACAGCTAAAAGAGTATTTTCAGAAATTCTAACAACGGGCTTTTATCTTAAATTTGCAAGTAGTAAGGCTGCATACCTACTCCAACAATAAAAAACTTAAATTTTGATACCACGCTACAGTGATACCGATTACGAAACGTTTGCCATATCATAACAAATTATCATCTACAGATATGAAACCCATCAAGTTAGATGACCGTCTATGATCAATCATAGGATATTAAAATATGTAGTATACTTATATGTGAAAAAAGTGTGATGTGACTAAACAGTGATAATATAACAAGTCTGACGGCGAAGTTCCTACAAAAGAAAACATGGAAAGATAATATAACCTGAGATTATATGAAGATTTTGAAGATGGGGGCACACGGATCGAAAGAAAAACTTTACAGAAGTAATTCAGAGAAGTATCCGTCCAAGTTACCGGTGCCGAACGATAAAAAGTACAAGATAGCGGTGAACCGCGAGAGATTCGGATCTTTTGGGACCAGAGGTAAGTTTCACTACCTACGTAAGAAGAATCTGTCTCAAACGGCACATTTGATTTTCTCCCTATCAGCTAATCAAGTTAATAATGCATAACTTTGTTCCGTTTCTAGAGTACATTAGTTTACATAGATTCTCTGCTTCAAATGAATCTACCAAATTACGATCTTCTTTGTTACCTTTTTTGGCTTAGCTCATGAATCATTTAAACTGTATATACGAAGAGCCCATTATTATTTCGGGGAAACTGCTTTTATGCTTTCAGCTAGCTCTTGTCGTGATTTATATTCGATGATATCAAGGTTTCTTGACTTCTTTAACTCAGGGTGAAAAGCCTCTTGACCTTGACGGGCCATGCTGAATAAGTTATGAGAATTAGTTTACTGACACGAAAGTTGAATCACTTTTACTTCCCGAAAAACGATCAATCACTTTTATCGTGCAATATTTTACTTCTGTTAAGCTTGAATGTCTTTCAAAACTACCGAATCGTGAGAGGCTAACAAAAGTGCATTTAGGTACCTACTCAATAAGCTCATTGTATTTCACCTTGCCGTAGTTAAATATCTAATGAGCAGATTATAAATTATTTAAAGTATGTACTGTCTTAAAAGTAATTCTGTGTTGTTTCCACTTGCGTGCTCAGGAAACCTTTCAACGTCACAATCGGATTTAAGTTCATGTCACGTGGCCAACATCATGCCTTCATTATACCGACTCGCCTTTAAATATTCATGTTCTTGTCCAGTAACTAATTTTATAAGAGAAGGCAGAGCGGCTGCTAAGTTCGTTTTGTCGTTCGTAGATGCATCGCAAATCTAGTGTTGAATACCCGATACGATACGGCGACTTTGGGGTGGCGCATGGCGTAGGGTTATGTGGATTTTTTTGCCACTAAACCACCCTCGATAGCCTCTAGGATCTCTAAAGAACCGCGCTATTATCCTCCTTGCAGTGCGCCTTTCTGGACTACGCCCTGCGGAAGTATTGCTACAACATAGCTTAAATGATACGCATATTTCTTACAATAGCTGGTATACATAGGTACATATCTACCAATCTGTGTCTATCATGTCTCTACTTTGTAAAGCATAACCTATATTCGGGGATGTTTACAAAAAATGTGAATGACGTGAGACGGAAATTAAAATACAGTCAAATATTTACAGTCCAAATTGAGTGTTTCCTCGTGTTTTGTGAACTCCAAAAAAATATGCGATTATATCTCATTTATAATAATCACTGCCTTAATGGACACCTATTGTTAGGAATATTATTTGGGTAAGTAACAAGCTAGGTATGTATATAATAATTTCGAGTGAGCTTGTTAAGTCTTACTCACAAAATCTAAATTAAGGCATGATTTAATAAAATCAGCGAACTGAGGTCATGTATCATAATTCAAAACATGGTCATAATAATGTCGTAATAAGATAGAGAATTGCCAGCATTATAAATATAGTACCGTATGAGTAAAAAATCTCACACAATCCCGACAAATCTCCGCGGAGCAGAGTTGTAACGACAAAATGAATACTAAGGCTTCTTTCACTATATAAACATAATCGTTTATAAAATATAAGACAAATAATCATTAACCAAGTTAATTGGAAATAGCGTGCAATTATGAATTAATACCCAACGCACAATAGGTTTCAATATCAGCAATTACAATAAGAAATAATTTTATTGACAGGTATTTACTTAATTATTTACCACTTACCTACGTTTGATTGACTTATTGATTGGCATTCAGTTACTTTCTCTAAACTGTAATTCTATAAAATAATGTTAGCTAGAATAATAATTTAATCAATATCTTCAGATAACTATAAAATTTGTACAGTCTTTGGTGAAACTCTAGAACTCAATATTATAAATACTTAGTAGTTAGTTACCTACTAAGATAATTTTGAAGTAGTATTATAATACGAGATCACTGTGGTCCTATAACCATGAACTAAGGCATTGATTCATGACTTATTAGGGCTGGTATTATAAATGATTAACAATAGATTTAGGCAAAACACGACTTCACCTTTTGTATTGTACTAAATCTTTTTAAATAACTATGATAATATATATCTATTATCATACAGTGACTTGGATATAGCAATATGTATTTGTATATAAGATACAATTAAAATGCAAGAATAATTAATGTCCGTTTTCTTCGCCATAATAAGTTGTGTTGCCGACGCTACTTGATAGATCATTGTGAAGACAAACATAGCGTGCGATAAGTTGATAAAAACTCCCTGGTTCTTGTTATCTCTGTAGTCGGCCACAGTTGGAGGTTTTGCTCGCGGTTCCCACGGCTTCCGAGATTGAGGCTGTGATAATATACCGTGATGCTGTAATATGAAGAGGATAAGAAAGTTTTTTGCTAGATTGAGAGGTAGGTAGTGCTTCTTGGTCCTACGCACGAAACTGTACTTTTCCTCAGTTAGTTTTAGAATTCGTGGCAGAAAATGTGTTTTTTCTAGAATCTTAAACTGTTTTAGAATTAGTTATTCGTAGCATACAATTCAGTTCTATTATATAGGTACATACCTACTTCGGTATAAAAACAATTCTCAATGTTTTATATATTTTGAAAAATGTACCGCCACTACCGCCCAAATCTGTGCCCAACTTTATAAATTATGACAACATTTATGATTCAACCCTCCTCTTTTCAGGAAACGGCAAGAAGCGGGAAAGCGCCCCGTCGCCTGCCACCCCCGCGCGACCGCCCGCCACCCCGCCGCAACCCCCGCCTACGCAGGGTGAGTCATCCATTCAACCTGCCTTTGTTGTGGTTATGAAGATCACGCAGATTGGGCGTCAAACTTCGAGGAATTCAAATGTGGTTCATAATTTAGTTCAGTTTTTGTAGTTAAGTATAACTTACTAAGTTTATTGGTCACATAAATACGTGTCAAAAATTTACGTGCTCAGCTACGCTACGACAAATGTTCTAGATTGAGGAACATAAAATAGGTACATCGAATAAGTTCGATTCAGTCAGTCTAGTCTATATACTACATTATTGTATTTCGGTAGAGCCGGGGGAACCGCTAGGCGCCATTCAATTAATCTTCTTTCGTTGATCCATAATGGTGTCTGGACAAGATAGTGTGTATGTATATACCTACCTACATCCTTATTATATTTGATAGTTTCAGGTTTAATGAACGTATACTTAATAGGGTTTTACATTGAGGTCGAGACCCCGAAACACTATTCGAAACGTTTGTTGATTTATGTCGTATCGTATCACGGGATAACAATCAGTTTTCTTTAAAAGCCTTTCACTACAACTAAGCAATTTAAAAACACCAATGACACAATAAAATAATCGTTATATAAAGCACCTAACGTAACGTGTTGAACGATTGAAAGTGACTATGAAAAAACGGTAAACACGTAAGCCTACGCAATAGTAGTCTATGCGCGTTTCATTTTTCTTAATCATCATTATTAATAATTTTACCACCGAAAGTGAAGTGTTAATTTTTTATTTTCTCAAATTGAGTTTCAAGTAATTTCTTCATGGGTAATACTTTTATTCACATAATATCTTAACCGTTACCCGGTTGTATTGTATATGCCAGTCAATTTCGTTACGGTTGTATTAATCCTAACTGTAGGGTCATTAACGTTCCGGAGAGCCCCTGAAGGTAATAAATATTTTGACTTTGAAGTTAGTTTATATTGTATGGTCTACAAACGGTAGGTACTCAGGTTTGCCTGTTAGTTAGTGTCCAAGAAGCTCTGTTGCAAGCCTTACTGGTGTGTATATATGTATTCGACTACTACAAACTGATTTATAATATTTGCAATCATAGATCTCGTACTACCTAGGAACACAAGTTTTCGTAGATATGGTCATTATGTTTGTGTAACTATTGCTGCCGTCTTTTTTCTTTTTCAATGGTTCTTACCTCTTTTCTTGTAAAGTTCAGGACCTAGAAGGTAGCTAAATTTTACAATTGCTAATTAGTAAATGTAAATGATTCCCAGTAAGCGCTACGGTACCGTAAGGTGCTGAATTGCTGATGCCATGTCTGCTGGATTGTTGAGGCTTGTTGGTATAGAATAGACAATGGGACAACTGCGGGTTCAACCCATGATTACCTACCACTTTCTAGAAAACACAAATTGCCTGTGGTATGTTCTTGTACGCACAACTTTTATATTATATATTTCGTTATGAGCTTTATTCACTTTGCAACCTTGAGTGACAACTTTCATGAACACTTCTTTGGAATACTTACATTGGACTTTCTTGGAAATACAGTTTGTATTTATTGAGATAAATAAATACCGTGGGGTTTAAAAATAACTCTAATTTGTCTCTACGTTAAAAATAAATTTGCAATTGTTTCCTTTAGCTGTTGTCTTTTAGAAGCATGTTGAGAATTTTAAAGGTTCTAGGTTACTGACCGCGTTGTCTCTTTTCATCAACCTTCGCCTACCATGAGCGAGTGTCTCAAGGTAGACAAGGTTTCTACAAGCAACATGCAATAGTAGTGCATTTATAATTAAGTTTTTGTAGTGGTGGTCTCGTCGTTAAATAACAAAATATCAGTGAGTAAAAAAGTCAAAGGGTGGTAAAAGTTAGCGATAGGTTGATTGGTAGGTACATGGTAAAATTGGTAATATTGGCTAGGAAGTAGAATGTTTCGACTACCTTCCTAATTATTATTCCTGGCTATTACCTGAATGTTCCACTATTATAATAATGTTGATAGGAAGTGAAAGTCTGAACTTTTCTAATGGAATAGATACACTCGCGCGTTACGATATATAATAATGAAATGTCAATGTTTAGTGTCATAAGTTGTTCTAATAAATATTTATATTATTCAAGTGCCGCTTTGTTGCATAAAAGATACATTGACTGGTGACCTCTCATCAGAAATGTAGGAAGAGAGAGGACGTTAGGTACTGAGGCTAGCTCTCTGGCTTCTTTCCACCAAAACATTTCATCTCTAGACATTTAACACGAAAGTAAAGAAGAATCGGCATAACATAAGGCTCAAGACCATGTCTCAAGCTTCAGACGTACTTTACGACGAATCTACCTTCATTCTATGTGTACTTTGCCAAACCCACATCATACTTAATCTTCGAGGTTGACATATAGAAAACGAATCTGTTTAGCCAGTTTCGTCACATATTGTGCAAGTTTGCTTACTTATAAACAATAGGTGGAAGGTGCCATGTCCTCTAGAAACTGTGTCAATTATTAATAACTGGCTCGATCGATGCCTTGTAAATTTAATGCGTCCATTGAGAGATGCCATTCCGAAGCTAAAACGGCAATTTTATTGCAATTTTGTACCAAAGTGAGGTTTGTTTTTCTAATAAAGTTTAGGTACCTACGTGTATTGTAAGACATGAACTAACACAGTACCTAGGTATTATACCTAGCAAGTTAGAATGTTAGAAATATTAGAATGTACTTATAGTGAGTTTAATTAAACAATATCATAGTCCCTTTCTTCATTAGCTCTATATAGGCACTTACGACAGTTACGACTGCGTAACCTAATTCGCTAATTTATGTTTTCCTAATTTTTATCTTATAGCAAAGAAGAATGGCGTGGTCCAGAAACTGTCGTCGTCACCGGTGGCGGTCCGAGCGCGCACTTCTCTGGCCCCGCCGCCCTCGCCGCGCAAGCCTCCGCCCCACCGCGTGCCTGCACAAAGACCTACCACCTTGCCTACAAACAAAGGTCAGTTACAAAACCTCGTAACTCTTCTATTATAATTATTATGAGAGACACTCATTCACTCATTATTATGAGTGTCTATGCTAGCCTTTATTGTATAGATATTTGTGGCGCCATCTGTCCGTTTCACGCTGGACTATTTTGCGCTCGCCTGTTGACTGGCATGCGAGGTTGCGTGTAAATTCAACGATAAAATTGTAGATGGCGCTGCTAGTAATTTCAGTAAAATACCTACATATTATGTAAATCTTTTTCATGATGATATTTCATATTCTTGTTCTGTAACTAAGTACCTACCTGCAATTTGATTTGAACAGATGAACAGACAAACATAAATACACAGTATCGGTCAAAATCATAACCCTGTTTTTTGCTTCGCCGTACTGGGGTAACAAGGCATAGTTTATAGTATAAACTATTTATAGTATAGTACCCTTCCCTATCTATATATATAAAAGCAAGAACTGACTGACTGACTGACTGACTGACTGATCGATCAACGCACAGCCGAAACCACTGGGTCTAGAACCATGAAATTGTGCACAAATACTCCTTATGTGACGTAGGCGAGCAATAAGAAAGGATTTTTGAAAATTCCACCCCTAAAGGGGTGAAAAGGGGTTACAAAGTTTGTATGGAGCAACGTGTTTTCTTGGTCCGATCAACTTCAAACTTGGCATTTATATTCTTTAAAACATTTCATTAAACACGTGTTTCATCGTTTTCTAATATTCAACCCCTAAAGTGAGAAAAAGGGGTTGCAAGATATTTTCATCAGATTTAGTTCATATTTGAAATTTGGCTCAATTATGCCATAAGTGACATAGGAATGCACTAAAATGTGATTTTTTAAATTCAACCCCTAAAGGGGTAAAAAGGGGTTGTATCGTGTGTATCGTGTTATATGTGTAACAACGTGTTTTCTTTGTCTGATCAGCTTCAAAATTGGCATTTACATTATATAAAATCTATATAATATATAAAAGCAAGAACTGACGTGACGTAGGTGTGCACTAAGAAAGGATGTTTGAAAATTCAACCCCTAAGGGGGTGAAAAGGGGTTGCAAAGTTTGTATGGAGCAACGTGTTTTCTTGGTTTGATCAACTTCAAACTTGGCAGTTATATTCTTTAAACGATTTTATTGAACACGTGGTTCATAGTTTTTGAATATTCAACCCCTTAAGGGATAAAGGGGGCCACAAAATATTTTTCGTCATTTTTATTTCGAAATTATTTTTTTCACAAATATTTCTTAGTGACGTAGGTGTGCACTAAGAAAGGATTTTTTTAAAGTTTAACCACTAAGGGGGTAAAAAGGGGTTGAAAAATTTGTATACAACACCGTGTTTTCTTGGTCTGATTAACTACAAACTTCAAATAAAATTCTTTAAAAATTTATTTAGCACCTGTTTCCGCGTGTTTTAACATCAATCCCTAAAATCTACGCAGGAAAATGGTAGATTTTGGTAGAAGATGATAGATTTAGGTAGGAAATGGTAGATTGTTCTAGGGATTGGTAGATTTAAGTAGGAAATGGTAATATCGGTAGGAAATAGTATCGGTAATAGTAGGAAATGGTAGATTTTTGGTAAAAATGGTAGATTTCGGAAGGAAATAGTAGCTTTTGGTAGAAAATGGTAGTATTAGAAAGAAATGGTAGATTTCGGTTATAGCGGTACATTTTGGTAATAAATGGTAGCTTTTGGTAGAAAATAGTAAATACAGAAAGAAAATGGTAGATTTTCGTTTAAATGGTAGATTTATATAGAAAATGGTAGATTTTGGTAGGAAATGGTAGACTGTTGTAGGAAATGGTAGACTGTTGTAGGGGTTGAGTAGATTTCGGTAGGAAATGGTAGAACATAGAAGATTCAGAAAGAAAAGGTAGGTTGTCGTAGAAAATTGTAGATTTCAGTAGGAAATGGTAGATTATGGTAGAAAATTGTATATTTTGGTAGAAAATGGTAGATTTTAGTAGGAAATGGTAGCCTTTGATAGATTCTGGTAGCCTGATAGATTTTAGTAAATTGAAGCTTTTGATAGATTATGATAAAAAATTGTACATGATAGAAAATGTAGGAAAATGGTAGAATTTGTTATAAAATGGTAGATTTTTTGTATAAAAAGGTTATTTTGGTAGAAGATGGTAGATGTCGTATGTCGGATATGGGATGGCGATGTTGATGTCGAAGTCGAGGTCGATGTCTTGAATTACTTACGGACCAACCGCTGATTGTAGAAACCTGAAACTTGGAGGGTGTGTTCTTTGTATGACGTAGACATCCGATAAGAAAGGATTTTCCGAAATTCTACCTCTAAGAGGGTGAAAAGGGGAGCAAAGTTTGTATGGGACAACGTGATTCGCCTTGGTCAAATCTACTTCAAACTTGGCATAATTATATTATTTGAAAGATTTACATGTAGGTATTTCATCGTTTTTTAATATACAACCCCTAAAATTATAAAAAAGGGTACAAAATATTGTCATCAGATTTAATTCGAAATCCGTATTAACACGGAACATAGACAAGGTAAAACTTTGACATGTTTGAATATTTTTTGGATTATTTGAATACTTCTTAGGAACTTTCTCAACCCCATCCATACTGTGCGTCAATCAACTGTTCATCCATACTTGAAAGTAACTATTTTTGTTTCTTCGTTACCTTTTCACGGCTAAACGGCTGAACCGATTTCGATGAAATTTGGTATAGAGATAGATTGTACTTTCGAGACGGACATAGAATACTTTTATCGAGATATAATATAGTCCGCGCGGACGAAGTCGCGGGCAACAGCTAGTATAATTATAGTTGACTTTACAAAAAGTCTTCGAAATAACCATTACAATCAACAGAAGAAAAAACCATTATCCTACTTCACTGAAATGTAAGTAGGTACCTACTATAATTCTCGTTACGCCTAAGTGCGTGTATACTTATTGCGAAAGTTTTTATATTCGATCTGATAGATAGGAAAGCACACATACCCATATACGTATACAACGGTAGTCTTACGAGAAATATCATCATATTTTAAAATATGTATTAATCCTCATATAATTGCCAATCCAGGAATACTTAGATGAAGTTTAACTACACGAAGAAATCTAACAAAAGAAAACATGTAGGTATACCTAAGACGACTTCATTGTTTCTTTATTCAAAGTGGCTAATTAGGTACACTGGCATGTCTGAGCAGACATAATGGGGCCTAAAAATAAAATAATTATTCAGTATTCTGTAACTAAAGCGACAAAAACAACAATAGGCGAAGACTCTGACGATAATTATGGAGCATGAAATTAGTAAGTACTCATGCTGGGGTCTTAATCCTCATGTCTTTTACGATACTACACGTAAGTACTAATAAACCGTATAAATGTGAGATTCAAAAATTTATGAAGTTTAAACAACACAGAGTAATACTCGTAATAGTAAATAGTAATAACACAGAGTAAAGAAGGATTTATTATAATATAGGCTGTGATATTATGTGCATTGATACTAATTGATTGCGAATTACCGCGTTCCCTATCTAAATCTCAGTCTAAGACTGAAAGATAGACGTTACTAAGAAGATGGTAAGCGAAATGACGTGCTCTCTTACAGCTCTATATGTGGCTTTCCAGTTTATGTGGACGTAATATTATATGGACAAACTGAAGAAAAGTTGAAAAATATACATCCCGGTATTACGGAATTCAGAAACTAACACATAGGGGTTGGGACTCTACACGGGAATTGAATCCCTTATCTCACACTTTGCAGCCGTTTCATCATCACTTTGTTCAATAACGTGGTTTCTAGGTAGTGCTTAGCTTTGATTCGGCTAAGGAATATCTCTTATCTTGGACCCCGTAGGCTATGGTTAGTATACAAGCATACAAATAGAGAGGTACTAAGATGCCACCATGTTGCGTACATCAGAAGAGTTACTGTTTACGTAAGAACAGCAATCTCCTTTTGAAACAATTGTTTAAAAGTTGTATGGAGTTCACACATGCTTTACACACAGAAGCTAATTATTTTGTTAATGCAATGCAAAAATCTTCCAACAATGCGTTGAGATTGTTACCGAGATAGAAGTTTTAAATCCCGGGTAACTTTGGTTGGTATAAAGATTAAAATTATTGTCTTCGGATTTTTCTACCAAAATATTTGATTATGACTTTTGTTATAAGCAAAGTAGTAAAACACAACACAAGATAAACGTAAATACGAGTGCTACAAATATTTTACTACTCCTTATAAAGTCTTACGGCCGAAATTAATAATCAATCCTAATCACAATTTCGCTATCTGGGATTGATATCACAATCCGTTTTTAGAGTCAAACGTGCCAATAACCGATCCGTGGATTGGTTTATAAAGGCACGCAGATTGGAGATCGATCGAACAATAGCCAGCAATCCAAGATCGATTTCAATCTTGGATAGGAGATACAATATTAATTTCGGGCGTTATCGAACCAAGATATTTTGTTGGATCAGGATTAGAAATTAGAACTAAATAAGTAGGTACCTACTAACGTAGCATGAGTTAATTTTATATACTTCCAGTGTAAGTAGGTAGGTATATTTTATAAATTTTAATACCTACTCGTAGTTTTTTTTATTATACGAGTACATTCAATTTAATTTATTTTTACATGGCATGTTATAAATGTACCTAATCACGAGTATAATAATCACGTGGAGTTTAGGTTGTGTTGGTGCTTAGAATCGTCCACTAAGGTAGATATGCATCTAGGGGTGAGTGTCCATTGAAAGTTCCTCAATGACTTTGATGAAAGTGCTCGCGCGCGGCACCAGCGGCCAATAGGTAAAAGAGCGGCGACACTGTCGCACGAGCGGCCACCGGTTACGGCGGACAGTCATCACCGAACTAAGTGCTTGTGACGCGATTAAGTGCACATTGTGTTTCATATAAAACAAATAATTAAAATGTATAGACGTAGAAAACTTTTCAACAGTTACAAGTTTCACGTTATTTTATAAATTAGTGTTATCGCTGTTAAGTAATAAATACTTAGTTAATTTAAAAAACGCGCGTTTTTGTAACTCCGTTTTGTTAATAATCAATATGAGTCCACTCCACAAGTTTGTGTCACTGTTTCATTCAGACTCTAAAAATCAAAAGAAACTGATTAGCCAAAAAGTATTCTCCAGTGAACTGAACATCTGCAGCGACGATTTCAAGACTAACCAATGGGGAACCCTTAATGGATACCGAAGGACCCTAGCTCGAGGTGATAATTTTTTACTTACTCTAATTTTTAGTTGCAATGCGGCTTGAGAAGAGATTATAAAAAGTAAAAATGATGGACTAGAATCCGAGCTCGTTCCAGCCTGGTGGTCGCGGCTGCTAGCTTAGCACATCGATGTCACAGTCGCAAATGTCTGCCTACTTTCTCACATAAACCAACTGTAAAACCTTGATGTAGATAATTCACAATTAATTTCCTACTTTATGGATACGCAAAAGGATTTAAAAATTACACTTTACTTTATTTATTAAATTTACGATTTTCTAAATTATTATGAAAATCTACTCGTAGGTACGTATTTATCCATAATGCGATCTTTAATAAGATTTACAAGTGCTTGCATTATTGGCATTAATGCATTAGAGTGCCTGTCATGCAACGGATGCGCATTGCCATTTATAAACTACATACATTATAGTGCAGCGTCGTGGGTGGTAATGGTGTAAATTACTTTTAATTTCTAAATCAACATGAAGTCATTAAACGTAATAATAATTCAATTTAAGCAAACGTTGACTCGAGTTTTGGGGTCACCGATAAAGTGCTTATTTATCGATGTCGTATTCATATTACAAGTTTCCATTATCAACGCCCGCTTTCCGCAATGTGCAAATTGTGCGGAAAACGTTCAAAAACAGACAGACAACAACCATTGAGTTACTTAGAGTTAGAGAATACTTGTGAAAGCGCCTTCTGTGGATAGTTATTACACGCCCATACTACAGACTTTCCACAGATCTGCGCCGTAACGCGGAATCATGTGTAAAAAGATGTTGGATGAATATAATTCATACAGAAGAAAGTATCGGTCTCTGCAAGTGAACGTCTAATTAAGCGTTAGCAATGTTAGCATTACTACTTTGCATATGCATTTAGGATACATTTGCAAAGGTGATATAACAAATCAAAGCTCCGAAATTTCCGCTTTGCCTGCATTATGAAACCGGTACGATTCGTGTCAATACACTCGTGTGGGTGTCGATTCTTTCAATGGAAGAAAGTCTGCGGCATCCACGCCGTTCCATGTGGGAGGATTCTTGAAATCGGCCAATTTGCATCATTGGCTGGATATGTTTCGAAATATTCATAGAAATATCAGGTCAATTTCGATCTGCGTTTTATCAAAGTTGATTTAAACTAATTAACTAGCATTATAATTGGATAATTTAATTAATAGTTGACTTCCAATTAGCTTTTCATCAAGTCGTCTAATCTTTCCCTTTAGAAGCGAGTCAAAGCGTATCTCCGGGAATCTCATCGTTGAAGATTGACACTCCCACGTCGGATTTATTGCTTCCTTCATTTCTTTATTGTTCTTAGAAACTAATAGATTTTTATGGCTTGATCTCTATTTAAATAGCAGACAAGAATAGATATACTTACCCAATGAGAATACTCTAGAGGTGGACATACGTAAATCAAGCGTATCGTTGTTAGTTTGCAAACAAATAATTTACCTACTTATCGATATTCACACATAAAAGTTTCTAGATTTACCAACAGTACTAAAAAGTTCTTGGTAATTGCCCTAGCTAGTGTAAGTTATGTACTGCCGACAAGGTAACGCTGTCTGTACAAAATAAATCACAATTCGAAACGCAACATCAACTAATTACGGAAAGTAAAAGATTCGGGTTCGCCCATTAGCACTTGTGTTACGCTTTGAACTCAGTGTAGACTTACATCCATTTCGGGAATTCTCGTTTTAGCCGCGTCACCAATTAATGCATTTTTTACACTCTTATGGTTCTTTTTAACTTCAAACACTTCCTTTGTGTCGTGTGAATCTTCATGCTTGTTTAATGATTCCAGAAATACGTCGGCTGTTAATTTGTGCCCTAATTTGTCAATGTGCTTGAAAATATTTGTCATTGTTTTGAGTTTTTGTTCCGTACATGTCATATTTACTGCAACTACTTACCTGCGTTTTTTGTTTGTCACTTCTGAGCGTAGGCTTTTATCTGCTTGTACTTATCAAAACTATGTGCTTACGAATTGATGATGTAATCAAGAAGTCCGTAATAATTTTTATAGTATTTCACACCTTGTCAACTGATCTGTAGACTGGTAAATGTGTTACTTTTACCAATAAATATGTAATGATGCAATAAATTTGTTGGAACACAACGGAAATCCGCGAGAACAAAACCACAGAACTGTTGTTACCATTCAGATGTAATAAAATAATTGTCACGACTCTGTACAACTTATCCGACAGAGCGTCGTAGTGATTATATTGTTCGACTAGTTCTTGGAATTTGAGCACTTTGTATTTTCTTGTCTTAATGTTAATTTTGGGGCTTTAATTAATGTCTACATAGAGATAAATAAAATTGGGAACACAAACATTGTTTATCATGGTCCTCGAAGTTCCTAATGTCCTTAATAAACATACGGGGGATCGTAGTTAGAGATCAGGCTCTATGTATTCGGCCATATTTTTATACGGATCGACTAAAAATTATAAATATAAGACAAAAGGCGCATTTAGGTAGGTACGTCAAATTATTAATGTTAATGCTGTTTACTTTCGTTCGTTGACGCATTGTTATTTCACAGGTTTCACTTCACCAATATGCATCATATGCGTTCGGGTATTTATAGCTTTTTGCCTTTTATATTTATATTGATTTATTAGCCATTTATATTTTATATGAGTTATCGTCAATTTTGTGTTTCTTAGACTTGCTTATTGAAATTCAAATAACTTGCAGCCTCGCGGCTTCACCCGTATCGAGTTTTATAAAAAGCTGTAAGTAGGTCTAAGGCTTATCAGGCATATAGTTAGTTACTTAGTATGTGGAGCGCAACATCGCGATATTTGAAAGGTTGTCCGTCCAGGGCTTATAATAGATATGGACGAGTATATCCCATAAACTGCTATGCTCAATAAAGCTTAATACACCATTGTGTTCTTTGCAACGGCTGATATTTCAATGACATGGCGATTTGCACATTGCGAGTGAAATCGACTTGTGTTTGGTAAACGATGCGTGTTAAATAGATTTTGCCATGTTGCCATGTTTGAATGGTTGCCATGTTTGAATGGATATTATAGTCGGTAAGTTATGAGAAAAAACTGTTTTGTAATTCAATAGCAAGATTGATAGCATCTTGGTACTATACAAAGGGGTTAGTGTATTATTTTCTGTACATCTATCTATTACAATCTAGGCTTCTAAAACTTTTAGACTTTGTCCACATTAACTCTCTATTCTTTAGCTATACTGAAATCAAAATAGTTCTGACATTGAATAAATATAAAAATATCATGCAATTTTTTACAATATCCGTAAATCGTAAAGTGGCGTTCTAAAACATTAATAGCATCCTGAAGGACGTAGAGTTATATTACTACGTCATTTGAATTAAACGGAAGAGCAAGATTTTCTCCACGCCAACTGAACTCGGAAACTTTAATTTTGGCACCAGATTTAACATTAAAGTATACCAATATATCAAATCGGACGCCTGCGAGAGGCCAGATGCGCATTTTATCGTTTCTGGCTAGTTTTCAAGTGCCGAAACCCCATTAGAGGGATATTATGTGATGAGAATAGCCCGTCGATAGCGGATATTTTGCATAACTTTGAAAGGCAGGTACTCTCCTTATAAAGACGGCTTTACAAAACAACTTAGCGATGTCAAGTGGGTGACTGACTAGGTCTCGGGTCATCACGTACTTCGAAATTGATTACACAGAGTGCATAAGCAAACAAGATACGTGGGATTTGATAGGTAGTGTAATAAGTACATTCAAAATGTTGTGGGTATCCAATCCAAATTTCACAAATGAATAAACATTTCGTTTTGTGAAACGAATCGATCCCAAAACATGCATAAGTAGGCACGTAACAGATTTGAAGGTAAAGGCGTAACATTTGTGTTTATTATGTAATTACAATCGAGATGCTAAACAGCCACGGGCTAAACTACTTTTATTTCTTCACAGTTTGTTGCCCTATAAAATCAACAATTTGGACGCCCATTAACCAACTTATTCGTTAATCGATATTCTTAATTAACTGGCAGGTTGTAAACACCAAATTAAGCATGTGTTGGATAAGGTATTACGCTGCGGTATTTGTTTTATTTTATTGTATGATGTAAAAGTAGCTAACAGTTTATAGACAATAGAACTGCACTGTTATGTTATTTGTTTTATTGCCTTGTTCTGTTTATTGTGTGCGAATGTTTTTGAGCTTGAATCGTGCTCAGAACTTGTTCTGATCAGTCAGAGGCTTAATTGTTTAATTTCGTTGTCTTAGCGATATCTTTATCTTGATTTGCATCTTTTTTGTTACTGAGCAATAAGACGAGCCAGTCATTCATCTGCTAATTACACACGCCTAACTACATTACGTACATCTTTACTCTTAGACAAAATTAAACCCTGTCAACAGCTTAATAAGACACATTTAGATTTTTTTATTTATGACTAAATCCTCTGTGCAAAGTTAATCGCTACAAACCAACACCTTGATTAATCAACTTTACCAACCGGAAGTCTATGGTTATGGTATTTAGCCCCATAATAATATTATGTGTTTTTCAAGCTCATACGCAATATCAGGAAGGAATTGTCACTTGCATACTTCCGAGGTCCTCATTGCCTCTACAAGCTTTCTCTTATTTACAATAGGTGGATATAATTATGATATTATATTCACATGACCTAACTTTAGCTCTTGAGTCAGCGCAAGTAAACATTGGTTGAGTAACACTGTGAGCTCTCCTCGTTTTTCCCAGTTTCGTGAGCTCGTGCATTAATTTGAACACGAACAGTCGTGAGCAGGGCTTTAGACTAATTGACGGAGACAGATGAAGCCGTTCTACTCTTGATGACATAGTGGCTTGATACCTGAATTGATAGACAAATTATGAGCCTTTATAGAGAATGAAAGATGACTACGACATAGATATTCCTACTTGTGAAAGATACACTAATCAGATAGATCCTTGAGCTGTATTTTTTAACAATGCAGCGTTTATAAACATTCTATCCATTAAGTATCTGAGTGCATTATTATCAGAAGGAAATAGTTTTTAAAAATAAAATAACAGAAAGAAATTTTATTAGAAACTGAAGAACTGTAAGTGCAGCTCGTATTTTGGCTTCATGTTGATAATGCCGTGTACCTATATTTTGGCGGTTACCTTACATTCTATTTTAGTTGCACGCGACTTTTGCGCATTTGGCAAGCGCTTTTTAACACTAACTATCCTACTAGTTCACTAATAAATGTTTATCAACACTGTGACTACCAACGACACTGCATTTTGCATCCGAGATACATTATGTGGTGCGGAAGCTGAGATCCGACGCGTGCCGGCCCTGGAGTTTCGATATGACAAATTGGCCAAGAATAGAGTTTATGACCAGACTTTTAATCTTATTTCTCAAGCCTTGAACCCTCTTAATGGCGGAGCCAGTAAAAAGAAATGTTATGGTTGGTGATATAAAATTTTAATATCAGTCTTTTAAATTACTTACCATTTCTTGTTTTTACTTTTTGGTATTAGGTACTCCGATTTTCTGCGGCAGATGTTATGAAAAAGTTAGATGATATAATTAGATTTCTGTGTCAGGGTGATAATAAAAGATGGGACGGCTACATCCAGCGAAGCTGCAGTTCATCGGTGTCCCTAAGTGTATCTACAGTTATTGATCTTCTGTAAATTATTGTAGAACTTCCCAAAACGGATATCCACCCATGTATTTTTCAATGTCACCCAAATCAATCAGTGGTCCATCAGTGATCCGGCGGCGACGCGTGGTTCCGTTCCGACCACTGTCCTATTTACGTACTCACCTTTCATTACTTCTCAGAAGTGAGCCCGCATGGAAGTGACGCCTCTTTGTCGTCGCTTTTGTATCGGAAGCTGGAACATGCTCGTTTTTTAAACGGGCTTCTTGCTCCGTTGCAGTTCTGTGTACAGCGATGGCAGCCCCATTCTGCTAACTTTTAAACCGTGCCGTTACGTTAATGGGCGCTTGAATGGGAGTCGACAGCTTTACATTCTGACCTGATATTCTTGGACTAAACTGCGTTTAGTAGAATAGGGTAGTCAGGATCAGCTATTTTAGAACACGTTATTGCGTTAAAGTTGATTCATCCACGCAATGATACCGTGTATACCTTATGTGTATTCTACCCCTGTACTATAGCGTTATAGATAGATAATGTTAACTTATGAAGATATATAGACACCAGTCTACTTATAACTTGTTTAACAAGTAGATTTTTCGTTTATTTCCGGTCGAACTATGGTTTTATTTGCTTTTTGTCTGATTATTGAAATCAACTGTCAACTTTCTAAATAAATATTCAGTAGGCAATCTAGATAAAGCTTTTTATGTGAAATCTAGAAATCGAAATGATGTGTTGCATAATAGCTATAAATTGGGTTTAGGAACTTAACACGTATTGAGTGGGTATACTTAATAATTATTCCGAACTACTTAGGTACTTAACCTGTAACTGATTGTGTAATATTAAAGGGCTATGCAATGGTGTTTACTAACTTTGATGACCATTTTAATGATAGGTAGGCTGGCAGGTTTCTTGATGTGGTCACCACGTCGTATTAACCCGTGACTGACCAATATCGTAAACTTGTTTGATCTTTTCCTCTTTGCTCGAATTTAATCACATCTTATATCTAAAGCTTGCAGTAGCACTGTTGAAACCTATGAAGTCTGACCATAATTATTTAGGTTGACAACATTCTACGTTGCTTCAATACTTCAGAACTACTTATACTTATTTTCCAAAACAATACTTAAGTATATACCAGTTTTACGAGATAAGAACGGGTCCAAATTGCCCACAAATAAATAAATAATAATTAAATTCAGAACTTTTATAAAATATAATATTCAACTGTAATTTTCCTTACATTGCCCACAGTATTCGTGATTTATTAGACAGTAGGATTGCTCCTGTGTCGTGGGTACTGCTTACAGACATATAACTTCACATACACATCACACCCAGACCAGAAACAAATATTTGTGGCTCGCACAAATATTTATTCCAGGCGGGAATCGAACCCGCGACCCCAAGCGTAGCAGTCCGATTGCTCGGCCACTACGCCAAACGAGCCGTCATAAAACGACTTATTATAATTTGATAATTGAGGTATCGTTGGAAGGGTCTTCATCGTCCGCTGCTTATAGGATAAGTGACGTCATAAAACATTAATATATGGCGCCCTTTAGATGATATAAAACCATACATAAAATGGTACCGTGTATCAAATGAAAGGGCTTAATCAGCACATTTAAAAAAGTTTTTTTAGCTATTGTTCACATTGCCCGTATGCACTTGATAATTAGGATTAACTTCTAAAATCACGCTTGAGATGTGAGCGAAACATAATAATATTATCCATCTTATTTTTAGTGTCTATGTTTCTTCGTTCGTTTATTCGTTCACAGATTTGGTTTCATAAGATTCTCTCACTCATTTGAATACGAGTATTTGAAATGAGTGAGTGACACTGCTGATTTAAATATCATTGTTATTTCGCGTCATTCAGACGTAATGTGTTCGGTTTGGAGCACAGTAATTGTAATATGAACGCTGCTATAACTCATGCCGACTGTACGGCACTGTGATCGTAGTGAGTAAAGTCTGTTTAGACTTGCGAGTTCCTTTCAGTTTTCAGCGAGAAATACTTTGAGTTACGAACCGAGTGAGGCCAATTCTGTTTAGCATTCGTATACATCCGTCGGCGAACGTGCGCCGATTCTAAATTATTGTATCGACTATGTAAACTATACTACGAAATCGTTTTGGTGCACGCTGCGGCTTTATTTGGGTTGGTAGTAAAATTTGTGAGTGCCCTTTTTGATTGAAAGGGTCGTGTTGTGCCCAAAGTGCTTGCGGCTTCTCCACGGAAACTTATTTTGCTAGGTGGGTGATTTAAATACATTTTACAATCTGTTTTTACCAACATATCAAGACTTTGCCGTTTATTAAAGATGATAATACGTAAGTTAAAGACGAACCAACCCTGCATTAGTTTGGTACAAAAATATGGATTAGGGATGTAAGGATACAATTAACTAGATATTGTTACATATTAGGTAACATTGTTCTTTAGGATTCTTCAGATTTAGTAATAGGAACTTTTACTGGGCATCCACTCACTATCATGATTGTGAAAGTGTATTCCCACACTACTGCAGTGGTCTCTGAGATATGGTAAAATATTGTTAATCTACAGTATGGACCATTTTCCTTGTAAAATTATAATATTTATGATACAGCCCATTTGTCACCATAACACCTGATTGCATAATGTCACCATCGTCTACCGTTCCGTCTCATCAACTCAACGAGCGAAGCCAATAGACGAACCTCATAAATTAGGCTGTTTACTAATCTTTTGTGTCGAAACCTTTGTTATAAATAAAGGCCTCATTAAGCCCTTTACATTTCCACACGCGTTTCTCATTAATCTAACACTTTAGTCGTGTTTTATAACAGTAGATATTGCCCGCGATCGAGAAAGAATAACTTTCTAGTAAATGATTTATTTTTAGGCGCAGCGTTATTATAGGATCGTCCCACGCCCAGGTTGCGAAGTTCTTTCTCAAACTATATTTATACGACGCGACAGTTCAATTTCGATTTACTTACTGTGTGAAATGTGAGTCAGGGTGTATATTATATATTTATCTGGAGACACATTTACAGGTGTCCGCTAAATGTTGGATAAAACATGATCAGATAGATATTTTTATCGACATTTTATATTGGAAAGACGACGCGCGGCGCGTAAAATAAGTGAAGCCATATTTCAATATTACGTGGAGTGTGTGTTTCTTTTTCTATTATAGTATCAGATGTAGATAAAATGACATTTATATCTCGGCACAGGTATCATGGATCATTGCCAAACAATGATGAGTAATTCTTGGCGAAACATTCTAGAGACGAATTTATCCGCCATGGGGGTAGTGTCTGTATAGAGAACATCTATTCTACCGTAGCACAGAATCGACGGAATATAATAACAAGAAC
Organism: Hylaea fasciaria; assembly: GCA_905147375.1. Classification (NCBI taxonomy): domain Eukaryota; kingdom Metazoa; phylum Arthropoda; class Insecta; order Lepidoptera; family Geometridae; genus Hylaea; species Hylaea fasciaria. Next base: position 6,015,057 of record LR990201.1, read on the forward strand.
TACCTACAATACAACTTTATTACATGACTAAAAGCATTTTTGACGCGTGTAACAAAATATGCGCTATGTTATTATGCCCGTTTTTAGGGATCCGTACCCAAAGTGTAAAACGGGACTCTAGTACTAAGACTTATAACTGTTCATCTGTCCGTTTATCTGTATGTTTGTCCGTCTGTCACCAGGGTGTAGGTATCTAATGAACCTTGATAGTCATACAGTTGAAATTGTAACAGATAATATATTTCTGTTGCCGCTATAATAACAAATATTATAAAACAGAAAAAAAACATTTATTTAAGGGGGCTCCCATACAACACAAGTGGTTTTTTTGTTGCCGTTTTCTAGATAATGGTACGGAACCTCTCGTGTGCGAGTCCGACTCGCACTTGGCTGGTTTTATTTTGCTCAATTTATGTCTCACGTGGAGTGTTTTGTTTTCTTTGCGCATGAGTTGTGACACGATACTGAAAGGGTTAGCACACACAAGGCAATGACTTCAGCACGTGCCTAAATTCATACTACACGACAAAGTGTACATATTGATAACGGGCCACGACCCACATGACTGCGCTAGAATGCTAAGCGACTGTTTAGTGCAATACACGGTAAACACATGTCACGCAAGGATATAAATCGTGTCCGACATCAGAATTATAATATATCGCATGCTAACATGAGGTCACCATAATAATTTTATTGGCTTTCTTTTGATTTCCATGAACACGTTGACTTAGCTTACCGTTGTATCGTGTAATATTTAGAAACTTATTTTTTGTGGAGAACAATATACTTACAAGGCTACTTAAATGTTTCTAGCGCAGTAATATAAAATTGCTGTCTCTCTTTTTGATCTACGTGCCTAATAAAATAACCGGTGTCAAGCCCCATATATCATGCTATATTTTATCTACATTTTACTCCCTTCTACGCCCTTGGAAAATACACAATTTGTGTTTACCGGTCAAGTGCTAATTAGGAATCGCTAAATAAATGTTATTCGGTGCCAATTTTAAAACAGTAATAATGACCAAATTCTTTCATTAAAATTTAGGTATGTAGCACAGCACAATTAATAAAAAAAACACACCATTGTTCAGAACATACCCACGTAACAATTAACTTCATGCCATAGATAATCTTATCAGCCATGGGAATGACGTACCAGCAGCGTCTGTTTAGCATATAATGGGCCATTGCCTTGATTACTGTTTAGTGTTTAAATCATTTGTATAGAACGTCATGAAAATCGGAAGTATATAGGTACAGGTTACTCCAACCCTATTACCTATACGATCCCCTCCCCCGCCCCTTATTCATAAACATTTATTAAACATCACTTAGTATTGGGGAGTACAATTTTTCAGTGCGCATTTTTATTAAGCCTTCTATAACTAATAAGGGGGTAAATATGCCGTAAATTCGTAGATTTGTTGGACTATCAAGTTTCATCGCCACTCCCAACGACTAAAATCTCTATTGCATACAAAATTATTGGAAAATAATGTATAGCGATACTGACGGTGTTACACAAGCTCTACTGTTCAGTATCTTGATAGGTCTTTGTAGATAGCGTAATGCGTTTACATAATTTCAAAACATTTGATATATCTCACGTAGGTATATATTCTTCACTGTTACTACTACGCTCCTTTCGTATGAACAGTCCGCTACAAAACTATATCATATTTTCAAACATTTTATTATAATTTTACTAAAAAGCTAAATTGTTAGCGACGAACAATATATAATATTATATGTTCAGTGACTTTTGTTATTGACTGTAAATACTTAACGATTGAAAAGAGAGTATTTTACTTGCTAGATTAAGTGTACAATTGTTTATTCGTCACTATAGCTAGTGATGTTTATAATATCTACCAATATTGCATGCACTGCGCCCGTGCCGGTGCGTAGAGATTGCATCTGTGAAATTCTAACTAATAGACATTCTAAGTGTAAAGAAAGTCGAGTTTTCCAAGCCATGCATATGTATGGTAGATGGTTAACGTATGCGCGTGCGCCGAACCAAGACTGATACTGTTACAATTGCATTTTATTTAAGCAGAGTAGAGCTAAACAGCTTAAACTCTAGTAGAAATGACTTTTGAAGCCTTACTTGCACTTTAGAAGGGAACACCTATCTCTAAAGCATTAGAAACCTCTGTTACTTAACTGCGTCAGTTTCCATAAAATTTATTTAATATAGGTACTATAAAAAGTACATAATATCTAATGCTATTAAATCTATGAAAGTGCAATTTCCTTTACTGTTATATAACGAACAATACTGTTGAAAAACATAAATCTACTTATCATTTTGTCTAAGAAGCACATTCTGTAATTCGGCAAACATAATTATTTACTGTATATACTACGAGGTAACTGTAACACTTGTTTTGCAACTGGTTGCACGATATGCCAATGTAAAACTTGAAACTCAATAGCTGCATCAACGATACTGCTACCGCTGCCGTTATCATTCTAACTCTACGTTTGATACGATTACGTACACCACACGCCTTCGCTTCTATCTCTTCGGAGTTAAAGTTTATTTTACTACTTGCAAGCGTTTAAGTATGGTAGTAATTTAATGCGGAACTAACGGATGCAACGAGTGAAGTATTCTCTACACGTCACGATTTCCGTCAGTGTACGACGAGTCTATAGTATGCGCTAATTGTCGACCAAACCATATTTAGTGGCCGAGTTGAAGAACTATTTTTTTCTAGTATTGCCTTGTAACTATGTATATTAGGAAAAGAAATACATTTTTGCTAAAACTTGTGAACGAGATTACTTATAGAATAGGTAGTACAAAGTAGAGGTCAGTAAGCAATTCACAGGCAAATTTTACATTACTTCGTTGTAGATTGATAACACTAACATTGTAGATAAAATAGTAAAATTTTTTTTGAAACAAATTCTTTTTGCGCAACCGGATAGAACATATACTCGTAACTAAAGGAACTTACGCACAGAGGAATTGTTTTTACTAAAGTTGTTTACCTGCAACTCCAGTCCATCTAAAATAGTTTATTGTTTTTGCGGCTTCACAAATTACTAGACAATGGAGTTCTGAGTCTGAGAGAGCAGATTTTGCTCCATATTGCAGATTGACCATGACCAGACTAAGCTTAATGCGCGCTACGGGGCCTTAACATTAAAGTAACTTTATTACGTTTTCCGGTACTGAGCTGATAGTCATTTAGGATTAATTATGGATATTGTATGAAACGTACACGAGCACGCAAAGCTTACAATGTTACAGCAAGAGTGATGACAGCTAATAGGCAATTTATTCGCTGTTTCAATTTAGTCGCCTTTCTGTGATTTCCGATACATCCTTGGCCGCATAAATATACGGGGCCGCACGTTTCAGTATATGATATTTTAGCTTATAGTGAATGACATCTTCTTTGTGCTACAGAAAAGGAGAAAGCGGCATAAAAATTCCGCGCTGGTGTGCTTTGCACTCGATTTGATTCAGAAGAAAACATATTACTTCTGTTTATTTTTCAAAATTTTCTTTTGTATCACGCCTTCCGTTGTATATTTGTATAAACTGACGTAACTGCTTTCAATCTTTGGTTTAACTAGGCGTTGACAAATATTTAACCCTGTCTGTATGTTATTAGCTTGACATCAAAAACTCCAGCTATATTAACTGCGAGATTTAACGTTACAGTTTCATATGCGCAACAGCATTAACTTTACGCAAAACAGCGGCATAAAGATGTCAGTTGTTCATGGCCAATTTATATACCACGGAAAAATAGCAGTAAAGTAACGAATTGATGTGAGGTTTACATTAAAAGCGCAAGTTGTAAGGTGTGTCGTTCCTCAACTTTCTTTACAAGACGAGTGTTGGTGCGTTGAACCACTCACTTCGGAGGGAAAATGTTTCACATATGCGTTCTGCCCCAGATTAGGAGGCAGTTAGTACGTGCTCAGGCTGTATCGATGCACATAAGTTATGCACTCTACAAGTTTCACATACTCCTTACAACGTTTTAAGGTAAAGGCAGATTTTTCTGCCTCGTATTACCTGTATCGCTTTAATTAACGAGCGCCAGCAACCTGCCCCCTATAACTATTAAAGTTACTTCCTAATAGGTAACTAAGTTTCTAATGGTTTGCATATTCAGTGGCGACAGCTAATTGTCAGGTTCGTTATTCATAGTCCTTTATATAGATACCGAATTTGTTTTTTAAACGTCAACGATGAAAGCTTTAACATCATATAGAATGATTGATGAATAGCAATTGGAATCAGCATGAGCACCGTGGATTCTCTGATAGGATTCAATGATGAAGACCGTTCGAACAACGAACTGAGCGCGTCAGTTCGACACACTGCGTGAGCCCGATCACACGTTCCTAACGTAACAAGGGACGTCTATTTACGTTGCGTTTAGTTGCGATTCTTCGGCGGACGTTCGAACAATATTTGCACAATGGAAGTGCCTTTACGTGAAGTGGTGTACAAGTGCGGTGGAACAAACTTACGACATATCATAAGCTAGTGGATATAAGGCTTGCAAATGTTTCTGGACGGACGAGGTTGGTATTACTATAAGTGACAACTGGTAGCGGGACTTTACCAGGAAGTTGACATTGATGAAGAATACATTGTTAGTGAAAAGATAGCATAATTTGACGATAATACATTTCTGAGTAAGCCACAGTTCATTCAACGTATAATTATTTGATAATAGAAGCCAGTTTCAATAATTATAACTATGTTAGAAATTATGGATTCGTTTCATATGCCTTTATTATGTTTATTCTATCCCCAGATTGCGTAAGAGTTGTATGCATATTATTCTCAAAACTTTCTTTTAACGTTGCATGTCTCGTGTAATATCTTCGCTGCACTTAGCAATATTTAATGTAAGCAGATATTATGCATTTGCGCATCGTATCATGAAAATGTATGATTCTGCTTTTCTTTTATTGGATTTCACAAACGTTTCGTAATGTAACAGACCCACCGCTGCATTCTGTTTACTCACATCATCGAATTCAGTTCCTGTCACTTAGTAGGTAGGTACATACGAGGGTGAATCAAAAAATTCTTGGAATCAATATTAAAAAATGCAAAGATTTAAATAATAATATTTTATTTTTCTACATAATCTCCCTCCAATGCAATGCATTTAGAATAACGCGTTTCTAACTTCCTTATTCCTTGTGAAAAAAAATTATTTTCTTGACTCTCGAAAAAGTCCTCTACGGCAGCTATAACCGCGTCATTATCGTGAAATTTTGTTCCACGAATTTCCTCTTTTAATTTTGGAAATAAGTGAAAATCACTTGGGGCTAAGTCCGGAGAATATGGTGGGTGGTCAAGGAGATTGAAGCCAGCACAGCGGATTGCGTTGAGCGCAACTTCCGATCGATGAGCAGGAGCGTTATCTTGAAGGAACAACACGCCCAACGACAGTTTTCCACGACGTTTTTCTTTAATCGCTTCACGCACTTTCGGGATTAAATTTGCATAATAGGGTCCAGTAATCGTCTGGCCTTTTGGCATGTAATCAATAAAAAGGATTCCTTCACTATCCCAGAACACAGAGGCCATAACTTTGCCAGCGGTAGGAGCAACTCGAAATTTCTTAATGGATGGAGAGGATGGTCGTTTCCAAGACATGCTTTGTCTTTTAGTTTCAGGATCAAAATGGTGGACCCACGTTTCATCCATGGTGACAAGACGACGGCAAAAATTATCCGAATCACGCTGGAACATTTCGAGATTACGCTTGGAAATTTCCAAACGTCGCTTTTTGTTTTCGTCGGTTAACATTCGTGGCACCCATCTTGCAGACACTTTTTTGAACCCCAGTGAATCAATTAAAATGGATTGAACGCTACCAAAAGATATCTTTAGGATCTCAGCTATATGTTTTATAGTCATTCTTCTGTCTTCCAAAACCAGATTCTCAACCTTTTTGACATTTTCTTCTGTAACGGAGGTTGAAGGCCGCCCAGAACGCGGGTCATCTTTACAGCTTGATCTACCTCTTTTAAATTCAGCCACCCAGTACGCAACCGTAGAATAGGGTACAGCATCACCCCCTAATGTCTGCTGAATGTCCAAAAAAATTTCCTACGTAGACATTTTTTTCAAACTGAGATATTTTATCACCGCACGTAACTCACTTTTATCCATAATTTTGACTTTATAGCAACTCGTTGCACAAAAAAATTTATTACATGCAAACGAACGGACAACAAGTGACAGTCTGCATAAATATAGTGTGATAGACACTCTTTAATTTGAATATCGAACTTGATCCAAAAAGGTTTCATATATATATGCACTTCTAAGAACTTTTTGATTCACCCTCGTATAATAACCCGTTATTGCTTAGTTTATCGTTAATTGGTTCGATCGTTGGTAAAAATTAGTTAACGTGTTTTTAATGTTGAAGCTTATTATTGGAGTTATTGTTCCCAAATTCCAAAAGTATTCACATATTTGTCTATCTAGGTAGTAGTGCTAGTTTATAAAACAGAGCTCTATTGTTAACACGATTATTACGGATAACTTTGCTGGTATTGAAAAATTTACTAATTGTCGAGCATTTTAACGATTGGCCTTCACCTGCCGGCGGGCGCTTAAACTATAGGGCTTAAACTTGAAAGTTTCCGTCTGTAAGTGCCGTCTGACCTTGCCCTCGTCGAGGTTTCCACGAATTTTTTTACCGCAGTGAATTGCTTTTATCAACATCGATCACCATTGTTTACGGAATATAATGACAGCGGATATATGCTTCCAGATATTTTGCCAGCAGCCATTGCCTTTGACCCTGTGTAAAAACAAGTTTTAAATTCAGCTGTAAACAGGTTTTTGATTAGAAATTACCCATGGTGTCATCCTTATCTTGGAACTAACCAATATTTGATTTTAGATTGTTTTTTACTTGGCTCACTGGTCACACACTGCTAGTTCTCCGATTAAACTTTTTAAAACCTAACATATAATTTGTGCTATACCAATCTGTATACGTAGTTACAGTTTGTTCCCTCTCGGCCTAAACACACGCGTACCTACTGCATATGTTAGCTTTATTTTAATCACTGTTTTGCCACAAACGACTATTTAATGTCTCAAGTACCGTTTTGTGCAATCTTGAAAACGTGGTTATTAAATGGTCAGTGACCGACACCTGTGGGTGTAAAATTATACAGAGCATGTCCTCCTTTGTATTTTACACTAAAGGTACTATCAGGTGAGCTTGACGTCACTAAAAGCAGCTCAGTGTGCCTAGTGCGAGTTTTGTCAATTTATTTACGCGCTCGGTCCGTTTGGCGTAAACTTGAAATTGTATGGAATAAGAGCAGCGCCATCTAGTGACTGATTCACTGACGCTAGATGGCGCTGCTCTTATTCCATACAATTTCAAGTTTACGCCAAACGGACCGAGCGCGTAAATAAATTGTCAAAACTCGCACTAGGCACACAGTCCACAAACTGTATACTTACTTCAGAAGTGGGATCCTTTCAACTTCGAGCAATGTACAAACAAAATAAATAAACTCATGGCCAAGAAGGACAAGACACTAACGAACTCTTCAATATCGCTAGTAATATTTGTGTCATCTGGGCCATTAAAGCGATACACAGTCTTATTTTTCTCATTAATTACGATTATAAAACAAACAAGTCTCTTTATGAGAAGAGGCCGTTGGTAATAAAGACAGTTTGGCTAGCTTGATCAACATTGGACGTATGCCAAACACACAATACCTGCCTTGGTCTGGTCGTCACACTTTGGAGGTCGCCTTACCACTTATCGAATTCTATTGTTTAGAATCTTCACACTCCACAAGTAGACTAATGCCAGATTTCACTAACGTTCAGATATCTTTTGTATCAAATGTATAGAATTGCATTTGCGTAGGTATAGTCACATTGTTATATCTACACTTTCAGTTACAGTTTATAATTTCTTATATTGGTTGCGCCATAACAATGATTCTATTGAATGAGTTACGTAGGTATTTGTGAAAAATATACGGTAAATCTCATTTCCAAAATTATTGGTAAAGCGTATCAAGAAAACTTTGAAGGAACGATTTCGTATAATTATATAAAAAGCATTTCCAGTCAATATGTGTGTTTAATGTTAATTTTAAATATCGTTTTCACCTTGCCTTCGTTTGATTTGTTTACCGTCGAAAAACATCTTTCTCGCAACCTTGATTCGCAGATACCTATTGCATTAAATTTAAATAACCACATTTTGCAGAAACCACAGTTTTACATCATTTCTAATTTTATCAAAACTGATCTTAATGATGAAATAAATTAAACATTTTCTAGCTGTTTCCTGAGAAAACAAAACGTACCTACCATGCTTTCGAAAGTTTCTCTTATTAAATGTGCGTTATTGCAGTTTTTCACATACGACGCGGTGAGCTAGTCACGCCTATTTAATACGGTTTTTGCTATTGTTGATTTTATCTGGGTTTTCATTTAATAGAGTGTAACAAAATGGAAGATGAGTACGAATAAAAGAAAAAATAATAATTACATACCTATTAATTACAATACATCATTATTTACAACTGACTGCAGAATTATTCAATCCATATACAACATAATGTACGTTTTATGTGTGTTATATATTTAAGCGTAGGTACTTAATAATGAAACTTTCAAACTACATATAATATAGCATAATATTACGTCAAATGCTGTATCTAATTATCTCATTGTACGGAGGTGAGCTGAAGATACGATTGTCTTTTTCATTGGCATCGAGGTCATTGTTTTATTATTTCAGCACATCATTGTTGTGATGGTGCGGAAATTGCGAAAGGTTCAATGGGGTTACAAGAGTATACTTTATCATATGTTTTTTGTAACCCAGGCGCATATTGTTGGAAATTAGTTTCCATCAAAATACATTGTTAGTGTTACGTTTTGTTAGTTATCAATCGTTAGTGCGTGTCTTGCAGTCTCTACCGTTTCAGCATACCAGGTAGAATTCGCTCTACATAAAAAAAACCCATAAAAATGTTACTAATCCAGAAGCGGACGTCCTTTATACGCGCTATTTATTTTCTCTTTAGGCGTGAGTAAAAGTAGCATCATACTTTTATGGCTTGCTTTTAGCATACGTACGTACATGTGTATGCATCCTATTAAACGTCAATTAGTGGCAGCATACTCCGGAAATTCACAGTAAAGTTGCTCAGTGTACTACGTTTAATATCTATCTGTCGTGTTAAGTGTGGTTGTATTACTTTATTAGAGTCGGAAAGGTGGGAGGGCTCTCGTTTGATGAGACGGCTCGCGTGTCATCGTCGACAGGTTATTAATATATCTTGTCTCAAGTCACATCTAATAGTGGAATTAAAGTTAAATTTATCGCTTCGTGCTAATAAGACGGTAGCTTAGAGAGCAAACGGGTATATCTGTTAGAATAAGAAAATAAATCTATGACAGTAACTGCTAAATTGATACCTTGGTTTACCTGTAAGAATTCAAAAATTGAGAGGAAATATAAATAGTTTGTACAAAACAAAATCTACTATTCGCATCATAATAATTGTGCACTAGAATATAGGATAAATGTATATTTTAAAAGGTTAGTCGTGCGTAGAGCGTGCGATATCGCAATTACGGTCTTGGGATTTTCAAATATCATTTACACTAAAGCCTATAAAAACTCTACTTTATATCTAGGTGTGCAACTTTGCGACCTATTAAAATGCATCGCGTGCTGTTTCGAAATCAAGATAAGGAAATCAAGCCAGCTGTTAGTATCAAGAATTTATAAGTTTACAACATTTGCATGAAACGCACACGTAGGTATACATGGTTAATTGTATTGTGATCGTTTGCCCTTGCGTTTCATGGAAAATAACCGGTCTTTGAGTGCCTGATGATTCCTCATTGTTTCTAATGAAGAACCGTGATAGAATTTTAATTTTGACGTGGAATTATTTTTCTTCTATTGTATTAATTTCGTATTAATTTATAGTATAACTAGCAGACAGCCAGACACGGCCACGCGTTTCTGTGGCTTATGTTATTGCGACTATAAATTGAGATTTTTCTATCTTTCAAGTTGAGTTATAATAATTAATTTCATTAGTACATTGAATAATATAAAAACAAAATGAAAACTATCTTTCAAGTTAGATCAAACTGCACACGGTGTGCAAATTTGATTAAAATTTAGGAGTCCATCGCGGACAAATAACGTCACAAGTAAATTATATATATTAACAAAGAAAGAAAGAAAGAAAGAATGAAAGATAATGAAATATACTTAATTCAATAGTTTAACGCAGTTTACCGTTATAATTCTAAGATATTATTCTTCGTAGATTTCTAGCTAAACCTACTTTTACTTTATACTATGTATATGTTGATTTTAATCTTGAAAATACGCATTTCGGTGTCATTGGAGTACAATCGTTGGGCAGATGACCCTTCTGGGGCGGGCGGGCGTCTCGCCGCGGCCCCCTGACATACATACAAACACAACTAAAATTAGATTTGTGATTCTCTCACAACTACACGCTAGACGCAAACTATACGCATTAATAGAGAGTACGCTTTAGATATGAACTATTGCAGTGTAAATGAACTATTGCAGCGCGATTTGTTGCTATCCGAAAATTATTACACGCAGTGACGCAGCATCAGCTTTCATTCAGTTGATCATAAAGATTGATCTAGGATTGCCTAGCCATAATGTTCCGGATTAGTACGACATTATTGCTACCTATAAATAACCGAGTCACTGCACTTGTCATCTACATTTTGTTGATACCGTCAGTGATACCGTTAAACAGTCCACGTCTCTGGCCTACCGGAATCCGAAACTAGTTCCGTGTTTACCGGTCTTTCAATAGGAAGCAGACGTACGGGCTAAGTGCTGCATTTTCGTCAAATATTGCATTTCGGTGAGCCTTTGATTAATTCCATACGTTATTTGGTTACGGGAAGTTTGCTTTTCTAATCCTAACCTCGACATATAGTGCGTATGTACTTTGTACAGAAACAGAGCAGCAATTCTAAATTGCGTCGGTGACTCACCTACTTACGCGATGTTACTCTCAACTAATTTATGACTTTAGTGATCAAACAGCAAGCTTAACATGTGAAGGTCAATTTGTGCTTCCGTCTAAATCACTAATTAGGTTTAATTTCTTTTTTATGCCTGACTTCGTGATCGCTTATGTTTGATTATATCAATGAGCTTTTATTGTTATATAATCCGAAGCAAGCTAAAATAAGGGGTTTATATCAAGTACTACGATTCGCTCGCGTTGTGGAAGAATATTCTCGAATACAGTGAAAAGAGATTTTAAAATCTGTTGACGACAAACTAGTGGTTTATATTGCCAATAAAACAAAAGAAATAGCCTCGTCACAAATAAAATCCTCACTAAAGAACCGTTGGCACCAAAGTGCATTTCATATTAAAATGGATTTTTCGAGAGACAAGTATCCTTAATAAACCGATGCAGCTGGTGGTCTGCCACTGACATTACTAGCATATTACAGTCAGTTTGTCGACACCGCGTTGTAATTAATTACAGCTAATTAGGCATGCAACCAAACGGAACTTGATTCGGCGGCACTCGTCACAGTCCTCAGCCGGATAACATGAGGATAAAACGTCCTTGCATGACGGAATACAGTTACATGACGTTGATGAAGTGAACTTTAGAAATCGTGGTTAGAAATTGATATTCTAAAACTAGGTGTGATCCTGTATTTTAATGTAAGGACATCTCCTTAACCAGCCTACTGTAAAACATCGTTAACACGAAGTACATGTTGCTCTTATTTCTTGACTTTTCATTGCATCGTCACAGTAACAGATTAGTATTTGCTTCCGTTTTGCAAGATCACATATAAAAGTGGTCAATTTCAGTAAAACCACTCTTACATTGTATGCAAAGCTTGCTACGCGCTACGTTCAGAACAAAATCTCAAAAACACCGTACAGATTGGTGAGGTATCCTTAACATATTAGAAATGTAGGCTTCAGCTTCACAGTCAAGCTAATAAAATGCAATGAGGTATTCATCACACACCATACAGTACAGAGGCCCGTTAGCCTACTCTGTAAGTGGAATATTGATACAAAACACTCTGTCCGAGGCGAAGACAAAACATGGCAGTAACGACCGCTCTGTGCGCTCTTTGACGGCATTAACGTGCTCATCAAACTTAACGTTTCCTATCGAATGAGTACTGTCGAGTGCCAGTTCGTGATGAATACTTCAGATTCTATTGACGGCTCATTTAGAGCTATCAATCTGCTTTCATAAATCTTACAGAAGTAGGGCACTATGGTGATTTCAGCAGCGTTGTTGTTGCCAGAGACCTCAGAGATTTCATGTGATATTATACAGACCCACATTGAACTGCTACTTTGAGAGCTGACTTCATCTTCATATACAATTTGAATTGTCATTGAGTAAATTTAAAATGTGTTTCCCAACATGCTATCAATCATGCGAACCAAATTGTAGAGCACCTATGCGCAGCGTAGGCGCAGACTTGTACTTTGCTTAGCACATAGGCACTTGTTAAATTAGGGTTGACCCGTAATTATATAACATATATACAAATGAAGTCAACACACGATACGCAATCTACGATTATGTGTGATTATGTTTCTTGTACTTACATTAATTTATCAATGAACCACATTTTTCACCGGTAACTAATTAAAACATCAAAATAATTTGTTCCCTGTCAGTTTTTAAACGAATAACTCCACCTGTTGCTAATGAACTAAAGATTTAATCGACACCGTTTTTTGACATTTCCTCATTTGATGTGTTATTGAAGGGGTTTCAACTGGACCTAGAAGGAACAGTTATAAATTGGCACTTTGAAAGTGACTACGGCCAGCCCTGTCCTGCGTTAATTTGACGTTTCAACGAGGCTCCCAATTGATGCCCACGCGCCGGTCGTTGCCGGCCCTTTCTAAGCGGCCATTCACAAAATTACTATTGAGACATCATCCGCAATAATTACGCTTTATGAATCCACTTCACTGCACTTGTGCTTTGTACTCAACGAGTGTAGTTGTGCTAAAACAGAATTTTAAGCGAAATATCATCCCGTTTGTACGGTATAATGACAGTTTGGTCTGGCACGAACAATCTTATGTTTCATCAATTTATTGGTTAGCTTATATCGACGGTTAAACGTCATTTAATTTAAAACGGCTAATAAAACATCGTGAGGAATCCGACATGTTAAGACCCTCAAAATGCAATGAATGATTGTCTTCCTGTTAAAGAAGTCCACAGTATCCCAGCAGTAGGAACGATGATGGACTGATAATATAATGTCTATTTCAAGTCCATCCATATCCTTAGCCATAAATTTTAAAGCTACGATTAATATTTACTAAGAATGTCTCGGCTCACCGTTGCAAAACTTGATAGTATTCCGATTCTGAGAAATACCTACCCACCGCAGCTTATCATGAGCTGAATAAACGCTTTCTGAAATGACTCAATTGGCTCAGAATCGAAGATCATTTCGACTCATTAAAACTAAATGACTCAACCACGCCACACACGACCACTCCTGTTTTTAGAAAGGAACTTGTCCAAACAAGGCAAAATTCAACAAAAACACACAGCTAGCACAATAGTACCATCTCAAAAAATACACAGCCAGCACCATAGTTCCTCCTCAAGCAGGACATGCTCTGATTTCGATGCATTTATAAAACGTAATCGAGCGCTTCAGCCGGCAGATCGATATTTTGTAAGCTTTATTATTATCACATGACGGAAATGGCATCCGAATGTTGGTGCAGTGCTAATGGTGCGTGAACCAAACCAATGGATCGCGTGGGAACACCTACTTTTTAAAGATAACCCTTTTAGAGAGTGATTTTTATATTCTTTCAAAGAATATCCATCATGTCCTATAATTACATCTACACTGATAATGCATTCGGGATTGATTTGATATATACTTATAATATTCGATCGATTAAAGATTAAAATAATATCGAAATATAAGAGAAGCATAAAGATATAATTATAAGGTCGATGTGCTGCGTAAATGTAATCAAAGTCCTGAAACTTTTACATTCACATATTATTTATAAGCCCTATAATATCAAAGTTTGGGCTCTTGTATAGGTATTGCAGTAAAAAAATATATAATCGTATTCCCAGTGATATAATAACAGTATAAAGTAACTTTACCGGCAGAAGCCTTTTGCAATAGCATCTCCCTAAGGCTTTGATCATAACACTTAGACTAGTATACACTAGTACAGACTAGTCTAGGTCTAGTATAGAATCTGAGTATAGATTCCTTTTATCATGAGAGAGAGAGACCTTTACTATCCGAGTATAGTAAATTAGTTATAATATGCTTATAAGTGATCGAATTCACCGGCGATAATTATGATCACTGCGAAATGTGGATAACGTGAGGTTTTTTTACCAACCTTAGTTGTTTATAGACTTAGTTGTGTTAGCCACTGCTATGTTTAAACTAAACAGTTGTAATTAAATAATTATTCTGTCATCGATTTCACTTCCTAATAGCGTGTCGGTGCCAACTGCCAAGGGCCTCCAGTGGCGTTGACGAAATATAGAAAGCCTATGAGAGTTTATGTAACAACCATTCGTTTAGGACGTCTTCCTAACTACAATTTCGAGAGATTTGCTAAAAGAAGACTATTATAAGTAATTACGTTATAAATTTACTGGCCATAAATATTCTAAGAGGCACGAATTGGATTGGAAGAGTTATGTTTATTTCGGGAATAAATATTGTAAGTATAAAATTATACTTACTTATTTCGAACTTGATTGTGGGTTTTCTTTAGGTAAATATAATAATATGACAATAACATTATTTCATGAAATATCACGCAGATATGCATAACAATGATGAACTTATGAATCTATAAAACTAATCTTTATTCATTTGTGAATTCATTCTCAGCAATTTTATAAGTTACAAACATCAACATTTTGTAAAACAAGTTGCTAAAAGCTACGTTTTGAAACCTTGTTGAAATATTAATAGGCAAGTTTTGAGATAAACACAGAAATATAGATAATATCTTTTTATGTGTAGGCAGTGAGTGTTGTGGGAATAAGTTAATTATTAGATTCTGTTACTGGCCTATTGTTCAATTTAAACAAATCTCGGTTTTCGTACTTTTCGTTGTTCTAGAACGGCTGTGTAGGTATGTATAGCCACAGTGCTTTTGAAAGTGTATATAATATATAGCTGTATAATACAATATATAATGAAGTGTTCTCTACTTTCTAACTATGGGATAACAGTAAAGTACTTAACTGTTAAGTACTTAACTGCTATACTATAGTAAGTACATATTTTTCTTACCCACCTCTAGGTAGGTCATTCTACTCATAGAATTTTGGAGCATTGATAGAGTTAGTATCATAGTTTCGAGTTTTATATGTATGAAAACATTGTATGATTCATACAGGAACACATCAACGAAGAGAAGGAAAAATAAAATATATGTGAAAACTCGTTTGTAGGCGGGGTATCGTTACGTACTTGTATTGTTTCCTCCTCGGCTTTCGAACCACTGTCCCCTTCACAACGTGAGAACAAATTGTTGAACACTTACATCAAACATAGGAAGTAGGTACTTATATATGCCTATTAGCATTTATTAGCAATTACAGATCAATCTGAAGAACAATGTACCTACCTATTGTTAATGTTGCGTTAAATGGTAGTGTTGCAAACTTTCTTTTTCGCTCAATGATAGTTTTCCAACCGTAAAGAGTTAGTAGTAGGTACTTACGTGAAAGTTTTGCATATTATGAAAAATCCATAGTTAATTGCGTTCATTAAAATTATGTAAGATGTTACGTAATTTTTATGTAGCATATTCATAAAAAAGTATCATGTTAGTAGGGAAAAATGTAATTATTTTATGAGTTTTAAGAAACATAATTTAATTTTGTTTTTGTAATTGTTGCAGAGCCGCCACGAGTGTCAGCGGCGGTGGGGCCACGAGGCAAGCGGGTGCAGACACCGCAGCCAGTGCGTACGCCAACCGTCCCGCTCACCGCGCCGTTGCCCGCCCCGCTCGTCGCTCAGCTCCCCGCAGCGCTAACACCGCCGAGAGAGCAAGTCGCTGCGCTCGCGCACGCGGCTAAGGGCGTCGAAGCTTTGGGCGTTTTGGTCCAGTATTTGGTGTTCCGAGTAAGTTTTTACACTACTATTAATGTATAAATAGGTATAAAAACAAGCACGCCCCACTCATACCATCGCGATCGAGTGTCGCGCATGTGTAAAATGTACGCGACGCATAACCGATTAAAACATCGCAGTTACACCTATCTATTCAGAATTAAATCGTTAATGATTGATTAAATATGTAACGGTGTACATATGTTGCTATTGCAGTTGGACGCCCTAAACGGCGGGTCGTGGCGGGTGGAGGCGGACCGGTGGCGCAGCGTGGCCGCAGCGGAGCGCAGCAGCGCCGCGCGCGCCGACCGAGACCGCCAGCAACGGGCGCAGAAGGATCTCGATACCAGTGAGCTATCTTTCTTATTACATAGTGACAAACCCAACGACTCACCTATACGAGTATGTGCCATTCCGAACTTTTGATAAAACTACTGACCTACGCTCGAATCCAGAGCCATTTCTTAAAACATATCTTAAAAGCCTACATATTGAAACAAGAACAACACAAGTGTGAAATGGTAGCAGAAGAGGTGCAGTCGCTCCTTCAAATACAACTATTCAAGGCGCTTTGTCAGAGCCCGTTGAAGTACGAAGTTGTATTGTCAAACTTCATGGTGACAACAATATTTGATAAATCGACTGATGATTGTAGGTACTCAAAATTTCATTAACTGTTTCAGTCGCAGAATGCCTGAGCAAGATCTCAGAGCTGGAGATGGAGGTGGCCTCGAAGGAGGAAGCCAACGCGCGCCTCCAGGCCGCTCACATCGAGGAGGTCTCCGCACTCTCCTCCGACATCAGAGGACTCAAGGTATCCATTACTAACTACTCTAAAGATTCCCTCATCGAAGTATCTAACTCGGGCGTATCTCGCTAAATTGATCATTCCTCGGCATCAATTGAGAACTGAACGAGTAAAACTGCTAATTGCTAATAAGCTAGGTTATCTAGAACAGCAGCAATCTAGGTCATGATAAAATAATTTAAGCATCTGCAATCTGGTGGTACATTATATTAGGTACTTATAATTCCGCCAAAAGGTTATTCAGGAAGACTTAACGTGAATTAGTAACAACTTCATCATACTCGCTATAGTGCTAAAGGGTTCAAGGCAAGGAATTAATTAGCACGCCAGATACCCACTCATTTGCAGTGCAATGTTGAGGAAATTGATGATACCTACTGAATTCCAAAAACAGAAAGAGTTCGTTGAACATAGCAATTTCTTGTAATAAAAAAAACTGCGACTCAAGGTGAAGAATGATTCCTCAATGCCAACGGTAAAACTCCAGTAAAAATTAACTTAGATTATCATAATCATTTTGCATAATTATTATGGATGTGAATTATGTCTTTTTCGATATTTATGTCGCGACTTACGTGTGACTTGTGAGATGGCTTCTAGGTAAGTATAAGTATAATACCTACATACTATCTAATACATATTCACGTCAAAGGAAATTATGGATTGGATAGTAGATTGGTTATGTAGTTACGGCTCATTGAGTCCTTCCAAAATTGAAGTTAATTAAAGATGATTAGCCTTGACGTTAATTTCTTGACATTACGAAAATTGGATAAGTTGCTTATAAGAGTTGATGGTGTATGTAGATACACCATCCTTCAAGGTGTAGTCCAAGGCTTTTAGCTCGGATCTTTGCTTTATGATCAATTTAAGCTGATATCACTCATGTGGTCCCAGAACATTTTCTGAATAGGTATCAATACAATAATCCGACGATCAGTCACACAAACGGTTATTATTCCAGGATACAATCGAGTCCTTAAAACACGAAGTGGTCGAGAGCCGTGCCCGCTTGCACGCTCACGGCGAGATCGAGCGCACCCTCCGCGCCCAGCTGGAGGCCGCGCGAGCGGAGATGGAACGCTCCGACAGCGACCGGTCGCAGGACTCGTCCGATGCGTCGTGCGACAAGTTGTGCACGACTTGCGACGCGGCGTGCGACCCCGTGTGCTGCGAGGCGGAGGACTGCGAGCTCAGGCTGTCTGCTAACGAGGAACTCAGCACGGACGCTAATGAACTGGCCGCTGAGGTGAGGATTTCAGTTAATAATAATTATCATCGCAATCATGTTGCGCGTTGCGGTACGATTGTGTGAATAGTATTACAACACGATATTTGTAACGTGCTTGTAGATTGTGTCGCGTTTTGTTTCTCGTTTTATGTAATGATTGTTAATTGCAATTATAATCGTTCCATCCGTTCTTGAGTTATAAATGGTGTAACTAGCACCAATACAGATATAGATTTCTTATTGTTTTATCCTAGTCTTTATGTCACTTTACAGGTCTATAGTATCAGGTCTCCAAATAAATAACGACGTTTTCAGGTCCGTTCACTCCGAGCCGTGATCGAGCTGAAGCAAGCGGAGATGGTCTCACTCCGCGACGCGTGCTCCGAACTGGGCGCGGAGCGTGAGCGGCGCGCGGCGGCGGAGCGCGAGGCGCGCGCGGCGCGGCACGCCGCCGAGGAGCTGCGCGAGCGCGCCGCGGCGCGGCAGCGCGACGTGGACCGTCTGCGCGACGACAACCGGCGCCTGCGCGACGCCGCCGCGCGCGACCGCGACCACGCCACGCGCCTCGCCGCGCTCAACGAAGAGCTCCGGTACAAGCTGAGGCAGAAGAATAAAGTGAGTCCGTCGAGCAGATACCATTTTACTTTGCGCCATACAGTATGACGATATAGATACTATTATAGATGATCTATTTAATGGGTTTTAACGTAACTATTTCGTTTCAGGTGGTGACCATATTAGCGGGTGGCTACATGGAGCGCACGCCGATGCGTACGCGCACGTCGTCTGGCGACTCGGTTCGCTCGTCGTCGCCCCCGCCCGACTCACCCCCGTCGCCCGCCGCGTCCCCCGCCCCCGACACCCCCCCGCTGCCCGCCGTCAAGGGGGTCGTGGAGAAACACGATTCGGTCAGCTGGGTGCTGGAGATCGAGGAGACTCCAGAAGAAGTTGCCTCCAGGTCAGTTTAACCGATATTATTATTTGAGGGTTACCCTCAAACAGTGCAGGATCAGAAAATTAGAGCAGTCCACAGTCATACATTGCGTTGTTATGGGTAGGTGTGGCGCTGACCATCAAGTGAATGATTTGCTCACTTAGCTGTACTATTAACTAGCTAAAAACTAATTAGCGCACAAATATAACAACAAAATATAAAATGTTGACATACCCCGATATTTCAGCCCAGTTACATCGACCGTGGTTACGAGAAGACTTCTCGTGACCACGGTGCGCGAATTAGACCCTTTTTAGCTAGTTAATAATATGTGTTCTGTTAGCTGTACTAATCAAAAGGATTTAACTGTAAATATATTTTTCCTGAACACATCTATAACATTGAACACCGCTTACTCTCTTCAGACTGGCACGAAAGTCCTCGTTCCGTACGGCCGCGTCTCCGAGCGGAGTGAAGCGGCGCGGCGGAGGCTCTCCCGGCGGAGGGTCTCCCGCCCCCGCCTCGCCCGCCCCCAACGCCTCCAAACTTTTCCGCCCCGGGGACCTGGAGTTCCCCCCGCCGCCCCCGCCGCTTAAGGAATCCGCCGGCGAGGCCATCTACATATACGACGACCGTCAGTACTGAGGGTTCTTGGGCGACTGTTCGTGTATTATCCAATATTGATTCTTGAGTGACTTTGTGGGTGCTAAAAGTTCGGTTTCTGCTGTGAAGTGTATATCGTGAAAACGTGCTCGGCGTCATGGTCAAATATTTTTGTTTTAAAGTCAAGGAACTATTATAGCAAGTTCTTGCAAACTGGCTTTGATGTGACCATGATTTATACGGTTGAAGTTTGGAATTCCCCATGAAGCACCCAGCTCAAGACATCATGTAAGCGACAGAGCCCACTAATACATATAGACGACATGTTCTGTACTAGACATGACTCCTGAAACAGTACGAATTCTAGTACTGATTTTAATGAGACGCCTAATGAGGCTCCTCGGAAATAATGATTCTTGAAAGATGGCTCGCCTGTTTTATGGTTCAGGCTTTTTGTAATTACTCTAATGTCCAGCTCAAAGGATTTGGCTGACGATGCCATCTATGTATCTATGTGTAATCTACGACCGTCAGGTCGCCTAATGATTTGTTTTATTCTTCACGTTTCGTGTGAACTCTAAAAATGATTGAGACGGTTCGTATTTGTCTAGTCGTGATATGGTAACTCGAATGGGTTGATGACCCAATAGTTTTTTGCAATTGCTACGGAAGAAAGATGGAGTACGAATAAGATATCGTACTAAGATTGATTGAAGAAGGATTTGATATTCTTGCCGGATAATGAATTCCCTCGCATGGTTCGGATTCATAGTGTTATGAAAATGTGGGACCTAACTGGATATGTCTTTGAAACAATAATTATCTTTAAATGTCTTGAATGTCTTGTGAATGAAGAATTACCAATACTGATATAATTGATCGAGCATGGTCTTTTCTCATGGAATGCAGTCAATGGATGGACTTTTGACCTATTTGAGCTTGAGAATATAAACATACTTAGTTGATATTTCAAGTAGTGATACAAGTTTGATCTTTCTCACCAGAACGTAGCTTGAGGTGATATTATTATACATTATGTATAATAGGTGTCATGTGGCGAGAATCTTGGCGTATCCCGTTACCAAACTTTTTGTTCATAAGTTTAGGCTGCGTGGACTCTTTCGTACATTGTAGCCGTTATGGTTCTCGCTATTTGGCTCCTATATATACTACTATATTGCAATCAGTAATACCTTAGATAGATATATCTCGTAGTATTTAATATGTAGCTGATGGAACTTACTCACTTGTATTATTTCTATACTATATTATCGACTCTAGCCTCTTCAGTAGATCTGTGGATAATCTATATTATATTGAAATAAAATAATCAAGTAATTCCAGACCAGTCTTAACTATAAGTCAGCTTTTCTAAAAATTCAGGCCTTCAAAAGTATGTTAATCTAATAAGGCTATATTGAAGAAAAGTGTTTTACGTACCTGTGTATTGCGCCAATTAATAAAAAGCTTTCGTACTATCATCTATTCTATCTCAGTTTACTTTTCACTCTCCTTTTACTTCTTTTTGTTCTTCCATTTCTTTCACCTTGTTGGTGTTTATTCTTGCGCTTATGTTCTTTATTCGCTATATGATTCCACTTTTATTGATTGGTGCAATAAATTCTTGTTTTTTAAAGATGCTTGTCAAATCCTGTTTAGGCGCAGAGGCTCTAACCGGTTGTTGTCTGGTATTACTAGATGATAGTGTCTGTAATGTAGATAAGTATATTTATTGTATTTGTTTTCTTTTCGTATTATGATATTTTACCTTAATTAAGTTATTATAGTTTATCACGGTTGTTGGAACATAATTATTTTGTACAAATAACAATTTTAATGATGAAAAATTAACATAGTTTTAAGAGAGTTGTCGTCTGTTTAGACGCTATGAGTTCGATGCTGATTTTTAGGGTTGAAAGCTTTTTGCAAATATTATTTTGATGAAATACAAAATACACGCTTCTTACTCCTTATTGTAATATAGATCTAACAGTCGTGAAAGTAAAGTTTCAACCAAACCAAAGAGTCGCGTACATCTAACTCTTTGTCATGTTCCTTATTAACACATTACTTTTTGCATGTTGGTTGTCAATCTCTTATGCCAGCTAAACGATTTTTATTTATTTCTAAGCTAAACGTATTACCATTCCAAATTAAGAATTGTAAGCAAAATAATTATTACATACATGATTACTGAAGATATTATAAAAAAAATTAAATAGTACTATGTTAAAGATTACAATCGTTTTATTTCCCCCCCAAATTGCATTGAATTCAAAATTCATAATGAAACTTAAGAAAATGATGTAGCATAATCTGGTTTGCATAGTTTTTCTCGTTGGACCTTGAAGATATTACAAATCCTTAGAGCCAAGAATTGAACGTTGTCAATGGGCCCATCTGTGTTAAGGGAGCGCCAAAATAATCATCAGGCAAGTAAACTGACCTAGTTTTAGTCATATCTAATCATTACGCTATTCTTTTCCTTGTTAGCATAAGACAATATTTACTCTATGCCGCTGTTAAGGTTTTACGTTTGATCTTGAAAAAAGTAAGTATTATTGGAATTGGATTTTTGTTAAATTTTGTTTTTGTTACACTTTCATGATTTTGTATAACGCATTTTAATGACATAATTTAGCCCACAAATAGCTCGTGCAGTTGGCATATTCCAGAAATCCTTATTGATAATTGTATACACAGATCACTCGTGCAGTGAGCAAATAATAAAAAAAAGTGAGGGCAGACAAGACATAAGATCAGTCGAAAGCAGTGTAGGAGTGTGTCTTGCAACTGGTGTTGAAAAATACCGTATATAGGTATAAGTATAACAGATAACAAACGACTTACAACAACGTACGGTTACGTATTTTATGTAACATACCAATTGTTAATAACTTGTGTATAAAAAAATAACTACCTACTTGATTCTTGACCACATAATGTTGGAAAGAAAAGGCGGGTTACAATTAATTGAAACCGATTGAGAAGTAGATGATTCGGTAGTTTGGTACAGGGAGGATATCCTAGGCTTTCCGACGTTGGTCCTGATACTATCGTGTCAGTGTGATTCTAGTGAGCATTTGACGATATGGGTGAGTGACAGTAGAAATTGAAGAAAAATATTTCGTATCATAATAATTTTACCGCGAGTCGCCTTGTACAGTAGTACCCAACTTATATGGCTTACCGATGTACCTGCGCAGAAGATGAATAATTTACAAAGCGCGGGAAATGCTATTGACCGCTATTGGTCGGCAGCCGCCGCCATCTTAGCGATCGCCGCGTGGCATGAGTGAGATGGAACTAACAGCTGCAGTGTATTATGAACCTTATAATAGTGATCTTAGGTTGATTGTAAGTTTTAAGCATTCTTTCGTTAATCTTCGGACCATACTTTCTTTTCTGCGTGAACGAAGATTCACGACGCGCCATATAAGTTGGGTACTACTGTACTGAAGTCTATAACAGAATCAAGACTTGGCCGAAAATAAAGAGGACACTTATTTCACTGGCATCTGTTTTGAATTATTGCTGGTCGCCTTAGCGTCAGCTTCATTATTTTACATTTCTTAAATTGTTATAATGAGGGAATTCACATCCAGCGTAATTGGGTCAAGTTGGCCTTTTATCAAGAAATCAACAAAAAGAATCTTCGTCAAGTTCTAGACGAGACGGTTTGTGCACATTGTTATCAAGCCTGAAGGTCTTTCGTTGGCGCTCATGACCGGCATCAGACTGATACAGATACCGCTTGGTGTAGGTTATGCTGATTTATTGTGCCAACGCTAATGAGTATCACGAAATTATTATGTCAAGGAAACTCTCTAACTTGAGGACGTTTGGATACCAGCCCCTATATAAAAACATTAATGCACGACCGAAAGGACAATTCGTGAAAAACCGGCAAAATGTGCACAAGTGCCGTCATCGTCTCTTTATTATTCGTCGGAGTGGGTTAGTGATTTCATTTATGAGCCTAGATAATTATATCGATTGCATAAAACCAGTCGGTTTAGTTTTTATATTATGGACAATCAACTGTGTGTTTTCTAGCTAACTTTCGCTTTCCTTTTTTCATTGTTTTACAATATTTACGATCGACCAGTCATATCTTCGTCATGTATTGTTTTTCACTCAGGCTCGGGCCTGGGGTATACAATTTCGCAGAGCGCGTGTAGGTTCGTACGTGAATGAAATTTGTATCGGGCGTAACTTACACTTTGCGCTTCCATCTTGTTGTTTTTTATCGTTTGCTCAATTTTCGTCAGGATGAAAAGTTGCGCAACAAGATCTATATAATTTTTTCAGTCGTCAATTCACGTCCAATTTACACTTAATAAATGCTAATTACAATTACACTTTACCAGGACAAAAATAGTCGTAACTACAGTGACACATTATGTACAAATCTCAACTCTACCAATATTAATCCAATATTTTCCTTATGCTGGCTCAAATCATTTTTACCAAATTCCAGTAAGCGGTTTGCTCAATTTGGGTAATTTGATTATCACCCAATGTCATGCTATGAACTCATCATCGAAGCGTTGTTCTCTACTAGGTATATATTTTGCGTAAATAGATTGTTATGACAGCTTGTAATGCCACCAAACCGTGATGGATTTTAGCCATGTTTGTTTGTGTTTGTTTTCCCTAACTGTGTCACCGCCCAAATAGGTACTTTTTGTTCTCATTCTGGGGTTGGTTTTATTTTACTGTGTTATGGGCCAGAAAAACTCTTTTTTTTGTTACTTTGTTCCGTAAGCGCTATTGACCAAACTATGGACCACCGTTTTGATAACATATTTAAATACCGATCAGTCATTTTTCAAAATATCATTCTGTTTATTCTGTTCCAGGCGTCTTTTCTTACGTAGGTACTACCTAGTATTTATTTCCTCTATGGCGTCTTTGAGTAAGGACAACTGCGAGTTGGACTCGCGCAAGGGATCTGTGTTTCAACTGTCTAACTATCACAGTTCATGAGATACAGCCTGGTGACAGACGGACGGACGGACAGCAGAGCTTTAGTAATAGGGTCCCGTTTTACCCTTTGGGTACGGAACCCTAAAAAGATTCTGATGAACTGAGAACCTCCTCCTTTTTTGAAGTCGGTTAAAGAAAGAAGCTGCCTGATGTTTTTTATGATAGATACAACAAAAAGAAACAGATTGTGAAAGTTGTGGGTATTATTTTATAAGCAGTTAGTAAAAGCGGTTGGAATGATTTATAGAAATGCAAGTCTACCAAATTATAGATAATAGGTATAAAATAAATCCAGATGCTTTTCGACAGACATCATAAAATCGATAACCTGTCGAGATTGGTCGGGTTTTAATGTTACCGTTTCTTTTTGCAGTTTTAAGCAGCGATGAAAATCAGGCAAAAATCCGTTTTTATTACAAGTAAGTGCGTTGGTTTTTAACATATTTTCTCTGACTACAAAATACCTACCTATGCATTCGGTAGGTACATAAGTACTGCAAGCTGATCAAAGTGAGCTCAAACACCATCAAAATAATATTATAGTCACTGAAGAGTTCCATAGTCCCCCATCCGTATCCATCAGGAGATTAGCTCGCTGTCACTGGAATAATGTGTTAACATAGCAACTTGAAACTATGTAAAATATCAACTTATGCGGAAAATAGATAAAAATATCCATGGCAACATGGTACGGTCCTATTTGTGAAGAGAAGCTTGAATGATACCTAGCGGCGCAAGACGGGTCGGATAGTCTAAAGAGAGTAAATGATTTTATTTTGGGCTAATATTAGCTGGGAATCATAAATGTCATGGTACATCGTATTAAAATCTGCAATAGCTAAATTATTTTAATATGTGTAATATCTAAAACAGGAACGGTCTTACTACAAAAGATTTATACCAGAGTTGAAGAGATGAGTCTATTTTCTCCACAAATCTACGTCTGATCCTTGCTTTTTCTAGCTCAATAACAAAATCACAAGTAAAATAATTAGAAATAACAGAATTGAATAAAAAAACGTGAGTGATTCACGTTGATTTTGTGGAACGAAATTTTAAAAACCTCTGTTTAAATCTGGTCTAATCTTTTGTGGTAAGAAGGAAATACTCTATCCTTCTGCATTTTGTAATAATGAAAAATATTTTTCAGCTCATTGGATAACTACACAGAGCTGCCTCTAGATTTAACTGACAACATATTTGCGACTACGTGGTACAATGCTAGCCAACGCACTGTTATGTTTAGCCACGGATTTACAGGTAACCAACCAAAAAATTAAGAAAAAACATTATACGAGTACTTACATGTGTTTGTTGTCTTCAAAATGCGTGATAATAATAATGTTTAATTTGAATCAATTCAGGACACCCCAAAGGTCCAGCAGTGACGGCTGTAGTTAGAGCACTGCTAGAGCAAGGCGATATCAACGTGTGTCTGCTGAACTGGGACAAGCTGGCGTCAATTACGTTACCTGGCGTCATCAATTCTTACTTGAACTCTGCTGTCCCCAATGCTATTCAGGTATGTATCTGTTTAAAAACGATTTATTATCCGGTTGAGTGTCCCATCACTAGTGTATTGTGTAGCCTAAAATATAATCTTTAGAAAATTGCAAGGCTGAGTACCTATTTCCTTAACTAGGCGTTTAGGTACGTTCTCGTTGTTGAAAATAACTTCAATCGAATTGTAATAATGTACCTACGTGGGTAGGTACGTATGTTATGGTACGTTATATCGTTGGCGTAGTAACTATGTATTTATTTACCAATCACAAAGATAGTAATCACACTGATGATTTCACTTGGTAAGTACTTATGCCGTCATACTGTTTAGAATTTGTAGTTTCCAGAAAAAATAGACTGAGCGTATTAATAAATTTCTTGCCGTCCTAAGTCGACTAGTTTTCGCATAAATGTCACAAAATAAAGCGTGGAGACCTTTTTACCTGCCACTAAAATATCAAGAACCTGTAAGCTGTAGACGGTACCTAGAGCAGTATTTTACTATTTAAATATACCAAGTATAATTATAATGAAACCCTACGTAATAAATAATAAAATAAATTAATAAGCGTCGGAAGTTTTACTAACAACTTACCTGTATAACAAGAAAGCTGCATCGTATGTAGTTCTAAAAATTAAATTCACCGTTTTACTTACTATATTTTGTATGTACCTACCTATTTTAGAATCCTTTTCTTATTTTCTTCTAATATATCTCGCGTTTCCAGCTGGGAACCGATATGGCCGAAACCCTGCTCAAATTATCGGCAGCTGGGCTAGATTTAAATAAAACGCATTTTGTTGGACACTCTCTCGGAGCCCACGTCCTTGGTATTGCTGGAAATAAAATATTGGAAAAGGGTGTTCAATTGAAATGGTAAGAAATGTATTCTTTGGTTCGTTAGACCGCACAATTCCCTTAAATGAAATAAAGATAATATTCTTGTGCTTGGAATGATGCTGAATGTACTTATCAAAATAATATCACGATTAGTTCAAATAACATAATATAATCTGACCGAGGCATGCAGCGAATATTAAATATTATAGTTGCAATATAAATCGGCTCGTTATAAACATAAACGTGGTGCAATAAATCATGCACAGTTGCACGAAATACTATCAGGGCTGTATCGGGGGGGACGCACCGGCCACTATTTATTGGTCCAAAAATTGTGTGCGCAAAACTTTGTAACCCAACCGTTGTGTTCGCAATAGCAGTTCGGAGGTAAGTTACAGTCGCAGCTACTACTAAAACTACGTTCTTTTTACTTTTTAGGATCACTGGATTGGATCCTGCCGCTGGATTTGATACGAAACCTGCGGGTTTGAGGTTGAATTATGCTTCTGCTATGATGACTGTTGCCGTTCATACTGATCCTAGTAAATATGGAAGCAGGAGAGCACTGGGGGCGGTAAACTTCTGGCCCAACTTTAAAGGTTTTGGAAGCGTTCTACAGTCTGGATGCCCGTATGGCAATATACCAAAGTTCTCAGATGAGGGTTAGTTTTAAAACAAATGAAAAACTAATTACTGATTTGTTGGTAAATGTATTCCGTGAAATTTTTCTTGGCATTATATTCGATTTTAGATTTCTGCAGTCATAATCGAGCCTGGGAACTTTATATTGAGGCCTTGCAGAACCCCGGCACAATCTTAGGAAGCCACGCGAATACCTTCAAAACGTGGAAGAAATATTCCAAGGCAGACAGCGAAAGAAACGTATTGGAACTTGGTGTTTTCGACATGAATGCGTAAGTCCTTATAATTATTCCGATATGCTCAGAACATAATTATAAACCTAAATTCCATTACTTACGCATGTTTTATGATCTTTTCTTAGGAAACATGGAAATTATTATTTTGTGACGAGATCGGAATCACCCTTTGGACTTGGTAAAAAAGGACTAAGTATAACTGTTTCAGAGTAACTTCTACACACTTTCTTTACTAAACAACAATGGGATTGTGACCAAAATGTGGCTGTGATAAATAATTTAAATATTGTTGATGTATCTTTCTAATGGTTTTTACTAACCAATGTGTTATTAAAATGGTTTAAACTTACGTACTTGTTGCTTTATTACATCGAAATTATTTCCCAAGATATGACAAATAAAATCCAAGTGGTAGTTGACCCAATATTATTTGTTTTATCATGCAAATGGTCACGGAAGATAGTGATTCATCAAAACATCGCAGAAATTAATGATCCAAGACCAGAAATATTTCGACCAATCATTAAAGCACTTAAAAGGCAAATGGATTTTTTTCGTGTGGATGCCAAAGTGGAATCCAACTATGCGAGATGTACCTAATAACGGTTTTGATAGGCTTCTTTACTCGTGTCGTAGTTCTAAGCGGCACTAGTGCAAAGCGGGACTAACCCGTTCTTACTTTGCTTTTATTTTCAACTACGCCTAGGATCCTAGCAAGGTTTATTTAAATTCTTAAAAGTCAAACTAGTTAGGTACACAAATATAGCATACTCATGAATAATTATAAAGTGTTATGTTGAATTCAGAATTCGTATTAGTAAATATGTATCGTATCTTTTTTTCGTGAAATTCTAGGGGTATTGAAGGTAGACGCTAGCGTAAATGATAAGGCTGTGCTAGTAGTAAGCACATTGCTACCTACTCTACAATTCATTACCAAAAAACTGGTGAATGAAGTAGGTACTTACCATTTTATCTAGTCAAAGACGCCTCTTTGACATTCACCAATGGAAAAGGCGTGTAACCAAAGCGGGACAGTCCGCCGCCGAGATGTTGCAGTCCCCTGGGCACGCGGGGCTTCAGGCGGCCATGTTAAATACGCCGCTGAAAATGGGTTTTGATGGAAACTCCTCAGGCTGTATGTCGTATGTAGTTAGTCTGTATTCGTCTGTACTTTGCAATGCATTGCTCGCTTACTTTCTAAGGCGCAGTTGCTGATGAGATTTCTGCTAGAATTAAGATTTTGTAGAAAAAAATATATTTTTTTTATGAAATTCAACACTTTTATGTTGCATACTAGGGGATCGAAGGTAGACGCTATTTAGTTACATATTATCAGGCATTAATTAGGTACATTGTAAAGTTAATAACTTTTTTCCTTCTTTGCATCTGGATCTTTATAAGTGGAATACCTAAGTTGTGGTCAGTTTAAGAATCTAACTAAACCCTATACAAAACATCGTTCTGTACTAAAGTTACCCTCTTTTATCAAAATATAGCCGGAAGTAAAGTGGGCTCTTACTTAGGAGAGACCTGTTAAGCTTGACAACGACTAATTGGCCTGATTTGAATAAGCTTTCGGTGGGAAGTCTCTTCATTTATTCCGTTAGGTATGTTTTACGATTTCGTATACCATTGTGCACTCTGCGGTAAGTACTTCACCATGTTAAATAGGATAAATCATCCCCTATCTGTTCATGAAATAGAAATGAATATGATTGTCTGCTATTTACTCTATGTTAGAATTAAAATTGTAACGAGCATACGTTATAAACATAAGTAGGTACTTCCATAGGTACTTAGGAAGTACCTATGTACCTACATAGGTACTTCCATACTTACTTGATTTCTACGAAATACCTTTATAAAAATATGGACATAGTTTGCTTTCTTCAATATCACGGTTCAAACGCTTAGAGGTTTTTAAGAACTACCCAAGACCCTGATGTAGGTACATCTGCGCTTGTAAATATGTAACAAAGATAAGCCATGTAATAGATACGAGTATATGACATTCTCTTCACTGGTCGTTGAGCTATAGAGGTAATAACAAAAATATTTTATAAATAAAACAATATAAAATATTTACTAAAATAAAACTCTTTCATGGAGCTGTTGCATAGATTCTTTCATCGCATAGATCGACTTTGCGCACCGACATTTTTTTTTACTCTACCCAAACGTATGGTCTTTGAACAATGTAAAACAACTAATTAGGTATGCGAAACTGTATCAGGTTGATTTATGAGTATGCAGATATACACTCATAATAAATTAAAAGAGACACCACAGCGAGGAACTTTATTATCTGCAAAACACGCTTAAATACATTATTGTTTTTTTTTATTAAAGGAAACCGCCTTAGGAATTACGAGACCAAGATAACGGGCCCCATATGTATATACCTAGTCAGGTCATAAATTCTGTCACATGTTTTATATAAAATAATTGAAACAAGTTTATTCATTATGTAACCATTTATATACCAAAATGAACTTAACAAAACATAGATTCTTATGACACTAAAGTTTATTCAAAATGACCTTCTTGATTTTGAATACAGGCCTTCAATCTGCGCGGCCAGTCGTCTATCGTAGCACGAACGAGGTCCATGTCAATATCGGCGGCTGCCTTAATCAAGGATGTCTTGAGTGACTCCAAATTGGGATGAGGCTTTGAGCACGCCTTTTCCTCCAAGTGTTGCCATATCTTGTAATCTAGCGGATTCAAATCTGGACTGGAGGAGGCCAGTCTTCGTGCCGGATGAAGTCGATTTCACGCGCCGCCAGCCAGTCTTGTGTGCTCTTCGCTCTATGAGCTGGCGCCGAATCTTGTTGGAATACCCAGTGCCTGTTATTAAACATGGTATGAGAAACAGGTTCCACAAGGTTCGTCAGGACTGTATTTTGATACACAACTGCATTCGTTTTTACACCTTTCTCACAAAAATGTACCTCTGTTAAGCCCCAATAAGACACTCCCAACCATACCATGAGCGAGGATGGAAAATGACCTCGTTGGACACGCGGAATACGGTTGCTCGCTTCTTCACTACTGTGTGCGTACACCTTATCATTTTGTTTGTTGTAGCTCTCTTCTACGGTAAAAATTTTTTCATCCGAAAAAAGAATTTCCCGATATTTTTATCCCGCGTACCGCTTCAACAAAGCGCGGCATCTCTTCAGTCTCAGGTCCATTAGACGAGCATTCAAATGATGTCCTGTTTTTCTTCGATATGCCCGAAGCCCTAAGTCTTCATTTAACACCCTTTTCACCGTGGTTCTGCTTAATCCCATCTGAAGGGCCAACAGTTTCTGCTTACGTTTGGGATTTCTTTGAATTCGCGCCTTCACAGCTTTTATCACTGCTGGAGTCCTAACAGACCGAGGGCGACCACTTCTTGACCTGTCATCTACACTAGAGTCTTCATTGTATCGTTTGATGGTACGATAAACGAATCTCTTGGTTATATTCAAATTTTTCAGTATGTCAAAAATTTGAATTGGCGCGTAACCGCAACGATGCAACGCAATAACTGCAACACGGTCTTCTTTAAGCGTCCACTCCATATTTAAAAATGAGTAAAATTCTAAAAAGTATACATTTTTATTTTCATGAACAATTCGAAATTCGAATTCAATAATTTTTTTTGTGGCCAGCATTCTAAAAGAAAAGTTTTTACTGTGTGACAATACTTATGACCTGACTAAGTACATAGCCCATAAGTCTTAGTTAAGGGTCAAGATCTATATATATGATCATGTATAACAATAGAAACAATAATCATACTGCGTATATATGACGGCAGCGTCGTCGTCATGATATAGTTGAAATCAACGAACGTAGATTGTAACTTCAACTAGGTAGGTACTCTCTCTTGTCGCTAATCATTATTTATTCGTCATTAAATAAGACCGGCCAAAGACGATAGGTACATTTTATTTCTGTTTGGTGAATAAAAGTTCGTATACTAATAACGATTCAACTGAGCATGATTCCGACGAAAGATACCTACCCTGTCGTGCGTGATGATTACCTACCATACCATAGGGCCAATACAACACTAGAGTTTAAAAAGAAAATCAATAGAAAGCAATTACAGAGTGTTAACAAGAGTATTTAAAGTATTCAGACCCATTTAGAATTTTATCGTCAATCTCGTATATTTACAAACGGGAAAAGGGCCGCAAAGGGCTTAGGCTCCGTCAGTAATTTCCATTGCGTTTTAACCCTGCCGCTCGCACGGACGGAAGTCGTTCGCTACATCTGTTTGACAATTTACGCTTTTAATAATAGCCGCCGCTGGCTACGAATCGGTTGCGCACGAATTAACTGCGAGCTAAATTAAAGCCTTCAAACTTTTTACAGAGCGGTCCGATAGACCGCATTCCTTTACGTTCCGTCCGTTTAGCGCGGGTTCGCCAGAAAATCAGACACGTACCCTGACTATACCTAATCGACTTCGTGTCTGTCATTGGGAAAGAGGATCTTTTCGACGCTCTGATAACAACTTGTGTATCGAGTAATGTGCTCAATTTATAAATGAATAGAGTATAAAATTTTACGAGCCACTAAACTAGTATAGGTACTTGACAATGTTTTGATACTTTGCCAATTTGTGCTTTGGTGCTATTTGTAGTAAATTGATCGGAATCATTATTGTTTAGAGTCTCTATAATATTTATAAAGTTTAACTTTTTAACATATACCTAATCAATTAGAACTAAAATCGCATATACGACATGGGTGACCCACGATAGATCAACAAAAATAAACTCTTTTTTTAATCTTCTTGAAGTGTATCCGGTTCAGAGTAGGTAACAGTTGCCAAACACTAAATTTAGATACTTTATTATAGTTACCAAAGAATACTTTTTGTTGATCCAGACAAATTTCTACTAAAATCCTATCGGAAAATATTCTCCACGCACACAAACTTTTTAATGTTTCGTATAATAATATATGTGTCAATTTATTGGTGTGAAGTGGCTGTTTCATGGTTGGAAATATCTTTGAGGGTCTGAATTAGGATCGACCTTCAATCACTATTTACTATCTGTGTAGGCTTGTAATATTGGTTTGGGGACAAACATACGTATTCTCCTACATACGTTATAGGAATAGTAGGTACATAATATCTGGATGACCGAGCTTTGCTCGGTATTTTTTTTTTTTTTTCATAAATTATATTTAAGTACGAATTACTAATAAAATGATGAAATATGAATAATATCTTTCGATCTTACCTATAGAATAATAAAAAACATGAACTGGTTATTTAAAGAAATAAATCATAAAAAAACACGAATAAAATGACATTTTCTAAAAATGATTCCTAGCTAGATCGATTTATCGCCCACGAAACCCCCTATATACTGAATTTCATGAAAATCGTTGGAGCCGATTCCGAGATTTCAATTATATATATATATATATATATATATATATATACAGAATTGCTCATTTAAAGATATAAGATAAGAGTACACTACAAAAATATACATCCCTTAACCTACCGTTTGTACTGAGGAACACGTCGTCTATTTTGGAGTAAACAAAACTCCTATAATTGAATACGGTAATTTTCTTTTAAGATGAAGATTTCTTACAATGTTTTTTTTTAATTTATTGAATACACTGAAAACCAGAATCTGTTATTTATTTCAACTATAATTAGTAGCTTTATGGGCAACATACAATATCTAAATAATGGGTAGAAATACAATTTATGTATTTATCGTAGACGCCAGGTAGACAGTTTCAGCTGTATTACATTTAATTGCAAAATAAATGTACAAAATTAAAATTGCAGCCTATGTGTACTTACTGAAAATATCTGGGGCTGAAAATAAGCTACTGACTGAAAATAATGGTTTTTATAAGGGTTTGCCAGGGTATTACGCGAGTAATGATTCACAGTCACAACTTCTAAATAAAAATAAACAAAATAATACATTTAAATATTTAGTCATTAATTTCAACCCATCATAAACGATGTTCCTAGAGTATGGTAGATTAGTCACCAAATGTATTAGTGTCCTGCCAAATTCAATATATATATATATATATATAATATATATATGGTATATATAATATATATATACTTAGTCAGGTCATAAGTATTGTCACACAGTAAAAACTTTTCTTTCAGAATGGCCACTGGCCACAAAAAAGTTTATTGAATTCGAATTTCGAATTGTTCATGAAAATAAAAATGTATACTTTTTAGAATTTTACTCATTTTTAAATATGGAGTGGACGCTTAAAGAAGACCGTGTTGCAGTTATTGCGTTGCATCGTTGCAGTTACGCGCCAATTCAAATTTTTGACATACTGAAAAATTTGAATATAACCAAGAGATTCGTTTATCGTACCATCAAACGATACAATGAAGACTCTAGTGTAGATGACAGGTCAAGAAGTGGTCGCCCTCGGTCTGTTAGGACTCCAGCAGTGATAAAAGCTGTGAAGGCGCGAATTCAAAGAAATCCCAAACGTAAGCAGAAACCAGTCCAGATTTGAATCCGCTAGATTACAAGATATGGCAACACTTGGAGGAAAAGGCGTGCTCAAAGCCTCATCCCAATTTGGAGTCACTCAAGACATGCTTGATTAAGGCAGCCGCCGATATTGACATGGACCTCGTTCGTGCTGCGATAGACGACTGGCCGCGCAGATTGAAGGCCTGTATTCAAAATCACGGAGGTCATTTTGAATAAACTTTAGTGTCATAAGAATCTATGTTTTGTTAAGTTCATTTTGGTATATAAATGGTTACATAATGAATAAACTTGTTTCAATTATTTTATATAAAACATGTGACAGAATTTATGACCTGACTAGGTATATATATATTATATATACCATAATTTGGCACGATATACTTTTCAATAGTTGACCCACTCAAAACTAACATAATATGATAAATGCTGAAACCCCTTGAAACCCCTATCAAAAAGCAGTTGTCTATTTTTGGCTTGCAGTGTAAGGAGCGCCAGAACGTCGACTGCCAGTAATTATAGGCTAGGAGCTACGAAATTATCCGGCACTAGTATTACCATAATGTATGCGTAGGAAAGTGTAGGGCTAGGTCGAACGACAGGCCAAGTTAAAGTCAACTAAATTGCATGCTTACCTGACGGTCGGTATCGAAGCTATTTGATTAGCTACCTATTAATAATTCTGTGAACTGTTTAATTGGCTAGCATGCGGTTAATATCTTTACGTATATCGGTAAGGAAATAATTGACGGTAAAGAATTGTGC
Organism: Hylaea fasciaria; assembly: GCA_905147375.1. Taxonomy (NCBI): domain Eukaryota; kingdom Metazoa; phylum Arthropoda; class Insecta; order Lepidoptera; family Geometridae; genus Hylaea; species Hylaea fasciaria. The sequence goes on from LR990201.1 coordinate 6,050,301, forward strand.
AATTACCAATTATTATTAAATATTGTTATTATATATAATACCAACTGTTATTATTATAACAATTATTATTAAATATTACTATTTTCATACATTGAGGCTCGATGATTTGGCGTAACGTTTTTGCATACCAACTCGCCGCAAAGGGTTAATGTTTAAACTGTTCTGATGGTTAACTTAGGCATTCCGTGGAATGATAGTTATATACCTACTGTAATGCAAATAAGTACCTACCTACTGCTAAAAATGTCGAGTATGCAACTTTTTGCTTTTAATTAAACCCCTTTCAGAATCCGATACCTTACCTTCTAATACCTTATTATCTGGGCATTTAGCAAGTATTACGAAGGAACTTTGTTATCAATACATATTCTAATAATCATGTTTAAATTGGGATAATTTACGAGCACTTTGGAATTTTTATGTAAGTTCTTAATGTTCATTAAAAGTTAAACAAGGAGTAGGCACAGGAAAAATCCAATGCCTTCGTGGCTGGAACTCTGCGTGCCGCACGAAACATCTAAGAAAGTAAAAAAGTTTTCATATAGTTTATTTTAGAATTTTAATGAAATTGTTTAATTCAGGCTTGTAGGTATATTTAAAACGCCTTATTTCGGATCGATCAAACCAAGAAGCCAGAATTTAAAAACATATTACTGAGGTACTTTTTTATGATATTTATATATATATACTTACACAAAAATTCTTTAGTAAATGAATAGAAAATCGGGCGTTACGCTTTTAACAAAAAAAAATCGAAATAATAAACAGGTTAAATACGAAATTTTTATGGCAGGAAGTGCGCAGTGAAACTATGGGAATGACGTATTTAACTATACCATCATCATCATTTCTTGCCCACAGTTGGAATACAAATTTCTCAGAATGTGCGAAATCACTGGCGTACTATATAAACAAATTATTTTTATTATAAAATTGGTGAACGTAAAACAGCCCCTCCGACAAACAAAGTTATGAGGCGCCCGCGGGAGGGCAGTAATTATATCAGTCACAACGTGCAATTAGTCAGCCTCGTGCGATTTATAGACCGCGTTTAATACATATACGCAAGCAATTTATGGCGAACATAAATTGGTCGACAATATGTCATAATAAGGGGGTTTCAAGGCCGTCTTCAATCTAACTTACATCCCCTAGACAGCCGATGTATAGTAATATTATATTGCGCTGTCATAATGGTGATCGTATTTAATTTAACATTGTGTCAATACTTAAAACTAGTCCAATTTACGCAATTAAAAGAGGTCACTATTACAATTTGTTTCAATTCTGTAAATAGATAACATTGTAACGTAGAAGAGCAACAACAAAACAGCTGAAAATTTTATTTTCGTTCAGAGCGATCACTTATATTGCGGCATTGCGCCGCAGTCGATGACAGTGGTTACCAGACTAAGCCTAGAATGAGACAGGTTCGTTTCAACTGTAACAAATTTACAGAAAATATGAATAAACTTTTACGATGCATACATTTACATTTTAACTTTTTGGATTGATTAACAAAAAAAGAGTAGCCCCTCAAGGCACGCCCATAAGGTTTAACTTCCAGTTGCGTTTAGTGAGTGGTCCAAGTATATAATAACATTATTATCAAGATGACAATGTTAACTTGATAAGTTACTAGAAAAGTTTTCGTAGAACTTAGCTACAGTTGCTACGAATTACGCGGACTTACGAAACAGCTACCGTACAAACCAAATGTATAGCCTTGGAGGTTTAACAGTTAATTGACCACAGATACAAGTGATACAGATACATGAACAGATATAAGACCACAAAGTGGTACAAGCGATGAACTAAATTTGTGTGTAGTAATATAAACGCACTATTAGCTTGTACCCGCAATGCAATACCTTTACTAACATTGATTGACACTAGAGAGATATAATAGACCTTGGTTTTCGCTACTTGCAGTTGGTGTTTTTGTTTATTGTAATAATTTTATAATTTTATAAATTTTGCTAACTTTGGCTCATCTCATGTTTGACAACTAGTTAGGTACCTCTTCTAATAGTAGGTACCTACTTCATCATCATTTTATTCTCAAATGTAGGTACATACTTCGAAATCAAAAAGTACCGCGAAAGCAACATGCATACCAACTAGGCAGTGGTTCCAAACTTCAGTTTAAACTAACGTTACGTCCGGCGAGCTATTGACCGCCGTCACTCATTCTAATGCGCACATAAATTGCGGGCCGCGTCGTTTTATTGAACTACCACTCGTATTGCATTTCATTATTAAAAAGTAAACTTCGGGAAGTATGCGCCAGGGCTGGCGAAATTATTAAACAAACTTTAAAGTGGGAACTCGTGGCGGGTATTATGTTTTCTTTATCATTTAAAGCGCTGCAGAGATTGCTAATTCTATTACAACGGTAACTTCTAACCTCTGTATAATAAAGTGTGTAGTATGTATATACAGGGGATATAATAAGACTGTATTTATCACAGACGTGATTTACGTAAAAAAAATATCATTTTTATACCATACCATCCTTACAATTTGTACCCAACCAAGCATCGCCCGTAAATTCAATACTATAGAAAACATATTTTAGTAAAAATGCTAGTCATTTCGAAAGAATAGGTACCTATTGGGGGTTTTCTCATCACACATTGAATCTTACGGATTAAATATGTTTCTATTATTGAAATAATCTCTTACGCACCAACTAATAATATCTATCCGTCATTCTGTAAATCGATAAAGCCTTTGACAATAAGATATAAACAGCCTACCCAAAAATTGGGAAACTCTTACGTAGGAGCTATTTTATTTTACTAACAAAGTGGTATTATATTTCAATGGAGGCAAGCGAAATTATTCCGCAGTTCTGGTAGCACGGCGGGGTAGTATTTCAACCCTGAGTCAGGTCGGGGGTCAGCCACCGCTGCCCGTCGAACCTCTTCAAATATTAAAAAGAGAAACGAATCGAAATTCAACTTTCTCATGTCCATTACTTTAAGTGGGTATTATAATTTTTCCATTCAAAAAACGTAAGATGATATTTATGTAAAGGGAAACTCTGTTCTGAAAGCCGTCTTGAGGGAGACCCTTTTTAAATTTGACGTCGCGTCGAGTAATTACCATACCTGAAGCCGTTCGCATGATACTTGAGGAAATTATAGATATACTTACCATGAATCGGGTCATTCCAATTTAATGGATAAAATATTAAAAATATAGGTACAAGCGCTAAAATTAGTAGAAAATGAGAGTATACACAAGTTAGAGATGAAAATATAGAGATTTTTCATCTACGCAACATTTATTTTTAGATTAAAATTGATTGATTCTAAGTAAGTAAAAGATAAATGATCATTGTACTTACTTGGTATTTTGTAGTTATGTACTATGTATACCTATTGCAAAGATATTTCAGACTAACAACTCACGGAGCGTTTTCCATGGCGGCTATTGGTGAGCCATTCGGCAAGCTATCTGCAAATAACTGCTTCCCACAGAGCACGCAACATGCCTCGTACGTCTTTGTATAATCAATGTTGTCACATGCAACTCATGCACGCTAGACCCAGTACTGTAGTCAATATTTAAAACAACTAAATATGCAAGCGAACATTAAACAGAAACGGAACGCGTGAAAACACTCATAACCACCCCTATAACTGCGCCCGTAAAGTCGCTCTTATTAAATTTCATTGCACTCCTCACTACCCTCAGAGGCAATTGTCTTGATACATAGCAATTTATTTTCTGCATAGATAGGGTTTATTAGAATTGGCTGGGAACCAACAACGGGCTTGCCGGATTGTATTGGCAAGAAAAAATGCTTGTTTCACTCGCTCCCATTTGTAAGCGGTTAGTGGACTTGAAATACTTACTAGGCGGATTCTTTAATGGAATTGTATGGAGATTAACTTTTATTTTACGGTTTCATCGAAATCTTTGGCTTTTGTGTATGCTGACATGTGATAAAGTCCTGAATAAATGAAAAGCTTCTGCCGCAGAATAATAATATACCTAACAGTTGGTGTGATCTTTCGATATTATGCGTAGATAAATTTGTCTGCTAAATTTATGATTTTTAATTTCTAATTTCACTCGTGGTTATGATTATCTGCCCTATGATGAATTATATATTTTCATACCACCTGCTCGACAATGTCCCATACATGTACCTAATTCATTCTCCACTGTAAAGCAAGTGATTCCATCTCGGGGCCGGAAAATTGTATGAAACTCCCATGGATATGTGATTTGAATTAGGAATATAAAAATAATATGTTCAAAAATACAACTAATAACAAAATACAAATATATGTTACCTCTACGCACTAGCATAATAAATGTGTATAATGAAATGTAAAAAAAAAACTTTAAAATCATCAATATCGTCCAAAATAATACAATGCGATAGAAATCAAAGAAACTTCGCCGCAAATTCATCAGCCTTTTTCCAATCACTTCATCAATTCTAATTCAGCGAGATCAAGACTCGTATATTTAAATTGAGCTAACGAGGAACGAGACCGGAGAGCACAATCCGTATCGTGTTTTGAATTGATTAATCATTACGTCGAGTTACCGAAGGTGCTCTTGAAATCTGTACTCTGAACCCTGCTTATGTTAATGTGGGTTAGACTACATACATTATGTTTACATACATATAAAGAGTATTGGTGATCTATGCATAGTGTTGTAGGCGTTTGGTGAATAGAGTGTATATTTCATTGATTTTTGCTGTTTGTGACGTCTGCTCTACAAGATGTCCGCACATTGGCGGTCTTAGAAATAAAACACTATGTTAAAGGTATATACTTCAGGATGACTAAAAATAATATGTTGAAGTAGATTGTATAAAGGCTCTCAAAAGTACCTAAAGCCTGATTTAGACCATACAATAATTGTATGCAATAATAATTGACTGGTATCTTCTAAATTCTAAATGCATGTAGCAATTTTTTGCTTTATATTTTTGGAGGTCAACTATTTGTTTATTACAATATTATCATCCAAATCTCACTTAAGGCAGTGGACGGTGGCTGTTAATCTGCACCTACATTAGTCAGGGGCATAATAATACGCAAGCATAAGGCAAATTGCTAATTAGACGTAGTGCAAAGTGCAGTGAGTTTTAGTATTTGTTCTATTCAAATTCCTTTTTAGACGTTGTACAGCCTAAGCTGTCTCAACAATCCATGTGCTTCATAGACATTCATTGCAGGCGTTTTAGCGACTAAGTCGTGATGCGTTTTAGACATTCCGATCATTAAGGTTTAATTCAAACCAACTTAGTAGTTTCGTTATTTCAATCGTTGAGCTGCGAGTTTGAAATGTGTATGAAATAATGCTTATCATGTTATATAATAATCTGCCGAAACTGAAGCATATCACAAATTGGTCTCTAAACTTGACAACTAAGTTAATGTAATACACCTCAACTATGGATAGATGGATGTGTTGTGACATAAATGACTTGAATTTAGGTATTTTAGTTTACATTGAGTATCTAAGTAATTTTGTTTTCTGAAACCCCACAAAGATATAAGTAAGACCACTAGAAACAGCTTGCAATAGGAAGAATCGACGGGAAAAGGATGGTAGAAAACTTACCCCGGCCCTTTGATCCGCACCGACTCGATTGCCTAAAGTGTTGTAATTCGCAGTTCTCACTCTTTCCACACACACAAAAGGTTCCTTGGCACCCACTGACACTGTTAACTGTAATTTTATTGTGTTCCATGTAGTATTGATGGCTAATTTGAATAGTTTTCGCGCGGAGCACAGCGGTTAGCTCGCAGACGCAATTCGGTTCCAAGTCGACGGTGGCGCCACCCCGCCGGTAACGGCAGCTTCGTGTAATTCGAGCCGCGGTGGGCTTGGCGCGCGATTTGAATGGCGGCCTGCCCAGGATCTTCAGTCTTCGGTCTCGATGACGTATTTTGGCCAGGGTGGTTAGGTATAGAGGAAAGAAGGAAGTGCAAGCGTTAACATACCCCCCCACTTGAAATCACTTAAGGGATTTCATGAATAAGTGTCACATTCTTACTTAACTAAATTACGCGCAATATTAGAACCGATTTCGCGCTCACTCAACATAAAGGTAGAGAAAAAAAAAAAGAAAAAAAAGAAAATTTTTTTTTTTTGTACTTACCTAGTAAAAAAAAAAACGAATTATTTTGAATATTTACCTTATTTTACAAGAACGAATACATATATATTATCATGCATACAAAGTTCGTCATTCTAATCGGCAAGAGGCAATGGGCAAAGTTTCGCGACCGGTCGTCGAAAGCTTCCCTTCTGTGTACGAAGAGTAACAACTCGTACTACACCGTCCAAGCCAGGATGAAGAGCTGTTACTTTCCCGAAACGCCACTCCAGGGGAGGCAGATTTTGATCGATGATCATAACTACATCTCCTAGTTGAAGGTTAGCTTGACCCTGGCACCACTTAACCCGTTGTTGCAGCGTGTGAAGGTAATCACGTTGCCAAACGCGCCAGAAACCCTGCGTTAACTTTTGGAGCATCTGCCACCTCTCACGCGGAGGGAGCTTCACTTCTTGCAGCGGTTGTTCTGGCAAGGATACTAATGGACTACCAATCAAAAAATGTCCGGGTGTAAGGACATCTACTTCCTCGGGTTGGGACGAAATTACACAAAGCGGTCGTGAATTGAGGACGGCTTCGATTTTGTGGAGTACCGTCGTCAACTCTTCGTAAGTGAGTACCTGAAGACCTATAACGCGTTTGAGGTGAGATTTCATGGAACGCACTCCGCTTTCAAATATTCCTCCAAAATGACTGCCAGTTGGAGGATTTAAATGCCAAACAATACCGCGCTTTGATAGGTCTATGTTGATTTCCGTCTGGTGATTCCACAAGTATTGCTGAACCTCTCCCAGGTAACGCTTCGCTCCCACAAAATTCGTCCCGCAGTCGGAAATAATTTGCCGACATAATCCCCGACGGGAGACGAATCGATCAAGCGCGGCGATGAAGGCAGGAGTCGATAAGTCCGTAACTACTTCAAGATGCATCGCCTTGACCGCCAAGCAGACTATCACGCAGACGTATACCTTGTAGGTGGAAGCGTTTCGCCTTCGACTTTCCTTTACGGTAAAGGGCCCTGCGAAATCTACTCCGATATTTTGAAAGCATCTGGAAGGTTGGACCCTCGGCGACGGCAAGTTTCCCATCAACGGTTGACAGGGTTTCGGATTGACCTTAAAACACGTGACGCACTTGGACAGGTGAGAACGGATCAAGTTACGAATGCCTAAAATCCAGTATTTTCTTTGCACCAAGGATTGTAAGAGACGTGGCCCGCAATGCAAATATAGTTTATGAAAGTAGTCTATAAGTAGTAGTGAGAGTCGCGAACATTTTGGCAATAGGAAAGGATGCATCGCAGTTTGTGGGAGATGAGCGTTGCTCAATCGCCCACCTACTCGCAACAAATTGGCCTCGTCAATATATGGATTCAGTTTTTGTATAGGACGACGGCAGGCATCCCCGCGTTTGATGGAGGTGATATCTTCAGCTAGTAATAACTGCTGCTCGTGTTGGATTAGTTTAAGGAGCGCAGTATCCAGTTCTTGAACCGTTAGTCCGGAAGTAGTCTTCTCGGTAGAACCTCTTGCATTGTTAGCAAAGCGCAAGCACCATGCCAGAACACGCTGAACTCGAGAGAGCGAAGATTTGTTTTCTAGTAGCAGAGCGACCCCGCTAGTGTCTTTAGCCTCCGAGGCAGAGAGCGACGCATGAGCGGCAGTCTTTAATTCCGGTATGGCGTCAACTGTTAATTTCGAGTCTTCAATAGGCCAGGTATCAATATCTTCGGACAACCACGTCGGGCCGGACCACCAGGTCGTAGATGAGATTAACTGCGAACAGCTTAAGCCACGACTGCATAAATCTGCAGGGTTGTCGTGCGTAGAAACGTGGTGCCAGTTTTGAACACTCACTTCGTCAATTATTTTTGTAACGCGATGCGACACAAACGTTTTAAGTTTATATGGTGGTGTGTTTAACCACGCTAGGACGGTGTTACTGTCCGTAAACGCAGTGATCCTGGTAATCTGGATCTGCTGCTGAAGCAGCAGAAACATGTGCTTCAAAACGCGTGCCAGTAGGCCCGCGCCAAGCAGTTCAAGACGGTTGACGGTTAATAGCTTCAAAGGAGCAACTCTAGATTTAGCAATCAACAGATGTGCAGAGGTTGTACAATCGCTTGAAGATCGCAAGAAGATGCAGCAACCATAGCCCTTAGTGGATCCATCACAAAACCCGACAAGCTCGAATCGAGTGGCGTCGGACGTCACCATTTGACGTGGGATTCGCACTTCATGCAAATGTTGTAGTTCCGAGCGAAAGTGCTGCCATTGCAACGAAACATCCTCTGGAACAGTGTCGTCCCAGCTCAACTGAAGCTTCCAGAGTTGTTGGATGAGGAGTTTGGCTATGAGTACTACAGGTGTCAACCATCCGAGTGGGTCGTAGATACGGGCGATGGTTGACAATATAGCACGCTTAGTGCATTTAGAGTCCAGCTCCGTGAGCGCGTACGTAAACAGATCCTGTACTGGGTCCCACTGAACTCCCAAGATTTTAAGCGTGTGTTGGTTACTTTCGTCACAAAACGATTTCGGAATTTGGCAATGTTCCACTGGCAGTTCGGCAAGAAATTCAGTCGAGTTGCTGCTCCACTTCCTCAGTTCAAACATTCCACAGTTTAGAAGTTGAATCAATTCATCTTTTAATTTTATTGCATCTTCTACGCATGACGCTCCTGCTGTGATGTCGTCCATGAAGGTGTCTTGCCGCACAATCATCGCAGCCTGAGGCCACTGTGAGCCATGATCAGCCGCCAGCTGATGCAGTGTACGTATCGCCAGGTAAGGTGAGCTACTCACGCCATAAGTAACGGTAGTGAGCTCAAACTCGCGAACGGGATCCTCCGGTGAATCTCGCCATAGAATGTGTTGGTATTTACGATCTTCAGATCGAAGATCGATATTTCTGTACATTTTTGATATATCCGCCGTAAACACAACGTTAGGAATTCGAAATTTTGTTATAATATCTACAATATCATTTTGTAGTTTCGGGCCTGTGTGCACAATCTCATTTAGTGCAGTACCATTTGACGTCTTCGCACTGGAATCGAACACTACCCTCAGTTTCGTCGTGGCACTATCGGGCTTCAATACGCAATGATGAGGAATTACATTAGCCCCAGTTGTGGGTTCCTTCACGAGCTGCATGTGACCCAGATCGGAATACTCGCGCATGAAGTTGACATAATCTTCTTTTAGTTTGGCTTGATGAGAAAGGCGTTTTTCTAGCTTGAATAACCGTATCAATGAGGAGTTATACGACTCGCCAAGATCACCGCACGGTTCCTTAAGTAATATAGGAACGACATATCTACCATCTGGATTCCGTTGCACTAGGCTGGAATATAACTGCTCACATTTTTCATCTTCTGGATTCGGGCTGGTAGTGGACGGCGGCTCTTCGACTTCCCAAAACCGCTGGATCACCTTTTCGAGGCCGAGTGTGGACACCAGTAACGAGGTAGTGGTTGAAGGTGGTCGACAACTTGGATCCAGTTTACCTGTTATCACCCAGCCGAAAACACTATGCAACGCCGCAGGTAGGCCCGGGCCGAGATCCAGACGCTGCCCGTCGTAAAGGTTGTGAAACAGTTCAGCACCCAAAAGAAGGTCAATATCGTTAGGTTTATCGAACGACTCATCAGCACAGATTAGATGTTTGCAAGCGTCCCGAACAGCAGGAGATACTTCCACGGTCGGCATCTGATTTGTGATCGCATCCATAACGATGGGGCAGATGTCAAAGCGCGGATTGTCTGAATCACGTGGCTGTATGGTGCACGACGTCACACCTTTTATTTGATGTACCGTGTTATTACCCAAACCAGCGACGGCAATGTTACAGCGACGCAATTGTAATCCTAGACGCTGAGCGCAGGTAGTGGTCATAAAACAATCTTGAGCCCCGCTATCAATTAGTGCTCGGATATTCACGACGCCACTTGGTCCAGTCGCGCGGACTGTACATGTACCTAGCAGAACAAAAGCGCGATTGTTTCCCACGTGCGCGTTGGCATTGGTACTCGTTGAACTCATAGTAATAGCCGGGTTGGTCGCCGGCGCCAATTTTTCCGATTCAACATTATTACTAGTCGGAACTACAACGTTGACGGGCTCGTGCAACAGAGTGTGGTGTCGTGCGTTGCACTTCGTGCAATTGGATTTTGAAAAGCATTTATCCGAGCTGTGATTCGGCCGTAAACAATTCGAGCACAGACCTTTTGACTTAATTACATTTAGACGTCCCGTTAAATTATACGCATGAAATAACGGGCACTTATAAATTCCGTGGTGCGAGAACCCGCAGCAAGTGCAATCCGGAAACTTGCTCGTATGATTGTACGAAACTGCTGCTGAATACGTCCCTGTAATCGCACGTTCCTCATCCGGGTTTGAATACGGCCCCGTATCTACATAAGGCCCCGAGTCGGAATAGTGACCCATATTCCCGTACGGTACTGAATCCGAATACGGCCCTGGTTCCTGGTACGGCCCTGGTTCAGGGTACCCGCCTGTGTTTGAGTTACGCCCGACAACCTCCACGCACGGCGGGGCCACCTCCGCGTACGGTACAAATTCTGAGTGCGGCCCTGCTTCGGAGTACGTCCCTGCGTAGGCCGGCGATGACGCAGAATATGCGGCCCGATATTGTTGGTTGTTTCGCATGCGCATGTCGAAGTTCCTGTTATTTTGTAGCCGGGGTTGAGCGCGTTGTTGTTGAACCATATGGGGTGAAACACACGACTCACTAGCCTCAAGTATTTTCACATAATCTTGCAAAAACTTTAATAAATTGTCGAACGTGGGTATCGATTCATTATTTTGAGACTCGAAACGTTTCCGGGTGTCAAAATCGAGATTACGAGATGCTAAATGAAATAATACGAATTCACCTAGATTTTCGATCTGGATGGCCTTGAGGGCATTCGCCGATTCGTATAAAATACTTGTCATATTCCGTAACTCGTTCAAATTACACACTTTCATCGAAGGGTAGGTACAAATCTTATCTAGATAGTTGGTCGCTAATATGCGCTTGTTTTGAAAACGGTTTACAAGAGCATCAAAAACTATACTGTAATTGTCCGCTGTCACTGGAATACCCTTCACTACCGATAACGCCGAGCCTGAGAGGCACGATAGCAAGTAATGGAATTTTTCAATGGGCGTTAAATTATTGTTGTCATGTACCAGCGACACGAAGGTGTCGTAAAACGTTTGCCATAACTCGATATCTCCATCAAATTTGCACAACTCAATCTGCGCCAACCGTGCTTGCCCGCTCGGTTTGCGGTACGCGCTAACGTCCGACCGCTCATCGCTCGCGGGGCCCGCGCCCGCGACCTCGCCCCGGGGCGGAGGCGCCAAGACATCTTCGGCCACGGCTTGAACGCTGTAGTACAACGTGTCGAAGGCTTCCACGGGCTTGTAATCGATGGACACCTTTGGATCTATTTTAATCCTCAACGCGTTTATTTCGTTCACTACGTCTACAAATTCTGAGCGAACAACCTCAATTCGTCTGTACCTACCTTTAAACGCGCCGATTTTAGTCTTATCTTTAATTATATCTTTCGACAAATCATACAATATCTGTATTTCACGATATATGTATTCCTTCCGAGAATTAAGCAGTATTAATTGAGAGTTATCGTCCACACCCATTTTTATACTTAATGTTTTACCACAGTTTAGTGTAGGTAAACAATTGGTAAGTAGGTATAGTTATAAAGTAGGTAGGCTTACAATCTACCGAGGCACGCAATAACGATTACCTAAACGTAGTAAAGTAGGTATAAGTTGAACCCGTAGGTTCCTATTCGGTATTTGACTGAGCACGAAACTGGTTAGATTGACCAATAAACTGAATGATAGTATTTAAATTAATTTGAATGCAAATTCAACTGTACATTGGGGTTTTCTAATGAATTTGAACCCAATATCCATAGGAAATCCGGCTCGAAGGACCACTTTATGTTGTGACATAAATGACTTGAATTTAGGTATTTTAGTTTACATTGAGTATCTAAGTAATTTTGTTTTCTGAAACCCCACAAAGATATAAGTAAGACCACTAGAAACAGCTTGCAATAGGAAGAATCGACGGGAAAAGGATGGTAGAAAACTTACCCCGGCCCTTTGATCCGCACCGACTCGATTGCCTAAAGTGTTGTAATTCGCAGTTCTCACTCTTTCCACACACACAAAAGGTTCCTTGGCACCCACTGACACTGTTAACTGTAATTTTATTGTGTTCCATGTAGTATTGATGGCTAATTTGAATAGTTTTCGCGCGGAGCACAGCGGTTAGCTCGCAGACGCAATTCGGTTCCAAGTCGACGGTGGCGCCACCCCGCCGGTAACGGCAGCTTCGTGTAATTCGAGCCGCGGTGGGCTTGGCGCGCGATTTGAATGGCGGCCTGCCCAGGATCTTCAGTCTTCGGTCTCGATGACGTATTTTGGCCAGGGTGGTTAGGTATAGAGGAAAGAAGGAAGTGCAAGCGTTAACAGGATGGGTGGGTAAATGTTTACATCATATTGTGATGGTAAAGGTGAATGTCAGAACACAAAAGCCTAGTCTAGACTAGATAGGTAATTTACTAGGGTTATTCCTTTTATGGCTCTATAAATATTGCGCCATCAATCAATAGTGGAAAGGAAAACACAAAAATATATGATAGATTAGGAAATCATTGGGTGGAGTAAAGTGTAAGTAAATCGTTCGCACATTGGCTCAGTGCTTCTCGTAGGTCCAATGTGCCTGTCTGAAACTTTGTCTGCGAAACACTGCGTGTGTGAGTGACGCGAGCGTACGGGAAAACTACACAGTGATAAGAAATGTACCTTGTTCCTAATGACTTTACTTCATACTCACTCTTATCACTTAGTATCTTATATCTTTAAATGAGCAATTCTTGTATATATATAATATATATATCTTGTATATATATATATATGTATATTATTATTACGGATTGGAATCTCGGAATCGGATCCAATGATTTACATGAAATTCAGTATATAGGGTGGTTTCGGGGGCGATAAATCGATCTAGCTAGGAATCATTTTTAGAAAATGTCTTTTTTTCTTTAAATAACCAGTTCATATTTTTTTATTATTCTATCGGTAAGATTGAAAAATATTATTCATATTTCATCATTTTATTAGTAATTCGTACTTAAATATAATTTCCAAAAAACACAATTTATAAAAAAAAATAAAAATACCGAGCAAAGCTCGGTCATCCAGATATTTCATTACTAATCGTGGAACTTCCATATTGTTTCAAATCGTTACACAAAGTTTTTGGCACTAGGATGGATGGAACCGCGACCCAGTAGCTACGGGTCTATATCTAGAATAGAACTACGGTATCCCTGCCTGTCGAGAAATGCGACTAAAAGGAGTCCTCGGGTTCGTGTTTGGAGTTGGGACTTCGACCACCCATCTAAGCGAACCTGGGAAGTATGGCAGCATCGTGGCAGAGCTGCCGTGGGCAACGGGGACAGCCCCCCTGGCTGCAGTCGGATGCTTCCCTCGGTATGAGCGCACTGCAAGGAAGGCAGGAAGGCACTAGTGCGGTCCTTTGGAGATCCTAGTGCCCTCCTAAATTTGTGTGGAGGCAGACCACCGGGGGGCTTTAGTGAGCAAAATCCCACAAAACCCGACGGCACCCCAAAGTCGTCAGGTATCTTGACCCCCCCCCCCTCAAGTAGGATGGATGGAACCGCATTAGACTCTCTCCCAACTCTTGGGCTACTCATCCGAGACATACAAATTATGTGATATTTTGTACCATGGTATCCGCCAGTTGTTTAGGATGTGTGTAGTTTCCAAGATAAGGAAGAAAAATGAGCGATGATAAATGTTGATGAAGTGAGAACGTTACGCCAGCGTAGAATGTCTTTCGGAGTAATAAAATAGAGGAGCAGTGGAGAATAGTGGCAAATAGTACCTAATATACACGTCACGATCATAAATAGATCCGGACCCCTACATTATGTTTCATGTTTGTTTCTTTTTTATGGTCACTAATAAAATTAAACACAAAGCTTGATTTGTTATCTGCTAATCTGATTCCTGCTTGTCTATATTGTTATTAGTTTAGGCTGTTTCGTGCAATTTCAACTTGTAACTTTACTAATAGTTTCAGTACCAAAAGCAGTGTAGTTTATCCATTAGCGGCGAAATTATGATAATTAGGAGTCATTAGCGATCCTAAGTAACTTCGGATAGTATCGTAAGTAAGTTATAAAGTAACTCAACAGGCATTCCGGACGCATGCGCTCGCTTTCGAGAATTTCCCTTCCAAGCGACTGAAAACTTTCAGTCTACGTGCGTATACTGAAACGGCCGGTTACGTATTCGCGTTACATTCCGAGTTACGTATTCCCGTACGTAACATACATACTGACTAGTGACTGTTGACATGTACTAGAGAATATGGATTATTCAACACAGTTCGTGTTTCTCATACTGTGCTCGAGTTTGTATCGATTGTTCATATAAATGTTGTATTTTATTTATGTTTTGTTGCGTGCCAAAAGTTTAGCTTGTGTGCTTGTGTGTAATTTTCCCGTCATTGTACGCTTTGATTGTAGTACCTACTCGCTTCCGGTCCGGTGTTTGTTGTGACTCATTATGATAAGTTTTATTTGTATTTTGCTGACACTGTTTAGTTTGTAGCCGTTGAAATCTTTCCATAATTATTTGTCTTTTTGAATTTCTTCTTTAAAAATAAAAATTGTAGTCCACACTAGGATTGCTCTTGCATCGGGGGTGCCGCTTACGGACATTATAATATAATTTCACATGCACATTACATCCAGACCAGAAACAAATATTTGTTGACCGCACAAATATTTGTTTCGGGCGGGAATCGAACCCCCGACACTAAGCGCAGCAGTCTGATTGTGCTTGGTGTCGCGGGTTCGATTCCCGCCCGGAACAAATAAATTATTTACTACTTTAAAATAATTGAGTAGAAAAATATACAAAGTTAGAAAGCAAAGTTGCATCCTGCTTACCCAAACCATTCATCTATATTACTGAGATAGAAAATGTATTTGCACGTAAAATATATAATATTATCGACAATTCACGCTCAATTTCCAATATATTTATTTTCACCACAGAAGGTATCAATCCATTTTATTAATGACACGTTTATGAACGTGAAAAGGGTATGGTATGAGCATCAAACTAATTAACAGCGGTCGGGTCTATTTTCAATTAATAACTTATAACTTTTTAGTTGACCTACATTTTATAAAGTTTAATATTTATATAATAGAGGTAACGTAATTTTAAACTTTAAACTTTATAAAATGTAGGTCAACCAATAAGTTATAAGTTATAAACAATATATATTATGTTATATTATAACATATTATATTTATCGAAGGAACGGAAAATAAAATAAAAATATTCTATGCAGAGTTGGAACGCAAAAAGGTTAAACATACAACCAATTATAGGGAAATACTATAAAAACTAAGCCGCAGGCTTATCTGAATATATTATATTTATTTAACCCGAGGTTCATTTATGACATGAGTTTGAATCAACATTGGCTGGTAAAATTATATATATTACTGGTAAAATTACTGTTATACATGGGGGTGGAAGCATTTTTTATCTGCCTCTACCAATAACCGCGCGCAATTCAGCTCTTTTTCAATATTTCACATTTTTATTTTACGTAGGTAAAACTACATAATACTTATAATAAATCAGTAGTAGTATATTGAGCAAATTGCTTCAAAGCTGTACATTGAAGATATTTTTTTTTAAATATCTAGGTAAATTAACAAATCACATAAAACAGCAAAGAAATGGGATGTTGATGATGTAGCTCATCATCTGTACAAGAATATGACATCATATCTGTGTTACGTTACTGAATCGTTTGGTATGCACTGTCCGGTAGCTTAATAAGTCTGACTTAAAAATTGATGATTGATCTAAATCTTAATGAGAAAGGGTAAGCTATTGATTAAAAACAAACTGCGCCGCTCCGGCATAGTAGGCCGTACTAAGTATTATGTATTCTGCGGCCACACTGAGCTGGCGCGTTGGTCTCGGTGGAGGTTGTAATATTAATATTATAAAAAGTACGTATATATCACTCCGATCAAAATTGCGTGTAACGGCTAGTTACTCCAGTAAGCGTTGTTCCCACTTCCCTTGTCAGCCGGGAGGCCATTATCTATCAAACTAATTGGCAGTTTTGCCGAAGCTATGCAGATAGCGCATTGCTTTTCGTAATTGGGAGAATTGCACTTTTTGCGGTTGGTTCAAATGATATTTCCGTCGAATTGGTAAAAATAAATATTCTGTGGTTCTATCGAAGATGATAGGTGTAATGAAAAAATCTAGCTGCTAAGCTTTAACTTATAATAAATAATTGTGGTTATTGTGATTGCATTACGTAGGTAGGTAAAGTCGAGACTACCTATATGCGTTTTACTACAGAACCCTACCTACATAAGTTTTACTTCTTTACACATCAGCTAATCAGCTAGGTATAGACACGGCACTGGTTCTCGAGGTATTTACTAAAACGGAGCTATCTTTGATAATAATTATCTTCATAGAAAATAAAACAGTTGCTAAAATGATTTTCAGAAAAAGATTACTATAATATACACGCACTCTTTAATGGTTTTGTACGTGTATAGTATGAGTCAAGGGTTATGAGATGAATTCATGGTGTAACTAACTAAGGTCACTGAAATATTCGTAAATGCCCATAATTTTCCATGACTTTTTTATAAATAATAAGAAGGAAGAAAGCCTACGTGTCCGATTACTATCACAGGCGAATTAGCCCGGACTCCCGGAGCTCAATTCCAGATAGCAGGATGGCTCAGCCAAGATGGGAATTGTCAACGGAGCCTCGTGATTGGTGGATTTGTGGAGACAGATAGCCAACCACTAATCACACAGTGACAATTGATAGTTGACCTCCAGTTTCTGGAAAGATACATTAAAACTCGGGTTAACCTGCTGAGTTTATTACGTTAATCAAACGAAGGTGTAAGAAAAGCGGTAACAATAATTTATATTACTTCAGATTAAAATGACTGTACATCCAGTTCTATACTCGGATAATGCCCGAACTCAAAATATACTATTCTGTTTAAAAGCTTGTGTTTACCTTAATAAATAAGTTTGGCTAAAAAAAATCCGTTTACGCTGCCTAAAAGAATAGAAACAAAATTCGCTAAATTACATACAAAAAATCCCATTAAAATCCGCAGAGCGGTCCCCAAATTATATTTACTCAAACACGCAGACGGGGGTTTCCCTGAACACGCTATCTGTAGTAAAAATAGGGCATAAGCCTAAGCAATAGCGCTACCACCTATCTACGACTCTACGAGTACAAACCACTAACATCGGACCAACCCTATCTGTCCAACAATAAAATATGGTTCCCAACATTTCCTAATTTAAATTAACAAAAACAAAACAAATAGTCCCGTGGCCAGCCAATCGTAACAGCTGTATGGGCTCTCGGCAAATGATACGGACCCCTAATTTCCTGTTCCGTGCGGTTCAATATATCTATTTCCTTTTTGGATGAGAATATAGTGTTTTGTTGTCTTTTCCCTGTTTACAATAATATACTAAGAAGAGAGTAAATAAATGAATGATATCGGAATGGCCGAAACACCACAGCTTCTTGGCGTCACGATGTCTTTCGTAACCCAACAGTAGGTCAATTTACAACTTTTCAACTCTATCACGACTGAATAAGTTATTACACTGTAAAATCTAGGACCGATTAGATAGTTCAATGTATTATTTAGGGTAAATTATTTCCAACTTTTTTTTTGCCATCGCCCTTCACGACGTTGCATTATATTCTTAGGTAAGACATACGTATATGCGACTGATTAGCAATACTACTAATAGATAATACATTACATACAAGCCTTTGTAAACCACACCGCTCTCTGTTATAGCTACCTACACATTATATGAATATTTTTTGCCATTCGTGACAGGACTTATATATCGCTTAGTAATATTATAATAGATCCTTTCTCATGTCAATGATTCAAAGTTATCTATTGAAGCGAACACACTAATGCACTAAATGAATCCAGGAAGTCAAGCTCTGCTATAACCATAGATCAACCTCAGTTATTCGATTTTCCTCCCTACACGAAGGAAGTAAAGTCTAGTTTACGACATAAATGGGTATCCAATGCAGATCATATGTAATAACAATCGAGAGGTTTCAATCCGCCTGAAAGCCTATCCTTGCATTGTATAATAAGTATGAGCAGTTCCGTGTAAGTACCCAAACCTAGAATGGAACTAACTAAATTTGTTTCTACTTTTGACGTATATTTAAGATTTTTTCAGTCATGCCAACATGACTAGACTCAACTAATTATGTACCTGTATAGTTTGTTAATAAATTAAATACTGCCGACTGCAGCGTAGGCCCAACTAGATTGGCAAATATAATGCACAAAAACATTTTATCCGTAAAAACATATCATAATCACCTAGCTAGCCCGTTCTTGAAATGGTAAAGTACGTAGAACTCCTACTGTTAATAGCATTGTAAGAGTGAAGGTATTCATATCTGCTATGACAACAATGCATTATTCATGGACGATTGAGAGAGATAAACTACCAAAACAATATCTTTATATCAACCCCTAATGTATCTTACCTTCATGTAATTCATTCCGATGGGAGTTTATAGGAGATGGTTAGTTTGTTATTCGGGAATTATGTGTGTAGGATGATGAAGAAACGTTTTGGAAAAATGATATTAATATATCCCAAAATTGTTCTATTGCGGCTGATGAA
This sequence comes from Hylaea fasciaria, assembly GCA_905147375.1. Classification (NCBI taxonomy): domain Eukaryota; kingdom Metazoa; phylum Arthropoda; class Insecta; order Lepidoptera; family Geometridae; genus Hylaea; species Hylaea fasciaria. The sequence goes on from LR990201.1 coordinate 6,069,234, forward strand.
ATGCTGAAGCTGTTGCGGACTGTTTTTTTATATGAAACTAGCTGTGCCCGCGACTTCGTCCGCGTGGAATAGTGATAAAATTCACCTTTTAAAGCTTCCCTGGACTTCCACAAATCATTCAAGACCAAAATCAGCCAAATCGGTCCAGCCGTTCTCGAGTTTTAGCGAGACACACGAACAACAGCATTTGATTTTTATATATATAGATTATATTATTTCTGTCCATAAACAATGATATCCACAGTTATACATTATTAATGTCTAACTGTGGAAAATACTATTTTAATTAGTATTCTACCTTTTTGAAAAACATTTCTGTGTCACCGAGTGTGTCTGTGCATGTTTGTGTGTGTCATTTTAGTCATCGCACCCTTCGTTAGTGACACAGTAGACACTCATTATACGGTAGTATCCTTTAATCTGTGCGGTCATTTGCGGCGGTGTTGCAAATGAATTTGCTTTCCGTGTTTTGTGGTAACCGTGAAAATAAAGCGATCGCGTGTACGAAACTAACAAGTTGTATATTTAGCTTCCACTGTATTTTCGCTAATTGGTGGTATTTTTGATCTACGTCAATTAATAGTCCACTAGCTACACCCCGCGGTTTCACCCGCGTTAACTTTTATTCCAAAGGAACCATTATTTTTACGGTATAGTACCTTATGTGTTAATATACGACTATTACTCACCATTAGTACGTTGCGGTGAGCAGAGAGAACAAACAGCCAAATATCCAAAATTTCACTTGTACAATACTCGTATTAGTAGGATATGTCGCGACGGCGTCTTAACAGCACTCCCAGCCTATAATATCTATAATTATAGAAATTAGGATAGCGTCTAAAATACGATTTTCAGATAATACGCAATTGTGGTACGAAAGTTGTAGCTTTGCACAATAATATAATAATAACCCCATAACAGTATTTTTATTGTTTATGTTACGGTAGTAATAACATTCTATGAGATTCATAACTTCATAAAATAGAAGTATTTCTTTTCTTATTCAACAACTAATGTTTCACAATAGATGGGAGTTTTAAAATAGGTTTAATAGGAAAAGCGAAGGATTAACTTTATTATCTTTCCACAGAGCTGAAATACGTTCTACATTATTCCACTACAGAGAGATACGGATCTAAATCTCTTATATTCAATCCGGCTTTGCTTTCGCCCATTAATTTGTGCCGTTTCATTCATTTAACTTAATTAACCATTCTCCGAATAGGCACTGACAATACTTTATAAGGCTAAGATTTACCAATAGGTATTTGTACCATTTTGAAACAGTTTTGTTAATAATTTAACCATCCAAGAGAGTTGAAAGATTGGTGGAAATCGTAGTGTAGGATGCGTTAGAACCCCGTGCTAAACAAAAGATACTAAATTCACCACATTTAAGTTTTAAAGTCACTTTGAGTTGGATTCAAGGCAGTATACGCGGTTAGGTGTTTACTGCAGCGTTATACTATTCCATGATGTTTACTTTCCTCGCAAAACTCCAGAGACCTGCTTACTCGTAGCCCTCGTAGGTAATAAATTCACCATCGATCTGTATCTGCGAAACATCTACCGGCATTAAAGTAAATATACCTATTGTATATTGTAGACAACGCAGTAATTCACTAATTACAACAATATTGTGGGATATAATTGCTTCACATCCAATTATAGTCTTTGGGTTCACTGCGCACAATGGCATCGTTACCTGTAATTGAACTAAAAGTACGTATACGCAAAATATAATGAATAGCTATAATATAATCAAACCACATTAATTTATATGCATCCCTACAGATGCAACGCAATTTGTGCAGACCGTCGACTGACGCATTGTCGCGACTAGTTGCCGCGAGCAATCTGCGGCAACCAAACAACTGCAATTTGTTTTGTCATACACGCTTTACCTACCTATGTGGAATTCAATCTTCATATTGTGTTGTGTTGTAAGGATAGGTGCTATATCATAAAAATTCATTCTCGTTACGGAAATGCAATCCTTTTAGGAAAATTGTTTGGTTATCATAAATGTTTTCGTTTTACGATTAAAAAGCTAGTTTTCTTCTTAGTGGAATATAATGTAGTATGCTTAAGCTGTTATAAGTAACAAATCATTAGACTCACAGACTTGGAATATAAACTCAATGTTTCATCATAATTATGGCAATGCATAGGCGGTAGGTAAAAAACTTCTCTTTCCCGGGAATAATTAGTTGCACCAAACGTTTATTAGGTATCCAGAGTAGGTAATTAGGTACAAGAATGTTAAACCCCATCAAAATGATCCAATTTGTATGCATTTTGAAGTTCAAGATTCAAGCTCAACACTTTTTCACTTGAAAATAGAAACTAGTAAGTAATTAAACAAAGTCTACCAACGATTGCTATGAACGGAATAATTAATATCGCTCTCGTTTCCAATCCTCTTCTAAGGTTCAAAAGCGTAGCGCAATCTTCTCAACGACTTTACTTTGGAGAGACTTTTCTTTTTTTTTTCACTTTTTATTTTCGTCAGACCAACGGGCAAATACTTAGGTATTTCCATGTTTGCAATTCAACAATCTCAATGAAGGTTTGCAGTAGCTAGTTGCATATAAGCTTTTGCTTTCTAATTAACATTTTATATTAACAAGTAAAGGCTATCCCATCCGACATTAAATACATACAGCTGTTGAGATAGTAGCATCAACACATAATATATCCTAGAAAAGTAACTACCTATCACTTCATTGACAACTGAGCATTTCTTTAGAGTGTAAATTTCGAAGTAATACATTGAATTGCTACTACAAATGATTTAACATGCATAAATATTTACATACCGGATGTTAATATTTCTATTATCCACAGAATGCGTCGCGGTAAACATAAAGCGTATCGACGTCCCCGCACTAGTAGAAGTGGGAACAGAGTCCGTGGTGCTGGACTGCGAGTACGGTACCGGCGCGGCCTCCCCTGGCTCCGGGCTGGTGGTGAAGTGGTTCTTCAACGGCTCCTCGGGCCTGGTGTACCAGTGGATCCCGCCGATGCTGCCGCAAGTCATTGGCCTGCTCAAGGGCAAGGTTGACCTCACTTTTAGGATATCAGGTTAGGACAAAATTTATGATTTTAATTATAATAATTGAGATTATCATTTCGATTTTTTTGTGTTCTATTTTTATTATAAGTTGCACATTTTTTTTTTCAACGAAAAAAACGGAGGATGTTCACAAGTCGACGCGTAGGTAACTAGTATTGTTTTTTTTGTATTATGTGATTTATAAACTGGTATTACTATTGTGGTGTTATAAATAAATCTAGACCACTTTCGATATACCTACCTCCGTGGAAAACTGAAGAGGTTTGTTTTCCTAAGAAAATAGACAAATACCTGCTCTCGAGGCAATAATATCTTTGAAGTGAAGATTTCTTTGTATAATGTCTATAAATAAAATATAATGGAAAGTAAAGTAACCTTTTAGACACTAGTACATATTTTGACGACTAAACATGTGTAAACAGGAAAAACGTTCACAATTTCTTTGATCCGTTCATTATAAGCAAAAGCTCTGAAAGACATACCTACGGAATGCAAAGCTTTCGTTAAGCCTTTCCTATAATTTGTGTCCGCGTCTTACATAAATAAAACGTTACGGTCTTACCACATAAGATTTAAACCAGAGTTGAACTAATGAGTCAAAATATTATCTCCACAAATCGACGTCTAACTCTCACTTTTTCCAACTCAATAACAAATTTACAAGTAAAATAATTAGATTTGCCAGGATTGAGTAAGAAACAGCGAGTGAAAGACGTCGATTTTGTCGAACGAAATTTTAGAAACCTCTGTTTAACTCTAGTCTAACGTTTTGTGGTACGACCGTTAGTGCTTTATGTTGAGTAGTATAGAGAGCGTCACGTTTATGTACTAGACGACACTATACCACCGTGGGCATGAAGACTAAGTTCAATGCATCGACTTATAACATACGTCTATGGCTCAATGTAATCGTGCTTCACAATTGTACTGCGAGTTTGCAATCCATACAATTTACCACATAATTTGGTAAATTTTGCCATTTTTGGTATGCGGCTAGTTTAATATTCATGTTTGAGAATTGTATTCAATGAACATTAACGTATTTTGTATGCTTTGTTACAATCTTTGTTTGAATAACAAATCAATTCTGTCTAATAATATTGATGCATTGTAAGACTCAAAAACACTTTTATATTAAACGGAATACCAATGGACACTATACTTAATTAAACCTGTGCATAGTTTTTTTAATTGAATTTCCTTTGAATTAGTAGGATTGGGGTCCTTGACAAATAATCAGATATATTCTAATACCATCGTACTTAGTTCACCTTGATATGCAAATCTAAATAAGTATGTAAATAATGCTTTGTTATTAATTTTGGCTATCATTTTTTCATTGCGTATCATCACAGTGAAAAGATCCGAATGGCTGTTGTATTGCTATATTCTGCAGAAGATCATTAGTTCACTTGAAGAGCCATGTCCCTTATATAGTAGACACGATACGCAACCAAAATTATAATACGATCAGACGATACAGAGTTGCGGGTATGACCTTATAATACTAACGTTATTTCCACTCTACATTCATAGGATTTTTATGCATTGAAACGTAGATCCTTTGTTGAACTCCGCGGAGAAGCCATATTCTACCAAGATAATGGTAGGAAAATAACCATCCAACAAGTATGGAAGATATTGAATTTCATTGTAAGAGTTTTTGAATTCAAAACCGTCGCCTATTTTCCTCATATGTTTCCGCACGGTTAGACATTATTCGTTCGTATTCCACGCTTTATTTCCTTCATACTTCATAATACTGTGACACATTTTTGGCAGACAATGTGAATACGACGACATTTATCACATAATTAAGCAAAGTGCTTTCTAGTAGGTAGGTTCTAACTAGCATAGAGACAGTCTATTGCTCTATTGATAACTGGAGTGATGTCATATTTTTCTTCAGACTTATTATTCAGACTTATTCTTGAACGAACTACGAGTATAGGTATCTGAGTTTAGCGCTTTGATCTACAAACACCATCATCTTTCAAAAAAGAAAAAGGATTTTAAAATTTCCCAATGGATTTCATGTCACTGAATGAAAAAAATCTCATCACGTGAAAAGAAGAAAATAGTAGGAAAAAAACTGCACATTGCGTTGATATTGCATTGCAGCGGGCACCAGTTTGCTCCCAATGGAACTACGCGACAAACGAACCAACCGATACTAATGGTGTTTTAGGTATTGACTCCGAGCTCCAACTTTGGAACTGTCGAGAGTTCAACATATTTCAGTACAACTTGGGGACATGCGCTTTAATTTTATAGGAAACTTTCAGTAGCTCATGTTACCGATGTATGAAAGGTTAAAGTAGCCTTTGGGCTTAAAGTAGTTTAAGCTACGACACTCTCACTAAAGAAACTCACAAGTGTGTACGGCACGTATTTACTGCACGAAATATATTTAAAAAAACTAATGTAAACATGCCCCTACCTATTTCTTCGAGTAAACCACTGATGAACGATTAGTAATGGCGCGGCTTCACCCGCCAACGAAGTATTGTGATTGCCAGGAATTCCTTATAAACTAAGTACAACTGCTCTTGAACTTTCGTGAATGGTATTCATATATGAAAGCGCACGGGTTAATAAGGTTTTTTTGTGCACAATTAATAAGATTACATAGAATAAGGTACCTAACTATTTTTAGAAGATTAGGATGGCGCTTGCACCAGTGCGAAATTAGATGTAACCCAAAACAAATCAAATAAGTAGTATTCAATATCGTTTTACTTCCATTATTAATAATAATTGTAGATGTAACTCGATATTCACGTGATTAGGTACATGAGTAATCGGGATGTAAGTAAATAATCACGTTTCTCGACAAAACCCCAGCCAAAGTGTAATTTAACTCAACAGTGATTTTTAGATCGGAATTACTTAGTTTAAGTTACGAAGTTGATTAAACTTCATAATCTTACTTGATATATTTATACATATAATTATAAAACGCGAAAGTATATAGCTCTGTCTGCATCTCTATTTTTTTGCTCCCTTTTTAAGACTAAACGGCTAAACCGATACAAATAAAATTACGTGTCGAGATAGGTTGAACGTTGAACCCTATGAAGAATGAAATATGATACTGATACGCGACCGACTGCAGTCCACACTAAAGAAGTCTCTAATAAAAGCTAGTATTATATAAAATATTAAAAATACTGTAAGTACCGTTAGAACTACTAACATACGCAGAACTAAGGACGTGCCTAGTTATAGAGTCTAGCAGGTCTAGACCTTATATATTCCTAGTACAATTATTTTGCAGACGAGCCACTCCAAGCGCACCGGGCTATAAAGATAACGCGGCCGACAACAGATTTGAGTGGAAACTACACTTGTGTGGTGTCCACTTTCATGGAGGAAGACCGTCGGACGCGTCCTATGCTCGTATACAGTGAGTACGGAACAATTTGGGCTTTAACATTGCACCTAGCTGTTTGTAGACATGGACGCGTTGAGCGGGAAATAGTTGCAGTCAAACTTTGGTGAGTTCTAAGTACAAGAGTTTTTAAAAAATAGTCTGGAGCCTGATGCTCGAGCAATAGACATATTATGACATGATGACACAAATATGATATGAAAATGTGTCGATAGAACGCGAATTTCATAATTTCCATGAAAAGGATCATAAATGGTCTATAAAATAGTTTGGATTATTATTTTACCGTGATTACGGATTTGAAGAGAAGTTCGGGCCCAGTAATATGTCTAGAAAGAAGGTAAAAAGAAATCGAGCAAACAAAGATACAACCGTATATATAAAGGTAAAGGTACAGGGTAATTAACAACATTATATTGTTGTACTGTGTATGGTAAAATATGTATTACCAAAGACATAAATGATTGCCAAAAACGATTTGTAGCGTATCAACTTAATGGAAACATTGTTAGGGTCTGTGTTATTTATCTCATCCTAAGGTTGTTTGAAAGAACTAAGGAGTAAGTACTTCAATATTCGAAATAGTAGGCGCATGTTCTCTAACATCCGGTGGAAATTTTTGTTCCGGTTTATTTTGTTATCTATGACAATTAAGTTAGTATTTAAAGGCAAGAAAACCCGGACTCAAATTATAAATGGTCACAAAACAGGCATGATTCAATCGCAAGGTTTGACCTTAACCACGGAAGACAGTACCAAAATATGTACCATCTATAGATTACTAGCATACCTACAACGCTAATACCGTCAAAAATACTTATCTTAATACGAGTAGTATATGAGTGTATAAATTACGCATCACATTGTTTGTCCGCGATGGAATCCTAAAGTACTGAATCGATTTTAATCAAACTTGCACACCGTGTGCAGTTTGATCTAACTAAAAGGATAGGGTAGCTTACATCTCAATTTAAAGTCGGAATAACAAAAACTTTAGCCACAGCAAAGCGTGGCCGTGTCTGCTAGTTCAATATAATATCATATATATCTGATTGCAACAGGCCGTGGTAAGAGCTTCCACTTCGTACAGGAGAAGCGGTACGTGTTCCTCGTGACACTGATGTGCTTCGCTGAAGATCTATACCCGAAACCTGTAATGACCATATTTTCGCAAGGGTAAGGAACTGGTTCAAGGCAGAAGAGGTTTATTCGTTAAATGGAAATGTTTCTAAATAAAGTGATGAGCTTAGTTCAGCTTATACAACAAAACGTCCAGGGGGCTTACTATGACGTCTTATTGCGATCCAATTGAGAACCTAAACAGAATTGTTTTACTACTTATTCGTACCATGACGTCTTGTTGTGACATCTTGACGCTCAATTTAGGTGGATTTTAAATCTAAAGGGATTAACTTCTACCTAAATGATATGGAAAGCCATGTATACATGTAAAATGGAACGATTCTGTTTAGGTCCTCAATTGGATCGCAATAAAACGTCATGGTAAGCCCTTTCCCAGCCAAATTTCATCCAGGCAAACGACACGCTCGCCCCGTTTTGTAAAAGTCACTATTCATCTCTAGGTATTAGCCGTTGAATTAGATCGGTATTTACCATCATCGATAATGTACCACATACAGCCATATCGCTTTGTCCAGTGTAGATATCGTTAACGTTATTATATCATATTACGCTTCAAGTAAAATGGACGGATATCTAGCTCGGATAGACAGACAATGCGCACTGCGAGTAATGTGGGCTATGACGCCGGTTTAACTTGACAGTTCTATATATAATACAGACTCGTGAAACCCGTCTAAGCTTAGGATTTAGCAATAATATAGCATCCAATAATAGCCAATTGTCAAATTTACCAATTCAGTGAATAGTAATTTTCTACGAAGTTGAGCTTTATCCTAGGACTGTGATGACGCTAATCTAGCGTATTAGCATAGTTGTTCGGAACATCTCTGAACATAGAGGACTATCAATTTAAAACAAGTAAATCAGTTAAAACTCTAGTGGCCTTATTAAGTGAATGAGATCCATTAGTGCGGCCTTAATGCCCACCCAGCCTTTAGAAAGGGTTGATAATATGACTCCTTTGTAACGTGGCATTATGTTTGTACTGTTGGCTTCTACAGTGGATGTAGTGAGTGTTTTTTAAGTAATTAATGTCTCCGGGGGTGTATTAACACCACGGTGCTACCAACAGCTGTTAAATGACAATGCTTCACCCCATTCAGGAAACATCCAAAGTTTCGGAAGTTTACATAGTGGAAAGTTCGTAGAGTTACACAATTTTAGGATTTTGGCTTTATGAAACGTTACTGAAACGAGACGTCATGAAACGTCAAATGAAAGGGCCGAAGTCATTTCCTAAACATCTGTGGGCCAGATACGAACCTAAATAAAACATTTACAGTAGTTGGCTTTTTCCGTAACTTCGGCCAGAATATCTTGGAGTTTCGTGACGCTTTCAAAACACAATGAATAATATATGTACTAATATTTCAGAAGACCCTTGAAACAAGCCGTGACGGAAATATCCATGGATTCGTGGGGGTTGTACACAGTGGAGACGAAGGCGGTCGTCCACGACGATGACGTCATGACGCCAAGGGAAGAGTTCGTGTGCGAACTGAGCTTACCGACTGCGAACTACACTGCGAACAGGACCACTGTCTACTATCCTGGTAATTTCACCTTTACCCTCTACGAAATTAGGTGCTTTAGTAGATAGATCGGGGTACCCAAAGTTATTTCTGCAATACGTTTCACGTTAACGTATGTAAGATCTGCTTAGAACGCGTACAAGTTCCTATAAAAATGAATGGATTTGCTTCAGTTTCATACTTAAGTTCTATAATTTATTGATAAGTACTGATTTTGAAGTAGCCATTGATAACTGCAGTCTACATACTTGTGTCTATCTGCATTTGAAGACTTAGACAAATGTAGGTTACTTTTTTTTAACTAAACGTAGCCCCACACCAGCTTAGCCACTACGGCAAACGTGTCCTCAATTTTCCTATCATTTATGCTGAAAAAGAAATGATAATAAGAGGCACAAGATACGGATGCTATGCTCATCTGTGGGACTACTTGTTAGTTAAAATTTAAATGAAATTAATACCTAACTGAACAAATGTAGATATTTGTATCTATATATGTTTATTTCAGGACTAATGCCAAAAGCCCACATTGCTTCAATAGAGCTTGAAAAACCACAAGAACGCCTTGCTAATAGTAAGTATCTATTACGTGTTAAAATATCATACTAAGTACCTATATGTTATGAGGTTCTTCATATTTTTATTATTATTTAGGTTTGGCACGATTTTGTGTGTACCGTGTCTCATTCAATATTATTAATCGAGTTTGGAATTTATTTCTGAAAAGGTATTGAGCCAATTATTTTTATATAGGACCACCCAAAATTTACCTTTACATACCTAAATAAAAAAATTAAAATCACTTGAGAAATCTCGACGTTATGTTTATTATGTAAAACAAGTATCAGGCCCATTCCTTTATGGTACCACGTACCTACTACGTGTCTCATACACACAGCTTGAAACATAACTCGATTTAAATCCGCGTTCAGCGGAAAAACCATAGCGGTCTTTGCATTGTCCTATTGTAATTTTCGGTGTTGGTTTTCTTCTGTATGATTATTTACAATTTAAAAAACTTAATGATCCATAGTTTACATCTTTTTCAGGTAGTCGAACATTGACGTCTTACATCACACTCGTGCTTTACTCAGTATTTGTACTTACAATGTAGCTTTTTATTATTATTATTAAAATAAAAATAAGTATTTTCAGGGAAATATATTTCCTTGCTAAGATTTTTTTATATTGTTATTAATTGTAATTTTGTTATTATAAGTAAGGTAAGGTGTGTTAATATACTATTTTCTATTATTATGGGATTATAAAATGCAAAGAAAGTCACTTATTTTTATTTCTTTGCTGAACATTGTTCAGTGAGACTCTTTATCATAATGTATTGCTATTAAAGATACAGAAAATAAAATATAATCAATTAAAATTATTATCTAATCAAAAACTATGATAGTCCTTATCTAACTCTGACCGATCTGTTGAGCATATACCGTGGTACATGATGTGCCACCACCAGTGGTGGCAATATTAATGGGGGTCGTTGCGAATAAACTGTACAGAGGTATTACATTCACCAGCAAAATCAACCACCTTTTATATTTTGTGTGGGTACTTAACAAAAATTCCTGCAGGCCATAACAGAGTGGCCTCTTTTTACAATGCAGGCCAGAGAATCGCTACACAAAATAATAATTGCCATTTTGGGCATAGTCAGTTACGTTTGAGTGTACGGTGCTAGCAACGGATGCGTCACCTCTCACGAGTCACTTTCCGACAGACGCGGATTCAATTCCTAGTTTTCCTCAGTCACGAGCTAAAGTTTCAAGTCGAGAGAAAAATCTAACTTGGAACTGGTAACTTTATAAAATGTAAGTACGTGACCCTTTAGCACACATTTATCACAAAGAGAAGTAAAGACCGTGCGGTAACCTCGTAGCTCCCAGTAACATATTTATGTTCGCGCGCTAAACCTTTGAAACTGGTTTCCCGGTAATTCCTTTGGGATGACTACTGACTATTGCACGAGAATGTACATAAATTGGAGAATTTGTTATTAAGCACATGTTTGGGCAACACTTAAGCTGCTTGCTTGAAACACTTTAGAGTAATGTTCGCGTGTATAGCCTATCGAGGATTCGAGAATGTAGTATTTGTACATGTATCTATATAGTAGATACAATACATTGTCTCATGTACACCAGCAGAGGGCGTAGCCGTCGGCATGCGGCAGTCTGGCGCTAGACGCCGTACGGATAGGACGTGCGCCTGCGCTCGGAGCTAGTGTAGTAGTGAGCCAGTGAATCAATACCTACCTCTAGTTGTTATTGTTACCGTGATAGTGATCACTACAAGTGGCGACGAGTGAAAAGGTCAGTAAATACAATAATAATATATTCAATAAATTTAAAGGAACGGAAGTAAGTGACAGTAAAAGGAGGTAGTTAAGTGTTATGCTATCGATTACTAGCTATGATCATTTCGCATTACATCCGATGGATTTCTGGAGTAAAAGTTACAAAACAGTAACCTCATTAGTTGAAATTGCTAAGGAATGTTGTAAAGTAAAATAATCCAAATGAATCATATTATTTTATCTCACTCGAATCATTGAAATTGCTAAATAAATAATGTAAACAAAACTACCTATTAAGTTGCCTACTTACCTTTTGAGCGAACAAAAAAGAGGAAGGATTATGGTGTTAAACGATCTTGGTTACCACAACAACATAATTTAACAGGAACAGCTATAAAGTAATCATAATAATAATCAAATAAATAACCATGGAAAAGTACCCATGTAGGTACAGAGTAGATAAGTTCCATCGTTAATTATGATAACAAGATTTATGCATATAATTGTGTAAAAAAAAAAAAAAAAAAACCTGGAGACTTACTTGTACTATATACCTAGGTACATACCTATTCGGATAACATTACTTAGGTAGAATGTTTTAACAATTAGGTACCTACTTAATTATGATCCGATCTGATTTTGTTATAGGTAGTAAAATGTTATTTTGCTCAGATTTTATGTACTTACCTACCTATAAACAATGAACTGGTAAACTAACTACCTACATTGACTCGACGGAATATAGTTACTTATTTAATAATATGGCACAGTAATATGTAATACAACAACATACTCGTACTTACTTAATCGTGGATTTTCTTTAGATTTAAGATACTTTGTGTTATTTAATATAACATAGGTACCTACTAACTGGTAGATTCTCATTATTACTCAGATGTATAAATATATTATTATATAAATACGGTGCAGATTTTCATTTAATTGGAAATACCTAAGCACATCATGGAAAGAAGTTCATTAAATTGAATTTAAAACAATTGGGTGAAATTCATTAAATTGGATTTAAAATATTTTGAAAGGAATTCATTAAATTGAATTTAAAACACTTTGGACTTCTTTAAATAGAAGCTAAAGGAAGTCCATAAATACTGTGTTGACTTTCATTAAATTGAAGGTATATTGACGTCCATTCAATTGGGTGTAATTTTCAGGACGTCCAATACGATCAATCATGGCAAATCAGCTACCACCACCAGAGAAATTGGATTTCGAGGGCGATAGTGCTTCAGTTGGCTTAAGATGGGAAAAATGGAAAAGGTCCCTTCGGATCTATCTTGAAGCCGCTGATATTACGATTCCAGCAAAAAAGAGAGCTACATTGCTAGTCCTAGGAGGAAGTGCACTACAAGAAATATTTTATAATTTGCCTGGAGCAGACGTAGAACCGGGAGAGCAGGTGAATATTTTCGAAGTAGCTATTAGTAAATTAGACGAGTACTTCCTCCCTAAGCAAAACAAGACCTTTGAGCGACACATTTTCCGTCTTATTAAACAAGATGAAGGTGAAAGTTTCGAAAAATTTCTTATTAAGTTAAGAGATCAGGCAGCGAAATGTAAGTTCGAGAAACCTGATGACCACATAATTGACCAAATACTAGAAAAATCTTCGTCATCAGAGCTAAGAAAAAAGATATTAACAATGGGTGATGAAATTACATTAGACAAAGTGATTACTATAGCGAATACATTAGAAATAGTGAACTACCAACTAAACAGTTACGAAAAGATAGAGAAGAATAAGACAAATGAAATAAATGCGATACAAAATAGAAACAAAGTTAACTCAAGATGGTCTAGACAAGAAAAAGGGTCTAATGACGAGAAAAGAACGCCAAAGTGTACTAGATGTGGACATTTTGCACATGCCTCGCAAGGTCCTCCTTGTCCAGCGAAAGATAAAAAATGTAATGGCTGTGGAAAATTGGGCCATTATCAAAGATGTTGCAATACCAAATCATTTCAACAAAAACGTAAACTTGCAAAGGACCAAGAAACAGAAAAAAACTATTACAAGCGACAGCGTAAGGAAACTACAGTAAATTCTCTGAATGAGGAAGAAGCACAGTACATATTTAATTTAAACGACGACGCAACAATCAAATGCGAAATAGGAGGAGTAAATTTAGAAATGTTGATTGATTCGGGATGTAAATTAAATTTAATATCCAATAAGACTTGGGAACATTTAAAGAGAAACAAGATCATTTGTAGCAAACAAGTAAAAGAACCGAATAAAATATTACTAGCATATGGAAGTAAGACACCTCTACAAATTAAAGGTTCATTTGAAGCTGAAGTAAAAGCAAATGGAAAAATGGAACGGGCCACTATTTACGTTATAGAAGATGGATCACGAAACCTACTTGGTAAAGACACTGCATTGCAATTGGGTGTTCTGAAGTTAGGTGTGGACGTGAACCTGGTTGAACAAGAACCAAATAAACCTTTCCCGAAATTCAAGGATACTTTAATTGAGATTCCTATTGATCCATCAGTTAAACCAGTTATGCAACCCTATCGGAGGATACCAATTCCTTTAGAAGAAAAGATAAATAAGAAAATAAAAGAATTACTGGATTTGGACATAATAGAAGAAGTCCATGAACCGTCACCATGGGTGTCACCTATAGTGCCAATTCTCAAGGATGATGGTGATGTACGCTTATGCATTGATATGCGACGCGCAAATGCAGCTATTTTGAGAGAAAACCACCCATTACCCTGTATGGAAAACTTATTACCAAAAATAAAGAAGGCGCAGTATTTTTCCAAACTCGACATAAAGAACGCATTCCATCAATTAGAGCTGCACCCGGATTCAAGGTATTTGACCACTTTTATAACAGCTAATGGCCTTTATAGATACAAAAGACTAATGTTTGGAGTAACGTGTGCTCCAGAACTCTTCCAAAAAATCTTGGAAAAAATGCTCATAAAGTGTGAAGGGGCCACAAATTTCATTGATGACATATTGATATGGGGGAGCAACGAGGAAGAACACGACTTGAGACTTTCCAAGGTGATGGCAGTACTGACGCAAAACAATGTTTTGCTAAACCAAGGAAAATGTATTTACAAAGTACAGGCAGTACATTTTTTGGGACATGACCTCACCCCACAAGGTGTAAAGCCACTGCCTAAATACATTAAGAGCATAACTCAATTTAGAGTGCCAAAAACCATCGAAGAGCTACAAAGCTTTTTAGGTCTAGTAAATTATTTAAATAAATGGATTCCGAATTTGGCCACGACAACAGAACCTTTAAAAGAAATACTAAGACAGAAATTAGGAAAAAAAGCTAACATAGAAGAACACTGGAAAGACAATCACAATAAAACATTTGAAAAGTTAAAAGAAATGCTTTCTAAAATAGAAACATTAGGCTATTACGATGTTAAAGACAAGACGCAAGTAATAGCGGACGCAAGCCCTGTAGGACTAGGAGCAGTTTTAGTGCAGATTGATAGCAATGGACCAAGGATTATTGCATATGGAAATCGAACTCTCAGCCAATGCGAACGAAAATACAGCCAAACAGAGAAAGAGGCTCTTGCGCTAGTATGGGCTGTTGAGCATTTTAATACGTTTCTTTTCGGTAAAGAGTTTGACTTGGTAACGGATCACAAACCATTGGAATTTCTGTTTAATCCAAAATCAAAACCATGCGCCCGTGTCGAAAGGTGGGTTTTGCGACTTCAGGCGTATCGTTATAACATAAAATATAAACCGGGTAAGACCAATATTGCGGACCCACTATCGCGGCTATGTAAGTACTCGGACCAGTCCCTCTACTCATCAGAAGAGAATCATGTTCATCAGATAGTCGAACTTGCGAGACCTTGTGCAATCTCAATGCAACAAATAATAAAGGAATCAGAAAACGATCAGGAAATCACCAATGTTAAAAAAGGAATCTATAGTCACCAATGGGAAGAATCTGTAAAATCATATAAAATATTTTCTGATGAACTATGTTTTTACGAGAACATACTTTTGAAAGGAAATAGAATAGTTATTCCACAGAATTTAAGAAAGCAGGTTTTACTAGCAGCCCACGAGGGCCATCCAGGGATTGTTGCCATGAAGAGTCGCCTTCGTTCTAAAGTTTGGTGGCCTAGAATAGATAAAGACGTCGAGTTGATGGTAAAGAGCTGCCAAGGATGTACTCTGGTCAGCTTGCCAAATCCCCCTGCACCAATGAAACGTCGAGAGCTTCCATCCGATCCTTGGGTAGACATTGCCATTGACCTATTGGGTCCATTACCGAATGGTGACTATATTCTAGTAATCGTTGACTATTATAGTCGCTATAAAGAAATCAAAATTACTAGAACCATAACAAGCTCGCAAATTATTAAAATTTTAAAAGAACTCTTTAGTCGACTGGGCTATCCTCTATCGATTACTGCTGATAATGGCCGGCAATTCGTTAGTGAAGAGTTTAAGGACTTTTGCCGCGGCTGTAATATTAAACTTTTTAATACCGTGCCATATTGGCCGCAAATGAACGGTGAAGTGGAGCGTCAAAATAGAGACATAATGAAACGGCTCAAAATAAGTGCTAGGGAAAAACGAGATATGAGAGACACACTATACGAATACTTAATGATGTACAACTCCACTTCACATTCAGTTACGGGAAAGACACCGTCCGAACTTTTTTTCAAAAGAATGAACAGGGACAAAATTCCCATGTTAAAAGACATAAACGGGACAGACGACGACACCGAAGTTAGAGACCGAGACAAGTTACAAAAGGAAAAGGGAAAGGAATATGGAGACCGGAAAAGGAGAGCGGAAAACCCAGAATTGATAGAAGGTGAGAAAGTATACGTTAAGGAAATGGAGAAAAAGAATAAGCTCTCAACCCCGTTCAACCCTACACCACATGTAGTGGAACAATCAGTTGGAGGTGATGTTACAATAAGGAATGAAGAAACTGGACAGAGACTAAGAAGAAATGTGATCCACCTAAAGCGTGTAGAAGGAAAATGGAAATCAGTACAAGGCGAGACGAATCAAAATGAAACAGAGAATGAGAACGAACAATAATATTTACTTATCTTAGAATCAATGCAGATTTAATTTGATTTCATTTAAATACTTAATTAAAATTGTTAATAAAGAAGGGATGTAGTATTTGTACATGTATCTATATAGTAGATACAATACATTGTCTCATGTACACCAGCAGAGGGCGTAGCCGTCGGCATGCGGCAGTCTGGCGCTAGACGCCGTACGGATAGGACGTGCGCCTGCGCTCGGAGCTAGTGTAGTAGTGAGCCAGTGAATCAATACCTACCTCTAGTTGTTATTGTTACCGTGATAGTGATCACTACAGAGAAGATCCGTGAGAATTCAAGAAAGGCCATTAAAATTAAGCTTCGTAGAACTGAAGATATAAGTTTCCCGCACCGTTGAAAAAACAAAACTATGATGTAGATTTACCGAAATTCGTGTGGATACCTACCTACATTTTGGCACATAGGTAACTTTTCTCTCAGGCGAACAATTCCCGAAATAAATCGAAAAGCCAACGAACAAACAAGTCGTAAGCTCAGCATATTAATTAGGTAGCTACTTATTACCTACTAAGGTCTGGCTCAGGACTCATGCCAAATTCCTTGGCTACAAATCCGTATTGTAGTAAGGACGCCTCCTCATATTGTTATCGGCCTCAACGAAGCCAAACAGTGGCAAACTTCTGCATAAAGAGGAAGCCAAGAACAGTTAGAAAGTGCGTGACGTATCCTGTACCTACGCGCAACTCTGCGTCGGTAAGTGCTAAGTTCCCAATATCTACACATACTAAGCCAGTAAGGGAAGTCAAACCGACTTTATCATGCCCGCACACACACGTTGTCACGCTATTGTCTTTCTTACATTGTGTAAGTGGATCCACTAGGTCGTAGAGAGTGCCAGAATAGACAACGGTAATATCGCAATCAGCAGGGCCATTACATTCTAGAATTATTGAAAATCTTGCTCTTCTGTGAATGCAGTTCACATCGGCACCAAATTTTGAGCTTAAAAGTTGGTAGCATCCATCAACGTCTGTATTAAAATAACACATCGACCCCCTTGCGTAACCTCAGTTACTGCTGAGATAAGCGCACTGTCTCCAGCGATAAGTTCCTAATTGCACTTTGCTCCTCGGAAATGGGGTAAAGCGGGCAACGACGGAACACGTAGACAACGTACGTGCCCTGAAACCTACTAGGACGTAATGCGTGCGACACGCCGACGTTTGTCGGCCGGGATCAAAATATTGGGGCGTATTTCATACTTACTTTCAAGGCTGCGAGAGCAAGTTATTTAGAAAAAAAGCTGATAAGTATAAGTTTTTCTCTTTCTTAGAAACTACAAATAAGACAGCGTTGTTACGAAAAATTTCATTTCACTAGCGAGTTTCACAATTCAAAGCATAAACCGCGTTTTTTATACAGACAAACATTTATTAGAAAAAAAAATTCCGTAAGCATTCGTTGTACAATAAAGAGCATTATATTCATCGAAGCGCTACTACAACTTGAGATTTTAAGCGGGTCTTAGGTACCTACTTAGAACTCTCGCTAAGTAATTAAGAACAAGTAATGTTAGTCATAAACAGTTCTACATTTAAATGGCATAGTTAAGAAAATAGCCTTAGTAGGATAAGTTATGAAGGTTAATAATACGCAGCGGGCTCGCTATAAAGTGCAATATTACCCTGCACAACACTTTGAAACTATGTAATTCCGTTACATTATTGGAACTAAACTAATTTGTTTTTCAATTTGAAATAAGCATCCTTAGCTTCTAGGTATAGTAGCTATTACCCAGAAAATAACCACTAAATTTATAAGCATTTTAGTTCATTTCCAAAACTATAATTAGAAAAGGCTCTCAATTAGCCGTCTGAGTCGAGGCGAGTGCGGTCGGGAAAGGGGGTAGAGAGTAAGTGGGGGGATGATTTGAATGATGGAAAATTATTTTTCTTCATCCATCGCAACTTCGCGCGCCCTTCCCGAAAGAATTTGTTTAGGCACTTGCTATAATAACTAGGTAGGTACTTTCTTTTATCGATACGGGGGACTAATCATTTTTATATATAAAGCTAAAGCGACCACCTATACATTTACGAGTATACAGCCTATAATGGGTATATTTCAGCAGTGAATACTTAGCTGGCCACTCCCATTTCATACCCTACTTGCGAACCTCAACAAACAACTTTTGCGTTATCAGAACTGAATAATTAAACTGGAATTAATAGCAAGCGTGATGAGAAATACCTTTACCATCAAAACACTTGGATTCCGGGTTACTTCAAAATTAAAGCATCCTTGACTTACATGCCAATGAGAATCTAGCTATTCGGAGCCATGCGATTCTTTACAAAACGGAGATATTTAAACTTAGAAAATATATTCTCAAGGTAAGTACATAAAGTACCAACACATTTTTTTAAAGAAAACATATTGATGATGCCATACAGCCTATCCTTATCGTGCCATGAAGTGCATCTGTTTGCAAAATATAGACGATATCCTGATCTGAAAAACATTTCAGCGACACGTAAGCCTCTATTACTATTTTACGCGCATCTGAAACCTATTTTGTACGAGAAATAAATTTTACATGGCATACCCTTTCACCAATCCTTCAGGGAGTATCTCTAAGATCCATTTTGAAACTAACTTTTCTGCCCGAGGACGTAGAATGAAAAGAGGTGCTCAGCTTCAACAGATTCCGTTGTACCCACTGTAATGGTTTAATCAGGGACTCAAGTGTTCCTCTAACATTGTCTACCTCTGATTTTGTATAAGAGAATAAGTTTTGAAGTGACTCGACTATAAAGTAGAAGAAGACATCAAATGGGCTCCGTTATTCATTATTTTTATAACCTGACAAGTAAAACAAACCTACTTAGATATCCTAAAGGGCAGTTAAGAAAACCTTTGATATAACTCTTTTTGATGAAAGAAAACAAGACGAATTAAATAACAATAAAAAAACTAAAACTAGCTAAATGTAAATCTTAAAAACTAACAAAAGTGGATGAACACCAACTTTAGTTAGTTTTTTAAGATTTACATTTAGCTATCATGTTATATAGTGGCATGCTATTTAGTGGCATGGTACCCAGAAAATTAGAACTCTTTTTGTGAATACGAGAGCATTATATAATAATAAAACTATATATGTAATAATTGTGACCATATCTAACTCAGAATAGTGTCATAACGCGGTACTAACATTGTTACGTTTATTCAAGTCCAATTTCTTTGTTTATTCCACTATGTGTTTACCGTATGATATGACACACGTCTCGATATAATGCCTCAAGGCGTCTACCTATAATAGAAAAAAATATATTAGTTTTAGTCTTTGGTAATCGCCGACTAAACTTGACGATCTTTATTATAACGATACAGTGATTAATTAGTATCATTTTTGTAATCGATGCCTATTACTATTACTTACACATCACCAGAGAACGTAACACGATCTGTAAACATATTTTAACACTATTGGGCGCTATTGGTTGGTTTAGCAGGACGTAAACAATAGATGAAAGGGTAGGTACCTCAAAAACAGCACAATATATTGTTGACTCATAGTGAAACAGTTTCTCGGCCCTTCAATCAAAATCGCCTAATATTGCCTAAGCGAACAAAACTAAATTGGATCGTATCGCAAAGAGCCCTGATTGCTTTCAAAGGGTCGAGAGTTCAACAAGCACTCGAAACCGATTCTGAATTTATAGTCGATTGACCTTCCCAACGGAAAATAATAAAATCTATACAAACAATAAAAGAGTTAGGGGGAACTCGTATTGCGCTGCACCTACAGTCCTACATACATCACTTTGCTTACGTATATAGAACAATATTATATAATATAGTAAACTGTACATAGGATTTAACTCGACTTGTTACTATTTTAAGTTTTTGGAATGGAAAAATGAGTTCGTTACGCATGGATGCTTTGTAAATATAATTCATAGCCATTTTAAACTAAATGCACTAGCAGACAAAAATGCTTGTATTAAAAAACGATCGAGACAAGGTTTTGATCCGTGACAAAGCTATTTGGAGCCCTGTCTCGTATGTCTTTCTTTAGTGGTATTTAAGCCTCTATTTGTTACCGTCGGTGTAATAAAATGCCTCGCTATATTCTACCTATGTGCTAACTATAAATTTAGACTATAATATTTCAAAGGTTACAAGCCTGTATTGAAAAAATGTGTGGCAGGCATCCTTTAGTTAATCTGAAGAAATAATGTACACTTACATACGTACTGTGGTTAGGATTAGGATATAGAACATTTTAAATAATATTTCTAAATGTATGTAGGAACTATTCGATCACATATAAGTAGAAGAAAATTATATTTTAGTTTAAGGAAAACAAAACAATTAGTCGTAATAAAATGTAGGCAGAAACGTAGACATTATCCTCGGCATAAGTATTATTTTACTCGCTATAATACCATTTTCGGGGCAGTTAATATACAACCGAAACCATGATAACGTAAACGCTACGGATATATTCCACCGGATTTCCCTCAAATTTTAATGATCCTTTATTGAAAAATGCTGTCTAAAATATACCTACGTATACATACCGGGACATGAGTGAATAGACATTAGACATTAGACTATTCTAAACGCCTCTCCTGATTTCGTACATAGTTAAATTAGGTCAATCCTAAAGTGAACCAACACATCTATTAACAACTTGCCTTTGAACACAATGGGCATATATTATTTTACCTGACAGCCGAAGGAGGGTAAGGTATTAAATCCCGAATAAGATTTGAGATTTGTAGAACTTTGGAAGAAATGGAACTGATGCACGAAAGATAAGTCTTCCCAATTTTTTCAATAGCAAATTAATGCACTAACTCTCAAAAATATTACAATAAAATGTGTTCTGCTAAAGAAGCGGTTTCGAAATTTGGTTGCATGATGAAGAGAAGATCACATTATACTTAAATAAAGCCAAGGTCGATTGTCCAAACGAAATGAGGGTGCGACAAAAGACTTCCTTTCAAAGCCCTCGGAAGGAAATGAGATACGCTTTGAGATCTTTTTGATTTTTCGCTACGACGCGTTCATGCAATTAGTAAAATAACATCACGTATGGCTTTAAACTTTCTAAGAGCCAGGGTTGTGGCTTGTGTGGTTATTTCCGAACGAACGGCCCTGAATTTATTTTGAAAAACATATACACGTGAAAGGTAAGTTATAGTGAAGTAAGATTTTATCATACCTACTTTTGATGTACCAAGCCTAAAATATTTTTTCACTTAGATTACCTTTCCATTATCCTACTAATATCATAGAGAAGTTTGTGAATGTGTTTGTATGTTTGTTACTTCTTCACACTTAACTATGATGACTTGATGTTTTGATGTGGAGGTAGCTAACACCTTGGATGAACGCATAGGCTATTTTAAAT
This sequence comes from Hylaea fasciaria, assembly GCA_905147375.1. NCBI lineage: Eukaryota > Metazoa > Arthropoda > Insecta > Lepidoptera > Geometridae > Hylaea > Hylaea fasciaria. The sequence continues at coordinate 6,091,155 of LR990201.1, forward strand.
TCCGAAAAGAGCGGGTAATACCGCGGGGCGCAGCTAGTTACAAATATTAGAAATAAAACTAAGTGATACAAAAATAGTAGTTTGTTTTACAAGGGTTGAAAACGACTCATTCTTTACTCGATGTTTTGCACATAGAATCGAGTATGAGTGAGTCGTTTGAGACCCGCGTAAAACACACAATTTTTCACACCGAGATTACGAGAAATATAATAGGTAAGTAGGCATACAATTAAAAAAGCTAAGAATATTTTACAAATAGTCACGTTCACTTTCAAATAAATAAATAATCAAATTCAATCTTTTAAAACCCATTTGCATTGTTGTCAAAATTATACACACACCTACAGATTATAGGCGGCAATTAGAAACTTTTTAAATTTATTATAATGCTCGCAAACGCACACGTACACATAGCATACATCCTATGATCGCCAAAAATGTAGACGAGAATTACACTTTCATTTAAAAAAGAAAACTGTTTTAGGCTTCGCACGGTTTGTACATTAGATACTATTCTTTTTTTCTAAGTAATTATATCAAAATGCAAAATTGATAAGTCGAATCTTCAGCCTGTTGATAACAGTGAATACAAATAAAAAAAAATCGACTTTCACTCCCTTGTGCCCAAGCTCGTTTGTTCCTGCTAAGCTGAGCTAATCTGACACACTTTTTGAGCATGAGGCGTGAAAAATATTTCAAGTCGTTCTTGTAACAGTGATAAACCAATTTTGCAACCCCAAACCTCAACAAAATAATTAAAATCTGTTCGAATATCAAACTAACAAAATACTGCGTCATTATTCCGAAGTCTGCTGAGATTTGAGAGAGAAAATTTCCCTTACAACAATATTATTGAATTAATTAAATTTACACACAACACTGGCTTAACTAGTTTTAAAAGGCTTCTTATGAAATCAAAGCAACAACTCCTGGAGGAGCCAGGGAACGTTTTAATTAATACCAACCTGTTCATTACGCACCTAGACTTTGGTCTAGGAGCTAGCGGACGTTTGCAGTAAGGTTATCGTAAAGACAAGTTTATATGCCGTAAATGACCCTTTTACTGCAATGACAAGATTTTGTGTGCGGCTTCCGTGGTAATCAGCGCGTGAGATCACGGATACGAATCTTGTGTAGGGTAAATATTTGTGTAAATCAAGGTACCTACCTACTTGTTATACGCACTAAGAATCCTAGTTATGGGTAACGGAGTGACCACGGATATGTCGTCATTTGAAATTTATTACATAGCAAAAATACGAATTGAATTCATTTATATTAATTTCGATATACATCGGCAGTAGGAGGCAGGTTTAATGTATGTGAATGTAACGCGTTATTTATTTAATAACTGATTTACATAAAATCTACTACAAAAATAAGTGGTAACGCTCAGCGATCTCTTACAGCTATAATATTTACAGCTATAAAATTTGGACGAGGGTTATCTTTTTGATCAGAGAAAGAAATTCGTTATACAAGTAGGTACAAAGATTTCATCAGAGAGAGAAATATCCTTTATACAAGTACCTATCTTTGTGAGAATGATTGTGTGTGAGCTCCTGCCCTATTTATAGGCTCTGCAAGCGTCTCGGAAATACTGTATAAAAATTAATCTGCACTCTAAAAATATATTTTTAACTCAAGCCTCAAGGAGGGTTGGCTGAACAATAATAAAACTAATGAATAACTACTATTCTTATATATTTTTTTCATAAAAGTGGGAATGAAATGCTACGTAACATGCAATCTTTTGATGGAGTTACGGAAAAACTTGACCATTTTCTTACATTTTATGTTCAGAATGGTTCTTTTAATTGTATATTGTACATACTATTACACCACCTACTTACTTTTTGAGATTACTACTGCTATTATTAGAGTAGGGTTCGCTTCTTGTTAAATAAGTTGACCTATGTATCGAGACATAAGATTACAGTTATGCAATGTGAGACTATGAGTGTCGGAGCCTTCAGAGATTTTTTATCCACAAATCATCCCCCGGCTTCTGCCACCATAATAAAGTGGTTACCACCATTACGCTAAAAAGGTAGTAATTGGACCACCTTACAAACCATTAAAATATCATATTATACTAGCTGCCCCGACAGACGTTGTCCTGTCATTGTCTCTATGGGAAAAAGCTTCCTCTCCTTCTATATCTATCTCCTTCCCTCGCACTCTATCTCTCTTCCTCTCCCTGTCCCTCACTCCCTGCCCCAGCTGTTAAACTGATTGACAGCTGTCAACTGTAAGTACGTACAACCCGACTTTATCAGATATATTTTTCCCAGATTCAAAATTTTTCCCGTGGTAACGGGATCTATATCCTTCTCCTAGTTCTCAGCTACCTTCCTACCAATTGTCAGCCAAATCAATTCAGCCGTTCTTGAGTTATAAAAAGTGTAACTAACACGACTTTCTTTTATTATTATAGATAGAATAGCCAAGTGTTTTAATACTTACCCACTCCCAGTCGGCAGCGTGCACACAACATACTGGCGATACTGACGACATTGTATTTCATTCTTTCATAGTTGTCCGTAAGTATAAATGTAATAAATAAGTATAGGTACCTACTACACAGTATACAGATAAGTGTTCTGTGTATCATTAAATAAGGACGTAGGAAAGTAGATAACGCTGTGTTTTAATACGCAATGTCTACCCTTTTCAAAGAGGTTTGCAGTGAAGACAGCAGAATGGTAAGCCGTCGGGATTTGGTTTAAAAGGGTGGGTATTTAGAATACGTCCCACGGAAATCACAAAAAATCTTTTCCTAACCTCTCCATTGAAATTTTGGATAGGTACCTCTTACCTAAATGATTAACGAAATATAAGTGGGCTACATTAAGATGGTAAGTACCTACCTCTACGCGTTACTAACACGGGAAATTCTTCTCTATGAAGTTTAGTAGGTATAGGTACCAATTTATATTCTTAATATACTTAAATTACGCGTTACGTTGTCCGCGATGGACTCCTAAACTATTTCACCGATTTTCATCACATTTGCACACCATGTGCAGGTTGGTCTAACTTGAAAGATAGGATAGCTTACATCTCAATTTATAGTTGCGATAAAAAATACCTTCGCCACAGCAACGCGTGGCCATGTCTGCTTAAATTGCTGAAACATCTTAGTATTTGTAGGATACTATGTATATGTAGGACGAACACCCATTAAAAAAAAATATAACAATACAGCTTAGTACCTACTACTTACTACCTACTTATAATCACAGTACAATGTACTATTTATAAATATTATACAGGGTGTTTGGTACAGGGTTAGACAAATTGAAAGGGCGTATTGGTGGGCCTTATTGTTAGAGAATAAAGAATAAAGGCTCTAAAAGCTCACATTATTTTGATCTTTTTGTTAATATCTTTTTTTACCAAAATTTCATCTTTTATGCAATAACCACTAACCTTGCAAAGTATAACACTAAACACTTCCACTACCTTGCAAAATAAAACATGTTGGAAAAAACTTATGCGTGTTAAAAGGTAAAATGGCAAAAACAGATACAGTGTTTAAAAAATAGTGAGCTTTTTGGGCCTTTATACTTCAATAAAATCTATCATCTAAAAAGTCCACCTACATGCCTTTTCAGTTCGTCTAACCCTCTACCAAACAACCTGTATTATTAGTTTTGTATTTGCGGAATAGGTAAGTACTTCATCTATGATTTGCGCAATTTGTGCACTTAGCCAATGTCAAGATTTATTTCAATGGTATCAAGTATAATGCAAGTAGGTATATTTCTTATTTTCACAATAAGAAAGTCATATGTAGCATTTTTGAAATCCTCGTGGTAAAGTCACATTCTTATAAATCTCGTTCATTTTCTATTTTAGAGATAATTTTTGTTATGATTGAAACTAGCGCTGCCACCTGCCGGAAAATCTGCGAACCACTCAGTAAGGCGTTATTCTAGCCGTAATATATTTTCCGTCGCCGTTTGCACATGGCGTACCTTCCCTACCTTAAGTCGGCACGTAGTTAACTTAAGAACCGCTAGAGGGCACTAACCTTTTGAAATTTGAAAAATTGCAATTTTAGTTATAGCATCACGAGCTGATATTTCATGCTTGAGTTAGACAATTATGGATTACATAGCAGCTCTTACTTTGTGCGTTTATTATTAAATAAAATAAGTTAAATAAAATAAAATAAAAATTAAACTAAAACTAGCTAAATCTACATCTTAACAATCTAACAGAAATGGGTGTCCATGTGGCATTGTAACAAGAACACTAGCTACATTGCCTCGCTGAATAGCAATCGCAGTTCGTAATCTAAAAAGTCAACGTCCATTTAAATGACCTTAGGTATACATAATTTTTGAGTTAGTTAATTTTTATGAAGTATTAGTAACTGTTACCAGGGTGGACATACTGGACATTCCATACAAATAAACGGGTGAATCGGACAAAAGACAAGCGAGCGTCAACCGCGTGGATACTGAGTAGTTACTCAATTAGGTCACCGAACACGCTCAAAATGTCATACAAACTCCAGACTTAGGTATATCCCTTCTTCTAGTCTATGGTATTAACTATTATATGCTGTTGCCATCTTTATACGTTCAATTACTTATACAAGTCGCCTATGTTTATCTACACTTAACACATGTCTTGTACATATAACTTAACACAAATATTATTAAGTACGACCTAGGTACCGTTTTCAGTCTCACTGTTATCTATCATGCTAAAATCCGCTATAAAAGACTAACTTAGTTACACTAATATTACCATACTAAGTAGGAAAGCACTCCTACCAGAGGCGATATAATTAAAATAAACACTTTCGCCGCCGGTCGCCTACTTTTACTATAGTAAAAATAAAAGTGACCGATCTAGTCTTAGTTCAGTTTCACTAAAATAACATTTTAGAAGGATGTTAAACTTATTATAAAGTAGCCTTTATTTCACTTCCGCTTTCTTTTCCATTTTGCATTTATGTTGACAAAATTCATAAATAGCTATCAGTTTCGTTTCGACAATGACATAATAACTAGCTATTATTACAGCTGCATCTTTGCATTCTGCTGTAAACGTACCTAAGTATAAAATATAATATGTAATACTTATATAAGTAAATATATTATTAGCAACTTTCTCATCATCAACATTTTCATTGAACTAAGCCGAGCCATGGCAAGTCCCACCTTAGGTAGGTAACTGAAGTACCACTCGACTACTTTAAAAACAGTTTTAACTACCCACTTAACTTAGTCAAAGCTCTCCGTTACTTTCAAGTAGACTTTTTTAGCAAACTAATTGTTTTGTATTACAAAGTAAGTAGTGAGAGCTTAGTGGGGATAATATGGGATCTTCGGTGAAGGAAAATATTGTTATTTCCCGATAATAATTATTTTAGAAGAATGTGATACTCCAAACGGGGGGAAGGGGGGAAGGGACATACGGTGATGGGGGCATGGTGAAATACGGCCTAATCCTCCTGTTTGAAATGAGGTGGGACTCGTTTTCTGTAGTGGATGGGTATGGCTTGACGATGGTGATGAATGTCAAGATCCAAGTCATCCGCTTTTCTCTCTAAATCCCAAACACGGGCAATAACTGTTTATCTCCAATAGGTTCAATGATTCGAATAGTGAACGCGAACATGTTGATTTATTTTCTTAGCAAGTGATGTGAAATTGTAAGGTAATGTCCAATGCTTTCAATTATTAGTAATATAGGTAAGTACTTTGAAAAATTGGATCTGAAAGATTGTATCTACCGATCATTAATTGGTGATTTTCATGAACAACGATGAACTCCTCCGACCGACTGAAAAATTGAAAAACTGTGACTTCGTCAATAGAGTTTTGGTGTATTGGCTGTGTTTATTAACCATCGAAGTTTTTATTTTCGACATCCAGTCTAGATAGGTCACTATTCTCAGCAACGTCGATGGCCTCATTTCGACAAATTCGTACATATTGATTTGTGCAAAATGCAATGACAAAGTAACGGGACGATTGGCATGCCGTTATAGTTCAGCTGCAGTCACTTCTGCAACGAGTTTCGCACTCACCTGCTTTTTTTTCAAAAGTGGTTCGGCTTGTTTTGCTACCACTTGCATTCATCCACTGCCCTCCTGTCTTCGAGTCAAGGCTAAGGTTCGCATATACTTTAATTAGCTCAGCCTTTAGAAGGTTTTAGCGCAAAACAATGATGAGAAATGCAAGATAGTGCCATCTGTGTGTTCATCATATATTTTCTAGTGAAATTAAACCAGATATCAAAACACACTTTCACGTTTTTAATAATGCACATTACATTAACCTCGCTGATAACGATAGGTATACTTAGATGCTTTGGAGAGGACAAATATATGTTAATCAATGGAAATTATTTATTGTTTTCGTTTCTCTGAGTGCAAGGTAGTTCCCAAGCGCTATGATGGTCAAAGTCAAGTGTTCAGTTGTTTGACAACTTTCGTGCTTTAAATTAAATTACTTATAATTACTTTAAATTAAAAATATTACTTTAAATTGGCATCTTGGCAACGAATTATTATTCAAGATATATATAAGTTAGCCTTCCGATATAACATATATGAATAAATACAAGTATAAAACCAGTGACAAAGATCATGCCACTAATGAATAAAAAACAATAAAAAATAAACCTAAAGGGTAATTTACATAAGCAGTACCTAGATACCTGGAAACTAGCCCAAGAATGGACACCATGTTTGTAGCAACGGCAGGTGGAGATATGCCATCACGTAGTCACAAAGGAATCAACATGCCAATTTGATTTCTAATAGAATCGACATTCCAAATGATCTAATCATCTGTGCCGGAAAGAATCCAATTTAATAGTCTACTTAGTACCTACTCGTACATGCATAATAAAGATTACTTACAACAGGAGATATTATATCGTCCTACACATTTTTATTCGTCGATTAGTACCTAATTTAATATGTCTTTTATAGTGCTGTTATTGCTAAGGTGCTAAGAAATCAGTTATGTACAAGTGTTTGTTTTTATTTTCAACCACCTCACGTCTGTTCTATTTCTGGAGAGACTATCTACCTAAGTGAGACTTTTGTAACGGTCTCTTGACAATTTGCATAGATGAATAGCTTATTTGCAGAGAATATGCTAGACTTGGTACATTAATGCCCTGAGCCTTAGAGCCTAAGGGCATACCTATACAAAGCTTAAGAACGTATTCTAGTACGCTCTACGTTATGTACTTGTAATAACATCATGTAAAATAGGTTTTGATTTTACAGAACTTTAAGTTCGCATGTACTGACCGACACACGAGTTAATGACTATCTAATATGATTATTATAGGTATGGTGCCATTGTAATTAGCTGCCCATTAATACTAGTAATACTTACTCGTGTTATAAGTTATTTTGTTTGTAAATTTATGGAGTTTCAACTAGTTAAGTTAACAACTTTATTATTTTTCATCCCTCAGACATTTTGACAAGGAGATAAAGACGCTAGAGATGCAATCTTTCTGAGATAATATTGTATGTAGGTCCTTGCCTTGCATTGCAAGTACAGAAGTGAGAGGACACCTGAGCAAAACACTCATGAGAGTGTTCTACTATTCGTTGTTGATATTGGTCATTATGTCAGTGTATAGTGTAGCGGTAAATTCAAGTGCTCGGTCAAGGCCCGCCGGCCCCGGTATGCGCCAGCATTTAAAGACGAGCATTCCACCACCGCCCGCAGTGGCTACAGGACGTGCTAGGAATAAATACTAATTTATTTATTTATTTATTCAACTATAATTTACTTTTTATTTATTAAATTTTGTATTTATTAATTGGACTGGCCTGTGATGGTTTGGTATGTATATTCCTTTTTTATCTTACTCAACTTTATCGAGGATAAAGATATATTTAAATAATTTTTTGTTTTTAGTTTTTATGAGAATAATATAAAAATAAAATGTTGTTTCACATTATCTAGCAGTGTTGGGAAAAAGTAGCAAACATTTTAATAGCTTTAAAATCAGTTAGTACCTACCTATAGTAATCTTTTTTTTCTCCAGAATTAGTCAATAATTTAAAACAAGCAAAACATGCATTTAGAACAAACAACTTACCAGAAACATAACCTTTACGATTAAACCAACCAAACACAATAAAAACACGATAATACGAAACATTCTCTATTACAACAAAAATTTAGGCTCTCTCACAAAATGTAACATAATTTTATTATTTCAGTAAACAATGATCAAACTCAGAAGCACCGTGGTAATCTTCGCTTTACTCGTCACAAAAGTATCTAAAGCTGATGACGGCACCGTAAATTCAATAGATAGTAGTCATGAGAAAGCACACAGCATCGCTGATACAAAAGTAGCACCAGAGAAAACTGGAAGGATCCTGTGGCCTTACCCTCGAAGAAACGAGTCTTCCGCTTTAAAGTATGATAACAATGATCCAATTCATGAGACGGAAGAGATTACAGAACAAAAGGAAGATAGTAACAGACAGAAGAGGTTCCTTCTATGGTCATATCCTCAGAGCCCGATAGTGGATATGATGCTACAAACTACAGCCCTCAATTATCATCCACAGAATGGCAACGATCCTTTTGACTTCTTGCGAGACGCCTACCCTTTACCTAAAGGTTAGTAGAGAAAAATATTTACCTGACAAATAGCATTATTTATTATGTTTGATCCATTTCTAATGTATACCAATGCTTTCGTCTCGCCAATCGACTTGCATAAACAATCATTTTAAAAGTATAATTCGTCAAATACTTCATTCATTATGTAGGTACCCAAGTAATTAGATTTCTTTACCTATTAAAATATATTTTTAATTTACTTTTATCTTTAAAAGTGGCTTCTAGCTGTTGAGACTTGTCACGATTTCCTATTGATTAACAAAGAGTATTGCCATACTTTTTTATGTACTTATTCCATACATACTTACTTGTTTCTAGTTCTCGGTACTATAGAAAATAAACGAGACTGTAGTGTACTTTACTCGTAACAGTATTTTTTTGTGGTATACTGCCGTATGTTGGGTTCAATTCAAGGTTTACAAATTGTGCCCTTGCATTGTATTCGTGCTTTGTTTCTAAAACCAGCGGATCCTTTTAATTTGAAATGCACATTGTTTCATTAATACTCATATTTGTTCACATAGATAACTGCTAATAACTGCTAACGCAGTCAAACCACGCAGATTTTACCACGAGACAATAAGTACCTAGGTACTATATGTTAAAGCATTACAAAGGTTTACCGGTGGAATATCAAAACATAACGCTGCTTGCCCAGCTCTGGTTGGTGGGCGTCACATGCCCGCCCATTGCCCATTGTCCATGAATCGTTGTATCTTACAAAATTGGGCCGAAGTTCAAACCCGGTGCGTGTAAGTTGAACCGTTCGGCCACCACCACTTTCTACACCGGTACTACGACAGGAATATGACACTACAACGATATCAATATGACATCAAAATGACTCGTCATGGAACTACCAACTGTCACTTCAATATTGTACTTATACCTAGGTATATAAGTTTTACTTTTTTATGTTTTTGTGATGTGTAATTTCAATTGACCACGTATAGTAAAGTAACCTAGATGTCAGAACGAAAGTCGGTGAACGAATAAGTATACACGCAAAGTGGGTACAGTGTGCTTATAACAGTATTTCGTGAACAAATAAGCACTTCAAACCGCTTTATTCGCGATGGAAAGACCAACACGTCATCTCAATGAAGTTTATGAATATCAAAACATGTTTTTTGTCATCTTACAGGATACTCCAATGCTCTGGACGAGTACGACTACATAATCGTCGGCGGAGGCACCTCTGGATCAGTCCTCGCTGCTCGGCTGTCGGAAGAGAAGCCGCGAGCGACGGTCCTAGTGCTGGAAGCTGGGAAACCAGAAATGCTGCTCACGGACGTACCGGCAATGGTGCAGTACCTGCAGCTCACAGACTACGCGTGGCCGTACACGATGGAACACCAACCCGGTGTTTGTTTAGGTAATCAATTAGCTTTTTTTAAAATCGAAGCCCCGCAATAGTATTGGTCCTGTATCGTGGGTAAAGCTTACAAACAAATAATTGCACATGTACAATAATGTACATCACACCCAGACCAGAAACAAATATTTGTGGATCGCACAATTATTTGTTCCAGGCGGGAATCGAACCCGCGACACCAAGTGCAGCAGTCCGATTGCTCAGCCACTACGCCAAACGTGACGTAGGCTTTAACTAAAGCCTAAAGGCGTAGGCTTTAACTAAAGCCTATAACTAAAGCCTTTAACTAAAGCCTACGTCAGTCTTCGTAGCAAGCTAAGAGTTAAATTGTTCTTTGATCAGCAAACCTAGAAATTCTTCAAATTCAATACACAAAGTCTTGTATTTTATGTGTATAGTGCGTGGTTGTTCTGGGTTTAGGGGTTCTATTCTTATCTAGTGGTCTTTTGAATAGGGTAAGAGGGAGCTTGATAGTACGGGAATCCAGTAAAAACTAATTAATTAGTAAGACATGTACGTCGTAGAATTAATGGGTTAGTGTAATTTGGTCAAACATTTTCAGCTTAATACATTGAGTGCAATTTGCTCATGTCAAGTTTAATCGAAATATTGATTATTTTTTAGTGTAAATTGGTCATACCTAATTTAAAAGAACTATACTTGGAGGTTTATTCAACCAGTGTCAGTTTTTATTCAGTCAGTGGCCATCAGTGGTGATAAGCAACACCATCGAAACCAATTACGAAATAATTATGGTAGTTTACGCATGGGGCTGCACATACACACTGTTTCTGTATAAACGGTACCGTCCACCCACACTAATGTATGGTAGTCTACAAGAGCTTTCACACTATACGCCGTGACGGTGCTTCATACAAACCACCACGGTACCGTTTATACCTACAGAGTTCGTGTGTGTGTGCGATAAAGCACTCTCTGTTTTAGGAACAGTTTCTCTCAGTAGGTATTAATTTTCTCACGTCAGAGTTAATCAAGACGGGTTCGTTGCTAAGCCAACTGCCGCGGTGAAATAACGACAAATAGAAACATTATCTTGTATAATAATTGCGCCAACGGAATACGTCTTTACTCCCACGTTCTCCCGAGAAGCAGCCTGATGAGAATGTGATTTCCAAAAGATTTTATCGTCCTACGTAATAAAAGGTTTATTTCGTGTGAAATACAATTATGATTGGGCTAATTTTAGCTTTGATCTATTAGGTGGGGCCGCCTGGGCGGATCAGGAAAATATTATTTTGAAATAGTTAATTTATATTTATATAATATTGGCTTTATGATTTATATATATTTATCTATAGCTAGTTTACAAGCGCGACTTCGTCCCCGCAGAAAGTTTATCTCAAATAAATACTTTTATTTGAGAGTCCGGTATGTGGGAGCGTCGATGTATCAGAGTTGCTGGATGCGGTCGCCGCAACATTGACACATTCTTACTTTCGAATAAGTTATTGCTTTCAATCATGAAGCATATCTTGCACCTCATGCATATAATCAGTAACAGTATAATATTACCTAGTGTACTCGTATTTATTTATTCACGAGGTTTACACTATCTACAAACCTTTAATCCGTTCAGCTATGAAAAGGGAGCAAACTTACATAGAGCCAGAAAGAGGTTTCGTTTTTATAATATTGCAATAGGATAAACCAAAAGTTTTAATCGACAGTAGCTTGAAATAGACAACATCTATCGAAGGAGATATAAAATAAGCAAGATGTATTTTAGAGACTTGGAAGAGCGGAATAATTTGTTTCTATGAACTTTTGCTTGTCACCTTGGATTTAATCCTTAGTTTTTATGGTGTCCTCCTTATACATTTGACTTTGTATGCTAAAGTAAAAATAAACAAATAACATTTGAATGTTTTATATGGACAATTTTTAACAGTAGATATATAGCTCATACTTCTAGTATGATTGTACTGCCTAGAGCCTAGCCCCTTATTGAAGCTATTCTTGGAACTGCTTAACAGCCATATACCGTTCTGGTGATTTCAGGAAGCGACGAGCAGAGATGCTTCTCCCCGCGAGGAAAGGCTCTCGGCGGCTCCAGCGTCACAGATTACATGCTGTATACCAGGGGACGTCCTCAGGATTGGGATCGGATTGCTGCTGATGGGAACTACGGCTGGTAAGTCCCTAAAAGGGCACCTACATTTCTGAAACTCAACATTTTAATTCTGCCTACCTTGAAAACCCAAAATGTAATGGGGCCATCATGTTATACCTAATTATATAGGATTGCAATAATGTGAAAGTGTTCCGTTCTGAAATAACTTCAAAACATTTTTACAACAATACAATACAAACTATATTTAGAACAAAATCATTGTATATTTTAACGGTACCTTAGCGACAGTTTCGATTTACATATTTATTAAGCTTTAAACAATTTTCTTCATGGGAAAAGCGCTACAGATAATTTACTAAATTTTTATACTTACCACCAGGATATTACTACTGCAAAAAAATTGTTATACTTACCACCAGGATAAGTACCTACCACAAAACACTGTCAAATCAAAATTCCAAATATTTAAATGTTCTAGGAAGTTTGGAAACAACAAAGCTTGCTTACCCTTGTTTTTCTTCTTGATTTCGTTTATTTTAACGTTATTTTTTATCTACAGGTCCTACGAAGAAGTTTTACAATATTACAAGAAATCTGAAAGGTCAGAACTGAAGAAATACAAGAACGCTCCTTACCGTGGTTGCGATGGCGAGTTGACTGTCGAAAATGTTCCTTTCAAGTAAGTTTCAGTCCTCAATTAAATGAAGACCAGCGGGTCGATTGAGAAAAAGTTTTATACTAACATTTATTGCTCGTTTTATTACAGAACCGGTCTCGTGGAAGCTTTCCTTCAAGCCGGAAGAAATTTTGGACATCCGACTATAGACTATAATTCGCCCGATCAGCTCGGCTTCGGCTACGTGCAGACGACGATGAATAAAGGCCACAGATTGAGCACTGCTAAAGCTTTCCTGCATCCACATAAACGGCGGAAAAATCTTCATATATTGACCGAGGCCAAGGCTACTAAAGTGATTATTGAGCCTCAAACGAAAAGAGCTTATGCAGTAGAATACATAAAGGGCGGTGTGAAGCAAACAGTGCGTTGTAGAAGGGAAATAATTCTATCGGCCGGTCCCATAGCGTCACCGCAGCTACTGTTGTTGTCTGGAATCGGTCCTCAGGAACAATTGCAAACACTGGGAATACCAGTAATTGCGAACCTGCAAGTTGGGAAGAGTTTGTACGATCATATAGCGTTCCCAGGGGTCATCTTCAAACTGAATTCTACCAATGCCAGCCTTATGGAACCTAAAGTTGCAACTTTACCAAACCTGATGCAGTGGCTACAATTTGGAGACGGATTATTGACAACGCCTGGATATATCGAAGCTTTAGGATATCTGAAAACGTCACAGTCTAGTGATATAGAACCAATACCTGACGTTGAACTGATCAGTTTGGGTGGCTCCATCAACGTGGATGGAGGAGGTGCTTTTAGAAAGGGTCTTAAAATAAGTGACAAAACTTACCACACTGCCTTTGGGTCACTGCTCGGGCTTGATACTTGGTCAGGAGTGCCTGTGCTCTTACAGCCAAAATCAAAAGGCTCCCTGGAGCTAAGAGACACCAACCCGCACTCACATCCAAAAATATACGGCAACTATTTGACCGATCCTAAAGATATTGCCACTCTAATAGAGGCCATAAGGTATATTATAAGGTTGGGAGAGTCTGAATCTTTCAAAAAGTACGATGCAAGGTTGTATCTGCCCGAATATCCCAAATGCGTTACTCACGCTCCCGGCTCTGACTCCTATTGGGAATGTGCTATAAGAACGTTGATTGTTTCCGCTCGTCACCAAGTAGCCACGTGCAGGATGGGTCCTCCAACCGACGTATACGCAGTAGTGGACCCTGAACTTCGAGTATATGGAGTGGAAGGTCTTAGAGTGGCCGACTCTAGTGTCATCCCGCATCCTATTTCGGCACACATGAGCACTCCAACTATTATGATCGGTGAGAAGGCAGCCGATATGATTAAACGAACATGGACTAATATTGTAGCGTAAGTTTCAACTACTGTAGACTTTATTAAACCGACCTACTAGAATAAACCCGTTGTTTCGTTAACAAATACCTACCTAGCCCTCCTACGCAAATAAAATCTAAATATCACAATAATAACAGGTAACAATAATACCAATTTACCATTGCTCTAATATCCACCCACCTTGAGAGGCGTGGGAGTCCTCGGAGGATAAGGTTATTACTAAATTACTATTTGTACAAAGCATTGCTTTTTCACGTTCTTCTCTGGAACAAATTAATACACACACAGTTTACAACTGTTTAGTGTACACAGCATAATTTCTCTTCAAAATGTACGTAAAATAATAAAATAAGACGACTAAGAAAATCCGTGATCACTATTACGTAAAACACCGTATATTGATCGAATTTCCAAAAAATTCTCGCCGCGACGCGACGCTTGACTCGACGCATGACCAAAATGATGGGACTTTATAGTTCATAAAATTAGACTTATTCATCGTGTAATTCACTAGCATGCTAAAGTATACCTATCTCTGTGTTGATTTATTTTAGTGGGATCCTATTATATACATATGTCAAGTGTCACGTCTCTTTACCGTAAAATGTTCTGAGATCTCATGCAAAGCCAACGTTAGCATTTTTATTACCTGGCTTTTGCTCTCATCTGTTACAACGATATACAGGCGCCTAAAAGTACCTTGAGTTGTTTCGAGAAAAGTTGTTTAGTTCAACTTGGTATACGAGATAGATTCCTACAATGTGCAGATAAGATATTTTTCATCGGCTAGTGTTAGGGGTTGCATCTAAATACCAAAATCCGCTTCAACTTGTACGAGCAACTTGTAAATATATAAAGTACATTGTAATAATCACATCACCGCCAAACAATAAGCTATACGATTAAAATGGTAGAATAAAATATGGAACGGAATGAGGAATAACAACATCAACGGAACATCGTTAGATTTCATTATGTTAACAGAAGTCGGGACAAGGAAAGGGTTTGTGCCACGTCATATTTCCCCCAAATAATAAAATTAATGGTTCTCCTATAGAGGGATCCATTAGGCGAGAAAGTATTCAATGTTTGCATTAGTATTGCGGCAGAGAAAAGGCAGATTGAATGTTAGTGCTATTTATGACGAGTGCGTTTTGTTGAACTGCTTCTCTATCCTACCTTACTCGTAGTTTATACTTTGCCATATAAGAATTGGAGAAAGAAACTGCATTTTTAAAAGAACAAATAAATCAAGTATTTCAATAACAGTCTGACGATGTGTGTGGTTAGCTGTATACAGAGTAGGAATTACTCGTGAAGTGTCATATGGTGGCAAACCGTCGAGCACTGACAATACTAAAAAATAATTATTTATGTGTTTTTTTATTAGTAAGTAACTAGACAAGCATGTTATTGAGCTGATCTTTAGTATTTATTACGCCTGGCCATAACAATGCCCTTCAAGTCGTATCAGGAATATTAGGGCACCATTCTTTGGTATACTTATGAATAAATGTCTGGAATATAGGGATTATTCCGGGAATCCCATAGGCCTTCCTTGTATACACGGGGATTCACTTGTTGAAACATTCACCTTTCTACGCTGTTAGTTACATTATAATTAATCCTTAAAGCAGATCAATTTGCCTGAAGCTCGACGTAAAAACTTATTGTTATATTCAAATGCGTGTTTTATGACAAACATGAATCCGTATTGTGTTCATTGTGTTCCAATTCACTCGTTATTGAATTTTATGCCTAAACGCTTTAGGCACAACACGTTTTATGGCTACCAATCTCGGAAATAGCCGATTTTGTAACATCTTGCTGGCACGCACTCTCTGTATAGCTATACCTACTTACTTAGGTTTACGTTAACGCCACCTACTGAAATTTATAGCGAAGATGAAATTAGGTATCATTATTTTTTAATATAATCTCCGCAAACAAACAGTTAGGACAAACTGGGCGTGCGTTTCATACTAGGTACCTACATAGAACATAATACCTACTGTTGCTTTAGGAATAATCACCTAGACCATATTTCGCAAAACATATATATAATTAGACACATAGCGGGCTGAGTTTTTGATAAATAGGGGTGTTTATTACTGTTTTGTTTATCGTTTTTCCTAGCCCACATTGCTCAAACTTCTGGCGGAATTATAGCTACATATTTTTACTTCATCATTTTGAATATCGATTTCCACAAAGTAACACCTGATTAACAACTAACGCAATTTATAATAATTATATCAGATACTAGATCTGGATAAAAGTGGTATTTAATGGAGAACGTAGCGAAATTGAGGAAGTAAGACAATATTTTCTAGTTGCCTGTCATCGTCTAATGCCAAGATGAATTCGTTGAAAAGTGCCGCGAACCGTAACATAACTCACGAAGCGAACAAAGCTTCGGCCACATCTGCATAATTATGATTAAACTGAAACATCGCTGTTATCAAGAATTCGACTATTTTGTCGTGATCCTAGAGTACCTTTTTTAAAAACTTACTGGAACTGAATCAGGCCTTCTATAGATAAAGGGAGAGGCAAGGGTAAGGACGGCATATCAACGAGCTCCATTGATTAATAATATATATTACTTAACGTGCACTTTCGATTCCAGCACTCCCATGGCGTTGTCTTTACAAATATGCTCCTAATACCAGCGTGATTAATATGACTCCGTCTCACCTAAAAGGGCGCGAAGCCCTACACTAAGATCGTAATAGGTTGATAATTCCACTGATTAATTCATGCGTGTACTAAATCCCGTTGTCCTAAACCTATAGCTTTCACTTAATTAAAATTAAAACCAATTCTCCGAACAACCACACGTCCTACGCTTTAACAAACGAAGTTGTAGTGGCATCTCACGTAAAACGACTTAATCCCACAATCCTAATCGTCAGTGTGGGTAGTTCATTCAAGCTCTCAGCTTGATTGTCGACGAAGTTCGAAAGGCGACAGAATAAAGGAATGTTGGCTACGAAGAAAATGACTACTCGAAGGATACGGGTAATACACCTACGCCATACCACGATGGCTACTAAGGGTTTTCATTGGGCCTTAATTCCTAAATGTACAGGAATTTAACTTCAATTGAACCATTTAGGTACCCAAATAATACCAGGGGGGAAAATTACCCTGACATCATTTATGTTTGCTTGGTATAGCTCAGTTGCAAGCCAAATTCCATAAATGTGGACCTTAGAAAAACACAGTATAAAACACACAACAGTATAGAAACAACTCAAAGTTTTGTAGATGAAATTATGGAGATATAAACCAAAGTATACGTCGCTGCCTGATACAGAATACATTTTAAATTCTGTAGGAGTGATATAGAACACGAAACACCCCTACACATAATATTCCACAAATTGGACAGGTTTATTTTCCTGTGCTAAGATCGTAGCTAGTTCGTTGCTCAACCGTGAGTCGAGTTCGAGTCGAGCGCACTGGGGGTAAATAAGGGCAGTTCGATGAATGGGTGGGAAGCGCAGTCGTCTACGCTCCGCCAAGCGCGCGAACGTTTATACCGAGCCCCTGTCCTCAACAAGTGGAGGACTACCTTAGCCAACTTACCGGCTACCGTGAATTAAAAAGAAATAAAAAAAAATACAACAAGATTTTCGATCAAAGACTATGTGACTTTTCAGTGTATTTTTTATCAGTGCGTCTTAAAAAATGTGGTGATATTTTTATGAACCGCACGCAACGCTTACTGAATAATCAAATGGGTGCATAAATAACGTAATCTTTTAACCTTTAAATATGTTACGGTAAAGTTATCGGCACTCCGAGTTTATTGAGATTTTTCCGTAGAGAATTTGGTTTCGTAAATTATTGTTTTACTAAGTTCTAGTGGGTTTTTTATGTTTTTGAAATAAACATTAGCTGAATGTCTTACAACTTTTCAATTGATTAAAGTGCTTGCAAACATGTTTATTCTTACTTTACAGTAAGTGATTTAACGTGTAAAATATTTATGTGGTTCAGGCTTATGACGAAAAAATGTTCGTATTTACTGGAAATGATAAAACTTTTATAGCGATTCCTATTTTGTATATTGAAGTTGAATGGCATGATAATAAAAACTTCTATACTTACAATAATCCGAAGAGTAACTCAAACTTTGAGTGAAATAGGTTTCTTTTAGGATTATTATAAAGTCACGAAATTACTTCAAACACAGCTATTAAAAGATATTATAAATGCGTTAAAAACAAGAACATTTTCAAAGATCATTAAGAATAACGTCTGTGTCATTAAGAATGAAACGGGTCTCACCCCACCATTAATTTCAATTTATAATGACCAGAAAAAGTATTCTGCTTGGAAAAACCACATATAAATGCTCCAAATGTATTTTAAACCGTTTTGCATACTAGAGTAGGGCAAGAAATTGTGAAATTTTTCGGCGAGCAAAAACTGAGTTACAAATGTTACTAGGTACCTATATAATATAAATTCATCCCTACGCGAGTTTTAAACAGAACTTCATCACAGTACACAATCATTAGTTTTTTAATATAGTGGTACTTGAATGTACCCTTGAAATACCTGTCATGTTAAAATAAAATTCAATTTATTTCACGTTCAAATTATAATTTTCACAAACTTGTCAACGTTGCAAAGTCAAAGTCAAAGTCAAAGCATTTATTGTAAATAGGCAATTAAATCGCACTTTAACAAGTCAAACAAAAGTTACAAGAGAATCATAAAAACATAAAGTATGATACATTAAATTAAACAGTAATTGATTATGGTTTGATTTTGAAAAAAGTTGCAGTTGGTAACATACATATTTATACAAATGACCGTCAACCAATGCACCGCAGTCTCAGTATAATTTGTAATCAAACCTTTATGAAACAGCAAAGCAATAAAAAGTACAATCACGAAAGGCGTGATGATAAACGTGTCAATTTCAATTTATCGCGGCAAGGGCGCATTATATGGGCAGCAGAAACGACCTGCGTCGTAACTTGTACAGTTATGTCGTATTTCACGTTCTACGTGTAATGGCTATGTGCACGACGGCTAAGGTACAAACCGTGTATACTATATTGCGAGTATAATTTGACGTACATCTGCAATATCAACTGCTAACACGGCAAACCGATGGTGTATATTTCAGCGATTGGCGGTCACGTTACTTTTATTTATGAAGATTATCCCAGCAAAATAGAACTGAATTCACGAACGAACCCAAACAGAGAAACTGAATTTCAGAAATGTAGCGTTAGCTTGGTAAAGACGTCGCGATTGCGATCAGTTATTTCGTTCATTTAGTTCGACCTCCTGATAGAATTCTCCGTACGTTTTCTAATATCGTCATGCATTCTTTGGGCGCCGTTTATTCCTCAAAACATATGTACAGCTATAGCAAATACAATGAACACAATATGCTTATATTTAGTGAAACGACAGCATTGAGAATACAACAATTAAGCACCTACACCATTGGTTTCTAAATATTCTGACCAAGAAAAGTTAACTCTGTTAGTTAATCCAATCTTATAACATTGCTCTATAGCACAGCCGTTATATTTTAGGAGGGTAGTAAGAAAATATTTCTAGTTGATCAAGTTTATGAGACAGAGCACAGAGCAAGCTTTAATAAACCTCTGCAAACAAGGACGTGTAATCTTAGTTTTACTTGCCGCACCCTTTTGGGTTGTTTTTGAGTAACTTTAAACAGTAATAAAATCTGTTATCAGGTTCTAGGGACAAAATATTGTGTTCATCATTTTAGTGAATAAATAGTTTAGTTTATGGTGTGTAGGTACAATATAAATATAACGCAACCAAAGGAGATTGTCGATCAAGTTTACCTACATATCTTATTTTACTTTGGTCGAAGACAAGATCTCAAAACGAGATTTTCAAGTATGGATTGTATACAATTCTTAAAGTTTGTCGCAATTAAAATATTTTTATTGGAATAGAATAACATTAATAAAACCCTCATTCTTAATAAGAAGGTTAATAATCGGTGCTCTTTATTGGCACTCTTTGCATTCGTTATTCTGCTTGTTATTATGAATTAAAAAGTTTTGTTTTTCTATTTCTGCTGCAGAAAGGCAATTTTGGTAATTCAATATTATGTTCAAAATTAATTGAAACTCAGCAAGCGCAGAACGCATTTTAAGCGAAAAACAAAGATTTCTGCTATCTGTCTGAGGTAATTGTTGCCACGAATCTTTTTCGCTTTGGTAGGTAAGCCGGCTTCGTTAGTGAGCGCCAGAGTGCGGTAGCGATAGCAACAGTATATTAGAGACAGTGAATCGGACTGATTTGCTGAACGTACAAAAAATTGTGGCGGAAAATTGACTGTTCATACTCTAGTTATTTTACATTGGAATCGATGCATGGTTAACGCTTGATTTGACATTGATTCCAAAATCAATTATAGTAGTTACGGCACGGTATAATACAGTATTGTTACTTATTCTTATAACTAAGTATGTAACTAAGGACCGGGTCGTCACGGCGGCCTTTATTTTTTTATATGGTGTAGTTTATGTTCTGGAGTATACGTGTATACAGGTGCTGTGGTGTCTAGTGGGCAGTAGCGAGCGGATGCCCGCTCTTTTGTGTTCGTCTTGTTCCTTCCCAACTGCCATAGCCTCCAAACGCCTATTCCGTACCTTCTGGACTCGCACCTTCTTTAATAAATCAGGTCGGTTTCTCTTTGTTATTTTTGAAATATTTTCCGTGGAGCCTTGGAAAATAATTCAGAGGCCAGCTTTTGTTCAAAGCGAGAGCTGCGACCATCAAATTTATCATTGCGGGTTAAGAAACCGGCGTGAATGAAACAAAAGTATATTCGGATCATTAATTTCTAAAATGTGGACGATTCAAGAAGTACTCGTAAAATGTTAATTGTTCGCGAAATTAACTCGAAAAAATTATATTACTTCTACATAGAATCTTGTGGTCCTTGTAAACATTTTATAGTAATGCTGACAAATGAAAAGATTCATTCTTTATGTACCTACTTTCACCTATTCATGCTTTGTAACGAAGCTATCGTATATTATATAGTTTCACAGAATGAATATACCTAACATAAAATAAAACTAAATTTTTAGTCCCCATTAACTTATTTTTAGTTCTTTTACAAGTTTTAGTTTTATTATAAGTTTAAAACGACTACCACTAGTTATAGTGCAACTATTGCAGAATAATACGTTTTAGGTTTATAAAAGTCGACATCGTTACACTCCGGTGAATAATACATTGAGCGCTAGTTACAAACCATTGTCAATAACTCGAATATTATGAAAGCCTGTCAAATAAACGTACAACGAGTTCATATTTTGTTTTTATTACAAGTGCGAGCTCAAAAACTAAACAGTATATTTTTATTTAGGTATAACTTTATCAGGATGCGCTGCGGATCCCACAATGGAGGATGCAAAACAATGCCACTATTGCTACTTATTCGGAAGTGCTTCGGCTCTTTCAGCACTCTATAACTTAGTTCTGGTAATTTTTATGTTTTGAAAACACAACTTACGTCGTCACAAACTTGGGATAGAATTTTTTATTAGGTTACAATGATATCTTAAACTTATCCGAAGAGCGAACGGAGAGCTCCTATTTCGTAAAAAATAATGCAGTGGATGTGTACTACGAACATTTATATTTAAACATTGTTTGCTGCACAATTTAAGCTAACCTAATGCAAGAAAGCGTTATCTTTCAGCTAACCTCGATGTATTGTGGTGTTTTAATGCGGTAGTGCCAGAATAAGCTACTTTTTCCCAGAAAAGCACCCTCGGGAAATCGAGAAAAGCGCGATCGCGTCTGCAGGGCTTCGCTAATATGTTTAAAAAATAAAACTAATACACAAAATACTTAAGAGTATGGAACCAGTGTGTGTGAAAAAATCCATGGCAACATAAATTGTCCTTATGCTCATACTTACTTAAATCGTACGTTATGAATGCCACGTTTCTCCTTCTATTTTCATTTTCATAAGTGTAACTATTCGGGGTCGCAGGGATCATAAAACTATGGTAAAGTTAGCTTTTATGGCTGTTTTTGTGGGTGATGAAATCGTAACACTAGCATAAAACAAAAATGAATGTTAACGTCTCTTCAAAAAACGTTACTATTATTATAGTAAGCTATTATTAGCTATTACATAGGTAGTTGACAGTAAATGTGCAACCTGTTGTTTTGGTAGTACGACTCATGGCAACTTTTTATAGTTGCCGTTATGTCGATTCAAAGATTGTCTGATAGAGGCCGGTTTTAGCGATAAGACCACTTATTGTACTTATTATCCAGTTATGTCTTTTCTGTCTGGAGCCTTCATAATTTTGGGGTGATACAGAATACATTGCATCCATACACTCCATCAATACAATCCAACCATAACTATTGGAGCAATTTAACGCCTTCGTATAATTTATTCGTGTAATGCTTTAGGTACATACGTGGATATTGGTAATAGTAATATTACGATAAAAGAACGCAGTTGTTGTATTTTCAAAAGACAGCAACTATGATATTCAGATATTCATGGCTGACTCGGTGCTCGAGCGCCTAGTTTACGACTAGTTTTAAAATTATGTTACCTTTCATCTTTGCGCTTAATGAACCATCTCATTTATTTAGGGGCACATACGGTAGCAAAAGCATTACAAGGTAATGTTTCCCTAGTTTTGTGGTACTTCTTTGCATTGTTAGATACTAAAGCCCCGGCGCATCTCCGGCTTCTCGTTACTACAGGCAATGAACGAGTACTTGATCGAAACGACTTCGATGTTTGACAAAATTAAATAATACTTACCTATTTTGATATGAATTTGGTGTGCGTAAAGTCGCCTTTTTGTCGTCATTAATAAGAATTCAACTAATTTCTAACTACACTGCTACGACACTACGCGGTTTTGTCTGTTTTCTATTCTTATGCGGGTAGATAGATAGCTCTTTATTGATATCCACGGGCATATAACGGGTGGTCTTATCGGTCTTAGCGATCTCTACCAGACAAACTCTTAAGTCTGGCTTTACAGCAATGGAGATTTCCTGATGCGACAGACAGTGGTAATTTGCCTATGTGTGCTACTTACTCCTACTAATATTTATATTATTAATGTAAATGTTTTTATGTGTGTGTTTATCATTAACCACTCGGCGTTGAAATG
Source organism: Hylaea fasciaria (assembly GCA_905147375.1). Classification (NCBI taxonomy): domain Eukaryota; kingdom Metazoa; phylum Arthropoda; class Insecta; order Lepidoptera; family Geometridae; genus Hylaea; species Hylaea fasciaria. The sequence continues at coordinate 6,114,412 of LR990201.1, forward strand.
AGTGAACGGATTTTGGTGAAATTTGTGATAATTTTGGTCTTTAAAACTCATGTAACACGGGCTACTTTTGATCATCATCCATAGCTTATAATTAAAGTTGACTTGGTAAAGGCGTGGGGCGCGGTCAGTATAATATAAATAGAGAGAAGGAAATATTATAACCTAATCAACATTTAATTTGTGTACAAAATATAGCGGCAATTTTCGCACGCATGATGTGTGACGGAAGCTTTTGTAGCAGAACGCCCGAGTATTATCGGCGAGTAAGGCAAAGTTTTATTGGGTTTTCGGTGTAACCGCATATCCGAGTTACCACGACTGCCGCGCGCCAGTTGTTTGTTATGTTTTACTCAGTGTTGCGGCTACTTGAGATTTATTCAGACGTAGCTTTAGGGCAGTATTTATTAGGCTAGAATCATTTCTAGAATTAAATAGGTAGCGACGATAAAGACGAACCTTTGTTGTACCTTGTACCGTGTCATTGAGGAGTTTACATACTATACTATTTAAGTACATCTTCAATGTTCTAGTAGCTTCAAGTAAATCGCGTTGCACTTTTCTTGGTTGAAAAATATAAAAAAACATATCGATGCAATGGGAACTAACATTTTTTTTTTGTTATCATGAGTAAAAAACATATTTTTAAAAACACTTCTCACTCAAAACACATCTCTAACTGTTATTGGCTAAGGTATCTAATTATAAAGTGAAAAGGTGAGCCTCTCTGACCTAAAAAGATATAAAGTCGTTGGTGTCAGAGACTGCCGCGCCTGCATTTAAAATAGTATTTATTTCTTGATTACCTACTACGTACTACCGTGCCTTGACTCATTAAAATAATTAATGTCTAGGTGACAAATGGAAAAAACCACGGAGACAAACGCATGCATTGCGTACTTTTCAGTTTCATGGAGACACTATATTTTTGGATCTGTAAATTTTTCAATAGTTAATTTGGAGTAGGTACCTACCTAAATCTTTTGTTTCATCGATTTATAATATTGTCTTGCGCCTTGTGTCTCACTGCCGTGAAACTAACAAAATCCAGGTTAATTTATAAGGAGTATTTAGGTAGGAAAACTTTCAAACAACTAAATTATGTACACTACTAAAATAACGTTCTATCGAAGTCCTTAATTAATGGCTTTGTTAGTATTCAAGAGTAGGTACTCGTATTGTAAGCCTTTTCAGATAGTGAGGACGGTTATGAGCTTATATCTTTCTGACAAATGTTCCTCACTGAGCTATCTGCCAGAGCCAGTACTTAGCGGGAGAAGACAAAAGGACCGCTCAGAATGCAACATGCGTCCACACTAGCCTGTATATCTACGTGGTTGTTTGTACTGCTATTTGACGCTACTCCAGTTGCGGCGGGCTTGACGCACTGGTTTAGGGAGTTATCTCAATAGATTTGTGTCCACTAAACTTTGGAGATTTGAAATAGTGGCAGCGCTAGACTAGGTATACTCGTGTATTCGGTATTAATTTCAATTTGTACATACCTAATAATAAACAATTATACTCAAAAAAATACAAGCGGATGGTGAAAACGAATAAACGCAGTAGGCTAAAGGTCCCTTATATTTTTAGATATTTTTCATAAAATATTTTTATTTTTGATTGATAGGTTTCTATGACCGTAAAACTAGTCTTGCCAAAAAAACATCCAAGCATGTATAAACCCTTCCCCCTTTTCCATACAACGGTACGTACGGTTCATTAATACACATACGCATATTCTAATGCCCAAAACGACAATTTGCGTGAGGCGTCCCGACACACATTTTGGCAACGCCTTGTTGCTAGTCACGCAACGTGTCCGTCCAATTTCGTAAATGACCTACCAAAAGTTATATTTATAATAATGTTAGTCAATGAAAACTTCGTTTGTGTATATCTTTGATCCCAACCGAAGCGATAAAGAACGACATGTACTGGTTTATTATTCAGTTATTTGAATCTTTAAATATGAGTTAAAATGAAGTTTGTCTTTATGACGGGCCGCAAGTAAATACCTTATCAAATGTTTGCCATGCTTTTTTAGAGACTACATTGCTTAATAGAATACAAACGAGCGCACGCGTTCACTATTTTTAAATTTGAATATTATAATGTCTACATTTTTTGCCTTTTGCACAAACAGATTTTTATAAAGGAAGGAACCACGGAATTTGCCACTTTCAAAATGTTTTTCATTTGCATGTGCGTGGTTTCGAGTAACGTTACGTAAGTAAGTACGTAGAGAGTAATAGTGCAACCGCGCCTCATCTGTACAAAATATAATTTGACCTAAAAGTAGCTGCGCCACAATACAGTATTAAATAAAGAAGTTTGCAAGAAAAATGATGAAAGCTGATAATATAATAACCTAACACACACATTCTGTATGCAGCAATTACGCTTACAAAAATTCAACATTTCCTATCGTCTAATTCGTCTGATTGTTTTAATAGCATTGTCATTTTTGACTATCATTGCGTGCCTTATGTACTATGTATCTCTATCACGTACCTGATTACTAAATGAAAGAAAAACGTTTCTGGATAATAAATTAGACAGGCACTAGCCGGCACCCTCCCTCATCCCTTTTCATTTGGGCCGATCTTCCCGCAAACAAGTTTTTACTTGCCTGCCGCGGCTAACAACAGATCGTTACAGCTTGGAATTAACTGACCTGTAAACTTTTCTCAGAAATGAGGAGTCATTACGGCCTTTTTACGGGTAATTACAGCTGAAAACCAAGCAACTTGATGGGAACTCATGAAACACCAAAATAGAAGTGTCAGATGTCGCATCTAATGAGTTTACGATACCCAATGGTCCTTTGGACGTTCGTACGCCTTTGTGTGGAGAGGAAAGAAACTATTCTATCTGGATGGGACTGTTAAAAACCCTAATGGTTACAAAGTTAATAAAATAATATTTATCTGTCTTAAACTTTATCTGGAAGAGGGAAACGTCTGGAAACTTGTAGAACTACAATAAAGTGTGCAAAATAGCTTTTTCTTTTTCTTTTTAAATTAATTTATTGTTGTTCCTTTTGAAGTGAATGCACTAAAATCATCACATAATAATGATAAAACTAAAAGCATCGCGGTATAAGTGCACACTTTGAAATGAAATGAGTGCTCGACAATTTTATAACAACAATACAAAAAAGTGTTTTGAAAAGCAGTTGTGTCACTTTTTCATATGCCGAGGTGACAAAGTGACTCCTTAGTGAGTGGAAGTGAGATAGTGAAAATCAAAATGTTAATGTAATTATATAAGTGGTTAATTATAGTGTAAAAAGTAACTTAAGTGATACAAAATATTATTAAAATGACTAGTTGATGTCGATAGAACTGAGTTCGAGAGAGCAAAATGGCGGCCAGGCGGAGTGCTCGTTTGATGTCGATTCTGTTCAGCATTCTGCTTCTCGGGCGAGCTCTAGCAGGTAAGCATGTTCCTTAACTGATAAATAATTTATTAGATTCGATACACGTCGAGAATAAAATTGCATCCGAGAGTCCGAGAGGATAGGCAACTTTGTTCAATACTCACAAAGCCGGGCCTAACTCCCGCATTGGAGTCGCGGATCTGTACCAAGAACACGATTGCCGAATATACGTACGTAAGCCGTTTATATTGCTGGCAGACATATTGTTTTCTTTTGCAACTGCCGTGCTCATTGATGGAGACGTATGCTTATATCAAAATACTCACCTAATGTAAAGTGGCATTATTCATATTTACATTCAGCATACGTATAGCATAGCAGTCAGGGGGTTCGCCTGACTTTCATGAGGAGGATTAGGCCATAATTACACAGTATTACACAACAAGCATTGCTAGTCGTTATTAATAATTCGATGTCATTCAATAACTCGAATTTGTGTTGAGTGTCATCGATCATTTATACTGTATAATGAGCAGTTACTTAACCCACTACCAATTTAATTTAAAAAAAAAACTTTCTGAAGTTATATTTCAAATTCACACCGCAAAGCAATTACAGTCAAACAACAAGTGCCCTGCTTTTGATGTTAATATATCAAACAACAAGTAGGTACCTCCATATAAATATAATTAACCTTGACCCACGAGTCAACGAAAATGTATTCAAGTCATTAGTGCTGACGTTTAAAACACATTTATTGGAACGTTTGACCACAAGCTGCGCCTAAAATGGAAGCTCTACTAACATGTGTTTGGAAAGTAGCGTTATGAAAATGAATTGCATTTATTGTATGAAGAAATTAAAGGCTTATAGTTCGTACCTCAGACATACTTTTTTGATGTGTAATAGTTATACCAGCTAAACTTTAGATGTTTATAGCTACATACCAAGTACATACCGAGTAACAATGCGAACCAGAATACCAATAAGCATCATGACTGATCTCTCTTTGTCACGTACTAGTTAGTGTAACGTGTATCTTTACTATTTCATTACAATGCTATAACTTAAACTAGGTAGATAGGTGTAACGTATAAACTAGATAGGATACATTGTATAATTGAAGATATAAAAATATAACAACCCTACATATAAAATTAAATAAATAAATTCAATACCTATGTAATTACGAATTTGCATTGGTATATTCGTCTTTGTAACTCGACCGCTTAGGCAGATATCTCTGCCATTTCATTTACCGCAAGCGATTACCGACCTCTCATTACATTACCACATTTGTATGCACATAACGTATACTCGTATTTAATGTGTTCTAATTTAACTGAAGCTTTCTGCGCGAATTTGATTATCTGTCAGAATTAGGGAGTTGTTTTTAGGACGAGTTTCAATAGTTTTGTACAAGAAACGAGACGCATTACTTGTACGTTAAGAATTGTGTTTGTTGTTTGTTTTGTCGAAGTATCACATTTCATCAGGCCGCATTAGCGCCTCTGGACTGCAATATAATCAATCGATAACCAGGATCGACGGCTTTACGTGCTCCGAAGCACGGAGTTACGCCGAATAAGTTATTGATGCGGGACCACGGTTCGAACCCAGTGTCGTTAGGTTACAAAGGGCACAAGTTATCGCTAGGACAAAAGTAAAATTGAAATAGATTGACTGAATCGTAAGCTTTTTATCTTGTTATGTATTCTTTTATGGTGTGCTATAGGATGTGTTTGTATTGTACCTATTGATTTTAATAACCGACCGTACTCTTTTCGTCTTTTTTGTCGCAGTAACCACTGTGCCCTACTTAAATGTGTAGTTGTGATTACGAGTAGATATCGTGGCGACAGATCAACACCGACAAAATACAATATACCTATAGCTGCCCAAAGTACGCTATAGGAGAATCATGAGTTGATCGACATAGATTGATTTTTAAGCAGTTCTTTGGAAGACCTTCTGGTCTACGGTCACGCATGGCTTGTTGTGCAGTTTATGATTGAATTTATGAATTACATCATACATCGATACGGTGAAGAAAAAGCATGATGTACATATTTGTTGTGATGTCATAAAGCTGAATTATCATTTATTATGTATGCTGTACCATCAAAAGTGCTAGGCTTATTCACACAGTTAAAGTTCGAAAGTAAATGCAAAATTCTTAATTAGCGCACAAAATGGCAAGCAAAAAAACTGTCGGGCTCGTTATTTACATAAAATACTTAATCCAACAGCTTATTCAATGAAATATTGTTCAATCTGCTTGTTCCACCCCCAGCTTAACTTGAAGCGAGACTTTCTCAGGGAGACTGAAATATTATACTTTCAATTATGTTTTTTATTACGCATGGGATCTTCGAAAGTAAGATACAAACGGACTTGCCAGAAAAGGCAAGCAAATGACAACTCTTATTTCGTGTGTAAATCGGTATGTCAGTATGCCTATTTATATTTAGCTATCTTAAAATATCTCAAAGGTGTAGTGGGTTGGCAGTAGAAAGATGCAAATTTGAATTGCATAATCTGCATAATATAGTTGATTACTGACTATACCTACTTTGACTGCACGTTATACCTAATCATCATCCAGGTACTGCTTAACAAAGTCACTTTAAAATCTATACAAACAAAGACTTCTGCCATACACATTTTGTTTCTGTAACAAAACGTAAAGATTTCCAATCCAAAACAACCTATCTAAAAGAAATATACAAAAGTGTTGAAAATAAAACCTAATTTACCAACTAATTAGCCGGCGCGCTCGCGCCCCGCTTTTCCCACTAATAATCGGTGTTTAATTACCGTCTAAAGTTTTCTGATGCTAGCCGTGCAGGATATACATTTATTAACTTCGATGATAAGCTATATACACTGTAGGTAGATACTGCTAAAATGTGTGTGCATGGCTTCGTTAGCGAACACCAATACTTATTGCAAGTAATTATTGGCGGGGTTGGTTTATCCGTAATTTCAATGACACCTAACTAAGTAACTATGTTACGAGTATATAGTATGGCACAAATAGTAACATGCTAGCTCCAACAATAAAGTTTTCACATTAGTGGTTACGTTTTGTACATTTTTCCGGTCTATCTATCATTCCTGTATATTTATTAACTTTTAACTGTGCGCTGGTATAGGGAATCGTACATTTTACGCGCTAATGTTCAAAGGGTACGTAACTACGTAGTCGCAGGTACAAACTACTATATATTTTTATTAATAAACATAGCCCCACACTAGGATTGCTCCTTTATCGTGGGTACCGTTTACAGACATATAATTTCACATGCACATCACACTCAGACCAGAAACAAATATTTGTGGATCACACAAATATTTGTCCCAGGCGGGAATCGAACCCGCAACCCCTAGCGCAGCAGTCCGATGGCTCAGCCACTACGCCAAACGAGCCGCCATATAATTTAAGGCATGCTTCTAGTCAACGCACAGCTCCAACCTGAAGATATATAAAAAAGCTTATTTAAATCGGATTATAGTATGTTTATAATTCATTCTTCTAAATAAAGAATATTTAAACAAGAAAATCTGTTAATTTCTCAAGGTAACAGCGGGTAATAAATCGCGAGCTGCTTCAGCGCTTGAGCTATTGTTGCTCACAAAACATATTTTTAGTCTTTCCCTAGAATGAATCATTAAACGGCGTTAAGGAAAAGGAAGCCTGCGGTTGTTTCGATGTAAAATATGGCTACCAGCGGCGAGCAATAAAAATGCGCAGATGAGGCAGGTAGACGGACGCCACTAACCTATTTAGTTAGTTCCACAGAATATTCGTTATTGCTTTACGCCCTGCTAAATGATCGGTATTGCGACCAAAATATGTCCTACATTTAACAAAACGCTTTTCAGTATTTTAATGTGTATCATTATTGTGTTCGATGACAGACAGTTTTTACGTGTGACTGTCGCTATCGCGCTCTATTATGAATTAATAATATGAATTCTATATTTCGGGGGAGGCACTAGCTCATGTTAATCCACTAACAAAATATAATATTAAAATTTGTCCGGATGTTATAAGCAGGAGTAACAGACGTCAAACGTCAGTAGGATAAATATTGTTGTGTCCGTGGTAACATTTTTATCGAAAACTTGTTCCAATAAATTACGAGATTGGTTTTATCAGTATTTCATGTCGTGATATTTATTATATTTTTACTGAATGAGCATGACCACTGTCATGTCAGACATAATCAAAACAGATTGGAATTGTGAACATTGCATTTCAAATGTCTGTAGGTGGTCTACCTACATTATGTATATTGAGCGCTTTTACAACCTTAATCCGCAGACTTTATCATCCCACTGGTGGGTACGTTCGACCAGGGGTACTTACAATATAATCGACTCATATTGTTACTGGGCGGCCGACGCTTCACCTCCTTTGTCTCAGTTACCATTAAGTCACCGCCTTACTCCACCTATCGTCACTTTGCAGGGCCGTGTGCCCTGCCCTTCGTTACAGTTTCGTGGTTCTGACGTTCCGAACTGTATAGTTCTTTGCCGGATTTCCTTATTACGCATCCTATCTTGGAGTTTGATGCCGAGCATTATGGATCTCTCCATCGCTTTGTGTGCAACTTTTTGGGTCGTGTGTAAAAGTCCATAACTCTGCACCATAGGTCATATTGGGATATGCAAGTCGCCTAGACAAGCTGTAGATATCGCCGTATTATAAAATGTAAAACTTTTTCGCTTTGATAAAAATTATTATTATTATTATTCGCCTGGAGATCGAGCCTTGCAGATGCTACAGCGGACGCTTGATTCTTACAGGCTTGTGCGTGCAAGTCTAATTCACTCTGAAGTATTATTATTCAAAACTAAAACAAATATTATTTGTAATAATTTATATCGCTTGTTATAAAAATACGTACATATAAACTTCACGCGGTTCATTAATTAAGCTCTCTTTCACGTGAGTGCGTCAGGTTTCCATTAATGAGGTATGCCGTTTTAGCTGGTGTGATTGTTACCTTATAAGTGGGTGAATTATAAAACAAAATGAAGGAATGAAAGTATGCGGAACACGACGTGGACTTGAGGACGGCTGCGTGTTTCAAGACATTTCGGTTTACCTCCGGCGCAAGTCATTATATTCGTTTTTAGGTCTCGTGCGTAAAATATGGGCGACTTGAACAATTCATGTTCCGCGTTCCACTAATTTGCGTTTAATTAGAGTCTGAAGATGTATTTTATGTTCTCAAATGTGAATTTATCGTTCGTATAAATAATTCTGTAACCAGAAGCCATTATCATGCAGTGTGCCCTTTTTGCCGTCTTCTCTGGTCGTTTCTCAGACGTATAAAGTAAGCTGCTACTCCTACCTTGTATTACACATTATACCATTAGCATCCCACTTCGCTTATCCCACTAACATATAGAAGTGGTTTAGGGTTACTCATATTTGTAATAACTCCCTTATCACACAGTGGTAATTTTTCACATAATTCTACCATACTGTTTTGGTCTTCCATCTCTCTATCATTTTCTACGAGGGTAGAGACCCCTGTGGCCATATTTACATAGATGTCGGATCCATAATTAACAGATGGGCTCGGAACTATGAAACGTGAGAGTAGCATTTCTTGGAGACAAATGGAAACAAAGTGACAAGTCAATATTAGGTTACCACGACCATGATATATCCAGTCCAACACCCAATATTATGATATGAAATGAGCCGCAACAAAGTACCAAATTGATTGAATTCAAAAACACAACTATTACTGGAGCGCTTGCCATTAGATAAGTGACCTGCTCGCCTCGTTCTTTAGTAGGTACTTAAACCTTGTAAAAATAAAATATTTGACCTCATTATCATCCACCCATATCCACTCACTGCAGATCACGGGCCTCACTAACCTCACTTTCGGGAGGAGTTATTACCCACCACTGATCCCGAATTAAGGGGGCTTATTCCTCCGAAATAATTCTCGGGCAGTTGGCTGTCCTCGCGATGTTTTCCGTTTAACCTACTTTAAGATTTTTGTAACTTGCAATAGACATAAAAAATAATAAAAATAGTACTAAGTTTCTGATAAAAATAAGCACTAACCACCAACCGTGCCACCCGCAGAGTTCTCAATCTAAGATCTCGGAGCTGGAGCATGGAAATATTGCGAACATTAGCTTAACGAGTCTTTCAACAAAAGTATTACAAGCGACAATCAGAAAACTTTGCCGCGAACCCCATTTTTATTCCACGAGGTCGCCGCTGTTCATGATTTTATTTAATCTTTTATGGAGTTAGGGAACATCCAAAATTTTATCTTAGCACTCAGGTAAATTGTAAAGTACCTAGACTTGCGAGATTTCATGGCGTACCTACTGTCTCATAATTTAGTAAATGTTTACGTACCTATGGAAAGATAAAGTACCTACCTACCTTTTCAATCCGATATTTGGGTTAACGAATTGATGTATTATTTTGATATTGAGTTATTCCAAATTCCAAAGTCGTGGAAAGGATTTCGTTTATGACGTTCACCTCATTCTCTGTTTGGTATTTTCAAGCAAGTGAATAAAACGTATCTAATAAAATATGAGGGAATCGCCCACTGGTAGGTACTCGTATATTCTGGTATAATTATTAATGGAGGTCAACTCATAGTATCTAGCGGCTGTGGTCATGAGGCCAATCATCACGTTATTGACAAAATAATGTATAGGTAATTATGAAACACGACACAGGAAAGGGTTGGTTTTTTCCATGAATCAGTTAAGGGTGTTCCTCGGATTATTTTGACGAGGCCAATTTTCGTAAATCACCTTCTTGGGTTACTAGTGAAAAATGTTGGAGTTCGGTGATGTTTTGTCCTTCTATAATTGAAATTGGGACACCCTCTTGGGTCACCCATTCACCCTGTTGGATTCTCGTTTCTTTCCGGAGCTGCTGCAAAATAATTCGCCCGTTATATTGCTTTCATTTTGAAAGCATAATAGCGGTTTGAGAGTGATTGTGGCCGAGTGGTAACTTGTACGCTTTATAATCCAATGATACCGGGTTCGATCCTCAGCCAATCAACCAATGACTTCTCATTAGTTATGTGCAGTTTTTCATCACTTCGTGCTTAGCCGTCGGTCCCGGTTGTTATCGGTCGACAGCAGTCGTTAAGCCACGTCAGATTCCCTTGAGCAGCGTTATAAACTCTGACACTAGAAGCTAGCAACAACCTCATACGACAACCAAACAAAGGGCGCGATCGTCAGTTTCTTTTGTATTTTACATCATTCACCACCGCATAAAAACACGTCGCAATCAGGTACTACGTATTCTATAATATATATAGACTTGTACTATAGGTTATCTTATGCCTATAGATCGGTATCAATACCTCCCCGCTCTCCTAAAAGTTAGTGTAAACTTGACAAGTTCGTAGCATCGTTTATCGATAGTAGATCTCGCGACCCTAAAGTAATTCGCTGGGAACTTGCAAGTTTGATGTGATACTGAAATAAGTTTGGAGGAGAAGAGATTCAAAATCCCAAAAGAGCGCTTACTGAAAGTGGGTCGATCTTGTTTCACTACGAAATTCAGAGGGTCTTCGTTTCACTATATCCCGGGTGAGAACTATAGTTAAAAAAAATCTACATGTAGGTATTTTTTTCCGATAATAGGGTTTGATTGAATATACGACGAGAAACTTCTGCGTGCCAACTTCGGTACTTTCCCCACCATGTGAAATCAAGTAGGGTAATTCCAGGATAGATGCCCGGCTCGGATAGATGCCTCAAATTCAAAAACTATGATTTCCCGGCTAGTTTTTGCCGTCGGTGATATTGCCAAACGAGAGACATCCCCGCACCTACCCGGTACCCCCCGCGAGGTAACCCCTGACCCGTCGTGCATTCCATCTATACTCAATGAAAGATTTGGTGCGACGAAAAAATTGCTAATTCTTTTTCTACAGCATTTTTGAGGAGCTAGAACTTTTTAAATGGTGGCTAAATAATTTATATTTTGTATCCAAATGTTACATTGGACTGTATACTAACACTAAAATCATTTTTTTTTTAATATTTATTGAATACACATTCCTGAATATAAAAGGCGTCTATCCTCTACGAAAAGGATAGACGCCTCGATTTATTTTCGCCTGTGTTTTACCATACAAAACAAATCATTCCCATTATTTTCAAACGATGTAACTACATTAGGGTATAGATGCCTCGGAAAGGAAACTTCTTTCGTGAGGCGTCTATACCCTAATATGATTATAAAGAAAATACACTTTATACGAACATTTTTAATTAATGTCTGTGTTTAGATTTTACTTCCCATCACGAATACCTAATTTCAAACTGAAAAAGTGTTTTATTATCAATGAGGCATGTATCCCATAACTGGTTTTGACGCATAGAGCAACTATCCGCCATAGGGCATCTATACTTTCAAAAATAGAGGTCTGGGAAAATCGATATAGATTAGTAAATATCAACAGTGATGTTTTCTTTTTCCTTCAAAGTGGTAGTCGAAAGACCAATCTATTAATATGTGTGATAAACGTTCAGATCCGTTAATTAAAATGGGAAATATAAAGCGTTTTCAAAAAGTATGGCAACTATCCTGGACTTACCCTACTTGCCTATTCTTATATAGACTAATTAATGAATGTATATGTGTCCCTGCACTACACTCAATATAATTCAAGCTATCTTTCTACAGCTCCTACGTTCTTCAGTTTTACTACACTCTATGATACATTTTAACAGTTTCAACCTGTTTCTAAACAATATGAAAATATAATATCCAAGACCCAGCACCACTGGCTTTTTAAAACACTATCAATTCGCCTGAATTTCCGCAAACGAGGCACTAGAGACTGCGACGACCCAAAACTGAAATAGTTTTTAATGAACGCGTTTCAAATTATTCAGTGAAGCCCACCAAATTCTGCCCTATCTTAATTACAGTAAAAACATTGGCTTGGACAAAAAGCTTAATGTTTTTAAATATCAGAGTGACTTTGAAGTTCATGAATAGGCACGAGTAGACTCGGAGTAGCTATGCTAGACTGAGCTCCTCTACTTCGCAATCAACGGCAGTTGTTGCAGTGAAAGCCTTCATAATCGCATTTTGCATCAATCCCATGAGATACGAAGTGAAATGTATAAAGCGACTGAAACACCGGCGCAGCTTTACGGTCACAACATTCTCACAGGGAACTTTGTTTGTAAGAAGTGGGTGGGGAGCAGGGATCGCAGAGAAAAAGGTTCGTTAATTTGCGACGCAGGACCTACTCGACTTCCTCAAGTATAACGCAAGCGTATATTGATCGAAGTTTTCGAACAAAAGTAAATACTTTCATGTGTGAGGTCGTGAAAGAAGATGCTTGGTTATTTTTAGTCTCGACAATATATAATTTGATAACTAATAATTGTGACAAATCAGAGAACTAATATAAAAACTGGTTTCAAGGTTTGTCTGTGAGGGCTTCTTCATATTACTTTAACTTTATTTTTGTTACGATTACTTGACTATTTCCAAACAAAGGAGACAGCGTCCTCTTTTGAAAGCAAATTGTATGGTGCATGGAGCGTAGGCTTGAGCTGTACCGAATCACATAAATGGAATTATTCTATAAAAAGGAGGCTCTCCTCCTGTTTTCATACGGTCTCTGATTTAAAATCCTATACGTAGGTAGACGGTTATCATATTATGCGATAATAGCTGGGTCTGTTCCACTTACCTATTGTTGCTATGCCCTCATTGTTATAGAGCTTGGCATTATATGCGTAAGTAATATGGGTAGCACGTGTAATGAAACGATTTTCCTGTGATACCTTAAATATCTGTAAATTTTGGCACAGTTAGGCACAAATAATAACATTTACTTTAGGTTGGCCTCACATTCATGTGCTGAGAATTGTCGACCAGTTTTGAGAGAGCACAGTTATTTCTACATGCGTGGCAATGCGACGGTAAGTATTATTATTGTTATACACTATCCACTAGGCTTTGAAACATATTTTACTACGGGTTCAAGTTGAGTCAACCTAAATTAAAATGAATCCATAAAATACTGAGCTGTCGCGCTTCTGTCCAATCTCGCAGCATTAGATATTGGCAGAGCGAGCACACTGCGTGGCACAGCTAAAATCTCTCACATATTTCTCGACTTTTGCATTCATTTTATATAAACTAAGAGTTTATTGATAAAATAAACTGTGTTAGAACTGTACGGCGCAGAATATTCCTTTGTTGCAGTAACTGTGCTAGCTATACGAGTAGCCTGTATATTCCTCCCACGGTCTCAGAGCGTTCGACCGCAAATTTCATTATAAATTCACAATGAGATTAATTTCGAACAAACAAAAATTCAATCCTATCTTTCGTGTTGAATAATTTACCGTTTCACCTACAGTATAATGGTAATATAATTTAGAGGTAGGTACTGATAAATAGTTAGGTACATAGTAGGTTGTACGAGTAATAAGCGTATACGTGACTGACGACGATATTCTGAAATGAGATAATTATAATTATGATACGCAAGGGAGTTAATCAATCTCCATATTGATTGATGATTAAATTTAAGACATCACAGAGTATACCAACTGAAACAATTTAATATGCAAAAGTTCCGTAGGTACTCGTGAATATGAAGTGAAATCCGTAGATGGTAGATATCGCACCAAAATGTTCTAGGGGACGCTTCTGTTTCAATTCCTCGCAAGTGTCGAGCAAAAATTGTGTTAGCCAATACCCGTGTAGTAAACTCGTTGTATTTATACCCGCCCACTCAGTTGATATATAGCTAGGATAAGCTTAGAGATTGCCACGGCTTAACGCTCTATAAAATTCAGCTGTCCCAATTTAGCTAGCGTTTCAAACCTCGTAAAATAACGCCAAGCTTGTTTTTTGTTCATTCAAAGAATGACGTGTATTATAATGAAGTTGGTAGAAATAAATTAGTTTACATATTTCGGTATAGTGAAAGCCTCGATAAGATAATTAGTTCTGACGTGACAACCTTGAGACTTAATGCCAGTTTTATGACCTCCGAGGCAGCAAAACTTTGTGTCATCAAGATTTTACTGCCACAGCACATACATCCTATATGAAATAGAAGTGACCCGAAAAGGTAGGTCTTGTGAAATACAGAGGTATTTTCTCGGTGACAACAACACAGTGGAAAATTCAATTTAGGAACAATTTCCATGCGTACAAAATATATTACTGTAAGCTCAAATAGTAGGTACTTGATGCAACTCAAGACGCTCAAATTCACTCAACACGTTTTGTACATGTATGACACCGGATTGATAACAACGAAATAGCTCCTTAAAATACGATGCAATTCATTGTTTTCGAGTCGAAGCTATCCTATCCTACAAGTATAAATGTAAAAGTGGGTTTGCTGGTTCGTCTTTCTTTCACACAGTAACGGAATGACGTGATTTTTTTGCATAACTGATAGTGGCATAGCGGCTACTTTTTATATCTAAAAAAATGGTCCCGTAAAATAAAATGAACCGCAAACTCGGGTGAAACAGTCAGGCACAGCTATTTTATCGATAATCAAAATAAAACACATTTTTTTGAAAACTATATTGTAACATAGATTTTTATCACTTTAATTAAAAACATTTCACTGAACACTGTTTACTGATTAGTGACCGTGTTGCTTGATTAAATCGAGTAACTAAACGAGAAGGTCGTTTACCTGAAGCTAAGGTATTCTATGCCTAAAGTTCCATTACAGTATCACGAATAAGCACGAAATAATCCAATTACATTGTACAGCGGAACTATTCAAGGACTTTCCATTTCAAAAAGTCGAGCTTCGTATGGCTACTGCGGCCTCAGCGTTTTTATCCGGAGATTCACAAATAACAGCTCGAATCAATGTTTCCCTATTTGGTATTCTAGCGACGACCGGCCGCGGAGTGGCATTTGTGAATGAAATTATTGGTTAGAACCTCGTAGGTAGAAACTGAGAAAAAAGGATAGCAAATGGAAGGTAACCGGCGCAACCTATCTCGGGAAATATTTGTTGTGGACGTATTTCTTTTTTACAATGACAGGTTTCGATCAATCGTGCGTAGGAAGAAATTTGTATGTAATTTTGGACCATTTTGTCTTACTTACATATAATTTTTTGAAGCGGCCGTCTCTGTAATGAAGGTACCTAGTGATTATATATAATTCTTAGAATAAATCAAATGTATCAACATTTTATATTGTCTCAGCATTGCTCGAAACACGACGCGAACGAAGACTTTCTTTCTTCTAAAAATATATACTCAGGCTCGGAAAACATGCAATATGAATTATTTACCAACACGTGAAGCTACGCACTGCGACCTCAACAGAAGTGTACGAAGACAGCTTACACAATCGAGAAACTGAAACTAAGTAAACAGAATAGTTTGGCACCTTTGAAAAAAGAAAATAACATACATTATCACAAATACTGTAGCCAGTGGTACTTAAATAATAATAAATTATTATGCCTGTAACTGTCCCACTGCTGAGCAAAAGCTTCCCTCACTTTCGTGAGGAAGGTTAGGCCATAATCCACCACAGGTCCTAGTTGGATTGTTAGATAACATGCTTCCGAAATAATTCTCGGGCATGTTGGTTTTCTCACGAATTTTTACTTTACAAGTGATAATTACGTACATACTCGTATGTTTAACAAGATAGACACTGGTACGTGCCTGCACTGGGATTTGAACTCGCCACCCCCCCCCCCCCCCCCCTTTGGTAAGCGTCTTAAAAAAAAACTTCGAATCGTTATTTTGCCAATTCTTGTCAGAGTAATTTGACATCCAAAGACGCGCTAGGATCGAATCGTCGGCTCCACGCCAATGGAGGGGATACTAAACTTCAACACTCAGACAATGGCTTTCATGATAGGTTGTGTGCAGATTTCCATCGCTCCGTGGTTCGAAGGTTACGTTAACCTCTTGATCTCTGTCATTATCGACTGGCAGCAGTCTAAGTCCAAGGTTATCGGGTGGCCAGACAACATAAGCCAAAATTTCCTCATTGAACTAACGAACATGCTCCATTGTTACTGTATTCTATAAAAAATACATTGTTTTAAAGAGAAACCATTCTAAATCTTACAGTTTGATCTGTGCGTGTCCAGTTTTCAGTAATCGATCTGTGTAAACCAATTTAAACTGGTTTGTTATCTCACAACGACAACATAATTGATAGACAGTGGTAACAGCGCACCGACGACGCGTAAGGTCGCGTGACTGACTGTCGATCGGGAAACCTTATCGAAGCGGAACTATACAACGCTGATACAACCTGGATAAGTAGTTAGCAACACGTAACGGTCGTGTTTATGGCCAAGAGAAACGTCTTCATAAACGGAAACGTTTACTGCATAGTAAATGTCAACGTGATATTCAATCCAAGGCATTGCTAATTAACTCTTTCTTGTGCAAAGAGTTTGCGTAGTATAAATGTTAAGGGAACCTAATATTGAGCTTCGTGGTAAAATCGGGTTGCGTTACGAGTTTTCGGATTTTTCAATATTATAATATGCTACGAGTTTCATGCTACGTATGTTTATACACCGTAGCATCGCTTAGCTATGTCATGCAAGGTACGTGCACTGTAGCACCTCGTAGCGTAATGTGCTACGTAACTGCTACGGTTCAGGCTACGACGCTTTAATTACATTTAGTGCTACAAATATTAACGTTAACGTTCAAACCTGTATGTTTACAAACACTTTGCATTAAAAGATGTGTTTGAAATCATAGTGGTTTTCACATTGATTGTTACGACACTATTAATTAGTTATCTACGTAGAAAAGGCGAATACGAAATTCAAAAATTTTAATTTTATCTTCACAGTAATTCTGCTTCGTCTCACTTCTTATCCAACATTAAAATCATAAAAATAAACTAGTAGATAATTAAAAAAAACTTATAATAAGTAAGTACAAATGTTGACAACATAATCGATCTGTAGGAAGTGGAAACTCTTGATTTTCTATGAAATTTGTTTTATTTATTTCTATTATAGCATAGTTCAAGTTATACCGTTTATACTAAAGGTTACTTTAAAAAATCGTTAAGTCTACAGAACTAATGTATTTTCAAAAAGCACTACAGATTTTATTCCTTTTCATTAAAAAGCGAATATAATTTTAAGCTTGCAGCTAAGTAAAAGCGGAGTAAATATGTCTTTATTTGAAGTTTAGTCAACTGTTGGAGGCGGAAGCGGGTGCAAGTTAATATTAATGTGTCTCTCGGCAACAACTGGCTGGTTTTAAGAGCACAAGGCTGAAATACACTCAAAGCAAAATAACTGAATATCTACTTACTACGGTTTAGAACTTTATCAAAATTTCACTTGCGGATTGTTTTTATTATACAGAGTAACATGATACAGGTGTTTCATAATATGATGGTAATCCCCACATCTGCCAAATCAGTTGCAGTGCCACCCAGTGTATTTTGCATTGCAAATCTTGCGCGGTACTATAGTATGATGATGTCATCTTAAGAAATTACTTTGCCAGGTGTACCTATTTAAAGTACCTATGTACTATTATTCATATATCTTATTACCTAACTGCCGTAATTTTAGAACATTTGTGGCTTTTCGTAAGAGTTTTAACCAATGCGCTTATTATCACGTCGTAGAAAACTGAATAAACCATATGAAACTATATCTAAATACGTTTGTTAGGTTGGTGTTTTATTCGATTCAATTATGTACTACTCATGGTACTATAGTAATGACTACTTGCTAAATACTACCGAAACTATGATCAAAGATAACAGTGGCTAAAAGGTACAAAAATTAAAATACAACTTGGCGATGAGCAAACTTCCGTTTAGAAATTGAATTAAGCAATGGACGTCGATGAACGCTCGCTCCAGCCACTACTGTCGTCTGTTCTCGCCGCAAAGCGATGAAGGCAATTCTAATAGCCAACTGTGCGCATCAATCGTAATGGGCACAGAACAGAGACAGCACAGTTTCCATAGTTGACGAGTATTTGGAATACGAGTATCTCGGCCACAAAAAGTCATAGCAATTGCTATGACTCACATATTTCAATGATTCTCTGGAACCATTTTTACACCATTTTGTCCCTATTCCATTACGCCATAGACTAAACTGTAATTTCGCATTGAAACTGTTACAAACGCTGTAATACAATCTGCCACTGTATCGCTGTAGTAACAACAGGAAAATAATGTTCAAATGTATTAAATTTCCTGTTAAAACTTTATTTCGGGCACATTTCTCGACGTTCTTATCCCAATAAAAACATAAATATAAAATGAAAGCCAAGTTCAAAAATAAGATATGCCTTGGTCGTTGATTACAGCGACAAAAAAAGTAAGATCTAAATGGGGGCCAAGTTCATGAGTCAGTCCTTAAACATTATAGAGGTATTCGAGTACCCACTTTAAAGAATCAGTTTTACATTAGGTAAGTATATAGTACCTACCGATACTAAGAATAACTACATTAAGTACAAGTAAATTGATTTTAACCTTGCTAACGCTGATAAAGTGAGATAGTAAAAACCAGGCAATTGTTAAGGTAAAAACTTTCTACCACGCACTAACTTTTCTCGTTGGTTTCAATGAAACCTCTGTCTAACGAAAATATAGGCTCTCTTGAAAAAGTATAGTTAGTTCAGTCCTAAGGTAAAAATAGACTAGAGCGTTTATAACAGAATATCGTTCAATTGTAAACAATCATTTATCTTGCAGACATTATAGTAGGTACTAATTTGCGTTTGTTCGTGTTCAGAGTAAAATGCTATATGCCCCAGGAATGGAGAAAATAGGCTCTATTAAAAGAGTAGTTCATAAAGACGTAGTTACTATCTTAATATATAGATACTGATTGATTACTATACGACGCTACATTACTGAGGTACCTGTACCAAGTTTTATTCCCAGTTTCAGCCATTTGTAAACGAAAGAAAATATATTTACATTGCATCCGTCATCCTGAAGCGTGTTTAATGAAAAAAGCATCGTATAAATATACATCATCAATCTTACGAGAGCACAAAAGTCGCTGTTATGTTCCTATCTATATACAGAGTAGAAATAGGCCAATTATTATGTGACTGTGCCAATAGGCCTTTCCAGTAAGCGGCGTTTGAAGGGCGTAGGTGCTATTTGCCGATTGATTAGCGCCCATTTGCCGTCAGGGGTCAGCTTTCTCTAACTCAAAAGAGCGAAAGAGCACGACATGATTGGTCACTTAATTTCACGACACATTTTGTCACAAATCTGACCGCTAAACCTAAAACGATGTCACTTTTCGGAATTAAAAGTCCTCACACGTAAGCCAGCCACGTCGCGTTCGCGACAGTAACCGGGTACACTCGGGTGAGTCCTAATGGCACGTCACTTGTTTCGTCTCCACGTTTCTTTTGTAACAGCCCTATAAATCTTTCACGTGAGAGTTACGGGGAATTTTAATAACGATAAAGTTAGTTACTTTATTACGTTCATACTATAAAATTCCTTTACAGAGTCAATAGCTTCTATAGATAGCCTAATATCTATATATCAAAAATATGGGGCTATAAAAGTGACAACTAGTGAAATTTAAGCTTTTATACTCTAATAAGGTTTTTCTAGAATCTATTTGAAGTAACTTTGATATTGATACTATAACTTTACTGAAACATACCTACGCATTGTCTAGTAATGTGATTTGCCCTCACCTGTCAGTCTATGTACGTAAGAAGAAAAGTAGGGTCGCGCCTGATGCATGACGGTTGGTATTATTATCTTTTCATGCAATAACAGTATGTCACGTCCCTGCCATGGATCACGGCCGGATGTTTTGAACAAATGCTTAGACTTAAATTTACTTAGCTACGATGAAAAAATGTAGTATCTCATATCAAAATATACGATAGTACCTACAGTTGCTAATATTTACAATTTGTATTTTACACCTCCACTACAAGTTTTCAAGAAGTTGAGATGTGCATCTGCGTTATTTATTATCAAATAAATTCGTACTAGATTAAACTTGTATGTAAGATCAGACAACCGTCTGCGAAGTTTACCTATAAATCATGGTGGAGGTGGAGGTGCAAGTTAGTAAAATAAAACACTCATTCGTATCTTAGTACTCGCGAGTAGAGTACGTTCTATCGCGTTCATGAGTAAACTTCGCGGCTCCAAACGAAGAAATAACTCCGTGAATTACCCCGGGAGTCTTGGATTTGCATCCGGGCGATATTTGCTAAATCGCGTCCTCGGTTAACGCGCTCAAACTTGCGCAATTTGCAAGTAGTGTTAGTGAACGTTTACCCTACTCCGCACATACAACAGTTATAGCACATGATGGGGTGTTCAGAAACTATACCTACATATGGATATTTCACTCAAATTCAATACTATGTTAATAGGCACTGTCTAAAGTCAGGAATTGTCTAACTTTAGATAATTCCTATAAGCTTGGTATAAATTGAAACAAAAAAAACTGAGCGTTTATTTGTTATTGTTTTACAACCGAAATTAATATTGTATCTCCTATCCAAGATTGAAATCGATCTTAGATTGCTGCCTATCGTTCGATCGATTTCCAATCTGCGTGCCTTTATAAACCAATCCACGGATCGGTTATTGGCACGTTTGACCCTAAAAATGGATTGTGATATCAATCCCAGATAGAAAAATTTTGATTGGATTGATTATTCATTTCGGCCGTTACTCGATCGTGTGATATGCTATTATACTACCTTATGACGTATTGATAAAAGACCAGCGTGAATGGGGTAGTAAATGTCATCGAGTTCTATAAAATTTTAGTAGGTATATATTGAACAAATAAAGCATTTTAACTGCTCAATGCTCCCGTTTACACCTCGGTTGACCTACTTACCTGACATTTATCAACCGGCTCGCGACATTTTATATAATTTGCAACTAAAATAAACTTTCTACTTCAAGTTGTTGCCACCGCTAATGGAAGTGAAATAGTATTATACATAGATAAAGTGAATTATATAGAGCAGTGGAGCGGGATACCATTCTAGAAAACAAGGATGATGTTATGCATGTAACAAATCGATGTTTACACTTGATATTTTACCTCCTAGCAATCTATTATATGTACAATTGTACATACATTATAATAGATTACGAGGAGGCAAAATATCATAGCAGTATTTACATATTTTTATACATATAAAAATACTGTTAGTACTTATACTATGTAAATCTGTACGTAGTATTAGAATTTGAATAGGCTGAACGGATTGTAATGAAATTTAGTACATACATAGTTTAGATTCCTGGAATAACACATAGGCAAAGGTGAAGTCGCGGCGCGCAACTAGTAGTTTATAATGTAGACAGTCATTGAACTACATAACTATCTCTAGTGTTAGTATCTTCTACACACGAACTGAGTCCAGAATTTACGCGACCTGTGTCGCGTCCTAGTTATTTAACACGCACACACTATAGAAAATTACGCAATTTTGCGTAGTAGCGAACATAACTGTAATGTTACATTTTTCATTACCTTTCGTATAAATTGGAAATACTAACTACATAATTATTTGATTCAACTGTAGAATAACACATAACAAAAGCGTCACTTCACTCTTTTTCCGGAACGGTCTATGCAAATCGCTTGCAATGCATCCGCGTTTGCAAAAATCCTCCCGGCATTTTAGTTAAAAAGCATTTTTCTTTTTCTGCGTTTAGTTTTGCTTTGATACAGCTTTAACTGCCAAAATGATTTTTAAACGACTAGGATGTACTTTCAAAATACTGTATAGATAGGTAAGTATAGCTGATAAGAATTTCTAACTAACCATAGTGTCCGATCCCATCCCACACATACACTGCAGCAATATTATAAAATAGCCAAATGCACACACGCACACACACCCTCACACCCTCACATACAAACACACACACTCACACAAAACATACTACTACTACTACAAAAATACCCGCATATTTATTGTTTATTTGTTTAGTTCTGAGTGATATTGCATATTGTTACCATCAATCGAACGCTAACTCGTCATCTTACATCTGTATAAAAAATCATTGATAATGTTTATTCAGAGAATCCGTTACCAATATAGCTGATGAATTTAGCAAATAGACAGTGCTAAACTGCGGCGAATAAATTGGCTTTAATTAATATTCAATACAACGCCTAGACAGTACGTTCCGAATAAATCCAGTTGCGGTTATAGCCGGCGATAATCTAGCTTTGGAAAAGATTCGTTCTTAAATGAATTGGGGTGAAGAATTTAAGTACCTACTTATCTTTTACAAGGCTAGAAACGTTACATTGTTGGGAGTGCTCAACAAGAATCTTGTCTTTTTTTTCATTTATTTCCTTGTTTTTATTTCTCAAATAAATTCACTTCGTGTATTTGTTTGATGAACGAGGTAGTGTCAATGTCTATCGTCCAAGTTCGTCAGCCGCCCAAGGGCTTCTGAGGTGGTTTAACTTCAACTCATTTAAGAAATCCTATCCAAAGCGGGAAGAGTTTATAATAAGAGTTCTGTCGCTAGAATATCTAAAGTGACCGGTGTTTTTTTGTGTAATTTTGAAAACATATTATTTTCTGGTATATACAATAAGTAAGCAAATGCTTCTTAAAAAGTATAATAATTTCTAAATGTAGTAATGGTAGAGTGCCACTCTAATTACATGAGCGGGATATAATGGAGATAGGCTTTTAGCTAGTGGCCCTGGTGTACTGTAAACATTTAAATTACAATACTCTTCAATAATTGTAGACCAGACCAACAGAAACTAATTACTTTTATAGTACCTAATGTTATTTGTTGAAATAAAACAAGACTTCATGCCTTTTTTATAAAGAAAAAACTACAAGAAAAATACACTTAACTACGATTTGAAGGTAGAATACAGTGGCGGTCTTATTGCTTACAGCTATATCTGTTAGACAACTTTTGTATGGGCTATGCACAAATTGGTAGGTAGAACTGTTCCATATTATCGTAAAGCTTGCAACAGTGATGCAATGTGGAGTTAAAATACTTAATTTATAAAAGGAAATCCAAGCAAGAGTTTTTAGACGAGTAAGTACCAAGCAAGTTAGCTCCATTATAATTCAATCTACACTAATTACAAAGGTCTGTTACAGCCTAATTACTTCTTTGCTCTGTATAGTGTATACACGTTCGTATACTCTACTAACAAATGCGTCCCGATAATACTGTTATACTCGACAAACGGACTGTGTGCAACGTTAGCATAATGGTCACTACGAATAAACGTTCGCTTGCATGCTACTGCAAACCCGATATTTTGTTCATTTCTTGTTAACATTTCGGTTACAGTAGCATTATATCGCAGTAGTAAAACTAGGAATGTACTTTACTTAGTAGGCTGGAGGTATTTCTAAAGTCATTGGTAGTAGAATAACATACCTATCCATATATACATTCATTAGCATACCTATCCTTATATATACATTCACTATTTCATTTTTGTGGATGCATATATACTAATCATATATACAAAAGCTTTGTTTGTGTGTGTTAGTTTATATGTTTATATTTGTTCCACTCAGTATTGATACGATTAAACGAATTTAGATGTTTGACTTGCAGATAAGCTCTGAAATAACACATAAGAAGCTTATTATTCAGTATCTGTGGCATCACTAGCAGACGAAATTGTGGGGCACAGTTAGCCACATTTTTCCAAAACTGGCACAGTGTCACAAGTTTATTCATATAAAGGACAAGGACACTCGCACAACAGAGGACGGGGGGCGTGCCTCCCAATAGGCTATTTTGGCCAAGTCATACTTCTTCTATAGTAAAATAACAAATAACACAAAGCCGCGCCACATTTATAATTATGTATCTAATCTGTATTGAAAAATAAATCATTAACAGTGTGATATCAATAACGCTTCACGCACCTCCATGACCCTGTAACCAGGAATTCACCTGTATCTAGAGAACAAGGAAGTACAAGGACCAATGGTCCGCCAACATCCTGACTTGATGCAACCTGGGATTCATACAAAGCTTTGCCCTGTGCGAGAGTCGAGTCCACAACCTCAATTTTTGCAGTCGACTCATCTCCAAATCACGCCACATAGGTTGACACAATATATTATTATGGCAATGACGTTATGTTTCTGAGCTCTTTTATAGGTAGGTCCTTTATGAAATCATATAATTTGGTGTGGCTGAGATAAATAGAGGCGCATTGTCCGTGCGAAATTATAATTAAATGGTAGGCAAGGCTCATATGTGGTTACATGAGCTTAATTCATAAAAGTCTCTTGATATGAATGGAGTTCATCAACATATGAACCGTAATTAACTTGAAGTAGTTGTTATACATTTAGGTTAGCCGCGGTTTAACCATGACTAAAATATCAGTGAATTCTATGTATACATGGAAAGTCTAGCTCTTACAAAATACACGCATCGGCAATACCTGACACAGGAAAATGAAGATTTGTACGATTCACGTCGTGGGAATACAGCCCCAGTTTCCGTCATCATACAATTTACTCAAAGTGTAGGCTGCGCATTCCGTTTGCAAGATACAGCTCTCGGCGGGCCACACCGTATCTATTTTTATTACTTTACTTGTGTACAGAATAAATTTCACTATAGCAATACGGGAGCAATCTGAATACTTGTTTTAGCAACATTGTTTACAGCCACTGAAACTACTTTGTGGCGTAAATTACTTCACAGTTCATTGTAAGAACAAAATGCATTGTTCTCGTTGTATCATGAAAAAATCACTGTTAAAGTTATAGTATTATGCAGCGTTCCTGTTCCGTTCAAGCAATTAGGAACCACCGTTAAATTTCCAAATTAGGAGTTTTTCGTTTTTTACACAATTTAACAACTCAATTAGTAAAAGTGGATTTTGGCCCTTAAATAATTCGCTGTATAACAGGGAGCCGTGTTAATAAATTAGCCGTGACATTAGTCTTTGACCCTCTTCGGGTGGAGGGCCCCAAAGACTGACGGGTTGTATCGACCCGCGTTTAAGCTTTAATGGACGGGGTTCCATTCGGCAAATTACTTCCTACTATTTATTTGCACACTACTAAACTTCAACTTTGACGGCTCGTTTGTAGTAGCCGCGCAATCGGACTGCTGTGCTTGGGGTCGCGGGTTCGATTCCCGTCTGGAACAAATATTTGGGCGATCCACAAACATTTGTTTCTGGTCTGGGTGTGATGTGTATGTGAAATTATATGTCTGTAAGCGGTACTCACGATACAGAAGCAATCCTAGTGTGGAACTACGTTTAAAAAAAAAGAAAAAAGAAAATGAACATTAATGGGTACTGATGGGCGAACACATAAGGTGACGGTTGTAAAAAGTTTATCGTTAAGACAGTTCTCCAACCCAAATTAACAACTCGATGCAGCGTCTAAATGTCGACTGAGATCTCCTTGAAGTAAGGTATTTATGGGGCTACGACAATCGCTGGGAGAGAAAAGGGAGACTAAAACACCTTTCATATAGTTGCGATTAATCGATTTTAAGTAATAGTAAGTACGCGAAATATCAAGTGTTCTTTAGCGCAGGTCAAACGTTAACTTTAGAAGTAGAATTAAACAACATTTATTTCAAATGTTCAGTCTTTCTTTACGAGCATATTATCTATATCTATACTATTTATTTAACTGTAACTGAGCCATGTCTGTATATTGAACATATTGTTCTAAAACTAACTGGGATCGGCTATTAAAATGTCACTGAAAATGTGGTTTTAGAATGTTTATCCGTTATTAAACTTAAAAACTACTGGATGGATTTTGATGGGAGTATCGGCATTTGGTAGCTTTAGTTTTGCTAACGTCAAACATTTCATAGTATATGACGACTATTAAAATTTCGCTAAAAAATTGGCACCGCGTCCAATATTTCTGCGCCCGTACGTTCCACGGGCTAAGGGTATAGAGTCGATGACGCGGCTGGAGTTGATATAATGAGTTCACATATTATTATAGTCCACGCGTACGAAATCGCGGGAATTAGCTAGTTATTTATAGTTATGTATAGTTTTTATTACAATTTTAAAATCTTAGTATTATATACATACTATTATATATTTTATACCTATTATACTAAGTTATTTCAACCACTCGTTTTATCTTCGCTTTCAAACTGAGCTTTCTTTATTTGACATCTAAAACGATCCCCTTGCCCCAATTCAAGTCTAACTAAGGAGCCCACTTGAATATATTACACGCGTACCCGCAACGCATTAACAAGTGTAACTTAGACCTTGACCCCATGAGATCAATTAGCACCCTTCGTCTTTTCAGCTAATCCTAAACCTTATCGCTAAGAACACAAAGATAAAATTAGAACAGTAGTTTGTCTTCGTGCAACGGCTAAATTCAGTTAGCTTCGAGGTGTTTCGGTCACAGTATCCCGCTGCGTAACTCTATGTTAATTAATTTACACGTTGCGTAGAGGACTAGTTAAGGGCATACGTACACTTCCTCAAAGAGCATGAAATGGTCGACCTTCAGGTGATTATAATCCCTTATCCCCTTGGTTACGGCTTCCTACTATTACTATTACTTACATTAGTACAAATTTTGTAGACACAAACTAACTGAACGTATTATCCCTTTCATTTTCATGAAGTTACAGAGTGATTACGTTCCTGTTAATAGTATACCTACCTAGGCGCTATGCTGCCATAAACTAATCATGATGACCTCTTGATAAAAAGTCTGTGGTCGATCTTTTAATCAATTAAACGTTATGTTAGCCAATATAAACATTATGTATTACTGTGTAGTGCCCATTAGTTCAGTGTTGTAGTTTTTATGTGAATGTGCATCAGTTATGATTAATGTCATCTAGCTCGTTTGATATCGAATTCAGTCGGCGATAAAGTCTAAATGACCTTAAAAAAAAAGGTGGGTTCCTGTTGGTATCTGCACCATTATATGATAAATGTTTATTAGATCGGGTCTACCTTTCAAGAAATCTTGGCGATATGTTTTGATATGTTGTTGTTGGATATTGAAATACCATCAAATTTATTGTTGAAAATTGTTTATCCTCCATTCAATTCCCCATAACAAAGTGCAGTTTCGTCATCTATTTCAGGTTTCACACTCAACTCTAGCTTGATAAGTACAGCTGAATATAGATTTTTTATTAATATTAAACACTCGATTTGTTATGAACAATAATACCTAGGCTTGACACAATTCTCGCGAAAAAGTGACCTCTCTTTGTTAAACTTGTTAATAATAATTATATAATTGAATACTCCAGTAAAATTATCCACTCGCTTCCACAGCTAGAATACAGTCAGCTGGCAAAAGCAGTAAACACATTTAAGTACTCCTCAGCCTTGTTGCAGCGTAATAAAGTTCTAACGAGCCTGAGCTGTTTGCAGCGGACTGTACATGTATACACACAAGAGTCTTACCTCCTTATCCACTAGAGGTAATGTACGCAATACAAGAAATTCCGCGTGAAAGCTGCCTGCACCTTTAACATGGCATTCTTTATTTATGGAAGCGCACGCTCGCCCTACTTTACGAATGGATGTCCAAATGAATGCGAGCAGCTTAGAATATTACACGAAGCTGCATAAGGTTTTAAAATTTCGCGTATAGAGCATTATAATAATGTAGTAACTATTCGTCAAGGTGCGATCACATCGACGCGGTGGCGGTGGCGAGCTATACATATTCAAAATATTTGTCATGTTGCTTTTTGTAACATACTCGTAGCGTCACTTTTAGCAACCTTCACACTTTATCCTAAGTGACGATATGGTCAAAGGTGGTACAATTTGCGCGTAATCAGAATGGGATACTATCTATTGGAACTGAGCCATGCGATCCCTGACATTGTGCTGTAGCGTTGGCAAACTCACGTCGCAGCACACGATAACTAACAGTGCAGAAGTCACAGCTCGCATGATGGACGAACGTTCGGGACGTGCGTGAGACGAGTCTGAATATTTTTGGCATAACAATAATGGTTTCCGCCTAAGGTTGCCGCGTTGTTGTACGAGTTTGTTTTTGTTATTGTATGCGCAAAACAGTAGAGAATAGCTCCGAAGGCGATTCTTACGAAGATGACACGAGTGGCGAAGAAAATAAAAATAGTTTTTTATTACGAATAAATACTTGAGTTTATTTCTCTTTTTTTCTAGTAAAAGAGTGATTTATTTTTTTGCTAACTGTACTGTGACACCAACTACTATGACAAGGTTCCATTCCATCCCATAACATTGTAAAGGAAGAGACTGGCTCTCCAGAACAGATACCGTAACGCCTCCGGCCGCCTTATCTTCCAAGATTTTTCCTAGCCTTTTCTCCGCCGTCTCGACATGGATTAGAAAACCTCGGCAGGTATTACCTAACTCTTTAATCTACTTTAAACTGTCGCGTTGGTTTATCAATTCAAAATTGATATGTGCATACAATTACCATACTTCATAGCCGTTGTAAAGCATTAATCACCGGCCACGCCCAGTCTGACAGGCGGCTGGCGGCCACTCTGACGGATCAGCCGGAAGAACCAACTATTAATAACGTTAATGCTGACGTAGTTAGAATGAGTTATTTACGCAAAAACTGTTATTTTTGTGTGCAAGCTCCATGCTTATCATCGATCCCTCTACTAAAAGTAATCGTAAAATTAGAGATACATATATTTTACCAATTCAATTGAATGGGCGTTGGAATATAGCCCTGTTTTTCACCACTTTTTATGAATTAAAGATGACATTGATGATGAAGTTGAAATCTAATCGACGTCGTCACTTACCATCAGGCGAGATAGTGCAAACGGTCACATGCTTGTCTATTTGGCAATGAAAAGGACCAATGAATTGCCTAGTATTTATTTAAGGTGTATTTTCGAAGACCTCTGTCATCAGTGGAAATGTTTTGTGCTGAATGTAAAATAACAAACAAGTAAATGGTTCAAACAAATTTATTCAAAGGTCGGTGCCAATTTACCTTCTACGTTATGTTGTTTTGTAAACTATTCAACCAATTAAACTATTCAATGAGGTTTAGTTAATTATGAGTTATCGTTTTTTTTATATAATCCATCGTTTTTGTTGAAATGAATCGCCTATTAATGAATATAGGATAGGATATAGGTTATAGGATATAGGATAGGATAGGATTGGATAACTATAATGAATCTCCTCACTTATTTACTGTTGGAAAATATATAACACTTCAGGATGGAATAAATTTCGGAAGAGACTGAATTGCTGAAAGAAGTAGTGCGAGTGGGCCGTATGATATACTTAAGCCAGTCAACGGTATGTATAAAATAATCAATCCGTATTCCGATCGGTTAGTATTAGATGTTATATACAATATCTGGATTAAAATACCGGCCGGTATTTTTTTTTTTTTTATAAATTTTGTTTTTTGGAAAAAAGTAGTATTATTATTCGCCAATAGATGTCAGGAAGAGTCATATTTTTCAGTTTAAATTGGGACTACTCAAACGCCTCCTTTTTGTTATTTTTCTTCCAAGTTTATGTTTATTTATTTTAGATTTATTGCCTCCGAAACCCCCTATATACTAAATTTTATGAAAATCGTTGGAGCCAATTCTGAGATTCCAATTATATATAATTATATATATATATATATATATATATATACAATAATTGCTCATTTAAAGATATAAGATAAATATATAACTCTCAGATCGTGTGTTTATGCTTCATCCGAGTACGAGTCCCTGTAGTTATCTGTGAAGAGTTACTAAAATAACAATTTCTCACAAAAAAAAACTCATAATTTTTAGTGAAGCACACATCTACTACCTGTTAAAAGTTAAAATAAATAGCAACTTACCCTGGCCTATATAGATCCCACTATTGCAGCTGAATTCAATTTCAAATTTCTCTGATTCTTATGGTAAACTTAGATTTTGATGTGGCAGCCCGTTAAGTTCATTAGCCTGTATTAGATTTTGTTCTGAATTTCCCTGTAAAATTGTAAATAGATCCATCACAATCTCTGAATACTTAAACAGTTCATCAGTGGTCAGGGGAAAGGCTGAAACTAGACCTAGCATAGACCTTTCTACTATTACTCGAATATTTGAATTTCGTGGTTAGAAGCAGACCTTAAATATTTAACCCCTAACTGTTGCCCCACCTCTACAGAAGAGTATGAAAAGAATTTTTATCGAGGCATCGCATGACTTGATAGGCTTCAATTTAAAGCTCCCTTTTATAAAATTCCCTATTGTGGAAGCAATACTTGTTATTGTAATTACAGACTACGATATAATAGGGCTTGATTTATTGATGTGTGTAACTCACAGCAGCATGGAAAAGCGTTAATTTGCCGACAAATTATTATAATATTACTCCATAAATATAAAGGTCATGCTGTTTCATGCATATTCACCATTTACACCGGATACGGCTATGAATTGTAATGGATTACGTTCTAGTTACAACCATTCATCAATAAACTTCGTCACGTATTTCCAGTGCACAATTTCTGGGACTTCGTAGACGTTGTAGACGGCGCTACGGTGACGCTACGTTGAGCTACGGAGTGTTATATACGTAGTGACTGCTACGAAGTGTTAAAGCCAGTAATGATGGGCAGGTTCAAACCTACAACTGGATATTTGGAAGTCAAGCCGCCTGTACATAAGCTCTGTTTGTACTCGTGCGAACTTTACTACTAATACAAGCCTGTCACATAAATACAAATTCTAACCGACTAAAGCGAACGTAGCTACGTTACATCACGACTAAAACTGATGTTTTCTATAATTGATTCTGGCTCTATTTTGTATTGTCTTCTTATCTATTCTATATGGCTCTCCTCTCGTAAAACTGGTTTTATACGCAATACACGTTAACTTCCTTGCCCGCCATGCTATGTCAGTGTGCAATAGAAGTTTGTTTAACAAGGGACGAAAACTATTTATTAATATTCGATGTTTTGCCTCACAAGCGTACCGAGTGTGGCACGTAGAATCGATTATGGATTATAACTTTGCGGAATCTAGATATAACTTCTTCACGAAAAATGTTTTGTATGAAAAACGATATATTTCCAATCCTCAAAAGTGCGTAGACATTTCTCTAAGAAATGTGCTCCTTGAAGCATAAATATATCCGTAGTACATCCCCAAAACTATTTATTGCGCAAAAACGTTACGTGCGATTCATACGAGAATATTTGGACCTTTCCTCCCGAAGAGACTTCCAAGATAGAACAAAAAGATATCTCTATCCGTATTGTAGGTACCTATGCCTACTATGGGCAGAGTAAAACTATGCATTGGAGGTAACCGTAGCGATTTCTTTCTTTCATTCCATATCTAAATGCTTCCAAGCACATCCATACCACACTTTATAAACCACTTAAAATAAATTAAGGTATTAAAAGTAGCAATGTACGAGTAGGAATATGATGATGTAGTTAGTAATCCAGGACACATATTTATTGATGAATTCACTAAGCCTCGCACTCATCTCACGTTCATGCTAATACCATACTCTCAAAACAGTGTCAACATTGTGTAAATACATGTATTCCGCGCATTACGCAAGTGACCCCTAAAAATAATACCGCTATGTGACTAATAATGCTATTAATAAAGTAGTTTGTAAATGCCAACACGATATACGGTCTCTTAACGTATACGGCTTATATGCATTACTGAGATAGTCCGCACATCAATTATTAGGATGAACTAAAAGCTTGACCACGAAGGTCTGCCCACGAAATCTTCGTAACGGTGACGTAAAGTTTTAGATTATGGGTCTTAAACATGGACATATGAATGTATGGCTGCCTCTGACATTGTCATTATTACCACAGAAGAAAAGCTCACTCCAGTAAATATATTGAACACTTTGCAAGCTACCGCTGCGGTAAAATTTTAGGTTATTGGATTTCTAAATTGCTTATGTCCATT
Source organism: Hylaea fasciaria (assembly GCA_905147375.1). Lineage (NCBI taxonomy): Eukaryota > Metazoa > Arthropoda > Insecta > Lepidoptera > Geometridae > Hylaea > Hylaea fasciaria. The sequence continues at coordinate 6,146,727 of LR990201.1, forward strand.
TTCATTGGATTGTTTGTCAAATGTTAGTGAATTAATCAAACAAAATTTCACAACATTGCATCGAAATTGTACGTATTGTTTTTTTCAATCAAACAAAGCCACGTTTGTGTGCAGTTTATGATTTGTTTTGGAATTGTTTTTTAATACAACCGAGTGAAGAGTCGACCATGTTTTGGTTGCGTTAGTAAGCAACTGGCCAACCTATAAAAATTTACGCCCAATTTAATTTACCTTTACAGTTATGTGATAGTAAGAGAGGTGCCTTGTAGGTCGGTAAATATAATTATGTATGCAGCGCTGTGCCTAGAAGACGTTATTTATTGGAATATCTTTGCTTTATGTAGCCTTTCTGTACTTGTACTTATTAAAAAGTATTATGTGGTGTAATGCAAAACTTTTGTTGTAAAATGCGTAGCATGGCACTGCGGTTCACGTATGAACAGTAATTTTAGATGGAATCGTTGCTTTCAAATAGTACTGTATATTAGACACAACCATGTTTATTCACTACTGTTTAGCGATTTATTACTTACCCAGGCAATGCCAGAAGAACCTAAATCATTCTCGAAACACGTCTTGCAAATAGGTCACAACTTATATTTTCAATCATTAAAGTTCTGAATAGCATTCATTTTAGCAATTGACTGTTTCAAAGATTTTTCTCAGTCGTTACTTGATAAGGGAATGCGTTTCCAAACAGCTATTTAAACGTCGTAATTTTTAAGACTCGAACGAGGGCTCACGCACACAGCCATCCGGCACAGCTTCGGTGGTGAGCTACCCATCATTGACCCCCGGGTTTACCCGCCGTGACGTAATCTCTACGGCTGGTTTAAGCTTTCCAAAATTCAGCGAACTCAGCCTTATATAAGTTGAATTCCCACTTTGACTGTAGAAAGCTCGGATAACAATCATAAAGTGGAACAATAAATTTTATTACAATTTGCCTTTTATCCGCGCTCGGGTCGCGTGGGCTTTAATTGTCGATGTTGATCGTCATGGTTCAAATTTTAGATACTTTTACCCCGGGGGATAGTTATTTATGGCGGAATTCGTGGCGTAATAACATCCACAATTTTTCATAGTGAATTGCCAACTATACCTATACATATATATATATAGAAAAACTATACCTACTAGAACGGGACGCGGCTGAGTTGACTAACGAACTATTTGCTACAAACTTTTTGCTCGCTGCCCCTAACGTTAGTTCCCGAGTCCGTTCACTATTATGATTTATTTGAAACATAAAATGTGTATCATTAATGATTTATTAGGATCAGCTACGGCTATCAGGTAAGAGACCTGTTTGTCCCAACTTATAGAAACTTTTGCTCGCGCTCCTCTTGCTCGCGCCACGGGCATAGATTCCATCGAATATATCTGACACACTCGTACATAAAATTTACTACCAGGAAGAAGTTTTACTGTGACACGTGGGACTTTTCATCTTACTCGCTGGTTACGTGTTGGAGACAATAACATGCAAATTTTTGGGTCTCATTGCCCGAACAGATGTGACTGTTTCATATCAAGATAGCTATCTATCATCTATCTGTTCGTAAATGGTACATTGAAGGGAAACCAACCCAAAATCAATGCAAAATCTATGAGAATAGTAATAATGTTATGTAAATATGTCAAGAAGTAGCATCATTGAATTCGATGCTTCAATGTAGTCTTAGTACCCTTAGTAGTTACTTTCGTACCCTTGTGATCTTTCGTGATCTATAATAGCCTAGAGCAATATATACCTGCAAGAGCTCTTTTCAGAAATATCCGGTACCATTGCAGACCGGAAATAAACTGACGGTTTGGATCGACACACTACCTACACAAACGAATTGTACTTAATTCCAATTTCAAAATTTTGTAGTCCTGCGTCTAACATAGTGGAAAAGGGCGCTTACAGGATTGTACGAAGCTTAATCTATAAGTAAACAAGGGATGGCCGGCGCAGGGCGCCGTGTTTGACTTGGAAGTCTGACTGTTTGCTTCGACCGTGCAATCAGCGCACAGACTTTTGTGGTACAGGAGGGTTTCCTATTCTATGGGTACCCAATTGGTTCAAGCCATTACGTTTGCAAATCCAATCAAATCTATATGTGTAGCAACTGCTTTAGCGTGGTTCGATGCTCGGCCCGTCTCAATGACTTTAATTAGTTATGTGCAGATTTCCATCGTACCGTGTTTCGGAAGGTAGGTACATTAAGCCATTGATCCCAGTTGTTATCGATTAAAATCAGACGTTACGGTACGTCAGAGGGCATTGGGCAGCCTGGTGAACTCTAACACCTGATGCCGGGCACTATCTCATTCGACAAACTGCTTTTATTTAGCGTTTTGAAGCGGATGGAAACAGGGGCTAAATCTTTGGCTTTAGTTTGACAGTAACCAAATTGGCGCTAAACTGCATGCTTCGATCAATCGATAGTAGTAAGGTATTATCGATTTAAAACATATGTACTGGAGCTACACAAAACGAAGTTCAGTAACATTTTCCAAATTAAAGCAATGGAACCAAAGCGAGCCCTGAAAACGGGAAGTTATAAGCGAAGAAGACGTCAGGAATTCATTAATTTACAAACATGAATAATGTTTTCCATTTTAGGAGCGTTAATTTATCTCCATTGAGCAAACATTTTTGAAACTTCATCAGCTGGATTGCCGCTGCACTGGGTATTTAGACCGGAGAGAGAACTGGGAAATTATGTGACGAGAACAATTTCAGCTACATTTTAAATTTAAATTTTGACGACGTATTGATAAAACTGTACGAATTTTGCATAACTACATCACTCCCTCTTAGGTTTTAGATGTGGATCTAAATAATCTTATTCAGAATGATGACAATGTTTTGATAAAAAAAAATTGTGTGTGTTCAAGGGAATACAAACATTGTGTACAAATTTTGTTTGGCCGAATTTGTTCAATATCGTATGTACCTTCTATTTTTATAAAACTGTCACAGAAGTTTTGTGACAAAAAAGCGCTTTCATTCGCTTTTTTGTATGATTGATTACGCTCTAATAGAGGATTAGCGGGTCTCCAGCTAAGTTATTTTAAGACAGGAAAAAGTAACATTAATGCCTTGGTTTTTCTCGTTATAAATTTGTAAGTTTAATAACAACAAAATACTGAGTAAAGCGGCCGTTTATATTATCTGTTTATGTCCATATATCGTATATATTGTCTCTTTATATTCTAGCGGTTTTTTATAGTTTTGTTAATTAGATATTATACACAAAGTTAAACATTATTTACAAAAATTACACAAAAATGCACGTTTGCTAAACTCGGCTTCCGTAGTAATTGTATACTTACACTTTAGACGGCAAAACATACCTTTGGTTAGGGTAATAGATAATTACTAAATCTGTTTGATCACAAGTCTACATACTATATAAATGTCTGTTTTCCAGCCATATTCACTGTTCACTCAAAATACTGCTAATCGCGGGCAAACGATGTCATAAAGGTAACAAATGGGTTGACAGATGACCACGGAGCCAGCAAAGCTTTCAAGCGGATGTACGTACAATCAGTAAGTCAGTCTCATGAGCTATATTATTTATTTTAAAACTCTGCACACAGTTCAATGTATTTCTATTGTGTCATCAGAATAGTAATCACATTCTTTCAATACAAGATTATGTCTCAATGATTATAGTACAATGTCCTAGAGGTCACAAGCGATATGAAAGCTACGTAAAACCTAATCAATGTATCTTTGGAAGCAATAAAATGGTCCTTGCGTTCCTTTTATTTTATCCGGCGTGGGGGGTTTGATTCAGTTTAATTAGTGGCTTAATCTATTATAGTGGTATACAATTTTCACGCTATGATAGGCGATATCAAATAATGTGAATTAGGCAAAGTTGTACAAATGTAGAATACCTAACTAAATATCTTATTTTCTACAATGTGATCTCATAATGGTCATAAATAGACCTTTATTCTATTTTGCTGGCCATGTCAATAATAAGAAATTAGTTTACAATCGGCATTGTAAGAATCGATTACATTTCGGTTTGTGCTATCGTATATATAACGATAGACTACCGTATATATGTTACTCATTGCAGAAAGAAGTTCATCAATATTATAGCAGTGATTTGAATTCCGTCGGTGACTGTACCTAATTTATATGAACACTGGAGAGGGACTAGTTATTAATCAATGTCTCGTGAACCGGTATATTCGCGTGGGAGTCTAACTTTGGTGGTCGTTCAGGCTTCACAAAGGCCTACACAGCCTACTTTGTTTTAGGTACGTGCTGAATATTGATAACTTTGGACTCCAGGGGACCCATTAGTTAATAGAGCGGTACACACCTTTGATGGAAACGCAATAATATAACGGCTTTTTATCTATTTTGCGATCTGTAGGGCAATTCTGGTAATTTAATATGTTCAAAATCTAGTTCCGATCAACTTATAATCTCATTAAAGTCTAAAAATGGTATTCTCGTAACTTGAAAAGTGACATTTAACGTTCGCTTGATCGAAATGATATCGTAATGTAACCGAACGCTAAAATGGTATTCTAGTAACAAAAATGAGTTGAAGTTATATGTCATAGACAATGGGTTGACTTAACTGTAACTAGATCGTAAGTTGATTATACCGAGATGAAGTTGTAAATTTATGGGAGCAGAATACCAATTCTCAGTCTAGTCATAATCCAATCACATTTCGGTCAACTTTCGTTCAACTTTTTGTGTAATTACGAGAATTGACACCTGATTCGTAGCATAGTTGAACAGCGCTTATACGGACACACCTAACGGTATATACTCGTAGAGGCCTAGTTGTGCCCCGTGGTTAATGGGATAAAAATTAACTTTGTATAGTCCATTTTTATATTCCATATCCAACATTTGTATATATCCAGTGCGTCATCCATCTATGTACCAAATTTCATCAAAACCCGTTTAGCCATTTTGGCGTGAATGAAGAACAAACATCCAAAATATCCATCTTCCATACAAAATAGTTGTACCCTAACCTATGGGTAGTTTAGAAAAATTAATAAATGGCGTTTCATAATTGAACACTAAATTTATTTTCAACTCGGTTTAGTACTCGTAGTTACAGAGATACGTGTGGTAAGACTTACGAATTTATAATAGGTATAAGTACGATATAGTAGCCAGATACTTCTACTCGCATATGAATACATTTATTTAATACGTGTATAGGTAGGTGCATCTACATAAAGTAGGGATATCACAATTATATCATAGTATATTAAAATCTTTAAAATTATATTTTATTTCCCTATTTGTATATTATAACTCACTGTAACAAAAAAAAACTCACATCACAATAAAACAAATGGAAAGCGGTACATCAAATACACACTATACGAAACAAACTCCAGAAACTATGAAAAGCAGACATTAAGTAATATCCAACATCCTTCCCCAACCTTTATACTGGAATGTAAAAATATTGCATAAATATTTACGTCGCACCCTTCACACGTTGGTATAAAATATGTGCGTGTTTTCCATAAACTCTCCCAGTGTTTCTTTTCTAAATCCTGCCGTTCCGCACTTCTATGTTTATCTTCCTTTTGGAAAACATCGGTACAAGTCAAATGAGTATACCTACAGTGGTGATTGATTTTGGAAACACTCGATCCAGACTTAGAAGTATCGGGCCAACCTTTTTAATAGCCCCCATTTCTCTTAAGGTAAAGGAGGACCACTTATTTCGGTGGGCGTAAAGAGTAATAGAGTTGAAGAGTTACATAGGTACGTACGAAGTTATATATAATCTGATAATGTTATGGGCAGCCTTTTTATGGCAGTTCTGACATATTATTTCAATAACAATAGTAATTTTACACGCACATTGTATTCAGATAGCTTACTATGGGGCAGCAAAAGATTATTTTTGACGCTTTACTCTACTACTTGCGTTAAAGAAATATCGGATGGTTCCATTATCCTGCTTAGGTGCGAATACCAAAATCTTCCTATTATCCGTATAGAAATAGCGACTCAATAAGCCAGAATGGAGGCGCCTCCATTTGTCATCATAATGTCTTTTCGTGATAACAAACGGCCGATTAGGCCCGGCCCGATCGTAATCTCGCGAGTTACGATTGAATTATTTAAATATGCCGGTGAAATTAATAGCACGAATTACATAAGTGCTTATGTTGTCGGTGACTGGGTCTGTGTACCGCGTAAAGTTGACAAACATTATGTAATGAAACAAAGATGCATGTAAAGATAACACTGCTTGTATGTGTTATCTTTACATGCCCTTCGACGCAGACAAGCGGGAGGAGTTCCACTTCACTCTTTAGAACTTCGACTACGACGTTTCCCCTCTTTTACATCATTAAGAATCAAGACTCATACACATTCACTGATTACCATCCGCATCAACTAGGTATAAGTAAACCTTAAAATCGAAACCTAAAACTTTTACAAGCTAGCTACCAAATATACTAAATGACTAAACTGACCTCTGTGTAACAATTATTGCCATCTAGCAGTATTTCCGAATGAAATATTCACAGGGCCCGTAAACCAGCAGTCAAAAGCTGCGTATAATCTTACCGTTGCGCACTTACGGTTCAATTATACAACGAGAATTGTTCACGACTGTACTGTTATAAATTTGGTAACCCTCGGAAGCCTTTAATCTTCATTTACGACTTTTTTTACAATAAGGATAAGGTCGTAATGGCGAAAATATGTCCTCACGCTTGCATGGTAGTGCATAATATATTACGCACTTTACATTTCAGAAGTGTTCGAATTTCTGCGGGCACAAGAACGCTACCGTTAAGTATCAAATTATCATTTTCAAACGAAGTAACTCGATCTTTTTCATAATGTGCTCTATTACATCATGTAATACAGACGTCACATTTCTTACATAAGATCCGATAAGTTTCATATCCAAGTGAGCATATTAAATTTTGAATTTTATTCGTTATCGTCAATTATAGGAAAAGGCATATATACAGGAATAATATTATAAGCGGTACATATTAGGTCAGAGCTACTAGAGAGTTTGAAAGTATTTTAGTCACACAAGTGTTTTTAGTAAATAACATACATTTTACCAGTGCTATTCATTACGAACCTGCATTATTAGATATTTTTAAACAAAAGTTACGTATTTTTAAAATAAATTGTGGGACCTGTTATCATTTTCCTGACGATAACAGTAAGTTTTCATTTCATAAAAACGTTTCGAGCCAATAGGTTCTAGCTCTTTAGCCTTGCCGTGCTGAAATAATTGCAGCTCAAAAAGCGCGAATTGAATACACGAAATGTTCAAACTGAGTCGGATTTCATTAAAAATTAAGCTTATATCCGGTGTAATAATGTATTTAGTACCAGCAGCAGGCAGCTACAGATTTATGAACGTGATCCGACGTGGCAGGAACTCTCGATAAAATCTTTTTGACCTAGATATGCGCGGGTATGGCTAGCTTTCGATGCTAGGAATAGGTACGTGCTACTCTACAGCTACAGAATTACAAACCTACGTATGGTGATTCGTATTAGCTTGTTGCTTGTGGGCTCTGCCATTAGAGTATTTAGAGTGAGGGTTCTATTTTATAAATAGGTTGCATTTCAATTCGCATGATCCTGGAAATTAATTTTGTTTTCCAATATACTTTTAACACGTACAACTTCAAGCCTAAGTACATTAATTTCGACTGCAGTAGGTAATTTTTTCCATGAGTACTGTGTTTCCACACGCAAATGTGCTTAAAATCAAGTGTTCTGCAATAATAGAAAGAAACACGTTTTAGTTGCATATAGATAGACAAGTATTTTATAAGTCAAACAATGCATTTTCATATCAAGTGGAGTTACTGAAGAGCTTACTGGAGTAGAGCAGCTTGTATAAGGATATTGAAAAATGCTTGACTCGCTGCTACTGGGTCTAACCGCACTCGGAGAAACGAGAAAAATAATATATGGTAAAATTTTGGAGACGCTCCAGTTGTTTAAGTAGACTCTCGGCGAGTCAAGTACTGGAATTACCTACGTGACAACTTAAACAGGAAGCCGCGAATTATCGTACTTATAAATTCACTACAGTGGTACTTATGAATTTTACCTAACGGTATTTTGATGGACAGGGATTTCGGTTTCATAATAACATTAAACTTTAAACGGGACTGAATAAAAAAATATTGACAATGCCGCAACTGTGGCGTGGTAATTGAGTTTGATATATGTTTTATTGATTGGATTCCAATAACAATATCAAGGCAAGGATGGTTTCAATATGGATTCAAGGTTTGTTGATTTGATTTCTGCTCCTATTTCCTGATAGTTTTATCCTTGGAGTCTTCAAATAACGAGTGAAAGGTAAAGCGTCGCCGTCCTTATCAGATACATAATATTAACCCAACGCTAGCCTATTGCTTACTAAATATTTGTTATTGTACAAAACATGTGTATATTTTCCAAACACCACCAAACTGCGTCCAAAGGTTCTACCTAAATGCATCCATACTATAATACCGTGAGTTAAATTAAAGTAAAATACTAGTACAATACTATACACGTAGATACAATATTCGGGCATCATTGTGTGCTAAATAAGCCTAACGATTATAATAATTTACACAAAACGCTCTGAAGAAAGTCACTCTAAAAGAAGAGTGACGTTTAGGTTCGAATAATGCTACCAAATAATCAAAAACCAATGTAGACAATTAGCCTTGTAATAAGATCAGCAACAACAACCGCAACGTAGACTAACATCCGCTTAGCATCTTGAAAACCTCATCCATTGTTATCCATAAAGCTTCCACGCGGGGTATTTGCATCAAAAACAGATACAATCGTGTAGAGACGTCTCAGAATATGGGTCGAGTGAGCACACTCACTTCTGCGGAGATGTGAGAAAAAAATCACCGGATAGGCCAGCTCGTACTAAGCACAGACATGTTAGCTAACATGTAACAAGTTTCTATGGGACTCATCAAATAATAGAAAAGTCATTATCATCGAAACGAAATAAGATACAGCTTGGTAGATCCCAGTTTTAGTAAAGTATGAGATATATCTAAGTAATAATTTTATTGAGATAAGTAAAACTTATTGTACTTAGATGTACTCTCAAATAAATGTATGTAATATGTGAACATAAAATTAGAAGTCCTTCGAACAAAATCAACAAATAAAAGATCCATATATCCGCGGTTCTGATGTTAGCCACTAAAGCCCAATCCAAATACAATCATTGATATGCAAAATGCCTATCAAAACATCGATATCATAAAAGCACCTAATATTCAAAGGACACCCTCCTTCTATATGTTCGCATAACTACATCCATAAACATTATTCTAAACATTTCCCGAGAAAAAGGTTTGCTTGTGGAAGGGCCATGCCCTTACGACTCTCCCGGGCATAGTCTCGGATGTGTAGCCACCTGTTTTTTTATTTCACATCCGTTTTTATTGTCGCCGCGTAAAAGTAAGTAATCTGGATCAAAATCTGATGCTTCTTTTTTTAACCCGCTCTACATAATATTATGTGAGGTAAAGATTCTCGTTATTGAACAGATGATGTGCATTACTTATTGACCAATGTAAGTGCGGAACTAATATTGTAAAATTTTACATGTGTTCCGACCTAACCCAGTCCTAAGGTCGATGCGGACCAACAAACGAGAGCCTTTAATAACAGATGAGACACGCAAAATGGGGCGGACGGAACACTGCTGCAATACTACCCCGCGGACGTATCCATCAAACGTTATAGGAACTATCACAACCCTTCCTGTTTCCTGTAATAAACGGTAAGTGCTACCTATACCTAAACAGAATTTTCAATCATTTTGGTGAAGGGAAACATCCAGTAGAGAAATGTAGAACTTCATTTGTTTTATGAGCAGCTGTTTTTTGCCCTTAAATATGTATTTTATCCAGTGTTTTAGTATTTGTAGTTATAGCGGCAACATAAATGCATCATCTGTGAAAATATCTACAGTCTAACGACCACGGTTCATGAGATACATTCTGGTAACAGGCGGACGGACAGCGGAGCCTTAGTACCTAATAGGTTACCGCTTTACCCTTTGGATACAGAACAGAAAACATTTATAAGAAATATGAGGGCGTAGGAGGTATCATCTCATAAAACAACCGGCTACTTTGTTATCACGAAATTTTTGATATAAATAAATGTCCACCCATGCGAAGCCGGAACGGGCTGCTAGTATAATAATATGATCGGTAAAATCCGACCTAAGTGTATTTCTAGCACATTCAACGGATAAAAACGGAGCCTCATAAACTTGTAACATTATGATGTTCCTTGACTCTTCGATTCACCAATTACGTAAAAGTAAAAGGTTTAAAATTAGATATGCATCAGATAAATAGGTTTGTCTTCCGAGTTTCCCCCAATTTATCCTAGTTTCGAAGCGTGCGGTGGGTTTATTGAAGTTGCCCAGATTTTATAACTTGGCAACCCAATTAAGAAAGCAAAGTTTCGCTGGTTGGAAGGGCAAACTGTTCGTATTCACGCATACTTCGCTTAACATCCGGTGGTTCGTGAGAAACGAGGGAAAATAATTGTGTTAAAGACGTGCTTTAAACCACACTAGATGCCCAAGGCAGTTTGCGATAGATCCTGGAAAGCCCGTTCTTTCTTTAAAAAATCTAAAAAAAGTTTCTTATTCAATGGTACCTATGCACTGCTTACAAAACTCATACCCGCTTGTCGGATGTTGTTGCAATATCTGATAGTATTACGAACCGCGGAACTTGAATCCTTCTAGCGAATAAATAAAAAATAAAAACCATGAATGTTTTTTTACATTGTGTTTAGTGTGTTAGATCATTAATCATGATCATGATATACAGACTGATATACTGACGCAAGAATAACTTTTTCTCTACCAAGACCGTAGGAGTAAGGTTCATACATTTTTACACATTCGTAGTGAGTTAGGTTAGGCATGAGCAAGACCGACTTTAGAAAATATACTTCGAGCGCAAAATGTTGCTTATATTTAAATTCACGTCAAAATTCCTCTAACCGAGCAAGCCTGCTTTTCTAGTGGGCTGTTTAAATTGGATGCGAAAGCTGGCAGGTGTACGAACCGAATGCAGATGAGGCAAGGAATTGTTTTTTATGATGATTTAACAATGCTGGTTTGACAATTGAACACCTTTTGGTATGTTTTACTTGGGTACTTGAGGCCATTGTTTCATCGGTACTTATGGCTAGGGTAGGGTATTAATATAGATACAGAATACCTTTATGTCGACTATGGTATAAATTTATAAGTATAGATATATATATATATATATATATCCTCATTTTGAGAAAATATATTATAGATGTTAAAATAATGATTGGCTCTTAGTTTTATTTGAAACTTTGCAAGCTAATCAGTATTTAGCGATCTTCCTACATATGGCTACTTAAAAAAATGCATTCTTAAAGTAGATTAAACTATCAAACGCAAATATGTCGTTAATTTATCAATGTCGCGTAAATATTAGACACTAATACTTAAAAATACTGGCTGGATTAGCCTAATCTTGACGCGGATATCCCTTTATATTACGCGTATAGTGTGTTTCTTTCTGACACGCCTAGAATTTGTAATATTCACTAAAATGGGTATTATTTAGAATATCTGTTATGGGTAATTATCTAAATTTATTTAGAAACAAAACAGATATTTATATTATTCAGCTTCATTCGATTTAGATGTTTCAAACTACCTGTGTCGAATGAATACAATTTATAATATTGTCGTGTGGATCGCCATAATATTATTATTTATACCTACTCGTAGACAAATTTAAAATTAAAATAATTAAACACAATTCAATAATATGCTCTGTTTTTTTGTATCGTGACTCTTGAAACTCGTATTTATATCGGCGTCACATACAATCGTTTGTTTCAGTTTATACGCACCCCGCGACGTTTACAACGTTTTTATGGTTCAACGTTGTTATGCTATATTATGAATTTGTTCTGAGATAAGCCTACGTTTTTATTACGCTCTGACTCACACAGAGAAAGGAAACAATTAGTTTTTCAAAATACAACAGCTTTACTTCAATGACCAAAACAATAATAATCATAATCAATTCCCTCGTAGTAATCCTTATTCGAAAACCGCGCCCTTTTGTCTATGCATAGAATATTTTCTTCTTATACTCTCTGGCGTAGAGCTGGCCCGCCGCACCGCGCTCTGCGGCTGCCATAGATCTGCCGTACTTTTTTTTTTTTGTTTAATTATGGCTTCGCACGGTTTGTGCATATAGCCAGTGTCAAGTATTATAATAATAACGTAAGTACATAATATTTTTATTTTCACATTAGGAAAGTAATAGCTTTAAAGCAATCCTCGTGGTCAAGTAGTCAAGTCAATTATTTACATAGTCAAAGTCACGATTCAGTAAAGTGGTGGATGCTTTACTGAAACTTCCTGGGAGTTTTGGAAAAAATACGAAATGACACGCTTTTTGAGTTTGTATCATTCGCCCACACTCGTGCACGTTAACGAACACTTAATGGTTAATATTCCACCAATATTACACATTAACACTCGAAGAAACACAAGTTTAAGAAAACAACACAAAACCAACAACGTCTCACTATCGTATTCCCGCCAAAACTCCCATCTGCCGTACTTACCTTCTATCATTATTACCATTATTGTACCTTCTATCTATTTCTATAGTACAGTCGTCTTTAGCCAGCAGCGCGTAACATTTTACTTCATCTCTCTAATTGCAACGGTACAATTCGTAAAATAGGCCTAAAACGTTGCAGCTGCTTACACACTTTCAGATTAATTAATCGTCATAGCAATGAACGTCCTAAGTGTCATCATCATCATCATCATCGTCAGCCTGAAGACGTCTACTGCTGAACATACGCCTCTCCCTTAGGCAGCCACCACGCCAAACGACAATTTGTCACTTGCATCCACCGGTTGCCTGCGACTCTTTTGGTGTCGTCGTCCTAAGTATGGGTGCTTATAATTTGTTTGCTTGTCTAGAAAGCAGTCCCAGACTCTGGTGTCAGAGAAGCATTTTAGACCATCCATGTTTTGAGTCGTTTTTGGGCTAATAAATCCTCTGACGCGACTTAACAATTCCTCCTAGTCTATAAATGGAATGAACAATATGTCCTCCGAAGCACGGAGATATGAAATCATATTGATTTTGTTTCTAATATTGTAGTTTTTGGTAACGACTTTTTGACTTAGCCGTATTTTTGCGTTAGTGTGTAATCGGCTAGAAAAAGAGTAAGTTATCAATCTACTGCTAAGAACGATTCTCGAAACGGCCTCTCTCAATCCAATTTAAGGCACTGTTCTGGTCTTCTCATCCAATAAGTAAAAGTTTAATAATCATTATGCAAATCGTCTCTCCATCTGATGTTCACAATGTAACTAAAAAAACCTTTGTTACACCTGAACCTGGATAAATTACATTGAAAATTGTATTTAAAATACCTCCCTTATGAGGAAAGTCTGTAAATTCCGAGCACAACAATAAACTATTATCTCTTATCAGAAACAATGCTTGCCCTGTCTGTTCACCCAACCTTCACGCGGGATATTCTATCCCACATAATAATTTCTGGCGATAATTTCGTCGGAAACGTGTCGCGACGTACATAGCACCTCTTTTATATATTACGCACCAGCCAACCGTATCTTTACTGAGGAATAGAGGTGTCCCTTTCACAACTAATGGGATGAATATGATAAGTTATAATACCTACGTAAAGTTCTATTTATACCGACGGGATTGTGTTTATTTTGGGCTTGTGGTAATAAAATGTGATTTTACGGGATGAATTACGGGCGGCGGGTTCCCAACGAATCACAGTTGATAGTATGACAGTATGACCCGTTGGAATTTTTTTTTCCCAAAGCTTTTCGGTATCTATAGGTTTGGTAGAAGTGCATTACAAAATGTCTATTATTAATTTTAAAGCAAATAAAGAGTCATATTACTGACGCGATGCCCCAAATATTTACAAAAAGTTAATGATAATAATACCACCAACAGGTAAATACATGACCAGTATAGGTAGACATTCTGTTAAATACCATTCAAACTAGGTACAGTTAGCGATAAAAGTCCTGTGACCCTATATCTATTTTTATGTCAACGAAATTTAAGGATTTGTCGTCAACAGTACAATGCAGGCAAGCAAAATTGCACCTTACTTATTACACAACTTCACTGATATTTCCGCAACCTCTTAACCGATTTGTGTCATTATTGTTTTATATAAAAGCTAATAATTTGATGGGTATTACATATAAGTTTCATAAGTATTGGCTCAGCAGTTTTTGAGAAACCCTGTTTTAAGTAAATTTTGAGGTTAAAATATTGCCATAATTCGATCAAATTCCAATTAAATCCAGGAATAGCTATAGCCGATAGTACATAAGAAAAAAACAATCCATATTGCCAAAAATCACCAGTCTCTTACATACTTTTCATTCAACATTTTGTATTTACAAACTTTGGAGCCCTATATCACAAAAACTATACATCGGAGACTGGTGATCTTTCGGATTTATGTTATTTCAATAGTATTCTACGACAGGCCAAAAGATCACCAAAAGTGCAATTAATGCAACCTACTCCATACAAAAATATTTATTTTGCCCCGACTATTGTTTATACGAGTAATAGCTGGAGTAACGGCTGAACGTACCTACTAGTTACTACCCACCGTGGCACTGCCATTGTAAAACAATAAACTACTATAGTGGTAATTTGCGGTAAAAATTTAATTACAGAAATATCGATCGAGTGCTTTAAGTTTACGTATTTCTAAAGCCCATGGAAACGTTTGACGTGTCCAACGAGCTTTAGGTATTTTATCAAAAGCGTGGTTGAAATAGCCGGTTTCCATTAACGCAGAAAAATGAAGCGGAGAAAGTTGAATGAAAATATTTTTCTTTTGGCCGGCTCTCGTGCGTGACCTTTCGCGATTACCGATACGGTACCTACTTTTCACTAATGGCTGGGACATAATATGTTTGTAGCTAATTCCTTTATGGTGTGATGATACGGAATGTTTCATCGTTCTTGTTCCTAATAGTCTATGGGTGAAACCCTATTGCATATCCGAAAAGCAGCTGGAAATACAATTTCCCTTGTACAGTACAAATGCACACTATATTTAAAAAAGTGGCGATATATATTTCAATCACTGATAAGAACTTCGCTGGATTGGTACGTAGGTAGTAAGTAGATTAGATATCGAAATAGCTGCGGCACCCTAACCATCGATATAATTTCAAATATGTTTTTGGCATCTTGATACTCACTTATGATGTCAATTTAGAAAAGAAGCATTTGATATTCGTTTCCAGACAAAACACTATTTTGACTAGCGTGTCACAAGATCCCGATTCGAGTATTAAGACACCAAACCAGCCATGTATTCTTACCATAGCAAGCAAGAAACGAATTTGTGGAAAAGTGAAAAGTAAGCGGAGTTTGTTGTATCCACAAACTTGAGATTTTTTCCGAATTATAATGAGTTTTATATGAATACCTAATGGCAAAAACCTTTATGTGGTAAGTACCTTTATGTACAAAAGGTAAGAGTACGTAGCCCCGCTTTTGGAAGGGTTGTTTAGAGCGCAACTTTATGGACTTTATAATAAGCTGACAGTAGTCATTTGATTACAATCCTCAAATAATTCGAAACCGCGTGAATACCACAGAAAAAGCTAATCCGACAAAATTATCAAAGAACAGAATTATTGAACTTACTTTCTATTCTATTTCTATTTTATTAAGTTGCATTGTCACTTTTACTGCAGCGTTTGCCATTTCATATTTTAGTACGAGCTAGCAACAAACGAGTTTTCTTCAACGTGGCAGGTCTCGGGTGACTTTACTTTGCTAAACATTCTGGAAACACGGAGTTGAATAGTGATCGTTGCAGTGAATGAACACAACAAGTACCTACCTTTAGGAGAATTGCATGCATTTTGAAAAATGAAATGAATAACTACTGAGATGAGATAGTGTCTAATATAACAAAGAAAACTTGTATACAGAGCTCATAGTTGCGTGGAGAGCAAGAAACTTCACGTGATAAATCTACCTACTTAGGTATCATGTCCAACTATTACATTAAGTAGTACCTAGTGAGTTACTAACGGTATGTTGGTACGGGCGGACCATTATGTACCTCTTATTACCTTCAAGGAATAAAATATTGCCACAATTTTATATAATTATGTACTTGTCTGGTTAAACCAAGACGTTGGTGGGTGCGATGTCGGTGTACGACGCACAGTTTTATCGAGTCAACGGTCTGTCGCCAGTCACACCACTAAGAAACAGTTAATTCAAAACGTACAGTGCAAATACACAAACTTACATCTTGGTTAATTGAACAGCCAGGGTAAAGTTATCACAGACTAATTTCCATTGCGCCGAGGCGTGCCGTTGGTGCAATGACGCGATGAACATCGTAAAACGACAATGGTTTACGACACGCGAAGATGCGAGCAATTCCGGAGAAGGCACCTCAATTTCCCTTCATTGCATATGATATTTCATCGTCGTTCTATCCAATGGATTTGATTTGAGAGTGCTTGAGTTACAAGTGAACTGATTCACCTTACAGCTTCTGATTGTACCTACCTATTTATAGTAGGTATGTTGAAAATAGGTAAGGAGTTAAGGACATAATTGTATACGCTCAAGCAAATTCACTGTGCATTTAGCATTATCTTTTGATGTTCCCGTAAAAGTGCTCCTATACTTAATTGATTATGATGATCATCTATGCTCCTATAATTGAGCAAGTACTCGTATATAATAAAACAATTCAATTTCAGAAAATAACTTATAAGAACGCAATAGACATATTCTTCACTCAGAAGAAACCAGCATTATGCATGCCAGCATCACAGTTTTATATTCCAGTTGAGGGTAAAATTTAATGAAAATATATTGAGTGCACGGGAAGGAAAGTATCATAATATGTTTCCTTCGGTCGTCCACGAAGGAGCGGGCTGGGCAATTTCCGAAAAACGTGACAAAAGTCATAAAAAGAGACCTTTCGCGACACTCTGTGACCCGGTAACCGAGGGGAAACATCAACGGGACTCAGGATGGTCTTGTGCATCCAATTTAATTTGCAACTGAAAGGAACGTGACATAAACTCAAGGAAGCTTTAGCACTTGCAACCAAATGAAACGACGTTTTTGAAAGGGTAATCACTAGATGGGAAAATATAATGAACTCGAGGCGGTCTCTTGTTTTTTTTTATACCTACTTGGAGAAAACTGGTTGTTTTTGAGTGGACTTGTGGTACTTAGATTAAGTTTCACTATTCCCTCATGCCTTATCATAGCTTCGATCTTCATATCCATTATTATAAATGGTAGAGGCCTTTTCCTCCTCATGTTCCTAATAAAAAGGAAAGGCTGGCATCAGTTAGGAGCAAAATGATCCTTTCTGCTGAAATTTCCGAGCTCTACTGAAACTGAGCTTTAATAAAAATGCGCTTTTACAGCGAGAACTTCTGTCTGTGTAAATCTACTATTCTTTTATTTTTCACTGTTCAGCTTTCACATGAATAATGAGTACCTACACATTGGAGGGCTAAATACGGCCTTTAAGCTTTTAATATTCCGTTTAAACTTCTATTTACCAAAATTACAATTCTTATTTCGTCAGCCAGCATTCAGTACAAACTGCATTTCATAGCAAACAAATTGTTATCAATGTGTTTTTAGCTGTTGCAATTCTTGGGCTCAAGTGGTATGCTGGCGACAATGAGATTTGGCAACTTCGCACCTTCAAGGCTCACGACGCTGACACCTCAGTTTCTTTCTCAAGAGCACGCTTCGAACTAGTTGTGGAATTAAGTTTTTAGATTAGTACTTGTTTATAGGCACTACACAGTTTTGACACACCCCTGTGTTTTTCTATTCCCAGGTCGCGGGCACGCCGAAGTGCGCGTGGAACTGCAGATGGAGCGCTGGGCGCCGCGCGGCGGCTCCGTGCGCCTGCGCTGCGTGCACGACGTGCCTCCGCATCTCTTGGACAAAGTAGTCTTCCTGCGCCACGGCACCAAGATCTTCCAGTACATTAGGGACAGAAAACCGCCTTATAGGAACTTCACTACACCTGGAGCGGTGCTAAATGTAAGTTTTTTTGTTGATACTCTATCTAAGTAGTTAGGTGGTTAGATCTGTTATTTCTTACGGAGCGGTGGACGACGCTTATGTAATATAATTTTAGACCAATCAAATTCTTTGTAAACCTAGAAAAATGTGTGTAAGCCTCAAAATAACATAAAATGCATCGTAAATATATCCAAATCAGATCCTAGGAATACTTACTCTGGCTTTGAAAATCGACTAATTCGATAAATCTCGTTACATAACCATCACCAAGTCCCTAACGTAGAAAACAAACTGAATTCCCTCAATCCTCATTCTCCCAGGCAATACTGAAACAAATAGTGTTGCCTACGGCCAGTACCCTTTTATTGTTTCCCTGATACACTTGTTTGACGTGACGAGTGACGTGACTCGTGATGGGTTGGGGCACACATTGGGCGCAGATTAAGCTGATTGGACCTTGGCCTCTTTCTCGTGCATGTGTCTGATTAGCCGAACTGCCGTACCCACTGTAATGCTGACTGAAATCTTTCAAAATGTATGCTGCAAAACTAATGATTCATCATGATTTTAAAGAATTTGATTCACCTACCGGTATTGGTACCACTAATCGTCGGTAAGCCGTTTCTTTTCGATTATTCATTGTTTTTCAATTTTGATTAGTGCTTGTATTGTTTTAATGAACAAGTGTTATAACATAATTTATTGTGAACTTAATTTTGTAAACATTGTGAATTTGATCAAAGAGAAAGCAGCTTATTGGGTCCTAGCCCTAACTTATAGTTATTGAGATAATTTATGATATTTTTATAGTTTCACCTTAAAGCGGTCTCACCGCAGCCCTGGTTTTACAACGTTGTGAAAACCTATAAATTATGTATGATAATAGCTAGGACTATTTAGTAATAGCATTACTTTTACGAGAAGGTGACATTTTACATTATGACCGCTCCTGTCGTTAAATTATATATACTCGTAGTCTCGTACTAGCTAGACCATGGCGCTAGATATTATAATATCTGAACACCGATGGCAACTTCATCCACATTTACTATAATACTTAAAATACTATGAAAAACAAAAAGTAATAATACAATTAATAAATCTAATAAAAATTGAGCTGTTAAACAATATTTATGATTTTTGAAGTAATTACTGAGTTTGAATTATGAAGTCTAATTAGCTAAACGTGCTTACAATGGCAACACGAAACGCGGCATCAAAGTTACTAAAACAGTTTAACAGTCGTTTCATCGGTTCTAAATCATTTTGATTATTTTCACCTGATCAAGTGGTCAAGTGACGATTCCTACACGATAATGGAGAAGGCATGCTGTAAAGACAGCTCTCGATTTAGAAACACATAAAACAATAAGTACCTATATAGCAAAGGGAAAACAAAGAAGAGTTTATCGAAAATGAACACGCTTTTATAAACATTTAGAATATATATTAGTTGGAAAATCTTACTATCTTACTATTAACAATATGTATAAGATCTCAATGTATAAACATATTATGTTGCAATAAACTATTGAGTTTTGAGTATTGAATATAAATCTATCGAGCCCTTTAAAAAACGTTTGCGTAAATTATAATAAAACATGACACAATAGCCTTTGTCACCTTCCTCTGTACACATGACATTAATACTTTACGTGAAGAGCCGTCGGTTGTCACCCCACAGTAGGGTTGCTACCTACGTGGTATAGGTATCTGTAGTGTTGATCACAATAGTTCCGTCCGGGCTGTCCGTCACGATGTTTGAACACCGTTACAAAGGATTTATACATACCAACATACAAATAGCTACGTCTAAGATGCTATTTAATATTCAATCTTATTTTGAATGCTGCTTGTAAAGCAGATGCATCCTGTGAAGATAGTTAATTGGGTGTACTTACCTAATGGAGAAGATAATATAATTATTCTGGTACTTACCTTTTCAAGTGATTAGGTTAGTAGGTACAGTAGAGACAGCGCTACAGACCTACGAGGAGCTATATCCTACTAATATTATAAACGCGAAAGTTTGTGAGTATAGATGGATGGATGGATGTTTGTTACTCTTTCACGCAAAAACTACTGAATGGATTTTGATGAAACTTCACAATAATATAGCTTACATATCAGAATAACACATAAGCTACAATTCATAAAGATATATTATTGTATATTATCCAAACGCGGGTGAAACCGCGGGGCGCATCAAGTAATTATAATATATATATTTTTTTTTAAACGTATCCCCACACTAGGATTGCTCCGATTGATAGGTACCGCTTACAGACATATAATTTCACATACACATCACACCCAGACCAGAAACTAATATTTGTGGATCGCACAAATATTAGTCCCAGGCGGGAATCGAACCCGCAACCCCTAGCGCAGCAGTCCGATTGCTCAGCCACTACGCCAAACGAGCCGTCAATATAATTAATATAATTATAATATATATAATAATATAATTATAATAAGTGGGTAAGTATATAACTTATGTAAATATAACATAATTGCTGGTGGAAACAAAATGTATGCCTACCTTAGTTTGGCATTAGGCTCGGTTTGGATATTGTTACAAGGAAAACAATTTTGTTTATGAAAAGTAAGCAGAATATTCCAAAACTTTTCCGCAGTTAAGTTGCTAACTTCCGGTGGTTGCTTAACTGCTTGCTTATGAATGAGAATAAACTGGAATAGTGGTGTATTTTGTTTGAGTTTCCTAATTAGGAATGCTTATAGTTTTAGGGATTCGTAATGAGAAATAGATGACATACCCAAAAATAAATAATTTAAATTCGCTAGAGTTACTTTTAATTTTCAATAGATATCTAGCTAAAAGTGTTTACGTATTTTTCATGCATTCCATTCCAATCAAAACCAATGTTCGTGTCAGCCATTGAAAATAATTTTGAATGTTATAATCAGAGTTGAATGAAATTGTTTGCACCAAACGTTGTGTAGTCGCCCTACCAGCTACAAAAGTCTACGAGTATGGTCCGTTAATTATTATTGTAAAGTTGTTTATATAAGGATGTCAGCTGTGTTCTTTCGCTTCGCCCTCTAACTAGTACACATTCCCATAATACGCCTGACGATGGGCAGTTAAAACCAAAATGTGTTTTATCAACCTAAAACTAATTATTATAATTACGAAGCTGTTATTCGATCACGCTACTTAAAAGTTTAGTAGGCGCATGCCTTACTATGCTTTTCAACGCCTTGTCGCGCCAAATATTTCCGACAAATTCCTTTATCATTTAAAGAAAAGGTAAACCTTCTTAAACCGACAAGGTACCCGCGTTCACGTAGGTAGGTAAGTACTTTTGTAATTCAGTGTATTTCTACCTACAGGGTAATGGAGCGGGTGCTGTTAATGCTCCGCGCAGACGTCACCTTAGGGTTACCACACAATTGAAGTTAGTCACGGCTAGGCCGCGGCACTTGTCTAGGGTTGGAACGCTAGCATTTGTATCGTTGTTCACAACAACCCGGCGAAGTTTTAAGTGGCAGCAGTACTGCGAGCCGTATTTTATACGGGCATGGTACATGAAACGCCGTAAACTGACCGTTCTACGTTTGTGTCACTGTCCAGGGGAATTGCCTAATTTGTACACGAGGACGCTTGCCGCGTTTGCTGTCTGGTACAGTCTCATGAGAACAATAAAACGTTAACTTTTCAATTCGTGGGTAGACATAGTCAAGAAGCGTGCTTCTCGCAGAGATGCAGAGGTAGAGTATAAAGAGAACGGTGTATTAGTTACGATTATCTTTTGCTTGTCGCTTCCCGTCTAAACTGAGCACGTGACACTCGGGGAGTAAAATAATTATGTAGATCTGCATATTATCTTCGCTTAGTATTGTTCGTTTCACGTTTCACGTTGGCCAACAGCTAAGGATCGTTCTGACTGTCTGCACCCCGATTCACTGGCGATCACGTAAATAAATCGCCGATACAAAATCAATTCGAATGGCGAACTCTGGCTGACGTCGTATCGTACCTAAATGTAATTGAATCGAGTGAACAAACCTGAATCAATACATACGTATACAGTCAGCGACTTTACTCGCTGACTTAAAAAAAACAAATCGACTACTTTTTATTTACTCCACACGTAAAAAAATATTTTGGAATCATGTTCAGAATTTTGTCGATGACTGTAGGTATTAATTAAGACAATATATAATTTTAATTTTAATTATAAAATATATAAAAGAGCAAGTTTAATATTCCAACATTAACAACTTTATTTTGATACTTATCACAAGTACCTACTTACTCGTAACATAATTTCAGTAAAAACTTGTCAAGTTCTGAACTGCTTAGGTGTAAGTAATTTGCTTTGACTTTGGGCAGGAAACGACTACTCCTTTTTTAAATTATATCAAAGCTGGTTCGTAGCACGATAATTTGAATATAAAACTTTTCCGAAAGAAATTTGGAATTATGGGCACCTTACGGAAACTTGGAAGGCGCGTTTCGCCGTTGGCCAACTAATTGTATGTTCTTAATTAATTAAATGGTTTCAGGCAACGGCCACGCGTAGGACCGCGTTTATCGTCCACCATTAGTGTTGCATGCCCAAGCAGCCGAATATAGGATACAATGAAAATTAGGGCAAATTTACGGAAGAACTCAATTTCTTCTGAGGAAGTTAGGCAATGCACCGGAAATGCTTTGCCGGTCTATACACTAACGTGTCGTCAGGTCACCTGCTCGGTTCATATTTGTGTGCAGTTATTTACTTATGTGAATGAACTTTATTGATGTATATTAAAATTCCTTCACTTATCTTTTAGTACTTCAATTAACCTAGACGTATCTGCAAATTCAAAGACTTCAAAAACATAAAATGTCTTGAGTAGGTACTTTAAATCCTTGATATTATAGTCATAATTATAGTGTGTAATTAGCTAGGGTAATAAATTAACTAAAGATAATTTAATTATATAGTTTGATAATAAACGTCTGTAACAAATATTATATTTTACAGTTTATGGATGATTAAATGATTACTATTTGTAACGAGTAGGTACATATTTCGCAGATAAAGTATAATTATGTTTGGGCTTTATTTTTAGATTTTTCTCGTTCATAAAATATAATTAACCATGTCATTGTTAATTCAGATTATTCACGCACATATTTTATAATTTTATTTAGAATAATTTAAATACGTTCCTTGTCTTTTAATACATATAAGTAAGAAAGGATTAAGCGGTGATAATGTACTTTGTATAGATTAGACAATATTTCAAAATATTATACATAATGGGGATCATTACCATGAGATTCAACGTAGATTTACCAGCCAAAATGGTATGAATCTATCAAAATCATATAATTCCTACTGTGTATATGTAAGTTACATTTAGGCATTACTGTATTATATGTAATATAAAGGTCACAATAGCCAGTGTAGTCAGTGAATCTACTTTTAGAAATCTGTTACTTTACTCGTATACACTTACCGCGCGATTACTCTCCATGTCTCGAAATATCGATATTTGGGTACAAGGTTGTGATCGATATTTTGTCAGATAAATTATATATACTCGAAACATATTTAACATCGCAGTTAACTAAAATCACAGACTCCACAACTAGTTATATTGGTGATACTAGTAAACTGAATCGACATCGAGGCCTCCGACGTGAATTAATTCTAAAGTTTACATCGATATACTTAACACTATAATATATCTACTTATGAAGTGGTACATAATACGAAGTGTTAGTGTAATGTACCTACTTTAGACATAATTATATATTATATATTATTATACTTATAATCTTGAAAAAAACTTATTTAAAAACGTTTCATTGTAAGTTCAATAACTAAATCCTACAATAGCTTTATCCTATCCCGATGTTTCCTGCAGCTGAAAACAGGCGGTAGGTAATGCAAAAGCGCACTTAAATTAATTTGGCATTCCATTGCATGCACGGCGCTCGTTTCAACGGGAAGGGCGTAACAAGTCGACCTCACTTTTGGGTCACTCTAGGAATTGCGAAAATAGGTGAATTCGGGTGCACACCTCGAACTGCCGGATTGAAGCGTTTCCGTATAAACAGTTTTTAGATTGTTTGCAATTTTCACGGCATCTCCAAAATAACATTGATAATATGTATTTGATTGGATGCAATACAAGCAGATACAATGATGATGGATGAAATATTAGAACATCTCTATACGTAAACTGCTATCTTTTTGTTCTTATATTGCTCAGCTGTATAATAATATTATTATGTACGTGGCTATGCGCAGGCGCAGACCAATAGTATTAAAATTTACAAAGGAGTAATTTCCTTAATGTAGGTACCTACCTATTCTATGTCGTTCAACATTCTCATCTCTATTATTTCCAGATCGCGTTAGCCACAGAAAGTTCCATAGTGTTGCAAAACCTGGACTTTGCAGCGAGCGGCAGCTACTCGTGCGAAGTATCGATGGACACCCCGATCTACACAAAGGCGTCTAGCGAAAAGCAACTCACTGTTTTCCGTAAGTAACTCGTATGATCAAATAGTACCTACCTACTCACTGGCTCAATCAATCAACAAACAATATAAATATAAAAGTATTTCTTGTGATGATATCTAAGTTAGCGTTCTATCGTATATTAGATACAGGAAAGAAAGGCGCTAATTCGTTTTCTGATTAAGAAGGTAAGGCACATACAAGCACGTAGTAGGCCTACGGAAAGGTTAACGTTTTTGTAGCGAAGAACGAGAGCTTATCTTGCTTGATATACTTAGCTGCAAAACATTAAAAACCCTGCCTAAGAGCCTTAAGTTAATTCATCAGCTTTCTATAGATACGTAAGTAAATGAAAACTTTAAGTAACCTGGTTAATTTCGGAAAATCTGAAGTAAAGTATTCATGAACGAGTTTCAATCGAAAAAATAAATTTGTTGAGCGGAGTTTATCCGCTTGGAAACTCGAATATAAAATATTTACCGAATGCACACCGCAACAACTGTAAATGATTGAGCTAGGCACAATGTGCATGCACTTTGGTGTGCCTAAACTCCAGAATCTCTCAGCCACGACATGACGCGTATATATTATTATTACATAAACGTATATAAAACGTACAAGGCACTGAAACATCCTATGATAAGAGGTCTTCGTGAAATAGAATTGGTGTATTGTACACTAGTTTAATTAAGATGTCTAAGTATACATATTATATCGGTAAACTTTATATATTAAAACCCCACGGAACAAAAAAAACTCAAGGCTAGAACAATGTACCTACCTAATATATAACAAAAATAGTGTCATCGTGGGTAGTTCTCTTCGATCAATTGGAGCGATCTCTTCCAGACAACATACTATATATATACTACTACATACATACTCCATACTACATTTGGAATGCGGGATAGTTTTCTTTAAATAGATTAGCAGCCTCTTTCTAAGTTCATTCATTCCGTATGAGGAAAAGGTAATCGATAGGGAATCAATTACGCGCGTTTTTACAAATGGCGTAGCGGGTCTACGATTTATAGGGACCGGGCCACCATTTCTATTATCCGATTTTCGGTACCCGTAATAAATCACAATTTATATCGCTACTGGATTTGACACGGAATTGGCAACCAACAACTCCATTAATTTCTTTCAAACATTCGGGGAGCATTCACACGGTGCGATTCGGTGCTGTATCTAGGTGTATTATAGGCTAACGAAACATTACGCGACATAAAGCAAATTTATCCACATACAATTATTGAGAATCTGAATACTACTATCTAACTTCTTATTCTGTAATGAAATTCGATATATTGCTTGTGATAAGCTTTATATTTCCACACCTCATATTCTAAGTATGTTTCACGTTTCTCAACTATGTTCTTGGCAGTATTAACTTGTTACAATGTCCAGAAACTACGTCCTATGTAGGTACACTTTCACACTTCCGTTGTTCTAACCGACTTAGGAAGGCTAAAACGAAAGCGGGTGGCAGCCACCTTTAAATAAGTTCTTAACTTTGGACTTCGCTTCTTCACCTCGTGTAGGCAACCACGTAATTCTTAATGAAAATGTATTGACCCTATGCGGCTTCTATAGCAAGATAGACTAGACAAACCACATACTTAATTCAAACAGGAAAAACACCAAATTAGATGATGCTTTGATCTTATGTAGGTCAAGCTTACGTAGCTCGAAAAATATAAATTGCGTAGAAGCTTTATGATCTGCTTACCAGAGATTAAAACAAACATTCTACCCTTGGACTATTTTTTCTCTCGCCCTACATTAAAACTTTCTGAATGAGCACTGCAAAAAGAGATTGCTACGTTAAATGTTGTTCCAAGAAAAGTATGATGAGGCTATAAGGAGCGCTGGAGTGCGGCGTCCTAACACGCCGAAGCCCCCTCGTCGATGAAACTATGGTTATAGGTAATAAAATAAAACAATCTAACGCACAAACTCGTGTGCAAAATAAATGAAATAAAATAACGGCTAAATTGATAAAATACATTACTTTGCTCATAAAAGTATCCATTTACCTCCCAAAACATCATCATTAACGATCTATTTGGATGCACGGAGAGAGCCGGCCGCTCCGTGACACGCATCGCAAACAACCTAACACAGTGTTGCCAGATTGTTCGCCAGGGATAAAAAATATTATGTATATATATGTATCTAAAAATATATATAAAATATATGTACATATGTGTAAAATTGTTTTACTATTCCTATTTTATGAAATATGGAAGGCTCATGTACATATAGTAGGTCTCTATTGAAAATAGACGATCGCCATCTACATAAAATATATTAAAAACACGTGATGAGAATTTTAATATATGGACAATTTTTTTTATACAATTTTGCAAATTTGATATCAACATATATAAATCTATATCTAAATTTGATATTCCTACCTAAATCTATTAGCTAACGTGAGCTTTACTATTATATTGTTAGGGTTTGGTTTAGATGTACATTTTCATAAAATTTTGAGTGTTAGGTATATAATATTTTCATTACGCCATTCAGTCTCTGACCCTCTATACATCCTTATGTCTGGAACATATTAGTGACATTATCACTAAAGAGCGATCGTAGTCCGCCAACTGTACCAGCTTTGAAAGTTTGTTACCTTCATGCTGAGCTTGACTTAGTTTGACTTTAGCGATTAAATATTTTAACTTCTCATAACATGGTGCCTTTACAAACCGCTTCCGAAACACTTCCGAATTCGGGAAGAGCTGCCTATCTGACAACACTGCAAACACGCATCTTTGATGCTATAACAAAACACACTTTATTGAATTCTCACCCGTATGACCCACGAGATAAGGGCATTTTGGCGAGCGCAAATAGTCAAACCAACCTTGCTGAAAGTTACGGATAGCTGAATGGAATATAGCCATTCCGAATCAGAAATGCTACGTTGATTAGGTTTTGAATTTGCTTTGGAATTGAGTAAAGTAGGCTATGACTTGAATAAATATACACGATTTATACATTTACTCATTTATGTGCATACGTGCGTAATACTGTGTAGGTACAAAAGAGATAGCTGGGTACTACAAATATTATGTACACTGCAAGTTGTTATAGTTATTGCATATCTGTTGAGAAAAAGTTCAGCTTATTGTATGAAACACAAGATAATAGTACCTAAGTACCTATAATATAACAACAAGTAGGTACCTAATATTTCTCTGCAAAATCTAAGCAGTAACGTAAATGCCCCAGAAAATTCCTTTATAATTTACAACATAGAAACTTCATAATCAAGGGACAGGGAAAGATTAAACGAGATTTACATAAACTAATACTCCAACCCCTCTCGTTAGAGTGGGGTAAAAACACGAAGATATGCGCCTTCAATCTCTGCTAGTTGCCGAGGTGGCTTCTAGAATGTAAATGAGATTTAAGATTTTAATGTTATCATGATGTGCTTCTACTTATCTTATGCTTGTCTTTATCCGAGATTTTCGAGCGTTCGACGCTTCGTTCGCACTTAGATGAAGCAAATTTGTGTTATACCCGTGTCTGGTACCCTCCATCTTTACGACCCAAACGTCTTTGTTCGTATGAATCGCGATCTATAGATACGAATGAAACAAAGAAATAATATTTCTTTGAAACAATACTTGTGCTCAGAACAACTTACTAATACTACACGAGTGTATCTACATATAGTCGTATAAACTGAAGTAGAAGAAGTTTAGTAAGATCGCCCTAGAACTATAAATGACTACAAGTTAATTTACCTGCTTCATATTTTATTATATTACGTAGGTAATCCTTTTCATAACAGTCTGCTCCGAATCCTTCCTTTTTTTGCTATGACTATGCTGCATTGAGTTAATCTCACCTGTCAAGTAAAATTAATATTATAATATTCAGTTCCTTATCTTAATATCCAAAAAACCCTACAGACTTGCTAAGTCTTTGGTTCTTTTATCACTCATTAGCTAAAACAATTAATCTTGTTAATAACTGCAATAAAAAATAATCGATTATTATTAACATGTTTATCAATTGTAGTGAAATATTTGTACGATAAGGTCCACTCATGTTTATAAAACCACGACGCAATCACAGTGTAGCATAGAACAGAATGCGTGCACTTATAGTATTGTCGCTCCTGTGCGTAAACTCTGCATGGAGTCTGCAGGAGAGTGGTGAAGTTTACACCGGATGGCACGAGAAAGTTGGCGTTAAGCTCGCACAGAGCATAAAGCAGAACGAGAGAGTGCATTTCAACAGTCCCATCGTCGGAGGCGCCGTTGCATCGGTCAACGCACACCCTTACCTCGCAGGGTTACTCATTAACGTCTGGGGCCTCACTTCACCTTCAGCGTGCGGCGGTTCTATCCTCACTTCTACAAGAATACTGACGGCGGCGCATTGCTGGAACGATGGGAGATTCCAGGCGTGGCGGTTCGAGGTGGTGTTAGGTTCACCGTTCTTATTCCATGGAGGCCTGAGGTTTTTCGCTTCCTCCATCGCGTTGCACCCGAACTATGATCACCGAACGTTCGCCAATGACATCGCTATGCTCTATTTACCTTTGCACGTTCCGTTCAACCACCAGATTCGCCCAATCACCTTGCCGACTGGTCCGTTCCTGAAGTTCGACTATACCGGATCCTGGGCGCTTGCCAGTGGATACGGCAGATATTCCGACCTCACAATTCCCACCACAAACACCATGGTGAGGCACGTCGTCTTGCAAGTGATTTCTCAGGAGCAATGCCGCCGCGTTTATGGCAATAACATCATTTTGGACTCCAATGTGTGCACGAACGGTGCTGGGGGAGTGGGAATCTGCCAAGGGGACTCCGGAGGACCCTTGACTATCTTCAGTGGTGGACAGGAAATTCTCCTCGGTGTGAGCTCTTTCGTCGCTTACGATGGATGCGAACTGGGACATCCCTCTGCGTTCGCCAGCGTCCCCAAGTTCATCAACTGGATCCGCGGCCATATGTGAAACTAGTTAAGTTTTGTTGCTAAATCCACAATATTAAATCATGTTTCACCAAGAAAGTGTATGGAGTTTTAGCTGCTTTACTTATATAAACATTTGTTTTGACTCAAAACTTCCCAGGTATTTACCAAGGTAAACCTTACAAAGATTTGTTTTAGGGGTGTAGGTGCTACTCACAATAATGGATACTACCTTCTATGCTTGACATCCGTGAGTGCGGCAGATAAGTATATTGTTGAAATAGGTATGAAAAGTTTATATATTATATTCATTATCATCATCATCAACTTCTATCGGCCCACCACAGTGGAGCACGGGTCTCCCCTCACTTGCGTGAGAAGGATTAGGTCATAATCACCACGGGAGCCCGGTCCGGATTGATGCATGTGAATTTCCTCACGAAGTTTTCCTTCCCCGAAAAGCGAGTTTAATACCTAATTACGTACACAAATAATTATTTAGGTATGCCTAATGACTTATTATACAATATTATATTATTGTTTTTTTTTTTTATTTGAATCAATTGGTGAATAATTGATTTATTGGTTTTTATAAAAACACCACACATTACCTCCCTGTACCTACTCACCGGCGGTGCGGCGCCTCCGTAAACAAACCCCCACATTGCGATGAAATTCTAGTCATGATTTGCACAAACGACGGCAGGAAGTCAATGTAAAATAGGGACGAAGGTTGTGCCAGGAAGCTCGACTAATGGATGACAAAGAACTCATAAATTATTTATAGCCAAATATTGGGCGGACTCTCCCCGATTTAATATTAGGTACGCTTATCGTAATTAACACGTAGGGACGACAATTCATTGAAAACAATAGCGTGGCAGCTCGAGCAAAACCTTGGAGCCTACCCATTTACGTTTACGAATGAACATAATTATACACTACTCTTAATATGCTGTAGATTTTTGGGTAAGTAAGTACCTACCTACCTACACACCTAGCGGTCAACCTAGATTCAGAATTACCTAACTAACCTGAACTACATAAGTTACTTTGGGGCACTGGCACTTCCAGGGAATTCATCCAGTGTCTCATGTTTTAAGTGTAGCTATATTATACGGTGTACAAAATGTAGTGATCATCAACCAATTAGCTAAATCATTTTGTATAAACAAGGCACAAGCTAGGTAGGGATCGAAGGAATACATACTAACGTTCATAAAAGACCGGTGCTTCACTTCAATTTCTGCGTGTCTCTATAGTATTTATTTCTTCTATGCATGTCACCACAGCACAGCAAAGCATCAGCAAATAGTGTCACTATGAATTATAATCTCACTAGAGTGTGCCATACTAAGTTGTACCTAATTAGTGTCGTTTTCCGTCATACTCTACCTAAGCACCAGTTATGATATCTAGGTAGGTACTAATGATATAAAACGGTTCAATTTTCATCATATCAGCCTCTACCTACCTTTATACTACAAATATATAACATAAAAGTGCCTATCTCTCATATTCCAAGGCAGAACAGGCATCATCCAAACGATCCAATTTCTTCCCCTCTATCTATGAATCTCTGCCAAAATGTCATAAGTTGAAAGCTAACCTCGTTCACTCTTATGCGCACCCACATTATAAATTCAGCTCACAAACGCTTACCTATCTTTTTAGCTAATCTTTCCCGTTCAAACTTATGTAAGACCAAGCCCCTTTTTTCAAGCCGTTATCGTTTCGAACTATTCCTAACGTTTATGTTATGTTGGACGCTTTTATCCACTAAAGAAGTTACTTCTGTACGCAGTCGGGCTAAATATAGGTAAATTATTAGCACCAGAACAGTTGAATATAAATTAAATAATTAATTATAATAAATTAAACTGTTATAACTGGTGTAAGCAATAGCCTTTTTTCCATACTATTCTATTCTACTAAGTAGTATCTACTTTACATATTATTATTATGCTTTACCTACTGTACATAAGCCAACATGTTCTGGTAAGTTCGGTTCCTAAAATGAAGAATGAAGAATGAAGAAAAAAATGAATGGTTGAAAAAGGCGTACCCTATCCTCTAGGCAAGCATAATTTATGCTTGTGACTTACCGTGATGCATGCTTGCCTATCGGCAAAGGCATATGTTTATTGTTTATATCCTATTGCCTTTATGAAATCTAAAATTTTCGACTTCCTGTGTGCCTAGTATTAGTTTTTTACCAAGCTGCGCTTGGATGGTCGCTGCTGAAATCAGCATCTTGACATATTGGATATACACTTGTATTTTGACTGTTATCGGAAAAAGAAATCTTTTCGCCGTAAAAACTTTTGATTCTTCAGCATATAATATTAGTATACAAAATGTTTTAGCATCGCTAAAACTAAATTAGTATTAGGTATGACTCTATTACATTGTGCTTAAACATAAGCATTCAGATATATTTTGAAGTTGAGATGAAATATAAGTTCGTTCCGTGTTCGATTTAAAGGAAGCCTTGCGGTAAGGAGAGGCACAACACTATGCAATAAGAGCTGATTTATTTCCCATCCACACTTCAGTATTATGGTGGTAAATCCGCAGATCCTCAGAAGCATCACCCGCGCATCGACTTCCCCACCCGGTACCTGAGCTTCGGCGAGACCCTCCGCGCCAATTGCACCACAGCACCAGCCCTGCCTGCGCCGCATATCACGTGGTTCATTAACGGGAAGAAGGTATTTACATGTTATATCGAATATAACTACGAGCTATCACTACGAGTATATTATAAATATATTCCTCCACCATCTCTTCTACCAGAAAAAAAACACAATACCTAACAATGATAGCATTGTAATAAAAACTAGGTGCGACTCACCCAGCTTATTAACACAAGGTTGTGTTACTCACGCTAGTGAAATGAGTCTCTAAATCCAAGTAGGTACATGTATCTAAGTCTTATTGGTATTTGAGACCCTCAGTAAAGTGTAGCTAAAACATAAAACAGGCGAGACAAGTCGCCTTTCGACACTCGAGATATTCAAGCCTGTCATTCCATTTACAATCTAGAGCCAAGCGTCTTAAGCATCCTCGTAAAATAAAATGTCGTTTCAGATGGACGAACTCGTCGCCCACTCACATAAGTTCCGAGTACCGATGAGCGAGCGGAACGGACGGCGAGGACTGCAGAGAGCGTTTGAGTTTGGAGGAATGAGCACGCCGCCTTCCTTGGTCGCTTTAACTCACGCGTCTCATGTTGCAACGCGGCCTCCTGGATGTAACCTTAGGGATAACCTGGTGAGCTCTCTCATAAGTTACGAAAGAACTTTTGTGTGAGTGGGTTCCCAACGAGTCACATCAGATCTCGTCACAGTGTGACTTATCGGGAGTTTTTTTCCCGTCGAGTTACACTGTAGGTACACAAGTGTAACACGTTGGGAACTCTTCTATAAAATAAAGTTGCAACGAGTAACAGTGTGACTCAACGGGAGAAAGAATAAGATCCTGACACAGATAGGTTAGCATGTTAGGTTTTTTTTAAGTAGGTACCTAGTAATCGCTATATAGTTAATTTGGGTTGACCAAAGCACTTTTTGGAGTCACACTGTAACTCGTTGCAACTTTTTTTTAAATAAGTGTTCCCAGCGTGTTACAGTGTAACTCGATGGAAAAAAAACTCCCAACGAGGTCCTCTGTGACCGGATCTGGTGTGACTCGTTGGGAACCACCTTTGTGTGCGATAATGTGACTAAGCCGCGGCGCGTTTGCGTCTCGTCGCTAACCGGATCATAAAAGTTGGTGACTTTTTTAATCATAAACGGGTGTTTATTAGTGGACTATTCGTACAGTTGAACCCGTGAGTTTTATTTTATTAACGAGGATTACAAAGAACTTCCCAATATGAAAATAAAGATAAGGAACTACGCGGGTCACGATACCAAAATACCCAAACCCAGACCAATGTACCCGAGGTTCGCACAAATAATTTTTCCCTATGCGGTAATCGAAACCACATTCTCAGGATGTAAAGTCGTTTTATTACAAAACATCTTCGCCTATTACCACAAAAAATACACCCCCTTATTCATAAAAAAGTTATTAAACGTCACTTAGTATTGCGCAGTACAATTTTTCAGTGCGCATGTTTAATTAACTTTACATACTTTTTTGTGACTAACCCCTTACCCAGAGTTGGACAGATGAGTCTAAATATTTTCTCCACAAATCGACACCTAACCCTCGCTTTTTCTAACTCAATAACAAATTCACTAGTGATATAATTAGGAATGCCAGGATTAAAAGCAAGACCACCCTAGTGATAGACGTCGATGTTGTGAAAGACAATTCAGAAACATCTGTTTAACTCTGGTTTAAACTTTTGTTGAAAGACGGCTTGAATTCAACTTAGACCCAAGCCTGTTTTGGGGTTAGCGAGCTCCCCTGAGCATGTGTATTTTACTAAGATGTCATAATGCCTAGGTGCTTAAATATAAATTAACGAAGCACTATACGCACGACTGAAACACCACGTGCGATGAGCGTTACCAACTGTAAACTAATTGCAAAGTTGCACGTTCTCTCTTCGTGCTGTTTAACAGCAAAACCATCGATCTCCGTCTAATTAACTTTTAACTTTTTAATTAACAGTGCGATACCATCTCGCCGAAGTAGGTATAATGAATTCTCGGCTATTAACGCGGCAAAGATCACAGCGGAGATATAATTTAATGTGATAATACCCTGTTTTATTTACTGTGTAGCTGTTGGCTGCCTGGTAGGTACGTCTATCTCGGTTCAAGGAAATTACTTTTATGCAAATTAACCATTATGTTCGCACGTGCAAAAGCTTACTGTGTGGTATGGGTGGGTATGTATGTCCTGCGAAGTCAGTTCACGGATTACAAATTTTGATGGCACCTTTTGTTACAGGAACAAAGGTGTCACGCACGTCCTTTGGGTATATTTTACGAATTTTCACTTAACGAACGCGCAAAATGCGAAAAGAGCCATTCCACCAGCCAGACCAACAGCCGTTGGATTATATTTTTTTCCTCCGATTGTCAGTTAGAATAACACTCGAAAAGTAAACTGTATTAAGGGTCGGCTTTCAAACTTTGCAACTCAAGCAATTGATAAAACAACTCTACATTGATTTTTCCAGATGAGTGAAATGAATCAGCACGAAGGTCACGAAGAGTTTAACGTGATACGTACAACCACGAGCCGCCACAAAAGTCGGAAGCCTAACAAGAGGGACCTATACGTCACCATCTCCGAGCTCCAGCTGGTGGCCACCGGCCGGTTGGAGATCACCTGCGTCAGCACCATTCCCGAATTCAGGAACATTGAGGACAAATTCGCGGACATCAGAAATGATACTGTCATAGGTGATATTTTAAGCCTTTGCACAGCAGTGGGACTGTTACAGGCTGAATTATTATTATTATCTAATATTTTTGTTCATACATACATACATGTTGTTGTACATATATCATAGAATTTAAATCTTATATGTTTAGAATAATAAGTATATTGTATGCTTTACATAGAATCCATTTTTACAGTTGACGTCATCAGCCCCTCAACACTCTACCAGCCCTCGGCGAACCTTACACTCCCAGCAGAATCCAACACATCAAGAGCCGACGCCGTACTTCCTTCATTATTTATCTTCATCATTTGCTTACTCCACTTCGCTCGATAGTTAAAACATTTCTATATTATAAAACGGGCTGTGATAAAAACATATGTTCATTTAAAATAAGTGCACAATTTCGCGAGTGTGATATTTGTTATAGACTGCCTCTGCTGATTTTTTTTGTTGTACATTAGTACCTTTAAAATGCCGCTGTATGTTGTTATAGTGGATTTGAAAATCACATTGAGTGAGGAATATAGCAACAGCTTCATTTCAGTAACGAGCAGTGCCCCTACAAACTGTATTATACTTTTTCAGAATACCTACTTACCATATTTTACCCGGATATTTAACCGTCAAACAGAGTATGCAAACATTGTTTGTCCGGCGGCGGTTCGATTTAAAGGGTGCTCCACTGAAATGCTTGCAGTAGTTCCCAATTTTTTCAGACTAATTTCGGGGCATTTATATGAAATAAGACTTTAAAACAGTGTCTCAGAGTTAATAGCGCAGGTACAGTGCCGCAAAAATTTATGGAACCGAAGTTCTGGGTGGCGCTGCACTAATTCCTATCGCTTCCCATCAGACGGATAAGTTACAGGACAAGCATTGTCCTGTAACTGAGGCACTCCGCTGCATATAAATATATTATAGTTAAGTACATAATATATAGGAGGTACGACGTGCCGTCGACAACACGGCTGATGTTTGGTACCTACAAAACCGATCACATTAGCTGAAACCATAAGTGTTATACATTATAACCAATACTTACTACTTATATTATATGAAAAACTTATTAATATACCTACCTATACATACAGATTACTACGTAATTATCTAAAGTTTATATAAAGAAAATAAATAGAGTTGAGGTCAGTTAAAGTTATCAAAGGATTTTAAATTGCCACTATTGTGCCTAGACTTATTGAATGAGCCGCCAATCACTGAATACATATCAAAATACTCTTTGGGAGATAATTCTTAGATACAATATTAAGTACCTACCTACCTATATATTAAAGCCTAAGTTGTATAGGTACATAGGTCGTTACGAAGTTATGAATAAAGCAGAAACGCTTACATATACTTAATATGATGAGGTTTATTTAAATTATGTTACTCGTGTGATAGTTTACAGCACGACCACGGAGAAATTTCTACTACCACCTCGTATTATTATAGCCTCAAAGATAATTATATATTTATAATTTTAATTGGGAAACCAAACAATACCTAGTTTTAAATTTTTCAGATTCCTATGTAGGTAGGTGCATACTCCTACATCAAAATACTTGTGGCAGAACCTGTTTCTGTAAAATCCACGTTATAAGGAGTATATAGTAATATACCTAACTATAATGTTGAAACAAAATGTTTAGTAGGTTATATAAATGCAGAGATATCTAAAATTACTTAATTGGAATATAACCTCATGCAATCTTTAGTTCTTAGAAAAATCATAAAACATCGATAATTTAGGTAAATAACACATGCAAGATGAAAGTTAAATTATTCAAAATTAATAACTAGGCATCAAGGGATGTGAAAAGCTTTTAAAACTAGCCAAATGATAGCTAAGGATAGGAATAACTTCTTGAATTTATAAAAATCATAATGCATTGTTATAATAAATCTTCATATTGCTTTATAACTATCGATGAATAGGGATCAAAATTAGGAATTATATTTAGATAGAATTAGTATAGGTAGCAGATAAACTTCTTTTAAATTTTTAATGGTGACTACCTTATCAATTTCTTAACTATTAATATTACTAGTGGGTAGGCTTTACCAATTTTTTTAAACAAATCTGTAGCCCCATAACTAAACTCATAAGTAATGCTATAAATCACTTTCGTCACTTTGTTTGTCCTCAAATAATTTAACTAAATAAAAATATCAAAGCTCTACTTCTCTCTTGGATTACCATTATTTTTTCGAGAAAATGCAAAAAATTCCGCGTGGAAACGTGTAGATGTGAACCCCAAGGTGCAACTAGGAAATTGTAAAGTTGCCTATGTATATGTATACCTAGGTACTACTGACGTTGTGATTAGGTTATAGTGTCATATAGGTGCATGCAATCAGCAGACCTTTATACGAACATACCTACAAGTCCGATCGCGGTACAAATTTGCTTCGCCGTAGTCCAGCAAAAATTTAAAGTAATAACCTGCATAAACAGTTGCCAAATGTTCATTATAATGACTATAATTAAATTTTGCAAATGAAAAAGACATGACTAACTACGAAGAAAACACGTACCTATAATGGTTTGAAAACAAAAGTAATTGAACATTGCCTTATGCACGATTGCACGCTAATTAGGTACTTACATCAATTTCATAAACACTTCAAGCGCTATTTTTGTCGCAAAAACAATTCCCATTTTTCAGCAGTCGAACGTCACCAGTGGTCACAATAGGGACACCATTCTATAAATAATTCCCAGATGTCATCACTGGGGACGTTAACGGGGGTAACAAATGGAAATAGTTCCCGACTGCACCTACAAGTGTCCATTGTTTTATTAGCGACGAGTAGCAACGAATGGATTGTATTCTGTAAATCGACTCGCCTGCAATGATACGCTAACATTATCAAAATTAATAAAATAATCCGATGCAAGATCTTATAATATTTTTAAGTGTAAGTACTTATACATAATTATAATATAACCTAATTCTAAATTATTGGAGCTCCAGTAACTTACATACATATCAATATAATTAAGTGTTTGTACATATTATATAAGTAAGATATTACTAAGGAAACATGACAATCACCTTACACGATAAGGGATTAGAAAAAATGCTGATATATTAAGTCCAAATTTAAGTAACATAAGTTTTACGTATTTTTATTTGTCAGACCTAAACACATTGCACCTAAATTAAATTTCGTTATAATTCTACTCAGTAAAAAAAACGAATTATACTTACTCGATCTGTTTTTCTGTTATGATTTAAAGATAAATATTTTTATAAGGAATCCCTGGCGGTTCTTATCCCTAAAGTCTGTCATTACATATTTATATTTATTAACGCGAGATTTACATTGAATTGCTTTATTTTTATACCAATTAGGCAATGCCATTGACACTGTATTTGACAACTTTTGAAATAGAAGAAAATTAAGTAAACGTATCCTGGATTCTAAAATAATAAGTACCTACCTACTTACTTACCAGCTGTTGTACCTACCTAAGTAGATACTTAGTTTTAGATTTATTTTTAATCTTAGATATTGTTTTCCATGGAATATATGTACCTAATTATCATTATTTACTGCCTACTAGGTACTCATAACTCATACGAAATTAAAATCATATTGTAAATAAAAATATCCTTTTATAAAATTTAGAACGTTTCATTTTCATCATCAAATGTAACCCACATTGTTTTAAACAATGAATTCAAGACGAAAACAAACAGTTTTTAATAATTAGCAGTTTGCCCAGCGGTGAGCTGCACGTGCCTAGTACGATCTGCTATGTTCTAAGTAAATATACTAGGTAAGTAAAATACAGGCAGGATAATGCGAGCAACAAATTAAAAACCGCAAAACTCAACTTTAATATTATAATTTATTTGAAAACTAACAACATCAATGTATCATACTAATAGATAAAACAGACAACAGCTTCGTAAACTCATAATTATCATATATATTTTCTAGATCACACATTGGGTACGACTAAACGGTAGGTATAATTATATTTATAAGTGATATAATAAAGAACATAAGCATTTTTAGTAATTTGTAAATAATTAATTAGTTGCTTTGTGACTGCAAATATTTGACACACATGTATATAAAACGGCAAGTACGTAATAGAAACATATAACGGCTCCGGTTTGAAACATGCCTAGCCGTTATCTTTGTAATACTATTAGGCTGCGAAATAATTAATATTTCTGAAGTTCTAAATTAATATTTATCTAATCAGTATCTACACCGCAAATACACACTGTATGGTATACTGGGAGTAACGTTTGTTATCATCTGCCTTAAGTTAATCAAAAGAAGAATTCTCTTTTTTGTCTTCATCTAATTAAAAATTTATAAATAACTTTACGTTATTTATAAATTTTTAGTTTTAAGTTCTATGCTCTATAGAAATACAAGTACCTACCTACATACAAACTTGATTACGATTGAAAGAAAAAATATGCTATACCTACTTACTTATTTTAATATTTCGTTTAGATAAACTATTATATTAAGGTTCTTGAATTTATAGTCATGTAAAATAATATAAATAATTTATAATGTTTTAGTAACAATATCCATAATCTGAAATACTTTAAGAAAACGTCATCTAAGTACCTGGTACTTTACAAGTATTCCTTGTAAAGAACAAGATAAAATCGTCTATAAAAAGAACAAAATTGACAGAGGTGTTTAAAAGCCGATCTATGTTTTACAGCATCGATAAGACCCTTGATAATGTTAAATAAATTAAAATATTAGAATTATTTTATACATAGGTACTTATAATAAAACTACGTGAACCGAAGTACGGAACCATGGTGAGACTAGGAAGTCGAAGGCGATAGGCATTGCGAAGCTGACGCCAGACGACGCTGACTACATAAATAAGGATGTTTTCGTTTTCATCACTCTTATCAAGGTATGGTGGTACACAATAGTAGTACACATCTCTCTTCTTTACAAATTCCAAATTCCATAATTTTCATAGTTACAATAAAATTGGAATATTCTTTTAAGTTCCTTTTTAATGTCAATAAATAACGAAACATTTTTTCCCCACGGCAAAAATGTCAAAGAATATTCTGTACCTAGCATTTTTACGAAAATAAAAATAAAACTATAATTTTATCTTACTTATTACAATTTTGCCTCGTGTTTGTTTTATATCCTAACATAGTTCACTAACTATACATTTTATTATTGAGTTATATATACTACAAGAAAACTAATAATTACCTATTAAAATTTTCGTTATACGATTTGGTAAATAAATATCGCGAGGTCTAATAATGACTTAAGTAAAGTTAGCTAATGCAAGTGGAATTAAGTATAATAATTATAACGTGAAATTGATTTTTATATTAGAGAATATCATACAATTCTCAGTAGGTACTTAGGAAAAGACAGTGGTATTATTTTATTCATACAATAAGCACTTAAGCAGCGATATCTCACTAGACCTATATCACACCAATTAGAATATTTCTGCCATTTGATTTATTGTACTTTACTATCCAATTGATGGACTATTTGATTGGATACCACTTTTGTTGCTACCGAAGCATTGGGTATGAGGAATCTATCCATATCTTTAATCAACAAGTTGTCCCCATCTGGCACGCCATATTTGAATGTTATGAGCTCAGGATGCCTCTTCTTAGCAGTGATTTTTACAATCGTTGACAGTGGCCTTCTTGACATGACTTTTGCTGCACCTCTCTTGTTTGGAATGTCTCGTAAAATAATCAAATGTGTTTCAGTTACTACCAAATATGAATCGTGCATGTATCCATTCAATAGGACTTCTTGGCATTGAAAGCTATCAACAATATTGTACTCCTTTAGGAAAGAGTAAACATCTACAATTTCTTCTAGTGTATCATGTTCATTATATTCTCTTCTATTACTATCTGTTCGCGAGTCATCATCCTCGTCATTAATACTGAAAACCGGAGGGACATTACGGTATCGATGGTCCTTTCTATCAGTGGCAGAAACATGCCATTCCCCCGTGTTGGTTGTAGAATTAGGATTTACAATATATTCAATTAATTTCCCTTTCACTTCCTGACTCTTTGCTTTCATAGCAGACGACAGTTTACTAAACAACTGCTTAGCTGGTATGTTATCTCGTACTTTAGTCTGAATAAATTCAGCACCACTATTATTGTTATCAGGAGCACAAACCAAGCATGTAGATGAATTGTGCTCTTCCAAGCATTCTGTCATATGGGGTCCGAAATAGTCATGGATAGCTACAAAACCTCCATCCAGCATGGACACATGTTTCGTGTTTTTCTTCAGGAAAGATGCCACTACCATGTGAGCATAACTGTCTTCCTCAGTTCTGCCAGAGCCAACAAAGCATAGATGCTCACCGGCAGCCAATGAACCAGCGGCCAAGGCTTGTGTCTGAGCGTTAAGTAAACCTTGCACAGCTGTATTAAAAGCTGTTGGTTCTTGCAGCATCAAGTTACAGTCAAGGTGGAAGGCAGTAGACAAATGCCCAGCATTATATTGTTCAGCAGGCCTACAGTCCACCAGAAAGAATTTGACGTTGTCCACATTAGCATCAACTGTCGCACTTTCTATCAGTTCATGCACCGCTACGGGGAGACACAATGCTTGGGAATAAAGCTTTGAGTTTATTTCCAAGCCACTCTCAGAAAACAGCACTTCTAATACATCTTCTCTGAATGACTGAGGAGTCTTAAGTGAATAATAATGTGCCAATGAACAAAAGTCTGACACATCATTTGCTTCTAGATCAGCCGGCATGGCGATCAGTGTTTCGATTATATTCGCCTTATCTTCATTTTTCATTTGCAGCAATTGTTCTCTGGCATTGACTATCATGATCAGGCAGAGGAAAAATATAAAAAATGGGTCGGATCTTTGGAAGTACAAGTCCCACATAAAAAGCACAACTTCCAAATTGCAAGTGCCTGCAAAGAGGGATCGCAGCCATGACATGCAATACTGCTCTGGGGTTATTCGTTTAGTGTCCAAAAACGAACACAGCTCTGGATCATGGTACTGCAGAACTAACCGTAGAATATGGAATGGCACTCCATTTTTAACACAGCCTTTAGGAATGTAGAGCTTTTGGATTCTTTCAAATAAATTATAAGTATCTGCTCGAGGCAACTTCAAGCTTAACAGAGGCAATAAAACTTCAATCCAGCCATTGTTGGAGGTGTAGTTAATACAACTAGATTTACAATAATAAGTTATAATAGATTCAATGTCAGATATTACAGACAATTTATCATCTTCATCATTGCCAAGCTTTTTCACAAATTTTTTGACATCATCTCTTAGGTCATTTTGATTAGGCAAATCAAATATTTCATCGAACAAAAGGAGTTGGTTACTTGCATCCTGGCAGTTGAGACACACCAACCAGACGTCAGGTCGGAGGCTATCAGGGATTTTCTTTCCTTTTGTAAGAACATTGATTTCATGTGCTGAGCAACCATCAAGCAGCGCTGACTCCAACTCAATGAGCCTGAAAAACATGCAAACTTAATATAACACTGTGTATACTAATAGCATAATAGAGTATAGGTACGCGCAGATGAGTATAGGTACGCGTGTGGATGGCGCAATAAACCAAACTTGTGGGATTTATGGATTGGGTTTGGTTATACTGGCTAGTGGCTACCGTTATATATTGTACTATCTAACATCTATTTACGACGACTTTTAGATAGTGACTCATCTAGCTGAGCAATTACTGAAATAATAACATACCAGGTACTGTCCTCTTCCTCGCTAGCCATCGATAATTATTATTGATAACGTTGCTCGATACAAGACGAAAATATGCTTGACGAATCGATTTCCAATTAGGTACACTGTGGGTAACGAAAATAGTTAAAACACGTAAATAATGTACGAATATAAACGAGTTGTGTGATAATATAAATATTTACATGAACTCTCAAACATAACACAAAAAATTACAACCACAAAATTAGGCGATATAAAGGAGTGAGGAATTGAGGATGGATAGTACGATGGGATACTATATATAGTTTTATAGGTATTACAACCTTTTTATGAGCAAAATATTTCTGTTTTCCAAAATCACAATGGATTAGAATTTCCGAATTGGATGAAAATGAATGAATGAATCACAGATTTACTACATACCTACCTTTAGAATATCGATGGAATGAATGAAAGAAATTA
Organism: Hylaea fasciaria; assembly: GCA_905147375.1. Taxonomy (NCBI): domain Eukaryota; kingdom Metazoa; phylum Arthropoda; class Insecta; order Lepidoptera; family Geometridae; genus Hylaea; species Hylaea fasciaria. The sequence goes on from LR990201.1 coordinate 6,189,822, forward strand.
TGAAATTGATGGATTGATGATTGAACCAAATTCTCGTGTCTTGTAATTGTAACTGTCAAGTCAAGACTCGTAAAATTGTAACTGTCAAGTCAAGACTCAAGTAAGACTAGGAGATAAGGCGGGAAGCCAGGAATCCGAAAAAGGGACGTTCTTGGTTTTTTATTATTCCTGAAACAGTTTCTGAAGTGATAATTTGTAATAGTGATGGAATATTAATCATTAAGTGTTCGTTAACGTGCACGAGTGTAGGCGAATGATATAAACTCAAAAAACGTGTCATTTCGCATTTTTCCCAAATCTACCAGGAAGTTTCAGTAAAGCATCCACTACTTTACTGAATCGTGACTTTGACGATGTAAATACTTGACTTGACTACTTGACCACGATTGCTATAATATTGCTGTGACTTTCTTAATGTGGAATTAAGAAATATTTAAAATAAAACACTTGACACTGGCTATATGCACAAACCGTGCGAAGCCATAAATAAAATTAAGAGTTTTGGCGGGAATCCGATAGTGAGACGTTGTTGGTTTTGTATTATTTTCTCAAACTTGTGTTTCTTCGAGTGTTAATGTGTAATATTGGCGGAATATTAATCATTAAGTGTTCGTTAACGTGCACGAGTGTGGGCGAATGATATAAGCTCAAAAAACGTGTCATTTCGCATTTTATCCAAAACTCCCAGGAAGTTTCAGTAAAGCATCCACTACTTTACTGAATCGTGACTTTGACGATGTAAATAATTGACTTGACTACTTGACCACGATTGCTATATTGCTGTGACTTTCTTAATGTGAAATTAAGAAATACTTATTATAATAAAATACTTGACACTGGCTATATGCACAAACCGTGCGAAGCCATTACTAAAACAACAAAAATAAAAAAGAATTTACAATACCTACGGACGGAATCTGGTAGGTAGGTAGGTACCTACCTAATTTTTGTATTGTGTTTTTTGTAGTCTACCTACATACCACTAGATTCTCATTGGCAAATGATATAGAATAATATAGATGGATACTAAGCTATTAAAAGGAATCTGGAAATAAATACTAATGACCAATCATTCTTCAATAATATAGGACCTACCTGCTCAGTAGGCACTCACTAAATAAACAATAAAATGAAACTAAGCAAGCTTTTTCCTAATAAAGAAGCTTTCATCGTATTTGTGTTGTATATCGTACTTTTTGTATTCCAAGGTAAGTGTCCAGTTTCTCTATTTATTTATTACTAATTAATCTAAGTTACTAATGCAATACCTAGTAGGCGTTTCTCTGAACTTCTCTCAGCCCGGCTTTCTTTGATAGATGGAATAGTTTCATTTATGAATTATTATTATTAGTTGCGCCTTGCGGGTTCACGAACCTGGACAATGATGAAGAGTATCATTGTGTTATACCAGAAACAAAAAAATCCATGTTATTACCAAATCTCTGCTGCTGTGGAGCTGAGCATAAACACAATAATATAGATTTCAGTTCAGAATATACAACACATAATATTATGCTCAAAGAAATTATTTTTTATTTATTATATATATTTATAACAAAGAAGTTTTTACAATTATAAAATATTAATGAGAATAAATCTCGTAAGAAATATTATGTTCAGTGCAACACATAGCTAAAACAGTTCTTTAATATGTCTGTTTTAACTAGATCCAATTATAATGTAAACATTCAAATTTTAATGTAACTCACTCCTGTTGACATCAATAGTTGCATTGAATTGCTTTTACCGGTACTACAGTTACCATGAAAACTTAGGAACATTATTTAATTCCAGGTGTGTTTGTAACTGCATCAAAGACCGAAAATGGTGGATATGACTATAACACAACTCTGGTTGTATTCTTATCAGAATTGCTCAAACTGGTAGTGTCAGCTGCCTTATACACAATCAGAAGAGAGTAAGTTCAGATAGTTCTTTAATCTTTTTCATTTTTAAGGCACAATGCTAAATTCCAATCAGATAAATATTGCTTGAGGCTTTTAAATTGTAAACATATTGATTGCAAGGTAGTTATAAACTTAGATTTTAAATTTTCTCAAGTAAGTAAGCAGATAGTAACAGCATTTACTATTTTGGTGTCATGGCCAGTCCTATAGCCGAACATTGTATGTTATTTCACAAGCAGATAGTAATAGGTATAGACATCAATTTGCTTGCTCTTCGGGCACTTCAAGGGTACTAGATTTCATGGAAAATCAATGTTTAACGCTTTTATGTAGCTTCACCTTGTCAGTATGTAAATTAGAATTTGTGTGGTGCCTGTCGTCTGTGTGTCTTGTACCAGACAAAATAGTTTATCCATCATTTGAATTAGTGCCACAGACTAGAGGTTACAATAGGCAATAGAAATAGAAATCCTCAATGACGATCAGACGATGATAGTGCATGGGCTCATTTGCTGCCTCAGCTTACAGTACTATGGTTAAAGAAATGCATTTCACATTTCCACAACATTATTTTTTCTTTAATAGTATTGGGAATAAAATTAACATACTTTATTGTTATGACTTGTTAGGTTGTCACACATTACAACCAAATAACTAAATACAATATAAGGCTCAAGTAGGAGACTATATTACGCTAGCCCCATTTTAAAAATAATCTATGGTAAAAATGGTTTCCGACATGCTGAACATAAATCATAGTACCTACTTAAGTATGCAAGCAAACTATAGTTTGCTTGCATACTTAAGTAGGTACTTATAAAGGTAGGTACTTAGGTGCTTATAAAGCAGTGAATGTACAATTTCTATGATAGAGAATGGGTTTGGAATTTGGATGGCCTTATCAATACAATACTATGAAAAATAGATAATAAGTACCTACTGCTTGTAGTTCAACAATAATAATGAGACCCACACTACCCTGCCTTATCATTGCATTGTTTCCTAGCACAATGCTCTATAAAATAAAGTTAGTTTACAATGTGACCCTGTCTATGCACACAATGAAAACATATGCTGCCTGGCAATTAGCACCTTTATCGTCATGTTGTACCTTCCAGACAAAAAACATTTTTAATTTAATTTCACCAAGTTGTGTGTTGTTATCCATCGCTCTGTGCTGTGGACTACTGTGGAGTTGTCAGCCCAGTTCTTAACAGCATAATGAATATGATTACTAACAAATCATCCATTAAAGTCATTATTACAATGCAATTAACTTTATTTCCTACATGCATACATGATAGGGTATATTTTACTATAGGTATTATTTTGCTTTAGTTAGGATATAAAAAGAAAAAATATGTCGAAATTGTGTAGGACTACTCACTAATTATTACATAATATTTTTATTATATCATGTCTAACAAAGATAATTATCTTTTTTTACAGGAATAAGCCGCACATCTTCAAAGCGGTTTTCGTAAATCGGAAGCTTTTGTACCTGTACTTTATACCATCACTATTGTACTGTTTTTACAACAATTTGGCGTTTATCAACTTATCGCATTATGATCCGACATCATACTACATACTCCTGCAGTTCAGGGTGGTTCTCACTGCGCTACTGTTCCAGGTAAATATATATACATATTATGTATATTTTTCATAAACCTTCATCACGATATATCCGCCCACTGCTGAGCACGGGCCTCACAACACTTTGTGATGACCTGATTCTCCAATCATCAACCACGAGGGCCCGGTCCGGATTGTTGGACCACATACCTCACGATGTTTCTCATTGTTTCAATAACTATACCTAAATTTGTTTATCTATTTATAAATGTAATGTAAGTAGGTAGGTATATTGTTGCACAAGTCTGATTCTGAGCTGTCAAACAGTGAGAACCGCACTACATTCGGTGTAGTAGTTTGGCGTGATGCGAAAACAAACACCATTTTTATATACTTAAGTATATTTATCTTACAGAAGTTGTCGCAGGTAAGTAATAAATATATAATATTATATGAATTGTATGCTATGTATGTAAGTACTAATATGATGTCATGTATCATTGTTTCAGTTCCTGTTCAAAAAGAAATTGGCGCTTATACAGTGGGTATCCTTAGGGATTTTGACATTCGGATGTATGTTAAAAAACTTCGATGCAGGATCCGTTCAGTCCAAAGAGAATACCGACGTTGTATCACAAATATTTAATATTTATTTCTTATCGATTAACTTTCAAAACTTTTGTTCGTGCTTAGCGGGAACGTACAACGAATACCTTCTCAAGAGTCAAGGCTCGAGCGTCGATATATTTTTGCAGAACGTGTTCATGTATCTCGATTCTGTGTTATGTAATTTAGTCATATTATTTTCGAAAGGTGAAATAGGCTCCGTGTTCGAGGACTTCGGTTCTTTAGCCGATACATTTGTGATTCTCATCATAATCAATAGTGCTGTTGTAGGTATAGTGACTAGTTTTTTCCTAAAGAATCTAAATTCGATTTTAAAAACGTATGCCAGTGCTCTTGAACTTATAATAACAGCAGTAGTTTGCTATATACTGTTCAATATATTAATTACGTGGTACACCATAGTGTCGATATGTCTAGTCATTGTTGCTGTAGCAATGTATTTTAAAAATCCAGTGAGTAATGTGAGTGCTAGCGAAACAGAGTCAAAGGACAAAGTCCCTCTTTTAGAAGTTACTACTGATAATAATAAATAAGCATTTGTTTTCTTTTGCCATTTAGGTACAAAATATTATTTACGTTCAGTTACCAATGAATTTAGTAGGTAAAAAGTAATTTTAGGTTCGTAATAAGTTAGTCTGTTCTAGGAAGGTGCCTAGGTTTAGGTATTTAATAAAAGTTTTGAGCAATATTTTTGACTTATATACTTTTATTAAATACCTAGGTACCTACCTATATTTGTACGAATATAATTAGTTTAATATACCTATTGTATTCAAACCGATTAATCGTTTTAAAAAACTAGTATTAATGTTTCGCGAACATCTAGGTGTTAAATTCGCGAACATCTTTTTCGAATATTTTAATTAGTTTTGAATCTCGTTAATCTCCTTGCAGACCAAAAGCTAAGCTATGCCAAAGCTAGTGCGTTTTGCAGATAAAAAGCTAAGCTAACTTGGTTTGGCTTAGCTCGCATACTTGTGTGCACACAAACACACAAGTATGGAAAAATTCGTCAGCTATGCGAGCTAAGCTAAACTAAGTTAGCTTAGCTTTTGGTCTGCAGACCGGGTAATTTATGAATATAATTATGTTTCATTAAAGATCACACGTAACATGTAAATAATTTATACTAAGTGAATATTCCTGTATATAAGTAGGGTAGGTACTCTCATTTTGCAATAGATTCTATTAAAATTAAGACTTATTTGAATCTTAGATTTGATTTAATTTGCGTATTAGAAATGTACCTAAGTAGCAATAAAAAGCAAATAAATAATACTAATAGCAATAAATAGCTCACTAATCTTAAAAAGTGTCATGCACAGTCTGCGACATAAGAGCATACCATATTAACTTGCAATTATGTATTCTCCCGTAAAATACTAATATGCGTTTAATAGTATACAGGGTGTATCGGCAAGCTGGTGTAGTAATATTGAAATGTGGGTATGTGTACCTGGTGATGAATCATTTGCCAGGATACTAAAACCTGAAATCGATAATCGATTTTTTCACTCAAATTGACAAAATAACTAAATATTACAACCCTAACATGATACGGATGACGTCACGTTACGCGGGTCACTGGCATTGAATTATTTCTGCCGCAAAGTGCGCCGCGCTCTTTGAATTTGCCGACAATATTTTAGGGTTCAGTATTGTAACAAAGTTGAAAGCCTCTAAAATTCATTTCAGATACTTACCGCCTTAGAATAGAATTTTGGTAGGTACATTACACGGAGCAGATATCACTCAGCCGCCAAGAAATACTTTTGTCAGGTTGCATCTGTCCGGGTTGGTACAAATTGGTAAAAAACATTATTTAAAAAACAAACGGAACCCTTAGTACTTTTACGAATTTTGTATTGACGGATTTGACGGCGGGCCTAGTTTTGTTTGAGTAATGCCGCCGGCTAGAGGTGTAAAAGTAACGAAACAAAGCGTACAGTCTTACCCAACTTATATGGCGCGTCGTGAATCTTCGTTCGCGCAGAAAATAAAGTACCTATGGTCCGAAGATTAACGAAAGAATGCTTAACACTTACAATCAACCTAAGATCACTATTATAAGGTTCATAATACACTGCAGCTGTTAGTTCCATCTCACTCATGCCACGCGGCGATCGCTAAAATGGCGGCGCGGCTGCCGACCAATAGCGGTCAATAGCATTTCCCGCGCTTTGAAAATTCATCTTCTGCGCAGGTAGAACTGCGATGTGCAACAGCTGCAGTGTATTATGATCCTTATAATAGTGATCTTAGGTTGATTGTAAGTGTTAAGCATTCTTTCGTTAATCTTTGGACCATAGGTACCTACTTTCTTTTCTGCGCGAACGAAGATTCACGACGCACCATATAAGTTGGGTACTACTGTACATGTTAGTCTATGCCTCAAGTTCACTGACATTGCCCAGCTGATAACTAGGGTTGAACGATGGTTAGTTTTGCAGGAAACTTTGACGTGTATTAATTCATTACCGTAACTACTTACAGATTTATAGTACCTCCAGACTATTTCGAAATATGTATGTGTATGCGTAGTTTCAGTATCACTACACCTTGCTGTTACACCTTGTATAATACGAGTACATCGACATTTTTAAAATGTTGGGACGATTTCGTCACTGACTTTAAACTTGAACGGTTATTAAGTGACGGTGTAGTAGACTTATACATTATATTTATTATGTGTTATGTTAATACTACATGAGACCCCCCTCATGTGGGGAAGTTGTTGGCGCAAAATATATTTTCGGGGTCATTCCCAGTTGTCACCCGCCTCCATGTCCCCAGTTGTGACAACTGGGCATGATTTTTAAAATGTGTCCCTATTGTCACCACTGGTGACGTCCCTCTGCTGACAAATGGGAATTGTTTTAAAGTGCGTTCCATTTGTCACCACTGGTGACGTCCCCACTGGTGACAAATGGCATTTGTTTCTAAAGCGGGTCCCATATGTCACCTCTGGCGACATAATTGGAAAATTAAATTCATACGTCCACAGTTGGTGACAAAGAATCTCTGGCGGTAGGTAAAACTAACCTATAATGTGAATAAAACAAGAATGTGCCTCAGCCCAATAATCATAAATTGTGTTATTAACCGAAATACTACCTGCGGTTGCTCTGATTCAGACCTAATCCGGGTGAACATGAAAAAAAATATATAACATTTAAGCAGTAAGTAATTTTATTTACATTCCAATGTGTATAACTATAAAGTCTATAATACATAATTTTCACTTCTAAAATCACAGTTAAAGAAGTAACTATTGCAACAAAATACTTTAAACATAATTGACTACTTACACATCTAATTTATTAACAGACTTGTAAACTAAAAACAACAACACCAAAAAAGGAAATAAAGGCGCATACTCACTAGGCGACACTCGATGAGACCTACAATAAAGAAAACTAAAGCAAAATAAACATGGTACCTATATTCCCAACGGCCCCTTTAACCTCCCCATCAAGGGGGCAGTTGGGAATTAAAATTCCCAGCTGCCCCCTTGGCGTAAGTAAGGAAGCCGATGGGAATTTGAATTCCGAACTGCCCCCTTCATGGAGAGGTTAAGGGGGCCTTGGGAATATACCATAAACATGTTGAAACGGACTAATGCATTGTCATCCAGTATGACTTGTGTTTCATGTATCAAGTCTATTATAGCTCATCGGAAATTTGAACATATAAACAGACAGAAAGTTACGCTAGTTAATAAAAAATGTTGTAAGTTATAATATTTTACAGTCCGTCCACGTAGCGGGTATTGCCTCAAAAATTCATGGTTCCGTACTTTTATTTTAACATTAGGCTGGCCGTTCATAGTTAGCCCGAGCTATTTGGAGGCAATTGCTTCAAGCAGTCTGTCAACAGCTCGAGCAGTGGACACCGCGTTTCTACAGCATGAGTTCTGTGGACCCTTTGCTACGTAAAAATCTAAAAATAAATGAATTCTAAATAGAGGTACACTCATAATATTACTAATAATAAAGTGGATCTAGATAATTATCATCTGAATAAACTTTGTAAGATAAATAACAAGTGAGTATAATTAAATAGGTAGATAATATTTGCGAAAAAAGCGCGTTGTCGCCAGTAATGTACCTACCTACTTAGATCTCCTCAATACTAGAATGAATTAATTATTTTGTACTTAACAACTTTGCTTTGAAATTTCTGCCGCTTAGTGATTATGCGATATAAAATGCTATCTACTACATTCACAAAGTAATGTATCATCCACCTTTATGTTTAATTTTAACATGTAAGGGCCCGCCACACTATAATATAAAACGAATTATTTCATAACGCGCATGACGCATTCGAATAAATAAGAATTCACAATAATAATTATTGCGTCCATTTCATTATTTTTTTTACCTTATGGCATTGCAGGCCCGCTGAATGTCGGCTTTCATATCCATTCAAATAAATAAACTATAGTTTAAAAGCAAAATAATAATAGATAATAATTGCCCCATTTCGTTCTTTACAATCATTAATATTCACAATAAATAAGTACTTCTTCTATTGAGCTGTATCACAAAAAACAGCACTTGTTACAATAAGGACACTTTCCACATCTTACATAATATCTTGGTAAACAAACTGGACAAACATTGCGATACATTGGTAGTCGGCAGTAGGCTAATAATTACTGTATGCCTAGTGTCAGTTTTTACGCGCTCGACATAGTACGCGTCAACTAGCGCTTTGTGTGAAGATCTTTCGTTCATAAACGCGCCGGTAGGGGCGCTGTACAGGATCTTCATACAAAGCGCGCGGTGACGCGTACTATGTCGAGCGCGTTAACTTGCCGCAAAAACTCACACTCAGGGCACTGATCTCAATATTATGTTCTCAACTCGAAGTTCATTATTGTCTAGCGCATCGAGAGTGCCTCGCTCTTCCCCAACGATAGAAACTAGGAATGAAAGGGATATTTCTTTTCCTTGGACTATTTTTAGTTAGGCCCTGCTAGGGCTTCGATCGTTATTTCGTACATTAATCCCAGTATTCAAAATCGTTACTATGCGGCTCACAGTACCCTCGGACGCACAGCGTAACAACCCCCATTCATTAGTTAAGTAAAGATTTGTGAATACGGGATTAAATAATCAGCGAAGTGAGTGGACGACGCGGACAACAACAAAATCGTCATAGGAAACGAGTAGGTATAATATAAATTGAATACAGTTAGTGCATTCAACGAAAGCCCGCCCCAGTACCTATTCGGCTGCGAGGGTGGGAAGTGCGTATGCTTTGAAGTGCATAGCAATATAGGTAAAGAACCTATAAATAGAATCATGCCTGTGAAATCCAAGAACTGTAATGTCGAGTTGTGCTGTTGAGTATAAAGCTGCATAATGAGCAGAGTTGCTTATCTTACTTTACAAATGGTAATTGCAGAGTAAGGGCATATACTGATAACAAGCGATAAGCGCGCGTTTACAGCTACAGGAGTTGTAGTCCAAGTGCCAACGCACATTGTTAGTACTTTTACTACAAGAAAACATAATTCACGTATAGCGCCTGTTATCCGAATAGCTGAAGTCAACATCAAATATAATTGATTTGTACGTTTTATTCAGTCTGAACAATATGTAGGAACCAATTCATATTATATTATGGCAATTGAAAAATATTGTCACAAATTATGTTGATTGGTTCATTTTTTTTTCAAGCCGCGTATCTAGTTATTATGGAATATTACGTAGAACAACATTCTAATATTCAATTCGAAGGGAGTTTTATTGTACCCTCCGGTCAATTAGCGACTCCAAGGAACCCCAATATGTTCTAATCCATAACATGGAAGCCCAGCAGTTTAACTCTTTCTTTCCAATTTGCTAATCTGTTAACACTATCTACAATATAATGGTAATAAACTGACTAACATTATTGCATCTTTACAATACTTAGATAGGTTTGTACAGCAATGTGGTGACATATTTCTTTCTGTATCTATGTGTGGCTGAGAGTACCATTACACCGTCTTTTATGGACAATGCATACAGATGATTCAACATCACATGATTGGGCTCTGGTAACAATGTTGGCTCGCACTGTAAATGAAATTAATGGATTACAAACAATGATCTTACAAAAATCTGCGACATTTTTGGAGCTAGTTTAATGCTTACAAATGTAGCACATAAGTTACACCAATGTGATTAAAAGGCTTGTGTTACCTACTTAAATTAGTGGTACACTGTCTTCGTCTCTAATCTAAAAATTCTACTGCACTTTACACTTTATGACAATAAGAAATAAGGAAACAGTCTCAGTTTCCCAACTATTTTAACTATAATCTAAATTTAAGTAAAACATATTGTACTTACGGAAAGTGGTGTGTCTTTATTCAGTATAACTTGCAAGAGATGTGGAGGCAATATAGGTGGCCCTGATACTTTTTCCCAAGGTTTGGATTGAGGAATTTCCTGAAAATATACAGATTAACACATGATTATAATTACGCTACGTTGGACCTATAGTAATGAAACAAATGTATTTGTTTATTTTGGGTTATAATATTATAACTCAAAAAAGATCAAGAAAAGGGTCAATCAATAAAGAAATTATTAGCGGCCTCAAGACTTGGGCAAATCAGTCTAAAAATGTAGCATGGAATGTTAGAAGTAGCTCACATTTTTTTTAACTTATATATAGGGTAGCATTTTACCACCAACTCACCAAAAGTTGTGATGGTGTGGACTTTGTGGTTAAAGGTAATAAACATGCTAAGTACTGGACGGGGCGGACTCTCAAAAACAGCTACTGAGTTAGCTAGGGTCAAACCTACAACCTGCAGGGAGCAAACCAATGACCAACCCAGCTAAGCAATCATTGTTAGATGTGATTGCAACATTAATTACCTGAGAATATTCAGTTTGAGCACTGCTATGGATACCTTCACTGTCCTTTGCAAGAGCTTGGAACACCTCAAAGTCTGACATCTTCACGGACACTAAATTGTTCTTTGATCCCATTCCATTGTCTATTACCTTCTGAAAAACAGAATAAAAATAAATTCAACACAATAAAAACCAGTTTCATTATATGTGTATTAATCCCTATCCTATAACCTGTGAAAAAAAGCAGGTATCAAATTCCATTCAGCCTTTATGTATAGAGCAGTGGTAATAAATACACTTAGTTAAGAGCCATAGGATGGTAGCAACCTTGAATTTATAATATTATTATTGTAGGATAAGGAGTACCTACATATACTCAAGGTCATTAAACTTACTGAATAGTTATTGATTTGAGATAACAACAGCAAGGACAACTCAGATATTCTTATATACAAATAATGTACCATAGGTTATCAGGGTACCTTATTGAGGGTTAAGACTTGCATTACAAGATATTGTGTGGTGTATATGAGTAGGGTGAAATACAATGAATCAAGATATAAAAAAAATACAAGAAGTCTTACCACTGATGGGTCGTGACGCCATTCTCCATCCACAAAGTATTTATACTGGTGTTCTCCTTCAGGAAGGTCAATTATAGTCACAAAGTCTCCATGGGACTTAACCATGGGCATTGTCTTCCAATCGGTAAATGTTCCACTGATGAATACCTATGAAAAATACAAATTTAACATAGATAAGTCTATCCATGGTCGAATGTAGGAACTTTGTGGCTTTTCCGTAGGTACCTTTGATCATATTTTTTGCTGAGTGTCATTTGCCAATTTGAGGCAGAATGAAATCTAGTGTAGAGATCATCAATTATCTTGGAATTACTCATGGCAATTGGCATATAGACAACTGCGCCTCTGGCTCTGCACAACCTCCTAATGTAAAGAATACAAGCAACTAACCTGCTTGCCTCCTCCGTCCCATTTGAAAACTGTAGGCAAGACCTTGATTTCATCAACTAATAACTTGCTGCTTTCGGTTAATGTATTGGACCTTTGCCGTGGTCCAGTATACTCTACTTCACTCTCTGGCACTGCTTTGGTATAATAAGGGGCTCCGTCTTCTATGTTATTTTCGTCTTCTCGACCGATGCGGTCATCGTCAATCTTCTTGTCGAAGGTAAACGCCTCTCCCTCTTTGGCGGGCGAGGACGGGCCCGCGTCTTGTGCCTTTGTTATAGAGTCCCTCTGCCATTCTTTTGGCTGATTACTACCTGCATTTCCCATAATAACACTGTCATAAAAATAAAATTTAATAACAAATCGATCGATGAACCTGCGACAAATGTTTTTCAAGGCGTGCTGTCAAACTGTCAAGTCAAATCAATCAATCGGTGTGTTATCTGTCATAAATTCGTTTTATTCCAGCAGTCACTGTCAGGTTAGCTCACAGCTGTTATTTTTCCGTTGTTTTTAATTTTGGAATCGCACGGTTTCTGCATTTAGCTAGTGGTGTCCAATATTTAAGTAGGTATCTACCATAGACGTAGTAGGTATCAGAAATAGACTTGACATCACAAAAGCGTAGGTATAGGTACCCGGGCCGAAAGGGACACACCTTAGCTGAGAAAAATCGAAAAGAACTCGTCCTCAACGTCGTAAAGTCGTAAGCCCGACCGACGACGTCGTCGTTCCGTTCAATCAATCAATTCAATCAACGAGCGAGCGACCGCGACGTGCGTGCGTGCGCTTTGTTTGAGTTTTGTTCGGTCGGTTAGAGGGTCGGTTGGGATTGGGACAGTTGGTCACAAATCACAAACGCTACGCTGTTGGTCAGAGAGAGAAATTTGCTTCCATATTTTGATTGAGTTACAAAACTGCTATTGTACCTATAATATACGTAGGTTTTATCATAATGTTTGTGTGAGAATACAGAATTTTTCCGCATTGCTGCTCCAAATTCCAATCCGTCTCGACGTTAAATATTACTTCCATTATTTGTCTCTTATTCGGGTTGAGCGAGGTGACGTACATGTCTCGGCATAAAGCGCTGAGAATATTATTAAAACAGTGCTAGGGATTGTTAACGTAAAAATAATGAACGATGAAAAGCAACCACTTCTTATTGGACCTATTATTACACCTATTGAACATGAGGTTCAGCCTGTTCAATTAGAAATCGATCCAGTGCTGAGTCCCGATAAACCTAAGAGTGAATACCACCCAGGCTCGGAAAGATGTCTCGAACACCCCACATCAAACTTCGATACGTTGATTCACCTCCTCAAGGGAAACATTGGGACTGGCATTCTGGCAATGCCAGATGCGTTTAAAAATTCAGGCCTTGTTTTCGGTAAGTTACGTTTTCAGTTGTACGTACATTAAAATCTTCCCATAAAGTTAAAAGTTAGTACCTACCTATTACCTTTTCGAATAGGGCTATCCCCTTTCTCCACAAAAGCTTTGTTTCACTAGTCTAAAGCAATAATCATCTTTATTAAGATTAGTTTAAAAGCATGAGCCCTCTGTCATTCAGTAAGTTTAAAATATTTTACTGCATCTCTTATTATTTTTTATTTTGAAACTAAGAATTTCATCTTAACACAAATCACAAGTAGTACCTACCTACTATTGACTCATTATTTTATCAATAAATCAATATAAAAATAAAATAAACTTTATTTAGACAATCAATATGAATCATTATGTATCCATACTTATTTTATTTTTATTTACAACAAGCTGTTGCCTGTGACTTCATCTGCATTTATAAGTACAGCTAGTAAGAATATAATAAATATACCCATAGGATTATAGTCATCATTGTCTCTGTCGATATCTCTACAACATCCTTATCTCTAATCTCCTATCTTCTATCTCCCCATCCCCGCAGCTCAGCTGTTCAGTCATAGGGGTGTATAATCTAAAGGGTACCTCATGATTTCCACCCCTTGCTTTGCCACCTTAAGGGATGAATTTATGCAAAAAAGCAAGCTAAATATGAATTTTCTGATTCCTAACTTGAGGCATTATGGATTGCCCATACAACCTTTCAACCCCTATTTCACCCCTTACAAGATTATTTTTCAAGACAAAAGAGAACCTTTGCCCGTCTCATAGGTCCAATCTATCCTTATACCAAACTTCATTGAAGTTCGTTCAGCCGTTTAGCTGTTAAAAGGTAACAAACAAACAGATAACAGAGTTACTTTCACATTTATAATATTAGTATGGATGAATTATTATACCTAGCCAATTTTTTACAGGTGTGTTTGGCACATTGATCATGGGTGTGATATGCACACACTGCATGCACGTCCTGGTCCAGTGCTCACATGAACTCTGCATCCGGAGCCAGCGGCCAGCCTTGAGCTTCTCGGAAGTAGTAGAAGATGCTTTCGCTTCAGGCCCAGTGGCACTCAGACCCTATGCTAAGAAAATGAGGTAAGTGGCTACAAGTTATGTTTTGCCCGTTTCGTTAAGTGGCAATATGGTTGAAGATGATATACATGCTCAGTCTATAAAATGAGGCTGGCTCTCAATCAAGGATTGCTACTGAACACCCTGATAGGGTTTTGGTGACAGATTTTCTACTTCTGGGTTGTAGCTAGCCAAGATTGTAATTCTATTTTTCATATTAGCAGCGTAATATACTCCATGTCACAATAATAATGATCAATAAAATATTCATGAAACCACAATAAACCAGTTGGTAGGTGATAATATAATAGCTAAAAATCAAAAGACATTTCTAATAATATTGTAACTAACTTGATACTAAAAAAACTGGCCATCAAACCAGTTTGGTATAGAAAAAACTAACCTTGAGGATCAGCATAGAAGTAATAGAATTTATAAGAGATGAGTTTCAATATCGGCTAAACAACTACAATGCCTTTCTACTGTGCTATGCTTACATGTACAGATTCATTTTTATGTTTGGTTTAGTTTCTATTTAGTTATATAGAAAGATTGATGGAAATTTGATGAAATATAATGAGTCAATACAACCCACTTCTTAATCAAATATATATATACATAACGCTAATTTTTACCTGTTTCTGCCATGTTTTCGACATTTTAATATAAACAACTTAAAGGTATCTACTCCCTACAATAACACTTTCATTTACCCCCAGTACAAAGCAAAAATAATCTAGGCAACATAAAAGTAGGTACCTACTTTATACTAATTTCCAATAAGTTGGTTTATGTCAATCGGTTTATGACTGATAATTTAGTTAAGATTTTAACTCAAGGAACTAAGTGCCGTTTCGTGCCGCATTGATAACGTCAAAGGAAATTTACAGCTTTTTATCATAATTGTTTATTTACATGCAAATATAATAACCGTAGCGACAGCGTTACGAAAACTTTCCTATTTGCAAGTATTGGTAAATATTCCTGGGCTCTAAATCAATGTTAATTAAGTATACAGTAGTAATTGTACCTTTGGTGATAATTACTGACTACTTACTGACCCATTTCCACTTCCTATCTGCAATTACCATTATGATATTATACTTATGTAAGTAAGTACCTATAAAATATTATGGAATTATATTATTTAAACAACAGTAAATCAGTAAATGACTGATGTCTGTACCTTGAAAATGTTATCGTATAGAAAAGTACTGAACCAATTGCAATGCGGTTTTTATCATTTAGTAGCTTAAAGTCCGGTCATCTAAATCCAATCAGTAGAAACAGAGTTCTTGAAAAAAAAAACACGCGAAGCAATGATTACGTAAAATAAGGCGCGAGGATACTCAAGTAAATAATATATGCCTAGTTCCTATTATACTTTAAAGACATACGTAGACATGTATATTGTATACCTACTTACGGGAATTCCTACTAAAAAATTTTGCTGGTTTTTTAAATATAATTTCATGACTCATCACATATTTGTGCCCCACTAAGAATATTAAGAGGTAACAAACGTTCCCCTTAAAAATCCCCTTATTAACTTGAAAGCTAAGTAAGAGCAAGTACGTAAGATAATTGGATATAATAAGACTGTGCAGAGAGTGTCACTCTTTGTGTCTTTGTAAAAAGTAATAACGACCTATTCATACTCAGCGGCAAATAGGTACACTGTGTCAAGCTGTATTCTGCAAGATAGGTATAGTCCGCTCACGAAATTTTATCGGTGCTTTATTTACGTGAGCATAAGTGCTAGTTTACAGAAAGTGTGTAGGTATATATATCTATTGTTTCAGGAACATAGTCAATGTATTTCTGGTATTAACACAGCTGGGCTTTTGCTGCGTCTATTTCCTATTCGTCGCTACCAACCTGCGGGACACGATGTACTATTTCCACGTTAACATGACAGTTCATACATATTTAGTGCTGTTATTCCCTCTCATCGTGGCACTGGCTATGGTGAAGAACCTCAAGTACTTGACACCAGTATCACTGCTGGCTTCCATAATGACGGCTTGGGGCCTGGTCATAACATTCTACTACATACTGCAAGATTTGCCAAATACAAATAAGGTGGCGCATTTCGCGAGCTGGCATCAGCTGCCTCTATACTTTGGGACCGCTATTTACGCTTTCGAAGGAATAGGAGTGGTAAGTTTGGGCTGTATTTCATATTTATTATGTAACATACAATTTATTTAATTAATATTGACTGCATGCTCTTATCGTATTTATCAGCTGTGGGAATATTATATGTACGCTTACTTAGATAAACTGCAATAAATTTATTCATCGAGTACCTAGATCATACCAAATGGATACGCAAATAAGTGCCCCATTGGATACACATTGAATCCTGTATCGCACAGATTATGATAAATATTTAGTTCGTTTTCGTTTATACATAATATTGTATCCCTCTGACCGATATACTTTTTAAATACACACACATCACATCGTACTGTGACACAGGCTTTAGAGAGAGACTAATATACTATAGAGAGCCATATCACGTACCCAATGCGGATTGGTATTATGTCACTGAAATAAATACCCATGTCCTTGATACGAAATTGGCACATAAATAATTTAATCAGTCGTTTGCTCGGTCGAGGGTCAAAGCCGGGAGTCGTTAGGTTGCAAATGCTTTTGATTGTTCAATTAAGTCATTCTTCATCTTATCCGACAACCACGCAATGCAAGCCTCGTTATGAAAATGTTTCATGTAATTTGCCATCGGATTATATTTTTTGTTATGCATGTGCGGCACATGGCCATATCAGATGGATAACAGTAGGTTTTCGTCAACACGTAGGTATTACTCATAGATTCAGATGTTTTTAAGTACAATATTTATCTCATAAAGGCTGTATTTCACTAATACCTCACCTAGTAATTCAGGACTTTTCGTTATACCGGTTATCGATCGTTTCGGTTTGATATCGTTCGATTTATCACACTGAACTCCGTCAACTCAACATGGTGCTGCAATTGAATCGATCGATATTCCTGAATAAAGCTCAAGTTGCGATACGAGGCGATATCGAATCGATTCGGTTTCTTATCGAACGGTTCTGAATTATATGACGAGAATGCGATCTTGGATACACTGTATCTATGCATAGTAAATTCATGAATATTAATTATTACGAATCACTCCGGCTTTTTTTCGGTTTGGATTACATTTATAATTATTGTGCTCTTTTACATTTCAGATTTTACCATTAGAAAATAATATGAAAACACCAGAAGATTTTGGTGGTATAAACGGAGTGTTGAATACCGGTATGGTTATAGTGGCTGCCTTGTATACGGCTATTGGATTCTTTGGATACCTGAAGTATGGAGACGATGTTGCTGGCAGCATCACCCTGAATCTACCTAATACATTGTAAGTTTTACTTCGATAATTATTCTCTGAACAAAAAATCTACTTTAATAGTAATATCGCGTCACAATGACGTACATAGATTCTGTTCCTTAGTTTCTCTGTATCTAAATAATCACCATCTACGAGAGCTATGGTCCTAGAAATACCCAAATTCAGATCAAATAACTGTGTTTCACATAAATATTTACTAGTGCGGGAATTAAACCTGCAACTTTACGCTTCGCAGTCATATCAACAGTATCAGTTCACTAACTACGTCAAGGAGGTTGTCAGTGAAATATTACTGTTTTTCAGACCCCTCATATTATGGGACTACACTAAAGTACCTACTTACAAAAGGTATCCTAACTTCATCATCGAATTTTAATAAAAAGTTTGTACAATGAACTTACATTCAAAAAATGTTTAGGGAGAAAAAAATATGGCATTGATCCAAATTATAATATTATTTTATCGATAATGCCGTGTCTGTTTCCGCAACACGGAATAACAGTTACTCCTAATAAATAGATAAGCAGCATACTCGTTATGTAGTCTCGATAGCATAGTGCGGGTATCGTCTGTATTTTCTACGCGGGCAGTCGACCGGGGCTCAGAGATTATCTAGTCTAGGTCATTACTCTCGTTATCGCCATACGCCCCTATAAGCTTATATGAGAATTTATCTACATTATCTTGCAGGTTGGCGCAAACTGTGCGAGCCGTGATGGCCGCGGCCATCTTCCTGTCATACGGACTGCAGTTCTACGTCCCGATGAGCATTGTATGGCCGTTCGTCAAATCGAAGTTATCATCCGAACAAGCGCTGAAATTCGGAGAGGGGTTGACCCGACTCGTCCTCATTACCGTCACATGTTAGTATATTCGCCATTATCGTTATAATAATTATCGTTTATTTGTTATGCCTCATTTACACTCAGAGGCAGTGAACAGGGAAGTAGGCAGGATGAAAGTAAAAGCGAAGTGAGTGGGCTGCGAGAGAAGCAGGGGCAGGGGATGGGTCTAAACAAGGTTAATAACATTTCACTGACTTTTATGACTGATAATTATCTTTCCTCGTTCTTCGTCTTGATAAATGTATAAAATAACATTATGTTCCTAGGTAAAGATAGTACAGTACAGTTGTTAAATTTATTGAATCGAACAAAGAGAGCAATGAAAGTCGAAAAGGTGATATTCCCGTTCTCGGCGGTATCTAGAAAGGTCCAAAGTCGCGCGAACATGATTAAAAAAAAAAGTAAACCTGCTGTAAAATGTGGGCGGTCGCTAGGTTATCACGTACGAAACAATCGCGCGAGCAAACGCATGCACGGGTATCATTAGGGTGAATGAGAGATGCCTTATCTAAATGGCTCAATGTTGTTTGTTGTGTGATGTAGGTACCGTTATCTGTTTCGTTAATTACCTCGTATCGCGTTTCAGTTTCGGCGGCCGCTCTGATTCCGGACCTGAGCGGTATTATTTCGCTCGTGGGCGCTTTCAGCAGTTCCGCTTTGGCGCTCATCTTCCCGCCGATCATCGAGATTATGACTCTGTGGCCGGACCAGCTCGGCAAGCGCAACTGGAAGCTGTGGAAGGACGCCGCCATTATCCTCTTCGGGATCACCGGCTTCGTATTTGGTACTTACACGAGCGTAAGGAATTTGTTTATGCATGTATCCTAAATAATATGACTAGACGGCTTACGGAATACCAAAGATGTTATTTACAATCATGACAATAATTGTACGTAGCGGCGGACCTTTCTATGAGTATACAATTGTTTTGTGATATTTTATAGCTTAATTATTGCTTTTTTTATTGTATTTGCAATTAGGCTTCTCTTGTAAACCCGATTTTAATGTGTACTTAACCGAGTAGTATAGTGGTTCAATAAATAGCTTAATCCAAATAAGTTTTGTTTATTGCCTCAGCAATAAACTCGGCATTTAAATCTTATTAGTCCAAAAGTATTAATGATCCAAAAGTACGTAAATAAATCTAAATACATACTAGTACATACTTTGAGCTTAAGTTTAATGTTTTGTTAACGTGTAGAGATAATACATTATATTTATAAACTAATGGAAAAAGGTGACTGTAGATTACCCAGAGACTATACGAATAATTTATTATTAGCCTAAACAAAGTTTATTCATGTATTCAGTGTTAAATTTAAGCAGAAATTATTCCAAATAGTTATGTATTTAAAAGTTCAAAGGTTAATAAACTAAGATAAATGTTATAGATCTAATCTAAAAGTGATTACCTAATTTACATTCCTATGAAATTATTACGTACCAAATGTGTACCTGGTGGTATTCTTTTTATATTATTTTTTATTATTTAAAACAGAAAAATGTGTTTGTTGTATATTGCTGTTATTATTTTTAATCTAATAGAGATAAATACTTTTGCACCTTGAGCGGGATCTGAAGTTTTTAAAACTATGCACAAAATATTACTGTTTTTAATTTTATTTTTCTTTACCGACATTATGTTGTAAATTATTTTTCCTGTAGATTTTTACGTTTGACTTTTGTGTGTAAGTGAATTTATTGTTATATTACTTATTATTGTGAAAAAGTTCGGTTTTTAGATGCACAAGCCAAAATACTATGAGTTTACTTTACATTGTAATAATATGCGGCCCAAGATTGGATAGGCCCTTTTACATTTTTAGAAAATGTAGCATGAAATGAGTAATATTGAGAGATAAGATAAACTTGTTTGTTACTAAATTATTAACATTCTAATGAATACAACTATGTACGCAAAACAAACTTGATTAATGTTATTTTTGTTTCAATAGTAACAAATCTGTATCCATTGCTTAAATTATTCGTTTAAAAAATTCGTTTAAAACGTGATACATAATTGTAACAATGTAATGACATGCCTACGTATTTAGCAAATTAGTACATGATGCTTTAAAATATGTAGGTATATTATAATCGAAAGTTGGTGCGATATCACCGATCTCACTACGCTGGTATATTCGTATGGCGTATTCTATATAATATAATTATGTTTAAAATAGGCGTGGTCATGCTGATTGGTGCCGTGCGCCTATTCACAGTCACTACACAAGCGCATTGTATGTTAAATGTTTTGTTCGTGCCAGCTTTAGATAATCATAGTACCTACCTACTATAATAATATGCTATTGGTTCGATGTCTGTGATTTCTATTTAAATATTATAATATTATGTTGCCTATGTCAAAAATATAATATGAAATATGAAGGTGCAAAATTATGCAATGTTTTTGTTGTTACCGTAGAACCCTTATTATTAGAAGTTCTGTCAATATGACCCAAAAATACTAAAGGACAGAGATAGGTAGACCTAGAGCTCGTATTTAAGTCCTCTATGGATATGGCTAACTCGGGACTTCCCTAATTCCCTAACAAAGGAAAAATAGAGGGAACCTATTTCTGACCATGGATAGACCTGCCCTCTGCCCGTGGCGGCGGGGTGGGCCGGCCGGGGTGATCACTACGCCCATAGGTACAGTAGCCAGTCGTAGTAGTCCCGCTTTCTATGTGACTGCTACAACGAATACTCATAGAACACTAGTATTTATTTCCTCTATGTTTAACACAACGGGTAGCGTCCGTCGCGCTCGTGCCCCGTCCCGCCGCGGTCGCGCTCATGGATATCTACCAGTATCTCGCGCCGGGCGCTGCGGCGACGTGACGCGACCGCTAGCACCGCCCTGGGCGCGACGGTTGTGTGGCGTGTACGTACATTTAGTACCTACCTACCTATACATTAAATTTACTCTACTCCCTAACACCAGTAGCGCCGCGCCGCGCCGCCCGCCCCGCCCCGTCCCGCTGCACTCGTTGTTTGACATAGTCATTACCTATAACGCCGCGCGAGTCGGCCATTGTGGTTTGATTTGCAAAACAATATATAGGTACATTAGAAAAGAATACTTGAATAATTAGCAATGTATGTCCAACAATATCTCGATGACTGATAGACTATTAAAATAATCCAATCGAATAATAGATACAATTAATCGATTCCTTATTTATTCCAAACGATATTTCCGAATACAATTCTTATTTATCTGTGGCTTGCAGGAGTATGTGATTCAACCTTTATTTCAAATCGTAGATTCATTCATTCCATCAGCCATAGCTGTGAATGTAAAAAAAAAATATGTTCATTATTTAAAAATACTAAATAATGTGCCCAACTGCCCACGGACGTAACATAAAAATAAAAACCACTAAATTACTTTTGTTACATAAAGACTGCGTGTGTCACATACAATTTTAGAACATTTGATGTAAATGAAAAAAACACTTTATACATAGACGAAGCATCACAATCTGTGACTTTATACGACAAAGTTTTTGAACGGAAACTTATCTATCTATCTTCTTTCAGTACCGTAGAACCTTGCAACATTGCCCGCTTTTTTACTATTTTTTAAGATAGCACAAAAAGGTTTAGCTTCATTCAAAATGTAAATATGCAGTTATACAAAGCGCAATTAAAGGAATGTATATATCCAAACAAATAGTCATTATGTTAAATATATACGGATAAAATTACGGTCAAAGAGGCGGGCAACTTTATCAGCAATTTCTTACAACATTGCTCACCTTGAATATTCGAGAAACCGTAAGCTCTATTGCTCTGATAATAAAATATATCTTGAGGAATGGTGTAAAGATGAAAACCCAGTTGACAACAAGCTAAAATACCTTATAGTTTTTTTTTAAATGAGGTGGGCAACTTTGTACTACCCTCCAGATCTACTTTCATACAAAGTGATGTGAGGTGCTAGGGCTGCTACAAAAGAAAAATCTCAATATTACCTATATTTTTGTAATTTATTTAAATTTATTATTACAAACAATGAAAAAAATATATTAAATAAGTAGGTAGGTAACTAGGTAGTACCTACCTATCAAGATATTACGTAGGTATCAATTTATACAATTATGAAAATAAAGAACAAAACTAAACTTGCACCTTGGTATGCCAAACTTATTATACCTAGTTATCTCTTTGTTCCTACTTAGTTAGGAATTGTAAATACAATTCAAAGCAATAGCTTAGGAAGTTATTGAGGTACCATAGGTACTTACCTACCTACTTAATATATTTTAGACTGCCACCATATTCTTCTCAAATTAAGTTAATACCTGGGTAGGTACCTATTATGTAATAATTACCTATTATTTATTATTATAATTAGTATGTACTTATGCAGAATTTTCAATTTCTAAAAGTGTCAACCCTAACACCATTTTTGCGGTGGGCAATATTTCAAACTCTTTGCTGCGGAATGTCTCACTACTTTGCCCAGTTAAATTTCTTCGTAATAAAGCGACCTACAACACAGAATAAGGAATTAAACTCATCGCCAATAAAGCGTTTTTAAGCACATGCAACTTGACTCATCTGAAACAAGTATTTTGGGAATAGCACGGTAAAATCTGCGACACGGAATTGACACCACCTTCGACTACCCCTACTTTGATGGCCGCTGTCAGGAAATTCAGCGAAGTTAGGAACACAACTAATAGCTTGTATTGCCTTAAATATGTCTGAGATTTACCCAAACACTCAAAACTGTTGCTATCTTATAAACTAAATTTACCACGACAACTTTTGTTTATTTTTCGGGTTTTGGCAAAGTTGTACTGCAAAGGCAATGTTGTAAGGTTCTACGGTACGTGAAATGTCATTCACCGACAACAAATTAAAAAATGTCGGAATCGTGTCAAGACGGTAATTGTCATGGAAATAATGAATTTGGACCCGACGAATCACCTACGAAGCTTATCGTCAATTACATTCCTGAAGTCATGACCCAGGATATGATGTTTTCACTTTTTTCGACTATGGGTAAACTGGAAAGCTGTAAATTGATAGCCAACCGAGGGTATGGGTTCGTCGAGTACAGTCGGCCTGAGGACGCAGTCAAAGCGCGGAAGGCCTTCAATGGGCTCCTGATGCAGAACAAGACGTTAAAGGTGTCTCACGCGCTGTTAAATCCTGAGCTGAAGCCTCCCACGAAGCCCGAAGCGGACTGGAACCTCTACGTGTGTAACCTGCCTAATGAACTGACCTTGCAGGACTTACATGGACTATTCGCACAATTCGGCAAAATAGTTAATTCTCGCATAGCTGCCGGTATAGCGTTCGTTCTATATGAGCACCAATATGAAGCTGAGAGAGCCATGCAAAACATTAATGGTACCACACCACCCGGTTTTCTACATCCATTAACAGTTAAGTATGCCAATAAAAGTAATCCTAATAAACATAAAAACAATAACAATAATACTTTTGCTAAGAGTGTCCTTGTGAAGCCTTATCATTGGATCAATCACTTTAACGCTTTAGGAGACCATAATTCTCCGAGCACATGGTCCATTTACATTTATAATATATCTCCGGAAGTGGAGGAGTTGACGCTTTGGCAGTTATTTGGTCCTTATGGTGCTATTGTATCTGTTAAGATAATTAAGGATCATGAGACTAATAAGAGTAAAGGGTTTGGCTTTGTTACCATGAGAAATTATGACCAGGCGGCGATGGCAATACAAGCACTCAATGGTTACGTGCTGCACGGGCAGCCTCTCTCGGTGAGTTTCAAGACTCAAAAGAGATAATGTCCAACATAAGACTTATTTAAACTTTACAATATCAATACAGTAAGACATAGGCAAAAGCAATACCATTTTATTGATTGGCAATACAGAAACTGCATATTGCAATAATATCTTAACTTAATTCTGTGTACACTTATAAGTGAGTGGTTGTTTGACTCTTGTTGAAAATGATTATATTACTTTGAGCTATCGACATTGTTGTTAAGTTTGTTTATGAATAATAATTTATTCAGTTTGCTCGTTAAATGTTTCAAGTTTACTAGAAGTTTAAGAATTGTATTGGAAATGATTGTTGTTTGGAAGATCAACATCAGTTGTGAGCTCTTTACTTATTTATGCTTTCATTATTTTTAACTATTATTTAAGTATAATAAAACCAATTAAATGAAAGTGCTTTACAAGATCTTACTAAATGATAAGCCACATTGAGATGTTTAATCAGCTACTAGTTTTAGTTGTACACTTTTTATAACAATGATGTCTATTTAGGTAGTGAAAACGAAATCTAGATTATATCATATTTATACATTTAGTATAAAAATTTGCTGAATTAAAGTTCATTTTCACAATTTTAATATGTGTTTTAATTATGTTCACCTTCACATGGGATATTTTATGTTACTTGTTTGTGTTGACTGTACTGTATAAACTTTATCTGAAACTATTTAGGAGTAGGCACTGTTGGTAAATTCAATAATTTGATTGTTTAGGTGCTACATGTTGCATTTAACTATACTGATGAATAATGATAGTCTCTAATTAATTTATTGTGATGTGTTCTAGAGGTATATCTGAACTACTAAATCATAGAACTAAACCAGAATTGGTGCATATAATTCCAACCCACTACAGAAGTGTATTTGATTCTATTAGATATACCTAAAGCCAAATAAATGCAAGGACATAATTTACTATGACAAATCTGAAATGTCATGTTCAAAAGATTGAGTAACCTTGCCTTGCTATCTTGCAGATAAAGTTATTCAGAGAATTGATTTATTTTAATGCTTTATCTATTAGAATATCTGACCACCCTTTGGCTTCCATCAGTTACGTGCGGTAATCTCTTTGATCTTAATTAATTAATAGGTACCTATTGATAAGTTTTCCATGTCCTGTGATCGTACCACTGCAGTGCAGTATTTTGTGCGAAGTAACTCATTCCTAAGCTGTGTGGTTATGCGATAGTTCGCAATATTCCTGGTAACCGAGTGATTTACTTACTGCCTATTGACACGCATTTAGGGATAAGTTTTGCAGAGGGTATACCTACTAAGTTTGAAGAAGTTCAATAACTTTCCGAGGCATTGCACCAATTCAAATAAAAATGAAACCGCTGATCGCGTATTCGAAACGCGCATGCGGGAAAGAATCAATAACGCGGTAACTTCATTCTGTCACGCAACGTTGTCGGTCACCGGTGTATGGAAATTAATAACACCAACTAGTACTCGTTTCTAGGATAAATTGTGGGGGTATTGTTTCTCAGTGCACTGGCTGCCCTGGCGGACGCCGAGACTCCTCCAGCGGCGGGAGGCGTCGGCCTCACCGTGAGTAGCAAGGTATGTCCAAACTCTATCCTTCAACATGTACATTTTAGATAACTTCTGTTTACGCCACCAATTAGCAGAATTACAACTTGTTTATTTATTGTTAAGTAGGTCACGCTAGGTGTATCCATTTTGCCTTGTTTAGAAATTAGGAGTTAATAGTAACTTCCACGTAATCTACGTCGCGGACTAATGGATGCCCGCAGTCCCACGCAGTGTATTTTAGTATCAGATTTGGCGGATGGAAGAATGGATAATAACAACTCTGAACCGACTCTAACGCGTACCTATATAAAAGAGACCTCTGAAGCTCTAGGTCTAATTGATATTCTTACCTAGATCGTTAAAGGCTAATAGATGGATGTGCTAGATTCTAGAATCTAGTACACTGACTCATGCCCACGGAGGATGTTATAATGCCTAGTAGTCTAGGGCATGCTTACATAGCGATTTTTATTCGGTTATAGTGTCTCCACGTGGTTTTAACCACGGTACCTATTTGTCAATTATTATAGTTACTTTACTATATACCTATATACCTTACTCATATAGAGACACATAGAGCATGTAAGATCGGGCATATATTAGGAGATATAAGTACGTTGATTATATACAAGATTGTAATAATTCATCTAGGTAGGTCACGGTAACTTAATATAGTTTTTACATTATCTAGATAGCTATATATATACCTATAGGTACTTACTTATATACCTAGTAAATGAGAAAGATGGAAGGAATGGTATTATATTATCTACCCACCTCTAACAACTAGAATTGAGGCATGAAGCATGAGCCAGGACTGCTGTGTAGCTATAGAGAAAACGGAACGGAATTCTTGACGAAACCTAACTGGAATCTCGGAATCGGCTCTAACGATTTTCATGAAATTCAGTATATAGGGGGATTAGGGGGTTTCGGGGGCGATAAATCGATCTGGCTAGGAATCATTTTTAGAAAATGTCATTTTATACGTGTTTTTTTATGATTTTTTTCTTTAAATATCCAGTTCATTTATTTTTATTATCCTATCGGTAAGATCGAAAAATATTATTCATATTTCATCATTTTATTAGTAATTCGCACTTAAATATAATTTCCAAAATACACACAAAAAAATACCGATATTTATTATTGATCTAACAACATCAGCTCTCTAGGAATATCAATGCTGCCTAATATTTCATGTTATTAGTTTACGTTATTACCTACTTAACTACATTTTCTAATTAAAGGTTCCTTTACACTAGGTACGTTAAAGTTGTTTTTTTTACTTGTTTTCATCCGAAGTGGTTTTCATGGTCCGTGTGCAGGTGTACCCGAGTCCGGGGGCGGCACGCGGCGTGTGGGCGCTGCCGCAGCCGCCCCCGTGCACCATGGCGGCGGAGGAGTCGCTACCTCCCTGCTCGCCGATGTCGCCGGACGCGCCGACCGCCCCTCCGCGGACCATCACAAGTCTGTACCACCACTCCGACCTGCACCAGCTTATCTTCGAAGCCGTCAGATCAGGGTACGCCATTTTGTCACAGATGAAATGCAGCACAACCCAGAGAATGGTTGTTATGATCATTATGAAATATTAGCTTAAGTACCTAGATACTTCGCTTCGAGAAATATACTTAAGTATGATTAGCGGTAATATAACTCTCCTAATCACAATTCTACACCAGTTCATATTTTTATAAGAGTCTATTAGAGTTGCGTTACACACGAACACGCGTGGAGAGCAGAGTTGCCATACAAGCTGGCTACTATCAGCTAATAAGTAAGTACTTCCTCATGAATTCATCATCAGCCCATTTTCTTTCTTTACCGACTATCACGTGTCGTTTTATTTCCCTCTAACAAAATTTCAACACCTCATAACAATGACATAACCACTCAACCTTTGCTAGTAATCATATAAGACTCGGCAGGCGAGCGCCTAGTGTATAATAACCACATTTTATAGGTAGAACTTACTGCAATATAGTTAGATATACTTATTCTTATTAACGTCCGCTTACAGGGAAATGATCTACTTAAATAATTCAGCCTGTAACTGTCCCACTGCTGGGCAAAAGCCTCCCCTCACTTTCGTGAGGAGGGTATGATCTACTTACTCGCTATAAATATAACGAATTTTCGTTCACACACTAGCTAGTTTGATAGGGTTGGTAGAGTTTCCACTCTATACCTATGTGTCATCAATGTTTTGACCGCAGTGAAGTGTCCGAAATCGAGAGGCTGGTGGAAAAGCTTGGCGTGGAGGTGCTGAGCGCGCGGGACCAGCACGGCTACACCCCGGCGCACTGGGCGGCGCTGGACGGCAGCGTGGCAGTCATGCGGTACCTGGTGGAACGGGGCGCGCCCATCGACCTCTCGTGCCTTGGGACTCAGGTCATTAGTAGGCTGCTATAACTGACCTACTTACTTACCCACATTAAATGTGCAAATTACGCCCTCTTAGTTCAAACATAACTGTAAGTTATTAGGTAACTAGACTACCCTACAACGCTATTATTTGATCATAATAATATACGAGTATACGTAGCATCTGAATAAAGTCATCGTGAAATAATAACATTTCCGACTTTAATCAAATACGCTATTATATAATAAGTAATATGATACACATATCCGCGACATATTATCCTACGATACGATACGACCCACGCATAGGTAGGTAGGTATAACTTACTAAGCAACGAGAGAGACGTTACATGGAAACGAAAACTTACTTACAAAAACAGTTTTAGTAAGCTACCTTTTTCAAATATAACATTTATCATCTAGATAATACGTAAACCCTAGTGGATGGGTACCTAATAATGAGCGCAGTGAGAAAATTAGCTGAGATCATAGTAGGTACATTAATCCTAAAGTTTTATAAATAGATATAATAAGTTATTTGCATTCTACAAGAGATGTTCGTATAACAAAAATCTGATAAAGCATCTGAGAATTAGTAAGATTTTCAGAGCTATATACTGAGCCAGCCTACAAGTCTGAGTCATTATAATCAATATCTACTCACGTTCTGCACCTCTGCGGCTCAATTAGGTAAGTATTTGGGCTTGGCAGCTGTGTAAGCAATAACGTTACGTTTTGGTGATTCCAGAATGTATGTTACTTATTATAACCTGACATGTTTTTATATTTTAAGCGTAGGTATTGACTTAGCCCCATTTACAAACTGTCACCTACTACCTAGAAATAAATGTTCTGATGTTTGTTTTTACATGTGAAGAAAGTATAAGTTCAAGGCACTTGATGTATAAATGTCGTAGGCCGACTGCAGTATGGTTTTTACTGTTTGGTTACTTAGGTACTTACGTATACATATATAAAAACGATGTTCTGTGTTGCCACAAACAAGCCCCGACTCAGCAAACGCTAAGGCTATAAGGCTTCGTAAGTTATACCTTATACTCCCAGTTGTCGCTACTGGCTCCGTCCCCAATGGCAGCCAATGGGAAAAAATCCCATAGTACCTACCACTGACGATAGGAAATAGGTTTTCAATCAGAACCTATTTTTGAGGTGTTCTTCTCATTCTTCATGACAGGGTCCTCGGCCAATACACTGGGCATGTCGCAAGGGCCACGCGTCGGTCGTGCAGGTCCTTTTGCAATCTGGGGTCGCTGTCAATGCTGCTGACTTCAAAGGTAACACTTATCCACTCATCAACCGGCAGTTTGTCCATTTACACAAATGCAGCTAAGGAGACTTATTAAAATTTTCACGTAATTTCAATAATTATCTTTCTTGGAATGGGATCAAGAATTCATATTGTAACCGATAACAATTTGGTTTCTGATTTTCTTCAATAATGTCTGAGGCAGGTCAAGCGGGCAGTAGGTATCTATACCTACTTACCTTAATAATAAATATGATCATGTTTTTAATTTTCACAGGGTTGACCCCTCTAATGACGGCCTGCATGTATGGGAAGACCGCCACTGCTGCGTATCTTCTCGGCATGGGGGCAGCGACCAGACTGTCCGATATCAACGGAGACACAGCCCTCCACTGGGCTGCGTACAAAGGCCATGCCGATTTGGTCAGGTTGCTAATTTACTCCGGAGTGCCTTTGCATTGCACGGACAACTTCGGATCAACGCCGCTACACTTGGCTTGTCTGTCGGGGAACTTGACGTGCGTTAGATTGCTGTGTGAAAAGGTAGAATGTTAGGTAGTTAATGAACTTTGATAAATATAAGTACTTAGACAAATGATCACGCTGTTTGTATTTTAGGTGAAAGCAGAATTAGAGCCTCGCGACAAAAATGGAAAGACCCCGCTAATGCTCGCGCAAAGTCACCGCCACGCTGAAGTGGTGAAACTGCTCCAAAAAGAAATGAAACGGAAATCGCACTGGATGCCACCTTTATCCGAACTCTGGGCATTGCTGTTCGGCGGCGCGGGAGATTCAAAAGGACCCTTGCTCTTCTTTCTGATATCCGTGCTGTTGTGGGGGTACCCCATGTATGTCATTAGATGCATCCCATTAACGTGGAATACACTGCGTCTCTCCCATTACTGCTTCTTGTATTGGAACGCTATAATGTGGCTGAGCTGGGTGATAGCCAACCGACGCGACCCCGGATACATACCGCAGAACTCGGAGACCTACTACAGGGCGATAAGGCAAATACCCTACTACGATAAATGGAAGAAGAGGAATGCTATACTATCGCGTCTATGTCACACTTGTCGGTGCCTGAGGCCACTCAGGTTGGTATCAAATCAACTAACCAAGTGATAAGTAAGTAGGTGATTACTATTTTGAAACCCCACTTTTAATGGTGTTAGAAACTCGCTCTAATCTCCCATTGCAGAAGCAACTGAAGTAGTAAGGCGCGTAGGTTTAGCGAGTCAGTTGAAGCAATATACCCCTTTTGATATTCTTAGAGTAGACTAGCTGAAATCAGACTATCCAAGTAGCTAATGTAAAATAGAAAAGAAAATACTTTATAGGTACCTAGTTACCTACCAGCCTACTCAAAAACCTTTTAGTATTTGAAGTGCCTAGATTCTTGCAAGTAGTAAGTACCTACTTATACCTACCTACCAAAACAGACACTGCAAAGTTCACTGGACCAGTTTCTTCGCTATGGCTATTTATTATCTACATGCACCATAATGAATAGAGAGATATTCAATTTACATACTAAATAGGTAGGCATACCTACCTACTTATATTCCGTCCGGCTACTTTTACGCACGTGGCCGCGTTAATTTATTCGAATACATAACTGTCTAAAAAGTTTTAGTCTGGCTTCAGAATATTAGACAGGCACCAGTGTTACTTTCACTCGAATGTCTTTCGGCTACATCAGTCAGCAGACGATTGAAAACAATACGAGAACAATATAACACCTGTCTATTTCACGCTATGATAGAAATCTGTTCGGGTAAGTCACGCTATGTAGGTACCGTATATTATTATACTTAGTAAAAAATGTCCGCAATCTTAATTTTATAGGCCTTCTAGCTTCTTTAAAGCAATGAAATGTACCTAAACTTTTTTTATTCCGACAAGATCTTCAAGTGGACGATGCGTGATGTCTATCGCACTGAGAATAAAATTATTCGGTGAATTCTTAAACATGTGTGTACGATATTGCGGTGATACTTTGTCAACACTTCACAAAAAGAAATTTCTAAATCATTATCTAAAGCCGGCTGTATTTGGGTAGGTATGTAGGTGCATAGACACTTCGCAGTTAGGTACCTACTCCTACTGAGGTATTACTTAGGGTAAATATAATAAATATTACTTAGGGTAAATATATTATTCATATAAATTTATATATTATTTTATATTATATTATATATTATGACACTTCAACATAATATTTATGAAACTCTAGGCACAGGAACTCTTATAGTCACTGCCACAATTCTGATATCTTCCATAGCGTAGTGGTTGAGAGGTCGGTTTCAGAAAGTACCTACCTAATACGACTATACTTCTTAGTACCTAAGGAGCACCTGTTCACATATAAATTAAGCATTGAATAGCATCGATTAGGCATGGACCTCCTCAGGTAGCTGGCTGGTAGGTACTAGCTAGGGTACCTAGATCAGAAATGAATGAAACATGCATATTGATGATACTTACATAATATCCTAATACAAGCAATAAGTAGATATATACCTACCAGGTATTGATTACATGAATATTATTTTGTCATAGGGCTAAACACTGCCGCATCTGTAAGCGCTGCGTGGCTTACTTCGACCACCACTGCCCCTTCATCTACAACTGCGTGGGAGTCCGCAATCGGATGTGGTTCTTCCTTTTCGTAATGAGCGTGGCCATCAACTGCACGCTTTCTATCTACTTTGCCTGCTACTGCCTACTACTGGAAGGATTCGGGCTGCTCTATGTGCTGGGACTTCTGGAAGCAATTACCTTCTGTGCTCTGGGATGGATCCTTACCTGTACATCTGTTAGTTCAAGTTTTAAAGTTGCCCTTCAGGAAAATGTCACCTTTACGATTATCATAATAACTACAATAATTGATGTTGCAGATTCTCCACGCCTGCATGAATTTGACTACAAACGAAATGTTCAACTATAAGAGATATCCATATTTGAGGGACAAGAGGGGCCGCTACCGGAACCCGTTTTCTCGCGGTCCGATTATGAATTTAATCGAGTTTTTTGTCTGCTTGCCCGACAAGTGCGATGAGCAAGACATCTTTCATGAAGAGAGCATATGATGTGAACTGAGCTGACACGTACCGTGTCTGCGGACGAGTAAGGGAACTGTCCTGTGACTTTGCCTGAGACGTTTCTCTAATAATAAGTGTAGATATCTAGCAATTTCTTTCAATCATGGAATAATGGAATTTAATTCCGTCAAGTGCAAGCTATATTCTAATAATAAATAATATAATAATCAAAATGTATTAGCCTTACAACAAAAAAATAACAAGCTTTAAAGTTTAATTAAAGTACACACGCTTAAAATAATACTCGTGTTTAATTTCTAACCAAAACCCGTTTATCTAACATTGGATATCTTGGTAGAAACAACTTATGTAAATTATCGTGGTGTTGGTTGACTATATAATATTATTATATATATTACATATTAGTAGTATACTTAGGTAGGCTACTTATCGTAAAAGTCTGTCTGTTAGACGACTTCATTATTTCAATTTATCTTGGAGTCTACTTAGGTAGATACCAAACTGCTGATATCCGCTGGCACTCTACTGTTACTGTCGTCAGTCCATCTCATTGTAATTCCAATTTGGATTTAGGAATTTTGATAGCTGCCCAAAATGTAATTCGTTATAATATTAGGCCTTCGCAGCTATCAGGATCAGATGTTTAGAGCTTATGTGAATGCATGTTAAAAGTATAAATGAAACTCTTATTTAATGACACAATACTTTAATTTCAGTGAAAGAATAATCATGTAAGTAATAATTATATTAGACTGATGCGATGCGAAACAAAAAAATAAGAAAATTAAATTTACACAGATGGAAAGTATAAGGAACAAAATCTGATGTTTTGATGCATAAAATAGTTACGTAGGTACCCAGATATATACCGGGCATTGAGTTATTTATTTTATTATAAGTACCAAAATATATGACAACGACATTTATATCGATGTTGATTTGCCGAAAATATTTAATTCCTTGCCATGTAAATTAGAAACCATTAGACAAATAATAATAATTTCGATTACATCTTTAAGATATAAGTAATCAAAACGATACAAAATAAGTATAAAAATTCTTGATAAGAGACCAAACGATTGAACCATTCAACATTGCATAGCATTTAGATCTTTTCACATCTCGGTTACACAGGATTGCTATCCTTTCTAAATATCACAAATCCCTTGCACATCAGTCACATTCTAAAAATAATAAAAATAAAATAAAAAAGTCACATTTTTACCATGTACGGTATGATACTCTAAGAGTCTAAATATCTTACGATACTCTGTAACACAACACTGTAATAAGACATTTTAATAATTTTACTAAACATTTTTACATGTATCATGGAAGATTTTAGATACGAAGCCCTTTTATGAAGGAAAATGAGGTATATGCAACTTTTTTCTTGTCAGCTGTTAGTTACCGTATTACCGTGTAACACTAATATAATTACGTGGACCTACGTGGATCGACCATTTTACATACATGGACCAAAATTAATTCGCGTTTGTTTATACGCGTCGCGTTCGTTCTATGCCTTTACATGCGTACCTATAAATATAATTAAATATACTGCTTTCTATCCAACCAACAAATGTATAAATTACAATAAAGTTAAAATTAAATATTATTATAATTGCGGTCTACGAGTGAGTAATACTGATACAACGTGTACTATTTGTTATTATATCACATAGTTGCGGTACATAAATACATAGAATATGTAATATATTTGTTATTTTAATTCGTAAGAGTCATGGGCAAAATGTATGGTTTGGGCCGAAAATTACACCATTCAATAGACATAATCTCGATGCTGTTTTCTGGCCAAACATGCCCATCCTTCGTTTTAGTTTGATATTATTCGAAGCCATTTGTTCATAAATTACACGTGTCGTTCAACAATGCCAGTTAGACATGTTGGCAGATATAATTAATGGCCAGACAAGACTCGATTACTTGCTACCATGTAGCGTGTACACTCGAGGAATCGTAAAAGCTTAACAGTGAAAGATTTGATAATCCATAAAAACTACATCAATTCATAAATGTTTAGTAGTTAGTCAACTGATTTTAGTTCCATCACTGACTGAACTGACTTCGTCGTATCTTATGGCTTTGCCAAGAACTACGCTTAAAAAACTAAACAAATAAATAAACAGCCACTCTGAGGAAGATGTTTACTTTTTTGCAAATCTTCAACTTTATGTGCGCCAGCGCAAACTTTTAAAACTCTATAAATACGTATTCGACTAACGTTTAAACACGTTTTATTACTTAAGATACGGATAAAAGCAAAGCGATAAATCATACTACATTTTTTTTAACTATTCGACAAAATATCTATTTTACTTATGCCAAACATTTATAGGCAGTTATGCCGTATTATCAAGATAAGTGAATAATCAATTATTCATCAAGTCATAATATTGTGTTAAGAATGTTATTTTAGAACTACATATTTTTATACAATTTCATGAAAATGGAAGCTGAAAACATGGTTTGTTAGATTAATAAAGTTGCTATTGCTTCGGAAGTTACTATTCGAGTTATTAATATATCGCAACTCGTAAATGCTCGCCTAGTCATCTTTGGGGTGGATTCTGATGGCGGCATCCATGTCTTCCTTGGGGAGGTTCTTGTCGCCCCACCCCCACAGCTGGTGCGTGCCGTCGCCGGTCCGCTTCACGCGGCTCTGCACAATCTCACTAGAGACGGTCTTCATGTCATAAGCCCAGCCGAGTTTAGCGAAGAAGTTGATGAAACCCGTCGTGAAGTTCAGCCTGTTGTTGCCGAGCTCGGCCGTCTTGTAGTCCCAGGGGAAGGTGTGGTGGTAGTTGTGGAAGCCTTCTCCGAGTGCGAAGAGTGCGACCGACATGTTCTCCGACGGCTTGATGGCCTTGTCGTAGGGTTTGTCGCCCCACTTGTGCGCGGCGGAGTTCACCAGCCATGTGACGTTGAGGATGAACGCGTACCGGAACATGGCGGCGACGAAGAAGGCGTTGAGCCAAGTCTCGCCCCAGAGGTACACGGGGATCATGGTGGGCATTACGAAGCAGGCTAGGGGCATCAGGAGCAGGTAGTATCTGAAATTACGAGGTGTTTGGTTCAATCCTATCCTATTGGGGAACAATTGAATGGGAAAAACAATTAAATTTTGTATACTAGCTGTTGACTGGAACTTCGTACGCGCGGGCTATATTTTATCACGATAAAAAGTACCCTATGTCATTCTCCAAGATACAATCTATCTCTATACCAAAATTCATCAAAATCGGCTCAGCCGTTTAGTTGTGAAAAGGTCACAAACAAAGGAACAAACTTGTCTACTCTAACTTAAATAATTAAAACAAATGTACAATGAGTTTTCCCATCTAGAAAAAAATAAGTTTACTGCGACTGCTATTTTCGACACAAGCATATGAGTCTATTCTTCAGCCGCATTATAATTGTGCACCAGACAATCAAATGATAAAACCATTACCAGACTGTGACGTCAACATAAGGCGGGTATTTGGAGTTCAAACTATCTTTGAAAAAAAGTAAATGACGTTGGGTTCCCACGAATTTATAATAATTTGCAAATTCTG
Organism: Hylaea fasciaria; assembly: GCA_905147375.1. Classification (NCBI taxonomy): domain Eukaryota; kingdom Metazoa; phylum Arthropoda; class Insecta; order Lepidoptera; family Geometridae; genus Hylaea; species Hylaea fasciaria. The sequence goes on from LR990201.1 coordinate 6,226,050, forward strand.
ACGCAATACATAATAGCTCTGTTTTTACAGCTTCATTTAACTTTTTTGTATATAGCTACTGAAAAATTAAAGCAAACTTACTTCTTTTGGAATCTGAGAATGGGATCAGCATACAGATCGCTGAGGTCAAGCCCCTTGCCCTTCTTCTTCAGTTCCGGGTGTTTCCTGACGAGCAGCCAGCCGATGTGGGAGAAGAAAAAGCCGCGAGTTGCATTGTGGGGGTCGGCGTCTGTCTCAGAGTACTTGTGATGCATGCGGTGGTCGCGCGCCCAGTCGATGGCAGAGTCCTTAAATAGGAGAGGAATTATTTAATTTTATGGACAAAACATAGGTGTAATTGCAGTGCCACACATGTTTGGTTGCTTTGTGGCCACTGAACTGCTTACACCACCTTTGTGCATGGCTCATTATGCTAATTGGCTGCGACATATCTACGAATATCCAGTACATGGCACTTACATTTTACTCAACCTTCCAGGCAAGTAATGGAGATGAGGCAATTGGTAGCTTTCAAGGCTAATATAATAAGCATAATTAGCGTAATAAAATAATTTGAAATAAGTATGATGTTGCAAAATAGACAAATGGTTACAAAACACTGTATTTGTCTAGTTGCTTACAATTGAAGGTACTAAGTACTGTCAACTACTGCCGGAAGCTATAATATCTGAACTGAACTAGGGGGTTACATGTGACGGCATGGACATTTAACTACCATATCGGCGTCGCGCGTCATAAAACACTCGTTAAGTTAACAAGAAAATTGCAGAACCATAGCCTAGCTATCAGGCGAATTGATGAGTCAACAGCATAGGTACAATGCAACATCTTATGTGCGTATTCTACCAACCGGTAATGTGTTTAAGTTTATGTTGAATCCTAGAGACCGACTTATATATTTTGGCAAGTTGTGTTGAGTTTTGGATGTTTTTTCTTGGCAAATATTCAACAGTTTGGCATACAATACAACATACCTCATTCCAAATGTGGTTTTACCCACAAAAAACAGGTAGGTAAAGAGTAAAGTATAAACATCCTTTGACCTTATAGAAATTCTAGGAATTGTACTGGAATTTGTTCTGTATTCTTGACATGAGGTCACAACTAATATTATTTTCAAATTAAATACTTTATTTTGAATTTCGGAATCCATAAAAAGTTGTTATCTCAAAATCTTTCTATGTTTCAGTTTGTAATGATAACATCATGTATCCTACTCATTTTATTTATTTTAATAGAAAACAGTACACATACAGTGTACTAACTAATAAAGCGCTATAATTATGAGTTATTAATTAATTAGTAACTGTATCACCAACAGTATTATCCTGACAGTCACAAATATCACAAACTCTCCAGATGGACAGTGGTAATGTGGTTGCAGGCTTACTATATTCTTGTCACCATCACATCATATTTCAACTATTCCGCTGAGATCTCAGCTTGCTTTTGTTTGTTAGGGTTAGATCATAATACACCACAGCATATTATTAAAGCAATAATACAACTATTCTAGATATTTACCTGGAAGGCAATTGTGTTGAATAATACCAGGATAACCCGCAGTGGCCATTTTGCCTTGTAGGACTTGTGAGCCCAGAGACGATGAGCGCCAGCAGTGATGCCTAATCCAGACATCACATAGAGGATGTAGGCTGAAAAGAGGGTCACTATTAACTTCTATGCTAATTATTATATTCTATGTACCTGGACTTAACCCTTTTGATTAACCAATGCCAGACACAATAGCTGTTTAATTGTGACATGGTCCATATGGACCAGGGCAGGCACAGTGTTGTAAACTGGCATAGGCTTGTATGTTTGTCGAATGAGCTGCTGCTGGCTGTCAGACTTCATGAGTATAGTATATTTCGTCTGCTTACAGGTAAAAGCAGTTAAATGCATGTTATGTCAAACTGAGTAAATGGCATTTGAAAGTTTACGTTATAATTGGGCCTAGTTAAAACTCATGAATAAAAAAACTGCATAAGTCAATTGCTGAACACCCTACTTTTAAGATTTATTGTTAATTAATATTTTGTAATAGTAAAAACTTTATTAAATTCAAATAAATTGGAGCAGGTCGGCATTTATCATGTTTTACCTGTAATTAGAAAATGTGTGCTATCTTCTGAATTAAACGCTACAAAGTACTGATTTTGGTCCAGTATATTTCCATACAATACCCTAGACATACTTTTGTTTTGGAAATAATATTTTTGCAGACATTACTCAAATGAATGCATATTTTGTTTTATTTAACCTATTTTACCTGTATAGGTGTATTTACAGTAAGTCACTTATACGACGAACTGCATACAATCTTGATTATTGAATTTACAAGAAGTTAATTGTTTATTATCCATGAAACAATGCTAAATGAACGGAATATGACATAATAAATGAATCCAGCCATTTATTGAGTAAATTAGTAACCCTAACACACGACAATAAAAAAAATATAATATTTATTCGGTTTTACTTGTTTAGTTTTACATTTTTAAGGTATTTATGATGTTTACACTCTGTTTATCTCGACAGCCATTGGTCGTAGCGTTTATTCGGTTTTACCAGCAAATAGAGCATGAAATATAACATACAACTGCATTTTTAACTCGATTTACTAAAAAAGTGCATTTATCTGGTTTTACCCGTAAGCAGACAATTTATAATTTTTTAAGGTGCATAGCATTGCAAAATTGAGGCCATATCAAACCATAGGAGGATAAAGAAAAACATATTATGACAGTCTGTTACAAGGAGAATAATCTAAGTACCTATTTCATTAATAGGATTTCAGTGTAGATGACAACAACTCCATCTCATTTAGATAACTCCATGATAGATTATGGAAAGATTACAATAAAGAACATTTTTTATCAAGGTCTGATAATCATGTCACCTTTATCTTTTTAGATTCATCCATCCATCAGTCTATTAATAGCACAAATTTCTCCTACAAAAAGTGCTCAAACTATTACTTGATGAATTACTGTCTCACCGGCTGCTTAATTATTTTATTATCTGGAGATTATGCGTGAAATATATTCAACTTACCAAAAATATCTGTCTGCCATTTCGCGGAGAATAGGAACAGGTATCCTCCATACAGCGCTGCGATGTGCAAGTAAGCGAATAGTAGGATGTTCCTCCACACTAGTTGCCTGGGCTGGTCATCAGCCTGCTGTCTGGGAGGACTTGGAAGAGCCATGTCAGTGGTCGCCGCATCGTTTTCAAACAACACCCCGTTGGCGTCTGACACATTAGGAGCCATTTTTTGGCGCTTTTCCACACTGCAAATAACAGATAACACTATCTTAGAAACTTTAATCCTACTCCATGCCTATTCTCATCCTGTTTATTTATCGCGTAATAGGTACGGTACCTTTCCGCGCACTCCACAATTTCGCTCTCAAAATCCATGATGATCTTAGCTTAGTCCAAATAACTTTATTTACATTGTAAAAGCGAATTGTGGGAAAAAAATTGTACGAGGTAATTGGAAGTTTTCAGGATGCACAGAATGTATGTAATGTAACGCGAAAAATTCGTATCCAATCGTAAAGTAAACAAATATGTACCTACCTCTACCTATACAAACATCTCAATCTATCCCGAACATATTATTTTATTTTAGTTTAGCAGTTTAGCTTCGCACGGTTTGTGCATTTAGCCAGTGTCAAGTATTATTATTATTTACTAGCTGCGCCCCGCGGTTTCCCCCGCGTTTGGATAATATACGATATATCTTTATGAATTGTTATTCTGATATGAAAGCTACATTATTGTAAAGTTTCATTAAAATCCATTCAGTTGTTTTTACGTGAAAGAGTAACAAACATCCATTCATCCATCCATCCATCCATCCATCCATCCATCCATCCATCCATCCATCCATCCATACTTACAAACTTTCGCGTTTATAATATTAGTAGGAAGTATTTCTTATTTTCACAATAGGAAAGTCATTCATAGTATAAAGTCAATTATTTACAAAGTTAAGTACGATACAGTAAAGTCACAGAATACCTAGGTAAAGTGGTGGATGTTTTACTGAAACTTTGCGAAGCGACATGCTCATATTGAAAATATGCGAAGCGACATGCTCATTGGGAATTCAATAATTCAGAAAATGGGATATTTCGAAACCTAACAATATCTACCATACGAAACAATATATTTCTAATAAAAACTTTAGTGCAGATGCCACCTTGAATGTTCTCGCCGCATCAGTCGTCACGAATCGCTAGTGTCAATGGTATAGTAGTACCCAACTTATATGGCTTACCGATGTACCTGCGCAGAAGATGAATTTTCAAAGCGCGGGAAATGCTATTGACCGCTATTGGTCGGCAGCCGCGCCGCCATCTTAGCGATCGCCGCGTGGCATGAGTGAGATGGAACTAACAGCTGAAGTGTATTATGAACCTTGTAATAGTGAGCTTAGGTTGATTGTAAGTTTTAAAAGCATTCTTTCGTTAATCTTCGGACCATACTTTCTTTTCTGCGCGAACGAAGATTCACGACGCGCCATATAAGTTGGGTACTACTGTAAGTGGGTACTAGGTAGGTAAGTACCTCTACAATATTATTATCCTTCGTTGTAAACTACCTATCGCGGGTTAAGAACCAATAGCACCTAACTCAAAAAATTCAACTTTTCAGGAGAGGAAAAAAATGTTCTCATGCCAAGAAAATAATTAAAATGCAAGTGTTTAGTTAAAAATAAGGCATATGGAAATACCGAAATATGAAAATATTTGTAGCAACTTAGTATAATTTTAGATAGCTAAAAACGGGTCTAATTCGCGCACAAACAAATATCAAAATATATAATTTTGACATACCTCCACGTTTCGGCCGAGTTACATCGACTGTGGTCACGAGAAGACATACCTAATATGTTAATTATGTTTCCTGTTCGCGAAAGTTTAAGAACTTCTATAGTAATATTGCCCTAACATTAGCTTTATGAAGATAGCGCGAGTTAGTTGGTATTGGTCTAGTTCTTGTCTAATAGTTATGAAATACCTGCTAGATAGCCGTTTTTAAATATAAAAAAACCATTAAAAATGACTTTATATTGTTATTTTATGAGGAACTTATTTAAATGAACTAAAACAAAGTTGCAATTGATTTTAACAGAATCAAAATCAGAATCAGAATATTTTTTATTGTATTTTCTTGGGGCAAAAAATAGTTCCAGAAAATATGTACTAAATGGATCATAATACATAACTTCTGGATATAACATCTATCTCTCAAATTTTGAGCCGAGATAGATGGTAGGTATTGGCTGAAAGTATACTTACGCGGTCTTGAGATAGATGGTATTTCTAGAGCGAATAACTTTTTATTGTTTGGTGATTTGATATAGTTGATAGAGCAGACTATGTGAAATTGAGCTTTAAATCTATTAGCATTAACACCTAAAATTCACAAATATTGTGATATAGGTTCTTAACCCGCGCTTTGTTATGTAGACAGTGGTAAAATTGAAAATAATTCTGTAAAAATTAATGTACATAATAGGATAGTTTGTCATAATCCCCACCGGACCGACCCGTAGCGTTTGTATTCTCTTTGGGACCGACCTATACCTATACCTTCCTAGACAAAGTGTGCGATCGGTAAGAGTAAGAGGTAAAGGTAAAGTGTTCGTGAATTGCATAGAGATTTAACGTGTAAATAGGTACCCTAGTAATAAAAAAATACGGGCATTGAACGAAGTCCTTTCTTTGACCTCGATTTCGTGTCGACTAGACTAGGTATTAGGTAGGTACCTACCTACTACCTATTACTAGGTACTACAATCGCACAATTGCCGTACATACCTAACACTAACTATAATAAATAATAGCACTGCTAGCAGTGCTAGCACACTATGTGAAAATTAAACAAGCGATTGAAATATAAATACTAAGCCATCAATTATACAATAATATGATAGGAAATAATAAAACACATAATTACTTACCGCTAATAATAAAAGTAGGTAGGTAATCCAAAATAGGTAGGTCCTACCTATAACCTTAGTATGAATTCACTTTTACTAAACTGCTTGTACAATAATAATTTTATTAATTAATAATTGGTCGGTCACAGTTAACGCAAAGTTAATATTTAAATGTGAGATACAACAATGTGTATGGTATATATACTCGGCATTTTTAATAATTAATTTGCACAACACTCCCGGCGAGCCGGCGAAGACGATAAGTCACGTGTTGGACCCGGGACGGACTGTCGACTGTGGAGTGTGGACCTTTCTACAGCACAACGCGGCGCGCGCGGCGTGCCGTGGTGGTACACAGTTGGGACAATTATTATTTTAGAGCGGCATCAGGCGGCATGGCTAGGCGGCCGAGTAGCGGAGCGCCGCTGCGCCGCCCGCCACCGTGGATTGGATGCCAGAGTGGCGCGATGGTAAGACCACGTCACGTGACGTCACCGACTCATCCAACAGCAACACGTACGTGAACACGCATCGTCGTTGTGATCGTAATTCGCATTTCGCATGTTATTGTTGTGAGTAACCGAGACATTCGATTCGACCTAAGGTTGCACGAGGTCATTTCCTATCCTAAGCAACGCAATATGAATAGAAAGATCTAACTTATCAACTGTGTCAGTAAAACAGTTTGTAACAATAGCTCGGTTTCTAATACCTATATAAGTATACTATATTAGGATTTTGATATACTTAATACCTACTTATGATGTGTAGTGTAGGTATACCCGATTCTAAGCTGTCAAACAGTAAAAACCACATTGCAATCGGGTCAGTAGTTTTTTTTAACTAATGCAAAAACAACAAATAAAAAAAAATGTGTTCAGCTGTAGGTACTTAGCTTATTTTAGTAACCAAGTGATTTTATAAGTAGGTACCTAGGTAGGTAGGTACCTACCTCATAAAAAGTTATAAGTAATGTGTAAAAACCCACCTATTGGTCGATCTATCGCAAAGAAGTCTCTGAAACCCAATAGTAAAGTAAGTAAAAAGTAGTACCTACCTATTGTAAAAAAATAACAGGAGTTAGGTAGGTATTTAACGTAGGTACTTATCGCGCGCCACCCTGTTTTCCCCTATAGCGAGGTAGGTAGGTACATCGTGTTATTTATCGTAGGTAGGATGCCGCCAACCGTTTTACCATTACACCGATGGCGATGGGTGTTATTTATATTGACCAGCCACTGATCTAAGTCCCACACCCTAACGACGATGTTCCTACACTTACACGACCGTAATGCATTGATCATCATTAATCAAGCATAACATAACCACTTATATTGTAGTCTAGTATCAGTAAACTCTAGATATTTAATGGAACCAGCCAAGCACGGCCCACGCTGGGCCAGAGTGCGGCGTACGGAATGTCTCATAGGTATGAAGTTTTGTAAGGAAACCAAACTTTTGTAAGGCTCAGGAAACCAAATTTATGAGTGAAAAAAAACTGGTTTGTGAAGACGTTTGGGAAGACAAACGCGATTACTGATAAATGGCTCCGTAGAAAAAAATCACAAAGGCGTCACTAAATTGTCACCTACTAAGAGATTCCATCATGAAACCCCGTGAAAGTTATATATACCTACCAATAAATGGGGCTTTTTATATAGGCATCGATTGAGAACTTACATTTTCTAATATATTTCGTTATCACTTTTACCAATAAATAAAAACATACAAAAACTCAGCAAACACTAGCAGTTTAAACGCTCGCTCCCATCTGCCAGTACTCAGTACCTACCACCAGTAAAGTTATTTACTTTTCACTTAAACTTTGGAGTTTGGACGATCAACATGAGTAGGTACCTACCTAGTACGTGTCGTTTGAATTATGCAAGATCTCGTCATCCTACCTTCAATAATATTTATTGAGTGTAATCACCTAAGCGCTATAGTACCTACTGTATTATTTTTAGACATCTCATTATGGATTTTATTATAAGTTGTGTTTATTTGGGCTAATTCACTAATCAAGGCTCCCAAATAGTGCGCCGCGGCTGCGCGGCGCGGCTCTCTGAGGTGCTGTAGACTGTAGAGTATATAGAACTAAAAAAGGGCGAGACATACATTTAGCATAGGCCTTTATCATAGATAGGTACCTACTCTGGAAATTCCGGTAACTTGATATGATATAATGGGAATAGGGGATCCTGCCTTTTCGCCGCAAATTGTTTAGCCGATTATCACCAGAGTTAGGCGATAATCCACCACGGGGGCCTACTCCGGGTTGGTGGATAACATGCCTCCGAAATAATTCTCGGGCATGTTGGTTTCCTCACGATGTTTGCCTTCACCGAAAAGCGATTGATAATTACGTACAATTATGTTTAACAAGAAACACATTGGTACGTGCCCGCACTGGGATTTGAACTCGCCACCTCCGTTTTCGAAGGCGGAATTTTGCCCACTAGGCTTAAAAATATACAAAAAATATACGTAAATATGTATTTTTTTGTTTCGGGCAATAGGGAGGAGTCCTAAACGATAGGTGTAACACATAATAGGTGACACTTACAGAAGAAAATTTTAGCCCTGGGTAAAACGGGAACCTCCCAACCCTACTACTAAGGCCTGGAGTTTTGGCGGGAATCCGATAGTGAGAAGTTGTTAGTTTTCTACTTTTTGGTCAAACTTGTGTTTCTACGAGTGTTAAGTTAAGGTCCAATCTCTCTCTATACCAAATTTCATCGAGTTCCTTTCGCGTTTATAATATTAGTATGGATGGAAATTCCGCGAATGAAGCTGCGGGGCGCAGCTACTGGCAAATAAACACGCTTCGCGTCTATGAGCGATATTTTCGTGTTTGTATAAGAAACAAAAATTTATTGCTAAAAATGTATTGTCTTCAATATACAAAATATAACTTCATTGTAATGTACGTATGTATATTAATCTTCGTCGCGCGCCAGCAACTCCTGAGGCCAATTCACGGTGGCTTTGGGTAGAAGTGAGGCGGGGCACAAGAGCAACTCTTGGATCGACCCGATACTGTAGTTCCCGAGGCAGTTGAGCACCCACTCGTAGTTAACAGGCACTATGCTCAGCTCCATTGCGAGGTCTGAAACAGTTGGATCACTTTGTAACCTTAGAAGAATAACACATAGAAATTATTAGAAACGAAGTACTCGCTAGCACCGTGAAGCCATTTTTACTGAGACTTTTTGGGCCTAGTTCGGACTTTGACTCGCTATTGCTCGAAATCAAAGCATTTGTAATTTTCCCTGTTTTTGGGCTAAATACCAACATGTGCGCGACATTTTCATTGCGATCGTGTGGGGTTTGGAGAAGATAATTACACGCCACTCACGCACACATTGATAAAAAAGTGGTTTCACTTTTGAGTGAAACTACGCATGGAGCTATCCTTCTCTGCGTTATTATTCTAAGTTTGTAGCAGCGTCGTTAACAGTATAGTGAGTCGTGTTGAGTCAGAGTTACATCAGCGAAGTCTGCGTGGTAGTCTCTGGGGTCTAGGTCATGGGTGACTGAACAGTGACGTCCATGCCGTCATATTATTTTCTGTATTTTCTTTGAACTAGCAGCGCTTGATTCTATTGTACGCTACTTTTCTGGGCAAAAAAAACAACAAGCCAAAGAAAAGAAACCATCATCAATAAGTTTACTATGACTACTTCCTACTATTTAATGCTATAGTTTGTGTGAGTGTGCTTGTGTTTTCTTCACGACAGAACGGATTTTTATGAAATTTGGTATTTATGACATAAATATTGATATACTTTAGGTCCTCGAATAGTACATACGATTCTTTTATCCCACAAAAATTAACGGTTCATGTGGGATAAAACCGAACATTCACATAAAAGTATAGGTAACAGTAGGTACATACAAATAAATCGATCCTCCTGCGTGTTTTCCGGCTCAGCCAGTAAAATAGCGGGGGCACTGCTCATGTCGGTCACCCTCACTTCTTTCACTTCCTTCACCACTCTACCGCCAGCTGACTCTAGCATGCCCTACAAAAACATAAGTAAGTACCTATATTATTATACGAAGTAGGATTGAACTTTCGACCCTGGGTTAAGTTTTATCGGCTAAAGTTATTTGTGGTCATGTTTTATGCGTTATACTCGTAGTTGGCCCAGCGCTTGACCTTTAATGAAATTGACGATGTCGTTAAAGATAGTTAACACGCTAAGCCTAAAATTGAACTAGCTCTCATATCGTTCAAGACCTAATTAGGTACTTACCGAAGCACCGAAACTTACCTACACATACAAACACCTAATTGCCGTTAGTCTTACCATGGTAACTTTCTTTCTCTTATTTGACTACGGTTAACGCAAAAAAAACCGTTTCAAATCGATAACTAAAATAAGCTGTCATGGTGACTTTGACTATGTTACATTAGCCTATTTATTTAGCACAGGTCTATGTGCCGGTAATTTATAATCTTTATCTTTCTTTACCGATGATATTTTTAAGAATTATAATAGATAAAAATAATTGATTACTCCACCTTCAACGTATCGACGTCCAGCACGCTGAACGGCTCCATACAGTAGAACGTAATCCCTTGGAACAACTTCTTGGCGGCGACTCGGGATCGCCGGGGGCCTGGCTCCCCTGTGCTATCCAGAGCTTCAAACAACTCCTAAGGGGATTGAAAAACATCATAATATTACTATCATATTCGACCAATTTCCGCCTATTGCCGAGCGTTGGTTTCACCTCACTTTTGTGACAAGTAATAGATAGGCTATCCAAAGAGGCCCAGATAATAATATAACAATGGCTTTTTTTTCTTTGCCTGAGTATGGCGAAGCCTACAGAGGGTGAAAGTTATGTATGTAGGGTAGTGGAACCAATAAATGAACGTTTAAGCGTTTTGGTCAACTTTGAACCACTTTTACTCAGTTATCTCGTGACATTGACGTTTCCTGGTATTTTTATAAGAGTCAGTATATCCTTAAGTATTAACGAATGAATCAAAATACTTTCTATATCTACCAGGAATTTTATAAAAAATCATTATGTGTAAAAAATAGCGTTTTATCCCAATAGTTGAACGCTGTGCCTTAATTATGAACAATTTGTACCCAATAGCTGAACTAATATTTTGAGAGGAATTATGGGATGAATTATTGTAATGAAATTGAAGAATACAATAGTAGCAGTGTTAATAAATTATTTTTACTATTCATTTAGAAGAATGTAAATAATAAGTAAAACATTTCTAGGCTTCTTCGAGAGTACTCCGTAATTATTATTTTTTATTTTTCGTAGTGTAGGTGGCTTCTCAAAAGAAAGACTTAGAAATCTCGAAGAAACTTGAACCTATCCCTTCATTGCGAAAAACAAGACCTAAAATCTTAACTACAATAATTCAAATGGTTCATGTTTTGGATACTAATTTACCATAAAATGAACGATCAACATTTTTGTGTATTTCTTAGTTCAAATTTTGGGCATGGAACCTAAAGCTGAATATTGAAGGATTTCATACTAAAATAAAGCTCTTAAAATAGCATTTAACACTGAAAACATGTGTTCAACTTTTGGTAAATAACTTTATACATTAAACAAAATTAATTTGAGTGATTTTGTTTTTGGCTATAGAGTCAAGTTTAGGATTTACGAGGCTTGTAAAAAATGCCTTTTCTCCAGAAGATGACCACCGGTCACTTAATGGATCAAGCAAACTAAATTTGAACCATTACTTGAACGGTAAATATCTCGAAAAATACGGGTAATAATGTTAATAAGTATCAACAATATCAAAGCTAAGTAGATGAAGATTTCACTAGAACCAACAAAACTCAGATCCATCATTAATTTATTTATTTAAACTGACAAAATGCTTAAATTGGAGGTCACCTTTCTTAAGTAGGTTTTCATAGAAACGTAACTTTTGGTGGACACCACTCACGTAACGAATTACCGTGGGCTCATCTGAGCCGTCACTGTCGATCTGTTTAAGGCACTAGGTAGAAAAAACGTTGCGAGATACGGAAAAAATTATCCCACATGCGTATGTAGCGTAGTATTTTATATTTTCCTATATTTCGGTCGATCGTTCATCTAATGGGGGTCAGTCATCTTTTGGTGCCACTACCCTATGTTGGTATTTTTTCTTGTAGCAATAAGGCTATCTATAGTGGAACATGTTTGTAAGATAAGTAAGTATAAGGTTTTTGTAAGATATCGTTGATATTCAATAAAGAATTACTGTATGTACTGTATTGTTGTTTACATTTTATTTTTTCGAATTATCTGTTGCTCTACTGCCACTGCATGAATAATTAATTGTATTGCATTGTTTGTACCATAATTAAAGTTATTAAAACAACAAATTGCTTACCTCACTCACAACATCTTTCGACTGCATACATTTCTCTACCCATTCATATGAAACTATCCATTTCGATGACGCCAATGCACACATGTATTTCACAGAGCTGTAGAAAAACATGTCATTCCAGTATCTAATTAAAGTTCTAGCCTCTTATAGTGCGACAAGGATATTTTGGCGCGGGGCCCAAATCGGAACTAACGCAGTCTTCTTATAATGTAACACTATTGGATACAGATCACGCGCCAAAAGATCCTTGTCGCACTATACTAGAAACATCATTGGACGATCGTTAAATGAATGTGTAATTTGTATCACGTACCGTTGCGACCTTCTCTCCTCATCGACACCTACTACTAGATGCGTCAATTCCTTAGAAAATTTGTCTGTGTAAGTCCATTTGTGCCGATTACACAGAAGCTTTAGCTTTGCTATTTCCGCCGATGTTAGACACGAGCCTGCTATGCAAGCTCGCTTATGTCTAAGACCCAGATTTCTCGTCCCTAGGGGCCTATCCAGTGGTGTAGTAGGCGTTTTCTCAAAAGCTTTTATGAGAAACTCCTTTTCTTGAGTTGTTTTCACTACTGCATCAGTTGTAGGGCACAAAGTTTGCTCGGGATCAAGGTCATCCATATTTTCTGTATCAAAATTAAGAGACTTTCTGGCCACTGGGGTAGATTTGTATTTAATTTGATCAGCAAACTTATTGATTGTCAACGGAGTCTCTAAGCTCTTTTTGTCCGTTTCCGTGACCATTACATCTTTCTTACTGTTTATATCGGAAGATAAATCTGCTAAGTTGATTATGGTTTTCGTTTTCTTGGACTCTGAAGATTTTTTGTCGGAAAGCAGTCTTTGTTGTGACAAATCTATAACTTGAGAGTGATTCACATCTTTATTGGCACCACTGCTTTTTTGCTTAGATTTTGCGAAAGACGTGCTCCTAAAAATAATATGGAATAGATAGAAACATTTCATGCTTAAATTTTAAACACTATGTAGTTGTAAAATAATGAATATGATACTCACTTTTGTGGAGTCTCTTCAACAACACTTTCTGAGTCATCATTCACCATTACGACACTAGTATCGACCGCCAAGGCTTCACCCGTAGGTTCTAGATTGTTGCGCATCACAGGTGTCAAAAACTCTTCTATGTTTGTTGTAGGCTCATTTGGAAGCATCTGAAAATATTATAAAAACAGTTTTGATTGGGGCAGCCGATTGCAACATGGAAACAATACACTATTAACATTGTTGAATAATTAATGTGATGATTTAATGATTTAATTTACCTTATCATTTGTTAATGCTGCACCAAAAATTTCATTGTCTTTCTCCACAAAAACAGAAAATATATTTTCACTGTCCTTTTGATTACAATACTCGTTAGTTGGGTTCCTTGAAATACCAATTTCATTTATACCCGATATCGCGTCTTCTTCTTCCGTTGCTTTATTATTCTGAGTCGCTTTACATTTGTGATGTTCATTTCCATTGCTATTGTCATTTAATGTGTAAGTGTTCTTGTCAATATTTTGGCTTTGGCGAATTTCTTCTATGTCAGCATCAATGCTAGCGAACACTGTCCCCATTATAGCATCATAGTTCATGGGCTCACTCACAGGCTGTTTTTGTTTTGACTTATTTGGTTCTATTGTTTCATTTACTAATGAGCTTTCTTCATTATTCAATTTACTTTTCTTAGATTGTGGTAATGAATCTTCATCATTACAATCTCTGTTACGTTTTTCACTATATTTTTGAGTTTTATTTTTCGTCTTAACTGTACAAAGCAATATTTCTGAAGGAGCATGTTCAGTGTTCTTTAGTAATTTGACATCTGATTCTTTGACAGATTCACTATCAAATATATCCAAATCATTTAAATATTCATTATCATCTTGATCTGTTTCTGGTTTCTGTGAACTATTTTTTAAAGAATTTTTTTGTCCCTCCACTGGATTACTTTTAGAGTGAACTAGCTCACCCACTTCTACACATTCCATTACTTTGGACAATTCTTTTTCAACACTGTCTGATATCTCATACTGTGCTGTTCCTGTATCAGCTGAATCAGTGTTTTTCTTTTCTGATACAGTTTTAACAGACACGGCAACTTTTTTCAGTTCTTCTATTCGGGGATTCGTTTTTGATTGATGTTTTACATCAACGTTATTGTCATCTCCAACATTTATAACAATATTTTGAGTTTTCACACTTTGGGAAGTAGGTGCATAATTTTTTACAACTACATCATGTGGCGCTAAAGATGTTTGTATTTCGCGATCTGTATTAACTTTCAATTCTACATCATTTTTCTTTTTTATAATAATATTTGTGATAGTATTACCGACTTTGATTGTTATTTCTATATCATCGTTTATAGTGGTAGTATTTGTATCAACATTATGATTTATTGTTTGTATGGGATTTGATTCAACACACTTAGGATATAAGGCACTTTTTTTGTAAAAAGGCATTTTTACAACAGCACTGTCAGTTGCATTAAGTGCATTGGCTTCAACATGTTCAGCAGAGTGTATAGATTCAGCATTGGTTTCTTGGCTGTCTATATTTTTTGCTTCTTCAGTCTTATGCTTCTGGAATGAATTTGGTTTATTATATTCTTGTATCACTTTAGAATAAGAAGGTAGACCATTATTTACATCCATGTTCATTTCAGGTTCTTGAGAGGTATTAACTTTGTCGTTGATAGTATGTTCTTTAGGCACTTCTTCCATTATTTGCTTTTTAACATTAAAATGATCTGGAGTATTTTCATCTATATCAAATACATGAGATGAAGGTATTTCAGTGTTTGTTTTGTTAGTACTTTGTGCCTTTTTGCACATTTCAATTGACACATTTAGTTTATTTCTATTTTTCTTATTCAGTTTACTGAATTCCTTTCTCATTCTTTTCACATTATTCCAATTCTGCTTCGTTTTATTAGAGTTCTTATCAATTTCCCCACTTGAATCTTTATAGCTTTGCTTATCTAATGAAATGTTTTCATTTGTTTTATTACTAGTTATCAGTTCCCTTTTTCTGGAACTTCTTCGTGGTTTATTAACTGTGTATTCAACATCATAAAAATCGAAAGGTTCAATATCCATAGGCCCTACTACATTCTCTTTATTTTTACTGACATCTTCAGTATCAGGCATGGGTTCAATCTTATCCCAATCATCTTGTGGTGTCGCCACATGAACAACTTTTATAGGACTTCTATTCTTAGTAGTGGCAGTATGAATTTGAATTTTATTAGATGACACATTCATAAGATTTGAGGTTTTTTGTATTTCTGGACATGATTGTTCAGAACTTTGAGGTGGTGCAGAAAAGTGGTTTTGTGAACTTTCCAGCCAATCTTTCACATTTTTAGTGGGATCATTAATAGACTCCACTTCAACAGTATCTACAAGTAAGAACTCATCCACTGCAAATATAAAAATAGACAAGATAAAATTATGGTTCAAATAATAATAATATAATAATAATTCAGCCTGTAACTGTCCCACTGCTAGGCAAAGGCCTCCCCTCACTATGGTTCAAATAAGGGATAGCTTAAAACAGTCATGGCTAGGATATTAATTGGTATTTAAAACTTAATTTTATTGTATATCTTACTAATATCTTACTAATATTATAAAGCCGAAAGTTTGTGAGTGTGTGTGTGTGTGTGTGTATGTGTGTATGTTTGTTAGCTCTTCACGCTCAAACGGCTCGACCGATTTCGATGAAATTTGGTATAGGGATAGATTGGACCTACGAGACGGACATAGGCTATCTTTTGTCTCAAAAATTATTCTCGAAGGGGATGAAATAAGGGTTGAAAGTTTGTATGGGTAATTTATAATTCTTCAAGTTAGGAGTCTGAAAATTTATGTTTAGGCTTTTGGTAAGAAATAAAGAAATACGGGTTTCAGCTTTTTCGCTAAATCATCCCTAAAGGGGGCAAAGCAAGGGGTGGAAATTAAGAGGTATTATTTAGATGCACCCCCTACGGACCACAATAAACGGCTGAACGGATCGTAATGCAATTTAGCAAGGGGATAGATAATAATGGATACAAGATAAAGACGGAGATAGACGGAGAGGGAGAGAGATAGAGTGAGATAGAAAGAGGTTGAGGGAGAAGTATATAGATAGAGAGATAAAGGGAGAGGGAAGGAGATAAAGGAAGCGTGAGAGAGTGAGGGGGAGAGATAGAGTGAGTGGGAAATATATAGGAAGAGAGAGATAGAGAGAGAGAGCGAGAGAGGGAGAGAGATAGATTGAGAGGGTACATAATTAATATAGAAGTAGAGGGAGAGCGATCGAAAGAGGAAGAGGGAGAGAGAAAAAGGAAGAGGAAAGGAGATAAAGGGAGAGAGAGAGCGTGAGAGGGAGAGATAGAGTGAGTGGGAAGTATGTAGAAATAAAGGAAGAGAGATCTCGGAAGAGAGAGAGATATATAGAGAGAGAGAAGAGAGCGAGAGAGGGAGAGAGATAGATTGAGAGGGTACATAATTAATATAGAAGTAGAGGGAGAGCGATCGAAAGAGGAAGAGGGAGAGAGAAAAAGGAAGAGGAAAGGAGATAAAGGGAGAGAGAGAGCGTGAGAGGGAGAGATAGAGTGAGTGGGAAGTATGTAGAAATAAAGGAAGAGAGATCTCGGAAGAGAGAGAGAAGAGAGCGAGAGAGGGGAAGAGATAGATTGTGAGGGAAGTATATTGAAATAGAGGGAGAGGGAGAAAGATAGAGGTATTGAGAGTGGATAGGGAAATAAATAGAGATAGAGGGAGAGGGAAAGATATAGAGATAGAAGGAGAGGGAAAGAGATAGAGGTGGCATATATCATAGATAGGATTATGCCATAATTATGTGACTCACAAACATACATACGCACACACTAACTCACATTGTTGTAGTCAGATTAGGTACGTTTAACGTTGTCCCACGATCTCGGTTTCATCCTAACTTATATATTATAAGGCTTTCATACTGTTTCATTTTCGGTACGTTAGGAACTTAGGACTTAGCGACCGATATCGGAAGCTAACTAATGTACAGACTGTCGCCGCAGTACTCGGATGCTAACTATGATGACACAATAATATGCACAAACCTTTCAAATAGCTAGGTACCTATAGGTGTTGTACGTGTAACGCGGGTGAAACCGCGGGGCGCCGCTAGTCATAATATATATGGATATACTTTGGTACAACTGGATTATACTTACATTTGATGTTAAAAAGCTTTTCAAATGTTTTACCCAATGTGTGTATGTGTTCAGTGAGATTCTGGATGGGACTGTTATGTTTTAGATTATGGCGTTCAAAAGGCTTGGCGCACGAAGGGCATGTGCGACGCTCACGCCAACAAGTGTGGCATAAAGTATGTCCACAAGCTGCAGTCTCAGGTGCTATGTAGAACTTGCAACTGAAATCAAATAGTAAGTACATGCCTATAATAATATATTACATGTTTATGGTGAAAGATAAATTTTGAAAACATGTATCGTCATTGATGGTCATCATCAGCCTAAAATATCATCTGACATTATGCCCCTCAGCCAATACAAACACTCTTTATAAAAAAAAAAATTCTTACCATTCCAGACAAGTAATCTGATCTGTTTGTTGTGATATCAACTTTGACAACTTGACTAAATCGAAGTCTTTCAGATTCATTGCTGATAGATCATTTTGTATCACTGGAATAGAAATATAATACTTTTCAAGAACTACATAATGTACACCTACTGATGCAATTAACAGAACATTAGAGCAGAATATTTAGCAATACCTATGATATGTATCTAGTCAGTAATTTAAACAATAATCTACTTATTTAGTTATAGCACCTATTTAGAACTCCTATAAAGCAGTAGGACCACGCATAATAATGATTATTTTATTCTAAGAATGTAATGTAGGTACCTATTGTAATGTAACGTAAACACAGAAAACTACATACACGGGGAGGATAATGAGGATTATCGTGGATACACAGAAGGAAAGTTAGAAAAGAAAGAATAAAACGTGAGTGATAAAGAATAAAACTAACAACTCTGCGTTGGTTGTTTTTCTCTATTTTTTTGTTTTTTAATTTTTACGTCTCCCGACTCCCGCCTCTTTTGACTTTAGCAGTTGACATAATAATAATATGGGATTTTAAATGTAATGATTTTTTTAGTTTTGGCTTCGATGGTTTGTGCCTTTAGCCAGTGTTAATGGTAGGTGTATGAACTAAATTAATATTGTTAGCACCCTTCGGGCTCACACTATCGAGAGGCAACTAACTTGTACGACTCATTAATTTGCAACTGTGATTGATGTGGCTAAAAATTTTGCGCCCGCCTCGCTCGCGCTATATTATTATGAGACTACAACTACTGTGTTTTGCCACTGTAATTTCGAGTAATTTTAGAGTCAGTTTCGGACTTTTTCTTGGTTGACTGCCGGCAGTGCCGGCAACACTACTGGCTGACTGTCATGGTCATCTGTGCTGGTGTGCCGAACGGACGGGTTGTACTGCAATAGAAATCCATTTAATTTCAACGTAATTACTACCAAAGTAAGAATAAATACATAAGTAGACAGCCTATGAATCTCATAAAAGTAAAGTGTGTAATTTAGTGCTATTCTATGCAGGAAAATTATCAAAAGCTATTACATAATCTACACTTGTTTTGGTTCCATAAAGGATCTCATAATTATAATTCCCTGTTAACCACTTTTGGTATTACCTAATTTGTAGACCGTCATTTACGAAGATAGCACTAATTTAGTGAAGTGACAATTTTTTCTTAAATAAAAACTAC
Organism: Hylaea fasciaria; assembly: GCA_905147375.1. NCBI lineage: Eukaryota > Metazoa > Arthropoda > Insecta > Lepidoptera > Geometridae > Hylaea > Hylaea fasciaria. The sequence goes on from LR990201.1 coordinate 6,245,178, forward strand.
TGATTTTAAAGGTTATCTTCAATTAAATAAAGGTAGGCTTGAGGGTTGTGTAAAAATCGAATCAGAGAGCATTTAATTAAACATATTTTATGTTATTCCCTGTATTTTATAGACCTGCCAGATTAGTGGTACCTACTTTTCTAAACATGTTCTTGTCAGCCTTTGGTTTAGATAAGGCACACTTTATTGTTGCTCCTGTAAGTATTCCAGTAGGCAAGGCAGTAAATCAAACAAAATCTTGGTGTTTAGAATCCAGTCTCAGAGTTGGTACATAATGTATTTCAGAATGGCTTTCGCAGTTCGTAACATGCTCAGAACGGCAGCCCGTAGGGTCCAGGTTCGCACGTACGCAGAGGCTACAGGTGATGACATGGCTCTCACTTTTGCAGCTGGTAACAAGGTAAGAATTAGAAGTTTTAAACTGTCCTGCAGGTTGACTGCAGATACAAATTGTGATTGGTAATTGAAATATACTCTTGTGCGGGCTGGTTAATCTTTCAGTTACTGCTCTTAGTTGAAATAATAGTCAAAACATTTCACATATTACGTGATGTATAATATTATGATTAGCTGCTGATACCTAATTTTTTTTTAATTATTTAATATTTTGACTTAGGTGTTACAGAATCTTATTCCGCTTCCAGGTGTTCTACGACAAAGTAGTTGTAAAACAGGTGGATGTGCCCTCTTTCAGTGGAGCCTTTGGTATTCTTCCTAAGCATGTGCCCACACTAGGTAAGTCCATTGTACAGATTATGTTAAAATGTAGTCTTCCCTGTATTCAGTGTAATAGGAGAAATATGTCTCCAGGACTGCTAGCACTTTGAGATGTCTCCGAAAGAGTAAATATTTAGTTATTTGTTTATAGACGAGCTGTATAAATGCTGATACGTCTACATCACACAGTGTTGAAAGTCACTTCAAAAATAGTTCACGTCTGTTACTATGTATTAGTTTGTAGCCAATTGTGGAGTTTGCAATTTGATTTATAAGCAATAAGGACCTACATATAATATATCTAATATCTCTGACCAGGTTCATTAAAAATAATAAAAATATGATGGATCTAACCCTGCAAAGATGTATGAGTTTTTATAGTATTGTATGGGCCTATTTACTAATATGCCTCGCTGAGGCTCGAAGATACTTTCTACTTTATTCTTATTTCTTTTAACTTTACTCTTATTTTGTATCTTTAACATTTCAAGTAGGTACCTTTACCGTTAAATTCTTAGAACCATTCAATGGTTAAATATTGGAACTTTCCTCCACAGCTGTCCTCCGCCCCGGTGTAGTCACAGTGCTCGAAAATGATGGCAAGCAGACTAAGATTTTCGTATCATCTGGCACCGTCACAGTTAATGATGACTCCTCTGTCCAGGTAAGTAGTTAATATTACTGAGTAGATGCATCTCCACTCATATCAACAAAAAGCATCATCTTTTATGCTGTTAAACAGACTCTGTAGACAGGACTTTGCATCACATCAAGTGTGTGTGATGTGGGACTACATATAATGTTATTGAGGTGCTGATGGTAGACTTTGTCCGATATGTGCTCCTATCCTAATGTTCAATGTTACCAATGTGTGTGTCGAGCGATAGTGATGTGAGCAACTCAGTTATTCCAAGTCAGAATTCAAGTATCTTCATACACAAACGAGTTCTGCAGATGCAATTGACTAGCTTGTCTCATCGATCACATATTACCTACAAAAGCTAATTATATCAGGATACATAATGCAATAATGAGAAAAAATGAATCTCCTTGGTTCTGGACCACATTAAAAACTTTTAGCTCCGTTTAATAAACCGTCGACTTGTCTCATGAAGTGTGCCATACTCTACAGGTGTTGGCTGAGGAAGCGCACCCCCTCGACAGCCTGGACCGCAGTGCGGCGCAGGAGGCCCTCAACAAAGCGCAATCCGAGTTCAACTCTGCTGGCAATGAACAGGTTGGTTGTGAGCTGTGTACACATGAATTTAGTGGGGAAATCGTTAGGATACTTGCTATTAAAAAATTGTGTCCTGGGGTCATAGCCGAAATTAAAAAATATCTAACTATAGACTGGTCTAAACCAAAATAAAATCCGTTCAAGTACTTTCAATAGTGTTTGGCATACAAATAAGACATAATAATTATGCATGCGACTGAGCCCTGTCTGCTTTACTGACGATACAACAACAATGTGTTTTATGATTCAAGTTTTATTATCATTTATTATTGTGTTATTCAATGTTGATTAAATTTTCAGGCTAAGGCGGAGGCCGCGATCGCTGTGGAAGTCGCCGAAGAGATCGTGAAGGCTGCTTCAGCGTAAACAAGACTACGGCCCGCCGCAATGTTAGTGCTGTACGAACTATTTATAAATAACGTCTATGTATAAATAAATACACCTCCTCCGTAGAACACTCAATTTTATTACATATTTATCTATCCTTTCTTTGCTTCATCTACGTTTAGGCATTTCACTGTAATGTTGATTTGTAAGATAGGTACTTGTAGAATGTGTATTTGTGATATTGTTTGTTATTTGAGTCGAAGGGAGGAAACAGTGGCGATTTGAAAATAAAACAACATTAGTATGGTTGACTTTTGAGTAAGTTTATTTAACACAAATCAAACACTTTGGTACAGTTAGTTAGTTGCGGTTAGCGATATTTCGTATAAGTTATAATCATAAAACTTATTTCCAACTAGCGGCAAACCAAACGCACGACTACAATAGCAAAACATCCAAAACTTAATTATTAAATTCCATTGGTGTCAGTTTATTTCAAATTTGTGGAATAAGAATACTTTTTTCTCGTATAGCGAACATACACTTCGAATTATTAAGATTTTTAATTTTTTTCACATTTAAATTTTTATCTTAGTAATTTAATTTTAATTAATACGAATTTTCTAAATGGAAGGTTAAGATAATTATATTTGTTGCTAGGAAGTTGCCAAAAACCTAACTACGCCTACGATGCGAAGCTTACACGACAATGCACAACATATAATGGAAACACCTAGAAAATTGACATGTCTTACGACACGTCTTACTCCTATTCAATCGCATAATATATAGAAGGATAAAATTACGATTATGATTATTAAAATGCTCCTTAACTACGCTACAATAATATTCAAAACGTTATAAATTCCGTGTTAGCAATTTATGCAGTTTTCTCGTTTATTGGAAGTCACTGATGTTTTTGTAGTTTCTATACTCCCGATAGGTAACTTTATTGTTATGGCATCTTATTTCATTCAAGCACAGTTCTTGGTTGCGATGCTATCCGACATTTGATTAGAATCGAATATTACTTAAAATTACATTGAGTAACTCGTGTTACTAACTAGCTACAGATTACATAGTTTTTTTAAGAGTTTGAATAATATAATAATCATGATTATTCTAAACTTATGCTAAGTAGTTTATGCGTAAATGCAAATTAAAACAATGTTACGTTTTAAAGAAAGACTTGGCAAAAGTAAATATAAGCATTAAACAAACCAGTAACATTAAAAGGAAGCATCGTTACAACCCGAAGGTTGAATGGTTATCTAAAATACTAGTATAATTGGGATAATTCTAGGAGTACACCGGTATAAATAACGTTTACGTTAGTGCTACTTCATATAAAAATTAAAAAGGAGTAAAAATACAAAATATCACAATATTACATGTTGAGCTTAATTTAAATCGAAAATTTTCAAATCATCCAAATATCCAGTAGCTCCATCAAAAATTTCTTTAAATTAAGCTAAACAAATAAGAGAACTTAATCATAACTAGTAGTAAGCGTGCCGTTGGGTGCGCGAGAGTAGTGACAAGAGATGGACAGGGTTACACGTCACCTTTACCTATGAATCATATATCAATTTGAAATATCTACCACAACCATAATTTTCTGATTTTCATACGGTAACTCTACAGAGTGACGCGCCTGGGTTACTACCGGACAGGAAGAGAAGGTAGATGCTAATTTGTACAGAACCCAACTCGGCAGCTTTACTACAAACAAAGACAAAAGCAATGAGTAACGTCAACAGCACAAATGTGCACGTTTAAAAAATGAAATAAGACTAAATCCAGCCAACTTGGTTGGGATAATTTTAAAGTAAATAGCAACACAAACTCGCGACACACGTACGGTGAAAGAAAAGTAATTTTGGCACAAGTATCACCATCTTGCTGATCGCATTACTATGCTCAAACGAGAAGAAAGAAGTTAGCAAATGAAGAAAGCGGTAGATGAAATTAGAGTTGTTAAGCGGCCGCGTTGCATCAGCAAGATGGTAATGGTCCGTTAAATTAAATTAGTGGAAGCGGGGGCATGTGTGGTGTGTCGCAGACGGCGAGCGGGCACGCCTTACAGATTACACTGCCACAGTATCGTAGGCTGTGAGTCCGCCGCGCCCGTGGACTGCTTGCTGGGGGATTGGGGTGGTTGCTTCTGGTCTGAAAACGCAATCGCATTAGGAACGACTGAACTCCCTGAAACTTTCCGTGGTCTTGAGGGCGTGGTTACATCTACGTAAAACGGAAATTCATAGGGAATAGTGAATTGATTAGGTAGCGAGCACTGCAGCTATTTGTGCCAGGCGGGGTACTAAGTTCTATTGAAGAATCGTTTATAGGATTCGTTTTGTACACATGGATTGGGCGATGGGCGTACATTCTTAGCTAATAGCCAAACGTAATAGATTATACAGTTGAGACATATTATGGACAAACCATGCCTTGGTTACGGCAACTTATTCACAAAATAAAATAACCAGCCGCGTCGAAACTAAACGTTTGCCTTACCATATTCCAGCAAAATAACGTGGATGTATAAATCGGGTGCGTAAATATTAAAAGGTGTTAGCCACAAAAGGTTAATCATGTAACATAAAGGACAGGCAAAACGAAGGGATAAACATTCAGTAAGTAAATTTTCGACATACTTGGACTTACTGTTTCCTGTAGATGGATGCAGAACATAACACATGCTTTATTACGAGCATTGACTACCAAATGCTTTCATTACATTGTCTATGACACATGTACTCTCGTGCTGCGCACACGCAAGGATTCGGTTTAGTTTGTGGTGAGTCTCTGTAGTTGTATTTAAGTACATGAATGTTATTAGGAATTTTAACTAACACCATTCTTTGGCCAACATGTAAAATGTTAATATACAATGATTGCATATTCATTTATCTAGCTTCAAAGATGGATCTCGTGGGTATTATTTTAACTGCAGTTAAAATACAATTATAATTAACTTGCGTGTGTTATTTATCTGTTAAACTTCACTCTGGCACACATTGATCGAGAAAGACATGAATACTGATAATACAGGGTGTTTACATTGTACTTATGTGCAATTGTGTAAAACCTATCAGACTGACCTGTCAATGAGTTTCCTCATTTCCTCGCTGTGCATACCGTCCTTGGCAGTGTGGGCCCTGACTGCAACAACACACAAGTCACGACGCGCTCTACACTAGCCACGAGACTGGAGTCGCCTGCCCTCTACCACACTTTCTTGTACAATACCCAAATACGTGCTTTTTAAAATAGTTCTCTTAAGACGGCGCTGCCGATGAGAAGGAGCGAAGCACACAATTTTTATTTCCTTTTTTAAAGTCCGTAAAATAGGTACTTTATGATTTGTAACTTATATTTGGGTATTGCACAAGAATATGTATGTATCTCCAAAAACACGTACTAAAATCTACAGAAACAGTTTGAAAGATAGAAAGTTTTGTTAACACAATCACGTCTAAGCACAATGAAAAGATTTATTTTTGTGTTCAAGTAAAATGGAAAGATTTTTTCAGTGTGGAAAAAGCTTGACAAAATTAAAAGAACTTATATTGTGCATGTAATAATAGTTATAATACTGACAAATATGTAATCCTCATTCTTCAGTTTCATGATCAAAATACACAGTTCCTAACTTTGTCAAGACAGAAAGAAGAGAATTTGGAAAATAAAATAATAGTAAGCCAATTAATTACAGAAAAATCTAATTGTGAAGCCTTTACTTTTCCAAATTGTTATAACTGCGACCTCTTGCATGCTGTCAGTCACAAAAATTAATAACATAAAAGGAATCAAAATAACTTGATTCAAATGTTTACCGTCTTCTGTTCAGGTGACACCCAGTGTGCGTGGACCAATTGGTTTATTAATATATGATCGTTATAAACAATTCAACAATTTATAGGTAATAATAATTATGACAAATGTAATGACATAAAGTCATACTCATTTTGCGCTAACCAGGTCAATTCATAATTTGTGAGAGCAAAAGTTACAAATCGACGAGTTACTATAATATGCAAGCCTGCTCTTACAACATTTTGCGCATAAAGAGTATGACAAAATACCAATCATGAATTTGATAGTGTCCCTTTCAGAAGAAATAACGGCTTCGATAAATAAGCGCATTTCCAAAGCTTCGGATATAAGTTACACAATAATTGGAATGCAATAAATATACATCTCAAAAGTTTTTAGAACGTATCTGTGAATTCAGCTGTGCTAAACTCAAAGCCGTATTCGATCGAATGACATCGAATAGTGGCAAATTATTCGCTTCGAGAACTCGACCAAAGCGGGTTTCGACCGTTGGATATTCGAATATTGTAGGTATAAATACAAATTGCATCACAGATTTAAGAAATGTTATCATGTAAGCACACGAGTTACCAGGTAATGGCCTTACCGGGGTAGTTGCGGGGCTGGTCGCATTCGGCTTCGGAGATCTCGTTGGAGTCCTTGCTCTCGTTGAAGGAAGAGGAGCAGTTGTTGTCGTTGTTGGTGGCGTTGCGCGGCGGCGGCGGCGGGGGCTCGGGGGAGCCGCACTTGCGGGTGCCTGCGGAGATCACTGGTCGCACCACTCGGTTATCCAACGCTACTGGTGATGCGTGCAATGGAACTTGGAACGTAGACGACAACAGACTGAGACAGAAATAGTGTAAGAGAAAAAAGTGAGAGGGAGAGGGAGAAAGAGAGGAAGAGAGAGAGAGAGAGAGGAAGATGAGAAACGAAGTATAGGTAGAGAGAAAAATGAAAAATTAATGATATTTGGTGATAAAATGAATTAGATTAGGTACTGTTGTTTTGTGATCTTACTGGCTGTCGAGACGCGAAACGTCCACTCTCGATAGGTGGAGCTTCAAGTTCAGCCAGATATTTTCTACAATTAATTGACAATTTGTTTTACACCTTATGAAGTTTCAGTGGTTGAAATGCTAGTGTAGTTACCAATGCTGGGGCGGGATCCGTAGTGGTCAGAGTAGGGGGTTCCGTAGGCGCCGGTGTACTGCTCGTCCTCGGGGGCGCAGCACGCGGGCTCGTCGTACTCGGGGCCGCAGGCGTACATGGGGCGGGAGTAGCGGGCGCGCTGGCGGCGGGACAGGTTAACGTTCACATACCGGCCGAGCAAGCGCGTTTCCTTATTTTGAACCCAAACTTTGTGACGAACGAAAAGACTTTCCTACGTTTGCATTTTCGTCACTTATTGATCAATGTTTAGGACACAAACACATTTTAGTGAAAATTTCTGAACGTAATAAAACAGAGAAATATTACGATGTAAAAAACTCTGGAAAGATGTTTATACTAAACATATTTCCATAATTAACGTAATAATGTTACTAACATTATTATAATAAAAAAAACATGCTTTTTTTAAAACATTGTAGTGACCCTTCACTCGAATTTGTTCACCATAGAATGATCGTTGCTTCGGTAGAACGACAAAAAAAACTGGACTCTGACGGTTTTCCACATTCGTCGTTCATGAAGAAACTGAACTCAAATTATAAAAAAGGCTACTTCTGACGAAAGTGGAATCTGACGGACGTGTTCTAAATGGACATACGGCAGGCGTCATTATCTCAATAGCTCCGTTCAGAGCCTTCTTATAATAGGATAAAGTATCTAAGGGTTGTTCCTCACGTATTGGTCCTCCTCGGCGCAGGTGGCGGGGTCGTCGTACTCGGGAGCGGTGGAGTAGATGGCGCTCTGTCCTCCCTGGGAGTTCTTGCGGGCGTAGCGGCTGTTGGCGCGGGGCTGACAACAACATGTTCATTTAGTTTAGCTTATATATTCGTAACAACTATACAATCTACATCTTGGTGTTAATAAGAAGCTATCTATGTAATTGATGATGCCCTTTGGCTTCTTATTAGAGGTGTAAGCCAATTATGTCCCACTTTACAATTTTGGTCCATTTCCCCCATGCTGCCCATAGATGTAGCTTCAAGTACACCGAATGTGATGTTGGCTCACGTCTCTATTGGAAAACGTTTTAGGTAGGTAATCTATGCTGAGTAATCCAATTTGTTAGAAAGTCAAATGAGGCAGAAGAGGCGCTCGCATTACAAACAGCCAGTTGTACCGTTTCAATTCACCGTTTTTTGCTCTACAACGGCTCGAGAACTAGACGTAGAAGTCCTCAGTAGGAGGCAACTGCTAGAGGTAGGAGAAGCCCCAGTTATAGGAGGTAACAGATTAAATTAGCTTTAGTTCAATTGCCTTTACTCACCGGTAACGCTTCACCGGTGCCTACTGCACGTACTCACCATGCTCTGAGATCCGGCGCGAGAGTGGGCGGGGTGGTGGGGGTGGGGGTGGGCGAGGGTGCCGGCGTGCGCGTGCGCCGGGTGGTGGTGCGGGAACGCCAGCGCCTTGGTCGGGTCCATCTCCTCGCGGAAGCCGAGCAAGTGGAATGTGGCGTAGGGGCAGATCTCATCTTCCATGCCTGTTAAATGGACACGTGTTTAGAGAGGGATATACGTGGTACACGACGCGTTTAATATAATCACCTCGTCAAATAAATGGAGACTGAAGACAGAACTATCTCGGGAGAAAGCCCACATATACCTACCTACTTTTGTTTTGTTTTATTTCCCACCGGGGGATATAGAAACGCGCCGAGAAATTCGGTGTCGCAGGGGTTAGATATTTTAAAAAGTTTCTACTCCTGATATTAAACACGTAGATTTTTCGGGATCCTGCTTTATGAGAAAGTGCAAATTTTATAATCCTTGATTATATTGTCGTTTTTCACATTACTCTCCACAACATGTTATCTTTGACGTTGCTTGGAACTACGATTCAGGCCATGAACGTTTAATTGTACTTACTTTTAAGATATACCTACACCTTAAATTAGCGTTACAAACGTCAAATTAGACAAAAGCAAAAACAAACAACTGGGGTTAATAAAACAATGCTAAACACAATATATTTATTAAAGTTATATAAGTACACAAACAAACTCAATTTTATTATTGTTATATTAACATGTTATACTTACTTGGCAAGCTGGTTAGATTCACTTGTGACTGAACTGATGTTTACTGCGTGACCGAAGTTTCAAACGTTTCAGGTATTAATTGCCTTAAAACTAAAATAGTTACTAATACTACTGAAAGTTTCAAAAACTCATGCATTCGTGTCTAATCTGCAGTGCCCTATAAAGTGGTTCCTAAAATAAATTATTGGAATGCTCGATTAAGGCGCTAATATAGGAGCGATTCATGTATTTTAGAAGATGAAAGTTACCTGGCCGGGCCGCGCGCCACGCTGGCTCCGCGGTCACGGCAAGTCGAAAACGCTAATTCATAATATTATACTCTTGCTAACGGCATCACGTGGCCTTAGCACAGATTACTAGATAGTTACTACGTAGGCTTTAGTCTGAAGCATTCAATTATTTCGACACTGTAATGACATGTCAGATTGGCCGAGCGGTCTGAGATGCTACGTTCCGTTCCTAAAGACGTAGTTTCGAAGTTTCGAAACCTGCTGCCGGGAAACTTTTTGTGTATGATTTTTGTTTTGGTGTATGTATATAAGTAGTTTGTTACAATGAAAAATAAACACAATCTGTAGTAGGTAAATAATGTATTAATTAAATGTTTTATCTTTGTTGGCGTACGCACCAAGCACCAACATTACCGCCAGCATTACATAAATTATTACCTCCTTGACTATAATCCTATCAAATTTAGAATGCCGCACGAATTATTGGAGTCACACCTAAATAAGTTGTATTAAATTTATTTAGTGTTGGTCCTTTCTGGTATGCGCGTTTGTCAAGTCCATTTGATACATCCTCTTTAGTCCACTTCCATAATTTTCTTTTTGATATATATTTTGACAATGACAATGACGGAGTAAAAGATATTTTGTGCATTTAGCCAGTGTCAGGCATCCGTACTAAGATCATATAAATGCGAAACTGTGTGTGTGTGTTTGTTGGTTTTTTTTTTATTTTTGCCATCCTTTCACGTCTAAACGGCTGAATCAATCTTGACCAAGATTGGACCTATGAGATGGGTATAGGCTATTTTTCGTCAGAAAAAATAGGGATCTTTGAATCCAAATAAATAGGAGTTGAAAATTTATATGGGCAATTCATAATTTCTCAAGTAGGTGATCTGACACTTCATTATTTTAGGCTCTTGCTAAAATATAAAGGTTAAGACTAAGGATAGGGAAAAGGAAAGGGACAGGGACAGGGATAGAGATACAAAGACTTCAATATTTATTTTCAATTTATAAGTTGCTTTTTCATATACGGATGAAGTCGCGCGTAAAAGCTAGTTTCAGTAAAGTTTACTGAATCGTGGCTATGACTGTAAATTTACTTTACCACGAGGTTGTGAAAATATGGAATACTAGCTGTTACCCGCGACTTCGTCTGCATTTAAATCGAATCCAGCTAGTAAGAACACAATATGCGTGAACTTTGTATGCTATTGTAGATCAATCGGGCACGTCACGTCTCTGTCAATATCTCTAAAACATCTCTATCTTCCTATTTCCTCATCGCTTTTTTCCCCAACTCCCAATATCTCATCTCCCATCCCTCATCCATCTCCGATCTCCCATCTCCTCATCTCTCCAGCTGCTACTCTCCATCTCCCCATCTCTCCAGGTCCTCATCTTTCCTTCTCCCATATACCTACCAAATTTCATTTTCATTTTTGTTGTCTCTCTATACCAAATTTTATCGAAATCGGTCCAGCCGTTTAGCCATAAAAAGTAACAAACAAACAAACATACAAATAAACAGACAAACAGAGAAACAGAGTTACTTTCGAATTTACAGTATAATATTTGACAATGACTAAATGCACAAATCGTGCGAAGCAAAAACATTGAAAAAACTGGCTCGTAGCTGAGCAGAAAGATTGCTGGAAGTGTGCTAAAAATAAAACGTCAGAATATGCATCCGCCAGATCCGCCATTATGGAAAACGGAAGTTCACTACATCTTCATTTTAATATACAATCATAATCTGCTCCTTTGATTAACTCCAAACTATCATAAGAAATCCCAGTTTTATTTAAGTGAACAATCTAAAAACGCGTTTTTGCTGCTAATTTCAGTTACAGGTGGTGCAAGAATAGTCATATTAGCCATTATTCTTTACACACAATGGAGAATAAATACAAAGTATTATAGGTTATAATAAAAGTTTAGTAATCGTCGAAGGAAGTCATTTACGGCAACTAAGTAAATAAACCAGTTGTATACCATGTAGAGATTCTGTTTGCTTTATTTTTTTGGAGAACAAACAGTAAATTCGACGAGAAAATTTTGAGGAACAGCGACATACGTCCTCTCTCTGAAACACCGTAGCGGGTACTGAGCCGCCTAGTACGCGCTCAAACTGATCATATTCTCGTCGTTTTTATTAATTTAGAAGAACGGAATCGATTCAGTTCATTGGAAAATTCAAATTTCATTGGAAAATAAAATTGCCTTTTTTATGGTTCCAAACAATATGATAGTTGTCGCTGAAAATGTTGAGCAATATGTGACGAAAGATTTTTTTCGGGTCCTTTCTCGTGAATTTTTTTCTCAAGATACTAGACAACTTTAGCCCAATATTATTGATTTATTACCTAACTGAAACACTTGACTATTCACTGTATTTTTTCTGGCTTATAATTATTTGTAATTACAGCTTAACTTTTTGACAAAAAACCGCCCATTTTACGGAAGCTCGCTGCCTACAGGTCCTTAATCTCTCTAATTACTTCAAAAAAAGAATACCAAGACCATATTAATTATTTATAATAGGGAACTGCAGATGTAATCCGAAATAAGAAGTCCCGCTCTGTCATAAAAATAGGAGTCTAAACATTTAAAAAATTAAAAAAGAAACAAAAACTTGTAAAGTCACAATGGAAGGCTTCACTGCTAAATCAGCAATATCTTAGGAACAACCGACGCATTTAAAATAATAATAACAGCGCGAGACTTGAATGACCGTAAAATGTGAAACCCAAGCGGAGCGAGCACCAAGCGACTGACCTGTGGAGATGGTTTCGCCCGAGCCGGTGCGCTGCAGCCGCGGCCGGCGCACGCGCTCGTAGTGGTGGCGGCGCGGGTCCCACGTGGAGTGCGCGCCCACTGGACCACACTACTGGGTTACGCATGCGCCTAGCGTCCGCTCATCGCTCATCTATCATCTCACTATAATATATAGTACGCTAACACCCACGTGTACTGAACATCGACTTCCGACTTATATGACAAATCTATTATATTCGTTTACAGTGGTCTCATTAGGGACGATTTTGTCATTTTGAAATGTTATGTCATCTTATCTAACTTGTGTTTAACCGTGTTCATTGACTAGTGAGATGATAAAAGAAATGACGATGCTACACATAAAAATAAAGAGCCATGTTTTCACCCAAAAATACAAACGCATATTGCGAATACAAAGAGTTGGTAGGTACTTTGTGGGAACAAACATTAGGCCTTAAAATAATCATAAAATTAGGGAAAATGGGACAGCTGATTAAAGTTGTAACTAAAATGATATAATATATGACTAATTAAAATATAACATACAAATGTTTTCATAATATTTAGCTACAACTTCTTAGCAGAAGTGAGACACTGGACAACATACGTATTGCCTTCACCAGACTATAAAACTAGTATAAAGTATTGCCATAGAGAAGGGTAAAAACGTGCATAGAAAGTAAGTGAGTACAACGCTACAAATGAGTTGATTTATGAATTCTAAATACTTATAAAAATGTAATATCCTTTAACCTCATGGGACCACACCATTTTATTCTGAGATTGGAAATACACATAAAATAATTTCTATAACCATACCATAATCCGATGTAATATTTTGAGTTACCTTTGAAGTTTGAGTCGTCTTCTAAAGCTCGACTTCCATCGACGCGACCTAAGCAACTGTATATCGCTTCACATCTCCAATATGTACCTATACGTTTAAATTCGACGCTATACCTATCCACACCTACGTAACGGGTGGAAAACATTTAAAACCATATCACTCACTTATTTGCTAAAAAGGTCGCGATTAGCATGACAGTGTGCACAAGAGAAAGTGCATACAGTCAAACGGGGTGAATAGGGTTCAATGAGGTGAATAGCAACAAAAAAAACAGCCCCACGCGTCCGTTTTCGGGGGCAATTGCCACATTTCAAAGCAATTACCACGCGAAACGAGCGGCGGTACCTATGTGAAGTCCGTTGATAGTAGCCCAAAAGCTAGAGTTTTGTGATGTCCCCATCCACCCCGAGTCCTGTTCGGCCCTATTTTCGGAAACATAGTTTTGTGCAGTTTACGCGCGATGTTCGGAGGAAGCGACTCACTGATGACGGCCTGGCGCTTGACGCGGTCGCAGGTGTTGTAGTTGGAGCCGGGCACGGGCGGCAGCTTGCGGTTGGGGGGCGCGATGTATCCCAGCTCGTCGCGCAGTCCGCCTCGCTTGTCCAGCGTGCCGCCGCCGCCCATCGCCGCCTGCGACGCGTTGTACACGGCGTCGTCTGGAAACCCCACATGTGCCATTACACTGATACAGTACAGATGTGGCCTTAGTTACATGACTAGGACATCTCTTTTACTACAGTTTGTCCATTTTGATGTGGACTTCGGTATTTTTTGCTAGGCTTTGTCTATTATCTTTGGCTGTTGCGGTTGGATGCGCAGTCGTTTTGCGTCAAATCGATGCGATGTCTTAACATTTAAATTGCTTTAATTTTTTGGAAAGCAATTTTGCTCTAGTTGTGGTAAGTACCTAGATAGAAAGATACCATTCTAATGATAAAGTAGTTAGTTTCATTTCCTTTTAGGGCTCTAGTCTTTTATAGTCCAACAATTCTTAAATTGTTGAATTTTTCATGTGGTCTTGAGATTAGTTTACACAACTTTATGTAACTTATACAGTATTTAGTTAAAGTTAATTGGTTACCTTGCCATCCATCAGTATCGTTAATAATGGTAGTAACAAGGAACACACACAACACATAAAAATAAGACGAAGGTACATAGTATGACAGAGCAAACAATATTAAAATATGAATTTTGACAAACAATTAGGTAAATACATACAACGGAGATTTAATGAGTGACCTATGAAAGTGTGAATTTGAACATGGAAACGTCACAAATGTAACAACCAATCGGGTAAAGTAATGAAAAAGCGGTGTCATGCACCATACATACAGTAGACGTCCTTCTGACCTCGCAGGCGGTGCGGGGCGTTCCTGCGAGCGAGAGTCAGGCAGATGACGACCACGCCCACGATGAACACCACGATGGTGGCCAGGATGGGCACCAGCACCTCGGGCTCCAGCCACGCGCGGATCCACGCGGGCAGCTCCCGGTCCGCCGCCGCGCTCCCGGGCAGCGGCGCGACCGTGCCTACGGCGGGAGGGCGGGTTAGGCGCGGTACCTTTGTGCGGGTGCCGGGCGCCGCGGACCACGCAGACCACGACGACGGCGATGATGATCACCAGTATGGCGGCGACCACGGGCACGATAAGGTTAAGGTGCGAGAGGATTATCTTGAGCGTTTGTTCCGGGGTGAGCGTGCCGCCGCCGACCTCGCGGGCGGGCGCGATCGTACCTGAAATGCAAGCCCACTGTTACTCGTCTATAATGGGAAACGGAAAATAATTGGAAAAAAGGCGATGCATTTCAGGTACGTTTACATTTTGCGAGGTTTGTGTTGGTACGCGGTAGAAAGTACAGTCATGTATAAATGATGATAGCTTACCTCCGGTCATGGTGAGAGTGGCGAATTCGTATTCGGCGACGTTGAAACCGGCGTTGTTGTGAGCGGAAATTCTCAGCACGTACCAGGTAGCGGGCTCGAGATCTATACAATACGAAAAGTTAGTACAATTTTGATCTAATGAAAATAAAATATTTTTCAGAGAAAACTAACACACTAACCGAGCACGACAAAGTTTCCGCCAGGCTTCACGGCGTTAGAGATTTGGTTCCATTCAGCGGCGCCCCTGAAAGAAACAAATGATTATATATGTAAATACTGGATTAATAAAGTTACGAGTCGCGCGTGAAGGACCAAATTCAGATCATTTGGTCCTTCACGCGCGACTATCATCACCTATCAAGTCTTTCATCTCTCGAACCGCGTTCGCCGATTTGCTAGTTTTGTATTAAAAAAAAAAACGGCAAATCAGAAACATAGCATCGGCGACGCCACCTAGCAAACGAGCAGTACTAACTTCTTCTTGTTCTCGACGACGAAGTGGCTCATGGGGCAGCCGCCGTCCAGCCACTGCTTGAGGTGCAGCGTGACGGAGGAGCTGCCCACCTCGATGAAGTCCGCGGCGCGCGGCACCGGCGGCTTGGAGCCCCGGGTGCGGGCCGTCACCACGTCCGACGCCTCGCCCGTGCCGATGCTGTGCGAGGGACACTTGCAGTCAACACTTTACATACACTGTCGCGGTGAGAGCGAGACAAAACTATTCGGTGAGTTCGTCGATTCATAATTTCTATTGTTTAGTCACGTGGTACAAAAGATTAGTATGCAGTATGGACTCTATCGGATGGTTTGATCCGCATAGCCCGTCGGTTTCGTTGGACCTCCCAATCATAGACGTAACGAGAGGGTACCTAATTCTGTAACTGCTCTTGATATGCCTACCTATTGTAGGCCGTGACGTAGAGTTGATATCTGGATCCGCAAAACATGTTTTCCAAAGTGTAGGTGTCGGTGGTGCTTGGAATCTGTAAACACAAGAAAACATAATTGTTAGATTGGAATAAGTTCATACACGTGTAAGCTACATGCAGTATAACAGTATAATATGTACCTACATTTTATTTTACAAGATTAGACAATTCAAATAACGTTGAGAACTTGATCGCTGTCAAGATGGTGTTACCTATGTTGAATACCTATGTTGAAGTAGGAATAAAAAATACTTAAATATTATAACACTTGACACTGGCTAAATGCACAAACCGTGCGAAGCCATAACTAAGACAAAAAAGTGCCAATCGAGTGACTTTAGATTGTTCGTGTAAACGGTGTCTGTGACGGTGTATAAGGGTCGGCAGGCACCTGCACGGTCTCCCAGTCCCCGAACTCCTGCTTGTAGTGGATGGTGTGCCCGGCGGCCGGAGACTGCTCCACGTCGGGCGAGGGCTTCAGCCGCAGCGTCAGCGACGACACCGAGGACGACGCGATACTCAGCAGCGGGGGGAAGGGGGGCGCTGGAAAACACAACACGTTAGTGCCATATAATATATTTTACTAGATAGACGTGAAAACCGACAAACGTCGGTCTGTGATTAAAAATTTGGGAAGATAGACAAAGAAGACACGAATAATCATTGTATTGTATCGTTGTGCATACCCATCTCTGGAATAGCGATGTCCTCATTCCAAAATCGTATAGCAAAAAGAACGTTCAGCCATATTTACCTGATTTTACCAATTATCCGATCGAAGTTTACTTTCCATAAAAAAGATTACTACAAATCGTTTCAGCCGTTCTCCAGCGACGCACTCACTAATCAACGCACGGCATTTCATTTCTCCTGGGGTCCTCACGGATACCTTGTAGTAGGTAGTTGCGGCACTCACCGAGCACGGAGAGCGTGTGCGTGACGGTGTCGGTGCCGAACTGGTTGTCGACGTGGCAGGAGTACTCCCCCGCGTCCTCGCGCGCCACGCCCGCGATCTGCAGCGAGCCCTCGGGCAGCTGCCGCACGCGCTCCGACGCCTCCAGGGGCTGGCCTTTCACCTAAGTCACGATTAACGGCCGAAATTAATAATCGATCCAATCCAAATTTTGCTATCTGGGATTGATATCACCATCCATTTTTAGGTTCAAACGTCCCAATAACCGATCCGTGGATTGGTTTATAAAGGCACACAGATTGGAAATCGATCGAACGATAGGCAACAATCCAAGATCGATATCAATCTTGGATAGGAGATACAATATTAATTTCGGCTGTTAGTGTAGGGAAACCGAAGGGAAGTACGAAACGACAGTGACTCTTTTTAAAACTGATTGGGAGGTGTTAGCCCGACAAAGACAAAAGTGGAAGGAATCGGGAGAGACCTTTGCATTGCAATGGACACTACAGGTTAAAAAAGAAATAATAGTATGTCAGAAATTTGGTTAGTATAGACACTATAGACCAGAAAAGTAGGTTCCACCTCTACATTTATTTATTAACTCAAGCACGTGGAGCACCTATTCAACAAAACCTAATATCAAATTTCAATTTACAAGCCCCAACATGGTACCTAATGCAGTACAGTAATTCTAATCCAAGAATTTGAAACTGTGTTTAAAACCATTGACAAACAGACTGATAGATATAATTAGGACTCCGTTCTATTCGCAAGTCTAAAATCCCCTGTAGATCGAGACTTACCTTCCACAAAATGTTAGGAGGAGGAACACCGACGGCGAGGCAGGGCAGCTTGACGTCTTCCTTGTAGGTAGCGGTGAACGATTCGTCAAACGATGCGATTTTGGCTGGAACTGCAAGTTCAATAATGATTAGTAACCTATAGTTCTCAATAGTAAGGAAGGTCGGATGATACGATTTTTTAATCTGCTCCGGCATCCTTCCCTAGCTACCGACGCTGATGTGAGCTAGTTGACTGATTTTGTATTTGTTTCTCAGTGACGCAAAAAGGAGTCACTGAATTTTTATGGGTACCTACAATAACAGACTATTTGGAGTTATATTACCTAAATGACACTTTTTATCCTGAAAAGGTTGGAAAGGAGTATCAAAGTTTACCGTGAACTAGTACAAAAATAAAT
Organism: Hylaea fasciaria; assembly: GCA_905147375.1. Classification (NCBI taxonomy): domain Eukaryota; kingdom Metazoa; phylum Arthropoda; class Insecta; order Lepidoptera; family Geometridae; genus Hylaea; species Hylaea fasciaria. Next base: position 6,263,275 of record LR990201.1, read on the forward strand.
AACAAGCGAATTATTGAGAAACTTCTCTTTTTTAAGACGGTAAATGTCATATGATCACCAGAAAAAAAGCGCTAATTAATAAAGGTATTCCTTTTTTTAACTTGGGTTACCATAGAAGAACTAAATACTACGTAAGATTTGACCTTTGTCACTGGGGCTGCATGAAGCGGTCGCCGAGGGCTGGCCTTCGCCGATGATGGTAGACGCGGTGACCCAGAAGTCGTAACGGCCGGCTTTGAGTTCGGTTGCCGAGTAGCTGGTTTGAGATGCTGGTACCTGAAACATATTGGGTAGCATATTGATGATCCATGTTACGAAACAAATGAATGAAAGACTTTGACCAAAAACTTTGGCACTTAATTCTTGTTCCGTTCTTAGGGGTTTAAACTCTATCGCATTTAAGTCACGCGAGTGGCAGAACGATATAATGACTAGATATCACAAAGGATAAATATATAGTGTAACCTTGTGACAATATCAACTGTACTCCTCAGTAGTCAAAGATTAAAGTAGAATATACAGTACCTTGTTAGGATGGGGCTCGGCGTTCTGAGCTTGAGTGTAGACGTTGTAGTGTGTGACAACGCCGTTGGGCTGCGCTGGGGGCCTCCAAGACACGAGAATCGAGTCTTGTCCCATCACTAGAGCTTTCACGGCGCGTGGGGCTTCGGGTACTGCAAAATAAAATTTCCTTGGAATACCGCTGATCGAAATTTGAATGTTCAGATATCATTGTTTTTTTTTAAGACACGATCGAGTCGGCTAAAGTCTCGATACTGAATCGTAACCCTTTACTTACCGTCTTGTTCAGTCTGGCAGTGAATAGGAACCGATCGGACGCCATCACCTCCGTTGGTGGTCGCGAGCACTTCCATAGAGTAGTTGGTGAATTTCTTGAGGCCGTGGAGGATGGTTTCGCTGCTGGCAGTGATTTTAGTGTCCTTAGTCTTCTCGTCTGAAATACACAATTGAGTTGGGTAAAATCCGCTCTAAATGCAAGCCAGAGTCCACAGACAGGAATTAAGAGGCTCGAGTTGATAAAAGCATAAAACCTTCGAGAAGTATTTCATGGATGGAGCCCAACAAATGGATCACTATTATAGCAACATCAGTATGATCTTGTATCGTACAGTTGTGTAGCCTTCTCTAGTTTATGTAACATAAAACAAGATGATTGAACAGTTACTCACCATACCAAGTCTCACTGGGTCCATAGACCACCTTGTAAGCCTTGATCAGTCCGTTAGCAGAGGCCAGAGGAGGGGAGACCCAAGAGACGCGGATCGTTTGAGCCGTGAGAGTGGTGCAGAGTACATCCTGGGGCGGGGCGGACGGGGCGCCCTCGGCGGTGTAGGCCTTCACCTCGCCGGACACGGGGCCCGAGCCCATCTTGTTGAAAGCTTGGACCACCATCGCGTATTGAGTGTATGTCCTGAAAAAAGGATTACGTGCTCTCATATTTGTGAAACACTAGCTGCGCCCCTGACTGAATAAAAAGTAGCACACGAGTATTTGTTAATCCAGGGTGTTAGCTATTCCCATACCACATTAATTTCGTCAAAATGGGTCCAGCCGTTTGAGCGTGAAGTAACATACATACAACCACACAAACTTTTTCCTTTATAAGAATAAAGTAAAGTAAGATTAGCCAAGCCAATCCTGCAGACGCACGATTGCACCAAGAACGGATATATATCAGATTACGGATGAAACACTCACTTGAGGTTGAGGATGTCCAGGTGGTGTTCCTTGCCGGATTCCTTGGAAATATCGACGGTTTCAAAGACGAATGACTTGTTGCTTGAGGCCAGTTTGTATCCCACATAGTATCTGTAACGAGGAGATCCCTTAAGTATCATAAGCTAAAGAGTTTGATGGTTAATGTTGTTTTAGAGGAATTTGCAGCAGTAAACTGCTAAGAAATACTAATCAAGTTCTGCATCAAGAGATTTGCAGTTATACCCTTGGAGTTCGCCGTTCCAGTCCTGTGGTGGGGGAGGCTTCCAGGTTACCCTCAGAGTGTGCTTATCAACAGCGTCTACTTTGACGTCTTGTGGCGGCCCAGTGGGGGCTTCCTCGGCAGTAATGATGGTGACAGTTTCGGAGGGTTCGGAAGTGCCCAGTTCGTTCTCGGCGACGATACGGATGTGGTACGCGGTGGCAGGTCGGAGGCTGAACACGCCAGCTTCGGCCGTATCTCCGGGGACGAGAACCCTGTATACACAAAATATACCGTATTATATATAGTAGGTATCCAATATTTGATAAACTAGGCTGGTGTTATTGTTTGCGGCTATTGTATCGGAAAATAATAGCAGTTCAAAGTGAATTGGCGAACCATCGAAAGTCAACTGTCAAAGTGATAGAAAACTATTAGCGTTCGTGCTGAATGGAAACTGACCAAAATAATAGGAACATGGTAACACAAAAATGCAACAACAAAAAGTTTAATATGACACAGACCTATCGATGTCCTTCTCCCAGTTGCCCTTAGCGCGCTTGTACTCAATAAGGAACTTCTTGATCGGAGAGTTTCCATCGTAAGGGGCGGCCCAAGACAGCTGCACAGTCCTTCCAGATTTGTCCAAGACTTTTAGGCCGTAGGGTGCTTCGGGAACCTCTGCGAAATATGAAATACGATCATCGTTATTGAACCGAATACGTAGTTCAGAAACTCTGCTCAAATTTTATTCCCAATCGAACTCCAAGATGCATACCTACAGATGGAAATTAAAATTTCAATGGATCTTTGCCATCATGACTGTTTACATAACAGAGTATCATCGTTATGAAAAAATCCTGAATCCTTTACGTACCTTGAATGATCATGTTGATGCTGGTATCATCAGAGCCAAATGCGTTGGTGGCGACGCAAGTAAAAAGGGCGCTGTCGGATCGTTCGGTTCTTCGGATGCTGAGGTCGGATACTACTCCTCCAGGCAGGATCTCCTCGCGGATTGTGTATCGGGGGTCGGATTTGGGTTCGAGACGTTTGTTGTTCATGTTCCAGACAATTCCAATTGGCTAGAACATATAAAATGTATGTTTTAAGATCTAATGTAACTTAAGGCCACTTTAAGAATGTAAATTTGTCTTAAGGAACTACACAAGAATATTCTTGGTATCGTTACTGGATGATAAAGATGTTATTCATACCTTTTCGCCCTTGGCTTGGCACTGCAACACGGCAGATTCGCTTCGTCGGGCTGTCTGATTCCTCATTTTAATTTCGAATTGGGGTGGAGCTGAATCAAGTAAATCACGGTTTAATTAATAATATCTGGATGACCGAGCTTTGCTCGGTATTTTTATTTATAAATTGTGTTTTTGGAAATTATATTTAAGTACGAATATATGATGAATAAAATGATGAAATATGAATAATATTTTCGATCTTACCGATAGAATAATAAAAAAATATGAACTGGTTATTTACAGAAAAAAATCTTAAAAAAACACGAATAAAATGACATTTTCTAAAAATGATTCCTAGCTAGATCGATTTATCGCCCCCGAAACCTTCTATATACTGAATTTCATGAAAATCGTTGGAGCCGATTCCGAGATTCCAATTATATATATATATATATACAAGAATTGCTCATTTAAAGATATAAGATAATGTGTGACAGCTAAAACTTCTATAGAGATCATTTCATAAAATATACAAGCTTTTTCATACCTTGGACGCTGATAAGAATAACGGCAGAAAGTCCAGATCCGATTCCGTTAATGGCTTCGCATAGATAATATCCTTCGTTCGTCTTTTGAATATTGCTAATGGTTAGAGTACCATCCTCAACCTTTACATTAGGGTTGTTAGGCTTAAGGTCTTTGTAATCGCCAGGCGTATCCCCTAGAGAGCAAAAAGGTCATTAGAAATCAATACATAAATAAAAACCACTTAGAATGTAGTTTTCACGTTCAAAACTGTCGTTCATACCTTCGGCCCTCTTCCACGTCACTTGCGGCTTGGGGAAGCCATCGGCTTTACACTCGACTTTAGCATCAGAGCCTTGGGCAAAAGCCTTATCAGTGGGTTCAATAATCCAACGTGGGGGAACTGAAAATGTCACCAGATGTTATAACAACTGTTTAGAGGCTCAGAAGTCTGGATATGATTTGAACTATTGAATTATTAGAGAGTAAATTTTGTAATTTTTAATATTTGATTTTACAGTGATGATGCTCGTTACATTATACATTTAGATGAATCAAAATGTGTTCAAAAGAGACATATTATCATGCATAATTTTATGAAATCAGTTAAGCTTTTTGCAGCACTTTACACTTTACAATTGCATAAAAAATTTAAGTTTGAATGAGCTGTTCATTCATTGTTATTTTGGGATTGATTTTATTATATTACTAAATATTTTTATATATCGCAATGAACTGGTAATAAGTCAAGCATACATCTGAACACAATGACTAGGTACTTCCATGTGTATTAACTAAGTATTGACAAAAGATCACATTATATTCCAGTTCAGTACGCTATACATATTTAAAATTCACAAAAGCTCCTATACCGACGATGTCGCATTATATTTTCTGATAAAAATGGTGTTACAATGCATTTTCACTAACTGATAAGTACAATACAGTGTAGTACACATTAAATATAAAATGAATAAGTTTTTGACGGCTAAGCGTCGCTATAGAAGCTTTCAATGTTTCACAAGTTGCAAATAAATAACCAAAGCTTCCCAATCTACTAAATAAAGAACATAAATAGGACGTAAAATAATATAATAAATAAGCCCATTAGTAAACATATACATAGGCAACGAAAACAGTCTAATATTTGTTGAAATAATCGGTTTATGTAATGTACCTTTTTTTTTAAAGTTATTTGTAGTAGTGCAAAAATATGTAATAGGTAAAGTATGTACTGAAACTTGTACGATTATATACCTAATACTTATATTGCTATGTAAATTTATAGCAGGTATTTTATTATTCCAACAAAATTATTAGTAAATAAGCCAAGCAAAAGCGTAGTTATATAAATGCAAATATGCAAATTAATGAATGAAAGTAAAACAGACAGGAACCCAAGGATAGGAAGAGGTCTTAAAGTATATAAAATGCAAGGAGGGGAAGAAATAGGATCGTCGATGATAGCCGGAGCCGGTTCCTAACGAATCCTACTCATGGACAGATGTATGAACGCCCTAGAGCTCTCCTAACTAACATGAAATTATAATACGAAACTAACAAGTAATTGAAGATATATATTGCATGATTCATTTGTTTTGATAATAGAATTCCTAGTGCTCGTAAGCAGTTTTGGAACAGGTCCTATCGTAATCAACTCAATTTCAAGCATAAGTACAATATAGAATCTACGCAAAGCTCTCCGTGCTATGAATGAAGGGTACACAGATGCGTGTGGTATGTATACCATGAACTTCTAGTGAGGCGGTATAGTTGGACAAGCCAGCGGCATTGCGCGCGATACACGCGTATGACCCGCTGTGCGACCATCCCGCTGGGTCAATCAGAAGCAACGAAGCTCTTTGCGCAATTTTAAGAGTCGATACTCCGTCTTTCTGCTTCAATGGCTGCCCTTCAAAGTACCATTGAATATCGAGGGGTGTATCACCCGCGGATACCATACAAGTGACTTGAGTAGTCTGCCCCGCGTACAGTGGAGTCTCGAACGCGAATGGAACTATACGGGGCAATACTGGAAACAACCACAGAAATTTGGGTTAGATTTAGTTCGATAGCAGGCAATGTTAGAGACTAGTGAGATTAAGAAAGTATTGTGACTGTGGCGAATTGGTTCTTTGAAGTGCGTTTTTTGTGGTGTTAGTTTCCGTTATCATTTATCGCAATGTAGAATTATATTATAAGTTCAAACGTGCCGTTGACGACGAGTGTAGCCGCGTGTTCGACTCTACCGGCCGCGTTCTGCACGATGCACGTGTAGTTTCCTTGGTGGTTCGCGTTCACAGAGTTGATGGTGAGGACCGATGCGCGGGGGCCTAGCGGCATCGTCATTATGTCTCGTTGGAGGCTCGAATCTATTGTTTCACTGCTGAACGTCCACGAGATCTCGAGAGGTTGGTCGCCTTTGGTGGCGACGCAGTTTACTACCGCAGTATCTCCCGGGTTGGACGGCACATCGCCGAAATTGAACGGCATTATTAACGGTGGAACTAGGACAATAAATTACTCAGAGATAATGAAGTATGAAACGCAAAGGATTTAGACGACAAAAGAAATTTAGAAGCTAAGATCATAAAATAGTTTCGCACCCTTCACAACTAATTCTGTTGTATGCGATGCGATGCCTGCGGCATTACTGGCTGTACAATTGTAAAGTCCCGCATGATTTGCGTCCACAGATTCTATTGCGAGGACACTACTCCTTCGATCGATGTTACTGACGCGAACTCCAGCAACGGAATCGGCGGATCTATTGTTGAATGTCCATGTGATATGGACTGGTTGGTCACCGTGTGTAATGATACATTGAAGTGCAAAGTAATCACCGAGAAAGGCCGGTTCTGGACCGGCAACGAAAGGTGCAATCTTAGGAGGAACTGAAACAAATATTATCTAAATGACAAAATAACAGAAATCTACTGTTTCATTAGACTAACCATACACGATAAGATCTGTCGAAAAAGTATTGCGTCCTGCACGATTTTCACCGACACAGGAGTAAGATCCTGCATGTTTGGCATCCACAGACTCTATTATAAGGATGCTACTTCGTTTGGAATTACTCATAACATAATCGTTGTTTCTTTGCGATATGAGTCGACCGTTATACGTCCAGGTAATAGTAAGAGGAAGATCGCCGTAATTCACTGTGCATGCCGCTTGTAAGTACTCTCCAACGTTAGCGGGCTTCTCGCCAAATGTGAAGGGTAGAATATTGGGAGGAACTGGAATATGTAGTTAGCAAAAATGACTATGGAACTATTCGAGAGAATTAAAAACCCAACCAAGGCAAACGATACGAATAAAAAATGTTATTAGGAAACTTGAATACTAAGCACCGTTAATAATTAGCGTAGATGTATGGGACGCAATTCCTGCAGCGTTTTCCGCAACGCAAGTATAGTTTCCAGCATGATTGTGTGCTACCGAGCCAATACTTAGTATAGCACTCCTTTCTCCGATATTGAACACGGTTACTCCAGACCTGGGCTTTATAGGTTCACCATCGAAAAGCCATCGTAACTGCAGTGGATGATCGCCCTCAACAACCGAACATGGAGTAGTAACGACTTGCCCAGAATTCATTGCAACTTCCCCGAAAGAGAAGGGTTGGACCACAGGAGGAACTAAACAGAAAGCAAGTTACGTTCAGAACATTTATAGTGTTAAACTAATTAGTACCGATCACGTCAAGAACAGCCGTATGACTGGTCGTGCCTGCCCTGTTGGTTGCTGTACACGTATAGTTGCCACTGTTAGCGCCCATCGCATTTGGGATATCAAGAACGGAGACGCGTTCGCCTAATGTTGTAGTTTTTATGCCCATCTTTCGGGTTAATGGTTGTCCATGAAAGCTCCATGTTATATTCAAAGGGACGTCACCCTTTGACACGTGGCAGTCGAGATGCACTGAACCGCCCGCAAAAACCGCTTCATCCAACTCAAAAGGTTTGATGTGAGGAACGACTGAGCAAAGAAATATTCATAAAGTTAGTGATGATTACAAAGTGCATGCTGCGACATCTAATAATCATTATACCCTTCACATTGAGTGTTGTAGAGTATCTGTCTTCTCCAGCTTTATTCTTTGCGATACATGTGTAATTTCCACTATGAGACCCTGTTACAGATGCTATGGACAAAAATGATGTGCGGTCTGCCATCTTCATAGTTTTAATGTCCAATTGGGTTGACAAATCTTTGCCTTCAAAAGTCCAAGTTATTGACATTGGTCGATCTCCTTTGCTCGCGTGGCACGTCATTTGAACAGATTCTCCGTAATACACTGAATCTTCGATCTCAAATGGCATTATGTGGGGAGGAACTAATCACAAACAAAGAAAAGTCTAAATTAATCTAAACGTGCAACATCTAAACAGTTATTAAGTAATTTAAGAAGATCTATTGGGGGAAAAGGCAGTTCGAGTACCATGAATGTTGACGAGAGCAGAGTGGTTAGCGCGACCGGCTCGGTTGCTGGCCGTGCAAGTGTAGTTCCCACTGTGTTGGCCCATAGCGGTCGGAATGCTTAATACTGAAGCTTTTTCTCCTAATTTCGTAGTCGTTATGCCCATATTATTATGATACGGTATCTCGTGATCTTGAAAACTCCATGATATCTGTAGTGGACGATCTCCTTTTGACACGTGGCAGGTCAAATGAACCGATTCACCAGCAAATATTGATTCTTCCACTTCAAATGGGATTATATGCGGAACAACTTGAGCCCGAAAATAACAAAGAGAGGTAAAATTACACACTACAGGACAAAGGAAGGGTAAAACTAAAAATTGCAAGCGCATCTTCTTTAACGGTATAATACCAATTATTTTGAGTATTGTGGTGTAAGATGTGATTCCAGCGCGATTTTTAGCTACGCATGTGAAGTTCCCGCTATGAGCGCCAGTAACAGCAGGTAGTATTAGCACAGAAGATCGGTCGCCAACTCTTGTAGATGATCCTAGCTCATTAGACAATGGTTGTCCGTTGAATTGCCAATAGACTTCCAATGGTGTATCTCCTTTTGATATGTGACACATCATTTGTACAGATTCCCCCGAAAACAGTGCTTGATCAACGTCGAATGGCAAAATGTTTGGTGTAACTGTTTAAAAAAAAAATCAAACAGATGACAAAACAAACGATATTTTCAATTACAAAATAATAAGAATGATGGCGTATTGGAGGTCGACAATAATATAAGAGAGGTAGGTCCTTGGGTGTTCTACTTGAGAGTAAACTACAATAATTTAATGCATTGATATTATTCTTATTTTATTTGCTCGTTATACAAATGTGTTAGTTTTTTTTGATAATTATTAATATTTGAATCGCATTATGTTGGAGATGAAAAAAAAAATAAACAAAAAAACATGAACTGAATAATAGAAGCGCACGCTGCTTATGACGTGTCATTAGAATTCATGCTAATTCTGATAACATGTCTAAGCACCGATTCGCTGAAACAAAACAGTAGGTATACAGTAATTGGATGAGTGACTCAAACTGACCATGTACATTAACGACAGTGGAATGATTAGTAGAGCCAGCGTTGTTTGCAGCTACGCAGGTATAGTTGCCACTGTGACCGGCAGTCGCCGCAGCGATAGCAAGGAACGAAGTACGTGATGTCATTTTTGTAGTCATGATGCCGAGATGCGATGAAATATTTTCAAACCCATGGAAGTGCCACTTGATATCGAGGGGTAAGTCTCCCTTTGATACATGGCAATTTAGCTGGACCGATTCACCAGCAAACACCGACTCGTCCGCCTCGAAAGGTACGATGTATGGCAGTACTGTTAATCCAGAAGGCCAAAATTAATGCGGAGCTAAGCGTGCAGCGTGCGTTAAAGGCAGGGCGGCTATCATTTTGAGGAATACCATGAACATTAATTGTGGCCGAGTGACTGGTAAGGCCAGCATGATTGACGGCATTGCATGAGTATTCGCCGCTGTGGCTGGCTGTCGCGCTAGATATTGTCAGCAACGATGTTCTCTGGCCAATCTTCATAGTAGTGATGCCTTGGTGGGAGGATAGATCTTCCCCGTGAAAACTCCAAGTTATAGTAAGCGGAGCATCGCCTTTAGATACGTGACATCCCAACTGAATTGATTCCCCGGCAAAAACTGGCTCTTCGGCCGTAAACGGAACGATGTGAGGTGGAACTGGTGAGGATAAGTTAAAACGAAAATAATAATTAACCAAAAAACAACACATAAGATAATGTATAGATACCCTGAACGTTTAAAATAGCAGTGTGGTTTGTGCTTGCTACAATATTTGAAGCTGTGCATGTGTAGTTTCCGGAGTGTTTCTCAGTTACAGACGGGATCGCCAAAATTGAACTTCTAGGTCCTACTTTAGTTATTTTTAATGCATCATTGCTCTTAATAGGTTGATTTTTAAATGACCATATTAGCTGCAACGGCATATCGCCTTTCTGTACGTGACACATGACTTGTATGCTTTCGCCATAGAATATAGCTTCATCAAATTCAAACGAGGATATCATTGGTGCCACTGAAAAGACAACCAATTTAGGATATAATTTCAAAAGGGCAAGAATGTAGCGTACAACTAACAGGTTTTGCTAAAATTTATATAAGATGTTACAACAGAAAAGCACAGTGTATTGACCGAGACCGTGTACCCTGGACATTGAGCGTGGCGTGGTGACTAGCGCTGGCGACAACATTGGAGGCAGTGCACGTGTAATTTCCAGCATGTTGAGCCGTCACCGCTGGTATTATAAGAGCGGATCCCATGTCCCCGACATTCATGATGTTCAACCCAGGCAGTGAACTCACATCTCCTCCATTAAAAGTCCACTTGAATGTTAAAGGTTTGTCTCCTTTTGTAGCGTGACACATTACTTGAACACCCTCGCCATAAAATACTGATTCGTCGAATTCGAATGCCGCTATAATTGGCACCACTGAAATTTGCTTTCATGTTAAAGCAACACTACTATGTTGTTTAGTACTAAAATCGATAAGAGTGATTTTATTTTCTCCCTAAAATGGCCCGCCAAAGTTACAAGGAAGGATAGGAATTATATGAGCTAACGCAAACAAACGAAATAATGGAAGATTTAATCTAAAAGTATCATTCTTTGATATTATACCATTAACATATAGTTGAGTGGTATGGTTCGTATGGCCGGCATCATTTCTAACCACGCAGGAATAATTTCCCTGATTCTGATGGGTTACAGATTCAATACTAAGCTGGCTGGTGCGCTTTGTATTTAGCAGATTTACTCCAATGTCACCGGATTTAAGTGGGTTGCCATTGAAATACCATTGTATTTTCAGAGGAAGATCTCCTTTGCTGACCGTGCACGTGACCAAAACCATTTCTTGAGCGTTTATCGGTTCCTCGCCGAATTCAAATGGCATTATCTGTGGAGGGACTTTGAAAGGGTGTGGGAGTCAGCACAAAAAGCAATAACATGAGGTAGGTATTACTAAACAAAATAATGTAAGTAACATCAAAAGTTGGTTCATTGCGAAAGTACCATTCACATAAAGTTCGGCTGTATGGTTTGCTGTGCCTGCTTGATTTTTCACTGCGCACGTGTAATTTCCTTGATTGTGATGTGTCACCGATTCTATGGTGAGCTGACTTGTCCGTTTACCATTCGTGATAGTGACACCATCACTTCCAGATTTAACAACGTTGCCGTTGAAGTACCATTTAATATCAAGAGGCATGTCTCCTTTGGTGACGGCGCACATCGCTACCACCAAGTCTTGATCGTTTAAAGGTTCGGTGCCGAAATCGAAGGGTGAAACTTGTGGTGCAACTAAACAATGCCAGAACGTTAAATTAAAACATTTTAATGGATGTGAATACTCCACAGAGTGCCTTTTTATCGTTATATTGCCACACACATTACCCCATTTATAACATTTGATAGAGTCGATTTCACTGATAACTGATGAGACTATTTATGGAACAACGAACAAGTGGATCTTTTAGTGATTTTTTAAATATAGGATATAAAATGTAAGGTTACGAAGAAAACCAAAATAATTTCGTGCGAAGAAAGCCAAGCATAAATTGAAATTAACGTTAGAACTAAGAATACCGTTAACATTGAGAATCGCGCTGTGACTGCTGTGACCGGCCTCATTTTCCGCGATGCAAGTGTAATTGCCGATGTGCTCGTGTTGGACATTTTCTATACTCAGAACAGATATTCTCTTTCCATTTCTGTTAATAGCCACGCTGTTTCCAGAATTGAGGATTTGGTCGTTTAATTGCCAATGTATTTTTAGGGGCAAGTCGCCTTTACCGACCGTGCAGATAAGAGATACGGTATCGCCAGCGTTGAGGACCTCTTCTCCGAAGTCAAATGGCGTTATCTGCGGCACCACTATGAATCGGATGAATTTATAAAAGAAACGTTTTATATTGTATAAACATAATCTCGTTGTACATGTTTACCGATGTTGTGGAGTTAACGGCTAAAGGAAAGTGTCGGGAGACTTTATTTATTTTAGGAACAATGGTTTGCATCGATATAAACGACAAGAAAAATCTTTAAAAACTACACATGCGAAAACATGAACTCAAGAAGTATGAGGACTCCAATATTTAAATACCGTTGACACTTAGGACAGCGCTGTGGAAACTGCGTCCCGCTTCATTTTCGGCAATGCAAGTATAATTTCCAATATGTTCGTGCTGAACATTCTCTATGCTTAAAAGGGATATTCTTTTTCCACTCCTGTTTATGAGAACACTGTTTCCGGAGTTCAATTCGTCGTCGTTCAACGTCCAATGTATTTTCAAAGGCAGATCGCCCTTCCCAACAGTACAAGTCATGGATACAGTGTCACCAGCGTTGAGGACATCTTCTCCGAAGTCAAATGGTGTAATCTGTGGCACCACTTTAAAAAACCACGTCATTAGATACAACAATTTTGTCAGATATAGGTACCTATGTAATACCCTTACCCTATGCTATGAATAAATTCGGTATGATCTCGACAAATATTCTTTTTAGGGCTAGGGATGGACAGGAAATGTAACTAATTAAAAACGTGCAAAAAATATAAGCATGTCATCAGCATTATTATTGTAATAAGTAGGTATATCGATATTTCAATACCATTAACACCAAGTACTGCGCTATGGCTACTGTATCCCGCTTCATTTTCAGCGATACAGGTATAGTTTCCAATATGTTCGTGCTGGACATTCTCTATGCTCAAAAGAGATATTCTTTTTCCACTTCTGCTAATAAATACGTTGTTGCCCGAATTCAGTTCGTGATCGTTTAGCATCCAATGTATTTTCAAAGGCAGATCGCCCTTTCCAACAGTACAAGTCGTCGATAACGTTTCGCCGGCGTTCAGGATGTCTTCTCCGAAGTCAAATGGCGCTATCTGAGGCACCACTATGGAGCGCATAAGACATAATAATATGTTGATAATTATCAAATTTAGCTTTATCATGTACGCTTTTAAACTATGCTATGTTGTTCAGTTAAATAGACCCAAGTAATTTGTTTCATTAGGACAGGGATGGACACTTGGACAGGACATGATCAATATAAGTATCTAAAAATTATTTACATGTTCGAAAAAGTGAAGCATGTTATGAGGAATACGCATAGTGACTGAATTTTAAAATACCATTAACTTTAAGCACTGCTCTGTGGCTACTGAGGCCGGCTTGATTCTCAGCAATGCAGGTATAGTTCCCAATGTGATCGTGCTGGACATTATCTATGCTCAAGAGAGATATTCTCTTCCCACTTCTACTTATGAGCACATTATTTCCTGAATTCAGTTCGTGGTCGTTGAGCATCCAATGTATTGTTAATGGTAAATCACCCTTTCCAACGGTACAAATCGTAGACACGGTGTCACCAGCATTTAGGATATCTTCTCCGAAATCGAATGGTGTTATCTGTGGCGCCACTATGAACACGAATGTGTTTACTTAGAATGAACATATAATTTCTTGAGATAGGTAGGTGTGGTTGTGTTTTGAGCTGAAGGGTAATTTTGTGGAACACCAGGAATGTAATTAGAAACAACACTAGACAAATCATAATTTTAAAAAATCGTGCGAAGAAAGCGAAGCATGTGTTATGAATGCGTGTGAGTACCGTTGACATTAAGAACTGCGCTGTGGCTACTGCGCCCCGCCTGGTTCTCCGCGACACAGGTGTAATTCCCGATGTGCTCATGCTGAACATTTTCAATGCTCAGAACGGATATTCTCTTTCCATTCCTATTGATATAAATACCGTTGCCCGAATTCAAGACTTGATTGTTCAATAGCCAGTGTATTTGTAATGGCAAATCGCCTTTGCCCACGGTGCAAGTAAGAGACACTGTGTCTCCGGCGTTTAGAATTTCCTCCCCGAAATCGAATGGCGTCACCTGCGGTACCACTACGAAATACGCATAATTAAACAAACTAATAGTGGTGTAAGGTAGTGGAATGGAAATCATTAAGGTAGATAAACATAGATAAGGTAGAGCCATTGACATGGACGACGAACAATGTTAGGAAAGGGTACCTAATACCTTTACATTCAACGAAAACTCAAACAAAGCTACAATAGAAAAACAGTTTGGAATTAAAAGGAGTCAAAAAGCGGGTTTTAAGTTAAGCTATATTGTATGCAATTACATAGTGTCCAAAAAAGTACCATTTACGACTAACTCAGTAGAATAGTTGGCATGGCCAGCTCGGTTGGCAACGGAGCAAGTATAGACTCCTGAATGTATAGAAGCAACCCCTTCTATTGAAAGGCTACTTGATTTATGTCCAATCTTGATTACGGTTATACCGGAAACCGACTGCGCTGGCATTCCATTCAAAAGCCACGTGATATTGACAGGCGCATCGCCCTTTGTGACCATACATTGGACACCGACTGTGTCACCCGCATTGGCTGGCTCCTCTCCAAATGTGAAGGGATGGATTTGGGGTAGAACTGTTTCAAGAAACTACTAATTAATAATAACTTTCACAATAAAATGTGCGTATCGTTACAGGGGTTCAACGCAATATATGTAAAAATAACCCTAGTAGGTCTTCTGCGGCTCGTGCTGCCGATAGCAACTCCCAAGGCGTTGATGAATTTTTTCTGCGTTAAAACTCCACGAAAAAATGTCCAGTAAGTCACCCGCGGTGTCGCCGGCGTTCACGGGCTCATCGCTAAACTCAGAGGGTTAGATTTGGAGAGGTACTGTAGTGACATAAAAGCATAATAACGTACTACCAAACCAAAATTACTAAGGAAGGAAGCGAACCATTGACGCTAAGGAGTGTTGTATGGTTTGTTTGGCCAGCGTCGTTTTTGATCTCGCAAGTGTATGAGCCTCTATGAACTGAGCTTACTGGCTCTATGTTCAGAATAGACGTTTTCTTGCTGATGGCCGTGAGAACTATGCCGAGAGAGTTCTGCGGTTTGATCTCCTCTCCGTTGAAGAGCCACTTAAATCTGACCGGCGTATCCCCCTTGCTCATCACGCATGATACTGATGCGGTTTCTCCTTCGTTCAATATTTCTTCTCCGAACTCAAAGGGTAAGATTTGTGGCGGTACTGAGATGGAATTGTATAACATTAATGTCGGGATCGAAAGGAATTTGGATTGACAGATTATAAAACTGAAAGCTAAACAAGCCGATGGTTATTCGGGAGTGTACCGTTGACTTCGAGTACAGCGCTGTGATTGGCGGAGCCGGCCGGGTTTGTCGCCACACAGTGGTAGATGCCCCTGTGTATGCCACTCACTGAGTCTATGTTCAGTATCGATGTTTTCTTATTGATGGAAGTGAGCACTATTCCCATGTCATTTTTGGCGGGTATGAGTTGTCCGTTGAATATCCAGGAAATGTTTAGGGGTTGGTCTCCTTTGCTCACTGCGCAGGATATAGATGCCATGTCTCCGGCGTTCGCGGGCTCTTCGCCAAACTCGAACGGTAACATTTGCGGAGGT
Source organism: Hylaea fasciaria (assembly GCA_905147375.1). Lineage (NCBI taxonomy): Eukaryota > Metazoa > Arthropoda > Insecta > Lepidoptera > Geometridae > Hylaea > Hylaea fasciaria. The sequence continues at coordinate 6,278,924 of LR990201.1, forward strand.
ACTGTGCGGAAACTCACGTTATTTGGACTTAGCGGTGCAAGGGACGTGTGTGGCAAACGATGTAGCTTTGGCGGGCATAAACATCATAACATATTCGATTTTTTTTTGACCTATAGAAATAGTAAATAACACAAACACTTTATATCCTGCAATAAAAGTGATTAGTTGCACATAAATAATGTCATAGTAACATGTTTATTACATTTTATAAGTATGGTAAAGTACACTATTTAAAGGAACGAAGCTGAGCTCTGGAAAACTATGACTATGACATTATTTTTGAAAGAGGAGACACTAAATACACTTTTTTTTTATCAATAAATCATAAAATACTATAGATAGTCTTCGCTAAACCATTAATATAAGTTAGCTCTAGATGGAAAGCCTTCCTTTATCGACTTTTTCCCTTAATATTCTTATTTTTTTTCTTAGACTTTTAATTTATGAAATAATGAAGTAGAATATTTTAAATTGCATTTAAAATAAGTAATTTTTGTCGATTTAAATAGTTGCCTCCTCTAAAGTTTACAATTCACAGAATTCTTCATACACAATTAGTATTATTATTTTGTGCATGAGTTGTTATTTTACACTATTAGTTCTTTGATTCCACACTTGAACCATTTCCAAGAGATAAGATCAACTCATACACAAAACAAATGAGTGATTTTGAATGAAAATCCCAACAGAAATAACTACGTTATTTCCTTATTAATTTTATGGTTAACGTAACGTAACATACGTAACATGAATTAAAAATGTTTGAGTTATCAAATATATCAAAACTTCGTATAAACTAAGCGCTCATTCATAAAACTTAGTTTGTGCGCGAGTTAGACCCGTTTTTCGATAGTTAATATAATTAATTTATTTATTTATTTATAAAACATAATATCTAAGCTGTTTTTTTTAACGGTCAAAATTCACTCAAAACCCCTCTACTGAACGTTCAAACAGTGCTATCAGACTCACCCATGACTTGCAGCTCTAGGGTGCCCCTGGCGGTGTACTCCTGGGAGTTCTTGGCGACGCAGGTGTAGGTGGCCTCGTCGCTGGTCCGCTCCACGTTCTCGATGACCAGGGTGCCGTTGGGGAACACCTTCTGCTTACGGTTGATTGGGAGTACTCTGCAAATTTATAACAAACATGTTATAATAATTATGGGAGTTGTGAAATGTTTTATTTGTAACCGCGAGTGTAGTCATCGGAAAAAAATACAACACCCAGTATCACAACAAGACAAATAAGTGACAATCACAAGACAGCAACAGTAACTCTGCAAATTTAATAAGCAACTTTGAAAATAGTCTAGGAGCCTAAAAGAGTCCACTATTTTTTCGGTACAGACATGGGATCTTACACACTTACAGTTATCATGTTGCCGTGATAGAAGTGGAACGTTGCGTTCATGCGCTTTTTTGCGATGTATATACCTATTTAGAAATTTTATATGGGACGCGATCTTACATGTCACGCTAGTACGAAGCCATACAGCATACATATCGGTAGATGACAACCTAGCTGTGCGGTGAAGACTCGAGACGCTTTATCGGAATGACGCTGCGATATTATGACGTGTGTGCGGTAGGCGGTTGTATCGTAAACATCACCTTCCATCACGTTCCCACACGATGGAGTCGATGGGGTACCCGGCGACGGGGCAGTGCGCGGTGAGCGTGTCCCCGGCCACCACGGGGCGCTTCTTCATGGGCCGCACGTAGGGCAGGCCGTAGATGTTGACGCGGGACGAGTGGGACGCGCTGCCGACCTGAACATCGAAGCGTGAAAGCCGATGAGACAAACCAAGAAAAAAAAACCACGCAAACTGTTTTTTTTATTAATGTATGGTCTGTCATATCACGTGTGCAAAATTTTTAATAATTCAGTCGTCTGCCAAATGAGTGACAAATGGTATAAGAAGATTTTGTGAGATTTATACAGGTAAAGCTAATTATCTACTAATATTAAAACTAAGCTACATTATTTGGACCACACAGACTGAAGCGTCAGCTCTCATTTATAATACAGACCAAGACATACTTTGAGTTAATGTGTGTAAGTTAAAAAGTACTACTGCCAGTTAACACTGTATATATTATATCTGTAAGGACTATAAATAAAATTGGCAAATTTGGGAAAACATAACACACTCGCACGGTACAGCTTACCTAACATATTGTGATTTGTATAAGGATATCAGTACAGGAACGTACCACGACTTGTTCTGCGGACATTTTAAACACAAAGGCTTTTGGACATTTCAATTGTTTGTCAGAGTACCTGAGAAGTTGGCCGCACAAAGGAACTTTTCACGTTTAAAAGGACAATAGAAAACTGCATTTCTTTATGTCGCAAGCCAACCTTTGTACGTTTGGCTTGCGATAAAATCTCAAGACCTTTTAACCGACTTCCAAAAAGGAGGAGTGTTCTCAATTCGAGTGTATGTTATTTTTTTTTTACTGTCTATACTTTATCTCCGTAAACCAGTCATCTACGTTGAAAATTTTACTGCAGCATCAAAAAAAAATTATAGCCATTTGTAACCTTGCTTGAAGCGATGCACGTGTACAATCCTCCGTCATTCGTATGCACAGAGGAGATGTTGAGATGCGACTCGACGTTTCCATCGGCGGTGACAAACTGTCCGATTTGCAGGCGGTCGCCGCTGGTGAGCTTCTCTCCGTCCAGCAGCCAGGAGATGTCGGGCGTGGGGTTGCCGGACGCGACGCACTTGAGGCGCAGCGACGGCCCGGAGCGGAAGGTCTGTTCGCCGAAGCTGTGGCGGATCAGTGGCGGTTCGACTGAAATAGTAACACCATTTCTTTGACCGCAATATCGTAAGACGCTGCTTTAAGTGATTTAAATATTCACCGGTCAACAATAACTTTTAAACTGTATACGAAGTGTAGGGTTAGGCTATTGCTCGCACGGAGCTACATTTTCGTATCGCCCGGTAACTTTATTTGCTAGAGTGAGAAACACACTTATACGAGTACACTCACTTTTTCAGTTGGGTCAGTGATACATAGCGTATTAGTGAGATTATTTAAACTTGTACAAGGTATTATTTTGGTAAAGTGATTATCTAGCAAACTTCTATGGTTATTAGGCACGGGACAGTCCAAAATTTACAATTGACGCATATAAGTGATAGCGGAAAATGGATGCCGATAATGAATATCATGTTTTTCGACAAATGCTCAGACCGATCATTCTACGTTAACAAACCCCCAATCGATGCGCTTTTTTCCGAATTAAATATTATCCAAAAAAAATATGCTTGTACATACATCGTCCTCCAAGTTTCAGTTCAGCGCTCGCACCGGCACTTTCTTGGTCGTTCCTGATGAAGCACTGGTACATTCCCTTGTCGTCCTTCTTGACGGATTCGATCCTGGAATAATAGAAACCAACTTGGTAAAACCGAAGCTTTCCTAGAAACTAAAACTTCAGATAGGTATAGAAGAAAGAGCAGAGTTATTCAATCTTCTAGAGCTACACTCAAGTCAGGTGTAACCCGTGCTCATCATGAGAGGATATGATGACAATTTCAGTAACACAAAAGACAAAGAGCACGCTAGTCACCTCATGTCTGCTCTTCGTCTTTTGATCTGTAACATAATATAATATGACAGATAAGAATAGTTAGATCAAATAATACCTGAGCATAGCATCGTGATGTTTCATGTCCTTGCCATCCTTGAGCCAAGTGATGGTCTTAACTGGGTTCCCTTCATATCGGCAGGTGAAGACGGCGGGGCGGCCGAAATCGACGGTCTGTGTCGCCGGTTCAACGGTCGCTTTCAACGGAGCGGTCACCGTAAGCACAGTCTCCACGGATTCACCTAATCAATAATTTTATTAGAATTTACCTGGCAGTATCTAGCAGTTAAATTTAGTCAGTGGTTAGTCAAAGAAACTAGAGATGGCAAGTCAGTGGATTTTACCATTAAATTCAACGGCAATGATGTAACACTAACATTTGGTACAGAGAAAAGAGAATATAGGAAACGCAACGCTTAATTTTATAATCCACTGTCTGATCACCGAGGGGGATCTCTAACGATCAAACAACGGTCGAACGTTTCAAAAAACAATCCGTGTGTGCTTATCGTTGGTTAGTATAACCACTGTCTGCTGGTTTGTTGATACTGTAAAACCGTCCCGTTCAATGATATCAAACACATACCTCCCACAGAGTTGTTCACAACGCACAAATATTTTCCAGAGTCCTCGACTTTAGCTTCCTTAATGATCAGGGTTCCAGACACTTGCTTTACTCTTTCATCGAGAGTGACAGGTTGCTTCCTTGTAGTGCCTTCAATGAACTTGTACCATCTGCAACAAAACAGAACACGTTCAGAATTCAATCCCTCAGAAGCATCTAACTCAGGGCATTATCGAGGGCAATAGATGATGCCTTTGCAAATTACGAAGTCTATATTTTTAAGGGCCCGTTTTCATATCTATTTAGACTAGAGTATGAGAAGTATTGCTGTCACTCGCTATAGAAAACCCACCTGAACATAGGAACAGGAAAAGCTTGACTAAGACAAATAATTGTTCCAGTTTGTCCCAAACTCATCTGAGATTCTTGTAAACGACCACTAGACAGCTTTGGAGGCAAACTGTTCGTAGGCTCTTAAAGAGAAAAAGAGAAACTATGCGATAAAGAAATGAGGAAAACGTGCGCTCCTACAAAGATATATTGAATCAACAGGAATTATTCCACCCCCCTACACTGGATTAGCTCAATACATAAACAAACGACAAGCTAGCAATGGACTCAACTCATAAAGCTATTATACCAAACGACCGAGCGGGGTCATTTATATAATTTTAAAGTGAACATTATGAAATGCAGCCTTGACTCACGTAAAGCACAAAGTAAAGATTAAAGCGCCTGAATGAAAGCAAGAACACCCTGATACTTACCAACAGGTGTCTGCGCCGCTCAATCGTTACTTTGGCTGGGGACCGTAATAGAGGCGCGCGGCCGGCCGCGGATCATCACGCCTTCATGTCACGTGGCGGGGCGGCCGCCGTTAGACTGCAATAACAACGCACATCAGTACATTGAGGTGATATGGTATGACTACGTGAAGAATGAATGCGTGAGGTGCTGCCGGCCGGCCGTGATCGAGTTAAAGCCGTACCTCATTAAGGGGGCGGGGAATGCTTGGGCCTCGCAAAGAAGCGCGAGGCTTACGCTCTTGCGACCTACTTGTCGATTGAGCCCGTCGCCTGTCACCTTTGGTCCCGTCCTACCGGTGGGCTCTGGAATACAAAACCGTCTATGTACTGCACCTACCTAAACACGGGCGCGGGATAAGCGGCCACTTGGCACGTCAGATAAGCCACATCATTTTGGGGCACGACGAAAACTTCCCAACCTTCAAAGTTCTTAGTGGAATCTTTCCGAGGGGCGATCTTATTGGTTGGTTCTGTAATAACAGAGACGACTGATAAACAATGCCTAGCAGTAAAGATTATGCCTGAAACGCAAAACGATCAGAGAATACGACACCTATCACTATTTAATTCATACCCCAAGTCTTCTAACCTAATCATGATAATGTAATAAATGTGTTCGTGCTGTTTATATGTCTGACGGATACTTACCATAGAACACTGCAGAGGATGACGAGAGTTCAACAAAAAGTTGTGACAGCTTACCTTGTTATCGGTACTGGGAATCCTTGTGCTGGGCACAGCATAGCCAGAGAGGAGTTTTGTGAGTAGTAAACTATACCTTTGGTCATTGAAATACTTGGCGCAGCGCTTCCAATCGGCTCTAAAAGGCAATCGTAAGGACTTCTTAAAGAAGAGCAATCTGAGCAAAGCCATTATATTGACAAATAAAACTAGAACCTGCCTGAATTTACGAATGGGAAAGGCTTCGAACGAACGTCCACAATTTACTTCATATTATTATGGAAATAGTGACGAACCTTGACAATGGCACTGGAAATCCTTGCGCAGGGCACAAAATTGCCAATGAAGTCTTTTCAGGGTAATGTACAGCAGCTTTTGGGGTTACCGTGATACTTGGTGCAGCGCTCCCAATTGGCTCTAAACGTCAAAAAATTATTGGGTAACTCAATATTTTAGAGAAGTGTACCTATAATATGGAATTTATAGAACTTGCCTGAATAAAGGTACGGGGAAGGCTTGAGCTTGGCACAATAACCCAAAGCTTTGGTTGACAGTACGAATGAAAGTTGTACTACGAGCGTCGGTCGAAAAAGTGGGAGCTTTTGAGGCGACGGGCTCTGCGGTAAAAAGAAAAAAAAACAAATAGCACTTGCCTGAACATTGGAGCAGGATAACTTTGAGCTTGACAAAGGAGAGCAAAGCCTTGACCCACACGTTTGCGGAAAATACTTCCCATCGATTCAGATGAAAAGGTTGGTGATTTTGCGCCAACAGGTTCTATAACGTATGTTCAAGTTGAAAATAAAACTTGCCTGAAAATTGGTACCGGAAAAGCTTGAGCTTGGCACAGTAATGCAAAGCTTTGACCTTGATGCCTCTTTATAGATGAAAGAGCTGACTCAGAAGAAAAGGAAGGAGCCTTGGATCCAACCGGCTCTGCACAAAACGACAAGCAACTTACAAATGTTTAAGTGAAGAAAATAAGTTACTGTAAAGACTTGCCTGAATATTGGTATAGGGAAAGCTTGCGCTTGACACATCATAGCAAAACTTTGACCCAAATGTCTCGTTACCGCAGATAATGTAAAGTCAGTCGAGAAGGTTGGTGGTTTCGAACCCACAGGCTCTGTAGAAGACAACGAATAAGTGTTAAGACTGACTTACCTAAAAATAGGACTGGGAGATGCCTGCGCCTGACAGAGTAATGCAAAAGCTTGTCCAACTTCCTTTACGAAAGTGCTGCTCTTAGATTCAGTGGAAAAGGAAGGTGCCTTTGCTCCGACCGGCTCTATAAATATTTAGCATGGAGTTATATTTTACGATCTACGTACCTGAATATTGGTTAAGGGGAACCTTGTTTTTGTTGGGGTGTTTCGATTAAATAACTAAAAAAAACGAGCCGGATGAAGTTAACCGATGGGATTGACTTACCTAAAAATAGGCGTAGGAAATGCTTGTGCCTGGCAGAGTAAAGCGAAACCTTGTCCTATCTCTCTAATAAAAATACTGCCCTTAGAATCGGTTGAAAATGATGGCGCTTTAGCTCCAACCGGTTCTAAAAGAAAACAATTATTTTGACTTATTTATAAATTACCAACCTGAACACGGGCTGAAGGTACCCCGCTTGCGCGACTAGTTCATCTCAATAATAATAATCTGTTAAGACACACTTACCTAAACATAGGAGTAGGGAACGCTTGCGCCTGACAGAGAAGACCAAAACTTTGTCCTACTTCTTTTACAAAAATGCTTCCCTTAGATTCAGTAGAAAACGAAGGTGCCTTTGCTCCAACTGGTTCTACAAAAGTATGCCTTGGTAATGAGACAAACGACCTACCTGAACATAGGTTGAGGATACCCTTGAGCTTGACAAAGCATTGATCCACCAGAATGTATTTCAATATCGTAATTGTAAGAAGACGCGGTGGTCGCAAATGCAGGCGCTCTCGCAGTTACTGGTTCTAAACCAAAGAAATATAATTTATATATCAAAGGGCACTCACTTGAATGCAGGGGCAGGATGAGCTTGAGCCTGGCACAAGAGAACTAAGGGTTGCTCCGCCATTTTTGTAAGTGTAGTACTTTTATATTCCATGGAAAACGATGGCGCTTTAGACCCGATAGGTTCTGTGATAAATAAATAAATGTCCTTTTTTGTAAGGACTCTTACCTGAACATAGGGACAGGAAATGCTTGTGCTTGACATAAGAGTGCAAAATCTTGACCGGTTCTACGAGTGATTCCAGAAAACTGAACGTCATTCGAGAATGTAGGGGACTTTGAGCCAACGGGTTCTATAATTTTAAGAGACTCATTAAATTCACCTGAATAATGGCACAGGAAATGCTTGTGCAGGACACAGGATATTTAAGCTTTGTCCAACAGGTCGCTCGTACCAAGAAAATTTATTATCAGTTGAGAAAGTAGGCGACTTTGATCCGATGGGTTCTAAAATTAAACAGATCATAACAATGAGTATGTAATTATAGTACCTGAACACAGGAACAGGGTATCCTTGAGCCCCACAAAGCATTACTAAGCTATGCCCATTTTGTCTCACAAACCATGCTAATTTATCGTCAGTGGTAAATGTGGGTGACTTCGAACCGATGGGCTCTGGAAATTTTAACAGATAATGATATATAAGAGATATATTTTGCTCTCACCTAAAGACTGGAACAGGGAAACCCTGGGCGGGGCATATAAGTGCATAATCTTGGCCAGCGTGGATCTCAAACCAGGCTAATTTTGAACCACTTGAAAATGAAGGACTTTTGGAGCCGATTGGTTCTAAAAACAACAGAAACAGTAAGGTACCTGTACATAGGGGCGGGGTATCCCTGGGCCGGGCAAAGCAACGCGAAGCTCTGTTTAGCGTCTTTTACATACCACGCCATTTTGAAATCCGTTGAGAATGTAGGGGCTTTCAGACCGACAGGCTCTAGAACAAACGCGTGGATAATTATGAGTTTGAAACTCACCTAAACACTGGAACCGGAAATGCTTGAGCCAGACAAAGCAGCGTTACGCTGGATGCCACGTGGAAATCCACGAACTCGATAGTTTTAGTTGGAACTTTCGGTGGAGCGCTATTAATGGGCTCTAAAAGAAGAAGGGTTTCATATCAAATTAATTACCTTGACAATGGGAGTGGAAATGCTTGAGCAGGACACAGCAGCGTGACACTAGCATTGACATACGCACTGAAGCCTCTAACGCTATCCAGTGTAGGAAATTTCGGAGGCACTCTTCCTACGGGTTCTGTATAACAACACTATTCTAATGTTCATAGAATACAATAAAGAGATCGGATATATTTTTACCTGAACATTGGAACGGGATAAGCCTGGGCCGGACATAGTAATGTAACAGTGTTATTAGAAGAAACTTCCGTGATATCGATCATTTTCATAGCCACTTTTGGAGCGGCACTACCCATTGGCTCTATGAAAAAAAATGATATTACCAATTTTTGTTATGTAAAAGGAAAACAAAGTACCTGAAAGCTGGAGCAGGGAACGCTTGCGCAGGACAGAGTAAAGTGATGCTTTCACCACCCGTAGCGTCAAAAGCGCGACTTTTGTCACCTGTGGTGAACTTGGGTGAAACTTGACCAACCGGCTCTATAGACCAAAATAGTGCTATGTATTTTTTATAAGGAGCAAGAAGCCTTATAGGCTGTACAGAATAAGAATGCTGGTTAACTAAATACCTGAACGCTGGGGCAGGGAACGCTTGCGCAGGACAAAGTAAAGTGATGCTATCACTTCCAGTGGCGTCAAAAGCGCGAAGTTTGTCACCTGTGGTGAATTTAGGTGGAACTCGACCGACCGGCTCTATAGACCAAAATTGAGATTTTTACACAAACGTTTAGTATTTTACTTGTATTACCTGAACAGTGGGACCGGAAAAGCCTGGGCCGGACATAGTATCGTCAAGCTGTTGTTAGAAATTACACTGAAACTTCTCGAGCTATCCATAGACGGGAATTTTGGTGAAACGCGCCCCACAGGCTCTGAAGAACATTACATTACGCAGGTAAATATTAATACGGGGACGCTTAGCAGCGTTCTGGTTTCATTAGTAGAAACTAGATATAGTACAGTATACTAGACAACTAATAACCTGCCACATTACCTGAACAGTGGGACTGGGAAAGCCTGAGCCGGACATAACATTGTCAAACTGCTGTTATACATTACGCTGAAACCTCTCGAATTATCCATTGATGGGAATTTCGGCGATACGCGTCCCACAGGTTCTAAAGATAAAACATGAAGTTAATCAATATACCTGAACATTGGAGAGGGAAACGCTTGTGCGGGACAGAGCATTGTCACGCACGAGTTGGAAGAAAACGTAAAGCTGCGGCCGGTTTCCATCGACGGAAATTTCGGTGATACCTTGCCCATGGGTTCTGTTCATGAAACAGTGAGATTTTGGTATAATTATATATGTACCTAAATGCTGGAGCTGGGGACCCTTGCGCAGGACAGAGTAATGGAACGGCGTCTTCCATATTCGCAATAAACGTCCTACTGATATCTCCAGTTGGAAACTTTGGTGACACTCTTCCCATAGGCTCTATGAAATTAACATTATAATACCATAAAAAACGTAGATTAAAAATCTCTAAATATTAGCGCCTTACCTAAACATTGGGGCAGGGAATGCTTGAGCGGGACAAAGTAGAACTAAGCTCTTGTTGGATCAAAAGTCAAAAACTATGCTTTTTTCTAAACTCGGAAATTTTGGAGAAACTTTTCCCATTGGCTCCGTGACAAAATGGATTAGCTTTATCGCACTGGCTATGCAAAGGCTTCATGAAAATACAAACGAAAGAATACCTGAAAATCGGGATTGGAAACGCCTGTGCTGGGCATTGTAACGCAAACAACTGAGCTTTCTTGACTCCAATCATCGTTCCCATCACAACTGATGCTAATTTCGGTGGCACACGTCCCACTGGCTCTACAGAAGCAGTTTTAATACTAAATTCAATCAGAACTAGTATTTACCTGAATAGTGGGGTTGGGAAAGCCTGGGCGGGACACTGCAGGGCGTAAGGTTCGCCTTTTGTGACTTCAAACATAGTGCCAGTAAGAACAGTGGCGAATTTTGGAGGTACGCGGCCGACTGGTTCTAAAAATGGTAAATGTTTACTGATAAGAGTTATATCCTACCTGAAATTGGGGACAGGGAACGCTTGTGCGGGACACTGTAACGCAAACGGAGCACCTGTCATGGTGACGTACATGGCCCCCACTTGTGTCGTAGACAATTTAGGCGGTACACGGCCTATCGGCTCTGAGGAATGGCGCAAACGGCGTTAATGTGGAGAATCTTACCGGTACATGGGTGCGGGAAATGCTTGTGCTGGGCACAGCAGAGCGATGCTGGCGGACTGGTTAAACTGGAAGCCACTTGTGGTCTGCGCGCTAGGAAACTATGGTGGCACCCGACCCACCGGCTCTGCGCATGTTGGGAGAAGGCGGGATCACGAACATAGCGACACCAAACCAAAGTGAAGAGAGCTCGATCGACAGACAGGCCCTAATGCCCCTACTTCTCTATGCGTAGACTACACCAGTTAAATATCGCGCGAGTCAAGGCTCTGCAGGGTACCCTATCCCAACATTCAGGCAAGTTGTAGTACAATTCAAAATTTAGAGACACAAGCAATGCTTGTGTTTTTAAACTTTTTTAAAAACAGGAAATACAGGAATAAGATTATTTGTCTTTTAATAGCATTATTAATAGCTTACATACTGTAATTCATACACATTGCACTAAAAAATATTTCATTCGTATTTCCTGTATTTCAATTAAAATTAAAATTCAATTAATATATCATTTACTTAGAAACATTCTCAAAAATATTTGTGTTATCTATAATATAATATAATATATAATCTTGAATGTTTATGTTACAATTCACAAAATATTACTTTAAATACTATTATTATTTTAGTGTATTTAACGTGTAAGTAAATTACATGCATTTATTTTCAATACATAGGTAAATATTTATTGAGAATGATCTAATACAAATTTTATGTAATTTAAAGCCGAAAGTAATAACGTTTGAAATGTCATCGTAAAATTTCGTAATTTTAATTGATAAACATAGGTTACAAACATATTTCACAAAAGTTACGTTATCACTTCAGGATGTATCTTCAGTACCTATATAAACGCTATAAATTCATTGTTGACTTCTAATTTTTAAAAGCGATACTGAATTATTAAAAAAAATATGAAACAGTAGCTTTATGTAATAAAAGCTTGAACATTTATCGTAAATGAATTGATCGCGCATGATGAATATTCAATTAAAACAAAAACAACAATGGGCGACTTACCCGTGATGACCAATCGTCCTTTGGTAGCGGATAATCTAGTTTCGCCGGTAAGTCTGTGCTTTGTGCGACATTGATAGGACTTGTACCCATCTTCAGGTCCAACATCTCTAATATGCAACTCTCCAGATGGAAGCACTAAGTATTTTCCCTCTGAAAATGTTCATTATAAGTTATAGACACCAGTCAAAAGATATAAGCAGAAAATGAATTCATTCAATTAATACAGCAACGCAACTTATGGTTGCGATTTACTTACAAATTAACTGCATGCAATAAACTAAGGAAGGAGGATCAAGGATAAAGGTAGGCCGTGAGGCCCATGGAGCCACGGGAACCCATAACAAGGATAGAAACCCTAAACTAGCTTCGACTTTGACCCGAAGGTCGAATAAAGTGGTGGTTTATATACAAAATCTCATATCGATGAAAGTCATAAATAGATCTCATCTCATAACAAATGTAACCAAGGTTATTCGGCATAAAACCATTACTGAAGAATCCGTACCGTCATAAGTTTGAGCTGAATCGAGTTTAATTTCGACCTCCTCATTGTTTTCTGTGAAGACATCACCGATGATCCAAGAGATGACAGTAACATATTCAGACACAAAACTCGGAATGTGACATTTCAAAATAGCGCTATTCCCTCTTAGAACGTACTCTTCCATCAGATTGACGGCATACGCCTGAGAAACCACTGAAACAATATTATGATTGTATATGAGTATACTCTAGAATGTAGAAAGTCTACCCGACCTACTAACAGATCAAGCTTTATCCGTCTCATCGATATTTTCCATAAACTATGAAACCTAAAACTTGTAACCTCAACAAAGCGAAGGAGCAAGACCGGATGGGATGTTGAAAGGACTTCAGGAATCCTGACTAAATACGAAAGTAAATTATGATTCAAGCTGATATACCTAAATCCGCCGTTGATTCAAGTTTAATTTCTTCCTCTTTTTCACCTTCAGAAATTATCCAAGAATTCACAGAAACATATTCGGAAACAAAACTTGGAATCTGGCATTTCAGAATAGCTGCATTGCCGCGCAGTACATACTCTTCCCAGAACTTCACGTCATATGCCTGAGACACGACTGGAATTGTCATAAAATGAAAACCTTAGTCAAACGGAAATACATTGCCCATCGACATATTATGGCACATCACATCACCTCTATCTACCAAAACTAAAATAGATATTGATTATCATAGGATAGGATACCTGTTATACCCGCGTCATACCAACTAAAAAGGAAATAGGAAGGAATTAGGACTAGGCTAGTGATTTCAACGAGTTTACCTAAATTAAACTCCGAATCTAAATTTATATCCTGTTCTTCAACATCTCCTTCCGATATAATCCAGGAAATAATTGAAACATATTCAGAGACGAAACTCGGAATATGACACTTAAGTATAGCGGCATTACCCCGCAAGACGTTTTCTTCCCAAAGATTGACGGTGTAAGATTGAGAAACCACTGAAATTGAAGAATGGCACCAACGCTTATTGGATTTGAGATACTATCATCCTTTTCACATTACTATTATACTATCGTAAACTTGGTCCTGAAGTAGGATTTCGTGAACTTACGAACCTATAATACAGTGAAGAGTTTAATCCATCTGTAGGCTGATATTGCACATTCGTTTGACAAAACAAAAGAAATAAAGCGTGGATAGGGAGTGAAAGGATATCGACATCAAATTATCATTTTCTTTCAAAAATACCTAGACTAAAAGTTTCGTCAATTTTAATTTCAATTTCATCCACATTTCCCTCAGAAATTATCCACGATGCAACCGTTACGTACTCCGTGACGAAGCTGGGTATGTGGCATTTAACAACTGCCGAGTTTCCACGTAATACGTTCTCTTCCATCAAATTTACCGTATAGGCTTGAGACACCACTGAAATATGAATTAACAAACCTTAGCGAGACAACAAAATGAAATACAAAATGTGAAATTCGCCTATTTTAGGAGTGGGATAAGAAGGTAATATTTATAGTTCGTATTCTGAAATACCCATATCATTTGAATCTGCCTTAATTTCCAACTCATCTGTATCACCCTCGGAGATAATCCAAGATGACACACTAACGTATTCAGTCACGAAAGTAGAGATATGACATTTGAGAACTACGGCATTTCCACGCAATACACTTTCTTCCAGTATATTGATAGTATAAGCTTGCGACACCACTGAAAAGATAAATGACGGATATTGATTTTTGGATTATTAATACCAATATGGCGGAGACGTGATACCTGAATTTATATATTCCTAATAAACACCAGAGCTTGCTGTGAGAGGAACGAAATAAGGATATTAAGGACTTCTAAAGAGCGTCCGCTGCTATAATGTATACCGTCATTATTAGCAGCATCTTCACTTTTAATTTCTACTTCACCATCCCCTTCGGATATAATCCATGACGCAACAAATACATATTCCGTGACGAAACTTGGAATCAAACACTTCAAAACTGCAGCGTTCCCTCGGAGAACATTTTCTTCGACCAAATGGATTGTATAAGCCTGCGACACGACTACAAATGAAAACAATGAATGCTTTATTGAAATTGATAATTTCTAGCTAGACTATTGAAAACCCACTTTAGGATTAGGATTAGGTTTGTCGCATGGTTTCCAAAGAACTTGTTTACATCAGGAGTCGAATAAGGCATGCTATTACTTTCATAGAACTATACTGCTATTAAATACCGTCAATTTTTAAAGCATCGTCACTTTTAATTTCTGACTCATCATCTCCTTCGGAAATAATCCACGACGCTACCGACACATATTCAGTGACGAAACTTGGGATAAGACATTTCACAATTGCAGCGTTTCCTCTCAAAACATTTTCTTCAACTAAATTGACAGTGTAAGCCTGTGAAACAACTAAAAACGAAAAACTATAAGTTTCAATGGCGTTAAAGGTATAAGGACGGGATTTATGACAGAACATTAATAGCTATTCCAGACAAACATAAAGTATACCGTATTTCTCATCAAGTGCATACTCTCCGCCTTCGCTATCGTGCCAAGATACAACCAACACATGATCGGATACAAAAGATGGAATATGGCACTTGAACACAGCCGCATTGCCTCGTATAACATAGATGTCGTAAACTTGGGACTCGTAGAACTGATTAACGGCTGAAAGATTATACGGGGTTAGACCGACATTGGAAACATGTGGATGTGACCACGACTGTTCAATTGAACTCGGGGATTCGGAGTGCGGATAGGAACAATTGGGGCCGCGCGGTGCTCTCGATTACCGTAATTGTCCTCGGAGCCGTTGAACGAAAGCGTGGAGAGGGAGTCTTCATTGGCCACCCATTCCACAACCTGTACATAATCCGCCACAAACGATGGAATCGAACACTTAACAATGACTGAATTTCCACGAAGAACATCTTCATCAGTTACACGAGGTTCGTAATTTTGATGTACCACTGCAGAAATATGTATGAAATAGAAAAAAAAAGACAATAGTGGGCAAAGGAGAAGTGGGATTTTGTAGTATAAAACAAAATTATTACTACCGGAGTCGATATTTTTATTTTCATCAGCAGCTACGGTCTGATTATCAATCATCCAAGCCATCACATGAACGAAGTCGGCAACAAACGATGGCACGATGCACTTAATAATAGCAGTGTTTCCTCTTAAAACAAACTCGTCGTTAACTCTAGCTTCGTACTCCTGGAGGACCGCTGCGACAGACAATGTGAAACGAAGGATTCAGGATCGAGGACATACTACGAGTATTTGTTATAGTTTTTGTATAAGTTACCCTCGCTATTGCCAGGGTAAAATGTGCCGCCATCGCTGTCCATCCACATTTCGACGTAAACAAAATCCGACACAAAACTGGGGACTTCGCATTTCATAAGCGCTGCATTGCCACGAATAACATATTCGTTGTCAGCCTCGGCTTCAAAAGGCTGCGACACCACTATATTTGGATTATAAAATAATCATGTTTCAAAACAAATAAGATACAATATAGACGATGGATGGGATGGGTTAAAGAATATCTTCTTAAAAAAATTGATGAAAGGGTACCCTTAAGTGTATTTGTATTGTTTATGGTGAGCATTGGTCCATCCTCCATAATCCAGGCTTCCACATAAACGAAGTCGCTAACAAAAGATGGAATCTTGCATCGGACAATGGCAGCGTTCCCTCTAATCACGTATTCGTTTTCGGCTTCGGTCACGTAATACTGTGACACGACTGAAGAATAACAATTAGACACTTAGTTGGGTACAACAGGTCCGAGGTGTAGGGACATGCATTTAGCGGGTACGGGAAGTGGACTTATTGTTTAGCGAGGCCATTGGTACCGAGATCGTCCGAATGAGTAATTTCTGATCCTTTTTCGTCTATCCACGCCTCTACCTTCACAAAGTCCGCGACGAAAGAAGGTATTGAGCATTTCAAAACCGCGGCATTCCCCCGGATAACATATTCCGTTAGAATTTCGGCTTCATAGAATTGATTTACAACTGTAAACAGACACAAGTGTCTTAAAGTCCAATGTATGTCGTTATAAAAGGAAAGGAGAACTGGAACATGGGAAAAGTTGTGTGGATATTTTAAAACCGAAATACCGATGTCTTCGGTAGGCAAATATTCGCCGGCGTCTGAATCAACCCAAGCTTCCACTTTTACAAAGTCCGCAACGAAGGAAGGTATGTTGCACTTGAGTATAGCTGCGTTGCCTCTGATGACATATTCTGAGACTACTTCGGATTCGTAGTACTGGGTTACGACTGAAATTTATACAGTTCGCATATCATTAATACAGGATGAGGCGAGGGAGATGAGGATATAAGTAGTTAGAATTATGACATTAGAGTGGTACCATCTCCGTTCTCGGGTTCACCAAGAATAAAAGCATTGCCAGATTCGTCGTGCCAGGACACGACCGTCACGAAATCCGCAACGAATGACGGAATAGAGCACTTGAGAATGGCGGAGTTACCGCGAATCACGTATTCGTTGTTAACTTCCGATTCATACTGTTGTTGTACCACTGTGGAAATTGCGTTACTGTATAATCATACAGGAGAAAAGGATAAGGAGTTAGGTGTCCAGCAAAAAACCGGTATCGGAATAACCGTAGTTCTCTCCGGGAAGGAAGTCTTCATCTTCGGTATGCCAAGACACGACTTGGACAAAGTCGGAGACGAACGATGGAACCTGACACTTCAACAAGATGCTGTTGCCGCGGATAACGTACTCCTTGTTGACGTCGGTGTCGTATTGTTGCGCGACCACTTATTTATAAACAAACAAGATAACACAATAATTATCGACTTCCATCCAATATAAAAGTCTAGACACATGTTGTGAATACCTGTATTAAAATTAAATAATATTTCAAAAATATCTGAAAAAAAACATTTCAATGCACGTGAAAGATAATTTTATAATATTTTTTTATAAAGATTAAAATATAAATGTTCTGTGATATTAAGATAGGGCATCAAGACTTATCGGAAATTTTTATTTAAATATAGACAAAGGACGATGAAGCAAGAGTACTCTATTCTCAATCATCAAAGACTTTAATGCAGACATAAGCTTTCCAGTCCATAAAATAATCCTCAGTGAAGTCTCTGAATAGGCTATAAGTTATGGCTGTACGTAGCTTTATTTAATTGACCTTATTTGGCCCCGAGGCATAAAGGGCAGCGCCCTATGATGGCCAATCAACCGTTTTATTCATCGTGTCATGGCTGTTAAAAAGCTTCAATGTAGAATAAAAGATATAAGCTCCCGTAAGATTATCAAGGTAATAAATTATAAGAACGGCTGTAATGACGTGATGCTTTCTCAAAAAAATCTGTTATTTATTAAAGCTAACGTTAAGCTACATAGCGGTGTAACTCTGTCAGCAATCCGTATCAAGTAACAAACGATCGTAGGTCATACATAAGTCAACAGTAGGAGCTACAAGGGAATATATTATAGTCTCGCGTGAGATGACATGTTTATCTTTACGCGTTCATAATCGTCGCGGACAGCGATTTTAGTAGGTGTTTGAACTGTCAACAAAATTATATTGAAATGTTAAATCGTAGATTAGTATAAATGCTTTATCGCTATATTTGCTTTAACGTCCTTTGTATTTTATATTAGATCCAAGTTCACACATATTATTATCACAGAAAGTTACAATAATATCAGCATTTTAGTTTAAATCCAACTCAGGACACAATTGACAGCAACGAACAATAATTATTGTTCTAATAATTGCTTATATTTGGTGAACTTGGTTCTTTTGTTTACATATAATATAGTAACAATGTAGTAGATATTCAATAAATATTTCATTCGGTCGTGAATCAATGCAAAATCCAGTTGAGGCACAATAGGATGCAACGTATCATGGCAAATTGGTGTAGAATAACGGCAAGCGGACCTTGGCTCTAGACCCGATTAAGGTTACATATACTCTCAGACTGATTTAATACATATTAAACCCAACTTGTCATCATTTGAAAAAGTGATGAACTTACCGGCTCGCACGTTAACGTCACGGGAGTGGATGGTGCCAACACCGTTCCTGGCCAAGCAAGCGTACACCTGGGCGTGGACCTCCTGGCGGTAGTCCTCGGCGCGGAACGGCGGGAACAGCAGGTTTCCGTTCGCTTGCACCTGCGTGAGATGATAGAAAGTTGCCGTTTTTAGCACGATTGACAAATGAGATTGTCGATTAGGTACCTACATGAAAATCCTACAATCAGGCTACTTGCATTTAGACCCAGAACTAATTGGATGAAATTGCACTGCGTTTTTCAAGAATCATATGACCAGTCATTTCTCTGGATACAGTGCAGTAGTAGTGTGCAAACATTAGGTTTGCACACTACTACTTGGCGGATGCACATCCAGCAGAGCTGTTCAATTAGCCCAGGCAGAGTTCTGCAGAAAAGGACCAACTTCTACGGGTACCTATTAGTTTTGGGGAGACAAAACTTCATCAAGGATATTAAGAAACGAACCGTTCACTAGAAGGGTTCTTAACATCCTCTCATCCTCTATGCTGTACAGTACTAGAGCAGTACATATACGTGAGTATTAGTCACGTAACAGAAGTCAACTTAATAAACCACCTTATGACAAGCAACTCATGAGTATTATAACTGACTGACAATATACCTAGTGATTGACCCACCTGTCGCAGTCCAGGAACATCTCCGACAGCGGTTCCATCAGCTCGCACCCAGATGACGTCAGGAGTAGGGGAGCCGCGTGCAGCACATTCAACGGTAGCGCCTGTCGTGTTGCTGAAGTCGACTCGGTTCGGGGGTTCTTTCATGAATATCGGGCCAATTGTTTCGTCCTCGCATAGCACTGACCCTGTCCAAATAGAAATATTTTAAGCAGCTAGACTTTTATAGGAACAATAGCTAAAGAATTATTGATTCCATTAATATAGCAATATTATGATGTTCACATTTATTTGTTTTAAACTTAGTTAACAGAAGAATAATAAGTTCTTTCAATGTAATATTATTCAAAGTTATAACACTTAAAACGAACAGCCTAATAACCGATTATTTTGATAGAAATATAATTATGCAACTTTTAACTTATTAAAACTGTCGAGGTGTAGTTTCTCGCACTAAAATGGGACACGAATAAGCGCACAAGTCCCTCAAACCCCTTCGCGTGTCAGCTGGCGAGCTCTCGACCCAGTTTGTTATGAAGCATGGAAAAATATAAAAATAAAGAAACATGGCGCATTTTAAGTAAAAATCTAGCGGTTTATTTTTTTTCTAACCGCCTTACGTTGACTTTTCTAAAGCTTCAGGCAGTTACATTTACTTGTAGCAATAATGACCAAACAACAATCGCTTGTCAAAGTTAAAAGTTGTATATAAAATGAAAACACTATTATTCAGTCAACAAAACTTGCCTTCTTGCCAAGCTAGTATTTCAAGCAACTTTTATGGTATGACGGTTAAAGTTTTATTATTGGCGATTAAGTAAAACAAAAATCTTTTATTCATGCATCTTCAATTTAAGTATTGCATGTATAATAGACATTGAAATTGATTCGTGTGAAAAGGCCGAGGTAATTGCTTTAATAGAAAAATCTACACCTAGGTTTCAACGTTAACCTGCGGTAAGTACCTAATACAATGGAAAATATGGTCACTACAATTACGCTGGCGCAAACTATTCTTGTATTGTATCAATGTGAGTTATGTAAATAAATCCACCTCGTCATTTCACTAAGTCCCAGCAAATTTTTAGCACGTCCTATCTGCTACCATCATCTACCACACAAAATAGGCTTTGTCGGTACAAGATTTAAAACGCATATAATAATATGACACTCGCTGCCACTAATTGGCGACCTAATTACTCTAGTTCTGGTTTCCGGCGCAATTAGAGCGAATGCGGCGTAACATACCCTGTGAGTACTGGAACACGAAGTCTAGCAGGTGCTGTTAGACGGGTGGAATAAGATGTCAAGCCAAGGGGCATAAGTAATGATCACACCACAGCTCCTAGCCAGTTCATCGTGAATCATACGGTAGGTACTTAACAATGTGACGTAATTAATTAGTCGATGATGTTTCTCGTTACTCATTGTAAAGGGGTGGCGTTGAGCTAAGATGATCTTAGTCAAAACTTAGAAAAGGAAAATAGAACCAAAGGACAACCGAATACAACGTCATAACTCAAGTCGAAGTAGAAGCCTAAACTTTGAAGTAGTATACACTTATTCGAAAATAACGGATCTGGTAGTTAAAACTAATTAAGATAACCCAGGACGTTCAAATAAACGGCCGAAAATTAAAAAGCTTCCGTCGAGCCAGCCATTCAACGCCGAGGACAAAAAATAGCAACAAAGGAAACAAAAAGTCGAGGGCGTGCTGCGTGCACGACAGATGTGCGTCGGCGCACGCTACTGATTGGTCGGCTGGGCGACAGATGCGCTCCCAACCTGATCGAGCTCATGGACGGAGGCGAAAAGATTTATTTATCATACCTCTTGCTAGCACTTCTATACACTTGTAGGCTGAAGGCATGTGGAAACTAGGCCGGTTTAATAGAGTTTATAAGTAGAATACACGTACAAATATACTGATCATACCGTGGCAAAGATGTTCCGTGAACCTTTCTAAAAGTTCGATTACACAGCGATAGCATTTTAACGTTTTTCTAAAATTTGGGAATTCTGAAAGACTAAACTAATATTTAAAAGGATAATGTATAGAATGACCGATTCGGAATCTACATTTTGCGAGAAAAACTAAGGATAATTATAATAAAAACTATTAAATGTAAAACACGATCAATGATTATGAATAACTACAATTGGAAACCTTGAAATAATGTAGGTTGACGCATTAACATCTAAATATAATTTATAATAACATCTAGCCCAACTAGTGCAGTCTGTGTCATGGAAGTGCAAATATATTGAGGCCATTTGAATAATAACTCGAGCGTAATGTCGTACATACATATTCATAAAGCTGCTACACTAAATGATATGAACTTATTTTGAAATTGGGAGCCTTAAAAGATGACACAAAAACTTAAATTGGAATTATTTCAACACTCAAAGGGTTGTTCTCTCATAGATTTATTTTGTTTTTTTTCCCACTATCTGAGATAGTGGCATAATATAGTAGCCAAAATGATACATTATAAAAATATTGAATTTATTGTGTCTTATTGTGTTTATTTTATAAGTCAGAAGAACATACCTATGGAAATGGAATGACTCAACATACTAAAATAACTTATTAACCCGTCTTCATAAGTAGTTCTCACTTTATTTATAGAGTAAAATGTTTAAAGTAAGGAACTAAGGACTACTCAAAGCGATTGAAAGTAGTGTTGACTTTTATCTGTCACCACGCCCTATCATGATTATTAGTGGAATTGCAAGATATCGGCGATAACAGTCGCAAACCAGCTGATATAGTTTACGTTTGTGTACAAAATACAATGTTTATCAGCTTGTTACCGTTCGCAATAGGTCAGTGTCGTCTTGCACGTGCTATATTTTTTAGGGTTTCCAACACCCGCAAAAGATAAAATAAGGTAAATTGTTTTAGTGTACGTAATAAATCTGTTGTACACTCCAAACTAATAAAGAAGAATTTAAAATATCTAAAACAATTAAATTATTATCATATTACATTGAGTAATAGTAATAAGTACTCAGACCGCATTTTGTGATTATCTGGAATTACATTAGGTGACTGCAGTAGCATCGGAGAACGTTATATTTAAGGTCAACGAAAATACCATAATTACAATTTGAATCTTTAGTCAACGGGTAGGTGACTGGTATGGTAAACCTATAAAATTTCTCTAATCGATATCGTTATTCATAAGTAAAGATATATGTACTCGTATAGTATTTAGAAGTAAAAAGTTTATTACGTCTAAGTATTTGTACCCTTTCTCATCTTCAGCTTTTGTTTGTACGCCACATTAATAATACCATACAATATAATAATGATGAATCAAAAGGAGTCACTTGTGGTAATTATATACAATCTACCTGGCTTGCAACACAATTACGGTTGTCCAGCGTCAAGGCTTACATTTATTGTTATAAAAATGCTCTTGTGCAGTTTGTAAAGAAACAGGCAAGTCTAATTGTATGGTAATGCACACTATGACTATGAAAAAGAGACCACAATAATAATTATTCGAAGCTTTTCTGAAGCAAAGAATTTGTGTCACACCTTGCAACGTTTTCATCTCCTCAAGTCCTCACTGCGTGTTCTACTTACATGCATTTTTACAACAAATTTTAACAGAGCATTCCTTGGACAAATTGTTAAGTCTCGAGTTCATGGTTAGAATTCCAAAAAGACAACGGTGGTGCGCGTCACATGTTGCTTTGATTTGAATTCCTAATTTAGAAAACAATCAACGGACTCCTTAACGGGTGTTAACGGGTGTGTTATGTGGCGTTCAACTCAAATTACGGGTAATAACTCGATTATTAACAGTTCAACAATGTTTTAGGCTTTGTAACATCAAACACAGTAGTCTTCATCGTACCTTCATACGAATAGGTTTGATACACATTGTAATTATACCGATAGCTGTGACAGACTTATTTGTAACGAACCCATTCACAACCCTTTAAGCCCTTATTTCCATTAGTCCACTCCAAAAGTACCAAATCAGAAAACCCCTCATTCAATAGTTTGTTGTTATTATTTTGTTGTTTATTATATTGGATAATAAAGGCCATTAATCTTAAAATTGGAGCTTACTAGGCAGTAAAGCAGCTTTGCTACTTAGATCACACTAAAATAGCTCACACTTTCAGCATACCCAATTAACCCATCAGCATTTAATTTGTTAGTGCGGTGAGAAGTTATGACTTCATTGTTTCGAGCCATAAACCGAGGTCGTTCACCCGCCAGAATTCCTGGTGCTCCAGCTACCGTGTGTTATTATCATCATTCTATCCTTATCTTTGTTACACAACGTCTTGCTTGCAACACCATCATCTGCTCTAGGGCTCTGAAATTCAGTTCTGTCTCTGTAGGTTCTTGTTTATACTTTTTATTATCCCATAGATTATAGAATTTTGCAATCATGTACGAACCTTTATTGATGCAGGTATACAATTACATATACGTGCACTTCGCTTCTTTGCAAAACGTTTGAGTCTAACTGATGACAGTTCCATTTCAATTTTGTAGTATGAAGTTCAATGTATGTAATTTAACAGTCAAAAATATATTTTGACTCGGCTTTGAGCATCTCTACATTATATCAACACACATAATTCATTTAACGTTTCTGGGATCAAAGTTTTACGTCATTATCCTATAATTAACTTTCTATCATAAATCACAATAATATTTACTAAACAAAATCGGGTGTTTAATTTGCGCACTGAATAATAGTTAGATACCTACGGATGAAATATTTGAATATTCCATATCCGTCGGATATTTCGTAACTTATTTCTAGAGCCGATGCGTGCGCCTACACAATAATAAATAAAACCAATATAACTATTTCCTAACCATAATAGACAAAGTTTAAATCTGCGTTGAATTTGTAGGGTATATATATTATATATTATTATTAATACATATAGTAATACGATATATTATTATACACACATTGACATCATTTGGTTTATTTGTTGCTAAATATTATATTGGGGATGTGATTGCAGTATTGGCCCAGCGTGGCGCTAAATATCGGGTATGAATTTATTGTAATTTAAACGAATGTTTACCATATTTTCAGTTACTTGACTTGTATCCAAGTATTAGTAACAGGTGGCATTTCTTTTAAAAACTTAATACTTAATTTGTCACTACGCGTTATTGATAGATTACAGAACTGGAAAGGATCAACTCTTAAAATTTTAGTCTGAACTTGGCAAAACAACGTAATGAAGAGTCATCGGCACCTAAGTGTTCTCCACGCGTGTGATATTATTTATTATAGCGTGCACCTACGCTTTACGGTCACGCCGCGCTGGTGTCATAGTGCAGCCGTGGTTTCCGGCGTGCGTGTGTGCATAGGATGATGTGTGTTGCATAAGGATTCATAAGACAACAAATAACGTCGTTGTAAACAGTGGGCGGAATGCGTAGCGGCACGCCCGCCTAAACCGAGGTCGTTTTCATTTGAAAATTGGTCCTATTCTATATTGTTTAATCTGGCTGTTCGTTGATTGTTAGGAAAATAGAGGTTAAAACAATTTTCTTTCAAATAATAGTCGTCATCTTTGTAACCAATCATTATTATCGTGGTAGTTAGCGCCTATGTAAAAAACATAACATGTTTTGTTATTATGCAAACCAAGGTTGCATGACAATAATGCATGTGGGTCACATAATGTAATGCTCACAACTCTTGTTCAGTGGGTTTATTTTGAAAGTCAAGGTTTTAAGCTACATCTGGACGAACGATGACCTAATTTGTACTGTTTCACTGCGGATACTACAATATCAATTAATACAATCTAGAATTCAGCTCTTGTTGCCTTCCTCATTAAGGAATGAAACGCGGCATCCTCTAAAGTAAATGCATGTGAATAAGGTATTGGATACTGTTCTTAAACAGATACAAATAGAATTGTTGTAAACTGAATCCTCTTCCGATGTACCTACCAAAATACGATCTGGAAAATTGCAATGAGTCATGGTCGCGACCTTCGGTAGACTAGACACGTCGAAAGGCCAACGTTCTGGTGTTTGTACAAAACCTAGCCTCAGGCCTGAACCTGGCGACCTCGCCCACGCGAACTCCAGCATAAATATTTACGAGGAATACAATAGTGGCTGTGGTAACTAGCCACTATAGGCTTTGTGTTTGGATGAGAGAGGAACATATTCAAATAAGGATTTAGAAGTAAACAAATTAAAATGATTTCTTTCAATATACCGTCATAAGATAGAACAGGGGAATGTCACGTCATTTTCTACAAAGAATTCAAACATCGACACAACTTATTCAAATAATCTGACAATTCCCGTCATAGCTAGGTAACAAACTATGCAAACAGTCGAGCTCTAAAGTTGACTGACAGCTATAGACGAAAATTAGATCCTTAGTCGATACAGACTCTAACTTTGCTACTTATCGTTATCTTTTTTTAGCAAAGTAAATATTTGGGCATGCAAACTGATCGATGAGGTTAGTTCGGTTCAACTGAAAATAAAATTGAAATAACATGACTTCCTGTTTTTAATTTTAGAAATTATATTTTTCACTGGCGATAAGCAAACGCACTGGCAACATATTTACTTATGTATACATACATAAGTAAATATGTTGCCAGTGCGTTTGCTCTTTGCGTTGCAGTGTATACACTGGTATGAACTGGATGATAAGCTGGATTGCTAATAATTGTTATCCAATCAATAGGTAAGTTCCCAATAAAGAGAGCGCTAAATATTTATTTGTTAGTATAAAAAAATATAAATCTCTAGTCAAGAGGATAAGACGTCGATGGAAGACGTGACGGACCAGAGCAATGCTGAACCTTGAACCGTCCCCTTTGCACAGACAAACAGTTTGGGGAAATGTCCATCACATTATGTTGATTTATGACCCCCGAAAAGTGTGTGGTGTACAGATTAGAGCCGCGTTGCGAACATTTGTGACGTGCAAATATTAGTTCGTTGCCCGGGCTGCCTGTATCGACCCGTGATGTCACGCAGACGCCCCTCCAGGCCTCCACCCTTCTCAAGCGCGTCCTTTTGAGAGAACTCTTATATTACACGGAAATGTTCAAATAATCAAGGCAATAGTTTCGTCCCTATCATTGTAGGTACTTATGTGCAAGTGTTTCCTTTCTTAAAAAGGTCACTAGGGTTTCGCTGAGATCTACTAAAAGTAGTACGCCGAGAAAAGTAAATGCGCGTAAAGGTCAAAAGGGTCCAAGAACACAGCATGTTAGAAATGTGAAATTAGACACGCTTGACTCGGCTTCGTTCTGCAAGATGTAACGAAATGGCAGTATACATACCCACTTGAATATTTTGATTTGAGAAAATTGTAACTAAAGAAAATAGGAGGCCAATCTAAAATTGCATATACTCTATGTATGTGTAAATACCTACTAGGTATATTGTGTTCTGAATGCTGGAAAAATCATGGTCATGGGATAATTTTAATGTACAGTTATTTGCGACTGTTTAAGTAAATATTATAAAGTTTCTTACCTAGAGCGGCCAGTGCCACGAGGGCTGTAAATCCGGTTAATGCCATAGTCACAGTCACTTGTGTCACTTCACTGATCACTAGGTCGGTCACTAGCAACTCAAGAGAAAAAACTTCACCGAAATAAAAAGGAAAAACTCGATGGGCCGGCGATGCGGCGGGCTTTGCCCGGATCTGCAACAAAAAATTGTACACATCAATATCAGATTAATAGATATACGCTAGATTTGGAATCGCATCAATTAGCAGTAACACTCGTAGATCTAGTAAGTAGCCAGCCATTAGGCCATTACAAACCTACTTTACGCTTCTTAAAACGGTATCGCCATTACGTTTTACGATGAATCTTTATATCAGATGCTTCTGAAGCTTATGTAGCGTGCCAGTACATACTTATTATATGTTTTGATTGTAACGCAAGTAATAATTGTAGTTTCCAACGACATCATGATACCATTTACAGGTAGCATTTATGATTCAATAATGCAGTTTGTTTAGTGGTCACGTAAAGGTAAAAGAGCCCCTAACCACGTCATGCAACAAACTTCTGCGTACTAAGTGATATAAACAAAGCCAAAGCTTTTGTAGTTCATGTACTTGAAGCATTTGCCGAGGAAAAAGTGGTTATATGTAGGTACTTACAATAAATTAAAAGTCAGGACCTATTTTCTACCGAACTTCAAACGGAGTATTTAGTAAAGTTTTTATAATGCTGTTTTGAGTTAACTCACAGCATTGTTAAGCTGGAGAGTTCAACTCCCCTTGCGATGTTTGCCATCCCTTTCTACCAATTTATTTAAAAGGGGGAGATTATAGTAATTACAGGCTCACGCGAGGCATTAAATAATGGGATTACCTAGTGGCCCAATGAAATTACGCGCCTTCACGTCAGCCGAATGTATTGTGCATGACATGACGTGTTTATCTGAAGTCGTCAAAATAGTCCACTAATTAACATAATGTAGCCTTCATTTATTATGATAATAAACACTTTTAATTTGATACCAAGACGGAAAATTGTTACATCATTAGTATTTATTACACATAGTATGTAGGTAGGCATAGGTAAAATACATTTTATGAACGCTATTATAATCCGTCCGTTACCTTCGGTGTGTATTAAAAACTTGAAATGAATATTCTGAGGATCCTGTTAATTTCCACAATCCAGACGAAATTCAAGATGTTGAATTTAACATTTAACACCAGCGAATTGTGAATGACAAATGACATCATAGCAATTTGTAAACACGGTTAGTAACTGACCGTGACTAACCCTGTAGATAAATGATTCAGTAGTATTTTGAAACAACTTTTAAAATTATTAGGTAATTGTTATATTAAGCATAGGTTAACTTTTTAGAATAAAACATGCTAGAATTGTTTACTTAAGTCTATTACAGAATTTGGAAAACATTTATGTCACCAAAGATAGATATCATAATAAGATCTTTTAGTGTATTATGAAAAGGTATAGCGATTTCAGCTGGCCAATTCCCTATTGAATGACCACACAATAAACAGTAGGTACCTACTGATATAATATTATCTGTGGCCAAAATACGAAAAAAATGCTTATTGAATATTCCAAGACCAAAGTGAAAGAAACATTCACTTGAATATGTTACGCGTCTTGAACATCGCTTTGGCATAATATCGTTAGGTCATCCATGTATTATTTATTTGTGTTGAAAGATGAGAGCATCTTTCCCTAGCTAGGCACTGACCAGTGATCATCTGGACCACAAAACTCTTGCTCGTATCAGATATTGATGGTGATTGTTGTTATTGCTATGCTATTGCAGAGTTGTGGCACAGTCATCAAGAGATGTAGGTAGGTAGGTACTTCCGTTCCGTAGTACAAATTGAAAAGGCCACGAAGCTAATGTTATTACTAATTCTTGCCAATGCATTGTCAGTTTCCGCCTCACATCCAGCCGCAGACCATAAATTTAACGTGTGGGTACCCATCGTACCGAAGTACCGAGTAACCTCATGCGCGAGTGACGGAAGACTATTTCGGGCTCCATTATCCAGAAATGGCCACGGCGCGTTCGTGTTTGGATTTACGAGTGAACGTTTGGATAAGTTGATTGGTATCACACTGCCGCTGAATGTTTAGAAAAATATTAAACAAATAGGATAATATTATCTGGCTCATGTAGGTATGCTTGGGTTGCACGTTCCGGAAATGGCATGACGAAATCCTCGAAAAAAATTTGACTTGAATAATATGTACCAAATAAGCATCTAATAGAATTCAGACACGACTGCCGAGGCATAGTCTGAATGGTAAATTAAATTAGTACAAAAACGCAAACACCTGTTCATGATAAACAGGTAGATGACACCGATGATAATAATAAGATATCAAATTGCAAGCTGTGATTTAGAATTCTTAAAACAGCGGATGTGTTGGATGATCAGTGTTCACTCTATAAGTCTATATTAATAATTTACTATAGGATATTTTTTTCTTTACTTCAAAGATAAGTGCAATTATCTTATCTGACCAAATCAATGCTAGAATGCATTATCAAGCGGTTTTGCTTTTATTCTTGAAGTATGTTTGTGTGCCGTATTGTCATGGAATTGAAATTTCATACAATAACAATCATAATAAATGATGAAGGTCAAGTACTATTTTCATTTTCACATTAGTTTAGTTAGTCTAACACTAACACCACGCAAATAATGACTTTGCAGAAGAGAGGTATATTCAAGTTTCCTAGGGTTTTAGATCAAATGCAAAAAAAAATTCAAACTTAAACTACGCCTCTAGGGATCAGTGGAAAACAATTTATTTAGGCTAAACTGAACACACCCTTCGTAGGCAAGGTACACATACCCACTCAATTTCCTATAGCTATACTCAGCATGTCTTAGACATTTCTTTTATACTTGCGTTGTGTAAATCGATCCGCCCATGCCGTCTGGGAAGCTGCAAGCCCCCCTGGAAGATGGCAAATTCCGTTCATCCGGAGTTCCCCCTCCCCACTCCACATCTAGAACCATCCTACGCAGGATGCCACGGACGTTTCCCGCAAAGATAATAGACGTTTAGCGGCCGTCGAATGGAAGCAGGAGAGTATATTTTTGGGTGCGATGTAGAGGCTTTATGGATATAATTGTCAGAGTAGGTATTCATTATATTCGATAACTTACGTTTTAGTTCGTTGCTGCATATTCGGATTCTCTTATTTTGTTTAGCATATACAGAAACACAATTTCACTCAGGATACGCAGTCTTAAAAATATTATCCAAAAGCAAAAATACCACGAGGTCTTATACCTGCGTGTTCGTAAAAAACCAGGGTCTGTTTTCATTTTGAGAGTTTGCACCTGCTGTTGGAAATGGGGCCCGGTTATTTGTATTAACTACCATGTGTTCGATCCCTATACATATTATGCTCTAAGGTTCGATCACCCACTTATTTGAACATCCTGCAATCGGTCGGGGAATTATACTTACCGAAGTAGGAAGGTACTAATACATAAGTCTATGTAGGATGTTGGTCTCTGTAATATGGTTGGATGTTTTATTATTTATTCCCATCCGAGCACGCGGGCCGGACGGCGGCGCGGCGCAGTGTTGCGGCGACGAGACGGTAGAGTCGTTAAAAGTTTCATAGGATCTTCGAATAAACCATTTATATTTGAAATTTTGTATAAACTCAAATCTACATAATTAATCCCCGACATTTGCATGCCCTTTTTAAACAAATAAAACAATTCGTCTGAGTGATATTATGCAGAAACGAAGTGTATCAAACTAAACACGATTTACCAACTTTTATTGATCTACCGAATTTCGTCAGTGAAAGAAAAGGTCCATATGAATTGTCACCCTCCTGTGTGTATAATGGGGAAAGGTCGACGAGCTACGCTACAAGGGCGGGGGTCGGCCCTTCGTTGCCGAAAAATATTCCACATTAAAACTGTTAGGTAATTTTTAGGCTTTGTGAGCACTCAGCAGACCCTAAATTAAATTTGAAACTTATGCGGGGCCTCTACCCTTCTATGGTCAATATTAACATTATTCGACATCCAACATTTTCTCCGTAAAAGGTACAAAAATATTTTAGTAATTTGACCCGAATCGTTTAGAAGGATTTCGTTGGGAAGTCCGTTATGAGAACTTTTCCCTAAATTGATTCAGCGATACAGATATAACTGGAATTTGCACAGCATCTCCAAGCTGTTTGAAGTTTTTGACCTTCACCTGACTGCCATTACGATGATATAAGAAATTAGTACTTTCTGCAGTCTGTGATAAATATGGACAGACCGGTTTTCTTTAGCACGAAGCGAAAGCTAGCGCCGGTCTAGCTATTCATTAAATAGACATAGATGGTCGCTTCCTATTATTCTCACATATGTATTTATAGGAGCGTAGTTCTCAGAAATCTACTATACGTTGATAGTTATCGATGTACAATAATAAGTAGGAAGATTTGGCTTAATTCAGCCAAACAGCACTGGATTACATTAACTTTAATATTTGTAGAGTCAGTGTTCTGTCATACATCGTATCTATCATCACCAATCCAGTATTCAGAAGGTTCTGCGGACAAGATTGCCGAAATATATTTATTTATTTTTATTATGTATACCTACTATTACACTTAGAGCAATAATAAAAGACTTAATTATATTGTAAAGCAAATTATGGAGCTTCGTAAAAGGATTTAGAACAATTAGAAATAGCGTAGCCTTATTTGGAAATCCGCAACTGCCTACGTATGTACCTATACCTACTTGTAGTAGTTTGTAGTTGTACCACGTGCTTTAAGAATGAATGACTGAATCATTGATTACTCAGTCCAGTATTATATTAAGTATACAACTTCTGGCTATAATAATATCATTATAGCTGAAATATTTTTCCATTTACTTTTGCCTACAAACTATAAAACTATTCCTTCTATATCATAATAACATCTACTCTACGCCTATACTACTACTACCGATAGTTGCACTACATAGGCCATGTTAATTTTCATTAGTACCTCGGTGTCGGTACCTAACCTACTACATGCTTGAAGTATGCACTTTTTTATGATTTTAATAACGACTGTATCAGATCGATAATTGCGAAATAAATGTCCAGCCGTGATTTCTCAATATCCGCCACCCACCGGCAGTTTTATATAGATAACCAATTGTATAGCTACATAAGGTATGAATGAAGGTAAATACAAGATCTCTATCGCCACGGATAAAGCTATTTATAATGAACTAGTTCCAGATCCGATATATTATGGATATATTAATTTCGCTACTAACGGCGAGCTAATTCTAGCGCACCGCTCTTTGTGGGTACACACTTACACAGCCCCTCCTTGGTACCGAAGATGATAGATACCTTCATTCAGTAGCTGGTAATATAATCAAACTAGGTATATGATACCTTATTCAGTGAAGTTATTATGAAAACATTCTCAACAAATATAGTATCAGGAAGGGAAACAAGACTATAGAGGCGATACCGCGAGTCTCTACCTACCCGGTCAAGACAACATCGTTATCGATCGCCGTCGCGCATTCGCTGAGCCGGCGTTGTTCGCGAAAACCTTTTGTGACACAGAAAGGTATTGAAACGTCGAGTTTAGAGGCACAATGGGGAGGCTCACCTGTGAGACGGGAGCGGCAGCTCTGCGCAGCACCCACTACACTGAACGCACGACACACGCGAGATGACGAGCGGCGACGACCGACTCGTCCGAGGATCAGACGCGGTATGAGTAATTTGTACGCTCGGTATAAACGGCCAATGACATGCGGCCGAACGAAAGAGATGGGTAGAGTCAGTATCTGGTCGAGGAGCTGATTTCGTACGAGCCGCAGGACTCGTTGCGCACGCAGGATATCATTCGTCGTGACCGAGCAGTTTGGGACATAGAATAGCTAGTATTTAGTATAGGTTCGAAAAGTCCGTGTACGCACGCGTGTACCCACAAAGGACTCGTGCATATTTTGTCTCGCTCAGCAGTTCAGTTGCCGCCACCTTTATTGAATCGAACGTATCAAGCGAAGGTTGGTAGGTAGGTACTTCGTATGTGTATTTTCACAATCTACGGGTAGATATGAAATACTTATAGGTAAACAACTAGGAAGCCGTCCTACAGGAGATAATACAAGATACCTACCGAATGTCTAGTTCAGTTTCATGTCAGTTTTCCCAGCCGTTTCAAGATTCTTGACATTACTTCTCTGTAACTCTCTGCCTGTTTAAATAAATTACGAGCATTAGTGTATATTTAAAGACAGGACGTACGGGCCACTATACCAAACACCATGAAGCATTACATAATTTATTAAAAATATAAACATTGATTAATATTTTAACATAATTCATTAAGTTTAACAATCATGGCAGTAAATATATTGAGTTTGTAGAAAAATAATTTTATAAATACAATCCAAATTATTTAATTTAAAATATCCCTTCAGAGTACTTCAGACTAATCTGTATTACTAAACAATAATAGTATTATAGCATATTATTTTTAAAATATGAATCGGCAGTAACTCACACTCGCGGCTGTGAAAACAGACTCGAAAAAAAAATTTATATGGCACAAAATAAATTCGTACACATGTCTGCCAAATTCGTACAATGAACTCAGACACATGTTTATTAGGAAGACAAAATAACAATTATCCTTTAGGAACCCGCCTTTTGTATTCTTTATTTATCTAGAATTGCTACACAATGTTTACTACAATAAGATAACGTTATTAACATCATTTTAATTTTACAATCGAACAACATTACAATATTATACAGAATAGTTATTATATTATTTTTCAAGAGGGATTTTTCTAATCATACAATAGCAACTTTAATTAAATACCAAGCCACCCAATTTTGATCTATATCTTAAATTTTATATATTGCGATATACTCGTAATTGTGACTTACTCTACATCTACATACAGAGCGAATATATTTTCAAGAGAGAAATAGCAAATATTATGTGATAAAACACTACATATAGGTAAATAAATAGATAAAGTATAAGAATAGTAAGTTCGGTTTCTCAAAATAGTAAATAAATAATTTGATACATAAAACCTGTTTAATTCAATTCAAGATATTATAAATAACATCAGTTTAATTACAACTTCAATATAGGTATATAAATAAGTAACATCACAATATTTAGAAATGAAATACATAAGTATACTTATGATTACAAAAATAAATAATATGTTTGTTAAAACTTTTACACAAAATATCTCCAATCGAATTTCTACATCTAATCAACATTAAAATTATACTTTCGAAATACGACTATAACTACTCCCATCGGTATGCGGCAGGAAAAATAGCACGGTGGAAAAATGTAAAGTTTAAATCGTCCTATCGCAGTGACACATCTCGCACAACAGGCCTATACAAATTTGGGACAGTACCAGTGATAAATTAATCGTCATCAAGTATGCGGCCTCGCATGCACCAAACTAGGATACCCTAGATTTATAATGACGAGCTGGACATTCGGCATGCGGTGTCCAGTTGTCAACTCATAATAAATAGCATCGCCGACCGCAAATTTGACGTCAATCAAACCGAACACGGATAACTTTACGTTCCTCCAGCGTGGCATATTTCTAGCCGGCCGACTGCTGCTGCGAACGATGCTCACGTGACAGTATCTAGGTCTCCTGCGGGCCGGGCAGCTTCTCCCAGGTGGGCTCGACGCCCCAGATCTGGCGCGCGTACTCCGCGATGGTGCGGTCGGAGGAGAACTTGCCGGAGGACGCGATGTTCATGATCACCATCTCGGCCCATTTCGCTTGGTCCTGTGCGGGGGAAATTATAGATATAGAGTTCAGTTTCTCTAACACGGTGCTTATAAAACCGTTATGCTAGTGTCATCGTTGTCCAGAAAGTTGCAATATAGAACGTTTCTATAATTCGAGTCTTACTTACACGGGAGGAGTCTTCACGGTACAGAGACTTTTGATTGTGAAGAAAAGAAACGACTTTCTTATCGAATGATTAAAATGAAAAAACTTTTGTGCAGTAGTCAACTATCGAAGTTAATCAATCGCGATGCAGCAACACATCAATGAAGCGAAAGTTACAACCCGTGATGCTACAAGAGAAGAAGTGACGAAACGACCAATCTCCTTCCCGCTAGAACGCAGTAGAATAGAGTACCTGGTAGACATCGGAGACTTTCTGTTGCGCCTCCAGGTACTGGTCGAAGTCCGCGAGATGCAGGAACCGGTCGTGGTGCAGCAGCACGTCCGCGATGTGCGAGAACCGGCCCGGCTCGTCCGGGGAGAAGAACCCGCTGCGGATCTGCTCGATGCACTGGCGCAGCTCCGGGTTGCGCTCGTAGTACTCGTACGCGTTGTACCTGCACACGCGTGCACATCACTAGCCGGCCCGACACACGTCCTGCATCATCCACCACCAGATAGCCTAGATACCGACTGCAGCGCCATCTGCCGGGCTGATTTGTGGATATAAACCATCCAGGGCGCCACCCAAACGCATACAAAATATTTATTCAAATCGGTCCAGCCGTGTACGAGGAGTTCAGTGACATACACACGTACAGTAAAATTATAAGAGGTTATAGGAGGTATAGTAGAATTATATAATAGAATTATATTATAAATAGTAGAATAATAATTATAGGAGGGTGAGTACAGAGAAACGAGTGCCAATAGTGTGACTTTAGATTTTTCCTAGATCAAAAGTCCTCGAGTCGCTCACCCGCGCTTCTGCAAGGCATCGACGTCGTCTACCCTCATGCCGAAGATGAAGAGGTTGTTCTCTCCCGCCTCCTCCGCCATTTCGACGTTAGCGCCGTCCATGGTGCCGATGGTGAGCGCACCGTTCAACATGAATTTCATGTTGCCAGTGCCGGACGCCTCAGTTCCGGCGGTCGAAATCTGCAAATTAAACAACAATATGTACCTAGTATACACTAGTTGATAGTATCTGGAAGGGCTTTACATAGCTCACGATACAGGTAAATTATTTCAATTAATAAAAATGTAAAATTGTATCAATAGTGGTTCAGTTTTTTGACACTAAAGACACTAACGGCGACTGCTTACTTACATTATTGATGTATAAAAAGTATAATTAATATTTTCACGATTTTGCCACTGCAACCAAAACGCTCACTGACCTGCTCGCTGAGGTCTGCGGCGGGCATGATGCGCTCGGCGAGAGACACGCGGTAGTTCTCCAAGAATATCAGCTTCAGCTTGTCTCCCACGTCGGGGTCGTTGTTCACGGTGTTGCCGACGGCGCAAGCCAGAGCGATGATCTGCTTAGCGATGTAGTACCCGGGCGCGGCCTTGCCGCCGATCATGACGGTCCGCGGGGTCACCGGCGCCGTGGGGTCGCGCTTGATGCGGTTGTACAGCGTGATCACGTGCAAGATGTTCAGCAACTGCCGCTTGTACTCGTGGATACGTTTCACTTGCACGTCGAACATCGACGCCGCGTTGATCTTCACCCCCGTGTCCCGCTCGATCAACCCCGCCAGCCGCAACTTGTTCTCCTGCTTGACTTTCATGACGGCGCGCTGGAACGCGGGGTCTTTAGCCCACCGCTTCAGCCCCTCCAGCTTCTCCAAGTGCGCGGTCCACTCGTCCCCGATCTTGTCGGAGATGAGATCGGACAGCCCCGGGTTGCAGAGCAGGAGCCAGCGCCGCGGGGTGATGCCGTTGGTCTTGTTCTGGAACTTCTCGGGCCACATCTCGAAGAAGTCGCGGAAGATGGTGGCCTTCAGGATCTCCGAGTGGATGGCCGCCACGCCGTTGACGGCGTGCGAGCCCACGATGCAAAGGTGGGCCATGTTCACCTTCTTGTCTCCCTCCTCTTCGATGAGCGACATGCGACGCTGGCGGTCCATGTCGCCCGGCCAACGCGTCTGCACAGCCTGGAGGTGCAGGAAGTTGATGTGGTAGATCAGCTCCATGTGCCTCGGCAGACAGTTCTCCAGCATGGAGCAAGGCCACCTCTCCAGAGCTTCCGGCAGGACGGTGTGGTTGGTGTAGGCGCAGCATTTCACCACTAACTCCCAGGCTTCATCAAATGACAGCTTTTCGCCGTCGATGAGAATCCTCAGCAGCTCGGGGATGGCGAGCGCGGGGTGAGTGTCGTTAAGTTGAATGGCCACTTTTTCAGGGAGGCTGTCGAAGGAAGTCCTGACCGCCTCGCGGCTGCCGAACTTGGAGGCCTTGTACCGCCTCACGATGTCTTGGAGGGTGGCGGCGCACATGAAGTACTCCTGGCGGAGACGCAGCTCCTTGCCTTCGAAGAAGTTGTCGTTGGGGTAAAGGACTCTGGTTATGTTCTCAGCGACGTTACGGTCCAGTACTGCTTGGATGTAATCGCCGGAGTTGACTGAAAGAGTAGATATATTAGTAGTAAATATATCAAACAGCATGATAAAGTTGAACCGAATTTCAGCTTATTAAATTTGACACTTACAGAATTTTAGGTTAAAATCGATGGGGCTCTTTGCGGACCACAGACGCAAGGTGTTGACAACATTGTTGTTGTACCCAGGGATTGGGTTGTCGTAGGGCATGGCAAACACGACCTGTAATAATACATTCAATTTTATTATAAGACTAACTTTTTAAATGTTTTACATAATAGCGATGTACCTATACATATTATAGACATACACTAGTATTGCCCGTTTTTTTATTGATTGGCGTTCCCACTCCGTATATTTCTATAATTGCATTACATCAGCTCGTTCTCATAGGTTGTCAATGAAATATCTATAAAGTGTATAATTAGAAGATAAGCCGGTATTAAGATAACATCATGCCTCGGTGGTGCCATGACAATAACAAGTGCAATCAATAGGCCTTATGAATTAATTTTATCAATGGCCACAGATGCACGGTCAACATGCGTGGACCTACGATAGCTCTAAAAGCTGTGAGATGTATTGATTGATGTCAATTTATATATGTATGAGTATAGGTCACTTGCGATTAAAGGTGTCTTTGTACAATTTGATCGATAGGAGAATAAATAACTTGCAAAAAAACCGGTACTTGGCTAACATTTAAGGCGCTAATATAGGAGCGATTCATGTATTTTAGAAGATGAAAGTTACCTGGCCGGGCCGCGCGCCACGCTGGCTCCGCGCTCACGGCAAGTCGAAAACGCTAATTCATAATTATTATACTCTTACTAACGGCATCACGTGGCCTTAGCACAGATTACTAGATAGTTACTACGTAGGCTTTAGTCTGAAGCATTCAATTATTTCGACACTGTAATGACATGTCAGATTGGCCGAGCGGTCTGAGATGCTACGTTCCGTTCCTAAAGAATTATTACCGCCAGCATTACATAAATTATTACCTCCTTGACTATAATCCTATCAAATTTAGAATGCCGCACGAATTATTGGAGTCACACCTAAATAAGTTGTATTAAATTTATTTAGTGTTGGTCCCTTCTGGTATGCGCGTTTGTCAAGTCCATTTGATACAAGACATCCTCTTTAGTCCACTTCCATAATTTTCTTTTTGATATAAGTATATTTTGACAATGACAATGACGGAGTAAAAGATTTGTGCATTTAGCCAGTGTCAGGCATCCGTACTAAGATCATATAAATGCGAAACTGTGTGTGTGTGTTTGTTGGTTTTTTTTTTAGTTTTTGCCATCATTTCACGTCTAAACGGCTGAATCAATCTTGACCAAGATTGGACCTATGAGATGGGTATAGGCTATTTTTCGTCAGAAAAAATAGGGATCTTAGAATCCAAATAAATAGGAGTTGAAAATTTATATGGGCAATTCATAATTTCTCAAGTAGGTGATCTGACACTTCATTATTTTAGGCTCTTGATAAAATATAAAGGTTAAGACTAAGGATAGGGAAAAGGAAAGGGACAGGGACAGGGATAGAGATACAAAGACTTCAATATTTATTTTCTAAACAGTTGCTTTTTCATATACGGATGAAGTCGCGCGTAAAAGCTAGTTTCAGTAAAGTTTACTGAATCGTGGCTATGACTGTAAATTTACTTTACCACGAGGTTGTAAAAATATGGAATACTAGCTGTTTCCCGCGACTTCGTCTGCATTTAAATCGAATTCAGCTATAGTATGAACACAATATGCGTGAACTTTGTATGCTATTGTAAATCAATCGGGCACGTCACGTCTCTGTCAATATCTCTATCCTCCTATTTCCTCATCGCTTTTTTCCCCAACTCCCAATATCTCATCTCCCATCCCTCATCCATCTCCGATCTCCCATCTCCTCATCTCTCCAGCTGCTGCTCTCCATCTCCCCATCTCCCCAGGTCCTCATCTTTCCTTCTCCCATATACCTACCAAATTTCATTTTCATTTTTGTTGTCTCTCTATACCTAATATCATCGAAATCAGTCCAGCCGTTTAGCCATAAAAAGTAACAAACAAACAAACATACAAATAAACAGACAAACAGAGAAACAGTGTTACTTTCGAATTTACAGTATAATATTTGACAGTGACTAAATGCACAAATCGTGCGAAACAAAAACATTGAAAAAACTGGCTCATAGCTTAGCAGAAAGATTACTGGAAGTGTGCTAAAAATAAAACGTCAGAATATGCATCCGCCAGATCCGCCATTATGGAAAACGGAAGTTCACTACATCTTCATTTTAATATACAATCATAATCTGCTCCTTTGATTAACTCCAAACTATCATAAGAAATCCCAGTTTTATTTAAGTGAACAATCTAAAAACGCGTTTTTGCTGCTAATTTCAGTTACAGGTGGTGCAA
This sequence comes from Hylaea fasciaria, assembly GCA_905147375.1. Lineage (NCBI taxonomy): Eukaryota > Metazoa > Arthropoda > Insecta > Lepidoptera > Geometridae > Hylaea > Hylaea fasciaria. The sequence goes on from LR990201.1 coordinate 6,318,439, forward strand.
GAATAGTCATATTAGCCATTATTCTTTACACACAATGGAGAATAAATACAAAGTAATAAAGGTTATAATAAAAGTTTAGTAATCGTCGAAGGAAGTCATTTACGGCAACTAAGTAAATAAACCAGTTGTATACCATGTAGAGATTCTGTTTGCTTTATTTTTTTGGAGAACAAACAGTAAATTCGGCGAGAAAATTTTGAGGAACAGCGACATACGTCCTCTCTCTGAAACGCCGTAGCGGGTACTGAGCCGCCTAGTACGCGCTCAAACTGATCATATTCTCGTCGTTTTTATTAATTTAGAAGAACGGAATCGATTCAGTTCATTGGAAAATTCAAATTTCATTGGAAAATAAAATTGCCTTTTTTATGGTTCCAAAAAATATGATAGTTGTCGCTGAAAATGTTGAGCATTATGTGACGAAAGATTTTTTTCGGGTCCTTTCTCGTGAATTTTTTTCTCAAGATACTAGACAACTTTAGTCCAATATTAATGATTTATTAGCTAACTGAAACACTTGGCTATACACTGTATTTTTTCTGGCTTATAAATATTTGTAATTACAGCTTAACTTTTTGACAAAAACCGCCCATTTTACGGAAGCTCGCTGCCTACAGGTCCTTAAGTAATAAAATTCAAATAGTTCTAAAATGAGCTCTATTCTAAGGTTTATTTCAAACTAGAAGCGCCTCGCGGTCTCACCCGCGTTACTATCCCACGGGCACCGTTACATTTTACGGGATAAAAAGTAGCCTATGGCATCCGGGGATAGTGTAGCTTCCCAACTGTGAAAGGTTTTTTCAAATCCGTTCAGTAGTTTCCGGCCTATTCAATGCAAACAAACAATCAACTCTTTCCACTTTATATTAGGTATAATAATAGTATAGATACATCGTTCTTTATCCGATGAAGTGTAAAACGCGTGAACGAAATCGCAGGCAAAAGCTGGTACAGAATAAATTATAGGTAAGTACATAATAAGTCCGATCAAGACTAAGATAAGCATCATGATACAAAATTATGAGCATTCCGATAACCTTTGAGTGCGCAAGTACATACTCACTTACCTAGTGTAACTCTTATCATCCCTAATTTTATAGGTTTTGTTCGTTTACTTGCTACTACATTGATAAGTCCATTATTTATGTGTAATGAGTGAGAGAATTTTTGTTATTAGATAGGAGGCAGTCACAGGTTATTTTCCGGTTGTGTTGTTTGGACATGTTGCGGGACAATGTTCTACACGTGAGTGAGGAGTAGGTATGACATCAGTGTTGTTGTCCGTGTTAATATCATATTAAATAAATGAAGATTAAGAAAACGTCTTAAAACGATAATAAGATTTTTACTATTGTTGAGTTCGCTGTTATAAAAATTGAAACATTATAGCGAACTGCTTGCTTATTCGCCCCAATTGACTAAATTAGTCTGGTGGACAGTCATCTCATCTCCGTTGCGTTGCCAAGATTAAACCACATAAAAACACAATAATTGTGTAGAGAAAATACAACATCTAACTAAAAAGAAACGATATTCATGTGTAGCGAAAGTAACTTAGTGTGTGACGATGTTATTGACGATAGTAAACACTAATCTAGAATGGGAATGGATTGCTGTCGGAAAACCGAATGGAATTTGGAGGTTTTCTGTTTGAAGGTAGCTAATTAGCAGGCAAAATACTAGTGCCCTAGTGAACTTTATCTACTATAATGACATTATAACTACAGTGAAATTCTCAATAACCTTCTGTAATTATGTGTCTTCAGTCTTTTATATCTATGTATTAAAGTTGGTAGCAAGTGCAAAAACACTAAACCTGATTTCAAATAATAATTATGCTTACATGCTATTTTTGCTGCATTAGTCACCGTACACACGGATCTCTTACGAGACACTAAAATAATTTTAAGCTTGAAGACACCTAAATCAATTCTTATGAAAAAGAGAAATCTTTTCAGAGAACAATATATTGTTTAGTTATAGGATCATTAATGCTAATGCTCTAATGCTATTCGTGACGTTTATGTCCGAGTCGCGTCGTATAAGGGCCTGTTGTTTCAAACATACTGTATAGCTATAGATCAATCAAAAAGATCCTATAGGTACTTACATTTTTACGATTAGTTTTTATTAGGCATCACACAATTATTATGGCTCTAGGTTGGTTTCCCTGGCTCGACCGTAGAGTTAATAGATCTCAAGAGCCAAGAACCTGACAAAAAATGGGCATAAATGCCGATCACACTGACCTGTGTGTCGATCCATTTCTTTCCCTGCGGCGTATCTGCAACCCGCCCATAAAAGTTGACGGGCAGCATGAACTCCGGACGCGCCTTCTCCCAAGGGTTACCATAACGCAGCCAATCGTCAGGTTCTTCATGCTGCTCGCCGTTTTCGATCTTCTGCGCGAAGATACCGTATTCGTACCTTATGCCTGACAACAGAAACATTGCAATGAGCGCTTATCGTGAATGATACTTAATAAAATTCAGCTTGAAAATTGGACATTGTTTTAGATAGCGGTCTTTTCATAAATCGCGATCGGACTGTTTTGTGTGTAACAACTTGTCGATCAGACCTTCATCATCATCTATGACGTTTTTCATCTTTTAAACATAATCCTGTGACAATTCGGTTTGGGGAATTCAAATTAGGCATATTCCAAACTTAGCTGATGACAAAGAAATAGGATCGACATTATATACATTATGTTCAGTAGGTACTTATCTAGAAATGTTTAGACTAGCTTACAACTGGGGCAAATTGAGTAACCGGAAGGCTTGATTTCAGGATGTACACAATATGAGAATAATAATATAATATATGCTATAGAGCTCTAATTTATATAAGTTGTAACGCTGCATGAGCTGCATCTGTCGATGTGCGAGGTTTGAAGGTGAATGTAAACATCAAACAATAAACAACGATACGATATTTAAAGCGCATCTCGTATTATTTCGATTGCACATTCGCGCATCATTTTAGTTTCTTGGAACTGACTATCGTCTGTAAACAAATTAACAGAACCAGTGGAGTGGATGCTTGAAGAATTTTAACAACCCACTTCCCTAAAAAAAATATGAAGACGTTACGACCCGCAACCAATGAGAAGAACACAGTTCAGATAGCATTGAATGAAAAGCTAAAAATAGTCCAGAAATCATCTTTGCTGCACAGATACTTTTTTATTTTAACATTAGTGTGTACATTTATGAAACCGAAAGTACAATACTGAACTCACATGGTTATATAAACATTAGCGAAATTTCACACCATTCTATTTAGTAAATACATTTTGTATTGGCCGGTAGCCAGCACTGGTGTTGTCAACGTTTCAAATTAGTTCAAACTTGTGGAGGTAATGTCAAGTATTTCTACTGCAGTCTGACCCTCAAAGATTGCTCTGAATAAATTATGTTCATTGACTAGTATTGTATGTGTCTGTCTGATTTTTCTTTCAAATAATCTCAGCGGTAAATGAATGTTACCTACAGCTTGTATTAAATTTGTAAATTAAATCTAAGATCACAAAACAACGAAAGCTGTATCGACACTCATCGAAGATTTTTAAATGGTAGAAGTAGAATTGTTATAAACAGAAGCACATAATTACAATAATTATGAATACAATTATTGGAAAAAAAATATATTGACTACATCAGATATTGTAACTTACCATAGCCATAAGCAGCCAGACCAAGTGTGGCCATGGAGTCCAGGAAACAGGCAGCCAGCCGGCCTAAGCCTCCGTTTCCGAGACCTGCATCTTCCTCCAATTCCTCAAGCTCTTCAATGTCCAGACCCAGTTGGTAGAGAGCTTCGTCAACCGTACCCTGGATGCCCAGGTTGATCATGGTGTTTTGCAATGAGCGACCCATGTAGTACTCCAGAGAGAGATAGTAGACTCGCTATAGTTGAGAGATAAAGATAAATTTGTTTTATTATTTTTGTAGATTCCCCTAAGTTCAAGAACTTAGGTATTAATAATATGTATGCAATTGCTTAACTAAATATAAATTATATACCCCATTTCAAATCAATGTTTTAGTGTGCACAGTGCACATTTTTCTTAATTAATTAGCAGCATTTAATATATTGGTTTTTAAACTGCATTTGTAATATGGATAGTTTCTATCCATAATATTTGCTTTACTATATTTTGTCTTCATTTACAAGATCATTGCACTGAATTGCCCAAGTTAATATTTACAACTTAAATAATTATATTTTCTTTACTACAACACTAAGATTTTTATCACTTAATGTACATTTAAACACTTTTGGCAATTGTCATAATGTGTCAGTAAATGAGATAAAAATATATAAACAAAGTTCAATGAACCCGGCAATAAAACTGATGCCAAGTGTCTGGAAAAATATATAGCATGCTACCAAGGCATGCACCTATTTAGTATTCTTAATATTTTCCTTTAGAGACACTTTGTTTCTAACCAATAACATTCAAATGAGGAAAGGATCAGTAGATAGGTAGCTAATTTTGAAATAAACTTAAAATATTATGGCAGCGGTACAAGTTTAAGTAATTTTAATTCTTAAACAGCAACAGATAGCCACGCTTCATTTAAAACAAATCTAAAGGTCATCAACTACTATAGTTTTAACTAATAATAATTGTGTTAGTAGGTAAACCAGATTGCAAATAATTTTTACCTTAGGGTCTTTTTCATAATAAAATTGCTGCGTACGGATCCACCTTGAGACCAGATGGTCCCTGACGGTGTGCGCCAGGGCGAAATAATAATCCCTCGGCGTCGCGACATTCCTGTCCTTGACCAGGGTGTAATGGACATGTCGGTTGAACGCCTTCTTCACTTCGGTAACATTTTCAACAGCAACGATACCCCTCACAGAGATCTGCTTGCGCTTATCCGAATCCGATTGTACGCTCATCTTGACTCGTCAAGTCGTCACTCTCAGCTAAATCAGATACGAGCCGTGCACTCGCCGGACTCTCGCAACCCTGACTGGAAAACCGGCTAGCGATATCGGTCACCTTGAGAAGGTCAAACTCATGAACCTGCCACAGACACACAGTCAATCAGTCAACCCACCAGCGATGTGACAAAATAGCGTCCTAAAATGAACGAGCGCCGCCGCTCAATTAAATTAAAGCTTGGAATCAACCTATTTCATTCAATATTACACAAGTTCTTGAAATTGAAACTAAGTAAATTCAAATTTTTCTACAATTTCCGAGAATTCAACAACGGGCCATCCATATTATATCCGAACGATGTCAAGTCAAGTAATGCTAATGGAATAGGTGAAGTTTCAAATCAGCTGGTTGGCTGTCAAAAACAGTCTCTCAATATCATCTGTATATTATTGTCAATGTCAAGACTGACATCGACTTCATGCAAGACATTTTTTTTTGTTTTAGTTATTGCTTCGCACGGTTTGTGCATGTAGCCAGTGTCAAGTACCTATTCTATTTTATGTATTTAACGTCTCACTATCGGATTCCCGCCAAAACTCATGCAAGACATTGCACATTTTTTTACTTTAGGCCCCTCTTACTTATTATACTCTTTGCTTTAGGCGGACCTTACACTATCAATATTTTTATGAGTCAAGTTAGTGTTGGCCATCGACAGACAAAAGGAAAAAAGTCTAATAATTCCCCGGTTTACTGTTAAAATTTAATGTGAAAACTTTCTTAAAATGGTGTTATATTTAACAGGTGGATAATTTTCGTAATACCAATTTATAGCTTCATTTTTAAATGGGCGTCCAACTCTGAAAATAATAATAATTGACGATAATAAGAATTATGAGCTACTTACATCTACCGCTTAGCAGTAGTTAGCTTTTAGCAAAGCTCACAGGCTGTAGACGTATTTAAACTAGCCAGACAGGTAGGTCTGTAGAAGGTACATACTCATCCATTGAGTTTTTGATCTCTTGGTAAGAGAGAGCGGCAGATAAGTCTGGATAATATTTCCACCTCTTCTGTCCAGGATCTTTCGCCCAGGCTAGTTGAAACGGAGTTAGGCCAGGTGTATCCAATTTTTTGCAATCGCGACAATGATCACTAACCGGTTTCTGCGAATAAAGACAATCACGACCACAATATTACATAGATTATACTAACTTAGGACACGCTGTGTCTAGGAAATAAGGAACTAGAAGGATACAAGCCCACAAACATCCACTGCAACTAATTATTTGTACGTGGTTCATTCTAATATTGACCCTGCGCGGTAATTGAACCCGCTACCTACATTAGGTACCCCTAGCATAAGCTTCGCAGTCAGTCGACTCGCCAACGACTTACGCCACAGAGGCCGAAAAGTGACAAAACTTTATGCATAAGCCCTATGCTATACAATACACCATCGTTTTTTAAAATACCTATAGGTACCTTTTTTAGGTAAGTAGGTATATTATAGGATCCATGGGTACCTACTTAATTAGGTACCTACTTACCTAAATCTGTTAGTAGGTAGGTACCTACGGAATTTGGGAAGCATGAAATTTCAGACTATAATAAGTAGGTAAGTATAGTAAGTATTATTGACAGTCGCCTTGACATGTGCCTACCGTTCTTTGGTGTGGAGGCAGCTTCAGTCCATCGCAAGCATGTGCACGTCGGTACTCGACACAGTCAAGATCGTATTGATACGAACGAGGAAACACACTTTGAGGGGCTGTTGAATAATTTGAATATGTTACTTTCTAGACTTTCTACCTAAATTAAACATCGACCATCACTAAAATAGGTAGACCCGGGTAAGAATCGAAGCCATCGACCATCACTATTTCAACTGAGTCTCAAGGGACTAACACGGAGCTTAACTTACTCGGTTTCACTATTACAGTGGTCATTCCGTAATCATTGTAGGCCTCGTGAAGGGTGTATGCATTAACTCCAGGTTTATCGACCCAAAAAGCTTTGTCTTTCAACACCATATTCTCAATTACAGCATCGGGCAGCTCGTCAATTGTTGGCCTAGTAACAAATTAACATAACATAACGTTAGGTAGATATACATATAATTATAATTACTGAACTAATGACGTATGCAAGAAATTCATTCAGCTTGCATCTAGGGGGTCCATATTTAGATACCTACCTACTCTCTATCCAACTGTAAAACAGACAAGACAATTTTTATTACTTAGGCTAACTTCAGGCTGTTCAGTATGTTCCCTCAAGTGGGACTTAACTTGACTTAAGCCATTTGAATATTTAAAAAACCCTGCGATATTTATGAAATCATTATTGTCTGGTCTGTTCTGCAAAATCTGCAACCTTGGAGGCACTTCCACCAGTTCTCGAGTGAGAGGCTGCAGGTACTTCCCAATAGTCGCCTGCGTCAGATACGGCGGTTTCCCTGGAGTCAAGGCCTCGTGAGTTTTAAAAGTATTAGACACTATGTCTATAGCGAATCTGAAAATACATTATTTTTGATAAGATTTAATAATAATAACAATGGTATTGATCAAAAATCTTGGTTACATGATTATGTAAGGGCAGTGTGTGTACAGTGGTCTTTATAACAAAGTAGCCGTGCCCCGCGGTTTTACCTGCGTAATGATTTTCTCGCAGGACCCCAACATTTTTTTTTTGTTTTAGATGTGGCTTCGCACGGTTTGTGCATATAGCCAGTGTCAAGTATTTTATTTTAAGTACCTACCTATTTCTTAATTTCACATTAAGAAAGTCACAGCAATGTTATAGCAATCGTGGTCAAGTAGTCAAGTCAATTATTTACATCGTCAGTCACGATTCAGTAAAGTAGTGGATGCTTTACTGAAACTTCCTGAGAGTTTTGGAAAAAATGCGAAATGACACGTTTTTTGAGTTTATATCATTCGCCTACACTCGTGCACGTTAACGAACACTTAATGGTTAATATTCCACCAATATTACACATTAACACTCGAAGAAACACAAGTTTGAGCTAATAATACAAAACCAACAACGTCTCACTATCGGATTCCCGCCAAAACTCCACCGCAACATTTTCCCAGACGTTACGTAAACCATAGGGTCCAGGCATCATTTCAGTTCCTTTTAGTGAGAGAATAGTCAGAATCTGATCAGTAGTCCCAGACATTAGGTATCTTCTACAAAGCTACAAAGTCACTTTATTAGGTAGGTACATCTTTATCAAATAAAATAAAGTCAGACAGTCATGTTCGCTTTATTATTATCTCTCAATTGTCAGTAGGTAGCTTTTATACCTGCCGACCAATCAATTCTCCCTATAGTAAGTTTTTGAAGTTAGCACAAAAATGTTTTAATTAAAGTGCTTCTCTGGAGTTCTGCATTCTGAAATAGGTACTAGGCGAATAATAACGTTTCATTCGATGGTAGGTTACTAGTATGTATAGTATACCTGCCTACCTACTATTACTTTGTAAGTAACAAAATTTTTCATAGTAAGTAAATGGACTAACTTATTCGGATCATATCCACCGAATTTGTTAACATTGCTTGGTGGGTTTAGGGGGTGTCGTTTACTTTCCATCGCCATTTAGATCCAAAAATGCTGGTAGGTACCTATACTACACTTTAATTTAAAATTCCAATGATTTTTTTGTTTGACGTTATTGTCAAGTTACCTGCATAGAGTATTAATATCATATTATAGGAAATAAATACTAGGTAGGTACGTAAAACGAGTATTACATACCATAGATATGCTACCTCCTAAGATAATATATAAGTACATAGATTTAGGAGCTAAAACATCCATAAGTATACTAGGTAGTAGACGCGGATTGGAATCTCGGAATCGGCTCCAACGATTCTCATGAAATTCAGTATATAGGGGGTTTCGGGGGCGATAAATCGATCTAGCTAGGAATCATTTTTAGAAAATGTCATTTTGTTCGTGTTTTTTTATGATATTTTTCTTTAAATAACCAGTTCATATTTTTTAATTATTCTATCGGTATGATCGAAAAATATTAAATGTTTCATCATTTTATTAGTAATTCGCACATATAATTATAATTTCCAAAAACACAATTTATAAAAAAAATAATATACCTAGCAAAGCTCGGTCATCCAGATATTATATATTAAAGAAGAGAAGATTAGATATGTACCACAGCCTTACCACAGCACAGATAGGTAATATAATATACCTATGGGCACATTTGTACACAAAGATATTAGTAAGTGTAAAGTATATACGTAGATAGTAGGTATACTGTAGCGATGCCGTCCGAATTCTTTGAGCTGTCTTGAGTCTTGACAGACCCATTCCATACAAGACGTATGAGAAAAAAAAAACTTATATTATCTTTTATTTTTCTCTTGAATTCTTTAGCTATTCTGGAATTAGAAGTGGATACAAATCCAACACAGCAATGTTTTGTTGTTGTTAACTTGTTTTCTTTCATTGAATAAAAAACTTTAAAACACAACAAAGACTATAAAATCGGTTCTACCGTTTTCGAGTTATAAAAAATGGTAACTAACTCAATTTTGTTTTATATATAGATAGATGACCTACCTATATCAAAGTATATAAGTACACCTATCCTTTATGATCGGGTTGATAAGACAGCCACCTAATAAATACACAACGAAGTATAAAACAATAAACATTTAATATAAACAAGTACTTACTTAAATGTTGACTATATCATGTATTTACTATTTATGATCGCAACATAATATTAATATCTTAAATATACGATTAATTACATTATTTATACTCGTTTTATAATACTACAAATCTCTTAAAATTATGGAATAATTTTAACAAGGCAGTGTGATGGTGTGTAATGTTACAATAATTGACAATCAAATATGAAGTCGAGTTAAGCTAATAAATGCTCTAAATATGCATCTTACAATAAGTATCTATATTTCTTTTTAATATATAAAATGTTGAATATTGTCAATGTTTCCTTTTGTCGAGTACCTAAAACAGGAGATTACTTTGGAAATACTAGCAGAAACAACTGCATTTAAGATTTCCTGACGCCGAAATACCAAGATTCCACCATTAATTCAATTCGACCTTTGAGGCTTGCCAACGTATTTTTTATTTAGATCGTTATAATAATAATAGATCATGTATAATGGCATATAACTCCAGCCAGTCAGGCCGTTAGTAAATCGTAAAAGCCAAAATACAATATCATTCTATCACATTTGTGATTGCACCATAAATACTTCCAAGGCTGCTTAAAAAGCTTGATTTAGAATTGTATCTGATTCTAGCAAGACTATTCCGATTTGCCACGCTAGGCCTCTTTGGTTTTTCCATGTCGTTCAAGTATTGTCTCGTGGGCGGTGGTAGGGCATAGATAGATATTTTCCGGGTAGAGGTCCCCGCGAATGCGAAGCGATTTAATTCCCGCTGGTGATGCCCGATGCTCTAGCTCTCCTATCAGGATGTCATCGGCATATATTGACCATTCTGTCGAGCTGCAAACTATTCTGAATGTTACCTGAAACATTAAACAAGATCGAGTTAGCTTTGATCGGCTATTTGATTTCACTTCTTCAGGCTTCACACTAGATGCCGCCTCATTCGACAAGTTAATAAATATGTTTATGTTACCAGTAATTGCCTGAACACCCATTGCAAAGAAACGGTTTCCATAGCAATTACCATTTTTTCTTTTCCATTCAAGTTCATCACTCTAGACCACCACAATGACTGTTGCGCTTTTGTGGAAGCCCCTACCTACCTACCATAGGGTAGAGAGATTGAGATTGCTTACATAAGTGCCCGGTATGAGTTTGGCAGTGCGCTGGCACCGCTCCTGCCCCCACTCCCCGAACCAGGAGTTGAGCACGACCGGCTGCCGGTCCTTGTGCGACTCGACGTGAGCGCGGACGTTGACGTGCGCGTGTATGTTCGGGCGCGGCCACTCGCGCGTGTTGTCCATCAGGTCGATGACGAACGAATGCAACAGTGGACGTAGCCTGAAATGTACGGAAACAATGACGCATACAAGTCCCAGAATGATTAGACCGCGCAAGCTGTCATTGATGAGGGCAGACGTGTCGCCTTTGCCACTTCCTAGTAATATTGATGATGATGAAAGTTTTGTATGTTTTCCCTTTACGCCGCAACGGGCTAAACGGATTTTAATAAAATTTCGTACTCGTATGTTTAAAAATAACACTAGGATTTTTTAAATCCCGTAAAATTTTCGGTTTCTGTGGGATTGTAGTCAACGCGTGAACCCTCGGGGTAGCTAGTGTAGAGTACATGTTAACTCATTCGCCTTTCAGGAATGAGATTCGCGGCCTCACTATTGCCAAATTAAAGGTAACTTACCTTCCGTATATTACTAATTGGTGTCCTTCAGGCACCCCCTTCGTCAGCAAGGCTATTATATTGGGACGCCAACTAGGCTCTTCACCTGCTGGTAAGCTTCCCAAACTCGTCCTTAATGGCACCTAAAAAATTAAAATTAGATTAATTAGGCTTATTTTTAACTAAATAAAAGTCTACGACATAATCTCTAAACTTGCATAAATACTATTTAAATTTTTGCTTTTGTAAAATTTCATTGCAAGTTGCAAGAAGACGAAACAGATGCAAACAAAAATTGTTTTCTGCTGCCTTCTTCTGATTATACGTAAACGCAGTTGGAGTGTCAGCAAAAATAAAGCACGATCATTATAAACTTACCTCATGTACCCCCGGAGCTAAAGTCGGGTATATGTCAGTCTTCTGAACCTTCAACGCAGCGTCTTTAATGCCCATCACTTGCACCCACTCGGCAACCAACACTTTAGGATTCCTGTGCGCGTAACTTGCATAGTGCTCACCATCCACCGCCAACAGGGTTTCTTTCTCTTCAATTAAAATTTCTATCGTGAATGGCCGCCCTACTTTGAAGGGGAATGGTCTGGAAATAAAGTTGCAACTATTAATCTCCCATTGTTATTTTATTGTTCACTTATATAATATCTGTCAGAACGAAACGAAGACTGAAGAGTGAATGAAGAGTGAATGATGATACATTGATGTGGGTCGATTTCTCCAGCATGTAATTAGATTTGGATCATGCATGATAAACCGCATCTCTAGTTGAACACTGAAACATAATGTGTTATATGCTATATTCACAAAATCTGGCATATGGCCAGCCTAATGGAATGCGATGGTAACTCTATCCATTTCAAATACATTATTACGCTACTAAGCTCGATAGAGTACGATAGACAGTCATTTTTCAGAATATATTACAGCCAACGCAGATTTAGACAATGCTTCTGACTCTGACCCTGAGATTTTAGATGAACAGAAAATAGCATACAATAGAGACCAAACAATGAGATATTATATAACACTGTTGAATAAGGCCCCGGAGTTACGGATAATGCTGGAGCACGGTCGATGAATGTAGGCGACCCTCTTTGGCAATTATTTAGCCCTGTGTCAAATGTACGGTAATAACCCAACAACTTTGATGATTGACCTAGGTACCTACCTACTCCATGCCATCGGTGCTAAATTATACTGACCACAATATAACGTAGGTGCTAATGGCTGTACAGTTAACTAGACTACAGAGTATTCACTTAGACCTTATTTATGATATGAGTACCTAAGTGCAAAAACATATCTTTCGCCACGTCGTTGTCGTCACGAAGGATTTTCATATTCATAGCAAATATAAAATAATATTAAGAAAATTTCTATGCCAGCTTACAACTTAATTAATCTGGGGGCACGGCAGTGCCCCCGCCAAGTCGAGCAAAACAAAAGGCACGGCCGTACTATCCTTTTCTCGAAGCGATTCGGGCCATTTTCGATCCCCTGTAACTTCGTTATGGATAGGTAGTAGGTAGGTATTAAATTAACCGACTTGGTTTACATTCGATATCACAACTTTTTAAGGCAGATAAACTGCGTTGCGAGACTTGTGCATTTTTGTACATGTAATGTTTTTGATGGGATCTCGTTTTATCAAACATGTGCCAAGTTACGACTTTGTAAGCTATTTTAATATAGGTGCGTAGGGAAGTATATTAATTTGTAGATACTCGTAGTTACGCTAAAACAACGCTAATCATTTTGGTCGCATGAGTGGGTCAATTTATTACAATCTATGGAAGTTTTAAATAACGAAAGAACTAATGTACCTACCCTTGGAGTTAATGCACCTCTTATTTCATCTATGTGCACCTCGTTAAAGGTTCAACGTGTCTTATCTTTGGTTTTAGATACCACATGAAGTACTGGCAGCTTTATCACCTAGCACTGTGCATTGCCTATATTATACTCGTAAATAATTGATGGAAAACAGTCGGATTCTCAAGAAACTTTACCTCTTACCTGTACGCAGTGGTTTCTTCTACTCCCCACTTGTCATGTCTTCTCGTGTTCCGCACCACATAGCACTGCGGTAGGCGTACATTGAAATGCAATGCCACGTCTCCCTGCCCCGACTCTGCATCGCCGCAACCTAGGTTTACTGAAAACCTGCAACAACATAAAAAAATTGTGACAATCGTTTCACGTACCTAACTGTGACCGTGAAGCGACCGTGTCTCGCGTGTGTGCGAGGATTTAAGGGCTGTTTTCAGCCCCTTAGCCCATAGACCTATACACATCGTAGCACCAATTGTTCTTACTAAATCCTCATTTGGAGACGAACAGGAAACAGCAATGGTAAGCAACGGTTTGTAGCCTCGACCCAGTCCTCTAAGTACCTAGTTGACTATTCTTAAAAAACTAAGGAACCTTACTAAATTTGTTATAATGAACGCAGGTTTCGATAATGTTGATGCTTTGAGCACTTTACACAGCTGACATAGTGCATTTGCAGTAGAAAATAAACATAATCTCGTAATATGTACAATTGTACAGCCAGAGTGCAGTCACAGGGCGACTCTTGTATTGCTTTAATATAATAATCAGTATAACTGCGTATCTCATTAGCATGTTTAGAGCAATTAACATCAGAGTCCTAATTGGCTTCGCCGGGTTGGTTATTATTAGCGATGATGAAGTTAGAGATTATTAGTGATACAATCAATATAGGTAGGGGGTATACGAATTTCCTATTTTGAATTTGAACTTGGTCCTTCAAACCGTAACTTTTTAATGTCACTGGTATTTTTGTGCTTTCGCGGTGAGTTCATTCGCCACGATAAACATTGGTAAATAATTGATAAGCCCATGTTCAATGGCGTTAACATAATAAATAAGGTCACAGCTAATATTCGTACCTACAAAAAAGTATATAGGTATATTATTATATAGCCTGGGTTTATTCTGCTAACGTGTTGTAAGCTATCGCGAGGTACCTATACCTCAGTTGCAATGAGCATAAAATGCAAATACATAGCTGTTGTAATCCGTGGACTCGTCAACTTGCAGGAAGCGGCTTCGGATTTTTCCTTGGAAAATTGATACAAGTGTATAATCGTTAGGACATACGTCCTACTATTAGTTCATAACTCTGATAAGCAAACTTACCAAGGTAAGTCCTCGCAAGGCGTGCCAGTGCATATTATATGAGATCCAATGGACAACGGCTCTGTCAAAGTCTGGACGAATTTTACATCGCGTGCTTCTGCCAACTGGTTCTAAAACAAAGTGGTAGGTATAATTAACAAAATTAATAATGTTTTACTGCTGGCCTCACTCTGGGCATTTGTTTCTTTATAGCATATTTTGTATTTGTTTTTATATTATGTACGTACATAGATGTAATAAAAAAGTATCTAATTCCATGAGGAAAGAATATACGCACTGCTTTGTAGTACTGAGAACGACCTCGACATATTTTATGTTTACTGTAAACAACCTACCTACATTAACTAATATGCGATTGGGCACGCTGTACACAATGGTCATGTTGAGTGTTATCGGCTAAGTATGAGACGTTTAATCTATCTTGAAGTATTATTTGTACTAATAAATAGATACCTGCAGAGTATCTATATACTTATATTACCAAATTTCCAACATATTTATTGAGCAGTGTTAGTTTATTGCCCATCGATAAGCAACACAAACAAGCGCACTATTGCGTACACCCAAGTAGCACAATCGCTTTGAATTTAAAAGGTTGAAGAAGGGTAAGAATAAACCCTTCAAAATAGCAGCGATTATGGTTGTGGGACCGTTGCCAAGGATAAGGCTCCACACACAACACAATAAAAAAGTTGACCGCCCAAAATTATTTCCTGAGACAGGTAAAAAAAAACTTACCAACCCCTGAGAGAAATCAGTCTATTTCTTTCGTATGAGCAGGTAAGATTAGTCGCTCCAAAATCGTAACCATTTCTCCTATAGGTACAGGTAATTTCTTTGCAAACCAGCACTGCTATGTACTACTCACAGATACGGACTACTGATATTAAATTCGGTTGTTCTTTTGCAAACTAAACAAATAGTATTAGTAATTGAAGTTAGATTAGAAGCTATTGCCCACGTAAGTAATCAAAAAACATTGCACGAAGGCTAAGACTGAATCACCAGCATGAGGTCATCAAAGGTATAATTTTACTCAAATTGGTGCCAGGGTTTATTTAATAAGGTGCTGCTATAATGGAGGACTCACTACCGACTTCTAATGCGACGTATTAATTAAAACCTGCCTATAAAAGGCCCTCCACACCTATTGTTACTTATGTATCTAAATCTACGTGTAGATGTAGACATAGGCGTTGGCACGTGTATAGAGGGTGTGTTAGGTAAATAGGTACAATATAGCTCTTTAATGGTTGCGTGTCTGGTTTAATCGATTACATTTTTAGTTCTACAGCTGGCGCCATGGTGCTAGCGTTTTAGGGCTGGATCAATATTACGAGTTACACAACTTTATAGAGCGCCGTACCGTGGCATTTCCATCTTCGACCAAATTAAGATTTGGACCCTTGGCGATAATCGATCTCAGTGCCTCAGAGGTACATTATAGTTTTCGTCATTTTAGTGGGGCGAAGTGATTAGAATTTCTTATTCGATAATAAAGTTATAAATGCCGGACCTGTAAGTATTGTAAGGGCATAACTTTTCCTTGGTTGTTCTATGCATTTTGATGAGCAGACACGGCTAAGGCGAGAATACATTTCTGCTTATCTCAAGGAAAACTAAAGCTGGGAAATTCAAGACCACAAAATCTGTGGTGACATCACCTACAAGCTCAAGCGTAGCCGAAAATAAATACAACGTATCGGTCATTCCGTCCAGATATATTCTCGTACCGAGATTAACACATCCCTACACGCAGGCCGCCGTTGTGTTTTCTACTTTTTGATCTGTGGTTTGTTTGTTTCTAGTTGGTTTCAATATATTTTTTTAAATATATTTTTGACGCCTACCCGCATTATTCATAATTACAATGAAATAGGGAGGGACACCTACATTATTGGTGCCTTTTCTGTTGTTACAAACGAAAATTTGAAATGGTTTGTGACACTTCAACCTTATGAAAACAAAAGGGATGGCTATAACTTTAAAGCTATCAAATTCAGAATTAGTTTAGTTTGTAAGAATAGAATGGACACCATTCTACTTAGTTTTATAAATATAATTAATGTACCTAGCTTGGGGCAGGAAAGTGTCTTTGTTAATTGTCCATGTAAGTATAAGTATAAGTATACGTAGGTACCTAGGTACTACAGTTGGAATGATTCACTGGTTTTGTGCAGGTTCAAAATTAATAAGTACCTAAGTACCTAAATATTAGCTTCATTATTTTTTATTCTCGACCTATGCGTCAGACGTGTTAATCATTATCAGCAGGGTTTACCTTCAACAGAGCATTCACTCATAAAATATAAGCATGTAGTATTTATACCTATATTTACGCTACAGAAATCTGATTGAAATAAAACACCTGCACTTTAAAAATATTGAAATTACCAAAGTAACTGGAAGATTTTCTTCATCATCAGCGTCACTTTTTGTCTGCCGTGAGCGGCAAAATAGTCTGCGGCAGAATGCACCGCACCCGCATTTGTCGCTCAGACAAACCATTTCACAAAACCACTGAAGAACAACACGGTCACAATGCGAGTAGTTTTACAATACTCAATCCTGTAACACCCGCGTGTTCATATCCCGTAAATATCCGCTCGTATACGCGCGCCAATTCCGCTCTGAACGTACGTCTATCAAGTCCCCTACCTTCCTCGAAACTCCCGAGCAAGCAACAAAAAAAACCTGTAAAAAGTAGTGTGTGACTGTGACCATTGCTTGTTTTGATTTCGTCACGATGCGATGTTGCGTCTCGTTCTTTCAAATGACTCAAAGGCCACGGCATAGATATTGCAATTGAGTAGGTAGGTAATTCTTGTCTGTAGGACTGTGAGGGGGTTTTTATGGTTTATTTATGCTATGTAATCTATGTAAGTGATTGATAGAATGGTGCCCTGCCTGACCTACCTGTCTCCAATTTATGTAGTTATAAAGTGCATTTATAAAAAATAATAGTTACTTCCATGGAATTGATGTACTTATACAGTCAAACACATTATCATTTCAGTGACTGTTGGCCTTTTATTTAATTTTAAGTACTTACTTACTACTTATATGTATATCAGTAAAATAGCATCTGAGCCATCTGATGTTCCCGTCAAAACACTTTTATACTTATTGATATTGAAGGTAAGACGTTAGGTCTACGAATAAGGACTTATTACTTATTCGTAGCGTTAGGTAGGTTTGCCCATTGTTGACCATTATTTAAAACAAAAAAATAATAATGCTCCGATCAATCAAGGAATCTTGATAGTTTTGATGTCAGTCCACATCCGACAAGTCACAGTAAGTAACTAAAAAAATATAGGTAGGTACTACTTAATTACATAGTTAGGTACAATCAGCAAATCCTTTTGTTTTTGCTAACTTATACTACCAGTTTGATGTGAGAAATGTAAACATTGTCTTCATGTAGACATATGATAATTGTTAAAAGAAACAAAACAGATAACTAACCTCAAAATCCAGAGCATCTTCGGCGAAGTCGTATTCAATAAATTCTCTGGGCAGCAGCCCTTCTTCCGCGTCGTAATCCATTGTGACACAATTCACACATCCCATTGGCTTGCCAGGCATGCCCTAAACTCACTAAATTCAATTAAACACAGGTAACACTTGTGTACTCAATGACATTGTTCTACGTATAAAATCAATATGTTATGCTCGCGGTAACAAAAGACGGCCGGTACGGTCATTAACTTTTTTGTACTGTGGATTGGTTGGTATTTGGTATCAAAACACTCGAATTCAAAACATTGCAAATGTAATTTTGACACAAGAACTGCACTGCGGGAAACTGGCTTGTGTTTGTGTACCTACCTTTTTTTTATCGCGCAGTCCTATTTTCAAGTATTTTCGTTACTCTCTCGCTTACTCGCACGTAGCAGGAGGAGCAAGGAGCAGGATAAACGTATAACGTGATAAGATATCAATGCAATGAAACACAACTATTAATGAACCAACTTTGTTTTGATTGAGATTTGAGAGTATCGAAGGGAGAGCTTGCTAGACCGGTGTAGTAAACTATGTAAAATAATGTAAATCTAATTTAATTCACGTTTTTATCTTGTTTGTGGGTAGGCCTAGGTATGAAGGCTATAGCATTATAACGACATATTTCTAAACGAGTTTATTGTGTCTGAGAGGCATATAAATAATTAAAATTAGTTATTTTCCATATCAATAATAAAAATCCGGTAAACTCTGTCGGTTTGTTATTGTATGTTCCCTTTTCATGACTAAACGGCTGAACCGATTTAGGTGAAATTTGGTATAGAGATAGATTAGGGCCATGTGAGACGGGTATATAGGCTATCATTTGTGTCAAAAAATAACCTCGAAGGGGGTTAAAAACGGCTTGAAACTTTGTATGGGCACTCCAGAATTTCTCAAGTTAGGAGTCTGAAAATTATATTTAGGCTTTTAGTAAGAGTTAAAGAAATACGTGTTTCAGCTTGTTTGCAAAAGAGGTTGAATATTTTCGATGATGCATCCCTAATCCCTATGTACATTGTACGACTATACGTACACTGTACATTATGATTATGAACCACGACTAAACAACGACAAACATTTGTTTTGAATATGGATTTCCGCAAAGTACCTAGGCTAGGACCTAACGCCTGATTCTATCAAAAGCCACGACTAATCTGGTTATACCGCTGGATATACCGTAATGAAATTTTGGGGAGATGGGGAGACGAAGGGACAGGAACAGCGAGTGCGAAAATTGGAAAATGGGGGAAGAGGAATGGGAAAATTAATGAGATAGGAAAATGATGGAGAATATGGGAAAACGAGGAGACGGGGAAAATAGGGTGTTGGGGAAATGATGGGAAAGTGATGGGGAGATGGCAGTATGATGGGGAGATGGGAAAATGATGAGATGGGAAGATGGGGAGACGGGGCGATGGGAAAAAGATGGGAGATGGGGAGATGTTGGAAATACAGGGAGATATAGAGATAGAGATGGTGTTGAGATATCGACAGAGTGCCCAATTGATTAGTCATGCCATGATGTGCCCAATTGATTTACATTAGCATATACGATTAACACATTAAATTCTTACTAGCTGTTACCTATTTAAATGCAGGCGCAGTCGCGGGTAACAGCTAGTTTCTTATAAATAACTAGCTGATACCCGCAACTTCGTTCGCATTTTTATATAAAATGTAAACTGTTTAGAAAATCAATTGATGTCGCGGGGAACAGTTATAGGTAAGAATATATCTGTCTCTTTCTCACTCCCTTTTCCTCTTTCTCCCTCTCTAGCTCTTTTTCTATCTTTCTCCCTCTTTCGCTCTTTCTATCTCTCTTCCTCTACCTCCATCTCTTTCCCTCTCCCTATATCTCTATATCTTTCCCTATCTTTCTATCATTAATATCCCTCTCCACTCTCAATCTCTTGCGTTCCTTCTCCCTGTCCATCTCATCCATTATATTTATTTCCCTCACCCTCTCCGTCTATATCTCTTCCTTTCCCTCTCCCTCTATTTCTATATATTTCGCACTCAATCTCTCTCACCTATTTCCCCCCACTCTCCCCTCCTTCTAGCCCCACTCTCCCCTCTTTCTCTCGAACTCTCCACTCTTTCTCCCCCCACTCTACCCTCTTTCTCCCCCACTCTCCTCTCTTTCTCCCCCACTCTCCTCTCTTTCTCCCTCCACTCTCCCCTTTTCTCCCCCCCCCCCACTCTCCCCTCTTTCTCTCCCCACTGTCTCATCTCTTTCTATTCACTCTTTCTCACCCCAATCTCCCCTCTTCCCCCTCACTCTTCCCTCTTTCTCCCCCCACTCTCCCCTCTTTCTCCCCCCACTCTCCCCTCTTCCTCCCCACTCTCCCCTCTTTCTCCCCACTCTACTCTCTTTCTCACCCCACTCTTCCCTCTTTCTCACCTCACTCTCCCCTCTTTCTCCCCCCTCTAACTTTTTCTCCCCCCACTCTCCCTTCTTTCTCCCCCCACTCTCCCCTCTTTCTCACGCCACTCTCCTCTCTTTTTCCCCCACTCTCCCCTCTTTCTCCCCCACTCTAACCTTTTTCTCACCCCACTCTCCCCTCTTTCTCCCCCCACTCTCCCCTCTTTTCCCCCCACTCTGTCCGCTTTCTCCCCCCACTCTCCCCTCTTTCTTCCCGCTCTCCCCTCTCTTTCTCCCCACTCTACCCTCTTCTCACCTCACTCTACCATCTACTCCCCCGTTCCCCCCACTCTCCCCTTTCCCCCACTTTACCCCTTTCTCCGCCTCCTCCCATCGCACTCTCCCCCTTTATTACTTTCCAATTTAAATTACGATCCGTTTAGCCGTTTATTGTGGTCCGTAGGGGGTGCATCTAAAGAATACCTCATAATTTCAACCCCCTTGCTTTTTCCCCCTTTAGTGATGATTTTGCAAAAAAGCTGAAACCCGTATTTATTTATTTCTTACCAAAAGCCTAAATAAGAATTTTCAGATCCCTAACTTGAGGAATTATGGATTCCCCATACAAACTTTCAACCCCTATTTCATCCCCTTTGAGATTATTTTTTGAGACAAAAGATAGCCTATGTCCGTCTCATAGGTCCAATCTACCCCTATACCAAATTTAATCGAAATCGGTTCAGCCGTTTAGCCGTGAAAAGGTAACAAACAAACAGACAAACAGATATACAGATAAACAGATAAGCAGATAAACAGAGTTACTTTCAGACTAGCTGATACCCGCAACTTCGTTCGCATTTTTATATAAAATGTTAACTGTTTAGAAAATCAATTGATGTCGCGGGTAACAGCTAGGTAAGAATATATCTGTCTCTTTCTCTCTCCCTTTTCTTATATCTTTCTCCCTCTCTAGCCCTCTTTCTATCGTTGTCCCTCTTTCGCTCATTTTATATCTCTTCCTCTACCTCTATCTCTTTCCCTCACCTTATATCTCTATATCTTTCCCTATTTTCTATCATTAATATGCCTCTCCACTCTCAATCTCTCGCCTACTCTCTCCCTGTCCATCTCATCCATTATATTTATTTCAACACCCTCTCCGTCTATATCTCTCCCTTTCCCTCCTTCGCTCACTCTCTCTCCCTCTATTTCTATAAATTGCGCACTCAAACTCTCTTTCTCCCCCGTCTTTCTCCCCACACTCTGCCCTCTCCCCCCTCTTTTATATTTCTCCCCCACTCTCCCCTCCTTCTACCTCACTCTCCCCTCTTTCGCCCCACTCTACCCCCTTTCTCCCAACTCTACCCTCTTTCTCACCCCACTCGCCCCTTGTTTTCCCCCCACTCTCCCCTCTTTCTCACGCCACTCTCCTCTCTTTTTCCCCCACTCTCCCCTCTTTCTCACCCCACTCTCCCCTCTTTCTCCCCCCACTCTCCCCTTTTTCTCACCCCACTCTCCCCTCTTTCTCACCACACTCTCCTCACTTTCTCCCCCCACTCTCCCCTCTTTCTGCCCCACTTTCCCCTATCTTTCTCCCCTCTTTCTACCCCCAATCTCCCCTCTTTTTCCCCACTATACTCTATTTCTCCCCCCAATCTCCCCTCCTTCTATCTTACTCTCCACTCTTTCTCATCCCATTCTCCCCCCACTCTCCCCTTTTTCTCCCCCCACTCTCCCCTCTTTCGCCCCACTCTACCCCCTTTCTCCCCACTCTACCCTCTTACTCACCCCACTCGCCCCTTGTTCTCCCCTCTTTCTCTCGCCACTCTCCTCTTTCCCCCCACTCTCCCCTTATTTCACCCCACTCGCCCCTTGTTCTCCCCTCTTTCTCACGCCACTCTCCCCTCTTTCTCCCCTACTCTCCCCTTTTTTTACCCCACTCTACTCTATTTCTCCCCCCACTCTCCCCTCTCCTCTTTCGCCCCACTCTACCCCCTTTCTCCCCACTTTGCCCTCTTTCTCACCCCACTCGCCCCTTGTTCTCCCCCCACTCTCCCCTCTTTCTCACGCCACTCTCCCCTCTTTCTCCCCCCACTCTCCCCTCTTTCTGCCCCACTTTCCCCTATCTTTCTCCCCCCAATCTCCCCTCTTTTTCCCCACTATACTCTATTTCTCCCCCCACTCTCCCCTCCTTCTATCTCACTCTCCACTCTTTCTCACCCCATTCTCCCCCCAATCTCCCCTTTTTCTCCCCTCTTTCGCCCCACTCTACCCCCTTTCTCCCCACTCTACCCTCTTACTCACCCCACTCGCCCCTTGTTCTCCCCCCACTCTCCCCTCTTTCTCTCGCCACTCTCCCCTCTTTCCCCCCACTCTCCCCTCTTTCTCACGCCACTCTCCCCTCTTTCTCCCCCCACTCTCCCCTCTTTCTGCCCCACTTTCCCCTATCTTTCTCCCCCCAATCTCCCCTCTTTTTCCCCACTATACTCTATTTCTCCCCCCACTCTCCCCTCCTTCTATCTCACTCTCCACTCTTTCTCACCCCATTCTCCCCCCAATCTCCCCTTTTTCTCCCCCCACTCTCCCCTCTTTCGCCCCACTCTACCCCCTTTCTCCCCACTCTACCCTCTTACTCACCCCACTCGCCCCTTGTTCTCCCCCCACTCTCCCCTCTTTCTCTCGCCACTCTCCCCTCTTTCCCCCCACTCTCCCCTTTTTTCACCCCACTCTACTCTATTTCTCCCCCCACTCTCCCCTCTTTTTCCCCACTCTACTCTATTTCTCCCCCACTCTCCCCTCCTTCTACCTCACTCTCCCCCACTCTCCACTCTTTCTCACCCCACTCTCCTCTATTTCTCACCCCATTATCCCCCACTCTCCCCTTTTTCTCCCCCCACTCTCCCCTCTTTCTCCCCACTCTACCCTCTTTCTCACCCCACTCGCCCCTTGTTCTCCCCCCACTCTCCCCTCTTTCTTACGCCACTCTCCCCTCTTTCTCCCCCACTCTCCCCTTTTTTCACCCCACTCTACTCTATTTCTACCCCCACTCTCCCCTCTTTTCCCCCACCCTATCTATTTCTCCCCCCACTCTCCCCTCCTTCTACCTCAATCTCCCCCACTCTCTACTCTTTCTTACCCCACTCTCGCCTATTTCTCACCCCATTCTCCCCCCACTCTCCCCTTTTTCTCCCCCCACTCTCTCCTCTTTCGCCCCACTCTACCCCCTTTCTCCCCACTCTACCCTCTTTCTCACCCCACTCGCCCCTTGTTCTCCCCTCTTTCTCACGCCACTCTCCCCTCTTTCTCCCCTACTCTCCCCTTTTTTTTACCCCACTCTACTCTATTTCTCTCCCCTCTCCTCTTTCGCCCCACTCTACCCCCTTTCTCCCCACTTTGCCCTCTTTCTCACCCCACTCGCCCCTTGTTCTCCCCCCACTCTCCCCTCTTTCTCACGCCACTCTCCCCTCTTTCTCCCCCACTCTCCCCTTTTTTTACCCCACTCTACTCTATTTCTCCCACCACTCTCTCCTCTTTCTCCCCACTCTACTCTATTCTCACCCCACTCTCCCCCCTTTCTCACCCCATTCTCCCCTCTTACTCACCCCATTCTCCCCTCTTTCTCCCCACTTTCTCCCCCCACTCTCCCCTCTTTCTCCCCACTCTACCCTCTTCTCCACCCACTCTACCATCTACTCCCCCTTTCCCCCACTCTCCTCCTTTTTCCCTTTCCCCTCCCCCGCCCTCTCCCCCCTCTCCTCCCACCGCACTCTCCCCCTTTAATTACTTGCCAAATTAAATTACGATCCGTTCAGCCATTTATTGTGGTCTGTAGGGGGTGCATCTAAAGAATACCGCATAATTTCAACCCCTTGCTTTTCCCCCTTTAGGGATGATTTTGAAAAAATGCTGAAAACCGTATTTATTTATTTCTTATCAAAAGCCTAAATAAGAATTTTCAGATCCCTAACTTGAGGAATTATGGCTTCCCCATACAAACTTTCAACCCCTATTTCATCCCCTTCGAGATTATTTTTTGAGACAAAAGATAGCCTATGTCCGTCTCATAAGTCCAATATACCCCTATACCAAATTTCATCGAAATCGGTTCAGCCGTTCAGCCGTGAAAAGGTAACAAACAAACAGACAAACAGATATACAGATAAACAGATAAACCGATAAACAGACAAACAGATAAACAGAGTTACTTTCAGATTTATAATATTAGTATGGATTTATAATATTAGTATGGATTATGGATACATGCCTAAAATTAGATAACACAGACTGTTTACCGCAACCTTCGACGGTCTACCGATCATGAACTCAGCCTCACTAAGCACATAATAACACACGATGGGGTAATGGGATGACGATAATTCTATCAAAAAAAGTTATTGCTGTTATTCAAACCTATTACATTAATAATATTTTTTGTAAGTAAATTCACAAATTGTACGCGACGTGTGACTCCTATTGAATGATTAGGAACACTGAACCACTCACTGATGTCACTGGATGTAAAAAAATAATTGAATTTACCCACTGAAGCGTGCCGTACACGATACAATTCAATGGTTATTTAAGTACCTACCTACCTATCTAACAATAACAGCAACAAACATGTGACCGTAAAGCCTGTGATAAAAACATACATAATGTACCTATAACATTGTATTGGTTTGGAAGCCCTGGGGGCTTAACATGACGTCTTATTGCGATCCAATTGAGGACCTCAACAGAATAAGCCCCTTGTAGATCATCTGAGAATATATTGCGCTTTTCATATAATTACTAATTACGTGTCAAGTGTCGAATATGGATTGCGTTATGGCCTAACCCTCGTCACGAAAGAACGGCTGAATTACTTATTAAGAGTCGAATTTATAATCTTCTTCTTTGAAGTCGGTAATAAATAGGCACATATGAATCGTACTTAGTCATATTGAGGACCTTTCCCGTCATCTTCATCGTCATTAAGTCTATATTGCAAAACTTATAAGTACCTACATACCGTACCTAGGTTATCATAAAAATATATAGATAAAGTATTAGTATGAGCAACTTTATTTCCTAAATTAAAATATTATGGTATACTTACTTCATACGCTAGTAATATTACCTACTTATTCTGTGACTATACCTATTTAATACTTCAATTACACATCTTATAATTCCTAGTACAATAGTTGCTTACGAGAATTTGATATACATAATTATTATTCCATAGAATTATTATGGGTAGGATCACTTAGTTTGGTATAGTAACAATATAATATCACAAAATAGGTGGCTGATTCTTCCATGAATCTTACATTAAACATAAATACATTAGCAAAACTTAAACTGTCGATCTCCAGTTGCAGTTTTTTTGCGGGTGGCCTCTGGCTTCTGTAAACATATTTTTATGATCAAAATTATCACACCAACTTTACTTTGAAGAATTAATATTATAACCTATAATATAGAGCTTACCTTAATTTTAACCTTCAATTTTGTTTGATATTTCCTCTTTTTCGTTTTTGCCGCTTTAGCCTGCAACGAAATATGATCTCTCAGTAAGTATGTAATTATTACGAGGCACTTCGATAACATCATCGATCAACATGATAGTGATAATTTTTTGTACATTGGATTGGTGACGAATTTCAAATATCTTTGTCTGGATTCTCTCTCTTCTGTAATAACAATAGTATAGGTACTCCGTAACGGGAGTTATTGAAACTCAAATGTGTGATAGTAAATAACTGTCCGACGATCCTATTGGTTGTGCCGCGAAACGGCAATAAAGTTGTAAAAAACTATCGAAAGCTAGCGCTTCCATTTGACTCGGAAATGACGTCTCGTAGCCAGTCTGTTGAACTATGGCAATCAATGCCAATTATTTTGTATACTCGTAATGTTTAGTTGTTTACCAAGTGCGGATGTTGTGCGCGAACATGTTGCAGCAACTTGCCGCGTGTGGTGTACTGCCGCGGGCATTCCGGACACAACGCCGGCTGGCAGGATTTTGCGCCGCCTTCTATTGACCGAACGCGAACATTTTCTGCACCTACATAGAAAAAACAAATTATGGTTTTGATATTAAAGCTGTAATAAAAAGTCTTTATTGCCAGTCAATTATTTAATTACAGATTTTTTGAAGAAATGTCTATTACACCAGCCTGTGTCAAAATAAATTGAACATAACAATATTAGTATACAATTACGTTACTGAAAATGACTATAGCTAATAAAAACATCTTGTGACTATCCAAAATAGATGTAAATACGTGAGGGAGCTGCATCGACAGTATTCCACAGCCCCGAGAACTGCACCAGTTCATACTCTCCATGGTCCATCATTTCTGAGAAACTTTGGTTATTGCCATATTTCCTATCATACCATAATGTGGTGTTTATTTTAATTTTACCTGGATGATGCCTCTTTACGTGTGTATTACGTTTGGTTGCACTGCGATATATCTTCGGGCACGCGACACACCGGTAATGGCGGACTTTCTTCTCCACTGGCGGCGCTGTTGAGATGACCTTGTGGATGCGCCATAAATGATTCACGAGTATGCCGCGACGCTAGAAAGCATTAACTCGATGTTTAATTGTACCTAAGTCTGTGTAGCGGCAGGCCTCTTCTGTAATAGTTCGAGTGATTATTCTATACATATCTCTGCTTGATATAACTCATCTGCTAAGTGGTAAGGTCAAGCCATGAGTAGTTTAAACATTAACTGTGTTACCCTTTGAAATTCACTGTTACCACCGAAATTACTGGGATTATTAACCTAATGATAATTTCCTAAAACGGAATTTCATTATCCCGACAAAAGCTACAACGTCAGTTGAGTTGCATTATGATTATGACACACAAAGCTACAGTACCCCTATGTAAATCTTTACGAGCTTGACATACGCGTAAAATAGCGCTTTGTATGATGTTTTTTCGTTCATAAACGCGCCAGCAGGTGCGCTGTACACTTACAGGATCTTCATACAAAAGCGCTAGTTGACGCGTACTATGTCGACCTCGTAAAAACTCACACTACGGGTACTATTCAATAAAACTTTTAATACCTATTGTAAGTTAGCTAAGCAACACTCAACTTACTTTGAAGACCAAGGGACACTCCTGACATTTGTATGTCATTTCCTTCTCCTTATTTGGTTGCTTTTTGACCTGAAAGCGTGTAAATACCGTTTATTGTTCTATCCTTACTTAAGTCTATAGAAAACGTGACGCTACTAAGCAACCTAAGTTTGTTGTAATTCATACCGCTATTGAAAAAAATCCATCTTTAAATTTAGATTATTTATCATGTGGAACCAGTAAGAGTAGATACAGTACAGATATTATAATAATGAAGATTCTAGAGTATATTATCTAGCTAGCAAGTTACCGTCTTGGGCGAGTGAAACCCACTGGGATGGCACCTGTTGATGTGTAACACCAAACTTGGCTTGTGCCTGAACGCACGTCCACATTCGCACATCAGTCGCGATGGGCATTGCCTGAAACAATATTAGAAATTGAGCAGGCGACTCTTGGTTATAGTTATGTTATAGCTCAAGTATTACAGTTTGTACTACAAGCTACAAAGCATAATATACAAATTACGAAAATCCGAACAGCACTAAGAAATCAGAAAGTTTAGATATTTGTTTGATTGACACTCACGTCAAGACGGATATATAGTTTTGATTTTGGGGTCGCAACATAAAACGATATTGAAATAGCTGGTTATACTTTTGTCTTAGGCTAAGACAAAAGTTCTACCTACTGCTTACCTCAAATGCTTGCTTTTGTGTTCTTTAAGTACCTGATTGCAATAGGCACACGTGTCTAGCAAAGGTTCCTTTTTCTTTTTACTATTCTGCAAATATTAAATAATTTAGTTGTTTTGGGGCGGATACAAAATTGTTCGTAGATTTTGTTTCTTTGGTTTCATATCAGAAAAAGATACTTAATGCTACATAAATTTAACACTATACTAACCTTAACACTCTGAACATTTCCAGCAGTCGAGTGTTTAGTGAACTCCAAATCGTTGCTCAGACTATTCTCATCTGTAATCGTGATGGGAGAAGGATTCAACTCGCCATCCGCCCTGGAATTGCTCGATATGTCGAGACCAGGCGTTCTGTCCGTGTCAAAAAGGTTCGTGGAAAAATCGAGACTGTTCGTGAAGTTCTGGAAACTTTCATCTGAGGGTGTTCTATTGTCATCGGAGACCGAGCTAACGTCAGGCTCGGTAGGTTTTTCAGGAATAGGCTGAGGTTTCGCCCTGTAAAAATAGGCACAGGTTAGACGCAGCCTAGGCCCCGAGCAGTGGGTCAAATATAGAAAAAATGTGATAACTAACAATGAGATTTAAAAAAAAATGTTTATAAGAAATAATACTTACGGCTTTTTTTTAGGCATTTTTTCGCAATGAGCAAGTACGTGGCGCTTCAATCTGTAAACAATCATGAACAAACATCTCTGTATTTTGGTGAATTGGCAACTATAACTCTGTTCGCGGAAAAAGGCTATAAGTACCTAGTAAGTATGATATGAGCGACATAGGATTATTATGTGCGACTTTTTCGCACAATTTTTATGGCAGTAAAAGGGACGCTATTGACCACTTTAAATGACCGTAATTTACAGTGGGTGTACGTACATACTGCTCAAAAATTTTAAGATACGTTTATATTGCTGACTCAAAGTCATTAATTAACTAACACGATATTTTATACATAATAGATTCATATTATGGCTATCAGAGGTCCGCAAAGATTGGGTATGGGTAGGGATACTTACGAAAACAGCCTGCTAAAACGTCGTTTGCAATATTTACAGCGGTATGAATGCGACTGTTTGATATCATCCTGGAACCCACAAAAAGTATAAGTATATTTATAGGTACATATTAACAAGTATAACTATGTAGGTACGTTAGTAGTATGTGATAAAACTTATCCACATTTTGATTTAAAAATATATCAAAGATGTGGTTGGAGAATACGAGAATCACTACTCTGACCAAATGAAATAAATGAAAATAATATACCTAATATTTATTTATACCTTATGATAAGCATCAGTATGACGTTTCAGAAGTGCAGCCGTCGCCAGGGAGCGATCACACTCTTCGCACCACCATTGCACAGGATTTGCTGCATATAAATAACTTTTTGGTGTAAACATTATATTTTACCTTTATAAAATACGTAAGCGGATCGAAATGTGAATCTACTGTGTGCCTAGTGCGAGTTTTGTCAATTTATTTACGCGCTCGGTCCGTTTGGCGTAAACTTGAAATTGTATGGAATAAGAGCAGCGCCATCTAGCGTCGGTAAATCAGTCACTAGATGGCGCTGCTATTATTATATTATGTGCCTAGTGCGATTACATTTCAGTAGATTCACATTTCGATCCGCTGTTATCATCAAATCAGCTCGCTGTCACCATAATATTAGTAGGGTATTAGAAGTTGACATGCATGTAACATTTACACTTTTGGACAAAGAGAACTGGGTGAATTGACGTAAACATACATCTATCCATACTAACTAACATAGAGGTAAGTAAGTATATAAAAGCTTGTGAACCTAATTTGTAACATAAAAGTGAATAGGCCTCTCATGCATGATTTATTTTCTCTT
This sequence comes from Hylaea fasciaria, assembly GCA_905147375.1. Lineage (NCBI taxonomy): Eukaryota > Metazoa > Arthropoda > Insecta > Lepidoptera > Geometridae > Hylaea > Hylaea fasciaria. The sequence goes on from LR990201.1 coordinate 6,348,376, forward strand.
AATACTATAAATGGTGTTTAGTTATGATAAATACCAGCTTCGAGATCCAATACGGGTGGACCTTCATCTATTTGATGTTCCTCTACATACTTCGCGCTATAACCAAGTCTCAGCGGTCTCCTCGCGCCTATTGGCTTCGTTGTGAGTGCATATAGTTCATTGCAATCTTCATAAAGCCAAATATTCGCCGTCACAGGCGCTGATGTCGTTTCAGCCTCACCAAGAGGCAACAAACCTATCCAATTTGATTTATCTGTAATAATGAAACGTATATACATTACTAGCTAGTGACTAAGTCACAATGTTACGTACACACTTTATGGCAATAAATACTATAATTTTATCCTTTTCCATGGTTCAAACTATCTCCATCCATACTAAATTACATCAACAAGATAGGCCCAGCATTTAACAGTGACTTTAATTAGTAAAAAGACAGTGTAAAGACTTTATATTTGACTTTATATTGACTTTCTTTTATATATATATAGATTACTTAATTTATTTTTTATTTTTCTCTATGTAAATGAGACTTAAAATTTTGATTTGAAAAAGTGTATATTTGTGCAATGATTTGAGTTTTGAGTTATTAATAATTATCCCATGACTATTGTATTTGTTTTATTTTATAAGGCACACAGTGGGGAATATGACAATAACAATGATATAAGTTATTGTCATAATCCCCACCAGCCAACATTCAAAACATTGGTGGGGAAAACGCCAGACCTTTTTTGGAAATTGTCATAATCCCCACCAGTGGGGACGGCCTGGTGTGGATTATGACAATAAACCAAAAAAATACACATTAATTATTACCTTCATCAGATACATCAATATGTATAACATACTCTTCATCTTGAGCTATCAAGAACACCGGTGAAGTCATGTCTGAGAATAACTCTTGGGCTTCTGACCGTGTAATTGTTTTACGGATACCTGAAACAATGATTATAATTATTACTATATCTATTAGGTTTAGAAGGAAAACCATATATGGCAAAAAAAAATTACATTACACTGAAAACCGAGTAAGTGCAAGTGAGACTCGAGCATGAAAGGTTCCGTACCATTATCTATCGAAACGGCAAAACAATCACGTTTGTTATTTATTGTTATAGCGGCAACAGAAATACGGCATCTGTGAAAATTTCAACTGTACTATGTAGGTCCATGAGATACATCGTGGTGACAGACGGACAGACAGAGACAGCGGAGTCTTCTACCCTTTGGGTACGGAACCTTAAAAACAACCCAATCCTTTATTTTAACGTGCCTAAGTACCTTGAACAGGGCCAAAACGCATCCGCGCTGACAAAGTCTTGCGGGGGGATATTAATTTTCCTCTTATTTGTAATAAGGTAGGCAATACTGCTACTGCTCGCGACGGGGCTTTCGCATCAGAAATGTGAACTGAAATCGAAAAGTAAGGTCTGTAGAATTATCGTAAAAGAAGGCAAGTATGAGCAGTTTGAAAACTACAACTAAAACTATGATATCTCATGACCGACTACAACTTCAAGCTGTCTGCTTACCACACCTGGTTTTATTTGTTTTGACATGTTATACAGGTCTCTTGCGCAGTCATCACCTCTCCAAGTAGTAATGAGCTTAGCCAAATTAGATTAAAAGGCCAATAATAAAAAGCAGTTGCTAGACATACACGTCAATTACTATGGCGCAGACATCCTCTGATTGACAGTACACCCTCTAGATTATTCTTACGTAACTTACCACAATTCTTAATTTTTGGCTTAGGATGTATGTTAGGTTCTATTTCTTTATCAATATCATTGGTTATAGATTCCATTTCATCTTCAATATCATTACTTGTAGATTCAATTTCTTCTTCAATATCATTACTTATAGATTCAATTTCTTCTTCAATATTATTTGTTGTAGGTTCTACTTCTTCTTCAATATAATTGTTTATAGATTCATTTTCTTCTTCAATATCATTGTTTATAGATTCAATTTCTTCTTCAATATCATTGGTTATAGGTTCCATTTCTTCTTCAATATCATTGTTTATAGGTTCCATTTCTTCTTCAATATTATTGTTTATAGGTTCTATTTCTTCTTCATTATCATTGGTTATAGGTTCCATTTCTTCTTCAATATCATTGTTTATAGGCTCCATTTCTTCTTCAATATAATTGGTTTCAGGTTCATTTATTCCTTCTATGGCTACGTCAAAGTTCAATATTTGCTCATTCGCTATTGTATCTTGTATAATATTTGGTGTGAACATGGTATTCAGTTGTACTTGATTTTGAATCATATTTGATTCATTTATGTCATTATTCATAAAACAATATGGTTCAGAGTTGATCTGAGCATAACTGATTTCAGGTTGAGTATTCTGGTATTCGTTTGCTAATGGTGCTGCAAATATTAATATAATATAAGATTGGAGAGTAGAATGTCGGTTGACATTAGGCAAGACGGGCAACACTAAAAGTATGATTGGAAGTTGCATATTAATACCCATACTATGTGACATGTTTTGATAATATAATATTAATGTAGTGTGCAGTGCTCAAGGAATTATCTGCCACACTCACAGACATCAAATTATTAACACTCATTAGCAGAAAATGTAGTCAAAAATCCATATAAAAGAGATAATTCATATCAGTCAAAAGTTAATTCAAGTTAATTTAAGGTCTGTACAGCAGTAAGAAGTACAAGCCACCACCGCTGACAGAAGTATTATTCTACACAACAAATGCATCAATTGTTTGTCTTACCAATAAGAAGCTGTGGTTGTTGGAGAACATTCTGTAGAAATAACACCAATATTAAGAGTGTGCTCAATAATAATTCAAAAATAAACATTGAGCGCAAGAAAAGTCTTTAGTTATGAGGTTCATGAATACATTTATTTTTGTTTTTAATGCCTACTCTTTGGTCCTGACCCTAACTAAGATTCCCTGTATATAGATAATCAGGAACTATGAGGATCATAGTGACACAGACACACACACACTTGAAGCCCTGTTATTGTTCAGGTCACAAAGAAATTGGACTGCACTGGTGCGAGTCCCGTTGGACAGATAACTCTGCCAATGGAACAAGAGTGGGAACAGCAATAAACATACATTTTCCAATATGTGTAGTGGGATAGTCTGCGACTCCATCTGGACATTAGGATCCAATTGTATGTAATATACTTGCTGAGGCATAACTCCGGTTCTTTGGAAATTCATGTTGATTAGTGGATCTAGAAGAAATATACATTATTTATGTTTGGTAGGTATAATAGGTATAAAGCTGCTGTAGAGCTACAGGTTGTAAGTTAGGCTGGCGCAGTGAGCCCAAATGAATCTTAGAATATTCCGTTAAGCCCCGCCACATAAGAACTCAAAGGTTTAAATTTAAAATACAAATGATACCAACTTAACAGATTTAACAGACTTCTGGAACATGGAACCACGGTTTTATTGTAAGTAATACTAATAGGTGCTTACCCATATCGTTGAAAATATATGAGGGAAATAATATCAGTAAAACAAGAACATTTACTAGTCTAAGCTTTGATCAATAGATTATTGATCGAATTCAAGATCATAATTTTAGGCTGTATGTGGCCAGTGAACCGGCGCAGCGAAGGGACACCCCGATCGCCGAAAGAGTACCTATATCAAGCGGTAGGTACTGCGATCGCGTCTGCCGTATCCATAAGTAAATATGTAATGTAGGTACTTAGCAAATAAAGAAAAACTAAAAAATGCGCGAATTCTTGTAACAAGTTAGGATCCACAGTTTTGATTGTTTTGACTGTTGGAGCGATGGGATGGTCCATCACTCCGGATTCCGGACTCACTGATGGACGACATGTGACATTGACATTAATCACCTTTTTTATTTTTTTAGTTATGGCTTCGCACGGCTTGTGCATTTAATCAGTGTCAAGTAATTTATTTAGGTACCTACATGTTATTTCTTATTTTCACAATAGGAAAATCATGGCAATAATGCAATCCTCGTGGTCAAGTAGTCGATCATTTACAAAGTCAAAGTCACGATTCAGTAAAGTGGTGAATGTATTACTGAAATTTTCTGGGAGTTATGTAAAAAATGTGAAGTGACACGCTTTTTGGGTTCATATCATTTGCCCACATCGTACATAATACGAGTATATCATCGTACATTGCCCACAGACTTAGTATCAAGAAATAGACTTGACAATAGCGTTTACGCGAAAGGGATACACACACCTTTGCCACAATGTATAAATCGGATAAATGTAATACCGTACGTTATTTAGGTGTAGCTCCAACCATTCGTGCGTATTTTAAGTGTCAAGAACGCTGGGTACGTTTCGTGCGACATTATACAATATCAGGATTGGTTTGCTTCTGCAGCACAGCAATATATTAATGCATAAGCCGACAAAGACAAAACATCATCGTACTATCCTACTTACTCCTTTTTCTATTTGTATACACTTGTCTCGTTTCTTCCCGGGTCTTGAGTTAAATGTCATATCCTTTGGATGAATAATCTGAGGCATTCACTCAGCAACGAAATTAAAAATTAGAATGTTCTGTAGGCAGGGACCGATCTTATCAAAATATCGGTATTCTCAATGGAAATACAAATACCTAATGGTACGGCGGCTAGGAATATAACAATTAAAGAATAAGCTAAATGTGAATATTTTTAGTTTTAGTCTTTTATCGGCATAATAGAATCGATACTTATATCGATAGTTTTACCGATATTACGTATAATGCCGATATTTTACAAACAGCAATGCAATATTGCCGGATTGCATGGTGTGGTCCATCCATACACGAGACGGAAATAGTGCAGTAGGATTAGCGGTGGTGTTTATGCTAACATTGCAGGATTTCATTTGGCGATTGAAACGGTTTGCTTGCATGATGCAGGAGGTAGTCAACACCACCGAATTTCATTCTATAATAACTTGAAACATCAAAAATTTAGTTTATTTTTCGGTATTTTATCAATATTTAACTTTCAAAGTAACGTTGTTATGGTATCGAAAAACTATAACTAAAGTTACATCACTTATATCGGTATGTTGATACCGAAAGAACCGGTTTTCTTTTTATCGATACGCTTAAAATATCGGTATTTCTTTATCTGTCACTCCAATCCATTGACCATAGAGGAAATATTCTGTGGTAAATAAAATAAGGGTGTACTACACTACCAGCGTGACCAAACCTAGTAGTTTCATACTTTTTTAGTAGTTTTCGAGGATCATGTAAAAGCTGCGAGTACGTAAAAAAAATCAGTAGTTTTTGATAGATTTTAACAATTTTTGATATTTTACTGTGTAATTTTGGTATTATTTGTGAAGGTGGTGACAACCCTGTTCTAAATTCAATTCTCATACGGGAATCCTCCAATAATGCGTGTATCTGTGTGTCAGAATCTCTCTCTGAAAACGTACCAAGTCCAAACAATCAATGCCCCGGCTTTGACTGCCTCGTTGACCTCATTTGTAAAAATGTGTGACAAAAATTATGACGAAATTATTATTGATAGAAGCAAAAAATGTTTTAATGTAGGTACTTTACTTACCACGATCGTGACAATGTGGTCGGAGGTGATTAGTCTAGAAAGGGACTGACTCTCAAGGATCGCTGCTGGAATAGGTACCCCTATATAGCTTAGGGATTTGGCAGCAGATTTTTCTACTTGAAGGTGGTAGGTAGCTAGCAAGGCTTTAGTATGTACCTACTCTGCCTGCCAATAAGGTTTTAAAATGTTTTCGTTCATCGGAAGCTCAAGCTCAGTTTATGAGGTTAGCTGGGTTCGAACTCACGTCAAGTGGCGTGTGATCCAGAAACAGAACCGGCTGAACTATTATCACTACAAAATATCAAAATATCGCATAATGTCATCATGTTAAAATGTAAATGATGATTCAGACTAGATAGGTACCTACTTCAGGATCGGTAGGTACCTACTAATAATGTAAATTATAATAATATGTGTAAAAACCTGTGATTGTAACTGAATATTTTGATGTTTAATTCATTAATAGTGCAGTGTATTTTCAGTAGTTTTTTAGTAGATTCCAGCATATTGCTAGTAGGATTTGGTAAGTTTTCAACCTATGTTACAGTAGTTTTGTCATATCAAAGTTGGTCACACTGTACACTACGGCCACCATAGCCATAGACTAGCTAGAGTAGGTATATACTCTCCAATTCCATCCAAAATCCAACCAATCCATCCAGTTCAATTTCCAAATCCAAGTAATTACGCGAATTAGGTACTCACTCAGTCAGAGTCAGAAACTATTTTTTCCTATCCTTAGAATCGTGCAAAATAAATAAAAAAGTGCTGATCAATTAGTTTCTCTTGGTTTAGGTACAGTGCCAGCTTAAATACTTGTGTTTTGAAGTGGATCCACATACAATTAACTATTGCGAATAGTTTACAACTAAGGTTTACAAATAACTTCCAGCCAGGAATTCAGCTGAAAGACACTAGTGAGCGTTGTTTGATTCCAATTCAAAGATTCCAGTGAGGCAGTGATCATTCTGTGTTTGTAAGAAGAGAGAAGTAGATTCCTGAATATGAAGTAGATAGGTATAAAATCGACAAAATAATGCCATGTACGCTCCAGACAATAGAAGAAAGGAAGCAAGAGATGTTATTTACCGCAGCAACTCGAGCCTTGACTTGATATATGGTGAGCATCCGTCCGGGAACGGGTTGCGTCGGGAGTATGGAAGCCACGGTTCAATTGATGTGATTGGCGGTGGCAGCGAGCGGCTGCCCGCAATGGTGCATAACTACAACGGCGTGTCAGCGCCGGACAAGCCGCCTGGGCTAGGGCGCGCCGCTGAGCGTCTCGTCGATGTCATCAACAGCGACCACGCCGACGGGCCACCACCCCGCGCCAGTGCCAGCCCCAAACCGCGCCTTAAACTCAACAAGCTGTGGGGTGGCGTAGGAACTGCAGTATCTCGTCAAGCGCTCGATGATTCCTCACTCTCTGTTATGAGTGAGGTATCTAAAAGAAAGCAGTTCGCTCACTATGACTGCCAGTCACTGATGGCTAATCTTAGTTATGCGGCAGAGATCCGTGGAGCGTTACTGAGCCGCCGTCGCAACACCACTACAGGTGCTTCCGCCGCATCTCTTGCAACCCGTGGCCTGCCACCAGGAGAAGACTCTGTACCAGATACTGGAGATGGGAGATCTAATGAGCTACTTGAGAGCTGTCCATTCTTCAGAAATGAACTTGGTGGTGAGTGTTTTAATGTTTTCACTATGGATCAATGATATAACGGCTATATGAAATTATTCAGCACATTGTCCCACTGTTACAGTACACTGGTACATGTGGACTATGAAAGCCTAAACATCTATCATTAGCATTTATGGACCTTTTATCACCCAATCTACATTACCACAGATGGTACTTCTTACAGCACTATAAAACAAGAGGAACCTGTTTGGTAGCTGCACATGAGCAGTGTTATTCCAACATACAACAGTCTTTACAACTTACTACACGAGCGTTGTATCATCTGTGAACCAGGTGACACACATATGTTGCTCTCACACCTGACATTGTTCTCAGAGCATTGAATTATTTATGACTTAAGCCTAAAGCTGACTAAAAAAATTTTAAAATTACCTTTCCGTGCACATGTTTGTATGTTAATATCTTGCATTCTTTGTGTATGAATCATCACGTTGAAAGGATTTTCATTTGATAGATTTATAAACGGGTTTTGTTAACATCTATCAAGATTTAATGCTGATTATATTCATCCAATGTATGTTATGAAATCTATACCCTTATATGTTATGTATATCCATAGCGTATAGAATAGGATCTAACCATAATGATGATAGACATTTATCACTTCTGATGGATTTATTTGAGAATTTATTTGACTGCATAAGCTAAGTAACTAGTTGATTGAGTCTGTCTGACTAAGCATGGGAAAATTAGATATCATGTGAAGCTATGTTGTATCATTTATAAGAAGATTTTAGTATAGTAGAATAACATATTATATCCAGATAAAAAATCCAAAAAACAGGTAGGTATCACATCTTCCTTTGAAAGTTAATAATTACCCAAAGTTAGTAATGGATTGAGTACCATTTCCCCTGTATTTATTGTGAAAATTATGTGCAGCCATTGAAAAATATAGGCATAATGAATGCAATAATTACAACAATGCCTGAGCTTGTGAAGTGATGCGTTACACTGTACACTGACTGCAATTACTATGTTATTTACAAATACCAAGTTTTTTCATGCTTTTCAATGTGTTCGCAGTCAAATACCAGGTTTGCTTAAGGTAATTGTTTCTTTGTTCTTTTATGGTTGAACCTGTGAACTGTTTAGAATGTTTCCTCGACTTGATGTTGTGTTTGCATGAAAACATGGTAAATTATGATCTTAAGATAGAATTATGGCAGTTTTCATTTTGTTTCCTTATTTTCATTCAATATTTCACTTATTGGAACATGTATGTTAAGTTTTGTATTTGATAAGTATAACTCTGTTTATAATATAATGTGTCTGCTGTGTGTATATTGTTGTCACGAACATACTTAGCTTTCCCTATATACATTCTCAAATTAATGTTGTATGATGCTTACTACATGGTGCATGCTAATATGATATAATTGTTGTATACATATATATTATCATTGTTAAATGTATGCCGTCTGTTCAGTTTGCACGCCTCAGCTTCAAGCTGTTGGTCTACCTTTTAATCTCCAACCACATCTTGGATTCTGTAGCTGTTTTAGTCCATCTTCTATTTTTTCATCTTGACTGAAGTGGCAGCCTTGTGCTCTGTTTTCCCACGCATACCACTTTCATCCTCTCTCATAATGCATCCCATCTACAAATTAATATTTCTAGCAATGTCTTCTTTTTCTTGGCTATCTTACTTTATTTGAACAGAAAAAGTATTAATTGTTTAACATGTAATAGTATACAATACAATGTTTTATTGTTCACCAAGTAAGTACATTTTTTTTATGTCTTATTCCACTTTTTCAGGTGAGGAAGAGCGTTGCGTTTCGTTATGTTGGCGGACGGCTCGCGGGGCCATCGGGGGCCGTTCAGGCGGGTGGCACCGCCCCCGCGCCGCCTACGGCATCTCCATGCTGGAGTACCCACCGGGACAGACTTACTGGAAGAATGGGTGCCCCTTCGCGAGGTCCCTGGCGCCCCTGCCTATTGAGAGCCAGGATGCTGGCGCTTCATATTATAGAACTTATTTTTATAAGCAAGGTGAGTTTTTCTTTAATCTAATCTATTTCTGTCTTTTCTGATCTTCTGACAAATGTTATTACGATATTATGGGAGCGAGAAAGAGAAAGAGACTGTGAGACACAGTGTAAAATTATCCATATATCTATTGCAGATCCTCACAGAAATCTGTATCACCTTTGTGCACAATGCTCCACAGATCACCACAACTGGTTCGGAATGGACGAGAACCTCGGCCCTGTGGCTATATCCATCAAGAAGGAGCGCGTGGAGCTGCGGCGCGGCGTCGGCGGCGATGCGTCCGTGCCCGCGTCGCAGCTGGCCTGGCAGTTCCGGCTCATAGTGCGCACGTCGGAACTGCTCACGCTGCGAGGCTCGGTGCTGGAGGACGCTCTGCCGACGAAGCCTACCAACAACAGTTCCACATACAACACGAAGGATGTGTTAGAGTATGTCGCGCCCGAGTTGCAGCTCAGCTGTTTAAGGTAATTTGTAGCAACAGTGTTAATGCACAGTAATCTGGATAGGTGTCTGTGATTGGCGACACTATTTGACTATGTGGAGTGCTGCTATAGTATCAGTTGACAGTACCTATCAGATTCGTTTTTAAAAACTTGTAATTGGTGTTTAATATTATACCCGCCGCCCGCGTCTAAAGCCTGTATTAAATGTAATGTGACGTTCCAGGCTTGGAATACCAAATAGTGGTGCCGAAGAGCAATTGCTGCGTCTGGACGAGCAGTGCGTCACTCGACACTACAAAGTAGGCGTCATGTACTGTAAAAACGGACAATCCACAGAAGAGGAAATGTACAACAACCAAGAAGCTGGTCCCGCCTTTGTAGAGTTCCTTCAAATGCTCGGGCACACTGTCAGATTAAAGGACTTCGATAAATACAAGGCGGGGTTAGACAACAAAACGGACTCGACCGGGTTGTACTCTGTCTTCTCGGCACATCAGGGCTGCGAGATCATGTTCCATGTCTCGACCATGCTTCCGTACACACCGAATAATAGACAGCAGTTGCTGAGGAAGCGGCATATAGGAAACGATATAGTGACTATAGTATTTCAAGAGCCGGGTGCGGCGCCGTTTACGCCGCGGAATATCCGGTCCCAGTTTCAGCACGTTTTCGTAGTGGTACGGGCGATAGATCCGTGCACTGAAAACACGCATTACAGTATAGCCGTCAGTCGTGCCAAAGAAGTGCCTTTATTCGGACCCCCTATCAAAGACGGCGCGATCTACCCGAAGGGCGAAGCGTTTACCGATTTACTTTTAAGCAAGGTGAGCATCATTTTGTGATTTGAAACTGTAAAATTTGCCTTATGTCTTGAAATGCGATAAGTGATGTTTGAGAGGAACGGTTATGCGATTAACGGCTCTATTTTCAGGTTATAAATGGAGAGAATGCAGCGATACAATCACCAAAGTTTAGTACAATGGCAACACGGACGCGACAAGAGTACCTGAAAGATTTAGCTAAGAATTACGTGACCGCCACTACCGTCGAGACTGGACAAAAGTTTTGTAAGTATTCTGAAACGAAATCTTATTAAATTTTAATAAAAACATAGTGCTAAGTGTAGATTTTGCTAGTTTTAGTTTTATCTAATTTAACTTGTTTTATGTACATAGAAATAAAGACTGCTAAGTTTTCGTTCTTCGTGAATGTAGAAAATAAATAATCTTTCTTTGTACCCTTTCTGTCCCACTACTGGACGAAGGTCTCCCCCTATTCTGGCCAATAATTCAAAATAAACATTCCGTGACTCCCGGAAATTACAAATATATAGAATATAAATTATTTTTCAGCAATATTTTCATCGCTTCTAATGAAGAGCGGCAACAGTTCCACCAACAACAACACCGTCGTGGCTCGAGTCGACAACTGCACGAACGACGTGCTGGTCGGGGGAGCGCTATGTTTCCACGTGAGTTTGAGTGTTATTCAAATCAATGCATGTGTTTCGTTAAGCTTGCATTTAGATGAAGTTAGTGGCCAATAACTATCGGGAGGAGGCGTTTCAAATTGACTAACATCATGTAATTACAACGATGGACTATATGAAGGGCAGTCGGTCAGTAAAGTGCTATTTAAGTTATGTGTCATACATCGTTCCAAGCTTCAGAGGGTACGTTAAGTCGTCGCTCGTGGTCGTTAATAATTGGTAGCAATTGTTAAGCCATGCCAGAAGCCCTCGGCCGGCTTGACAAGCTAACTCTGACAATAGAGGCAGGATAACATCATTCGACAAACAAACAATGTTCCGTTTCTCCTTCAAGGTGCAAATACAAGACGAAGGCGCCGGCGGCACGCTCTTCGACTGCATCATGGGCATATCCTCGGACAGCGTGGTGCTCGTGGAAGACAACACGAGGCAAATCATCTTGGTGCTGCCTACCAGTAGTCTGCTCGGTAAGCTTACGGCCGGACCGTTTATAAGTATACCGACTATGTAATAGGTTCGCAGGAATCTCTGGTTCTCAGGATGTAGTGGGGACATGTACACACAGAAAAGTCTCTTTACCGAGCTAACGGGCGTAAAAAAATGTGTGTCGCATGTAACGGTCATAGCGAAATGGAAAATAGTGTCAACTGTTGAAAGAGATTTGTTTCCCCAGGCTGGGTGGTGAGCGGCGGCTGGACGCGCGTGTACTACCACCTCGGGGAGAGCGTGCGCGTGCGCGGCGCGGCGGGCGCGGCGCTGCGCCGCCTGGCCGCCGTGGCGCCGCCGCACGCCGCCGCGCTGCACGAGATCACGCTGGAGCGCGGCGCCGCCTCGCAGCTCGGTAACGGCTTGCCATTCGATCGGTGCTACGTCTATTCATACGTACAAGGCTATAGAGGACCGCCGGCGGGACGCCTCGATAGAATTCGCCGACAGATTTTCTACTAACCGGTGCTTTATTGTCCTAACCACAGATTATATATTTTTTTTCTGTACTGATGTTTTAACGTTTTACATCGCCGGAAACTCGAGCTCAGTTTTTGCGCTCCGCTGGTTTCGTATCCACGCCCGCGGCCCGCGTTCCGAAGACGGAAGGATCTAGCGTGACTCGACTCCCGCCCCCAGGGTTCCACGTGCAGCCGGACGGGCTGGTGACGGGCGTGGAGGGTGGCGGCTGCGCGGCGCGCGCGGGCATGCGGCGCGGCGCGCGGCTGCTGGAGGTGTGTCGCGCCGCCACCGTGGCGCTGCACCACGACCAGCTCGTCGACCTGCTCAAGACCTCCGACCCCGTCACGGTACCGCAGCATATAATCATATTATCCTGTCGGCCTCCGCCCCGCGCGGTGACGCAGTGCCCTCACCCGCCGCCGTATGCCCGCAGGTGACGGTGACGTTCGCGTCGAGTTCGAAGTGCCAGTGCGACGGCGCGGCGGAGGAGTGGGCGCCGCTGGGGCGCGCGGACGCGCAGCACCCGGGCCGCCCGCGCCGCGCCTACGAGCGCGGGCACTCGCCGCCGCGCTCCGACAGCTCCGGGTACGGCACCGGTGAGTGTGCGCCGCCGGTGCGGGGAGGAGGGGCCCGCTGGGGCGCGCGGACGCGCAGCACCCGGGCCGCCCGCGCCGCGCCTACGAGCGCGGGCACTCGCCGCCGCGCTCCGACAGCTCCGGGTACGGCACCGGTGAGTGTGCGCCGCCGGTGCGGGGAGGAGGGGCCCGCTGGGGCGCGCGGACGCGCAGCACCCGGGCCGCCCGCGCCGCGCCTACGAGCGCGGGCACTCGCCGCCGCGCTCCGACAGCTCCGGGTACGGCACCGGTGAGTGTGCGCCGCCGGTGCGGGGAGGAGGGGCCCGCTGGGGCGCGCGGACGCGCAGCACCCGGGCCGCCCGCGCCGCGCCTACGAGCGCGGGCACTCGCCGCCGCGCTCCGACAGCTCCGGGTACGGCACCGGTGAGTGTGCGCCGCCGGTGCGGGGAGGAGGGGCCCGCTGGGGCGCGCGGACGCGCAGCACCCGGGCCGCCCGCGCCGCGCCTACGAGCGCGGGCACTCGCCGCCGCGCTCCGACAGCTCCGGGTACGGCACCGGTGAGTGTGCGCCGCCGGTGCGGGGAGGAGGGGCCCGCTGGGGCGCGCGGACGCGCAGCACCCGGGCCGCCCGCGCCGCGCCTACGAGCGCGGGCACTCGCCGCCGCGCTCCGACAGCTCCGGGTACGGCACCGGTGAGTGTGCGCCGCCGGTGCGGGGAGGAGGGGGCCCGCTGGGGCTTGAGCTTGTTTTGGTGACTGGATCGGTCGGGTAGACTGGGATGTTGATAGCTAGTTATTTAAAACACCAATTTGGGAGGCTCCTGTTTTCTCTGTGTTCATGATTCATGATTGTGTTCGCAGGGGGTTCGGGGCGCAGCGCGCGGCGCTCGCCGCAAGCGTCACCTGTTGCGGAGGCCGTGGTGCGGCGGCGCAGCTCGCACGACGACGCCGCGCCCTCGCCGCGGCACTCGCGCACCAAACGCGCCTCGGCCAACACTAACTCACTCGCGGTCTGTATCCTAGGCGCCGTCATCTTAGAAGTCATTTTTTAATACACTGTAGTAATTTATCTAGTCCATTGAGTTCAAGTCCACGTACGTCTCTCGGAATCCGAGGGTATATGGAAGTGACTGTTGACTTGCAGGAAGAGCTGATGCGACTGATGGACGCGGAGCTCGGCCACACGGCGCGGTCGAGCAGCGCGGGCAGCGTGGCGCCGGCTCCGGCGGCGGGCGCGGCGGCGGCGGGCGCGGCGGCGGGCGCGGCGGGTGCTGTGGCGGGCGCGGCGGCGGGCGCGGCGCGCGCGGCCCCGCTGCCGCTGCCCGACGCCGCCGCGCTGGACTGGGCCGCGCTGGTGCACACGGCCACGCGCGCCATGCTGCAGGTACCGACGGTGACGAGCGACTGGCGCTGCCGCCCAAGCGGCTTCAAAATATCGACGATGCGCCGCTGTCAGATTGCGTTCAAAGTCCTTAGCGCAAATCAAGATTTTTAAAAAATATTTATGTTGTCTGTGTACTTCTGATATCTTCTATCTACCTATAAACATAACACTAGATATTCATTTCTGTTTAGATCTGTGAAGAAACCCAGTATCCGTCGATTGACACCGCAGACCCTTCGTTGGATACGATCGTCAGCGAACCCACTAACGATTCCTGGTCCGACGTCGCCGCGGTAAGCATTTTGTATAATATTGATGTGAAACATCTATAGCCGCACATAAAACCAATTTCTGGCGTGGCGACGCATGTCGTGGCGACGCGTCGCAACGCTATACGATGGTATAATATACAGTCTATATGCAGTAGTGTGTACGGTGTGGCGACGCGTCGCCATGCGCAATCGACTGTGCAATTCTCTCCTAACAAAATAATACAAAATAATGTCGATGTTTCACATCTGCCAGGCGTCCCGTGATGGCTCACTTTTTTATAACTATTATACATCCACAGAAAAAAAACATGTGCCTGCAACATTTGATGAAATTTGGTATACAGACACTATAGGTCCAGGAGATCCATTTTGTCACGTAAAATTAACTGTTTCTGTGGGATAATAGAGGATGCGGGTGTAACCGCGGGGCGCAGCTAGTATGTATAAGTAACACTATTCAACAGACAATAGATCCGATCGGATCGTCGAGCCCGCCTTGCGCCGCCGCCGCCGCGTGCGGCTGCGGGCTGGCGCCGCGCGTGGCGGCGCTGGAGGCGGACGCGGCCGCCGCGCTGCGCCACCGACACCAACTAGAGGAGGAGGTGAGGCAGTGAGCTCACTAGCGATAAGTTACAGCTCCGTTGCAGCCACAGAGCACAGAGGCAATAGAAATGGGTTATTTAAACATCTGTATCGGAATAGCTGTCGCCAATAAAATATTGATAGTTGTTTTGTCAATAAAGGTTTTCAACTGCCGATTATTTATAACTGATATGCTTCATTTTAATGGGCTCTAAAGTGCACATAAGGCATTTTGCAGTGTGTGGCAGACGTAGAACATGCCGCATTGCATAACTTTGGTTATGATCTACGAGTCATATGTCTAGCCCGCGCGCCCCGCCCTCTTTTCACTTTCACTTGTCTCTCTCTTTCGTGGTTGCAGCACAAGCGCTATTTTAAAGTGGTTTCGTAAAATGACTTTCCGGTTGTTTGACAGCGCATCACTTGTGAACGACTAAACTGATTTGGAAAAACCTCTCCTTTCTCGAGAGTAGTTTCTAATGAAAAGTTATAGTTTTATTGTACGTGCAGGTGCGTCGGCTGCGTCGCCACAACGTCCGCCTGCGCGAGGAGTCGGCCCGCGCCGTGTGGCAGCTGCGCCATTTCACGCAGTGGCTCAAACGGACCGTCGACCGCCAGTGAACCGCTCTCTGACCTCAATGTAACCCAAATACTCCGATTTTTTTATATAAACATACAAAATAATGTATCCCAATGGTACACGTACATTACGTGTCCAGCTATTTTTATTACTTTTATTTTTTTACCTTTTTAATAGCAAAGTACAGTGTTTGTACCTATATATAGAGTCATGTGTATTGAAAAAATTTACTCAATATTTGATTAGCTCGAAACAGATTTGCCCGAGTCTTTTTGTTTGCCCCGAGGCATAGAATACATAATAATACCTAAAAGAAGGGGCACTTTTATTTATAAATTAGAGCGACATGGCAGATCGGGAGTTTATTTGACATATTGAACGAGATTGAGTCTTTTGAGTACACACGCAGTACAAAGCGGACGTCGCTATTGCTTCGCGCTTGTCTTTTGTTCGATTTTGTTCGATTCAGCCGTCAACGGTCGATGTTATAACCACTGACCAATACATAATGGGTCAACCAGTATTTGGGTTCACCTGTAATCTCGTAAATTCGAAAGCTTGACGAAGATTCGTTTTGATACATTATAAATTCTGAAATTACAGAGAAAAATATAGGAAGTCCCATTTAAATAAGCAACAATCTAGTAGCGTACAGGTAGTGAGATACGGACTATTAATCATAATCACCTTAATCGGCGTTATCATTATTCTAATCCCGTCTGAAGACGTTTAACCAGTTCCAGGATCCATGCGACCAAAATATACCTACTTTTTATCTTATCTATCCATTAGGTATGTTTTGTTTGAAGTGATAATACGAGGGTGAATCAAAAAATTCTTGGAATCAATATTAAAAAATGCAAAGATTTAAATAATAATATTTTATTTTTCTACATAATCTCCCTCCAATGCAATGCATTTAGAATAACGCGTTTCTAACTTCCTTATTCCTTGTGAAAAAAAATTATTTTCTTGACTCTCGAAAAAGTCCTCTACGGCAGCTATAACCGCGTCATTATCGTGAAATTTTGTTCCACGAATTTCCTCTTTTAATTTTGGAAATAAGTGAAAATCACTTGGGGCTAAGTCCGGAGAATATGGTGGGTGGTCAAGGAGATTGAAGCCAGCACAGCGGATTGCGTTGAGCGCAACTTCCGATCGATGAGCAGGAGCGTTATCTTGAAGGAACAACACGCCCAACGACAGTTTTCCACGACGTTTTTCTTTAATCGCTTCACGCACTTTCGGGATTAAATTTGCATAATAGGGTCCAGTAATCGTCTGGCCTTTTGGCATGTAATCAATAAAAAGGATTCCTTCACTATCCCAGAACACAGAGGCCATAACTTTGCCAGCGGTAGGAGCAACTCGAAATTTCTTAATGGATGGAGAGGATGGTCGTTTCCAAGACATGCTTTGTCTTTTAGTTTCAGGATCAAAATGGTGGACCCACGTTTCATCCATGGTGACAAGACGACGGCAAAAATTATCCGAATCACGCTGGAACATTTCGAGATTACGCTTGGAAATTTCCAAACGTCGCTTTTTGTTTTCGTCGGTTAACATTCGTGGCACCCATCTTGCAGACACTTTTTTGAACCCCAGTGAATCAATTAAAATGGATTGAACGCTACCAAAAGATATCTTTAGAATCTCAGCTATATGTTTTATAGTCATTCTTCTGTCTTCCAAAACCAGATTCTCAACCTTTTTGACATTTTCTTCTGTAACGGAGGTTGAAGGCCGCCCAGAACGCGGGTCATCTTTACAGCTTGATCTACCTCTTTTAAATTCAGCCACCCAGTACGCAACCGTAGAATAGGGTACAGCATCACCCCCTAATGTCTGCTGAATGTCCAAAAAAATTTCCTTCGTAGACATTTTTTTCAAACTGAGATATTTTATCACCGCACGTAACTCACTTTTATCCATAATTTTGACTTTTTAGCAACTCGTTGCACAAAAAAATTTATTACATGCGAACGAACTGACAAAAACAAGTGACAGTCTGCATAAATATAGTGTGATAGACACTCTTTAATTTGAATATCGAACTTGATCCAAAAAGGTTTCATATATATGCACTTCTAAGAACTTTTTGATTCACCCTCGTAATTATTATATTTTAGATTACTGTAAAAACAAGTGTCGCTGCTACATTATCATGTAGTCATTTTATTATTACAACTGAGATCTATCACACACATCATACGTCATGTAATTATAAGTAACATTGCTAAACATAATTACGTACCTAAATATTTATTATTATGTAGTTGTAACTTTTTGGAACAAAGACAAAAGGAACTTATATTTTCGTCTATCATTAGTGATGACAAAGAAGTGGCTAAAACGTAATGATAAAAGTAGCAAAGTACTTTACATGGTACGTATTATAAATTTAGAGGGCAAAATATTTACGACAGCTTCGCTAGACGTACGCTTAGGAATAAGGAACGAAAACACCAATATAACTTATGAAAAAATAAATTAGTATCGTAAGTATATAATGTTAATGAATTTACGCGCTGTTTCTTATGAATTTTGTGCCTTTTCTTAGCTTCTAGAGAAGCGTTTGTTTTGGCATACAGTACGCAACTGGTCCAAACAAATTAGACTATTCATAGGGAATAATCTGTGTGTAGTCCTGTTACAAAAAAAAAACATAATTTCTTACAAATTATTAAGGTTATAATATTTTTTATTGCAACCGAAAAGAAACAAAACCAAAAAGATATACAACAACAAACAGTTTTTGTTGTTGGCTTGGCATGATATGAGCTTTTAGCACTGTAAAATGTTATTCAAGTTAAACGTTACAACTTACAAATTGCTAGCCCTAGCTAGACAATCAAAATGTACTCATTGAATTTTAGCTTCATATAAACGTAAAACGTATGTGTTATTTTGAAACGAAACGATTGTACTACTGTACTACTGAATTATTGATCCTACAGCCAATTTGAGTATATACTATATTACTTATTGTCAATTGTACGTACACTAGTACCCAACTTATAAGGCGAGTCGTGAATCTTCGTTCGCGCAGAAAAGAAAGTATGGTCCGAAGATTACCGAAATAATGCTTAAAACTTACAATCAACCTAAGCTCACTATTATAAGGTTCATAATACACTGCAGCTGTTAGTTCCATCTCACTCTAAGCTCGCTAAGATGGCGGCGGCTGCCGACCAATAGCGGTCAATAGCATTTCCCGCGCTTTGAAAATTCATCTTCTGCGCAGGTACATCGGTAAGCCATATCAGTTGGGTACTACTGTACCTAGGTATTTTGTTTAATGTTGTTTCAGGACTATAAAGATTATTTTTCCACAAACCCAGTTTTAGAGCTCATTGGTTGAGTTAAACAAGATATCCTGTATTGACATGTTATTACAGTAATAATATGTGTATGTTATGGACGTATATACCAAGAATTACTTATTTATTGACGTTATAGCGTTATTATGTTAAAATATTATAGCATTGTATTGAATAAGAATAGCTTGTAAACGTAAAAGGAATGATACTTTGTTTTTAATATAATAATCATATACATACCTTGGGCCATAATATCTAAGGCAAAAGCGGGATTAAAGAGTTTCTATGAATGTTTACTTCGTCCACCGTCACTCCAAACTGGGTCAGTATTAGATTTATTGGGGGTTTTATATCCACTCAATGTACGAAACCGGACTTTATCTTCGTTACTGTGAATTCAGAATAGGTTAACAACCTCTCCTGTAAATCAACATAATTTTTAGCCACTCATACAATACAGAAGTTTTTAGTTATTGAGTAGTCGAACCGCCTCCTAAACTATTTCATCAAACAGATTCTTTTATGGATATATTGATGTCAATATTTGTATCAAATGATATAAATAAAATAAAGCTCAGCGCGCTAAAGTGTATAATATTATGTCAATTTCTTGTTGTAAGATTATTTATAGTAAGTAAGTAGGTAAAGTAATATTACATCTGTTGTAAAACAATAGGCATAATTATATTCCCATGGATATTCTAAAAAGAACACCAATAAAGTGATTTTATATTAAAATTGAGGAGTCAAGTTACTTTTTTCATAGTATACAAAGATAGTAATCGACTCCCTTATTGTTTATAATACGTGTGATTGGCCTCAATAAAACATATTTAGTGGTTTAGGCTAATGATTTAGAATTAATAATAATGTTTTTATTATTTAAAGACTCGAGACCTGCCAAATATACTAGAAGAATCTGACAGCGCAATAAGCACTACGAAACGTTGACCATAAGTTGTCCCCTGCCGTGGGAATTGGCAGCATTGCCTACGGTGTCCCGCCAGGGTACAGCTTACGGTGAATGTTCTGTACAAAGTAAGCAGTACAACTTTTGCAATCGATTCACATCTTTTGATATAATGACTTGTTGCAAAACTACTTTTTATATAATTGAAAGACATTAGTTACATTAGTTTGATTTTTTATGGTTTATTTTATTGGGATACTATGCTTGGTACAAGCTGTAACGTGCAACTGCAATTTGAGAAAAATCAACACAAGCATAAAGTATTTTAAAAGAAAGCTGGAGAAAAAGTACTGCTTAGTAAAAATAAACACTATTATACTACGGCCATCCTACATAATATATTTAATACAAAATGTTATTTAAATTCGTCTGTGTAAACGCGAGTCTCATATAATTTAGCAATTAATTTAATCATAAACATGAGAGCTTTATTAGACTAGGTATCCTTAAGGCATTATATGTAAAATATCGTATTTATTGGCAGTTTTGTCGTATCGTAATGATTTGATTGCAATGTTTGGTCGTATCAAACAAATAAGGTCCTGGCATAGTAAAGGTTTTGGTTTTATGATATTGTTTTTCTTTACATTCATCGTCATTTAACCTTTATTTTGTAAATGTTTGAAATGTTACATTAAAAGTAATGGTGTCTACCAATTAATCTGACTATGAAGTGTTGATGGTGCCATGGAACTCATCAACCAATAAATGCATACAATATTATGTAGTACCTAGATTGATCGCGGTAAGGTTCGTTAGTTATGTATACCGAATGTTCCGATACTGACACCAAAAATACCAAGTTTTGATAACTTTTAAAACTGCGTGTCACCTTTTTGGTTGTTTTGATACGTACTTGTAATGTTTATTCTAAACGCTTTCTCAAAAATGTTATTGCGTGACGTGGTCGTGCCAACCATTCACATTTTACAGATCATGTGCCTTCTCTTATTGTGGTGTCTGTTAACACTGTGAGACAGTATCAACGAATATATAAACTGGTTTTGTCGTTAATTGTACCCTATCTTCAATGTATTAATGCGTTAATGGTTAAGTGTATATAAAATTATATATTTTTGTTTGATTATTGTATTTCATTTAGGAAAATTGTGAATGAAATGAACGCATTTAAAGTGCACCACAATTACTATTGTTTTGTTGATCGTCTTTGATAGTATTTTTCATTATTTTTTTGTTATTTACCTACACAAAAACTTAACTAATTCGTTTGTGGAATAAAGTACATACTTGATAAAGTTACAATAAACCAAATGGATTTTTACTACGTTAGTGTTTTGTATAGTAATTTATAGTATAAATATGAACTACTTCAGTTACAATATTTTCAGCAGGTTATGTCGTTGATTGAGGGTTGAAACGTGGATGTTATTTATAAGTCTATATAAGACGTCTGCTTTATAGTTTAGTTATAGTTTTTTAATATGTTTAATATCTACGCCGAAAGTATAGTAAAAAGCTGTAGAACTATAAAAGTTGACACATTATTTTTGCTAACATTAGTCGTATATCGCTAGTACCTAAAATAAAACTTTTCTTGTAATTATTACATATTCCCACCATAGTCTTTGTAAGTTATTCATTTCTAAATTATTATTTCTTAGCTGCGATTATGTGACGAATAAGATGTTTCGCATTGTGCATTTTATATTAATCGTTTAGTTTTTAACGATTTTGGGCAGTTTTCACTAAACTATATACCTGAGTTTTTCCTTAATATAAATCTATTGCTGTCCTAGAGATCAAGACTAAGATTCCGTAGAAAAACATCTGGTATATAGGGATTTTAATAGTCTTGTTAGAGCTTCCGCTGCTTTGTGGAGCTATATACGGTTCCTCAAGGTTCCGTTAGAAGCCTTTGAATAGGGACAGAATCGCAACCAGTGTGCACCCCTTTTGTTTGCAAATTCGTATTTCGTAAGCACGTATATTATTTTTTATTACGTAACCAAAGCAATTACTGTTAACCTCCATAATTATATTTTTGAATTTTGATAAATTTGTATCGAGTTCGATGTTTTATTTTAAGTAGGTAGTTAATTTTTCTTTAGTTATTCTGTAAATTATTATAATGGACATTCCAATAAAAGTATAATTATGTACCAAAATATTAATTATTTTGATTTTACCTACCCTTTTCATCTAGTAATAATTGATAGATTGTACCTACATTTTTGGGAATAAACTTTATGAAACGCTTTGCCCTCGTGTACTTACCAACTGCTAGTCAACCACGTGATAATGTGTAGGTACTCCGTAAAGAATAAAATCATTGTCATTTAAAATTAATATTTTTGGAGAACAGACGGTAAATTCGACAAGAAAATTTTGAGGAACAGCGACATACGTCCTCTCTCTGAAACGCCGTAGCGGGTACTGAGCCGCCTAGTACGCGCTCAAACTGATCATATTCTCGTCGTTTTTATTTATTTAGAAGAACGGAATCGATTCAGTTCATTGGAAAATTCAAATTTCATTGGAAAATAAAATTGCCTTTTTTATGGTTCCAAAAAATATGATAGTTGTCGCTGAAAATGTTGAGCATTATGTGACGAAAGATTTTTTTCGGGTCCTTTCTCGTGAATTTTTTTCTCAAGATACTAGACAACTTTAGTCCCAATATTATTGATTTATTACCTAAATGAAACACTTGGCTATACACTGTATTTTTTCTGGCTTATAAATATTTGTAATTACGGCTTAACTTTTTGACAAAAAACAGCCCATTTTACGGAAGCTGTCTATGTACCGCCCCTTAAGTTTTCATCTTATAGTAGTCATCTAGCGTAGCGTTTGTATTCTCTTTGGTAGTCATAGCAGGAGGGAGTAGGTTAGAAGTTCATTGATTGATATTAGTAGGTACGTAGGCAGGTACCTAACTAGAAGCAACATTTATACTTCCCTTATCAAGGATTGAGTGTGCGTGCTACACTAAATCTATGTAGGTATCAGTTAATTAATTATCCAAGATAAGTGGGTATATACAATACATGGGTACCTATCTATTATGCGCTACCTAATCAACTCGGACATTAGAACACAGACTAGAGGCTTGTACATATATCTCATACGATAAACATCGTATCATTATTATAATGACAAAAGATTTGCCATACCGCAAGATTCTCTAACATTTTCTAAGACGCCTCCGTGGCGATTTGATAGAAACATAAAAAAATCTTACTCATCTATAATAACCTGCCAATACATTTACATTAGAAATGAGGACCAAAGATTTTCTCGAGGCAACCAGCTTAAAATCGTTCGTGGGCTAAGTAATATAGATACCACGCACCACTCAGCAACCGTGGTCCACAATTGAAATATGCTCCCAGATGCTGTGATGTCTGCCACCTCAGTCAACACTTAAAAACAAACTCGACAACTGGCTACGAACTAATACATTGCTACAGAAGTGAACTACTGTGAAGTGGCTTTAAACACTGTGTTGTAGACATTCAGAACTCATGCTGCTCGTCAATAATTTGTTTTGCCACAATGCCGTATGTTGTCCCCGGGGCATAAACCAGGCTACTATTATCTATTTATTAGCTAATAACATCATCATCATCATCAGCCTGAAAACGTCCACTATGCTGAACATAGGCCTCCCCTTACACCGCCACACCGAGCAACAATTTGCCATTTGCATCCGGTTGCCTGCGACT
Source organism: Hylaea fasciaria (assembly GCA_905147375.1). Lineage (NCBI taxonomy): Eukaryota > Metazoa > Arthropoda > Insecta > Lepidoptera > Geometridae > Hylaea > Hylaea fasciaria. Next base: position 6,371,876 of record LR990201.1, read on the forward strand.
CTTTGGATGTCGTCGGCCCAACTAGTGGGAGGCCTACCTACACTGTGTCTTCCAGTCCGTGATCGCCCCTCTAGAACCTTTCTTCCCCATCGATTATCAGTTCTACGAGCGATGTGGCCTGCTCTGCTCAATGCCCATTGCCACTTCAGCTTACACTTCAGCTTCCGGACTGAGGATACAGTTTACGACATAGCTCTCAAGCTATCCCGGGTTCGCTTAACGAACCCGAGAACGCAAGAAAACACCTACTTCCTACATCTATGCTTATTGTGAGAAAAGTCGTGTGAGTGTCGTATTAAGTAGGTATTAAGTGATATTAAGTATACCTACCTACTGTACAGTAGATAGAATCATACTTGCCTAAGATTAGTAGGTAAGTATAGTAGTACCCAACTGATATGGCTTACCGATGTACCTGCGCAGAAGATTAATTATTTTCTAAGCGCGGGAAATGCTATTGACCGCTATTATTGGTCGGCAGCCGCCGCCATCTTAGCGATCGCCGCGTGGCATGAGTGAGATGGAACTAACAGCTGCAGTGTATTATGAACCTTATAATAGTGACCTTAGGTTGATTGTAAGTTTTAAGCATTCTTTCGTTAATCTTCGGAACATACTTTCTTTTCTGCGCGAACGAAGATTCACGACGCGCCTTATAAGTTGGGTCCGTACTAGTAGGTATACTAGGTTAGGTAGGTACCTAGATACGTCTTTTTGCATTGACACTAGCGATAAGTAACTTCCGTTAATCCGTGATGATTAATCATTTTGATTCTAGTTATTATACCTACCTACTTTAATAAATAATTATGTAGGTACTTACTGATAAGGTAAGGTATAAATTGTATAGTTTTCGGGGTAGACACAGTTTTTTTGATAACTGACCCAACGATGCGTGTACTCATTCTGTTAGCCCTTTTGGGCACCGCTTTTGGTGAGCATTAAAATAGTGAAATAGTATGTTGACGTCCATAACGCATGGTGTCAAGAACATGGGCTAGATTTCCACGTCAAATAAGTAGTATGAGCTTTTCTCTATGTGAAAACCGAGCGCTATAAGCGGCAGCTAGTAACCGTAGAAATACCTAACTGCTTCAAAAATCTGCAAACTAATGGCATAATGTTTGCAATTCCAGCGGTGCCAAAGTCGGTGACTCGCATTGTTGGAGGTTCGGCCACCACCGTCGAACAATACCCGTACATGTCCAACATGCAGTACGGATTTTTTGGCATATGGTGGTACCAGGCATGCGGCGGCACTTTGATAAGTTCCGTTACCATCGTGTCTGCTGCTCACTGTTATGAGTAAGTCAATCTTTTAGTAAGTAGCGACATTGTTGTACAAAATCTAAGTAGTACCTCTTACCTACCTATCTAGCTACAACATTATCTTGTCACACTACACCATTCAATCATTGGATTAGTTTTTACCAGTTGATAATTATGTTATTCCATATTATATTCATCTATATCCGTTCAGTGTTATGGAACTGATTGGGAGCAAACATAATTATCGTATATATACCTACTTCTAAGATTTTTTACCTGCATCTTTATTGCGTCTCACTGGTGTACTTTCGCATTGAAACAATAGTAAAACCAAATTTCCTTTGGCACAGAGGTGATACCCCGGCGGAATGGCGCGTGAGGCTCGGCACGTCGTTCGCATCGAGCGGTGGCTCGGAACACACCGTGTTGCGGATTGTGATACACGAGGGGTACGATTCCCGCATGTTGGACAACGACGTGGCCATCGTGAGGCTCGGCGCGCCCGCCGTCTTGTCCAACTCCGTGTACCCTGCGCGCATCGCCGGCACTAACTACGTCCTAGCTGACGGCGCTACAGCCACCGCTATCGGATGGGGCACCCTCAGCGTGAGTTTTTCAAACATTCACTACATTAGGGTTCCTTACCTACCTACCCAAAGGGTAAATCGGGACCCTAATACTGAGACTCAGCTGTAAGTCCGTCTGTTTGGCACCAGTACCTGTATCTCATGAACCGTGATGGTAAGACAGTTGAAATTTTCACAGAATATGAGGTATTGCTGTATTTACCTACCATGTATTTATTTCTTCTTTGTGGTGTCTGAGCGCGTCCAGCATAGGACAGTCCCTACTAATTTTTAAGATTTTGTGACATTCGCATCTTGCCAATTCTAGTTTTCCATAGGTAGGTACATGCCTAAAGTAACTTTTTATACTGGCTCAGATAAAAAGTACATGGCTCAGATAATTTAGTGTATCTTGGCTGACGCTCGCAAAGAAATCGTGCGAGTGGATTCTTAACATTTAACTTTTACTATTTTTTATTGTACTGTAGAGCGGCGGCTCTGCTCCTGAGCAGTTGCAGCATGTGGATGTGGACGTCATCAACCAGGAGCTATGCGCCGAACGGTATGCGTATCTGAAGACGCAGCCTGGCTTCCAGGGTTGGCCCGATATTACCGACGGCATGCTGTGCGCTGGCATCCTCGACGTCGGTGGCAAGGTACAATTACTTGTGAATCTACTTTTATAGCACTTCCCTTCCTCGTAACCTCACAATTCGATAACATACTTTTATGATAGCGGGATTCGAGGCCGGTTGCCAACAAATGCTTCTCTAACGAATGAAGTTGAATAAGGTATCCCAATGTGTTACACTTGTGTAACTCGATGGGGAAAAAACTCCCAACGAGTCACTCTGTATCTGGATCTGGTGTGACCGTTGGGAACCCACCGTCTAACACTTGTTGTATATTATAGGACGCGTGCCAGGGAGACTCCGGCGGACCGCTGGCGCACGAAGGCGACATCCTCGTGGGCATCACCTCGTGGGGCTACCGCTGCGCCGACGCCTACTACCCCGGCGTCAACGCACGCGTCTCCTTCTACAGCGACTGGATCGTGGCTAACCAGTGACAAATACTCATTACGTGGCTAACGCTTGAGCACAGCAGTTGCAGCGTCAACGATTTTTAAATCTCATCTAACGTCAATTGTTGTTCATTTCCAAGATATAAATAAGTTACAAGTTTTTTAAGAGTTTCATTTCTGTCGTCTCCCTGGCAAAATGTTCGTTTTTGCTGGAAAATACTAAGCTAATTAAAAAAAAAAGAAAGCCTGAGCTTCCAATGGAGGAATAACGTTGGAGGTAGGGCAGTAGTAGTACCCGCTTGGCTCTCGGCACCACCCACCAGCAATCCTCAAGTACCTACCCACAAGTGGAGATCAGTAACCAAACGCCTTTCGGGGTGTTGGCGTTTGTTCTGGCTGCCGTCCTTGAGAACCAGCCATAATCTAAGCTGAGCATGTTAACCGCGCACAAAACAATAAAATAAAGTTTGTATAAAAAAAAAGGTGTTTTATTATACATACGGAGTAAACCCTAAAAATGATACACAGTTTGAAAATTAGGTACGTTTATTTCAAAGTCGGTGCCATCTAAGCAACCAAAGGGGAATAATGAAACCCCAACAACTAGGAATCCCACACCAAGCTCCGTGGTAAATTGTTCTAGTTTATTCTAGAGATTTCCCAGAATCAGGAGCGGGATCGTCGGGGGAAGGATCGGGGGAGCCGTCCTCAGACTTCCTGAACTGTGGAGTGGATTGGAAGCGCGTCGTGCGACGGCTCACCTTTTCAGTCTTGTCATCGGCTTCAGCAGCTATTGCTGGTGTCTGAAATCACACTAATGTTATAATGCGAGTTCGTGCGTGTGGGTCTCTCCTCAATGGTTGAATGGAAATTTATGAAAAATATACTTAGTCATCGAATTGCACAGACAACTGATTACTTTTTATCGCGTAAAAATGTTTCTGTGGAATTATAAAGCAATGCGAGTAAAACTGTGGTGCGTAGTCATTCATACCTAGTATAAAATACTCTGCATTTTTTATATAAAGTTAAATTTATCTAAAAATACATATAAAAAACCTACTAAAATAAAATTATATTAGGTTATTATGTAGTATAGTTCTCACTGTCGTCTGTAAGGAAACTATCGATAGTGTCTTTTCAACTTCTATCTGCAACTCTGCCTCCTCCTCAGGGTCCAAGAGTTGCGCCCGGAGGCAGTCCACCGCCAGCCTGACAACGCGTTGCAAGTCTTCTTCCGGCATTGGTACCCCGCAATCTGAAAAAGTGACCTTTACAGTTTATAGCGCTGGAAGTATCCCATATTCTTTCCCAGAGTTTAAACTATCTCTATACCTTTGATCAAGAACGGTGATCTGTCAGTAATTCAGAGATATATGAGATATGGCGGGGTACCCCCTAAATATAGATCGAAATGAGAACTTTGCACCATTTTCAATTCTGTTCAAGGTGAACCCGTGTCGATACAAAATCTGCCTCATATCTTGACGTCAGTATCTTTACCTTTGATGTCGTCAATGACATGAGCAACGTTGATGTTCTCCAAAGACCCCTTCGAGAGGGGATGATCTTCATCAACGAGAGAGTTGACGAGAGCCGTCATGGTTTCTTCAGTTTCTGAGGAAATCATAGTCGTTTCTGAGTCAAGCACTATTTGGATAGGGTATAATTAGTAGTAACAACCATATACAGCGCGCGCTTTTTTGGACGTTATTCCAACAGAATTCGTGCAATATTTGCTGGCTCAAATCAGTCCTTAGGTCAGTCAAATCAAATCAAGTCAAATCAGTCGTTTGTGTGTTTGTGACCTATTTCGATGTGTGGTGCATGAGCCACACGTATCGTCATCGTCAACGGTCGACACCGCTTTAAACAACGCGGAAATTGTCCCGATAATTTATCGCCATAAATTTGACTGGCCAGTGGCCACACTATCGAAATCGTCAACAGCCAAATTCAAACAAAAATAAAAAAAATAGTGCACTTAAAAAATCGGGATATTCAACGGCAAATCCAATGCCATATCCCGATTATGTGGCTACACGTACGGCGAACAAATGACATCAAACAACGGGATAGTCAATGGGATATCATGATACGTGTGGCCCCAGCATGAGAAGTACAAGAATTATCATCGTCAGGCCCTACGCTCTACGCTTCATCGGGACAATGTAATACTTAGTTGGTCCCTCATCTGTCGCTAACTGGTCGCTAAGTGTTACCAACTGTATGGATGTGGACTAGTAGCAAGTGACGTCACTGACCCAGCTGCGCGCGGTCGGTGGTGGTGATCAGGGCGGCGAGCGCGGGCCCGAGCCGGTTCCGCAGCGCCTCCTCGGGCTCCGACACTTCCCTCAGGGCGCCCTCTAGCGACTCCATCGCCAGGTGCGCCTCCATCGACGTACCTTCCAGGGTTTCCATCTGTTCGTTCAAAGGTAGACGACATCTATTCTATGCTCCTGAAGTTTTCAATATATTTCGACATTGTTGATATCATTTGGACAGTTGGTTCTGTCTTCAGATCACACGCCGCAGCGCGTAGGTACGAAACCAGCTTATCACAACAACTGAGCTCGAGCTTCCGATGAAGGAAAACCTTGGTGGTAGGGTTACCCTAAGTGCCCGTCTGCAGCTACCACCTTGAAGTAGAAAATCTATCGCCAACGCCCCATATCGCGGCGTTCCGGCAGCGGTCCTTGCGAGCCATTCCCATTCTAGGTTGAGCCTAAACTCAACCACCTTAGACCACTGCATCGCTTCTAGCCAGATAAGATACTGGTCTAGACTTTCAGCTAGACTTTCAGACCGTGAGATAGTGGTCAAAAGCTCGCCTACAAAAAAAAAACATTTTCTATTGCAAAATTAGAGCACTGCTCCATGACCATACTCATGGTAGGTACAAGAAAACAAAGCATGGCACTCCGTACAAGATGATGACGTAAGATGTCTCTTTCTATCTCAATCAAAGCACATCGAAAAGTTATGAAATGGTATCACACGCACTTTGATGACGTAGAAAGAGACACGTACGTCATCATCTTGTACGGAGCGCCGTATACTAGTACCCAACTTATAAGGCGCGTCGTGAATCTTCGTTCGCGCAGAAAAGAAAGTATGGTGCGAAGATTAACAAAAGAATGCTTAAAACTTACAATCAACCTAAGATCACTATTATAAGGTTCATAATACACTGCAGCTGTTAGTTCCATCTCACTCTAAGCTCGCTAAGATGGCGGCGGCTGCCGGCCAATAGCGGTCAATAGCATTACCCGCGCTTTGAAAATTCATCTTCTGCGCAGGTACATCGGTAAGCCATATCAGTTGGGTAAATACTGTACCTGTTGTAGTGCTTTTGTACCACGAGGACAGTAAACTTACATGTTGTCTGATCAGCCGGTCGGCCAGCACGGCGAGCGCGTCGAACGCCTTCGTGTGCTTCTTGTACTGGCTCGGGTCGCCGCCGTGCTTGTGGAGCCACTTCTTCACCAGCAAATCCACGACTTCGAACCGGGACTTGGCGCTGGAGAACCGGCAAGCTCTTTTTGTAAAGGGGTTCCCATTTCACAGTGTCAGTGTGTGGATAGTTGATGGTAACGTCACGATCTAACTGGGATCCCCTGTATGTAGATGGATGGATCGGTGCGTGTGTGGGTGCGTGCGTGTGTATGTGTGTGTTCTGAACTGACTCAATGACATTTACTCAATGGTCGCCTTACATAGATGTTAGCGCTCTTCATATTTTTTTCAGTCGGTAATGTACAATGAGATCTGTAGAGAGATCATAGGCAGGATGCGTTAAAATCGGGGGGCCACTATGGTGACTTGAACACGGAAACCACGTCCGGCAGGTTGGCGGTGAACTGCTTGACCGGGGAAAACTCTGGATGGACGATGATTGCACATAGATTGCAAAAACAGTGATTCCACTATGCCCTGTTTAGTTTCAGCCCCTGCTCCCGCTCCTCCCGCAATAATTCCCTCAAAAGTAGTGTGCATTCACATTCAGCCCTACCCTCACTTGACTTTCCTTTCGCCGACAGCACGAGGAGTAGGGCAGGGCATGAGAAGTATCGTGTTTACTTTGTCACTGCTGCTGACTGCAATCGCGGGGTTAGAGCTCGTAAATATAGGGTAGAACCCCGATCGCCGCTCCTAAATGGCAGTCATATGCCATGTAAAAAAAAACCGTCACAAAAGTTTTACAACGCTATTGCAGTGCATTAAGGTTAATTATTTAATGAAACGATATTGTCTTGACGGGTGGACGCTTTTGATATTAGAATTTTCATAGGGACTGTGTATCTGTAGTAATATTCGATCGAAGGGTAGAAAGGAGCGGGGCTCACCCGGAGAGCACGTCCGGCAGCTCGGCGGCGAGGTCCCGCAGCAGCGCCTCGGCGTCGTCGCGCGACACGCGCATGGCGTCCACGCAGTCGTGCAGCAGCTGAGTCACGTTCACGTCCACTGTGGAGCCCAGGGGGGTTCTGCGAGACAAACTCTTTATGCAGACACTAAAGAGCGATGGTAACTTTTTCATAAGCGGCGCGTTCAGCCCCGTACACGCGACAGAAGTAGAACTTCTGAACCGCTCAATCTCTCTTTTTCTATCACTTTGTATATAAGTCGTTCTTTTGCTCCACCGTGTCGTCACGGAATATATAGCCCCATTTCTTTGTACGTCGAAACACTAATGGAAAACCTTTATGAAAAAGGCAATGAGGCCGATAGGAATTAAAATTCTCGTCTGCCCCCTTACTCCAGGCCAAGGGGGCAGATGGGAATTAAAATTCTCAACTGCCCTCTTGATGGGGAGGTTAAGGGGGCCGTTGGGAATATATCGTCAAATCTGCACCGGTAGATCTGTGGAAACTCCCCCATAAATCTACATCGGTTCGGATCAACGCATCGGTTGACACTTCTATTTCCTCTTACATCTACAATTGGACCGGTGGATATTTTAATTATTTGTTTATCTACCTACATTACGGCTTAATATAGTACCCACCCTCTACTACATCTACGTCCACTTACATAGGGAAATACTTCTTCCTCTTCGGCCTGGGGCGCGGCTTCAGGCGCAGGTGGATGCGGTCGTCCTCCGACTCGGACGAGGAGTGAGCCGGGTGCGGCGGCAGCTCCGACAGCGGCTTCAGGCGGAGGCTGTTCACTTCCGCCTTGAGTGCCTGCACGCGTGCCGAGCGAGTGTAAACCTTATTGATCTATCCCTATTAATCTTTATTGATCGAGTTACTAGCTAACTCGACGGACGTTCTGTGACTATGAATTACTAACAGGGATAATTTAGTTACTCGTTCCTCATTAGAATAGTGAGAGTAATCTTGAGCTTTAAAAGAAATCTCAATAAATTTGCACATTTTCCGGGCAACTTTAAAAATTTTTCTTTCCACAAAAACCACAGTTGGACTTATTATGGAAATTAAAAATAAAAAGTTTGCCAACAACGTTGTGTACGGGTAAGGTATATATATTACATTGATTTGCTGCAACTGCTGCGAGCGCACGATGCGCAGACGCACCACGTCGCGGCGGTAGTGCTCCGGGTCGTAGCCGCCCGACATTACTGTAGGGTCTTTCAGAGGCTGCAATACCATATTATGCAACAATTACTGGCCAAATAATGGGGAATACCTTTCCCCAGCAGTGGGATAAAAAGTTAACTGGATAAGTTCAAGTCGTGTCACATTCAGGGTTTCGCATCCGGTACCAAAGTGTTCAATTCAAGACAAACCTTAGACGAAGATTAATATGCAATGTTAGCGATAGAATATACATAATTATGTACATATAATTTGTATATAACAGCACCTTTTGAGGTAGAACATCCGCCTGCATAGCGGCGGCCAGTCGCAGGCGGTTAGCGTACTCTTCGAGACTTTTCAGATATTTCTGCTCCTGTGCGCTGTTCCTTTCCTGAATCAGGAAAACAACAGATTTGAAGATAAATAATGTTCGTGACAAAAACAGAAAGCACAACTACAAAGCGAAAGCGGCACAGAATTTTCGCTTCGCTACGGATTTCGTAGCCGCGTAGCGCCGTAGAATGATCCGTAGCCGGGCCCCTACGCTATGCTACAGAAAACAGCGACGTCATAACTATGTAAACATAAACGCTTGACGCACGTTTTAGTTCTATACCCGTAGTATGAGTTTTTACTAGCTCGACATAGTACGCGTCAACTTGCGCTTTTGTATGAAGATCCTGTACCGGGTTTATGAACGAAAAATTTTCATACAAAGAGCTAGTCGACGCGTACTATGTCGAGCTCGTAAAAACTCATGCTCAGGGCACTAGTCGGGTAAGAGAAGATACCCGCCAAGTCTTGAGCTGCGTCTTGATTTGCGGCATGGCCCCTAGGGTGGCGGAGAACTTGTGCCGCCTGGCCAGCTGGCGCAGCAAGTCGTCGAGCGTGCGGTCCACGCGGCGCGGCCGGCCCAGCTTCCGCGTCAGCACGTCCCGCATCTGCGCGCGCAGCTCCGCCGCCGCCGCCTCCATGGCGCGGAGGTCGATGTTCATACGGAACAAATGAGTGCGGTTTATTCTGGAGAAATGTACCTATTTTAAAGTCCCGAGGGAACAGGGGGCTTACCATGACGTCTTTTGCGATCCAATTGAGGACCTAAACATAATCGTTTCACTTTAAATAATAGTTATACATAGTTTTGGATATCATTTAGGTAGACGTCAATCCCTTTAGATTTAAAATCAACCTAAATTGAGCGTCAACAAGTAGTAAAACGATTCTGTTTAGGTCCTCAATAGGATAGGATGCAATGCAATAGGACGCAACAAGAGGACATGGTAAGCTTGTCTAATCTCAAAACCCCGTTTATATACAACTCAAAACCCCGTTCATACACATCTCCAACCCCCGTTAGTATAATCTGAAAACCCCGTTAGTATAATCTGAAAACCCCGATGGTATTAATCTCAAAAGTCCACAACGATCAGTTCGAAAGCGTCGCCCCGGGAACGTACTGCTGCCGGAGCCTCTGCTGCTGGATCTCCGCCTGCAGCTCCCGCACGCGCGCGCGGAGCCGCGCCAGCACCCGCTCGGGGAACACCACGGCGCCGGCCAGCCCGCCCGCGCCGCCCGCGCCGCCGCCGCCGCGCACGGCGGACGCGCGCAGCTGGTCGTACCGCAGTATTACCACTTGCTCCACTTCGTTCATGCAGCTTTGCTTCTCTAACTGGAATGTCATACAATTATACCAACTTTTTTTTATGGCTTCGCACGGTTTGTGCATTTAGCCAGTATCAAGTACTATAATATTTAAGGAGGAGTTCGTAGCAATACTCGTGGTCAAGCAGTCAAGTCGATTATTTACATAGTCAAAATCACGATTCAGTAAAGTGGTGAACGCTTTACTGGAACTTCCTGAGAGTTTTGGGAAAAATGTGCAGTGACACGTTTTTTGGGTTTATATCATTTACCCACACTCGTGCACGGTAACGAACACTCGATGACTGATATTCCACCAATATTACACATTAACACTTAAAGAAACACAAGTTTGAAAAAAAAAATAGAAAACCAACAACGTCTCATATCGGATTCCCGCCAAAACTCACATCCACTTATTCATACCAAGATGACGCGTCTTGCCAACATAGATGTGATAATGAATATAGAAAAATATGTTATGAGAGAACAGATGAATGCATACCCCTCTTTTTTGCGTCGCCGAAGCCTTCCAAATATTGTTTTTCTTTAAAATCATGCATTTTACAAGCGTAGTACAAAATATATAAAGAGACGCGAGTTATAAGAAAAAGAAAAAATAATAAAAATGACACTGAAACATTTTAACAGCAATTTAAGTAACATTATACCTAACCACCTACAAACCACTTTAATAAAGAAATTCTAATCATAATAGTTACCATAAACTCCCTCAGTTCGTTCTTCCTCTTGTCCAGCTGCACAGACAGCTTGCGCTTGATTTTATTGTGAGCGTCGATATCTTTGCGAAGCAGCTCTATAAGGTGATGTTGCTCTATTATTTCTTGCTCGTGTTTGTGTCTGATTGGAATTAAAAATACATTCACAACGTATACAATCACATTATAATAATAGCATTTTCCATGGAATTTACACTTATAATAATTTTATTATTATTACAGAACACAGTTGTATAAATAAATAATAATGCCATTCATCAGTGTCATGAATAGACGTGCTTGCCTCGTTACTCGATAAATTAAAAAATGGTTAGTAATAACTCACTATTTTTATGTCCGTAAGGATTGAGGAGCCACTTTTGAAAAATTAACAATTTCTAAATGGAATTTCACGCAGTTTAAATGTAGATGTGTCAATAAAATTTGTATCCTAAAGCAGATTTTGGTAGATTTTATGCATAAAAAGTTCTGTTACTGTAAAGGTGGCACCTCAATTCAGCAAATCAGGATTGAGGTGCCATTTTTCAAGTGAATAGAACTGGTTAAGTTATGGATGAATATTTCTGAAAACGCAATATCTTTACGGACGTGTTGTATATTGATTGCTCCCAAACTCTGGGGCTTGAACGGCTTCAATTTAAAAAGATATTTAACATTCAAAGTGGCGCCAAAATCTATAAAAAATCGATTTTAGATTTTTTATTTTTCGTTGATATAACTAGTCAATTTACAAAATAAACTTAATGGAAAATTTGTAGATAGTTGGCTGAAATTGTAGCCAGAGAATGAAGTAATAAAACCAAGTAGTTTTTTTGCTGCGACTAATTTTATGTGGCTCCTCAATCCTTACGGTCTGGAAATAATATTTCGCTATAACTACGTGACAACAAAACGAAATCGAACGATGAATATCCCAAAAAAATGTAGATATGCGTGCCTTAATATTCATATATAATTTAATCACTCTACGTATCCTATATTGGTCAAAACATACAATTTTTTACTTTCTCATACAAATTTTCTTAAGTGGTGACCATAATTTAAATATGTAACCAGGGATATGGAATCCGAGAGTTACTTACGCTTTTTTGTAGTGGACCCGCACTGTTAGTGCAGTCAGCCAGTGTAAACAGCTCGTTTAATAATATAACATCTGGATGACCGAGCTTTGCTCGGTATTTTTTTTTTATAAAATTCTGTTGTTTGGAAATTATATTTAAGTACGAATTACTAATAGAGTTATGAAATATGAATAATATATTTCGATCTTACCGATAGAATAATAAAAAGATATGAACTGGTTATTTAAAGAAAAAAATCATAAAAAAACACGAATAAAATGACATTTTCTACAAATGATTCCTAGCTAGATCGTGGAAATTATATTTAAGTACGAATTACTAATAGAATTATTATGAAATATGAATAATATATTTCGATCTTACCGATAGAATAATAAAAAGATATGAACTGGTTAGGTATTTAAAGAAAAAAATCATAAAAAAACACGAATAAAATGACATTTTCTACAAATGATTCCTAGCTAGATCTATATACTGAATTTCATGAAAATCGTTGGAGCCGATTCCGAGATTCCAATTATATACAAGGTGTATCGGCAAGGTGTAGTAATATTGAAATGTGGGTATGTGTACCTGGTGATGAATCATTTGCCAGGGTACTAAAACCTGAAATCGATAATCGATTTTTTCACTCAAATTGACAAAATAACTAAATATTACAACCCTAACATGATACGGATGACGTCACGTTACGCCGGTCACACAACGCTTGCGCGATGTAGGATTTCTTAGAAACGGCCCTGGCGCCATCTAGTAATTTTTGGTGGAACTTTTACCACAACTTTACTTCTACACCTAGTTTTGTTTGAGTAATGCCGCCGGCTAGAGATGTACAGTCTTACCCAACTTCTATGGTGCGTCGTGAATCTTCGTTCGCGCAGAAAATAAAGTATGGTCCGAAGATTAACGAAAGAATGCTTAAAACTTACAATCAACCTAAGATCACTATTACAAGGTTCATAATACACTGCAGCTGTTGCACATCGCAGTTCTACCTGCGCAGAAGATGAATTTTCAAAGCGCGGGAAATGCTATTGACCGCTATTGGTCGGCAGCCGCCGCCATCTTAGCGATCGCCGCGTGGCCCCTACGGACCCCCTACGGACCACAAGAAATGGCTGACCGGATCATAATTAAATTTGGCAAGTAATTAAACGGGTAGAGTGCGATGGGAGGAGAGGGGGGAGGGTGCGGGGAGGGGAGGGGGAGAAAGGGGGAGAGTGGGGAAAGGAGGGGAGAGTGGAGGGAGAAGAGGGGAGAAAGAGGGGAGAGTGCGGGGGAGAAGAGGGGGTAGAGGGGGAGAGTGGGAGGAAAGAGGGGAGATAATGTATGAAAATACATTCGCATCGCCAATATCCGATTAGCTTTAATTCAAATATCTACTTGTGATTGTGATCATGCTTGAAGCATACCGTAGGTACCCACAATATCTATATATTAAAATATATGGTTTTGAATTCATATATTGAAACTAGAAATCAGATTTAGATGCGATACTCAGAAAAAGCGATATTACTCAGGCCTAATTAAACTACTCTCACTCTCTAGGGCCTAACAACCACGTTTAGGTCCGCTAAGCTGAGCAAATAATAATAATATGACACAGTTTTTGAGCATGAGATGTGAAAACTTATAAATAGTACCTACTCACGTAAAATAAATTTGTAAATATATTTACTATAAATACTAGAAGCACCTCGCGGTTTCTCCCGCGTTAGCTACTATCCCGCGGGAACCATTAATTTTTACGGTATAAAAGGTAGCCTATGTCACCCGGGGATAGCATAGCTTCCCAACAGTGAAATAATTTTTCAAATCGGTTCAGTAGTTTCGGAGCCTATTCAAAGAAACAAAGTTTTCCTCTTTATAATATTAGTATAGAAAAACCAAAACTGACTGACTGACTGATCGATTAACTAGCTGCGCCCGCGGTTGCACTCACGTTTGGATAATATAAGATGTATCTTTATGAATTGTGGTCCATGTATTATTCTGATATAATGTAAGCTATATTATTGTGTAGTTTCATCAAAATCCATTCAATAGTTTTTGCGTGAAAGAGCAACAAACATTCATCCATACTTACAAAATTTCGCGTTTATATTATTAGGAGGATAAAAATACACTTCACATAGAAATGATGCGAATTTTTGTCGTTTAGATATTTTTTTACCGACACATGGACTATTTGCACTGAATAAACACACTTTCAATTATTATACACCATATCTAATACTATAGTCTGAAGGTGTGCACAATGCACAATGCACAAACCAGATATAAATCACGGATTCCTAGATCAGGGTAAGTATAATCATTTTACAATAAAGATTTGTTCATAAAACGAAAGCGCGACAACATAACGCTATGCAAAGATATTTTTCACTATTTTTTAGTTGTAACCGGTTTGATTATTATTTAAACTGTACAGTATTAAAACTAAAAAAATGTCACATAAAATTAATCAACCACGAACCATTATCTATGCATCCGAAAATACTAATAATCAAAAACCAAATCTAGATGTGATACGGGTAGTTGTGAAATTGCGTTGTCACGTTTTCTAGTGGTGGAATGCTAACCTACCCACGTTTGTGTACCTATTGCTAAGAGTCAAATGAACATATTTTAACTACATCGCTTAGAAGATTATTTTAAAATAAATTATATAGATGGCTGATTATGTCACACGTGCTACATATTATACGATACTCGCGGTGTAAGTAAGTCACGCCGTGTAGTTGTATACTACTTAGACCGCTCGTATCGTAATGTGCCTACTACCTACCTACTTTTATTTATTTTCTATTTTATGTCATATAGGTATGCCATAATGTATTAATATGATGTGATGTTGTTATTGATTATAATTTTTAAAAGTGTGTCCTATTTTTTTCTTAAATATTATGGTCACCGCAGTGAAATTTGTATGAGAAAGTAAAAAATTGTATGTTTTGGCCAATATAGGATACGTAGAGTGATTAAATTATATATGAATATTAAGGCACGCATATCTACATTTTTTTGGGATATTCATCGTTCGATTTCGTTTTGTTGTCACGTAGTTATAGCGAAATATTATTTCCAGACCGTAAGGATTGAGGAGCCACATAAAATTAGTCGCAGCAAAAAAACCACTTGGTTTTATTACTTCATTCTCTGGCTACAATTTCAGCCAACTATCTACAAATTTTCCATTAAATTTGTTTTGTAAATTGACTAGTTATATCAACGAAAAATAAAAAAATCTAAAATCGATTTTTATCGATTTTGGCGCCACTTTGAATGTTATATATCTTTTTAAATTGAAGCCGTTCAAGCCCCAGAGTTTGGGAGCAACCAATATACAACACGTCCGTAAAGATATTGCGTTTTCAGAAATATTCATCCATAACTTAACCAGTTCTATTCACTTGAAAAATGGCACCTCAATCCTGATTTGCTGAATTGAGGTGCCACCTTTACAGTAACAGAACTTTTTATGCATAAAATCTACCAAAATCTGCTTTAGAATACAAATTTTATTGACACATCTACATTTAAACTGCGTGAAATTCCATTTAGAAATTGTTAATTTTTCAAAAGTGGCTCCTCAATCCTTACGGACATCTATTTTTCATGTTTGATATGCTTAAAACATTGTGGCAATAGCAATGATGATTAAAATGTAAGTGCTCTTGTGGAAAATGAATTACCCCAAATCATGTTAACCTTTCGTTTTACCTAGAAAAAATACACGTATTCAAATCACGTCCCTCGCTTTATCAACAATCAACATACGCCAAATCTTACTTAGAATTCCTCAGATCGAAAGTCTTGTTATATATTTCCTGGTCGCACCCCTCGGGGCAGATGTTCGGGTCCAGGCGTATGGGTCCGATGTCGCGGCTGTCTATGCTGCCTTCGTCTTCCTCTTCGCTGGACGATGACGACTCCTCAGACTCAGACGATTCTTACAACAGAAAATATATTTATGAAGAATTTCTTACTGGTTCGATATCGATGATTTGATAAAGTTATATTCTTTCAGTCTCACAGTTCTCACTTACAGAATACCTACTGTCATTTCGCGTTTTGATGGGGAAAACTGTCGGAAATGGGTGTAGACATTTTCCATCCCATCTATCGAAAAGATGCAAAGGGTTCCTCGAGTGCAAACAAAGTGGGTCATAATAGCGCACTTAATAACAGCGACGAACTGACTTTTCTCATAGTTTAGGATGAAAAGCAGAGTGCACCACACGGGAACAAAATTATTTACCCTGTAGCGAAGTACTTTGAATACCTCGCTACGCTTAGGATTCTACTCTAGAAGCCTTCACTTCGCTCCGAATTCAACAAATCGCTCTCGCCCTATATACATCGTTTTGTTCCCTTGTAGTACATTAAAACTACTTTATATTAGGGCCTTAGAGGCAGAGAGCAGTAACACGAGAAGTATGAACATTTGTCGCTAATGATTATACCATCGTCATCACGCGTTCTCGGCGGACGATACTTCTTCTTGAAGATCCGTCGCAGAAAGTCAGCGAACTTGTTGTCTTGCACGAGTTTTTTGAATTGTCTCTGCAACTCTTCACAGCTCAGCTCCAGGGAATCGATTGAACCGTAATGCTCTTCTATGCGATGCTCACACTCTACGATTTGATCTTGGACACCTCGCACCTGTATGGAAATGACTGCTAGTAGGTACTCTACTGTTTTAAGTGTACTGAATAAATTCTGAAAATCATCAAGACAAAGAGCTAATAGAGAAGGTGGAAGCAAAATACCAATTAATACATACGAATATCGTGGATGTTTGAACTAGTGCTCATAACTTTACGGTCGTGTATGTCTGTGTGTGTGTCTGCAAGGAATAGTACAATTTACCTGCATCAGTTTGACATAGACTCGTTCGGCCAATCTATCTTCGTGTGCTTCAAATCGATTCAGGACGTTCATCTCTCTGTGCATTTGGTAAAGGTGCAATTCCAAAATTTGATTTTTCTCCTAAAACCATGTAACGTTATTAGTTATTTCATTGAAGAAATATAAGTTAATGATGATCATAAAGGACAGGTTGAATTATGTAGCAAATTTAAGAATGTCTCACTTGAACACGTATGCGTTCTCTCTGTAGCTGTCTCAGGCGTGCGTCAAACTGTTGCACCGCAACGGTGGCGTCCGCTAGCAACATGTCTTGTTCGTAAAGATGCCTGAAAATATATCGCACATGTAAGCATTGCTGATAAACAACATCCTAAAGTAAATCAGGAATGATTAGTAGGTTTGACCTTTCTATACGTCTCTCGCGGATTTCAATCTCTATAGGTGTATTCTCAACCTCTGGCCGCTGTTTTAAAAGTTCCCATGATGCAGCTAGTGGACGGCTCTCTGTCAAACAATGAAAAACCTCAGTGACAATACTACCTACCTTATTTTACCTCCTTCAACTATATAGTTTACCTTCGAGAGGCACAAAAGGTGGCACCTTCGGCACTCTAACTCTAGCCTGAGGAAACATTGTCATCCTGCGTTCCGGCACCGCAGACGTCTTCTTAGGGACTGGAGTACCTCGGGCTGGTTGAGCTATTTTCGTGACCTCTTCTGGTTTTATCTGCATTCAAGTAAAATGTGATGGCCACAATTCAAGAAATACCTGACGACGTATACTGTCTTACCACAAAAATGTTAACCAGAATTGAACAGATGTGTCTAAATACTTATTTTCTCCACAAATCGACGTCTAACCCTCGGTTTTTCTAACTCAAATACAAATTCACAAGGCAAATAATTGAGAACGCAAGGATTGAGTAAGATAACGCTAGTGTAACCTCTGTTTTACTCTGGTCTAAACTTTTGTGGTAAGACGGATAGTGGCAAAAAGCGCTACAATGTGGTAAGCAAGACCCTTCTCATGAATCTGTATGAGTTGATGCATCTCAACCTAAAGGATATACACTAAAATTACTAACCTCTAGGTTCTTTTCTGGAAACTCCAAGTCGTAATCGATGTCCGGTATCAGCGGAGGTGGCTTTGCCATCTTGGGCGGTATTTCTATTCTGATTTCAGCGAGTCTTTCGCCGATGGCCTTCATACGATGGACTAGCTTTACTTTGAGTTTGCGCAGTTCTAGTACTTTAACGTTGAATGCGTGCTTTATGTCATATATCTGTTGGTAATTTTGTGGGTTAAAGAATAAAGAATTAATTTATTAACATAATAATCATTTATGAACAGCTATTTTTAAATGAGAGTTACGAATCGTGACATTATATTTCATTTCGATAGCTGACAAGTATGTACTGACCCATGCAGGTTCTATGGTCAATTTTCCATTGTAACTCAAGAACGCTCATCACGCATAATATACCTATCTACGATCTATCTACCATTATAGTAAACCGGACAAATAATTATCTGATACATAAATTGAGATGTGGAGTTATTCTTCTATCCATCTATTGAATGGAATACCAACTTCCTTCCTCGTGAGGCACACGCGCAGCTGCGTGTTGTGCCCGGGGGGCGCCACGTAGTCCGGGTGGGTCTTTAGCAGCCGATTGCCGATAGAAGCCTCCGCTTCTTTCAGCGCTTCGGCCGCGCCGGGCGGCATAGCGTTAGGATCTGGCTTGTGGGTCAGGTGTTCTTGCCACTGGAGATAAGCGAGCAGCTTATGATTGGAAAGATTACTTCTTACATTTCTCGGCTGCTGATTTGTTTAAGATGTGTTACGTATTGTGTGCTAACAGATCTAGGTCTGATGTTATGTTTGAAGAAACTCGTATTGATTAGTCTTTGTATTACTTTAATGTGGTGGCTTGGAGATATGGCTATTTAATATGAGCTGCAGAGGAACGTGCGTGCTCTACTGAATTCCGTTGGATTTGAAGATTTCACGTATAATATTAAGCTGTTACGAGGAAAATGGCGGAAGATCCTGTTTTGTGTGGTGGGTTTGGTCTTCATGCTATAACGGCTGAACGATTTCCGATTAAATCTGGTAGGTAATAACAATTAGTCTGTCCTATATTAACATTATTATTAAGTACGCGTCAATAGTCTGAGTGTTAATGGAGCCAAGTCTCTCGTAGTTCCTTGATTACTGGGTAATCTAATAAATAGGGGTTAAAACCCATCTAGAATGTAGGTGTATGATTGTGATGCATTGTTGTTTATTGATTTATTAGCATGACACCCGCCGGTGACGCCATGCCCCTACCTCCATAAATTGCAAATGGTGTCGGTGTAAGCGCTGTCGGTAGTTCCGCAACGCCTTCTTCAGCGGATGCGGCGGCCGCGGCGGCAGGCCCAGCAGGAACGAGGCCACTTTCGGCGGACCCCACGATGCTTTCCTAGCCGTCATCTTGCGAACGGCAGATTCTGTTCGCCTGTGCCATACAATAATGAACTCCTAAAAGAACCACTCCTAAAAGAATCTGGCCCGCGAAGAGATACTTCGCTCAACAGATCTTCTCGCACTCGCGGTTTGCGGCTGATTCGAGGCACACACAGTGTGGGAAAAAGGAATGCCCGTTCTTTGAGCAATTTTTCATTATGCCTGTCATGTTTGGTGGAAATTGAAATACCTTTTAAAATGTAACACTGAATTTGTCAATTTTAAAATCAATGGGGCTCTTACCTCAGTTCCACATCAGCTAACTCTAATAAATTCATATCCCTGGATGGTATGCACAAATGAAAAAACAGACACATCTAGATTAAAACATGAAGAACCAACAAAATTCTGATATAGATCAGTGTAATTTAAATTTTATTTGAAGTACGTTTGGTTACTAGCATGTTCAGCATGATTTACGTGATTTCTTCAAAGATGCCACCTATTTCTAAACTATCTTGTTTGTCAAATTTGTTTAGATCACAAAACAGAACTGCTCGTTAGTGAGTTAGCATTACCTTCCTCGCAATGCGGCTTCAGCCATCATCTTGTAAACCTCATCGAGTTGCGCGAAAAATTCACGCGAGAGATTCTTCTGACGCAAAGGCCTTATCATCACATCCGGATCCCTGCAGATAAATAATAATTATACACCCTTAATAAAGTTAAAAGCTACGTACATTTTGCGGCAGAATAATGGAAGAAACTTGACGCTCAGTGCTCTATCTGTCACTAGCGAGTTAGTAAACGTAGGTACCTGATCGCCCTCAGAGAAAAAGGGAACACGTCACATTGTATTATGTTCCTGTGGTACATTTTGTGTAGCGCTAAGTTTGAAGCCTCCAGTTGATGAGCCAGTTTCCTCTTCGTTAACGCCTTGGCCTCGTCCAGTTCCGCCTCTTGAACTTCCAAAGGGCGGGGGTCAATGGTTATGTCGATTTGTTGAGATATTGGCAGCAATTTATTTCTACAATAAAGAGATACATAATAGGTAGCTAGTTCATAATCATATTCTTTTTATTCATGGGTATAAAATTCCTGTCTTCAAAGTGTTGGAAACTGTATATAAACTTACGCTTTTATGATCTTGTTGTATTCAACGGTGAGCTCGCCGAGCTGATCCCTTACTCGTTTCTTGTGCGCGTTAGCGATCGCCATCATTTTGTCGTACTCTTCCTTCTGTTTGAGTTGTTCGTGAGACATCATTTCTCCTTCTACTGTGCTCGGCTCTTTAGCTCTCTCCATTTTCTGCATGGTCAAAATAGAAATAAGTTTCTTTATTGACAGTTCTGAATGTGATAGCGTCATGCGTAATCATATCATCCTTTGTTGTAACTATTATATATTGTCATTTGTTATCATTAGTTACATTTACATTTCAACTGGAATGGTTATGTATTGATTGAATAAACCGTCATAAAGTCACGTGAGAGCAGAGGCGTTTGAGAAGGCTGACAAATTCTGACCTCAGATGCCTGCCTCATTGGAAACACAGACAAGAATTACTATGGTTGGTACTATGGTACTTACAGGTAATTCTTGCGGTGGCAATTCCGGAGGAGTAAAGAAAGGCTCATCAAAGTTGATAACATATGAAAAAATATTACCATCTGCGCCGCATGTGTATAGTCGCCTGAAATAATAGAAATTTCGAGTATCGTTGCGCAAAATTGCGCAAAACCTATAAAGTATCTAGGTATATTAGTGATTTCTATTTTTTTTTCAAACAGGTATTATGGACTATATAATCTGTTTTTTTGCGAAGTCTCAACTGCTACATATACCTACATAGAAACCAATTAAAATTTACATTCGATCATGTGGTAATTAAAGAAAAAATTATGAATTATTGGTCATGATGTACCAAAAAATTAAATTAGCTTTGTGGGCCAAAATAAACACTAACACATCTATCACAGTATATAATATAACAGCACACCGAAAATTTGCGATATTTAATAATTTGTAAATTGCAAAATGTACACGAAGTAAATCTCGCAAGCGAAGCTCGCTTTAAAATTGGGAGCGAATACATTCCCGCTAGCATAAATAATCGTAGGTATTGTAAAGTTGTTCCTTACGTTGCATCAGCATTGAACACTAAAGCGTTCACAGCGCCGGTGTAGCGATCGTGCATCGGTAAGTAGTAGTTGTCAATGAAATCTATACGCGGAGTAGGTTGTAGCTGAAAATACACACAAAGCAGAATACCTATGTATTTTATTTCTATACAAACAATATCCATCCAATAACATCTTGTTTCTAGTGTAAGCCTGTTGTTTCATCATTCGCTTCGCGCAACTAACCTCTTCTTTAGCCAACCTCCGGCCTTTCAATTTCTTCAACAGTTTCTGCTGTGCCAGCATCCACTTTATTAAGTGCTGTTCCGGATTATCTTCCTCTTCGGTCGGCATCTTTACCATGCGAATATAGCCCGTGTTAGTTCCGACAATGAGATACCGGTTTTCGCAACTGCGGTAACGGGAAAAGTACTATTAATGTATTAATAAGTCGCGTTGATCAGATGCCGAATATAGGTATTAATTAACTATAGAAAATCTATTCATAAAACGGAGATTTTAGATTCATCAATCACTCAAGCACTCAAGCAGTAAAACATGTCTACCTATACTTATTTTCGAAAACTTGGAGTAGGTATCTAAAAATAGTATTAAATCGTTCTTAATGCCCGGTTTCTCAACTCCTACCAACTTTGACCAACCGAAACCGGTATTGCTGTCTTTGTCATATGTTCAGTGCCAGATAAAAATGACCACAACCAGGCATAATCCAACAAAAATAAACTAAAGACGGTAAGACTATACTAACACGAACTGCAAAGCAGTGATGTCGTCGCACCACGCGTCCGGGAACGGCGCGTACTTCAGGATCTTGTTGTTCCCGGGCGTTATCAAGAGCAAAGCTCCCGTGCCTTGCTGGACTATCCAAACGCCTTCGTCGCAATATTCCGCCCACGTGATAGTGGTACCTAGCATGCTTTCGCTTTCCACTGGAAAACCACATTCGTTTGCATATGACCGGTTTCGAACCCCTTATTAACTTTGACCAACGGATAAGTGTTGCTGTCTTTGTCATTTGTTTAGTGCTAGGTAGAGACAATGATAGACTTATCGGTTGGTCAATGTTACCTAAGGGTTTACGGGCAATAGACAGGTAAAATTAGATTTGGATGAATTAGAACCCAGGGAGGGTAAATAGTGACTATAATAACAAAGTATTAGGGATACTCAGAATTCCTATTCACTCCGTTTTATAATAGGCTCATATTTATTTTGGAAATTTCCCTTACTTAATTCTATCTCTCCAATCCACGGTTTTTCATCATCGTCATCTTTTTCAGCTTCTTCCTTGGCTTTGAGCGCTTCTTCATCGAGGCTGGCGAGATCCTCTTCATTTGGAAAAGGACGATATCGCATACTGGAAACATTGACTTATGAATAATCACTATATAAATTGCACATTATATTATACTGGCGAGTTTAGGGAATAAAGGAATTTCAGGTCTAGTAATATGATTTTTGACTTCTAAACTATTATTATGAGAATTGCATCTGCTTTTGCACCGGTTTAGACTTAACATGGTGCTGTACCCATTGATAGAGGATGGAACATGTACCTAAACATCTAAGCATCCAGTCTTAAATGTTCACATTAGTCCCTATACCCGAACAGATTCTATTATTTCAGAAGATATTTGCGGAACTTACAACTGCTTCTTTACAAGAGTTTCTTTGTACGACTTGAATTCAAGCTTGAAAGTCGTGATTTCCTCGTATGGTCTTACTGAGATATCTGGTAGCACCGTCTCCATTATCAATCCGAGTTGGCCGCAAAGGAGTAAAACAAATTCCTGAGAGAATAAACATTTTATATTTAATTAAAATCCTTTATTAATTTCATCTTTTTGCGCTGTACCTAATTCCTTTAAAAACTTCACTTATATGCTGTCCTCGATTTTTCTAAAAGTGTTACTTATACGCCGCATTAGTTCAACTGGAGCGTGTTCTAAGAAAGCTCACCTCATTCGGTTTCCACGTCATATAAGCGATCTTATTAGGCGTCTCTATAAAGCCAAGCCTCATCAGTTCGAAAGGCGTACCAGCCTTCATGGCATACATAAATATAGTGATGTCTTCACCGCATGTAACCAGGAGGGTTCTGTGCTCATTTATGGTAATTTGCGTAAGGGCCTTTGAATGAGGCTTTAGCAGCTGTAAGTGAAGTTTGGCATTAGTATTAAAAAGTCAATGCAATAGATAATTATGATGTCATTGATGACGATGATGATTATGTTGTTATAAATGAAGATAAATTAACATTATATGAATCACAAGGGCTTTTAAACTTGAAGGATTGTAAAGAGTTAGGTACCATAATCAAATCCATGACATCAGCGTTAACGGAATCTTCACTGTGGATGGTCACTGCAGAATGCACGCGAATATCTACCATTGTGGTATGAGCTTCGAGCCGTTCGGGATGCAAGAGTATGGTGCGCATGATGCCATCCCCAAACCCCACCATTATCATGCGAGAGCTTTTATCGATCTGCAATAAGGTTTTGTATGAAACATCGTTTGTTTCGTTTGCTCCTTCTTTTTCAATGGTAAACTCAACCGAGAACAAAAAAAAAATGCGGCACGCGATTGCTTTTTTCTTTCTCTAGCGAATTTGGGAGACGAAGAGATAGTATTACAGTAGATGTGATTACTGCGATCAGATGAAATCCAACACTGGTGCAAGTGCAAAAATTCTATTGGCTTTTTATACCAAAATAATGTGATGGAAATGTTGGTAGCAACTGTTATGTGCAAGAGTGACGCTTACTGTCTGTTGAAAGAGTTGCTCTTTAAAGTTAAAAACTTACTTGTTCATCTCATGACTCAAGGGTTACCAAAACATGTATAAAAATATATAATGCTACCTAGAATAATGATCAATATGTGTATACTCACATCGAGAGGAAGGTATAGCATACACGTCACAGGCGCCGAAAATATATATCTCGCCAACAAGAGCCGGGTCTCCGTGTTATAAGCCATGAGAGCGCCGTCTTCCCCAGTGGTGATTAGAATCGGGTGTGTTCTTAGAGCAACCATGGCTACCACCGCGCCGGCATGACAAGTCATCACTTTGCGATGATTGCATTCTATTTTGTCTATTTCGAGTTCCGTCACCCAGATGCCACCGTTGCCATCCTACGAAGAAATCAGGTATTCATGACATTACATCATATTATATCATGACATCATAATAATATATTATATACCTTTTTAATCAACAAACTCTTTTATTCCCAGAGCGGTAGGTTTTTTGAAGTAAAACTTCTTTAGGCGCGACTAAAGTAACTCAGATTTTTTTTCTGACGGAAGTAACGCTTACTATAGTCTGTGTAGTTTCCGCTATTTAAAAAAGTTTACATTGACATGTCAATGTAGTTTCCGGAAACTACACAGACTGTAAGCGTTACTTCCGTCAACGCCAAAAAAGTTTTACTTCAATCGCGCGTAAAGGTTACACGCACACACTTTTTTCCGTTTTTACAGAGAGAAGGTGTTAAAATATTAGGATTGTTTTTTGCTTTATATCGTAGGAAATCGCTTCAACATAATAGGGCGTCGGTATAGGCTTTGGTGGGAAACGTAATATTAATATATTTCATATTTTCAGATTACCTGACCCTCTTTTAATATCGATAGACAATAATATAAATGCACAAAGTCACGCATAACAGCTAATGTTACTATAGTATATTATTATAATAGTTATTCAAACTTACTTGCGCGTACCAGAACATATTTTTCTGTTGCCGCAAGCACATTATATCACATCCGGGTACCTGGAAAATATAATCACAACTCTTTCTAAAGCAAAATGTCACACGTCAACCGACAACTTCGTAATCTCTAATTTGAACTACACACATCAAAAAAGTCTAAGCAACATGTACAAATTTCTGGTTCTTTTCTGGTTCGCCGAGCTGTATGTGGACGCGCATTGTCATGCATTAACGTAAACTCGGAGCCAAAGGTTTGTGCAAATGGATGGACATAAGGTCTGAGCTAATGTCTAATTTTCAGCGTTCATGTTTCCATTTACAGAAACAACCTCAGTTCGCCTGTTCTTCATAATACCCGCCATAACTGTTGAGCCTCTGTAATCTTCCTGAACGCACCTGAGCCTTTCAGTATTTCCGGGCCGACGGTACACTCGCACCCTTCTTGTATCAGGCCTAAATCCGAATTGAGACTCATCGGAAAACATAATTTTATCCGAAGAAGAAGAAGAAGAAGAAAAAGAAGAAGAAGAAGAAGAAGAAGAAGGGACGGAGGAGGAGGGACGGAGGAGGAGGGACGGAGGAGGAGGGACGGATGATGATGATGATGATGATGATGATGATGATGATGATGATGATGATGATGATGATGATGATGATGATTATACTATACATACACAAGTCTCGGCGACTGGGTTGAGTTCAACATAGGGGTCCTCTTCTGGGGGATCCGCCTGGTCCACCGTATCCCAGTACCAGACGCGGACGCAGCCGTCGCGAGCCACTGTCGTCACTTCGTCGCCTGCTTCACTCAGCATGAACTGGATCTAAGGCCGATTCCAAGATCAGTAGCTATGTTCAAACCATGTAGCAATAAGGTGTATTTTTATTACGATAACTTCTTAATAGGTTCATATTTTTGATAAGATACCTACTTTTAGAGCTGGATGGTACAGATTTTGAAGGGGTCAGGTCTTTTTTATTGAATTGGAAATGTAAGAAAGTGATGTTACCTCATATCTGAATTGAAGACGTAATAGTATAAAAATTACGAGCATACTTTCATGTGACTTCATGATTTATGACCACTAGGTACTCGTGAATCGAATGATTTGATATTCTTCTTACACTTATTTCCAACTTATATTCATGTGTCTGTTTTGCGCCGGATTAAAAGGTCTCGGCTGTTTAACGTGAATTGTGTTTATGAATGAATCATAAGTGAGTATGCATATAAGTTTGGACCCCGGATGTCTTGCCCGAGAATCTCATGCTAGATTCGTGGAGAGAACTCAGACGAGAGTAGCCCAGTAGCCACATACGTGAGTACTTACCACTGGTGCTGTATGACAAGGTCTCCTACCACGCTGAGTCACTTCCACCTTGACAAGACCGGCTTCCCAAACTAGAACGTTGCCCCATTCGCATCCAGATAGCACCTGAAATTTTTAGTAGGTACGGTAGCAATTTCCTTTTCATTTTAGCGTAAAAGGACCCTTATTGTTATATGACCGAGCTTACTATCTTCATGCAACTTGTATGAATTGCTTTTCTGTGACTATCTAATAGCAGTTTCCTGCACGAAACTTACGGATCTGCACGATTTTCATACAAACATTGGCTCGCCAATGCAAAATGAAAAAATGAAAAAAATCCATCTTAGTGTAAAGTAAACCTACGTCCTATCTACTACCTACAATAAAAACTCATCATTTCTTAATGTTACGTTTCTAGGCCTTCTAATGGTTGAGCTTGTGCAGACCCGGCATATTTTTGAGGAATATAGACGCAGGTAGATTAACAATAATGCAAAAAGTGGATGTCGACAAACCTTTTCATCCGGCATTGGGTAAACACCAATAACATCGCAAATCTCCGTTTTGCCAAATCTACCAAGGTCGCCTTTCAACTTCAGTCCAGTGAACGTCTCGGCCATTTTCCAGAATTTTATATGAGCTGCACCTGAAATAAGACATTTTTTCGCTAATAATTGTATTAGTAGGTATGTGTTTCATCTTATCATTTTATGTGGTTTCCTCTTCGCTACTCTTTATTTGGTTTCCATCTACGTCCTACGTAACGGTCTTGACTGACAGCTCATTGATCAGTAAATAATCAAAGGTGGAAGGCAAGAGGTCAAGAGGTAGATGCCCAAAAAGATGGCCCGACGTGGTCTGAATAGCTGGACCAAGTTGAGCAATGTCATTCACTGTGTCAAGGACCGCCAGAAGTGGCACCAGATAGTCAGGAAAAATATCGGTCGGGATCATCACGATGCGGAGCAGTGAGCGCAGGACTTATAGAGAACGAGAGAAGGAACCGAAGAAAACAACGCAGAATATAACCTACCTGCAGTAGTGAGCTGTCCCGGGCAATACGGCGAGAACATGACGGCGTTGACGTCGAACGTGAACGCGCTGGTCCGCAGAAGGATCTTATGACGCTTCCAGTTCCATATCGTCAAGTTGTAGTCTGGCTCTTTGCCTACAGACGCTAGGAGATCCCCTTCTGGACTATAGCACAGAATAAATAAAAGTAGCACTGTAATACCTACTAACTGAAAAGAATAAAGTGCCCGTCTGGGTAGCTATACCACAATGTCTAGTAAAAAACATGTCGCCTAACCTCTATCGGGTGCCGCAATACTGGCAGCGGTTCTTGAGAACCAGTCTCAATATAGCCTGCCTTAGTGAGTATGCTTACCACCCACGACCACATTAAGACTAGATGAGATATTGGTAGATCGCTAGCCTATCAAATAAAATAAAAAACTGATTTAATTTTACTTATCGCTTGTTAACGGTAGGTATGTAATATGGTCTTACCTAAAGTCAAGAATGGAGTAGGCATTGGTGGTTCCATCGCGTAGGACTGCATCGATCTCCATTTGAGGCCATGTGTAGAGCAGTATCAAGGGTTCGCGTTCGCCCTCCTTGCCTTCCGCTATGGCGATTCGATAGTTCGGGTCCTTTCTATAGGACTAAAATAATAGGAAAGGGAGAAGTAATTCTATTATATATATCTACCTATCAATATACGAACCTCAGTGAGTTTACGTTGGAAAAAACCTAATGATAAATGATTGTATTGCAGGTATAAATGATTTGTAGCGCGGAACCTTAGGTATCCCTTATTAAACAATAGTATAAAAATATGACGTTAATTGATCAAGAATCATTCGATTGGTACATGCAGGGAGTGAGGGACGAACAGAAATGGCACGAAGGAATTCCAAAGCTTACCGGAATCAGAATCCATTGATTCGTGTAGGCCAATGTCCTCAAACAATCAGTTAACTAAGTAAGTACCAAGGTATTATTTTTTCTTAGGACACCTGCAGACAACTTTTAAACAGAATAACTGCAGTAGTAGGTATATTTACCGTGATACTGCCTACAGAGCCGCCTGTCGTGCTTCTCCGGAACCAAGTCTGCTTGGTGTCGACGTCCATGAACGTGATGATGCTCCCGGAGGACCAGGCGACGACCGAGTCGTCGCACGCGCACAGGTTGAAATACTTCTTGCAATTATAGCCGTAGGAGTGCCTTGGGGGTTGTTCAGGAAATAGATGGCCGGTGATTACGCCAAGCTATGCTAGACAGGTGCAAAAACGTCAACGTTTTATTGACGTAAATGGACGCTATAAAGTGACCGTTACATGTCGGCACCGCTAATGGCCGATATAATAATCAATCCAATCCAAATTTTGCTATCTGGTATTGATATCACAATCCATTTTTAGGGTTAAACGTGCCAATAACCGATTCGTGGATTGGTTTATAAAGGTAAGCAGATTGGAAATCGATTGAACGATAGGCAGCAATCCAAGATCGATTTCAATCTTGGTTAGGAGATACAATATTAATTTCGGTTGTAAGACAATATCCGTGCGTGACGTACCTACCTATCATAAGTAAGCTATACCTAACTATAGATCCAAGGCGCCTAATAAGGTGAGCGTAAGGTTTTTTTATTCAACATAAGACATTTGGAAGGTCTCTGATACAAAGTTTGGAGGTTATTTACTATTTATTAAGTTAACGATCAGTGTGCCTAGTGCGAGTTTTGACAATTTATTTACGCACTCGGTCCGTTTGGCGTAAACTTGAAATTGTATGGAATAAGAGCAGCGCCATCTAGTGACTGATTCACTGACGCTAGATGGCGCAGCTCTTATTCCATACAATTTCAAGTTTACGCCAAACGGACCGAGCGCGTGAATAAATTGACAAAACTCGCACTAGGCACACAGATAATGACGAGTTGTCATAAGAAGTCTTTTAACTACATTTAGGTACCTGTACAGAGTTAATTTTATAGGAACTTTTCTCGCTTCCTGCGTGTAGGTAGGTACATTGCACATAATTACGTACGTAACAAAAATCAACCAAAGTGACTTCGTGAGAGAGAGTTTAAAAGGATACTCGAACTCAAACAAGTCCAAGGGTATCGTAGAGTCCAAGGTGTTCACGGCCCCCGAGTGGAAATCATCCGGGTCGTAATCAGTTAGGATCGACTCTGCTTCTTCTTCTTCCTCTACTGCTTCCTCTTCGTGAACTTTTTGTTCTGGAAGTGGATCTTCTTCTCCTATAAGCATTATAATAATATATTCTTATACTTATTTTATTATTTTTTTCTTTTTTTTTACGTAACCTCACACTAGGATTGCTCCTGTATCGTGGGTACCGCTTTACAGACATATAATTTCACATACACATCACACCCAGACCAGAAACAAATATTTGTGGATCGCATAAATTTATGTTCTGAGCGGGAATCGAATTTGCGACACCAAGCTCAGCAATCCGATTGCTCAGCCACTACGTCAAACGTGCCGAAAAGAGTTATTAAAACATTTAAGTTACCCATAGCTATTTAATTATTAAAACATTTTAATTAAACGGTGCGTGATTTAGCTAGGTACTTATTGCTCCATGTTATCTGTTCTAAGAATGCAGTTTGATATGTCTAACGGCTTTGAGTTTTATATTATTATGTCTTCACAGATTTAGGTAGGTACAGTACCTACAAGCTTTTTACCGGTGAAGGCATTTCTACATTAACATGGAATAGTATATGTGTTTAATGGTAAACTAAAATTAAAAGGTCTCACCTTCAAGAACTGGTTCATCAGCCATGGTTTAATTTTATTTTTCCGTAAATACCAAAAAGAGACGAAATAACATGAATTCTTTAAAATTGTTTTCTACACAACTTCACGACACTTTTTTACAGATTAAAAACACTTTGACACAATTTGACTACAAAGAAATGTACCATGCGTAGGCAGAGTTCCGTTTGCGATGAAATAGTACCTTATCTTCTTCTATATTATTATACTGGACTGGCCTGAAATTGATGGGAAACCATAAAAATCAATAAATCTACAGTCGGCGTGAGACTCGACAGTGCGTTTCTGTTGGTTACCTTACTTATCTACCTAACTTTATTAGGTATCTACATTCACCTTGGTTACGAAAATAACCGAAAATATTTAAGTTTCCCGCTTTCTTTCGTCATTTTTGTAATGTTGGTGTCTTTGTAGTTGAGTGTTGCACAACATCCGCTACCAATATAATAGAGTTGACACCAAAAATCGACTAAAACGTACAGCTGATATTGTAGGTATCTGTGGGCATTGTTCAATGTTCATGTATGCTTAGGTTGGCGCCCTTGCAGTTCTGCCAAAACCTCTTAAATGTCAAACTTGTTAAAGGCAATGTAAAACTCATGATTTAAAGTTCGTAAAGTTTTTGCTTGTCTTTGTCAGTGGCTGGCATATTTTATTTAAAACCGCAAAACGTGTAACACTGTCTCGCTTGCAAAGCCCTCCCTAGTCTCACCAACCTGTCATAATATTTCTAATGCACAGTGCAGTGTACAGTGCCCAGTCCACACAGATTATATTATTAGGTACTATCGTATCTATGCTCAAATTGCTCAATGCTCAAAGTTGAAAGTACCTAGCTATCTAATGTATGCCACTTGTTTGTTTGTCAGTGTTGTGTTGCAGTACTTTTTTGAATAAATTGGTTGGACTATGAACTTTGATAATCCAACTTAAATTAAGTATACAAACAATCTAAATAATGGCGCAACCACACAGGAAGGCAGTAATAACTTTATATAAAAATGTACGTATTGCCCTTCAAAACTCACCTGTGTCTAATTTACAAAAGTTATTTCTAAAGTTTAGCCTACCCACTTCATTAAGGTTCATTTGTTGAGTAATTACTAGGCAATCAAGTAGGTACCTACCTACCTAGTTACCTACATAGTAACAAGCTTACCTAATTATTAATTATCTCTTCCAGCTTCTATATCTTGGTCGAGAGTGGCCTCAAGGTTACGACATGTTTAGGAAGAGATTACACAAAGTGTTTTCAAAAAACAGCGAAGAATCCGACCCTGAGAAGATAAAGATAATGCTAAAACATGGTGAATTTGTCATCAAGGAGATAGAAGCACTCTACAAGCTTAAGAAGTATAGAGCCATGAAAAGAAGGTATTATGACGACAATTAATGCCTAAAAGGTAATAGATATTTAGTTATATTTTTCTAAATTGTTATAAAGTCCTATGAACAATTGGATGATTAATGTATTTGAAGTTTAATCTTCAAGGTTAGTCAGGTGAAACTAGTTATAGTTGGGACCATAATCCTTCAACAATACTAGTACTTACCTAAGTAGTTTTAAGTTATAAGGTGTTTGACACAATTGTTTTTGTTAAGTGTGATCATTTGGATACTAATTAATAGAGCTAACTATGTAAATTCCAGCCTTATAAATGTTGAGAGATAAATGAAACAAAATGTCTATGTAATTAATGTATTATAGACATTCTTTATAGTTACATAATTCATTTACTATAATAAACTCTATTTAAATCAATTAGTGTTATAATAAAAATAAAATATCTAACATTTCTAAATAAAATGTTAATAAAAGTAACACAATTTTGAATCGAACAATGATTTTTATTTTAAATGGTGAGTGATATGACAATTTAGATAATCAGGATAGGTATATACATTATAATCTATGATAACAATTTAGTGTTAACGAAAATGTTGACGTCTATTTGGTGCGAGATCTGGCAACGAAATACAGATACACCCTGCATTCTTTGACCGGCTACGTTGTTAAACATGTTAGATTATACATTAACGTTTCTAAGTTTAGCGAAGAAGTTGGTAACAAACAGCAATAATTACAACAGCACAACGCGTCCCACGCTCGCATGTACGATGGACTGGCGTGAGATATTAACACTTCAAGTTACAAGTGACATTCAAATTGGATTAAATATGTGTTTTTCCTACAATCACCTACAATGTCTTGGTCAATTGTAATACAAAATTGGCTCATTCCTGGGTGTGTTGTTGTAGCCCCACCGATGTTGCCATCTCAATTAGAACAGCTGTACAGGATCATTAACCAACCGTTTTAAAAAGTCATGGGAAGGCTTTTTGGGAAAGTTGAATGGTCTAATATTTGTATTGCAATTTTTTTTATCATATTTCTTTCTGAGGGCTCTTATTTTAATCGGTAGGTGCCTAAATTACAGGATTGTTTTTTCTGGACTTCTGCACTTCCGTTTCCTCCCTATGTGTTTTTCCTGCTAAGGTCTTTGACATTAAGCTCCTTAAGCAACGTCAATCTGCCACTAGTAGAAGAATCCAGATAGATATGCTAGTAAAACAATCAGTTAATTAATGATTGTGTACTTCTTTTTACTAACTTTGCATTTCCATATTAGACAAAACAATAAAATGACACAGTTTAACTAGTTATCAGTGAAATATAATAAAAATAAGTAATGTAGCTTTTGGAAGTTGTTTTCATTCGAATTCTGATGATAATTGAAACATAACTAATATTTAGAATTGTTTGTTTATACGGGTTTGAAAGATATATTTCCATATTACATATTGAGAACGTTTTTGTACTTATAGTTGACTAGTTTAGTGTCATTTTATGTTGTCTTCATCAATTTACATTCTGACATGTAGGTATTGCAAAAAGTTATTTAAATCTTAACTTTAGTTATGCTAGCGATTATTCACATATTTCGTGTGTTTTTCTTATCAATATTATAAAATGTTATATTTAATAGCATTTGGAATGTCTATATTGTCAATTCTACTGAGGCTCGATCGCTCTTACGATCTGAGATTATAATTTGAGTGGATTTGCAACAGATTCACAGCAGCCCTTGTCATAGATACCAAAGTCCCATCTTGTGTAATTAGTTCATTTGGAATAAGTAAATGCTGGAACTTTTCCTTTCAGAATTAGGATGACCTCTAAATAAAAGTTTGGTCAACGCGATCTACTTTCTTAACTTTTACCTATTCTGTTGATCTTGTTTTAAATATTCATAACTGACTTATATGATTTATTGAACCATTGATGTTAATTTGAATTTATTTTAATCATAAGATAGTGAACATAAGGTGTTATACTGTAAGCTTACTATTATAAACTGGACCAACAAATAAATATATAAATAAATTTCAGTTTTAAGAGTCGGAAGAGGACGATCGTTAGCAGCGATGAATCTGTTGCATTTTGTTATAAATACAACCTATGTTACATACATTAAATATTAAATTTATAGTTAGATACAGTACATGAACCACAATACTATCCCTACATATTCGTGTTGGTGCACTTCTACATGAAGCCCTCTCCGTTCACTTCTCTATATGTTGATATAAGTGATAGTGAAGTTTAACATGTGATTACAATAGGTATATACACAATAACACACGCGATTGAGATCAACAACAGTCAAGCGTTAGCTAGTTACGAAGATATATACTTAGTTACTCCATACAAAGATGATATCGATAGGTACTAACACTGACTACATAATACTCGAACTGAATCAAAACCAGTCAATTTAATAATGGCGAATATAATTGAAGCCACATCGCTCTTAGAACTATTAAGCGATGGGGAAGAAAGGTTCTAGGGTGGCGACCACGGACAGGAAGACGCAGTGTAGGCAGTACTAGGCAGGCCTCCCACTAGATGGGCCGACGACATAAAAAGAGTCGCAGGCAACCGGTGGATGCAAGTGGCAAATTGTCGTTCGGTGTGGCGGCGGTATAAGGAGGAGGCCTATGTTCAGCAGTGAACGTCTTCAGACTGATGATGAAGCTAACTGAAGAAAAATCAGTATGGCGCCCGATTTTTTAAACTATAGAACAATATGATAAGGTACAACAAATATGAATGTTTAGTACGTTAGTCACTGGCGTTAAATGTTTGTCTAGTTCCAATGATAGGTACCAAAAGATAAACGAGAGTTCGTTCCCTTAACCGTAGGTACTTAATTTAATACCCAAAATAATAATGAACTAAGCTAAGGACATACAAGAATTAATTAAGTTGTCATGCCTAAATAATAACTAAATTATATTAAGGTATGTACCTATGTAATAGGCCTAATGTTCCTCCCAAGACGAGAAAATCTCTACATAAATAAAATCAAACTATACTCGAAACTAAACTATTAAAGAAATAGAAACAATAATCGTCTCAGGAGGAACACAATTTACTTTTAATGTAATAAATGGATATCAATACTTCAACACTTATAGATAGTAAAATAGAATGTAGTAATTTTAACAGGATTCAACTTATTTACATAGCAAGAGATAGGTATTCAATTGGGTAGACGATCGATAAGGTCTTTTAGTGGGTTCAACACTTGCTTCTTTCTAAATTAAAGTAGAATATAATTCCATTTATCGTTTAAACTTAACAAAAGCGATTTTTTTTCTATTACTCTCATTAACATTATGAAAATAAATGACAATGAATGTCGTTTTTACAAGAGCTAAAACTCGTAAATTGCAAATGAATTTCGACTATATTAAACTCTACACACTCTTCACACACATATTGCCCAATCAATTGTTGTAACAATCTAACAACATAGGTACGAGTATTTACCAAGAAGGAAGAATATGCGTAAGTACTGGATATTAGTAAAACACATTTCGCATGAACAAATATCGTGTCCGACGATAGTCTTACCTAATACTGATGAAAATGCTTTCACACTAACTTTATATACAAAACTGTATTTGCATTAAAGATGGAGAGATAGTATTTTCATAAATAGGCAAACTACGGTTCCCTGTATTATGGACACCAGCCTTTTTTATAAACTGTAGGTACCTAATAATAGTTGAATGTCTTAGTACCAGTTAAAATTGAAAAATTGAAACAAAGTTCAATTGATTCAACTGTACCTATTTTCCAGGCGTAAGTGATTGGAACTCGAGGCGGAAAATTTAATTTAAAACTAATATGTAGCAACTTAAATATACATTTAACCTTTATGGTTGACAGGTTAACATCCACGCTTTTCTTAAAACAAATTTAAACTGCTAACGTAAAAATACGTAGGTATAAATCCTACTTAGTTACCTATTTATTTTCTTCTTATACCTTTAATACCATAGGTGTAAAGAAATTATGAAAACATACACAAGTAATGTTAGACAAAATCCACACTAAGCATTAACTAATATTAAAAGTCAAGCCAGAGACGTGGTAAGCACAAAGAAATATTCTGTTCATACGAATACACGGATCGTCTGTTCTTCGTATCTGCATCTGCATCTGCATCTTCATCTTGAATATTAATTTCAGTCTGAAACGATAGAACAAACATACATGTTAGTACTCGTATGTTAATAAAATTCATAGTAATGATATTCGATAAGTTATTAAGTGAATTAGTAATGAGTATGTACCTAAGGCCTAAAATCATAGTCTCAGTATGGACGTAAGCATATAAAGGAAACTTAAATTTCGTGAATATGTATTTTGTATAAAACGTTGAAACTGTGTCCTATATATATAACGATCGTTCAGTATTCAAATCTTCCCGCTCCAGTGTGGTTATAATATATCCTAATGTAATGCTTACTTCAGCGCCCTTCTTAATCCTTCTTCTCTCCATCCTCGGGGTCCTTGAGGGTATGCCACTGGGCGATCGGACGCCTCGGGCTGGCCAGCATGTCGGACCAGTGACGCAGCTCGGTCCCAGACGCGTTGTAGCCGAGCACCACCTTTCCGATTGGCTCCGACGTGCCGATACGGTCGTAGTCCACCACCGTTACCACTAGGTTCACTTTCTGAAGCGCAATTCACATTTTAGTACAAACAACATTGAAAACTTGAGGAAATTATGGCCTCAAAAATAGTGTCCTTAATTGGACACCAAAGGTGAAGAAAGCTTTGAATGGTGTGGTATTAGAGTCATGTGTGTGAGACTAGAAGAAATTGAAACTAATCAATTATGTAGTGAGTAAGTAGTGCCTTAGTGGTCTGACTAGATTATGAGGACTACCAACAGTCACAAAATCAGAAAGTGGTCAAGATACAAGTAGAGTGGTAAGCGAAGTATATTAACAATGTCATTAGCTCTATGTTGTTTTTTCTATTTCAAAGTGACTTGACTATCTAGCATGTCGTGTCTAGTCTATGCGGAAATCTAAATTTGGACTGCTACATTAACAGATGTTTTGCTTACTGTCTAAATACTTACGATAAGACTAACTAGTTAAATTAAATAACTTATTTACATGTGGCAAGTTATTTAGTGTTCTGCAACAGATTACACCTAGCAATAAGACTGTTCTTCGAAAAAAAATCTTCTTAGTACGTTCGAAGTGTAGATAGTTCTTAGCATTATTCGGCATTGAAACTTGGCTTAAGTATAAGTCAAAAAAGCAAAGCAGTTATATTTTGCTCAAGACAGTACCATGCAATTAAGCTTAAATTACAGAAGCGCATCACACACAATCTTGAAATAACGAAGAAGAAAAGTTTGGATACATACCTCAGATAAAATAAATTAAATCAGGGAAAACGGTTTAAGAAAATAAATTTAACCATACAACAAAAAACAAAAGAGTTGCAGAAGAAGTACGAGGGACTGGATTCCTTAAACCATAAGTAATTACAATTTGAAGTCACCAAATTGCAATGCAGTCACGAGGGGAGATTGTCGAACACCACTTAGTTGCAGGATATGGAAACCATATTGCTCAAAGCCAATACAAATAAATTGGTCAAC
Source organism: Hylaea fasciaria (assembly GCA_905147375.1). Lineage (NCBI taxonomy): Eukaryota > Metazoa > Arthropoda > Insecta > Lepidoptera > Geometridae > Hylaea > Hylaea fasciaria. The sequence continues at coordinate 6,409,019 of LR990201.1, forward strand.
AAAAATGAAAATCTTCATCCGAAACTCCACGTTACAGATGAAGATCAACATTCTATTCTTGAGAAAAATAACAATATCGGCTCTAAGCAATACATACACAAAGGATTAAGGGTCCATGGAATAGAGGTTGGAGTAGAGAAAGATGAGAAAGCGTCAGAGGATTGAAGCCAAGTACATCGAGAGGATTCCACTATAGGATCCACTACAAGAATAACAGGCAAACGCAAGACAAACAAATATTATGCTAATTAATCTTTTGCTACATAACTTAGGTTTGATGTGTTCGTACCAACTTGTTTTAAATGATTTAAACATTAGAGAACAGTTATGATTGTTTATGTAGCAAATGAAGAACATGAACGGAAATAATGTAGGCAGCGTTTGAATGTTTGTGGAACATTCAAAGACTGAAAATAAAAATAAATTAATGCTTAGGACAAGGATTGGCTTGGATGCAAGTGGTGTGCCTACCACCAATGTATACTGACAACAATTAGTACACAACATCAAGTCGCGCACAGAGTAGACAATTTTGAGTGAAGAAGACTCAAAATATCGACGATGGTCTCGATATTTTTGGAATTTGTTGAGGCCTTCTTCATTCGCGTTGTCGAAGCCGTGCGCTGCAACATCGAATTTTGTATAAATCTCGGCTCGCACCTGTATTTGTTCGAATGGTACTTCAAAAGTAAATGACTCGTTGTAATAGGGATTCAGTGTGCATTTCTTGATGCTCGTTTTCTTTTTCTTGAGACGTTTGCCGTTTTGCATGAGTGCTATCTTTACGTACGGATCTGTTACCGGCCGCCGCAGGCGCAGGATATGAAAAAGATAAAAATATGATTAGCTGGTGATACATTTTTGTCTACATAGTATTGTCATGGTTTCAAATGTTACTTAGTGTGAAAACATATTAATATGGCAAAATGATTGCGAAAATTTACGAAACTAACAGGTTCTACATAACTCTACGTGGTGTTTTTGTGCAACAGAACATGTATTTTGATATTATAAATACAAAAAGAAAGTAGGTACTATTGTGTTTATAAAATATTATCAATAATTAAAACCAAAAGCTTACAAAATGCGTAAGCAATAATTAATATAGGTATAGGTACTATGCGGATGTTGTGATGACAAACATATTTTCACCGGGAATTATTAAATTTACCTCGTTATGCAAAAGCAAATAGAACGATATTATAGGTTAAAAAATAATATCACAATTAAATAAAAAACATATTATTTACTTATATGTACATAATTGTGTTATGTAAGTGTATTGGTAACGGAGAAAGTAATTTTTAAGTTCTAAATAAAACATGCCCAATATCAATAAATTATTCGCTAAACCACCATAAAACAATAAATAAGTAGGTAGGTACCTAGATAAAATACCCTTAAACCCTGTGGATCAGACATAGATGTTAAGTAGATAAGTGTCCATAGCTGCCAGTTAGAAAAGAGAATAACCTCTGTGGTGTGTAAGGTAACATTTTACCTGATAAACCACCCACGTCCATTTTCTTCAGATTCTTGGCTTCCAGAATAACCACAGTCAGTTTGCCAGCCGTCGGTACGTAACGGAGAGAGAAACATATGTCTCCCAACTTGTTATCCTGAAACGTGTATACAGATTGGAGTAAGATTATGCTTTCATGACATCCTTTAAAATAAGATCTCCATATTGTTATCAATTCTGTTATACTGAATAACTGATACTCATACCATAATAATATTTATGTTACAACTGCGTAAATTTAATGTTTTAATAGAGATTTAGAAGTATATTTGTGAAGTAAACAGTATACCTACTTGTAAATCAGAAGACCTCTTTCGCTTGAAGTTTCGGATACATTGTGGTAGTTTACTTAATTGCAATTAGTTTTATTGGATGTGAGTATGGAAGATAAGAGGAACAGTTGTGTGAGGAATACAGCGTTCAGAGAACGGGTCTGAAAAGCTTTTTGTAAAACATACAAATAATATGGGCCATAAATAACGCGGCTTAGGGCGGTTCGGGGCACGCAAAATCTCGTTACACCAAATAAAAACAAAAGAACATAACAATAGCTCCGTGTAGTCACCTAAAAGCAAGTTTATGGTTGTTGGTACATCGACACAGAATTCCAGCTAATCGTTTTGCCTTCACGTTTTAAAACATATAGAAAGTAGTCTAAAAGGCAGAGTAAGCTGAAAATCTATGCCGAATCAACGTGCTTGGGAGGCATAACCCATAAACAGTTAACATTGTAGCCTCGAACATAATGGAAACTGCATCTAGACATACGCACATTTGACGAACACTCTCATTGCGTTACATATAACGTTTTAGCACATGTCATTTCATCTAATAAACAAAAAATAAACACGATACATACTTAATATAAATTGTTTTTAACACAAATCTAGACGCACATAACAAAATATATACAACGACGTTAATATCAAATCAAACCTAACATAAAGCGTTTTTCCGCTGAAATATATAAAAATATAGTTGGTTTATAGAAGAAAAGGAGTGTTGATATTACGATCTGCTGCCGAAATGAATCCAATTTAAAAATTTGTGACACCCAGCTCAGATCATCAAAGTATTAAAATGGAATTCTTACCTCACCTTATCCTATATATTTATGATGTTGTGTAAGGGAAAACCTGACTGTAATGCGCTGTAAACCCTGTGACTCTGTTCAACGCCTATAACCATTTAAGAAACAGATCGCAATTAGCTAACAGAAACATATACACAGGTACATATACAACATCTGATTGAAAGTCTGGTAAAGATGGTGGTTTTAATTCAATATGACCCAATCAATATACTAGAATGTATAATTTTATTTCCACTGAAACAATCCTTGTTTTAATGTGCATGTTCTCACTGCACGTTACTAATTTATAATTTTTTAACAGACTTTCTCTACATATAAAATTATATACATATACATAAGTACATACACTTACTAAAGGGTGTGCGGATACAAATACATCACTCTAAACAATTAACATACTACACGTAAAAGGCGAAATTGTGAAATGGTTGAGTTATAAGCAGAATATGTGTTACTATATAGTGACAATGCTTGTTGATGTTCTATTGAAAACTTTTCATACTCTCCGCATAAACACGAGCAGGTTTGGTTTAGCTAACTTTGCAGCTGTCTTTTGTTATACATATAATATGTATAATAGTTCTTGTAATGCGTTTTGTATAGGCAGGTACCTGATTACAGTTTCGGTATTCATGATGGTAATGAGAGTATGTAAAATTTAGTTTTAGGGCACCAGAAAACACACACATTGAATTTTTTTTTAATGAAAATTGCATGAGTAGGTACTTGTAATCGATGGAGTTTGGAGATGTGTTTTAAATACCATTGCTAGTGTCATGCAGGAGTATACATTGGTTCAAAGGGTTTACGTATAGCTCAATGGGTCAATCTTTGTTTCAGGGGGACCTGTAACACACTTGAATATTATATAATATTAGAACTTAATAAACATTATTTTGAGTAAATAATACCGACGATATTATGTAAGTAAGTATAAAACTAGAAAACGGCTCCAGAATAAATGCATAAATGTGGAAATATGAATACCATAATTCTCAAATACAGTAGATACCCATGAAAACACGTCGCATGTAGTATTTGAATTTTGAATACGTTTCAAGAGAGTTATTAAACTTTTAGATAAATATAATTGATTAAAGTTGTACGAACCAATGTACTTTTCTTGATAATTGTGCCGTTTTACAAATCTGAGTAGCCAATTACGAGACATGCACCCTGACCTGACATTTTACATCAACGAGAAAATGCAAGTTAAACTGGCACCAAATAAAATGGCAGGCCAAGGGAACACACAGATACAACATAACGACGAGCATGCAACATTCCCCAGCCGCAATATCAAAGAAAAATAAAGTGTTGGATGGATGAACATAAAATAAAAACAAAAAGAACATGAATGGCGGATGATTAAGGTTAAGGTGATTTTTTTCTTGTATCGATCATAGGTCGGTAATATTTGAACAATGCACCCTACCGTCCTATAGGTATCTTAGCAGCCTCTCGATCATAATCCAATTGTTGCTAACACATTGTCTTGTAGCTTAAAAATACTCTCAGGTTAATAGCAAAAATTAACCAGTGTCCATGCACTTGGTAAGTAGGTACGCTGTCCCAAATCAAAACTTCCAATGTATAAGTAATTTCGATGTGTCTCAAAATAATACTTACGTGAATGATCATTTCGTTTTGAAGCGGCATGCAAGATTGTTCAGGACACAATCAAACACAGCCAAGCAGAGCAGAGAAAATATGGAGAAAAAGAGAAAAACCAAGTAAATACATTTTTGCTGTCGAAATTAATTATTATCAGAAAATAAATACTCAATCCAAAATATTGAGGCCCCTTGACTCATGCGCAATGCCTTACGGCGTTGCTGCTTTGTTCATTTGATTACGCTGGGAAATTGGGTATTCATTTCACGGCGATATCATAAAATATGGTCAAGGTTCCTCTAGTCAAAAAGTGCAGTAAAATTTCAAAAAATGTAAACCATTCTTTCAATGAATATAGGTGTGGGTTCTGTAGTTTAGCTTATGACTTTCTCAATGATATGCGAATGGAAGCGAAGAGGGAATATGACTTTCGAGCTTAGTCTAACCAGCAAAGCATTATTGACATAATATTTTTTTGTCATTTCATATTTTTTGAAAGAACAGTAGTATGTTATCAAAAATAATGCTTTTCTGCCAAAACACCAATCTAACAATGACAGGATTTTGAAAATTAAAATTTTAAAATGTACTTACTATATACTTAGGTAAATAATGTAAGAAATTGTATGTATTAGTATTGATATTGTATAGTTCGTGTGTTTTGCCAGTCTAGCCTAAGCTAAGAAAAAGATTAAATAGTATCTTTGTGGTTGACCCCATATTACACGATGTACCTATATAGTAGGTACTTATAAGAATATATATGTATGATATTTTATGTGCCTTCTTGGAGTCAGTTATTTTTTTTAAGTATACCTACATTCCTACGATGTGTAGGTAAATCGAAATGTCTGTTGATGTGACCTGGGTGTTATGTTAACTCAGTAGTTAACGTTACCAATTAAAATTTTGTGCAACACCTGCAATATTTTTGCACTATACTTGTGATTGTATACCGTATACTATTTCAAAGCTTTGTTTATGGCCCAGCTAGAAAACAAATGATTTGCTGTATAAAAGTGAAAAATATGCTAGACTAAAAAGTCCTGTTTTATACAGACCTCTCTACCGCGAGAGTATAATATCTAATCAAGAAAAGTAAAAACATAATTGTGGAATACCTAAACTAAGGCGTTCACATCAAATCTAGATGTGTCAAGTGCTGAAAAGTAAAGCTTGGATTATATTACACAATCTTTGACATGAGTGAATAACTTGATAGCTTGAAACTTGTAAATACGTAGAAGTATTATCGAAAAGCATGTGGAGTCATCAGCTTCTGTGCTTCAATGACCTGATAATTTACATTTTTACATTAGACTGGGCGTTTTCAAGGTGGTTGGTAATCGGGGCCTATGGTGTGTGAGTGAGATCGCACCTGCCCTCCTTCGCCTTCCACGCTCTGCAGCTCACGCCACTCCTCGATAGTCTGCGCCAGGTCCACCTGGCATAGCGGTACCTTCACCTCACCGATCTGGTCGTGCTTCGAGAAGCGATCGAAGTCGAAGATTGCAAACACTAGAGTTTTGTTCATGGCATCGGCATACGGGACGTTCTGTATATAAACACATATTTTAATGGCAAGCCGTTGTCATTTAAAATAAATACCATATGTTACATTTGGTTTCACTTGCCTTGAATACGAACTGCTCGTTAAAAACGGGGCTCAATGTTTTCCGATGGACTTTAGTCTCGAATTTCTTCTTCTTGTCGGGTAGAAGGTAGACCTTCACGTAGGGGTCGGACGTGCCGCCCATGTCCAGAGCAGGCAGGTCTTCGGCTTGCATCACCGTCACAGCCAGACTGTTGCTGTTAAAGTCGTATTCCAGCTGCAAACCACAAAGAGATTTGCAACGTTCTGTACTCAGTAAAATTAGTAATAGTCCAAAGTAAATTGGCTGTGATTGAAATCCAACACTAAATTCTACGTAACGATCTGTGACAAGTCATAAATGGCTTAACGAGTTGTGGGGTAAATGACATTATCTACGAGAGCTACAACACGAAGTGCTACGATGAGACGAAGAATGAGGACCTCTAACTGTTAATACTTATTACAACTGCAAGTTAAAGCTTGAACTATTTCCATGTCATTAATGAGGCACAGTAATGCTGCTAAATGTATGTGCTTAATGGTTAAGGAATGGCTGTGTATAGAAAAATTGAGTTAGCGTTTGAATAATGTGATTTTGTCACCTCGTGTCTGGTGTACCAAGCACAGTGCGTCTAGTGGGTCGTCATCCTCCGTTGTGTGGCACAAGTACACTTTACCAACCTTGTACTGCAGTTTCCCTAACTTCTGCTCTTCCTTCTTGGAGTCTCCGTCGTCCGGCTCCTCGGCATTCTCCGTGAGCTCCTCCATGTCAGGCTGAACCTACATGCACGTCCCGCGGCAAATTTCACATGAATTTGGTATTTCTTATCAATAAATTACTCTAGCCAGTTTAACATTATACAACATTTTCTGATGCAGTTTTTGAATCTTTTCCAGTGAAAAGATTTAGTAGGAATCTATTGTTCTCTGAAATCGGGTGATGAATGTTAGTAAATATTTGGGTAAGACTTAGTATTCTTGCTTACTTATTCCTTCCTCTACATAAGCACTATTATTTGGATACATCCTCCATTGCGCCTGTGTTAGAGTTTGGATTTATTTTCAAACAGAACTCCGCGCTCCTACTATATTATCAATTAACTGAAGCAGAAGTTGAGATCTGAAAATATATTGTGAAAATCTTTAACGAAAATAAATGACATAATGTACGAAACGTTACCTTCTCCTTGTATGCCGAACCTAGGAGTTGGACGGATTTGAGATCGACACCTTTCATGCCTTTCTTGCCATCCTTAGACCTTCTCTTGCGGAAACACCGCCTGATGCAGCAGAAGCATATCCCGAGCACCAAGACGCCGACTCCTGCGCATCCAAATACATATGAGTAATAGGTAAAACACAATCGTGATTCCCTCATCTTATAATCTAGACAAGTATCTACTACATACCTACTATTTAAAAATCTAATTAGGTAATGAAAACCCTTATTTTTTGAAGCCGTTAAACTAACTTACCGACTAAAATGGCAACTAGCTGCCAAGTTTCCATGTTCATGTTTCTTGCGATCTCCGCTGCCTTCTCGCTGATGGACTCCTGCGTCGGAGGCGGCGCGGTGCTGCCGGAGGGCGACATTGAAGACCCGGTCTCGGCTAGGGCATTATTCAATACTTACGCTTACATACCACATTAATGTATATGAAAACGCATGAGAAAGTTAACAAAATGTATGGATTGTAAAAGTAGTTTAGGCCGTAATTTTTTTTATAAACTACCCTATTTTTGAACTTTTTACACAGGGGTTTTGTTCGTCCGAGAACTGAGAAATATTATAAGTATCATATGAGTCTTACAATAATTGAAACGTATTAAAATTCAGTCTTATGTATCATGTTATATAATTATAGTACATAGGTATATCTACCAAATCGTCTCCATCTTAACATAATATTGAATTCATATTTATCCTCAAACTTACCAACAATCTCTGTGGTGGAGCTCATCTCTTCAGTTGCGCTCTCTGACGAGGCTGCCTCGCGGCGCCACCGGAGCAGCGCTCCCAGGAGAGGCGACATTGTCTGTGCAAATAACAAATCAATGTTTAATGTTATATTCAATAGGGTGAGCAGGAACCTATATCGAGAAAGTATTCGATACATAAACTGGCAAATTTGTTTTAGATTTGATCAGTACTCCTACAATAGGGCAAGCACAATAATTTGAACGGTTTGTATCGTTAACATATCGATCAAGGTAACCGTTCGCGCACGCATCTTGTCGCTGTTGCAAGGCGCTGATTAATTTAAAACAAATTTGACAGTTAACGCATCGAATACTTTCTCGATAGAGGTTCCTGCTAGCCTACAGTATGACAAATTGACGTCACCTGAAACTTGGCAGTAGGTAAGTAAGATATTATTATATTTCGATATTAGAAGACAGCTCTACCAAAGGCCCCAGTACCGCGCCAGCCTGGGTTGGCCTGTTATGCTGCGGTGTGCTGTTATGTGGCGCGACAGACAGCGCATAAATAGTTTTTTTTTAATCAATAGCTCGGCTTTTTATCGCTGAATTTAGGTGCAATAAAAATCAATTACTCTGGCAACGTTTTAAGCTTACAACAGCTTCATATTTCTACTACAAACTGAGGAAGTCTTTAAGCTTTACTGAGACTCTTTAGGTATAATGCTGTGCTTTAAGGTTGGGTACATAGCGAGCTTCCGTAAAATACGCGGGTTTTCGTCAAAAAGTTAAGCCGTAATTACAAATAATTATAAGCCAGAAAAAATACAGTGATCATTTTGTATTCTATTCTGCTTGTACGGAATGCATTTTACCATATACCTACCTTGTATACATGTATAATGTAAAAATACAAGTGGGAGTAAATGAAAGCCATCCCGCTGTGGCTGTAAAGTCTTAACTCGAGAGAGACCATGCCCACCACATCTTGTGTAGACGCGACTGATTATGGTTTGTAAGGTATCAGATTAAAATATTAGACGTTTGTACTAACTAGTCTATATATTATGTAGGTATACTCGTATTAGTCTTATATATTATGCACGCAAGCAAAAAGTTAATTATCACGAATGACCTAAAATCTCAGTGAGTAGGTATATATACCTAAAATATAATAAAATGAAACAGACCTAAAATAATGACTAACTTACAACATTATAATGATATTCAGAGAATTCAAAAATGAGAGTATCGGGTTAAATGTCTCATCTAAAAATATACCCTGCCTACGCATATTAGGAAGGGCAGGCAAGCGAAGGACGGGTTTAATTGACATAATATTATCTTTTTAAATCCCTAGATATAGCGTGACACTGGATATGTCACTAATCTTACGTTGCGTCACGTTGTTTGTCCGCGATGGACTCCTAAACCACATACCTAACCGATTTCAATCAAATTTGCACACCGTGTGGTGCAGTTTGATCTAACTTGCAAGATAGGGTAGCTTACATCTCAATTTACGGGTAAGTACCTATAGTCGCAATAACAAAAACCTTAGCCACAGCAACGCGTGGCCGTGTCTGCTAGTATAATATAAATAGCTAAAGCAAAGTAATTAAGTAAGTTGGTTCAAAACTGATGTTAGGTAAATGTAATTGATTATTTCGAAAACTAAAGTCAAATAATTATTTATCACATTATTATGTTACCTAAACACATTATTATTACAGCTTACCTACTGTCGCCTAATGTTGATGAAATAATGTTAATGGCCAGTCATCCAAAAAATCGACTTTACTCTGGAGAGCTCTCCAGAGTAAAGTCGATTTTCTGGGGATGCGACAATGTACAATTCCTTTTACTTATGTGGAAAAGGTTACACGAGGCTGGACAGTTCTTTATTGATTTACGCCATCCGCGTCTTTAGGATTAATCCCTACCTACGTATTTTCATGGAGATAACGTAGGTATGTAGTTGTTTACCGTTGATCTCATAAATATTCAAAATTACCCAGAACCGATTTGAAATGTAAATTTTGATAGAAACTTTACGGGAGTTGGTTTTGTTGAAGGTACGTTAAAGTAAAAATATCTGGATGACCGAGCTTTGCTCGGTATTTTTTTTTATTTTTATAAATTGTGTTTTTTGGAAATTATATTTAAGTACGAATTACTAATAAAATGATGAAATATGAATAATATTTTTCCATCATACCGATAGAATATTTTATGAGCCCCTGAAACCCCCTATATACTGAATTTCATGAAAATCGTTGGATATATATATATATACTAGCGGCGCCCCGCGGTTTCACCCGCGTTTCACATTATAACACACGGTGGCTGTTAAATACGACTTGTAACATTGTGTCAGAGAAAAATACTGAAGTTAGGTAGTTTTTCACAGTTATTATCACACTGCGATGGACAGTGAAATAGTGATGATGATGATGACATTGTAGCCTATATTGTGTGTCTTAATTATCTGCTTACAACATATCATGCAAATTAAGGTCTATCTACTTTTTAAGTTTTCGTTCCACTGTGTGTTAAGGGTGGCGGTTTAAACTAATGCCAAATTTAATGCAAATGGGGTAGTTTTTCATAGTTTTTATTGCATTATGGAAAACGTTTATGTTTATGATGATGACTTATACTCGTAGCCTATGTCCAAAATTGGGAGATAACCTATCTGCGTACCAAATTGAACAAATTTAATGATTTGAAGAACTAACAAACATACACACATACATACATACATACAAACTCTCAAACTTTCGGCTTTATAAGATTAGTAAATTCGCTCTATCTCTCGCTCTCTCCCTCTATCTCTCGCTCTCTCCCTCTCCCTCTATCTCTCGCTGTCTCCCTCTCCCTCTATCTCTCGCTCTCTCCCTCTATCTCTCGCTCCCTCCCTCTATGTCTCGCTCTCTCCCTCTATCTCTCGCTCCCTCCCTCCATCTCTCGCTCTCTCCCTCTATCTCTCGCTCCCTCCCTCTATTTCTCGCTCTCTCCCTTTCCCTTTATCGCTCGCTCTCTTCCTCTCCCTCTATCTCTCGCTCTCTATCTCCCTCTATCTCTTTCCCTTTCCCTTTATCTCTCTATTTATGTTCCTATATACTTCTCCGTCTATCTCTTTCCCTCTAACTCTATCTTTCTCCCTCTCCCTCTATCTATCTCTTTCTTTAACTTGTATCCATTATTATCTATCTCCTTGCCAAATTGCACTACCATTTGCCGTCCGTAGGGGATGCAACTAAAGAATACCTCATAATTTCAACCCCTTACTTTGTCCCCTTTAGGGATGATTTTGCAAAAAAGCTGAGACCCGTATTTCTTTATTTCCTACCAAAAGCCTAAATTTAAATTTTCAGATTCCTAACTTGAAGAATTATTAATTACCCATACAAACTTTCAACCCCTATTTCATCCCCTTCGAGATTATTTTTTGAGACAAAAGAAGAAGCCTATGTCCGTTTCATAGGTCCAATCTACCCCTATACCAAATTTCATCGAAAACGGTCCAGCCGTTTGAGCGTGAAGAGCTAACAAACATACACACATACACACACACACACACACACACACACACACTTTCGGCTTTATAATATTAGTAAGATATATATATATACTAGCGGCGCCCCGCGGTTTCACCCGCGTTATACGTACAACACCTATAGGTAGCTATTTGAAAGGTTTGTGCATATTATAGTGTCATCATAGTTAGCCTCCGAGTACTGAGGCGACAGTCTGTGCATTAGTTTAGCTTCCGATATCGGTCGCTAAGGCCTAACGTACCGAAAATGAAACAGTATGAAAGCCCTATATTATATAAGTTAGGATGAAACCGAGATCGTGGGACAAAGTTAAACGTACCTAATCTTACTACAACAATGTGAGTTAGTGTGTGCGTTTGTTTATCAGTCACATAATTATGGCATAATCCTATCTATAATATATGCCACCTCTACCTCTTTCCCTCTCCTTCTACCTCTATATCTTTCCCTCTCCCTCTATCTCTATTTATTTCCCTCTCCACTCTCAATCTCTATCTTTCTCCCTCTCCCTCTATTTCTATATATTATGTACTTCCCTCACAATCTATCTCTTTCCCTCTCTCGCTCTCTTCTCGCTCTCTATATATCTCTGTCTTCCGAGATCTCTCTTCCTTTATTTCTACATATTTCCCACTCACTCTATCTCTCCTTCTCACGCTCTCTCTCTCCCTTTATCTCCTTTTCTCTTCCTTTTTCTCTCTCCCTCTTCCTCTTTCGATCGCTCTCCTTTTATTTCTATATGTATCCTCTCAATCTATCTCTCTCCCTCTCTCGTTCTCTCTCTCTATCTCTCTCTTCCTATATATTTCCCACTCACTCTATCTCTCCCCCTCACTCTCTCACGCTTCCTTTATATCCTTCCCTCTCCCATTATCTCTCTATCTATATACTTCTCCCTCAACCTCTTTCTCTCTCACTCTATCTCTCTCCCTCTCCCTCTATCTCTGTCTTTATCTTGTATCCATTATTATCTATCCCCTTGCCAAATTGCATTACGATCCGTTCAGCCGTTTATTGTGGTAGGTACGTAGGGGGTGCATCTTAATAATACCTCATAATTTCCACCCCTTGCTTTGCCCCCTTTAGGGATGATTTAGCGAAAAAGCTGAAACCCGTATTTCTTTATTTCTTACCAAAAGCCTAAATATAAATTTTCAGACTCCTAACTTGAAGAATTATTAATTACCCATACAAACTTTCAACCCTTATTTCATCCCCTTCGAGAATATTTTTTGAGACAAAAGATAGCCTATGTCCGTCTCGTAGGTCCAATCTATCCCTATACCAAATTTCATCGAAATCGGTCCAGCCGTTTGAGCGTGAAGAGCTAACAAACATACACACATACACACACACACACACACACACTCACAAACTTTCGGCTTTATAATATTAGTAAGATATATACAAGAATTGCTCATTTAAGATATAAGATAAGGATTATTAGGACCATAGAGAATCTAGGATTATGACAAAAGAGAAAAGATATCAGGCAAGTACTACTTAATTTCGGTAGCCTACTTACCTATCACAGACCGCACTGACCTCAAAAGAAGCATTTTGTACAAGTGCCAACAATGGTGAGGAATAGGAATGGGCTTAGGTACATTAATATTGTATCTGTGTCAGTTTGCTAAGATATTGAAAATTTGGTTAATGTTAGGAGCGAGTTAGGTTCCTTCCTAATTAAACATAAGGTATAGGTATAGCTGTAAAAAAGCATAGGTGACGCTTTTAGAACAAATAAAAACCAGCTGATACTGCGTGCAGTCATTTAATAACTAGGTACATACTTTTTACACTAACTATGTAATAAATTATATTAAGTATTTGCGATGTTTCATCTACTCCGTTTCACGGAAAAACAAATAATGTGCTATTTACAGACATCAGATATGTACTCGTACATAAAAACATATAGTTATAGAATCTACTCATATTTAGGGAACACAATAATAATACGAGCATTGAGCATCGAGTACCAAATCACTAAGTTCAATCTCAGCTGTAACCTTGTCTAAAAATCTGTTGGTATAGTGAACTGGCCTAAATCAGGACTGGGTATAATACCTACCAACCCACTCCCGATTTATACGAGTATATCATACATTTCTGTAAAACGGAAGGCTTTTACACCACCGATCTATAGAACATGTTCGCGCTATAATAGAACCTATCTGCTAGCTGTTAAGGTTGAAATTTATTATTTGTCTTAACTTGGACTGTCGGAACACTTGACCTAGAATTTCATATTGTTCATGAAAATTCCTTTCAGCCTCACCCGAAGTGCAAGCGATAGAGAGCTCATTTTCTAATTCACTAATTAATTACATTGAAAAATCTATGTAGTCTTTATTATACTTTGTATAGAGGTACCTTTTATATCTACGTTAACCTATGTTTGATATCTGCAAATATAACTTAAAAATGTTACCTACAGATTTTTTGTCTATACATCTACTTATATTTGCATGATTTCAGTTAAGAACGGTTGTAGCCACCACAAACTAAGTAAGTAGGTATACCGTAGTATTGATAATTCAAAAGTAGGCAGGTATAAAACTACAGTATTTAAAGAAGTAACTTATTTTACGATTTATTAAAAAAGACGACGTAAGCCATACCAGTCCCCGAAAATAAAACACGCCTACGCTAACGCCGCGATGTTAGGAAATATACACTCAATGAAAAATGTAAACCGTCATGGCAGAACCGAAACCTTTGCTTGCCGAATTTCACGATCGTAGTTATAGCTATCACTAACCTTTGAGTTGTTCCACCACTGGACCAAATGTCTGTCGTTCAAGCAATTCCTATTTCGATGGTCACTTTGCACAAGTTTTGTACATTTCTGTCGAATTTTATATTCGACTGGAGCCTCAGCTCTTTACCGAAGAGAGGATGGCGAAGGTGCGCGCGCAGCCAATCGATTGCCGCTGCGCGATGCGATGCCACTACGAGCACAGTTCCTGGCCAAGTCACGATGTTTACGTCATTCATTGCGTACATTGACGACTAAGCTTGAAATGTTAGAAGTTTATAGTACGCAAATCTTTCTACAGCAATTAATGTATCGTATGTATTTTTGATAGAGTGCGGTTTTGAACAACGCTATTTTTTATACGGGTACAAATGAACGAAAGTTGAAATTATTGAAATAAAAATAATTTATGAGCTGAAAAGGCATACCTATCTACAGTTTCGAAGTAACAGCTATATATTATTTTGGTACAAAATCAGCAGGTAATTGCGCAACTGATAGAATTAACAACACAAGAAAAGGCGCTATTAAACAATGTATCTAAGTATACCTAGCAAACGAATTCCATAACAGTTATGTCTGCTCACCACATATACCTACTTACCTACTTATGAAATAGCGATCCAGTAATAATTGAGAAGCGCCATATAGCAGAGACACTCAACACATCACGCTTAGTATATAAACATTTAATACGACTACAACCTTGTAGCCTCTCAAGAACATTTCATACAAAATTAACTGATTCCTTAATTTCTAAACTAACATCATAATACAGAGTACAACACAGTATATTTTACTTATATATCAGTAAAGTAGTTGTTGTCTCAATTTTGCTATCTACTGAATTTTTAACGTCGCTATAAACGAGTTGCCAATCGCTATTTATGCTATGCCAAAGAAAGAGGTGAGTAGGTAAGATTTTCCTCGAAATGTTTTGATCAGTAGTAGGTAGGTATACTTAGTTAAAATATAATAAAATAAACAAAAGATAGACGAGAAAAACAAAGATTTTCTATCTTATTTCTCTAGAGGTTTCCTACAGACGCCGTTTCTCCCACGCGAAAGACTTCATCACCCCCGGAGATTAAAGACGAGTCATGTTGCTAACGTTAATAGGTTGGCTTATAACAGCTTTCGATTTCACTTATCGCATTTATTATTTGATCGGTGGTGTCTGGAAAGTTTAGGTATTGAACAAAGAAGGGGTCTACGACCTTAATGCATTTGGGTTGAAATAACGAAGCATATTTATAAATAATGCATTCTGTGCAATACTTAGGTATATTGATTTATACTAGCGGCTTCTTGCGATGGGCGGGATGTTATCGATGACGTTGACCTGTTAGGTAAGCTTCTATGACCAACCTATCGGAGCACCGGTGGGTCCGAAAGATAATCAGTTTTTCACGGGGTTGAGACCGTATTTTATCATGGAATTATTATAACCAGTTTCATAAAAATAGCACTCTTATACCCTATAATTGAGTTTGTTACTATTACTCTTATGTAGGGTGTGACATAAGTGAGGAAGCTACTCTTACAGATTACTTACCTTTACTACCGTGCATGCTAAAGTGAAGGTGTTTAACGGCCCATTAAACTGCTCATAGACAGGTTATTATTGCCTCGTGAGGAGATGTTGTCAGCTTCATAAAGTTAATCACTACATACCTAATATAAAACAAAGTCGCTTTCTCTGTCCCTATATCCCTATGTACCTATGCTTAAATATTTAAAACTACGAAACGGATTTTGATGCGGTTTGTTTTAATAGATAGAGTGATTGAAGAGGAAGGTTTATATGTATAATAACGTAATGATACTCGTGCGAAGCCGGAGCGGGCTGCTAGTTAGGAATATAACACTGTTACAGAAATGCAATTAAACTATTTTAGTTAAAATAATCTGTATGGAATACTGAACAAAATTAGAGTGCGTGCATATTTGCTGAACACTTACTCGTATGTTCTCTATGGCAGTTAGGATCGATACAACTATATAATTATGTTTTGAAGTTTAAGAAGTAATGCGCTAGTTGTGCAACGTGCTATTCAACATAATAGACATGTATATACCTAATAGTTATCTGCAAGGAAAATATTTTCCGCAAAACAATTAGTTCGACTTCTGACGGTCGTGTAACCACCTCCATTCCATCCCTGCATCGCAATCTTCAACTATTTAGATGAATGAACATAAATCTCATTCTTGAGGTTTACAGCCCATGACAGCATTTTGTTAATAGCTACTGCTATGACTTGCGTGTTTGCTGTCAGCAGGATATTAGGTAGGTATATATAAAAACATTCTGTGACTGACCCAAGAATTGGGACCAATTGCTCAGAAATCACAAGGAAGTCGCGGTGAAGGAGTTCGCATGCTCGCATCTTTGCCCAACCATACTCTACATAAGTGGGGCTGAAATAGAAATACGACGGCGCGACGCGGCGTAGGATGACTAAATATGGTATTTCTCAACTCGTCTCAACTTTACAGAGCAAACCTTACTCTGAGCTATTTTCTTTAACAGTAAGTACATTAGTAGGATCTATATTTATCAAGGCATGTCGCTGAGTGACTGCGGGAGACGTCACTACACAAAAGATGGGCGCCTGCTATCGCCTTCCATGTCTAAACTGGCTTTCACAGAGAGGAAAGGGGCTACTGATGGTCGGATAATAGGGTATGTGATAAAATTAAGCCTTCCTATGGAGGTCTATTATCTGAACGGTTTTTAAAATACCTTGTCCGGAATTAAAAATCATCAAAGTTAAACACGCGCCCACGAACTACCAACTATGAAGCAGCGTTACCAACATTTCAAACCATCTCCAAAATATTACCTAGGTTTATTTATATAATACATAATAAATCTTTGAATGCATTAAATCATAGCTTCACTAATTTACGAAATCATAACCTCCTAACAGAAAATCATCTAGATTAAATTATTTTATGTCCGAAGGTAACAGAGGTCTGGTAGAGATACGAGTAGGTATTGGAAAAAGCTTGAAATGCTGGCAATGATCCGGACCTGAAAGGCGAGAGTCAGGTATCTATTATATAGCCGCGGTGAGATGGTATCCTCGGTCTTATTGACAGAACGCCTACGACTGTAAAGCTTTAGAAGTCTCTAGTGCCTTTCTAATTAAAGTATTTGTGGTGTATATACATAACATTCTCTCAAACATACAAAAAGCTGATCCGTGGTACCTATTTATTACTAGGCATGTAATCGAAATTAATTATATATTAAAGAATATATATTCGTATGATTCCGTCAATGAGCCCGCAGATCGCAGGCATTGCTGAGTTAGGGCCGTACTTTCCTACTTTGAAACGATTAGATAATTAATCATTGTGAATTAAATTTTTCAGGCTCGGTCTGATTGCCATTATTTTATTTTGTGTATTATTCAGTGAGATAATGCTTCAGGTTCAATTAAAAATTATTTTTTTATATTCCGGATAATACGCAAGCTTCCCAAGGGAATGTACTCAGAATGGGCCCAAAAAGCAAAATGCCTGTAGGTACCTACCAACCTATCGAATTACACGAATTACACGAACAAACCAAAAAAAAAAAGTTAATGATGCAGTTCGATTGTAGAGACTTTAAACTATATTCCTAGTCGTTTTTTTGTTCAAAAATCAACTCTCCTACCTTAATATAGAGGGGTGAATCAAGCGACATGTCTTAAAATGTTAGGTTCTATGCATTTTATCGCTTTGTAATACCAAACTAAGCGCCTAAGTCGCTATTCCAAAATACAATAAATAAGGTTTTATTAAACATAAACGAATTAAATCCTGAGACATTCGACTTAATTCGTTGTTTCATTATTAAACAACTATAAATCTAAAATGCAAAATCAAATTACCCACCAAAAATAGGCGCATAGTTCGTTATTGAGTATCCATTGGTTCATCTATTTCATTGATTGAGAATCAAACAATCATTATAGCCCAGTGGAATTAGCTATAAAATAGGGCTAAAATCGCAATGCTTGATGTGGTACTGCATTTTTGGTAGGTTGTATGGACTAGTAAGGATATGGTATACCTAAATCCATATTAGCAACTTTGGAAAACTTGTGCTAGCTTGGCAACACGCAAAAAAACTTTGAAGTTTTGAGACTTTTCTCACTTTTTTGCTCTATAAGTCATATACTATGCGTTTTGGACAAGTGCACTTCTGGACTTTTATAAGGTTAATAAGATTTGCAAAAATTGAAACCCAAACGCAGCTCTATAAACCCTATAACGATCAAACTGTGGCCCTTCAAATACAGTAAGTTTTTCCGGAAAAATTACTATTTTAAGTTTTGCTTCCGTTCGAAGCAGAATATTGGTAAAATCCCTGGTCCTATGAAAAAATTCACTGAAACAATGATGTAGTACGATTAACTAGCTTTCAGTATAGCAAGGTGGCCACAAATTAAAACGTATTTCTATCCTTTATTATATAATTTAATGCATTATGCGCCAATTTTTCAAACCCCACTTTTACCTTCAAGATTGTAAGTGAACTATTAGTATCACAGACTTCGTCTTGTACCATTAAATGAAAGTTGATTAAACGTACAAAAACATTGTATTAGTGACCTTTTTCAAAGGACGAGGGATTTCACCAATATTTAGCTTCGGACGGGAGCAAAACTTAACAGTGTCATTTTGCCGGGTAATGGACCACATTATTGAAGGGTCATAGCTTGATCCTTATAGTTTCGTTTGGGATTAAATTGGTGCAAATTTAATTGACTTTATAAAAGGACTGAAGTACGTTTGTCTAAAACGCATCGTTTACGACTTTTAGGTTGCATGTTTGGATTTATACTAGGTACACTAACATAACTGTTCTACAACACACCAAAAATGCAGTACAACAAGCTTCGCGATTTTAATATTTAATTCCACTGGGCTATTGAGTAAAAATTGCTTTACGTTTTCGATTTTTTATGAAGTATACTTATTTTCATTTATTCAACCGTTTTTCCGATTGTTTTGTTGTCAAAAACAAGTTTTTGTTTATTTTAGGTAAAATATAACTAGTTTGCCTTTGGATATAATCTCTTTATACCCTTCATTACCCCCAAAACTAAATTGTATAAACGTATTAAATGACAAAATGGCGCCTGATTCCATACTGCAATTTTAAAATCGTACAAATAATGCAAAACGTAATATGGAATTAAGCGGAAAAATGACAATATCTTCTATACTATGCATTATACAAAAATATGTTCTTTTATGAAATAAAATATACATAATAATATATCACATAAGTAAAAATCACACCAATAACATAAATATTGTGCTCTCAGCAGCATATTTAAATTTCAAAACTTTGTAGCTCTTTTTCTCAGTTTTACTGATTTGTCGCTTCTTCCGTTATTTCATAACGCCGTCCAATTTACGATTCGTTGTTTTCAGAGAAGGGAAGATCCAAATCTCATTTTACATTAATGAAAGCCTTCTTTTTAATATTTATTATACGCCCAAGTTTATTTCCTTTTTTCTATTTCTCCTCATTTTTTGTCGTTTACCTACTAAAACAGCAGAACACTACGAATTGATATAAATGATAAAAGATATTTAAGTTGAAAAGTAAAATGAAATGTGGTATAATTTGGAGAAGTCTACCAGAGACCAGTAACACAATTTACAAAGTTTACGGGGGTCTCAACTAGGGATGTCATGGATATTACTTTTCGGAAGGGAATTAACCCTTTTTTGAAAAGGAATAATCAAGAATGGAGGCGCCTTCAGAGGCTCGGTCGCTTCTGCAAGTCAGCAACTTCTTTTTATTTTGTGGGGATATGGGTTATTTTTTTGATTTGTTATCCGGATTATTGAATATGGCAATCAATAATATTCTCAGTCTCTACTAGAAACAGATAAGATATAGTATAGATAGTGGTTCTGTATATTTATTGACACACTAGAAGCGCCTCCCGGTTTCAAACGCGTTAATTACTATCCCGCGGGAACCGTTAATTTTTACGGGATAAAACGTAGCCTATATCACCTGGTTAATGTAGTTTCCCAACAGTGAAAGAATTTTCCATATCGGTTCAGTAGTTTCGGAGCCTTTTCAGTGCAAACAAACAATCAAATCTTTCCTCTTTATAGTATTAGTAGATATATATATTAGTACTAGCTGTGCCCGCAACTTCGTCCGCGTGGAATAGTGATAAAATTCACCTTTTAAACCTTCCCTGGACTTCCACAAATCATTCAAGAGCAAAATCAGCCAAATCGGTCCAGCCGTTCTCGAGTTTTAGCGAGACACACGAATAGCATTTGATTTTTATATATATAGATAGAATACCACATTATTAAAATTATATTTATGTATACTTATCTATTGCTATAAAGGGTTTTATCCTTATTAAGGACTATATTATTATTTACAAAATTATGGTGTTGTAAACTTTTGTTTAGGTACATTGTTTCATATCGTATTCGGTATTCGCCATTGACGTGCGTCGCTGAGGACCTACCGAGAGTGGTCTACCTAATATAAGTCAAATTAAACAATAGACGTGACTGATACGGCATTCGCAGTGAAATAATCATATTTACATGCGAGATAACGGCAGTGTCACGGGCAACACTCGTAATAATAATATCAAATAAATACTTCACTGTTATTAAATAAGAGAGAATGTCGCGTATGATGATAGGTAGGTAACCCTTTATCATTAATTATTTGTCAAGCTTCGTATGTTCTTCGCCGCAGTAAAACTTTTACGGTCTTACCACAATAGATTTAAACCAGAATTGACCAGATGAGTCTAAATATTTTCTCCGCAAATCGATGTCTAACCCTCGGTTTTTCTAACTCAATAACAAATTCACAAGTCTAATCATTAGGAATGTCAGGATTTAGTAAGAAAACGCGAGTGTTACACGTCGATTTTTAGGAAAGAAAATTTTAGAAACTTCTGTTTCATTTGTTGTTCAAGAAAGCTTTCACAATTTCTTCATATTATTAGGTCAGATGATTTTTTCTTGAAAGTATTATTTTCTGGTCTCTGTAATCCTGCGTTCGAAGCAAAATTATGTTGCTTGTATTAAGATTTGTTTGGATGAAATTACTTACAAATGGAAAGGGGGATATAAAATTTCCAAAAAAAACTGTATTTATAGGTTTATTTGATTGGTATTTGGCTACGAATTATTATCAAAATTAACTTTTAATCTAGTCGTCGACAAATTGGGAGTACAAATAAAAAATCTACTAAATCTACGATGTGCCACATTCAATACTCGCTCTGATACCTTTTCTGTATGTAGAGTGTAGCTGCATAATTTATTGTCGACCAGTAAACCTCCATCCATCCGTCAATTAGGTTGATTCAGAAACCTTTTACTACTCTTTGAATCTTTGAATCTTTGAATCTCACTCTTTGAATAAGCGTATACAACTATACATAATATAAGGGTAATAAAGATACCACCTAGGGTCCTTTGTTTTTTTTTCATATACATAGTAATTTCAGGCTTAAAAAGATATAGGTAGGTTATTGGGCATTGTTGATCGCCGTCGGTATATTCATAATAAAATGATTTTTAACTAAGGCATTTCAAGACAAATTCCCGAGCCCAGGCCAATGTAACAATTCCGGTTGTCCACTTTTCAAATCTTATTATTAGAGTTTAAACAAATACACAGCCCACTAGTAAATAATTATACATAACAAAACCGTCGAATGTGAACAAAACTGAAACTATTGTACATATTGTACCTATAATATTAATTCCATGGGATTAGTATTTTATTTCCATCAATAAATTGGTGTTATTTTAGTTTGTTGATCGGTAAGTACTACAATATATTATTGTATCTTGTGTTAGATACATCTAATGACGTTTCTTTATCGAACCCCAGCTAGCTATCCGTTTAGACTAAGTATATAAGATAGGGCCTTAAGTTCATCTCCTTTTCAGTTGTCTGGTAAACAAAATGGTAATTAAGGAAATATATTTAGCTAAAATTAATCTACGCCCACGCACAGTTCATAGAAAGCACATGAAACGAAGATAAAGATTTAAATGACATAATGAGGACAGGCTGTACTAAATACACTTCTAACACACGAATAACTTCCGTTTCATCTTTTTATGAGTATACCATATTTATAACTAAACATGAACTACCTACCTACGTAAAATAATATAAATCCTTCGAAAAATCACCTTGTTGAAACCTTGAAAAAGAAGAAGAAAAAAACGCCTTATGAAGCTCATATTTTCCAGACACTTCATGAGCTTTTATAATTGGCTCATGGTGATGAGCGCAGTGCAGCGCAAGACGCACATTTTGCGTTGAAAAGATCTGAGTGGCACTGTAGTTGCTGTCGTAGCTATCGCCGTCAAATGAACGATCTGTCTATTCTCGTTACACTGTTATATTGACAAAAATGACTATAACAAACCGATATTTATGACGACTCCTCAAACATTGACCTTCCCGTAGCAAAAACGTCCCAGTAAGTAATAACTTACCCAAAATTACATTACTTCTGCCTACGTATAGACGTAGGCCGAAGTAATGTAATTTGTGTTTGTAATGTTTTGTGTATCATTGAAATACATTATAGTAACTTTTTGTCAAACCACTTCCGTAGTGCAGTCCAAAACAGAGGTACTTTTCCCATGAAACTAGGTACATACCTAGAGAATAGAGATTCATAGGTTCAACTGAATAAAATCTCCCATACACCAAAACTACCAACAGCGACATCTCTGGACCTGCTAAGCCAGCAGCTATGATCCGCCATAATATAAAAAGTTGGCGATGGTGGCCAATGCATCTAGTAAGTACCTAATATACCCATTTTAACGCTCATAAAGTTATTAAGACGAAACTGAATCCAAGAGGTCCAACGTAGTGGGTAGTAGAACAGTAAAACCTAAGTTTAGTACCTACTGTTGGTAATAATACAAAACGAATTAGCATTGTCACTCTGATGTTTATAGCGACTCCAATCTTTGTTTATTATAATGATTTTAAGCAGAATATCTAAGTATTACTAAATCGAAGGTGGAGTAAGTGCACACGAAAGCCTAAATACGTCCACAGCGATGGAGCCTCGGACAAATTATATAAACCGATAACAAATAATTCTAGTAAATAACTAAACAACTAACAACTAAACTGTTCTATAAAAATAAACGTGAAAAGAGCTGTTTCATGAGTTCATTTTGCCAACTAACCAATTTATCGATTAGCCAAAGCTGGACTGTCACGGCGACTGCTACAACTTTCAATAGGGAGCACGTTATTTTGAGGGGAACCGTGTTACTGAATAGAAATATAAACATTGACATACGAGTAAGCAATTCACGTATTTATATTCCTGATCCGTATATATATTATATACATTTGTTACCGTATGGATCTGCCATAACAGCCATACATGAGCGCCGAGTGGGAGGTTCTTTATTCTGGTAGTAGTGTAAAATATGTATAAAAAAACTACAACTCACCTTCTCTGATATTGTCACTAAAGAGAATGAACACTTCGTTGCAATCCCATCACGCAGGTGAAGCTGTTTGAGGGCGTTGTGAAGGCTTATCGCAGTCTCGCAAAGTACACCCGTCGCGGTTTACGTCTGAAGCCGGACTGAAACTGAGGGGCGCTGGCATCGCTAGCGTGGGAGATCTCAGCGCTTTCAGCAATGCCAACAACGCTGAATGTAGTTTTATAAAGAACTAGCTGATACCCGCAACTTCGTTCGCATTTTTATATAAAATGTAAACTGTTTAGAAAATCAATTGATGTCGCGGGGAACAGTTATAGGTAAGAATATATCTGTCTCTTTCTCACTCCCTTTTCCTCTATCTTTCTCCCTCTCTAGCTCTTTTTCTATCTTTCTCCCTCTTTCGCTCTTTCTATCTCTCTTCCTCTACCTCCATCTCTTTCCCTCTCCCTATATCTCTATATCTTTCCCTATCTTTCTATCATTAATATCCCTCTCCACTCTCAATCTCTTGCGTTCCCTCTCCCTGTCCATCTCATCCATTATATTTATTTCCCTCACCCTCTCCGTCTATATCTCTTCCTTTCCCTCCTTCGCTCACTCCCTCTCCCTCTATTTCTATATATTTCGCACTCAATCTCTCTCACCTATTTCCACCCACTCTCCCCTCCTTCTAGCCCCACTCTCCCCTCTTTCACTCCCACTCTCCACTGTCTCCCCCCACTCTACCCTCTTTCTCCCCCACTCTCCCCTCTTTCTCCCCCCACTGTATCATCACTTTCTATTCACTCTACACTCTTTCTCACCCCACTTTTCCCTCTTTCTCAACCCACTCTCCCCTCTGTCTCCCACCCCTCTCCCCTCTTCCCCCCCACTCTTCCCTCTTTCTCCCCCCACTCTCCCCTCTTTCTCCCCCCACTCTCCCCTCTTCCCCCCACTCTTCCCGCTTTCTCCCCCCACTCTCCCCTCTTTCTCCCCCCACTATACTCTCATTCTCCCCGCTCTCCCTTCTCTATCTCCCCACTCTACCCTTTTTCTCACCCCACTCTCCCCTATTTCTCCCCCGTTCTATCCTCATTCTCCCCTCTACCCTCATACCCCACTCTCCCCTCTCTATCTCCCCACTCTCCCCTCTTTCTCACCCCACTCTCCCCTCTTTCTCCCCCCTCTAACCTTTTTCTCACCCCACTCTCCCTTCTTTCTCCCCCCAATCTCCCCTATTTTTCCCCCCACTCTCCCCTCTTTCTCCCCCCACTCTCCCCTCTTTCTCCCCCCAATCTAACCTTTTTCTCACCCCACTCTCCCCTCTTTCTCCCCCCACTCTCCCCTCTTTTTCCCCCCACTCTGTCCGCTTTCTCCCCCCACTCTCCCCTCTTTCTTCCCGCTCTCCCCTCTCTTTCTCCCCACTCTACCCTCTTCTCCCCTCACTCTACCATCTACTCCCTCTTTCCCCCACTTTACCCCTTTCTCCCCCTCCTCCCATCGCACTCTCCCCCCTTAATTACTTTCCAATTTAAATTACGATCCGTTTAGCCGTTTATTGTGGTCCGTAGGGGGTGCATCTAAAGAATACCTCATAATTTCAACCCCCTTGCTTTTCCCCCTTTAGGGATGATTTTGCAAAAAAGCTGAAACCCGTATTTATTTATTTCTTACCAAAAGCCTAAATAAGAATTTTCAGATCCCTAACTTGAGGAATTATGGATTCCCCATACAAACTTTCAACCCCTATTTCATCCCCTTAAAGATTATTTTTTGAGACAAAAGATAGCCTATGTCCGTCTCATAGGTCCAATCTACCCCTATACCAAATTTCATCGAAATCGTCTCAGCCGTTTAGCCGTGAAAAGGTAACAAACAAACAAACAGACAAACAGATAGACAGATAAACAGAGTTACTTTCAGATTTATAATATTAGTATGGATTTGCACAATTATGTTAATATTTTTTAAATTGTTGTTAAAATATATGTGGCTATTAGTACACTTTATTTGAACTTCATAACGTATTAATAATATAATCTACAACATATAATAATGATGTGATCTTAAGTTTTAATAGTGAATAGTATCGACCTTCTAAATCTTAAAATAAGAAAACTGTGGTTCAGTGAGTAGGTTTACATTGAAACAGGAATTAATTATGGAAGGCATTTGTTTCGCTTAAAATGTAGAAAACTATTATCCTTTCGAAAATTTTACTAAGGTGGGCTGATACTTAGTTGATAAGAAAAATATATTTTAATTTTATTTCAATCAAACAGTATAATTCCAAATACAAGAACATTGCAATAGTGATCTACCGCAATGATCTAGTGATTCTTAGGAAAGTGTCGAAGACAAGCTATAAATTTTATTTATATATTTTATGTAGTGAAAATATTTTTATTACTACAAGCGATACAAATGCAATTTGCTCAGCTGTAAAATACGTCTAAAAATCACGCTGCTTTACATGCGTCCAGAGTCTATAAAGCGCTAGAACCACTGCAAAGGCAAATAGACTCCCGTATTGCTTAACTTCATTGATTTTTAACAGTTTTAATCATTAAATCTAACTTTTGACCTTAGAATAATTCAATGCAAGTTCGTAAAGCTCTACACACGCGTGCCTCTTAGTGAAGATTAAACCGCGAACGTTTTTTACGAAACAATTAGGTACTCCAAGTATGTGCCTTGAAGCCTACCTACCTGGCTCTAGAAATAAATCAAATACTTACCCAGGAAACCAGAAAGGCGCTCAAATTAATATAGTTTAATGCTGTTTCTTGAAACAAAATATGCAACGAAATGAACTGTAGGGCGTAGGGTTCCAAATAATTTGATAAAATATATAATTAATCAATACATAAGCAAATAATTATTAAATATGTAATAATTATTTGCTTATGAAACTGAGTAACATGCATTAAATGTTGTTTGTCTGTTTGTCGAATGAGCTATAATATTGCAGATTCTGTCAGGACTTATCAGACCACCCAAGGGCCTCACTAATCGATAACAGGGACCGACGGCTTAGCTTCCGCTCCTAAGCACGAAGCGATAGGAATCCTTACTAATACCATTACAACTTATTGCATTCATGATAAAGTTCACATTCGCTGTTCAAGTTATGGACAAAAGCGCAAAACTTCGTTCCAACTAAAACTGGTCAAATTATAAGTACAGTCAACTACAAAAGGCATAAGTAAAACTACTGTAAGATTTAAAAATATGTCCAAGTTAAGCGTGAAAATACGTGAAGATCGTTATGCATAAAATTTCTTGCAGCAATAATATGCCCCCAACCAAACTCGATCTACAATAATTAGAATTGTTTAAGAATTATTATTATCATCATCCCGTAATTTCTCTGGGCAGGTTGATTTTGGCTCACCTCATGGTTGATACATATTATTATACCTAATTATAGGTTATAAAACTTATATTTACACGTATGCATGTTCAGCAGACTGACTTGTCGTACCTACCGTGCTGTCAGTTAGGACTTCGCCGCTTTAATATAGTAGGTATATTTATTTTACTCTGGGTTGGTTCAACTAAAAACTAACTAATGATATTCAGCTCATTCATGATAAATTATTGTTATATCTTTTTATTGATGTGGCAGCCCTGGACGTCAGTTGTCAGTGCATTGCTGTGGAATCAAGTAGAATACTAATGGGCCACACAACTGAAATTATTAGATAAAGTTTAATTCATACATATAACTACAATAGGGACAATCTGTTCTTTATCCATGAAATAATCTGCATAGCGTATTGATGTGTATACCTACATGTCAGGAACTTTTGAAGTTAGTACTTCCGTCATACTTATTGAATAAGTTGTACCGACTGGTGGTTGCAGTTGTGGTAAATGCTAAGGACCTTGCACTACATTTTAATAGTCAAGCCTTCGTATTCGTTGCTCTTTTGTCGATCGTCAGTTGGTGTTCAGGAAAAATAATAAACAAACCATAAAAGACTAAAAGAAGGGTATTTTGATAACATAAGTCATCGTAGAAAAGTAAAATTCTCAAGACACTTTAAGAAATTGTCATCTTTTGTCCACATGAGTCCAACAACAATTTGCTGTTTTGTACCTTTATAAAAACTGTACATAATACAGATTTTCACAGCGATTTGCAGCGACCACTTGGTTAATTCTAACCGATTCGATAATCAGGCACTGTCACCAATATTATGGAAGATTCCGGCTATGGTTACGCTGCGCTTTTAGCACACCAAAACAGCTTCCATCTTTTGTTTAAATCAATACCATGTATTACACGTATTTTTCAAAATTAAATGGTCCCAGTTATTTACAGATAGGGTTAAGTACATAATTTGTAAAATAAATAACAACATAACTAATTTGAGATTGGGTAACATTATTTTCAGCGTGCTCTAGTGAACTTTTTGTGAACTAAGTCCAAAGTAAGCAAGCATGATACTATCATAAGGTAGTAAGTTCCTTTCCTCTCTGAACCAGCTGAAACTTTCGTTTCATGCAGTTGCCCTCTACTCCCGTTAGATGGCGCATGGCTTATGTACCTAGGCCACCAGAAATAAGATATAAATTCGCTGTAGAGTTTATTTATTATCATTAGAGGAAGAAATTAAAAAAAAGTGCTATTGACGTAATAGGAATAATAAAGCAACGGATTTGGCATGATGGCTACGAATGCTAGGTACGATGTTTTATATTCATGATGAAATATTATAACCCTTGATATTATATACGAGTACATATTATAATGCAATTGTAATAACAGTACCTACCTGTAATATAATATAGTATAAAAAAGCAATCAACAATTACACACGTTGTCAAGTTTTCACATCAAACTTTTTATGATAACTCATTCAATATACTTAGCCTACAAATCATGCAACCCAATATTAAAATTATCTTTCTCATATTCATTGATAATGCACAAATTTCCTACTATTTGTATTCATTACTTCATAATATGATTACCTTTGAAAAATATACTCATAGTGAATGCTGAACTAAAACTCAGTTTAATAAATTCATATAAAAGGTAGTTTATCTTGATAAAAGCTGACGCTGAACACCCTCTGGTACCTCTTTATTATCTCGAAAATCCGCGGAAACCTTTTCTATTCTCACTACATCATTATTCTCCGGCGTAAACTCTAGGAAAAAATATTAAGCGATATTTAATATCAGGCTATGACATTACCCCGGTGGCCGAACAAAAAGGCGAACTTACGGCGTGTCCACACTTGACGATATGGATTTGGCTAACGACAACCACACTTATATACGCACTATTGTTAGGCACTTTGAATCGATATTACGATAAACGTGGATGAAGTATTAATATACATGTATAATCCTAATAAAAAGTAATGTGTGGTATTATGTAAAAAAAAACAGTTTTTACTGCCACTAACCGTACCATTGTTACTTTGTGCCACCAACTTATGTGTTTTTACACCATGTCCATTGAATTATATAACTGTTTTTGATAGGGTCTTACTTGTACTCGTGAACTTAGTCGATCTAGGTCAACTTATGTGGATACTTCCTTATCCAGAATGTCAGACCAAACATAAGATTGGAACATCGCTAACCCACATTTGTTAGCAAAATTGTTCCGATTTATTTTTCCTTTGTTATGTTCCCGCTTTATGGATAGTTTCCATCCATCGAGATGTGGAATACAACTTACACAATGCGTACTGAATGTTATCTATTTACCATGGGAGTTGATGGGATTCACTTACATGTGGAGTTTCATTAGTGAAGTGATTTTTGTTACGAGTAGTATTTTGTTACCTTTCAAATCAAATCAAATCAATATTTATTTGCATAATATGGGTATCATAGTAGGTGTTAATTTGGTAATGCGTAATATCGCCACATTCTAACCGTTAGGTGTGCAAACTATTTACAATTATAATGATAAAAATACAATTAAATACCTATTACAATATTGCATAACTTTTCAAAATGGCCGCGCCCGAATAGAGGATAATCAAATAAAATTTTAAACAAATATGAAGCACTTCACACAACAACAAAACGACACAGTCAACTTACAATAAAATTTAAAATGTCGGGTATAAAATTCTAATTAAAATTAAAATAAAATAATTATAAATTCACACTAACTTATCATTAAGGAATTCGTCAATGGTATAATAAGCTTTATCGGCTAAGAGCCGCTTTAACTTATTTTTAAAAACGTGAATACATTCAATATTTTCAGACTATCGGGTATCTTGTTAAATATTTTGACTCCCATGAAAAAAGTGCTGTTATAGAACCTTTGATTATAATTTTGGCAAATGTAGGTTACAACCACAATGATAGAAGTTATTGTTCAACATTCGATTATCGTATCTAGTTATATCTATTATTTGATATTCACATTGACATAGGCACGAGATTCACAAGTGATCCCAATCTGACTTGCGCGAAATATGTGGTTTACCACGCGACACTAAAGGGATTTTATTTTGTTTTATCGAATGATGTAGTGCCAAGCTATAATATAGGATCCAATAAATTGTCTACTGATCACTGATCTATATCATGGGCTTTTGATTTTGTATTAAAAACCTAGAACAACACAAATAAAATAAATAGCGCGTTACCGTCTCAAAAGAAAGTCCAACATGCTTACAATGAATAGGTACATACCAACCTATGTTTAAGTACTATCATCACTCGTAGATATTACTTTTAATTCACGTCCGCATACACAAAGTGTTTCTCGTCACTTGAACGGAAAACAGAGTAACTACATTACGAAAATTATTTCTTCCGGAAGCGAAATTGTTGAAGTACCTCCGAGGCCCGTAGGCGATTAGGGCTAGGGATGGAATTGTAGGGAATTCAGGGCCGCCCCTAACGCGGTGTTTTCCCTTGACACTCTTTAGGACTCGCAGCCCTTTCGGCGACGGAACACGACGCGTCCTTTTGAGAAAGTGTTATCATGGAAAATTTGTAAAATAAAACAAAGGAAATGTTAAATTTAAAACTTATTGAGTTACAGTGTACACTAGTGTACAGGCCACACATTTTTTGTTAATATTTTTACATGTGACCTCCACTTATTCTGTTATAGGTTATTTTTGAAAACGCTACGTAGGTACTATTATATATAATATGTTATAGTCATAATTATTTAATTCATAAAAAATACCTTTATCTTTATAAGTAACGTGCGATTAGTTGTGGAGATCGACAGTGCCGAAAAGGGAAATAAATAATACCTACCCTCTTAGCTAGCTTCAGTATTATAGATGACGTGTATTCGGTTCCATCGCTCTAACAAACTGTGTTCGTTGTCCTGTTTCGTTTAATACACAAAAATGGTACGCAGAAATAGGTTTACTCAGTTGTCTCAAAGGAAAGCGTGACTTACCTATATTTATACACGGCGTCTGAGATGCAATGCATGCAGGCCCCATGTATTTATTCCCAGTGAAATGTTTTGAGACGCTACAAACAAACGGTGCGACTTAAGCGCTAAAGATTAATTGTGATCCCGCTTCTCTTGCAGGGGACCAAAACTTAATTTTGTTTCTTAAACTAATTGCTTACAGTTAAGCGCGGGCTTAAAATCTTTTGAACTCTTACGGAGTGATTGCTCCAACCTTAAATGGAAAGGTCTGACAAACGCTTCTGTCTGGTCTGGCTACAGCGGGCATCGCTATTGTTATTTAAATATTTTCTAGCAAGCTCAAACCGTGCAATTTAAGAAAACAAATGATAATAGTTTTGATTGTAACAGGAACGGTGCTGGATTCATTTGTTTTCTTGTACCATTGTTATTTAATTTATCTGCCAATAGTGCACTCGTTTATAAATACGTACTGAAGAAATATAATTCATAATTTTATTTAATAATTCTAAACATGATTATCCATTCTGGTCAGTCAACATATCATAATACGTGTAAACAAGCTTATAGGTATACGTGTTGCTACCAACGCGCATATAAGCTTATACTACTTCAAATTGAACTACTTGAACTACTGATTGAACTACTTCAAGTCCATGATAAACGGACAGACAGACAGCGGTGCCCGACCAATAGGAATCCGTACATCCTTTCAGTAGGTATGTAATCCTAAAAATTCAACTACATCAGTAAAACCGTAATGAGGGAATTACCTATCTATACTTCCCCTTCACCGCTCAATAGTGATCGTAATTGCTAATCTCAAGAGTGAAGACGGACGGTTAAAAAAATGTGCGCTGTAGAAAAACTTATTTCCTGATTACTCCGTTCTGAAAGGCGCTTGCTAAATCCCTTCTCGTCCGTTGGGCAGGATTTCTGAGCTACGAGGAATCGATTGAGGAGACCTTATTAGATAATTTTCCCAAACAGGGATAAGGAAAATAAGCTGATTGAAGTTTAATTGTATACCGCTCATAGCTGGATTTTCTCTCATCTATATTTTGTAACAATTAATTTCTAGGATTTGTGTGCTTTGTGCGTGTGCGTATAATACCTATTGCTTATTTGGTAATGTGAATAATTTCTAAGTAAAAATTGATTAGGATATAAAGTCTGCGAATATCAAAAACTACTCGGTTGGTACTTACTTGTCAAACGTAATCCTAAAATCCTCGTCATGCTGATTACACTTAGAGAAAAATTCAACGACGAAATATATTGAAAGCTTTGGACATAATAACATTGGTGGGTAATGACAAAAAGGTCTTCCGAAATAAAATAGATTGAGGAAAGAGCGAATTCGATTGATAAAAATATATGAGTACAATTTAAACGGATCCGTTATGACATAAATAGTACCAGCTTATGTAGTCAAGGTATACCACTGCTTCCATAATATATTATAGAGATAAACGGTAGTGGGAGGCCGCTTTTGCAAGTCTACCTGAGAAAGTACAATGTCAAACTTCACGAGTTCATTCTCTAAGTTTTAAAATCTACAGACGTAGAATCTCGCAAATCACCCGATTGGGTAATTGTTCGATTGAGCCATGGAAGTGAACCAGAGTTGATTTATGGAATCTGTTTGTAGCGAATTGTACAAACTGCGTGTCGCATCTGCCTACATTCCAATCGAGCCCGCTACCGCTGTAGGGCTGCCTTTTGTTCCAAGTTATATTTGCACCGTCTGTGTAGACCGACTGCTTCCTTTGACCATCTGTTGCCAGTAAGAATGATATCTTATGAAAAAATATGTAAAAAGAATTATAAATATCTGAAATGGTATTAGTTTTAGTGGGTATAGCCTCTGTCTGACAAACGGCATGTTTGCATAGATATACCTACCTACTGTTGTGCAAATTTTATTGATGCGCAGATTAACAACATTGCTTTCAGAAACTAGCGTTATATTTAAATATAATCAAAGAAAAACTGTTATTAATAAAGAACTGTGCGTCGGTGGACGGTCAGATTAGAGGTCTGGCATACTTTTCTACAAAATAGACCTAGCAGTTGTACGATCAGAATCAGAATCAATATCAATGAACTTTTTGTAGGGGGACCCTTAATAAGATAGGATATTTTATAGTCAGGGCGGCAACCCTAACTGTCGGTCAGTCGGTTCGATTTTTTGTAGAACGTAAATCTTTGAGATTGAATTGGCTACCAATTTATCGGCCATCTCCGTAGAGCGTAAAGTTTCTTGGTAAAGTTGAAGCCTATAAATTCTAATTTTCAGGTACACGCAGATAACCCTCTCTACTTTCTAAGTTTCGGTAGGCTCACATAAATATTTAACCAGTGGGTAAGTTATGGTATCTACGTTTAGCTCTTGTCTCTATAATCATTTTGTGAGGGATATCAAGCGAAACTTGGTCCCGCATTAGGTACTGATAACCGAAATATGAGCTGTAGAGTATAGGTACTTATTGTTTCTAGTGTTTTACATTAGCCAACAGAACAACCAATCAACGATTTCCAACTGAGAATTCACACAGTTTACATTGAAATGTATGCAATCCAGTGGAATTACGTAACAATTGGTATGAGGTGTATGCAATCAGGATCGCTTTAACTGGACTCGTGTGAATGGGGCGAAACGAGCGATTCACTCCATAATGGAACATGGAAACGTGCCTAAATAGATACAAATAGATAATTTTTGTCGTAAATGAGCTGAATATTATATGAGTTGGTCGGTAGTAAATTATAGGGTCGTTTTACAAACTACCTAATCCTGTTGTTTGCATATTTTTGGTGTTTTCAACGTGTTTCAGGTTTTTTATACCAAGTATTTTTTTAATTATTATTTCTGTGAAAAAGAGACTAAGCATATGTAATTGTAGGTGCTGTGCGAATATCCACACTAAAACTGTTGAAAGAAAAAGATGTAGGTACTTAGATATATAAGTAAATGAAAACTTTCACGTTTCCCTTCCTGGTCAGTAGGGGGTCTCATATCAGATCAGGTCAAGTTATCCTTTCAAAGGCGCCATTACAGCGTGCTCTTATTTCCCCCACAACACAAGGGGAGAAAGCCCATAGCTGGAAATGTAGCTACAATATTGTTTATCGTCATACTAGCTATAAGATCTTTCTTTTTCCCGTGGATTTAGATCGGGGTTAATGTAACCCATTTAGGCTTCGTAGGCTTGTACCTAATATTGCATAATATTGCTGTGCAATTTCAACATAGCCATTTGGGCATGAAAGTCTTACAGACATACGTTTCACTTAACTCAACTCAGATAGAGGAGACAACGCGAGGGCTAAAAGATCGTGTTATTTATTATACCGTTACCTGATGTACGACGAAATATAATGAGAATTTTAAAGTACTAAAGTCGCTACTATTCAGCGTATAACTAGAATACGTCATGGGTGCGAAAGTTGACTACGTTCGGTTGGGTTGCAAAGCGCACAGTTACCGTTCGTCTACCAACCCCACTATTATTTATTCTTCCATTTACTTAAACTTAAATTAACTTATTGTGAAAATATAAATCTTGGCTATACATATCTGGAATAAAGAATGAAAAACATCTTACTTAAAACTTAGTCTTAATATTCAATTATGGTTAATTTATCTGCGTTGAAAATTAATTTAGTGGCAAGGAGATTGCCTTTTGATATAAAACGTACCTATTCCAAAGGAAACTTTTTTCAATCTCCTGTTATTATGAACAGGAGCGTTTAATACGCCGTACCTTTATACTCCTACCTGTATACGTTGCGCCTCAAATTAAATTGTGCCTATCTCGGGGCGAAATCTATTTCCGACGTGTTTACAATGTTCGTTACTCCGCGGTTGTGCTGGTGCTGCCAGGCGTGCGCCGAAACTAGCTCGAATTAATTTTACGACATAATCACTGCATATAAAAATAAAACCAGCCAAGTGCGAGTCAGACTCGCTCACGAACGGTTTCGTAGTATTATCTACAAAAACGGCAAAAAAATAACGTTTGTTGTATGGGAGCACCCTTACATATCTATTTGGTTTTCTGTTTTTTTTTAGTATTTGTTGTATATATATGTTGTATATAGCGGCAACAGAAATACATCATCTGTGAAAATTCAACCGTCTAATTGTCTCAGTTCATGAGATACAGCCTGGTGATAGACGGACAGACGGACGGACGGACGGGCAGCGGAGCCTTAGTAATAGGGTCCCGTTTTACCCTTTGGGTACGGAAACCTAAAAACGAACTGTATTGAGAATTTCACCAGTATTCTCGGGGTGAAACCAAAGGCCCGAATAAGCAACGCCATTGAACTGATCTTGATCAAATATTGGCGAACTCTAGCAATACTACAACAAAAACTGTAAATACACATATAAAATAAACTGTACATACATAAACCGTTGTAACTATTATAATTATATAACTATTAATATAATATAACTATTAATGCATAAACCGAAATAAGCTAAAGCTTCAACCTAATGTTATTTTCTATGTAAAATCCTTCAGAAGCTCTTAAAACACCACAGCTCGCTGGGAAACCGCTAAATCTGCCAACACTGCGCTACACTGTTACTAACAGAATTGGAAACTTGTCGGAAGCAAGCGTCACGAACAAAATCTAAGTGAATTTGTCAAACGAGGCTGTGTAATAAGCTTTTGGGTAAGTAGCTTATCAGATTTATAATCAAGGAGGTACGGATTATGTCTCAATTTTATTAATGCACATAGGTAGCTGTATACCCGGTACCAACACGTTTAATCTCTTTGATCATTACTATTTTTCTTGGCAAGATTTTAGAGGATTGAGATTGAGAGGAGAAACGATTGCGTTATGGAATTTTTAAATGTTGACGTTACGTAAGTTTGGTGGTTGTATGACTACGTCTATGGCGTTTTCGCATCCATATCGTGGCAAAGAACGTGGGTTATAAATGGCTAGAAAGTGTAGGCAGTATCAAGATAGAGAAACCCATAATATTTTTAAATATGTCTTATGCACGATTCGCGAGAGAAATTACAGAACACAAATGTAATGAATTCAGCCAATGAAATACTATTTTCACTTTACAGTATTTTATACATTATATCCTGTGAAAACTATTCCCAATTTTCCAAAGTGTATATTTTGAGTAGTGAAGTTGTTGTAGTAGCAGAGTTACGGCAGGTCTCTTCATTCTAGATCATTTCTGGGGAATTATTTATGTGTAACCATTACGCCCTTAACGGCAAACATAAAGAAAACAAAATCGCGTCTCGGCGGAGAGTCACCACGAACTCGAGATCAATTTATAATAGAGAGTAAAATTTTCGTTGAAAGCCGCTATCCGATTACCTAGGGGATGTATTCTGTACGCGTATTTTTGGCCGATTCAAATCAGAAGCGTCGAGCGTGTTGTTCAGTGCTTTGTTAGGACCAATCCTATCCTATAATTAGACCAATGGTCACAATATAAAGCCGCGTTCACACGTTTCAAAAACAGCGGGCATGAATAAGTCCGCAGCTTTCAACACACAATGCATAGTTAAACTGATGCTAAATGTGACTTTGACGCAAGTGTAAACTTTGTTGCGTGCTGTTACACATTCAAGGAGATAATTTGTCTATTACAAATATAAAATATACATTGCAATTTCCACATTATACTTAAGCAAGGATCTTTATTTATTATTATATACACATGAGTGCCTCCAGCATTTCTATCAGGGAGATGCATCTGCATCTACATATTGTACTATTAACGAATGTGAAATATAAAATTATACAAGTATATATTTTGTAAATATATGTATAATGTCAAAATCAAATAACGCGGGAATTTGATTGAATATATTTCGTTAATCAAAGCACTTAATCTCTGTAGTCGATGGTTTTAACGAACATTTAGCACATAACAACGTGTCAAGACGTGGAATCGCTTCACAATGGTAGACGCGAGGCTAAGTGGTCTGTGCATGATCAGTGTTCACAGAAAAAGAGTAGAGGAGGATACGGAATTTATTTACAAATTGATGAACAAATTTGGACAGTAACCTAGACGCCTTCAGTTTTTATTCAAACAGTTACCTACTTAGTCGTAATAAACAACATATTATAAACTATTTTTTCTATGTATTTCCTTTTCTGCCAGGGAAGGAGGAGTCAAGTGGACCTCTTTGCATCCTGCTGTCAGCGCCTATGATCATACTTATCATATTTCTGTATGTTACGCATGAAAATACATTAGGGTATTTTCATAAAATCTTATATTTGTTATTGCACTGCGCATTTAACATGTTACATTTTTTTACAACAAATTGAAAATTGAAAGAAAGTTAAAGACAAAAAAATAAACGAAAACCACTGCTGAAACATTTTATAAAATGCCTGTTTTTATCGCATTTACGACGCCTTGTCAATCATTACAATCTTTAAAGACGTCCCCTACCAAGATCGCATCTCGGCCATAAGTCGTCTGCCGCTACGCTTGCTATAGGCGTTCAATTTCGCCGCGATCGCTATCGCCAGTAAATTGGGAGTGTGGCAAAATACCCTTTTTTGTTTTATATTTTGTTTTTATTTTTTTTTTGTTTTTATTATTATTATTTTTTATTTTATTTTTATTATTATTATTATTATTATATTATTATTAATATATTATAAAATATAATTATATTATATTTATATTATACAAAATACCAAAATTCCTTTTACACTATAGTTTGCTACGAAGTATCTAAGCTTATAAAAATGTATTGTAATTTTAGAATTATAAATCACGCAATCTGAATTCGTCACCTATAAAATGGTAAAGCCACTTTCGAGTCATCTCCATTTGAAAATTACTATTGATCGTAGCAACATATTTCACTGGGAGCCGCGTGGTGCGCGTAGCAATTTCGTAGCACGCAACTTAACCGTCTCAAAGTTTGACCGTCGTGATGTTAATTGCTATAATAGTTTGAAGATTAGGTACTGTTATATTATTATGTGTATCTCTGCGTGATAATCGACAGGCGACAGCGATCCGCCTGCCTCCAGATTTACGACGTAATAACTGAGATCGAACGCGCCGTATTACCGCACGACTTAATACCTACCCGCGAATATTATATTTACACTATCCTTCCCCTGCGGTTTTTCCCATTATCTCATAAATTATATGAAGTTAATATCGTAATTTCTGAAGTCTGGGGATTTTATTTTATTAGTTATTATTCCAAATCTATGAGCGTATGAATTTAGTAAGGACCGGTATAAGGTCTATACTCGTAGTGACAGTATTGAAATCTGTTTAATATTTGAAGACCTTTTTAAACAAGTAGGAAGTTGCTTTCCAAATGAATTGAGATAACCCGTTAATAAATAGCAATTTTAAATAAGGAGAATTAAAAATTTTGAACACAATAACGTGTTTCATAGGGATGTTTGTGACACATTGAATAAGAAAAACTTACCCTTAATTACTGCTAAAATGGTAAGCTTTGATGTTTGCAGAAATTTTAAAAGCATTTCACCTGCGCTTTGAAGGCTCATTGTATAATCCGTGAGATTAGCAACTTCCTAGTCCAAAATATAAAACAAAATCCCCACCATACAGGGCTACTTAAATAAAACGTGTAAAAAGATCCCTGACTTTTACGACAGTCGTATAAGAGAGGTTGTCGGTAACGCCGCACGCTGCACACAATTTTATCTAACCTAAACGTTTTCTGACTCGTATCTGGCTTAGTCGAAATATAAAAACCTTCCCGACTCGTATCTGGCAAGTCCAAATATAAAAAGCCACAATAAATCCTAGCCGTACAAAGAATCGTAAATCCACCAAAAGTCTCTACATTCTATATCCACGAAGGTCCAAATCTATATCTTCAGACAGCCGTACATAAGTACGTCAAATAGTCATGATGGAATCGCATTTTGAAAATTTCTCTTTATGTAGGAGGATATCTATTCATTTTCTAACCTATTCTAGTGACCCTCATTTCGGCTGAGTGGAGATATTTTTCATCGGCGTACGTCATCGCTGGTTCTATTGCGCGCCAGAGAATTCGATATGTCTTTTTAATAATAGCCCTTCAATGATGTAAAAGGCCTTTTATTGAAAGGTTTGTGTGACACATTGCTATCTCTCAAAATATTATTCCGCATTGATTTTTTTTCCAGTTCCAAAACCCATTTTCCATTATAGATGTTACTTCCATTTCATTTAGCTAAATGAAATTATCATCTTCAGTTCTCTACATTTATTTAGGTAAAATTGTAACGCCTAAATATTATTTAATAATTGTTTAGGTTTTTTATTATCAATAAAACCCATTTCCCGTGTAAAGAAACAAAATAGGAACTTTTTTGCAAAATAATGTCTGTAATTAATAACCGATTTCATAGTTTCTGGCGGCCGAAATATATCTAATAGTAATTTATCGTTTGAAGTTATATATACCTAAGTCTTGTCAGATACTTTTTTATAATTAACATAATAAAATACTTACGCACTCGTAAGTAGGTATTATAAGTCTGCAACTTCGTTATGCGGAGCCCATTACTAGTCAATCGTTTGCCCAAATGTTATGAATAAGCTTATTTTGCTTGATTGCCTGCTTGACCTACTTGCCGAACTGGGTTTTCTTTGAAACTTTTCTCATAATTGTTGGTTGGGAAATGCTTGCCTGCAAAATAATGCTTTGAAATTAAGTAGGTAGAGTCACGGCTCAAATTGTTTAAAGGTTGTTTGTTGTTAGAAAAATGTATGCAGAATCGCATTTCGCTCGCCTGTGTATGTAGGTACTATTTTAGTACGGACACCAGAATACTACTAACCAGCACCATCTTTTTATGCTAGACAATAGATATGATATCATAGTGTAGAATATCATAAAATTGGCATGCGTAAAATGAGAAACTGAAAATCCTTTCCCACAAGCGGTAGAAATTGCATTACCACGGCAGGTAAGAAAGACTAAATGTGGATTCACCTGAGATTTTCGCTAACCCCTGCCCAGAAATTCTTCGGGCGACTTTAATGCTGTCATTCGGACAGGCAGAAAGGTCCAGTTTTTGCGTCCGGCCTTTTCGTACAAAATAATGTAACATTAATAAGTCTCACCTACCCTTTTAATGCGATATGTCACGTATTTGGGTCAGTCTGCACTCGCGCTGCGTTGATAAATAATATGCAAATTAGAAATTGTACGCCGAGGGGGTGATCCATTTGAACGTGACTCATTAATTATACAGGTAGGTACATATAAGACTTTACGGAAAATAATTCAGAATACTCGTACGTCTTTGGAATAATAATTATTTAACGACACAATATTAGAGACTCGGCGCTATTTTCTATTACATAGTAGGTACGTAGGCTGTGGATAATTGATATTCGGTTGTACATAGAAATGGCAATCATTGTTATCTAAAGGCTTGTGATCATCAATAACGCTTTTTGTTTGATGAATCTAGTATCTCGGGACTAAATGGGTGTCTACCTAGATCCTTTGTTAGGCACTTACTAGTGGAACCGTAGGCGAAAT
Source organism: Hylaea fasciaria (assembly GCA_905147375.1). NCBI lineage: Eukaryota > Metazoa > Arthropoda > Insecta > Lepidoptera > Geometridae > Hylaea > Hylaea fasciaria. Next base: position 6,449,471 of record LR990201.1, read on the forward strand.
TACAAGGTCTTTTTGATTTTCATATACAAATATTTACGTTGGGGTGTGGGGATTAGACGAGCTATTTACATGCTAATAGGATTCGGGATATAGAGTGAGTTTTTCGTTGATGAAAACCGGACTCTATTAAATGAACTTTGGCAATCAGCACCTGCCAATTATACAGCGAATAAAACGGACGACTGTAAAAGGGAAAGTTCAATAAGAAATAAAATGGTAAAACTCAACCAAATCATGTTTTTTGAATATAAAAAGGTTACCGAATCTGGAATCAGGGCTACAATAATTTGAAATGAATCACCATGCTTTTAGAGCGCCGATCGATTGTGTAAATTATACAAAATTAAGTCAGATGGATTTTGTGTTTTCGACTCTATTTATCAGTCCGTCCACTGTAAACGTTGTTGTCTTTTTATTCACTTTATTACGGAGTAGGTACAATATAATTCTTTCCAGGTCTTTTTTATCTCCTTGCTGTTTCACTGCTCGGCAAATGTATCCTTTATTTCCTTTCAAATATATCAGACCATCAATATCAGACAAGTTCTTCAAAATTTGATGACCTGGCGGTTTAAACACATCGAGATCATCACGCCAGCGTATTTTTGACCTGCTGGTGCGTAAGCTGTTTTCAGACATTGCGTGTCAATAGTGGCCACTCTGTCACAGGATTACTGTATCTGAGTAAAAAGTATTGTAATAATAACCAATATGACCATGGTACAAGAAAACAAGGTACGACACTCCGGACAAAGGTGATGATGTAGTGTCTCTTTCTACGTCATCAACGTACGTGTGACACCATTCCATAACTTCCCGAAGTACGGTGGCTGACGTAGTAAGAGACACCTACGTCTCGTATCATCTTGTCCCGGAGTACCATACCAGGTGTAGTATATTATTGTACCACGATAATAACAACAACAAAAACATCTCTATAAGACATGTCTTCCTATGTTGTAACCGGTGTAGCGATGTGACAGTAACATAGATTGGTGTCATACGGCGCGGCGTCGCGTTGAATAGGTGACTTGGCGCGCAGAGACTCCTAAAGGACAGCTATCACCTCCGAGGGGAATTATAGCTAGTGATAAATTATAAGTAGTTTATTATACAGAAACTATAGTAAACAGCGTTAACTGGCGTCATTCGTGGTGCAAGTAGGTGATGAAACTTGCGCAGCACCAGGTTGCAGCTTCGATTATTTGGCAAAGGTTGTGTGGAGTACAGTATTTTCAGTAATATTTTTGATAGTATTTGCTCTGATTCTAGGTAACCGCGGGGCCATAGTCCGCGTAGTTTCTGATTTACCAAATGTCCTAGTTAGGGGCTAGGAATGTAATTGGTGATCATCACGTGTTATTATATTTAATTAGTACAATAATTAATGACTTGATTATTGCCTAGAAGGTTGGTAACCCACTCTTACAATTCATTAGCATTACATAGGCAAGGACATTTATTATACATTATAATTGTCATATTGAAGGGAACAGCTTTAAGTATATGGTACCTATTTATTATATCTTGTATACTTTTTCTACTTCAATATTCCAAATCAAAGTATATTTTATGTATAACAAGTTTTTTTGCTATGTGTACCTATATTGTGTATACACACGAAAGTTTGCTGAAATAATATTATATCTAGGTGATTACACATCTATGCCTTCTGTGACATATAGCGTACAATAGAAATGTTCGCAGAATTTTTCCTTCCCTTTATTTGCATTGGAGCGAAAATATTTAATCAGGCGTATAATCTTAGCGCTCGCTATGCTTTTGTGGTATAACGAATACAAGCCCGTCTATGTCCCTGTATACATGTTGGATATACGTTAAGTAAACTCACTTTACCGTTTTTATGGAAATATAATGTATTTTCATATATTTGTACATAAATTCAAAGCCACGAAATTTTGTTGATATTTTTCTCATGTTTGTCATAGATTTCCTGAATTCTATTTACGAGCATCTCGTCCAATGGTAAACTACCTGAAATATGAGGGAAAGGGAGGAAATAAACTTGATATAGGTACCGTAACATAACTATTCCACGCTTCTAGTAGCATTTCATCTGAACCAGTTGCAAATACTTATACCACCTGTAACATGTTAGACCTGAAGTGGTGGGATCAGCGAGTAACTTCCGCGGCATGCCTAATCTCCCAGGAATTTTATGCAACTTAAGTGGCTTTAGTATAGTATGCGTTATTCGGTTTCAATCTATCGATTTTACTTCGGCGTTGTTAGAAAGCGGGACTTTTGCGATTTTCCGCACCATTAGTGATGTGACAAACGGCGGTTTGTACGCGCGATGTCGTTTTCGTCCATTACGCGATTCCAAAGATCGTACAATCCTATTCGCTCTTTTAACTTCGATCGGATACAGCACTTATCTTCGCCCTAAAACGCCATATTTATAAATCGGTGAGTCATTTTTATGAAGATAATAAATGACGTGAATTTGTGCTCGTCCTGAAAATGATTTTGCATTTTTTTCACTATGGAAAAAGGATCAATTTTTATCTACATCAACACTTAAAGTAAGTCCCCTTCTTTACGACGAAACGAAAAATGTGCGCAGCAGTCCAACGTAAAATGTTATATTCTTGTGTCGTTCCGAAGCGTGAGTGAGTAACTGTTCACGTAATTTATCCAAGTTGCAACTCGTTCTCTCAATAATGACGCGGCACAGTTGCACGAAATGTGTCCGCATAATTTTCTCATAGTGTGTTACATGAAAGGCAACTAAGAGGCTCGAGGGAGCGGGCAGCGGAAGGACGCGCCGCAACGCAGCCACTGCCGGCAGCCGTGACGTCACTTCCGTCCCCTGGCAGGAATTATTTTAATGCCAGTAAGCGCTCAAGAGCACTCAATTACATTAAGGGCCTTTGACGAAGGCTTTTTTGCTGCAGCATGTGAGCTCGATGTTCAATAGAGATGGCTCGAATCGAGTGAAATGAGCTGCTCTAAATATACGGAGCTTTCATCGTGCCACTATTAGCCGTTTTTCAATAGGTTCTCTATGAGTAGCAGACAGTCTATTATACAGCTTCGTTTAGAATGTTACACATCAAAGCCATTTCTGATGAAGCATACCATAATTAAGCAAAATTATAAAACTGTTTTTAAATAACGACGGAGAGATAAAATATCTTATTTTCTATGTCCAAAGTAAACAGACAAAAAGGAACGGATCCAATAAAAGCGTAAACACGGAATGGCCAGTAGAAGGAAGACCGATGAGATACATGACTTGAATAACGCGCGGAAGTATGGATTTATTGTACCTACGAGTACAACCAGTACGCCGCTTTATTTAAAGCCGATAGTTAGATATATGTTTCCGGTTGGAAATAGTGTTTTGATCTAGTTTTGATAGGAAACGCTTTGAATATTGGGGCAAAAGCTTGAAATGCTTTATGCATTAGCGGGGTTTTGTTTAAGGCCACGTATGAAGAGATGCTAAATTAGATTGGCAGTTTCTGTAATGATTTCATTTTTGGATTGTTAGATAAATATGGCGTTAACAAAGAAAATTACAAGTTTTATAATACGAAAATGAAAAGTTACAGCGATATTTTACGCCTTCTACATTAACCATAGTGCTGTGCTATATACCGGACCATTCTATGAAACATATTTTTCACTGTCCCTCCAAAGGTTGTCTGAAAGAAATCGTTTTAAGCGATATGACGACCCATTGTACAATAAAGAGTTTTCTATTCTATTCTATGCATCAATTGCCGACAGGATTATCGTTTACGAGATGTCAATCAGTTTAAGCAGCTGTTAAGTTATTGTGGCAGTCAATCAAAAGCTAAACAGAAGTAATAATGTAGAAACATGAGGAATTATGTCACCAACAAGTCCTAAATAGAGACACACGCGCCCGTTCATCATGCCGCCCGTGAAAAAGTATCACGTAGGAGTAACACGACGTCAGTGCCTAAACGACCGCCTAGTGTAGTAGCCTCGTAATAAATAAAAAAGGCGATTTAGGAAATCCCGACATGACTCCGCGGATTTATACAGAGTGTTCCGACGGAAAGTTTTCCTTGAGGTCATCAAAATTCTCCCCTCGTGCGGACGATTGAATGTTATGGGCCGCGAGACGCTCTCCACTTGTGAGTTATAGGTTGTTGCCCCCTGACATGCCTACGGTACTGATTTAATTCAATGATTATGTTGCGGCCGCCGGCGGAACCGCTCTACCCCCAAGTGGGCGTTCCACTTTCAGCTTACAGCAACTTGCGCTGGGAAATAATGATAAAATAAAAAATAAAAAAGTTGCCCCAACAACAATTATACAACACAATAACTAATTCAGCAGAGTCATGGTTAATTAAACTTTTACTTGAAACCGGTAATTAGAAAAGTTTCTAATGATTATAGTAACGCGTTTTTAATAGCCCTTTTTTTTGTAATTATTAGTGTTATGTGTACACGAAACGTCCCATCTCGGAGAATTAGGGCAAAGTTTCATGAAATTAACATAGTCACGGTGACATCGAACGGTCTTTCATTCATCCGCCCAACCAAATTAAAATTATAATATTACTCGTATAACGTTAAAGTTCATTGCGTCAAAAAGTGAACTAAATCGTTGAAGTTTCCGCAAATTGCGATAAATGTATTAGGTATAATATGCTACGATGAACTAATTTGCAAAGGGACGCCAAGGACAGGATATTGGGCCCCTAGTGCACACTGAGCGTAAACACTCCTATAACGAAAACACACATAGCTGCCGTGTATTTATTTATACGGGTGTTCTGTGTAACATGGACGTGTAATAGGTATTCAAGAACCTACGAGGATAACAAAATGAGGAAACAAAGGATAAAATTTATGTTAAGTACCTACCTAACTATAAAGTCGGATTTGAAATGAATATTGTCATGGAAAAATAGTTGTTTCCAGACAATATCAAATACGTACCTATTCAGTGCTACAAACGGAACAAAATGAGCTACAAACATTTCGAGTCAAAATTGACTTTACAATACACGAATAACGGCATTTCATTTTCTGAATAATCATCATTCTGACTAACGCTTTTCTGAATCCAAACTCCTCTTATTACAGCACCCAAATCGGCTAAAGCAATCTAATGATAAATATAGAATCCCGCAGAATTTCCACAATGAACGCAGTGATTTCATCAAAACTATTCCGAAATGCGTTTAACCTACCGCCTGGCCCACACGTCCGAACTCAAATCATTACGAGACCACAATGAAATCCGACCGCCCGCGAGTCCCGCGACATCCGGTGGTCACGAACGGAAACTTTTCCAACGCTCGTAACTGTAACGTGCGCGTAAAGGTCTGCTTACATACCGAGTGCAAATTTCTATGCACAGTCAGTAGGTACTAAAGAGGAAATGGCAATATGTAAAGTATAAAAACCGTGCAATCATGTTCTTTTCAAAATTTTAATTTAGACTTGCAACTTGCATTCCAACAAATAAAAACAAATATTCGATAGTTATAACTCTAAGTAGACAGTGCTGTACTAGAATAACAGACTAGCGCCGGGTCATTTATAAATGCAGCTCATATCACGTGATTTGGTTTGCTAACCGCCGGGTGAGGCATGACTCCTGTCACCGCGTGGAATGTATGGAACTCTCGTTACTTGCAGCGATAAGGTCAATTTATACACCTACATGCACGGAGACATTAGGCGATATCATTCGTGATGAAGATCCTAGCTACCGGAGTTTATGGCTTTCATTCTACGGCATCTTTCCGTTGCGGATAAGTATTCAGAATTCTAGTTGGTCTACATTCTCGTTTCGGCGAAATGTTGTTCGAAGAATAATTTAGTTATGATGTTGAAAATACGCACGAAAGTGGTTTTAGGTGGTGTAGTAGAGGTGGGTAATTTGACAACCAGTACATTTTTGCGTAGACCTTTTTAATATTATGCTACGCAATTTTTTTTTTGAAATCATTAATATGTAAATAAAACATGCTCACCATTGGCACACATTTAATTGATAAATAAAGTATCGTCCTAGATCCAGTATAAAGATTTGGCAGGCGATAATGACGATGGTTAGGTTGTTATAAACATTTGAAACTACGACTACTCATAATCTAATAAAACATTCGGATTGTAAGCATGAAACAGCTGTCCTACAGAAGAGTTCCCAGCTTGAAATCTTGTTTCGTTTTATTCAATAAACTAGTTTTGCATATTTGCCTCCCTCGGAGCTTTGGAACCGTTTCATAGACTTATAAAATCACGGAACCAGATAATTGTTCTCTGCACGTAACGTGGTAACTGTCAAAAATTAAAGAGGGCTGAGATTACGCCGGAGAGCAAGTGCTCGACTTAATACACCCCCTGTCAAATTAATATGTCATTTTCTAAAGCGACGGACAAATCTAAGAATAAATGTGAAGGAACACGGTCGCGAAAAGGCTGCCTCAGGATATTTATTACAGCTAAAGTAAAATGTTGACGGCCATTTTTTATTTTACTCTGGTTTGTAGGCACACTGTTTTCTGTGAGAAAAATAAGGCGTAAATATTATGCTACATCTCCGTCGACGGTCACAATATTATGACTGTACAAAATTGAACACAAATAATATACCTACCTATTTAAAAAATATTTATATGTTGCGTCTGTCTTTCAAAGATTTCAAAGATAGCCTCACTTACGTGCCGAATAACCAATAAAAGTGGAAACTAATAAGCGAAATTCTTACTCTACGAAGAAACTCTTATTGCTATCGCTTTCCAGATTTGGCATCATTGTAGCGCTTTAATATTTCATTTTCTCATAACATTTTAGAACAACCCTTGAATAAACGTAACTTCAGTTATAACAGCACATTTAGTCCGTATCTATTGCGATACCTACTAAAGGCCCTACGTGATCGGCGCGTATCTGATAGAACTGTATTCACCAACTAAAATGGACAACCGCGCGCGCAATTACCATAAATAACGCCTCACATCTAAATTAATAAACGTTTGGACAATAAATCACACTTAATTTAACGCAATGCGGGAAAATTACACGTGCAATTACATTGTAATCGACTTGCATCGCTTCGCCTTTTCAATTTGCAATAGCGGAATGAGTTCGTAGGCGCTTACGCTCCAATTGTTTCATCGTGTGTCTGTCTGAAGGGTGAAGCGTTTTCACGTTATTATCATGTTCCTTTTTCCGTAAACAGGTGTCGAACGGTCCCGGTGCTGCCGTTTGTGAATTTAATTTTGTGTTTACCATCTTTACGGTGCAGATTCTTTTTATTATTAGCCTCGTGGGGACAAGGCATAATACATACTCGTGCCTACTTACTCAATTATGGGCGTTATAAGATGATAATTATGCTTTGAAAGAATACACGAAATCTTTACTACATTCCTTGAGGTGATTTTGCATTATCGTCAACTGCAATAGGTTACTTGTGTACTGAGATCTCATTTTCGAAATTGGATAGCTGGGTACAGCAAAACTTTTGCATACATCTACATTATATTTCTAGTAGGTACCTACAGAAATGCTATATTCGCACTTTAAAAAGGATGCTGTACAACCCAGTTATTAATAATAATAATTCAGCCTTTCACTGTCCCACTGCTGGGCAAAGGCCTCCCCTCACTTTCGTGAGGAGGGTTAGGCCATATTAATCCACCACGGGGGCCTAGTCCGGGTTGGTGGATAACATGCCTCCGTATAATTTTCGGACATGTTGGTTTCCTCAAGATGTTTTCCTTCACCGAAAAGCGAGTGATAATTACGTACATTATGTTTAACAAGAAACACATTGGTACGTGCCCGCACTGGGATTTGTACTAGCCACCTCCGTTTTCAAAGGCGGACCTTCGCCCACTAGGCTACCACCGCTTATTCAGTTATTACGAGGTACAAATTGACAGAATAATGACAATTCAGTTCTTATAAACTAGTAGATTCCCTGTTTGTAGTAGGTACCTAAGTTTCGTGTTAAATGTTAAAAGAAAAAGAGGTAGGTAGGTAAGTAGCAGAGTCGAAAACCTTCGAAAAGTGAAATCGGCTGGTAGCCACAGGCCAATATAAGTTTAGCAAGATTCGTTTACATAAGGAGTCTAACAGCTCAACCTTTTTATATCCGTTGCCCTAAGAGATGCTGAGCAACTTTACTATGTGTTGTATTGAAGTGCACTGCTTCCTGCAAAATGACATGATGCTCATGAAACTTCAGCAGTAACCACCATGAAACTTCAGTAACGCTTGAGGGTAACGCAGGACAGTGTCGGGTAACATTTACTACTATTACTGGGTACTACGGGTACTAGGTATAACAGTTTATGCAGCATATAGCTCACCATCAAGTGAAACACCTGATCGTCCCGATGCTGTTATAAATTTAAAGACGTTACCGATAAGTTTCCTTACATCGACCAAGCACTTCAAATATGCAAATGAGCCGGCACGGTGCACGCGCAAAGGTCTTCCTACTTTGCCTTTGCACTGAACAAGAACTTTGAAGGTGACTTCTTACAATACTTTTGAGAACTATGATGTAAACCAAGTTGAAAGTTATGAGTACTTAATGCACTTTTGAATATAAACACAAAGTAGTTGAGCTTCTGAAGTTCGTAACAGTGCACCCTTGCGAGCGTTTGTTAATTCTCGAACTATTCATTCAGTGTTCTTAAAATAGTCCCGATTATAAATAATTTACAGCGTGGCTGAAAGTTTATATTTTGCATGAAATGCTACAATTTAGTTAACTCAACAAGTACGGTTCCATTCTTAATTTAATATAATTGGGAGAAACCAAAGTGATAAAGATGAAATGCTAAAATTTCACCATGAAATTTTATTTTAACAACGAAATTTGATTCACCTGAATGCATTGTTCATTGACTAAGAATATAAATTACTTCCGCAACCCACTCCTGGCTGCCCAGTTCCCCTCATTTAATGGAATAACTATCTTCTGGGCGTGCATGCAAGCCCTTGCAAGCGGACTATATAATAGGTACTACCTAACCAGCTTTACCCGATACTTGCAGCACTTGTAGTTGGCAAGAATGGAACACCTTTGTTGCGAACTAAGCTTTCGTAAGAGTTACCGAAGAGCAAAGTTAAGTTATTGATGAAACTCTATTATTAAAATACACTATCATATTTCCGCTTGGGCTAAAGTTAACCATAATTTAAATAGTGGTTGAACCATTGGTCACAATCAAGATGTGTTAATTTAAAGATCAATTTGGTGTGTTGAGTCTGGCTTTTGATGTCAATAAAGAGTTGACTATGTACCTAAAAGTTTAGTAGGTACGAATTACTACAAATGAGATTAAAATTGTTTAGACAAAAGGTACCAAGCTCGTCTTCTCGTGATCACAGTCATTGTATATAAGTACGTCGAGATTTGTCAAAACATATGTATATTATTAACTTTTCTGATGAAAACAAACATAATCAAGATTCTGGTTTAAGTTTCGTTCAAATATTAATGATGTCCAGGCTACGTTTATTCGATATTTGAGATTTCACGAAGCTTACAGCATTTTTGAAGCGATCCTCTAAGTTGTCCACTGTTTGGTAAAGGTTGATAGCTCGATACTGACTGTCTTCGTAAAATAACGATTTGTCTCTGGAGACTGGGATAAGTGAGCCCGTTTTATAGCCGAGTAGACTGGTTCCATATAATATGTATTTAGTGTGCGGTTTTACCACAGTAATTTGTGAAATTCGAGCTTTGGGACCGTTTGCCATCTCCACTGGCTGAAATAGTCCCTAGGATTCCATGTTATTAACTCTGTGGGTGTCCGAGGAATGTTCTTATTAGTGAATTCACTTGATAATAAACTTGGAGCTATTTCGCGATACCCATATTTCACGTGATAATAAAATAACAGTATAATGTTTATCGGTTATCGATCTTTATGCGGGTTACGCTACAGCACGAGTTCTTGTTGCTTGTGTTAATAATAAAGCGAGTTAGTATTAAAATGTTATATTCTACAAAAATATTAAGAAAGTAAAACGTTTTATCTATATCTTGTGGTAAATGGGCCTTAAATTTTATAAATGTCCTTTGTAGGTACATAGATTTAATATAAACAGTAAGGTGTACAGTGTACACATACATTATAAGTGATTGTTTCGAAAGTTGTAGAATCTGTAGGTATTCTGCGAGCGTGAATAATCCCAATCTAACCAGAGATGGGTTATCAAAACCAATTTCACTGTTCGCCAAAATATAATCTTTGAGATCATGGCGTTATATAGATCGTATTATGTGGCAGACTAGTCCATTACAGCCAGGAAGAGTTGAAAGCTTCCTCTCGGCGGAAATGAAAGAATCTGGCGCCGATAGTCACGCGCCGCGTCGACATCATCCCGTCGATGTCTGTAGTACTTACCTATTATTATTATGCAAGGCATAAGCTGGATACCGAAATAGGATATTTCGTTTTTTTAATTCAGAAAGCATCCGTGTTCAGACCAGTTGTAACATTAAGATACAAGGAACACAAGGTATTTTATAACTCGCATACATAAAATAATATAACTCGGTCAACCTAACACATTGCTTCTCAGTCCTACAGGCTAATAAGATAAGGGTTGAGACAAAACAACGATATCGCTATTGTAGGCATAACATAACATATTCAGTACTCGGTTATCTGAGTTCCGAGTCATACACAGAAATGCCGGTACAATAGGAACAAGTTCCCCGAAGGTAACCAATCTTCATTTGCTTTTGTCATAAAAGGAAGACGTCAGAACAGTTTCCTGAAGGTTTGCTATATAAAATTATGGTTGCTCTAACTTTTGTGCGGGGGAAGCAGTGAATGTCATATCCGGTTGACGAGACAATGCCCGCGGTTACTCTCCACTCGCGATAAAAGTCCTAGACATTCATTTGTGCCTTTGTGCGCGGCTTGGGCTAGAAAGACGACGAACTACAAGAAAAACTTTGTTTTGAGAAACTATGCTCTGGAATAAAGTTCTCGTGTCTGGAGAAATACGCGGAAATATTAAAGGTTTCTTGAACTTACATCGTAGCAAAGAGTTAGAGTATCTAGTAAATATTATAACTTCGATGATGCGAAATATTCCGCAGCATTACAAAATTCACTATACGCTTCGGTAATCATCGTAAAAATAAATGCAACTTATTCTTTTTTTTTCGGCATGGTGCGAGACTACTATTAACAACAAGGTATACATTTAAAGTACACAATTCTGTTTCGCAATTGGTAATAAGTATTTCGCAAATAATTATGAAGGTTGCCTACGCGCAAAGTGAGAGTTTCTGTATACATACTTACATACGTGGGTCGTGCGTATACTCGTAATATGTTTAATCTTCGCAGGACGTTATTGTTAAAGTTGTGTAGCATAAACCTGATACCGTTTTTGTAGTATTTTTTAGCACTGTTACGTAACAAACAAAAAGCTTAGGCTCCCAAATAAGGACAAACAAATAGACGGAAGAAGCGTAATGATGGGACACGAAAAAGTCGACTGGAACCGGACGAAGCGTTCAAATGTCGAAGATAAAGGGAAAAACAGATTTAAAATCCACATCGGAAGCTTTTCAGAGCGTGACTAATAGGTACACGTCATGGAACAGAAGACTTGAAAGTAGAAAAAATACGCAGCAGCTGTTTCAATGAAAAATAACGTGTCATTAATCATAACGATGAAAGGAAGGAGCGACAAGGCAGCGCGACAAATACCTTCCTGGAGCGAGTCCATGTTTGCACTCACGCGTCTGTAGGTACACCTACCGTCAAATGATATCTCGCCGGAATGGAAACACCGTTTACTACTATTGTTTTGTGAACAATAGCGGCGCAGAAACAATACGCACCGCTCAGGTATCGCTGACAATTGAATCAATATCTTTACGCGGTGTTTTATTTAACCTGAGGCTGCGCCAAACGTTTTGGTGTCGTCGACGTCACTAACAAACATTTTACGTATTCAATCTAGAGCGTTTATTACTTTGCCACTGAAAGGTAGTTTGCGAGTTCCCGATGTGCTCTTTATACCTGTAAATGGAACACGGATAATCAAAAACTCATGAATATTTTTCAATAAATAAATGGCTCCATAGTGCATGTTAAAAGCACGTTAAAGGTAACGTGTATATAAAAGCGTGCAGTTTCTTTCACATCCATATCTTTTCTACTGATATTTTTTTATGAGCGCAAAGAAATAGTAGCGCTGGATGTTTAACGAACATTGCCTTTGAATTATCTATCCACTTCTACTAACTACGCATAAAAAAGTCTATGATTACAATATTGATAAGTACCTACTCGTAGCAGCAGTAACCTCGTCCTCTTAGTCGTTGTATATGAATAAACAGTATCTCTTCAACAATAATATTTGTGTCTGTATTATTTCGTCGACTCGATATGCCGACTGGTACAGCTCCAGTAGAGCGTGGCCAGTAATAGGTCTGTCAGTGGTTGTCGGCACAAATGCCTACATAACCGTGTCATTTTATTTCTGGGGCAGCGATAATTTTACCTGCGGGACATGTTTAATATTTGAACAATTACGCTGGCCTCTAATGAAAGGGGAAACCCTAATATGTCTATATTAGAGCGATAAATTACCGTGTAAGTGCCTCTTTACATTGTACTTGATGAAGACCTCAAAAATTGTTAGGATAATTGCCTTTTCAGTGGGCGTTGGGTTAAACTGTTAATAGCTCTTTAAATATTTATAAAACAATGAATTTTAGGTTTATGTCAATTTCATCTTTACACATTTGTTTAGTCTTTTAAACTCATTTGCCATTAAAATATTTCAGTATACAGACTTCAGTTCAGTTTTCAGTCAAGCGTAGCGCTAATCCGAAAGTATCTGTTCTATAAAACCTTATAATTATACTGTTTATGTGTAACTCATTAACGTGGTTCCATTATTTATTAGCGAATGGAAGGAAGTGCAGGTAGTCGCTTGCTAATTGATGAGAGTCGCAACTTCGGCAATAATTTCACCGCGGTCTGGCTGAGTACATTCGGATTCATAAATATTCATCTACCCCTAAACGTCCTTGCACTGCGAACTATACGATAACTGAGTCCAATAATTTAAAAACAAGCAAAATTTCTAGTCAATATGCAGATGCACCTGTAGTAAAGTATAGTAGAACAAACTTACAGAACTCTGGTGTATAAGGGAGCGACTTTTATTATAATGAAATATTGATTAATTAAAACGCGACTGACACCTATACATTTTTTATTGTTCTGGCATCAGATATAACGAAGATAAGCCTTACTGTAATTTTCATGATACCTAGCTGCTTGGAAATTCACACCAACTAACTCTAAAATACACTCAATGCAATTTTGTAACCATTAACAACTTTGTGTTTTTGACTCTACAAACCCGCAGTAAAGTGGCTTAAACTAAAAAATTCACGGAGGAAAAGTTAGGCTGTGTTAATAGCGCAAAAATTAATGGGATTTCACCCAAAACGCCGCTTCCATTTACAGCACGAGAACCTTTTACGTTATCTGATCTGGCGAGGTTTAAGCTACGCTTGATCTAATTAGTTAAAGTCTCTAAGAAGAACTCAGTAGATTCACTAGCCCAGGGCAAGTGTAGGAGTCTCACTAGAGTACCTATCGCACGCCGACGGCAATATGAGGAGAGACTGACGATTTATTAGCGCTAAAACCTTCAAAGATCGTAAAAGCTCTGCTTCACCATGAGCCATAAATGCCATGAATGCCCCATGACCGTGACATAAAACAGCCAAACCAACACGTTTGGAGCGCAGCATCTCACTTGTAATCGTTGGAGATAAATCTTCGTATACAGGTACTTATTAGAGGTGGTGGTGGCTGAGTAGTAACTAGTGCATTTTGCAACTCAAAGACATCGGGTTTGGACTTTGGACGTTCAAATGCCTGACTGTCATAAATTATGTATGGATTTCCATCTCTCCGTGCTTCAGAGAGCGCGCCAAGCCGCCGGTCCTGGTTGTTATCGATTAACAGCAGTCGTTAATCTACACCACAAAGCCAGACAAACACTTCATTCATTCAGTCACTTCATTCAACTAATGAACATATTTGAATGATATTGTATTTGCTATTTTAGATTTGATAACGCTTAACTAGATATTCTTCGAGTATTGATACGGATAACGCGTATACACAAGCATATAGCACTGGCTTATTAAAAAAATCCTTAGTGCATTTTTTTTAAACAGCCTAATTCTATGTTGATTGTATGAGTAATTAAATATGTAAACAATTTAACAGCTGTATGACTGTTTATATGTCACTTCGTTGTATTTCTAATTATTTCTACTTGATTGAGAATCAATGTATGGGTGATTTATTTTTTACACCAAACCATCAGGTACTCAGTAGCCCAGTCCTATTAGTTTCAATGTGCTAGAATCTAACAGCCTGTAGCCTGTACCATATCGCTCTGTACCGAGAACATTTCCTGTAAAAGTTTATAACTGACGAGATTTACCGCTTATAATGCAAAGAAGTTTTGCAATACGTCAAGGCAAGTCGCGGATGATAAGTACTTACTTATCTCGAGTTTAAAATTAAGCGTGCGCGAGGCGGTTTTATAGCTTCTCGCTCAGTTTTAATGCTTTATGATTCTACGCTGGTGTAGCCTGATAAATAGGCAACTAAGAAAAATAAATATTAATAATTTCTAAGTCTCTATTTCTTGGGGTTTGTGTGGAAATTATAGTAAAAACACCGTATTCAGCTCACTGTTTTTCAAATTTAGACCCATGGCCGTGAAAAAACCTCATTCCTACAAAAACATTTGGATGAACTAACAGTAGAGAATAATAAATCCATAACATGCTTTGATTGCTATTCGGATGGGCTTGATATAAAACCTATGTACATATGGTGGAAATAGGTTATATGTTATGATTAATCTTCGTACTCTCCGTTATTTACGTTGATTGATCAGAGCAGAATATTCAAGGTTACGTAGAATAATCAAACAGAGAATCGGCGAAATAGATTAGTTATTAATCAAGTATAGAATATTAGTTTTAATGTTCTCTTAATATGTGATTTATTTAAGGCTCTTATTCCAGTTATTACTTTGCTAAATTCAACATAGTGCTCAGACCAAGTACTTAGTAGAAGTTTTTAATGTGCAAACGAAGCCCTTTCCCATAATGTTTCCCTTGACCATACCGCCTCAAAGTGAACTACATTAGTACATTACGATACGTGCTGTCTAAGTAGTATATTAATACACGGCGGCGTGAAGTTAGCGCCCGAGCGAAGCGAGGGTGCTAACCGCCGTGTATTTAATAGACTTACTTACGCAGCGAGTATCGTATACTATTTTATAGCACGTGCGACATAAACCCGCCATCTATTTAATTTATTTAAAAATAATCTCCTAATTAATGCAATGAAAAGATGTTCATTTGACTCTTAGTAATAAACACACAAGTTTTAAAGTGGGTAGGTTGACATTCCACCAGTAGAGAACGGGAAAACACAATTTACACCTACCCGTATCACTTCTAGATTTGTTATTATAGGTTATTAGTATTTTTGGATGCATATCTATTGTTCGTGGATTGCTTAATGTGATATTGTTTTAGATTTAATATTGTTCACTTTAAATAATAGTCAAACATGTTTCAACTAAAAAACAGTGTAAAATATAAATATTGTAGGGCTTCATTTTGTAACCAAATCTTTATCGTAACGTGAATACCTACTTAATATAGGAATCTGTGATTGATCTGGTTTGTGCATAAATGTATTCACTATGAGACTATATTTTATAATATTAGATAATAATATGGTGTATAATAATTGCATGTGTGTGTATTCAGTGAAAATGCAACATTTCTAAATCAAGTAAGTAAGTATTCTTATCTTTCAATAATTATATAATCGTATAAGAAATTTTATAACAAAGGTACAGAGTAGGTACGGTTAATATCGCTAACTTAGGTATAGCGTTCAACGTAATAAGTAATATTGTCCGACGAAGACCAAAATGAAAACATGCAGAAATATGGCGCCAAAGACATTGGCGTTTTGGTCCCACACGTTACAGGTTATACGTATCTTCTCTTGCTTACTATGAGTTTGTGAGTGGTGTAAAAATGTATGACTGATTAGCTTTGGTTCAGTATTACACTCGCAACGATGGGTATATTCTTAAACGGTGTGAAGTTAGTGAACATCAGGCCGATTAAAAATGTGCTACTTTGAACAGCGCAAAGTGTGACCTAAGTGCGGGTTTAGGTCGCACGGTGCTATAAAATTATTTATCATATGTTAGCCTTTAACTAAAAAACTATGAGGTCTCAAAGTACCTACACAAAAAAACCTTTCGATGTTTTCATATAAAGTACTTTGTTATTTTGCCCCGTTTGAAGAATTTTTCCCTCTTTGAACATTTCACCCCTGTTTCAGGGCCTTATATTTCTCAGTAACCCCCTGTGACCCATTGAGCTCACCGCAGAGCTTAAAAAATATATTATTACAAAAGTACTTTTGCTGCCAAACTTCAAGAAACACATTCCCCTACCCAATAATTTACAGTTCATACTTATTTCACCTATAACACAAACAAATTGATGAAATGGTAAGCTGTTCTAGAAAAACGTATTTTGCTTCATTCCCTTTTCGCAGACTTTGCGTAAATAGAAACTGTTCACGTCGCATAAGTCTTTAATCTATCTCGTAATTTCACTTCACCCCGAAATAACGAATCATGCAGAGAACGTACGAGACGGGCGAAATATCTCGTTCAGGCGAATGTTTAACATATAAATTGGTATCAATTTTTTAGATTTATATTTGCGCGGCTGCTCTGAACAGATAAGACGCTGAAGCCCTCGCGATTCGTATTTCCGATGCGAGTATCCAATAATGATAAGAAAAAGATTATGAAGACTCACATGTTCTTAATACGTTGTAATCATGAGTAGCATCCGTAGGTACCGTTCTGTAGAGAAAGTCATTGCAAAAATAGAATTATCCATATTTGCCCTTCAAATCACTTCATTATGTTGGCAGCCTAAATTTTCTGCAGACACTAAGTATTCAAAAAATTGAATCGTTGGAGGAAGGATGTTGTGAAACAACTTGTGGCATCTCATTGCTGAATTAAGACATAAAGGCAATGAGCCTGCTTATACGAGTATCGTGCTCTCATAAAGCGATTGCTAGCTTCCCTAATTACACGTCCGGGTTTTAGTTCTTTATCTGGACACCTTCGAATTTGGTCTACTATTTTCAATGGCTTTAAAAAGCATTTTTTTAGCTGTTAGCAAAAATTCTGAAACAGGACATGTCTTCTGAAATATCTAATTAACATTTTAGTACAAAACTCAATACTATTTTAGAGTACCTACTAATAACGCCATAAATAATAATATTTGTATAAATAAGGGAACACGATAATGATCACATATTTAATATCATCAAAATGTAATTGCCGATAAAAAATTGTTTACGAAGTAAACTCAACCAACTTTGGTTTCATGAGTGACGGAAAACGTATAGTAATAAAATGAACTTCAAAATGTGCAACTGAATATTTTATTGCCTGTTTAATTCTGCTCGCGAATACAAAGAGTCTGTTTGATTCGTATAAAGTTCAGCGCAGAGTTTACGTATAAAGTTACTCGTATTTTGTTGCCGATACGGCGAAATAGGTTAATCTGTTGTGCAAGAGAGCGAGTACCGAGCAGTATGGATTTGCGATGAAAGCCTTAATATGCAAGAATCTTTCTATTTTTTTTTGGAACTAATGCTACAAATAAATAGAAAGGAACTGGTTTTATCAAGGGGATAGATTTCGCAAAACAATCTCGACATTTGTAATTGCCTTTCTAATTTTACCTTTGATACGTAATTATAGTACGAGCGCGACAGTGGAGTTTGCTACCATATAGTCGTACTGTCACAGAGCTTTAAAAACCAGAGGAGACCGAGCCGCTCATCAAAATGCTCTCGAGTAAAGGGAATCCCGCTTAGTTACTAGTTTCTGTTACGCGCTCTCTCGTTATATGTTCCAGCCGCTCGAAGAGAATTGGTTCGACGTGACGCAGACTCGACAGAATTTCGTTAAGATAACGCCGATGATCGACACCGGCGCAAATTGCTTCGATAATTCAGCATCGTTTCACGCCTGTAATGCCTTTCGTGTTTCCAGAGATCGCGTTATGAATGTCGGAACACTTAGGAAGAGTGTGCGCACGCTTTATTAGATTGTACTAACATACATTTTTCACGCACAAGTTATGTAATATAACGTAACTTTGTATAGCTTGGGTACTGTAGCTATAAACCGTTTATACATTTTTGACTAGTCTGGACCCGCAACTGAGTCAGCGATGGAACATGGCTTAGAGCTTCTTCTGTTCACATTTTTGGTCCGCGTGCTCACTAAACTAGTGATTAAATAACAATAAAATTCTCCCCTTGTGACACTAGAGAATGATTTTATTTTTCTGCGATACGTGTTGGAAAAGATACGCGTGCCTTTTCTTGTGTCTTTTTTTACATCAGACATTTGTGGTCAGACATCGCGTACACTGTGGTAACGTTTTCGGCACAATGCCTCTGGCAACAAGTATTGCAGGACGTTTGCTCAAATACGGTTCCAAATCGTAACAATAGGTTGACAACAAAATCTATTTCTGATGATTGAAACGTAATCAAAAATGTCCACGTTGCATTGCGGATCTCCTGACAAACACAAACCACAAATCAATTAAATGAATGTGTAATTCGTAATTAATCCGACACCTAAATTAAGCCTCTGTTTCGTATGCAAAACATGCAGGCTTTGTTGCTGTTGTTTGATTCATATTTAGATTAAACATCGGAAAATGTGATAAAGTTGTCGTCATTATTTGATTCCAAATTGCGGATGATAATGGATGGAATCACGATTGTTATTTTACTGGCGAAACCCATCAAAATTGTTTCGTGTAAAACAATTTAACTCTCTTCATAATCTGCAAAACAAACCAACCAGTAATAAATTTACGCTAATTGTAACACCAGAGCTAACAAAAAACACTAGCGGTGGTCCAGAGAAAAGTACGTAGGTACATACAATTGCGAGCAATCTTCAATCAATCATCAGTCATCTTCAATCTTCAATCTTGAGCTTCCGCTCAAGACATGAAATGAAACTATAGATCATAGCAACATAGTTAGAAAGAGGTACCGCGGAGTGAGTTATAGAACCGAGGCAAGAGGTACAAAACAAGCAATAGATGCAGAGCGTAGTCAATAGATGAAATATTTGCCTTCCAGTGACAGAATCTACAGAAAACGACGGAGTAACATAATTTAGTTCCATATTCAGACTCTGCAACATTTCCATAGCAAATTAAATTGTGTAAATAAATATTACCAAGCATCATGAAAACTCCGCGTCACGTCGTTGAATGATACGAGATGTTACTCGCACGGGTATATGCAAAGCGGCAGAAGCCACAATCTCTTTATTAACTGTGAGCTACCCGCCCCACAATGCCGAGCTGAGCTGACATCGAGTATTAAAATCTCCCTACTCGTGCCGTCAAAATGTGAACCGTTGATATTAAAATTATAGCTACGATTACGAAGTATTAATTACTTTTACGCGTGTCGTTTTCTACTCTGAGATAGCTCTGCATATTGTAGCGATATTAAAATGAAGATTAAAAGTCGTGCAAGCATGTCTGAAAGGAGTATGAGCTGTTCCTTATTTTCATTAATATGTTGCTAAAGGACCTTTGTAGCGATAGAGGTCTACATATTATCGTGCTTTTGCTCTGCGTTTGCATGACTGTGTATATTTTGCTGGCTACTAACGCTGTCCCTACTTTTCATCGTAGACATTTTAGCTGACTGTACGGCGTAGCAGAATACCTTTGCTACGCATATCGATGTCTAGTACTTGCTACATTCCATCTTAGATAAATAATATCGTAGTTGACTCTAAGGCGTAGCAGAATACCTTTGCTACGCATATTGATGCGTAGTACTTGCTACATTCCATCATAGGCATCGTAGCCGACTCTACGACGTAGCAGAAGATTTATGCTACGCATTGAAATGCGTAGAACTTTCAACGTTCTAGCGCATCATAGTATTTTAGCTTTGGTAACATACAACAATATATTTTATAAAGCACTCGTATGTACGTATGTAAGTTTTTTATGAATGTAGGTATTTTTATCGACAGACTGTAATTAAACGGTAGATAAAGTATCAAGTTCAGAGACCTTTCATTGTTTAGTATAAAGAGGGTCGGCTATTAATTTAAAATAATCTGTTCAGACAATTTTATTTTAAAATGTGTTATTCGGAGGTTTGTGTCACTCGGAACATGTTATCTACTCGTATTCATATTGTACATACATACATTTCTCGTAAAACAACCAAATAATTAATCAATAGTTCCCACTGTCTACTCAAACGCGATGATTTGGATATGTGTTCGTTACTCAATCGTATTGGGTAATTGATGCAATTAGTTGAAGACATGAATTGTATGATCGACAATGTGAAATAGGGTTTGAACTTTTATTTCAAAAATTTATTCCATTACAGGGTGAAATTAAAAATTAAAGTTTTAAGCAAACAAGAAAACGGTGGAACGTTGCTAGCTATAAATACGACGAAAAACAAATATAATCCTACTTTAAAAAAATAAGCCTAGTTCAATGTTTCTTTATCTAATCACTATAAAACCATTAAATTATATTTAGTTAACTTATTAACACGAGACACCCATTAATGCTTGCGAACAAACATTATAAGTAATAAAGCATTCGGTAAACAAACATTCCAACTGCTCGAAAGCAGATTCTACAATAAACTTTTCTACGTGTAACGACCAGCTAAACGCGACCCGCATGGATTTTAGAATGAAACGCCGATCATTAAAACGTACTGATTTATGTTCGTACAACAACTTGATCTCTAGCTATTATTTATGTTACTCTAGCTTAGAGTTACTTGTGTTGGAATTACAGTCACGTTTTATCCATTAGTTCTCTTGAGATTTATACAGATGAATTTTATTATATATAATATGTATTCTAAGTATTATTTAGGATCGGAGACTGATGTATCTAATGTTTATATTATCTTATCTCTGAATTCAAATACTAAGATTATTTGAAGTTATTTAGTATCGAATACAATTTTTTTTAATAAATCATCCTTTTATTGGATTGGATTACACTTCACATCGAATACATAATATAAATTTTTGCGGTGGTAGCCTAGTGGGCGAACGTCCGCCTTCGAAAACGGAGGTGGCGAGTTCAAACCCCAGTGCGGGTACGTACCAATGTGTTTCATGTTAAAACATATGTACGTAATTATCACTCGCTTTTCGGTGAAGGAAAACATCGTGAGGAAACCAACATGCCCGAGAATATTTCGGAGGCATGTTATCCACCAACCCGGCCTAGGCCCCCGTGGTGGATTATGGCCTAACCCTCCTCACGATAGTGAGGGGAGGCCTTTGCCCAGCAGTGGGACAGTTACAGGCTGAATTTATTATTATTATTTTTAATCGCCTAGCTTGATTGATATGTACCGCCTAGTTTAGCGTAGAGCCGCCGTGGCGCCGACGCCAACGCCGATGTTAACGCCGATCCGATGCTGACGGCAACGTTAATACTGACGTTGATACCGAAACGGACGCCGATGCCGACGTCGACACCGACGCTAACGTCAGTAGATACAGAGTTCTATAAACTAATTAAATTTAGGTGGTACGGCGGTGCTGGATTACGCGGTCGTTTCGTTCATTACATTCATTGTTTTGTTGATTCATCTACTTTTGTTATACTGAATTTTTTAATAGCGTAAATATGACGGTGTGCACGGTATTTACGGGCGAAGAAAATAATATCGTCAAATACCGCTTCATCGAGACTTCTGTTTGTAGGTACACAGGAACACATAAAAACATTTTACTGTTATTGCAGAATTTCAGTGAATAAAATATATACCTAATATGAATCACCCAGAGATTAGGATCTTGACGTGAACTGAAAGTTATTAGCGCTCAAAAACGCTAGATTGCGTCCATGTCAACGTGGCACAGGTTGTTACAGCCGTCGCCTGAAGTTTCGACATGCCATTTATTTGCCACGCCAACAAGGTTATCGAGCGTTATAGCACGTTATAGCTTGTAGCACGTACGACGTGACATTTAGCGAGTCGACGCACTAGCTCGACTTCGTGGCGGCCATTGGCGTTATTCCCGGGTTAGGGTGCTTACAGTCAAGATGTGACGCGTGACCAACATACTGCTACTTATACTTTTTATATTTATCGAATGAATGATATCGGCTTGTTGGGTACGCTGTCAACTAGTAGCGAGATAAAACACTTGGGTTACCTTTACGTCGTCAAATTGTTGTATGTTCCTAGTAATCAGTTATACCTATATACCTTACTATCTTGATATTTGGCAATATTAAAAATAAAAAAAATAAGGTTATATTTTCATGAAATGATCTGTAGTAAATGCAGACTAGGTCACCCAACGACCAAAGTTAATTCAAAATTCAATTTAACCAGTCAGCCCGTATAAACGTAGCCAGCGCGCGACCATTTTGTACACTAAATGAGGCAAAATCATAGCATTATGCAAGTTGTATTTATTCGGAGCTGTGTTTAAGGGATTCCCTAAACTTGTACAAGAGAATAGATGCTGCCTGGCGTCTTGCCAGCGTAATCATCGTTGAATAATAGCAAACGCCTATTTGTATTTGCGAAGCATTCGTACAAGCATTATTGCCAAGCCAAACGTACTTGTTCTATCCTGCTATTAATATCACCAAATATTTGCTATAATGCTGTCTGTTGTATTGTTGTTCTTATTGAGTTTTTAATTAAGTCATCAGATTTAATTGCAATACGAGTAGACTAGAACTATTATTCGTAAGCGTTAATGAACCTTTTGCTATTTCTTGCCTTAGAGCTAGTTGGTAAGTGCTCGTAGATTTCTTGCAGATAATTATTGTAAGTGTGCGTTGATCATTTGCTTAAGATTAGTTATCTCTTTTAATTAGCCATGTACCTATTTCTATGTATACGAGTATGTAGGTAATTGAGCGAGTACAGGGAACAAATTGCATAACTAGGTACATAATATCAATATGGCAAACATTTCGTATAATGTTATCTTTTTTGTTTACTTTCATTCAACAGAAAGGGACTTACGAAAGAGCCGATTCAGATAATAATTCAAACAATTTTGAACTCAAACACGATAAGTCTTTCCAACTGTTGGAAATAATCTCATTCTTATTGTCTTTTCAATAGATCGAACATCCATCGTGAAACGTGTCATAGCGCAGTTAGGAAAGAAAAGTTCTGTTCTGAAAGTTTTCGCATTTTGTCCGCCTTTGGCTTTCATATTATTTATCAAACTGGCTAACTTAGAGCGTCTCGAATAATGTTTTTGTGGAGTAAATATATTGTAATAAGTTTAGTGCGTGAGTGCGTAATAAGCAGGGATGGTTACATTGACAATGTGTCCGTGCCCATAGGCTAAAACCTAAAAAGGCTAAAACCCTATTACTAAGGCTCCTCTGTCCGTCCGTCTGTTACCAGGCTGTACCTCATGAGCCGTGATAGTTAGACAGTTGAAATTTTCACAGATGATGTATTTCTGTTGCCGCTATAACAATCAATACTAAAAAACAATAAAATAGAGATGTAAGGGCTACCATACAGTAAACTTGTTATTTTTGCTGTTTGCTGTTTTATAGATAGGTAATGGAACGGAACTCTTCGTGCACGAGTCCAACTCACATTTGGCCAGTTTTAAGGCCACTTTCTGGTAGCTAAACAACTTTAATTCGTAAATAAAATGCACATTAAGGAAAACATTAATTTTGAAAAGACTTATATAGTTTACAACTTATAGTAAGTTAACTGCCTGATTCAAGCATATCTTCCGAGTTTCATAGCAGACATAACTATTCCCATGACAACTATTCGGATTGTTTGACACAGTGTATATTCATAATCACCATGGGACTCATTTCCTTATCTATGGGATGGCCAATTTACGAGGATTGATAGCATGGAATATCGGTTAATTCATCAAGGTACCATTGATTAGTATTCAACGTCAAATCTGTAATTATACGATTACATTAATCAATGCGATGTGCACCCCGGTCTGGACTGGACAAATCAACCGTATGTACTCGTAAATTAATCATAATGTACTTCATTATGACTAGTGACCATATAGAACTACATTTACAGCAGAAAAACCTAAAATGTTGCCTTCTGCTCTGGTTTCTGTCAAAATTTCATCTTTTTTCAATTTTTCATTATGCCTATGTAGAGATAAACACAATATTACAACAAAAGCCCGGACAAAGCGAGCGTGAATCAATTTCTAGTACCTAAGAATGTAATAAAAGAACAATTACTTAAGTAATGCGTAACTGTGTCAAATTAATGGACGTAAAAATAATAAATAGGCGAGACAGAAACGAGTACCTATACCTGCCTATAGTTTTTTAATTGGTAGCCATTACTAACTTTAAGAGATTGCTGTTAGCAATAAGGCTGGTATGCATTATACCTTAACTTATCATGAGTTTATTTTTATATTTTACTTTTATATTTTGAAGTGAAATAACGAGTTGTTATCTTATCTTTTGACCGAAACCAGAACTTGGGTTATCGTATCTCTGATAGATTCACCCAGGGTTACAATACAAGTTAGAAATTAAACATAAAATACAGTACGAACTTTATAAATTAGTTTGTAATAATATTTTGTTCAAAATCGCTTTGATTTGATGAAAACATATGTAACTAAAAAAAGTAGCTATGGTACTATACATCGTATATATTATATTATATATTTCACAAATATATATATAATTATGTATACATAGATATGTATGACTGAAGAACCTCCTCCCGTTGGAAGTCGGTTGAAAAGGCATCCATCAAGTAAACTTCGGCCGACTTACGAAGTGATAAAGATGTAGTCCCAAAAAAGTAAATTTTGCGTATCTTACCCATCCATATAAGTATAAGGGACAAGTTATCTCCGACAAGTTGGAGGCATTCCCATGTGTATTTCTTACAGAAAGTTGAGATCTTCATATAAATGGGAAACGTTACGTCTAGAAGCCACGGAGTCAATCAATCGCGCCAGCCGCCTGTGTAGCGGCAAATCGAAAAATCTCCAAAATGTCTCTGATTTTGTCAACGCGGATAAATAAAGTGATGTAAATACATATACATATTATACACTGCTACCGACGCGCCGCTAAAATATCCCTAGACCGTGAGAAAATGTTTTGCTCAGTCTTATGTACGCGTGTCTATTGTGGCGGTTTGTTAAACAATAACGGTTTGTTAAATAATAGTTTAATGTTCAATTCAACAAACATTCGATATTAGCGGTTGAACTGACAATTTCATTTTCCCTGAAAGAGATGAGCCGATGAGGGACTTTAGGCAAAGCTCCACCCACATTGTACTTGAGTTTTGATTAAGTGTCTGAATGTATGTACTTCGTGTACTGTGTACACTAGCGAAGCATTTCCTACTGTTTTGTACACAACCTATTATTTCCTATTATACATATTATGTGTAGTCTCGTATCAGTAATTAATTATTTTTTAAGCTGAATTATAATAGGTACTGAACACCGTATAACTCGTTTATCGAAATCACAAGCAAAATAATTAATTTATGTAAAACGTTTACAAATTAAAACAAGTAATTATTTGTTAGGCGAATGTTCAAGTTGAAAATTGTTGAATTATAAAACAGACACATTGATTGTCAGATATCGATGTCAATACCTTAGCATTTCTAATGGCGTATACGCTAATAATTACTCCAAATTTAAAAGCCCTCATACTAAAAGAGACAAAAATTTAAGTAAGGTACATGGAAATCATGGAATATTTCCTTCTGAATTTCTGTGAGAAATATTCCACCGCAATGGATAAAATGACAACTTCAATAATACGCTCTGATATCTCTGAGATGAAAACATTTTGTTTTACTGAGTTTCCAAGTGGTTTCTGACATCTCCACAACATGTCTGAGTGGTAAAAAGTTGGGAAATAACGAGTCTGTACTGATAATTAAAATTCTCGCTACAAAAGTATAATATGTGAGACGACGTTGTACGTATATTATGTGAGACGATGTTACAGATTGAACAGATTGTGAGTGCTTAATTTACAGAAAATATATAATCTATGAAACATGCTAAATGTAAAAATGAATTTAAAAAGCCTCGTCTCGTTGTGTTGAGTTAAGGAGCAATAAAAACATTGGAAATTTATTGTGACGTCACATGAAGACGGTGCAAGCACACCTCATTTATCAAGTTATAATAAGTAGTATATACATGCTTTGAGGGAATAGATGAACAAACATACATCCTCCGTTGGCTTCGCCGTAGTCGGGTAATAAATATTATAATATGAATCGATCTTGAATGAGGTACATTACGAGTTTCCCCCAATTATCAGAGCTTGTCTGGCCACTCCAGTGAGAACCTCTGACCGACAGTCGATAACAACCGCAACCGTATATTGTTTTCTTTTAATTATGATAAAAAAACACACCCATGAAATGATGAGAGAGACATCAGAGACATCCTTCATAACGGTCGATATTTCGGCTTACGGTTGATGGGGTACATAAAATACAAGCTTCTAACGTAAAAGAGTTTAACATTTAGAAAATTATCAGAAAGCATTAATTGTGGGCTCATTTGGAATGCAAGTCGAGACGGCCATTACTGGCTCAGTGAATGTAGTTAGGAATTAAATTAATCGTGTACATTGCAGAGCTAGAGGTTACGTTACATTTGCAGATATAATTTAGCATGCGCTTGTGAATGTATAATTCGATATTACTGGCTAATGTAACGAATTTCAGAGACAGGGGTGACTCAATACTATCCTACATATTTTAGTAATTCTAAAGTAAATAGCAGAATACTAATTTATTTAAAGTGAAGTTAAAAGGCAGCGGTGGTATTATTAAATAACATAATATATACTTGAACCTATATACGAGTAAGTGTGATCTACTCAACATAAAATATACATTAATTCTAAACCTAAAGTTTCACAAATCTTATTCATACTTTTTGTGATGTTTTCCCGACGCGACGCCGCCCGAGCGTTGACGTCCGTGTTGGTTACAAAATATTTAATAAACTTTTCTTTTTAACGTGAAAATAAGAAGGGGCCAGTTATTAATTTTCAGCTTTTCAATACGGTATAAAATATTGAACGTTTGACCTTGAAATTTGAAAAAGATAAAAGTTTTTTGTCGAATTTGGTCCAACCTTTTTTTTACATAATAAGGGTGAGAATGAGGCTGAAGGTTTTTCCTGCCATCGGTATGCAATTTGATTCGTTCCCCTGATTTGTTTTTTAATTTTGCGAAAAAGGGTCCGAGCCGGACCGTTGTGAGAGTTGTGACTTCTGTGTTCAAAATTATAGGAGTTCATTATATTCAAACATTTTCAAAGAGAGATTCAATTTGTATGATCAGAATAATAATTACTTTCCTTTGTTATGCATTGATGTGTAGTTCAAAGGATATGTAGATTTAACACTTTATAGTACAATATGCGCCCTGCGATTTTACCGGCGTTGAATATTATCCTATTACGGTTATAATAAGGTATCCTTAATGTTATTAAATTTTTTGTTTGCTAAATTTCATCAAAATCTGTTTAGCCGTTGGAGCGTAAAGATGAACAAAGTAACATAATACAAACTTTCACAAGAGACTGTGGGAACATTAATCGCAAAATTTTACTATCCGTTCTAAAAGTAATAATTCGGTATAATAATAATTTATATCCTCCAACCTTCCCACGGTCAGAATTTAAAAAAGAAATCGTTAAGAAGGACCAAATTCCTTATCCGTGAAATACAATTTGCTGCGAGAGAAAAAAGGCGGACGTAGTACCGAATGCTAAAGGAGGTTAGGAAATTGAAAATTGTGCCGCGGAATATAACTCCATTACTAAGGAAATGAGGTACGTGAGTATGTTTTAGAATTCTCCTGCAACTCGCGGGGAAGAGTGGGAAAGTTTCACCTGACCGGGCCACTGGGAGCTTTCAATATGCGGAAATGAATTAGCAAGTTATTTTAGCTTTTTTGTGACATTTGTGCCTTTACCAATTCACTAACAGGTAAATTAATTATCATGGTGAAATGAGATAATGACGAGAGTCAAAGAAAAAAAACGAGATTTATTGTGATGGAACATAGAAGTCTTAAGTACCAATAAAATACAAAATAATGGCATAAAAGTAAAGGTAATGGGTAGTCTAATACCTTACTAGGTTGTGTAAATCTAGTTTGTACCTGCTTATAAGTAATAAAAATATGAACTAATTTGCTAAATTGTTCATATTTATATTAATATATGTATAATATCTTGCTTAATTAACATTAGCCTAAGTCTAAGTAGATCAGTCGCAATTTTGCTCAGTAACCGTTTAGTCTTGAGGGGTTAGACGGCGTTGACTTTAATTAACTCGAATTAGACTGTTAATAATTATTTAATATTATCCACGTTCATTACAGCACAATTTAATTAGCAAATTATTGAGGATAATTAATCTGTGAATGTTGTAGTGTCTCTGCGCGAGAAAAGCTTTCTTTATGTACTTACTAATATAAAACCACGTTTTTCTTGATACTTAATAATGAAGATATTTAATTATGCTGTTTAGGTAAAATATACAGAAACGTTAGATATGTGGCCCAAATAAAATAGTATGCACTTTCAAATCTATGGTATCTCTAATCTCTATTGCATAAATAGATAAATGTTTGTTTCAATATTTACATTTGTTTTTTTTGTTGTATCTATTTCAAAGTGATACATTTTTAGACCAACCTTTAACACTGCAATTTTTAACGCTTACCTAAATTAACTATCTTTATATTGTGTATAGCTGAGCTCGGCCAAAAATAGTCAGCCATCATTTGCACGAGAACCCTCCAGAGCAAACTCGTAATTAGATATAATTAAGTTACAGAACTATCTCAATCAACGGAAAAGGTATCTCAACATCATTAAGTACCGTATATCCGCTCAAACTACTCAGCGATTGAGAGAGACGTTAAATAAGTTATAATAACTATTAAAAGTTTTTGCAGAGGCAGCAGCTGGCAAAGCCTTACCATGAATAAATTTACGTAATGGAATTAGATTCTATTATCTGGGGTAGTATCGGTTACCGTATGCCAATTACTATTTGATCAACATGATTAGGTAGGAAGGTATTGTATTTGATATTACTTATACCTAATTTACATATTTATTGTAAAATCACGAGCTGGAGTTTAGGTTTACGTGATTGTAGCAATTTAGAAAATTAGCTTCGACGTTTTTAGGCGAGTTATTCTACCGATTATGAAAATTTTATGAAAATTAACTCATGAACTCAGAGCTCCGTTTTATTAAATATATAATAATATTTATTTATGATTCATACATCAGCCAGGGAACCCTCTACACTGATGTAGAATGCCTATTAATACCTACCCTAAAAACAGTGGTAAGTACACACTTTTTTTTAATTAAAGCATGATAGCACGTTCTGGACTTTATATGACATTTTGACCATGTTGGGTGACCTATTGAGTACCAACGGTATCAACGCGATCAATCAAATTTCATAAAATATTTTTTTTTAAATAGGAATACTTAGTTTCTTTATACTTACATCATGCCCTGATCATATTGCATCAATATCCGGTACTAACGTAGACGCCAACGCCACAATAACCGTTCGTTCTAATGAGAAAAGTTGGATGGGCTGCGTACTGCGTGGTGCTTGAAACAAAACCGACCGCGCCACCACTCTGCGGACAATCAATCCAACCTTTTATTGCAAAAGGGTTAAGTCAGAAAAGCCTACGAAAGCCATGTGTTGGCGCTTTTTTTGTCGTAATCATAATTTAAATTTACATTTACAATTACCAAAAATGTATACACATAATTTTGAAACGACCACTTGTGTCCGTGTTCTATCTATGACCAACAGACACAGTAAGTGCATTTTGTTTTATTTACGGTTAAATAGGTAGTAGCCAAGTAGCAAAAGCTTCTATAACCAAGGCATTTTATCACCAAACAGTGATATAGTAACCATATAATGGTAACCATTGTGACTGCTTGTACTATAAAAGTTTTTAACAGAGCGTTTGGATTCTATAAGATTAATGTGCATTTAAGTTCTATAAGTTAGCTCTTAAAACGCTTACAGGACCATACAAAAGAATCTTTAAAGTGTTGCACTGTAATAGATATGAAAAAGCCATGATGGTACTATTTAGTACTATAGATGATCTTACTGACACTTGTATGTATCTATTTTGCACTAATAATACGTCAAAATAACTTTTACAGTGCTAGTATTGTAGCAGTATCGAAAATACTATTACAGGATCAATCTGCACTATAAAAGTACCTTGCGAAACCATTACGTAACCTGTTAGCTTCTTAAGAGCTCCTTCAACATCGCTATGGGGTAGTTATGTAAAAGTAATGAACACTCTTCTATAGTACTAAATAGCACCATAGCGACTCCTGGTGCAGTTGCTAAATAATTTAAATTCTAAATAGCTCTATTGGTGAGTTTTTGTTACTGCTACGAGACTAAACCGTAATATAAATGTACTAATTCCTAATTCGCTTGTGGTGAAAATAAGATGGCTGCTGTTTCCTGCCTTGATAACACATTGAAAATGATGAAAAAATATTTATTGAACAGGTTTTGAAACAAACAAACAAGTAGGTACTTATGCTAATCATAATGTGTCGCTGGGAAGTTGTAATTAGAAACAATAGTACCTACTACCTTAACTATGGCCTTCACACTAGGCAACAAGCCTGTATCGTGAGGACCCTAATACGATTAGCAGTCCAACATAACTCATTGACATTTGGTCAGAACTACTATATTGGCATCTTAATAATCACATATAAATATAAACAAATATATATGTATAATATATATATATATATATATTACACAAAATTTATATAATATAATCCGCACTGTCCACTGCTGGTAATAAATAAAACTTATATACCTATGTAATTTATGCTTCATGATAATATACACGTATATATAATAATTTTTAAGTATAATGTATTTATAATTAGTTATGAAGTTGTGTAGGAGATTACTATAAATTTGATTCTTTACTAGTAATATCTAGTAGTTTAATAGGAGGAACACTATAAAAATACCTATTAAGTTTTAATATGCAACACATCTTCAGTGCCATCATACGTTAGCGTAGACAGCCATTTATTTATAATATTTTTTGCCTCATACAAAGATTTCTCCTTTAAATCACAGTGTTTAACAACCGAATTATAAACATGCGCCCGCACAAACTGTCCAAAACGAAACGCGAACGAAGTGTTCACTGGTGGAGTAGGCAAGCGGTAGACTCTCCGTTTGATCATTGCTTGATACTCAGCAGAGGTTAAGATGGACTTGTGAACAGATAGCGATGTCTTCAATATAAATAGCTGTCTCACGCTAAGTACACCACTTTCTTTATAAACATCTGTAGTTGGATACCTAAATGGTTTATTCATCATTACTTTTAAGACTGAACGTTGAGCTCTTTCAACCCGTATAAGGAGACCCTTAGCGGCACTACCCCAGCAGGTGATACAATATGTTATTAATGATTGACACAACGCAAAATATATAGATTTTAGTGTGTTCATACACGCCACATCACGAAGACTCTTTACTACGCCAATGATTTTCCTTACCCGACCCGAGAGCGCTATAATGTGATGCTTGAATGTCATGTTTTCGTCTATGTGGATGCCTAGATATTTGATCACGTTTACTCTATTTAGTGATACACAGTTACATGGTTTACTGGTGCATACGTTGTCATGAATCTTTATGTCAGTTTGTTGTATTGGCGCTGAGGCAGCCGTTTTATGGAAACATACGTAAACAGTTTTTTTCGTATTCAACGTTAAAAGATTCTGTTGCAACCAGCCAGACACGTAAGTCATACCAAGCTCAGCGCTGGACAAAGCCTCCGGCCACGTAGATCCGTGGTACACAATAGCGGTATCGTCTGCATAACATATGATTTCGGCATTTTCACTAGACAGGTCATGGATGTCGTTAATATACATCGTAAATAACGTGGGCCCTAGTATGCTTCCCTGCGGCACCCCAAAGTCTATAGTCTGCGATGTACTGAAAGTTAGACCAATCCTGACACACTGTCTCCGCTCAGACAGGTAACTTTTAAACCATTCAGAGGCAATGCCTCTTATACCCATATTGTTTATCTTATTTAAAAGGATGGGAACGGAGACAGTGTCAAAGGCCTTGGCCAAGTCTAAGAACACTCCTACACAGTTCTGTTTGCTATCAAGCCTTGATGACACCGCAGATGTCAAAAGTGATACCGCATCTTCAGTACTCTTTCCCCTTCGAAAGCCAAATTGTCTTGGTGAGAGTATGTTCCGGGATTCAAGAAAACTAATTAACCTGTTATTAACGAGCTTTTCAAGTAATTTTGAAAAAGTTCCCAGTAATGAAATAGGTCTATAATTTTCAATACAATTTCTAGGGCCAGACTTATGTATTGGACTAACACAAGCTAATTTCCAATCATGAGGGAATTTTCCACTAGCAAGACTTAAGTTGTATAGGTAAGTGAGAGGCACAACAATTGCGTCTTTTATATGCTTAATCAGCGAGTTCGCTAAGCCGTCAATGCCTGGAGCCTTGTCATTTTTAAGCCCAAGAATCAGCTTCTCTACTTCTTCGTGGCTAGTAGGAGACATGAAAAATGAATCTGAAGGTGAGCTTTTAGCTTTAACAGAGCTAGCAAGTTCTTCTTGTGTTAAATTGATTTTAGTGAGTATTTCATTTGCCAGTCGTTGTCCTACTGTAGAAAAGTGGTCGTTACATAAGTCAAGAGGGCACCGCGGGCAGTCAGAGCTTTCCAAAGATAACAATTCAGTGGGTTCCTTTCTAGGGTTGGCTAAATTGCAAACATTTTTGATTGATTTCCAAAGTTTCTTAGGGTTATTTTTATTATCACTTAGTTCCTTGTTTTCATATTCAAGTTTTAATTTACGCAGGAGACCTACAAAAAAGTTTTGGTATCTTGTATAAGACACTCGGAGTATTTTGTTATTGGGCTCAAGCTTAGCGCTTTGGTGAAGTCGATCTCGATGTTTCATGCATCTCATTAGCCCTGGAGTAATCCAGGGCTTTAAGTTGTATTTAGATCTACTCAGTCTAACTTCACATGTATGTTTAACAACAATATTGGTCAAAAGATTTGAAAAAATTTTTGTTGCAGTATTGACATCACTATTTTCATTAACAATGCTCCAGTCCATTTCTTTAAGATCATTTTTAATTGCGTCAAAATCTCTTTTAATAACTACACGGCTTAGACGGGTTGTGTAATTTTTGACAAGGTTCATGCCTATCATAACTGGGTAATGGTCGGTTATATCAGACTGACAAACTATGCCTATAGGTGCACGACTTAACTGGGAGCCTGATACGTAAATGTGGTCAAGGCAGGACAACCCTCTAGTGGGTTCTGTTATAGCCGGTATTAGACCTTTTTCGGCCATAAAGCATTGATACTCCAAGCATTGAGTGCTACTTGTATCTAATATATTAACATTAACGTCACCAGCCAAAACAACCGGCAGTCCATCTGTATCGCTTACACACGGCTCTAGCGATGACAAGAAGTTTTCAATATTTCTACAGGACGGTGATCGATATATGGCAAGGATAGTGACCAGTTTGTGAAGGTAAATAATTAAGCAACTGGCATCTTCAACAGCAGGCTCCGAGACCGACGCTATCCAGATGTCCTTCACATATACTACCACGCCACCATTTTGGTTGCTGACATTATTTGTTTTAAAATAATTGTAACCCGGTAATTGTGGAATAAGTGTTGCTTCATTGAGCCAACATTCCGTGAGAATATAAACATCATAACTAATATCCAAACGTTTCAGAGCCACCAAAAGCGTATCAAAATTCTTCTGTATACTTCTAATATTAAAAGTAAATACTTTAAAATTATGGTCCGGTGTGAATGTGTCTTTACATTTTTCAATGTCATTAATAACGCAACAGTTTATCTTCAACGAATCTAAATCATTCTCTAATTCATTAGGAAAGAGCATTGTGATATTTAAATAATTTCCTCAACCAAGGTAACCTAACTCCGAGCTTCAATATTGTCACTTGAACATCAAGTAAATTATTTGTAGTATATAAGTGTGCATCTCCTAAAAGTATTCCTAATAATGTACATAAATATGCTGATATAGTATTATAAAATAGTGTATAAATAAAAATGTATTTTATATAAGCAATTATTTTATATAATATATAAGGTATAAAATAAAATATGAAAACAATATAATACGCGTAAATAGATATAAAAACAATACCGTGACATTGATATAAAAAAATCTCAAACCATAAAGTTATAATGCAAGACAAACACAAATACTGCACCAGTCCAATCTCCACATTATTATTTCTCACAAAAATAATATTCATGATTGAGCCTGTTATTTCCCGAATAGAGACGGCTATACAAAATACAGCTTTAATATCCAAATCAAAATATAACAGGACGTGCGTATACTCATTTTTGTGGAAAAAGGACAACGCAAGATGACAGTTACGAGCTACCATTGTGATCGTTTGATGTAGGAGGAAGAATGCGGTCCAAGTCGTCCTGTGATCGGATGAGCACGGCAGGTTTTCCCTCACGCTGCCTAATATAAATTGCTCCTTGGTTGCACCAGCAGAAAGCATATCCATGGGCTTTAGCCGTATTCCGAGCAACACGAAATAAAATTCTATTGTCCCTTGTAAGTCTTTCATTAAAAAACACCCTGGCCGGGTCCCCTGTT
Organism: Hylaea fasciaria; assembly: GCA_905147375.1. Lineage (NCBI taxonomy): Eukaryota > Metazoa > Arthropoda > Insecta > Lepidoptera > Geometridae > Hylaea > Hylaea fasciaria. The sequence goes on from LR990201.1 coordinate 6,484,430, forward strand.
ATATCAAGATCCGTACTTGAAAGATTTTTTCTTGACTTGGAAGCTCTAAGAATCTGGTCGCGTTTGGTTCGCCGAAGCAGTCGTACGACAACTGGGCGCGGCATCCTGTTGCTTCCTGTAGGGAGACTAGCAGTAACAGACTGACGGCGAGGTCCAACTCGAGTGATCCAGTCCACATCTTCATCCCTCAGCTGTACTCCAACTTTTTGAGCTGCGACCTTTACTATTTGATCCAGGTTTTCAGAGTTGATTTCCGGGATCCCAAGGATTTCAATTTCGTTTCGCAAATTGTGTTGCGCTTGCACATTTAGTTCGTTTTGCAGTAGTGAAACGGTTGCCTGCAGGTTTACAACTTCATGGTCCCGTTTCTCCAAGTTAATTAAACGGGTGTCATTGGCCGACATACTACGCACAAGTTCATCCATCCTTTCATGGGAGTGGCACAGTGAGTGTGTAACTTCCTCCAGTTTTGTCTTCAAAGATGAAAACTCACTGGTTAAACGGGTGATTACAGCCGTGAGCTCTTTCATCTCTGACTCCGCACTATCCGAAGAGCCTTCGACTTTTCTACGCATTGTTATATTCTGAGGCTCCAAGGCCGGTCGTACTGGGGTAAGGGAGTTATCACCCCCTTTCTTTTGCACCGCGCTGCAATCAGGACATTTCCAATTTTTCTTACGATCAGCAGAGAACGACGATGCATTTATACACAGCGAACAAAAATTTTTATCGCAAGTATGAGAAGTGCACTTAATGCTATTTCCGTCTTTTGTTACTTTAAAACAACCCGAACACTTCATATTGTAGGCAGACAAGTAGAATTGCCTCACAGAGACAAGTGCACTCTGAGCGTTTCAATGCCCTCTCTGCGTCGCTAATCTTAGACGATTACACCGCTATGACGCGCAACGTGCACTGCATGCGACTTTCGCGGTTCCGCGATGCACGTAACCGTGAGGATGCTCTGCACACTGACTGTGACAGTATACCCACGCACTTCACTTAATTTCTCGGAGGTACTTTGTTTAAAAAACTATAACTTAGTTTTATTCACAATATGCACGTTGTTTAAGCTTTACACCACATGAAATTTACTCCACTAACATAGACGAAAAATATGCAAAAAAATTACAAAGGAAATAAGCACTTGTAGACTGATAAAACTTTAAAAACAGTACGGAGCCTTGTAGCACCAAGTTTACCGTCCGACCAAGATGTCAAAGATGATAGCAGCACGGCTGGAGCCAATATGTACTATAGCAGCCATAGTCGGGACAAGTCCTTATTTTATTAATTAAAATTTTATTAAAACATAAAAAATATGAGGGCGCGTCGTCAAATTTTAAATCAGCATAATGATTTTATCGATACAATTATTTTCGCAAGTGCAATTTATGGCAGAGTTACATTTTTTTAGTATGTCCTTATTACATATTACGCTAAGCAAACATGGCAAATGACATAGAGAATAACTTACCGATTTATTTTATTTTCTTGGGGAACACTCACGACTCTCTGTATAATATATTATGTGTATAGTCTATACTCACGACGAAACCACAACACGAACAAAATTGCAAACAAGTGTGATAATAAAGATCACTGGAATCGTTTACGGTGCCATATAGCACTATAAACATGTTTTGGTTACTTTAATAGTGCAAATTTGTGATATAAAAGTTGCAGACAGCACTATTTTAGTACTAAAAAGCGTTTCTCGACACTTTTACATTTCAACTATAGAGCTGATTTATCACCGTAAGAGCCTTTATGTAATGTTTTTATAATAAATCAGTGATAAAACTAGGGCCTTTTCGGGGTTTTGTAAACGTTTACAACATCATTATAGTACTAATCTTGAACACTAACTAGCACGTTCTAAAACGTTCTCAGGACTTTTATAGTACCAAATTTTGTTACTTGGGTATAGGGAATTATTCCTTGATAGGAAGAGTTTGCAAATTATTGGTTCATAACGCTTGCAAGTTGACGTCGTCGCTGATCAGTCTAATGACAAAAGTTTGACCTCCGCAGCTTCAAACAAACAATAGCATCGCAAAATGATCTCTCAAAGGTCAATTTTTCAAAATTGTTCCAGTTTTGTGTCGCAAATCGTCTTTGTTAATTATTATTTGCATTCCACCGTAATCTTAAAGAGTGGCGAGCAGTTTTTTCATCTGACCTCAAAGACTAATAGCATACAATCCTGCCTAAATAACAGTCAAAATGTCCAGTATCTTTACGTAGTAGGTATACGAGTAATACCTCACTTTCTTATACTAACGCATTTGAGAATGAATGAAAAATAGTTAAAAAATAAGCCTATGGAAATTGGACGGTTTGGGCTGTCAATAAAAAAATATCATAATAGCAATACCTAGGTTCTTTCTCACTTGTTAAATGGGCAGTTATGAGGACATTACACTGATGTCACGAACAAAAGAGTAGGACACTTCGTCGTTACTTACGTCCTAACTCCCACCCCACTCCAAGCAAATAACATCTAGCGCATCGAAGCGAAGTTGTAGATTTAATTGCAGTCAGCAACGGCTTGTTTTTGCTTGGTTCAGAATCCGTATCCATGACTTGAAGCGACAATTATCACCTCTTAAAATACAAGTCAACTTTCTTCGATAGTTTTCTACGTTTTAAAAATGGTTTAATGTCTTCAAATCATATAAATGATATGATAAATAATATTATAGGCTCAATACTTGTTCATTTTGATATTAATCATTGGCGAGTAAACTTCGTGTACCTATACATCTATAGGTAGTACAGTTGAACCCTCCGTCTCAAATAGATGGTTTCTATATTACTTTTAACCGTTTCGGAACCCTAAATTATAGAGTTGAATTCATATCGCCGCCTCAGCGCCGTAGTCGCGTCGACACCACAACTGATGGCCCTAATGAGGAAAGTTTGATCGCTCCCTCGCAGAAACAATGCCGACACACAACAATCTCGGACAATCAATTCAAAAGCTTTTACTTCAAAGACGACTTTACAAAAACTTTCTACCGAGAATGACAACTTTACGAACTTTTTGGTTTCACCACTTAAAAGCTTTTTAAAATTGTAAGAAAATCAATTAACGTTTTTTCAGGTTTTGCAACGGTCTTGAATAGGTCTTTAGGGTTACATTATAATGTTTTAAACAAGTAGCTTGAAACGATTTATGGAATAAATAGTCTCTTACCCATTCTTCACCATCGGTCGTGTGAAGAGTGAACATTTGAAAAGCGTAAGCCGCAAAGCACAAAGCGTTGCGAATGTTAATATCTGGTTCGATCTTATTAAAAACATCGTGTTGCCCCTAAAAGTGAGAATTTATGCAAAATCTGAAAAACAAATAAATACTCACGTTATAAAAGGATCGGCCTCGACCTACATAATATGCTAATGGTAACATAAGGTGTAAAACTCTCACAGTCATGCAAAGGTATGTAAAAATATACCTTTATGTGTTATAAAAGGTAGGTGTTCGGTACGTACCCGTATTCAATCAATCGCGTTGAAGCCCGCGTGGCGTTGTCTGCGGTAGTTTTAGGATTGTCCGACTCTGATTGACTTTCCACAAAAGTTTAGACCAGAGTTGAACAGATGTGTCTAAAATTTCATCCCACAATATGGACGTCTATCACTCACGTTTTCTTACTGAATCCTGGCATTCCTAATTATTTTACTTGTGAATTTGTTATTGAGTTAGAAAAAGCGAGGGTTAGACGTCGGTTCGTGGAGAAAATATTTAGACTCATCTGTTCAACTCTGGCTTAAATCTGTTGTTGAATGTGACTTTTGTACTCTACTTCACATAATAAAATATAATGTCAAAAAAAGTCTTCAAGATTTTTACTAAGCCACTAAAAAAGGTCAGGTAAAAAAATGTAGCTTTAATTCTGCTGGAAATTCGTCTGAACAATGTAGGATAGACGACAGACGACGTAAACTTTTATACTAACAAAACCCTAAAAACCACCTAGCTAATATCCTAAACAGTAATAAACACCCCCTCCCCCTATGCCAGCCCGTACCTGCTTTTTTACTGAATATTATTATATAAAATACTTGCTAGCGTTCTCTTGCTAACGCCCGACGAGTCATCATCTCCTGAGGATGTCTCGTGTAGAGACGAAACACGTGTCGTATTGCTGTCAGTCGATATCAGATAGCTTTTTGAATGGGAATAAGTTTTTTATATTATTAATATTCAGTATCTTGATAGTTAGTTGAAGTAAAATAGGCCTGTCGGCCGTTTCTATTTATTTTACGTTGGGTCATTTTAGGTACCTACCGGGTTGCAGATTAGGGTGTTTGGCTAGTAGGGGAGGCCGTTTTTCATAAAATTACCAAAGCATAATAAGGGGGTGGTTTTTGATAAATAGGGGTGATTATTACTGTTTAGGATATTAGCTAGGTGGTTTTTAGGGTTTGTTAGTATAAAAGATTAGGTCATCTGCCGTCTATCCTATATTGTTCAGACAAATATACGGCGGAATTAAAGCTACATATTTTTATTTCATCGTTTCGAATATGGATTTCAGCAAAGTAATGGCTGATTGTATCAACTATAAAGTATATAACTATAACTATAAACTATATTAAGTAACTAATTACTATAGCTATAGCTTTAAAGGGGTCTAATTCAACGGTTCCAACGGGTTTAAAGCTTGTAAATGTTTTCTGTTTGCGAACGTAATTTATATGCGTATTATTATGTAGTGTTTGTATGGTTATTTTTCCATCACTTGAAAACTACTAAGCCTACTAAGTCCACCTGCCGTGCTTGCACAGCAAACATCTTCCCCAGGCTGGCGCAGTAGCTTCGTAATAGAAAGATACATTTTATACTACCTAAAAAAATATTGCAGAGTATTTATCAGCCATTGCGGGAGAAGATTAAGTGGTAAATTTCACTTATTCGGCAGAATTATTCTTCATTTTCTCTCACATCTTTTTTAAATTGCTTTCAGCTGAATCGTTTTATCTACCAATTTCGCAGGGCTCTGATCAAACAAAATTTTCACACAGAAACATTAATCGCAGCTACCCACACGGTGACGAACACTAAAGAGCTTTCATGTGACTCGATGTTGCAGTTGTACGAGGAAAATCCATTAAAATGTTCACGTAAATTGATTGTTGTACCTACCAGATTTGTCCTATACCATTAACACACTTGGATAACGAAAGGGGTGTCAACAACAGCGCAACATATTTTATTAACTTTGGTTGCATATTTCCTAAAAACTGTTAATCAAAATAGACAATAATTACCGTACTAGAATATGTTTTAATAATTAGTCGTTCTATGACTCGCAATCTACTGATGTTCGACATCCCTAGCCAATTTATTATTATTTTTTTTTTTTTTTCTTTTAAAAACGTAGCCCCACACTAGGATTGCTCCTGTATCGTGGGTACCGCTTACAGACATATAATTTCACATACACATCACACCCAGACCAGAAACCAATATTTGTGGATCGCACAATTATTTGTCTCAGGCGGGAATCGAACCCGCAACCCCTAGCGCAGCAGTCCGATTGCTCAGCCACTACGCCAAACGAGCCGTCTTGAGTGTTGAGTAAATGTCGGTATTTAAAACTCGTCTAGACCTCTGACAAAGTTTAATGTAGCCTCTGTTTGTTTCGATTCCACGCATCAACTTTTAAATGGGTTTACACTGTTGTCAAAAACCATTTACATGTCTCTGTCTACGCCTAACTCAAATCTGTGAAAAATTAATGTATGTACACATTTTTACTAAACTATTTCAAACAAATAATATGTTGGAAAGAATGTGACATTTTCCTAAATTTTCTTTCAAAGAAAACATGGTGAGGAAACCCCAAGAACGGTTCGGAGGTTTTGCGATTCACCATGCCGGAGTGGGTTCCATGAGTTATGACTGCTCACAAAAATGCGGCCAGACCCGTGCTCAGCAATGGGAAGATATGGGTTGTGGTGAAGATGATGAATGTGATTTTTCTAAATAAATAATAAGGTTTATGTACGCGGACGCCTTGTATTATTCTTCCCGGCATCACAAATACAATGTAGTGCAATATCACTGAGAAAAGTAGGGAATATTATAGCGCTTGCAGCGTATTCAGTTTAGCATTCACAAAGTAAGCGTCTACGTAGGTATCATGCATTTTTCTCGTCAAGTCTCATCACAATTTATTCGCTCAGCAACGTTCAGTGCGAAGTATTTTCATTTAAGTTCTGGATCGATATTTTACTGTAGCGTTCTCTAGAGAGCTCCGATAGTACTTTGTGGTTGTTTACATGAAATGAGTTCAAGGAATTTATGTACGCTACGGAGCAACGTCAACAGCATATTTTATTTATAAGTTTAGTATTGGTAATATATTAAAATTTGCTGCTACATTAGGAAAAATATTATGTTTCATCGTTGCGTTTAACAAGATCGCGCCAAGTGCCATTAATTAGCCTCAGTGCAGAGGCTCTGTACTTGTTGTTTTAACTTCCGTGTATATAATTTCGTATAAGTACATTTGTAAAAACCTGTTATTTTTGATATTACAAACATACTTCTATTTCATTTATTTGTACTTAAGTTAATTTAATTCAGGTAATGCTGTATTGTCATTTATATACTTTTACGTTACGAATACCTTCATATTTATTCAACAAACTGATACCCCGTCTCTAGAAACTCAAAGGGTTTCTGGGTAAGTACTTGTTGAAACCATATTTATTCTGATGGACAGAAGCAGAAAGCTTTGCCAAATTTCCACTGTGAATATTTATAAAACCTCCATAAAGACAGTGGTGAAAATTGCAAATGTTTTCGTAACATTATAGGTACTGGAGAGGAGCTACACAACGATTCAGTTTTCTGAATAAAAATAAGAGAACGTAACCGATGTGTCTTTCATATTAAAAGAAGCAATACTCTTACCATGCTCTAATGAAATGTTTAAATAAAGTTATAAAAAAACCACTAAAAAAGTATCGGTAAAAGGATATTAAAAGAATATAAAATAATATCTGTAGAAGATGAGGTTTTCATTGACTACCTTATAAGTTTTCCTCGTGCCTCATTTCATTTCAACGATTTTCTCGTCTATTCGACAAAATAAAATGCTTTTTATCGCACTCAAAAACATTTTTTTATTCGGGGAAGAGGTAAAATGGCGAAATATAAATTTGACTTGTCAGTCCTTGCCTGAGAGGCCGTCCCTTGTCAAAGCAGCCTCCTGTCCAGTCTCCATCCCTTATTTTTTCTGACTCAGTGGATTACCAATACAAATATATAAACACGTTTACGATGTTCGTTTACTTTATGTATGTCCATCATTCATTATACATCTCGGTCTATAAGTTTGTGTAGGCAATCACTCAAATAACCAAGCTAACATTTTAGCTTAGTATTTTAGTTAGGCCTTTGTTTAGTTTAGAGTTCTACAATAGTTTTGATTTATGATATGATCTGATCTTAGATTGAACATTTTAGATATACACTGATAGTGTAGCTGTGTAAGTTCTGATTTGACTGCAGATTTTCTTATCAATTCGAGGCATTATGTCTAGGCATATTGCCAACCATTATGAACTATATAATATGCGTCGCGCAACTTCACACGGCGCGGCGTGAACAATGTTGTAAAGTAATCCATGTGTAAATTCATGGCCTGTTCCATACAAAATGTATGGGGAAATGAATGAAAAGACCCAGAAAAATGAATGAAGGAAAATAACAAACGAAAAGACTGAACAAAATAAAAGATTTTATTGAATGAACCTTAAATTATGTCATAATATAACAAAATATTTGTTACCTGCGACTTCCTTCTGTGTTTATATTAAATATTTTTTTAGATTTTTTTCACCAAAACTGTGTACCTTCTAACCGACGCACCGCCTATAAATTCACATAGTCATGTACAAATTGTACAGTTGTACACATATGCTTCCGCATATGTCACTCCAGCGCCCTATCTAGATACATTATATTATTATGCAAAAATAATTATCTAAATAATATACTTTATTATGACGCCATTCGTTACTCCGTTCCTACATGAAAGAAGGACAGACCAACAAACACCCTTTCATGTCTATACTATTATTAGGATAAGATACCTTTCCCAATGTGTAGGACTCTCTTGGGCTTCAATCAAATACCGAATGGATCTAAGAGGGTGTGATTGGTCAACAAAAAACAGTCTTGAATATTTATGTTGGAAATATCGTCGGTAAGGCGAAGTCTAGTTTAAACTTAATGTAAAGCTAAGGGCGATAATATGTATACTTGAACCTCATACATTGATAACATTAATGTTAGGTGTGATAATGTGTAGGTATGTGAAATTATATGTCTGTAACGGTAAAACAAAAAGGAAATGGGTCACATAGTTGCGGGTGAAACATCTCCTGTATCTATGCACTTACTTACAATAAAGCAACAATGGACAAACAGTGTGCTGTGGATTAATATTTAATATTGTCTGTGCCCGCGGTGCCCCCTGTGTTGAGGTTTGTCCCGCAGGAACACCAGCTATCTGCCAGTCGAAGTCCCTTCAAAATCGCCCCAGCCGTTTAAGTGATTATCCGGGCAGACAGACAGACAAACAAAGGTTAGAAAAATTGATATTTTGTCATGAGTACCGTATTTACATTATACTTTCATACATTTTATAAAAAGCCGTTATTTTGAATTATTATTTTGAAATTGCAAACAGACATTTAAATTTTATTTATTCGTATAGATAAATGTACTAGGAGTAGGACACTTATATAAGCTAATTACACGAATACAACAGAAAAAAAAATATGTCCATCAATTTGTTATCAGTATGGCTTGATTTATTATTTATAGGCCAAATCGACTTGTAGGTCAATAACACAATTTATGTTGTCAAATTATTTAAAAAAATTTCATAGCTGTCAAGATTCTATGATAATACAACATTGTCGTCACACAACTGACAACTAGTTGATCTGATTAGATTTATAGATTAGTGCGTAGGAGTAGGAAGGTAAGTGAAAGTAGGAAGATTAGTGAAACATTATTTTATTTGGGCTCATTTTGATCATCCCTGTATCAAGTAGTAACGTTATTACTACTACGCCAAACACGTAATTTGCGAATTAAAGCTAGTCTGAATAATATATTTTTCGACGAAAACTTCCGTAAAATAATAATCTTATCTTGTAACTATAATATCCATCTATTTGCTAAGTTTAGTTAAAATATCTGTACTTATGCATAAGTATCAAGTACTCAAGTACAAGGTCATTTTCTCTTTCGATAAGGGCATCGGATTACCGTGCCCCAGAGATGTGACGGAAATTTTAGAGGAGACGGCTAGGGTTTAGAGGTGTAAAAGTAACGAAAAATAGCATACCCGTATGTATTCGTTACTTTAGCAATGAGCACCCGTTACTATCGTATCGTTACTCGTTACTTTCCGCCTTTCACTGAATACAACGAATTACAAAGATCACATTTTGCCATAATGCCTGTAGTCTGCGTAAAAAAACCCCATAATTTTCTTCTTCTCTTATCAATTGTAGCAGGTAAACTGAAATGTAAAAAATAAATATGTTAGTGTAAATAATAATAAACCGAATATTGAGAACAATTTAAATAACAGCTTTTGTTTACCAAGAAACAATTAAATCTCATTAGAGTATGAAGGTAGCTTTATTATAATATTATGTCTACAAGAACAAAAAACCTGGAATAAAAAACAAAAACATAACCATACCTATTTGTAATTTGTACAAAAGTCTTTATTACCTTTTTTCTGTTTCAAATAGTTCCAATCAACACACTTCACTACTCTACACACACAATTTATACCTCTCTTAAACAAACAAACAGTATTAATTTAATTTTAGGACGAAGATTTTCTAAATGATTAGGTACTTCACAAAAACAAAACAAACAAACATCGTTCTTTGTAACGTAACGTACTTTTCAAATTCATACGATTTTGCGCGCGCAATACGCATGCGTAAAACATACGATCAGCAAACGTTTCAATACACGTATCACCGTTGCTTCTTACTTGCGTGCGTACTTAACTTACTTGCGTGAGCTCGAACAGTGTTGGTGCGGTCGGTGCACCCATACCACGCATACGAAACATGCGAATAACGAAACGGATTCGCCAGTACCGTTTTGCTACTCGGTACTAGATGGCGCACCCGTTACTGAGTACCGAATACATACGGTTTGCTACAGCTCTACTAGGGTTGACTTCAAATTAAATAAATGAGGCCTCTCTCTTTGATGAATTAAATTAAGGCGCTATACGAATGTATGTATAACTGTACCAGTGACAGATTCGTTTATATGTATACTAGCAGACACGGCCACACCTTGCTATGGTTTTTGTTATTGCGACTACAAATTGAGATGTAAGCTATCCTATCTTTCAAGTTAGATCAAACTGCACACGGTGTGCAAATTTGATCAAAATGGGTTAAGCAGTTTAGGAGTCTATCGCGGACAAACAACGTGGCACGTAATCTATATATATTAAGATAAATAATAGTACATTACGATACGAGCTGTCTAAGTAGTATATTAATACACGGCGGCGTGAAGTTAGCGCCCGAGCGAAGCGAGGGTGCTAACCGCCGTGTATTTAATAGACTTACTTATGCAGCGAGTATCGTATACTATTTTATAGCACGTGCGACATAAACCCGCCATCTACTTAATTTATTTAAAAATTATCTTCTAATTAATGCAATGAAAAGATGTTCATTTGACTCTTTGACTTAATAATAAACACACAAGTTGTAATGTGGGTAGGTTGGTATTCCACCAGTAGAGAACGGGAAAACAACTTCACACCTACCCGTATCACTTCTAGATTTGTTTTCTAGGTTACCTATTAGTATTTTTGGATGCATATTTATTGTTCGTGGATTGCCTAATGTGATATTGTTTCAGATTTAATATTGTTCAGTTTAAATAATAGTCAAACAGGTTTCAACTAAAAAACAGTGAAAAATATCAATATTGTAGCGGCTCATTTTGTAACCGAATCTTTATCGTAACGTGAATACCTATTAATATAGGAATCTGTGATTGATCTGGTTTGTGCATAAATGTATTCACCATGAGACTATATGATATAATGGTGTATAATAATTGAAAGTGTGTGTATTCAGTGAAAATAGTTCATGTGTCGGTTACATTTTATGTAAACAACAAAAACCGCAACATTTCTAAATCAAGTAAGTATTCGTATGTTTTAATTATTATATAATCGGATAAGAAATATTATAACAAAGGTACAGTGTACGGTTAATATCGCTAACTTAGGTATAGCGTTTTCACGTAATATTATCCGACGAAGACCAAAATGAAAACATGCAGAAATATGGCGCCAAAGACATTGGCGTTTCGGTCCCACACGTTACAGGTTATACGTATCTTCTCTTGCTTACTATGAGTTTGTGAGTGGTGTAAAAATGTATGTGGTGTAATAATGTAAGCTTTGGTTCAGTACTTACTACGCTCGCAACGATGGGTATATTCTTAAACGGTGTGAAGTTAGTGAACATCAGGCCGTTTAAAAATGTGCTACTTTGAACAGCGCAAAGCGTGACCTAAGTGCGGGTTTAGGTCGCACGGTGCTATAAATAAAATTGAAGTTTGTAATGTCTAAATATCAGCTTTTTACTAAGTGCATAATAATATTATGATGTACGGTAGGTACTTACACACACAATTGTTATAATTTTTGTCCGTCTGTTTGTTTTGCTTAATCTTCGAAACAGCTGGACCGATTTTAACGAGATTTTCACTGGCAGATAGCTGGTAGAACTAGCTACGCCCCGCTGTTTCACCCGCACTCAACGGTTCCTTTGGGATAATAGTCAACACGGGGGAATTACCGATGACTAGTACCTAAGAAAATATGTTTGGGAAATTTTAAGGTAAGGCAAGAAACTAGAGACTGCCTCCGTGGTGTGAGTGAGCGATAAGCAAACTGCGCAGCGTGAGTTTGCGGCTTCGATTCCCACAAGGATTGCTACATCTCAGGATGTTTGTGGGACCAAGGTTCTCGTAGTTCCTGATTCTATAGATACAGAGAATCCTAGTTACGGAAATTAACGGGTCAGAAACTGTTCATAAATATATAAACTGAAGGACATAACATTTCATATAGTAATACCTACTATACCTACATATTTGACGGGAACTTTTTGTATGCAGGAAATTACAGTAAATACATAGAACATAAGTAATTAGTTTCCGGTTGCAATTCTATTACAATAACTTATTAGTTTCCCGTACATAGAAAATAATAATAGCTAGAAATATATTTGTTATATAATAACTATGTGGTATACTCGTATGTGAAACTCGCTGTAGATATTCATTTAATTTTACAAAAAAATCGATATTTCCTGGTAGTGCCGTGCCAACTAGTTTACTAGAGCTAAAAATGTGTCATGTAAAAAAATCGTTGCACTGTTCTGGGAATCATACGCTGACCATTGACCAAAGTAACTTTTGTATTTAATTGAATTCGTGTAAAATCGGGAGTACCTAGCCAAAACATTAAAGAGTTCTTTGTAATTTTTTTAGTGCGTAGGCGACCAATTCATCAATCAAGTGAACATAGGTATAACACATAACATTTTTTCAAACAAAATATTATGGCAGTTTGTAACCAATTTAGTGAGAATTCAGCTTCATCATCGTAATAATGACAAATTTATGCCAAAACAAACATTTTTCAAGAATGATTCCATTTGCATAGATAGGAAATTTCAAGGTAATTAATTAGTCGTTGGTTTGAGAAATGAGGGTTACGTCTGACCACTTCATTCTCGTTTGACAAGATTAATGGCCGAGTGCCACGCGAACACTATTGTGCCGCAATCAGTATTGGATAATATGTTTTTGAATTACTTGTGCCTGCATTATATCTTACTTCTACGTCGACTAGCACCATGTTGATTTTACTAATATGCAAATTTTATTGCTATACCTTTACGTTGGTACAGTTAAAAGCGTCACCAATAGTTTATGTTCCTGCACCAGAAACGTTTTTGGTGATAAACTATCATGCTGCGGCCTGTGATTATGGTTAGTCTATTCAATTGTTCTAATAAAAGTAAAGCTACAAGTTTTATAATATACATACAGGTATTTCAAATTTATCCTACGGCAGGGCACTGAGACATCACAAACTAACATAAAAACTGACAAATTGATTTGCATACTGTACAGTGTAGGTACATATAATATCTAGTAATCCTATACGCGGTGTCAAATACCTATATCAAAACTGTTAACAAATTATTATTGATGTCGAACTGTCATTAAGGCGAGATTTTACTCAAGTTCGAAGTTATTAAACTTAGGAAACCAAATAAAATTAGGAGTGACAATTTTTTTTTTGTTAAAATGGATGATACTATGATTGGGAAGACAGAAACGCGATGACGAATAATTGCCTCGATAATCTCAAAGAGGACACTAAATCGCATTTTTACTTATCACCTACTAAGCGATTCCATCATGAAACCGCGTGAAAGTTATACCAATAAATGGGCCTTATTATATAGCAAGTGATTGGGAACCTATATTTTCTACTTTTGTTATAATTTTTTTCCAATAAATAAATTATACAAAAACTAGCCGTTTCAGCGCTCGGGGCCATCTACCAGTACCACCAGTATGACCACCGAAGTACAACCTGGCCTTAACAATTTATATTGAGTTATATATTATATTACATCTCACAGATACATCCGTTGTATAATCCGATAGCGTTTAAATTTCAATCGATCGTGTTGTTGACCTATTGCGGACCACAAACTGCATAGAAATATAAGTAGGCACCCAACTGTTCTGAACGAAATTGAAACTTTGTTCCGTAACATTGTTTCCCGTTTAAGCATCCGAAGAACGCTTTGTCGAAATGTTTTATAGCGAAGGTATTATAATTATGCAGGCGATATTGAAACATGACTTTCATTTCTCTTATTTCTGACCGTTGATGCTGGAGGTGTTAGGTGTGATTTAAGATATAGGTTAGCGTAATTTATAGCATTACCTTTTGAGGTTTTTCTTTCTTATACCAAATAAATAAATAAATTTATAAAATGTTCTCACTATGGCGGATTGGTATATTAAGACTAATTGACAAGTTAATATATTAACTTCATCCTATTAATGTGAAAATTGGGATGCTAATATAGCTATGCACTTTTGTACAAACACCGCATGTTAAATTATCAGAGCCATTTACTTAATAAGTCCTAGTTAAGCTGGTGTAAAATTTAACACCACGTTTCTCTCCAACATCACTAAACCACAAAGGCGTTGCTGCGAAACACAATAATTCGCAAAGTTAGCGCTTAACCAGAAGAATCTGCGCCTTAAAATAATGTAGGTAGGCATTAACATCAAGTACTGCTAACGTAGTGAAAAGCCTTTGTTTTGTTAATTACAGAGCCCGGGGCAGTCCGCACCTGCCTTCGCCGCAGCAGAATAAACTCCGCAACTAAATTTCCTCTGTTTAAATTAAAAGATAGTCCTGACCAATAGTTACTTCCGCCCGTACGGAGTTCCATTCTGTGTTCAAAATTAACTTACATTTATGGTTTTCGATTGAAAACTGTTTACATAAAGCGGCACATATAGCATAGAAAGTTCGTACTCATTATTTCAAATACGTCTTTTAACAAGAACTACTTAGTAGGAAGGTACTCGTAACTTCATCCCATCTGTTCGAGCTGACAGACAAGTTTCAACAGCACTCGCACCACCAATCTTTTCCTACGACTAACGAGAGCTCTTTGCCGGCTTAAAGCGTACTTAGACATAAAATAACCCTTGAAGGTGTAGGGAGCATACGTATCGCATTAGCCCTCGACGGGCGGTGACGCGTGCGCTATCATGGCCTTAGGGCAGACTGGAGGGCCCTAGAATTTGCCCTCGGTGTCCCCTCTGACACACCTCGTCCTTAATCAAACTACGTCGAGTTCTGTGACAGTGCTTATATACGTATTTATACATAGTTACATATTTTTGCTCTTGAATTTGGTTCTGTAATAGAACAAATGATAAGTAACCATTTGCCAAGGTGATCGTGTCAAAATAAAAATTAATCATGTAACAAGCATATTATTTATTTAGAAGCAGACGTCTAATTTGCTTGGTTCAAACTGATTGCAAATTTGTTTAATCTTATGGGACAGCATCTGCCAACAAGTAAAAACTCAGGTATTCACCAAAAACAGTATGTTGGTCGCGCACCGTTATAAACCGACGGACTAGTTGCTAACATCAAAATCACACAGCGAAAACATACTCAATATACACAATAAGCTTTGAATAAAATAAATACCTAAATGGAAGCAATAGCAGGGAAGTCGAAATGGTGCTATGTATAAAAAATAAAACAAAAGGATTGCTTCCAGCGTTTAGCTCATATTTTTGTTTCAATCAAACATTTGCCCGTAATTTTTGTTAGCCGTATAAAGCGTGAGTATTTGAGTCGAGTTTTATTAGCGCGGCCGTTTGTTTGCCCGCGAAGCAATCAACAAACACCGCAAATGGTAGGTATACGTGTGTAGTTACAATAGCACGTAAGCATTGAGGTTACGGCGCACCGCTGTGCCGAAATACCTCTAAGCTTAGGGTTCCCAAACGTCTTTTTTCTCGGAGTACCTATCCTAATGTTGAAGAAGTCAAGTATTTCATCTATGCCAAGTTCAATTATTTAGTGGTTTTGATATTTGTTATTACAATTATCACAACCTTATCAAGACCTCAGTAGAGTTTAATACCTGTGAAATATTCCACAGGTATTAAACTCTACTGAGGTGCTTGTGGATCGTTGATCCTCATAGATGTTGACTTCCAAGATATAGGGATACCTATATAGAAGTCAGGATTTATTTGTGTGCGTTATTAATTTACTGAAATACATATAAGTTAAACTACGAACTCTCTGAATTAAAATATTACTTAAAATTATGGAAAAAGTTTTACTAAGCTTAAAAGTGAAAAACGTAGCGAGGGTTGAGAATACTTACAAAAGCTACGAAATGTATCAAGCTCTTTTAAAGAAATATATTTGAACTTGATGAGCCACAGCTTTATTTTCACTTTTGATGAGATTGTTACTGTAAATACCTATTTACAAGTTTAAAGATAGCCGTCTAAAATGAAATCTAGAGACGCCCACGAATTTTTTGTCCTGTTTGACTATCACTCAAAACTTTATGTTTTGCGTACCAATTACAAAATACAGACTTCTCTATGTACTTACTAACAGATTCTGCGAGGTGGAGATTTTTCAATGCTTAATCCTTTTATAACAGCGAAAAGGCAGCCCTAGTTCTGGTTGCTCGCTCGAGCTCGCTCGTAACGCCCCAGACAATTATAATAGAGCACACTGGGAATTAGCTTCAAACTTAATTTAAATAAAAGTAGGTCCTAAAAGAAAATTGCATATTGTACTGCTTTATCCAAGCGCATAGTTAGGATCTGTCTAACTTTAATAATTGTTTTCTTAGTGAGATATTGCTTGCATTAAAATGGAACCAGTTTATTTTACAGTCACTTCCAAAATAACGCTAGAATAACGTATGGAAAGGATAGTTACTTAATTTTTAGTTACGTTACTTAATTTTGTCAACACTTTTTAACCGTACATGTTATTCCTTCACTGTTGCAAAGTCGTGTAATTAAGATTTCATGTAAAAAATTATTCACGTCATTCAAAGATGTATGATGGCGTGTATTTATTAAAATTTGGTCCTATTAAAAACAAGACAATATAAAATACAGTAGGTACAATTTAAATAAAACTGAAATCCCAGCTAGCGTGTAATGAACATTGAACATCTCAGGAAGAAAATAAAAAAACGACCTAAAGATCTATAAAAGCAGGAGTCGCTGTGGCTTTTTTGATTCATTTAGGTGGTGCTTGCGAAAAATACCGCAGAAAAGTGGGAGAGAGATTTTAATAAAGACGCTGGAGTTTACGGTGGTTGAGAAAGATGAAAAACATTACTGTGACATTCATGCTGACTAAGTTTAAAACCACGGCTGCGAATGCTGATCCGTTGGCAGCACAAGTTAAAAAAACGTTGATTAGACGACGGATTTTGTCAAATAGGTATATCGGTCCTGGCTGGTTGGCAATGAATAGGTATACTTTTTCGTCACCAAATTTACGTTCGAAGCTCTGGGGCAAAAACGCAGGCATTGACGGCTCAAATAAAGAATCTCGACTAATCCTGGCGCTTTGTGACTGCTATATTTACAATTATAACTATAATTATTTCACGCCTCTGCCCTGTAATTACTTTATAGTTCACAATTTTCTTGTCAGGGATGTCATTTTAATACACAACGTAGTCTAGACATCGAGAAATTCTTTCTCATTATACCAAAAATGTGATTTACGTATAAGATTGGCGCTCCAGGAAAGTTGTGGAGCTTTCTTTCCTAAGATCTGAGCTTAGGGAGTATTAACGGTATTACTGCAATGTTTAACAGTGAACAAGATTCTTATAAAATACTAGCTGCACCGGCAGACGTTGTCCTACCATTGCCTCTATCTTTCTCCCTCTCCTTCTAATCTCCCTTTTCATCTACCTATCTCCCTCTATCTCTTTCCCTACGTCTAAGATAACATGGCCGCTAAGTTTTCTTAAATTTTTCATATTCTGTAAGCTTTCTAATTTTTTTCTATCATAAGAACCTTCTCCTGACAATAACAAAAGAATTAGCAATATTGGTCCAGCCGTTTAGGCGTGATGCCGTGACCAAGGGAAATTGGGATTCATTTTTATATTGTACAGGGTGTATCGGCAAGGTGTAGTAATATTGAAATGTGGGTATGTGTACCTGGTGATGAATCATTTGCCAGGGTACTAAAACCTGAAATCGATAATCGATTTTTTCACTCAAATTGACAAAATAACTAAATATTACAACCCTAACATGATACGGATGACGTCACGTTACGCCGGTCACACAACGCTTGCGCGATGCAGGATTTCTTAGAAACGGCCCTGGCGCCATCTAGTTATTTTTGGTGGAACTTTTACCACAACTTTACTTCTACACCTAGTTTTGTTTGAGTAATGCCGCCGGCTAGAGGTGTACAGTCTTACCCAACTTATATGGTGCGTCGTGAATCTTCGTTCGCGCAGAAAATAAAGTATGGTCCGAAGATTAACGAAAGAATGCTTAACACTTACAATCAACCTAAGATCACTATTATAAGGTTCATAATACACTGCAGCTGTTAGTTCCATCTCACTCATGCCACGCGGCGATCGCTAAGATGGCGGGGCGGCTGCCGACCAATAGCGGTCAATAGCATTTCCCGCGCTTTGAAAATTCATCTTCTGCGCAGGTAGAACTGCGATGTGCAACAGCTGCAGTGTATTATGAACCTTATAATAGTGATCTTAGGTTGATTGTAAGTGTTAAGCATTCTTTCGTTAATCTTCGGACCATACTTTATTTTCTGCGCGAACGAAGATTCACGACGCACCATATAAGTTGGGTAAGACTGTACATGTTAGCCTATGCCTCAAGTTCACTGACATTGCCCAGCTGATAACTAGGGTTGAACGATGGTAAGTTTTGCAGTAAACTTTGACGTGTAATAATTCATTACCGTAACTACTTACAGATTTATAGTACCTCCAGACTACTTCGAAATATGTATGTGTATGCGTAGTTTCAGTATTACTACACCTTGCTGTTACACCTTGTATAGAGATTTTGATACATACCGACACACATAATCGTAGATATAAACTGCACAGTTTAAAGGATACCAGTATGTAATAGCTATCTAATTTTTTTCAACTTTTGGACTGAATTATTCAATAGGTACAGATAAAAAAGAAAATATAACATTTCATCGTGATAGGTAGATAGATAAACTCTTTATTGAAACACCACAGAACAAGGAAAACTTAAAGCTAGAACAGAGCAGCAGATAACAATTAGTGCCACAATAGGCGGCCTTGTCGCTTAAAGCGATCTCTTCCAGAATAATAAAATGTATAATAATGTTATGTGATGTTTGATAATATTAGAGGGTTTCCCAACGAGTCACACCAGATCCGGTCACAGTGTGATTCATTGGGAGTTTTTTCCCATCGAGTTACACTGTCATAAAGTGTAACACGTTGGGAATTCTTGTATAAAAAAAAGTTGCAATGAGTAACAGTGTGACTCAATGGGAGAAAAAAAAACAATACCGCCCACCCCAACACAGATATTGTTAGGTTTTTTTAAACTACCTAGTAATCGCTATATAAATATATATAATTTGCGTTACCTAAACACTTTTTTGAGCCACACTGTTACTCGTTGTAACTTGTTTTAACTTGTTGTGTAACAGTGTAACTCGCGTTGGGAAAAAAACTCCCAACGAGTAACTCTGTGACCAGATCTGGTGTAACTCGTTGGGAACCCGCCTAATATTATGTGAGCCGAGTTTCGCCAAGTTTCGCTAGCCCAGGTACTGACTGCATGTCCAGTAACATAGTGGTATAACTCGGGCATTGACCGACTAGACTGTTTATCGACTTCTAATCCCGGGATATGTGATCCATCCTGACTCCTTGCCACTAATTAGAGGGTTTTTCCTAATTCCTATTACGTGATTTATCATTTACAGAGAATGTTTACGCGAATTTTAGTCGATTTTGTGGTAGTTGGTGTATAACGTGTGCAATTGTGCATGTATGTTAAATGTAGGGACATACACACATCAAAAAAGTCTAAGCAACATGTACTAATTTCTGGTTCTTTTCTGATTCGCCGAGCTGTATGTGGACGTGCATTGTCATGCATTAACGTAAAATCGGAGCCAAAGGTTTGTGCAAATGGATGGAAATAAGGTCTGATAATATCCTCAACGTAAATTTCAGCGTTCATGTTTCCATTTACAAAAACGAGCTCAGTTCGCCTGTTCTTCATAATACCCGCCCATACCATAACTGTTGAGCCGCTGTATGGATGAACTTCCTGAACGCACCTGAGCCTTTCAGTATTTCCGGGCCGACGGTACACTCGCACTATTCTTGTATCAGGCCTAAACCCGAATCGCGACTCATCGGAAAACATAATTTTATCCCATTGTTCCTGGGTCCATGTTATGCATGCATGTTGCTTAGACTTTTTTGATGTGTTTAGTTACGTCGCCAGATTTTTACACATCCAAACAATAACGATAAAATGGGACCAATTCTACTTACACATAATCTGTATTTTGATAGAAAAATATATGGAGTCGCCCTTCGACCGTGTTTTATTGAAAGATGCCGTTAAAATGTCAAATTAATGTTCACTTTTATAGATAAATTACAATTTAAAGGGCACTTAGCCCAATTTCAGTGACAGTTTAATTGATAAAATTGGCAGTAGATGAAAGGGTATTTCGATAAGATTGGAGAAACCAGCTTGGCTTGGCTGGTTATCTAAAGTATTAAACATTATGTTTATATTTCCAACACGTACTTCTATAAACATGAAACTCTTGTTAACAATTATGTCTTTAAAGTTGTAACCTAGCACTGTTTGTGCATTCAGCGAATGTCAAGTAATTTCGTATTAATTTCTATTGGCACAAGCTATTAAAACTTAATTAGACAACTATAATGCTATTGCCATCTCTTTCCTTTGCGTAAGGTTGAGAAGTGACAACATGATATCATTAGACTAGTTTTTAACAGCAGATGATTGTGTAACTTTTTGTACCTATCTAGATCTACAATAATCACATACCTATTTATTAAAATCCTATCATGATTACAAAAATAATGTCAGTATCGTATCCAACTATCAAAGTCCTCGATACATTACCCCTCAGTACATGACCCCAGCTTCATATCCAAAAAGAAACAACCCTTTAGTCAATCGCCTCCTCACAATTCGTCCCCTAATGGGCATACACTCAATTAGCCGTAACGGCCGCGCCGTTCAATTTAACGCCTAACACCGACCGCATTGGACGAACAACCTATTTATTTTTATTGACAACAAACACAACAAGGTTTTTTGTTGTTTCGTTCCGAAGCCAATATCCTTTGCAAAATGCTGTGGATACAGCGGAACTTGTAGTTAAAATGGGTGACACTGTAACACTCGGTAACTGTTAAAGATACGAGTGTAGATAAATACACTGTTATAGATATACACTGTGTGGAGGTATTGTTTTCTGTACATTCATAAAGTTTAAGTTATGAGACGAGTTTACGCTCTCGTAGAGTAAGCAGTAAGAACGTAATAGGCTTATATAATATAATGACGGTGTCATAGGCTGGCGCTTTGGTAGCGGTGATTAGTTATATAATACCGACATATTCCTGTAAACTGCAATGCAACGAAGATGTTTTAATACATAAATCATTCCATATTTGAAATTTGAGATGGCATCATGAAACATTTTTCACCCGAATTCAGTCATTATGGCCCCCCTTCTCTTTAATTAATTGAAGAGAAAGATTAGGCGAAGCTAATAAAATAACCCTAATATTGAAATGTTGTAGTAGAAGGGATCCCTATCGGTCGTTGGCGGTACACAATGTGAAATTAAAGGGTTGGAGTGTTCCGTGGTTAATTTTACCCTTCCGAATAAGGGCTGGCTTTCACACAATTTTAGCGTTTTGGGCTCTCGGCTTTTTTAATTGTGCCGACGGAAATAGGGCACCATAGTACAAGTTGAATTACTTGGATAATTTAATTTTATGTAATCAATCCAAATACGAAGTTCGTGGTCTGTCTTGAGGACTACGACTAATGTTTATAGACAGCCATAGTTTATGAAAACTTTTAAAAGCCAGGTTACCACCTCCAAGTACATAATCTGTCGCCAGCTCCGGCAACGATCCTTGAAAGCCAGCCCCAGTCTAGGCCTAGTATGCCCCCCCACCTTCACATCATCACGTAAGACAGTGAAATAGAGGTGAAATGATTTAAAAGAAAAAAAAAACTAACTTTTTGAGCTCAGCATCACCAGCATCTCTCTCCTAATTATAATTATTATATTATGTACATAAATTTGATTATAAACCAACAATGTCAGCGAATTTTAGTAATAACAACTCGGAATTTCTAAATTCGATATTCCGATGTGTACTTCAAATAATATGATAAATGATTAATATCAACATTGCCTCGGGCGATATAGCTTTAATTGAAATTTGAAGTGGTCATTTGTCGTACATGCCATCCATTGAACCACATTAGGTATAGGTACCTACTGCCATCGATAATCATTAACTAAAATGTTCCAGCATATTACAATTTCTCTAAACGTAGGTATATACTGAATGGGAAATAGGATCACTCAGTATAGTATAGTAAGCAATTAGATTAGCGTATATTATGGACTGATTCTCATCAGGGGCGTATATTTCTAGCAAATTAGCAGTAGCACCTAGCGCACTGTGTGCCTAGTGTGAGTTTTGACAATTTATTTACGTTCTCGGTCCGGTTAGCGTAAACTTGAAATTGTATGGAATAAGAGCAGCGCCAACTAGCGGCAGTCAGTTAGTCACTAGATGGCGCTGCTCATATTCCATACAATGTCAAGTTTACGCTAACCGGATCGAGCTCGTACAGAAATTGGCAAAACTCACACTAGGCACACTGCTGTGCAGTGATGCGCAAGATTAAACAAAATTTAGATGTCGTTGCAATTATTACCCATGAAGGTTATCTATCTTAAGAGCTTCTCGCGTCCTCACTCACTCAATTATCCAGAACAGCACACAAAAAAAATCAATAAAAACCTGCGACTTGACGTTTTCAAAATGCACGCGAATAAAACCCCGAGATTCCAAACTGTGTAACTATATAATATACATTATATAGGTAGTCATCTGTAAGCTAAACTCCGTAAGTACCTACATCGTTTCTAAACGATTGTTAAACTTTGCTAATAAATGTTGGAACCATCATTTCAGCGGTGCTCAGTGGTGTTATTGCTCGGGAGTGAATAGTGTTCGGTGGCGTTAGCTGGTTACAATTTGGTTAGAGTACGGCGCTGATTTACTAGGAACGATTGAATTTGAGCCAGCACGATACTTAAGGTAAAAAAGTAATCGTCTAAGCACAAATAATTTAGCCAGAGTTAAACAGAAGTTTATACTATTTCGTTTCACAAAATCGACGTGTATCACTCGCGTTTTCTTACTAAATCCAGGCATTCCCAATTATATTTAACTTGTGAATTTGTTATTGAGTTAGAAAAAAAAGAGGGTTAGACGTCGATTTGTTGAGAACATAATAGTTAAACTCATCTGTTCAACTCTCGTTTAAATCTTTTATGGTAAGACCGTCGGTGCCTTTCACACGTGCGAGTTTTGAATATTGATTGAGATTTCAAACAATCTTAAAATGAACCTTAACCTAATTTCTAAATACAAATTTAGAGACTTAACAGCACAGCAATGCAAGAATATGACGATGCGACGTCAGCATAGGCAGCCGACAGTTACTCGAGTGTAACCTCTCACGTCAATTGGGTTTTTGAAAAAAATTTTTTTTTGTGATAAATGGAAAGATTATATATTAGTTTTATAACAAAACAATTTTTTTTTTTCGCAATAATTCAAAAGTTATTTCAAAATAAAAAAAAATTTTTCAATCCAGTACCGAAGACACGCCGACAACTCCCGAACAAACCCGAGCGCGTGTGACGTCATAATGTTAGTTTTCACTCATTGCAGTTGATAGAAAAATAATAAATACAGTGTTTTGATCTATTTCATTTTGTTGTCATTATTAAATATTTTCATTTATTATATTATTTTTTAACAAACTTACCTTGATGCCTTGGCACCTCGAACTTCAGCAGAATTAAACCGAACGTCATTTTTTAAAAAATCGGTGATCATAAATATATCAACATCAGGAATATTATCAGACTTTGCCTTAATAAATCCTTTATCACACATAGCTAATCGAAACCAACTAACAACTCGTATTTTAGCAATAAATTTTTAATATTATTGTCTAGACACGTGTAATAGCCGTAAACGCTGTACTGTTATTAAATAGCTATAACATTATGACGGCACAACTATGGTGACCAATCATGGCGCGTTTATAGTCACGTGATTTTTATTTAAATTTCATCAATTTTTAATTGTTTATAATTAATTGCAAAAAAAATTTTTTTGAAGTTTTTTGCATTAAATATCAATATTATTAATAATAAAGTTTTAAAATACATAAAAAAAATCAATAATTTTTTTTTTTCAAAAACCCAATTCCACATGAAAATTTAAAATCAACTTTTTAACTAGCGTACCTACTATAAAAGTATTCAGCTCAGCAACCCTCACTGGACCAACGTAGTGGACTATGCACCATCTTTTATAGTGAGAACGAAATAGACTGATAATTATTAATCTGGATAAATTTACTGGCGTCAGTGGCAGGCAACCCTGTTCGTAGGAATGCTTTTGTGATTATTTCCTGCTAGCCCATTCGATATTAACGAGTAGGGACAAGGGATCCCATAAAAGGATTTCCTAGTATTTTATAACAGGTTGATTGCCAATATTCTGGTTTGCCGTCAGAATGGACTCTTCCGTTCTGTGAACTATTATTACCTAAAAAGGCATAACTATAATTATCCACTTACATATTTAGTCATACTATATGTGTGTACCTACCTAACACTTTTACCAAACTTTACTAACCAAAATATAACTAGATACTTATCTACTACGAGCAAAACTCAGTAGTCATACACCTATGTACTTAGTCTATTAAAATTCTATACATACCACCATTTAAAATTTGTTCATGCTCTCATTGTAAGTAGCTTTCAATTAACACTGCATTCAGAGAAATGCAATTCTATTATCCTTATTCAAGTTCTATTTCAGCAAACATTTCGGAAGAGCTATTTCATGATTTCAAAATTGTTCCGACTTCCGGTAATGGAAGGACAACAGGTAGGTATAAAAATTCTCGCACACAGACTTATCCATTCCGGTCATATCTCTCTATTCCGGTTTCGCACTCTACGCGAGCTTTCAGGGAGCCACATCCAGCACAAATGGCTTTCCTCTTAGTCAAATACAATTATAGGACCACTAAATAAACGCTGGCAGGACGTGTGTACGTCCGAGCTATACAACTCGACGAAGCGTGCACGTAGCACAAGGCTTTTGTATGATCTCAATAGACGGAGTGCATCGCCATATCTACATACTAGTCGGCAACGTCCCAATTACAATTATATAGAACCCGTATTCTAAAACGGGAATAGTCTAGAATAGGGTTCAGTTAATTTAATCTTGACGGGGTTTTGGTAACTGAGTCATAGATTAAAATATAAATAATTGGTAAAGCGATCTTTCAATAACCTGTAAGGAAGTCACAGAACATGTTTGTTACACAATGCACGAAAATAACTGTAAATTAATGTACTCGTAAATTAAAAAACATTGCCCTGTATCTTACACAGGTAGATGGTGTTCAAAATAGTTACTGCAACAAATAAAGGCTAATAAAACCTTGCTTAATGGTCACACCTCTTTACCACGCAAACGATTCTTATTTATGTTGTTACGTCAAGATTGATTATGCAGTTTAAATTAAGTATAAACATAATTTTGTCTTAATACTATAATTAAATTAGTACAAATTAGTCTTCCAATCTTAACTTATTTTAGTATACGAGTAGTCTTATGACTTTATGACCCCAACTTTTGCCACTTTTAACTTGATGAGGTTAACAACATGTAGTTCAACGGTAACACATCCGCTGAGAGCTATGACACCATGCCACAGATAATAACCGTGCTCCCTCCGTCAGCTGTACCGTCCGTCATAAGCACAATGTCTCCCGTGTGTGACAGCTCTAATTTTACGTTATGTT
Source organism: Hylaea fasciaria (assembly GCA_905147375.1). Classification (NCBI taxonomy): domain Eukaryota; kingdom Metazoa; phylum Arthropoda; class Insecta; order Lepidoptera; family Geometridae; genus Hylaea; species Hylaea fasciaria. The sequence continues at coordinate 6,510,316 of LR990201.1, forward strand.
TGTTTAGCCTGTCTCTGTACGCGTCGTTCGTTACGTTGTGAGTTGTGACTACAGTTCTCTGTGGTCCCTGGACGCAGTTATTACGAAGCAGGGGGGGGGGGGCGGATTGCCCCTGATATGGTTAACAATGCAGACACTTTTTAGAAAGTGTTTGATGTAATCTTTCACTGACATTGAAAGAAAGGCTGTCATGCTACAGTTCGCACACTCAAATTTACATATTTCGATTCCTAGTTTGTACTAAATAAAAAATGAGTTTTGTTGTTATTGGTTGTTATTCTATTTATAATATGTTAAGGTTTTAAATTGAAATTATAGTCAAGAATTGACGATGGCACTGGTATGTGAAAATAATAATTTAGGATTATTATATCCTTCTACCTTTCCCAATAACAATCATCAGACCTCTAAAATTCTACGCATCATAATTTACGCTAAAACAGGACTACAAAGAGATCTTACATCGCCCTGGATAATGATGAAAAAAGTACCAGAAAATTTGTAGCCCCCTCTAAACAAGACTGAGTACGCTCTAATTGAGGTCTGGACGGCATTGTGACTCGACCCATGCGTACTTCCGACGGCTGTACACGGGTACAATAAGAATTGATCTGTGTGATACACGCATACAGCAATATGCGCTATTTCATCCCTTCCTAGGGATGGAAAAGATATTTAGTAGTATCGATATGTAAACATGTATTACTGATATTTAACTCTTTAATCAGACTTACTTTTGCCCTAAATTTGAAATAAAATTCCAGTAGGCGATGTAGGACATCAGGTACGTATATTTTTCTAATTACAAATACTGAAGCAAATGAATTTACGTAGTAATATGTACGTAGATATACCTAACAAAAAAGTAAGTTATCGACATCAATAGTTTTTCGCCTCGGACACCCCTACGCCCCCATGGAAATTGATATTTATTCCACAGCTTAAATTGCTATGAGACTTCATAGTAAACGTTTTGGCTCTGACTGCGACTACGACGCGGCCGTCGCATCGGAGGAGCACGGAACATCTGGAGTGTCAATAGCACGTTACATTTCAAGTTGAACACTACTGAATATTAAAAATGCTATAGATAGGTATCTATCTGTGTTTGTGTAGGTTAGTACTGTCCCTATGCAACCTTATGAAAGATAACACAATTTCGAGTTCATTTCGTGCTATGTTGGGTTTTGGTCCCTCGGAACTCAACCTGTCTTGATTGTGTTGGTTCACGTAACTGCTCACGCGAGTGGTTGGTTTGGATACGATTAGGTATAATGTAAGTTAAATGTTCACAGGTTTAGTTGTGCTTATTGAATATTATGAAATTTAGCAATATTTTGGCTCTCAGAGGTGAGAGTCTTCCAGAGGTTTATACGTAAGTACTTTTCCTGGAATAAGTAGGAATCAACTTGGTTAAACTTTACTTTGTTCTTCCAAAACTTTCATCAAAATAATTATTTTGTATAAAATAAATATTTATATTTGCAAATATTTTATAACAAATAATTTTATACAATATATAGCTGAAATGAAATGAATGAATCATCAAACAGTACAACATTAGCCAGAGTTTGTCTCAATAAATTGCAAGTCGAAAACACAGTGCTCACGTTACATCGAACATTGATTACCCGAATAATGAATTCCTCGTATTCGTGAAAAAGCCGAGGAACTGCGAAGCGCTGATCCAGGATTTGCTAAAGGAAATTGAGTTGTAAGCTTCAACTGCCTTGGGAGGAAGCGTTTGAACATAAGCCGCCCGAGACGTAATATGATGCCATCGCCGCTTGCTTCACATGCAAGTTAACTTTCATTGCGTCGTGTATACGGATATTTACTTTATCAAATGCTTTTTTAAAGCTAACAAAGGATATCAATATGGATTCAGCGGCAACATTTGTAGAAGAGTTGGTTTTATTCAACTTGCCCCATTAGTTTGGGTCCATACACGTAACTGATTATTTTCATTCCAAATTCGGAGTTGAAATACAAAATGAATAATGCCACATTTATGGTTACCAGCCAAAACAATAGGTATACCTACATAATTTTATAGGGTTATGCCACTACACTCCACGAAATCGTGGAAATCGCTCCACTACCTAATAATATTAATATATATTTTTAATTTATAAGCTAGTCTATTTGTTCCACGTCGCCCCACAAGAAAAGCCGGTCCTAGCACAGCCATGGAGTTTTTATTTATTTGATGGGCCAGGTGATCTGGTGGAGGTGGTCCGACTTTTGAGTATTTTGTTTTACTAGCTGAACTCTGCCATAGTATCTATTTTATAGTCAACGCTAAAAGTCTCTGCACAGATCTTTACACCCAATTTGACTTCACGCACGCAAAATACTAAATTTTTGGCGAAATGAGTAATTTGAAAGTTAGGAAATATTCAGCGGTTTTCTCCGAGATTGTACTAATATAATAGTGTCACTGCCTTTTACCCTACTTTGGCCCAATATGCAAATGAAAGTAAATGCATTTAAGTGAACCCCAATTTAATATGCAAATAAGCGTACCAAATTAAACCCGATAAAAATATTGGTTAACCACTTTGAGTTAAACCCGATAATAATTAACGGCTCCGAAAATAACGAAATGGTTCAGTCAATTGGTGCTTTTAGTAATTGATAGTGGTAGCTAGGTATATAGTCTGGAACATTAAAATTTATAATGATCATGGCGCTTTAAATAGGAACGTTCAATCCGCTCATAATGAACGGATTAAATAGACGTGACGGAACTATAATAATTACGCATATTCTTACCCACTATTAATTAGTTTTAAATAGGATATAAAATATAAATTTAAATTGTATAGTAAGTATGTATTTGACGTTTTAATAACCAATCTGTGATGCCAGAACCGTCGATATATACCAAATACCTAAGCACAATAGATATACAAAGCCTACCTAAGCACAATAGATATACAAAGCCTACCTAAGCACAATAGATATACAAAGCCTACCTAAGCACAATAGATATACAAAGCCTACCTAAGCACAATAGATATACAAAGCCTACCTAAGCACAATAGATATACAAAGCCTACCTAAGCACAATAGATATACAAAGCCTACCTAAGCAAAATAGATATACAAAGCCTACCTAAGCACAATAGATATAAAAAATGTATTATAATAAGGATACTTTTGTGGAGATTTCAAATTACCGTAGTAGCTTAGTGATTTTTCGATTTGCGCTTAACTAGATGAAATTCTCATAATCTCACTGTTTGCAATACATTATGAGCAATTTTTTTAAACATATCTAAATATTTTGCATATTTTATAAGTTTTTTATACTGTCGACAAGCGGGCTGGCTTGTAAGGTTTAGCTTTTGCAAGTTTTATTTATTTTTATTTTATTATGTTTCCTTTCACAGAAATAAAATAAAAAAAATTTTAAACTTACACGTATATATGTCAAGAGCCATGATCGCACTAAAACGTTTGGCCGAGTGATATATTGAACTGTGACGTCAGAGGTCAAAAACAACACTCAATTTAACTCAACGTATAGACGCGAGTCGCTTTGGCTTCTTTAGTATTGATACTTACATGTACTTGACTGATGAGGTGGTTTTAGTAATTTAACCTCAATAATTTTGCTCTCAATAATAAGTTTATTTATCAATAACCACAGCTTAAAAGCTACAGTATAAACTACATGTCAGTATAAAGCTTTACATCAACATCCCTGTTCTAACAAATTAGTGGGTAATCCAAGTTAGTGCATTCTATCCATAAATATTAAATTTATGATTTATAATTAAGGCGTACGTTACTGTGTGTACCAGTAATAAACTAAACTAAAATTAATTTTGACAGCTCTAAATTGTTGCTGTCACTTTCGAACCTTGTGAAAACGAAAAGGACCGTAATAATTTTGGAGCTGTCAAGTTTAATTTTGATGGCCACAGTGACGCATGCTATATTTAATTTTACTGGTAGGTCTGTATACTCTTTGGCGCATGTAGTGATGCGCCAACTGCGAAGTGTGATGGGTTCAATTCATGCACTGGGCAACTATTTGTGTGAAACTTTAGGTATACATGCGCAGATTCCTGGCTAGGTGTTGAAGGACCATATCCCTATAGTGCCCGATTCCTTAAGTACTAGAAACCATATGCCCAAAGTCCATTTGACCGTCCCATTATTTAATTACCTTTTTTGTATAGTGTGTTTCAGCTAAAACCAACACATAATAAACCAAATGCAGTATAAAATAATTATTAAAGCGAATTTGCCGAATAAAGGGATGAACGAACAGGCGTGGATCTAACGTACGGCTTGTATTAATTTGCGTTTCCCTTTAATTAAATTTTCACACGACACGTTATTCAGAAGCGGGATGATTATGTCACTCGTCGTTACCGAAATGGCGGTGGTCGTCATTAAGGCGGAGTGCCCTCGTTTAGGTCTGTGGCGCGTAAACAGCAGGAAGGAAGGCGGGCTAAAAGCTTGAGGCCCGGTGTCGCAGTGCAAGCCAGCGCCTGATCTTCATAGTAGGGGCTCACGAGATGTAATAATACTGCCATTACGGATTTTGTTCATACTTATTACTTATCATAATTTCACGGTGAAATTGGTAAATGAAGTTCTTCAGTTTCTAATTTTTTGGAAAACATGCTACGAGCTAGTTTAAATAGGTACATACGAGTGGTATTTATCAGTATGTAAATTAAATACAAAGACTTTGTTTCCATTGACATTACATCAATAAAGTCTTCGTAGGCGTGCTCAATGATGTAATCACAACTATAAGCGTTGTTTTACCCTTTATCACAAAAATACTCGTTATTCAATGCTCACAAACAAATCACATTACTGCTAAAAAGACAAAATGGCTGGCAAACAGTTGATAAAACTAAACTGAAACAATATAGGCATTTTCGCTTCCGTGAAATTTCAAGAGCTAAAACAGGACAACCACATTTACGTTATCAAATATTTGCAAGAATTCATATATTTCTATAAATAAGTGAAACACCTTAGTAATAAAACAGTTTACGTTTAGTTTTGCTCGGAGCTAGATATGTAATCTTGAACCCAATGAACTTATGTACTGCTTCTTTCCACTAGTGCTGCTTAAGCCCAGTGCAGGCTGCAAATTAGCCACGCTTGCTGAATATAACACGTGAGGACGGGCTAAGAGATTACTTTTTACGGAACTGCAATATTTGCATAGGAGCTATGACTCCACATTTCTACCTAGCTCAATAACATCGGTAACCTCATTACCTAGGTACAGGTGCTCCATAATTATTGACAGGGAGTAAGTATAACCACAATACTTATAGTAATTATAGTCGGTAATGTAGGAGTAATATGTAATGGCGGACGGCTCGTTTGGTGTAGTGGCTGAGCAATCGGACTGATGCGCTAGGGGTTGCGGGTTCGATTCCCGCCTGGGACAAATATTTGTGAGATCGACAAATATTTGTTTCTGGTCTGGGTGTGATGTGTATGTGAAATTATATGTATGTAAGCGGTACCCACGATACAGGTGCAATCCTAGTGTGGGGCTACGTTAAAAAAAAAGGAAAAAAATGAAAACGTCAGAGTTGTAGTTTGAGGGCCCTAAGCATTGGCACCTTCCTAGTGTTTAAACCTATGACATTATATTTTTCTATTTTACAAGGCTTTCGCGCTTTTCTGTCGATAATTCGAGCTGCCTTTTGGAAACGTGTGGCTGTATGACAATGTATGTGTCCTCTGAGCGTAGCTGTCTGAATGCTGAACAAGGCGCAGGGGTCCAATGTAGCCAAGTCTGTCCAAGATTTACTGCGACTGAACTGTGACGGCGCTCCCGTGGGAACGCGAAACCAACTGTCGACCTGCGGAAGTCGAGACTAACTTACTGGCGTATATGTGTATTTTGCGTAGATGAAGATGTTTGGTCCTCATAGAAATGGAATATTACCACGTCCTACAATGAGTATGGATTACGGAGTTAGGTATGTAATTGGGTACATTACAATCTATAACTATTATGAAGTCCGTATAATGTTATTATATTTTAGAATGTAGCTCCATAACTATTATTATAAAAATAAATAAATATAATTATAATTATGGAGCTAATTATGGAGCTCCATAATTACACTGTTTTATTATATTTCTTTAGAATACTGTGTGTGCGGAAGTTTCCTTTTAGAGAAAATGTAATAGTTAGTCTGTTGCGACTGTATGTTTGATTGTAGCATAGAGTTTTAAAAATTCGTGGTTTCTATTAAACCAGGATTTAGGCTAAACGATCTGTCGGTACATACAGGTTTCTAAAAGCGTTTTAAATTATTTTCTTCTTTCAACACCATATCCACGTGAAAATAATCTTGCAGACAGCATTTTATTTCTTTAAACCTAGATTATAGATACGGCTTAGAAAATATTCGTATTCTGCGGCAAACACAAACCATAAAAACATTTGGAATGCTTATATTGCGCCGAATCTGAATCTAGCCTAAATAAGGCTCGTCGTTTTGGCCGTCACCCAAGTGCTTGTTAAAGAAACTAGGGAATTTCGTGGAGCTACCATTGTTACTCGCTGTGTACATAAAGGCTAGCAAAGGCAAGCTAGTATAGCAAGATTCTCCTCAGTGCTCGAAGCCAGCAAACACTCGATTGCACGAACTAATGACTGCCTTTCAATTCAACGCTTGAAGGGCGCGTTTGATTTGACTTCTGCGAGTGCTGAGGTTCTAGAAATGTGAAGTTAAATCGGTATGAAACGAGTAATAATGTAAACTTGGGAAGGCGGCCAGATTGTAGAAGCTATTTACAAAGTGTTGTGCGAGGTAAAGCAACTTTTGTAGTTGTTGAGACTTGTTTGTGCTGCTTTTTGTGATAATTTATTCTTATAAATATAATATGATGACGTTATGCTAATGATAAATCATTAAATATTAAAATATGACAGCGAGATAAACATGTACAACATTTCCTGAGCTAAGTACATTTTTATTTTATGGAATCCACGAAAATGAACTCGCAGGAAAAGGCCAGTTATATCATAAATTATGACCGGAGAGTAAAAAAAATCTGCATTAATCAAACGGCACAGAACAATCGTCATTCGTTTCACGGTGACTTTTGATTTCTCAAATCTTTTGTGTTATTTTTACGGAATTTTGTAGAACAGGCAATTAGGCGGGACCCGGGTCTGAGTAGCGAATTAATCACACTTCGTCTTCCGTCCATCACAGTAATATTTAAAGCTTCCTGAGATCCGCTACCTGGAAATTTATTTGGAGTTCGTGTTTTTATTCCTTTGCGCTTTGCCTTACGGGGAGAATGGCTAGAAAAATGAGGAAAACGCTTCTAAGTTAAAAAATACTACGTAAATTTTTGAAAACATATCTTTTTAGTAGTCAAAAATGTTATTTAACCCTAGAAAGATAACCTACGTCGCAGAGGCGCCTGCGAGAAAAATATACTCGTATTGCTGTATCTTTTTATTAGACGCATGTATCGACTTGTGTTTTTAAGCCAACTCCGTCGTCGGTGTACTCTACCACAGGACGACTGTATCTGTGCGGTAAGTACAATACTTTAGTAATTATGACGAGTTGGTGCGCTCGAGAGGCGTATGTTTATCTTTTAAGTGACTTTTAGAGTTAGAAGCCAACTATGATTTCTTGATGTAAAGTCTATTTGTAATTGTGTTTGTTTTGATTTTAGGTTACAACCTTTAGGCAGTAGTCAAAGCAAGTAAGCAAATAGCAAAGGGTGCTGGGAGAAGACGAAATATGGACTTTTTTGTACGAAGACGGGGAAAATGAAGGAGATTTATCTCTGGAGAGTGACAGCGAGATAGATCATCTGAACCAAGACAACCTGCAGAGTGACATGAAGAGGAGTTTGAAGATAACGTTGTATAACGTATCGGTAGAAGAATCACTGTTGCATCCAATGATTATAATTTGTCTCAGTCTGCTTCGGAACCTCCTGCATCTTCAGTGCGTGACGTTTGTCATCACTGTCTATAATGCCTACTCTTATGGTGTGGATTATTATATTCAGACTAATTATATAATTATGTAACTAGATAGTAATAAAAACAACCTGATTTCAATGATAATTCACGGAAATCGTTCCGATAAACAGAAGACCGTTGATTTTCAGTAATTTTTTTAGAGGTCTACGTATTTTGTTATAAATCACTTTTAATAAACAAAGTTAACTATTTCTGTATTTTATTTCGAAGGCTATAATAAAATCTTTAAAACGACGTAGTTACTTAAAATATACCTCACATAATATTTGAGATAGATGCGTTTAAATATCTAGCGCCTCTGAAGCGCATGGTTATCTTTTACGTCTCTCGCAATATGGTTATCTATCTAGGGTTAAGGGGAATATTCCGGGCATCGTCCGTTGAACCGAGGTTAGCGGACAAGCAAAGTGGCTTTTATTGTTTTATTAAGTATGTGGATATAAAGAAACGGTGCAAGCCTAGCAGGTGTGCGTCCGCCTGCCAAGTAGGAGTTGGCGAGTTCAAATCCCAGTGCGGGCACATACCAATGTGTTTCTTGTTTATAATTATGTACGTAATTATCACTCGCTTTTCGATTAAGGAAAACATCGGGAGGAACCCCAAATGACTGAGAAATATTTCGGGGGCATATATCCACCAATCCAGACCGGGTCCCCGTGGTGGATTATGGCCTAATCCTCGTCACAAACGAGGGTTTCCCCTTTCCTCGTATATCTCGGCCTTGAATATAAAAAGTGTAGCTATTTTACAATGATTAAACGGGAAAGGGACTTAAATCGCGCATGTCTTTATGGCTTGTTCGTTCATTTAAATGAGACAATGTATGTGAGCTCGGAACGTAGCCCCATTTGATTGAATCTCCGGAGTACACAAACTCGGGACCGACTCTCAACGAATTTGAATTTTATTTCAATCATGGAGGCATTTCATTGAAATCGACACGGTTTAAGGGAAACATGGAGATGTAAGCAAACAGCAGTCAATACAATCGTGTATTCAATTTGTGTTGGGATTACTTTTGCTTTCCAGCCCTAAATTTTATTTGATCCCCCACTGGAGATTTTATCGATTTTTTTACGCAATTCTTTTCATGGAGCTGTTCCGCAGAATACTAAGTAAAAAGCTGTACGTATTACATTTTGGGACTAGATTTTAGTTCTATGAATTGAGACTAAAAATATGACACATATTCACCTGCCTTGTTGCGGCTCTCTCTGCTATGTAATCAATGTTCCAAACTAACCATATCGACGCTTGAAAGGCAAAACTTACTAAGCGCCATAGAGCAAATTTTACAGGAGAGTGATTTAAAGTTCAAAATTTTAGAAAAAAAATCGTATATTCTCTCGTAATTGTTGGATTTAAAAGATTTTAACAGACATAATAATATTTTATTAATAGCTATCCACCATATTAATAGCAGTCACCTAACACTGATATAGATAGTAGTTTATGTCGCTTAGATAAAATTTACCTTATTTCATAAACAGGTAAAATTATCTAAGTTACCACTGAAAGGTTTGCAGTAACAAGTAAAAGTAAACAACGTCACACAGTTTGGAATTTCGATACAGGAATATGTATCTAACACGATGTTATCGTTTATAATAAATCAGGTCAATTTATCTTAATATTATGAAATGTGATTTTTATCTGAAGAAAATATATCTTAGTCAAAGAAATTACTCTAAGCCACCCTCCGGAACTGATAATTATTTAACCAAAGTATTCAAAATTATATTCACATGCGGAAATAAATGACATAATTATCTTTTTATTGTATTAAAAACCTTTATTAATAATTAAAAACTGAATTCAAACGTAAAATCCCTCGACAAAAATATGATATGGCACGTCATCTTTAATCTTTTGACGTGGGATATAAAAAGCAAATCCCTTCGGATTTTAAGATGTCACGTATTTACTCTCTTTATAAAAACAAAGGAGATCGAGTAGACTGTAACTCGTACAGGGGCATATCGCTACTCTCAACCGCTGGATTTTTTTTGCCAGAATGCTTCTCATCCGGCTCACTCAAATGTTCGAGGCTCTTTTACTCGAGACCCAATTTGAATTTCGTCCTAGTAAAGGTACCTGCATAGCAATGTTCTCGTTATGAAAAATCCAGGAAAAATCAGAGAACAACAACAACCACCTCTTCTTCCGTTTGTTGACCTGGAAAAGGCCTTTGACAGCGCACATCGAGAGGCACTGTGGGTAGTCTTGGCAAAACTAGGATGTACGGATAAGTTCCTCACAATGCTAAGGCTTTTTCTTTACATGATGTATGACATGAGGTGCTGTGTGGCTGTGAATGGTGAGCAATCGGAATAGTTCACAGTAACTTGTGGGGGCTAACCAAGGTTGTGTGCTGGCGCCTACTTACGCGTCAGATCGTGTATCCCTAAATGTGCAACTAGGCGGTGAAGTTGTGAAGTAGGTAGAGAAGTTTAAAAATCTAGGGAGTACAAAAATAGCCACAGATTGATGCGGAGATACAACAGCAGAATTGGTGCTTCATCAGTTATTTTCAGAAAACTTCGGGTCAGGGTATTCCGATCCCATGACATTAAACTTAGCACCAAAGTCAAAGTGTACATGGCTATTTGTTCAGCCAAATTTTTTGTATACCTCTGAGACGTGGTTCTTATACCGCCGTCAGATACGAGCGCACGCTCGATCGATTCAATCTCAAGGGCCTCCGCGACATTTTGAACATCAAATGATCAAATTATGTCAGGAATACAGAGGTGCTACAACGAGCTAATATACTCGTATCTGTGGAATGGAGGCCTAGGTACCTGATGTGTCACCATCTGCGATGGTGTAGGTAGGCACGAATCTCGGATGCCCAATGAGAGAGTGGTTGAACCGCATTTTCTTTTCTGAGCTCCAGGATGGCAAGTGGAAATGCGGTGGGCAGTTCCTCAGGTACAAGGACGTTCAGAAAAGATATGTGAACAAATGCAATATTGAACCCTCTCATTGGGAATCACTAGCAGAGAACTGTCTTGAGTGGCGGTGGTGAAGCGTAATGTTTACGCATTTGAAAACGAGAGAAGGTGTGAACTAGACGAGATACGAGACCAGTTGCTAACAATGAGACCGCACTCACACCTGCAATTTAATTACTTGAACGGTGCTCTAACATGTGCCCATTGTGCTCGTGTATTTACCGCTAAAATAGGGATTATAAGTCATATGAGAGCTATAAACATCGAGAAAACAGAAACAGTAACATAAGTCGCCGTTACTGAAAGCGGCATGGATGACTATTATTATTATATTGTCACCAAGCTTTCCTTTAATTTTATATATTTTTTCATTATTTGGTCTCCTGACGCGAACACAACGTCACATTTTGATCAAATCAAAATAGGGCCAACGCACATTATTTTTTTTACTTTTTAAACGAAAAATTGTTTCTCGCAGTGAGTAAGCGAGGCAGACGTGTTTAAAGTTGAACCATTTTTATAAAATTCTTAAAATATCAGTTAGTAAAAACAAAGTCTTACAGTGATAATTATAAGACAGTAATTAGTAAAAAACCAAATAAGACTTAAGACGTTTCGTTGGCGAGTTGTTTACGACTTAGCGAGGTGCAACACGTACCCATACGGACCGGCCGGTTTAAACTGTGCTACACAAGGTATTCTCACCCAAGGCATAACATAATAACAAATAAAGGTGATATTAAAACTATTCACGCACCAACATGAGTTTATTACGATCTCCTAAATTACTCAAGACTGGTGGTGGGTCCCACCCTGACTTAACTAAGTTAAGATGCGAAGGCAGCTTGCCTGCAAAATCTCAAATATCAGGTAGAAAGCGCAAGGAACGGGAGCCTGAACAGCCAGACTCAATAACAAAGGAGTTTGAGAATCTACGTAATGAAATGAGATCTTTTCTAACTACTTTCTCTAATATACAAAATGAGAGTTCGACTATGATGCGACAAGATATGTCAGAAATTAAAGAACAACTTAGCGGTATTAGGGCTGCGACAGATAAGGTGGTTGAGGAACAAAAAGAAATGAAAAGAGAGATGAACAACTTAAAATCTCTTTGCACTACTAATGAAGATGAAATAAAACGTCTACAAGCTGAGATTAATAAATCTAGAATACAACTTGAAACTTCATCACAGTTACCTAGGGCATCTTTCAATTACGAAGAAGTTGTAATGGAATGCCAGGTGCGTAATCAAAAGCGAAAGAATATTATAATCTTTGGAATACCTGAATTAAAAAGTGAAAACAAGATCGAAAGAGTTAATTTTGATAATAACAAAGTATCCATTGCAATCAATGCTTGTTTTGAAAACTGCCCGGAACCAGTAAAAATATTCAGACTAGGGCAATACTCATCTCAAAAAAATCGACCAATCAAGGTATGTTTCGACTCTGAAGAGACAGCAATGAAATTACTACGCAACCGCCAAAATTTGAAGAATGAAATAAAAATATATTCGGATCAAACTCCTAATCAACGTAATCACATAAAGCAGCTTAGAGAAGAGTTGCATCAGCGACAACAAAGTGGCGAGGAAAATCTTGTCATAAAATATATAAAAGGTGCACCGAAGATAATTACACAACAGTCAAAAAACTGATTTCGCCTCAAGTGGAATCTCTTACGGGCACTTCCAAAGATAAATTCTACATTAAAGACGGTATAACATATGCCTTGTTAGAGAACTACCAACAAATACCTATGACGCCACAATCATTAAACTTCTTCTATGCTAACGTACGAAGTATAATAACTCCTGGTAAATTTGATGAACTACAATGTATATTAAAGTCTATTCAGAAAACTACGCACTTGATATTACTTACTGAGACTTGGATTAAATCTGAAAACGAAGCCATCTCATTACAACTAACCGGATATACTCATTATTATAGCATTAGACCTGACTGCAGAGGAGGTGGTGTGTCAATATTCGTCCATAATAGTATTGACCACACTCTAAGTGAAAAACAGTATGCTGGCGGTAACAATTTTATTTGGATAACCTTGAGTAAAATAAATATAAATATTGGTGTAATATATAAACCTGGTCGAACGAACTTTAAAGAGTTTGCTACCACCTTTGAACAGCAGCTTGAACGGCACAAAAGGTCAATCGTGTTTGGTGATTTCAATATGGATCTGATGTTAGATGACCAATATACATCACAATACATGACTATTATTGAGCAGGCAGGCTATAGTATTGTTAATAATATAGAAAAGGCATACTGTACCAGAGAGACAGCAACATGCAAAACAATACTGGATCATGTACATACAGATTTACTCGAGGATAAATTTAACTTTTACATCATAGACTCCGCAATGTCAGATCACAAGCAAATCTACTTGGAACTACTCAAAAGAACTTCAACAATAAAAACAAAGGTGAAATATGATGCAGTAGACTATGAGAAGCTCTATACATACATCCAAGACATGACATCCAATGAAAACCACGAATACTCCAAGCTAGAACATAAAATCAGAATGGCAGTTGCAAAAAGTAAAACTAACAAAACTAAAATACTCAATCTACCTAAAGAGGACTGGATCAACAAAGATATAATAGCAGGAATAAATTCTAGAAATGTATTATGGAGAAAATTTAAGAAGGAACCTAACAATAAGAAGATACAAATGAATTTTATACTGGAAAGAAATAAACTAAAAACAAACATAAACAAAACTAAGAATAAATATTACCATGAAGCTTTCAAAAAATGTAGAAAGAATCCTAAAAAAATGTGGAGCCTAATAAATTCGCTATCAAGAAACAAGTTAAAGCAAAACTATGTACCCACCAAACTTCTAAAAGACTCTGAATCAATAACAGACCCAAAACAGATCTGTGAGTGTTTCAACAAATATTTTACTACTATAGGTGTCCAACTGTGCAATAATATTCCGGCAAAATATCATGTTTTGTGTTGTAGTCAAACTCCCAATCCAAACGGCTCACTTGTAAACTTGTCTAATTTAATGCCTACAACACCAATGGAAGTGCTAAAAATTATTTCAGACCTAGATTCTAATGTAAGTGCAGGCGTTGATAATATAAATACTAAGAGTTTGAAATGTATAAAACACTTGATAATCGAAGAACTAACGGACTGTATTAATAACTGCTTAGAAAAAGGTATATTTCCAGATACTCTTAAGATTGCAAAGGTAACGCCTATTTTCAAATCTGGTTCTAAATCAGAGCCTGGAAATTATCGACCAATATCGGTCTTACCAATACTCTCAAAAATATTCGAAAAAATTATCTACATAAGATTATCCACCTACCTTGATTCGATACATTTTTTGTTTGCTAGACAGTACGGGTTTCGGTCACAGAGTAATACTTTATCCGCCTCAATTGATCTCGTTACGAACATTAAAAATAACATTGACTCCAAAAATGTAGCACTCGGAATATTTATAGACCTCAAAAAAGCTTTCGATACAGTCAGCCATACCTTACTATTACATAAACTTAAGAATATGGGAATAATGGAAAATGCATACAAGATCTTAGAATCATATCTAAATAACAGATACCAGATCGTAAAAATCGACCAATATGAAAGTTCTCCTTTACCTATCACATGCGGCGTGCCTCAAGGATCAATCCTGGGTCCATTACTTTTTCTAATATACATTAATAATTTGCATGAAGTAGGACTGCAAGGCCACTTAACTTTATATGCGGATGACACCTGTTTATTCTACTTTGGCCTCTCAGTTTGTGATGTAATGCAGAAGGCTCAACAGGACCTAGACGTACTCTCTCAATGGTTCCAACAAAATTTACTTACCATCAATACTTCAAAAACATGTTATGTAATCTTTGCAGCTAAAAACAAAAGATTTGATAAAACTACCGATTTATACATATACGGGGAAACCATTCAGCAAAAAGAACACGAAAGGTATCTAGGATTGGTCCTGGATAGTAAGCTTACATGGAAGGCGCACATACAACACATTAAGCCAAAAATCACTTCACTAACAGGAGCTCTCCGTAACGTGGTCAGTTGCCTTCCTAAGCAAGTACGTAAGAACATCTACAATTCCCTAGTTAAACCGCATTTAGATTATCTAGTGGAAGTATGGGGTAATGCCGCTATATCCAATCTCAAAGAACTCCAAATTGCCCAAAATAAAATTATTAAAGTTTTGTTTCATTATGATTATCTAACATCAACTAAAAAACTATACCAAGAAACCAAATTAATGAATCTAAAACAAATGTATATATTTAAAACTTGTATATTAATACGTAAAATTATAAACGGGGAAATTCAGTCTGAGATAGCATTTACCAAAAACTGTCAACTACAAACTAAAACATTGAGAAATTCAGAAAATCTATACCTACCTTTTCCTAGAACAAAATATGGAACAGAAAATATAATGTATGAAGGTGCTAAATTATATAACAAATTACCGAACACTATAAAAAATAAAAAATCAATGAAACTTTATAAAGAAGCCGTCAAATCGTATGTTATTACGAACTACAATTGTTAAGCACTAAAGTTTGTGTCGCGATTTATCTTAGAGAAAATCTGCGGATGTTTTTGATACTGTGTACCGGGCCTAAGCTCTGTTATGTTTTGCTTAATAAAAATGAGGGTAGTTTACAATAACAACTGTCGCTTTGTAGTCTTTTGCGACCAAAGTATTTAGTTAAGCACATAATAGTAATAATAATTATAGATTGTAATTATTTTAATTTAGCTTAGTAAATAACCATGCATGCTCACTGCACAACATTCCTACAGATTGTTGTTTGTCTTGCAAGTGAAATTTTTGTAATTTCTTAAGACAATAAAGATCTTTAAACCGATTTTGTGTCGAGGCTATCTATTGTTTTTATGTAATTTATAATAATAATAATAATAATAATTTAATTTAACTTGTTTAAATGTAATAATACATTTAGTTCCTATTTCAATTATTAGATCAAAATATATTATTAGTAACCATCTACCAAACACGTCATACTCATTGCGACCATTCTTATGAGCCCAAACGGAGACGATTTGAGACGAACGTCCTTACTAAGCGACGCCCGGCGGCTGAATTTCATCCTGCCGATGCGCGGCGCGCGATATTTGCGCATAGTCATGCGACGTATTTTGAACTCGCGCAGTTCCTAAGCGACGAGAAATTATATTTTTTGCACGAGTAATATTATCGAGGCGCCATACTTTACCACCTAAATAAGCTGAGTAAAATTATCTAGCCGACATTATTATTAGAAAAAGTTCTCAAGTAAAAATATCCAAGTATGAAATAGCAATATAATGTTAAACAAGTAAAAGTATCTAAGCTTCAATATTTTTCCACTTTGTATCAGGTAAAATGATACAAAAGACACTGTTACCAAATGATATTATAAGGTTATAATGTATAACCATACAAATCACAATTATTTTGGGTGGGTACAATACACTAAGTGGTTTCAAAGGGAAATCTCAAAACAAGTAAAAATATATAAATGCAAACAAATGAAAAAGTAAATACATGAAAAACCGGCTAAGTTCATATTTCCAATTATTAAAATGGCATAAGTGCTAAATATCCTTAAATGCTCTTTTTTTCAGTCGGTTAGTAAGCACAAGTTAGGCGATTTGATGGAAATCACACACTATCTAAGCGACAAAAAACTCGTTGTAGAGCGATGAAATCTAGACTAAACGACGCAGAAAAATCTAACGATTCGAATGGTATATTTAACTCATTTCACGTATTTCTGTCGCTTAGGAAGTTTTGCCTTTCAAGCGTCGATATCATGTTACGTCGTAGCGTATGTTGTCTATACTTTGTTATGTGATATGTATATAATCATCAAGTAGAACATAACTGGTATTATGGCATTGTAAAAATTGCGTTCAAAGATTTAAATTTAGTTAATACGATCTAAACAATGATATGCATTATAAAGTTATAAATCATCCTGTTGACCGACAAGGGTATGCTAACACCTTCGCGCAAAGGCCCACTTAACTCCATTCCCCTTGACATAAATATAAAGTTTTTATGGTATTTCACCCTCGATAGTAAAACCTTTTTTATTAAGTTACTATTGAACGGCACTGAAACTGCTGTATAAAGTTGCGCAGTTAAACTGTATACGCCGTAGTTAGTTTAAAGTTACGTTGCGGGTAATCCTTACTTGGTGATCGCGCGGTTCTTCCAGGGACATTTCCGGGACCCTTGTTTAAATTTGCAATCTACATACGCCGTCTTATGAGACGCACAATTAAAGGGAACCATCCTTGTTACTGTTAGGTTTGCTCAGATCACGGTGGTGAATCAGTAAGGGCGCCACCGTAGAAAAGAATAGAAAACTCTTCGTGCGCCAGAAGAGAAACAAAATGTGAGTAAATAAAGTTATTGGGAGTATACTGGTACATGGTGGTGGATGATATTAAATAGTGTAACATGCGAATATTCAACGCACTTTACGTTATAACTAATTAGTTTGCTATTATCTCAGCAGGGATAGGTTACTGCTTTAATTAAAAATGCTACGCTAACATTGGTACCCGAACTAAATTTTTGAAGTAGCGTAGTAAAAAAGTTGCGACTTAGAAATAAGCTTATGTGAATTAATGTACAAAAATAAAGAGTAAGTCTCTGTCGTGTCGTTTGTTAAAACAAACACTAGACTGGTACACATAGTGGGTACCTAAATCGTTTTCTTTTTACAAATAACGCTTTCAACTTTATTTGTGTCCTTTATAAAGGCTACAAGATTGAACATCGTGCAAAGCTAGTCGCCGCCGCTTACAATGTAGATTCGATCAACTGAGGGTTTCTCTGAAGACCATTGTAGTTTGTGCTAAGTAGAAACGTGGTGTTATAGAGTGTTCTAGCTTTTTCTTTATTTACTTTAATGATAACATAAATGCAGTAACTAATGCCCAGTTTATTTTTTTTTTAAACGTGGATCACACAAATGTTTGTTCCGGGCGGGAATCGACCCCGCGACGCCAAGCGCAGCACACCAAGTGCTCAGTCAGCCACTACGCCTAACGTGTTTCTGAAACTCTAGTTAGTTTTAACCAACCGATAAGTATATTGCTGTCTCTGTCATTTGTTTAGACAATTCTAGACTTCTCAGGTGAGGAATGAGAAGTGAAATAGTAAGGCTGACCCCCGGTTCCTAGAACGTTTGTTGGCGTTGACAGTAGATTAAAACTAGCGTTGCCTCTATCTGACAATAAACAAATGACAAGGATGGCAATAGAATTAATCTGTTGTCAACGCTGACTGACGTTTCAGAAACTGGGGGTAAGATTCCTAACTCATGTCAAATCATTGTTAGGTACATGCCTCGTCTATAATTACCTTTTTATTCCGATCCTATATGAGACTTTCCACTACGTCTCAGCACCAACAAGTGGATAGGGCCACAATATTTAAAATATTATTTTAAAGGCAACATTTTATATTTCACTAAAAAGACCCTCTCAACAAAGAAACATCTGAGATCCTCACGTATATAAGCACCTGGTACCTGGTATATAAGCGGTTTAACTACCAACCAAAGGTTTCCGAGTGTAATTCAGCATCACACACACTCGCTGCGCCAGCGATTTCTATACACCTTTTCCAGCATTTTGACGCTGAATAATATCTCGCATCACTGTTATGTATGGCCTATACATTAATAAAAATATAAAAGAAAATAATAATATTGATAACAAGCCCAATTATTATGAAAAGGAACCAAACGATTTCTCGTATCATTGTTTCGATAATAAACTTCACTTTGTTTAATCGTATGTTATTATTGTGTAACTACAAGTGTAATAACAGGATTTAGCTTATTTTTTCACATATCTTATCGGACCCCCCGTATTCTTATTTTGTATGGTGGTTTTACTGTATACAACCGCTTTTTATTACAGTCTCTTAACGCATAAGGATTTCATAACTTTTATGTGCTTATTCAATTTTCAACAAAAATATTCTATTTCCCTCGAGATAAGCGTTAACCGTATTATGACAAATTTTATTTCTGGCGGTAGATTTGGCAAGTGCAGAAGATATTTCTTACCACGTCCCGCCCACTCCGCATCGCTCCCTGCTTTTGTCGTCATATAGCACTAAATCTTGGTAGGTTCTCTCAAATTCAGTTGCGTTCTTTTACGAAAAGTTTCAAGAACATATTTTTGCTTGGGCATTTATTTCTGAGAAATGGTGACGAAAATTGATAAACATTGAAGTTTTCGGCTGTAGGTACATCCAAGTAGGTAAAAGGTATAAATTTTAGAATTAATTCGCTTTTAAAGTTTACCGGTTGCGTATGTAATTAGTATGCAGTCAAACGCACGCAGCTTGTAAAAAAGGCTGACCCATTTAGACTTTCCCAAAAATAAACATTCCCTCAACTTCCCTTTATCACGGTGAGATCTGACGGGGGCTAATTACATTTCGCTGTTACCATTGCGTAGTATATGAACGCAATATCTATAACATTACATTCACCGTAATGCGGTTTATACAGCGGCAAGGAAAAGGGTTATTTTCTTGGTATAATATTTTTCGCTAATGCGTCGTGCAAGTTCGCGGTGGGCCCTCGATTGTGTCGTGGCTCGCCCGAGTAGCGATAATTTTGCTAAAATGGCCGACTTGTCGACAGCAGAGCCTGTGCTGCGAACTCGGGTGAAATAATAACCGCATTATGATTTCAGACAGCGCACTGCCGCCGCTTAAAGTGGTTTAAGGTGACGCGAAGTAGGGCTTTGTTTCTCACCGTGAAAAATGTAATCAGGATATCCTACGTTTCCCGTTGCTGCTAATTTATTTTAATTACTGTCAAGTACATTAGTGGGATGTTGGAAATTAATTATTTTAGTTTCAGCTTTGTGCTTGACAGTTAATACGCTTTGTTCAATGGATATGTCTAGTGCACCATATTATAATCATGTCAGTTGTAATTAACTGTACCAGCCTGGGTTAATAACTTTAGTAGTTACACTTAGTAATTTTAAATTGTTGATACTCAAAATGTAAAGCTGTAATGTGTTAAATAAAGTACATATAGGTATAGCACTTTTAGGAATATTTCATGAAGCTTAACGAAAGCTCTAGAAAGCCCTAAAACTAAAATCCATTATTTATTGAACTACCATCACGAAGTGCTTCAGGTAATTTACAACGAAATTTTTCAGTCTGATAATTTTAAATAAAAGTACGGCTAACTTAAAGGACAAATTAAGCCGTAACGAAATCTACATTCCCGAAGTTAAGCACGAGTACAAAGTAGATAGGTACCACCACATCGATGTTGTTAAAGTAACAAAGAAATTAATTTCCTCCGTCTCGGCTTTCAGAAGTAATTATTTGAAAACAGATTGCGCCTGTCACTAGAAAAGACGTGCTTGTACACGCTTGGAACGTTTTACCGGAAAATTGGGACGGCAAAATTTGTTTGAAAATTCAAGAGTGACATTATTGAACTCTTACCTGGGAATAATGATATTTTAGGTTGGCTGTTCAACAAGGTTCTGTGAAGTAGCAACTATTTTTTTTCAGCAATAATTCGGTTATCTTTACAATTTACGACAGCCAGCACTCTGAGTAACTGTAACTAAACGCTGACTATTTAAATATTGCTGTTTTTGTTAATTATTAAGCACCGTTTGCATCCGGTATAAACGCCGTTCAAGAACATGTAACTCAAACATACGCTTTCTGAATTAATGAGATAGAAGTTTTTCAATTCAATTGGAATTTGTTTGTCCTTACACCGTTGAAGAACGGTTAAACGTGCCTAAACAAACAGGAAGAGGGAATAATTTTCGCATGCGAGCGTGAGTGTAGCCAGGATTTGACATCTGGGGGCATTGCGATGTACACATATCAACACTTTTAATTTTTCCCCGGTGAACGAGAAATTTAAGTATGGAAGAGACGTATAACGTGAAATAAAAATATGTTTATTATAAGAACATTTTTGTTTTCCGAGAATGTATTAGTTTTGACCCCCGGCCCCCTCTCCTCGTTACGTACGTCGCAGAGTTTACTCAGGGTGGAGCTAATCAAAATCAGTAGCCCGAACGGCTACCCGTGAATAATTTGCCGATGCAATTTGTACCTTTGCTGATAAAAGGGATACGAAACATACAAATTAATTTTAGGAAACGAAATGCGAGATAATTCGCATGGATCAACTTGCAACACAGAAACTTATTTCATTTTTACTTTTACAAACATTTTGTGCGGGCTGATAAACTCTGGCCCAAAGCAGCATAATATTCTTCATTTTACAAACAGTAACCAATGTTATAATCGTAATGTCGATAAAAGCTAAAGTACATCCATAATAAGTTAAAGTGGCGTAGCCAGCCGAATGGTTTAGCAATTGGAAAGTTAAAGTACCTAGCTCGCTACCTGAAAGCTGCATATAACATAACGACCGTATATAAACGTTTAAACTTTCATAAGTCTTAAAGTTTAAGTTACTATACTAACAGGAAATAGTAAAAAAAAACTTTTAAAACTGTAGGTTGAAGCTCAAAGCTGCAACTTAAAATCTAATTCTGAGGTAAGAATAGGCACTCAAAATTTAGCTCCCATTTTATAAAATACCGAGAGTCGCGTACTCTGTACCACCACAATTCCCTCGACGAAGTCTTTGTCAAGTTCAGAACTTTTCTTTCACTACACGAAATACGCAGCTGAAGTAAACTCGAGCGTTTGTTGCTGTAACAAAATTAATCACTTACACATTATGAGTATACAAGTAGGTACGTATCTATAAACGCGTCTCAAACAATCTGTGCGAACAACTTGTATAGGTACTGGCGTCAGATGGTGATAAAACCCTTCTACTTGGGGAGTAAAGTACTATTTCATCGTAACTTTCATTGTTCCTACAATTTTATTTCTAAATCAGAACAACAGAAATGGCTCGGTGTTCCTTTACAATCTATTTGAGCTCCACTTCAGCGATAAATTGAAATATGTGCGGTTGAGTTTGCATGAAGGTTTTGGCTAAGCAGTATTAAATTTATATTATTCTGATACATTTTCATTATTTTCTAGGATTATAATAGTAGCTTAAACAAATTAAAGATTGCATTTCCTTACAAAAGCTACCGTCTTAACCGACTACAAAAAAGGAGGAGGTGCTATGTTTGTCTGTATGTATTTTAAGCAACGCTTTTGTACCTACAAACACTCTTAAACACAAACTAGCCTCTTACCCGTGTCAAAATAATAACCATAAATAACAACATGAGACCCTCTCACATTTTAATATTTGATGAAAACAAAATATTTAATGAAATATTTTGCTATAAAAAGTTGCGCATTCTGAACTTGAACTTATCTTTAGCACTTAAACATTTTTAGTATGCCCTTAACTTACTTCGCTAACTTACCACTTAAAACGTTGCTTGTTTCTGTAGCGTTTCATGAATAAGACAATATGTAGGTAGGTATGTTTCGAGCCTAAGTAAAGGCTCAATATACAATAACAAGCAGTAGGAAGTGATATTATTTATAATTGTATCATGCAGAATCGATCAACTCTAATTATAACATGGTGTTGTTTAAGAAATGTCAAGAAGGTAATTTTTTCCTACTAATACTGTAATACTGTTTGTGTGTGTGTTTGTGCTCTCTTCACAACGCAAAAGCTGAACGGATATTGATAAAATTGTATATCTATAAAGTATCTATGCTAGTTCAGTACCTAAGTATTAAGTATTCCAGGACCTAAATGTCTAGGAATAGAATATAGGATACTTTTATCCCGTAAAAATTAACAGTTTTTTAAGGAGTAATCGCGAACGCGGGTGTAATCGCGGGGCGCAACTATTTAACAATTAAGTGCGCCTAAGTATATAATATTTAGTATAATTAGCTCCACTGTACCCACGATCCGTAACAAACGTCATGAATAGTTGTTGACCGCCAGCTTAGCTTTAGGCACACAATATGTTACAATATCATTTAACGTTAAATAGTAGGTAATTTTTTGACAGTTTTAAAATGGTCCGTCTTTCGCTAAAGCTTTATTGATTATGTACTGGACCTCTGTTTCTATAGCTTAGTTAAGAACAAAGCCGCCTGTTGAATAACCCATACTGTTTACAAGTTTACCTATAACGATAAAAGCAAGGATGGAAAATGGGCGTGTTACATTACCTTCGCATATTTTATGCATTGATTGATGTCTAGCCTTCAGTCTCAATCAGTCATTTTAGAGCGACTTTAAAAGATTTAGCATTGTTACGTAACGACGGAAGTATTGAACAATTTAGCTTACCTTTTGTTATTTATTAAAGCATGTTTTAGTTATATCCCATCTACGTATGTGTTGCCGCCTACATTTAGACGATTTTTACAAATATTTTGCACTCTATTTTATTTAGTTTCTTTACTTCTCAAGATTTTAGTTGTAAATCACTTACTGATAAAATATAAAGTTTTACTGGAGAAAATACAGCCATGAAGCAGAAACTCCACAAGTTTTCTAATCTCTGGCTGCGTTATTTCAATTCGTTCTTACGCTTTTTATATACTTGGCCAACATGAGCAACTTTGCACAAGCATCGGATAAGCGGTCTCCCAATAAACATGTTCACGGATAGGTGAGTTTTATTTCACAAACAAGCTGTTAAGCTGAAGATAACCACCAGTTTCGGTTATCATTTGGACTCGAGCCAATGTCTTGCCTGTAATAGCTGTTTAAGACCTCTTAAAATACTATTTGCTGAGTAACAATCGATTTTAGTGCAGCCTATTTTGGTTTTGTTGCGTCTTGAAACGCTGTGACTGGTACTAAAATAGGCAATGCTAGCAATTGCCAATTAAAATCTTTATAACCTCAATACATATATTCTAGAAATTATTTGTAACGTAAACACGTATTAAATACAACGAACTAACATACCGACTTCAATTAGACAGCCCTAACATTGTTACAGGCTTATTTTAGTGCAAGAGTTCTAACCCAACGCGTTGGCAGCTTATCCAATGGTGGCATTGCCCTGCTGAAATGCTACCTTTCGTTGAATATAGCATGCATTGTAAATAATACCCGCATGTTTGTCTCAGTATGTAAGGATCTCTTATTTAGCTAGACCTCGTTATAATTGTAATGATAATGTATCATTCTGCTCCGTGGGTGAAGTTTATTAACATTTTCTGTAGTAGGTATTTGCATAAAACTCCACAGTTGTTTTTATTTAGTTTTGTTAACACAGTGGCCCGATTGCAAATGACGATGAACTCGTCGAAATTTTAGACTCTGTGCGCTAAATGCGTATTCATGTATGGTTATATCATAGCCACCAGCATTTTTTACCAGTTACTATAAATATTTTAAGAGTAAACGATTGGATTGACCACCATTGTAAAGATTTTTAATCACATAATTCTACGTTGCTTCGCTTAAATAGCCAATTGCGCAATGCGCAGTTTTCTAATACTAATTATAAAAATAAATTAGTCATCAATTCCCTAAAAACAGCTTATATTTCCTTAAACATCAAAGTTACTTCAAGAGTAGAATGTAAGCTTTCACCTCTATTTATTAATATCTTAAATATAAAAGTATTATGATTCATACCCTGTTGAATATGCAAGAAATCTGGAATATTCATAGAGGTCTCGTTAGCGGCCGGGTCGACCGTATTTATGGAAAGTATTGTATTTAATACGGCCCGTCTATTTCTGTACAGGTTGTACGGATTTCGACGACATTTTTAGTTATTTCAATAGCTAGAAGCCATACGAGGGGCTGTTGGAGCACACGTTTTACCTCCGCCTATTTATCCTTTTTATCAATGACGATTGTCAATTTGATTTAGTAGCTTTTTTAAATGTATGTGTTTAATTATTAGGCCGTATTATTTGCGTTTAAATAAAACTCACCACATTTTTTCCAATCTTTTCCTTGTTATTTCGTTTCCATGACAACCAAAAAATATAGATAACAGATAATAAACAAATTATGTACATATCGCCCACCAAGGACTATATGCACTTAGTCCTTTAATTTAAATCGCCCACCATGAAACGATGTGATAAACCTAGACCTTTAAAGATCACAATAAACAGAATTCCGACTTACTGTCTAACAACATTATGTAATTTAGTATTAACTAGATACCTACCACTTTAACTGATATCCAATGCCCCTGTTACATAGAGGACAATAACATTTCTAGGGCCTGCATTTTATAAATTTTGTTATTTACATTTTTAGTATAGTGGACTGTATAACAATTAAAACATAAATCTCTAAAACACAAAACTACCAAAATCTACTTCATATATAATATGCAGTCACCATCTTAAACTGCTACTGGTAAAAAACATAATTTTGATACTAGTCTCTTTAGAGTACCGTTTTTAGTTCTTAATGTGACGACTCTAACAACGGAGTCGTCCCCAGGATGTGTATCAACTATTCTGCCATACAGCCAACGCGCTGGGGGAAGATTATCATCTTTTATAACGACCACATCCCCAATGTTGGGCTTAGAGCCTTGAGCTGACCACTTATGCCGCTGTAGAAACTTGGTCAAGTATTCACGTGACCACTGTCGCCAAAAAATCTGTGCCATTCGTTGAGTATGTTGCCATCTCCTCAGTGTACTAACGTTCAAGCCCTCCACATTGTGATCGGATGCCGTAACAAGTGGCTCTCCTATGAGGAAGTGTCCAGGCGTCAAAACGGTGTGGTTAGGTTCGTCAACGACTACCGATAAAGGACGAGAGTTAAGACATGCTTCCACTTGTGCTAATACTGTGGCCATTTCCTCATACGTCAATGTGGAGCTACCGATGATACGTCTTAGGTGATGTTTCACCGACTTAACGCCTGCCTCCCATAACCCGCCGAAGTTAGGCGAATGAGGCGGTATGAAATGCCATTCGCATTCCTGTGACGCTAACGAGGTGGCTATTTCCTGGGCGATAGATTTTTGTTCAGCCCTACTACGTTTTTGTAGCTCTGCTGCTGCACCGATAAAATTTGTTCCATTGTCACTCCAAAGATGTGAGCAATGACCACGTCTTGCTACAAAACGCTTAAATGCTTGTAGAAAGCCTTCGGTAGTCAAGTCACTCACAGCTTCTAAATGTATGGCGCGTGTCGCCATACAAATAAATAGGCAAATGTAGCCCTTATATGAATGATGGCCTCTGCCTTTGGTCGTGCGAATCTGAATTGGACCTGCGTAATCCACTCCGCTGCTACTAAACGGACGAGCTGGAGTTACGCGCGCGGCCGGCAGTTGGCCCATCACAGGGTTCTTTGTGGCAGCTGCAATTTTCATGCACACCACACACTTGCGATAATGCGACTTAACTAATTGTTTGGCACCTATAATCCAATATTTGGTGTATATGTACGCCAACGTCAGCTGTGGACCTCCATGGAGAGTTTGTTTATGAGCGTCTGCAATGATCAAATTCGTTAAGTGTGACCCTTTTGGGATCAATATAGGATGTTTCCTATTAAACGTTAACGGGGAATTATTGAGCCTCCCACCTACTCTCAACCACCCATCATCGTCGAGGAACGGATTCAACTGTCGAAGATTGGAACTCTTAGGTAAGTCCTTTCGCTGTGTAATTACTGCAACTTCAACATTAAAATGTTGAGCTTGGCACTGTCTGATGTAAACGTTTAATGCTTCCGTCAATTCCTTAGCTGTGATATAGCTGTTGGCTTGTTGTGCTCCTTTAGCTTGACTGATGAATCTTCTGCAGTACGCTATTACTCTTGTAGTTTTGGTCAGTGATGAATATCTATCCCACAGAAAGTCCTGCTCAGTGACGCAATGTGCCTTCACCTTGGCTACTTCCAACTCCGTTGATGTGTTCTTGAGTTTCAGGAACTGGATATTTTCCTTATGAAGGAAATCTGGGCCATTAAACCACAAGTGATGATTCAATAGTTCCGATGGACGCAATCCTCGTGAAGCGCAATCAGCTGGGTTTTCCTTGGAAGTCACATGAGACCAATTCTCTGGTTCCATTCTAGTGAGAATGTCCGAGACTCTATTCGCTACGAATACATTCCACCTACTTGGGTGGCTGTTTAGCCATGCCAGAACTACGGTGGAATCGGTCCAAGCGTGAATAGCTGTCTTTTCGATCTTCAAAACCTCAGAAATTTCTAGCAACAATTTGCAAAGAAGCGCAGCGCCACACAATTCCAACCGAGGTATAGATACTTGTTTTACTGGTGCTACTCTCGTTTTTGCTGAAACTAATGAAACCTTTGCTTTCCTTTCAGAGTCAAGAACCCGGATGTACACTACAGCAGCGTAGGCTGCCTTTGATGCATCGCAGAAGCCATGTAGCTCGACCTTGAGATCATCTGCTTTGATTCCAACCCATCTTGGTATGCGTATCTCACTCAACTGTTGCTGTTCGTCACGGTAAGTCAACCACTCATTCAATAA
This sequence comes from Hylaea fasciaria, assembly GCA_905147375.1. Lineage (NCBI taxonomy): Eukaryota > Metazoa > Arthropoda > Insecta > Lepidoptera > Geometridae > Hylaea > Hylaea fasciaria. Next base: position 6,537,775 of record LR990201.1, read on the forward strand.
GCTTTCTGGAACAACTTCGTCCCAGCCTATTCCTGCTATCCATAGCTTTTGGATCATCATCTTCGCTAAGATAATGTTCGGTCCTACCCATCCAAGTGGGTCGTATAGACGAGATATGTCTGATATAATTTTTCTTTTTGTTATAGGTGGTTCCAGCTTCGGGAGAGTCACCACGTAACGGAAGGTGTCGTCACTGCGATTCCAGGTAAGTCCCATTATTTTTACTAATTCGTCTTCTTTTAGTTTCAGATCCTTCCCTGTTTCCTTCACCTTCAGATCTCCGTTCATATAACGTACCAGCTCATTGCTATTACTGTTCCACTTTTGTAGTTCGAACCCTGCTTTGCTTAATAGCTCTTTCATATTAGAGAATAACTTTTTGCCCTCATCATAGGTTTGGACTCCTGTCATTAGGTCATCAACATAAAAGTCGGTCAGAACTCTATCCTTCACTTCTGGATACTCTGCGCCATGGTCGTGCGCCACTTGCTGAAGAGCCTTGACTGCCAAATATGGGGCGGAAGATGTGCCAAAGGTAACCCGAGTATGTCTGTAATGCTTTAACTCTTTGTTTTCATCTTCTCTCCACAGTATCCTTTGACAATCTGAGTCTTCTGTTTCGGTCTTCACCTGCCGGTACATCTTGACTATGTCAGCTGACATGCAAATTGGCGGACACCTCCAGCTCATGAAGATATGTCTTAACTCTGGCTGCAACTTAGGTCCAACTAATAACTGATCGTTAAGCGACAGATCATTTTTACCTTTGCAGGAAGCGTCGAAGACAATTCTGACTTTCGTAGTTTCCCTGTCGTTCCTGACAACGGCGTGATGCGGTAGGTATATAGCCTTAGGACTATTTACTTCTTCTGGAGGCACTTCTTCCATGTGAGTTAATTCCAGGTACTCAGTTATGACTTCCTGATACTTGACCTTAAGCGTTGGATCCTTGGTTAACTTGTGTTCCAGTGATTTCAAGCGTCTTTCTGCTATTTCACGGGATCCTACAACTTTGGGATATCCATTTTTGAATGGAAGCCGAACAATATAGCGACCGTAGAGATCTCTTTGCGTGGTTTGGGCAAAGGTCTGTTCGCAGAGTTTCTCATCCTCGGTAAACATACTAGCCTTCGGTTTTGGTACGTCTGCTTCAAGTTCCCAAAACTTTTTTAGTAGATCATTATCATTAGTGCAGCAATACATGACATTGACCTTACGAGGAGAGGGCTCCACGGTAGAACTTATGACACCCGATAGTATCCAGCCGAGGCTGGTCGCTTGAGCGATCGGTGTGCCAGTAGGACACTTTTTGACACCATTTCTGAGTATATGCCCATATACTTCTGCTCCTAAAAGCATATCAATTTTATTGGGGGTGTGATAGTCTGGATCTGCCAGCACTAATCCACTCAACTCCTGCCATTCCATGTCTTCAACTCTTCGCGTGGGCAGAAGAGATGTAATATTATTCAGCACGTGTGCTTTTACTTGAATCTTGACTTGGGGATCTACTCGAGACTGGATTTCCATGGTTACTACAGCCTTGGAAACCACCTGCTTGTCTCCATTAAGGCCAGTAATTTGGCTTGATGAAGCTATTTTACTTAGACCCAGGTACTGCACCGTAGATTCTGTCACAAACGACGCCTGCGACCCCTGGTCTAGGAGCGCTCGAATGCAGTACTCTTGTCCATGTCTTCCAATAACCTTCACAATAGCAGTAGCGAGAAGCACCTGCCGATACACCTTACCTGTTGCAAAACAAGATAACGTCGTGGAAGATGATGCCGCATTAAAAGATGATGGCGTCGCAGAGGTTGATGCCGCCTTGGAAGATGATTCCGTCGTCGGGGCACTATCTGATGATTTGGCAACACACTCAACCTTCCTAACCTCCGCTGACTGACTACCTTTTGGGTGTAGCAATGAGTGGTGGTTGCGTTTGCATACACTACAACGAATATTTGTACGACACTGTTTGGCAGAATGATTGCTACCTAGGCAGTTGTAACAAATATTATTATCGTACACGAATTTTCGCCTAGAATCAGGTTCTTCGTTGTGAAACGATTTACATTTGCTCAGTTTGTGATCTTCCCTGCAAAACGGGCAAGAAATGTTTGTGACGTGCAGAGATTTGAGTTTCCTACTCATATTACTCTGAACTTTATGTTCTGTCGTGGATCCTGTATCCAAACACTCGATCGCACGAAACCTCTTTGTCAAAAAATCCTTGAATTGTTTGTAATTTGGCAGTTCATTGGACGAATTGTCAGCTGTAACACTAAACTCCCATTGTCGACGAGTTTCGGGATCCAGTTTCGACGTCAGAATATAAATCAACAATATATCCCAACTTATTACATTAATTTGCAAATTAGATAAACTGGCTAAACAGTCATCTGTTGTATCAACCATGCTTCGTAACCCTTTGGCTGATTCCTGACGCAAAGTAGTTTGAGTCAGTAACCGCTTAAGCACTTGTTGACAAATGTGCGCCTTGTTATTGTACCGCTCTGCTAGTAACTGCCAGCACCTGCTATAATTATCTTGTGTGATTGGGATGTTGCTCAAAAGCTGCTCGGCCTCACCACTGAGATACCCTTTTAAGTACAGCAACTTCTGAACATCGTCCAAGCCCGGGCAGTTGTGTACCAGACTCGAGAAGAGATCGTGAAACGTTTTCCACTCCGAGTACTTACCAGAAAACTTAGGAATACATATTTTTGGCAGTTTCACATTAGCTGACTTCGCTAGCATGGGTTCAGCAACATTTGAAGATGTAGAATGAGATCTACCACCTAAATTTGTCAGAGTCGTTTTAAGCCCACATTTATAATCTAAATAGGTTTCCTCGCCCCTATCGTACATATAACTTTTTACATAAGTAGTATCATCAATCTCTTGGACACTAGAGATTGCACGCATTAATTCTCTATGACCTGAACGAAATTCGTTCCACACTTGCTCTATCAGCTCTAGTCTACCCTCTACATATTCTTTGGTGATCCGTTCTTTCGGGCTCTTTTTAAAGTTCGATTTCTGCTTAATAAGGCGACCATAAAGATCTTCTAGAGAAATTATCAAAGATTTCACGAAGTCCTGAGATGACTGAGAGGACTCCATGTTGAGACTCGAGTAATGTCAGAAGCCTTTTCACACCAAAATATACGAAAAGTGTATGTAGGTACAAATTCTGAGCAGAATTTTACTATGTACTAAAACTACTAGCACACACAAGAAAATCTGTAAACTTATGTAGTTACTAATTCATGAGAATAGAGTTCAAATTTAAATGACAATTTTCACTATTTTAATTGGAACCTGGAACATTAATACCGACTTGACAATAAGGTTCACTTTCGTAGAATTCAAGCAATACCTACGATTTCACGTTGTTCACTATCACTACAGACGAATTTGAACAACTAGAGTATATAAATGACCGTTCTCGCCGTCCTGTCTCTTATGTTACCCGCTCGGTTGGCTGCTTCAGCGTCGTCGTTACTGGGTCTCAGCTCCGACGTGCTGCTGGGTTTCCGTCTCTCCCGGCGGCTCGTCTGTTTGGTCTGGCCTTGCTGGGTCTCAGCAGGGCTGTAGTTGATTGGCTGCGTGGACTTCGGCTCTGCTGGGTCTCAGCAGGGTCGTAGTTGACTGAGTGTGATCAGGCGCTGCTGGGTCTCAGCTATCGTCGATCAACTTTCCTCACTTCACTGCGCGGCGGCACCGGCCGGCAGTGTTCTCACCCGTGGTGAGTGTGTCTTGCGATTTGTGACGGCGGTCTACCGTCTAGCAAGCACCGTAGACACGATTCTGCATCCGGCTCGAAGGAAATGTTTAATTATTAGGCCGTATTATTTGCGTTTAAATAAAACTCACCACATTTTTTCCAATCTTTTCCTTTTTTTTTTTTTTTTTTTTTTGTTTTAGTTATGGCTTCGCACGGTTTGTGCATATAGCCAGTGTCAAGTATTTTATTTTAAGTATTTCTTAATTTCACATTTAAAAAGTCACAGCAATGTTATAGCAATCGTGGTCAAGTAGTCAAGTCAATTATTTACATCGTCAGTCACGATTCAGTAAAGTAGTGGATGCTTTACTGAAACTTCCTGGGAGTTTTGGAAAAAATGCGAAATGACACGTTTTTTGAGTTTATATCATTTGCCTACACTCGTGCACGTTAACGAACACTTAATGGTTAATATTCCACCAATATTACACATTAACACTCGAAGAAACACAAGTTTGAGCTAATAATACAAAACCAACAACGTCTCACTATCGGATTCCCGCCAAAACTCCAATCTTTTCCTTGTTATTTCGTTTCCATGACAACCAAAAAATATAGATAACATAGATAATAAACAAATTATGTACAGTATGTAAGAGTACCTATCGATTATCATATAAATAGCTGTATCTAATTTATTTTAGACTCGGCACCCAGAGGCGTACAAATAAAGTAAGTAGGTGTAGGCTTGTCTATTTACTTTAATTATCGGTATTGAATAGGTAGGTACTACGAAATACTTGAGTGTCCAGTGTGCCTAGTGTGAGTTTTGATAATTCCATACAATTCAAGTTTACGCTAACCGGATCGAGCTCGTACAGAAATTGGCAAAACTCACACTAGGCACACAGAACACGAAATAATCTTGTGTAGTTTCTTTAAGCTCATAAATGATTTGTCAAATGTCACGAGTGGACTTGGCGAAATGACAGGCCCATTCGTTGCCGTAACATTTACGTAGACATCTAGGCTAAATCCACTTTACTCTGATTTGTGAGACAGCATAACCGCTAAAACATTTTTTCATCACCGTAATTTATTCGAGCAAGTTACTTTTATAGCACACTTACAAGCACAAAGTGCGATGTCTCACAAAAACCTTTGAAAAATACTGCCATATGTTACTCTCGTTTTTTCCCTTGCATCTGTCACATTGCGTTCAGATATAGCAGATTTAGTAGCTTGAATGTAACCTACATTACCCTCGATATGTGTGTAGATATTTGCGTAGACATAAAAGGTAGGGACTGAAAAAGAAAGGGATTTCGTCCCTTTTTCGAGAGGGACTTGCGAAGCTTGAGGTAATTAATATCAGACTTAACTGTGGATTCTGTTGAAAAATAAATATGTTATACCTATGGGCTAATACTATAATTTCTGTCATATTTTCTTAATATAGTTATTGCATGAGTACTGTCTCGAGAATTCTATAAAAAAAAAATTAAGAGACATACTACTGTATTTTTGACAATTTCACTAAAAAAGAAATCAATAGAAATCACTGAAGTAAATCAATTATCCGCCGGAGCAAAGTTCGCGCGCTCCGTTGTAAATCCGCAGGCGAACGAGCATTAATCGTCCGTAGAGAACAACTAGTTTCTCTAATTATTTCCTCGCCTTCGACCCTCCGGTTTTGTCTCCCCAATTGCAGCGTTCAAGTAATGATACCATTAATCCTGAACTTCAATTGGATCTTAGTGCTGGAGGGAATCTTTGTGATGTCTTTCTTTGTTTACGCTAAACGTCAGATTCGTAGAATATGAACCAGTATAGTTTAAGTGCGTGTTACATCTTAGATTGCATTTTACTTTTTACTGGAAAAAGGTCATAAGAGCGACACTGTTCTACAAACTTTGAAAAAAATCTACACATATTAATAAAGACTGATTAGATATCATGTACAGGCATGTTCTACTTCATTAAATCGTCACTTAGCATATATTAAGTGAGATGTTATCAAGCGCTACCCCATTTGAAAATAAAAAACAAAATGTGAATACCTAGCAATTGTATGTCAAATGCAAGGACTGACGGGCGGCGTGGCAGTTCAAAGCAACCGCTACTGACATTTTGTAATTGAAAGCTGTGTGTTGTGTTACCCGGACTTATCGATCAGGGATCCATTCTCGTGCAATATACATTAAAGTCGAATTCGACAACGGTGAAATAACGTTGCGAAATATGATGTTTAATTTGTTTCTGAAATCCATACTCTCGGTATAATATAATAGTATGAAATATTATTCATTTAGCTATATAAAGATAATATACTTTACCATGTGATTGTTATTAATTGGTTTTTGATCGACATATTTATTATTATTATAGTTTATTTTATTGAGCCACTGTTGAACTTTCAATAAATTTTAATACTAAAAAAAAACTTTTGGATTGCAGCAAGATAAAATGGAAAGTAAAAAACGGTGCCTCCGTATGATTAGCGATGTTATCCTTTGGTACTAGTGCCAGCTTCCGTTGCTGTTGACTTAAGGGGCATACGTATCATCTCGTATGTGTCGATTCAAACGCACTCTTGAAGGTGCGTGTATTTACGCTCCTTTAGAAATAGGTGATGCGTCGCCTTCGCGCCTTTCGACGAGAAAAAGCCTATTTTTTCACACATTTTTCATCTCTTCTTTTAGCTCAAACAGTTTTCATACTATAGTAGCCAGCCACTTTGTAGATAGTAGACACGAGTTAACGTTTGTTTCGTGGGCTGTAGGTTGCATGCAACACAATGTAGGCAGGACAGGCCTACCTAGATAAATTCATTTAACTAGGTGTATTATACCTACTCGTATATTATATTATATGTATATTAATAACAAACAGGCGTTTATTATTAATGTTAGATTTTCAACTGTTTTAGTACCTACTTTGTATAGTAGTCACAATGGATATTTGTGTGTCTGAACTTGGCTACACAATATACCACGCTGCGCAGTAGATATTTTTGTGTCACAAGGGTTCAGATTGAAAATCGAAAACGAATCGAATCAAATCGAAAAAAAAATCCATGTAATTTAACGATTCTAATCGATAAGCGTATTAAAAGGAACGTTAAGATATCCGACATAAAATAAACGAAATAAGTATCGCAGTAAGATGACCTAGGCACCTTCATATTTAATTTTTATTAATGTTACCGCTTTTGATTGAAGTAACATGAAAAATAATCTCATATGATGTGTATGTAGGTAGGTAATTTTACTTTGTTGTACGTCGTACAGGTACGTTTCGGTTGACGTTTGCCTAGATTTTAGATGATACGACTATTCCATACGATCTTGATACGATTCGATCTGGAAGATCGGATCCTGTTGAATCGATTAAATACATCGGTAGATCGTGTGGTCGTGAATCAATCTTTAAGAAAATTGATTCAGATCGGGTATCTCTATCACAACTGTATGTACTTACGCAATAGTTCGCAGAGCCTAACTTCAGAGACACAAACTTCCATTGTGACTACTTGTAGTTAGTGTAGCCTGAAGCAGCTGTTACTCTTACACTGCATACACGAGTAGTTCACTATTGTTAGAACTATTAATTGTCCTTTATAAGTAACATAGTAATGTTTCAACAATTGTGTGGTGTTCAATCAATTTTTGATATTTCGCTAAATCGAAGTACACCATTTTCTTCGTCGAATACGGCATAACACAATTCTTTGTAAAAAACTTAATTCTTAATACAATTTTCTCTCTACTAAAACCACTTTTCGGTAATAGCTTTTTCTTTTGAAGAAATAACTAATTATTTTTATTTCAAACTAAGAAACTTCAATTATATTTCTCTTTGAGGTGATTTCAATTACCGTACAAATTTGCTTATTTCAGTTTAGAAATTAAAACTGTACCTAAAACCAAGTAATAATAAATAGTATTTTATGTTTTCTAAGCCAATACCGTCCTCTTGAGTGCTTTTACCTACGGCCTTTAATATAACGGCAAGCAAGAGGATCACTTAAACCGCTTTTGAAATCCGAGCTCGATCTAAAAATATGATCTGAAAATATTTCCGGCAGCAAAAGTTCAGCGAAAATCCAACATTGAAGTGGCCACGTATCAGGCAGCCACCTCAACTACCTGGTTTATCACCGGGCGAGCCTCAAAAAATCCAACTTGCATGCACGAAAGCGATTCATAAGGCTTGCTTCGTTTGGCTCTACTCGTTTGCAATCTTGTATCTCCGGAGTTTAAGTGTTTGACCTCCCTTTGCCCAAATGAAGCCCACGAACATGTCTGCCAATATATTACACGATTTTATATGTGCCTTATTTCCTGCTTCGCACAGTGGATATTTCATTGCTCTAATGCCCCGTGTAATTTTGTCGGTTTGCTTCTTTTGTATTTCTTTTTCCGTTTTTTGCCTTACTACCAGGAGAATTTACCAGCTCCAATCCAAGTCTGTATTACTTGCCGTGGGAGTGAAAAGGAATATGTGTACTCGGCTCAGTAATTTTTTGTGGCATGTTTTGTTGCTTCCGTGGGATTTTCTTGAATAGGTCTTGATGCACCGAAGTCTGTCATCTCTTGCAGCAATGCAATGAAAAAAAACCTTTTTTGGACAGATCTCTGTTTACTGTATTTCAATAGTGTACAGTGATTAAGTGTGAAGTGGGGCTTTACGACAATCATTAACTCGGAATTGGATGTAAAATAAATAAGATTTCGTCAATTATTATTCTGATAGAAGTTCTTAAACTTTCGCGAACAGAAAACACATTAACTAGCTAAAAACGGGCCTTATTCTATTTCTATTGCGCAAATTAGACCCGCTTTTAGCTAGTTAATTTATTATTCTGATATGGTGAAGCTAAATTATGATAACTGAACAGTATGATGAATTTTCGTACAATAATAGACTACTTGTAACTGAATCGGAATATAATTTTATATCACGTCCGGTAGAATATTTAATAGAAAACTTGTTATCCCTACATTTCCTGGACCTTATTTACACTTCTGTTTTGGGTTAAATAAATATAATTATAAACAATACAGGTTGGAACACTTGCACAGTCAGACATTTTAGACACCGGCAGCAGAATTTCCGTGTACTCAGATCTGAGTGGAAATGCGGACGTAACATTACAGTTACAATAATAGCTAGGTATTCGTGCAATCACGGGTCGTGTTTGCTCAAGGGCCGGAGAATTTATTTGCGAAACTCTCCAGGACTCTGGTTACACGGCACCATTGCCCTAATTCCCAAACTGAATAAGGTTTGATTGCGTATTTGATCAACATTTTGGCTAATACGCCTTTTCATTTTTGGTTTGTGTATTTTAAATATAGGAAAATGGTGACTTTAATTAACTTATTCAAAGACTTATTGTTTCTAAGTAGGCAGGTACTACTACACACCCAGGGTACTTAAAATTATTGGTACGTACATACAATGTAGGTATACTTTCTTGCGTACACTAAAAGTAGATATGTTACAAACTTGACAAAGTAGGTATTTATAATTATCAATTTTTACGTCCTGAATAGATATTTTTTGTCAATATACATAATAATATTTAATATGATTAACTAAGTACTCTACGAACTAAACGTAGTAACCATACAATAAAAGGTATGTGGCGACGCTAGTCTATGCCGCCTGAGGTCGGTTGCCGGGAGCAACGACGAATAACGTTTCTGTCAAGTGACTGGATTTTTCTTGACTCGACAATCTTCCTCATCATTTTTCTGTTTCAACTTGTGTTCTTAAGTAATTATATTTTTGGGATTCTACGTGGCGTATTTCATTGATATCATTCGCCGCCCCCAACGGGGCTCATCCCATATTGGTGACCCGCGCCGTGTCGGAACTTTTACAACGTCATGTCGACTGAGCACGCAAAAATTGAAGAAGGAGAATTTCTGGATGCAACGGGCCCTGCGGTTGAACGCGTAGCCGTACGTTTGCCGCCGTTTTGGCCAGAAGATCCGGAGGTATGGTTCGCTCAGGTGGAAGCGCAATTTAAAATATCTGGCGTAAAAGAAGACACCACTAAATTTTACCTGGTTATCTCACAACTAGATCAGCGTTACATCCGGGAAGTTAAGGATGTAATTAAAAACCCGCCAACCAACGGTAAGTACGAGAAACTGAAGCAGGAAATTAATAAGCGATTGTCCATCTCGCGCGAACAGCAGATCGCTCAATTGTTATCGTGTGAAGAATTGGGTGATAGAAAGCCGTCTCAGTTCCTGCGACATTTGAGAACGCTGGCGGCAAATGCAGTGACTGATGAATTTTTGCGAAGTTTGTGGTCGAGCCGTTTACCACCTCATGTTCAGGCTATCATTGCAACGCAGACCTCCGGCAGCTTAGAAAGCGTTGCCGAGCTGGCAGACAAGATTTGTGAAGTTGCACCATCGCCGATTCATCAAGTAGCAAGCACAAGCGCAGCCTCTGACAATTTGGACAGTTTCTTCAAACGAATGGAAGATATGATTACCTCTCGAATACAAAGGGAGTTGAAAGCACAAGTAGCTCAACTAAGCGAAAACAATCGAAGCCGTTCTCAATCCCGGCAAGGTTACCGTTCAAGGAGCAGAAGTCGCAGTCGATCACCTGGTGTGTGCTGGTACCACGACAATTTCGGTGATAAAGCGAGGAAATGCACGTCACCGTGTAGTTATAAGTCGGAAAACCACTAGGGCAGTTCGTAGAAGCGACGGACGACTGTCAAGGTGCTACCAGTCGCCTTTTCATCACTGATCGAAAAACCAAGGTACAGTATTTAATAGATACTGGTTCAGATCTCTGCGTACTACCTCGCCGATTCCTGCGTCAACCTCGAGATCCAGCCGACTACACACTCTCCGCCGCAAACGGTAGTGTCATTAATACCTACGGGACCATTTCCATGCATTTGAACCTGGGATTAAGACGCGATTTCGTCTGGAACTTCGTGGTCGCGAACGTGGACAGACCAATCATTGGAGCTGATTTTATTTCGCATTACGGACTGTTGGTAGATTGCAAGAACAGGCGATTACTCGACAGTATGACTACCCTGTTTTCTACGGGAACTATTAGAAAGTGCGATCAGACTAGCATCAAAGCGATATCAGGTAACACCGAATTTCATCAACTACTTGCTCGATATCCTGATTTGACCAAGCCTTCCGGCGTGTTCCGCGAAGTCAAGCACTCGACATTGCACTACATCAATACTACACCTGGCCCTACAGTATTTTGCAGACCACGACGCCTGGCCCCCGATCGACTAAAGATAGCAAAAGAACAGTTCGAGGACATGGTTCGTGACGGCACAGCGCGTCCATCAGACTCACCGTGGGCTTCAGCACTTCACCTGGCGCCTAAGAAAAACGGTTGGAGACCGTGTGGAGATTACCGTGCACTCAATGCACGTACTATACCCGACAGGTACCCTATTCCACACATAGAAGACTATGCGCATAGACTGGCAGGGTGCACAGTATACTCAAAAATTGATTTAGTGAAGGCCTACAACCAGATTCCAATGGCTCCTGAGGATATTGCGAAGACAGCCATCACAACCCCATTCGGTTTGTTGGAGTTTCCGTTTATGCCATTTGGTTTAAGGAATGCAGCACAGACGTTCCAGAGGTTCTTAGATGAAGTCCTACGAGGCCTGGACTGCTGTTTTTCATACATAGATGACATTCTCGTATACTCCAGGTCTAGGTCTGACCACCTGGAGCACCTGGAGCAGGTTTTCAAGCGTTTACAGGACTACGGACTCGTTATCAACGAAGGAAAAAGTGAATTTGGCCAAAGTGAGGTAAATTTCCTTGGATTCCACATTTCTGAGCTTGGCACGCAGCCGCTGGACGACAAAATAAAGGCGATACAGGAATTTCCTCCTCCAAAGACCGTCAACGGTTTGCGCAGATTTCTGGGAATGCTGAATTTTTATAGACGTTTCATCCCACATGCTGCAGCTGATCAGGCACCTCTACATGATATGTTGTCAGGACCGAAAATTAAGGGCACTCAACCACTCACGTGGACCACAGAGCTTCTTGAAGCTTTCGAGAAATGCAGAGCGAGTATTGTCAGATACACTCTCCTAGCTCATCCTGTAATGAACGCGCCGCTCGCCCTTGTGACCGATGCTTCCAACTCGGCCTTGGGTGCGGTTCTACAGCAGCTGGTCGATCAACATTGGCAGCCCCTTGCTTTCTTCTCGAAGAAATTGAATAAGTCGCAGCAGATATACAGCGCGTACGATCGAGAGTTACTCGCCATATATGAAAGCGTCAAACATTTCCGATTCATGGTTGAAGGTAGACACTTTATTATTTTTACTGATCACAAACCGTTAACGTTTGCCTTTCAAAGAAACAGACAAAATTGTACGCCAAGACAGTTCAATCATCTCGATTTTATATCACAATTTACCACGGACATCAGACACATTTCTGGGACCAGCAACATAACTGCAGATGCTTTGACTCGCGTGGAAGCCATTTCAACGCCCCCAGAATTAGAACGGTTGGCTCAGTCACAAAAGAATGATGCTGAACTTATGGATTTACTTTCTACTCGCTCATCTTCATTGAAGCTGGAACAAGTAACTATATCAGGTACCAACATTACGTTATACTGTGATGTATCTCTGTCGAGGCCTCGTCCTTTCGTTACTAAGGAGTTGCGTCGGCAGGTCTTCAACTCGGTCCATTCAATGAGTCATCCTGGAGCAAAGTCCACAATAAAGATGGTAACTGACAGGTTTATTTGGCCTTCAGCTCGGAAAGATTGCCGTGCCTGGGTTCAAACCTGTGAAGCTTGTCAGAAGGCAAAAATACAGCGCCACACTTCATCTCCACTTGGAAATTATCAGCTACCAAAATCAAGATTTCGTTTCGTCCACATCGATTTGATCGGCCCACTCCCACCGTCTCGCGAGTTCAGATATTGCCTGACAGCAATCGACAGATATACACGATGGCCAGAAGTCCAACCATTGCACGACATAACCGCCGAGACTGTAGCGAAAGCATTCTACGATGTTTGGATTGCACGTTTTGGTTGTCCAGAGTCTGTTACAACCGACAGAGGTCGTCAGTTCACTTCCAACCTGTTCAAAGCACTCGCAGATCTATGCGGAAGTCAACTACGCCACACGACGGCATATCATCCCGCGGCCAACGGTATGGTCGAGAGGTTTCATCGCACCCTGAAAACTGCAATCATGGCTCACGGCGATGGAAGGTGGTCGGACATGCTACCCATTATACTACTTGGTTTAAGAACATCTTGGAAAGAAGATCTGCAATGCTCAGTGGCTGAGATGGTTTATGGTGAGCCGTTAAGGATACCTGGTGAGTTCTTGCAGCCAACTCTTACTAACCAACTGAGTCCTCCAGATTTTGTATCTCAACTTAGGCATAACATGTCATTGTTGAGACCGCAAGCGGCATCACGGCATTCTCCAGCATCAGTTTTTGTTCATGACGATCTAAAGACCAGCAAGTATGTTTTTATTCGAAAGGATGCTTTACGTAGAGCTTTAGAACCACCCTACACAGGACCGTATCGTGTACTTCAAAGATTGGACAAAACAGTCACTGTGGAATTGGATAGAGGACCAGAGAAAGTTTCGATCGACCGCGTCAAACCTGCTTACATTTTGACTGACACGAAAGGCACTGAACACGCACAAAAGCCAGAGATCAAGAACGGCGATCAGCATCCAATAAAAACCACACGATTTGGGCGCGTTGTCAGATTTCCTGAATATTATTCAGGTCTTCCAGACTCCAAGGGGGGTGATGTGGCGACGCTAGTCTATGCCGCCTGAGGTCGGTTGCCGGGAGCAACGACGAATAACGTTTCTGTCAAGTGACTGGATTTTTCTTGACTCGACAATCTTCCTCATCATTTTTCTGTTTCAACTTGTGTTCTTAAGTAATTATATTTTTGGGATTCTACGTGGCGTATTTCATTGATATCATTCGCCGCCCCCAACGGGGCTCATCCCATAGGTAAATGCAGTGACAAAATGTTCAAACATTAACTCAACATAGGATAGATATTAGTCGTTAAATTATAATCTTGGTAGAATGCAATCACCTGCGGCCAGAACCAACTGTTTCAATAGTAGAGTTTCAATTAAAACTGAGCACAGGAGGAAAACCTTTTTGAAAGCTTCATGGCAAGATGCGAACACGGCACCGGTGCCGTGCCACGACATCTGAACCGTAGATTTGCAATTAAAAGAATGTCAAAGGCGTTAAATTCGGTTCCAAACTGTAATCCAACGCAGAGTCATTAGTGCTTGATTCAATTTGTTTGGTCGCAATTCTGTCAGCGAGTTGGAATCGTACGTCAAATATTTGAATGGAATAAATATTTTCATTTCAGTGTAAATAGGAAACTGATTTTTTTTTAGCAAATCTGAGTTATTGTTTTGAATAACAGTAGTTCCGTTACCAACACTGATAAAAGTGGTTATAATTAATATAAAATCCTACTATAGTATTTAAGGCACTAATATTGATTAAGATCGGTTTTCTCAATTATCGTATAAGTGAATGTCTCATTTAATTTTATTAATAAATGATCATATCATTTAAATACCTTTGGGTGGTGATGAATAAACTGTGGAACAAAACTTCAGCGCATCTGCATTATGCCAGGATTTGTTAAACTTGTGTAGGTATTTTGCAAATCCTCACAACTCTGTAGCGGTATATCCTAAACTTTACCCCAAACCGCTTTGCAATATTAATGTACGGTACGTGGTAATCATACTGATGTCGAAACTGAACTAAACAACTAACATTATAATAACTGTCTTGCTCCTTATCTTGCTTTCTAACGATCTAATTGATAAAAGATTTTGTGAGCTCATGGTAAACTTATCGGCATTCAAGTCTTACGAAGAACGATGACCTATGAAGGGCGGTCGGCAACGACTAAGTATAACAAACAGATAGAACAAACAAATTTATACATAGTCGTCTATCAAAACATTTTAAAGACGATCAGAAAATTTTCTTTTCATTCAATCAGAGTTGAATCGGGCACAAGCCAAGAAAACAACATCTGATTCTACCATGCAGTGGTTCGGGAATATAGCACATTGTCATACTAAACGGTAACATCATGCACGTCGGATTGCGCATCATAGCTGATGCGTATAACATTATATGGTCATTAAAGCTGAAACGACAGAGAAGTACTTTGGAGTGATTTCACGAAACGATTTCACCTCGAAAGGTTTAGGGAGTTGCTGATACAGCTCCATGAAACGGTCGATTCGTTAGAGCAATGATTCGTATTGAGTTTATTTTTAGCAAAAACGATGACTCGTTTAGACGCGCTCAGTGTAATATGTCATCTGTGTCTTTCTAATGGTAAATAAAATGTCCAACTTCCATGAAGCTTTTTACTCATGGCGATGATAACACCCTACCTGTACAACTAAATGGACACGCCCGGAATAAATATCCGACCGCAACTTCCCCGAACACCTTTCACACTAATTGTACTGACTCAAATATCATCCCTTCAAAAAATATTAATTTTCAAAGGCCGTAAAAGCTAACAAAAATGTTTCTGGTTTTTTAATTATACCTGTATATACGCTACTACATAGAGTCACTATGAAAATTGAATTTGAAACCATAGGATGCTTAGCAATATTTTTAGACTCAGGTGGCGTTTTATAGTTGACTCTGTATATTGTAAGATTGCCTACTTGTTTAAAGAAGGACGATAATCAATCGCAATTTTGCTTTAAAAGTATCATAAGCAACCTAAAATAATAACAAAACGCTTTCAGTATTTAAAAAATATGTATTAATGGCAAGTCATTTATTAGATATTATACTTTAAAACGATCACACACAGAGGGGTACCTACTTACTTTCAGTAAATGCAATTTTAATTAGCTAATTATGTTCATCGCATTTAATCCTCATATTAATCAGCGGTAAAGCCGGATTGTATATTTGTTTATGACAATATTATTTATTCTGTATAAAATTTTGCCTGTCTCGCATTAATTTAATTCAGATTATGTGAAATATAACGTAGATTAAAAAAAGAAAGTAAGTTATACTTATTCAATAAGTCAATTGATTAGATAGTCATCATAAGAAGTAATAATTAAAATTAAGGCGTATTACATTATACCGAATCCAGTGTTTTACGTTATATTTGGGTTTCGGAATGTACTCCCGAGGGGCGCAATGGTATTTTAAGATACGTTAATAAATTCATGACCTTTTACTTACACATTCCATTTCAGGCTTAATGCGGTTTTTAGATCTAAAAGCCGAAGCTGGAGATAAATGGTTATATGTGTATAAAAGTTTAGTGCTCAAATAAATATCTAGGTATCAAATTTATACAAACCGGATAAATCCGGTGGTGATAAGTTTCTAATTAATTAAATTGATTTATAAGTATTGCAGACATTTTGAAAAAATTGCTTTATTTTTAATTTTAATTATGATTTAACAAGGTACCAAATTGCGACGTACCAAACGACTCTCATCTAAATAAATAAGCAGCTATATTGGGTCATTTTATTTTAAGAAAAAGTAGGTCAGATTCATACCTTTGAAGGTTATAATTTAAAAAAATGTCAAGATAGCCCATTGTTCGTATGATGGCGCCTTTTGTAATGGTGTGTCGGTTCTATACGTTTCAATATTTTATAACGCTGAACTAAAGTATTGTAAAATTAAATAGCAGGCAATGAAATTCCTTCAATCAAACTGAGAGCATTGTGTATAAAAAGTGATGATTCTGATGAGTACGTTTTTGAGTTGTATTCTACACACTAGCCCACTTTTATTTATACTGTAACCGTATCACGTACGTATGTTACTAAATTCCAATACAATATTAAGCTACATCCACATTTGGACTGTAGATACACGGTACATTTAGAATTCCTAACTGAATGCGCGAGAAACCGCGCTCCTCTGCCAGTGTGACGCGGCACTTGGCTCGCTTTAGTTATTAAATTACATCTTAATTTCGCTAATGCTCCGGAACTAACTTTAACTTTGAGCGTATTTTATAGAGTGTGTAATGGAAGTAAGCGACAGGTTAGAGAACGCGTTCCAAGTTGAGTAATAGTAATAGTGGAGCAATGAATCCTAACAATTCGTCTTGACTTTTGTTTGAGCTCTAAAACGGTCTACTCGAAGTTTCAGTAATTGTACTGCAACTTCGCGTCTTACTAGCCGTAGAGATTTGAAAGTGAGCTAATTTAAAGGTCTCTATTCTTTTCAACTGCAGTACTTTACTGATTTTAATTGAAATGGACTACGAGTTGTAATATCACTGATCACCTATTTGTTACATAACGAGTAGAGTGGACATAATCGTTATTTTGTCGATCAATGAACATTCATTTGATGAAATCGTAGATTGGATTGTCCAGACTATGCCATAAATAGATCTATATGTAAGGTTTCTAGCGGTCCATAAGCTTGTAGGAGCTTATTGTCGAGAACAGTAAACTCTCAATACGTATGCCAACCATGCATTACTCGATGTATGTACTTATTATGTACCGACAACACCATGATTTGTACAGTCCGAACTGAACCTAGTATTTTTGAATGTTGGTGCAAAGAAAAATATGTATAATTGCGTATTATAACTATAAAACACGTTAATACGTATCCATAATTAAATAACGCAGATTATTCTTATGAAAATAAAATCACATTATAAACAACGCCCATATTTCCTTTCAGGTAATTCCTGCCCATTCCCGCACACTCAAAACATCAAAAATGACGCGGTGGTTTTCGAAACGAAACGGTAAATGTGTGAATAATAACGTTCATTAACTTCGCCCCTCATTAGTGTCCCAATTCCGACTGAGTTCAGGAAAAATCATGACAAAAAAGAAAAGGATCATGACCCTAGCCGGATTTTGGGACAATGCCTTATTTACTTACAGACCTTTGAGATGAACGGTCGTATAGATTGGGTAGCGTTGGTTATTTATTTTCCTCCAAATAGCGCAGGTAGGTACGGTTATATTGACAACGTAATTCTTTCTACGGCTTGCTGGCGGTACCCTATTTCTTATTTGAAAAGGCTCATGGATATTTAGGTGACGAGAAAAGTGTTAATTTGTGGCTCAAAGTCTGTGATAAAATGTAGCTCTCTCTTATTGAAATTTTATTTTATATTTTCTCCGTAACTTATAGATATACTCGTAATATATAATTTATGTCTTACGGATGTTGTTTTTGACTTATACAAAAGACAGTAAGTAGCTGTAGGTAGATACCTACTTACGTTATCAGATGGAGGGTCAACCCTCTGTTTATTGAATTAGCGACCTATGGGAGGATAGTTTCTATAGTTACTATATAATTATGCATAACGAAGTTCTTGTATAATATTTTATTAATATAATATATTATTATAATAATATATTGTATAATATATTATTAGGTAAGTACATAATATTTAATCATTTAGGTTTTATATGTTCACATTTTTATTATTATTTATTTATTTAATTAAAACGCGTTACACCAATCACACATATTCGAAATCTATAATTATTTATATCAAGATTTATGGGCATACCTTAATCACAATATAATTTGTGTTTCTTTGTTTTGTAAAGTTATAACAATGGAATGTTTTAAACCCATTTTTGAAAATAAACAATAAAAGTAGAAGTTTATAAACAGTTTCTAAACGAAGGTAAAATAAAAATAAATAACGTTTCTCGATTGTGTTTTAGTTTCGTTCTTTACATAACAGCTATACTATCCCCAAATTTAAATTACTTTTCGCATTGGTATTTGGACTAAAACCAACCTAAAGCTTTCTAAAAGTTAGTAAGGAGTAGTTACTAATAAATTTAGCTATTTCAGAAAGTGCTCAGTAAGAGTTTTGGCTAAGAAACATCCATTTATATCGGCCTATGCATAGTGCCTGACCAGTTTACGAATAGCAAAAGAAAATAATCAAACACATTACACAATTATATATCACTAAGGTTTCTGCCGATCCTTTGTTTAAGAAGAGTCCCAGCCCCGTCTCCTTAAATTCCCTGATTTACTACCCAGTTATGTTTCCATACCCACTTAAAAGCCCGAAGGTGCGTTAATACTGGCAAAGGTAAACATTGTTCTCCCAAGATGAAGACTCGAGACAACCCTTGGAAGGATCCGCTAGGAAATGAACTAAATCCTTTACCGTTAACGATATTCGCGTTCTAACATCCACTAACAGTTATGTAAATAGCTCTGTCTAAATTAAACGCACTTAATTTATTAGATGAGATTTCAGTGATTAGGCTAAGAAGCTTAAGAGTCAACAAGCCAGGCCACAAGGTTTCACCTGCATTGGCTAATATTGACTATGTTCTTTTTGTTTCACTTATTAGAATTGAAAATCGCCCTGTAGGTCTCAGATTACATAATATTATTATATCAATCAGTAAAATCTAAAATAGGCTCGTAGACGGTCGTAGAGGGCATTCTATGCTACGAGCTGCATCATACATTGACGTAGCCGTGTAGATCTAGGTTATCTACAGATTTTTTATCGGAATAATTACATAGAACCATGTTTATCATGTTGCAAAATCACAGGTGAAATTGTCTTCATTCGTCGTCTTTTAAAAAGAAGCAACACGAATCTCACTTGAATCAATACCAAGATTTCACTTACGCTCGACCGCTACGTACGTACTTACCAAAACACTGATTCCACTTGGCCGGTTTGCGTTCAACCCAACCGTAATTGCCGCCGCTCCAGTTAATTAATTAACCAGCTGTACCGATTGCTTGTATTTAACTAACCATGCCACAATGATAACCTGCACAGTTCGACCTGATTACGCATGTTCCGAGAATGCCTCGAGTCAAGATACGAAATGGTATTTGTCGATCTTGATTTGACTATGTAGATCGGAGAAATTTATAAGGCTCAACTTCTTTTTTATTGAGATGATGGTTAACTAAAGTTAATAAAAATGAACGAGAGTAATGGACTTCTGGTCCACTTTCAAAGTTAACTTTGTATTTCCCCAAGTTTACTTTACATTAGGCCTATGTTACTTTGAAGTTTTCTCGCCTATCGATTCATCTTCGGGCGGTTTTATGACTATTCCCGCTAAATTGATTAGAAAAACACTAACAGTAGGCACACGGGGTATAAAGCGACTTTAAATCGGCAGCTTTCTTGACGCAAGCGGTAAAAAGAAGGCAAAGTTTCCACATTATTCCAGTGAGGGAGTGCGGGAGTGAAGCAAGAAGTGTGGAAGTTTGCGGGGACGTTTAAATTGTCACTTCGGTACACGAAACTGTTGGTGCGCCATCTGTGACCCGCACGGTGAGTAATGTCTGAATGAGAGGGGCTGCTCTACTATATATTGGGTGGATGTATGGAATATGGACAATAAACTTTTCGCGCTTCCATAATCATGCTACTTAAGCATGATTATGGAAGCGCGAAAAGTTTATTGTTTACCTGTAGATACAACTACTCGTATGTTCATACATTAAGTTCTGCTTCCGTGTCGATGCTTTAACTGATGTGCTTTGAGTATGGGTGGGTTGGTATAAACATCGTAGTGGTGGGTCTCCAAATAGACTGTGGTCGCCTAATGGTTGCCCAGAATGTGCCAGACGTTTTTAGAACTGATTTTGAAAATACTACTTGGAGGAGACCCGTCTTGCCCTTTTTTAACCATTCTTGTTGTAATTGTTGTTATATTTATTATAAATTAATAATAAAATGGTCTTAGAGTGGTTAAACGGTAGCATTGTGCGCTTTACAGTCCAATTGCAGATGTTTTTAAATCTTATTATATATTAAAAAGATTTTTCAATAGCATGCTAAAGATTTTCGAGATACTCAACGAATCGAATTCGACGGATGGAAACGCAAAAATGTTGGAAAATAACTCCTCAAAATAACCTCGTTCCAACCTTAGTAACTATGTACTATGAGTAGTCCCAGCTAACTAGCTCACAGCCGATAGCCGTTACGGTACTCGAAACTGCAAGTTGGCGACCAATCTGGAGTGCAGACCGAGTGAAGTTGCGATCGAGTCAAAGTACAGTCCGAATCGACTCTTCGACCGGATCTCGAGTTTGAACAAAGTTAGTTTGTTGCGGATTCCGGACATGGTCCGCCACTCAAATTGGCTTTGCCTGCCAATTGCGCAGTAGGTACTACTAAACTAAAACCAATCCAAATATTGACCGGTTTCACGATTTCACAGTTTAACTCCGCGTTATCACTTAGGATCGTGATAATAATAATTTAATTAGGAGCTTCGGCTTGAAAGTTCGAAAAGTTTGGGCGATTGTGATAGAAGACATTGCTCGATAATACCTACCTACCTCTAACGCAAGCTATTATCGAATATTAGCTTTTCTAGCTAACGGGTTTGAATATAATAGATGAGTTTCGGTTATACACCAGTTTAACTTCCCTATCGTTTTTTTGGCTCGTACGTCAACTGAGCCCACTCCAAACTGAGCCCGCAGGATCAGTTGACCTATTCGTTATTTTTTACACGCAATATTATTTTATTTTTATTGAAAAAACATATGAAAAATTCTGTTCAGAATTTGAATCTAATCGAATTTCTGTACCAGAAATCAAAGTGAGTTGTTACAAATACATAGCCTATTCCACATATTCCTATTCCATATTATATTCCACAGCTTTTTATGATCTTTCTCGGATATATCTTAAAAATATCCAATAATATGAAAATGTTTTAGTAATCAAAGAAAACAAGTGAAATGAAATTAAATAAAAAGTAAGTTATTATAAATATAAGTTGTAGAAAAATGTATCTCGTAATAAATCTCAATTGAAATCAAACAAGAAGAATTCTATTTCGAAGAATTCTAACACACGGTCAGAGTTTTTAGACCCAATACTTACAAAAAAACAATATATCAGTGTACAATATTCAATGAATATAATTGAATAATGTTTCGCACATGGCCGATCCGATACTTTAAATTGTAAATCGAAATTAGAATGCTCGGTGAAAATGCAAATTCGCCATTGACGGTGTGACAAAAATCCCGAACAATCTGTCGTGGGACGTTGTGCGCTGTTGACAGTAAACCTTTTTATTTTTTTGAAGGGGGAAATGCCTGTGCACTACTCCTTCCGCCACCCCCGTAGGTGGTCCTAAGTGGACGTCTTCCTTGGACGTGTGGGACTTGCACCCACTAAACCCCCCCGTGAGCCGTCGATCCGCCAGGAGTGGGGCGAGATGGGGTCGTGCTGGCATTCACCATCTCGCCCCAGCTGTTGACAGTAAACCTGACATAACCATGAAGTGCGTTTCATGATATACGAAACTTTTATTTACGGGTCCGGATTTTTTTTACGTTTTACTTAGGTACCTACGATGGTTTAGTTATCACACAGTTTCAGATATGGATATGAATACCCATAACATCCCGAATAAATATAATATTAAATCTTGTTACACTTCGCCAAACGCGTCAAACAAGTTCCACTGACTGAACGCGGAAAAATGTTTTTATCATCGTAGAGGTGACATAAATACGTCCCAAAAGATTTTCACTAGTTTGATTTTATGACTGGTTATATAAGAAATATAATTTATATTTGGATAGACGACATTCAGATTGCTAACGGGATCTGCTTTGGAGACGACAGAAATCACTGTTTTAGTGATTTGAGATATGGATTTAGGTACTCGTGTAGGTACCGGTTGGGATCAGAAGAACAAAGTAAT
The DNA here is from genome assembly GCA_905147375.1 of Hylaea fasciaria. Taxonomy (NCBI): domain Eukaryota; kingdom Metazoa; phylum Arthropoda; class Insecta; order Lepidoptera; family Geometridae; genus Hylaea; species Hylaea fasciaria. The sequence continues at coordinate 6,560,283 of LR990201.1, forward strand.
GATTATCTATTCTTATATTTTATTATTCAACTACTAAATATTTATTAACGTGGGCCCAATAAAGTCCACAGACTCTACCACTAGATTTAGAAAAAATCTGTTGTCAGAAAGGTAAGGTTAATTGTAGGTACCTATCACAATCTCTGTTACGTTAATTAGTTGTTTCCGTACCAGCGATCCTTTGTTATTTAGATTATCAAATACGATAACTGTGAATATGGGTGTATAAACACAACTTAATATAAATACGGCCAGGTAGAAGTTTATATGCGATTATTTAGAATTAAATTTTTCATCGTCTCACTCGGCTAGGTATGCGGCGCAGAGCTGCGGTGGCGCAGGCAGCTCCATTCATCGCATAACTCTGCGATCTTATGAACTGGCTTATGCCTAGCACAATGTGGAAATAGGAATTCTAGAAACTCAGTACATATATTATACCTACATAGGCGCTCACTGCTTTAGCGCCTTGGCCTGTGTGAGAATTGTGTCTAGAATATAAAATAATATGATATTTCATTAAGCATTCTACATTTAATCTATTTAGATTTATAAAGAAAAACGGATCACATCATTATATCCAAATAGCAAAATCGGGGTGCAATTACAGAGCTTTAAAATTGGCTTTAATAGTTTTCAACCGTTCAAAAACATGATCCAAGTCAAGGCATAGGTGCTGATTCAAAAAAACACTATATTTACTTATCCATGAAAAAATCATAAATATAGCAAAAACATTTATAAACATCATTAAAAACAATTAAATGAACAGTTTATGTAAGACTTAACACCAGTTAAAACAAAACCAGTTTGTGTATTTTGATTTCTGCGAAGTGTTGCACTACTCCCAAACGATGTAAATAATTGACATCGTTAGCGCCGTCACTAATTAAGCCTAGTTGCGGCTGTTAGTGAACATCTAATGGATAAGTACCTAATTATAAAGAATATACGCAAATAGAATTAATGATTCCGAATGGAATTTTTTTTATTCCTTACAATAAATCAGGTTGCAACCCACTCCAAACCCTGAAACGTCCTGAAATGCCAATGGAATTTTCCAAGGATGCCAATGGATTTTTGTTTTATTATTTAAGTATGTACAAACAGTATTAATTTGGATAATCTTTTTATCTTTCATAAATACTGTAAGTTCTAGGTATGCCTCACGGTTTCACCCGATATTTCCAGGATAAAAAGTAGCCTACGTCTTAATCCCAATGCCTATCTATCTAACGATTTCATCAAAATCGATTCAGCCACTCTGGCGTAATTGAGTACCATAATATTCAACTATAGAAACTGTTACATTTTATAATATTCGCAGAAGTTTTGGATTGAAATTGCATTTTCAGTACAGTCAACGTATTATATCTTGTTAATATTATGGTAAGAATATCAAAATATTGTAATTTGTTCATGTATGCTACAAGCAGCGACATCTGTGTTCATGTAGGGTAACCATGTATGGAATGTGATGTTACAATAAAACCAGTCAGTCAGTAGTTCAAATGCACACGGTCGTTTTATTAATAGGTTATGGGCCCAGAATTTTTGGCTTTTAACCAGTTTTTTCGCGAAGTAACTTGTGATAAAAAGTTGCAGCTCGACACGGTAGTGTTTTTCGCAGTTACCAAGCTAGTTTCTGCTCAATAAACTTTGAATCCGTTTGCGAACACTTAGCCGGTTGTTTTTTTTTTTTTTTTTGCATAGTACCGCAATGGCGGCTAATTATATCGTGAATGTGCCTAAGTTACGAGGAAGGGAAAATTACGACGAGTGGGCGTTTGCAGCTGAAAATTTCCTTATACTTGAAGGAATGATGAAGTGCATCAAACCAGAGTTGGACACCGGTGGTGCGGCAATTATTGCATCAGCCGCGGATGACGTCAAGACAAAAGCGAAACTGATTTTAACGATAGATGCGTCGTTGTACGTGCACATCAAGACAGTCAAGACTACTAAAGAGCTGTGGGAAAAATTGAAGTCTCTTTTTGATGATTCCGGTTTCACCAGAAGAATAAGTCTCCTGAGAAATTTAATTTCTATCCGTCTGGATGATTGCAGTTCCATGACCTCGTACGTCACCCAAATAATTGAGACGGGTCAGAAACTTTGTGGAACAGGATTTGCAATCAATGACGAATGGATTGGTTCGTTATTGCTAGCTGGATTACCAGAGAAGTTCTCTCCCATGATCATGGCGATAGAGCATTCAGGCATTCAAGTGACAACGGACGCCATTAAAAGCAAACTTCTAGATATGGAGACAGGAATCGGAAACAGTAGTGAAGATAGCGCATTTGCCGTGTCTAGAAAATGGCAACACAAAAAGAAACAGGCATCCACAACACTAAATAAAGATGGCGCCTCGAGCTCGAACTTGTCAAAGACGAGTAATGCCAACATGAAAACTGTCAATGTCAAATGCTATCGTTGTAAACAAATCGGGCACTACCGAACTCAATGTCCAAATAACTCGAATAATAATAAAAACGAAGACCGTAAACAAACCAACGCTTTTTCAGCCGTATTTCTAAGCGGAAGTTTCAATAAAAGGGACTGGTATATCGATTCCGGTGCTAGCGTCCACTTAACCGCTAACACAGATTGGATAGCAAGCCGATACCGTAAAGTTCATGAAGATATCATAGTTGCAAATCAAGAAACTGTTTCAGTTACGTGTGCTGGCGATGTTAAGATAATAACTACAGTGAATGACAGTGAAATCGACATCAACATCGAAGATGTGTTTTGTGTACCAGAATTGACAACTAACCTCATTTCCGTAAGCAAATTGATAGAAAAAGGAAATAGAGTGTATTTCAATAAGAATGGCTGTCTTATACACAACAGTGATGGAGATTTAGTTGCTACTGCTACGTTGTTGAATGGTGTCTATAGATTGAACACACAAGAGAGGTTGGCAGCTGCGGCCACCACCTCAGGTCACATCTGGCATCGCAGATTAGGTCACGTGAACAGTGATAGTTTGATGAAAACGAAGAATGCTGTAACAGGAATGGATTTCGTTGAGAAAATTGAGATAAGCAAATCATCATGCAAGACATGTTGTGAGGGCAAGCAGTGTCGGCTACCTTTCACAAATGTTGGTACGAGAAGCACAGAATTATTAAATGTAGTGCACAGTGATCTTTGTGGACCCATGGAGGAGAAATCACTAGGAGGTTCGTCCTACTTTCTTTTGTTTGTTGACGACTTCAGTCGAATGACCTTTATTCATTTTTTGAAGCACAAAAATGAAGCTTTGAAATATTTCAAAGAGTTCAAGGCGATGTCAGAGAATCAAACTAATAGAAAAGTAAAATTCTTCAGAAGTGACAATGGAAAGGAGTTCTGTAATTCAGATTTTGATGTTTTCTTAAAAGAATATGGCATAGTTCACCAAAAAACGAATCCATATACACCACAGCAGAATGGGTTATGCGAAAGGATGAACAGAACCATCATTGAGAAGGCGAAATGTATGATTTATGATGCCAAGATAGATAAAAAGTTTTGGGCTGAAGCTTGTAATACAGCTGTATATTTGCATAATCGAACAGTTTCATCTGTTTTAGATGGTAAAACACCATATGAGTTATGGACAGGTGTAAAACCAGATCTTAGCAATCTGAGGATTTTTGGATCACCAGTCATGGTCCATGTCAATAAAGAGAAAAGGTCAAAATGGGATAAAAAATCCACTGAATGTATACTAGTTGGATTTCCCGAGAACATGAAGGGCTACAGAGTGTATGATTCTGTAAAAAAAATTATAACCACTAGCAGAGATGTGATTGTAATGGAAAAAGAATCAATCTTGATGGAGGTTGCATCTGAAGGCAAGGATCAGGAATCCGTGAATGATGGCATGCCACAGAAAACCCCGAATCTACATGATTCAGTGGGGGATGACACAGATTCAACTTTAAAAGAAGTGTCAGAAGATGATTCTATTTCAGACTATATGCCGAGCGAGTATGAGGATTCTATAGAAACTATGGATGATGATTATCATCAAGTCAAACTTACAAGAGAACGCCGTGCTCCAGATAGATATGGTTTTGGAGGAATCTGCTACTCGGAGAATGATATGGTTTGCGGAGCTGATCTTACACTGAAGCAAGCGTTGAAGGGACCAGAAGGAAACCAGTGGTTGCAGGCTGTCAAAGATGAACTGAAGTGCTTCGAAGACAATGATGCTTGGAATGTGGTAGATATTCCTAGTAGTGGTACAATTGTGCAGTGTAAGTGGGTGCTCAAAAAGAAAATAGAACCTGATAATAAAGTGCGTTATCGTGCGAGATTAGTGGCAAAGGGCTTCTCGCAACAACCGGGTATAGACTATGCAGAGACATTTTCACCAGTGGTGCGACATAGTTCGTTAAGATTACTTTTTGCTTTGTCAGTAAAACTAGGACTTGACATTAGACATTTTGATGTTGTAACTGCATTTTTAAATGGCGAACTTCATGAAAATATTTACATGCAAATACCTGAAGGATTTGATAGTTCAGATACTAATAAAGTTCTAAAGTTAAAGAAAGCCATTTATGGATTGAAGCAGTCATCAAGAATGTGGTATAACAAAGTAGATATTTGTTTAACAAAAAATGGTTATTTAAAATCTAAATATGAACCTTGTTTGTATGTAAAGAATGAAGATAAAAATATGACTATAATTGCATTATATGTCGATGATTTTTTCATTTTTTCAAATTGTTCTAAAGAAACTGATAAGTTAAAGTGTGTATTAGAATCTCAATTTAAGATTAAAGATTTAGGCCAAATAAAACAATGCCTTGGTATGTCAGTTTGTTATGATAAAGAAAATAAAGTGTTAACATTAGATCAAAGTCATTACATAGAACAGTTATTGTTAAAATTTAATTTAGAAAATTGTAAAACTATAGATACTCCTATGGAAAGTGGACTGAAGTTGGCTAAACATAGTAATTGTGATAAGAGTTTACCATACCAGCAATTAATTGGTTGTTTAATGTACCTTGCCATACTTACACGACCGGATATTGCATTCTCAGTAGGATACCTAAGTCGGTTTAACAATTGCTATAGTAGAGAGCATTGGGCTCATGCTAAGCGGATCTTGAGATATTTAAAGATAACTAAAGATTATTGCATTAAATATTGTGGTACAGGTAATACGGATATAATTGGTTATGTAGATGCAGATTGGGGCAGCGATACTTCAGATAGAAAATCATATACTGGATTTTGTTTCAGCCTATCAGGAGGAGTAATTTCTTGGAGTAGTAAAAAGCAAAATAATGTAGCTCTGTCTAGCACAGAAGCAGAATATATTGGTATCTCTGAAAGTTGTAAGGAAGCTGTTTACTTAAGAAATTTGTATAAAGAAATAACTGGTTCCTCTGATTCTATTCTTATATTTAATGATAATCAAAGTGCCCATAAATTATTATACAACACAGTTTTTCATTGTAAATCAAAACATGTAGATATTAGATATCATTTTGGAAAAGAATGTATTAATAACAACATTGTTAAAGTAGAGTACCTACCAACAGCTGATATGGCTGCAGATGTTCTAACAAAATCTTTAAGCTGTGTAAAACATTACAAGTTTTTGGAACTGATGGGGGTGCAACATAAATGTAATTAATTTAGAATCTTATTATGTATTTACTGTATAACATTTTGATATAGTGGGGGTGTTAATATTATGGTAAGAATATCAAAATATTGTAATTTGTTCATGTATGCTACAAGCAGCGACATCTGTGTTCATGTAGGGTAACCATGTATGGAATGTGATGTTACAATAAAACCAGTCAGTCAGTAGTTCAAATGCACACGGTCGTTTTATTAATATATCTTATACAGTATGCCTCCCGTTGCATCAATAAAAATGTTTAGTTGCAGATATGCCACATTTTCCTTGAAGGAAGAAAATTAAAAGTGACCCGCGAAATCTCGCCGAGTTCATTTAGTAACTCGGAGTGAATAAACAAGAAATATGCGGTCGCTCGTGTTTTGTTTTAGCGTTTATAAAGCGGGGAGCCTTTATGGTTTATAGCTCAATATTATAGGTCGTAAAAAGGCTCGGCCCCTCGGCCGAACCTACTCTGTTCCACAATTGAGTCGTCCTGGCTCGTCCCTTCGACTCCTTTAGGGCTCCTTGAATAATTCCGCTTTGTAGGTACCTAACAAGATGGAAATGTTCTGTGTGTTCGTTCCTTTGTTATCTGTTTTATACAGTAGGTCGCCATATCAGTTATTTACGACTGGTATTCGCTTTCTGCCGTATACATTCTCACATATAAAATGTGATGCGCTCCAGAAAAATAAGACCGACGCAATATGTGGGAGAATTTAAATGGTGAACTTTGAAAGCTCTGCACTTTAGGGAATTCACGCGCAAACTTCTATTTCCTTCGCTTATAAGTTTTTCTTACTTGTAATTGGTCTCATGTCTGTTGGATAACTCAAATTATACGAAAAGTTTGCTTGAAATAGAGCCATAAATCAAGTAGCTGTCCAAAATAATCCAAGCGAACGACATTTCCACGAAACATTTCTAGTGAATGCGACTCTATTTGTCGTATGCGCAACACATTAATTTACTCGTAGTATAGTCATATGATGTCTTTCTTACAACCATACTAGAAACATAGTTTTCCTTGTGTGTGCGCTGTATGTGTGCATACAGGCGTACACCCACATACAAGGCGTGTTTGGCACCATTCTAAGAAGTTACGTTATATTTCTGTTTCCACTAACAACTTTCATTATACTTCTAACTTTAAGAGTAAAGTTAACCTCCTAATAATTTCAATGCCCCCATCAATTTTAAAGTAGGTACTAGATATTACTCGGTTCTAATAGAATACTATTTCTTATAGATTACAAATAGAAAAAAATATCAGTAGACTCTCAAAAGAGCACGTTCTTTTATAAGGAGTACCTCGCTTCCTTATTGGTTTCCAAGAAACCGAGTCTTCAAGTTTTAAATCCAATCGGGAGCTTAAGCTTTTAGATGATAGATAAGCGTCTCAGCTTCATTTGTTGAAATATTTTAAATTTTAAAATGGCACCGTGATTCCTGTCTAACTACGATATTGGCAATAGATTCACGCGTAGAATTTGTCATTTATTAGAATGAAATTGGTTTGGTGTAAATATAAATATTACCTTTATGCTTAGAAATGGTTACATACATGTCTACATTTACTCGTAAATACATATATATAAATATTATCTACAATGCTTAGAAATGTCTACGTATGGAAGTTTTGAATGATAGGTACTTACACAGTAGATACTAAAAGGTGTTTATAATTTACGTCGCTAGAAAAATCAACATGCACATAATAATATTCCTGACAACGAATTGTATACTACTTGTCAATAGTTGCTGATATTGTAAACAACTAAATGTTAGTGATATAGCCTGTCATTCAAGCGTCACGGTACGTATTATTCCGTAAATACCTGAATTTTCTAGGTAAACAAGCCAAAAAAGGTATTGTGTAACGTAATAGGCACATTTGTTCGTACAATTCCAGGTCATGTAAATAAAAGGAAGCGAAACAGATTCAGCGATTTCAAATCACATTGTTAATTTAACCTATTTCACTCAATACTAAATTGAATCGAGACAATAAGCCCAACCGCTCATATAACCGCCACCGGTGCACAATTCACAAAAGCCCATCACAAATTACAAACTAATCATAGTCCGCCGATTGGGCCGGCGAGGAAGAGGTTAATTTTCCCAATCGCAGCGCGGCGGCGAGTTGCCGGTTACTGCCGCCCCGCCAATTAGCTTTTACTGCCCTTGTGGCCCGATAACTACTCCACGAGACTTATCTATCGGACGATCCGGCTGTTACGCCCCGGTAAACAGCCCGAAGTGTATCTCACGTCGTATTTACCCTGTTCACGGGTTTTGTGGGTTGTCAGTCAGGTTTTATTGTTCGTCTTTAGGGTGCATACAAAGGGCCCAACGGAACCCTTTGGCTTGGTTTCGCTTGGATGCGTCCGCATCTCTGTCTGTCTGTGCACTTGCGAATATATAGTTGGTAGTTTTTGTTACAATACTAAAACTTTTTAATACAAAATATATTATGTGTAGTTCCTGACGTAAAGATTTGGACATCTTCTTTAAAATATTATGATTTCTATTCTAGAATCACAGTTGGATAGCAAAATAATTATTGTAAGAACGTGAAGTACGGAACCCTATCATTATGGTCTTATGTATTTTTGGCTGTTTTTTACAACTCGTAATTTGACTTTACGATTTATTTTAGCATTAGCTTCAATATAAGTAGATAACTCGATTCATTGTTATTATTTAATCACCGACTTATTACACATCTTTTTCGTTACGAAATCACAAATTCTCAAATATATTTGTACTCTCTCGGATGTCACCGTTCATCTTCTTAATGAAGTTTGGAGATCTATAGAAAGAGAGAATTGTCGTGCCATTGTTAAAGAAATGGGGTCATCACACAAATGTACCTACTTGAGCACGACTACGTTGCTACGAGTAGGTTAGTGCAATATCAATTTTACAGAGCGTCGCTGCCAGTCGGAGTTCCCCGTCGCAATCGAATCATATCTCGAGTGTGCCACCACTCGGCGCTCCAACTAACTCTGTCAATTCCTTCCTCGGACATAAACATCCCGTGTATTGTTTAACTTTCTCTCCCGGCGACACATAAACTCGCAAATCCTACAGAGGGCTGAAAGCGTCTGAAAAATTTTCCAAGTCAACGAAAGCAAGCGGCGACAATATCGCCGACCTACGTCTTATTTTTCAGGGGAACCGACCCGTTACAACGACAGAGATTTACATTTGAAATAGGCTGAAACACTCTTTTATTTCGCTCCTTTTATTTTTTCTGCCTGTTCTCGTCGTTGCAGCTCCCATGACTGGCCGTCTTATTTAAGGTTATTTTAAACGAAGGGCATGAGATAATGTTTATTGCTATGATTAATAATTGTCATAAGTATGTACGGGCATAAATAAATCCTTTATTGATAATTCATGTACCAATCTTTTTTTAAACTTGCGTGGGGGCATCCCAAGCTTTTGTGTTTATTTTCAATAAATATTTTAGGTAGGCTTCCACAATCCACAAGACACTTCCCACCGCCACGAATTGCAAAGCGTTAAAAGATTTTTTAAACTGTGAAATATATTAATAAACTAATCCGGCAAATAAGAATGTTCAACCTATGCTATTTAAGACAAAACTACTAAATCGAACAAAGTCCACGGGCAGCACCTATAAATAAAGTGGTTTTCAGGAGTGAAAACGTAATAGTAACAGCTGTAAATTTGCGTGAGGCGGACGGATGCCTATAGCCGTCTAGAGAGTTAATTTTCTAGTTAGCGATCTCAGGCTTGAGCAGGCCGGCTTATTTGATTAAACTGCTAATTTTTAATTATTCGTTTAGTAGCAATTTGCTATGTAAATGGACGGAGTTTGCGTAATACTGCGATGAAATATCTTGCAAAAATACAAGAAAGCAAATTGTGCGGTCTAATGCGATCCCCTTTCACCTTAATAGTAAGTCATAAATTGTATACCTACATAATTGAAGTGGTGTCTAATGTTGTCTGTAGTAATGGGGTTTACATCATGGCCCTTTGCTCTGCGGTTTGTTCCAGTCTTTTCGCTTTTGCTGTAAGCTTAATTTATATAATGTGTCAGGCTGAGTACGTTTAGAGACACATTTACTGTAGGTTTTTCATGTTTGTTTTTGCCTCCTCTGCGACCCGATATATCAAAATTTAGATTCAAAAATAACTTTGAAACCCGTCGCTGTACGAAATAACGGTGTCATTATATCTCTGAAAGCAGGTAGGTACTTCTTAGATAAACGTTTGTACCTAAATAGGTCCCAAATGTAACAACTTTTTTTTATGAGAAACAAATGAAATACCTTCTATAAAAATAAGTCGTGAATATTGTAAGAGTCACCATTTGAAGAATTTCTAACTGCCCTAATCCAGTCATCAGCGCAGAGAGCTATTCCGTAATTTACCATAAGAACACTAGTGTTTATTATTTGCTTCTTATAATAATAAAGCAGAGAAAGATAGTTCCATGCGTAATATCACTCAACAATGAAGCCATTTCTTGGCAATGTGTGTGTTGATTCCCATTGTACTTATCTTCCCCAAAACGCACACAAGCGCAATGAAAATGTCACATGCGTGTTGGTATTTAGTCCAAAAGTATGGAAAATTAATCAAAATTTACCATAAAAGCTTTGATTTTGAGCAAAAACGAGCCAAAGCAAGAACTAGGCCCAAAAAGTCTGGGTAAAAATGGCTACACGTCGTTAGCGAGTACTTGGTTTAAATGTGTTATTCTTCTTAGACGTGCATGAACACAAAATACTTACGTAATACATCTTGAATATAATGTTCAAATGTTGATAATGTTTCGCAAAAGCACGAGCGTAATTATTTTACTACAATATTGTCATTCCAAATTGATTAATCTAATTATTGGTTCCCGTGAAGACGCTTAATAACCCACTCAGACTGGGTTGCATAATTAAGACCATTCGTTATGCGGGACCACGTACACCCGATGATATTCGTTTTGCAAAGTCGAATTCATAAACTGATTGGATTTTAAACGGTTCACTTATTGGTAGGGAAATTGGTTTCACTGGTGGATTATCTACAAATAAGTATATTAAACAAATACTTGTTTTTTATTGCTTGCATACTGTTTAGTGTTTTAAATCATCTAGCTAAACGTTTGTTAACATCACACAAACTTTCTCATAACATAACTTATGCGTCGAAGACATACAAAATACTATAGGTGTAGGTAGCATACAAAATACATCAAAAGCTATTTCTGTAGAGAATGTGATATATTTTCTGAGTCTAGATATTACATTGCCAGATCAAAACACATGTCGGGCTTTCTTTCAATATAAAAAAGAAATTAGGTTACATTATAATATACTGTGTTCCATTTCTAATATATTATATTTCATTTTTGTACCATTCTTTGGGTTTTACGTAGAAAAATGCTTATATTCATAGGTTATGTTACGCTAAGACGTATATGAACAACTAAAAAAAATGTTAACTACATAGATTGCATTGAGATAAGCCACAAAATAATTTTAATAAAATGAAGCCTATGTAGCTAGAGTATATCTGAAAATTCTCTACATATTATTTTTTCATTTTCCGTATTGGCCGTAGAGCCTAATATCTACACTCGCCTTGCGTGCATTAAATGGTTATAATTATAACAGAATCCGGGATAATCTATTCCACGGTGACTTTTCAACAAAGAATAATTCAAGACGAGCACAACCGTCTCCAGCGGATCGCTGAAAAAAAAAAACATTCTTTTGTATTTTACTTTGTAATTAATCATGTTGGCTGCTCTTCCTTTACTTTACCGCAATGTACCTTCGAAACAGCGTTTAAGCTTGAACGTAACAAATAAAATTCATTAAGAAGTCTATTAAGCGGTCTATAAGCGGTGGTAGCCTAGTGGGTGAACGTCCGCCTTCGAAAACGGAGGTGGCGAGTTCAAATCCCAGTGCGGGCACGTACCAATGTGTTTCTTGTTAAAACATATGTACGTAATTATCACTCGCTTTTCGGTGAAGGAAAACATCGTGAGGAAACCAACATGCCCGAGAATTAATTCGGAGGCATGTTATCCACCAATCCGGATTAGGCCCCCGTGGTGGATTATGGCCTAACCCTCCTCACGATAGTGAGGGGAGGCCTTTGCCCAGCAGTGGGACAGTTACAGGCTGAATTATTTATATAAGAAGTCTGTTATATATTAACAGTTTTGGCCAGCACATAATTCGTCCCCTATACATAGTAAAATTTAAAATGTTATACTATCTGTATCTACTTTAGGTAAGCAAGTCTAAGCTATTGCCTGTCCAACAACCGACATAAATCATCCTTGTAGTATAATAGTTAGCAAAGCAGGAGCATACTACGAGTAAATACAACGGTTACATTTGGTTTTTTTTCCTTCAAAGATCCACCAAAAACCACAATTGATTTGACACCACCGACCATACGCAAGGCCCCATAAATATCTCGAACTTAAGTACCGTCTAGATTATTTATCACGCTACGACATTACTGAGTATTTTCTCAGCGGAAGCAGCAGCTGAGCAATTTCATTTATTCCGCAGTAGGTAGGTACCTACCTATTCATTGTTACACTTGCTTAAAGTTTCTTGAACTAGATAAATTAGCTTAGAGTGCCACTTCGCGTCGGTAGTCGTATCTTTATTATATTGTGCAAACCACGCGCTTCCTCAGTAGCTTTGGAAAATGTTGCGCTCTCAACATTTGCACACAAACATTGGACTAAAACTTTTAATGTTACCGTTTCATAGACAAATGTTTAAGCTAGCGTAAAGCTGTGCACTTGTCGCCTTACCTTGGTAACTATTTGTATTTACAGCTAATAAGTATACGTAGAAAACTTAGATGAACAACAACAAATTTGTGTGGAGATCTTTCTGACACTTGCAAAGTCATGTTACCTTTACAAACATTTGATTGTGAACTGTTTCAAAATGTGTGGATAAAAACAAAAGATCATAGGTTTAACTTTAATGTGCAAAATGTGCATACATTCATTATCATTAAACGTTAACGCGTAGTCCGTTCATAAAACATAATATTGCTTGCAGCCTCCAGGTAGTGTAGCAAAAACGGTATACTTAGTTTTACCAGCTCATTAATACAAACGTTGCACCGGTAGTTAATCAAGGTAGATACCGGTTGGCTTTGTGGGATAATCACTGCACGCGGAGCCTGTGTATAGCTATAGACGTGAAACTGGCATCTGCTGAACAAGTTAGTTAGGTACAGGTGGGCGATTTTTGAAAGTCATCAGAAATTTGATGTCATCAAATTGTAAACTTCTAATTTATTTCGTTAATTATTGCCTAGAATGGAATACAATCATGCGTTTTTTGTAGTAAAGCTATGAAATAAATCCATGTTTGTAGACGGAGTATGAGAATCCAAAATACCATCGTTTTTACAATGATAATACATAATATGACCTATGATATTAAAATCACTGATGACTTTCAAAATTAACCCTCCTGTTGTCACACGAGTATTCTGGTTATCTCACGAGATTTATGTGTAGGTACCTACTTGTTTGCAAGATGTAATCTTAATATATATAAATTACGCGGCACGTTGTTTGTCCGCGATGGACTCCTAAACTACTGAATCGATTTTAATCACATTTGCACAGCGTGTGCAGTTTGGTCTAACTTAAAAGATAGGATAGCGTACATCTCAATTTATAGTCGCAACAACAAAAACCTTATCGACAGCAACGCGTGGCCGTGTCTGCTAGTTTAACTATATAATTATGGTAATAAATGGATCTACAATAAATTCAACGTAACAAATTAAAAGCTATATTTTTACAAATGTTTTCTCAGCTGAAAAGTTTGTAAATCATTAATGAATCGTTGTAGTAACAAGGCGGATGAACTTTTCTGATATTTATTTCTTATTTATCCCTCAAGACTGCCGTATGGTTCTGAATACACAATGAATTACTTCCCCATGAAAGAAAAATTTAGTTATCAAATGTAGCGGATTCATATTCAATAACAATTTTGTGTGAATTAAATAAATAGTAATTTACTACATGAACATAGCCCACAGCTGAGATAGGTGAGACAAGAGTGGAACGTTCCCAGTGTATCATAGATAACATCCAGTTTAAAAATGTACCTACTCAAAAATGTCTCGCTAGTGAAAAAACTTAACAGTCCAAACATAGATAGACACAACTGATGTATCTATAGATAAACGTCTGTTGCATGGATTTATAAAGGATACTGTGGTGTCGTATACGTATAAAGTGCACAGTGAAACAAATACTTGAGTCACGGCCACCGAAACCAATACTTGAACGGGACAAAGAACTTTAAATTTCCATTAGCCGGCGACAGTTCGACGCGACTAATCCCGTCGTGATACTACACAGCCCAGTGTATATTTACGTACGTAGGTACTGGCCGTTCTGCACCATTTGTATACTCTTTGCTATACATTAGTAATGAAGTAAAACATGTGATTGAACATGTTCTTGTTTTAGTTCAATCCTTAGAGGAGACAGGCGACTGGGACCGCTTCGAAACTAGGACCGCGGCGTCAGTTGCCCGATTCTATCATTCAGGTGACTGTGAATACTAGTGAGAGTTGACATGTTTTTGCAGAATCTCGTGTTAGTCGTTATGAAAATAGTTAGATGATTGGTGCAGACTAATATTAATAAACTGATTGTAAATACATTTGGTTATGGTAAATTAAATAAACGAATGGTTTTCTGTTATAAGTTTTCATTTTTTATTTATTCATGTAGAACAAATATCAAATCAATCATCCGTCAAATTTAGTTTTATTAGAAGTAAATTAGGAATTTTTGAGAGAGAATTTCAGTAACTACCTTTTAATGTCTCCAGTGAATTCAAAGGCTTGAATAAATTGTTTCGTTTGTTTGCCTTCAGAATATAAAAGAAGGTGGATTTGAAGAAATGTATTGTTTGTTCGTAAACCTTGCAATATTATTCTTGGCTAAACCTAACATCACAGTATTTACATAGTTGCCAACCATAATTTAGATGTAGACAAGTACTACGTACAAAAATGTGGTTTCAACAAATCTTCTTATTTCATCCCTAAGCACATAAAATATAACTTATGTAGAGTAGAACAACATTCTATTTAAACCTTAAAATTGAGGTTTGAATTCAAAATTGTATGTTACAGAAATAGATACAAACGTGAACTTAAACCGCGTACTTTCTCTAACCTTTCATTTTTTTCTAGCTACATTTATAACTGCATTTCTATGTCCGTTGCAAGGTTCTCTCACGAAAGGTAGTAAGTACTCACATATAGAACCAGACACACCTCCGCCGCCAAACACAGTATGTCAGCAACCCAAAAGATTAATACGTAATGAATCACTCTAAAAGAGCTTTAAATTCACAGAAGCGACAGTGAGCCGTCTTATTCAAGCACATGTGACTAAGTATATCTACTTCGCTTTATACTTATAGTAGCGGGGAAGTGCACGGCACTTTATTTTAGCGTCATCAAGGCTGCTTCCCTCGTGACGGCTTACACATGAATTCGGGGATAGACAAAGAATATGCGCGATGAAAGAGCTTTTCATACATCCCTCGGCTGAGTTTCGAGAGGCTGTGGGTCGTGATAACAGTTAACGAGTCCTCCTAGTAAATAAACTATTGTCTGAGATTATATTAACAACGGTGTATGTGGAATGAGGTTGTGACATTATGACATGAAAGTGGCTTGATTAGATTTGTATTATATTGTTAGAGAGTGGACCGACAATGTTCTTGGATGTTCTCGTAAAATATTAAACTCACAATAAAATTAATCATGCTTTTCTATGTATATATACAGTATGTAAGCTCCTTCTGTATGTTATTATATAATATTGTGTATTTTTATAACTGATGTGCAATACAGGATTTTCTATTCTATTCTATTCAAAGTAGTATAAGACACATAGTGTAGGGTCGTATTCACTCTGAATAGACATACATATCTTCAAAAAAGAAGGGCACTAGTATAGGAAAATGGGACTAATGACGTTTAATTAAGTAAAGATGCTCGAACACACGATGAAGTTGCACATTGAGATCTACTTTTGGCACATGATTGCTTATAAATGCAATTTGTACAATCTTATCCGGGATCAGCATATATCTCAAGACTCCAGGTGCACTTGGATGGATATCACAATTATACCAGTGCGCTGGGAAGCAATAAATATTTTTTTTAATTGATAAATACAAGTATTACTGTATTTATCAATTTAAAAAATGAACTGAAGGTACCTACTCGTAATAGCCGGCGAAATCACAAAGCGGGCCTCAAAAACATGGGCACACCAATTAATTACGAACTAATCTATGTATAGAAAGTATTGATGTAACTTGGGGTTCCACGTTATTTGCGCCGGTTAGACTCTTGAGTCGTTTAACAAAATGACGGGCCCTTTTTATCTTAGTCGGGCTGCAATTTGTTTCTCGCTCTATTTTCTCCAGACCGCAAACCGTCGGTTGCTATTTTGAATACACCCCTTTTCTCCGAAATTAAACAACATTCTTTATCTAACAGACGAAACTGAGGAAAGTAACCCCTAAGAGATATTTGTGTTCATATGATATGAAAAACAAGTATAATATGTAAGCTCATGTTGCTACTAAATGGTACAGCTATAAAAAGTCGCACCTATGCATTATGAGGTTAAATTTGTAACCAAAACAACTCCTCTATTCATGCTTTAAACGTGCAGAAAATATCAATAAAAGTAATTCAATAGCAAAATTGATTATTATTTTTATCAGTTACCAGTAAGTGATGATTTTCCTATTAGGCCTGAAGTTATTTCCTCACAGTTTATGCAATCCTACGCGGATAAGGCTTATTCGTGAAATTTTTAAGTAACATTTACTGACCAGTTTTTATAAAACAAGATCCATTCATGTATAATAATATATTCGACCAATTTATATATTTCCCAATTTTAACACACTCAAAATATGTTTGGATTATAGTCCCTATACATAAATTTCTTCAGAAAATGTGCAGAAAATGTGGCAAAACATTCTAAGTAAATTCAATAATTTGGTAGCTACAGAACTCGGTTTCTTCGCTACAACTAGTACGAAAAATTTAAATTTTAAATTTATCATAAGCTACTTTATCGAACAAAGATTCCCTCTCGTTTTACAGCAGGTTTGATTCATTCAATTACAGAAACAATGGAAGCGGGTTCATGAATTGGTAATAGGTATCTGTATTCAAATCCGTAAAAAATGCCGTTTTGCTCACACCCCTGTCTATCCCAGCTTCATAGCGTCCTCAGACCCAACGTTGCATTTCTTTGAATTATCTGTGAAATATTTTTCCATTTTCACGTTTCCTTGCTAATGGAGCACCGAACTAATCGACCTTTAGATTACCTCTCTCACTGCACAGTGGCAAAATTTGGTTCGACGAAACTCAGGGTAAACATTTGAAATTAGTATGCTACATAATTTTTTAACCGTCGACTTGATTTTACTTCCCTTATTTATAAAATCATATGTCTCAATCTGGCTAGACTTTATTAAAAAGTCGATGTAACCCAATAGATTTCTGTAGATAGTTATAACTGCAACACCAACTATTCAGTAGCCAAATTATTAGTATAGTTAGTAATTTATGGCAAACGGACTGGATTATGCAGCAAGTTTGCCGACTTTTGTGCAGGTAAGAAATAATATCTTCTATCTTCAAGACAGTGCAATAAAAATCGATCGGCAGAGATGGTTCTCATATAATTGGCTCAGCTGTCGTGAGCAATCGACCTCCGAGCTACATATTGCGACGAACGACTTCAATATATCGCTCGAGAGCTATCATAACGCAATTTATAAAGTTTTAGTATCTTTTTGCCGTGAATTCACTCTTACATTATTCGATTTTTTGCGAATGATAGAGCGTATATTTAAGTGTTTAACCTGGGAATGTAACAGCAGATTTGCAAAGTGTTATCTGTGATTGTGAGCCCTAATGCACAGTGACGTTTTAAAAATGATGACTCAGCAACGAAGCGGATAACCGCGCGGAACCCAGACGCGAACTTTTGTCTCGAGTATCAAATTACATGTATCTGTACCGTCTGTCTGTACAACTGTGTACACAACGATGCATCCTTCAGGATATTTCACGCTGTCTCGCGCACCTCCCGTCACAATTTCACCTACTAAAGCGTCGACACAACCTAGAACTTTATTCAAACGAGGAGCGTTTCTCAACGATAAACTCGCCTCTGAGATATTGGCTTAGACAGCTTCTGGTAACAGACATTTCAGATATAGAGAGAGCTAGGGCATTTGAATTACCAATTAGCACATTTGCACAGAGTAACTGTGGGGAGCCAAAGGCAGCCAGATTGCCAATTCCAACCGAACTCGTCTAGTTATACGTACACTACCTGTTATTAAACTGTTCTCGCGATAGACGACTAGATGCTTCTGAAGTTAGCAGAACTTTTCTTTATTCAATTAGCTGAAAGATGGGAAACAATTTTAGTTAGGGACGTTGTTTGCTAAGTTCTTTTCAAATTGAATTTGTGGAAAACTTTTAAAGTTTTTGTTTGCGTGTAGACGAATAGTGACCTGTATTAATAGAATTAAGTTGTGCTCGTATAATATGAGGTGAAGTCCTTAGATAACGCAATAAAGACAATCTCATACAGTTTTAGCCGCAACATTCAGAATGTATTTTATATGGCTTCGATATTTTTTTAAGGTGATAACCATAATTAGTACCTACTAGTATGTAATTCAAGTCTTAAAAATCAACACGTGTTTTGCGTTATCAACCACCACACTGCATCAGGATCCCTGACGTAGGCTCGTTGCGGTTTTCGGCACGTGAAACTTTAGAAAGCAAACAAAATAACAAGCTCGTTGCTAAGCCCAAACATCCGGATCCAATTTATACATTCGCAAAGTTCGACACCACATCCTTAGCCTACAGCTCGCATCCTTAACAAACGGCGAGGTGGGGTGCTTTTTTGCGGAGCTCGCTTCAATCTCGACCGTACTCGGGTGGGTACACTTCGTTTGTCGCGATATCGCTCATAAGCGCGCGCTATCTCGCCGCGCCGCCTCCCTATTCACCCGAAATAGTACCTCGAGGAGTTCGGTAATGAGTTCCCTTGAACACTGTTACTAGCTCCCCACTATTTTTAACGATGCCATTTTTGAAAATTGACTGTACACCGTTTACATTCTTCCATCTAAGGCGTTGGACAAAGAGCGTGGAGTTTTTGTTCAATGCACAAGGGTTCCTATACATTAGCGCGAGTGTTCTATTATTTCCTTCTGTAAACATTGTCTCAGATTTGTGGGTTGGTACGTGGTTGTTGTTTTTTACATTAGAACCTATGTCTAAGTGAGTACAAATAGCTATTCCATTCATCTCAAATTCAGCCGTTTGGGTAAATTTTAATTTAGCAATGGATTATTTGTTTGTGTTGGTCCTTTGGTTGAGTGTGTTGTTTAGATGGGTCTGTTTGTTTTGGAACCCCCTAATTTGCAATTTATGGACAAGAAATCCCAGGGTGGCTGTGGGCTACGGGAGGAAGCAACGGCTTAAGGCTAAGGAGTTATTGAAAGATGCTTCGAAGTGTTTTTGATGTTTCACATTTATTATGACGTGTTCATAAATCATTGCTCAGGTATTTTTTCTCGTAGTAGATATATTTTAGTGACACTATGTGCACAAATAAAATTTTAATATCGCCTTTTTATATTTTTTATAAATTATAAGGCATGTTAAATACACTGAAATGCAAATATATATTTTTTTGGCAATATTCGAGCTCGAATAGGCTTGGCATAATAACATTATATACCAAATTAATTCTACTCTAAGCTTTTTTTGTCTTAATTAACAAGCCATACGGAAAGCACCTGTTCCAGATTGCTGCTGTAGATAGATTTCAATATGTGAACTGAAAGTTAATAACAAGCCAATCTACACCAAACAGGGCCAAAAACTCGCGGCTTAGCGATGGCTTCGGATAACTAAGGAAAGGTAAATTTACATTACAAACGAACGAAACACAAAACCTACGTACCTGCGAAATAGAGATGTGAACAGTCTCCGGTTACTTTTAATTAAGTCAAGTTTGAATTGTGTTATTCATTAGGAAAACGTGTTCATTAAGCGTTGATCAATTTGTTATTGCTTTGCGTAATTGATACTGATATGTTCTCCAATATACTATAGAACATAGAAAACATGATCATAGGTAAACTTCACTAATATAATTCTACTAACAATAATCTGAGAGTGTCTGAAACTATTTAAAACTTTGACGTGATCCTGATCCATGTTAAAACTTACGCTTTGTAAACTTATATCACAAAAGTACGATGAAGCAATAGCATCCCAAGTGGCGCGTCATAACTTCAACTAAATTAGTCGATAATATAACCTGCAAATCTGCATCTATGTTTTAATAAGTCGTAAATAAGTTTAACATTTTGTTAACAGGTTCAGTTGACCGATTGAAATCTCCGTTATGTCAATTCATCCCGCGAGCACAGTTTTGGGAGGTTCAGTTGCCGTAAGAGCCGTAAATTCGGCCAATTTACCATCCGCCTCACATCTATCCCATACACATAGCAAATGTTCTCAGGCATTTTCATATTAAATTCAACTTCGGATCAAAAATTTATCTTGTTACGACCTTCTGAGTTAGCTTTGTGCGGTTTAGGATAATGTTAATGACGTGTTTTTACACTTCCGCACCTTTAGGGTCCGGTACATATCTGACGGAAAATGCGTCGAGCGTATCACGAGCTGTAAGCTCGACGCACTAACGCATTATCGGTTGAGTGTAAAAGTTTGAATGAAGTCATAATTATTTGTCTGTTCTAGCACTAAGCGACCTAATACGCGACTCATTTTCCGTCAGATTTGTACCGTCCTTATGTTACTCGTGGAACATAACTGAGGTTTCTAAACGCAAAAAAATATCAAGTTACTCGGCTTCAATGGAATTTATACGTATATTCCACCTGAAAATGGTGATTATAGCCGAGCGGTAATATATGCGCTTTGCAACCCAAAGATACCGGGTTCGAAACCTCGGCTCCGACCTGTGACATAATTTCATAAGTTATGTGCGGATTTCCATTGCTCTGCACTTCGAAGGGCACGTTAAGCCGTCGGTCTCGTTGTTATCTATTGGTAGCAGTGGTTAAGCCACGTCAGTGGCTCTTAGGTGGCTTGAAAATAAACTTGGCCGGAGGACCGACACTGCGTCATACTCGTACTACTAACAAACCTAGAAACGAAACACTGACTTTGCTTTGTAACTTAAACCTATAATTTATTGCTATATGAATATATATATGTTGATGATATATTAATGTTCTTTAGAAACTTATGGATTAATACATAAATTTGGTAACCGACTCGTAGTAAAAACCCCCTTTTACGTAGTGTACTCTTAATAAGCAAGTGCATGTAAGGTGAAAAAAACGCAATAAACGGCGCAGGCATCATAATTTGAGCTCCAAATTCTACAAAATAAAATAGGCCCCGAAACCCTTTGAGACTTTAAATGTCATTAAATGGAACGTTTTTGTAAAAGCGAAGCCATTTTCCTCAAAGCTTAGTTAAGTGGCGTTAAAATAGCGTAGAAAAACTATACAACAAGTTTAGGGAAACTTCCTTATAAGATTGTCCCAATACAAAAACAACACGGGGGAAGGCGAGCGTGCATGGTAAACAATTGAATTTAGTTTATAAGGAAGTCGTATGTTCTCCGTACAGCTCAGAAGACGAGTTACGTTTTTCTGTAACAGTTACTGTGTCAAAACTGCTGGACCAATTTTATGAAATTTATATGAGACCTAAGTATAAGGAGCCGTTCATCCATTTGAAACATAATTATAGTTGGCTAATTTAAAATCAACGCGTTGAATTTATAACCTTATTTTTTTGAGTTGGCTAAATAATACGAGTAGGTTCCTATTTAATAACATAAAAGTTATGTTATAGTCAATATTTTTTACAAATATAAGGCGTTGATCAATTTCTTTGCTTCCACGAAAATATTAGGAAAAATATGGTATGAATTGAAAAAGTTTGGCGAGGAAAACTCAAACAACGACGTCAAGGTATTGTTAAAAACGTCTCGGTACTTCATAAAAGAAAATTGCTTGTACCTATTTCTTCAACGATATATTTGTACAGAAGTTTCTTTAGTAGGTATCTATCGATATTAGACCAATATACAAAATAATAAAATAACTCATCAGCTCACTCTATTCGCCGTCCGATTTTACTCGGAAATAAAGGTGAAACATTGAATAGCTTGAATAGTACAAATATAAAATAACCACTAAATACAAGGTGTATCGGCAAGGTGTAGTAATATTGAAATGTGGGTATGTGTACCTGGTGATGAATCATTTGCCAGGGTACTAAAACCTGAAATCGATAATCGATTTTTTCACTCAAATTGACAAAATAACTAAATATTACAACCCTAACATGATACGGATGACGTCACGTTACGCCGGTCACACAACGCTTGCGCGATGCAGGATTTCTTAGAAACGGCCCTGGCGCCATCTAGTAATTTTTGGTGGAACTTTTACGAGTAATGCCGCCGGCTAGAGGTGTACAGTCTTACCCAACTTATATGGTGCGTCGTGAATCTTCGTTCGCGCAGAAAATAAAGTATGGTCCGAAGATTAACGAAAGAATGCTTAACACTTACAATCAACCTAAGATCACTATTATAAGGTTCATAATACACTGCAGCTGTTAGTTCCATCTCACTCATGCCACGCGGCGATCGCTAAGATGGCGGGGCGGCTGCCGACCAATAGCGGTCAATAGCATTTCCCGCGCTTTGAAAATTCATCTTCTGCGCAGGTAGAACTGCGATGTGCAACAGCTGCAGTGTATTATGAACCTTATAATAGTGATCTTAGGTTGATTGTAATTGTTAAGCATTCTTTCGTTAATCTTCGGACCATACTTTATTTTCTGCGCGAACGAAGATTCACGACGCACCATATAAGTTGGGTAAGACTGTACATGTTAGCCTATGCCTCAAGTTCACTGACATTGCCCAGCTGATAACTAGGGTTGAACGATGGTTAGTTTTGCAGTAAACTTTGACGTGTAATAAATAATTCATTACCGTAACTACTTACAGATTTATAGTACCTCCAGACTACTTCGAAATATGTATGTGTATGCGTAGTTTCAGTATTACTACACCTTGCTGTTACACCTTGTATATTACCAACACATACTTCTTAAATACATGGAAATACATTAAACTGGAAAAGTTACTATTTTTATGATCGTCAATGTGTTTTGAGGTCATAAACGTAGATTGAAGTTAGTTCAAGTGAGGTAATGTACTGCCAACATATATGTATATGTGTATGTATGTATATTTGAAATGTTTAATGGTAGATAACAGAAACTTTCCACACAAATCACCTTTAAAAAGGTCACTGCCTGCAAACTTAAAAATCTAAACGGCACGTCATCAACATTGAAATGCCTTAATATTTATAGGATTGGAATTTTAAATGCGTTCGGGTACGCAGCCGAGTCCGTGTATCGCAAGCAGAAATCGCCGGCAACAAATTGCGGTTGGACGAGATAAAAAAGGTCCGTCCGTCATTTTGCTAAACGAGCAGTTGGAGTGCGCCGCGGCCGACTGCGGCCCAAAAAACGACGAGACGACCCTCGCCCGGACTTACAGCCCTGTCTTGGGCAAAAATGATACCGATGTCAATTTCTATTTACGATATGTCCGAACTAGCTCTACGCCGTAGAGGGTTGCTCTACGCCGTAGAATAGCGTAGATAGCTCTACGTCACTAGCAGCGTCTGCGAGCTACGCACGCTTTGGTCACGAAAAATTGAAATAAACATTTCGCACACTCGTTCCTGCGTAGGAAAGAATGTGAATGTGACTATTATTCAAATTGCGGTATCATTGCTTTTTATTGCTTACCGCTTTCGGCATCAAGTATTTCCGCTAAAAGCAAGGATTCGACGAAATGAACAGCAAAATAACTTTAATATGTTTCTTCAAGATCAAGACATCGTTCTTAATATTTCCAAGCGTATCTTGCTTGCAGGGCGGGCAATTTATATGTAAATGGTAGACACGAACAAAGATATCCGCAGGCCCGTGATAGCAGTCATATTGCGTGCGTGTACCGGGGCCCATAAAACATAGTAAACTGCACAAATAGGTTTCTAGGCTACAGAAACATATTGGAGTTTCGTTCAGATCTTTTGCATTTAGAATTCCATTCTCAAAGTACTCGACTTCATATGGCACGAACACCAAATAGCACAGAGTTTGAAAAATAAGTACCTAACATGAACGGTTTCCTTTTAGACCAACCATGCTTGAACAATTCTATCAACCTCCATTTTTCGTTTAAGAAGGGAACTATTTCAACAAAGGAAGCTCATGTGACAATGTTTCGACATAAATAGATACATACCGTGCTCTGCAAATTTCACGGTTATGCTGACCCTTCTGAACCTGACGTCAGGAAAATAATAAATTGAATAGACAAAGTTATACCACCCTGTCATTAAAAAAGTTGCAAAGGTAATTTTTCAACTTTACGGAGAATAAGTTGGCCACTCTGCTACTGCCGTCATAATTTGCAATATTTTACGCTTCTACTACTCGACTTTTGCTAATATATCAAATCTAAAGCCACTTTGTGTTCTTAATAATTTCAAACTGCTGAACATTACGCTATAGCGGCGGTACTGTAATGTAAATTTCAAACGGTTACAAGTTAAATTGCCTCTCCCCATAATTGTGCGGATAAATCCGTGTTTAATTCGCCCAAACGTAAAGTGATTTAAATAACAAAGTATTCAAAATCAACTGGAGACCACTTAAATCAACCGGTAACTGGGCTTAATGCCCTTAATAGAGTTAAAGCTATTTTTGCGCATTAATCTGTTTCAGCAAAACTGTCGGATTTACTGGACAATAACATTAAATCAACATGAAGTTATGGCGAGAATACGCAACGGGAACGCGACGACATCGTCTCGACAACGGAAAGGCAATTTACAGCAACAATAAAAGTATCGCTTTTATTGTCGAACACACAATTCGTTTGGACAGCTGTAATTGCGAACTCTCTCTCTGTCTATTGGTCCCGTAATTTAGCCCCACTGGTTTAGCATCACGCTCGCTCACACGGACGGATCCTATTTATTTCAGTAGTTGCGGCTCGCAGACTATAATGTACGTAGAAACAATAGAAACTGCAACTTACTTCTTCTTTACTTACTTACATATTTCTTGATTCAGAATCGATGTCAGCAGTGGGCGTTGTTGTTGCACAATAACTAATCAGACACTATTATATTGGGCACTGTGAATGTTCGTTGACATCGTACTCATTGGTCAAGTTCGCCAATTCACTCCACACGTGGACTGCTGCTGGTAAGTTAAGCACATACTTTCGCGAACAGAAAACATATTAAATAGATAAAAACCGGTCTAATTTGCGCACAAGCTAATATTAAAATATGTAATTTTGACCCTACCTCGATGTTACGGCTGAGTTACATCAACCGTGATCAAGAGAAGACTGGAGAGAGCGGGTATCATCGTCTGGAGTGGCAGGTGTTGTTTCCAACTACCCGCGTTTATTCTTGCAAAACGTCGAGTTAAAAGTCAAAGTTATATATTTTGATTATTGAAGTTTATACTTCTTTAGGCGCGTTATGAAAAAATGATGAGAGTGAAATTTTAAGATGCGCGCGCACCTGTGACACAAAATTAACAGTATGAAGTTAGGCGCGTTATGAAAAAATGATGAGAGTGAAACTTTAAGTTGCGCGCGCACCTGTGACACATAATTAACAGTATGAAGTTAGGCGCGTTATGAAAAAATGATGAGAGTGAAATTTTAAGATGCGCGCGCACCTGTCACACAAAATTAACAGTATGAAGCCGTCTGCTTAACCGCTCATTAAGTCTCGAAAAAAAAGCTACCAACAAAATAGGAATTGAACCTCGATATTAGTCGCGCATGTTGGTACGATTGAATAAATAATAAATATTTATAAAAATAACTAAATAAATTTAATGAAAACTTTTTGATAAAAATGAAAAGTGAATATTAAATTAAGAAATCAATAAAAATATTTAAAAAATGACCAACCTTAAATTCGATTTTTGAATTTATTATTAAATTTATTTTTAAAATATTAAAGAAGTATAACTTCTCACGCGCGTACATAAGTACACGCACCCATTTTTTATAGTTTGTGCGTGATTAGACCCGTTTTAGATAGATAATAAACACATACCTACTCTTACTAAGTTTCTTAGTAACAGTGTAAAGTAATGGGGTCTCTTCCCTTAGATTCTTGCCGACAACTAGCAGGGAAAGAAAATACTTTTCGTGCCCTACCTGTGTTTTAAAATACGCCCTGTTAAGATAGCACCAAGAAACTTTACGAGGTTTCTATTTATTCACGCAGCTGTTTTACTTAAGAACGTTGTATTTTATGGAGTCACTTGCACATTATAAACTGGTTTTTAAGTAGGTATATACAATTTAACTAATACCTTAAAGTATTAAAAACTAGAATAATAATATTTTTATAATTATTATATTTGCTATTTGGAATGCATTTTTGGCTGAAAATGTACTCGCTCAATGTAAGCACAAAAATACGATCGGTTGTGATAATATGAAGTTTATTAAAAACATAATATACGTTATTTTGTAATGTAGTAGTTAGGCATACTACAAATACTAGTTAAAGTATTTTTCCCTTTGTTTTTAGGCATTTTGCCTTCATGTTACCTGATAAAGACCAATGAGGCGGTTGAAGATAGAGTGCGCGTGCCTAAAAGATATCCGGTAGCCAAACCGCAAACAAATTGTTACCGGTTTCGTTTCGGAGTCGCTCGGCCAGGAAGTATATATACGAGTATTTAGTCATACAATTCAAGCAAATTCTTACAGAAAAAAATACATTTTAAATTTTTATGTTTACTTATACTTTATACTTATCTGTATAAAGAGAATTGTTACTATTTAATTGACGTTGACGGTTCAAATAAGTCTTGATTTATAAACGACTTTTTGTTTATTATAGATGTGAATTAGAACATAACAGTTCAACCAAGATATCTAAAATTTATCTATGTATATTTGGTATTTTATATAAGTAGGTATTTATTAGACTATAGACCTTACATATAAATGCCACTAAAGGACTTAAGAGACCAGTATAGCGGTTTTAATAGCGATAAGACGTAGACATAAATGTAACGCCCTTCAAAGAGAAGATCACAAAGAGTCTCATCATTTCTCCTGAGAGGATGGTACTGCAATATTATGCTAAAAGCCTTGTCGGCTCCTAACAAACCTGCGGGCACAATTTCTTATTCCAATGCATCTTGTTTGTGGAATTGAAAGCTTCACACATTTCAAATGCACATTGGTATTGTGAACCTCTATCGTTTTCCAAGCATTTTTATTTTATTCAGTTTGCATTACCAGCAGAGTGCCTATTTCGTACGTGTCTGCTTAGACTTACATTATGTATTCTGTAAGTACAGGATCGTATAATTCCACATAGTGTTAACGTGGTACAGGGGCATGCTTCTGGACGCAAATATCTACAACCGTTAGGATTCGAATTATTTAATTTGTAAACCTACGTGATACGTATTTATATTTCGGTGTCACCAGAGTAATGGTCAATAATTTATGCACCACCCATTTGCACTAGTACGTAAATAGTACGTGCCTACATTATTCCTTATAATGTTCCAGAATTGGTATTCTTACTCGTTCCATGAGAACTACAAACCTATTGTATATTATAATGAATCATATAATATGTAGCATTATAGTCAAAATCATGGCTCTACATACCAAGAAACATCCTTTTGAGAAGTGCTTGTAAATTCAGACCACTGGTATGTTTTGCCACAAATGAACATAATTATACTCTTTAGCAATGTAAGAAAAACAAATGATGATCATTAAAATTTAATTTAAAACGTACGAGTCATATGTGGAACTCGTACTTTTCAGTGCATGTTGGTGGATACGAGAGCGAACCATCATTAAAAATGTTAACGATCAGCATCTACCTTCAAAACTGAGAAAAAATGGTCAAGTGTATTTATACATGTAGGTATACACACACATGACGTACTTTTTAGTTTTTAGATTCGCATTGTAACTGCAATTCTTATTATTTTTAGAAAATATTATACTATCTTTCTTTTTCTTCTTCCATGAGATGTTTTAACCATGCCCAAATACTAATAATAAATGCAATAAGTGCAACTATATTAAACTACTTCTATTCTAAATGATCAGTTAAAATTACCATGTGTCTATTACCTATTACCAAATATCTATAGAAGTAATAACACGCTTTACCAGTTTAATCGAATGATTTGGGTTCAGAATATACCTACGTCAATCAACGTAGAAATGTGGCCTTCGCTTTCAAATGTAGATAATATCCAGTAACGTCAATTATAGGAAACATCATAACTTGTGGTCTCGAACTCATATTTTGCTAAGGTTTGTTTAACATCGCGAACTGGATACCTGCATTGAACTACCTAATATCTCGTATAAAGTTCCTATAATACAGTTTACAGTCACTGAATATCCGTTCTGTTTATTGTTCACAAGCATTCAGCCGGCGGCAAGACCTAGGTAAGTGATATTGGATATTGCCGTTCAGTAGCTAGTACAACATATCTTACCATGTAATAGCGTGAAGGGTGCCTACTGTAGGGAGGCCCGCACAGTGCAATGTGATGTGGATTAAAGCTTTGGGATTGTCACTGTAGCGATTTTTAGGCGAAAACTAAGAGAATAATTTCCGTTTCACGACATAATATGTATACCTAACAGACATTGTATGCATAAAAATATGAAGTATCGATTAGACTTGGACTACAACCGTCTTACCACAAAAGTTTAAACCAGAGTTAAACAGATGATTCTAAATATTTTCACCACAAATCGACGTCTAACCCTACGTTTTTCTAACTCAATAACAAATTCACAAGTAAAATAATTAGAAATGCCAGGATTGAGTAAGAAACTGCGAGTAATAGACGTCGATTTTGTAGAACGAAATTTGAGAAACATCTGTTTAACTCTGGTCTAAACTTTGGTGGAAAGACGGTAAAAGTTCAAAACAGACAAACTGATTTACAGATTATGTCTCCAGTTGGTCTCGTCTTTTAGTTTAGCTCAAAAGAAAATAAAGTCACACGTACACTTAAGTGACATAAGACGTTGTTAATTATTACAATTTCGTCAATAGTAATGTCACCACCACATGCCAACTGTTTCCACACAGACAGGCTCCAAGTTCCAAGCCATTAAATTTTTAATCGAAACGTCTGCAACATCATTTTAATCAACAAATACAATCTTAATTGGCATTTTTCCTTTCCCATGACGTGGCTCGGCGGGTGTGTTGTTTTCTTGTTTACAAAGGGGCATACAAGCCCTGAGCCCGCCTTTGTTCGCGTAATTACATTGTCGCTTTCGCACCGCACCTGTCGCCGTCGAACGCCACTCACAAATTTTGAAAGCATAATATAGTAAAGATACTTTCAGCTTATTAGATTGTCATCAACACTTGGCACCATGTGGTTTGTGTGAGTGATAAATTCTTAGTGTGTAGTATACCCACGTGCTCATCGTTGTTTTTTGCGAGGAGTAAGATAAAAGAACTGTAGTAAATAATACATTGTAATCAGTATTTGTCAACTTTGCAGTACGCTTAAAGTATCAATGGAAATACATTGTAGATTTTCCTGGCCAAAACTCTTCTTGAAGGCGTATCGTGGCTGAGTTTGACAAACTATAGCAGTGTTAAATTATTAAACCTCATTATAGAAGTTATGTCTAATATCTTTTATTTTACTTACATCAGAGTACGGCAAGTAGGTACGTAAGGCCTCTAAGGTACGTAACTCTCTACGAGTTACAAGAAGAGCAGTCTCCCATTACAATTTTATTACACTACATACTCGTTATAGTTCTAAAAAACAAAACAATACCAACGACGTCATAGTGAATGCTCTGTAAAAGCATAACAACCACTCCTTCGAGGCTCCATAATTCAAATACGAAACCAGACACATAAATAGGATAACCTCCAGACTGAAACTAGGTAGGTATTTGGTGGATTTGCGTCAACTAAGGTTACGTTAGCCTTAGATAATGATTAACTTTAGTTGAAATTGTAGAAGTTAGGGTAACTCCGGTTGGCGTGATTGGCCCTTACCACCGAACTAGTGCTGCTCTCTTTCAAATTAAATTAATGAATTTATTACCAGTCCTTTTTACTACTTTTAGTACAGAATATGAATTTACATATTCACAGATTGCAAACTACCGCCGAAACTATCCGATTATTTTACGTAGTCACTTAAAACTCACTCTGTTCATTGTCAATTAATTTTTCACTGTAAAATCTAGAAACTATACGAATGAATATAGATATATACAAATACTACCTACAATATACGAGTATAAATGCTACTAAAGAACCGTTATACAAAGCTACTGAAAGAAAATATGGCAAGTTGTGCTAGACGTTAGCGATCGCGAGCAAACTAGGTGGCTTGTCGCGGCTGTATTATGTCAAAGCGAGATCGTTATTTCTGCTAAGACTCCGCTACTTTGTCGTTTAACTAACTGGGTAGGTACTCATAATTTTAATTGGATAAAACGAGTTGCTGTATTCAATCACTTTTTTGTCAGATTTTGTTAGAAATCACTTGTCTATTCAATCTATATAATTATTATTATTATATTACTCAGGTAAATATTATAACGGTTAGTTTAGTAATAATACAGCTAATGCGTATATATTTTATACTGTTTTTAGTAGGTACTTGTTGTTATAGCGGCAACAGAAATACGTCATCTGTGAAAATTTCAACTGTCTAGCTATCACGGTTCATGCGATACAGCCTGGTGACAGACGGACAGACAGACAGACAAACAGACAGACCGACAGATAGACAGACAT
The DNA here is from genome assembly GCA_905147375.1 of Hylaea fasciaria. NCBI lineage: Eukaryota > Metazoa > Arthropoda > Insecta > Lepidoptera > Geometridae > Hylaea > Hylaea fasciaria. The sequence continues at coordinate 6,590,976 of LR990201.1, forward strand.
ATAGACAGACAGACAGTAAAGTCTTAGAATGGGTCACGTTTTACCCTTTGGGTACGGAACCCTAAAAATCAACTTTTAACCGAAAATATACAACTAATGAACTGTTTCGGAAGGGTGTGATCAAAAAATAGTGCTGCCAGTCTTATAATGGTGCCCGCTAATATTAATTTATTTTACAGAGTAGTTGGTGTGTAGTTATTTTTCTCTTCACACGTTTTTGCATCTTGCAATTTTACGCAACTTAATTGGTTGACCCCCATTATTTCGACCTGTGTGCCTAGTGCGAATTTTGTCAATTTATTTACGCGCTCGGTCCGTTTGGCGTAAACTTGAAATTGTATGGAATAAAAGCAGCGCCATCTAGCGTCAGTGAATCAGTCACTAGATGGCGCTGCTATTATTCCATACAATTTCAAGTTTACGCCAAACGGACCGAGCGCGTAAATAAATTTTCAAAACTCGCACTAGGCACACTGTTGTATAACTGTTTCGTGAACGTCACTTTGGTAACTGATAAGTAGCTTTTCCTCCACATTCATTTTCCCTTCCAATTCACGCGAGAGGTAAATACTGCTTCGGTATAAACGTGAGTGTTGATTCGTCATTAATATTTTACATAACCATTCAGGAATTCATTCATTTGCGTTCTGGAAAGTGCAAATACTGTAACGTTATACACGATGATTAAACGTTTGCGTGGCCTAGTATAGGCTGTGTTTATACTACTTGTCGCTCAATCAACTGTCGCATCATCATTAATGCTACGTATTCATTGGTAAAATAACATTTCAGCCACAATATTCACGGTAAACTAATGAATGAGTAACATTACGTTTTTTTAATATATATATACCTATTGTTATGTATAAGCTTTTTTAAAGTCTGTTGTTGCCGTTTTGTGGCATTATTCATTGTTTCTATCGAATAATGGAAAATAAATAGAATAAATTGAAATTCATTTATTTCAACATCAAAAGAATGCACAATCGCATTTCACTTACAAACGACCTTATCAACGACGTCAGTTCATTACAGTTATTTACAATTCTTAACGTCTAAATTTCACTAGTTAATCATCAAATGATACATTACTTTTTTTAAATGTTTAAACATTGTAATACGATTTACACTGTAGTATAATGGGTATTGAAAATTGTCTACTAGTTTCGATACAGTAAAGTTTTAAGCCACTCGGGTCTCGGATGCTGGGGCTTGTATTCGGGCGGACTGAGCGCCAGAGGCGACGCCGCGTCGGCCAAAGCGACCGAAGACGACGTTTCAGTGACCGCCACACTAGGCTTACCTTTTAAAATTGACCGTAACTCATCATTCTCCACCGCTCTAGTCCTTTGCAAATTCTCGCGCGTCTCCTTCATTCTCGAGAGCTGCTCCCTGAGCGTCCTATATTCCTCCAAAAACTTTTCTAGTTGCGATGCGCGGAAGTCGTAGTCCTCCATCGTCTGTCCCGTACGTGAGTAGTCCCGGAGTCCGGATAAATCAAGCAACGGAGTGGCGGACGGCACCGTGGGCTGCTCCCTCGAGGGCGACGCGGGCAGGCTTGGATTTCGACGAATACGATTCCCTCCGGTGGAGAGATCTAAAAAACTATTCGACCGCCTGCTACTGGCTCGCTGGCGCAGCTTATCGTATGATCTATTGTCGAGGAATGAGATGGAATCGCCGCCGGAACTGTTTCTTCGACTGTTGAGGAGCGGACTGCGACTGTCGCCGTCTTTCCTGCGGGGTATCGTATAGAAATAGTACGGGTCGTGTTTCTCCGTGCGTAGGTAGGAGGAGGCTCCTAAAGCGCTCATTTCGATGAGGTCGGGGTAGTTTTTTTCGCTGTCGCTGCCAGAGAGGTCGTTGTCGAGGCGGTCGCGGGTGCGCGCTCGCGGGCACGCGCGCTGGTTATTGTTGTAGCGACCGCTTTCTGACATTATTTCGACCTGGGCACTCATAACACTCGTCGAGTTCGAACTTTGCACTGATTCGGATGCAGCATCGGATCTGTAACAAAATAAATAACTTTGTATTTGTTATTAACTTTTTTAACTATGCTTAATCATAGTGGAGGTGAGTAGAAATATTGAATGTGTCTACTTTCATAAAAATGCACATTAATATTACGAGATTTAATACGTCAATCATTAATACGCCATACGTCGGAAGATTGGGTTCAAACGTTTACGAATATAACTCAATTGCAAGTTGCAGTTAATGGAAATATTATAGTCATAATACAGGTTAGGCACGTGACATCATGCAAATACTTATAAGCAACCTGTTAAAAAACCTTTATGTTATATTCGAATGGCATCACGTATTTCCATTTAATGCTCAGTCTGGCATCTTTTTTGCTTCTGTAATGGCATAATCATTGTTATATTCAATAAAAGTAAATGTAAGGCTCTGATCTGCATCGCTTCTTAATCACTGAATACCTCCACGGAAACACCTACGAATACATAATATTTATACAAGTTACTCGTGGAAGCTTCACAATAAGTTTTTTTTACAAATTTAGAGCAAATCTCTTTCGTATTTAAAAATTGATCAAAGGGAATAGTTGCGAATTTTTGACGTCTAATCCATAAATCATTACGCCATCAGCCAAAAGTTATTCCTCTTCCAAGTCACGAGAGCACATTTTTATTTGTTTTTCATCATCAGCCTGAAGAGGTCCACTGCTGAACATAGGCTTCCCCCTTAGACCGGCACCGAACGACAATTTGCCAATTGCATCCACCGGTTGCCTGCAACTCTTTTGATGTCGTCGGCACATCAAAAACAAAAAACAAAGAAATGGGCCGATATTTGTTTTTAACGCCATGAAATAAATTACCTCAAATTATAATCGCTGAACCGAGGAATGTGTAGATCCCGTTCTGGTGCGCTTCTGCTGACGCTGGGCTCGAACTCAGCTCGCCTCCAGCCCGCTTCAAGGGGGGGCGTCAGGGGGCGCTCGCCCTCCCCCCGGTCGCGTGGCTCCCTCCGCATGTACCCCTCGTACTCGTCCTCCGAGTCATGCAACGGCACATTCCTATAATCACCCCGCTTACGATTACTATCCGAGGATATCACTCGCGGCACTTCGGCACTGCCCTTAAAATTAGCCTCAATTTTCTCATAACTGTCATCACGGTGATTGGTCGTCACTATCTGTTCGTTCCATCTATCTAATTGTCGTTTTTTACGGGTCTCGTACGCGCACAGCCCTATTAGACACGAACTCAACACTATCACAGCGGAAACCGCCATTCCCGCCATTAGGGCACGTCCACTGAAACTTTTATTTTCCGGCTTCTTTTCTATGGCTAAACTTAAAATCACTTCCGCTTTACCAGCTCTATTTTCGGCATTACATGTGTAAGTTCCAGAGTCTTGAATGTCCGCAGACTTTATCGTTAAATTGCTAGTTTGTCCTTCACTACGTAACATAAAAGCTCTACCAGAATTGACATTTGACGATGTATTATTGCCGAGCAACCGCCCGGCGCGCACCCACCGTACTCGAGGCGCTGGCACCCCATTCACACGACACACTAACGTCACTTCTTCTCCTTCCAGCCCTTGAAAGTGACTGGTGGCTGCACTCACTTCGGGCTGACAAGCGAAATCTTCCAGATCTAGCCGATCCCATGACTGGGTCATCAATCTTGGAGGTAATGCACATTCTGGCACCACCGTTGCCGGCACATTCTTTCTTATCATCCAATCGCGTAACGGTCTCAACGCACATGTGCACTCCCATGGATTACTTGCCAGCTCTAAGCCTTTCAACGTCCTTAAAGGCGCTAAAACCGCAACATGCAACACCTGCAATTTGTTTTTACTGAGCTCTAAATATTCAAGAGACGATTCTAGACCGGCGAACCCTCGCGGCTCCACTTCCGATATTTTGCAACCACTTAGTGATAGTCGCACCAGATGGTGCAGAGCAATGAATGATTCATCTCCAATCTTTGCGATGGGATTCCCGCTCAATCTTAGTTCACGAAGCTCAAGGATCGCATCGAACGCGTGAGAGGGTATGCTATCGAGTCTGTTGCGTGAAAGGTCTAGTTCTACGAGATTGACAAGCGCTTTAAAGGCATGCTGACGTATGGTGCGTAGATTGCAAGCGGGGATGTACAGTCTCTGGAGATTGAGGAGACCAGCGTTGGAGAAGACGTCGTCGCGGAGTACTGGCAGGCGGTTTTCGGCGAGATCGAGGAGCTGAGTCGTGGGGTCGAGCCGCGGCGGCACAGCGGAGAGGCCGGCGCGCGCGCACAGCGCCGACTCCTTGCCACTACGCCATTTGCACTCGCAGTTGCGGGGGCAATCGGCGGAAGCGGCCGCCGCCAGCGCCAGCACCACGAGCGCCCACATGCTCGGCGCCACCTCACCCAGCGCCGCACCGTTCGTCTTCGGCGTCAAGCGACATCCCCTGAACTGCCTTAGACCTGCCAACAATAAAATATTCATTCAAGATATTTATCTGACTACTAAACAGTTGTACGAGCAAAGAAAAAACAAAAAAGTTATTTTAATAAGACGGCGGTGATTTCATCGCATTGCTCAAGAACGTGACGCAACGTTATCTGACCAAAATGTAAAAGTCAAGGAAATACCACGTTACAAACGATAAGTTTGTTATAATATTTCCCAAAATATAGTTGTTGACGCAACACGTTTCAACAATTCCACAACCAGAAACATGTATGTAACTGTAACCGCGCAGCTTTAAACGGAAAATAAATTAAAGGGCTTTCAAAATCATATCCGAGTCGCACCGCATGCGGAAAGAGTCCCAAACTTGCGAAAGGTTATTGTCAGTTTGATTAAAACGGTCGCACGTGTGCCTCGGCTAAATAACAGGGACTGTTCTAGTTAGGGAGGGAGTTGGATCAGATACACCTTGCTACAATTTTGAACAGTTAAGCTTTCGTGCCAAGTATTAGTTTACAGCTTTGCGGCTGTTATGCAAATACGAATAGGCGCCTAAAGTACCGCCAGCCATTGTTTCACCTCACCACCTGACACGGGTGCTTTAGAACTAGTGTAGTGACCGAGGGGGCTGCCACAGTGTGTGTATCGACACCACGCCGCTTGTTTCCAATGTCTACAGTGCTGCCTTACTTACTGGTTTGATTTGGTTGAATGAACCGAGTTATTTTCTTTAGGTTAATTTTAGGACTTATTAAAAAAAATAAGCGTAACAGATTTTGTAGAGTACATTAGCAGTTTATCAGTAGCACGTAGGACCAAGCCACTAACGACAACAAATGAGAATGAGAATACTCTTGGGAGGCATAATCAACACAGTAATAAGTTATGAATGCATATATACTATGAAAAGTCGTATACAGACAGAGTCAAAAGTATCGAGATGACAAGGCATGTACTTAAGTTTTGGCTACTATCACTGTTCATTTCAAATAGTTATGATGAGATAAATCTGGCAGTTAAAAGATACCTACCTATAAGTACCATCGCTGGCAATGTCATCGGTCATGAGCTTCACAAAACTTGACGTGCATAATTCCTGTGGTTTCTTTGTATTAAATACCTGTTAATAGATTAATAATTTGATTAAAGATTAATGGTAATTTCTCATAATTATATTGTTCGTGTAAAAGTTAATGTTTGGCAAACTTTTGTCAGTTTGTTGAAGCATCTCACGTTCACGCGGCTAATCACCCTGCTGGGGGGAAAAATCCGCTTGGATCGGCGAATGCCTATCCGCCTGTGCTCGGTTAAAGACTAGATTACATAGAGTAATCTTTGATCTATAGTAGGTAAAGTATATAGTAGAGTAAAGGTAAAGTATATAAGTATAGTACTCTAGACTTTGCACCGCGGCGCGTGGCGGTTGGTAGTGCATTGTTATCGTACTTGAACACGTTGAATTAACATACATTCATCAGGCAACTGGGACCACGGCCCTAGTTTGAAAGCGGTCCCAGATACCTACTCCACAATTTTTTTAACTTCCAACATGAAAAAAATACAAGAGGAGATACAGAACTATAATATAATTTCCTTGAGTTACTTTAATACAAAGAAATGTAGTTTTAAAACAATATCTGCAAAGTAAGACTATATTTACCTACATACCGTTGTTTGTCACTTGGAATCACGCAATGCTCGCGAGTTGCGTGTTCTGTATTTTCACATGCGACTTTCATTGTTTGTTTACACGATTTTTGCGTGGTAAGCCAACCACTGGGATTTATCTTTAGCGCAACCCTAAATCATTGCATTAAAAGCTATTTTTCAACAAAAAGTTTTATCTATGCGGTCGATAGTGGCGTGGATTCATAGAGTAAGGTCATGATGTACAGGTATTAGTTTTAAAGTTAACTCGCGTATTATACAACGACCCACATATTTTGTACAGCATATTATGACCTCAATGACTTTAGCCGTTTGTAGGGGCTGAAAAATTACAATTATTCAGTCTTAATAAAATTTGCATACCTACTGTCACTTTACCTTTATAACACATACTTACTCGTAGGTAGGCATCTTGAATAATAAATGCGCTTTCACTTAAAAGTGCCTTCATAAAATGTTAATGAAGATTTTTGTTTTGCAAGACGGTAATAAACCTTAACGTACTTATTTAAATGCGACATGATCCAACATCTCGATCCCTGAAATCTTTGAATAATTTAGCATCAATTGGATTGCTCCGATGGCCGAGGTCGCTCATGAAAAATTAGAGTTCGGGGGGGCGATGTTCTTTCACAACTCGCTAAGTAATTTTCTTTAATACGGAACCATTGAGTGTACTTCATTTATGGGGGAAAATTTCCCATTGAATGTATCCCGAAGTTAAATGTGCCGATTATTTACGACCGCGCGTTCGCACTCCGACCTTTCCAAGTCTCAGAGGGAAATGTAAGCGCGTTTTTATTGCGCCTCCTTTACTGAAACGTTGAAATTAAGCTACGTTTATGTTACTACCCGACTTAAATAAGACCGCTTGCGGGACATTGGGATTAGTTATGAGAATAATATTATGTTTTTAACTTCCTCGGCTTGGCGGCTTCGCTTCGGTCAGGGCGAGATAAGATAAATGAACTGGAACGGTGAGCACTGGAGTCACAATGTATGCAATTAGTTCTGCTTTTTCTACCCATTTGGGCGATTAAACCAATCCTTCATGTTATTAAAAACTTACTTTTATGTATCTACTAGGGGCTGTCAGAAAATGTGTGTTCGTAACATTGTAGAATGAGCAATTGAGCATGCCTAGACAAGCGTACGATGTTTATTATTTTTAACCTTTGGTGTGTTTTTGTCTAGCTCATAGGTAACCGAACGTTTTTTCAACTATGAAGCTTTCGGTTTTCTATGGCCTAGCCTATGGTAGGATTAATTGTGTTTGTCAGAGCAAAGAGACGTACCTAGGTGTTATTGAAAGAACTAAAAGGACCGGTTAGATTGCAGGTTGCTGATGACCACATCGCGAGTACTGAGCTGATGAAGCGAGGGTGCCGCGGCAGCAGCCGGCAAAGCGGTGGGAACATATCAGCATTTGAGTACCCCGCTTACACGATGTAAGAAATATCAACTAACTTGATTTGTTTATAATCTACCTAATAGTAATTGTAATCAAGCAAAGTAACTACAATGTATATTGAAGACACATCTTTATACGAAACACTTCCGCAGCACTGTAAATACACGGGTTGAAACGTTGATGAATATATAACAAATATTGCAATAAAATTGTTTTCGAATAAAGATATGGGATGTAATAAAAAGTCAAACGTTTTCGTTGATACAAAAATGAGCAATATGATATATCTACTCGTATACTCGTAGGTAACCCATTGGGCAATCCCAAGAGATTATGTAGGTGACCTCTTTGGGGCCGTCGACTGTATGGCGTTTAGGTAGACATCAGAGACCGTACTCCAAAAACTATGCACAGATTAAAAACTTTGTTTGGTGTTTTGTTGTGTTGATGTTTGTTTTGTTTCGCAAGTCTTTGTAGCTAGTTCTATAGTTTTCTAAAGTTTCACACCGCCGCCGGTGACTATTTCATACTATGGGAGATTATTTTAATACTTTACTCAAACAAACAAGGACAAAGTTAAGTAATTAAAATAAAATAAGCCTTCTCATGTTTGTTGGTATGAGCTCATCTCGGCACGTATATCCTTATAGCGTTATTAACGATACAAGTGGTGCCACGATGACGAGAGATAAATTTTTGTGTATGTGTACCGAGAGGGGAAGACGAATTATTTCTATTGCCTCGTAAACTTGAACCCGTACGAAAGGTGCTGATAGACACATGATAAAGATAAGGCATTTACTTTGAGCAGGAATTTATCAACAGTTTTGATATCGCGCGATATCGATAAAAATCGTGGTTGATACAAATTGCCCTGTCAGCGTTAGACTCGGAGAAAATTAGGGAATCTCGTCTCTCCACCAGATGAGTACTCACGAATACAATACATAACGAATTAAATATAACAGGCGTAACCTGATTTTCAAAGTCAAGCTCAAAGTTCGTAATTACAAAATCATTAATTTCACGACGACACTTCACTCGAGCATGAGAGGGCAATATCTTCTGACGAAAATGCTTTTCCGACTCCAGATATTGGTTTGGTTTTATGAAAACATCTTCAAAATAAGCCGTAAATGGGTTAAAAGTTAGTATTTCATTAAATACGCGTTATATACGAGTATATAATTATGTACGAAACAAATGTTTTGCCTAAGATTGTTGAACATATTGTGTGCGACGATTCACTGTGTATTTACGATGATTATAATTAGTTTTTTATAAGTACGACAGAGTGTAACGACCGTAACAGTTATTGCAGTGCCACCTACAAATTAAAACTGTGTCGCATGCTTATAACGTCTATAAGTATTTGTATGTTGGTATATTTTATCATCATCATCATTATCGTTAGCCTAAACGTTCTCAATGTTCCGTTCATTTTGTAATAGTTACTGTTTAATAAAAATATAAAAATAAAAGCCAAAAGGAAGAAAAACGATGAAGTACTAACACAGAAAATAAAATAAATCATAGTAGTTATCGCACATATTTTATAATTTAATGTTTTTCAATGATATCATATTCTTGTTCAGTAAATCTTATGTCTCCTAAACTATAAAAAATCTAAAGAATGTGTTTTATTGCGTTTTATAGAAGATATTTTTTTATAGAATAGTAATAGTTTTTATAATATTGTCGTTTCTTACGACTGCAATAAACTTATACCTATATACAAGTATGCTCATGCTCAATGCTCATTCAACCGTCGCACGTTCGCGTCACTGGTCACAACAAAGTTACATAATACTTGTTTCTTCCAATACTCGTATGTAGGTACAGAAATACTTTTGGTAATCGTACACATATAGAAGTAAGCTGTGCGACCGAGCTTCACTGAGTATTTTTTTTAGGTAAGTATAAACCCCTTTTATTTGAAAGGACGCCTATATAGTTATAAAGCAAAATTAACCTCACATAAATACAAAATGGAAATCGTTAGAGTCATTTCTTACACGAATGCGAGCCACGAATCGCTATTGAATAGTTTTTGGTAAATGTACCTACATGAATGTAGGTTGAATTTGTACAACATTTTCTACACACTTACTACAGATGTGTCTAATGAATTTGACGGACAATCAATGCAGGACCGGTAGTATAAAAAGCGCTGCCGTTGCATAGAAACTCTCGCTTGTGCAGCAAAATACCTAAAAAAATTACGTCAAAAAGCGTAAGATAGCGCCATGTTCGGTGATGAAAGAAATTTGTGCAAAGTAGAAATAAATTGCTTCAAAGCTGGTTAGAGACGTGTTTTTATTTTGGGCTTTTTACTGTAGGTACTTAATTGTAGTCACAATTAGGTACATCACTAACTATTATCCTACTTATAAACTAGATTAGCTTATAGAGTAGGTTCCGTGCGCCTTTATGTGATATACACCTTTCTCATGGAAAGACACTGTAGTAAGTATGTGCTAATCAAATTTAACTGATATTAAACTTTTACATAATTATATGCAATACTAGCAAGAAATTATAGCTATTACCAAACCTTTAACGGGAAAGAAAGTAAAAAGGTACCTATTAATATTGTATTGAAATGATTTCTATAATACACAACTATGTACAATAGGCACGTATACAAAATAATATGAGTCGTAAGTAGTAAAAGGAAGCGTTTTAATCATTGGCGAGCAATAAAATCTGAAAATGACCCACACCAAAGCCGCGAAGGCCTTGCGGTGGAACTATAAAACCGTTAATAAAATTTATAATAAAACCCACGAAATGTGCTTTACTGTGGCATAAAAGCTCAGCGTGAATTCTTTATATAGTGTTAAAGTTTATACAGAAGCTTTGCTGAAACTTATCGTAGTATTACATGTGTGTTATCATTAACAAGCTAAAAGTAACCACAATGAAGTTTGTAAAACTGACAATAAAAATACAACAAAAAAGAATTAGCTAAATTAGTCCAGCCGTTTACGCATGATGCCATGACCAAGGGAAATAGGGGTTCATTTATATACATAAATATAATAGAAGACAGTAATAGGTAACAAATATGAAGAAGAAGATGAAAAATACACGTTACGATCACAAGCATAGAGCCTGACCCCTGACTAGGATCTTACGTTGTTACTGTTGTCAAAGTCCAGATCATAGTGATCGTAGTTATTGATAACTACGAGCCATATTGGCCCCTAAATACAAAAACGCTGAGCAAACGCGTGTGAATGGTTCAGGTGCGGGAATCGAGCCCGTCATTGAAAATCTATATTATTATAGCTAAATTCCTGGTGGCTAACATTTTTTTTGTCTTGAGATATTATTCCTTACACACCACTGCGTTGGCTATAACGACCGTCGATCCTCGGGTCCATACCTACTCCATAGTATATAATATACTCCGCCATTTATTATTATCAGTTCCGGGTCTATCGTTAATCTTCCGATAATTATGTCAAGAGGAAGGATTTCCGTGAACCCTTCTTGAGATGTCATTCTGAATAGAAATGTGAGCTTCTACCGTAATAGTAGAGTGCCTAGTCTCTATTCTAATTTGATTTGATAAAGAATAGGTATAAAAATCTATCTACACATTTGAATAGCCGCCGATAACTTACAAAAACTTCGATTTTCCCGTTAAGAGGCATACAAGAGCTACTGATGTTTCACAATCCGACTGCAGCGCACGAAGAAACAGCGGGGAAACGGCGTAATAAAAGTTTCAGCTACGTGACCTTCAACTACCATCTCTCACTACCAAAGAATATTGAACTATTAGAACGTAAAGAAGTTACGCACCAGCGATCTGTTAAATAAGCGGGTTATCTAATAAAAGCTGGTCATTATTTTATTGTAAGAAAAATATGTAGGTACATAACCGTTTAGACTTAAATAAAATATTATACAATCAATGTAGGTACTCGTATTTAGATGTGAAATTTTATTTTCTCATTCCAACCCACTATATTAAAAAGCTAAATTAGATGAACGATCCACCTACTAGGTACATTAACAGTTTTATTATTTAAGTGATAAAATCCCAGAGTCCAAAATATAAAAGTTCTTAAATAATACTATAATCCATACTAATATTAGAAATGTGAAAGTCACTCTGTTTATTGTCTGTTTGTTGCCTTTTCACGGCTAAACAGCTGAACGGATTTCGATGAAATTTGGTAGGTTAAATAGATTGGACCTATGAGACGGACATAAGCTATCTTGTGTCTCAAAAAGATTGACACTATGCGACATTGACACACTAGGCCTGTGGGAGCAAGAAGACATTACTTTGTGTGAGCATATCCGCGATATAATCGCAGCGTAATCGGGCGTTGCCGTTTCGTATAATGTAATTAAATAATATGTAATTCAAAATAATAAAATAAGCGCCAGGTGACGTATCCAATTCAGTGCTGCCAGAATCTTGCACGTGGTAGATTTTGTGTCACTTACTACATTATCACATTTACTCTCGTACTATACTATAGCCGAATGTAATTTTGGATATTTTTTCTTAAAAGATATGAATAATATGTATTGTAGAACGTGTTTACTTTGAACAAGTTAATTAATTATATGGGTTTCAAGTTTCCAACGATATCATCAACAAAGAAAACTAATGAGCAAGGTATACCAGTAAACAGATAAGAGCAAAAGAGACTTAAATAATTAAATAAGTATTTTATCTTAAATACCTACGTAATTTTATTAAATATATTTAAATAATTATAGCAATTACACGATTGGTTCCTGACGACAAAGACGACGCGATAACGATAAGACGTGTTCAATCAAAGCAGAGTACAATTGTGGTACAACTGGTACAGTACTTTTGACTGTTGTGCACTGGCAAGGCAATACAGTAATTATCAACTGGTACCTCCTTGATCGTGACGTGACACTGTCTGTCAGTGTCAGATTGTCACGTTTCGTTCTCTGTAGTCACCGGCTTTGGGGTAAATAAAAATTGTAAGATTCAAGAGTTGACGATATTTCATATTATGTTCAGTGTTGTGAAAAGTGAAAACCGTTTTATTTTTCTATCACATACGTATTAAGAACATTCCAACATTTTAAATATAATTATTTTGATTTTTAGGTTGGGTCGGAGAGTTCCTGTTTTCACGGACGATGCTAAAAATATATAGAGCAAAAACATCAAAAACGAGCTCACAGTTATTCTGGACCTGTATGTAGCTGAAAACGTGTTCGTTCTCCGCTCAAGCGTTTCCATGGCGAAGATGTTTCGTAAGTATTGAACCCATTGTTAACGTGCAACAAATTTCTTGGTACAAAGACCAACCTGAAAATTGTGTACTGTGCAGATTGTTATTTCTTTTATACAGACGAGATGAAATGATTGTAATGTAAAACTGTGATTATTTATGTTCAGTTGTTATGTACCTCTACTCAAGACATTATACGCTACTACAAAAATGAATAGGGGTGGTGTAGTAGGTACCAAACGTAGCAAATAACGAAGCCCTATAGTACATCCAAATTTGTTTAGGAATTTAAAAGTTATGGTGTTATTTTGGATTACAGGTACAAGGGCAGCTAAGAATCGCAAGAAAGAAAAAATGTTACTTTGTATATTTCATTTCACCAGTGGAACCTATACCTACCAGAACTTGTTCTGAGAAGGGATAAAAAAATGCAAAATGCATAGATTTTTAATATAGGATATCTGTTAATAAATATTTTTGAACCTAATGTAATCTTTCATTTCACTAATCGATCTATAGTATAATACGCAGTCATAGCCCGAACTTATTGAGCTTCGGGCTGCACCACGATGCACCCCACTGCACGATGACTGTCAAAATATCCTCATTGACTTGCTGTTAGAAAGCGTATTGATTGTGGTTCTAATAAGCAGAAAAACTAGGTGGGTAATCTAGGCGCAATGGATAACCAAAAGGTCAAGAAAAATATTTTCCAACAAAACCAAACTACGGCGATTGAGAACCGAACTCCGGCTCGTCGTATCATAAATCTATCATAGTTACAACTAAGGTAGGTTCACCTAATAAGGACCACGTTTTTACAAATCCCTATAAATCTGATTTTAGAAGCGTTTCAACTGAAAAAACATCTAAAATTATAGAAATTGCTCATATTTGTAGTAAAAACATAAGACAAAAATCATTTATCATAAGTAAATTAATGACAGAAACAGTTAAAAAAAAACATGTCAATGGACCTTATTAAAAACAGGTGATCTCAATAAGGCCCATTTTTTTACTACAAGTATTTCTAAAACGACTTTACTTTATTAATTTATTTCAATTTTGTGAGATACAGTTACAGTTATTTTTATCAATCCCGAAAGATTAATTTAAAAATTAATAAAAATTGAAGTGGTGGTCTTTATTAAGACTATAAGAACTTAAATGCAGTATAACAACATTAAATTATGTATTTCAATAAAATACAGTTTAGTTTTGTATTGTTATGTATTAACTGAAATAATTATCAGCTTAAAAATAATACGATTCAGGTATATTGTCAGCCATAGCTCTTGGGCCTTATTAAGTGTAGAGAAATTACATTTTTGGCAGTGGACCTTATATTGACTATCAAATAATAACATGATGTATGTATTATGTAAATGAACTGAACAAATTCAGGAAAATCAGTGACATTTCTACTTCGTAAATGTATATGTTGATATTCCTTCATTCTAGCTCATTTTTAGAAGTTCCATATTTTATTCGGGTTCAAAAAAAAAAATTGGGTATTAATTTTATGGATTTTTTTAACCATAGCTTTTCCTAAAAGGTAATAAATAAATATTTAAAAAAAAGTGGGGTAGTACCTAAGTAGTTCAATTTAGTAATAACAAGACTAGCAAGTAGTTTACAGTATTCATAGACCTTATAAGGTCCGGCCTTTAATTGGCGACAAGAAGGTGGACTTTCTTAGGCATTTCGGCATCCCGGAGAAAACCAATAAAAATCAACATAAAAAATCGTGCTTTCGATAACATAATTTCATAACCCACGCCTAGATGTGCTTTATTCCTTTACATAAATTAATTTCTTGTAATAACCAAAAAGAAATATTTAAATTACTCAAAATGCCACCAAGGAAGATAATAAATCGACCGATGCATTGTGACATATTGTACTACATTGACAAGCATACTGACAAAATGGCAGCGTAAAATGTAAATAATGCCAATGCCCTTAAATGATTGGTCAATAAGGAACGTCGGCACGAGTTTTGATTTCTATTTATCATCGGGAACTGGGTTTTTGAAATGGTGGCCCTTATAAGAAACCGGTCCTTATTGGGTGAACCTACCTTATGCTATATTGCAATTTTAAAGACCGTCAAATTTTGATGTGCATAATATACGAGTACTTCAGTGTTGACGTGTGCGTGTCATTCGTGTTCATTTACCTATATAGGATTAGGTTTGATTGAGCTATTCTCAAAAGTGTAGGCATGAATGAATAGGTCCAAATGTTTAGGTCCAAATATGTGCTGAGACCAAGTTTGAAAACCGGAGAAACTACCTAAATTAAGTTTACCTCTCGCAAATACAGGTACTCTTGGAAATCTCTTGCTTAGCGACACGAGACTTTTTTATAACAATACCTATAATAAGCACCAATGACGATGATGCTATAAGAACTACGTGGTCATTACGAAGCTCACACGCATGTACTTAGATTGAATCATGAAGATGGCCTACACAAATATTGTCTCGTTATGTAGGTAAGAACGGGAGTATCGTGACTGTTTGGCGCTTCTATTTAAATTATATTGTAATAAACGGGCTAGAAAAACAAAACACAGCTGCCACTGGCCGCGCCGCATCCAATGCTTGTTTTGCCTAATTGACAGACCAAACATGACAAGCGATGGATGCAGCCCAGTATTTTTGAAAAATATGATTACGTAAAAAAATAATTGAAAAAAGTGACATAGGTCCGACTAGCGGCGCGCCGCAGCGACTACTGTCGAATCGTATGGAAATGATAGAGAGGACACAACATGGCGGCTGGCGCGTCATTCTACTTGAACGAAAATATACAGAAATACATTTTCTTGAATGAAAATTGGTGAATAGTTGTTACATTAAGCAATAAACAGCTTTATTATTTTAATGGTTTCAAATTCTATAGATTTCAATAATGTTCTTCCATAAATTAGGGAGATTATAATGTCAGAAACTTTTTTCAAGAGGTTACTTTGTAATTTTTTTCTATCGAGAAAATATCTTTTGATTGTGTTTCACTACCTATGATCAATTAAGGTATATGATCAAAATTAACATATATTTTTTCTACATTGCCAAGTTATACGGATTTGTCGTAAGCGGCGTTCAAAATCTGTGTAATCAGCTGAATTCACGACCTTAACAGCACACATAACAGGGTATTTGATTTACTACGAAAAATTACCACGGTCAATAAACGTTATTTGGTATTTTAACCTTTAGCATAAAATTGTTTGTTTTCAGTTTTGGGGCAGGCAGCGGCAGCTTTGTTTACTTCCATAAATGCCTTGGGAGCCCGAAGCTAGGAGTCTCTAAACGGTTTGAGCGTTCACTTTTAGACATTTTACTATGAGATTAAAATTTAATCCATCCTATTCATACTTCTACACTAGGTACCCTATATATTATAAATGTGATAGTTGTGTCAGTTTGTTTGTTACTCTTTTTAGGTCCAAACCACCGATTTTGATGAACTTTTAAGCCCGGAAGCTAGGTTATTAATAGATTCTGTGCCTGAAGCCTGAAGACTTTTTTTTAGCCCAAGCTAGCTTTTAGCCCTTGACTAAGCAGTTGAGCTGTGAGCTGTCAGTTTTAACTCAATTCATAAAACCAGAGTGAACGAATAAAACGTACAACAAACATTTCTATGGTTAAACAACGGGGTTTTTCTTCTTTTGACCTTTGAAATTTCACGTCGGCAAAAACAAAGTAAAACACGTTTATAATATGTCGAACTTCTTCAGAACATTTTTTATGTTTTTATATTTATTTTTAGTAAATAAGGGGTTAGTTCAAAGTGAGCAAAACGTCTGTCACGTCTTTTTAGTGGCTGCGGGATCTTATTCAAGGCTTTCATTATTTTTGTACATACCTACATGAAGCACCCAAATACTCAAATACTCAAATACTCATTTATTGGTAAACTAGTTTACACGTCAAATAGGTACAAAATAAATAATAATAACATGAGTAATAAATGTCAAGAAGGAAGACATTAGGAGTAAAAATAATAAGTTGAGAATTATATTATTGTAAGCATGTCAAAATAAAATAAAATAGCAACTACCTAAAAAATAATCATACTAAATAATTATGTTACATCCTATTCAAAAATTCTTCATAACTATAGAACGTCCGCTCGACAAGCCAGCGTTTCAGTCTGGATTTGAAGCAGCTATGACTGGGAGCTGCAGTGATGTCCTCAGGAAGTCTGTTGTAGACCGCTGGACCCATCGCATGGGTGAGCTTGGAGGACTTAGTGAGAGAGCATGGCACTGCTGCGAGCTTATTTGCATTTCGTGTGCTATAGGAGTGTATGTCACTATGCTTCTTGTACTTCTCAGGATTCATTCTCACATACACTGCTACTTGTAAGATCACAATGGCAGGTAATGTGAGAATGCCGAGCTCCTTGAAGTAAGGTCTCGCGGAAGTGTCTTGTGACACTCGTACTATCGCTCTTATGGCGCGTTTCTGCATACGGAAGACGCGCTCCCACTCTGAGCAGCGTCCCCAGAGCTCAGCGCCATACTGCAGCAGTGAGTGTACCGTCGCGAAGTAGCAAGCGCTCGCCACCTCCGCGGTCACCACTCGCGCTACACGACGGAGCGCGAAACATGCACTTCCCACTTTACCGCACAATTTGTGAACGTGGCAATCCCATTTCAGTCCTTTGTCAACTTCAAAGCCCAGAAATGTCGTGTTTTCGACCTGCTCGATTTTGAAGTCATCCACCAGTACTGTAAGGGATTTTGCGACCCGACCTGATAAGTTGAAGTGGAGGAAATGCGTCTTACTTAGGTTGAGGGCGAGGCCATTCATACCAAACCACCTGGCTATGCTTGTGGTGGTCTCATTCAGCCTCTCTTCAAGACAATCGACAGTCGGTGCGCTGACTATGGCAGCCACATCATCGGCGTACATTAATATGTCTGCCTCCCTGACGACGTCTGGAAGATCATTTAGTAGGAGCGAGAACAGAATGTTCGATACCGACGACCCCTGTGCTACCCCCATCGTAGATGAGAGCGCCTCAGACTGGTTTTCTCCGTCGCCAGCATCCACTATCTGAGACCTTCCTCGTAGTAAATCCGTAAGTAATGCATACGGTAAGCTGTCAATACCATAGTGTCTAAGTTTTAGGGCAAGTACGGTGTGATCAGCTACGTCAAATGCTTTAAGACAAGCGTTGTAGAGTGACGCCAATACTGGGGCAAGTGGAGCAATTGCCACTCTCATGAGTTCCATCGAGAGGCCATAAACATCCTTCGACTGTTTCGGAGGTATATGGGTAACTATCCGATATACCTCATCTGCCGTGAAAGGACGCAGTCGTAGCGAGCGATCAGCTGCAGGCGTACAAGCACTCGATAAGGCCCGCCGTACAGCGGTGATATCAGCCACAGGCGCGCCGCACGCAGACGCTGCATTGAGGAAACGCACGTTCATTGCATCAATAGCTTGTTTGGCGTTGTCAAATTTACTACCATCGGAGTTTACTAAAATTCGGGCAAAGTTAAGTTTAGGAGCGTTCGTTTTCCCCCTTTCTATATTTACAACGTTCCATATGCCCTTCGATGTGCTTTTACTATTTAAAATCACATTCGTGTAAAAATTGGATTTCTGATTTTTTATCATAATGTCAAATTTTGTATTTAATTCGTCTAACACTGATTGCATAGAAATGTCATTTGGAAATAATTTGTTTAATTTATACATGTCAAATAAAAAAGATTTCATACATTTAATATCAGGAGTTACCCACGATGAGTCATTATTTTTATTAAGTTTCCTCTTTATAGGAAAGCATATTTCATATTTATTTACTATGACATTTGTTATCGTCTTTGCTAAGGTCTCAGCCGAACCAGAGCGCTCAAGTAGTTGAGGCCAGTCTACACTATCTATCGAAGCTACAAAATTGGCGCGATTAGATTGAGAGAAGTCCCTAGCGAGGCGAGTTTGAGGTGCCGGCGCCCGGCGGGTGCACGTCACCTCCCCGCGCACCGCAAGGTGGTCACTTAAGTTGGTAACGATAGGAGTAGCTTGTATTGACTCCGGTGCCATATTGGTGTACAGGTGGTCTAGGCAAGTACCTGTCGCATTCGTTATCCGAGTGGGAAAGTCTACAATATTAAACATATTGTGGGCCGATAAGAGGTCAGCTAGTCTTTTTTTCTCGGGATATACCTCGGCTAAATAATTTATATTAAAATCGCCTACGATGACACATTCCCTCTCAAGGTCGTGTATCTTGTCGAGCAGCCGTTCATAGTACGTTAGAAATTCATTTCCACTAACCAAGTTAGTACGGTATATACAAATAATAGTCATGTTATAGTCTAACAGATCAATTGCAGAGATTTCGCAAAATTGTTCTACTGAACAAGACACTAAGTCTACATTTTCGACACACTTCATATTCTCAGTTACATATATGCATGAACCTCCGTGAGTTATTTGTTTTCTACAAAACTTAGAAGCTAACTTAAAGCCGTTTATATGAACGCAATTAAGTTTATCTTCAGTTAACCAATGCTCTGTCAATCCTAAAATATTACACTTGAGTTCACTTTGGAGTAACACTTCTAGCCTCTGGGTTTTATGGTCAATTGATGCAATATTTTGATGGCATACTATAAGTGATGATGCATCCATACACGCCTGATCATTGTCGTTCCGGGACTGAACGGCCCGCTGGGCCAACTTCGGATGCGCTCGCGCCCCGCAAGCGGGGCGACGCGCGAAAGTACGTCCACTCGGAAATCTTGACGCCGGGTGGCCATACTGCTGGCGAGTAAACTCGCTCGTACATACTTACTGGTACACCGATAACAAATGCGGCGTGTCTACATGCTTTTAAGTCGCGTTTTTCTACAATGTATTCATCGCATTTCTCGATCTTGTTAATGTGATTCAAAATATTTTGTTCCGTAGTCTCGGGGCTAAATGACCATGCTTGCATAAATTTTTGCTGCTCCACTGTTTGGAGATCCTCATTCGGTTTACCAGAACCAGTTAAAATAGGGCGTTGTTTATGGGTAGGTCGCTTACGCTTAACAACTTGCCAGCTTGAATTTCCAGTGTTCGTAGAATAACTTGACCGTCGATTATCACCATCATTAGTCGCTTTCAGTGAGGCCTCACCTTGCTGCGAAGAATCGTGAAGTTTCGTGGTGACGAATTCGGTTGACCGAATGCTAAGGTTGGATCGGCTCACCTCGGGAGTTTTTGTAGTTTCTCCGACCGATGTCTGATGTTTCGTTTTTGTCGCACCCGTAGCGGTTGCAGCGTTTAAAGTAGCGTTCTTTCTCACCTGCCGCATAGGCCGTTGCGTAGCAGGTGCCGGCAAGGCAACGACCGCCGCCGGCGCCTGTGCGTTCACAGCCGAAGACATCCGAGCGTCGCCGCTTCCGTTTGGTGAAGTACCCTCCAATTCAGATCTCAACAGTGAAATTTCTTCCGATTGCCTCTGCATAATTTGGTTTTGTTCCATTATCTTGTTTTCCATGGCCGTAACTTTATCACCAAGGGTAGTCACAGCATTGATGAGGTCACGCAAAGTATTCTCGACGCCTTTTTGCGCCATAGTATAATTTTAAAATTAAAAAGTGTGGGACTGCTCTGTACTCACTGAGGCTGTCTCACTCACACTCCCACAACTCTTAATACAAACATAGATATTATAAATAGATTTAAACATAAATAGATCGACGGAATATTTGCAGACTGAAAAATTAACTCATAAGAACTCAACGCAAATGTCACTACACTGACTGATTTTGTTAGCAAGGTCCCACTATCTAACAACTACGGAAAGTTGATCTCTAACTAATTTTTTGGGATTGGGATACAAGAGGTCGTTGAGCTTTTATTCTATAAATGGGCATACTTACCGTTCAAGGTTTGCCAGATGAAAATGGCTTAGGCACTGTCTATAATAATAATTATGGTGCATGTCTCACCTCAAATTCTCACTGCACTTGATCTGTGAACAGTCCAAGGTATCTGAAAACAAAGATACAAGTATATTAAAAGCACGCTGACAAACTATTAATAAAATATACAAGTCATTATCATCATCCACAGCCTTTATTCTCCTACTACTGGGTATAAGTACTGTATAGGTCTCTATTCTGGCATGCCAATTCGTGCTTTGCCGATTTACAAATGTCGTATTATATCATAACTCTTAAACATAATGGACCCTCATTCGTACCCTATTGTGTTAGTTAGAGAAGCTTAAACGAAATTAAATCTCTTCGAGAATATTATATCCAGAGGGCAAGGTATATTTTTCGTAACGCAAGTTCCAAAGGATTATTTTAATTGTTATAAAAAAAATATATATAAAGGGACTGTAGGGGAAAGTGGGGCCCCGCTAGGTCCATCAGGAACATCATCCATTTTTATAGACGTAGGTTAGCGGGCGAGGAGTCGATATCACAAGTAAAACAACGGTCGTTAACGTAATTTAAATCTTGTAATGTTCACAGTCAAGAAACAATAGTTTACACTTTAATTTTAGCACTGAGTATCGCTTGGAATTAATCAAGACGTTCCACCGAGCACGTGGAGCGCGTGCGCACGTTATTTTCTTCAGTTGGTGTTTTTCCTCCGATGGCGGTAGGAATCAGACTGACCGTAATCTATGGGCTCACTCTATTTAACTATTGGCCGCCCCTCCAGAGCTCGGTGTTACGTCAAAGCGACGACTGACATTTCGTTCGGAAGCAACATAGATAATCAAAATCATACGAAGCGCCGTCACGGCCACCCCTGACTTTCGCGCGCCCTCGCGCGTCTAGTCGTCATGTTGTGCTGGCTCACCTGGAATGTAAAATAATCTTTTATTACTCGTTCGCCTATTCCTGACCTTCACATTATCAAACGGTGCTGGACACTGTGGCGTGAAACAGGTGTACCAGAGCCCCACCATGTTCAGCCACCCGTGTATGCTGACTGACGTACAAGCCCCCACTAGCTAGCCGTGGCGTGGACTGTGGGCGTATGAGGCCCTCCCGTCCAGCCACCGAACAGTAGCCGTGACGTGGACCGGGCATACGGGGCCCCTCCGTCCGGCCACCTGTTTCTGTTAATTGCTGTAGCGTGGACCGGGCATACTAGGCCCCTTCGACCAGCTACTTTACACTGCGGTGTGAACCGGGCATACATGGCCCCTTCGAACAACCACCTCATTATTACGGTGTGGTCCGGGCATACGAGGCCCCTTCGACCCTGATACGCTGAAATTAATATCAGTGTGCATACAACTTTAACAGCTTACGTGGTGCTTGGTGTACTTCTGCTGCATGAACGACTAGATGTGCGTGGGACTCATCGTCTGATGGTGCGGTGAGTGTGTTTGAGCTGACAGTCAGGGTGCCTTCACTTGACGCTGAGAGCGTATCACTGTCATCGTCAGATGGCACCGTGAGGTCATTGTGTTCCGTGTTAGCCGCCGTCTCGGCCTCATCATTAATTAAGTCTGTAGCTATTTCAAGCATTCCCTCGAACCCTTTAGGTACTGGACGCAAGTACTCGTGCGAATACTTATAAACACGACTAGAACCACTTACCATCTTTAACTCATACCTGTCATTGTCAAGTGCCCGCAAGATAACAAAAGGTCCTTTGAACTTCCTTGATAACTTGGTCTGATTTCGTTCGCAGCATTTTATAAAGACATAGTCGCCGGGCGAATAAGGTTTGACTGTGGCTTTACCTTGGTTAAATCGTTGTGTTTCGTGTGCAGCTGCTCGATCAATGCTGCTAGCTGCTTGACCCCTCATACTGTCTAAGTTATTGCGGCCCGAGGTATTTACATCGTGGGAAATTTTGGCTATGCCTAGCGACTGCGCACGAATTCCGAACATGAGTTCGGTAGGAGTATATCCCGTTACTCTAGACCTAGTGCTGTTTAGGGCTAGCTGGACGTCGTCAAGTTCTTCGCGCCAGATCTTATTCGGGTCATTTTCAACAATAGTGAGTAGGCTCTTAAGGGTGCGCATCACTCTTTCAACCTGTCCGTTGGCCCTAGGAGAGCCGGTAGCGATCAAGTGAAGTTCAATGTTATGTTCATGGCAAAATCGCTTAAAATCTCCGCTAATAAAGCATCTTCCCTGGTCCGCTATAACTCTCCTAGGTGCCCCAAATAGTGAAACAGCCCGTCTAAGAGCTTTGACCGCACACATGGCGTCAAGGGATTGTGTGTACTGAAGAAGCACATATTTAGTGAAGCCATCTATAATAACGGACGCGTACTCCTTCCTATCGCTTTTGCCGCTGAGCTTCCCTGTGAGATCCATATGAATCGTATGCCAGGGCAAAGCTATTTTCGGGATAGGATGTAACCTTACCTGCTGTGCCCCAGACGGCCCCTTAGATGCCTTACAAATAATACACGATTCCACAAATTTTCTTACATTCTTTGACATCTGGGGGAACCAGTACTGCTCGTAAATCTTGTCAAGCGTCTTCTCGTGTCCCAGGTGTTTGATCTCGTTGTGCACGTGACTAATGAGTGTCCAGATAAGCGATCGTGGGACAATAGGCAACCAAGTACTGACCTTGTTACGCTCTACTTTTCTGTATAGGACACCAGCTCTGACGTCGTAGGTATGTGCGACAGCTTCCGGTAATTCGTCATTCTGATGCTTATTTACCAAGTCTTGGATTTCAGGATCTCTCCGTTGTTCAACTTCAAGCCAGCTATTATGCAGTTCAACAAAATGTACCTGCTGTCGGGGATGAGACGGACCTGGGTCACTTGCCTGGGTGTTGTTTGGTGACGAAGTATGTGCAGGGATCGGATTCCTAGATAAATAATCAGCGTGCCCCATGCTACGACCTTCCTTGTATACAATGTCGAAGTCGTATGCTTGTAGGTAGGCCCACCAGCGGTGGACACGTGGAGAGAGGTCAATTTTAGCTTTGGAAGCCTTTAGAGAATTGCAATCTGTGAAGACCGTAAAGCGTTGCCCATAGAGATAATGTCGAAAGTTTTCAACAGCGCGAACCACCGCAAGGGTCTCCAATTCGTATGAGTGGTACCTGGATTCTACCTCGGCGGTTCGGCGACTGAAGTAAGCTACAACATGTGGTACATTACCTTCCCTCTGGATAAGGATAGCTCCGTAGCCTTCGCAGCTGGCGTCTGTGTGAAGTTCGATCGGTACATCAGGGTTAAAAATTGTCAGCACGGGCTCAGAAGTTAAAATTTGTACAATCTTCCTATGAACCTCAGCGTGCTTCTCAGTCCAGGTGATGGGACTTTTCAACTTTGTAAGTGGGTATAAAGGACCCGCAAGTGAAGCGAAATTGGGGATAAACCGCCTAAAGTATGATGCTAGCCCCAGAAATTGCCTTACCTGAGTTGCCGTGGCAGGGGTAGGAGCCTCAATCAATGCTTGCACCTTACGTGGGTTAGGCCTTATTTCACCAGCCCGAATCACGTAACCCAGGTAGTCAATCTCCTTTTTCATGAACTTACACTTGCGCATGTTCAGCGAAAAACCGGCTTGAGATAACGCCGCGAGTACAGTATCCAGCCGCTCCAGTCCTGTAGAAACGTCTGAAGAAAAGCAAAGGACGTCATCCATGTAAGCCACGGCGACGGTGTCCTTTAACGCCTTAAGGGCTTTATTTATGCACCGTTGATAAACGGATGCTGCATTTCGTAACCCAAAAGGCATGGCAAGGTACTCGTATTGCCCTTCTGGTGTTACGAATGCGGTTCGTTCTACGGACCCGGACTCTACCCCTATCTGATGGTATCCGGCGGTCATATCTAATAATGAAAAGAAGTGTGCACCGTTGAGGCGATCCAACTGTTCGTCTATCCTAGGAAGGGGTTGGTGTTCGGCACGGGTGTTGGAATTCAATTCTCTGTAGTCCACACACATCCTGTCAGTACCGTCCTTCTTCTTTACTAACAGGATGGGACTTGCAAATGGGGATGAGCTTTCGCGGATGACCCCTGCCTCCAGAAGAGATTCCACCTTGTCCCTTACTATCTCCTTCTCTGCAGGTGCTAGCCGATAGGGACGTCGTTGAACTATTTTATGAGGGTCAATGAGGTCAATTTTTAACTCACCTGTAGTGACTCTGCGCGTTGGGACATTGTCCACGAAGAACTCGCTGTACTTACGGAGCACGGTAATTAACGACTCTTTGTCTGTGCCTGTAAGATCTGTATCGATACTATCAAAATCAAATGTATTATTAGCGCAGATATCTACTTCGTTTCGGGTAGAAAATGTGATATGATTGCTGTTAATTTCGACGTGGACTTGTTGTTCTAGTATGTCACGTCCTATAATTATTGGTTCGGAAATTGTTTCATCAGGCACAACATGAAAGGTAATTGTCAAAGGAATACCCTGAATGGAAACCGAACTTACTACTTGTTCGGTGCACTTAATACCATTGCCTCCTATGCCCGTCATATACACAGATTCGTTGCGTTCAGTACCCGAGAGCTGTCTGGCAACGCCAGCTTTTACTAATGAGCATGTGGAACCACTATCGAAAAGAAAAACAATGACCTCACCAGATGACGTTGACAGTGAACCTCTGCCTATCTTGTGCTCGCAGACGTTGATGACTTCTTTCTTCGCGGACTGGTCCTTGTTGGTCCTCTTGTCGGGACAGGTTGTGCTAAGATGCCCTTGTTTGCCACATGCAAAGCAGGTGACCTTCTTCTCTCTCTCTGCAGTTCTTGAATTAGCGATGCTGTCACGACGTTTGCGGCAGTCTTCAATTTTATGCCCGCGGTTACCGCAATAGTGGCAGGCTCCAACAAATCTAGTTTCAGCTGTTCGCGGTCTCTTAGCTTCAGTTTCACATATATCTTCACCGTCATTGCGTCGTTTCAGTGAAATACCGTTAAGTATTCTACAGAGCTGCGATCTTGTTGTGATAGAGTGACAATTTAATTCTCTGCGAATCATAGAATCTCGTTGACTTAGAACCGATATAACAAACCCGGTGATGACGTCTTCTCCCATTTCAACCTTGGGTATACGCTCAATAAGGTTCCAGAGACGCACAGCTGCTTCACAGGCCGACTCCTTGCCTTTAATTTGAAATCTCATGACTTCATCAAAGTAGTCTTGCATGAGCATTGGCTTTCCGAATTTGGCAAGAAGGATTTCTTTTATTTGGGGCCATGTTATTTGTGAAGACCGTAGTTTAGTAAGGCAGGTGGCAGCCCGTCCTTTAAGAGCATGTGTCAGAGAAAGCAACAGGTCGGCGCCTTCCAATTTTTGGCTCTGAATAATAATCTCAGTTAGGTTACACCAACCTTCAATATCCGATTCCGAATCCTCTGGATCAAACTTGATCAGTTGCGCCGACTTGGGGTTTTCACGTGGTGTCTGTGTCGAGGCAAGAAGACGAGACAAGAGCGCTTCCATATGACCGAGTAGGTTTTCGGGTTTTTCCGCGGCAGATTTTTTTTGTTGGTTCTTGATAGCCTCCTCTGCACGCCCTTCGAATCCCACTTCTGATAAAGGGACTGTAGGGGAAGGTGGGGCCCCGCTAGGTCCATCAGGAACATCATCCATTTTTATAGACGTAGGTTAGCGGGCGAGGAGTCGATATCACAAGTAAAACAACGGTCGTTAACGTAATTTAAATCTTGTAATGTTCACAGTCAAGAAACAATAGTTTACACTTTAGTTTTAGCACTGAGTATCGCTTGGAATTAATCAAGACGTTCCACCGAGCACGTGGAGCGCGTGCGCACGTTATTTTCTTCAGTTGGTGTTTTTCCTCCGATGGCGGTAGGAATCAGACTGACCGTAATCTATGGGCTCACTCTATTTAACTATTGGCCGCCCCTCCAGAGCTCGGTGTTACGTCAAAGCGACGACTGACATTTCGTTCGGAAACAACATAGATAATCAAAATCATACGAAGCGCCGTCATATATAATGAGTCGTAATATACATTTATAAGGGTATTCATTGTGATCGTGATGTACTTATAATCGTCTTCGAATATTACACCTACCTATAAAACAGCATTAAAACACAAAAGTATGTGTTATGAAGATATATTGAAAAAAAAAAAACGATTAAGGAGACTTCAAATAAGCTACTGAACAAGAGTATAATATGTCCATCCAAAGATTGTCTAGTAAAGATCGTTTAGGTACAGTTTAGAGGTCGTGCGAAACACGACACAAAAATAGTCCTCGAACACAAAAACAAACAGTATTGTACATAGGTACGTTTTCAAACCAAATTTCGTGGAAATCTTTAGAGAAAAGAAACACACTCATATCTTTAACGGCTAGGCGCTTCAAGCTTTTACCTGCCTCTTCATAACGGATTTTCGATATTTACAGTGACATTTACGTTATTAGGTAAGGACACGCTCATTTATGTTATTTTTCCTCGTACAGATAAATATTTGTTATGTTATTTTGTTACTTTTTCCTTTTCATGCCGCAAGTAAAACTGGTTGTAAGATATCTAAAACTAAGAGTTTTTATTGTAATTTATGTATACCTTGCATTATTCTGTAAATTTCAAGGTTAAATTATGCGTGAACGTATAGAAAACAAACACACGGTCTTACTACACAAGATTTAAACTAGAGCTGCTGTACAGATGTGTCTAAATAATTTCTCCATAAATCCACAACTCGCTTTTTCTAACTCAATAACAAATTCACAAGTAAAATAATTAGGATTGCTAGGATTGAGTAAGACAACGCGAGAGATACACGTCGATTATGTGGAACGAAATTTTAGCAAAATATCCGTTTAACTCTGGTTAATACTTTTGTGGTAAGATGGATTGTGTTAAATAGTAAAATAGGTAGATCATTATTACGGTAAGCATTATTATCTAATTTTAGACACGTAAGGCCAGTTCAGCTCCTCAATACCTGTGCAGCTAATTTCGTCTACTTTAATCAGTGTACAAGTTATCGGCATTTAATTAAAAGGTACCAGCCACGATTATAAGCTAATCTTAATTAGGTACCTACGGCTTTTCCTTTATCCTCCACTTCTCCACAGTTTATTGGAAAGTACCTCCCGACGTTATAATTGCTGAGAAGCTGGAATATATATTTTTAGAGATGTAAATTCGAATTAATTGTCCTATTTCACTTTGTTCAACGGAATAATGCGGGAGTGAGACAATTTAATATGTTTCAATTTGTCCCCAAATCTTAATCTACTCTTCTGTTTTGTTTCAAAATTGTTTCATTAAATCAATGGATTGTAAGTACCTTGATAATGGAACCATAACATTTTCCCATATTTAAAGAAAAGAACACCTAACCACAATATTTTAAGAGGGAAGCAGTATACTTACGGGCAGTTTACCAATTATAGGATGTAGCCATTTAGGCATAGAAGTATTATTGAAGAGTAATATATTTTTAATATAGGTGGTAAGTAGATAATGTGGGTCTTAATTTAGAACTTTGATAAATCGATATGAAAAGTAGAAAGAGATGCGGTATGAATGAGACATGATAGATGAAACCTCTTCGATGTATCCGTCGACATTGAAAGGGCGAACCTTGATCGGACTAGTTTCAGAGATGTACAGCTAGAGGTACCGTGTTTTGTAAAGCCTATTATTTTCTTGAAGGTTCCATTTTATAGCGCAATAAGAGGTCTCATTGTGCTCCGAATATCTTTAAGTACTGAGGGCGTACATGATTACTTCTTTATTTCTGTAAGTAATTGTATTTATGTATAGGTACTTATTTATAAAACATCAAGTAGCCGGTATTAACGTAGGTGAAAGTGGGAACACATCAAAGGAGCTATTCATGGAATAAATAAAACAAACGCACGAATTCCACTAAATTGAAAGCTTATTCTCACGGTCGGTTTAAAATAACGATTTTGTAGATCCTTTTATTTCTATATCGAGACACTTCCTGGGATACAACTGCGGCAGTAAAAAAACATGGAGCGTGTTAAACGTTAATGTTTGACAGGCAAATCGTGGGGAAATGAAAAATGAAATTGCCTGATAAAAAAATCAATCTGTTTTACGGAAAACAATGCATAGTTGAGCCGGACATCGTCCATTTGATTTTTATACGGCTGTTTTGGAGTTTCAAATCCTTTTTATTAGTATCATTCGCGCGTTGAATGAGCGAGAGTCGTTTGCGTGGTGGTGTAATTGTGGAGCACCCCTTCGTAGTCACGCAATCGCGTGTCGGGATCGTCCGACCTGCCTCTCTACTCGAAGCGCTCAATTCTATTCCAACGGCTTTATTGCTTATACCAGTACGCCTGTACTGCATCGCAGACCAAGACGCCAATACGGGTTATCCGGAATAACTAACAAGAGCTTTCATCAGTCCGACCTTTTTCGAACCCGAATCGTGGATTGTGAATAACGAATCGCATGCTCGAAAAACGTTTTACTTTCGGTAAGCAGTTATATCAATCTTTCACTGAGTTACCTCAATACGTTATA
This sequence comes from Hylaea fasciaria, assembly GCA_905147375.1. Lineage (NCBI taxonomy): Eukaryota > Metazoa > Arthropoda > Insecta > Lepidoptera > Geometridae > Hylaea > Hylaea fasciaria. Next base: position 6,620,176 of record LR990201.1, read on the forward strand.
TAAGCTGAATTAGATCCTGAAGTAAGCAATTGGGTAATGTTTGAACATGAAATCGAGAATTAATTACTACGTTAAAAGTCTCTGTACCATCGTAACGATGCAAGTCAGTCTCGGGGTTGAATCGGCTTGCACGTATGGTATCGCATTTTTCCAATAGCCCTTGATTACATCTCAAGTACGAAAATCATCATTACGATTCATTTGTTTATGGATACCGAAATATTAAATTTAAATATTCACTGAATCAAAATGTCTGTTAGCACTGGTTTTAGGAAGGCAAATGTCACGACGAAGAAGATAGAGTACTTACCAACTTTAGGTAGGCCCCTTTATGTACCTATAGTAAGAACTGGAGCCTCGATTTGCACTTGCCCGGTTATTAATAACCTACTATACTCGTATTATGTTACAAGCTGAGCTTCTCTCCGGTCGAAACTAGTTTTAATTTAGAAAGGCGCTTTGACGATAAATTACGTTTTAATGTATTTTTTAGTTGCGCCTAAATCGATCTAGCTGTAAAATATTGTGACAATTTAAAGAAAATCCGACAGCTAATATAGTGAAAATAATTTGAAAAAAAAATGTAGGTAGTAATTGAGAAAGATTATACCAAGAATATTATTGAGATAAATTAACGATCAGATAAAGAAATGCTTAGAGTAGGTATTCTGACGCCAATGCCGTATATTTGAGTATAAAACTGTATTCCGAAACACCTTCCAATAGGAACTGTGAATAACGTTATCGGATCGGAACTGCCTACTTTGGCAACCTGCTCCTTCGGATTTGAAAACTTTCCGCCACTTGAGAGCAAGGCTGATCCATTGAGCCGAATGTTACTACGCTACATGGTTAAACTTCTTGTTAGTACAGTGGCTCTTAATTCTTGATACGTTGTCGGATGATATTCGAGATTAATTACTCGTGTCTACACGCTAAAGTTGCCATACGTCGGTGTGACGAGGGTCGCCGGACTGCTCTATTTGTGCCAACTAGTGTGCTAATGTTTCATGACAATCAACACGGTTGTAGTGAATATGATCTTACCTCACAAAAGGTATATATTATTTGTGTATACATAATGTGTAAGGGTTGACCTCAATTGCTTGCCAGGAATTACATTTTTCGTAGGCATAATATCCTTTTCTATCACTTGCTCTAGCTTAGTGGCCGTTCTGTGGACACGAACGAGTGCCACAAGTTTTAGTGTTTCTCGTGCTTTGGTCAGCGTCTGCGTCGGCGTTGGGGACGTTGTTTGTGTGCTGGTATCAGCATTGCCATAGGCTTAGGCATTTGCATCTGCGTCGGCATCTACGTCACCGTAGGCATTGCGTAAACGTAGGGTATCTACGTGTACCTTGCTCTTACCCGCACTCGACAGACAAAAGAAAAAACCGATAGTAATTCAGACCTCAAAAGTCTATCAAGTGAATCACCGTTTTACTGGATTTATTCCCATCTCCTCGAAATGAAGGTGAAAAACTTTATTCGCGACAAGAATAATTACGAAGGCTATTATTTCTCCTCGCTTTATTCGTTAGCATGAAAGGTATCAGTAAAGATAGATACCTAAAGGTAGGTAAGAAATATTCCAATGCCTCACAAAACTTTGCCGGATGCATAACAATAGCGTCGGAATATCTTATTATCTTCCTTCCTGAGTCTTAAATGGTTTGATTTATTTTACACGGTGCTAAGCAGATGGTTTGCAAAAAATGGCGGTGTGGCCAGTTGCTACCTATTCAGTGCTAATATCCTCTATTTGACCTGAATTGAAAGATATAAGCGAATTTTGGATTATTAAGAATCACATCCTACTAATATTATAAAGGTGAAAGTATGTGAGTGTGTTACTTCTTCAAGCTCAAACGGTTGGACCAATTTTGATGAAATTTGGTATGGAGGTAGCTGCATCCTGGATTAACACATAGGCTTTTTATTAAAAAATAGCGAATAACCCGAGTACCACGGGCGCGGCTATTTATTAATAAACCGAAAATAGATTAGTCTATTATATTGTAAGTAGTATATTATGTCATATAATAATAATAACAGGAACATTTTCGAAATCGCATGTGAAAAACTGGCCTATCTCCTCTCGTGGTTGTATATTGATTTTTTGCTGGAAATTCGAGCGGTCCCTTTTAACTAAAGACTATTCATTAATTATTTGTATAGATGAGAGAAACCTTACCCATCACCGCCCAAAGAAAATCTAAAGACAAAGTTTTCAGACTTCATCGCCCCTGTAAGTGGTGTCATTATCACAAAACATTATGTTGCCGAGAGGATGTCGCACGGCCGCTGACCGCTGTATTATATATAATATTTACAGGGGTTCTACGTTGACGATGGTGAAGTGTTGTATAATATAAATAAGTAAATCGACGTCTAACCCTCGCTTTTTGTAACTCAATAACAATTTCACAAATAAAATAATTAGGAATGCCAGGATTGAGTAAAAGTGGTAGACTAGCTAGTCTACCACTCGCGGTTTCTTACTCAATCCTGGCATTCCTAATTATTTTATTTGTGAAATTGTTTTTGAGTTACAAAAAGCGAGGGTTAGACTTAGGAACAAAATTTTAGAAACATCTAACTATGGTTTAATCTTTTGTGGTAAGACGGAAATAGTTTGATAGACGCAATAAAAAGAAGAAGCTAGCCTATCTATTTAAAATGAGATGCTCCGTGTTACTCGCTTAAGGATTATAAGTACCTTCTTTATTCGTGAAAAGTTTGTTGCAAGGGTCCTCAACAAAGGGTTCCATGGAAGTTTTTGATGAAAATATTTCTACGAGAGAATTTTTAACCTTAGAATTCTTTTTGAACACTTTAAGTAAAAATACCCGTTACTTTTGATCATTTCGTAATCAACACGGCAAAGTGTTTATCAAACCTAACTAACTCTCTACTTATTGTTGTTATTAAGTAGCAGTCCACAGAACTCAGAATTGGATCCTAAGTAAATATATATACGAGTACATCAACCAAACATCGGTAGGTAAGTAAACAAAGGTCCGCTGTTTTTTAAAAAACGCTATTTATATTTTTTACCCGATATCATAGAAATTATAATACTTACACCCGGTTTCTGAAACGTCAGCCAACTTTGACTATAGATTAATTATGTGGCCATCCTTGTCATTTGTTTAGTATTAGATAGAGACAACGATAGTTTTATTCTACTGTCAACGCCAACAAACGTTCCAGAAACTGGGGGCTAGTCCGTTAACGCTAAAGTCGCATTGAGCGATGCCGCAGGGTATACTCGTATTTATATTACCTTTCAGAACTCTTTCTTGTACCTACGTAGAATCATTCGCATTGCATTAATGATTATGCCAATTTGTGACCTATACATAGTGTGTAATACATTCTTCTAATAATTAATCAAAACACATAACAACGGTGGTGCGTGCTGTCTTTCTGTCTCTCTCACTCTTATTATCTAAATAAACGTGCAACAAAACATTTAATTTCTTGTACTTACATACTTTATTACCCGTATAAAAACAGTGACTCGGTAAAAACATTGTTTATAGAATAAAATTACCATTTCTCAGATTCTCATTACCCCACAAACAAAAGTAAGAAAAGGTAACCGCTAAAAATTAATAAATCACCCAAAATGTCTGGTCGTTTCACGTAATAACAAACAATATTTTTCGTGAGCTCGTTTTCAGAACCGAGTTTAATTTATTCACTGAAATTGTAAATTATGACATATAAAATAGAGATACGGCAATGTTCGATACGCGGGACGTGACTTCTGGAAGCTAGAACATGATATCAGGATATCTGAAGCTGAATCGCTGTTGTCTTCCTGTTTTAGAAGTAAATATGTAATACCGCGTACAAAAACAATTACACTTTTTAAAGTTGAATGCTTATATCTATAATACATAAACTGATACCTAGCCTAGTGCCTATCTATACCATGGAAATTTTATTCATGAACTCGTTTTACTAATTGGAACAAAAGTCTTTAAATATAACAGATTACGTTAATGTCTACGGTGGTGTGTAATTCTGTAAGTCAGTAAATTGAGTTGATTCCCCAGAAAGGGCGTAAACCTATAATTCAGTCCACAAAGAGATTTGATGAAACCCCAAAAAGTCGTTCACTGGTTAATCCAATTTCCACCCAATCTTTTACTGGTACCTTTAAACTCGTTTTATATGTCACCCATTAGTGAAACTTAACTAAAATTTGGTTGTTACAATGTCTCGAACGCAGAAAAGTCGAAGAAAAATGTTAATATTTCTAGTGATACGGTTTACACCGTACTGTTATATCCTTCCTTACACTTTTCATTGGTATTTGCTCTCTCCATCTAATTTATATGTAACTCCGGGATAACTTCCATCTCTCACTTCTGTGAAACAGATACACAAGTCGTGAGACAATACTATAAGCATCAAAGTTATAAAGTATACGATGATCGCGGCTTTGCTCTAGACTGATCCAAATCAATATGAAAGTAGGTAAAATATTACTCACCTATTCCGTATTTCCGTATAAAACAAAAATATTGAAAGCGCTGTATTAGCATGCGCCACACGCCCAACTTGGACGTGTCTCGTTTGCCGATATTTGAAACAATGCCAGCCCTTGACAAGAAAGCACAAATCAAACTATAGCGTACCCATTTAACTATTTTAACTGTCGTTAATGTGATTTATCGCATTTATAGCTATTTCGCTGCGGTATTTTATTATTGGTTTCAAGAACCGCTATTCCGAGTTAATGGTCGGTGACCACGAACTTTTCGATGGCCATCGAATTTTGGGAATTAACTCTCGCAATGTTTCCAAAGGGTTTTTCCTGGTCTGCCGTTGACAATATGGCTTAAAAAACGTAGCGAGTATCGTAAAACGCTCCAACTTTGCGTGGGTCTGAGGTTTTTGCAAATAACTTTTAATTTCGAACCTATCTCAAGTTTTTTGAGCTTATGTTCAAGATTGTAACTTTAATATTTAGGTTTAGAATTCACAGTTTGCTTAAAACTGCATAAATAACCATTACTATATTAAATCTAATAAATTTATAGCTAGCAAAGTAAAATTTCTTTATAACTGCTACAGCAAAATACATTTTACTTCACACAAAATGTAAGTAGACAGACCCAGAGTATTATAAAAAAGTTTAATTTAATCGGCATCTATTTTTACTTAATATTCCATTACGTAACTACCTACCAACCTAACTACTCTCAAAAGGTATTTTTACGCTTATAGTATTTGACCACTATCTAACCTGATCTCAAAGGTGATAAACATGTTCAGTCAGTCTAGAATGGCAAAAAGTTGTCGTCTTCCTTATGTCAACGCTTCAGCGAAAACTCATAAAAAATGTAATACTACCAATATATGTAAATAGCATCAAAATGCCTGAACCTCATGGCGCATGCATAGACCACGGCCTCCGGCTTACTTTAACAAACTTTAGCAAACCAATCCCTGCTTGAAATGCAAGATCACGTCGTCTCGAGATAAAAGAAAACTTACGCATAAAGATTATGAAACAGGGCATGTGCTCGAATCTTGTACCGTATCCGTACACATATACATACATATAAGTTTGTTTCCAAAGAAGACGGCTATTGTTTTAGTCCGCATATTGTGCATATATAGCGAACTGGTAACAAGTAGGTGGCTATATTATGTCGTCGTAAGTGGCACAGTTAGAACTTTGTCGTATCTAAACGGTTGTTTCTGTCATAGCTCGAGCTGCTTTTGACAGTTTCTTGTGACGTTAGCAAAACGCAACGGTTACATCATGGCTGAAATATTTGTACCATCTAGCTGTTTATAGAATTTATGAATGGTTTAAGCATAAACCATTCACGTAAAGATGATAATTATGGACAAGACACAGTTGTTGTATGTTACGAGCTCGTGTGAGCTATTTATTATATTTGTTGGCATAGAAGTTGTTTTGCTGTATTTATGATTATCGTTTTAAAGTCTTATATGTACCTACAAAATATTAGAGTCAACATAAACAAAAAAATCCGTTGAGGGGGCTATCAAATTTCAGAGCTTTGAAAGACCATTACAAAAATAATAAATACATTTGTAAAGCACGTGAGCTGAGTATTATGTCGAGCAAAATATCAACATTCTATTTTTGTTTTTTTCTAGTTACTAAGATATTGCGTGGTTTGGTTTTATTTTACAAGTTGGATGTTTTTATGGTCTATATATACTATTATGGTCTACATCTTTTAGTACCTACCTTGAGGAGGTACAAAAAATATCACTTTTATAATTACATACCATTAAGTATGTAAGCTTAAAAGTAGTATAGGCATCGATTAGGTCACCTATCCTACTATATCCTATCCTACTTGGAGCTTGTGTTACTTTATCATTCTAAAATGGGGAAATTGGTAGGTAGGTATAGGCTTTTATCCCGCAATTCGTGGGTGCAACCGCGTGACACAACTAGTCTATTATTAAACTAATTTTCCGTCGTAACGTTATTTTTCACAGAAATAGCTACCGTGGAAAAAACAAAATTGACGAAGTAACTTAGCTTAATTAGAAACAAGATCTTACGAGCACTTAATTAATTGCAAAATTAAATTATATTTTAAGGTCGATAATTCTGAGGGCAGGCCAAAAGTAATTTCGTTTGGAGTGCTACTGAGTACCTACTTACTTGCTCGCAGGTTTTATGAAAATAACGGTTAAAAAATAATGTTTTAATAAAAATAGAATATTAATATTCTGTGGATACAACCCACCAACTGGTCCAGCGTGGTGGGGCATGGTTTATCCTCTTTCTTTCGCTCTCTCTGAGAGAAGGTTTGTGTCCCAACAGTTCCCAATGCTGGGAAACACGGCACATATCTGCGTAAGAAGCTAATCATCATCAACCCACATCCGCCCATCGTTGAGGTCGTGTAACCCCCCCCCCCCAAACTTTCGTGAGGAGGATTAATATTATCATATTATTACCCGTACCTAACAACATGATATTAGGTACCAAAAGCCATCATTTCCACCGTCCAATATAATAGTTTCCTATCGGTTGGAAATCTTGAAACGTTCTCTCCATTCTGTAACAAAGTTCACCGCATACGGACCACGCTCGGACATCGCTATATACGTAACAATACATGTTAACATGGTCACGCGGGCTGGCGACCGTCGGTCCGACACGTCGGTAATCCCCTTAGTGGGTAACGAAGTAGCCAAGTGCCAGCAGATAACTAGCTATTGCACTTTGGGCTATTTTCAACATCGCAAAAAAAGCATTTTCAAAGCGCTCTCAACGCCGAGCCGCGCTTAAATGGCGAACACTGTTAGTTGTCGTCGATGCAGCAAAATGATAATGCATAGCTGTTACAGAAATGGGCTATAATGGACTATCCAAAGGGATTATCCGAATTCGTTTTACAAGTGAAGTAAGCAGATAATGCAAATAATATGGTAAATACTTTGCATTTCACTCGGCATAGTCGTTGTTCACTTTTAATCTTTAATTAAGTAGTGTAAATGCACAGTGAAGTTTTAGGTGTGTATTCTATCTATAATGTTGCCAATCTTTCAACCACTGTGACTAGAGATAGGTGGGCTTGGTTGAAACTTCGTGGCGATAGGATCGGCCAGCTTAATAGCAGTCGCAACTGCTATAAAAGTACTATATTTAATTAATCCCTTCAGTGAATCTAATGAAATGTCTGATTTACACAAGCTATTTACTGATAGCTCTATATGTGGTGAAAATTAAAAGAGTTATTGATTCTGAAATACGTAGATATATAATAATAGAATGTTACCAATTTCATATTGTGTGTGTTACTTCACTATTAAGTGCGTACTACGTACTTTTGACTAATAAATAAGTACTAGAACGAGTTGACTACTTCACTTCATAGCAAGTTTTTTTGTAGCCACTTTCGAGTATTCAGCCAATGCCATTTAGTAAATTGACCGGAAGTAGACAGCCAAACTATGCTAAGTATACATAAAAGCTATTTTGTTTACCATAGATTCAAAAAACAATCACGATTCTTTCTTTATTTTCTCTCTCTCTCTTTATCGTCGTCACTATACTAGTACAGTTTGTCTCCTTCACAATAAGGTCTCCTCGGTTACACATAATATTTAGCTAGTACCAATAATAATACCTAGTTCATTCTTTATTTATTTTTAAAACATATTCAAATAAGTTCTAAACGTGTTTATAATAACCTTGTGTCATTGGCATTATTACATGGTGTTAAAACTGTGAAAAATAATATGAACATCACTACCACAGTAACAGTCGGGCGAATCATACGTACCTACTGTTCTTCTCACCGTCAACTGTGAGGCGCTAAATAACGGTGTCTCACAGTCTGTGGTAAGAAAAATAGTATATCTACCAATTGCTCTGCTGCTATGCGTTGACCAGTTTGGATAAGCTTGTCTTGTAAGAGAAGTGCAAGATGAGGTCATCATCATTAACTTGACCTTATCCCACACTAGCTCCTCCCAGCCAAATCTGCACTCGCTTCATTCTAGCACAATTTTTATTTAAACTTAGCCCCACACTAGGATTGCTCCTGTATCGTGGGTAGCGCTTACAGACATATAATTTCACATACACGTCACACCCAGACCAGAGACAAATATTTGTGGATCGCACAAATATTTGTCCCAGGCGGGAATCGAACCCGCAACCCCAAGCGCAGCAGTCCGATTGCTCAGCCACTACGCCAAACGAGCCGTCAAATGCACATGTCCTTCTTCACACAATCCATCCACCTCTTTGTCGGTCTCCAGCGACTCTTACATCCATTCATATTCATACTCATCGTCCATCTTGTTACATATCTTTTGTCCCTCCTCATTACGTGCCCATACCAAGCTAGCCTGTTGCAAGTGCAAGATGAGGTACTCGCCGATATGTCAAAGTTCTGAGTGGGTCGATTTAGGGAAGGTCTACTAGTTTATGTATGAATAAATTATACGGTCATTAAAACCTATAGTGAATTCATTACATAAGTACAAAGATAAAAGACCTGACGGAATTACTATCATTCCATTATAAACAAAATAACACAGAACAACAATTTCAAATATTGTAACAATAATGCTAAGTACAATTCTAAATACTTACTAACTCTAACAAAAGCTGCGCCAAGAACAAAGTTATTTCAATTGAGTTATAATATTGTGATAACAACGCTTGATTTTGAGATAGAAACCCGAATTAGGAGAGTCCTTGGAGTACATTATTATTACTATTAAATTACTTATTCTGTAACTAGAGATAGAAAATGGGGGAAATGGCTGACAACAGCTAACAGACTTGGAGGCGTAACCTAGAAATTATATTTTCAGCAAAATTTACCTGATCGTCGATTTCTGTAATGTTTATCAAATCTTTGACCAGCTATTATGTTATCAACATAAGACTCTCGAAATCAATTTCGGATCATGTAAATAGTTTTTTTTTTCAATAATAGGAGTCTATAAGTTAAAGAAAAAATCCGAACAAAAACTACATCAATGGTCGGTCATTCTCATTCATCAATTCATCAAATTATCATGTATTTCAGAACTCTGATTACTAACGATTGTTTACTTAATTTATACGACTTATTGTTTAGATTACGTAGTACAATAGGTAGTACCTGCCTACTGTGTCTTTATAATGCCTACTGTACTGAACTGATAGACATTCCAATTAAGTGCATAATTAAATGTAATAGATTTCACAACCACAAATATACAGGAAAAACAGTCGTCCAATATAACTATACAGTGAATCTATTACCTATAGAGACCGTCATAATATTACAAACGAAATCTTTAGCTTTGCTGTGAAAGTTTACAAAGATGATATCTATCAGATATCTATCATATTTTAAATAAAACATTTTGCCCTGACACACACGATGCCACACACCAAAAATTGATAAATGAGGTGTCAAAGAGAATGTTTCCACAAATATTTCCTGCGTTGAGACATTATGACCCAGTTCGTTGGTAAACCGTACAAAATGCAGTGAAACGGAAAAATGTAACCCAAATTCGGCATCTTTTTAGGGTTTTAATTAAATAAGGCGTCAGAACCAGGCCTACAATTTGTATGTGCGGTAGTCAACGAACACGATTTTTTGTTTCTCTTGGAAAATATTTTCTTCCGTTGTGAGTTTTATTGTTTCCGTCTGGATATTATTGTTTTCCGTAAAATTTTTGCTTTTTAATTAGAGAAAAAAAGAAAAACAGCCAGTTTTCGTGTAACAGCAAAGAAATAGGAGGGCTTTTTTATACTTAGCATATAAAATCGCATTGGATTATTATAGAGTTATACACTCCGTTTGTATGAGCGAAGCTAGCACCATCAGCGTGATATAAGAATAATGTACTAAAATAGCATCAGAACGATCTTTCAAACAACACACACACCTTACATCAAATGCATAACGAATATCACTTTTACTCAGAGGTTAAAAAGTTAATTGAACAAACAACTGCACACAAGCCAACCCTTTTTTTTAACCTCACCTACCCGCTTGTAAAGGCAAGTGAATACATAAATCAAAACCACCATACACCCACACCCGATAAGTAATTATCTTGACCTAGGGATCCTCGGACGGAAAGGCCTCCTTTTATTCCATGTTCTGCTAATTAAGTACCCATTGTCTCCCATTAATTAATTCACACAATGTGAACAATGAAATATATTTCAACACATTCGTTTTCACCCAAAAAGAAAAAATATTTTATATAGATTTTTTTATTTACATAGCTATGTATTTACAGGATCATTCACTATTGTTATTTTAAATTTTACAAACATTTTGTGATCGGTGTTTTTCTTTATCTGTAGAGTGCAATACCTAGTTACTAAACTTAAAAAAAAAAAGATAAACGAGCATGAAACCCTTCAATTACTAACCTAATAATTTATTAACTACCTCAACAACAAAAAACAACCAAAAAGCAAGAACTATTTGATCGATAGCTGCAGTAAAATCGGTGGCTACGTCATACAATAAGCAATATCAACCTACTTATATCCGCAGCACAGGTGAACGACTTATAAATTATGATCCGTAAAAATTAGAAACTATAAGGCTTCAGCCTATTCACCCACAGCACGGTACTTTTATGAAACATTCATAAAGTTCCCTATACATTACATTCTGTTCCATACGTACCCATAATACTTATGGACAAAACCACTTTAACTGTTAGCTCATCATTAAATCACGAATCGTGTCTTACCTCAACAAATGTCATACTTTCATTAGGACGCCTTAACATCGTTCCCTCCGTACTTTAGTTAATTTTATTCACGATCCGATTTCACTTTGAAACTGTTTACACTCGCCACAAAAACTAAAAGGTTAGCAGGATTCATTTAAAACGACACTTTTTCACGACAATAAATTTTTGTTTTTAACAAATAATTTTGTATTTAACGACGTTACATTTGTGTAGAAACGACAGGCGCGCGGCAGTCCTCCACTGTGCCGTTGTAAGACTGAATTCCCGCCCGCCCAAAAGGCCGAACGGGCCCGATCCCCCCCGATCTCGGCCGAATGAAACCCGATTCATGAAACCCACTCGATGAAGTGGTAAGTTTTTACGACTACCCGTTGGCGAGCGCGGTCGGGGCCAATATAAAAGGATTGTTTGACACCTGTTCCTGATTATGTTCTTTTATTTTCGCCTTTGGTATTGAAGAAGTTAATTTCAGTAACAGGTAACCAGTGAACACTAAAAAATTTTTAAACTTAATCATTATGTAATTTAAAACATGTGATATGAATATTATGGCAATGTCATAGTGTAGTGTACCTAAAGATGGTCATATTTTCATTTCTTTGAATAATTCTTGACACTTGAAGAGTTCTTGAAAATATTATTTGTTAATTCTAAACTACAAGTAGATTGGATTTTCAAATGTAAATAGACTTTTTCGTGAATATTTAGGCTGATTTACAATAATCTATTCAGCGTTTATTACGCTCTTTATGTTGCTTGTAAACGGTCGGCAACTAATTAAACACACCTAGTAATTAAAGCTACACAAAAAAAACCGCACAGTAAAAACAATCTTAAGCCACTTCTTTACAGCTCGTTAAAAAAACGAACTAACAAATCCCCCCGAGAAGAAACAGTTCTCCCACATAAAGTAGGTATTACCCCAGCTTCCACACAGGTGGATGAGTATTACACAGTGGAATATTGCACTCAGAACTGCAATAAAATCGGGATCAACTGTTATGACTCCTCTTACAAAGTACAACAATGGCATTATAATAGTCCACGTTTTATAACTGTTACTGCAAAAATGCGAAAACAGTTATTACTATGTATTTTCTGTTACAGAACTTCGTGCATAGTTTTTATATGTATCCCTTCTACTTTAATTAATCATAATCTTATATATTATGTATATAAATTAAGCTTCACGTTGTTGTCCGGGATGGACTCCAAAACTACTTAACCGATTTTAATCAAATATTCACATCGCGTGCAGTTTGATCTAACTTAAAAGATAGATTAGCTTACGTCTTAATTTATAGTCGCAATAACAAAAAGCGTTAGCCATAGCAACGCGTGGCCGTGTCTGCTAGTAGTCATATAAAAACTAAACTAAACTGTTTGAAACAATTTATCCAAGATAATCAATAGACTTTTAAGAACCAAGAAAAATAAACGCACGGATCGTGGAATCATATCGCCTTTTCACAAACAGAATAGCGATTTTTCATTTTATCATACGAGTTGGCACTGAGCAGTGGATGATCGCCAAACATTTCACCTGCTCTGCTGAGCCTCTCTTAGCAAGTTACTTCGACTCTTGGCACCTTTTATTCCTTACCAGTTGTCTTATTTTACCGTGACATGTTAATATTATGCACTGCTCGTAAACCTCCGCGGATGTAGAATGGGCGGAACGGTATTAAGCAGAAACTACGTCATCGCTAAGTGGATTATAACGAGAGATTATGGCTGCGTGGTTGGTAAGTACTAAATAGTCTCCGATGATGGTAAGTTGGTTATGTGTTCACCGGTAGATGTATAAGAAAACTTCTCGTGTGAGTAGGTAGGTAGGTAGGTAGGTAGGTGTGAGTAGTAGGTAGGCTATTCTTTCGGGCGGGAGTTATAATCACTGAGCCCTAAGATTATATTTCGGTTGAAATGTTGTTGTGACTTTCCATTAGATCTTCTAAAAATATAAAACACTATATTGTCAAGACAGTAAATCTGACACTAATTATTTTCTATTATTTAAAACCGACTATATATAATTTTATTTATATCGAAGTGTGGGAGTTTTGGGGGCATGGTCCTCGTATATCTTAATTCCTTAGATAGGTAGGTACAAGATAGCTTAATAGAGGTCAGCATGACTAGCTAATTGCTGCGACTTGGTATGTGTGGACTAATAGCAATGTGTGACGTCATTAAGACACTGCAACCCCATCGCCAACTTAATTTCATACAGTTTATAAGTAGCTATAGATAGTATATTTTAAAAAAACGTATGATTATGTTTGAGATAAATAATAAAATAGAAGCTATGAAACTCATACGCACATAATATAAGTATTGAAATATATATTTTACATCAGTTAGGTAGATATTACGTAGCTATAAAAAAGATATCATTAAGAGCATTTTCATCTATAACGTTTTAATGAACTAGCCATGAAAGCAAAATCTAGTTAAATGTTTCATTGCCTAATTGAATTAATTCTAAATGTAATTATAGAGAGCTCTTTTGACAGTACAGTAGCTAGTTAGTACCTACTAATAAATTGAAGGATCGACGATACATTACAGCAGCTGATAGATCTACATAATATATGTCACTGTTACAAATTTATTTGTGTGTTTGAATAATAGCGACTACCAATACCAATATCTGTAAAATCATCATTTAACGGTTTTGAGGTAAGCTTTTAAGACGGTTTAATATCGATACATTGATATTCGGGAATTGAACTGATTTCTATTAAAATAATTGTACAAACTAATTTAGTTTTCTGGAAAAATGAAATCATCGTTTTTGGCGGTATCAAACCTAATATCACCTAAAAACTATAACTACTTATATACAACAACCACATAATAATTATTTTCAATGAATGTGTATGACATAAGCACGGCAAAAGTAAAACAAAAAAAGTTGGAAATTGAATTCCGTGACGTGTTGTGGGAGTGTCCAATGTTGTCTAACATAGATTAGACTAATTGATGGATGATACTGTATTAAATAAAATCATGTGTACTGTGACTTGAGCTCTCCTCTTATCAAGAGTGTTCCATTTTTTTTTTGAACTGATTAATATCGCCTTACCTACAAGCATACAAAACAATAATATGCTACAATTAGGTAGGTACTTTAAACAACAATAAGAACAGTATCTCTTCTGTAAACTTCGTTATGTAACTTTACTACCCTTACGCATATATAGCTACAGAGCCAGTTCATTCGGAAGTAACTAAAAGGGAACTAGGTGAAAATAAAATAACTTAGCCTTTTCATTGAGACCGCAATCTCTGGGGAAACTTTGAGGATGCTGATATCTTTGAGAGAATTTAAAGTAGCCTAAGTTTAGTTAACACCTTGGACGTTCAATTTAAACTTTTTTAAAGTACCTCTACTTTTAGAAGGTTTGATAGCACTAACGTATTTTTATTAGCTTTGGTTTTTTTCCGAAGTTAATAAACAGTTTATAAAAAAGATTGTTTTAATAATATTAGTATAAATAACATATTATTTGACAATTGAACCGAATTTGAAATATGTGAGCAGTAAGGCCGTTTACTCCATCACTTATTGTATCTCTTCATTATTGAACGATACTTAAAACACAGATAACTTGTAAAATTTACAAAACTCGGTCTTACCTTACAAGTAGAATAATCAGGAATGCTAGGATTGAGTAACAAAACGCGAGTGATAGACGTCGATTTTGCCAAACGCAATTTTAGAAACCTCTGTTTATCTCTGGTCTAATCTTTTGTGGTAAGGCCGCACGCACACAACTGGCACAGCGCGTCAAATACCTAATTTGCGCCCGGTTCATAAGGTCGGCACAGACTTAATATTGTAACAACGAGTATATTCATTGAACACCTTAGCTGTATACATACCTATGTATAACTGTATACTGTCTACTGTTAACATTGTCATATTTTTTGTCTTGTACCACAGAAGCGAAAGCTATATTCCGCCTCGCATGGTCTTTGTCCGTCGCAGTAATAGCCCAGTCCGATTCGTTAGGTCCATTCCGTCCTCTATTCAGATTTCGTCGGTACCGGCATATCAGAAAGGGGTCAACCCTCTTTTACTTAAATACTATGTTATGCCGCAGTGTGCTCGTAGATACAGTATAATGGTAATTAAAAGTACAAATTAATAGTCATAAGAAGTCGTGGATTCCTCGTTAGATTGTGTTCATTTCAACAAGGATTACAAAGTTCGCATCCTTTTCAGCTATAGACTTAGGACACCATAAAACTTCACCATGGTTCAAAATGGCAAAGGTACCAGTGAAAACTATAAAAATGAACATCGAGTTACTGTCCAAATTTCAACGGAATATGGCATCCTCTAAATCCCACTGGATTAGCACGTAAGGATTATACCTCACACACGTTCTCTTTGTACCTAATGTTGGTTCTAGCACTCAAGCTTTTACAAAATTTATAACACTAAATAGTTGAAACTTTTGACACATCTAAGAAAATGAGAAACTTAAATGTAAATAGAAAGAATTCATAGTATCACTTTCAGTTACGTAGCAAAATGCTACGACTACATAGTATTTGTTGGGCTCGTAGCCTCGTAGCGCAGCAGCTACGTGCGCTACGTAAAGTTGAAATAATTTGTATTCTGGCTGTATAAATTCGTTTTACGTATTTTCTTCATAAACGTGGGGTACCAAGATATTTAAAATACTTTCATAATTTTAAAGAAATATCCAGAGATATAGGGAGGTTGTTGTATCATATTATAGTACGAAAATATATTTAGATAGGTACTACAATTAATTATATTATCTATCTTAAATGTTTTCTCGTATACCTTTATGATATTATTTCATTTAACAACTCCAACACTCAAATATTTGGTAACAAATTAGCAAATATTTCGTTAATATTAAAATTACTTTGTATACATTGCCACTCAATTTGCCGTGCCAAAGTATTCGAGTGTAGTTGAAATTCCCTGTAGGCCAAAAGGAAATTCGAGAGGGCGCCTCTAAACCCCGGATTTACATCGGAAAATTATACCTAAGTCTGTTGGAATCCGTCCACATGCGAAATGCCGTTTTAATTGTGTTTACCGAGACTTAGTTAGCAAACACTGAGCTTCTAATTCAAGGGATATAAGTATTTTATTGATATTTTGCTCTCTAGTGATTCGCTACGTTCAACTTATGGAGTTATAAGGTTGTTTTATACGATTTCATGTCACTATTGTACTAATTTACAAGAATGAGCCTTATGCACATATTCAGATATAACACAACTACCACAATATTACATTGGCCCTATTACAATATTATATTTTTCATTAAAACATATTGTTTTTTAATAATACAAAAACCTGTAGACGTCGCCCGTATCAAAGGCAAGTTTTAAAATGAGGAAAAGCTACAAAATATAGTTTTGTCAGCTATCAGCGTGTACACAAATCTACTTAGGCGGTATCTAGAAGCATTACGTGCTCTGGAAGTTATTGCACAGCCCGCTGGAATACCAATATCTCGCGACACTTGTACAAGCAGCTCTAGTAAGCACTTTTTCTAATCTAATAAACATCAACCAGTCGGCATATTCGCCGCACGACAATATAAACGCACTCAAACGTCGAGATTCACTCAAGGGTGCTTTTACACAATTTGGCCCTGGCATACCCTTTTCGGCACTCCACCTTTTTGCCCCCGAAGCCTTAGCGCCTCTCTTCACCTTTCATAATCAAAGGAGGGCAAGTACCCTGCATTTATTGAACGTCTTCACTCAAATCCAATTCCTGTTATTCGCCGCGTTTTATTTTTTAGTTCCTTTGTTTCCGTTCCGAGAGTATTCTGTCGTATCTCTGAAGTATGAATAGAAAATTTGAATTCCTGGTAACGTTTCAATGCAAAACATGTTGTTCTCACAGATCGCTATGGAGACTTTATCTCGTCTACTCGCTTATTATATGTCAAAATGTAACACATATTTTCTTGATTAGTAGGATACGTTTTGATAAAGTAGTTTTATCTTTGTTGATAAATAAATCGCTTGAGTAATTAAGGGTAGATACATAATTATTAAACAATCGATATTGTTTCACTATCTACAAACTTACTGAAATCCAATCGAATAATTTATTCTACTATACACACTTAGGTAGGTACGCACAGGCACATAGAGGTGTTTTAATAATTGCTTTGATAGGTAGGTATTAAACGAGCAGGTATGTAGAATTGCTGAATTCCTATTACCAACATCCTATTCCTACTTATGTATTATGCTACGGATCCTTTTGAAAAAATGCACCCCAAGAAATTACAGTGGCATGTCAGGTCAAAATATGGATTACAACGTTAAACTAGAAACAAGGTTAATCCAAAGAAAATTATCTGAAACAATCACCGTACCGGCAGCCGCGGACCGTTATCATCCAAAACTTAGCTCATTACAATAGCAACGATGTAATTTCACCTGAACAAGTCACATGTAACCGATAAGCTTAACGACAGTTCCGATTTAGTGGTTAGGGATGCAGGTACACCCCAAATAAATGTATCGACATTAAGAAATCGACTGACGATTTACTTGGACCTAATTATACTAGAAAGCTAAAATGAAACCACTGGTAATTAATTATATTTCGTTGGAGAAAAGATTTCTTAACAAATGCTGAAGAAGGTAAACCTGTAAATGCGTTTTCAAAATTAAGAATAGTGTTATGATTGATTACTATAATAAGATTACCAATCGCTACGAGTATAACCTATGGGTCCGAACTAGGAGTAGGTTAATACAACAGAAGCAAATAAAAGTCTTATAAAGTTAAAACTTTTGCAACTGATGGAGGAACTATTATTATCTATATATTATACTGTAATGTACGTGTGTGTTTGTGTGTGCGTGTGTATGTTCGTATTATATATTTTAACAAAAACTCGATATCTTGTCGTCGATATAATCGATATGAACGCATTTTCAATATATCACGGCCCTATTAGTGCCTCGGAGTGGATTCGACAATCGTCCCGGAACGTGCGATCGTTACCAAGCAGCCAAACCTTTGTCAGGAACACATTATTTTAATGCTGCATTAAAAAATTTTAGGACTCATTGTCATTGCCATGAATTTGTAATTTTATTATGCGGATAACGTTTACGATGAATGAAACGTAATCTAGGTTTTCGTTGTGTGCTTTCAGTTTCATAAAAAAAATTAAGTAGGTACGTATATTATTAGGACGGCACGTTTGGCGTAGTGGCTGAACAATGGACTGCTGCGCTTGGTGTCGCGGGTTCGATTCCCGCCTAGAACAAATATTTGTGCGATCCACAAATATTTGTTTCTGGTCTGGGTGTGATATGCATGTGAAATTATATGTCTGTCAGCAGTACCCACGATACAGGAGCAATCCTAGCGTGGGCTACGTTTTTTTAAATAAGTATAAAACTTTTAGGGCCGAATACGGCAAACAATGTGGGACGAAAGCTTTTTTTTTTATGTGGCCCGCACTACTTCCGCGGGACGAATATGGCATAATCAAACACACTTGCACATTTGCATTTAAACAAGTCCATGCAATAACGCAGCATGCAAGCAATGTCCCATTCACTCGGCGATGCTATTATTCCGGCCACGGTGCAGCGAAATGAAGTGGTGCCAAAGAATTCAATCAAACGCATATTGAAATGATATTACATTCCCTTTTACCGGTTTCACTAGTTTGGCACACGTGCTAGGACTATATTAACAATTTATCACACACGTCATCCCGACTAACAAACTTCATAAAGTTACGTCCATAGAACATTGTTTTAGGTGTTATATAATTTTATTACACTGTTTTTAACTACCTACAGAATTTAATTGATTCCGTGAAATTAAAATCAATGGTTATGTAATGTAGGTATTTGTATTTTCGGCTTATTCCAGAAATCCCCTGGCAGTAACACCTGCGCAGGGGATTTCTAGACACAAGAAAATTCGAAATTAACTCAAATGACAGATTATACTCGTAGATTATAGATAGTACTTATAGATACTTACCTCCATATTTTATCTCGATGAATAATAATTTAAAAGATTTAATTTAGGTTTTTTGAAGGTGGAGGATTATCCTTAATCAATATGGTCCTTCACTCCTAATCTGTGGTCCTTCACGCCTCCACATCGTCTCCAGAGCGCACCTCTCTGTGTGGAGAGTGCTCCACTACCCCTCGGTATCACATCACATCGTAGAGATGGCAAATAGTAAGTAGGAACCACATAAATAATATAGGTACTACGTTCGAATGATGAATGTGGAAGCAAAGAGCTTTGTTCGTAGTTATATAGGATGCCAATAGATGATACGTATAGGTACATACAAACATTAATAGCGATGGCACTGCTACGTAGGTGCTAGTTGCCCGATAGTGAAATGAGGAGTAGGTACTTATACTTTTGTAGGTTGTATATACCTACGTAACCCTATTGTACCTTAAATTACTGATCCAAATAGTGAATAATAAAATTTATGGAAAATCATTTACAACGTTGATATTTTAGGGAAATTTACACCTAACAATTAAAATCCATGTTAAAATGTTGGATTGCCAAAACACCGCCAAAATCGCTGCGTGACGTGACAATAAAAGGCAAGCATAGAGGAAATCATGTTATAGATACTACCTGTCTACGTTACGTTCCGTTAGAGGGACAATACAACTTCAATAAAATCTATGCTACGTCGTCCTAGTCCAAAATTTTCTTTATGTTCTAAAGACAAAACACCATCAAAACACATACAACATTCTAAAACACAACCTACAAAATAATTCAGTCGCAGATAGGTACCTACCTACTTCATTCGAGCGAGCGTGTCGTCAAAGTGCAAAGTGACAAAGAAACCAATCACATCAGCGTTCAGCAAATTACAAAAAATATGTCGGTAGGTATACATATTAATTTTTATTTCGTGTAATCTGCAACATATTTAAATATGATAATAATAATAATTCAGCCTGTATCTGTCCCACGGCTGGGCAAAGGCCTCCCCTCACTATCGTGAGAAGGGTTAGGCCATAATCCATCCATCCAATGAATATGATATATTATGATTTAATTTTAGTTGAAAGTCAAAATAGGTACCTAGTCAAATAATAATATTATAACCTATTGTATTTTTCTGCATCTCTAGATTCTAAAGGTGATTTAAAAATAGGTAATTTTCTTCCAATGTATCATAATTAGGTAGGTAACTTTATTGGTAGGAGTTTTGGCGGGAATCCGATAGTGAGACGTTGTTGGTTTGTATTATTTTCTTAAACTTGTGTTTCTTCGGGTGTTAATGTGTAATATTGGTGGAATATTAATCATTAAGTGTTCGTTAACATGCACGAGTGTGGGCGAATGATATAAATTCAAAAAACGTGTAATTTCGCGTATTTTAAAAAACTCCCAGGAAGTTTCAGTAAAGCATCCACTACTTTACTGAATCGTGACTTTGACGATGTAAATAATTGACTTGACTACTTGACCACGATTGCTATATTGCTGTGACTTTCTTAACGTGAAATTAAGAAATACTTATTATAATAAAATAGGTAGGTACTTGACACTGGCTATATGCACAAACCGTGCGAAGCCATTACTAAAGAAAAAAAAACTTCTGCTCTATGCGCCTTAGGAACTATGATTATTCCATAGGTAACAAATTATGTTTTGAACTATGTACCATTTAGTCGATTAATCGATTCACTACCCTAGCAGATGAATGAATGAATAAAGACGTCATTTCCATCGTCCATAGTCCATGCGCACGACGATGAAACGTGTTTTTTTAGTCCGACCGACCTACTTGAATAGGTAGGTACCTAGGTAGGTGGTACTACTGTGTGTGTCCTACAGACTATCTTTTCGTATTGGTTTGGTCCATAGACATATCAACAGACTTGACAAAAGCGTATACCTACCCGAAAGGGACAAACGTATGCTGCAATTGATAAATCGGATAAATTTAATACACGTAATTTAGATGTAGCTCCAATAATTCATGCGACATTCTAAAATGTCAAGATCGCTGGTTACCCCTATAAATCGGATAAATTTAATACACGTTATTTAGTTGGTGCTCCAATCATTCGTGCGACATTTTAAAATATCGAGATTGGTTTGCTTCTGCAGCACTGCTATAAGCGGTGCTATATTCAGCGACACCTATTACACTATGCAACCATTTTTGATAACCACTACTTACGTGGTACCTATTAAACGCTAAATCCGAAATACCCGATTGCTACTCATTTGAAGCCACAGAAAGGCACATAAGGAACTTCATTAAAAATATGTACCTATGATTTTAAAAATAATAATGAGTGTGAAAATACTGAAGATGAGGCAATTGAGAATGAAACTGAAAAATAATTTTACGTTGATCTTTGTTTTTTATTGTGGCGGTTATTAATAATAACAATGTACCTATGTGAGTTCAGTAAGAAAATTGTTTATTGTTTAATTATATTAAGAACAAAAGTATGAAATCTGCCTTTTTTACTTTACCTACTGTTTCCTACAGTTTTTTATTTGGCGAGTTGTTGTGTTTTAGTTTTTTGGGGTTGGCAACACCGATTACCCGTATCCATCCTATTATTCTATTACTTACTATCGTCGTCCGCGTTCGCATCGCATTATCGCATAGCATTCATTGTACCTACTTTGAATTTTCTGTGATTTTCTAGAAAAGTGAGGAGTTTTAACTGTTTTTTATCTACATACGCATTTTAAGTCTTTAGATTTCGATTTTCGCGGATATTAACCTAACAACTTTTCAATATCTGCAGAAACACTGGTAGATAACATTACCGGCTCGACCAAAATTTAAGAAAAATGAGTTGCCCATTGAACGAAGAACAGATCGCCGGGTTGAAAACATTCGTGAATCTTTGCAAGTCTCAACCGCTGCTACTACATCACCCTAAACTTGAGTTCTTCAAGGATTATCTGAAATCGTTCGGTGTCTCAATTCCAGTTCCCAATTTCGGTTTTACACCATCGGCTCCGGCTGGAGATACGTAAGTGCTAATTAAGTATATATGTACATATTCCGATACATTATCTCATAAATTATAGCTTTATTGTATTATCATAGCTATATAGGTACTGGACTAGTAAGTACCTAGGTATTGTATCTACGTCATCGAATGGAACGGGCTAAAAGGGGGCTACCAACGAAAAATATTATGTAGGTACACTTTCAAATGTTTCCCCTTGCTCGCAGGACTATTGTCGCAGGACCTGTAAGAAAAAGGACAAAAAAAATCCTTATTCTCAAACCTTTTTATTTGGTAATATTGTAATAAAGGGTACACAACACGAAAACAAAACCTACCTTCATGTTATTTTTTGCAGCTCTGCCAATAACAATGACACCAAAAAGGCACCTTCATCTGAAGAGGAAGATGATCCAGAATCTGATGTGGAGCTTGATATGGAAGGTAAAATGCGGCAGTTATAACTTTGTATTTGTAAGACTCGTTGTATAAATTAGTTACAAACCATCTACAAAGTTTGAGTTTGCGGGTTTGACTTCCCCAGTCTGTGTTTATGCAACCATGGGTGTCCTAGTTCTCGTCTTCTTGATTTCCTAAATGGAGTAAATCATAGATAAGAACTTAAAAACCAGGCGATTAAGCACCTTCTGTTAACTGCTTTGGTTTGATTCAATGCATTTAAAATTGCAATGCTCAAACGACAATAGACTTTGTGAAGTCAATCTTGAATCGAAATTCACACTCCATTATTATGATATCATCAACATTTAATTTTATTAAGACTACATCATGCACTGCTGATAAGTCTCAGTACAAAGCTATGATGATCATAACTCATAATTATGTTTAGTTGGACAATATTAATAAAATCAACCCTAAACAGGTGTCATAGAGTCCCTACCTGCAGATGAATCTCAAGATATGGGGGACGAGTCCAAGGAGCCTACAGATGAAGAGCGAGATGCATCTGACGAGAAGCGTTCAGCAGCTATGAAAGCATTCTCCGAGCAACAGTACGATGAAGCTATCAGGTTGTACACTGAGGCGATTCAATTGAACCCACAGAGTGCCTTGATGTTTGCAAAGAGAGGACTGGTAAACTATTTTTATTAATAATACCTGTATATGTAAATTAGGAAATGAAAATCTGATCACAATTGGCTAATCCTATGACAATGATAATTTTAAAATTGCAGAGTCCATGTGCTAGTGCAAGTCGATAGTCTTGCCTCTTAGTCGCCTTTACAGCACTGCAGGCTCCACATTACTAAACCACTGAACTACTATTGTGATAAATCAAATCAGCAATGACAATTTTCCTATTAGGCATTGAAATATAAATAAAACCACTAAAATGTTGATTTTCAGGTGTATCTGAAGTTGAATAAGTTACTGTCCTGTATCAAAGATTGCACTCGCGCTCTTGAACTTAATTGCGACAGTGCAGCGGCTTACAAGTTCCGCGGACGTGCCTACAGGTAACCAGAATTATCTTTGACCATAATTTTACCATACTACAATACAACATAATGCCTGTAGGCTAGTTTGACCAATAATGCTGCACATAGTGTTGATTTTTGTTTTGCTGTAAAATATTGTAATGAATACATTTTTCTTATAACAATAACAACAATACAAAACATTGATAATATGGTAATCATGAATATTCTTTAAATAAATTATCTTGTAATGACTATTTACCACCTACTGTGTATTTTTAATAACAGAATGATAAGATGAGTAAGTTGTTTGCCTGATGACATCTGATGTTAAGAACCATGCATGCCCATAATAATTTTAATTTCTGTACCTAGTGCCAAAACTTTAGTTGTGTTACCATAGCAAATGAGTGAACATTTTTGATATAAATCCACTATTGATACAATGGGATACATTCACCATTTGCAGCAAATCCATTCCCTTAATTCACTATAATGCTAGCAACATTAGTTAATTGTATTGTCAATAATAACAATACAATTAATTGGCAGGCTGCTGGGCAAATTTGAAGAGGCATCCCATGATCTGTGCGAGTCGTTGAAGATTGACTATGATGACCAAACCAATGAATGGCTCAATGAAGTGAAACCCAATGCTGAGAAACTGCGCCAGCACAAACTGAGCGTCCAGCGCAAGAAGGAGGATAAGGAGGTAAGTTTCAAATTGTTGATTTTGTGACATTAGTAGCCTTTTAGCAAAATTGTGGTTGTTAACATAGGGCACTGCCTATTAAAGTCCCTGTTGGCAGCATCCTAGCTTACAGGATATCTAATAATATGATATAGAATCTACATTCTACATTATTCATAATAATTAGTTCATTATAATCTAAATGTAATGTAAACAGCAAATAGCAAAGTCTACCCTTTCAGTAACATTTTACCATTTCGCCTGTTGTTACTTGTAACCCTGTAATTTATAGCATCGTGAGAAGGTGCGCAGAGCCCGCAAGGCCCAAGAGGCCCGCTCTCGGGCGGCTAAGGCCCAGACGGAAGCAGCCGCCGCAGACATGGCGGGCGGATTCACTGGCGGCATGCCTGGCGGTATGCCTGGCGGTATGCCGGGTGGGATGCCGGGCGGTATGCCAGGCGGGATGCCGGGTGGTATGCCGGGTGGGATGCCTGGCGGTAGGCCCGGAGCACAGCCCCGCGGCACTGAGTTTAACCCGCAGGACTTCGCCTCTCTGCTCATGGATCCGGAGATTATGTCTATGTTCCAGGTAAATGCGCCATGATGTTTTTTCACCAGTAGACATTAAGATGTGAACGAATTGGTAACCACACAATTGATCCAATGTAGAAGTATGCATTTTGAAAATGTTACTTTATTATTTAGTCACATTAATTTTTTGTTCCAATTCAAATGCCGCACAAATGATTATGTATTTAAACTTCAGGATCCTGAGGTGGCAGCTGCTTTCCAAGAAGTGTCTTCGAATCCGGCCAACTTTGTCAACTATCAAAACGACCCAAAGATATCGTCGGTCATTGAGAAATTGCGGAACAAACTCGGGAAAAGTGAAGGTGGTGGAGTCCCTGGTAAGTTAATGATGGCTTACAAGCGTTATACTATGAATCATCTGAGTATTTGTTTTACTAATGGTACTTGTAGTTTCTGGTTACCTAAATTCAACAAATCCTAGTCGGGGTCAGGACCTGTGTGGATTGTGACACTATTTGTGATATAATTGTAGTCATTCACCCAACAATTGCCTTTAAAATTTCAGATTTCACAGGCTTCGGAGGTGCTCCCAACCCCGCATCGAAAGGCTCTGACGACGACGTCGGCCTCGACTAAAGATCAGCTTCGATACCATGATTCTGATCAAAGTACACATAAAATATGAATTTCATTATATTATGCATTTATAATCGAAAACTACTGTACACATTATAGCTACATCTCTTTAAAAATACATTGTTATTAATTTACATTGTTGTTATAATGTATGGTTTGTCTAACACGTCGCGAAAAATTGTGCACTATTGTCGATCGCCATTTATGTCCAACTGATGTGGTTTCACCCTGAAGCGTGCTAAACCGTAGTTGGAGTGCTGTGCTACTATGCGAAATTTTGCACTAAAAATTTTACACATTTTGCATTTGTGTACATCTTCATGCCCTTTTAGTAGGTAATAAGTAAAATAGATTTGGAGTTAAATGTTGAAAAAATTATATAGATTGGTAGGTAGTCAGATTCTGAACATCACATTTAAATTGTAATATTTAGTTGATTCATTTTTTCATAAAGTAATTATGTATTTCAATTGGTTCTGTGTAGTTATGAAACTACATATAAATAAAAACCATTGATTTTTTAATCATAAAAATATTTTATCCACAATGATGATCCTACCATTAATTACACAAGCATTTTTTAAATTTATTGTGTGTTCTTATTGATAAAGCAATATAATATGTTAATTAATCATGGTCTTTAATACTTGGAAGTGTAGGTTCAACCACTGTATTCTTAATTGTAAGACTATGAATATGCTAGTATCCAAAATTGGTCCAAAATATTGGCCAAAAAGAATAGTAATGCCATACAAAAGTTCATATTTTTTTATTTGCATCGGGTACTGAATTAAATCTAGGAACATTTTATGTTTTTTGCAAACATGAAAATGTTAATTAGTATATTATGCTAGATTAACTTCAGATTGTGCTTTTGGTCTAGTACGCTTATATATTAATTCAGTGCCTTTAGTTAGTGACTTCATTAATTAGTTCATTTTCTATTATTGTACCTAATGGTTCTTAAAATATATTACACTAAGTATGTATGCAAATGTTGTTTTCATTGTCCACTGCTCCTCGAGAATCTAAATAGGGTAGGTTAAGATGTAATAATAATATATATAAGTAAGAGATAATAAAAATAGATTGATTGGAAATAAAATGTTTCTCGAGATTAGTCTTTGAACTAGATATAATTTGTGTGGATAGCAGCTGACTACACACAATAAAACGCTGGTATCTTCAAAAAATTGTATATAATACAATGGCTAGTATATTTTAAACATCATTAACTCTGCCCCAGCTAAGCCTAATCTTTTTCTCGTGAAGTTTCAACCAGGAAGGCATATTATGTGGAAAAGGCTGAGCATTGGGAAACTTTAATGGAGCTGGTGGCATCTTGAAGGGATCCTCAGTTTTGAGCTTGCGCAGCAAATATTCTTTATTTATCTGTTTTGGATCTCTATACTTATCCATATACAAGTTGAATGGTTTACGTCTTGGGAACCATTCTTGTGGACGTATGTATGGTGCAGGGAAGTCATACTCATAAACTGAAAACAGAAGTATACATACAATTAGTGGGCAATATTTATTTATCTCCTAATAATAATATCGAATTATTGTATATCCATAATCTCATCATGTTGGGCAAAGTTAAAAGCAAAATAGGTATACATTGAAATAAGAAAGAATTCATGGTTACATAACATGTGGCTAAATATTGATTTGATTGAATCCACAATAGATCAACTTTCGCTTGGCACAGGACAAATAGGTACATTCTGTGAGCTGATGACAGCTAACCTTCAGCAGTAAAGGGGCATTGGAAGCAATTGGAAGAATTTAGCACAGCCTACCATTTATTAGCTAGGGTAATGTTATCAAGTTCGAATACCCATTAGTAACTATAGATAATGTAGATACTCTATATTGAATACCACAAAGATATTAATGCTGATATTAAATATTTATGTATAATTTATACTAACTCGGCTCTTTTGTTTGCAGAGTTTTATGGAAGAAGTCTTTGACAGTGTTGTCCCAATCACACTGGTAGAATGCAAGGCCTGAGGGTGTGATATTGTCTTGATGTTTCTGATACCAATCTCTGGTCACAAATGTCCTGTCATCCAAGGATGTTGATTTCACTGAAAACCAAATAGAATTTATTCAACACCAAAGAAAACTGTTATCCTTTTTTGGCTTCTGACTTCTGTGGAGAGGTCTTCACAGCCACAATTAACCAATGTAGGACAAAACACACTTAAAAACTTTTAGTCTACATTTCTACAATCGAAATATTGTATTAGGTTAAATACCTGTGCCGCTCTAAAATAGCAGTCATAATGTCTTGTTTTGAACACGGCTATTACAGTGTGTTAAGGTTAATTATTAAATGCATAATATGCCTTGTTTTAAAAAGCCTATCACAAATGTTTTACAATTCTATTCAGTGTTGAGGTTCATTATTAAATGAAACAATATCAGCTTGACCTGCATTGGCGGGTGGTTAGATTTGATCATAGAGACTGTATCTATAGCAAATTTGATCAAAGCTTATAGCAGTGCTTTTGTATCATGGTTTGTTACATACCTTTGGGCAATTCATAGGATACTCTTCCATCTTGTTTGTAGAGAACAAACACATATCTGTGATAACCAGTGCCTTTCAAAGGAAAAGGTTGACAGTATTCTACAACAGTTTCTCCTTTCTCAACTGCATTACCGGGAATATTTGCTACCAGCCAATGAACATACTCCTTATCATTTTCAGACAAATGGCCATCAAGGCTTGTCAAGGCCAGAGTCCAGAGACTATCATCATCGGCTTTGTAACTAATTGTAGGAGCTTGTAATGCCTCAGCAGGTTTTATGACATTTCCCAAATAAACAGGTAAGAAGGAACCATCTTTCATCTCATATAAAATATCCAAATTGATGTAAGGTACAAAGTATCCTTCTCCATACAAATGTTCAAATAGTGCATAGTGATCAGCTACTTGTTTCTTGTGTAAGGGGCCTTTGCTTTCCAGCCATACTTTACGCACCTCATCTAAGTCGATTTCCAATTTGATATTGCGTGCAAGCTGCTCTAGAGCTTTGTCGTTTTTTATTGTCTTCAGGTATTCGAGGCGAGTTTTGCGAGTTTCTTCTGATTGAGATCTATAATAAAAATAAAAATTTTCTCATAGTAGGGGAGCCCACGATGCTAAATGGGGATTTACTCGAGCGTCGTAGAGACCTATTGGGATGCAAAGCTTAGATGATAAGAAGAAAAAAATGTTATATTATATACCTTTACATCGGTGGGGGAAGCGGCTATAGATTTTTAAATATGTAAAAAAAAACTGTTGCATGGGCATCCTCGAGCGCGTCAGATATTGATAGCATCAATGCCCTACGTATTTTTAATAATGTACGTATGTTAATCTGATCGTTTGCATGATGCGGGTGGTTGTATTTAAGGATTGAAAATGAAAAAAAAAAACAATTATCGAGCGCGTCAGATTTTCTTAGGGAGTGTTAAGTGCACCAAAAAAAAGCTCTTATTCACTAATCTGACGATTTCGATGGGACGCAAACTCGCGGCCATTTTCATAATGTGCAAAAAAAAATTCGCCATTTTGAAATACTCAAGCGCGTCAGATTAAGATATATATGGTTCATCTTTATGTTCTAAACGTACTGTCTCATAATCTGACGATTATCTAGAGGGATTCGCCTGACCTGACAAAAAAAAATTAGAAAAACGGTTCACCTTAAAGGCCATCCCTGCAACTTCCCGCTAATTCCATTCCTGGGCGCTTAAAATTGTACTTATGACATTTTTGAGCCCAAAATATAATTTATGTGATATTTTGAGCTCTCCCAGCTCGAAAGTCTGATAGAAGTTTCATAGAACACTATTTTTGGAATTTTCAAACCGCAATAACTTTTGAATGGATCAACCAATTTTCACGCGGTTGGCGGCATTCGACGCAGTTTTATCATCCTCATAAGTAATTTTGCAATTTTAATTGATCGAACCACAAATTTCGGAGTAATCCCGAAAAAACACTTTTTCGGGTTTCTTTTGTTCACGATATCTCTCGAACGAATCAACCGCTTTTGACCAGCTTGGTGGCGATCGACGTGGTTTTTTAAGCTCAAAGACGGATTAGTTTTTGAAGTTGATCGATAAAGCCGGTTAAAAGTTATTCCAAAAAAAACCACTTTAAAAAAAAAAATCTGTTTTTTTTTGAGATTTTTCAAAATTTCTTAAAATCTATCGGTCCGAATCGGTTCAAATGCACAGGAAATCAGAAACGCGGAGAAGGAAATGTAGGCATCACGCAGCTGCACGCATTTAACTTTATCGACGAATTTTTGTTATTTCGGCTTGCGGAAATCGTCAGATTATATATTTTTCATTATTCTTGAATTATTTCCTTCAAAATAAAAAAAAATTTAGCTACGCTCGAGAATGTCGAGATGACGTTTTTTTTTACAACTTTGTTGCCCTCCCATTTTTATACGTCTCTCTCAAAGTGTCAGATTAGTGGAATATACACTTTTTAGGATGTAATAAACTCATCCTACCTTAATCTGATGCGCTCGAGAATTTCTGATGGTCAATTTTTTTTTACTAATCTGATCCTGTATCGTTCACGGGCGGCCTTATATATCGTCGGTCCAAATCAGTACTGGAACATTTCAAAAATCGTAGTTTGGAGAAAATCAGGTTTAAAGATTTTAGAAGTTTTCAAATGTCATTTTAACTATTATGAAATTAAGTATGTTTAATTACTTTTAGTTCATAATATGCAGATTTAACACGGTTTTATTGTGTGGTAGCTAAGGTTTAAGTATTATTTGTAGTTATTGAGTAATAGTTATATTTGTGAGATGTTCCAATAATTAACTAAAAATTTCTTGTATAAAATTAGAATAAACTGGAATATTTCCAAATGAGCTGGTAATCTAACTAATATTATTAAGTCGAAAGTTTGTGAGTGTGCGTGTGTGCATGTGTGTATGTTTGTTAGGTCGTCACGCTCAAAAAGCTGGACAGATTTGCATGAAATTTCGTGCGCAGTTAGGTTATCCCCCAACTTAGGACATAAGCATCATCATCCCCGTTTTCCATCAGTGCGATTTAAACTGTGAAAATGTACCAATAATCATCATCATCATCATCATCATCACCCTGAAGACGTCTACTGCTGAACATAAGCCTCCCCCTTAGACCGCCACACTGAACGACAACTTGCCACTTGCATCCACCGGTTGCCTGCGACTCTTTTGATGTCATCGGCCCATCTAGTGGGAGGCCTTCCTACACTACGTCTTCCAGTCCGTGGTCGCCTTTCTAGAACCTTTCTTCCCCATCGGTTATCAGTTCTACGAGATATTATGTGGCCTGCCCTTGTCACTTCAGCTTGCAAACCTTGAGAGCTATGTCGTAAACTTTAGTTCTTTGACGAATATCCTCGTTCCGGATTTTATCGCGCAAAGAAGCTTCGAGCATACTAGCTCTTTCCCTTGCCCGCTGTGTAACTCTGAGCTTTTTTAAAACGCCAGCAGTTAAGGACCACGTCTCAGTTCCATAAGTCATTACTGGTAACACACACTGGTGGAAGACCCTTGTCTCCAGGCACTGTGAAATTATGGACGAGAAAATGTCACGTAACTTCCCGAACACTGGCATCCGAGTTAGATTCTTCGGGTGACCTCTTTGTTGAAGTTGGACCTGCCTAACTGGATAATCTGCCCAAGGTATCCGTTCCAGTCCAAGAGCTTTAAAACCTCCAATGCGTTCCTGAACAGTTTCGGAGAAATAACATCTCTCTCTCACGCCTTTCTGCAATAGAATAGGTTTCGTGCTCTCGTCCTGCAGTCGGATTGACACGGTGGGCGGTGACAAGCACTTCATTACTTAGATATACCTATATTCGATATGGCATCGCTGAAGAGGCTGCATTACTGCCCACTTGCCCAGGTCTCGATTGAATCGAAGGCTTTTTCATAGTTCACAAATATAATGGCCAATTATACTCCAGAGTCTTCTATATAATCAGCCGGAGCGTGTGTATGTGGTCTATGGTGCCAAAACCTTTCCGGAAACAGGCTTGTTCGGGAGGCTGGAAGTAATCAAACCTGCGTTCGAGGTGGTTCGAAAGGACTCTCGAGAACAGCTTATACCTACAAATTACTCGGGATTAAGTTGGGTCTATAATTCTTCAATAAGATAGTTACACCTTTTTTGAAGAAGAGCACCACCACACTCCTGTTCCATGCTTCTGGCGTGATACCCTCGAGAATTAAATAACTTCTGGAGGACTAAATGTATCGTTTATGAATCCACCCGCTCCGCAATTCCGCACGCAGATAGTTTATCCCGGAACTTAGGACATAGGCTATAAGTTATCATCATCATCAGCATCATCATCAACACTGTTTTCCATCAGTGTGACAAAACTGTAAAAACTGCCCAATTTTCATGAAATTTGGTATGCAGGTAGCTTACACCTCAATTTCACATAGATTACAAGTCATCATTATCATCATCACCGTTTTTCATAAGTGTGATAGTTAATTTATAGCAAAATCAAGCTGCATCAAACTAATTCACGCGGCGTCCAGAGCACCAACGGAGTGAAACGCACAAAAACAATATTCAACTTCTAATTAATTCAAAGTCATATTGGAACATTTCAAAAAATACTGTTAATGAACTCGTGATAGACTATGGATATCGAAGTTTGAGTGGGACATTTCGAAATAAGCTAATAATGAACACGAAAATAATAGTATTATTGTAAATAGTTATATCGGAATAAATGGTTTCCTGACAACTAGAACTAAAGTTTGAGTTGTACCGTTAGTGATTTAGAAAGATTTTACGTTTCCCTACCGTTTCTCATACTTATCTCAAAACACGTAAATTCGGATTTGTTCCGGTAATGAATCCGACCGACGATATGGGCCTCATGTTTTGTGGAGGTACTTAACCGGGTACAAGGTATCCCCCTGTATATTAATCTGCCGCGCTTTAGTAAATCCCGAAATCCCCGCTTGGGCTCCCCTACCATTACATAATAATAATTATCCTTTGTCTTCAAAGATATTTTAAAACTAGCTTGCTTACTTACTTACTTTTAAAACCAGACAATAACACAGTGTAACTGAACGTCAATAGCAATAATTAGTCCTTCAACGCCCTCTTACTGAAATGAGCTGAGTTAGTTTTCTTCGTTGCCACTAGATAGTTCACATCGTTAAGGCATAGGCAAAGCTAACCAGGCGTAAGGCGTTATAAGAATTATGTAGGTAGTGATCGATTCAATACTCCACTTGGATAGGTTTGTCTTACTATTGTCCAATTTCAAGCATTACCAAGATTTCGTGAAAAATACTTACTGAGGCTTTGGTAGGCCTATATTGATTTTCGTAGTATATAATTCATCTTTGTAGTTCAATTCCTCTAAACGCTCTTTTATAGTTCTGCAAAATATGGGAGCCTTTCCTCTGATCCTGTGCCCATGTCGTAACTGTTGGAGCTGAACATTAGACAGCCAAGCGCCACGAAATGAATTTAACATTTTCTTTACAAAGATAGCGCTTAACTTATTGAATCATCAATGTGATTACATATATTTTAATAGAAAAGATCGACGATTTCAACCGAGGTAAACAACTGGGCTGGCTGGCTGGGACTAGGAAGGAGGAACTCATGCATGACAATCATGACATATTTGTCATAACCTAAAATTCTAACATAAAATATTTTTTTTTGGTTTTAGTTATGGCTTCGAACAGTTTGTGCATATAGCCAATGGCAAGTATTTTATTTTAAGTATTCTTAATTTCACATTAAGAAAGTCACAGCAACAGTATAGCAATCGTGGTCAAGTAGTCAAGTCAATTATTTACATCGTCAAAGTCACGATTCAGTAAGGTAGTGGATGCTTTACTGAAACTTCCTGGGAGTTTTGGAAAAAATTAGAAATGACACGTTTTTTGAGTTTATATCATTCGCCTACACTCGTGTACGTTAACGAACACTTAATGATTAATATTCCACCAATATTACACATTAACACTCGAAGAAACACAAGGTTGAGAAAATAATACAAAACCAACAACGTCTCACTATCGGATTCCCGCCAAAACTGATTGATTGACTTATAATATAATTATGTATGTAGTGCATTTATTTGTTTTATTAAGGCTTCGTACGGTTTGTGCATTTAGCCAGTGTCAAGTATTTTTTATTTAGGTATTTCTTGTTTTCACAATAGGAAAGTCATAGTATAAGCAATCCATCGATGTACTACCCAACCCAAAAGGATTGAGTATACTGCGAAAAATGTATACATAAATTATGAAAAGTAACTTCATTTTTATAGCATTTAAATCTATATTTTCCGTTGCGCTTCTCACAGAGGAGCCGTGCCGAGAAGGATAGCTACCACAGGGCTGTTTGTCCTTTCATCTTGCCAACCTTCAAAAATGTTGTTCAATCAAATTGTGGATTAAAAAATATTTTCAATACCTACGCATTTATTTTAATGCTATTATAACCAATAAACTTACATCGCTGAACAAAACAAAGTAAACCTCACAGATTAAAAATGTACAGGTCTCACGCAGTGGCAACAGTGCTGTATGGTATTCTGCCAATGATGACGAAAGCATTCTAAAATAAATCTTAAAACACGTATAAAATAACTATCAAATGGAAAACTACAATATTCAAATAAGTTTCTTAAAATGGTCTATATTTTAAGAAAATGATATAAAAACTATAGGTCACAACATTTTAACAATGCTCATTATTTTGTTAGATACTTACCTAGTCCTAAATAGTTAAAAGAAAACATTCTTATTTAAAATCCTTTTGCAATATTTATAGTTCATCCATGGTTGGATGAATAATCTGAGGATAATTAGGACGTTTAACTCAAGATCCTGGGAAGAAAAGAGACAAGTGTATAATATAAAAAAGACAAAGGAGTAGGTAAGTAGGATGGTACGATGCGATGATGTTTTGTCTTTGTCGGCGTATGCACTAATTTTTTGCTGTGCTGCCGTAGCAAACGAATCTTAACATTTTTAGAATATCGCACGAATGATTGGAGCACCACCTAAATAACGTGTAATAAATTTATCCGATTTGTATGTTGTACATAGCCAAGCTATTGTGTCCCTTTCGGATATACCTACGCTTTTGTCAGGCTGGGTCCTTCTTTTTTTTTTTTTTTTTTTTTTTTAGTTATGGCTTCGCACAGTTTGTGCATATAGCCAGTGTCAAGTATTTTATTTTAAGTATTTCTTAATTTCACATTAAGTAAGTCACAGCAATGTTATAGCAATCGTGGTCAAGTAGTCAAGTCAATTATTTACATCGTCAGTCATGATTCAGTAAAGTAGTGGATGCTTTACTGAAACTTCTTGGGAGTTTTGGAAAAAATGCGAAATGACACGTTTTTTGAGTTTATATCATTCGCCTACACTCGTGCACGTTAACGAACACTTAATGGTTAATATTCCACCAATATTACACATTAACACTCGAAGAAACACAAGTTTGAGCTAATAATACAAAACCAACAACGTCTCACTATCGGATTCCCGCCAAAACTCGGGTCCTTCTTTGATAGACGTACTATAGGTCCATGATGTAACTTACCAACCAATCAGGGGTGATCTTACACGTCAGGCAGAGGTAGTGCCACAGATAATGTCAGTCAAGTTAGTTCAGTAATTCAGTTGAGTGAACACATGTATTTCCTCTATGGTAAACACTGTCCCACCCACCGACCACGATTATATTTTAGAGTTTAGAATAAACCAGCGAAACCACAGCACAGGGAACGAAACTAGTTCGTTTTTCTGGCATGGCTTGCAGTTGTTTCAATTTTGAAGTCAAGCTTGTTGCAAAATAAATGAGTTTATTGATTTTATCCAATCACATTTTAGCATCACAGAAATAAAAAAATGTTGGTGTGTAGTGCATCAGTGATTTCATGTCTTTGTGGTAGATAAAACAATTATTCTTCAAAGTTTTGTTATGCGGAAAGAAACATTTTTGTAAAGTAGATGTGGTTCCGTCTATTTTATTTTGGGTGCCATTTACTTATGGCGAGTGGTCACGTACACTGAAATTTAAAATATTCAGGATTTGAAAGTCCTGCAATTCCTGAATTCTTGTAATAGATAGATAAAAACTTGATTATACCGTCATTAGAAAAAAAATATCGTCGTGAAAATGGATACTAAGAATATTCAGAAAAATGCCATGCATAAAAGTGCAGAATTTAATTTTACTGCGCCACCTGAAGCGCCCGTGTTTGAACCCACAGCTGAAGAGTTTTTGGATCCTTTGGGATATATAGCCAAAATTCGCCCCGTTGCTGAAAAAACTGGAATATGTAAAATAAAACCACCAGCGCGGTGGCAGCCACCATTTTCTTTAGATGTGGATAAATTAAAATTCGTGCCCAGAATACAGAAAGTGAATGAGCTGGAAGCCATCACGAGATTAAAGCTTTTGTTTCTCGAAAAAATACTTAAATTCTGGGATCTTCAAGGTTCTCCTGTAAAAATACCCATGATCGAAAATAAAACACTAGACTTATACTGTCTGAAATTCTGGGTAAATGAAGAAGGAGGATTTGAAGAGTGTAGGAGCCCGAAAAAATGGCGAAAAATTGCACAGGCAATGGGATACAGTCAAAATGCAAATACTATGAATTTCCTGAGGAATAACTATGAGAAAATCTTACTGCCATATGAAACTTTAGAGAAAAGTAAATCAGTGAAAAAAGAAATTAAGATGGATGTAAACAAGGAGTGTGATGTAAAACAAATGTTTAAGGAAGTACCTATAGAATCTATAACTAAAATAGAAATAAAAGATGAGAAGCCCCATACTAGTATAAAAAAAACCAAAACCGGTTCAGATATAAAGCTGGACCCTGACAGCTCAAAGCCAAAGAATGACTTTGAAAATGTAGAGATGAAACGAAGCAGAGAGTTGAGAAGATTAGCGTGTTATGGACCAGGGCCTAAAATGCCTGGCTTGTCGTTAAATGGTGAAGAGTTTGATATTACAAAATCTAGAAAGAGACCACGCTATGATCGGGACCCTCTGGCTGACTACATATGCCACATATGCCAAAAATATCACAGAGAAGACTTGATGTTAATTTGTAATGGCTGTGATGACACTTACCACACCTTTTGCCTGAAACCTCCACTAAATGCTGTGCCTGAGGGTGACTGGAGATGCCCAGGTTGTATTGCAGTGGAGGTTCATAAACCAGCTGAAGCATTTGGATTTGCTCAGGCAGAAAGAGAATACACTCTTCAGCAATTTGGAGAGATGGCAGACAAATTTAAATCAGACTATTTTGGCAAGTCTGGCCATTTGGTGCCAACTGAAGTAGTTGAAAAGGAGTTTTGGAGAATTATTTCATCAGTAGAAGAAGATGTTACTGTGGAGTATGGAGCCGATTTACATTCCATGGATCATGGTTCTGGATTTCCTACCAAGTCTTCCCTAAATCTTTATCCCGGAGACCAAGAGTATGTTGATTCTGGCTGGAATCTCAATAACCTGCCAGTTCTAGATGGTTCTGTTTTAAGATTTATCAATGCTGACATATCTGGCATGACAGTGCCATGGATGTATGTGGGCATGTGTTTTTCGGCATTCTGCTGGCATAATGAGGACCACTGGAGTTACTCTATTAATTATCTACATTGGGGAGAAGCTAAAACATGGTATGGGGTGCCAGGAGGAGGAGCAGAGCTATTGGAAAATGCTATGAAAGCGGCTGCCCCAGACCTGTTTAAAACTCAACCAGATTTGCTACATCAGCTGGTTACAATCATGAATCCTAATATATTGATGGCAGCTGGTGTCCCCATTTATAGGACTGATCAACAAGCAGGTGAATTTGTGGTCACATTTCCCAGGGCATATCATGCTGGTTTCAATCAGGGATATAATTTTGCCGAGGCTGTAAATTTTGCACCACCAGATTGGTTGAAGATAGGCCGCGAATGCATATTGCATTACAAGAATTTGAAAAGATTTTGTGTGTTTTCGCATGACGAACTGATATGTAAGATGGCATTGGAAGGTGATCGGTTAGATTTGGAAACTGCATTGGAGACACAAAAAGAATTGACGCATGCTGCATTAGAAGAAGGTACTTTGAGGAGTAAACTCGCAAAAGATGGCTTGAAGAGCGCTAGAAGAACAGCTTTTGAGTTACTGGGAGATGACGAACGATTGTGTGAAGTGTGTAAAACAACATGCTTCCTCTCTTCCCTATCATGCAGTGAATGTAAGCATATGGCTTGCCTGCAGCATGCAAGGGAGATATGCCAATGTCCATTGGG
This sequence comes from Hylaea fasciaria, assembly GCA_905147375.1. Classification (NCBI taxonomy): domain Eukaryota; kingdom Metazoa; phylum Arthropoda; class Insecta; order Lepidoptera; family Geometridae; genus Hylaea; species Hylaea fasciaria. The sequence continues at coordinate 6,658,051 of LR990201.1, forward strand.
GAAAAAAACCATCTTCTATCGCTATGATATGGATGAGCTACACATCATGCTTCAGACTATTGACTTTAGGGTTAGTAGCTTTGACAAATGGAAGAAGGAAACAGAGAATATAATACTGCCAACTGCTCCAATCATAGGCAGGGTACAAAAGTTAAAGGCCCTACTCGATGAAGCAGATGAATTGAAAATACCAAAGTGCTCATTGTTGACAAAGCTAAAGGAAGAGTACACAAAGGGAACAGAGTGTGTTGCTCCTATTGTTATTGAATTAGATGATGATTAAGCATTTATCACAGTACTGTACTGTGTTGCTAAGTACAAATCCCTACTCCATATTCATTAATACAAGATTTTTATTATGGTAATAAGAAAAAAATTATAGGGAATGTAATGTACCTACCTACAAAATGAATGAAATACAAGTATCTTATGTTGTTTACTTATTCAAACATTATTATGATAAGCTCCATCGATTTGTAGATGGTGAAGTCTGATTATGTGAAGTAATTTATTTTTAAGTTCTGTAAATGATTATGATTTTAGTTGCTATCTGTACCTATGTTATGAAGAGATAGATGTATTAAAACTAGTACCTAGGTATTATTATTGAGTGAAATACATATTTCCAGGCTATTTAGGTAATTTCTGTATTGATATGATAAGTAACAGTTGGTTATTTATTGGATAAATGTAATTAAAAATGTGGATTGTATATTAGAATTAACTTCAAGTATAGGGCAAGATTAATGTCATTGATGTATTAACTAAACAAATATTATTAACAAAACAAGTATAGTTTTTTAATTATAAAATTAATTATAAAAATTGATAAAACATCATACATCCCACCGTTGTAATAATTTATTTAATCTAAGGGATAGCTAGTGAATTAGTGGTTTATTGTATTTTCATAATTAATAGGTAAGTAAGTACCCAATTATAAAAGTGTAGTTTGGTTTTCAATGTGTGTTCACTTATTTTAATAAAGTATCAAATTGTAGATAATATATCTGAGCCAATCAGTAGGTATTTACTCCATATATAGGTACATGTTCATTATTGTTCATGATGATTTACTTTCTGTTTAGCACTTAGTTCAAATTATTTAGAAACTGATGCTGGCTGTTCGGGTAAATATTAGGGTACCTATTATACCTACATAGTTCTACTTACGTAGGCAATAATGTAGCAGAAAAAATATAACAGTAGTAACGTAGATTTAAAAACATTACTGTGGATGGTGTGAGTGAGGTTTCGCATCTTGTATGTAAGGTAGGTACATAATGCATTCGTAACTTATATTTTCATATCGTAATTACCTAGCAGCTGACTAAAATATAAAATTGGTAATTGATCTCATATTTTATTTAAAAGTTTATGTTAAATTTATGTCAGCATTTTACATTCTTGACTGGTGTTGAGTAAAGTCACATCACAAACGTTTCTATTAGTTGCTAATTTCACTAACACATTAAGATATTTTTAAGAAATGGTTTTAAAAGTGTCTAGCTTAGTTGTAGGGATTATTATCAATAACTTAATTGCACAAAATGGTTGCCTCAACATTTGAAAAAATAGCACCATGTATAAAGCATCGTACACATAGACTAGGTAGGTACTTAGCTTTAGGCTGGTCCGATTCGGTGTCGCTGTCGACATTTAATTATTCATTTTTTTCCGTTAAAAATACAAACAGGTAAGTAATTAGGTAGATGCTTAAGTAACCAATACTTAGCAAACTGATAAATGTAATAAATAGGTATTTACTATGATTTGTTTGCATTGTTTAAGTAAATTAGATTGTAAAAATGATGTGGATTATGTACCAAAGTTGTGAGATTGCTTGATATGAATGTTTTCAACTTGTTGCAAAACCAGTCCATTTTTTTCTGAAATATATTAGTGTACTTTACCTACACTGTACGTACTACACATATTATATATACATACATACCTTCGTATTATTTTAATTCTAAACTGATCAAAAACGTGTCAATTGTTAAATATTATACATACTCTCAAGCTTTGGCAGATAATACCTAAGTAGGCTATTTCTTTTGTGTAAATGACGACTGATATTGTTTTAGTTTTTCAATCAATTATCTAAGGCCATTTCCTGCCTAGACCACCAATGCGATCGAATTAAAAGATGAAACAGTAGGAAGAGCCTTTTCAAAGGATTGACATACATGTATTGATTTGGGACCACCCGAACAGAAATACTGCAATCGGCGTTTCATTCAAGGCGAAAAACGTTGACGTAACTATTGATTACCTATTCAGATTCATTGATCCGATAGGTACCTTACTTACACTATAAATGCATAGTGTTTCTTCACTATTCATGGCGAATTGTTTCTTTTGCCTACTGTATATGGTTACTGTCTTATTTCCTATTCCTGGTAGATCCAAACAGAAATCTATTACCGATGTTCGTATATTTTATTAGTTCGTTATTCCTTAGGCATAACGTAGGGTTAAATATTGGAACGTAAATTGTATGATTATGCTCATTCGCAGACCTCGTTCTGGTTTCAGATTGCTGGACTAATGCGTGGTTTCTGAACCCCTAGTTAACTTAGACCAACCGATAAATGTACTGTTGTCCTTGTCATTTGTTTAGTGCAAGGTAGAGATAACGATAGACGTATCTGTTGTATAGGGTGTTCTATGCTGTTGGTCAAATTTAACAAGGGGTACAGCAACCGAGCATTAGAGAAAAGATTTAGCTATTAAAAAAACAATACAATTTTATTTATATATAATTGACTTCAAACTGTGATCCAGATTTTGTTTTGTTGGCGACATATTAATGCTATTAAGTGTACTGTGTGAGTATTAATTAGAATATACATAGTTATTATAATAAATTCTTCAATGTATTTTAAATAGTTTTATTGTACAAAACATACCTAATGTTTGATTAGATGGTGAATATGCAAAAAGCATGAGGTAAGTGTATCACGGGCAAAAAATGATTTCCCATACAAAGCCGGGATGGGTCCCTAGTAAATTAAAGAAAAGGATACGCATTACATATATTTATATTGTAAGTGCATTTATTATTCAAATTGGCAGTGGATACTTAACAATAAGCAAATATATTTGGTGAGCACGTGATTAAATCACGGTATAAATCTTAGATTAGTTAAGAGTACAATTTCCAACTGTCAGTGCAATATATTATGCATATTTTCGTCTATAAGTAATCAGTTAATTACAAAGAAGTAGGTAGTTCTTTATTTGTCGTTAATTTTTGTCAGTGCAGATCAAGCTTATTTTCTTCCAAAAGTTAGCAGTTAATAACGAAGTAGGGTTAATCTTTAGTGTTGTTCAGTTTCTGAGCTCCAACATATAATTTGTGGGTGTGCTCACGCATGGTGGTACAACATTCACCAGCAGTCTGCAACTGACCAACCTATTTAATGAATAGGTCCAATACAGTGTGTCCAAACCAAAAGTTAAGATGCACTATAGATATATTTGTACACGACTGTAACTAGTTATTGCAACTGACTGTATTTTATCATTATCTCTAGAAATAAATACCTACTACATAAAATTCTTAAACTTCTACATTTTACTTATTAATCTGATAGTTTAAGTACATACCAATATCAAAACTTTTAGCAAACATAATGTCATTAAATATTAAAGTAGGTAGGTAGATCTACAAAATATAAACGAACTTGTGACGGATATATCGACCTTATTTACCTTGGGTAGATAGGTACCTAAGTACATAGTAAATCACAACCTTTAATATGTTGTTTAGGCACATAACTTACGTATAAGTACATAATACTGACAAACGAATTCTAGAAGTTCTTAAACATTCGCAAACAGAAAACATAACTAGATTTAAACGGGTCTGATTCACGCACAAACGAATACCAAAATATACCTAGAAGGCGGTTGAGTGAGGTCGCCCGTCAAATGGTATTCATGCCATAATGTGAAAGGGGTAACGAACAAAATTGGAGCAGTTCTGAGAAAATACTCCATGAAGACATCCTCCATTATCCAAAGTAGCACAGATGGTTAGGACGGCGGAGTACGTGATACCATTCCAGACAACAGGGGTGTACACTGTACACTGTACGAGTACATTTAATACAACAAAAAAAAATACACTTGAATTGAGAACCTCCTCCTTTTTGGAAGTCGGTTAAAAATTGATTGCAGTTGTGGTAGCTCCTACATCGGACCGACGACGCGAACTATCACGGAAACAGTGAAGGAGCACATCGCCGCAGTAAAGAACCGTCAGGTGAACAAGTCAGCCATAGCCGAGCATTTGCTTGATCCAGGACCAAACCATTGGATCAAATTGCATGACCCGAAGATCCTTTACATTGATCGTCGTTTCCATCCTAGAATTGTTTGTGAAGCGATTGAAATCAAGAAGTACCGGAATTTCAATCGGGGAGATGGTTTGGGTTGTCTGGTTCATGTGGAATCCGGTTATTAGCAAGCGTGTACGGCGCGATTTATATTCGAGTTTCCTGACTTCGGATAGGTACTATTAGTCTTGTAATGTTACTTTACCTACAATAATAAATGTTTTGAATGTCGTGACGGTTTTGTGTAGCAAGAACAAACGCGGGTAGTTGGAAACAACAGCTGCCGCTTAAGACGATGATACCCGCCATTCTTCAGTTTTTTTGTGACCACGGCCGATGTAACTCGGCCGCAACGTCGAGATATGTAAACATTTTTATATTATGATATTCGTTTGTGCGTGAATTAGACCCGTTTAAATCTAATTAATATAAATTCTAAAAGACAAAGATAATAATAATAATATGTGTAAAGGACGGTATCTTATTTTAAAATTATAATAAGTAAGTAAAGATATTATTATCTGTCGCGCACACCATAGTATATTTCAGTCTGTTTCAAAGAAATAGTTATTTTATTTAAAGTAAGTATATAATATTTAGAAGCACACTTTATTCCTACATTATGATGTCAAGGTTAACAGCATTTATAACAATATTAGCAGAGATGCATAATAAATAAAAAAGCGGACAAGTGCGAATCGGACCACGCGAATGAGTGTTCTGAACAATGTCAGTTGGTGATTGTTGTAAAAAATTAAATCTTTCAACCAATAAACTCATACCAAAAGTATAATTTGTAACGTTTACGTAGTTGGTGCGCAAATTAGTGATTATTGAATATAATTTATGAAGTCAGGAAAACCAGACTGAGTGTAGTACATATTTACATAATAATGCATTCCTGGAATAAAAATTCAAAAAACGAGATTCAATATAATAATAATAATATATTGTTTGTTTCGAATTAAATTCGAAACGACGGGGAAAAATATATATACCTTTATCAATAAAATTATCTACAAAAAGAGTAGTTTCAGTCTTAGGTATACACACTCACTATGTAATAACAAGTAATAGTTGAGATTTTTTTTCCAAGGTAGAGGTATTTTACATTATACATAATAATACAGATCCTTAAAGTACAATGCATAACATGCCTTAAATTACTTGTATAATAAGTACAGAGTAGCACCAAGATAAAACTCTTCGGAATTTAAAAAATACAATGATTCCTCAGTAAAGATGTAAAGAAAACATGACAATGTTTATAAACAATTGACACGACGAAAACGCATTACAAAATGACGTTCTGTCTTACTCTCTCCTCTCTCTCTCGGCTCTGGGTACGCTTTTGAGCGTGACAGAGGCTGCCATTGCGTTGATTTTGCTGGCGTTATATAAAAAGAGCTTGTAAAAAAAAAGTTTTAGTAATATGATCGCATTTCGACAACCGACCTGTAATTATGGACTAAGTGGTGACTGTGTCTCTCATCTCCCTCCCCTTGGTCTCTATCGGCAGCGCCAGACAGGCCACGGCTGCGAGCACGGCTGCTAAAGAGTACACTCCGGTCGCGATCGCTATGGAATTCTTCAGGAGGACCTGAAAAATATAAAATCATGGCTCTTTAACTGAGATACCTCTGCGGCAACTAAATTATAGCTGCATAACACAATAAATATGACCTTGTAAATGTTTTCGCGTAGATCTGTTACTTGATTGACAACGGCAACAACCATTATTCTAGAAGTTCAAACTATCGCGAACTGAATACATGTTAATTAGTATTTAAACGGGTCTAATTGTGCGCGAATTAGACCCGTTTAAATACTAATCTTTATTCTCATTCGAGACAAGCTGCCCGCGCTGAATTTCCGTTTTGAAAAATATATTAGTTACCTGCGCAACATAGGGTGTTATCATAGCACCGAGCCGGGCGACGCCGCTGCACGCGCCGACTGCGGTTGACCTCAGCGCCGTTGGATATACCTGAAACATGGTGCTTTAATTTCCCAAACTCGCACAATTTTACAAACTTCATCAACATTACATACCCGGCGATGGCCGAGCGAGCGCTTAGCAACTAAACACAGGGTTTCAGGTTGTCTTTGTCTCGCTATGTACGAATTTACATCGTGCTTCGGGGGGCACACACAGGTCTTCAGTTGACAGGTGGCCTGCTAAACTTAGAGGCCGAAACTAATTCAACAAACAAACGAATTAACATTGTGTAATAGTCACCTCTGGCGTATATACGTAGGCTGCTTGGAACAATCCGGCGATGATGCCTCGCGCCAGAAACAAAACGCAAGTCAAGAATGTGCGACTGGAAAGAAGTATTATTATTGTTAAAAAATATGTACAGTAATTTATTGTACATATAGCACAATTCGGACAGTTTGGTTTATCGTTCCGTTCAAACTTCAACTTACTTTCCGTTGTATATTAATACGCAAACGCAGACCGCGAATATGATGAACTGCACCGCCATTGTCTTTTTCCTTCCAAATTTTTCTATTATGAATATCGTCGCGAAAATACCTGAAGTGAAATAGTCAGATAAGTTATTGGAATAATAATAATAAAGCGTCCTGTATAATTAGATACAGTCCGGTAGTCAAAATACAGGGAATCCTAGTTAGAGGTCAGTATCTACAATAATGTTACCTATGTATAATCATTCGTTCATCATTTAACATAGTACATAGATAAGGATTGTCTAATCTATACCTAGGGAATCAGGAACTTTAGCTCGAAAACGCTTGAAGCCTCGTTCGGCCTTAGCACAAAAGATTTTATCAAGAGTTGAACAGATGAGTCAAAATATTTTCTCCACAAATCAACGTCTAACCCTCGCTTTTTCTAACTCAATAACAAATTCACAAGTAAAATAATTAGGATTGCCAGGATTCAGTAAAAACACGCGAGTGATAGACGTCAATTTTGTCGAACGTAATTTTAGAAACATCTGTTTAGTTTAACTCTGGTCTAATCTTTTGTGGTAAGACGGTGAAAATTGAAAATAGACATACTGATTTACAGATTTTGTCTCCAGCTCGTCTCGTCTTTTAGTTTAGCTCAAAAGAAAATGAAGTCACACACTTAATCAAAAACACTTTATGCTAATAAGAAAACTTTTGCGTATACTTTCTAGTTTCTGTTGACAATAAAGCCACACTATAAGCCAATAGTTTCTACTGTTAGGCTGGACAGAACCTACCAGGGAACTCAGCCAACGTTGTCCACAGCAGGTCCATATAGTCGGTAGTCTGGAGCGGGCGACAGTCCGCCGCGCAGGGTTCCTCCAACCCGCCAGGGTTCGTTTCGAAGAGCTCCGTCGTCATCAGCACTAGACCGTAGTAACAGAACGCACAAGACATCCTGCAATAAGCCAAGGGGTGTATCAACCAATTTAAGAATGGCAGTTTATAATAATACTAGCAGATACGGTCACGCGTTGTGTGGCTAAGGTTTTTGTTATTGCGACTATCAATTGAAATGTAAGCTATCCTATCTTTCAAGTAAGATCAAACTGCACACGGTGCGCAAATTTTATTAAAATCGGTTCAGCAGTTTAGGCGTCCATCGTGGACAAAAAACGTGACACGTAATTTATATAATTAATAAGATAAGAGGTTTACATCAGATGTTATTAGTATTGTCTATGGGCGAGAAAAGTGTTAGGACCAAAGAAGAAGATGGATTCTTTGAAAGATAACATAGTGTGAAAACGGAGTTAGTACTGAGACAATGTTTGACAGGGAGACATGGAAGAAAGATTCATGATGCACCGACCCCACTCAATAATGCAATCAAAGCAGGGAGTCAAGTTTCTATTTTTATAAACAAAGTTCGAGGATACTCTGTACGTAGCTTAGGAGATTACTGGCACTCAACAACAGTTGCCTACACCCGATAAGGACCTTGTACATGTGTAACACTGTTGGGTATAAATTGATTTTATATTTACCATATGAACCACAGTAGCAAGCTAGTTTTTCTGAGCTGTGGAATGAGGAGGTGCTTCAACCGGCCGCGCTGACCGATCCCCACAGAGTCGTCGCATACTAGGCGCCCGAGTAGCATCGGCCTACCGTTGTCTCGCGCTATCTATGAACATGCCATTTAACACGACTATCAAAATAAGTATTAAAAATAATTACAAGTATTTAAAAAATGCAATAATAATATTATAATAATATCTAATTATTCAGCCTGTAACTGTCTCATTGCTGGGCAAAGGCCTCCCCTCACTTTCGTGAGGAGGCTTACATCATAATCCACCACGGGGGCCCGGTCCGGATTGGTGGATAATATGCCTCCGAAATATTTCTCGGGCATGTTGGTTTCATCACGTTTTCCTTCACCGAAAAGCGAGTGATAATTACGTACATGTTTAACAAGAAACACATCGGTACGTGCCCGCACTGGTATTTGAACTCGCCACCCCCGTTTTGGCAGGCGGACGTTCGCCCACTAGGCTACCACCGCTTTTTCACCGCAAAAATTCAATAAAATATTTACTTTTTGAATCTCTGCTATTGCTGTGTACTGTAGCAATCAATCACATTTTAAAATATAAAATAAATTGTACAACTATTCAGGAGATACTAATCACTTGTTGACTTGTGTGTGGTCATCAAGCCACATCGGCTCTTGGGAAGCCTGATATAACTACTCCTGACACCCATCACTACCACATTCAACACAAACAACAACCTAAGGTAATCTTATGTAGCATATTGGGCTGGTGCATCAATGTTTACCTGTTCCAATGTAGCCAAGGCTTTATCTGGTTGGCCGCACGCAACGTGGAATCTTGCAGATTCTGGCAGCCACTGAAAAGTTAAAGAGGAATGTAAGATTGTATTTTCGGATGTCATTGTTTTATGAAAGGTTGTTGTTATCAGGGTAAAATGTATGACAAGTCCCTACTAAATTATATACATAATATGTATATCTGTTTGCTTGTTTGTTTGTGTGGGTTGCATGTCTCAATAAATAAACAGAACAAGTTAAGATTTTGTACAGAGGTTTTGTACACAATACCGAGTAGGACTTTTATAAGCAAGAAAACTTAAGAGGATACATATGTGTACATCAGATGGACGAGCTACTATTCAATATACTCACGGGGCATATCACTGCAAATATCAGCAGCGGGATAGTGGACAGAGCGAGTAGCCAATGCACGCCTAATGTCGGCATCACTACGAGAGCCAGAGCTACCTCCAAACACGCGCCGAGAGCCCAAAAGCACTAAAAAGATAATGTAGCAATTTATTGCTATCCCACTCTTTTCTTCATCATCAACGTCATTGTCATCGCACTTTTAGTCAGATCGGCTCACAGATTGAAAAATTTCTATAATTTGGTACCTATCTAATATCCTCACATTTTACAACATATCCCCCACATAGTAGCGGTGGTAGCCTAGTGGGCGAACGTGCGCCTTCGAAAACGGAGGTGGCGAGTTCAAATCCCAGTGCGGGCACGTACCAATGTGTTTCTTGTTAAAAACATATGTACGTAATTATCACTCGCTTTTCGGTGAAGGAAAACATCGTGAGGAAACCAACATGCCCGAGAATTATTTCGGAGGCATGTTATCCACCAACCCGGACTAGGCCCCCGTGGTGGATTATGGCCTAACCCTCCTCACGATAGTGAGGGGAGGCCTTTGCCCAGCAGTGGGACAGTTACAGGCTGAATTATTTATATATTATCCCCCACATATTGGTTCATGTGAAAATACATATGAGCCACACATTATCTAAATACATACTTACATCGAGAAGTACAACACACTTGGCTCTCTGCTTTGTTGGTAGAAACTCTGCGTACAAAGTGACTCTGAAAGAAAAAAAATATGATCATAAGATAGCAAGATATATTTTTGTTTGGGAATAACTTAAAGTAGTCAGTGATATGCAAAGAATAGTGTAAACTTTATTTGTATAAGTAAGTACCTAGATACTATTTTAATAGTTTTCAGTCAAGCAATCTATAATATAAAAATGAATCGCAAAATGTGTTGGTAAGCGCATAACTCAACAACGCCTGGACCAATTTGGCCAATTCTTTTTTTAAAATGTTCGTTGAAGTTAATAGATAGTTTTTACGGAGAGAAAAATTCGAATAATTGCCGGAAACCCCCTTAAAACAGCCCTTTTCTTTTTCCCATACAAATGTATTCTAACTAAAACGAGGTTTATTGCTATTGTATAAAGTTCATATTGAATTATTTTTTTGTTGTGTTTGTTGTTGTCAGGAGTTGTCAGGAGAAGGTTCTTATGAAAGAAAAAAGTAATAAAATAGCGCGGAAAATAATAAAATTTTAGTATACTTTAATACGTAAATTTTAGTATACCCTCCTCACGATAGTGAGGGGAGGCCTTTGCCCAGCAGTGGGACAGTTACAGGCTGAATTATTAATATAAATATAGTATACTTAGCGACCATGTTAACTTAAATAGAGGGAGAGGGAGAGATATAGAGTGAGAAGGGACAGAAATAGCGGAAGAGTGAGAGAGACAGAGACAGACAGAGAGATAATGTTAGGGGAAAAGGGAGAGAGAGTGAGAGCGACAGGTAAAGGGAGAGAGATAGAGGAGAGGAAGTGTTTTCCCATAGAAACAATGACAGGACAACGTCTGTCGGGTCAGCTAGTTGTTAATACTTTTAACCTGAAATTGAAAAGTTAAAACAAAATATAAATAGCAATATTTACGATTGAGGCACACATCCTATTGCGAACCCAACGAGACCTCTCAAGAACAGTAGCCAAAGGAAGTTAGGTGCTATTGAACTCAGCAATCCATAATAGAACAGTAGCACTCCACACATGTTCAGAGCCTGTAAATAAATACAATGAATAATAGTTAACTGAAATGGCAAACAAGTAGATGGTAAATTGTTATTACTTTCAATGGCCATTTTCCAGACTGGATATTATCAAACGCTTGTAGAGTTCAATTTAAGCTAACACTTCAAATCAATGTGACGAGGAAAAGAAAAACAAACTGACATTCATTTCAGGTTTATATTAATTTTTATTAATTATTATTAGTTGTTACTCACCGTTTTTCTTCCATATCTGTCACTGAGGTTACCCCAAAATGTGGAACTGAGCATCATTCCTAAAAATACTATTGTAGTTGTAAGAGCTTGTTGATATCTGTAAAAACAGAGGATTTATAATTAATCAATTATTATTTTTACTATTATTGTGTCTCGGCAGGATACTGACGAAGCACGGGAGAGATATCTCACTAGCGACCTAGGCCTAGGGCCTTCTACAATAGCTTCTCAAAGTTAAATCATATTATTATTAGATATTATTGTACACCTACTTATACAATGAAATGGTTTATAAAGAAGATTTAACTTACCTGTTTCAGTAGGAATGGAAACAAAGTGAGATAAAAAAAGAGTGAAACAGTAACACCTTCACTCACTTGCTAATATTCCATTCGCAGTGCAGCGCTGGTGATAGGATGCTCAATATGGTCATTTCCATAGAGTCGGCCATCCAACAAAGACCAGTACAGAGAGATAACTTCACTTGGAACCAGCCAAATCCGAGAGCATTCACTGCTTGAGTAACTGTGAATGTGTCTGGAAGCAATAGTAGGTACTTATTTACATGTATAATATATTTAAGGAAAATTCTGATGGAAGATAACACGCAAATATATTATTATGAGTATGTATATGTACCTACTCTAAAAATTATTGACACCACAAACATGTTGCATACCAATGGCAGGCGGCACCACAACAATTTTACCTAACAATTTTGCTGGTTACTATCTAGAATCAACAAAACAATACCTACCTACTGACTGAAGTTGCTGCAACCAAATAACAATTATAATTGCACATTCCTGAATAGTTTAAAAAGTTTACTTCTTACCATCAGGTACTACAGAAACCGATGCCATTTCAATCTCCTGTGGAGCAGGCATCGGCGGCGCGAAGCCTCGAGGCCCCACGCCACTGTCATCTAAATCCTGGTACCCTTTCGAACGTTTCAACATCTTGTTTTGAATTAGAGCCTAGAGCCGACAGAAAACTATTGACGTGGATTACCGACTAACGGGATAAACACACCGTCCGTTACCAAGTTATTTCCAGAAAAAGGCTATTTAGTGCAAATTATGTCTGAGGCTTTTACTTTCTAAGAGGATCAGAGGTAATTAGTATGTACCCAGTTACTATTAGGTAATATTTTCTGTAACAATTTATGTAAACAAAAAGTATTGAAAGTAGGTATGTATTGAAACTATTGTTTTGCAAATGAAAGGACGAAAAGTGTCAGAAGGGAGTTTTGGCGGGAATCCGATAGTGAGACGTTGTTGGTTTTATATTATTAGCTCAAACTTGTGTTTCTTCGAGTGTTAATGTGTAATATTGGTGGAATATTAACCATTAAGTGTTCGTTAACGTGCACGAGTGTAGGCGAATGATATAAACTCAAAAAACGTGTCATTTCGCATTTTTACCAAAACTCCCAGGAAGTTTCAGTAAAGCATCCACTACTTTACTGAATCGTGACTTTGACGATGTAAATAATTGACTTGACTACTTGACCACGATTGCTATAACATTGCTGTGGCTTAATGTGAAATTAAGAAATACTTAAAATAAAATACTTGACACTGGCTATATGCACAAACCGTGCGAAGCCATAACTAAAACAAAAAAAAAAAAGTGTCAGAAGAACGAACGGAAAGTTAGAACATTTTAGTGACTGTCACTGCCAATGCCAATTTCTGTCAAAGTAAAATTTCCCGTAGTTTTTTTTTGTTCATGGCTTCGCATGATTTATGAATTTAGCTAATGTCTAGTCATAACACAGATTTCTCATCCAAAGTCATAATAACCAATGACTTTTCAGGGGAGGGTCGTTGCCTACAACTGATATAAGTTGATATTATCAACTCTCTACTTCATCCAAGACTATTCAGCAGTAAAATTGTGTTTGTATGTTTATTAGGTTGAAACTGTCTAAGGGAGTTTTGGCGGGAATCCGATAGTGAGACGTTGTTGGTTTTGTATTATATTCTCAAACTTGTGTTTCTTCGAGTGTTAATGTGTAATATTGGTGGAATATTATTCATTAAGTGTTCGTTAACGTGCGTGCACGTGTGTACTGTGTAGGCGAATGATATAAACTCAAAAAACGTGTCATTTCGCATGTTTTCCAAAACTCCCAGGAAGTTTCAGTAAAGCATCCACTACTTTACTGAATCGTGACTTTGACGATGTAAATAATTGACTTGACTACTTGACCACGATTGGTCATCTGAATTTGCTAGAATATTGCTGTGACTGTCTTATTGTGAAATTAAGAAATATTTAAAATAAAATACTTGACACTGGCTATATGCAGAAACTGTGCGAAGCCATAACTAAAAACTGTCTAACATAATTATCCCCATCGATGTAAAAAAAATACCGCGTAGGTATAATTCGCGCACAAACAAATATCAAAATATATAATTTTGACATAGGTACCTCGACGTTTATGCGTTTTGTTGTTTTGTTTGTGCGCGAATAATAATTAGACCCGTTTTAGCTAGTTTTTTTTTGTTTTAGTTATGGCTTTGCACGGTTTGTGCATATAGCCAACGTCAAGTATTTTATTTTAAGTATTTTTAATTTCACATTTAGAAAGTCACAGCAATGTTATAGCAATCGTGGTCAAGTAGTCAAGTCAATTATTTACATCGTCAGTCACGATTCAGTAAAGTAGTGGATGCTCTACTGAAACTTCATGGGAGTTTTGGAAAAAATGCGAAATGACACGTTTTTTGAGTTTATATCATTTGCCTACACTAGTGCACGTTAACGAACACTTAATGGTTAATATTCCACCAATATTACACATTAACACTCGAAGAAACACAAGTTTGAGCTAATAATACAAAACCAACAACGTCTCACTATCGGATTCCCGCCAAAACTCCTTTTTTTTAGCTAGTTAATGTTTCCTGTTCGAGAAAGTTTAAGTAGGTACCTACATTTAAAATGTTTTTACATAAGTAGGTATATCTACCTACGTAGGTAGGTATATTTATCTAGTAGGTATATCTACCTACTTACGGTAATAGCATAAGATAGATTCATGGAGCAAAGAAGTGGTAGATAGGTATACTAAGTAGGTAAGGATAGATTTATCTAAGGTTGTGCCCCGCAGTTTCACGATTTCACATTTTTCAGAGGAACTCGGCTTTTCACTTACGTCGGTCAGGGTTAGAAATAATTGAATAGTTACTTTTACCTACCTTCTAATAGTGCCTACTTAGTTCCTTAGCTTATCTCCTATAGGTAGGTACCTACATGTTTTTACCAAATATATAATAGGTCAACAAATGGCGCAGCAACCTTCCCCCCGTTTTACCCCCGTTTGCCCCCAACTTATTTTTGTTTTGCCAACTACTACTTGTTTATAATTTTATTAATTAGGTACCTAATTATACGTACCTAATTAAAGTTTCCACAAAATATCATACCTAACTCTACTAAGCCATTAAATGACGTTACAGCAAACTTCTCCCCTTTTTGCTCTCATTTCCCCCCCTATCGAAAATCACTCTCGATAAAAAAGCAGTGAAAATCAAAGAACTTGTACCTACCTATACCAAATCTCCTAAACATCGGTTGAGAAATGCGACTGTAGCCCAAAACAAACATACAAACATACGGACGTAAGCAAAAACGGCCACTCTAAAATGGAGACCTTTCAGTTTGTTCGCTTTGCTTTGAAGTGCACAGTTGCACATGGATGAGATTAGACAGGACCGTGGAAAGTGGCACAAGCGAAAAGAGGCCTATACGCGGCTGCAGTGGGCGGATTAAGGCTGACGTTGATGAAGGAAGCTTTGCATGGGGAACTCTATTATGTAAGTAGTACTGCTAATATTTTTCTTGGACACAAATACTAAACAGGGTGACAATAAATAGGGTTGTTAAATTCCTAATAACATAGATCCGTTACTTTCTTTTATCGTAATCACTTTATTTTTTTCTTTAGTATAATTTCATACAAGTATCGTCAGTATCGTTTACATTACAGTAAGATAAGTAGGTATCGATTTAAAAAATATCATACTATTTATAAAAGAGATACACAAATATAGCCATGCATCCATAGACTGCTACGAAAAGGTATGAAAAATATGAGCAAAACTTTAGGCACACTTCTAACTAATGATTTTGCTTGCACACATTTTAATGTTCCAATTCGTAGGAAAACTGTTTAAAATAAAATATTTTATACAAAGAAAAGGGAACCTATGACAGGAATTTAACAAATTCTAAATTCCATGTGAGTTTTCTTATACTTAACAACAACAATTTACTTTTAACATGACTAATAATACTTTACAGGTCTACTAATTGATATTATTATAAACTAAGGAAATTGGAAAACATTTTTCTATGTAGGAAAGTAATTTGACTTTATTTTTAGTAGATATGTGCTTAGGAAAGATATTTTTATCAAATTGTTTAATCGTAGGTTAGGAAAGTACTTATTATGTAGGTATAATGTAGTGAAATACCGTACGATGTACAAGAGTGGCAGCAAATTGATAGACCCTAACACAATAATACAAAAAGCTTGTAAAAACATTTTTAGTTTGGAAAAGGACTGGATAGAAATATACGTGCCTATATTTATTGTTTTTAGGTAAAGGTCTTAGACCATGTGTTGTCTAAAATCATTATGTAAGAAGCTGTAAAGCTAAAATATCACATAATTCTCCGCTTTCCGAGAGAATGATTAGTACTCCTTAGACATAGGTATACTTTAGATTTGCTTTGCAAAAGTTTTTCTGGTATTGTCCACGTAGGCCGTCATTTAACGAAGTTTAAAATAACGCTAGCACCTGATTGAAACAGTGATCAGATCTTTAGGCCTTGCAATTTTTAGACAGATAATTGTAGGCTAATAAGGTTAACAGTTGTTTTTATATAAACATAAAATTATGATGTTCGATTTCTAAGTAGATATTACTGAAGTCTTATATACTTATACTCAATTGTCTACAGATATTTACAAATGCACGATAATGTGCGATTTAATAGCTGCGCTTTGAAGGGAGCAACTTCAATTTACCCTAAGGATCTAGTATTATAAGTTATGGAGGTATACAAGTATATCTATTCGTGCAAAATACAATCAACACAACTGTTCATAGGATTATAGTCACACTTTGTACGATTATTTCCATCAATCTGTACCATGCCTTAGATATTATATCTATACTTAAGAAAATGTCTATACAAGAAGAGAGCCGTTACTTCATTAGGCTAGGTCACAATTTGAAGAGCTTACTTATCTGGACAGAAAATTCAAAGATTTGAAAAAAAATGCATTTTTTTGGGTTTGTTTTCCTGTAACACGACCGCGCTGTCGTGGTCTATGAAATTCTATAAAGTCTACACAATATTCAGTCTCATGTTAGTTGGCGATAAATCTGATGCATTATATTTAGGTCGGGATGCGATGTTTCAGGCCTCGGAGTTCCAGCACGAGATCGGAGTCTCCGGCTACGAAACGCTTTTCAATCCTTCGACCTTTGGCCGAGTCCTGTTAACAAAAAAAAAGTTTAAGATCAGTATGTGACGTCGGTAGCTAAATCGGGAGAAGTCAGTTGAGAGAAGTGATCTCGAAGTGCTAAAAGTAGGTAGGTAGTAGTGGTGTTGGCGTTGCCCTCCCCGCTCGATTGACCCGGCCCCGAGCTACTGTGTCACCCGCCGCCACCCCTCGGCCCGGCTTCGACAGGCTATTTTTAGACTTCGGGGCTTCCACCGCCCGACTCAGTGCTCAACGTCCGACAGTAATATTTAATACTTATACGACTCTTTTGAGAGCCCACTTTAATAAATATGGATATTAGACAGTTTTATTGTACAGATAAAAACTTACTTGGGATTGTATTTTCGCAGATTTGTTTGCCAGAAGTTGCGCAATGGTCTCGTAGAAATTGTCTCGTTTCATTTGCTTATTCGTATCTTGGTGGTTTCGAGTCTGGGGTGGTCGCGGTACCATTATCTCCTTTTGGCCCAAAGTCGGAGCCTCCGGAGTGGTGGGAGCGGCCGTGGTGACACTCCTTTTGTTTGCGTTCCAATTGATAAAGCCATCATCGGCGACGTAATCATCGTCGTCGTATAGTTTTGGTGCAGTTTTTGGTACATGGTAGAGAGGTTTACCGGCTAATGCTTTTAATTCTCTGACATCCTCGTCCTCGACATCGCTTTCCTCGTAATCAACAGGCGGGAAGGCCGCGCGGGCATTTTCGCGGCGCCGCTGTGCGTCCTGAGCCATTTGCGTGAGGATCAAGTTGTCTAGGAAAGTCGCACTGACGTCATCAACGTCGTTGGACCGCCACCGGGGTGTGGCGTCGCTCTCGAACCATGTCTCCTGTCCGATAGGGAGCGCTGCTAGTCTCTCTTCCTGTCCCTTCGGGAGGCCGTTCGGCACAAAGTGACCGTAGGGCTCGTTGTAGTACGGGTACGGAACTTGACCGTGTACTTCGGGCAGGCTCATGGCAGGAGCGTCATAGTAATACTGCACTTTAGGTGTATAGTAATATTCGTCATCGGCGTATTCTCTGGGGCTTTGCGGATACATAGGCCACGTTTGTACGGGGTAGGTCTTCGCTTGAACTACCAAATAGCCGAGCAAGATCGTCAGTAGCCTATAACAATAATGCCTAATTTAACACTTGATAAACTCGTAAATATTTTATTTGCAAAAAAAGTATATTTAACTACAAAGGCTCATATTTTAAGAATACAACTGAAGCTTGTACAACACCATAGACGACTGTTTTTAAAATTAATGAGAGATAAATGAATTGAATAAATAAAAATATGATCGTTTCTATTAGCCGACATCACAAAATGAGCGAGGTTGTCTATTCAGTTGTAATTTTCGAAACAGAATTTGAATGAGAGAGCAATTGAAACAGTTAACCTACCTTGAAGTTGATGGGTTCATGTTGAACATTTTAACACTTTTCGTTGTTTCTCAGTTCGCGAACGGAGCACGACTACACTTAGGAGGGAGAGCCGGGCGGCTTTATATGGAGGTCGCCCACGCGCGTCGCCCACACGTTCTCAATGAAACTTCCCCTGCGTACCTACCCCACCCCTGCCCCGTAGAATACCCCCGCAATACACCCCCCGGCCCCCCACCCACGCTGTACTGCTATCGATCGTGCTTCAGATTATTCATCTCACTCGTTCTGGTAATGTTTTTATTGTCAAAATGTTGATGTATCTTCTGCTTCCAAGCTTCAGACAAGCACACCAATTCTTATTTGTGATTGGAAATACGCCGGAAGCTTCTAAATTGCGGTTTAAATCTTCACTCGCTTATTATAGGTCCGTGGGGAGGCATTTGCCTGGCGGTGGGACTCGGCATAGCACAGATAACACCGAAGTACCCACCTAGATAAGTTTAGTGTATATCGCGCAGTACTTCAGCTTAAATTTAGAATCTGTCGGCGTTTCAGTGACATTATTATTTATTTACGGCGGGTAAAAAGCTAATAATAGAAAGAGTTGTTTTACGACTCAAGGAAAGTTAGCTGCCTATCCGAATGATGTATGCTATGGAATTTTTGATTTCCGAGTATTTGTAGGACGTAAAAGGATGTTTCAATATATTACCCGATCCACTACTAACTTATTTCAGTCGAATAATATAGGTGTGTTCATCAATATTTTGATCACCATGTCATAGTCGCCATGTTTTTAGTAAAAAAAAAATCAGTTGGTTGTGGACCGAATTCAGAGGCAGTTATTGAACTTTTATGAGTTACCTAAGTAAAAAAATAAAGAGCATGCCGTACTGCTGATGACCGCTTATAAAAGGCGGATTTTATGGTATTTTTTATGAAAAATGTGGCGCCCTTTACTTATAAGCGGACACCATTTCACATTCGCTTTACATTTTGGCAACGCCGCAAAACTTGTGCCGCTATAGAACAGTCGTTTGAACACTTTGTTTTTATTTTTATTATTATTAACTTCTTATAATTTAACTTTAGAAAATATGAGATGTAATGGTTAAAATAATACGCTTGTATGGATTTTACTGAATGTACATAGTTTGAGTTGTAACCCAGTTCTATATTTGAACTTATGTCTACCTAAACTTTAATGGTTGCAGTTTGTATTGTGCATCTAAATAAATAAAATAAATAAATAAAAAATAAGTCGTGTCATTAACCTACGCTACTACATAAACCGTTTTATGATGTTCCGCCAATAACTATATGCCGTATTTTCATTGAGCTTTCCAGTTACTTACTTCATCCATATCTACTCAATGCCAATGTGAATATACTATGCTCTGTGGCTACAGTATTACTTAGGTATCTTGCGAACACATCCATAATGTTTTTATTTAAAATAAATATTTTCAAGTATATACGTGTTCTTTTTGTAATTGTGTCTTACTATCGCATCACTATGGAGCTACGAGCGTAAACGATTATATTTTTAACTAAGTACTACACTTTCATTACAATAATATTATTATGAGTATATTATGTATTCAACTTGTCAAGGCAAAAATACGTAACTAAAATGCTAGCATTTGTTTTGCTTAAACGAAACCAGTGATTACTAAATATAGTTACTACAGATAAATCAACGAAACATTGTAACTGGCAGCCTGATGCGCATAATTATTTTATAAACTTTTCTTTTACTTAGCATTTAGCACGTTAGCGGTTTGTTAGATTATTAACCCTTTTCACTAAATCTTTAGTGCAAACGGACGTATAACTATGGCACTTAGGCTTTAATTCTAGATAAGTCAAAGGTTATTATGAAACTTATTTCTTTTGTTTTTTTTTTCATTGTTTATGTTTCTAGTGATCGCTACGGGCATTCAAAATGTGTTTTTAACAATATGGTAATATTTCCTTAGTTGTTGATCGCTCTTTTGGATAGTTATTATGTTTCCGCTTGGCTACGTACCTACTGCCAATCGAAGTGCCAATGATGTTGAAAAATGCGCTGTTTTAGCCAAAAGTCCTTGCAACTCCCACTCTCTATCAATGTATTATTGAAGAGTTATAAATTTGTTTCAATAGTATGTAAAAATGAGTATTCTGATTTTAATTTATGTATTCAAAGTAGTTGACGCTGATTTCAAATGGTTAATTGTGAAAGTAATTTATTATTTGTTCACTTCATCTCATATCATTGCAAAATTTAAAAATAACGAGTGAAAAAAAACAAAAACTACAATTGTTTAAAAAGTTCCGTTTATGTAAAATTAGTAAAAAGCTTTGAAAGACCCCTGTGAGTTTAAAGTTTTTTTCTCTACACATACTATTTAGTAATCTCTGATAGCGTCACAAACAGAGGAGAAACATTTAATTACTAGTCGCTATTTAACTTTGTTTTAACTCTTTTTTTGATATACGAAACGTTTTGGTGGTTCCTCCTAACGATTCATAGTGCTTAATTTACTATAGATAGTACGGAGTATCGGTATTGCCCGATGAAGTGTAGTGGTTTTCATTATTATCCTAATTACATAGATAGGCATGTTCAATAATTCTCAACGTGCTTGACTCCAGAGTGACGCAGGTCCTATCAATTTGACGTCAAGTAAAACGTAACAACAAAATAGGTACCTCTATCTAATAGGTAGGAATATAAGAGTTTTATAAGAATTTTCATATAAATAAATATTAATTTACAGTAATGCCCGTTTTATTTAACTAACAATCGTTTCGTACAGATTATGGTGGTGGTTGACGGTGGCGTTGGTAGAAATGTAGGTAGATTTCACTTCTGGTATTTAGTAAATTATTGGCTACGAAACAGTTTGTACTCAGATTTTCATATTTTGATTCAGTTTTAATACCAGAACAAGATGCAATATGGTTCATATTCGCATAGATAAAACGAAAACGACACATCTAGTAGGTAAGTGCCTCGCGTGGTTAATGGTGAACAGTAAGTAGTATTAAATATATCCCATAATTATGTTCACTATTTATATGCACATATTTATTATGTAATCAAATCATTCATACAATATATACCTAACTCATACTGTTACTCATACTAATATACTGTTACTTATATAGCAGTATAGTACTCGAGTGTTCCAGTCTTATATTAGTTGGCAGCGTACCCCATGTCCTGGCGGCTGGCATTGCCCCATTAAATTGCAATGCTAATTCAATGAGCCAAATAAGTAAGTCTAATAATAAGTTACGTGGATTCGTAACTATTTGTAATAAGTTGAAAGAGCAATAAGTTTTTTCAGTATGGAAAATAAATATCCATTTCAATTTTACTTACGCCAATAAGCAATGTTTTTTTGCGTGGGTATTGGAAGTCCGTCGGTAGGTACGTGTGGGCGCGCGGGCTTGAAACCATTGCCTTTGAAAAGTTACCCACAATTTTGTAATGAAATGAACTTGTAGGTTTCAAATTAATTAATGTTTGAATAAGTTGGGAAACATGTTTTTTTTTGTGATTAAGAAAGCGGTGGGTTTACGTAACTACCGAGAATTTTGTTGCGTACATAAACTTCTCAGCTCCGAAATACCTACAAAGGGCGGACTGCGGGCGTCCTTTTTAATAATATGCTGAACGTTCGTTTTTCAATATTGAGAGAGCAGGCTAAATTGGAAGCTATGTAGAATAAAATGTACAAATGTTACGAATAATCAAATGTCGATATCATTCTTTAAGCATATTCAGCTTTTAAAACGCTCACTCCCACGCCTTTACCTTTTCAAGACGTAATTCCAAGTAACTAGGTGGTATTGTTGCCGGGCATAACACCAACGCAAAGGTTGGTTGTATAAAATCAATACCGCCACCGCAGTCATACATAGGTACGCTAACGTAGGTTTCGAACTACCCACATAGCAATTGCAGCTGCTCTTCCATAGACTACTTGGTGGGAGACGTTTCGTAATCCCACAAAAGCTGGCACAAAAGGTGTTCAAAGGGGAGGGGGGTAACTCCATGGGGTAGGTCGGAAAAGGGGGTATCTATGCAGTCAAAGTGCATCAGCTTTCGGCACGGAAGTTGTCACAAACAGGGGGTCGACGACCTGATGGCGCCTATGCGACGTGTACTAACACAACTCTTAACTAATACTTGCATATTATCCTCATTTGTACACATATTCTCCTGTTTACTGTAATGGCATTCGCTATAATCTACAGAAACGTAACAATATGACGTGAATATTAGATATGGTCGTACAAATAAAATATTCAATTTATTCAGTTGCGGCAATATACAGTTCCCTGAAATTACACCGTAGGCGTATTCTTGGTAAAATGCTACTAGCGTTTTACATGGAAGTAATTTATCAAATACATTTCATAATTATTGTTGTAGCTTCGTAGGCTGCTACGCTGCTACGAATTGCTACGGGCTACGAGCAATGGACAACGTGTGGAAGTAGGCAAACCAGCGCATTCATATACACAATGGCTGACTTTCCTTTGTTCATGATGGCTTGCGGCGTTGACAGTCAGCTGCCATAAGGCTTCATAACGTTTTTAATTAATTATAACTTGTAACCTTTACCAACTGTCGACACTGTTTCAGATTACGATATTATAGGGTTCTAATTCTTCGGCTATAATCCAACCTGTCCAGCCCAGTGTGCGCTGATAGATTTCTGGTGCCCTTGAATATGCATTATTACGTTTATAATTTTAAGCTTTGGCAAAGTGCCACATACCACACAAGTTATTGTTCAACATTACCACTAAGTACCTACATTTATTATTATCGCTACATAATAATAAAATATACTTAGTGGTAATGTTAGGTACATATTTACTACCATGTGCAATTTCCATAAAGAAATAGTCACTAGTTCATCCTATCGTACCTAATCAGTCTATTAGTATTCCCGTTATAGCGCTGACGTCACTGGAATTATCCAGTTTTGCTAAATATATAGTCCACAAGGATGTGATGATCATATTTTTTGTTACCAAGAAGTCCCACGCAACCTTTTTGTAATCGCAGTGGGCGGGCTGAATGAGCATTACTTGCTTCCAAAATATAACATTCATTGTAACAAACTTCCCAGACAAATACATACTCTTTGATAGGTGGGCAAAGTACAAAACTTAAATTACGTGTAATTTCGTGTTATACCCGCAATCCCTGGAAATTTCACAACTTAACTGAATCGTAACTGTGACTACCACGTGACTAGGCTACTGGCTACCTGTCTGAACTGGAAATTGATGTACAGATTACTTTGTATTCAAACAAAACTCGAAAACTCGAAATATAACAACCACTTTACACTGGCTAAAGATTAACAAAAAAAAAAGAAGTTCTACGAGAGCTCTAGCCCCCCCCCCCCCCATTTGAAACCTACGCTAAATTATATCCCTACCCTCTGAGTCATTACAGCACAACTCCTGCGTATGCAGGAACAGGGTAAAATCTGTGAATACGTTATACCAGCATAGCTGCTGCCAACTCGGTCAGTGGAGGTTTAAAAGTAGGTAGTCACTTTTTACATTGTTTTACAAATATCAGACTTTAGCCATATTTCACATTTTTGACACAACACTTTAGTACGAGCAAGTGTTGCATGCAAGTCTCCACTCACACTGTCAAACATATAATTTTTATAATAATAAATTTAGAGTACCATTAATTATTACATTATTGACAAAAGTGTGTTCGGAATTATAATTAGCCGTGTTTCCTCTGTAGGTAAATTTGTAATTGTTACGAGGAATACATTCTTAAACCACAATCATTATTATTAATGTTTTCAAAGAAAATATGAAACATTGTTATTATAGTCGATTGCTAATTGTACGGATGTTGATCTAAAAATAAACATTTCAGAGGTCATAAATAAACCGCTCTTAACTAGCCACAATGAGGCTCATTGCCTCAATTTAGCTCACGTCTCAAAATATAACCTACTAGAAGCACCTCGCGGTTTCACTCGCGTTAACTACTATCCCGCGGGAACCATTAATTTTTACGGGATACAAGGTAGCCTATGTCACCCGGGGATAGCATAGCTTCCCAACAGTGAAAGAATTTTTCAAATCGGTTCATTAGTTTCGGAGCCTATTCATTACAACCAAACAAACAAAGTTTTCCTCTTTATAATATTAGTGTAGACTAGCTGTGCCCGCGTCTTCGTCCGCGTGGAATAGTGATAAAATTCACCTTTTAAACCTTCCCTGGACTTCCACAAATCATTCAAGACCAAAATCAGCCAAATCGGTCCAGCCGTTCTCGAGTTTTAGCGAGACACATGAACAGCATTTGATTTTTATATATATAGATTGTTCTAATAATTATTTATTAATGTTAAAGGGCAAAGGAGCATTATGAGAACGGCTTGTTTTGGAATCGAAATACTAATTGCGATTTATAAAGCTACTAGGTCTTCTAGGAAGCTTAGTTTTGACAGAAACTAAATCATTGACACTTTGTGGCGGCTAGTTTCATTAACCAGTATTTAAGGTATACCTAATAAACCTGATGTGTACTAAACATCCATCCGATTCCACTTTCGTCAGAAGCAGTTTTTTTATAATTTCAGTTAAGTTTCGTCATGAATACCTTCAGGTCGCAAAACTGGTGTGGGCAGCGGACAACGGGCAAAGCGTCTACGTTGCGTTTTGATACCCGCTGCCAATAAAACTGTAACTGAATGCGATTGAAGGCATTTTACCTGCTACGGCTGTCACTTGCCAATGGCAGGTTACGAAGATTATACAACCGTCTGCAGCGTAGACGGGCCTGCAACTATGTAAAAATCGATGACTACCCCCAGCGGTTACCTACCTACCCGCTGCCACCCGTAGATCGTGCTCACGTAACGTGGGCCAGAGACTATTACTGACTATTTGTGGAAACGATGTTGGGAATTTTTATGGTTTCTATAACATTTCAAAATAACCTTGATACCGTATCAGACTCACACATAGATTATATAATGTAAAGTAAGTGTCTTCCTCTATGAAAGTGTCTTTCTTACTCTATACTCTGTCACTACCAAACTAGACAGTAACTATAGACTGGGGGTAAATTATGCTAATTTAAGAACGCCTCAATCGAATCTCAATGGAGTGACTTCGGAATAGTTTGTGACATTTCTTTGTGACATTGATTTCTTATAGCAGGCTTCTATATTATGTTGAATATGTAGAGATTCGATTGAAGCGTTCTTAAATTAGCAGAATAGACGCCCTGTATGGAAGCACCTCATTCGGCAAACAAACGATAAAAGGGTTGAAATGTGTCTAGGATATATATTATACTAGCTGATACCCGCAACTTCGTTCGCATTTTTATATAAAATGTAAACTGTTTAGAAAATCAATTGATGTCGCGGGGAATAGTTATAGGTAAGAATATATCTGTCTCTTTCTCACTCCCTTTTCCTCTATCTTTCTTCCTCTTTCGCTCTTTCTATCTCTCTTCCTCTACCTCCATCTCTTTCCCTCTCCCTATATCTCTATATCTTTCCCTATCTTTCTATCATTAATATCCCTCTCCACTCTCAATCTCTTGCGTTCCCTCTCCCTGTCCATCTCATCCATTATATTGATTTCCCTCACCCTCTCCGTCTATATCTCTTCCTTTCCCTCCTTCGCTCACTCCCTCTCCCTCTATTTCTATATATTTCGCACTCAATCTCTCTCACCTATTTCCCCCCACTCTCCCCTCCTTCTAGCCCCACTCTCCCCTCTTTCACTCCCACTCTCCACTCTTTCTCCCCCACTCTCCCCTCTTTCTCCCCCACTCTCCCGTCTTTCTCCCCTCACTCTCCCCTTTTCTCCCCCCCCCCACTCTCCCCTTTTTCTCCCCTCACTCTCCCCTTTTCTCCCCCCCCCCACTCTCCCCTCTTTCTCCCCCCACTGTCTCATCTCTTTCTATTCACTCTACACTCTTTCTCACCCCACTCTCCCCTCTTTCTCAACCCACTCTCCCCCTTCTCCCCCCACTCTCCCCTTTTCCCCCCACTCTTCCCTCTTTCTCCCCCCACTCTCCCCTCTTTCTCCCCCACTCTCCCCACTTCCCCCCCACTCTTCCCTCTTTCGCCCCCCACTCTCCCCTCTTTCTCCCCCCACTATACTCTCATTCTCCCCGCTCTCCCCTCTCTATCTCCCCACTCTACCCTTTTTCTCACCCCACTCTCCCCTCTTTCTCCCCCCACTCGATCCTCATTCTCCCCTCTACCTTCATACCCCACTCTCCCCACTCTATCTCCCCACTCTACCCTTTTTCTCACCCCACTCTCCCCTCTTTCTCCCCCCACTCGATCCTCATTCTACCCTCTACCCTCATACCCCACTCTCCCCTCTCTTTCTCCCCACTCTACTCTCTTTCTCACCCCACTCTTCCCTCTTTCTCACCCCACTCTCCCCTCTTTCTCCCCCTCTAACCTTTTTCTCACCCCTTTCTCCCCTCTTTCTCCTCCCACTCTCCCCTCTTTTTCCCCTCACTCTGTCCGCTTTCTCCCCTCTTTTTCCCTTCACTCTGTCCGCTTTCTCCCCTCACTCTACCATCTACTCCCCCTTTCCCCCCACTCTCCCCTTTCCCCCACTTTACCCCTTTCTCCGCCTCCTCCCATCGCACTCTCCCACCTTAATTACTTTCCAATTTAAATTACAATCCGTTTAACCGTTTATTGTGGTCCGTAGGGGGTGCATCTAAAGAATACCTCATAATTTCAACCCCCTTGCTTTTTCCCCCTTTAGGGATGATTTTGCAAAAAAGCTGAAACCCGTATTTATTTATTTCTTACCAAAAGCCTAAATAAGAATTTTCAGATCCCTAACTTGAGGAATTATGGATTCCCCATACAAACTTTCAACCCCTATTTCATCCCCTTCGAGATTATTTTTTGAGACAAAAGATAGCCTATGTCCGTCTCATAGGTCCAATCTACCCCTATACCAAATTTCATCGAAATCGGTTCAGCCGTTTAGCCGTGAAAAGGTACCAAACAAACAGACAAACAGATATACAGATAAACAGATAAACAGATAAACAGAGTTACTTTCAGATTTATAATATTAGTATGGATTAGAAAAAATAATTATAACCGTCGACAACGGGTCACTCATTTTGATATCAGTTATGAACGTTCTATTAGAGTAAAATGCTATTCAAATAACATCAAAATAAATGCTATTAATATCCCTATTCCGTCAAAGCCACGGGCGCCTGAAACAGGGTGTAAACTAGTTTGAGTGTTTGTGAATTTCAGAATCTGTGAAAATCAATTCCAGTCAATAAATAGTAATTGTATTTCAGGAAATCGGCTCATTTAGTTCGCCGGCAGTTTTTAATTTTAGACGCTAGTAAAATTTTACTAATAGGTAGTTATGCATGCAGCCTCCAGGTATACAATGAACGCAATCTGTGTCAGGTCAGCAAAGTAGGTCATAGGTTTAGTTATAGCACTGGAATCAGTATACTTTGAAGGATTTCCCCCATAGTGACAAGTAATATAAACATAGAAATCCTTAAACATTCGCGAACAGAAAACATGTAAACTACTCGTAAAATAACGTCGAGATATGTTTAAATTGTACATTTTGATATTAGTTTGTGCGCGAATTAGAGACTTTTAATTCTATTTAATGTAAACAATCAATTAGAAGTAGCATTTGTGAACATAGAACATAGAAGAAGTTGTAGAGCATAGAAGTTGAAAAAATTCTAGTCAACCTGCGTTTGACCCCTACATCACCTTAAGTGACTTAAGGTGTCTTAAGTGACGATGTGGTCGAAGGCGGTAAAGATGCTCAGCCTAGAATGAGACACACCCACAAAATCATTACAGTTGTATAAGCTACTGTTTTGCATTATTTAAGTAATATTTAGCATGTACCTACCATGCCTATTGCCTACTACGAGTACCTATACGGCATCTTCCGATGTCATTTCTGTCTTAGACAGGTCCTATCCATTAGATATCGGTCACTGAAGCGACACTATCAGTTCTCTTCGCTTTCCGCCCACCGTACCGTGGTTGAACTTTATATGCTACCTGATATTATTATATTACTTGCATAATCATAAATATTACGTAAAATATGCTTGTACATGAACAAGCGCAATTTTTAAAAATGGTTATAAACTATATTACCGAAAAATTTTGGGGGTTGTTAAGGAACTAATAAGTAGCTTAGCTAAACAGTAAACTGGTGGAATGGGTGGACAATGTCTTCTATCTATATAAACATAGATTAACCATGAATGAAGTCGTATCAACGGTTTAGTATACGAGTATATAAAGCTTTCATGTTCCAAATACTGTCTGTAAGTATCTTCTCAAATAATTGGTAAGTACTTACTATAAATCCGTTTGTGGATTGACACTTACATGATGAAAATGGTTCATCTAAAAGCATATAAACTCACAATTTCTCATTTTAATTTATAAGTTTTCACGAATTGATATCGCTATAGTATACAGAGATGACAGTCACAATCTGTGCCAGGTCACTAAACTAGGTCACCTAGGCTCTATATAATTATACTAGTAGCAATGCACTTTCAGGGAAAAGTCAACGGGCTGCCGGCATAATTAAAAATCAATACGAGCGAAGGACAGTGTTATGAAATATAGTACACAAATAACAGTATTTCCATAGTCTGTTCTATTATGGTAATGAGAATTTGAAGTGTATCGCGTCGTAGATAATGTATCAATATGTGAGTAGGTGGTGCTTTAATAAATAAAACATTGTTCGTCGACTGTTATTTGTTTTGAGTTGTTAGCAAATCATGGATTCTCACTTTTTTCTGGTCAATGTTTGTCTATAAGTCTGTATGTTGACTCTACAATGTCAGTTGTGGAGTCAACTTATGGACTAGGCACTCGTACCATGACGCAGTCTGTCTGCGTACCTAAGGTGCGCCAGAATGATATCCATCACATCAACTTTTGTTAGACTTCACCATTGTTACGGACCATTGATCTTGCTTGGCTACTTATAATATACATACATGTGAATTAATGTGTAAGTAAACGTGTTTCCCACTTTTAGCTTCGTAACGCCTTAACGTATTTTGATTAAATCTACACTAATATTATAAAGAGGAAAACTTTGTTTGTTTGGTTGTAATGAATAAATAGGCTCCGAAACTAATGAACCGATTTGAAAAATTCTTCCACTGTTGGGAAGCTATGCTATCCCCGGGTGACATAAGCTATCTTTTATCCCGTAAAAATTAATGGTTCCCGCGGGATAGTAGTTAACGCAGGTGAAACCGCGTGGTGCTTCTAGTTTAGTATAAAGAGATAACACATCAAATTCTTATCTTCTTCGAGTAAAGCCGCAAGGCGCTCGTTTTGGGTAGGGGATTATGTTTTCATAACATGTAATGCTTGTTAATTTAAACAAATGAAAAAGTAAACAAAAGGTCCCGATTTTTGTTGATATAACTAAACAGTCAGGTAAATCGATAAGCATGTGAAAGTTAAATAAAAACATACGAATAATATAATTCTTACTGTAGCCGTGATATTCTGTCCGCACTTTAAGGAAGGTCTAAGAATTCCATTCCAATACCATTACTGTAAGAATCAGTATCAACATGAACAAGATGAAAGACATTTCAATTTTCATTTTAATTCGAAGTATCTGCCGATTTCGTACTATACCTATATACTCTGTGTAAAGCAGATAAAATACTTATTGAACGCCCACGCGCTATTAAGTTTTTCTGTTGATTTTTTCATTCTTTTTTTTAAGATGTTAGACAAGAGCCTCTTCAAGTAGAGAGATTAGTAAATAGAGGAGTAGTGCTTTTATACTTCTACTCTGTTAGGTGAAAATATCCTGTAACTTTGATATTTGTAAACTGTTCCTTTCGCTGCATTCATAAAGCAAAAGATTAAACACCCTGTCAAATCACAACTTTAAAATAACCCCGCTTAACTATTCACTCGATAGACCTTTCTCGAACATTCTATGACGCAAGAAAACGATACACACGTAGTTACTAGCTAGAGCTATACAGTCTTCAGGAAGGGAGGTGGGAGCCTTTTGGAAACGCAGCCTGCATACACCTACGCACTTCGTCCGTCCCTTTCACCGCGTGGGAGGTAGCTCAGTCTATTTTTAGACTTTATAGACTTGGCCGGGAATATATTCAGCATACCAGGTACTTTGATACTTCAGAAATGTCTCATAAGAAAGGGTCGTTTGGACTGTAATCTGGAGGGAGTATATTCAGGACGTACTTTAGTCTTTAAATCCGGTTCATATATTGCATTCCCTTTGTCTATAAAATATAAAATTAACCTAGCATACAAAAGATCTTAAGTTGCACACTAGCAAGAACATAAGCAAAAGATCAGCCAAGTGCGAGTCGGACTCGCCCATGAAGGATTACGTAGCACCAAGTAACATAATATGACAGACAGACAGACAGACAGACATGTCGAATCTATAAGGGTTCCGTGTTTTGCCTTTGGCTACGGAACCCTAAAAAGTTACTCAGAGATGTGTGGACATTTACATGCATGTGACGTGACGTTTTATGGAATTTTGGAAGGGCAAGACTAGCTACTAGCCAGTTGCTACCTATAGAAACAAGTAGAAATAAATAAAGTCAACTCGTCTAGTCAATCTGTCCTTATATAGGTACAACATCGACACGATGATATTGAATTCATAAATTCAGAAAACGACGTCCTTACTTCCTCCGCGTCAAGCATAACAGAGAAAATATGTTGATACAGATAGCAAAGGAAAATTTTATTTTAGTTAATATAGGAACATTGCGAACCAAAGTGAAATGAATAAAAGAACGTAGGTATATTGACGAAAGTCAAAGCAAATCATACTAGTATACCTACGCAAGACTTATAGATGAAGCAGCATACGAATATATAGGTACTTTCTTTGGGCCCAAATCAAACAGAGCCGTAGGGTAGGTTCATAAAGGAAGTATAAGATATATATACCTAGCCACCCTTTTCATGTTACTAACAAAGAGCGCTGTCACTCAGATATTGATGAAGTAAAATATCTCCCAACCTAAAAATGCGGCGTAACAAACAAGATTTTACGGAATTAATTAGTCTTCGCTTTAACCGAGCAAAAGCCTTTAGTATTGAAAAACTAACCCCCAATTAAGTAACAATACCTACAACTTCAGTAGTAATAATTGGACTACCTACAAACCATCGTACAACTACTACTACAAACAGGCGTCGTAGATAAATTACCTATTCGCAAAATGAATCCCAATCTAATGATTTATTCGTACAATGACTTATTACATATTAAAAACTCTTAGGGTCGAAATGCCTCATTACTGGCCTGTTAATCGGTTACGAACATTTTTGCTGCTCATTGAGTACCAGCAGTTGTTTGGAAAGATCAGCATTGTTCGTCGAATTGCCATTATTGTACTTGTAATTCAATAACATAAAATAAAGGAAATACGGCTCCTGATTTGTACATGATTTTAACATAACTACTTTAATTTACAAAGATAATAATCATTCAAAAAAATGTTACTTTCTACAATATGTTTAAATGAAAAGCAGAAACCTCATTTCCGCGTAAATGTTGTCCTTGTTTTATTCATGAGCGTGACCTTTATACGGCCATGGAAAATTACGGCCAGACCCCTTATATTGTGAGTAGGTACAACAAAAAGGATATACCTTTTTGTTGTACCTTTTTTTATACTTAAAGGTATATACACGGAGCGTTCATTCTTTGTGATTTTAATTAAAACAATGACGTTACATATTTTTTTCAGACCTACTTGTTACTTCCATGTCGTTTAGTCGTCAAGATGTAGCAATGCCAATTTTCGGGGTAAAATACTTATCAGAAATGCTAGTATGTAGCCCCGTTGGGACTTTTACTGTTTGGAACTATTTGGAGTCGTAAAGTTTTGTAAAAAATGGAATTTGTAGTTTTTCTGTCTGATTAGGTATCTACCTTGACTATCATCAAATGCACTCATTGCCAGATTGTGATCCGCATGATATGAATTTGACATGTTATGAAACTTGACATGCATGCTAAATTTCAACTCCATTTAACAACGAAAACGGATGCCAATATTAATTTATAAGATTTCACTTAAATCCATCCCTATACTAATACACTACTATATAAGTGAGATAAATAAAAACCAAAAATATTGTATTTATTTAAATAACTAAAAACTAAAAGAGCTAAAACGAAACATTTTTTATAGAATTAAACCAAGTGTCACATTTTACGTACCTACATGAACATTTCATACGTATTGGCTAGTCTAGACTCAAAGTAAGTTGAGTACGTCGTTTGAAGTGGTCCGTTATTATAACAATGTCAAGCCGGTTACTCGGTCAAGTGCGCTATTTATTACATGTTGTTATTTTTAGTTACAAGTCAAATCAGCTATTAATTCAAGACTGAAATGAAAGTCTAAAAATAGAAAGATCCATATCGAACTCAGTGAGCAGAACTGTTGTATCGAGGTGGCCTTCTTTTGTCTGAGTTCCAGTGGGTTCAATCTGGACGAAAACAAATAGAACCGATGAGATGAATTATCTCTGTCTATTTATAGCTTTCCACTCGGCTCGGATTGGTGACAGTTACACGAAAAAATAAGGCCTAGTTTTGTCAACCAACGTTACAGGTTAAACAATTTCTAATTCACGCACCCTATAGACATTTTAAACGTTTATAAAGGTTATGGTAGTATACCTAAATGAAAAGCTCCTTCAATGTACTCATTATAAATTACGTACCTACCTTTCAAACCGTTTCCTAAGTGCGTTGCGGGAGACCGAGGTGTATTGATTTCCGGGTGGCACCATCGGCCTTCCGTTCAGACCTCGTAAACAACGCTAACGATGGTTTTCTATAGTGGCAAACAAACGATGGGCCTATTATAAGTCAGGTCATAATGGGTTTGGGCTTCAATTCATTCATGAATGTGACTCTTTACGTCAGCAGCCGACCCACAAGGGGGCGCGGCCCCCCCTTGGTGCCAGCACACGACTAGCTGGAAAGAGGGGTGACGTCAAACCGTGCAACAAGTGTGCCTGTAAAGGTACTAGGTATGAGAGCAAGGCTATTTTTAACTAAGCTCGGTTTTAGGTAAAGCTGAGGTGCTGAGCGGATCAATATGTTTTAGGAAGACAGCGCCATACGCAGGGTCAGCTATAGAAATAGACGTAGGCACTCCGTGTCTATACCACGAACACTGTAGTGTTAACGTTTACGGCGCGAACAGTCGTAAAAGTTCTGTGGGGTTCTCTTAGCCAAGTCAACAGTTATTTTGAAATAAAAAGAGCTGCAAATTTCAATATAAGCCTTTCCATTTGGCTACTGGCTTTGGTAAAATGAGACTAAAAGACGCCCACGCAATGAAACCTCTCCTTTGTTTAATAAGCTTATTCTCTCAGGGAAATTCAGGGAGTATTTATTTATACGGGCACTAATAGGTACTGTACATAGGTTCACAGTACTGTATTCAATTAGCCCGCCGTATCTTAGCGA
This sequence comes from Hylaea fasciaria, assembly GCA_905147375.1. Classification (NCBI taxonomy): domain Eukaryota; kingdom Metazoa; phylum Arthropoda; class Insecta; order Lepidoptera; family Geometridae; genus Hylaea; species Hylaea fasciaria. The sequence goes on from LR990201.1 coordinate 6,691,923, forward strand.
TTTATACTATGAATAAGCTTGTATTGAAATTTTTTCAAACTGTATAATATATTTCTTGTAGGCACCTATAACATTTATCAGTTTGTATCATTTACCTATCAGTAGGTATTTAATATTCATGGTTACTTTTCTGCCTCTCTTCTGAATCATAATCTACCCACGGTTCCTGTATTAAAATAGATTCGTAATAAAATTGGTACAACGGACTGTGCTCGGACAACTATCATAAAACTATTTGGCGATTAATGAGTATTTTTAATCATAAATACCACGTAAACTAAACGTTAATGATTATGAGATAAAAATTATCCTGCATGTTATTTGCATTTAAATACTTTTCATCACAATCCGTTGGGCCATTGCGGCATGAAGAGAGAACAAAATTAAATATCCAAACCATCGTAACTTTTCCATTTATAATATAAGTAGGCACCTTAGAAGTAGAATACAGAGAATTTCTATTAACATTGTTAAACGGGAAGCTACTTTCAAGCAATATCAAGCAGTATTTGTTATAATGCATTAGAAATACTTGGAAAAAGGTTATGGTAGGTAGGATGCATAGCGCATGTGTGGTGCTTTGCGAGGACGCACAACAACGCAGTCATAGAGTACCTTTGTATTTATACAAACGCAGTCAAGTTTATGTATCTACGCCATATTATGTCTACCCTGTGTCCTATCAAATGTTTATTATGAATCTACTACTTTTAATGATCTAGACACCAGACCTTCATAATTATAGTTATTATCTATTACCTATCGAGTACCCACTGTTATGGAATTGACGTGGAATCAGTGAGTATAACAAATTCTGCCTTACCGCCATCTATTGCAAAAGTGTACAAACATGATAAAAGCCTTCTAGTCATGTATTTGAAAGCTTAAGCTCAGCTGATAACGAGTCGAGCTTTACAGTTGAGCTTCCAAATGAAGCTAACAGAGGGAGTATTTTTTGATTTTCAACCTTTTTTACTATTCACAACACACTTATGTGTGTGTCTTTCATTAATAATCCAGCATTGTTTTTGCCCAGTATAATCTAGAATTAAAAATATGAAATTAAATGGATACAAATCTTTTTTAGAAATCAAATAGGTAAAGTAGTTAGCTTAAAGTTAACTTTCCATAAATAAAAATTGATAAATCGTCATTCATATTATTATTATAAAGTAAAGGGATATTTTTATAAAACAACCGTTATTGTGCTTTGGCTCTAACTCTCTAAAAGTATTTTAGTTGTATAACATTATTGTGATTGACTTTAATTTATTATTATGTTTTGTTAATACTTGGAAAGGTGTATAATTAAGATTTAACTGCAATGAGTTCTCGCTCGTAGGCGTGACTTCTACGACTGCGCTGGCGCATCACCCATACATTAGACATCAACGCGCGAGTTACGCTGTGTTTACATTCCATAATTTATTTGTGTAAAGAAATAGGCACAGTATGGTACGATTGTTTGAAACGGGTTAAATAAAATATTTTTATCTACAGGTTTACAGGCAGGTGAAAAATACAATACCTACCTTCGATCAAGTACCTACTAACAAATAGTATAAAACATCTGTTTAGTTATAAAATAATAACAACTCGGTTTGTTTAAACCCCCTCCACAATTGACTCTCAAATAAAATCATAAATAAAAATAATAAACACTTCCGAAATTATTTATTACCCGTCACTAAAACCTTATATACCTACCTACATGGCATACCAATTTAATAGTTAATGGCATAACACAACTAATAACGGGTATCAAAAATATTCTACAAAATATTACCTGGACTCCTGTGAGATTTTCTCGAAATGGTGAGTGACTCCTACCTATTGAACAATAAATAGTAGAATCCTTCGGCGGCCATTATCTTGGCATCATCATCACGCTGCCACAGTGGGAGCTCTAGAAGCTGCGGGGCGGGCGGCGACGGAGGGAGGGGCGCGGGCCGCGTGGAAGCCTCCGCCCGCCGCCAGTGCCGCGCCGGCTCCTACGCTGCCCGCATGCCGCATCGCGTTCCCGCACCAACTGTCAAACGAACAAAACATAACTGAAAACACCTTTGAAACTGTGATACAACATAACCAGTGTCGTGACGTGACATATTTTAAGTGTACTCATACGGACGTTTCGAATAAACAACTGGGGATAGTGTAGTGTCACGTGTGTTTACGAATGAATGTGACGGCGTAGGCGCAACCGCGGCGGGTCGCACTCTCCGTGAGATATTCGTGCGCGCGCAGGTCGTCGCGGCCATGCTGCATACCTGACGCGAGCGAGTGCGCTAGTCTGCGCGAACGGGACGCAGCGATCGCTCCCGGCGCGGGTCGACTTTCGCTGACGAGGAACCAACCCTGCAATGTTTTTGTCGGTGTCATGACGAGGATGGGGCGATGGCACGTGGCGCTGGTCACGCTGGCGCTGCTCGCCGCGGCTGGCGCAGGCGCCGCCACCGAGCAGATGCAGTCGCGCGCCGTCGACACCGGCGTCGACTTTGCAGTGCTTGAAGATCAACCAGTCGGAACTTTCGTTGGCAAGATCCCTATAAAACCAGGATTCACGTATCGGTTCAACGAACCCCCGAAAGAGTTTGTTCTTGATCCAGTGACTGGCATAATTAAGACTAATGCGGTTCTTGATAGGGAAGCTGTAGATCGATATGCGTTTGTGGTTCTCTCCAGTCAACCAACTTACCCTATCGAAGTAAGGTTGCGGGTAACTGATGTTAATGATAACTATCCAGAGTTTCCTGAACCGAGCATAGCCGTCTATTTCTCTGAAAGCGCGGCGGCTGGAACGAAATTGTTACTGGACGCCGCAACTGACAAAGACTTGGGAGAAAATGGTATAGCTAACGATTATCGAATAGTGGATGGTGATGGTGAAGGTAAATTTCGGCTCAATGTTACGGTTAACCCAAGCGGGCAAACATCTTATTTGCACTTGGAAACAACTGGGAAATTAGACAGAGAAACAATAGATTTTTACGTCCTTAACATATCTGCTCGTGACGGTGGAAATCCTTCAAAATATGGATACCTTCAGGTTAACGTAAGCATTCTTGATGTGAACGATAACCCTCCCATATTTGATCAAAGCGATTTTTCGGTATCATTAAATGAAAGTGTTCCACCTGGGACAACTGTTCTGAAAGTGACGGCCACCGACAGTGACTTGGGTGACAATTGTAAAATAACTTATGAAGTAACCGATACTGAGAAACAATTTGCAGTTGACCCTGAATCTGGAGTGATTACAACAACTAAAAAGCTTAACTGCCCTAAATATTGCAGTAACACGACTTGTAATATGACGTGTGTTCTAACAGTTATAGCAAAAGATCATGGTGTACCACGGCAAGATGCCAGAACGTACGTTACTGTGAACCTCATTGATGCTAATGATCACGATCCTGTTATAACTTTCACATACGTACCTTCAACAGCGAACTTTGCTACTGTTGATGAAAATGCCAAGAATGGATCACTTGTGGCTGCAATTACGGTGACTGATCAAGACGCCGGTTTAAACGGTATAACGACCATAAGTATTGTAGCTGGTAATGAGTTAAATCATTTTAGGCTAGAAAACTCTTCTAGTGTTTACATCGTTCATGTCAATGGAATTTTAGATAGAGAAGAAATAAGTAAATATAACCTGACAGTAGTTGCTACTGATAGGGGTTCTCCTCCTCGGACGTCCACGTCATTTTTGGTAATACATGTAAATGATGTTAATGACCACGAACCTGTCTTTGAGAAATCTGAATACTCAACGATATTAACAGAACTCTCTCCTGCTGGAACATATGTGGCAAGCATAACTGCAACTGATGAAGATACAGGAGTTAACGCTGAAATATATTATGATTTTTATGACGGAAATCAACATAGATGGTTTACCATAGAACATTTGACAGGACTAGTAACGACAAAATCAGTCCTTGATCGTGAAATTCAAGGAACAGTAGAGTTAAACGTTTCCGCTAGAGATGGCGGACCAAATCCAAAATGGGCATACACAAGACTTAAAATAACTATATTGGATGAGAATGATGAAGCGCCCACTTTTCCGCAAACACAAATAAATGCAACTCTGCCAGAAAATGTAAAACCAATCAAAGATATACTCATTTTAACAGCATCTGACTATGATCAAGGCACAAATGGCTCGGTATCATATTATTTTTCTCCAAGCATAGAAAGAAAGTATCCGAACACGTTCACATTGGATCCTATAACTGGACAGCTAAGTGCAGTAGTTGAACTTGACCGAGAAAAAATACCGTTTTATGAATTACCTGTAGTTGCAAAAGATCAAGGGTTTCCTCCTCAATCTTCAACGGCTACAGTTTTTCTAAAAGTTCTGGATGTAAACGACAATGATCCAGTATTCTATCCTCAACGTTATATAGAGAGTATTAGTGAAGATTTGTCACCTGGATCACACGTGCTTCGGGTGAAAGCTTTTGACTTAGATGAAGGAGAAAACGCTCAGATCATGTATAAACTTGAAAGTGGTGGAAATGGCTACTTTGAAGTCGAGCCTTGGACAGGAAACGTGGTACTACAGAAAGATTTTCACCAAGCTCCAGATACATTGTACTCTTTAACAATTTCTTGTAAAGATAAAGGAAACCGAAAAGCTAATGAAGAGGCTATAGTGGAAATTGTTAAGACATCTCAACGTAAGAATTTACAATTTGACGGATACAGTGGATATACTTTCAAGTTGGTAGAAGATGAAGGAACGGCAAAAACGAATGTCGGACGTTTTGTTGGAAAAATAAGTGCCAGAATTTCAAGTGACACAATATCGTACTATATTTTAGAAGGTGATTCCAAACATGTGTTCAAAATTGATCAAAAAACTGGCATTATAACAACACATTCTAATGTAGATCGTGAAGATAAAATGACATATCATTTGAAAATAATGGCTAAAACTGGCGTAGCATTTGGATTTACAACGGTGAATATTTCAGTATTGGATGTAAATGATAATTATCCTATTTTTATAGAAGATAAAGATGAAATCCATATTCCAGAAAATATGGCCGTAGGACAAGAAGTTTATTTTGCGAGAGCAACTGATCGTGATTCTGGATCTAATAGAACAGTATTTTATTCCTTAACGTATAACGCTGAAAACAACTTTCGCATATCTGAAACTACTGGTGTAATTTATCTTAACAGACCAATATCAAGCGAACCTGGAAGTTCACTATTTATGGAAGTGACGGCAACTGACAATGGAACTCCACCTCTTGCTACTAAACACTCAATTACTGCTGTTGTAGATGACGTGAATGATCACACGCCTGTGTTTGATCACACATCTTATGAAACTTCTTTACTTGAATCAACTTTGGTAAACACCAGATTTTTTGCTGTATCTGCTTCTGATGCTGATTTGGGTGCAAATGGCAGAATTTCATACAATATAGCAGAAGGAAACACAGACGGAAAATTTGGCGTATTTCCGGATGGCTATCTGTATGTGAAAAGTCCTTTGGATAGAGAAGAACGGGATTATTATTCACTAACAATAATAGCAACAGACAGTGGGAAACCACCAAGATCATCGCAAGTTCCGGTTGTAATTCACGTTTTGGATGAAAATGACAATAGTCCACAGTTTACTAACACCACTTTTATTTTCAAAATTAAAGAAAATGAGCCTTCAGATACATTTGTAGGAAAATTAACTGCTACTGATAGAGATATAGGCAGAAATGCAGAACTGACCTTTTCTTTGCCTATTGCTCAAAGTGATTTCAGGATTGATTCAAGGAATGGTTTTATAAAAACTCTGAAATCATTTGATAGGGAAAGTTTGGCGCAAAATTCAGGACAAAATTACATTACGCTGACAGTAACTGTAAGTGACAATGGAAAAACAAAGTTATCTGATTCGGTAAGAGTAACGATATACATAACGGACGTAAATGACAATCCACCTATATTTGTAAGAACACCTTACAAAGTGGAGGTATCTGAAGGAGCTGCTGTAGGTGCTGCTATAAAGAGAGTATATTCAACTGATGCTGATGAAGGCTTAAACGGCGACATATATTACAAGCTTATTGGCGGAGATGATTATGGCAAGTTTACTCTCGATGAAGCTACAGGTCAGTTGCTGATCCACAAACCTTTAGATCGGGAAACTGCTGATCAGTACCATCTCACTATTATAGCTCATGATTCCGGACAAACAGTACAATTGTCCGCTACAGCATCAATTTCAGTCACCGTTTTAGACGAAAATGACAATGCTCCGGAATTCACTCAAACACAACTGAATGTGTCCGTTTTGGAAACCGAGCCAGTAAACAAAAAGATCATACAGTTTCACGCAACAGATGCAGATCTCGGAATCAATCGAGAGCTTCAATATTCAATTACATCCGGCAATAGAAAAGATGCATTCTTTATTGACAGCTACTCAGGCGAGTTGTTTCTGCACAAGCAGTTAGACTACGAGGATTTAACATCTTACACCTTGAACATCACCGCCACTGACAATGGAAGTCCCAGTTTGACTTCAAGCATCTCATTCATTGTAAATGTGATTGACGCCAACGACAACGCACCTATATTTACGAACACGGCAATAGTTCGCCAAATCAGAGAAGGTATTCCGAAGCATACACCTATCGTAACAGTGACCGCAGAGGACCCAGATTCAGGGTTGAATGGAAAAGTTTATTACTCGATCACACACCAAGAGCCTAACGATAGTAAGCGGCATTTTGCCATAAATAACGTTACCGGGGTCATACATACTTTATTGCCTATTGATAGAGAAAGCATCGACACGTTTAGAATAACTGTGGTCGCTTACGATAGAGCGGAGCCGCCTTCAGCGAGATTATCCGCTGAGAAATTAGTCACTGTGATCGTCGAAGATATAAACGACAATGCTCCAATTTTCGTTTCGATGAATGCAGCGGTAATTAATTCGGAGAGGATGGGCAGGAGCGCAGGCCGCGGAATATTTATAATGAACGTCTTGGCTCGTGACATGGATTCAGGAACGAATGGACTGGTCACATATAAACTCATACACGGTGGGAACGATTTATTCGATTTGCATAGAAGCAACGGGGCATTGACTTTACGGTACCCTCCGGCGGTTCCCGAAGCGAGATGGAACCTTGTCATAAAGGCTACAGATGAGGCTGTGCTGAGTGAACAAAAAAGCACGGAGACCTATGTTAGCGTCATAATGGGGGGTACAGAGATAGAGGGTGTTACTTGGACAAACGTTAGGTCGGTCTCTGTGGGTGAAAACGAGCCGGTAGGAACAGCTGTGCTGAACTTGACTAATAACTACAAATCGGGTTTGGAATATCACATAGTGAATGTGACTGGTGATGGAAAACAAGTGGACAGGCTTTTTGATATAGATTCTTCTCTGGGAATCTTATCTACAGCAGTGTCTTTGGATCGGGAAGCTGGCGTAGACCGCTACGAGGTGGATATTTGCGCTGTATCATCAGGAACGCCGCTGAAAACTACTACAACAAAGGTGAGTCACTCTTAATTGCATCCAAATGCTATCTCAAATGCGAACGTGTTTGTTAGTTTGGCCTTTTTTACACAGCAACAGAGCAATCAATTAACGATAGGTTAAGGGTTGGAAAGTGACTGCAACTTTTTATTCAGGTAAAGCATTCCTACAGAATAATATCGACGCAGTTAAAACCGCAGAGCGCAGGTAGTAAATAATAAAATGAAACGTGCTTATCGCAAAACGTTGACAGCGTACTAACCACAGTTAGCATATAATCGGACAATCCAATTAACTGGCACAATTGTCGGCAGAAGACAAAACATCGGCACCATACCGTTGTTGGAATAAAAATAAATGAAACCGAATGCTCGTTAGTGTACGTCGGTCGGCGCAGTCTAATCTGAAGCTCTAAATTACGATAAGCCCCTTCTCGCGGACGATATCTGTACACTCGTTCTGAAACCCCCAGAAGATTATGCATGTATTCATGCAAAACATAACTTTGTTTGCTTTATATCACTTCATTATAATTAAGTACCACGCCAATACTTTAACTTATCTAAATGTTTTATGAATCTGAAATGCAATACTCGTAAGCTCGTTTTATCTAAAATCTCAATTTCGATATGACAATCAAACGAACAATAAAATATTCACATCTTTAAATTAATCTTGTGTACAATATTGTAAGTTTCAATGACTTATTCTCACTCACATATGTACATAATATAATATGGGTACAATAACCACCACAGAACACTATGAAATTATTTAACTAAAATAAAATGTGAGGCCGAAATATAACGACTTCAGAACTGCGTAAACTGGATGCAAGTACAACTTAACCTGCGGTCCCAAAAATCCATTTGCAGCCACAAGATTCAAGTGTAGTTTTATTTGTCTCTTGGTAGAATAAAAAGGTAGGTACCTACCTAAAACTGGTCGTGTGCTCGTAAAAGAGCTCGTGGCAAGAGGTCTTCACATTTGATGCATAAATGTTGTACTGATGAAACTTAGTCAATGCATGAGATAAAATACGTTATGTAGGACGATAGCTGATTATAAATAAGTAGCTTCGAACTGAGAGTTATAGATCTAAAAAACCAATGAATTCCAGTTGAATGTTTGATTGTACTTATGTGCGCAACATCTGATACTCAACTTCACTAACGACGGAACAAATGGGATTACTTCAAACAATAATTTGCGTCAATTCCACTATGCATGCTTGAATCGACCAACGAACGGGTGAACTTGGTTTTAATTTTTTAATTGTGTGTAGCGAATTTTGCCAAGGCGAGTCCTATTTTTTGTTTGGTAACAGAACACCGATTTCATGTCAATCGTGTTATTGTTTATTCATGCCAACATTTCATATTATGAAACATTTGGCAGTCTGTGGCTGAATGGATGAACTGCTTATTAGCGTTAGAAAAAAAAACCAATTAGGTGTGAGAGTAGGTACCTATAGCATCGTGTCGTTGCCATCATCTGCCAGTCCATAAAACTGCCCGAGTTATATCACGTTGACAGCACCGTTATGTTTAACCGCCGTCCAAAACGACTCGCATACCACACTTGCTGTAAACGCTTTAAAAACTGAGAGAAATAATAAAAGTGTTAAGCGGTATTCACACGGTGGTATTTTTGTAAGAAGATAAGTTAAATGATATTGGAGATCACATTAAATTAATCTTTCGTCATTCGGTTGATACCTATGGGCTTGACTATAATTAGATTGTGTCCCTTGGTTTACCTTCTATTTTTATGATAGTTACCACCGAAAAAGAGACACGTGACCTCAATGCTGGATTTTATTACCCGACTACGGCAAAGTCAAAAGGAAGGCAGACGTTTTTTTGGGCATATGTACCTACATCACGCTTTGTGTATAGATATTTGTTCGATCAATTTATTTAAGTAATATTTTACGCTCAAATTAAAGGATATTCGTTAAAGTGAACCTGATTTGATTTTTATAGGTTTTTTTGTACAAACTTACTTATTAACTTACTTCAACTATAATGAAAACTATACATATAATAATCCCATCGTGTGTAACCACCTCAAAGCCGAACAGAAATAATAAAAGTGTATTAGCTCGAAACTTGCTTATTTGAATATACCAATCGAATATCTTACTTAATCGACGTAAACCGATTGGCTGGCCCAAGTGAGAAGTGTCGCCTTTACTACTCGATATATTGTCATAAAAATGTATTTTTTTACAACATTTTACTTCGTAATGGTCCCAATCTCGTTATTTCGACCTGTTGATTTACACTCAATTAGGCTTCGGTTTCATTTTATTATTCGCATCTCGTTTACCGTAACACAATTTGCTGAGCATATTTTGTGGAGGCCAATTTTAAATAATTTTACGAATATCGAACTCAAATTATTTAATTAAATGATACATATAATCGGAAGACGTAAGTACATAAAAATGGTATATCTTGTAAACGGACAAAATAATTTCTGTTTTTTAAGTTGACGTAGTGTCGCAGAATTAGTGTTAGGTAGGTATACAATTTCAATTATTTTCGTTGAAACTGTAAATATGCCGTACCCGAGTCAGTCAGGTAGTTAGTAGTTTAGTCAAGAACAGTTTTAAATCCTGATTCAGTAAAGTTCGCTTCGTAGATAAATGACCTATTCGCAAAATGACTCCCATGCGTTTTTGGACATATTCGTGGTATATCTTATGCTGAAAATGCCTTATTCGGGACTTACTATATTCTACTAAGGACTTGTTCGTACAAAGACTTATTCTTAAAATGACTCATTCTCGAATTATCTCTTTTTAACCCACGATATTATGAAATACGAGGGGTGTTATAAGTTTCAGGTGTATATTTATCTGTGTGTCTGTTTGAGGTATCGTAGCTCCTAAGTTGTGGATGCTTTACTGGAATTGCCTAGAAGTTTTTTATATGCCCCCTAAATTATAAATAACAGCCGATTTCGGAAAAATGTGCATGTTACTTAAAACTTTAGTTTAAGAATATCCTAGACTAGTTGATATGAGTTAACACATTCTCAAGGAACATATAGGTAGAGTTATCGAGATAACACGAGAACGACAGACAAACACTTCTACTGTAATTAATTGTGTAACCTGTAATGCCATGGTCGGATGCACACTTGGCATGGGATAGTTTTAGTTAATGTTACGGGTCAACAAATGTATATTTAACTTAAAAGTTTATTTGATCTATATCAGTCACTATTAAGATAGCGATGTTTTGTAATTAAAATAATGTTCTTTTCATTAGATATTTATATTTTTCTAAACTAAAATAATGACACAAATAATACATTGAGTACATTTACACCCTAATTATTATTTGAATCAAAATATCAAAATAGCATGCTTGTTATAATTTTTAGCAGTAGCACTTGCTTGTGAAAACTTATAATTTCGTTTATCTAAGATGTTTTATACTTACTCAAACTTAAAGATAAATTAATAAAACAAGATCAACAACTTGATAAGAAGAAAAACGATTCTACAAATTATTCACAAAATATTTATTTCTGCCTTCATAAAATATCAGAAGTCAAATTTAAATGCACATTTCCCGAGCATCTGTTTATATAGGTATTTAAATGTATTTGCACTTGTGAAACTAGCAATTTGATGTTATAAATAATATGTGCGCACTTCAGCATTTTATTGAAAAAACGATCACATACAAATTAATAATGAGGGTTTTATACTTTTTTCATAGAAACAGTCCTCGCTTTAGCTTCTCTGGCTACATGACGCAGCGGTAAGAAACATTAGAACGATATTCGATCCCTTGAACTATTCCATTAACGTTTTAGATATTAAATAAATAAATAAGCACTTACATGCGTATGCCATTAATTGCCTTATTTAAGCAAATTCCGATAACGACAAGACAGGTAGACACAGGAATGTTTCACCTAAGCTTTTACGACAGTTTGTGAGACGTCATAAAAATGTCAGTGTGGGACACAAGTGGCATAAACGTCAAAGGATCCCGTCTCAGCTTAGATTTGCTGATGATACAGAGTCGTTTGCAAAAAACTTTGCAAATTTCTAATGCATGCTTAAAAACCGTCGAATGCTTATTTGAGTTACATTGGTCAAGACAATAGTTTTATTGGTAATGAAAGCGAAGACGTGGTCTAGAAGTACAAGTCTTGGTCATGTCCTAGTTTTGGGTCATGAGCACCAGAATTACTGAGAACGGATAAATTAAATGAAGTTACGAGAGTAAGCTCAATAATTTTGTTTTATTAACTTTTATCATAATAGGTATAGGTTGTGGTTTATTAGTATTCGGGGAATGTATACGAAGAGTCACTGTTTCCTAAGAATAATTTGCTGTAAATAACTGGTAAACATTCGCCACAAAGTGCTAGATCAGAGTACTGAGCGGAATACGAAATGACAGTGTTGTATTTAAAGAGTTACAACAAAGAATACTATATCACATATCTATACCTATACCTATGTGAAACTCATCACACTGACTATCACCACAGTGCGTGGAGACACAAAAAAGGCATCTGCAAACCAATGCGCTACGAAACTATTTAAAGGTGCTAAAATGGTAAACTAGTCAACAGATAGATGTAAAAATTTACCTCCAAAAATGTTTTGCCGAGCTATCCGCTCGACGCCCGGGCTGATAACGGTGAAGAATTGATAAGAACATTTAACCCCTCAGTTGTAAAAATCGAGGTAATTGTATAGTTGTAAAACCCATCTAATTGGAACATACAGAAATATATACATAATCGTAGGCTGTAAAATAGTAAAGCAGTCAATATTGATAGACACGTAAAGACAAGGGCCTGCCGAAGTCGTCACCCTGGTTGTAAGAATAAAGGAGCATCGTGCTGTCTGAGCTGAGCTATCAACCGACACCGAAAGCGCATTAAGGCGTCTGCTGCATTCCCGGACTGATTTATGCAACTTGCGAGCGCCGGCGCGGGCATCGACACTCGCCCTAATGAACGTACACGTTACGTTATACTGTGAAGTCTGTGAATGGCTTTCGTTATTTCAGCCGATACAAATAGTGACTATGAACGCGCTAATGGTTTTGTAAGGGTGGAAGTTGAAATCATTTTGAGTTCTTCCTTGGTCGGCTCATTATTATATTCTTTTCTGTGCTTTTATTAATACTTAGGTACTAATTTTATGTATTTATAAGCCCGTCAAGACCACATACAGGTCAAAACCCTTCTACTGATGTGATGGGCTAATCTTACCCCTGGACAAAATGACAATAAGAACTGTGTGCCTAGTGCGAGTTTTGTCAATTTATTTACGCGCCCGGTCCGTTTGGCGTAAACTTGAAATTATATAGAATAAGAGCAGCGCCATCTAGCGTCAGTGAATCAGTCACTAGATGGCGCTGCTCTTATTCCATACAATTTCAAGTTTACGCCAAACGGACCGAGCGCGTAAATAAATTGTCAAAACTCGCACTAGGCACACTGAAGACGTAGGCAAACATTTTCTTTGAACCGCCCAAACTAAGTAAGTATGTAAGTTTGCATCGGACTAACAACCGGATAGGGCGTACGTGTGAATATCCTTAATATTTATAATTATCAAGATCCCACTTCAACGGCGATTCGGTAATTAAATGTGAAAAGTCACAGAATTCGATAAATTCCATCAACGCAGAAGGGCGTTGCCCAAAATTGCTGATTTACCAGCAGACGCTTAAAGTTATTATCGTTTCGCTTTTTATCAATGAATTTATTGGTGGCCGAGTCAGACGTGCCGATTGGGCCAAAACTTTAAATGTTAAATCAACGTTTGTTTTAACCTCTTACCTCGCCTAAATGCGTTTGGAGGGGCATTGATAACGTGTTTGGGTGGCACGGCCCTTACAGCCTTATCGTAAAAGAACTTTTGGTTTTCCAAAAAGTTTTCTATATCTCCGAAACCCATTAAGTAATTTCCGTCGGTTGATTACAATTAACATACCCTCGCATAACTAATGTGCGCTGCCAAATAAAGTTTATGCATCTTACAAATGCCGTCGAAAATGTAGGTAATTATATAAACACTAGCACGAAAAAAATCTTCACGATAATAGTATAATGTAAAAATAAAACTCAAACAAAGAAATAAAAAAATATATAACTACCTACTAAACTACTAATACAGCTACAATTTTTTTCCATCAAGAAAATGTCTGTGATATTAATAGTCACGTAAATGTATGTAGTTATTGACTCCAATTTCGAAAATTATTGTTTTAAGTAATGATCTGCTACAAATGGTTTCCACGTAAAATATTTAAAGCTATCTATTTTTATTTTGGTTTATTAACTTTTCTTTCAACTGCAATTATGAACTATTATTGTAATTGTAAAAACATATTATTCATAAAATAAGCACGACATTTATTATTATACATTATCCTATGTACACAGTAGATAAGCTTATACAGTAGCAAAACTTCAAAGAGATGCTAAAATTCAGTTCACACACTTCCATCTTATCCTTTTTTTTATCTACACTTCTAAACTACTATTATAAAGAGGAAAGATTTGTGTTTTTGTGTGTATGATGTATGTATGTATGTATGTATGTAATGAATAAACTCAAAAACTGCTGTGCCGATTTCAAAAACTCTTTCGCCATTGGAAAGCTACAGTCACCTTGAGTAACATACTTTGAATCCCGTAATAATTAAAATGGTTTCCGTGGGATAGTAGTTAACGCGGGTGAAACCGCGAGGCGCTTCTAGTAAATAATAAAGTATAAAGTATAAATATAGTACCTACAATGTAAAAATGAAAACCAATTGATATTATTTTTAATATTTAAAATAAAAATGCAATCCGATTAATAATAAAAAATGGAAACCTTTTCAAACATTAATTACATTTCTCTACCGTCGTCACTATTTCGTTTAATTAATTTATATAATTATACTGATTTTATCAATTTGAGCCTCATGTCCAGTTCTTTGATAATATTGTGGAGTGCAGTAGCTATACTTCTTCTTAGTAGGTGTTCCTACTCGTACTGTATTTACTGTGGTTAGGGCTTGCTCTGTCTAGCTTTTGAATAATAGCAGATTAACCAGGTTTTCAGACACCAATAAATATAAGCGGATAGGTATGTGGTGTTTTGATTTACGTCGTCGGTTAGTTTATTAGCCATAGCCAATAACATTTCCAAACGTTTCCTTTTATTATGATGTTTTACTCGCCATTACGTGTTTTATGTATCTTGTATCCTTGATTTTTTTGTTTAAAATAGGTACCTACTAGGTACATTTACAATTCGCATCCAAATTTAGTTTATTCATATATTTATTGATTATGTGATTTACTTTGTAATGAAATGTAAGTTGGTATTTATTAAAATATAGATAAATAAATAACCCCCATCATTACGAGAAGTCTAAAAATACCCTACGTGTTATAGTCGCAAAGATTTCTCTAAGAGAAATCGATCTTGACTCTACTAAGCTATTTCAATGGATGTAAAGATATAAAACGTGATGAAGAAATGGCTTACTTCAAGTTTGTAAATTTTTCTTCTTTTATCGGTAGGCACTAACTAGCTCAATATCATTATAAAACGTACAGGAAAAATTAAATATGTATAGGCATATACAAAAAAAAACTTTCGCAGTTATTTAGATTTTAGTAGATAATAAATCAGATTTATGAACATAATCTTTCTCGAAAAGTATAATCTATGATACATTTTATATTCATTTAATACCATAACATTTTGATGTGATCTAAGTAAATTAAATCCTCAAAGTTATAGGTATATCGTTTATATTTATAATTATGTTTTACCTAAATGTACGAGTAGTAAACGAAGCATTTATTTTTTATCACCAAGTGCATTAATGAATTTCGTTAATACTATATTTCTGCGAACCTTCTGGGAGGTGAACAGAAAAAAGCTAAAGAAAAAAAAGGCGAAAGCCTAAGAAGAACTGAAAGTATTTGGTACAGGAGTTTGATCATTGATGACGAATGAACACAACTCCGCCCTGACACTGGCACCATCGTGTTCGTTTACCAACCAGTGAACGTCGAAACCAATCTTTACTAAAAAAATACTCGTGTTGGTTGCTAAATCCATATATTTTGTCAAAGCAGATATTGGCAGTCATCACAATATAGATTGTTTCTTGGCAGTTCCTCGACATAGAATAGACCGCTTTCAAATCGTTACTGGCCGTGCCGTCCAGTCAACCGTGACCCTCCTATCCTCTGAGGGGCCTTTTCCTCGCAGACCTCAGCGGGGACACCGATCACGCTGTCACAGGCCCGGCTTAATTGGACAGTTTATGTGTGTGCATTCATGTGATGTGGAACCGGTTCGTTTTGTTGCTTTCTACGTCATACATCGGAGTTTATGTAGGGATAGTTATGAGAACGCGTATGTACTCCATAAGTTCCAACTTGTATGAAGTTTATTATGATTTGTGTATCATTGACGGGGCGTGATTGGAGTTTAGCTCCAACGGACTTGTACCTGTCTCCTTTATTTTGTTTATATCTTCAGTAGAGTTCTGAGGATGTAGCGATGTAGACCAATAATATAAGTCATCATAAAACCGATCGGTAAACATGTTTTGCCTTGTCTACACTACATCTTCAGTTGCCTCTACGAGGTCTATGCGCTTCAGTAATCCAATAAAGTTTATACCCAAGTAATTATACGAAGTTATAGGATCGTACGCGCTTGTGAAACCATAAAAGAAGGATTATGGATAATATAATAAAATATTTGTTCAACCTTCACGAAATTATACTCGTACGTATTGATTATTCAAATCAGGTACAGCCAATGCATGGAATTTTAATTTGAATAGGTAATTAAATCGCAACATACTTTACGTTTTCTTGGACTGATTAAATAATTTGGAACATAAAATACATAAATATTAACATTTGGGGCTGTCAATTTCAGCTTTGTTTTGTGTTTCCTAATATTTATTTCAGTTACGCTATATCGTAGTAGTAGGCTAATAGACCAACAAGCTTCATTGATCCATGTAAATGAAGCAACGATATTACAATAAAAAAGATCTTCATTTGAATCATCGATGTCTATGCCCTAGTGTGGCCCGGAAGTACCTACAGGTAGCACAAGATTGTTTGAGTCGTCTTCTCATTACACGTAGCATCGCCGATGGCATTTGATTCGACATAACACCGGCACCTGTAACTTAAAGGCCACAAACCTTACGCCTCCGCGACGTTTTGATACAAAATTGATTTTCTGATACTATCTACCCCGAGGGAGTGCTGGATAAATAAATATGTAAGATAATCGCCGCAGATCTCAGACAGGCCAGTATTACTGGCCAGTCGGGATATTATTGCATTTTAATTTCACTCCGGACACACCTCAGTCGCATTACGATTTCATATGATTTAGTGCGTTATTGTACATGGTATGGTGTTCAGGCCGGTCAGGCTTCGTATCGCGTAAGTCAAATAAATTTCGGAAAGGCTGGGAAGAGCGTGGCCGGATGATCTTGATATCGCGGTCCATGTAACTACTAAATTACAATTAGAAGGTGCGCGTTTTGACATTTCGCTTTGTACGTAATGCGTGCCCATATGAGAGCATACTTTATTTTGAGTCTCGTAATTCGATTGATAAATTGCGCACTTTCAGATACGACTTAGTGTCAAAAGGTTTTTAACGGTAAAAACTCGACGAAAGCATGCAGGAAACGTTTCATAAAATTCTATGTCTTGACCGTGAATTTATGCGTATATTGGCTAGCATGGTCGTCACATTTTTTATTTAATTTATGTAAACTATAATGGCTGAGGTGTATATAATGTACTCACAAAGCCTATGGAAGCCTTCCTTAGATTTTTATAAATAGTACAAAGTTGAAACATAATATTACACCGGACACTTCTGTGAGAGGTGGACAGTATACACAGACCTAACCACCAAGTCATAGATTCCTAACAATATTGTGATTTGATTTGAAAGGTTTATATGATTACAGTGGTATATGGCAGCGCGACGAGAGCAATGTATGTAATCATTTGACATCAAAAGTTTTATACGTCAATGTAATAATTGATGCAGGCGGACTGTTATATGCGGGCATAACGTTTACTAAGCAATCTGCTTTGGCACATATAGGTTAGCTTTAGTAACACTGTAATATCTGGTGCGTTTTAACTTCACTGTTTCCTTTACAATAAACCTGACATTGACATAACGAATGGAAGTTACCAACACGTCACGAGTAATACGTAAGTGGTGTTTACGAATTGCCTAATGAAAGCTGCGTATGTGCTTTGCACTAATCCTTTTCCAATAATATAAAATGTAAGCAATATGGAAGACGCACAGATTCTCGCCTTCCGAGGCAGAATCTCGTTTAGAACACCGATAAAAGTTGTAAAATGCAAATGGTGCTAGTGAAATGTTAAGAATCTTACGCCCACGCCCCGGTTTAGCACCGTTATTTTATTCACTTTGGTATTTTCACACAACTTCGGTATATATTTGGATTGCCGGCGGATTTTGTTAATATATATTTGAGCTGTTTATGGAGAAATGGATTGGGTGTCGGAAAATGGTAATATTCGTAGCCGTTTACATGCAAAGCAGGCAATGATAGTGAAAACTGAACCTTCCTCTTAGCTAAAAACTCTTGGTCTAAAAAAACTCGTTAGTTTTGTTAGGCAAAAAACGATGTATAACTAAATTAACAAGTGATTTTGTACATGTACACTCATAAGGTAAAGTTATCGTTATGACGATACATTTCAGTGCATAAATTGTAGGTGAGTAGAGGTAGAGACAATAGAGAACAGGCGGCTACATTTCATCCACTTTAATTGTAGGGGCGCGAAGGCGACTGTCGATGATCAAGCGCCCCGAACGGCAGCTAAACGCCATTTTGTAACTAGGGACGGGACAAGACGAGACAAATTATTTATCGATATATATTGTTTTATTGCCGACGTAAGTTAACATATTAGAAAGCTATATAAGTATAGGTGAAGAATTTATTTACATTTATTTAAGAGACGGGATTTTTGTAGCTTAAATTATGACTAACGGAATGTTTCTTAAAATTAAATTAAACTACTCGTATTGGGTATACGGTTACATTTCCTAAGTAATGAAAATGGACTTAATTATTCAATATTACAAGCAATTTTTTTACGGACTAAAGTAATACTGTTTGTTTTTAATTAGGTGCTCAACAACCCTGTTCTTCAAAACACAAAATACTGAACGCCAGCAAACATTACAAAATGCCGATAACATTTTCTTAGCAAATAGAAGCAACTTTCATCACTAAATAATATATTTTACAGCGCCGGCGCTGGTACAACACTAGTCCGAGGAAGCCAGCCGTAAAAAATATTTAATTTGGTTAGCGCGTAACCCGTAATTACAGCTTACATAGTTATTCACGACCTGCTGCCAGCGAGTATATTCACTTCTCGATTGGCTTTGGAGATATTTACATACAACACTACAAATAATTGGCTTTCATAAATAAAAGCTTTTTATAGAAATTATCAATCGTAAACCCACATGTAAACTTAATTTGCTTAATTTTGCCTTAATTAACACATTAATATTATATTCAGAAGTAGTATCTATCAGCTTGTTGTTAATTTTGTCAAAATACTAACCTACCTATGCTCACTAACTTACACTATCTAATAGTAAAATACTAACTAATATTCTTACCGCATCGCGTTTAAACTCTACATTTTTATTTTATTTCTTCTGTATATTAGACTTTCTTCCGTCAGTTAGTCGTAATTAGAGATGTATCTTCGGTAAAACGAGAGCTATGCATGCAGACCCCCACAATGAGCAGCTAAAGCACTGCACAACCAATTAAGAATACAGGTTTAATACAAGTGTGAGAACTTATTTCGCCAAACAAACGGCCAAGTCTTCCCCCATGTAATACTAGTACGCCTATTTCGTATTATATTATTTAATTCAGTTAAGAAGGGGCTTGAATTCTTTTGTTCGGTCTTGCAAGAATGCGAGAACATGAATTAGTGGTATTGAGAGACGATGCCGCGAGGAAGATTGACGACAAATACATTTTTGGGGAGCTGAAATCTGTTATGATTAATTTTAGTTTTAAAAGTTTGGCTGAATAGGCAAAACTTAAATGATTTAAAATAAGAAAAAAACTGTACTTACCGAAATCTTTTTCGTGTATTTTTATACCATTACATAAATAATACCTATTGTTGCTTATTCTTTACAACGTGGAATATAATATGTGATAGACTAATGAGATATTAAGCATGATGTAAACGAAGAGATTGTGAGACTTTTATTTTGCAATTCTCGTTTGGCTTTGCAGGTGCTATGTTTTTGCTCTATGTTTATGGCATAGAAGCTTTATGGTTTAAGGATATTGTTGTCATTTCCGGTTAAAGTCTGAAGACAATGATTAAAAAGAACAGTAACTCTTCTTGTTGATCGCTTTTCTAAGCAGGTAGAGATCTCTGTCACTTTTGGAGGTATTGTTGTATACAAATAGTTTCTGGAATTTGTTCTCTTTCAATAATTGATTTCAATGTTTTTTTTTGCATACCACGATGCATTGTCATTGTTCCTCCAAAAAAATACATCTTGTTATTGGGAGTATGGTCGGATACATAAGTTTTCGAATATTTCTTTAGGATTTGAGAACCAATTTACAGAGAATTTACAGAAAATCAAACAAAATCCATATTTTTCAAACAACGTTCACTACATGAGCTCTTCGTATCATGAATGATCACTTTATTATATTTTATAAATGTATTAAAAATTCATGATGGTAGTGTAAGTAGGTACATAATTAACGCCATCAAAATAAAAGAAAATCTATACCTAAGATTGATAATCTAAGATTGTTTTAGTGACACGTATACTAATACTTGTCACTAAAACAATCTCAGTATCAACTTGACGGTCAAGTCCACAGAACACAAAGACAATACAAGTTGGTTAGTTTTACATTTGTATCGGAAACACTGTGGCCAAAATTCTCTCTTTTGTGGTCAAGTCCATGAGAGATGAGAATCAGATGTCGAATTCAATCATTTTAGCTTCATTTAAACTATAAATAATTATGTTCAAACGGAGCAACTTGTCTGGTTAGTGTTATAAAACAATACAACAGTTTCAAGTCTCCATCAAACGATAGCAGTTCTTTGTTAATTTTTTTTCTTGTTTATACACAAGTCTACTATCTCACTAATATAACCTCGGGATGTAGATGTAATTGCTAACTTCATAAAAAAAAACCATAAATTAAAATATGAAAAACTGAATTGACAGAATAATTTCCCACATTTTGTAATCTCAAATTGTTGTCTATACGCACTTTCAAAATCTGTATGGCGACAGTTTGCTACTAGATATAAAAAAAATATATTATGTTAGACGAGGGCACAAATAAAATAAAAACGATTTTTTCTATCATAACAAGATAATAGCAGCTTGTTCTACGTTAATAAAGTAATTTTCATATAGGTGAAGTTATTTTTTGTCGCAGCCGTGCGGTCCCACAGTGCAGGCCTCGGCGCGCCATTCCCGCTCATCCCTACGTAGCCCGCGGCTATAAAGGTGCGCCATAAAACGGGTCTCGTTTTATGACCATTTGACGAAGTTATATACGTTTTTGAAGCCATTTCTTAGCCAGGCCGGCCATTGTGGCTGCGTGACCACTCCGCTTACTCCCCGCGCCATTCTTATTATTCTATAGGATTGCGCTGTTGGATGGATTTTAGCTTCAATCACTTTGACGTATCTTTATTACATCTATTGTTTAGATCTAATGCCGTCGTCGGATAATCAGTTTCGGTTAATTCGTTCGCAATCGTGCTCGAGAGTAGAGAGGGCGGGCTATCGCCGGAGAAATCTGCAATCTCGACAATGCTGTATCAATATTCATGCTTGAGGTCGCGACTTCTTACTATTTGCATAGCAGCGCAATGCATTCTCTCGGTTGCAACTGTTCTATTGTTTTATGATCTAAATGACCACGCGGTATAGGGCCGGTCACGATAACCTTGTAATAATGTAGAGAACGCATGTTTACGAGGTTCGATACAGATAGGTAAGCTATATATTGCCTATTGAGCACCACTCTAAGTTCACCTTTCTAAAACCCCAAGAGAATCGTTGCTTTTACGTTGATTATTTAATAACCGTGGTGATTGCTTGATTGCTTAAGCTGAAACTGAATAAATTTACCATGAAACTGTTATTGTCTTTATGTCAATTATAGCTTAGCACCGAACGCTCGGAATCAAGTGCAGTAGGCAGCACAATAGCGAGCCAAGCGAAGATAATTCCATTGTATCAAATGGCTTAAATGATAGTAAAATGTTTTTTGTTTGATTTCAGGTAAGGGTCTATAAATCTGCCAGTCACATATATGCAGGTACGAAGGCATCCAGCTTCTTCTATTTAAACTGCGTCAGTTTTTCATACTTACATTGTAAGCAACAACTTCATTAAATATTGGCTGTTTTATTCAGAATTATATTTATCTGGCCTTGACAAATACAATATTACTGACTGCGCTCTGTCTGACAGTAAGGTAGTTGGCATGTTTACCTACGAGTATAATTAATTGTGTATAATTATGTACAAAATATTTTATTTTTTAACTTATTATAGTTTGTAATGTAGACTAGCATGCTCAGCCAGCAGCTCAGCTTAGAATATGAAAATAAAAATAAAATAAAAATGTACGTTATGAATGGGGCTGGTTCTCCAAATTCGCTGCTCTAGAACACCAGCTCTATAGGAGTTTGACTTGATGAGTGGTAGCAAGCTAGGCGGGCACTTTAGTGCCCTACAACCAAGAGAGCTTGCACGCGTTTGTTTTTCTACGGTAAGTAAATGTTATCTTATCTTGTTTTTCTCTGTTATTATGCCCATACTGCGAGGGAGGTAGTAGAAAATACATGTCAATATCAAGATAACTACTGCCCCTCTGAAGGCGCGGCCAAAGATTTACGCGCTGACTGAACAATATTGTAGCAAAATATTTTTCTGGGCTAATCGCGATCACAACTAGCTACTAATATTGTGCCGTATCCAAAATTTGCACATCCAATAGCAAAATACATTGTTTTCAAATTTCCTTAGAATCCTGCAGCTCCTGCTGCTAACAGAATGGGTAATGCAATGGTTCCATTTATATATCTACGAGAGAGTCTTAAGTGCGTTTAGATCAATAAAAATGACAAATAGAAGTGAACGAGGTATAGCCACTAAGCCATTTTAATAGCAGGCTCGCAGTAATAAATTAAATTTAATGAATACTAAAATAAAATAAATTGGAAAATCCGACGCTTCGGTGTATGCACAAATAAATAGTATCGTTTCCCCTCACAAATACTTACTGTGAATGCGTTTGGTTAGATTTGACAAAATACATTGTATATGAGGTATTTTAGGGCTACAATATAAAGTACTTACACAAATAAATCGTACTAGTTTGTGGAATATTAGGTTTTGAAATGACGTCGTGATTTTGACTGACTGGCTGAATTAAAATCATATTATCCAATACTATTAAAAAAACATCCTAACGAAAACAACTCTAGACTCTAGATTGTATCTATAGCCCAGATATATACATCTATAATCTTATAATAATATCATATCCAGTAGCGATGAATGCAGTAGGTAGGTACTGCATTCATCGCTACTGGATAGATATCTATTGTAAAATGTACTCACTCATTGCAATAAATTTATATAGGTAGCCTAGTGTGTCTAGAAAACATTACAAATTTACTCTCACAAGACCCTGTAGCCAGCGAAATTTCTAGCCGTATGAGACAAAACGTTTCATGCGTCTAGGTGATGTATAATTAAAGTTCTGTTTATAGAACAGCTTGGTAGTTACCATCCGGCTCTTAACCTAGTCTTAGTCTTGCCATACGCAACTGCTTGTACTCAAACAATTGATTATACTATAATAATATGTTACTGCGCCGTCCCTATTATAGCGTCGAGCATTCCACAACATTCTATACCGAACTGCAAAATCATATGTTTTATCAGTTTACCTCAGTTAATTTCGATTAAGGAAGTGACAAAGCAATCCAAGCCGTTTAGAACAAGTAACGGGGTACTTAACAGGACATTGACAAGGATCGCAGGCGTAACCACGCGATAACCCGCCGACCTCAGCTTGTGATGGAAATGTAAGGCTTATTATTGCGTCCAAGTTTTAAGTTATTATTATTGATTGGAGTAATAGTTGTTGCTTTAATTGTATGCTTAGGCTTACTGGCAGCATTCGCGCGCAATGAATGTTTCTTGGCAAGCATTTGCTTTGAGGCTCTGTAGCAAAGCGCACTACTCAAACATTAAAGAGGACTATGGAAATTATAAACTGGAATAAAAAAATATAACCTTACTTAGTCTAAGCAAGGTAACAACAGTTATTAATATATTACTATAGGGAAACCAGTAATGAGATTCACACCGTTACTATAAACAACGATGCTATTATAAGTATGGATTAACTCTTTTGCTGAAACAAATATTTATAAAATATTCTATGGCCAATGTTTTTAATAAAATTCATTCATCTAGGATCTTAGCTGTTTATACAACGCAACATGATAACTATGAAACTAAGAAAGTAATGAGTTGAAGACGCGATGTTTGTTTGCATGTTTATTGCTGTATTTGAATGTGAGAATTCTTGAATATAAAACATATTAATGATATAAAATTATATGTAATCAAACGATCATTATATTATATTAGCTTTTTATTGATACGCTACTTATGATTATCACTGTAAAACGCCATGGCCACGCCATTTTTTCTTAGACCGTTGGAAATGCTAACAAAGTTATTTCTTTAAATGATACAAAATATGCGGGCAAAGTTGCTTTTACGACTGTGTCAAACGTGTGTCGATACTCAGAAACAGAGTCATAACAGTCCGTCAAAACAGGAAGGATACTAAAGTTTTACCACAAAACACTTTTAAGACGATGATCTAAATCTAAGCACTTAAAAACACTAAAGTTTTAGAAAATTAGAGTAATAAAATAAGAACTCTACCAACAACAAACGAAGGAGTAGAAATTCTGCTTTAAGAAATTGTTCAAAAGTTTACTTCACAAGCTCGATTTAAAGCTCAATTGAAACTAAAGCTCTTGCTAGAGAAATTAAATTCCTTTCGAAGTTACGACCACTTCTGTGGGCAACGGTACCTTTTCCCACCGAGGTGTTAATAAAAAACTTGCCTCCTCTACGGTTAGCTTCGTTAGCTCCGACAGATTTCCATTATGATAGTTGATTTGACAGGGTTTGTGGAAAGTCGTAGGTAACACTAATAAGGACTTCATATTGGTTTACTTCCTTTAAAGAGCAATTGTCTAATTTTCTAGATGCTATGTGATTATTATAGTAGATTCTACTATATAGGAAAGAGATTATGTATTTAGGGCGTGAGCGATTTTTTGAATCCAGAGCGAAGCGAAAGAGTCTAGAGTAGAATCCTAAGCATACCGATTCAAAGTACTTTGCTCGAGGTTAAATAATTTTGCTCTCGTGTGGTGCACTATGCTTTTCATCCTAAACGATGAGAAAAGTATTTTCGTCGCTGTTATTAAGTTCGCTGGAATGACCCACTGTTCGCTGTTTTCGAAAAACCCTTTGCCTCTTTTCGAATAGATGTGATGAAAAATGTATTATGTATTAATATTAACAGAACCTTAATTTGGCAGTATTAATTGTATTATTTGTTATTCAATTTTCTAGAAGTGGGTTAAGAGCGTATGTAGGATTCCTATAACTCAAATCATTTTATTAATTTTCTTAATTAAGTCCTCTATACCAAACACCAATACCTTCAATTAACATGATATTTTTTAAAATAAATCACCAGGAGAATATATTTTTTCATCACGACAGTGCATAAATACACCTATACCAACATGACGATAAATTGATTCCTGACATACCCATCAAGTTTTAAAAAAAGTTACTCATTTATATGCCATATTGCGACCTTCACCGGCGCAGCCGCAGGCGTCGTATTTTTTCAAGAATTGTTCATAAATATAGCCACTGCACTATTATTCTCATATATCTGAATTTTAATTAGCTGTATTAAAGATATATGGATGGCTGTCACTTATGACTGTATGTTGTGGATTAAAATATGTGTTGTGAGCTTTATTTGAGTATGTAGGCACGTAAATTGTAAGTACTTTAATTGTACAGTACGTTGTATGTACATGTTTTCTGACGACAATACATTATGATGGTGACCGCGAGCTGATCTGATGTGAGAGACAGGAAGTAGAAAGCAGAATTTCTCAGAGACTAGCAGTTTTGGTTGTCTGAAAGATTATTTTAAATTTTATTCGTAGACACGTAGGGTATAAATACGTATTTATACACTAGAGGCCTAGACAAAGGCAAGGTTATGTAAAAGTACCGGTATCATTATCAAGGGTTGCTTTGTATGTTTTGTTTCATTCATGTAGTACACTTGCTTGTGCCAATAAACGTGCATCTTTGAATTGTCTATAAACTTACCTGCAAGTCATAATCAACACGTTTGTGTCTACAATTGCACGGATATTTGCTTGAAAGCTGACATTTCCATCGAGCAGAGAGCAAAGGCTATCTGCCATATGCAGGCATTATCACGGATTTACTCACAAGATATCTGCAGTTTTGTCATATACTGCAGGTAACTTTATTTACGATCAATATCTTCTGTGATTTACAACGACAATGTTATTAGGTTAGAAGTAAGCGCGCATGTGCATGACTTGCTTTTGTCTTATTACACAGAGGCAGCTTTAAATCAATTGCGTCAGGTTCGATTTTAACCCCTGTTGCAATCAGATACGTGTCTCAGATACGTATTTCAGATCAGAATGAAAGTGGCTACACTGCTTTAGATGCTAAACTTTTGAATTATAAACACTCTCAGAACAGCAAATATGCATATTTTGTTTTGAAAAGATAACAACATACAATAATTTAGTCAGAGAAAACTTGACCAACTACCGTTAAGCACGTTCTAATAAACTGTCTGTCAAAACATTCAACAAGTAGATAGTGTATTTATTTTATTTCACTTATGTAATAACCATCTGTAATAAAGAAATCTAAACCCATCTAGCTACAACTGGCAACCGTTTCTCTGTGCGAGATCGAACCCTCTTGTCACTATTAAATTGAAATTGTATCTTCCTACATCTTTCCAGCTGATACCGCTGTATTTGGTCCTTATAACGAGTTACTTTGTCAATAAGGCATATTAAACTACGCCACTAGTGACATTTCTCGCAGTGTACATCATACTCGCATTGACATCACACTCAGTGTATAAAGATGAGGATGTTTAATACACATTTTAATTGATATGTTGCTTGCTGAGTTATAGTATCTGATCTCTGGCCGGCGTGTACCTCGGGCAATTCTATTGGGCAATTTATTTATATTGATTCCTATACCATTTCCTATCTATGTATAGATAACTCCCGACTACTTTATGCGCTCGCACTAAAAGGCTTACGGACGTTACCATAAATTAATGAATGAAATGACTAACGCTTATTGTATTTATAATGGGCCCGTGCTAGCAATTTGCCTTTATTATTCGGGCATCATTTAATAGGATGTTTTTATGTCTTTTTGCAGAGTTGTAGTACGAGTCGGTGGTGGCATGTACTTTTATTTTTATCTGTGTCTGTAAATATTACTTACCCAATTTTATGCATACAATTATATAAATATTATACACAATCATGACTGTAAGTATGCTAATTGAAATCGTATTTTCGATTCATCAGCTTTAAAATTACCGATAGACACTACTGGATAGTTTCACATTCAGTTTTTCAGTCAGTCAACAGTTTTTTCCAAGCTTTTATAAATACCTTATTTGCTAACATTTGAACACTACCTCGCCTGATCAGTTCGCTGTGATTTAAGCTCTACAAGAAAATGTGTACCGCATGCCAGCAGGTGATCTACCTGCTAGTGAAGACGTAAAAACATTACCACCTCCCGAGAACTCTTCATACTTAGCCGTAATTAATTAAAACAGGATAGTTGGTAACCAAACTTACCAGTTTTTGTCGAGCGCGCATTACGTCAGGTCCATCGAATGTTGGCCGACTGCTACTGGGCATGCGAACTGGGCGGTGCACGTATGATGGGGTATGCTCAATAAAATTATTAACGGCATTTTTAGACAAGTATTTATTTATATTTAGAAATGCACAGAAATAATTTCTGTAGAAAGTTAAGCTGCACAGTATGTTGCCAAGGTGTGTATTTAAAAGTATACCTAACGCTAAACCCCCAGCCGTTTTAAAGTAATATTACCATTAAAATGCAATCCTAGAATGTTTTATGTTTCGAGAAACCAAGATAAACACATCAAAAATCCATTTACCTATCAATTTACAAACTAAAACAACGAAATCGACTATTCAACACGTTTTTGTTTCCCATTTAGACGGGAGATTTATGGTGGTCTATGTGTCTGGCTTTCAGGTCAGCTCGTCATGGCTATAATTTTAGAGATATGTCAAATTACCAAACTCGCAACGTGCTCTTTGGATATCTATATATACATATTATTAAAATATTCACAAAATTTATGCATACACAAACGCATACGCGTTATCTAGCAACCGAGAATGCTAATAGCGTGAGAACCCGCCTTGGTCACTGCCAAATTATTCAGACTACGTTCGATCCGCGTCCTTGGTGCGTGACCGGTTACTAAATCAGCAAGCAATGCCGAAGAACACAGTATTATATTACTTGGCACGTACTCGCAACCGACACTACCTATTATCTATAAAAATGCTATATTTCGTTCTACACTGTGACGGTATGCAAATTGCTTGTTATTAAGTTGGCTTTCATCGCAATATTCAAGTTGAACGAAACCACCTACGTATTTTTGTTCCGCTTAGTGTTTATTGCGGGTCCCGCCAAGACTCAAGCTAGTTGAATTAGGTACCTACTCTACTTCGCACGATGTATCTTCGTAGGTAAGATCGTTGACTCTCACTTACGAGTAGTATACATATATCATCTTTCACAGCCACCTACACATTTATTGTCTAATATCTCGTAAATTATTTCCATTATATTAATTAAGATTTTTTTTAATAAATAATGACATCACGACTGAATGAGGCAGAGACGGGACGGGTACAGCACGTGAATCGCAGTTAAACGATTAAGACGAATAAGCCGTATCGAATTCGATTATGGTTCGGCGTCGTCGATTCGAGCTTCCGATGACAGTATCGGGAATGCGATTTAAGATTTTGAGAGGTCGATGCGTACGTATAATTAGAGGTGCGGAAGCTGGGTAGTTAGTGCAAGGGGCGGGTTGTCGTCGTAACGATAAATCATAAGTGCGCTGAAGCCGTTGGGCGGACGATGGGCGGGGCGAGTGATTTTTAAACGGTTTTTTGAGTTCCAAGTCGGCCAATGCACGAGTAATTCGGGCATCCTTTTCTGGCGCCCCGAAATGGCGACACTTTTTCGTTAATTAGGACAACCATGATTACTCCTAATTTACCGGACAACGAACCTGACAACATGCTATGCAAAAAGTAGTCTGGCATAAACGTCGCCTTATTTTCGGCAACGTGATATTTCCAGTAATTGCCATTTGGCGGAAAGCTTTAAAGAGCCGTATTAGTAGTGTCCATTTCTAGCGTATACGTCAAAGAGAAGTAAGTTAGCATCGATTTGTGTAAAAAAGCTGGTGAGGTTTTCTCGCAGCATTGTCGCCCTAATATAACTAATTAATACCCCCGACGACGGGCGCGGGCACAGGTCCGCCCCGGCCTGCATTCGTGCTTGCATTCTGGTTTTTGTATGCCCTCGTCTCTATTGTTCTCTGCCGGATCACAAGATGTTTGCCCTTAATTCCTTCTCACTGCTGCATGAGCTCTGAATACTGATTGATGTAAAGGGTTAGTGACATAGCCTTATGATGAATAAGTGTAATATGTCTTTGTACTCGGTGACTATTACACGTGTATTTCAATACAAATTTTAAGTTTGTTCTTCAGATGTTGGTAAGAATAAAACATTTGTCAACAAAACGATTAGGATTAGGACAATTATTTGTACTTACCTGGCACTTCTTCGTGTGATGATAGTTCTGCTTTCCAGATGGCATATCCACTGACACAATTTACGTCATGATAATACAAGTAGCAGCCATTGGCCTGTTTATGGTGCAAACCGTGAGAATACTTGTGTGTATAATATGTTGTGAATCTTGAAGGCATTCGTGACTGATAGGTCCCACGCACTCATTGCATACCTACGCCGTTTTATTGAGTTCATAGTGCAATATTTTAAAGTGTTATAATAATTTTGATTAACGCCTTGTTAAACCATTTCAGATTGATACAATTTGCGAGTAACTACCATTTTAGTTACGATAAAGTATTATAGATTCTATTATTATGTTTGTTAGTTATTGTCTCTAAGAAGAAGTTAAATGTCTCGGGATGAGAAGCGCTAAGATTTTGCATAAACAATCTCTGGGTAACATTACATTCTTAAGGACAAGCATGGCGCTTACCTTCAGTTGAATAGCCTGCTCATCTTGCCACTCGATTCTCATAATTAAAGACAAATAGTTCACATAATTATAGACAAATAGTTACATTAGACAATCATATTCACAACAGCGCAAAAAAAATTGTCTAACTGAACATTGCTTGTTAAACTTTATTGTTTAAACACGAAAGTCATCTATAATAATGATAGGAACATTAGAACGTTGGAAGCTACGACACCTACACATAAATTGTTATTAAAATTGTTTCAAGACACATGAGTAGATACGTGTCTTCAAATGGATGGGACGTGTCAGAATAAATATTCATACACATAATAGAGCCACAAAACATGATATTATTTGAAATGTTTGATAATATTTAAAATAGTCTATAACTACTAGCGATCACCTCGGGGGCGTTACTATCTACATATTTATACCAGATACAATTTAAAACCTGTTCCATCTCGCCACTCGATTCTAACAAGAATTTGGACTCACACAAAAATAAATACTGTCCAAGTAACATGAGAAAGGTAAAATCATCATATTAAAACATTTGCCCATCAATTTTGGGCTAAAGTAGGCAGTAGATAAGATACATTTTTGTATAAATAACTAGTTAGTAGTTAACTCAGAATAAAGTTAGAAATGAAAAGCTATATACCAGTATTTATTATGACATCCGACAGTAAAGTACAAAATTGATTTTATCGAGGCTTGCCGACATGCATAGTTTAAATTTCTACATAGTTCAGTTAATCTGTGTTGTTGTAGAATAATTACTTACATACCTTAATTAAAATTTTACTTTACTAACTATAGCTTAGGAATTCTGTAAAACACATAATCTTAAATGGATATAATAAGCCTTTTCCTCGACTCACGATATCTAACCAATTTTATTTAACAACTACTCCAATATAAAATTAAAATGTAATTAATGGAAACTTTAAAATGAATTAGTTCTTAGTACGCAGTACATTACTGTCAGTTCACAATACGAGTAGTACTTCTTCCGCTTTATTTTATTTGCTTTAGTTATTAGTCCGGACTTCTCACACAGAAATACAGTAGGTATAATTTATATTCATCGTAAGACATTGCTACGGTGTAAAGCACAATAAATAATATTACGTTAGTTATATTGCTTTTGGTGTTCACTAAATTACTAAATGTTTAAATTAATTAACTAATAGCTAATTCATTAACAGATTCACGAGACGGACCGACCGTAGGTATTATGGGGAAACCAATCTACAACAGTGAATAATATATAATTTATCAATAACTAATGCAGACGGTTATCAGTATATGTAGCCAAATTTCAAGCGGTACCTAAGTATACAATATGCGTGTTTCATACCAGTGAGCTTATTTCAAAGAGACTGGTGATCGCAAATATCTAAACCATAGTTAAATCAAGTTTAACTCGTTTTAATAGTTTTGCATGTTTACTGTGGTCTAACTACTGTTCGCCTGGTAAACTCTAGGCTAGGTATAATATCATTAAAGTGTATACTCGTATATCGGCCTTCAAGAGCGCTAAGTACAGTGCTAAGCTTTACGACAATGGCCGCTCCGAGATAAGGGCAAGTTCGTCCAATGTCGCGCTGAGTAATAGTAGAGATAGTTGCTATCTCGACTGTACGAAGGCCAATTGTTTTTATGGACTCATCCAGCCTGTTTATAGGTGTCCGAGACAATTCTACTAATATGCCACGTGCATTTATTACATTGATTACACACATTTTGCTGTTTCTTGAGCAGATAGAAATAATGCTCCATCTTTTAATAAGAACACTAATAAATAACGCGTCAGGAGCTTATAACGAAACCTATAATTCGTTCAGCAATTTTTTCAGCGTTCATTGTTTTCCGTCGCTATAAAATCCAGAAAATATAGAAATGACGGCCGGAATATTTTCCATTGTTAATTATTTGCAGGGCTATTAAGCCTTTTTCAGTAGAGTCAAGCCACACAATACGGTCACAATAAATCATTTGGCTCTAACTCGCACTGTGAGAGGTTCGTCAGTTTATTCGTACATTTGTTGCGCGGAGAAATGTGGGCTATTTTAGTATATATGGTGGACAATGCCTGAGCCGCGGTTCGACCACGAGAAGCGTACGGGGAAAAAGAATAGCCTCAATAGTCCTTCACGGCCCACACGCCAGCTTATAGCCGTGGCCACTCAATCGTTCGTGTTCCTCTATTAGGACAGAGAAAAGCGTAGAGTGGATTTTTTGTATCATTTTGTCAACACGTTTTTCTTGCTCTCAACTCGGTACTTGATAAGCGTTCATCAGTTTTTGCTGGCATCGTTGCGTCATTGGTTAGTTACCTCTGTTCGATTGTTTAACATAAAACATAACCTAAAAGTACTTACTCAGAAGTTGCTTAACCCTATTTACTGAAGCATAGTTAATTAATTAGTTATCAGATTTAACGATGTTTTGCGTAGGTTATAATAAAATTCTCTTAGTCATGAAATTTAATTACAAATTAACCATAAGTTGACTGAATCGTAAACTTATTTTGTAATATCACAAATAGCCAATTAATGCTTACACACCTACAATCAAAATTTTATAATATGAAACGACGTATTTTTATGGTAACAACCATTGTTAACATCATTGGTTGTAGTTCATGTTCATGTAACATTATTTTGCCTGAGTGTTACCAGTCTTTGGACTCCTGTTCTATTTACTACCTCGAGCAATGACACAGCGTTAACTTTCAAGAGATACTTCGATTCTTTAGCGGCAAAGTTCGAGGTACGGCTGCGAGCTAACGAGTTAAGATTGACTCGAGAACCATTCAATACATAAACCCGATGCTTTAATGATTTATAAATAATATCGGATGAAGAAACAATAAACATAAGTAGGAATTTGTTAAAATATTTTGGTGATGAACACGATACGGTTTTATCGATTGGTTTACCGAAATGTCAGGATATAAGAAAAGGTTCCTATACTCTTTTTCTCTTTAAAAAAAACGAAAAAAGTAAAAAAAAAACCGTACCTATATCCTCACATTTAATTACATCGACATTACATTTTATCCCTATATTAAAATACTTATATTTTAATCTACTACCTAAAAGTAGTATATCTACAATTATTATAATACAAAAAAAGTTAAAGCTAATTATAATTGATTCGTCATTTGGTATTGTTATTTAATGCCCATATTCTATTTATTAATATGACTGTTATAAATACGTAAGTACTTATCGAACGCTTTTAAATATATCACTATTTATAACCTAACCGTTCTCAATAATTAGATATTCTGAACGAACAGGGGTTCTCAGTCACTTAATACACTATGTATTGACTTATTGAATAAACAAGATCCAAAATGGGTAATTATTATACAGGAAATGCCATAAACTATGACAGTAACAGGTGCGGGGTCAAAGTCAAGTAAACATTACCGATGGGAAAGAAACCATTTAAATAATTAGAAGTGTCGCCGTCTATCCGAGCTTACGAGTCATGCTGTCCCATTTCTAACATCACTTAATTATTTCAAGCCGGTCCTTGGTTACTTATAAAAAACAAACATTTAAATTTGTTAGGTGAGTCGGTAGGCCACGCCCACGCAGGTTGTAGCCAATGTTTTCCATATTCAATTCAAATAAGGTCTATTGCATTCGAAGCGACCGTTTTGTGTATTTCGTTCAAAAACTCTACATCTATTATGTAGTGACTGGGCGACTGGTAAAATGCAGTTAAGGTGTATGAATAGAATATTTGAATATATCAATGCCATTACTTTATGAGATTTGTTCATTATATTCAATTTGAAAGGTCATAATTTTAACGGAGATGGTAGTAAGTATACACAGTCGAGCCTAATTTGATCGTTTTACAAAATGTTAAACTCTTCTGTTTTCTCAGCGATTTCAGCTACAATAAAGAATGGACTAAGATTAATAGAAAGTTTTAGTTTACTATGCCTTTTCATACACAAATAAAGATGAAGTCTTAAACAGGCGCGTGATTATGTTTTAACGCCATGTTTTAGAACGAACGATCCACATGAAGTCTCTCTTAACGTATTCTATTTGTTGTTTGAACAATACATTGCCTACACGACGTGCGACTCAATGCCTTTCAAGTCAGATTAAGTTAGGAAAGGCGCATTATTAATAACAACCAATAACTTAACCGCAGCTTGAAATATCGAAGTTACTTTTGCTTAAGCGACACTCATATATTATCTGACCTAAGAATGCGTTTCCGGATCGAGATAGGTTTTGTCATTGGCTCTGAGACAGGATTATTCTATTTTTCTTCGCTACAATTGAGATGTTAGTACTGAAATATTCAGCTTTTTTCATACTGTTTACACGAGCATGGTTAAGAGACATATTTTATATATTGTGTGTCTCACCATTTGCTTTTATAGACAAATACTATGAAACAGTGGTGCCTGCTAGGATACCGCGAGAGCGCCGTGTCTTTTGCATTGGGCCCAGTATTTTCCAAAGTATCCTATTTCCTACTAATATTATAAAGCCGAAAGCTTGTGTGTTTGTTAGTTCTTCACGCTCAAACAGCTGGACCAATTTTTATGAAATTTCGTAGGGAGGTACCAACACATAGGCTACTTTTTTATTCCGTAAAACAGTGGGTAGAACCGTAGGGTGCAGTTAGTCTCTCTATATGACGGAAACAATACTCCTACATGTTTAAAACCAATAAGTTTAAATAACACGTTGACAAAATCATATGCGCTCGCTTAATCAAATATATCTACAAACTGCAGTTACAGCGTGACAAGAGCTTTTAAATGCTTCAACAACTCTTAATAATACTGGAAATGTTTGGTGCCTAATCAAATCCATCTGATTCAACATCGATTCCATCGAAATTAAATATTGGTATTAAACCTGACTTAAATGTTATATCAGCTTTAAATAAATTCATCAAAGTCAAAATAAGGTGACTGCAAGAGTATAATATTTCAACACAAAGTTCTGTAATAAGTGAGTTATAATACTCGTATAACAGAAGGCACCTAGTTCCTATAATCATCTAATTTACAACTGACTCTATACACAGCTACATAGTTTTAGCAAAATACCTCAGCCAGGTGGAAATAGAGACTTGAAAACAAATCGTGGACAAAGTGGAAACACCTCGGAACACTTTGTATATTTCAGTCTGAGAACGATGCTCTAGTCAAACGACCCGATTTATCTTGGAAACAAAAGCAAGTAGATTAAAGTATTTATGGTGTTGCCAACGTATAGTCGGAGGTTGTTACCAGTTTTATCTTTACCTCGCTTAATGCCCTGCTCAGTCTCAGAAAACCTTTTAAAAGGTTCGCTCATCCCTCAAGCGGCGAAAGCTCATATTGTGATACAAGTTTATGCATACCTACCTAAGGTTTTATTTTATTACTAGCTGCGCCCCGCGGTTTCACCCGCGTTTCACATTATAAAACCTACAGGGCGGTGGCTATTAGATAGGACTTGTAACATTGTGTCAAAGAAAATACTGAAGTTAGGTCGTTTTCCACAGTTATTATTGCACTGATGGACAGGAAAACAGTGATGATGATGATGACTTGTAGCCTATATTGTGTCTCTAAACTATCTGCATACAACATTTCATGTAAATTAAGTTACTATTTCACAGTTTAGCCCACTGTGTATTGTGTAAGTTGGTGTATAAGTTATCAACATACCAAATTTCAAGCCAATGGGGTAGTTCTTCACAGTTTTTATTGCACTGATGCAAAACGGTGACGATGATGATGATGAATTAAAGCCTAAGTCGTAAGTTGCGGGATAACCTATCTACGTACGAAATTTTACGCACATTGGGTGTTTTATAGCATTGATGGAAAACGGCGATGGTTATGATGATGACTTAATAATAAATAGCCTATGTCCTAAGTTGGAAGATAACATATCTGTGAACCAAATGATCTCCCCCACTCTCCCCTCTTCCCACTCTCCCCTATTTCTCCCCTATTCCCCCCCCACTCTCCCCTCCTACCCCCACTCTCCCCTCTTTCTCCCCTACTCTCCACTCTTTCTCCCCCACACTACCCTCTTTCTCCCCCACTTTACCCTCTTTCTGCCCCCTCTCCCCTCTTTCTACCCCCTCTCCCCTCTTTCTCCCCCCACTCTCCCCTCTTTCTCTTCCCACTCTCCCCTCTTTCTCCCCGCTCTACCCTCTGTCTCCCCCCACTCTCCCCTCTTTCTCCTTCACCCTCCCCTCTTTCTTCTCGCTCTCCCCTCTCTTTCTCCCCCCCACTCTCCTCTCTTTCTCCCTCAAATCTCCCCTCTTTCTCCCCCTCTCCCCTCTTTCTCCCCCTCTCCCCTCTTTCTCCCCCTCTCCCCTCTTTCTCCCCGCTCTCCCCTCTTTCTCCCCGCTCTCCCCACTTTCTCCCCCACTCTCCCCTTTTTTTCCCGCTCTCCCCGTCTTTCTCCCCACTCTACCCTCTTCTCCCCTCACTCTACCATCTAATCCTCCTTTCCCCCCACTCTCCACCTCCCCCCCCCCCCGCACTCTCCCCCCTCTCCTCCCATCCCCTTTCAATAACGATCCGTTCAGCCGTTTATTGTGGTCCGTTGTGGGTGCATCTAAAGAATACCTCATAATTTCAACCCCCCTTGCTTTCCCCCTTTAGGGATGATTTTGCAAAAAAGCTGAAACCCGTATTTATTTATATCTTATCAAAGGCCTAAATAAGAATTTTCAGATCCCTAACTTGAAGAATTATGGATTCCCCATACAAACTTTCAACCCCTATTTCATCCCCTTCGAGATTATTTTTTGAGACAAAAGATAGCCTATGTCCGTCTCATAGGTCCAATCTACCCCTATACCAAATTTCATCGAAATCGGTCCAGCCGTTTGAGCGTGAAGAGGTAACAAACATACACACATACACACACACTCACAAACTTTCGGCTTTATAATATTAGTAAGATAAAATATTTTGCTTGAGCTGCGAATGAATCTTGCAAAGCAGATGCCGGTGGTTGGACGCAGTTATTTCGCATTTGTGAAGTTGATTGTTGCATTTCATTCGCATGCGCGTGCTACTTGGATTTTGTAGTCTAGGAGCTTAGTGAGGAATTTAACCGTCCATATAATAATGGAAATGCAAAACATTGGTAACATGGTTATTGTGGAAAAGATGTTTGTTGTTTATGCAACAGAGTAAGAAGATGAGCAGATCATTAATCTGATGGTATGTACCACGCCTTCCCATAACGGTGCCACCCAGAACTGCTTGTCGGATGGTTATATGCCAATGGCGGTACTACATCAGGCGGACTCTTGCAGAAGAGTGAGGTGTAGGGATCAATTCTGCTAATTTAAGAACGCTTCCAAGCTTCCAAGGTTTAATCTCGGACAGAGCAAGAAAACTCCGTTGACTCTACCAGTGCTTCAGAACAAACTATTCCGAAGTCACTCCAATGAGATTCAATTGATGCGTTCTTAAATTTGCAGATAGGTACCCCATCAAAATACATGTGGCCATGCAGTAGAAGACTGCAAATCGCGGGTATCACCGTCGAGAGCGGCAGAATTGGTTTTATCTTACTTATATTAGATTGTCATGAAGTTAGATAATCCATGTTTAACTACTGAAAACTATTTAATACGGTTAGCACTCAGCTAGCGGTTCTACTCGTATTTAGTTTAATTTAAGCATTAACAAGTTTCGTGCATTCCAAAACGACACTCAAAGATAATTTCTATTTGAAACTATTGAGTGGTAATTTTAATAGAGTTGTTTGATCAAGCACAGAATGATTATTATTGCTTAAGTCGAGTTTTTAATTCGGATAGCTAACGTGTTTATGTTGGATACATTTCTGGGGATGAACAACAGAAAATCCTCCTATTTTTCATTCCGTTATTTTAAGTACCTACCCCAAATCAGCTACTAACATGGAGGTAGTGGTTTGAATTTTCGCTACCTACCTGCAAAATAGTTCCATGACTGTGTGTCGTACTTAGGCGTGAATGCCTTTTGTAGCCTGCACTTTTGTAGAGACAATCTGAAAGGTAATAACGAAGTGGTGGACAAAAGGAGCGCAATGTCTTCGGGGTAGACCATCAGCCCGAAGCATGTAGGATTGGACTGGATAGGACTCGCACAAGAGCAAAACAAGTACGTAGACAGAAGAGGTATATTATACCCATCAGTGGATACGCACTGAATAGATAGAGATAATCAGGATCTTGTGGATATTATGTGTAACAGTATGTAGGTTAGCTAGTCGACAGTTTTGACTAGTACTTAACTTTTTATTAACAAGACATAACGCTCCGCGCGAGCACATGACTCATGAGTTTTAATCTCGGTCAAATCTCCATCGTAACCATTAAAACTTTACTGCCTGCTAGGCATTTGTGGAAAAAACGGACACATGACATAAATTAAAAGTTTTTGCTCACTCTTTTAAGAAGCAGTAAGTTTTAAATATCAGTTAGCTTGTTACTCTTTCATCGTTCATGTTGATTTGGATCTGGTGTTAAGTATAAATACGTATTCTATGGTTGAACTACAATTATTGGGTTTCACCAGGTATTTAGTTCTTAATCCAGCCATCACAATGTCTTTTCAGGGCACTGCTATTCGAACTTCATCTGGAATTTACTCACAAACTCATCCCCTAATTATTGACGTTGAAGTAAATAAAATACTTTTTTAACACTTAAGCGTTTGATTTACTCTATGCAAATAAATACCTACCCAAGAACCTACGATAGTTAAAAATAATTAATTAATTAAAAACTGACATGATTTTGCTCTACAGAAATATTAATTAAAGTTCCAAAGCAGCCAGATACCGATCTACCAAACGTTACCGTAAATGCGTTTTGTTTTATTTTTTCGGAGTCTCTGAGGTCTATAGAGGTAAATATGAAACCGGAAACAAGCTCTTACGCGGCAGACATGACAGAAATGCTCTTTTTTGATGTCTTGCCTTGTGGGACAAGATAACAATATCGATAAGACCTTACTATATTCTTTAACACCAATGTAATTATCAAATAATTCATGACAATCTGTTGAATTGTAATCAGATATCCTTATTCAAAACAATTTCTACTGCGTCCTAATTCACAACTCTGAAAAATTACGGATATCAAGCCATTTGTCAGAGTCCCAACTTCCGGAAGTCACGGGAAATTTTGCAAAAGCTTAAAGGTCCGCGCAAAAATCAACTCTATTTCATGAATTTATAGCCTTGGTTTTAGGAATTAAGACATAGCAGTGACCACCTATTCTTCAGAAGCAGTTAGGAAATATGCAAAAGTATTATACCGAAGATTTAATTTAGTCATAAAAATGTATTTAGCATAAATTAAAACATATTTGAAACGGTTCAATGCAGTATTAGTTTTTAAATTACTCAAAACTCGCGTTTGAGAAATTTATTTAACCATTTTCGATAAAAATCTGTGTTTTTTTATTTTTATCAAATCCGTTTTAATTTAACTATTATGATTGTGATTTAATTTCAAGGTTCCTTTCGAACAGATTGATTATCTTCTTTGCATAATTTATTTGGAAGTTGATTGAACCGGTTGTATTTTGCTTATAATCGTTTTTGCAGTGCCATCACATTAATAGTGAATAAATTCTCAAATGAGGTAAGGAGCTGGCTGGTATGTTAGATTGCCTTGCACTGACCAAGGTCAACGACGTAGGGTTAACACTTTTGCGATGGTGAATGCCAAACACGACCCCGTCTCGCCTTACTCCAGGCGGATCGACGGCTCACGGGGGTTTTTAGTGGGTTAAAGTCCCACATCCCCCTTCCACCACCCCTGTGGTGGAAGGGATGGTGCAAAGGCATTTCCCCCCCTTAAAAAAAAAGGGTTTACACTTTTATAGGATAAATGCATTAGGTAAATCCAGATGTTTCGCTATTTTCTTTTTCTATCTGTTCTTTTACTGTCATACGAATTTGAAATTCATTTATTATACCCTCAAAAATGAAATAAAATTCTTCGAATTTACTACAGATTGAAGAAAAACGTTTATGATAATAACAATTTAGTGGGCGTGAAATGGAAAGTTGCACCAACCAAATATGGTATTAATTTGAATGCAAACTCTTGTATAAGAAAGTGAGCAACGGGAAATATTGTATAGATAAGTGGTGATAACCCTAAAGAAGTTGTACTTCATAACCGTTGAAGTAATAGGAGTCAGGCCGGAGATATAATTTAAAGAGCATTTTGCTAATATTATTTAACAGCTTAGTTGCCTATAATTTGTGTTGTGTATAGATTTACACACTGTAGTAAGGCGCCGGCTCATGATTTGAATGGTGTGCTGTGATTGGTGCGCGCCGGGTGCGCAGGCGCATGTATTTAGGTCACCGCGTAGGTCTAGACTAGTAACAGCTTTTGTAACCAAAACTATTCAGGGCTACATCGCAATCGTTATGGAGTCATGTTTCTTCGCGTAGATACATTTACCGACTTATCTATGGATTTAATTCGACTGCCTCTGTCTTTTGTTACCATCAAAATATCTGTCGAAGGGAATTAAGTTTATGTTTGCTTAAGTATGATTTAGCTCGCGTTGGGATATGACAATAGCAGAAGAAAATATATATTCCAAAGCTCACAATTCACCATAAATTCCAGCTGATAATATGGACATAGTCTCCCCTTTCCTACGTAGTGCCATTCCATTGTAACAATCTCAGAGCTTCACAAAAAGCATTACTTTATCCAGTAAGAGCTTAACATTTCAATGCTACGGACGTTTCGGTAAATCGTAAATTAGATTTACGCGGTAAATGCCAGATGCATTCCATCTAAAGGCCGTAAAATCTAAACTGTGATTTCTGGAAAAGTGCGAGGCTGAATTAATCATAGGAGGTCTGAGCACAATAGGGTTTGCTCGTCTCAGCTCAGAGGGCACGTATGCTCGTAAATACGACGTCCCTTATTATTAGCAGGCATTGTTCGCCGAGTCCTGTACAGTCGGCGACGTAGGCAACGCGCTCCGGGCGTCAGTCTGCCTACTTGCTAAATAGAAGCATAGGAGCTGGTTTAAGGATCCGTTTGACGCTTAGCAGTTTATTCCTGAGTGATGGATTTCAGATAATTAAACATGTCTCATAAAGTATGTATAATTTATGAAGATAGTTATTGAGGAAGTGCCTTTTGTGATGTTATTTATGCCCCGTGATTGTGTACTTCAAATGCGGCGTTTGAGATGATTTCTCTTCTCTGTCGAAGGTTTAATGCTGTTATTTCGATTGGTGTGGGCGAGTGTACCTTCTAGGTCTCCGTCGGATATCCGACACTCGGTTTAATATGCGGCCTGGGCCCGCATTGCACAGTTCAATCCTAAATAAACTCGACACCATAATTAGCTACGGCGCTGATGAATTTATCGATCAACATTAAAACCTAATACAGCATAATTAATATTTTTATATTCCTATACTATTCATCATTGGCCTTTTTAATTAATATTCAAATCTCACCTGATGAAATCTGATGCAGTTAAAGATTAATGGAGAGCATGCATTGTGTCGATAGTTCTATAATTGTTTTGTTATTAAGGGGCAGATTTGTTAAGTTTTCGAATTTAAGCATAGTATAATACTGCTTGTGTGACTTAAAAAGAAGACCTTAGATTTGAGCACTGAAGGCATGAGATTCATCATCATTCTAACACTTTAATAGCGGCACTATACTACGCCATAACAAAGTTGGAGAGAGGTGCTCTAATTAAATCTTTATTAATGGTAGTGTACTTAATAGTTACTTAACGCTATATTATATAGGTAAGTCATTTATGGATTCCGTTAAAATTGTTTATAGCTAGAAAACACGTTGATTTTAATTATTACGATTGGAAAAAATAGGCTCGCCCACATATTATTCGTAGTCCCTGTGCAGTGTGCGTGTGATTCGCATGTCCGGTGGAAATTACACACGGTTTACCTATATCAGTTGTGAAACCTAAGGTGGGAATCGGTATTCCAAATTCTGACGGCGTCAGTTTTTTTCTAGGAGACACCAAATAACAAAGTAGTTCATTTAAAAATTTAATAGAAATTATATCATTTGAAAACCACAATTCTAAGACCGAAATAGGCAAGACGCACTTGACGTACGTACTTTCGTCTCTTCTATTTATTAGACATCGACGATCTATACAGGTACAGCAACACCAGCGATCAGTATTCGTTTTTTGTTCAGCGGTTGGCGCAGTCGCAGTGAGTTCAAAACTTTCCTTGCATAAATAATAACGTTTAATAAACCTATAATATTGAATCGTTTAAAAGGCCCGTGTATCTCAGGTAGAGTTTGTGGGTCCGAATTCGAACCATTCATCTTTTAATCTGACAAGTTCTATTGTGGTCGGCAGCAGGTATGGCTTTTGTGGGAGGCCGGGTTGGCCTTAGCTATTTGTTATATTAACGTTTTGGATTTCACCTACGTGTACAAACGTGTTTATAAGATGATGGAATAAGTTTCTTGGTATTTTGGTTCACTGCAGTTTCCTAGTCAGATTAAAATATGGTGTAGGTATTTATTTGTATTTATTTTTTCGCAATAAAGTATACAATTTTCTTATTTAAGTAATTTGCATATTATATTTCCGAGGTTGAAAGAATAATTATTTAAGTATTGTAGAAACATAATGGTATGTTTATCAAAACACAGTAATTATTAGAAAATATAG
Source organism: Hylaea fasciaria (assembly GCA_905147375.1). Lineage (NCBI taxonomy): Eukaryota > Metazoa > Arthropoda > Insecta > Lepidoptera > Geometridae > Hylaea > Hylaea fasciaria. The sequence continues at coordinate 6,734,728 of LR990201.1, forward strand.
GTATAATAATGTTATACTACTAAAAATAGACTATTCGACTGTAACCTAAAGCAAGGTAATACATAGAATAGACAAAATGAAACAAGCAGAATAGTTGGTAAACGTAAATAAAAACACTGCGGCTCCCAATAAAGGCCGGTCGATTAGAGAACGCGCGTACGAGCAACAAGAATGACTTTTTAACATCGATCCATCAGGCACTGGGCGCAGATAAGGGCATATACCTGTCACAGTAATAAGTATTAAGGCATGAGTCATACGTAAGAAAAAAACAACATAAGAGCTTGTAATGGTTTCGGTTCCGTGGGTGAATGTTTTATCAAGAAGGTGGCGTTTTTATTAAGAGAAAGGGTTCAAATTCTAGGACCTTTTTGAAAGCCGAATATTTTATGGGGTAGGTACAAATTATACAAACTTTTAGGCCGATCATCTTAAAATTAGTACCTAATTGCAACAGTAGAACTGAAAAGAGAAAAATATGGTATCTAAATTACTGTAGTATTCGTTTAAAGCTATCACTGTATGTCATAAAATATTCGCAGGAATAGTTGTTGTAAAATGTTTAGAGAGAGAGTAGTTAATAATAAACAATTATAAGATTATTGAACTTAAAATAGCTCGGAACTCTTATTAGCTGTCATATAAACAGGTTTTGCGGCACCTTCGAAGCCAGTGAGACAATCCTGCAGCTAGTCTTGCCTCGACTATATTTTATTTTGTAAACTAACACCAGGGTATCATACATAGAAAGTAATATAATATTATAAAGCCTACAAGTTTTCCCAAATATAAAACGCATAGAAGGTATAGTTTCCGGTCGCTAGTGCTTGAACACTCTTATGGTAAAATAGAGCTCTAACACTAGACGCTAGCAACTCTTTCGCTAGTACACTATACAATATACTGAAAAATAACTTAGGTTAACATCATTTTACATTATTCACGGAAGGAACAGCGTGGATAGTATACAAATACTTTGCAGATTCTAATTATTGTGAAAATTATCTCACTGTTTATAACACATATTATGAGCACACATTTATCACGGAAATATAATTTTCCATGGGGCATACCGAAATCACAATAATAATTATGTATGAAGCCATCCCGGGCAGGGTGCAAAACGCTTCAAGTACACCTACCTATAGTATTTTTTTTTACTTTCAAAACTTAACTGTTCCAAAATCCATGTGTCTGATAAGTATCTAAAGTAAACTGGTGTGGCGACGACTAACGCGCATATCAGATGCGTGTTGTCTGATAATGTTCCAACTGACAAGTGGGAATAAGTAGCTAAATGAATGAAATATGCGTGGTATGCTCTTGGTCTTAATGTTGATACGCGGATATCGCTCCAGTACCGCAATAGCTCTTTAAAAGCTTAAAAAGCTCTTAAAAAGGCAAGCATTTGACTGTAATTATTTCTCAGATCTTACAACATTTGAAAGTACTTTGCAATAATAACAAGTAAGATCAAATTAATTTGGCTCCCTTTTACTAGTGGTTCCTTGGGGGAAAAATAATAGTAGTGCCTTTTAACGCAATGTATTTGTGTAGACAAATACTAAATTTGGTGACAACCACCGTTTTCACTCTTAATTCTGGGCCTAGTAATGTTCGCAAATTTATAAGAGCGGGTTAACGAATATGTTTTTTGTCGATTTTGTAATTGTTCGTGCATGTGAACCCAAAGGAGTGTTGTAAAAGAAGGATATATGTTATGAATGCCATCAAAATAATACGATATTACAGTTTCACAATCCCAGTTTACGTCTAACAGCGTGTGGACTGCGGGCTATTCCGATGCTGCGCTCATAAAATTGAAATTGCCTAATGAATAATACCGGATTACTTTAATGGCCCCATATGTAGTTCTTGTCACTTTTGTACTTTTATGTTTTAAGAAATATAATTATTTTCCAAAACATTTTATAACACACCTAGTATCGAATTTGCATTTTATAGAGCTATGCGAGACATTTTTTTTACCGTTTTTTATGGACAAATATAATGAATGCCGGACAACATTTTTGAGGTTCGATGTTATCGGAAAAGTAAGGCACTTTCTTGTCTCCTTTCCCCATCTACTATTTATATTCAGTTTTCGGCGGTAATTACGAACGGTGAGCATTAAGGTTTTGCCTGGCCACGGCAGCGAATATAAATCGGCTGTTTCATGAAATATCGAGTCGCAGCCGTGGGCTACACGCCTCGGACGCGTCGCGTCGCCGCCCTTATCTCTGCCGATACGATTTTATACGATATTCGATTTTTCTTTTTCTGACTTTTATGGATCGGTTGTTCGCGGTGTATCGATAATTCGAGATCGGCCCCTTTAAGCTATAATTTCTATACAGGTAGCGGTACGCGATTATGTACCTCTGCCGGTGGTTCTAAAATGTTTGTTTTGCATGGATCTATAGCGCTGCGAACTAATCAGCGACCATCGGCCGCGCTTCCTGGGAGTATTTCAGAAATTGCTAAAGTTACGAGGATCGTTTTCCTATAAAAAGCGTTAAGCCATTTATATAAAAACCGGTTGTGTGGCGAGCTCACTCAAGGAACGCTCGCTTCATAACTGGCTACTTTATGCTATTGTAATGACCTAGCCTAGAAGCTGCCACAGCTGACAAAAACTCCCGCATTGTCTCTGGAGCGGCCTGTAGCCGTATAGAGACAAGTATTTTATCACTTCGCGCGCCGACTCCGGCACTTCCGAGAAAAAATAAAAAGTTCAAGCGTTCTTTCGTACTTTTATTTTTTCTCGTTGTTAATACAAGTCTCATGGCCGTGTTAGGTAAATAGAGACCGCGTCCTCTGTGGGCTCGTGACACTTTTTGTACCTCTTTGTTATTTAAACTAGGCAGGAACCTGTCAGACTAACGTCTTCATACGAAGTAGGACGGATTACACAAAATGTACGTATTCATGATGTTACAATAAATCGTAAATGGATATCAGAATACATACAATATAATCCATACTAATATTATAAATCTGAAAGTAACTCTGTTTATCTGTTTATCGGTTTATCTGTTTATCTGTTTATCTGTATATCTGTTTGTCTGTTTGTTTGTTACCTTTTCACGGCTAAACGGCTGAACCGATTTCGATGAAATTTGGTATAGGGGTAGATTGGAGCTATGAGACGGACATAGGCTATCTTTTCTCTCAAAACATAATCTCGAAGGGGATGAAATAGGGGTTGAAAGTTTGTATGGGGAATCCATAATTCCTCAAGTTAGGGATCTGAAAATTCTTATTTAGGCTTTTGGTAAGAAATAAATAAATACGGGTTTCAGCTTTTTTGCAAAATCATCCCTAAAGGGGGAAAAGCAAGGGGGTTGAAATTATGGGGTATTCTTTAGATGCACCCCCTACGGACCACAATAAACGGCTAAACGGATCGTAATTTAAATTGGAAAGTACTTAAGGGGGGAGAGTGCGATGGGAGGAGGGGGAGAAAGGGGGAAAGGGGGGGAAAGGGGAGAGTGGGGGGAAAGGGGGAGTAGATGGTAGAGTGAGGGGAGAAGAGGGTAGAGTGGGGAGAAAGAGAGGGGAGAGCGGGAAGAAAGAGGGGAGAGTGGGGGGAGAAAGCGGACAGATCGGGGGGAAAAAGAGGGGAGAGTGGGGGGAGAAAGAGGGGAGAGTTGGGTGAAAAAAAGGTTAGAGTGGGGGAAGAAAGAGGGGAGAGTGGGGGGAGAAAGCTGACAGAGTGGGGGAAAAAAGATGGGAGAGTGGGGGGAGAAAGAGGGGAGAGTGGGGGGAGAAAGAGGGGAGATTGGGGGGAGAAAGAGGGGAGAGTGGGGGGAGAAAGAGGGGAGAGTGGGGGGAGAAAGAGGGGAGAGTGGGGGGAGAAAGAGGGGAGAGTGGGGGGATAGAGAGGGGAGAGTGGGGTATGAGGGTAGAGGGGAGAATGAGCATAGAGTGGGGGGAGAAAGAGGGGAGAGTGGGGTGAGAAAAAGGGAAGAGTGGGGAGATAGAGAGGGGAGAGCGGGGAGAATGAGAGTATAGTGGGGGGAGTAAGAGGGGAGAGTGGGGGGAGAAAGAGGGAAGAGTGGGGGGAATATGGGAGAATGGGGGGAGAAAGAGGGGAGAGTGGGTTGAGAAAGAGGGGAGAGTGGGGTGAGAAAGAGAGTAGAGTGGGGAGAAAGAGAGGGGAGAGTTGGTGAGAAAGAGGGGAGAGTGGGGTGAGAAAGAGGGGAGAATGGGGTGAGAAAGAGTGTAGAGTGAATAGAAAGAGATGAGACAGTGGGGGAGAAAGAGGGGAGAGTGGGGGAGAGAAAAGGGGAGAGTGGGGGAGAAAGAGGGGAGAGTGGAGGGAGAAAGAGGGGTGAGTGGGGGGAGAAAGAGGGGTGAGTGGGGGGAGAAAGAGGGGAGAGTGGGGTGAGAAAGAGGGGAGAGTTGGGTGAATAAAAGGTTAGAGTGGGGGAAGAAAGAGGGGAGAGTGGGGGGAGAAAGCTGACAGAGTGGGGGGAAAAAGATGGGAGAGTGGGGGAAGAAAGAGGGGAGAGTGGGGGGAGAAAGAGGGGAGAGTGGGGGGAGAAAGAGGGGAGAGTGGGGGGAGAAAGAGGGGAGAGTGGGGGGAAAAAGAGGGGAGAGTGGGGGGAGAAAGAGGGGAGAGTGGGGGGATAGAGAGGGGAGAGCGGGGAGAATGAGAGTATAGTGGGGGGAGAAAGAGGGGAGAGTGGGGGGAGAAAGAGGGAAGAGTGGGGGGAATATGGGAGAATGGGGGAGAAAGAGGGGAGAGTGGGTTGAGAAAGAGGGGAGAGTGGGGTGAGAAAGAGAGTAGAGTGGGGAGAAAGAGAGGGGAGAGTTCGTGAGAAAGAGGGGAGAGTGGGGTGAGAAAGAGGGGAGAATGGGGTGCGAAAGAGTGTAGAGTGAATAGAAAGAGATGAGACAGTGGGGGAGAAAGAGGGGAGAGTGGGGGGGAGAAAAGGGGAGAGTGGGGGGAGAAAGAGGGGAGAGTGGGGGGAGAAAGCGGACAGATCTGGGGGAAAATAGGAGAGAGTGGGGGGAGAAAGAGGGGAGAGTGGGGGGAGAAAGCGGACAGATCGGGGGGAAAATAGGGGAGAGTGGGGGGAGAAAGAGGGGAGAGTGGGGTGAGAAAGAGGGGAGAGTGGGGTGAGAAAGAGAGGGGAGAGTGGGGGGAAATAGGTGAGAGAAATTGAGTGCGAAATATATAGAAATAGAGGGAGAGGGAGTGAGCGAAGGAGGGAAAGGAAGAGATATAGACGGAGAGGGTGAGGGAAATAAATATAATGTATGAGATGGACAGGGAGAGGGAACGCAAGAGATTGAGAGTGGAGAGGGATATTAATGATAGAAAGATATAGAGATATAGGGAGAGGGAAAGAGATGGAGGTAGAGGAAGAGAGATAGAAAGAGCGAAAGAGGGAGAAAGATAGAAAATGAGCTAGAGAGGGAGAAAGATAGAGGAAAAGGGAGAGAGAAAGAGACAGATATATTCTTACATATAACTGTTCCCCGCGACATCAATTGATTTTCTAAACAGTTTACATTTTATATAAAAATGCGAACGAAGTTGCGGGTATCAGCTAGTTATCGAATATTTTTGTTGTGCTAACAATATTTTATTTCATCTATACCTTAATATACTTGAGCTACCGACTTTACTTTATAACGTCACCTTACTTTTTATACCTTATTATGTATATTTACCTTATTTACGTATGGTTTCGTTTTTGTTTTTACCGATGCGGTACTATTATTTAACTGGACCCGTGTCTCACAGAATACTATCCAAAATGTTTTGTTTCCGTTCCGGACCGTGTGATACCCAACCCAAGAAGTATTTTATTTTGATGCAAGGAATTTAGACTAAGTATGACGCCTCTAGACACTTTTGATGACGATAATCCAACAGACATATTCCACAATGTATATGTTCACCTTACAAGAATAACCACATCGAAGCCATTTTTATTAAGACTTTTTGGGCCTAGTTCAGCCTTTGACTATTTATTATTTTTCCTGCTCTTGGACTAAAAACCAATACGCATGCGACATTTTTATTGCGCTTGTGTGCGTTTTGGAGAAGATAATTACATATGGCACTCACGCACACATTAATAAAAAAGTGGCTTCACTTTTCAGTGAAACTACGCAAGGAACTATCCTTCACTGCGTTTTTATTCTAAGATTTTCTCCTTGTCTATCAAACTAAATGGTATGCATATAATAACACAAATTATTACTAAATGCACCACACCGATAAAAAGCAATTAGCTTATAACTAGACGTCATGATGACTTCATCTACACCTGAATGATTGAGTAAAAACGCGCTTCTTGCAATTAGCTTGTTTTTTGCCTCTTCAGATGTTTTACACATACATTTTTGCACAATAATTTGATTATTCGCTGAAATAGTTTTCGTGTGCACCACGAATGCGTTCTACGATGGATTTATTGATATTTGTCGTTAACATCAACTCCACACTCATGCATAGGCGTCAGGTGTTCTAGAGTTATAACTGGAAGCATGAATGAAGGCACTTATGTATTTATGCTCATGATTTACCATGTAAATAATATAAATTTTCAAAACTAACACTAATGCACTTAGGCAGTGTTTCGCGATGCAATCGCCTAATGAGTACAAAAAACGGGGATCCTGTTTATGAATTCCTGTTGTGTCCACAGTTTTTCGAAAAAGTTTTCGCAGACGAATTATTCATAATGAGCATCGTTGGATAAAAAGTGATATCGAAGTATTTTATGACTTATTGCCATATCATTACGACACTTTTCTGGTCGGCGATTGTCGCGCCCATATTCGGAATTTATATAACGTATTGCTTTAAATTTTTTTTTTATACCGTGTTTGATGCTCGAGGGTTGTGGGCTATCGATTCAGTTTATGATGGGTATTTTTTATTATTTTATGTTAATGTACTAAATGCGTAGTTACACGGTTCAGATTGCACATCACTTGTGTATGTGCATGTATGGTATGCTTGCGCGCATTGTTTGGACCTCCACCCTGGAAAATTGTATTTACAATATAACTACGGTGGGGGTTCGTTATTTGAAGAAATATCCTATGGTGTATTAAAACTTTTAAGCAATATCGCAAGACATGCATTTAATAAAAAGGGTGGTGAAAAAAGAAATTAAATACATATCAACAATTATTGTGAAATGTAAGTTAACAACGAGTGTGTACAATTAGAAAAAAATTATATTGACAAAAATAATTTAGTACTTACCAATTTATCACCACCACTCAATAAAAACATATTAAACACTTGGCATGTTAATCTTTTGAACTAAGAAAAAAAAAACAAGAAAATATCGCTGGCCTAGACCACCAATTAAACTCCTAACAACAACCTCAAATACCATCTCAGATCTCGGGTCAATTATCCGAATTGTTTTATCGCCGCGGCCGGGGGCGCTGGCTGGTATAAATTAAAAGGTTTATGACGAGATGCCGGCGTTTGTTGTCGTGTCATAAGTTGTCGCGACGAGGTTCGTTACACGCCGGTAACGTTGGCGGACGGCAACCGGACACCTTGTAGCTCCGCGTTGCGTGCGCCCGCGCCGCTGCAGTGCGCGAGGATCCGGCAGCCAGTGTTCGCGAAACGCCCATCACAACAATGTTATGTGATAAATAAACATGGGAAAGTATACTGAGAAATTTTTGCCCGACAAGGTTTTATGTCAAAAGTATTAAGCGTCTATTTTTTCTGTAAAGCAGTAGTTGCGTTGGTAACCAAAATTGTTAAATTAATCATATATACTCGTAATTATGTAGTTACAATATTATAGTATATCGTATCAGAATATAATTTTAATCGTTTTTATGACTTCAGTAATCTCTACATTGAACACGAACCGACAATATTTTACCGACTCGGATTCCCCGAAACACGAAGCATCATATAAAAATTCAATTTTGCAAAACGCTCCCGTACTTTGTAAATCAATTTTAATGGCATCCTCCAAACCTGTATCCCACCGCAAGGCAATAATTTTTCACTTAGTTACTGATACATAATTACTCAGTTGGACTATCCTTAAAAATAAAACAGCATAACCTTCTAATCGTAACTTTATGCCCCTGTTCCTAAATCCACCATGCGACGGAATGCTGGAGAACGAGTTTTCTATCCGTCCCTGTCATTTCTATGGCCCCACTATCTCCGTCCTTGTCAGCCTCTTGTCATTTTCTATAAGTTTTTCTAACATTCTCCGCTCGCACGCCCCCCCCCCCCCCCTCACTATTTCGGGCGAGCGCCTACCTTATGAACGATAACTTTTGTTTGTTCAACAGTTATGACTATTGTTGGACACACTGATGCTTGTTACGCTTGCTATAAGTGTTTACTCGCTTAATGAAGCTCTGTTACCTCATCCTTCTAATGATTTATTTACCTTTGCATGTTTATTAATGCGTTATTCACTGTGTTGTAACGAGATTATTATAAAATGTTAATGATCGGATTCAATGAGCCAAAAGTTAGGCATCACGAATTAATTTTAATTCGGCGTCATTAATTCTCGTCACAATTTCCTGTCCGTGTTAGTTAGTATTTGTTAGTATTTGTATTAAACAATTAACGGGCGGTATGGTCGACATAAATTAAACGTAGCTTTCTCGATATTGGTTTGGTAACCATGAAATACGGCCGTGTTGAATGTGCTCCTTGACCAAAGTCGAAATCTTAATCTACGCGCGCCCCTCGCGCCTGCTGCTTAATGCTAACGAGTTACAAATTAAAAGAGACCGAGACGTGTGCCAAAGGTAACTTTATGGGCTTCGCATGTCTTATATCAATAAATTATTAACTACGCTCCTTGTTTGATTTCACATCCATGCTAACAACTTTCACCTTAAAACGTACCTTCAGCCTTTTGTTTACGGTTTAGAATGCTATACGGATGACGTGAGCCGCGACGTTGGAATTTAATCCATAAAGCTGGGTGTTAATGTTTAATTTATGCCAGCATGGGTACATAGCTGAGGTAGTACAAATAGTAGCTGTGAAATAGGCATTTGAGCGTAAGCCAGGAGAGGCGAGAACCTTTAGGTTTAATTAATACGCTGAATCTAGGCACTGGGTATTCGCTATTTTCAATTAGTCCTCGGCGCCGGTAGCGTGTTTTGAATTGTGTGATTTAATAGAATCCTGTACTTCTAATACAATTATTGTATCAATATGTAAAATTCAAACCTGCTTAACCTTGTAAATCCTCACTTAACCTTCTATTTACACTAATATGTTACAACTGGTAAGCATACGTACTCTTAATTTATTTTTAAAAGGATATCTAACAGATTACAATAAAAATGGCGTGCTTTTCTAAATATTAAGTCAGTATATAATATTACCTACAAGAACTAGTAACTGAAATGGGCATAACAGTAGCATTGTAATTAGCTACCGGTATACTAGGAGTAGGTACACGAGTTATACTCGTTTATATGCAACACGAAAAATATTATTTAGTAGAAAACCGCTAGTATAATTACAAAACTTTTATTATATTCATACTACCATTTAGTTTAAGCATAACTAAGAAGATTAGTTGAACATGTATTGTATTAACTATAGCTGATTTGCTAAACCTATTACATAACATAAGTGCTTGCACTTGTAAAAGCCTTGTTCCTTGAAGCCCGGAGGTAATAGAACAGAAGTTATTGCAAATTAGATGCGCTCAATTTTATGAAACACATTGAATTTATTTAAATACAAGCTGTTACCTGCGACTTCGTTCACGGTGGTATCTATTTTATTACTGATATTAGAATACAGTTTAGCATCAATACTCCGGTATCGTATACTTAGGGAGGCGATGCAAACTGCAGGTTTTTTTTTCAGTGGCACTACTTTTTTTGTACTTATATAGATTCTAAGCTAAACATACAGAGCTTAACAGACAGACACAATTATTAACAAAAATATGAAGCTTATTTAAGTTTCATATAGGGCATACCTTTTTCTTATACCTTCAATGTGATACCTACTTCTAGTTATCTACTGCTTTATTATGAGATGCGTTTGGATTACAATCAGGCATCACCAGGCCGATGATACTATGTTTGGGCATTACTTGTGATTAATTTATACAGCAACACGGTTTAACACATCCTTGATGCTTCTCATGGTCACATCAAATGAACAATCAAATATAAAAATAATATATAGATAGGCATATCTTGTTTCATAGCATACCATCAAAAATAAAAATTCAATTTATCTTATCTCAATATATATAGTAAAATGTCATAATACGAGATCAGAACAAGATGTTTATTAATTTCCAAGCCGCCTACAAAGCAGCTTTTTTTTATATCATACGTCGATATGGAATACCTTGTACCTTTACCAATTAAAGCAACAAATATTTAACCGAAGTGAAACTTAATCTACGCCTATTACTGCGGACGCCTTGCGTGGAGCAGAAAAACGAGAAATATATAATGTGTTCGTAAAAAGATAAACTTGTCAATTTATGACGAGGCCGGCAGACTTGCCGCATAAAAAACAGAAAAGCTTTATCGAAGTTTCTACATTTATACACATACTTTTTTATTCCAATACAAATTTTAACGCTGGGATATCGACAAGTTTGCAGCTTCAATTGTAACTATTATTAAAACACATTGTGTTTTTTGTTCAATAGAGTCTGAGTATATTTTACTAAATAATAGTAGGAAATATCAAAAAAGACATCTATCGACACGCTCACATACAGTATGATCAAATTAAACCAATCCTCTTACTCAATTCGTATTACGTGCTATAACATTACATTTTCATCAAAACATTTTGTGTGAAGCATAGAATTTACAGTTTTGATTAACCGACTTGAATCTCTTAAAGAGAGCTATGTAGCGATCATTAGCTAGCGAAGATACATCATACGCGAAGCTCCAAGAAAGCCCTGCAATAACTAAGTGGTCAAAGCTTGTATAAGCAGTCACGAGTGCACGCTCTGATGTTATTCTCACGACTTACCTCACTAACTCTCTATTGACACCGAAATAATAATTGTCACGTAGCTGGGCACACATAAAAGTGTCAGACAAAAAGTCCTTTTGATGAATTCCTCAAACATGACGTTATGAAAGAGAGAAATTAACAAAGGTGTGTTAAAGTGCATTGATGTAGATTACGGTACGAATAACACGAGAGTACGGTATTCGATGGGTACCTACAGGTGTCAGTGTAACGGTATCATTTATGACAATTTGTGTGACAGAGTAATATTTTATCATTCTTGCTTATACTTAGAAGGATATGGTGGAGGCAAAAAAAAACCGTATGAAATTACTACATTTACCGTTAGATTATTTAAATAGGCACTAACGCGTCACATAGGTGATTTTAACTAATGCGAATGCCTATAATTATAACAAAATATAATAATAGGTGATAAGTAAGATAACAATTTGAGTCATAACATTTGATCACAGAGATTAAAATCAGTGAAGCTTCATATAACCTCCGTCGGGACGAACTCATGTAATAGGTATTAAATATAATATTGATTAATTGGATGGTAATCGTATGTACATATTTAGTTGTATTGTAAATTCAAAATAAAATATATGAGGTTGACGAACTTGTGGACAAGTGGGAAGAAAAGCAATAAACATTTTTATAGACCAACTAAAGTATTCCTACGGCTTCGACTTACAATACCACTTTGATGGCATTGCGTAACTCTTTACTGGGGATTCAGTGGATTTTTATTTATTTTAGTAGATATAATGAGGCATATCTTTAATTATATTTCAGAATAAAATTAATAATAATTTACCGTTGTCTTCTTAAATTTTTTAGTGTTCTTTGATTGGGAGAGTTTTATGACTGATTTGGTTACAGATGAAACGAAATACCTGGATTTTCATTTTTTTTACGACACGTTGGTATGTGTATTGTGTACGTATATAAGCTTTATTGCAATAAAACAAAATAATAAATTAAATTTGAAAAGGAATAAGAGGAACTCCTGCACTCTTGACCACTCTACCGCATCTTTACTCAGCTTTTCAGCCTTTAAAATAATTACCTAAAATTTGATAAAAAATATGAACCCCGATAATCTTATCTTACTAATATTATAAAGCCGAAAGTTTGTGAGTGTGTATGTATGTTTGTTACCTCTTCACGCTCAAACGGCTGGACCGATTTCGATGAAATTTGGTATAGGGGTAGATTGAACCTATGAGACGGACATAGGCTATCTTTTGTCTCAAAAAATAATCTCGAAGGGGATGAAATAGGGGTTGAAAGTTTGTATAGGGAATCCATAATTCTTCAAGTTAGGGTCCTGAAAATTCTTATTTAGGCTTTTGGTAAGATATAAATAAGTACGGGTTTCAGCTTTTTTGCAAAATCATCCGTAAAGGGGGAAAAGCAAGGGGGGTTGAAATTATGAGGTATTCTTTAGATGCACCCCCAACGGGCCACAATAAACGGCTGAACGGATCGTTATTAAAAGGGAGAGAGTGCGATGGGAGGAGAGGGGGGAGAGTGCGGGGGAGGGGAGGGGGAGAGTGGGGGGAAAGGGGGGTTAGATGGAAGAGTGGGGGGAGAATGACGGGGAGCGCGGGATGAAAGAGAGGAGAGTGGGGGAGAAAGAGGGGAGGGGGGGGGGGAGAGTGGAGGGAGAAAGAGGGGAGAGTGGGGGGAGAAAGAGGGGAGAGTGGGGGAGAAAGAGGGGAGAGTTGGGGAAGAAAGAGGGGAAAGAGGGGAGAGGGGGAGAAAGAGGAGAGAGTGGGGGAGAAAGAGGGTAATGTGGGGGGAGAAAGAGTGGAGAGTCGGGGAAAAAGAGGGGAGAGTGGAGTAGAAGGAGGGGAGAGTGGGGAGAAATAGGGGAGCAGGGGAAGAGGGGAGAGTGGGGGGAAATAGGGGAGAGTGGGAAGAGGGGAGAGTGGGGGGAGATAATTTGGTTCACAGATAGGTTATCTTCCAACTTAGGACATAGGCTACGAACATAATATTATTAAGTCATCATCATAATCATCGCCGTTTTCCATCAATGCGATAAAACACCCAATATGCGTAAAATTTCGTACGTAGATAGGTTATCCCGCAACTTACGACTTAGGCTTTAATTCATCATCATCATAGTCACCGTTTTGCATCAGTGCAATAAAAACTGTGAAAAACTACCCCATTGGCTTGAAATTTGGTATTTTGATAACTTATACACCAACTTACACAATACACAGTGGGCTAAACTGTGAAATAGTACCTCAATTTGCATGAAATGTTGTATGCAGATAGTTTAGAGACACAATATAGGCTACAAGTCATCATCATCATCACTGTTTTCCTGTCCATCAGTGCAATACGAGTAATAACTGTGAAAAACGACCAACTTCAGTATTTTCTCTGACACAATGTTACAAGTCCTATCTAATAGCCACCGCCCTGTAGGTTTTATAATGTGAAACGCGGGTGAAACCGCGGGGCGCAGCTAGTGATAGATAAATAATTGTCATTATTTTACATTTTTAAAGTTAGATTTTAATATTATTCCATACCTCTTTTGTTTGTTACAAGAGCACACTCACCTTTTTCTCTCAGGTTTCTCCAATGTGTGTCAACTATCGAAGCGTAACCGGAATCACGGATCTGACGCCTCACCCGCCAATAAAACGGGTAATCACGGCCTAATCAAAGTAAGCTAGTACTTAGAATGAGTTAACCAGTCATTAAGGTAGTACTCGTACGTTAAAACTGGACAGTAGTTGATCTTCACATATTTGTTTTAGCTGCAGCAAATCTAAGCGGCTGATGTTCAAGTTATGTATGCGTCCAAGTAATAATTAATCTTTAATAGCGAGCTCTTAACTTTGCTCCCAATCAATAAAGCTGTAAATTTTGATATTTGGAAATGCACTCAGCATTTTCAAATATCTAAATTTACAGCGTTACTGTGCCTCAATCATGCAAAATGGTTCGATAATGGTATCAAATTGATTGCCATCTAACTAAAAACGAATCGATAATGAAGATCGGGCATGCTGACTATTTCTACTCACATCGCATTTCCATCCACTAGACATGCTTTACCTGTGCGTCAGTGTGTGTGAGCCAAAATTGTGCATTGTTCGACTCAAAACACTGCCTTACATGGCAGATGAGGTCGATTCAGTGCAGTAAGTCGCAGACTCTCGGCAGGTAGGCTGAGCTTCCGGCGTGCGAGCCGCTTTCACGAGACCTCCTACTGGACTGAGTTTATTCCAACCATAAATATTAGAGCTATGCCAGGCTGTTCTGTTCCCATCTAATAAGGTTAGCTTGTTTAATTTGATCTAAATAGTGAAAATAAGTGTTTCTTACAATACTACTTTGGAGTTACATAACGTTTATATATTTATAATATTATTTAACTTTGCCTTGCCAACCAGCCTTGTTATACTTAGGTATTATATACGAGTACGTATAGTTGTTAAAACTTGACAGCTTTTGAAGATATGTATTTTAGTGTAGTGGAGATTAAATCATAACCAAAAAAGCGATATCGGAATTCTTACTTACACGTTCATAATATTTAGTAACAATGCCACTTTACAGGTCCGTTTGTATGCATCCAGAGAGGTTTAATACGAGCTTTTTAGTAGCAATAGTTTCAAGATGACTGCAGACGGCAGTATATGACTTCATACATGTTTGCTATGAGGTGTGAAATTCACACCATACCTAAGCGAAGTGACAGGCCTGTGAATTGTTGACTGTACGCCACGCCTCTATTAATGATTGCTCGTTTGACAACGGTGGAACGCCTGAAAATAACTGTTCCCTGTTTAATGTTTATGAGCTACAGCCATTTGTTTAATTTAGTATTTTGAAGTAAACAATTAGATTAGATAGTTTAATTTGTCCACGTAAAAATTACGAAGTAATAAAGAGTTACCCTAAACTAACTAACACAAATTAAATATTTTTTTTTACTGGTAATGTAATCAAAAGAAGCTTAAATTCGAATCAGTTTCATAGTACTTGAAGTAAATAATATAGGTATTGTAAGGAAACTGACGCCCGCTGGGTGAAATTTGTCTCGTAATAATATTTTGAGTCGCTCATAAAAAGATACCTAACTTTTTTTTAACAGCACGTGATCGTGTTGTTTTATATTGGAATTCTTTATGGCTATTGAATACTTCTTGCAAAAATATGGTAATAAAATACAAACGAAACACGCGTCCGTTCAATATAACGAATGGTATTCACAAATATCGAATCTGTGTTCCGAAATTAGTTTCTTAATCAGAACGTGGAGCCACTTCTGTTATTTATAGCCTAGTCAATATGTAAGTGTTTGTTTCCTTCGGTGGGTCAGCAGGTAACATTTTTCTTAAGCTGCGGGGCGTCTCTTCCAAAGTCAAAAAGGATACATGCCTCAGCTCTATGCAGACAATGAGGTGAATAAAAAGGAAGTATCATAATCTGTGGCTAAGTAAAAATTTTAAAAATATGACTGAAACAGTGTGATCAAATATTAAGAAATTTCAAAAGAGACATCTTCTATTACTACTCTAGTCAGCCAATTAAAGAAGTGATAAAAAATATGTCAGAGACACTTTCAATATATAAAAACGACCATTTTTTTACTAAAAATGTATGCTACACGTTAAATTCAATCGCAAATGTATTCTACACTTGTAGAATGAAACTTAAATTAGGGTACGATAACGAAATTGAGTGTGTCGTTTATACCCAATAAATTATTCCTTATTTTATTATCCTATCATTAAATTAGGCCTTGATCGATAACATATTAGTTCCCTTCACTTCACGACAGAGTTTAGGTGTGGAGATAGAATCTCTATCAACGCAACAGCATAATTCAATTATATATCTTAGAGCAGATATCGTTTTATCGGTCAATAAATAATGTTACGCAAATTCACAGGCGCTGTAAGTAGCTGCGATAGAACTACAGTAAGCGGACAACGGAAAATATAAACACATACGATCCAGTGGCGTAAATAAGTGCGGTTTATTGTTGTTAATAAAATTCTATAAGCAGGCCTGAAGCCTCATCTTTTTTATAGTGCACCTTCGTAAATTATATTAAGGCAGGTATAACCTGTGCCTCTACTGCGGAATCGATTAGTTTCATTTGGAACATATTTCGTCGAGTTCCTGCCGATGACTCGTCCCTACTTTTGTCGCTTGATTACTTTTTGATGCGGCGATAAATGTGACTTATGTGGTTTCGGTTAACGGCGGATACAATTGTGTAATGACAGGGTGTGTGCACTTTAGGCGGGCACCGTTTAATGTGTGAACGTTATTATTATGTTTTTACAAAGATCTGCCGATAAAATGTAATTTGTACATTCATAACCCGTCAAACCCGTAAAAACACTAATGTTTGCATGCTAATAAATTTGGAAATGTTAATGTATTAGAAGCCGGGACCTGCTGTGAATAGCCGACAATACCTTGTTGTTATGACTTTATTATGTAACATTTTGCTTTTAAGGTTCGGGTTTAGTAGTTTTAGTTTATATTTTATTTAATATACCTACTTAATATTTTGTTTTCTTTGAATATATATTAATATATTTCCATTCTGATTTCAGGTAATAAAGAGGTTTTCGTCGACCCATTAGAGAGTAAGTAAATAACATTGAAAGTTATTTTGATGATAGCGTTTGAATCACTTACCGTTTGAATCGCGTTCAAGTCACTGAATATTTTATCGAACAAAAAAAAGTATTTTAATTTACTGAGGGCAAGGACTTCATTCCTGCATGCCAGCATGTTCTGACTAGATCGGCCGAGGCTAGATCGCCGTTGGCAAAGAAGCATTCAGCTACTAGTCAATCTTAGCGAGGCATGCGGCGGCCATCTTGCCAACGGACAGACGGACGAGAAGACGGCCAGACTGTAATTGCGGCGCTATTTGCCGCGGGCTGTTTTTCTATAAAACGGTGAAATAAAAAGATGTAGGTTTCATACGTGTCCTATACTTTGAAGACTTTAAACATTGGCGCAAAAGATTTTACGTAGTGAAATAAACAATGTTAATAATACTAATAATTTCCAAGCTAAACAGCGTATAATAAGCTGATTAAGATTATTTGATATAATATTAGCTTAAACACATATAATTTCAAATATCAAACTCAAATAGCATAACTTAAGATGGTATGCTCATAGTATGATTATTTTTTTGGCTACGATCCACTTATTCAGGATCAAATGTAGAAATAAACTTAACTCCAGAATAATTATGAACACATTTTTATTTTTTTTTAAATGCTCTTTATTCTCTCACGCATTTGTCTCCATAACACCACCGTATAATCCAATCCACCGTGAACAAGCAAAGATTAAATTCATAGTAACACGGAGCAACGATCAATAGTGCAGAAAAAGAGCAGATATAAATCTTTGAATAGAAAAGTGTTAGATTTTAACTATTATGTAAGGCACGTAGCCATCCATAAATGGTTTGTAATTGTAGGTGAATGTGTGGACGTTTTTGCGCTGCGGCCGGTGAATACAGTCGCGGCCCGACACTAGTTTTTGCTACTTCATCCCGATGACATATTATCTATCTCGGATGAAATGGGTACGCCATTTAACTTCCTACGTGGCTTAGAATCGCGGATGGTAGCGACTTGTACGTGACTCTATAATAGCTTCTTTGCAATTGTGGTGTTTTATACAATTTGACGAGTCATTGTACTGTACATGCCAATGGATTTTAAAGTGTTTTTCTGTCTAGTGTTTGGCGTACTAAATTAGGAAGCTGCGTCTATCTGTCATGTTGCCACGAGTGATTAACTTAGATTAATTAAATTAAAAAAGCAAGTCGGTTTGTTCAAAGTAATAAAAAAGAAAATTATCAGTAGCTTCGTAGATAATTATATATGCAATATACATTGATTAATTAACTCAGGGGCCCACCCAAATCTAGCGCCAATGTAGCCTCCGCCAAATAAGGCTGTATTGTAACTTTCGAGATTTCTACAAGTGGACCGGTATGTAGCTTACTTTTACCAATAATTGATGTGGATTTAAGTGCAAAACGTTAGGGGGAGTTGGCCCCGACTGCCTAAGAGAAAACGCTCCTTCAGTTTCAGAAATTCAATTAGCTAGGATAATTAATAGCATTATAAAAGATATCACTTGTGGTCCTGTCTATTATCCTGTCCATTTTATAAATAAAATTGGGATGTACAGTATGTGTTTGGCTTTACAGATAAAATAATGTTAGATACAGGAAAAATTAAGTACCCACCGTTAATAAAGAATAGCTAGATATCTCTCACGAGTATATAATAATGAACTCTGTAGCCCCCTTAGCCCTTCTCTTACTTCGCAGTTGACCGATAGCCGAAGGTAAATTAAGAACACAAATACATTTATCATTTACCATTCGGAACAATAAGAGTTGGTCATAGATTTATGTCGTGCTTTCGAGGAACAAGAGTTTCGTGTTCGTTGTGTGTGCGACATTTCCAATCTTTGACATCAGGTGATATACTTCGACTTCATAGCATACGGCCCACGTATCAGTAACGTAGAGGCTTAGACGGTGATGTATTGGTACAATATGTTGGCATATAATGCGCTTAACTATGAGTGGTGTACATATTTAATGGATACTAGCTGACCCAGCAAACTTCGTACCGCCTCAGAATCAATAAATAAATAAAGCTGAATGATAATTGCAGAATGTTTCAACTTTAGTAAAAAATTGCTCGATATGAATTATATATCGACGGTGAACTACCAAGACCTCCTAAGTGAAAAAACGCTACTTTACAGGAGGCGAAAAAAACGTCTCATTTATTTAGGTTATAACTTTTTCATAGTTTTCTTATTGTTTAGGTATAGTTAATAGATAAGTACCGAATATAGCGCTGCATCGCATTTTTGTCTAATATTTCTAGTTTCTGAAATAAATGTAGATAGAATACATTGCTTCTGATATGACACAAAACCTGTCATATTTATGAAGAAAGAAGGTATTATAAAGGAAGATAGAAGGAAAAACTATAGCATTGAATCAGGTTCAGACCAAATAAAGGCCCAAAGTGTTGATTAGTTGAGCTTTTAAGAAGTTATTTGAAATAAACATGTACCTAACGTTTATCAAAATATAAATATTTTTAAGCCGAGCTTTTTACACAACTATCAACGATGCAGCGTGTAATAGCTACAAAATACCACATAATAATCATAATAAAAAATCAATCATTGTTTGTTAAAGTTACTAAACGTCATACTATAACAAAAAATATACAAGTAACCTAGGAACATAATCAGGTAAAACATAAACTTTTCACAGTCATAGTCGCAGGTCACATGACGTATCCTTTCAAACAACCAACATGGTCTGAAGTGTGAACTGAAAGCCTTTTATTCACATTTAATAACATTACAAAACTGTTATATTTTTGTGTGTAAGTAATTTGTGTTAACTAGATATAGCTTACGTTTCGTTGGTCATGGAAACAAGTTTAATCATCATCATCATCATCATCACTCTGTAGACGTCCACTAGGTGCTGTACGTAGGGGCAAACCCTTAGACCGCCGCACCTAACGACTATTTGCCACTTGTACCTCCGGTTGCTTGTGACTCTTTTGATGTCGTCAGGCCATCTAGTAAGAGGCCTACCTATGCTGCATCTTCCAGTTCGTGGTCACAACTGTAGAACCTTTCTCTCCATCGGTAATCAGTTCCATGAGCAATATGGCCCGCCCATTGCTACTTCAGTTTACAAACCCTGCGACCTATGTCGTAAACTGTAGTTCTTTGGCGAATATCCTCGTTCCAAACAAGTTTCAGGAATATTGGAAAAAGTAGCTTTTTAAAAATTTTATGGGGAACATTTTTAGACGAAAATTATTGCCATAATGCGTTAAAATTCTAGCTAAATCAAAGAATTGCTGATATAGAATGAAACAAGCCATTTAACCAATAATCACGTGTCCTACTTACTTTTCATCCAACATTTTGCTTAGCAAACTTTGAACCCTTTTAAAATAATATACATCGGTGACTGATGTGATGTGATGATCTTTCGGATTTATATTATTTCAATCTACAACATACCCATAGTGCAGTTTATGCAGTGTTCCTAACAAAATTATTTGTTTTGCTCAGTCTATAAAGCAGTCCGCTCCGGGGGAAACGTTAGAGCGGAAACGTGTTTGAGCGCAGATAGCAGATTTTAGCAGCATAATTTTCGTAATGTAACTAAGGAGGTAATGAAATTGTAGTTTTACTCAGAAATTTGAAAGAAACCAGTGACGGGAGTCTTCGCGAGCCTGTGCGTTGTATTTTTCTACGCCCAAAAATGAAATAAAAAAAAATTCGTGAAATTGTAGTTAGGAGGTCTTGGTAGTTCACCGTCGATATTTACTTGTAAACCTTCCCTGGACTTCCATAAATATTTCTAAACCAAAATCAGCTAAATCAGCCCAGCTGTTCTAGAGTTTTAGCGAGACTAACGAACTGCAATAGATTTTTATATAAAAGAGAAAATTCATAATTATACCTACTTAATTGTGTAAAGAGAGGGAGAACGTGAGTTTGCTTATCATTTGTATGCCAAACCGAATTATAAAATCCAGTTAGGTAAAAAATGTTAACTATTCCATACGGAGGATAGTTAACATTTTATTCAGAAAAGTTAATATTCTAAAAGATTTATATGTGAATAAAGTCGCGGCCGAGTGCTTGTTTTGTATAACTCATTAAATTCTGGCCTTGTTATGTCCTATTGTCTTGCAAAACCAAATGGGGCTTAAGTTTGGTGTATAATGATATGGACGATAAATATTATTAAAACATGCTACCTGTACCCTCTACCTACGCTTAAAATGAACGCGGTGATTTGTACCTACTTAATTTAAGTGACACTTTGAACTTTTTGTTCGAAACAAGTGTATTTTTATTGGCACGGTCAAACAGGATTTTATTTGTCGCTCGTATTTTGTTTGTTTTTAAAACATATGTTTTAATGTTACTCGTTGTTCATATGTGTGGAAAGTACGCGGAAGTCATGTACCAGATTAAAACTGTAGCGAGTAAAAGTTACTTGATTAGGCTGTGAGAATGAATCGGTAATTGATACAGTTTTAATGGGAGGTCCGTTCCATTCATTAATGATTTTGACTCACTTTCATGCTTTTATCTCACTTGCCAACGTACCTATCTCTTAGAGATTTGCTCTATGAAATTTATTTTTTTATGAATAATTTATTAGCTTGTCTTTGGCATGTCACTTTTGTTTCCGCAGTACAAATACACTAGTCAAAATACGAATAAATTAGAGCTAATTGGGGGGCATGGGTGTTCAGAAAATCATCAGCCTCTTTTTTATAGAGCGATTGCAGCAATGTGTATGCGCCATACGCATGATTACCATTTATTTATTCATTATTCATTAATTATATGTATATCACCCTAGCCTGCAACCTAGGATGTTTCCTAAAACTTAAGACCTTCATCCGAGTTCATAAATTTCTTTCATATATAGGTCAGATATAGGTCAAAGAGTTACATAAAATACAACTGTTAGTGAAATTGTCCATTAAATACACAAAATAAGAAGAACAATTTGTTCGAGACGTACAAATCGTTCCCCATGAGTCATTGTCCCTTTATCCTGGTCGTGCATAAGAAATATTTGACGCAGTAACCTGAAACTGTTTTGTATATTTTACGCGAGGCTCGCGGGCGATAATTTCGATACGAAGCCGGAGCGACGGGCTAACGTGGCATTTATGATTTATAATCCGGCCCCCGACGGGTCTTCGTCACAGGGACAGCGGACTTGGAAATAATTTTGATTTTAAATTGGAAGCAAGTTATTAAGCACCGGTTTTATGCGATGGGACATTGCAGAAATTTGTGGTAGTAAGGCATTGGTATGCGGTCATTAATATCGTAAACGCACACTTTTATAGAAATAGCCGGTTAATTGACGTTATAATGGTTTGGTGACGTTGAGGTCGTTCCTCTCGAGCACTAACGTATTACGTGACGCGCTCGACTGGGAGACACGTTTTTCATCTACCCTTTCTGTAATACTTGTTTCGAATTAAGTCACTGTTTTTGTCATTCGCACGATGAACGTTGAAATAGAAGGGAAAGACAGTGGAGATTATCCCCATAATCCATACGGCACACGTGACGTCTGCCGGCGAACTGCCACCGTTGACAAAGTGCCTCCACGTGAACATCAAGCGTTTACCGCGTGCACTCTCTAGTCACCTAATTACGAAAGTCACGCTTCAACTAAGAAAATCTTTTGTGCTCTTTTCCCGTGCGTTAAGAAATGTAACAAAACGAGTCGAAGAGCGTTTTTTTCCGAAATGACTTTCAGTGTCACGGCTTCGACCGGTGACGGTTTAATGAGAAAGCTTTGTGATCGCTGAGCCAGTCGGCGCTGTGTCGAATTGTTGTTGTGATGTTCTTCAACGTTTAATTTTACGAGGGTTGCGATGCTGGTGCCGTGCCAGGACTTAGTGGCTGTTACAGACTGGTATATGTATTAAAAAGGAAGAAAGAAACACAAACGTGTATTTGGCACAATAAACACAGACAACAAAAATAATCGTAAATGACTTAAGCTCAATTACGGGTCCAGTATGAGTACAGCTTCTGCTATGTAAATTACTATTATTCACTCATGCAAGAACGATGTATTCTTAAACTAATATGCTAGTATTATCTGTGAAATCTCCATGGATTATACTTTATTTACTAGCAATAAAACTTTGCAAAAGTAGAGATAAACTAGATTTGCACTAACAAGAAACATTATGTAAAATCTGAAATTCATTAATTTATTTCTGTCAGACCAGCCAAGCGGTCGTGACGGTGCGCCGGCGCAGACGATGCCCGCCGTCACCCGTGACAAATCCCTCCTAAGAATAGACCCCCGTCTACCCTTTTTTGTTACGGATATTTTAAGCATGAACCCGACTCGAGCTTTTGATAATTTTAATATATTCAATTGTATTCTCTAATGCTCCCGATAATCATATTTTATTATTTTTGAACAGTATTGTATATAAATTCAATGAAACAGTTAGGTGAAAGTTTCGGTATTGTTAGGCCCGTTAAGCGTTTCAGGCTAACTGGTATCCATCAAAGGAAATTCTATGAAATTGGCTATTGTATCGGGAGGGCCCGTAACTCGAGCCAGCTTGAAGGGTCGCTCTTTAACCCTGGAGCAGTCGTGATGTCGCCCCGACCTCGGGCGAATCTATTTTGCCCATCATAATCGCTGCTTTCAATTTACGGTGGCTATATTGTGAAGCTATTGACTGTAAATGATTAATACGTTTGCTTAGCAGCATTATTATTTTAGAAGTTCTTAAACTTTCGCGATCAGAAACCATACGAACTAGCTAAAAACGGGTTGAATTCGCGAACAAACTAATATCAATATTTATAATTTTGATATACCTCAATGTTTCGGTCGAATTACATCGATTGTGGTCACGAGAATTATATATTTTGATATTAGTTTGTGAGCGAATTAGACCCGTTTTTAGCTAGTTAATATTGTTATTTTACTTGATATTAAAGCATTTACTGACTTTTGTTTAACTATAAAGTATTCTGTTCAAGCTAATACGTCGCCTATTTCACGTCAACTTTAACAACTTCTTACAAAGATAATATATTCTTTTGTATGTATCCCCCTACAAAATCAATATAAAAGCTCACTCGTATAGAAATTACATTAAATAAACTCAGAAGCATTCCGATATACACGGGAAGTATGGAAACCTTATCAATAAGGCAGCGGGGCGTCCGATCATATCGCTCGTTGGCCGCAAGAATATCTCCACAGAGCTACGAACTTTTGAACATTACTTTGTCTCGAAATCGTGACTTTAAAATATTATACGAGGTATCCATTTATACCAATAGCTATTTTTATCACACTAATAGGCGCTTTGCCTTATTTATGTACTGAGTTTTTGGTGCTACATTGTGTTAATAAAATATAACACCACTATTTATGTGAGCATGCACTTTGACAAATTTAATACTGTGATATGTTTTATAAACGTAGATTCATTTTCAAGTTTTGTTACGTGCCCGCTCATAAATTGTAACACTTTATGTGAATATACATACATAGTGACATTAGAATCAAGTCACTTCTTACAAATGCACGTTACCTACAAAAAAAACGTTTAAGCCCTCATCCAGAAAATAAAATCTACGGTAACTGGAATACTAAATCAAATTCTGTTCGTCGATTTCCAAGATCTTCACGATACCCCGTCCGAGTAAATCGTGAACAAAGATGGCGTCCGGGAAACGGTTATTGGTAATGGTTGGGTGTGGACATAGGCCGGGGGGTATAAGGGGCTTAGCCCCCCCCCCCCCCCCATCGATCTTTGATTTAAATATGTACTATATGATTGATCAAATTCATCCTCGGTCAACGGTAAAAAGTGCCCTCGAAATAATCCTGGCTTCGGTCATATTTCTTGGTAATGATCAGGCCACTGCAGCCGTCCGCGTGCTGGATGTGATTCATCAATTTTTGTTAGTTCGCCACCTCGTCCCGGCGAGATCCCGCGATACGGCGCCGGCCCTCGCGAACCGACTCGTGTTTGCATTGTCTATTTGTGTGTCGGTTACATCTGATTAATTTTCGAACTTTATATTGATGGTAAGCTTGAGGAATGCTTGTTGCAGTCGAAGCTCCTTTGTTGTCTGCGATTGTGTCAATAGTTGAATGGAAGCGGACATGATTCAATTATGGCATAGCAGTGCTACAAATATTGAAAATAGCTATCAGCTTCCCAAAATAACGTTGTTAACATTGTTAGCATGAGCTTATCGTGTTACCACTGAAGGTCTCAGACGTTTTAGGCATAGAAGAGAAAAAAAGTCAAGACCATCATCCACATTAAACCAGTGTTGGCCAGTGAACATAATAATCCCCTTATAAAAGTGAGGCTCCGTTTTATTTCTTATATTTTTGCTGAAGTTCTTACGCGCCTTTATATACGAGTAGTTGAATTCTATGATTTATAATTTTTCTAGTTGCACGTAATTCACATGTTAAGGTGGCGTTATTTGCTCAAATATGGGTATTATCATAATAACATTCCGTTTATCCCTTATACGAGGTAAGAAGAGCGTTTGCTAGACGTTTTCGAGGTAAGAGTTCACACGCAGGCGGCCTCTACACACTGCAAAACAGTATTCAATGTTCAAGTAAGAGCTTAACATTGCTTGCTTACTTAATGAAATACGTATTTATACTGCAACAACAAAAAGGCGCAAATCAGTTAATGTATTTACTATTTGTGACAATGCAATTGGGTCATCGTAGAAAAGTATTCAATATATTTATTATAGTAATGTTCTTTCCAAGTTCGCGCAGTCTTGGGTACTGAGAAAAACGTATCGTGGCTCCGCTATCACGAAAAGCTATTTACTACCGACACACTTCTGTCCATCTGTCTAGATAATAAACAGCACTGTTATGACCCTCGTATTGTTCAAATTGTTCTCTCCCAAGCGGTATACTGCATTACAATGTTTGAATATGTATACATTTCGCTGTTTTGTATCATAATATTACTGGATAAATCATTTTCGTGTAGTAGTGAAAATTTAAAGTGTGATAAACTGCGACATTAACTGGCTGTAAACGTTGTGTACAAAGTGATTACCGTTTTCCAATAATTATCTATTACTTCAGTGAGAGAGAACACATCAGTAAAAATTTTATCCTATCGTAACTTTCCGAAAATCTTATAGTAACTTGCATATTTACGCATAACCATTATCAGCTAAGAAAATGAAGCTATCGTTTGAAATTACGTGTCAGCTAAATACAAATGAAAACAATAAAACATACCGAATTAGAAAATACGAGACATTCGGTCTCAACTATTACAAGTTAATCTATTAAAGTCTGTATTAATGAAAAAAATCCTTCCCGAGCCATACAACCGACATTTCTCAATTGATTTCAAACCAATTTATTAGATGGGCGTACGCGTTCTTTATCACTTACGGCATCGTCAGGCGTTACAGGCGTCTAACAGTTTTACGGTTAAATTATTCATACAACTAAATTCGAAATAAACCATTCGATTTATAAAATTGTTATCTATGGTCAGGTACCTCCTCTTGTAATGTCTATGCCGCCTGCAGCTAGACCTAATGTGAGCTGTCCGGACGGCGGCCGGGCCTCTGGGCTAAGCTTAAAAATTAATCACGCTATATTAGTAAAGCTTCCTTATAAGAACTGTAGAGTTAGATCGCTATTGGATAATATGTTACGGCTAATACTTTACTTGGTAATAGTGCTAGACATTGTACGAGTATAATTATGATTTTAATTAACATACTTGTAATTACTGCAAAATCAAATTGGACATAAGTATAAAAAACTTGACTGAATTTTTACCAATCAAATTGATCGACTTTAAATGTTTGATGTATCTCTGAGGAGATTGAGAGTCTGATACTGATAAGTTAAGTGTATTTTTAGATCCCTATTAGTTCCGATTTTCACCGCTGTGTTATTAAATACAAGTTAAAGTTGTTAAAGTTCAGTCCAAGCAAAATAATTCTGCCTTGTGAGGGCAGCTTATATAATAATACCTTTACACTATATCCAAGGTCACAAAAGCTACCTGAAACATAAAAGCTTCGCTAGTCACTTATTATGCCGACCATAATTTTGCACGTATTCTTTTATTCACACGATACCTAAAGGGGTAGTAGGAGTGCTAAGTTTTTACTATCATATATAGCAGATGATTATTAATATAAAATTGCTGACCGCAGGCTTGTTGCGTGAAACTTTTGTTTTTTTCACCATGACAGCATTGCGTGCGCTGCATGCATGGCGAACATTGAAAGAAACCATAAATCGTACCGCACCATGTAAAAACATGATTTCATATAATTCTGATTTAGTATGTAACGGAAAGATTCAAATAGATTTTTTAACTTCTTCGAATTTAATAAGAAGGGATTGTTTGGAAGATTGCAGATTAGGTTTGGTACCTATTTTACGTTCTTTTTAATAATAATTTGACATACAGTTCAACTTACATTAAATAATAAGCCACGTCTTCTTGGCGTTAGGTGGGGATGGGTAGACTGAAGCGTGAGGTTGCAAGTCCGATTCCCGCACAGATCAAATATTGTGTGAACAACAGACATTTTCTCTGATTCTAGGTATTTGTAGCATCATGGATTTTGTAGTCCTTAAATCTTAAGACACTGGAAAATGTTGTTAGAGTCAGGATAAATACGTTTAGGACGGGTGAGCAAAATACTTTTCCCATCACAAAGTTTATGCTGAAAGGCTGTAGGCAAGTAATAAAGATAACACGTGCAAATTAATACGACCTCTATGATGCTCACCAAAATGAAACTGTTACAGATCCCAACACTGAACCGTTTTTTTACCAACAATCATACAAGATTTGTCAACTCGTAACAAGCCGTCAGTTAACTAGTTTGTAAACATAAACGTTACTCGACCTGATTAGAAAGTCGCCTATCTACGATCGAGATGAAGATATCGTGCGACTTTAACTTCTTCTGTACTCAATTATATTACAGAGTAGTTATGAGAAGGAACAACAAAAAATCTTTGGCAGTTTCCATTTACTTTTTCTAACAATCGTCTCTGGTCATCCTAATTTTTGATATAATTGAGATAAGTATTTGGAATTAAATCTTCGTAGGTATAGAAAGACGTTCATAATGTATCCCAATATAATTCAATATTTCATAATAATTTGTGTTTATTCTCTTTGTAGCGTAAATTATATTGTGTATCTCGCAACTAATAACAACACAAATAATTTAATTCAATATTCATATTCACATAAGATAATAAATAAACCTAAGGTCTTCAATAGAATTATATTCTACAGAATATGAGTCATGATGCAAGTTTCTTTTCCTATCATATAGACACTAAGATTAAGTCGTTTCACATCTATCTATTAAACACTGATAAATTAAAAAGGCATTGAGTTTATCATTACTATTAAAATTGTATATCCCTGATTAACATCATTTGTATTATGATTAAAATACGAATTCTATCTAATAGGTGATTTTGTCTTGAGAAATAGGTACATACTTATTGCTCTTGTCCTAAGCTAATCCATTAGTTTGTTAAGTAAATTAAAGTTGCAATTAACGGTTTATTTAATTGCAAGTAGTATGGATAAGACAGACTAAATGTAGTTCTCTAGTCATTAACTTTGCGACTTGATTTGTGGCCTTATCACAACGTCTCACAACGTCTTGCCAGGCACCGATTTATAGCCAAGTTTAAATAATTACCATCATTGTCAGGCTCAGGGACCTCAGAGTAATCACAAGTTTACTATTTTGATGAGGAAAGATATAAAGTTGTTTAGAATATAGAAATAATCAAAATTGAAAATGTTATTTTTTAATGCAGAGTACTTTGCCTCATGTCATTGTCGTAGCTATAACATAGGGCTTAGTAGTAAGACGTTTAATTGTGTAGCTTTTTATGTGCAGCAATATTGATTTTTGATCATCAGGGCAAGTGATGTCTTTGCAGCGAGCGATACTTTTTTGGTCAACAACTAATTACTGTCTATACTCGTAAATGTCTGCGATTGTGAGATGTTTTTTCTATGATTATGCTACGAAGTGTCAATAAAATGATTGTAAAGTCATTGCAAGCACAGTCTGCAGTTCAAATTGCCGAGTAAGTGCATGTAAAAATGTAATACCTAAGAGTTAATATTATACATACTAATATTATATATACTAATAAATACTTACACTTATTTGTGTTTAGTAATACAAATGTTCGTATTACATTTAAAGGTAGACGGTGTCATTCCTTCCCCTTTCAAAGAGTTTGAAACTATTGCCATAACCAGTGGAAACGACTGTTTGTTTGTTCTGTCCATTTTAAAGTCAACAAATAACGAACTGTGGGCAGATTCTATCTTCCTAGATTCCGGGTAGGCTGTGTACGACTGAATGCCTAACGGACGCGTCTGACTCTAGACTTGGTAGTGCTGGTGACGGCCGGCCCCGGGTCTGTCTTGTCACTCAATCTTTCAGCAGATTACACTTCAACAAATAACCGTACACGCACTTAGACACCCGGAAAATTTTACACGGTCTGTGTCAACCAACACTATGCCCTTTTAAACTAGCTATTACTATTCATGAGTCAACAATTTTCAATTAAGCACCCAAAGGTTGTAAAGACATCCTGCGCTTTAAAAATTACACCCTGGGATGTGAATTTATGTGATTCGTTGTACCCAATAAAGTAAGAGATGTCTAATAAATCGTTGGAGGCTCGGTCGAGCCAGGCGACACCTCCGGAGTGGGCGACTCTGCCGTTAGATGGTGCCCGAGGCGGGCAAGCATCAATCCGCCATAGAGCCCGCCTGAATGCTGAAAAGCTTTATGTTTTTATTGACGTAGTAAATGTTGTAGGCAATTCGGTATACATTGTAGCTCTACAGTTATTTACGTTTCCTGTCTGAAATAACTTTTAATTACACATTACTAACTGTAAACTAAATCGATTAACGCTTTAATAAATCAACGATGGAACCTTTCAATCTAGCGACCTAGCACACACACTAGACACTATATTAAGTCAACTAATAATTATTTTACCACTTTTTAATCGATACTAATGAATGAACATGTTACTTCTAGGTAAGAGTGCACCATCGTAGTGCATCATCACTTTACATCAGATGAGGTCAAAATCAAACGAATTCTAAAAAAATCGGAATAAAACTTAACATTTTAATTATGTGTCACAAGCATACACAAACGGCACAGAAAATGAAACAAACACGTAAAGCTAAATAATACCGTTAAAATAACACAGAGACGGTGAAATCGGTACACATCTCATATTTGTAACAAAAGACATCAACGCGCACGACTCTCTACGAAACTATACCTAGTGCTACGAAGCCTCGTCTATTTGTCACTGCAGGCAAAATGGCGGCGTCCCACATAGCTCGGCGTATCATTTATCTGGTATTGGATTAACACGTGTAACCCTAACTGCCAAGGTGAACGGTACAAATAGTTCGCACCGCGACCAACCATCCATGTACTTAGCTTACATACAGCCGGCCTACTCCGCCGAGTCGGGTAGCCAAGTTCATAAGGGTCAGTGAAATAAGACCATAATCAAATATGTTATTACACCGCTACCTTAAATAAAATGTATGTTCTGTAATAACGATAATGCTCATTCTATTGCTAACAAAGGGTCACTGCGTATCAATATTTGCAATCGTAACTTCATTACTTATATACTCGTAATATGAAATACAGAACAAAGGTCTGTATACTGCGGTCTATTATTATAAGTCATTGGACATATATATAATATACCAGTATGAAAATTATATCTGTCTGTAATTTTTCCATTACGTTACATATCAAAAGTGTAGAAACCGAGATATCAATAAAAACATTGCTTTTAGACGTGTTGCTCTGATGGGCTTTCATTAGAAACTATATTATTACAAATAAATCTACCACGACCAAAGTCGCGGACAGCATCGGGTATGTACGAGTATTATAACAAATCGGGTATACATATTATAACAAAATGCAATTTCTGTTAAGTATTCAATGAAGCAGAAACGCATTATAATTAATTAACTGTCGTTGTTACGTCTCAGTTTCATGCTTTATTCGTTTTGCTAATAATGAAGTTAACTAAAATTAGATACGAGTCATACTGATTTTGCAGCATTCCACGATTTGAATCAAGGCTCAGTGTTTCGATATTGTAGGTACCTATTATGCTAGTTTTACGCCACGAGCGGCTCTACATTGCGATGCTAAAATGTATATTGATTTTTGTTTCCATTAACAGAATAATCCAGAAATCGGAATTACGTATTTTTTTTTTTTTTATGGTGTTAACATTTGTCGTGTTAATTCACAATAATATTATGTTTTACATCTTAGTTAAAATTTGTCGAAGTGTTGTTGAAATCTGTGGTCGTGCTCTTAAATGTGAGGTCCCTCTCACTACCAATTTACTAAGCTAAACTACTAAACTACTCCCTGTCTCTACCAATCTTATGTTTAATGAGAAGATTATTAAAGAGTTTGGCTCAAAAAATGTACAAACAACATTCGGCAATGGTCCCAAACCGCTGGCAGCATTGCCACCTTGAACGGCTATGCTAAGTTTTAGAGTATAATAAAGGCCAGATCTTGTCGCTACGACCAGAAAAATCGATTATTTATAACATTACTAACTATAAATAATTTGAAACATATTAATAATGTAATTGTGTCGACATAAGGCGTTTGCAGCATGATTCAGGGGGTTATTCTGAAACCAAATATTACTAACAGACAATGTTGTCCAACCGGAAGGGTGAAAGCGGCTTAAGCAGATACGACTTGCTGTTACAAAGTTTACACTGAACATTACGTAGTTAAATGTCTTAGAATATTTTCTCCTAATTCCCGCCACCAGACTTTACCTGAATTTAACCAGTTAGACATTTACCACATTGGTTGCACCGCCGATAGTGACACCCAAGCCGATCGTCATGACCTGATAGTGTAGCAGAACGTTGTTGCTCGATACCAGCATCTGTGAATTACGTACTTTATATTGCTCGTTAGCGTTTACTTTCTACAATTATCTGAATTTATGATATTCTGGCATTGTAGTACAGCGTAATGATGTATCCATCAGTTATAGTAAATTTACTGTATATTATGTAGTAAAAATACGACATTCCGACACATTCTAAGACAAAATGTTGATATAACACAATAAGTTTGAACCAACAGAATTTATTATTACACGAATGGCGTTAGACTGCGTGCGTGCAACTCGCAAAAGCAAATCCATCCCACACAATATCTATCCAATAAATATCCAAAAAGCTTGTTCTGCAAACATTCCCCGTCCATTGTGTGCCGTACAGATATATCTTGCGTAAGGAGCTTGCGATTCCTGCGAGCTTTCGCTTCTGCCCACGCTACAGATGCTCGTCACTACTGATTGACAAAGTATCCATTACCGCATTAGAACCGACTTTTATCTGAATCGATGCGACGTGAGAAGAAATGGACGAGAGGGTTTATGTACAGGGGGAACGGTTTGTGTTGCCCGCGGTGACCGGTTGCCTAATGCAACGCTTGACAAATCGCTCAATTGTCCCCGCTTGGAGGTTGTCGGGTCCCGACTAGTTGGGTGGCGAGTTGCGCAACCATTGCCCACTTCTGACCGTTTGACGAATGCCGGAAGACATCCAACTTTATTGTGCTTTATTGCGATTGGACGGTAGTAAATGGGAGACTGCGTCTGTGACAATATTTCATTACCTATTCTCTTGGAAATTGAATTGGCTTTGGATTCATTTGATCTTTTAATTTTCGTGAGGATTTTAAGTATTTTATACGAAGGATGGTTAGCGGATGTGGATGAAAATAATTTCAAATTATTTTTCCTTGACTGCTACAATCTTAAGCACATTATTACAAGGTTTTCATAACAATATAATATAAGGTCAGCTATTTAGTTTACAGATACTGCATAAATACGAATGTAAATTGAAAGCATTTAATTTCGTGGGTAATGTTAACGCAGAACGCGTTTTCTACAGTGTTTGTTGGCTAGTTAAAACAAATATTGCTTGGGTGTTTGAATAATTTTCCGCCTCATATCATAGAGGCGTTCAAGGCACTAACTGAGCAGAAAACTTAATGCTAATGAAGTGGGGTTATGCGAGCCGAGGCTTTTTATTTGTTGGATAAGGCGTAATGTGCTTTAAAGATATGTTAGCCTTTAAGATGCGAAGCTGTTCCGTGCTTCTTTTTACCTACTGGCTTACTTACATGTTTTGCTACCTACGCTATTGACACCATCTATAATTTATACATGGATAGATGTATCTTTTAAGTTCTGCTAGTGATATTATGATAACGTAATTCCCACCAACGATACCGATATGACATTTAAGACCTTTTCGGGACTCTCTTATTATTCATGAACTATGAAATGCACATTTACAGTTTATTAGTAATTTGATGAGGATTTTAATGATTGATCAACATCAATTAATTCAATCTACCTTTATATACATAAACTTGAATCCCTAATTCCCTTGGTCACGTCATCACTCGTGAATGGCTGGACCTGAAAATTTAGCGACTATGCTCACTTTTCTAATTTTACCTTCTTGACAGGACAAATAACAATTTCTTGACTTTAAAGATAGAACAACGTCTGTCAAGTCAGCTAGTTATTTATATTAATTAAGTAAAATAATTGAGGCTCTCTAAAAGTGGACCTATTTTTAGAAAAGAGATACACATGTTGCCCGTGAATAATTCAAAGAACAGAATCAAGATAGGAATCTAGCAGTATACCTACCTATATCACGACTCTTCTATAAGGGGGAAAGGTCAACCGTTGTCGCTTCCAAACCATACAGGACCAATGTAATGCAACCAGTTCAATATTTCCATACAATAATACATTGTTACGTCCAAGGCTAATTGAAATAAGCCATGTGCCATTTGAAACGTCTGCGGTCGTAATCATAGGGCCCTTCTTAATTAACTATATGAATGGAATTTATGAACCGGTATATCACGAGCTCTGTGGGGCTTTGAACGATGCAAAAATACATTGAATGGTTTTCATTATTTCCGGTAAACAGGTAGAGCTGGCTCAGGGTTTGTAAAGATTTTATAGATAAGAACATCGTGTCAGCGATGGTAATCAAACATAACTAGTGCATGCATTCAAGCTTGATATTGGTTTTATGCTGCGTAGATAACATAACTTTTATATTTAGTAGTGGCTGTGTCCCGCAGACCTACCCCCGTTGAAGACGATGAAAAGAATCTTATGTGTTATTCCAAAGCCTAAAGTTCAAGCTTCATGAAAATAAAATCAGTTGTGTTGGTGTGATGCAAAGTATAATTAGTGAGGTAGGGTACACTCAGGTTATATTATAATGGTCTAGCTCTCTAGCCCAGAAGGATATAAGACTTTAGTTTATCAAATCTCAAAACGATGATCTAGCTGGAAACTACAATGAAAAAGTAATTCTGTGCAAAACTAAGAAACCTCGGAGCGTTTGTCGAAACGGACGGCAGGAGGCAACAGGCATACACCGCGAAATATTTCCCAAGATACATCGGCACGAGTGCGATGTGGCGATATCTTAGCAGCGCGCCAGTTCGAATCGTCTATCGACTCTATGATCGGCTCTGTCGAGGGGTCACGCGCGTTAAACGTAAATCAACATATCTCCCGACGGGAGATCTAGCCGGGCATGCGGCCGACCAACAAAAACTGAATTTTATAGCCGTAACACTACACCGGGGAAAAAAGTAAATAAATTGGACGGGAACGACTGAACGTCCGAGCTTACGGCGATCCTACAACGACCACTTAAACGCCCTGTCGAACGAATACCTACTTATCTAGTAAAATGTGGTCAGACTTTATCAACTCTTAACAGAACTTGTTCCTTTATTAGGGCAAGACGCGCTCAGACCTTCTGCTTTTCAATCAGCGTGAAAATATGTGTTCTTTGTTCGCAAATGGTTGCTTACCTCTAATAACATGGACTCGGGATACATATGGAACGCCATAAGGACATTGCAAAGTTCTCTTGGGAATAAGGGTCTGATTCCAGGAACGCCAACTTATTCATAGGCACAATGCTTAATAAACTTGCTATAAAAACAATAGAACTTTCAAACTGGAAGCGTTTGCGATGCTACTAAAGATTTTTGCGGCCTTTTATGTTTATCTTGTGTTTAAAATACAAATAAGTGTAATACAAGTGCTAAGTAAAAGTCTTAGCTATATTTGCTACTTTTACTTGGACTCTTTAATAAAGCAAGGCCACTGAACTTCTACATAACTATTAATTAGTATAAAATGGTTCATATTAGCTTCATAACCTGGTACGATAACCGTTGAGGAAACATCACCTACTGGTTAATTAAGCAAGCTGGTGGTAAATGACGAATCAATTAAGCAAATTCTCGCTTTACGTCAAGGTTATTAAGGTTGACGTCGTGAATGGAGGGAGGGTGCTTTCTCTAGGATGTCGGGCAGCTACCCACCGCCTCAATGTCACAGTGTTTTCCAGTAAGGGCAGTTTGTTTAACTCTAATTGACTTTATGTTAGAGATGTATGCTTATGAGGATGCTTTTTTATACAAATGAGAGGCGACGTTCGCCTTTTGTAGTTGAAGTAGCATCAGCCTAAACTTACGCAAAATTTTGCTACAGTAGACGCGATGTGGTTTTAAGTCGAATATATCAATGTTTGCTAACACAGTGTCTAATATCCTATTTTCTTATAATTATTATTTGTAATCATGTTTTGAAAGCTCTGAGCGGTGATATATAAAATGAATAATATCTCACAAATATTAATATTACCCCAAAAATCACCACCTTTTGTTGTACAGGCGAAGTAACTATTATATATACCTATATATACATAGTACTAAGAATAAGTACTATGTGATTGCAACTAGGGAACAAAACGAAACATATCACCATTAACGATTAAGGTGCAGTATTGATTTCTTGTAGATCGCTGTGTTAGTGTGCTTGAGCTAAGTATGGTTTTACTTATTTTAGTTTCCTTACTGTGTTATACTGTGCTCGAACCAAGAGTTGAGACTGGATCGAGATCCGATCCGTATCTTCGCAATTGATGGCTATCATGGCAGTTTTACGTGGCGTGTCTCACTGCCAATGGATTCACTGTACCTAACTATATTTCGATCACACCATTTACATATTTTATGACTCATTATTCTAATGTATTTAAACTAGCGTGACAATTGTTGTGATTTGATACATACTAATTCTTATGTTGTAAGCTTTAGTGTTTCTTTCTCTCTATCACTCATTAAAGCAATCTTGATTTCTGTTTTTAATAGATCCAGGACTTAAGATGTTGATCCCAAACAAGCTTATACAAGTCACGTGAACAAGTACACTACGTCACTGCTTTCGTAATAAAAACACACAAGATGGTCTTCGTTGTTTTTCCTACCTAATTGCGTCCACCCGGCGGATAGATCGATAAGAAAATCTATTTGAAAACTCAGCTACTTGAAAAGAAGTGAAACAGCGAGGTAAGCGCTAAAAGCATCGGCAGATAAGTGCAGAATCGCCTCCACGGAGTGATAGCACTAATGAACCCGTGTCGCCGTCTCAGATGTGGCACGGTTTGAACGATGGCGCGCCATTAGAGGGAAACTCAAGACCAACGTAGGGCGGACAGTTAACCGTAATTATCTTAAACAAACCTAACCGAAAGGCGGATATATCGCTGCAACACTCGATTGCTTTTTACCAAGTCGACGAACGGTGTAGCGGTCATTAGAAAGAGTAATTTGGTTTTCCTGTTGTGCGAGTAATTCGGTCAACTAGGCAGCTTGAATTCAGGCTTTACGATTGCATGTTAACTTCTGGGTCCATGATTTGGAAGGGATCTTACACAAAAGTACTTTTTCATCGTCAATCTATTCCATCCAAACGTGACATGTAATTATTACTATTGTTCTACACTACTAGTTAATTTGTAATTATTAATACCATCTTAACCCCTGTACATACGAAAGAGAAACTTAAGGCAACGCGATGACATTGACCACATATTAAGCAAAAGTTTCAACTATTGACTCTATAAGAGAAAAAATTATACTACCAAATCAAAAAAACAGTGACCTTTAAACCTTTAAACCTTTACCGTCTTACCACAAAAGTTTAGACCACAGTTAAACAGATGTTACTCACATTTCATTCCACAAAATCGACGTCTATCACTCCCGCTTTCTTAATCAAAAGTGGCATTCCTAATTATTTTACTTGTGAATTTGTTATTGATTTAGAAAATGTGAGGGTTAGACGTCAATTTGTAATATTTAGACTCATCTGTGTGCCTAGTGCGAGTTTTGACAATTTATATACGCGCTCGGTCCGTTTAGCGTAAACTTGAAATTGTATGGAATAAGAGCAGCGCCATCTAGTGACCGTCTGACTGACTGTTTATCTCTGGTTGAAATGTTTTGTGGTAAGACCGTTATCGTCATCAATTGATCCCACTAAAGGTGACGGTGTGAGTAAACACTGGTCATGTTCTCATAGATCATGCAGGTAGTTCCCGGATCGTATTACGATAGCGTCCCTGACCATGGAACCGCTAGATTGATGGATTAGTATTTAGAAAGGGCTACCGGCACTGACTGGTAGTAATTGCACGGCCATTAAACTGTTGTATATATCTAATAATTTTACGGTGAAAAATGTATTTATCCAGACAAGCTTTAAACACATACAGTAGCAGTGTCATGGGATATTATCATGATTGAATGCGTAACTAATTAAATTTCATGTCTGTGCTGCTGTTCCCTAGTCCCTAGTCTGGAATCATCTCTGTGTGAAGCTTCAATTCTATAATAGGTACTTATAGTACTATCATATCCTCACACATCGCTCATGATTCTCTTAAAGAGCCAATCTTTACATCGTAACAATAATTTGACAGGTGTCAACAGGAGCTCACTAACGTTTCAAAGATAGTTAAACTACAGTTAACTCGGATTCAAGTTATTGTGGTGTAATTAAAGTGCCGCAGAGGCCGGCCCAGGAAGCGACTGAGGGATGAATTAGACGCATACCAGGAGGGCTGGCCAGACATGGCGCAAAACCGTGATTCCTGGAGGAATGTGGGGGAGATCTTTGCCCAGTAGTGGGAAAGAGTAAGTTTAAAAAAAAGTGAAATCAAAATATCAGCTCCTATTGGACTCCAGCTTTAGCGTTGAGTCCAATGTCAAACGAAACCATTATTAAACAGTTTGCTAATAAGGCCCAAAGATTGTGACAGATTATATCTTCGTGATATTGCTGATCGTTTTTTGCCATTTGACGTTCAAATAGTAACTTAATAACCTCACGTAGAGATCGGATGCTGTGGCAAACATTCTCGGTGAGTCTCAAATGTCACTAAACGTGTCCGACGGAGTTGCCAGTGTAAACGATTCCTTGATTATTTGTGGTGTTTATCATACCTACTCGGAAAGCTTTACAGGCAAATCGTAACTTGTATTATACATTTTCTTACGAGTGTATTTTTAAGTAATGTTAATATCAAGCAGTTTTTATATATACTGACTAAGTCGAGCTGTTTATAAGTTCGACGGCTTCCTATAATAGTTGCAGCGCCACCCAGTACATTGTATTGCAAAACCTTGTGTCACTTTGCTACACTGCTCTGCGCTTGTCCCTGACGAAGCCTCAGTGTCGAATTATATCACTGGAAAAAGAGTAATTCAAACCAGAACACTGTATGCACGCTACTACTTGTCGCATGAATTTGGTAAAACCGTGGTACTTCCCTAAACTGCAAAAAAAGGACAGTCTCTGCAAAACGCCGGTCACACATTTCGGGGAGAACCCTTGAGCCCGACTGAATGATAACTCGTTCATTTCCTATTTAAATGTGCATGTACCGTAACAATATCCAACTATTAAACGCTACTCTACTTTAGCCCTCCCAACAGGATTCACCGATACCCGGTAATCAAGCCTTTCCGATTATGATCGGTTTAATCTCTAATGATTAGCTGATAGCTATCTGTCGTTGTCGAGGGCCGCACGCGTTAGAGACGCGCTTTCTTGACTAATGTAGAGTAGC
This sequence comes from Hylaea fasciaria, assembly GCA_905147375.1. NCBI lineage: Eukaryota > Metazoa > Arthropoda > Insecta > Lepidoptera > Geometridae > Hylaea > Hylaea fasciaria. Next base: position 6,773,437 of record LR990201.1, read on the forward strand.
CACGTGTCTCTGCTTTTACGGACAATTTACTTTAAACTGTGCAGAGAAAGATTTGTGTTCTAAAATGGATGTGGCGTTTACCATCGGGTGATTGAACTGCTTATAACCGATTTATACATATGTTTTAATCTTATTACTTTGAGAACACTGGTGACATTTAATAGGAGCTTTTAGTAGTCCTGCAGGAGCTAATGATGCAATTTTCATGTGCAAAAACAATGCATAATTTAATGAATACTAAGGTAGTTACTTACAGTGATTACTTTTTTATTATTTTATTTGATACTAGAAGCACCTCGCGGTTTCGACCGCGTTAGCTACTATCCCGCGGGAACCATTAATTTTTACGGGATAAAAGGTAGCCTATGTGTACCGGGGATAGCATAGCTTCCCAAAAGTGTAAGAATTTTTCAAATCGGTTCAGTAGTTTCGGAGCTTATTCATTACAACCAAACAAACAAAGTTTTCCTCTTTATAATATTAGTGTAGACAACTATAGGGCCGCAAGCCTTAGTGTCTATTCTCAATATCCTGGTTACCCTGGCCCACGTAGAGCCTACTCTACTTTTACTCTACCCTACGTGATGAGCGTGAGAATGCACTTTTCATAACTTAAACTCATCTTTTCATGCATAAGCAATATTTATTACAATGGTCATCTTTCATAAACGTCTCTATGGAATTCATAATAAGTACTTTAGTAAAATTAGATATTAAAAAGACTTGCCCATTTACCTTTATTCTTCATAGAAGTGATAAAATAAATAGGTACCATTAAGTGAACTCAAAATATGGACTACGGCACTGTTTCATTTTATTGGGCTTGGTTATTTTTCAGGTTCAATGGGAGAGCCATGTTACACTGAAAAAAATACAGCTTATTCAATTGTTTTTAAACGGGCAAGTTGGCGGCCCATGCAATGGTATTCATTTGTTATTATGCCATTGCAATTTATTGGGGCAATGCCGCATCTTGGGCACTGCCAGCTAGCAGTAAGTAAGAGCACTTGAGTAACCTATGAGCCTGTGATGGTGTGTAGTTTGTCCAGCTGATGTACATAGCTGATATTGCATGTTGTTGTTGTAGTTGATTTTGTATTAAGCTACTACTCGAATATTATAATAGAAAGATAATATAATAAATAATGATAATTATAGAAAGGTTGCAGTCCCACTATTGAAGTAATTTAAAAGTGGACAATAAAAAAAACATCCAAAAAAGTTTCGTTCGCTTATTGTCAATGGTTATTATTGAGTGAGAAGAAAGATCAAGATTGCACTGCGATGTATTATAACAGCGATTATGAAAGAAAACAAACCCAAACCATAAATAACAAAGAAACAAATAAATATTTACATAATTATCTTCGATAATAAAATAATACTAAGATAGTTTCTCGTTGATATTTGCATTAGAGAGGGTATAATACAGGCTGGGCTCGTAAAGTTATCGAAATAATGTGAAACAGTGCAAACTCACGCGGTGTTTTACAATTACCGTCATATCGGAATAAGAATTCTGCATAAATAAGAGAAAAAATAACAAAATGGGTCCTGTCTTGTGGTACCTACACAGCGATTGCGTTTTGAACGTGGTGTCGGAACTTGCTAAGTTATTTAGCAAAAAAATGCCATCATTTAAAAAAAAGGAAACAGGGTTTATTAAAAAATACTGTATCTAGTATTAGTACTGGGTCTATTTTGTTTTATAACGCTTACAGGAGTTTTTCATGGAATCATGAATTCATGTTACATGTAGTTAGAATTATTATGGTTCGATTTTTGCAAATTTTTGCATAGTATAAAATTACATTGTCAATAGTCTGCTATTTACTGCTTGAATTTTTTACAAAATTACCTGAGGAGTGAACAATTCTCATTTGCGTTTTCTTTTTTTGACGTTTTCTCAACGTAAGAAGACATACAGAGAGAGGTGCCTTTTATATATGTATATGTAGAGGAAAGATAAGCACCCCTGGTCAGCAAGGGGTCCCCCAATTAATAAGACGCGACGCCCACTGCGATTTATGATATTTTTATTAAACCCGGTACGATATTTATGCCATTGCTTTATTAGCTTTTTTTATCATAGTTATTAAAACTTTAGTATGATTATTATTCAAACTTTATATACATAATACTTTACACTTCGTTAAAGTGTTTACTTCATGAAATTTTGATGTATTTACTTTTTAATATTACTGATTTGTGTCATGTGATGAGTCTTTTATCTCACTTCAATTTTGAATCCTTCTTTAAAGAACTTGGAGAACCGACTAACTTACAAATTTATTTTAATCATATGGGCTTTACGATAGTAAGTACAGATGTAGTTCCATTCACAAGAATGCCCACAAACAATAAAAAAAAAATGAAATCTTATTTCAGGTATCTAGTATTTTTTGTTTAGCAACATAAAAATATCAATCAAAAACACATAAATTTTACCCAATAATCTTCTGCCTCCATAATAACTCCAGTTAGTTTTACCGTAATCTTGTAAATTATTTTGACAGAAGGTTAGTGATCTAGTATGATGATTTTACGAGTTCTTCGCCGAAGGATATGTGCTCTTTGATCTAGTGGCAAGCAATTAGAAGGTATAAGGAAACCGAGGTAATGAGATAGCAATTAACCGCTTTTGAATGGTTACCCTGTGGTGCCAAGCTAGCATTCCAATCGGAAAATGTAACTACTGCGGTACCTATATTCTCATTAGGTGGACAAACTCATTATATGTCGTAGATAATTGTTTTGGTTTTCGTTTAATTATTTTACAATAGAATACCGCAAGTTTGTAATTCGGTGTTAACGATCAAAGGTTTAACGTCTCGCCTTTGTTTCGCACTTGTGTAAACCAAGCACTGTTATATTCGATTAACTTGTACTAGCTAGTTATGAGCTCGCACTGTCTTGCTGACCGTTTTAATGTATATTGAGAAACAAAAGAATGGCGTAAAAACGGTATTTAGGTAAGAGTCTCGTTCGTTAGCCTGAATTTTGTCGAACGGGAATCGAACCCGCGCCCGCGGCCGTCGTGTCCCGACAAGGATCTCGCCCCATTGTGTGCTCTAGACTCGATAACATTCTACTTTACCGCAAAACATTAATCCGGTCAGTAATTGAACTCGCGCAATTTCTGGAAATCGGACGCGAGTCGAAATGGTAGGGTTTCCATTCGATTGCAATAAAGCCTGATTGGCCCGATGTTTAGAAAATCATTGCAAATACTACTCAATTCGCAGCTAACTGTCAATGCAGTACTAAGTACATAGTGCATAGTCACTATAATACTTAACTCATTACTAAGCATTGACAGGTACAGGCGTACACTAAATAAAAGTTTTGAATTAATTCAAACATTATTACTTTGTCAGGTTAGGACACCTGCACGTGTACCTAAAAGAACAGAGTAATACATAAGTATACAAATTATAACAACCACGGTATTAGAGAGCTACAGGTATTAGAGACAACACTAACATTTCAAATCAAAATTTGAAATTGAACTTTGGTGTACGAAATAGCAAGAGCATAAAATAATTTTATTTAATAATTGACATTATAACAGTAACAGTGATAATTTTGATCAAAACGACGTGTCTTTTGGGTCATAGCAAAAACTTCCTCTAAAAGCAATTCCAAAAAACCGCAGAAAATAATAATAGATAGGTATAAATTAAAGTGTCCGATTGGTTTTAATAATAATATGTGCAACATTACTTGCTCCATCATGGCGTTAATGGGCTCATGTTAAAGACCAACGTAGAATATTATAGTGACAAAAACAAAACCACAGATGTTCTATCTTATTATATTATCCGAAATAAAATATATTATGTATTAAATCATTAGTTCTAGCAGCTGGACTGAATTCCGAATGTATACATAGGTACGTAAAATCCTAACATTAGCATGAGAAAGACATATAATAATTTTACTGTAACGTAGGAAAGAATGTGAATAAAGTGACGCACTGCTTAGACAAAATAAAAATGGATAGAAATATATATCGTGTTAATTCAGCGCATGGAACTTCTAACTGTTATACTCGAAGTAGGTGTCGATAGGTATTTTATTCGCATAAAAACGCACACCTACACATTATGCTGTCCATTAACGACTGTCCAAACATAATGTCGATGGCTTTTAGGTGTTTAATAATAAATTGTCTATACATACCTTAGCTGTGAGCTTTACAGTTCTTTATACTCGGTTGTATACATGATTGTGTCAGAAAGGTCGTAGGTCACAGTGATTAAGATAAAATCAGCACACTTAATGCACGTAATAAGGTGTTACGATAAGACAAATCTTTTGTGAATTTTGACAAGGTACTTAATTATGTATGACGAGTTATTCTTAAATTGTGGAGGTTTATTTGGTAGAAACAAAGAGATGTTACCGTAATTCTACTGTGACTAACCGGCTGCCACAATCAGTGTGCCTAGTGCGAGTTTTGACAATTTCTTTACGCGCTCGGTCCGTTTGGCGTAAACTTGAAATTGTATGGAATAAGAGCAGCGCCATCTAGTGATTGATTCACTGACGCTAGATGGCGCTGCTCTTATTCCATACAATTTCAAGTTTACGCCAAACGGACCGAGCGCGTAAATAAATTGGCAAAACACGCACTAGGCACACTGATGTCAATACGCTAATCAAGCATTAAATCGGTTATTGTTATCAGCAAGATTCAAGATTTCTCTAAGTAAGTACGTCAGCAATAAAAAACGAGAGAAAGTAGCTTTTTTACTATGGAAAATAATGGCATATTCCTTTTTCCATTCTTTTGATGTGATTTTGCTGGTGATGCGATGACTATTGATTGCCCTGTTTGTATTCAGCGGCAATGGGCAGGGCAGTGGGCTGGGCAGGGCATGTGCTGTAATTTATAGTAGTTAGGACATATTATAACGTATACACGCACTCCTCTCGAGGGAATCGACGGCACGTTTGGCGTTTGGGCTGAGCAATTGGCCTGCTGCGCTAGGTGTCGCGGATTCGATTCCCGCCCGGACCCAATATTTGTGCGATCCACAAATATGGTCTGGTCTGGGTGTGATGTGCAATTGTGCATGTGAAATTATATGTCTGTAAACGGTACCCACGATACAGGAGCAATCCTAGTGTAGCAATCTTACTAAAAAATAAATTAAAAAAAAATATATTTTCGGCAGGGGGAAGAGCAGTGAAAAGGGCAGAATGTAAATGGGACATTAATATTGTTTTACGGTGCAAAATAATATGATGACTTTCATAAGAGCTATATTCGTTGCGCATTTGATTAAAGTTTCTTAATGAAACTGTAACCGTAAAACATAATCCTCGTAAACCTCTTGTAATTTATGACCACTTGCATACTCAAAATGAAGTTACCACAATAAAGTCACTAAACATACCGCCTATAAAGCGTATATTAAAAACAATATATTACTAAAACTTCGCCGTTGTTTATGGGTTTACATTAATTTTAAATCTAGTTTGAAATAAAATGTGACTAGTTGATATTAGCTTCCTTTCGTTACAGGCATTGTGTTTTATTTCTCATTTTAGCTCGCAGATAATCAGATGAGGAATGTTTCTATTTTTTTAAGTTTCGATTTTGTACGGCTTGAGCTAGTGTATAGTGATTACATTATATTGTCAAGATTTTGTTAATTTTGTAAAGAAGTTGGAACCCAGTCAGTCATATTATTATCACAGTCTAAAGTCAACATAATTTATGAGGCTGTGATATTACAGTCGGTATCAAGCAAGTCAAATGGCAGTCAACATCACGATTCGGTAATGTGGTGATCATGGAATTTGGCGCCCTTACACACGAAAATTTATATTGAACATGAAGTAACAAAGGCACAAAAAGTCAGTAAAAAAAAAAAAACAACATCACAAATCTCGTCAAAATAGAAAAGTAGTCATCAAAGTTATTACATGAACGATGAGAAAAATGTGCAAAATGTACAAGAAGGTAGAAGAATATTCGAACACCAAATTCATTACTTAAATATTATGTACTAGCAAATATATTTAACAAGCAAACGTAGTTAAACACGAGTAGAGCACAATAGCGGACCGAGATGGAAAAAAGTCGTGACTATCTCGCGCTCGGGTCAGCCAGGACGCTGCGGGCGTAAATAATACCAAAGTCCGATCTTAATTATCTGTTGTAAATTATTGTAGAAAAACGATGTTGTTATTGTAAATTGTATATTTTGAGTGACAAGGAAAAAGAACTTAGTATACACTATACATTTGAATTTATATAATTATGCCAGTTACAAGGATAGTAACAAACAGTTTTAATTAAGTAGTATAAAATAAGGTAGTATTTTACAACATCCTCCCTTAATTAAAACTCTCTAAAAACCTAAGGCTAAACTTGTTACACACCTTTTATGTGCAACTCTCCCCAAAGGTTTTGTGAAGATATCAGCATAATTAAGTTCTGATCTGACGAACCGAATATCTATACATCCGTCAGACACCTTTTCCCTAATGAAATGATACTTGGTATCTATATGCTTCGTCCTTTCATGGTGGATAGGATTGTGTACCAAACTCTGTGCACTCTGGCTATCGTTATACATGACAACTATATCGCTCTTACCTGTAGTTTCTGAAATAAACCTTCTAAGGTAACAAGCTTCTTTAGCCGCAGCTGTGAGTGCCATGTACTCCGCTTCTGTCGAAGATAGTGCCACAGTTGGCTGTTTCTTGGCTTGCCACGCAATAGGACTTCCGGCCAACGTAAAATAGTAGCCCGTGTATGACCTGCGGTCAATGCTACAGTTAGCCCAATCTGCGTCTGTGTATCCTTGCAGGTACTCTCCAACCTTCCTGTAAGTAAGAGAGTAATCGATTGTACCCTTCAGATACTGTAGGACTCTTTTCGCCGCAGTCCAATGTTCCTTACTGTATTTGGTATTGAACTGACTCAAATAGCTTGTAACAAAAGCTATATCAGGACGAGTGTTGACTGATAGGAACATGAGACACCCGATTAGGTTCTGATATGGGTAAGACTCATCTTGACCAGTTACAGCATTCAGTTTTTTCAGACTCGATGGTGTATCAACAGCCTTACAATTTTCCATACCAAACCTTTTCAACAGGTTTAATATAAATGTTCGTTGATTTACCTTGATTTCGCTATCTTTTCTGACAATATTCAGCCCCAAATAATAATTTACTTCTCCAAGATCTTTCAACGAAAACATTTTTTCCAAATCAGACTTCACTTTTTGACATGTCTCGTCACTTTTATGAAAGACAATAATGTCATCTACATAGACTGCCAACAAGACAAGTTCCTGACCAAAAAGTTTTCTATATACGCATGGTTCCGAAGGAGTTTTCGTAAAACCCAACTTTAGTAGAGTTTTGTCCAACATCATGTTCCATGCTCGGGGCGCTTGTTTCAGCCCATATAAGGATCTCTGCAGCAGACAAACTTGACCTTCATGACCTTTCTTCATAAAGCCTTGAGGTTGTTCCATAAAAACTTCCTCTTCAAGGTCTCCATTGAGGAAAGCTGTGTCAACGTCCAAGTGCCTCATCTTGAGATCCAACTCTGCAGCCAAAGCAAATAATGCACGGAGTGAAGAATGGCGAATTACCGGAGCAAAAGTTTCATTGTAGTCTACTTCCTTTACCTGCTTGAAACCTTTCGCCACAAGCCTTGCCTTATGCTTCATAATGTTACCGTCAGCATCTGTCTTCACTTTATAAACCCATTTGCATGGTATCACCTTCTTATTTTTCTCAGGCTTATCTACAAGTTTCCACGTCCCTAATTTAATGAGCGAATTATATTCATTATTCATAGCTGTACGCCATTCATCAGCATCTTTAGCATTAACTGCCTCTAAATAACTATTCGGCTCATTTATATCATCAGCTAATACCATATTGGTATAAAAGTCCGGTTGTCTACGAGCCCTAGTAGGATACCTACATACTAGCTGATCTGCGCTTGTTCTTTGTTCAGGACTCGTAGGACCTTCCGATTCAGCGGAATCGAAGTCCACTTCATCATCACTGCGCCCAGAATTTTCTTGAAGTACAACCACGTTCTTGTCTGTCTTCTGCTCAACATCAACCACCACCACTTCTTTGTCCTTCTGCCTGACATCATCAAAAAGAATGATAGCTTCCGGTTTTGCAGTTTCAACGACATTACTTTTCAGTTGATTAAAGCGGTATTCAAAAAATGTCACATCTCTGGACTTCTGCAGTTGCCTTGGATTTGAAGCATCTCTAAAGAAATATCCGTTTGGATCTTCTGAGTATCCGATAAAAATTACTTCTTTAGCTTTCATATCCAGCTTCTTTCTATGACATGCGGGAATTTGTATCAGCGCTCGACATCCAAATACACGCAAATGGCTCAGATCTACCTTTTGTCCGTTCCATTTCTCGAATGGTGTCTGCCTCTCTAAGGCCCGATGCGGCGACCTGTTCTTCAAGTATACTGCCACCTTGAATGCATCTTCCCAGTACGCCTTCGACAAAGAGCTCCCAGCAAGCATTGAGCGCGCTTTCTCCACTATGGAGCGATTGGTCCGCTCTGCCACGCCGTTGGACTGAGGACTGTACCCAACAGTTGTCTCATGCGTCACGCCTTTCGAAGTTAAATACTGTAAAAAATCCTTATTGACGTACTCCTTTCCGCAGTCAGTTCTCAATACTTTTATTTGAGCACCAGTTTGCCTTTCTACCAGCGCTTGGAAAGAACAAAACTTATCTTTCACCTCTGCTTTTGAAGCAATGAAATACGGATAAACCATCCGCGAATAATCATCTACGAATAATAGAACGTACCTATTACCCTGCAATGACGTCACAGACATTGGTCCACATATATCTGAGTGGATCAATTCTAGTTTAGACGTAGCTTTCTTATACGCAATTGCCTTGAAGGGTTTTCTACTTTGCTTACCTTCAACACAGGCAATGCATTTGGTTGTATCTACACTTTTGTAATCTATGCCTACATGAGCGTTCTTCAATTGGTCCATACCTATACGACATAAGTGACCTAACCGTTTGTGCCATAGTTGGTACCTGCTTAACGAGTTGTCAGAGTGCACATCGTACGCCACATTTCGGGAGGAATTGGTAGTACAATTTAGATTGTACAGTCCACCACTGCCAGCCGAACCATGTAGAATCACCTCACCTTGAACAGAGCAATCATCGTTTTTATAAAAGCTACAACCATCTTTATTAAAAAGTACTACAAAACCTTTATCCACAACTTTCTTTATAGAAATTAAATTGCTTGTCAGATCAGGAACATGAACTACACCCTCTATTCTATTTACTGGAGAGTCTGTATCAATAAATACATCACCAACACCCAAAGTCGCAATCTTATGTCCATTTGCCACTGTAATAGTTCCGCCTTCTATTTGTCGGTAATTATTCAGCCACTCCTTGTGTGGAGTCATATGAACAGTTGCTCCAGAATCTATTATCCACTTCTGGTTACTTGGTACAGGTGTGGAGAGAGCCATGCCTGTTGTCACATGCGCCTCTTCCTCTTCCAACTTCGAAGAACAATCTGTGCCTTTATGTTCAACCCTCTCTGATACGCTAAATGCCTTCTTTTCCTTCTTCAAAGGGCAATCAGGACTTTTGTGTCCAGGTTCTCTACACTTGTAGCAGATTATAGGCTTTTTCTTCCTTATTCCAGAACTATTCGATTTCAAAGCCGCTACATGATCATCTTGCTGAACATCTTTAGACATCTCATTCAGTAATCTAGACTTTACTAAATCAGTTGTTACCTCAACATTGCTATTTTCTAATGCCATTATTAGGGGCTCATATCTAGAAGTAAGACCTCCTAATAAAATAGCAGCAATCGAAGTATCTTCTATTACCTTGCCGATGTCAGCCAAGTCTTGTGCTGTACTCAAAACAGCGTTGACATACATTTCAATGTTTTGAAAATCATTCAGCGAGAGCCTGTAAAGTTTTCTCTCTAACGCTAGCCGTCTGCCCATGCCTCTATCTTCATAGGCTCCCTGTAACGCCTTCCAGGCATCTTGGGCAGTTTTGGCGCTTCTAATATGCGTTATTGCAGACCCGTCGACTGTCAAGCATATTTTTGCTAATGCTATCTGATCGTTCCTGATTTTTGTGGCTGCAGGGATGGCAACATCAGTGCCATCTACACTGCTCCACAAATCCTCATGGATCAGATACTGTCTCATCTTGAATTTCCACGACGGATAGCCTTCTCTACTAGTGAGAAGTATTGCCGGAATAGGTGAAGACCATCTTACCGTACCCGAATCACCACTATTCGCCATCTTGGAACTTTTTCAAAGATAAATAATTTTCGACTTAAAATATATTATTACTTATTGCACAACATCTTTCTATTTGAATTTCCACTATAATTCTTCGTGCTGATAACGTGTTGTAAATTATTGTAGAAAAACGATGTTGTTATTGTAAATTGTATATTTTGAGTGACAAGGAAAAAGAACTTAGTATACACTATACATTTGAATTTATATAATTATGCCAGTTACAAGGATAGTAACAAACAGTTTTAATTAAGTAGTATAAAATAAGGTAGTATTTTACAACATTATCGCTCCATCGTTAGAGATGACCGACGGGCAGACCAAATCGGCGATCGTTGCGACATCGCCCTCTGTCGGCCGAGCTGCCCCGTCATTATCGGCCGCTCGCATCGCCCACCGATAAATCGCTATAACCACCTGCAAGACGATCCGGTGTTATTGTACAGTTTTGGCAGCCGACATTATAATTCTTTTGTTGCCATTGCTATTATTTTCATTGTGATGACTTGTGACTTTTGCTACATTTGTAGATGCACGATAATGTCAGAACGTCCGAAAAAACCGTTTGTTTTGTAATACGAGCCTGTAATGGCTTTGTGCTCCGCTCTATGATCGCTTTGTGCTTGCGCAAATAAGATCGTGAAGTTACAAGGCGTGTGTTAAATCGGAACCGAAAAGGATTAAAATAAGCATTGCGGGCCGAAAATAAGTTATGTTCCCGTTTGGTTTCAGTTCATTAATCGCTAGCTGCTTTGTGGTCGCCGCGCGGTCACTTCGATCTCGATCTGAGGGCAACATGGAAACAGAGCTCGTGATTTTTGTTGCTAAACTGAATTTATTTGTAGAGACACTGACTTGCCATAACTAACGGCATTTCCCGGCTTTCACTTTGACTTTATGACAGCTCATACTGCTGTATAGATACATACATGCTCCAATATATTTTTAAGTCGCTGCCCCATATCTGATGCAGAGTAGACTAATTAATCAATCTCGGTTCGTTCCCATTCCGAAATGCGGTCTTGCTTCGTGGCCGCATCTCATGAATATTTCGTAGGTGAGTTGTTAGCCCTGAACCAAAGGTGAGCTATTGTCTTAAATCGATCATAAAATGCGATACGTGTATATTTTAAAGCATAGTTAAAGGTCCTCCGAATTGCGTTATTGTCACTCTATAATCTTATGGGGTCCTCATTTTATATTCCGCATGCCATGACTCGATACCTTATAGGTAGTTATTGGAGATTTTAAAGAAAATATGTGAGTCGTGCGTAGTTATTACGAAATTATACTATCGATCAGGCAATAATATGCGGATAGTGCCCTGAGGTGGCGAATTTAGGAGAAATTATTGAGGGTGCCTCGTTGCGTGCCTTCCCGTGAGCAGAATAATCCGCACATGCATAATATAATAAATGTTATTCACCACCGATCTCATACGGCACACGGACGGACGATTTGAGCTTAATCAATATGCTTTAAACTTTGAATATTTTACGTAGTTGGACATTTTAAAGGTTCGCTTACAAAACTTACCTCTAAAACCTCGGAAGTAAGTTTTATAAGGGAACCTTTCATAAAATCTGTAAATAAAAATGAAAGATATCTTAAGTATATTGTGTTCATTGGCCATATTTAGGGTAGCCTTTTTAAAGAAACATAGCTTGAAAAGTATTGCAGATACAAATAGTGATGTTATGTCAAAATCATTGGTTTAGTCATCACAAACGAGTCGCACTTAAAAGGTAAATCCTCAGTGACGGAAACGCAGCTTACAATATTATATACGTCAAGATTTGTGCGCCGTTCTGATCACAGAGTAAACACCTCCGAAATGCCATCGCACAAGATACAGGATGACGCAGCATGCATCGTTTACCGTAAACATAGGGCCGAATATTTGCGCGTTGCGCTCTCGGCGATGCAAATTGCGTCGCCTCTTATCGGTGCACTTTATCCGGGTACTTTTGTGCATATTTTACATAATATATTTGCCGGGACGCGGCCGATAGCCGGTGTGGGCGGATCCCGGGCCCGAATGCTAATGCACGGTGAACTGCCGCCCGGGACAGGACTCGGGTAATTTGCGTACGCCTAGAATATAGTTTGGAGAACGTAATCAGAGAACAGTCAGTGCAAACGAACTTCCAACGATTATGAAACTCCTAAAACTACCCTGTATTAATACTAGTATTGCATAGATTCCAATCAAATTCTAAATATGATACTGCATTCAATTGCATCTAAAATCATTTTGTGATCATAATATGTTCCAACCATATATCAATGGAGACAAAGAATGTCACGACGAAAACGACTAATCTAAACTAATATTATATAGAGGAAAGATCTGATTGTTTGTTTGCATTGAATAGGCTCTGAAACTACTGAACCGATTAGAAAAAAATATTTCACTGTTGGGAAGTTACACTATTCCCGAGTGACATAGGCTTTTTATCCCGTAAAAATTAACGGTTCCCGCGGGATAGTAGTTAACGCGGGTAAAGCCGCGAAGCACTAGAATTTGATCCCGATATTTTCTAATTCTAGTAGGCATAAAATAAATAATCGCAATAAAGATTCGTATCTATCTGCAGTCTCGGCCACTAATCTCTGACACCATAACATAATTGTGCAGCCTCCCGAGGGTAGAACGGCCCGAGGCTCGCCGCGGTCACGAAGCTCGCTAAACATAGTCTATCCCTAAACGATGCCACCATATCCGTCGGCAGGCTACATCCACTCATAAGTTCGCATGCACTTCGCTCACGGCAACTCGATTCTGTAAACATGTAGTCTTTGCAATTATTCTAAACATTATCCTTAATATTGTGGATTGCGTACTATTTCACTAATGATCGAGTAAACTGTTGTAACAATCATACAAGAATAGAATAATTGTGATGTTCATGCAACGCAGGTATCGTTTACGTTTGTTTCTACGATTAGAGTAGAACTATTTTTGTAGTCATGCGAAGGTTTACTTAAAAATATGTACCTACTGTCGTAAATTTAATTATAATTATTTAAATATTGTTATTCCATAAACGATGTTGGGTTGGGACGCGTTTGCCTCACATTGTAATAGTAATATCACAAAAGCTTTTGCTATCTGTAGTAAAACGGCTTGTAAAAATAGGTACTTAAAAAGCCGAATAATTTTTTTTAATTATTATTATGATACACCACACTGTAGAAAGAAAATTAAAATTAGAGTGAATAAAACAACAAGATAAAAAGGAAGTGACGTTGAATTTCGGTGCAAAGACGTTGAATGATTGATGTTTGTGAAATTACCCACAGTCTCTCAACCCGACAGTACCGTGTGGTCATCTTTCAGGGCCCTAAATTAGGGTGAAATTAAAAATGTTACTATATACAAAATACGAAAGTCTTTCCATAAAAATCTTTATAGGGAGCTATAATGCGTGCATGTTGTGATAAATTACCGATATGCAATCTATATTATATATGGCCTAATCCTCCTCACGAAAGTGAGGGGAGGCGTTTGCCCAGCAGTGGGACAGTTATATGCTGAATTATTATTACTATTGTTATTTAATCTATATCTAGCTTTCGGGTACGTACAATGACGTACATGGTGCTGAACAAAACATTTAATTCATTCATTTTCTGGCAGAATGGAAAATTATGTTAAGCTTCTTAAAAATGCGCACTGAAAAATTATACTGCGCAATGCTAAGTGACGCTTAATAAATGTGTATGAATAAGGGTAAGACGATAGAAAACTCTGAAACAAATTTAACCTAGAACTGGCTGATGGGCTGCGAATGAGTTGGCCGTAGGGCACCGTTAGTTTAGTTTTCTGGATGTAGTTTTTACTATTTTCTGAACCTCAACGAATCGGTGCAATTTGTCGTCATTTGTATGCAATTCTCGGATCAATAATAATATATGGGTGCTATGAATCTTGCGAATTAGTGCTGTCCAGTGTTGTAACATTGCAAATATATCCTGCGATGAAATAATGGAAAGCAAAATATTTCTTACTTAATTATACGTTCACTACGGAGAATAATCTTTAGTCTGTAAATAAATCTATTCAATATTAATGTACTTACCAATATTATCACACTTTTATTCCTAAATTATACATAATTATTATTGATTTCTTTTAGTTATTAAGTAACAAGAACATTCGAATAAAACCAACAACATAAGTACATAAGATGTAGGTATGTTTTTTCTTTGTTCTATAAGAATTTCTTAGCTCGCAATACCAAGCAAGCTTCCTGGATACAACCTAGGTATAATACCTATACACTATTGTATGGTATATTATTACATTACGTCATTATACGCAATATACTATAGTATATAGTGAATATAGGTACCTAAAGACAATTTTCAAACAGACAACCCGCCCACAACATGAAACATAAAATATTTCCTATTAATCTAGTAGCGAACCGCAATCAATTATCGAAAGTTGAGTTATCGACGATCCCAATAAACCGACGTACTGTCGTTTCTCTTCCCTTAATCGATTACTTCAAACATGAACACCAGGGGGCCCCGGCATAGCTAAACTATGTGTACGGACTTAAGCGTTTTGTCTATGCTTCATAAATCTTTACATTATTTTTTATCTTAATACCTATGTAATACCTCCGTGTTCCAACATAAATATTTATGTACCACGCCGCGAGGTGTCTCGTTCCCAAACTTACGACCTCAAATAACAATTTATTTGGACACTAGAGAGTTTCAATTAGACAATTAGAAGTACACACATTGTTGTTTCCGTATTATATTGCCACCATTCAAAAGTTAATGAACTCCCCGGGAATTTGTAAAGTAACGAATACAAAATAAATGTTTACAATCCGTCCCACATTTTCTCAGGCATTCTTCTTTTCTGAACAATAAATTTTATTAACACGTCACAATTTATTTCCTCGAGAGGCTCGATCGTACAATCGACGTTAATTGCTGCTGCTCTTACGTAGGTACAGTATGGGATGTGGGCGTGTGGAAGCGGATAGGTATTCTACGAGTCCACGCACCCTCGCACGAGAATAAAGAAAAGATTGAGTCATCATAACAAATGCGCAGGCTGTCCGCGGCCAAGCCGGAGAACTCTCTACAATCGGCCTCTTCTTATCTGTGACGGCTCCGATCATTGTGTCCCGAACGCTTCGTGCCTCGGCGCATGAATGACGAAATACTGGTGCGTTTTAGTCTTTTACTTTTCTCTGCCTTTGTTGACTTGTCGACTTCTTCTCGAATCGTTTTTTGTAAAGGTCTATCCAGTTCGTTTGTAAAGCTCGAGTCTTTAACTTTGAAACCTTATCTAATGCATCGCATCGGGCAACAGTAATACAATTTGTTAGCTAGAATATCATATAAAAAAAAACAATAGGCCATGATCAACTTTAATAAACGATTATACATATCTCCTACTTACTTGCCGTGAATAAAATAACACGAACTTTGGTTCTTCATTAGGTACCTACCTGCTGCTATTCAATACGCAGTATGAAGTATTAGGGTGTAATCAATCTTTGCGAAATATTCAAACAAAAACTCATCAAAACGTCTACTGCCTAAAATGAAGACTGAAAAAATGGTACCCACAAAAAGGACAAAAACTTATATTACCAGAAAGGAGGAAAAAAGTGCTCCATTAATCATATTGATGAATGCACTTAGTATCACAGATACTAACGTCCGACGCTCGGAATTATTTTTGATTTTCTTTTAATTCGATGCTGCTGATCAATAGGCACCCGAAATCGTTTAATAATGCAACTCATCTCGTCTTGAGCTTTTCGAGTCGTCGAGGAGGTGGTACAAAAACTTGTTTATTATGTTGGTATAGGTATAAATGAAAGTATCTATGAAGATCAAAACGAACGGTTTCTGGCTATACCATGTAAGGACTTGCTTTAACTTATATTGTATAGAAAAAATATCGAATTTAAGCCTTATAGCGTATCAAATAAGATGCCCTACAGCCATACTTTGTCATCTTGCGTCGGTTTTCGTTCACACGAGTGGCACATTTGTCGAGACAGACATCCGTTGACTGCATTTTTAGAATTATTAATTTGGTTTGTGTTTTTACTGTGTTAAAGTGGCCGATTTTGTGCCAACCTCATAAATAAAACATCATGTAGCTTCTCCGTCTGTGTTGTACTTAGGAGCCGACGCCACTTGGTTATCCGTTATGAAGTCACGTGTCGTATCTTTATTTGATTTCTGCAAAAATCTCATTGTTGCTATCGTTGTTACAGGTGGAAGTGGTGATTCTGGACAAAAACGACAGTCCTCCAGAGTTCAAGAATATTCCACCGGCTTACTTCGCATCGGAAGATCTTTCTCCGGGACAGCGGATAGCTACCATTACTGCTGAAGACCCTGACACCATCGGCACGATCACATACAGCATCCAAAACGACGAGCCGACTCCTTTCTCACTTGATTCTGAGAATGGAGTGCTGACACTCAAGGACCCCTTGGATCGAGAAACGGTCTCTGAATACCAAGTGATCGTGCGCGCTGATGACGGAATACAGTCCACGGATGCCACAGTGGTCGTACAGGTTGGTGCACTTGAAATATATTTAGAATAAAAAAATAAGTAGCATTCATGTTACTCGTATGTACACAAGCATAGAATAAGATTAGTGAAGTGAGATAAATACTGATGTACAGTCAGCTGCACAAGTCATTCACTCCAACTAATATGTCAACCAGATGTCTATTATTGTATTAATAATCAGGTCTAAATTTACTGTACCTATATCATTGCACAAGTTAGATTTTAAGCTACCAAAGAATAAGAACCGCCTTCCAGTTGGTTAGCAACTTTTACGTAGGCACGCTTTTTCACTTTTTATACGTTATCCATATTTATAAGTATAAATATAATGCCAACTCTTCTGAATCGGACATACCCACCGTGGTTAAAAGTAAACAGTTTTGTACCCGGCTGTTCGACCAGAAACATCTGCATCTCGGTCGACTGGCGTGTCGGCTCGAATCACTCAAATTGTTATCGGCGTGTCTACGTCCAGTTGTCCGGCGTTCGTTGGCGATTAACTAATCATTGGAGCATTTAGTAAGATGTGCCGCATGTCTGTTTATTTCTCTATACTATGTAGTAAATGTAATGGGGAGTAGGTATATAAGAGCAGTTAGATTTTACTGACACAGACTGACGCGATCTTGCACGGTACGAGAGCCTATTTCAAAAATTACAAGGTTGATGTACTCGTTTAATTGGGAAATTACTGTTAATTAAACACTGAGATAATGTAGCAGGTACAGTCAAGTTCTATTCGTTAATTAACGTACGTAGTAACACAGAGACTAGGAGCTTCTTTTTGCAACAGTTTAGACGTCTGTTACGAGTAATTTTTCTAGTCTTACAACAGCAATAAACCATAGTATACCATTACTGCTCATAGAGCACAACGAACTGCAATATTTATCATAATATTTAGCTGTAGTTATGTTCAAACCATCTCTTTTCCAGGTCACCGATACCAACGACAATCCACCGGCGTTCAAAGAAAGTGCTTACTCATTTGACATCTCTGAGAATGCTGCGAGAGGCGCCGTGGTCGGCACTGTCGCCGCAGTAGACTTGGACTCCGGTGTCAACGCGCAGTTGACGTACACTGTCATCTCCGACTGGGCGAACGATGTCTTTTCCCTCAACCCTCAGACTGGGGTCTTCACGCTTACAGCAAGACTCGATTATGAAGAGGTACGTAAAGAGCTATATAATCTCAATCTCTTTAATATACTAGCAGACACGGCCACGCGTTGCTGTGGCTAAGATGTTTGTTATTACGACTATAAATTGAGATGTAAGCTATCCTATCTTTCAAGTCAGAACAAACCGCACACGGTGTGCAAATTTGATTAAAATCGGTTAAGTAGTTTAGGAGTCCATCGCGGACAAACAACGTGACGCGTAATTTATATATATTAAGATGGTGGTGCCGTCCTCTATTGACAGATTAGAACTAAAAAAGATCTTCTTTAATTTTAACATAGAAAAGGCTCATAATAAGAAATTGTCTGTTATCACACAACGTTCTTGGAAAATCCTCTAAAAGCATTTCTCAAAAAATTGCACCGAATTCAGGCACTTGAACCTTTCTTGTCACCTTTACGGAAATTAAACGCAAATCCTAATTGGAATTTAATACCAATTGAGTAGTAAATTCTCCCAGTCGGCATAAACTGCACATTCTCGCGGGCTGCATGCGTCGCAGCAAAAGCTAAAAAGAATAACCGTCGTAAAATCGCACGACAGCGCCGTTAAACGGATGAAATGTGCAATTAAAAACACTTAAAATAGATTAAGTGATTACCGAGCTTAATGTTGGCAACACGATCAGAAAGCATTCTGATGAGGCTAGACCTTGACATATTGAATTGAATGTCTTTAAATGTCTCCTGCATCCTTAAAACGGAGACAAAATGTAGGTAGATATGGTACCTAGGTATAAATAGGTTTTCGACTTAGTTTTTTTTTAATCTTAGATTTTCGTCTTACATATTATCACACGTATAAGGTGTTCGATTGAGTTTAAAACATTTCTTTGTTCCTAAGTATTTGTAACACAGGCGGGGAAGTATCCCATAAATCGTTCTAGGAAGTATCTTACAAACAACAATCTTTGTTGTAGCTACTGGGAAAATATTTAAACCTCTCCACAATGAATTCCTATATTTAGTCACTCAGTTAACGAATGGCCACAAGATAAATTGAAAAGCCGAGTTGCTGGATAGCCAAACCTACTTTAGCCGGACGATAGGATCAAGCACTAAAGATTAGTATAATCTTAGCTTGTCCATCTTTATTATCGCAATAATTTACAGCTTATGCTCCGATGCTAATGTACCTACATAATGTTTTCAACATTGTATGTGTGGTTCGGTGCTAGGCAAATGTGTGGAATATTGTACAGCGTAGTTTGAGATAAGGGTGATAAAGGTCCCGGCTATATTTGTCGCGTAATGTGTTAATTTACACGTTGCATGGACACAACGGAATAGGATATAGTGTTGTTTATTGACATGTTATTGGAAACCGTTTCCGTCCATTACGAGCTGGACCCTAAGACAAGTAATATTGCAATTGCTGCCATCTTGAACTTAGTATATAATAGTGATGAACATTTTTGCATGTTCCACTCTGATTTCTGCCTGAGAACATGTACCTACCTATTCACATGCCGCGACCGCCTCCAACCGCTTCGGGCCATACATTGCGGTTGAAATAATTATTATCTTAGCATAGATCTCGAGATGGGGCATCGACCCAACAAGCTCTACTGCTGCTCTACTCACGCTAAATAATCTATACCTACCTAATTATATAATTAGAGGATAATTTAATAATAGACGGCGGTTATGGTGGCAAACATGAAATCAGAATATTTATTGTAAATTATTGTAATTATCAACTTGATATGTAAAAACATGAACGGACACCGACTACAAAAAATAGACCTTCATTAACTATACACACTCAGTATAAAAATTAAACAGGCAATTGTGCCTCCTTCAACTTATTGTAATTCCTGCAGAATACTAATGAACTACGTTACACAAAACAGTTGAAGTAAGTACCATAGTTAACTAATCTAGTTTTGAAATATACAGGCCTGTAACGATAATAAAGTGGCTCAACAATTTTGTTTCGGTACTTCCTTAGTAGGAACCTACACGATTACAATCATACTCCTTATAGCTAGTTAGGTACCTAATTATAGACACATACTTTAAGAATACATTTGATTTCAAAATATTTTTAAGTACCTAATAAATAATTGGAAGATGCCCAGCATTGAGACTTCTGAAAAAAATAATAGTGAGACCTTTCCCCAACAGTAGGTACAATAATATAAGTTTTTTTTAATAACATGTCTATTCTGTACGTATTCATTCCGAAAATTATAATCGTTGTAGACTGACAAGGTAGACATAGCTCATACCAGCAAAACGTAAATGTAATAGTAACCTAAGAATCAGAATTCAAAAATGTACTCGTACATTATCAAGAGCCAAGTTATTATAAATTGCTTTTTATTGTAAGAAATATGAAGGTACTCACTAGCAAGCCGGTATTGAAGGACAATGATGCCCGTAAGGGAAGCATATGAAGGCCATTTTGCAAAACTTCTTTTGTTTAACATTCTACGAGACCATAATTTAATTTTTGTTGCACATTATTGTAGGGCATAGTTATTATATTATGCATAATATTTTTCCAAACCTACGTTTATTCTTGTTTACCGAAGTCATAATGGTTTTATTAAGTTCTTTGTTATGTCACGACTTGTAATCGTGTTAATACTTTCATTAGGAAATAAGTCATTTGTCTTTAGAATCACACAAAATTTCTATACATGTAGTTTGTAGGTGTATACAATATAGGTACAAAGAACGCGTCAAGATTTAAAAAAATAGAAATGTATATACTTACATTATACCGTACAACTATTTGGAATATTGGACAGTTGCATAAAACTTTATTATATTATTTTTTGCGTTTTGTATTCTCCTTGCATACGATTAAATGGCTTATATCCCGTGTCGCAAGTATCGAAAACATATTATGTTCTTATATTTTTGTTGTATGCTATTCCCTAATATTCGATTAGTATGGATTCAAGTTGATTAAAGATTAAACATTGCCAACCTTGCGAATAATGCAAGCACAAAATATTATCTTGCCTGATATTGCTTCAAATGCTGATACGTTGCAAGCCGGCATAATTTTCCTGGAAAACTTAGCTATGCCATGGCTTTATCACTCTTATTATAGATGTGATGCCCATCTTGTAATAAATTCGAAATAAAAAACTATTGGACCTATTTCAGTGACAAGGCGTTGGTATATAAATCTGTACTTATGATATATCCTTTATAAGGCCATCATCTTGCAGTTTATTAGGCTTGTTTTGGCTGAGCAAGCCGACTGCCTTGTTATAGTGGTCATCAGAGTTATAGTCAAATGACATATCAAGCAAAATGTGTTTGCAGTCAGCTGCAATAACACACTATGATCTTTAACGTCATGTCATAAGTTTTAACAGCTTATGTCAACTGTAGTTGAATTCCTACCTGTGTCAACCAATTTTCTGCATTTTTCAAATCATCCTACAAAACCACTCTCTATTCTAGTCTATTCCCAAAGGCACTGAAAACAAGAAAGACTTTATGGTAGTCAATAAGTGATAAATGTTGTAGAAGAATGGTGCGGTTCATTTCCTGGTTTATATTCGAGTTGTTCGAGAAATAGATTGCAACGTTACTTAATTACACCTGACGGTAACATACGCTATTCGTTCTAATCTGATCTGATTTAAAATAGCCAAGTACTAGTTTTATTACTGTCTGTAAGAAAGAACAAAAACACATTGCATCGTTCGAACTCGTCTAACAAAGCCAACACAACACTGATCGGTTCTACAGTTAAACTTATAGCTCACCGATCGTATTGATAACAAATTAACAGATACAGTTTTTATTGAAGTTCGAAAAGAAAGCAGTTTTATTGTTTTTGAAATTATCTTCGCGTCAGCTCGCCTTTCTCGACACAATGCGGTCGCGGTCCGAAGCCGCGGCGAATGGCCGTCGACGAGCCGACGACTCATCAAGTCGGCCGGCCCTGCTAATTAGTAAAAACAATTCGCAGCGTACATTCGTCCTCGCAACCGCTCGACCGCCCGCCAATTCCGCGTACCCCGCTAGAGAGCTGCTAATTTCATCCCGGTACAGTTTTTTAGCGACGCGCATCATATTCGGCATTTGCCCGCTCGATCCGCCATCGAAATTAAGGCTTGAACAATGTCTGACAAAGCGGCCGTCCGCAAAACATCCCCGGGCCGGATTCCGTATCCACTGCCTGTTTTTTAAGACGCCATCTCGCTTTACGATCCACGAATGAGGGAGCTTGTCATAGCTGGCAAGTTTCGGTGTCCTATTATATGGAAAATCTGAATGCCAGCGGCAGTCGTTTTTGTTATGCACTTTGTAAGTTGCGTAATGAATGTTGAAGCACTCTTTTGTTTTTATTAACCTTTTTTTGGTCAGATTCGAAGTATTACTTTTCTTCTGCCACAGAATAAGTGCCTACTTATTTGTATTCTAGTAAAAATATATTCTTATTGTTTGATTCAGGGCGCTGCTGTCACCAACATTGATTACGGTCCTTTTACGACAAATCTTGTACGAAAACAAGTAATTTTATAAGTTATCACCAGAATTTCTAAACCAAATTTGGAAAATCGTTTTGTATTATTTATAGCATTATACATCTTTGGTGGTACTTACCATAATTATTTATTACGATTTTTTTGTAAAGTATTTTGTTACATATCTATTTGTAGTTTACTAGATACAGCGAACCTCAGTAATAGATCAGAGTCTATAAACCAATTAGTACTCTTAACGCACAACCTTGCATATTTCCAGACGCAGCACTACATCCTAGTGGCGCAGGCGCAAGACAACGGCCACCCTTCGCTATCCGGCACCGTGACAGTGTACGTCAACGTGATAGACCTCAACGACAACGCACCGATATTCGACCCCATGAGCTTCTCCAACGAAATCCTGGAAGACATCCCCGTGGGGGCATCTGTTGTGACCATCAGCGCTACCGATTTGGATTCAGGTATATTGACTACCTACCCCTAATAATCCCTATATAAGTTTCACACACTTGTCTATACTAATATTATAAAGAGGAAAACTTTGTTTGTTTGGTTGTAATGAATAGGCTCAAAAACTACTGGACCGTTTTTTTTAATTCTTTCACCATTCGAAAGCTACATTATACACGAGTAACATAGGCTACTTTTCATCTCGTAAAAATTAGCGATTCCCGCGGGAAAGTAGTTGTATTAAATAAAAAACGGGATAAAGAAATTCAACGCTTTAAACATAAGTGTTAAACACGAGCAATATAGACTATACCATATACCATTCCGTTCGTCAAATGTAAACTATGATAAATAACACAATTTTATTCATCTTATGCATTCCCTGGAATTAAGGCCAGTAAGTAACTACACAATATGTTTATAATATGGCAAAATGGTAAAACAATGCATATTTTACATCCACAATAACTGTATTTCAGGTTTGAACGGAAAGATTACATACGGTATTACGTCGGGAGATGAAAATCAAGATTTCAAAATAGCTGAAAATGGAACCATCTACACGGCAAAGTTATTAGATAGGGAAACGCTACCGATATACAATTTGGTTGTCACAGCGAAAGATATGGCCAAACCACCGGAACCACAGCTATCTTCTACTGTACAGGTAAGATCAGAGATAATGGAGTATCAATGTAATAGCACCGAAGTTAAAAAATATTCTTCTTGTCGATCAATTTACTTAAGAAATTGAAAAAAGTGCGTTTTGTTCAGTGTCTAAACAGTTGAAGGAAGCTCTAGCTGCTTCTAATTAAATCACTAAGGTATATAAGACAGGACTAGGTACGTGTATTATTTAAGACAAAATACTGTACCTTATGCACAACTTGCACTACAGTGACTTGTAAAAGTGCGATTTTATTGCCTATTTACAATTATATTAATGCTTTGACTTTAACGTTGACTTTGACAATAATAATTCAAAGTGATTGTGTCTCTTACGGTACATACATGTCATGTCCTACATAGTACGTTGTACAAATGTTGTATCGCTAGCAGGTAGTTCTCTAGTGGGTATTTGTTAGCCAAGTCCTCCTCCGATGGTAATATTGTCCTCCGGGAAATATACATTACATATTTATCTTTACGGGATAGTGTCATATTTAGAAAGCTCTTACTAACAAGTCGCTACTGGTACACTAGACGTTGCTTTCTAGTTAAAATAATAAAATATTTTATGCCATGTTTAAAAAATTTACTAAACATAAAAGTTTATGAGATGTATGCGTAATGAATTATCGTACTGGAGTTAAGTTTAACGCTGTAATGGTCTATAATCCTCAAGGAAAGTGTTCATTACGACCCATTGTTAAGACCATCCATTGTAGGATCTACAATGTGCTCGTAATGGAAAGAGACAGTAATACCAGGAGATAATTTATATATATTTCTATAAGGTTTTAAACATTTATCTACTGTGTACGCAGCATTAAAATATATAAACTATAGGGTATAAAAGTAAATAATAACTGACCATACGATGTATCGCCATTATGATCATGTGATAATTTCATAAGTGTTTTATTGGTTTTCAGGTCACAATACAACTAAAAGATGTGAATGATATGGCGCCGGAATTTATTACACCAAATGTGACTGCAATATCCGAAAACATTCCTCTAAACACAGTTGTAATGACGATTAAAGCTGTCGACAAGGATGAAGGAAGAAACGGTTACGTAGAATATTTCATGACGCCGGACCCTGAAACTAACGGCTATTTTTCTTTGGGAAATGTCGATGGAATACTGAGAGCAACCGGAAAGCTAGACAGAGAGTTGAAATTAAGCTACACAATTACTGTCACTGCAAAAGACAGGGGTGACCCGCCGAATGTAACGAGAACCAAAATCAAAATAAATATTTTGGATGAAAATGACAACAGTCCTGTATTCGACCCAAAACAGTACAGTGCTTCAGTGCCTGAAAATGCTAGCATTGGTGCTAGTGTATTGCAAGTATGTGTAATAAACTTTCTCAGTTTCATTAACATAGTCCTTTACAACGTAATTTGATTTAAATAATACTATTTTTCAGGTGTCAGCTACGGATATTGATGAAGGTGTCAATGGTAGAGTCAGATATTCTATTGCATCAGGAGATGAAAACAGAGACTTTAGCATCAGTGAAGATACTGGCATTGTGAGAGTGGCCAAAAACTTAAACTTTGAAAGAAAGTCTCGTTACATACTGATCATAAGAGCCGAGGATTGTGCGAAAGACGACATAAGATTTGATACAGCTGAGTTATCAATTTCTATTCAAGATATAAACGATAATCCACCCACGTTTCTGGACTCACCATACTTAGCATATGTAATGGAAAATATAATTCCTCCTAACGGCGGGTACATAATAACAGTTCATGCTTACGACGCCGATTCACCGCCATTCAACAATCAAGTACGCTATTTTATAAAGGAAGGTGATGCCGATCTGTTCAAAATTAATGCTTCTTCTGGGCAAATTTCCTTGTTGAGAACGCTAGACCGCGAGGCACAAGATGAATATACACTAGCGCTTGTAGCAATGGATACGGGTAAGTTGTTATGATACTCATAATTTCATACGATAACAATGTACGTGGACTATAATACTAGAGTGGTATGCAGTTTATGCATGGACCGCAACGTACAGTAATATTATGGCTAGTCACATAGCACTTTATGCGCACGTGCAAACTAGTTATTGCAATGAATATAATCATCAACGTTCCCGATAACCAGCTATTACTATTTTTATATTTTAAATCATGAATTCATTGACTTCATTGACTGCCCACAAAATATAAACCAAGTTTCTAACTTAATAACATTTCTTGTTACAGGATCGCCGCCGCTCACTGGTTCAGGAACTGTAAAAATTATAGTTCAAGATGTTAACGATAACAGTCCTGAATTTGATAGGCAAAGCTATAAAACGACTGTCATAGAAAATTTACCAGCTGGCACAGTCATTCTAAATCCAAAAGCAACTGACGCTGATATTGGAAATAATGCTAAAATTAGATACAGCCTTCTTGGAGATAAATCGGAGAGATTCCGAATAAATTCCTCTACAGGCGTAGTCTCAACTAACGCTACCTTAGACAGAGAGGAATGGGATGTTTATTATTTAATAATTATGGCACAAGATTCATCGACAACAGATCCTAGGACAGCTACAACTAATCTTACCATTATAATCGAAGATGAAAATGACAATACGCCGACATTTGCTAATCCAGTGTATGAGGCTCATATATCTGATCGCACAGTAAAAGGAGACTTTGTTTTTGGTGTCAAAGCAAAAGACAATGACATTGGACTTAACAACAAAATTGTGTATGATTTAAAAGGAGAACATCAAGATTTATTCAGCATCAATAGAGAAACTGGTGTGATTAAAGCTAATGAAAATCTAATGAAGTATAAAGATGACACTTTTAGTCTGATAGTAGTAGCTACAGATAGTGGAGAAACACCAAGACAAAGCTCAGCTGAATTAATGTTGATACCACAATCGGTAAAAAACTTTCCAAAGTTTACTGTTACAAACAAATTGACATTTACATTTTCTGAAGACACGCCAGAAGGAGTCTTGGTTACTAGGTTGTCTGCTGATTCTCCAAAAAAAGGACCTATTGGCTTATTACAATATGGAATAGCAGGTGGAAATGTAGGTGACGCATTAAAAGTAGAACCAATGAGTGGTGAGGTTTTCATAACTGGTAAAGGACTTGATTATGAGACAATGCCAATGTACGAAGTTTGGTTTGAAGTGAGAGATTCTGATAACCCACCCCTGAAATCGTTTATTGAGATTGAAATTAAAGTTACTGATGCTAATGATAATGCTCCAGTAATAGAAAACGTTTTATATAATGCCACAGTACTAGAAGAAGATTCTCCTCCGCAGTTAGTGATAAAAATTGACGCTCACGACGAAGATTCAAATGAAAATGGAAGAATATCTTATAAGTTAATGAATGACTACGAAGAAACCTTTAGAATTGATTCAGAAAATGGCGAAATTTACACAAATATAGCGCTAGATAGAGAATCTATACCATTTTATGAAATTTTAGTTGAAGCGGTAGATCATGGAGTACCTCAACTTGTAGGTTCATCTACTGTTCTAGTAACAGTTTTAGATAAAAATGACAATCCACCAAGATTTACAAGATTATTCAGTGTAAATGTAACAGAAAATGCTGAAATCGGATCATTTGTGATTCGAGTTACCAGTTCAGACTTGGATTCTGGCCCGAATGCCAATGCAACATACAGTTTTGTCGAAAATCCTGGTGAAAAGTTTTTGATTGATTCTATCAGCGGTAACGTAACGGTAGCTAAACCTTTGGATAGAGAGATGCAAGATGAGTACATACTTAAAGTAGCAGCAATTGATGGAGCTTGGCGGTCTGAAACACCACTGACGATTACAATACAAGACCAGAATGATAATGCCCCAGAGTTTGAATATTCATTTTATAGCTTCAATTTCCCGGAGTTGCAGAAGAAAAATAGTTTCGTTGGTCAAGTAATAGCCAATGACAGGGATAAGCAAGGACCGAATTCTATTATCTCATATTCCCTACAGCAACCCTCAGACTTATTTTCAATTGACCCAGCTACTGGAGAAATTTCAAGTAAATACGTAATGAATTATAAAAGGACTTCAGTCAACTTGTCCCCCGAAAATACATATTCAGTTATAGTTGTAGCCACAGATAATGGCAAACCTCCAATGTCGTCTGAAAGTCTTGTTACCATCAATGTAGTAGACGCAAACAATAATGCTCCCAAATTCAAAGATCATGAAAAATTTGTGCCTGTACCAATAGATGCCAACCTTGGAGAAAAGATTATTAAACTAGTAGCAGAAGATGACATGGACTACGGTATAAATGCTGAAATCGAATACTTTGTAAATGGTGGTAATGGAACATCATACTTAACAGTTGACAGAACTAGTGGGTGGATAGTAGTAAATAAGCAATTTTACTACCTTGGACAGTATTACGAGCTAAAAGTGAAAGCAATCGATCGAGGAGTGCCTCCACAATTAGATTTAACAAAGTTAACATTTGTTGTGACTGGTGAAAACATTCATAGCCCTAAATTCACTGCACTTAGTTATCAAGTGATTGTACCAGAAAATGAACCAGTTGGCTCGTCTATTTTAACAGTCAAAGCAAGTGATGAAGATAATGGCCCTAACGGTATCGTTCGATATTCTATTTCTTCAGGAAACACTGGAAAAGAATTTCAAATTAATCCTATATCAGGAGCCATAAGCATCTTGCGGCCCCTTGATTACGATACTATTCAGGAATATCGGTTGAACATAACTGCACAAGACCTTGGATTCAAATCTAAAGAAACAACTGCCACACTGACGATAATTTTAACTGATATTAATGATAATGCTCCTCAATTTAACCAAACACAGTACGTTGCTTATTTGGCGGAGAACTTACCAGTCAATAGTTTTATTTATAAAGTGAAAGCTACTGATATTGATTCCCCTAAAAATGCAATAATCAAGTATCACATCAAAAACAAGATGATTTCACTATTTTACATAAACGAAAATACTGGCCAAATATTCTCAAGAGAAGTATTCGATTACGAAGAAAAAACTGTATACAAACTGGAAATAAGTGCGGAAAATCCAAACTCTAATATGAAAAATTCAACAGAAGTCATTGTACATATAACTGGTGTCAACGAATACTATCCCAAGTTTAAGCAACCTGTATTTCATTTCGATGTATCGGAATCAGCGGATGTTGGAACCAATGTTGGCGTAATACAAGCTACGGATCAAGATAATGGTGACGACGGTATAATTTACTATTTATTCGTTGGATCGAGTAATGACAAAGGCTTTAGCATCAATTCTCAAACTGGTGTTATAAGAGTTGCCCGCTATCTGGACAGAGAAACCCAAAATAGAGTAGTTCTGACAGTGTTAGCCAAAAATTCAGGGGGTATAAGAGGAAATGATACTGACGAAGCACAAGTTATTATTTCCATACAAGATGGAAACGATCCTCCAGAATTTATTCGACATGACTACGAAGCAACTGTTTCAGAAAGTGCCAATATTGGCCATGAAGTTATTCGAGTTCAAGCTGTTGATAAAGATGTCCGACCACAAAACAATCAATTCAGCTTCTCTATTATCGGAGGTAATATGGACCAGAATTTCAAAATTGATCCTCAGTCTGGTGAAATCGATGTAGCACGTCACCTGGATAGAGAAATAGTATCGACTTACACACTGATAGTGGGTGCTATCGATACAGGGGTACCTCCACAAACGGGAACAGCTTCTGTAAAAATAACTGTGACTGATGTTAATGACAATGGTCCAGTATTTGATACTGAAACCTTTGAAGGCTCAGTATATGAGAATGAACCACCGAACACGAGTATTACTACACTATCAGCTACAGATCCAGATTTACCACCTAATGGTGCACCATTTTCTTATGGTATTGTCGGTGGTAAGCACCAAAGCTACGTAAAAGTTCACAGGCATACTGGTGTTTTACTCACAACCAGGAAAATAGATAGGGAGCTTACTCCACTCCTCGAAATTATAATTGAAATTGCAGACAGTGGCACACCTGTCATGAAATCCAACTTTACAATACAAATTAAAGTTCTTGACCGAAATGACAATCCTCCAACATCAAGATCAGCTCATATCCTAGTATATTCATTCAACAATAAAATTCCACGCGGAAAAATTGCTGATGTTAAACCCAATGATCCAGACATTGTGGGTGATTATAAATGCAAAATCATCAAAGATTCAACGTCTGAAAGTACAGTAACTACTCTTTATATAAAAACGGGCTGCGATTTATACACAAATGCCGTTAAACCTGGACAAGGATATTCTTTTTCAGTGTCTGGAAATGACGGAATGCATAGAGATGTGATCTCTTCAATAAGCGTTGAATTTTTCTCATTCGATAATATGACAGTAGATCAATCCGTTACATTGCGAATTTTAAACATGACCGCCTCAGACTTCCTTAGTTATTATTATCGCAGCTTATTAGAATTACTGAAAGATAGCTTGAAAAGTAAGGAAAGCATTTATTTGTACGGCATAAATGAAAAAGATGGCAATTTAGATTTAACTATTGCTACAAAAGATGATCGCTCTATATGGAAGAGAGAAAACACAGAAAAGTATTTGAGATTGAAAGAACCAGAAATCACAAAGAGTTTAAGAAGTCAAATAATAGTATCTTATTTTCCATGCGCTTTACATAAGTGTCAAAATGCAGGTCTTTGTACTGACGCAATCAGAGTATTAGATGATACTAAAATTACAGAGAGCTCTTCCCTCATCTTATCCTCACCAAATGTGAGACATGAATATACATGCCATTGTACCGACGGATTTATTGGAAACAACTGTGAAAAGCGACAAGATCCTTGCACACCCAATCCTTGTCGCTTCGGAGGTCTATGCCACAAACAAGGTCATGATTTCACATGTAGTTGTCCACCTCGACGAGAAGGAAAGACTTGTGAAGTAGAAAGAGATGATGTATGCAGTAGCAATCCGTGTAAAAACGGAGGATCATGCAAAGAGAGCGCTGACCGGAACTCCTTCTTTTGCCTATGCCGACCTGGATATCGAGGCAATCATTGTGAAGCTCTCGTTGACTCTTGTCGTCCGAACCCTTGCATGTTTGGTGGGATATGCATTAGTTTAAAGCCTGGGTATAAATGTAGTTGCACTAATGGTAGATATGGAACACACTGTGAGAGTACGACATTTGGGTTTAGTGATCTATCTTACATGCAATTTCCAGCTCTTGACGCATCGACAAATGACATTACGATTATATTTGCTACAACAAAACCTGATGCACTACTTCTGTATAACTTTGGGGCTCAAACCAGTGGAAGGTCCGATTTTATAGCTATTGAGCTGTTGGGTGGAAAGCCCTTGTTTTCATTTGGAGGGGCAAGGACTTCAATAACTTCAGTTTCCATTGCCAATTTGAGCAAGAACCTGTCAGATGGCAACTGGTACAAATTGACTGCTACGCGAAATGGTCGAGTTATTTCACTGAGCGTAACTTCATGCACTGACCACGGTGACACGTGTATGGAGTGTGAGCCAGGAGATGATACTTGTTATAGCGACGAAACTGGACAAGCCGGGTATGTAAAATTAGATTCATACAAATAACGCATAATATTTACTTATTCTACAAATTATGAGCATTAGTATTTTATATTATAATAATATATGAATGCATCTTGTGCAACTATATACTGATATGCGTTACATAGTACATACAGAAACTTATATACAGTTCAAACTTATACAACCCCTATTTTTCGTCGATGGTTAAAATACTAATTACCCATTTTTCAATTGTTTCAGAACTTTGAACTTTAACAATGAACCTTTACTGATTGGTGGACTCCACAAAGCAGACCCAGTCTTAGAACGACCAGGGCAGATTCACTCAGATGATTTCATTGGATGCATGCACAGTATTACTGTGAATGGGAGATTGCTGAACTTATCAAATCCACTTCACACCCGCGGCGTCGAAGCCAACTGCGCTCGTTCGGAGAAAGGGACCTGCTACAAGAAAGACGCTTGTGGCAATGGGGAATGTCACGACAGATGGAATGGCAATTTCTGCAAATGCAATGGAAACTACATGGCTCCAGATTGTAGTATTTCATTGCAATCGATATCAGTTGCGGAAAATGGTTTTGTAATATACACCATTTCAGAGAAGCACAGAAGAATGCAGCTTCTTGATACATTTTATGGTGGTTCTACTGTTTGGGACAAGAAACCTGTTAAATCTACTGCAAAGATAACGGCAAAAGTAAGCAGCCCACCAAAAATATTATCGTTTTTCTTCAGAACACAACGTAAGGATGGTATTCTTTTTTATGCAGCAACTGACAAATATTACACTTTGATAGAGTTATTAGATGGAAAAGTTAGCTATGTATCGAAACAGAATGCTTTGGTTAACATGACCCAAACTGAACAGAATGATGTATCAGATGGAAATTGGCACAACGTGACTTTGTTGTCAATTGGTAGAAGTATAAGACTGATTGTTGACGAAGAAAATGTAGGAGAAGAACTTGATGCCGCTGGTGTCCATGACTTTTTGGACCCTTACCTTACAGCCGTGTCTTTAGGCGGCATAAAAACTGAATGGCTAACAATTACAGCTCAAAATAAATTTGAAGGGTGCTTAGCAAACTTTACAATTAATAATGAATTACAACCGTTCATTGGAAATGGCAGCATATTTAAGAATACCTCATTCAAAGGAAAAGTATTGAATGGTTGTCAAAGTGCTTTTGCTGGAGGAATTGCACAAACCACATCTCCACTAACCGTGGGACTAGTTCTTGTCTTGGTGTTTTTCATCTTTTTGATTTCTGCTAGCTTACTATCAATTGTATATTACCGATTACGGAGACAAAAGAAAGAAAAAGGAGGCGGGCCAAATGGCAAAACGAACATGTCGCATTCAAAACAAAATGGAGGACCAGCAATGCTCAATGCACCAAACTTGATAGCAGGAACTAATGATAGCATCATGAACAGAAATCTCCATAACAACGATACTAATCTGAATAGTTACATGTCTGATAATGCAGATATTACTCGAAATGTGGGTCATATTGTTGGTCCTGAACTGCTATCTAAGAAATATAAAGACCGAGATATAATGAACATAGATCCTCCAAGACCTCAAAGACCGGATATTATAGAACGAGAAGTGGTTGGAAAAAGTCCAGCTCTTCGCGAAGATCACCACCCACCGCCTCCTCCTTCTACTAACACGTCGCATCACACGCACGACCACCCAAGTGGCATGGATTTGAATTCAGAAGTTCCTGAGCATTACGACCTCGAAAATGCTAGTTCGATAGCACCCTCCGACATAGACATAGTGTATCATTACAAAGGATTTCGTGAAGCTGCGGGTGTACGAAAATATAAAGCGACCCCACCGCCAATAGCTGGATACCACCACAAGCACCAAACTCCCCAACACAGACATTCGCCGCATCATCCTAGTGGATATCCATCAAGGGTTCTACCTCAGGCTTCCCAGCCGCCACCGCAACCGACTAGACAACTTCAAACAACACCGCTCGCTCGGCTCTCCCCAAGTAGTGAACTAAGCCAGCAGCCTCGCATTCTGACACTCCATGATATATCTGGGAAACCGTTACAGAGTGCTTTCCTGGCTACGACGTCTAGTTCAGGAGGAGTTGGCAAAGATGCTTTACATAGTAATAGTGAACGTAGCCTTAATAGTCCCGTTATGTCTCAACTTAGCGGACAGAGTTCCTCAGCTGGAAGAAAAACACCAAGTGTACCGCCTCAAGTACCACAGGTGGTTTCTGTTGGATCTGGCGCAGTAGGGCTTACAGCAGAAGAAATAGAAAGAATGAACGCTAGACAGCGAACATCTAGTTTAGTGTCGACACTGGATGCCGTATCGAGCTCTAGCGAAGCACCGAGAGGAGGAGGTGTAGGCCACCACTTGTCACACAGGCATCACTCCCCACCTGATGATAACAGAAGCTCTACAGGCTCTGACGATGAAAGTGGAAATGATAGCTTTACTTGCTCTGAAATAGAGTACGATAACAACAGCATAAATGCGGACAAGCTAGAAGATGTTCGCAGACAAAATGTCAGTAGTGCCAGTAATCCTAAAAAACCCGTATTGCCACCTCCTTATGAAAGCTTCGATTCCTCATTTCGTGGATCTTTGAGTACTCTAGTCGCATCGGATGATGATTTGGCTCCACACGTGAGTTCCGCATTGTACAGACAAGCAAACGGATCTCCTGCATCTGCAACTCTGGGCTGGGATCATTTATTTAACTGGGGACCGAATTTTGAGAGTATGATCGGAGTCTTCAAGGACATAGCAGAATTACCAGACTCTGTCAACGGCCGAATGTCTTCCTCACTTAGGCTTCAGAATGGAACGCCAAAACCGTCTGAAGAATATGTATGATAGTACTTTGTAAATAAATTAAAATGAATAGAAAAGTGTTTGTAGAAATTTGATATTTTGAAATCATCTCGTTAAATTGTCACACGTCTGTCGTAGATAGTTCGCTTAAAATTATTTGTAAAAACTTCTTCCAGTGTGCGAATAATAAGAATTTAGGGATAAGACTGTATGATATTAGGTTAGTATGTAAAATTTTGAAATCTTGTATCAAGATTTCTGAATTCTTGCCATATTATTGGAGAATGTTCCTTTACCTACGTGTTTCTTTGCGTTTCATTATGCAAATCTTATTGACTTACTTCATATGGAAAAAAATAAAAGATATAAAAGTCTTATCAAAGGCCTTTAATTTTTATGCATTTAATTATTTTGTTTAAGCTTGATGAGCATTCTCCAATATTTCTGTTAGACAAATAACACATTTTATAAACCTCATTGTAAATATGTAGGTATAATGTAAAAAGATAGGCAGTTAAAATAAAAATTCAAGTAAGTAACTGTTCAATATGTATAAAATAATGGATTGTTAAAATGTTGGCTGATCATTTACCACAATGTGCCTACCGATAACAATTTGTAGGTATTTTATTTGAATCATTGTTCAAGCTGATGTTCAAAAAGAAATGTTTTTAAAATGTGTATTTAATTCAGCCATTTATGTAATAAAAATGGTGCCAAATGTTAACTGAAAAGAACTGACTAAGTTAATTAAAAATAAAGACAATTTCAACATAATTATACTATGTATTTTTGAACTTCCTACCACTAACAGATATTAAATACCTAGATATTAAAAAACTAAAACAGCTATTATATCTAAATGTTATCAAAACGAAGTCTATATCAGGTACAGTTAATTTAATCCAGAGGGCGAATATAGCGTTGGCTAAAATACAAACTCCTTACCGTAATACCTATAAATAAACCTAAATAATATCTTATAGAATGTTCATTACATTACAACTAGGATAATAAGGGCGTTCTTGATTAGCTATCAACTTGAACTCCCTAGAAGCAATTAAAAATTAACTAGTAGTATGCAAGCTGATAAAATGCCATTACACACTTGTTCTGACGGTAATTGGTATCATTTACTTATGAAAGAACAAAAATTGTTGGAAGAGACATTGCTAGTAAAAAGTTTTGCTATTATACTCTTAGCATTTACAGAACTCGACTTATACTAATAAAACGGTTGGTATTTTTGAGTTGTTAAAGGATATAGTATTTTTGAAAATTATGTTGATAGACTGATAAACTCTTTATTAAAACACCATTCAAAGAAAACTTAGAAGCTAGAACACAATAATAAATAACAATAAGTGTCTTATTGCGAAAAGCGATATCTTCCAGGCAACCACAGATATGTGTGTTTTATTTTCGCATTACGTAAAACCTACGTAACCGAATGCACCATAGAATCTGAGTTGTTCTTTGATATACAATAGGTAGCTACCTACATTATAAATCCTGCGATGGCGGTTGCGATTTAAACACTCTTATGAGTGATTATCATAATATAATTTTTACCTTCGTTTCACGATTTTGCACAGTTTGTACTAACCATTAACCAACCAAGAAACGATCTGAACATGACGTTTTACTGCCATTGATTTATTACCATCTGTTGCCAATAACATTTATTACCTTAGATTTATGCGCATTACGGTAAATAAATCTATATCAGTAAGTATTTACTATAGTATCACATTGGAGGTACACGCGGTATGTATGTATAATTTTATTTTAGACCAACTCACTGTTTTCCTGTTCTATGAAAAAAACACTGTTGCCAGTACATTTTTGTACATATTTCGACACTATCAAACCGCTACGTTTCAGTAATGTACGAAGTTAAGGCAAAAACTCGCGCTCTGAAAATTAGGCGATAAGCGATTGAGTTATGTAAAACTTTGTTCAGTTTAGCGACTAAAGAGCATCCAATATCCAGTATCAAGGTGGCTACAAAAAAATAACCCATAAGTTTTTTTTTTGTTTTTTGTACTGTTGACAGCCGCAAAGCAAGCTAAATCTCAGTACTCAATATAGCAAAATTAGTGATAGAAATATAGTATCAATTTAAATTTAAAACGGTCGTGATGTACTACGTAAGTGTAGTGTTTTTTTATATCGGCTGCCTGTGTAAGTATATACCTTCCTATTACACATTAATTTTACTTAAATCCGCTATATTTTATATGTTAATACGTAAGTATGTTTAGTTATTTCAAATGTCAGACAGATCAGAACATGATTCAAGAATATAATGTTACTACGTACCTACTGCAAGGTGGCATTGAGGTGGTCCTTTTTTTATAACTTTTTCACATAAAACTATCACCGGCATTATGAAAAGATTTTATAAAATAAAAATGTTCCTACTATGTATATCGCCAACTAGGTACTTATGTTCTAGAAAAAATACCAAAAATATAAGAATTACTTTCAAATCGTAAATTTTCATTCATTGTGTTGAATAAGTTGAAGTTGAATAAGCTAAGATTGGGAGACGTTTTTGTGATTACTTTTATCAATTAACGTACACATTTATTTCTAGGTAGGTACTGCTAAATACTATTAACATGACTTGTCACGTATCTTTTAATTGTGTTTTAAATTAACGACTTTTATTCACTACCTATATTACTATGACGTGCGCATTTGTTTTAATTCATTTAATATTCTTCAAGGCAAGTAAGAAGTGATAATTGCTCATCTTGTTGTGTATTCAGTCGTATTGTTCCTAACTTCATCCACACTGTCACTTACAACAAGCTGGGCTAAAATGCGTACCACGATATTATTTGAGATTATTAGGTTTACAACTTTGCCTAAATCTGTCAACATAAAAAAACATTTTGTGGATTGATGTCTTATTAACTAGGAATATGAATCTCTATACTTTTATCTAGATGGCAGCATTTGAAAGATTTTATA
Source organism: Hylaea fasciaria (assembly GCA_905147375.1). Taxonomy (NCBI): domain Eukaryota; kingdom Metazoa; phylum Arthropoda; class Insecta; order Lepidoptera; family Geometridae; genus Hylaea; species Hylaea fasciaria. The sequence continues at coordinate 6,810,441 of LR990201.1, forward strand.
GTCCCACCTCTAAATAGACCTATCTATTGTGTGACCGTAGTATGTGTGTATATTATAATTAATTAAAACGTAGATTAATTGCAAAGTAACAAACTGTTACCAGCTGACAACGTACCCAAAATACTGGCAATGCCAATTTGTAGCATCTGAATAGATATGAGATAGATACAATAAATGCAACGCAAACGCCGATGAACAGTTTCTATTATGTTACGCTTACGTGCCTGACTAACATTTTTACAGATTATGCACTAGTACAATCTCAATGCATATCCCCTCCTCTTGAGTGCCCGAATGAAAATGTTACCTTTTGGCTGTACACAAGGTAAAGACATTTTTAGGTAAGTATACCTAAATAAAGTAAAGAGGTAGGTATCATGTACTAAAAATAACATCAAAGCGAAGGTTGGTGTGGGTAGATAACGCAGACGAATGTATAAACCAGTTCCCTGTGTCTGTATAATTATGTTTGTTAATTTAATTGTTTGAGCCTTTATTTGCACAGAGAAGTTGTCCAGCCCTGAGATATTTTATGAATGTTGACTTAATCAGGAGGTGAGAACTTGGGAAGTTACCATAATTTCCATCTGATACCAGACGTTCCATCCAAAATGCTTAGTACTAAATACCATGACGGCGACATACGAATATTACAGGCACTTTCACGAATGTTTCAAGGATTTATTTTAGTTTTATTTTAAGTGACAAAGTTTCACACTCATTCACATTTTTCAGAGCAAACCAAGATAAACCTCGCCAGGTGGTTGCCAATGATTCCGAGTCGATCAAATCAGCTCCGTGGGTAGAAGATGCACCAATTAAGTTTTTAATTCATGGGTATACAGGGTGGAAAGATTACTCCCCTAACACAGAAATAAGACCAGGTAACCCTAGTTAAATACTACCTATATCGTTTACATATAATTTCAGTATTTATAACATCATCATGATGATAAAATATGCAATTACCGTCTTAAATACTGAGAAAAAGTAAATGTGTGCTATTTAATATCTATGATCTTTAGCGGAAATATCTTAGATAGTTATCCTTCGTCGTCAGTTCCAGCTATTATTAATGGAAGCAGCAGGTAGTTAGCCAATGCCAGAGCCTCTGGGGCGGCCTGCATAAACTCCAACACTACAAGAAGGGATTTCATTTCTAGCATACATGAATTGTTGTGACTATAACGTCATATCGGTGGACTACAACCCCATAGCCCGGGAGCCCTGCTACCTGCAGGCAGCTAAGAACACCGAGCTGGTGGGGAAGTGCACTGCTCAGCTGATAGACGAGCTGGTGACCCAATACAAGTTCAAGCTGGAGAAGGTCCACATTATAGGGTTCAGTCTGGGAGGACAAGTGGCAGGATTCATTGGCGATTACTTGACTTGTGGAAAGTTGGTTAGGATTACTGGTAAGAAAATGGAAAGATATTTTTATTAATTTTTAATGAGAATTTTTTTATAGGTATGTTTGGGATTTCTTTTAGGTATAGAATAAGAAACTCTTGAGAGCATCTATCTGGATAGCTTTGCTTCGTCTTTTGATCAGCTAATTTCTGATATTTTTCTCGTCTTACTGTTATTTTTTATTAATTCGTGTTATTGTTGGACTCGTAGCGTCCACATATCCACAAGGTGACATTTTAGCTACGTTACTCTGGTGTTTATTTTCCTTGCTATTTTTATTTTATAATTAATATTTTTTATTATTTATTTTATTTTGTTATTATACAGCGTTAGACCCTGCGATGCCATTATTCGTGACTTACGATAAAAACAAAAAGGTTGATAAGGGTGATGCTAAATTCGTGGATGTATTGCACACCAACGCGTTAGAGAAGGGGAAGCTTGAGCAGAGTGGTCACGTGGACATGTACGCGAACGGAGGACTGACACAACCTGGGTGCAAGAATACAAAAGAACAAAGTAACTTAAGAATCATATACTTCAACAAAGCTTTATGGTTTTTTTAAACAAATAAACCTATAATTTATCTATACTCTCCAGCTAAATCCGGCTGCGACCACGCTCGAGCGCCCCTTTACTACGCGGAGTCTATACTCACCAACGTTGGGTTCTATGGCACCAAGTGCTACTCTTGGATTACCTATATGATAGGCTGGTGCGAAATAATAAACTCCAGTGAGGAAATATTATTTGGAGAATACGTGCCAAGCGAGTAAGTAAAAACAAACAAATGATGGCACAGTCGCGAGCTCTGAAATGCAAAATGTTCTTAGTCTATATTGTTCTTTAAGTCTATATTGTTCTGTCCCCAAAGTTTTATTAAAAAATATAGTATAGGTACTTACAATCACTTTTGCCAATACAAGGTAATTTTTTTTCATAAACTAAACTTCACGCAAAATGTGATCCTAAATTTAACACAATAATTGGGTAACTATTATATCATATACCGGACTTCGTCCAATTATAGTATGTTTACATAACATATAAAATGTGCACGTTCCTATTTCAAAGCTTGTCGATTTTAGTCTACTAGCCACTCTTTGCTCATAATAATTATACTATTTAAATATCTGTGTATGTCTATTCACTACACTGTGTCAACTATTGCACAACTTGTTCATCAATCTTTATGATATTATTCTTGCAATAGTATTAAATTAACATTGATCAATATAAATTTGATATTTAAATAGTTCTGAATTCTGATTAACATGAATCTCTTTTTAAATGGCATTCCAACGAAAACGGCATACTTTTTTTTAGCACATGGGTGCACAAAATGTCGTGTTCTCGCGTTAGGGTGGGTACATCTCGCCCGCTTCACAACTGGTCATAGACGAAATGTCCACTTTCGCAACCATTATGATACGTTTTTCCCAAAACAGACTTATAAACGCGGCATTTACCCTAAGGGGATATATTGCCCTAAGCTACCCGTAGAATAGAATCACGATGGCGTATGCAGCGGTCAGGTGGATGGTCATTAAGCCTGCGCAGAGACCGCGACACTTCCACACTTTCACTGGTCGTAATCACTTATAAATTTCAATTTACTTCCTTTTGTTTTGATATTAATATATTACGTTACCACTTTAAGGCCTCATTTCCACAACTTGCAATAAGGATCTGAACTTTATATATTTTGTGCCTGTCAAGTTATCTCAAGTTATATGAGTTGTCTGTTGTAAGTATGTAGTAGTCAAGTTATATGTGTTGTATAACTGGTATACCTTTACAGTATATGCACTGTTCATACTTACATAATATTGATGCAAGTTGCAAATGATTCTGTAATCATTATTCAAAAAAATTACCTGCTTCATTTTATTCTGTGCAACAGTCTTATGAGAGATAAGTATTTGGCATTCTAGGACATTCGTTTTTTTTCGTGATGAGGTAGTAAGTAAGTAGTAAGTCCCACCGCAAACATATCAAACTTGTACTTTAAAATTCATACGAGCAAGTAGGTACCGTCCTTCAATATTCCAAAAATTTGTATATTCAAAGTAACTAGAGATAAATAAACTGAATAGCGACACTTGAAATGTATTCCGTCAAACACAAATTAGTATATTACATTATTATTACTTATTGTGTAAGTAAGTATGTTGTAAGTATGTTCAAAATGTAAAATGTTCAGCAATAACCGTTATTCATTTCCCTGTCAAGACAATTCCCGTTGAACTTATGAATGACAAACTATGTGGACGTATTATGCTAATTTGAAATTTCTACCTTCTGAAAATTATATTCCACACGCACCCCGTTGTAAGTTATATTTTTATATTAACTAAACAATGTTCTAGTGCTTCAGGTATTTACTTCTTCTCCACGAACTCAAAGTCACCATTCGCAAAGGGCCGGAACAAGAAGAACCAAGAAGGATAATACAAACTAAAGTAACAAATAGACTTTTATTTGCATACCCTTAAAAGATATTTAGAAAATTTAACAAGCTATCTACAATATTTTTTCAACCTATATAGTATGTAAAGTACCTAGTATCCTAGGGTAAAAAAATCAGTTTATATCCGAAGCAATATGGATAATTTTTATTTTGCATTCATATGATTTAAAAGTCCTATTTACTACAGATTCGAAAGTCAAAATGTTGTTCGCTTTATATTTCCTACTTCCCTGTTTCAATAAAAACAGCTGAACGACCCGCTACACGATTGCCTTCACCAAGTAGGTAAGTGTAAATGAGAAGTGTATAAAACATTCGCACTATATACCAACTGCTTTTGCCAATAACAAATTAAAAGATAAAATCAATTACAAGTTAGTTTGCAAATAACTTTTGTTTCAACCTCTTTGATTTGCGCTGTTTGCGTCATTGCGTCATCACCTACACTAGTAACTACTGACCCATGGATACATTTGAAATATTTGAATGATTATAGTCAATTATAGCTCATTAACTAAAATATACAACTTCTTCAATGAAAACATAAATAAGTATAATTTTAATATAATTATGCAATGATTGCAACAGTGATCAGCTTACGATCCTTGGTAAATAAGTAGGTACAACTATTTTGTTTAATATTAGTATACTAAGAATCCTTCTGTAGCAGCAGCTAGGACTATTAGGACAGAGTAGAACATTTTTGCATCTGAATTTAGAATATTTTTTAACTTTTAATTACGTTTGGTATAAGAGGCGAAGACTAATTAATTATGCCTGCCTTCCACACATCCTGATGCATATCTCAAAATAAAACTACTGTAATTCACATATTCAATAATAAAATTAACCCCATGTATGGTCTTGCAATCCAATTGAATAACCCTTACAAAATTTACACCATATTTGTTAGACTCTAAACGTAGTTAAAGTAGCGATTCAACTCCATACCTCTAGATTGCAAGATAATGCCGAACCGGACGCTGGATGGTATATGGCTATTGGTTATAAAACGATGGCTGGTGATGGCTGAATCAATTTAAGCTTTCATAATATCCTTTTGTCATCCACAATTTGGAGTTGCGCCATACCGCCGCTGGTGGCAGAGTCAAGTGGCATCGTGGAAGCGCTCAGCATCCGAGTTGGTTTGGCAACACTGTCAGTTTCGAAACATGGCCTTCAGACATTACTGACTATGAGGAGTAAATGCCAAACATTTTTACATGTATTAATATAGCTTACTTAGTTAATAGCTATTTTCTATATCGTTTCTAACTAGCGTTTTCTGATTGATTGCTAGTATTTTATGTGCATGCTCAGGTACACAAAACAGCAATTATTGCAAAACGTCAATTGTTAAAGTTATTAAGTAACAGTTATTAGCAGATATTAGGCATTTAACCCATAACTTGTATTAGCATCTTGGGTAACGGTAAAATTACGAGCTTTATTAAGTCTGAGTAGGTACTCATCGATTTCTTTTCTTTTGTAGGGTTCCATCCACAACCAAAGGATAAAACGGGAACCGTATTACTAAGGCTCCACTGTCCGTCCGTTCGTCTGCCACCAGGCTGTATCTCATGAACCATGATAGTTAGACAGTTAAAATTTTCACAAATGATGTAGTCGTTTTTCTGCTGCGGCTATAACAACAAATACTAAAAACCAATACAAAATAAATATTTTGTAACGGAGTACAGAGGAGCGGAGCCTGAGAAGAGATGAAGAGATGCGGCGCAGAGCGGTGCGATGGTGGGTGTGTGCGTGCGGTGCGATGGTGGGTGTGTGCGTGCGGTGCGGAGTGGGGGCACTGTTAGAGTGACCGCGGTGCGAGGCGGACGGTTGATTTTGATATAAGAATTGAATTACATGATTACATTGAAAATATGAGAAACTGTTATTAAATGTTTAAATATTAATTCTATTTTATTTACACCGCAGGAACACGTAAAAATCAGAAGTGCGATGAAGAGAAGAACCAATGACGGCGTTGAAGCGGGGAGGGCAAAAAGAAACAAGGCAGTGACGTCGCCTGCGCCGCCGTCTCCAGCCCACGTAAGTGATGATTGCAATTCCACCCGCCGTGCCGCATTAAAAACGTTAATCGAAAGAAAAGTCGAAAAAGCCGTTAAGAATATTTTGAATGAAGGTAGGCCGTCGTCAATTAAGTTATTGAAGAATACAGATAAATTGATACCAGATTTTGATCCTGATAACAAAGACATGAACGTCATGAGCTGGATTAAGAAAATTGAACAGCTAGGAAATATTTACGATTGGTCGGATGAGGCGAAATCATTTAACCTTCAGGCAAAATTACAAGGTCAGGCTAGGTCTTGGTTTAACCGGTTAGAATCATATGAACATTCATGGGAGGAGTGGAAATCGATGCTCATAAAGGCTTTTCCTCGTCATCATGATTTCGCGACGTTATTAGACGAGCTTACGGTTCGCAAGAAAATGGGTAATGAGTCCATGACAAAGTATTTTCAAGAGAAAGTAGCCATGTGTTATAGATGCCAGCTTAGTGATAAAGCGGCAGTATCATGCATCATCCGCGGACTACCTAATGAACTGCAGGCTAATGCGCAAGCTTTCCAGTGTTCGAGTCCAGATGAGCTGTATGAAGGATTCCTGTCCGCCTTCGATCATTATCAGTCGTCTTCAGCATCATCTGGTAGGACTAACATTCCCAACAGGATCCCGGTAGTCTAGCGGATGACGGTAGAAAGCTTTCAGAGCACACCAAAGGAAGGTAATTAGCGTAATAAGCCACCAATTTGCTACAGATGTAATGAAAGTGGGCATCTGGCCCCAAACTGCACTATACCCGATAAACGTAAGTGTTATAGATGTGGAAATATGGGTCACATAGCAAAAAACTGCACACTAAGCCCCGCACCTGCGTCTGAGAAGAAGGTTTATATGTTACAAAACTTGAATACAGTCTATGTAAAATTGGCCAAAATTAATGGCACGTCTATGAATGTGTACTTAGATACTGGTAGCGAGTCCAATGTTATGTCAAAATCTGCAGCGATGGCGTTAAATTTAAAAATAGAATCATCGGCTACTGTTTTGCGTGGCTTTTCTGGAGATAAAGTCATTGCATTAGGCGAAGTTAAGTTTAAAATAAGTATAGACGCAATCATAATTGACACTTCGGCTGCACTAACTGATATCGACCTTGGTAATATTGCCCTGATAGTAGGACAGCCTATCATTAATGACAAGCACATTCAACTCACGGTGTCGGACGGCAAGGCAGAACTGAGCAATGTACTTGATAATGAAGAGCTAAACAATCTGGACGTGATGGAGGAACGTGATAATTTTAAAGTTAAGGTTGCTAATGATATTGAGCTTCCAGTCGGAGATTGTCTAGTGAAGGTTGTGGTAGAGGGAGGGCCGATGGAAAACCTGTGCACAAAACCACGACAATTTAGCTTGAGCGACATAACCTACGCTGTAGCCAGCACCATTCTTCGAGGCAGTAGTGGTGGCTACATACGAGTCTGCAACCTGGGGCCCAAGCCGATTGTCTGGAAAGCAGGTGAAACGATTACAAGAGCGGAGAGGTGCGAAGCTGTCATTTCAGAGGTGAGTTCTACATTGTTAATAACTGAAAGTGACTTACATAAAGTGGAAGGTATTGGTGGGGTTAGCGTCAACGATATAGATGTGGGCGCAGTTAAAGAGGAAGATAAATGCAGACTTGTAAAGTTGTTGACTAACTATTCTGACTGTTTTGCGAGTACTCCTCAGGAGATTGGCGTGACGAATTTAGGTGAAATGAACATAACGTTAACCACGGATAAACCTGTTTGTAGGAAGCCTTACCGACTGGCTCATACAGAACGCGATGTAGTTGCAAAGAAAATTGACGAGTTATTAGAAGCTAATATAATTCGCGAGTCTTGTTCAAATAAAATTACTCCTCGCCTATCATACTAGTGCGGAAAAAGAACGGCGACTATCGGTTATGCGTAGACTATAGAGGGTTGAATGCTATAACAGTAAAAGAGCAATTTCCAATGCCGCATATTGATGACCAGTTAGCCAAGGCGTCGGGCAATAAGGTATATACAAACCTAGATCTATACTCAGGCTACCATCACGTACTTTTAGACTCTGAGTCGATAAACAAAACTGCTTTCATAACCACTGATGGTTTGTATGAATATCTAAGGGTACCGTTTGGTCTAGCTAATGCACCGTCCGTTTTCATGCGTGTGATCCAAAAACTAGTTAAGAAGGTAGGTGATACCGCGGTTATTGCATTTATGGATGATCTCTTGCTGCCAACAAATGATGTAAATAGTGGATTAGAACTGCTCGCTAAAGTGCTCGAACAGCTTAGGCAAGTAGATCTAAAGCTTAATATGAACAAATGTTCATTTCTTAAATCCGAAGTGACATTTTTGGGTCATGAAATCAGTTCAGAGGGTGTGAGGCCAGGGAGTAGTAAAATAGATGCAGTTTCGAAATTCAAAACACCCGTTAATGTGCATGAATTGCGCCAATTTCTCGGTTTATGTAGTTATTTCCGAAAGTTTATAGAAAATTTTGCCACATTGGCAAAACCACTCACAGACCTTACAAAAAAGAAAACCGAGTGGGTCTGGGGCGAAGAACAAACATCTAGTTTCAAAATTTTGAAAACTAAACTGTGCTCTCGTCCCGTTTTGGCGCTTTATGATCCAGGTAGTCCTTGCGAAATTCATACAGACGCCAGTAAACACGGGATAGCCGGCATATTACTCCAAACTCAGAAAAGCGGCTATCTTAAACCGGTTTTTTATTTTAGCAGAGTTACCTCTCGTGAAGAGTCAATGTACCACAGCTATGATTTAGAGACATTAGCAGTGGTCGAGTCGTTAAAGCGTTTCCGTGTGTATATTCTCGGTAAGCCGGTGAAAATCGTAACTGATTGTACGGCGGTTCGTCACACACTACAGAAGAAGGATTTGGTGCCTAGAGTTGCTAGATGGTGGTTGGCGATGCAAGAGTACGACATCCAAATCGAATATCGCCCAGGCGAAAGAATGAAACATGTTGATGCTCTAAGTCGCAACCCCGTTGACTCCGGAACTGCTGGTCATGTTGACGTTTGTCCAAGTGTTGCTGAGTCTGTTGAGCCGATTGCAAACGTTAATGTTATTAGCAGTGACGACTGGTATCTGACAGCTCAGTTACAAGACGATAAACTAAAAATTATTATTGAGCAGTTAAAAGTGGGTAATGCTAGTACTGATGTGACGAATAACTATGCTATTAAGAATGATCGCCTTTATAGGAAGACTTTGCATGGTGATAGGCTAGTTGTACCAAACCATGCTAGATGGAGGATGATGCAAAAATTTCATGACCAAATTGGACATGTCGGCTTGAAACGGTGCGATGAGCTCATAAAATCAGACTACTGGTTTCCGAAGATGACTAGATTCATCAAAAAGTACGTAAAATCATGTTTAGAGTGTGCTTACAGCAAGGGAGAGCATGGCAAACCCTCAGGTGAGTTACACCCTATACCTAAGCCGTCTCTTCCCATGGAAATGGTACACATCGACCACCTTGGTCCATTTTGTCGCACAAACAAGGGTTATCAATACATACTCATGATCGTCGATTCGTTCTCGAAGTTCCTTATGGCTCGACCAACTCGGACCATAAACTCAGTTGAAACAGTAGGAGTACTAAAAGACATGTTCAGTTTATTTGGGCATCCGAAGCGTGTAGTCTCTGATCGGAATCTAGCTTTTACTAGTAGGATTTTTAAGGAGTTCTCTTCACTTTACCAGTTTCGGCACACACTGAACGCAATTGCTTGCCCTCGCGCCAATGGTCAGGTTGAGCGCTACAATCGGACCCTATTAGATGCTATGCGCACACGTAGCAAAGACCCTAATATGTGGACTGAATGTTTGCCTGATATTGTATGGGGTATAAACAATACACTGAATGAAAGTTTAGGATATCACCCGTATGAAATTATGTTTAGTCATAGGGGTCGATTGCTTCCTGACATGGCAAGTGAACAACAATCTACATCAGTTCAGGAGAAACGTCTAAAAGCAGAAAAAAACTTACAAGATCAAGCTAAGAAGATGAAACTCCACTATGACAAACGGCACAAACCAGAAAAGGTATTTCAGAGGGGTGATTTGGTTCTTTGGAAGCAGGCACCGACAGGTTCTGCTGCAAAAAGTGTCAACACCAAACTTCAAGTCTTGTACTCAGGCCCATATGTAATTCAGAAGGTTCTTGCCAATGGGAGGTATGAAATTAGGAGTCTAAAAGGCATGAGAGGTTACAAAAAGTTTACAGGTATAGTGGCCGCTGACTCTCTTCGACCCTATCATAGCGCCCCCCCAATGTAGCGAGAGTAGTAGTGATGAAGAGGTTGTCACTAGGGATGATCTCATTGATTTACTAGAGAGCTAATCATGTGTTTTCTATCAATTGTGTCAATTGCGGCGCAATTGTTGCAGGATGGCCGAATGTAACGGAGTACAGAGGAGCGGAGCCTGAGAAGAGATGAAGAGATGCGGCGCAGAGCGGTGCGATGGTGGGTGTGTGCGTGCGGTGCGATGGTGGGTGTGTGCGTGCGGTGCGGAGTGGGGGCACTGTTAGAGTGACCGCGGTGCGAGGCGGACGGTTGATTTTGATATAAGAATTGAATTACATGATTACATTGAAAATATGAGAAACTGTTATTAAATGTTTAAATATTAATTCTATTTTATTTACACCGCAGGAACACGTAAAAATTTAATATTTAAGGGGGCTTCTATACAACAAACGTGATTTTTTGCCGTTTTTATAAATAATGGTACGGAACCTTTAGTGCGCGAGTCCGACTCGCACTTGGCTGGTTTTTACTCAGTATTTTCTCTTTAGTTTATTCAATTTCTTCGTTGAACAGTTTAATTATCACTATTGTTATGAAGTAGCTAGTTGAAAATTACGTAAGGTGTGACCGCACAGAATAATTAATTCGTCTCATTTATAAAACGGAAGCCTACAACGAAGGTCACAGCTGATACTTACCACTTTCGCTGGCTGTCTTCATTTATGCCACTGGCCACTATCCACTGTGGATTTTGAACTGTATAACATTTACCAATAAGGAACTATCACTATGTCTATGACTATGTGATGAAGCCTGTGTTGCCGTAGCACTGGTGGTTATGGATTATGTATGGTAGGTACCTATGATCATTGTCATCAGCCAATTATTAATCTTAAAACGTCTTGATGAAATTTCTAATATTATAGTAATGTCATAGAATATATTATATTATTATATACCTACCCTAAGTTTGGTTCCAATACTAGAATAACATTTCTAATCGTTTTTATCATGATCCCTGCGAGAGAAGACGTGAAGTTCAACGAGTTACTAAAAAGCGCATAGGTACATGGGCGGTCTTGTCGTGCAAAAGATTATCTCCCAGGCAACTTGGGGTTTGATATTTGCAAATGTGATTTGTATAAACAAGTACCTAACAAAAATCTTATTAGTAAAGTAGTGTTAAATGTTGCCTGACTTTTTAATCGTATCACGTCAAAAAAAAAATTGTGCTTTTTTTAACAAAACTTTATCACAATCGTACGTTCAGTCTAAGAATTTGGACTAAGAACAATGTTTGTACAAAGGATCCGATAATTGCCCCTGTAAATGAGACATACGAGGAATTAATAACGATTAAAAAAATCGATACGTACCTACCTCCGTGAACGAAGACGCGTGTAACTAGTAGTCTTGTTTTTATAAACAGGATGCTGCAAATTTGGTAGCGCAAATATATAATGCTACAAACATATTTCAGCCACAGCATCTGTTTAAAAACAGTGTACAATTATGTAAACTACCGATTCCATTGTTCCTAAGAGGGGAAGACAGCGCGAGGGTCACCGCTGCCACCTGCCTTGCCACCACCACTTTCGCTGTCAGTCCCCGCACGGAACACTCACGCGCTACACGCATATTAGGGTTCCTTAGGTGAACACAAAAATCTGTGCGTAAATAACTTTGCATATTTTGTGATACTGTCTTGTCATTCAGATTTCGATGTTTATTTTAACTAACGGGTTTAAAAAATTGTTTTCGTAAATAAATTGTTTGTATGAAGTTTTAAAACATGGTAGCAAGTGTAAAGTGGTTGGTTTTTATTGGGATTACCGCTCTACAGTTTTCTGGTAAGTTGCAATTATCGTCCTGTTTTTTGATCTTCCAAACGTAAGAATTACAGACGTACGTAAATCATGACTCTACTTATTACTTACAATAAAGCAGTTACAAGTAAAGTCTGTATATTGAAGTCTTATATTTAAAATAAATAAATAAATAAAAATCTATTACGGGAGACTTAAATTATTATATTATGTATGTGTAGGTACCTATATTATTAATATTTAATTTACTATGTTTAAATATAGCGTGCATCTGTTTTTGTGTTTTAGGTTAACTTATAACTTACTCAACCGATTGCAATGCAGTTTTCACACGACTAGGCACCGTGAACTTATGATAAAAAAATTGTATGCGGCATGCCGGTATAGGCCATCGCGGGCTTTGATGGGAAACTTCTAACATCAATATTAAAATACCATCGTATACAAAGTCGTGGATTAACGCTAGTATATTTTACGTATGAGAGGAAATATTGATAGGGGAATTTTTTTATGGTACATTAAACTTATCTTATAATAAATGTATCTTATAATGTCTAATAATGATAAGCCTTGATGATTATTTCATAATATTCTATAAACATAATTAGTTAAAAGAAAGTCATTTGACACTAATTATAGTACTTTGAAAACGTTTTACGGATTGATAAATGTTATTTTTACGGATTGATACATTATTGTTTTAGTGGCAGCTACTTGCATCTAGATAAGTACCTACCTATGTTATTTTCTTTCATATTTGACAATGTTTATTTTTTACTCTTTTGTTTAAAAACAATAACTTTATAGGATATTGATCGTAGGATTAAATATAGGTTAGTACTAACATGAATCCTGGTGTACGGTGCCACTTTTATAAATTATTATTTACTGCAGCTGCAAAGATTGAAGAATAATGGAAATCTGACGCGTTAAAATAATTATTGAGATTCGTTGCCAATAATTTAAACCATAATTGTATTGGAATAAAAACTGAAAATTAGTAGGTAGTATGGAAGTGTACGTATTGGAACGTACTGTCTAATGATTAATGGTTGCGTGAATAGTACTACCTGGCTAATATTTCGCTACAATACCCTTAAGTAAGGTCATTAGTTTGCATAATGGTTTGAACTGGCAGAGATTTATAAAGCCGTGCAGACAAATCTGCCATTAATTAACTAAGTCACAATTTTGTATTACATTTCAAGGTATTCAACTCTAATAGCGTCATTGAGGAAGTACTTAGGTAACAAATGTGTAAGTGAGCTCTCGTGATTCAACTTCTTTCCTTTTTTAAAGGTAGGCACTTTAGTAGAAATACGGCAAAGTAGCTGCAGTCGAAGGCCATTAGTCTAACTAGACAAAAATCGTCTGCTGCTGTAGCGGCTTCGACGTAACTAATTAAACTTCAGTAAAACTATAGATAACAACATCCATAATTGTTACTAGACAAAAACAAAGAGCATAGTAATGTTTTGGTAAATGTTATGAGCGAGTGCAAATGTATCGATGTAACCCACGCCTGTAGTTGCATAATTCGAGTAAGTTTGTTTGCAGTGCTCTTTCCTCATCCGTCTGTTGCACGGCACAAAAGTTGTAAAGGTGATGGCGACTTTTTTTAAACGGAAGTCATTTTGGCAGGTCGTCATAACTTCATACTTCAAGGGCTCAGGCTAATCACAACAAGTTATTTAACTCATTTATATTCTGTACCTTGGTAATTTATACTTTATAGTATGCTTTAGATATAAGCTTGGACATAATGTTATAAATATTTATTGTAAATGACCTATTATTACTGCTAATACGAGTAACAAATAATTAATTATGGATTATAAAGGTGGCACTGCTATACGCAAAAACGATGAAAGGATAATCTTATTTGAAACTAATCACTGAGAAAAACAGAATCTTTTTTATTTTTAAGTTCTACCTACATAATATTCTGAAAATACTAAATTATTTTAGTTTCAGACCACAATCGTCCATAGATTTAGAATTATTTTTTTTAAACTTTTGTTTAATAAGTCAAGCTTTCAGTATACAACGGATGTTGATCCGACTAATGAATTTTGAATGAAAACGTAATTTCGTGTGTAGAATACGAAGTTCCTCTAATAATGTAACGTGTCACACACTACTACGAGTATGTGGAGCAGAGCAGCGCAAGCGCATATCTTCGTAGCAGTCACTACGTGACGTTTACAGACTAATTAGCAGTTACTCTGCGACTAACCCAAACTGGTAAGCAGGTTGTGTGAGAAATACAGATTAGTTAGTAGTTACTATAGGGCACAGGCTGCTTAGCAGTTGAATGTTGGCCACTTCCGAAATGCGCTGCCGACATACTTCTAGTATAGTTGCATAACCGTGAACCTCTCACGACCGCGACCCGTCGTGCTTTCTCGACGTTTCGGTTGTTATTGTTATATTCCAGAGTTCACGACAATGCGGAAAAGGTTTAGTTATTTAATTCTAACTAATAAATTCTAACATTATAATTTTGAGTAGATTTTGACATTGTTTAATGCTAATTAGCGTTCATCGACATATTTATGCTCGGAAATAAGTACCATGTACAGATTTGAAAGTTGGTAGATTATTATTACTTGTCTAATAATTTGTAATGCCACTAACAGTGCTTAATTTTTTAGTATTTATATTCTGTTATATTTATAAATGCTAACCAAATGTCGCTATAAGTTCTAAGTTCTGTAAGTTGGGCATTGTTACATAAACCACATTAATTAGCTAAATAAATAACCCTCAATGCTAGCTAGTACGTCAAATTGTATACTTTTTAATTAACAAAGGAATGAATTTTGTATGTTTTATTGTTTAGCTGCTAATTATCTGTCATTTAAATCCCTGCCCTTCACATTAAACACAGGTTTAAGCAACAAGTTAATAACCTTATGAATTAACTTTGACCCTAATAGAACAGTTGTTGCTAAAGAGATGGTAATGGAAATGATGTTTCAATATATTCGTAAGAATTTACATGATTTATTAATATATTATTATATCGTGTTAAGTGAGTTTTATAACCATTAACCCTGAACAAACATTTAAGTATGTTGATAGATCTGAATTTTTTTTTTATTTGTGATAACATCAGCTTCAGCTTCCGGTTTTGCTGGTACCTATGTGTGTGTGTGTACATATTTTTATATGCTTCGATTTGACTATACCTACTTGTGAAATTTATAACAACCTTCGATTAGTACCGACCATTCAATTCATACCCGTACGTTTTCTCTGATTCCTATTTTCATTCTAAAATCACAACCGTATTCCTACGACATGCAAAACCTCCGCATGTTTTAAATAATGCCAATGCCAAATTTGAATTACTTTGAACTTGGAGCAATGTCAAAATACGTAATCCAGTATACACTATACAAGTATACAGCCTATAGTTATACAACAAACGGTAACAACATTCACGCGGCCTTTTCTTGCAACGGCACTGGGCATGAGTGGCATTTTGGTTGGTGAGTTGGGGCCTATATTATAACTTGCATGTGGTAATTTTTTAATACTTATATCAATTATAGTATACTGATGAATATAGATCCTCCATTGATATAGTGTTCAGCTTTGATGATGCGCGCTGGATCATTGTCTACGCAGAACTAATCCCTGGCATTGGTAGGGTACGTAAAACAGATATCAAACGGGGTTTATAATAATATCATGGTAATAGGCTAGAGACACTGTGTTAAGTTTAAGTGACCATTTTAATGCATAGCATGAATTGAATGCTAACAACGTAATTTTACATAAACGGAGCTTTGAAACCTCTCAATCTTTAGTATTTGTGAATGACTATGCAATATATAGACGCAACGTAACGATAAAAGACACCCACAGAATAATAAAACATGGCTAGAATTTTATTATAACACTTGCAAGATACGTTTATATGGAGTTTTCAACTTTAAGCTCTTGTAAGATACTATTATATATATTATAGAGTTATTAAAATATGTATGGTGATGGTTGGCGATGTCGATACGATGATCAATGTAATTCGCACTTTATTTAATCGATATTGATCACATTATGTTGTGTGGTTTGGTTACCTACTTAGAGATATTATAACGATACTTATTCTACGGTGCGTGTAGCCCAATTTCATAATTTCAGTCCTAGTCCAGTTGACTAGATTTCTTGGCTCCACGCATCGATATTAGAATTAGAATGAGAATTAGAATTATATATTAAAAGACATATTTATTTGATAGAACCAATAATTCGAAAATTAACCATGTCGAGGTATTTCATAATTATATATTTTGAAATTTGTTTGTGCGCGAATTAGACCCGTTATTAAGTAGTTAATAATTAAAACATTAACCAAATCGCGATTGTTAATGCAGCTACCTATTGATCTTATGCTACTGGTGAAAGAAGCTACAGTTAGCTTGTTCGCATTCACATTTCAAATAGCACAAGAAATTAGTCAATACCTTGAAGCAAGACAGCATTGTGGGAAATCCAGCAACGCAAGATCCTTCACCAGCAAACTTTGCGTATGGAAACGAGGTCATCCATAAGCGGTGCAGGTTAATGAGTCAGTGCGATAGGTTCCAAGTGATCGGTCGTTACGACACTTTCACTGATGAATTCACTTTTGTACTTTCCATCGAACAGGCAGAAGTAATCTGGTTTACCATCGTTATGTAAGTGGTATCGATGAACTTTACGTTTGTGATGTTTTCCTGGTCTTATGTGAGCGGATTGTGCGCGCGTGTGTCATAGATATTGACATATGATTGATGTGTTGATCTTACAATGTTCTTGTTCATTTTGGAGTTCCAGTCATTTCACGGTTTTTGTAACAAATATTTCAGGCTCTGAAGCTGTGGTCTTGGTAAGATTGGATGTTCAAAAAATATTAAGGTACAATAGAGACCATAGCAGTGACGATTATCGATGATGGCGATTTATAATAGTATAATAGCAGCAGAACTAACCCGACTCTTGTCTGCATAGGTAAACCCTATATTTTAGGGTGTTTAGTTAGTTTCAAATAATTTGAATCTCAACGCAATTAATAATTATAAAATAGTGCCTAATTCAAATTCAAGGAAAATGTTAATGTTTCTAATTAAATACCTGTTACCTAATTTTAAACCATTAATCAAACAAGACAAGAAACACTTCATTGCTAATGCATATTTTTTGCATTTATAACCCAGGCTTGTTGATTGGCCTGCCTCGATAAATAGCACCGCTGTGCCAGTTCACGAAGAAGCAACACCATGCAGTTAATTGCAGTTCCGGTTCGTAGTCAGTAAATTATTATACACAACTGATAGATACGATACCTAAAATAAGAAAACTAAGGAAACTATTGCTACTGTTTGCTTGAATGGATACTGTATTCTTATTTCTGTATTCTTAAAAAACTCACCATGAATGAAATCGCGAGTAAAAAAACTGCTAGAGCGTTATAAGAATGTTAGGAATGACAAGAGTAATGCATTTTTTCAAGCAGCTGCCAACTGGCCTGAGGATAAACATTGTTATCCTAATTCTAGCTTCATTAATTATGACGATGTAGATAAAGATAATACAAACATATGTCCACAATATACATGTGCAATGTGATATGATAACTGACTCTCAAAGAATTCGTATGTTTAGTAATTGTAATTGTTCGGGACAATCAGAGCGCAAAGCTGTTGGGACTTGCGTCTTTATTTGTACATACTTGCCAACAGTCAACTAAGTAAGTTAATAGGTATAAATTAGGCGAACATTTTGTCACTTTGTCGCAATATCAAGCGTGTGGTGTTTTATCACCTACTAGTAAAAAACATAGAAATATTTAATTAGAAAAGGTACGCCAGTGGATAAATTTCGTATGAATATATGCATTTTTCAACGAAGTAATGACTCTAGCTTGTTGGATTGGAGGGCCTTGTTGGTCGCATGTCAAATGTTACATTACGACATAACAATTTAAAGTTACAACGGCATTTACAAATTGATCGTGTCCATTATGTTAGAGGACGATATGTAGGTACCTACAGCATTATAGCGTTGTGCTTTACTTCTTGTAGCTCTAATATGCATACAAAATGTAGTCTCTAGCTCCCTAGCTCACATGGATATCTCCCGACCATTGAGGATCAGCTGTAGATCTAACACCCAAGTTCTCACTAACAATGTAACCATATCCTTATATTGCGAAACAACTTGATGGATTTATCTAAGACTTCATCTCAGAAGAAACTCCAATGACCCCATTCAAGATTACAGATGCTATTTTACCAAAAACAGGGGTCTTGCAAACAAGAAAGAAATTGCTACGTTTCAAGACTTTGACACTGAAGATCCCGGTAAAATGTCACCGTGGTAATATTGCCTACACAGGTGCTTTATGGAATAACCGATTTTCCACTTATTACAGGGTCAAAGACACAACAGAATCCCCAGAAATCTCAAAGGGAGAAGAAGCCACAGTCCGTGCAGGATCTATTCAACACCACGTCATGTATCCCGCCTCCCTACCGGTGTCCACATCCCAACATGCAGTTTTACCTATACACCAGGTATGTCCCATCATCTAACTAAACTATGACTGTACCTATGTACTAATGTATGTGGATAGTTGATTGAATCAGGCGGTATATATCTATTAGGTAGGTACTACCTATATAAAAGCAGAAACTGACTGAGTGACCGTCTGATCGATTATCGCACTAGAACCAGGAATATTGTACAAATATAAGAAATAATTTTCTCTAAAAAGCGTCTGCTACATTAATAATTATGAGTATACGTATATGACCGAGGAAAAAAAGAGTAAGTATTGAAATTCAAGACCCAAAATACTCGTAGTTGCTATTTCGCTCTCGATACGTATGATCGTATTGTATCATTGTGTTATGTTGCGACGTGTTCGACTGTTCGTATCGTGTTGTATCGTGTCATGGCGTGTCGTGTCGTGTCGTGTCTCGAAGCGGGACGCTACGCGTTGTGCTCTATGATAATTGCGTATTTGCGCTGGAAATATAGACTTCCAAGCCATAAATGAGAACTTATGTGTGAAATGTAGATAAATGCTATAATTTAGTTCTGTCTTTTCAGGATTTATGTTTGTAAGATTAACACCACATTTTTCAATTGATTTTCAGAAAAACGCAAGAAAAAGGAGAGCATATTAATACCCTAGATAATGACTCCCTGGCGCGCTCCCGCTTCAACCCAAGCCACCCCACTAAGGTGGTCGTCCACGGGTTTGGAGGACGCAGGAACCTGTCCCCTAGCACGGACATGAGGAAAGCATACTTTACTAAAGGAAACTATAACATCATCATAGTGGACTATGGCTCGCTGGTCAAAGAACCGTGTCTCAGTCAGGTAAAATTCAGGTCAAAAAAAGCCAGGTTTTATGGTTCATCTACTACCTACATGGTGGAAAAATTGTTTAAAATCTTAACATTTATGGATCTTACTATATAATGGAATAAATTCTGTAGTTTAAATAAGTTTCTATTCCTGACAAAGCTACAATAACTTTTCCTGAAAATCAGAGAAAAAAAGATCTTCGTCTTCAAAAATTAAGTCCCGCGCTACTCAGTTTACTATTTATAGAACTTTTATTTTTGAGCAGCTTTGGTTACCTAAGCGATCGTGTATCCAATTATGGTTTTTACTAAAAAGCTCTCATGAATCACGTCATACTTTGCTATTTGGGTCGCCGTTTATAATAAGAAAAAAATTAATTCAATTTAATTTGTTTACCGGACTGTCGACCTCAAAAAGAAAGTTGCATCACACTCAGTCGATCCGCATAATTCACGACCAACAACAATCTACGTAATAATCTCAGTGATTGTCTCTTGCTCTATAATTTTGTAACGTGTCATTGTTTTCGGTAGGTACCTACGAGTACATTCGAATGCGCATCAATTTGCATTGTGTTGGTACTTACAGGTGGTAACCTGCCATTAGATGTAACAACTGAATTGCTTAGTCTTTGTGCGGCAAGTCTGGTGCGGACAGACAGTTTCTGGCAAGCAATTTAATAAGGCCTATTGTTCATCCTTTGCTGGATATCTGCTGAAAGATAGCTCGAATGTTTTGTATAGTCTATTCACCGATCTGGAAATTACATTTGTCTTTGTCTGCAATGTACCGTAACTACTACTCGTAGAACTGCGGCGCTAAAATGATTCCTGCTTTAAGATACCGTGCCAAGTCCAACCTAACCAGAGTAACCAGTTCAGCATAGTCACATTAGTCACAGAATAAGCAGTTGGTACTAAGTAAAAGTATTTACTAGCATGTGCTGATGACGTCATGAACGGAAAGGAAACGATGAAAAATGAAACATGACACAATGAAGGCAATATTAAGTTACTGGCTGTTAGTATAAGACGGGCCTAAAATAGGTTGAGGAACACTTATATATCTGGGCTACTGTTCTGTCCTCGTGTACTAAATTACTATAGCAGCGATTAAACTGTTTCAGATTGACTGGGCTCCTAGGTTTGCCGGTCTATGCATCGCACAACTAGTAGAGTACTTGCAGTACCATCCCACTAAAGCAGTGCCCCCTGAAAAGATCCACACTATTGGCTACAGCGTTGGCGCTCACATACTCGGTCTGGTCGCAAACCACCTCTCCAATGGGAAACTTGGCAGAATCACTGGTAGGTGTCACTCAAGAAAATGTTAGCTAGATAATAAATAATAATTAGTAATATAAAGAAATATGCCCGTCAAATATCGATCTACATAGTAATACTTGAGAGCAAAATGGGGCAGTGAATAATTGTCTTATTGTGGGTACAGTGGGTAGAACAGATATTATGGCAATAAATATAGGTGCACGATTACTAATAGAGATTACCTATATTAATCGTATAGAAGTAATGTATAGTCATGTCATGACAGGGCCCTTGTTGACCTTGAGACGACAACCCAACTATTAACTAGATTAATACGGATCTAATTGGTGCACAAATTAATATAAACATATATAATTTGGACATACGAGTACCTCGACGTTTCAGCCGAGTTACATCGACCGTGGTCACGAGAAGACTAACAACCTAACGGCTTACTTTCAGTTTTTTTTTAATAGGCATATATCTCTTGAAATTCTTATAAGAATATAATTTTGTTCAAATTGTCAGCCTGGTTTACCGAATATTTTGGGATAACGGCTCAGACGATGAGATCCTCGCAAACCGGTAGCACAAGTTTCAACCTAAACTTTGAAATGCAATTCTTTCAGGCCTAGACCCAACAATCCTTTTCTACATGGGCAACAACCGCTCCCGAGACTTGGATCATACGGACGCCTTGTTCGTGGACATCCTTCACACCGGTGCCGGCATTCTGGGGCAGTGGGGTCCGAACGGCCACGCTGACTTCTACGTCAACGGGGGATCGAGTCAGCCTGGCTGCGCGCATGATACTATTTTCCGTAAGGCATTTGTTATTTGGAAGATGGAAGATGGAAGATGGAAGAAAGGAGCCTGATCAGTCACGTGCTTCAGTGCCGCGAGTAATGTCTTCAGGAGCGCTTCCATTTATAGTACAGATAGTACGTGATGCGATAATTGGAACTCGACCTTTACGAGTTACGATACAAGATTGCCACTTTTGACAAAAATGTTTGGTATTTTGTATACGGCGTGATCAAATAATACAATGTGACAAATTATATTATAATTACTGCAATTACTGCAATGCTGCATTGGGTAAGAGGTGAAAATACAAGCAGTATAAGAG
This sequence comes from Hylaea fasciaria, assembly GCA_905147375.1. Lineage (NCBI taxonomy): Eukaryota > Metazoa > Arthropoda > Insecta > Lepidoptera > Geometridae > Hylaea > Hylaea fasciaria. The sequence continues at coordinate 6,832,255 of LR990201.1, forward strand.
AAAACCGGTTGTGGTAATCGGTTGTAAAGACTTGGCATTACGGAAGTTATTATCCAAGAACCAACCTTCGCCTACCTCATAACTGGTACAGTAGTTTAATTTATACTCGAATTGCAATATAACTTACTTTATATTTTAGCAGTTCCGATTATGCGGCGAATATTTAATTATTATGGCATTGAATTTGAAAATGTTGAAATTAAAAATCGTTTGAACTTGGTTACAATGCCACCTATGCGCTGACTACTGCACTACCAAGTAATTCACTTCGTGAACCACCATCAACCAAATGTAAGTCTATAGGTTCACTAGATGGCGCTACACGTAGGGAAGTTAGTTTCTGCGATATTTACAAGAACATGACGCTATATTAATCAAGAAACTTCCAATATATAATACGAAGTAACGAGAGGCCCACGACACAAACCTATTTCGATAAGATTCCTAGTTAAAAATCCCGTAAGTATATCTAGTCTGATAAGATTCCCATTTATAATTTGTTACTCGAAACAGGGGTCGAATTGCTAGGTATACAACAATGCATTGCCGCAAGCCTCCTTTGGTGTTCTCAGTGGCAGCAGCGCGACATTTGACGCCTCGCAACTAAGTCTATCTACTTAGTATGATCGACCTCATAATAATATATTATGTCGTTCATTTGTTGTTCGATGTACAAAAATACATTATACCACATAACGTAAAATAGTACCTAATGATATTTAGTTGGAAAAAAAAACTAATTATGCGTGTCGTTGTAATTTTGAAACAGATAGACTAATCAGATTAGGTAACTAAATTCACGAAAACAATAAATGGCAGTTAAATCACCAGAGAACGTGGAATAAAAACCGATACACATTTAGGCATATGATAACTAGCTGTTACCCACCATTTCATCCTCATTTAAATGGGTAACGGCTGGTAAGAATATAATGTGTGCATTTTGTAAACTTGACTAAATCAATATGATACGACTATGTCAATCAGTCATAATTATCTACCTTGAACCACATACTCTTCAATAAATATCGATTCATAATTCACCTTTTTGAGCACCGTTGTGATTGCGCTCTTTCGATATCTTTAAATTTTGCCCACAGAAACTCTATCGTGCGACCACACCAAGGTGACTCCCTATTTCATAGAGTCCATCAACAGCCGCAGCGGGTTCTGGGCTGGTCCTTGCACCAGCCTGTTCTCGTACCTCATTGGGTGGTGCGAGCCCAAGGACACGGAGTATGTGCTGATGGGAGAACACGTCACACACAAGTAAGTGTGTGTTAAAAGATACGAAAAATTATACTATGTAAATCATTTATAGAGAGCTACTTAGGTAAGTACTTCTTACCAATATTTTTATTAAACGGTTGGATCCATGTTTTTAAATATGAAATCATGCGCTGTGGATGGATGATGAAGACGATGATAGCCTTTATGTTATTCCATGGTGCATAAAGTATAAAATAAAAATTTTAAAAGAAAAAAGCGGCCAAATTCGAGTCGGACTCGCAAGCGAAGGGTTCCGTACCATTACCAATAAAAACGGCAAAAAACAAGTTTGTTGTATAGGAGCCCTCATAAATATTTTGTTTTATACTATTTGTTGTTATAGCGGCAACAGCAGCCCGGCAATGCCCCATTCGACAAACAAACAACAATAACCAATAAAATCCGTATCGCGTTTCCGCATAGTGGTAACAAAGATACCACTCCAACTATGAAAATATGATGTACCTATTGTATTGATTAAATTTTCTTTTTGCAGTGCCAGAGGAGTTTACTACGTAACGACGAACGCCAAACCTCCTTACGCACGAGGCTTCCCCGGCAAGTCGAGGCGATTGAGAAGATCGTTCATTCCTTACAGTTGATGTGAACTATCTTTTATGTAGTGAAGCAAACTAAATACTATGGGAATAGGGTCGGGTAACCATTAGAACAAATGTATCTCGTTTGCCGGTGCACGGAAGCGCTCATAATAGACTTACCACAAAATATTTTAACAAGAGTTGAACAGATGTCTAAACTTTCGCACCACAAATCGACGTCTAACACGCGCGTTGTCTAACTCAATAACAAATTCACAAGTAAAATTATCAGAATTTACAGGGGTGAGTGAGACGTCTGTTCAACTGTTGTTTATACTTTTGTGGTAAGGCAGATGTTCTTCGACGCGCTTATTCTGTTCTTGCCAACAATGCGCATAAGTATAGATGTCGGGAACAACCCAGTATGAGAAACTCGGAAAAATTCCATGTCTTCAAAATTATTCCATGTTTCAATTAGGTACCTACTTACTCCGGTTGACTACATTATTTGGTACAGGACGGTTTGATTGACTATAATAATTAGAGACTAGGATTATGATCGTTTTCATTTACGATATTGAAGCTATATAGGTAACAAAAATGACTAATTAAATAATACCTACATTAAATGTCTATGTATAGGTACTTGCACCACGTAAATTATTTTCACTTAATTATTATATTCGTTCATTTTTGTTTGGTAGTCCATTGCATTATTTAAATTTGTTTTGTCATTACATTACCTGATTAAATGTATATTGCTTGAGAGATGGATTGAGTGGTGAAGACGCCTAAGTGTCAGTGTGATAATTGTATCAGGGAAATTAAACACCTATTAGGAAGTTTGTGATATTTGTTAAGTTATGTGATTCCCATAGGAACGTCGGTTAGTTAATTTAATATTTATAGTATTAGTTTCAAATCTTAGGTAGTAGTTACAAAAATGCTCATAACACAAAGTTACCTTTATATAATACAAAGTAACGTTATGTATTATTTTATAACATCTAGAAGCCTTCTGTAGAACTCCAAGATAAAAGTAGTAATGTATGTTTTGAACTCGGGAGATAAAACGTAAAAATAGTAACTATTATACTTAATAAAACGATTGGTTAATTTTAATCATATATTATTAGGGAAGATAATGTTACAAAATATTTTTTAACAACAAGAAAAGATAGTACCTACTTGTGTTAAGAAATCTAAATTTTTCTAAAGTGACTAGAAAATGTAACTTATAATGTAGTTTATGAAATAAGTAGATATATCTACCTACGTTTTAGACAGTTTAACATTATTCTTGAATTACGAAAATAACATTTTTACAAGTAAATAAAAATGTGTTGCAATAAGCTGAGTCTCTATAGTAAGTAGGTAATATTGGTTGTTCCAACTTAAAAATATACCATACATAGCTTAAATAAGTAAACAAACATTAAGTTTACCACCAATTGTATTTTTTGAGTTTCACTATGAACTGGATATACTTATTATAATCGTTCGTAGGACTTTCAGCATAATATCTAATATACAATTGTACATATAAATCTCATATTTAATGCTCAAATTAGACCAGAACTTTATACGGTGATGTTTCTTTGCTATCGCAAAATGAATAGTACAATGTCATTAAATAATAAACATATAGTATTTTCTAGTAATTAAAATACGTTAACATCTATTGTAATAAATGTATAAACATTGAAACACATCCTCTTTTTTTATTCTTTGTTTTTTATATATAACCACGTGACTAAGTAACTGCACAGCTGCAATAGCCCAAACATGCGAGCTCAAAAAAGAGACAAACCCGGAAAAAATAAATAGTTGCAATTTCCCTTCGGAATTCGGTGGGGAGAGTCTGGTTAGCCTAAATTTTGTTTTGCGAAGAAACGACCCGTTACGTTATCCGCCATTTGAATTGATCAAATTGTAACAATCCGATACGAAGTGCAACGTAAGTATATTGTAGTTATTTAAATACACGCTAATGATTTTATAGGCCCGTACGAAACTTATTTATTACCTATGCAATAATATACCGTTTATATAAATGCTATAATTAGGTAGGTATATATAATCGAAGTTGACATTTATATTTTAACTAAGTTACTCATTGGTAGGTAACATAATGAAATATTTTTATAGATACATCACAATTATAACTTATTCAGCTTATATTAACAATAATACTAAAACATCTTTTAGATAACATTATATTTTATTTTGTCTACCACAAGTTTGTTACATAATCAATATTTTTTAAACATTTATGAAAGATCAAATGAATAATTTGAACATTTATGTGAATGACATTAGATTGGAAAATTATGACGAAATGTGCAATCTACTGTGAGTTATGGATTGTATGTGTGCATGCAGTGTAGTTTTGAAAATATAGGTTAGCAAAGACTAATGGTAAAGTAATATTTAAAAGTAATATTAAAATACCTAACGCATCGCTTTTAAGGCTAACGTATTATAAAAATTGTTTATGGGCATATTAAGTAAATACATAAATGTTTTGAGTTCCATCTAAATGAAATGAATATTAAAAGAAACCATTTGACTGCAAATTCATTCTAATACATTTAAATCTTTTGTCTAGTCCGTTGAGAAAAAGGCAATGAAATTGAGAAATATATATAAAAAATATGAATAAAGCGACGATAACTTATTTACAGCTGCGTTTGCTACCACGACTTTAAAAGCAAATCCTAAATGGAATCTAATCAGTAATTGACAAATTGGTTTATTCTTGCTATAATTATATTTTAACATTAGAGTACTATAACTACTACCTATGTATGACATTAAATATTTAACTGGTAAAAAACACGTCTCAAGAAAAGTAATACAATACTATAATATGTATTAATCCAAATTAAATCAATATTAACGACAAAGTATATTTAGTAAAATTCTACTGTAAAATCGAAAAAATGAGATATACTATTTAAGTGACATAATAAAAAATAAAAATAAAAAACATCGTATAATTAAACCTCTACCACACTTTCTTATCTTGCAATGCTATCTATATTATGTTATTTTATTGTCTTTATACCCGCCAACATAGTATTTACAATTCTTTACATACTAAAACTACATCGAAGATATTGTCTTATTGTTAAACTATTAAATATTTGTTACATTCATTTTCTTATAATATAAACAACTACTGGCGCTTCAAGAAGCTTTATTGTCGACACAGCCTTACAGAGTGAGATCACCTCACAATGTTTCTAAATTATTGTCTAACCTTATAACGATTCGATTAATAATTAATATTATGAGCAATTTTGTTCAGCAGCAAAATATCTAGAACTTGGCACCTATAAAACACTTAAATAATACAACACTATAAAAAAACATAAATAGAAATCCAAAAATATATAATAGCAGAATCCGAAACAAACATTATAAAAAGTAATATTGTAATACTACTTTCTTATAGTTTGAAGGTACTATTTCAAGACAGTTAAGTTCAATACACGATTCAGGGTGACACTGCAATTTTATGAGCAGGCGTATTTACCATCAGTAGCACAGTATTTTATATAATAATATTATGTACAAAACTTGCTCTGTTGTAAAGAAATATATATTCTAATGGAAAACTTACAAAGCTTTGGCGTATATAGTTCGAACAGGTCTATAGTTTACATATTATAATATAAATAGAAGAGCCACTTATCCATTACGTTACTAATTTATAACGGTGCACATCAACAAGTGGATGGGGGATCATGATACCCTTATCGCCATTGAAATTGGACACTGTGAAAATTATCATTACAAATTATTTATATTATTGTATATAATATTATAACATTACATCTGCTATATACCTATTTTAAATTACAAATGATATTTATTTGCACGATTCCCAGCCAATACTCTACTATTGATAATATTTTCATATAAATGTATAATATCTTGGTGGAATTAATTTAATTTAATAATAAATATATTATTAAATTGTTATCATAAAAGAACTCATATATAATTATGGTACTAATACATAATGTTACCAATATATAAAGTGTAAAAGAGATCTGTAATAAAGATATGTTATTTGAAACGCCTACAATGATTGATATGACATTAAAGATAATGAAATATACATATTTTGTATAAATAATTATATAACTACCAGATACCTACTATTTTCTTTTCGTGATGTTGTTATTTTAATGAGATGTTTGTTTATTTATTTATTGCTCTTGCTGGCCATAAGAGAACTATGGCTTTTATATTCAATTGCTCTTAAATTATCTTCTGTAATTGCCATTCAAATACTTGTCATGATAACATTACAATGCATGAAATGTATGACAAATTACAAATTATTACAAGTGAAATTCATTATATCTGGTATTAAAATGAATTACATAATTATTTATACAGTAGGTACAAATTACTACACACACTCAAATAGTTATACTTCAAAATTTATTCAAAATATTTTACATCGCAGAATTGACGGCGTAGAGATTTCTTTAAAATAACATTATTGCTTTTTTACAATAATAACTAATGCTACGGTTAATATTAAATAGTTCACGGAACTCAGCAAACATAATATAAGTAGTGAGAAACCATCTTGATACTTGATTGATACGTTCTATCGAAAATTACTTTTATAGTGAGTGTTTAGCGTGCAGGTGATCCATTTTTAATATAAAAAAGTAAAATAATTACCAATGTCACGATTCAGAAGTAAGAAATATTATGTAGTTATTAAAATGCAGATAGTATATAAATTAGTGGGCGTAGTTTTTTAATTATTTTTCAGTTTTAATTTAACATTAATATTCAATATGAATTTTATTAAGTGAAAAAGAGCACAAGTCAAATAATTTCACTGGTTTAATTAAAACACTATTTTAAATAACTGCCCAATCAGTTATTATTTTAAAAATAACAGGCACTGTAAAATGAAACTTGGGCCTTATTTTTGACATAGAAAATTACTTGTGCCATGTTTTATATTAGTATGCAATTATATTTGGTTGTTTTGTTCTATTCATTACCTGTTAAACATTTTTGATGATAATTCTCACTGATGTCCAATGGAGATACCCGAATATAATAATTTTACTTGTTAGCCTAAGTTAATTCCAAATCTAAAATTATCGTTAAATATTGTCCATTATACAGACTTACATGATAAGTACATTTTTCATAATATTTATTGTCTATTACATTAATTTTATATTATTTTAACAAGTAATAACATACAAAGTGTACACATTTCCAATATTACAACTACAACACATTATCATGTTTAAACGCCTTAATGTCCCTAACATATTATTCTAAAATTTTAATATACTTTTTAATGAACGTATATAATATTATGTACTCAAAGTATACATTAATACATTATTAGTACATCTCCAAATATAACCACTGCGCCACAATATAACCATCCCAATAATGTTGGGGTGGTAAATGAAAAGCTATGCTGATAAGTGGATGTTTTATTATTATTTATTTTATATATTCGTATTAAAGAATTTTAAATGACAGTCACATTTTAAAACCAATTAACTACATGTTAAATAGCCCGTATCTAATATTGTCATTAGCCATATTATTTGTTTGAGCATGATTTGGGCTTTTTACGGATATCGAATCTATGTATGTCAAAATTATCTATTCTCAAGTTATTGAAAAAATGAAGAAAAATATTGTTTGATCCTCAAAATTAACTTTAAAATATTATAAATCATTGGTATTTTGAAAGAGATAAAAAGTTCACATACTCGTAGTTAGAATGTACTTAGTATCAAATATTAGATTTTTTCCTACTTGTGCATGCATTAACAAGTGACTTTGGTCTAAATTGATTCCAATCAAAAATTATTGTCTCGCTTCATCAGTCACTCTAGTTAACTAACAGTCATACACATCTCTTGAGCAGCCTTCCCTATGAACTTTGGTAGTAGATATCATATAATCACAATAATAAACTAAATGTTAACCGAGTTAGTGAGAAAGCATTTTGAGTATCTACTTACTTAAGATGAGAAAATTTGCCTTAAGAGTATATTTTTATCACACTATTATTATAGGTGTCTTTCATTAATTATAAAGTTACATTGATACCATTTTTGGAATCATAATAATATTATTATACTTATTTAATTATTTGATTATAATATAATCAAATAATTAAATAAGTTAAATAACGTAAATTGCGAGTAAATGCCTGAATAATAATAATAATAATTAATTCATGCATAATTTAGTCATTTACGCAGAACTATTGTTGTTAGTTGTTGTTGCAAGTAATTATCTACGTAGCGAATATTTACAGCTGCTTATGAATATTATTTTTTGATTAGTTGGTTTTATACTAAAAATTCACACACAATTTATATCTAAAAGCTATATTTTATCACAAACGCATTTTTTCGATTACAGAGCTTAGAGGTTATATACATACATGTTTACATTTATATATTATATTGTTATACTACTACCTAAATATCAATCGTTACAGCAAGTATCAAATTATACTAAATTAATTGAACTTTTTTTGTTTTAGTTATGACTTCGCACGGCTTGTGCATTTAGCCAGTGTCAAGTATTTTATTAGAATTTATGCACGATTCGTTCAATATATTATTAGGCCGATGTCACACGCGGTGTCGCTCGTTGACTTGTTGGTATGCCAAACTCGTGTTGACTGTCGATGTCAGTGTGTCTAGTGTGAGTTTTGACAATTTATTTACGCGCTCGGTCCGTTTAGCGTAAACTTGAAATTGTATGGAATAAGAGCAGCACCATCTAGCGTCAGTCGGTTAGTCACTAGATGGCGCTGCTCTTATTCCATACAATTTCAAGTTTACGCTAAACGGACCGAGCGCGTAAATAAATTGTCAAAACTCACACTAGGCACACTGACATCGACAGTCAACACAGTTAGTCCACTTCGTTACTGTACGCAGCGGGAACATAGTACTTATCCTTTATTTTGTACTGGGAACCGCATTGCAGACCGCCCGCACGATGAACTGACCACACTCGCGAATAAGGGCTACTAATAGCAGGAAGTTTATTCAAGTAAATGAATAGTAACTGTTCATTAAATATATATTTTAAATTTTAATGGTTATCATATTCCAAGTTTAAAAGAGAATGTGTTTCAATGTAAGTAGGTAGGTGTATTAATAGTTAACTTCCTGAAACTGAAAAAGAAATTAAATTATGTATAATTGAACCCTACATATTATTTTATTTAAAGTAAAACAAGTTATTTTATCTGAATAATAATCAACAACAATAAACGTATCAATAAATAAATTTAAACTAAAGATTATTATATTTCTTTACATTAGTATGTATTAATAACACAAAATATTACAACATTTTTCTATAACTCAGCTTATTTTGCGAATGACTACATTACATACTTCCCATTAAAATATTATTACAACTTTAGCTACTCTATCTTCAGTAGGTAGATATACATAATATTACACCCAAGTATTCGTTTTGGTTTATTCACTATAGAACAATTTTAATATTTCGTAAATATATTTTTTTATAAACATTTTACAACAATTTTATGAAACTTAGTAACAAGGACGAGAGTTAATTTCTATGAAATAAATAACAGTGAATGTCGCAAAATAATATCTAGGTATCGAGATCGCTAAAGGCTGCTAAAATATCCTTTTATGATATGCAAATGTAATTTATATACAAACATTTTTACAAGTAAGTGCGATAGACTAACTCAAATATAAAATAGGCACGGTACACAACAGAAATACAAGTTAACGAGGTAACAGTCACTAGAACGCTTAGAAGCTATTGATATTAATATAAGCTAAGGTGTCGATTTTAATTTTTTGTATGCCACGAAAACATTGTATACTATCAAAAGATGACCAGACATCGATATTGGTATACAAATACGTCTAGAATAATTTTAAACGTACAGAATGTCTGAGTGCAATTACCCCATGTAGGTCTTGAAACGAATGAAATGAATAGTAACATAATTATTATATCTAAACCGTGTTGCGTAAACGACACGGTGAAAGTTAAGCGGATACTATCGCGAGAGAAACCTTCAAAACCTACTAAAATAAACATCGAAATTGCTAGAGTCGAAGGTTCTTTGAAATAAAAGAGGGATTATAGGCGTTCATTAGTTACGAGCTGACATTTGCAAAAAAAGCCAAAGATAGAACTCCTAGACCACACCATACACCTTCAAACCGAGATCGAAGTAATTGATACTTCTGAATTTAGTCGTATAATAACGCATTCGCATTCTACTGGGGTAAATGCGTTCAGACAATGCACAAACGCTATTTGAAGTTTAATATGTGCCATCATCGGTCAAGTCTGCGTAGGCTTGAGCTGGTGGCTGTACCTGCTCGGTCTGATAGTAAGCGCCAGAGACGAAGGGGTTGTTGGGAACATGTTGTGCGGTGGCAGCCGCGGGTGCGGGTGGCCGCGGTGGAGCTATGGCCCCGTATGCAGGTGGGTCGGTGCCTTTTAGAGGCGCAGATGCCTTCTCCGTCTAGAAAGATAAACGTGTGTTGATATTGCAGAACATGAAGCTGTTCTCTTACAAAAGCACTCTCGCTAGACGTGCCGGTGACTCCTCCACCACGGCTGGAGTTCGGACGACGCGAACATACGCTACTATATAGGAACATGACGACAATAAAGTGGACCTCCACCTTATAATATGGTGTTGTGAATTACTTACAAAAGTAGTCTCGTGTTCACCAAGCTTCCCGTCGAGAGGTCCCTCTTCGACCGGCGGCTCGGCCCATGGCTGGAGTTCGCCCGACGCAAATATACCGTATATGGCTATACCGATAAAGTGCACCGTAGCCCCCATCAGGAATACCTCGCGCCACTCTTCTATAGCTTTGGCATGTATGCTCTGTACAAAAAGCGGTAGAATATGAGGAGTTATTCGTAAACTGTCTTCATTTAAGTTTTATTTAAGAGTTTAGAAATGAAACCTACTTTGATTTTGTCGTAGCTAGTAGGTATTCTTATCTGTTCCACAAAAATCTGTTTTCAAACATTGGCAATAAATACAGCAGTACCCCTAAACTTTCATACCCCACACTGCAATGGTAGCCACTCGTGCGTGAGACTTTCGAACGCGGCCGTTAATAAAGTGCTCAACGAAATATACCTACCTACTGCGTGCGACGCATCGTCGCGCACCCACAAAGCACCTCATTCCATATTCCGAACGCGATTCGCGCCTACTCGATTTCCTTTTTTAAATTAGCCACGGCCGAGTGTCCTTTTTGTTTCGCGAACTCTCGTGTTCGAGAATGCGATACCCTAGTAGTACCCCACTGTACCCCCACACAAATTCGTGGGGGACTGTCACATCAAAGTTTTCAATAAAACGCACGAATTGAAATTTCAAAAAAGGTTTCGGGTTATACAAAATAAAGTTTAAATGAACTGGGTTTGAAAAGATTTGGTGACAATAAAAAGTAATAAAGAAATTGTCTGTCTCTTAAGTAGGTACCTGCTAAAAGAAAAGTTATTGTTTGTTTTTTTTTTTGACAAAGTGTCACTTTAAAAGTAAGAAAATATTGTATTAATTTCACATGGTATATAAAATATTACTACAAATATTTTTTTTTAACCTGTGCCTACCTATTTTGGGAAATCAGCTAAGAAAAATAAGGAAACCTTTCCTGACGTAAGTCAGTGATAGCCTAGTGGGAGAACGTCCACCTGCCAAGCTGAGTGTTACGAGTTCAAATACAACAACCTACCTTATCCTGAGTGATGTAGTCGATCACGATCGGCACTACGAAGCCGGCTATCGTTCCGATGCCATTGGACAAGCCCATGAGGATGGAAGCGTAGCGCGGCGCGATGTCCAGGTGGTTGACGTTGTAGCCGGATATGGCAAAGCCACTGCAGGCCACGCCTAAAGTCAGCTCTATGGTAGCCACGTACTGGAGAGAACATCGATTAAAGTAAGGATAACAACCCAAATGGAGTATGATGGAACTATATGACTAACTGATTTTATAAAAGTGGTATTACTCAATCGAAAACTAAGTCGTCATTGCACCAGCTCCACAATTATAAAGTTAGAGATTTGTTAGTGGACATAATATTTGCATCAAGATGATGCATCACCCGTAGGTATGTAATACAAATATAATTAACTAGCTGTCCTGTCATTAAAGACAAGAAATTTGAATTTGTCCTGTCTAGACAGTTCCTTGAATTTTCTAATGTTTCATAAATGTGAAGAACCTTCTAATGACAATGACAAACTTAACACAAAAGGAACTAGCAAAATTTGTTCGTAGCCGTTCACGCGTGATGCCGTGACCAAGAGAACTAGCGATTCATATCTACATATTGAAACTAGTTTCTGTAAATACAAAAACGTAGCTGTTGCTAGTACAGGTAATTTGCGAAAATGTACCTTATTATTAGCATAGGCCACGAGCACAAAGAAGAACGCCTCCAGACCAAAGCCTCCGCAGTTGAACAGTTTCCGCACGTTAGTCGTCGTCATGATGTTGTTCTTCCGCAGATAGTCGGCCAGCATCCCGCCGATGGGCACCAGAGACGTCATTATCAAATGGGGTATGGCACCCACGAAGCCGGACTAAAATCATGGGGTGGATTTAGACATCTTGGTGTACTCGAATCTTTGAACTTTGAACTTGACAATCTTAGTTAAATTTGGAAAAGTTGTTTGTACAAAATGTGATATAGCTGATTGCAACATTACATAAAACATTGATCTTATGTAATGTTGGTAACAAAATTCACCTCGGTAATCTGCATGTTAAACCTGGAGTTGAAATATGCAGACTGGAAGATGACAAGCAGACAGAAGTTCCACGTTCTGCAGAAATTGGCTACGATGATGGCGTAGACCTAAGGCAACAGTAAAATAAAACTATAATATTAGATTAGTGGAACGAGAGAGGATACTCAAATACTTAAAATTTGCTGTCAGATTAATAGGGGCTCTATTCATTGACCAACCCTCATTGGACCGATATGATAAATTGTGGCTTTGACTTTGTCTATGGTTCTATACGATACGATCTACCAAGGAAAAATAGAACGCTATCGATGGTTGTGAAATTCTGTACAACTTACTGGTGGAGAAGTAGCGAATGCCATCCAAGGCGTGGAGTAGAAGCCAGGCATGGCGGCCTGCGTAGCGGTGCCGATGGACTGCTCGATGTAGGTCAGCTCCTTGGATTGGATGCAGGGATGCTTACTGGGCCGCTCGAACACCAGCCACAGCCAGACGACGTACCTGGATGGAAAGACGGCACATTTAAGTGAAGCATTACTATTAGTGTCGGAAAGATAACTCTCATTGCCATAACATTACAAATTGCAATACAATGTTCTGGGTGGCACGAAAAAACCCCACCTAAACATTTCTTTTTTTATACATTTTCTTTGCGATCTCTAAAACGAACCAAAAATAATTATAGCTATGCAAACAAATAAAATAATAGATGACAGCTGATAATATGTAGATTACTTACCAGATGACACCAGAAACGCCATAGAAGTAGAATGGCGCCTGCCAGCTGATGTAGTCAGTCAGAACACCAGAGAGAGGCATCCCAATGACGATGCCGGCGTAAGTTCCGCAGAAGGCGAGCGTCGCCAGCCTGGACCGCTCTAGCGGAGGCGCCCACATGCGCCAGATGCCGTGGCAAGAGGGGTAGGTCACACCCTGGGAAACAAATCGCTGGTAAAGTAGGGTATAAAGTAGGATATGGTAATATAAACCCAAGTTATAAGCAAAATAAGGACGCAAATTTAATTTGGATTATATTTTCTTCACTTCCGAATGGCAAATTAAATATAAACATTTTTATTCACATACGCCCGTAAAGGCCACATACTTCCTTGTCTGTAGCCTTTCTGTAACGGCCATTTCGCGTAACCAAAATTTTAGATACATATCTTTTTCTATAAAACTCCCTCATAATGAATCGAGACGGATGTTTCCGGGACAAAAGAATCTCCGACGAAGATATCTTCAATTCAATTCGGATTATAAAGATGGAATATAACCTTTTCTTACCGTTTCCAAAGCTGATATCAATGGCATACAATTTCATCTTTAATAGGTATAAGCTAAGCTGAGATGTACGGAGGTAAATACGTCGCCATGGTAACGGAGGGCTCCTAATCCTAAAGAGGCTTTGTACTATCGCGAGAATGTTCAAGAGCGATTGGGAGATGGAAATCTGACGATGTGATGTAGAGGTACTGTGTACATCTGTGGCCCATTATGATCTGTGTGAAATTTAGGAAAATCACGAATAATACTTGTAAAAATGCATGTGTTTTATTCATCAAATAATCTGTTACCGCGATTGTGTTACCTACTTTCTGTCCTGGAACACATAGGATACTTTGACTAGGTAAGTGAACATAAAACAAAGACAATGTTGTTGCGGGATCGACATCTATTCACAATACGTTTATAGTGACAGCTATTGTTAAGTATCTTTTATGACTGTTAACAGCAATGAGTTCTTGAAATAAGGATATCCGATAACAAAAAACAGCCAGATACACCCTTCATTTCACACAATGAACACATTATCTAAAATCAATAAAGCAAGCATTACACCGTATGTTCAAAATTCGGAACATTTGACGTTCGCTACGTGCTGGTGCATGATCAAGCTTATTATAGATGCTTCAAATTTGATACTTGATACCCCATAATTGTACGAGTTGTCACGTTTGGTCTCACTCCCCTTTGTACGGAGTTTGTGCATGCCATTATCATATACTTTTTGTTACAATAATTGTTATAGATCCTTGTTTGACTTTCTACAATCCAATAATATACTGGTTTGGTTTGTATTTTTCAATATATGTCTGTATTTTTGTTTAGTTACTTATGAACAAACAACAATATACTTAAATTAAGATTTGTTAGAAAAGGTTGTACGCGGTTATAATAATTATTACCACTAAACATAACACTTAACCGCGTGCAACCTTTTCTAACAAATCCTAACTTCTATTGTTTTTAGGCGGGCTTGTGTAGTTCTTCTTATTCTTCTTCTTTTAAAAAACGTAGCCCCACACTAGGATTGCTCCTGTATCGTGGGTACCGCTTACAGACATATAATTTCACATACACATCACACCAAGATCAGAAACAAAATAATATATGTGGATGGCACAAATATTTGTTCCGGGCGGGAATCGAACCCGCGACACCAAGCGCAGCAGTCCGATTGCTCAGCCTTTACGCCAAACGTGCCGTCAAAGTCAGTTACAAATATACTTTTTGCAACTTACCTCAACGAACCCTTGAGCGACTTTCAGGATGACTACCGCAGCGGGCCCCATCGTCATCGCGCCAGGTATGGCCATGTTGAAGATAGCTGAGGTCACGATGGCCACTCCGAAGATCTTGTTGGCGGGGTACATTGAGGCCAGGAAGCCGCCGGGGACTTGGGTAATGAGGTACCCGGCGAAATACGACGAGTCTATCGAGGACTCCACGTTGATCGTCCAGTTGAAAGGGGCTTCTTCGCGTGAAGACTGTAACAATTCCATTTGAAAGTACCGATAGGATTATCGTCATCGGCATAGCGTCTACTCTTGAGAAAACTGAGCTACCGATCTCACTTTGTTATTTTATTGAGATCTTAAGGATAAGCACTTAATAAAAATCTTATTCATTATTTTACCACAAGATATCATAATATTATTATTATAGTCTCGATATTAACAATAGTCTGAAATAGCACCTATCATTGCGCTCGCGTAAATGCACACCGAATATACTTAGTTTATTCTACTTTGATCACCTGTATGAGTTCACCTAGATATACAAAGTGGATAAAATCTCCTAATTTCACCTCGGAGCAATTCCACTCAGGTGATATCACCTGGAAGAAATGAGGATCACTATTCGCTCTCGAAAGACGATGGCACTTACATCGTTCTCAGTCATCTTCAGCTTGGCCATGCTCATGTTGCACCGCATCCCAAACATAATGCTGAATCCGAAGCAAGCCAGCAACGCCACCGTGTATCGAGCACTTAAGCAAGGGCATTCGGCTTTTATGTATTTGTCTGTTGAGTAATATATGAAATTCTATTGAGTGTCATCAAATTCCTTCAGGTTTGTTCCAATTATTTTAGGAAAAATAAAATTAGTTTAAGGAAACAGCAAACTCTGAAATGAGTTAGTTGAGCTGCTTCAGTTAATAGGTACTTTTGAAGATGTTTACCGATGGGTCGTGGGGGTGGCCGGTTCGGTGATGGTGGTGTTTCCAGGTCTTCGCCATCGTACATCTGGTCGTAGCCCTTCTGTTCCACGTGGAAGGTCTCATATTGAGAGTTTCTGCGACAAAAATAAACATTTATATCGATGGAGATATTTATTCAGTTGTTTTATTTCGCCCCAAAAAAATCAAATTCAATAAGTACCTATAAGATAAGTTTGCATTGGGTACTGTAAGCAAAGTAAGACTAATTTCCTATCTAGTGCTATGCATTAGAACCACTTCGACGTAATTATTTCACTATCAAACTTGTATGAATAGCAGGAGCAGCAGGCAAGGAGTACTTTTTCAGAACTGCCGAACCTATATTGCAACCGACTTACTAACACAGATTGTCGGTCGATGACTAGACTAGAAAAAAACGTACTATCTGTGTATCCATTAGCTGTGACATGGTTAGGCTGCCTACAATATCCACTCAGCCGTCGAGCGCAGGTGGTCCTACACGCGCACCTATCGGCACGAGTGGATTTTAATTTTATTTTCTGAAGCGTACGGCGGTTTTAATTACTGCTAAATACGGGAGTATGGCGTTCCAGTTTATTGGTTTTCTTTGCTATTTCGTATCAGAGTTTGTTTAATCGTCTATTCGTATATCGCCTTCAGTGCCCATTTATCATCAAAACAAAGGATATGTCCTGTTTTCTCTATTGTATCGTAAGTACAACGCAAAATTCAATTTGAAACGCCACAACCTACCCTAGGAAATACCCTAAAATACCCTAAATACCCTAGGTAAATATAGGTTGCGTTTCACACGTGTGTGTAATATAACGTTTTCTTTTATTACAGGCCGAGGATATTAAAAGCTAACATTATCTAGATCTAAATTCAAAACGACTGTATCCATTATAGAAGCGAGGGTAAAACAATAATTACGCCATTTTAAGTTGCGTCACATAATTATAGACAGTGTGGGGAGCATTAACGCGACAATGCAGCAGACGGAGGGGTGGATATAGATAGGTGATATACGAGTATATAGTATTGGTAGAAACCATTTTTGTATTTGAAATTTTGCAACTCGGTCTAGCTTTCGGGAGTTTAAACATATTCGGGCTTACCAGGAAAGATTTAAAGCAGAGTTGAACAGATGAGTCTATATATTTTATTCACAAATTGACGTGTAACGTTCGTTTTTTTCTAACTAAATAACAAATTTACAAGTAAAATAATTAAGAACGCCAAGATTGAGTGAGTAAACGCGAGGGTTAAACGTCGATTTTGTGGAGCGAAATTTTTTAAACATCTTGTTAACTCTGGTCTAGGGTATTAATAGGTATTCTGTGCTCTAGTATAAACTTTTGTGGTAAGACGGATGTACAGGTACACCCCTGAATAATACAACAAATAATAATTTATAGCTAAGTAACTTTTCTGACATACCTAATTGATACGTCCTGCATCTCTAACATGTGTTTTTACCCGACTACGGCGAAGCCAATGGAGGATTATTGGACGGAGGGATTATTGAACGAAGGGTTTGACCGGTATTTGATACGTAGATAAGTACCTAAATTATTATTTTTTCGCTGCTGTATGTTTCCGCAGGTACCCAGGATAGTGATGTGCACAATCGAATAATTACAATTAGCAAGCCCCCATAGCGCGTCATATCTCGTCCAGCCACCAGTGACTAAACGCATTACGCGAAGGGCGACAACGTCGACGTGTCCTTTCCACTTGGCTATGCCTTTTATGCGACGATTCATTACCGCCAAAGTAAGGAGGGGACGGCAACAGATAGCCGCGTTTATTACTTTTGTCAGCGGAAAAATGAATTTACACGCCAACGGTTATGCAATTGTAATTGGGATTTGAAATTATAGGGATTATTTTAGCTTAGTTATAGCTTATCTAAGCTTGGCTTTCATCCAAAATATTTGAAATATAGTGAAAATGTGAATAGGGTCGGTTATTTATTATGTGCTACGTAACTTCAGCGTTTCGTGGTACATTTTTTTTTTGCATGATTAGATATAACGTATTATTATGTACCTACTGCAAGTACGGGTTATCTTGGCTGTGGTAGGCTGTGGTGGCTACAGGCATGCTAAATAATCACTTTAATAATTATAATAATTGAAACCATGCCAAAAGCCATTTCCAAATGTATTCTAAACATAGAACTTTCACTCTGCTAAACCATTTAACAAGCCCCTCTGTTTGTAATTATCACTTCGACGCTACCGTTCCGCCCTAATCTAAAACGGCATGATAACGAAGTTACAGCTTTAAAATCTCTACACTCTCCTGTCAGTGCGACTATCAGCTCGCAAACAATGAGGCGTCGCGACGCGAGCTTAATTCAATCGCGACTCTTAATGGACCTGTTTTAAGGATAGTCGATGGTAGATAAAACCACTTTAGTAGGTACCTTAGCATGTGTAGTTTTTGTTTCGTTTCATAATGTAATGAGAGTTTGGTGTGTCACAAGCTGCAAAATTGCTAAACCGTATAGTAGGTATAACCTAACATGTGAAATAATTATATCAGATTAGGTTTGCCTTGCTCTAAACAAATGTACAAAAATATAATTTACATGAAAAATGTTTGTCAGAAAAATAAATGAGTTTTAAATCTACATGGGTTATATTATTAAGTATATATGTAAACTTTCTCATAAATTACTAATTTCATAAATATAGTTATTTTCATAATGGCTTCCGTCTGACTCTCATGAGATAATCGCCCTCTTCTCGAGCAGTCATTCGGAAATAGTGAAATATCCTTTGAAGAGACTTAAGTTCCCAAGTCATTCAAAATCCAAAGCTTCCAGATCTTGAAAACTTCCACCTCTACCTGTGGTGAATGCAAAAAATATTTTCGAGCTATTCCTTTGAAGAGTTGTGTAAAACTTAGTAGAGAAAAAGTTTCCTATTGACCGCTTTATACGTCGGATTAATGAGCTAAGTTCTGCTAGGAAATGGAGTGGAAAGAGGATCTTGTGACTTCCCGCTAGTTTTCCTATACATAAATGAGACGAAGACTGTAATAAGAATTACAGAAACTGTTTCCTAGCGAATATGCTACAAAACTATATACACTAGAATTACATACACACCTAGGTACATGGTAATTGAACAACTAATAAAAGAGCCATGCCAATAGATTTTTAATAATATGGATTTCATTGAAAAATATAAACAATCACAATTTGTAAAATGTTTCACATGTAGAACATGAAGCAACTGGCTGTGACAATTTCAGTTTTTTTATGTTCCTTGCCGCATTTAAAACCGTATATATGTTAACCCACAAAAGAATAGTATGTAAAAATGTTACTTGCGATATGGTGTTAAATTATTCACGGCTTTCAAATATGTCCACTGCTAATGGCTCTGGAAGTGACTTCGGATTCAGTTTTAGAGCTCGAGTTACGGACTTTAAAGTTCGGGCAACTTTGCTTTTAGTTTAAACTTTTGCCAGCGAACTGAAATTGTCTTCCTGTATGCTCATTAACAGAGACAACGTACATACATGATAGTAATTGAAAGGAAGATTATAGTATTATATTCTACCAATTTCCTCAATCACTACAAAATAGTTACAGACAATAACACGAGTACGTTTGAATATTTTAGAAGGGACGACATTAAGTCACTGTCATAATTCAATTAGTGCGAATGAGAAGCAATTCGAAATTAGTGATTTTTTGTTATACGAGTATGTTTACTTATAAAGATAGATAGTAATAGGTACCTAATTCAGATATACAGGGCTACGCGCATAACACAGAGCCACACGAAAAGCCTATATTGGATTAAATAATAGTTATAATCTACCTACCTACTAGATATATAAAAAAGCAATAGAAAGTTGTGCACTCAAATGTAGAACAGTCGTTTTGGACTCGGATAAACATTTTCAAAGATCATTAGGTGATAATTGCATGGCATGCATGCAGGTCCCGCGACTTCTTCAAAGCTGGATCAGACGTGAAGGGCCGAGGGTAGGAGAGGCGTAAGGGTAAAATAGAGGGGGTAAGAACGGCGGGTAGATCACAATATGCACTTGAACATTCCCCACTATGAATACCTACAGGATACCAGGGAGGAATGAGGTTTAATTATGAAATGAAGATTTAATTAAAGCACAATAGTGCTTATGATTTTGAAGGTTTTGCGAGTAACTCAAGTTTGAACATCAAGTTCAAGTTTAAATTTAATAATTGACTACGCAATTCAGGTCAATTAATCAAACAATGAAGGGTCCTATTAAGGTAAGGAATTTTACTAATAATCTATTTGGTGTATAAGAGTAGTGTTGTAGAAATGAATTAATTATATTCCGTTTAGAAAGAAGAGGGCATGATGTTTGAACTTTGTTGTATACGTAGATGATATAGCGTACGCATCTATGGAAAATGTACCGATTCCGGCCCTGTAGGGGTGCGTGGCAGGGGGTAGCTATTACACCCTGTAAAGCCACCCCCTCTAATTGATTTACAATTGTCGGTTAAATTTGTTTCCGACCACCCTCTGCGATCACCGATCGCAAATGCATTTGGGGCAGTTGGTTAAATGAATAACTTTTAACTCTGATGTTAAAAATAGGAAGTTAATGAATTATTATAGTCAGGTGAATACAGAAAAGCAATAAGTAACTGGTGATAATAATGATAATTTCATGTATTAATCTAAGCGCGAGGAGATTAGTTTACTATCAAGAGAAACGCAACGAAACCATGATTTTAATAGTCAAAGAAAACCATGTTTTTAACAGGTAGAGATATTATTTAGTAGTCCTATGGCACATAATACCTAATATCTTAGCCTACGGTTAACTTGGTCGAAACGTCGAGGTTTGTCAAAATGATATTTTGATTTAAATCAGGCGTAGCTTAGACTCATTTTTGGGTAGCAAATGTTAATAGACAAAGAATAACACCAAGTTCCATATGAAACCACTTCACAGATAAGTAAGCGAATCTGTATGTATCATTTCAGGCGGCCGGAGTCGGTCCGTCTGTCAACTCGGCCGAGCCGCTTCAAGATATTGAATAAAACATGTAATAAATAAATGTAACCAATGTAACGTGACGATCTAATAGCTAGTATATGTGATATGTAGGTTCGTGTTCTATTGTTGTAGCGGCGATTTAGCTGGGAACTAATTCTTTTTGCGATAATAGGTGTGTGGTTCTTTTTTCATTAAATATATGCCATTTACCTATATTTAAAATTTTACATTATATTATTAAACAACACAAATAACCACCTCCATATATATAAAAGCCGCAGCCAATAAATAAATCACGCGAATGATATCGCATTTCGACACTCACAAGTATAATAGAGTTATGACAAAAATGGCGAGCCGAGAGATATCACTTGCGAACCCGAGACGCTTGTTAGCGTCTTCCCGCTTTTATTTATGACCAGATTTATTTTATGGCGATTCCCGGATATACACTAAAGGAATCAAATGGGGGACCGGGGCGAAACAATAATATCGACGAGTTGATCGGCCGCCCGCCGCCGTTGGGTTCCAAGTCGGAGACAAAGAAAAAAGTGTGCATAGAGATTGTGTAATTCGATTACAGTTTTCTCTTTGGATTAAATAAGATGCTAGGGTAATAATGGAGTTAATTAACAATTGATTATTTCAGTTTTCGAGTTCTAGTAATCACAACAAGTTGTTTACATGTTGTAATTACTGAAATACTTATGATATTTTAAATGCACTCCAACCGTTGGAGAATACAAAAACAGAGTGTTAAAGGTCCCATACATACGAATATCTACCTAATACAAAACAGTAGGTACTATACCTATAATACAATATAGATAATATAATAATAATAATAATTCAGCCTGTAACTGTCCCACTGCTGGGCAAAGGCCTCCCCTCACTATCGTGAGGAGGGTTAGGCCATAATCCACCACGGGGGCCTAGTCCGGATTGGGGGATAACATGCCTCCGAAATAATTCTCGGGCATGTTGGTTTCCTCACGATGTTTTCCTTCACCGAAAAGCGAGTGATAATTACGTACATATGTTTTTTAACAAGAAACACATTGGTACATGCCCGCACTGGGATTTGAACTCGCCACCTCCGTTTTCGAAGGCGGACGTTCGCCCACTAGGCTACCACCGCTTACACAATCACGCACGCGTCACAATATAGATAACAATAAAAAATCTCAATTTAAACTGTATATAAAATAAAACATTTCTGTGCCGTATCAAGTTTTTGAAAACGTGCTTCGAGCTCACCGAGCGCGCTTTCAGTCAATCCCATTTGAAATATCAATTTTTATGGCGAATATCTCAAATATGATAAAAATGGAAGGTAAACAAGTCTGAGCGTCGTATTTGCAGTAGCAGTCGGACTGGTAGATTCTTTCTCTCTTTGGAGTGGTATAATCTGTCGAGCGAGGGCGACCTCACGTCCGGGCGCGACGGTGTTGTTTCTTGGTTTTGTGTCGATGTTTGTACAAGTGCTTTACGTAGGAAACGATGTTGTGCTGTAGTTCCACACATTATTTTAGGGCAATAAAAGCACTATAAGTACTAAAAAGTGCTATAAGTGCTTTTCAATACTAAATCATTATTTATTCATAGCAGCTATCTTTAACTCTTATCGCTGTTTCTTAGACCGAGTAAAGAAAAGCATAAGGTTTTTTATAGGTTTGAAAGCTTTGGTGTGCATTATGTTGATTATAAATTCAATTTGATTGAATTGTATACTGTGTATTATTAGCAGTCCAGTAACATTTCCAACCTATTTATCTAATAATATGAGTGATTAACAATAATTTTGGGTTAATATTGGTACCCTGTCTAGTACATACATAAATGTGCCAAATTCAGAGGTATATTCATATACCGTTATTGTACCCTACAGAGGTATATTCATTGCTAAAATGCAGTTGTATGGTTGATAATGCCGAATAATGGGCAGTAACCATTACCATAGTAGAAATGGCCATTACGGAACTTTAATAGCCGGCAATCCCTCTTAAGCAATCGCTACGAAAGGGTCGAACGATAACCTGAAACGTTATCACCTCTGCACGCTGTAAATAAATTGAAGTGAATTCGCTGAGAAGGAAAATCCGGACAAATTCCCCTTTAATCCCAGAAAAAGCTCCCAAATCCCGGGCAAATCCAGGTTAGTAGTAAATATCAATTACGCAAATACCCCGGGCTTAGGAGCAAACACTTAAAGCCCGGCACCGTGTCGGTGCATTTACACTCAAGGGGTGAATTTCAAGTGTTTTATTACGAGTATCTTGCAGGAACATCCGAACAAAATAATTAATTGAAACGTTTAAATAATATCCATAATTCCTAACCAATATTACAGATGCAAAAGTATGTTAGTGTATAAATGTTTCATTGGCTGAACGGATTTTAAAAGATTTCGCTGTGTATATAAATAACATTTTACGTCTGTACTACTTACACGAAAGTCTGAGAAGAGAAAGAACTGTAAAAGATTTAAATATACACATCAACTGATGTGTATATGTTCTAAAACTGATTTAATTTATGATAATAATATACTCTTAATAATAAAGCCCGTACTACTGACCCCTGACCATAAGGCTTTTATAATTAGGCCTACGAATAGTAATGTACTAACTCAAAGTAACAAATAAAAGGCGCAGGCAATTGAATATAACTCCCTTGGGCGGTTTTTTCCTCGTCTAATAGAGTCGGGACTGAAGACCGACTGAGTCGTTGTAGATGATTTTAATATTCGTGTCGACATCCCCTCGAGTCCTGTATCGACCACGGCGATGTAACACGCCAGTTTATTAGGTCATACTGTACCTACCTATTTTATCTTATAAAATTATATCTTCAGTAGACTTTCTTTACTACAACTTATGTAGTACCTATCCATATTACTTAGTAGTGTTATGATTTTATTTAAATTTAGTAAAAAAGATAAAATTACATCTTTTATGGACAACAATTTACGTAAATATTATGTACTTACATATTATAGCATATACATAGCTTTATGGGCTTATATTTGTTGCATTAAGCAACTGGCATTTTTCTTTTCATAAAAAAAAATATAATTCGATCACTAGTTGACCCGAGATGATAGCAATAAGGAACAAAAATACTGAAACAAAAAAACATCCATATAAAATGGGAAATACAATGGTCGAATCGTAAAAATAAATTGGCCCACCTGTGACTCTGGGACATAATAATTCTGTCTCTAGAGAGCGCTTCGAAGGGCATAATGACATATGGAGACATAAGCATAACCGCGGCTTATTGTGCCGTGACGAAGGGCGAAATCACTCCGTGGAAATCCTTGGAGATGTGTAGCGATTTGGGGATACCTATAGATATTATGTGATATAATGTAGCGTGTAATATAGTTCGATAAACAGTATGGGCGATAACGATGTCGTATAGTCGCGATGCCGCCAACCGAATAATAATTGTGGATATTAGGTTATTATGAGAACACGATGCCTTACCCATTACCCATAGTCTCGCACTGCACAGTAGCAGCTCACAGCTTAATAAATTGGTAATGTATGCAATTATGCACAAAACTGATCAGACGGGTCACCAGAACCTTTCTTAGATAAGTAGTGCCGTCATGTCTAATAAGACCGGATATGTGGAGTCTGGTTAGATATAGCTTTCAACCTGGGAAAGAACGCAATTTTTTTCCGGTTCTTTGAACAGCGATGTGGCTTTATGCAAGCAGAAAATGTATCATAGACGAACGTTTGTGTGTATGGCAAAATGTAGTATACCTTTGTGCTGAGATTTCCTTACTGATTTTATGTATATTTGGCTTAGGAAAAATCACTTATCGTCCTTGAACTCTATCTCACGGTAATAAAGACCAAAATATCGGTCACTGTAGCAAATCGAAAACCTTTTAGTGATTAGACCTTCTGTTTAGGACATAATGTCCGAAAAATGGTTCAAGTCCATCTTTACTTATTTACTGCGGATTGCATACTCTTTCTGAGCATTACTATTTCTGAGCGGCCGAAGCTAAGATACTCGTAGATACACATAACTTAAAAAATGCGTATTTTCCGTATTTACGCTTTAAAATACAATAGAAGTTACAAATTAAATTCATGGATTTATAATCATTTTGATGAATGATGATACCAAAATAGTAGCAAAATTGGTTGTTTGCTACCACTTTGTTTTATTTACAATGAAATATAAATCCTTAAAAGAATTAAGGGTACTTACAACCAGCTCCAGAACATTTTCCCAGCGGAATCTTCACAGAAATCAACAGGTGATAACAAAGTTCACACCCTAAGGATCTCAAAACAAAACCTACTCTAGCCCCCACTTACACGGTCCAAATTCCAAATAACACTCGCGTAACTTTACAAGTAACAACCTGTAGATTTGTTACTATAACAGACTTTAACTTTTGTTCATCGTAAAGGTTTTATTCATGAATTTTACTAAATTTTTCACAGCTCTGGCTTCGTTCGTAGATTCAACTCACATTTTTCACGCCTCGAAACACTGACACCTATTTTAACACAGAATTAATCGTTTTTAGCGGTTAATCATGCAAGTTTAGTAATGTGTGTAGTTATTAGAAGGACGTGATCAAATATAAGTAATTTACCGGGAGCGACGAAGCGGTCTGACGTCACGGCGGCTGATATCAAACTAGCCTGAAATACGTGCCACGCTCCCTCTGTCTTCGCTCGATGAGTAATTCTGCAATTGTCTTACCCTAGGGTTGTGTTCATTGATTTTTAAATTGTCCTACATTTTTATATACATTTGTATGTAATAGTAACTTAATATCAACGTGCTATTTTATTAACATGTAGAGCTGGTATGAAATTCAATATTTTTCGGTATTATAGAGCACGAGTAAGGGTAGACGAGAGAAAGAGGTTTTCTTAATTAATAACAAATATATAGAAATGGAAAGGCCAAATTTATTGAATTTAGTCAGTCTGGTGAGTAATATAATGACAGGGAGGGTGGAAATGTATTTTTCCTCATCTATTTGTGTCTGCGAGACTATTTTGTTTTTCTATAAGTGTATTATAAGGTATCGTCGTACGTCAAACCCTCACGACATATTATTTTAAGTAGGTACCTACCTACTTTGAAATAAAAAACATACGTAGCTAGATAATTTTTATCATACTTCACTGTGTTCAAGCCTAGTGTTAATAATAAAGTAACCTTGATAACAAAACAACATCCCTCCAATCTTGGCAATCGGTCTTCAAATCTTTGGATGACAGTCAGATGTGATAGCAGAATCTCACGGCAGATTGATCCCGTCTTCTGGCGACGAAGCGTACGTATAGTGCTAACGCCGCGCCGCGCGCTAGAGCGAAATGACAACAACATCAGAGTGAGAAAATAAAAGGGAGTTCATTCAACACCAGCTATCTTATTCTGCAAAAATTTCTCGCCGATTTAATAATCAATCTCTATCTTTCTTTATCTAGCTCGCACAGATATTGATTTGTCCGAGCGAGAGGGGAGACGTGACACAAAATGTATTCTTTCATGAAGTTGCAGAATAATCCGGGTCGTTGGGGAGATTAAGGGCTGTATCATTACGCATAAAAACTCATTTATAATAATATTAGGTTTAGATTGTAACATTTTTAGTATATGCATCGTCTCGATAAAATGGAAATCCTCATTTTTAATTTTTTCACGTCTAATCAGTTCACAAAAACAATATTTTTAATTGGTCACGACCTACATTTGAAGCTATGAAAGGTAGAGACCTCTATTTAAGTTTGTAGAGTCTACAATTTCATCGCTGCATAGAGATTAAGCGGTGGAAGCATAAGCCTAGGTGGGCGAACGTTCGCCTACCAAAATGGAGGTGGTTGGTTCAAATCCCAGTGCGGGCACGTACCTACCAATGTGTTTTTAATTATCACTCGCTTTTCGGTGAAGGAAAACATCGTGAGGAAACCAACATGGCCGAGAATTATTTCAGAGGCATGTTATCCACCAATCCGGACCAGGCCCCTGTGGTGGATTATGGCCTAACCCTCCTCACGAAAGTGAAGGGAGGCCTTTGCCCAGCAGTGGGACAGTTACAGGCTGAATTATTAATATTTTATTTTATTATAGAGATTTAATGTGTCAAGGGCTCGCTGTCTAAAAAGTCGTGCGAATGCTCCAGATTCACAGACAATGCCCCAATTTATATCCAACTCACTTAGGAGTCAGGCGAGAAAGTAGTTAGGATAGGAACGATGCAGTAATACGTGTGTTGGAAACCCTATTATAAGTAGAACCACTGGAATAATAAAGATTATAAATTTTAAACAAACACTAGGTATATTTAACTCATTTCAAAGTAATATTCAACGAATTTTGTAATATGCTCACAAGTTGGTATTTCCACATAATATGTTTAATTATATGTGATAGATTATTATTATTATTATTAGATATTTCTGATTAAGAACATCAGATTATGTAGGTCTCCACGTAGGTAACTAGTAACATCAACACTTCTTCGATCTTTTAAAAACACTAATTAGATATATTCGTTAGTAATGACAAGCTTTCGTTTAATAGACATAAAGTAATATATGATTAAACAACAACATTTAGCAACAATATACAGGCATTGGACTGTATAACTCCTACACACGGGGAAAGTGGGGTAAAAAAGACCCGTCGCACAAAGCCAATTACATTAAAACATTCGGCGCGGGACAAAGGGCGAGAGAACAATGGAGACTGGAAGGCACCCGCGATATGTCTTTCAATGCTTTTAACTTTCCACTGATGGCGCGGCGAGGGAAAAATGGTGACGTCCCGCGACAAATACCCGTGAAATAGTGTTGTGAACTTGTGATGATATGTTATCGAATTTTTTTTGTGACATTACTTAACTTTTAATGAATTATCACCAGCAAATACGGATACTTAGACTGATGTGGTAAAAGTGAGATAGAAACACAACTTAAGGACATCATCATCATCATTTCAGCCCGTTTCAACCCACTTTCGGGTATATAGGTGTCTTCTCATTCACGCCACTTCGTCTAACTATTATTAACATTCAAGCCCATAGACAAAAATAGGAAATATTTAACGTGACAATAACTTAAGTATTTTATACGTAAGTCATTTTCATACAACGTTTTATTTGGTTACATCACTATTAAAGAAGTGAGACGTAACCAATGGGGTATCACGGCTTGGTTGCACCGCAAACTCATTTTATAAATCGTCCGCCTGCCCGCCCGGAACCACGCGTTAACCCACCCTCCCCTTTTATAAAGTACCACGAAAAAACATTAAAAGGTTTCGCATGAAAGTAGTTTTCCTTATTTTGAACCAAGAAAACTTTCCCGCGTATGTAAAGTAATCGCATCTATGTAAATTTATCTTATAGGAAAGGCCTCTATAGAATCGACGACTATCAGTTATTATTATTATCATTATTAAAACTGATATATCTATTATAACTTTACTTACTTACTTTACTTGTTGTACTTTTTTATTCACAAAGTATCCTAATAAAACTGATTTCAAATATTATGGCACATCGATTAGGTAATAATAATTTTATAAATATTGTTTGATTGTTTGTCGTAATTATGAGGTTGCGCTAGTCTAACCCCCAGTTTCTGAAACGTCAGTCAACGTTGACAACAGATTAATTCTATTGCCATCCTTGTCATTTGTTTAGTGTTAGATAGAGACAACGATAGTTTTAATCTACTGTCAAAGCCAACTAGCGTTCTAGAAACCGGGGGTTAAAGTGTCAGAGTGTATCAGGTGGCCCGCGGGTCTATGTTGTGGCTTAACGACTGCCATCAGTCGATAACAACCGGGACCGACGGCCCTCCAAAGCACGGAGTGATGGAAAACCGTACATAACTAAATTATACATTATTATTACTTGCAGACACGGCCACGCGTTGCTGTGATTAAATTTTTTGTTATTGCGACTATAAATAATTGAGATGTAAACTATCCTTAGTAAAACGTAGATAGATCAAACTGCACACGGTGTGTAGTTTAGGGGTCAAACGTCATCGCGGACAAACAACGTGACACATAATTTATACATATTAAGATTATTATTCAAATTTAATATTGAATCATTATTATTTGAAAGGAAAACTTCACGCCTTGTAATGTTGAAAAAACAAAGCAATATAAAACGCGCCACTGAGGTGGACGGGACGCCGAGTAAATATATCAAATTAAGGTTCCCTAGCAAAGTATCACATTATTCTTTTATAAAAACGAGCGTCCTCTCTCGTTTAATAGACGGTATCAGGCCAAAGATCTTAAGTAAATCAAATCGGCCCATGAATGGCGAACGAAGCCGCGCTTTTCTCGGGGTTTTCTCAGATGGCTATCACAATAGCCAGGGATCAGAGGAACTTATCTCCGAGGAAGCAAAAATGTTTCTTAATGCCTATTTAAGTTGCTCCCATTTGATGGTATCGGGCCTTTCGGTTGAGAGCTTGAGAGTTTTTCTTTTCATGCGACTGTCTTTGACTTAGCTAGGACTGTGTAGAGATAGGTATAAGTTAACCCTTTTGATTTTGTATGTATTCTACAGTCGCCACTTTGTAAGCTCAAATTTTTGTTGGAAAATAACCTCCGAGAAAGGATAATAAAAGTGTCGCAAAAACTTGGTAATAGACTTATCGGGGAAGTCTTTATGGCCATTATTTAAAGCAGTCTAGACTTTTACAACGACGGATAATAAATGTATTTTGTAGTTAATTGCGTTGATAACGCTTGTCTTTAGGAAGAAGCTTGTCATTTATATTGTATTTTATATTATTTCTTATACTTTTAGCTTAAGCAATTTCTGGCCCTACTAATACGGCCTTACATTACATACCATAAAACTATGAACTTTTAGGTAAGATACGAGTATTTTTAAAGAACAAGAGCATAGTAAAAAGTAGTAACAAATAAAACCATAATTATGTGATCCATAAATCCCACATAAAATAAATTAATCACCGTTGCGAAGGAAACCATTAATTCTGTCCGTAAAAGCTTGCGTTAACCACCCTTGAAGAGCAAATTGTTCGTCACAATTGATCATTGTAAAAAATACTTTACAATGCGTTTGCATTAACATTTTTATGGTTCCTAAACAGAATACGACCGCGATGTAAAAACGTATAAAAGTGCGGTGTGCGCTACAAATCTACAGAGCAGTTGAAACCCCCTTTTCAGAGGCGAGACGCTATTGGTATGGCTTTGAAAAACAACAATAACCCTCTTCCTGCGTATGAGGATTCGCAATATACTTGCAAAGTACTTCTGTTATGTAGAGCAGTGAAGGTAAAGAAGCCCCGAAATCGAGATAACTTTAACAGTTCGTTTAGTTATGTCAGTATTACTTGTAATACGAGTACACCAACTAACCAATATTTGCAAAAAATATTTAAATAAATCTTAATATCTTCATTGGCATGCATGATAATCACTTAAAAACTCAAATAAAACTTTAAATTAAGGAACAGAACAAACAAAACGGATTGCATATGAATGCAAAGTCAACAACATTAAAATACAGAACGTGATTTTAGCATCTGAATTTACATAAATCTCGTTCTACGTCGCTTCGTCCGTTTTATTAACTCTATTCGGGACCCCTCTCTGTTTAAAAGCCACGCTATTTTCATGTTTCGCGAGTACAAATGGGAATTCATTTAAATACTAACCCAACGTTTCAATATGATCTCGATGGAAAGTGTTTACTGCTGCGTGATTTGTGACTGCAAGTGATAGTACCTATATCGAGCATTTAGACCGCAATTGGAGCCAAATCGATTTTTTTACTAGTCAAGAAGTACTACTTCCTACAAATCAATGTAAGTATAATATCTAAACTTTATTGGCCTAATATCGAACATAGTGGAAATGTGCTGTTACGTATCAACTGTATGTACCTTCATTTAAATTGGTTCCTTGCGAGAACTTCTATCGCAATATCGAGAAAGCTCTTTGTAACTTTGTGAGCCTTTTCCTCGTGCAGGCTTCTCTTTACGGGTGCTTCTCTTTGGCTTCGCTTCCTTTGAGCGAGAAGGGGCTTGGAACTCAGGATTGTATCGATACACCTTATTTGTTTGCCGCTGATCGAGTTGGGGATACGTAATTTAGGGGTTTCTATGGCATATGCGTTTTGTGTGATTGACAAGTTGCAAAACAGAATTACAAGTACTGCTGACGTAGATGCGTTGGAGAGTATTTACTCTAATCAGACACATATTTTTTGAATAGGTAAATTAACTTATGGCTATGTGTCAGTATTGATAAAATATATTAACACATCAGGCTCGTCAAAAATGCGGTAATATAAATTAACATATGAAATAGATCCGCAATTGTTCTCTACAAATTATAAGAAGGTACTTATTACTAACTGAAATTACAATTAGGGGAAGACGGGGCATCATACAGTTTAAAGCCTACAGTTATAGCCAACAGTCAAGTCGAGGTCGACAGCAAAATTGAAGTAAGTACTAACCTAAAAAGCAATAAGCTGAAATAAATCTCTTATAAGTTACATTATTACCAAACATTGGTCCATTTTTAAAAGCTTTTACAGCAAAACAAAGTTACGAAAAAACTTCTACTTCCCGAATGAAGATCTAATATATCAACATTCCAACGCCTGCGTCAATTAACATCAACATCTTATCACCTTGTACCGACAAAACAGTGACTAAGCTTCAGAATGCACGCTTCACTTTATAGGCATGTAGTTTACTTAAGCTCGAACCATCTACGTAAGCTTTTAAACCAACAAAGAGGTTATATTCTCAGGTACTCATTCATACGAAATTGCACGTAACTGCTAAGAGATTATATTCGTTTGTATATGTGGCAATGAAGACAACCAGAGTCGTCGTACTCTCGTTCGCTCAATCACAATAAATATACGACTATAAGATTATATCACAGTCACTTACAACAATAGCAGAGCTCATAAGTTTTTAGCTCCATTTATTGTAGAAGATTATGACAACATTGACCGTTATAATGAGGTATAATTTATTATTTTCTTGTGTCATCATCTTACGCGCTGTGATTTTTAACCCTGGTTTTCACAAACCATACAACTTTATCTACTGTCAGGCCACTCTATAATGCTGTGACTTTACTCTGCAAGTTGTCTCCGAGATCGTATTTTAGATAATGGTTCCGTAATCACGCTGGTGATTTATCACGCCGTATCTCAGCCTTCACTGTCCATTAGGCAATCGCGAGTGCAGCCAAAGGGTTGCTCTCGCAGCAACTGTCACCCTACGTGAAAACCTCATATGGTTAAGAGCGAGCGGGGTGATAGATTATAGTTTATGACTACCAACGGAAAATTTGAAAAACCCACAGACATATGACTAAATTACAATACAAAACGTGATTGGCGGCACACTATTAGCAATTTCTTACAGACTTAATATTGACAATGGACAAACATCTTTTATGTGTGAAACTAAGAATTTTAATTAAACAGTTGGTAGTGAAATAAAAGTTGTTAATTAAACGAGTGCTATCTCTGCGTTCACCGTCCATTAAACAATTTTACGAATGCAACCCTTTGTCACCGCGTCACCCTTCGAGGCAAGTTTTAGATTGCAGCGGACTGCACAGTGCTACCGCAACGAAGGGGGCGTCTGTTTAGCAGAAATGTCGCAAAGTGAATTGATGCAGTGCAACTGTGAAATAGTACAATATCGTCACTTACTTATAGCTTCATGAACTTGTCAAAAATTTCAGCACAGTCACGTTACAAAAACTGTTTTATAAGTCATAATATTAATATCTATCATCGGTTATTAGAGCGGTTTGCTACTCCACGACACCGAGTTGGAAAATGTCAATCGGTCCATGCTTTTAAAAAGCATGTAAATTAGCCAGTTGTGGTTGTTATCGATTGATAGGAATCGCTAAGACATGTAACGTTACGTAGGCTGGGAAACTCTGTCTCTATGAAAAACCACTATAAGCGCGTACCACCGTTAGCGACTTCTACCGCAGGGGTTGCCCGTAACTAAGTTAGGGGCACAACAATTGACATGCATTAACGGTACTTCCGGTAGCGTCGGCAACGCAGTTACCGCCCGGAAATTCAATCGAGTTTCCCAACAACATCTCCCGTATTAAGGGACACTTGCGATAAATTGCTAATAGAGTCATGGAGGCGTAGAGTCAGCTTATTTGCATACAATGGGAATGGTATTTAAATTCTTATTAAATTGAGGTACCTATTACTGTGGGTAGGAATTGAGTTTCAACCTATCGAACTAGGTAGTTCCCAGTGCTCTAGGCAGTCCAATCAGTTTCTTTTTTAATTAATTACGTAGAAACAAAATCTATCTTCTTTAAATTTATTTTTATATCAACATTGCAAGCTTTGTTCACTGTTTTTAGGATGAACTCTGAATGTCACGTTTTTATTTTATTTATATGTGGTAACGGTGTTACAATCAATTAATTGAAACGAATTTAAAAAAAAACGTTGGCCTGTCAACTAAGTATATCTTTTTTGTATGGCATTTTACGAGCTCAATTTTAAATTTCCTAGTTCTCTTTCACCGTTTCGGATAAAATGTAGGGAAAATAGAGGCTTTTCGAATTCCAACCGTTTATAGCGTTTCGCTTATGCGGTGTTGTTTGCCACGTGCAAGCATCGGGTTTAGAACACTAAAGACGCGCGAAAGAGCGCGAGATTGCACGCGAGCGATGCTTACAAGCACTCGAGACGTGACGGAAGCCGCCATGATCGCCCTGATCAATAAGTCTTGCGAACTCAAATATTTGCACACGGCGAACATTACTGGGGTGGGCGCGCGCAAAACGGCGAATGTGGCTATCCGGGTCGAGAGTAGAGTAATGAGACGTACAGAGTGAGTTAGCTTAGGTTGTGTCATTGTACACTAGTAGATACTGTTTTGTGTTTGTTAAACCTTTCGCGATATGCGAAAATATAATTATTTCAGACCGGTAAGTACTTTGACAGAATGATATAAGTAGTTACATACGTACCAATCGTCTTAGATAACGACATAATTGCATCCATAGGCTCCATCGCAAAATGTTTAGCGCCTCAATCCAAAAAAAAGTGTTAAAAGTCCACATAAATATAAAATTACTAATCACGTAACCACAAAATACGAGTAGGTAACGATTTGAAATGTAACATAGATAAAACACGATAAAACGCAACGATACTGCCGAACAAACTAACAAATAATAAGAACCTCTCTCGAATGCTACTCTAC
This sequence comes from Hylaea fasciaria, assembly GCA_905147375.1. NCBI lineage: Eukaryota > Metazoa > Arthropoda > Insecta > Lepidoptera > Geometridae > Hylaea > Hylaea fasciaria. The sequence continues at coordinate 6,866,605 of LR990201.1, forward strand.
CGAGTTTTGACACATAGTGTGTAATGAAGTCGCAATCCGAATGAGTGGCGCCACGAAGTCTGCTTACCGCGCCCGCCAGCGGCAGACATCCATCTCTTACTTAATGGCCACACAGTGGAGGGTCAACTCCAGCATAATAAAGTTTCATGCGGTGATTTACGATTTATCTAATTTGATAGGTAGGTAGGATAGGTACTCATAACTTATATTTCACGGAGCCTGTCTGGTTATAATTTCTGTACCTAACCTAAGAGTTTACGTGTAAGTTACATTGTTTTAGTACGCTCGGTAGTTCAGATAAGAAGCGCACATAATAAAACTTACTTATACATAGGTAATTACTTTCTGTAGTCTTATTAAAATTAAATATTTTACATAGGTAATAGAAAATCCAAATTTAGTGATGTCACGACCAGGCGTGTAGATTTAGGTTGTAGTTATTAAAAAACGATACTAGGTACCTCTCTTAAATCAATTATAAGATGTAAATAAATTATACAAGTCTTTATAATGTCATCCAAAAACGTGGCATGCCGAAAAAACAGTACCTACATTCCTCCCTACCGTACCAATGCACATTCCATTCAAAACGCCCCACTAATTAAAACCCTGATTAGTTCCGTCGCAATACCACGTCACAAATAATTAATCCGTCCAAAGTCAGTCTGTTAATTTGAATATAATAGCGTACGGTATATATCGGTGTATACGGTACGGTACCGGTTGTAATTTCAGAGTGTCCTTTGAAGTGGGATTAAATCCGGCGGACAGTGCCGCCCTCTAGAGTTCCGCAACAAAGTGTGGGCAAAATTAAATCCGTGTCCTTTCAGTGGACTTATTATGACAATTTAGTTCTCCTAACGAGGATGGGGCGCGGCCGATTGATAAAGTCATCATTGATTTTGGTAAACATAAACCAACAGAGTACAATATACTACTAGGTGCTGTTTCTTGAACATGAATCTCTCCAACATACTGAATTAGTGTAGACGAGAGATTTTTTATCAATTTAATATATCATAATGATGAACTAAACCTCTTGCCAACATACCAAAACCAACGGCCAATACAGTAATATTAGGGCTCCTTATATATCTACTTTTTCTAAAATATGCTATCTCAACGGTTCTTAGAGCAATAAGTTTCTCCTGTCCCCGGCTGGTATAGCCTCGAGAATGACCTAGTTCCGTCTTTTTGAAATGTGTGTCCTAGATTTATCTAAGAGTCTCCCTCTACTTAAGTATACTTTCCACACAAGAACTTGTTTTCTCATGTAAAAGGTATGATACGCCTTCTTGCTCCTATTCTGTATTGCTGGTGTACAATAAAGTATAAAATATTCTATAGAGGTTCAGAAACCCGGCATAAGCCATGTGCACAACTAACAAGGCTCAACTATTAAATAAAGGTCCCAAAACCTGGGTAAGTATGGCAAGCAATGACGTCTTGCTAGCCCACGCGTGCCTACGGAGTCGCGAGAAAACACAGAAATAATAAACCAAACAAAAAACTCGATTCACGGAATTCTATTTGCAGTGATCGTCTTTAAACTAATAAAAATCTTGCTTTATCCAGCAGTCTTCCTTTAGAGAAAGCTAATTAAATAATCTTCAGAGAGAAAATAAACATAAATATGATTGGCAAAAGTGGCAGTTTGTAGGATTTATTTGCGGCGGCCCCCTGGCGCCGCGGCCCGGCGCCGCGCCGTCCCGACGGGCAGACTTGCCGGCGACGGCGGAGCTATCGATCTCCTGAGATGACGACAACAACATGCTTATGGGATAAACTAGCAGTGCCTGTCTTTTAATTTATATCTTCCGGTGACTATAGGTACATTGTTAACACATATCTAGCTTTTAGAACTTATTTTTTAGCACCTAACGACCGTTTTAGACCCCTAACTAGAATACCTTATTACATCTAGACAGGCAGTAGTTAGGATAATAGTTGCACAAACACTCCAACACAGAATTACATTACGGAAACAAAGATCATGAAAATCAGTCCAGCCGTTCTTGATTTATAAATGGTGTAATAATTAACATGACTTTGTTTCATATACATACCTACTCGTATATAAGATAATATAATTATTTTTGAAATCGATGTATTTTGCCTACATTATGCTGAAAATTGCCTTTGATTGTTATTATACTGTATTACCTACACATCACATTTTAGCTGGCTGGTTATATGAAACAGAGATAATATGTATGTATGAAGTCATACCCTGAACGTGTCTGAATTGGTGATTGGTAGTTCTTCATGAAATTAAAGAAAAAAGAGCATTTTAGTAACCAAGCTTAGCTCTACAATTGTGTACTCAGATAACATCAAAAATGGCACCAACAATGAAAGTGGCATCACCCGATCTATCGATCCTAGGCGGCGATGCCAAAACAATGCTTTTTGGGTCAAGATGCTTGGCACCATTTTAGAATTTAGGTTAACGTGGTAGAGTCCAAAACACTTTGCGAATCTAACAGCTTTCCAATGCGTTAATTTATGTTTTTACCTATTCTATAAATTTTAATGCTGTTATAAGCCAACAAAAATAGAACAGATATTTGAACTTGTTCGTATCACTACGAAGACATAATATGAGTTGGCGTGCCAGTGTTAGTGACTTACAGTAAAAATGCCTAAGGTGTATATGGTGTATATGTAAGGTCTAGTAAAGCTACTATAATAATATGAACTAGTGTAATAATTAGAGTGCATAAAAAGTTTAGCGCTAAATAAGCGTCGCACAAACTTTTTTAGAGATCACTTAGATGCAGACAATGACAAAAATAACATAAGAATATAGCATCACATGATCACATGAGCATTAATGCCCAGAACAAACATTAATATGACCACAACAAAACCGTCAAAATAACAGCTTTAAACCGCCCCGTCTCGTCTAATTGGCCGTCTCAACCCACAAAAGGCTCTGCTCATTAAAATTTCACCCAGCACCCGTGGGCAAATGCGTTAACAAGCTGTAACGCAACACCCGACGTCAAACGGCGTTGAAACTCAATGTAGACAGTTAAACAATACGCGTCAAAATATTATCCACACATCAAAGATATGTGCACTGGATAAGGATATTGTATTTTGTAACAATTGTGTGAATTTAGTGAACTGAATGGATTTACATAGCGGGGTGCTGTCTCACGCGAAACGTGGCGCTCCTGCTTTGTCGGTTTTTACTTTGTTAGGATAATATACATTTTTGGAAGCTAGATGCATATGTTTCCTGTACGTTTTGCTTTTTGCTATAGATTTTGGTAGAGGTTAGGTAGATATTAGATACCCGTGTTTGATCGTCGCGCATGTTTCAGAATTATAAGTTCCCGACAAATAATGGTGGCAAATTGACGGATATACAGCTAAATTATCTCAAATTATTGTATTGATAAAAATTACGATATCTATTTTCAATGAAGAGATACACAATCATGGCATAATGAACTGCCATCGAACATCAATAGGGCCTGATAGAGATCGGGAGAAAAATAATGTCATCAATAAAATGTAAATTGAGGCAATGTTATGTTAACCCTATTTCTATACACGCTGTTGTGATATTTTTTATAATACTTATGATTTAAACATTACGAATATGTAGAAGAAAATCTTACTAATATTATAAATGCGAAAATTTGTATGTGTTATGTGTTTGTTAGTTCTTCACGCTCAAATGGCTGTACCGATTTTGATGAAATTTGATATGGAGATAGCCAACACCCTGGATTAACACATAGGCTACTTTTTATTCCAAAAACAGCGGGTAACATCGCGAAGCACAGCTAGTATATAAATATGCTGAACTATTACCATTAAACGTAACCTGTCAAAAAAAATTTGATAACATGATTGCCCCTAAATCTCATTCAATTTTAAATAAAACATTTCATTGAAGTTTCTTGTAACAATGGCCATAGCAAAACAATAATAACCGGTGCCATTATAAACATCATCAAGTCAAGTATAAAATAAAACAAAGCGTCGGAGAGCAATTAATTTGGGTCCGTTGTGCTCCCAGCGATGGCCCAATCGCGTAATTGTCGCAGACAATATTCAAATGGCGGAACAATTAGCCTGAGTGCTGTGTCCGCACTTATTCTGGTACAGCCTGGGGCTTGGTGCGAAAATGTGGTTGACTAGATTGGTAGGGTGGTTAGTACCGTATTGTTTATAGACGGCACCAAAGCACTATGTTAATTTAACTCAAACTATCACTTTTTAGTAACTAATTTTAACAAATTATGATAAGGTATCTAGTTAACCTATCGTCGAACCAAAATTTAATGAGAAAGATACATCCAAAATGAATTATGTATTATTGCAATTTATGCTGGATGAAGGACCAAATCAGAAGTGGCTCATCAGATTGCATCCGGAATTTGACAATTTCTTATGGGTGCTTAACAGTAATTGTATTTTATTTCTTAATTTGTAGACATTATAACATAATTTAAACGTTATGGATAATAGAAGACCAAGACCCCTCACAGTCAGTTCCAAATCTCTTTTGTGTACTGCGATAACGCTACAAAGCCTGCTAATGTCTTTTAAGGACTTAGCGATTTAAACGGACTAAATAATGAACCGGCTACCCTTCCTCTCGCTATGCCGTCGCTACGCAATTTATCAGCTTAGAGCGTGGGGTAGCTTACGTGAGTCGATAGAGTATTTTTAGAGTTATTATTTTCTGCCATTGAATTGAGAGGAATTATATTATTTTGATGTTTCTGTGGAGATATTGTTGCTTCTGCAGATGTTCTATAAATAAATCGCCGCTTTGGAATGAACGTTTCAGTTTTCGGTGAAACACAAACGAATCAAAATGTGGTGATAGTAGCAATGGTGATGGCGATTTGAACAAATAATGTATTAAAAATTAAGTTTTTAGTTTGTATCACGTTTGTAGGTATGTCCACTGTCTCTGATCTTTTCTTTTGGCTTTTTGCGATTCGCGGTCATTAATAACATGTAATGTTAACAAAAACATTTGATTCTAGAAGTGGCTCGCGGTTTCATCCGCTTAACTACTATCTTAATTTTTACGGGATAAAAAGTGGCCTATATTATCCGGGGATAGTCTTGCTTCCCAACAGTGAAAGAATTTTGAATATCGGTTCAATAGCTTTTAAAGCGCAACCTATTCAATGCCAACAATCACATTTTCCCTCTTTATTATTTAGTATAGAAGAATAGATATGATGTAAAATAATGATGCATAATTTTGATAGGTACTTGTTTACATACTTTCATTGTGTGTAGATAATATACGTTGAGCACATATTATTTTCAAATCAGTGACGGACTTGCGAACAATCCAGAAAATCGATAGCGTCTCGGTAAATTCGTTTCCAAATCGAGTGGATCCGCAAATAATGCGATTATTTCAGCGGGTGGGACGCAGTCGACTGCTCAGCGCTGATAACAAACAGACATCATCCGGATTTGTGACGTCATGCGAACTGTACGATTTTGTCTATTCAGAGCCGGGATTTTAACGGTGATTTTCGGCTGCGGATACAAGCTACAATCGTATGATGTTAGATAGTAGATGTAGTCTGTAATATGTTAACCATTAGCGTCCACGTGCCGGATATGTTTGCTGATAGAAACAGTAACAACATTTTGGTCAAAAGAACTTTTAGCAGTTGATATCAGTTAGAAATGTCTAGATAACATGAATATACCATGATTTAGTGTTGCAATTGACTGATGGGCTACAAACCTCACCGCGCTATGATAATATTGTAATCTCTCACATAACAAGTGAAAATATTTTCAACTCGTTTGCCTTGTAAGTTTAATTTCCGTTGGAGATCAACATTTTTCAATCATATGAAAGCACAAACTCATTAAAAAAACAAATATTATGAAGTCCGTATCTAATCCGCATTATAGTTAAAAACGATTTAATTTTGTTTAAATCTTTAGTTTCTATCCTCACCCCTTATGTCGCCCACGATTTGGAAACCACAAGACATAGACATATATTTGGTAAGGTTTACGATACGATACTGTTTGTTGCGCTCCGTTGAAAGCTTTAACCGGGATAAGCGTGCTGACGGAAAATGATCCGCTTGTCGTAGTATTATTCAATCAGTAACATCTTTTCATCCCACTAATATTATAAACGCGAAAGTTTGTAAGTATGGATGGATGGATGTTTGTTACTCTTTCACGTAAAAACTACTGAATGGATTTTAATGAAACTTTACAATAATGTAGCTTACATATCAGAATAACATGTAGGCTACAATTCATAAAGATATATCGTATATTATCCAAACGCGGGTGAACCCGCAGGGCGCATCTAGTATTATATATTATAATTGTTAGGTGCTAGTAGTTTAACTTCGTAAAGTCGTACTCTGACACGTTGTTAAACATCTGTATGAAGAGTAGACTTGATGGTAAGCGCCTGAATATAACAATTGGGCAGTGCCACTAAGAGTTTAGCATTGCAAAATCCAGTGGGGACTACCCTACGACTTACTATCCTTTCAATTTATAAATATTTTATTCCAATGAAACATAACCAAACATTTAAAATTTTCAGAGCTTTGTCGTAGAATCCAAATACGGATAAAATATGTGGTAGAAAATTTCCTCTTTTTATGGTGTATGCTTGTTATCTTTAATCCGACATCCCGCACAATATTTTATTTGGACTGCAGCACTATTCCCTGGCTGTCAATATTATCGTCGATCGTCTCGCAGCTTTCGTAAATTGCTTCGAATCCCAGCTTTCACGAGATACGAGATACGTCAATTGTTTCTTTTTGTTTGTTCCTTTTTTGGAGAAAAATAATATTTATCTTCTGTATTGATCGGCATTTTATAGGAAAGAGCCATCGCTGTCGGTGGTATACTTTTATGCGAGGTTATATACCTAAATGCAATGTTCCCCTTCAATTAGGTATCCTTTCAATAATGTAATCGAGATTTATTTTCTACGGTTACATTCGGATCCTATTACTCGTATACTTCCATAACATGTTTTCTTGTTGTAGTATTTCAATGTATTTCAATGATCATTCATGAAATTATGAAACATCTTAAAAAATCATTATTTTAGACTAATATACCTTTGCCTGAGTCATACATACAGGTGTACAAAAATAGTTAATGATAATGAACCGTCGCCCAGCAGCCCTCCTTTCTTCCCGTCGGCATCCATCGATGTGTTTTCAACGCCGGCGTATTGTATTCATATTATAAATGTTTTTAATCGTTTAAATTGTATTGCTATTCGCTTTTGAGGCTTTAGGTTGTCCACGTTTTTTTAATTGTATTCTATATATATATATAGAGTAACAAAACAACTTTTTGCGATATAAGACCACCAAACCTTTCTGTTTTTCGAATAAAAATATAATTACGATGTTTTTCTTTACAGGAGTAGCAAAAACTTAAACTTTGTAAATCCGTCACATTATGGGCAAAAAGTGACAGAAATAAATCTTTTTAAATTAGTGTAGCTCACTTATTAAATTACTTCAACTATCGTTGAAAAACTACGTGCATTAAATGAACGCGTTATAAGTTAACAAATTACAACGTGTTATTATTAAACTGTAACCAATATAATTTATGGTTGATTACTTAATTCCAGTGCATAGTGTGGTCACGGCATAAGGAACTATAATCGGCAATTAGTTAGTACGCCACGTCTTGATACTCTTAAGATTTAAATTTTTTATACCCACTTTAAAGCACCTTACGGTTTTTTATAAGTTAGCTATATAAAAAGCTAATTCTTAAATAAACTTTTCAGTGATACTTAATTATCAATAATTTACAAAATTTAGTTTGTTAGCCACTGCGACTGTTATTAATACTGGAATATGTATTCGACTAAATTCACGGGTGAGAAACTTTTTAATAAATCTGCATATTCGCTGAAATAAGCTGTTTGCCTGCACCTTCGTAGACCGCGCCGTCGCTTAACATCTGAGATGGTGTACACCATTTATAACTCAAGAACGGCTGGACCGATTTTCATGATCTCTGCTTTATTGGATTCGTCTCAGCTCCAAATAGCAGAATTACTATTTCAATACAGGGTAAATTCACAAAAAAGGCAGGACGTCTGTCAAGTCAACTAGTTTCTTAATAAAAAATGTGTTTTAAATTACGGCCATTAATTTATTTCACTTGCCTAGGATATAATATATTTAAAAGGCACTTACTTGAACAGGAGGGGTTTGTTACTGAACATCCCGGAGGCTTTTTCCTTCGCGGCGTTGAGCCCCTGCATCGCGGCTTGTTCCACATCAAATTACACGATACCACATCTAAAAGAAAGCAAAATTTTAAAATTATACAGACCTTACACTCTGTACCAAGTTAAATAAATAAAAACTCTGGTATTGGCATGGTACACGACGAAAAAAGGGTTACATAATCACACTCAAACTTACACGCCCAAATCGATGGGAAGCTATACGAAGTAGTATTAACTAACATAGGAATATTATATAGGTACGTGTGTAATTGATAGACCTACCTTAGTACATAGGTACATCTACACATTATGTAACTATAGAAAGGCGTTACAATGAGTAAAAGATAAAAATAACACAAAATGAGAAATAAGGAACGTTTCTTGTGTGAATAAAGACAAAATCTAACCAAAATTATGTAATAATCACATTATACTTACATTTTTCAGTTCCCTGGCGAGGCAGGAACGCCGTTGCGTCTGTGGAACGTAGCACCCCGCACCGCTACACCGTAGCACCCCGCTTGCCTCTACGGCGTAGCGCTACGTCTGCGCGTAGACACAGCGCCCATTGGCCGTAGCGGCTGCTGATGTAGATAAACCGCCACCAATCACGGCTGCCGCTGTAAAGGGGCGTGACTTTTCAGTTTTCAGAAAAATTTCAGAAGTACCCAAAATATGTAGAGTTACTAGCAACCCCACCGATGTTTCCACATGAAATGGTAGAGGGAAACACAAAGGGTAGCCTTGCATGCGAGTATACATAACTGATTGTACGCATCATTGTCATTTCGAATGTGTCGCTTATGAGCGTAAATCATAAGTTAAACTGTGTAACCACAATACTATTGTGTTCCATATCTATTCAAATAAATATATTATCATGGTTTGAGGTAAATGAAATCACACAACACTATAATGAAGCCATCCTTCAAAAATTCTGTTACTCTAAAGTAAAACATTTTCATAATGCCATATGGGGTTAGAATCTTCAAAGCGTGGGCGTGGGCACTATTCGTTCGAAACTGATAGTAAATCTGAGACAATGTTTCTCAGATGTTATTGGGAAGTAAATATCGAATATTTAATCGAAAGCGTTTAGCTAAAATGGGGTATTTTAACATTGAAAGATAGTACATACATGCTCCATGATAGTACTCCTTCTGGTGACTTCCTACTTGTTTTAGGTTCTTGAAATCTTTTGATTTTTTATGTTTACACGCATGGCATCCAAGAAATGCAGAAATATGGCTCTTACGTCAACTGAGCCAACTCCAAACTGTGCCCGCGGGATCAGTTGACATAAAGTATATGTATTTTCTTTGCTTTTTTTCTCGAACAGTCGTTTAGTATAATCTGAGTTAGTTCACTTCCTCAGGCACTTTATTGGTTCGAATCGAACCCAAGCTAATGAAGTTGTTTGCTTTTTTGAAGACAATATCAACACAAAAAAGTATGTAATTCAATATTCCCTACTCGTTATTTGACATTACCTTTAGCCATTGTGCTTCTTGCATTTACTCCCTGACTTAAAAGTAAAATTGTTCGCTTACATACAATACTGATTAGCTTTGCCAAATTATTTTAAAATACAATAATTATGAGCATTGGGCTCACAATCTTGACGAAACTCATATGGCCGAGAATTATTTCGGAGCTATCATCCACCAATCCGGAACGGGCTCTCGTCTTTATCCTAATCCTCCTCATGACAGTGAGGCAAGACTCGTGCTCGGCACTGGGCGGATATATAGTCTGTGGTGATTATGATGATGCTATTATGTGTTTGATCACTTTACATATTATGTTAAACACTAAACTTGTGTGTGCACTAAACGAGCTCAGTAAAAAAACCATTAAACCGTGACAAAGTCAGAAAAGGATTGCACATAAAAGTCGAACGCTCTGATGAGCAGATACTTTGATTCAAACGCGTACTCAGACGACTGCCGGATCAGCAATATGATTCACGACGGGAAGTAGGAATACTCAGATATGTCATTGAATTGAATCAATTCTACAATATCATATCCTAATATTCCTATTATTTTTGGAAGCCAGAAGTCGGAAATGCATTGCGTGGTGTAACGGATTACGCAGTGAACTCATAATAGTCATCGTTAACATTAATAATCATGTAAAAAATATGAAATTAATTTATTATAAATGTGTTCAAACGGCTATACAATAAGGCCAGGCTGAGGGTCTAAACAAAAATAAAACACAAATTTTTCACGATTTTATACCATAGAAATGCCTATCCCTGATACTAAATGCGCGTCTAAAATTAATGTACCCTACCGCATCCATTTTCTACGAATCACTGCGTGAACCGTGCGCTCGTTGAAGCGGGGAAACTTCATTTGCGAACTCCTCTGTCCGTGAAATGAACTGGGCCCGATATTGCCGTGATATTCCGCGGAATCAGCGAGTCGACGGGGCGGGCGGGCGCGGTCTGAGCTGATCGGTATTGTTTAATGCTTTTTTCAAAATGCTACCATTTGATTGGTTTTGGTCGGAGTTCATTCACAGTTGAACCGACACAATGGTTCAAAATCATTTCTGCTAACTATGTGATCTATGAACGTAACGAGTAATAATAGCCACTAAGTTAAACAACAGTGTTATCGTAGTGGTCACATGTTTATGCTAGCCATTAGAGAACAAGATAGAAATAAGTTCGTAAATAAGTTCTGATCAACTTTTGAATAGAAAATTATGGTGTCTGCTGCAAATGACACAGTTCACTAACGTCCTGTTATTCGATCAAAAGTAGTTAAAATAACTATTACTAGACAAAATTATTGAATTACCTATAACTATCTTTTTTTTTCAAACGTAGTGAGACTAGGATTTCTTCTGTGTCGTGGGTACCGTTTACAGACATATATTATCACATACCTACACATAACACACCTTATTTTATTATAGTTAAACATGCATCAAACAATCGGCCGACACAAGTAGAAGATGTTTCCATAATTTGCTGTACAAAACGATGCATATTAATATCTGGTCTGTAAGCTAAGTTGACAAAACGACACCCCCTTCCCCGACCATGATAAATGGGTTCTTTTACAAACTGAAGCGTCAGGTTGGGGTGGAACGCAATCCAGTTAAATATAGCTGAGAAACCGCTGAATAGACCGTTTGCATATTAGTTCTATTACACGCATAATTGTAATGAGTTTATTTTTGGGTATTTACGATCGAATAATGGCGATCCACAAATACCCGTTACCCGTTATAAAAGCTACCCAGGAAATTAACATTGTAGTAGGTTTTTATAATACTAGCAAACACGGCCACGCGTTGCTGTGGCTAAGGTTTTTGTTATTGCGACTATAATGCTATTCTATCTTTTAAGTTAGACCAAACTGCACATTGTGGGCAAATTTAATTAAAATCGATTCAGTAGTTTAGGAGTCTATCGCAGACAAACGACGTGACGCGTAATTTATACATATTAAGATAGGTACTTCGTGCCCGATGACTAAGTAAGTATTGCGTGCATTGCATGGTGGCGATTTTTTATAGTTAGTTTTAAGGTATAATGGGTTGTTTAATAATTTATATAACTTGTTCTGTAAATAGTTTAGTTGTAAATAGTGTATTCATATCATCAGTTCTTTCTCTCGATATTTTCGATACTTTTTGTATAGGCTCATTTGCATTATATTTCCCGTCGGACCCGCTGGCTGGGCGCAATAGACACTAATTTATAAAAGAGAGCAATAAGTGGTAGAAAATAATAACGATAAATATTCTGTTCTTTTTTAATCCATTGTTTTATAACAACAACTAGCGGCCCGCTCCGGCTTCGCACGGGTACCACTACTACGTTATTATGGTTCACTAATGATTGACCAAAATATTTATTACAAAATATTACATTACAAATAACGTTTTGTATACAATTCATTTCTTAAGCATGTTATTTCACAAATGCTTCATTTTACAAACAACGTTTCGAATACAGCTCGTTTCAAAAACCTCTTATTTTAGCATTTTTTTGTTTCGCAAACAATCACGTTACAAGTATCTATTTCACAAACGCTTCTCTTGTAAAATCAAGCGCATAAAAAGAAAGAAAATCATCATAATCAAAATAAAATAATTAATAATAAGTTTTGAGCGTTTCGCCGGCCGCTGCCGCGGCACGCTCGCTTCGCTCGCTCGGCTCGCGCGTTGTTTTGTCACAGTTCAAACCTAACCTAACCTAAAATTGGAGCCACAATATTTATTAAATAAAATAAATATAAAATGAACCGTTTGTCAGATGTCACGTTGTAAAATGTAAATTTGTCGAATCATCATTAAAATAAATGAACCATCTGCTAAATCTTTATTTGTAAAATAATGATTTGACAATTCATATTTTTGGTAAATGTTGATTATGAAGCAAAAATTTGTAAATCAAAAGTTGGTTAAATGGCAGGATACCCGTTATTATATATGTATAATAACGGGTATCCGTACGGGTACGGGTAACCTTCCTCTTCAATCACTCTATCTATAAAAAAACCGCATCAAAATCCGTTGCGTAGTTTTAAAGATTTAAGCATACATAGGAATATATAGGGACAGAGAAAGCGACTTTGTTTTATACTATGTAGTGACAAGCGTGGAATATCGTACAAAATCGAAATCTAGCGTTAGCGGGGTTAGAATGACACTGAATTCTGTCTCTATCAAACTAATAAGGATCGACTTTACGACTTTTATACGTACATAGTTATTAAGCCCTATGGCTTAATCTTTAAAAAAATCCGGAAATATGAGGTACCATCAAGAAAACATCAAGAATACATGATAAATATACGGACCAAATACATATTTATTAAACGGTCGTAATGAAACGACCATGATGACTCCGTTTAAAATATACGTATTATAAGTTAACTAGTGTAAATTTATACATATATTTTCTTATTTATCATAGGTATTCATTACACATCTATCATATTTCCAGCACCATAAAAATCATTTTACTGTAGATCTTTATCGCAAAGGTGCTCATAAATGTGTTTCAGAGCTGGTGTTATAAGAGCCTCCCCCTCCACTTGCCGCGAAACACAAAGTGCACTCAGAGCTATCGGCTTTCATCAGCATCTTCAGATAGAACCAGTACGAAATAATGTAGCTACGTTATAGGGATTCGAAAGTGGTAAAAAAAACTGTAATCAGAGCAGCCAAGTGCGACCTTTATACCAAGATTCGGTACTTACTTCATAAAGTTAATATTATTTCTAGGATAATGTCGTATTGGACTAATGACGTTATTAAATTTGCCATCAATAAAGTACCTAATTTAAAAATACGATAAATGCCATTGAAAAGCGATTCCTCTCCGTCCTTTACTACTATTCCTGTATTAGGGTGTGTATGTGTGTATGTATGTGTGCAAGTGAGGGTGTGTGTGTCTGTGACATAGTAGCTTCCGAACCTGAGTTCCAAACGGATGAACTGATCTTAACTTTGTTTTTTTTGTTTGAAAGGTGAATTAGTCGGGAGTGTTCTTAGTTGATGAAGATGATCGCCGCCACAAAATGGCGGATTACATGTTTTTCCACAACTCCCTTAAATATGGGTATCAAATGAAAGGGCTTGACTGGTAGATACCGTATACTGACAAATTTCCCTTAAAAAAAAATAACAATATTTTTATAGGGGGTATTAAATTTTAATTTTATTACTTGTATTTCTTTTTTATTCATGTTACTTATTGTTACTTTATTTTAATATAAGACAGTCTCTCTAAAATAAAATAAATAAATGCTGGTACATTTTATACGCATGATGACTATGACTACCTACCTTTTAAGACTCACTCGCCCTGAACGACCCGTCCGTCGCCAGTATTGGCCACTTAGATATCGAAGTGCTCGGCCACTCCACCGGCCTCCATCAAGCACTTCAGTACGTGACGATGCGAAACAATGCCACTTATACACTCCAGCAGTCTGTGGTGTAGCCTTATATTAGAAACTAAGGGATAAACCAATTAAGAGGCAGTTTTGACATAAAAGACTTGCAACTACACCGATGCTCTTTTGACAAAATTGCCTGCGTTCAGTTTTATGGTATTCAGATTCATAGTTATTTATTTATTTATATACAAACAAGATAAAAAGCTATTATTTTTGCAAGGCTAACTTCAAAGAGAGGAGTTTCCCAATGTGACTGGTTGTTTTTGATAGTACCTCATATTTCCGGATTTTTTTTAAAGATAAACACTTAATGGTATCACTCATTATAAATTTTTTCAACATCAGTTTAGTAGTTGTTTTTTTTAGTAAATCCAGTGCTAATAAGATGTTTTGATGATTCCAAGTAGCTGCAATGACACTCATGCTAGTTACATAAAGACACTGAATAAGCACTCTTCTGGTTAACATGTTAATTACAAAATACTTTGGTCTAAATCTGTTTGGTCCATTTAGTACCAAAACATCATATGTATATACTGGTAAAAATCACCGTTAGGTGACACCTCATGACTCGTCCGCAGCTACCTTTTTCCAAACGATTGCGCATCAGCTTTTACCTGGGGGAAACAACCCTCCCTTTTACTCTTATTACATTTCACCTCTCTCCATCTCCTTTCACTTCGCTATTTATGACTTATTAACTCCTCAGAGGTATCATGGCAACCTCTCTCACGGCGCTCCGGCGATTTAATATAGAAAATTGTGAACTGAACTGAAAGTAACTTAGAGACAGTTTATTAAATTCTACTGAGCCGTATACACTTTTAGTAATATGCCGCGTGTGATCTAATTGAGCTTGAAATTGCAGTTCTAAAAGGAATTAATGGAAATTAGAAAACTATCAAGCGTCAAAATCACCCCTTAGTGCCGCGAGAGTCTAGGCCCCAGGCTGACAGTGAGACGGTCGCGTTTGTACCTAGCACTATGCCTCTGCCTTCCGAAGTTGGAACGAAATATGACTGACTCATTATATAACTCTATGACAAAGACCAAAACCACTGACTTCTGTATAGGCCAGTGACTAAAACCAATAATACAATTTTTAGACAACCACATTTATTGTTGGCTACTACACAAAATCAGGTTGTTTTTAATTAACTTGAATTTTGGCAGCTATAAAAAAAAAAACAAAATAAAACTAGGTTGTCTTCTGGTTCGAACGAAATATTTATAAATGTTCAAGTGTGCAGCTTGAATCCGTATCCTCCTGTGGCAGATCGCGGTGTTTGCCAACCGATCGCTCCTTGGGGGCTCGGATTCGCTCACAAAGCAATAAAATTTACCCCTAAACCCTCGATATTTGCCGAGAGCTGGATTGAAAATACTTATCGAGAGGCGAAATATTAAATTTTGTTCTGTTAACACAGAGCCAGTTATCAAACGTCGGTTGAAACTCTAAGATTGAGAAATATAAATAATGTTATTATTTACTGGTTATCTGTAGATGATATTATTTGAAGTTTTAGAACAATATTATAAAGGTAAAAATTATGTTTTAACTAGGTACCTACTAAATAAATAAATTCTGGTAAACTGTGATAGCGGGGGCAGTAAACTTTTTTCAACAAAACAAAAAATACATTATCCTGGTAAGATTTTCAGGCCGTATAATTATTTATTATGAGTATTTTACCGGATTAAATATACATAGACAAATATAATGTTATGGTAATGAAAATTCAGGCAGGTTCAGGTAAGCGAGGCGGGCGGCGCCTGAACAAGCCCCGCCCTCGGCTGCCATTGTCTCTCTCAATTCTAAATTGAATTAAATTAGCGCTAAATGTAATAACTCTATTAGCGCTGATGCAAACAACTCCTGACGTATAGTTTAGCATGTTTTTAGGGGTGGCTTGGTTATTGCATTAAGGTTCTTTCGATACATGAAGGGGATACTAAGAGCTGTCCAAATTGATTAAGGTCTGATTCGTGTTATGAGTTTTTTATCTGATACCTCTAATAATTTCGAGCACTTAAAGGGTTATTTTGTTTATTAATAATTTTCTTGATGCATTATATTATGAAATTATAAGCAATGAAGTGTAAACCTCCAAACATAATTATTCCTAATATTCGCAGTTCTAAAATACAGTCTCATCATTGATTAGAAGTCGAAAATCGAATGAAGTAGTGTTCATTTGTTTTCTAATGCGTGCGAATTCGGTAAAAAAGTAAAAACCCCCAATTTTTATGTTTACCACCAGCTTTTATTTAACTTGCAACGTTTATACGTATGTTTGTGTGTTCTTGTAAAATAATACAAGCTCAATAATAATAACTTCCTCGTACCCTACGGCGTTTAATTTTTGCATGTTTATTTAATTATTTCCATATAAAAAGTAACATTAGAGACAACTCCAATGCGTTAGATTTGCCAGTAGATATACCTAGATAAAATTAAAATAAGTTAAACAAGTATAATAAAATTTATATTAACCAATAACAGCAGGTATATGATGATTCAGTTAGATTAATGATTAAGTTCCGATCATAATAATGATAAGCATGATCTGAATCAGCATCCAGGATTAACTCCAGATAAAGGACAGCACACTCGCGAAATTTTGTGAACGCGTTTGTTTTATTATGAAAGTGATGCTGTGCTCAGGGTTGGATTCTGACTGGTCAGCAGCACATGCATGTTGTATACGCATTCAAATTTGATATCAGATTCTAAGTATCATCATGACACGGCCACTACATTTTTTTAAAAGCTTGTCTTGAAAAATAGAGTTATGCTCACTCCACGACCATTTAAAATGATTATTAGTTTTAGAAAATAAGCCAGTACTTTTGTTCCACTACGCTCTACAAGAAAATAAAGTACGTCGGCAAATAAATTTGTAGAAAAATCTATACCATTATAAAACTGTAAAAAAGGCGTTATACATTTTCAATATATACAATTACTATGTTGTTGACATAATTTTGTCATGTTCTACAAACTAAACGTAGATTACATTGGACGGTGCCATAAAATGTATTTCTATATGTAGATATATAATATATTCTATAATATATGTAGGTAATTTAATTACAAATGGCATCTGAAATGTAATACAAATGAATTGTGAAATAGGTATTTCAGCTTTTAGTATCGCAGGTGTAAACCATAATGGTGTTAAGATGTTATATTGTCAATTTATTGAACAATAACCAAAATAGTTTCATATGAAATTAAAATACAATAAATTGAAATAGATATAGGTACATATAGTTTAATATTATTGTATATAAAATGATGCTGATAAGTTCCAACGCTTGGTTGTTCGCAAGATAAATGTTGAAGCAAAGCGCCTAATACGAATCTATAGTAAGTTAATCATATACAATAAATATGGATGCCATGTTAAATGAAGGGATCAGGTTGTGAAGTTCCACCGAACACTCAAAATGTAGTTCATTAAAAACGACGATGTTCTAGAGTTTTAATTATACGGACATAGAACATGGAAATATAGGCATAAATCACTTGCACACCACACGCGCTGCCTACAAAAACTACGATGAAATGACACTACTTGATTAGTCGGACACTAGATTGATAAGTACCTATTATTGTAAGTGTAAGTGTGTTGTGTAACTGGCCGTTCTAAGTAATACTACATAGAAAATTATCATTGAGAGTTTTTTAATTCGTTTAAAATATTTTGCAGTGGTATCTATCTATATACCTAAATAATGGGGCTTGTGTGATAATATTGAATTAGTGAAAGTATAAACAATTAACTGAAGGGGGTTATTAATAATTATTATTTTGTTCAACTGTCTGGTTTCATGTAGTACCTACGTAGTAATTAAATGGTGGTACAATAGAAATTATCATAGGCACTAGTACAATACTAGTAATATGTCTAGGTACTAATCAATGCATAAAGTATATTATGAAACTCACCTGTTTACGTTGTATGCTGGCTTATATGTTGGTCGCAGTCCTAGCTAACGTCACATACATTTTATTTCTCTACTCCTAAATACATTTACAAATACATTTCCTACGAATACAGTAATACATTTAACTAAGTTTACAATGTGATTTTTTAGAGATATGACTAATTTAGTTTGATATGTTTTTAGTATTGATATTCTTTAGAGTTGTTGTTGCATACAATGTACTCTAAATCTCAATACTTAAACAGTATAATATGTTTTATGGATACGTATATAGTGTTTCAATGATATATGTTTCTTTCACCGGGGGTGCATCACTATTAGGGTTCAATACGGCACGAAATTTCAAAAGTTTTTATTAGATGAGTTTGGTGTATTTTTGTTCACTTGTTGGATTGCAAAAAAATTTAAATTTATATACATGTACAGTTTCTGCGTAGGTATATTAAAAATAATATGTTGACGATTAGTTCTTCAAATGTAGTTGCAACAGTTCAGTCTTCGTTACGTTTGGTGAATTTTGTACTTTGTTTATTGTTGTGAGGGTTGAAGCCACCCCAGCAGTGACGCGCCCCCGGCGAGCGCTCCACGTGACTGCCGGCTCGGCGAGGCTTTGTGTTTACATCCCCTCCCGCCAACCCCTCTCGGCGATATGCTACCAGCTATCCGATAGAGGAAAACGATGAAAATTATTTTGTATCCATCGAAGAACACTGTTGGACTCGAGTCTGGGCCTGCAGTGACTTTAAGTAAGTAATTAGTCTTATTGGCAAAACACGCTTCTATAAAATACTGCACGCGATATTTTGTTTATAGTTTAGATTTTTCCCCTCAGTTGTATGGTCTAAACCAGAGGAAAAAAAGATAGACGATCTCTTTCTTTTTTTCCTCCAGTCTAATCAGGCAGAGAGTACAATAAAATTTTTATTAGATAAAAATTATGAAATACTAAAATGTTAGATCGAAAATAATGCTGTAAACTATGTCAATTTAAACTGAAACAAAATATTACCAATAAACCAAAACTACAATAAAATCTTATAGCAAAATATTAAATTAAGACATTTATCAGGTCGTAACTAACAACATAGTGAACAAAGTGTCCGTTTATAGGGGAGGCTCGGTGGAGTGGAAACTGCGATAAGAAGATTTGCCCCATAAAAACGGTCTTTGGAGGGCAAATGTGGCACAGCCCTATATTACGGGAGTATCTCATACATTCTACAATTGCGTAATTGTTTATACTTGTCAACGCCGGCGTCGTTGTATTTTAATATTATTTCGTTTTGAGGATCTGTCAGCCATAGGATAATGGAGTCATGTCAGGGGTGCCGCAGGACCATGACTCCATGAGTTCCTGGCCTGACGTCTACTGTTTTAAGATAACTAGGTACGTATATAAGTTTTATGCACTTATTTCGTTTTCTGGTTCAATCTGAGTACCTACTTACTTACTACGAAGGCACAATTTGTATAGTATCACATTAGTGATACTCTGCCTCACCTAACTTCAACAGTAGAAAAAATACACAAATAAGCTGATTTACAATGTTAAATACATTGTAAAGCAGCTTATTACAATATTATACATTACCTCTTTTTCGCTGCCGGATAAATTGCCAGGAAACTGAAACAGGTAGGTACCTACCTAATACCCATAGCAATAACTATACTGGTAACTATTAAGTAATCTGTAGCTAAACACTGATTTAAACTATAGATATGATGGGTCTAAATTATGCGACTAATGGATTTCTGCCATTAACCGTTTGCGGTAGTTGCTTTCACACGCAATGATAATGGTTATTATCACCACTGAGAAATACTCGTATAGGGTAAGTCCAGGATAGTTGCCATACTTTTTGAAAACGCTTTATATTTCCCATTTTAATTAATGGATCTGAATGATTGTCATACATGTTAACAGATTGGTCTTTCGACTACCACTTTGAAGGAAAAAGAAAACATCAGTGTTGATATTTACTAATCTATATCGATTTTCCCAGACCTCTATTTTTGGAAGTATAGATGCCCTATAGCGGATAGTTGCTCCATGCGTCAAAACCAGTTATGGGATACATGCCTCATTGATAAAAAAACACTTTTTCAGTTTGAAATTAGGTATTCGTGATGGGAAGTAAAATCTAAACGCAGACGTTAATTAAAAATGTTCGTAAAAAGTGTATTTTCTTTATAATCATATTAGGGTATAGATGCCTCACAAAATAAGTTTCCTTCCTGAGGCATCTATACCCTAATGTAGTTACATCGTTTGAAAATAATGGGAATTATTTGTTTTGTATGGTTAAACATAGGCGAAAATAAATCGAGGCGTCTATCCTTTTCGTAGAGGATAGATTCCTTTTATATTCAGGAATGTGTATTCAATAAATACTCTAAAAAAACTGATTTTAGGGTTAATATACAGTCCACTGTAACATTTAGATACAAAATATAAATTATTTAATCACCATGTAAAAAGTTCCAGCACCTCAAAAAGGCTGTAGAAAAAGAATTAGCAATTTTTTCGTCGCACCAAATCTTTCATTGAGTATAGATGGAATGCACGACGGGTCAGGGGTTACCTCGCGGGGGGTACCGGGTAGGTGCGGGGATGTCTCTCGTTTGGCAATATCAACGACAGCAAAAACAAGCCGGGAAATCATAGTTTTTGAATTTGAGGCATCTATCCGAGCCGGGCATCTATCCTGGAATTACCCTGAGTACGTAAATACATACATACCAGAACGGCACGCGGCAACCGGAATGGCAAATATTATAATCAGTTTGCAGAATTTGACCCTTTTTTCCTAATTAAATTTAAGCGCAACGGGAACCAGCATTCGATTTGATTAAAAGTTGAAACAATTCCGCAACCCTTTTGTGTCATGCTGTGGCAAAAAAAAACATAAATCTGTTGTTTGACTTATTTGTAGTAATGTTTGAGCCAAGCAGCACGTATCGGGGCGAATGTAGCATCGACATGAAGAACAAAGGATAATAAAATTCACGACAGTCAAATACAATTTAGCTACTCAACTATCAGATTTATGGATCAATGCTTCTTATGATACAAATTGTTACGAGACTAAATTGTTCAGAAGAAAAGCTTAAATTTCCTGAAAACTCTTAAATATTTCCGTCTAGTGAAAAGAAAGGAGAGCACCAACTAAGCTCTTTCATCGTTCAGGTAAAGTCCCGTCTAACGAGCCATCATGAGTCACAATATCTCTTCAAAGAGCGCCAATTAGACCAGCTTAGGACATAAGCGGCTTTGCAATAGCAAGCAGCGCCATTGGCAACGGCGGCGGCCGTGGGAGGGTGTTTAGCAGGTAGGAAAACAACCTTGTTAAAATGATTGTTCGATACGTGTCTACCGAAAAACAGTTTCGACATGAAATTTAACGCTAGAAATTTTTTTATAATTACAACATTATTTGATTTAAAAATAAACAGTATAGTTTAGAAAACAATATTAAAAAAATGGTAATAAACGTCCAAAGGTTGTCTAGAAGAAATCGATAACGATAAGAACGCTCATTGTACTACCCTTGTTTACTCATTGTATTATTTTCTGTTTGTTTAATTTCGGTGTACAATAAAGAGTTTTCTATTCTGTTCTTTTCTATTCTAGGTAGCATGTACTTGTGCAAATACACTAAAGTATTGTTCTAGTCTCGATGTCTCGAGCCGCCGATGACGTTGACGCTGACGCAGACGCGCATAGGATCATTTTCATCATTGTCCGCTTGGGTTGAAAGCTGCGGGGCGCACCTATTAGCTCATAAAGACATCACCAATAAATATCTACTGCAATATTTATCAGGACTAATTACGGGATAAAGAAATGTGAAACATCCCTCAAAAAACGAAGCTCTATTATAGCGCAGCCTTATTAAGAGTTATTACATCCATTCGAGAAGTGCTTTCAAAACATCCAAAAGGGCCTGCGGACAAATTATTAATATCAACCAGTATTCATCACTATGAAGACATCGCGCTCGAATGAATGGTATCAGAGTATAATCTCAGTGGGGCTCTGGTACAGTAATCAGACAGTATGGGAAGTACGGATGGTTCAAATAATTTTCATCGTCAGTCTTATTCCGCCTACTGTAGGGATAGCGGCACTCTTTCGGTTGTGCTACTTTTCACGATCCTATGCTCTGAAGACTCTTAGTTATAGCTAACTTGTCACTTTAAAAACATCAAGCAAGGAGATGATGTAAATACGGTTATGGGCAGCAATTTACGGTGGTCCCTTACTGGTAACATCATACCTATTTCTGTGTAAAAATACTCCAGGAAGAAGGGGAGGTGTGGAAAAATACAGGGGTATACTGAGGTGCGGGGGCGGAACAACGGCCTCGTTACGCCGTTTCCGGCGGAAGTCGCCTCGTGATGCATTGTCGCCGAGGAGGGTGGACACTGATGTTTATATTATCATCGCAAACATTAATATGTTCGCTGGACCATATTTTATTGCTGTAATGATTTATTTTGCGGAAGCTCAGAGTAGATAAAATTATAACAAAAATGCAGTGTCATGAAACAGGCTTTAGGTACTAACTTCACACAGACTGAAACTTTCGCGAGCAGAAAATATATTACGGGTCTTATTCGCGCACAATTTAATATCATAAGCAGAGTCCGAAGCTATCAGAATCTATCAGAAGAGAAGAGTGCCTACTCTTTTCGTAAACACGGTCGAAACGTCGAGTATGTTACCACGTTCTTACAGGCTACCTGGATATAGATGATATTTTGTTAAAAATACACTCAAATACCATTTTTGACCGAAACCGAACCGAACAATAATTATATTAACTAGAATCTAAAGAAAGTTTTTAGCAAAATAATCGTAAGACGGTTTTTAGCAAAATATCGTTAATAAGCCTATTCTGAGACGGCCTTTATTCCACGGTTAAGTAGTAAGTGATGTACAAGCACCTCTGTCGAACCCAACTATAACCGTCTGACCACAAAAGTTTAAACCAGAGTCACTCAGATCTTTCTAAAATTTCATTCCAGAAAATACGTCTATCACTCGCGTTATCTTACTTTACCTGGCAATCCTTATTACTTCATGTGACTTTGTTATTGAGATAGAAAAACTAGGGTTAGAGACTATTTGTGTAGAAAATATTTAGACACATCTGTTCAATTCTTGTTCAAATTTTTAGTGGTAAGACCGTAAAGTTCAAGATCCTCGAAATTTACCACTAATTCTTAGCGGTTCTTGAATCTTGAACACTACCGTCTTACTTTCCCACCATAAACAATTACTACGTCACGAAATAATTACCGCTGATTTTCCGGTAGCTGTCGAACCATGAGAAAGTAATATAGTGATGCAACCGAGGTGTCTTTTAGGTCCGGCTCCCCCGGGAAATCTCGGTAATCCGCGCCGTCGACAGCCGGGTAAAGCTCTCGTCGGCGGAGTGATGGGGTAAGGTCGATAGTTGAAAGCCACAGCTGGTGTTAGCTGGAGCTTTGTCTGTCACCGTGGCTGTCACCGTGGCTGCTCGTAAAGGTTTGTCTGTAACTATTGATTTGTAAAACGGGTTATGTCGAATCCAAAATTATATTATACTCGTAATATCTGTCACACATCCGTTAATTCAGTCCAGTGC
This sequence comes from Hylaea fasciaria, assembly GCA_905147375.1. NCBI lineage: Eukaryota > Metazoa > Arthropoda > Insecta > Lepidoptera > Geometridae > Hylaea > Hylaea fasciaria. The sequence goes on from LR990201.1 coordinate 6,890,349, forward strand.
AGAGCAGCAGCGGTGCTCTCACCATCAGGTATAGGTACTTTAGGAGACCACCTGTCAAAGTCTATTTGTCTGTAAGTAAAAAAAAACATCGGATCATTTTATCGACATCGCTTGTGGTTTCCACTCCCTATTCATACCGCAGCTAAATCCAAAGATCCCCGTGAATGGGTCCTGATGAATCATGCCTGTTCACGTGGAACGACGCTGGTAGGTACTTCGCATTACCACGTACAACCCTAAAAAATGTATTAAAAGCACTGTAGTGGTTGTAAACGGTGAAGCACGCTTGCTGCCTCGAAAATATCTACTGACTTTTTTGACTTGAAACTTCCAGGGTTCTATGTTATAATATACAGCAAGTATTTTGTATTATATTTTATTTTAATTTAATATTTTCTCTTTGATATAATGTTAGGTTTTAGAATATAGTAAGTAGAATAGAATTACTACTTATACGCTAAAATAAAAATACTACAGTATCCTACTGTTTATTTAGTAAGTATAGTTTAAATATTGATATATCTACAAACTTATCAAATACATTATTTCCTGTTTTTGAATCCACTTTGGTCGAGTGAAAACAAAGATGAGCCAACAAACTTCATAACGTTAATAGGTAACGCAATCCCGTTGTCGCTCCCTAATGATTCGCCACTTTTAATGAGGACTGCGTAATTTGTGCTGTGACATATTGAATTTAAACTTTGCTTTTAACGCCTAATGACTTACAGACTCGTCCACAGCTGCTTCTTTGTTATCTATGTTTCCATGTTTTTAAAAATTACACGTAATTCTAAGCATTGTTTGTTTGTCGAATTACGCAATGCTGGCCTCTGGTGTCCAGAATTTCTCAGCTCGATATCAATGAACGTTACTGCTCTCAATCGATAACAACCAGCCGTGCACTAATTGAAACGTACGCTTTGATTTGATTTCTCTGTGAACTCCGTAGAAAAAAAATCTAGCTCGTAGGCACATCTAGTTGAACAATGTCTCTGTTTTCGTTGACGTTTGTATTAAATAAGTATTAAGTATGTACCAACCTACGCTAGTAAAGTACCTATGTACCTACCGCAGATTACTATGAAAGTACGTAGAGCCTACTTAGGTACTAACTGTTGCTGTAAGTATTTGATATAACACTATTACTCCCTGTAGATATATTGTACTAGCACAAACTAATTAAATACGATTCGCTATATATTATTATTTATTTATTTATTTATTTATTTATTTATTCATCATATAACTGTAACATCACAGAGTACTCCATTACGCTACATTTATCACAGAAATTAACTAAGTCTAGGAATAACAATAAGAATTTTACAATAGGTAGGTACCTAATTAATTAAAATATAAAAGAAAACATAAATAAAGAGTATGCATTAGAAATAAATAACAGCCTTACAGATTAATTTGTTCACAATAGTGGACAGAGCATTGAACAAATACTGACCACTTATCATTAAATATGTCACATTGTGCTTGTGAGGTGACGAGTGCGTTGAAGTGACGTTGCATGCGGCAGACAGGGGACTGTTGGCGAGCCACTGTACGAGCCGGTGTGGGCGCAAACAGTGGGACGCGACCAGTGCGGAATCTAGCGCGTTGCTCAGGCACGTATAGACGACTGGCCTCACTTAGTACTGTTGGACAATCTAAAATACCATGTATTAGTCTGTATAGCGTTAATAGCTGATCATGCAGCCTGCGTGTTTCCAAGGAGTGAAACCCTAAAGAGCCCTGCAGGAACTTCGTGGGATATAGGTACGGATAATAGGAATACGTTTTCTTGTATAGGAATCTTAAGAATCGTTTCTGTACCTTTTCCAACATGAGGGCAAACGATTTTTCATGAGGGTTCCACACCATTGAACTCGCTTCTATCTTTGACCTTATCAGAGCATTGTATAGAAGTTTAATTGCTGTGATGTTTGTGAACTCGCCGCATGTTCTAGTAACAAAACCCAGCCTTTTGAAGCACTCTGTCGCGAGAGCGGTCATATGATCATGAAAGGAGAGTTTTGGATCGAATAGTACACCGAGGTCTTTCACAGTCTTCGTTCGCGAGATCACATTTTGGTTGAGTTTATAGTCAATATTAATAATGTGTGTGGATCTTGAGAACGTCATCACGTGGCATTTGTTTATATTTAAGTTTAAGCGGTTTTTCATACTCCATAGCTGTATGGCATCAAGGTCTTGCTGCAAGGAATGGGCGTCGTCTTCAGATTGAATATCTCCTATGATCTTAACATCATCTGCATATATCAAACATTTCCCCGACATGAGACATGTTTCAAGATCATTGATCATTATGGAGAAAAGAAGAGGCCCGATCGATGATCCTTGGCTTACTCCAGAGCGCGTAGAGTAAGTTGTTGAGTTGTAGCACCCAAGCCGGACAAATTGTGCTCTGTCGCGAAGATAGTCAGCGAAGAGGTATAAAAGTTTAGGAGCGAACCCGATCATGTCAAGCTTTTCAAGAAGAACGTCGTTATCTACTTGGTCAAACGCTTTTTGGAAATCTAGGTATATAACATCAACTTGAGTACCTTCGTCCATTTTCAGTGAGATGTAGTCAACAAGTGTAAGTAAGTTAGTATTTACTGAGCGGCCTTTCCTAAATGCGTGTTGGGAGTTGCTGAGATAAGGTTCTACCTGTCTGTAGATTTGAGTGTGTAGGGAACCTTCGAAGACCTTTGCAAGAGATGGTAAAATAGCAATGGGTCTGTAATTTTGTGCTTGTGTTTTGTCACCAGATTTAAGAATAGGTACAACCCTTGATTGTTTCCATTTGGTAGGATAAGTCCCAGAATCAAGGGCTAAGTTAAAAATATGTGCCAGGGGTACCGCGAGTATGGACTTAAAAGCTTTTATAATATAGGGAGGTACATTGTCTGGGCCTATAGAGCTCTTTGGCTTTAATTTTCTAATTTGTGACTCCACGTCTACAGGATTGAAGTTATGGATATTGATAAGGTGATTATTACAGTTACCTTTAATGAGGCTAGGATTAAGAGCAGGTGCTTTATCTAAAAATACGCTACTGAAATAATTAGCAAAGACCTCAGCAGCAGCCTGACCGGTACGTGTATGTCCTTCGTGAGAGATGCAGGGATCGAACCCACCCTTTGTTCTTCGGCTAGACACAAATTTCCAGAAAGCGCATGGATTTTTAGACAGATTTTCTTGGATTTCTAAAATGTAGTTATCATAGGCTAGAGAGACTCTTTTTTTTATATCAGCGCGGATAGCACTAAAGAAACTGTATATGTGACGGTCTTTAAGTTGCTTCCAGAGTTTGTGTAGTGCATACTTTAATCTGAGATCATTAATGATGTCTTTGGAGTACCATGTGGGATACCTTTTAGATAGCTTGGCACTACGTATCTTTTTAGGAACGGACAAATCAAAGCAACTATAGAGCCGGTTATATAAGCACTCCACAGCAGTGTTTACGTCAGTTTCATTGCAAATATCATCCCAGTTTACATCAGTCATATGAGCGTACAATGATGAAAAGTCTGCCTTACCAAAATTCCAGTCCGTTGTGGTATCAATGTTACTGGCTTCTAGCATTACGTCTGGTCCTTTTTGTTGTAAATGAAGGAAGATTTCCAGGGGAGGATGGTAACGGTCTGCATGCTCTACGAGTCCACCGTCTGCGGGGTAGACGCTTACTTTCTGCACACTCTCACTCACAAGCACAACGTCAAGTTTGCTACCTAGTTCGTTACTAATACAGTTATGGTCAACAATGTTACAGTAATTCAGGAAATAACCCATATACATATTTATATTTACATTTGCGCTATTTAAGTTGAGATCACCAAATAAAAATATAGGAACATTAAATAATCCAGAGGATAAATTATCTTCAGCTTTGCAAAACCATGTCATATAGTCTTCCTCTGTAGCGGTGGGCTTTAAGTACACTACACAAATACCATATTCTTTGCCTCGATATGACAAGGACGCCCAGAGATCTTCACCACATTCAGTCTCGAGTTCCTTTCGGCGCCGGATTACAAGGCCAGGTCTGGCGGCGAGGAGAACCCCTCCGCCCCTGGATCCTCGGTCGCGTCTGAGTACGCTCCACCCGTGTGCAGAAATTTCTGCGTCACATACCGATGAGTCGAGGAAAGTTTCAGTTACTGCAATCAGATCCACTTGGAGCAGAGTGATTTGTTCACGCCAGTATCGAAGCTTAGTTTTAAGACCTCTAACATTCTGGTATATTGCGGAAAGTACAAAAGTTTTATTAGTTGGTCGCTCTTTCTCTGCTTGTGTCACCCTTCTTTGCATTCCGACCGGGGGTGTGGGGACGACGCCCGGCGCTTCTTTGAAACCATTCACTGACTTCAGTGCCTGCAGGCCATGATCCAGGCAGCATGAACAGCAGCGTAGTGCTTTCAGGAACTGTAAGGATAAAAGACGCATACCTCTCATGTCTGAGTTTCAGTTTATCTACTTGGTATCCTGCTCTGCCACTTATTTCTTCCATGTGCGCTATTAAAGAGTCCACGGTTGTGTCAGACTTAAAAAAGCATGCGTGCATCTTCTTCGTCCTCTCAACGGTCTGCAGCTGAGGTTTGGGCACTCCGTTTCCTTTGACAACTCCTTGACGGGAACGCTTATATTTATGAATTTGCCAGGGGCCGTCACTGCTGTGGTCCTGGTCACCGGCGCTATTGCTTTGATTGTTATTTTCAGAGTTTAACGAGATGGTGGCCTGCTGTTCTTGAGTCGGCTTTGTTTGATGTGCGTCTGTTATAGTTTTCATAAATTGTTTCGGTGGTTTCACCTGCTGAGACTTAACCTTGGCTTTAATAGTCGTTGTAGACTCTGGATCAGTTTCCTTTGTTTGAGGTGATATCATTTTAGTGTTGTCTTTATGGACAGAGTTGTTGTTCTGTACCTCTATAGGAGAAGAGGATATTACTACCGAGTCCTGGATATTATTGTCATTGTGGATGGATTTTTTATGATCCATAAAAAGGTTTTCCAATGTAGTCAACTTCTGGTTTGTTGTAACAATCTTTTGCCCTAGCGATAAGTTTTCAACACCGAGTTCATTCAAGCATGTGTTGTGAGAATGAACTGTCATTTTCATCAGACTCTGTTCATCTGCAGCGTTTTCATGTGATTTTGATAGACTGTCGACATCAGATCTTAGGGTATTATACTTGTTAGTGAGTTCGTGTACACAGGATGTTGTTTCTTTGAGAAGAATTGAGATGTCATCGAGTCTTCTTTCCTGGATTTGATGGTGCTTAGAGATGTAGGTGCGAAAGTCTCTTAGTTCAGATAGAATTGTAAAATTTGAAATTTCTGGCTCGCTATCTTTAGAAATCCTATCAACTTGTGCGGCAGTGCACTCTTTGGACATTCCCCTTTTAGCCTTATTGTTAGATTGAGGTATGACTCTGGGTAAAGTGGATACCTTAGGTGTGAAAAAAATGTCTGTTGTTTGCAGTCGGATAGGAGTTTCCATCTTATTCATTTTAACCCTTTTATGGGTACACGGCTCGCACTCCCATCTCTGTTTATGTTCAGGGGTCATATTGTAGAACCTTTTAAAAGGTACATTAGCACATTCTAAGTCAAAGTGATTCTCACACATCGAACAGCGGAGATACTGCCTGGTTTTTATTTCTTGAGAGCATTTATAGCATGCAAGCGCCATCTTTGGAGAGTTACTGTCGACTAATTTCTCAAATCGTGAAACAAAAGCGTTACGTACTATGACTATCGAAGAAATATCTGAATTGTTTAGACTGCAAGCTAGATGGCGCTACTTATATTGTTGATAGCGGTTAATTATCTTTGAATGATTCGAAACTTTATGTCGTTTCGTCACTACAATACCGTTCATTAGTCGGTCAAGGTATAGTTAGTCCGTTTGTGCACCACATTGGAAGTTTTTGTGCAATGTTTAGGTGAAACCAAATTTCCATACGAAATTCAAAAATTTGTACCGGTCACTTTAGTTATTTCTGTTTATTTCACTTAAACACTGTATGTTTTTCAGGATAACACTCACTAATGAATATTGTCACATATAGAATACGATTACGTACAGTTCTAGTGGCTCAAGATTCATAAAACCATTTATTTTAATTATTTTAAGAAATTACGAACAGAAAGTTGTTTACATGAAGAGCGCCATCTGGCGGAATCGCGAATTATAATAGTAGACTGAGATGGCATCGCTTGTTTAGACACGTCCATCAAAGATCACGCACACAGTATCTAAGACAAAAAACATATAAAAAACACGAGAATAACAACTCCAAACAGTGAAGATCGATAAGACCAACCTTACTATAAAACAAAAGAACAACAAAGAACCCTACAAGTTCGGTACTACTGAGCGATGAGATGCAGTTTTAAGCTCACTAAGCGATAAAATCGAGGGGGACATCGTTAAGGATCATCGTTCGTTCACATCGAAGTTTTGCGGAGCCAGCTCGAAGTAAGTAATGAAGACTTATGAGTCGCCTGACGTCTGAAACTCGGTAATTGTCATCTCGTTACTAGGGGCTCGATGGCAGGTCTAAATTGACTTTGACGTAGCTTGTTGATGAGTGCGGCTAATTACTCTTGTGTCGCGATTATCTTACTTTAATATTATAAACGCGAAAGTTTGTAAGTATGGATGGATGGATGGATGGATGGATAGATATTTGTTACTCTTTCACGTAAAAACTATTGAATGGATTTTAATGAAACTTTACAATAATGTAGCTTACATATTAGAATAACATATAAGTAGGCTACAATTCATAAAGATGTGTTTTATAATAATACCTACAAATAATGTTGAACATCCACAACATGAGAAAATTGACTAAAATCATTGTTCTTCCTAAAAGTGTTACAACCTGAAAAATGAACAAAGAACATGGCTAATCCGATATGATATTCTTGATTCGGTTCCGAATGGATAATATTTTGTAGCATACGCTATGCGCTAAGCATTTAAGTAAAATATTTGAAATAAAGCTTCAAGTTTCATTGATAACAAGTCTTTGGTGCCTACAGCTATGAGTTTTCGTTGTTCTTATATTGATTAATCGGCAGCAGAGAACAGAGCGGTATTGTAAAAGATACACATTGTAAGCCGAACGTTAAACACATCAGCATTCGGTGCGCGAAACCGTCATTAACATATTTGGCGGGCGTTCCTCTGAGTAAACGTAAGTTCCCCATGGATTTTAATATAAACGGACAAGTACAGCATACCTTACTAAAAATATATCTCTACATTCAAGTAAAACTAGAATTAGGGTCGTCATTTAGTTAGTAGCAAAGCTTGAAATTATTTAATTATTACACATTAATTAATTAATACAGGTTTAGTGCCAAAAAAGTGTTGGTGTAGTACTTAATGGTCTGGCTTCGAAACTTTTGATTCATAGGTTCACAGCTGTAGGTACCAAAAAATTCAAGCATTTCCTTGACTGATCGACGCCGCGCGCTGTGCGCCGTTGCGTTATCGACAAGAGGGCTGGCTATTTGGCTATTATCACGCACAGAGATTACAGAATAGCTTTCGCTATCCAACGAGGAAATGCAGCCAGTGTTTTGGCACTATTCCATAAGGCCACCCACGTATGTTAAGTTATTTAGTTTTATTTTATGCTAGTATATTGTAGGTATTAAACGTTTGTTAGTAAATATTATGTGATAAACGTTTTATTACATTTGTTCAAACTTAAACATATAGTTTAAACTAAGCTAACTTATCTTCCTAAGTTTATTTATTTAACAATTTACAAAGATTCACATTTCTGATTTTACCTCTTTGAAAATCTAGGCACTTCCTAGGATTTTTATTGTGAACCCACCGCTTGTGGTCACAACAAGAATAGATAAGTACTTGCCTACTTTTACTTGTGTGCTACCGATTCCGTAGCCTACAGGCGCAACGATATTGCTGTTTGCCGTCCGCAAACATTTTCGCGCCCCCTCGCTACTTACTGGAGTTAGATCAATATTTAAATGATTTCAAACTTTGATTAATTCGCAGAGATATTGTTTGCACTGATGTCGTTGCGTTCCGATTATGGTAATGTTAATGGATCGAGACTAAATAATGTTATTATGTACGGAAAGTGAAAAGTGGTCAGAATTATTATCAAGCTCGGAGCAAACCTGTAAACCCCAGCTCCACACAAACATGTGCCCTACGTGCGAGTCGAACTCCAACCTCACGCTTCGCAGTCCGCATATCATCATTTAATTTTAATTGTAATAAATATCCCACCGAACAGATTACTTTTAACGCGTCTAAACACAATTACCTACCGACAACAACGAAACATCATTTTTTGCGAATAGGTTATTAGGTATAAAGTAGCTACCGATATTCTTCTACAGCATTATTTTCTAGAGATGCCATCAAATAATTCTCACATCAAGATAAACTAACCAGCCATATCCACATTGCTCCTACAGAGATGTCAACGCTTGCTAAACTGCGACTATTACCCAGTTTCAACCCATGAATACTTTATGCCAAACCTTTAAATAGCACGCCGACACTTTAGTATTACTTCGCAATAAAAAGTGATCATGGCTGCTTAGATTACAGAAATAAAATACAAAACGTTTATAGCGATAAGGTACCTTAGCAATTTATCAGAAGAGTGTATGCGTATTGTATAAGTAGGTACTGCCAGTGTCATCAATTCCCTGGGGATGCGGGACTACTACCGCTTAATTAAGGGGAAGCGTAGGGATAACATTTTTAATATTACGCGGTGATTCGCTCGCTCTTATTGTTTAGTGTAAATTGAAAATCACTCCTAAAAGTGGTATGAAGTCATATGCCTGCATACCTAAATATTATGCATAATCTACCTACCTACTACGAGATAGATACCTACGTATGTAGTATATTAAAATGCTTATTCGACGAGTTTCTATTGACACAGAGAGTATAATTATTATTTATCTTTTCCAGATTGCTGACAGACAATAATTCGTTTAGGTACGTATATAAGTACCTTGACATGAAAAATAAATGAACGCTCGCTTTACTATGTTATTTTTGTCTTCAAAGTAGGTAGGTAAGTACCTATTTAGGTAGGTATATCTACCAAATAAGCAGTCTCAACTTAACAAGCTTAATATTATAAACTTCCAACACTCACAGAGGAAGACAAAGAAATGGGAAAATTCCTTAGATTTAAATACTTTTTCATTATAGAGGGGAATATCTTGTTACGAAAAGGAAAACGGGAGGTAATAAAATGCTAAGGAAAAACTCGAAAAAAGATCTACCTATTGAGATCGGGTAGGCACTTGAACGTATAGATCTGTCGAAATTACAATCAGCTATACCTACTTAGCTCGAGTTATTGTTTCTTTGAACTATTCGACAACCCTAGTACTAAGTACCGCCATATGGTACCTATCTAAGTTAAGTACATAGTATACCTACTAAAAGTTATTCCATGACGCGCGGCTTCTTCGCAACGTAATGAGAAGTTTATGTACCATTTACTAGTACTTACCTACCTACTTACTTATAAATATTGGATAATTACCTACTTAATGTACCTACAGCTACTATACCTACATATTGCCTACTTTTTATTACCTAAGCATTTTATACTTTTTAGGCCTAATAAACATTGGAATGAATTTTTTACCCTAAATGTGGTTCGCCACTTGAATAGTTTCCTATTTTCCCACAGTGTAGGTAGGTACCTATATACCTACCTAGCTGTTCGACCACCCTCTTAAACCACGGCCGAGATTCGTCACACGGTCACACCATTAATTTCTATAGAAAATACAGTGGACGCTTTTACAGCTCCTTCGATAACATCAAAAGCACATTAGAAGCATTTTTCATTGCAATGTGTGAAGCCTGCATTTGTTATACTTTGGTGTGGGGAAAAGGCGTGGTCCAATAATTCCGATACATTCAAATGATACCTATTAGGTATTACAAAAACCAATTATGTATGTAGATTGTAGGTATATGCCCTAAGGGTATGCCTAGGTATATATGTATGTAGTATTTTGTAATACGTTGTACCTACATAGGTACAACGTATTACAAAATACCACGTAAAAAATACAATAACTCTGCACAAGTTCTTCTAATGGCTTATATACCTATGTATAAATATTTTATGTAAACTTAACACATTTGCATTTATCGCCGGTCCTCTGGGAGAACTGAGTGTGTGTGTGTGGTGATCTCTCTTTCTAGCCTTGATGTTTGTTTAGTGTTTTACTGCCCAGCGTGACCAAACCTAGTAGTTTCCTACTATTTCAGTAGTTTTCGAGGCTCGTGTACCAGCTGCTAGTAGGAAAAAAAATCAGTAGATTTTGGTAGTTTTTTAATAATTTATGGTATTTTGCTGTATATTTTTGGTAATTTTGTGAAGGTGGTTGCAACCCTGTCCTAAATTCAATTTTCAACTCTATTCAGAGATTGGTAATGATATCAGAAATCATAGAAACGGAAGATGAAGTGCCCCGCCAACTTCAAAAAATACTTTTGAAATTTGCAAAATTGTTAAATATAAATATAAAAGTATATACTTAACAGTATAGATGGCCAATGGGACGCAGAATCCAGGCCTGAACTGAAACAAAAAAAAATGGGTGCGTGTACTTATGTACGCGCGTGAGAAGTTATACTTCTTTAATATTTTAAAAATAAATTTAATAATAAATTCAAAAATCGAATTTAAGGTTGGTCATTTTTTAAATATTTTTATTGATTTCTTAATTTAATATTCACTTTTCATTTTTATCAAAAAGTTTTCATTAAATTTATTTAGTTATTTTTATAAATATTTATTATTTATTCAACATGCGCGACTAATATCGAGGTTCAATTCCTATTTTGTTGGTAGCTTTTTTTTCGAGACTTAATGAGCGGTTAAGCAGACGGCTTCATACTGTTAATTTTGTGTCACAGGTGCGCGCGCATCTTAAAATTTCACTCTCATCATTTTTTCATAACGCGCCTAACTTCATACTGTTAATTTTGTGTCACAGGTGCGCGCGCATCTTAAAGTTTCACTCTCATCATTTTTTCATAACGCGCCTAACTTCATACTGTTAATTTTGTGTCACAGGTGCGCGCGCATCTTAAAATTTCACTCTCATCATTTTTTCATAACGCGCTTAAAGAAGTATAACTTCAAAAATGGGTGCGTGTACTTATGTACGCGCGTGAGAAGTTATACTTCTTTAATATTTTAAAAATAAATTTAATAATAAATTCAAAAATCGAATTTAAGGTTGGTCATTTTTTAAATATTTTTATTGATTTCTTAATTTAATATTCACTTTTCATTTTTATCAAAAAGTTTTCATTAAATTTATTTAGTTATTTTTATAAATATTTATTATTTATTCAATCGTACCAACATGCGCGACTAATATCGAGGTTCAATTCCTATTTTGTTGGTAGCTTTTTTTTCGAGACTTAATGAGCGGTTAAGCAGACGGCTTCATACTGTTAATTTTGTGTCACAGGTGCGCGCACATCTTAAAGTTTCACTCTCATCATTTTTTCATAACGCGCCTAACTTCATACTGTTAATTTTGTGTCACAGGTGCGCGCGCATCTTAAAATTTCACTCTCATCATTTTTTCATAACGCGCCTAAAGAAGTATAACTTCAAAAAAGTTTATGCTTTATTGACCACGATCGTGACGATATTGTGGTCGATGGTGGTTAGTCTAGAAAGGGACTAGCTCTCAAGGATCGCTGCTGGAGTATCCCTATAGCTTAGGGATTTGGCAGTAGATTTTTCTACTTGGAGGTAGCTAGGCGGCGGCACTAGCGTTTGTATTCTCTTTGGGCCGCAATTTAGTAGTACAAGTAGTACCCAACTTATATGGCTTACCGATGTACCTGCGCAGAAGATGAATTTTCAAAGCGCAGGAAATGCTATTGACCGCTATTGGTCTGCAGCCGCCGCCATCTTAGCGAGCTTAGAGTGAGATGGAACTAACAGCTGCAGTGTATTATGAACCTTATAATAGTGATCTTAGATTGATTGTAAGTTTTAAGCATTCTTTCGTTAATCTTCGGACCATACTTTCTTTTCTGCGCGAACGAAGATTCACGACGTGCCATATAAGTTGAGTACTACTGTACCTACCTATGTACCCTGCATGGTGCCTGCCAATAAGGTTTATAAAGATGTTTTCCTTCATCGGAAGCTCAAGCTCAGTTTATGAGGTTGGATGGATTCGAACTCACGTCTAGTCGCGTGTGATCCAAAAACAGAACTAACTGAGCTATCATCACTATAAAAAAGTACAAAATATCCCAAAAAAATATCGCAGTAAGTCATCATGGTGAAATGTAAATGACGATTCAGACTAGGTACCTACCTTTATTGTATCTGAGTTTTTGATGTTTAATTCATTATTAGTCCAGTTACTTTACAGTAATTTTTTAGTAGAATCCAGCATATTGCTAGTAGAATTTGGTAAGTTTTCAACCTATGTTACAGTCTCAAATTATTCATCGAATAGATATGCCATTTAACTCAAGATCCGGGAAAGAAAACAGACAGGTGTATACAAATAGACAAAGGAGTAAGTAGGATAGTAAGATGATGTTTTGTCTTTGTCGTATTATGCACTAATAATTTAATGCTGTGTTGCAGAAGCAAACCAATTTTGACATTTTAGAACGTCGCACGAATGATTGGAGCACTACCTAAATAACGTGTATTAAATTTATCCGATTTATAGAGGTAACCAGCGATATCAACATTTTTGAATGTCGCACGAATGATTGGAGCTACACCTAAATAACGTGTATTCAATTTATCCGAATTATCAATTGCAGCATAGGTGTGTTCCTTTCGGGTATACGCTTTTGTCAAGTCCATCATTGACACTACGTCTATGGTTAACAGTAGATTTGTAATTTCAAAGTTGGTCACACTATCTGTTAGTTCTGTTACTGTCTTTTTCGGATCGATTGCAAACAAGGTGCACACGCACGCTTGCATGCTGATAAAGTGCTAAATCAAGTTACGTCTGAAATAAAGAAAATAAAATTGTGGTAAGTTAGAACTTCAACATAAGTACCTACGCATTATCCATGTAACTATTCAGTATTTAACTACCTTACCTACACTACAGCAACAAGATACAACAAGTGACAACAACCGCCATTACTTACCGGGATCAACCAGCAATTTGATTTGAAAACAAAATGTATGTCGGCCTGTAGTTACGATTATTTTCCATTTTTCGAATGTAAATGGTGTGATAAGTATTATCTTATGATCCCTATAGGCACTACCTACTTACATCCATAATTTTCGTTTATGGTACCTACGTGCCCATTGCTTGACCCCCTGCTATCTCTGCAAATCCTTGAATACTTAGGTAGATCTTACTTAGGTAGTCCGTACAATAGCTTTTATTTATATTACCCATCTATTTGAAAGTCCTACGAATAGGTGGTTGGGTGCAAGACAACGGGCGCTTCCGTTCCTTGAAGACGTAGGTAGGTACCTATCGATCGGGTTTCGCTGAAACAGCTCCTTTCCAATGACATGTTTCTGAGAAGTTCACATGAGCATTCCTGCTGATAATTTGTAATAAGGTAGCTACCTCCACTACCTACCAACAAAGTGAAGTGACTTGTTTAACTGTTTTTTTTTCTGAAGACATGTCTGGGCAACCACAAGGACGTGGAAGGTATGATAGAATTGATGTACAAGCTAGTTACAAAGAAATTGTGCTGATCTAATTGTTTTATTTGGAATTGCTCAGAAACAAGAATATGTCAGAACGTGGTCGGGGAAGGGCTCGAGGCCGAGCGGGGCGCGGCGGCGACAGCGCGGGGCCAGCGCCGCGGCGGCCTGGGGAGCAGCAGGGGCCGCCGCAGCAGCAGCCGGGACCGCCGCAGCAGCAGCAGGCGCCGCCGGGGCCGCGCCCGCAGCCGCCGTCCGCTTGGGGGCCGCCGTCGGTGGCGCCACCGGTGCGCGCGGGTGCACCCGCTCCATCGGCACCGGCAGGCCGAGCCTCTCATCGTCCATCCCACGAGCGTCCCGCCCCTGAACATCCCGGGGACATTGATATTCAATCAAGGATGCAAAACGTAAACATTGGTATGTATCTGTATGCAGGTAAACCAATATGTAATTTTATTTAAGCTTGTACCTCTATACCTTTTCGTTTTCTAAAGAGCTGTTCTAAATAACAATAATTCATCAATGAAAGGGGCTTGAACTTTTTTGTACGAAAGCTGGCATAATATCCATCCTCCGAGATCATGATTATTTTCAAAAATACTATTCATGATGAAAGTAGTATGTATACATAATTCTATGGATAAAGGACACTCATATAAATTGTGTTTATAAATAATAGGAGGAGCGTCTGGATCTGGTGATGCAGCAGTCATCGGTCGAGGCTCACGACGAGGTGGAGGCAGGGTGCTGCCTGAAACAACTACCATTCTGCGCACCCGTCCCGATACTATGGTATCCAAGAAGGGTAAGTTTACCTCATGACCAATTTGTTGAAGATGAGTTGATACACATATTTTCCACGATGATAACAATAAAGTTATCAATGTGGAAAGAACTACATACAAGTATATTGTAAGTAAGTTAACATACTACAAGTATATTGATGGTGTCTGGGCTGATTGATCTACATTTTATGTAAGTAAAGCTGGCCAGGATAATAAAATATGATAAAAAAATAAATAGAAAAGCAGTAGGTATAAGAGAGTAGTATAGTAGTAAATTGTGAATATATTTCATTGAAAAAAATTTAATGGTATTTTTGGCCCTTTTGAATGTTATTAAAATATTGCATGTTGACCCTAAAATAAATAAAAAAAAATTCTTGACAAAGTTGTTAAATTATTTAATGTTATCTGTTTGTTGTTCTAGGTACCCATGGAGAGCCAATAATGCTCTGTGCCAACTACTTTACAGTAGAGACTACACCTTCGTGGAGTCTCTATCACTATCACATAGACTTTGATCCGCCAGAAGATAGCACTGTGGTGCGCAAGGGTCTACTTCGCGTGCACAAAAATATTCTGGGCGGGTAAATGAACACATATCTTTCCAAAAAGTTTTCTGATCCTTGCATCTTGTGAACAAGGATTTTGTGAATTCATAAGCGCACATGCTGGTAGATACTGCATATTGAACGTTGGGTAAAACAAACACTAATATAATCACTTTGTTCACATCACAGGTATCTGTTTGATGGTCAAGCTTTATACACCGTCAAAAAGCTTGACCCGGTTCCGATGGAGCTGTATTCTGACCGGAAGGATGGACAGAGAATGCGCATCCTTATCAAGGTATGTTTGAACCTTGTACTTATTTGTATTATAAACTAGCTGCGCCCCGCGGTTTCACCCGCGTTACACATACAACACATATAGCAATTTTAAAGATTGGCATAACTTTTTTATTTGTGAACTGATTGACATGAAACAAAGACTAAATGATATGTGAAGCTTACCAATATATATTAGTCAAAACCACATCTATATTGGGTAAGCCGTTCCTGAGATTAGTGTGCACAAACAAAACAATAATTACTCGAATATTTGTCTATCTGACAAAAATTCTAACAATGATTGTTTTGGGTGATATTTGTGTTGATAAGGTCCCAATAATATTGTTGCTCATATCTTCTATGTACAAACAGCGATACGTTACATTTTTATTATATGTATAGATAAATCGGATCCAAAGAATATGCCAATTCGAGTCCAAGAAGCAATAGTGATTTATTCACAAATTCAACATAACTAATAACTATCCACATTTGGTAAACAAATCTAAGTCAAACATTTTATAACATAGGTATGTCATGATCTTTTTAGTATAAAAATACTGAACCCTAAAAATTGTTATACAATATACAACATACTATATCTAACATATATAATCTTATTATAAATAAATACCTACACTGTTTTGGATAGTGAAACAACTACATCGAACTAATTCAATGGTTTTTCAGTTGGTAGCGGCCTTACTTCCAGGGGACTACCACTACATACAGGTGTTCAACATCATAATCCGGAAATGTTTCAATCTGCTGAAACTGCAGCTTCTGGGCCGTGACTACTTCGACCCGTGTGCCAAAGTAAGAATATTTTTCGTAACTTTGTATTATGATTTATAAGAAATATTAAAAATAACAATTAATTAAACTATGTTCCTTCTGTTAGATTGACGTCCAGGAGTTCAGTCTGCAGGTGTGGCCTGGCTATAAAACCACCATCAACCAGTATGAAGATCGGCTGCTTATGGTGGCTGAAATCACCCATAAAGTGAGTTCACCTATTACACTTTTATGGAGTGATTGTTGTATGGAGCCAGCGGTGGTCTTTTCTTTCTGAGACAAAGAAGCCTGTGCTCCAACAGTAAGATTATATATTAGGCTGATGATGATTTTGGTTATAGGTGCTGCGGATGGACACTGTTCTGAAGATGCTAAAGAACTACGTTGAAACGAAGGGAAACAACTTCAAGAAACTTTTCCTGGAAGACATTGTTGGTAAGACGTTTATTTTTACTTAAGCACATAAATCATAATATGAGGCCTATGTTCAGCAGTGGACTTTTTCACGCTGATGATGATGATGACATAAATCCGGGAAGATTTTGCTAAGTATTATTCGGTACTACTCACCTTAGCGATGCAAAAAAAGTCTTCAATTATTATGCATGTCTAAACCACTTACCACATAATTAAACCACTCAACCTAAACCTCCACTATGCTTCTATTTTTCAGGAAAGATTGTCCTGACAGATTACAACAACAAGACTTACCGTGTAGACGACGTCGCATGGAATGTGAATCCTCAGGCCACTTTTAAAATGAGAGATGAGGTAGTGAGCTACATGGATTACTATCACAAGGTATAGGACTGTTACCAAACTTATAATATCAATATGATATAACAACCTGCAATATGTGAACCAATTATTTAATTATTGTCACCTTTTCAATAGAAATACAACATTAGGATCCATGACATGAACCAGCCTTTGTTGATCCACCGCTCGAAGGCGCGAGACATCCGCGCCGGCATGCCAGAGCTCGTGTACCTAATCCCGGAGCTGTGCCGTCAGACTGGCCTGTCAGATCAGATGAGGGCTGACTTCAGGCTGATGAAAAAACTTGATAGCTACACGAAGCTCAACCCAGACAAGCGCATCGAGAGGTTGAGGGAGTTCAACCAGCGCCTGACTCGTAATAAGGAGGTTGTTGAGGTCAGTACCCCGTTTCAGCACTTGAATTATTTTGTATTATTATCATTTTTGGAAATGTTCACTTCTGTTACAGGAGTTGTCAACCTGGAACCTGAAACTTTCAAATGATCTGATCCGGTTTAAGGGGCGTTTGCTACCTAAGGAGATTATTACTCAGGGGGGTTCCCAACGTTATGAAGCTGGAGAGACTACCGAGGGATGGACGAGAGATATGAGGTAACTGTAAAACGCACTGCTTCAAGTAGTAATGACTACATCTGTTACTAGCTTGTAAGAAGAATGAAACACATCCATAAATAGTTACTATTATTGTTATTTCGAAAACTACTTGAAACACTTCAAAAATATTTTATCCTAGTCAAGGAGGTTGCATTATAGTCTGTGATTATTTTTATGATATCAATGGTTGTCACCTTAAGCTTACAATGGTATTATTCGAATAATAAGTAATTAACATTAACAGACATTGAAGAACTATAACCCTTTTCACTCAGGTCGAAACCACTACTGCTCAATGCCAAGTGTGCTTCCTGGGTAGTGATCACACCGGAGAGAATGAGACGTGATACCGAAAATTTCATCGAGCACATGATAAAGGCAGGCGCAGGCTGCCACTTTATGTTGCCGCCACCGGAAGTCGGTAAGATAATTATCTCGACAAATCCTGAATCATGGTAACATTTCAGACATGTTTATCTGTTGTGTTACCAATTTTTACTAAATAGGTACATGTATTAAAAGTAATTTTAGCCTTCGATTTTGGATACCCGTGTAATAAAGCTTTATCTTTCAGTCGGAATGAAGTATGACGGTCCCATGGAATATGCAAACATGTGCGAGAATGTAATCGCGAAGAAAAACCCTTCGCTGATTTTATGCGTGCTCACTAAGAACGTGGCCGACCGGTAAGTCCCAGGAAGTTGTCAAAAACAACTTGTGAAAGATTCATTATACTGTTTATTATATGCTGTAACAATTGTTCCCAGCTACGAAGCTATTAAGAAGAAATGCACAGTGGATCGTGCAGTGCCCACACAAGTTGTGTGCGGTCGCAGCTTGACAAACAAGAATGTGATGTCCATTGCGACGAAGGTTGCTATACAAATCAACTGCAAGGTATGTAAAAAATAATCAGTACACTGTACAGTTTTAGAGCTTAGCCCTAAAAACATGAGTGGAATTGACACCGTTTTGCAGTTGGGCGGCGCACCGTGGACTGTAGATATCCCGCTGCCCTCATTAATGGTGGTCGGTTACGACGTGTGCCACGACACGCGATCCAAAGAGAAGAGTTTCGGCGCATTTGTGGCGTCGTTGAACAAGCAGATGACAACTTACTATTCATCGGTGAACGCGCATACGTCGGGTGAAGAGCTCAGCAAGCACATGGGTTTCAATATAGCCACAGCGTGCAAGAAATTCCGCGAGTTAAATGGTAAGATCTTACGACACGGGTTATGCTTTAGCCGTATTAGCAGAATAACTAAAAATTAAAAGATGGCAAAAAACGAATAGCGGACAAAAAAATTGATCATTTTCTCACACATTTTTGACAAGACAACGTCAGTCGGGGCAGCTTTTATCATTATTGTTATTTAGTATGCATTTTTTCGTTGTTACAGGAAGCCTACCCGGTCGTATATTCATCTACCGCGACGGAGTGGGCGACGGGCAGATCCCATTTGTTCACTCACATGAGGTAAGCTGGTTCTATATTGCATGTGTTGCGTGTTACGCGAGATATCTTAATTTCGAAAACTCCTATGATAAGTATTAGTATTCAGAATAGTTACCATCATCGTGCTGAAAGTCTATAACAAAGCCACTTCACATACAGACAGCCATTCTCAATTCTGAAGTTGTGCTTACCAACAAACAGCGTATCATTTTAAGGGTTCCATACTCAAAGGGTAAAACGGGAACCCTATTACTGGCTCTGCTGACCGTCCATCCGTCTGTCACCAGGCTGTATCTCATGAACCGTGATAGACAGTTGAAATTTTCACAGATATATTTCTGTTTCCGCTATAACAACAAATAATAAAAATCAGACTAAAATAAATGTTCAAGGAAATATTTATGTGAGCTCGCCCCCATACAAAAAAATGAAAGTTTTTTTCCGTTTCATAGATGATGGTACGAAACCCTTCGTCTGCGAGTCCGACTCGTACTTGGCCGCTTTTTTTTATTAATATACATATTAATGTTTTCAGATCAAAGTAATACAGAACACACTGTCAGAGATCTACGGGACTGAATCACCCAAGATGGTGTTTATTGTGGTGTCGAAGCGCATCAACACGCGCATCTTCATACCGCAGGGCCAGTACGGAGGCTCCAACCCGCGCCCCGGCACCGTCATCGATGACGTAGTCACATTGCCAGAGCGGTTAGTCGTATGATGCAAACACACCTAAAAAAAGGAGGCTATTCAATTTAATTGCATTTTTTCTCTAGGATTTCTGTACAGTTCGCTGGCTGCATTAGTATCGTATTATTTGCAATTGTAGACCTCCAATTAGTCTCATATAGATTTATTGTATAATTAATTTAATAGTTTTTTGAGAACAACTCGTGCAGCATTTACACACGCCCTCGCTGCAAGGCAGGATAGTAGTAGATGCATCGTTCAAAACTCGGCCCTGCCGAAAACGGCTTAAAAATTTTATAGCTTTGCCGTATACTTAGTTAAACAACAACCATAGAGGAAATAAAATACTCTGCAAAGAACTGCTTGTCAAAGAACAAGCCACAGAGTAGGTAACTACCGAGAGACACTACCACCCATTGGATTTATGTTGCATGCTTTGGAAGTGGTGTGAATAATGTATGTTATTGTTTGCAGATACGATTTCTTCTTGGTGTCGCAAAACGTACGCGAGGGAACAATAGCTCCCACGTCCTACAATGTCCTCTACGACAACACTGGACTTATACCAGACAGGGTAAGCTATTGCTTCTCTGCGCTATATAAGTAAATTGCTGTAGTAATGTTTTGGAAGTATGTTCCATCGTCGATAATGACTAAAGTAGTGGCTTCTGTGGATGGGCCAACACAATGTTGTGTGAGTGACAAAGTGGGTCATTCCAGCACACGCGCTTAACAGCGACGAAAAGTATCTAAAAGCCGAAAAATTATTTGTAATTTGGTTATGTAACTACATATAAATAATCATCTATACTAAAAAAAATATCTATTATTTAATTTTCTCAAGTTTAGGATGAAAAGCACAGTATACCACACGGAAACAAAGTTATTTAACCTCGAGCAAAGTACTTTGAATCCCTCGTTACGCTTAGGATTCTACTCTAGAATCCTTTGCTTCACACAAAAAATTCAAAAAATCAAATTGGATTTATAAAATCGCATTCGCCCTAAATACATTATTTTGTTCCCTGCGGAAATTGACTAATGAGAGTTTCCATTGTGTGTACCTCCTGTGTAAACTGATTAAATGAAAGTGGTATGAACATTTATTTTCAGTGGACTTGTAGCTTTGGCTTGCATCAACACTTAGCTACATGTACGAAGACGTGTCGGGTTTCTAGTACTGCGATAACAAAATGGGACTTATTCTTATGTCTGCACTGCCCTATACTGACAGTAGCTGCCTGAAGCTGGGGCTTGAGTTATGCGTAATGTTATGAGTATTGTGCGTAATTGCGACTATATGGCTATGTTACTGGCTATTTCAGATCCAGCGCCTGACGTACAAGCTGACACACATGTACTTCAACTGCTCGAGCAACGTGCGCGTGCCGTCGGTGTGCCAGTACGCACACAAGTTGGCGTTCCTTGCCGCCAACAGTCTGCACAACCAGCCGCACTACTCGCTAACTGAAACTCTCTACTTTTTGTAAACTCAGGCAAGTACCGCACTTGTTTACTCACTATGAGTTATGTATTACATTTATATTATACTAGAAGCGCGTCGCGGTTTCAATCGCGTTAACTACTATCCCGCGGGAACGGATAATTTTTACGGGATAAAAAGTAGCCTATGTCCACCCGGTGAGAGTGTAGCTTCCCAACAGTGAAATAATCAGATCAGTAGTTTCGGAACCTATTCAATGCAAACAAACACTCAAATCTTTCCTGGTTATAATATTAGTATAGGTCAGCGGTACTCTAAGTGTGTTCCGCGGAACCCTAGGGTTCCGCGCTACCCCTGTAGGGGTTCCGCAAGACTAGAAAAAAATCATAACACCTCTCTCTGGTCCCTGGTCGAACGTTTTGACTCCGCCCGCCGCGCGTAAGTATACTTGTGAGCGCGCAGTCCCTTTGATAAAAGCCTCTGAATTAGACTCTATAGTTGTGAACAAGTGACTTCCGGCTCTATCTTCGAAAACATAAAGTCGAGATTGTTAAAGAATACACTTTTAAAAACTATTGTTTTATTGTAGGGTTCTGTCAAGTATTTTGCTTGTCAAAAGGGTTCCGTGACCAAAAAAGTTTGAGAACCGCTGGTATAGGTGATACAGATTCCGTCTGCATATCTTGTTCTCATTAGTAAAACGGCCACCGCGTTCGGTACATACTAACACTTATACAATGCAATTTTGAATATATATTGTGAACTACCTGCGTAAAGACACTGTGTCCGCGGAGGGCGGAAAACACTCAAATACTATTCATCATAATTTTCCCACTGCTGGGGTGGGTAGTTTTGATCCTATTCTATGATGATTATTATTATTAGAATAAAAGTAATCTTTATATATGCTTAAAAATGTATGGTAACAGAATGGTGCCAATGGGATTATATTGTTTATAAACACATATATAAAATAGCCTTTTAGTACCTATTCATCATTGAAATCATGTTTGCTTTGTCAGTCCGAATAAAAAGCCCATGTGAAGTATTTATAAGTTTTTATGTGTTTTCAGGTATCGCTGATTTGCCATCTCCCTGACGTGCCAGCACAACCATTATTCATAGTTTTATCTTATAAGAAACATTACTATAATAATCTCATTATACTGATCTATCGATCATCTATCGAGCTTAGGTTAGTAAACGGCACTAATTGCCTACTTAAGTGAATGTCTCAGACATGTTTTTGTTTTTTAATTTTGATTTTATTTACAAATTAATAAACACGCATTGATTGTCGATCGCGATTAAGATGATTTGACTTGTGTAATTACATAAGAAATGTTCAATCAATGCAAACGTTTACTCAGTTGATTATATCGCGTTTTTGTTGGCGTCTTAAGTTTAGTTAGATTAACACGTGCCCACGTGCACTGCATTCCTATGGGGAAATATCCCTTTATGACTTTAGGATTTTTAGTAACCTAGTCAATCGGCGTATCGGTCAGAATGGCGAATCCAAATAATTATATTCAAACATAGACGATTGGAAAATATAGATATTTGTTCAGCGTGGCCACATGCGATAGACCATGACGTCATGATGATGCCAATGTAAGAACAGAAGAATGTCTACGTTCGTTTCACAGTTTGTATCAGATATTATTTGTGTAGCTACGTTGCAGCTGCCTTGAAAATACCAGCGCGCGCTATAGGATGCAAACAGTTTTGCTCTGTCCTTTTCCTGCACAAATGTTATTTCAATATTCTTCTCCTTCCTGTGAGACAGCTTTCTCTGTCTACGAATTCAATATAATATAATATATACCAATATATAACCAATGTCTTACGCAATTGAAATCGTACACTATTATTTTCAGACCGATACAATTAAGTGATCGATCTCGAGTAGATAGTGGTAGTATTTTAAATTGTAACCACCGAACAGATTTACTTTCTTGTTGGTCGATTTAAGGAATAAAAGTGATATAACAGTTCAAACTTACATTATCTATCTATAGATTCGTGTTGATTTAGTTTAATTAGTTTTATACGTAGAAAAATAACGCAGACAAGTATAATTTCATAATGTAGGTACGTAGTTTTACTCAAAAGTGAAGCTACTTTCATATCTCCTCCGACCCGCACACAAGCCCGCTTATTTTCGGAATTGGTATTTTGTACAAGACTAAGAAAATTTATTTGTCGTATGTACCGTAGCTGACCGTGTCTGTACGTTATTTAAGGTTTTTATATGAATAAAGTAACTTTGATGTTGTGGAAGTAAAACCATTGAAAAATATACTGTCATTTATTTTACAAAACGTCACATATATAAATTATTTACTAACTACATAAATTTTGAATTTGGAATTTCTGAGTTGCCGTCTACAAAAAGTTTACCAAATAGTTCCTACAATGTCTATATCTGCGATTTTAATGTGGTACTCACCAGCAGGGGTAGCATAGGAGTTTCACCATTACTATATCTTTTGTGCATTACCGTTGTTCTGTAGGCTGAAGGAAAATTCTCCGTCGACGCATGAATAAGCAAGTATTCGAATTCTTTATAACAACAATATATACAGGTAATTTGGTAGCTGGATACAAGGCTTTAAGTTACAGCTAGCATAATTATATTGTTATGCTATAGCAGACACGGCCACGCGTTGCTTTGGCTAAGGTTTTTGTTATTGTGACTATAAATTGAGATCTATCTCTATACCTAGTATAGCTACCAAAATTCGGCAGAACTGATTTTGATGGAACGATTCGTGGAAAGATATAAATACTTAAGAATCTCCTTCCGCATTTATAATATTTGTATGGATGACATCATTGTTGAACTGTCTTTTTAGTTCGTCGTAAAGAGATTTACATTATATTCGCAATGTTCAAGTTCACCCATTATTCGTTTTCTGTGGAGGCGAGTCGGGACTACGAACAAAATCGATTTTCGTGTTTACGTTACTGGATTCATAGCAACGCGTCAACTCGACCATCTGACAGACTTCTACGGAATAGGTATACCTAGTGTACAAACTTGTAACGAAGCAATAACACATAATTTAGCAGGCAGAGTCAAACAAAATACAAAATGGAAGAAGAGAAAGGAAGCGAAGACACTGAAAACTGGAAGATTTACGAAGCACTGTGCCGCAAAACACCAACAGAGGTAAATAAAGCTTCATAATACTTAAAATGAATCTCTTCCAGCTTGTCAGTATCCCTAATTATGTTATGAACAAAAGTAAAGAAAACAAATGAAAACAGGGGCCTTCGTCGAGCAACACGTAAAACGTAATGAGTAAACCCTCGAGCCTGTATTAATCAATCATTGAGGTGCCAGTTTTGTTTGTTTTTGGGTTCCACACCTTCCGTTGTTTTTATTTCTTACGGTCCTATTAATTTTATTATTAAGTGAGCCTAACATTATTAGTGTGGATAGATTTGTTGTATTTAATTATGACCTGAATGCTGTTCTTTTGATTGCCTGTTAAGTTCCGATACGAACACAGGTTACAACTAGCTGTTCTGAAAGTGGACAACGGAACTCCTCAGCGAGTAGTACCTAACAGAAGTTCGAAGAATAGTGCTTCGATTCATTTTGACCAGCTATGTACCTACCTATCTACTACTTACGAGCTACTACTCTACGAGCCGTAGACAGTTTTTCCTTCCATAGGTAGGTATGGAAGGAAAAACTGTCTACGGCTCGTACAGTAGGAACATGATACAATGTATTATTGTATTATGTATACATGATATTATTGTACCATTATACAGTATACCTATTAATATGTACCTACCTATTCAACAATAAAAATAATGGATTTAAAAGGATGTCTGAAGATAAAATTTTCAAAAACTATGCCTTTGATACAAGGTACGAAATGCCGCATTCCCGTTTGAAAATATCAAGATCATCATCTTTAGATACCTGTATAGTTACCAATCTATAAAATAATTATAAGCATAAGCTCATTCGATCCACACGCCGGTTTTAAGTCAAACAGATCTATCTGAAAAGTTTCACGACATTGTTGACCCATCATTGGGTGGGAATGGGCCTTCTTTGGCTAAGCTACTCAACCTGTCATCACCACAGTCTTACCAAGTTTCCTACTTATCGACACTTGAATTTATACGGGAACCGATGTCTTCCATCTTGATTGCTATCGTCAGATCTCGTATTGCCAACTCCGTCGACCCACTAACATGGTAGGTAGGTACGCTCGCCATGGCCCGTTGTGCGGCTCCCATAATTATGCACGGTTCATCATCAGAGTAATTTGCCGAAGCCCGAACGCAGCCTATAGTAGCTGGATGCGTCTCGGAACTCCTTGTGCCTTTACTCTCTGGCTAAAGATAAACTATGTGCAATAATATAGACACACTGACTGTCCACTTCCAGAGTCTGGAGTAGTGAAGTTTAGTTACCAGGTACTTTAGCTTCACCACAAAGAAAATGGTTTCCATGTAGGTATAGCTCAAAAGGGATAAGTATAGGGAAAGGGATATAAAGAACAAACATAAAAGTCAAAAGAAAATTATCTAAATAGGTCATGCATTATAATAGCTCTTTGTACTTATTTCATGCAGGTAGGTACCTTTCATTAACTTGAGGGGTTGTTGCGTGCGATGCGCCGTGCCTTGCACGGAAATCTCTTTCAATGAAGAACACTGCGTACTTTTAATGATTGCGCGGTTCCAAAGTAGCTTTTCAAGAATTTCCTTTCAGCATTTTTCGGGCACCGACTGTTTTATCGATCGCTGTAGAAACAACGCCAATAAAACATGCAAACAAATAATAATTCCACGGGGTACCATCCCCAGGTTTATGTAAATCCCCAGCCAAGCGTGCACGAACATCGCTCGGCGTATTCAATAAGATATCGTGACTCTTGGTAAGTCTGAAATAGCGAGCCGTATCACGCTACATGCAAGCATGAAGTACTTGTACTACCCTAGTCGTCCTCTGTAAGTCACGTAAGCCTGTCTTCGCTAAGGGGTACGGAAAAAGCTTGGAAATGTGTAAGTAAAAATATTTATATTTCCTATCCCAGTATGGTACCTACTCAGTAGGAAACCCTACCTACAATGGTAAGTCTCGCTGAACATTTTAGAAATGTGTAAATGCATAATTCTATACAGATAGGTATTAGGTGCCTATAAAATCTGAAATACCTAAATAAATAATTATTGTACTTATTTACAGATGGATTCTGATGTGGGGAATGACGTAGTAACGTCTCTGCGAAGCGATCTCGCGGGGCTTCAATATAAACGAGATAAGCTTATTTCTGAAGTAAGCTTTTTTTATAACTTCTTTCGCTGGATTTGCTCCCAAAATCTCAACCCTCAAATCAATATCGGAAATAAAATTTGCAGAATAGTGATTTGAAAACTCAAATGCTTTCCCGAGACCAGAGAATATTAGAACAGCAGGTTGAAATCGATCATTTGCGCGAGCAAAATGCTAGACAAAATGCTATCATATCGTCGCTTCGAAAGAAGATTCTGGATCTCGAAGAAATACAACGAAACCTTCAAGCTTCTCACGGCAGAAGTGAGATCACGGTACAAACGCTGCAAAGAGATAATCGCTACTGCGATGACAAAGTAAAAGATTTGGAGAAAAAGCTACGCTCTCTTGAATTGGAGTGTCACAATGAGGAACAGCTCAAGGAAAATGCACGGTGTCAATTCCATGACCTGGTGCGACGGCTCTCTGCCGCGTTGGACGCAGAGTTTTGCGATTCAACTCACACACACTCCCCAGAAAGTCTTATCATCAAGGCAGCCGAGCTCGTCCAAGAAATTACTAGACTCAAAAACAAATGTATGAACACTACAGAAAACTTGTCTTCTACTGAACAAGATCTACGTAGCTGCCGAGATGCGCTGGAAAGATCAAACACTGACAAAGAAATACTGCAACGTCAACTTTCTTCCCACATGCTTGAAATCGAAAGACTAAAACAAGAGAAGGAATCTCTATCGGTGCATAACAGAGTCATAGAAAGAGAGCTGCACGAGGCTAGAGAAAAGCTTTCACATTGCTGCAAGAATCTCAATGTTATCACTGACAATGTGAATCAAAACGAATCTATAATCCTACAAATGAAGGGTAAGTTCCAGAAAGCTTAGTTAGTAAACTACGATCATGCATTTTTATAACACAAATTATTTTTTTAATTCAGAGGATTTGAAGCATCGTGACGAGAAGTACCATCGCCTGCAAGCAGAATTTCGCAACACGATGGAGTCGATTGCCATCCTTCTCAGTTTGCCGACGCGCTTTGTGGAAGCACATGATAGTACAATTAAGGATAGGATTCGTGAAATTCTCAGTGATAACAAAGACAAGAGTGTGGTATATTATACATCTTCCATACGGCTTTTTGAAATAATACGTTTGCCTTTATTATTTATATATACCTACATCTAACCTATAGCCCAGATACAAATTGATTCTCACTTTTCAGCAACTAGACGCACTGCGAGATAAGTTAGGGTTAGAGTCACAGCAGCTAAGCAGGACCGCACACATGCACGACCAGGCAGCCACTCGTCTCAGGATCTTGGAGGATGAGAGGAACATGCTCGAGGCCAAGGTCCACAAACTGGAGTCCGAACTCAACGCAACAGAACTCACAAAAGACAGTTTACGCAAAGACAAAGCCAACGTACGTGTCGTGATGACGTCGCATTGGATCGTGAATAAATAAATACATAGGTAGCATAAGGAAACGCCGCAACTTTCTTGCGAACATAAATCAGGTTTATTGTTACAGTTTGTTGGATTTCTCGAGCGGCTGAGCAGGACGCTAAATATGGATGAGTTGACCCAGGATGTGGGCATAGAACTGCATACGGAATCTATAATACACCGCGCCGAACAGCTAGCGAGACTCGAGAGCGATAAAGTTGTTGACAAGGTCAGTCGATGCATGCAATACCATACCGCTGAGCAATATATTATATGTACATATTTTTTTCTTGCGGCACCCGCTCGCATGCATCGCGACAAATGTGTCCAATGTCCATGCAAAAAATACGAGTTGATCTTATCTGCATTATATTGAATACGGGATGTTGATTTTACTAAGACATTATGTATGCAACTTATATTTATGATCGACGAAAGGAAGTTATTATTACGAGTGATCGAAATGTCAATCGATTCCATGTATATAGTTACTTATAGCATAAATACTTACAAAACGCAATAGCTCATGGGAGTTAATGCTGGTTTAAAAAGCACGACAAAAGTGATCAACATCCTCTATAATGTAAACAGTTGTTTGTAATGCAGTAAGTAAAGTTATTGGTGTTGTCTGTGTCATAATGAGTGTGTGTTTTGCATAGCTGCTATATTACGGATACTATGGCACCCTGCCCCGACTTCGAAGAGAAAGATCCTTCCATGACTTGCCTTACCTTAAAGAAGTAAGATATGACATATACCATACAACATTGGCATGTCTAACGTCAAAAAACGATTTTAGTTCACCCGCAAAATTACTTGTTGTTTGTAATTAGGCAAAATGTTGTGGCATATTTTACGTATATACTTAGTAGGCTAGGTACTAAAGTAGTTTGCACGCAAGATATGGGCAGCACACACAGGTAAATAGCTAGATAATGATCCCACAAATTGTACCATTAATGTTGAATTACATAATTATAAAATATAGTACTTACCTATTTGTATGTAGTGTTGTGATCGGTAGGTATAACATCTTCATCATTTTAAAAGGTTAGGTATAGGCTAATTTTTATCATTAAAATGCTTTAATACTGAATGAATAC
Source organism: Hylaea fasciaria (assembly GCA_905147375.1). Classification (NCBI taxonomy): domain Eukaryota; kingdom Metazoa; phylum Arthropoda; class Insecta; order Lepidoptera; family Geometridae; genus Hylaea; species Hylaea fasciaria. Next base: position 6,919,244 of record LR990201.1, read on the forward strand.
TTTCTAATCACTTCATTGTCATTTGAACTACTAATTGGTTTTGGCTGTTAAAAACACGACAAATTATTATTTACTACTGTGTTCCATATTTGTCGAACAAGCGCTCATCATCTAATCTTTGTATTTTTTTCAGACCGCAGTAGTATATCAGCTTCAGAGACGTATTAGAATACTAAGAGAGCAGCTGCAAAGGAAAGATCTTCATCTCGATCTATTGCGAAGGAAGCTGAGCGTTCAGGTAACTACTCCCGCTAATTACTAACGCTTAGTACCTACCTACTTATGGATACTTAGGATCTTATTCATTCCATTGCATATGAATGTAAAGCCAAATTAAAAACCAAAAATACAGAAAGATGAAAGAAAATTAACTTTGTATTCGTATCATTTTAGCAATCGATAGTATAATAGCAAAGATTTTGAATTAAATCCAAACCCAAATATCTTCATGCAATTGGGAGCTTTATATTTTAATGGTCAGGATGAAAGTTGCCGCGTGCGCGCTGTGCTGCAAGCGGAGAGAGACGAGGCGGTGTCGCGCTGCAAAAAACTGGCGCGACAATGCGACAAGCTGTCCGTGCAGCTCGGCGACGCGCGCTCTCAGCTGCGGGATCTCAACGCGCAGCTCGCTGACGCTGCAGAGTACAAGGTAACGTCATCGGTTCAGCTGCGCGTGCGCAACTGATGATCCTGAGAGCAGTGCGCGACAATAGGTGCTGTATATCCAACGGCCCGGGAAGACGACGCGACGTTGTTACGCGTTTGTCCCGGTTGTATTTATTTACTGACACAATTTACTCGCCCTTTTTGTTTTCCGGATGGAATTTTATATGTCATTTATTAGTTACAGTTTTTGGTCAATTTTACAATAAATATCAGAAGGTAGGTCACGAAAACCAAAGCCATTATAGATCCGACAATGCTTGGAGGCAACATTATTACATTACTACACAAGATTACTGGAATTCCTAATATAAATGCAAGGTTAAAGTGATTTACTTAATAGAGCCTTCTACCTTCAGTGATCTCACTTATTGAATTTATTTATTTATGTATGTACCTAGTAACTACGAACCACAACTATCTACATCATAATTATATTATAATACTATATCGTGATGATAGTGCTAAGCAGGTATTATTGGAATGATGTTTTATTTAGCGCGTGGATTATAGGTGAAACTTAATTTTACCCAACCAATTTTGTTAAACCGACAGGTAGGTAGCTTAATTAAGTAGTAGGTAACTAACCAGTAGGTAACTTAATTAAGATTGTGTTATTAGTTATTACGTACCTACCTATACTTACCTAGTATCTTTGTATCTGTTTTTTTGTAATCCTCTGTTGTAGGTAATGTTGTGTGTAATCCCAAATAAATGTTCTTTCTTTGTTATCTTAGATAACATCCCTGGAACGTGCGCGTAAAGTGGAAGAACTACAAAAGAGATTAGACGAAGCAGAATTGCTCCGCGCTCGGTACAACCGCAAGGTTTGCGTGTTAAAGGACCACGTGAGATCCACCGGGGAGACCTTCGAACAGGAAAGGAACACCACGGAGCACCAGATCACGATGCTGAGGGACGACCTGGCGAGGACTAAGGAACTATTGGCGGAGTGTCAGAGACGTGAAGCGCAGCTGCAGAGTTTTAGGTAGTTACTAATGTCATATTGCGTTGAATAGATGAGATACCTTCGAAAGGGACGTTGATTTCTCTTCTCGCCGTAGCGCGTTGTTCTTACAAGAGTGTTTGTATTCGCTATAGGTACATAATTGTAGGCGTTTTTTTTCTTTTTATGTGTCAGCAGTGAATTAAGTATTTATTCAATAGTACAGTAGTTCAACGACTATATCCTGAGATTCGTTGTTTTGGTAGAAACATTGTGGAGAGACTTCACTACGATGACAGTCAAATCAAACAGGACGTACGGTCAGTCCGAACAGTATGGACGTTTTCTTTTTTTTTTAATCACATGTTTTCCTCCGCCCAAGACTCCCGGTGTAGCCCCACCGGGTTGTGGGCGAAGAGAAAATATTGCATGTTTTCGTTGCTTGTTCCAGAAACTCGATAGCCAAGCTGCTCGGCATCTTAGTCCCCGCGTCCGTGTCCGACTTCGAGATGGTCTCGCGGCTGCAGAAGCTGATCGACGCGCACCACGACTTCACCATCGTGTCGCGCAGATACGACGACCCGGCGCTGCTGCGGGCCTCGTCGCGCTCGCCGCCGCCTTCCAGATGCAGAACTAGGACTCCTGACAGGTGAACCTCACCTTCATCATCGATTCCAAACACCCCTTCTAACCTTCTATTATATAAGAGTCAGTCTGGAGGAGAGTTTCATTCATCAGAGAGACAGCAGAAAGGGAAGCAGATACGTAGCGAATAAAAAAAATGCTTTAGTGATGTACCTAATCTTTATCAAATTACAGGCGTAAATGTACATTGTAGATACATGCAACTACTAGGCTATAGCTATATATCGTTTGTTACAGATCTCTCCGCTACGACGACTCGGGGTACGCGGACCCCGCGTTTGACTTGGAGGATGAGTTGTATAAGAGTCGCGCGGGCTTGTGACAGTCGCGGCGCCGCGCTCGCTTCTAGTGCAACTGACTGGCACAGGCGCGGAAAACTACCGTGGAGAAGGAATCACTCGTAGCCTTAGGTTATGCATCTAACATGTTCTCTATTCCATAATATTATGCCTATTGATACTCTAGCCTGTAGCTCAATATTACGTTTCACGTGGGGGATGACGTCTGCTGTTATTCAAAAGTCGCGCGACTTTGTGACAGTTGCGGCGCCGCGTCGCGCTCGCTTCTAGTGCAATTGAAGTAGCCTGGCTCAAAAGCAGACACAGATTTATATCGTTAGAATCTCGTGGGCGCCTACAACTAGGATAAACGTCGATAAGGGATCACCCATTTCACGTTATGATTTGATTCACCTGGGTGAATAGAAAGCTCAATATGCGAGGGGGTACGATGGGGACTGACCAAAGATAATGTTGATGGTGGTGGTTCTAGAGAATTGGATTTTCGGCGTATGAACTATCAGCCACTCGAAACGTTGCGTTCACGGCACGCGTTCCTAGTATATGCAAGTAAGTTATAAAATTAAAATAGACAAATGATACATCCATTTGTTTACTCAAGAATGATTTACGTTCAAATGGATTCAATAAATCTTAGAGCTGCACCGTATAACTCCAAGACACGTCAGCCAGGGTCGTTAGTGGCTAGGCTCGCATAAAGAAAGCAAGTTTCCGCCTCGCAGTTATTTGACATTGACCCACGCGCACGATTCATCTTGTTTGGGTAGCCACCATCATCATCCATCTTACGCTGTTCCCGCACGAATTAATCCTATCGTTTGATTGCGTAACGCTTAGAATAATAACGCAGAGAAGGATAGTTCTATGCGTAGTTTCACTCAAAAGTGAAGCCACTTTTTTAACAATGTGTGCGTGAGTGCCATGTGATTATCTTCTCCAAAACGCACACAAGCGCAATGAAAATGTCACATGCGTGTTGGTATTTAGCCCAAAAGTAGGAAAAATTAATAAACATCTACCTTAAAAGCTTTGATTTCGAGCAATAGCGAGTCAAAGTCCATCTAGGCCCAAAAAGTCTCAGTAAAAATGACTACACGACGATAACGAGTAGTTGATTTCTATGTGTTATTCTTCTAAGGCGTAACGTGAATAAGTTAGATGGATCAAAAAAGGAAGATATTTTATACGAACACAACGCTATATAGGGTCAGTGCGTTGGTTTCCCGGCCACCTTTAGTTTTCGGCCTTTGGGCTGTGGTGTTGCAGTATAATTAAGATTATAGCAATAAATGAAGGTGCCTGAAAAAATAATTTTGTCTGAATCATCTGAAATTAGTTGCCTAATATCTGACAATATTTTTGGCCTGACAGCTCTGACCAGGAATTTCTAATGAATTATTCAGTTTGACACCAGCAACAGAGGTGCCACAAGATGTGCAATTGAACGAAAAAAATAGTGGCGCACGTGGTGATTAAATCATTTTTTTAGACTTTTTTTATGAGTAAAAAACGATGACATGCATGTTATTCATTAAATAAATGATTGATTATCATACTTCTAGCTTGTTTATTGTCATAATTGATAAAAATACACAATAATGTTGGTGGCCAAATATTAACATGGTAATTTCTTCAAATATTTAGTTTTCGGCCAGGTGGCCGAGAACTAAGTTGTCATAGCTTGTTTTACTTTGTCTGTTTTATTTATTTGGTGGCTAACATCATGGGACTACTCTTTTCTCTCATATAGTAACCGTCATGAAAGATCTAATTGTTATTTTTCGGCCGCCAAATTACAGTTGTATGATTAAATTATGGTGCCACTAAGATGACCATTTTATCGGGGCCGAAAACTAGCACACCATATAAAAATCTAGGTTAGTTTTCGGCCTACCGTTACTTGTATGGAACAAAATGTGGCCGAAAACTGAGTGATGTTCCCACTTATCGGCCGTATCATGAAAATAGTGAACAAATTTAGATTAGCACTAGTGCAAATCGAACTGGGTTTTCCCTATTTACTGAAACTTGACAGATATCGATTCATGCAGTTTAAGAATGTCCTTCTCCAGATGGCACCTCCAAAATTTTAACTAAAACACGGCGTTCAGCATTATCACTACGACGAGCCGAAGGAATACATAGGGCGAGGGCTCGTGTTACGGAGGAGTCGATCAAGCTCTGGTTCCGAGAGCTTGAATCATTCCTGGTGGAAATAAACCACCAAGACATATTGGAAAGACTAGAGCGGATGTTCAATAGTGATCAGAGTGGCTTCGCATTTTGCCCAACAGCTAGAAGACCTTAGTCCAAGATGGTTCCCCAACCTTTATGTATCAAATAAAAAATAGCAGTGCGTAGGATAACTTAACTGTGCTGAAACTCAAATATCATCATCATTGCTTCAACAACATCATCAGTTTGAAGACGTCCACCTCCGTCCTTCCACTTAGACCGCCACACCGAAGGACAATTTGCCACTTGCAGCCACTGGTTATGCCAGCGACTCTTTTGATGTCGTCGGCCCATTTAGTGGGAGGCTTACCTATGCTGCGTCTTCCAGGTCGTAGTCGCCACTCTAGAACCTTTCATCCCCATCGGTTCTAAGTTCTACGAGCGATGTGGCCTGCCCATTGCCACTTCAGCTTACAAACCCTGAGAGCTATGTCGTAAACTTTAGGTGTTTGGCCAATATCCTCGTCTCGGATTTTATCGCGCAAAGAAACTGCGAGCATATCTCTCTCCATTGCCCGCTGTATGACTGAGCTTCTCCAAAAGGCCAACCGTTAGGGGCCACGTCTCAGTTTCTTGTGCCATCACTAATAACACACACTGGTTGAAGACCCTTGTCTTTGGGCACTGTGGAATTTTGGACGAGTAAATGTCACGTTACTTTCCAAACGCTGCCCATCCGAGTTGGACTCTTCGGGTGACCTCTTTGTTGAAGTTGGATCTGCCTAACTGGACAATCTGCCCAAGGTATATGTGTACTGGTCAACAGCTTCGAGAGTATCGTTCCGAACGATTACCGGCTGTATACATGGACATTTGACATGAAAGTCTTGTCCATGTTAATTTTAGACCACCTGTTGGGAAACGCCACTGAGGTCACTGAGCCTATGCTCAGATATTAAGACCTTCAGCGACTCTGCCATGATGACTATATCATCGGCAAAAAGAGGCTGAGTGATGTATTCGCCATTGATGTCGATGCCGAATCCGTTCCAGTCCAAGAGCTTGAACTTGAAACGTTGAAACAAATAATTATGTCCGCCATTAATTGTATTTTCATACATTCGCCCACCAAAACGTGTTGTACACATGCCACCAAATTGGACCTTATTCAAGTCGGAAAGCAGATGGGCGCGTGATGATGTATTTTTCGAATACATTTTTACCTGTTTATGCAGGGTTTTGATATTAAAGTAATGGCATTTCACCTTTAATATAGCGCGATGTAACGGCCGAAAACTAAACATGGCCTGGCCGAGAACTGAAATTTGAGGCCGAAAACTAGCATTTTAGCACTTTTCAGATATTTCTTTTTTTATAAAAAAAATCTGTAGTATTAAACGTCCTCACATTAACTCCAACATAAACTTCAGTGTTTACACTATCAAAAACAAAAATAAGTACGGCTATACATCAGCCCAATTATTTTAAATGCAATTTTAAAGTTGACGTCTGCGCTAAAAGGCCGAAAACTAACGCACTGACCCTACCTAGCTATCCGTGTGCGTGAAATATCGTTCTCAAAACAATCGGCGAGCTTTTACATGCTGTTTATTCCGTAATATATCTTAAAGTTCCACAGAAGAAGAAAACAAAAATTACTTATTATAGGTAGGTACATTTATTATTCTCGAATATTTAAACTTCCTAATTGACCTCGACCCGCCGTTGACCGAATTCTTTGTTAAATCTATGATAATAATCAGCTTTTTACTCTAGATACCTTCGATCAATAATGTACCTACCTACCTACGAATGAATAGTTTATAAGGAGTAAAAAATACTCGCAACTACGCAGCTGTGTTAATTATGTCGGATGATAATTATTAAAGGAATTTATTTATCGTTATTTGAAATGTTTGCCTAAGTACTTACTGGTTTTATGGTCTTCCGTTACCTATAACTGTTATTCGATATCATTATTTGTTCGTACCATTTTTTGAAAGATAAGCTAAGATAATAAATCACTTTGATTAATACTTATTCAGTGTCGATAAAAAAGACATCAAATAATACGCACTTAGTATTATTAAATAGCAATTAGATCAAATATTGAAGTATGAAGTTCATATTTATGTGTTCATTTATAAATTGTTATTACCAATAATTACATATCAACTGTAGAACGGTAGTTATTTGATTAAGTAAATTAAGGAACCGTAAATAAATTTATTTATGTATACATAGTGTAATTGCTTGATTTTTTGGTCGCAATTATGCCTAATTTTAATAACCTAATTTCCCTAACAAGTTATTTGTGCGACGAACAAGTAACCAATAATTTAAGCTCATTAATAAATGCATCTTATTAAAAAAGGAATTTTACTTCATGTCTAGTATAGGTATACCTACGAGTATATACCTAAGGTAACTACATAAAAAGTACAAAGTCGTAATTACTACTTATAAAGGTCGAATATGAGCAAAATCGGTCCAGCTTGGGCCGAACTACTCTCGTCAGAGCATAGATTTACTACCTATATCGATGCGTCAGAGCATAGATTTACTACCTATATCGATGTCGAAGTCCCTAAAAAAAGAAGATTAAAAGAAAACAGTAGTAGGTACCTAAGTAGATAGAAGGTAGTGGTACTGTTACATATTTGAATAAATCGAAATATCCCCTTATTATTTATAAAAAAGGCAACAAACAATTACTGAGGTAGGTACTATACCTACCCTTTTGCATTCGTTCTGACATATTTTATAGGCCTACTTATAAAATGATAAGGTCACGTCAAGAAAATTGTAATGAAGTTTACTGACGTTTACTGGATCAAAGTAAACTGACTTTAATTAAAATTATCTAACTACCTACATGGGTACCAAAACTACGAGTAAGTATAATGTAACTGAGGGTAGCCAGTCCATACCACTCTTTAGATGTCGTGTTCCGCTTGAACAGTTGAGATCGCCAAAAGATTTTAATCAAAATAGTACCTACCTATTGTGAGAATTGTAAAATGTTTATAAAATTAGTTTCCATCGTTATGTTAGTGAGTTCCGGTAAGTCAAGAAAACTGCATCAAGATATCTTGCGGTCCAGCGGCATTAATCTTTAAGCTCATTACGCGGTCATTTGCCATGTGGTTTTATTTAAAATTAGCAAGAGTAATAACGAGTACCTACCTACACGTAATTTCATGATTTTGTTGTGTTAAAATAGAGTTGTTTTGATTGCAATTACTACTTCAATGCAGTATAAAAATAATAACGCATTAGTTACGAGGGACTTGGGAGAGTGAGACCCGATTTTGCTATAGTTAGATTCAAAGTTAACATTCAATCCAAATTTACTACTTACCAGAAAGACGCAAAAGAGACACTTCCAAGCACAATTATTATAACCGAATAAATAAATCCCTAATAATAACAATTACCTATACTATACTTACTTTCCTGGGATTTTTAATTTAAATTAATGATGTAGGTATGAATGGTAAAGAAAGACTGTTGATTGCTGTCGAATTAAGTAGTGCCTGCCTCAGGTGTCGAAATTTGTCAGGCTGACGTGACGTCACGCCAGGGCTTCTGACGTGGGCTCAATAGATGCTAATCGCGACCGACGGAGCGCTTACCGTGCCCTCCGAAGAGCGATGGAATACCGCATAATTATAACTTTAGCTATCGGTCGAGGATCGAATCCGATGTTGATCCCGTAGCAATGGCTATAAAACAATATTCTCGTCTCCAGCTACATCAAGGAATGTCCCCCGGTATAACAATCTAGACGAAGACGACCAGTTGTTGTTCCGGGCCGCTTACGACGCGCCCTACGGCCACGAGGAGTACGAAGCAGAGGAACTGCTGCCCATTGGCAAGCTGGACTTGCTCAAAGACGGAATGTGGGCTATCAAAGCCAAGATCAAAGAGATGAAGACGTTCAACAAGGCTCTGGCGGCTAACCTTCTGTCGACGAAACTGCAAGTGAAAGAACTGCTCGCAAAACATCTGAAGACCGTTAAAATGCATCACCATATTGAAATTGAGAAGAAAAAGCCTGTGTACGACTATCAGGTGTGTTTTTTGTTTTTGCAACTTATCTGATCCCACAGCTGGCTAATGGTCTCCCCATTTTCTTCATTACCCATTTTGCCTGGTGTGGTTGATAATATTTTTATTTGGTTTGCGATAATAGGTAGGAAGTTAAACAAAAACGTAGGTAGCAGCGTAAAAGTCAATCGGTAGCAGGCAAAAATTCAAAAGCAGGTAGATATGCCTTACAGTGAAAATTTTCCACAAATAGGTATGCACATTATGCACTAATAGTAATAAATAGAGCACCAATTAAAATGCATATTATTATTCTATTTTCTATGTAATCTTACCTTCAACTTTTATAATTAATGGCATTCTTTTCCTTATGCATCGGCTAACTTGAATGCACGAAGTTGACACTTGTTATTCTAAGTAACCTAGCCCCGTTATGTCTGTTGTCCTCATAAATGAGTCCATTTATTAAATACGAAGCATAAACTAAGTTACTTATTGCATAGTTTAATGACGTATACTATACAGAACATCATTATCGATTGTTTTATTGGAGACTGTCGCAACTTCAGTTTCAATGTGAAGATCTATCGATAACCTGCAACAGTCGGATCATATTAATGACTATAAAATTAATCTGCTTGGTTTCGTTATTGTGTATTGTTCAGAATCTTATCAATATACATTTCTTTACATTTTCAGAGTCCGCCGTCGCCACCACCCGCCTACTCTCAATATGAACAACAACAATACGCCGCCCCTGCCCCCCACTTTGAGCACCAACACTACGCCGCCCCTGCCCCCCAGTACGAACCCCAACACTACGCCACCCCTGCCCCCCAGTACGAACCCCAACACTACGCCGTTCCTGCCCCTCAATATGGACCCCAGTACGCCGTTCCTGCCCCTCAATATGAAGCACATCAATACGAAGCCCCTCAGTACGGCCAACCTCAATACGCCCACGATCCTTACTATGGTCACTAGAAATTATTTAGAATCGACGGTCAGTGTGTTTTATACGTATAAGTAGTTCACAATTGCTTTTATCTCTCAGATCTTTCCTTGAAAGAACTAGAGTTGAATAAAACACAAAGATTTTATTTTCATATAATTATAAAAGGTGAACGCTGTAATTACAATAAATGGATGTCAATATTGAAAATAAAGTAAGTATAAGATGGAAACGTTCTTTGTCTCATCATAGATGTAAAAAAGTGCTCGCTATACCGTGCGCTGGCAGTAACCACGTCATAAGAAAGTGCATAATAAAATAAATTCTTAATTGTTAAGGTCACCAGTTGTGTTGAGTGGTGTAGTTCGAATCGGCGCGCGCGCAGGGCACTCGTGTACTAGAAGCGAATCGCTTTTTCCGATCATTATCGAAATCGATTTAGAAGATATCGCTTAGTTTTACAGAGTATCGAGAGCCGCCGGAAACAGTCGAATTATGTTCTAACGGTATACTAGTTTTTCAAATTCAAAACATGTTCCTAACAACAATAATAATTGCGGATAAAGTGGATATGTCCTTATCGATACAATAGTATCAACAGGTGTTACGAAGGTGCCAAAGTTGTTCGCCGGCGAGATGAATAGCAACTTACCATGGATTTTCCTACTGGTTAGTTTTAGTTTTCATTTCCATTTTCATTTTCTCGCTTCATTTATCTTGCTAGTAGGTAACTCCCATTTTCGCAAATTGGTTCGGAGTACCTACATATCATTTTATATGAGCAATATCTACACACCCCTATTTCGTAAATATATATCGTAACATATAAAAACGCCCTGCCCTATAATACATACCTAAGTATAAAAGATACTTAGTATCTACCTATAATTACATTTTTATCTTGTGTAAAAAAACTAGGTAGGTATAGAAACCGAAAAGGTTGCGTGCAAGTGTACCTACATATAATAATAACCTGCAGTAATTATTGTAGCATACCTGCCTACGTATAATATATTGAGTAAGTTTTCGGAAGCATTTATTTTGGCAGTATATTTTCTATAAGTATAAGTAGGTTACATTAGGTACCTACCTACTTATTTCCATTACTGTGCCTAGTACCCACCTAACTATTACTCCTAATGTTGTTTCTTCTTTAAAAAATTTCGGAAGTTGTACTCAACTGCGAAGTATCGATTTTACTCTTTTACATTCAGGAAAGTGTACTACCGTTTTGCTTGCATTATCCTCGGTTAGTTCGTAATTATTTATGACACTCGAAGCAAGGTTGACGTAAAATAAATAGTGTACATTCACATGCCTTTGTATTTAGGCAGTGTGAGTTATGCACATTCACTAATTATTCAATTTACTAGGTACTTAATATTTTTACGATAATATCACGGGCAAAGGCAGTGGTGGCATACCTTTTTCCAATTCTCTATTAAGTATAGACTATCTCTGCTTATTAGAGACGCGATGTTTTTTTGTTAATGTTACCTTAGTCAGAGTTAGACCTAGGTTTAGATCAACGTAAGCAACTTACTACTACAAATGCTAGGCAGTTATATATATTTGTGAACCAAATAAAAAAATACTTAACAGCACTTTACAGCCCAAAATCAGATGAATGAAGTACTTAGACAATATTGACCTCTCTTAAAGACATGCAGGTTAAGGTACAAATTAAATGGCACTTACGTAAAGTTCCCATATCAAGTGAGTCATCTGAGGAAGTCTCACAAACACTATCATTAAATGCAGTAACTTACTTTAATTCTTGATACTTAATGTGTAAATGCTGTTGCTGAGCGACCATAGAGGTACCTTATAAACGGACAGTTTAAAAAAGAAAACATCGATAGGTATACAATGTAAGTATAATAAATGTCAGAGTGATCTTTAGCAAACTGGATCGAAGGCACGGACTAATTTTGCTCCAGTTGAGGGCGAAACGAGTCTAGTCAACTTCCTGATGTTTTTTATGAAATGCTCTCGAGTAACTAGGTACAGGTAGGTGTAGGTACATAGTGTCCGCGGTATTGTGTGGAAATATCAGTCAGATACCCATTCGATAAGTCTGTCTAATTAAACCAGTGTCTGGTGGCTTAAAAGAATATCTAGCCGTTTAGTTAGATATTCTTTTGAGAACTAATTTTACGGCTATTACTTCAATCGTTATAGGTGGGTGGTGCTTTCTTAGGTAGGTACTAACTGATGAGGGACAATCCTAGTGACGGACGATTAGAATAGAGGGAAAGTCCCATGATCCATTAGCTCACGTCGTTCGGGTGGTCGAATGGTAGAAAATTATTTTACCTCCAATATAGTCGTAGTTAGCTATTTCATCTGCGCAGAGAGTGTTCTAATAGTAGGTTGCAGAGAAAAAAAATAGTCCATCATACCAAAGGTTTTGTCTTATAATGTAGGTACCTATATTGCTTAACTGAAGTAATTTCTTTTCATTGAACGGAAATCCCGGTAAGCTTCGGTTTTACCCAAAGGTAACAACGGTTTTACCCACCGCAGAGAATGCAAGATAGCTCGTATACACCGGAATTTTCATGGTCTAATAAACACTCGTCACTTGGGTGGCCCAAAGGTTAGCGATTAGTAATATTTATAGAACTTTCAATATGGTTAACTACTTAGTGACTTATATAGTGATACAGCTATACATACAGTGATATATATTTCCATAAAAGTCGAGCATCAGCCTTATATAAACAGGCATCCATTATAGCAATCAGATCTATTTGTATTATATTGACTACAATGTCGATTATCTTAAATCGACAAGGCATTATTGTTACCCAGTCAATTAGCTTTTCAGAATAACCTCATAGCGACACGATCACACGATGGATGGCCGGTATTCAGTCCCTGCAACTCTATACCCCCTTTGTGATCTCAAGTTCTTTATCATGGTTCAGGATATTTGCATTCGAGTTTAAAATACCGCACGATCTGGTAAATCAGAACTGGTTTGCTCGCCTCGCCCTACACTTCCAATGAGAGCAAATAAACGTAATATGCAAGCTAGTACAAGTCAAAGCTTCACTGAATAATGGCCAACTCATTCGAAATGTGCATGGTAATTTATCAAAGTATTATATGTAATTGTTTAAAACGTTATCTTGTTTTTATACTTACAATCTATTTATGGAGATATTATACATAATACAGATGTGCTAAAATTGCACCTATTTTTGCTTGTGGTTAAATGACACTGTGATCAAAAAATACCCTAAGCCTTTAAATCGAGGGTAATAAAGTGTATAATATTTTTGAAAAGCTTTTAAAAGGGTCTCCGTTTCCGGCCATCTTTATTTCTGATAACCTTCTGCACCGCCATTCAAAAGTTTTCTGTAACAGATTGCTTTCAGCGATAAGTCCGCCCGTTGTACTGTAGATGCCAACGATTTATTATGTTTTTTATTCATTTACAATAACACTCAACTTCTATTCTATTCCTTCCTTCTAGTAATGTCTATTTTGTATTCATTAGGTACCTACTGAGTAGGTATCTACTAATTATGTAATAATATGAAATGAGCAAGACATTCAGTCAGACAGTACCTACTTACTACTAGGTAATTTCCACGGAGTCCCTATAAGGAGATTAGCACATGTCACCTAGGTACTTTATAATACAAAAAATATTATAGTGCCCTGGCCCACCTTTAAAAACAATACGATTAATAAGCGCGTAACGAATATATATGACACTGAAATATGATTCGTTTAAATTTTAAACGGGCATTTAAATACCTATCTCAGTAACACTTACTAAACTTATTTATTCAAGCACCTACTTCCCAGTTTACTTTGAGACCTTTTATGCGATGTAAAGCATTTGCTACTGTTTGATAATCAATTATACTTAGTTAGTGCCAAAGTGGTCATGCATGCTCGAAAATCGAAGTAAGCAATAACATGCGGTCTTTTTTCGATGATGCTAATATATAATTGGCTGTTTCTGAATAATTTAAGTTTATTGCTGAATTAATGTGGTGTTGTTAGGCTTATGCGTTATCTGCACGGCCTTCGGTTTTCACTGCCACAGGCTCTGGCCGCGTGCACAGCGCGCCTACACAAACTCCCACCTAGCTTACTATTAGGCTGACCGCACATTGGTTGTGTGTGCAGTGCAGTAACTAGGGCGGTGCCAGCGGTGCCCATGTACAGGGCGCAGGCATGCCCTAGAGGTGCCCAGAAATGACCAGACAAGGACCAAGTTTGTGTCATGCATGTTTATACTGTCCATTTTACTGTCACAGTAAAATTGATTAAAAGATTAGATTTTTTCTATGATAGCTATTTACTTCTAGCATCTAGATTCGTCCACACGTGTTAGCATACCGAGTGCCTTATACTTACTTTACTCTATATCTACCTATGAATAAAAATATATTTTCATCAAACTTTTTCATAGCTCGAAATCAACAGCAGATCTATTTTCCATTACGTCACATCCTATACTTCTTAGGTGTTAAATCAAGGATATTTTTACTAGAACCTTATTAGCATACCACCCACGTTTTTGCCTCTGAATTCCATTGGAATCAAGTCTAGTTTTTTTTATTTCTTCGGCGCCTGCTTCTCCACGCAATCTATTTAAGTCAAGATTAATTAACAGTAGGTATATCTACACATGTAGGTACCTAGTTTAGATAACTAAGTTATACCTATGTACCTAACAATATATACTTACTTTTATATTCAAAGCTACCAAACATTCTTTTATTGTAAATAGGTAGGTAAGTATACCTACTCGGAGATAAACGTTGTCGACTCATAACATAAATATCGAATTACATCGACTAATACGCAAGGTTTAATTTACATCTACGATTAGCTACCCACTCATGGAAGAATGAATGGTAGTGAGGCATTTAGATACATTAACAAAGCACCTACCACAAGTAAGTATACTAATAACAAACACCAAATCAAATTACGTTATTTACTACTTACTAATTAAAATCACAGCTTGATAGCCACTACCACTACCTATATTATGTAAGAACAACCTTGCCGATAGATAAGATGATTAAATGTAGCAGATATAATAGCAAATTCCGTCAGACCTCAATCTACTTTTAAACTATTTAATCATAACTAGATCTACACCGCCCCTACAAGGTAAGGGTTTAGCAAGTTAGACGCGCGTTGGCGGTTAGTGGTTCTGCATGCGCACGCGCACCCATGCAAGGACGCCGCGTGGTCGCCGCGCGGTCACTAACAGTCGCCCGCCACCGTTCTCACCATGACCACTGACCGCTCGGCCACGCCGTCACCGCTGGCATGCTTCCGCCCTAGATCTCAACTTTTTGCACCAGAGCCGAGCGTTCAACTTGTCTTTCAAATAAATCACTACTAAAAGCTTTATACTTAATACCATACAAAAAATAGTTCCGTGTGAATACCTAATGTGTTCACATTATATCTTCACATCGTTTAGGTACAGTCAGCGACTAAAACGAATAAAATAATAATATAACTAAATTGACTATACTAACTACCTATGCAAAAGTTAAGTAAGCGTCTGGTGTTGTACTGTAGCTACACTTATTATATTAAAGATTAATGATATTCTACGGGTTTAATAAAATTACAAAGGCATGAATATCCTTGTAAGTGTATCTGCCTGACTCATTGTTTACTATAAAGGTCAATTTAAAATGATATTAATTTAAGGATTATCACCCTTTTTACGATAATAAAGTCCTGGATGGACATTCTGAAATGTCTCCTCTTTAATCTTTATTAATAAACCGAGACGACATACTTTACAGGTCAGACAGGTAGATCAGTTTTTATGTAGTGAACATAAAGTGAATTTCCGCGTTCATTTGTGTATCCGGTAACCTGCTATGGAGTTATACTTCATAGGCATTTATGAATTTATAAGCAGTTTGGCATTTCATTCAGAAAAAACAAGATTTTTGAATAGGCTTGTTTGTTTGCTGAAGAATTGCCACGCCGATATCGGCCTGTTTGTCAGAATTTGTGAGACTACCCATGGCCTTTGTAATTCGCCTTTGCCAACTGCTATCAATATACGAGAATAACTTATGGATGCGGGGCCTAATCGGAACTCGTATAGTTGGGTCGAACGAAGCCTAAAAGCTTCCACTCCAACACAACAAGTTAGATAGTCATTTAAGTCTTCTATAATGCAAGGTGTTCTTTTGTTAATGTTATTCTTTATTCATTTTCAGGTCATACAACTGTTCTACGTGACTTCGCGTCCATTGGAAAACAACGCAGCAGGTCATGACACAGGTCAAGAGTTCCCCTATCACTCGGTCAACTCAAACTACGGCGGTTCATCCAAGGCTGACAACGAACAAGTAATATCTGTAAGAATAACTTCTTCCATAGCCGTCGGGCGTGGCAAAGGAAAATCAACTCAATTAACTAGTGAAAGCAATGAACGCAGAACTGAATTCAGTCCCCAGCCTCCTGCGTCCACAACTGGAACATATAATGACGACGAAAATAAACACGAACAAATTTCTAATGTGCCAACGAATCTTGAAGGTGCCAATATAGAGTTCATAAAGCAACTCAACGCCAAGAAAGAAAGGGACCAAAACGTGGAACATCAACATCCATTTCAACAATCGATGTTTCAACGTCTCAATCAAACCGATTATTATAATGAACCGAACAACTACGATACAACTAAAAACGACGAAGAATACCGAAAGGTGACAAATATTCCACTATCAGATAATACACCATCTCAATCAAAACAAGATGTGAATAAAGGAAGTGATACATTTGAATCCCCTATTTTAGACGAAGCCTTAAAATATTCTAACGAGCGGTTGACCTCTAATGCAACTGCTAACATTTCAACAAAAACTGAAAGTAAAGAAGTGCCTGAAGTTCAAACATCGTCATCAATTGATGATGATGAAACAAACAATAGTGAATTAAACAACGGATCTGAAGATTCTGTTGCAGAGCCATCTATAAAATCAGTCTTGGAAATAGCTGATAAGGATAACGATAGTTACGAAAACATCGAAAATGTGCCGTTAGCTAGGTCTGTATTACAATCACCGTCCTCAAAAAACTTCATTCAAGGTTTAATTAATAAACCACTGAGCGAAAGGGAATCTAGCACAAGACTGACGACTATAAGTTTTAATGTAGTGCATGATACACCCAAAATAGAAACGAATACTTTTAATAATCCTACTCAACTATTCGTGAATCCCAGTCAAGGTTTTGACCAACAGCATAAATTTTATGAACCTCCAAAAGTCTACAGCCAACCGGCACAAATATACAGTGAACCGGCAAAATACTACAGTGAACCAGCAAAAATTTACAGCGAGCCCGCTAGAATATACAGTGAGCCCGCTAAGATATACAGCGAGCCCGCTAAAATTTACAGTGAACCCGCAAAATTCTACAGCGAACCGGCATCTCTTCATCTTGATCAAAACGGGCCTCTGAATTATACGCCGTGGCAGCAACGCTCACAAGCCCCCTCAAGCACGAGCACTTTCAACACAACCCCTATCACAACTATAACCGTTCCCGATACGAGAAACACTCCTAGGATACCTGAGCATCAAGCTGAGAAAAACTATGAAGTGGACGAGAAGGTCAGCGTGCTCACGGACGGTCGCAGTCACGGCGTCCAAGACACCACCACAGAGAAATGTAAACAAGACAACTGCAAAGTGGGGTACGTGGTGAAAGGACGACAGTATAATAAATACAGGGTTGAGGAGAGGACATCGGACGGGTTCATAGTGGGAGAATATGGCGTAGTGAGGAACGAAGACGGGGCTCTGAGAGGAGTGAGGTACACTGCCGACAGCGACGCCAGCCCGCGACTCATATACGATGCACTCATGAAGTTCCTACAGCTCAAATAAATAAACAACATAATTGTGTTAAATATTTCTCTTGCTCCTAAATCAGCAATAAAACCACAAAAAAACTCATTTTGCTCATTTATTTGTAAGTATTTAAGAATATCGATCGATGCGAGTACACGATAATTAAATAATAATTTATTTATGAACTAGTTAAGACTGACTGATATAGCACGATACATACATAAACAATTTGGTTTACTAGTAGTGATTTTATATTTTACTTCAGGAACCGAATACAACAGTAAAATAACAATTATCTGGAGAATATAAAGGTGTACCTATAAAAATTTCATTTTATGATACAATTAGATGCATCTATTTACCTACCTTTTCATACTTCAAGGTTTATTAATTTATTTTAGAGAAACGGTTTAATTTTCAAAATGTATATTACACTCATTAAAATTGGGATTAACTCTCCAAAGATGGATATGTTTAACTTTTTCAATTGCCTTAACGTTAAATTTAATATTTACGTAAATGACAGTGTATCAATTCCATTGTCAGAATTGCGAGATTACTCGTAGATAGTATATTAGGCAGCAATTTTATATAGGTATTCACCTTTCAATTCTAATACTTCTAAAAGAAGGCAAGCCGGTTGGAGATCCGATTGAAAAAACATTAAATTTATTTATGGATATAAAACTAATACACTAACACATTAACTACTACAATGCAGGCGCAGCTAACGACTCTCAAAGCGCATTCATTCGTACATTTATACTATTATGTTCGTTTGTTTGTTTGTTCACGGTCCAAGAAACGATAGAACAATTTAGTTTGGCCATTCAGATGTTAGATTCCAGACATTTTTATAGAGAGGAGCATGCTTATTTTGATTGAATACGCAATTTGAGAAATCTAATTATGAACGAGTAATTTGTGGTGCCATTCGTCGCTGTATTGAAATTTGATAATTTGTATAAGATAGTCATTAATACTCGCTACAATTATCTGTTAGTTAAGTAGTCAATAGTACTTAGGGGAATGTGTCAATAAAATTAAATATTGAGATTGAATATGATGTTTCTTTTATAAATAAGTAGTAGGTAAGTACCTATTTGTAAGTAAAATAATATACAAATTACTTTTGCAGCTCTAAAATGATCAATAAACTTTGATGTTTACTGGATATTACGAAATAATTGTATCTGAAGTAGATTTTGTTTACGGCAAAAGATCGTCTTTGCGTTGAGAAAACAACTTGCACCATCCATCCCGGCTTGCAATAGCATAGATCTAATGAAAATTGGTGCTATGACGTGCAGTCATGACATAATTAATACCGATACAAAGTCGCTACGATATAGTTCCTACATCAACATTGTATACAATGCATTACAGCTAATTAAATACCTTAAATTCTAACAATAACTGCTTCACATAGACGTGGCATACACAACGATGCCATAATAAAATTAGCGTAGATACCCACTTACTCGACAACAACATATTTTTCGCGCCTCATGTAGATTGTTGCTTACAAAATATCTATCTAGCTATTAGTGTAAAACGTTTAATCATTAGGTCCTTCTGGCCTTTGTAACATTTAGAAAATACGCCCAAACTCCACTAACTTGTGCATTAAAAATTTTAACAACATTTAACGATTCGTGGAAGCACATGATACGTTTCACTTTAATATACTGTCACTTTGCACGTGGTGCTGGATGGACGTTAACAATGGTCGTACAGTGCCCGCAAATATTTTTGGCACTCTCAACTTCTGATCGTAATATCTTCACGCTTTGGCAGTTCGTTCAGGACTGATTAAACCATGAGGGAGGTACTTATGGAGCTACGTGTCTGAGTATGTAAGGAATACTAATCTGGGTAGTAGACAGCTTCTATAGCATGTAGGGTTCATCCCTTACAGAACCTCTCAAAAGCACGTGTAACGGCTCCGCGGACAAAAATAAACGTACCAGGTGGTCTCAACGATAAAGTATCCGAATTTAAAAGCGCCAAAAGGATTTACCGACTTTCTGCAAAAATAATTGAATAATGAACGCATCTAGCACACAAAGCAATTCTTAATTTTAAACCAAACGAGGGAAAAGGTGCGTAAGTGAAGGTGCGTAGGCCGAAATACATAAATACTACTAATCGTAAAGTTGTGTTTGACTTGATTTTACAACGTGATGTTCCATAGAGAACATTCAACAATACCATTCTACATCGCAGCTAGTATGAGCTACTTTCTTATGGTGCCATTCAAAGCTTATAAATAGTGCACGCTTAAGCCTTAATATTTTGTTCTCTTGCACTGGTATTTAAACCTTAAATATTTTGATTGGAAATGTAATTCCAATGTATGGTGATTGAAGCATACACGAACACAATCTACATCATCTCTATACTATTTCCCTTATCCTATGAAATATATGCAGATTTGAGAGCACTTATTCCAAAGTGTAGTTATAAAATGAATATTAGTATAGTTCGCATAACAGTTTATAGTATAGTACTACTGAAATATATCGATATGTAAACGTTATACTATTAATAGAAGGATATTCGTTGATAATACGTACGTCAGTATAGTAAAAGAGTATTGAAAAGTTTATATATAAAATACGAATACTTGATAATATTAAAACTGGAACAATTATTTGAGACGTTTCGTACATGCGATAATAATTCAATAAATAACAAACTATTTTAGTATATAATTATAAAGTCAAAAGGTATAAAAGTCTGCCTTAGCATTTATAGGCATAATTTTGATATTTAAAGATCTTATGATCCTACGATATAAACGGTCGAACACTTCTAGCATCGTCACTCAACCAATAATCACAAACATGTTTTTTATTCGAGTAGGTAATATTCGCGATTTTCAACTTTTCCCTAGATATTATTTCCTTTCACTAGATTACACTACAAAGTTATCCAAAACATGTTCAACAATTACATAGCTATGTTAAATCTAAGAGTTTTATGTGAATACAGCCAGACAGCATAAATACAAGGCGAAGCTTCACAATATGTATCGGAACAAAAACTCTACACACACTACATCAGTGCCCTGAGTATGAGTTTTTACTATTTCGACATAGTGCGCGTCAACTAGCCCTTTGTATGAAGGATTTTTCGTTCATAAACGCGCCGGTAGGGACGCTGTTCCAGTTTTCACAGAAACTAAAAAATACGCAAACGCGAGTTACGTTTCGAAATACAAAAACTCATACTAGGGGTACAGTTGGCAAATGCCAGCTTCGACAACTTTGACTAGGCCGAGGGGGCAGCCGGGGAATGTGATTGTATAAGGAGCGGGGTGCCGTTAGTCGTAGGTCTCAGACTCTTGTTGGACGAGCTTGAAGCGGCGAGGGCTCTTGACTGCGATGGACCCGTGTCCGTCGAGAGAGAGCCGCCCCTTCATCTGGAGATACCTGGAAATGACAATGTCAATGACATTCAAGGAAGTGGTTCAAGTATTTATTATTAGGACCGCCGATTATACTTCTTCTTATGATAAGTATGTTTATTCTGTGTTTTACACCTCTCAGTGACAATAGCCTAAATTCTACTATCATGATTTTTAAGTATGTGAGTTGGTTGTTTGCTATTACAGCTCTGTAACGGCTGAACGGATTTTGATGAAACTCATACATTGTAATTATTGTATACGTGAAGTTACGCATTATAGGATACTTTTATCCGCATACAATATTTTAATAGAAACTAAAAACGTACAGAAGACACTGCGCTCAGGCAAGAAACCACTTTATCGTAATATTTCTCAAATTTATCCTTAATTAGTTTTTAGAAAATATTCGATATCCCTTACCTCTTTATGAAACGGCACACGAGCTTCGTCGGGCGTTGCTGCCACTCATCGAGAACCTCTTTGGGCGCTAGTACCTGTGAGGAAGGTAAACTGTGGTTTAATTTATTTGCTAATCTCTAATTTTAATGGTAGGGGCATGGCAGGGATCTATATCGATATTGTGACGTCATCCCTCTTCGTCAATGATGATGTTAAAATTTCCCATTTTTTTTTATAATGAGTAAATGTATAACTTATGTTTAATAATGTGCCTCTTGTTTGTTCTCTTCCACGATGGCAATTCTGGTCAATTCTCGTATCATCCTGAGCCACGCCTATCCCATCATATCTCTTTGTCCAGATGAAGGTCCTCGTTCGTCCTTGCGACGTCGCCTAGTGCGGTGTCTGACCTAGCCCTCTCTAGACGGTAGTCACACAGGCCCTCGTTCCTCCTCGCCACGCCCCCTGGCGCGGTGTCCGCCTCACCTGGTCTCCCTTCAGCCTGTCGAGCAGCGTGACGCACACGACGGCCGCCTTGATCCCGGCGTGGTGCGTGAGCGCGGCGAACGCCAGCGACTCCATCTCGATGTTCACGACGCCGTTCTTGTGGATGCTCTCCAGGTACTCCATCTTGTCCGCCTCCGTGAAGTCACAGAAGGCGCCGTCCAGGCGACCTTGACCTGGAAAACATGCCATGGAAGTTCAAAGAGAAGAGTTCATAGAACAAGGAATGGAATAGAAAACTCTTTATTATAAAACTAGAAGCACCTCGCGGTTTCACCCGCGCTAACTACTATCCCGCGGGAATCATTAATTTTTACGGGTTGAAAGGTAGCCTATGTCACCCGGGGATAGCATAGCTTCCCAACAGTGAAAGAATTTTTCAAATCGGTTCAGTAGTTTCGGGGCCTATTCATTACAACCAAACAAACAAAGTTTTCCTCTTTATAATATTAGTATAGGAAAGGAAACATAAACACAATAGTTACAACATAATACACAAGTTAGTACAATGGGCGGTTTTAAAGCTTTAAGCGAATTCTTCCAGACAACCTTTGGATGGACAGAAAAGCTGTTATTCGTTATATTATGGTCAGTGAAAAAGAAATGAAATTGTAATTATTTCCAAATATACAAGTTGATATTATTATATCACCTAATTGAGCTGACCATGCATGTATATAGCATCAAACCACCACCACACTAAAGAAAGTCCATTAGCGTGGATAAAATAAGTAGTGGGTGTTTCTAATCGATGGATATAAATATTAAATGCATTGATTTTTTTAATGGCTGAGCGCCAGAACTACTCTCATTTTAGTAGTTAGTACGATAGTACCCTTTTATCTATATAAGTTATCAATAGACCCAGTTTTACTATGTGTGTTGTCTTACCCGACCTTTCTCAATGTCAACTACACGATCTCGCGTCAAGTGGCACTAACTGCCGGTTTGTTAAGCCCCAGTTAACTTTGACCAACTGGTAAATATTATTTGCCGTCTTTGTCATTTGTTTAGTAAGTGGGTTCCCAACGAGTCACACCAGATCCGGTCACAGTGTGACTCGTTGGGAGTTTTTTCCCCATCGAGTTACACTGTTACACAAGGGTAACACGTTGGGAACTTCTATAAAAAAAGTTGCGACTAGTAACAGTGTGACTCAACGGGAGAAAAATCAAGACCGCCCACCCCGACACCGATAGGTTAGGTTGTTAGGTTTTTTTTTATAACTACCTAGTAATCGTTATATAAATATATAAAATAATTTGAGTTGACCGAAGCACTTTTTTGAGTCACATTGTTACTCGTTGCAACTTTTTTTTAAAGTAGTGTTCCCTGCATGTAAAAGTATAACTCGATGGGAAAAAAGCTCCCAACGAGTCACACTGTGACCGGATCTGGTGTGACTCTTTGGGAACCCACTGTTTAGTGCCAGATATAAAGACGATAGACGTATCGGTAAAAGTTAACTGGGGTTCCAGGAACCGGAAGCGTACGCTACTGTTGATATTTTCTACTACTACTTAGATCTAATCAAGTACGCACTAATCATTCCGCAGCGCCACTTGCGGGGCAAAGGCCGGACGGCCTTGGCATTACATGTCAACGGATACGGAACGAGAGACGTCAATTGAACTGCGGCTGCGCTTCAATGCCCGTGACGAACGATAAGTAGCGAGAGCAAATCGATTTTACACTAAACAAAAAAAAAACTTTTTGCCCTTTTTTAAACCAGAAATGATCGATTCAAACTGTTGTTTATCGATTCAAAAGGCAGTTGATAAATTGGCTTTGATTGAACGCATGTAGTTTATTAATGCAATCAACTCCGAAGCAGCATGTAGGCAGTATAAGTGGCATTCAAGGCCAGTGATGCATTGCAGTGTTGGATTATGTGCACTTGAACAATGGACACTAGAACTACGCCACTGGAACTGGATCTTAGTGGCATTGACACTAAGGCTAGAGTCCACCAATTTGAACCACAGTGATTAACTTGTAATACATTTTGCAGGATAGAAGGACCAATATCGGCGAAAAATGTCGGTATCCAAAGTCAAGAAACTGCCTGATCTGCGCCAAGTTTAATATTCAAATATAAAACGTAGGATCCCTCGTAAAACCTACAGAATACAGTGAAGGGAACAGGTTTTATATTATATTTAATATCGAATAAAAACGTTATATATACTATCGATAAGATTTAGTGAAAGTTCTACAGTTCAGACTGCTGACCTTCGCAATTGTCGTATGTTGATACTGAATATGCATCAATCATAACCGGCAATGCTATAAATGCAAATTACATCAAGCTCCGCGCCAATTAAGTGTCTATTACTATATACTATAATATATTCACTATAATTATCCTATTATACACCTACTTACTGTCTATTAGTATATATTCTATGCTTCTGACAGCAAGTCGGTCCCGGTAGTTATATATTGATGGATAGCAACCGCTATAAGATAAGCCACGTCAAAAGCTCTATAGACGATCTCTGCCACCATAGGCCTCTAACCAAGTACCTGAATTGATAAACAAATACTAAAAACTAGCCAAGTGGGAGTCGGACTCGCACACGAAGGGCTCCGTAGGTACCATTATCTATAAAATTAGCAAAGAAAAAACATTTGTTATGGGAGGCCCGTTAAATATATATTTTATTCTGTTTTTTAGTATTTGTTCTTATAGCGGTAACAGAAATCCCATCAAAAACATTACATGTACAAAAATGCACAAGTCTCGCAACGCAGTTTATCTGCCGTAAAAAGTTGTGAGATCGAATGTAAACCAAGTCGATTAATTTCAATACCTACCTATAACTATCTATGGGAGCAGTTATATCTTTATTTCTTTAGTAAATAGAGTGTCTTGAGCGTTCAACTGTCGAATTTCTCGAAGCCATTTCTCATTTTTAACCCCTGTTACCCATTTCATTCAATTTCAATGAAGTCTGATTATGAACTGTAAAAGTAACTTTGTAATCACATACAATTTAATGGGATTTATATGGGAATACAAAGTTATTTATGCAGATTATATATCTAGAAAACGGGATGAAAATTATGGAATGTCAGAATTTTTCCATGGTTTATAGGCTAAACAATAACTATATTCAAAATTTGAAACTTGTGGGACGGCTAGAAGTACCTTACTAGAATTTTGATGATCGGTCAGTCAGTCAGTCAGTCAGTCAGTGGGCAGCAAAATTAAGGAACTTTGACTTGCACTAATTCTTAAACTACTGGTTCAAATTTGATGTAATTTGGATTATTATATGTAGACATGATGCCTTCTTGGTCACTAAAAATTTAGGCTTCTAATTTTATCCATAACGAAGTTACAGGGGGGTCGAAAATGGCCCGAATCGCTTCGAGAAAAGGATAGTACGGCCGTGCCTTTTGTTTTGCTCGACTTGGCGGGGGCACTGCCGTGCCCCCAGATCCATTATCTGTGAAAATTACTATCCAACTATCTAACTATCACGGTTCATGAGATCTGGTGACAGAAGCACAGCCAGACAAACGGAGTCTTAGTAAAAGGGTTCCTTTGTACCCTTTGCATAAGGAACCCTAAAAAACAACTTGCCTTCGTAAAAGTCGTAAGTGCACATCGTCTTGCCCGTGATCGTGTCGTATGGGTCCTCAGGGTCGCCCAGCAATTTCAGTTCGCGCGCCAGGCGCTTGTCCAACTTGGCGGGCCGCTGCACGTTTTTGCCAAGAACCGTCTGAAATTATCAATACTTCAAGTAAGCTGTAGGGAATTACGGTACGGTTATTTAAAGGCTGGTAAAGATGGATAGTTCACAGACCATGATGGTAGTCGGTAGTAGTGCATTGCCAGTTTACTCTTCTTATACTGTTTTATAGCTCACTCTCTTGATCTACGCAAAGGCAGCGCAGTTTAGTTTAGAATAGAATAAAATAAAAAATACCATATTGTACATTGTACGTTACTCCCAACTATAAAAATACACAAAGTATAGAAGGAGCATAGAAAGAGCTTTAGCTAAGCGTAAAGCACAATGTGCGGACTTATCGCTAAAAGCGATCGATTATGTATAAGTATTTGGTGAGTTTTTCTTGTATGCGCACCAACCTAGGAAGGTGGCAATAACCTGGTACTACCCTCGTAACCATCGTATTTTACTGAGATAGCAATAGATGTAATAAACTGATTGATGATACAATTTTACATTATATGATATAATAATAAAAATATTATCTTTATTATAGAAACAAATTCCATGTACACTTACAAAAAAAAAGTTCAAATTTTTAAGTTGGCAAAGGCTAACATAAAATAATAGGTAGACAGGCAGCATACCTACAGTACAAAAAAAAAAACATGAGTCGCAACCACTCGCAAAAAGTATCGTCATTACCAATTCGAGTGCATTCTTCATGGTGCCGTCGACCGCCTCCTCGGATATGACGACGGTGCCGCCCTCGTAGCCGACGCCGCCGCAGGTGCCTATCCGGAAGAACACCGGGTCGCGCACCTTCGCGTGGTACATCAGCTTTATCACCTCGTGCAGCAGGATGCCCACCGATGGGATGCCCATCCCGTGCTGGGAAGTAAAAGGGCTTTATTAACTAGCTGGCCCGCGGTAGGTATTATCCCCTGATAAAAAAAAATAACAAAAAACTACTACATCAAAAAAAAATACTGCTTAGGTACATTAAAAAAAAATGAATATCCATAATATATGACTTGTTCTTCATAGTCTGTCTTATAAAATGTTTCGGAGAAATTATACTGAAGATAGAAAGTTTTTCACGGCTTTTATCGCATTGATGGAAAACGGTGATGATGATGATGATTATTATGAATGGTGGCCTACGTGGTGAGTTGGAGGTATGAGCTGTCTGCGTACCAAATTTCAAGCAAACCGGCCGGGCCCAGCCGTTTGAGCTTGTAGGCGTAACAAACATACAAACACACTAACAAACTTTGGCCTTTATAATATGAAGTAGGATACCGCTGAATAACAAATTTTGGTATACGCCTGTAAACCGATCATGTCGAAATAAACGGTCACGCGTCAGTAATACGAAGATTGAGATTACACACCTATGCCTATCACATTTCAATTTCACGAGAATAATACGGAGCAGGAAATTCAGTAGCTTAGCATTATACATTACAAATTCAAAGAAGCTATTTATGTCGACTCAATAGGTACTGTAGGTAAAGCACTAAGTATATGTTTTTAAACTGGACAATCAGGGTAGGGTTATGTAGGTAGGTATACCATATGGATATTGACACGGCAAAACCCCCATAGTAATATAGTAGGTACAAAATGAAATAATATCCATGGTTAATATCCCTATAAGAGTTAGGTAATTCCGATTTTTCGTAAATGTTGTGCGTACCTAGTGATAAAAGTATTGCTAGTTCTAAGTCTAGCCAACTGCCAAATCTAAGCCAAATATATCATGACATCAGTTTTGTAAACAAATGCACAAGATAGAAGTAGGTACCTACGGTCGTATGTTCAACTGTAAACAAAATGCTATGGGAATAGGGTACCTATCAACAAAAAAGAACAAGAGGGGAAAATCCTAATCCACAGTCAACCATTTCCTTGCCAATTTTAGAGTATTATGGGAGTGGCGTCATACATTAATTTTGTTCTTGGCAAGAATATTATTCATGATCACGTCGTAGGTAACTGATATAAATGGATGCGAACACTATTACATTTCCATTAACTAGTGTAATAGAAAATATTTACTTATATTAAAATAATAGAAGGAATAAAGTAAAAATTAATAAAACCTTTAACACAGGGCTAGTGACTAACTAGATTGTTTATTAGTTGGAACGTGCATCATCATGTCACTGACCAATCCTTCCATTGAAGAAACACTTACACTAATAGAAAGTACTGGTCCCACTTTGTACATGGAGTATCTGTATGAGAACTGGCTGATGTCCTGCAGTGTGGTCCCGCACGGCAGCTTATGGCCAATCTCCGCCATGATGGTGTACGCGAATTGCTCCATCCGCTTCGGCGTGCCTCCCATGCACACGAACTAATCAAACAAATTGCACTATGATTAGGGATATGAGAATTACCTGCGGTTTGCGGAAGCAGCTTATTTAGCGGGAATTCTTTATTGCTCGCGCAGTTTAAATAAGTTTAAAGAGTGAAAAGAAGTTATGCCTGCGAGTGACTGAATGTAAAGTACGTTCAGTTTGACACTTTGCTCGTGTACTCTCAAAAATATATTGGATTGTAGTCATCAAAACAAAAGTATCAACGTGAAACAAATCACAATAATGTGCTCGACTCGTTCGAGCGGAGCCAATTTACCTCAATTTACTTATTATACCTTGAGATGTAAGTACCGGTCAGACCTACTCAAGTCTAAAAGTAACAATGAGTCCCGACTACTCTACGAGCTGGTGATTTGTCCATCCATATAAAATATCCATACTTTTTGAAGCATTATTCTTTTTCCAAACTTTGTGGATGAGTAAGGCGATGCGATATCGCAACTTCTGATGGATTCTTTAGACTCTACAATCACAGTATATTTCGTATATTTTAGTATATTTCACCGTCGCATACCTACTCGTAGGTAATATTAAACGTAGTTCCATACCTAAACAAGTCTGTGTTGATCACACCTACATAAAATATCAGAAGTTACGCGACACAACCAGACCCGGTACAAATATTTGCTGATCATAAAAGTTCCGAATTTAGCTCGAGAACCCTCGGGTAGCCATTACGTCGTTTGGCAATTAGTGGCTCTCTCTACAAGGGGCCGGGGAGTGTCTTGCTCACTTCGTACATTCGAATAAAGAGGTAATACGTAGGTCCAGAAAATGCCAAGCAAGCTCTCAATCAGGCGAATGGCTGGGCTAGATTAAGTTACAAGATATATACGAACGAATAATTTTACGAACGAATAAAAGACAATGACTAAGGTTTAATATAATAATTAATTAAGAAGGGTTAATATCACACAACGATACCCTATAGACAACACTGTCCACAAAAGTTATGCCTTATTTTTTGTTCGCAGCTGTGATCTAGGCTATACAGGAAATAAACTAATTGATTTGATAGAATGCCAAGGAAAACTATTTGCTTATAATATTCATTTTATTCCTGAAGATTGATTATTAAATAAAAGTGTTACTAAAAACATAACCCTCCTTCTACAATCGGGTAAACTCAGAAGTGAGAGTATATCCATAGCTCTAAAGAAATATAATAAAAATGAGGGTACAAGGATGGTATTACCTTAACATCGCCGAACATCTCCACAAGGTCGTGGGAGCCGCTGCCCAATGCCAAGTGGTACAGTATGTCTTGGTCCATGAGCTCGATGTTGGGGTTGCGGAGACGCACTGTGCCATCGGGATACCTGTGGCGAATTGGCTTCCTTTAAAATATGCTACGAAGCATTGTAGCGAAGGAACTATCCGTTGGACATCCCTAATTCCCAAAAGGCATGGGCCTCATAAAAACAAATAATTATCTAGAATATTATTTATAGCTATCACAAAGGAAACCGAAAAGAAAATTAGTAATTAAAACATCGAAATATTTAACTTTCTTTGTAATAAGATAATATTCAGACTTATTTTAAAAACCAGCGATAACAACAACCTGACACTATTTGGGTCTACTTCGATTTCAGTGACAGCTCTGGTATCTGAATGCTCCTTGTCATCGAAGGTCCTTCTATGAGGGTGATGGCCATTCTGGTGCTCCGCAGAACCGGCGTCGTTCAAGTGACATCCATTGCGGTGCTCTACGCGCCCATTCAAGGCGCCTACTTCGCAATTGCACGGCATGCTGGTGCTTCACAAAAGCTTCTGATAGTAAAAAAGTTTGCATAAATTAGTAAAATATTATGTACCTATTAATAATTATCTTACAAAAAACTAGTCCAAGAACTAATAGCTTGAATATACTTAACTAGCTGATACCCGCAACTTCGTTCGCATTTTTATATAAAATGATAACTGTTTAAAAAATCAATTGATGTCGCTGGTAACAGCTAGGTAAGAATATATCTGTCTCTTTCTCTCTCTCTCTTTCTCTATCGTTCTCCTTCTTTCGCTATTTCTATCCCTCTTCCTCTACCTCTATCTCTTTCCCTCTCTTTATATCTCTATATCTTTCCCTATCTTTCTATCATTAATATCCCTCTCCACTCTCAATCTCTCGCCTTCTCTCTCCCTGTCCATCTCATCCATTATACATATTTCCCTCACCCTCTCAGTCTATATCTCTCCCTTTTCCTCCTTCGCTCACTCCCTCTCCCTCTATTTCTATATATTTCGCACTCAATCTCTCTTTCTCCCCCACTCGTCCCTATTTCCCCCCACTCTCCCCTCATTCTACCCCCACTCTCCCCTTTTTTCTCCCCCACTCTCTCTTCTCTTTCTCCCCACTCTACTCTCTTTCTCACCCCACTCACCCCTCTTTCTCCCCCCACTCTCACCTCTTACTCCCCCACTCTCCCCTCTTTATCACCCCACTCTCCCCTATTTCTCATCCCACTCTCATCTCTTTCTCCCCCCTCTCTCCCCTCTTTCTCACCCCACTCTCCCCTCTTTATCACCCCACTCTCCCCTATTTCTCACCCCACTCTCCCCTCTTTCTCCCCCCACTCTCCCCTATTTTCTCACCCCACTCTTCCCTCTTTATCACCCCACTCTCCCCTATATCTCACCCCACTCTCCTATCTTTCTCCCCCCACTCTCCCCTCTTTCTCACCCCACTCTCCTCTATTTCTCCCCCTACTCTCCCCTCTTTCTCACCCCACTCCCCTATTTCTCACCCCACTCTCATCTCTTTCTCCCCCCACTCTCCCCTCTTTCTCCCCCCACTCTCCCACCCCACTCTCCCCTCTTTCTCACCCCACTCTCACCTCTCTCCCCCCACTCTCCCCTCTTTATCACCCCACTCTTCCCTATTTCTCACCCCACTCTCCCCTCTTTCTCCCCCCACTCTCCCCTCTTTCTCACCCCACTCTCCCCTCTTTATCACCCCACTCTCCCCTATTTCTCACCCCACTCTCATCTCTTTCTCCCCTTTTTCTCACCCCACTCCCCTCTTTCTCCCCCCACTCTCCCCTCTTTCTCACCCCACTCTCCCCTCTTTATCACCCCACTCTCCCCTATTTCTCACCCCACTCTCCCCTCTTTCTCCTCCCACTCTCCCCTATTTTCTCACCCCACTCTCCCCTCTTTATCCCCCCACTCACCCCTCTTTCTCACCCCACTCTCCTCTCTTTCTCCCCCCACTCTCCCCTCTTTCTCCCCCCACTCTCCCCTCTTTCTCCCCGCGCTCCCCTCTCTTTCCCCCCACTCTACCCTCTTTCCCTCCATTCTACCATCTACTCCCCTTTTTCCCCACTCTCCCCTTTTTACTCCACTCTCCCCCTTTCCCCCCACTCTCCCCCTCCCCTCCCCCTCTCCTCCCATCGCACTCTCCCCCTTTAAATTACGATCCGTTCAGCCGTTTATTGTGGTCCGTTGGGGGTGCATCTAAAGAATACCTCATAATTTCAACCCCCTTGTTTTTCCCCCCTTAGGGATGATTTAGCAAAAAGGCGGAAACCCGTATTTATTTATTTCTTACCAAAAGCCTAAATAAGAATTTTCAGATCCCTAACTTGAAGAATTATGGATTCCCCATATAAACTTTCAACCCCTATTTCATCCCCTTCGAGATTGTTTTTTGAGACAAAAGATAGCCTATGTCCGTCTCATAGGTCCAATCTACCCCTATACCAAATTTCATCGAAATCGGTTCAGCCGTTTAGCCGTGAAAAGGTAACAAACAAACAGACAAACAGATATACAGATAAACAGATAAACAGATAAACAGAGTTACTTTCAGATTTATAATATTAGTATGGATATGATGAAGTAGACAATGAATAAACTAAGTAATGTGGAATGATCCCGTGTTTACAACCCAATTTCTGTATAGTCTATAATAATGTAGTGTATTTTCTCCTTAGCTGTGTTCTTTATATGAAATAACTTTCCAATACATAATGGATAACAATTATTTCCACTATGAAGACATAATTTGCACTACCGTGATTTCGCGCCAATTAAGGGTTTATCGGAAGGTTATCTATCGATTTAACTTCAAAACATTTTTATGCTTCTGGTATCAGTCTGTGTCTAATCTGTTTGCAAACTATTTTATTGAAGGTCGAGAGTAGACGCCAAAACAGTCACCAGCATGTTTGCTGAAGAATTTCTTCATCCGCATTTCAATGGAATTTGCAACAGTTGGTAATAGCAATCTACCAAGTACCTAGACCGGAAAATGCCTTTTTTTAGTAATATTACGGTTATTTTCATACTGTATGTAGGAATTGTAGTACTAAACTTTAATAAAGCGTATTTTTGTGTACATAAATAAGTGTAAACTATTTAAATTTAGACTAGATCTAGACATAATAAAATAATTATTAATAGGTACCTACTACAAAATCAATAATATTTGTTTTTATATAGGTACATAGAGATACTAAATAGGAATAAAGTTCAATTACTTACCTTGATTAAATTATTCCAGGTACTTGAGTACGTATAACTATTATTTTAATAAGACACAATTTAATTTTAATAAATTAGCGATCGAATATAAATCTCGAAACAGCAGAACAACAACACGTTCGACCGAATCAAAAGCGAATAGTTTACTAACAAACCAAACTGAGCGTGAGCGAGCTGCGAGCTTGGCAGCAGAATTCCATTCATTGCTCTACCCTTCCAATCTTAAGTCATACCAAGCCTCCAACCATTCCTGAGTAGCTATGATTTATTACAGTCTTGACTAGTTTGACGTAGATTTGTCAAACCTACACTGGAAGATCTCTACGCTTTCTCATTTATCTCGTGTCGGTAGGTACACAGTATATGTAGAGGCATAATGGAGCTCAAAAAACTTATAATAATAACCCTCTTTTTCCTCGGTTGTAAAAAAATACCGAAATAGCACATCGCTCTAGATATCCACCGACCTGCCTGTAGTGTAAGCGTTTTTTTGCAAGTCGTTTTTATAGCATACCTTGTTGGCCTTTTAAAGCCCGGCGACGGCATTTATGATGTGTATCTTATTAGGTAGGTACACGCGTCAGTTTAGTTGTGTGTGAATATTATTATTGCGAAGGAACAATAACAATATCGTTAGGGAGCTAGGTCGGGCTCCATAATATACTTATTCGGTTTATTCAGTTATTGATGAATTATTCATACATTATATACTTATTCCTTAAAACATTATTTCGGTTGAAGGAAAATGTCGTAGGGTCCAATAGGCCAATAATTGGCAGCGCTGCGCGAGGCGGAGTGGCGGAATAATTGAACATCAGCTCACAGCTGAACACAGATAATTGTGCTGAACACAATAGCGGTTGATTGCGATCTTATTTCGTGGCACAGTGAGCGTGGATATAGGCGGTCTGAACGCTTGTTGCAGCCTAATGAGGTTGCTCAAAACACATTTAATTTAGAGGGTTGAAAGCACGTTAGGAAGAATTTGTTTATGTAGGCTACGTAAGTATACTACTTGGTATAAGCACCTACAAGATAAAAGTGCCTATACATACTTATAATAGAACCTTGCCGCATAGAGCTAAGTAGATATACTTAGGATCATAATAATTTGTCTGAAAGATTCTTGCCTCTCTTTCGTGGAAAGATTTTTATCAAAACAGTTAACAAAAGTGTAGGTAGGGTTAGATATCATTTTGCTTTCATCGAAGTATAATATTATGTACTATGTCAATGATTGGTTAGATGGTTAGGTCGCTTGACAACGGTTTCAGTTGGAATAATTAATAGTGTAATTCCCGACGACGACGGTAGCTATGACAACCATTTCCAATCTAAAAATACTACATAAGTGCCTAACATCATCAGGTTATTTTCCTTATTTGAAACGTGCTTCAAAACAGGCATTAGGAAACTCCCATACGTAACGATGTCCCATATGTAATATGTAACGTAGGTATACAGAAAGGGAAATGTCTTTAGATAGGTAGGCACCTACCTCGTAAGGTTTATTAATATTCTATGTATTTTTGACAGAAAAGCAGTCTAGGTTATAGCGTGCAATCATCATAATTCTATTCTGTGTACCGGCTGGAACACGGCATTACAGCACTGATTCCAGCTAGACAGCCGTACGTATATGAAACGTTGACTGTCCCAGAGTAACGATCGCAGTGCAGCGCCGCGCAACATTTTATTCTGGGTGACACTGCATATTATGGAAAAGTGTACCGCTTCCCATCAGCTGAATGGACTGGACTCGTTTGTTAAACGGCCGTATAAATATATACATAACTATGGGAACTTCGAGAATAGTAGGTAACTCTAGGAATGGGTAGCGACAAACGTTGCTAAATATTTTCAAAATCTTAATTTACTATCTCAATATTTGAGTTCAGCTTCTTTTGTAGGTACTCACTATAAAAAGTAACCACTGGGGGCTGGGGATTCCTAGAATTATTGTTCAATTAGGTAGGCGTGACCTAGCTGTTATAGGTGTTTTTAACTTGGTAGGTAACAGAAGTTACGGGCCGTGTCAAGTTCACCTACTTTTACCCGAATCGGGTCAACTAGTATACTTTTATGTTTATGAAAAGCTGTTCATCATATACGAACGTAACATGATCTACCAACGTTTGGAATGAATGCTTGAGAATTCATTTTCATTTATTAATTTAAAACCATATCCCTGGAAGCCGTTACTGTAAACATATAGGTACACGTACTTCCGCCAGAACCTACATAATAAAAATTGATTAACCCACTTCGCCTGCCTTTAACTCCTTCAGTACCTAAATAAAGTGACAAAAAAAATACCACGCAGTATCTTACTCATCACGAAGCTCATCTGTATCGAACGACATTGTGAAGTAGCTGTACTGTTGCACTACACTACACCGGAGGTAGCGTCGGGGCGCACGGATCGATGCGTGGTGGAGGGCGGGCGGGCGCTGCGCGACTGTGCCGCCCAGCAGTCGGCGCGCCTGGACCGACCGGGGCTGCGCGGCGGCGCGCGGCGCGGCGCCGTGCGCGGGTGGCAACGCGGTTGTCGAACCGAACCTTATCCTTATCATAAATGCTAATTTACAGAACTTTACCATCTCAATAAAGGCACCCGAGCCAACGCGTCATTGCGTCTACGTTATTTGCACGACGCGACGTGTTAGATAAAAATATACCTAGATAAAACAGTAGACTACTTCTTTGAAAACAAGACATAGATTTGAACTACATTATAAAGACAAAGGAGAAACGAAGAAATAGGTGGATGTTCCCTACTACGAAAAGAAAAATTTAAATCACATTAGGTAATCATTCTTCATTTCTTTTTGGGTTTTCCGCAGTCTGGTAAAAACATATGGGCCATTTAGTAAACTTAACTGTATGTATGGAGAAGGGATAGTCTCCTACTGGTAACAAAGAGGAACACCCCTTTGGAGCCATTTCGCCGAGCTATGCGATACTGTCGATAGAAGACTTCTTGCTATCGCCATCATTATCACAAAGCCTCAAAGTGTTCAACTTCCAGTCTACTATGGTACTGTCCCATGAGCAGACAAAAATATAAATTTGTTATTATAAATCCAATCAATGACTTAGCATAGAGCGCAAGCAGTAGCATTGAACACAATATTGAGTTGTGAAATTACAAAATAACATTACTTTGATTTAACTCAGCAAATCCCGCGTGCTTATAAAACGGCACATACCTACTTAGGTTTAGAAGTAACGAACTCTTTGGTACGTCATATGAAATAAAACAAGACTTTTCTTTTGCTTGCATATTTAATTACTGAATACATACCTACATAATACATAATTTTCCAAAACATCAACACACTGATAATGTCAAATACATACATCATACGAAAAGAGAATTCCTTACCTAAGGGAATTTACACTAATATAAGAAAGTAAGTAGGTACATAGGTAATCCTGTTGTATCACTTTTTATGAGTTGAAACATTCAGTGTTCAGTGTTCATCTTCTACAGATTATCACAAAAATATTTTTTTTATACGAATGAAGCTCACAAATAAGTCGTCTATTGAGAAACTGACTTTATTATGCTGATATTGCTGACACACTACCACGTATTTTGTACCTCTCAATAAACATAGAAGAAATATATTATTGAACAATGTTTCGTATCTAATGTAAAAAAATCATAGGTAGTAATTTTTGATTAACCAATACGTTTGATTTATATATTTTTAAATTAATGTTTTCCTCAATACGAGAGATATGATTTATAACCTAATTAAAAACTGCTGAAAGATTAATACAAATATTATACATCAAAATAAATTCATCAATGCTACCAATAAAATTTATAAAAAAAACACTAGCAAATTACATTTCTACTGGTAAGATATTGGGCGTAAAACTGTGATCAGAACACTTTAACAACCATAACATCGTGTTCAGTTGCGGTAACAGAAACCATTTATTCCCACTTTGTACACAAAAAATAAAGCCGCGCATGCACTAGGAGACAAATGTCCCGGGACGGGACAGATGTCATCACTTGAGACGTCGTGCGAAGTCACGCGTGACATTTCAGCTAACATCTCAATTCCCGTCTCTTGCTGCACTTGCCCTGAGACATCTGTTTCCTACTGCAAGCACGCCAATTATCCATTCATAGTCTTACGACATTGTTATCAGCTAACAGTTACTGATCACGCTGTTTCATTGATGTATTTACGCCTTTAATGTTCATAATTTAACACCAGTGGCGTCGCAACTATTAATTAAAGCTCATTATTATATAAAAGAGAACTAGGGAAGATTATAGTGATCATTCTACTAAAATATATTATATAAGCCACCGACAATTAGTCGTTTTCATCTCTTCGATACTTACTACTTCAGTCAATAAAGCTTAGAGTTAAAGCTTTATCATAATATAGGTACTCTTGACTGCTATGGTTATGAAAGGGATTAATTCTATATATAAGGCTACTGACTAGTAGACGAAATGTACCTATAACTTAACATTAAAAGAACCGGCAATAAAAAGAAATAATTACAATAAAAATGTAAACATAATAATATTATGATGTCTTTTTTACAATAATATATTTAACTACTTTTTATACAACTAACTGAAAATGCGAATTATCGAGCCTCTATTTATCTTAACATTGACTATGGCATTCAACATCGACCAGAAATGCCTTGCTTGGATTGTCGTTTCGAAGCCCTAATGGCAAGTCAAAATACGGCACTTTGTTCTTTGTATCTGCCTACTTCAAATTACAATTATACATATGTTATAGCATAAATAAAGATCCAACTTCAATAAAGCCGTCATCGCATTCATTATTTATCGGTTCAAAAATGTCACAGATAATAAGTATCCATTTCTACAAAAAAGTGTAAACATTAAAAACAACCCCAATAAAAAACATGCCTAAAACGAATAAAATACCATTTGTCTAATCTGGCTTGAATTATATAAACACACTGTGAAGGAAAATCCCCCCTCAATATCCTCTCAAAGCTTGTTCTTTTCGGGGTTTCTCAAAGTTCTTATGAACTTTGTTAATTGTTGCTTTTATGGTGGTAAATGGAGGACACGTGCCGAATTATTAACCTTTCAGTTTGTAGGTTGTGGGGCTGCCAAATAACTTTGAAATTTTCAGCTTACAATTCGATAAAATGTCTTAAGCTGAAATAACAGATTGCATGTTGTGTAACAGACCCGTGTCTGCAAGAATTTTTGTATTCAAATGTACCCAACGATGGATGAATTTGAATGGGATGAATACGTGTTTTTGTATCGTCAAACCTGGGCCGGTCAGTCCAGTCTGTACATAGTGTACATATCATTGCTACATAACGGTCGCTAAATCCGTAGTAATTAACCATGCTTGCAGTCAAAATACCAGTATAGGGAAATTTGGTAGACAAGATTCAATCAATACTATAATTTTTCTTTGAGAATGTACAGATTCTAACAACCTTAGCTCACAAACGATGACGAGTAACTTTGTCCCACGATCTCGGTTTCATCCAAACTTATATTTAGCTTTCATACTGTTTCATCTTAGGTACATTAGGACTTAGCGACCGATATCGGTAGCTAACTAATGTAGGTACAGACTGTCGCCCTTGGGTGGTAACAACGAGATCCCTCGGTTTAAATGGGTAAAAAACTCTGTCAAAAGGAGGCATAGCGCCGCGGAGCATACACATTACACACCAGAGTATGACTTCAAAAGTATTATAATGACACCCCTACATACATTTCAGGGGTCAGGAGCCAGGCGAAATGTTTTTACACGTGTTACAATAACAAGTAACGAACCAGAAAGTACGAGTATATACGAATATGTAGAAAAACAGTGCGACTCTGACATGATTACCACGCAAGTTTATTTATACACGTCTTGTTTTACAGGGTACACCATTGAAGTGGAATTGGTCCGTTATTTTCTTTGCCAATAACTATAGTAAAGTTGATATTTAATTATAAGAAATACTATTCATATTCAGCGATATCAAGATTACAACAGTATGAAAATCATGGCCTGCTTTTTGCTAATGTAACAGAATCATCACCCGTGAGATCGTTTAGATTAGGATCTGATAATTTCTTAGTGTTACATATTTGTCACCAACCTAGCTTCCAAGCAAAAACTAACGAAACGGAGTGAGCAAGAACACAAAATTGTGAATAAATTATACTAGGTACTAGGTATTGGTTAATATAAGTAATTTTTCCTAGGGAATATAGCATGAGGCTGCTTGTAGTTGGGATCGGGCTGGTTGCGGAAGCGTCGGGCGAGCCACACGGCGAATAGCTGAAATTCAAATCACGATAATGTTAAAAGAGTTTCATGTATCTATTAGAGGCGAGAAAACTAGTAAAATAACAAAGGCGCAAGGATAATCACACATCGATTACTGGATATTAAAAACAAAGCGCATCCCTTCATTGACAGCTTAGTTCAAGAGCCCACCTAAGTAACGTCACGTGTGTTACGCACCAAAATATCCGAGGTTAACCCCCAGTTTCTGAAACGTCAGTCAACGTTGACAACAGATTTATTCTATTGCCATCCTTGTCATTTGTTTATAGTCAGATAGAGGCAACGATAGTTTTAATCTACTGTCAACGCCAACAAACGTTCTAGAAACCGGGGGTAACTCTATCAGAAAAAAATGTTTTTTTTTTACTTTGATCATTAATGCGTCAGAACACAGAACTTAGATGGCCAGTAAGCTTTAGATTACACATGCTAGAATGCTAATTGCTAATCAAATAGCGTAATGATACGTATCTATAGTATATTAGTAGGGAGCATGCATATCAAACTATAATAATATAATATGTATGGTAGCATCATGCTTTTGTTACCAAGTAACATACTTAACTATTTCATAAAACTATTTGTCACGTAGTTACATGCTGTAACATTTAAGAATAATTTTCTCGCCTCTAATAACAACAAAAATAAAATGTAGTAATAACGTAACAGTTCGGTACTTATTACAATTGACGCGCCATCATGCATGTGCCAAATACGCAACCACTTTGTTTGTGATAATTATAACGTAAACTGTGCAACATGCAACATAAACCTTAAATACACCGCGGTTATATAGCGTGACAGCTTTATTTCTTCGGAACCGTACGGTAAGCCCAGACTATAAGGCAAACCCACAAGACTAACATTGGAAGAGCAATTTTTCATAGATAGATACATTTTTAGTGAAACACCACAGACCAAAGAAACCTAGTAATATGTGTATATTTTTTGAAGGGAAAAGTACGACAACCAACTAAGATTCGACCCTGCGACTCGCCAATATAACATAATATAGGCGACGCCAGTGTTGCAAATTATCCAGGATTCGTTCGAAATAAATATGTCAACGCTTTTAAAGGGGCTATAGTTATTATGCATGTGCAGAGGTATGCTCGCGTGCTTTAATATTAGTAGTACTGTGAGTGATGAATAAAATGATGATACCGTAGCTAGATAGAAGTATACCTAAGTCACTGTATAGTTTACATGAAATAATTTTGTGCAAATCCGCGCTAAATCAACCAGAACGGATAATGGCAGTCTATCAGTAGGCAATGCTGAGTGATTATGCTAATATGCGAAAGAGTATGTTATCAAAAGCGGTAGGTACATCCCCCTCATTTCCTTTTCCCGTTGAGATTCCAGAAACATAATGACAATAAAAGTTTTCCCCCATTTATTTCACTTCATTTAGTTTTATAAAGTTACTAGAAGTGCCTCGCGGCTTTACTCGAGTTAACTACTATCCCGCGGGAACCGGTTTCTTTTTACGGGATGAACGGGGTAGCCTATGTTACTCAGGGTGAATGTAGCTTTCCAATGGTGAAATAATTTTTGAAATCGGCACAGTAGTTTTAGAGTTTGTTAATTACAAACATACACACAAAAATACAAATCTTTCCTTTATAATAGTAGTGTAGATAGAAGTGTACATTATTATGAGCCCGTATTCAATAACTATTTTGTTTTTCTCGGCAAAGCTAATAAAATTCATGATACAGAAGTAAATCAAAGCCGATAAGGGGCTGATAAAATATTATTTACTAATTTTAATGCCTTTGATGAATAGAATATCGTAAAGCAAATAATGAGATCTATTTGCGTCAACGACGACGCGTCACGCGACGTAATGCGACGGACTGACTCTGACTACCGAGGTACCTATTATAAAACTAAAAACGAAATACGCCGATTAGCACACCTGTCTACCTTTTTTATCTCCGTAAGCACACGAAGACACTGTATATAGAGCACAAAGCTTTGGTGCGGGTGCATGATTTAAGCAATAAGTACTATGTGAAATACAATAACTTATCCAACAATGAAAGGCAGTGGAGACACTATAACGATGGGACACGCACCAGACACATCTATCATCCTCTCGCTGTTGATTCACCGAGCATTCAGTGCCACCAGCGGGCTTAGAAAAGTCATTTTTTTAATCTTCGTAGTCACATTAGTTGTGTAAATAAGAAATCATAAACCAGCTCGGACAGTTTCAATGACTTTTTTCATAGCGTTGTCTTCACTAAAAACTCGCTGAATCAATATTATGAGCCAAGACACAAGTCAACTCTTCAAATGTGAAGATTAGATTAGTCTTTTATTTTTATGGATAGATAGTAAATAATTTGTAAATGAAATGCATGTAAATTGTATATGAAAAATAAATGATTACATTTATACGGCGCAGTTATAAACTTATTAAATAGAGATAGGGATCGAGTTGACTTGGTTATTTAGGTCAATAAGCGAACGCGACGCGTATGTGAAACACCAATCCACCTCAAATGATAATCGTTGTGAGTCCGTATCGTCAGATCATTCAGAGAAATGCACTGGGATTAGCTCGCGGGTCCTTTTGGTTACGATATCTTACTGTCAACCATACACCCAGAAACTGCAAAATAATCGTCACAGTGTTGTTAGTCACAAATGCAAGCCCAAGACTGCTGTCTTACCACAAACGCTTAGACCAGAGCAAAACAGATGTTTATAAAATTTCGTTCCACAAAATCGACGTTGATCACTCGTGTTTTCTACTCAATCCTGGCATTCGTAATTATTTTACTAGTGAATTTGTTATTGTGTTAGAAAAGACGAGGGTTAGACGTGTAGGTATTTGTGGAGAAAATATTTAGACACATCTGCTCAAATCTGGTTTAATCTTTTGTGGTAAAACGGAAAATGTTTAGTCGGAAGTCGGAAGATACGGTCAAATTGTATATTTATGAATTTTTACATCGGTAAAGGACAACTGTAATGTTTTAGACGCCCGCAAATCCACCGGTTCTGTCATTTTTAGTATTTCTTATCTCATTTTGCAACGGAAACGGACGAAATCAGTGTTTTGTTTTTCGACCTTTACTATTGACAGTCTTCTTGTCCTGCCCTGTTAGGGTATTAATAGCGGGTTAGTGTAATTTGGTCATCCATAGCATGAAAGATTATTATAATTTACTCAACATAGTTAACATTACAATCATAACTTCATAATGTAATGTAATTTTTAAGACAGCCTTATTTTTAGTTGAGGCGGCCCGGTTAGCACAAAAATTATGGTTAACATAAATGGTACAAAAATCATTGATATAAAATAACCTGAGTGCTTATCACCACAATAACATAAATACTTGTATCGTTAACTGATCATGTCTTAATGTTTTTTTGGCTTTAAAGCATTGCGTGTTAGCGAATGCATAGTCCTCTACTATTGAAACAATGCCTACACCAAACAGGAAAGACACAAAATCAGGGGCATAATGAAGACATTGTACACTCATACTTGAATGAATAAAATTATTGTCTGGAAAATACTGATGTGACAAGCGCAGATGTCACCCAAACAGAACTTGCTAGTGCAAAAATAGTACCAGATAAAAAGTAGTAGGTAATTAATAAAAATTTAGAACTCCAAACTACCTAGACGTGCCATGTATGTCTTCAGAACGAAAGTGGCTTTAAGAGCTTTATGCGACTGATTAACTTTATAGAAAAAGCTTCATAATTATGAAAAGCAATTTCATTGAAAGAGTGTTACAGAAAAAATTTGCAAAGAGTTCTTAGAAAATGGAAATAATTCATTTTTACCTCTGTGAAGCTAAAGAACAGTCCAATTCCGCCGCATAATTTGAATGTGTAGTCGATAGACTCTTTGAGCTTTTCCATGCATGGTTTGCACCAGCAGCTCTCGGATATCATGGCTTTTCCAAGACAGCAATATTTCTGTAAATTTTAATTAGGAGAATATTCATGAACAATAAAAGCACAATAGATATAATTACAATGCATTGTTATATGGAGGAACTTAACAGCAGGTGAGATAATGATCCACAGAAACCACTTAAAAAGAATTGAAGAGTGTGGTGAGATTAAAGGAGTGGTATTTTTTATATGTATTTTGTGTTTTTTTTAATAATATTGTAGAAGTTATAATTTAATTGTAAATTATCTTCCATTGAAGTAATTAATTTGGTCTTGGTTTCAGATGAATTAAATAAATTTATAAATAGATAACTATCATAAATAAATAAATAGGTAAAAGTGTATATAATTATATTAACTGTATGAAACTCACATCATTCAAATCACAGGCAGGATAATCAGCAGTGCCATTGATCGGCACAGAGCGGTCCTGAAAACCACAGCACAGGAACTTCTGTTGCACTGATGCTTTCATTTCCATGTTCACTGTGCTCCAACCCTGCAATGGAAAATTATTATTGAAAGTCTTATTTTATAATAAAGATACAGAATATTGATATGTAATTTT
The DNA here is from genome assembly GCA_905147375.1 of Hylaea fasciaria. Classification (NCBI taxonomy): domain Eukaryota; kingdom Metazoa; phylum Arthropoda; class Insecta; order Lepidoptera; family Geometridae; genus Hylaea; species Hylaea fasciaria. The sequence goes on from LR990201.1 coordinate 6,962,509, forward strand.
GTAATAGTATGATAGAAAACATATTAATACCTAAAAGAAGGCCCTATTCATACCTCTTTGTTTTTAAATTAGAGAGAAATGCAGATCAGGAGTTTGTTTGACATTTTGAATGAGTTTGAGTATCTAATGAGTACACACGCAGTACAATGCAGACAACACTATTGCTTTGAGCTTGTCTTTTGGTCCTTTTTTTCAGCCATTTGTATGGAGTGTCCACCCTTTGATAGTATTTAAGATAATAGAATAATATCTTAAATTATTATATTATTATACTAGCAGATTTTCCTTTATGACTCATGTTAAAGTCAGTAGAGAGGTATTGAGATAAATCACTTACCTGCTGAGCCAACATTTCCTGCTGTTTAGTGTTGACAGCGAGGCAGGCACATGCTACCGAGAATTGCACCAAGAAGAGAAGGAACAAGATCACCATGTACTGATGAATGAGTCATGGAATCATACTAAACTACACATATGTAAAATCCACAGAGAGAAATGAATTGTTTTATTGCACTCATTTTCTAGGCCGTTTGGGTCAGGGCCATTAGAAAGTGTTTAGTAGAAAAGGATACAAAGAACAGCATCACTTGGTGATGCTTCACGGTGCCTGCGAGCCCGAGCAACGAGATCAGGATCAGGAATATCCCACATGCTAAAATGCCACCCACGATTGGCAAATTGTTACCGAGGGATGCAGTTTGCCCGTATACCGCCACTGATATGAGAATGCTCGCCACCACCTGGTTGGAAAACGCGGTAGACATGAAACATTTCAAAGTACAAGGTGTAAGCATGTAAATGCATAAAGTAAATAATACTACGTAAACCTTCACATCAACCATCAACATAGGAAAATAAATAGGTAATAAATAAAATCATTGTTCCGTTGATGGACGTTCACATCTGTCTCGACCAGACTTACCACATAGAGGACGTTTAGCGCAATCAAAGCGTTTTTCGAGCATGTAAATCCACCACACATCTTGTAGACAAAGTTGACATCAGTTTCCCTACACCAACAAATAAATCAAGTACAGAACCACTGCCTTTTGATGAATGAAGGCTAAAAAAATTTCCTTTGAGGAGAGCACGCAGAAAAATAAAATCACAAACTTCAGACTTCAGAGTTCGTTCAGAGACATGTCACAGACGACGTAACTCAGATAGAACTCAAAGAACTCAGATGATCACAAAAGTATTTTTTTTTGTTTGGGCTTAGACCTGGATTCAGCGTCTCTGTATGTCTCTGTATGTGTAAAATGGTCTATGTTCCATTAGTGTATTCTGTGCCATCGCAAAAGTAACACCATGGCCAAAGAAAAATATAGGTAGAGAGTTAGAGAGTTTAGGCGGGAATCCAATAGTGAGACGTTGTTGGTAGGTATTGTATTTTTTCTTAAACTTGTGTTTCTTCGAGTGTTCATGTATATTATTGATAGAATATTAGTCATTAAGTGTTCGATAACCTACAAGGATGTGGGGAAATGATATAAATCCAAAAAGCGTATCACTTCGCAATTCGCATATAACTATAACTCACAGGAAGTTGAAAAGCATCCACCACTTTGCTGAATTGTGACGTTGACTATGTATGTACTTTATTATATGACTTGACTACTTGACCAAGAGGATTGCTATTACTTTCTGATTGTGAATTTATGAAATACTTTTATTATATTAATTTTATTGACACTGGCTAAATGCACAAACCTTGCATAGCCATAATTAAATAAAAAACAACTTCACTCACTCACTGTCATGTCATGTAGGTAATAGGTATGACAATTATTGTCATCGAATTATCGAAAATAGGGAAATGTAGATAGATAGATGTATGTAGGCTTGTGTTTATAACCTTTATTTATATAAACAGCTGTATTCTGTAATATCTAAAGATATTAAATTTAATTCAAAATGTCGATAAAAAAACCTATTTCATGGTTTCTAACAGAGAGGGGTCGTTATTTTACGTTTGCTGCTATTACAGCGACTGGTTTAGGGTTGACGACTGCTAAGTTCGTGCCGCATACCGTTCTGCTGAAAAAATATATGAATTTTGTTCACTATTATAAGTAAGCATTACAATAATTTGTGCCACATATAAACAACATTTTTATCCTCATACATTACTAACCAATGTACTTATTTATTACTATATTTATTCTAAAATAATATTGTGAGAATATAACAAACATATTTGTTGAATTTACAGAGATGGCAAGCCAGTTACTTTACCGGACAAACTGCAAGAATGCTATCATAAATGCTTAGACATATTGGAGTTCACTGAAATCCACCGTAAAATGATTTCACCATTCAGTGTTTTTGGATATGACTTGTTCCATGCAGGTAAGCTCTATAGTAAATAACATTTACTCAATCTCAAAATGTGAGTACATTTTGAGATTGAGTAAATGTTATTTAAATTTTGTTATGAGAAGGTGCAGTATGATTATGACGGACAAACTTTTCACAAAGGCATCATTAGGTAGGTGTATGTCCTGTTGTTGATAGTTTCTGCTATAGAATAGGATTAACCAGCAAGTGAAGCTGGCCCAGTGAGGTGCCAGCTAGTAGTATAGACAAAAAAGTTACGTATAAAAAAATTACAGGCAGTACAAATTCACGATTTGGTGCAGCGGTTGGAATTCCTGTGAATTTTACATACAGTTCCTTGGAAGACATTCAAAAAGATGACATTCAGGTACCTAAGTAGTGAAATATTTTTTTATCTTCCATGGACTCAATGAATCCAAGTGCAAGTGAGGTTTTGTAATGCTACATGTTAAAAAAGTAAAAAAAAAAATTGGTTTACAATATTAATTTGTTAAATGTTGAACTTTCCCTTTAGGAGAGTAGTTTTGGTTAGCCATTATTAACATTACTTTCTATTTACAGGTGAACCAGAAAAGGGTTGACTGGAACTCGGAAGTTGGACAGAAATTAGCAGATGCCTTAATACTTCCTGAAAAAGTTCAACAATTTGCCCTATGCAGAGAAATTTTAATGACTCAGAATAACAAATATATCTATGAGTCTGTTTATCCATTTGCATGCATCTTTTTCTGTTACAACTTTTGCCAATACATCAACACAAGATTGAACTTGTATTCAGGACCGTTGAGCCTCAGAGCTGTACTTTATATGTTAGCAGGTCTGTTCAGCTCAGGAATATACTTTCTTATGAAAGATATGACTGAAGTCTATTATGAAACTGAAGTTGACAAAAGACTTGTAGCCCTAGGGCCAGAATTCATCGAAAGTGGCCTGATATTTTACAACAAAATATTACAAAGGAATCAAGCTCTCAGAGAATTGATGGGTTATGAAGGCCAAAGGAAATATAGTAAGATGGGTAATGAAAACTTTAGAATACGACAACCTCGACTGGCTCTGGTGCATAGAAAACAGTTCTTTGAAGATAAATACAAGGAGTCACAAGGAAAAGGTGAAGAAACCAAATCAGAGTAATAAGTGAAATACCTAGGTATCTATTTCTTATTTAAAAATTACAGATCTAGTGAATATAGTATATACCTACAATAATTTATAGAAATACAATAAGTGTCTCACAAAAAAACTAAATGTATTATTTTATGCCTATATGGGTTTTTATTTTCTTGTAAGTAGGTGATTTGATATATATGTTAATCGAAATACTGGGTAATGAAATGGTGGAACTAATATGAATGTGCTCCATCTCTGATGTAGTAAGTAGAAGGCCTTAACTTCATTTAGGATCATTGCCAGACTAAAACAGGTGGTGCACATAATCAGTGACAGTTCACTCGTTCTAATTAAACAAAGCGCCAAGTATAAATAAATAAAAATTTAATTTAATCTAAATTACATTAAAATACACAAAATAATATATGGTAAAAAGTGTACAAGTTTACTCAGCCACCCTTCACATAAAATTCAATTAATGTAACTTCAATTACTTCTGCTTGACAGCCCATGATTATGTTAAATAAATAGGTATTGTTAATGCATCTGTAAAGTTAAATCCTAAATAAAATAATAAAAAAATACTAGTAAATTATCTCTTATGTAGTTATCTCATAGGTACTCCTACAGCCATAGGCTCTACTTCAGAAAACTTTATATAGTTTTTGTCTACCCATTCCACAAACTGCTTTGCCAGAGCGACTGTTACTTCTAAAGCTAATATGCAGTCATTTTCAGCCCTGTGTGCCTCTATTGGCTGCTTATTCAAAACTCGCTGGTAAATATCTTTAAGTTTATAAGAATTTGTTGGCTTTGGTCCATCTCCCCATGGAAATAATCGTCTTTTACTTTTAGATATCATTCTAGAATTTTTACTGTTTATTTGCTTTTTTGCTTTAGGTGTAGTCTCGTTGATAGCTTGCATTGATATGTTTGATGTGTAGTAATCAATTTCTTCATAATTTATCTTGCTAAATGAGGGTTGGTCCACAGATTGGTGAATGCTTAAAGATGTATTTTCACTACAATTAGGTGGAGATTCTTTCTGTTTTGTACCATCCTTCTGTATTTGTTCAGTATTGAACTCTTTCTTATTACAATCGTTTTCATCTTGACTAACCAACTTTTGATTCTCCAAAATTTGGTAAAAGCCGAAATAACAGTCTGCACACAAAACATCAGTAGTAAAAACCACATTTAACTTTGATAGATGGTTTTGAAGTATGGGATAGTCAAAGTTTAATCCGTTTTGAGCAATCAAGCACACTGGTTGCTCTAGAACAGCGAGAAAGGTGTCGATCATGGTAAAGACTTGGTGGTTGAACTTGGGTTCGAATTCTAGTAGATCGTTGCAAAGTCCTGTGATCTTCGTGCCATCAACAGATATAGGGCGACCAGGGTTGAAGCACAGAGTCAGCTTGTGCTGTATACGAGGCACGGCGCCGGCACGTGTATCTAGCAAATGTCGCCGTTTCACTGCCACCATGCTTAACTCGGATATCCTGGTTTTGTTATACTCTTCTGCAGGAAGACCGGTGGTCTCGAGGTCGATGAACACGTACGTCTTTACCAGTAGAGTCATTTTTGTATACTACATAGGTACATAGAGTAGAGAACATTTAGCAAGTAGCAACATCTGACTCATTTTACATGTAGGTACTTGCACAGCTCATATCACAGGCTGATAACGAAACAATAGTTTTGAAGAGTGTGATTGTGTGATATTGTAATTCACATTTTGCTGTATTTCTCGGAAAGCATTCGGAAAGTAGGTAACAGACAGACCATATTTTATAGGTATAAGTAGGTAAACGCTAATAGATGTTCTGGGTTGAAATTTGAGATATTCTACAACGAAGGAAATGAAAAGTGAACGAAGGAATGCACACAAACAAACTGCAAACAAACAAACAAAAAACATCAACTTTTTTGTTAAAAGGCTTCTGCGGAGTTGCCAGCAAACAAATTAGAAATTACAAAATGACAAGTGTCAAGTCACTAAGTGACAAGCAAAAGTTTTTTTTTTGTTTTAGTTATGGCTACGTACGGTTTGTGCATTTAGCCAGTTGAGTGTCAAGCAATAGAAAGAATATTTATGTAGGTAGGTAGGTAGTTAGTTATTCTAAGGTACCTACCTACAAAACTTGTAGGGGTACCTATGAATTATGATACTCAGATTATTCATCCTATAGATATGACATTTAACTCAAGATCCGGGGAAGAAAAGAGACAAGTATAGACAAAGGAGTAAGTAGGCTAGTACGATGATGTTTTGTCTTTGTCGGCGTATGCACTAATTTATTGCGATGCTGCAGAAGCAAACCAATCTTGACATTTTAGGATGTCGCACGAATACCGCTAATAATCGAGGAGTTTCCTAACTCCGTAGGATAAGAGGAAGTTGTTCTAACTCAGCTTGCGCTATTTCACTATGACATACAAACCAATAAACATACAAACATTGCAATTTAAATAAAAGCGTGTAAAAAACACGTCGATCTTCTGCAGTAGCTGCTCGCGGTGTGCGACACGTCTGTCCTCTTCGGGCGCCCGCCGGCCGCAGACTTAACAGGCTAAAGGGCGCTACTCACACACCTGCCGCAGGGGCAATCTAGGGTGTAGGAGTGGGGATGACCCTTAATTGCATCCTTAATTGTGATGTGAGTAGGCATGCAGGGGCAATTTGGAGGATTGGCCCTGCGGCAGGGCGGCAGGGGCGCGAGACCGTCCTTGATCCCTAAGTCGTCCCTGCCGTCGCTGCGTGTGTAGCGCGATTGGGGCAATTTCTCAGTCAGTTTGTCAGTATCTGTCACACGGAGTGCACGTATACATAGCGCTTACGGCATTCCGCATAATGTATTTTTTTTTCTATAAATGGTGCCACCATTGCAAGAAGCTCTTCAAAAGAGTCAAAATCCATCCGTAAAAAGTTATTGAAGTCATCTACTTCCAGTTCTTTTATAATATTCATGTGGCATAACTCACTTCTTTTCAGTAGCCATTTCTTTACCCAGTATCTCCTTTTCCTTTTTTTTTGAGGTAGCACCACAGAAAGCGCCAAGGCTACTCCAATCTTTTGATTGGTCGATAATACGGGTGCCATTCTCAATACGTGTGCTCAGCTCAGTTTACTCGGAAACACTGCACGGCAGGCAAGTGTGTAGAGATACTCCCGATATAGCCACAACCGCCATGCACCCACCCTAGATTGCCCCTGCGGCAGGTGTGTGAGTAGCGCCCTTAACCTTTATCACAGAATAGGTACCTATTAATTTAATACCCTAGCCTTTATGTCTATATTCGGCGTTCAGCCAATTCGATCAGCGAGTCTGACTGCAGGCGGTCTCGCAAGCTAATCAGTCTGACTGACTTGACTTTCCCTTATTTCACTACGCGGTCCCTAAATACCGCAGCCTCAATTCAGTCTAGTGAAATAACACCTTCAGACCCTTTCGGGTATACCTACGCTATTGTCAAGTCTAGTCCTTGATACTACATAATAATTATGTCTATAGGTACTACGAAAGTACGAAGTCGAAATAGGTAGTAAATCTATGGTTGAAATTTATCTTGTAGAACTAGGTTTTTAGGTTTAGGTTTTACTAGGTAGTTTTCATTGTTATGTCAAAACAGTAGGTCACGTCATAGACGTAGTATCAAGAAAATTGGCAATAGCGTATACCCGAAAGGGACAAAACTTTACTGCAATGTATAAATGGGATAAATTTAATACATGTAATTTAGGTGTAGCTCCTATCATTCGTGCGACATTCTAAAATGTCAAGATCGCTGGTTATCCGTATACGTAAGTCGAATAAATTTAATACACGTTATTTAGGTGGTACTTCAATCATTCGTGACACATTCTAAAATGTAAAGATTGGTTTGCATCTGCAGTACAGTAATAAATTAGTGCATACGCCGACAACGACAACACTTCATCGTACTATCCTACTTACTCCTTTGTCTATTTGTATATACTTGTCTCTACTTCCCCGGATCTTGAGTTAGATGTCAAATCTATTGGATGAGAAATCTGTGGTCCACGTCCACCCACACTCCACAGAATCACAGATTTTCTACCTACTGAACTTTTTTTTTTTTTGTTTTAGTTATGGCTTCGCACGGTTTGTGTATATAGCCAGTGTCAAGTATTTTATTTTAAGTATTTCTTAAATTTCATATTAAGAGAGTCACAGCAATGTTATAGCAATCGTGGTCAAGTAGTCAAGTCAATTATTTACATCGTCAGTCACGATTCAGTAAAGTAGTGGATGCTTTACTGAAACTTCCTGGGAGTTTTGGAAAAAATGCGAAATGACACATTTTAAATGTAACATTTGAGTTTTTGGCGGGAATCCGATAGTGAGACGTTGTTGGTTTTGTATTATTTTCTCAAACTTGTGTTTCTTCGAGTGTTAATGTGTAATATTGGTGGAATATTAATCATTAAGTGTTCGTTAACGTGCACGAGTGTGGGCGAATTATATAAACTCAAAAAACGTGTCATTTCGCATGTTTCGCATGTTTCGCATGCCCAGGAAGTTTCAGTAAAGCATCCACTACTTTACTGAATCGTGACTTTGACGCTGTAAATTATTGACTTGACTACTTGACCACGATTGCTATATTGTTGTTACTTTCTTAATGTGAAATTAAGAAATACTTATTATAATAAAATACTTGACACTGGCTATATGCACAAACCGTGCGAAGCCATTACTAAAACAAAAAACAAAAAAAAGGTAACATTTGACGTCTGTCAGTTTTATCTTCATAGTGAGGTGACCTGCTTAAAAACATCGATTAAAGTGAATGAATCGATACGGACTTGAAAACTTATGTGAATTGTAAAAATCATCAGGTGAATCCCTCTCCCATTAGTATTTATTCTTCCGTAAATTGGATCAAAGACAAGACAAAAAATTGCATTTATTCAGTTAAACTATCATAACTGTTATTAGTATTGTCATCTTCATCACTGCTGTCAGCACTAAGAGATATTATTAATTTATTTTCAATAACATTGTCTATTCTCACATCTCGTTCAAAATCTATAAAATCTTAAAATTATTTCTTTGTTTTCTCTACGAGTTTTCTCCAGTCTTCTGTAGTGACTACTGCAGACTACTAGTGACTACGGCAGAGTGACACGCAGTTTGTAGCAGAGTCATCATTTCAGCAGTACTGAAGGGTGGTTCAGTATTGTTCCGCGCTGCATGACGTCATATTTCTTCACAAGTACCTACCTAATCATTATTCAACTTATCAGCTTTCGATTTTTAAAGTAACATCCCTAGTGTTTAAAAAGAAAAAGGGTGAGCTGGTGCAACATTGTAACGACGTTCAGTTCTTTAGATCATAAATTGTTTACTAAGTTTAGAATGGTTTATTAGTGAAAGCGAATCGTAAAATTACTCTAATTATTGGTCATTACAATAAATATGTGATCGTAATTGAAACCTGATGATTTTTTAAATTCACTGTGTCAAGTCCGTATCGATTACTTCTCTTTAATCGATGTTGTAAACTGGTCACGTCACTATGAAGATAAAACTGACAGATGTGACATGTTACTATAAAATAAAATTATGGCCCTCCTCCCATCGATACCCATTACCCAGTCGGTACTTTGGTAGTAGGTAGAGCGTAGCGTTTGTATTCTCTTTGCGCTACGCTAGACTACCCAGTAAATCTGGTGGTTCTCCTACTTTGTAGGTACTTAATTACCTACACAAATACAGCGTGTTTACACTTTACCCAGTTACAGTTAGCAATACAAAGAGTAAAGTAATATAAATCAATAATAAGTAGGTAGGTACGCTTCTTGGAAGTCGGAAGGTGTTGTGTTGTGAAGTGAAGAAGTACCTAGTAGTACCTACAGAGACAAACTGCTTTGAAAATGTTTTGAAGAACTCTGTTGACTCCTGATACACTACGACAAGCCAAAATGGAGGAAGTGCTTTATGATATCAAAGAATTGCGCTTGGACTTACTAGATAACTCATGGGTCGAAGCTGTTTATTTTGCGGAATATCTAGAATTTGGTGAAATTCCATCAGAATATAATAAAGCTTTCAAAAAGATTAAGCATCAACGTGTCTTTCGACATATCATTCAACATATTGGCTCATGGCTGCATACCGAAACAGACGCTGATGAAGAAAAATCTTGGGCTATTCTATCACGTAAAGTTCCCTATCAAAAAGTATTAGCCGTAGCGGGTTATCATATTTACCATGGCACTAACGATATCATGAATGAAAAGCTCAGAGTGAATGCTGTACTTGCAGCCCGGGTTTACTTCAGACTGCTCGCTATACCCGGCTTCAAGGCATATAATATCTATCATTCTCAACTGTTTGCAAATGCTCTCGGTTGTCTCGGATTTATTCAACTTGTTTGTGAACAGTATGATCAGTACAAGGATAAAGAAAACACATTCCCTAACATTGTAGAGCAAGTGAATGCTCTAGTCAAACAACTACAGCAGTTCATGTTAGATTTAAAAGTAATAATGCCACGGTTGAAGCTTGGGCACAATGATATGAATTTTCAGGACATACTGAATAATCTAGTTGATGTTACTAGCGGAGGTTATGTCAATAAATTGGACTTTGGTAAGTAAAGGTGTTTTTTATTTGTTCTAACTGCCAAGCTGTTAGGACAGCAAAAAATTGAATTTTGTATTCAGGGGCTTAGTTAAAAATACTGCAACTCCCTATGATTGGTGAGGCGAGGGGTTAAACTAAATCTACCCCATTCTCATGTTGCACTTTTGGAACATAGCACAAATTAATAGAACAAATAGGTATTCTGTGACATTGCTTTACATTATTTTTCTGCTGTTCACCATGATTTAATTTTACAAATTTTTTCACATTACCATGTATTCTTAAATATATCTTTTGTCAACAGATAAAATAGAGCTAGCAAGATTGTCATTGACTATTTACCAAGTAATAGAAATTATCCTTAACGATGGAAACAAATGTCCTATTCCGGAGGCAGTCTGGACTCTGTTCAAATGCCTGCATGCTAAATTTGTGGCTGTATGCTTGGACACAAGGATGACCGATGTAAGTTACTAAGTACTACTAAATATAGATAGATAGAGAGAGAGGCAGTGGGAAATAAATATAATGGATGAGATGGAGAGGGAGAGAGATAGTGAGAGATTGTGAGTGGAGGGGTATTTATGATAGAAAGAGAGGGAAAGACAGAGATATAAGGAGAAGGAAAGAGATAGGTTAGAGAGAGAGATAGAAAGAGCGAGAAAGATAGAGGAATAGAAAGAGAGTTAGAGAGGGACATAGATAATACAGGGAAAGGGAGAGAGATAGAGAGAGAAATAGACAGATATATTCATACCTAGCTGTTACCCACGACAGCAATTGATTTTCTATAGTTGACATTTTATTTAAAAATGCGTACAAGATTGTGGGTATCAGCTAGTACTGTATAAATTTAAATTTTGATATAAGACTAATCGACGTAGGTAATGTATGATGAGTTTAAGTAAATTAATATCTAAGTACAAAAAACAGCAATGACATGGAGCATAGTTCAATCTATCTACAAAAATTTACATTCAACTGTTGTTAAATTAAATTAATTGTTCACATACAAAACTACAATTTCAAAATACAGAATAAACCTGCACTCTTTGTTACAGTTCAATGTACGAGCATCATATGTGTCTTATTGTGGATTGTTATTAAGTGTGTATGGTAAAGCAGCTCTTAGTAGCTTCCATGTGCTCTTGGAGCACCTATGCTACTCCCTAGATGGCCTGGTGAGTTGTTAAGTTAAATTCAAGTTATCTATGTAAGTCTTGGTGACAACTTCAGTCTAGAGAGAGGAGTCAATATTATCACTATATAACTATAGATTGCTTAACTATAGTCAGTACTTGGTACTTTGTGTGTATGTTCACCAAAGTAGATGACAAAACAGTAAACATCATTATTTACTAATATGTGTAAATTGAAAGCGATGGTAAAAAGGAATGACCTTTTCAGACAATTTTTTTATTCACACATTTGATACATACAACCCAACCGCATAACACTTTTTTTTTATTAATACTGTAATGCTATAGATGAATGAGCTTCTGCATTATGTTTTTACAGGAACGATCTGATGTGAGGGTGTGCCGTGTTAAAATGATAACTGGGTTGATGAGTTTGCTTCCTGAAAAAGTCCATGAGAGGCTTCTGAAATGGCTTGTTACATTGTCTAAATCCACCAAAGTTATCCACCGCCACCTAGCTGTGGTATGTATGACTTGACATGATTTATGAGGTACCTACTTGAGCAGTATAGTATAAGTAGGATGTCTGTCATCTATGCAATTTTTTTATTTAATTTAGCACAACACTATGATTTGCCTGTATCGTGGGTATCATTTACTGACATATAATTTCACATACCTACCTACACATAACACCCGAGTCATCATCATTTCAGCCCGAAGAAGTCCACTGCTGAACATAGGCCTCCCCTACACCTTTCCAGGAAGAACGATTCTGAGCCCTTTCCATCCATCGACTTCCCGCGATCTTAACAATGTCGTCGGTCCATCTGGTGGGTGGGCGCCCTACGCTTCGTCTTCCGGTTCGTGGTCGCCATTCGAGAACCTTTATTCCCCAACGGTTGTCGGTTCTTCGAGCTATATGGCCTGCCCATTGCCACTTCAACTTACTAACTCTACGAGCTATGTCGGTGACCTTGGTTCTTCTACGGATATCCTCATTTCTGATTCTATCACGTAGTGAAACTCCCAGCATAGCTCTCTCCATAGCTCGTTGCGCGACTTTGAGCTTGTGCACGAGGCCAATAGTTAGCGACCACGTCTCAGTTCCATAAGTCATCACTGGCAACACGCACTGATTATAGACTTTTGTCTTGAGGCTCTGCGGTATCTGCGATGAGAAAATGTGGCGCAGTTTCCCGAACGCTGCCCATCCGAGTTGGATTCGTCGGCTGACCTCTTTACTGAAGTTGGCTCTACCTAATTGGATCGTCTGACCCAAATAAACATAGTGGTCCACAACTTCGATGATATCGCTCCCAACATGTACCGGCATGGGTGTGACATGAGCATTTGACATGATTTTTGTCTTGCTCATGTTCATATTTAGACCCACCTGTTGGGAGACAATATTGAGGTCTCTAAGCATTGTGCCTAAGTCTTCCAGCGACTCCGCCATTATGACTACGTCGTCGGCAAATCGAAGGTGAGTGATGAATTCGCCATTGATGTTGATGCCATACCTTGTCCAGGACACGAGCTTGAAAATATCCTCCAGTGCCGAGGTGAACAGTTTCGGAGATATTACATCTCCCTGTCTCACCCCTTTTTGCATGTGGATTGGATTTGTACTCTGGTCCTGAAGTCGGATAGACATTGTGGCATTCCTGTAGAGACATTTCAACACTTCGATATACCGATAGTCAATTTGACACCGCTGGAGGGACTGTAGCACTGCCCAGGTTTCGATTGAATCAAAGGCTTTCTCATAGTCCACAAACGCTAAGCAAAGTGGCCGATTATACTCCTCGGTCTTCTGTATAATCTGCCGTAGCGTATGGATGTGGTCTATGGTACTGAAGCCTTTTCGGAACCCGGCTTGTTCGGGAGGCTGAAATTCGTCGAACCTACGAGCGAGACGATTACACACACTTGAACACACGTGAACACCCGAGTGAACACACTTAATGAGTGAATGTCTTTGTTGGCTTATAAGTATTTTGTTTATTTTTATTTTATTCCTATATTTGTAAATTAACACTCTTTACATATTATTCTTTAGTCTGTCTTTTGTATCTATGAATTATTTACTTTTTTTTTCTACTCTTATTTCCATAAAGTCTAGTAATAATTAGACTAACATAAAACCAAATATATAGCCAAACCGGTCCAGCCAGCCTTCTAAATTTATATAAGCTTACCAATGAACAGTATTTTTTTTTTTACCATACTGCCGAAATCGATTATTAATTTCATATTATATACTCAGTTACATGTACCTAACCTATAGATTATTATTGTCGTTTTACTATTTACAGGATATATTTGACCAAATATTAAATGGTGATCCTAAAAGCAAGGAGGCTCCAAGTTACAATTTCTTGAGAGGGACAAGTGGTTTTTGTATGAAAACAGGTAACTAATTTCTTCATTTAATATGTACAGTTTAATATGTGTGTGTGTACAGTATGGGTGTTGTCTCAGAGGGTGTGTGGGTGTATGTACATTTATATACTGTATTATGCCAGACCAATGTTAATGGAAGCAGACTTTACTATAGATTCTGTTTATGATTAGTATAATTATTATATGTATACAGACTGGTCCACACTCGTCGTGCCAGTGGATTTATGCAATTGTTTTTTACAGCGGTAGCAATTATGAATGGTGTACCAGTAAGTGAAGCACATAAATTAGCCAAAGAGGATTCAGCTGCTTTAGCCGATGAGCTGGTGAACCTACAACCCGCCGACATTGATCATGTATGACTTTTTATAAATCCCTTCCATCATATTAACTAGATTTAATTGGGTCTAATTTGGATCTAAATCTAATTAGTAAGTATGTTTACTGTTTGCGAAAGTTTAAGAACTTCCTTCCCTCATGACCATGTTTCACTATTTTCGAATCATTTGCGAGCGATTATTATTTTTTGCTAGACACAGGTTATCGCATAATGATCCAGGCATCTAAAACCCAAAATAGTCAAGTACCAAAACAGCTAAAAACTCACCTGTCCAAGTACACAAATCATTTTTAAAACCACAACAATTTCCTCGTGACTCGGTTGATCAATTATAAGTATCACCACAAACATGTTAAAAAATAATATAAAGAAGTAGTCCTATTATGGATCAAAGTGTGTAGTATTTTAGTTTACTTCTAAATAAAACCAAGAGGGAGTAAAAGTTAAACGAGTGTCCCCATTTTCGTTTGTAAGCCACCAACATTCTCATTACAGCTGCCCGTGGAGGTGACAGATGAAGATATCAAAGCAATCCTACAGCAACGAGTTATTCCAGTCCCGATTGGTCAGCTCCTGCACGCGCTATACCAACGCGTCCAAGACTCCTCTGGCACGGTGCGCTCGCGTGCTATCACTGTAATCGCTAAATGCGTAGACGGCAAGACTACGGCCATGAGGGAAGCCCTGCAGGTAATCGAATATCATCTACTCTTAGGGGGTCGTCCATAAAGTACGTAACACCATATTGGTCGTCGAAGTGTGACAACGGGTGGTAGGGACTCTGTCGATGATTAGTATCGTCACATTTCAAAATCTTATACAAGGTGTTAAAATGCTGAACCATTAACGAAACATTTATAATTCGATGTGTATCAAAGTCAAAACATTTATTGTAAATAATAAAATAAGTATCTGAAAACCCCAAAAGTTTCAGTGAAGCTTCTACCACTTTACCGAATCGCGTCGTTTAGTCAAATAGACTAGACTACATAACCACCGAGACGCTAAATCATTACCCAAAAGCTTCACAACTCAACCAAACAGTGCGCCGCGCACGCCTCGCGATATGGCCACGTAGAATATAGAAATGTGCGGAACGGAACACCGTTAGCGGCGCGTGTCTCGCGATGTCTGTATCTGGACGCACCTTACGCACGGTTCGACCGTCCAGGACCTGCACGGCGACGGCGAGGTGTCCCGGCTGATGGCGATGGCGGCGCGCTGCGTGTGCGACGAGCGAGCCGCCGTGCGCCGCACCGGGGTCACGCTGGTGCACCGCCTGCTGGCCACGCAGGACGCGCCGCCCGCCGCCGTCGACCTCGCGGTCTGTCACTGCATACTCGCCTACTCCTGCACGCCCGTGACTACACCTCGGTGGTAGCCTGGCTATCTATCACCCTCCAGTTGAAAATCTGCCGCCAAACCCCTATGAGAGATAGTCCCGTGCTAGGCTGGCCATGTTTACAACCTTTGTCCACGTCGACACTTGACAAATTTTAGCCTATAAACTTTACAAAAACCTGGAGCTAGCACGCTTTGCCATCAGTCAACTTATATGTAATTCAGACCATGTTCATTGATGTCCTTTGTCATTTCTTCAGCGCCAGATTGAGACGGCGACGGCCCTATTCTATAGTCAAAGTTATTTCAGCCCATATCATCCCCCGGCTTCGTAAAAGCCTTGCCGGTTTCCTAGCATCGCAATGTTGCTCGTGGATGAATTCTCCATATTATAAGCTACAAGCTCGTCCTCCCTCCTGCATTCATGCCTCTACAACCTTTAATAGCGCCAAAACAAACAGTAGTTTTCTGTTGAACAGATCTTGGTGGGTTTGTGTCGAGACGCCAGTATAATCGTGCGCATGGGTGCGATCTCGGCGCTGGCCGATATTGCCGAAAAGAGCCCGTCTATGGCCGTTTTCGACGCTTTCCTGCTAGGGCCGCTGCATCAATTATCAGATCCCGAAGCCAAGGTAACGGATAGAACATTAACACCACCAATTTATTTTGTAAACCTCTCAAATAGTCACTAATAATCTTTGTTTCTCCGTACAAGGTACAAGAAATAGTAAAAAAATGGTTACAATCGTTGCTGATAGACCGCATCAAGAGGTATTCTATATGCCACGAAGACCCGATACCGTGGATGTTGCTGGGAAGCATCACTAGACAGAACTTGCGGCGGCACCTGCAGAAGGCGTGCGCGCAGCTCGCTACCAGCTCTACCTGTATAAGGTTCGTTTTCATGGACTTTTGTTACTCACTTTCATAATGGTAGGTACTTTAGGCCGTTTTGAATGACAGGTAATATCAGACTGAATTCGAAGCGCCGCTTACTGAGATCGATCGGCAACCGATCGATATTCCGCGACTCGGCAACGAATAAGATCGACGGACTATCGTCCTCGAGGTTACATCTTTTATTTAGTTGTAGTAATAAAAAGAGGTTAATCTAATGGGCATTGTTTAAATCTTCTTACCTATAGTTTTTATATCATGTCATGGGCAAAATAACACAGCGCCGTTGCCACTGAGTTAGATTAAAAACCTGTAAATTTTTAATCTGTGAGAGTTACTTTGTTTGGTTTGTTTATCTATAGACATATACCTACACAGATTTAACTTTTTTTTGGTGGGTAAGGCTCTGGTAATTTTAACATAAATGCCGACGGTGACGTCTTCAAAAATCAAGGTCATTCATATTTATACAAAAATATCCGACATTAAGAATTACTTTTTAATAAAAGCTGTTGTTTTGTGATCAACGAGTCTAACTGCCGGTTTCTGAAACGTCAGTCAACTTTGACTACAGATTAATTCTATTGCCATCCTTGTCATTTGCTTAGTGTCAGATAGAGACAACAATAGTTTTAATCTACTGTCAACGCCAACAAACGTTCTAGAAACTGGGGGTATTCCTCGAAATGGATTTGCAATCTCTAATTAAAAAAAAATGCACAATGCCCATTATGCAAAAAATCCCACCACAGACGCACGTTCACACGCCCACGTACAATGTAGTTGTGAGTTGGTCGTGTCGTGTGCTTTGATCGTGTTGGTGACGGCCGGCAGCGTGCGGCTGGTGGACTGGCTGAGCACGCACCTGGGCGCGCTGGGCGCGGCGCGGGACCTGCAGGCGCTGGCGCTGCTGACGAGCGTGGCGCGCCACGTCGACTACTCCGACCTCGGCTTCGTGCTGCACTACTACTACCGGCTGGCGGACTCCAGTCTGGTGGGTCCTGTCCTCCCCCAGGGGATACGGCGACAGACCATTATCCCCCCATAAGAATCGCTTTTTACCTTTTGAAATTCAGAACACTAGAAACACGTTCATTTCAATGATTCATTTATCGTTCGTAGTGCGCGTCTCGGAGACTGGCTTGCGCATGTACAATGCGTGTTAACCTACCTCGTACCCCAAATTTTGGCAGATAATAATGTTCGCCGATTTCATCGTTTCCATCTCCTTTAGTAAATGCTCTAAATGGATCAACCACCTCATGAAAGCCTTTAAAACGTTGTGTAATCGCGGCGTTGTACGGTGTAGGAAGAGGAGAGCGACCCGCGGCTGATGTCGCTGACGCTGGAGCTGCTGGGCGTGTGGTCGCGGTTCCTGCAGGCCGAGGAGCGCGAGATGCTGCGGGACCACCTCGTGCGCCACCTCGCCGCGCCCTGCGACGACGGTACCCTCAATCATTGCCCCTAACGGTCGCCTATACTGACGTGAACGTCAACGTCAACGGCCAACATGTCCCGGCAACGTCAACAACAACACGGACATGTCCCGATGATGATTTATCTCCGTTAATTTCACTGGCCACACTATCGTCGTCGTCAACAGCCAAATCCAAAATGAACCAAAGTTCAAAAACAAGTGAACGTCAATAATCGGGATATTCAACGGAAATGTCAATGCCATATCCCAATTATGTCAAACAGCGGGATTTACAGTATATTCAATGGGATATCACGATATGTGTGGTGTGGCCCGTCCATAAACGTTTGTTGGAATTACATTTTTAAATTAGTGGTTGCTTGCTATCTAGTGGACCTCGCTCAATCTGCCGAATGTTTGGCGACCCTACATGACAGATTATCGTAAAAAGATCGTATTTCTTCTATCTTTTCATATGACCTTTTTTCTTTTTCACAGGTTGCAGAATCTCCAGGGCTTCCCTAGCGGCACAATTGGATATGTCTAATTTGACATGGGCGACGGAGCTTATGCAATTAGGTACAATATTGTAACCAACTATAATAAGCGTTGTCTGGTCGGAAACAGTAATTGTTGAACAACGCCTATATTGTCATAGTTAGGGGTCAGTAGGATAGCTGATTGCGACGCGTTGATTATACAAATGTGGTGTGCGTTCCCCAGCGGAGCGCGCGGCGCTGGGCGGCGGCGACGTGGAGGAGTGGGTGCGCGCCGCGGACCTGTCGCTGGTGGCGCCCGCGCCGCCCTCGCCCGAGCTGCAGCAGCTGTTCCTGGACGCCATGCAAAAGATGCCCACGGGTGACTACTCCGTTTTATAGGGTCCCATACTGTTATGTATGTGGAGTGTTAGCTACGGGGTCCGGCCGGGACACGACCATTAAAAGAGACTGCCAGAAGCGCACTGGATTATTGTAACAGAAAAGCGCGGGCGCAGCCGCGCGTTTACTGTATCTAAGTATACATATATAACACATACCCAAAGGGCAAAACGGGACCCTAATATAAAAACGTCGCTGTCCGTCTGTCCGGCCGTCTGTCACCAGGCTGTATTTCATGCACCGTGATAGTTGACAGTTGAAATTTTCACAGATGAAGTATTTCTGTTGCCGCTAAAACAACAAATACTAAAAGACAGATAAATATTTAACGGAGCTCCCATACCTATAACGTGACTTAGGACCCCTTCGTGCACGAGCCCGATTCGAATCGTACTTGTCGGGTTTGTACATAAAAGTGACTTTGATAAAATGTCGTAAATGTGGAGTCGCGGTCGGCGCCCCGATTCAAGAAACGGGGTAGTCGTACATCGGCCGGTGACCGGTGCGTGTGGTCCGCAGCGGGCTGGGCGGGCGCGCGCGCGGGCGCGTGCGTGGCGGGCGCGGGCCGGCTGTGCGTGCGCTCGCGCGGCGCCGCGGCCGCGCTGGCGCCCGCCGCCGCCGCGCTGCTGCACGCCGACGCGCCCATCGAGGCGAGGGTCAACGCGCTGCTCGTGCTCTCCGACATCTGCACCAGGTACTGTTATACCGCGCCCGCATCATACAAACTATTTTGAGTTGCGATAATGAACTTTAACCGGGAAGATTTGCGACGACATCCACGTTGCCGTTCGACGTGGGACGGTTATCGAAATGATTACCGCCTCGTTTCTGGCGTCGACGGGCGTTGGCGTTTTCCGGGCGTTATGAGTCGCTCGCTATGTTATCCGCGGTGACCGTTTCTTTTGCATAACGTCTTAAAAGTTATTCCGTATAAAATATTATTGTTTTTAAAGTTGTTTCGTTTGAAGTTCATGATTATTTAATACAATATTTAGAAGCAGTATAATAAGGAGCAGTAGGTTACGGTGTGGCGAGGTGTCAATCCCTACCCGCCGGTGGCATCGCGCCGACAGTCGGTATCAGCTTGCGTGTGCGGCAGGTACACGAACATCGTGGAGCCGCTGATGGCGGACGTGTGCGCGTGCCTGGAGGCGGCGGCGCCGGCGCAGCTGCGGCGGCACGCGGCGCGCGCGCTCACCCGGCTGCTGCTGGCCGGCTACCTGCGCCTGCGCACGCCGCTCTACTACAGGTCGGTCCCGCGGTTGCGAACCTTATATTATTGTATGGCACTGTGAGATCCACGGAACATGAAATGTGTGTCGGTGTGCGGCAGGTACTGCGCGCTGCTGGCCGACGAGGACCACGACGTGCGTGAGCCGGCGGAGTACTTCGTGACGTGCTCTCTCCGCCCCGACACCATCTACCACCACTTCGTCGACTGCGTGCGGTACTTCAACTCTGAAGCTTTAGGTACCTTTTTTGATACTTTGCATCTATACTATATTATAAAGATTTGATTGTATGTTTGTTTGCATTGAATAGGCTCCGAAACTTCGGAACCGATTTGAAAAATTATTTTACTGTTGCAAAGCTACACTATATCCGAGTGACATAGGCTACTTTATATCCCGTAAAAAATAATGGTTCCCGCGGGATAGTAGTTAACGCGAGTGACACCGCGAGGCGCTTCTAGTATAAAAGAAATATGTTGGAAGTGAAACTTCTTAGGCGGAGGCTTCTTCGGGCTTCTTCTTAGGTTTCTCCACGAACTGTAACGAAAGAGCGCGACGTGTACACTCTTTATCGATTGATTGTCTAGTGTATCAACAGCGGTGCAGAACGAACATTTTTGTTTAATAAAGATTGTAAAGTATAGGCATCCTTGCAGAGAACCTGTCGTTCGACGCGCGGCAGCTGATCTACGACGTGATGCTGCAGCGGCTGTCGCTGGTGCAGCGGCTCAACACGCAGTGCCGGCTGGCGCGGGAGGTGCTGGAGCACGCCGCCGACCTGGTGGACGAGGGCGAGGAGCTGGGCGCCGGCACCAGCCACGCGCTGCTGGACACCATCACCGTGCTGTGCGGCCCGCGCATGCGCCTGCCCAGTCAGTGACAAGAATCCACCTGCCCCCGTAGCGTGATACGTTACCGCCAAATTTCTTTCACTCGACCTTTTCTGAGGAACCTCGAAACTCCCCACAAAAGTTCCTCATTTTGGGTATCGTTAGTTCTTTCGAGGTTGCTCGGTACTCCATTTTAACACAAGTGATGGTAGAGAAGCGGCGTCGAGGTATCCTCAAGGTACGTCGCGAGGTACCTTGAGCTGACAGATGGTTTGTTGCCTTCGTACGACGATTATTGTCAATTTATAACCGAGTGGAGGAAATTTTGCCAACTGACGATACCAAAACACGCAAGTGACGTTGAGTGGAGCGAAATAATTTTTGGAGGTAACGATTAACGATACGGGGGCTAGTATCGGAGATGGACCTGACAAAAGCGTATACTCGAAGGAGGCACACTTGGCTGCAACCCCTATAAATCGGATTAATGTAATACATGTTATTTAGGTGGTGCTCCGATCGTTCGCGCGACATTATAAAATGGCAAGATTAGTCTGCTTCTGCAGCCAAGCAAAAAATTTGTGCATACGCCGACAAAGGCAAAACATCATCGTACTATCCTACTTACTCCTTTGCCTATTTGTATACACTTGTCCCTTTTCTTCCCCGGATCTTGAGTGAAATGCCATAATTATTGTTTGAGCCTGAACAGATAACTCATTGCTTACGTCTTTTGTTTCGCTAGTTGTTGCGAACGAAAATGCGCCTTAGCGTTCGTGTTTTAAAGTTAATTCTGCTTTGTAGCTGCGGGCCACGCGGGGTTAGGACCTACAGAAAAATGTATGAAAAATGACCGCTTTCGGGCTCGGGGTTTATCGCGTGCCCACGTCTCAGGACGAGAAGCGTCATAGACAATACGGAATACTTCGGGTTATACGAGGGGAGGTCAAAAAGTCCGCGGAATGGAAGGGTTAAGAAGGGGCGGGGCATTTTTTTTTTACCTGGTATTTTCCAAGTACTCAATACAGGTATAAATACCAAATTTTAGAAAAATAGGGTCATTAACAAATTAGTTATCACAACATTAGCAGTTCAATCGGGTTAAAATCGTTAAACATGGACAACATTGAGTTTCGTGCTGTTATAAAGTTCCTTACTAAGCAAGGAAAGACACCTCAGATCATTTTGGAAGAAATGTCATCTGTTTACGGGGACTCTTGCCCTGGAAAAACAATGATTTATAAGTGGCATGGTTTATTCAAGCAAGGCAGGGAGTCAATTGAAGAAGACCATCGCCCGGGCCGGCCAATCGAGGCCACCTCCTCAGATATTATCGAAAAAGTCGAAAAACTTGTACTTGAAGATGCCCGACTAAAGAAGAAACAACTAGCAGAAATGGTTGGAGTATCGTCTACAACTATTTTGAATATCCTCCATGACCATCTTGGCATGTCTAAGGTCAGTGCAAGATGGGTGCCGAAAATGCTCTCAGCGGTTCAAAAACAGCAGCGTGTCGAGTGTTCACGCGAGTTTTTGGAGCTCTGTAGTGAGAACAAGGACGAAATTTTGAACCGGATTATTACTGGAGATGAAACTTGGGTTCATCATTATGAGCCTGAATCAAAACAGGAGTTCATGCGGTGGCAGAAAAAAGGCACAGCACCCCCTAAGAAATTCAAGGTGTCACAATCGGCCGGAAAGATCATGGCAACGGTTTTTTGGGATTCAGAGAGGATTTTGTTAATCGACTACAAAGAAAAAGGATTGAATATCACAGGGGGATACTATGCCACTTTACTGGAAAAATTAAAAGATGCCATCAAGGAAAAACGACGGGGAAAATGGACTCGAGGCGTGCTGCTTTTGCACGACAACGCACCCGTTCACAAGAGCCATGTTGCGATGGCTGCCATGCAAAAATGTGGCTACGAAACTATTAACCACGCTCCCTATAGTCCAGATCTAGCTCCTTCTGATTATTATTTGTTTCCAAAATTGAAAAAAGAACTTCGTGGAAAAAAGTTTACTAACGATGAAGAAGTTAAGTCGACAATTTCAGCCTATTTTGAAGGCCTTGACAAAAACTTTTTTTTTCGAAGCAAACTTTTTGACAGATCTGAAAAATGTATTAGGCTTAAGGGAGAATATATTGAAAAGGAAAAATAAAAAATCATTTAATTTAGCTTCTCTTCCCTGCCATTCCGCGGACTTTTTGACCTCCCCTCGTATGTGCAGAGCGGGTGTAGTCTATCTAGGAAAGATATTGTGACCTTACGTTTTCTGTACTTTATCGCAATGTGACGACCTGAACCATGAACTGAGACTTGAATAAAAAAAAATGGATAGTTAATTTTGGCCTGTTATTTTCAGGAAAACAAGCTCCTATCACCGACGAAATGCCCGACATAGAAGAGATTCAAGAACGAGTCACCACAAACATCGTTTCGAGTGTGAGTTCACCCTTTTGCGTGTCAGATCTCTTTTAAAAATATTTCGGGAGCGATGGGTGCATCGGCGTATCCTTCCGGACGATGTATTGCAATAACCGTGGATCTCGTCGCGTTTTGCAGAAAATGAAACACACGGTGGCCGAGGTGCTGGTGCCGGCGGTGCTGCGGCTGCACGCGCGGCTCCGCGCCGGCGGCGGCCAGCTGCTCGCCTACCTCGTGCGCCTCGCCACCGACCTGCTGCACGACTACCGGCAGGAGGTAGCCCGCGCCCTCGCCGCCCCTCGCCGCCCCGCGCCGGACCCTCTGACGCCCGTGCTCCTTTGCAGATCGAGGAGCTCATACAGACCGACGAGGAGCTGGTGGAGCAGATCCGGCAGTTCCAGCAGACCATCGGACTCGAGCCGTCGAGCGGCAATGCGCGCAACCTGGTGACGTCGTCGGCGCCCCCCGAGCCGGACACGCCGCGCGCGCCGCGCCGCCGCCGCGGGCCCGGCCGGCCGCCGACCGCGCGGAAGCGTGCGCTGGACATGTGACACGTGCTCGATCGCCTGCCGAGGCCGTCGGCGCCGCTCGATCCGCCCCCGCCTAAGGTGCGTTGCGACGTCGCGATTATGACTCTAATGGAACGCGTCAAGATGTTCGATCGATTGACTATGCAACCGGGGCTGGTACGTAACCGTTATGGCCGTAAGAGAGCGGCCGCGAGGATCCAGTCGATTTCCGCCGCCCCGGAGACGGCGGTTACTGCCGCTCGGCGCCCGTCGAATTCCAGTGCAAGGCAGCAGTCTATTTCCGCCTCCCCGGAACCGGCAGTTCCCGCCGCTCGTCGCCCGTCGAATTTCAGTGCAAGGCAGCAGTCTATTTGCGCCTCCCCGGAACCGGCAGTTCCCGCCGCTCGGCGCCCGTCGAATTCCAGTACAAGGCAGCAGTCTATTTCCGCCTCCCCGGAACCGGCAGTTCCCGCCGCTCGGCGCCCGTCGAATTCCAGTACAAGACAGCAGTCGATTTCCGTCGCCCAGCGGCCATTGATTGCCGACGCCTCGAGGCCGTCGACTCCCGCCGTGCAACGGTCGTCGATTTCCACTGTCCGGCGGCCTTCGACTACCGCCGCCCAGAAGCCGTCGATTGCCGCCATTCCACGGCTGTCGATTACCACCGCCCCGCGGCTGTCGATTTCCACTGCCTGGCGGCCGTCGTCGACTGCCGCTGCCCCGGAGTCATCAATTCCCTCCTCCGTCAAGCGGCCCTCGATTTCTGCCGCCCCGCGGCCGTCGATTCCCGCTTCCCCGGAGCCAACTTGCACTGTCAGAATGCCGGCGATAACGTACCCCGGGAGACGGTCGATTCTTGCCGCTAAGAAACGATCGACCCCAGCCGCCCGACAGCGGTCGACTCCGGCCGCTTTCTCTTTTTACGATGATCTTTCTTTGGAACAATTATGCCCGTTCCTGTCCGACGGGTGGCCTGCTCCTCAACGACGACTGGAAAGACCGCTTGTTATTCGTGAAAATTTTGAAACTACACCATCGAACGACGATGGACCATCCTATCAAGTATTTGTATATGAAGAATACGAGAATGAACGTCGCAATAGATTCATGGATCCAAGAGAGACTACTAGAAGATGGGACTTTACTAAACCCAGGCCTCTTTGGGCTCTTTATCTGCCTGGACCGAGTTGGGCTTTCGAATAAAATGTATCAGTTAGGATGGTCTATTTATAAAAGACCGCATTTAATAGTGTTAAGGGAAGTATAGATGAAACAAATTCAATTTACTGATTCAAATTACGTATTGTATTCTCTGTTGTCTGACTCGTGTTATGGAAATAAAGTAGTAATGTTTTCCTTCTATGTAGTAGTTTCATTTAATTTGTTAAAACCTCACAACTTTGTTTGCGGTAGTCCTTTTTGTATACTCGTATTATCGATATTTGATGATTATTTTTCACATCTCATGCTCGAAATGTGTGATAATATTAGCTCAGCTTAGCGGACTTAAACGAGATTGTTAGGCCATATTCAGTGAAAATACTTTATTTTTTAATTTGCAGTCGCTATTATCAACAGACTGAAGATTCGACTTTTCTGTTCCATTTTGACATAATAATTTTAATAATAATAATTCAGCCTGTAACTGTCCCACTGCTGGGCAAAGGCCTCCCCTCACTATCGTGAGGAGGGTTAGGCCATAATCCACCACGGGGGCCTAGTCCGGGTTGGTGGATAACATGCCTCCGAAATAATACTCGGGCATGTTGGTTTCCTCACGATGTTTTCCTTCACCGAAAAGCGAGTGATAATTACGTACATATGTTTAACGAGAAACACATTGGTACGTGCCCGCACTGGGATTTGAACTCGCCACTTCCGTTTTCGAAGGCGGACGTTCGCCCACTAGGCTACCACCGCTTTTTTTTTACATAATTAGAAAAAAAGGCAATCTTAATGCACCAACCATGCGAAGCCAAAACAATTTTTAACAATAGAATTACTGTAATTATTATTCAAAATTTTTGGCTATTATTGAATTTTTGCGTTTTTGTGCGTTTGCCAAAATTAGAATAAATTTAAAAAGTTTGTTTCGCCGCTTTTACAGCAATTCAAATTGGATTTATAAGATTTGATTACATTTTTTACAACTCAGCCATACTCGATTATATACCAACACTCGCTACGCTCGTGAAGCAAAACATCCAAGTAAAAATGAGCCGTTTTCGTCCCTTGCAAAACAAACTACTATTTTATCTTCATAAACAATGAACACTGCATTGCAATCGGTTCTGTAGATTTTATTATGTGATGCAAACACAAACTACATGACGAAACTGGTTTACTAATAGCTGATTGTAACCAATACACGCTTTTACATGAACAACACATTTAACATTATAATTAGATAATATTATTATTTTATTGTTTTTACGAACTAGACAGAAATGATAAAATTTGATATTTTTATATAGTAACAGAAAATTATGCGAAATGAAATAATACATTTGTTTAAACTGCGTACAAGAATAATTATAATCAATATGAAACAATAAATATACATAACATTAAACAAATAATATCTATAAAACTTTACTTAAATTAAGCTTCACATCTAAGTCACTCTCTTTTTCTATTTTCAACTCTTTATTGTTGAATGTTTTCTTCAGTAGCATGTCGATAGCGGCTTCTTCTGTGAAACAAAAATAATGAGCAAATAAATAATTAAATTCTCTCAAAGTACCAACATTCCAAAAGTAAAAAATCATTGTACCTGTGACTTGTATAGCTAATAACTGATGTACAATATGCCGCGCTGTTATTTTGAACAAGTCTCGGTTGGTGATCTTTTTATTTTTATAGTACGGCATCAAGAGTTTGACGACGAGACTCGCGACATCCACTTTTTCTGTTTTCTTAACTACTTTTTCTTCTTTTCTTTTATCGTGTTTTTCTCTCTTTTTCTCTTTATGACTTATCTTTTCATGTTTACTTTCTTTAATTTTTTTATGTTCTTTAGTTTTTGATTTACTGCTCGAACTCAATCGTCGGTGTTTGGAAGCTTCCTTTGCTTTGTCGGGGTTATTCTCTGTTTGTTCTGGTTTATCTTCAGATTGTACTTTATTCTCGACAGGTGGTTTTTCTGGTATCACAGGCTCTTCATGCGGCATTTCAGAGAACCTTTTGAGATTTTCCAATACTTTGTCAGCTTCTAAACTCAACTGGTAAGCTTTAGTCAATTTCTTGTCATCTAAATCTGTTCCAAGAATAATATTACTTTTGTTCAGTTCATTTTGATCATTTTCATGAGGTTCTTGCTTTGATGTGCTTTCTTCAGGTTCCTTTTCGGTATCGTTATTTCCACTACTGTTTGTATTTTCAGTGGAAATTTTAGATTCGTTGGAACTATTTGATTTGTTATTATCAGTATCACTGTTATTAAGTACCATTGTTTCCTCTGCATCGTCTGTTCGATCGTGAGATTCACTGGCGTCGTCGATAACTAGTTCTTTTTCGGACTCGCTGTCTGAAAGTTTGCCAAATAAAGACGTTTTTTTTGCAGCAACAGGGCTTGGTTTGTGCTTTAGATCTTCTGTTTTATCCAATTTTTTGTCCTCTTTCTTATATTTCGAATGTTTTTTCTTGTGTTTATGTTTATGGTCTTCCGACATTTTAATTCTTTTAGGTTCCTCTTTTTCAACGTCGCTCTCTGATGACTCGCCAAAAAGGGCTTTTATTTTTCTTTTTGCTGTAGGTTTGTCTTTCTCTGATTTAGATTCCCTGTCTGTATCAGAATTATTTTTATCGGCTTTGCTCGTTTTATGACTCTTACGCGTATGTTTTTCTTTCTTGGGTATTCCTTGCAATGTGATGTTTATAACAAAGGTTTCGCGATTGTCTTCTTTGTTAGACGTATCTCTTTGATTGTGTGATGAGCTTTGATTGATTTTTAGAGTGCTATCGTTGTCTTTATCATCGTTCGTGTCTTCAGTATCGTTTTGTTTCAACTTGAGCGTTGTGTCATTGCTGTTATCTTGGTGACGTTCGTTGTTTTCGTCTATGATGAGCGTCTCTTCATCGCTGTCCGCCCCGCTCGTGCCGGAGCGGGAGGACGCGTCTGACTCCTTTTTGAAGAAACTCTGGAGTCGTGTTTGTGTAAGCGGATCCCGTTTAAAAGAGTTCGCTTTTCTTTTCGTTTCTCTATCAGCTTTAGAAAGCTTTCTTTCCCCAGAATTGCCATTTTTTTGTTCTTAAAAGTAAATAAACTATATTAATGTATATGATGATTAGTTTAATTACTCGGTGTGTGTCATTTATGTATTTATAAACTTGTTTACTTATACTTTATATTTGGGCTCTTATTCTATATGACAAGCTAACGCAGTAACAGTAACGTAGTAGCATTGAGTGTAAAAAACTTACCAATTTCCAATTGAGAAGCGGTTATTAAACCGCTATGTTTTTGAGAATTATTTTGTTTTAGAGATTCGAAATCTTTTACGAACTCCCCTGGAGTATTACGTTTCTTCGGCACAAACGTGTTTAGCCCTGGATATACTTTTTCATTGCAAGACTTAACTGCAGCTATCTGAAAAATGTGTTACACTCAAAATACCCCCTTTATTTATGTTACCGTGTTCTCATAATACCAAAAAGCCCAATTGTTTGTAAAAAGGAGTTCCGCAAATATTATTTGCCATCTCTGCCTCTTTCATACATTTAGTGTATAAGAGAGAGAGATACTAAGCGGACAGCAGCCAATGCGTTGCAGCCTGCTGTTTACAACTTTAAACAAGTTTAAAAATATTATATTTCATTATATTAAATTTGCACAAAATCATATTTTATATCATCATTACCAGTTTAGACATCGCTCTCCTATACAGGCTTACGACAGTGCTATTCCGAAACGCGTCATATTCCAACTCTTCTGCGCACTGTTCGACATCGCGCCTCGACAACTGTTTGTTGTAGTCTTCGTCTACGTCTTTAGTGGTGGCAAGATTGTTGTTCAGGGCTTCGGTGAGCAACGAGAGGTATTGCTCTCTGCCAGCTACCGTCAACCCATTTACCTGAAATAAAATCGTTTTATACAACAACGACTGAAAATATTGGAAAGCGAAAGCCTAGGATACAACCTGAAATAAAATTGGGGATACCTTTGCCCGAAAATGCGACAATACAGAAGCTATAATAGTAGGACAGCATGCATCATTTATCTTCGTGTAATAAAGTGTATTTTTATTAAGGACAGCTTTGGCACGTGTATTTATAAAGTTTTGGCTCCTCGATACATCGGTGCTTACTTTATTCCCCGTGCTGTCAGCCGCTCTACACCTGGAGTGCTTGGCGCTCTCGGCGTCGCTCCCCTTCCTGCCCTCGACCCGCTTCTTCCTGCTGGCGAACTCTTGCAGGATGAGCGACGTGGTCTCCGCGGCGACGCGCCGCCGGCCCTCCGAGCCGCCGTCCGACTCGTCGCTCTCGTCCTTGCCGTACGCCTCCGCCTCTCTGCACGGGAAAAGCTATTGGAGATTACGCGCAAAAGCGCCACTACCGCCACACATTATATAGATAAAGGTGAAGATTACTAGATGTAAAAATTTACAAAAAAATGGCATTGACGCTTCACGTCGATGGTTATAATGTTATTATAAAAAAAAAAAAAAAAGATTTCTAGATGGCGCCGCGAAAGGTTAAGAGTCAGTACTGGCATGATTAAAATTAATTAAAATCGACCGATATCCTCCGAAACTAGCACCAGTACCTACCCCTAGTGTGAGTATTTACGAGCTCGTCATACAAAGGCGTTAGTTGCCGCGTACCATGTCGAGCTCGTAAAAAGTCACACTAGAGGTACTGGACTCATAAAAGTATTTAAACTGTCAAATAATTAACCTGGGGCCGTATTCGCTATGCCACTTCTCTATTTATAAAATTAAAGCGAGACAACATGATCGAGTTTTTGTACCGCAATTTGAGCGTGTCGTCTCTCTTCCGCGATATTTAGTGACCATTGAGTATGATAGCGGATGTTTCGCGTACGGTTTCGACCGTCAGCGAGCCAAGTTAAAGATAAAACGCATCGCAGTGGGTTCACTCGCCCACCTCCTCTGCCCCAGCCGGCCCTCGGCGTACAGGTCGGCGGGGTCCTGGTCCAGCAGCAGCGCCCCGGCGTGCAGGCGCGCGCACATGGCGCGGCGCGCGTGCTGCTCCAGCGCGCGGCGCCTCCTCGCTCGCTCACCTCCTCTGCCCCAGCCGGCCCTCGGCGTACAGGTCGGCGGGGTCCTGGTCCAGCAGCAGCGCCCCGGCGTGCAGGCGCGCGCACATGGCGCGGCGCGCGTGCTGCTCCAGCGCGCGGCGCCTCCTCGCTCGCTCACCTCCTCTGCCCCAGCCGGCCCTCGGCGTACAGGTCGGCGGGGTCCTGGTCCAGCAGCAGCGCCCCGGCGTGCAGGCGCGCGCACATGGCGCGGCGCGCGTGCTGCTCCAGCGCGCGGCGCCTCCTCGCTCGCTCACCTCCTCTGCCCCAGCCGGCCCTCGGCGTACAGGTCGGCGGGGTCCTGGTCCAGCAGCAGCGCCCCGGCGTGCAGGCGCGCGCACATGGCGCGGCGCGCGTGCTGCTCCAGCGCGCGGCGCCTCCTCGCTCGCTCACCTCCTCTGCCCCAGCCGGCCCTCGGCGTACAGGTCGGCGGGGTCCTGGTCCAGCAGCAGCGCCCCGGCGTGCAGGCGCGCGCACATGGCGCGGCGCGCGTGCTGCTCCAGCGCGCGGCGCCTCCTCGCTCGCTCACCTCCTCTGCCCCAGCCGGCCCTCGGCGTACAGGTCGGCGGGGTCCTGGTCCAGCAGCAGCGCCCCGGCGTGCAGGCGCGCGCACATGGCGCGGCGCGCGTGCTGCTCCAGCGCGCGGCGCCTCCTCGCTCGCTCACCTCCTCTGCCCCAGCCGGCCCTCGGCGTACAGGTCGGCGGGGTCCTGGTCCAGCAGCAGCGCCCCGGCGTGCAGGCGCGCGCACATGGCGCGGCGCGCGTGCTGCTCCAGCGCGCGGCGCACGGCGCGCTCGTCCGTGCACACGTCGCAGCGCGCCACGCACCGCGGCGCCTCCTCGCCGAAGAAGTCCGCGAACGTCTTGTGACGGCATCTGAACGGACATGCTGTTATGATATACCCCTTTACGTTTCGCATAGATAGATTGACGAGGAGAGCAGTTTCTGATCATGTTTCGAATTGAGTTTGGGATGAGTGAATTAAGATTTTCTAGTCTCTGTGAAAGGTCTAGTCTAGCGGAAGATTTATTAGTGTGATGTAGGTATGTAGCTATATAGCGACGGTGACCTTGACAGTCTACAGACTTTGAGGGACTGCTGATGGATGACGCATGAAGTATTCCAACTTTCTGTTTTCCTTTGGATGAGTGTTTCCTTAATTTCACCAGCCCGAGAATATAAAAGGCTTTTATAACAAAAACGTTTTAGATTTTTTTGTTTATCCATGGCTACAAAAAAAAACTATTTTACATAAAAAAGGTAGAAAACGTTACCGCTCACCTTACGTCTTCACAGTATTTGACCATAATTTCGAAGCTCTTGTACGCGTTTTTCGTTCGCTGCTTCTGCTCCGGGGTTTTGGAGCGCGCGAGTTCTTTCTTCAGTAAGAAATCGACGGCGTTCCGCTCGCTGCGGCAATAATAAATGCGACAAAATGCCGACTTCCCGTCTCGGCCGGCTCTGCCCGACTCCTGAATACGGAAAACATCTCATCATCAAAATCCGCCCACTGCCGAGTCTCGCCACACTTCGGCTATAATCCTTACAATCACATACCTTATTGTTTAAGCATTTGTTAGAGAAGATAACAATTCTTTACACTCCAAGGCGTAGAAGCAAAAAAAATACAACATGGTTAATAATTGCTTAACAGCAATCCCTTCCAACTTTTGGATGAAGAGGATCAAAGATCATAATATTTCATCGGTCAGTGGTGCATCCACAAGAATGAGTAAACAAATGAAGTGAAATGAACAGTATGTTGGTATACCTGGTAGTAGGCAGCGACGTTCTGCGCGAGGCCCCAGTGCGCCACGGCGCGCACGCTGGCCTTGTCCACGCCCATGCCGAACGACACGGTGGCGCACACGCACGGACACTCCCCGCGCTGCCACTCCTCCTGCACTGATATTCTCTCCGCCGACTTGAGGCCTGCACGAAATGTAACAGATGAATCTTTATCTACACCTTAATCAATCCATAACTTTTTTTAAACCAGTGCCAAACATACTTGCGGCCATCTGATGGTAAATGCTCACCACCGCCTATGGGCATCTGTAACGCTACGGGCATTGCCAACCTTTAATTGCTTGCTTTCTATCTAGACACATATTTTTTCAAAATAACAGGTCTCGCTTTTTTTACTGTTGGTAACTGCCATGCCTACCTATAATAGTATCAGTGCTACGCAACCTTATACTATTTTAATAAAATAATAAGTCTTGAACAAAAAAGAGGCCACTTGCAATAGTTTTCATAATATTATATTCGTACCTCCATGATATGCTAATGATTTCAATCCTCTTTTACTTAACATGTTCGCCAAGTCCTCAGTCTGTTCCCGCGTGCGACAATACACTATAACAGCATTTTTATCTTTCTGCAACAATAAAGAAACATCTAAATATTTTAACACTATCGGAAACGTAGACAAACTCGGAAACTTACTTACTGGTTTGATATTTTCATCTTCCTTCAAGCTCTTCTTCAAGAAGTCTGTTAGATGTCCTATTTCGTCCTCTATACAATTCTGGTAAATAACATCATAGAATAAGTTTCTCCTGAAGCTTGGAGTTTTAAACTGTGCAACAGGTGTGAACAGTTTGAGATTAGACAGTATGTCCTTGACGACTTCCGTGCTAGCGGTAGCAGTGAGTGCAACCCATGGTACTTCTTTATGCTTCTCTCTTAAGTTTCCTAGCTTCAAGTAAGTCGGGCGAAAGTCGTGGCCCCACTCACTGACACAGTGTGCTTCATCGACAACCACATAGGAAACCTTCTTAAATTTGACTAGATGCTCCATAAGAGATTGAAATGTGCTTGTCGCTGCCTGTTCCGGAGTTATGTATAAGAACTTCGTAGTAGGTTTCATGTTTTGCAGGTCATTTATCACCCTTTCTCTGTCTTTAGATGTCATTTTTGAGTTAATGGATTCAGCGGTTATTTTTAACTTGGCCAAGTGGTCGATTTGGTCTTTGATGAGTGCCAGTAGCGGTGAGAACACAATAGCCACCTTGTTATCTTGCAGCATTGCAGGTAGCTGGAAGCACAGGGACTTCCCTGAACCCGTCGGCATTGAAACGAAAACATCATGAACACCTGTTGAAAAAACATTTACTAAAAATTACCTAGTAGGATTAGACAAAGATGAAGGTTATTGAAAGAACTAATTACTAGGGGTTCAAAAGTTGTAACTCAGATTGACAGACAGCTGAAGGAGCCTTTTTCTTTACAGGTATGCTAATTAGGTACCATGATATTATCATTTACCTACCTACTCTTAATTTTATTATCCTTTACTTAGGTAGGTAGTAGTGATATTAAATTAAGTTGAACCTGCAGTGTAAAGTTGTAAAAAATAGCATCTTTTTGTCTATTTCCTAAACCAATAAACAAAAAGATTTGGTTTATTTACATACTTACATGCAATACAGTAATAAAAAGTCAAGAACAGAAAGTATTCTCTGTTTGTTGCAGTATGTAGGAAATATACTAGGTACTGTATATCATTAATGTAGGTACCTACCAAGTTTTCAAAAATTATTCTAAATATATCCCAGTTCCCAATATTATGTTCCCATCACTATAAATGTCAAAATGACATTACACTTGCCTCTGCAGAAATAATCGTATGTAAAGCCGGCTGTCTCTCTTCATCACTGCACGCACTTATATATTTTGTAAAAAGGTAACACGACCACGTTGCGTTGTACATTGTGTAAAACTTTCAGTCGGAAATTATAACTTGACTGAGATACCTATTAATGTGCTGCGAAATCATTATAAGGACAAATATTACCTAATTTATTGCGTTATCAACCGCCAACGGAATTATAAACTTTCTACATAAATACCTCTTGTAATAGCTCTTACAGCTCGTTCTTGAAGTTCACTTTTGAACTTCCGATGTCCAAAACATTGCAGTAGTTTCTCCGTTACGTTATCCATCACGGGCTATTGCGTCGCGGGATCATTGCAGGTCGGCCACTATATATTTATATAACACCACTTTGATAACAACAATTTTAGACTGAATCAATTGCAGTAATAGTTAAAATTAACCCAAAAATGCGAAATTATGTTTACTGTAAATTATTTTGGACTACTGCGGCTGCTAAATTTTGACATTTGTAGGGATGTGACATATGTTTAATACTAAAGATAAATCGATTTTAACAACCATTCGATAGATAGATTAGAATTTCGCATTTCTTTGTAATTTAATTCATTTTTACTGAATCGTTTTAGTATCGTTGTTTTATATATTAGGGAAGTACCTACCATGCTACGCTCCACGGTTTCATTGTACCGCACCATTTGCACATTTTTTCGGATAAACAGTAGGTACCTACCTAGTCCATCTGCTACCTATGTCATTCTACAGTATAGGTACTACGGTATTATCTAGTTTACCTGTACTAATATCTATGCAAAAAGAAATCTATTTGTTGCTCCATATCTGTATAAAAGAAAAAAAAACATAATTCGTTACATAGGTAGGTAGGTAGGTAGGTACTTATTACTAGTTAACAAGATTTTTGCCTTTTTGAGGAATGAACGATAATCACATTTCATTTATAATCATCACAAAAGCAATAAATTGACATAATAAGTAAGTGCCTACATCGTAAATATTTAATAAAGATGTTTGTTTGCAATATTAACTAATGGAATCTAATTATATCGATTATCACCAACGTTTTGGCGCGCGCTCTGCGCGCTTTTTGGTAACGATTCCGTCCCCAGTAATTTTATTTTTGACTTTTTTGTGGTGCCGCCGGTGACGTGCGTGCGAATTAAGCGCGAAGCTTTGAATATATTTAAACCAATACACCTACATTTATACCTAAAAGGTGTGCGTGCGCATTGAGAGAGCAATGAGCATAATATAAACATCCTTGTATTATACTTACTTGCTTGGCCTACAAAGTGAGATTGTCGGTTTACCTACACCATGACTAATGTAGCTAGGTAGGTAGGTACAATCCAATCGTTTTATTTAATACCGATTAGGTCGGCTGGCTATTTACTATTCTACTACATAGGTACGGTACATACATAGGTAGATTTTTGTTTGTGGAATGGGGTAGTACCGCTGCCGGCTTCTAGTGTCAGACTATGTCAGACCGCCTTGGGCCTCGTAATGTGGCTCAGGGCTCAGCCGTGCTCTCCGAGCGAAGCACTGAGCATATCCGCAGATAAAAGTAATTGGTCTAGCGTAGCGTTTGTATTCTCTTTGGTAATTGGTGCAGAGTTGATGATCGAAATCGGTGTCGTTGGTTGTAAATAATAAATTATCGTATAGTTATCGCTGCGCTGCCTCGGCCACCATCTTTCAGGCGTCTCAGCGGTAGGGTAGGTAGCAAGTAAATAATCGTAAACTGCGTCATCCAAGTACTACAGTAGGTATGTAATACCTACCTACCTAGTAAAATAAGTGAAAAGTTTTTTGCTTTACAGATTCAATTCGCCGGCAAAAATGAGTAAACGCAAAAATCCTGCGAGTAATGATAATAGTAATGCGGAATTTTGTGACTTTCTCATGGAGTTAGCTGAGTATGAGAAAAATGTTAGTCGAAATATACATAAATATAACGCCTATCGCAAGGCAGCGAGTGTTTTAGCTGCGCATCCCAAGAGAATTCAGTCAGGCGAGGAAGCAAAAAAATTAAGCGGCATCGGAGACAAAATTTCAAAGAAAATTGACGAATTTCTACAAACTGGGAAATTAATGAAACTGGAAAAAATTCACGAAAATGAAGAAGTGAAAGCCATTAGTCTGCTCACGAGAGTTTCTGGTATTGGACCTGTTAAAGCAGCAGATTTTGTGAGAAATGGAATTAAAACAATCTCAGATCTTCAAGTAAACATTGATAAGCTGAATCATCATCAAACAATAGGATTGAAGTTAGTATTCGTCCTTTACGATGTTTTGCTACTATGATAAATTTGGATTATGGAATATTCCTACTTACAATATTAAAGCGGTGCCTATACCTACTGACTGTACTTACCTACATCCTGTTGTTTCAGGTATTTTGAAGACTTTGAAAAGAAAATTCCTAGAGCAGAGATTCAAGAAATCGAGAAAAAGCTAAAAAGCCAAATTTGTGAACTAGATCCACAGTTCACTCTAACAATTTGCGGTAGTTACAGGTAGGTATATAATATAATTATGAAGAGAAATTGAATATTATTTAGTTACAGGCCTTAAAAATGATATAAATTATAAAAAAAATGTATAATAATATGTCCAAATGCTTTATTATAATACTCATGTCATGACACAAAAAATATATGAATTATTGGTTCACAGACGAGGCAAGCTTGAGAGTGGTGATATCGACGCTCTAGTCACGCATCCATCGGTGAATTTGACTGCCAAGAAAAAGAAACACGAGGAAAAGTTACTGAAGAATTTAGTCGATGCATTATCCGGGCTTGTTACTGATACTATTTCTCTAGGAGATACCAAATTTATGGTACGTAAGTATGTTCCCTTATTTAACTATAGGTAATTCAGCCTACATTATTTTCAGCACAGCATATCAACGGTATCTAGATGCTATTTTCCAATATTTGAGAAGTTAATAATTAACTAAGTACCTACATATTGTACCCAGATTGTACCTACTTATTAAACAGATTTGTTATACCACGTCATGAATCGAGTGCGAGTCATACTCGCGCACGAAGAGTTAATCCGTGCCATTTTCTGTAAAATCGGTAAAAAAATCACGGTTGTTGTATGGGAGCCCCCTGAAATATTTATTTTAATCTGCTTTTTAGGATTTGTTGTTATATAGCGGCAACAGAAATACATCATCTGTGAAAATATCAACTGTCTATCACGGTTCATGAGATACCTACAGCCTGGTGACAGACGGTCAGACAGACAGACAAACGGACGGGTAATAGGATCCCGTTTTACCCTTTGGGTATGAAACCCTAAAAACGTAGTAATATAACGAAATGCAAAATTGTTTCACTTAGGGAGTTTGCCGGCTGTCGCCCGAGACGCCAGCACGTCGCCTCGACATCCGGCTCATCCCTTGCGACCAATACCACTGCGCAGTGCTCTACTTCACCGGCAGCGACGTGTTTAACAAGACAATGCGCGCGCACGCACTTGAAATGGGCTTCACTTTGAACGAATACGCGCTGAGGCCGGTTGGAGTTACTGGCAAGTATTAACTGTGTGTCTAGTGCGAGCTTTGTCAATTTATTTACGCGCTCGGTCCGTTTGGCGTAAACTTGAAATTGTATGGAATAAGAGCAGCGCCATCTAGCGTCAGTGAATCAGTCACTAGATGGCGCTGCTCTTATTCCATACAATTTCAAGTTTACGCCAAACGGACCGAGCGCGTAAATAAATTGTCAAAACTCGCACTAGGCACACTGATATACAAACATCAACATGCATTGCATGCGCTCTATGATTTTGGCGTGAGATACAGCTTTTTTTAGTTACTCTATTCTCATTCATAAACTCCTGAATGTTGCTTTGGAATTACTGACAATACTTTTATCGTGTAGGTGTCCCTGGAGAGCCCGTGCCGATAACATCCGAAGAAGACATTTTCGACTACATAGAATACACATACAAAACGCCAGAAGAAAGAAACATGTGAATTGGCAGTGGAACATAGCGTATATCATAATATATTATTTTATGCCATTTCTTATGAACCTCATTATATTAATCTCATGAATCTAACAAGAATCTCAGACCTTCAAAATCGCAACAACATTAATAGGTAGATAAAAACAACGTATTTATACATTTACTTTTATTAAAAGAATAATCATGATTACGATCACAATAAA
This sequence comes from Hylaea fasciaria, assembly GCA_905147375.1. NCBI lineage: Eukaryota > Metazoa > Arthropoda > Insecta > Lepidoptera > Geometridae > Hylaea > Hylaea fasciaria. Next base: position 7,000,074 of record LR990201.1, read on the forward strand.
AATATTGATGTTTATGTTCAACTATATCACAACTTTTCATTTAGTTAACAAACCATGCAAAGCTGTACTGCAAACATAATTATAATGAATGTTAACTAAGGAATGATAATTAATTATATTAAGATAAATGCGCTGAAGGCTTATTCATACCAGCCCCATAGCCTATATACATAGGTATATAGATAATAGAGGAGTGAGTTCGAACGTTACCTACACACATACGCCGGTGGCAGGCGATCACGAACTACAAATGATTTCTAAAATCGTTGTTGGAAATAAAGTGCAAGCACATGCTCGTGCTTGCCTGTATTCCTATTATCATCGGCGGATGTGTGAAGACGCGGCGTCATAATGTGCGGAAATATGATATTTACGTTGTCAGTGCTGCATTTCCTCGCTGTTTCCCTTTCACGGTACGAAGAGGATATCTAAATGCCAGTCTTACTTACGCGTTCTAAACGCCATCATGGTTATAGTACCTATGGCCGAGCGTACACTGATATCCCATTTCAATAGTAATATGTATAAATAAGCCATTCACGCAAACTAAAATAACGTACTATGTAGGTATATGAAAACGACAAAACAAAGTTAAATCTTATAAAACAACGATACTCATAACGTAACATATACCTATATTATAATACAAAAATAGATTTGATATCACGGAACGAATATTAACATTCACGTTCATGAGTACTAACTAACACAGGACTATCTCATATCCTCAGTCTAAATTAAAACAATCTCATGACTCTCATAAGCATTGATGTATAAATTCAATTTTATATCAACTTAGTCAATGTATGTTATTGCTCATGGAATTTATTTACAGCAGACTATTTATTGGAAAATGTACGGCATGTCATAAGAAAAGCAAAGCAAAAATAAGTACCTAGGTATAGACAACATGTAAATCGTACCTACAAGATAATAAATCAAACAAATTTACATTTTCGCAAACATAAAGGCAAGAAGAAATCGAACATAGAGCTAGAAACAATGTTTACATACACATGTTCACAATGCGTGGAAACACGTATGTACAGTATAATATATTATTTATATGCCTCCATAACAGAACAAAAATGGCACACGTCGGTTTACGTCCCCACAATGTATGTAGGTCTTGTTACATTTTGTAACAAGGTCGGAACTTTTGATTATTGAAGTTAGGGTAAAGATGGTTGAAAGAAAATACAAAGAAACAGTTTCGCGGCTAGAACCGATGATAGATATAAAGGTTGCGTCCCGGACTTGTATGGCGTAATACTAGACTTATCACGTCTCAGTAGCATGGTGGGATGTAGGCCTAAATTTTGCGATCCAGAAAAGATATCAAGTTTTTCACTACGTCCACATACATTGTTCTCTTTGGTATGCTAAAGTGACGAATTCAAAGTCGAATTTCTTTCTGTATCCTCAGGCTAGTCCTATTTTTAATCAGAATAACGAGTCGTGTTGGCCAATAGCGAACACTATGCCTGCGTAGGTACTGAATGCTATCGTACAGTGTCGCACACTCATCGCCCTGATAGAACGCATAACCTCGGGCGTCACACGACGCAAGCCTCATTACATAAGGCAGGAAAACTCGTAGAGCGTCGACTCATTTCAAATGTCATTATTAACGTTTGGAAATAAGGCTTACTTTCGAGTACATCGAATGGACACGGCCGGGCGGCTCTCAGTCGCGTCGCCATCGAAATTGCTCATTATTTCCGCACGTGTAGTGTGAAATTGGAACGTCGGTTCGGCTCGCATGCTACGGCGGCTACGGGCCGCACAGCAGGCTGTAGAGGTGCGAGGCGCGGTCGGCGAGCGCGTCGGCCGGCGCGCGTAGCTCGGCTACGTGGCCGCGCGCCAGCACCAGCGCGCGCGCGCACTCCAGCACGCCGGCGGCGCGGTGTGCCACGTACAGCACGGTGCAGCCGCCGAACGCGGCGCGCAGCGAGTCCAGGATCACGCGCTCCGTCTCCGGGTCCAGGTTGGCCGTCGCCTCGTCCACTAGCACGATCTGAAACGAGAATGGTCGATCGTAATCTGTGACCGGCTGGTACTCGGCTCCTGTGGTTTAAAACGTAACGCGGGTGAAACTGATGAAGCGTAAAAAATGGCGGAACGAGACGAACCTTCGGCCTCTGCAGCACGGCTCTCGCCAGACACAGCAGCTGCGCGTGTCCGCGGGACAGGCCGGCGGCGGGCGCGTGCAGGCCGCGCGCGTCGGCCGCCGCGAGCGCGCCGCACGCCTCCAGCGCGCGCCGGATCTCCGCGTCCGAGTACTGGCGCAGCGGGTCCACGTTCTCGCGGATGCTGCCCGAAAATATGAACGGCTCCTGCGGGATCACGCCGATGCGCGACCTGCGGGGCGAGGCGGGTTTGAGTTTCCACAAAAGTTTCTCCAAATACGAATGTTCGTGTGGAGTGCCGGGTACCTCAGGCAGTGCAGCTGCAGCTTGGTGACGTCGACGCCGTCGACGCGCACGGCGCCGCCGGCGAGCGGCGCGAGGCGCAGGACGGCCTGCAGCAGCGAGCTCTTGCCGGCGCCGGTGCGCCCCACCACGGCCAGCTTCTCCCCCGGCCAGCACGAGAACGTCACGCCGCTCAGCGCCATAGTGCCGTTATCTCGCCCGCTGCGGATAGATTATTACATCGACACATGGATGGAATGTTGACGTGAAACTTTTGGCCACGGGTTATAAAGAACCACTCAACGTTTTTGCTTTTATTTACCTGTAGTTAAGGTAGACATCGTCGAATTCTATAACACCTTGCGATGGCCACCCGTACGGTGGTAGTTCGCCGTCTACTTTTTCACATTCCACCTGCAAAATTAATTTTAAATAGCCCAAATGATGTTTAGACAAACTATTATGAATTCTAAATTACAAGTTAATCTATAAATTTGGTACGAGTCATTGTGTAGGTGCGCTCACCTCTCTGATATACTCCCCGACTCGCTCGACAGCTATCATCTCTCGCTCTGTCTCAGTAAACGCGTTGAGTACGTTGCTCAGCATGGACGTCATCGACAGGGCGTACGATATAGAGAGGCCGACGAGACCTGGAACAACAATCAATAAGTCACGTTCTTGAGAAATCAGGAAAACATAAAATAATTGCGTCAATAAAGCGGGAATTCACCTCTCTTATACAACGAAAGTAGATTTAATTTCAACGCTCATTCTTGCTAAAATGCTAAAAAAAGATCGTAGGTACACGAGTCTCACCGGCTCGCATACAAGTCTCACCTACTCGTACACAAGTGTCACCTACTCGTACACAAGCCTCACCCGGGTCGGCGGCGTGCACGGCGCGCTGCAGCACGGCGAGCAGCGCGGCGGCGGCGACGGCGGCGGCGGCGGCGGCCTGCAGGCGCAGCGCCAGCCACTGCGCCGCCGCCGCGCCGCACAGCGCCGCGCGCTGCCACGCCTCCACCAGCTCGTCGCCGCGCGCGCCCCACCGCGCCGCAGCGCCCATCGCGCGGATGGACGTCAATCCTGGCCGACACAATCGATACGGATTAACATTCCTCTACCTATACAAACAAAAATCGATCACTTCATGCATGTAAGTTTAGCACTCGATAACGGTTTGACTGGGGTTTTTAGCGCTAGCCATGTAACAAGAAAACATGTACCGTTGGCCAAACCATGCCATGCTGGGACGGGCCGCTAGTTATCAATAAAGTTCAATTTCCATCGATCGTGTATCTCTCGCCTCTACGGTAACAAGACGCGAGAGTAACATCGGTCGGTACCGCGTGCGCTCGCGCAGCCGGGCTCACCCTCCAGCGTGTCGTGGAAGTGCGTGTAGACGGGCGACAGCGTGACGCTCTGCAGCCGCTTGAGCTGGCGCGAGGTGGCGCGGTACTGGCGCTGCAGCCGGTAGTACACGAAGGCGAGCGGCGCCACGCCCACCAGCAGCCACGGGAGGCCGTACACGGTCACCGCCACGGCGCCTGGGGGCGACACTCGTCAACTTAACTCGCTACCAAAATGTAGGCGAGGGACAGAGCTTTACAACTTTTTTTTTCGGTTTCATATTTGTTTTATGCCAGCATTCTACCACAATCTGGCCGTTGGTGGGCAATAAAACTTTATATTCGAATATAATGAAATTATATGTAACTGATAAGCGCACGTAACATCCTTCGTGCGTTTATGTCAATTCCATACGTATTTTAATTCTATACGAATCGTTTTCATTTCGAGTTTTAGTTCCTTAACTATAGTGGTCGAATGACGTTGTGGTCGTTGGAAACATGCTCTACCTTAATTAATTAAATTGAATGAATTATAATAATCCTCACCGATTAAAGAAAATAACTGCGCTAGAAAAATATTCATGATAAACGGCAGCGAATCGTCCACTGTGTAGGTATCCGACGAAAACCTGTTCACGATGCGTCCCGCCGGCGTCACGTCGAAGAACTTCACATTTGCCTGCAGGAAGATACATTAATTTCAATTGAACATTCATCGCAACAGCCAATTTTCTATTTTAAAAAAAAAATATCTTACCTTTACAATAATTTTAAGAAGTACTTTATGTATTCTCGTAGCGGCTTTAACGCCCCCATACGCAAACAAGAACGCCCGCATTATAGTGAAGACCAAATTCAAACCCGCCAGACCAAAGTATACTTCCAAATAGAAATCGTCATCATAAATCGGCGTGCTATTGGACAGCTGCACTATCGCTCCCAGCGTCGGCGCCGGAGGCAAGCTCTTGGTAGTTGCATTGTCTCCGCCCATCTTGTGTATTATCGACATCGTTCCATTGTAGATGGTGTGAACGAAGCCATCGATCACGTTGACGCCGTGGTCTAGTATGGACGTCTTTTCTGTGATATCTTGAACGTCAATGCCGTGGTGAGCTGTGAGGTTCCGGCTCCTGTATTTGACCCAGTACGTCAGCCAGAGGAACGTGAAGTTCTGAGAGACTTGCATCAGGATGATAGAGAGTATGATTGTGATGGAGAGGAACACTCCCACAGAGCGGAGGTATAATCCGATGACCCCCCAGCCGACAGTTCCTTGCGTCATCGCCTCCTGTTGAAATAAGTTTAAAGGAACTATTATGTCATCTCAGGTACATATTTGGTTATTTTTAGTAAAAATTATAGCCCATACAGGATTTTTTATTAAAATTACTGTATGAGACTACCAAATAGTTCACCACTCGGACCTTTGAATTCACTTTGAATATTTCGCGGCACTACACACCATGCAATATATTAGATTCATTTATTTTAAACTTTGTCCCTACTGCGTGTACTTGATCCGAGGAAGAATACGCGTTCAGATTTCTAGTACAAATTAGAATACCTCATCTTCCAAACTGTTCCTGCTGATGTTATCTTGGTCGTTCTCGTGCGGCGCCTCCACCGGCCGCGGCGGCTCCTCGCCTAGGGATTCCGTTTCACTGGGCAGGAAGTCCTCGATGTCGTTTAACACTGCTTCCGGGGGTCCTGGCGATATAATGACTAATGGTGTAATAATTTGACGATACCAGCACACTTTGTTTTTGTAGGTGATCTTTTGACAATATTGTATCACTAGCGCTAGAAGATTTCTACGATCTCATAAATAGAGCCTGTGACGAGAATAAAGGAACCTGGAATCTAGTTCTTGGTGACTTTAATGCGAAAGTAGGATGCAGACAGGCCCTGGATAGCGATGATATTCTCGGAAAATTTGGTTTTGGAGACCGCAACGAGCGAGGTGCTCGCCTACTCCAGTTTGCATTCGGACAAAGCCTCAACATCGCCAACAGTCTCTTTTCAAAAAGTCGCAACGACGATGGACTTGGGTGTCACCCGATAGCTTAACACATAACGAAATCGATTACATATTAAGTTCCGATAAACAAATAATCAACGACGTGGGAGTAATCAATAAAATTAAATATAGTTCTGACCACAGGCCCATCCGTGCCAAAATTCGATTCCAGTTTAAAATTCAACGCGCCAAGATATTCACCAAGCACATAAAGAGAGTCACCAAACACATGCTAATCAATAACTCAGATAAATTCAACCTTGAACTTTCGAACTATTTTCACAATCTGGAAGTTGATGAAACAAATCCGGAAGAACAATATAACGCTATTGCTACAGGTATTACTAATAGCACTAAAAAAATTACACTAAACACTTCAAAGAAAATGAATAAATTAACAACAGCAACTAAAATTTTAATAGAGAAGAGAACCAAATTGGCAATAGGCACAGAGGAATACAGAAAAATAGACAAAGAAGTTAAACGCCATATTAGGAGAGATCTTAGGAATCTACACACCCATTTAGTAAAAGTTGCTTTAGAGAAGAAGACGACGTTAAGAATTTTAAAGCAGGGGGGGTCACAAAAGGCCAATCTTGGATAAATAGTTTGAAAGCCAGTGAAGGAAATAAACATTATAATAGAAACAAGATAATGGAAATTGCCACAAATTACTATAAAGCACTTTACTTCTCAGATAACGCACAATCAGATACGGTCATGGATTATGTCCTTCTGGACACAATCCCCTTCATAAACGGCCAAGAAGTTAATAAAGCACTTGTTAACATGCGCTATGACCGGAGTCCTGGTGACGATGGAGTGACAACCGAGGCACTAAAGATTGGGTCTCCCACTCTATTATCCCACATTACAAACCTATTTAACACCATACTTCAGTCCGGAAAAGTTCCCACTCACATGTGCCACTCCAATATTGTGTTATTGCACAAAAAAGGTGATAAAAGCGACATCAGTAATTACCGTCCTATAAGCTTAATTTCACATATTTATAAAGCTTTTATAAAAGTTGTACAAAATCGTATAGACGCAAAGTTAGATAGCCATCAACCCCCTGGGCAAGCCGGATATCGTCATAGTTTTTCCACAACAGACCACCTCCAAACACTAAACCAACTTTTAGAAAAATACACGGAATTTAACAAACCTCTTTACTTGGCCTTCGTCGACTATACGAAGGCCTTTGACAGTATTAAACATACCGAAATATTTACAGCACTTCAAAATCAAGAAATAAACAAAACCTACATAGACATCCTCAAAAATATTTATAGCAACAGCACAGCAAATATAAATTAAATTCATGTGGACCTTCATTCCAAATTTTCAAAGGCGTAAAGCAGGGTGACCCTCTCTCTCCCAAACTGTTTACGAGTACCCTTGAGGAGATATTTAAGACCTTGGCCGCCACATGGGAGACAAAGGGCATTGAACTCGGCAATAAGAGGTTGACGAACCTCCGTTTTGCCGATGACATTGTTCTTTTTGCCCCATCCGCCCCAGAACTACAAGAGATGCTCCAACAATTACTGAGCACGGCAAGCCTTAGGGTGGGACTTTTGATGACCAATAGCATACAACATAGGGTCGAGGTAGATGGGCAAGTAATACAATATGTCGATGAGTATATCTACTTGGGCCAGATAGTCTCCTTCAGCAAACTGCAAGATAAAGAGATCGAGCGCCGTATAGAAAACGCCTGGAGGAGCTACTGGTCCATGAAGACGCTAATGAAGGGTGACCTTCCACTGTCACTGAAGCGCAAACTCATCGACGTGTGTATCTTGCCCATCCTAACCTACGGTGCTCAAACCTGGTCTCTGACCGAGTCACAAAAGTCCAAACTCGGGGTTTGTCAAAGAGCGATGGAGCGCAGCTTTCTCGGAGTGACTAGATTAGATAGGGTGAGGAACACCACGCTGCGTTCCAAGACTGGAATCATGGATGCGGGCAAAAAGGCTGCCAAGCTAAAATTGGAGTAGGTGGGTCACGTTTATCGTATGCATCCCGACCGGTGGACAAAGGTCACAACGCAGTGGCTGCCTGAAAATGCTCGACGCCGCAGAGGCCGGCCCAGGAAGCGTTGGAGGGACGACTTAGACGCATACCAGGAGGGCTGGCCGGACATGGCGCAGGACCGTGATTCCTGGAAAGATTTGGGGGAGACCTTTGCCCAGCAGTGGGACAGCATAGGTCAAGAAAAAAAAAAAAAGAATCCTTACCGTGCCGCCGATTAGTAGGCAAACAAAAGTTGCGTTACTTTGGTTGCAATTAAATTTGAACAACCGATTGCAACTACACCTGCCAAAAGGTACGAAAACGCGTCGGTTTCGGAGTTTTGTAAACAGACTGAGTGTAAAAAAGACACGTTGCTCTGGTGGGTCACTACCTCGGCGGGCACTATCACCGTCTAATAAATCGTGATCAATGAAATAGTGTGTGTGCAAGCGGCACGAACTGGTGGTAGTGAGTGACCACCGCGTTCACTCCCACTTCTATCGCAGCGGCAGCAAAATATGCGAAACAGAGATATTCCAAAAAAGTCTGCGCTGCTATCGCTTAATAAATAAGGTGCCCGCGGGGCAAAACTGACAGGGAGTAGGCTGAATAAGAAAAGCGATAGGTACCGTAGCGTTGCACTCGGCCCCGGTGCAGCAGCAGCGTGGTGTGGGTGCGCGCCAGGTGGCGCGGCGCGGTGGCCACCAGCACGCGCGCGCGGTGCCGCAGCGCGCCCAGCACGCAGCGCTGCAGGATGTGCTGCGCCACCGCGCCGTCCACGCCCGCCAGCACGTCGTCCAGCAGGTACACTGCCGGGGAGGGGGAGGTAGAGAGAGGTACACAGGTGGCGCGGCGCGGTGGCCACCAGCACGCGCGCGCGGTGCCGCAGCGCGCCCAGCACGCAGCGCTGCAGGATGTGCTGCGCCACCGCGCCGTCCACGCCCGCCAGCACGTCGTCCAGCAGGTACACTGCCGGGGAGGGGGAGGTAGAGAGAGGTACACAGGTGGCGCGGCGCGGTGGCCACCAGCACGCGCGCGCGGTGCCGCAGCGCGCCCAGCACGCAGCGCTGCAGGATGTGCTGCGCCACCGCGCCGTCCACGCCCGCCAGCACGTCGTCCAGCAGGTACACTGCCGGGGAGGGGGGGACGGGGCCAAGGTGTGACGTCAACAGAGAGGTATACAGCGCGTCCATAGGATATGCCACGTGGAGGGAAAGTACTTCGAATATTGTAGATGGAACGTTTATTGACTGACCCTATGTTATTTAGTAAAAAATAATCCTTATTATGAAGCTTTTCGAACGGTATGATAAAGCTACAGGACAGGGTGATTATTTTTCTCGTAAATGGGTTCGATTCCCGGTTCACCTATTAAATTATGTATGTAGGATGCGAAAAATATAGACGGCTGACTGTGGAACGATAGCATGCTAGTTAGGTGAGAGGTGGAACGCTGAGAGGGGGAGCGAGACGGAAGATATAAGGAGAGAGAGAGAAGAACGACAGAGCATAGAGGACGGAACGTAGGAAGGAAAGAAGTCGAGTCTAAGACGAAAATAAAAATTTAAGTGTTGTAAATCCATCTGCCGTTTTAATTGTACCACCACAAGCCCGACATTCTACATGTATATATCTATGAGTGCAGTTTAAATTGTTTTTAAAAATTCAAATAATGTCTTCTTTCACTAAAATGTTCCACCTACAGTATTCCCTCCATGTGGCATATCCGCGTGGGACGCCCGTACATTCCGCAAAAGAGAGCGTCGTATTCGGGATACGAAACGATAGATTATGCATGCGTGCCTATAATGTGGCCACATTACGTTCCGTGTTGACGCTACATATGAACAGCTGAAATGCAATGCACACGTTGTCTAATTATTGCTTAGATTTTCACCTACGAATAAGTAATAAGATTTTCACGCACCATTAATTTATATACATTTTTATATACGTGCAGAGTTAACGTGACAATATCGCTCACCTTGTTTGTCCTGGTAGACGGCGCGAGCTAGCGCGATGCGCGTTCGTTGCCCGCCACTCAATGTACACCCGCCTTCTCCCACGTACGCATTCCAACCGATTATATTTAAATCCTCTGCAATAAAAACCAATTGGAGTTCAAGGGTTAAAGAGAAGTCGAATGAGCAAATATTATAGTTGATTAGGTGAAAACGAATGCACGGCAGACCTACCGGTAAGAGCGCATGCATCGACGACCGCTCGGAATTTAGCTTCATCATAAGGCTTCCCGAATAGAATATTGTCACGTATCGTGCCTCGCACTAGCCAAGGCTTCTGTGGTACGTAACCGAAACCTGAAACAGAAAATTGTAATGAACACTTTCATTCTTAGCCTACTATTATAATATATATAAGGTACCTATTCAGCATTGATGACCCCATTGATTCAAAATTGGTGACCCTGATGTGATTCAACGTTTGTGACCCGACGGGAGTCAACATTGGTGACCTCGATGTGATTCAATATTGGTGACCCCAATGTGATTCAATATTGGTGACCCCGACGTGATTGGTGGTTCGGATGTGATTCAATAATTACCTCTATAGACGATTAGTCGCGTCACTTACTGTTAAGATTTTCGGGCACCTGCAGATCACCGCTTTTCTTCAACATTTCACCAACAATGGCTAACAGTAACGAAGTTTTTCCACTGCCAACAGTTCCAGTAACACCAATCAATTCCCCTTTGCCAATCTCTAACGATATATCTTTCAACATGAACGGTTCATCTTGCGCCGTCGTTTCTGAGGAGGAGGTCGAGCCACGCCGTTGAATGTTCCCTTTAGACACCTTTTTCTTTGACTTTCCTTTATCCTTCTTTGTCTTCTTTGGCTGGGGTTTCTCGGTAGATGGTTTAGCCCAAGAGAAGGAGGCATTTTTGAATATGATCACTTTATCCTCATCGCGGTTTGTGTTGACTTTGTCGTAATAATACTCGGCGTCCATGTCCGGGAGCTAAAAGTTGGCAAACCCATTGACCAATTCGAAATCTATTAGAGTTATTTTTTGTCATGAACTTCTGAAAATGGTCCAATCTCCAAACATGCAACCATCTAACAAACTGTATATGAATGGAGAATTCCAAGAGCTTTCGAAATCTAGTCGTGTCTTTACGATTGGTGTAGTAGTTTTTGTTTGGTTCCCTTTTTTCCGAAGGGCGAAATTATTTGAACGGTCATTTTTTGCCGAAATTTCCCCCTTCCCCCGCACCCTCATACTCAAAGGTAGGAGCTAATTAAAAAATTCTCATACTCGAGAGGTTAACTGAATAAGAAGCTAAAATTAGCGGCCGTAACAAAACAAATATCCTTTTGACACTTACATCCAGCAGCTTCTGAATGCGTTTAATGGAAACCCACGCTTCCATCAGTCCATTGAGCACCCACGGGAATGCATTCAACGGTGCTATCAACATGTTGATCAGTGCGATGGTGGTGAAAACCTGCAACCATTTTGATTTATTATGAAATCAATTGGAATACTCAGTCGCAGGTTACTATTGTGTAACATACAACGGGCGCAGTGAGCGGTTGCTGCCTCAACGCATGTGTCCCGAGCGTGAGCGCAGCCACCAGCACCGGGGTGGTCGCCCACAGCACCACACAGATCGCATCCAGGTACTTGCGGCTACGCAGGTACTGGATCTCTTTAGTTCTTGCCTCTGAAACACGTTAAATCACACTTGCATGGTCACAACTGGCATTATTTTTTATGAAACGTCTCCGCTATATGATTTCTTACTTACCATTAACTTTATCGATGAAATAATCTTCCCACACATGAACTTTCACAGTTCTGATGCCTTTCAGCAAGTCGCTGATGAGACTGACGCGAGTGTCTTTGTGTCGCATCATCTCGGTACTCAAATGGCCAATTCTGTTAGCTATGACTTTGTTTATGGGTATCAGTATTATAGAGAAGGCTACTCCGGCGAGGAAGGATATGCCTACTTGCTGGTACAGAAGGAACAGTGTTATGATTAACTGAAAACGAAAATATACAAAATGATATTGATTACTGAATGATCAGTAGTGTAGGCTTGTAACTTTCAGCATAATAATAGCAAATCAAGCGATAGAGTAAGAGGCTGAGAGAGAGATGCACCACAACATGTTTAAATGCCGATTTTGTGGTCACTACTCTCGCACTATCCTATGACTTATGAGGGTGAATGTTTCCAATTATATTAAATGTTTTGTAAGTAGAGTAATTTCTTATAAACCCACACCTGTAAAGGTATGCTCCACAATGCATGAAAGCTAGGACACGAATTCACTATCCTATCAGTGTCAGTGGACATGTAGTTAGTAATTTCGCCCACGGAAAACGTCTTTGTCAGTTCTGTAGATGTAACGCTCAGCGTTTTCCTCAGTATTGTTGCGACTAGAGCGCCTCGCATTTTGAGCCCTATTAGAGACATCAACCAGTTGAAGTGGACATTGAAAAGGGCTGATGTCAGTGTCGCTGCGAGTAGGCCTGCTGCATACATGTAGCTGCAAGTAAAATGAAATGATAATATTGCTCTATTTATATGCATGCCCATAAGGATGACGGACAAGCGTTTACTTGGTTTATCATTTTCCTTTTCCACAATTTCCTATCAAACACATGTTTACGCAGCTAACAATAGCAACAAATAAAGTAAGCTCTTATATGGCTTATCTAACAATGAATAAATGATTCCTTTGAAGTTACCTAATCATAAATATATGTACATCCATTATGCTCTTCTTTTAATTAATAAACAAAATTTTACCCATAATGCTGATCAATACTCTCGTCTTCAACAAAAGAGATTAGCTTATTCAGTAGTAATGGCCCAGCGAATCCCGCCATATCCGACACCAGTTTCAATATCCCGATACTGTAGAACTGCAAGGCAAAGCATTTGTGCAGAGCTCTGAGCAAGGTGACATTCTGTCTGCGTAAAGGTCGAAGTAGGACCCGTGAACTTGGCGTCACCGGAGTGGATGCTTGTGGTGCCGTTTCACCTGTAGCCCCATAACCTGTAGGAAACGGTATCTATGAGTCCGGTCCATAGCAGACGATCCATTTTGGATCGGCGCTCCGTGTTCCACGATCCTGGTCGACTAGATCGCTCAAGCGCGCGCTCCAACTCGTGCATTTGGTCATTGCTAGAAACAGATTGGATCACACAAGGCACATAGGATCCATATTTGGATATTCTATTGGGATATTTTGTCATATTTATGAATGTAAAAGTCCAAGTTTAAATTTTAGTTTGAGTTTTAGTTTTTAGTTTTTTTTTTTTTTTATATTACCAAATGATTTATCGAAATAAAAGTTTAAATTAACATGATGTTTCATTGTTTGGTTTTAAAACGTAGTTACTATTTATACAAAAATAAACTCTGACCTGATGCTATAAAAGGCTCGTGTGGCACCTCTGTAAATTGACGATGTTCATCAACATTACCGATGAGTGACCGGTCCATTCGGGCCCCAACAAAGGAGCACCTGTATTGTGCCGGGATATCAAACAGCTCTTCAGGATCATTCAATTTGTTTTCAAAACCTGAAACAATATGAAAATTGTACATTTATTTTTTCTTTTTGTCAAGCATTCCATAATGTAATGAAATAATTACTTTTTTATACACATTTTTTTTACTTGTTGAATTTAGTCCATGTCTCCATAGTTATTTTATCCGCAGCAGAGACAAATCCAACAAATCATAGATCATTAGAATTAGCCCAGCCATTCTTGACTTATAAATTAGTCATGTTAGTTATATTATAACTAACATGACTAATTTTAATATTATCCTTTTGCTCTACATTACTTTATATTAGGTATTATTTATTAAATATGTGTTTACCTTTGTGCAGAAGGGGATTTACCCATGCAAATGTTAATTTAGAGAAACATCCATTGCCTTGCATAGCAGTGCCTAGTATGCCTTCATCCAAATGCGGCAACAATGGTGTGTACTCACTCTGTGAAATAAAAATACTAGTACAATCTTATTTATACAACAACAAATTGCTTCAATTTATATTCATACATACATGTGAGTGCTGGGAGCCCACAAGGCATGGCGAGTAGAATGTGGGTCGAGACTCGCTGGATGGCAGCAAAGTGAGGAAATATACTACATGGCAACACAGTGTCGCTACAGTGAAACCAACTGAGGCCCCACTAATGATGTTGCTTCTCAATGCTATTAAGTTCAATGTCGCCGCACATGACCATAGCAAAAGTGGTGTCAAGGGACCTCGCGCGCTCGGTCCTAGGCGGTGCTTCAGCGCCAATACAAAGCCAAAGTGCACAATCCATGAAAAACATGACGCCCCCGCAGTGAAGTAATCAACAGGATACAGAACTAAACCAGCTTTTGTTATGAAAACATACAGCTCTATTATAGGAATAAACACAAGTGCTAACACAACAAAACTTCGCAGAACAATGGCACGTTCTTGTGCCTTTTCACGAATCACCCAGTCTCTCTTGTAGCCCACATAGTATCCAGATATGATAGCCATTAAGAAGTACAGAGGTATTTGCAAAAATAGTTCTTGAAAGCACTGGCCAAAATCCTTGGATACATCGTCCCATGGCTTCAAGCCCTGAGGTCCACATACGTCTTCCCAATTTATGTTAAGTTCATCCATTATTACAGATAAAATGGTAACTTATGGTTTGGTGTTGTTACACTATTCTAAGGAATTTATATCTTTTTTATATTCACATTTTTCTTACGATTTATGCATTATCATCAGCAAACTATGTAAGTAATTCCAATTTTAGGCCGGAATATACTTACTTATACTATTTAGAAAATGAAGGTAAGTATAAAAAACAACTATTATGAAAATGTTTGTGTCTATTTGAATCAAGTTCACGCGGTCTAATTTGAAAGGAAGAATTTCTTCTTTGCCGTTTCGTTCGCTGTTTTTTTTTTTTTGTTTTAGTTATGGCTTCGCACGGTTTGTGCATATAGCCAGTGTCAAGTGTTTTATTTTAAGTATTTCTTCATTTCACATTAAGAAAGTCACAGCAATGTTATAGCAATCGTGGTCAAGTAGTCAAGTCAATTATTTACATCGTCAGTCATGATTCAGTAAAGTAGTGGATGCTTTACTGAAACTTCTTGGGAGTTTTGGAAAAAATGCGAAATGACACGTTTTTTGAGTTTATATCATTCGCCTACACTCGTGCACGTTAACGAACACTTAATGGTTAATATTCCACCAATATTACACATTAACACTCGAAGAAACACAAGTTTGAGCTAATAGTACAAAACCAACAACGTCTCACTATCGGATTCCCGCCAAAATTCCTCGTTCGCTGTTGTTTACGAAGCGAATTACGACATTACGACTCACTGAAGTCACCGACTTAGGATTAGTAGGATACCACAATGAGAGTTGACTGCTGATGAGAATGGGATTATATTTTTTGTTTTAAATATGACTTCGCATGGTTTGTGCTTATAGCCAGTGTCAAGTATTTTAAATAAAGTATTTCTTAATTTCACTATGGGAAAGTCACACCATCACAGCAATCTTCGTGGTCAAGTAGTCAAGTCAATTATTTACATAGTCAAAGTCACGATTCAGTAAAGTAATGGATGCTCTACTAAAACTTCCTAGGAGTTTTGGAAAAAATGCGAAGTTACACGCTTTTCGGGCTTATATTATCATTTGCCCACGCTCGTGCACGTTAACGAAAACTCAATGATTAATATTCCACCAATATTACACATGAACACTCCAAGAAATACAAGTTTGAGAATAAAATACAAAACCTTTATATAACGTCTCATCTCACTAATTTCACTATCGGATTCCCGCCAAAACTCTAGTATTTATTTCCTCTATGGTCAACTATGGTGCATTGCATTGCCCACACCTCAACATCACATTTGGGTTTTTGGCGGGAATCCGATAGTGAGACGTTGTTGGTTTTGTATTATTAGCTCAAACTTGTGTTTCTTCGAGTGTTCATGTGTAATATTGGTGGAATATTAACCATTAAGTGTTCGTTAACGTGCATGAGTGTAGGCAAATGATATAAACTCAAAAAATGTGTCATTTCGCATTTTTCCAAAACTCCCAGGAAGTTTCAGTAAAGCATCCACTACTTTACTGAATCGTGACTGACGATGTAAATAATTGACTTGACTACTTGACCACGATTGCTATAACATTGCTGTGACTTTCTTAATGTGAAATTAATAAATACTTAAAATAAAATACTTGACACTGGCTATATGCACAAACCGTGCGAAGCCATAACTAAAAAAAAACATCACATTTAAAAATGACATTTTAATCAAGATGCGGGGAAGAAAAGAGACTTCTCCACCACTTCCCGGTGGAGAAGTGGTGAAGAAACGGTAGAAGAAAAAAAAAGGTTAAATTTATTAATGTCATTGTCAACGTCAACATTCAACAGTTGTCAAAGATAGAAATAGGAAGGATTTGTTGTTGCTTTGCTTGTTTGTTCGAGTTTGTTGTTTGTTTTGTCGCAAATGTTGTAATATACGATGTCGATACCTTATGTACCATACAGCTATTATTTTAGCTTAATAATATTCTAAGCCTTTTAGTTGCAATAGTTGCAAAATTGTTGTGTGTTGGATGTTCCACAGCCGGGTGAAGGCCAATGAATACTGGTGTCCATTAGGGTACCTACCTACTGTGGCCAATAGTGATAAAGAATAAAAGTGCCGCAGTTTTCGTGATCCTCTTGCAACTCTTGCAAGATCATTGCTCACAATTGACTTTACACCAGTTTCTTCACAGCATTTCCACGATGACAGCAACACATACCGATCTAGTTTTGGCGAGTCCAGAAGATGAAGAGGAAGATGAAATTGATCCCATAAACGACATAATAGATTATCTAGTAAGAGCTGCTAGAATATCATTTAAAAATGCTCACGTAAATGAAGCCGAGGTACGAACTAGAGACAAAATACAAATGGCCAAAGATTTGTACAAGCATTCCCCAACAGAGTTCCTAATGCAGTTCGGCAAGTATTTAGCACCACACCACATTGAGTATTTTGAGAAAATATCATTACAACCATCTGGGACTCATGGTCTCCGAAAATGCATTCAGCAACTTAAGAATTACCATTCTGAAGCAAGCAGACATAAAAGGGTGAGGAACAGACGATACAAAGCACTGCAACAACTTCAAAGTGAATCAGATTATTTCAGTGAAAAGCAAATGATGCTGCGAAACCCTCTACTCTATGAACAGTTGATTGGCCAGTACATGACAGACGAAGAAGTCAAGGAAAGAGACGGCATTGACAGTGAAAATCTCACTCTACTTTCCATGATACTAGATACGGTTGATAGAAACCAAATGACACAAACAAAGAATGAACAAATGCTAGAAGAGGGGCTTGAGTCAGTAGACATCAATAGTGAGGAGAAAAGGGATTCTAAAAGCAAAAAAAAGTGGGGTGAATTTGATACTCCTGATACAGAGCCCAGTTTTAAACCTGAAGTGAGGAGGCAGAAGATGATAAATGCTCCAGAAAGAAGGTTGCTTCGTGAGGAGTTCTGTCAAGAAATGTACAGCAGCTTTATAGAGGGGCATGATGATTTTGATTACACCACAGTTGATAGCAATGAGCAGTATGATGACTTACAGCAAGTTGCTCAGGATGAGGAGGACAAGTACTTTGACTCTGAAACCAATGACGTAAATAACCTAGAGGAACACATGAAGCTTATTCAGGAATATGGAAGTAAGAATTCTGGAACTTCTATGGGTGATGAAGACCCCTTAGATGTTTTTATGGAACATTTGTCTAATAAATTAAAAACTTAATTTTCTTTTCAATTTTCATCCTATTGAGTTAAGCTTTAAGTCCAACTTTTATAGTAACAACATGAATGAAAACTGCTGTCATCAAATTAACTATAGGATAAATAAATAACACACAAAAGTCGGTATACACTCATACAATTATTATTTAAAAAATGGTGTAGGAGGCTCTACATAGGCTGCTGAACATCACAATATAACTTTTTGAAAATAGTGTTAGCTCTCTGATTATTTTATGCATCAAGTGCTTACCTACCTAACTACTAAAATGATTGTGATGCGCTTCTCGTTTGAGAATGGTTTGCTATATACATAAAAAGCAGCTGTTAATAAAAAAAAACAGGAAGGGGTGCACTGCAATAGCACAATAAATAATTTGGCCTTCTACAACATAGTTATAGTAATAGGCCACAGAGTTTTGTTTGGTGGCCCTATCGAATATCAATATACATAAACAAAGTTTCTCACCTACCTTTTATTAGCTACTACGGTGCAATACCAGTCTACGCCTCCCAATAATCTGATGCCTTAGATGCCTACCAGATTGTTGGTAGTCTAGTCAGTCTTGATGTTTTCCAAGCGATGATGGTCACTATTTACGAGGCGTTATAGGTACATATTTATATGTGTTTTTAACTACAACATTAATAAGGCAAGTAAAGGTAGGTGTAGGTAATCTTATTTTGACATAACATGGTAGGTATAAGATACATTTAAATCTTCGTTGGAAATCACTCTTCATCTAGGTCAAAACCGGAACGAAATCGGTTCAGTCAGTGCCGTCAATAGCCTTTTCTGCGCCCTGTGCGAGCTTCTATAAAACAGCGCCCTTGTTTTGTTTAGATATTATAGGTACCCTAGCTAGAGCATTGCTATGTATAGGCCTACTCAGTGGCGTAGCATGAGTCACTGTCGCCCGGAGCGGAGTTATAAATTGCCGTCCTTTTGTTAAAATTATAATGTTGGTGTTAGTGAGCAACCACGTAACGTATATTATTTATATTTTATAAAATTAAAAGTAAACAACATACTTACATCCAGCACACTAAACGCGAAAATTTTAAGGGGTATTTGTCAGTGTGCTGAATGAAATACAGTCCCGAATATAAATGCGCGAGCGCAGCGAGCGCTGAAATTTTTTTGGGGTATTTATCAGTGTGCTGAATTAAATACAATTCCAATAAAAAATGCGCGAGCGTAGCGAGCGCTGAAAAATTTTTGGGGTATTTATCAGGAGCAAACCGAAAAAGTAATAGTCCTGCCTGGTCTGGCCATTTAATTCTTGCGCCCCCCAGAGTCTACGCCCTGCGCCTGGGCACCGGCGGCACCGCCCTATTTACGGCACTGGGTTCAGTACCTATACCCAGGGGCGGATCCAGGATTTCAATTTGGGGGGGGCTATTTTGACAAGGTTCGAAGGTTAACATCACAAGGGAACAAAAAAATAAGTTAATTACCTTGTATGTTTACAAAATAATGTTTACTCGCCTAGTGCCGCTTTTAGCAAACCTATCAATAATTTTGTCAACATCAACTCAGACATCCCTGTGGATGTGTAGTAGTGCAAGCCTGCACAGCCGCTCTTCCCCTGTCCGCGTACGTACGCAGTGCCGTCAATAGCCTTTTCTGCGCCCTGTGCGAGCTTCTATAACAGCGCCCTTGTTTTTTTAGATATTATAGGTACCCTATCTAGAGCATTGCTATGTATACTGTATAGGCCTACTCAGTGGCGTAGCTTGAGTCACTGTCACCCGGAGTGGAGTTATAATTTGCCGCCCTTTTGTTAAAATTATAATGTTGTTGTTAGTGAGCAAAAACGTAACGAAATGAAAAAAATATTTATTTTGAAACACATTATCATTCCTCTCTAATTGTATGTACTATCTGATCTAGTTTTATATTTAGGCTAAAATTAAAAGTGAACAACATACATACAGCACACTAAACGCGAAAATTTTAAGGGGTATTTATCAGTGTGCTGAATGAAATACAATCCCAAATATAGATGCGCGAGCGTAACGAGCGCTGAAATTTATTTGGAGTATTTATCAGTGTGCTTAAGAAATTCTAATCCAAATAAAAATGCGCGAGCGCAGCGAGCGCTGAAATTTTTTTGGGGTACTTATCAGTGTCTTGAATGAAACATAATTCCAAATAGAAATGCGCAAGCGTAGCGAGCGCTGAAATTTTTTTGGGGTACTTATCAGTGTGCTGAATGAAACATAATTCCAAGTATAAATGCGCGAGCGTAGCGAGCGCTGAAATTTTTTTGGGGTATTTATCAGTATGCTGAACGAAATACAAATCTAAATATAAATGCGCGAGCGGAGCGAGCGCTGAATGTTTTTTTGGGGTATTTATCAGTGTGATAAGTTGTGCCTCTAGTGCTGCACTAGGGGCGCAGCGGGAACTTATCAGGAGCAAACCGAAAAAATGATAGTCCTGCCTAGTCTGGCCATTTAATTCTTGCGCCCCCCAGAGTCTACGCCCTGTGCCTGGGCACCGGCGGCACCGCCCTATTTACGGCACTGTACGTACGCAGCCATGTTTTGCGGCGTAAAGTGGAAAAGGATATTTCGGAAGTGGCAACTCTCACTGGCAATGTAGCTAAAATAATTATGTATTAGCGTTCCAATTGCAGGGCGGTATGGCAGGCCCATCGCCGCGGCCCGCGCGCGCCGCTATTGCCTGCTTGGACACCGTCGCGTCATTATTATTATTGCCTACTAACTTCATTCTTTATTTTAGTTTATAATAAAGACATTTGGCATTTTCGACTTCACTTCATGAGTGAGTAGGTATGTATGCTGTGTAAAAAAAGTACACCTGAAGATGAGTCGAAAATGTGATGTAACTCCTGGGTCTTCTGGGGGGGGCCATGGCCCCCATGGCCCCCCCCTGGATCCGCCACTGCCTATACCTACTTAGTTTGTTAAATCTTTTTGATATTTGTGCCTCTTGTGGAGAAAAAGGGCCCTTCCCTTCCCTCTTTTCAACTCTTGCGCTTTATTTGCTTGTGAATGACCATTCTGTCGCTAAGCTCGTCCTTCCTTCCACCTAAAATATAAAAAATAAGTAAATACTTAATTCATCTTGTACTGTTCCACTGCTGGGCAAAAGCCTTCTCCTCACTTTCGCGAGGAGGATTAGGTCATAATCCACCATGGGGGCCCGGCCCGGATTGGTGGATGTTGGTTTTCTCACGATGTTTTCCTTCACCGAAAAGCGAGTGATAAGTAACGTATCTACATTTATGATGCGTTATATTGGTACTTACCTATACGAGCCCATAGGTTAGTACCTACTGGGATTTGAACTCGCCATAATATGGCGAGTTCTCGCCTCATATTATGAGCAGGAGATATTATCTCCTGCTTTGGCAGGCGGACGTTAGCCCACTAGGCTACCACCGCTTATAAAATTAAAGTATCTAGTAGGTATAAGTATACTTATATGTAAAGTTAAGTATAGTAACATTACGACATCGACATTATATCATAGCTTGCTAACCAAACTTAGGTAAGGAACGACACGACATGACAATCTTAAAGCATGCACAAGTGCACATAATAATAAGTATCACGTAATCAAACGATTTCAATAAAGATGGTAATGTTGCACAATGAACTGCTTCCTCCTGAGCAATCGTCGCCTATCCTGCATATACCTGCCCTTAGTACCTACCTACTATATAATAGCAAGAATAATTGATCGTTTCGAATACTGCTAGCGTTTCACTGACACTACTTGTGCCTACTTTGTGGTGGATGTTTCTTTCTAAGGTAGTAGGTGCGTGGCGCGCATTCTGAGAAGTACCTATGAGCTGCAAATTTCACATGCCTATCTAGATAGGTAGGTACGTGATAGACAAATCAATTTAATTGTTTTTGCCTTAAAGAATGCCAATATGAAAAAATATATATAATTAGGTATTTAATTTAAGAACAATTCGTTCATGAAGAGCTGACAGGAATTTGATATCTACCTACGAGTACGTGTGGTCGACGGTATAGTATATAGAAGGGACGCAGCGGGCGGTGGCGGCAGGTAGTGGTCCAGAGGCAACATCGTCGTCGAGTAGGTAATTAGTAGGGCAGCCGATATTCGGTCCGACTTCCGCTGCAGGCAGTTATGCGCGGAGGCGCAGGCGGGGTCAACTCGCCTTCCCTGTCAGATAATAATGACTAATAAGGAGTCTCCTCATGTCGACCCATACAGCCGCATTTACATACAATGCCTGACAGAATAGCGGTCTGCGAAATTACAAACAAAAACCAAAACTGCAGATTAAGCGATTTATTGGAAATCTTGCTTATCGGGGTCACCTTCTGTAAATTTAATTAACGACTCTTTCTTTTTTTATAATATCATTAACCGTTTCTTGAATGCACCCAAATTAATAATACTGAAGATGAAGTTGACGAATGGCGTATTCGAAGACACCGAAAGTTGATATTTGACTTTTATTAGGCTTCGTTAATCACAAATGAGCGCATTCATTTATATTCATGGGTTCATTTTAAGCGTTCTACGTGAATACTACTAGCTAGAAAGCATGCGGGAGTCGCTACTACACTAGAGAAGATCAAATATTTGAATCGGATGAAAACGATGGCTTATTCCAGTAATGCCCTGGCAGTATCACCTGGCGACCAGACCCAGACGACATCCTCGTCCGTAGTTTCGTAGCGCTAGGTATCTTGCCTCTTTTTCATGTGACTGATGAAACCGTGCGTGATCTTTTTCATATTTCAAATACCTAGTTACCTAAGTGTTTAAAATTGTTAACTACCTAATTGAAAGTTTATAACAATAACAACTTCTTTATAAAATTTGAAGGTTGTATAAGATATTTAGGTAAGAAATTGATTAAGAAATTAAGATATTTACCTAGGTAGGTACTGCAGCAGTAGGAAAGCAGTAGTAATAGGTAAGAATAAATAGGTGCGGTTTTTATAATGCTAGGTATAACTTAGGTAGTTTATTGACTGTTGATGTGAAAAAAGTATGAAGTGTAGAGATTTAACACGTTTACCATGCCTGAACCATCTTTTCGTATGCATGCATGTGTCAAATCTTTGAAAGTACCACAGGCTTCAGTGACCCTGCAGCCAGGGTAGCGTAGAGGTCCAAGCAAGTGGCCGGGGCATGCAATACGTGCTCTATGAATGGATACCGCATGGCTACCGCAGACACCGCGCAGACACCGTGCGGACAACGCGTCCGCGCATATCGGCCGAAGACAGACGCGTGTGCGCGTGCGCTGTTCGCGAAGTGACGCCTCGATCCTGACGATGGTCACGATGAAGAAGATACTTCTGGTAAGTTTGTTAGAAATACTTTTTATCATCGGTTCCTTATTAGAGGGGTGATTTTTTTTAACGAATAAGTATAAAATTACTCAGAATTATCCCTTTTAATTTATTTTGAGAACATTTCAGTTCAAAGGAGCTACAGATTATTTAGGCTGTAACTTACATAATGACTAAGGACAAAAATAAACTTATAAACTTCTAGTAATCAGTTGGTTGGTTTTATAAATAGTACCTACTTATAATAATTATGCATTCGAAACATTATCTACCTTATTATTACATATATACATTATCATATAGTATCTTAATATCTAGGTGGTACCTAAGTATATGTAAGTAAAATCACAAATATTTAATACTCTAGCCATCTCACGTAATGCAATATTTTAGTACAAAAGACATCAACGCGCGCCCTTGCACAGTTATACTCGTATATGCATTCGCAACTTGAGGTAGGTAAAGATTATATGGTATAATAATGTAACTTTACGCACAATATATGCTCCATCGTTAACGTGTGGTAATAGGTACTACTTATTACACTAATTTCATTTCGTAAATAAAATATATTGCACAACTTGAAATCTTATACCGCCCGCTATAAACGAATGGTCACAGCTTAGGTATATTCTGAAGTAACCTAAGACGTACGTTTAGAAACTCATTTACCGATTCCATTTGAGTAAAAGACACCAACACCAAGTAACAGTGATGAAGAATATGTTATGCTATTATAAGAAATACGCGATGGTGTAAAAGACATCAACGCGCTCTCATACCAATCGTTGTAATGCTTAAAAAGTTATAAGACACTTCTACGCGTTCCAAGAGCATTGCACTTTATGATTGTGTGGCCCTCTATGATTTTAAGCTTTTTTGGTAATGGTAGGGGTAGCTTTTCTTCAAGAGTCCGCATAGAGACCTTTCTCAGATTACGAGTATACTTAGTAAAGTGCAAAAAAGACTGAATTCCACGTCGAAGAGTAATGCTTCCAGCAAAATTACTGCTTTTTTAGCACAAGGGCCATGAGGGGCAGTGTAGTGCTGCGTAAGATTTTACAACCAAAGTTCTGGTTGGCATTGCAGTTCCCTGCCTACTGACTCGAGCCCTATTGGGGTGCTTTGTTTACTTAGACAATGTAATTTCAGTGTAAGTATAAAAAAATGCTGTCAGAGTCAGCAATCATACGCTATCACCAGTGTTCAGGTTTTAGACTGTACCACCTAAGATGATAGCGTCTTTGTTGAAATTACGAACCATATTTAATGATATAAATTACATGAAAATTATATTTTATAGTGCTGGAAAATCAGTAGAGACGTGAGTCAGTATAGGCCGCGGTACCGGGTGCTGCAGCGGCGGCTGACGACGTTGGTCATGCACCCGGGGCGCCGGTACTTGCGTGGGCGCATCTTCAGCCGCCGACGACGGGTCAACGACACAAAAGTGTGAAAGTGTTGTATCGCTCCCTGCACCCACGTTGGAGGGACACATAGATTTATCGACTAAAACCTTAGAATTCGGTGCTTTTGGATGAGTGATGATACGCAGCAATCCAAGTATCTACTAATATTGGGACGACCATTCTATGTTTAGTGTTGTTCATATACCTACCTACTACGAGTACATACTATGTAGATATGAACTTTTGCTCGCAACTTTGTATGCATTCTGGCACGAGGTGTGACGTTATCTTGCGGTAGGTGCCTACTACTGTATATTTTAGGATCTTCAGTCACCATGGACCATAGCAGGTGGAACATACCGCTTCACATACAAAGAAAAGTTGGGCACGGTCAGCAATTTTGTTTGTTGATGTATAAATTGAGACACTGAAATTTTTACACTATATATCAATTTTACCGTAAAAAATTCTAGAAATTATTCCCGAGCATATACAATATTATTTGCATTCACATTATATAATGCATAAACCTACGAAATAACAAAATATTCCACTTGTTAGCAAATATCGTTGAATAATCTGCAACCAGTTGTCGCTTAGTTATGAAATATACATACATTAATGCGCTTTTTGTCGGCTTTATCAGTCATTAAGACATAATTTACATTAATAGTAATATATTCTACAATATATATTTATGGATTATGATTTTTATTGGTACCTAAATTGAATACTAACGTCATTACAATTACAAGAAGAAGATTTGGACTATATTATGATGTACGAAGTTTGATGTCAACCCAAAACGGCATATTTATGCGAGATTGGTATAATCGTATTATATTATAATATATTGGTATATTATATCTAACGATGACGAATTTGTTGCTTCATTATATGTGACGTAATCATTAGCATCGTGCGTTTATTTCCTCTATGGCATCGCGTGGATCCGGTCACACATTGATCCGTGAATTGATCGGCAATATTCACGGTAGCCAACACGCGTCAGCAATTAACTTGGACAGCTTTGAGCTATCACTACGTTATTACACACTATTAGTTATTCTGTGGTTACAGACGTTACAACAATGGGCAAAAACACTTTTTAAATAATAAAATTGAGATTTCTATACATGAGTGTTTTCAAGTATGGGGTCGGTTGTGGGCGTAAAACCGCCCGTGGCGTCAGTCAGTCTGCGCTTGCGCCGTTCCCACGCACCCGCCCCCCCGCACGGCTCGTGTATCAAAGTCAAGTTTAATAAAAAAATTACCTCAATACTTTCACTTCCAAATGTTACGAGATTTTAGGAAGTGCGTGAACAATTATATACCTAACGTAAAAACCGGTTGCAATGCTGTCTCGCAGACGTACAATCAATTAGATCGGCGGCGGCGCGCCCACAGACAGATGGTTTCCATCATTGCGATATCTATTAAACAAATAACTCATCTAACGAAGCAAATTCTCATATTTTAATTCAACTTAGGACCTTTCTAATGTCTTATTGGTGTGTAATCATGTTCGATACTTCGATAAACCATAGATCGTTAACAGTTAACATAACCGTTTACAGCACGTTATATTACGAATGGATTTTTTTTGCTATTTCCGTAGAAATGAACTATAAACTGCAGGTCGTCCTACGTGCACACGGTGCCTCTGTCTATGCTCTGGAAGCGGCCCACAGAAGTAGCCCACCGAACAATAAGTGCCACCCGCCTACATTGCATTTACTTGGCCATAAAATGTTTTAAACACACTAACGGAATATGTGTTGAGACAGGTATTTTTTTTTTTTTTTTTTTTTTTTTTTTTTTTTTATTAGGTTCACTGAACTGGATATACACAGGAAAAGCTTAAAACAGGTTAACAATGATGACCATACTATGTGTACGTCCTTCTAGGAGTGAACACAGCATGCACAAAAAATTAAGTTGCGTAAAATGAAATAATGAATAAGGTAAAGTTGTGTAAGATGACAATATGAAATGCAACAAAAAAAAATTTCTAAAAGGTAAACATTACAATTATTAAAATGTTGAGTTTTGAGTGTGAACAGTTAATACAGTAGAAAAAAAAAACAAATTAAACAAATTACTCCAAGTACAAAAGTCTCTTAAAAGAAGAGACCGATGAACCGAAGATGTCGGTATTACTACAAACGTTGTTATAATATGAGCACATTCGATACACAGGTGCATGTTGGCCATAGTTTGCGTGACAATACGGCAGATTGAACGTTTTTCTACAGTGTAGACGGCTGGAAGAACGAGGAACCATAATTTGTATTCTTTCAAGTAAATTGGGGCTATCAATTATACCATTAACCAATTTATGCAAAAATACCACATCAGCTATATTTCTTCGCTTCTCCAAAGGAGACATTTTAAAATGTTGAAGTCTTGAATCGTACGTTTTCAGAAGGCGGCAAAGTTTACGTGAATAAGTAAGATGGTAAATGAACCGTTTCTGAAGTCTCTCAAGTCGATTAATGTGCACAGCATAAGAAGGGCTCCAGATGGGGCTGCAGTATTCCAGAAGGCTACGCACATAACAGTTGAAAAGGATGACCGGGATCTCAAAGTCATTAAAAAAACTTGTTTGTCGTATTACAAATCCTGACAACCGCGAGCTTTTCTTGCTAATAAAGTCGATGTGTTCTCTAAAGTTTAACTGAGCATCAACAATGACACCCAAGTCACGCATGCTCGAAACCTCCACTATGGGGATACCGTTAATGAAATACATGGTTTTAACAGGCTTATTTTTCCGAGAAAAGTTTAAGTAAAAGCATTTCGATGAGTTAAGCACCATCTTGTTGCGAACACACCAGTTGTTAATCGTGTTAATATCACTCTGCAGAAGAATTATATCGTCATGAGTATAGATTTCTCTGTAAAGTTTAAGATCATCTGCAAACATTTGATATTTTGAGGTTACTTTGGAGCATAAATCGTTGACAAAAACAAGGAAAAAGAGAGGTCCAAGGTGAGACCCCTGCGGTACACCCGAAGGTACTACTCTTGGCAGGGATTTAAATCCTCGAACCATCACAAGCTGAGAGCGGTTTCGGAGGTAAGATTCGCACCACCGTAACAATGAACCACAAATTCCAGCATGACCAAGCTTTTGTATTAACAACCTATGATCGACAACATCAAACGCCTTTGAAAAGTCCGTGTAAATTGTATGAGTTTCATGTTTATTCTTGAACCCATCTGTTATGTCACTGACAAAATCAAGAAGGTTCGATGCTGTCGACCTTCCTGGTAAAAATCCATGCTGCTGCGGGATGAATAAAGGTTTCAAATGGAAAAGCATCCTCTTCTGGACGATTGATTCAAATAACTTGCCTATGGATGACAAAATTGAAATCGGTCTATAGTTACAAACGTCCGCAAGATCTCCTTTTTTATGAACCGGTGTGACGTGTGCTGACTTCCATTTAGCTGGAAATACACCACACGAGAGAGACTTGTTAAACATAATTTGTAGAGGCTTTGCAAGTTGTAAAGAGCAGGATTTGAGAAATAAAGGAGGAATAGCATCCGGGCCCGGACCCTTGTTTGGATCAAGCAAATTAAGTGAGGTCAAAACATCCGACTCCGAAAGGTAGCATGAGCTCAAAGAAGTGTGATGACTTGAGGGTTCGTCGAAGATGGTTGGATTAGATGTACCAGGATCATTATAAGTGGAGTGGAAATATTCAGAGAACAGATTTGCGATACATTGACCACCCTGTGCGTTTTGGTTCCCAAGAAACATCTCATCCGGGATATCCCCACTATTAGTTCGCAACGACTTGACAAATGTCCAAAAGTATTTGGGGTTTTTCTTAATTTGGGTTTTAGCATTTATTTTTATTTGATTCAGGCAATCGCTCAACATTTTGTCACTACGTGCACGTAAGATTTGATAAGTTAAATAGTCTCTGGGATTACCATACGTTTTAAATCGTCGATGATATTTTGCTTTTTCCTTAAGGGTTTGTATGATTGCGCGATTAAACCAAAACGGATAGTCGCTTCGACCTTTTCTACACAGTGGCGTATTCTTGTTAATTACAGGAGTAACTGCGTTGTAAAAGATATCTACAGTCTCATCAACAGTCAAGCCTATTTTGAACAAATCGATCCAGTCTATGTTGTCCAACTCCTTTTTGATGTTGTCGTAATTTGCTTTGGAGAAGTTAAGTACAGATGTCTTATATGTTTTAGGAGGCTTAAAAGCGTTAAATTTAACTGTAATATTTAGTGCCGGGTGGTGATCATCAAGATCAACAAGTGGGGCAAGACTATTAGAAACTGTGACACAGTTACTAAAGTTTGTTATAATAAGATCCAATATTTTTCCATTAGAGTTTACAGTTCGGTTCTTTTGATAAAGACCATTAAAAGAAAGAGTGTCAACAAATAAATTGTCACCCTGACTCGAAGAACATCTAGGGAGCATGGAGCTCGTGTTAGCGTCATAATCCCACCGTATGCTGGGGAGGTTAAAATCGCCAGCCAATAACAAAACCGCTGACTTGGGCATCTTATGTTGAACTATGTCCGTTAAGTTTGTGAGTAAACTGTCCAAGCTGGTAAATACGATAGGGGGTGGAATATACAAAGTGCATATACACAAGTCTATTGAAGAGTTTCCTTGCTTTAATTTGATAATAATCCACAGGTCCTCCAGCGGCGATTCCCATTTCAATTTGCGAATAGGAGCATATTTTTTAAGAACAGCTACCAGAACTCCACCGCCCTCACGCTTGGCACAATTACTGGTATACCGATCACGCCTAAACACAGCATATCTGCTATCGAGAACTTCATGATCAAACACAGAGTCATTTAGCCACGTCTCGGTTAATAGAATAACGTCCAAGTCCTGCTTTAATGCATTGGTCAACACGGTTTCAGTTTTGGTCCGGAGACCTCTGACATTTTGATACAGTAATTTTATATTACACTTTGGATTAATGTTGAACAATATAACCATAAATGCAATTATATGGAGTTCAAAAAGCCAAGGTGCTTAACCACTAAACTCTTAGAATTAACGTCCTTTCTAATGTAAACCTTTCCGCTCCGTACCCACACGAATTCAAACTTATTGTCCTTTGCGAATTTACGAGCAGCTGCATGCAGTTGCTTATTTGTTGGTGATAAGTGCTCGCAGACGTACACTGGTTTTTTCTCGTTACCAAGACCAAGGTGTGAGGAGTTGAGTTTATCTTGTTGATGGGTCCTATTGAAAGTCTTGACTGCAGCTACTACTCTATCACGCACCAATGGACTGGAAAGCTTAACAACAATAGATCGGGGCCGGTTGGACTCTTGGTTTACTTTAGCGACACGGTGGTAATTTAGGACCTCGTGATTTGCAAGACCACAACCCACCGTAGAAACCAGTTGCTGCACAATTTTACTTAAATCTTCAGTCTTATGCTCAGGCACGCACTGAATCTCTATGTTGCATTCACGAGATTGCTGTTCAAATTGATTTAGGCGTGTGTTGAGGTTGGAGACTGTAGATTGCAGTGCAGTAATCTCAATCTGCTGGTCACTGATAAGTTTTGTTTTAATGTCGAAGGCTTCTTGAAGTTTTTCGTATTTGGTCGACATAAAATTTATACTCTCAGTCAAATCCTGCAATCTACTGCGTGTATCTGAGCTCTCGGTAGTAAAGTCACGCCTTATATCAATAAGTAAGCGAGACAAGGACTCATCAAGTTTCTTGTCGATGTATTGCTTGAAATCCTCAATATTTCTTTCAGATGGACTGTCGATTATCTGGGACGTTGGTTTAACCTGTGAAGGGGTGTTTGAGCAGTCACCTTTTTTTTCAGCAGGTTTACACTCAGGGCACTTCCACGCCGCTTTATACGCCTTAGATTCTTTATTGAAAGTTTCAAGAGGTATTCCCAGACACTGGTAATGATAAACTTTGCCGCACCTTGTACAAGACTTCTGTTCATTCGATTTAACTTGCCTTAGACATTTACTACAGTTATTCATCTTGTTTACCTCAGAAGTTGGGGTAAAATTCTTATGCTGGCAATACTTGTCACTTGTCAAAGTGAAAATGAAGCTGTCACTTGAATGTGACAGATTGGATGGCAATTGTCAAAATGAAAATTGATGGTGTCAGTTGAATTTGACAAACATTAAACCAGACATTGGCGGGTAATCTGTTCACCACTCAAAAAAAACGATTTAAGCGGGTAGAAAATTCGGGATAAAATTGGGATATTACGGTGTTTATAGCCGGAACTAAATGTGGATAACACTTGTGTAGGTTCTTCTAGGGTCGCACTTTGCTTCCGAAACACTTTTATATCAATTGTAGATGTAATTACACTAATTTGGAAAATTTATGAAATAGAACACTGTCAATAGCGGCAGGGTTGCCATACTATGATATTTATGACTATAAATATCATATACTTTTGTATAACGTGCAAATACAGTTGAACCTAGAAACCTATTTTGACAGAAATAATATCATTTTCTAAAAAAAGCTCTTAGGACGTTGTACCACATAATGTACCTACCTAATGTGTGTGTGTGTGTGTGTACATATTGATGCAACAAAACAATTAGTAGGTATAATCTAATACGAAAGCATTTCCAAGAGCGGCAGCTAGGTTAGGTGGAGGTGCGCCTACTAGGTAAGACTATCTGCTATTTTATAATAAGTAGGTACCTACCTATATAGTATATAGGCATATTATTATTCTCTTGGGTAACATTTAATATACAATACAAATGATACCTAATAAAATGATTACGAACTAACAAATCATAACTGAAACTTATAAGGTGCCTAACCCCTACGTATTATTATATTATTATTTACCTTTAATATTGAGAAAACCCCCAATGAGCGAGCAGCACTTCATCTAAAATTGTTCTACAGAAAAAGACAAATCTGTAGATACCTATTTTATTTATGTTCAATTTGAACCCTAACGAAAGTGCTAATCCTAGCAAAATAGCTAGTGATCCAACCGCAAGATTTTCTTTAGCAGCACGTGGTTAGCAACCGTACACGATATCATTCAGTTAAAGTCCATAGAGTGCCTTGGTTAACCACAATACTTAAATAAAACTAGAAATGGAAAGTTGCCTGGCGTCCGGACTCTGGACAAATGTTTACTGAACGCGTCGCGTTACGTACAATGAAAATGGGTACGTAGGTATCTATGCACACACCATAAAGAGATAAAAGTTCTGACCAATAGGTTGTAGACCGTAGTACAGTCGATTTCAAATAATGTTATTAAAAATATACGTACCTATATATGCCTACAAATGTGGAATCTACATGTAGAGAACAATGGCAAAATAAAGAAAAATACTCGGTGTGAAGGTAATAAAATCTTAGAGCACTACAACTAAGAGACAGGATTTAAAAGTTATTACAGAGCGTAGTGACGTGCAACGGTTGCAAGAAGGGTTTAGGAATTACCCACCTCACAAGCATTACGTACGGTAGGCTCCACCGTTAGAGCGATAAGTGTAATTCACAGGAAGAGGTAATAATATGTATTTTGCGTAATGCGTAACAGTGAAAGGACAATCGAAACAGGGCAAATTAGATGCAAAACACCTTAGTGCGATTCCCGTCAAGTAGCGGTCGAGTTAGCGATTCGGCGCACGCGCTGCTTTCACTGCGGCGGCATCCATCGGTATCCTGGTATTTGTTTGCAAGGTGTCAATGCCTCAAAGGGTCAGATTTCAACAGCAAACAAGCAGTCAAAAAGTCGTTTATGGGAGCGTAGTCGCATAGACATCGGTAATGCTTCCGTCGCGCTAGATGATTCGACGCATCTACGATGCAGATAGGAAGGTAGTGTTTATTTGAAATAACATACCTAGGGTATCAGGGTAGAATTTGGATCGAAATAACCTACAGCACAAACATAATCTGAAATAACTTATAAGTTGGTATAACTCAGTAAAATAATAACAACACATCCACAAAACATGAGAATAACACAAGTGCTTACAGCGCGTACCCTCCCAATGGTATAACGAAGAGCGATTAAGGCCACGCATTTCATGTTACCTTTAAATAATGAGAATGCTTGAAATAAGTAGTCTGTGTTATTCCCGTCGACCTCCTGGCATTTTAACGAGCAGATCTCGAGGCTCCAACCAACCAAAAGCAGCTGAGCACTAAAATGTACCCTAATTGGATAAAAAAAACAGCCAACGCGATCAATCAGACGACTAATTGCATGATATTTAATATTTTATGTAGGATCAAGAATATGGTAGAGGCTGACCAAGAGAATAAAAAACATGTCATGAGAACGATACGTTGAATTTGACTTCGACATAGTAATGGTAATGTCATGAAAATGTCGATAATAAATGTAGGTAGGTAGATACTTGTTGTAAGTTTAATTTTTTATGTACTTACCTATATTCCAATTACTACCTGCATTTCACGCCCGGCTTCATGTGTATGAAAAGTTGTACAACATAATAAATTAATAATGATGCACCATTACACTTCCTTTCTTTTCTACGGGTGGTTGACTGGTAGAAAATATTTTTAAATTAAGTCCGCCACAAAACTGTTAATTTGTTTTGTGTGCAATAAAGTAGGTACTTATTAAATAAATAACATTAGGCATCATAATCAAAAGACAAATGTCACGTCGGCGTTGTATAGGGAAGTCAAAGCTTTGGCTGAAGATAGAGAACGCTGGCGGTTACTCCACCGACAAGAGCTATGCTCTTAAATAAGAAGAAGAAGAAGAAGGCATCATAAGTGTTATTTGAAGACCTTATTACCTATATCAACATTATCAACATAAGACACCTACCTATACTCATTTGTGTACCTATCTATACACAGAGTTCATTCAAAATCCGTTGAAATTTTCGGAAAAAAACACTTAGGTACTTAATTACTAATAACTAATTTAACTTTCGCATTTGTAAACTAGGTAGGTGCAAGCTTGGTGCCTAAGGTTTTCTCTATTTCATGTACTGTCATTACGTATAAATGTACATTGTGCACTCCTGTTTATATTGAATTTGTTAATGTTCTCAGGTTCCAAACAGTGTTATGATGCTGGTATTGATGGCATTGCAAGTGCCAGGGTCTCACACCGTAAACTTGGAACGTATGCCGGTAGAAGATGCACCGCGATACAACACAACTTGTAAGTTGCACTTTTTTCGTACCTTTTATTGGTCATCATTATTATGAAGTTTGTGTACATTCTAGTTCTAGTGATAATGATTGTTAAGCTTTATATATATAATAATCGACTTATGTATCGACTAGATCTTTTTCTTACTGCGATCTTATTCATTTTCCGTTTTTTTTTTATTAGTTGCGATCTCGAAATCGAACGATTTGATCTCTCCATCTCGACTTCATTAATTATCTACCTATATACCTACCTTTTAAATTATTTACATTTTGCATTAAAGGGGGCACGTTTGTTTTAGCTGAGTATTTAAAGTAAATAAAGCTTATATTAGAAAACAATGAGTAAAGTTAGTACAAATATTTAATACACAGCAAAATACGGTAGATTTTAATTTGATCAGGCAACTCAGACCGCTATCCCAGTTTCGAAGCGGTCCCCAGTCGCTTGTCTCCTCATTTTGAATTGTTCATCGTTTATTTCCTATTTCAGACACAAATGAAAATTCAAATCCAAGCGGCTTGGCTTCGTTATTCTCTCCTCGTATGGACTTTGAGCAATGGAAACCGCTGACGGGGCGTGGGGACCCACTGCGTAACGACCCCACATACGACTACGAGCCGCCGGTTCTGAAGCGAGTGCACTATTGGGCGGACGAGACCCGACTGGAGCGGGAACATTATCCAGAAAAGAAATCGGAAGTGCTGATGCTCGGCGTTTCTTCAAGAAAACCGAGCGTCACGTCTCGCCAACCACCTCTGCCACCCAAGAGACAACACCAGCTATACAGCCCGCTGCCGCCCAAGTACCAGGACTTCACGTATAAACTAAGCGACACATACCCCATGACTATTCTTGTGCCGCCACCACTACCACCTCCCGGACATCAACCACCCCTATATATTCTTCATCACGAAAAGATGCCTTTACCCAGTACACAAATTAAAGTGAGCGACGCCCCACAATTTGATGGTAAAGACGTCACCAGTCCACCTGAAAAATTAACTTCTTCTTACGCTTTGCAAGAAGCGAACTTAATTTACCAGTCATCATCGACGATTCAAAGCTGGATACGAGACTTAAACGAATCATTATCATCAAATATCAACGTCGTGAGTAGCGATTATGCAGGATGGGGGCCCACGACGCCACTGAATGAATATGACCCTGTAAATGAGACTCAAAATCTAATACTTAACGATCACATAGAAATATCAAAGCACCCGTATTCTTTCTATCGACCGATGTTATCCGAAGCACCCCCTCCACCAGCAAACAAACAGATTCCACTTCTTTTGTCGACTTTCCTTCCGACAGCACTACCAGCTACGGCTGAAGTTGAACAAGCTACGTCTAGTCTTTCCCAGGTGACGTGGCCAACTGAACAAACGACTTTTGAAACAACAACTGAAACACAGGGTTATTACGAAGAAACCACTACTGAGAAACCTACGGCAGTAAGCTTTCCAACAACGAAAATTGTGCGTGAACAGACTCAAAGGCCTAAACCGGAAGAAAACTTATTTGATATGCTTGGCCCTATGATGTCTATGCCAATCGTGAATGGTCCCGATAGACCCGAAGATAATTTGTATGCTCACGCGACAGAAAATATGCAAGTTTTTAAGGAAAACAATCCTGAAGATGTTTTGAAACTTGAGAATATGCAAACTATGCAACCTCCACCCGTTAAATTAGCAGAAAGTACAACAGTATCACACAAACAACCCTATCATGCAAATTCTAACACTGTCGACACCTCACTGCACAGACCATCTTTGCATACTTATGACCCTTATTTACATATGCGTTATACGACACCGGTAACAACAGCAACATCATATGATCCTTCTGATAATAACAAATCTCCTACGGAAGCTTCCGTGCCTATGTATTTGATAATACAAGGCCATTCTAAAGTGAAGACCTATGGTTCAAAACCTAAACAAAGTGTTGACAAAGATACTATAAGCAATGAAATTCCCAAGCCAAATGAAACCAATGAAGTAAAGCACTTGCATCCCATCAGAGAAAAGGTTGCAAAAAAACTTGATTTAACGAAAGTCAGTCAAAAGAATATAGCGCGAAATCTGAAAACACTTCTCGATAACGGTCATGGATCTATTGAAATTCAGGAGGCAGATGTCGGTATTAAATATGATGTGAGCGACGGCAGCGATGTTCCAATAGAGTTATATAGAAAAGGGATAGTCGACAGTGACGAGAACAATTACAAATCCAAACAGTACATTGAGAAACCAACCCGAATAAAAAGACAGATTGATTTAGAGGATCTTTTACCGTTCGATGAAGATAGCATTGAAGAATACGTTTTTAATTATCTGGAAGGCAAGAAAAATGAGACTAGTTTAACTGGACTATTGGCACAGGCGGTGACGAGCGACGCGGCTGGCGCCGTTGACGAGCTCGAGGATATTGACGACGATGATCTCGACAGCCAAGAGCACGAAGACGAGGAAAGATAAACGACGAGATCGGGAGACATATTATGTGGGACATGCCTAATTTTTAAGTTTATTCAGCGAAGTGCCAAAAAGTTGGTGAGAAATGTTCGTTCTCAGTTACCTTTAGAGGTTAAACTCAAAATATGTTATAATGCCTGCATTTTTTATCTTGAAAGAGAACAATTCCCTCCCACCGATTTATATTGTATAATTTTTTCTACTTATTTGTACTTTAGACCTAAATTTTTATGCTCAAGCAAAAATGAACAGAATGAATTAATTTATAGAATTAGATTAGTAAATGGATAATAATATTCACAATAGTAACTCATAAATAGTAGGTATTAATTATTAGGTAGGTAGATACCTACTAATTTAATGTGTATTGTTCGTTCTGAAAAGGTAGGTATACTATACATATTGTAAGACTGTTTAACGAATATTTGTTTTATGTAATTAAAAAACACCTTTTTTAGGTATTGTAAATTTAATTTATTTTTGTATAATTTAAGTATTAATTAAATAATATATACCTATTATACCTACATTTTTATTTTTAGTAGGTATCTAATTGTTGGAAATTGTTGGTTTGTAATTATTGTAGGAAGCTGATATCCATAAGAGTGACCGGTGTGAAAATTATGTGTAGGTACACTTACCTCTACAGAAATTTTCTATTTTTCTAATTATGTTATGTAGGTTTAGTAGATTGACGCGTGTCTACAAAAAACCGCGCACGTCGCAGCGGACGCGGCCCACTAACACACACACTTCTTACCATCCTTTTCGTAGAAATAGACACTGGCACCTTAGATAAAGTGAAAGCTGCTTATAAACCCATAAAGTCACATTTATTGCGATCTAATGTTGCCGATAAGGAATCATCAATGATGAAGGGTCCATCTGTAGACACGTAGTAAAGGCATGCTACGCCACAAAACTTCCGCTATTTGTAACAAGGTGTCAATATATATTTACATATTTATCTAAATAAAAAACAGTATAGTCCTGATAAACTTCACGAAGTTTTGAAAAATGGGAATCAATTTTGAGCCCGAATTACACCAATCCGCTTGACATAAGCACACTGTGTATTCAGCTTCTGGATACCTGAAAGAAAAAAAAAATTACCGCTCGCATGTTCAGATAGGAACGAGGATATTCGCCAATTCGTAAGAACTAAGTTTACGACGTAGCTCTCAGGGTTTGCAAGCTGAAGTGGCAATGGGCAGGCCACATCGCTCATAGAACTGACAACCGAAAGGTTCTAGACAAGAATGGTTCTAGAGTGGCGACCACGGACTGGAAGACGCAGTATAGGTAGGCCTCCCACTAGATGGGCCGAAAACATCAAAATAGTCGCAGGCAACCGGTCGATGCATGTGGCAAATTGTCGTTCGGTGTGGCGGTCTAAGGGGGAGGCCTATGTTCAGCAGTGGACGTCTTCAGGCTGATGATGATGATGATGATGCCCAGATACTGCGTAGGCTAACAGCGATGATGGTATACGTATTATAATATAGTCTTGAAGAAAGCCATGTGAACAACAAGACCGTCCACGGTTACACTAATTTGTTATTAAAAACTGCTTTTGCTGTTCCTATTTTATTAGGAAATCCAAAGGAAAGTTACAAATCTTAAATAAATTTTGTATACAGCTGGCACGGCGTCCCCTTATGAAAGTCCCGTGTTGCACTATTTATACTATGAATGTACCTATATGCTGCCCACGGTAGCTGCACATACCATGCAACCACGCTCTCACGAAGCATTATATAGCGCTATCGAGAAAATAAATTTATATTAGGACTTACTTCTCATGTTTACAAGACATGGCTCGGGTGGGCGAGTTCAAGGAGCGCGGCAGCGGGTCGTTCCTCGCAGGCTCGTAGCAGCCTCGCTGCACAAGCCACGAGTGTTGCGCGCGCGTCGACCACGCTCGCACGAAGCACATGGCGTTATCTGTAACATGAAGCTTTTCTATACCATAATGATAGTATCAAGCAAGAAACATAAAAGGATCAGGCACATACTCAAAATGAAATTAGTACCTACTCAAGTTGGAAATATGAAAAGTACTTAATGTCTTTTTTTGTGTTAGAGCGGCAAACTAGCTAACAGCCCGTCTGAGGTAATTAAAACGATCACCGCCGCCTAGGTATGGATGGACACCTGAAACTTGCATCACTCGGGACGTTGTCGATGCGTTCCCAACTCTGTACGACTCTTTTCAGCCTTCGTTTGCAGAACCCCATGTTGTACAACTTTCTAGTTCACTAAAATAGTCCTTTTAGAAATTGGTCCAAGACCGAGTTGATAAGCCAGCAGCAAGATACCTCCCGTGCAGTTCACTAAGTAATTTCTGCTGGTGTTGAAGAATGAGAGCTCTGTCGGGGCGAAGTCTCCTGCACACCAACTCCAATCACGATGCATGGTAGAGCAGTTGTAGCAGATCACACCCTTCGCATCACCCGACCACAATATATTTAAACACCAAACTAATTTCCAAGACATTATCTGACTAATACATATCTCGATAAATGCATTAGGCAGTGACAGAGAATTTTTAACAGAGATAGGCAGTGAGGCGTAAAATTATCTTAGGAGATAGGTGGATTTATTTTACTGCACAACAGATGCGCAGAGGTCACGTCAAAGATTTCGGATAAATAGGTACCTAGACCTAGGTAGTAGTCAATATAGAAGAATGTCAAGTCGACAGATTTTTGTGTCAAGTGTGGTCAAGTCAAGAGACAATTTGTAGGTATGTGAATGGATGGGCCCATGATGGACCCAAGAGCCTATCCCTATTTATATTCTCTATGATGGGCCCAATCGTAGTAGGTTAATTGTACATCTATTGTGTTATTTGGTTTACCTGGACACATTATTGTCAATGCACAACGCAGTTTGGCGGCAGCTCTCCACCCTGGAGTGAACATACCCCTATACAGTAGAGGATCTTCACCAAAATTCTTGTGTGAAAATGTACCGTTGTAGCAGAGTAAAGAGTCAATATTATGTACAAGATAAGCTAAATACACAATGCT
The DNA here is from genome assembly GCA_905147375.1 of Hylaea fasciaria. Lineage (NCBI taxonomy): Eukaryota > Metazoa > Arthropoda > Insecta > Lepidoptera > Geometridae > Hylaea > Hylaea fasciaria. Next base: position 7,039,112 of record LR990201.1, read on the forward strand.
CACCAACATTATCATATACCTAGTAATTTACTTATGAATCAAGGCGAGACCTACTGGTAATTTTAGACAATAAAGCCAATGTAGTTTACCACGCGTAAATAATACAGATGCAACATTTGTTTCAATAAATGTATTTCGTAGTTTTCGTATTTTGATAACTATCCACTATTGGTGAGGTAACAACTCTTGTAGAACCATCTCGGCGAACTACACTCTATTTCACATTCAACTGATAATTTTGGGATGCATTCAAAACATTAAAACTAGCTGTACTTGATACGTGTACACTTTCAATTGTAACTATTCCTAAAAGACAGCGCATAATATTGGAACAACGTTATAAAATGTAGTATAACTTCCAGTGCAGCGAAATGTATTGAATGCACCCGTTCCTCACATGTAGGCACACCGCCGCACAACTCTCAGGCGCACCCACCTTTGTGGATGCCGCAGTAACGTTACTCCTACTGACCAAAGGAATTTTGGAAACTTGTAGCGCATAGCATAGAACAAAATTTGGACCCGAACATAAAGTTACGCATCTACAACTACTGGTAGGCATTCCGACCTTTCTAACATAACGAGTACCTATAATCACAATAAAACCTCATTAGATATTATGCTAGCTAGAGCATAATATCAGAAGTAATCTAATATTGATATAATATTAAATTATTATAGCAATCTTGGCCATGCTGATTTCACCTACTGTTTGCTGCAACAAACCAACAGATGTATTAATTTTGATTCAAACATGAGAAAATATGTTTTATCAGCTACTTAAAATAAATGCATGAAAAATTTGCGACGTTATCGTAACATAAAAACAAACGCTGAAGTACCTTCCTATTATAGGTATATGGCATCGATAAAAAAATTACCTATTTTATATTTTCAGCATTTCAAGACTAAGAATACAGGCATCAATGAAAAAAACATCTAGCTCTATGGTACAGCTAACTTATCATTGTCCGAAATATTTATCTTTGTAGTTGGCTGCATAATTTCAAATCAGATAGGATATAATAATATACATTTATGAATATTCTATGATATTAAGGAAACTATTCATTGTAATAAACATCAATACCAACATTAATAATTAATTACAATTTCAAATTTGTACAAACAATATGAAACACCCAATGAAAACTTCAATATGAAGTGAACAGCTATACTTATGTTTACATTAGAAATAGTGTACAATTTAACGCCAATAACTTGTGTACCTGATCCTCGGAATACTATTCACTTCTAAGAGTAAAAAGTTATTTACAATAGATTTTACCCAATTGTGATAGTCAGCAGTGTTAAAGGCTAACAAACAGAATGCAAGAGTATTGTACCTATCATGTTAAGTATGTCTTTCAAACTTGAATATAGATCTATCTAATAACAAACATTTATAATGTGAATTTATATGGTCTTAATGTTTATTAGATGTGCACAATGTGAAATATAATTTGGAGATACCTTATAATTAGTGTAACATTCCAAATCGATACACATTAACTATGTACATACAACCAAAATAGATGACTAAGACTATCTCATCGACAATGAGTAAGGTGCACATACATTAAAACAGTTTCATTTTTTACATGGTTGCAGGTTGCAAGCAACGCAATTATGGTCGGCGGCGGCTCTAGGTACTTTAGCAACGAGAATACCAACTGGCTACATGGAATTAGAAGCACACGAGGCTTTTAACTACCTACCAAAATGCTAATTAATAAAACGCTACTACAAAACATGAAAGAATTTAAATAATGAACACAAAAGGCTACATAATTTGTTATAAGGACTAAGAAATTGTTATTTTTTTTATTTTTTCGTTTTTGCTTCTATCATTGACTTTTTGATGTTGGACGGCCAGATATTATTCTCGTTGTAACGGTGGCAAGTTTGCGGCACTACTCTAGCTCACAGTCCAGTCTAGGCCCCAACGCTCTGAGACCTTCAGCTGTGCGGCGGCTGCATCTTTTAGAGAGAACAAGTGTGTCATCTCTAATTCTGTCTTCGCCAGTGAAATGGCTTTCTCAAACAGCTCTAATGACCTTCTGAGGTTGCCCCTGAAATCATAAAAAACACAACATTATCATCAGATTATTGAAAGTCTTAATCAGTTCTCACCTGGAAAGAAGGACAAAATCAGCAACTTTGGCGAGATAACTCAGAGTAGGCTTCAATAGTTAAAAGGCTAAGGCCTTGAAGCTATAGTCAGCTTTACATTGTTTCTAGCATTTTTCACTCACAGAAAGATTAATCCTATCAATTTGTATGGTTTTCCGCAAATAACTTGTGAAGGCCTAGGGGAGGTGAGGCTAACTTGATATTAATGTAATATAGATACTTACTATAATGCAATCTCAAGATCATAAAGTCTCTTAAATTATCTAATCTGCCGAGATAATTCCATTGAAGTTTATATTTCAACAAAAATGTATTACCAGGCATCAAACAAGATTACACTAGATAATAGTACTCCTATCTAAAATGTTTACCAGTCTACTGATAATACAGTTCAGAGATAGACTATGATTATGACTACTATACTCGTGGATTCCATTTGACACTTGGTGACAGTTGTAAAGCTATATCTCAAGTTGAGGTATACCTACATGATTTCATAATAACCATGACTCACAAAATTCTGATAAAACTCAAGGTTGTGCCAGATGTGCCTATTGATTATGAGTTATGTAAGAATTCAATGTTTTAAACAGAGGAACATGAAACAAATTTTGAAATTACCTTTGTACTTCTATGGTGCCAAGTGTTTCATATGCAAAATCACATTTGTCATCCATTTCAATGGCCTTATTGATCAATTTGACAGCTTTATCGAAATCAGTGCTTTTCTGGAGTTGGACTAGGCCTTTGTGCACATATAATGTGGCATTGTTGGGGTCCACTGACAGAGCAGAGTCAAACAGGGCTTCAGCACGGCCCCACTCTTGTTGGTCGGATAGCACTTGAGCAAACAGAATGTAAGCTTCGGCACACCTCGGGAACCTCTCCAAAGCCCGTTCAAAATCTGCTCTCACTTGATTAAGAGCACTGATATTCTTGTTAATCTGGGCATGTCTGTAGTCAGCATAACATTTTTGGATGTAGGCAATAGAGAAGTCAGGGTTAAGTTCGACAGCTTTGGCAAACTCTGAGGTGGCCTCATCCATGCGCTCTAGAAGCAAGTACACTTGCCCCCGATGGTGGTAAATGTCAGAATTGTCCGGGTCCAACTCGGCTGCCTTAGCAAAGTCTACCAAGCAGAGCTCCGTGTTCTCCAGCTGAGTGTAGAGTGACGCTCTCTTGATCAATGCATTCACCTGCACCTTTGTAGGAGCATCGCTGTCAATAACCCTGCTGAGATCTGCCTGTGCTTCATCATGTCGGCCTAGAAGCAGATAGAATGTAGCCCTCATCAGCAAAGCTTCATTTTGGTACTTCCCATTACTATTTAATTCTTCAGTGCAAGCTTGTACAATAGTTTCATAATCTTGCGAGTCGAGAGCTTTCTTTGCCTTTGCAAAGCCACCGTTGTCATCAACTTGAATCTTAGTGATAGGATCTTCAGAGAATGCAGAGAAGTAAGTTTTTATGAAATGCTTAGATGGCATGACAGGTTCGCGTCTAGCGAGCGCCTCCCGCGCGTGTTGCCTGCCGAGAGCCTTCAAGATTCTGTCAGCGTTGACAAGTGAGCTCTGCACTTGGAATCTCTCAAGAATGCAGGCAGACGTAACATCTTCTAGAGCTAGCACAAGGTCAGCACTTTTCTCGGCAGCGCGTGATCGTCGTAAAAACGCTTTTACATACTTCTCATTGAGTTTCAATGCAAAAGTGCAATCCTCTTTGACTTGCTCCCACATCTCACGTTTCTCATAGCACGCCGATCGGTTCTGATAGAACGTCGCGAGGTCAACGGTACGGTCCGGAGGGCACGCTTCGATCGCTTCATTGTAAAAGGTGATAGCTTTATCATACTCGCCCGCATGAAAAGCTCGGTTCCCGGCACCTTTCAATTTCATCGCGCGGTCGATAGCGGTCTCTGAGGTTTTGGTGTTATTATCTTCATTATCTAAGGAAATCGTGGTCTTTGCCTTCAACTCGGCCTCCTTTTTCTTCTCAGGATCTTCTAATCTGTTTCGAAGGTAAAGGTAACCTAAGCCTATGGCCAAAGGTGCGCCGAGTAGAATGGCCAATTGCCATTTCGGGAATGGCGTACTCCCGGTAGACATGTCTTTGAGGAAAATGTTTGAACGAAAGAACAATGGATACAATTAGTAAATTACACTTCACTTCTTCAAAGAAATAAAGTCAACACAGAACGAACAATTTTTTAAAATATTTCTACACATTTCCCATTTCACGAACTGTCATGACAGATGGATGGATATTGGATGTTGATGACATGACCATAGACAGATTACGGCAAAATAATATCACAGACAAATACTGACCATAGTAACTTTTTTTTTTGGTTTAGAAATGGCTTCGCACGGTTTGTGCATATAGCCAGTGTCAAGTACTTTATTATAATAAGTATTTCTTAATCTCACATTAAGAAAGTCACAGCAATATAGCAATAGTGGTCAAGTAGTCAAGTCAATTATTTACATCGTCAAAGTCACGATTCAGTAAAGTAGTGGATGCTTTACTGAAACTTCCTGGGAGTTTTGGAAAAAATGCGAAATGACACGTTTTTTGAGTTTATATCATTCGCCCACACTCGTGCACGTTAACGAACACTTAATGATTAATATTCCACCAATATTACACATTAACACTCGAAGAAACACAAGTTTGAGAAAATAATACAAAACCAACAACGTCTCACTATCGGATTCCCGCCAAAACTCCCATAGAGTAACTTTTTTTTTTTGTTTTAGTTATGGCTTCGCACGGTTTGTGCATATAGCCAGTGTCAAGTGTTTTATTTTAAGTATTTCTTAATTTCACATTAAGAAAGTCAAAGCAATGTTATAGCAATCGTGTTCAAGTAGTCAAGTCAATTATTTACATCGTCAGTCATGATTCAGTAAAGTAGTGGATGCTTTACTGAAACTTCTTGGGAGTATTGGAAAAAATGCGAAATTACACGTTTTTTGAGTTTATATCATTCGCCTACACTCGTGCACGTTAACGAACACTTAATGGTTAATATTCCACCAATATTACACATTAACACTCGAAGAAACACAAGTTTGAGCTAATAGTACAAAACCAACAACGTCTCACTATCGGATTCCCGCCAAAACTCCATAGAGTAACTTACGACTAAGCGATGAATGTGGAAGACCCCTCCCTCCACAGATAATATGAAGTTGAATGATGAATGATCACGACACAACAGTTCATCCCGACACATAAGTTGTGGTTTTTTTGCGGGAATCCGATAGTGAAACGTTGGTGGTTTTGCATATTTTTTTTCAAACTTGTGTTTCTTCGAGTGTGTATGTCTAATATTGGTGGATTATTAATCATTGAGTGTTCGGTAACGTACCTACACGAGTGTAGGCAAATGATTTAAACCCAAAAAGCGTGTCAATTCGCGTTATTTTCAAAACTCCCAGGAAGTTTCAGTAAAGCATCCACCACTTTACTGAATCGCGACCTTGACCATGTAAATAATTGACTTGACTACTTACTTGACCACGAGGATTCTATTCTATTGTGAAATTAAGAAATACTAAAATATTTTAATACTTGACACTGGCTAAATGCACAAACCGTGCGAAGCTATTACTAAAACAAAAAAAAATAATATTAGTGTGTTGTGAAGAAAAACTCAAAAAGGCAGGGATAAAAATTTAATAATATAATAAAAATAGAATAAAATAAAAAATATGTTCCCTGCAAAATTAGGAACATTTGTAAGTTTACAATATTATAAACCTTCGTATTTTACCAATTCATTACGTAGTAGAGACACATACATTTTAACTATGGACCCTAGATTATTTTGGGTAATTAAATAGGACATTAATTTTAAATTGAGAGACCTTACAAGTGTTTGAATTATTGGTGAATAAAGTCCACTTATTGCCATAACCATATCGTGCATAACCCCAACATATTTTAGAAATATTCTTGCAAATTCAAATGTATTCAAATGTTGTCAATAGAAAATTCTTCGGAGGGCTGAAAAAACCTTGTTATACCTACGTTTGTCGTGTTCCAGGCAAAACTAACCAAATATGTAAGGCCAAATAGATTGGTTGGCCTATCAACAACACAGTGTCAGCAAAAAAGGCTTAAAAGTGATCTATATGAGCCAGATTACCTTATTGTAAGTATTCGAATAAAATATAATATGTATAGTATAGGTATGTACCTACCCTTTTAAGCGGTAGGTAAGCGGTGGTAGCCTAGCAGGCGAACGGCTGCCTGCCAAAGTAGGGGTAGCAAGTTCAAATCCCAGTGCGGGCACGTACCAATGTGTTTCTTGATAAACATAATGTGTGGGTACATAATTATTATCACTAGCTTTTCGGTGAAGCAAAACATCATGAGGAAACCAACATGCCTGAGAATTATTACAGACACAATGTGTCTACCAATACGGACTAGATCCTTGGTGGATTATGGCCCAACCCTCCTCATGAGAGTGAGGGGTGGCCTTTGCCCAGCTGTGGGACAGTAACAGGTTGAATTATTATTAAAGATACCAAAAATAATATAATGCAGGTCCAACTTAATTCATATATTTTCAGAGTATGGAGCCCGATGAACCTGTATATGACTGCCTGAATCTCCAACTGAAGGGATATGACTTTACATTACTTGAAGCATATCAGAGCCAAATCCACAAATATGCTGAGGTCATGGGCATACAAGTTGATGATTGGTACATACATAATTACATAATTGAAGTGATAGACTAATGCATGTAGGCACAGTCATCTATACTGCTATACTAATATTATAAAGAGGAAATATTTTGATTGTTTCTTTGCATTGAATGGGCTCTGAATCTACTGAACCGATTTGAAAAATTCTTTCACTTTTGGGAATCTACACTAGCCTCGCGTGACATAGGCTACTTTTATTCCTTTAACGGTTCCTGTGGGATAGTAGTTAAAGCGGGTGAAACCGCGAAGCGCTTCTAGTACATAATATGAGTTAGCCTAGCCTAGACTGATAGGCTATAATGTATTTAGCCATAATCTAGCTATAATCTTGGTACAGTGCTTGACAGGGAAACATCCTTTTTCAAACTCAACCCTAATAACTTTAATATAATCCATACTAATATTATAAATCTGAAAGTAACTCTGTTTATCTGTTTATCTGTATATCTGTTTGTCTGTTTGTTTGTTACCTTTTCACGGCTAAACGGCTGAACCGATTTCGATGAAATTTGGTATAGGGGTAGATTGGACCTATGAAACAGACATAGGCTGTCTTTTGTCTCAAAAAACAATCTCTAAGGGGATGAAATAGGGGTTGAAAGTTTGTATGGGGAATCCATAATTCTTCAAGTTAGGGATCAGAAAATCGGGGAGAGTGGTGTGAGAAAGAGAGGCGAGTGGGGTGAGAAAGATGGGAGAGTGGGGGGAGTAAGAGGGGTGAGTGGGGGGAGAAAGAGGGTAGAGTGGGGAGAAAGAGAGGGGAGCGCGGGGAGAAAGAGGGGAGAGTGGAGGAGAAAGAGGGGAGAGTGGGGGGAAATAGAGAGGAGAATGGGGTGAGAACGAGGGGAGAGTGGGGGAGAATGAGAGGAGAGTGGGGTGAGAAAGAGGGGTGAAAAAGGGGAGAGTGGGGGAGAAAGATGGTAGAGTGGGGAGAAAGTGAAGGGAGAGCGTGGAGAAAAAGGGGACAGTGGGGGGGAGAAAGAGGGGAGTGGGGGGAGAAAAAGGAGAGTGTGGGGGGAGAAAGAGGAGAAAGTGGGGAGAAAGAGGGGAGAGTGGGGGGAGAAAGAGGGGAGAGTGGGGAGATAAAGAGGGGAGAGTGGGGGGAGAAAGAGGTTAGAGTGGGGGAGAAAGAGTAGAGAGTGGGGGAGAAAGAGGGGAGAGTGGGAGAGAAAGATAGTAGAGTGGGGAGAAAGAGAAGGGAGAGTGGGGGCAGAAAGAGGGGAGAGTGGGGGGAGAAAGAGGTTAGAGTGGGGGAGAAAGAGTAGAGAGTGGGGGAGAAAGAGGGGAGAGTGGGGGTAGAAGGAGGGGAGAGGGGGTGGAAATAACAGAGAGTGGGGGAGAAAGAGAAATATATAGAAATAGAGGGAGAGGGAGTGAGCGAAAGAGGGAAAGGGAGAGATATAGACGGAGAGGGTGAGGGAAATAAATATAATGGATGAGATGGACAAGGAGAGAGAAGGCGAGAGATTTAGAGCGGAGAGGGATATTAATGATAGAAAGATAGGGAAAGATATAGAGATAATATAAGGAGAGGGAAAGAGATAGAGGTAGAGGAAGAGAGATAGAAAGGGCGAAAGAAGGAGATAGATAGAAAGAGAGCTAGAGAGGGAGAAAGATAGAGGAAAAGGGAGAGAGAAAGAGACAGATATATTCTTACCTAGCTGTTACCCGCGACATCAATTGATTTTTTAAACAGTTTACATTTTATATAAAAATGCGAACGAAGTTGCGGGTATAAGCTAGTTTATCATATGTTCTCTTTGTTAACGAGAATTAGCTGTTTGATTTTATTGCTATTTACAATACATGCTTTGACTTTGACTATCAACATACTTATAAACATTCCAGTTGGGCGACACCAGCGCAGAAATTAAAAGTGCAGAGGTTCAAAAAAGGTGGTACTGTCATTGATGCAGAGTACAACCTCAATGTCTACGAGCGCAATGTGCAGGTAATATTTTTTTATAGCTGTAGCTACTATTCAAATTCATTGTTAGGGTTCCGTATCCAAAGGGTAAAACGGGACCCTATTACTAAAGCTCCATTGTCTGTCTGTCACCAGGCTGTATCTCATGAACAGTGACAGTTAGACAGTTGAAATTTTCACAGATGATGTATTTCTGTTGCGGCTATAACAACAAATACTAAAAACCAGTAAAATAAATATTTAAGAGGCGCCCATACAACGTGTTTTTTGGCGTTTTATAGATGATGATACGGAACCCTTCATGCGCCAGTCCGACTCGCACTTAACCGGTTGTCGAGATGTTAGCCGTCTAACCTACTAAACTTGAAACTGGCACAATGTGCGAAAAGCACCATGGCCAAAGAAGAAAAGAAAAAAAAAACCCACTTATCAAACAGCCAGTAACATGATCATTCGGTTGATGTCACAGGTGGTAGATGTACCTGCGTGGGCGCTGGGCTCGCTCCTGCGAGTAGCGCGCACGCTGCTGCCCGAGGGCTGCACTCTCAACGTGCATGAGCACAGTATAGAGCATGAGGAAGTGCGCTACGTGCCAGACAACCAGCTGTTGGAGCTGAAGCAACAGCTCGAGGGCATGGGAGGCAGCCGCTCTGAGAGGAAGAAGAGGAAATGAGTGTGACTAGCCTAGTTTACCGTGTTGATTTTGTTTATAATAAATAGTTGATTAGATAAAGAAATACAATTTTTTTGGTGCAACATACCTACAATACATATATAGGTACAAGTACAATACATATATAAGTTAAGTTGTCAGTGTGAAAAGTTGTTAGCATGCTTAAAGCTTTGTTGTGTTCAGCACTTGTGTCAAGTGCTAGGTACTTTTCAGGCAAACTTTTCAGGTAACCTAAGAAAACATAAGTGCCTACTAACCAGCCTAGATAAGTAACTCAAAATGCATTTGAACTATATACTACTACCTATAACCTACTTCACAGACAAACTATAATATCATTGATGCATTCTTTTCACCTCTCATAACCACCGACATGGTGACTGGCAATATTTAGTGGTGGTTGTTGGGAATAAACCCAATGAAGGCTACAAATTCGTTGCGAAGGCTCAGCATAAATAATAAATAGAAAGGTATTCGATGTTCAAAAATTATAACCTGTAGTACCCATAGTATGAGTTTTTACTAGCTCGACATAGTACGCCTCAACTAGCTCTTTTGTATGAAGATCCTGTACAGTGCCCTTACAGCCGCGTTTCAGAACGAAAACTCATCATACAAAGAGCTAGTTGACGAGTACTACGTCGAGGTAGTAAAAACTCATAGGTACTCAGAGCCCTGACCACTGATAAATCACGCTCTCAAAAGTAACAAGAAAATAGATTCATAGTGATGTTCAGAGTCTAGCAGTGGTCGAATGCCACTTTGCCCTGAAGCTTACGATCTCTTACTACTGTTATATAGATACAATGTAGGATAGGTCCTTCTATTGATCCTAACTACAATCATAGAGTAACTTTGTATACTGGAGTAGTCCAGTATATAAAGTGATGATGATTCAGCCTGTAACTGTCCCACTGCTGGACAAAGGCCTCCCCTCACTTTCGTGAGGAGGGTTAGGCCATATTCCACCACGGGGGCCTAGTCCGGATTGGCGGATAACGTGCCTCCGAAATAATTCTCGGGCATGTTGGTTTCCTCACGATGTTTTCCTTCACCGACAAGCGAGTGATAATTACGTAATTACATATTATGTTTTAACAAGAAACACATTGGTACGTGCCCGCACTGGGGTTTGAACTAGCCACCTCCGTTTTGACAGGCGAACGTTCTCCCACTAGACTACCACCGCTTCTTACCTTACCTTACCTTCGTACCTTAGTACTTATCTAAACTACTTATGATTCTGATGAAAAACCCTAATCTACAACCCTCATCTACCTCCAAACAACAAGAACAACAACAACATTCATGCCCGGAGTAGTACTTTCTCAATTAATAGGTAGGTATATGCTATGCACTTAAGGGATCTAAGTTATACTCCTTGTTATTTCATAAAGCTATTACCAATATTCCTTACTATACTCCGTTCAGGGACTAATTATATATGACAGACCGTGAGACCGCTGCTGTTTAGTTATTAGTTACACATTTCTTGATCGGCTGACTTGCCCCATTCCCGGCCCGTGTTATTATTACATGATGAAAGACAAGCCTCTCAAATTTGAGTTGAGTAGGTATAAGTAATACAATATCAGTCGGTAACCACACTGCTAGTTTGTCCTTTCTCTCAGTACGGGCAGGTAAAACGATCCGCTTGACGTTTGCAATGCAAGTTGCATTTGCATTGCAACAGCGCCGCGCCCCGGTGTAGTAGCGGTAGCAGAGGCGTATAATATGAAACAATTTGAAATACTTGCATTCTGTAGGTATACCTATGCCCATTCCTACTTTTTGTCAACATGATTATCGAGATAGATAATATTATTTTCTTGCTAGACAGTAGACTCCATTCACGAGTCGAGACATTTCCATTCTACGGTCTAAGTAGTTTTTAAAGTTAATTAAATAAAGATAATCCAACTGCGTGAGCGGCATTAATTTGCACGAAAGGTAAATTAGGAGGCAGGTGGTCCAGGTGGTGGTCTACCTACAACTTAGCTTAAAACCCAGTGTGTGGCAAACAGAATAGAAAAGTAGAAAATTCTTGAACATCAAAAAGAGATTGCGAATAACATTATGTAGTTACATAGGTAGGCACCTAATAATATAATTTAACTGTAGGTAATAGGTATTATAGGTACTTACTTATGGTTTGGCAATAGAAATATGTAGATAATGATGGCATTGATGGTGATAGACGTATCCGTACTAATATTATAAATGCGAAAGTAACTGTTTGTTTGTTACCTTTTCACAGCTAAACTGCTGAACCGATCTCGATTAAATTTGCTATAGATATATAGGTTATATTGGACTTCGGAGAAGGACATAGAATAAACTTTTATTCCGGTACAATGTAGTCCGCTCGGACGAAGTCCCGGGCAGTAGCTAGTAGGTACTGCCTACTTAAAATATATTTTATAAATGTTATGGAGTAAAGCATATTTCACCTTTCACCTAGATATAAAAATACTGTCATGGCATGTTTTAATGTCATGTTTTAATCAAGTAATTTTACTTTATCTAATGTTTTAGGTACTAAAAAGACATTCCAACTAACACAAAGCATTTGTAAATGAATGCGTCACCCATGACCCATGTGTGTCTAATGTATCTTGAAATTACACAATTTGCTATCTCGTATTTAAGGCGCTTCGCGGTGGGTAAATATTCAGGACGCGATTGTGTCGTTAACCTTACAAGTGTGGACAGTAGGTACAACACACCCTGATGGGAACGTCATCTAGGTACCTATAAGTATAAAATGTAACTATAGGTATGTAGGTATCTACTTATCAAAGTTCGTAGGTCAACGATAGTAGGTATAACCGACCTCATTTGTTAGATAGGTACCTACCTAAATGGTCGTAGTGTAAGTGTCTTATCAATAAGGTTTCCGAACCTATATTCATAACGCTTACTATGGCACTGCGACCTGTTATGGGCATAAATGCCGATAATCCCCACTAAGTTGTCCCCGTCGGGGGGACTATCACTCGCTTTTTGGTAAAAGGAGACATTGCCTGAGTACCTGTAAAATTATTGCGGAGGTATAGGTATATAACGGTGTAACAAAATACCCCGTAAAAATATAATTAATTATTAAAACCAAAAATTTTGTATATAATAATATATACTTATCTAGTGTATTTTTTTCTATTCGAATATTTTCATGATTATGATCGAATAATGCCTATGATGATAAGGTTTACATCAGAGTAGAATAACTCGAGAAGTTCAGAATATATATTATTATATATATACCCAAAAGTTCTTCGTGAAAACCGGTAGGATTTAGCTCCAATTTGAAGAAATCTGCATCGTCCGTAATATCAGACCGTAAGTCCGTAACTGTAACACTGTAAATGTTCAGTCTGGGGCCATCCTGCATCAGGTACCTACCTACCAACCACGCCTTGCGCAACATCCTTTTACTTTGATAATAACATCTCAAAGGCGATCTGCAATTCACTCGTGAGATATGACTGATAATGTGCTTCCTTTCGCAACAATTCTGTACTGGACTGAAGTAAAGCAGTGAGCAACAATTATTGCTAATGACACCTATTGCTATTGTGGTGTACTTTATACGCAGTTTCCCTGACATGTGTTATAAATTAATCAAATCTACGAACGACAGGCACAATCTATAAACAGCGACTAGGCTCAATCTACATGTACCTATGTACTTTACTATGTACCTATACAATATATAGGTACTCGTTATTGTGTGTAAATAAAACCAGTGTATCTATTCGTTACTTTTCTAATTTATGTAGTTGATAAAGCTTCCTACAAAAGGTTCGTGCAAAAGACATCAACGCGCTCGGTGCTTTTATATTTTTTATGGATTAGCGCGCCTACAATACACCACTAACTTATACTGATTACAGATATGAAGAAAATATTCATTTGTGCTCTGCTTTGCTATACTCTTTTTGTGTCCATTGATAACTCAAGTAGCCCTATGCAATTTACCTACCTACTGTTACATATATTACTACTAAAGATTTTGAAAGTTTCCCCAATAAAAACTTAGCAACTCTATGTAATAGCCAACTGTAATTTTGCAACAAATTAGTTTGTAAAATGTACCTACCTGTCATTATTTTGCTACGTAAGTACCTACCCACTACCTATTACATGACGCCATTAGACCCAGTGGAGTGACATTAAACTATTTTAAATGTTATAAATAAAGTTTAACCTTTACTTGATTCATTACAAATGAGTGCAAGCAAACATTACATATTTCTACATTTTGTTTGGGAGCAACCTTACTAAATTAAATTGGTGTTTACACGCCTCTGAGACCTTCACTAGCATCATCCATCCGAATTGACCGTAGGATATGGAATATTGTGAAACTTAGATAATAATCACATCAGAATGTATTTTACAGAAGAACGGAATCGATTCAGTTCATTGGAAAATTCAAATTTCATTGGAAAATAAAATTGCCTTTTTTATGGTTCCAAAAAATATGATAGTTGTCGCTGAAAATGTTGAGCATTATGTGACGAAAGATTTTTTTCGGGTCCTTTCTCGTGAATTTTTTTCTCAAGATACTAGACAACTTTAGTCCAATATTATTGATTTATTAGCTAACTGAAACACTTGGCTATACACTGTATTTTTTCTGGCTTATAAATATTTGTAATTACAGCTTAACTTTTTGACAAAAAACCGCCCATTTTACGGAAGCTCGCTGCCTACAGGTCCTTAAATAATAGATAGGGTACGAGTAAGTAGTGCCTTCACTTAAGCAAACTTGCTTTCAAGATCACATTACAAGCTTCGCATGTCAGCTGACCATGGGCTTCGTAGATCGTGATCTCGAAGCTATATAATTACTTTCTAGGCATCCTAGTCAGTGTCAGGGGTATGGATCTAACATCTAAGTACGAGTATGTTTATTCGTGTTTATCCATTATCTTGAACAAACTCTAAACCACTATCATAATTGATTTAAAAGGTTTAAATCATTACCACCTATTTGGACCTTCCGATCCAAAGATGACCTCATGACCGATGGCGAAGGGAGATGCTCGTGAACGACCACGACGGCGCTGACGAGTGGCAAGAGGCAAGGTCGGCCGACGATGGTGATGGCTGTCGAAATTAGTTTGGAACAAATTGCCAGCATTAGCCGCATTAGAACTAACCTATAATTTTAGCATTTTAAAACTTCATTTTATTTGTTGCTGTATGCAAGCTCATACCTAGGTACTTACGGAAATTTTATTTTATATTTTCATGATAGGTACCTACAGCTCAAATTGTTTTTTTAAGTAATGCCTTAATTACATATTGTTTTAGCTAGTTTTTGTAAAATTTAGTATACCAACCTATTACTTGTTTGTCAGTTTTTGCATTAAATTAAAAAAACTCGAGTTTTAAAACCTGTAGGTTGTTAACTTTGTCAAAATTTAAAATTGAATATTACCTAAGTACTATATAAAATGTAATGCACTACTCAAGCTCTCTAGGTATCTACTTACGTTTTCAATAATTATTATAATCACCGGTAAGACACAGTTATACTGACCTTTATTCCATTTGTCATCACAAACAAATTAGTCAACAATTCAATGCAATTCTCACACTAACCAAACATCATCATCGTTGTGTAAAATGTAAATAAACCGATTAAAACTTACCACAAAAGTTTAAACCAGAGTTAAACAGATGTTTCTAAAATTTCGTTTTGTTAAAATACACGTCCTATCACTCGCATTTTCTTACTCAATCCTGGCATTCGTAATTATTTTATCCGTAGGTATACCTACTATAGAAGCACGATGTTCAAGTCGTAGGTAGGTACTTCATTGAATGTGGTAAAAGGGTTTGACGGGAGGTGTATTTCCACGTATTACCTATTATAATCGATAGGTATAATCTTTGTGATGTAGTGTAAAATTTGCCTTACTTAGCTTTGAACTAGGAATTCAGTTCAGCTGCGTATATAATGATATACAAAGTTAGATAATAGGTAACAATACTTCAATTTTTTCGGTAAAATTATTTCAAACTGTTAGTAACTTGTCTACATTACTATAATGGTACCTATCTAAACTGTTTTGACGATAACTATGCAATAAACATAACAAGCAGGCGAATAATCAAAATAAGTAGGTTACGTTTATTTTCCATAATTATACTTCATTGCTTCGTCCTTCGAGATTAGTAAACATTGTAGTAATACGTCAAAGTATCGCCTTTCTACCACTTATTTAAAAGCAGAAAAAACCTGCATTTTTTTTTTTTTTTTTTTTTTTTGTGGGTAGTTTTCTTCCTTACCCGACCACATTTACTGACAGTCATTCGCGTTTTAGTGCCTCGCCGATCACCACGTTTTTCTCTTTATTTTGCAAAAAAGTGTTAAACATGCCGAAACGGAGTCATAAAAACGTCGACAGTGATTATCTGAACAGGATGAAGTTCAAAGTAACAGTTCATCGGCGAATATATTATCGCCAGTAGTGCTTTCGGAGCATGAAGGTAAG
Organism: Hylaea fasciaria; assembly: GCA_905147375.1. Taxonomy (NCBI): domain Eukaryota; kingdom Metazoa; phylum Arthropoda; class Insecta; order Lepidoptera; family Geometridae; genus Hylaea; species Hylaea fasciaria. The sequence goes on from LR990201.1 coordinate 7,055,069, forward strand.
CCATAAGGGTCGTAATTATTATTACCTACCTATTGAAAGATAATGTGAATAGTCGATTAGGACTATATCCGTATCATACTTTGGGGACGTTACGAGCGTCTTTTTCCAAATAGTGCTGTGTACATCTTGAGGGGATGTTACCTACACAATAATTTGGAATTCTATATAAATAATACAAATTAGTGATTGTGTACATTTCATAGGAATGTTACCTTCACACTATTTTTCAATTTTTATATCCGAACGGATAAAAAATCGTGTGTCGTGGATAGTTTCCAAGGACTATCGCCGCACTAGAATAATACATCTATGATATAATAGTTGTACTTACCTACCCATTTCTTAGTAGGTAACCTTCATAACCTAAAATTGTTTTGCCTGGTATTCCAGATGAGATGGAAGTACAATCTGAAATCGATTTAGTGCCGATACCTATAGACGCCACACAGCCGAGTACATCTACCTCGAACATACAACCCGCTGTAACAGACGTGCTACATGCAAATCATCCCGCCGAAACAGAACTCGATGATGAGATTCTCGATCTGTTGGGAGAAACGCCTTCGAAAGATAAAAAATATGGACCGGACATTCGAGGTGAGTTAGCGGTGCGCTGGGAGCACATCGTGACGACGGGATTGTCTAAAGATTCCAAAAAGGAACTGATTGAAAAACATGTGGTTCCAAAAAATTGCACAAAAATCGATGCGCCTAAGCTAAATCCAGAGATAAAAGCCGCTTTGTCGGAAATGCTCGTTAAAAAAGATAAGGCGTTAGAAAATAAGCAAGTACAGCTCGCAGCAAGTATAACTTGCATCAGTGAAGCTCTTACTCGATTGTTCTCTCTAGAACATAAGGATCAAGCCGTTATAAAATTGTTAGTCGAAGCGGGCCGACTAATGTGTGACTCACAACACAACGAATCTATGACAAGGAGAAGTTTCATCTGCTCAACGATTAAAAAGGATATCAAAGATCAACTTTTTAACACAGAAATTGACAGTTTCTTATTCGGCGAAAAACTCGCCGATACACTAAAAGCCGCTAAGGCTATATCGAGATCGGGTGCTGAAATAAAAATAAATACATCCGTTAAGAAAACTACTCCAACTCAGAAGCCAAAGAAAGCTCCCTTCCAGGCTTTAAACCAGAAGCCTCCGCTCCCAGCTGCACGGCAGGCGGGAGCAGCGAGGAGATACGAGCCGATGCCGCCGCGCCAGCGGCAGCCGCAGCAGTCGCGACAGCCGCCGCGCTCGCAGCAGCAGCCAGCCCCGCGTCGCTAGATCCGGTACGTTCTGCGGGACGTTTATCCTGTTTTTACGAACAATGGCGATTGATAACTAATGACCCGGTCATACTATCTTGGATAAAGGGATATCAAATACCTTTTTCTAAACCGGTTTCTCAATCACGCGAACCGAGTTTGCCTATGTTATCTCCATCTGAATCTGTTCAATACAAAGAGGTCATCACTGAGCTTTTAAATAACGGAGCTATATCATGTTGTGAACCATGCGAAGGGCAGTTTCTTTCTAGTTATTTTCTTATCAAGAAACCAAACGGTAAAAATAGATTTATACTAAATTTAAAGCCTCTTAATAAGCATATTATAACAGAGCACTTTAAAATTGAAGACTTGCGAACAACTTTGAAATTAGTATCCAAGAACAGTTTCATGGCCACTTTGGATTTGAAAGATGCATACTTTTTATTATCAGTACACCCGTCTTATAAAAAGTACTTGAGGTTCAAATACGCGGGTAAACTGTATCAGTTTAATGTTTTAGCTTTTGGTCTAAATACAGCTCCTTTTGTTTTCACTAAATTACTGAAACCAGTTATGTGTTTACTGCGATCATTAGGCTATTTATCGTCTATATATTTAGATGATCTGTGTCTCATATCAAGAAATTATCATAATTGCTTAGATAATGTCCAACAAACGAAAAATATTTTAGAGTCCTTAGGATTTCTTATTAATGTCGAAAAGAGCTGTATGACTCCTAGGACTATATGTAAATATCTGGGTTTCCTGATAGATACGAAAAGATTCCACGTCAGTTTGACTGAAGAAAAACGATATTCAATAAAACAGGAGTTACAATTATGGCAATCAAAGACTCGTTGCAAAATAAGACACTTTGCTCGCTTGCTGGGAATCCTCACTTCATGCTGCCCTGCTGTCCAGTACGGTTGGATGTACACCAAGCAGATGGAAAGATGCAAATACCTTGCTTTGGAGAATGCAAATAGCTACGATAGCTACATGTCTCTACCGCAGTATTTACAGCAAGATTTTTCCTGGTGGTTAAAATCCATTGATGTTGCAGTCAATCCTATTAGGGAAGACAGCTTCTCTATTGAAATATTTTCCGATGCTAGCAAAAACGGGTGGGGGGCGGCATGCGGTGAAGAAACCGCTAGCGGTCAGTGGAGTACCTTAGAGTTGGTCCAACATATAAACTACCTAGAGCTTCTGGCAGCCTTCTTGGGTTTACAGATATTCGCTAAGGAGTTAAAAAATTGTCAGATTCTATTACGCATCGACAACACAACTGCTATTTCATACATCAATCGTATGGGTGGAGTTAGATTTCCACATCTAACTGAAATAACAAGATCTTTGTGGCAGTGGTGTGAAGCCCGCGAAATATTCGTATTCGCTTCATATATAAGTTCAAAGGAAAATGAAATAGCCGATGCGGAGTCTAGAAGATCTCATCCTGACACTGAATGGGAGCTAAAAAGTCATGTTTTTCGAAAAATTGCCCAAGTTCTGGGAAAACCGAACATTGACCTTTTTGCTTCCAGAATAAATAACAAATGTAAGAGATACATCTCATGGAATAAAGATCCCGGAGCATTCGCTGTGAATGCATTTACTTTAGATTGGAAAGGTCTCTCTTTTTACGCTTTTCCTCCCTTTGCGGTAATATTAAAGGTTTTAAGAAAGATTATTACTGATCAGGCCGAGGGTATTGTTGTGGTCCCTTATTGGCCCACACAACCCTGGTTTCCCTTATTTCAAGACCTTCTCTGTTCTGAAATAATTCAAATTAGGTCCTGTGATGTATTATTATCTGTTTCCAACAGCCTCACCAAGCTCCAGTTGATAGCAGGGAAGTTATCAGGACGGCACTACTAAAAAGGAGCGTGCCACCATCGGCACTAGATATTATGATAGCTTCTCTATCAAAAAATTCAATCCAGCAGTACGACGTTGCGATACGACGTTGGGTTAGCTTTTGTGAGAAGAACAATATAAATATATATGAGGCGTCAACTCCGATGGTAATTTACTTTCTTACTGATTTATTTCATTCGGGTTTACAGTACGGATCATTAAACAGCCATCGCTCCGCTCTATCATTGATCCTAGGATCGAGAGTAGGGTCTGATGACCGTGTTACTAGGCTTTTCAAAGGTTTCTACAGACTTCGCCCACCAACTCCGAAATACAACATCACGTGGGACCCATCCGTAGTTTTAGAATTCTTGTCTAAACGGTATCCCTATGATGATCTGATCCTAGAACATTTGACTAAAAAGACCGTCAGTTTGCTCGCTTTGGTAACGGCACATAGAGTGCAAACCATTGCAAAAATTAATATACGAAATATTATTGTCAATGATCAGCAAATATCAATAAAGATAGATGATTTAATAAAAACGTCACGCCCAGGTTCAGTTCAACCTTGTCTGAACGTTCCGTTTTATAAAGAACGAACAGAAATATGTCCAGCAGAAGCATTGCTAGCGTATATAGATAGGACAAAGTCTTTAAGAAACAATGAAACCAGCTTATTCATCAGTTTTAAGAAACCGCATAAATCAGTATCTACGAACACCATCAGCCGGTGGATAAAAGACACGCTATCAGCTAGCGGAGTTGACACTTCTATATTTTCTGCTCACTCTACGAGACATGCTGCCACCTCAGCCGCTCATAGAGCTGGTGTCAATGTTGATACAATACGAAATGCAGCGGGGTGGAGTGGCAACTCTACTGTCTTTGCCAGATTTTATCGTAGAGATATTCAATGTGCTCAGTCTGATCATTTTGCCATATCAATCCTAAATACTGAAACTGATTGATATATAAAGATATTGTATAGAATATAATATAACAAGTATATAAGTTATGTACTAACTTAAATTAATAGTACGGCTAAGGTATCCGTAATTTTGTTGTTGTTATAATCGTAACAAAACCTTTTGGTTATCTTTGTATACTATCTATATTGTTTGTTGATTATATATCAAGACGTATATATTATAATAATATACCTATATAAGCGTTTTAATATTTCACTATCTTTCAAAATCTACAATGTTTACTAATCTCGAAGGACGAAGCAATGAAGTATAATTAGAGATTAAACGAACTTACCCTAAGTGAAGTTCTATCCCAATTATACGAGTTGCTTCGTCCGAAGAGATTAGCTCCCTCCCAACCCTAGCATTAAGACCCCCTACTGGGTGAAATATTAAGAATCTAGGCAGGCAGGCTTTCAACTAAATGACTGTCAGTAAATGTGGTCGGGTAAGGAAGAAAACTACCCACAAAAAAAAAAAAAAAAAAAAAAAATGCAGGTTTTTTCTGCTTTTAAATAAGTGGTAGAAAGGCGATACTTTGACGTATTACTACAATGTTTACTAATCTCTTCGGACGAAGCAACTCGTATAATTGGGATAGAACTTCACTTAGGGTAAGTTCGTTTAATCTCTAAGTATATTGAATGTGAGCCGATAGATACATGGTGCATTATATGATGATGATTAAATATGCAGATTGTTTTGCGTAACGTAAGCTATACAGATTAATTAATAATAATAATAACACCAAACGGTTACGTACTTACAGTCTTGACCCCAAAATTAAGGATTTTTGTGTTATTAGCTTGCTGCGAACTCGCGGCGGTTGAATTATTCAACGTAGATTTTTTATAATAACCAAACCTAGGTACCTAGGTACTATCATACCGAAAGCTTCAACCCTACATTTTGTAGCCTGATATCATTTTACAATCGTTGGGCAACCATTAATTAGAACTAGGTAATATTGGAAGCGGTGATAGCCTAGTGGGCGAACCTCCGCCTGCCAAGCAGGTGGGGGTTCCAATCAAGTGCGGGCATGTACCTACCTTATGTGTTTCTTGCTATACATATCTAAACACGCTTAACAATCACTCGCCTTTTTATGAAGGAAAATATCGCGAGAGATCCAACATTCAAATGTTATCCACCAATCCGGACCGGACCCGCGTGGAGGATTATGGCCTAATCCTCCTCACGAAATAAAATTGATGGGAGAACCGCGCGTGCTCAACAGGGCGAATAGGAATTGATGATGATGACATAACATTTATCAGCAGTCAGACCTGCACACAGGCCATATTATTATCTATATTATATAATACTAGTTAAATCCTGCGACTTCGTACGCGTGGACTATAACAATGTGTGACGTCATTATGTCAACTACAACCTAAATAGTTGCCGATAGTAATTCCCATAGCCCGCGGAACGTACCGGCGCAGAATGTTGGATGCGATAACTAGGTACCTACCTATCCACTTTTTAGGAAAATTTTATAAGTCATCATTTATTTATAAAATGTAGGTATCTACACCGTTAACTTTCCGTTCTGTTAAAAACCAAAGTTACCAAACGCCGATATTCCCATCAATGCATGTGACAAATGCATGTAACAAACAAAAAAACAAGCATTCTAACAACCACATTTTTGGGTTTAGTGACCTTCAAATATAGTCTTCATAAATATTTTTCTAAAATATCTTCAATGTACCTACAGACTATTATAGACCTATAGACTACTAATAATACGATATAATCCTACTAATATTATAAACGCGAAAGTTTGTGAGTATGGATGGATGGATGTTTGTTACTCTTTCACGCAAAAACTACTGAATGGATTTTGATGAAACTTCACAATAATGTAGCTTACATATCAGAATAACACATAGGCTACAATTCATAAAGATATATTATTGTATTTTATCCAAACGCGGGTGAAACCGCGGGGCGCAGCTAGTATAATATACTTAATTATATGTGACAAACCCCCGGAAGAAGCGCTGTAGAGTTAGGTGGGGTAGGTGCTTGCTGCGCATATAGGCATTGAAGCAGACCATGTATCTGATCGCGTGGATTATGTTATCAAGTACCTAGTTAATACATCGGAGAGGGCAATGATGACTTGCTCAAGACCAGAATAACTAAACAACCAACTATTTGATATCACCTTGTCACGGTAAAAAAGCTTAGCATTTACTTATAAGTACCTATAACCATCAAAGAAGTAGCAAAAACACTTGACTTTGCCGTTAGATTTTAATTCAAGAGGAATAAATCACTTACTAGATTTATACGTTACTGCGTTGCTTGAAGAGTTTTTAGTTGGGAATGCACCAGCCAGGGTCATTGTGGTTAGAATTTGGTTTCTTAGGTAATCCTTGTTCAGCTTGTTCTTTTTGTAAAACGGTTTTTGCAATCATTATGAGATTCGCTAAATGTGCCAAAACCACATTAGACCACCTAGATACAATACCTATAATTATACTTATATAGTCTACCATCTACGGTACCGGGGCTTAAGGTTTTATACTACCTACTTATTTAGGTAGGTACCTACCTACCTTTACCGGGATACATTCACTAGAATAATTTTCCTAAAAAGGAGCCCCATATTTATTAAAATGTATGAAAAGAGTGCCACGTATTACTTATAATTATTATTATAGTCATCACCAACAAACATTTGAAATTTGGAACATACCTAAATCTCTACTTAATTTTTAGGTTAAGCTGCTGTAATTTTTAGCTATAGAAAATTGAATATCTAATGAAAATCTCCGAAGGATTTAGCACGTTTAGGTAGGTAGGTATACCTAGCTATTATGATCTCATGTAAAGGAAGGGTCGGGCCGACAGTGGGTTGCGTCACTGCATGGGTCCGCGGAACTCCTTCCGCTCGCCTCTAGAGCTGAGCGTCCGCGGCCACCGCGGCGGCGGTGGGAGACCATCGTTTCATATATAACGGCTACCCGCTGACCCCTCAGCAAGCAGTAACCACACAGCTGCATCATGAAGGTAATATTACTTTTACTAACTAGTTAGTACCTTCAGCTTTTAATTTTAATTAATAATAATCTGAATTAAACCCACCAGGCCATCCAAAAGGGATATTTAAACTGCTTGTTGTCCCTTAAAAAAATCCGTGATATGCTGTTTTATTAATTTACCAGCTGGATGACCGAGCTTTGCCGGGTATTTTTTTTTTTTTATAAATTGTGTTTTTTGGAAAAAAAAGTAGTATTATTATTCGCCAATAGATGTCAGGAAGAGTCATATTTTTCAGTTTAAATTGGGACTACTCAAACGCCTCCTTTTTGTTATTTTTCTTCCAAGTTTATGTTTAAGTTGATAAATCACGAATAAAATGACATTTTCTAAAAATGATTCCTAGCTAGATCGATTTATCGCCCCCGAAACCCCCTATATACTGAATTTCATGAAAATCGTTGGAGCCGATTCCGAGATTCCAATTATATATATTACTAGCTGATACCCGCAACTTCGTTCGCATTTTTATATAAAATGTAAACTGTTTAGAAAATCAATTGATGTCGCGGGGAACAGTTATAGGTAAGAATATATCTGTCTCTTTCTCTCTCCCTTTTCCTGTATCTTTCTCCCTCTCTAGCTCTTTTTCTATCTTTCTCCCTCTTTCGCTCTTTCTATCTCTCTTCCTCTACCTCCATCTCTTTCCCTCTCCCTATATCTCTATATCTTTCCCTATCTTTCTATCATTAATATCCCTCTCCACTCTCAATCTCTTGCGTTCCCTCTCCCTGCCCATCTCATCCATTATATTTATTTCCCTCACCCTCTCCGTCTATATCTCTTCCTTTCCCTCCTTCGCTCACTCCCTCTCCCTCTATTTCTATATATTTCGCACTCAATCTCTCTCACCTATTTCCCCCTACTCTCCCCTCCTTCTAGCCCCACTCTCCCCTCTTTCACTCCCACTCTCCACTCTTTCTCCCCCCACTCTACCCTCTTTCTCCCCCACTCTCCCCTCTTTCTCCCCCCACTCTCCCCTTTTCTCCCCCCCCACTCTCCCCTCTTTCTCTCCCCACTGTCTCATCTCTTTCTATTCACTCTACACTCTTTCTCACCCCACTCTCCCCTCTTTATCACCCCACTCTCCCCTCTTTCTCACCCACTCTCCCCTCTCTTTCTCCCCACTCTACTCTCTTTCTCCCCCCACTCTCCCCTCTTTCTCCCCCCACTATACTCTCATTCTCTCCGCTCTCCCCTCTCTATCTCCTCACTCTACCCTTTTTCTCACCCCACTCTCCCCTCTTTCTCCCCCCACTCTCCCCTCTTTCTCCCCCACTCTCCCCTCTTTATCCCCCCACTCTCCCCTCTTTCTCCCCTCACTCTCCCCTCTTTCTCCCCCCACTCTCCCCTCTTTCTACCCCACTCTCCCCTCTTTCTCACCCCAGTCTCCCCTCTTTCTCCCCCCACTCACCCCTCTTTATCCACCCACTCTCCCCTCTCTTTCTCCCTACTCTACTCTCTTTCTCACCCCACTCTCCCCTCTTTCTCACCCCACTCTCCCCTCTTTCTCCCCCCTCTAACCTTTTTCTCACCCCACTCTCCCCTATTTCTCCCCCCACTCTCCCCTCTTTTCCCCCCACTCTGTCAGCTTTCTCCCCCCACTCTCCCCTCTTTCTCCCCCCACTAACCCTTTTCTCATCCCACCCTCCCCTCTTTTCCCCCCCACTCTGTCAGCTTTCTTCCCCCACTCTTCCCTCTTTCTTCCCGCTCTCCCCTCTCTTTCTCCCCACTCTACCCTCTTCTCCCCTCACTCTACCATCTACTCCCCCTTTCCCCCCACTCTCCCCTTTACCCCACTTTCCCCCTTTCTCCCCCTCCTCCCATCGCACTCTCCCCCCTTAATTACTTTCCAATTTAAATTACGATCCGTTTAGCCGTTTATTGTGGTCCGTAGGGGGTGCATCTAAAGAATACCTCATAATTTCAACCCCCTTGCTTTTCCCCCTTTAGGAATGATTTTGCAAAAAAGCTGAAACTCGTATTTATTTATTTCTTACCAAAAGCCTAAATAAGAATTTTCAGATCCCTAACTTGAGGAATTATGGATTCCCCATACAAACTTTCAACCCCTATTTCATCCCCTTCGAGATTATTTTTTGAGACAAAAGATAGCCTATGTCCGTCTCATAGGTCCAATCTACCCCTATACCAAATTTCATCGAAATCGGTTCAGCCGTTTAGCCGTGAAAAGGTAACAAACAAACAGACAAACAGATATACAGATAAACAGATAAACAGACAAACAGATAAACAGAGTTACTTTCAGATTTATAATATTAGTATGGATACTATACAAGAATTGCTCATTTAAAGATATAAGATGTTTGCGTATCAGTGAATATTACCGAAATGTTGAGGATTTCTTCCTTTCATAATTGTTATTTATGACGCTGATTGATTGATTACGATAAACCATCTTGAGATATTTATTACAATCTTGATTTAATAATAGGTACCTATACCTTACCCTATTATTTTGCGCAATTTGCCTTTTTTTGTGCAAGGTAAATGCCTTAGCACTGCCCCCTCCGCTTGCGCAACTTACCAACAGCAACCCTAGAAGGTTGCATTAAAAAACAGATAACTGACAATTAGTTTGCTTAATTTGATGGTTAAGGGTTAGTTAGGGTCATAAAGGTCAGTTTTAAGACCTTATGGTTTTTTGTTATGCACCCGTAAACAAATCTTAGGTAACGAGTGATATTTTTTTATCAAATTAAATTCGGGACCATCGTTAGTTACCTATGTCTATGGCAAAATTGGTAGTTCTAGGCTGTGAGAATAGGTCACTTGTGAAATTTTTTAAAACGTCAATTCTATTGTTATCGTAGTAGAGATGACGATCTCATCTAGTCAATTAAATTAAGTAGGTAGGTAGCTTCAGAAATAGTAACAGCCTAAATGTGTTTGTATAATTATTACCAGTCTATTAATAAACCAGTAGGTACATAGGTTTTACATAGAATTGAATAAATTTTAATATAACAATATGAAATTCAATATTAAAAACAACACTATGAACTTCAAATACCTAGTCAGGAAATAATTAGGCCCCATCATACCAAAGTCTATCAAAATGACAACAGAATCGAATTAAAAATCCTATCGTGATTTTCTAGTAGCAGGAAGTGCCTACTTATTACAGCACAGCCTAGTAAATCTGTGCTACTGTCACTAGTGTACCTAATGCTAAAATATATATGTATAAATTAGGTAAATACTTACATTTTATTGTCAATTTCGCAGGTCTTCGTATGCTTATTAGCAATCGCCGCGATGGCGCACGCCGGCTTCCTTGGCGGCGGCGGTGGCAGCAGCGGCTGGTCGAGCGGCGGCGGCGGCGGCTATGGCGGTGGCGGTGGCGGCGGCGGCTGGAAGCTCGGTGGCGGTGGTGGCAGCAGTGGCTGGTCTAGCGGCGGCGGCGGCGGCAGTGGCTGGAAACTCGGCGGTGGCGGCGGCGGCGGCGGCCATGGCGGTGGCGGCGGCGGCCATGGCGGTGGCGGCAGCGGTGGACGTGAGTGTATTTCACCTCATATACCTAGACCACTTCTATACATAGTAGATCGTTATATATACGGTACCTATGTGCTAGTTGCAACATAAATCAACTCAATAACTTAAATACTCAGTACTAGGATACCGGAATAACTAGTCTCACGTACCTAAATATCTATCGTAGACTTTGTAGAGTTTACATATTGTACTCTATTAATTCATCCTCTTATTTCGTCGTCCACCTGTTGACCCTTTTATTTTACAGGTTTTTAAGACTCGATTATTTATTGGATATTGTTCTGCCTAAAGTGCTTACAAGAATCTTTACTTTATATTTAACAGAAATTAAAATCATCAAGATCATAACCACTGGCGGAGGCGGCGGCGGCGGCGGTTTCGGTAAGTCAAAAACAAACTATTTTCTCACATCTATCGGACAAAACAATTATCTAGAGAAGACTGTAGGTAGGTACATTCTCCAGGCGAATGACGCCGGTAAAGTAAACAAATTCTAGATACAATCTAAAGACTGCGCTCAAAGTGTAGAGGCCGAAGATCGTAGCACTGGGGTCATCCATTCGCCAGTCACGGTATATCTACGAATGTCGTAACCATCTGTCCTTATGCTCCGCTACGTTTGACCGGACATTAGATTCGTTTGTGATAATAACTAACGTTTTGTGCAATCTTCAAATTACTGTAATCTATGTTAGAAAGGTAGATCTTAGGTAGAGCATCCCAGTCAAGGTTCGTCAATTACCTAAGTAGGTACCAAACAACAGTAAAATTTTCGGTCATTTCAAAAATTTACGAAGGTCAGTGTGGTCGTAAACTATTCTCTCATGATAATTATTATTTTGCATCATAAAAATGTAGAAACATGAAATTGTATTTCTCATCACTCATTCTTCTAACCCTGAATAAACAATAAAGTATTTTTCTAAAAAAACGTTTACAATAATAATAAAAATAAATGAACACACGATACAAAATGTTACCGTATCAATGAATCGTCTTTGTTTATAGGAGGCGGTCACGGAGGTTGGTCCGGCGGTGGCAGCAGCGGCGGTAGCGGCGGTGGCTGGAAACTCGGCGGCGGCGGTGGCAGCAGCGGCTGGTCTAGCGGCGGCGGCGGCGGCGGTGGCTGGCCCAGCGGCGGCAGCAGCGGTTGGTCCAGTGGCGGAGGGGGCGGTGGCTGGAAGTCCGGCGGCGGCGGTGGCAGCAGCGGCTGGTCTAGCGGTGGTGGCGGCGGCTCCTCCGGTTGGTGGTGATTACCCCACAGTGTGATACATAGTACAATTTACGATCTAATACAATGATACCTCCTATTCATGTTTTTAATTTTCTAGTTCAGTATACATCCAAATTGTTTAGACTTACCTTTTGACATGTTTTTAAAACTGAGAAAGCATCAAAGTACATTAGCATTTACTTTGATGCTGTGTCAGTTTTAAAAACTATACTACTCTATATTCTTTATAGTTACAGAATTTGTATGTTATTAGCGTAATGAAAATCATGTTTTATCTCACTAATTATTGCCAGTCATCTGTGATTCTGTGATGGACCTCGTGGGGCTTTCAAGTTGCATAATCTTTTCAATGAAATCACACCAAAACAACTAAGACTCTACTTTAAAAAAATTACATATTATCTACTAGTAGGTACCTAAATAGAGATATGAAATATGCAAGAACATATATTAAGGGTTCCTTATTACTACAATGTGAGTGATTGGTCATTCATCATTAAAGAACAGAACTATGAATAAAATAAAATCACTTACTTTAATCTATAAATAAGTTACACAAAAAATATCTAAAATTTAACAATCACAGGAACAGATTGTTCTTAGGATCTACATTGTATTGTAAATTATATCATTTTTTCATTGGTTTCTTCTTTGAACTGGGTGCTTTTTTCTGTCTATTTGGATTGTAGTTCTCTTTTTCTGAGGAATCAGTGCTGGTGGGAGTGAAGCCTCGCGCAGCACGCCTCGGCCTCTTACTGTGCTCTCCTAAATTCTCAATATTTGCCAGGATTCCATAATCTCTGCAAACAATGTAAAACAAATTAGGTACTATATCTGTCATAGATTCAAACCTTCATTCTTTAGTAAAATATTTAATCGGGAATTAACAGAACTTATAAAAAGCTTACATTTCATCACAGGATCTATGTATATCTGCTGTTACCTCCAATGAGACTCTTGGTTCAGGATCTCCATCACTGTCTGATTCTTCAATTATAACATTGCGAGTTTCATTTACGGATTTGATTCTATTGTTTATGTCACCCTCATTATGTACCTTTATATCATCATTAAACAAATCTTGACTTTGTTTAATGCATGCTGACATTTCATTAACAAATCCTTTAGTATTGTCCAAGTTCATATTCAGATTACCATTCAATATTTCTTTATTAACAACATCTGTTTGTACTTCAACAGATTGCTTGATGTTTATATTATTCTTAGTATTTTCTACATGTGTTACTTTTATAATGGCTGTAAAACTTCTATTCTCAACTGTAATTGATACATCTTTATTAGGCTCCACTATACAAATATCAGATTGATCAATATTAATTCCACTGCAATCAATACATTTCTCTGAAAGGTAACCTTTTAAGTAAAATGGCACTTTTGTTGGACACTCAGGTTTAGCATCAACAGTTTCTTCATTATCACCTTGATCCCAGAGCAATTCATTTGCTTTGGAACTGACTGTAGATACATGATCATCTTCTATCTTGTTCTCAGCCTCATGGACTGCGAGCCAAGCATTATCATCTTTGTCAACTCTAATACTTTGTGAATCATCTATAACAATGACAGCCTCATCCTCCATACCTATACCACTCTCATCATGAACAGAAGCTTTAGTACTATTAGATATATTCAAATATTTTGAGGTATCCAATTTTACAGTTAAACTGTTTTCATCTATAGGCTTCTTCTGCTGCTTTTTCTTCTTTACTGGTGTTAAATGCTTATCTATGAGTTTTTGATTTTTAACAACAGACATAGCAGTTTTGGTATGTTTTCTCTTTCTACTTGATTTCTGTACTGTAGCATTTTCAAGAACAACATTTTGTTTTTTGATGGCACTAGAATTTCTTCTCAAAATTTCATCATTTGAATTTAAATCAGCAAAAGGTTTTCTTACATATTTCTTTAGCCATCGCTCTACATTTCCACTCTGCTGCTCCATTGTCTGATCCCAAAGTGTTGATACTTCTTCGCCAGGAAGTTGTGACAATTTATTTTCCTTGTTACTTTTAATATTCTTGAAGCTTTTTCGTTTGTTGTAATATTTAGTGGGAGCTTGGATGCAATCTGGGAAGAGTTCTTTTTCAACTTTTAATTGTTCTGATATTCTTTGCCTTTTATAAACTGCAACAAAACACTATTTTTATTTAATTCAGAAATGTACAGTAACAATTTGTGGTCTAATGTTTAATCTACATTATTTCTATATGTAGTAGAGGACATGATATTATTCACTTTTAGGAGGTAATTATTACACATAATAAAGATTGTCTTGAAGTAATCCAAGCACAGTGCATGGGTAGGTACATGACCTACTTGGATAGACCTAAGTTAAAAACACATTAATTTTATTGTTTCACTTTCTCTACATAATAATATGTACCTATGTACTCTATATAGGCACCTATATTATCTACCATAGATAGAAGTTTCAGTTCTGGAGACAGTGATTCTATGTACAATATAGCTAGATAAAGAAATATACTACAGGGGAATAAAAGTTACCATCTATATGAAATTCATTTTGAAAAACATTCAGTAGATTCACAGCATTTTCAGCTCTCTGAGTAAAGAGTTTGTCCGCCACTGGTCCTCTAGATGGGTTTCGTGGCGGTGTGAGGCAAACAGAACAATCTGCTGCCACAACTACACATTCTTCACAGCATGTATGACCACAAGGATATCTCATACGAGTTCCATCTTTCTTATCACTAAAACAATTTAAAATATTATTTAATCGTAACTCCTCATCTATAAAAAGCTCAAACAGTAAACTTTCTAAACTTTCTTTACCAAACAGCGCATCGAATGTTGTCAACAATATTTTTTAAGTGTTCTACAGCCGCATCAATGTTTATGGATGTATACATGTCATGAATTTGGGTCTGAATCAAGGAATACCTCTTTAATAAATCAATCAATGAACACGATAAATACAATGTAAACTGTAATGTAAGTAGGTAGGTAAATAAACTTTACTGCAAGTTCTTTTCACAAATGAATGAAAAATTAATTAAAAACTAGTCGAGCCTCAACCAAGTGTCGACGTTGAACTTTTTTTTTTATTATACTTATTTTGACAAATTTGACAATGACATTGATATAAAGATATTTCACTTTTTGTTTTACTTTGCCACAGATAATAATATAGGTGCCTATATTACATAAATAATAAGATAATTATGTTGTAGGTACATACAACTTCTAGCATATTACTTGAAGCTGTAAAACCCATGTCATTTACCTACATGGCATTACTGCGAGAATTCAATGCTCGAAAGTTTATTGAGACTGGGCTAAGTACCTACTGATCCACTGACGACGACAGTACGACGGGTCTCCTCTCATCTCACTTTCTTGAGGAGGATTAGACCATGATCCATAATCCATGGATTGGTGGATACTAAACTTAATAGGTACATCTCCGAAATAAATATCGGGCCTGTGGGTTTCCTCAGCCCTCACGATGTTTTACTTCACCGAGAACCACGACTAATAATAGGTAACTATGTAAATACTTAATTTATTAATCGTTTTCGAAAAATTATGTCGAGTTCGATATGTAACATAATTGATTTTCGATTTTTCAAACGAATACGATTTTACCACAGACAGCACAGATTATAGGATACAAGAAAAGAATGAGGAGTTTTGGCGGGAATCCGATAGTGAGACGTTGTTGGTTTTATATTATTTTCTCAAACTTGTGTTTCTTCGAGTGTTAATGTGTAATATTGGTGGAATATTAATCATTAAGTGTTCGTTAACGTGCACGAGTGTAGGCAAATGATATAAACTCAAAAAGCGTGTCATTTCGCATTTTTTCCAAAACTCCCAGGAAGTTTCAGTAGAGCATCCACTACTTTACTGAATCGTGACTGACGATGTAAATAATTGACTAAACTACTTGACCACGATTGCTATAATACTTCTGTGACTTTCTTAATGTGAAATAAAGAAATACTTAAAATAAAATACTTGACACTGGATATATGCACAAACCGTGCGAAGCCATAACTAAAAAAAAAAGAAAAGAATGAGTACCTACAGAAGTACAGACAGATCCACCCTCCCTTGCTTGACTGGCGGGCGGGCGGAAGAGTGTTCACAACTTAGGGTATTTTCCCATAAATTAGGGGATTTTTGACGCCTAGGATGATACTTTTTGGGGGAAATATTTGACAGTATGTTGATTATCACAAAAATATAAAGGTTGAAGCAACATGAAAACAAACGTTTTTGTGGGAGGAACTTATGATTCGTTAGTGCAGAAGGTTGAAAAGAGTGAAAAATAAATGTTGTAATATTAAATAACAGCTATCTGACCTACCTACACAGAATTGGCATAAAATATTTTAATAAATGACGTGGAGTTACTGTCTATGCAATATAATATTTTATATTATTTTCGACCTACCACTCAGCCGTCCCTGACACGCCGCACAAGTAGTGGTGTAAAGTAGCGTTGAAGATTGCTACTGTGTAAGCTTGCAAAAACTTAAACTTATAATAATAATAATAAAACTGACAACGTCTTTTAACTGGTTTAATTTATTTGTGTTCCACTTTTTACGAAAAAACTGTGAGAATTAATAATAATTGGTAGAATTATTTAGGGTATTTGCCACTAAGTCTAGGGAAAATTAATTTCTAACGGTTGGCAGCACTGGCGGGCGGGCGGGCGATTGTTATTTGCGTAGCGGCTTGACCGACCGGCTTGCTTGAATGTTTATTGTGAATTTTCAAATTGATCCGCTAACCGGAGAATGTAAATAAACAATGTCAGCAATATCGGAATACAAACGCTATTTTCCTATTGATCATTTGCAGAAAGTATGTAACATATTTGAAGAACAACTACGTAGTGACAAAGAAGCAGATTTGGCTTTATTTTCTATAATCGTTGGAGCCGTTGAAAACAATCTGACGAATGTTAAAAACACCGATAAAGATGTGAATTTAGCGGGAAATAAATTTGTAAAGATGAAGTTTCCATCTGTAGACTGGGACGAAGTCCGCTCGCTGCACGACCGGTTTGCATCGCTCATGCGAAGCGGTGTCGACTCAAAACTTTTAAGCGGGACATTCGCAACACGCGACTTGGTGAAGAGAGTGGCTGATGTGGTTTGGAACTCTTTGACCCGCAGCTATTACAAAGACAGAGCGCATTTGCAATCTATTTACAGTTTCTTGACTGGGAACAAACTTGATTGTTTTGGTGTTGCATTCGCCGTGACTGCTGGGTGCCAAGTGTTGGGTAAGCACGACGTCCACCTCGCCCTGTCGGAAGACCATGCATGGGTCGTGTTTGGCAAAGATGGTTCAGAGACAGCAGAAGTAAGCATATTTATTATTTACCTACTGGTTTAGTAATTTTCCCTGTAATAAAATGGATATGAGGATACAGTAGTTTTCAATAGTATAGCTACTAAATAGCTATGTATCTATACCTATAGTCAGTGAGTACCTAATATTTCTCAGGTGACATGGCATGGGAAAGGTAATGAAGACAAAAGGGGCAGATCAGTTGGTGACGGGGTGCTGGCTCGTTCCTGGCTATATGTTGCTGGCAAGCCGGTAGTGTGCACCCGTGTGATGGAACTGGCTGCACTAGTCTCGTCCATCAACCCAACACTCACCCCCACCATTGATGTCCATGAGGTGGCTCAAATGCAACACCGTCTGCTGTGGCTGCTGTATGATGGCGGTAAACTTCATATTTTTTTTAAATATTATAAACGCGAAAGTTTGTCTGTATGGATGGATGTTTGTTACTCTTTCACGTAAAAACTACTGAATGGATTTTGACGAAACTTCACAACAATATAGCTTACATATCAGAATAACACATAGGCTACAATTCATAAAAATATATTATCGTATATTATCCAAACGCGGGTGAAACCGCGGGGCGCAACTAGTTTTTAAATATTTCTAATCTATTTAACTGCACTTTGACAGACATAAGGTCCATTTACACACAGTAACTTTAT
This sequence comes from Hylaea fasciaria, assembly GCA_905147375.1. Taxonomy (NCBI): domain Eukaryota; kingdom Metazoa; phylum Arthropoda; class Insecta; order Lepidoptera; family Geometridae; genus Hylaea; species Hylaea fasciaria. Next base: position 7,072,979 of record LR990201.1, read on the forward strand.
TATTTCTAAAAGGTTAGTTACTGTTTTCTATAGGCAAAATAACCTTTCGGTAAATAGCTCTTTAGTTGAAGAAGAGGAACAATAGTTATTTAAGGGTCTGGGTAGAGGCCAGTGGGCCAGTGGAAACTGGGTATATTATTAGACTTTATAAACTTATCTTAAGGTGCTTAATGCAAAGTTTGTAAGTATTGTGTAAATTTGTGTAGTAAATACCTTGGCATAACTTCATGATGTAAACACAGTTTACGCTAAGAACTCCACCAGAGGATTGCATTTGGCTTGACTATGATGATCATTAATGATGATGAAATGTTTTTGTTTCAATACTATGCTATATGAGCATAGATATTTGTGGAACCTCACTATATTACTTAATTAGTCATAGAATATAACTCGTTACACACATGCATAATTACTCGCAGGTCACTTGGATACCTACCCAATGGCTCTCGGAAATCTTGGGGATTTGGATGAATACATCAGGATAGCAAACTGTCCGGGTGATGCGGAACTTCAGTCAGCATCAAGCAACCTTAATAACACTAGGCCTGATGGAACTACAAGACCAGATTCCGCTGCGTTGTATGCGCAGGCTATTAGATCATCGAGAACACACTATGAGGACAGACATGTGTATCCGTACACCTTCCAAGGAGGATACTATCACCGCCACAAAATGTATAAAGAAGCATTCCATGCCTGGGCTTGTGCTGGGGATGTTATACGGCAGTATGTATAACTTTTATTCATTTATTCTTTACATTTAGTATGTTTACAATCTATTAGGGGACCGTACCAGGATTAACTTCTGGGGCCTGAGTTCATAATATTTGATTCCTATAATTGCTTCCTTATTATGCTGAGATCCATGTGAACTGGGTTTAATCAGTGTTCAATTTGTTATAAATAGCCTTCATTTCAAGCATCTTAAACAATACTTAGCTATCTAATTGAATTAACTTTTTAGTTACAATTACTCTCGTGATGATGAAGAGATATACAAAGAGTTTTCTGAAATTGCGAATGAACTGATACCCCAACTAATGAAAGCAGAGAGCTCGGGCCACTCGGCAAGATCTATTTTAAAAGATCCAGAATGTTTTGCATCATTATTAAGGTGAGAAAATGAAATTTAAATAAAAAATAATTGAAAAGCCATTATTTCTAATTTTGTCCAGCAAAATGAATGAATACAAGCAAGGCTGTTTCAGATTTTACGACGGCATATGTAAATGGGAAGAAGGCAGTCAAACTCCCATTCTCCACATCGGCTGGGCGAAGCCTCTCGTTAGCACCATATCCAAGTTTGACGCGGAGGTCCGGGCGCAGGTCCACATCGTGTCCAAGCCCGACACCGGGGACGACATGGACGACTCCAAGGATGTCGACGAGAAGGCCGCCGAAGGCGACAGTAACGGCAATTGGAATAATGCGGAAAACACAGAGATGAGCGTTCGGGAACAGCTCACGGCGGCTGTGAACAGTCGCCCGCGGGTAACTCTGTACAGCCATAAAATGGCTGCTTTGAAACCTTTGCTTCTGGCTGAAAGGTTAAACACACACGCGTTGCAGCTGCAGCTCACTGCGCAGAGCCAGCTGCAGCGGCCGCAGGCGCCCGCGAAGAGGCGGGACGACGACGACCAGTGCGTCGCGACGCCGACGGCGCGCGCCAAGCGAGCCCGACGCGAGCGCTAAACAAACCTGATATCATACAAACTATTGTACAAGGAAGAAAACAATATTATGACAAAGTAGAAAAGCGATAAAATTATTTTTCTCAATTTTGAGGCGTATTTCTCGAGAATTAGTGATAATATGTAAGTATTAAAATGTGCATTTACGTATGTAGTTCCGGTACAAATACCGCTAGTTATGTAGGTAATTACTCCTATTATTAATATTATGCTTTGCTGTTTCGATGTAGAAGGTGATAGATGCTTGTTAAATCAGTGTCGATATGCTTATGTAAAATTTTATGGTTGTTCTATGAAATCAGAGAGTAAATATTACACATTATCACAATAACTATGAATAATGTTAAATAATAATCTATTTTATATGTATATCTGAAGAGTCAAAGTACAAGTCTTGTTGTATATTAAAATAATTTGTAAGTTGTTTTGTACAAGCTTGTTAAAAATGTACTTAATATTGTGATAATTACTGTGTATGTAATTTCGCGATCAAATGGTAGAATCGTATTTATCTATTGTGCACTAGTTATACATAGATGTTTAGCTTGTTCCCCAAGAAACTAATGCTGTTGATTTTTTAAATTTTTGAGCTCTCATTTTAGTGCTTTAACTATTTTGACCTGAAGGATGAAAGGGCATCATCAACTGAAATAAACAGAGCTGGTTCTCTATTTAAAGAAGTACGTAGGTACATTAAGTTTCTAGTGAATTTGGCACTAGCTGAAAACTTAGGCTTACTTTAGTTAATGCAACAGTACCGTCTCTGTAACCTGTTGAAACTGTTATGTTAAAAGCTATTTTATTAATTATTTACAATTCTACAGTATTTGGTAAGGCTCTGGATTTTACTTGTTTTACATACTTTGTACAGGGTAGATGAATAAAGTATGTAACTATGTATATGAAACTTCATTTTTTTTTGTGAACCCTATGAAACTTCCCTGTTTATTAGTTACCAAAGTTTTACTAGCTGTAACGTCTGTAACTAGTCTGGTCACAGACTAGAATTACATAGGTAGGTGCATGATAATAATAATATTAAGGTAAACCTGAAAAAAGGAGGTCCCACGTGGGACGGTATTCCTATCTACCTACAGTCCTATCCTATGAATAATTAATGAAAAAAATAATAATTACATAAGAAGTTATATAGGTACCTACTTATTTTATTTATTTTTTGCTCTTTCTTTTTTTTATGAAAGTAAAAATAATTTTCCATAAAAGGGAAGGTGCTGTTTGATGGGACGATGCTACATCGCGTCACATCGCATCGGATCGCTTAACATATTTTCTAGTTGTATGTCTGTCTGGTGGGTTCCCTCCCAACGAGTCACACCACTGATCCGGTCACAGAGTGACTCGTTAGGAGTTTTTTCCCATCGAGTTACACTGTTACACTAGTAACACACTTCTTTACAAAAAAGTTGCAGCAGTTGTAACAGTTTGTATATAAATTACGCATCACGTTGTTTGTGCGCGATGGACTACATAAACCGATTTTAATTAAATTTGCACAGTGTGCAGTTTGATCTAACTTGAAAGATAAGGTAGCTTTATGCTTATATAGTTGCATAGGTGGTAGGTACTTAGATAGGTATAGGGTAGATACCTAGGAACCTACCTAATTAGAAAGATACCATGCCTCGTAATCTCATGTTTTGAAAGAAACGTGTGTTGTGTACGTGTACGTGTCATAGTCGACAAGTCAAATTCTGTCAAATCATATAGAAGTTTTGGCGGGAATCCGAAAGTCAGACATTGGTTTTCTATTTTTTCCTCAAACTTGTGTTTCTTTGAGAGTTCATTCAATGTGTAATATAAGTAGAATTTAGTCATTGACTGTTCGGTAACGTGCACGAGTGTGGGCAAATTATATAAACCCAAAAAGCGTGTCACTTTGCATTTTTTTCCAAAGCTCCCAGGAAGTTTCACACTGCAAGAAGCATCCACCACTGTACTGAATCGTGACTATGACTATGTAAATAATTGACTTGACCACGAAGATTCTTTTAGTGCTATAATTTTCCTATTGTGAAAATAAGAAATACAATAACTAGGTACGTCACTGGCCAAATGCACAAATCATGCGATGTCAAAATAATAATAATAAGTCCCCGGTCGTGTCGTGTCCGTTCAACAATCAGTCAAAAATAGAAATATCAATAGTAGAAAGAGTTTTGGCGGGAATCCGATAGTGAGACGTTGGTTTTGTATTATTTTCTCAAACTTGTGTTTCTTCGAGTGTTAATGTGTAATATTGGTGGAATATTAATCATTAAGTGTTCGTTAACGTGCACGAGTGTAGGCGAATGATATAAACTCAAAAAACGTGTCATTTCACATTTTTTCCAAAACTCCCAGGAAGTTCCAGTAAAGCATCCACTACTTTACTGAATCGTGACTTTGACGATGTAAATAATTGACTTGACTACTTGACCACGATTGCTATAATATTGCTGTGACTTTCTTAATGTGGAATTAAGAAATATTTAAAATAAAATACTTGACACTGGCTATATGAACAAACCGTGCGAAGCTATAACTTAAAAAAAAATATAGTAGAAGAATATTGATAGGTCTTCACTCTTCATTCAAATAAATTATTTTTTTATAATATCATACACTTACCCAAAGATAATACAAACGCTACCTACGCTAGCACTTACCTACCTATCCTTATATCCTATAAAATAATTTATTGCACAATTTCGCTAAATTCAATCGCTGTTGTTGGATGGATATTTTTATGTAGGTAACTCTATCTGAAGCAAAGCCATTCGTCAATGATGAAGTCTCACTGATCTACTTATCCTGTGTGTTGTGTAGTGGGTTATCGATCGATACACCAAAAACGTAATTATTTGTGCTACGTAGTTACTTAAGCTAAGTAACCTAAACTTTATGAAGTGAACCTAACCTTGGGGCTTGGCGTGGTTAGTTCCAAGACAATTTTATTGTGCCTACATTATTCTTATTTGTGGTTCCAATGAAATCTAATTATTCTATAAATCCTAATGAGAAACAAATGAAGCGGTATAAGAGGAAGTATAAGTTTATGATACGACAAATTAAAGCTCTAATTTTGGTAAGTAAACTGAGGTACGCTGATAACGCTGAGCTATAAGTAGGCACCTATATTAGGCTTTTGTATAGTAACTGAAGATACTACCTATGTTAAAAAAGCTTAAATCATAATAATTATACAATATAAAAAATAAATTAATAAATGTAGAACTTGACCAGTTTTATAAATTCAATACATTTTTACTTCACAATATCTTTTGAATGGAATGATTGATTTAAAGAAAACATAAAGTAATGTACAGGTACTGAAACGGTCCCAAATATAAAGCTATTTATCTAGGCAAAGATAAAAGAAGAGTCACATGTTTCATCTCGCCATCACTCGAGCTAGATCCATACGGACCAGAAAGCGGCACAAGAGTTAAATAGTTTTATATGTACTTCTAAGTATAAGCACCTTATTTTTTATTTTGATTACAGGAAAATGCGGCACTCTGCGATGAAGTGGCAAGAAATCAAGAAAGTATTAGTATTGTGAAGGATGAGAGAAAATTTCTACTTCACAAGCTATTGGAGTATGAGAATGAAGCAGAGAACGCACAATCACACAAAAACAAAAAACATTGATACCTACTCTTCACAAAACAGCTGCAGTAATTAGCAGTTTTTATAAAAAGATCTTTGCAGGCATCTGTTTATATATATATTTACAGTACTTACATAAGATTTGATTACAGAAATATGCAGTGATGTCTAAAGAAGTGGCACAACATCAAGTAGATGCCAACCCACCTATTAATTAAAGTATTGTCACATAAAACCTAATAAATACCCTGGGTAAACTAGGGCAAGAAAATAACTGCGGTGGTCTGGTCTGTACAGACCATGTAACAATTAAATAATTATCTATTGTGTCTGGCATTAGTTATGTACTCAAAGGATTCATATTTAATATCTTTAATGTATTCACCATTTTTTCTTTTGTTTCTTATTCAAAAACTATTAGAATAGAATGATTCGCAGCACAATTTTCAGACTTAGAATATAAACATAAACACTTTCCAAACAATAATATTATGTGTAAAATAAGATTTCCTAATAAATAGACTTGAAAGATTGCTTCTTGGTTTTAATTTTGCTCTCGATGAAAATATTGAACTATCAAGTTTCTTCCTCATCTTCATCATCATCATCGCCAAATGATAAAACTGGCTTCTTTTGCTTAGGTGATTTACTATCATTGGTACATTTTCGTTTGCTTCCTTTGGAATCATTTGAATTTTTGGGCTTGTAAATTATGCGTTGACTCAGGTCAGCTTTAGTTTGTACTTCTATTTCTTCTAGTCGTTTTTGTTCTGTCTCTGCTTCTTCAGCAGTAAGGTCACCTTTTTTAATGACTACAACTTGAGGTTTTTCACTGTCTTCATCGTCAACAAAGTCTCTATCATCATTTTCAAGTTCATCAAACTTGTGATTTCGATCGTCGTATCCAGCTTGTTTCTTAAACACTTTGAGGAACGCTGGATCTTCAGGTTTGATGTAATTAACGCTACCGTAGAACCTTGCAACATTGCCCGCTTTTTTACTATTTTTTAAGATAGCACAAAAAGGATTAGCTTCATTCAAAATGTAAATATGCAGTTATACAAAGCGCAATTAAAGGAATGTATATATCCAAACAAATAGTCATTATGTTAAATATATACGGATAAAATTACGGTCAAAGAGGCGGGCAACTTTATCAGCCATTTCTTACAACATTGCTCACCTTGAATATTCGAGAAACCGTAAGCTCTATTGCTCTGATAATAAAATATATCTTGAGGAATGGTGTAAAGATGAAAACCCAGTTGACAACAAGCTAAAATACCTTATAGTTTTTTTTTAAATGAGGTGGGCAACTTTGTACTACCCTCCAGATCTACTTTCATACAAAGTGATGTGAGGTGCTAGGGCTGCTACAAAAGAAAAATCTTAATATTATATTTTTGTAGATTTATTTAAATTTATTATTACAAACAATGAAAAAAATATATTAAATAAGTAGGTAGGTAACTAGGTAGTACCTACCTATCAAGATATTACGTAGGTATCAATTTATACAATTATGAAAATAAAGAACAAAACTAAACTTGCACCTTGGTATGCCAAACTTATTATACCTAGTTATCTCTTTGTTCCTACTTAGTTAGGAATTGTAAATACAATTCAAAGCAATAGCTTAGGAAGTTATTGAGGTACCATAGGTACTTACCTACCTACTTAATATATTTTAGACTGCCACCATATTCTTCTCAAATTAAGTTAATACCTGGGTAGGTACCTATTATGTAATAATTACCTATTATTTATTATTATAATTAGTATGTACTTATGCAGAATTTTCAATTTCTAAAAGTGTCAACCCTAACACCATTTTTGCGGTGGGCAATGTTTCAAACTCTTTGCTGCGGAATGTCTCACTACTTTGCCCAGTTAAATTTCTTCGTAATAAAGCGACCTACAGCACAGAATAAGGAATTAAACTCATCGCCAATAAAGCGTTTTTAAGCACATGCAACTTGACTCATCTGAAACAAGTATTTTGGGAATAGCACGGTAAAATCTGCGACACGGAATTGACACCACCTTCGACTACCCCTACTTTGATGGCCGCTGTCAGGAAATTCAGCGAAGTTAGGAACAGAACTAATAGCTTGTATTGCCTTAAATATGTCTGAGATTTACCCAAACACTCAAAACTGTTGCTATCTTATAAACTAAATTTACCACGACAACTTTTGTTTATTTTTCGGGTTTTGGCAAAGTTGTACTGCAAAGGCAATGTTGTAAGGTTCTACGGTACGCTTTTTGTTCATTGTGATATCGTATTTATGGCAAATATTGTACCTAACCTATGAGACTGAGAGCAGGAAATAATATAGGTACCTAGGTACTATGAGAGAGATGAGATAAGACAGAACAGAACAATAAATTGTATTTTATTTTATTTTAGTTATGGCTTCGCACGGTTTGTGCATATAGCCAGTGTCAAGTATTTTATTTTAAGTATTTCTTAATTACACATTAAGAAAGTCACAGCAATGTTATAGCAATCGTGGTCAAGTAGTCAAGTCAATTATTTACATCGTCAGTCACGATTCAGTAAAGTAGTGGATGCTTTACTGAAACTTCCTGGGAGTTTTGGAAAAAATGCGAAATGACACGTTTTTTGAGTTTATATCATTCGCCTACACTCGCGCACGTTAACGAACACTTAATGGTTAATATTCCACCAATATTACACATTAACACTCGAAGAAACACAAGTTTGAGCTAATAATACAAAACCAACAACGTCTCACTATCGGATTCCCGCCAAAACTCTAAATTGTATTTATTGTATTATTCTGGTGAGGGTGAGAGAACAGTCAAACAAAACAAAGTCATAGTCAACGTCAAAAATGCAAGGCAAAGTTGACATATTGACATACCGACTGCCGATGACCAACTCTACCTCAAATGACCTCAATCTAATCCAAAAAAGTTGAAGATGACTAGGTAGCTAGGTAGATACCTACCATCCATAGTAAATCTATGCTAGGTAGGTACCTACCTACTTAATTATGACTTTCCTCATAGACGTAGTTTCAAGAAATAGACTTGACAATAGCGTATACCCGAAAGGGACACGCCTTAGTTAGCTGCAATGTATAAATCTGATAAACTGATAAATAAATTTAATACACGTCTAAATGCACAAACAGTGCGAAGCCAAAAAAAAACTTTACCCTTCTCTCTTTCTAAGATGACATTGATAAATTAGAAAGAGTTGAAGTTGACAGTTTGACATCACCATTATATTTTACTTTTTTAGTTTTGGCGTAGCTTGGCTTGTGCATTTAGCCACTGTCAAGTATTAAAATATTTATGTCATAGCATTATAGCTCATTTATGCATCATAGCAATCCTCGTGGTCAAGTAGATAAGTACCTAGTCAAAGTCACGATGCAGTAAAGTGGTGGATGCTTTATTGAACATTCTTGGGAGTTTTGGAAAAACTGAAATGACAAGTTTTTTGGGTTTATATCATTTGGCCACACTCTCGTGCACGTTAACGAACACTCAATGATTAATATTCTAGGTACTACCAATATTACACGTTAACACTCGAAGAAACACATGTTTTAGAAAATAATACAAAAGCAAACGTTTCTTTTCCGGATTCCCGACAAAACTCAGAGCATTGGTGAGCACTATCCACAATCCACAGGCAGACCGGACAGCGGCCTTTGCAGACGGCACAGATACCTATTTATATTTTGGCACCGCACGATTATAGTGAATTAGTGTCTTTGACGCAAAAGAAATAAATACAAAAAAATAAAATTAATGCCTAGGTAGTAGGTACCTACCTAGTAGGTACCTACGCTTAGGAATGTTTTCAGCCAGTCCTACCTAGTCAGTCAGGTAGTCAGACACTGACCTGCTAGTTTAGCTGCGTCCCGCAGTATTACCAGCTTTTTTCTGAATAACAATTAGGTACCACCTACCTACCCAATATACCTGAATAACAATTCTAAATTTTATCAGAATTGGTCAAGCAAGCTGTTTAAGCGTGAAGATGTAACAAACGTCCAAACGCAATCATAAACCTTCGCCTTTATATATTTGTAGGATATAATAAGGATCACATCTGATAAATGTATGTGATCGCGCGGCGAGAGTTTGGCTTTGACCTTCGGGTGGAGGGGATTACTGCGCATGGGTACATATCTAACCAGATAGAAACAAAAAATAATAGGTAGGCATAATATTATATATATTTAGAGTAGAAAAACTTTTATTACCCGTGAACCATACATAATAAATGTGTATCTCCAAGGCACAGGTAATTCTGCATCACTGCTTCGTCGGAAATCAAAGTCAGGAAATAGGTAACATTTTTATTTTTTAAACTGTTAATAAGTAGGCACTTCATAGGCTACTTACTTACTTACTGTTTATTGACTTTGTATTACTCGATCGACCAAAGGGGGGCTTATTATTGGTTACTAAATAATGTGTTCCCGTGGTGTTCCTACTCACATTGTCACCCATGTATCCGTATTGTTGGCATCGGTTTTCCATGTAGTTGAGCCAGTTGCTGCACTGATAAGCTAGGAAGGCTGTTGGAGTAGTAATCGATTCCGCGAAATAATAGTAGGATCTTCCGTGACTGCATGCTTCTGTAATAGTGGGTGGGTGATACTTTATACATGGGTGCGTTACTAGCGTTTAGAAAGGGATGCAATTTTAAAATCTATAGTTGTATCCCTTTCACATAGGCCAAATGAAGTAGGTAAGTAGTAGGCTACTTATTATGCTTTTTATTGCAATTAGTAACTCTAAGGGTCCGTTCGAGGAGACCAGATTTTTTGACACGTTTGAAACAGAGTTTTAAGCCATTGTGATAAGATTTATTTTTACGAGGCATACATCTGCTACTGACATTTCACAATCCGACTGCAGCGAACGAAGAAACAGCGGGGAAACGGCGTAATAAAAGTTTCAGCTACGTGACCTTCAACTACCAAAAACTACCGGCTCTCACGACCAAAGAATATTGAACTATTAGAACGTAAAGAAGTTACGCGCCGGCGATCTGTTAAATAAGCGGTTTATCTAATAAAAGTTGGTCACTATTTTATTGAAATAATAATATGTAGGTACATAACCGTTTAGACTTAAATAAAATATTATACAATCAATGTACTCGTATTTAGATGTGAAATTTTATTTTCTCATTCCAACCCACTATATTAAAAAGCTAAATTAGATGAACGATCCACCTACTAGGTACATTAACAGTTTTATTATTTAAGTGATAAAATCCCAGAGTCCAAAATATAAAAGTTCTTAAATAATACTATAATCCATACTAATATTAGAAATGTGAAAGTCACTCTGTTTATTGTCTGTTTGTTGCCTTTTCACGGCTAAACGGCTGAACGGATTTCGATGAAATTTGGTACGTATAGGAATAGATTGGACCTATGAGACGGACATAGGCTATCTTGTGTCTCAAAAAGATTGACACTATGCGACGTTGACACTAGGCCTGTGGGAGTAAGAAGACATTACTTTGTGTGAGCATATCCGCGATATAATCGCAGCGTAATCGGGCGTTGCCGTTTCGCCGTTTCGTATAATGTAATTAAATAATAATTATGTAATTCAAAATGATAAAATAAGCGCCAGGTGACGTATCCAATTCAGTGCTGCCAGAATCTTGCACGTGGTAGATTTTGTGTCACTTACTACATTATCACATTTACTCTCGTACTATACTATAGCCGAATGTAATTTTGGACATTTTTTCTTAAAAGATATGAATAATATGTATTGTAGAACGTGTTTACTTTGAACAAGTTAATTAATTATATGGGTTTCAAGTTTCCAACGATATCATCAACAAAGAAAACTAATGAGCAAGGTATACCAGTAAACAGATAAGAGCAAAAGCGACTTAAATAATTAAATAAGTATTTTATCTTAAATACCTACGTAATTTTATTAAATATATTTAAATAATTATAGCAATTACACGATTGGTTCCCGACGACAAAGACGACGCGATGACGATAAGACGTGTTCAATCAAAGCAGAGTACAATTGTGGTACAACTGGTACAGTACATTTTGACTGTTGTGCACTGGCAAGGCAATACAGTAATTATCAACTGGTACCTCCTTGATCGTGACGTGACACTGTCTATCAGTGTCAGACTGTCACGTTTCGTTCTCTGTAGTCACCGGCTTTGGGGTAAATAAAAATTGTAAGATTTAAGAGTTGACGATATTTCATATTATGTTCAGTGTTGTGAACCGTGAAAACCGTTTTATTTTTCTATCACATACGTATTAAGAACATTCCAACATTTTAAATATAATTATTTTGATTTTTAGGTTGGGTCGGAGAGTTCCTGTTTTCACGGACGATGCTAAAAATGTATAGAGCAAAAACATCAAAAACGAGCTCACAGTTATTCTGGACCTGTATGTAGCTGAAAACGTGTTCGTGCTGCGCTCAAGCGTTTCCATGGCGAAGATGTTTCGTAAGTATTGAACACATTGTTAACGTGCAACAAATTTCTTGGTACAAAGACCAACCTGAAAATTCTGTACTGTGCAGATTGTTATTTCTTTTATACAGACGAGATGAAATGATTGTAATGTAAACCTGTGATTATTTATGTTCAGTTGTTATGTACCTCTACTCAAGACATTATACGCTACTACAGAAATGAATAGGGGTGGTGTGGTACCAACATTAGCAAATAACGAAGCCCTATTTATAGTACATCCAAATTTGTGTAGGCATTTAAAAGTTATGGAGTTATTTTGGATTACAGGTACAAGGGCAGCTAAGAATCGCAAGAAAGAAAAAAAATTACTTTGTGTGCTTCATTTCACCAGTGGAACCTATATACCTACCAGAACTTGTTCTGAGAAGAGTTAAAAAAATGCAAAATGCATAGATTTTTAATATAGGATATCTGTAAATAAATATTTTTAAACCTAATGTAATCTTTCATTTCACTAATCGATCTAATATAATAATACGCAGTCATAGTCCGAACCTATTGAGTTTCGGGCTGCACCACGATGCACCACACCACACGATGACTGTCAAAATATCCTCGTTGGCTGGCTGTTAGAAAGCGTATTGATTGTGGTTCTAAAAAGCAGAAAAACTAGGTGGGTAATCTGGGCGCAATGGATAACCAAAAGGTCAAGAAAAATATTTTCCAACAAAACCAAACTACGGCGATCGAGAACCGAACTCCGGCTCGTCGTATCATAAATCCATCATAGTTACAACTATGCTATATTGCAATTTTATAGACCGTCAAATTTTGATGTTCATATACTTCAGTTTTTCCATTTGCATATGACGTGTGCGTGTCATTCGTGTTCATTTAAATAGGATTAAGTTTTGATTGAGCTACTCTCAAAAGTGTAGGCATGAATTCATAGATTCAAATATGTTTGATATGTGCTGAGACCAAGTTGGAAAACCTGCGAAGTTACCTAAATTAAGTTTATCTCTCGCAAATACAAATTACAAGTAAGTTTCCAAGAGTACAAATACTCTTGGAAATCTCTTGCTTAGCGACACCAGACTTTTTCATAACAATACCTATAATAAGCACCAATGACGATGATGCTATAAGAACTAGGTGGTCATTGCGAAGCTCACACGCATGTACTTAGATTGAATCGTCAAGATGGCCTACACAAAGATTGTCTCGTTATGTAGGTAATAACGGGAGCAACGTGACTGCTTGGCACTTCTATTTAAATTCTATTGTAATAAACGGGCTAGAAAAACAAAACACAGCCGCCACTGGCCGCGCCGCATCCAATGCTTGTTTTGCCTAATCAGTGCCTTGACAGACCAAACGTGACAAGCGATGGATGCGGTCCAGTATTTCGGAAAAATTAAATTACGTAAAAAAATAATTGAAAAAAGTGACACAAGTCCGTCTAGCGGCGCGCCGCAGCGACTACTGTCGAATCGTATGGAAATGATAGAGAGGACACAACATGGCGGCTGGCGCGTCATTCTACTTGAACGAAAATTCACTCAAATATGTTTTCTTGAATGAAAATTGGCGCATAGTTGCTATAGTATACACCAAAAACCTTTATTATTGTACAATGATTTCAAGTTCTTTCGATTTGAATAATGTTCTCTCATAAATTAGTGAGATTGAATTTAAATTGCTATTTTGAAGAGGTTACTTTGTAATTTTTTTCTATCGAGAAAATATCTTGTAATTGTGTTTCTGATACATCACGCCTAGAAAGTATATGTTCGAAATTAACATATATTTTTTCCACATTCCCAAGTTGTACGGATTTGTCGTAAGTGGCGTTCAAAATATGTGTAATCATCTCTACTCTCGACCTTAATGCAATTATGACTGCTCCTCCGGATTGTAATGTTTCTTCTTTTCACTCTTTAAAACCTAGAGACAGCGGCTCAGGGTCCCAAGTTCCTTACCCGTACCCCGTAGTCCGTAGGACGTAGTAAGTTATACTTTCCAATAATGTTCTAATTTCCATGGCGTTGTAAAAAATGTTTTGAGTTCGTAGTTATACCTATCACTACTAAGAAATTGTCTGGTTTTCCTTCTCACCCAGTATCCTCGGAATGGTGTCGCAGCCTGGCTGTGGTGGAATGCCGCTGTTAGGGAAGAAGTCAGCTGTCCCAATGGGGCCTTCAACGCCGAGAACGCCTCCACACGTGTGAATCACATCCACGAATTCAGCGTCGGTTTTATCCAGTTTATCTGTGTCATCTCGACTTGGATATTCGAACAAAGGTCTGGCAGGGTCGAGGCCTGTCGTGAAATAATAAATGTATACATTTAGATAACTACTACATATAACGTAGATATTTACCCTACTAGGTACCACAACCTATATACTAGAATCTTGACCAACCATATTGAATGTATAATATACACCTCCTTCACTCTCTTTTTAGGTTGAACTAAGGTTGAAACCGTTTTAGTCGTGAGTTTGGGATATAAGTGGTTAATTATTAAATCTAATAGGATAGCTAACCTATCATTAGCTGCCTGTGTAGATACTAGTTTTTGTAACAGGCTATCTATAGTATCTATGTTTGTAAAGATCGCTTTTAGCAATAAGTCCGCCCATTGCACCTACATTGTACTGCCCATTGTACTAATTATACCCTACCTTGTTTAGGTAATTATTGTGTTACTAGATACCTAGTACTACTTAGTAGTAGGTATATAGGACAATAAAGTGTATATTCTATGTTTTACCCGGGTTAATGCAGCATTAGTAAGTAGGTAGTTTTGGATTTAGGTACAGGTATAGGTTACTCGTAGTTAGTGGTAATAGTGGTTTACATACTCACACTGATCGTGTTGTGCGTGCTTATGACCCCCAGGGGGCAGACAGACCTTGACCCCTAACTAATAATATGAAAATCCTTAGATGACTGACCTGATATGCGATTCAAAGTGATGTTTGACCTATGCGCAGCGATGCCCATGATATGAGCTCCAAGACTGTGACCAATCAGATGAATCTGGTCTCCAGTTACGTTATACCGCTCGCTCAGAGCGTCCAAAAATATTGCGATCTCGGTGCCAATGGTCACAGTTTGGTTGGCCACCCAGTGGTAGAATATAGAGTCTGCTATGTGACTCCAATCGACAGTGATTACGTTCACATCCTGGGAATGTAGATATGCGTTTTTTATACTCGCAACAGCATCTTTTTCGACGGAAGATCTCCAACCGTGGGTGATAATTTTTAATGGACTACTTGTAAGCTCGATGTCGTCTGTTTCAATCGTTGGTTCAGCGAAATTATTCATGACAATAGAATCTTCTGTATTGTTCTGGTGCCTGGAAAGTTTTAAAATAATTTTATTAAACACTACACTGTAGTATGTTATGCGGTTAAACCCAATCTTCGGCCTCCAATAATTTTTCGTCAGTTATGTGCAAATTAGTACCTCCGGTTCAAATTGTTGGATCACATTAATTGTCATACCTACCTACTTATAATATTTTAATAAAATAGATGGATAGATAACTCTTTAAAATATCCTACAGAACCAAAAAAACCCGAAAAATAATAAGATAACGTAAGCATACCTGGTGTAAAGCCGAAACTCTACCTCTCTGTAAAGGCCCCGGGTCTGAACCCCATAATCTTCATTTTCAGCGGTGAGGGTCACAAAATGCGGAGTACCATCCCCGTCCGGGAAGTAGATCCACTCTGTGCCGTAGCCTTCTCCGTAAAGACTAATAAAATAGTCCATCACAGAAGACGTTGCGTTGCCTGAAAAACGCGGGAGCTTGTGACGAATGTAGGTACCTATCGGTAGCTAGGAATCTAGGACTATAAATAGTAGGTAGGCGTCAATTATATAGGTACTGTTTTTCTTATCGCACTAAAATCAGGTAAAAACATCTTAGACTAAAATTATTGCAAATATTTCTTCCAAAATAGAATGACGGCTCGTTTGGCGTAGTGGCTGAGCAATCGGACTGCTGCGCTGAGGGTTGCGGGTTCGATTCCCGCCTGGAATAGATATTAGTGCGATCCACAAATATTTGTTTCTGGTCTGGGTGTGATGTGTATGTGAAATTATATGTCTGTAAGCGGTACCCACGATACAGGAGCAGTCCTAGTGTGGGGCTACGTTTTTAAAAACAAAGAAGAAGAAGATAAAAAATTCTACACTAAATTAATATGCAAAGTTTTTTGTGTGTTTGTCTGATCCGATTTTGAATATTCAGTCACATTATTTTGAGTAAGTAAGTATACAACATTGAGATGATATACAAGCTAGGTATGTTTTATTTCGATCGTGCAGTTCCTGTGGGAAAACGAGAATTGCGCGGCTAAAATCGCAAGTCAGTAACGAAACGATGCAGTACCTAACTACAGTCACATAGAAGATATAATACCTATATAATCTGACCTACTTACTTACTTAAAAAGATGGTGAACACGAGATTTAGGTACCTATAATATTATAAACGGCTCTGCATGGTAACAAAAGTATATAAGCCTAAATTTGAAGCTAGTAAACAGTGAGAACCGCATTGCAATCGTTTCAGCATATTTTTTACGCAATAAGTTATAATACCAACACACTATGTTCAAAAGTTCCTCGTTTTTTATGTAGGTAGATAGGTATTTATACTTTATACCTATATTCTTTAAATAATAAAAAAAACCTTATTACTAGTTATATAGGTTTTATTACAATTATGGTAGCCTAGTGGGCGAACGTTCGCCTGCCAAAACGGAGGTGGCTACTTCAAATCCCAGTGCGGGCACGTACCAATGTGTTTCTTGTTAAACATACGAGTATGAACGTAATTATTACTCGCTTTTCGGTGAAGGAAAACATCGTGAGAAAACCAACATCCCAGAGAGTTATTTCGAAGGCATGTTATCCACCAATCCGGACTAGGCCTCCGTGGTGGGTTATGGTCTAACCTTCCTCACGAAAGTGGGGGAAGGCCTTTGCCCAGCAATGGCACAATTACAGGCTGAATTATTAGTATAATAATACATTAAAAAAACTTACTTTTAACATGTTTTATGAGAAGAATTAAAATCAAAGCCAATACTTGGAGCGCAGCACTCATATTTTTTCAATCTAATTCATCAAACTTGATGAACTTATTAGCTAATTTTCATATATGTACTAAGTTAGCAAAAGACTAGATGACACTTTCCTACAGTGACTTTAGTTTTCATGGGGGCATAAACCGCATGGTTTAGGTTGATATACCAGTATCCGAATAATAAAGATAATAGCTAGGTGCCCAACTTAAGCACCTCCATTAATTTTATAGATTAGATACCTACTAACTTTTAAACTTGATAGTTTCGGGTAACGCTGCGTCGCTTGGCACAAGACAGGAGAGACAGCCGTCAGTGATATCGGTGAGAAATATTGTGTACCTATTTCTGGGGCAGGCATGGCATAGGCACGTGCCCTGCATGGGCGCCATTCAAAAAGCGAAATAATTAATTTTAGGTAAAGACGTTTTAAGAACTCCACAATATACCACTTTGTGAGTTTGAAAAGCTTGGTCTATTATATGTATTCTGTGGATAAAGTCACGTCGTAAACAACGTGCCTAGGTTGTTACATTATACAATACAATCATACAATGATACAAGTACAACTTTGGGCACGGGGACCAAAACGTGGCCCCGCGTCCCTTTTTCTTTACTTACGTAAGTATACTACTGAACACGCGTTTCCCTTGAGTAGATAAGTATTGCTATAGGTTACACTTGTATTGCGCAGTTTAAGGAGCTCTAAAGATAAGGACAATTTAATTGTAGGTATACGGGTGAGTAAGATATTCTATAGCTATCGGTAACATGTTTTTATAGTATAATTACTTATAGTGTCTCAACTGCCTCAAGTCATATCGTCATCGTGTTTGTGGTGGTATATGGTGGTCTATATCGACTTGCAAATAGTAGCTGCAACCCTTAATTTTTAAAATGACTGTTAACACTATGAACAATGAGCATCCAAGTTTTGTTACCTGATGTATCTTTTAGTAGAAGAGAGTGGCAGTTCTATCTAGTTATTTGGTCTGCAGCGCAAATACCAACGCCTATAATTTTTAATTAGGTATATTAAGTATTCTACATTCCGATAGCTAGAAGTCAGATGTCAGTACTCTCAAGTTTTATCACAGCTAAGCTCTCTCTCTTTGCTATAGTTTCGCGCCTTCTCATTTAGTTTTACGTACCTACCTAAGTACCTACTATTGAATAATATGCTAAAAACCAAAAACTGTTTCTTAGTATTTATTGGTTTATTTCAAAACACAAATTGAAAGTCTGGACAGTTAACCGGATCCAAATGCATCTGGAAACCTCACCGCACTGTAGATTCCCAAACCGTTACGAAATTAGTTCTGATAACATAAACAAAACATAAAAAATATTACTAACAGCAATTCACTTTACAAACTTCTAGAATCTAATCGGTAATACTCAGATTCTGTAGTGCAATGTTGAACATCCGACACTGGTTTCCATCACAGAGATTTCATTACCTACTGAAGATTACTTAAAACATAGAAATAATAAATCTATTTCTTGTCTAGCAATGTAAATTGATGCATGATTTTCTGCCTTAACGAATAAGGCCATAAATGTCCTGTGCTTGCAAAACATACCTTCGAAATGGTTCAGTGCAGACCTGGGGCCACTTCTCTCGCATTCATCGTCTTGCATCGGTCCATGCGTCACCTTTACATACTAACATTACAGGAAAATTTGCAAGCGCAAGAAACTGACCTATGATATGGCAACAGCTCACATACTAACAAAAACTATCACATTAGTAAATATAACATTTACGATGATATAATATATGATAACTAACCACTCATTTTAAAGTTAAACTTTAAGTATTTACTTGTGAAAAATTACAATATCAATGTATTGTGAATACACTTACAAGAAAATAAATGCTAGAATCCAGTGTAGTACTTACTAAAAGATAATGTGTACAGAAAATAATGGATTTGGCTTAGTTAACCTCCATCATTAAAAAAATGGAAATGAAGCAAAACTGGTTATTTCTGGATAGTACTTATTTGCAAATCTACATTACAGATTGAAGAACACAACTGAAAAATATTTACTAACTAAAACTGCAGATTATTTAACTTAATTTTACCATCAATTTAACTAACACTATTCACTGAAAGCATAGAATAACTGTACCCTAGCTGGAAGTAAAATCACTATATAGTTTTATAATGAAACATGCATTCAGATAACTTTATAATAAATAAATAGTTGGTTAAGTGATATGCATGAGATAGAGTTAAGGTATAGAAATAAAGCTGGTTATGTTGGGACTTAAATGTACAATGACAAAAGTAAACTAAGCATTTCACACTCAATGCAGGTGAAATATATTTGTTTCAGTGACCCACACAAATGCTCTTTAGACTGCTCTGTAAGTTCATTTCCCCTTAGAACGTAATAGAACATTGACATATAACTAAATTTAGTTTTCGTGCGTGTGAACTGTTGCCATAACTACACGTAATCTACGTTAGTCCTGCATTTCTTCAGGCAGCTCGTGTGGATTGAGGATGCCCGGCACTGAAAGCTGAACTCTCCGCTTCTCTTCTTGTGCTTGGCGGAGGGCGAACAGGCGCTCTTCCAGGTATAAGTGGCTGTCGTCTTCACCTGTGTACTCCTGGAAATAACATTTTTTTTTAGTTAAAATAATTTTAAAACCGGCAAAGTGTGCGTCAGACTCGCGCATGAAGGGTTCAGTACCATTATCTTTAATACCGACAAAAAAAACACGTTTGTTGTATAGGCTCCGCATTAATATTTATTTTATTGTTTTTTAGTAGGTATCATAAGCGGGCGGCAACAGAAATACATCATCTGTGAAAATGTCAACTTGTCTAACTATCACGATTCATGAGACAGGCAGGTGACAGACGGACGGACGAATGGAGCCTTAGAAATAGGGTCCAGTTTACCCTTTGGGTACGGAACCCTAAAAAGAAACATGGAGAGGTAGCGTATACGGCCCCTCACGAGGTGAACAGACTACCGGGTCCAAGTCGCGGGGAGCCGCTGGTTGTGAGCAACCGCTCGTGGTGGTTTTCTATGGGAGAGCCCTATAATTATTATGTTCAGTAGCTTTTTTCTTGTTTTAGTTATGGCTTCGCACGATTTGTGCATTTAGCCAGTGTCAAGTATTATAATATTTAAGTATTTCTTATTATCAGAATAGGAAAGTCATAGCATTAAAGCAATCCTCGTGGTCAAGGACTCAATTATTTACATAGTCTTGATTCAGTAAAGTGGTGAATGCTTTACTGATACTTACTGGGAGTTTTCGAAAAAATGCGAAGTGATACGCTTTTTACGCCAAAACTCCGTTTAGAGGTAGTTGACGGCTTTCCATTGATGACTTACTTCACAGACTCAAAAAATAAAACTGTATTTTTCAACTACAGCGTTGTCAGAACGGGTAATATTACCAGATTTTGGGTGATTTCGACCCTAAGTGGGTAATTTCAGGTAATTTCGCGATCATCAAACTTAATTTTTACAATAAGTAAGTTACTGTATGAAAGTTAGTCAAGAACGGAACGTGACTGAAATGGGTGACAGAAAGTACCTAACTGTAACGTATAATGTATGGATTATCGAAAAGGTAAAATACCTAGATGAGATTTTTTGATAAAATGAAACATTTCCGCCCACGCGCTCAGATTATTACCTACCTATTTTTTTCTTCCTAGGTCATGGTGCTGTTCGCTTTCGCACATTGTACCCCAATTTGAAGTATGCTAAGTGTACGTACATACATACACTGCACGCCTGGTTACCAAGTAGCCCCTTTAAAGTAAGTATTTAACAGAAGGCTTACCCTTATTTGAACTAAGAAGTCTCGCAGGTGATCTTTGAAAGCAGGAATATCTTGATCCAGATTGAACAATCCTTGCACAGTGATTTTGATTTGATTGTCCGTCAAATGAGGGAATGCAGTTTTCAAGAGATTAGCTACATATTCCTGAAACAAAACAAAGGTAGTGTTACAACTATCTGATACAGTTGTACCATGACATGTCTACACACGTCATGGTTATGTAGGTTAAGCATTGTGATGCTAAAGGTTAAGCCAGACTGCTAGCGAGGCGCGACGGGAGAGTTGTAAAGTACTACAATGTATTGAACGCTATTGATTTACAATGTATTGCGCCCCGCCGCGCCGCGCTGGCAGTCTGCTCTCGGCTTCAGTCATCACTGTGACGATTGTCGATAGTAGATTATCAGAAAGTTGATTACGCACCTGTATGTAAATGACATTGTCAGGTGTAGGTCCTAAAGGCACTGTGACTCTGCCAGCTTCCACCAAAGAGAATACATAGGCCAAAATAGTGGAGTGCATGGTAAGCCCCGCTCCGTGAGAGGTGTCTGTTACCACGCTGAACACATGTTCTAAAATGTCACACAAGTATGTCTGATAGAAACTCTGCGCAGCTTGTGGGTGTTGCTCAACATTGTGCAGTAATCTGTAGAGAATTTGTAGTCCGGTGTCGGCGACGTTTCTCATTGTGTGTTTAAATGCCCAAATAATGGAATCCAGAACCAACTTGAATTGCGCCGGCGGTATGCTCAGGAATGCCTTGAAGCAATGAGTGTTAACAGCTTGTAGTAATAGGAAAAATTCTGTCCGGTGCTCAGGGTACTCCTCAAAATCTTTGTTGATCATTTCAAGGGTACATTCGAAAACGGCATCGAAAATTTTGGGCACCTCAGATGTTATGTGTCCTCCGAGTTTGTACACAATTGCACCCATACAGGACAGGACTTCCGGTTCTCGCGCATCCGGAACCGCCGTCCTTTGATAGTCTAAGAGGACAGCATCTAGGAGGGGCGGAATGAAGTTTTCCAACACCATATTATTGTCTGTAGAGCGGGACACCCAACCCGATATCAATTTCAGAGTTTCTTTTTTAATTATTCTCATGTTTTTAATAAGGGGCTGTTTTGTGACAACTACTCCATTCAAAGTAATCGCTTGGCTGATGTTTTCTGACATGACTTTGTAAACATTGAGCATGTCTAAATATATCCTTCCCAGCTGTACCACATATGGATGTCCGAGGGCGCGGCAGGCGCGCACATTCGTCTTCAGAATGCTGACAAGCTGTTTGACGGCTTCTGGGTCCTTGAGAATGTCCACGTTGTGAGATGCTTGAGATATGATATCGTCCCACACCTGGTTGGGCAACAGCATGTATTTCTCAATGAGTTGCTCCTGGGCTACCTGATCCACTTGTGCACTGATCATGTATCCCACAGCTTCATAGAATGTGTGCACTTGCAATGTTTGTAAATCACAGATAATGGAACTGATAGTGCTCAGAATTTCTTCAATGAACGGACATGCCTCGCCAACTTGTGTGGTCACAAAATGACGTCGACACTTGAGAGCAATTTTAATGAATGTGTCACAAGCCATGTCCTGGACACCGTCGTGAGTTTCGTGCATGAATTCGAATAGTTTGTTCACCACCGTTTTTAAAAACTTCCAATGGGCACGTAGAAATCGGGGGTATTGGCCCACAACATACATAATGTTGCTGGCAATGATAGCCTTGTTATCTTTACCTTTCTTCTGTTCACATAGACCTAACAGCTCCTTAATTACTACTACCAGGAATCTTTTCTCATCTTCTTCACTAGTTGCACCTGAAATGGAGCCAATAGCCCAACATAGTGTATTCAAATTTTTCCAAGACCACTCGGATCCATTCACTTGATTCTGTAACTTCTCAGTCATGATTCTTTCTGTGTCCTGGTAATCTAAATGAGTGAGATACACCAAAGTCTCTCTCATATTTTTGTACAGGTTAATTGAATCAGTGTCCTTCATAAACTCTCTTACTACTTCACCATTTTCGTTTTCAACCACCAACACTTCTTCAGGTTTCGCCATTCTGGAGATCATGATATAGCGTACGCTGCTGAGTACATCAGAGTACAAAGCTTTTCTACCCACACTCTTCCCAAGAGTAGTAAACAGGCTCGACGAGTGGGAGCATGGAGCAATCTTATACAAATCAGCAGTCAACGCATTCCAAAACTCCAAGCAAATCTTGAAGATTTCCACTTCATCTACTTCAGATATCAACACAAGGTACCGCAGTGCATTCATCAAGGTGTTGTTTAACCCTCTACGTTCAATAAGCTGCCCGTGTTCTTTCAGGTATGTGCAGAGGAACAGGGCCAGGTTCTGTATAAACACTTGGTCTTGGTCCCTGCCGGCAGCATATGCATCACGTATGTTGGTGGTGAGAGGTAACATAGCTTCCAGCTGCTCCATTGTCTGGACCAGGAGAGCTACAAACTGATCTTCGTAGTTGCTGACAGTCACACCTGCAATCTCTGTCAAACAACTTAATGTCACATTGCGGAACATTGGTACATTCAGGAATTTAAAAATGAGTGTGCTCAATAACTTCATTTCAAATATGTAGCCCAGTGGAATCCAGTTCAAAAATCGAAGGAGAGTATGAAGAGTGGCATCCACTAAAGGTGCATTCTGTGAGTTCTCAAGGACAAATTGACAAAGCTGGAATATTTGGCTAAACTGTGAACACATGGTATCTTTCAAATGCTTGGCTTTAGTCTGTGTGAGTTGTCCTGTGCTGAATACAAAAACTTCTTCACTCAGGAGTTTCAAGATGACCATATTGTTTTGACATAGGCTTTCGTTTGTCTTTGATGCACCCACAATATCACTTATGAAAGTGTCCCAGTTGTGCGGCCATTCTCGCTTTAACACTTGAATTAATGTCATGTTAAGTTTTTTCAAGTACACTTTGTTACTATCCATTGTAACAGGATCTGAAGAGTTTTTGATAATTAGCCCCACGATGTATTTCTTGATGCCTTCACACTGATTTCGTGGTAGTATTTTCCATCTAGTTTGTATTACTTGTTCTAATATTTGTAGGGCGTAATACTTAGTCTCCTGATTCTGGGAGAACTCCAGTATTGTATCCACTCGGGTCCAGGCATCGGGGTGCTCCTTGAGTGCTGTGAGGATGTCCTGCGCGATGCGCTGCTGTTCGCCGACCGTTGAATACAAGCATCCCACAATGTTATCCAACAGATTAATATCTAATTTCTGATTGAAATCCAGAAGTTTTGAGGCTTGATGCTCCAAAGTTGCCATTCTGATTTTGTATCAGCTTATATATGAATTTGTTCCCTTTTACAAAATCAAACCAAGATTGATTTATTCACATTCATTCCTCACCTTATGCAACACTGAAAAAGACAAATACTATATTAGGAACCACTTTACTTGCTATAACCTCTTAAAATACGCAGCTTACACTATGCTCATGTTTTAGCCTATCTCTTCCAAACAATCCAAGAGAATGCTTGAACATAGTAAACAGATGGAATATACCACAAATGTTACAAAAACATTATTGGTTTAGTATGGGAAAAGAAAATATAGAGCACACACCCCGCACAGTTGTCAGAGGTAATGCTTGATGTTTTGTAAGATTTTTGGTGCTATACTTTACTTGATCAGTATTTTCAATCCGCCGCAATGAGAGCAAAGTATGTGGTGATAATTAAACCAACTCACCCGAGAAAATAATTTGCGGCGCAATCAATCTAACGCACTACCATACATACTATCCGTTGTTTTCGTGAAGCTTGAAAAAGCTTGCGTACATATTGTCTATGGCCATACCAAATTATTTTTTTATCTTCATTTCATGAGGTCACGAACTACCATAGAGTATACGTACCGTAGGTACCTATATACCATATTATTTTGACAAACTAACTATTCTATGCGTTTCGTTTTTGCACAGATTTTAGCATTCAGTTACTTTGATCATCGAAAAAGTATTTTCAGAAAATCCATAATAAATATCGATATTCAAATCGAAAATGTTATTCAGGGAGATTTTGGACAGAGAGTCGACTTGGCCAAAACAGTTTTCTGGAACTCATCACACGCACAAGTTCAAACGGAAAGAAACCACTGAATTAACAAATTAATTGGGACATCGGGTTTGGTCACCTGAAAATACAGGAAAAAATACATAATATTATACACTGCCTGCTCCACACTTTCCTTTTTGAGATTATTAATAAAAATAAAATGATTTATTCAAAACATTGATTGGAAACCGTAATGTTCGATGCTTATCTAGCTCACTGAAAAACAGAGCTACAAAAATTCTGCACTCACTGCGCTGCTCGCGCTTTTAGTTAATTCTGGAATTAACGTCATAGTTAGCTACCATATTGATAAAACCTAATTATTCCGAGTTCTGGATTCTAGAGGTTTGGTGGGGATCCTATAGTGAGATGTTGTTGGGTTTGTATTTTTATTCAAACTTGTGTTTCTTCGAGTGTTCATGTGTGATATTGGTGGAATATTAGTCATTGAGTGTTCGTTAACGTGCACGAGTGTGGGCAAAGTATATAAACCCAAAAAGTGTGTCAATTAGCAGTTTTTCCAGTAAAAGCATCCACCACATTACTCAATTGTGGCTTTGACTATGTAAATAATTGACTTGACTACTTGACCACGAGGGTTGCTTTAATGCTATGACTTTCCTATTGTGTAAATATGAAATACTTTAAATAATGTACACTGGCTAAGTGCACAAACCATGCGAAGCCATAACTAAAACAAAAATTAACTATATTTTTCCGGAACCATCCCTTTTTGTCTAAAACCGTCCCTTTTCAAGCAACCGTTTGAAATTGCCTACCAGCACTGGTAGCACTGCACGTCTACTCACCCTGTCCGTTCGTTGAGCTTGAGTTTTTTTTTTTTTTTGTTTAGAAATGGCTTCGCACGGTTTGTGCATATAGCCAGTGTCAAGTACTTTATTATAATAAGTATTTCTTAATCTCACATTAAGAAAGTCACAGCAATATAGCAATAGTGGTCAAGTAGTCAAGTCAATTATTTACATCGTCAAAGCCACGATTCAGTAAAGTAGTGGATGCTTTACTGAAACTTCCTGGGAGTTTTGGAAAAAATGCGAAATGACACGTTTTTTGAGTTTATATCATTCGCCCACACTCGTGCACGTTAACGAACACTTAATGATTAATATTCCACCAATATTACACATTAACACTCGAAGAAACACAAGTTTGAGAAAATAATACAAAACCAACAACGTCTCACTATCGGATTCCCGCCAAAACTCCTGAGCTTGAGTTGTTCGTTCAGTCAGTTCATATGTTCAATTGCTCATAGTGACACTGACGTGAGTGACCACCTGACCAGACAGACAGGACAGAGTGACGTCCATCTAGGCCTGGGTAATATCGCTTTTTCTGAGTATCGCATCTAAATCTGATTTCTAGTTTCAATATATGAATTTGAAACCATATATTTTAGTATATAGATATTGTGGGTACCTACGGTATGCTTCAAGCATGGTCACAATCACAAGTAGATATTTGAATTAAAGCTTATCGGATATTGGCGATGCGAATGTATTTTCATACATTATCTCCCCTCTTTCCCCCCACTCTCCCCCTCTACCCCTTTCACCCCCTCTCCTCTCCCGCACTCTCCCCCCACTCCCCCTCTTTCTCCCCTCTTCTCCCTCCACTGTTCCCTCTTTTCCCCACTCTCCCCCCTTCTCCCCCTCCCCTCCCATCGCACTCTACCCTTTTAATTAATTGCCAAATTTAATTACGATCCATTCAGCCATTTCTTGTGGTCCGTAGGGAGTAGATCTAAAGAATACCATATAATTTCAACCCTCTTGCTATTCCCCCTTTAGGGATGATTTTGTAAAAGAGCTGAACCCCGTATTTCTTAATTTCTTACCAAAAACCTACAAATAAATTTTCAGAATCAGAGTCTTAATAATATTCGATCCAACATCCGATATCTATCCCGCTCTGATATCGGCCCGCTAGCCGAATCCGATGCGATGCACGCGATACGCAAATAACTATATATCCTAAAATATATGAATTTTGAACCGACATCCGATATCCATCGATATCGGATGTCGAATCTCGAATCCGTCAACAATGGCCACAAAACTCAATGAGCACTTTATAGATCTAAGTAAAACACCTTCAATTAAAATAATTACACCTATACAACATTTAACACCACCAAACTGTAAATCAATTTTCCTAACTCCAGTGGATAGAACGGAAATAAAAAACATTGTGAAATGCTTAAAAAATAAGAAATCAACAGGTTATGATAGCATACCTATCCAAATAATTAAACAAAGCATTGAGTATATAGTCGATCCACTTGTCTTTATAATAAATTTAACTATATCAACTGGATGTTTTCCAAATGATTTAAAAAGGACTGTAATTAAGCCCCTACACAAAAAAGGTCCTAGAGACAATATCAATAATTATAGACCAATTGCACTTCTTTCAAACTTCTCAAAAATCTTTGAGAAAGTGATATTTAACAGGTTAATATCTTTTATAAACTCACACAATATTCTAAACAGCAATCAGTTTGGTTTTCAGAGGGGTAAGGACACATCTAAAGCTATCTTTAAAATGCTTAAAGAAGTTTGGGAAAACATAAATTTAAAAAAATCTGGAATAGCTTTATTTCTCGACTTGTCAAAGGCGTTTGACTGTGTGGTTCATACTAAACTATTGGCAAAATTAGAACACGTCGGAATACGAGGGCAGGCATTACAACTAGTAGAATCTTATTTACAACACAGAAATCAATCAACCATGCTAGAGTCATTCAACAAAAGCACAAAATCAGTAGAAAAAGTATATTCACATTTTAATAAAGTTGTCGTAGGTGTGCCCCAAGGCAGTATTCTTGGGCCACTACTATTTTTAATTTATGTAAATGATTTACCACTTATCACCAAGCATTTGTGTGTTATGTTTGCTGATGATGCAACTATTTACATGAATAAAGGAAACCTAAGTCTGAACGAATTTGAAAAAGAAATAAACAAATCTGTTGATGCCATTGTGAACTGGTTAGAGAACTTAAATTTAAATGTGAATGTTGATAAAACAAAATTAATAGAGTTTAAAAATTATAGACAAAAATCACTACCGTTAAATGTACTTATTAAAAAAACAAAAATTGAGATTGTTCAAGAAACCAATTTTCTTGGAGTAACTATAGACACACATTTAAATTGGAAAGCTCACATCTCCAAAGTTAACACAAAACTTTCTCAATACATATACGCTGTTTCAATATTACAAAAAGTATCCTCAAAAAAAATCGCTATAAACGCATATTATGGTTATGTTTATCCGCTTTTAAGCTATGGGATTATATTTTGGGGTAATTCAGTTGAGGTAGAAACTACTTTTCTACTGCAGAAAAGATGTCTAAGATGTATATTTAAACTACATAGTACTGAAACATTTCGTAATATTTTCAAGGATAATAACTTCCTTACACTTACTTGTATATACATCTACCAAATTTGTATATTTGTTGACAGCAATTATGGCTATTTTTTTGTAACAAAATCCAAACGATCAGAAATTCTAAGGGCCAAATACAAGCATAATATTTATATGCCGCAGGCCAATAACTCCTTGTATCATAAGAGCTCTTACTTTACAGCTATTAAAATTTATAACAATCTACCTTTAGAACTTAAAATGGAAAGAGGACCAGATTTCAACAAAAAGTTGAAATCTTGGTTACTTGTGCAAAGTTTTTATAACATAAAAGAATATTTTTCAAAGTAGACAAACTCCTAGATTCCTAATTATTTAAATTAATATGGTTTCCCTAAATTGTTTTGTTTTCCAATTTTATTTAGTCTTTAAGTAATTCATTATTGTACGCCCGAAATGGGCAAATTGTTGGAACTAACTGTATACCTACCTAATAACAACTTATGTACACAATTTTATACAATAAAAAATATTCTGATTCTGATTCTGATTCTGATCGGCCCGCTAGCCGAATCCGATGCGATGCACGCGATACGCAAAAAACGATATATCGTAAAATATAATATGAATTTTGAACGAGCCAATATATAGTTTTCCGATATTGTACCTATATATAGATTTTGTATCTATATATGATTTGTATCGCCCACCTCTACGTTCAGGTTCATCCATTGCGACTTGCGTCCGACCGACGTCTGTGGTGTAGTTTTTTGGTCTTCTCTCAACTTCTCTGATTGAATCAAATTCATTAGGAAACTGCATGGCGAAACTGCAAAATTCAGCTATTTTCGTTGATCATCGAATAGAGTTACATTTTAAAATAAATTCGACCACAAATCTGGATCCGCGTAGTGCTAGTTATTGATTGCATTTGCACATAATTTACCACTATGGCAAGCGAAACCTCGACGCCCGATGTGTCCCCAGAGGATCCTTCCAATGAAAATGCGGTGGCTGAAACAACAGGACTCACTAACGAAGATAATGTTGATGTATGTAATCTATAAAACGTTTTTCTAACTTTTCATTATACCTACCAAAAAAGAAGTGTCATGGGCAATTGAATATTTTTATAACCTGAAAATGTTAAAACCTTCTTTGATCTTGACCTTCCTAAAAGGGTCTGTATGACCTAAGACTAACTGAATAGTTAATAATGATTGCTCTCTAACCTCCACTATATCTACCAACTACTCATCATTTTTATCCCATCCACATCCACTATCCATCTAAGGCAATGTTCATCACAGATACATTTACAGGCTTGGGTGACACTATTTTTTTATATTGATTCAACTTGGTCATATTAAAGTATCATGGGATACTATTGTTATAACTTCACTCTACGGCGACGAAGGCACATAGTAGTAAGGTCATCTCAGAGGAAACTGAGCATAAAAAGTGACAAATTTGTGTTATGGTTCACTACATACACAATTTGAACGCAAAAAATGCAGTTCCTACTTAGGAAATTTGGTATGGTCTTCAGAAATCTGCACTATAGTTTTTAAATAAAAATGTACTGGTTTTAAAGAGTGGGTAACTGCTCTGTTGCAAGCAGATTACAATATTTTTTATTGATTTTAATTTTATTTTCTTGTGACTCAGATAATGACACAACGCAACACATTGTAACACAATGTTATCAGTTATCTACCTGGAAAAAATGAAGTTGGTGAAAAATAGGGCTTAGGTGGATTTTGTTTTAAGTGTTTGGACAATATTACCTACAGAGTTTAATAAAAGGTTTTTTATGTTCCAGATTGATGCTCAGATTGCTGAGCAACGTGAAAGAATGCAGCCGTCAAAACTGGAGTCATTTTTTGCTATCACCAAATCGCTTATCATTAGAGCTTTAGTGGTATATTTTATAACATCAATGTTTCGCCAGCCAGCAGCACCTAAGGCGGAAGTTGGGAGTCCCGCTGGAGCCCCTCGTACTCCTGCTGTCAACATGTTTACCAACGGCACAGTATTAGACATATATTGCTATCTGTCAGAAAATGAGTTCTATGATGATTTGAAAGAATCCGATTTGATATGGAAGCACACTGGATTGACCTATGGAGATTGGAATAGTGGCCCCAACAATGATGGCTCCTATGCCGTTTCTAGAACAATTACTCCACCCAATACCTTAAAAAATAATGGTTCCATATACCTCCATGTGTTCATGGTCCGATCTGGAAAATCACCAGACCCTAAGGACAAAGATAGTTATGCAGGACCATTCGTAACATATAGCAAGAAGATGCTAAATAAATACAAAAAATTGCGCTATATGAAGACTCATAACTTATTAACTGGCCAAACTGAAAAATCTGCTGAAGAAATAATGAAAGCAGAGACAATGAAGGAGGAAATAGTATCCCACTGGCACCCCAATGTGACTATTAATTTAGTCACTGATCAAACTAATTGGGTACAAGGTAGCGTTCCTCCACCACTTGACGAATTTATATACTTTTTGCCTGATGGAAAGCAATATAAACCGGCTGTATTTATGAATGATTACTGGAACATGATGCGTGATTATGTCCCAATAAATAAAACCACAACAACCCTGGAACTGCAACTTGTATACCAGCCATTGAGTCTTTTTAAATGGCAGCTCTACACAGCACAAGCAATGAGAGACAAAATGAGTATGTTCTCAGCTTTAGGAGGTGAAGAGCAAGATGAAGAACAAGATACGGTTAAAGAATTGCTGTTAGATACATCTCCTTACCTCCTGGCTCTCACTATATCTGTCTCTGTCCTCCACTCAATATTTGAGCTACTCGCTTTCAAAAACGACATTCAGTTCTGGAACAATAGACAATCTCTGGAAGGCTTATCAGTGCGATCTGTATTCTTCAATGTGTTCCAGTCAACTGTGGTGTTGCTTTATGTGCTTGATAATGAAACTAATGTGATGGTCAGAATATCCTGTTTTATTGGGCTGTTGATTGAAATATGGAAAATAAATAAAGTTATGGATGTCAAAGTAAACAGGGAAGATCGCATTTTCGGCATACCAAAACTAACATTTGCAGACAAAAGTTCTTATGTTCATTCTAGTACCAGAGAGTATGACACCCTAGCTTTCCGTTATCTTAGCTGGGCTTGTTTCCCGCTGTTGATTGGATATGGTGTTTATTCCCTGCTGTATCAAGAACACAAAGGCTGGTATTCATTTGTTCTCAACATGATGTATGGATATTTGCTGACATTTGGATTCATCATGATGACTCCTCAACTGTTTATAAACTACAAGTTGAAATCAGTAGCTCACCTTCCATGGCGTATGATGACATACAAATTCTTGAATACTTTCATAGATGATATATTTGCATTTGTGATCAAAATGCCGACTTTGTACCGATTGGGATGTTTCAGAGATGGTTAGTATCCTTTATTATACATAGCATCATTTTTTTTCTTATATCATTGAATTTTATCTGATGTAATGTCGGTCCTGAATTGTGATACAATACACTGCAGAGCTTGAAATAGAACAAGGGTGTGGTAAAATATGTTCATGCTTGTGTGATTATGTTGGGTTTGGACCAAAGGTCATTTAAAAATAGGTTATTAGTTGGGGGCATACATAAAAGGAGAGACAGAGAGATACATTTTATTTTTGCTAGGTATTTAATAGATCCCTTGTATGAATAAATATTTTTAAAAGCTTACTTTGGCACTCAGCCTATCATTTAGGCTTTGTTCATAATCTATTTTATAATATTACCATAGTACAATGATATCTCATACAAAACGTTATCATACATTTGCATGTTACCTACTTATCTGATGCAAATATGAATTCCACTATATACACTTGTGTTTACATAAAATTTAACATTGTTCCAGATATTGTATTCTTTATCTTCTTGTACCAGCGTTGGATCTACAAGGTAGACCACAAGCGCGTCAACGAATTCGGGTTTTCAGGAGAAATGGAAGAGCAACAAAAATTAGGTAATAATGGAACTCCAGCCATTACAGAATCTGAACAACAACCAGATAAGAAGAATGATTAACAATGTAATAGAAAAATTTGCTATCCTGTCTCATTACAATTTTAATAAATATTATGTTGTAGGTATAAATAGCCTAAGTATGTATTGTTTTAAATTAAATTATAATACTTAGTCCCTTTGCAATAATATTCAGAGACGGATAATAGGACTTGTTATATTTATTCTGAATAATGTTTGTTGGAATGGTTTGCATTCAAATTCAATGCGAGTAGAGAAATAATTGTGTGTAACCATATATTTATATTATTATGGTATATTGGATTGTTGTAAACTCGTGTTATAGTTTGACAGCTGGAAACTGGCAATGCTTTGTTATAATATAATATTCTAAATTGAGATTGTAGGTACACAATTGTGAACAAAACATAATAAAATGAATAGTGGAATGGTCGTGTTTGTGACGAAATTAAGCTTTATCTTATTTATGATTTAGTATTTTCACTTTTGCATATAATATAGTTCTTTGACTTTGATCATCTAGTTAGTATACAATACAAAAACAGATTAATTGGTAATTACAAATTAAACCTTACACTTTGTATTTTTGTGATGGTTGTGTGATATTTATAATTATTATTATTATCTATAGTTATAATCAAAGTAAGTATTCGAATTTTTCCAGTTTTTTCTGACTTAGGTAACTACTATGTTGATATTGTATAGCGAGCGACACTTCCTGTAAGCAACTAGTTTTTTTAGGTAAAAGAGTGTCGGTACAAACATACAACCTGTTTTACCGACCTAATATAAAATGAGTAAAACGAGTTTGTAAGATTTAAATGTGTCAATGTTTGTTAGTAAGGCTTTTCAAATGCAATAAATTAATACCTTATAACAGTGTTTATGGAACCAAAGAACTGCAAACTAACAGTGCAACAGTTGTACTGTCTCAACAGACCCAGATCAAGTGAAAAATTAATCTACGTATAACCTTAACAGGCCTGTGAAGGGAGAATAATAATTGGGAGTGTCGATTTATCATAGGGGCTAGTTTAATAAAAAGTTATTTTTATGTAGTTAAATTAATTGAATCTTTTCTTCATACTTTACAGTACAATTTTGTTGTTGACTTGTGTACTTGCTGGTAATTGTTTAGTTATTATACTTAATACAATATTCATGCATTTCAACTTGATTCAGTTGCACAATAAATTATTTACAATGTATATTTCATGCAGATTTTACTATAATAAATTTGTTGTTCCGCATTGGTGTTGAATTTGTTGTTTACCCATTCACTTATTGTATAAAACATGTACCTACCTTGTCATAGTGGGCTCCACACAAAAATAATGGTCGCTGCATCCATTCCTACTGCAAAGCTGTTTGAGGACATATACATAATATATGGGCAAAAAAGACATATAATGGAAAAATATATTTATTGGAACGACATAATCTAGTATGTACAATAAAATTAATTTGTAATAAGTACACAAAAGTTCAAGGTGTGTGTTAGCAAACTTGCTACGCTTTGCATATATCAAGCCGTGTCTCCTGGGGCCTGCGCGTCTTCAAAACAACACAAAAAACCATCGTTCACTTGACAACTTTCAACATGTAATTTGGGAACGAATTTTTATCAACGGCAAATGCCGGCGCACAAAAGCGCGTTCGTCGCCACCCCGCAATTACGTGCGTCGGCCGTAAGGGTAAACAATGTGCGTGTTATATACATTTTTTTAAAATATTAGGATGTAAGTCACAGTCAATGTGAACTTTTCATTGGAATAAAAAAGTAAAAAAAGAAGGATATCAATAGTATTTGTTGGTGACAGAAAATCATACATTATTTACAACCATTATAATAATTAAAGATTTAAAAATAAAATCACAATAAATTAACACTAACTTATGCTAAGACTTTGGATTTGTTTCAGAATGTGTAGTAAAGCCCGGTCCAGAACAGCAATGTATCTGAAAAACGCTTTTGCCTTTCGCTATTACCATAAATTGATTAGCTTTGATTAGCTTTTTGGAATAGTAAAATTACCTATCTAACTTCAACTCTTTTTATGTGGTTCTGTGATAGGGTTACTAATAAGCAACTATACAAAACACCGAAAAATACCATCGTATTCGACAGTCAGTTTTTTCAGTTGTTCGGTGCCCTGAGTGTGAGTTTATGCGGCAAGTTTACACGCTCGACAATCTCGACATAGTACGCGTTAGCGTGCGCTTTGTATGAAGATCCTGTACAGCGCCCCTAGCGGCGCGTTTATGGACGAAAGATCTCCATAAAAAGCGCGCGGTGATGCGTACTATGTCGAGCGCGCAAAAACACATAATAGGCACAACGATATTGATATAAAACTCAGAACAAGGGTGTGTTCCCAACGAGTCACACCAATTCCGGTCACAGTGTGACTCGTTGGGAGGTTTTTCCCATCGAGTTACACATATTCTGAAACAACCCCTAAAATAAATTTTTATTCAAGAATAATTGGATTGATGTTCCACAACAATCACATTCAAAACACCAAGCCGACGTCGGCGTCTGGAATGTAATAGGTTTTATAGATGACCATGCCTAAAATTGTTTCCCACATTCACGACATAATGATTACAGTTTTAGTGTCCTTTAGACATCCCACCCAATTTTAACAATTCTATGGCACTTCTAGTGTTACTGTTAATTTGTACCTGTACAGTGATTGGAGGGAGACCCGTAAAGCCGGGTACGCTGCGCCAAAGTTCTAACAAAACATTACTTTCGTCAAATATGTTTGCAAAACATCTGTGCGGCACGAAATATCCATCCGTCTCTGATAACATATTTCCGTGTTTATGTTTGACTTAGAGACACATTTTTCTAACAATGTGGCTTCCTACATTGTTACATGTTGGAACATGGTCACAACAGACCCGGCGAATCAGATATCTTGTAGGAAAAAAAATGTTTCTCTACAACTGAGGAAGGACAGGGAAGATCATCGTGTGGCGGCTATCGGAGGGGGCAGCCGGGGGCCCAGTGGCCGCGGGCGCCGCAGTTGAAGCAACGCCCGTAGCCGCCGTAGTAGGCGCCAGGAATACCCTCGACGCGCCGCCGCCGTCTGCTACCACCACTGATTGAAGACCCCGCGGCTGGAAATATTTCTCACTTTATACCTCACGTAAACTGACGCCTCAGGGCTTCAGTGATCACACTTGCATAAAATTGCCATCAGTATAATTTTTAGGTAACTGCTCTCAATGCTACCAAGTTATAAACAATTTATATCCGTCCAAGAGACCGTAATAAAGAAACGCGTGCAAGACTGAATGAATGACGCTTGACAAATTCAAAGCAGTGGCACACGAGACGACCCTAGAGTACTTATTAAAAAAAAAACTAACTACATACTTAGCGTTGGCAGAAT
Source organism: Hylaea fasciaria (assembly GCA_905147375.1). Lineage (NCBI taxonomy): Eukaryota > Metazoa > Arthropoda > Insecta > Lepidoptera > Geometridae > Hylaea > Hylaea fasciaria. Next base: position 7,108,603 of record LR990201.1, read on the forward strand.
TAAAGCTACATAATATTTTCCCTTCAACATTTCGCGTATGGATTTCCGAAAATTCTGAATCATAATTTTACGAGTCAAGAGTACTTAGCATAGTGGGGTACAGTAACTTACCGAGGGGTAATGAAGCAGGCGCTGCGGCGGGGCCTGCGTCACCTGCGCCCGCACCGGCGCCCGCACCGGCGCCCGCTGCACCGACACCGGCGGCGGCACGACCGGCGGCCTCACCGCCGGACTCATCGGAATCGGTACCATCGTCAGATCCACTGTCGGTATCGGATTCGTCGTAGTACCTCCGGCGGCGGCGTTGGTAGTAGAACTCGTCGTAGCTGCAATTATACCAGTTTTTTTTCTTTACGTCCAATTCTACGTGCTGTTCGTAGGTCTGAGCTACGCCATGTTAATCTGTTCGTAGGTCTAATGTGAGAACCGTGCCCGAGAAGGTATTGTTGAGCGGCTTGTGATATACCGATCCAGACCGAGCCCCCGTGACATAAACCTACATTTTGTGCAGAGTAAACTGAAAAGCAGAAATGTGCAGTGATTTTGGTGTCGACTGGACCGAGAGTAATAGAAACAGTTGCTCACCTGTCATGCTCCTCGTATTCGTCCTCCTCCTCCTCCTCGAGGTATTCGTCGCCGCTGATCTCGGAGTCGTCGAAATTAAAACTTCCTCTGAAAAAAAATATATCGAACAGTCAACACACATCACGTTGCTTAGCAAAGTATGAATAAAAAAGTATTTTCGTCAAACTTTTGATGTTGGCTCATACATTTTTTTAACTCTACTGAATTACCTGTAAATTTTATACACTCCTACTAATATTATAACGGCGAAAGTTAGTGTGTTTGTTACTTCTTCACGCTCAAACGGCTGGACCAATTTTGTTGAAATTTGGTATGGCGGTAGTTAACACCCTGGATTAACACACAGGCTACTTTTTATGCCGAAAACAGCGGGTAACACCGCGGGGCGCAGCTAGTATTTACATATTCATGTGTGTGAAAACTAACTCATATCGATACAACATTCCATTACTTTGTTTTAGTTCGGATGTGTCATGTAGGGTACTTTTAATAAAGCAAAAATGGGGGCGTATTACGTCACGGAACAGTTTTAGTAGCTCTATCTTTTCTATCCTGTAACCTGTGGCCTTTAGCCTGTAGCCGATCTCTTACGCTTTCAAATTGCCGCCAGCTTTCTGTCTCGCTCTAAAAACAACGTCTCTGAGTATCAGAAAAGGATAGAACCGTGGAAAATAGCTACCTACTCAAAACGTTATTATATAAGTGTTCTAATCATACCGGCTCGTCCCAGCGGTCTGACGCGCCATCTCTGACACGAGTTCTGCGAACAACACAGCTTCATAAAAATACCCTTAAAACAATATTTTTTCCTGTACTATCTAGTTATGTGCTCATAACCACCCTATATTAAGAACATGCCCTATTTACTACTTGCTATGAAAGCACATTGTAACATTGTAATGCTATGGATCACGCCACCGTCCCAGACGCACGATCAGCAGAATGTTATCGCATCCGCTCGTTCGTGAGACTGTGACGAACGGCTAGTGAGCCCGAACCATCGGCAGTCGATTAGCATCAAACTCTGCTACCGCTCGTATATTGTAAAATTAATTAATTAAGTTTATAATTAAATAAATTCGTAAAATCCGAATATTGTTTTTAAAAAGTCTCCAAAGCGCTCCCGAAAGATATCTGGCGCAGCCGGTAGGATATCGGTTGTTGCCATCGCGAAAAGTAGCGCTATAGTTTTTGGTGAAATCCTAAAAAGTGAATCGCGTGTGGCAACTAAAAGTGAGAGTGTTATAAAAATATATTTACCTAAAATCGGTATCGCGCTCTCCCCGGTAATCCAACGAACCAAATAAATACGATTCTTAGTGGGACGTGATGACTACGGTGGCGGTTGGATAGTGAGTAGTAGTAATAATCTACTAAGTAAAATCCTTCTACTATCCTTCCCTACCAAACTCTTAAAATTGGTTTTAATTTTAAGTTAGAAATATTTATTGTGTGTTTTAACTATATTGTGTTCTAAAATCGAAACATTTGGTTACATTATTAATTTAGAAAAGTGCTCTATTATATTTAGTTAGGTTGATTTTAGTTATTACTGTGTATTAGGTAAAATGGCTCACTCACAAATGCAAGCCACTTCCGCGCCTGTTTTGGTACCACCACAATTGCAACCCGTAGATTTACAGATACCGCGGGAAGTTTTAAATTTGATACCCGAATTTAGCGGCGAAACAAAAACTTTAAATTTATTTTTAAGAAAACATGTACGTTTTCGTATCATTTTTAACTAATGTTTTAAATATGTTTATTACCAATTTTAGAAGTATATACATAAAAATTAATGATGTAGAGACATCTCTAGCACTCAGTAAAGTATCCATATTGCATAAATCTGTAATCAATTCCAATGAACTTTTATTGTTGCTAGGCGAAATCTCAAGATATGATAACTTAATGTATTCTGTTACTGAGCAAAATCTAAAGAATCACTTTCAGTAAAAACTTACATTAAAAATGATGAAATAAGATTCATAATTACTGTTCCTTTAGTTATTAACAATACTTTTAATTATTTCAAATTGTACCCTTTACCTATATCCCGGGACTCTCAAACCTTCGTCATTATTCCCGAATTTCCCTTCCTATTAGTAGAAGGTACGAAATATCGTCCAACGGCCCACCAGTGCCGAGAGATAACGGCTAATGAATATTTGTGCTCTGAAGATGACCTCGTCCCATACGCTCCAGAGACCTGTATTGAGCAACTGATGGAGTATCGACAGAATCAATCCAGATGTTTCCCGAGTAGAGTCTTTTCAGAAGACTAGAAACTTCAAAGAGTTGCAACAAACCGTTGGATATTGTATAGCAAATACGACAAAACACTAGTACAAACCTGTGGCGATGACGTCATACGTGAAAATATGCAAGGAACGTACATACTCACAGCACCTGAGAAATGCGACATTTCCATCGGTGGCGTTGTATTACATGGACGGCGCTACCACCAAATGGATACTGGCTATAAGCCCGTTCCACTTATCACCCTACCTGATGTACGGCAGCAGCAGCAGCAGAACCTCCTCGTCGAAAACACCGAGCCTGTTGATCTCAAGGGAGTCGAACTGGAAGACGTCCAGCACCTCAACTATCTACTCAAGAAAAGTGTTAATAGTGATAATGGGCAATATAGTGATTATAGTGTTCAAATCGACAGTGTCAGTGTCGCAAATAATACTTTATATTATTGTCTTTTTATGTGTTAGTTATGTAATTTACCTTAGATTTAAACATCCAGTTTTAAAAATGTGTGGAAGAGAACAGGTTCATAATGATGGACAAGAGAACCAATCTCAACCACCCTTATTATTAGTGTCACGTTAGGTATTGGCAAAGTTATTGGAAAAACTTCCTTTTTCCATTAACTTCCATCTAAGGAGGGAGGAGTTATGTGCTCATAACCACCCTATATTAAGAACATGCCCTATTTACTACTTGCTATGAAAGCACATTGTAACATTGTAATGCTATGGATCACGCCACCGTCCCAGACGCACGATCAGCAGAATGTTATCGCATCCGCTCGTTCGTGAGACTGTGACGAACGGCTAGTGAGCCCGAACCATCGGCAGTCGATTAGCATCAAACTCTGCTACCGCTCGTATATTGTAAAATTAATTAATTAAGTTTATAATTAAATAAATTCGTAAAATCCGAATATTGTTTTTAAAAAGTCTCCAAAGCGCTCCCGAAAGATATCTATCTTGTTTACAAGAATTGTTGTTATTGAGATATTTGATACTAAAACCCAATGTGTCCATTTATTAAATTCGCATTATTAAATTGATCTTTACAAAGTAGGTAATAGAATCGGAGGAAACCTACTCCATAATTTATTACCAGCCAATTTTTTTGAAACGCGGCTATACTTTCGATAAAGGTGTCTTATTAATTAATATTAGTCTAGCTAGTTACACATATTGGATAATTGGACAAACCTCCCGTTGTAGAGGTCAAGCGCGACTTTATTAACTTATTAAGTGGGGGTGATGATTGCATTATTACTATGATCTTCGATTAATCTGTTTACTTACGAGCATTCTTAAATATTACACTACATGTTATAGAAACCTAAAAAAAACGATTACATCTACAGTTACGGCATAAATAGGTTTGAAGTTGTTAATTGTAAACTATTTAGGTATAAGTGTATTCTTAATTATATTATTTACATACATATGCCCCGTGTTAATCCTATTGCTTTAGCTACAGAAATAAATTACCATTGATGACAAATTTTCTTGTAGTATGAAGCTGTATTGTTCACAAACGTCTATAGTAAATATTAAAAACTTACCTGCTCTGAAGTTGAGTATATCTTGTCTTTTAATTTTCATAGCTTCAGTAAGATTTTGCACCATTTTTTCGATGAAGGTGTCTAGCACTAAACTGCGATTTTCTGCCGTGATACTAGATCTGTATAAAACACACATTTAGGTGAAGATAAAGAAAAAAGGTTCCTTTGGATACTGGTATAAAAATGAATAGCACCGAGAAACAAGTCCCTGACAACAGTACAATTTTAAGTCCATGTAGTGGCAATTCCATTTTGAACACAATTTAAGTCCTTCACCAAGCAGGGCTAGGCTTTCGAGTATTATGTTGCTGATAGAGTGGTCTTACTTCAAAAATCCATACTAAATAATACAATAAACAAATAATTTCAATGACCTGCATATAGGGCAATCCTTCTTCTTTTTCTTCCACATGGTGATGCAGTATTTGCAAAAAGTGTGAGAACAATTCAGGGTTGTCGCTTCGATGAAGAGTTCTGCACAGATGATGCACTGCAGTTCACTCTCCATGAGCTCGCCCACTTCCGTCAGAGCAGTCTGTTTGGAAGTCCCTTCGCCCCCGTTGTCGCAGATATTCTCGAGCAGAGTATTCTTTTCTGTTTCCACCAAATGTAGTTGACTTTGTATCTGTAATTTGTAAATTATCTATACAGCAGTGTACAGGGCAGTAAGAAGAACGAGAATGTTATCGCGATCCTTCTCATGCCCCTGTCACTGCATCACGTGCTGCGCAGCGAAAGTGAAAGCGAAGTTAGTGGTAGGGTAGAATGTGAACACACTTCTCTTGAGGGAATTATTGCCAGCATCAGGAGGAGCAGAAGCAGGGGTAGAGTGTAAACGGCGTATTACATCATGGTCAGAGGGCATGTTTTACTGCACGCTACTATAGTCCTATTGCAACATTTGCAACATTGCCTTTTTTTGTTGTTTGGATGTTTGTTCCGCTCGACGTCTCAATTGCTCACGATGACTGAACGGATTTAGATGTTTGTGGAAGGGATGGATGAGCCACTGGATTAACACATAGGCTACTTTTTATCTCGACAACATGCACGGTTCTCGTGGGATAACGCGGTCTTCGATGTTGAAATCACACGGTAAAGTAAAAACTACACAATAAACATACATTTTCCAACTGGTTTTGTAGTGCGATGATAGTTTCACTGGATAGATTTGCCTGTTGAGTAATTCTGTCAGCGGCCAATGCAGCCAGCTCTGTTTCTCGATCCATAACATGTTGCTGTAGATTGAAATTTAAGACATAAATACTCGAGAACAACTTTAACACAACCAAAGAGTAAATTAATACATTGTAAAATAAATACCTGCATTTCTTCTATGTATTTCTTTGAATTTTGTTGGGCTTCTATTAATTGTTTTTGTATAGTCTCTCTTTCTTTTTGCTGTAACAAAATAACAATACATTTTTGTGTTGAATTAGAAATAAATACTTATCTTTAAAATAAACATTTTTATTTAGCTTACTAATTGTTCACTTTTCATTTTTTCTTCATCGCTGAGCTTCTTCATGTCTTCCAATTGTGAGTTTAGTTTTTTCTCAACGTCAAGTCTCTTTATTTCTGATTGTTCCATTTCTTTTGTGAGAGACCTCTTAATGTTCTCCAGTTGTTGTTCCAATTCTTGTTCTCTGAGTCGCTGTTTTTCTTCTAACGCCTTAAGCTCCTGTGATAAAAAAGTACCTACATTAGTTTTTTATAACAATTATTACCTAATATTCTAGTAATGTGACTGACACTTAGGGTCACTTAGGTATGGACTATGGACTATAACTAGCTATACCCGGGACTTTCTGATCGCAATAAGAATATGAATTCAATGTCCTTCTCCAAGGTCACATTCCCAGTGCGGGCACATACCAATGTGTTTAAGTTAAACATATGTACGTAATTATCACTCGCTTTTCGGTGAAGGAAAACATCGTGAGGAAACCAACATGCCCGAGAATAATTTCGGAGCCATGTTACCCACCGATCTGGATTAGGCCCCCGTGGTGGATTATGCCCTTACCCTCCTCACGAAAGTGAGGGGAGGCCTTTGCCCAGCAGTAGGACAGTTACAGGCTAAATTATTATTATAAGTTAATGTTATGCATTCTACTCCATCTTACATTTTGTTTAGCCAATATAAGTTGTTCCGTCTCTCTCTTTAGCGTTTCTTCAAGCTCTTGTTTTTCTTTTAATCGCACCTCTTCCTGCTCTCGTATCTTATCTCCTAACTTGTCCAACATATCTTGTTTCGATGAACTCTCTCGACTTAGTTCAGATAGAAAATCTTCTCTCTCCTTAGCTAGTTTCTCTTTTAACAAGTTGTTCTCTTTTAGAAGTTCTGATTCTGTTTCATTGTGTTTTTGTATTTGCTCCTAAAAGACAATGATTTCTGTCATTTGTATATCTTAATTTACAAATCAAAATCAAAATAATCAAAATAATTTAATTACCAAAACACATAAACAATACATAATATAAATTACGTTAGCATGCATGCTACAATATAACTTAGTCAGTGTCGAAAAGATATGTCTGTCTAAACACAATATATAGTGGCTGCATCCTACAGTTTCACCTGGAATTATTTATATTTGAGGACCTTTAGTATCTAGGTTAGTACATATTATATATTATACAGTAGCATTGGTAATAGACTTCACAACTACTTTCACTTTTATAAATGTGAAAATAGTTGTACAGTAGCTTCACAGTAATATAATAATATCTCCCTTTGATATTACTTACCATTAGATCTGAAATTTTTCCTTCCATTTCTTTTTTAATTTGAGCTTGTTGCGCATCTTTTTCTTTAATAAGTAATTCCTTCTGAATTTTCACTTCCTGTTTTTCACCTTCCAAATTTTTTATTTGTTCCGCGTAATCTCTTTCTAACTGCTGAATCTTCCTATTCATGTCTAACTCTAGTCGCTCCTTCAATATAACGGAAGTTGTATGCCGCTGTTTAGTACTATTAATTTTTTCTTCTATATGTTTCATTGCATCATTTTGAGACTGCTCAAACTTAATCTTGACATCATCGAAAGTACAATTATTGGATTGAATTTTCATGCGTTTTCTAGGTATTTCGAAGTCCTCACTGCTGCAGGCAACAAATTTGTAAATAAATTCTTTTGTGTGTTCAAGGCATATGATGTCTGCATCTGAAAGTATTTTTGATGTTCCTTTCGCCATCTTTTCATCATTAATTTCGATGCCAACACTACTGTGATCTGTGATAAGCCATTTGTTGTCTTCTGTCTTTGTAAATATGCAATGATTTCTTGAAATGGATAAACATGTTATCACCACTGAGTTATTGCGACCGCGGCCAAGAGTCACCTGCAAGCAAAACATATATTGATCACCCAAGTGAAGACAAGGCTAATTTTTGCAAGTAACAATTAGTATCGAATACAACGAAATGAGAATTATAGTTTGTTTACATCACACTTACTCTTGATATCTTTTGTTTGAATTAGGTAGGTATCTACCTAGGTACCTATCTAATCATTCCAAATTCCAAAATTTCCAAAACAAACTTTATTTAGTAAGGAATAGCCTACCTTACGACGGACAGGGTAGTTTTCAATATTTTCATAATCGTTTACACAGGTATTCCTTACTTGTATAGTCGTAGGCTTGTGAGAGCTAGAGACGTCACGTCAAACGGTTCACCAAAACAACAGGAATGGATTACAAACATGCTACTTACGGTTTCCGAATTTAGGGCTATTGTGTGAAATTGTTGGTATTCAGAACTCATAGGTTTGCAACTTATCAAAACTGGGATGTTTTCCTCGTCGGCCATAATAATAGCTGGGATTACACCGTCGGTACCTAAACCATGAATTAGAGGCACTATCTTCTGCGGATAATTGGATGGGTAAAATAACCACCCACCCACCACTATTTCGCTAAACAATGTCAAGTCGAGTAATAAAATAACTCAAACAAAGTAAGTAGGTAATGTAGGTAGGAATTTTTAAGTAGGTATTTCACGTTTTCGGAAATTCTTTCAAATATGTATGTATTTGTATATAATATACCTAGGTATACCTAATACCACAGACCAAGTAGTAGTTAGGAACCTAATACCTATTGATAAATTCGAACGAAACGAATGAAACAAAATCGTAACCGGTACCATAGACTCACCGCTGCCACAGATACATAATATTATATTATTATTATCTATCATCTAGTACTATAGTAGGTATAACCTACCTATATATATTACTAGCTGTTGCCCGCGACTTCATCCGCGCAGACTATATACTTTACCATAATTCCAAATAACTAAAAATAGACCATGACCTCGAGTTCGACATCGACATCCGCGATATATCCGCATATGCGATATCCAACATTCTCGTACGACATCCACCATCTTCTATCAAAATTACCATTTTATACAAAAACCTGGCATTTTATATCAAAATCTAACATTTCATACAAAAATCTACCATTTCCTACCAAAATCTACCATTTTCTACGAAAATACCATGTTCTACCAAAAGCTACCATTTTCTACTAAAGTCTAAATTTTTCTACCACAATCTAAAATTTTTTTGTAAATCTATTATTTTCTTTCTAAATGTGCTATTTTCTACCAAAAGCTACCATTTCCTACCAGATTCTACCATTTCCTACAAAAAACTACCATTTCCTAAATTAAATCTACCATTTTAACCGTAATCTACCATTTTACCATAATCTACCATTTTAATTTCAAATTCACTAATATCTACCAAAAGCTACCATTCCTTCCAAAATCTACCATTATTACAAAAAATCTACCATTTCCTACCAAAAATCGACCATTTTCTACCTTTAATTTATCATTTTCTACCAAAATCTACCACTTCCTACCTTTTAAAGAACATAGATACTACGTTTGAAATTGATCAAACCAATAAAACACGTTGTTCCATCCAAACTTTGCAACCCCTTTTCACCCACTTAGGGGTTAAATTAAAAAAATATATAGTCAGGTTCTTAGTGCACACCTACGTCTCCTAGTGTCATCTACGAATGTGTACAAAATTTCAGTTTTGAACTAAATCTGATGAAAAATATTCTGCAACCCCTTTTATTATTTTAGGGGTTGAATATTAAAAAATGATGAAACACGTGTTTAATTAAATCTTAATAATATAAATGCCAAGTTTGAAGCTGATCAGACAAAGAAAACACGTTGTTACACAAAAACTTTACAACTTGTTTGCACCCCTTTAGGGGTTGAATTTTCAAAAATCCTTTTTTAGTGCATACCTTCGTCACCTAAGGAATACTTGTGCAAAATTTCAATTATGAACTAAATCTGATGAAAATATTTTGCAACCCCTTTTTATTACTTTAGGGGTTGAATATTAGAAAACGATGAATAACATGTTTAATTAAATGTTTTAAAGAATATATTATGTCAAGTTTGAAGTTGATCGGACCAAGAAAACACGTTGCTCCATACAACCTTTGTAACCCTTTTCACCCCTTTAGGGGTTGAATTTTCAAAAATCCTTCCTTATTGCTCGCCTACGTCACATAAGGAATATTTGTGCATAATTTCATGGTTCTAGACCCAGTGGTTTCGGCTGTGCGTTGATCGATCAGTCAGTCAGTCAGTCAGTCAGTCAGTCAGTCAGTTCTTGCTTTTATATATATAAAAAGATAGACTACGTATCTATCTCTACATTATTACTTTTTGGTTATGGCTTCGCACGGTTGGTACATTTAGCCAGTGTCAAGTGTAGGTGTATTTCTTATTTTCACATTAGGGAAGTTAAAGAAATCCAAAAAACGTGTCATTTCGGATTTTTCCAAAACTCCCAGGAAGTTTCAGTAAAGCATCCACTGTTTTACTGAATCGTGACTTTGACTATGTAAATAATTGACTTGACTACTTGACCACGAGGATTGCTGTATTGCTGTGACTTATTTTGAATTGTGAAATTTAGAAATACAATAATAAAATACTTGACACTGGCTACATGCACAAACCGTGCGGAGCCATAACTAAAACAAAATAAAGGTTTGCTGGCTCAAGCTGCTGGTAGGTACCTACCTACTTAGGTACCTAGTAGTATAGGTAGGTAGTCAGTATTTATTTTATTTCCTGTATGGCTGCTGGGTGGGAAAGGGAAAGTTAAAATCAAAATGGGATTGGAGTTTTGGCGGGAATGCGATAGTGAGACGTTGTTGGTTTTGTATTATTTTCTCAAACTTGTGTTTCTTCGAGTGTTAATGTGTAATATTGGTGGAATATTAACCATTAAGTGTTCGTTAACGTGCACGAGTGTAGGCGAATGATATAAACTCAAAAAAAGTGTCATTTCGTATTTTTTCCAAAACTCCCAGGAAGTTTCAGTAAAGCATCCACCACTTTACTGAATCTTGACTTTGACTATGTAAATAACTAACTTGACTACTTGACCACGAGGATTGCTCTATTACTTTCCTATTAACATACTATTCTATTACGTTATTATTATAACTTGACACTGGCTATATGCACAAACCGTGAGAAGCCATAATAAAAAAAAAGAGATTGGCGGGAATCCGAAAGTGAAACATAAGACGTTTTTTTTTTTTCAAAATTGTGTTACTTAATTAGGTAGGTACCTACCTAATCATTGAGTGTTCGAGTTCGTAAAAATCGTACAGGTGCAAGAGTGTGGACAAAATTAAATAATATAAACCCAAAAAGTGCTATTTCGCATTTTTTACACAACCCTCAGGAAGTTACAGTACCTAATGCATTTACCACTTTACTGAATCGAGACTTGACTTGACTTGACTGTAAACTGACATGACTATTATGGCCACGAGGAGTAAAACTTGAAATATTGTAAATACTCGTATACCCTACCTACCTACTTTGATTTGACACTGGCTAAATGCACAAACCGTGCCTAACAAAAATGTAGGTAGGAATAAAGTTAAAACAATTAAATACGTGTGATTTCGCATTCTATCCAAAACATCCGGAAACATCCACCACTTATCCACCATTATTGAATCGTGACCCTGCCTTCCCTTGGCTGAAACTAGGGTACTTTACTTGGTACTTGATAGATTGCTGTTCTTGGAGTGAGTTTACCAAAGTGAAATCATTTCTTGTAAATAGGCAATAAAATCGCACTTTTATAACTCAAACACTCAAAACAAAATATAATTATGGTACTAAGTACCCACTTAAATCACGGTCGTACCTACCGCTTAAAGCAATCTCTACTAGACTCTTCCTTGGATACGCAAGATTTGGGGCAACAATTTATCTTATATCTTTAAATTCTTGTTGGAATCTTGGAATCGGCTACAACGATTTTCATGAAATTCAGTATATAGGGGGTTTCGGGGGCGATAAATAGATCTAGCTAGGAATCATTTTTAGGAAATGTCATTTTATTCGTGTTTTTTTATGATTTTTTCTTTAAATAACCAGTTCATAATTTTTTATTATTCTATCGGTAAGATTGAAAAATATTATTCATATTTCATCATTTTATTAGTAATTCGTACTTAAATAATAATATAATTACCAAAAAACACAATAAGTATATAAAAAAAAAAATACCGAGCTAAGCTCGGTCAATTCGGTCATCCAGATATTAATATCATCAATCATTACGACATTATTTATAAATTTTTGAAATGCATCATGACAAAATGAGATAACAGGACGGGACGGGACCATTAAACAAAGACTGCGTCTAACGTCACAAAACACTTACGAGCGGTAGACAGCGAGAAAGCAACATAACTTGCGAAAGTAGCGTGTGATTTTCCTCCACATTAATGGAGGCACGGGAGCCGTCTCGGAATGAAGAGCCGACGAGAGTGAAAGCATATTTCGCGGTGGATAAAACGAATAGATAGAGGTCTTTAATATAAACGAAGCAGACTTTAGTACTCTCGAAAAATGCAAGAGTGCCGGGTGGGTAGGTACATACTGAATTTTTAAAGCGCAGCCGGTGTTTGTGTCTCGGTCTCGGGCCTTGGGCGGCTGAAAAGAGACATTTCATCCTAGAGGCTACGCGTTGTCTCTACTTTTATTACATCGTGGATGGGACGTTGTATTGTAAGGCCCGATATTAGACTAGGTTGGGTTTTACATGGTTTTATCCGACTGCCGACGGAGGATTATGTTTGTCGAGCGCATGTAGCGCAGGTATCTATGTATAATTGTATATCTAATACTTTGTGCCACTCTACCTACAGCTTCAGCCATTTGACCGATTTCAACATTATAAGGTGTCATTAGATTCGTCTCCGTTGTAGGAATGACATAGGCCCTTTATTGTACATATTAATTATTATACCCTATGGCATAGGCTACGAATAAGTAATAATTATGTCATAGGGTAGGTATATGTATTAATAGGTACCCGAAAAAATTGAGGCAATTTTTAGTTCTGGCATGCCTTACAGATCCTCAAACGGATTTCAACATGACGCCTATCATTCGATTCGTCTCAGGTGTGAGAGACGGCGTAAAAAAAACATTTCTTTAGTTATCACTTTGCTAAGTATAATATCCTGCATAGAACTTATTAAAATTTCATATTTTTATATACTTACTTAACTAAAAAGTGTGAAAAATGTACAATGAGTTATTAAAATAAACAAACCCCAGCTGCAAAAAGCGAAAAATTAGTTAGCTTGTATACCCGCTGTAAGGCTTTACTAACATTCATACATAGCGAAATATTATACGTAGACCTCGCTTTTCGCTTTTTGCAGCTGGGTTTTGTTTATTTTAATAACTCATTGTACTTTTTTCACACTTTTTATTTATGATTATTTATTTATTGCTTGAAATTAAAGCTTTTGTGGTGATTATTTATAAATCTGCTTTTGGACTTAATACTAACACGCATGCGACAATTTTATTGGGCTATGTGTGTGTTTTTTATTACGGAGAAGATAATTACATGGCACTTACGCATTGATATAAAAGCATGGAAGTATCCTTCTCTGCGTTATTTAGTCTAAGAGTAGGCTACGCCCCAAACATAGAATAATAATAGTTTGTAATGCACTTCTAACTTAGGCAAATCGACCTACGCGGCACCATTTTGAACGATGGCCATCTATCATTGATCACATTAGTGGGTACCTACCGCCTAAAGTTCAGAGGCGCGGTTATCCGCACCTCTTGCGCACGTTATTTTGTTAGACGTTCGTCCTCCATTACCATTATATACTTACCTACTTTGCATTCCACTACCAATAACATAATACATAGGGGAAGCTGTTTTACCTAGGCCAGTTTTTTACATTTTCATTTTTCATAAATTAATGGAAAGTTTAGGGTCTTTCAAATATGCATAAATACAAAGATCAGTTATTCAACTACATACGAAACTAATAAAATCTGTGTATTTTGCATTAAGTTGAGAGCAAAAGCCGTTCCAAAAAAAAAGGGAAAACTGTCCAAGGTACAACATCCCTGATGTACTTTGGCCCGTGCCAGTTGTACTTTGGACAAACTAGAATAAAATGAAGATAATACACTACATAATTACTGTACGGAGTAAGTTTTATTTTTATTTGTTATTTAACTACAACTAATGACTGATCATATCAAAAACAGTAATTAATAATTATTATTAACTCAGTAAAAATACATCTTTCAAAAAAACCCTTACCAACAGTCTTTTGTCTCTATAATAATCATCCATATTATTATATTCACATCAGATCATGTATGTTTCATAAATATAGGTACTTAATTGGCTTAGCAGTTTTTGAGAAACCCCGTTTTTAAGTAAATTTTGAGGTTAAAATATTGCCATAATTCGATCAAAGTCCAAGGTACATAGTTAGTTGGGTGTCTAAGGTACCACTCGCATCAATTTCTATAACAATCTTCATAAAAATACACTTAAAGTTGAGGTTTGCAATAAATACCTACTCCATCTATTACCTAGATATACTGAGATTAGAGAGTAAATAAAACATTTTTAATAAATGTACATTCTGCTAAATACAAATACCAAAATTAAAGCCCGAAAAACGTACTTTTTGAACAAGAAATAATGAATTACCTTTTTCTCTGCACTGAAGCGGCGCCGGCGAATCACAACTAACTTCACGATGGAGTTGACAAAGAGTGCTTTGACTGCCATAGACAACATAAATTTAAAACCCGGGATTTTTCGAAAAATTGTGTTTGGCCTAGGTACAACACGGTCTGACGTACAACAGCTTCCCCTAATTACCGTGTAAGAAGGCTACTTACATTAGGTAGGTAGGTACATAGCGGGTACTTATACCTATAGTTTGCACAGTTTTGAACTTTTGACAAGATTGGATAAGTCAATTCAAGATTGGATTTCGTGAAAACACTTACCTACGCAAACAAAGAGTTAATTAAGTATGTAAATACATAATAAAATAAAAAGTTTGTACTGCGAATTTAAGACTTTCAAGATGACTAACTGCGCTCTACTGTGCAGGTGCACGTCACCCGACGGACGTAGTCTAGATAACATTTAGCAATTTTGCTAGAAAATTTTATAATGTACTAGCTGTTGCCCGCGACTTCGTCCGCGCGGACTATATATTTTACCATAATTCCAAATACTTAACTAAAAATAGACCATGACCTCGTGTTCGACATCGACATCCGATATGCGATATCCAACATGCTCGTACGACATCCACCATCTTCTATCAAAATTACTATCTTATATAAAAATCTAGCATTTTATACCAAAATCTAACATTTCATACAAAATTTACCATTTCCTAACAAAATCTACCATTTTCTACCAAAATACCATGTTCTACCCATAAGCTACCATTATCTACCTACTAAAATCTAAAATTTTCTACCACAATCTAAAATTTTGTTTCTAAATCTATTATTTTCTTACTAAATGTATTATTTTCTACCAAAAGCTACCATTTCCTACCAGAACCTACCATTTCCAATCAGAATCTACCATTTTCTACCAAAAAGTACCATTTTTAACCAAAGCTTCCTTTTTTTCCAAAATTTACCGTTTTCATCAAAAGCTACCAAATTTATCATTTCTACCAAATTAGCATTTTAACCAAAATCTACCATTTTAATTCCAAACTCACTATTATCTACCAAAAGCTACAATTCCTTCCAAAATCTACCACTATTACCAAAAATCTACCATTATTACCAATAATCTACCATTTCCTACTAAAAACTACCATTTCCTACTTTAAATTAATCATTTTCTACAAAATCTACCACTTTCTACCTACAATTTAGGATTCATTTAGTTCATTATTAAAACCAGATAAAACACGTGTTTAAAATCTTTAAAGGATATAGATGCCAAGTTTGTAGTTGATCAAACCGATAAAACACGTTGTTCCATCCAAACTTTGAAACCCCTTTTCACCCACTTAGGGGTTGAATTAAAAAAAAAAGAAACTTAGTGCACACCTACGTCTTTTAAGGAATATTTGTGCAAAATTTCAGTTTCGAACAAAATCTGATGAAAAATATTTTGCAACCCCTCTTTATTATTTTAGGGGTTGAATATTAAAAAACTATGAAATATTTAAATAAATCTTTTAAATAATGTAAAAGCCAAGTTTGAAGCAGATTAGACAAAGAAAACACGTTGTGACACACAAACATTACAACCCCTTTTCACCCCTTTAGGGGTTGAATTTAAAAATCATATTGAAGTGCACTCCTATGTCACTTATGGCATAATAATTGATCCAAATTTAAATTATGAACTAAATCGGATGAAAATATGTTGCAACCCCTTATTCTCAATTTAGGGGTTGAATATTCAAAAACGATGAAACACGTGTTTAATTAAATCTTTTAAAGAATATAAATGCCAAGTTTGAAGTTGATCGGACTAAGAAAACACGTTGCTCCATACAAACTTTGTAACCCCTTTTCACCCCTTTAGGGGTTGAATTTTCAAAAATCCTTTCTCATTGCTCGCCTACGTCACATAAGGAATATTTGTGCAAAATTTCATGGTTCTAGACCCAGCGGTTTCGGCTGTGCGTTGATCGATCAGTCAGTCAGTCAGTCAGTCAGTCAATCAGTCAGTCAGTTTTGGCTTTTATATATATAGATATCTGTACAGTCTAACTGCTGGGCAAAGGACTCCCCTCACTTTCCTGAGGAGGATTAGGCCATATTCTAAGTATACAACGGGGACCCAATCCGGATTGGTGGATAACATGCCTCCAAACTAATTTTCGGACAAGTTGGTTTACTCACAATGTTTTCTTTCACCGAATAGCGAATGATAATTACGTATAATATCTACTTTATGTTTAACAAGAAACACATTGGTAACGTGTCCAGTCCACGCTGAGATTTGAACTCGCAACCTTCTGTTTTGACAGCCGGACATAAAAAAAGAAAAAAAAAAACGAAGGCGAGGAAGTTAAAATGAAAATGTCAGACGAATAAAATAAGCAATCCATGATGAATTGTGATTATTGTGGAGTCACTTCTCTCCTTTTTCTTATTATGAGCATCATAGGTCTTGTCGGTGGAGTAACCGCCAGCGTTCTCTATTTTCAGCCAAAGCTTTGACTTCCCTATACGACGCCGACGTGACATTCGTCTTTTCTTTTATCTGATCTTTTATTTTGTGTCTTCCTCTCTTCCCTTCTACCTTCCCTTCTATGACGTTTTTCATAAATTTTTCATGTCGTATAAGATGGCCATAATTGATGGATGAGTTATCTACTTTTCACATATTTGCAATAAAAAACGCAACTGCTTCTATTTATAAATCACATTAACCGATCGAAAGAGCTCTACCTCTTTCCCAAAGCAATTACCAAGATATACACACATCTAGTGAAAAAAGTAAATGAGTTGTGTCCCAGCGCAGCGCAACTAAACGCGGGCAGCGCGGCGCCGCGGCTTCACATCGCTACATCGGCCCTCAATATATCAACGCGGACAGGACGAAAATTGGACTGGACCCTTGTTAATGTCCCGCACTTAGGTCCTTCCGCCCTTGTTTCTGATTATTTATTTAAGACCTTTTGATACTTAACCGCTTCAGGGTGCCGGTGGCGGCGATTGTATAACGACTGACGACCGACAAGTCAATAACAAAAGTCTTCGAGCTGGTAAACCAGCCTCTTTAGACGACTACCTTTTAGGGCTGCAGGGAGACTACAGGGTAGGAAACCTAACGCTCTATTATATACAATGAAGGGTGTAGTGAAGTATTTGAAAGGAATACAAAGTTAAAGTAGGTAACTTAGGTATACAGGTGAGTAACGTCGCTTAAAATTTTTCTACTTATATAAGTAGGTCACACTTACTTAGATAGGTACGGTAAGTTACCTATTCAAAGAGATAAAAACAAATCTGTATGCTTCCTGAATGGCTAGCCTCAAATATAGGTATTCTTCTTTACCTAGGTAAACAAAAGGGAGGAGATGGGAATCTTATTCCTAAGAAAAAGGAAATGTGTCTTTTTAATAATGTAGTTAAGTAGATATGCTTTACTGGAACTTTTAGTTTCACTCAAGCTCTAAGATAAACATTTGCACCGTAACAATTCGGGAGAAGAGTCCAATATTCAGATATTAAGTTTGTCGAAGCAAAGGTCATATTGGCGCCGAGTTTGGTCATGTGGTCGGTAAACAAAAAGTCAATAAACTTGCGACTTTGGCCCGAATCGAGCAGAATTCACAAAATTCAATATTTCTGGGAATACACCTCAAACCAAGCGGTGGTTTAGGCGCCTGTATCCTATAACTGGTAATTCTGTAGAGATAAGATTAGTAGGTATAAATTTACTGCCTACGGATTGCTTTGAATTAATTTAGTAAGTAACTAACATGTGTAGTTAATTTAGTAGGTAGTTAATTATGTAAATAATTATAATGATGTTACCCTAGTGTTACGCAACCACGGAGAAGTATTTTTGAACGGTAGAAGCCTAATTAACTAATACCTACTTAAACATAAGTAGGTATAGTTTAATGAATAAAATATGACATCATTGTCATTTGTCACGAGAAATAACTGAGCACTTTCCTCCTAGTTCTTCAGTGGCAATGGCGATATTATATAGCTGGACTTAGTTACTGTACCTAGAGACAAAGTTAGGGCAACGCATCTATGCAAACCTTCTCTATACTCGTAGTAAAGTAAGTAGGCCTAAATAAGATTTTGACATGCATTACTTTCATTGGCCGATACAGGCCATGGGGGCCATGGCCCCCCCCAGAAGACCCAGGAATTACATCACATTTTTACTTTTCATTCAACATTTTGTACCTATTCAAACTTTGAAGTCTTATAATTATTACAAAAACTATATTTACATCGGAGACTGGTGATCTTTCGGATTTATGTTATTTCAATAGTATTCAAAAGATCACCAGAAGTGCAATTAATGCATGGTACCTACTCCATACAAAAATATTGATTTTGCCCCGACTAAGATTAAGGGATACAAGTAGGTATGGCATACCTAACAGAAAGAGCTACCAGTAAGAAAAGTCGCCTAGTTTTGTCGGGAATCCGATAATGAGACGTTGTTGGTTTTGTATTTTTTTCTCAAACTTGTGTTTCTTCGCGTGTTTGTGTGTTATATTGGTGGAATACTAGTCATTGAGTGTTCCGTCACGTATACAAGTGTGGACAAATGATATAACCCCAAAATGCGTGTAGCTTCGCGTTTTTCCAAAACTCCCTGGAAGTTTTAGTAAAGCGTGAATATTCGCTTTACTGAATTGTGACTTTGACTATGTAAATAATCGACTTGACTACTTGGCTACTTGATTTGACGAGGATTGATTTAATGCTATGACTTTCCTATTGTGAAAATAAGAAATACTTAAATAATAAAATACTTGACACTGGCTAAATGCACAAACCGTGCGAAGCCATAACTAAAACAAACAAAAAAAAGTTGGTAGGTACTTTTTATATTTTTATCTCTCCTTTGATTCGATAGAACCTACAAATACGCGATACCGGCTCATATATACGAACGAGTATACCGACAACCGCTGTAATTTCAGTGATTAGCCGGTATTTCAGCGATAGCAGCATGCAAACAATACTAGGTACAGACCTGTGAGTAACGACTATACTTACTTAAGTAGGTACTCTAGTTACTTACCTACTAGGTAATATCTACGCAACCTGTATAGCACAGCGCACACCTGGCTAAAGTAGAGTTAGCTTTATCTGATCTTATTAAAAGAGGCATGAATCCTCTATTCCGATCACGTAGACAATTATTCTACTAAAGTGTGCGGGCTTGAATCACTAACCTCAGCGAACGGCCAACTTTTACAATAAATCCATCCTGGTCTCGACACTTAATCAGTCTACCGATAAAAGCTTTAATCGGGAGTTGGGAGTAGGCACCTACAGGGGAAACTGATTTTATTCCGATGTTAGATGGACTAAATTAGAGAATGGCAGACCGCGGTTTCCAACTTTCCAAAGTTCTCGAGCTTACTTACTACGGAAGTTTTACATTTATTAGATTATTGAAGTAGTTCAGAAGCTATAATTGATTGCAATTGATTTTATTCCGGCCAGGATTATCTTATCATGTGAAGTTGCATGATTGGCGAAATAATCTTCTCTTCTGTTATTCGAGGGCGGCCAATGTTTGATCAAATCAAATTCGGGCGTCGATTGTGTACGTCTAATTATTACGATCGATCAATATCGAATGAGGCAGTGGTGGACTCTAGTGTCAGATTGTTAGAGTGCCCACGAACTCTTTTACATGGATCAATCGACAACTGGGACGCCCGAAGTCCAAAACCAGCCAGATGCATTACTTCCATGGTCACCCATCCAGGAGCTGTTGGGGTCGTTGAGTGTATGTGAGCGTGCCAATTTGTAAATTGAACTGATATGATAGCTTGATGTTTCCTCAGGCATGTGGAAAGATTTCAAAGAGTTACTGTTCCGAATGATTGATGGTGCTACCTACATTCAGATCTTTTTTGAAATATAAATGAGACTGGGGTTAAAACATAATGGCCTCGCCGGAGCTTATAAGCGCTTGACCCGATGTCTGCCGTGGTCGGTGAGTGAGTACCTTGCCTTTACCGCTAAAAGAATCAGAGTAATTTACGGCTAAGGTCATCGAATCTGCATTTTCGTTGTTAGCTTCTTCGGATTCTATATGCTCATGCCAATTTGCTTGAATGGGGTGGAAAATAAGTTTCAAAGCTCAACATCCGAAAAATGTCTACAACGATAAGACCGCCCACTGTGATACTTACTTGTTAAGTTTATTTTCGTTCTAGCTTTAAGTTTTTTTTTCTGTGGTGTTTCATTATAAATAGTTATCTATGTAATTTAAAGTCCGTAATGTATTTTATATTCGTACAAATATACCTACTTTGCTTACTAATGTGCACTTACAATATGAAATATTAGATTTGGGCTGGAACTGCCCGAATGCACAATTGTAGTCGAATAATGAAATGAATGAATAATCTACCTATTTAGTGACATATTTCCTGTAGGAAGACTGTCACGCGAGCTGCTTACATCTGCTACGTGATTCAATTTGCATGGCGCAATGGACGGTTTATTTTGGGAATGTTGTCTTTTTGTAAATAAGAGGAGCATAGGATTAGGAGTAGATAGGTAGGTTACCTAATTATCTACACACACAGCGCATGTAATATCACTTACATAAAAAGATAAAGTGTTGTTATGATGCAGTCTGTACGAAAGGACGGTTTCCGTTCCGAGTGCGGAATATACAGTCGCGAGAGCTGATGAGAGACGTGATTCAATTTGCATGACGCGACGGATTACTGCGCGAGCTTTGCCCTTCATATAGATAGACAAATGGCGAAGGGAAATAAAGAGATGTGCTTTTAGTGGCTATTTACGAGTATATCTCGTTTTTGAGGCAGATACCTTTAAATGTATATACTTACTCTGGGGTTAGTGTGTTTCAGTACAAACTGTCTGTCGCTGTCACAGAAAACATAATATTACATGTAGGTAAGCATTTTATGCCGAAGTACCTATCTAAGTGCTAATTTACTAAGGAAAGCACTTTTATTCGAGTACCAAAGTGCTCATGATTATTTTTTGAATATCCGACAAAAATGTCACTAAAATTTTAAGCTCATACTACCTACTACTTCAGGGTTCAGTAAAAATGTTATTCAAGCAAGACGTTTAATTTAGGTAGGTAGGTATAAGGAAATTTCTTTTGGGGAAGGACAAAAAATGTGGTCTATAGTTGAGTGGAGCCACCCGGTCCTCTAATGAAGCAGCTACTCTTTTCGATCGGTGGGGGTTACATGCAGCCGTTATTCGTAATATAAATGTAAGTACCTAATTAAGTATAAGTAATTATTATTATTCGCATTTGTAGAAATTAAATTGATGTTGACGTTCAAACATTACTGTAGGCTAGTTACGTATTAGCTAGGGTATCTGTGGTATTAGTCTCGCAGTTTTCACATTTGCTAGTTGTTTGGATCCTTTTCAGTTATAATGCACGAGCATCTGAACCAGTTAATTCACATTAAAGATTTATGTCAAATCAACAATTTTCATTGATTTATTCGGTTATTCCTAGAAAAAATGGCGCTATGTAAACCAGTGTGCAAGGGAGGCGCTAATGAACCGCGCGAAGAGCAACGTACTAAAGACTTTCAAGTGATCTTGGGGTGGATTTTTCGAGCGCACCTTCCCTTGTTCATTAGTGTAATTAACTTATGCCGTAGGTACCCATTCTTTTACGATTCGCTGGGGTCCCTCTTATTAAATTACTGAGATATCACAATTCACGATCTTATATTTCAAAACTGAATTCTGAATCAAGATTCAAAAGTCTTTTGTTGACTCTTTTTAAGCTCAGTCTTCTGATTTATTTATTTTTGCATGACAATTAGGTTTTACTTGATCAATTTTTATTCACTAACCTGAGATTGACTTATGTATGTTTTAATAAAACAACAAATAAAACTCATCGATTTCATTTCAATACAATATGGCAAATACGCTACCTATCAACCAAAGCGAAATGTTAATTTTTACTCAGCCATTAGGATGTTAAAACATCTATTCTATGCGCGTTCCTAAATGTATCCAACGAGAGATGTATTTGTTGTGAAAGCCATTTAAACTAAATCTAATGTAATTTACCGTGATGCCACTTACAGACTTTGTAGCTTCTCTTGGGCAAACTTGGGCTCAAACTACAACTAAGCGGTTCGTTTATTAATGACGATGAATCCATTGGCACTCGGGAGACTAGTTCTGGAGCGATTTCCATATTTTAGTAGTATTGTATATGTAGTTGAGAAGTTCAGTTTTGTTTGAATGGTTTGGTTTGTGGATACTACGATATCAAAGCTTTTTGTTCGTTTTACAGTAGGCACTCGATATATCGTGCAGAAAGTTAAGTCGCATGCCGCATGTTTGGTTTGCATAATATGTATTGTAGGCAGCGTATCTACTTAGCCAAAGTGACATCCTTCTCCAAAACCACAATTTGTATTTTATACACTCATAGAGAATGTTAGTTCGATTTTTAAAATGGTAATGAGATCTACAAAGTGTTAGTATAGTTCACAATAGCTAGATAGGTACATACACAATTGTAAAATAGTAAGTAAGTGTAATAACTTCCGGGTATTTCGTTTCAAACGTAGGTTACATTTGAAACGAAACACTTTAATTCAGGGTATTTCAATACAAATGCCTAGGTACCCACCTATTTACCTATGTAATGTACGAGTATATGTTGCCATTAATCGGAAACAAATAGGTCATTGTGATACTTCATGTGAATCCGTACAATATTATATAGTCACATGAATATCGGCTAAAGCCTGAGGCTACTGGATATCGACGAGCTGGCAATTTGTGACTGAAATATTAGCATTAACTAATTGATTACATACATACATAATTATAGATAGGCATAGTTGTTGCCTATAGAGAGAGAGATTAGAGTCAAAATCATAAACCTTCATTCAGTCACGCGGGCTCCCAGAAATCTCATGTAAGTTAACCGATCCTACCAAAGTCAAAGTCAAATCATTTATTGTAAATAGGCAAAAAAATCGCACTTTTACAAGTCAAACACTTCAATCTAATAATATACAAATTAATAAAACCATAAAAGAAAAACTATAATTAATTGATTATGGTTTGAGTTTGAAAAAGGATTTAGTCCTCGGATAACATCCGATAGAGAAGAACCGGCAATTTATACTAGGTACTTAAAAGGAAGCCTATCTGCTATGGTTATAAGTTGCCAGGAGGTTATTTCCAGTCACACGTTGTGAGTCATTGAATTATATAAGTAGTATGCTAAATTCGTCGGCCAGTGATAATATTTCTTCGCGAGGTCCAAAGAGAATACAAACGCTACGCTACAGTGAGGTCGATCAAACATTTTTAGAGGTCAATGCAATTTTATGTGTGACTGTCTCGGCATAATATAATAATAGGTAAATGTTATTTGAGAGAGGTAGACATATACCTTTATACCTGATACAAAAATATTTCGGGTCCGGCATTCACACCTTGTTAAATTTAGCGCAACCCCATATTCAGTTTTAGAGCAAAATAGTCGGTTACATACTGCGCTTGCTAACAAAAGATTTAGCGTACAAAAATGGCTGAAAATTCTTTTAGCATACTTGAGAGAATGTTGATGCTAGGTCACGCATGGCATGTCGCGGCACGCTTCCGGAGCCCCCGACCGTGTGATGACCTGCACGTGTTTCTGGCACTTGGAGCTTAGCTTAGGAGCACCGTGCAGCTTCAGGCGGTAACGTGGGTGTAGGTAATTTTTCGCAAGTAGCTAGTGAAAACGTTCAGGGCTCATGACCTCGAAATAAGTGAAGTGACATTTTGCATATCACGGAGTACCTACCTATGTCCTATGTACTTACTTACCTACTTCATTGAATTCATTTAATAATAACGACTTGTGTAAAAATATGTCTAGGTGCCGGTAATAGAAAAAGCGCTTAAGTGCGAGTCGGACCCCGTAAAATTAGTATTAATTAGGCTGATTGGATTTTTAAACGCTCTTGGCAATAC
This sequence comes from Hylaea fasciaria, assembly GCA_905147375.1. Classification (NCBI taxonomy): domain Eukaryota; kingdom Metazoa; phylum Arthropoda; class Insecta; order Lepidoptera; family Geometridae; genus Hylaea; species Hylaea fasciaria. The sequence goes on from LR990201.1 coordinate 7,133,046, forward strand.
CTAAACCAATGTTATTATACTTAGTCAGGTCATAAGTATTGTCACACAGTAAAAACTTTTCTTTTAGAATGCTGGCCACAAAAAAGTTTATTGAATTCGAATTTTGAATTGTTCATGAAAATAAAAATGTATACTTTTTAGAATTTTACTCATTTTTAAATATGGAGTGGACGCTTAAAGAAGACCGTGTTGCAGTTATTGCGTTGCATCGTTGCGGTTACGCGCCAATTCAAATTTTTGACATACTGAAAAATTTGAATATAACCAAGAGATTCGTTTATCGTACCATCAAACGATACAATGAAGACTCTAGTGTAGATGACAGGTCAAGAAGTGGTCGCCCTCGGTCTGTTAGGACTCCAGCAGTGATAAAAGCTGTGAAGGCGCGAATTCAAAGAAATCCCAAACGTAAGCAGAAACTGTTGGCCCTTCAGATGGGATTAAGCAGAACCACGGTGAAGAGGTGTTAAATGAAGACTTAGGGCTTCGGGCATATCGAAGAAAAACAGGACATCATTTGAATGCTCGTCTAATGGACCTGAGACTGAAGAGATGCCGCGCTTTGTTGAAGCGGTACGCGGGAAAAAAATATCGGGAAATTCTTTTTTCGGATGAAAAAATTTTTACCGTAGAAGAGAGCTACAACAAACAAAATGATAAGGTGTACGCACACAGTAGTGAAGAAGCGAGCAACCGTATTCCGCGTGTCCAACGAGGTCATTTTCCATCCTCGCTCATGGTATGGTTGGGAGTGTCTTATTGGGGCTTAACAGAGGTACATTTTTGTGAGAAAGGTGTAAAAATGAATGCAGTTGTGTATCAAAATACAGTCCTGACGAACCTTGTGGAACCTGTTTCTCATACCATGTTTAATAACAGGCACTGGGTATTCCAACAAGATTCGGTGCCAGCTCATAGAGCGAAGAGCACACAAGACTGGCTGGCGGCGCGTGAAATCGACTTCATCCGGCACGAAGACTGGCCCTCCTCCAGTCCAGATTTGAATCCGCTAGATTACAAGATATGGCAACACTTGGAGGAAAAGGCGTGCTCAAAGCCTCATCCCAATTTGGAGTCACTCAAGACATCCTTGATTAAGGCAGCCGCCGATATTGACATGGACCTCGTTCGTGCTGCGATAGACGACTGGCCGCGCAGATTGAAGGCCTGTATTCAAAATCACGGAGGTCATTTTGAATAAACTTTAGTGTCATAAGAATCTATGTTTTGTTAAATTCATTTTGGTATATAAATGGTTACATAATGAATAAACTTGTTTCAATTATTTTATATAAAACATGTGACAGAATTTATGACCTGACTAGGTATATACCAACTTACATAACTCCCCATTTCTTTATAAAATGATCACTAGTATCACTTGGTTGTGAGGAAGTATCATTTGCCGAAATACCTAGATCTTTGTCCGAGAAGCCTGCTATGTCATACTGTAACCTAGGTATCTTATACCTTCTAGTGTAGACCCGATAGTGGATTAATTTGGGGTTGAACAGAAAGATATACAGATTTCGGTGCGGAGTTTCATTAGCCACTCTATAGCAACGTTATTTTCCTCATCACTAATCAAGTTTATGTATATAAAGGCTTTGGAATGAGTCGAGCGAGCTCGGAAACGCGGAGCGGGGCTAGTTGTAAATAAAGGCACGTACACACTGCGGGGTGCGGCGCTATCTTCGGCCGCCACTGTCCACTGCGACGTTTTTACGCCGGAACTTTGTATGAGTTAGTGGGCCGCTGTGTCCGGTAGCGCCTTGCTTTTATTATTTAATCTAACAACCACCCAACCCTGATATGGAGATGTCAAGTAAACTCGTGAAGGTTTTACATGCACGCTCACACAAGTATTTGTGTTATTAGCATGAGGTGTAAGGAATATGGAACCTAGTTTTGTGACCTTTGTTGGTATTTTACAGTACCCATATTTACTTAATATGTTGAGGACATCTACCTACCTGTATTTTCGTAAATCCTTCAATAAATAAATGTTGTTGAGCATATTGGGTACTTTATACTTATTTATGATATTCTAGGGAGTCGCACCGGCTTCGCACTGGGTTGGGAAGGTTTCTGTAGAATATTTAATGTAGTAGGTATATAATATATATATTAGAATATTCTAATATAGAATAGTAAATAGTATGTATGAAGGAAGGCGCGCCGCGCCTGCCGAGAATTTCTCGATTGACCCTGGGGAAGGACATAGGCTGTTTTTGTCGCGATGAACAATAGTTTATTTTTTTCCCCGCACGGACGAAGTAGCTAGTAAAAGATAGTTTAAAGCGGAGTCGTAGAATTGTGAATATTCAGCTGAAATGCGTTTATGAGATTTGGGATCTGGGTAAATATTACCCCTCAGATGCGGATACTGTTGACTTTGTTTATAATTCGTCATAAAATGATAAATTTACACACAAACCAAACTAACTTTCCTCGGGAATCAATCAGGCTTCGTATTGATGATAATCTGCAAAAAATCGGTCTAGCAGTTTCCGAAATATATACGTACCTACATACAGACATGCCAGCAGATATTGATAAAGCTTTGCTGCTTTGTATTTCAAACCCGCGTAAGCACTAATGCTCTAACATTACTGCCTGCCAAAAGCACAATTAGGTCTATAATTGCTTGGAAGTTATTCAACTTTTCCCGCCTGCCCATTATGAGCGAAGTATCAAAAAGTTTTAAACTGCACACAATTGCAGACTCTACTAACCACAATTTTGAAAGGGTTTTAATTTATAACATACTAAGATCTACTTCTGCCGATGAGTTAACAATTATTACACGTGACAAAAATATGCTCTTCTTCATTTTCTATCCTATCTGAAAAAACCGGCATAGGTACATATTGCTAATACTGTTGTTTAACGTATTGTTAATATTGCTAATACAAGAACTAGGGCGAGGCTTATTATACAGAACCCTCATCCCGTAAAGAAGTATAAGGAACAATTACATTATAAGAACTTTAAAGTTCTTTTATTTGTACCATGATGACTCAAGCAAGTCGGGAGTGAGGACCATAAAATTATTAGCATAAATGGGCCATTGTTCTACCGAGATCGTTACGCTGGCAGCCATTTGTATAAATATCTGTGGCGGAAAAAGTCGCGGCCGGATTAAGTTGCGCGTCGTACATTATGAGAACATCCGCATTATATTTCACTGAGCGGCATGAATTATGTTCCGTTGGACCGTACAGTGTAAAGTTACTTTGAATCAGGCGTCGGAAAATTCCTTTTCGGCCGCTTGAATTTTTTACAGAATTTTCGCTCAATTTGTGAAAGCAACATCTGATGGTGCTTTTCGGTTAATAACTTTTTTGCTCGAGTTGATTGTCTATCAAAACGAAACAAGCTGTAAAAAGCTTACTTCTACCATTCTTAGAATAAACTCTACGATGTCTCTATCGTGCTGGGGAGTGGGTAGGTATAGGAAGTAATTCCTCATAGACTTCAACGTATTGTGTGGTCACGTAGACGCGTAAAATGTTCAAAAGACAAGGTGGTACAAATGATATGACTCATAAATCATGTTTAGTTCAGTGCAAAGCTTCGAAACACATATCCGTAGAAAAATTATAAGTCCAATATTTGGTAAGTTAATATTTACTGTGTTATTTTCCACGTATTTTTTTTAGGGACCAAATATTGTATCTAGTGTGCTTCTTGTTTTGTTTACCTCTCGACAACAATAAGATACAGACGTAGATATTTAACTAAATGTACTCACACAAAAGGTACTTTGGTATTCTACAGAAGTCTTAATACTTTCCAGATAGTTTATTCATTATTTTTATACAGTTTTCAATTATTAAATTACATGTTATAGCTATTCATCGCTGTCATATCAAAATCTGTACCTATGATAAATCATGTTTTCATATCAATTACATGCCCACTTACATAATTATAGAATGGAAGTTTTATTCCTCCATTATGAGAATATAATTATCATTTGCACGGTGTAAATCGTTACACGAAGATTTGTCGGAATTTTTACATTGATAGCCCAAGAAACATACGTTTTCAGAATTTATCGGTCTATCTTCGGCAAAATGACAGAGATTGTATAAGGCCGATAGTCTCTCTAGTATATCTAGATAGTATTTTCCATCTCCTCGTGTTTCTTCGCTCTCCTCGCCCTATTTGCCGTGCAGCCAAGATGAGATTGTCTCAGATTTGTTTTCTAACCTAATTGTAGTGATTTAGGAAGCGCGGGCGCTAAAGTAGCCTGCACAAAGGGGCTAAGCCCCGATATAATCTTAACAGAGACATTAAGTTGGAATATAACAGACACTATTTCTCTCCAAGATAACAGAAGGTACCTCCAGAATTGTTTAATTTAAGTTATTAGAATCGGGAGATTAAAGGAAAGTGTTAAGCGAGGCAACTGAACAATAGATATCTCCGTAGAGCTAATTGAATATCAAGAGATTGAAACCAGTCGATGTTTAATAGTATTTTTCTAGTCATGTGAGATGGGAGACGAGGGTGTTAATCAATTACGAAGAAAATTTCGCCGCAAATAACATTCTGTTTTACATAGAAGTTACATTTAGTACACCTGCAATGTAGCTGAATACAGACGTGTATATAAATGTTTATATTAAAATGAAAAAATGTATGCTTTAGAGCTCCAGTAAGTGGGTAGTCGGGAATCTGGGCTCTGGCTTATTCTGCGAGCATTTATTGGCTGTTTGCGCGACAAAACCCGCAATTGCAACAAAGATTTTAGGGTTTCACAGAATGGATTCTTCTTATCCGACCAATGTAACGTAGCTTCGTACAAGCAGAGAGAATAGATAATGTTATTGCTATGTAAACAATGCTGTAAAATTTAGATAAATCTCACAATGTTGCGGGACAGAGTTAGGTTTGAATGTTACTACTGTCGCGAACAAAGAGGGAGGCGTTGTGAAATTCATCCATCATGTGCCCTCGAAAGTTAAGGAGTGCCGTCGTCTCCAAGTTTAAATGTTTCAAGCAAATACTTAAATAAAAATAGAGAGTAGCCATTTTTTTTCAGTTAGAATACCTATACGAGTGCCTCTTAAATAACTTTGTTTAGATTTTCCGGGTCGGTTGGATGCCCTTTAATTAGGATTGCGGGTGGGTAAAAATTAATTGAATGTGACATTTTCCATCGTTCCCACCGAGTCCCTGCGGAGCCTCGGAAGTTCCACGAGATAATTAGTGGCGCGCTAAACACGACGTTAATAGATCCGTAAGATTGATGGCGCGGCACAAAGAAAAACTCAACCTCATGCATCAATCTGACACGTACGTCGTACTCGCCGAGTTGTGTTCCGTATTTATATTTAATTTGCCTGAATTTATTATTGAGATTTATGACCATATTTATACTTAATGCACTCCCATTTCCAGAAGAAGATTCGTGTTTCAGTAAAAATGGCAAGTCCATCAAGCAATAATATAATCTCTGGTCCTTGATGCCTTTTGAACTTTCCTACTATCCTATATCTATCATAAATGCGAAAGTTTGTGTGTGTGTCTGTGTGTCTTCTCTTCACGTCGCCACGGTTGATCGGATATAGATACATTTTGGAAAAGTAGGTATACTTTAGAATACTTTAGGTCCTGGCATTTAAAAAAAAGATATCAATGTTGTCCCGTTTTAAATAACGGGTTTCTATGGAATAATAGCGAACGTGAGTTAAACCGCGGGCCACAGAAAAACAACAGAAAAAAAAACAATGAAAAACAAACTACTAGAACTAGAGCCCTAGAGCCTAGTTTTAGTAGTAAGTACCTATACTAAGAATAATAATAATAATCTCTCTGCAGCCCTAACCACCGGTAGCCTGGGCCCTGCTCCGCTATCGGTGGTACCCTAGGTTTAAGTTTTTTATAATGTTTTTAGGTTTTTATAAAAGTACTAGCAGACACGGCCACGCGTTGCTGTGGCTAAGGTTTTTGTTATTGCGACTATAGATTGAGATGTAAACTACCCTATCTTTCAAGTTAGATCAAACTGCACGCGCTGTGCAAATTTGATTAAAATCGTTCAAGTAGTTTAGGAGTCCATTGAGGACAAACATTGTGACACGAGATTTATATATATTAAGATTGTAAAAAAATTATATTAAAGTTTATAAAATAAGTGATGGGAATAATAATAAATATAATAAGAATAGATCATTTTAATGAAACAGATTACACAGTTATCATAAAATACGTATCTCAATTGCTCATTTAAAGAGAACTTCGCCCTGCTCGTAGCGTACCCAAATGAGTAAAAGCTGTCGAAGCAGATGTCTACGCGCAGGCATAAATAAATGAAAGCTCATCCGTGCGGAGACTCGTCTTATCCGAACTGTAAGCAAGCCCCTAATTTTAATTTAATAGAATGACAAACAAAAAACGTGCCCATTTTAATTAGGCCCGACTACTCGTAGGCTACTCTTTATTAGTAGCGTTTTAGGTTTAGAGCTATTATAGGCTATCCGTTTATTCATAAAAAAGTTAATGTACCTAAGGCTTAATTAAAATGCGCACTGGTAAATTGTACTGCGCAATACTATGTGCCGTTTACCTAATAAATTATAAGGAGTTAAGTATTATACATTTAAAAAACTTTATTCTATTAAATTTGGTGGATGCAAGTGGCAAATTGTCGTTCGGTGTGGCGGTCTAAGGGGGAGGCCTATGTTCAGCAGTGGACGTCTCCAGGCTGATGATGATGATGATGATGATTCTATTTAATTTAAGTGTAAGTAAGTACTCTATCAGCCCATATCTCAGATCATTGTTTGGAATTATTTTACCTTACTTGTTCGTACCATGTTTTGAAATAAAGTCAAAGTTGTAATATAAAAAAACAGTTCAACTTCTACTTCGTTTATGAGAATTCTTTATTTTTCTTTCTATCGTAAGTTTTATAGACCATAACTATTTAGCCATTTGCGTCGGATTCAAACGAACTGTTGGTGTTTTTTATGATTTCGAGTAGGTAAGCACTCTTACTAAAATTACGTGGGTAGTTTGTAAAAAAACTAGATTCTGAAGTAACATAAAACTTGTAGAAATTTTATAGAGAGATTTCACTTTATTTGCTGGGAAAATGAACGTAAAAGAGAATTTGCGTACATACAGTTCTCTGGACCGTAAGATTATTTCAGATTTACCCATTACCAGCTATAACCACTTTTTAAATTGTATTGGCACTTTTCATATGTTTCTCAATAATTCAAGTCAACAGTGTACATTTTTACGCTCACTTGATACTCCGTTTTGGGATTTTCTTTTCTTTAGCCATTGCTACACATTGTAACATTGTTGTAGAAGCGCACACCAAGCACTAAAGAAACAAATTTAGCAAATAGCAAATATAAATATAATAAAAACACGTACCTTACTATTTGGTCTTTACATTACAACCCTTTACGGCCCTCAGCCACTCGGCAATGTAAATCAACTTCGAGTGATAGTTTTCACTAAGTAAAATAATGTTGCGCCACTTGAAGGAGTTTGCTGAAAACATCGAGTTTCTATTATATAAACACGATGGCCAGCCGTCCCGGTCACCGTTTTGTTTATGTACCCACCCGTATAATTGGATTAAGATTAATAAGGTACGAAGTAGATAGATACAGCTGGGTTTTGCGATAAGGTTGTATAAAGATATCTTCATGGTATTAGGTAAAACCCCTCTTTTCAGTATGGCGACCTTTTCGGAAAGGTGCGGTTGCCTAAGTCTCTAAAATAATTATTAAAAGCGTCAGCTATTCAAGTACCTATTTGGAAATGGTATAAAAGCAACTAAATAGGTTATTATCAAATATGCTCGGAGTGTTGTATAATAAGATTTATCAACAACCTGCTCATGTTAGCGAGTATTAATCTTTACATTATACAGGTGAATATTTGACTATACCTACTTATTATCATACATTACATTTTTTCAATACACATATAAACAATTTCAAATAGTTCCTGAAAAAAGCTCTCCCGTGAAATATTTCAAGGAAGGTGCCGATAAACGCACGTTTGCGAAGGCTCGTCGTAAGTAGATCGAATATTTTTCATAGTCAATGGACCAAGGGAAAGATTTGTCAAAATTTGTCTGCGTAATAAATTACATCCCTCTCCAATTATTTAGTTGGCGGCGTGTAACAGAGATCTGCCTCCGGAGAGTGTTTTAATTTATATCCTAACGCTTCCGTAATCGGTATTGTTCTTCATGGAATTTTAACGAGTGTAAATAGGAAAAATTAAAATAAAGAGTTAGACTAACCCCTGCTATTTAGGCGTATTAACTGTTTGAAATTCTGCGAATTGCGAAATAAGAGATAGACAGACACCTAATTAAAGTCGGCACACGAAACAAATCAGTCAATTAGCAACTTCAACGCTGTTAATAAACATGGATGTTGTGACTTTGAGATAATATGTTGTTTGAGCTTCATCTTAATCGAATATTAATTATTGCTATAGATGTGTTACAAGAAAGAAGACACAATATAGGTAGCTAAGTACATTTATGTTACAACACACACATCCTTCTACATATTAATAGTACCTACATAATAAGTAAATAAATAAAATAAATCACCTACATAAAAAAGTAAGTTTCATTCTACTATATGCACGTAAGTACATAATAATAATAATGTTCTTAAAGTACTCCACCCACACTGCTACATCGAAATCAAATAGTTACCTAATAACATTTCGTTCGGCACTTAAATTATTCATACAAGGACTTGGGTACACTAGGGCGACTCCGTTACACTGAATAACAGCAACAAATCGGGCCTAAACGTGTAGTTTTTCAGTAATTATAGCAATCCATCGTTTTCCTCATAAGTAGAGCATCGCGCAGACGTATTCCGGCCTAATCGCGTAACTAGAGCCGGAAACATTCTGCGTAATGGCCTTTTTGTTTTCTTTCGCTTCGGATCTCAGGTGGGGGGTTTTACCATTGTTACGTGAAGAAAAAATGCTGGTGTTTGCGGCGGATGGGTAATCGTAACCGTGAATCACTAGGCTCACCACTGCAAGGGCGCGCCCGTGCCCATGCGGTACTTCATCGTGAAATTATGACTTTGGTACGTGCCCGATATTTCGGATGAGATAAGAATACCGTTTTATGTGTATTCGCGTCGCAGCAGACAAAATTACTGTGAATGATAAAGTTTATAGCGACCGAGTGAATGTCCAATCTTCCGGGCCCGCTTACTTTACTATCGCTCCTTCGTTTACATTTTACATTTCCTGGAGGTTCTCTGCTTCGTTTTGATTTTTAGAGTTGTGTGCCGTTGTAGGTACTTTAGCAACCTAGCTAGCTGTCAGCACTACTGTCTATCTGTCCGTCCATCTGTAATTTTGAAGAGCAAATGAAATATAACAGATGTAGACTATTATAACATTTTCACTTGTAAGCCGGCACGGAAAAAACATTGCTACATAATCAGTTCCTTCTAGTTTAGCTACTAATAAATTTACATTCAATAAAATGAGTCAATAAAGAAGTAGGTCAGTACGAAACCCTGAATATTAGAGGCACGACTCGCTACTTGGCCAATAATCTTATGTTGTTTACGCATTGATTGCTTGTTATTTAACTCCACAGTAGCATTTAGGAAAACATACAGAGAGACAACGTCACTCCCAAGTTTACTTTCGTTACGAACACACTAAATGGGTGAGAAGATAGCAGTAGGTATCTCACCGAAGGACGACTTAAAATGGGCTTGTCATTGTTTAGTGTTTAGTTTGCTCTTTGAATAAGTTAGATAAGTGAGAGGGGCAGTGCTTTTGAACCAACGAAGAGCAGTAAACAAGAGGATTTAATGGTTATGGAGCAGTCCGTGGCGCTAAGTGAAAATGAAAGTGATTCCCGGGAGCCCGTTAGCTCCGTCGGAATTATGACGAAAATTTTAGCGTTCATGCGTCTTCCACCGCTTGTGACCTCACTACGTCGCTTTTACGATATTGTTACGTTCATTACCCATACCCACATTACGGGGTGGACTGTGCCGGTCCACTGCTCTTCGGACTCAAAGGATCTACACTACTTGCACAGATAGTATCTAATTATGTACTTATATTATCTACATGTAGGTTGGTACATGCACATTTTACTAAAATTATAAATGCGAAGGTATAAGTGCCCATTTGTGAGTTTATTCCCCACACTCAGCTGAACGCAATTTGATATACCTTTGGACTTTTTAGGTCCTTGGAATACAACACAATTGTTTGTAAGGAGTTTTTATTATATTTTTTACCATTGTCCACTAACATAAAAACGTGTCAGTGAAGCCGTTAGCAATGAGCAACGTGATGGAAAGAAGACGGAAGACATTGTTCTCCTGAACTTATCACGTAATTGAGATACGAATAATAAGGCCCATGTAGACATTGCAAGTTGAATGCCTATATTCAATAGGTAGGTAGTATTGAAGCAAATGTACGAGGTAATAAATGAGACTTGTATGTACAAGAAAATGCCATCGTCTAAATCAGGCTTTAGGCAATATAATATCTTAGAAAACAGACAATATATCTTACAAAATCATATTTTTGGTAAATATACAGCTTGTTTGTAGAACTTAGAAACCTCTTTGCGTTGCCAAGGAAAATACGTGATTTCATATAGAAAGGACCATTTCGAAACGATATTAAGCGACCACTGGCAGAGGAATAGGTAAGGTAAGGTTTGTAAAATTTCGATTCGTCTGTGAGATTGCGTAGGGAAAATGGCGAACTTGAACTGAATCACTCCTTTTTAATTTACACGTGACGACCCATGTGTTGGGAGATGAATGAATTCATAGTTTATTTATTGATTTATTTATTTACAAACAAGATAGAAAGCTTACAGTAATAACCAAAGCGCTAACTATCACTTTGGTGCTTTCTGACGGAATTTATGAAAACTTGTGTTATATGAGAATCTATGAAAAGACGTGGTCCCAGCCCAGGATGATAAATCAGCAGGTTTCGAATTCATAAAAAAACAACCAGTGCTACTGTGGTACAGCCATACAAATAAAACTAGCTGTTGTCCCTCATGCCCATCAACCTGGTCCTCATATCGGCCACAGCATGACGGGGTTACAAGTAGCTCTATCAGAACAACTCAATCTTAAAATAAGAGTATAGAACCTCATTCCACCGACTAGGTAGGAATTAATAGGGGACTATACTCACTCATCCGATGTAACAAATGATATGAATACTGACCTATTGGCATACTGAAGAGTTTACTGTATACTACGGCGCTACTAAATGATTCATGTCCATTATGAACTACCCCTTGCGACTCCGTAGACTATGGTAATGATATGAATGACCGGGCCTTCTTCAATATTAACAGCCTGGAGCACGCCCCTTCCGAGCTTTAATTGCATGTTTATGTAAATTCGGCTTCCCTTTTACTATCCGTTTTTAATATTGAATTCTTGACATCTCCATAGGGTTGACTATTGAATCATTCAAATTTTATTAGTATGCATAAATTGAATATAAGTTAGTTGTAGTCAATTATGTTCAGTTTTACTGCATGTTTAGTTTCTTTGTTCAATAGGCACAAGAATGAATATGAAGAAGATCCACACCACCATTTCGCTGTAGTTAATATATTCCCCGTACACACCATTTCGTCAACAAACGTCATGCAAGTTTCAATATACTTAATAGTACTTTAGAAGTATGGTATATTAACTGTTATTGTTGTATTCCATCCAGATAAATCTACCTACTCTCAGTTAATCTCGAACTGTATATATTTTACCTCCAAATATTTTTGTTGTTTCAGTAAACTCTCGACTTACTCGAGACTACTCTGTCGTCGAAGCGAAATCTTTTAAAGATACCTGCCCGTACTTTGGAGGCACCGCGGTAACAAGAAATGTGCTTAAAATACAATAAACGACCTACGCTAGTGCCAAGTCTTATCCCGTCATGCTTCTAAAATATACAGCATTTTTAAGCAAGTGCATATTTGAATTTAAGTCGTGTTACGGAGAGTGGTATAATCCCAGTTTATAAGAGTTAGTGTTATTGCGGTCCGTAGAGACGGCAGCGCTTACACTCCGTAGAGGTTTTTAACGGATTAAAAGCAACCAGCCCGGTTTGACCTAATTGCAGCGAGAATAAAAACTTCACGTCTCATTTAGGGAAATATTTACTTAAAAACTTTGTGTGAAGCACGCTGCAAAACTGTTACAACGTAAGTACCTACTTTGTTTATTCAAAAGTAGATTACCTACCTACCGGGTTGTCTGGTAGAGATGGCTTTAAAGGATAAGACGGCCCATTATACCAATTATTAAGTTTGTCTGTTGTGATTTTGTATACATTTTGGTGTCTATCTACCTAAGTACTTAATATACGTAATATTTTATTTACTAGGCTTTTCCAAAGGGGCTCGTTTATTGTAGAGCTCCTGCGATTAAGCAGTCGAACTTGAAGGAACCGACAAGAGATAAGACTTCCGTCTATTAAGTATTGAGATAACGTCGTCAATAAAACATACGCTTAAAGTTTCGTATATACTCGTACGTGCCTTGTGTAATATTAACATGCTAAATTCGGTAAGGTTACCAACCAGTCAAACTTTGTTAAAATAAATAGTTCCCGCGGGAGGGCGGTTGTCTTTATCCGGCGTCCGATCACATCTTGCAAAAGTTTCCATTTATTAAGGACTGAAAAACGTTCAGGGGAAACGGAAGGGAATAATATAATTGGGCCAGAACGTAGGACGTATTGAGTCACGTCGCGTTGGTAAATAAAATTCACGTATTTCTAAATAGGGCACCCCCGGGCGGATTTACTGCTCCAAGTAAACTCGTGGAATTAGAAGCAAATATCGCGACGAAGCGCTTTTTAAATGTTTTATTTACGCCGTAATTTAATGTGTTATGTCTGTGTTTGGAATGATTCCCTTTTCATTTGGGGAAAAAAGTTAATTGCTTTAAATCACCTTTTTGTGTACGTTTGAATAGGTGTGGGTACGCTGGTGAGTATTCTGGTTTTCGTGGGCATTGAAAGTGAGATTGTTGCGTATAGTTAACTATTCTGTGGCATATTGTAAAATTTTTCTTTTGTCTGTTTCTAAAATAGAACTTTAAAACATGTTTAAAACTAGAACAAAACTTCATTATTATGTAGGTACATTTACAGTGGGACTTTTGCTCCCACTGTTCTTGCGATATAGTTAAGTTCCATTCTGTAAGTGTAGGTAAGTACAGAATCGAACTTGGGTATTTTTATGGTTTACTTACAATAAAATATTTTTTACTCTATACTATACTACCCTAACAGTAATAGTAAATTTTGTTTAAATAGTTATTGTGAGATAATACATTTTCTCTTTCCCCCATTATGTGTTAAATGGTATTTCACACTCAATATTCCAATTCTCAGCTGCATACAAATTTTACCGCCTTAAAAGTCCACTTAAAAAGCTGTCCTACTGTTCCAATCAAATTCAATAAGCGCGTCGCTTTTCCACGCTGTTTTCATTCGACGACCCTTTTTCGCTAAGTTGCGAACAAAAAACATTCATTAAACTTGCACAGTACACCGCTTGTTTGTCGTCGGGCGACCGTGCTGATATTGCAAACCCCTCGGCACCCCTTACACTCTGTCAATATTGCATATTAACTCGTATTAAAGTCAGTTAACCGTGTGTAACTCGCAGAAATTAAATTGTCGCGCTGAATATTTACGAAGTTAACTTATTAACTGATGAACGTTCATCTTATGATTGCTGCCTCGGTACCGAAGCTTATTATGTTGATTTTAATTGGACTCCTCGTTGTTAAATTATCGTGAAAATGTCAAAACATCAAAATGATTCAAGCAACCATGACCACGGTTTGATCTCTATGAGCGATAGAGGTCATTCAGGATTCCGTGACATTCTCATGGTCCAAGAAATATTGGAAAATAGTTAAGATGCATAAATAGAGGAGTAATCAACACGAGACGACTTTACTAGTAGGTAATTTTAATATGTAGATAAGTATATTTGTGCACATTTTATTTACAATTTCGTTAATTTCGATATACGCAAATTACTTTCATCTTATCAGTGTGTATAAATGTTTTGGGTGATAACATAATATTAGGATATTTATAGAACACTAGCGGACTCGACAGACGTTGTCCTGGAAAGTATGACTGTAGCGCCATCTGCCGGGCTGATTTGTGAATCTAAACCATCCAGGGCACCACCCAAACGCATAAGTAGGTACAAAAAAAACATTCAAATCGGTCCAGCCGTTTAGGAGGTGTTCAGTGTCATACACACGTACACTAGAATTTTATACATAGAACATAATAACTTCAATGTTTTCGGTTAATATATTTATTTAATCATATGCTCCAATATTAATATTGCGCACTTAGTAGCTACGATAAGCGAATTATTAAACGGACCGCTAAACGTTAAACGATATTTCAGTGTAAATGCTCAGCCGCGCATAATAATATTTTTCCAACAAAAAATATTTAACTACTAAAGCTCTATACGAAATAAAGTGAATGGATGTATTGAGTCGGTCACGGAAAGCCGCTTTAGCAGTGATTAATATTTTCATTCGATTTGCGGACTGTTTCAAATCGGAGAGATCCGTTTAATCGGTTGCCGGATAATCGATGGTTCAGATAACGATAGTCCAAATTATCAACCTATTTTACGCTGTGCATGCATTCGTCGCCTCATTCGAATTCAGGAATAATTTTAAATGTTGTTTTCGTACCCATACGAATTGTACGAAATACTTATTATAAACGCGAAAGTAACTATGTTTGTTTGTTGCCTTTTCACGGCTAAACGGCTGAACAAATTTTGATGATATTATCTTTTTAGATGTAGGTACTTTGGACCTCGGAGAAGGACATTTAAGACACTTTATCGCGGCGAAACGTATTTTAGGCGGGTGACGTCGCGGGCAACAGCTAGTGCTTAATAACTATAAGAGGCTTTAGGGGCTAAAAATGTGGGGGGTGTAAAATGTAGGCCTCATTAGTTTATGAGCAAGGCTCGGTGAGCTGGGAGGTAGTTCTAATGTGTTATGCTCTGTCCTCGATGGGATACTAGAACTATCTTGGAAACCTGCCCCGCTTCGATAGTCTGCTATTGGTACTGAGTAAGTAGATTTATCTGTGACAGTAGAATCATAAAACATTAGTATTGGTATTGGAAACGGGACCGACACAGACAGCACAACATCTAAATACCGATATCCGTTTTCACTGATAGTATTGATAGTATACTAATCTAACACATGTATAAAACCTTCTTATTAGACTACAAAATAAAACAGCAGCCTCATTCTAAATGCAGGTTATTATTGTACAGAATATCTACGAAACTTTCGCAGTTAATTCACGTTCCTCGCAATCAGACGGCAAATTAAAAACAGGGGAACTAGGAAAATAATTCGAAGAGTATGGAATTTAGCGGAAGGCCACCGGAAGCGCGCGCCGCAATGGAGAGGAAAAGTAGCTCCGGTAGCTTTGACCAGTCGCCTCTACCTACAGCGTTGAATAATTTCTCTTCGTTGAAACTTTTTCATGCAAATAATATTGCAGTTTCGTATTTTTTACTATACTCACCAATGTTTGACTGTATTTTTGCTGTTGGAATCGGTTAATTCTGCACGTTAGGGTAAAAGAAAATTATGACGATACCCTATCTATTCTTAGGGTCGTATCCTACTCGTATATCACGATTTTTGACTGTTTACTGATACAATACGTTTTAAACAAAATTCTCAGTATAATATACTACGAGTATACTAAAATCTAAGAACATTTACTTTTCAGAGCTCGACTGTACTACCTATCAACATCAATGTATATTATGTCACTCTCGCCATTACACATCAGGGAATTTCTTAGGATCTCTCTCAAGTGTGTTGCTTCGGAACTATAACAATGTTATTCGAGTTATTCCTTACTTCTGTGTTGGGTTTCGGAAGTAATTCAGAAATCACGATTCATATTTGTTCAATTCATAAAGGCATGGGCGGTATTCGATATTCCATTATAATATGTATTATTGTTAGCAGTACTAAAGACTTTGTTTTGAAATTGAACTGAATCCGATACAAGATGGTTATTACAAAACAAAGATAAAGAATACAAAGAAGTTGATGATATCACCACTAACCTAATACTTTGGTTTGATGGTAATACGTCTATCACATTAGGTAGGTACTTATACTAAGTACTTTGTAAGGTTTGTGTGAATACAATATTAATAATACGTAATAATAATCACCGTTCAAACTGGCATATTATTATTCAATTTCAAAAATGATTAAGTAAATGTTATCCTTCGGAAATTTCATTTAATAATTTTGATATTATCATCAACATTTTCAATAATACCTACCGTTGTAGAAGTAAAATCCGCAAAAAAAAAGGTCCCAGCCTGGTCCTTGCTCCATTTAAGGTCAGTGTTACGTTTCATGGGTTTTCCTTAATTATTGGTTTATATCTAATATTTTATTTAATGATGCCGAGCTCATTTCTATATTCATTAATTCACACATACAAGCAGAAATACGTGGAAATTTATGGATTCCAATAACAGTTCGTGATTCCGGTATTTGGCATGAAGATGTTGACGGATTTGACGGCAGGAGGCGATGGCTCGTCTCGTGCGGATTCCAATCTAGCGTGGAACGAGAGGGGGCCGCAGCAGGGCCGGCTCCGAGGCCCCGCGTCGTCCTCCGTCGGTCGTGGTCTCCGCTTCCCCCCGACTCGGCGCGCGGTTCATTATGCAGCCGCCCACGCCGACGCGCGCCAATCACATAGCATCGCAGCAATATTGCCGTCTCGCTAGGGAATCCAACATGTTTGTCGATTATTTGAGAGCTGCTGGTTTCATTATTTTATAAATCTGCGCTTTTCTTTAATAAGATTTCAGATTTACGAGCTTAGCGACACGGATGATTTAAGATATAATTCTATCGATGTTGATTACTACGTATTTGTATTATTATATAAGTAGGTACATCAAATATAATATAAATATCAGGTGCCATTATAATCACAGAACAAAATATCTACCTATCGATTTCTCTCCTAGAGAAAATAACTGTGTGCCGCTTCATGCTGATGGTGTCTCAGGTCATATGCTACTGTTACACAAGTATTATTGTTGTCTGAATCATCGGTGTTGTCCGGTATATCTTTTAACCTATATCCTATTTAAGCATCGATACCCCTGTCTGGTACAGCACTACCGATATTACCTGTTCCTGACATAAAGAATAATCCGGGTCGGTCGTCATTGTACGCTGCACGGGCGACGGCATGCCTCATGGTTTGTGTAAGGTCTTGTTGCGGACTATTTCTGACTTCCTATTTTTAACCTGGAAATTGTTTTCTGAATCCAACTTTATTCATGACTTGGTTCTTGCAAGTTATGAAGGCTCAGTTTGATAACAGCCATACTATAAATAGTCTCATGTATGCTCACGCGCGAACATTGGGCTGTGGATGTTTGGGAATAGCCTCAAAAGGTATCTATCGATACCAGGACCACCGACCAGGATAACAGGATAAACATTGATAATACACAGTATTGGAAATAAATAAATACAAAGACAACTCTTTATTACTATGTGTATAATATGTAAGTAGATAAGTCATAAAATATAAACATTATAATCGGTGGCTTTATTGCTCTTTTAGGTCAGACAAACGCGGGCTACATGTTTCATAATTATAGGTACCTAGTATAGATTGTTAGAGCATCTATCTTAGGTACTTATAATATAGGTAGTATTAGGTAGTACCTACCTATTCTGACTTGTAACTTTTTATTGTATTATGACTTATATGTCCTGTATGTCCTTCAAGTACCTATAAGTATATCTACAAGGCAAGGAGACGCTATCTTCTTATTTTATCCAAGTAATATTAAAATTTCGACTAAGATCTTCGAAGGCAATATTATGTCAATATATTACCTACCTACCTACCTACCATAAATATATTGATTGTAGGTATAATGACTTCAACTAGCGGTGTGCACTAAAATACTTAGTAAGACTACGTCGTGCTTCGGAAGCATTTTTATTGCCGTATCTAGCACGGCAGTTAACGAATTTAAAGTTGCCGTGAGTGAAGTGAAGACACACAGAGAGGCAAAGAATACTTACTGGGAGACGGGCTCGAGCGGTTGATAAGACATTTCCGTTACTTTGAGAACATCGCCTCAGTAGAAGGGCGTCATTTTATTTCTGATCTTCGTTTCCTATTTTGATGCAGTAAATGTTTATGAAAGTGTAAGGATACGCTGGCGCATTGCTGAAGAGTTATCTATTCCAGTTTTGTGTTTCGATGTCAGTCGTGTAACGTGTGGCTTAAGTGGCTTGTGATCTTGCTAGCTGTTTAATTCACACCACTCTTATCTAATAATTAACAAAACGAAATCGAATCTACTAAAAACTAAAGAAATTAGGTAGGTACCCTAATATAACTAGATATAATTATATACGATGAATATACCTAGTCAGGTCATAAATTCTGTCACATGTTTTATATAAAATAATTGAAACAAGTTTATTCATTATGTAACCATTTATATACCAAAATGAACTTAACAAAACATAGATTCTTATGACACTAAAGTTTATTCAAAATGACCTCCGTGATTTTGAATACAGGCCTTCAATCTGCGCGGCCAGTCGTCTATCGCAGCACGAACGAGGTCCATGTCAATATCGGCGGCTGCCTTAATCAAGGATGTCTTGAGTGACTCCAAATTGGTATGAGGCTTTGAGCACGCCTTTTCCTCCAAGTGTTGCCATATCTTGTAATCTAGCGGATTCAAATCTGGACTGGAGGAGGGCCAGTCTTCGTGCCGGATGAAGTCGATTTCACGCGCCGCCAGTCAGTCTTGTGTGCTCTTCGCTCTATGAGCTGGCGCCGAATCTTGTTGGAATACCCAGTGCCTGTTATTAAACATGGTATGAGAAACAGGTTCCACAAGGTTCGTCAGGACTGTATTTTGATACACAACTGCATTCGTTTTTACACCTTTCTCACAAAAATGTACCTCTGTTAAGCCCCAATAAGACACTCCCAACCATACCATGAGCGAGGATGGAAAATGACCTCGTTGGACACGCGGAATACGGTTGCTCACTTCTTCACTACTGTGTGCGTACACCTTATCATTTTGTTTGTTGTAGCTCTCTTCTACGGTAAAATTTTTTTCATCCGAAAAAAGAATTTCCCGATATTTTTTTCCCGCGTACCGCTTCAACAAAGCGCGGCATCTCTTCAGTCTCAGGTCCATTAGACGAGCATTCAAATGATGTCCTGTTTTTCTTCGATATGCCCGAAGCCCTAAGTCTTCATTTAACACCCTTTTCACCGTGGTTCTGCTTAATCCCATCTGAAGGGCCAACAGTTTCTGCTTACGTTTGGGATTTCTTTGAATTCGCGCCTTCACAGCTTTTATCACTACTGGAGTCCTAACAGACCGAGGGCGACCACTTCTTGACCTGTCATCTACACTAGAGTCTTCATTGTATCGTTTGATGGTACGATAAACGAATCTCTTGGTTATATTCAAATTTTTCAGTATGTCAAAAATTTGAATTGGCGCGTAACCGCAACGATGCAACGCAATAACTGCAACACGGTCTTCTTTAAGCGTCCACTCCATATTTAAAAATGAGTAAAATTCTAAAAAGTATACATTTTTATTTTCATGAACAATTCGAAATTCGAATTCAATAAACTTTTTTGTGGCCAGCATTCTAAAAGAAAAGTTTTTACTGTGTGACAATACTTATGACCTGACTAAGTATAACTAGATTTTATACGTTAAAATACGAGATAAAAATTATAAGACGGAAGTTTTTAATGAGGGGTATTTTATTGCGCACACTTTAAGTCGTTTAAAAACCGACACATTCTATGTAGGTAGTACCTACTATATGACTGTGTTGTTTATACAATGAGGTAATTTGCATAATTTATCCCGACGCGACGAGACGCTGGAAATGGGGCGGCACGATGACAGTTAAGTGGAAGTGGGATTGTCACAATTTGGTGCACTGGAGCTAGGGTTGCCGCAGTGGAGACTGAAATTATAGTTTTATAGGATTTGTGAAAATACAGGACTTTTTTGTAAGTACCTAGCTTACTTAATTATGGTATACAACTGTATTACAATTTGTATTTTTTCAATTGCACGATTATTTTATTTAGTAGAAATCATAATGTTGTTTTTTCTTTCTTTTCTTTCAAGGATTTTGGCATCGCTTATTTTTATTATTCTTCAAATTAATCAACACTGTCCCTTACTTGTCTTTTTCTTTTCTGTTTCTAGTCTTTTGCTAGACAGCATAGCAAAAGTTATTCAATACCTTATACTATAGTGAGGTTGCGAATTACCTAATATCAAAACATCAGCAAGAAATTAAAAGTAAATATTCAACCAAGTATAATCTACTATAGTATTGTGTTTAAAAGTAAAATGGTAATAAAAACTTGATGAGTCTTGGCACGGTGCGTATCTAGGCAACACGTGCACATCATTTTCTTTCCACTAGCAGGCTAAGCACTTTATTTCTCCTGTGTACGTCAACCCTTAGATACAACATTGTTAGTGAAGTCGTGACATGGGTCGTAATTTTAGTTTGTGCAGACATTAAGCCCCCAAACGATACTAAGAATCATAATTTTGCAATAAAAGAAACTCGGAGCGCTCGTTACAGTACGTTTTTAAAAGTGACATGACGTTTAGAGGTCGACGACTGGGGAGAGGGTGGCAGCCCTAACCGCAAAGACATTCCGACACAATTTCCCTTTTAACTCGGACTCTGCGTCCAGTATTTATCGATGGCATGATCTCAGGGCTGGGACCCAAGGAGTTTATTTACACGAAAATATTTTTATTGGAACGCCAGCGCAGCGCCACACGCAGGTTAATTTACGGCGGGTATTCATTTTTTATCTCCATTGAGCATGATTACCATCGCTACGGAATTGAATTGTGGCAGTTTTAGGATCTTAAAGCGACAAATATTATGACGTGAAGTCGTTCTTCAGCAATGCTTCAGAGTAAACAACCTATCATCAAGGACAATCCAAGCATGTCGGTCTATTCATTTGGTAGAGTGGATAGAGAGTGGGTAGAGTTGCATGCGTCTCATATAACTTTCCCTTTGTTTCAAGTTAACATTGTAAGCCATGGTGATGATGATGACTGTTTTCGCACACACATGTCCGTTCAGTACCTGCATAGTGTAGATCTATTTGATATATAAATATTTTTTTATAAAAGGAGGAGGTTCTCAATTCGATGGTAGGTACCTACCTACTTATTTTTTATCAGATAACATTAAAATAGTCATTAGACAAGGCACAAATAGGTACCTTGGTAGGTACTTATATAATGTACTACCAATCTACCATTACTAAAACGAAGTCTATACATAGATACAACCTACAAAATTCAAAGTTCAATTCATATTAATTATAGCTTCGTGTTATATTCAGTGAGTCGTGTAGATTTCAAAGTGTAACTGTGTCTACTTATTGTGGTTATATTTCGACGCATAAAATGTGGTTTACCTACCTTAGTACGGTGGACATCCTGTCTCGACTTGTCTAGGTGAGTGTGTGTGATACCATCGTTGGTGTGTACGAAGCTTTGTGGACACAGTGTGCCACAGAGGGAAAGCTCCACAAAGTAGACATAAACGATGACGCGTGGGGTTATGCACAGAATAAATAATAGTAAGTACCTACCTGGTATGTTCTCCTACCTAGTACCTACTTAGTATGTTCATTGTTTTCATAGTCGCTATGCTTCCCTACTATAGCACCTATAACAAGTAGACAAATCACCTAAAAGTGTGCGGATGAAGTATATACATATAGGTAGGTACTTACTAATAAAGTACTAATTAAGTCTACAGTGTTGCCTCATAAATAACTTATCTGGGTCTTGAAGTGGACTGCAGATCCAGTATATGGCCCATTTTATTGCAAATTTAATACTTTTACAGTTGTTATGAAACCTGCGACCTTCTAGCTGAGTCACTTAGAACTTCTAAAGGGAACACTCACGAAGGATAAATACATTATCGATGCGTAAGATAGTGACAATGTTAGCAGTATGAATAATGAATGCGCAAGGATACATAAAGTGAGTCTGTATTTTAAAGTTTGATACGCGTTCTGCGGATCAATTATTTGTAGAGCTTCTCAACTGTCTGTCATTTCTATAGCCGCACAGATGTTATAACTCACACAGGCATATAGCAAGACACGTATTAACCTGTCGATTCAACCTTGTTCCATTGTCGCAGCCGAGGTATGTAGTTATCGGTATGCAAACGAGCTTTGTGCCGATATCGCTGACTCATATAGGATAGCAAAGCCTTATCGTAAATATGGCGTGTCTAATTCAAACGCCTTGTGTAAAGGGCGCGGCGGCGTTTACCTGCTTGATTCACGATATAGGTATTATATTGTTTGAGTAAGGCGCAATGTGCGAAAACGGATCAGATTCGAACTAAGTAGGTACCTACCTATTATACAAAGGTAGGTACCTAATATGTAATGAGCGGATTAGGTACCATTTTAAAGGTGAAATAGTTATTATTTATAGGTAGGTACCTATAGAGATTTTTTCCTCCATCTCTACATCGAAGCAATAATCTCTACCGTCCTAGGTAGGTACCTATATTGCTACCTAACGATAAAAGTCGGATATTTAAATTACAGAAGAATACCTATAAAGCTTCAATAGGTACCTAGGTACGTAGTAGGTCTCTTTCTTGTGTGCCCAACGGCCAGGATGCTAATAGCCCTTGTCGTTAGAGATGTCATTAATTTCGATAAATGATACTTCCGTAGGTAAGAAAAGTTATGTTACTGACGGACGAAGCATCCGTCTTTACACGCTTTATATTAGCTTCACTTATTAAATATGTTTGTTTGTTTCTATGTTCATAACCGACTCCTTAGGGATACTACCTATGCACCCTACGCTTTTTTTCAAAACAGGTAAAACATTTTTTTCTTATATTATAGGTACCTATACGTACGAATACGTACTTAATTCAAATTTATTAAATTTGATTTTCTATTTTTAAGTTTGTTTTTCTATTTAGAGCGTGTTTCTTAGTTTGTTTATACTACTTACCTACCTACCTATTATTTTTAAAGTTAGGTAGCAAAACTCACTATTTACTAATTGAATTTACTTAATGAAGAAAATGCATAGGTACCTATTGGTTAAACATATTAATCTATAATAGGTACCTAGTAATTTATCTATCCTACATGTAAGTAGGTAGGTAGGTACCTATATATTTATTCTTAAGTTTTGTAATAACTTCAAACTAATATTATCCTAAGTATAATAGGTAGTACCTATGTATACTATACGGTAAGTACCTACTTAACAATAAGTTTTGGTAATTATTTCCAGTATGGTAGGTACGAGACGAGTACCTATATATTACTTAATATAGGTAAGTATATAGGTAATACGTATTATATTAATATACACATAGGTACCTCTACCTAGAAAATATTATTGTTGGTCTGTAGGTACCTACTTACCTTCTTAGAATTCGGCTTTAAAGGCTTACTTATTACTAAGTTAGTTTGAGTCGGGTAAATAATACCTAGGTATTTTCAAATCAAGGTTGTCTGTCTGTTAACATGTTGCGACATGTTTCTGACCGGGGCAATAAATTTGAGGCAGCTTAATAAAAAATATAAGACTGGCTTTATAAATTCGACTGCGAGACTTCTTGACTTCTTCTAGATAGGCTATATTTCTCAAAATAAATTTCCACTGATGTCATACTTCACAGTAGGTACCTAGGTAGGTATTTTGAAACATCAAATCAAACATCTCAATTTATATTGCATAACTACCCAGCTGTAGTAGTAGGTAGGTACTTACGAGTAGGTACCGCTAGTAGTTTAGGTAATTGATATTAGTGTTAAGTAGGCGTAAATAGAAATAAATATTTTCAATAATAGTAGGTAGGTACCTATCGTTATGTAGATGCTCGTAGGTAGGTACTTTACAAAAAAAAACCTTAAGTAAGTATATTTATACTTACCTTTTTCTGATGTTGTGCGACACGAGAGTCGAGACTCATTACTTAAACATGAAAATCTCTCATAGAAAGTTCAACGTAGGTTCTTTCTGACTTCCCTACAATAAAAAGTTTCATGATATTATAGTACCTACACCTATAATATCTCTTCGTAGGTAAGTATGCTAGTTCACATTAATGGAGCAGTTTAAGTAACGATCTCTGAGGTGACCTAAAATGTCCTGTGGGTCAGAATTTAATTTAGGTCTGATAAACTATCACTGTACGCCAATTTACTAAAGAGCAAACCTCTCTGCCTCCAGAGTAACTTGCTGACTGGCTACGAAAACAAATTATGAATTCAATTTGATTGACCTCTACCGTAGGAGTCTCAGATTCGAATTGATTTAAGGCGGAAATAGCTTTGAAGCTTTCTCGCGCAAATGTGCCGGTGCCGGCCTCCCACATCGATAGCTTTTAATTCTAAGTGATTTCATGCGGAGTAATTACGAAATTAGCTCGCAAGTAATGCAAACGCTTCTAGTTCCTTTTTAATATAATTATTGGACGTATTTCAACGTGAGAGAACAGGTGCATACCTAGTACTTATGTTCAAATTGAAAACGTCCTATATTACTTATTAGTTCGTGCATATGCGGACGTTGGCGTGTGGTGCAGGTTCTTTTTTGCGCCACACTCTATTTGTAACTGGCGAGTGGCGACAAAAATCGCACTAAAGAATAAAAATATAAAATAAAGCGGAACAAAAAAATGCGTATTATTTGCGTGGGTAGCTTTAGCGAGAGCGGCGCGGCGGCGGCTTCGTAACATTGTTTGTTCACGGGGAGCGTGGCAGTGTGGCGATTGTGGACCAGCCGGAAGTTCACTTACGTAGAATTTGCGAACTATCCAGCGCTGACCGTACCGAACTATTTGTTAAATATGCACATTGTCTTCACTGGCATGCGCTTAATGGGTCGCTAAGAGCACTAATGCACGCGGCCATGTGCCACTTATTACCTACCCGCTTTACTTACTTAATATGAGCTTTTTCGTACCGGCATCGTACTACGCGAAGCACTTCTCTCACGCTCCAAGTGACACTTTATCAATTACGTATGTAGGTATAGGATCTTATATTATTTAATTTTATGCTGTAGAAACTTTTATGTTATATTATAGTTGATATTTGAGTCAACAACATTAGGCGCTTGACGTGACTATAATGTGGGGTTTCTTAGTCTAACATGCTGTCTGACAGAATTCAAGCTAGTATCTCATCATTCCTTAAAATATTTGGTAATACGCTCCAGTCCACGTTAAATAATTAGGAACAATGGATATTACCTGCGAGAGCAAGCAATTCGTCATTAAATTATCCGAGGCGCCCGAATGATTCCTTTGCAAATACTGAATTCCTTTTACGAAATTCAACAAAAAGCAGGAAGCGAATGTGGGATTATAAATACGTGACGTGATGTGAAGGATGGTGGTTTTGTGCCCCTCGTCGGCTCTGCTTTTGTTCGCAATGAGAATAGCAAACAATCACGACGTACTCGTATTCCGTGCTTGCTAAAGTATAGAAATGCCTTGCTTGAGATCGAGCGGCGATGCGCTGGGTCTACAGTCTACACGTCCGCGGCCCGCCCTTTCAAACTAAGGAAGAGGTTCATTATGCGATAATAGCGCTCAACTTTTTGGTTAGAAGTATGTCTTGGCTTTTGGGTTTCCTACCTGCGTTTATGTAAAATAATAATGTCGAACTAATGGAGTTATTTATTGCCAGTGCATGTCCTAATGGTACAATTAAATAGTTTTGCGATGTTGTTTTTTATACGAGTTGGCGAGATGACCTGGGCTAATTATTTTTATATCCATAAGTACTTATAACAGTTCGATTTAATCTCATGTGGCCATCGGTCACTCTCTCTTAAATACAAGCTAGATAGGTTTTATAATACTCTGAAAGCTAATATAAATTATAAGACCCAAGATATCGATCAAGTTAACAAAGTCAATTTGAAAAAAATAGTCTTGTCATTATACACAACTTATTATTCTTCATCAGACTCAAATAACTATCCCAATATACCAAAAACATATATAGCAGTAAATTAAAAATACTTAAGGACCTGTAGGCAGCGAGCTTCCGTAAAATGGGCGGTTTTTTGTCAAAAAGTTAAGCTGTAATTACAAATATTTATAAGCCAGAAAAAATACAGTGTATAGCCAAGTGTTTCAGTTAGCTAATAAATCAATAATATTGGACTAAAGTTGTCTAGTATCTTGAGAAAAAAATTCACGAGAAAGGACCCGAAAAAAATCTTTCGTCACATAATGCTCAACATTTTCAGCGACAACTATCATATTTTTTGGAACCATAAAAAAGGCAATTTTATTTTCCAATGAAATTTGAATTTTCCAATGAACTGAATCGATTCCGTTCTTCTAAATTAATAAAAACGACGAGAATATGATCAGTTTGAGCGCGTACTAGGCGGCTCAGTACCCGCTACGGCGTTTCAGAGAGAGGACGTATGTCGCTGTTCCTCAAAATTTTCTCGTCGAATTTACTGTCTGTTCTCCAAAAAAATAAAGCAAACATAATCTCTACATGGTATACAACTGGTTTATTTACTTAGTTGCCGTAAATGACTTCCTTCGACGATTACTAAACTTTTATTATAACCTTTATTACTTTGTATTTATTCCCCATTGTGTGTAAAGAATAACATGGCTAATATGACTATTCTTGCACCACCTGTAACTGAAATTAGCAGCAAAAACGCGTTTTTAGATTGTTCACTTAAATAAAACTGGGATTTCTTATGATAGTTTGGAGTTAATCAAAGGAGCAGATTATGATTGTATATTAAAATGAAGATTTAGTGAACTTCCGTTTTCCATAATGGCGGATCTGGCGGATGCATATTCTGACGTTTTATTTTTAGCACACTTCCAGTAATCTTTCTGCTCAGCTATGAGCCAGTTTTTTCAATGTTTTTGCTTCGCACGATTTGTGCATTTAGTCACTGTCAAATATTATACTGTAAATTCGAAAGTAACACTGTTTCTCTGTTTGTCTGTTTATTTGTATGTTTGTTTGTTTTGTTACTTTTTATGGCTAAACGGCTGGACCGATTTCGATGAAATTAGGTATAGAGAGACAACAAAAATGAAAAAGAAATTTGGTAGGTATATGGGAGAAGGAAAGATGAGGACCTGGGGAGATGGGGAGATGGAGAGCAGCAGCTGGAGAGATGAGGAGATGGGAGATCGGAGATGGATGAGGGATGGGAGATGAGATATTGGGAGTTGGGGAAAAAAGCGATGAGGAAATAGGAAGATAGAGATATTGACAGAGACGTGACGTGCCCGATTGATTTACAATAGCATACAAAGTTCACGCATATTGTGTTCTTACTATAGTTGGATTCGATTTAAATGCAGACAACGTCGCGGGAAACAGCTAGTATTCCATATTTTTACAACCTCGTGGTAAAGTAAATTTACAGTCATAGCTACGATTCAGTAAACTTTACTGAAACTAGCTTTTACGCGCGACTTCGTCCGTATATGAAAAAGCAACTGTTTAGAAAATAAATATTGAAGTCTTTGTATCTCTATCCCTGTCCCTGTCCCTTTCCTTTTCCCTATCCTTAGTCTTAACCTTTATATTTTATCAAGAGCCTAAAATAATGAAGTGTCAGATCACCTACTTGAGAAATTATGAATTGCCCATATACATTTTCAACTCCTATTTATTTGGATTCTAAGATCCCTATTTTTTCTGACGAAAAATAGCCTATACCCATCTCATAGGTCCAATCTTGGTCAATATTGATTCAGCCGTTTAGACGTGAAAGGATGGCAAAAACTAAAAAAAAAACCAACAAACACACACACACAGTTTCGCATTTATATGATCTTAGTACGGATGCCTGACACTGGCTAAATGCACAAATCTTTTACTCCGTCATTGTCATTGTCAAAATATACTTATATCAAAAAGAAAATTATGGAAGTGGACTAAAGAGGATGTCTTGTATCAAATGGACTTGACAAACGCGCATACCAGAAGGGACCAACACTAAATAAATTTAATACAACTTATTTAGGTGTGACTCCAATAATTCGTGCGGCATTCTAAATTTGATAGGACACATGATAGGATAGAATACATGAATCGCTCCTATATTAGCGCCTTTAAGGCGCTAATATAGGAGCGATTCATGTATTTTAGAAGATGAAAGTTACCCGGCCAGGCCGCGCGCCACGCTGGCTCCGCGCTCACGGCAACTCGAAAACGCTAATTCATAATATTATACTCTTACTAACGGCATCACGTGGCCTTAGCACAGATTACTAGATAGTTACTACGTAGGCTTTAGTCTGAAGCATTCAATTATTTCGACACTGTAATGACATGTCAGATTGGCCGAGCGGTCTGAGATGCTACGTTCCGTTCCTAAAGAATTATTACCGCCAGCATTACATAAATTATTACCTCCTTGACTATAATCCTATCAAATTTAGAATGCCGCACGAATTATTGGAGTCACACCTAAATAAGTTGTATTAAATTTATTTAGTGTTGGTCCCTTCTGGTATGCGCGTTTGTCAAGTCCATTTGATACAAGACATCCTCTTTAGTCCACTTCCATAATTTTCTTTTTGATATAAGTATATTTTGACAATGACAATGACGGAGTAAAAGATTTGTGCATTTAGCCAGTGTCAGGCATCCGTACTAAGATCATATAAATGCGAAACTGTGTGTGTGTGTTTGTTGTTTTTTTTTAGTTTTTGCCATCCTTTCACGTCTAAACGGCTGAATCAATCTTGACCAAGATTGGACCTATGAGATGGGTATAGGCTATTTTTCGTCAGAAAAAATAGGGTTCTTAGAATCCAAATAAATAGGAGTTGAAAATTTATATGGGCAATTCATAATTTCTCAAGTAGGTGATCTGACACTTCATTATTTTAGGCTCTTGATAAAATATAAAGGTTAAGACTAAGGATAGGGAAAAGGAAAGGGACAGGGACAGGGATAGAGATACAAAGACTTCAATATTTATTTTCTAAACAGTTGCTTTTTCATATACGGATGAAGTCGCGCGTAAAAGCTAGTTTCAGTAAAGTTTACTGAATCGTGGCTATGACTGTAAATTTACTTTACCACGAGGTTGTAAAAATATGGAATACTAGCTGTTTCCCGCGACTTCGTCTGCATTTAAATCGAATCCAGCTATAGTAAGAACACAATATGCGTGAACTTTGTATGCTATTGTAAATCAATCGGGCACGTCACGTCTCTGTCAATATCTCTATCTTCCTATTTCCTCATCGCTTTTTTCCCCAACTCCCAATATCTCATCTCCCATCCCTCATCCATCTCCGATCTCCCATCTCCTCATCTCTCCAGCTGCTGCTCTCCATCTCCCCATCTCCCCAGGTCCTCATCTTTCCTTCTCCCATATACCTACCAAATTTCATTTTCATTTTTGTTGTCTCTCTATACCTAATTTCATCGAAATCGGTCCAGCCGTTTAGCCATAAAAAGTAACAAACAAACAAACATACAAATAAACAGACAAACAGAGAAACAGTGTTACTTTCGAATTTACAGTATAATATTTGACAGTGACTAAATGCACAAATCGTGCGAAGCAAAAACATTGAAAAAACTGGCTCATAGCTGAGCAGAAAGATTACTGGAAGTGTGCTAAAAATAAAACGTCAGAATATGCATCCGCCAGATCCGCCATTATGGAAAACGGAAGTTCACTAAATCTTCATTTTAATATACAATCATAATCTGCTCCTTTGATTAACTCCAAACTATCATAAGAAATCCCAGTTTTATTTAAGTGAACAATCTAAAAACGCGTTTTTGCTGCTAATTTCAGTTACAGGTGGTGCAAGAATAGTCATATTAGCCATTATTCTTTACACACAATGGAGAATAAATACAAAGTAATAAAGGTTATAATAAAAGTTTAGTAATCGTCGAAGGAAGTCATTTACGGCAACTAAGTAAATAAACCAGTTGTATACCATGTAGAGATTCTGTTTGCTTTATTTTTTTGGAGAACAAACAGTAAATTCGACGAGAAAATTTTGAGGAACAGCGACATACGTCCTCTCTCTGAAACGCCGTAGCGGGTACTGAGCCGCCTAGTACGCGCTCAAACTGATCATATTCTCGTCGTTTTTATTAATTTAGAAGAACGGAATCGATTCAGTTCATTGGAAAATTCAAATTTCATTGGAAAATAAAATTGCCTTTTTTATGGTTCCAAAAAATATGATAGTTGTCGCTGAAAATGTTGAGCATTATGTGACGAAAGATTTTTTTCGGGTCCTTTCTCGTGAATTTTTTTCTCAAGATACTAGACAACTTTAGTCCAATATTATTGATTTATTAGCTAACTGAAACACTTGGCTATACACTGTATTTTTTCTGGCTTATAAATATTTGTAATTACAGCTTAACTTTTTGACAAAAAACCGCCCATTTTACGGAAGCTCGCTGCCTACAGGTCCTTAATTTTGTATTGCGATACCGACACACGCACGACCCGAAAAAAGGTCTGCCTCTGTGTTTCTGGTAGGGTTCGACTACATGCCTACATACTTAGTGTAATGAAAAGGTTTCTGATGTAAAACCGTTCCTTCAATAGAATTGTAGCGACTCTACGCGTCGTGTCGTGAAAGGTACAGTTTGACATAATAGTTTTTAATGTACTATCTTGGATTATGAGATTTATGTTAAAATGATTGTAAGTTACGAATGTAGGTAGTAGTTCTATACTTACTTACCAACTATAGAATAAGTAAAAGCTTAGTTTTTAAAGTTTCTAGCAAGCAAGAAAAGTTTCTAGAAGTGGTCTCTGTAAAATATAATATAACGGTAAAGCTCGCAGACTAACCTTAAAATAAAATCTTTTTACGCAACTTAAAATGACAGAAGAGGGTCCACATTGAGTTAACTGTGGACATTAGGCAGCGCAGGCGATAGAATAGGTGGGTGTGCTACACAATAGTGGTAAATTAGCGGTGGACATTATCCCCAGCAGCGCTAATTTCGGCATAAAGTCTATCCTTGTTACCGTTTACTTTTTGCGATGACGTGATGAGAGGCAATTTCCCAAATGAGAAAAGAGCCGTGTCTCGTAAAATCGTTAATATTGAGTATGTGGGTGGCACCTAACGTTTAATAGCTACTCTCATACAGGAAAATGCAAATGGCCGGCACAATTCCACGCGTCGGGCGAGGTCGAAGTCGGACCGTGCTTTTTAATTTACCGAGTGGCGCCATTACCCGACCTTATCGTGGCAGTTGCCCTCAGATCTGAAATAGGGTGCTCTAAAATTGCCTCCTTATTCAGATTATCTTCAGCATGCGCCGATGTTGAAATTTAGAACGGTGCGAGTCGAACGGCAGTTATTAAGCCTTAATGGATCCGGGAGGGTCTGTCGCGATATTCCGCCGTTCGCTTTGCTATCGTTTAAAACAATGAAATGGAATTTTATGGGACACTCGTTACTAAGCTGTGATCAACTTAAGTCGTCCGACTTTACAATTATATGCTCAGTTTTGAAGACAGTAGCTAAGCTTGAGAAAACCAAGGAGCAATAAAACCCTGCAAATATTTACTCAAGAATCTCTACCGTCTATTTATTTGTAGAGCTTAGCACGAAATCAAGTAACTTTCCTCTCCTGCGTCTTTTCAGTTTTCTATTAGTCTAACAAAACGAAAACATAACACAAGCTAAGTAATCATACCTATCCGTTCCGTACAGAAAATAATTTGAATCATAAGTTCATGGCATCTGCTGAACTGCGTATCAGGGGTATCGTCTGTGAATGGGAGAACATTGAGCTGTATAATTATTTCGTCCTTCGGAGCGCAGAACCGTCTAAATGGAAGTTTTAGCGAATAGAACGCCGGCGGCGGCTCTGACCACCGGAACTAGCTCATAATCATTAAATTGGGACGCTCGTTTAACTGTTAATTATTGCCATCCGACGTCGCTGCGGTCATTAAGAAGACCCGTAAAAAAATAAAATGTACAGATGTGAATTCGGGCGATATTTTAAACGCAATTAGCTATTTAGCTAAGCGGTTAATACCCAACAAATTTCAAACGAGTTTAATGGTCTCATTAGGAATTTTCATTTCGGTACATAGACTGCCCTCAATTGCCTCTTTTGATGTTGTTCGGTTCGGTTGTTTCGGCGAGAGGTTTGGTCCCTTACAAAAAATATATTATTTTATCGTTATTGATAAAACATCTACAAGTGGAAATCTGAGTAAATATTTAACTTTGGCATGTGTATGTTTGATGTTGGCATACTTTGTCTATTGCTTACGGTTAAAAAGAAGGAAAAATAAAATCAGCGTTCATCAGAATAATTGTTTTAAATATTTTAGAAAAGCATGATTTGTGCCAATAATATGTTCTTCTGCTTATGTGATGTCCAATAAGTCTGGGAAATTGACTACCTACATGGTTTTTTACTCACAGTTGACATAATTTCGAATAAAATAATATATTACACATAGATTAAAATATCATGCCCCAAATCAGTTAGGTCGGACGATTCGCGCGCGTGGCTGCATCCCTGTGTATTAACAAATTACAAACTTGGGCTTTCCCAGTATACCATGCCTTCTGTCGACAGAATCGTGATTGTTATCATCAGATATTTCGATATTACGTTAGTACTTCGTTCGAGGCTGCCTCAAAGTTCTATAACTGTTACCGCTGTTGAGATCCGGTAACTAACTTCATGTTCGTCATTAAGCTCCCAATTGTACAATACAAAATGCCTACCCATGTAATACATATTCGAATAACCAAACTTATCTTGATTCGCTTAAGTCTCAATAGAGCCATCTGTGATTATGAGAGCCTTTGATCATCTACCCGCGATTGTTGAGAAACAATCCTGGTATAAAATGGTAGTCATATCTTTGGACTAGGGAACTCGTACTATTAACAAAAAACAATTAGCAACTAATAGACAACATGCCACTGGTACTACATTTTTGTATACATCTTATCTGGAAAATATTTTTTTCTAACTATATTTTTTGTTATTATAATCAATAATCTTTTTTTCGTAACCTTCTTTTACATAATAACAGTATACAAGGTGCATATTTAGGAATATTAAAGCTGATAAAAATGTATTAAGGATACTTTAATTCGTAATGTAAAATTTACATAATATTATTTTTAATAATTATGTTTCGATGATAACAAGAAATAAAAAATCTCTCTACACTATTACTTACGTAGCAATAATTAAAAATAATGTTTATGCCAAAAATAAAAATCTATGAGCCTGACATACCGTATGCAAATTTACAGTCAATGAAAAAACTATGAGAAAAACCGAACCCGTTTTCTTTTTTTGAGGGGGGGAAATGCCTTCGCACTATTTGTAGAATAAATAAAAGGTAAGTAAGTAATTATCGCGAAATATTGCTAAAAAGTTAGGATGCTGCTTAGCGGCCTTTCTCTATACTTCCCTCTACGCAGGGCCAGGCCTGAGTGACAGTCACAAAACAATCGGGGCCTAGCAACTGTGACGCATTTCTCAATTAAACATAATTAATAAGGCGACACACTAATTCGCTCGTGTCAGACAAATAATTGCACCTAGCAACAAAAGCTCTAGCAACTTTGTTCGATGAATACACATTTTTTATCGTAATGTTGGGTCCGTGGGGGTTGACGGAGATATAATATTGAAAATTACGATGAAATGGAATATGTGCCAGTGGCAATAAATGTTATTTTATTAAATATATACATATATATTTTAGTATCATTAGTTTTCATAATAATATGTACCTACTCGTAACACAGTTTTCATTACGCAATGCTCGTGCAGTTTTGGAACTTTGAGTATACTGAAGTAAGCTCCAGGTTATAAATAGCTTCCGTTTGGTGTCTCTGTGTTATGATTGAACAGAAACATTTTTAACGTCCAAATATTGATTTAAGATACATTGTATAAGACATTTTTCTTTCATCAAGGATCGTTTAATGAATGTGTGATGCGATATTATACGTAGGTTTTTAGAAGGGGAGCTTTCTGTTGAGTTTTTTTATTATAATTAATATATTTGTGTTCCTTACTTTGATTTGTTTGTTTGTACCTACCTACAACAAAAATAAAATCTATCTCACTTATTCGCAACGTCAAGACGCAAATACACTTTGTACTAGCTAAGTAAGAGCATAGAAAGACAAAACTAAGTGCATTATTGAGTCAATGTGCCAAACGTAATCATGCGAATACGATTGATGGAAGGGGCTTGACGGGCCTTAATACCCTTTTGATACCATGATTTCATCGGCAACCGTTATATGGAAGCTATCATACATAGGTCAACATATTCGACAAAAATATCGATGACCACATGGACCTATAAAAAGGTCCGATAGGGTTGTTAGCTAAATGGGAGGTAATTAGTTGAATTATTGTATTAGGCATGAGCATAATCAGATTGTATTACATTTTACGCCTGCTTCGGAGTCATTACTGTAGGGTACGTCGGCGCTCGCTGGCGCTAAGTGGCTCACATAATTTTATTAGAAAGCTCGAAGCCTTAGTAGTGGGAAGCATGCGAGCGACAGCCGGTCACGACGCGAGGCAGCCCTGTGCCCTGCAGCCGTCGCCAGGTGCCAGCCAGCTGACTTCGGCACATACTCGAGCGCACATGGCGGAGCGTGCCAGCCGCGTGCCACCTCCCTCACTATAATGTGAGCTACCTTTAAGTCTTCAATTATCTTAATCACATCTGCCATGTTCACTGTGCAAGCTTTTTTCGGTAGAGTCGTACATTGAAGTAAACACGATTGAATGGAGTCGTTTGCAGCTTTTAATAATACGTCATCGGCATATCCGTACATAGTATACACACTTTAGGAATATTATTGATCGAAGATATAACCGAACATAATTTAAAACGTATGAATCAGGCGTAAAGCTGTGGGTAAAGTGTACGCCACGCTCTACGTTATATTATTATGTATAGATGAATATATTATTTATACATGTATATGAATTACGATAACCATAATAAAGTTGTCCCGTTCCGTCTTACCGACGAGAAAGTCAAATATAAATACGCGTCGTAAAGTTGAATGAATTTCCTAAAAACATTCGTTATTAAAAGCCATACCGTATTCCGTAAAACGAAAACTATGAATGAAAATGTCGTGCGCCTTTGTTGATGCATCCTGTTTATTATAAACCTTAATGCCACCATCGTTTTAAACGGCGAGGTTATTTACAATGAAATTAGTCGTCTACCTGACACCCTGGCCCAACGAACGTGATCTTAACAAAAGGTGTGTTGTGTATTGTATAAGAATCGGAGCGGTTCGTTTGCGAGGTGCGCTGGTATTGTGCGTCTGTGGCATTGTGCGTGTCGGTGTCGCCCTCCGTCCGGCGCGCCGCGCCGCGCCGGCGGCAGTCAGGTATTTATGAATGAACGTGCCGGCCTGGTGAGCGGGATGATCGGCCGCGGTCGCAGCCAGGTAGAGAATTATACTTTTGGAATTCTTTGGACGATCCGCTTCGAGTGGGGCTCCTCATTTCGGTGGCCAAGGAGAGCCGCAGAGAGGGGCGCGGGGAGTCGTCGGCGCGCATGCGTTCGGTCCCCTCGCCGAGACGGGCCGACGCGGACGCTCCTTCCCTCTCAGTTGATTCATAGCCGTCGCGGGTGTGCGCCGTGCCGACATGTACCGTTTCCCAACTTTCTCGAGTAGTGATGTGATTCGATACCGACACATAAAATCGACGTGTTAATAAAATTGTTTTGCAACTATAAGTGGTGTGTTTAAAGAGAATAGTGAGACTATACGTGAAAGAAATGATACAGTGACTTGAGATTGGATTAAATTTGAATCAAAATGAGGTGGTTTATAGTGACGATGAGTGTTATGGTGTGGGAACCAATTTTCGCCGGTGTCGCTCCCCCCGGATCTTGCCCAGTAGTGTGCGCGTGCAAGTGGAAGGGCGGCAAGCAGACCGTGGAGTGTGTGGACCGGGCTCTCATCACGGTGCCTCAGCCCGTGGACCCCGCCACGCAAGTACTCGACCTTTCAGGAAACAACCTCCAGATCCTCCCGCAGGAAGCCTTCGCCAAGACAGGACTGGTTAACCTGCAGAGAGTGTATCTGCGTAGTTGCAATATTGGCCAAATACATGATCGAGCTTTTAAGGGATTGACTAATTTAGTAGAATTAGATCTATCACATAATCTGTTAACTCAAATACCTTCCAACAGTTTCAAAGATGCTCCATTCCTCAGAGATCTCACGTTGGCTCAGAATCCAATATCAAAAGTCCATTCCGACGCTTTGAGCAACCTTGGCAGCGTCGTTAAACTGGATTTGTCCAAATGTGACATCAGAGAGATTGCCGCAGACGCGTTTAGAAATTTGCGTTCTCTGGAATCTTTGAAGCTCAACCACAACAAACTTCGAGATCTGCCTTTGAGTTCCTTAGAAAAATTAGAGAAGTTAAGAGCAATAGACTTATCCGATAATCCCTGGACGTGCGATTGTCGACTTCGAGAGCTTAAATCGTGGTTGGCGAAACATAAGTTGATTTCAACTCCCAGTTGTTCGGCTCCAACTCGATTGGCAAATCGACCGTTTTCGGAATTGCCTATAGAAGAGTTTGCTTGTAAGCCAGAAATTTTACCAATAAACCGTCAAGTTGAGGCCACTGTCGGTAATAACGCTACAGTCACTTGTAGAACAGAAGCTATGCCTAGTGCCAACATCAACTGGTACTGGAATGGTAGACTGCTGCAGAACGGTACCAACTTTAACTCGCATCAGAGGATTTATATTTTCGAAGATGGAGAGGCAAACAAGAAATCCATTCTGATTATAACAAATACCCAAGAAACGGATTCAAATGAGTTCTACTGTGTGGCTGAAAACAAGGGGGGCAATGCAGAAGCAAACTTCACGGTGCACGTAGCGCCAATGGCGGTCGGGATGGTGCTGGGCAACGCGCAGATAGCGAGCTTGGGCGCCGCGTTGTTCCTAGTCATCGTTGTTATTTGTTTAGCTTTACTCATTACTTTCGTCAGATTTCGTCCTAATCCCGCTTGCGAAAGTAAAACACCGAATACTCTGGACAGAGTCGTGTCAGGCAATGAGGTGCATCCGACTGCAACGGATCGACCACATGTTGCCGTTCTCGCAAACAGGCAAGAATCGCCCAATTATAATGACGTTAAATGCAACCCGGTATCAAAACCACCGAGAGTCAATGACATACCGTACACGACCAACCATTACGAGGGGAGAGGAAGCGTCGTGACCGCCGGCGGACCTATCGTCGTATCTCCCACGGTGTCCGCTTCCATAGACCCAGATCTAATCAACGACACTCGGCCGGACAGCGCCGCGAGACCGGGGAGCGGGGAATACGCGCGCGAGACTTCCGACTCACTATACCCTTCCGGCCTTTGGGACCAAATGAAACTGACCCAGAACGGCAACTTGTCCCGGGCCGTGAGCACTGCCATCCCTGCGTTCTACAACGACCGGACGCCGATCATCGAGAACAGCAGCGTGAATGGGTCGCAGGAGGAGCTAGGCTACATGAGCCGCACGTTTCCGCGGTCACACGCGGCGGCGGCGACCCCGGCGACGGCGGCGGCGGCGACGGGCGGCGCCGCGCCGTACCCGTCCGACTACGGGCTGCCGGTGGGCGGCGCGCGCACGCTCCGCGTGTGGCAGCGGGCGCCGCCGGTGCTGCCGCCGGTCGCGGCTCTCAAGCGGGTGCTCACCATCACGAGGCCCTCTAACGAGGACAGCTTCCAGGACGGATGTGCCACCGATGTGTGAACTTTAGTGCGACCGTGTTGTTAGGTACATATCTAGAGAATGACGTGTCAGAATTTATTGTAAATTTGTATGTATATTATAAGCTAGTATCATCCTATACGTAAGGTACGTGTATGTATACCTAAGCAGGTTATTAGTGTAATATTTTTTGTATTATATAATTTATTTAGAGTATAAAAGGAACGTTAGGTACATTGGATCCGACCGACGATGGATCCGCGACTGACTAGTTGAAGAATGTAAGTGTAATTTTCGTGATATGGAACGGTATTGACTATGATCGCCAAATAATTAATACTGGTTTTAAATATGTATATCTGCATTGTTGAAACTCGTATGAGATGTTACATGAATAATATTATAAATAGTAATGATGTGTACCTAAGGAATACACAATTAATCCAAAGATATACAATCCCCCTGAAAGAACTATGTTACGAAAGTTATTATTATAACTGTAATGCACTATCAGTGTTATTTGATGTACAATAAATAAATGTGTAAAAACTTTTTGTTGGAAAAATAAGAGTTTTAGCAGTATAATAAAAATAAATGAGGCGACTGTATAATGTAAACTTTGTTTGAATTTTCCGAGCCTTAGTTTATACCGTCTGCACGCAAGCAGGCACATGCTCGTTCGGTGACATTTAGTTATTGATTCTACGAGCACGGATACTGCTCCGTAAGAATAGCTAATGCCACAAGCTAATGCACTTCATCACTTGACCAACTTCTGAATAGGTTATGCTAAAGTGGATCACTGGTACGTTAAATATCAATCAACGGGTCGTGCCCATATTAACATTATTTAATTACAGTTTGATAAAACGCGAGACAAAAAAGATATTCAACTTTGCTATCTCCCCGTTCAAAGTATTTAATGAGGATCCCTCTCGGTCAGGTAAAATAAAAATAAATCTAATGTATTGCAAGGAGAGGCGCTGTGAAGCCGACAAAAAAGAAATAAAATCTCAAGCTCACCTCCGGCGCACCGAAGAAAAACCGGTTAGCGTTATTTCATTTCCGTTCAATTCAGTTTTTTTTTATTAGAACCGAACCTTAAACGGGTTCAATGGAGTCGAGAATTTCAAACCGACTGTATTGTTGGACGGTACACCATTTTTTGTAGCAAGTTTGAAGTTAAATGCAGTAAACTTATTTATGTTGAGTCACCACTACCTGCGCTAAACGATTTTCTGTGTTATTGAGGATATTCAATTCAATGTGATTTTTCACCGAATATTTATTATTTTGGTCGACTTGTTTGTGAGTAGGTGTATCTATAACATTTATTTTAATAAACAGGGTTTTATTAAAATAAATGTTATCGATAACATTTATTTTAATAAAACAAATAACAAAATTTACTTACTACAAACCATGATGTTCTATCAAATAAATTCTCATGACACGCTGTAAAGTGACTAGGTAGGATAGAGTCGTTTGATTATGAAATAAGTAAATAAGGAAGTATACATGGCCATTGACCAATAATAATTAAAAGTAGCATACATGATTATTTTATTTAAACTGCATAAAATATATAAGCAGGTACTTAAAGCATTAGGTAAATGACACTAACACTATTCGTATTTAAATAATGTTATCGGAGACTATAAAGTTACGGGACAATTATTTTTTATAATGGTGTCTGTCAGTATGTCTTCGCGTGTCGTAAAAAGAACTAAACCGATCGCAATGCGATTCATCCTGTTTGGTAGAACTATGAAAAAAACTTCTCATCAAAAAGAGTTTGTAGGTAGCGAGGTGGTATTATGGGCCTCAATAACTAAGCTAGTAATTGTTCTGAGGAGTTCACAGAGTTTAGAACTGTGTGCAAATGTCGATAAGAAAACAAATCAGTACGAAAACGAATTCGCGGGTAATATCCTGCTAGATTATTTTATGTACGTATTATGTATGTTACAGTATACAGTGGTGGCCAGACTATAGTTTTAAAACACTTTTTCAGTTACTCCTTTAACAATGGTTTTGTGTGAAGGCAGTGGATGTGTTATTTTTAAATATCTTCAGTGTCACCAGTTCAATAGTATATAGATAATATATATCCTACAGATAGTTAACTCTTTATTGACACAAAGATGTATCAAACACAGAAAATAAAGTACAATTGGCCGGTCTAGTAGCTTAAAGCGATCGCTCTATCAAACAACCGTTGAACCTACATAATGAGCTATTCCATGTCTACATGTTCTGCAAAGTTTCAAAGAAATAGTTCAAATGGACTTGCAAGTTTCGTCTGGAACATACAAACATACTTGTGAGTTGTAAAGTTAAATAAGAGCTGTGAGAATCTTTCCCATGGGCTGACTGTCGCCAAACGCAGGATGTTCTTTGTGGTTGAACACACAATGATACGTACAGACAGCGGCTGTACCAAGTCGCTGCGTAGAGGTATATTGACCCGTGACATGATGCTTCGAAGGATTGAGTCTTATGATGTAAGCTGTCATTTGATTTGAGAAAATTGCATCATCTTTCGCAAACGGTCTACGAGTCATGTTTTATTTCTCTCTTAGCGTTAATAGTCGGTTAT
This sequence comes from Hylaea fasciaria, assembly GCA_905147375.1. Taxonomy (NCBI): domain Eukaryota; kingdom Metazoa; phylum Arthropoda; class Insecta; order Lepidoptera; family Geometridae; genus Hylaea; species Hylaea fasciaria. The sequence goes on from LR990201.1 coordinate 7,173,591, forward strand.
AATTGTGTAACAATACTTGTACAAGACAAACTAATATCTTAAAACATGGTGAAAGTCTAAGTAGGATGGAATAGTATATAGACAATTCTCTTCCGGGCCGACCTATTTTCCGTCTTATCAATATTAAATCAACTATTTAAAAGACAATTACTACACAATCTTCAATATTTATTATAACATAATTGCCTAAATAATTGATTGAAGTGGTTATTTGAATTTGAAGCCGCCTGATTTACTTTTAAATTGTTGAAAACATCAATTATAATTAATTGTTATAATGTTTGCTTTAATTCTTAATTACAGACTTAATGACACTAAAGTGGATTTAGTAATACTCGTATACAATTATACACACATAATTATTTATACTTAGGTGTCATTCCAAATGATATAGGTATAAATACTTAGCTGTCCATCTGGGGCCAAACTTGTGTGCATAAAACATAGAAGGCATTTTACAACCTGAAGCTTACAATGTAAACACCATTTACAAATGGACTGTAAACATCCTGCTCAAAAATAAAGAGAATAATTATATTTCCTGCCTTGACTTGTTATTATGATAAAAACGTTTATCTCGACTGTGGAGAAGTTTACGTCATATATAAAGCTAACGTATAATACAAATCGCACTGCTAGCCGGTGCACACTGCACATAGTGCAGAAGTAAAAAGCTCAATGTTTGTATTAGGACTCTGTCTACTGGTAGGTATTTATTGCAGTAAGTATAAAATTAAACCTGTATTTTTTTTAAACTTGCTACCCTTCCTTGTTGCTATATCAGAAGAGAGTCGTTATCATTGCTATGGAAATTCAATAGATTCTTGCGTGAATGTGAAAAAATTGTGAGCTACCTAAGTACCTACATAATAATTTCTCAGATTGTTGTATTATGATTAGGTACGTAGCAAACCTGTTTGTTAGCTGCTAATAATATGATCTCTAAAACTTGTGAGATATCTATTATATATAAACTAGTTTGGTGCTGTACTTTTTTAAAGTTTTATTCATGAGAGATTTACTCTTTTTTTCTTAACTCTCATTATTATCAGTATCATGGAAAATACGTTTGCCTTGCTGACACTGAAAATCACTTTTTGTAATTTTCGTTCTAAGTAGGTGCCTAAGCCTTGAGGTTTTTTGTTTATAAAATTAATTTAGTCTATTATATTTATATTCCAATCGCTTCGGCAAATGAATAGATATTTAAAGCGTTATAACGCTTTAAATACTCGTTATACGTTTGATATACTCGTAGTTACAGTATAAGCGCTGTGTTTCTTGGTACTTACTCGTATCTGCCTTATAAGAATAGCGTCTAGGGTCTTATCAAATCAAGTCGTCTAGATTGTAGATAACTTTTGTTTATTTGGTTTAAAATCATAAATACGTTAATTTTGCTTCATTCAAATCGAATAAGTACCTAAATTGATTCTTGTAGCGAATCAGTTAAATTGTTGTATCAAAAATTATCTTCGAAGTCTTGGAACAACAACATAATTACATTTTACTTATCTACTGAAACAAACCTTACTTTATGCAGGTACTTAAGGTATTTGCTATACGAGTACATCATAGCGAAGGCCATATTATATTTCAATTAGTGAAAAGAATACCTATTCCATCTCTTATATTTCATTCTACATAATAATAATATATACCGTAAGAGTTAAGATGGTGCCGAGAGAGATATAACAAACTCGGTGTACAAGGTATACACTTACCTCAACTCTAATTGAAAACGTCATAACTGTGTTCAAGCATAACTGATAACAAGCCGTGCTTGCTCATTGAAGTTTGATTTACAGAGACAATGAAAACGCCTGCGAGGCACCGTTTGAAAGCCTCATATCTATAAATTAATTTTATTGTGAGTGCCTGGAGCCGTCTCTTTGCAACTTTGCTGACAATGAACATCTGAAACGTAAGGTGCTCCCAAAACTAGCTCGGATAAGGGTAACAATGAGTATAGGAATAAACTTGATTTTGTAGAACAACGACGTTATTTACTTAACGCCAATGGTTTTGCGCTTTCTTCTCGTAAAAGCGGAGACTTTCGCTGATAATAATGATGTTTCGGTGTAGGCAACAATGGGAACTCAGGCAGAGCGATCTTGATTGTTCGCCTGAATATTTCAATTGTGTAGGCAAGCTTGCGAGGTTTGCTCTTTGTAAATTCATTGCAATCATATTTCGCTGTGGAGCGTTTTACTTTACAATTTGCAAGCTGTCGCTATTTATACTTTACTTGCCACCCTTCTGAAAATATCAGTTGAATTACTATGTTAGTTCCATAAAAATGAAATGATGAATATGAGCATTTATAATAGAAATATTGAATTTTGTTAGCATGGCAGCAATGCTGTGCATGTAATACCCATTTCGTGAGAATTATTGCATATTATAGCACAAGCCAGCAGGATATTCCATCGTCGTGGTTATCAGAGCTTAAATTATTACATCGTGTAATATAAAGTCGTAGACTTATATGAAGAACTCAATATTATTAGACATTGATATAACGAGACATAGAATAGGTACCTATTACGAATGTATTAGCTTCTCTGGAAAGTGATGCTAAAACTTTCGCTGTAGAATAATTCGTGGTTTCAATATTTCGTTGCTACCTTTTTCGCTGCTGTAAACTTTCGGCGCTACCTATATTATTCGAGTTTACACACTTCTGCCCCGAACTCTACCATCTGGTAAAGTCTAAAATCTCAAGGTTTTTTTCTTATTATAACGTAAGTAACCCTCCTCACGACAGTGAGGGGAGGCCTTTGCCCAGCAGTGGGACAGTTATAGGCTGAATTATTATTATTATTATAACGTAAGTATAACGTCTGGGTTTAAAGATGGAATTTGGCGCATGTGTGAATAAGTTCATTTTCGTTTGGTCGGTGCAGTCGTTTAGGTCTTAGCATAGCACTAGTTTGACGTTAAAATGAATTTGACAAACAGAAAGCGATCATCAAATTCAGTTTCGAGTGAATTGAGGCCGATTAATGCTAGTGCGAACACTGTAAAACGAATAAAAATTGTATTTGGCCGGGACCGCTCGCGGCAACACCGGCGCATGATGGCGCCGTGCAATGAAAATTGATTTTATTTTGCAATATTATTGACAGCCTGCATGATTAAATTGAAACGTTTGTACCGCTCGGTTCAGTTTGTAGCTAGTATTTTCCACAACTGTTTTGTGTAGTTCAACTTCTTTATGAATAACTAGAAGCGCCTCGCGGTTTCACCCGCGTTAACTACTATCTCGCGGAAACCGTTAATTTTTGCGCAATAAAAAGTAGCCTATGTCAGCCAGGGATAGTGTAGCTTCCCAACAGTGAGTTTTTTTTTCAAATTGGTTCAATAGTTTAGGAGCCTATTCAATGCAAACAAACAATCAAATATATCCTCTTTATAATATTATATAATATGATTATGAATAATATGGTTAGCAGAAGTCCTCTACCATAAAAAACGAAATATTACACATATTATAAGAACAAAAGACACGAACTGGAAGAAAGAAACAATAAATACTCATTATTCTTGTACCTACAGCGCGTAGGTACAGACAAAATATCAGTTACAATTCTCAACAGACAAGAGGAGACATTTGCCGAACGAATGTCATAATTATGATGGTTCCGTGGCAACACCCCTGGGTTCTAAGGTAGGTGGGTGAAACGTGAAATAAAAATGTGTGCGCAAAGTAGGGCTGCCTCAGATTGAAGATTACAGTAAAATTAATTGCCGAAGTACCTAAAGTAAGCGCTAATTTTAATTTGTTCTACCAAACACTTTTTGATAAACAATAGCTACTGTAATTAGTAGGCATAGTACGTCTTTTATTACAGCTTGCTACAAGTTGAAGTGGTAATCGAAACATTTAAGTAAATATCGATGGATAGTATAGGCATAATTATGTATTTAATACCAACTAAGGAATAAAATAGGCACTTACATTAAAATAATAAATGTGAATCGTTGGTTCCAATTTGGGTAAGTATATAAAAATTATGTCGTGGATCAACATAATGGGTAAGTAAATAAAATAAACGGGTAAATGCCTTCACTAACTAATACAACATCCAGTACAGCTGGACACCCTACAAACCATTACAGGCCTATAGGACTAACTGTATGAGTAAAAGTTTCAGGTATGAAGAATATAGTTACGAATACAGTTGTATTCAAAAAGCTAACAATAGAAATATAGTCACATAATGGGACATCCTGCCACTAAATTTAGGATGCGCCGTTAACAAAATAGCACCTACTTGTTATCACTTCCGTTTCCTCAATAACTGCAAACAACCGAGGCCGGTGATAAGACGCAATTTTTAAATTTATTTTCTTATTTTAAACCGATATTATTACTTTATCTAACGTAGACGCTCTCGTTTTATAATAGAAAGTGACTATGACGATGCGATTACAAAAGTCATAGTTGAGAAGAAAGAAGAAGATGAAAATTGACTTACTTACTTACTTACTTACTTACTTACTTACTTACTTACTTACTTACTTACTTACTTACTTGTTGAGTAGAAGATGTAATCGAATATTTAGAGATGCAGAAGTTAAAATCATAAACTCCAATAGACGCAAAATTTTACAGTAGAATAATACTTTCACTAAGCTTGTACCCTAGGGTCCAAAGTCTAGGGTCTGGGGCTTACACGAATAAACTATACATATAGTACATACGTATATATATATTATGATCCTTTTTTGAAAAGGGACGTAGGTAGAGTAATGAGACGAGTACAGTCTTAAGTACAGTAACTACTTACCAACGGTATCGGCTCGGGACGAGTGATACAAAAAATACAAGTGACAGCTGCCTCTTTGAACACCATAGTCATAACCGCCACTTAAGCGTTGTAGCTTTAACGGCCTCAACAGCCTCATCACAGTGTATTTTTATGCACGTTTTGTAATTAGTTTTCGTCACATTTTACAGCGTTTCAAACTACCCGTTGCGCGTTGTCTAAAATTCCCGTAATAAAACGGTTTAACGACCTAAAAAAATACGCTTAACAGCAAACTAATGGAATTTTTCTTGAACGAAACGGGTAAGTCTTTTGAGTCTTCTAGCTATGTTGTGTTTACCGCTAAGTTCAGGCGGGCTTAAGCACCTTAAGGCTAATACCGGGATTTCCTTATCCTCGGGCTGCGGTCAGCCGCCGGCGCCGTCTTAGCGTCAATTAGCACGACGTCAGTCTTCATTACAAGCCGGTGGTTGCTGACCGGGGTTGTGAAAGGTTCCCCAGTTTTGACACTGATTTTCTCGAGGGACGATCCGGACGAAAGCCACATTTTCCGTTGACCACAAGATAACCTGGCCTTGGGTAAGTTTAGTTATTGTTTGCTTTCGGCATAAGGATTCTCGGAATGTTGAAATTTTCTTAAAGATTAGAGGATTTTCGTATTAGCCAGGCGACTTGGTAACCCAGTTTTCGCAGGCACATCAGTTTTGTTTGCAATTCGAAACAAGATTACGTTGAACTCTATTCCGTCAAGACCAGAACTGTGCCATCATTAAATCAGAAGCAGAAGTACTTACCTATCAAATATAATAAAATAAAGCACAAGGTTTAATGAAGGCGCACGGAGTTAACAAGCGAGAACAAACGATTTTGCACCTACATTAAAGATTATCTTTATTTACCCCTTTATTAAGGGTAATTTATACACATGTAACATGTCGCGGGCGCGAATATTTTACTGAAGCAATAACTTTGTAGAGCGTAGGAACAGTAAGGGATCTGATTCCTTTATTGGAAATAGGTAGCTGTCTAGTAAAGTTACTCCCGAGCAGGCAATATAACAATATACTATATGACACAAGATTCTGAAAGAACGAAAACATAAGAAGACAAAGTAGTTACGTATGTAGGTAGATCTTCAAATAACACTCGAGAATATTTGATAATTGAATAAAGCGAACAAACAATTTGAGGTAGAGAATGGTGTTTCTTTTTTAAATCACTTCAATATGATGAAGATTTAACCTTGCCTTTATGGTAGGTATATTATACTTTCAAATATTTATAAGGAACATTTACATTTTTTTTTTTTTGGAACTAGGTCTAGGTTTGATGCTATTGGAATGTCTGTGCACTGTGCAGTAGGGGGAGAAAATCACTTAGGCAATATTATAAACTTAAAATAAGAAGTTTCTATACTAACACCTATTCGTAGTTAGTGAGCCGCGATTGAAGCGAAGGTTCCTCGGTTCCGTCGTTAATTCCATTGTCATTGGAATTTACGACGGGATTCCGTGTGGACGCGCTCTTTAGATCTATTAGGCTAATAACAGATTATAGAGACTTACTGCTGGATCACTTTATGACACATAACTACTAACAAAACAAAACTACTCTCGCCATACAAGTGCATTAGACCAAATGTCGCTGAGTGTGGCCAACGGTCACACATTCTGTCCACGCACCGCTAAAATAGAAACAATCCATCTGAACATATCACCAATAAATTCGTAATACTATCGCTGCAAAAGCTGGTAGATTCCTTACTGATGTTCTATGCCAGTGATGGGAAAATTAAAATGCCGCCGACGCGACGCCCGTGGCCGCGCTTATAAACACGACCCAACAATATGAAACATCGATCACACGCGTTCGTTCGCGAAAAACTCTATGAATGTATCGCAGGCTGTCGGATTTAATGATTTCGCACACTAGTTTATGAATGTAGCTGTAGTTTGACTGTTCCAATATTATTCAATGTTAGTTGTGATTTTTGTTGTTGCCAGAAATTCTGAACTTACGGCACACTAGCTCGAGAAAGGTTTTTAAGTAGGTATCTATGAGCAGAGCTTACATGTTAAGCTTTTATAAGAAAAGTTAAAGAGCAATTAGGAAACCAAAGTGATATATACTCGTACATAGCATCGTATGTATTAATTAAGTTTCCTTTGAGACGCTATACCTTATTACAATGTTCTTTTGTAACAAAAGTTTTCATTAGGAGCATACGTACGTTTTTCCCTATTCACCATGCTGTAGGTACTGTAAATAACAGAGGCCTCAAATTGTTTTTATCAGACTGCTCACCTGCGTAATGTTATGAACTTGCGTAATGTTCACATTCTATGTAGACCATAACGTAAATAACGGGAAAGTATTTCACATTTATATTGATATCCTTTCCGTACCTACACGTTTTCTTCTAGCTCCTCTTTAGGTCTAGTAAGATTATCAAGTTTCAAAAATGCTTTTTCACACCTCAAAAAAGGTGTCAAATTAGCTCAGCTTAGCGGTAGCAAACGAGGTTGTTAGGCACTAGGGAATGAAAGTATTTTTATTTTTTTTAATTTGTACTCGCTATTATCAACAGGCTGAAGATTCGAATTTTCAATTTTCCATTTTGACATAATTACTTAGAAAAAAAAAGAAGAGTATCTTAATGTACAAACCGTGCGAAGCCTAAACAGTTTACTTTTTTAAATGAAAGTGTAATTCTCGTCTACATTTTTGGCGCGTAAAAGATGACCTATACCAGCGGTTCTCAAACTTTTTTGGTCACGGAACCCTTTTGATAAGCAAAATACTTGACAGAACCCTACAATAAAATATACAACAAAAAAATGCGTTGTAAACAATCTCGACTTTATGTTTTTGAAGATAGAGCCGAAAGTCGCTAGTTCACAACTATAGCGTCTAATTCAGAGGCGGCTTTTATTAAAGGGACTGCGTGCTCACCAGTATAACGTTGTCAAAACGTTGGACCAGTGACCAGAGAGAGGTGTTTTGTTTTTTTTTCTAAATTCTTGCGGAACCCCTCCCCTACAGGGGTAGCGCGGAACCCTAGGGTTCCGCGGAACACACTTAGAGTACCGCTGACCTATACCATTGCTTGATGGAATGTGTCCGAAGTGCCCAGATGAGAAATGATTTGTTTACAAAATTGAAATTAAATCGACTGGATGTGGGTACTTTGCAAAGTATTCTGTCTGCGCCAACATCTGTCGCAGCTAGAATGCTTTGTCAATCAGTACTCAAATGATTTCATTAGGAATGATTAGACTATTTTGTTGTATTGTAAATATTGAGTGGACACTATGGGACTGACATAGTCGTTGAACGACTCCAAGTCCCTAAAAAAAGAAGATTAAAAAAAAAAACATTTTTGGCGATCATAGGATGTATGCTATGTGTACGTGTGCGTTTGCGAGCATTAGATAATTTTATAAAGTTTGTAATTGCCGCCTATAATGTGTAGGTGTGTGTAGAAAGTTTTAAAAGATTGAATTTGATTATTTATTTATTTGAAAGTGAACGTGACTATTTGTGAAATATTCTTAGCTTTTTTTTGTATACCTACTTATTATATTTCTCGCAATCTGTGTGAAAAATTTTGTGTTTTACGCGGGTATCAAACGACTCACTCATACTCGATTCTATGTGCCACACTCGCTACGCTCGTGAGGCAAAACATCGAGTAATGTATGAGTCGTTTTCTACCCTTGTAAAACAAACTACTATTGTTTCTCTATGATCACTTAGTTAAAACTTCAAAAATTCTTTAGGATTTAACAATTTTTGATTTCACTATTGAAAATGACAATTGTATGGTAAATGTGACTCATTATACCTAGGTAGTATACCTATACTACTTACTTACAATTTGCACTTGTTTTTGCGTGTGAGTGTGAGGTGACCAAACAAAATGACCAAATAAAATACACCAAATAGCACTTCCGTGAGATTATCAATATCAGTATATACTCGTATATGCCATGCTGTTTCAAACAAGGCAAACAGTAGGATGTAAATTAACGCATTTTTTTCTCTGCAGTATTAGTGGTGCGGGTGGTGTGGGTATCAGCAGTAGTGGCAGTAGCCACAACATTGGCTTTAGCCATGATCCTATTTTGTTACTGTCATCAATTAAGTACATAATGTTGAACTTATTTAGTCTTCAGCCCCATAAGAAATAATAGCACAAGTACCGACTTCTAAGGAAGAAAATCCTGTTTCTCTACGCGTAGCAATTAGCAAATATATATTTTTTATTGTTTTCATAATTCAAACACCATATTAAGACCACGCTCGTCCTTTCTACCCCTCATAATATGCGATTCTTGGGGTCGCCACGATCAATGCAACCTAAACTAAAGAATATCAAGACCAATAAAAATGTATTCAGAAAAGTATAAAGTCAAAGTCAAAGTCAAATCATTTATTGTAAATAGTCAATAAAATCGCACTTTTACAAGTCAAACACTTCAATCTAATAAACAAATTAATAAAATCATAAAAGAAAACAAACTATAATTAATTGATTAGGTATGGTTTGAGTTTGAAAAAGGATGTTTCCCTTTCAAGTCCAGGATTGAATCTCAGACAGGAAAAGGAAACTCCGTTTGATTCTACCAGTGCTTCGGAATACGCCCGTTAGAGAAGACAGCACCAAGAAACTCTACGGGGATGTCATATTTTTTTCTCATAATGTATATTTTTTTTTTTCAATCACAATATTTACATTGTTATAAATATGACCATCAATATAATTAATACAACGTTAATTATTACTACCATGGAGCTGGGGGCATTGAGGCCATGCATTTTTATCTTTAATATAGTCATTAACAGTGTAATAGGCTTTCTTTATGAGATTAGCCTTAATAAAAGTTTTAAATCTTTGCATGGAGAATTGATCAATTCCCTCTGGCAACTTATTATGAAAGTGTATACAGTTCCCCATAAATGAACCACTAACCTTCTGCAACCTATTATTCTTATATAAGTATAATTAAGGCGAGATTGGCTCCAAAGCGGCTCAATACCTTAATTAATGTTCTCCAATGGGCAGGATCAGCTGTGTATGAAGTTGATATGTGAAATCTGTATGAATTTAATAGCGTTCCATATAATTTAGAAAGTACTGCCTAGAAATTGCCAACACATAGCGCGCAGTCACTCTCCCAGAGAGACTCTCCAACGAATATTTATATATAATGTAATCATCACTGAATACTGATAGCATTATGAGTACATCGCAGTACCTGGTAGTCAAGAGTTGGGGTCATTTAATTGTACCTAATTTTCTATAGGATGACTCGGCTGAACGTACAAAGTAGGTTATTACAGTGAAATATAAAATGAATTAATATTTATGTGAATTCTTGGGTTTTATAAACGATCAATAAAATAAGTTGGCACCTATTATTAATTTCATCTTTTTTTTGACTGTGCCAAAGATTTGCATTGTGCCTATAATATAATTCTCAAAAAACATCAGTAAATATACATAGTCATTACAAAAAAAACCAAAGAAGTTGAAAGTAGGCAATTGGAGGTTTCCTAACAAGGTTCTTACACGCGAATTGAGAGCATCCAAGCAATAATGCTGCCATAGTAAGTAGCGCGTATACATAAGCGGCTAGAAACAGCCTGATTTAGACACAGCCTGCGCGCCCCTTGTTCAAAAAGCGTAAAGAATGTATGCTTATTACCTGGCTTTGTGTTGAGATTTCCTTTTCTCGACCGCTTTGGCTTGGACCAGCTTAATATTGTAAAAGGTGCGTCACTATCCAAGATTAAGCTGACACAAGAGTGTTAAGTGAAATGCAAGTAAGCAAGTATATGAATGTTCTTTTTCTATTGCATTAATAACTACCTACCTAAAAGCTGAGTAAAAACTACATAAAAATAAACATCGTATGCAGGGTAAAGTGCCCAAAATGCTGGAAATTATACTCCTTAGAATGAAGGTATTACGCGTCAGGTCTTTGGTTTCCTCTTCACATCTCCTTCTGGGTCTTTTCCAGGGCTCCGTAGTAAGCACAATTACCTACGTATTAAACTTGACTTATGTAATGCAGTTATTGAAACGTCGCTCATAAAAATAACAATATAAGTATAGGTCGATCGCCATAGAAACTGTTGAAGTGTATTTGATTACACGACTTACAGACCCGAAAGCCTAATAAAATATTAATGGCGGAGCAGTCAGGGCAGTGTTACGTAACGTTTTCTAATACGCGATCTTGGGGTTAGTCGATAACCATGGTGAGTGTTTAACCTTTCTAGGCTTTCGGTTGGCGTGCGGAAGGCCGTTAGCATGTATAATCGCCCTTGTACGTTTTAAATACCCCTTCCTTGCTCATTATTTAGCTCGTTTATTATTATTACTAGCCGTATCTACTGACCCACTAATATAAATCATGTGAACACTCACACCTTATTGACGGAATTATCTTTCACGGAACACTTGGCGCAATACCGTCCGTTTATATAAATTATTTTGTCGGGATTCCTGAGTTCTAGTGGCCAAGCTTGCCATATTAGTTCGGAGAAAAGTTCCAACAATGGAATTGTACATACTATTACATGCACCTACTATTATAAACCAGCAGTTGGCCGAGAAGCAATTTATTGACGATTGAGTTTTGTTTTTTTACATCTATTGCTTTTTCTATTTATTTTCTATATTTCATACCTAGGCTAGAATTTACCACTCTCTTCGTCTCACCTGATCGAAGGTGGCCAATATGCTCAGCCTAGAATAGGAGTGACTCCTAATGACGGAGTTTTGTAGTCAGCTGGTTTGGAAGCTCACGCCTAGTGGCATGTGATCCGAAGACGGAACCAATTAAACCTAACATCGCTTCAACTCAAGCAAATACCAGCTTTCTTTCTTTGTAATTCGTATCTTTTCTTATCAACGTGCTTTGGATAAAACTGATTTTGCGGGCCGACTTTGTACGTACGGGCGCGTCACATCCTACAAAAATAGGTGATATTGAATAGGTGCAGCTCGTCCGTTTGGTCGCCATTCCTTTGGGTGGGATGCCGCCAACTTGGCCGACAGAACAGTTTGATATTTCCTTGGAATTTACAAACCTCAGCAATATGCTATACCTAATTAGAGCAACCAAATATAAGGAAATAAATATAAAATGTATCTACTCAACAAGGAACTGCTGTTCTTATAAATAGTCGATGAGTAAACTCGATACTCAGGCTTACGTACTTACTGTCTATCTATACATATATTTCAGTAGGTAGAATCGTTTAACCGCTTTACACGATGAATATTTTAGACAGCTCATATAGGTAAGTATATGAATTCGGTTAGACTATCTACACTTCTACACAATCTACACTTCTACACTATGTACACTTCTACACTACTATTATAAAGAGGATAGATTTGTATTTTTGTAATGAATAAACCCAAAAAATACTGTGCCGATTTCAAAAATTCTTTCACTATTGGAAAGCTACATTCACCCTGAGTAACAAAGGGTAATTTTTATAACGTAAAAATTAAAACGGTCCCCGCGGGATAGCAGTTAACGCGGGTGAAACCGCGAGGCACTTCCAGTATAATATATAGCAGTACTGATTTAATTTAACGTACCTAATTTTATTGATACTGCCCTAGTGTCAATCGGGCCCTACAAAATAGCAAATTTCATGTGAGATATCGGTGAATCTTTTGCATGCATTGCATAAATCATAGGGTAGTAATTGATTTGGAGCAACGTCATTTTATTTATTACAATCTTTGTATATACTTAGGTGCTAGATACATAGAATAGAATATAATATAATATAATAGATATATCATAATGATCATAATAATTATATAAGATAATATAGTTATGTTAATGACGGCAATTCATTATTATACTGATACACAAAGTTTGAGGTATGTGAGTCAAACGGGTATTACCCTCGTAGGAGGTATCGCCATATAAATATTAGTGAATCTGTGGTACCGGTATTGTGCCCCATGCAGGCTTCGTCATTTTGCGTAGGAGTCGTCTGAAGATACAAGTTATGCTTACAGCTGCCACAAAGCGAATGCATACCAAGCAAGCATCGATGACATCGTTACACGCCCATTGTTTCGTGAGAATTTACACATAGTACTTCTTTGACTCGTTTAGAACTAAACTTGTTCCTCTTTTGTACTCTGAACTAACTCAGGTTCCGCGTTCTATGTACCTCCTTATCTAGGTACTACGTATGTATATTACTACAACACTACGGGGACCCGCATAAAACTTAAAATCGTATACTGGTTGATTCTTGACATATCTTGGTGTTTGGATCAAATCAAGAGTCTTGGATATTTAGCACTCGCTTTAAAATTTCATAATTATATTAACACAAGCGTATTTTAAATATTCTCTATTGGAAGTACGGGTAGTTGCGTCAGATTGGGCCGTGGCTGTTGTTCTTGACGTCTGCCTGAGATGCTGGGGCTCGGCTGCTTCAGTGTCAGTTTTCAGTGTGCTTACATTGCCGATGAACATTGCAAATGCTCTAAATTTTATGTTGTGTTGTGAAATTGTGATATTAGAAGATTTTGCGGCTATAGAAGTTATGGCACCTAATAGTTTGGCCATATCGACTGTCCGATGTTACCACTATTTCATTCGAAAACTATTTAAGTCCATATTAAGCCGGAATAGAAATAATTAATATTCAGAATTTTACAGGGTAACATTAGTAAAGTTCGTCTTCCTACCTATAACAGAAAATATGAAAAACAAAAAAAACTCATTACCTTTATACACAGTTACACGCCTAATATTGTCTTATAATCTTGTGTCAGAGTAATTATCTATTTTTCGGAAACCTGTTTTCAAGCTTTATCTCACCAATGTTTCGTAAATGTGTTGAAAAAGCGTCGGCAGCGGTGCGTATCGCGGTTTTAGTCACAGACTGTGCTCTCTGTTTACAACAAACGCCGAGGGGACAGATCCAGTACATCCGGATCTGAACATCAGGCATATTCAATTACCTCAGCTAACCGGAGAGCCAATAAAGGAATAAAGCCTTCAATGCTCGCTTTTGAAAGTCATACCTAAGTAAGTGTACGTATTGTTATAAATGTTATTTGTGGTATAGGTATTTTACGAGTAGGTACGTACATACAACTTTAACATGGATTCAGATTTTTTTGCGGTGGAATCAAAATTCCATGTATATCTATGAAAAGAGCAGGTAAGTGCATAAATCTTCGAATACGCCAATGTGTTGAAAAAGCGTGGCCAACGGGCCATAACCATGAGGTTGTTTTATTTAGAATGTAGTTTACGACGCAGGCAGAGAGGGCAATGCTAGCGAATCCGAGCACCGTTGTATTATGTCAACTGGAATACGTACTAAGCTCTATTCTATAATGGTCTGAGCTACCGGAACTTTAATGCATTCAAGAAGAAGTTAAATTAGACTTCTATGTTAGACTCCATTTACGTTTAGTTATGGTTTTCTTTTAAGAGATCATCATCTCTTTTTTATAAAATCGGTTTCGTTTTACCACTTTCTCAACTGATGTAAAGTGAGGATGCGGTCTACAATGGTGCATATTATTATGCTTACCTAGAAACACTCGTAACGTGTTTAGTTGTAACTTTAACCCCCGGTTTCTAGAACGTTTGTTGGCTTTGACAGTAGATTAAAACCATCGTTATCTCTACTTGACTATAAGCAAATGACAAGGATGGCAATAGAATTAATCTGTTGTCAAAGTTGACTGACGTTTCAGAAACTGGGGGTAAGACTCCCAGGTTATAACTATGGGGAAACAGATTGAGACAAGGAGTTCTTTGAAGAAGCACGTATACCAGCAGTGGAAAAGATTGATGACGGTAATGATGTTAATGTTAAAAATAGCCTACATCAAACTAGTTGTGTACTCAAACTCAGTATATTTACCGTTAAATACATAATTAGCAGTAAATATACTGAATCGGACCATATTAAGTATGTATTTATACTAGCTAATTCGAGAAAGCTTACCTTACTAAGCTTCCCTTATTAAGTAGGTATATTTCTACAACGTTGAACAGTTGACAATAGTAGAGCGTTAGATCTGGTAGGTACGCAAAATCTTAATCAAAATGAGTGATAATCTCATTTCACAAACCTGACGGAGCTCACTAAAGCGCTCGCATCACTTGAGAAATGTTGCTTCTGATCGGAAAGCGACGCTGACTCACAGAGGGGGTGATTTAATTTCAAAGGTATTTAGTGAAGGGAGCCGTTCGTTAGTCACACGTCTACCGTCATTTGGAAGTTACCGAAATAGAAATTCTCATGTAACGCAATGTGGCTCACATTAAATGTGGGCGACACTGTTGTCTGTTGCTGCAAACTGTAAATAAAGAAATGTCTAAAGTACGTGAGCGATAACTTTAACGCCATCAATGTTTTATTTGGCCGGTCGGATTTTACACGTTTTCAGGTTAAATGCCAGGTCGAGTCCACTGAATTTGTTTTTATGCCGTGGAACTGTACTGGGACCCTCGTAAATCACAGCGGATTACAAAGATTGATAGATAAAACTGTACGTTTCAACACGTGTTTTATAATAACACAGTTACAAACAAAAGTTAAGCAGGAATGTGTAATTAAATATTGGACAAGCCTTTAAATTTGATAGAGATTTTTGTGAAAAATGTGACTCTACTTTTTTTTTATAGATATTAGCCATCTTTCTGGAATCGGAACATGGTGCGGTAAGTAACAGTACAATTAGCAAGTCTAATTATCGATGAACAAGACTTCTAGGTCTATGCGATGTTATTTTATATGGTATGATTTAGATTTCAGAATACACCAAAACGGAGCGGTTCTCCGTTTCACCGACTTCCTATAACTGGATAAGGATTAACGCTAAAGCTCCTACACATCCGTACATTGTTGGCAGTGGGAAGCCCTGTTCCAAATATATTGATTTTATAACAAAAACGAGGGGTTGGTTGCACGCGGGGTGAATGCCCCTGTCACTGCAGATTCGCCCCGGCCATATTGGTTGGGGTTCCCGCGCCACTGATGGAGTAGCGCCGGCTAAAATATGGCCTCGTTCTCTCCTTCATGCGCGTACATTGAAAAACATTCGGGTTTTGAAGAATCATCCCCGAAGTTAAATGTGCCGTACATCCTCCAAGATAAATGATGTACTGCCGACCGTTTCCTTTTTTAACCCTGGATAAATGTACAGATGTGCGTATACGACTAGGTTCAAGTTTTCGAAGTAATGTCTGCGAAATGGGTCATGAAAAAACAACGAGGTTCGTGTAACATGATCTTATATTTTGAAACTCCATCAAACTTTTCGATAACAAAAATAAAATATTAATTAAAGTATCTATCCTCGCAGTCCGTTCCCGAATTTGAATTTTTGGGCTTTGATTGCTGCGAACCGGGATCGGATGAAACCTTTTTAATTTTAAATAATTACCATCCTTTCGATATATAAATTGAATTTCGTATAATTGAACTTTGCGATACATAAAATACGAATCTAATGTCTTAAAATTGTAATTAAAGCCAATTTAAATAAATCCAACATGTATAATTAGCACATGACTTGAATTTAATTTACAAACATATTATGCTACCTACACATTTCGTAACCCAATTACGTACACCCAGTCTTATGTAGAGTAGGTATACCTGCTATTAGTTCATCACGCACGACAGAAACCCTTACGAAATAAATTATCCCCTCTGGAAAATAAAAAGAAACATGCAAAAGACACGGATAATGGATAAGATTGATGCAGAGAAAAAAAGGCCTTTAGTGGCACTGTTAGTATCTAGGAGATAAGACGTCTTCGCAGTAAATTTGAACACGACTGTGAAACTACAAAACTAAAGTGAGCTACAAAGCTGTTCGAGTAAAAATTGTCTTTTAAATATCTACATTCGTTTTACATGGAGGTGAATTTAGCAGGATATGGCCGCGCTCTCACAGAAGTACAAGTCGAGTGCATGCGCTCAGTGAAACGTTTCATATGGAAATGGCTTCGTAATCTGTAGGAAGAGGTTCGGCGAACAGGCACCCTATCGTCGATGGATCGGAGATTCCACTCGAAAACTTTTCGTCCGTAGGTAATACGTATTTTCCAGTAAACAGGAGACGAAACTTTGTGACACATTTTTATGGAAGGACAAAGTATCGACAGCGACAACACTTTGTCTTGCGTTTGTGCCTTTGAATCTGTGAAGTTCTATGTCTTATTCATGAGTCTATGTGGATGAAAGGCACCTACCTACTTTATTTATTTGATAATAAAAGTCGGAATGCTTCCTGTGGCGAATGAAGCCGTCAGCGAGCGTGTTTACTATTCTCGGCCGCTACGTCATTAGTCACTTCAGTTAACACCGAGATATCCTACTTAATGTTAGGTATAAATACGAAAGGATGTGGAAAATGTAATTACTCAAATAACGTGTGATCATTTGGAAAAAATGGATTATATTCTCGTAATAAACATGTTTCAATAAATGTATAGCACCTACCTATTTATCTCGGGTAAAATCCAGAGTATCTATTACAAACGTATATTATTACATTTAGAACAAGGTAACTATAATAGTAAGCAAGCGTGCTGTCAAATATTTTTTTTTCAATAAAATCACCGGATTCTAGTGGCTTTCGTTCAAGATCACCACTAATAGTCTTTACCTGGAATAAAGAAGGAAAAGGTAAATATACAAGAAAGAGTGCAATTGGAATATCAAAGAGAAGCCAGCGTATAAGTTATTCGCGAGTGTCCCGTTTTACCACTTCGGTCGAGATGATAAAGGTGTAGAATATAAAATAATGTTTGTTATTCTAAAATAGATGTCGAGATGACTCTTATTCATTTTCCTTATTATTTTCGTCAAGGTTTCAAATCTTTGCATGTTTAATATTTATAAGGCTCGGTAATTTTAAGGCTCAGTTACAAGCTGCTTACCGCGAAGTTTTTATAGGAAAGACCGACTGTTTAGATATGCACATGAAGTCGCGCGTATCAGTTAGTAATATAAGATACGCATATAATAGTGTGTAGGTATAGTATGCCTTTATTTAATTTTGCAAATGTTCACCTATGTAGGTACATAATATTAACAATGGGTTCAATGATTACCTGCCTACTTGTTGTGAAGTTAACGGGGAATGGGGCCCAGGAAAAGAAAGTAAAGAACGTAAACATTTTGTTTCACGACACATGTCGTCTGAAGCGTTGACCCATAATATTTGAGCCTATAGCATTATGGTCGCCGTCGACCCTCATTTTGGGTTTTCCAATATAGATTGGGGAAGACACTTAGGTACTAGCGCGCTTTTAGGTAAAATGCGTAGGTGCAAATTTGTTCCACGATTTTGCTGCCAAGATAGAAGTAGTAAAAACATATTTTTATATAAAAGGAGACTTAAGTCATTACTAAAACAAAATTTTTATTAAGGTACTTCGACGTTTCAATCATGTTGCGTTGATCTTGGTCTTCCAAAAATGGAAGTAAAAAGAAATGGTCTTTGAAATTCAGGATTGTTAGTTGAAATTAATAACATACAGTATGTAAAACCGAGAAAAGTAGAGCATTAGCCAAAATGATAATAAAATGTAATACTTTGTAGTAATTACTAGTAGTCTGAAACTGACTAGGTGGAGGTAGACAGGAAGGTTAGATAAGGGACTTGCGCGCGCTCATTATAAGTAAGTATCAAAAATATACTCAACGTGCAAGTAGCAATGTGCATCAAAAGCTAAAGTAGAGCTCAACCGGGTTTCAACAGTGCTGGCAATCACAAAACACACAATTCACCCACCACTATAAGGATAGGGTCGCCTTTTTGTGTGTTCCGCGGCTTCTTAGGAGTCTGCACGAGGGTCCTCGAAGTCAATCGCTATGCCTTTCTATTTCACACCATTTCCGTACACCGCGCGCCTTTTACCCTGATTTTGACGACTGAAGGGAAACGGGTGAATTCGGAAAACGTGTTTTTGCCTTTGATTTGGTAAATATCATTCGGAATGAGATCGAGCGAAACAAATGAGCCAGAAGGTAAAATAATACAGGCATAAGCGTAGCGCATAAATATGAAATCATCAAAGTTAGTCTTACATTTTTGTAGGCGTTATAAATACATTTTGAAGGTAAGAACAGCAGGCAATTATTTTCTAAGAACTAAGCATACAATGTAAACTGTATAAAATATAAATTGCAAGTAAAAAGGTACGGGAACGTAGCGCGGAGATAGATGCCTAGTTTTTGCGACGGCGTCGTTGTCACAGTGTCAATGGACACAGTGAGGCAGGTGTTGTTTTATCAGCGACGGAACATTGGCCCCACTTCCGCTCTTATCTGAGTTTACTTACCTTTCCTTCGCCTGGGAATGAGAACGTCAAGTCAGCTGTACGCTGTGTCGTAATGTAAGCACGAGTCACGAACTTACGCTTCTTGCAACTTCAATAATATTCAAATGAAAATTATTTAGGTCTATCGGCAGGTCAATCTCAAAGTTGATAGCGGTATTGCATGTATCATAAGAATGCATAGGTATACCTGTGACTAAATTGAGTTATTGTAATAGAGGAACATAAAAAATAGAGCTGAGCTTAAGATTTTTAAATTTGTGAAATGAGATTGGTGTTATAATATGCCTGTGATATCGGACAATGTTCTTGAGTACGGAGAAACCATCTGAACATGCCTATACACGCGTATTTGCATACGTATCTACAAACCGTTTTCGTTCTATCAACACATACATACAATATAGGAGTAAGGCGAGGGAACGGATCCGTATAGAAATGTTTCCTTCAACACCCTTCACTGCCGATTCTGAGATGTATTTTGAGATAATAGGGTGTTTAGAGACAATGTAGGCAATCTCTGTGTTCTGATAAGCATAATGTCATGGCAGTAGAATATTTTTATATTTCTACAGGAGTGCTTTTAATTCGCTGCATTGGAATTTTAACAGTTACGTTCGGTCATTCCGTCCAACTTGTAGTGGCTAAATATATACGTTTAGGTACATATTTAGTTGAAATTTGGTTGTGTTAATAGAAAGTTGGCTGTGACTTCCAATTATAGCATATTTTAGATACTGTGTATCTGAAGAATATTAAGACCTTTATTAATTAATTATATTCAGAGGGGTTGCCAACCACATGGACTTTCTATAAATACAACTAGGTACTCTGCAATTATTTTTCAATGTTCTGTGATAACGTTTACAACACAGATACAACAAAGGTACTTTTAAATTTCAATATATTAATGGGCAACAATCAGACTACAAAATTAAATCAGGAGTTCTTCAAGGCTTAACTCATAAATAAATGAAACAAAGGGAAGCAGGCCTCGCTCCTCTTTGATTTTTTATTAACGATAAACATTTTATAAATTGATTTCATAAAGGTACGCCGACGACCTAAAAGTCTATAGACATATGATTATAGAGACGTAAATGTTTGACAAGTTATTTAATTGGTTTCGAAATACTAATTACTTAACTCTTAGGTTACTGTAGCGTAATGCGTTGAGTTGAGGTAGTCTCAATGCCGTAATGTCCATAATAAAACGCTTATTACTTTTATCATAAACAAAAATTAGTATCAGATAAATTAATCAAAAATGCTGGATTGTATAATCCCAGTTAGAGAAAAAAAAATACACAAGGGTAGGCCCCTACTTCACAAATGAATTATAAGAAAAGTACTTATATCAAACTCTGTAAGAACCTACTTACTACCTATTTACCTAGTTATTCCTACTACTAGCTTTCGTACATTTTTCGAAAAGGTACCCTTTGAAAGATCTTTTGAAGTAACTTTTAGACTGCCATTTCAACGTGCATGAATAAATGTAAGGGTTTGGATTTTATCATGTGAACAATCTAAAAATTTCATACAACCGTCAACGTATACAATAATTTAAGTAGGTATTGTACACATCTTTTAAGACCCTGTTTGGAGTATACGACCCTAATATAGAACCCAATTTATGCTAAATATAAAGATACGCTAGAAAATTTCTAGAGGAAATTCTTGTGCTTTCTAAATTGCACATAATACTCGTACTTCACAGTAACCTGCATTATGAAAATCTACCCTAATATATACAAATTACCATCCCTTCAATCTAGAATCTAGGTTCTAGACGAATGTGATACATTCCGACATGGAATAATAATAATAATAAATAATTCAGCCTGTAACCGTCCCACTGTTGGGCAAAGGCCCCCCTCACTATTGTGAGGAGGGTTAGGCCATAATCCACCACGGGGCCTAGTCTGGGTTGGCTATGTCGTCATGGAATGGTCAATAGTAAAGCCTGTTCAGATATATCATTGAACAAAATTAAATGTATTACCTATATGATAATAAATTTGCCCCAGAACTACGAGTTTTTGAGCAGAAAAGTGCGCAAGTGCGCTTTACACGACTACTAAGTACTTACTATAAAAAATCACGTTATAACAGTATTATAAGTATGTTAGTATGTTATAACTTTATTAGCAAGTCTATTTACAATTATTGTCTGCGTATTAGATCAATAAAAAGTAATTTATGAAAATGTAAAATATTATATGGAAATCAAGGGCAAGGTTACACTAAGGGTAAAGGGTAAGGCACTTAAGTTTTCCGTTTTGTCAGTACCATTTAACTTGCAAAACTCTTCTTCGCTTCGTTTAAAGGAAACTATACGATGTTCCCCGCAGTATAAAGCTATAAAAACCTATCTTTTACATTTTATAGCGACTTTTATGTTCGCCTGTAACCGACCACAATCAACTACATCCAATAAAGTGCCGCTAATGTCGGATAAATTTATTTCTACCACAATTAGCTACTTGGCTGCATAGAAAATCGAATAATACAACAAGTTAGAATAATAACGCAGAGAAGAATAGTTCCATGCGTATTTTCACTCAATAGTGAAGCCACTTTTTATGAATGTGTGCGTAAGTGCCATACAATTATCTTCTCCAAAACGCACACAAGGGCAATTTAAATGTCGCATACGTATTGGTATTTAGTCCAAGAGCAAGGAAAATGAATATGTAAGTACCCAAAACGCTTTGATTTCGAGCAATAGCGAGTCTAAATCTGAAGTCCAAACCAGGCCCAAAAAGTCTCAGTAAAAATGGCTACATGGCGCTAGTGGGTACTTGATTTCTAAGACAACAAGTAAAAATATACATAATCTATATATTATTACAGATAGTGGTCAGCAGTGACTGTGAGCGGATATGGGTTGTGATGTGACAATGTGGGTTACGGTTATCTACGAAGTAAGATATTTGGCAGCATTTGGATCGCTGCTGATGGATGACCGGATTTTTACAAGTTTCATATACTTATTATTCACGCAATTTTATATAAAAACTACATCGTATAGTATAGCGCACTGTTTGGGGATCCAATAACTGTAGACGAGTCTCGCAATAGAGTGCTAAAATTCCGTACTTACGGGTCCGACACTTGGATTCAGTGTCAAAGGACTAGTATAGTTTCTTCAATCCTCATTTTAACTAGGTAAAATTTTTTTCCGGTCGATCCATCCGTAATCAACAATAGCATGCCGTTCATACCTACATCATATTTAAAGTTTACTTCTAGTACAAAATAGTCTCTCACCGACCAAATTTAATATCACCAAGGCGTGCAAGGAAAAACTGTACACAGTATTCATATTCCAGAATATACGAGTATGGAAAGCAAGAAAAGTTCAGTGGACCATCAGTTTACAACACTGAAAACAAGCTTGTGAAAAAACAACGCCTAAGACCAGTAACAATCTTTAATTTTGAATTATCTTTCAGAGTTTTGGAATCTTGTTAAGTGTAAGAAGAAGGTATGCGAGTTATATTTCGAGTAAAAAGATTCAGCTGAAAATTACACGACGAAAACAGGCTTTTGAACGGGAAATACGACACCCGGCCTCTAAACAAAAGAGAAACTTTCGCGGCCCTTGTGCCTAGTGCGAGTTTTGACAATTTATTTACGCGCTCGGTCCGTTTGGCGTAAACTTGAAATTGTATGAAATAATAGCAGCGCCATCTAGTGACTGATGCACTGACGCTAGATGGCGCTGCTCTTATTCCATACAATTTCAAGTTTACGCCAAACGGACCGAGCGCGTAAATAAATTGTCAAAACTCGCACTAGGCACACCTGAATGTGAGGAAGGATTTCAGAATTATAGCGCAACAAAAGCAATTTAGCAGTAGCTATATGAACGCTGTAGTCGACTTCTTAGCAGGTCTACTAGATATACGCTTGTGTGTGTTTTTTCCAGAGTTGAATTCATTATTACCTATTTATACATTTCCTTGCTGAAACGGTCTCTTGAAATACTCACATAAAAATATTTAATTGCTTCAAAAGCCCGTTGCATTTTTGTATGAATAGTTTATTGGTGCTATCTTCTCCTTTAAAAGGCGTATAGCCTAGTAGTAGAGTCTGACAGTTTCAGAAGATTCAGCCCCAAATCAAAACATGAAAGACCTATCCTTTTCAAACTCAATATTATATTATAGTAATTCAGGATTTGATATATCATTGGTCACAAGGGTTAGGTTAGGTAAAGGCATTTCAAGTTATAATTGTGTAAGCTTTCACTTATTATTATTACATTTACTTTATGAATTACGGGTTGACAACTTATGTGTACTTCGGTGAAAAATGAAGATATTAGTAGTAAGTTAACATTCATGATAGATACCATCAAAATTGATTTGCATTTAGAGCCATTAGGATCACACGCGAGCAATCAATCTAGCCGTACGTAGGCGGCCACAGATTAGCTAACAGATAACCGCTGGTTCTGATCATCCGTTCCCGAAGATGGATGACGATGTGTGGTGAACCCAGATTTGGACTGCATAATACTCTGAGATTTCACTGATATCGCAGCTGCACTGATACGTTTAACCGTGGATAGACATATTTTACAAAAAGTACCTACCGTGGGTAATTACGTAAGTGCTAAAATAATCGCTAACTTATAAGCGAAGAAAACAATATTACACTATTATAGCCAACGTTACAAACATTAAATGTTATGAACGAAATAATCTAGGCTTTAAATTATTCTATTATTGACCGACCCAGTACCTACTAATCGCAATCTACATCGAGCATCTATGATTGCAAGTACAATTTTATTTCTTGTATGTTTCACAGCTTGGTTAAGACTAAGTCCTATTATAATATATTTTAGACCAATTACTATTTTATAATATAAAGAGAATGCGCTCTATATTTCACAACGTATATCTGTATATACGTTGTGAAATATAGAGCGCATTCTCTTTATGTTATCTGTATAACATATAGAAGATTATTCACACGAACATCTTCGGGGTAGAGCAGATGCTACTACTATGGAGGTACAAAGTATTAGGGATAGAGGCGGATCGCTCAATATTGTGAAATCGCAAAGGAAACGTAGTCAAATCGACACCGGTACGTAGAGCGCTTGCCGGGATTCTCACGATTTATGAGGCAATATGTTTAACGTCTACTACGGGAACCCTCTCGGAACATAACGGGGCTGTTACGTAAACAGATTGCTCAGAGTGGTGGCCCGACGCTCCAGATATCGGCCTACGACTCCTACACTTACAACTTTTGTACCAAATCGACGGCGACATTTCGCTCTTTGTAAACCTCTCTGCATGCGAATAGCTGTGCCGCAATTTGAAAACGATTCCTGGAATAGCACGACACTGTCGGGATTTCCTGTACGATATCCATCATATTTGAATATCTCATGCCGAGGATGCTATTGTTGAATTCAAACATAATTTGATATTAGAATTTCCTTTGTGATTCTCCTAACAGGTTCACTACCAAGAAATATGAGAAATTGCTCTGCGTTTTCGGTAATTAATTAGAAAAATGCAAAACAGATTCGCAATAAAATTGTTACGTCGCCATGGAATAAAGGCAAATAAAAAACTACACACGCGATTTTGCTTGAATTCCACTGAAAACTTTAAAAGTTTTTCTCAACTTTAGGTTACTTATACGTAAGTATACGAACATAATAACATATCAACAGCTCCATAAATATGTTTGCTCCAGTGAATAGATTGTGAGATAATTGAAAATATCCTACTAAAATCAAATTCAGGAGGAAAATTCAATATTCAGCCAAACGTTCCAGTAATAAAAAAAATAGCTAAAGCACATAAAGTGCCAAATATCGGTAAACACGCCTACCGATCCTACAGTATTCTATACGGCGGTATATCTATATTTATACAGTATATAAAGCGGCTTAAAAAATTAGAGCACAAAATATCGCATGTTTTTATTTCAACCCAGTATAATGCAGATACGGCCACTAAAAGCGGCCAACTACGTCAAGATGAACAGTATCCCAAAAACAAACAATAATTAAATAAAACTCAATAATAATGGTAATTATTTTGACAACCTTCTTAGAAAAAAGTCGAGCTTGCCGCGCGGCTCGACTCGAATAGGCACAAGCAAAGTTGTAGTAATTTCATTACCTGTCGACTTTTAGCGACCAGCGATTAAAGTTAAAAATGGAAAACTACATTATAATTGTCACATTATAACTGTCATGTTTTGTATGTAAAGAAGTCAAGTGCAAAAAGTTTTATTCACAATTAACTGATCAGGAAGGCATAACCCATGCACAACTGAATTGAAAATAGACTAAAAGCGCGGGAATTTTTCAGAATATAAAAAAAAAAATTGCTTTTTGGTCTTGATGCTTTTCGCACATTCTGCCAGTTTCAAATAATATTTTAAAATTATTGTGATATTTTCATAATTCTTACTAGAATGTAGGTACTAAGAGTAGTACTATATATACTAACTTTTCATTAGATACCTACTCGCGTTATTGAGAAATGCATTATATAAGCCTCAATAACTGCCGTGCTGGCCACGCTACGATGGCTTCGACCTTAGCTAGCTACACTTTCGGCCATCAAACTTAGTCATCATAGCAGCCTTTACTGTCCGCGCTGTAAAAGCCTCGAGCCGCCTTTCGGTCTATGCCTTCATTCCAGCTTGGCCATGAAGGGTGGCAATACTGACCGCTCTGTGACGGCCTGGAGCGGCGCTATGCAGCGCTTTCATTGTACTCACGACCAGCAACGCAGTCATTACAGACCGCGAGTAATGTACCTACTTATTATTTATATGTAGTAAGTTCAGTCATGAGAAACATCTGGAATATTATTACACTACCTATAATAATAAAGAATGCTGATAAATGAATGTTTATTGATTAATGAATTAATCTAGTGGGGACCTAATCAGGCCCCCAATAAATATTAGTCTAGGTACATGTTACTGGATATCGATAAGATTGTTACTTATATCATAACAAATATCGATTAGTATAGTATCGAAAAATTTATCCGAATCGCCATCGCAAGAGACCGACAATAACACCTAATGAGACCTTAATCTTAGATAATATTGTCGATCGATATCGATAAATTCGTCGATTAACACTATGCTAGCACTGCTGATATGATATACACAACCGATAAAAATACTTGGGTTTGTAGATATGTATATCCTCGATTTAGCGAAAACGTGAAAAGCTGTCGGAGTAGGTGAGGCGTGAAGATGTCTTGTGATGATGATTCGTGTACACGTGGAAGCATTCCATGTGTCGTGTCGATTGTGCACCGAGTTTTATGAGATTGATTAACTATCAGGATTAATGTTAATTAGTATTTAAACGGGTCTAATTCGCGCACATACAAATTATATATTTTGATATTCGTTTGTGCGCGAATTAGACCCGTTTAAATACTAATTAACATGTATTCAGTTCGCGAAAGTTTAAGAACTTCTATCAGGATTAATTTGATCTGCGTGATTCGACCATTTATTACAGCGTTTATTTATGTACCTAAGAAAATAATAGCTGTGAGATGCGACACTTTTCTAACACATATTTTTTTGTAGGTATAGAGAGCAAAATGAGTATCTGAAACGTTTTTGAAATAGAGAGAATAATTATAAAAACGGCAACAATTCGATCCATCACTGCACGTGGCATTGAGGTCGATCGGGTGCATAAATACATTTTTATCGATTTAGAAAAGTATACTCGTATATTCTAGTGGACTTATTTAATGGAGGCAAGACGGTGGTCGCGGTGCGCTGCTTTAGCTCACTGCAAAACCCTTAAAAGGTAGCTTTTGCGTGACTCCAGTACGAAGATTCTAATTTTGATTAGCGCGTTGCGTGGGTCTAGTGCGGCGCCGTTCATCAAATGATTTACTCGCTGTTGATGTTTCTTTTACAGCGATATTGCATCACTGGCTGTGTACCACGACGGCTCTGCCCACGTAGACTATGATAAGTACTTAGTTTTAGTTTTTTAGTTTTTTTTAAAGGTTGCCCCACACTAGGTTTGGTACAGTACCTATCGTGGGTACCGCTTACAGACATATAATTTTACATGGTACATCACACCCAGACCAGAAACAAATATTTGTTCCAGGCGGGAATCGAACCCACGACAAGAGTCCGATTGCTCAACCACTACGCCAAACGTGCCGTAGATACTATGATGATAGGGTGTAAATGATGACGCTGATGATGCTGAAAAGTTCCACGTACTTACCTATTAATAATAATTATTTTTGTATTGTTTGATGAAGGTTGAATACAGGTGTGTTTTATGAGGGCTTTCATGCCGTAAGTGGACGATGTAAAAAGTGAAGATGCAGGTTCGATTCCCATAAAGGGCAAAGATTTGTGTAAACCGCAGGTGTTTGCTCTTGGGTATTTGTGAGACGATGATCCTCGTAGGTCTTGATACCATAGACACTGGGAATCATAGGGGTCAGGAACCTAAATACTAACATTAATTTTATTTAGTCGTTTAGTCGTTTAGACACAAACTTTCCTTTTCACACACAATATTATTAGGAAGTAGGAAAATGTACAGAGGTCGGTGGAAAGTAGGAAGAGCAGAATTTACATTCGATCGAACTGGCATTATTTTCATTTTGAGAGTAAAAGCCTGATATAAGCATTCTTATCTTTTCCTCGCGAGTAGCTTATCCTTTTTAGAAGCTATAGCCATCACAAGAACGGACCTTGACCTCTGTTGCTTCTGTTAATTAATGTGTTTCATTAATCATGTCACGCGCTTATGGACCTGGCTTATCAAGCCTCTGTGATTCATAACTCAGTTCTCAATCAAAACAGCCATGTTTACACGGGCTGGATATTTAATTAGGCGCGACATCGATCGCAATATTGAAAGCTTTCAGGGATGCTAAATTGTATCGAGTTGAGTTAAGCTCTTAATGTTGAGCTCTTATTAAAGTTGAGTTAATGCACATTATTAAATATGTTGTCAAATTAAATAAATCCGCGGGATGCTGGAATTTTTTGTGATGCCCGACTATACATAATACTTGGCCGTCTACTGAGGTCGATCAAACATTAAGCAAAAGTTAAACGCCCAATTTCTCTTCAATCCGAAAATTCTGGGGCTACTGAGATGCGCTCGGGAATGAAACGTGGAGTTCAAACGCGGATTGGTTTGCTGCAGCAATAAATTCTTGAACTAGGCAAACTTCGCCGTAGTATTTACTCTTTTAAAGTTTAACTTAGTATTTGCGACACGAGCTTTATCTTTTAAAAATAAACTGAAGCGGCAGAGTTTCGTGCCGTTCACGTGATACGATGCGATATTTCCCTAAAGGGCCGCGTTCAACGAAACATCCTTTGCACATTTTTACTTCTATTTTAGTACTGTTAGTTCACAGTTTTGCTGGTGCTAGAAGGTGTGTTTATTTGGATGTTGTTTGGCGCTGCCTACAGGTGGGTAATAGACAACTGCGGACATTAAACGTTTCAGCTCTAAAACATTTCCGTGCCTTTTTCCTTTCACAGGAATATGGTTCAGAATCTTTACGGATGTTTAACTATATACCTACTCCTAGCTCTTATTCAACACTGTGAATGAATAGGGTAGCCTAAGTAGAATAAGTAGGTACGTAGTTTTGTTTGCGACGCATATCCATATTGAAAGAAAATTATTTCAAACAGACAAGATATTATGGATAAGTAGTACCTATACGTACCTACTTACTACGGTATATTTTTTCTAAATTATCTAAAAGATTTAGGAATAACTTCTGGTACAGATATTATGTGTACGGGCCTTTCCAGACGTATATCACGTCAAAGGGTACTTTACTTGTGCAGGGTATGTGATCGTGACGCGTTATTTTGTTTCATAATATTAGAAATTTCATATTATTATGTTTTAAATAATGGATTATGGTATTAATTATTACCTATAGATCCTGGTTGCACCCCGGGGCTTCACTCGTGGTATCCCCCCCCCTCATTTCATATCATATGGTATTGTACAATTACATCCTACAAACTCCAAAACTTTACCTGTAATAATAATTCGTGTTGATAGATAAATAATATAAACCAATAGCAAATATAAACGAAAATAAATGCTGAAATACATAGGATATTATATATTCTGGGTGTAAATGTGTCAAACAGTCGCCACAAGTCAGTCATCTAACTTTTCGAGTCGAACTAAGGTCGGCCTCATTAGCATTCAGGTATCACCTTTCAGTGCGCGGCTGTGTATAAAATAAAGCAAATGTTCGGGTTCTATCAGAATTAATTTGAAACTTTAACTCGTAATAACTAGTTATTATTCCATATTTAATTTGATCTTCTGGTGTATTGACCTCCCAAAATAAGTTAGATATTAGGCACCCTCTGGTTGTTCCCCGCGAGTTCGTTCCACTGCGGTATTTTTTAATATTGTTTTCAATTGAGTTCAGTTGACAGTGTCCCACCGAAGTGCTGTGTCCCGCAATATCGGCGCAGCGCCTAAAAATAGTTTTGTTTATCAAAAATAAAGCTTCCAAGACGGACAGAAAAATATTATAATATAGCCACTTGTTCAGGCGGTAGCTTGTTTGAAATTTCTTAGACTATTTCTTTTTTAAATATGCATCTTCAATGACCATTTGGGCGTTGTCGCCAATGCAGCTCCAGGATATCATACTAATATTATAAACGCGAAAGTTTGTGAGTATGGATGGATGGATGGATGTTTGTTACTCTTTCACGCAATAACTACTGAATGGATTTTGATGAAACTTCACAATAATATAGCTTACATATCAGAATAACACAAAGACTACAATTCATAAAGATATATTATTGTATATTATCCAAACGCGGGTGAAACCGCGGGTGCAGCTAGTTATAATATAATATTATTAATTCAACCATTCAATGAAACGAGCTAGGTATCTTGACAGCTAAAATATAATTTTCTCTTACTCTGATCGTCAATTATTATTGTTTCGACAGACAACCACTAGGTACTAAATCAAAAACATTAGGCAGGCGACACGCGGGTGAATTAAAGCTGAGCACAGACGCTGCAGCACCGTGCGTCGCCACAACCACACATTTTGTCGTTTGTGGTAAAAGTACAGAAGAAGCTAAAAATAATAACTCCTATGTAAAATAAGGGTGTCACCACCAAGATAAAGTAGCTTTAAAGGGACGATGGGGAAATATTGCAAAACGTAAATAATATTTTCTCTGCAAATTCCTGTTCTATATTAAACTTTACGCTTTATTTGGCAGTCTCTGTGGTACTTCGGCAAAAAAATTCCGTACAGACCAACTCAGCACTGGTACAATTATATTGTTTGTAGATTACACCTATATTTGGCTAGCCGTGTGCAGATGTTACTGTAAGTAATACACGAGTAAATACGTACAGAGTACGTGTGGAGCATGTCAATTAGGAATGGACTGTCTGACTGTGTATAATCTACAAGGTATAGTGCTTGTGCTGAAGCAGGGCATACCCAGTTTGTGTTCTCTCCACGTTGTTTCCCATGAGAGTAGGTAGTGAGAGGTAAGTGAAGTTGCGTTGTGGTGGAAGCTTGATGAAGCGGATCCTCTAAGCCCCGTGTAACAATGGGAGTGCTCGAGCATATTCCTCATAATTACAGCCGTTCTGGTTACCTTATCCTAGGATGTCTGAAACCCTGAATGGTGGATACTCTTTTGTTTTATTTTATTTAGTTTTCAATAATAGACGTAAACATAGGTTCAGGTTATGCATGATGGTCCTAAAACGTCGAGTCTCAGTAAGGTAATCAGTAATTTTATAGTCAATTAAATCCACGATTCCGTAAAGTGGTGGACATTTTACTGCTACTTCCGGGAGCGGGTTTTGAACACAAAATGGCGCATTACTCGTAGCACACCAAGAACAAGTTTGCGAAAAGAAATACATACTTAATCAACAACGACACATTTTCGGTTTCCCACCAACACTTATTAGATAACGTTTCACGTGGAGTTAGCACGTGAACTCACTCGTGTTTGTTTGCGTCGTAGGTAAGTAACGTAACGCGCCGCTCGCAAGTCGCATCTCGCTAGTACCTACCCAGAGTTGGATTCAGACCCTCAGATAATTATTGTCTATGGAAATTAAAATTGTAGTGACGTGTCGAATATTCGGCGTTTGTGTTTTTAATTAAAATAGAATTGCATTCGTTGGAGAAATTTTATTATATTGACAATTTTCCTTCTTTAATTCCAATAGATAAACTTGCATGCAACTGCACAGGTATTTTCATATAAAAATAACAGAAAACACAAAAATAAACAAAAAATATTCTCATGATTCTTCCAAAATTATTAGTGTTAGGTACGCTAACTATTAATTAAATTCAGGGAAGTGTATTAAATTAGTGTGTTAAATTGAGTCAATGCCTATTGTCGTGGCCTTATCTAGTGTCAACATAGATACGTAAGTATACAGAAATTCCTGGTATTGTAAGGTAAATATAAAAATAACAAGATTCCAACGAACTGAGCTTCTCCTGTTTTTGAAGTCCATATTAAAAATATAACGACCCACCAATAACAAAGCAAATATCTACCAGACTACTGTCGGTGGACCTGTAAATATTTTTTTTTTCGCGTAATATAGTAGGTATACATACACGCACATTACGTTACTGCATACTACACATTACAAGATAATAATTGTACGTAGGTACGAATATACAACGAAATCCAACTCTGTGTGTAATACTGAAATCCAACGCGCTCCTGGCATCACAATCTGAAAACGGGCAATTTAGACGTAATATAATATATTATGTCTAAAATGATTGTTATTATTAGTATGTAGTTACCCCTTGTTACAAATTCACCTATACAAATAGATGTGGATGAAATGCATGAATTATGTGCCTATACTTTGGGGTCACCGGTCTAGTGCTAAGTTCAAAAGTTAGGCGCACAATGGTCATCCCATTAACACCCCTCATTTTCGTCGGGGATTAAAAATGTGACCGTCCCTGTTTTACGGTAAGTACAATTTATTTTGGCTTTTAGTGGGACAATACTGTTGTAAGTACTTAGTCCAATTGAAAAAATTAAACTTTTACAATAAACAAAGGTAACAACTTACCTAATAGGTATCTAACTGAACTAAAGATCGATATGTTGATAACATGATGTGGATACCACCCGTGAATGGCACAAACCGTGTGCTTCCAGCCTTGAACTGGGTTATAGGTATTGTTCTACGCAACCTGTACACAACCAACGTCACGAGGGGTTGTTTAGTCATTGATCACGGAAATAGATTATGAGTTCGTGGAACAGGCTAAAATTGCCACTTAAGTACAAATGTTCTGTTAACTCTTTCATGTTACGTATTAATGGCTGCTAGTCGCTAATGAGTGAACTTGGTCGAAGAAGAAAGTACGTATAATATGTCAATGCCAACCAAAGAGTGTAAACGAGTAGGTTGAGAACATTATGCTTGGCATTGGAGTCTCCTGCAAATGCTGCATATTAGTAGCTTAGAGTCGCTCTTTCTATTCAACTAAGAGTATTTTGTGAGGGCAAAAACTGGATAGGAATTTAGGAATGTTCATAAAATTGGCGCTGACTGTAATAGATAGTCACGGTTGTACATATAATAATAGGCTTCCTCTCTAGGTTTTACACTCCTGTAGGCTGAATGAAGTTTGAGTCAGTCCAATTTAATATAATTCATTATTATCATCACGACCCATATCCACCAACTGCTTCGTACGGGGCTCACCTTACTCGTGAAATTCTCTACCTACACTATTCTAACACCAGGGCCTGGTTTGAATTGATAGATCACATCACAAGCCTCCGAAATAATTTCTGGGCAAGTATGTTTTTCGTTCACGTCTAATAAAATAGTTCGTTTCGGTCTAATAAAAGCTTACAAATATTTTGATTACAATAATTATTGTGAGTATACTCGGCGGAATAATTATAATTATATATGCCGCAATGATTATTATCTGTCAGGGTTTTATGCAGGCCATTTTGGTGCTGTAAGTTTTGTCTCATGGGCCCCCTCTGCGCTTATCGCTCACGTCTAGGCATTTCTGAGATATAAAGAATACGAGCGCGAACATTACCCACTGCTCGGGAAAACCATAAAGAGGGTAGTTAGATAAATAGATAGCTAGACACAAGGCAGGCGTACGCCACCAAACTACCGTTTAATAGAGAGAAATGTTCACAGAAATCAACAGTTACTTTTATAGTTCCAATCGTGACCAGGTTACGGAATAAAAAAAAGTTATTGTCTGCGCTTACATACGATTTGTTTTTGATTTTACAGATATTACTGGTATATAATTATTACTATTAAAATACGCGGTGATTTTAAAGGCACGCCACTGCCAGGAAATTTACAGCAACGGTGACGTATTTGTAACGTAAAAATCACTTAGTTCAATAAGTTTAAATTTATATTGCTAGGTCGTCGTAAAATATGCGTTGGCAATCATTATACTTATGTGTAGGCAAACCAGGAACCATTACTTTTAATCAAATAAAGTTTAGAGAACACAATTATTTGATTTTGTGAAAACTACCTACTTACCACTATACTAAAAATATCTATTGAAAAGAACGGATGTTTCGGAGAAGTGAACGACAATTATGTAGAGTAGGTGGTGTGTAAGTAAGCACAGAAAATATCTTTTGAAGATTTCAGTCCATTTACTCTTCCTTTGGAAATAATTTCACCAACCATATAATACGATTAAATTAAGACGCAAGGTATTGTATTATATCTATTTCATTTACTTACTTATAATATTTGTGCGTTTGGTTACTAAGATAGAAATCAAACGTCTTAAAATAAAATTGGAATAATGATTGGAGCTTTACAGTTTTACCACAAAAGGTAAAAGATTATGAATATTAAAGGCGAAATTAGGGTACGGGTACATTGTAAGCCCCAGCCTGCCTTTTGATATTCTTAACATAAGCCACGCCACACGACGGAATCCGTCAGATAATACGGCTCTGATGAAAGTTATAACAAAAGTCAATAAAATCTTCAATCGTTTCAGATGCTCTCATAATCTCTCTTTCGGATCCTTTGTAAAAAACTTTGTTCAACTTAATTTCTGTCGCTTTATTGCAGGTTTTATTGTTCATATTAAAAATGACGTACCTACTTATTCTTTGAAATTTGGTAACCCTTGATGTTAATGCCTGTCGATTTTTGGCCGGTATTTCGAGTTTTTTTTACTAAATTATTATTTCTGAGAATAAATATTACGAGCAAATATGCTGTAGGTTACATTTACGGTAGATACATTTACAAAAATGTCTTCAATATGCTACGTAGAAATTCTAACATACTTACTGCTTCTGGGAAGAGAACCCTATGATATTACCTACTATCCGTCCCGACAGACGATGTCTGTCAAGCCATTATAATTATTATATATAAAATGTATGAAAACAAAATTTTACGTAAATTATTGGCTATTCTGCTTTTTGGAGCGAAGACAAATCCAAATAAGCAAAGACCATAAAAATCGGTCCAGACGTTTTTGAATTATAAATGGTATAACTTTTATTACAAATAGGTGTACTTACTATACCTATATTATACGTTACAGTCCAAACCCTTAATTAAACAGTAGAAGGTATAAAGGTAGGTAAGATATGGATATGTTTATATAGAGGTAGATATGTAGATATAGTTGTAGTGTTACAGTTACAATCTGTCATTTTTGTTCTTGTTGAAGTGATCAGGTACTTAATATTAATATTCCTCCTAATCAAAAGTTGGACAAAACAATTTGCAGTACAATGTTGCGACCAACATTTCCTTGAGAATCTTAGGAAACATGCGGAAGTGGCATGAATATCAATAAAACATGTTACATATTTACCTCGTATTTATTTGGAAAAGAAACCCGGCGTAGCGGAACGATTAGGAATGAAATATGAGAAATTCTGGTAAACTTTTTGTGTAACTTACTGATATTCTTAATATATTTTTATAACAAACCAACTCGTGCCCTTTTGTGTGTGAAAATCTTCTTTATCGAATGCTTATCTACGAAATTGTAAAAGCATCAAGCTTAAATTCATCAACCGAATCTCAATGTCCGAATCACAGTGAAGTTAAATTCAAACCGGCTTCGTTGAAGTTTTGTGGCCGTATTTTTTCGTCCACAATCTGTCTTTGGCTTCACGCTTGACTTAACAGTTGTCACGGTATCAGATTTGACATCTCCATGCCGCTTGAGCCCGAACTTCTTGAAAGTTTATAAACTTTGAATACGAATGTGTGCTTCAACCGGAACTATTTATTTATACATTTTAATAGCATTTCGCAGTTCACTTAGTTTCCCTTTGCATCGTTTCGCTATAAATGTATAAGTTATAAGTATACCTTCGGTATAAGTATACCTACGGAGAATAATATATAAGTATTTATGGTTTGCATTTGACTTAACGTAGGTAGGTATAGTTAGTTAGTTTTTATGAACGCATGTGATATGGCGCCCTAAATTCCTGAATATAATAGTTTGCCGCAAGACTACCTTTCCATCCATCTCTGCGGAATCTTGTGCAGGTAGGTATAGTGCATAGTTTAGGCGGTCGTAGCACGGCGCTACGGCGTGATATATCGTGGCTGGCTGTCGTAGCGAGCGGTGAAGCTTACGCAGGAATTATAACGAGCCGGATGAAATTTGTTCACATATTTTTTACTGGTTGTTCGGTGAATTATTCCGGCGAAGGCGGCGTGTCGTGTGATTCCGCCGTATCCACGCTCATTATCGGCGGCGGGCGCGCTGAACCGTGCCTCCATTACAATCGAATTCTCCTTGACGACTCGTGATTCACGATCGAAATCCCATTGCGTATGATTCGATAATGCCTATATTCGATTCGACCGACATTCGGTTGCCACTACTCGAAATGTATCCATCTACTGGGGCGTAATGTCTGATGTAGCTTCTAGTTTCACGCTTCCGCGAAGTTAGATTCTATGGAAATCAATATTATTTGCATCAAATCTGCTCGCACTAAAATCGGGTTGCCAAAAATAAACCACTCAAAGAGTTTTGTGATTGCTCGGCGCAAAGGGAGGAAAAGGTAAATCGACAATTTGGGTAACGGTGGCGTGTAGCAGTACTTCACGGCTGAAAGCGCTCTTATTACAGGTCGCTCGGTTCTGAGCCAGGAGAGGCATTAATCGTCTGGCGTACCGGGCATGCATCACCTCACCTGGCAAATGTGACACACCACACTCCAGTTAACGTAAATCACTCATTAGAGGCGTAGTTAATGAGACATCCACTGGATGCTTCACTAATGACAATTTAATGTCGTTGATCGCTTAATTTCGCCTAGTAATCAAACTTTCAAGCGACGTAGCTGAGGTAAGCTGCGGATAATAGACAGCACCTTTGAGGCTCTGAATACATTAGCCTGCCGAGTGTTGCTTAGTGATTTATTATCGTAGTCTCTGATGCTTACGCTCATTATGGCCTGGAGTTCCGTATATATAGGGACGGTAGGTAAGTGTAGATGGGCTTGCAAAAGAAATGCTATAGGTTAACTAATTAGCTAATTAATATATATACTTAATTATATATATATATATAATAAATAATTAATATTAACTAATTACATATATAGGTAATTATTTGGAGTTGTGTTATTACTATATTCGAACAAACCAAATCCTTGCTATGAAAATAATATAATGCCCAAATACATTGATGGTCCAACCATGGATGGGTGTCGATTAGTAATAGAAACCAGAGTGGAGAGATCAGACTTCGAATGTTTCGCGTAGCGTATCTCACCTATTGGTATTATGCCAATATGATGCCTATAACATGAAGCCTATACTAGAAAGGGGCTTGCTCTCGAGGCCTGCTGCCAGTACAGTCAACAACAAAAATTTTCTGAATGTCTTCCGACTTCCAACTCACCTTTGAATGAAATTGATAAAGAATTGAAATATGAATTTAGTGTAGACTTGAAACTTCAGACCTGCTGGACCACTTCTGTTGCTGACTGTACACCCTGAACAAGCACTTAGCTTTTTTCAGTCAGCAATTAATTGAATCAGGAAATGTTCAAGAACATACAACGGTGAAGCTGTCAATTTGATATACCTAACTAAGTTACTACCTTGTCTTACAATATAATAGACTACTACCACAACTATGAAATTAATTAACAAAATTCCACCTCTACCACCACTTCCACCCATGCCTGAGCGAATAAATTGCCAAGTATCGATGTCAAAGTGTGCCAGCACTTCCAAGTGTGTGAGTGGAATTTTGCTTACTTGCTCACTTCTCGACGTCGTCGGCGTCGGCTGCGGTAACCGCAGTCCAAAAGTAATTAATTAAATTTACACTTAGCGCAGACAATGACACGCCAACCGTCCTAAATGCTCCCTCTCAACCTATCGGGCCTTTGTGTTTCTCACAACAGAATTAACTTTCATTAAGTAGAACTTGATAACATCTTTTGTTCCTATTCGCAATAATACGAAGTTTCTCTGACAGATTTGCTGTATTTATTTAAATTTATATTAGGCATTTTGACAACTAATAAATGTGGATTAGATAGCTAGACGGGACCGCGTTGCGGAATAAATAATAGTATTCTACACAGAAGTGCGACGCCATCGTAAAGTCTGTAAAGCGCGTTTCGCTTTCTTCACTTAAAAGCTTTGTCATGGAAATCTAAAAGGTGTTTTATTAACAGCATCTGCTGAAGCGGAAAACTTTTTTATTAACAGTCATTGTTTCTCGGGAGACGATTTCGATACGAAAAAGAACAAAAAATATCGACGTAGAACCAGGTACCGACCGAAGTCTTGTTATCTGGAATCGAAGTAAAATAAATATTTTTATAAGTGACGACAGAAGCAGGCCGTTAGTTGGTAAGCCCCTTGCATGCGCGGACATGTTATGTACCAGTATCTTTCTGGTTTTTTTTTTACTGAGAGACAGTACTTTCGTTGGTAGACATTACTGCTTGGAGGTCGAATATCGGTCAAAGTGATGAAGACATTTTGACACAGTGATTATGCATGATTGACTAATGGTTATAAATATACAAGCCATAACGTTACGTTATTATTATGGCCCCTTATTTAGTAGATATCTATACAGGTTCTGAAACGATTATAGAGACAAAGTGTACCTAAATTCGTACATGTCAGATTTTGTTAATTACACTCGTATAGGCACGTCCTTATTTTACTTATTTATGCCGATATGAACATTCATAATACGATAGCGTATAAATAACGATAAAAACGATATCGGTGTTTATTATAACATGATTACGTCACATTGAAAGTAAACAATAATACCCCGTCATTATGACTTTTCACTTTTCCTTTGGTCTGTGGGGTATGTACAAATAATGTTACTCAATCGTTGATGAAGACGTCCAAAATCTTTGCCTATGGAATTGCCGTTCACTATATCTTAATTATTACTTTCGATTTAATGTTTTCATTCGTCACTTAAAATCTACGTGTAAACTTATAATAAGACAAAAGCCGTAATTAATTATTTAGGGTCTTAGGCAAAGCTGCTGAACGAGAATAGTTTATGACATACGATTTGAAAATGTTTTTTGTTATTCACACCGCTTTAAAACTTCTGAACTGATTGTATTTCGCTCTCCAGAGCCCTTCGTTACACTCCGGGTTCAATATGCCGCCCTTGATGTAAGACACTGCTTTACCCCATGGTGCATATTATGTAAGCAGAAAAGACCAAAATGTCTGAACATTGAATTATAAAAGAAATGATACAGGAGATATAAACTGAGTTAATAAAGAAGTAGATTTTTACAGTAGGGATGAAATTGTTATTAGTGACTATTAGAAGTTGGTATGAGGTTTATTAACTTTACGTAGGTAGGAAAATAAAGTTACTATTTCTGCATTGAGGAATATTTTACCAAAATTTGTAAAAAACATAGTAAAACATTATCTACAAAGTGGTGGATAAAGTTGTTTGGCTACTTATTTCTAGCGACTTATAGCTGATACATATCTAATCAAGGATTAATGATTTTAAACTGTGATTTTCGATTACAAATCAATGCAAATTGTATAAAAGGGGGTGATAATGGGAGCGAAGGATACCGGTGATGATGTGGCGGTCGGTAACGCTTCTGTTGTGCGCTTGCGGTCTGGCCGCGGCCAGGAGGTCTCCTCACGCCGACCTCATAGAGCAGTATTACAAGACTGGCCCAGAAGCGGCTAGGTATTCCGATAACATATTGGAAGATGCTTTGCTGGACGGGGTAAGAGTTCAAAATGTTTTTTTCCATCCACCTACCTGCAATAACTATTTATAGGTTTTTTAAATTTATTAATGACGGTAAAATACCTCATTATGTCTTCTTCGCTGGTAATATACAAGCGAAAACTATTAAATAAGTAATTCATTAGGTCACTGACTGGGTCTCCTTCGTCGTGTATCGGCATCAACAGAAACAGAGTCCATGAACTTTTTTGCTAGATTCGTACTGCTAGATTTCCTGCCACGGCTCGAAGGATCATCATCACTTGCAATCATATATCTAACGAATTGTATATTTGTGCTACTTACGATGTTGTCAAAACTATTTTGGTCGATGTCCAGTATCAATTTTAATTCAATACTTAGGCACATTTGTTGTTTTACATACAGAGAATTTGGTAGTCATAAATCCTTATCTCATCCAATTCTCTTCAGCCCGGGCTTATAACGAAATACGGGTATCCCGTGGAAGTGCACAAGGTGACCACTGAGGATGGCTACGTGCTGGAGATGCACAGGATCCCGTTCGGGCGCGACCACAATAATGTGTACGACCCGAGGAAACCGGTCGTGTTCGTGATGCACGGACTCCTCGCTTCATCAGCCGACTGGGTACTGATGGGACCAGGAACTGCATTGGGTGACTAGTTGTTTCTATGTTTTTTGAGCCTTATCAGTCCCACTTATTACAATCCTAACTTGTTCATGTAACTGTACATACTTTTTTCTATTAGCCCTAATAGGTACCAAGTGTAATTGGTTTGTAACTTGGACCTAGACACACGTGTGTAATAGTGGTGACTGAAGTATATTGCTGGAAATGTGGAAATATCGT
Organism: Hylaea fasciaria; assembly: GCA_905147375.1. NCBI lineage: Eukaryota > Metazoa > Arthropoda > Insecta > Lepidoptera > Geometridae > Hylaea > Hylaea fasciaria. The sequence continues at coordinate 7,213,870 of LR990201.1, forward strand.
TCATTCATATTATTAAACGTACCAATAGACTATATTCGATATTGGCTGTACCTATACCTCTACCTACGTACAATAATAAGCGATAGAGTCATACCCCCTACTGGTCTCTAAAGAGTCCTACTAATATAATAATGTATGTTTTTAGCTTACGAGCTAGCCGAACAGGGTTATGACGTATGGCTAGGCAACGCTCGCGGCAACTACTACTCCAGGAACCATGTCAGCTTAAACCCGGACTCCAGGAATGACTTTTGGAAGTTTAGCTGGGAGGAAATTGGCAGCCGTGACTTACCAGCCATGATCGACTTCGCCCTCCAAGCCACCGGCAAGTCTCGCCTCCACTACATCGGACATTCGCAGGGCACTACCGCCTTCTGGGCGATGGCCTCGCTGCGTCCCGAATATAACGACAAGATAATTTCTATGCAAGCCTTCGCACCCGTCGCGTATTTGACAAACAATAATCATCCGTTATTCGTTGGTCTCGCACCTCACGCGAACAATATTGAGGTGAGTCGAAACAAACGATAACGCAAGTGGTGGTAGTCGATACAAATTGAAATGACACGACACCGACATGACCAACATACGAAACATTTTTGCTTGTAGGTAGGTTATTCGTCAGTTGTATGAATTGCAAACCGGGCACTATACGAGTATCACATGTTATATCTAGCGTCAGAACTTTACTTTGTAATCTGTAGTATTGTGGTTACAATTGACCAAATCACCAAAGCCCCCGCTTGAATTGAAACCACATAATTTTATGATAATGCGTACTAGCATTACGCTCTCCACAGATTCAAAACATTTAGTTTTTGCCTCAGTAGGTACTGATCGTGTTTAGAATTATAGCATATTTTATATAGTATACACGTACCGTGCTAATGCTGAGATTTAGTCTATATATAATTAACCGTATTTGTCAGTATATAATGCTTGTGCTTCACAGAGCATCGCAAACCTAATTGGCATGAATGAGTTCCTCCCCAATACGGATCTTATTACAAATCTGGGTAAGACTTTCTGCGCGGACGGAGTGCCGACGCAGTTGATCTGCTCGAATATATTATTTATCGCAGCTGGACGTAGTGAAGACATGCATAATGCTGTAAGTATTACATGTTAGTGTGTGTAACTGATGACAATAAATCCTAATTGTTGCTTCGATTCCCGAATGATGCTACACCGCATCTCTGCCTGTACCTACCTGTGTGGCGTGGTGCTTATCTCTTGTGGTTTGGATACCTACTTTCCTTATCACAATCACCATGCTGAGCATGGTCCTTCAACCAATCGCCACTTAAACCATTTGAGATTTGTGACATGCTAGCCTATTATAGGTACATAGTACAAAAATATAACTTCTCTTGGTTGGTCTGGTTTAAGACCAATATGGCCACAGAACTCAATCAAATATCTGGTGTTATTACAATACGAACATCTGTCTTAAAATTGGATCAACTATTTTACACTCCCTGTTACCATTTATAAGGGTTTTGGAATTATCAACAAATATTTTAAAAGGCTGTAGTTACGATTGAAATCACTAAAGACATACCTAATTACTTTTGCATCAAATTCATAATAATTGGTAGAAACCCTTATGAATATTTTTCAGACAATGTTGCCGGTAAAGCTGGGCCATACACCCGCGGGTGCTGCAGTGCGACAAATAGTGCATTACGGTCAACACATCCGAAAAGACTTCTTCAGACGCTACGATCATGGCTCTCTCACTAACTTGAGGCTATACGGCAGCTTCAACCCACCAGCATACGACCTCTCCAGGATCACTGCCCCTGTCTTCTTGCACTACGTTGATAACGACATATTTGCACATGTTACTGACGTCCAAAGACTTCACAGAGAGCTAGGCCGCTCCGTTGGCTTGTTCAGAGTCCCTCACTCTACGTTCAGCCACCTTGACTTCATGTGGGGGACGGAAGCGAAGACTTTGTTATACGACAGAGCGATTAACTTAATGAATTCTGTGGGCGATGATTAAAAATGATATACATTGGAGTAGGAAGGTAATCATCACATATAGCAGCGTTATCTATATCTAATAACTGTTATAAAACTGTAATAGTGCCATGCCTGGAAAATAAAGATATTTTTGCAAAACTAACTGGGTCCGTTTATTGAAAGGATAATGGAACCGAATTACACGTTTTTTAGAATTGAGTTTTTATTAGTTTAAGTGTTCTGGTGGGATTTTGATGAGATTTTGTATTTCATAGCTTTACAGGTTTCCATCTACCTATAATAGCATTTGTACTTATTTAGTGAATATCAAACGGTATTTCGAAAACGCCGTTAACATCAAATATCTCTAGGCGGTTATCCATAAATAATAATATGTCATTGCCGAGCATACTCGTATATATTGCTTTATTTCCGTGATTGAATGGCCACGGGCGATGGGTGGGTATTGAGACTGGTTATATCAGGACAGTCCATGTGTGCGAAGTTGCGAGCAAAAGTTTACTTCTTACATAATTATAATTACACAGATACATAAACACACAATAGCTACATAGTTCAGGAAAGCAATAGATATAAAAATGACCGACGCACACTGGGCAGGCAGATTATATAGAGCTTGGTAATTCTGTCACCCCAAAGATCAACAAAAGTGGCCCTTAATAGATACACCGACTCAAAAGAAAAAGCCTATTGTTCATGAGAAAGGAATTGAGTAACATCACGACGTAGCGTAACGCTAAGATTTGAAACGTGTCGCAGTAAGCTCGCTTTATAACAAGAAACTGTTGGAACTTTGCATCGATAAACTTTTACGCTATTGAGTAGGTTGCCCGTGAGTAGACATGTAAAATATTTCGGAGTTAAAGCGATAGGAAGGTGAGCGATTCGATTCTCTGCGTGATTAATCCAAAACAATGAGAAGTTAGAGCGCCTTTGACGATACAACGAGACAGGAGGGCAGTGCTCCGACTGCCATTGTCGCTGGCCAGCGGTGTGTGGCGACCAGCCGACCACGAAATCGGTTCCAGCCGCGCGCCGCTCTACGCCTCCTAACTCCCAACGACACAAAAATCATCCACGAAAAATCACTGCCTGTGAAATACTGCTAAATGCGGCACATTCAAATAAAATAACACATCGTACGTTCTGAAGCTCGCATTTATTTCGTCGCTGCGCAATATGAAAACCGCATTTTTCGTTATTCTTTTAACCGCACTAAGTAAAGTCGCGCTATAGTGAACATTGTAAAAAAGAAACATGAATTTCTCTAATGAATTCTTCTTAAGTCACAGCTCCGGTGTCCGTTTAAATAAATAACGGCAGCATTTTCCTGTGAAAATGTTCAACACCCTACTTTCTTGCTTGTTTAGGAGGCTCTAAAACCCCTGTTCTTTTTAGACACGTTGGAAAAGGCGAATTATTTTTAAGCTAAGTCCAAAAAGGACGACTTATTGGAAACATTCATTCTCGGATCATCCTATTATTACTCTTTTGGAAAGGTTCCTGTAAAAAGTAAAAGGGATCATAACAGAATTTATTTTATATAGAATTTATTTTATCGGCAGTAACTTGCGTCGATCGGTGACGCTGAAGGAGGCCTTACAAAATTATTTTCGAGGGTGACCATCAAACAACTTACCGCTCGCTACAGAAACTTCGTGTAGCATAAAAGAAGTTTTATGGACCGATAAAGACCTTTTCAAGGGTCCCCGGTAAAAGAGAGCGTGCCCATACTTTTGCAGCAGTTCGAGTTTTGTATGTGCCGCTAAAATCAAACGCGAACTTAGATTAGCTATAAATAATTTTATGTCGAAAAATATTTTTTCCTGACTACCTTTCATAAATAATGTAGTAGCCGTATCATGGTGACACTTACAATGGAATATCATATTTAAATGCGTATACAACATTACACGGCTATGCTGCCAACCATTGAGGAGTTCCTTGGTCAGGACCCAACCATGAGTATATTTTTGGCATAATAAAACTAATGCACACACAAAATTTCGTCTCCGACCTGTTGACCGCAACAGAGTTCTCTTACCTGGAGCTAATCCTGGATAACGATTCATGGTCTTCATAAAAATACATTGTCATCGGAGCACCATGCATAAGTTAAACTCCATTGGATAAGAGGTACTGGTTCTAAATGAACTTGCAAGATTTGACCTTAACATAAAAATACATACATTATGAAGTATACGTACAAACATTGCATATAAAAAGTTACTATTCTACATTTTATTAACATGTCGCTTATCATGGCGTGCATTGCGTTGACCGAAAGTAGGACATACATAAACCCTACCATTATGTTTTGACGAACGATATAACTGTTGTCAACTACCCATTATCAAGAATAATATTATATACAGTCACTATTCAAATGCTGAGTTAGACAAAACGGTTCAAAACGGGACATTAACATTTTTTACACTGTAACAATATTATAAGTATATTAACTAATTAACTATCTTTTTGTTGGTAGACATCTTGTAGTATCATAAAATCCTAATGCGATTCATTTAATGTATATCTACCACCTGTATGTAGCAAATTGTTGTTATTTGACAACAACATTCAGGTAAGAAAAACAACCTGAAAATATTTTCTTTTTTCTTCGCGAAAATAATGGATCTACTTTAAAATTGTGATCAAAAGCTCATCACGAAAACGTCTTGCTAAATTGTTAAACTTGCTGAGCAAAAAATAAGGAGACAAAATGATTTTCAGACGCCAACCCATCACGGTTATTGAACAAACTTCGCCGAAGTTTGCTGTCGATTGTGTGCGATTTCGCTTGTATCACAACTGCTCAGCAGTTATCGATTTTCATTTAACTCTTCTTAAATAGGTCATTACTGCCGCCGGTGTGTTTATGAGTATCGACGGCGGCGGCTCGAGGGCAATATTGCGCTTTGTGCTACCGACCACAATAAACACTGATTAATGGATCACCCGATACGCTATCCAACTTCTTTGTTGTTCAGCAAATATTTGATCCACGTCACAATCCGTGTCTTTCATATCACTTGTATCGGTGATTTTCTGCCTTATATCGGCGATTTTACTAAAGCTTGTTCGGATTTTCGATACGGAGTTAATGGTGCTCGGGATTTAAGCATTCATGCACACACTACTGTTGCCGTTTCCACGGGCTGGCTCGTTATGGTAAATATCCCGATACTGCAACTTGATTTTATGAAAATTCAATATTGCTATAGGTTCAGAATTAGATATTGTGGTAAATAATGCACCTATAGATTGTTTGGTTGACAAAATAGAAAATTGTATGTTCTTACTTACTTACTTATACAAAATAATTGTTATTATTATAATCGTGACCACGAAGTTTCTTCGAATCGACAGCCAAACGAAATCATAAACAAACAAAATAGTTCAAAAACACAGAAATACAAACGTAAAAAAAAATACTTAGTTGAGACCAAACAAAGCACACTTCAGATCACGAGTGTTCATTGCAGACGGTCTGATAAATAAATTAACCATCGCTAAAACAACTCTTCAACTCTATTCACATGTAAGTACAAGTTGTTGAAAACATGATAAATTATTCAGGTGGCATTCATAGGCAAGTGAGGTTTCATTTATGGACAGCATGATACATTGATAATGGTTGTTTTATCGATTTGCTCAAACATTTTTATAACTTTGAAAGTTGGATTGTTTCATAATGTTTAGCATTTCTTGACCTGGAGACCGAAGAAAACTCTTTATAAGAGCTCGCGAATGCAGGCGCCTTTTCACACTCGCTTCACTCACTCGCACGCTTAGCCTAAGACGGGACTGATTTCAAAGACCGCGCTGATTTCAAAGACCGCGCTTCCGCTACACTTTGAAATAGGTTTGGTGGCAGATTTTCTGCTGCTCTTTCTCTTACTACAATGTTAGCCAGTGCCTATTATTAACACTGTTATTCTATGTCGATAGTGCATCATTTTATATGGTGATCTGATTTCGAACGCACGCCCTGCGGCGTGGGTAACGACCAAAATTGAGCAATCAATCGCTATGTAGATAAAATCCATGATAACATTCTGAAAAATAAGGCGAACGTGAATTATCAAAAACCTGTGTAAGAAGGAACTTTTAATATTTCTATCTTCCCTCAGGCTTAACCCGTCAGCAATATTGTAATAAGAATAAAAGTCTGAACACAATATCGGTTGTACCTATAACCAGCTGCACTGATTTATTCGCGGCGAAAGCCAGTGATCTACTCGTACTATTGGTCGAAGCCCCAGCCGTGTAACGGCCTGGAAGTGGCGGCTCGCTACACTTCTGTTTACAATGTGATCCCTGCCAAAGCTCACCGAGGCTCGGTGAATGCAGGTTGGACAATTGAATGGCACAGGGGCTCCAGTGTAACACTTTGCTAGACATCGTCGGAAAAACATTTTTGTACGTGGTACATAATACACCTTTTTTAAAGCTGTTGGTTATTGAGGTAGGTTCATAAAACTGTTCATTAAGCTGCCTAAACTATTATGTATTTTGTTTATTTCACACAATTGTACCGTAGCCGAAGCCATAACTATAACCGGATAACTATAGCCTATATACGCCTATGCATCTACTGCAAATAACACATAATATATTACATAATTCAATATATAACAATGTTTATAATTATATTCCAGAATCTTGGACTCACTACGAATAGGTATTGCTACTTAGTAGGAATCTGCATTATATCGGAATTTATAAAAACAAAATAACATAAATTTAAGTTATACCTACTCATACTTTACTTGAATACAGTTCTAGAACAAAGTAGAACAGAAACTTTTAATGTGCGATGCTGTGTTACCGCAAACTGGTTCACACCTAAGTATAAATAAAACAATAACGATTGTTACCAAACACATTTCTCATACTTCCACGTCCCGAGTTTTGTATTGTATACCAACATTAACACTAACAATGATTCTAAAGGCACAAACAAAAGAAAATACTCTAATTGGTTAGCAATCATGAAAAGTTAGGACGATTATTTCTTTGTGGAAAGCTCAAAGAGTGATTTGTAAAGTTGTACGATCGCAACAATAGGCACATTTATCTTTTAAAAAGTTCGTGTTTCTGAAATAAGAGAGATTCATGAAAATATTATATAACGGTCAGGGCGACCCTATTTTTGCGCTGATCCTCTGGTATTCTGGGGCACTTGTTGCTTTAAATTAATTAGGAAACAACTTCACAAAAAGTGCAATAAACTTCGTTTAAGGAAGCTTAATTTCCGCCTTGCTTCCAAGGAGGCCAGCATTAATCAAGCAGAATCGCCCTCCGCTGCCGCGACTTTCATTACTGATTCAGAACTGTCAAGGATTATCATAACAATGAAACAATAGATGAGGAACATTTGTTCCATCTTTTCGCATAAAATGTTGTCGATTCACTGCCATCAAGCTGCTGATTTTGATAAAGATAAAACCGGTGTTTTCGCCACGTATTTATGGATTTTCCCATTATGCTGTCAGCTGGTGGTGGGCTTACATTGATTGACCTACCTTTGAGTTATGATATACATATTAAAGCCTGAAATGGCTCATTGGGTATCCATTTATTGTGGTATGCAGCTAGTTATTCAAATTTTGTTCCGAGTAGTTTCACAGCTGGTAAAAAAAATGAAAACTCCCTCGCTGCATCTCCTTGGTTAACCATCCCATCCCATCCCATCCCATCCCATCGGGCAGCTTCTAGTTAGCTAAAACCCATTGTGAGTTTATTTTATAGAATAGCAAACATGCTGTCGCCGCTCAGTGGTTCATGTACTGTAGCGTAGTATGCTACGGTTATTGAATAGAAAAGACCTATCTATCCTATCCTGAGGGGATCAGAGGGAAAGAATAATCAATAGGACAGTAATAGTAAAGTTATAATAACAGATATCCCAACTGAAGCGTCAAATTAAACGTACCGACACGACGCGACGGACACCTGCAACTCTCGGAGCGTTGTCGACGCCCATCGTACATAACTACATAGCAGGTGATTTAAGGTACAATGGTAGTACATCTTAGTTTTTGCACATCAAAGTCTTGATATAAAACCGGCCAAGTGCGAGTCGGACTCGCGCAAGAAGGGTTCCGTACCATTATCTATAAAAACGGCAAAAAAAAAATACGTTTGTTGTATGGCAGCCCCCTTGAATATTTATTTTATTCTGGTTTTTGTAATTGTCATTATAGCGGCAACTGTCTAAGTATCACGGTTCATGAGATACAGCCTGGTGACAGACGGACATACGGACAGACGGGCCGACAGCGGAGCCTTACTGATAGGGTCCCATTTTACCATTCAGGTACGGAACCCTAAAATGGAGAGCAGCCGGCGCCCGGCGGAGCCTGGATCTTGCGTTTTTATTGAAACGTAAGTATAGTAGTTCTCTCTTGAGGCTGCCGGGATGCAACGAGAAAATTATAAAACGCAGCTCTGCCGTGAACTGATCTGCCTGAACAAAAGAACTTCTTGATTATAATAATAGTCCAGCGTGAAAATGGTACTTTTCACGCTATTTAGACAGCAGAGAACTCTAAAGCTTGTACCCTAATTGGACGTTCGCAAAGAATAAGTTTATTATTTTATTTGGTACCTACCTGTCCACATAAATAACCGCGATCCAACGAAACAAAGTTAAATGTGCGCCCGTAATGCCTATTATTTTCTGCCGCCCGTCTGAAAGTATAATCTATTTATTTGGTTTATATACAAGTATTTTCGATAGTATTTATATTTGACTAGCTGTGCCCGCGACTTCGTCCGCGTGGAATAGTGATAAAATTCCCCTTTTAAACCTTCCCTGGACTTCCACAAATCATTCAAGACCAAAATCAGCCAAATCGGTCCATTCGTTCTCGAGTTTTAGCGAGACACACGAACAGCATTTGATTTTTATATAATACTAGCAGACACGGCCACGCGTTGCTGTGGCTAAGGTTTTTGTTATTGCGACTATAAATTGAGATGTAAGCTACCCTATCTTTCAAGTTAGATCAAACTGCACGCGCTGTGCAAATTTGATTAAAATCGGTCAAGTAGTTTAGGAGTCCATTGAGGACAAACATTGTGACACGAGATTTATATATATTAAGATATAGATAAATACGCAGTCGGATTACTTTGCTGAATGCGTATTGGTATTAAACCATCCTTATTATCTTATGAGAGCTCGGTACAGGTAAACTGCCACGCCATAAAATGTAACCATGTGCCGCTGCGTATTTAAAACCAACGGTCCATACATACGTCCGACCACCCTCCAATTACATGTGACATAATAAGCCGGCTGGTCTGCAATGTGAAATGTTTGTAAAATATTAACACAAAATATGAGTAGGTACGATCTTACTTATAAAATTAGGTCACTTCGAGTATCGCTCCTAAAATATACTTACGAGGGATGGATACGAACTCCGCGTTACATTTACGTGGCCCGTGAGCCCGTGCTTGTATATTCAAGTAAATTCGTTCTCATCCCAACCTTATTTCCTCTATTAAATTATCATTAGTAAGTTGAATATTAATTTTATAATAAGTAAAGTGAATTTTGATGAAGATTTCCCTTGGGTGCCTGCCTTCTTTACAGAAAAAATTGTTAAGATTGGTCTGATATTGTACCTACTTATGGTTAAAGTATCTATTTTATTTAAGTATTTATTGACTGAAAGAGACTTTTTTTTTCTTCTTTTCCGTGCACAGTGGTGTAGATAAAATCACTTTGAGCAATAAGATATACTTAGGTACCTATGCATTTTGAAAAACAGTAATTTACAATACAATAGGTAGGTACAATCAATCTTTATTTTGCATAATAAAATAAAGAGTCCACCACACAGGTATATTTGAAAAAAAATGGTAAATAGAATGGACAGCCTTATCGCAATTAGCAATTTCTTACAGGCTACCTCTAGAAGAACAGAAAATATATAAGAAAATGGAATGGATAGATAATTTAGTCTGTGTTTAGTTCTGGTTATACTTAAGTTTTCTTTGTTCTATGAATGTAGATCTATCTATAAAGGCTGTGTTAATTAATTAAAGCATAATACATTTATGTTTGAATAATAAGTAATATCTCACTACAAACCCATGTAATTATTTTCTATCATTACTTCGCTCGTGCTTAATGTACCTTTGAGGTCCTAGATTGTATCACACTCGGCGCCTCCACTGCTGATCCTTTGTATGTACAGTGTGATACATATTTGTATGATAACTTGACAGGTGATTTGTTATAACAGGTCAAAATGTAACAGCTTTATAGGAGAAAAATTCCGTCCATTACTTACAACGGCTATACGCTATAGACGTAGCATAGCTTTCTATAGTAGGTACCGATTCAGAGCAGAAATATCTAAGTTCATACGTGAACAAACACACTACAATCTAAGGGAGACAATAACGTTAGATAAGAAACTGTGTAATAAAAGGTTTCATTATAATCAAGGGTCGTGGAGGATAGGTAACTATTTGGGAGGAGACCTAATCACGAAGGCACTTTAAGCCTTTCCACGCCCTAAGTGATGCAAACGAGGAAACTTCGAAACGCAAACGGCTCAGAGTTCATCCCTTAACTTTGATCGACACTTCAAAGTCGAAAGTCAATTTACTGCAACGTATGCCGCTCTCTTTTACTAATTACATATCTATGTTTTCTGTTAGATATTATATCATAATTATATATAGCTTAGTACCTATCGATATCATTTTACATGCTTTTATTAGAATGAAAAATATCTAAATCTGCCGTTAAGTATGGAGTTCAATGGTAACAAACAGTCCATAGGTAATTACAACAACATACAACATATAAAACAGACAAAATTTCCGCATTTTATACAGGAATTATTACGTAGTAAGCACTAGAATAAGTATCTATTATTTTATTTATAGAGCATTCGGCGGCAGGCCGACTTACACCCAACATTTTCTCTACAAAGAAAAAAGTTTCAATCGAGCACTCGAATGCTTCCCTAATGGAGTGTAAAAGTAAATTCCCAGTAGCGCTCACTGGTACAAAAGTACATAATAATCAATGGAAGTTGGTATTTGCTAGGTCTTAATCTTCCAGTCGTTTTGTTTCTACGAGAAGGTATAAATACTCATAGATACTGACCGATCTCACGTCATTATTCTGGTACGAAATAGTAGTCTTTGAAGATAGCATAATCCGATAGAATTATGGAGGTACCATCAAGTCAACCATAATAATGAGAGTTTGTGGGTTTGTATTTGTTTTACACATCAACAGAGCAACGTATGTGAAGAGCGAAGAGTGAAGAGCTAGGAGCTGGATTAGCATACGAGATTGATCTTTCATCACAGTACTACGGAGTTCGGGCACCTTTACATTGGGCACTTGAAGAAGGAGCCGCAGTGTCACCCCGCGGGTGACCAACGGGACGTTTTCATTTGGCCTCAGTGGAAAAGTTCCAGCGGCCACAATTATTATCGCGGTAACATTCTTATTTCTTTTTTCTTTTTGTTTTGATATTAGTTTGTGCGCGAATTAGACCCGCTCTTAGCTAGTAAATCTTATTTTCCGTTTCCACTGGACATAGGGGATGAAATAAAATTTGTTCAACCCGTGTCGTAGCAAATAAATTATGTACAATTTAAGTAATTAATAGTTTTAATTTAAAGACATATTATACCTATTTATATTTCCGAATTAAAGTATACCTACTACCTTCTACGTATATTCCAATTAGCATGGCAACATGAATAGTTTTCAAACCGCGGAAAAAATAGCATATAGTCTGAAATGGAACGTTCGTTAGGCGGTTCATATTTCAGGGAGCAGTTTAAAAAATAGCAGTCTGGTGGCGAATATAAAGCGCGAGCGGCGCGGCGGTATTCCAAGAAATAGAAAATTTAAATATTGGAAAAGTCGATCGTTAGTGTTTATTTTGTTCGGTACGTGTTAATTGGGGACGCTGAGCACGTCGCCTTGTTGACTTGCGACAGGGCCATTAGGCCTGAGCAGCGACCTCCCGCCCCCTCTCGGCCCCCGCCCCTAACCTCCCATTCTTTGCGGGTTATCTGCATTATACTCGTACGTAAGTACAAAGCAAAAACATTTTTCCGTGCTTTGAATCGAGGGAATACAGAATGGCTTTGGTCAGTTGGAGATCATCCTCGAATTGCTTTTTGCGGTTAAATGAATTGGCGATGCATATTCGACAAGTCATTTTGTAATCAGTGTTAAGAGTGCTTACAAGTTAGATTAACATAATTAAGTTATAAGAAGTTACGTTGCTTAATGCTTATCCATTATTTAGGTTTAACTGCATTAAATGCCCGCTGCGCCCCGTATAAATTGCAATTGGACACGCCAACTTGAACCCGCGGCATATACCTACCTACCTAGGTGAGTACTTCAGAAAAATATTCACCCTAAGGTAAAGAGACATGTTCAATTTCTCTCTGTACTTATTTAACGCTCCCGTATCTATTTAAATCGAGTCGGGGGAGAGCAGGCAGATTGAAACGTTACAGTTGACTTTTACATTTCTGTTGAAAGTCTGCTGAAGGCATGTTTAAAGTGAGCCAAAAGAACAAGAGCTTTTACAAGCCGAGGTAGTGCTTTGTAAAGTCCGGCGTCAGCGTCGCTAACGGGCACTACGTCAAGGAAATTCATTTTTATTAGATATTTTTTTAAAGTTTACTTTTTGTAAATGTTTTAGTGTTCAAAGTTAGTAATTTATTTTGTATTTTTATCTAGTAAATAGTATCTAGTTCTACTGCGTTTGCTATTCATTGCTTGTTGCGTATGGATGGACCTACAGGATTGATTAAACATACAGTCGTCTCGTGTGAGTGTAAATAATAATTAATAATATGTCATTACATAAGGTATAAATAAGATGAACTACTCGTATATTCGTCCTTTTAACTTCTACATTATAATATAATTATTACCTATTCACTCGTCTACCTAGTTTTTTTTATGAGAGCCGTTTGGCTTCTATAAGCCTCTTGCTACAGAGTAACTACGCGTGAACATGGCTTAGCCATATCAAATATATCAGGGCTTAACTTCTAATCAGAATGGGAGGTACAAAATTAATCCGGATCTCGCCGTGTCCCGCTCACGTTTCACCGCACGGGGTTGTTTCATGGAATGTTAATGGCTGTCTGCAAGCCGCCTATTATTCAGGGCTTATTTTTTACATTTCATCATAAAAGAATAATTGTAGTAGATAACTCTATATTTAATATAGACCAGCGAGGTCCATCAGAGTCTACTTTAGGAGCTGAAAAAATGTGGTAAACATACGAGATTATCAGCACACTGGTTTCCGAACTGACCGAAACGTCGAGATATGTCATAATATAAGTTGTATTTTGATATAAATCTGTGCGTGTAAATCCGGTTTTCTTTGGCTAAATTCACGAGTCTGAGAACTCCCATTCATATAAGACATTATTGTCTAATTTTTCTCATTTTAATAATGATTGATTCGTAGTTACATTTTTTATAAAGAAAAAATTTTTTTTTCCAATTTTTTTCAAAACCTCTTCCAAATTTTACTAAAGCCTCATAAATGCGTTCGACTTAGGTGTTAATTTATCATTAACTGTTCAACATTGTTTACTTTAGCATGCCTTTTATTTATCAATGCACATTTAAATTTTACATCGTGCTACTGTTATCCTAACCCTCGTAAATTTCTCAATAAAAACTTAATTTAACATAGTATAAATGCAATTTTTATTTTCAAATCGTCCGCCTTAAACTTTCCAGAGAGAGCCGTTTCTTACGAGTTATGAGAGCAACGAGGGGAATATTGGAATTTATTTTTATGAAGCTGGATCCCCAACCGAGTTAATCTGTTAATATTGAACATTTCTCCCAGAAGAGTAAACCATCCCTCGGTGCCTTCGCTTACGTACAGGAATATAGATATTAAAGTAATATCCCAACATATTAAGTACTATAACTATTTATTTTGAAAACTTTATTTAATTATGCTCTATTTCCGTTGCGCTCTAATCTCAGTTTAAGGCTATTTAACTATTTTTAGGCACCTGACTATGAGAACGAAGATGAGTACAACACCAATTTAGTAGGTACTGCCTAAATAAATTAGGTAAGCACATACGAGTATAATAATTATTTATCATCAAAACAAAGTGACAAACATAATTTACATAACAATTAAAAATAACATACAGTTGAATTGAGAACATCCTCCTTTTTTTGAAGTCAGTTCAAAAAAAGTTTAAATGTGAAAATTTAATTTATATAATCAGTACTAACATACCTACTATACCTACATTTTGTGTAGTAGGAAGTAACGATTTGGGAAGTCTTTAACTGTGAGTGTCGATTCTCGGCATCTATTTACACGATCACGGACATTGTCGGACATCTTGAGTAGGTATTGGTAGGAACATGTCTGTGAACCTTTTATTCTCAATTCTTGGGTCACGCGATATGCAAGTGCGATTATATCCGGTGGTTGCTCTTTACATAGGTACCTTCTTATTACTATGTTAATAATATAAGATAATCATACGTTTAATTAACTAAACGGCAAACTGAGTCCCTTTAAAAAATACAGCAACTTGTTTGGCTGAGCGGTCACTTGTGCGCTTTAGAGTCCAACCATGCCGGGTTCGATCCTCGACCCCGCACCAATGACTTTTCATCAGTTATGTGCGGTTTGCCATTACTCCGTGCTTCAGAGGCACGTTAAGCCATCGTTCCCGGTTATTATCGATGGGTAGCAGTCGTTAAGCCATGTCAGAAGCCCTTGGGCGGCCTGATACACTCTGACATTAGAGGCTAGCATCACCTCATACGACAAAACAAATATGAGAAAATAATTATCATATATCTCTCTTTTTCATGGATTTTTCCCATGTTTAAATTTTATTCTATTATACAAGTTTATTCTATTATACAGGACGGAGACAAAGTCAACAAATAAAAGAACATAAAATTCTTGAGTTATAAATGGTGTAACTAACACGAATTTCTTTTATGCATATAGATGGCTACCTTGATTTTTGTTGTTCCTTATCAGTCTTTTTATTGTTGTTATGAATTGTTGTCGCAAACAAATGTTTACTCTTTTCATTAGTGTTTATTACTACAAATACTACATGTTATTTTAGTTTCCTGCGTAATTATGGTATATACATTTATATTTCCCAATGCACCGCAAAACGCTCATCTACAAGACTATACAAATCTTCTTTGGTATGTACACCTAAAGTGCAAAAGGTACATGATGGTGTTAATACTATGCTCAGTTCTCTGATCACGCGATATACGATTGTAATTAGGCTTCCATTTATAATTACACACGCATCGCAAATAATATCATGTTTCGCGGTTATTGTGCCACAAAATCATTTTCTAGTGAGTAGGTATGTAGGTATAGTAGTTTGTTTCACAAGGGTCGAAAACGACTCATTCTTTACTCGATGTTTTGCCTCACGAGCGTAGCCGTGAGTGTGGCACATAGAATCGAGTATGAGTGAGTCGTTTGAGACCCGCGTAAAACACACAATTTTTCACACCGTATACGTCATACGGTACCGGTTAACAGTTCATGTACCGAAATTCACGCGACACGACAGGGAGGCGGCGTTTGATCATGGCTCTCTTACGCCTATGTAGGACTCTCACTCACACCTACTTACCGCTCGCGCTGCCTCGGACCCTCGGTGTCGTGCTTGCTCGGTACCGAAATGGATAAAGGTTAAAAAAGTGTAGAAAGTATCCAGTAATAAAAACCACTTACTAAAATTCGTAACCGGTAATAAATCCTTTCAACCGTAGCCAAAATAATTCCCTGGGTAAAATAGGTGTGTAGGCTCCTACGAAAACATAAACCATTACCAACATCGTAAAAACATAAACAAATTGTTTATGCTAAAACGTAGACAAAACACCAGCTTTACAGAATTCGTAGTAAATATAGCCAAAAATAATAAAGGAACATCGATACGAGTTTTCTCGTGATAAATCTGCTCGTGTTGTTACTCCTAATAAGTGTGATAAATTGAGCGATGTAGTTACCTGTCTTTGATTAAAGTATACTTACCTGATCGTTTTGCGTCCGAGATGAGCTGCTTTAAAGTTCCGTCCGTGACTAGGCGGTTGGTCACTTTAGCCAGCACTCTTGCCAAAATTGCGTTACGCAGGTACTTCAACTTTAAGAGATACTCACTCTTTATTACGCTGTGCTCCACTATTTCATTAGAAGGGTTGGCTATACGAAGAGTATCTTTACCTTGGAACTTTTTGATTAGTTTAGAACAGACATCGTGACGAGTAGTGGTTAAAGTAAGCGCCTATTAAAAACGTACAGCAGAAAATTATGTCTCGTAGTTCGTAGTGCTCGATGAAAATGTTGCATCGTCCCAGCTATTATCTCGTCGTAGGCGCTTTCATAAGTGCTAAATACCTGTACCTATAACTATGCATTGAAAGTGAAATAAAACCTAACCAGTGAAATACGTATGAGGTTCAACCTTAAGTTTCATTTCTCTCGACACACCTACTGGGATGGAGGATCGATTACCCGCAGACTCGCGTTGTGGGATGACAGAAAACGAAAATTGTAACGTTTATTTTCGGTTAGTATGAACCATTCACGTAAAAGCCTTTTTCCTGCAAAGCGCATGGAACTGAAGTATTTTCCTTTGTGGATGGCGCGGTCGATTCAGCATATATGCACATTGCACAATAGATGACGTTCGACCGTGATTGAGGTTTATGCAAGACTGTCTAACTAAAGGGTCTAAAGCTAGACACAGAAAACTTGCCCGTCGGCCGGCATGGCCGGCGGGGGTTGGTTTTAATGTAGACCAGCGGGCTTGGCCCTCGCGATCTTCCCAGCAGCGTCACGTAGGGCGACTAATCCAGGAAAATGTGGCCTTATGCCGCGCCTGCGCAACCCTTCGGGCTTGCAACACTGCGATGCCGCTGTCTGTAACGCACTGCTACTGGAACAGGAACATCTACTGAAAAAAATGTTTCTTTGGTCGATTTGTATCTAGGAGTTCAACTAACAACACAGGTTCACGTATAATCTAGAAACGCGTAGCCTTCTAAATGTTTAACTAAAACATATGTGCAGCCCCGTTCTGGGCTGAGCTACCACCTCCGAACATATCGTCACTACGGGCGAGTCAGCCTAGTAGTCAAACGCTAGCCTATAAAGTAACAAAAAAGAGAGTGAATCAGTTAGAGGAACCCTTATCACTGTGTTGCAGCTGTATAGCGGCTCGTGTAGCGTCGGCAGCGAGGGGCGGATGTTGGTGAGCGGCGCGTCCGTCGGCGGCGGACAGTGGTTAAGTGCTCTGTCGGGGCCCGCTTACGCGTGATGGATTGCACAACCGTTTCTATAACGCTGTCCCATTTAGTCTTAACCTTAATGATGTACCACTACCCGCACCGAAATACTTGGACATATTAATGACCGTGTTTGTCTTACTGCACGCTTGCCGAGGACACGATGCCGCCTCGTTCCAAGATCATTCGGGGACTTATGTAGACGCTTTAGAAGACGAACAGAACGAGAAATATAACAAAACCAGATTTTAGATGCAAATCGTCAGTCCCACGGTACGACATCCGTCGATAATGACGACATTGTTCGATGCATTCAATTTTATTCGTGTCTACGTCCTCATGATTTATGATATCAAATAACAGTATTTTATAGGATTTCCAAAGTTCAAACCCATTTTTGCTGATCGTACAGATAGTAAGTAAAATCAGATGGATATTTTGTAGTGGCAGCATTACATTATACCAGTAAGCGGTCGAGTTCCGTAATCCAGTCGGTTTGGTATTCGCGCAGAAAGGAGAACTAGACTAGAATTATTGTGTTCTGTTTTTATTCCACATTTTACTCAAATGGTGCAACACTGTTATCATACTAGTTTGTTTGTTATTCATACTTTTGGTTTCACAGACCTTTTTTTTATAGAACAAGCGTACAACGTATTTGTTTAATTTTAGCTGGACACGGAGTATTTACTTTTCAGAGTTTTACAACGAACTGGTCTGACAGCGCTGGAATGAGAACTGGATTACTGAACTCGATCACTGGAATGATGAGACTTTTAGCGGAACGGATAGTTCGGCATGTTCATGATGCATGAAACCACAAACTAGACTGGCAGGTTGGAAATAGTAACTTGTAGAGCACGGGCAGGTCAAATAGTCAACTCTCTTTAGAAGAAATACATTTGGGTAAAAGCTATGATAATACCTGAATTCTCGTCTAGTGTCATCGCTTAGCTATGTGTATATATGTATATGAAGTGTAGAGTATTTTAATGCTCTTCATTTGCATTATTTAAGTATATGAAATAAGATGATATTTATTTTTAATAAACCTAAATGAAAATATTTCACAACTAAGGAAATGGTCATAAATGTGTTTCCGCGCTGTTTCATCTACCTATTAAAATTTGTATCCCCTCCTATTCCCTACTATAATTTATGTTCCCTACTAAACTAACGTTATAAAAGTGAAAGTTTGGATGTTTGCTCGATACTCAATCACGCCTAAAGCGCCGAACGGATTTTAACGAAGTTTGTTACAAAAATAAAACAATTTAGGATCAACATAGAGCACTTTTTAAACATTTTATCCCAAAAATATACCTACTTATTTGGTATTTTTATTAATTTATATAAAATATGTAGGCAACAAGACACTACGGTTTTATCCGCGGTTAAACCATATTATAACACAGTAGTAAACTCTGTATATAATAAATGGCCCGAAAATAGTATGTTATTTTTCTCTTGGCCCGATCATCTATCGCTAAATTCCGTTTTACGATAATAGCACGAAGATCGGTTATCGCGTGTTCCTTTCCCCAGTTTACATAAAAGTATTTTCACACAAAACATCTCGCGGTAGATTGATTTGTGGATACCAATATGCGCTCACGACCCGCACCTCTAAATATCGCCGAATACTTTCTTTGAAAATGTTTTTACTCGTAACTTTGTCAGATTTTCCTCCACTTCAAAGACCCTTTGCTCAACATTACAATTACAAATTACCTACGGCTCTCGAAAATGTTTAAAAAGCGTTCCAAAAATTAACAGCGTAGTTCCATTTGTACCTTCTTTTTCTAAGGTGTGATATTTTATACCCGATCTTAACCTTTGTGATTCCACTTTTGTTCAAGAAAATGTAAAAGTTGGTAGGTTGGTACGTAGTAGGGGGGGGGGGGGGGGTGGGTCTGGTAGTGGGATAAATAGGTATTGTTTTTGCCTAGATTTGTAGGACTTCTATTTTATTAAGAGCTGAACAGGCCAAGCTGCTGTAAAGTAATACCTACCTAGCTTTAAAGCGTACCTACTAATTATTGTGAATGTCCAACAAAACTAGGTACCTAGTACCTACAGTGTGAATGTCATGTACAGGTCAGTGTTCCTAAAACTATTTTGTATTCGTATTCGGAGTGTTTTTTGTTCAATAATTTGCGTGCTAAAATTTTACCACTATCTCAGTCAGCCTATCCTCCGGAATTAGCTGGTAAGGACCGCTGCTACCGGAACACTCTGCAGGGGTTTACGGATTTTCTACTTAAAAATCCGTAAACACGTTGGTCACTCGCCAGGCGGGCATTAAAATTTAGTGCCCACCACCGATGACTGTTTCATTTCAATTTACCACCATGTCGTTATTTATTATCCGCGTAGCCATCTCTAACATCATATTGTAGCCTATTTGATCTAATATTAGGTACTTTCGATTGCTAATAACACTTACAATACAGCGTTTACTCGTAACTTTTTATTTAATAATTGAATAATTACGGTAAGGGGGTAATTTTTTAAAAGCATCACTGATAATTCTGTAGAATAACAGTTATGGTTGACAGTATACCTACGGTTTTTCGAATCGAAATCTAATCCTCTCGAAATAGGTACCTAGTTAAGTATACCTATCGCAACTATTTAGCAAATAAATTGTTTTGATTATGTACATGGGCTACGACATCGCCATTTTATTTTGAAGGCTCTAGTTTGATATTGTACCTACAGATATTACTTACTGACTTTTTCGATACTAGAACGATAAAACAACATTTTAGGCAAACAAGGGCGAAACAAATTAAGCTTAAGTATCTCTTCGGTAGTAGGTAAGTAAGGTACGTACGCGAAACTTAGTTTTAAAGCTGCTTATTATTCTGAAATTATACTGACATAACAACCGAAAGCAATCCGAGTTTTAATGTTTTATTTCCTTTTCTGTAGTTAAGTTTATACTTAAGCCTGTTTGTTATAGCTAGAATACTCTCGTTTTATGTTATTTAGACACGATAACATATAGGTTTGGGGATTTAGTTCCTATATAGATAGGCCTTAAAGTCTGAAATAAAAATACTCTTGTGCAGTAGTTAGTGAACCTTACCCGCATTGACTCATTGATGGCAACACTGATTTACGTATGTTTTACCTGGAAGGAAGCGTTGAATCTATTACATAGATATTTATCGTTTTCAAAGTCACTGATTTCCTTGTCTTGTGTAGTTATGATAGTATGTTTCGAATTTGTAATATTCGCCGTCGCCTCTCATTGACAGTATAAAAAGCGCTATCAGGTAATCACACGAGTTTGGTCTATTGACCTCTAAGCTACCTGGTATTTAATGATTAGATTAAATAATATACAATAGTATTAACCTACCTACATTTATATTATAAGAAAAATAAACGTCCGTAAGTCTCGTAGCCTGACGGAAAGTCTTATTATCGATGGCATGGTATGAAAAACTAAGTTTTCCTTTGTAAAAAACTTTGATTAAAAGGAAGAGAATAACTTACGAGTACATACCCAGCCGTAGATGCTGTATACAAAGACAAAAGTGCAAACGTGCTTATTACACAGTTAAGTCGTATTTCACAAGTACCTATATACTCACAGCTACGGTTTAGACGTCTTATAGCTTCGGTATAAGGTAGAAGCACGTCTGAATCCTCGCTTGTTCTGCAAAAGTACTTCTATCCACGCGTTTCTTCGGAGAAAACATAATATCAACTGGGAACTTTTTCGAATCTCCCTTTTCGTGTCTAAGGAATAACAATTCTGCAGCCACTTTATGTATATACCTACTACGGCTACTAGTCTCTACAAGACCTCTGTGATGTTCAAATAAAAAACCTATTTCTTAAAATATATTTGCTGGTTTCCCCTTTCGTACTAGGATGGGTAATTTTATAGGACCGCGATAAACTCTAAAATATCATTATATGTAAGACCTACTTACCTACTCCTCTATATAAACCTATACTTACATTATACACATGTATAATGTACAAATTAACAAATTATAACAAATAACAATGGATGATTATGATATGAATACTATTGCAGACAAATGTAAACAAAATGTACCTACCTACTTACTAAAATTCACAAACGTGATCAAATGATAACTAAATGAACATACATATTATTATATACTCATCATAAAATAGTACCTATTGGGAGCGTCGTAAAAGTCTGAAACCGTTTATTTCGTTCCGCTGTAAAGACAGTAATGCTATAAGATTTATTCGTCATTATTCAAGACACGAATACAACCGCTGATGGATAATGCGAAAAAGAAAAACGTTAATGACGTCGCGGCCCGAGCAAATCCGAAATACTTTGACCTACTTATATAGATAAACATAAACTAGTTGTGGTTCTATTGCTGGAGTCATTGCCATGAAATGTCAAAAACAAGTAGATGAGCGGAGGGGAACCCCCGGGAGCCGACTGCTACGTGATCCGGATACAGGCGGACATCATAACCGAACTAGTTTACGTCCCTTACTCAAAGCTCTATTCAGAATCGCAATTAGCCAAATCCTGAATCGAGAAAGCGTCGCTAAAAGCAACACTTTCAATTAGCCGTTAATAAAGCTCGGAAGTTGCTTCGTGTTAATTTGAATATTCATTTATGATTCAATAGAAGTGAAAATCCCGAAGAGCGGTCGTCCGGAATGTTCAATAACAAATTCACGTCCGTAAAATTACCTCTCATCAAACTGATGAACGGTTCTATATTTTTTTATTGCAGAATGCAGAGTAAAATAAAAATAAAAGAACTGTGTTCATTTATGTTATGATGGTATACATCTATGTAAATATTGTTACGCCGTGGATTGCCGCCACAACTGCAAGCAAGTGCGCCAAGTAGGTATAAAAAAATATTTTAAAGCCAACCACACTCTTTATTTGCGAGCGTCCACAACGTACCTATATTGAGATATCCGACTGTATTAGAAATTACATCATAGACACAAATTATTGGTAAATAAGAAACATAAAATCTATATATATATCAATAATTATTATATATGATATAATTAGGTATACAATGTGTCTGGTCACCGATGTCGGAGACTTAAGGGGGGTTAAATATGGGGATTTTTATCGACAAATCACTATCTCGATTTTCTCTTGGCCTCTCCATACTAAAATGGCAGCCATTTTATTTTTTTTACTTGGCAGCTCAGACGCCTACACTGATTTAATCATTGCTATCGATGTAGACGTCTTAGGAAGACGAAAGAGGTATCATTTGAAAGCTAACAATGAAGATAATCAATTTATGATACATTTTATTCAATATATTTTTCACAAAATAACATAACAATATTAACAAAATAAAAATCGTATTTATTTATTGCATTTTTTTTAGTTTTTTAAATTTTTTATGAAAACTAACCTGTCAAGCTATTTTTTTTTAATTGTATTATCATAGTACAAGATATTTCCATTAAAATAAATCTTACATCAAGGTCCTAAGTTAAATATTTTCGAAGCTATGATGGTTTAAATATGACCCTTAAAAACTCTATTAATAGCACACGTCAAAGCTATGATGATTGGGATGGGAAAAGGCAAGAAAAGAACAAAGTAAAACCATTAATTATCATTTATTAATTTAGTACCATCTAAACTAGGTACTACATCCACGATTCAAAATGTCCTCCGTTTTGTTGTAGACAAGCAGTTGCCCTAATTGACACATGTTGTGTAGCTCTTTTTATCATGGCTTTGTCCGCCCTCATTACATCCCCGACTTGTAATATTTTTTCAATTAGTTCTTCTCTTGTGTTGGGCACGTTAACGTACACTTTCTGCTTTATTGTCCAATTAAATCCTGGACTCTTCTAAAATGGAATGGATGCAATCCTTGCCGTTTTAAAATCTGCCAAACTGTCCATTTCGATAGACCGAGTCTAATCGCAATGCGACGGACACTCAGTTGTGGCTCTTGCGTTATTAAATCCAACACCTCTTCTTCCTCTCGCGGAGACACCAAACGAGTACGTTCGTTAGCGGGTCTTCTTATTCCATATTCGGAGAGATTCGAGTGCAATCTGATGAACGTGCGAGCATTCGGCGTAGGTCTATCAGGGAATCTTCTCGCATACTCTCTTACAGCAGCATTCGCGTTCCCGTCGCAAAATCCATACACAAAATGGATGTTGGCCACGTCGCGGCTTGAAAAACGACGCTCTTCCATTTCAGTTAACGAAAGTTAACTAAAATAACAAAACGAGTCCAAAACACAAAGCAGAGGTTAGAAAATAGCAACACACAGTACTTCGGCAGATAAGAATGTAATCACAACGCTAGGCGAGGGACGACTACCTGTAATTGTATCCTGACCTGAGTAGAGCCGCAATTTTGTCTCATTCACACCCTATACATGTCTCTTTCTAACATGTTGTCAAAGAACAGCTGCCTGTCTTACGACACGCCAATTGAATGTGGGGTCTTGAGTCTATTGTTTGACGTGTGCTATTAATAGAGTTTTTAAGGGTCATATTTAAACCATCATAGCTTCGAAAATATTTAACTTAGGACCTTGATGTAAGATTTATTTTAATGGAAATATCTTGTACTATGATAATACAATTAAAAAAAATAGCTTGACAGGTAAGTTTTCATAAAAAATTTAAAAAACTAAAAAAAATGCAATAAATAAATACGATTTTTATTTTGTTAATATTGTTATGTTATTTTGTGAAAAATATATTGAATAGAATGTATCATAAATTGATTGTCTTCATTGTTAGCTTTCAAATGATACCTCTTTCGTCTTCCTAAGACGTCTACATCGATAGCAATGATTAAATCAGTGTAGGCGTCTGAGCTGCCAAGTAAAAAAAATAAAATGGCTGCCATTTTAGTATGGAGAGGCCAAGAGAAAATAGAGATAGTGATTTGTCGATAAAAATCCCCATATTTAACCCCCCTTAAGTCTCCGACAACGGTGACCAGACACATTGTATATGATCAACTTCAAACTTGGCATGTATATTTTTTATTTGTAATATTCAACCCCTAAAATGATTAGAATTATTATGTAAATTTCATTTATCCAAATTTAACGTCTTCAAATTTTCATATTTCCAAATTTTGTATAACCAAATTTCGATTTCACGATTAGTGCATTTAGCGACTCTAATCAGGGAATTAAACCTACAATGATTGCCTACGTTTGAATAAAAATGGTAAAAAGGGAGTTTTATGTAAAGGGAGTAAAAAAATCCATATACCTATACTATAGCTTCGCGTCTGTCGAATGAATTTCCTGTAGCAATCCGACAAGCTCAAACGCTCCCTACTTTTATGAGCCGTCTCAAAGAGTTCTGCCTCACCATTTTACTATAACCTGACTAACGATTTATATTAAAGTTTTACAGTAATGTAAATAGTTTATCAAATATTTATTATCACATAAAACAAGTTAAATTAAATTAAATAAAAATAAAAGTCAAGCCAGCTAAATCTACACCCTAAAAATCTAACAAGAGTGGTGTGTCCATGTCCAGGGCATGGTACCAAAAACACTGGCTGCATTACCATTGGATGAAATTAAAAAAAATTGGTTTGAATATTTTTTTATTTGAAAGTGAACGTCACTAAGTTTTTGTAAATTAATCTTAGCGTTTTATAATAATTGTATACCTACTTATTTTATTTCTCGCAATCAAGATGAGAAAAGTTTTGTGTTAAACGCGTAGCTCGATTTATACTCGATTCTATGACACTAACATCGAGCATATTATGAATGAGTCATTATTGTCCCTTGTTAAACAAACTACTATTGATTTACCCGTGTCTAGTAGAGACGCAACCCTTACTTATCGGGGTGTTCCAGCAGCGGTTCTTGAGAGTTAGTCCCATTACTCCCATTCTAGGCTGAGAAAGTTACCGCCTCCGATCACATAGGCCAGGCCAAATGCTTGCATATTATGTTAAATGGTATTAAATAAAAAGAATAGTGGCATCCTCTGAGTAAATACAGGTATCCTCTATAACAATCGCGTTTTCTCCGTAGCACGGGACCGCGGTCCCCATACTGACTGAACTACTATATTGATTGAAATCCCTCAATGGAACAATTCCAACAAACTCTTCTTGTACATAAAAGACACGGTTAAGTAGGTATACAAAGTGTTCATTGTCATAGGTATCAAAATAACGTTATCAGAGCGGATGCAGCAGTGTCATCATATCACTTTAGTGTGGGGCCTCGATAGGCACTACATATTTATAAATTATTCTTAGAACTAATGAGTGGGGACTTACCCAATACTGTGTTGCCAGAATTAATAAAAAGCAATATTTCATGCTGCCAGGATGATAATGTTTTTCCGTAGTCGGGTTAAATATATTTTTCACACCTCATGCTCAAAAAGTGTGTCAGATTAGCTCAGCTTAGCGGGAACAAACGAGCTTGTTGGCACAAGGGAGTGAAAGTAGTTTTTTTTTAAATTTGTACTCGCTGTTATTAACAGGCTGAAGATTCGACTTTTCAATTTTCCATTTTGACATACTTAATTACTTAGAAAAAAAAGAAGAGTATCTTAATGTACAAACCGTGCGAAGCCTAAACAGTTTACTTTTTTAAATTAAACACAAACATTAGAATAAATTTTAAAAGTTTGAAATTGCCGCCTATAATCTGTAGGTGTGTAGAATTTTAACAACAATGCAAATTGCTTTTAAAAGATTGAATTTGATTATTTATTTATTTGAAAGTGAACGTGACTATTTGTAAAATATTCTTAGCTTTTTTAATTGTATACCTACTTATTATATTTCTCGCAATCTCGGTGTGAAAAATTGTGTGTTTTACGTGGGTCTCCAACGACTCACTCATACTTGATTCTATGTGCCAGTAAAGAATGAGTCGTTTTCAACCCTTGTAAAACAAACAACTATTGATCTTTTTATCGGAACGGGTACTAATTGAAGTACTATTTAGTATTTTGTAGTCCTACTATACAATTTTGTATACCCTAAATGCTGATTATAGGTATTCAAGGTCAAAGGTCACAATTCACAATGAAGTCATGCAGAGTAGATAAAAACCTACTTATTCAATTTGTACAGGCAAACGCATATCTCCTACGTTGTGGCCCGGGTCCTCAAATTGGGCCACCGCCTACTTAGGTGATTAGATAGAGTAGTGCAGACATTTAGGCGACAGGCGTAATTTACAGGTTCTCCACCAGAACCGCCCCGGGACCGGGAGTGCCATGCACCGGCGGCGCCCGCCCGCGCAGTGGACGGGACCGGGAGGACCATGCGCCGGCGCCGCGGCGCAGTAGACGCACCTAAACCAGATTCTTATCATTTTAGTATGTATGTATGTATGGATGTGTGTGTGTATGTATAACTCCTAGGTATTTAATATTATACATAGTTAATCTGTCAATCAGTCAGGACTTGTATCATGCACAGAATATATCCTGCCGTGTATCTTTCTATATACTTAATAATTGTATTACTTATTTTTAGATATAGATTTCGTGTAGTAGGGATTATCCCGAACTTTTTTTTGAGAGAGTTTCACTAATTAATGAGTAAAACTAACATTTCACTACTAATGCAATCCAAAAATCTCTTTAAAAAAATTGTGCTTTTGTCTTGACTAAGAATATAAAATATCTTAGGAAATCCTAGCTAGTGATCTAAGTAACCCTTTATGACAAACAAACCCTCCATGCAAACCCCCTTTTTAAGACTTTGAATACCTTACAAATAAACCTCCAACCTATCACCCCATACCTAAATCGAATCGACAACTTATATTTTCTTTATAATTTCGAACATTTGTAATAATTACGCTCCTTTGTTGGGTAGGTACATAAACCACTGATAAGCTTACATTAAAACGCATGTCCGAATATCTCACTCATTCCTCATTAGGGCTCACAGCGAGAGCCTGGTGACAAGTGTTGAAAACATCGCGTAATTTGTTATCAAATAATCATCTGCAATGATTCCTCATCCGTGGAGAAAATGTAAGTTATGGCCATTATTTCAATAATTTACTTTTTAATAATCAATTATTTTGTAATTTATACGTTACTTTCACTACGTTTTTTTTTCATAATATGTGAGGGACCTAGTCGTATTTATTTTGAAACATCTTCAATTCTCAAAGTGGTAGGTTCATTGTGAAATGAGTTAGTTATTTTGTTTGTAGCGCCTAAGCAAAAGCTTGTCTTTGTCCGTGATCGTCTCTACATCTCGCCTCGGTGGGACGTTTGTTTACATATTCTTAAAACAGATACCATCTTCCATAGAATTCTGTTACCCGCGACTTCGTTAACGGAGATGGTAGTCATCTTGTATAAATACTAGCTCCGCACCGCGGTGTCACCCGCCTATATTTTCCCGGGATAAAAAACTTCGTCACTCGGGAATAGTGTTGTTGTGCAATACGTTTTGAATCGGACCAGTAGTTCTATACAATATTTTTTCATCTTCGGGATTCCCGCATGCTCACAAGAACTATAATATTTTCCCGGGATAATACATAATATTCTAAGACCCTATGATTTTCGAAAATGAATTCGTAATTCAAACTCACAAACTTTAGCTCTATAAAATATTACGTAGTATAATAAATATTACCAATCCAGACTAGGCCTCCGTGGTAGATTATGGCCTAACACTCCTCACGAAAGTGAGGGGAGGCGTTTGCCCAGCAGTGGGAAAGTTACAGGCTGATTTATTTTATAGTTATATAAGAAGACGATTACCCACTGAGATGAGGTAATTCATTCATTTTGTTTATAATTATTAAATGTACCTATACCTATTTCCTCCCTACCCTAGATACCGGGTTAGTAGCAATTTTCCCCAATCGCGATTTTTCCCCGACAAATTATATCTTGTGTAAGTTTTCTGTGTTTAATAACTTATCTTATGTTAATTTTTATTGTTTTGTTTCTTTTTCGTGAAAAAAAAATTTTGAAGATTGAAAAATGACATCCTTGTAGAGTTTCTTGGTGCTATCTTCTCTGATGTGGGTATTTCAGAAGCACTATGATAGCCATGGTATGGTAGTCCATTAACTAATGGGTTTCCTGTTCCTGTTCGAGATTCAATCATGAATCAGCGCATGAAAGGGAAACATTGTGCATTTATTTCTTTTCAATTTCAGGTATACTTCTAACACTAATAATCATCAACTACCCAGTGCAGGGAAATAAATGTGCCCAGACAGATTTAGAACAACTCAATGGATACTGCACCGCCCAAATGGACTGCCAAGAACATGTTAATTTCGAATTGGATCAATGGAGTTGCATAAAGCATGTGCAAAGACGTTACGACAGCTACTATGGGAGATATAGAGAGAGTGTAAGCTATGATGAAAACTATAACTTAGTAGTCATTGTCAAGGACCCTCGGGATACAAACCTGTTTTCTGTTGGCGTTAAGCATTTCATGAAACTTACTATACAAGATGGAGATTTAATTATCATACCCGAAGATGTATATAAAATGACAAACCTTGAAGAAATTAATGTATCAGGCAACAAAATCAGCACAGTAAATTTCAATAACTTCTTACCGATGTCACGTTTAACAGAAATATATTTAGCAAATAATACGATAAATATCATAGAAGTGGAAGACGAAAACAACACTTCTGTTAGTTCCGAACGAAGTAATGTTAAACTAATAGACGTAAGTTGCAATAATATCGAAGTTATTCCGGACAAATTTTTGACACATTTCACTCAAATACAACATTTAAACCTATCGCATAATATGGTAAGCCATATTGGTATACATACATTTGAGGGTATCATGCAGTTAAAAACATTTGATATGTCACAAAATAGATTGCTTGAAATTGGAAATGCATTTGTAAGGTTTGTGAATCTGAAAAACCTGTTCATATCCAACAATAATATAACAAAACTCCTGGGTTTCAATTTTGTTACAATGTCAAATCTGGAGAAGCTAAATGCCAGCTTCAATAATATTAACTCGGTTGAAAATAATACTTTTCAAAGTCTTACAAAGCTTGAGTTTTTAGACTTAGGACAAAACCAAATAGAATACATATCTTGTCAGCTTTTCAAAACGAATGTAAATTTACATTCACTTTCGCTGGTAAATAACAGAATTCAATCCATTGAACCAAATAGTTTTAAAGAAAATTGTTTGACGGAATTTGACATACAAAACAACCATCTCACAGGAGCCATAGAAAAATATACTTTTAAAGGTGTAAATGTTAAAGAACTAAACTTGAATGGTGGAAAACTCACCAGTCTTAAAGATGATGGTTTTGCTGATATGTTGGAATTAACAAAACTAAACATAAGTTCAAACGAAATAAGTACTATCTCTCCATTGGCATTCTCTTCCTTGGTGACATTAAACATATTAGATTTGTCACATAACAAACTAAAAGACCTTAACTTTGAAAGTACCACCTTAAAAAATTTATCTAAATTGTACCTACATCATAACAACATTCAAAAAATTATTAAAAATGTTTTCGATAATTTTGTGTCACTAACAGAACTCGACTTGTCCTATAATGATATCAAAGAAATAGAGGTCCAATCGTTTATAAAATTACAAAATCTTGAAATTATTAAATTTACAGGCAGTCATTTTGTTAATACTTTAGAAAGCCAAATTTTCGAGGGATTAACATCTGTACTAAAAATGTATATGTCTGAAACAAGAACAACACTGTTTAAAAATGAATCATTCTCTGGATTATTTGAACTTACTCATGTTTATTCTCCATTTGGACAGTTGGCAGAAATAGAATATAACGCCTTTTTAGGAACAGGTTCTTTAGCAGTTCTTAGCCTTTCTAATAATCAACTTCGTTCATTTCATATTAACTGTTCAACAATATCCCAAATTGAAGAAATTCACTTGAATAATAATAATTTAAAAAATATTCCACATGACACTTTTTCTAATCTGACTTTATTACGGATATTGAATTTGGCTAATAACGATATAAGACAAATAAGTTCAGACTTATTTTTGAATTCCAATTCAATTATGTATTTAGATATATCTTCAAACGCAAGAATGCTCATCACTGGCAATCCTTTCCAAAGTTTAAGTCAGTTAAACAGTCTTTCGTTGCAAAATATCAAAACAGACATTACTTTTGAAAATTCTAGTGCCTCAGCGGAAGTTTTAGATATTCAATCCTGTGGCATAACTAACTTAGATAAAGTTTATATTTTCAATGTTCAAGGTATCAATTATTTAAATTTGAGTATGAATGAAATAGCTGCCATAGATAAAGACTCCTTTAGAAATATGCCCTCACTAATAAGTCTCGATTTAAGTTTAAATAAGATTATGTACATACAACCTGGCTCATTTTTGCATGTTAAGAGACTTATGATATTAAATTTGTTCAGGAACAATTTACCATCCATTCAATTTGGTGTTTTCGATGGAACTGAAATGTTAAAAGAATTAAACCTCTCAAGTAATGTACTTTCTGATTTTGATGTCAAGTTATTGCCCGCTATTTCCAAGTTATATTTAGATGATAACATTATAAGCAACTTAAACTTTAAAGATTTTTTTTATACTAAAATATCAGCTTTAAGTATAGGGGGTAATCAAATTCCATGTACAGTCCTTGCGGAATTAAAGGTTTCGAAGTTTTCAGAAAAATTCAATAGCATTGTAACGACCAAAACATTCGACTATCACAAAGAACATGTTAACGGAATATCATGTCAGACCAGTACAAATAGCACGACCAATATTATACCTGTTTCTAATAATCCTACTATTAATATCAGTCCTCTTATTTCTTCAATTAGAGATGCCGTGGATAAATTTAGTATATCATTACAAACTATCGGTGAAAATACAAATAAAACTGAAGAATTAACAAGCGAAGCGAGAAATATTGTTAATTCATTAGAAGATTTTATTGAATCTAGCAACAATAATCTAGTAACAAAAAATGAATATCTTGGAAAGTTAATTGATATTAATAATGATTCTAATATTCAATTAGGAGAAATTAAAAAGTTCCTAATAAATATAACAGAGAATAAAAAAGATGTAGAATCAGACATGGTATCCAAAGAAAAAAAGTTATTCGATGATGATATACATAGTTCTCAATTAGAGTTTCAAAAAATGTTGAAACAAGAAACAGATGCTATAAGAGAAGAATTTAAAAATGCATTAGCGAAAGTTTCTAAGGATGCACCATTGCGTGAATCTTTAGTTGGCAATGAAAAAGATTCAGATGGCCAAAACAATATATTTTATTTCATAGCAATCTGCTTAGCGGTCATAGTAGTAGCGTATATAGGGAATATTATATTCAGCCACGTCAGGACAATACGTCATTCCCACAGTATTCGAACACGGAATAGCGCTACACCTCTTTCTAATAGCATCGAAATGGAGTAAGAATTTGTAGATGTTGTTGTAAAATGCATAATTTATTACTAATTAAATAAGTTCCTTTCAAAGTTGAGTGGTAAGTGTTATGAATTTGTTATTTAACTCGTCTAGATTTCAATAACAGTTATTTGGTTCAATGCGGCGATGACATCATTTTCCTATAGGTTTGCTACCCAACAAAATCAACCCACTGTTTCCGAATAACATTGTTTTGCTATTATACCTATTAATTTTCTCGAGGGGCTTATTTGAGATAACACATTGATTTGGATACCTACTTGATTTCTATACAAGTTGTAAAGGATCTTAAAACCACGTGCGGTATACAGTCCACTATTGCTGTCTTTATTTTAGAACGTCATAATGTTTTGATTGCCCTACGGTAGGTAGTAGACTTTGTATGGAACTATGCTGAATCACTTGAACACTATTTATTAGTGATAATAAATAAAAATGTTTATTCAAAGTTGTGTGTCTGTATATTATTGGAATAATCACTATGTATGTAAAACCAATTGGAGAATATCTGTGTATAATTAGTAATTTATTGGTATTATATCAAATCGGTATTATTTTATAAGTAACTGACTTATTTATGTATTTATCCGTAATTACGTGTTGCTATCGCTTTCTGAAGCATTATTTGAACGGAGCATAATTATATTTGTTTTGAATGTAATATACTTTTAAACAAGCTTGTAATATTGACTTTTTTTATGCGCCACTGTCCCAGTAGATATTATTATTTACTTTTACAGAAAGCTAAAGAATGACCAATCTGTAATTATACATTTATTTTAATTTCTATTTCCCAATTTGAAAGACGAAAAGAAATAGATATACAGATAGAGGTACTATCAATTAAAAAAGAGTGATATCACTTTTAGTTTTACAACTCAATTAAACTAACAAATTATAGTGTGAATATTTTTATGGTTGTAGGTAGTGGTACCTTGTTTTAATGAACATCGGAACGCCACTGAATAAGAAGCATTTACGCACGTAATCGTTTAAAGCCCTTTATAGCCGTTTTGAGCGGTGGTGAGCTAGAGCCTGGATTACAGAATGATGGATGCACTGAGGATTACCAGCGTCCAGCGCTGCGGCCGCCGCGCCACCTACCGGCGTATACGTAAACAAGCGCTTGATAAACAATAAAATGATTAGCCGAGTTATTTCCAGCTATTCCCACTTTCATTACTCAAAGCGGAGTTTTATTACTGGATTCTCGTGCTGTGGTTTAACGACCTTTTTATGGCATACTGTAATACAATTAAACTGAGGGTTCGTATTGGAACAAGTTGTCACCTTTGCATTTGGGAGTTGAAATATGATTATGCATAATTTCAGTATATTATATACATACAACCTGCACATAATGTTTTTGATGCCATTTATTGATTATGTTCTTGTATAAAAGTTGATTATTATACAAAAGTCTGTGCTTCATTTTGAGTTGCCTCGACACAGGTGTCTAAGTAGATATTATATAATATCAAACACAAAATCAATTTATATAATCGTGATAGCACTTTTACGTGATATCGAGTCATTAATATAATGATCCATGTAAGGGGAAGACATTATTGCGAAGCCTATCTACTTTTTACCACGACCACACGAGACATGTTCATCTAAATCATACACGAGATATCACACGTGTAACTAAGCTAATACTCGAAGACATAATGTTACTAACGGCTTAGGATAACCGAGGGAGCGATCATAATTTTGCGGAACAATACGTCGCCGTGAACGAGGTATTTTGAGTTTCGGGGGAACAATGAGTTAATGATTCGTGAGCTCGTAAAGCCTGCACTTGTGACTACGTAGTTGTCAAAGTTTCGTCAGACTGGATAAGCGAGGGTTTGATAAGGGCTCGGTCTTGGTCCTTTGTTGTTCGACCGCGCTGGGTCGAGGACTAGTGTTTCCAACGACAATGAAACGTAAGTTTTTGAATGTTTAGAACTTCTTACGCGTCAGCTTTGCTTATGTGTACATCAACATCTGATTCAATGGCGATGGATGGCCTTTTGTTTTAGGGTGGATAGGGTTATATTTTACAATATTAAGTAAATAGCGCTAAGTATATTAGAAGTAGAGGAGGGAAAGGTGTAAAATCGATTACCTATCTTTTTAACAAGTCCGTGTACGCTAGCCTTGCTCTACATCGAACTCTCGATTTTTATCACAAGTAAAAAAACCCTCGTTAATAAATATGCTAATTGGACGACAATAGTCCCAATTTGGTTCCCAATTAATAAGCAGAGGTTTGGACACGGGCAACAGAATGAAAACAATTCGCGCGTAGGCGTGGCGGCCATAAATCGAGGCGGCGACCGCTAGTCACGGGATGCCGCGACAAATTGCTAGGAATATAAATTTGCGGATATCAGGCAAAGCTTAGAAAGAAAGAGCATGGCAGCTGGACAAACAGATTGGCGGAGCAGCGTCCTCGCAGATCCTCGCGCCTCCTCGCATCGCCGCCCGCCGCCGTCGCTGACAAACGAGCCCGGCTCAGGCGGTGCGATGTGAAATATGTTTTTACCAAAACGTGTCTCCCCGAGGCATACTTGGTCATTGCTAGCCGACTTTGATTTGGTGTTTAACATAAATTATTATACTGTAAATGAACTCTGGTGCGCTTGTGGTGAGTATGTTTTTGTTATTTATGAATATTTAGTGAATATTTTTATGTTCCTTTGCATTAGTGGATGATAAAAAAACTGAGTTGAGCCTCATTCGGTGAACTCGTAGACCACCTACGACGTAGCCAGTTTTAATTGTAGCCCTACGGGAAAACATTTTATATTCAGGTAACAATAATTGTTTGCTCAACAAGGGACTAAATTTAGTCACTCACTACATGTCGATGTTTTAATCAAGAAATAACAGCTTTAAACAATGTAATCGAGTATATGAATTGTTAAGTACAACGCTCTACTTTTCACTTCGAGTGCATGAAAATAAAATCAATAGTATCTACACAATTAAAAATCAGCAAGAATATTTAACAATACTCACGTTCACCTTCAAATAATATAAAAATGTTATCTTTTAATAACAATTTGTATTGCTGCAGAGAATACCATAATAGTATCTACTAGGTACCATTAATGTAAAAATAAGTTTTTTTTTTTAAATGGTATACGGTATTTCAATTTTTAAACATTTATTCTTTTTTTTTTTTTTTTGTTTAATTATGGCTTCGCACGGTTTGTGCATATAGCCAGTGTCAAGTATTTTATTGTATTTCTTAAACAAGAAAGTCACAGCAATGTTATAGCAATCGTGGTCAAGTAGTCAAGTCAATTATTTACATCGTCAGTCACGATTCAGTAAAGTAGTGGATGCTTTACTGAAACTTCCTGGGAGTTTTGGAGAAAATGCGAAATGACACGCTTTTTGAGTTTATATCATTCGCCTACACTCGTGCACGTTAACGAACACTTAATGGTTAATATTCCACCAATATTACACATTAACACTCGAAGAAACACAAGTTTGAGCTAATAATACAAGACCAACAACGTCTCACTATCGGATTCCCGCCAAAACTCAACATTTATTCTTGTTGACAATGTATATACCTACATCCAATCATTCACCAACTTTTTTTTTTTTTTTGTTATGGCTTCGCACGGTTTGTGCATATAGCCAGTGTCAAGTATTTTATTAATTAAGTATTTCTTATATTCACATTAAGAAAGTCACAGCAATATAGCAATCGAGGTCAAGTAGTCAAGTCAATTATTTACATCGTCAAAGTCACGATTCAATAAAGTAGTGGATGCTTTACTGAAACTTCCTGGGAGTTTTGGAGAAAATGCGAAATGACACGCTTTTTGAGTTTATATCATTCGCCTACACTCGTGCACGTTAACGAACACTTAATGATTAATATTCCACCAATATTACACATTATCACTCGAAGAAACACAAGTTTGAGAAAATAATATAAAACCAACAACGTCTCACTATCGGATTCCCGCCAAAACTCCCATTCACCAACTTGCAACATTGTAGATAAAATTTAGTTCCATTTCCATAAATCAATTCCATAAGAGTTGTCTGCACTAAGTTTTTAGTTTCGGCTTCGCACGGTTTTTGATTTAGATAAGACTTCTTATTTTTCACAGAAATTATTTCTAAAATGTTACATTGTATACTAATTCTAATTTTACAAAGAATTTGTAGCCTGTTAAGAACGTGGAGGATTTTCTTAAAGCTACTTTTATTCCATAGACATCAATCACACTTTAGTCCCACTACGCTAAGCTATAATGACACACATTTCGAGTATGAAAGCTAATTATATATCCTGATTCCTAACTAGGTTTCCATGTATGCCACGAACTACCAAATACTTAAGTACCTATATATTAAATAGAACGAAATAACAAGTGCACACTCAAAATAGCGCCCAGAGCTAAGATTGATTTATTAATATGGGCCTTAGTCTCACTCGGGCCCAGAGTCAGAGCAAACCAATAGGCATTCTATGCCGACACGTAACCTCTAAAATGTTTTTATAATACCAAAACGAAAAACAAAGAAACAATTCAAAGTTGACATTTTAACAAGTACTTTTATATTCCAAATAAAACCCGTTATGAAGGTGAAGAAGGTCGCACGGCATTTTTCCGTGTCGAGGCACACGCGGCCCGCGTCAGCTGGTGGCGATCGCTAAACCTTAATATTTCTCATATGAGCTACCCCCGCCCCTGTAAAAAATGTCAAGGTTGAGCGCTATTCATGTGCCGAACGTTCCGTATAAATAACGGTAACATTGAAACTACGTATTAAAGATTCAGCGCCTCCTCGAAGTAACAGGCGGGACTTGATGGCCGGAACAAATGTCATTTGGTACAATGTTATCACGTGATGCCGGTATGTTATCGCTGTTTCGCAAAAGCTCATAATCTCCAACTTGACTGAACGTTGTAAGTTACTGAAAGAAAGATTATAAGATATTTACGGGTTGAAAATATCCCAAAATCGATTGAACGGACTGACTGAAGCTGATCGGTTACTGAAGCACTGGGACTGAACTGAATCAGACCGCATTCATGAAACAACCGATAGTTTAACTTTCATTGTAACATATGATACGGATCTCTGCAGTTCAATGTACCTTTATATATTGACTGGTACTCGTATGAAGAAGCAGTCTAACTCGATTTGCCTCGAACATCGTCGTGAGTGAGACTTTATTAAGTGAACGGAGTAGGATATCTATGTAGCTACCTATAATATATAAAAAAACTACTTTAACATGGGTTACCTTTATAAGAACCTGTGAATGTGTTTCACTATATTTTATAATTAGCATCGTTTTTTGTAAGATATTTGCATAAGGTCTCTTGTATTCCAAGTGTTTAGATAGAAGTGTTTAGACGTATAATTTACTGAAAGACAGCTTATTTTAAACGCAAATCCGAAACCGGGCGGTGTTTTAAAGCCTTCCCAGCTAGAGCAAACAGTATTAATAAACCAGTAAGCCTCAGCGGTTTATTAGCGTTACGTAGTAATAAAGTAATTACACGACGTACAAATTAAGAGGATTTTTATTAGATAATTATAATTAAGTACACGAGGTAATGAAACTAAGTAACGTGACACGTGACCAATGAAATAGAACGTATGAAACTCGCCGGGGAGGGTGCAGGCGGGGTATCTCTAGATGGAACTAACATTACGTGAATCTGTAGTGGCCAGTGGGTCAGGTATTGTGAAAAAACGGGCGATATCACAACAAACCTCTGGGCGCTCGGCTCGTTCCCGTTGTTACCCGGACGTGACCCGAATACTCCCGCCCAAATGTTCAGGGATACTTCAGAAATGTTTCCGTTACGATACGCGATCTTTTCCTCCACACAGCCGACCATATTATACACGTAAACAGCTATACGATCACCTAACTTCGCCCTAAAATGTATTTATTGACGCCGACAATCTTAGATAACTATCCACTCTATTTTATGTGGTGGTGGTTTGATTGCGTTTTAACTATGTATCTTGTGAGCGTTAAACAAACCATATAGGAATGTTCCACGTATTTATTAGCCTATGAAATTGACTGACTCATGCCACGTTTAACAAATATTACGACAGCTTTACAACTAGTATATACAAGAAAAAAAATAGTATTATAGTTTCCACTGGCCCCAAATTAAATTAACATTATAATTGCGAGACAATCAGTAGCTCTAAATAATTATGTAAAATATACGGAGTTTAGAGGAATGAATTTTCAACAGGCACCATTTTTTTACTGTTGGAAATAATTATTATTCATCATTTTATCTTGAGGTTGCAAGATAAGCGAAAAATGAATCAGTTATTATTATGTTATTTCTGTTCGGCACAAAACATAATAAGGCGAGTTACGGACAAAATATACTAAGTTTATGTCATACAATACGTATTTGTATTGTTATAAATATTATTAAACTTGACTTGCAATACAAAACTACATTTGCAAATTGTTATACATATAATATATTATGTGGTAGCTGATCTCCCGTCGCATATTCGTATATTAATGTCTTCAAAAAACGGTATCATAACATACTATATTTGGGACTTCAAATATTATGTCACAAGTATCCGTAATCATAACTAACTCATTATACGAGTACATATAGTAATCATGAGAAGTCCCAGATAGAAGAATCTCGGTGCCTCATACCAACCACTTAATACACATTTAAAAAGAACAGTTGCAACAAATTATAACGACTTGAAATAAAAAAAAACACGAACAAGTTCTAAAAGAACTACGAACAACTTCTGAGGATACGTTTATTTACTGTTGATTTACTAAGTAACTTTTCTAAAGTGTATTGTTAGAGGGTGAACTGCACGTACGCCTCCACCGTCCAAACTCTCTTTCTACATTATTCGGGGTGCGTGAAACAAATCAAGCCATTCGTTGCAAGCTTAGGAATGTGTCTTCATTGTGAAATCGGCTTATGAGAAAGGTCACGCAATAGAGGAGGGAAACGGTCCAATAAAATTGCCTTGGTCTCAAGTTTTGTTAAGCAAAGTAGGATAAGGCTTAAGACAATGTGAAAGTTCTTAAGTTTCCAACGAAAATATCAACGTTAGTTAAGTAGAAGTTTCTGGCTACTGAGAATCTATTTACAGGTTGGCGAGATGTGCTGCTATTTTGAAATTTCCTTGTCTAACTTATTGAAATTTTGACATCAACTCCTCCTGAATTTTCTTCTTCAATTAACTTTATTCGAAATGCGGTGTTTCAACATAGAACTGGCATAGCTTTACATAGTGGAAGCGCGAAAAGGTGGTCAGATTTGTCTAAAACCCGTTTAAAGTATTGTCAGATAAAATATAGCTTTTAAGTCGAAACAAGCTTTCCAAGCAGCAGCTGGAATAGAAAAATCTGGTCAGATTTCTTGAAGAACCGGTAACCGTGTACCTACGGTAGACGAGGTTGAGTGGAGGCTGTACTGAGTGGAGATTACGTTTTGGTTGGTCACGGCTGGCAGTAAGTTGGTGCAGTGCAAGACAGCCAGGGCAGTGCCACCTATACAACATATTAGAATAATCTTGTTCACCCGATTATGTACAGAACGTCTGTAGTTATTTAAAAGTTAATTGTTAACTTTTACACATATCCGACTGGTTTTAAATAAATTAAAATTAAAACTAAACAATGAAGTAAAATATATGTAGTTGTAATCCCGCCAAAAATTCGTCCGATCAATGTTGGCTAGATGACTGATGACGTAATCTCTCCCAACAAAAATCTATCCAACATCGACTGACAGCAATACGACACGTATTTTCATTGTTTTGAATATGGATTTCCGCAAAGTAACGCCTGATTCTATCAACTATCAAAATTAAAACTAAAATAGATCAAGTACAATGAAGATCTTCATCATATTTTAAGACTATTACTAATATAGGTAGGTAGTAAATATGGTGTCAAGCACTACTGAAACCTTATCTACTTATCTCGTACTAAACCATAGCAGCCTCAGAGGTATTTTTAAGAGGCTACAATATCCCAGTACGTACACTATAATTTTCATACTTCGTTTCGCCGTTTGTACCAGTTCACCAGAACAAATAAGGTTCATATTCGTATAGATAAAATAAATACAACACAGTGATGCAAAAAAATTTACTAGAAAAATGTATGTAGGACCGCTAGAATAAAACTTATTTTTACCCGATCACGGGAAAGTAAAGACAGGGTAACGATGTATTTGTCATTTTATTATGTGACCCTATGGTGGTCTGGCAAACAATGACACCGGAGCACTACCAATTACGTAAAATAAACAATTAGATAAGCAGTCATCACTCATCCTCTTCCAATCCATCGAAATAAAGTAAAACGTGATAATAATATATTGTATTCACATGCACAAAACACAAAAGGCTGCCACGAAGATAGCGAAGTTTATATACGTGGTTCTTTGAAAGTATCATTATTTTTATACCACTGTCGATATTGGTCTGTTGGGGCAAAGATATTGGCTGTAGCTGTCACCGGCACTGGTTCCGACTGGTATATACACTTGTGTCGTCTCCCGCATTGTGCTTCGCGGACCGAGAGCGGGTGTGCTCCGGTCCTATTATTTTATACCCGTTTTCTGTTTATTTGCATTTACAAATTGTTATTAGTCATTTGCAAGATAATGATGTTTACTTTACTGTTGACTAGTAATTGGTTTTTAAGGGGCGTTATTGCGTGGGAAATTACTCAATGTCTCATAGCGTTGATAAATAGGTGACCTTACTAGATTTTGGTTCGTTCTAATTGTAAACAGCACTTCAAATATAACTAAGTGATCGCAGTAGGCACTTTAAAATAAATAGTCTCATATTTTCTCTTTGAAATACCTTTCCATATAAATCATTGCACAACATTTTACCTAGAAGTCATTTATGTTGGGTTTATCTTTGCTTTGGAAAACTGGTGAAATGCTCATAATTCGGTACGCAAAGTGGAAACTGTAGGTAGGTACCTACTTATTTAATAATATACAAGCTGCAGCTACACACAGACGAAAAATTTCTTTCAAAGTAACGTAGTATATACCTAGTCAGGTCATAAATTCTGTCACATGTTTTATATAAAATAATTGAAACAAGTTTATTCATTATGTAACCATTTATATACCAAAATGAACTTAACAAAACATATATTCTTATGACACTAAAGTTTATTCAAAATGACCTCCGTGATTTTGAATACAGGCCTTCAATCTGCGCGGCCAGTCGTCTATCGTAGCACGAACGAGGTCCATGTCAATATCGGCGGCTGCCTTAATCAAGGATGTCTTGAGTGACTCCAAATTGGGATGAGGCTTTGAGCACGCCTTTTCCTCCAAGTGTTGCCATATCTTGTAATCTAGCGGATTCAAATCTGGACTGGAGGAGGGCCAGTCTTCGTGCCGGATGAAGTCGATTTCACGCGCCGCCAGCCAGTCTTGTGTGCTCTTCGCTCTATGAGCTGGCGCCGAATCTTGTTGGAATACCCAGTGCCTGTTATTAAACATGGTATGAGAAACAGGTTCCACAAGGTTCGTCAGGACTGTATTTTGATACACAACTGCATTCGTTTTTACACCTTTCTCACAAAAATGTACCTCTGTTAAGCCCCAATAAGACACTCCCAACCATACCATGAGCGAGGATGGAAAATGACCTCGTTGGACACGCGGAATACGGTTGCTCGCTTCTTCACTACTGTGTGCGTACACCTTATCATTTTGTTTGTTGTAGCTCTCTTCTACGGTAAAATTTTTTTTTATCCGAAAAAAGAATTTCCCGATATTTTTTCCCGCGTACCGCTTCAACAAAGCGCGGCATCTCTTCAGTCTCAGGTCCATTAGACGAGCATTCAAATGATGTCCTGTTTTTCTTCGATATGCCCGAAGCCCTAAGTCTTCATTTAACACCCTTTTCACCGTGGTTCTGCTTAATCCCATCTGAAGGGCCAACAGTTTCTGCTTACGTTTGGGATTTCTTTGAATTCGCGCCTTCACAGCTTTTATCACTGCTGGAGTCCTAACAGACCGAGGGCGACCACTTCTTGACCTGTCATCTACACTAGAGTCTTCATTGTATCGTTTGATGGTACGATAAACGAATCTCTTGGTTATATTCAAATTTTTCAGTATGTCAAAAATTTGAATTGGCGCGTAACCGCAACGATGCAACGCAATAACTGCAACACGGTCTTCTTTAAGCGTCCACTCCATATTTAAAAATGAGTAAAATTCTAAAAAGTATACATTTTTATTTTCATGAACAATTCGAAATTCGAATTCAATAAACTTTTTTGTGGCCAGCATTCTAAAAGAAAAGTTTTTACTGTGTGACAATACTTATGACCTGACTAAGTATTACCATTATGTAAGTATGTGTTATACAAAACTTATCAAATGACACCAATCAAAAGCTTCTATTTCGAATCGACTATATTAAAATGTACTGTATAGTACTCGTATTATGAGGTTCATGTAATGAGTTACAACAATAGAAGTAACGCCTCTTATACCTATGGGTAGTGTAGTGGTAGGTATGTAATATGTATGGTAAGTTGATATAATCCTACTAATATTATAAACGCGAAAGTTTGTGAGTATGGATGGATGGGTGGATGGATGGATTGATGGATGGATGGATGGATGTTTGTTACTCTTTCACGCAAAAACTACTGAATGGATTTTGATGAAACTTCACAATAATATAGCTTACATATCAGAATAACACATAGGCTACAATTCATAAAGATATATTATTGTGTATTATCCAAACGCGGGTGAAACCGTGGGGCGCAGCTAGTAATAAATATTATAGGGTAGTTGACAATAATGTTTGTTGGTCATCCGGTATACATCTGTGCTACCGAACACTCGCTGTTACCCTTCTCGCTCCCTGGCCTCGTATTCCCCAGTGGCGACGAGAATGGGGTACGCTGAGAATATGGGCAGACCAACAAACATTATTGACAACTACCCTACATTTATTATTATATCAACCTACCATACACTACAGTTAGAACCGACGCGACACACAAATCATAACGTACCATTGTTTTTTTATATATCATTACAGCACAAAAATGAATTCAAATTAGCTAACATGAGATACGTAAGAAGTAACTCTGGTAAGAAATAAACTTTTTTATAAGTTGATTTATATGAGTAAACGAATATTTTTCGTATTAGTAGGTATTCCAGAATATAACTTTAAACTAGATAACACTGCCATGAAATGAACCGGCAGTCGGTAATGAATCAGCGGTACTATATTTAGAAAACACTCAGAAACTTTATCTACTGTTGCAAACTTTGGCCAAGGATCCTTTTAAAATATACCCCAAGTGACGGAATGAATAGCATGCAAGCACAGAGTTATTTTCACAAATTTCGGGGAGTAGTGATAGGCCGCCGCGCGACGTGTCCAGTGAATCAACGAGCAACGCTCCGGTCGGTCGGGTAAAAACGGAAAACCATTTTACGGTCCATTGTGAAAGAGGATTGGCAATTTCGTTCGGAGCTTACTCGACCATCGGCCGGGCAAGTTTTACAACGTCTCTGATGTAACGCGAATGCCACCGAACCCTCTAATACATGCGCTCACACTCATTTGCTGAATCATCATCCCCGGATTTTATCTT
The DNA here is from genome assembly GCA_905147375.1 of Hylaea fasciaria. Lineage (NCBI taxonomy): Eukaryota > Metazoa > Arthropoda > Insecta > Lepidoptera > Geometridae > Hylaea > Hylaea fasciaria. Next base: position 7,257,259 of record LR990201.1, read on the forward strand.
CCACCAAGTTTCGAACACTATCGAGTGTCCACAAACAGATTTGAAGAAGGTCCTGATTACACCATTTGTAAAAGAACCTGCAATCGAGAGATACTTTTGATAAAATAAGATGTGTTTGTGATTTCGACCGTAAAAAGCCGTGTACTAAGTAGTGCCTGTATCAGTATGGGCCCAGTTAAATTATTCTTGTCAATATACAGTTTAACCACTTTAATAAAAGTCTAATTCTGACATACACTAGGAGTTTACTCGCTTAATTATTATCAATTATTATGTATTTTGAACGGATCACAATAAGCTCGTCAGTGAGTAAAAGCGCGGCGTCAAACAAAATATTGTTTACATTATAAAGTTATTTGGCGTATACTGTAAGCTGGTGACGCGGCGACGTTAATTCAACAAAAGCCGTATCAATTACCTAATCCGAGGCGTATTATAACGCGAGCCAGCACGGCGGCGTCGAACCGCGAACAGTTCTCGTCTGGATAAACGGAGGCCTATTTGAAATTCCAATTAGAAAGTTTTCTCATTTACTTGATTCAGGGCGTAGTGTGGCGGAAGGGCAACAATCCGCACTGATTAGTCCTGCTCTCCGCCCTGCACCAGATTTAAAGGGTATGGGCTCACCGCATAAACTAATCCTTCATTGGGGACCACCCGATTTGAATTATTTTTAGGTCGCCTCTAACGGCGCCCCCTGACGTTTCGAACGTACCACTTTGATTTGCGTATTTGAATAATTGCCTCGTTGGAATTTAAAGTTAGTTTCCAACTTTATTTGGAAACGTTTTCAGGGCCCCGAAGGAAATTTATCTATATCTACTGAAGTCAACTGAAGTGGATTACAGTTATCGGTATTTTTTGCGCTACCTATGTTATGTACGATGGTAACGGCTATTTGTTATACTATAACTAGATTTTCAGTGAAACATATATAATTTTCATAATCATTAACGTAAGAACATGATATCGTTTGTGTCTGTGTATTTAAAATGCGTGTTGTAACCAACAAACCTTCCTTTATCATTAATAATGTATGTAGTTTGCAGACTCTAAACCCTTCTAACGTAATATATAAAGATTATGTTAAAAGTGACTAAGTAAAATAAAAGTTTTATATATCGTGCCGCAAGAGGCTATCTAAATGTTTACTTCAAGCGTAAGTGACTTTTCTAATCTTTAGGTAAGGGGCCTATATATTAATATGCTGGTAACAGAGTAAGAGTGAGTAATGTTATGTTTTAACTATAATAATATGTTATCGACTCGCACCTTACCACAAGCACACCTTTATACCTGCACCAGTTACGGTCTACGCCGTAGACCTGTAGGTGACGCCGTAGGCTCTACGACAATGTTTTGCAATCGTACTTTTAACTTTCGTTCCTCATATATTTTGATATAATTAAGACCTATTTGATGATAAACTATCAGTTAGTATACAAAAGAAAATACACAAACGTTACATACGTACGGGTAGGTATACGGTTTTAATATACATGTTTAGCATGGGTATAATAGAAACAGGAACATTCATCTTACAGAAAGGAGACGGCTTTGCAGAACAACTGTTAAAAGATTTAACGTGCAGGAAACAAGTTGGAATTTGTACTTTTCCCCGATAAATTTCAATATGTGCGGAAAAAAGTTTCATCGAGTTTATATAGGCAGATTCAAATCCAACTATCGATTCTGTGGCAGGCCAATTTATTCAAAAAGTATCTAGCGTGAATCGCCCAGACACGGAAGTTACCCAGTTGAAAATTGAATCTATCAAACTTTTCCGGGACAAACAGTACTTTATAGACTGTGAAATGCAATTTACTTTCAATTGCCATCAATGGACTGAACCAAAGCTTTCATGGATGAAATACTTATTTGTTTCGGATGAATGCACCCTGCATACTTCATGTGTGGTTTAATTATTCATTTGAGTTGTAAGTTCATCAAATTATTTATTCAACTCGTAGCTGATGGAACCATGTATGTTTAGTTTATTAAATGGGCAAATACACTATTCTTGCCGTGAAACAATTTCGACTAAGTATGTTGTCCTAGGAAATCGATTTCAGAGACAGGTACCTATATCAGTAGAGAAAAGTAATCGTTTTTTATTAATATTATATGTAAATACTTTAGCACTCTATGTCTTAGTTTGATAAGTACTTAGGTACCTATATATTAATAATAAGATCAATAGGTAGTATTGCCGTCAAAATTTAGGTTCGAGTGACATTCAAATAAACAAGAGCCAATTTGAAACAACTCCAATATTCATAACGAAATCAAATTACCATATTTTATTAAAGCGTATTGTGCTCCAACGCGGCCAACATTCTCGCGATAAATGTAGGTACCTACACTGAGTTTTATTTGGAATTGTCCGCCGGTGAGTAGATGTCACCACACCGCGCACTCGCAAATTCGGGTTGACCACTAGACGTCACTCTAGTCCTCCCCGCCGGCCGGATGTCGGTAATTACTGCATCTCCTCGCGTATGTCAAATTGTCCGGGCGAGTAGAATCGCGTCCGTTTCAATTAAATTTGGACATGAATGCGGCCTGACCGGACAGATGCGAACGTACGGCCAGCTGAGAGCACTCATTCATTGAACGCGGACGGGACGATTAAATAGCGGTAATTAAATCTGATCCCGATTTACGTATTTTTCATTTTTACAAGCCTACAAAGCTAAGCTAATATGGGACAATGTAGGTACATTTTGTTTTTTAATTTAATCATTTTGGTTTTTGTTGGAAACGTATTGGGTTTTGGCAGTTTAGGTAAGTATGTAGTATTGTGGTAGAGGTAATAAATAGCGGGATGTTGTTGTGGTCCAGCTAACAGTTAGACCTTTAAATGTATATGTATACGAATTGGATACGGAGGGCCTTCTATGCGGCTAGCTAACTATCCATTAATTACGTAAGAGTAGTAAGCTGGCTTGTCTGTTCACATTTTATAAGAGCGCGTTTATTTTCAACTTTAATCCATTTTGGTATTAACTTACCTATTATTCAACCCCGTCGAGATGTATAAAATAATTACGTTTGAATTATTTAGGTGGTCATTTTTATAGGTGTATAATTAAAAAATGTATGTATAGTATACCCATAAATTATTGTAGGCTGAATTTTCATAGAAACTATGCAGTTCAGTAGGAACTCGCAAAAGTGTGAGAATTGCCCAAATAGTTTACTACTTTAAATAGGTAGATATGTGAAAATGTTAACATTTAGTTATATTTTGGCCGTAAAATACGGTCACATAATAATTATGTACCATTACAACAGAGTTAATTACTTTATGCCAATTATTATTTAACTAGTAATTGACCATTTAGAGGTTAAATATAATGCAGTAACTGCTTCAAAATATTTAATTAAATACGTTGATAATTAAACTTAATGGTTTAAATACTAATAACCTATTAGTACACGCCGATTTTCATTGATACATTTTGCTGCTTTAAATGGTGGCATGGTTGTTTGTGCACCTTTAATAATTACATTATAGATATATTGGTAACGTATGGGTAGGTAAGGTGTGATTTATTGCATTTAATAATATAGCTTTAACTCCCCTCCCACAGACGTTTTCCTGTCAAGCTGTTCCATACACAATGTATGAGAATATAAAATAACTACTTTTTTAATTGTTTTTCGTGATTTTGTCCTGTTCTATAAATTTTATTTATTATTTTTAAGGACTTTTGAATACCATGTTCATGCTAGCCCTGTTTTATAGTTATTCTACTATTTTGAAGCGGAGCCAAATCCAACATAGTAAACAGCATAATAATCGGCCCCGCATAAATGGCGTAACTAACACAATAACAAACAACACAAGTAAAATAATTAGGAACGCCAGGATGTAGTAGACGTCGATTTTGTGGAACGAAATTTTAGAAACGTCTGTTTAACTCCGGTTTAAACTTTTGTGGCAAGACGGAATGTTATTGCTGATTAAATGTCTTCACAAACTCTTCGAGCTCTAAGTCAATAGAGAGAACAATATCGTATGCCTCCGAGGGCGCAGCGTTTACATGGTCGCGCGGATCCATCGCGAAAGTTCAACTTTCCGACATTTTGGCCAGTCCGGTCACGCCTGAGAGTTACGAGATCCCGACCACGAGATTGCCAGAAACATGTAACAAAGCTTAGTTTACAATGCCATTGTAGATAAAACAAAATAATACCACATTTTCATTTAAATATAAATTGTGGAGCATTTGATAACCTGCGAATCTGTGAGTCGAAAACGAACAAAATGCGAAATTATGTGTCATCAATTAATTTTCAATTTTTATAACAATATGTATAGAATATGTATTTAAAAGCTTTTTATATAGAAGCCATAATAAAAGCTGTTTTATATTTTTCTAACTCCGTAACGATAAACTATGTGTTGCCAATGTAAACTTGGCTTAAGTGACATAACATAGTCTTGCTTGGAATCAAAATATTGTGAGATAGATAGTTCGCACAAGTAAGTAAAGTACCTTTAGAGTAATGGCAGACTTATTTTATGCTTCTTATTCGTATTATACCTTCTTATTTATTTTATAAAAATTGCTAAAGGAATATCGATTTGAATTTTACAATACCATCTTTCTTCGTCATTGGCAAAACTGGGCAACCTTCTCGTCATTTTCTATGACGTCGGTACAGTCTATCTTTTACATTGTGTGGGTGATGCATAATAGACAACAAGAGACTACATACATTCCAGCTGCATTTCAGTTGATCTATTGTATGTTATAACCCGTCTCTGCATCTTGTCCTTTAGTCTTATGCCGTTTGGAATGTAACTTCAACGATCGAAATATATCTGTATTTTATTTATATCAACATAATCACAATAGATATCCGTCCACGGCTGCTGAGCATAGGTGTCAAATGGGTACAAGTATGGGATAGCACTAAAATAAGATAATCAGTTTGACGGCACGTTTGCGTAGTGGATGAGAAATTGGAACTGCTGCGCTTGGTGTCGCGGGTTCGATTCACGCACGGAACAAATATTTGTGCGATCCACAGATATTTGTTTCTGGTCTGGGTGTGATGTGTATGTGAAATTATATGTCTGTAAGCGGGTATCCATGATACAGAAGCAATACTAGTGTGGGGCTTCGTTAAAAAAAATAAGAGAAGAACGAAAGAAAGAATTCAAGTTAATCAATTTAAATGAATCTATATCTTCTGTCTGTACTTACTTCGTGGTTGAAACTCAATCACCATTAATTTCTACCTCAAATTTTCCCATCTTTTCCATCAGCTGGTAGAGAAACATTTCATAACACGTTACCGATTTCTCGCAACAATCGCTCAGATGATCAGTAATTCAAGGAAAATACATGATACCTGTAATATGCCATTCCATCGTAGTTATTGCTTTCGGGTGTCGTGGCGCGGCGTGACGATTCCATTTGTCTTCGCCGGTCTCGAACAAGTATATTCCCCGTGGAGTTTTCGGAGCAAGTTACTGCTTCCGCGATAAGATAGAATAAGCCCTTTGCGCCCGTTCCTCATGAGTTCCTCGTGCAATCTAAGGACTTACACATTTACATAAAAATGTATTGATTATATAATTATGGGATAACTTCGGACGGATATGTTCTCGTAATCTTTAGTTTATTTGCTTTATACTTAGTAGATTCTGATTATTATCCAATTATTATTCATGGTCTGTGATTTTATTGGTATCGTATTTTTTATGTTTTATACTTATACGATTCTTTGGAGTATTTTAATTGATTTAGTCAGTGAGCTATCAAAAAACAAACGAATTGGTTCTCCAAACGTGAGATAAACAGACCAAATAATGATATAGGTCGGTATTAATTTAATATCTCTTTTTTCTAGATATAATTTTATCGTAAGTACGAGTATATATAGGTAGTATAAGAAGCTATAATTTATGCTCTTTATCATAAAGTAAAATTGTTAGTTCACATAAGTACTAAAACCAAGAATAATTAGTTCAAACAAAACTGTAACTATTACACTCCATTCATTAGAATAAGATACCTACTTACAAGAGCTTCCGTATATTACTTATTATACATTACAGTCCTTTATTTGTTTGCTATAAACTAGCGCTTAGACCAAATTCTTTGAACTAGATCTAAAAACAGAACGATCTAAATGCTGTGATTGGATGGAAAACATGACAAGTGGACGTCTGCAATCTTGAAGCAGCCGGTGGGAGCCACTGTAGGGCTCCGTCTATCCATCATAAAGTGGAAATGGATAGCTCCATTTCAAATGCGAGTATTTGTTGAACGAAATTGAAACTTCATACTAATGGATCTGCTATTCTTAGGTAGAGGCGCATGGAGTAATATATATATTGTGGTTAATGAAATAGATCAATGGGCACAAGCTGAGTTTAATGTTTTGCACCGTCTACTTTTGCTTTACTTCACTCTGAATAGGATTTAAAGTAATCAACATTTAACATGTTAAGATGCACTGAAAAACCGACATAATAATAGGTACGTACATAACTAACGATGATGCCGACTTCTTTCTAATATTTTCCTACTAGATGGAATTTGAAACAAATAAAGTTGAAATAAGTATACCTGTACTATAAACCTAGCTGAAGTAAGTATATATACCTATCTACCAATCCGGATTAAGCCTCCATGATGGATTATGGCCTAACCCTCCTCTCGAAAGAGAGGGAAGGCCTTTGCCCAGCTGTGGGACAGTTACAGGCTGAATTATTATTATTTTTATTATAAGTATACCTACCTCTAGTGCTAGTGCGCGGTTGGTCACATCATGTTTCAAGCCGTGACAAATCCAAGTCGGTAATGGCTCTCTCAATATCCCAAACAATTAAGATGTTATTATTAAGCACTTCATTTGGCAAGTAATAAAACAGTACCCATGTTCAACAGGTAATAAGATAGGATGACAAGGATCGCATTATCGCGCACGACGCGAAATCCCGAAAGTGGCTTGATTTATTGCCTGAAATATCCTTGACGCAGCTCTGCTCCCAAGGAATTATGTTTTAGCCGGGTGCCTATGAGCCCTCCTCTAAATATTGCCTGGTGAGCTTTATTTTTCTTTATTTTATTTCCACACCCATAGAAAATATACCAGAAAATTATGATTCAGACAAGGCTTGACACAAAAATAAGTTGAGAAAATTTTGGGTACAAGTATACGTATATTATTAATTTGTTATTCTATTTCTAGACAGCTTCCAGCTTAGCTTAATAATGCTCGTTTTGTGTGACCGTTATGTTCAAACGAATCGTGATGGAATATTTCTTAGTACAATTGAGTATACACATACGAGTATATACGTAAAACAGAACATTTTAACATTTTATGAACTCATTCAAATTTCCATATAAACCTGAAAATAGCAATAACAAAGATGTGGCCTAAAGAATAAAGCCTTTATTTTCCCACTGCTGGGCAAAATCATACCCCCCCCCCCCCCTCACTTACGCTTGGGAAGAGGTCGTGGCACTACACCCCGAGTAAACCTGCCAAATCCTTTATTTGTTAGGAATAAAAGCCAGGTCCAACTTAATAATAGAGAAAATGCTTGTCGAATATTTGTTTTTTACCTACTCGTATCATATACTCGTAAATGGGTAGGTAATGTAATCATAAAATATATATTTTTGTAATGTGACAGAATCACACCTCTGACGAAGAGGACGAAACAACCTACCTTTGTACTCGTAAATATATTAAAATCATTTGTTATTTTTTCTGTACATTTTTATTTTTAAGGCTCGTTGTTATTGCTTTTTATTCAATTTAAACTTTGTAAATAAACATATTATACATTACCTACGTAGATATTTTGCCTATGGAATTCCAAATGGTTAATTAAAGTATAATATAATAATATTATTATTATTATATAATTATAATATAATATTATTATTATTATACCTAGTCAGGTCATAAATTCTGTCACATGTTTTATATAAAATAATTGAAACAAGTTTATTCATTATGTAACCATTTATATACCAAAATGAACTTAACAAAACATAGATTCTTCACTAAAGTTTATTCAAAACTAGCTGATACCCGCAACTTCGTTCGCATTTTTATATAAAATGTAAACTGTTTAGAAAATCAATTGATGTCGCGGGGAACAGTTATAGGTAAGAATATATCTGTCTCTTTCTCTCTCCCTTTTCCTCTATCTTTCTCCCTCTCTAGCTCTTTTTCTATCTTTCTCCCTCTTTCGCTCTTTCTATCTCTCTTCCTCTACCTCCATCTCTTTCCCTCTCCCTATATCTCTATATCTTTCCCTATCTTTCTATCATTAATATCCCTCTCCACTCTCAATCTCTTGCGTTCCCTCTCCCTGTCCATCTCATCCATTATATTAAAATTTATTTCCCTCACCCTCTCCATCTATATCTCTTCCTTTCCCTCCTTCGCTCACTCCCTCTCCCTCTATTTCTATATATTTCGCACTCAATCTCTCTCACCTATTTCCCCCCACTCTCCCCTCCTTCTAGCACCACTCTCCCCTCTTTCACTCCCACTCTCCACTCTTTCTCCCCCCACTCTACCCTCTTTCTCCCCCACTCTACCCTCTTTCTCCCCCCACTCCCCTTTTCTCCCCCCCACTCTCCCCTCTTTCTCCCCCCACTGTCTCATCTCTTTCTATTCACTCTACACTCTTTCTCACCCCACTCTCCCCTCTTTCTCACCCACTCTCCCCTCTCTACTCTCTTTCTCACCCCACTCTCCCCTCTTTCTCAACCCACTCTCCCCTCTTTCTCCCCCCACTCTCCCCTCTTCCCCCCACTCTCCCCTCTTCCTCCCCCCACTCTCCCCTCTTTCCCCCACTCTTCCCTCTTTCTCCCCCCACTCTCCCCTCTTTCTCCCCCCACTCTCCCTTCTTTCTCCCCCCACTCTCCCCTCTTTCTCCCCCCACTCTCCCTTCTTTCTCCCCCCACTATACTCTCATTCTCCCCGCTCTCCCTTCTCTATCTCCCCACTCTACCCTTTTTCTCACCCCACTCTCCCCTCTTTCTCACCCCACTCTCCCCTCTTTCTCCCCCCACTCACCCCTCTTTATCCCCCCACTCTCCCCTCTCGTTCTCCCCACTCTACTATCTTTCTCACCCCACTCTCCCCTCGTTCTCACCCCACTCTCCCCTCTTTCTCCCCCCCCTCTAACCTTTTTCTCACCCCACTCTACCCTCTTTTTCCCCCCACTCTCCCCTCTTTCCCCCCCACTTTGTCCGCTTTCTCCCCCCACTTTGTCCGCTTTCTCCCCCCACTCTCCCCTCTTTCTCCCCCCACTCTAACCTTTTTCTCACCCCACTCTGTCCGCTTTCTCCCCCCACTCTCCCCTCTTTTTCCCCCCACTCTGTCCGCTTTCTCCCCCCACTCTCCCCTTTTTCTTCCCGCTCTACCCTCTTCTCCCCTCACTCTACCATCTACTCCCCCTTTCCCCCCACTCTCCCCTTTCCCCCTTTCTCCCCCTCCTCCCATCGCACTCTCCCCCCTTAATTACTTTCCAATTTAAATTACGATCCGTTTAGCCGTTTATTGTGGTCCGTAGGGGGTGCACCTACCCCCTTGCTTTTCCCCCTTTAGGGATGATTTTGCAAAAAAGCTGAAACCCGTATTTATTTATTTCTTACCAAAAGCCTAAATAAAAGAATAGAATAAAAGAAGAATAAAAGAATTTTCAGATCCCTAACTTGAAGAATTATGGATTCCCCATACAAACTTTCAACCCCTATTTCATCCCCTTCGAGATTATTTTTGAGACAAAAAACAGCCTATGTCCGTCTCATTGGTCCAATCTACCCTTATACCAAATTTCATCGAAATCGGTTCAGCCGTTTAGCCGTGAAAAGGTAACAAACAAACAGACAAACAGATATACTGATAAACAGAGTTACTTTCAGATTTATAATATTAGTATGGATGACCTCCGTGATTTTGAATACAGGCCTTCAATCTGCGCGGCCAGTCGTCTATCGCAGCACGAACGAGGTCCATGTCAATATCGGCGGCTGCCTTAATCAAGGATGTCTTGAGTGACTCCAAATTGATGAGGCTTTGAGCACGCCTTTTCCTCCAAGTGTTGCCATATCTTGTAATCTAGCGGATTCAAATCTGGACTGGAGGAGGGCCAGTCTTCGTGCCGGATGAAGTCGATTTCACGCGCCGCCAGCCAGTCTTGTGTGCTCTTCGCTCTATGAGCTGGCGCCGAATCTTGTTGGAATACCCAGTGCCTGTTATTAAACATGGTATGAGAAACAGGTTCCACAAGGTTCGTCAGGACTGTATTTTGATACACAACTGCATTCGTTTTTACACCTTTCTCACAAAAATGTACCTCTGTTAAGCCCCAATAAGACACTCCCAACCATACCATGAGCGAGGATGGAAAATGACCTCGTTGGACACGCGGAATACGGTTGCTCGCTTCTTCACTACTGTGTGCGTACACCTTATCATTTTGTTTGTTGTAGCTCTCTTCAACGGTAAAAATTTTTTCATCCGAAAAAAGAATTACCCGATATTTTTTTCCCGCGTACCGCTTCAACAAAGCGCGGCATCTCTTCAGTCTCAGGTCCATTAGACGAGCATTCAAATGATGTCCTGTTTTTCTTCGATATGCCCGAAGCCCTAAGTCTTCATTTAACACCCTTTTCACCGTGGTTCTGCTTAATCCCATCTGAAGGGCCAACAGTTTCTGCTTACGTTTGGGATTCCTTTGAATTCGCGCCTTCACAGCTTTTATCACTGCTGGAGTCCTAACAGACTGAGGGCGACCACTTCTTGACCTGTCATCTACACTAGAGTCTTCATTGTATCGTTTGATGGTACGACAAACGAATCTCTTGGTTATATTCAAATTTTTCAGTATGTCAAAAATTTGAATTGGCGCGTAACCGCAACGATGCAACGCAATAACTACAACACGGTCTTCTTTAAGCGTCCACTCCATATTTAAAAATGAGTAAAATTCTAAAAAGTATACATTTTTATTTTCATGAACAATTCGAAATTCGAATTCAATAAACTTTTTTGTGGCCAGCATTCTAAAAGAAAAGTTTTTACTGTGTGACAATACTTATGACCTGACTAAGTATTATACTTTAATTAACCATTTGGAATTCCATAGGCAAAATATCTACGTAGTTATTATTATATTATACTTTAATTAACCATTTGGAATTCCATAGGCAAAATATCTACGTAGTATAACAACAATAAAATGTAATCACCTCATTATTTCTATATACCTATTAATTACAGTATCTCTGAGCTAACTAAGGCTTCTTTGGATAATTATTATCAAGCAAACAAACAAGAAAATGAAGTCACCTTAAACGTCGCCTCTAAAATTCGGGGAAACAGGTATATCTACCTACCTAGTAACTACAAGGCTTACTGTCTGACTCGCTCGCCTGAGCTCAAGTTATGTCTTGTCGGTGTTGCAAAAAGTTAAAAAATGTAGGTATGCGTGCGTAGTGTAACATTAATAATAGCTTCGTTTATTTGTTTGTTATTGTTTTGTGTGGAATTTTTAACTCAGATAGTCGCAGGCACCTATCTTTGGACAAACATGCGTAAACTCTGATATATCTTAATCTAATAAACAAAAGTATATTCATATTTAATTTCACAACGTTGATTTCCAATATTTTATTGGAAATCCATTATCTACAACTTTGAAAACATCTGCTTGCAATCTCTAGCAGACACTGCAGTGCATCATTTTGGAAATATATATCCATTAGTTGTGTGATAGCAAAATAATATTTCAGTGGAAACTTTTAGCGTGTCATAAATATGGCAATTTGTTTTCTCAAAAACATGGATCCAAGTTGCAGGAGAAAAATGTTTCGTACGAGGCGAAGTGACACTCGCACCTGTGCGCGCTGCCAACTTTAGATATCCAATTTTATGAAATAAATGATAATACACGCTATGAAATATGCTGTAAAAGGCCTTTTCAGAATTTAATCTACACTAATCACCGACACCGTAATTTTAAAATTTCATCGTGTAATGTGGAATAGCTTCGTAAATAATTTTCATCGTTTTACTTACTGGATATAATTTTATACCTCATGTTAGATCTGACACTCTTCCTGGAAATTGCACCTACTTCTCAACGTTAATAACTATACAGGTACCCTATAGAGCGATATACACTCGAACTTTGTAAAGAACGTAACGTAACCTCCTTGTTGTAAATTACGCTGCACAAACTAATATATCTTATATCTTTAAATGAGCAATTCTTGTATATATATATTACTAGCGGCGCCCCGCGGTTTCACCCGCGTTTCACATAACACATATAAGACGGTGGCTGTTAGATACGACTTGTAACATTGTGTCAGAGAAAATACCGAAGTTAGGTAGTTTTCACAGTTATTATCACAATGCGATGGACAGTGAAATAGTGATGATGATGACATTGTAGCCTATATTGTGTTTGTTAACTATCTGCGTACAACATATCATGGAAATTAAGGTTTATCTACTATTTAAGTTTTCGTTCCACTGTGTATTGTGTTTAAGTTGTGGTATAAACTAATGCCAAATTTAATGCCCATGGGGTAGTTTTTCATAGTTTTTATTGCATTGATGGAAAACGTTGATGATTATGATGATGACTTATACTCGTAGCCTATGTCCTAAATTGGGAGACAACCTATCTGCGTACCAAATTTAACAAATTAAATGATTTGAAGAACTAACAAACATACACACATACATACATACAAACTCTCAAACTTTCGGCTTTATAATATTAGTAAATTCGCTCTTTCTCTCTCTCTCTCTTTCCTTCTTCGAACTGTTTCCCTCTATCTCTATCTCTTTCCCTCTCCCTCTATCTCTCGCTCTCCCCCTCCCTCTATTTCTCGCTCTCTCCCTCTATCTCTCGCTCCCTCCCTCTATCTCTCGCTCTCTCCCTCTTCCTCTATCTCTCGCTCTCTCTCTCATCGCCCTCTCTCCCTCTCTCTCTCATCTCGCTCTCTCTCCCTCCCTCTATCTCTTGCACTCTCCCTCTCTCTCACTCTCTCTCGCTTTCTCCCTCTCTCTCTCGCTCTCTTCCTCTCTCTCTCGCTCTCTCCCTCTCTCTCTTCCTCTCTCTCTCGCTCTCTCCCTCTCTCGCTCTCTCCCTCTCCCTCTATTTCTCGCTCTCTACCTCTCTCTCTATTTATGTTCATATATACTTCTCCGTCTATCTCTTTCCCTCTAACTCTATCTCTCTCCCTATCCCAATATGTATCTCTTTATTTAACTTCTATCCATTATTATATGTATATCTCTTTGCCAAATTGCACTACGATTTGCCGTCCGTAGGGGATGCAACTAAAGAATACCTCATAATTTCAACCCCTTACTTTGTCCCTTTTAGGGATGATTTTGCAAAAAAGCTGAGACCCGTATTTCTTTATTTCTTACCAAAACCCTAAATATAAATGTTCAGATTCCTAGCTTGAGGAATTATAAATCCCCCATACAAACTTTCAACCCCTATTTCATCCCCTTAGAGATTATTTTTTGAGACAAAAGATAGCCTATGTCCGTCTCATAGATCCAGTCTACCCCTATACCAAATTTCATCGAAAACGGTCCAGCCGTTTGAGCGTGAAGAGCTAACAAACATACACACATACACACACACACACACACACACACACTCACAAACTTTCGGCTTTATAATATTAAGTAAGAGTAAGATATATATATATATATATAATTGGAATCTCGGAATCGGCTCCAACGATTTTCATGAAATTCAGTATATATAGGGGGTTTCGGGGGCGATAAATCGATCTAGCTAGGAATCATTTTTAGAAAATGTCATTTTATTCGTGTTTTTTTATGATTTTTTTCTTTAAATAACCAGTTCATATTTTTTTATTATTCTATCGGTAAGATCGAAAAATATTATTCATATTTCATCATTTTATTAGTAATCCGTACTTAAATATAATTTCGAAAAAACACAATTTACAAAAATAAAAAAAAAAACGAGCAAAGCTCTGTCATCCAGATATTAGAAACCTATGGTGGTGACACTCATCAAATCCGGAGATTGACTGCTCCTATATAGGAAAAATATTTGATTCAATAATATCCCGTTTTAGATTCGTCATCGCAAAAATTCGAATAGGTATTAGAAATATGCTCAGTTAGACCTGAAGAAAATAAATAGAATTGAGTGTTTAACAGCAAAACTATAACTGAAACAATTTACTCTATAAACACACGGTATTAAACAGCAGTTGATATAATTTTATTGTAGCGTCAAATGTTCTACAGTAGTTGTGAAGCAGCCTTCTACCCCTCGCACGTGCTCGCTCAGGTAAGCATAACTAGTAAATTACAGTGACTTGCTCACTTCGATTCACTTTACACTTGAAGTGGGTCGTGTACCGTGTAACAAGCCCACGCCCTTGCCGCCGGAGAGCTGACTTCAATCCTTCCGCTCGTATACACAACACATAAAAGAAAATTTATAGGCCGATTAAGACCCTTCGAAGGGCCCCCGCAAATGTTCTATGCCGTCATTTGCTAAGCCGCTAGTTTGCCAAAACTTCACATTTTGTACCTATTAGGTATCTACGACGTTGTCTGCTATCATTTAATGGTATACTAGATCAAGATAGAGGGAGATTTATATGACAAATTTTATAAATACTGTAGCGGTGTTTCAACCGATATTTTCTCGTTACTGTGTATATTTTTTTGTAAAGAAAATGCTAAATAATGTGTAGTGTTGTAATCCTAAGGTTATTTATAACATCTTATGTTCAGCTAGAGCATATTATAACATACCTAATAGGCATAAGCTTATACTGTTATGTTTTATAAAATATCGTACCTAAGTTATATTCCTTTAGTAAAATTATTACTAAAGGAATTGTTATAAATGTACCTAACTAAAATCCACAAGCGAGCTAGGCGGTTTTCTTCCATTGTAAGTAAGTACATAAATTATGTAGGTACCTATACAGTAAAAAGTGTTAAAATCGAATATAAAGTAAAGCCGCTATCCGCTGTCGACATACACATCATTGTATTTGAATGCCGCGATTACATTTACAGCCAACATTATTTTCGAGGCACGCTGAAAATGTACGTACATTTTCAAATAATCCAGCCATTGGCGCAGGCAGCGGGAACACGGCAGACGAGTGAAGCTGCGGGATTTTCTTAAAGACTCCGGTCTTTTCCAATAGATACTGGTATTTGCTGAATCCTCGATTGCGAGCTTAGACATTCAATTTAACTTACTGCACGCTAACGGAGATTTGTGATTGCGTCCTTCACTCTCTTATTGAAATGTATCCAAACAAATATGTTGCTTCGTCTCTGCTATGCCAATAGAGCTGGGAACATAGGGAAATATTGGCGCAATCAAGATAGCAATAAAATAAAATGTGTACTACATTATTAGGGAACATAGTATATTATAGTAAGCTAGGTTAATAATTATATGATTGTACCGATTTTCAATATTAATTTATTATAGCCTGAAATACCAATTGTGAAAGTTTACTAAAACGCATATCCGAATTGTCCAATGTCTTGCAGACAAATTGATATGTATTATGCATTAATGGATGCAAGTGGCAAATTGTTGTTAGGTGTGGCGGTCTAAAGGGGACTGATGATGATGATGATGATGATGAATATATACTATCGTGTTACAATAGGTAATCTGTAAGCAAAATCCACCCCGACTCCACACCAATTTAATCTAATGCTCCCGACCGATATTTTTTCCCCTTCATTCCTCTCTACCAAGCGTTGTCTGGAAGAGATTGTTGTTAGAAATAAGGCTACCCATTAGACTTTCACTTATCATGTATTTATCTTTATATTTTTATTTATATACCTTCGAGCCTTCCAGCGCAATAAAGACTTGTTATTTATTTTTCATTCATCGTTTATTAGATCGATATCCTATACATATACTCGTAGTTTGCTAGAAATTCGATATTTATAATAAAATTTTCGCCAAAATTTGATCTATTATCATTTCACTACATCGGCGGATGTTGTTTATCAAATTATCGGTTTCCATTATATTTTGGCGGGGTGGAAGCAATTGCAATGGCTGTTTGTAGGTCGCGTCGAGTATAATGAAGGTCTCGCTCGGATTCGTTGCTTCTACAGGACAAAAGTAAATGAGAATTGCCCTTAATTAGAATTGTAAATGAGTCTTGCGGCGCTTTCTTGTCGGTTGAACGCCCGTGCCGCCATCACAGTAGAATAAACTGTGATGATTTCATTAAATTAATTCTCGGCGCGAGTAGACCGCGGCCGACAACTTCAATCCCCCCGATTCCTACCATCTTCACGCCCGTTTGAGTCTCCTCATGTCCTACAACGGCACAATTAGGCTCATTAACGTTCTTTTCCTCGAAAAAGTGTCCTTTTAAAAAGCAAATTACCCTTTGTAAAAGGAAATCAAGTAGGGGAAAGAATTACTTGTCGGCGTTTGGTGATTTGCTCAGCGCAATTAGTGCTTTTTGCGTCATTTCATTCGCAATCTAACTGCGTAAATAAAAACGTTTAAACTCGTGATACTTATTAATAGTCACTGTTTTAGTTTTTTGCATTACATTAGTAGACATCAAGGACAATAGTGTCGTGACTCGTGATTATACTTCTGTCAATAAAGTTGCGTTAGTTGTTACCCTTTTAATGCCAGTCAAACACTTCACGACAATTATTAATATTAACCCCTTCGAATTCTTGGAAGATACACTTTTTAAGCAATTTGCTCTCGACTAGTATTGGATCTGTTATGACGCTATGCAAATAGATCGTCCGGTCAGGCTAATTGAACAAACATTATTTGACTCAGTTACATTATAAAAGTCAATCGCCTGAACTAATATTGCAATAATAAGTCGAACTTGGAATTTATTTCGATGGGTTTCGTTACACAAGCGCCAATACTGTTTATCCAGTAGGGTACACCTGGTGCCTCCACCTTCGTCAAGGGCTGACGGGGGTCAGGCACATTAGTCACAACTGTGTAAGACATGTACTATCCAAAAGGATCAAGAAAAAAGTTATAAACACCCTCGCCTTTCGAAACTTTTAGATTACATTTTGACGCTAACCTTTCGCAGCGTTCGGATTACTTTAGCATTCAGCTGGATCTAGAAGAGAAGACCTCATACATGTGACATCGTGGCTACAGCTTGACTATAGAAATAACATGAAAATAGCCACGACTTCTGGACATTGAAGATACTTTTTAGTATTCTGTGGTAGGATTGCAAACACATTTCATGATAATTGATTTCAACTGGTATATTATGTATTTATAGTCGATAATCATATTGTTCTGTAATATCTAGTGATCCGTGGTGTTCATAAAATTTAACGCTTGTTTTATGATTATTAAATAGTTAGGTACTACGTAAGTAGTAGGTAAGTATTATAAATACGAAAATGACTACCTATCTAAATATCACGTACCTATGACTGAACGAACGGAGTAGGTACAGTCAATCTAACAGAAGCCTGAGTGTGATAGTCTAGCTTGCGAATTTACCTTGTTTTTAGACAGGTCCGTTGATAAAACACGCTTTGTACTTAATATAAGTACCTTTAGGTAGGTATGTAGGTAAGAATTATACGCGTATGCTGGTAGTTACCAGAGTCTGGCACAACAAACTAATAAGTTTGCCAAGACAATTTTCAACAGCAGCCGTCGGATTGAGGCATAAAAAATGTTATAGCCAAGTTATTTCATATTCATCACCTAAGGGTTTCGTTAACTTTGTACTTTTATTCCTGTGAAAATTACGTTAAAGCTTTATCTGCTATAAAAAGTGAAAGCCAACGTCAGACGCCATCCTTCAATCCACTTTGTTTATACAAACTTCATGAGAATTTCTTATTCATTATTCTGAAGTTTGTCATCAAAGGAATAAAAAATTCAAAGTAGAATTAACCAAACAAGATCATGCCCAACAGTTTAATGTTATAAATTGATACGCTGTCTAATGTACACAAAAATAAACCGTATTATTTGGTTTATTCATAATAATTTACTTAATTTGGTATTTGATACGGTTCGTAGGGTATTAATAGGTATTATGTAGTATTACGCAACTTGCACGGGACTATTTTGTTTCATAAGCAACGCGATCCTTCTAAGAATAACATTAATTAGTGTAACTTGTGTATATTTTAAAATGTTGTTGCGCTGTTATGGATTATCGAAATAAATAAATAAATAAATCATAACTCCGTGTAATAGGGGTCGGATTTAATAAACCTACGAATATATACTCGTAATAAACACGTTAGTTAAAATTCGACACTAATATATATACCTACTACCTATTTATATAGGTATAGGTATATAATTAAAAATTAAATGTTGTTATTGGCTGGACAGAATTGGCTATTTTTTATGTTCGTAATGGTCCTAATTAGGACTTTATTGCAAGACAAAATTGGAGAAGTTCCTCGAAAAATTGCCACATTCTAGAAAACTCGAATGTTTTTTTCTCCATGCCATTTTTTTATATGAAATCATGAAAAAAAGACCATAACTCATTATTCGAACGTTGGATATGCGTGATTGCTTATTTCGTAATTATTAATAACTTGACTACGTGTGTCGGGTCTGCTAGTACCTTAACTTATCAAAAAATAAAAACTATAGAGCATGACATAGTGAGGTGTATGTGCTTATGTATAGATTGACTTGTCAATGTCACTACGATATGCCTACGTATGTATCTACCCTCCTGTGCCAGTAATAAACTGACCGTGAACCGGATCGGCTGTTTCCTTTACTCCCGCCTACCTATAGTCGTATACTACATTGGCGACGAGGATTTTTTACCCAAAATGGCGTATCTGGGCAATATCTCCAACTTTGACCATAAATCGTGTGACTGGTCAATATTTCTCGGTCGACTTAATCAGTTTTTCAAAGTGAATAGTGTGGAGGATGAAAACAAAGGCCCCATTTTGCTAACGCATCTTTCGGATGAATCTTTTCGTTTAGCGCGGAATCTTGTGTATCCTCACGAGTTAGAAAAATTGTCGTTCATCGAGATTACGAAAGCTCTGAATGAGCATTTTAAGCCGAAACGCTGTTCGTTCGCGGACAGGGCTCAGTTCTACGGCGCGACTAGGAACTCAGGCGAGTCTTTGGGAGACTGGGCAGCTCGATTACGAGGATTGGCAAGCTACTGCGACTTCGGTGCTGTCCTGGAGACGGTTCTCAGAGACCGTTTCGTCCTCGGCCTGAGCGCGGGACCCGAGCGGGACAAGCTATTTGAGCAGAAGGCGGCCAGTTTAACCTTCACGCGCGCATTAGAGGTCGCCGAACAAGTGGCGAGTGCGCGGCAGGCAAAGCTTTTGGTGCAAGGACCGGGAGCAGGTGACGTGTTCACGAAAGAAGAAACAATTTACAAGATGTCGGAGCCAGGTTGTAATACACATGGTCCGGGTGGTGGACGCAGCGCAGGCGCCGTTACCGGCAGCCGTGCGGCCACGACATCATGGCGGCAACAAGGCTCGCGAAGCGGCGCCAATGCGGCTACAAGTGAAATTCGTTGTGAAGTGTGCGGAATGAAAAATCATAGTGCCGAAAAGTGTCGTTACAAAGGCTACCGATGTCTAAATTGCGGGGTGAAAGGTCACCTTAAGAAAGTGTGCAAAGTGCGTGTGCATAATATTAACGTAGAACTAGAATCTAACCATGATAATGGCGAAGACTGTCAGGAATGCAAGCTTTATAATATAAGGTATGAAAACTACAAGCCGTTTATTATTGATGTGATTGTCGATAAGAAAAAACTGTCAATGGAGGTAGATTCAGGGGCAGGGATATCCGCTATTTCTGACGCCTTGCATAAACAACATTTTGTGAATTTTCCTCTTACTGATTGTAAATCTAAAATGTGTTTCTATGATGGCCACAAAATCATGCCAACTGGTTATTTTATCGCGAACGTAACATACAATAATATAACTGAGGATATAAAGTTCTTTGTAATTCATAATGGAGGCGCCCCTCTTTTAGGCAGAGACTTCATGTATAAGTTTAAATTAAATATTGCGCCTGTTGAAAATAAAAACAATAAGATAGATTTGTATTACAATGAGACTGATAAGCTTTTAAACCATTATATGGATCTTTGGACCGATGACTTAGGGAAGTTTAACAAATTTAAAGTAACCCTCACTCTCAAAGAAAATGCACGACCCAAATTTTTCAAACCGAGGCCAGTGCCCTTTGCATTAAAAAACAAAGTCGATGCGGAGATTGACCGACTGACGTCTTTAGGGATATTAGTACCTGTAAATCACTCTAATTACGCAACCCCGATCGTACCTGTTTTAAAAGATAACGGGAAGGTAAAAATTGCAGGCGATTACTCCTTAACATTAAACAAGGATTTATATATAGATAAATATCCGATGCCGCGGATCGAAGAGGTCTTTGCTAAGTTAGGGGGAGGTGAAGTCTATACAAAAATCGATTTAAGCAATGCTTACAATCAATATGTCTTAGACGATGAGTCACAGCTGTTAACTACAATAAATACGACGCGGGGCTTATTCAAATATACGCGCTTAGTATATGGGTTAGCTAACGCACCCGCGATATTTCAAAGGGCTATGGAGACCTTATTGTCCGGCATCGAAGGCGTTAGTTGTTGGTTGGATGATATATGTCTAACAGCGCCCTCGAAGGAGCTTCATATTGCCAGGCTTCGCGAGGTTTTAGACAGAATGAGAGAGGCAGGTCTGAAATTACAGAAAGAGAAATGTGATTTCTATAGGAAAAGTGTGACTTACTTGGGGTTTGTTATTGATAAGAATGGACTTAAGTCATGTCCCAAAAAGGTAAAAGCAATAGTGGACGCACCTCGCCCTACTAATATATTAGAATTAAAAAGGTTTTTAGGTATTATAAATTATTATAGAAAGTTTATGCCCGGTGCATCATCGTTACTAGCGCCATTAAACGAGCTACTCAGGAAAGATGTGGCATGGAGGTGGGACAAGCAGCAGGAGGAAGCATTCGTTGCAGCGAAAGACCAGCTATCTTCGGAGCGCGTGCTGAGTCACTTTGACCCCTGCGCTCGGCTCGTGCTGAGTGTGGACGCGGGCCCGGCTGGGCTAGGCGCCGTGCTGGCGCAGGGGCCCGAGGGCTGCGAGCGTCCACTCGCGTTTGCATCCAGGTCCCTTTCGGTAAGTGAGAGGAATTATAGTCAAGTGCATAAAGAAGCGGCAGCTATATTATTTGGAGTAAAACACTTCCACCAGTATTTGTATGGTAGGGAAAAACCTTTCGTACTTAAAACAGATCATAGGCCCTTAATTGCAATATTCGGGAAGAAACACGGAATTTCGGTGATGACTGCTTCGCGTTTACAGCGATATGCTATTTATCTGTCAGCTTATAATTATGAGATTTGTTATACCTCCAGTCAAAATAACGCTGTGGCAGATTATTTTTCCCGAGCGCCCATTAGCAGTGATTTACAGGCCACTGACTTAGATGATAAAATTACTTACTTGAATTTTATTGACGAGACGCAACTACCGGTCTGTTTCGAAAGTATCAAGCAAGCTGTGGCCAAAGATAAAACCTTACAGACTGTAATGAAGTACGTACAGAACGGCTGGCCGCGTAAGATAACATGCAATAAAATAAAACCCTATTTTAACTGTAAAATGGACCTAGAAGTAGGAAACGGGTGTGTTATGCGAGGTCACAGAATTATAATTCCCACAGCTCTCCGTGAGCAGATGTTAAACGAACTACACCGAGGCCACTTCGGCATTGTAAAGACCAAAAATCTAGCTCGTAGTAGATTGTGGTGGCCAGGCATAGACGCAGATATCGAACAGGCGGTCGGCGCTTGCTGCGCGTGCGCCGCCACACGCGCTGCGCCACCGCGCGCTCCCCCCGCGCCCTGGCCGCGGCCGGCCGCGCCCTGGGAGCGGATCCACATTGACTACATGCAAATTAACCAAAGAGTGTATCTGGTCGTGGTGGACGCTTATAGCAAGTGGTTGGAGTGTCTCCTAATGGATGGTGGATTATCAACGAAATCACTAATACAAAAATTAAAATATACATTTTCTACGTTTGGCCTTCCAAAAGTCATCATGTCCGATAATGATCCCAAAATAAATAATGACGAAATGGGAAAATTTTGTAAACAAACAGGAATCACTCACTTAACCTCACCAATTTATCATCCTTGCAGTAACGGCCAAGCCGAAAATTCAGTTAAAACGTGTAAAAAGATGATAAAATGTATCTTACAGGATAGTAACATCACGAACTGTAATCACGTCTCAGATAAATTATTGTCATTTTTGTTCGAATATAGGAATAATATTCACTGCAGCACTGGTGAGACGCCAGCGAAATTAATGTTCAATAGAGAATTGCGGGGCCGGCTAGATCTTGTGCTGCCGCCAAGACCCCACGTGGAACTCACCAGTGAAGCAGGGCAACTGGCAAACAGTCGCATATTTCATGAAGGACAGAAGGTGTGGGTTAAATGTTTTGTTGCACAAAAACCAATATGGAAATTAGGACGTGTTGTTAGTGGTTTAGGTAAAAGAATGTATAATGTGTTGGTTGATGATTGTGGACTGTTTAAAAGGCATGTCGATCAAATGATAAGATATTCGGGAAACAATGACCAACCCTATCGGGGATCGATTCAAACTTCATCCGTTCCGTTGAATAATGGGTTGGAAGGAGATATAATGATGGAGTGTGACTCGACCCCTAGCCCTAGGAGCGGTGCGAGCGCTGCGACGCTCGCCGACCGGGTCATACCGCTGACGACGGACGAGGATAATAATAATATGCCTACCGATTTGCCCGCCGTTAGCGTGCCGGGAATCAGTGAGGTAAACTCAGATCCACCACGTCACCGTTATGACTTGAGACCGAGAACTAGGGTTATAAACTATAAGGTGTAGACTATTCGTAAAACTTGATAAGAGTATATAGGTATATATAATATTTACAGTTATACACTAAACTTATCATTGTTACATTGTTACTATGTTTTGAAATTATGGAGGAGAGATGAGGTGTATGTGCTTATGTATAGATTGACTTGTCAATGTCACTACGATATGCCTACGTATGTATCTACCCTCCTGTGCCAGTAATAAACTGACCGTGAACCGGATCGGCTGTTTCCTTTACTCCCGCCTACCTATAGTCGTATACTACACATAGAAATCTCCAGGATATTTCAGTTTTACTTCAGGAATTAACCTTGGAGGGGTAGTTCCTTTCGGACACAATTGGTAAACTAGAGCAGTGTTGTGTCCGAGAAAAAAGGTCAGCCGGCACTCTCACTGATGTACAAGTTATAGTGTCGCCCTCGTTCGCGTTGCTTTGCTGAGCAAACGTCTCCATCAAGGGCGTCCACTTCCATCAAGGTCAATTTGGTTCAAGAAAACATGATATTTCAGCCTAATGAAAGCCAGGCTCGATGCTCTGTCGAGAGCTCACTTGTAGTCGACTTGGCCCGTAGCTAACCGGGCACACACGAGCCCAATCGCATTCGAACTAATGACTTCGGACTTTACGTTTGTATGAGTTAATTACTATATTCTCCCTAATTGCGCTTATTATGATCAAAATTTAATAAGTTTGTATTACAATCTAATACTATCGATATGACTGCAGATTATTAAAATTTCCAGTGGGAATATAATTTCATAGCACACCTGCAAATACTAATTTGGCTTGTCTACCAAACCTGCTAAGGAACTGAAATAGGTTTTGCCAGACAGTTCTAATTAGTCAGGTCATTCAGCTATCGAAAATATCTCTTCGCATTTCGCTTTTGCAATTAAGTATATAGAGACCTATATAATTGTTTATTTTAATTTAACACAGTCTCAAACAAAATGCTTTAAGATTATTATGTCGTGGCTGTAGATTCGCGACAACATTCTACCGAGAATCACTTTGTCCCCAAACCCAGTTAAGTGGGTTGTCAAAACTTCTTCTCGTACGGTATTCCCTTTTGATTTATGACTTCGATATGTCAATTTAACGTCACTCAGTATGATTTATAAGGTCATGTCTGTAACCTTACGTGTGAGTGTCGAACTGTATACGTAGGTAAAGGTGTTTACTTTTGGTAGGTACTTTCCAATAAGTAATATGTATAAGTATAAATAATATACTCGTTTATATTACTATTCGAATATATTACTATATAGACCTACAATAACAAGTTTGCATGGCGTCTGACAGCAAATATGTGTTTGTAAACTATTTTTGTATCATTATAAGCCAGCTGGAAAAAACAGAATTCAATCACCGACTGCGGCTTCGCATTCTACTATTTTATTAATTATGTAGTCGCGTTGGTCGCACTCGCGATACCAAAAGTGACTCATTAAATGTGCTGTATAAAACATCACGACAGCTCTATCGCGAGCACCATTTATTTTATTTTTAAAGACTAATAAACAAAAAAAATATATTTAGGAATTCGTTTGAATAGTTTTTGTTTTAATGTTTGAGACCGTTTGATAAAAGTTACTAAGTAGCTTTAATGTGCGAAGAGAATAAGTACTAAAGTACCTACATCTGGAAAAAAATAAAAAATAATATCGTGTATGTTACGAATAGGATAGAATGCCAAACTGACAACTTTCGTACAAAAAATACATAAATCAAGTGTCAAAATCCCTGTAAGTGCCTGAGTGCGTTAAATAAATAAGTGTGAAGCTAAACAGTATTTTCCATTAGTGTCATAAAAGGTAACATTTCGAAATAACCGCCAGGCCGGGGCCATATCCACATGTGATAATGCGCAGTAACATTTTATAAGGGATCTAAATGCGAGCAGATGGCACAATGCGAATCGCTGGTAGTACTTCCCGGCACGGCCGCAATCTGCCATTACATTTTATGCAAACAGTTTCGAAATCATTTCGTTTGTACAATTTCCAAAATAGAACCGGTACAGGACCACCTCTTGCTAATAAAACTCTTTCGGTCCCCGAGATGCCCGCGCCCGGGCGGAACCATCTCCAGGAAATATGAAAATACCTAATTCACGACAGTTTGAGCACGAACACGATCTCGATTACGTAGAAATGAAACCGTAGGAGTGGTGAACCCGATGTTGCTTCGTGATGCCGTTTCGATAGTGTATTGTCACCTTCTTTATTGGACGCCTGGAAAATAGCTCACTTCCCGCCCGCTTCTACTCAATAACAGAACAAACTTGAAATATCATGCGCCACTGACGCCCAAGCCTCCGTTTTGCAATACTGTTTGTTTGTAACTTTCATATAAATTTACTTTTTTTGCGCCAACAGAAAGTGGGTCGTATTTATTATTTAGAAATTTCAATACAAAAAATCCCCAGGGAATACGAATAATTACGTTACTCGCGCTTATAATATTTAACGTTTCTCCGCGTTACTTCTGCGCGTTAATAACAATTAACCGAAACAAATGTGTTCTGGCAAGTGCGCCATAATATACATACATATTACGAGTTTCTAACAGATAACTAGGTTAATATCTATTAATATCAACACATTAAAAAAAAAAAAATATTCCATTTCAAATCAATTAGTGCGATAAGCAAAGTACTTAATTAAGTTTAAATGGTGTTGTTGTGTATTATAATGCGTACAAAATGTATATAGGTAGTAATTGAATTAGAAGCCCCCTATTGGTACATAAATAAACAATCACCTAATGAAGCGGCGAATGATTTTCCTTTCAAGATTAATTTCCCGATCGCGACATGTAGAGTTTTCCTGCGGGTGGTGCGGGCGGCGGGCGGGCGGGCGGCAGTGAGGGTAATCGAATGTCATACGCGGTCGTACCCGACAGAACTATTCAGGAGCTGCCAGCTGGCGCACTCCACGCCCTGATTTATATCCCTCGGGCTGTCCAACTTTCTGCACCTCGTTCCTGCAACATTTGTACATGACGTCTCAAATGTACAGAGGAACAACGCGAAACTTACAGGGCGAGTTACGCAACAATACGTAAACCATCGTACCTTTAGCGGCAACAAAGCGTACACGCACACACACCGACCCCTTTGTTATGTCACAGTAGGTAGTACAATCTGAAAACAAATGAAATAGTAATAAACTTCCGGGCTTTACATGAAACGCGTAGGTATAATCTATTTTGCCCCGAGTAGCGAAACTATAATTGACACTAAATGCGTGGTTCGGGAATAACTTCGTCAGCAAACCGAAGCGTAGGTAGCACAGACTCCGAGCACCGCCAGGGGCACTCATAAACTCATTAAAAGTTGCCTCCATATACTAAAACGACTGACCTTATCCATATAGACGGCAGTTTTAATCGAGACCGCTTTACGAACCATTAAATTCCACGGGCGGTTATTGTCGAGCTGGGATCGTTAAATGAAATTCTAGACATAGTAGCCGGTGACTCTCCCCCGTAATGGCACACGGATTTGCAAAATTAACTTATAAATAACGTATACAATCAACGGTGAACTTACCGGACCAATTCACGTGAACTGAAATCGATACGCAAACTAGACTCGATGCGAATATAACTCGGAAACTTTTTATTTTCACGAGTCTGACATCGTCGGCAACTTTTGTTTGGCTCCTGCTTATGTCATAGTTACTTACTAAAACTTACCATTATCAAGTTGACAAACTCTAAGGTCTAGTTAATAGTTTTTATTTTAATGGCATAAAAGCAATTTCAATTGCAGGCAGTGCTTGTTAGCAGCTGCTGCCCGCGCCAACATTGTCGAATTGACAGAAAAGAAAAAAGTGCGCACAAAGAACCACCAGCCGCACCAGTCGCGCTAACCATATGTACATAAATTGTAAATCGAAGTAAACGAATCGAAAGGATTGCTGAAAGTCAAACGAGCAGTAAGCTTATTCTTGACGCCAATTTATCGGTTCAAAGGTGCGCCGTCGACTAAATGGTGCTGTATAAACTCATCACCTTCTCAGCGCCGCCTCTTCCATGTAAGAGGGATTTCGCTCGTTCATTCACCTTAAATCGACGTCATTCCGAGAGGCAAAATAGAGCACTTCTGAAAAAGAGTTTCCGATAAAAAGGCCCCATCAAATTTTTTCAATATCCATTTACGGCGGAATAAGAAGGGATTATGCGCAAACCAAAACCCTTTAATCCGAGATATAGGTTATTGAAACATTGCGCGGGGTGGCGACGAATTACATCGGCCCGTTCACATATCTACGCGCATAATCTTTCTAATCTGCCTAGACCTTTTTCCGATAATTGAGAAAGGATTCAGAAGTCGTTTCGATTTAAATCTGTACGCGAAGGCGATGTCGTACCATCTGGTGGAATACGCAATCTCAATGAGTGACGCGGAGATCGAAATAATATATTCAATTGCTTAATATTTTTCTAACAAAATTAGATACCCTGTACCTTTACATATTTATATTCATATGATTGGACTTTTTCGGAGTTTTTCAAACTGGGACAAATGGTTAAACTTTTTATTTTTAGTGGTACGGTGTTCCCTCGTCACACAGGATTAACCGTATTTAACAAGAATATTATTTTTAGACGATGTTTCAAAGCAATCTAAATTTACGGATCCAAGCTTACGTTTGACGTTGAAATAAAATAAATCTATTTAAGTATAGGTAGGTATACATACATAGGTATAAGTACGTTATGTTATCTATAGTGTCTACTTTTTCTACTCATTTAATCGAAATAATACAACTTAAATCATGATATAATATCTTGCATTGCAAGGAGTACTAAATACTCGTATACTTACCTAAATACACAAGATTTCTTTCTGTTTGAAAAAAATAATTTCGACAAACAACACCGCCCCTGAGCGCAGTTTTCATTTGTTCCACAAAAACGGTTAATGTAAACGGGGCTCCTTAACATTTAGGACGATTACATCTACCGTCTCAATCCCTGTGCGTTTGTTTGAGAAAATCAAGAAAACAATGACTTTCTTTATTTTAATACTCCAATGTCGATATCACTTAAAAGGCCATTTTCGTCTGCAAAATATCCATTTCTATATTGACTCTCATGACTGATCGAACATTATACACCTAGGTTGTATGTGGTTTAAATAAGCGCCTGTTGTCACACGGCGTTTTCTTCTTCGCTTCAGTTTTCACACACACAAAGTAGAAAGCGAGTTTAACTCACAAAAATACTTCATTCATTGACCTCTGTGTCGTCAGGAGTGAACAAAGTGTATTCTAAAAACCACGGAACATTCTCTTTCGTGCTAAAAACTATAGCTAGAACTTCAAGTTGGAATAGTAGGAGGCTACCACGAAATTCCCCTTTTTGCAGCGACAAATCATATACAGCCGTGATATAGTATTTTATTACTGATATCGAAGTTTCGCCCATAGGTAGCATAAGTAACATGACAATTATGCAATTGTCATGTTTCATGCAGTTATCAATTAAAGAGATTTTTTTAAATCACATTTAACCCGTATTTGTGCTGTCTTGCATGATGTCTGTGTTGTCCTATTGGTTACAGGTACCTACATCTAAACTCAGATGGAAATGATTACAATATAAACTACCGAGCATTTGAATATACCGTGTATCCTCCACTCTATCTACGCGACACTGGCAAAATTGTGGCAACCCCGCAGAAGCCATTAACAATAAAGTTGAAGTTGAAGTTTAAATCACAACCAAGTAGTGTTATTTTAAGAACCTTATTTGATAAAATAACTGGATATAATATATAGGTTAGGTAATTTAGGTATACCTAATTTACTGTACCTAATTTTAATACTTTCAATATTGTGTCTATCCATCTGTTTGTGTTTGCCTGTTTCTTGAACGACTTGTAATGCAGTGTTCTAGAGTATTTGATAGCTATCAAACCGTGAAACCTGTATATACCGGTAAATACATACCTACTGCACAAAATATGGGGTTTAAATTATGTTAGTGAGATGGAAAATATTCCTTTCACAAGAAACCCCCATTAATGTTGTCGATATGAGTACACTTCTAACCTGTACGAAGTTATTTAAATTTTCTAGGGCTGTATTATCGATAGCGAGGCGCCCAAAAATAAAACATTCCAAACAGTAAATTGTCAAAGAATTATGCGTAAAATATGAAGCAATCCAATTCGAAGTGAAAGGGCAAGGTTAGGGGAGAAAGGGGAAAAAATCAAATTGTTTTCACGAGGATATCAAATCGTCGATGTTTAAGGAAGAATTTAGGTCACGTCTCATGGATTACAGCTTATTTCCCGCGTCTCTTTTTCTTCGTTTGACGTTAATCCCGACGGAGGCTTCGCAGAGATTTGACCTCCGCGATTTCGCGTTCCCCCACCTCTATACTCTTTACTCATTTCAAGGGCGAAAACTCATATTACTTAGCGCTAAGTTATAAATTTAACTTCACCAACCATAATCCCAAATTACCATAATTGCTGAGAGTAGAACACTGGATCCCTGAATTCATTATGCTGCTTATATTATAATAATATTACAAGAGTTGTTTATTAATTGACTAAACCACTTTTACAGAGAAATTTAATTATATAACGTTCCCCAAATACGTTATAATAATTTGATATACATTTTATTATCAGCCACTGTTTTGTCGTGATTAGGTATAAGTGATAATATCTTAGGTCTTATGTAAAATAAGAGCATTATATGTATTTTGGAAGCTAATCTAAGTAATATCTGATATTAAACTAGTATGGAGTGAATTAGGGTGGATGGCCGGCGGCGTGGCGGTGCGCGGCGCGGCGGGGCGCGGCGTGGTGGCGGTGGCGTGGTGGCGGTGGCGGCGGTGGCGGCGGTGGCAGCGGTGGCGGCCGCGGCGGCGGGTAAAATCCTAATAATCTGCAGTAGGAGTCGCTAGTTGCCCCGACCGACCCGCGCACTAAATCTGATTATTCAGTGAGTGACGGCACTCCACCGCCCGAATATTAATCGCGCCCTCTCACTCATACTAATCATTACAACTATCGTAGGCTCTGGGATCAACCGGGAATCGTTTTACTTGCAAAATTATACAAATTCTCTGAGTAAATAGCACTAAATGGAAGAAAATGTCGTCGTATATCATCGTGACCGGGTCCGGCCGACCGCTGTAAAGGCGTTTAATTTGCATCAGCTGTAAAATAATGTAAGCGCTCCTGAACAAAAACCAGGAGCCTTCACAATGGGTTTGACACATGCCAGCACAAAGGAGATAGGCGTTGTTTGCTTCATTTATGTATAAACATAACACAGACTCCTGAGTAGAATGGACAGGCCTAATTATTCTAGGCACAGGTGAACATGAATAATACAGATAGTATACAATCCGTCTAAATCTGAATAGATATCAAATTTCGACTTAATGGAAAGTTTTGTTCCAGTGTCGGTCTAAACTACTCGTATTTTCCGTTGCAGTCACAGTGAAGTATTCTACTCCGGTTTGTATGTTCAGTGTGCCTAGTGCGAGTTTTGACAATTTATTTACGCGCTCGGTCCGTTTGGCGTAAACTTGAAATTGTATGGAATAAGAGCAACGCCATCTAGCGTCAGTGAATCAGTCACTAGATGGCGCTGCTATTATTCCATACAATTTCAAGTTTACGCCAAACGGACCGAGCGCGTAAATAAATTGTCAAAACTCGCACTAGGCACACTGTTATTTGATGCGTGCGTTGTCATTGCGCGATATTTAGTGACTAAAACTATGTCTTGTGCAGAATAAATATTTCCTAATTCTAAGCTTACACACACAACACAGAAGGTAGAGTAGGAAAATGAGACCGGTTGAAAGTATGTATCTAAATATCCTATACTTATAGACAGTTATTATCATATAGTTCGATATTTAGAAAACTCCTAGAGTTGCAAATATATTTATCTCATGCATAATGTTCCAATACATACATAATGACCTTGTTGTACCTAAGTAGGTATACCTATTCAAAATTACATTATATCCTCCAAACGAACAGAATCCATTAAGGGCCTACGTCTGCTTTAGGCGTACTTTCAAAGCCTATAAAGTCATGATTGGCAGCGTCTTAAAAATCTGGGAAAATAATATATGATATCTTTGCCAATATTTTTAACATAAAACATTTATGATGATAATACTAAAGCATTTTGAATAAAAATGTTTAATAATAACGTTATTTATTGCTTTATGTTGCTTTTTCCTCGAAATTCCTGCACCGATTCGTATCATTTAACCTAAAAATCGGTACCTATATCTGTGCCCTATAATGTTGCCAAAAAAATTAAATGTATAAAATCTACCTAGGTCTTGAAAAGTATTAAAAACGTGAAAATAACGACGCGGGGACGGAGCGACTGTCGCAACAGACGCGTTGCAACGCGCGCTAATATGGACAATAGGTCGATGAAATTTCGTACGAAGTTTATACGGACCTTCATTGAGCTGCTTAGTTTGCATGACTATACCCGTTAATAAGTATATTATTATTTGTGCTGTAAGTACGCTAACGCTGAATCGTATAATTATTTAATTATACGATTCAGCTGACGTTATTTCAATACGGTTTTATTTTTTGTCGCGGGTAGGTTAGTGTAAAGTTGGGGGGTTACCGCATTCGAAAACCACTTTAAATTAATACGCGCGGTTTTGCTCAGAAATGTGAAGTTTAAAACTGCGCCTGCAGTCTACAAAATAAAAGATGAACTTGTATTAGGTACAGGTTGATACTTGATACAAATTTCGGCAATTTCTACTATTTTGAAATTATATACCGTAATAGAAGTTCTTAAACTTTCGCGAACTGAATACATGTTAATTAGTATTTAAACGGGTCTAATTCGCGCACAAACTAATATCAAAATATATAATTTTGACATACCTCGACGTTTCGACCAAGTTACATCGGCCGTGGTCACGAGAAGACTGAAGAATGAATGAAACGTCGAGGTATGTCAAAATTATATATTTTGATATTAGTTTGTGCGCGAATTAGACCCGTTTAAATACTAATTAATATATACCGTAAGTTCATGCATGTGTGTATCATGTTGCATATTTTATCTTGTATTAAGTATTAAAAGTATACTTACTTATATTATATTCTGTTATTTCTGATGTCGGGTCTTGGGATTTGAGGCGTCTTAAGAGACTGTCTACCTGGATGAGTAAAATCTTTTAGCAGGCATTTGGTCTATCAAGCAGTAGTGTGCAAATATTACTGAGTTCCAGATTTAATATCACTGTATTGTGTCCACCAAAATAACAGGACTTACCTACACGTAAATGTCTCACCACAACGATGTCTATTAGGACGATGAGAGGAAGTCAGTGCTACAATATTGTACGATGTAAATTCTGAATTACAGCGCAGCCTATAGGCAGAACTTGTTATTAACTTGTATGCATATTTTGAATAATGGCTGATAGGTATTGACCCTGATGGTATTTGTTATCTAAAGAAGTTTTTTTTGTAGTAGAGTTCGTATAGTTTAATAATTATTATTCTTGTATATAGGCCCTATTACTGAAGATAAACTGATGTAAGTACGCTCTTTGTGACAAGTTATTTTTCCCCATTGTTTACATAATATTATCTTCGAGAAAGGCGTATTCATATTATCAATGTAATTTTGGTCATCTAATATTAAATTCGGGGTAAGGCTTAAATCAACATTTTCATTGAGTCTGTTTAATCTATGTTCAGTTAAAGGTCGAATATTAATATTAGTCTCAACGGATTTACTTCTCGTTTCTGGTATAACTTTTTGACCCACGTGATCCAACCGAAATATATTCCGACTCTATATCAATGCATATTGCAGTTAAACTCTAGTCATCGGGTCTATTGCCGTATTTGTCTGGTCTAAACAAAGTATTTCTTAGTCCAAATTCTTTGGTACACCTACATAATATATCTGTTGTCAAAATTAGGAAATATTTCTGAATCCCGGCCGTTAGTTTATTAAAACATCAACGCAAACCATATACTAAAGTTTCTGTTCCAAAAATAAATCTAATTCGTACGCGATACTTATTTTCGTTTAAAGATTTCCCTTAGGGTCCCTACTCTACCCCACTTTCCTATACCAACTAATTAAATACTCTGACCCAATAACCGACATGGATGTTCAAAAGCTATGAGTTTGTGCTTATTACAGAACGTAATTCCCCCTCGTACCTAATTCGAATGATTATACGCACCATTAATCCAAGCAGCACCAGCAATCCATTATATTCGGAGAACAATTACATGTACATTGTACAGCGACCGATTATTGTTGTTGGTTATATTTCGGCGCTAAAATGCAGACACGCATGTGTGTGTAGACCACAACATTGCGAAGCTACCGAAATGCAATTTAAACTTACTACAGCGCTGTTCCTGCGCTGTTATGTGACAAGTTAAAGCATTATGCAAATACAGGGTTAAATCTGGGTTACAAATGTACATATTACCTAAGAGTGAATTGCAGAGTGCAATTCTAACAGGTTGCATCTATTCGCAGTGTCAAGCAATACTCTTATTTATGAGATGGGTTGTTTCCGTTTACGCCGTTTTCATATCGCACAAACCACTGTCTTTACAAGCTTTTATTATATTCACTCACTGTGCTAGTTACCATGAATGGAAAAGTTTATTGTTATGTAGATTTAATAATACTCTGTATGGTGGAGGAATACTTAGGTGAATATACTTTCTCAAATCAAACCGAAATTTAAGTTCGCCATCGTACGTTTCCAATTACTGGGTGCGACACAAGTATAAAAGTGACACGTCCAGTTCATACGGGTTGAACTTGGCTTCGAGAATTGCTAGTTACGTAAATAAAAACTGTCCAGGCATGCAGGCAAGCGCAAAAGAAAACAGCTCTTAGTTAAAAGTTAAAATACTTTACCCACGTCGGAAGACAGGCGGTACTACATTACGTAACGCTTACTCTAGCGCCTCTCCTAAGCGATTTTTCATGAGGTGTGCCGCGTTAATGTGTACAAACGCTCTTGGCTTCTGAAGCATACCTACTTTGCTTCTTTGCAAGAAATAAATTATGCTCAGAACTGCTTTCAGCATCCAAACAGATAATATGCTCGGCGCTCTCACATTTCGTTTTTTATTATCAAGCGTTGAATGGATCATACACGTTTTTACCGTTTTACTTGAGACTTACTAGCATAAACTTTTTATGTTTATGCCTTTGTATGTTTGTCGTTAAATTAATTTGAAATGGCGTTGTGCTAGCAACTATACTATATCCACCTACGTTAAAAAGTAAAAGCACCAAGATTGTGAATACAATAGACAAAACCATCTAATTAAATATACTTGTCGTTGTCAAAAGCTGGAAAATATTGAAGCCTGGTACTTTTTGCGTCCCATTGTCGATCGCGTCCAGTATTACAATGAGGGTTGCCAACCGTTCCGCGTAAGACGGGACGTCCCGTTTCCTGAGCTCAAATAATACGTTCCGTTTCGCATGTCTGCGGGACACTAATTGTCCCGCTTTTCAGAAAATCTGGCCCAAGTTAAAAAGAAATCCCATTTAAATGAAATAGGAACAGAGTGGACTCCGGTTCCATTTCTAAAAACCAGCTTGATAAATATGTACAAAAAAAAATTCAACGCTCGCTACGCGCGTGCGTTTATATTATGTAGGTACTTACCACAGTAAAATATTTTTCACTATTGATTGTAATGTTTTTGTAATGTTGTTTAATATGTAGTTGTTTCTTATTATTTCTTCCACGGGAGTAGCCAGGTTTTAGCATCGGTGTGATCCGAAATTAAAACGTGGCTACGCCCGTGTATTCAACCCTTTTGTTTTGTCTTTGACAGATAAGTAATAGTGTGGGCCACAGTTATAAAAACGCTCGTAGTTTAATGGGATCCAGGCCGACGTTGGTCAGGTCCCGTTTTTTGGTCTTGTCCCGCATATCCGTGTTGGCAAACCTAATTACACTCAATGATTTGATGTGAACCAAACATTATTAAGTTCCTTAAAAATATACCGCAGCCGTTATAATATCACTCATCGTGATAGTCCAGACGTACGAAGTCTCGGGAAAACATTGGCAATTAATGAGATAATATATGACCTCTGAGTTTAAGTTGGCGAAGCACTGGGCCGAGGTTATCAACTACTAACAAGGTTTTGTAGAATTTGTTAATATTGTTACAAATATACATTACCTACATTATAGTATAACGCCTGGTACACATTAGGCGTTTTGAAGCGCCTAATGTGTACCAGGCCTAAAGGAAACTGCTTCGAAGCATACTTAATAGGCCTAAACCAAGCACTATTAGAAATGCGTTAAGATAAATTAAACACAAAAAAAATGATAAGTAAAAAACAGAAATTGACAGTTAATGAATATATAATATATTTTTTAAATCCACTGAGATAAAAGTAGTTCTATTTACACGAAACGCTATTATATGTATATTAAAGAATGTGACCGTAATTACATTGATTATTAGGATTTATCGCTGTGGTCACGTTTACCCTATTTGTTTCCGTTCGTTTGTGATTAAAGGTAAACAAGTTTAGAGTCAACATCGTACAGCTAGCTGGTCACTTAACCAGTCGATCGGCATCCACTGACCAAGGCACATTACGTGAACACATACTTCAACAAAATGAAAGCCGCGCCCGTTTTACTGATTGCGCTCGTCTCCTGTGTCTGTGTCAGCTATTGTAAAGATCTCATCGTAGGCACAAGTTTCAACAATAGACTGATCTGGCAAGAGAAGGCCGTTTATAATGCTATCCCGCTCAAGAAAAGGGTCAAAGAAGTATTCTTCTCGGACCCTGGTCAACAAATTATTAAGGTAAAAACTCATAGTACTTACTTATCTATTATTTTTAAGTGCTTAGCAAATCTTTTGTGATTTAAACTCGTTGCAAAAAGGAATAAGTTAGATGTACAATTTGAATTGTGTAGAGATTATATATTTTGTAATGATTTAAAAGTTTGATATCATTATTCCAACTTGCTAGGTACTTAATTAGTACAAATAACATTCATACTGTGATAGCAACGTAATAGAGTGTGAGTTGATAACTACTTCATTACGTTAACAAACATTTACAATTCTGTCTCAACTGAAATGAAGTCTACGAAATACCTCCACTTAAATAAAGTAAAGCCAGGTCAGATAGGCATAATAGAATGGTAGGTAAAGGTAATGTAAATCTGATAAAGTGAGAATAAATATAAAATCCGTAAACCCTTTTGTTCGTATTCAGTGAAAGGATTACAAATAGAACCTTGAAAAGGATTTTAAATGGTTTGCTTACATTTGGGTAGATTTCGTCTATAATTCTGCTATTCTCTCCCACACTTTATGACGGTTATGCTAATAGGTAATAAGAATACAATAACGTTTTTGAGTTCAAGCTTTTGTGGGAACTTTTGGGTACGACACCAGACTTTACATTATCTTGGCTGTCGTGTTTGGAACACTAAAAACCCCGCCTAGCTAAGTCTGAGTAGGCAGAATAAAATAACATTGAACTTTGCCAGCCAACTGAGCCGAATGAATCAATATTAGCGTATCCAGTTAGTTAATATCTAATAAAATAAAAAGACTAGCAAAATTCAAACAACGGAATCCACTTTCCAAGCATGTAAAATAAAGTCAATGTCCACTGGAAAGTAAAACAGTGAGATAAAGACGATCATGTTAGTTCTCTATAGGGACTTGTTCCTTCAAGAGATTTGTAACTTCTCGGTAGCGGCCATTTCGAAAATTCACAACCGTATTCTTTTCACTTGACTTAATAAATACAGAATTAGATAGAAATGGTTAGGTAAATTTAACTTCAAGGTGTGTAATATACACACTTTATAGTAAAGTGAGTGGAAAACGTGAACGTTTAGTTCCATTTGAAATCTTTTCAAGCTTACATACAATACCAAAGCGACACCTACGTACACCTGGATAGAAGTCAAATGTTTCCATTTGTAAAAAACCAGTTCGTTAGACAAAAGGTTTTTTTTTAATGACGATTCGAGCTAGAATCGGCTTTGAATCGGCATGACGCTTTTCGTCGATACCACGGATATTATATTATTCTTTTATTGTTTACTATTACTTATTACTTGGATCTCTTGAAGGTAAGAGCTAGGTAGTGGTTATCTAAAGCTGCATCATGCTGCATCGCCCCACTGAATTAAAAGCATGGAAATTTGAGTTCACGAACTGTGACCTAGTGAAGTGGGCTTGGTGAATCGAGTTATGCACCGTTGAACAATAACATTTTCTAATAGGTAATATTTGTTTTCCCCTAACTACTGATTGTAATGCACTGTCAAATATGGTGGTAAAATAAAACAAAAATATTATAACAAGCATATTATTATACCAAGACAAATTTTGGGCAATTGCGTCATTGGTTATATTACGTCATTTCGTCAATTATATGGCTATATATCTAAAAGTATTCGTTATCAGGGTCCGTAACCTGAAACTATGGAATCAGGGGAATACCAGTGTCTTGAGGTGAAATTTAATTTGATTCGTTTTCCTCATGGCTGGGGAAAACATTATCCTTATTGTTATCAAAACATATTGGTATCAAAACGTTGAAGCCTGTCGCTGTTTCGTCACACGCGTGGGTGGGAGCGATTCCTATAACTTAATACGTCGTGTAATATACTTACCACGAAAGAGAGATACAAGTGGAAGGGAAAATTGGGGCGCGCGTGTCAAACATATGACTTGTATCTCAAACCCAACGCCAGTTTTACCATACATACTATGTCATGCTCTACGTCTAACACACAATGAAAAATGCTTTATCTGCAGTTGTAGAGCCCACCAAATGAAGCATATTAGTCATAGACGCAGTTTCAATAAATAGACTTGACAATAGCGTATACCCGAAAGCGGCACACTTTTGCTGCAATCTATAAATCGTATAAATTTAATACACGTTATTTAGGTGGGGCTCCATTCCATCATCATTCGTGCGAAATTCTAAAATGTCAAGATTCGTTTGCTTTTGCAGCACAGCAATAAATTAGTGCACGCGCTGACAAAGACAAAACGTCATCGTCCTATCCTACTTACTCCTTTTTCTATTTGTATACACTTGTCTCTTTTATTCCCCGGATCTTGAGTTAAATGTCATATCTATTTGATGAATAATCTGAGATATCAGTTAACACATAAGGCACATTTTTAAATAAACGGCAATTGACATAAAAACCTTTATTGACACAGTAACTTTCAATATTTTTTGCCGACAGCAGTTCCGATACAATATTGTCAAGTTTAGCCACTTCCACTCTTGTCTATGTTCCGTGGTACTTACGACTAGACGTATTTGTACTGTTATGTACAAAACCACGCAGTTACGAAATATATCGGGACTGTGCAAAACGTTTGGTAGTAGAGACATGGGCCATACATACGATACCAATAAATAGTTCGAGAACGGGGCGTAAGCGCTAGGATCCATTTCTTTATCTTTCTGTTACCAATTATATTATTATTCTATTTCGGATTAGATCCGGACATGAATATTTTTTACAATCGGACATCCAACAGTTTCCCATTAAGTTTTTTTTTTTGGCTTCTTACGTAGTTTTTTTAGTTTAGGTTCTTACGTAGTTTTCTTAGTTAATGTTTGGCTTCGCACGGTTTGCGCATTTAGCCAGTGTCAAGTGTAAATCTATAAAGATTACACGTATAATTTTTTTATTTTGTCTTTGTAAAGGTTTGTGCATTTATCCAGTATCAAGTAGGTATAAAAAAATATATATGTTTCTTATTTTCACAAAAGGAAAGTGATAGAGCATTATGTGTAGGTAGCAAATCTTCGCGGTCAAGTAGTCATGACAATGTACAGTCATAGTCACGAGTAAAGTGATGGATTGCTTTACCGAAACTTCCTGGGAGTACTGGAAAAAATTGAAAACTTACACGTTTTTTGGGTTTATATAATTTGCCCACACTTGCGCACGTTAACGAACACTCAATGATTAATTTTCCACCAATATTACACAATATGAGCACTTGAAAAAAATACGAAACCAACAACGTCTCACTTTTGGAATCCCGCCGAAACTCCAGATCACAGATTAAAGGATACTTCTAATATCTCCAGATTATTGGCATAGAGCATAGAGTTTATTGTCTTTCGTTTTACTTTTCAGGGTATCATGACTCGAGATTTGGATCACACAGACGCGATCGCAAGTGTCACCGCTGGGGGCGTCGGCTTCTCCTACGCCAACATCAGGCTGAAGAGCGACAGGGGCTCCGGTCTCAACTACCAGATCGAGATCTACGTGTAAACAACGATTTCGAACCAGAGAGGGCGCTACTAGTTATGAATTAACTAGTCGTGGTAAACAAAAGATGCTATAATATGAAGTAATCCTATTATTGTAATTAATGCCGCCGAAAACAAAAGAACGGATGTTGTTAGAGTTTATTTTTAAAAATTTAGTTTATTTGTTTTGTTCTTCTTTTCACTCAAATATTATAATCAATACTCAAGTTTATTGCAACATATTATGTGTATATGTCGAGGTCTTATTTCATTGGATATTTTGATCTTATTTCTTATTTTGGTCTTATTTTATTTTGATTGAAAAGGTAAAAGTTATTTTAGCATACCTAGAGATTTTATTACCCAATTTAAATGTAAGTGTTCCCTCATGTTCCCTATGTTCCCTCATTGACTTGGTTTTCCAATTGTATATGGTTCGTCTCATACTCATTAGGTCAATTATGAATATAAGTGCGATAGATTTAACTTATTTGTAAACACAAATATATATGGACATAATAAAGTGTTTACTGTTTATGTTTGCCTTATAATTACGTATTTCATGCAGATATTATGATATATACCATAAGTTTTTATAATTTATATTGTTTTTATCAAAAAACTAGACAAACACTATTTAAGAAAGTTATAGTAGGTAGGTACCTATAACTAAGTCGCCAAGACAATTTTTCGTTCACCATCGTCTATGTTTACTTACATTGTTATTACAGACCGGTAAAAATTGTATTTGACATCGCATAGACGCCGTTTACTTTTAACAAATATTTTAGCCACTATTCACCTTTTAGTTATTAAATAAGCTTCCATTACTTCACATTACTTAAAAGCCTCTTCGATTAATTACTGCTGTTGTGGCAGAATGCTCTCATAATGTTACCATTGTTCGTTTAGTAATAAACACAATGGGCACTTGGGCAGTGCAGTTAAGGAAAATGGGAGGAAATCGTTTAAAACACGCTCCATGATGTCATTCAGAGTGACCACGAGACCTTAAAACAACAGGAAATGTTCATTAACATGTCAAGCGACGGCCACGGATAGCGTAAGAGTATCCTTGCCATAATTCTGTTCATTACAATTCTGAGAATGTGTTACTTGCTTGAGTCAGTTCGCTTTGTCTGAGATGTATAATGATTGCGATTTGGTCGGATAACCGTATACGCAAAACGGTCGCGACAGCTCATAACTCATACCGAGCCTCACTTATACGAGCTTAGGCTTTACATATTTGGAGGTTTTGTGAAAAATCTGTCCGTGAGTGGTATTTTTTATCCGATAGGACTGAATAAGCCGAATCAAACAGTATAGAGAGAGGTATAAAAACGCAGTTGAGTGACTGGTGTTTCAAGATTGCATTTACCTTTACTGAATGCGGTGGTAGAGTCAATTCACTGTCATGATAGTGCCCTTTTGGAGCACCTGTGAATAAAGATCTCTGATAACAACACCTCACCTGTAATCTTATATGCTTATTTGTAACGATACGTAACGTAACTTGTGCGCAGTATCTTATGGTTATATTATATCATTGTAATCTGTGGTATGCCAATACCGAAGCAAATTCTGCGGTTGGATTACTAAGATCATAAGCTCGAGATTATACACTGTACTAATATTGATAGGGTATAATATTATATTGGTAGGGTGCTTCCCAATAAGGAAATCACATAACTACAAATTATATGCAGATTTCAATGAAAATAGTACTTGTCATAGGTCATATTCCCACTTTCGATGGAACTTGAAATACACAGTGAATTATATTATTTCTAAGAAAATTTACTCTGTTTGTGATGGTTCACTAGTTCACAAAATGTAAGGGTCATGACCTGAATGTTCGCAGAAGTACTTGATATGAATGAAGCTTCGAAAAACAATATGTATAGCAAGGTCATGGCATTACGTAGATTATAGATAGTAACGGTAAAGCTACTCGTACAATTAATTCAATTATCCATTCGATCGAATCATTAATTATAAGAATACCTTCCTTGTAGTAATCTCAACAAGCTAATAAGTACGATATAAGTATAATGCGTTTTTTACCGACTTCAAAAAAAGGAGGTGCTTAATTCGTCAAAATCTTATTTTTAATTCTATAATTTAATATGTACGTACCTACAATGTAGCTGTAAATGTGTAACTTATGATGCTGCATTTGATATTATTTACTCATTTCATTACCGGCTTGTAAACTGATATTCTAAGTGCTGGGCATATATAACGATGATGAAAATTCAATTGGTTTATTGTTCACCAAAGAAAAGGAACACCATTTTACGCTACATTAATTTTATAAACAAAAGAGACATATTCATACTATATAATTAATGTGGGTGCGCAAGCTAATTATCTGTAGGCCGGCGCCGTCACGGATATTTTCTCTAATAAATTAACCGAGGACCCTTTGTATAAGGCGGGCAGTTTTCGGGATTTCGGCAAGAGGCGATAATGGGATACCTGTCATCATATGCCTGAAATTTATGCCTTATTACCTGTTGAATGTGCTAAACACACATGGGATCCTAAACGCAGTTCCCCGAACCAGTGTCGCTAGCTTCGTGACGGACCATTAATATTTACGCATTATGGACCTACAAACGCTTGCGGTTATTTTACGAGTTTATTTGTATTATGGTAAAAATTGACAATTTAGTGATCATACGTGTTTGATTTTCTTTCAGATGGATTTGTTCCAGCAACCTTGCGCTGGATAATTAATGATTAAACGAACTTACCTGTACGTGAAGTTCTATCATAATTATGCGAAGGCTTCGTCCGAAGGGATTAGCAATTATATACTTGTAGTACCGCCTGTGGATCGCCGTTCACGCACTTTATTTGAGAGTAGATATTTTATAAACAAAAGCTTCCTGCCCCTTGCCATACCTACCCACTTGCGTCATTTAGTTTAGAGGTAAAAATATTTCACCAATAGGGGTGCAATATGCTATGGTCACTGAAGGGTGGGAGGGTTGCTAATCCCTTCGGACGAAGCCTTCGCATAATTATGATAGAACTTCACGTACAGGTAAGTTCGTTTAATCATTAATTATACTCAGGCTTCGTCCTCGGGATTAGCAATTATATACTTGTAGACTTTTAGAGATTTCAGTGAAATATTTTGTTTTATGCCAAAAAATAATACAAATATACTTATTTTAATACACTATGATCAACATTATCATGAATATTCTAGTTATCATTGCGAGTCGCATTGACAAATAGTAAGTAGTAGCAAAAGAATCATGAGCATTGTCGATACGTAGCTTAGAATCAATATAATGTATCAGAAGAGCCGTTCCATTCAGC
Source organism: Hylaea fasciaria (assembly GCA_905147375.1). NCBI lineage: Eukaryota > Metazoa > Arthropoda > Insecta > Lepidoptera > Geometridae > Hylaea > Hylaea fasciaria. Next base: position 7,299,868 of record LR990201.1, read on the forward strand.
GACTCTTCTAATTTTATCCAGACTTACACCTAAGCTATGGCACGCAGATGTACTTTCGTGCCTTGTAGAGTGAGCTGTGAATATAATCGATCTCACTATCTCGTAAGGTTTCATTAATCCATCGACTTAAGTTCTGGGAGCCAACCGCGCTATGTGGTCTTCTAAAACCTATGAAAAGATACTCAGTATCTTTTCGTAGTGGACAGCTGTTCTCTGCATATACGTCATAAGGGCCTTCCCTGGGCCAATTTCTGGTTTTTCGTTGAAAAATAAGGTAATACACAGGTTTCAGGGGCGTACTTAGATGGTCCTTGAAAAATCCGGAATTTTTACAATTACTTGAGAAAAAAATGTTTAAATATTTCAATTAATCTTCCATAGGGTTTGTACTCTATTTATGTACAGTTAAGGACATAATGAGAGTAATAAGTTTTTAACGAATTTTTTCGAGAGGTAGTAACGTGTTTCGTTCGGGTATAATAAATTAACTTAGATTATTAATTAAGTACTATTGAGGTATTGTTTCTGATAATAAAAGGCTTTTATAGACTGGATACCACGGTTGAGTATTTGGCCATTTAAGGGTACAATGACCATCCCCTAGCCTTATACAAAATTATTTTTCTCAAGGTTTTCAAAATTATAGAAAATGGGGGAAACGTGTTAGAATAATAATCGACCCAGGAAATCGTAAATGCGTTGCATGCATAACATCTGGATATCTATGCCAAGACACATTTTTTACATATTCGACTAGAGAACTAGTCTATTTCAGGTACACCAAATGAAATAACAATTTCCTGATAAGCTAAGCCAGCTGATTTCCATTCTATATCAGGATGCACGCGCCTGGATTCTGCATCTGCCGTTTTGTAATCGGACGATTTTATATAAGAAGCCATAACTTGAAGCCTACGATTCACACCACTGCCATAAATTTCTAGTAATATATGTGAGGTGAGGGAACTGAATGCCCCCCATTCGGTTAATGTAGGAAATGACCGTTGTGTTGTCAATACGCAGGAGTAAACCAAAAAATGCTGCTTGAACTTCTAGCCAGTTTATGTGCTGGGGTAATTAATCCTGATCACTCCACAACCCCCTGGCCGTCTCCTCTCTACACGCAGCTCCACACCCCGTCTTAATGAAGCCGGCACACTACGTCTATGTTTACGTTTGGTAGAAATAATATTTAAATAAACAGCTTTAGGGGTTTTCAGTAAGCAGTATCGTGGCAGACATGGAGGTTACTAAGACCACTTTTTAGTTATAGCTTTCGCAGTGCCTGCACAGACACGAGTACAGTAATAATTGAAGTCATGTTATAAAACTTCCAAATATTAATAGCAAGCTTATTTTCATTTGGGCTTAGTTTGAGGCAATCCCTTAAATGACCTTCGTCTAGAAATAAGACATCTTTCAAGACGTCTAATGCTCCGAGACACGGCACTTGCGTCCTGCACGAAAGATGCCGTAAGCTACAATTTATGGGCCAATTCATCAGACTGTAAGAGCTCCATAAGCCTTATTCTATACCTGCTGAATAGGGACCTGACATTATATTATAAAATGTATCGACCAGTCGCTGACCTCATCTACACAACTCTATAAGTTAAGCTGTTAACAACACACATTTTTCGATATAAATAGTAGGTACTTTCTCTTGACACGTGTAGGTATTTATTTTGTTTGGAAGGTAAAAGTATGACATATTTTGACCATATTACAATAGATTCCTGTATTGTAATATGGTCAAAATATGTCATACTTTAGGACTTTTATCCTGTTTGGAATTTTTTACAGGAATATAGTTCATATTATTATGTTCGTAAATGCAAAAAGGTTTTGAGTTTCAAAAACATTTGGTATGTGCGCAAGTTACATAATTATTTTATTTTATCTCCCATAAGTATTGTAAATACTAAGTCCTTTCACTTCAATTTAAGTTATAAAAGTGAAACACCTAATCTAACCTTGTGCAGTGAAATTTAATTGTGCATTTATAATAAATAGTTACCGTTTATTCTTGATATTTCTCAACTCTGAATTTTTGGTAGCATTTATATGCTTATTTACTGCTACAACACCAAATATCAAATTAATATAATTATAATATAATAAATAATTACAGTCTGTGAACAGTTTCACAAACTACTTTACACAAATATCAAGTAGGAGAGCGATATCTACCTACTTATTTGTAAGCACTGTACCTACTCTAGCGATTTGTGCCATGCTAGTTCAGTTTCAAAGTGAGTGGTAAAAAGAATGAATATTTTACGTAACATGCTCGTATCAGTACAGCTTGATCTATATATAATGGCCTTTGTGAATATCTCGAATCTTTTTGTCGTTTGGAGTTTTGCCGGCTCCTTCATGTCCCGCTGTTGAAGTGCTGAGATAAATTACCTCTTTACTACATTATTTTTTTTTCCGCCAAGCAGTGAGTACTACGCAGCTGATAAGTAAACCTGGGTAACGTAGGTGTACTTATATTATTTTATGTTATATTTTCTTATGTAATGTGGCTTATATAATATCTAATGTAAAGTAAATATTCATCAAATTATTTAGAAACAGACAATAATCTAAGATTTTTTCTAATAGTTACCCAACCAAAAAATAAATAAGCCTATACTATATTGAGACACTTTCTTCCTATATCGATAATCAGAGTGTTAAATAAATGTGGCGGGTGTCCAAAAACGATATCTTCATATGAAGGTCAATCCTTTGATTCAAAGGTTTAGAAAACCTTTGTAATATTTTATAGGTATGTATGTATCACATTTTTAATGGGTAATAGGACACCGGAAATGCTAATCAATATTGAGAACAATGCTTGGAGGGTGCCACCCCGAGGCCAGCGCGGTGCAGACTGGATATTGGTATCTACGTCATAGATGACTATACAGTTACTTCTACGTGCTTTTGTACGTTGCAGTACTTCTACTGCGTGTTTTAACCTTTCTATGTAACGTAAAGTAATAAACCTTTATAGTTACCGAACACTGAACTTTATAATTAACAATGAACGTTACGTACGTACGTAGAACGAAAACTCCTTTCAAAAGAGTGTTCGCAGATAGGTATGAGTTTGAGGGTGTCAGCTTTATGTTATTTCTTATAAGGGGCGAATAACAAAAGGCTAACAACCAGCTCTGTATCCAACGAAGCAGTCCCACAGCAGTTCGGTGGGAAACTTTATTTCTGTAAGTACATTAAGCTATACAAGCTTTCGACTTACCCCGCCGCCGGACCGTTACTTAAAATTGCATCGTTTTGTTACGGGCTAAGTAAAGTAAGTACAGTGCTTAGTGGTACTGGTATTTGGACTGAGCTGAGGAAGTTAAATGAAGTTCAGTGTAATTACTCTCGGAGAAGCGGTTAACTCGGCTTTCAGTTATGGTGACAGCCGTCGCCGCCGCGCCGCCGTACCGACTCTACTTGAGACCAATATTAATAATGAAGTAGGCTCTTTTACAGCTGGAATGGGAAACACATATCTTGTGGAAAATTATATCGGCAACTAGATAGGGTCGAAACCGAATGTGCGGCTTTGAGCGTTTGTTCTTCCCATTCTCTAATAAGTTGTTAGGTATCTATATATAGGTACTACCTCTTGCTAAGATTCAACAACTACATCTAATCAAAGCTCGTTTTTGGTGTAGTATTGAAAGTAACTAATAAATGTTTTTCATGTTATCAAATAAGACATTATGTGATGTGACTGTTATAGGTCATAATAATATAGCCAATAGGAATGATCATGGAAATAAAAACATTTGACAAGTGATAAAATATGTTAACAAACAATCAACACCGATGCACTATAGCAGATACTCGGTACTCGTACATAAGTACCTACATATTTCATTACTATGATTATTTGAGAACATATTAAAATAGTTATTATATTTCCAAAACTATAAGGTTATATGAATCCTGTAAAGTCGATCTAAGTATAATTAGAATAAGCTCTACAGAGTCTACAGTCTACTCTATAGCATTGTTAACGGCGTTGGATTTCTGTGAATAAGTAAATTAAAATAAATTAAACAGTTCATTAAACTTAAGATAATTGATCATTGTTTAAACGCCTGCGGCAAGTTAATCGGCAAGCTGTAGAGAGGTATAATAATATATTCTTATAAGCCTGTAATTAACTTAGATCTACCAATTATTATCAAATTAATATTTAACATTTAATATTTATTTAAGCGGTCGAGTCTACAATATCAAAATCTTGGTAAATACGTACCTAATAATAAATACGTACTATTTCTTTTGCAGTTATCAGACTATCCTTTGGAATTATCTCAATAGAAATAAAAACATATTTTTTTATATTTTTCTATATATTTTCTATATATCTTTCATATAATTCAATAAAATTTAAACTATTTACATCTAAGCTGATTGAAATGAGGCTTAGCAGTGGGACAGAGACAAATGAATAAATATCGCTATTATAGTTACAAAATCTGAATCCCACTCCGTTCTATTTTTGTACAACGTATTAAATTATGTACCTACCTGTATAATACCTACTACAAACTAAATACCTCTAGTATCATTTATGATATGTATTCAACCACCAAAAAAATAATCAGAACAGTTATGCACTAAGAGCAGCTGCTCTCATTAATCTACGTGTCATAACCGGCTTATCTATCAACACGCCTGTTGAATTGCAGTAGCAATACAATACAACAATAACTTACATGAACAATCATGATTGCACGACACCCGATATTCTAAGCCACTTACTGATGCGCCACACGAACTATATGTCAAACAATTATGGAACTAAATGCGCTAATGGATGGCTGCTCAGAGTACATAGTATCCTAATCGGTCGCGGTTTAGGGAGCTAGTTAGGTACTTACATATAAGGTAGACATACCAATTAGGTACCACTGGCGTTAAATATACCAAAGGTTAATTTCAAGGTTCTCTGGTCTAGAGTTATTTAATTTTTATTTTAAAGTACCTTTGTTACCATCTGGTGACCAAGCCGTTTGGGGAAGACATGAAAATATCCATAAGTACCTACTAATTGTAAAATTCTAGTATTTATACAATCTGGCCCTACGGACTATAATAGGTTATACTCGTATAAGGTTAGTGTGATTATACCTACAATGTGTCGTTTTAACTGAACTACGTCAAAGCAGTATTCTACAAGCTAAATCGCTAAGTTTTATTCTGTGGCAAGGTCTTCTATACAGATATCGATAGATAGTTAACAGATTCTTTATAAACACCAAGCTGTATAAAACACAGAAAAGAGAAAATTATTCACACTTACAACCAGTGGTCTTATCGCTTAAAGCGAACCCTTCCAGACATTCTGGATGGAGAAGATAGACAACACTGATTATTATGTAAGTATATACCGCTGAGAGTCAGGACGTCCCGTAAATCTTAGAACACGTGGCAACCCTATACGGCTTTAGTCCGTAACAATCTCACTGTTTAAGTGTTCAGTATAATGCAATCTATTTAAATGCAGAGAACCTAGCGTGAGTTGGGACTAAAAGGATCTAAAGTGGGTAAGTATTATTGTTAAATTAATTCAGAACACACTTCTGCATGCTTTTGCTTAGGATGCATACCTACCTAGATAATACTTACTTGATACGATTGGATTAAATAGCCTTAGTGCACAAGAGAAGCAATTAGAAAACCCCCTTTTATGAAAGGTTGACACAAAAACATTATCCTCCTTCGGCAATCGGGATAAATATCCTTGTTCGATGAATCTTTTGTGGGCAGGGCGGGATTAGATGAGTGAAAAGTGCATGCTACGAGAGCCTTGGAAAATGTACCAGAAAACTTTTATGAAATAATTATATAATATTTTATTTTCTAATCATGTCAGCTCTAGAAATAATGCTTATTTCACTGTAAGGTGAGTAGAAAAAAGAAAATCAAGTAAGCATTAGGTACATCAAGCTAACGCGGAAATACCTCGAGAACATGTTACGAACCACGAGACACGTATGTGAGTCCTAGGTGGAATCTGGATAAGCAGTTGAAGACAATAATAGCAACCTCGGCACACCCAAACGCTGACATCTTCAAATGTAGTGTTTATTGCACGTTTGGTTGACATTCCATCGGCATAGGGCGCTGTTGGAGGCACGAACGCCGTCGTGTTTGGCCGTCGAGTGTGCAAACTTCGCTCAGCCGCATTTGCAATTCGTTTGCGGACTACGAAATACTCTGCACCCAACCAAGTCTTTTGTGTAACCGGATTTCTCGGCTAACGACCCAGATTCTGCATATTTATGTAGTTTGGTCACACACTTTTTCGTGTCTGTAAATGTCTGCTGCTGAATATTTAATGTCTATGCGAACGAGCGCTTAATCAATGTTGCTTATCCATATTATTCAAGTTACTGCATTTGTGTGCACAATAAGGCTTCTCATACTTACAACACGCTTTCCATTTTATTTGATGGTAAAACTTACATAATAAGTACAGTAATTTTACAATTTTATTTCAGTTCTATCCCCTTTATTCGGTTTAACTTGCGTCGCTTCTCGGTATACTTATACCTACATGGCTTTTACTTTGCTATCTTGTTACTTATCTACTTCGTCTAGGTACAAATTAAACATTCAATTCAACGCCATGATCTTCATAAACAGTCAAAGTAAATTACGAAGTACGAATTATCCTAAATAAATCTTGTAGAACTGTGCAATGTGCTCAGTGTGCACTAACCTACCTACTATATACAGCTATTAGTTTAATTGAAATATCATGTTATATATTTAACCTTCTAATATGAAAAAACTGGCAATACATATACCTAAACCATAATACACAAGCAGAGACGGTCTCACTGGTGCGGCTGGCAATGTTAATTTGCAACTGTGCTTGTTTGTGTGTGATGAACGAGTATATACAGCGCGTGAAGCGAGGAGCAAAGTAAAACCAACTTAGAAAAATGTTCATAATTTTTACACAGAGGGCAACGCGAGAGAATTCAAGATTAACAATTGCCCTTAGCCGGGGAACGAGAAAATTAACTTTTAAATGTAAATTTTACGAGGAAGTCATAACGTGAAAGCTGCCGCGGTTAGCTCTGATTTATTGCACTTGGAATTGAAAGTGTTAAAGGAGTTGCAATCTGAAAAAAGTTTTAATAGGTAACCTCTTTAAAGAAAAATAAATCATGATTATAGAGCGAATTTAACTTTCGCAAAGTTGTACAACATTTAGGCTCATCTCCTTGAGAGCCTGTTTAATGATGACGATTACCGTTAATAACAAAAGTATTAATGCGCTGTGAAGTGCCCAGACTACAGATAATTACGCTTATTTATTACGCCATTCCATCACTAGGTAAAGCCTTCTTTCAAATTTTCATTCTAGTTTTGTGTTCTTCATGCTCAAGTTTATGTCAAGTAATACCAACCTAATTTTACTATTTTTATCGGTTAATAAACGCAAAATAACTAACTGCAGAAATGCCATGATACAACACGGATCACTTTTAAAAATCCACTGAATCCAAAAATAGCTCTCGCGAATAAAAAACTAAAAAAATAACTTTAAAAGTATGTATTTCAAAAGAGAGAAAACATTTTGAATCAAGCTACAAATTTGACGACGAAGCGCAACATGCAAACTCGTAATAGAAGTTAGAAATTCATTTCAGAAGAAAGCAATCGCAGCTTAACTCTTTAGGTGGTAAAGTTAGATGGAATAAAACTCCTAAGCGTTGACGAATGGTGCAGGGTAACGAATGTGTACAATCAAAACTTGGGTAAGATTCATTGCCACAAATTTAGCAAAAATATGATCCGACGCGAGTCAAAGAATTTCAGAACGGATATGGCTCAGAGCGGGTGCTGTAACTTCCTAAACTTTTTCATTTCCTCTCTAAAATATAAGACGAGGGAAAGTTTTGCGCATAAACTATTCGCTTACAATATTATTTTGGTTTACTTGCTATATTATTTTGGTTTTAATTTATGCTTGTTTCTGTTCTCTTCGGCCGGTATCTATCTAGTGGTAATTTAGTTATGTCGACGAAATTAATTTCACGAACTGTTTAAAGTTGAGATTTTTTACGTAAGATGATCTATCCGTACCTACAGATTGGTGAGTTTGTCAACCTATTGTTTTGTACTGCAATTTAAGCAGAGCGCAATAGATAATGTTGGCTGCAATAAACAGCGAAGTAACAAGTATCGACTTTACTCGTAACGCCACAATTTCGATACCGCCGCCATCGCCTTTATTTAATGGAGGCTCCTTATATAACCGGAAGCACTCAATTACGGTATAATCAAGGCGTCCGGCAGGAGACCGATGGGAGTCCGCGTTCGCCGCTCGCCGAAATGTCGCGGCTTTAATGCACGACTCATTCATTATTTATTGAAGTACGAATCTCACTTCCAACGATCCACCCTGTAATAATTTCATCAGCGAAAAGTTTCGAATGAAAAATAAGGAGAGAACACACAATAAGCTTATAGAACCCAACTTCATCGGATAAAATGTAAAGTATACTCTGGGATTCAAAAATTAATTTGTGTTCCCTTATAAACACAGTCCGGCGAATATTATTTTATATTCAGCTTTTCTCTCGGTGCGAAAGGCTGTTTGTGTACTCTATAGCAGTGAAGCAAGAGCTCGTCTGCCAGCGATTGGAAAAATAAGCTATTATTTACGTAGTGTATATTTTTTAGCACATCTACGTAAATCATAGGGATAAATTATGCAATACTTATGTGTTGCATAAATATAACTTACTTATGTGTAGAGTACACATAAGCATATTTATGCACTACAGCTGTGTTTTGCTACAACTCTGGATTGGAAGTCGACCTGAAAGGTCGTGTTAATACCTAGGGTACATTTCACGAACTATAATTTTATTCCCATAATGAGTAAGGTGCAAAAGTGAAAGTAGGAGATCGTTCGCAAATTAACTTTGTTTTAATAAATTTTAGAAATTACTAGTGTACTTTTATTGCATGTTGTTATATTACATAAAGACATTCATAAATCTTTACCTATACTTGACCTATATACACCACAGCGCGCTTCTCACATTACACATTTATATAACTTTCAATATGAAACCTTTGCGGTTTCGAATACTCATATAAAAGCGCGTCAACATAATATCGCTACAAATCCGTCACCGCATAATTAATTATTATAGCTACGAGTACGAGTGCGATAATATTCCACGGTGTTATCGCTTGGCGCTCGTCACTCGAACCGTTATTACTTTATCCGTAATCAAACAGTCGCGAGGGTGGCGCTCGATTGAAGGACGGTAACAGTAGCTATTTGTTACATATTGTGTTGGTATTTCATTTATCACGGCGATTCAATTTTCGCATCGATTAATCATTTAACAATGCGGGCAGTGGACGGACGGCCCGGCTGGACGAGACAGTAGGTCCACCATTGAAGGAAACAATTTAGACACAATGGACACCTACACACACATAACTGGTTCACACACATGTACCTACTCGCGTAACACTCAGGTAAAATTTAATTAATTATTTTTTTTTTTTCATTTATTTAATTAAACAGGGTTTTGTCTTAAAAGAACATGCCACCCTTATAGCGAGAACTAAACATTAATAGGAGTTCTTATAATCTAAGTCTTACAGCAGCCATGTACAAATCAAATAGTTTTCTGGCATCATCTGATTGAGGTTGAGATAACATTGCGTTACATCCGCCTACCTGCCAGAAAACGTGGTCGTCATTGAATAGGTCACGGCGTAGGACGTCGTTCCTGGCACATTCCATTATAATGTGAAACACATCTTCAGTTATGCCACATTCCTCACAGTTTGGAGTGATTGTTTTTCCCATCATATAGCCAAATTTATTCATAGGTATGTGCCCAGATCGAAGCCTAACAGCTGTAACTATCTCATTTCGTCCCATGTTAGCCCGTAAAAACCATGGGGAACGAGGAAGTGAAGGCTGCACCGTTTTATACCAGATACCCTTCGATAAAGATCGTTCATCGAAGTATTCTGACCAAATTTCAAAAGCACACTTTTTAACATACGGAATTAATTCACAATAAGTAGGTAAACAATTAAGTAACTCGCCATCGATAGTAGCTTCCTTTGCCAATCGATCCACTTCTTCATTTCCCATTAGGCCAACGTGGGCTGGGATCCATTGGATTTTAATACATTTGTTCATACTTCTCATTTGGTTAACGCTATTAATTAATTTATATGCTAATGGAATGCCCCGAAAGCTAGAACCACTGACACATCGAGCTAGGTGAAATATGACGCTCTTGGAATCAGTAAATATCACGAATTTATGAAAGTTGATCGATTCTATATAAGATAAAGCTTCGGTTAATGCTATGAGTTCCAGGTTCATTATACAAATTTTTGCACGTATTTTAACTTTCATATAGGTACCAGTCTCAGCATCCAAAAAGGCGCCACCTCTTCCGTCATTAGTCAGAGATCCATCGGAAAATATTTTATAAAATTCGGAATATTTCTCACCTAGATATTTTCCACATTTAAGTTTAAGTTCAAGAGGGTTATACTGTCGTTTAGGTTTATCTATAATTTTAATACTAGGTTCGAGTACATCACGCAGATTAATATTACTCACCCAGGTTTTTAAGCTAAATATTTCTAATTTTGTACTGCTATAAATACTATTAAATTTAAGAATGTTATGAACCGTTACTAGCAAAGGTTTCTTTTTTCGACTCCAGTATGGTACTCGTAACAGATAGGACAGGTCATCAAGCAATTCAATAACAACATTATCGCTTATGGATTTACACTTCAGCCAATACCTACTTGCCAAGTAATGCCTACGCACAAATAAAGGTGGAATACAGAGCTCTGATTCCATGACATGGATAGGGGTACTTTTAATAAAACCTCCAATGATCCTTAAAAATTGGTTCTGTATTTTATCTAGCTTAGAAATTCTAGTACGGCAACAGTTATCATATAAGAAACTTCCGTAGTCAAGTCGACTACGAACTACAGATATATAAAGCCTTCTAAGATGTGTAGGGTGAACTCCCCACATTGAACCAACCAAAGCCTTAAACACGTTAACGAACTTCAGACATTTTTCACGTGTTTCATTTATGTGTTTTGTCCACCTGAGTCCCTTATCCATCCATAATCCTAAATATTTTACATTTTGTACAATTTCTAATCTAGTGCTATTTATTTCAATATTCAAAGTATCAGTAAGGAAGCCTCTTTTAAAAATACACAGTTTGCTTTTATGTGGGGAGATGTCCAATCCTACCTTGGCCAGCAATGAACATAATATTTTTAACGATGATTCTAGTTGACGTCCCCCTTGTGTTATATTTTTACAATGGAGGTATACCACAAAGTCGTCCGCGTATTGTGATATGAATACATTATTTTCTACCGACTTACAAATATCCATTGTCGCAATATTGAATAATATTGGAGATAAAGGGTCTCCTTGGGCCAGGCCCATACTAGTAACTCTAGTCAGAAAGTCTTCACCGACTTTTATTTTCAAAATTCGTTCGCTAAGAAAGTTCCACAAATAGTTGCAGATTTTAGGACCAATCCTAAGTTTATTCAAAATAGTTAAAAGTGCCGCTACGTCAACGTTATTATACGCATTAGAAACGTCTATAAAACATCCAATAGTTGAATGACCTTCAGAAAATCCAACTTGAATTCTGGTTATCAAGGGACTTAAGTTATCCACACATGACTTAGTTTTTCTAAATCCAATCATATTAGAAGAAAATAAATTATTATGCTCAAAAAACCATTCTAATCTCTTATTTATAATAGAATGAAACATTTTGCATAAACAAGATAGTAAAGATATCGGACGTAATGAAGAAAGTTCATTTGGGTCTCGCCCTGGCTTCAGAATAGGCACTACACCTATCGCCCGCCACTGCGTAGGTACAAAACCGGTTGATAAGAATCGATTGTATAATAGTAACAATATTAGCTTACCATTCTCCGGCAAGTATTTTATCATGGAGTAAGTAACACCGTCACATCCAGGAGATGTATCCTTGGCTTTAATACACGCATCAAGCTCCTGAATGGAGATTTTAACATCTAGTTGAGAGTTGAAATTTTCAAAATTAGGGTGGTTAGGGATGACGTAATCTGGGGTAAGAGAGTGTAGTAGATTTGATGCTTGAGATTGACTAATATGTTGTTGATTATATCTGTAGCCTTTCACCCACCTCATACGTTGCCACATCTCAGAAGAAGTGGTTTTTTCATTGCAAGATGAGCAGAACTTGTACCAACTATTACTTTTCGCCTGACGAATAAGTTTTTGTGCTTCACTTATTTTTTGTTTGAGTAAGTTTAAATTATGTGGAGTTGGGGTTTTTCTAAACTGTGATAATGCTAATCTCCGTGCTGCCACTGCTTTAGATAGTTGAGTATTCCAGTAGGGTTTCGGTTTAAAATTAGACTCAGGATTTTGGTTAACCTTCATGAATGGAATATGATTATTTGCGGCTGTATTTAAACCTTCCAAAAATAAATCATAACATTGTTGATTATTATCTATAGTGTGTATTAACGTCGTATTAAAAATATTATATAAGCATTTAGTGTAATTATCCCAATCCGCTAATTTATAATTTCTAATTTTATGTGGTTTTAAACATGAATAATAATTGGAGCACATTTTTATAACTAAATGGTCACTACCTAAGTTTTCTTGAAGTACATTCCAATTGAATTCTAGGGCAATATCTGATGTTATTAACGATAAATCTGGAGCTGACTTCTGTAAAATTCCATTAGCTAATTTAATTCGTGTTTCACGACCATCATTTAAAACTACAAGGTTACTGTCTATTAAAGAATCAAATATTATTGAACCTCTGTAATCCGTTTTTTGAGACCAAGTAGAATGGTGCGCATTAAAATCTCCAAGTAAAAGGGAACGTCTAGTAAATAAAGAAAACAAATTATTCCAGTCAAGTTGACTCGTGCACATCGATGGTGAGCAGTAAATAGAAACAATGTTATCAATTGACTTGCAGTTAAATATTTTAACCCAAACAACTTCAATATTTGAGTTAGTCAAGTGTAGGTGAGATACTTGAGATTTAATTGACCTATGAGTAATTATAGCCACGCCCCCGTATGAGTCAGCCCGGTCCGAGCGATACACATTATATTGACTTACTATAAAGGAGCTGTCCGGTTCTAACCACGTCTCGTTGATTGCAGCGATATGAATTTTTTCCTTTAATAGTAACTGTTCAAAACATTGCAATTTTGGCCTAATACTTCGGGCATTCCACTGTAGAATGTTCAGATTAATTAACTTTGTACTAACCATTAAGATTGATTAGTCCGTGTACTAACTTAGACATAGACCAATCAGACATATTATCTACCGCCACTACTATGAACCACTCAACACACAATCGAATAACATTCTTCATCTTTGTTTGAATATCAATATCTTTTAAAAATATAACTTCTTTAATTCTGGACAAGAGGACCTTGAAAGTGACCTTGTCGGGTTGTGGTTCATCTGAACTCATATTGCACTCTGGTTGATTTTCGCTCCCAATTTCCTCTTCTAACATAAAGCCCCATTCAGGAATTTTGTTAATACCGCTATCTGGCACCTTCTTTTTCGGTTTTCTCTTCTGCTGTCTTGTTGGTATAATAGCACTCTTTACTGACTGAGTATCCGAGCCATCTAATATGACGTCATCAATCACGAGAGGTTTTGGTATTGTTTCCAATCCTTTCGACGAAGTAACTACTTGCATTTTGGCCTGCCGGTTTGTTTTCACCTCTGCTGGTTTGATAATAGGGGACACTGCATACATTTGCGACGCTCTGATGTAGGTATAATTATATTCCGCCATTATGTCTCTTATCGACTTTTCTTTTAAGTAGGCAGGGCATGTTTTTGTCATAGCCATATGGCTTCCTGAACAGTTTATACATTTAAATACTTTAGTGTCACAGTTTGCATGGTCTCCGCTGCACTTAGGGCAAACTTCTTTTTTAACTGTACATGTCCTCACAGTATGACCAAGTTTCCAGCAGAGGAAACATTGCGTTACTGGGTATACATAGGGTTCGACTAAAACTTTCACATCATGGACGTAAACAAAGGAAGGTAAGTAGCTCCCTTTAAAACAGAGGCGGACGGACTCGGACGGACTCCATTTTTTTTCCTTGCTATTAATGTCTCTGTTACGACGGTCAAGCCTTTTCAGCGATATGAGTTCCACAGATTCAGAGCACGTGATGTTATTCATAATTTCTTCCTCTGATAGGTCTAGATCAACATCCTTGATGACGCCAAAGGAATTACTGACCTCCGAAAGTTTATTGAATCGCCATCCTTTCTTTTGTAATAACTCATTAGTGATTAGACATTCCATACTCTTTTCATTGTAGAATTGGACTCTTACTTTGTACGGGTTCAAATATTTAATATTTTGAATATCGGATATTCTCAGGTCTTTAAATAATCGCGCTAATGCGAATTGTTTCGGCATAAGTTCTTGGCTGGATATATAAATTTCGGTTTTTCTATTATCTTCTAGTTCTTCGCTTGCCTTGCTATTTCCTTCGTGTCGCGGCTTCTTAGTTTTTCCTTCTACTATTTTCCACTCTTCTTCCTTATTCTCCTCTTCTTCACGACTTCTCTTTCCTGATTTACCCAAACTTACTTCCATCTCTTCTATTTCCGTCACACTTTCTTCGATAACAAACTCCATTATTTAGCTCGCGTGAACAAAGGGCCCGCGCAGGAAGCGCCCGCGCTGCTCTTATCTATCGCGCGCCTACCAAGTGGAGAAACTTTTAATCCTCGTAAGCGTCTACCTCGCTCGCGTACCGAAACGAGAATGTTAATTAATTATTTGTACGTTATCACACTTCATGTTTAATTTATATCAATTACTCAACGTGAAATTAACTTTATAAATTATAACAGAATTGAGTTTAAATGCGCAAATTGAAATTTCACGTTCACAGTAGGTATATTATTTAACTTCGTACACTGAACATAGGAATAAGGGCTTTATATCTTATTTGTAATTGTACATTTTAGCAAAATGCGAAAAAAAATGTGCGATGTAAAACAAATCAGCTCAACAGTAATATCACATCCATTAATTTGCTTAAACTTAACCATACAAAAGTAATTGGGTACATATTTCAAAACAACTATAAATCAAAGCTTTGATTTTCTGCAGGGCATGGAAAGTGTTCATAGCAGAGCAAAGGGGCATACCCTACATTTAAAATTCACTGAAACCATTATTTATTTCCTAGTTGGCGTGAAGAACCAGCTCGATCGCAATATCTAGCGGCAATACTGCGACTGTGATGCTTCGATCACTACATTATGTAGCAGACAACATAAAATGTCATCAGAGTTTAGAATCATTATTTTTGTAATTTTTTTTCAATAAGTAGATATTAGGTAGGTAGTTCAGGAGAACTACTTTGGAATTACAGTTTGGACTTTATATGAATTCTAGACAAATCTTATTTAATTATGGTTATTCAAATTGTAGGTGATATTATCTTCGAAGCGTGTTTAATTTGGTTGGTTGTTGGCTCGATTAGAAGTTCTGAGCCGTTGGAACGTCCAAAGAGCGAAGGAGTCTATACAGATTTCCCCAAATTGGAGAATCACGTGGATCCGTGTCGAAATCTGAAGGTCGAGCTTGGGTCAATCGGACTGATACCTTATTGAGCAAACCATAAACTGGGATAATATTAAGCACTGGATGCGATAAAACGGCGCTTACGACCACACAACTCGATGACATCAATAAAACGGCTGCATCACCCATTCTCTTTTTTATGTGACACTCACAATTTATATGCTTAAGGAGTGTTTTTTATTTTATTGCTATCCAAATAAAATATTATTCGCATTCAAATACTGTATTGAACGAATTGCCTTTTAATACAGAAAATTTAAATAGACTGTAAATGTTTCGGCTGTGAAACGATGTTGGTATTTCAGATGTTGCATATAAATAGTCCATCGATTTAGTTGGAATATTGCCTTGGATTGGTATAGTTTTTACCTAAACGTACTTCTATGTTCTACCCATCATTGATCGAGCATCACTGACTTCGACGCTATCAAATTCTGATTATATTTTTCACACTCTTAAAGTACATAGAATACCATTTCAAAATTAAGCCGAAATACTCAATACCTCGTTCATGCACGCTACTGCTGCTCAATGTACTCGTAATTTTCTGTTCATTCTCTATTTTTTGTGTCTATAAATAATATTTGGGATAAACGTGTTTTGTAATATTGTATCACTGTATTGTACATACAATGTGAAGAGGGATACTAAAAATATTGTGTTACTGAAATAAATCGAAAGAGTAACGGCACTAATTTAAAAGGTTCATTTACAGCTTACCTCCCGCTGGAACCGAAGCGGAGGCAACTATCCAAATTGCCCGGCAGTCCTAATGGCAGTTTCCTATAACACTTTTGAACACAAATTACATTATCGATGTTACAATTAATATGCATCGTTACTTTGAACTTTAGTTAGTGGGAGTGAGGTGAAGCAAGTTTTAATAAGGGTCTCTCTGGGTCATTACAGCTCCTAGTGGTAATTGTGAGAGGCGGTGCGGCGGGCCTACACTTAACGTACCTTCCTATAGGGTTGCCAACTGCCATGAGACTTGGTCCGTGGCGCGCTACCTCGTGTCCCGCTAATCCGAGGTTCAAAGTCGTAAAGTTAGTGAACACTTTGCTTCGGCTCTAAGTAACAATAGAACACAATGACGTTAGAATATTATTCAATTTCAAATATTTTTGTCAGGCCAGTCTAAAAGAAAAGATTCAGCAAACATTGATATGTTTGCTGAATCGCACTCATCCTAAATACATTACCTTGTTCTCTTGTAGTTCAATCTACTATTGTACGAGATTGAGTATCTATTGAGGGCACACGCAGTATACAACGTCCTCGCATTTCAGCTTTATGTATTTAAAAAAAAAGCAGTTTTTCTTATAATACCTACCCTACTTACCGTTTACGCACGAGCAAATAATGAAATCAGAATTAAGTATAAGGATCAAATTACATTATTGCTAGGACTGGCCATGTATTTGGGATCCAAAAAATAACTTTAAAGGAGCATTGTAGGTACCTACAAATATTAAATCTAAATTTTAGTTCAGCTAACAGCAAACAATTAGGTCTCCGGTGACCCTGAACACGAGAGGTCCCGGAGGACTTCACAGCAGTTATAGCATCCCTAACTTAACGACACTTCTGACGCGGCCACTCCTTACTGCTCTCCTTTGTATTTGGATGGCTTTGTCAAATAAAATAAATGGAAGTTCCCGAGCGCCAGTAATAAAAACGGCTAACGCTTTTTAATAACATTATTTGCATTTTAATTCGTGGTTGCTCTCACTCTGTTGACGAAACAATTCGGTATTGTTGGATATCAAAACAATACTCAATATTGAAATAAAACTGCCTGAAGTATCCTAAAATAAAGTATGCATCAGAGGTACTTAACACACAGAATTAAACCTTGACCGTTTTACCACAAGTTTAAATCAGAGTTAAACAGATGTTTCTAAAATGTCGTTCGATAAAATCGACGTCTATCACTCGCGTTAAAAATTGTCTGACTCAATCCTGGCAGTCCTAATTATTTTACATAAGAATGTGTTATAGAGTAAGAAAAAGCGAGGGTTAGACGTCGATTTGTGGAGAAAATATTTAAACACATCTGTTCAACTCTTGTGTAAATCTTTTTTTGTAATACCGTGAGTATCGCGCGGTCCAAACAAAACCAACCAAATTATTACACACGCGTGAGCGACACGCGACTCGGCCACTTAAATACACGATGCGATTAAACACGTTGAACAAATCCCAAAAGAACCTCTATCGAAAATTGTATAAATAAAACAACTCAATAGCGAGGTACAAAAGTATATAATTCCAAAATCAAAAGTCCTGAAGCAGGTGCCAAATCCTGCGAATAATGTCACCGCGATGCAGGAAATTAGCTCTCGTTGGTCAACGCCATCTATTATATCAAAGACGAATTACTACTGTCAACCAACGACATAACGCTTTCGACCACACGTGTTATGTAAACTTTTAATTTTGAAGTCAGTATACATATAAAATGTTACTGTAACCTCTAAATCCAATCCAAGATAGTGTATTGAATTTCATGCAGTAGGTAAATCCATGATGAAAATGCACCAATGTCCAAATAAATTGTTTAGTGCGAATCGTATTTTTATATGCATAAAAATATTTTCAGCGTAGGTTTTTTAAGAGGAGTTTTAAATAACCATTATTTATTGGTTTTTTTTTTGTGAGACCAAATTGAAAGCATCGTATAGATCAAATTGGTCCCAATGCTTTTAACGCCATTTGAATTATTTAAAACGGCAGCCATCCCAATATATTTGAAATAAAATAAAGCACTTGAGGGAGACATAAACTTCGTTATCGTACTTAAATAGGTACACCAATTGAGCTATTTTCCTTCAAAATCCCTCTTTTAATGTGACCTGTGGTGACGTTCCCTAAATTTCATAAAAGGAAAAGCCCAGTGATAATAATGAGTAATAATTATTTCACACTGCAGAAAGAGTGTGAGAAAGAGAGGGTATGGTATGGTTATTGGGTAAATCACCCTCGTCAGACCAATGCGGGTCGGATGATGACTATAGGATGTCGCAAAATAATCTTCTCTTTTTAAACTATGCTAACGTACACGCGTTCCGATCGATGGGAGATCCGTTCATAATTTATTTAACAATTATTCTTAAGTCTACGCACAGTCGACTAGAGAATTTTGTACTTCCTACTTGTATTATTATTGCAAATGTCTAAGATTGCAAGCGCCCTGAAACAAACTGGACCTTCTGCCTCCTAAAAGAAATGTTGCAAGACTTGTCAACCAATAATATCACGCCTATGTGGCTTCAACCACACTGCGCCGTTTTATCTACCTGGTAAAAAAAAGAGTAAAGGTAAATTTTGCAGCTGACATGCACAAAAATAAATTCGCAGTTTCCTGACGTTCAAACAAAACGGACAGTTAGCAAAAAGACAATTATTTGTATGAAAATATTCAGAACTATCTTCTGCCTACGGTTTGAACAAATATTTTTCGGTTTAAATTAGTGTAGGTGTTAGGCTATTTAAATATACTTGTACAGGTATAAACCATAACTATTGGTAGCGGCTTATTAGATTCGATTTAGTTCGTTTCAGTTTAAGTTTTTACTTTTTATTTATTTTTTAACTACTCTTTCTAGATACTCTCACAACAAAAACTTTCTTTAAGTAATTATAAAATATGATATAAAAATGCAAGAGTGGAACTGACTGCATTATGGAACCGCGTTTTTAGATGCACGGTTGATATGAGGACTGAACAGGCCAACAAACACAGATACCAACAGATACCAACCAGATACCAGATACCAACAAACACAGTTTTTATATGTATTTGTACCTATAATTACCTATTCACATGATGACAAATATGATATTATGATGTTACTATAATACTATGATCATTTTCTCGTTTTTAATACTTTTCAGTAGGTAAGTATATTTAAAAGTTGTTTTTTGTTTTGGCGGCATTATAAGGCACACATATACCTATTTTTAGGTTAATAAATGATACGAATCGGTCCAGGAATTTCGAAGAAGAAGCAACATAAAGCAATAAATAAGGTTTTTATAAAACAATTTTTATTCAAAATGCTTAAGTATTATCATATTACATTATGTTTTATGTTAGTAATATTGGCAAAGATATAAAGTATCATATTGTATTTTCCCCACATTTTAAGAGCCAATCATGACTTTAGGCTTTGAAAGTACCTACACTTAAAGCAGACGTAAGCCCTTAAGCTAAGTTAAAATGGGCTCATCTCGCAAGTTGGCCTAAATAAAACAAATGAGCAATTGCAATCACGGAGGCACGTGACACCGCTCGCCGCCGTGTCTAATGTCCCGTCGATCGTAAGCTCACGAGTAGGCGAGTCGCCTAATTCAATCTAAGGCAGCTCTACGGAATACTAACGAGAACCTAACTACAGAAATATCACATATGTGAAAGCACACCCACTTCACTTTGTAATATCTACAAATAAACCGGAAATGGGTCCTTTCGGGTTAAGAGTGTATGTCCAATGTATGTGCATACCATAAATAGATGATATTTTTGGTGAAAATATGTTTCTCAATTAGCTTTTATAAAATTCGGTAGAAAGACAGAGATCCAAATGAGAACAAACACCATCGTTATATTTTCAATCATATTTCACCATAGCACGATTAGTATTTTCACCCAAATATTGTATTGTCATCGACCGGCAAACAACTGAATTGAACAACTGCAACTTGCAACAAACAAACGTTCATACAGCCATACTAACACAGTGAACTAACTAGCTGGCCTGACAGACGTAGTCCTGTCATAAATGCATGAGAACATGAATTAAGTATCAGTTTTCTCTTGTGTTAATGATTTTCACCCATGTTTTAATACTCATATAATGCTATTCGGAACGGAGACGAATCCAACAAAGCTAAGATCATAAACATCGGTTCAACCATTCTTATAGTTAGTTAGTTTTAGTACTAGTTAGTTAGTTATTATAGTCTTAACAGTTATAAATTCGAGAAAAAAGAGTTCACAAGCCGATAAAAACTGTTATTTTATTAAACTCATGTGAGGCTAGCTAAACATTAATTTATGATTATGACCACCCATGACTATTGCTGGAAAAAATATATAATAGTAAGAAGCATTAAATTACTGGAGTTTCTCGAGACCTTTGTTAATTTGTAAGAAAAGAAAATTCGTTCTCATAAACAAGACCTTAGGGAAAACTGAAGAGTTTATCTGAAACTCTGAAACATCTCAGATCTTTAAATTCATACAAATCTCTTTACCGTTTTGTTCAGATCTAAAGCCCATCACACTACATAGGCGCAATATCATCGGTCTCGCTTTTTTGCGATACATCTGCTTTTACATAACAATGCAGGCCAGGCACGCCTTTTTCCCGTTGGGGTAGACATATACTATACATTATACATCTTTCCACATGCTACAATCCAGACCCACATCTGTTTTAGTAATTTTATATTGGGACACACTACTGCGAAATTATCGCCGGGTCGCAAAACAAAACACGGTACCCTAATGTTTCCCAGTTCGCAGTAGGTAGGTTAGGTATGTAGATTTTGGAATAAAAATGTTTTTACGGCTCCCGAGCGGCGCGTCTACGGTGGCCGACAACCAGTCCGCTGTCGGCAAGTAAGTATTGTGGAATGA
The DNA here is from genome assembly GCA_905147375.1 of Hylaea fasciaria. Taxonomy (NCBI): domain Eukaryota; kingdom Metazoa; phylum Arthropoda; class Insecta; order Lepidoptera; family Geometridae; genus Hylaea; species Hylaea fasciaria. The sequence continues at coordinate 7,321,225 of LR990201.1, forward strand.
TTAATTGTTCTGTAAATTGAATTCACCGTGATAAATGAAATATCCGCACAATAGGTAATAAATTACGCTGACCCGCCTGGGCGTAAGATGAAACGGTTTGAAAGTAGGTACGGACGGATGTAACAGGATAATAGGTAAAACACAACACACGTTAAACACCTGCCCGAAGGATTGTCGGCGCTTTAATTCGGCCGGGCGCGAACGGTTTTGTGAAGCTGTCTGCCGCAAACGTATTGCCTCGCAGCCGCCGCGCGCCGCCGCGTCGCACATTCGCGGCGCCAATGCATGTAAATGTAAACAAGTCGGTTTATTACGGCAAAAAGCTGCTGCAACTGATTTATTTTCTTCACCTCCAGCCGTGAATTCATTTAATATGATATTGTATGTTTTGCTAGAGGAGCGTATGGAATAAACGGACTTAGCCCAAACTTAGTTTTAACGTAAGTGTTTTGGGGCTCATCTCGGCTTAGCTTGGATAAAATGTGATTATTCGAATTGGACTTGTCTCGTGGTATTGCAGGTTTGAAACTTAGAGAGGTTTCAGTCGAATATATGAATATTTAATAATAATACGCGAGTGGTTACGAAGTTACGCCATAGATGTGAGAATTGTAGATATGCTTAGGTTGTGCATCGGAGTTACGTTAAGCCCCCTGGGATCGGTGATCAGTGTAATTACTAATCAGTAAACTCGGTGCCAGCACGACGACGAGCGCCCATTGGGACGAGACATTGATTCATCCAGCCAGAGCAGTTCCTCCAGCTGGTTCGGTTGCCGCCACACGCTGTACGTACTCCAATTATTTCACTTTATAGACAAATTCCGGCCTGAACAAAGTATAAAACGTTCTTAATATGCAATTATGATTGTGTAATATGGGTCGAACATTGTGAGAGAGGCAGTCGAGGCGCACATTTATTGAACAAAGCGGCAAGAAAAACGACGGCAACAAGCGGCGCCGGCTGTTCTAAATTGCCAACACTTCTGAGCTGCGAGCGTTTACTGGAGTTCACTCTACTTCATTATTTGTTACATTACATCGATCCGGGATGGAAGAAAGGTGCCACCTATAAAAAGTGCCGATAAACCCGCTCGAATGAAAATGCTATATCCTTATTATTACGGTCGGCCAGTTGGAACATAACAGCAGACTTTAGGTACAATAATATACACTCTATTTATAGAGCCACCAACTAAACCCGCATTTAAACAATATGCTCTGCATTTGCGTCGCCGCTGCCTATTTCTAGAGAATACTAATAATTGTAGTTAGTTAAATTATACAGAGGTTTAGTTTAGTTATTTCAGCTTATTTTGGGAGTATATTATTTGTTTTTATCTATTTTTGGTATTTACCAATTAAATATGATAAATATATATAGGTTATATATTTATCTTATAAATTCATCCTGTAAATAGATAGGTTAGGTACCGACCTAGAGTTTTTAATTAAAAAAAAACTGTGGCGATTTTGCACAAGGGTGTTGAGGTTAGTTTGTGGTTGTCACGAGGTCAATTCTTGACTATAAAGTTTTATCCAGCTACGAGTAAGTCTAAAAGCCAGCTTTTTGGGCACGTTGCTGAACATACAGTTATCTAATATTTTAGTTTAGCGTATTTTGTTTGAATTTATAGGATCAGTCACAATGTATACTTTTTAAAGTAACTACGTTAGAAATAATAAAAATTCATTTGTGTATCAAGACTGCGGGCCGCTTGGCGCAACTTTTTTAAATTCCAAACCAACTCACTAAAGTAATTAGAATTTTTCCAACGGCCCCATTGTGCTACGAACTCTGCTCACGCAAACTTTTAATGCGACTTAAATTCAAATGCTATTTTACGGTTTTCCTTTGAGAAGTTGATTTTAATGAAATATCGAGTAAGAGAACATTGATTATCCACTTTCTATTCGGACTTGAATCAGAAGAGAAAAAGTTGAAATGAGTTTGTATCGAATTCTTTGACACTGATTAAGGGCTATCTACTTATTTTAACAGGAAGTGACAATTTATATTAGGGTGGGTATCAATGCAAATTCAAATCAGCGCGGCAGATATACGACTGATCGTATTCCGCGCTAACTGAGCCATCAATCGAAGCGACTCGCTCGATCACAGGGAGGGGCTAAGGGGTATCAAGACATCGTAGAACGAAATTTAGGGAATCCATTTATCTACCTAGAAAATAATTATTACTCTAAATAACTGTTATTCATATAATTTAAACAACTAAAAAAACTTGAATTGTATACAACTCGTATGCACTTGTTGTACATTTGTGTTGTTCAAACGACAAAACTGTTCGTTAGTTGTGTTGAATATTTTCGTAAATTCCTTTTTTCAGTATACTTACATACCTACGTATACTCGTATAATGACAACCTAAATTGCCTAGCTCCATCGAAAAATCAAGTGTTTGCTTGAAATATTAAGATCCAAGTTGTAATAAATTTCTTTTCAGAAAGTCTTTCGGAGGAGCGCTTAAATGAAATAAAATTATACGCCTCTAAAGTGATTGTATTTCGAAAACGCGTTAAATTTTTAAAATAAACATCTTTACAGCGATTTTATCGCGGTTTACCATTATCAATGTTTGCTAAAAAAAATTGTAAACATCCTTTGTTCTAAATGAAAATCTAAATCTTTTATCAATATGGCCATAAAATGAAACAAGAACAAATCATTATCGAAGGGTCATAGGTCGTGATTGAACGAGATTGCGGCTGCAGTCGTCTGGATAATACTTAAGGGATTTATCCAAAATAACGTTTCGGCAACGCAAAGTTCCTAATGAAATAAGTTGGTAATCCTCGGGTAATTCGTTAAGTGTTTGTGCGATAGATGCCTGTTCCAGCCGCCCCGAGTAGTTCTCATCGAGTGTGGCCTTCGATAACAATGATTCGTAACATTTAATTAACTCAATGACTTTGATACGCTATCTATTAGGGAAAGGTAGGGTATAGTACTCCTCTACATTGCTGATATAGGCGATCTCTTTTAAATCCCTAGTGAGCCAGCGGGATTCTCGATACTAAATCTGAAATGAAATGATATTAATGCTAGTACATATATTTTTTTACTCAATTGGCAAAAGCAAAAACTATCCGCTCGTCGCGGATCACATACGAATTGTGATCCAATTACAGGCATTATTGGCAGATGTCGTCGAGACCGAAACTTTTCCAACATTTCAAAATGATACCGAATAAAAAAGATCCATAAAGTTGAAACTAACCGTTGGTCGGCGGCGGGCGGCGGGTATTTATATAAGTCATGTCAGACACCGCCTCGGAACCGAAAGTTCACTCATATTTTTTGTTTGACAAATTGCCGTGGTAACGGGACTTGGCTAAAGTTTCACCTCCATTTAAGCCGCCATTAATACCTACCGGTGCGCGTGACTCTTTTTACATTTTATGGACCTTCCAATAATGTACCTGCCTGCTGGAATAACCGTCTCCACTCGACCTCTTAATATTCCCTAACATTTGTAGTTTCTATACGTTTTGAGATATGATACTATTGTTTACGTACTAGTTTGTTTTGATTACAACGTTTTAGTTTCTAATTATTATGCTACAGATGTCGTTATGGTTGTGTGCTCAATTGACGCATCGTTTATCAAAATGAGCAATTGATAGATTAATTCCGGAACAAAAACGGTCATAAACAATACGGTGTGTACGATACACACAATAAGAGACGCACCACTCTTACTAAGAAAATCAACACGAGACTTTACACCTTCAATATATAAATCAACAATAGGTAGGTATCCATAGATCCACGTGAATAATGTACGGTACGTTGCGGTGGTTACGCTCCCAATTTTCTTCATCACATTTCGGGAACAAAGGTTGGGGCTATGACAGAGACGTTATCTAGACGAATCTATTGATTGAGAGTTGCCTAATTTATTACAATCGATGCAGCCTGTGGGCTGGAACAAAAGAACGTGCCCAACGAGCTACGAGGGGACCCGAGAACAAATCAAATTCTGGGTACGCTCTACGACATGACTAGCGTTTGAAAAAATCTGATGAGAACACCGCTCGCTACAACGCTCTACGAGTCTCGTAGACTACGAATGCTACGATAAACGTAGCTGGAGCTCAGAGATTTTTTGCTGGATTTATTCTGTTATTTTTTTGCATAAACGGGCTCGTTCCTTTAGACTTATCTTACGAAAATATATTTGCTTTCGCTGGATCACAAAATATCTAAGAAAAGTGATACATCATTTTCATCAATTGTGTATTTTATAAACATGAGTTACGTACGATTCGTACGAGTAGGTATAGCTGTAATCCTATACTCTGTACGAATCGTACATTTGATATTGTACTAAACATAATCTATACTTTAATAAAATCAAAGAATTCGTATCGTATTGTATCTCATTCAGCGATTCACAAAAATGTACTTACGAGTACATACGTTCCCCAAGTTTATAATGTAGTTTGGATCTACCTATAATGAAACATTGAGCTGGGTCAGTACTTAGAATGTATTAAAGTTAGATTGAGTTCTGGAAACCACGTATATAGGCTTCAATGAAAATCTCGATATTATGAAGACTAAAACACCGCGATCGCTGCGTTCTATATGGAATAAATATTTATATGGAACCCCATGTCACAAACCTGAAACAAAACACGAACAACACAAAGTAAAACGGCACTTGAAGATCTCCGCGTCACCGCTACTCTTTTTATACGAGTCGATAGTTTCTAGCTGAAAGATCACACAATTAGTTGAAATGCAGGCTTCGTTAGTATGCCAGCTGGTAATACCGAAATCAATTAAATATGCATTCCGGGTCAGCGAACTGAGAAATGCATGGGCGGCGCTCGCATCCACGCGGGTCCGTCGCCGCCCGCCGCGCCCGCCCTGCCTCGCACGCTGCATCTACGTACAGACGACCAGTTATGTGGTCGCTCATTTTATGTCTAGACGATTGTCCTTGTTATTATATATAGCTGTTTCTTAGTTTTCTGTAGTAATAGTAGGTATGAATGAGCTTACTAATATACAAACAGCAAATTAATAGAAAGCCCAGAGCTATTCGTCAGATATGCGACTAGAAAATCTTGCGAAATCTTCGATAATTTTTTCGCTTCTTCACCAATGTTGATTTTATAAAAATGTAATATAGCTAGTTGATTAAATTATATATAAACTCCGCTGCTATATTTTTGCAGCGTACAAAAATATTAAATTATGTTACTCTGGATAAATTAATAATAGGTTCTACTTCTACCTATTCGCACTTCATATAAACGCTCAAGTTTGTCAAGATGGCGCCGTAAATTAAATATGTAAAATGAAAGTTCAAAAAGAATATCAACAGATCTTTTAACCTTCGTTGGCACATATAATGAGATGATAACAAGGCGTTTAGTATTCCGGTCACGAAGGCCCGATCCACCTGCTTTTCATATCACGACAATTGCCGAAGCCGAGGAGTCGGCTCTCTGGCGGAATGACAATTCTTGTCTATGAAAATCAATTGAAGGGAACGATGAGCGCCGGGGCCGGCGACAATTCCAATTTCATTAATGGTTTCCGGCGCCTCCACTCCTACGGGCGCCGGCAGCCTTCCCTCCTCGCATTCCAAATGCCTCAATCCCCCATTTGTTTGTGGATAACCATTTATCTAGATATGATAGAGGACGACCGCGATACGGATCTATTTTACCATCGGCCTAATAAATATCAAAGGAATTATCGTATGTACGTATATACTTACATCGTAACATAAAAGCAGTCATAGGAAGTAAAGTTCGTTCTTGGAAACTTCAGCCAGACCCACATGCGAGGATATTGTATAAGCAAGTACCTACTCGTGTATCCGAGGTTAATACGTAACAAACTCTGCATGTTACCACCCGCACCATTAGAACGAACTTCGGATTGACTTCAATTTTAGACAAAGTACAAATCGCTTTGTAATTCTGTTATCGCCCAGAGCATGAAACTATTTAACCGCTGCTATAATAACAAAATATCTCATACGTTCGAAAATTGAACGGGTTACTCAGTTGAATTTGAATATCGTATCATGTATTCTCACGCCCATGTTTCACGTAATAATTTGTATGACTAACGCCGGCTCACTCGAATCCGCCTGTGTAACGAAGTTATCGGTGAGAAGATTTAGACGTAATTAGAATAAACAGTCCATGCCCTTTGCCGCCTCAAGTTAACCCCCGTCCGTTATAATCCTTGGAAATGTGATTTAAACATCGTTACTGTGTACTTACATTAATTTTACACGAACATGTATATTGTATACAATATAGGACTGTCTTCCTTGTGTACAAAGTAATTCACTTCTTACGAAGATAATCTGACAACTAGATACCTACTAAAATAATCGTGGAACCCCGCGTGCATGTAATATTAATGACCACGAACGTTAATGACGTACTGTTTTACAATAATCTTATTGTATACCTAAAAGAAATTTTACAACAAAATAAAGATATTCCACAATAACGTGATAGGCGGCTCCAAATGAGAAACGCATATTGAATATTGATAAATGAAGATATTTATAAATTCGCACCGAGGCTTGCTTACATTTATGAATCAGAGTGTGAACAATACAGATCGGTCGGAGGTTGTAGGTTGTTGGTTGTCGTAGATTTGTATTTTGTTACTATGCTTAGAAGAATACCACATAGAAACTAAGTACTCGCTAGCGCCGTGTAGCCATTTTTACTGAGACTTTTTGGGCCTAGTTCGGATTTTGACTCGCTATTGCTCGAATCAAAATTTTTATGGTAAATATTGATTAATTATCCATATTTTAGGGCTGAATACCAACACGCACGCGACATTTTCATTGCGCTTGCGTGCGTCTTGGAGGAGATAATTACAGGACACTCACGCACCTATTGAGAAAAAAGTGGCTTCACTTTTGAGTTAAATTACGATGGAACTATTCTTCTCTGCGTTATTATTCTAAGTTTCTGTGATTGGACTAGTTGTTGCGAGTCATCTAATGCAGAGACTGCGCTCGCTGATCAGGAGGAGAAATCCCGTCTCCGGCATGCCATCCCACCTCCCTATAGAAAGCCGTGACTGCGCAGCTCTAATTAAGTCTCCATTATATTGTTAGTGTCACAACCCGAGTGCAGGTGTATTTGCTGGAGCAGTAAATGCGCTGGGAAGCAGCGACCAACATTAAACATTTAACTATATTGTCAAAACTAGTTTTTACCTGCGACTTCGTTCACGTGTGAGTTTTATATCGATAGAAGCTAGATAGTTTTTCATCAAAAGCCCGCTGGCACGCCTCTAAAAAGTTTTAAATAAGGTGTAATTTAATATCATTGATAAGGAAGTCAGATTACAAGCTATATACTAATCATGAAAACCTCCAGGCATTCCGTAAAATAATTGCTACATATTTTTTTCCTTTCGGTAGCTTATTTTTATGTCTCCTAGACCATTGTTTAAAATATTGATTATACTTATTATTATATATTTGTATTATAACGATCTTGTTTTTTTTAATAAATTTATAACCACACAGTGATTCATAATGATAAAGAAAAGTATTTCACTTTATTTCCAATACATGAAAAGGCGAGCCAAATATGTATTTGGTTCTCTTTCTACTATTATTATGGTAAATCTTTGAAACTAGCAGCTCTGCAAATAAATCCTAAGCCTGGGCCTAAGCTTTACGTCCAATAAAATAGAAGCATTAGTATATATATAACAACCCAACATACTAGTACACGTATAGTAGGTAGGTACTATTATATTTTATTCTGTACCAGCCGATAGAGCAAAAAGCCACGTAGTTCGGGAATGAAACCTCTTTTTGAATCGGTTTTGCATATTAGCTATAAGTATATTAATTTGTAAGTATCTTGACTTGTTTTTGGTATCTGATGTACTCGTATTACAGTACGGTAAAGTACTATTTTTGAAACCGCTTATCTTGAATACGACTAAGCTAACTATCATGGCAGAGCACCAAAAGTATGCAACTGAGCGTAAGATGTAATTTTTCAGTATAGGGTAATTTGTATGAGTTTGTTTTCGGAAGTCCGATCGCGTGGGCTGGTAAAGGGATGTGATAGATCGACGTGTTTAATTAGAAGCGGTATGCCTGTTGCGTATTGTGTGGATTGCGCGTATCTATCCCGACACTGCGGATTAATACTTTGGTTTGGTTTAGCGAGGCGAGGCTTACAGGGCCTACGGTGTAATTAGTTTTGGTGTTACGCGTTGCTACACAAACAATCCCCTGTAAGATTTATACCTACCTACCCGTAGTTCTCGTGTCCGTGGGCATTGGCTTAATCAATATCAGCTCGTTTCATTGGCTGAAATCGACATTAATTAAACGGCAATTTAGTTCCACTCCATCGCTTTAGAGTGGAGTGGTTTATACTTTAATTATAAGTGAATACGTGCAGGCGAGAATATTTGTGTCGTTGCAAACTCTGACGACAAATATTTACCTATGGCAATAAAACGTTGCTTTATTTGGGTGTTTGCAAAGTTCTCTGCGTTCAGTGATTCGGTTACAGCGCCGCGCGTGGCCGGAAACAAAACAATTGACAACTCGTTCATCAAATTCGAGCGACATGTTGAATTTCCGGCAAAAATAATATTGTGCAAACACTGCCAGTTGCCGCTGCCGCCGCTCCAATACATGAAACAATCAAAATTTCTTCAGACATATTTGGCCACAGTAGGTACATTATTCATCTAGTTTAATTTACCAATAACTATCTCGGCTTTCAGCACAAAACTACTATAACGTACTTTAATTAATAATCACTAACCAAATTAAAATTTCGAATTCAATTAAAACATAAGCGAAGTGTTGTTGGTTGGAGCGTGTCGTAGCGTTTGATCGAACTCGACAGAGCTGCGCACGCGCACTCGACCGGAAACCGTGACGAAAGAAACCGATCAGAGGAAACTTATTTAGACAAGTGATATTGAAAAAATGAGGGCGACGGCTTCGCAACATCACCTTGACTCTAGTCGCCCTTGACTCCGGTAGTCTGGTGAAAACGGGCGCCTGCTGCACTCATCAGCTGATCTTCGTATGTGGACAATATTGCGCTTCGCACCTAAATAAACTTGGTTTACACATTATTACATATAAGTTAGTAATATAGGAACACATGCGTTCATTCAGGTTCACTTACAAAGTCGGTGTGAACTTATGTCATAGGTATTATGTGCGAGTATAGGAGTATGTGTTACGAAAGAAACATTTTAGTCGTTATTATTATGAAAGACAATGCCCGTTAAAAACTGTTCGTTAAGGACTCAGACACAGAATTTTGACTGCGATAAATTACTTTTACCTGCATGTTATACATATATAGGGAGGGACGGGTATATACCTCGAGGAGTAGGTATATGAAAATTTAAAATAAAATCTAAACCCGTTAATTAAATGTATACTTTAACCGTAGACTATGAAGTAAATTCTACTCGTAACTAAATAAAATCACCTGAATGCAGTACAATTCAAATGTAATTCAGGTCACCCTGTGACCGCCACTCTTCACCCTGACATTAAAAGCAACAACAAACAGTATTATTGGCAATAGTATATAAGCAAAGAGAAAACAGCAACAGGCATCATTTGGCAATCATTACCCAACAGAACCAGGAGAGCAGAACAAGATGGGAAAAATTGTATTGGTCTGCTTGGCTGCGGTCATAGCGGTGGCTTGCGCAAGAGATGTTCGCCAGAGGAGAGATCTGCTGGCGGCCGCGTCCCACTGGGAGAAGGGAGGCGGTGGCGAGCACCACGGCGATCACCACCACGAGGGCGGCGGCTACGGCGAGAAGGGGTACAAAGGGCACCACGAACACGACCACGGCAAGAAAGGACACTCGGACCACGAGGGCCACAAAGGGCACTACGACGAACACGGTGGCCACAAGAAAGGCCACCACCACGACGAAGGCTACTTCGACGAGCACCACCACGGCGAAAAGGGCGAAAAAGGGCATGGTTTCGAAGAAAAGGGACACTTCCACAAGGGACACTCCACCAAAGGTCATCACGGAATCCACAAGATAGACGAGTTCAAAAAGGACAAGCACTTCCACGACAAGCATGGTGAGTCCGGCTTCGAGGAAGGCTACGGTGGCCATCATCATGAAGGTGGTTTCGAGAAGGGTGGCCATTTCGACAAAGGTCACAAGGAGGGTGGGTTCCACGAGCACGAGCATGGTAAGAAGGGGCACCACGAGGAGGGCGGCCACCACCACGACCACAAGGGCTTCCACGACGAGGGTGGGCATGACGAGCACCACGACCACCACGCCGGCCACGGCAACAAGGGCGGCCACGAGGAACACAAGGGCTGGGGCTGGAAGGGGCACTAATAGGGCATTTCATGTGATTAATTTGTAATACTGGTGATGAAACTTTTTGTTATTGTTGAATATTTTGTGATACGGTATACTAATAAAACATTAAATTTGATAATTCATTATAAACCTTGAACATTTTATTAAACTAATCAAGTGTTACGCGATCATTATAAACATAACTGAGGCATAATGCGAGGTACCGGGTTAAGAAGTATAACATTATTGATATGGAACGTAGGCGAAAGTTTGTACTGAAAAACTATCTACGTGAAAAACTTTACGCATAAATCACAGAACTGACTGACACTGACTTCACATCTACACTAATATTATAAAAAGGAAAACTTTGTTTGTTTGGTTGTAATGAATAGGCTCCGAATCTACTGAACCGATTTGAAAAATTATTTCACTGTTGGGAAGCTATGCTATCTTCGGGTGACATAGGCTACCTTTTATCCCGTATAAATTAATGGTTCCCGCGGGATAGTAGTTAACGCGGGTGAAAGCGCGCGGTGCTTCTAGTTTATCATACAGTCAGCTCGCTTGGTAAATAATGAACTTATCGTACCTAGTAAGTAGTAAGATGCTAAAACAAAATATATATATAAAAAAAAACAAACGCTCGTAGTTAAGCTAAGCCAGTACATTACACGCCTTTATCTTTTCTCCCTCGAAACTCCCTCGAAAGATTTCCTAGCTTGGCAGCCTGGCACCGGATTAAAAATTCTAGTAGGTTTAAGATAAGGCACACATTGCATCCGAGTTCATTTGCGGGTTACACCGGGAACTTCATTTTTAAGTCGATTAGAAGCTTGGCCTTTACGTCAGAACTTTATTTCAAAAGCGTTAAGATGATCAAGAAATGACGCCGTATAGAATAGAATTGAATCTCTTTATTTTACACTACAAAGAAACAGGATAGAAAAAAAGAAGACCCAGTTAAGTAGTATAATGCGATATATTCCGGAAAACCTTTGGACGGACAGAAAAAACATTTGCACGTAGTGCAGTAGGGGGCATTCGTAACTATGAATCCTAAATACTTACGCTATACCTACATATCTATCACAATTGAATTTTAAGCTACATTAAACTAATCAAACGAATCTATGAAGCTGTCAATATGAATACACCATATTTAAAAAATAAAGAATTATAATAAAACAACACTACCTTCTAAAAAAAACACGTGCGTTTGTTTTACACAATAAATACACACAAAGTAAACCGTAAACGAACTCACAATCACCAACATACGAACCGAACTATCTTCCTCTACTCTTGTCTGTGCACTACCATAAACGTCTCTGTTTTTTTTGTTACTTACAAAAAGAAACATCTTAACTTGTACATAAATGTGACTGGCAGCATTATAAGAAAAAAAAAAGCTAACTTTATCGAATTCCCCAAAAGGAAAACATTAGTGAGTACCACAACAATTAGGTACCTATATAAGTAATAGGTGATAATAATGGTAATAGAAGATTTATATAGATCTCACCCTTTGTCGGTCATGTTTCACTTGTTCTAAAAATACACGTACAAAATAAGTCCTTCCGACGTTATGAGAAATGTAAGTATAAAATAAGGCGTCGTTTTATTTTACCTCAAAGAACACGCCGCTTAAAGCTTGCAGGTAGCAAGAAAGGACATGAACATATTGTCGGTGTTAGGGAGTAATCGAGATAATAATGAGCTTCATTTTTCTTTCGTATTTTCTCCTTCCGTGGAAACAGCTAGGAAGGGTAAAGCTTAGATGAATAAAATATGTGTATCATAGCGAAAAATCCAGACACTGACGTGAATAAACATTCATTATTGCTAGACTTGCAGAGTAGATACACGGTGTAGAATATTGTGTCTATTTACAATTATAACCATCTGTGTAGTACACCTACCTGCATCCCTACAACATAGTTATCATTATTATCAGAATAGATCAAAGGTTTTGTGGTACACTGACTTTCGCATATTGTCTATCTCTATTGGCGCATCCGAATTCCGAATTAGTGGGCAATATGATCCGAGAGATAAACAAATGAGTATATAACAGTATACCTACATCTTCACATTCAGAGTGTATGCACTGATCTGTATAATGTGGTACATACTTTCACAGGTCAGTGTATACACCACATCATTTTCAGGGGTTCACAGTTACAAGCTTATTGGTAGCTAGGTTCACTAGTTAGACAGTCTGTTTGGTATAAACCGTGCAAATTAATTTTAATCCAGTTTATGTTGCTCTGACTCAATAGGGTTGTAATTTTGCATTCCTGATCTGAATTGATGTGATGATAAGAACGTGTCCATGAGACGGATCTAGAAATCGGAATTTTTCCGTGACAACTTATTAATCATCTGCTTACAGTACACAAAAATAAGCAATATTTTCTTATTGTTTTTTGGAAAAATATATTTTTCAATCTGAACAATTTTGTAAAACAACATCCTCATTGATTTTGCACACAATTTGGATGGGTGGGCATTTAGTAGCATGACATCTAAGAATTTCAGTGGGTGTGGTAGATACCATATACCTACATATACGGCGAACCATCGGTTTCGATTTTTATCGATTGATAGCATTCGATGCGCCAAATTAAAGACTTATGGGCGGCCTGAAGAAGTTTGACACTAGCGAACTCCACAATGGATCAATAGGTCTGTCAGTTTCAAATTAACTAGCAATGGATAGTGATAATATGTAAAACGGTGTATAACTGGCAAAGTATGTGAAAGAGCAATTACAGAAAAGAACAAGCAAAGCAATACCACACTCAGTCAGAAAGAGTTTGTAAATCACCATGATTTACAAAGGCTTTCCATTACACAGCAGAATTCAGGGAAGGGTCAAACCGCGAGAGAATGCCTGCCAACCTGCTATACAAACAAACATACGGATATCGTTGAAGTACACATACAATAATACACTGGTCCCTTTTTAGCTAACGCTTCCTAATACAAAATGAAAATTAAATGATGGAAATATGTATGTTACATAAGGTCGTACTTGCCTATGTACGAGTACAGCTGTGCGCGCGTAAGAGCAATAAATTATACTGCACTTTTTGTTCTTACATCTGTTTATGAGTTAGTAGGTATACGTAATGATATACGCTAAGAGATCATCATGGTATGATATCTTAATCCGTAAGCTCTGACAGAAATAAAGTCCTCGACGGTCAGACATTGTCTGACTGACTGGAAGGAAGTAGAAATCTGGCATTATCTTGTGGATGCAACCTTGACACTATCGGTCGTAGTAAGCTTACCTAACCGTTTCTGTAGTTAGTATATAAATTCATTGTCATCGATGCAGTTATCATTCACAACTGCAACAAGCCCATTACACCATGAGAAGTAGCCTGCTGGTCGCAGCCGGCCTGCTGGTCCTCGCGGCCCTCGCCTCCGCCCGTGACATGCGGGAGAAGCGCTCCGCCGACCTGGAGACCGCCGCCTCGGGCCACCACTGGGACAAGGGTGGCGGCCACGAGCACCACGGCCACCACCATCACGACCACGGCGGCCATGGCCACAAGGGACACAAGGGCCACCACGAGCACCACCACGGCAAGCACGGCCACCATCACCATGAGGGCCACAAGGGCCACCACGGGGAGCACGGTGGACACAAGAAACACCATCACCACGACGACGGCTACCATCACCATCATCATCACGGCAAGAAGGGCGAGGGTGGTCACGGACATGAAGAGCACGGTCACTGGCATAAGGGACACGACACGAAGGGGCACCATGGCATCGAAAAACACGACGAGTTCAAGAAAGACAAGCACTTCCACGACCATCACGGTGAGAAAGGATTCAAAGAGCATCACGGTGGACACCACCACGAGGGCGGATACAAAAAGGGCGGTCACTTCCACAAGGGACACAAGCACGGCGGCCACCACGAGCACCACCACGGCAAGAAGGGACACCACGAGGAAGGAGGCCACCACCACGACCACAAGGGACACCACGGTGAAGGTGGCCACCACGAGCACTGGCATCACCACGACGATCACGGCAAGAAGGGCGGCCATGAAGACCACAAGTCTTGGGGTCACAAGAAAGGGCACTAATCTACGCATATACTCGTGCGTTTCACGGCTGTTGTTAATTTTTGCATTGTTAGAAATGACTGTTATTGTTATGTTTTTTACGACAAAGAAATAAATTTTAAAAAATATATCATGGTTTTTCAAACTTTGTCTTATAATTACATGTCGTCAAGCCAACCGACAACATACAGCTTTTTACAATGCGTATATCACTTACCTATTCATTGAAATTATCACTTATTTATTTATCATCATCATAACCTTAGGGTACTCCTTATGGTTAGTAGTATTTGTAATGCTATCTAATAGTATACAAAGATCGAAAAATTACAATATGAATAATTGCGTGACTTTAAGTAGGTACTCTCTGATACAATCTGTAGGGATCACACGATTATATTAAACATGTATAGTTTTCTTCCAGCTCTACAAAAAAGAAAAAGAATCAGCAACCTACAAAAAGTATCGAAAACGTGTAAAAACAGTGTTATGACGTTCTCTCTCAAAAAATAATATTAGAGCTCTACATCTTTTTCAAAGAAAGTTATAATTAGTACTTTAAAAACTACGGCAAATAAGTATAATTGATAACAGCCAATTCTATAATCCCAGTCTACTGTCTACAGACGATAGCAGCTGCAGGACTCTTTATTTTACAATGTACCTACTTCGATTCGACAAGAGGAATCTGTAATAGATAGAGTTGTTCGATAGTTCCACGAAACAGCCTAGTCTCATAACTTTTTCGAGCAAGATCACACATGAGATCAAAACTTTTCTATTTTTTTATAATTAAATGTTTTATGAGATTTAACTTGACACGATAAGTATTACTTATGTCACGAATAAATGGACTCACCTACCTACCTATAATAATTATTTAATACATAAAATAATAAGAAAAATATAAGATAACAACGGGTATTTATTGCTCTTCAAGAAAGACGAGTAAAAAGAAATGGCATTACAAGTAAAGATACAATAGGCGGCATTATTGATAAACATAAATCTAAGTTTGGCCTTTCTGTGTTCGGTATATTAAAGAGTTATCTATCTAACTACCTATCTATCTCTTACAAGCAAAGGTTGCTTGTTAGCGATACAGCAGGCCACATAATAGAAGCCCTTTATCGTATACCATTCTAAAACTACCATCACACTAAGATCACGTTGATTGATTTTTCGTGGGGGTGAGTACTACTTACTGAGTAGGCAATATCAGAAAGCTGCTGGAAAGCCGTGAAAGGGCACTATTTAAAACTAACGATATTATAGTAAAAGCAAACTATGAAAATCCACCTATTTGCTTTGATTATTTGCACTCACTCACCGCACGTCTGTAAACGGCGTTACCATATTCTTTGTTACGTTTTAGTGAAGTATTATTTATATAATTATAGTACATATTATTCTATATAATTTATTAAGACAAGAGGGCTGGCTCTTATCTCGCACAGAGAATAGCCATTGCTATTCAGCCAGGTAATGCAGCCAGTGTTCTTGGTACCATGCCACATAGACACCATCTTTTGTTAGATTTGTAAGGTTTAGTTTAAGCTAGTTTTAGTTTATTTTATTTTATTTATATTAAACACAAGAACAATAATATTTGATACATAATATGTATTTATAACTACGTAGGTACCTATGTTAATTGACAAAAACTATAAAAAATAAAATATATAGGTATGTAAATTTATTAATTTTTATAACATTTACATAGGTACTTAATTATAAACAAATTGTGATGCACGCTGACACCACTCTTTCTTTTTTATTTGTGGTTGACTGGTAGAAAACACTTTTTAAGCATTAAGTCTGCCACATTGTACTACGAATATGTATTATGAGCAATTAAATAAATATATGTTTTGTGAGCAAAGTATTAAATAAATAAATATTAAGTATGTTGAAGAAACTTTATTTTCGCTAGACATTTCCACTCTAGCGTATTTGGAACGTTCGTCGGATTACCTGTATAGATAGATTTATCACTTACCAATGCGTGAAAGCATGTTTGTGAAATTATTTTTTGCTTAAAAATAAATTTCTAAATCTCTGAAAGCCTGCGTGGTGTGGCTTTGCCTGAAACTTTGATGAAGTGATAATCTGCATGAGTCTCTACAAACAGCGATCCAATGCCAGTTAATCATGATGGTGATTATCCTCATAATCACCATCAGACGCTAGCTACAAGCTCCTGAATTAAGTTCATAGATGTGGTGGTGCTCTTAATATAGCATCGCTCGTCTTACACCATGAGATTTTAAACTATATTTAATCTAACAATGGCTTTAATATTATGAATTCGTAGCGTTATTTTCATGTAAACTGATCGTAATATTATATGGTTTTGTTTGTATATAAACATATCTAAATTATTTTCAAAATATACTTGCAAGTTGCCTGGATAGGAAATCAACGAGCAAGACACACGGCATCAGTAGGTACGAGTATATAGGTACTTAACTTTCCCCTAAGATAAGGAATATAATACACTCTAGCGTCTTTTTCTAGGGGATAGGTGAAGACACCTATCCATTTTAAAAGAGAAATCCCCTAGTAGAGGCAAACGATCGAGCACGCTCCACCGTCGCCAGCGTCGTCGCTTACCATCCCGTGAGAGCTGAGTCAAATACTCGCCAATTTGGCAAATAAAAAAGTAAATATTACGGCTTCAGTTATTCAAGCCACAGTGAGTAGGGCGATCGACCTTGACAGTGTTCAGTGTCAATTGTATGTACCGAAGTGGAAGTGCAATCGTTGCCCAATTCGGCTAGCGAGAAAACCAGAGCCAGTGTCTATAAAACCTTGTCGTCAACATTAATAGCTATCATAACAAAATACGCCTTCGAAACAGGTAGTAGGCCAGTTACAATGAAGGTAGCTCTAGCTCTGGGCGTGATCGCTTTCGTGGCGTTGGTGCAAGCCAGGAATTTGCGGGAAAAACGCGATGCCGACCTGGAAGCTGCGGCCAGCGGACACGGTGGCAAGTGGGACAAAGGAGGTGGCCACGAGCACCACGCCGACCATCACCACGAGCACGGTGGCAAGGGGCACAAGGGTTACAAGGGCCACCACCATCACGAGCACGGCAAGAAGGGCCACCACCACCACGACGGCCATAAAGGACACCACGACGAACACGGCGGTCACAAAAAGGGGCATCATCATGAAGACGGGCACCACCACGAGCATCATCACGGTGAAAAGGGTGAGAAGGGGCACGGTTTCGAAGAAAAGGGGCACTACCACAAGGGCCACTCGACCAAAGGTCACCACGGCGTGCACAAAGTAGATGAGTTCAAAAAGGATAAGCATTTCCATGATAAGCACGGAGAGTCTGGATACGAAGAGGGCCACGGTGGACACCACCACGAGCACGGTCATAAGAAGGGCGGACACTTCCACAAGGGGCATAAGCACGGCGGCCACCACGAGCACCACCACGGCAAGAAGGGACACCACGAGAAGGGAGGCCACCACCACGACCACAAGGGACACCATGATGAGGGCGGTCACCACGAGCACCACCACCACCACAGTGGCCATGGAAAGAAGGGCGGCCATGAAGACCACAAACACTGGGGTCACAAGAAAGGGCACTAAACCTTAGAATATAAAATTGTTGTTACTATAGGCGTATTTTGTTAATGTTATGAAGACACTGTAAATAAAGACCGATTATCCTAAACCGCAGCGGGATTGTTCCTAAAATATTTTTTTTATTGAAGTCAGTAGGTATTTGAGGCATAGTTGTTTCCGTTCTAGTAATTATAACAATTGGAAGACGTACCTACTTACACCAATTTGTATAAAAGTGGTGTAAGTGGTGTATTATGTTGTTTTAAAAGCCTATAGTCCTAAAATCTTTATACCTTAAATCTTAAAGTATTACATACTTTTATGTGCATAATATTTTATAAGCAACATAACATAACAAATCAGACGGCATGTTTGGCGTAGTGGTTATGAGCAATAGACTGCTGCGCTTGGTGTCGCGGGTTTGATTCCCGCCCGGAACAAATATTGTGCTATCCAAAAATGTTTGTTTCTGGTGTGGGTGTGATGTGTATGTGGAATTATATGTCTGTAAGCGGTACTCACGATACAGGAGCAATTCTAGTGTGGGACTACGTTTTAAACAAAAAAATACAGATTCTGATATTATATTAACGACATCTTATTTCTAATACATACACAAACCTATATATACACACATCAAAAAAGTCTAAGCAACATATTGTACTAATTTCTGTTTCTTTTCTTGTTCACCGAGCTGTATGTGGACGCGCATTGTCATGCATTAACGTAAAATCGGAGCCAAAGGTTTGTGCAAATGGATGGACATAAGGTCTGAGAATGTCCTCAACGCAATTTTCAGCGTTCATGTTTCCATTTACAAAAACGAGCTCAGTTCGCCTGTTCTTCATAATACCCGCCCATACCATAACTGTTGAGCCGCTGTATGGATGAACTTCCTGAACGCACCTGAGCCTTTCAGTATTTCCGGGCCGACGGTACACTCGCACCCTTCTAGTATCAGGCCTAAACCCGAATCGCGACTCATCGGAAAACATAATTTTATCCCATTGTTCCTGGGTCTAAGTTATGCATGCATGTTGCTTAGACTTTTTTGATGTATATATATACTATACTAACCTATATACCTGTATACCACTTATGGAATTACAAAAAGTTAGAATATTGCACTTTTATACTGAAATACATATTCGTCAATTATTGTACGGAGATATGGAAAAAATATAAACATGCTCGGTATAAAAATAATAATTAAATTGTAACACACTTTGTAGTATTTATAATAATAGAAAGCGCGTAGCAGTGCTACGAAGTTCTACGAAAGCGCTATCACCAATGACAACTACAAAGTTATTATAATAATTGTACAGGATTTTTTATACCAAATAATATACGCCTCATTATAGCGTTCATTTCCGCATTATTATTTAATTAAATTTGTGTTACACCGATTAGATATTTTATTACTGGTGTAGAAAATACGCGTAATCATCTTACTAGACCTTGTAGCGTTCTTCTATACGTTAAAAGTGTGTTACACACGAAAATGTTATAAAAATTTGGTGAACGCTTGATCTCCGCTGTATACTACGACATGGAACGTCATAAGAAAGAATAGTGATATCATTGGTCAAAAGAATAATAATTTCCCTGTGACGAATAGTCTTCCTGATTACGCTTAATTCGAATTTATTTGAATGATGTTTACGACAAATCCGTACAACTTAGGAATGTGGAAAAAATATATGTTAATTTTGATCATATACTTTAAAATCCCTTCAGAAAATAACTTACACAAGTGCACACTTCAGCTTTTTGCGGACAGACAATGTGGTGAAAGCAAAATCAACTTCCTATTCGCGCCATCATATTGAGAATAATATAATATACACCCAGAATCTTATAAAACTACCCTTGTACCGTTGAGTCTCGATTGTAGTGCAGATGCACACAACACAACCTTAAACTAATTTAAACTTTTTCATGCTTCTCTATTTTCTCTGCGGGGCGTAGTTGGATAAATAAACAGTGATTAAATATTAACGGAACTAAAACGAAATGTTATTAGGTATGTTAGCGGCCGTTACCGTTTCGTATGACATTGTCACACGGTCGAATTTTCAGGTTATACCTACCTACAGTTTTATTTTAATTAGATCTAGAATCGTGAATAACATACAGAGATGTTTATTAGAATAAGTTTTCGCGATATTAGCTGTACTTAAAGGTCTAATGTATACTGCCAGTGCAAGCAAGACACAACGGTGCCAAGTTTTTGTAATCTTACTAACAGCTTGGAAATAGCAAATTGCGTTGCGCAAGCAGACACCTAGTGCCTTTTTTTTTTTTTTTTTTTTTTTTTTTTAGGAGGGGAAATGCTTTCGCACTTTTCCTTCCGCCACGGGGGTGGCGGAAGGAGGGCGTGTGGGACTTGAACCCACTAAAACCCCCCCGTGAGCCATCGATCCGCCTGGAGTGGGGCGAGATGGGGTCGTTTTGGCATTCACCAACTCGCCCCAGCGGCCGGCCCGGTGGGACTACCGGGCCACTACGCCTAGGGAGGGAATGACCTTGCTCACCAAGGCCATCCCCTCAGACGCGTGGTGCCGTGCAAGCCGGCGGAGGGTCCCCCGACCCCCTACCAGTGGCACCCCTATGGAGGACGTAGGAGGCGACCGAACCGCCTCCTCCTTCCCCCTGCACGCCTGCGTCGGAGCGGGTCAGCGTGGACGTCTTCCTCTCTAGCCCGCTCCGCGGCCTCCTTCTGCTTCATAACGGCTTCGCAGAAGGAGGCCACCGCCTGCCACGATCTCTCACCGCCGAGCATGGCGTTAACTACACTCGGCAGAGAGAGATCTTGTCCCACGAATGCTGAAAGCGTGTGCCGCTGCGAGGACCATGCGGCACACGCCTCCAGCGTGTGAGGCGCCGTGTCTTCTGGCACCCCACATTCGTGGCAGGCCGGGGTCGCTTCCCGTCTCGCGATTTGGTACAGGTACTTTCCAAAACATCCATGCCCGGAAAGCACCTGCACCAACCGGAAGGTCAGCGACCCATAACGCCGCCCCATCCACCTCGGGAGAACCGGGCGGATGGCCTCCACCGTCCACTGTCCCGGGACCGGTGGAGCTAGGTCCTCCAACCACCGCTGCAACAGGGCGGCCCGCGCCTGTCGCCGCATGCGCCGCACCTCCTCCCACGCTGGAGGCTCTCCGCGGGATCTCCTCGCCGCCACGAAGTGGTACACTTCGGCGAGGATCTCCGCTTGGAGCTCCCAGGGGGGATCACTGGCGAGCACGCACGCCGCCGTCCAGGACACTGTCCGGTATCCTCGTATCGCCCTCGTCGCGATGACTCGCTGCGGACGTCGCAGCAGAGTCTTATTGTCGCGACCGAGGGCGTCGACCCAGACCGGTGCCCCATAGAGGGCCATACTCCGGATCACTCCTGAGTATAGTCGGCGACAGGTGGCGTTAGGGCCTCCGACGTTGGGCAGCAGTCGCCCTAGGGCAGCCGCAGCTCCCGTGACTCTCGGGCCCAGTTGGGAGAAGTGAGGCCGAAAAGTCCACCGCCCGTCCAGGATGAGACCCAGATATTTCATCTGGGTCCCAACCGGCACCGGGACCCCGTCCAGTGTTACCCGCGTTCCTGGAGCGGTTCCCCCCCGAAGTCCATGAAACAATAGGGCCTCGGTTTTGGAGAGAGCGACCTCCAGGCCCAGGGCGCGAATGCGGCCTACCACGAGGGTTGTTCCCACCGTGGCCCACCGCATCGCCTCCCCAAGGTCTTTCCCCTTCGCTACGACTAGGGTGTCGTCCGCGTAGCACGCAATCCCTATGCTAGCAGGAAGCGTGCCACGCAACACCCAGTCGTAGCCTATGTTCCACAGGAGCGGTCCTAAGACCGACCCCTGTGGAACCCCGCACGCGACGCGACAACGTATTAGCCCGTCGCGTCCTCCCACCAGGACCTCACGGTCCCGGAGGTAATCTTCCAGAAGCCTCCGCAGGTACAGGGGCACTCCGTGATATCGGAGCGCCTCCTGTATTGTGCTGTGCGGGAGGCTGTTGAAGGCGTTGGCTATGTCAAGCGAGACAGCCAACGCCTTCTCCTTCCGGCTGACCGCCTCCTGGGTCCAGCTCTTAAGCCAGAGCAGGGCGCCAATGGTGGAACGCCCCGCCCTAAACCCGAACTGCGCCTCGGAAAGTCCAGGCCCAGTACCTTCTACTAATAGATTCAAGTTATTAGTTTCAGTTAAATTTTAGGTGTCAAGGTTAGGTAGGTATAATAGGTAAGTAAGTATAGTTACCTAAAAAGGAAAGTAGTAAATAAAACGTGTGTTCGTTTTGGTATACCTTTGGCTACCTTTGCACAAAACTTAGTTAAACATTTGAAAACGCAGTTTTAAAAATCAATTAATTAATTATTGCAGGTTAAAGAACTTTAGCATGCAGGGATTCAATAGAGTTAATGTGTACCTGTACGTACTATAACGTAATCAAACCGTGTTTTGTATCGACTCCAAACTAAACACTTAACCAGGTCACCAGCTGGCATTTAATGTATAAGCTCTGGTTACTTTCCCCTACAGACGTTTTGCAGTCTCAGCACCGGCAGACCCACGTGCTGTTGCATTTCATCAGGCGTTTACTGAAAATGTATTCATAAAATTAAAAAGGCAGCGCAAACAAACTTGATTCTATGAATAAATAAGCATCGGTGGCGCTAACAGCAGTACTATGCACCTTTTGTGTACTCACGTTCCGTCGAGCCGTCGACTAGGGGGTTGTCTCTTCGACATTTTGATGTCAACATAGCTTTTGGCGGTAGATCCTAACTATTAAATTTTAAGTGTCTTTGGTGTTTACGAATTTACGTGTCTTGAATTTATGAGTGTGTCCTCAATATATATATACATATACCAAGTTTATCATGTAGTAGCATAATATTCCCCGTCTTAAAAAATAAAGTCAAACCTATTCTAGTAATATTTTTACGAAGACTGTGTAATATAACTGATATAATATTATGTATATAACTCCAGACGGCAATGCCTGCATGGCTCACGAGGAAGCGAACCAAGAAAGCTTAGGGTGTGCAGCGGCCGTCAGCTTCTCACTCGGTCAGGATTACGAGCCGGGACCGCCGGCCCATAAATCTAGAGGGGTGTGACATTACTAATCCTCCTACTCACTCGCTAATTTGTGTAAAAGGGCTATCAATGATTATGGATTACTTTCATGCCCAAGTATGTGTTATGGAAAATAAGTTAAACTTAC
The DNA here is from genome assembly GCA_905147375.1 of Hylaea fasciaria. Taxonomy (NCBI): domain Eukaryota; kingdom Metazoa; phylum Arthropoda; class Insecta; order Lepidoptera; family Geometridae; genus Hylaea; species Hylaea fasciaria. The sequence goes on from LR990201.1 coordinate 7,344,482, forward strand.
CTACTTTATAATTAAAAAGTAATCGCGAAACAAGCTAAATATGCTATTAAGATATACTTAGGTACTTATAAAGAACTCTGCACTACATAATGAGGTAACTACTATTACTGACCTCCGTTCACGCCGCCAACGCAAGCACCACAAAAACACAATTTTCTTGGCAAATAATTCCAGTGAACATAAGTGACATAAGCCCGCATTCTCGGAAAATACTTTGAAAGGAAGCGCGTCTGATTGAGTGTCTACCTACAAAGCTGAGTTAAGAACAAAGCAATCACATATCTGCGGGAAATAAAATATCTTCTTGTTTAGGTACCTCCTTGCCTAGATAGATTACAGATATTTCCACGCCACTCTTAATAGTGGAAACATGGAGACGAAGAATTTATCAATTCGATTCTGTCGCCATAGATTTTCATTGTACCTACTGGTAAAGGCACTTAGATGTGCATTGTGTGGGGCGACTACACCGTCTCGGGAGCATTGTGGATGTAGGTACTCTGCGGACATGCTACACCAATATGGAGTGGTTAGATTTATGAGTTAGATGGCTCCGACCGCACGGTGCCCACGTCGGGTTTCGTGTTCGATACACAGAAACACAATAGTGCCCGCATAATAATATGGAAGGATCCAATAACCTGTGCGCTGCCGAGAGCTGCCTACTCATATTCTACAAGACCGCCAATAAAACTTTATAACTACGCCGTGTTGGAATATACTTAGTACCTACTATACTCGTAGATAGGTAAAGGTATTTCGAAGTTTGTTTGTAATGAAACTAACGAAGTACCTACTGTATTTTAGACTTGTACTTAGGTATGGTAGGTAATGTAAGATTTTTTTCTATTATACCTAGTTACCTACTTAGTAAGATTTATTTTATTTACCTACAGAGATTTTTCTACTTATTTTCATCAAGTGCACACTGACCCGAGCGGCTGATGTCAATGGTGGCGTCGCTTTGCGCTTCGTCGGGCCGATGGCCGATGGCCGTGTGGCTGTGGATACTGTGTCGCTGTCGCGCCTGATTTCATCGGTAAATCCGGTTCGCTGTTCGCTTGTCGCTAAATGCGCAAGAATTTCAAATTATAACCTCAATCATCAAATCACTAAATACTACCGCGGAATTACTAAGTACTAGCTCGGGCAAGTGTACCTACCTACCTACGAGTAATATGTCTAGGTTATGTTTACACAACAACAGCAAATTATCTTCATAGACTCGTCCTCAGAGCTTGTCTCCAACCTCCAAACCACGAGGTGAATATAAGTTCATAAGCAGGTACTGACACATATGAAAATTGACTTGGCAGCAGTTAGCAGTACCTACCTACCCACCATGTAATAGCAATGTGGGCGAGGCTGCTGGTAAATGTATGCACATAATATACCTACTATAATACAAAATATGTCCTTCAAATGTTGCATATCGATTGTCGATATCCTAAACTCCGAAGGCATCTGCGTTTTATCACAATCGTTTACGGGTAAATTGCCGCCTTTATGCAAAACATCGAGGTAGTTGCCGAATTTCTACTTTGGAATCCGAGCTTTCTTCAATTTCTTTTAAATATTTGAGCTTCGTATGTTCTTGGAAACTGGGAAGTCGTATAAAGTTGCCTGATGACTACAGACCAGGTTGAAAGCTACGCAAATTATTGTCATAAGTACCTACCTATTTATAACCAACCTCTACGACGATTAGGCTGAATCGTAAGATATCTGCTATATAACTAACTACCTGAACTAAATACAATTGTTATTACAATAAGAATATTTACATTGATACGGTAGAAATGAAACCAAGTTGATGAATACCTACAACAGTTATTTTTATTGTTTATAATTTAAGGCATTTTATTCTATATACTTACCTACTATAGGTACTTCTTACCGAAGTATATTACTTTCGTTTTGTAATATTACAGTGATCGCTTTTCAATAAATAAATAGTTGCTAAAAAATAAACTGATTACTCGCTCTGCGAAGTAGGATACAACGCTAAGGCAAAGCCGATCAAAATGGGTTTCAGTGTCCTTTCTTGTAGCCGTATTTCTTGTGATGTTCGTGGTCACCCTTCTTGCCGTGGTCGTGATGATGCTTGTGATGAGAATCGTGACCCCCGGACGACTTGTGTCCCTTGTGCTCATGATGATGGCCACCCTTCTCGTGATGCCCCTTCTCGCCGTGGTCATGCTGGTGATGCGCGCCGTGGTGGTGGCCCTTGTGGAAGCTTCCTCCTTTCTTGTGTCCATGCTCCTCGTGGAACCCACCGTGCTTCTCTTCGTGACCGGAGTCACCTTCTTCGTCAAAGAATGTTTTGTCTTTCTTGAACTCGTCGAGCTTGTGGATTTCGTGATGTCCTTTAGTCGAATGACCTTTATTGTAGTGCCCCTTTTCGGCGTATTTGTGGCCCTTTTCCCCCTTTTCTCCTTTATGATGCTCATCGTAATGGCCATCTTCGTGGTGGTGATCCTTCTTGTGGCCGCCGTGATCATCATATTCCCCTTTATGATTTTCTTCATCGTGGTGGCCCTTTTTACCCTTCTCGTGATGATGATGACCTTTGTAGCCCTTGTGCCCTTCTTCTTTATGATCGTGATGATGATCTGCGTGATGTTCTTTGCCTCCTCCCTTTTTGTGTTCATGGTTGTGGTGTTCCTCTTTCTTGTGCCCAGTGGCGGCGGGGTCTTGATCGGCTACACTTTGCTTTTCGTTATCATCACGAAGTGAAGAAAGTCGGTGCTGCTTTTCTTTATCATCACGAATTGTAGGAATGCGACGCGCTTCAACTATGACGAGGAACGTCAATATTCCTAAAACTATGACTGCCCTCATGTTACGAGGTCGTCGGTATTACGGCGCAGCGTTGCGGTGTACTCTCGTCCTAAAATTGGCAACATCATTGATGGTGCAGCAGCTTTATATAAAGAGTTGAGTAAGGTGTGGTAATCGTCACGTCTTGCCGTCAATACAGCGCGGGGCTGTGGCGCCAACGGCGGCGGCGCGTTGCTGCAAGCCGTCGCTGGAACATTCTGTTCATTCAACTCAAACTATATTTGATAGATCGTCTGGATATTTATTTATTTATTTATTTATTTGGAAGACCAACAGCAGAACTTAATAATAGTAGACAAATTTATAGAACCAGAATGCCATTTAGAGGTCCTCACGGCTAACATCAACGGATATCAAAAAAAAAATGATAATTAAACTAAATAAAGATATTGTGCTCGTAGATAATACCTAGCTAGATCACAATTACACGAGACATTTAGATACTAATGAAAAATACGTATAGTAGGTACCTATACACATTTTACCTTTCTAAGTATATACGGGTACCTACCTACGTACCTACTACTCGCGCATTTTGTGACGTCATAGGTAGGTACCAAAGTAATCGCCACACCACATCGGCTGGCGTTCAATACCACAAAAGCATGCTGTAACAATAACCAGGGTATGTGGTTTCCCCTTATCATTGGATTTTGTGGTTCACCGCGCCGCCTCAAGACTCACCCACTTGTTGCTCGAGAATGCGTCCGACCACATTTGGGTCACTTCGCACTTAGGGCTCATAAACTAAAATGATAAATCCGGGGCGTCGTTAAACACGAACTGTGTAGCGCGCTGAAAACTGGCCGGCTGAAACAAAACTAAGCCCAATCATTAGGGTCATGTCCATATGGCAACCGGCCAAGCACACACAATAAGTGCACACTGCAAATTCTTGTCGCTGACGACCGACGCGTGTACTGAAGTTTCATGTAAACGGTGAAGCTTTAGGTATATATAATGCACTAGTTGCGCCCCGCGTTGGTACCCGCTGTTTTCGAAATAAAAAGTATGTATAAGCCTATGTGTTAATCCCTGGTGTTAGCTACCTCCATACCAAATTTCAACATAATTGGTCCAGCCGTTTGAACCTGAAGAAGTAACAAACATGCAAACACAATTACAAACGTAAGTCTTTATAATATGAGTAGGATGAGACCACAAAGCCTACATAAAGTATACCTATTACAATCTTGCTCGTGGCATTACTAGGATTTCAACTTGTATCTACTGCTATATCAAAGTAAAAAATGAAACATTTTGCCTAGTAGCATACATACGTAAAGAAGAAAATGTAATAACATATTTTAATACGTCTACCTACGGAACATGTGCCTACCGATAATAGGTATATACCATTGTATACCAATGTATAATTTGACTGAGAGAGAGAGAGAGAGAGAGTGTTCTGTATTTTGTTTACGTCAGTGACTTGGGTATTTCTTATTTAGATAAAAGCAAATTATACCTACATCTACTGCGAGACCCGTCATATTATATTGTATCCAAAAATATAAGATTACGGCCAATAGTAGGTATAAAGGTACATAGACGGAAATAATATACTTAGTACGAATCCTTCGCGGCAGCTTGTCTTATTGTTACCTTTATAAAAAAATAGGTAGTATTCCGATCTCTCTTCAATACGCATCAATCTTCCGCCTTCTTTATGGTAAAGTATATGCTATCGTAAGTTCAAGGTATCTGGTAGCTTTAGCTTCCTGTCTGCTATTCTAAGTTATGTTAGTAAAGTCTACGAGTCAAGATAAACTCGGTTTGCTAGACAATCATAAAAAGACAATTATGGGTAGGTAGTAGGGACACAGAATTTGATAACTGTTGAAAATGAAGAGCTAAACACACAAACTCGACCCGGAACTCGGATTATATATACCTAACTAATTGGGTCTCACTGTCCTGAAATTTACCTCATAACGATTTCAGCATCTCATAAATAATCTGGTATTTTAGATTATTTACAAAACTCATGTCATAAAATACATATTTAATTAATCACCTTTTACAGCCCTTTAACTTTTGAAACGTAGTTTTGAGACGTGTGTGGCCCTCGGGTGACATTTATGACTCTAATACTACGAGTAGAAGCCAGCATTAATGCATTCGACAGACAACAATCATCATTCATCATTCATCATTTCAGCCCGAAGAAGTCCACTGCTGAACATAGGCCTCCCCTACACCTTTCCAGGAAGAACGATTCTGAGCCCTTTCCATCCATCGACTTCCCGCGATCTTAACAATGTCGTCGGTCCATCTGGTGGGTGGGCGCCCTACGCTTCGTCTTCCGGTTCGTGGTCGCCATTCGAGAACCTTTATTCCCCAACGGTTGTCGGTTCTTCGAGCTATATGGCCTGCCCATTGCCACTTCAACTTACTAACTCTACGAGCTATGTCGGTGACCTTGGTTCTTCTACGGATATCCTCATTCCTGATTCTATCACGTAGTGAAACTCCCAGCATAGCTCTCTCCATAGCTCGTTGCGCGACTTTGAGCTTGTGCACGAGGCCAATATGCAATATGCAGACAACAATATCGATGATTTTCTGTTCCAACTAGGTAATTTCCATTTTACTTCAACACCTGAGTCCCTACTGCTTAGTTTTCCAAGTTACTATAGAGCGCTATTGAGAAATATTATCAATTTCAGTGGCTGCAAGTATTTTCTATAGGAAACGGTTGATTGCAGTCACGACTAATTCGCCAGCCACTATGTAGGCCAATCTCGGGCAGCGCTCTAGTTTCTCAACGCGAGTTACTTATCAAGCCGGGAGCCGTTGCCAACTGTCCACCGCCAACAATTTTATGTAACTTTGTTGTCGAAACGTGCTGTGAAATTGATAAGTTTGTTTGTACTTGAATTTAATTGTTATCGTAGAACATTTTTCATCCGCACCCGTCGCCGCGCCAACGAGATAACGTCCAGTAGTTCCACTTTATTGGAACCGTTTTAATTTTTGGCAAACAGTTATGTGAGACTTTTTGTTGGGATTCAACTGCCGCAAATTAATTTGGTACTTGAAACGGTTCCAAATTATTCTGTTGATGACGAACTTAACTAGAATAAGCGGCTCGGTTATTGGTTAATACTGTTAAGCGGTTATCGATTAGTACCTACCTAAATAAATTAAAGTAAATATTTAACAACATTATTTTTAATAACAAAAATCACAGTCAACAACTTAATACGAACCCTAACTTAGATTGAACTGATAAACATAGGTAAAGGCTGCATTGGGACAAAGGGTATTCTAGGTGGGACTTCTTAGTGACCCTTTTTGTGACCCCAATGCTTATGGTGTTCGTGACCACCCTTATCTCCATGATCATGGTGATGGTGATGATGTTCATGATGACCACCATCTTCATGGTGTCCCTTGTGGTCGTGATGGTGGCCTCCTTTCTCGTGGTGTCCCTTCTTGCCGTGGTGGTGCTCGTGGTGGCCGCCGTGCTTGTGCCCCTTGTGGTGCCCTCCGCCCTTCTTATGCCCGTGTTCCTCGTGATGGCCTCCGTGGTGCTCGTGGTGGCCGCCCTCGTGGTGTTTATCGTGGAAGTGTTTCTCTTTTTTGAACTCGTCATGTTTGTGAACGCCGTGATGACCCTTAGTCGAGTGACCTTTATGATAATGGCCCTCCTCGTGGTGACCGTGGCCCTTGTGACCCTTATCGCCATGGTGATGCTCGTGATGGTGGCCGTCATCGTGGTGATGATGTTTCTTATGGCCGCCGTGTTCGTCGTGATGCCCCTTGTGCCCTTCGTGGTGGTGGTGTCCCTTCTTGCCATGCTCGTGGTGGTGGTGACCCTTGTACCCCTTGTGTCCTTTGTCGCCGTGGTCGTGGTGGTGATGGGCGTGGTGCTCGTGGCCGCCACCCTTATCCCACTTGCCGCCGTGGTGCGAAGCCGCCACCTCTAGGTCTGCATCCGTCTTCTCCCGCGTGGCGCGGCAGCTGACGGCTGCGAGCGCGGCTAGCCCCACGCAGCACACGAGTAAGGCCCTCATACTTCCAACGGATATCAGATACCGCCGATGGAAGCTGACTGGTATCAATACCGTTGGTCCTCAGGTTTTTATACTGGTTGTCTGTTTAGTCTGCGTTGTATGAAAATTGTGCAAAGCCCCAAGGTTGCACTGTGTACCCGAACCGTTGTTAGTTGCGGAACCTGGTGTCTCAATATGAAATCCAGCCGCTGCTTCTGTAACTTTAGAATAAAAACAATAGGAACAGGCGAATAATAATGCCTTTTAAAATGGTTTTGAGCTATTATAACGGGTTATGGTTTACATATGCGTAGGAAAATAGCAAGAGCATTATGGGCACCTTTAGTAGGGCATAGATTTTCCACGATAACATAGCTAACACGACCCGATAATAAAGAAGACTGAAAATGTTGTAAGTTATTTGTTGTTCAGACTGCACTCACTACCGCATCGCGAGTAGCCACATCAATATTGATACAAGTACGTTGATAAATTCATATCCATTTTGGAGCAGTAGCGTCATGCTTTTATTGTGGTGCTGTTTACTTTTTTGTAGATAGTTCTAGCACGCAGAGTAGGAAGAGTATCTATCTAAATATAAAATGTAGGGATATACCTACCTACCTGTTTATAACGTATTTACTTACATTTATTGACGTAAATATACCGCATTCGGACAGGGTGAGTGCTTTACTTAAAATGCACCTAATACATTTGTTAAATTCTAACCGATAAATTGAGGACCTGAGTTCATAGATTATTAAAATCTATACAGGAGAGGACATTATTATTATTATTAAGCAGGTAACATTATTATTCACACAAGCCAGCGCGTCTAGCTCGTCTGGACAAGGTATTGCAAAGAAAATTCTTGTTACGGAAACATCATTTAGGAAATCCTTTCTCTGCCTGACAGAGCATACCTACTCAAGCAGCAAAAACTATTGCGATATAAAAACGGAAAAAGCAAACGGAAATATAGGGTAGAATAATATGATTCACTTGCTTGACTAATATTTTAGTGAATTTCTTTTTTAAGTACTTTATGACACTATACATAGATACTTAGGAAAATCGAAAAAAAAACAGTTGGTACTTTTTCTTATTTATTGATATTTTAATCATCAACAATGAATTACAAGAGAACTACAAGGTATTATTATAATATTAAATCTAAATGTCTAATGAATTTAAACTAATGTAATTCGTAAATTAATTTCAATTTTTATAATAAATCACAATATACCAACTTTAAGTTGACAATTTTTTCAAATAAAGGAACATAGCTAGATATAAGAAACGCATACATTAGTGTTTCACACCCTGAAGTTAATTTGTCTACTACTAATATCATTCCTAATTACAGAAATGGCGTAAATAGTCCACAGATAAAATAAATATATCGTTATAAGTTATATGTATACTCGTAGTATATCCAATTTGAGTCGGAAGCCCTGTTGGATGTATTCAACCAGGGTTTGCTGCTTTTGGTATAATGCAGCCTGGCATAGTATCGGTAGCTATTTGTTACTCAGCTACAATTTTTTTTTCAAACTAACCAATGCATAGATGAAGAAACATCAGAATCTGATAGCTACGTACGGAATAATAATAAAAAAATACACTTTTATTTCAACATTCAACACCAATAATAACAGGAAAGTCGGGCACTTCGGTATTGTATATCGTAACATAATATACAATCATATAGGTTCGAAAGGAGACCATGTAAAATAAAAAAATATAAACTGAATAGCGTCCGACGACTATGCCACCAAGTTAACCCTTTCCAAGGGAGAGTTTACCGCAAGATTCAATAAAAGATATCGATCGGTGTCGTTATCTTCGCATTTCCTCATAGATGCAGAAATAAAGGCGGACCATTCAGTACTCTTTTCTAGTAGCAAAACTTGCGCCGGCTTATCGGTGTGGTTTATTTTTTGCGACTAGAAAACTGAATCCGCGGCATTATTACGTTTGTTTTTCGATCGTACGCCGCCTTTGTTCTGTTCCGAAGTGTGAGGAAATGCGACAATAATAATGCCCATGTTAATCTCTCCGCTGCTGCAATTCTAGACACCAGAGATTTTCAATTGTGTCTCGGCAGGATCCTTGACAAAGCACTGGAGAGATTAACTGGAGAGATTAATCGCCATGTTAGACCAATATAAATTATACCTCCATACCTATTGAAGACAATTGTTTGGCACCGAGAAGCTTTCAACTAAGTTTTTACCCGCATGCGAAAGTAACATGGTATAAAGTAAACAAAACGTAACTCATTTTGAAGTTGTCGAGTGATTTCAATTAGTGAAGTGTTACCATACTCAGCATAAATCATGCTTTGAATTATATTAATTGTGGGCCTAATTAATATTTTAATGCACATAAGTTGTTTTGATTTTATGAATGATTACCATTATCTGTCAAGGTGTGAAGCCCGTTCGTCATACTGGAGACGTTACAATGTCCCTAGTATAATATACAAACCTATGCCTAGAACAACTTCCAAAATACATTATAATTAAAAAATAGTTGCTTGATAAGTGCAATACATTAGAAGCAAACCACGACGCCTAATATAACCCCGTATTATATAGTTTTATAGAAATACACACCTAACTGAGAAGTATTTTCTTTTACTAATCTAGCCTCTCATACAAAAACATTGCCACTCGTAAGGGTTCTTTTAAAATGAACCCTTATTAATTATGTATATAATATATATAAATGTGAATCACTTGAAATAGGGTAAAATTACAGTCACTAGGGTTTACATAATTCCTTTTCGTATATTTAAATAATTTTGAATAATTATAAGAGGTTTTGATTCTAGAGATATCAATGAAAATGACCCCATATTGTGTTAACTGGTATTTCCAATTGATCATATGATTTTGTAGATTAAAATGTTAAATGTAAGACACCAGCACAAAATTTCAACGGAGCAGCCAATTTAAGTATTTAGTGGCGTTCGCTTCGCACAGATTTACCCTGACATAATATATATATACATACAAGTGTAATAAAATGTTATTCGATTATATCATGTTACTTCAAAGATATATTTTCTACAATACACAATATTGCAATCGAACCGGCAATTTTATATCATTCAACCGAGTGTCATTCCCCGAGCGCGTCGATAACAGCTATAATGGTAGGACACACGGTGGAATATATGAATAGCAGCGCGTAACGAACGAAAGCAGGCGGATAAGGATGCGGTTCTTAGCCTCGGTGTCGAAGCCCCCTCGTTCGGGCCGCATACATCGTACCGGTACACGTTCACCTAAGCCGGAAGCGGGCAGGAGAGCACGGCGCTAGTTGAGGTGGAAGCCGCGCTCGTTGGTGGCGGCGAGCAGGCGCTCGCGCAGCACCTCCTTGCAGGAGTACTCGGGCAGCTTCAGGTAGTGCACGCAAGTGTTCACGGAGGGGTACGAGCCGTCGCCCGCGTCCACCTGCAGCGTGCGGGAGCTGTTAGCGTTCCATCGGCCCGACTGCGCCGAGCGCCGCATTCTAGTGCGAGCTTCCATTCCTTTTTTTTTTTTTGGTGAAATACCACCATACAACCCCATTGCGAGTAGAAATTATAAACAAAAAAAGTCCAAATTTAAAAAAGTCCATCGTCCTCTAAGTGGACGATAGTATAATTGATTGTTGTAAGGGACAATGGACGAGTCTCGTAGGCGTAAGAGCGTGAGTTAAACAGACAAGGCGGATGTGTCGCCCCTTACCTTTCTGACGACGGTGAGGCGCGGATGCAGGTTGGCGAGCCCGCCGGGCGGCAGGCTGCTGCAGCCGGTCGCGAACTGCAGGAACGCCTTGCGCTCCCGCACGCACATCTCCACCAGCACCTCCACCAGACGCAGGAACCCGGGGCTAAGGAGACAGACGACGATCGCGATTTCAGATTTACTTCTAGGTAAAAGCGGCCGAACTTGCAGTTCGAAACACGTTCAGAATCGGAACGTGACCTACGATTACACACCGCTACTTCTACTAGTCAATTGTGAAAGTGCGCTAGCGAGCGTCGGCGGTACCTGTCGCGGGTGTAGCCCAGCTTGGGCTCGGTGTACTGCAGCAGATGGTCGCGCGTCCACACGGGCCCGCGCTCGCCGCACAGCAGCAGGCGCAGCTCGGCGGCGGAGAGGCGCTAGCGAGCGTCGGCGGTACCTGTCGCGGGTGTAGCCCAGCTTGGGCTCGGTGTACTGCAGCAGATGGTCGCGCGTCCACACGGGCCCGCGCTCGCCGCACAGCAGCAGGCGCAGCTCGGCGGCGGAGAGGCGCTAGCGAGCGTCGGCGGTACCTGTCGCGGGTGTAGCCCAGCTTGGGCTCGGTGTACTGCAGCAGATGGTCGCGCGTCCACACGGGCCCGCGCTCGCCGCACAGCAGCAGGCGCAGCTTGGCGGCGGAGAGGCGCTAGCGAGCGTCGGCGGTACCTGTCGCGGGTGTAGCCCAGCTTGGGCTCGGTGTACTGCAGCAGATGGTCGCGCGTCCACACGGGCCCGCGCTCGCCGCACAGCAGCAGGCGCAGCTCGGCGGCGGAGAAGGCGCGCAGCCGGCGCGGCGGGAACACGCACGCGAACCCGCGCCGGAACGCCGCCGTCTGCCGCCGCACGCCCTCGCGCACCATCCAGCGCGCGCTGCTCTCCGCGTACGCGCGCGCGTTGTGCGCGCCCACCTGCACCACCAGACACATTAACGTCTGCCAGAGTTTAGGCGGGAAGTCGATACTGAGACGTTGCTGCTTTTGTATTTTTTTCTCAAACTTTAATGTGTCAATTCGTATTTTTTCCAAAACTCCCCGGAAGTTTTAGTAAATCGTCCACCACTTTACAGAATCGTGACTTGGACTCTGTAAATAATCGACTCTACTACTTGACCACGAGGATTGCTTTAATGCTATGACTTTCCTATTGTAAATATAAGAAAGAATTAAATAATAAAATATTTGACACTGACTAAATGCACAAAACGTGCGAAGTCATAATTAATACAAAAAAAAAGAAGAACGTCTGCCCCGCATGCGGCAGTCGGAACCTCGATATAGACTGTGTACTGTACCTCGATGTTCTCCCCCTGGTCGCAGAGCGGCTGCAGCGCGGCGGCGGGGTCGGGGTGCGGCGCCACGTGCGTCATGGTGAGCGCGAGCTGCTCGAACGTGGCGCCCTCCACGGTGAGCGCGGCCGCGGCCTTTTCCTTCTGCGCGCCCGACAGCGAGGGGTCCTTCGCTATGGCGTCGTACTCGACCGCCGCCGCCATAACGCTCGCCAGGAATCTGCGCAGAGAAAACGCACCTTGAAACATAGGCTACGAGAACGAAGGCGCCAGATTCATGAATTGACCGTTATGTCATGACGGTTATGCGATGCTACACCAGTGTGCAGTGTGTTACCTGTGTCGGATAGGGTCGATTTCTTCCAGAATATCATTCGTCAGCTCCTCGCCGCACATGATTCGCAGGAACGGTTCCGATAACGGTAGATCTACTAGTCTTCCGTCTTGTAACACCTGCATCGATACATTACATGTTATAATGTTTACAAAACAAAACAAAAACGATAAGTATAACGAAAACGCTACGTCACCTTAGCTAAGAAAACTCCTAGGAACCAGAAATATTTGCACACTTTATCACAGATGGGAGAGTCTTGCGGCAGCGGCGCCGGGAACAGGCCGCCCACTCGGGTCACGTAGTAGCCCGGAGGCTTTTCTGGAATTAGAATTTAATTTTATTTAGTCATCCACCCGTCGTCACCGTTTCTTCAACGAAAGGGACACGTACAGACAGTTCCCGGAACACTCGAAACAATATCAATATTTACAATCGAGCTTAAGGTCGAGAGTAGAGATGATTACACATATTTTGAACGCCACTTACGACAAATCCGTACAACTTGGGAATGTGGAAAAAATATATGTTAATTTCGAACATATACTTTCTAGGCGTGATGTATCAGAAACACAATTACAAGATATTTTCTCGATAGAAAAAAATTACAAAGTAACCTCTTCAAAATAGCAATTTAAATTCAATCTCACTAATTTATGAGAGAACATTATTCAAATCGAAAGAACTTGAAATCATTGTACAATAATAAAGGTTTTTGGTGTATAATATAGCAACTATGCGCCAATTTTCATTCAAGAAAACATATTTGAGTGAATTTTCGTTCAAGTAGAATGACGCGCCAGCCGCCATGTTGTGTCCTCTCTATCATTTCCATACGATTCGACAGTAGTCGCTGCGGCGCGCCGCTAGACGGACCTGTGTCACTTTTTTCAATTATTTTTTTACGTAATTTAATTTTTCCGAAATACTGGACCGCATCCATCGCTTGTCATGTTTGGTCTGTCAAGGCACTGATTAGGCAAAACAAGCATTGGATGCGGCGCGGCCAGTGGCGGCTGTGTTTTGTTTTTCTAGCCCGTTTATTACAATAGAATTTAAATAGAAGTGCCAAACAGTCACGTTGCTCCCGTTATTACCTACATAACGAGACAATCTTTGTGCAATCTTTTTAGGCCATCTTGACGATTCAATCTAAGTACATGCGTGTGAGCTTCGCAATGACCACCTAGTTCTTATAGCATCATCGTCATTGGTGCTTATTATAGGTATTGTTATGAAAAAGTCTGGTGTCGCTAAGCAAGAGATTTCCAAGAGTATTTGTACTCTTGGAAACTTACTTGTAATTTGTATTTGCGAGAGATAAACTTAATTTAGGTAACTTCGCAGGTTTTCCAACTTGGTCTCAGCACATATCAAACATATTTGAATCTATGAATTCATGCCTACACTTTTGAGAGTAGCTCAATCAAAACTTAATCCTATTTAAATGAACACGAATGACACGCACACGTCATATGCAAATGGAAAAACTGAAGTATATGAACATCAAAATTTGACGGTCTTTAAAATTGCAATATAGCATAGTTGTAACTATGATGGATTTATGATACGACGAGCCGGAGTTCGGTTCTCGATCGCCGTAGTTTGGTTTTGTTGGAAAATATTTTTCTTGACCTTTTGGTTATCCATTGCGCCCAGATTACCCACCTAGTTTTTCTGCTTTTTAGAACCACAATCAATACGCTTTCTAACAGCCAGCCAACGAGGATATTTTGACAGTCATCGTGTGGTGTGGTGCATCGTGGTGCAGCCCGAAACTCAATAGGTTCGGACTATGACTGCGTATTATTATATTAGATCGATTAGTGAAATGAAAGATTACATTAGGTTTAAAAATATTTATTTACAGATATCCTATATTAAAAATCTATGCATTTTGCATTTTTTTAACCCTTCTCAGAACAAGTTCTGGTAGGTATATAGGTTCCACTGGTGAAATGATTAAACACAAAGTAATTTTTTTTCTTTCTTGCGATTCTTAGCTGCCCTTGTACCTGTAATCCAAAATAACTCCATAACTTTTAAATGCCTACACAAATTTGGATGTACTATAAATAGGGCTTCGTTATTTGCTAATGTTGGTACCACACCACCCCTATTCATTTCTGTAGTAGCGTATAATGTCTTGAGTAGAGGTACATAACAACTGAACATAAATAATCACAGGTTTACATTACAATCATTTCATCTCGTCTGTATAAAAGAAATAACAATCTGCACAGTACAGAATTTTCAGGTTGGTCTTTGTACCAAGAAATTTGTTGCACGTTAACAATGTGTTCAATACTTACGAAACATCTTCGCCATGGAAACGCTTGAGCGCAGCACGAACACTTTTTCAGCTACATACAGGTCCAGAATAACTGTGAGCTCGTTTTTGATGTTTTTGCTCTATACATTTTTAGCATCGTCCGTGAAAACAGGAACTCTCCGACCCAACCTAAAAATCAAAATAATTATATTTAAAATGTTGGAATGTTCTTAATACGTATGTGATAGAAAAATAAAACGGTTTTCACGGTTCACAACACTGAACATAATATGAAATATCGTCAACTCTTGAATCTTACAATTTTTATTTACCCCAAAGCCGGTGACTACAGAGAACGAAACGTGACAGTCTGACACTGATAGACAGTGTCACGTCACGATCAAGGAGGTACCAGTTGATAATTACTGTATTGCCTTGCCAGTGCACAACAGTCAAATGTACTGTACCAGTTGTACCACAATTGTACTCTGCTTTGATTGAACACGTCTTATCGTCATCGCGTCGTCTTTGTCGTCGGGAACCAATCGTGTAATTGCTATAACTATTTAAATATATTTAATAAAATTACGTAGGTATTTCAGATAAAATACTTACTTATTTATTTAAGTCGCTTTTGCTCTTATCTGTTTACTGGTATACCTTGCTCATTAGTTTTCTTCGTTGATGATATCGTTGGAAACTTGAAACCCATATAATTAATTAACTTGTTCAAAGTAAACACGTTCTACAATACATATTATTCATATCTTTTAAGAAAAAATGTCCAAATAGTACATTACGATACGTGCTGTCTAAGTAGTATATTAATACACGGCGGCGTGAAGTTAGCGCCCGAGCGAAGCGAGGGTGCTAACCGCCGTGTATTTAATAGACTTACTTACGCAGCAAGTATCGTATACTATTTTATAGCACGTGCGACATAAACCCGCCATCTATTTAATTTATTTAAAAATAATCTCCTAATTAATGCAATGAAAAGATGTTCATTTGACTCTTAGTAATAAACACACAAGTTTAAATGTGGGTAGGTTGACATTCCACCAGTAGAGAACGGGAAAACACAATTTACAACCTACCCGTATCACTTCTAGATTTGTTATTTTAGTTTATTACTATTTTTGGATGCATATCTATTGTTCGTGGATTGCGTAATGTGATATTGTTTTAGATTTAATATTGTTCACTTTAAATAATAGTCAAACATGTTTCAACTAAAAAACAGTGAAAAATATCAATATTGTAGGGCTTCATTTTGTAACCAAATCTTTATCGTAACGTTAATACCTACTTAATTTATAGGAATCTGTGATTGATCTGGTTTGTGCATAAATGTATTAACTATGAGACTATATTTTATAATATTAGATATGGTGTATAATAATTGAAAGTGTGTGTATTCAGTGAAAATGCAACATTTCTAAATCAAGTAAGTATTCTTATGTTTCAATAATTATAGTAAAATCGGATAAGAAATTTTATAACAAAAGTACAGAGTACGGTTAATATCGCTAACTTAGGTTTAGCGTTCAACGTAATAAGTAATATTGTCCGACGAAGACCAAACTGAAAACATGCAGAATTATGGCGTCAAAGACATTGGCGTTTCGGTCCCACACGTTACAGGTTATACGTATCTTCTCTTGCTTACTATGAGTTTGTGAGTGGTGTAAAAATGTATGACTGATTAGTTTTGGTTCAATATTACACTCGCAACGATGGGTATATTCTTAAACGGTGTGAAGTTAGTGAACATCAGGCCGTTTAAAAATGTGCTACTTTGAACAGCGCAAAGTGTGACCTAAGTGCGGGTTTAGGTCGCACGGTGCTATAAATTACATTCGGCTATAGTATAGTACGAGAGTAAATGTGATAATGTAGTAAGTGACACAAAATCTACCACGTGCAAGATTCTGGCAGCACTGAATTGGATACGTCACCTGGCGCTTATTTTATTATTTTGAATTACATATTATTTAATTACATTATACGAAACGGCGAAACGGCAACGCCCGATTACGCTGCGATTATATCGCGGATATGCTCACACAAAGTAATGTCTTCTTACTCCCACAGGCCTAGTGTGTCAACGTCGCATAGTGTCAATCTTTTTGAGACACAAGATAGCCTATGTCCGTCTCATAGGTCCAATCTATTCCTATACGTACCAAATTTCATCGAAATCCGTTCAGCCGTTTAGCCGTGAAAAGGCAACAAACAGAGTGACTTTCACATTTCTAATATTAGTATGGATTATAGTATTATTTAAGAACTTTTATATTTTGGACTCTGGGATTTTATCACTTAAATAATAAAACTGTTAATGTACCTAGTAGGTGGATCGTTCATCTAATTTAGCTTTTTAATATAGTGGGTTGGAATGAGAAAATAAAATTTCACATCTAAATACGAGTACATTGATTGTATAATATTTTATTTAAGTCTAAACGGTTATGTACCTACATATTATTATTTCAATAAAATAGTGACCAACTTTTATTAGATAAACCGCTTATTTAACAGATCGCCGGCGCGTAACTTCTTTACGTTCTAATAGTTCAATATTCTTTGGTCGTGAGAGCCGGTAGTTTTTGGTAGTTGAAGGTCACGTAGCTGAAACTTTTATTACGCCGTTTCCCCGCTGTTTCTTCGTTCGCTGCAGTCGGATTGTGAAATGTCAGTAGCAGATGTATGCCTCTTAAACACAACTCGGAGAAATACAAGGTGAAACTCGGAAGTTCGTCAAACTTACGGCCGAAATTAATAATCAATCCAATCCAAATTATGCTATCTGGGATTGATATCACAATCCATTTTTAGGGTCAACCGTGCCAATAACCGATCCGTGGATTGGTTTATAAAGGCACACAGATTGGAAATCGATCGAACGATAGGCAGCAATCCAAGATCGATTTCAATCTTGGATAGGAGATACAATATTAATTTCGGCTGTTAGCGAACCAACTTGGTACTTGGTGAACGGGCTTCTTTTCCACAACTAGCCGAATAGTCGGCCCTTTTTGCGTTCATTAGCGAACCGACGTAGATAGTTGAGCATGCGCCAGTCGCAGTACCGACCGTGCGGCGTGACGAGATGGTTGGGCGCGTCGAGCGCGTCGGGCGCCGGCGGCGGCGCGCCGTGCTCCGCGAGCCACATGGCGAGGTCGGCGCGCTGCAGCTCCGCCGCCACCAGCGCGTAGAACTCCAGCGTGGGGCCCAGCCCCGTGCCCTCCTCGCCCGCGAACTCCACCTCCAGCACGGACTTGCGCCCCGCGTGCACGCGCATCACCTGAGGCAGGCATACACACGGTTGAGCACGGATCTCACCTCACTTCAGCGAAGATGATTGTCTTATCATTACCTATTTTTTTTTTGTTGCAATCTGTTTCAATAACCATTGCAGATGTAGCTGTCACAGTTTTCAAAGTATCAAGTGCAATCGTTGATAGAAAACGCGATTGCCCTGCAGCCGCGGACGCTGCTAAAGTCCGCCGACGGAATTGCACCTTTGGCAGATATTCAACCGCTAAGCAGTTCTAGGATACAAACATTGCGATTGAATCTATAATTTGGTATAGTTGTGATGCCATGAGAACAATACGGCCACATTCCCTTGAAGTATGCGTCGACGGCTAGCCATAAGTAATTCTGTGCGAGGCTCGTCCAGCCGGCGCGTACTGACCTGCATGGCGGAGCGCAGCAGGTCGGGCTCCCGCGGGATGCGCACGCGCTCGTGGCGCAGGCGCCCCATGCGGAACTCCGTCGCCTCCAGGTCGGGCCGGCGCGGGGACACCGTGTTACCCGACCTACAACCACACCGTATTACATACCTACCACCTTCGACCACATCGCCCCCGAAGACCTGTGCCCTGAGTATGAATTTTTACTAGCTCGACATAGTACGCGTCAACTAGCTCTTTGTATGAAGATTTTTCGTTCATAAACGCGTCGGTAGGGGCACAGTACAGGATGTTCATATAAAAGAGGTAATTGACGCGTATGTCGAACTATTTTTTTTCTAGTAAAAACTCATACTAGAGGTACGGGTGAGATAGTGGTGATATTATTAGTTTGTAAGTGCATAGGTAGTGGTTACCTCTGCCTATCTAGGGCGCGGTCGCGCTGCGCCTGCAGCCACACGATGGTGCGCGAGGTGCCGAACGCCGTGCAGGCGAAGAACATCTGCCGCGTCTCCAGCGGAAACAGGAACGGGCACCAGTCGTTCAGTTGCTGGCACCTGGGGGGCGAGACCGTGATAGTCCTATTATAACAGATATGAGGCAGTTTTCAAGCAGCCTATAGGTTAGCGGCAACAAAGGAAAAACTAATCCTTGTAAAATTTTATTTTTTGCTATCTGATCGTATGTAGTGTAGAACCCTAAATTCAACCGTGGCGACGAGGCGTCTCAAATGTAACACGCAAAATAATTTCGTATCTATATTATTATACATTGCATAAACGTCGTCAACATGATACGTAAACACTTGAATATACATATAATCCGAGAAAACCATGGCACGGCCGTGCCTCCGTATGCCCTACACTTACTACCAGCATGATAAGTCATCGAAGACTAAAGTGAAAAATGTAACTAGCGAAAATCGGAAATAGTATAATCACAGTTTAGGAACGCACTACACACGCATACACTCTAAGAATATCTGTGGAGGCTCACCAGGGCGGCGTGGCGCCGGCGGCGAGCGTGAGCGGCTCCTGCAGCTGCTGGTGCAGCTTGTTGGTGAGCTTGGTGGAGAGGAAGGCGTCGGGCGGCAGCTGCGGCGCCGCCGCGCGCAGGCGCCGCAGCACGCGCACGCAGCACGACGCCATGGCGCCCGCGGCGCCGCCCGCGCCCATGATGCCGCGCTCTAGGGAGGAACATTACCCGTCTTACCACTCAACTTTACACCAGACTTAAACGCATGTTTCTAAAATTTCGTTCCACAAAATCGACGTCTATCACTCGCGTTTTTATACTCAATCCTGGCATTCTTACATTATTTTACTTGTGAATTTGTTAGAATTAGAAAAAGCGAGGGTTAAACGTCGATTTGTGGAGAAAATATTTAGACTCATCTGTTCAACTCTGGTTTAATGTTTTTGTGGTACGACCGTACGTGTACAGACAGAAGCAGATGTACTTAATTCACGCACAAGTGCGGATAACGGTAAGACCCGGCTTTGTGGGACTACTTTCATATTCTTATAGAGATAGCTTCGCCAGTCTTATTTCAGACGTGAGATAATTTAAGCGAGGTCTATTGTACGATGTATAATGTAACCCTGCTAACGGAAATATCGCCCCAGTTTACCTGGGTCGTTGGGCTCGTCGTCTTCGCTGTCGCTCGATGACGCGAATGTCTCCATGCCTTCAATTTCTTTGTACGTCAGCCTGGAACAATAGATTAATTTTAACAAATTGTACCGCTAAAGCTTCAACGAAAGGCGAGTCGAGTTATTCGCGACCTAAACTCTACATTCAGTTTAATCAGAATTTAATCGAGCCCACTTATCACGTCTTTGCCTGTAGACTTATTGCAGCCAATCTTCATATTGCCAAGCCAAGTCCGAACAAAGTAACAACAGCTTAGATCGATATAGGGCACCCGCAAAATCAGGGCAACATAATATAAATAATTATATCACAATTAATGTATGAAACACAATAATATAGCTTACAAATCCGAATAACACATAGGCTACAATCCATAAAGATATATCGTATATTATCCAAACGCGGGTGTAACCGCGGGACGCAGCTAGTTAATAATAATGATTGGATTGTCATTCAAGTGCGGCCACTCACGTGTAGGTAGTGTCGCGATGCGTGTCGTGGTGCGGCAGACGCGCGTTGAGCGCCAGCACGGCGCGGTACACGGTCCACGACGGCCGCTCCAGCGCCAGCGACGCGCCGCCCGCCGACAGCACCAGCCGCAGCGCCGGCAGCCGCACCGTGCTGCCGCTGCTGGCCCCGCCACTGGCATTGCTCGCTCCACCACTCGCGCTGCTCGCCGCGCCGCCCGCTTCGCCGGCAGCGTCGCTGCTCGCCACGCTGCCGGCGCCGCCGCTGACGTCGCTCGCCGCACCGTTCGCGCTGTTCGCCGCGTTCTCCTTGCTCTCCACTTCGGTCGGTTCGTCGGCCTCATCCTCGTCGGAAGCCTCGTCCAACGGTATTTCGAGATCTAAAATGAACACGGAGAGATAATAAAAAAACATTATAATCCACTAAATAACGGAATCGACGACTTGTTGAAATTTGCAAGTTTTAAAATATCTAAACTCATAATAATTTCAAGGTGGTGTAGACCGAAAACTTTCTATTTACGTATAAGTAGACGTTTATCAAAATATATTAGCGCCTACAGATAAATCTATTACACAAAGACCACTCGGGCCGGGACGTAGGAGGGGCGTGTGCCGCCCCCGCTCGGGGGCTCCCGGTTCGTGTAGGAAGGGTGCGGCGCTCACCGACGGTCTGGTTAAGGTTGAGGCGGCCGGGGCGCGGGTCGAAGGCGGGGATGAGGGCGCAGAACTGCCGCTTGAGCACGAAGTCGTCGTCCCAGGGCCGGCGCGCGCCGCGGCCCGCGCCCGCGCCCGCGCCCGCGCCCGCGCCCGCCAGCCCGCCGCGCACGGCCTCCAGCGCCTCCTCCTCCATCAGCGACAGCAGGTTGCGCGACACCTGCCCGAACTGACCGTTATTAGTAGGCCGAGACTGAATAACGAACGTACGGTCCGATGGTGACCGACTCGGCTGTCTACGGTCGTAGCGCTCGCCGCCCGAAACTTTGAAATGATCCGGCGCGAAACTGCTCTCAGCTCGAAACCCTCAGATATTGATTTTTAAATCTGATCCCTAGTAATATTACCAGATATAGTCATATTCGCACAGTTTGTACATTTCTTGGAGGTGGAATATCACTCGAAATCAGACTAGAGTTCGTACATTACAACTGCGATTTGGAAAAAGACGATCGTCGCATTATTTGATGCATAGAAAATTCTAGATCTTTTACATATACACTGAAATGGGTGCTAGAAATAAGCAGAATGGCACTTACGACTTCTTGATATGTGGGTTCGTTTTCTTTGTCGCTGTCGAGCGCGTCGTCGCCGTCGTCGTCGTCCTCCAGCTCCGTGAGCAGCGCGGGCGCGCGGCACGACTCCAGGAAATCCTCCAGCGACACCTGCACTCAGGAATACTCGTTACAGGACCTCCGTCGTCGCGACACTTTACTGCCAGATCGAGCAGTCGAATTGAAACTAAGGATTGAAGTTGAAATGTAATTTACCTGTTCACTCTCACTGGAAGTAGAGGTGAGAGATAAAGTCAGCGCGTTTTGCGCGTTCGGCGCCAGCGACGGATAGCTCTGCGCGGCGGACAGTAATCCGCCCGGGAAATTACTGGACAGCGCCAAACGTACTAAACTGTAACATACCAAAATGACGTAACAATCAATAAACACATACAAGCATATTTAATTATGAAAAAAAAAATTGAAGTGTTCTGTTATGTAATAAGTAATAATATTTTGTTGTTTGATCCAATCAAAACTCAAAACCTTTTTTTGTACGTCGAGACAAAGGCATAGAAGAAGTACCAGTTGTGTCCGTTACCTTGGGAAGAGACTAGACGAGTTGTTGGTGCGGTTGGCGCGCTGCGGGTTGGCGCCGCGGCCGGCGCCCGCGCCGCGCGCCATGCCCAGGGACTCCAGGAGGCGCACAGCACCCTGCATCGCGATACTGACGTTACTAGGGGCTTGCAAACGGACTTGCATGCTGCGATGGGGCTTTATTTAATTATAGAACATCGTGGAACTTCAATATTCAGTTTAGGTTTGTGTTACACCGGTGAAACATGTACCTGTTGTGTCAAATCAGGTTCGCTAGCGCTCATGTTGCCGGAGCCGCCGCTAGACTGGTTGTCTTTCTTGTGGTCGGCGTATTGTCCCTCGGCGCGGTCGGTTTCCAAGCACTGCGCAACAAAACACAAACGTCGTGTGACGGTTATTCTTTTTCTTTTTTTTTTTAATAACGTATCCTCAATCTTGGTTTGCTCCTGTATCGTGGGTACCGCTTACAGACATATAATTTCACATACACATCACACCCAGACCAGAAACAAACATTTGTGGATCGCACAAATATTTGTACCGGGCGGGAATCGAACCCGCGACACCAAGAGCAGAAGTCCAAGTGCTCAGCCACTACGACAAACGTGCCGTCAAAGTTTGGAGTGCCAATGCAGATGTTGTTTTCCAATATGTTTAATGATAATGGTGCAACAATGTGTTAAAACATTCCAGTAACAACAGTCGACGTGATAGCCCGTGCAATACAAAATTATAAAATGAGAGTATCATTCGAACTGGTGTACGTACAGACGGAGAGAAGAAAAAAATTACTAAGTAAACACTACGTAAATTCATCAAGAATATTTTTAAGTGAGGCGTTACTTCAAACACAACACAAACCACATAAAATAAAACATTTTGCTACGTCACACTCTGTAAAATTAAGTGGGCATTGCGATTGCTTGCAGAGCATCTGTATTTCATATCATGTGCTAAAACCCGTTTTTTAATTAAATAATTTTTATTGGTCGGATTTTTTTTGTACAATAGTACCCATAGAGCTGGGTATAGAAACCGTGGCGACATCGATAAGCATTTAGCGCTCGTTTAGTTCCACTGTTTGTAAGTAGATCGGTCGCGTCGCCAGTAGTTACCTGTATCTGTATGCGATTGGCGTTATTCCTGAGCGTGTGCAGCAGCGAGGCGGGCAAGCCCAGCAGCTCGCTGGAAAGCAAAGCGTTGGCGCTGTTGCGCATCGCGTCGCCTTCGCTCCGCGCGCCGCCCTCCTGCCGTACAGAAACCGGGGTCACGCAACACGCACGCCACGGCGCGGCCGCCCGTACGCTCGCATTAGTGCGCGCTACGCGGATCGACGCTACTGACATTTGTAACAATAACCCACCGTGCATGATGAAATCACTGACTAGAGAGAAAAGCTTTCGAGCTTCTCGTGTGACAACATGAACAAGCGTGACATGTGAGTGCCATGTAAAATATAAACATCGAACACACTACACGCATCGTAAAGCATGCTCTGTACCCCTAGTGTGTTTTTCTTCGTGTGTCGAGCTCGACATAGTACGCGTCAAGCGCTTTTGTATGAAGATCCTGTATCGGCGCGTTTATGAACGAAAAATCTTCATACAAAGCGCTGGTTGACGCGTACTACGTTGAGCTCGTAGAAACTGACACTAGGGGTACAGTTCTCGTCGACCTGTAACACTAAAACGAAAGGCAAAAGAAAAACGAGCTCGGTTTCGAGTGCACACTACACATTATGCTCGAAACGGACAAAAAGCGGTACTAACCTCTTGAGAATTAGTCTCGGGCGCGGGCTCTTTGGCCGGGTAAGGCTTGGTGATGTCGGTAATACTGGTCGGCCCCATCTCCATGTTGGTGAACGACGCGTTGCCCAGGTCGATGCAGTTGTTGCTCTCGGCGCCGAGCGTCAACGATTCTACTATCGTAGCGAGATCTGCAATCGTTACAATGTCTAAACCGGGACTTCCCAACCGGTGGGGCGTGCTCCCTGGGGGGGCGTAGAGAGATCTTAGGGGTGAGGGCATGAAGTGTTCGGATATTTTAATCTAATTAGATGAATGATAAGTAATTATGTACTTATCATTGTTTATTATTTAAAACGTTTACACACAGATTTATTGGAGCCACCTAGTTCCAATTAAGAAAAATATAGGAGGCCATGATTTTTTTTTATAATCCGGGGTGGTACTATGCAATAAAGGTTGGAAAATCCTCGTCTAAACTATGAGCTTCGAGTAGATACAATAAGTCTCGATCGATCGCCTACCGAAGTCGGTTACATGGCGTACCAGTGTTGATGTGGTGCGTGGAGTGGTTGATGGCGGAGAGGTCGGTGGCCTGCGTGCGCGGCCGCGACATGTTGCTCGCCATCTCCTCGCCGGAGATGTTGTCCGCCGACGCCGCCTGCTCCGTCGACGCCACCGACACCTGCGGGACAGTTCGCTTCATAGTCACGCTTCGCGCATACTTCCCTTTTTTGCGAATACTGCGCGTTAATTATTTCCTTTCACTTGTACGCCCAAGCACCGGAGCCTACCTGATGGTCCACGGCCGTGGCGTCGGGGAGACTGGGCGTCGAGTGGCTTTTCCGGCCCTGCTTGGCGCCCTCCGCCGCGCCGCCACTCACCACCTTGAGATCGAACTTGCCCTCCGCGCCCATACGATAAGAGTTTCGTCCTCCATGGTCCCACCTACGAAATAATTATTTGTGTGAATCCTATCGCGGTTTCAGAACGGCGCGGCGGTCCGGTCGTCGTTCGCTGGCATACCTGACGTCGACCCACCCGTTGTGCAGGTCGGAGGTGACGGTGCCGAGCGCGGGGTGCGCGCCGTCCTGGTCGCGCCACTTCCAGTCCGCGCCGCGCAGCACGCGCGCGCCCGCGCACACGCCGCGCGCGCCGCGCGACCAGCGCCGGGCGCGCGCGCCGCCCGCGCCGCCGCCCGCGCCGCCCGCGCCGCCGCCCAGCGCGCGCGGCGCCTCCAGCACCACGTGCTCCACCTAAGGGCTCGACACTTTAGCGATGCGATCCGTACGAAGCTGAATGGAAAGCGGGCTCTTGGACAATGTCAGGGTTTGTGGTTGTCGCAAATAAAAAAAAATTTGCCCGACAGACGTTTGTAGAGAACAGCCGCACGACTCACCTTCCCGTAGATCTCGAGGCCGGACAGGGACAGGTAGTGGCTCTGGCCGCTGGCGTTCTTCCCGTTCTGCTGCACGCGCAGGTAGCGGTAGGCGGCGTCGGCGCGCACGCGCCACGTGGCCGTGCTGCCCGGCTCCTGCAGCGCCTGCTCGTCGCTGTGCGCCAGCAGCGTGGTCCACGCCACGCCGTCGATCGACATCTACCACACGCCACATGATACTATCACTTATAGATTCCGATTTGACTTCGATAAAGTTCCAACCCGTAAAGGTGGCTCTGCGAAGAGCTCGGAATGAAACGCTACCGATGTCTGAACGCGAAGAATCCAGTACAGAGACCGAGACTTACCTGGAACAGCCAGTTCCGGAGCGCGGAGCGTCCGTAGCCGCGCGCGTGGCGCAGCGTGTAGGCGCTGGGCACCACGTGCAGGCCCAGGTCGAGCGCGATGAAGGCGCGGCGGTCGTCGTTGGTGTGCACGTTGAGCGGCTCCGGCGAGCGCGACAGCGCGTCCTCGGCGCGGCCGTACGGCAGCTGGCGGCCGTCCGACGACCACACGCACACCAGCCCGTGCGCGCCCGGGTTCACCCACTCGCAAGTGCCGCCGTTGCTGCCGATGAAGTACAGCACGCCCTTCTCGTCGAAGTCGTACTGGAACGGCGCGATACATGTTCATGTCCGTGCTCAGTCCCGACACGCGAGCGGGACGAAGTTACGAACACAAAACTTTCGCCTTTATAATATTAGTCATAGTTATTAGTAGAATTTAGGTAACAGCTTAAACAGACATCGCTTACATCGTACGTAAACGTGATGGGCCCCTCGTTCTTGATCTTCTGCACGTAGTTAAAGCTGGCGCGGTCCAGGTCGTACCACTGGCGCGCCACGGACTTGGCGAGGAACCGCTCCAGCTGGCGCACCGTGGTCAGCGCCTCCACCTTCAGGTTGCGGCCGTTGTTGTTGCCGACCGCGTTCGCGTTCGGGTCCTCCACCGGGTCGTCGTTAGCGCGCTCCACGCGCAACCTGCGGCGCCGGCACGTAATATAGTACGTCACTAGCGTTTCGTGACTACACCTTAGAGTGGGGCACACTTAGAAAGTTTGTCAAATAGTTGGATCGATAAAGATACGATCAATCTGTGAATTGATTAGTCGTATTGCCAGTTCAGGGTGATACCAAAAAATACCTAGCGAACACATGACAAAAATCGTCGTTCATCGTCGCGTCTTTATTCAGCTAACGCGAGTAGAAGGTTACTGGGATTAAAAAGTAACAACGTAACAAGGAATAGGAAATAGTAGAAAGGAGGAACAGTAGTAGTGAACAGCAGCGTTACCGTATCCGCTTGGTGAGATGGTGCAGCGCGGCGGCGGGCGCGGGCGGCGGCGCGTCGGCCGGCGCCAGCACGGGCAGCCGCTCCACGCTCTCCAGCACCGCCACCAGCCGCGCCGCCACCGCGCCGCCCGCGCCGTGCGCCCAGGCGCGCACCGCCGCCGTGCGCGCCGCGTCTGCGCCCGGCCCGTCTGCGCACACACACCACGACCACACACGATTACACGACTGTCTCTAGGCACAACTCAGAGTATCGCTTCAAATTGTACAGAAACAAAAAGGAACAGCGTCATTTAAAAAAATCTAGTTTGATCAGACCGGCTAGGCGATTCAGAACTCTTTAACGAAGAACCGAATCGATTCGGTTTGGTATCTTTCTCGAATCGAATATCAATTGTCGGCTGACGTCATCCATCATCGGAAGAAAATAATCGAATGTTCGGGAACTTTGCTTCGATAATTGAGTTCTAAACTGCTTTGCCATATTTTTATCGTATTATATGACGTCACGTTCGATTCGAGTTCAACTTCGATTAGGTATTGTGAATCGACAATGTAGCGAATCAAAAGATATCAAACCCAATCAATCGATAACTGAGTTACCAAAAGGTCCTGAATCGGGGGGCGGAATCGACACCGGCATTATTCTAGTAACTAGACGGATATAAAGTGAGGTCCGGAGCGGATCGGCGGCGGCGCACACGTACCGTTGGCCTGCGGCGACAGCACTTGCAGCAGCGCCGGCGCCAGGCCCGAGGACTGCAGCTCGTAGGCGGAGAGCTGGTCGTCGCCGCACAGCAGCTCGGTGAGGTGGTCGAGCGCGGCGGCCAGCTCGCGGCGCCAGTCCGGCGCGGGCTGCGTGGCGAGGCGCGAGAGGCGCGCCAGCAGCGCCCGCAGGCGCGCCACGGGCGGGCGCGGCTGGCGCGTGGCCGCGTGCGCCAGGTGCCGCGCGTACAGCGCGCGCGCGCGGGACCACACCTGCAATGCATCTTCAACTTTGCACTTCTCCTTTTTTATATCGATCGGAATTCGTCTTTTTGTCTCATCGACCCTCACGGTGCGATAATTCCGGCGACGCAAAGCTGCCCGTGCGACGGGATCGAACGGTTGCTGTTATCTGAAAAGTGTACAACATAAAAGCAGGCTCACTTGAGATTTGATCGCTTCAGTTTTAGCCGAAAGTCGCGGTCTATTTTGGTTGGAGGCCGCAGTGGCGGCCGCCTCCGGTCTGCGGTCTGCCCAGCCACTCGCTAACTCTGGACCTACAACATGAATCAATATTATTAATATAAAATATTGAACTGTATCATAACATTTTAACATATTACATTTCTCATGAATAACGAACATATTCATCCATCAAAGGCAAACTTTTTTAACTCACTCTTTATTACATTCAAAGAATATTCACATACCTAAGAATGTTTCAGCAGTGAAAGAATGTCTGGTGCCTCGGTTAGATTCGAAGATAAACCCGGGCAACTCTTCTCTCAAAATCGTCGTCTGTTGCTGTCCGTCAGTATTATGAATGTGAAGTTCCTTTTCCCTGAAAGAAAACGGTCATCTTCAGTTACAAGAAAAAATGGGTAAACGACGTAAACTTTATAAAATTAAATAAACATACTTTTTGCACGACAAAGCCCAGTTTCCTATAATGAGTTTACTCGAGCCAGGCTTCGAGAGAATCGACTGCGGCACGTAGTTCTTGACCGAAGCCCGCGCTCTCTGCAACTTGTCGATAAACTCGCCACGATTCTCTGCGAACGATAAAACATACGTTGAGCGGGTCGGTCGGTAGAGCGGCGTGCGGAGCGGCGCCGGCGCTCACCGGTGTTGTCCGTCTGGTGCTCGGGGCTGCCGCTGGAGTACATGGTGGCCAGCTTCCCGTCGAGCAGGAAGCGGAACCAGCCGTTGGAGCCCGTGCTCAGCTCCAGCGCGGCCGCGTCGCTCCACGCGTACAGCGCGTCGCGGCCGCGGCACAGCGACCACTCGCCCCACGCGTACGCCACGCCGTGCGCCAGGCACGACGCGTCCGAGCCGCCCGAGCCGCCCGGGCCGCCCAGGCCGCCCAGGCCGCCAGCGCACAAGCCTGCGGGCACGTGTTATATACGGAGAACCGACTTCCATCCTTCCAACTAAGATATTATGTAGCTATACTATAGATACACGAGACAAATATTTCTGTGAACCGTGCGTAACCGTCTAAATCCATGATTTTCGTAGTCCTCGTTTCCCTAGAGATACAGGAAAATTAGAGAACACAAAAAAACACTACAATTTAGAACCTCCTCCTTTTTGGTAGTCGGTAAAAAATTACATGGCGTACATTATTACGTAGCGTTTTTCAAACAATTATTTTATTTTACGTTTCGATTATAAAATCGAGAAAGCTAGTTCTCTTTAGAATCAAGCTCAAGCGTGGTTTATCTCACCCGCAGCAGAGGGCTCTCCGTCAGGCGACAGCTGGCCCGCGCCGGCCGAAGCCAAAGCTTCCACTTTGCTGAACACTCCGAGGCGCGCGAACTGCTCCAGATAGATGTCCGACGCCTTCACCATCAGCTCCTCCGCGATCCCGAGCACGATCAGGTGACCGTCGTCATCGTCCTAACGATCAGGGGAACCGATTAGTCGAACGCTCAACTTCATGATCTTTCATCAGGAACGCCGCGACTGGTATACAGAAGCATTAACTTCTTCAAATAAAAAATAATGAACAAAGTATCATTTCTCTGGTCTTTTAGTAATCTTATGTTCAATAAAAAATAGGATAAAACACAAATAGTAAATACAACCAAATTCTAGGCTACCAACCCTTAAGTTGTTACCCTGTGTTATACCATAAAACAGAAAACAAATTAAAAAGAAAGAAACAACACAAACAATATTATACAGTAAAACAAATCAGATGCAAGTAAGTTTCGATGGTGTGACATTTTGTACACAATGTGGATGCGTTTAAAGACACGTGACATGTAGAACAAGACTTGAACAAGATATAGTTTATGTAAAAGTTCAGTACATTTATTAGTATCTTAAAGTATAATGATACTGCGACTACATAAAACATTTGTTCGCACTAGAAAGCCGAGCGGATGGCTCCATCACATGGATCATTGGTGACAGGAATTTAATAATCTATGCGATGTAGCCCGCAAGCAACCATGGGACTACGGCTCCTAAATATTTATATAAGTGCTTTGTCAAGTACCTACCATAATGTACGTCTTTTTTCTTAATTTTAGTAACTATGATGCCTAATCAATTGGCTTTTCATTAAAAAAGAGGTAGTTGATAAGAACAGACTTATAAGTTGCGTTTCCATACGGAATCCCAATCCATATAGACCACGATGTGCGTACAGAGCGCGTTCTATACTAGAGCGAATCGAACGGAGTCCGCGAGGAACTCACGCCGCTCGCACTCGAAAGGGAGAATCAGAACACGGACACTGATACTAGACAAAGATAATTGTAACATTTGGGAGCCATAATATTAGTGTCGAGGAACCATCACACCATCGGAACGTTACCGCTGGCGGGCGGATGTAGCGGCTGCGCAGCGCCCGCGGCTGCGAGCTCCGACCCACCTCGCCCTGATCATCGGGGACTTGTTCATTACGACCGTTACATACTAAAGATGCGCCTATCGTTAGTTACTTATTCAGTGTTTTTAAACGCATTCCCAGCACTTTCGTCTTTTATTTGGTACAGTCACATTTATTGAGCTTCTCAATTTCGTAATTTCATAGTCAATAAATAATACTGTTTTACATCCAAATGTCTTTAGGCTCTCTATAGGTATGTTGCCCACTTTATGAAAATCACTCGTTTTTGATAATCTCTAAGAATGCGACGAACATTTTTCTTCAATGGCAAACAAAAGTGTATCAATCTAATCTGTGTGTAAATGTGTAGCTCATTCTTCGGCGGGTATGCGCACAACGCCACGTAGGCGCGGCCGCCGGACGGGCTGGGACAGGGACAGGGACAGGGTGAGGAGGCAGGATGGTGAATGCGAACACGACCCTATCTCGCCCCGCTCCAGGCGGTTCGACGGCTCACGGGGGTAGCGGAAGGGATAATGCAAAGGCATTTCTTCCTCAAAAGAAAGGATGACTTGGCACTGACCACGTTGTCGAGCACGGCGGCCACCAGCATGGTGAGCAGCGCGGCGGTGTGCGGCTGCGGCGCGGGCGCGGCCGACAGGCGGCGCAGCAGGCGCGCCGGCGCGTAGTGCACCATCTTG
Organism: Hylaea fasciaria; assembly: GCA_905147375.1. Classification (NCBI taxonomy): domain Eukaryota; kingdom Metazoa; phylum Arthropoda; class Insecta; order Lepidoptera; family Geometridae; genus Hylaea; species Hylaea fasciaria. The sequence continues at coordinate 7,375,331 of LR990201.1, forward strand.
CGCACCAGCGACAGGCAGGCGCGCCGCACGCCCGCGCCGCCCGCGCCCAGGTAGCGCGCGCAGAACGCCGGCACCAGGCGTCTGCAGGGACCATAGCTAGCGTGACCGGCCGGGCGCAGCGGCTCGCGGCTCGGACCGATCGCCGAATCGGGTGCGCGGTCCGTGTCGGTGATTCGGCCTAGTTGCGGAAAATAATCCCGAACACCGAGTGCCAAGTAGATCCGTGTCTGTTTTGAGTTGGTATTCCCGACGTTTGCGCTCGAGAATTGTCTACACTAGAGTAGACACGACTAGTAGAGAGTTTTTCTATACTATACTAAAGATAGGGTCCGGTTAGCGCCGTTTCGCATACAGGCTGCAAATGGGATCCCGAACTTCATACAGACAGCTCGAAGGAAGATCGATAACTGTCGACGCTAAATACCATAACGTCTGTGGAAGACTAAGCGCTTCCTCAAGCGACAGACAAATAACGGCTAAAATTGAAATTGAACATTTATATTACAATTAATATTACTCAGGTCTAACTCACTCTAAATAAATAGCCGCCATCTCTTTATCCCCGGTCTCGGGGAAGTCGTCGTCGTTGTTGGGGGAGGGCGTGTCGTGGCCGCCCACCACCAGCCACTCGCCGGGGCACTGCAGAATCGCCGCCACTTCGCGGTGTCCTGCGATCGTCACACGTTTTACTACTATTGTATAGATCATACCGTGTACCAGTTGGGACAAAACTTAAAAGGAGCCCGCAAGTTTAGACATGTACAAGACAAGCCATACTGACACATACTGACACAAGGGCGACATAACCGGTGCGCTCGAGTGGCCGGCTCGCCGTACCTTGGTCGTGGCGCTCCCTCGCCTTGTCGAGCGGCGTCTTGCCGTCCTCGTCGCGCAGGTCGGCGTTGGCTCCGTAGCGCAGCAGCACCTTGGCGATGGCGGGCCGGCCGAAGCACGCCGCGTAGTGCAGCGACGAACTGCGCTGCCCGCGGTTCACATCCGCGCCTATGGCGACAAACATTAATGAAGTTTTAGCTCAACTTGAAATAAGGAAAACGCATTTGTTGCGTATGTTGTCCGCGCAAGACATGTGCTTACTATTCACTGTACCTTTCGTCCGAGTAATAAAAGCATTAAACACAAACTATGAAGTCTACTACGCTTCATTGGTACGAAAGTAAAGTCTAATTCGGGTCAAAACTTACATTAAACCTTCACCAATACGAGTAGGTACATCGTTTACCTTTTTCACAGAGAAACTCGACCATTTCCCGTGTGCCGAAAGCCGCGGCCCAGTTGAGCAGCGTCTGGCCGACGTCGTCCGTGAAGTTGACGTCGACCGCGCCGCTCGACACCGCCGCCAGCAGCGCGTCCGTGTCCTTGCCGCGGATACAATCTGACGAAAAGGGTGGCCATTATATACTATACATCTTCTATTGTACCAACTCATAAAGCGAACCAGATTCCACCTTTTCTCCCTAATATAAACAAAATGCAATTCCGAAAAAGGTTCGTAATGCCCGCACACAGACCTGTGTGCACCAAAACAGACTTTCACTAATTGATTCTAACACATTAAGGCGCTAATATAGGAGCGATTCATGTATTTTAGAAGATGAAAGTTACCTGGCCGGGCCGCGCGCCACGCTGGCTCCGCGCTCACGGCTAGTCGAAAACGCTAATTCATAATTATTATACTCTTACTAACGGCATCACGTGGCCTTAGCACAGATTACTAGATAGTTACTACGTAGGCTTTAGTCTGAAGCATTCAATTATTTCGACACTGTAATGACATGTCAGATTGGCCGAGCGGTCTGAGATGCTACGTTCCGTTCCTAAAGAATTATTACCGCCAACATTACATAAATTATTACCTCCTTGACTATAATCCTATCAAATTTAGAATGCCGCACGAATTATTGGAGTCACACCTAAATAAGTTGTATTAAATTTATTTAGTGTTGGTCCTTTCTGGTATGCGCGTTTGTCAAGTCCATTTGATACAAGACATCCTCTTTAGTCCACTTCCATAATTTTCTTTTTGATATAAGTATATTTTGACAATGACAATGACGGAGTAAAAGATTTGTGCATTTAGCCAGTGTCAGGCATCCGTACTAACATCATATAAATGCGATACTGTGTGTGTGTGTTTGTTGGTTTTTTTTTTAGTTTTTGCCATCCTTTCACGTCTAAACGGCTGAATCAATCTTGACCAAGATTGGACCTATGAGATGGGTATACCTAGGCTATTTTTCGTCAGAAAAAATAGGGATCTTAGAATCCAAATAAATAGGAGTTGAAAATTTATATGGGCAATTCACAATTTCTCAAGTAGGTGATCTGACACTTCATTATTTTAGGCTCTTGATAAAATATAAAGGTTAAGACTAAGGATAGGGAAAAGGAAAGGGACAGGGACAGGGATAGAGATACAAAGACTTCAATATTTATTTTCTAAACAGTTGCTTTTTCATATACGGATGAAGTCGCGCGTAAAAGCTAGTTTCAGTAAAGTTTACTGAATCGTGGCTATGACTTTAAATTTACTTTACCACGAGGTTGTAAAAATATGGAATACTAGCTGTTTCCCGCGACTTCGTCTGCATTTAAATCGAATCCAGCTATAGTAAGAACACAATATGCGTGAACTTTGTATGCTATTGTAAATCAATCGGGCACGTCACGTCTCTGTCAATATCTCTATCTTCCTATTTCCTCATCGCTTTTTTCCCCAACTCCCAATATCTCATCTCCCATCCCTCATCCATTTCCGATCTCCCATCTCCTCATCTCTCCAGCTGCTGCTCTCCATCTCCCCATCTCCCCAGGTCCTCATCTTTCCTTCTCCCATATACCTACCAAATTTCATTTTCATTTATGTTGTCTCTCTATACCTAATTTCATCGAAATCGGTCCAGCCGTTTAGCCATAAAAAGTAACAAACAAACAAACATACAAATAAACAGACAAACAGAGAAACAGTGTTACTTTCGAATTTACAGTATAATATTTGACAGTGACTAAATGCACAAATCGTGCGAAGCAAAAACATTGAAAAAACTGGCTCATAGCTGAGCAGAAAGATTACTGGAAGTGTGCTAAAAATAAAACGTCAGAATATGCATCCGCCAGATCCGCCATTATGGAAAACGGAAGTTCACTACATCTTCATTTTAATATACAATCATAATCTGCTCCTTTGATTAACTCCAAACTATCATAAGAAATCCCAGTTTTATTTAAGTGAACAATCTAAAAACGCGTTTTTGCTGCTAATTTCAGTTACAGGTGGTACAAGAATAGTCATATTAGCCATTATTCTTTACACACAATGGAGAATAAATACAAAGTAATAAAGGTTATAATAAAAGTTTAGTAATCGTCGAAGGAAGTCATTTACGGCAACTAAGTAAATAAACCAGTTGTATACCATGTAGAGATTCTGTTTGCTTTATTTTTTTGGAGAACAAACAGTAAATTCGACGAGAAAATTTTGAGGAACAGCGACATACGTCCTCTCTCTGAAACGCCGTAGCGGGTACTGAGCCGCCTAGTACGCGCTCAAACTGATCATATTCTCGTCGTTTTTATTAATTTAGAAGAACGGAATCGATTCAGTTCATTGGAAAATTCAAATTTCATTGGAAAATATAATTGCCTTTTTTATGGTTCCAAAAAATATGATAGTTGTCGCTGAAAATGTTGAGCATTATGTGACGAAAGATTTTTTTCGGGTCCTTTCTCGTGAATTTTTTTCTCAAGATACTAGACAACTTTAGTCCAATATTATTGATTTATTAGCTAAGTGAAACACTTGGCTATACACTGTATTTTTTCTGGCTTATAAATATTTGTAATTACAGCTTAACTTTTTGACAAAAAACCGCCCATTTTACGGAAGCTCGCTGCCTACAGGTCCTTAACTACTTTTTAAATAATCGTTTTACCTATGAGCTGTCGATGCGACTTATCGCCCCTCGGGCCACCGCTGGAGCCCTCGCCGCTGGCGCCGCTGCTCGTTCCTGCCGCGGGAGCACCGTTGCGAGCAGCACCACTAAAAAAAAACATTTAGTAAAGTTTCACTATCATCCCGACACATATTAAAAAGAGAAGTCCCCCATCGCCTGAAAGTATAACGGGAACCGAGTGCGTTTGAAACTACAACAAGTCTTGAGGCGGTCGGTGATAGCTCAGTCGCTCAGCTTACTGCAAAATTTAACTCCGAGCTTCCGATGAAAAAAAAATCGGTAAAGTGGTATCAGTGGTAGGGATCTGAACTAATTACCCCCCTCAAGAGAAAATCTGTCGCCATACCCCGATCGGGGCGTTCCGGCGCCGGTCCTCGAACACACTTAACACGTTTGACCACATCGTGACTATTAAGACCGGCCGAGACGGTGATGAAACGCTACCCTACAAGTAAGGTAGAGTAACTGTAGTTACGTTTGTATAGCGTGGCGGCCCTCGCACAGCAGCACCAGCAGCAGGTCCACCAGGCGCATGCACTCCAGGCACCAGCGCTCGTCCGCCTGCACGGCCGCCTCCAGCGCCGCGCACAGCTGCAGCCGCACCAGGTCCTGCAACCCAGCGTGCCCCGCTGTAGCCAGTCTACTCTACTCTAGTCAAACCCTGCCGACATTGCCACTGGGTCATTCTACTTCTAATCCTATAGGTCGGATTCAGAACTAATTGTAATCTTATGGCACTGACAACTTGAGAAAATAAATATTTATTGGCTTCACTGATATCTGTTAAGTTTGATCTACTTCCTCCTATGTCTATAGATGAATAGCGACGAAAGGATAGTCGATAGTAGAATACGGAGTTACTTTGCGGAATTCGGTATTCAAAAACGACGAAGTGATCAAAATAGAATAGAACGTACGCTAGCTTAAATGCCGCCGAAATTGTTAGACAAGTATAAGATAGATCATTTTAGTTTCAGTTAGACAGCGAACTCCAAAGAGAAATTTCCCCATTACCATATTTTATACTTAATCGGTTTTTTAATCAATAGTTTTCGGCATACTCCCGGCGGCATCCACGCGTCTCATTTGGTGATGATTACTACTTCTCGGACCGTTAATGAAGGCTGTTGGCCTGACTTGTTTTCATTGACTTATCCATTTTAAATCATTAATAATTATTTACATGTGTTATCTGTGCCGACCCGCGACATAGAGTCGAGAGCAGGCTGACTGTGGTGGAGACGGAAGGGGCCAAGCATTTGTCGTCGCCACTCTCCGTGCTCCCCAATCGGCGAACCAGCTCTTCTATCAAACCTGGAAAGAAAAATTTTTACGGTATTATAATAATGAAACATCATTTGCACATCTGCATAACAACAGCACTTCCTAATAAACCTGAATTCAATCACGCAATGCATTTTCCGCTTCATAGATTATTGCACAGCAATTTATACGATCTTCCAATTATTATAAATGCAACTGTAGTATACATGGAAGTAACTCATTCATCGTCGATAGCTGCCACTGAATCGCCTATCTCTTGGACAACTTTTACTTTCACGCATAAACGCAAAGAAATACGCAAAAAAATTAAATTTACGAAAGTAAAAGTGAATCTCCCCGAAATCAACAATTCATTTCAGTATAACAGTATGAAAGTAATTTATCTATTAGATCAGTAGTAGTAGGAGTAAGTCGCTAAAGGCTATGTGTTATCCCGGAAAATGCAGAATACCTGCGGGAAAACGGGTATTCCACAGGTGAAACTGCAGAAGCCCGGCGTATACCCACCGTGGTCCGCCAGCGGCGCCGGGTCGGCGTGCGCGCGAGCGAAGCGGTCGGCGAGCGACGCGAAGCACCGCAGCGCCGCGTCCGCCACGCGCGCGTCGCCGTGCCGCAGCAGCGCCGACAGCGACGACACCGCGTCGCCCACGCGGGCGTCGCCCGGCTCCATCTTGCCGCACACTCTGCAGGGGGGAGAACCGCATGTACGCTACTGCTCGGTCTAGGTGCGTGCCGTACTCAACTCGGGTGTACTTATATGTATAGCTATCTTCTATTAGGCGAGACGGTAAGTGGGGAATAAACAATTCTATACTAGAAGAACAAATGCAAAAGTATGATGCCGCTCTGCTCTGTGATGCTGGCGTTTTGAGGTTTCCTATGTGGGCTTTATATACTGGAATATCACATACGATGCCTTCCCACTGCGGCAGCGACCACGGGGCGCTGTCAGACAATCTATATTTTGCTATTGCGGTAGTGATCGCTCGAAAGCTCCGTAGTGACCTGCGTGTGTTATTGGCACGTACCTTGACACCACAGCCATCGCTGAATGCAGCGTGTCCTTGTGCACGGAGGTGCCGTGGTGCGTGATGAAATGCAGCACCGACGGCAGGCCGCCCCCTTCCCACACCGCGCCCGCCTCGCGCGTGCATACCAGTTCCAGTACCTGGTATATCGATAATTGTATCTTGTAAGCTACCCCTTTTCCAAGGATCTGTATTAGTTGCACATACCTATAGATAGGTATATAGACAAAGATAGGTTTATAGAATAAGGTTTTCAACTGCTAGACCGCCGATATACATTGTTAAAGTTAACTTTATCAATTTTACATAATATGGCTAATACTAAAATCTTCAAATGAAGACACTTGCCATTACAATTTGTGTCTGTAAGCCCTCTACACGACCACATTGTAGTATTAATTTTTTGGAGTATTGCACTTTTATGGTACAACTACAGTACATCGTGCCCTAATACAGAAATTTCATTTTCAATATTTTAATGTTACGATTTTTGTACCAATCCAGCAATATGATTATTTATTGTAAAAGTTTCATTTCAGCTTCACTCCTCTAAATATACCAGTATCCATGATCACCTATCGTGACTAAATACTTTGACTCTTTTAACTAAGTTGAGTTGCATCATATTGTGACACAAAATTGTGAAATGACACACCAATATTTCATTCAATCTATACAATGTTATTCAAGCATAATAGTCAAATAATTTTAAGAAATACTTACAAACTATAACTATATGAATATAGGATAAACATAAAACAAGTAAATGCTTCACCTTGATGCACTGCTCAGCTAAATCTTTGCTAGTGCGGTTGTTGGGGTCAACAGTAAGCAGTCTACTGCAAATGGCCTTCACTGCTCCTTCTATGGCCACAATACGCCTCGTGCATTCAGCTGCAAAATATAATACAAAAGGAATGAGTGAGTATGTATCATTATTCTTTCTGTTGCTCGTCACTTAAACAAAGACAAAAGTTAACTTTAAATTGTATTGATTAGTATTTACATTGTTTTTAGGAAACACAATGTTGTGAATTCCAGAAAATTCTAAGCATTATGAAATCTAGTTTGATTTGTAAAAAAATATATTATATATAGGTATCCACAAATTTGAAATACACACTTCAAAAAAGTCTAAGCAACATGTACTAATTTCTGGTTCTTTTCTGGTTCGCCGAGCTGTATGTGGACGCGCATTGTCATGCACTAACGTAAAATCGGAGCCAAAGGTTTGTGCAACTGGATGGACATAAGGTCTGAGAATATCCTCAATGTAATTTTCAGCGTTCATGTTTCCATTTACAAAAACGAGCTCAGTTCGCCTGTTCTTCATAATACCCGCCCATACCATAACTGTTGAGCCGCTGTATGGATGAACTTCCTGAACGCACCTGAGCCTTTCAGTATTTCTGGGCCGACTGTACACTCGCACCCTTGTATCAGGCCTAAACCCTAATCGCGACTCATCGGAAAACATAATTTTGTCCCATTGTTCCTGCGTCCATGTTATGCATGCATGTTGCTTAGACTTCTTTGATGTGTATATAATTGGTAATGTTTGCAAGATCATAGTGTAATTTATAATACTGACCAGATACATCCAAGTAGTAGGTAATTGCTCTTGCTGTAACTTCCAACACATTGTCTGGTGCACATTCATCAAGGAATATTTTGCACAGAGCTGGTAAGAATGTTCTTGGAGGGCAGCTGAAAGTGGATAGTACAGTCAAAAGAGTGTTGACTATTGTATTGTACCAATTTATTGTTTTGAAAGGAGTTACTCAGTCCATAAAGCTGCAGTTTTACATTCAGCCATTGTATTCTAACTTGTATTGGACATTTTTATAGTAGGTAAATGTATAAAGAGTCAATTGCAATACATAATTGAATAAATTGAGGACAATGACTGACATGATCATAATGCTAAAGTCCATTAGGGCACATGTTAATTATCTTAACAGTAAAGAGCTTCAATAACTTGGATACTTGCTAACCTTCATTAATGCAATGTTAGTTAATGTAAATTGTACTACATTTGTTACAATTAACTTTCATTCCAAAATCAGAATTTTAACAAAGACGTGAGTTTCATAGACAAGAATAATAATGAAAACTAAGCTGGACAGCCAGGTTATCATCCAGGGGCCAGTTTTTGGTGCCGAAATTATTCAGCCTTTTTGTGGTTGTTATTACCTTTCAAAACACCTATCAACATTGTCGGACATAAGCAGTAGCATACAGAGCTGCTCGAGAGCTATGAGCTGCATGTCCCGCTCATCGCCTTGCCCTGTCAACAGCCATTCCAGCAACGTCTCGGGGTCCACTTCTGCCATCTGCATGCAAGAAAATATGGCATAAGGGATCCATTGGAAGAATTGTACATTATTTTTAAACAAAACTACCACATATACTACACATACGTAGACCCAAGCATCACAAAAATACACAGACTGAAAAATAGATCCATGGTTGAAACACATTTGCCCTGTGCGGGAATCACACATTAAGGTTCCCTTATTTTGAGGTTTATGACCATGCAATGAAGTAAGAACAGTTGGTACAAACAACTCAAAATTTTCAATGAACGAGCATAATTATTGTATTTGACCTACCTTTAAAGATCAGTGGCACAGCTAACCTAAAAATAAACAAAAGTTACATTAGGTACACATACAAGTAACGCTGTTGTAATAACTTTACTTGTTTACAGTATTTCAAGTATGTTTTTCTTTGTTCTGTTATAAATCATCGAGCTATTTATTGTTTCTTGAAAATCATATAATCAACTCAGGATAACATGCAATCACTTCACATGGGTTGTTTAGGAAACATATCCTAAGTGTCTTCTTCTTTATCACATACATATTTTAACCATGTGTCCATGGGCTATTTTGTTAGAATACTTATGATAACAGGATCCATCAGCTTGGCTGCAAGATTATAGTCAAGCTATACAGGGAGTGCCAGATGTTTAACTTCATAAATGTTGACATAATAAACACAACTAGGGGAGGTTTCTGCCTTCAGCCTCATGAGCTGGAAATGGATTTTCTCTAAAATAATACAACAGGGTCAAAATTACACAAGATTTAAAAATAGCATAAATAAGACATAGAAAAATTAAATATAAAATCTAAATGTGTTTGCTATTAGACGCTGTTGTAAACAATAAAGGTAAGGTAGTTCAATGAACTCACCATAATAATTTTGTGCCCATAGTTGCAACATTTTAATGTCGTAACTAATACACGCAATAAAATAGGAAATGCATTTGTAATCTTACCATCAAACAGTCGAGCAAAAAGTAGGTTACGATTGATGAAAACAATGTAGGTAATAATGAACACACCTTTCTCTTTACAATAGCAAACCACACTTGTTTTGTAGTTAGCTTGAAATTGAAACACATCCATGTAAAAACGTACCTACTACCTATTGATTTTACGCATCGAGGACTGAATTGAGTGAATCATGGAGCATTTCTACAGTAGATGGGAAGATAAAAAAATAAATAATAGAACTTTGAGGAGGAGTGAAGGTGAAAATAGTAGACTTACCACCTATGATCAGTCCAATGTATTCATCGATGTTTTTCACAAAATTCACGTCTAACTCAAATAAAATACAATCATACGAACGATGAAACCCTAAGAATACAGATGAAAACGCAATTTCACAATGATTTTTTCTACAAAAACGCAGTCAGGCGATCAGCAAACCAAAAACCACACACAGAGAGCGACACAGACAGAGACAGAGAGAGAAGAGATAGACAAGATAGAAGTGACCTGACAGTCTGACAGTCAAATAACATCAATTTTATTTCTTTTTTTGTTTTAGTTATGGCTTTGCGCGGTTTGTGCATTTAGCCAGTGTCTAGTAGGTAGGTATTCTTGCGGTTTGGATAGAACAAAATAAAAGTTTTACTGTCACTATCAGCGTCATTAATGTTAGATTTGACAGTAACTTTTTTTTTTTTTTTTTTTTTTTTTAGTTATGGCTTCGCACGGTTTGTGCATATAGCCAGTGTCAAGTATTTTATTAATTAAGTATTTCTTATATTCACATTAAGAAAGTCACAGCAATATAGCAATCGAGGTCAAGTAGTCAAGTCAATTATTTACATCGTCAAAGTCACGATTCAGTAAAGTAGTGGATGCTTTACTGAAACTTCCTGGGAGTTTTGGAGAAAATGCGAAATGACACGCTTTTTGAGTTTATATCATTCGCCTACACTCGTGCACGTTAACGAACACTTAATGACTAATATTCCACCAATATTACACATTAACACTCGAAGAAACACAAGTTTGAGAAAATAATATAAAACCAACAACGTCTCACTATCGGATTCCCGCCAAAACTCGACAGTAACATTGACCCAACATGAAATGTCATGAGTTCACCAACACTGACAATGACATACACAGTTTTATCCCTCTTGTTTTTTTTTGTTATAGTTATGGCTTCGCACGGTTTGTGCATGTAACCAGTGTCAAGTATTTTATTATAATACTAGCTGTTGCCCGCGACTTCGTCCGCGCGGACTATATACTTTACCATAATTCCAAATAACTAAAAATAGACCATGACCTCGAGTTCGACATCGACATCCGATATGCGATATCCAACATTCTCGTACGACATCCACCATCTTCTATCAAAATTACCATTTTATACAAAAACCTGGCATTTTATACCAAAATCTAATATTTCATACAAAAATCTACCATTTCCTACCAAAATCTACCATTTTCTACCAAAATACCATGTTCTACCAAAAGCTAACATTTTCTAAAAAAGTCTAAAATTTTCTACCACAATCTAAAATTTTGTTTCTAAATCTATTATTTTCTTTCTAAATGTGCTATTTTCTACCAAAAGCTACCATTTCCTACCAGAATCTACCATTTCCTACAAAAAACTATCCTAAATTAAATCTACCATTTTAACCGTAATCTACCATTTTACCATAATCTACCATTTTAATTTCAAATTCACTAATATCTACCAAAAGCTACCATTCCTTCCAAAATCTACCATTATTACCAAAAATCTACCATTTCCTACCAAAATTCTACCATTTTCTACCTTTAATTTATCATTTTCTACCAAAATCTACCACTTCCTACCTTTTAAAGAACATAGATACCTACTAAGTTTGAAATTGATCAAACCAATAAAACACGTTGTTCCATCCAAACTTTGCAACCCCTTTTCACCCACCTAGGGGTTAAATTTAAAAAAAAGTCTTAGTGCACACCTACGTCTCTTAAGGAATATGTGTACAAAATTTAAGTTTTGAACTAAATATTTTGCATTGCATTGTTCAGTTTTGAACTAAATTTTCTGATGAAAAATATTTTGCAACCCCTCTTTATCATTTAAGGGGCTTAATGTTAAAAAACTATGAATGTATTTAAATAAATCTTTTATATAATGTAAATGCCAAGTTTGAAGCTGATCAGACAAAGAAAACACGTTGTTACACATAAACGATACAACCCCTTTTCACCCCTTTAGGGGTTGAATTTAAAAAATCACATTTTAGTGCATTCCTATGTCACTTATGGCATAATTGAGCCAAATTTTTAATATGAACTAAATCTGATGAAAATATCTTGTAACCCCTTTTTCTCACTTTAGGGGTTGAATATTAGAAAACGATGAAACACGTGTTTAATGAAATGTTTTAAAGAATATATATGTCAAGTTTGAAGTTGATCGGACCAAGAAAACACGTTGCTCCATACAACCTTTGTAACCCCTTTTCACCCCTTTAGGGGTTGAATTTTCAAAAATCCTTCCTTATTGCTCGCCTACGTCACATAAGGAATATTTGTGCAAAATTTCATGGTTCTAGACCTAGTGGTTTCGGCTGTGCGTTGATCGATCAGTCAGTCAGTCAGTCAGTCAGTTCTTGCTTTTATATATATAGAAGTATTTCTTAATTTCACATTAAGAAAATCCCAGCAATATAGCAATCGTGGTCAAGTAGTCAAGTCAATTGTTTACATCGTCAAAGTTACGATTCAGTAAAGTAGTGGATGCTTTACTGAAACTTCCTGGGAGTTTTGAGTTTATATCATTCGCCCACACTCGTGCACGTTAACGAACACTTAATGATTAATAAACAATATTACACATTAACACTCGAAGAAACACAAGTTTGAGAAAATAATACAAAACCAACAACGTCTCACTATCGGATTCCCGCCAAAACTCCTTCCCTCTTGTTCATTTCATTGGCTATGGCGCTGATCTGACAAATGGTAGAACTTTTGATGGGGCTACCAGGACTCAAAATACCTTTGTACCACTAATATACAAAATAATTAATATCATGCAAACGGAGGTATCAAAAAATCTTTTTTTTGTGGTTTTGGATTATTTAATTTTGTACCTTTCAAATGAGGGCTGATTTGGGCTGGTTACATTTATGTCGGAATAAAAAACCAAGCTCCATAGAAAAACAGGCTTTATCCGATTAATAGGGGTAACTACTAACCAGCGATTTTGCCGATCTTATCATTTTAGAATGTCGCACGAATTATTGGAGCACCACCTAATAATGTGTATTTTGTTATTATGTGTATTCGTGCGACATTCTAAAATGTCAAGATTGGTTTGCTTCTGCAGCACAGCAAGTTTTCTCAGTGTCTCCAGATTGGGGGTTTTTTCCCCATAATTGGGGAAAAATAAAATTTTTGCGGAATTTTTGGGGAAACGAAAACTGTGGGGAAAATTTTGGGGAACGCATATTATTTTGGCGAAAGTTTGGGGAGAAATGTGAACACATGTTTAATTCAGTTATTTAATAAATAAATATTATAGCTAATTATTTGTTCTCTGTTTCGTAATTGAAATTGCACGCGTAAAACAATACAATGCTGTCAAGCCAACATTATTCTTTCATAAACATGCCCGTAACCGCGCGTCGCACCGCTTCCAATGGCAAGTCAAATATCTCATTCCTTTACTATTATTTTAGCCATGGTATGAAATGTTTATGTTTCATTCCGAGTGAAGCTTATTATTGATATTATTTATGATTGTAATGGGCATTTCTATTTATTTTTCAAGTTAGTGAAGTCAAAGCCATGTCCAGGAATAGACCTTACCCACCCAAAAAAGTTCAATCTGTGTCTGTGTCTATAATTAATTAACCAATGACCAAAAAAATAAACAACACAAAGTAAACCACACAGATTAAAAAGCTACAGGTTTTTAATCTCACGCAGTGGCAATGGCTGTGTATGGTACTGATGACGTCAGCATGCTAATTTTCAAAATATTTTTATAATAACTATCCCATGGAAAACTAAAATATTCAAATTAGTTTCTTAAAGTGTTCTATATTTTAAGAAAATTATTTAAAAATTGTATAGGTCAGAAAATTTAAACAATGCCCATTGTATGTTCAAGGAGTGAAGTCGTAAATATAAATTGAAATTGAATACTTTTTGTTGACTGTCTTGAAATGTCAGACATTATCAACCTGCAATACTTACTTATTTTGAAATTTATGAGAGTATTATCTGAAACCCATGGTATCAATTTTTTTTTTATTTTTTGTCGGTGTCTTTTAGTTCTATCTAGGTAATCTCTGAAACGGCTGGATCAATTTTTACGGGACTTTCACTAGTAGATAGCTGAGACCACTGGGCGTAAAATAAGATACTTTTATTCAGATATTCCCACGGGAACATTGGGATAAAACGGAAAATCTCATTTATGCGGGAGAAACCGCGGGACGCAGCTAACTACAATAATAAAATACAAGGACTAATTATTTTGGGGAAAACTTTAGAAAAAGGTATCATTTTGGGGAAAAATTAAACCTGATCTGGGGAAATTTCACATACTCAATCTGGAGACACTGAGTTTTCTGTTTATTTATTTTTTTGTTTTAGTTATGGCTTCGCACGGTTTGTGCATATAGCCAGTGTCAAGTATTTTATTTTAAGTATTTATTAATTTCACATTAAGAAAGTCACAGTAATGTTATAGCAATCGTGGTCAAGTAGTCAAGTCAATTATTTACATCGTCAGTCACGATTCAGTAAAGTAGTGGATGCTTTACTGAAACTTCCTGGGAGTTTTGGAAAAAATGCGAAATGACATGTTTTTTGAGTTTATATCATTTGCCTACACTCGTGCACGTTAACGAACACTTAATGGTTAATATTCCACCAATATTACACATTAACACTCGAAGAAACACAAGTTTGAGAAAATAATACAAAACCAACAACGTCTCACTATCGGATTCCCGCCAAAACTCCGAGTTTTCTGTTAGTTTAGTAATTAGTACATCCATGCTGGCAGCACTGGACTGAAAAACTAACCATGAAAAAGAGTTTTGGCGGGAATCCGATAGTGAGACGTTGTTGGTTTTGTATTATTAGCTCAAACTTGTGTTTCTTCGAGTGTTAATGTGTAATATTGGTGGAATATTAACCATTAAGTGTTCGTTAACGTGCACGAGTGTGGGCAAATGATATAAACTCAAAAAACCTGTCATTTCGCATTTTTTCCAAAACTTCCAGGAAGATTCAGTAAAGCATCCACTACTTTACTGAATCGTGACTGACGATGTAAATAATTGACTTGACTACTTGACCACGATTGCTATAACATTGCTGTGACTTTCTTAATGTGAAATTAAGAAATACTTAAAATAAAATACTTGACACTGGCTATATGCACAAACCATGCGAAGCCATAACAAAAACAAAAACAAAAAAAAAAACCATGAAAAAAGTTTTTCACATTTTTAACAATTTATTTTAATTTAAAGTTTATTTATTTCTTCAAGCATCTGCATCTGCAAGCAAATTGATTAGGTATTAGGTATGATGGCTAAATCAGCGTAAAGTTTCAACCGGTACAACCCTGCACGCACTCGTCTGACAGAAATAAATTTCCTTCGTAGTCTTACTGCCTTACTGGAGCATCCGTATACATTTTAT
Source organism: Hylaea fasciaria (assembly GCA_905147375.1). Classification (NCBI taxonomy): domain Eukaryota; kingdom Metazoa; phylum Arthropoda; class Insecta; order Lepidoptera; family Geometridae; genus Hylaea; species Hylaea fasciaria. Next base: position 7,390,586 of record LR990201.1, read on the forward strand.
AATTTGGAAATATTTCGTTGTACCTACCTATCTACAAGCACAAGAAGAAAAAATGAATAGAGATAAAAGAGACGTGGAGTATCCAGTTGAATTGGAATCTCAATTTATTATGAGATTACCCGAAGAGCCAGCCAAAGCGCTGAGAGAAGTTCTAAAGACTGGTGAAAATTTCAAAAACAGGCTGACTATCCAGATGGAAAATGATATGAGACAAGGTGAAGTTCGATTTGATGATTGGCTATTGCATGCGAAGGTTGTAGATCTGCCAACTGTGGTAGAGTCCATGAAAACTATTGATAGAAAAAGTGTATACAAAACAGCAGACATCTGCCAAATGATGATATGCAAAGCTGAACTCGAGCCTGCTTCTACCGAAGAAGAATCCCCCGCCAAAAATAAGAAAAAAGATCCATTTAAAGTAGATAAAAAGTTTTTATTTCCTCATGGAATCACGCCCCCTACTAAAAATGTGAGGAAGCGACGTTTCAGGAAGACTTTGAAAAAGAAGAGTGTAGATGCCCCGGAGATCGAAAAAGAAGTGAAGAGACTGCTTAGGGCAGATAATGAAGCTGTAAGTGTTACATGGGAGGTGATTGAAGAAGCAGTTAAAGAAGATGAGCAAAGCTCCAAGCCCGAGCCTAGCACGTCAAAAAAAAACGAAAAAGCTAAAACCAAGAAGGAGCAAATCAAGCAAGAAAGTGCTAAACAATCATCTTCTAAAGTTGAGGATATATTTGGAGGAACATTGAGTGATAGTGATTTAGAAGATGAAAATGTTAATGTAGACATTGATGACAGCAGAATGTCTGCTTATGATGACACCTACTCGGAAACTTCTGGTCAAGCACTTGATCTCAATAGGAAATCTTTTGCTACAGAATTTAGTCCTGACATGTTTTTCTATCAACCAGAATTGAATGAGGGAACACAAGAGAGTCGGCTCTATAAGGGAAAAAGTAAACTTGAAATGCCTTCGACATCAACGAGTGATCCGTTTGCTCTCGGGGATTATTCCCAGTCTAATGAGACAGACATTAAGTTGCAGCAGCTGGTATCAGAGCTAGAAGAACTCAAACTGAGGAAACAGCGTACTCAACATGAAATTTCTGGAATGGAAAATATATCTTTGAGACAGAGATTTCTAGATGTACTCCAAACTATAAATAAAGAGATCTTGTTTAAAGATAATGAATACCGAAGATTACGTTCATCTCAAAAGTAGATTCTCACCCTTGAATTTATTTTATTTAATTAAATATTTCTGCATTACTCTCATGTATGTAGGCTCTACTTAATTTTTAATTTATTGGTCTCATTGGCGCATTTCATTGAAGTCATTTAATTTATTGAATACCTATGTGTTGATTATTGTAGGTAAGTAAGAAAATAAGTATTAACCAATAAAATATAATGTAATACTCAGCCTTAATATATTCCTAGTTACCTATGCATGCTGAGATATTATACATAGTTACCACAATATTATAACTTATATATATTAAGAATAAGTATAAATTGTATTGTGCTGTCATTATCAAAAAAATACTTAGAAAGTTATCACATAATTATTATTACACCTATTCAATGAAAAAATAAATAAACTGGCATGCTTTTATGAAGCATTATTGATTGAATAACATACTATAAATTTGTATGTGCAAGTTTTTAGGGTTATTTATGTGGTACCTACAACAGGAACAAAGAATAAACTGTATTGGATTATATGCACAGTGAAAGTTACAAAAACTTATCAGCAAAATATTTTACAAACCATTTTTGGCTGTTGGAGTTAGACAAGTGCATACATCCTAGGTAGGTACCTAGTAGGTAACTCTAGTGTTTGCTAATAGTTGTGTACGTAGTAGGTACCTACGTACCTATAACTATTCTAATCTTTATTCACTAAAATAGCAATTATAATCTATGTCACTAGACTTAGCCAATAAACTTAAAATTCAGAATAAGGATGTTGATTATTTCTAATTAGACCTCTTGTGTGAGTAACAGGTCCCTAGTTACCCTCTATTGTATCTTCTCTCTTGGCCCCACATGCTGGCGTGCACTCGAGGTCTGGACTCTGGCTGGAGTCGGCTGGACACAGGCAGAGTGACTTTAGAGAGGTAGGTACAGTAGTACCCAATAGCAGTCAATAGCATTAATATCCCGCGCTTTGAAAATTCATCCTCTGCGCAGGTACATCGGTAAGCCATATAAGTTGGGTACTACTGTACCTATACCTACAAATTTTAATCTTACCGTACCCCGTCTACCTACCTACTCTATACCTACCTACCTAGTTAGCTACCGATATCGGTCGCTAAGTCCTAACCAACTGAACATGCTTGTTGAAGCCGTTCGTGACCAATTGGAGAATATCACGTGCCACCTCTCGATAATTAATTGACTTTGACTTGTTGGGAACCCATTCGGTCTATAGTGCCTACCTACTAATCCTACTATAGACAAATATAGGTAGGTACCTAATAATTAAGTACCTACATCGAAGTAATACGCTTAGAGAAAACAAAACAACTTGAATCGCCAGTGGCAACATGTGGGATTTTTTTTCCCATTCGCCGCCACTCTCCAGTCATTATGACATTGTAATAGCTGCCATTAAAATGCCATGGTGGCAGAAGTACAACTTATAGGATGATTTGTCGATAAAATTGATCGTATTCTACCCCCCTGTAGGCTCCGACACTCTAGTGATCATTAGCAAGCATATATTCCAATTATTGTTGACTTATAAGGATGAAAAAAATTGGTAAAAGAAAAACATTAAGAAAATTTTGTACCATTTTATTTCATACTAGCTGATAGGTACCCGCAACTTCGTTCGCATTTTTATATAAAATGTAAACTGTTTAAAAAAATCAATTGATGTCGCGGGTAACAGCTAGGTAAGAATATATCTGTCTCTTTCTCTCTCCCTTTTCCTCTATCTTTCTCCCTGTCTGGCTCTCTTTCCATCTTTCTCCTTCTTTCGCTACTTCTATCTCTCTTCCTCTACCTCTATCTCTTTCCCTCTCCTTATATCTCTATATCTTTCCCTATCTTTCTATCATTAATATCCCTCTCCACTCTCAATCTCTCGCCTTCTCTCTCCATGTCCATCTCTTCCATTATATTTATTTCCCTCACCCTCTCAGTCTATATCTCTCCCTTTCCCTCCTTCGCTCACTCCCTCTCCCTCTATTTCTATATATTTCGCACTCAATCTCTCTTTCTCCCCCCACTCTCCCCTATTTCCCCCCACTCTCCCTTCATTCTCACCCCACTCGCCCCTCTTTCTCCCTCTACTCTCCCCACTCTAATCTCTTTCTCACCCCACTCACCCCTCTTTCTCCTCCCACTCTCACCTCTTTCTCCCCAACTCTCCCCTCTCTCTTTCTCCCCCACTCTCCTTTTTTATCTCCCACTCTCCCTTCTTTCTCCCCCACTCTCCCCTTTTTCTCCCCCCACTCTCCCCTCTTTCTCCCCCCACTCACCTCTCTTTCTCCCCACCACTCCCTCTATTTCTCCTCCCACTGCCCCCTCTTTCTCCCCGCTCTCCCCTCTCTTTCTCCCCACTCTACCCTCTTTCTCCCCCCACCCTCCCCTCTTTCTCTCCCCTCTTGCTCCCCCACTCTCCCCTTTTCCTCCCCACACTCCCCTCCCTTTCTCCCCACTCTACCCTCTTTCTCCCCCCTCCCCTCTTTCTCCCCCCACTCTCCCCTCTTTCTCACCCCACTCTCCCCTTTTTCTCACCTCACTCTCCTCTCTTTCTCCCCCCACTCTCTCTCTTTCTCCCCCCACTCTCCCCTATTTCTCCCCCCATTCTCTCCCCCACTCTCCCCTCTTTCTCTCCGCGCTCCCCTCTCTTTCCCCCACACTTCCCTCTTTCCCGCCACTCTACCATCTACTCCTCTTTTCCCACCACTGTCCCCTTTTCCCCCCACTCTCCCCCTTTCCCCCCACTCTCCCCCTCCCCTCCCCCGCACTCTCTCCCTCATCTCTGATCGCACTCTCCCCCTTTAAATTACGATCCGTTCAGCCGTTTCTTGTGGTCCGTTGGGGGTGCATCTAAAGAATACCTCATAATTTCAACCCCCTTGCTTTTCCCCCTTTATGGATGATTTAGCAAAAAGGCGGAAACCCGTATTTATTTATTTCTTACCTAAAGCCTAAATAAGAATTTACAGACCCCTAACTTGAAGAATTATGGATTCCCCATACAAACTTTCAACCCCTATTTCATCCCCTTCGAGATTGTTTTTTGAGACAAAAGATAGCCTATGTCCGTCTCATAGGTCCAATCTACAATTATACCAAATTTCATCGAAATCGGTTCAGCCGTTTAGCCGTGAAAAGGTAACAAACAAACAGATATACAGATAAACAGAGTTACTTTCAGATTTATAATATTAGTATGGATTACCTTTAAAAAAATCTAAGCAGTACCTACCTAAAACTAACTTTTTAAATTGTTTTTACTACAGGCTGTTTGCTAAAAAATAACTTCTTCCACCTTTGCGCTAAGCAAGGAAGATCTAAGGAAATATAGATAGATTAGAGATGAACCTACCTAGTATAATATAATTATCTACTTATGAGAAAATAAATACCTACCTACATAATATTATATTTTATTTTCTCATATAGGTACAGATCGCGCGGCGAGAGTTTGGCTTTGACATTCGGGTGGAGGGGATTACTGCGCATGGTGTGTAGGCGCATGCGGTGCTCTGATTGGATTGCTCTGATTGTGTGCGTGACAGTACCCATGCGCAGTAATCCCCTCCACCCGAAGGTCAAAGCCAAACTCTCGCCGCGCGATCTGTACCTACATTTCTGACAGGACGAAGTAGGTACTCTCATCAGAGGAAATAAATATTACACTCTATCGGGAGTACCTAATCGGGACAGCTAACGCAAGAGAGACAAGGGAGGGACAGCTAGTAGGCATGGACCTACAAGAAAAAATGGTTTCTTGTACCATGGGATCATGGGTAATAACATCGGGTATAGTATTTTAATTTCCTCGATGGTTCTCTGTACATAAGTGTATGATCTATGTCTATGGTATGGTCGGTTGCTAGGCTTTACAAACCACTACAAACTAAACAAACAAAGATATTTCACATGGTCTCGTCGTATACTATACCAAACACTATTTTAGTATTTAATTCCTCTTTGTACTAAGTACTTACTTACTGGGGTCTTATCTCGCTATTCTCTTTGTTGGCTCGTCTGCCGAGTTGCCTGTTCATCGTTATGCTCTCATTACCGGAAATTGCATTACAGTTGGTTGAAAAAACGCTTTCACAAGTGGATGAAGATAATGCTTGCACATTGTTTATGATTGGGAGCAAAAGTTCAGTAAGTTCAACTGCACTATAGGTAGGTATATAATTATACTTACCTAATAGGTAGGTACCTATGGTCATGGAGTTTTTAGCCGACTACGGCTAAGCAAAACGGAGGGTTATGATTTAAGTTTGCGATTAATAAGGTACGACGCGTCTTGGTGGCACAGGACAGGACTAAGATGCGCCGCCGTATGTGATAGGTAATGTAAGGTAAAGATAAGCACTGTATAATGAACATTATACCATGTCAAAATACTACATTTTTGTATCCATCAGGGGAAAACGACGCTACTCAATTTATTTTTGGATAAGACCGATGCTCCACGCGAGACATTAGTACTGGAATATTGTTTTGGCAGAAGATCTAATCAAAAACAAGGGATTGAGAAAACTATATGCCACATCTGGGAATATGGCGGAAAGTTGGAGACGCTGAGTAAGGTCTTACCTTCAATTCCGGTTACTGGGAACTATTACTTTTGTGTAATGGTGGATTTGAGCAAAATTAAAAGAATTTGGGACACGATAGAAACTTGTGTTGAAACTATGAAACACACTTATCCGGAACCGGAAAAATCGCCCGAAGTTATAATTTTTGGAGGAAAATACGATATTTTTAAAAGTTATGGTAAATTTCTTATATACCTAAGTAGTATTATTCTTTATGGCTGGTAGGTATACCTACTATAATTTTATTATGAGCTGCTTACCTACCTTCATTATACCTAGTTATTTATACGTAGGTAGTTTGGTAGTATAAATAACTTATCGACCGAGCGAATGTAGTGAGCGAAGGCCTCCATTTTAAGAGTGGCTGATTTTGCTTTCAGTTTGCTGTATCGATATTTATTGGCCTAACCTAGAGTTATAATACATATTTGGTGGAAACTTTAAGTACCTACCTACCTATTAAATTCTAAACAACTTTTTGTGAAAAAAGTTAAATTAACATTGAAGGAAAGGGGCAAAATAAACGGGGGGCAAGTTTGTTGCCCTGCCTGCTATTTTTTCACCTATCGTGTTGCAATTAGGTGAAGGTGAGGCAATTTTAATGCAATCACGGGGTCTACTGTTACAGACCTATAAATACTAGTTTTAAGTATTATCGCAAGTCATATCAGCCTTTGGGCCACCTGAAAAATAATCTTACGAGATAACGCCCCCCGTCGTTTCCGCTATACTAAGTACCGTTGGAGATTGAATTTGAAACCCACACTATCCTTCCATCACTTTCTATTACGCCCTGCAGCTTCCCCTGCGGCCGCGTGGGCTATACCTACTACTGATGAAAAGTTTTGACTTTATCTAAACAAGACAATCTAGTCTAGGTATCTTTCAAAAGTATTCCACCTAGCCATTATCAAATAATATTAATTTCAAATAACTGCTTTCAGATAGTGAAATCAAGAAATTCATCTGCACAAGCATTCGAAGCTTGGCATTACTGTACGATGCTCATGTGCTATTCTATTCGTCAAAGGATGTTGCGTTGGCCAAAAGAGCTAGAGAGATGTTGCAGAATGCAGGTTTTGGAAATGGCATTACTTTCAAGGAAAAGATTACGAACTTTACGAAGCCGTTAGCAATTCCGAGAGGGTCAGATACTTGGGAGAGTATTGGCACTCCATCCGTAAATTTCAAACAGGTACCTACCTAGGTTAATCAAAATTGAAATATACTTCTTGTAAATATGATAGATTGCTTATACGTACTTAGGTATGATAACATTTTTGAAAATTATGTCTATTTCTTTTGCATCTCATAAAATTTATGGAACTCATTGCAGCAGTAGGTACCCACTAGTAGAAACCGAAGGATGGGTAGGCGCAGAATAACGTCTACTGAGCCATTTTGTAAAATCGTAGGTATAATAATAAAAATAGGTAATAATAAAAAATAACGTGAACAAAGTTGCAGGAGAAAGCTAACCAAAACATATTTTTATTGTTACAGCTTAAAATGAGACATCTAACTAGAATTCCTTCTGAACCTATAAGCACGGGTGTAACAATCAGCATTACCGGCCAGCAGGCTGCGCACCCAGAGCCAACCTTAGACAAGTTAGTTGCGGTCAAGTACGAGGAACTGCGTAAGATGGAATCTTTGGATATTTGCATTGATGATTACTTGTTTGGAGAAAATAAATAAAATAAACAAGTTAGGTATACGTAGTTTTACATTTTTATTTAAATAGTATTGAATGTCTTTATTGTAGTACTTACCTACCACCTATAGAAATAATTATTATGACTTACGAGCCCGTAATCTCGCTTCAATGGCACGTAGAGCATCTCTTGCAGCGTCATTGTCAGAGCAGATAGCGATGCTCACTTGCAAGCAACGCTTGGAAAGGGTAATATCACCTGTAGACTAAAATACATGTCAATTAGTTTGGATTTTGAGTAGTTACACACATTTGGGATCGCATTTTTGCATCTTATTTTGTTCCACGCTGAGGTCTTTTATTTAATCCTGAATCTTGAAGTAGATTTATGGGATTTATTCAGGATACCTTTACGGATAGAAATGAATACTGCTAGGTAGGTAGATACCAATAAATTGATATGAGAGCGGTGATGAAAAACTTCGTCATGAACTCCACCATGCCCTAGAATTATTTCGACCGGACTGGGCCTACGTGGTGGATTATGTATGACCCATACAATACAGAATTAGATCAGAAAAAGAAGTTTCCTTGAGAAAATCCCCGACTTTGCAATAAAATAATTCCTGTCTTCTTGTGGCTATAGCATTTACACAATTTAATCTAAGGACAACATCATGGGCACTTGGTGAAAGCTATACCATACAGGAAGAAGAACGAGCCAGACTTGATGAATAAAATAATTTAAATATTGAAATTTGACGTTTTTACTATAATTTTTGCGATGAAACGGTTTAATAGATAATTAATTTTAATTTTTTGTATCATTTTTCCTTATATGTATTGTGATGATGATGATAATATTAGATTGTAATAAGTACGCGTTGGTAATACTTACAAGTGCTACGTGGGCGAGATTAAACCAAATGTTAGACTTTGTATCTGGGTTAGTTGAAAAATACAAAGCTTGCCTAAAACAAGGTATAATAAGATCCCATTGGTTGCAGTACAGGCAGCAAAGACCCAAGTTATTGTATATCTCCGGACCAGGAGTGTTTGTTGCCAGCAATCTCCTGAAATAATATTTATAATCAAGCTCATTAACTGTATAGTAGATACTTAGGTACCTAGAGTAAAATATAATTACAGTGTTTCTAGTTATTGTAGGTAGACTTACCTGTAATATCTAAGTGCTATTTCTGGTTGGTCATTATAAAAGTTGTATAGAGCAATATTAGCAATAGCTTCCATATTCGTTGGATCTTCCAAAGCGACCGTGCGATATTCTTTGACGGCAAGTGCAGAATTTCCCATTTGATCATGAATTCTTGCCTGTTCTAATAAAAGTGGGGTGTACTCGTGAAACACTGACAATCCTTGTTTACAAACTTCAAGAGCTGAGAGGGGTTGATTCAATCCGACATACATTGCAACAAGGCGAAGATAAATAGAAACGTGTTTGTTTTGTTTGAGAGCTTGCCGCAGGCAATCCTCTGAATTTCTGAACATGCTGAGGGCATAGTAACATCGAGCTAGTGAAAAGTTCCACCACCAATCTGCATTTTCTTCAATTTTCTGAGCTTGGAATGCTACTTCCATCGCCTGTAATTTAGAAAAATATTTATTCAAATTACAAGTGGATATAGGTGATACAATAGTGTGCATATGCACTCGCCAGACGCACCTCGCACTGTTTTACCCACCTTTCTAACATCCCCTTCGCAATAATAGACATACTCAAACAGAGTCTTTGCAGCAGGAACAAACATAGTATCCTCTTTGCTGAGGAATCGCAATGATAATGGCACGGCGGGATTGAATGCCGTCCCGCCGGCTGTCGCTGTGGCTGCTCGAGAGACTCGTGCTGCAGTGTGGAGCGCCGTCCTTGCGTTGCGCTGAACGCAAGTGCTCGTTCCCATACGTGATCGCACAGTGGCTGTTGCGGTAAATCTTTTCTGCAAAATCAAACGACTGTTTTAAAACAAACACTTATAGTTATAAGTAGGTCCATATTTTATGATAATACGTATAGTCTGTAGGTACACCTTTGACGAGTCCATCCTATGCGACGCTGTATTATTGTTTTGTCCCATGAATGAGGTACCAGGTCTAGGCGTTTTAGCAACAGCAGTGGATGTCAATGCATCTTGCTGTGGAAAATATTCAACTTCTTCATAACCATTACCAGCTATTTTCGCCAGAATTGTCATCGCACGCATTCGAATAAATTCCACCATACGATCATCCTTCTCTTGAAGAGCGACTGTACAAAACTTTAGACATTCGTCGTATTGTTTAGTTTTGTAAAGATTCAAGATTTTGTAGTCTATTTCCATGGTTTTAAATATTTTACAATTATAAATAAACTTGATAGGTACTTACTACCTACTATTAAGAGGCAGTTCCTATTGTGTACATATTTATGCTGTTCAGTTGCTGGGCAACCATGGTGAGTTTTCCTCGTGTTTTCCCTTATACCTACCTACTTACATAATATTATCTACCAGTAGGTATAGTACCTAATCCCTTAATCTGTGTAGGTAGGTATACGTACTAATGTTGGTGGTAAGCACCACGCTAGGTGCTCAATTTTAAGCATAAAATCGATACGCAAGTATATATACAAAACTTCTGGAGTAGATAGGTATTAAGTAAAACGTAGGTAAATGAGGTAATTTATAATTTATAATATTAAAAGTGAGAAATAGAAATAGAACCTAGGTTTGTACCTCGTCGTTAACTTCAGCACAAAACAAACAACAAACGCTGGTAAATAAATGAAATGACCTACAAAATTATAAATATTCACAGTTCACAACTCTTCATATTTTCGCCCCATAAAACTTTACTATCGGACGTCAACGCAATGAATTGAAAACTTCCCCTCGTCGAAAATCTTTTACAGGCGTTGCCAACAATTAGGTTAAAAAAAATACAATTCACTTGAATGCGGATCATAACATTAGGTACTCTTACATAATTGACACACCTGAATATGCAAGGCACGAGTAATATAGTATAATGTAACTTGGTCAGTTAGATTGAATTATTCAGGTTGGAAGATAGCAAGATACGAGGTAATTAGGTACGCATAATTATTATGTAGGCGCTATACTAGGCACGCACAACATTTTCATTTCTTATTATGTTAAATTATTATCAAACTGAAGCTATGGGGATGGCAAACACAGATCGTCATCGGCTCACACACAAATGACGAAATGAAATTAGGAAAGTGGTACATTATTTTTCCATGAGCCTAAAACGTTAAAAATTAAATTGCTTATAATATAAAGTAGGTAGGTAGGTACCTACTATAAAAGGCGAGCGAATCCAACGCGTGTAATATTCAAATAGAGATAAGTTACATTGAGGAAGCTAGGCTCACCTCACAGTTTGCGATCTCTGCCATAATTTTAAGATAAAAAGCTACAGTTGTGTAAAATAATTTCACTTGCAATTGTGTCGAACACAAACCATCATGCTTTTAAGGTGTATTTTTTTGCTTTTTTCCATCAACCAAGTATTGGCTGTAGAATCATGGAGGAAACCCGGTTGTCACAGAATTGGTGCGTAATATTCATGTTCCTTTTTATCCGGGCCATTGTTTTATGTAGGTACTTATTACCTACTAACTGATACCCGCAACTTTGTTCGCATTATTATATAAAATGTCAACTGTTTAGAAAATCAATAGATGTCACGGGTAACAGCTAGGTAAGAATATTTATCTCTCTTTCGCTCTCTATCTCTCTCGCATCTCTCTCCCTTTCTCTCTATCTATCTTCCTCTCTAGCTGTTTTTCTATCCTTACTCTTCTATCTTTCTCCCTCGTTCTCTCTTTCGCTCTTTCTATCTCTCTCACTTTTCCTCTATCTTTCTTCCTCTACCTCTAATCTCTTTTTTTATCTTGCATCCATTATGATCGATTCCCTTACCAAATTGTATTACGATCTGTTCAGCCGTTTAATAATATTGTGGTCCAAAGGGGGTGCATCTAAAGAATACCTACCTAATACTTAATTCCTAACTTAAAGAAGTCTTAATTACCCATACAAACTTACAACCCCTATTAGATTTCATCCCCTTCGAGATTTATTTTTAAGACAAAAGATAGCATAATAATATTATTATGTCTGTTTGATGGGTCCATTCTATCTATATACCACTACTATCTAAATCGGTTTAGCCGTTTAGTCGTGAAAAGGTAACAAACAAACAAACAAACCGACAGAATTGCGTACTCTCGGATTTATAATATTAGTATGGATAGTCGAAGTTACCTACTTATCCGTTTATTTTTCCGGCAGGACACACTAGAAACATTAGCATACCTGACTGTGTCGAGTTCAAAGTAACCACGAACGCATGCCGCGGGTACTGCGAGTCCTGGTCCCTGCCCAGCATCATGCTAGGGTTCAAGCGGCACCCCGTCACCTCACTGGGCCAGTGCTGCAACATCATGGAATCAGAAGACGTGAGTTAAAAGTCACTACAGTAGTACAATAACAGTAACTTATAGTATAATTCTAGGTAGGTATACTTACACTAAGTATTTAGCAGCCTTTTTCTAGACAAGACTAAATACTCGCAGTTCTTCTTCATCTATCTCACCTCATCTCAGTTTTTCTGTTTATAGGTACCGGTAAAAGTACTCTGCCTAGACGGCGAGAGGAATCTGATCTTCAAGTCTGCAGTTTCATGTGCGTGCTACCATTGCCAGAAGGAATAATAACGCACATAACCCATGAACCATGATTTTAAATTCTTCGATAATAATATGAATTATGATTGAGTACCTTATTACCTATTAGCAAAAGTGTAATTTATAAAATTAATTTGATTTTAAACTATTTTGTGTCTACCTATCTTACCTAAGCTATAGGTATGTATTGTATACCTTACCTGCCTAATTTGAATATGAACCTTAGATCTTAATTAAAATAAGTGTTGTCAATAAATTCCTACCAACGATGTTTTTGAGTTTAACCATTTCCAGTAATGCGAACAATGATGATAATTACTTATTATTTACAAGCTTTTATTTAGCTTTATAGTTTATACTCACAGATGCTTATTTCTATTCGAATTATTTTTATCTAGCCTAACTGTTAACTATTGCCCGCGACTCATACGCGTGGACAATAATTGCGCATAAATATAATGACCAGTAGGTATAGTACCTAGATACAATTCATACAATAACCTACCGTATATTTTCCCATTTGTCACCAGTGGAGACAAGTGGGAATATGTGGAGTTTTTAGGGCCGATTGGTTTTGGAAACAATCGCAATAATAATCGTAGCCTGCACGTGTATCAATATCAAAACGGTTCTCATCTCTACCTAAGTAGGTAGGTACCTAATCACTTTTTTTGAGTCACCCAACATTAAACAATTTGTTCTCACATTAGGCCTATTTAGGATGAAACTGACATCATGGGATAGTACTTTAAGCGTAGGTAGGTCGTTTGTGAGCTAAAGTTGTCAAATAATCTGTAAGTAGGTATGTAGTAGGTACCCAACTGATATGGCTTACCGATGTACCTGCGCAGAAGATGAATTTTCAAAGCGCGGGAAATGCTATTGACCGCTATTGGTCGGCAGCCGCCGCCATCTTAGCGAGCTTAGAGTGAGATGGAACTAACAGCTGCAGTCTATTATGAACCTTATAATAGTGATCTTAGGTTGATTGTAAGTTTTAAGCATTCTTTCGTTAATCTTCGGACCATACTTTCTTTTCTGCGCGAACGAAGATTCACGACGCGCCTTATAAGTTGGGTTGGGTACTAGTATACCTAGACTGCCGGCCCTGTGATTTTGTTTTGCAATAAAATAAGGGAAAATGTAGAACGACTGGCGGACGATAAAACGATGCTATACCTACCTACTGGCGCAGCTATTGCAAGCCGGAAATATTATATTACCTACCTACGCATAGAGATATTATACTATACCTAGGTATTCTGCCAGTAGTTTACAGACGTGGCGTTACTTACTACCCAAGTACCTAGTACAACGTAGATTCGTGTAATAAGACATAGGTAGGTAGGTATAGCTACTTATAGGTAGGTACCATCGATATAAGTACTACCCAAGTGAGGCCAAGTGGATTGAGTATAGTTATGGGCCATAGTCATGTTGAATAGATAGTTGTAATAACTATCTATTCAACATGACAACGATAACTCGTTATTTACCTAATAACCTACCAAAACTATCTATTTTTAATAACGCTTGGTGGTGGTTGGAAACGGTGCAGATTCACAACTATCACTCGTTTTGTAGGTGATGCAACCCGTAGTTATCTCACAGCGTTATCAAAATCACGCGATGTATAACGTCATTGAAGTTAGCGTCTGCTACGCCAAAGTTCTGGGCGGTGGAAACGGTGTTTTCACAACCATCACTCGTTTTGTAGCAAATGCAAACTATTGTTATGTCACATCGCTCTCAAAACACGCGATGTATAACGTCATTGAAGTTGGCTACCTTATAATTATACCCTTTTAAGTAAGCAAAATAACGAAATTGTAAAAATAGACAGTTATTGGAAATAGATAGTTTTTTAACGTTATTGAAAAACCAATAAATGTTACGTTTCGTTATTTGAAAAACCGGCAACGACACATAGCTAATTGAGTACCTATACTTACTTGAGTAATAAGGATGGCCACAACAGAGCACTGCAGGGATTCAGTGAGATTGTTACCGTGCCCGAGTGTGGGCAAATGATTATAAACCCAAGAAACGTGTCATTTTGCATTTTTGACAAAACTCCTACGAAGTTTCAGAAGGTACCTACCTAGAGCTGCCTAAAACATTCACCACGTTAGGTACTGAATCGTGACTTTGACTGTAAATCCACTTGACCACTTGACCACGACGATTGCTATAATACTATGACTTTGTTAGTGTGAAAATAAGAAATAGGTTAATTTAGTTTAATTAGTTAAAATTTTGTTATTTTTAGTTAAAAAAAAAAATCGTTAAAACTTAAATAATTTAGTTCATACTTTTTTTTTCTTCTCATTCGAGGATATTGGCATCGCACTTCCAATGCATTTGCCAGCGTCAAGTTAATTAATACTTGACACTGGCTAAATGCACTAAATCACAAACAGTGCGAAGTCAAAATTAAAAGCATAAATTCAAATTCTTCAAAATAATTCAAATGTCAAAAAAATACTGTCAATGTCACCTGAGACGTGGAGATGTGGAGGACGGAACGAACGGGACGGGAGCAAAATAATTTTTCAATATTGCTTGAAATTAAATCGAGCACTTCAAGATATAGATACCTACATTCAGTGAAACTCTCACATCCCTGACCTAATAAATGTTCACCAAGCATAACAGCCACACATAAAACATTACCTATACTCATTTTGAAGTCTTCGTTCTGATGAAGACGAAGATGGTATGGAGAGCGAACCAGTTCCAAAGAAGCCTACATGGCAAAACTGCGACCACTGTCCAAGATTACTCTTTTCTACAACAGCAGAATTTGAGAGGTAATAAAACTCATTAGGTACCTTTATATTAGAAATATTCCATCATAACGACTGTAGTACCTATATATAACATTTGATATTTTTCCAGGCATATTAAGGAAAAGCACAGTATCAAAGAAGGTTCTCTCATTCTTTGTCAATATGGACAGAACGGGATGTGTTCAGCTTTGCAATTCGGCGATTTACGAAAGGCGGGCTTTAAGTATCATGTAAGAAATTATCATCTATACTCAAACGATGAAACGGACGATTGGACATTCTACTCTTCATCACAAAACCTTCCAGCAGTATTAAATGACCCGAATAGAGGTAAACAGGGCAATTTTTTCACAAAAACATGGGGAGACAGTTTTATTGACAAAGTTGAAATACTTCCTAGTCCATATTTGCCTGAGATCACACTGGCCCATTTTGAATCCTACTGCAAAAGAACAGCAAGAAAGTTGAGAAGACACTGCAGACTAAAAGAAAATGTTCCTGCTAAAACTAAAATTCATACTGTGGAAAACGAGTGTGAGGTGCCTGAAATTTTCTATGAACAATCTTTACCACTAAATGATCCTAGTGTTTTTAACAAAGTTTTCCCTAGTCTCTGTGATGCTGAAGAGCGACATGTTGCCATCAGGTCCTTACAAGAAACATTAAGCACTTATCTTGATGTAATAGAAATGAAAATATCTAAGCAAGTTGCCCAAAAATCTGACGCATTTTTCCATGCGATGCTGTCTCACGATACCATAATGGATCAGATGGCAAAAGCTGTCAGTACTGTGAGGCAAACAAGACAAAACATAAAAGAAGTGGAAATCACATTAACTGAGAGCCCTTTGAAGCTGGTGAGCTTGACTAGAATCAACCATAATTTGGGTAATGTACATGAACTTTTAAAGTTGATGGGTACTGTGCAGCAGACTCAACCAATGATACAACTATTGCTAAGCACATCTGACTATGTGGCTGCTCTAGATTTAATCAGCTCTACACAGAAAGTTCTATCCACACGCTTAACAGGCATACAGGCGTTTCGTCACTTGTCTCCTCAGTTGTCAGAAATGAAAAGGCTTATCCACAAAATGTTGAGCAATGAATTTCTCAGATTTGTTGTATCAGATTTGAATAGGCCTCCTACTGATATTGCAGACACACCTGAGAGGGATAAAATAGTGTCAATAGTATCAGGGATTCTTCGTCTAAAAGAATTTGATTTCATAGATACATTGAAAACAGAAGCTACAACATCAGTTCAAACGACCATAAAGCAAAGTGTCATAGAAATAATTTCTGAAAGAGATGGTAGTACAGAAATTGTATTGAGAGGAAACAATGCAGACAATACCTTCTTTTTGCTGTGCAATGAAGGAATTACATTCTTACAAAAAGTGAGCCCTAATCTGCTTAATTTATTCCGAAGGATAATGTCACTGACTAATTTAATAATTGAAATTAGTCGAATGGATGATGTAACAGGCAACGAGAGTGAAGAAGCGTGGTCACAAAAAGAATTAATGTTTGTTGAGGAGAAACTCAAAAAGATGGTTGTGGGACTCTCCGACTATTGTAATGAGAGATGTGCCAATCTTATTATGAACAAAAACGACAAAGAATACTTG
This sequence comes from Hylaea fasciaria, assembly GCA_905147375.1. Classification (NCBI taxonomy): domain Eukaryota; kingdom Metazoa; phylum Arthropoda; class Insecta; order Lepidoptera; family Geometridae; genus Hylaea; species Hylaea fasciaria. The sequence goes on from LR990201.1 coordinate 7,407,166, forward strand.
TTTTCTGATCTATCTCAACTGTCAACATTGTCTGCGCTCATTGAAAGTTTTTGTGAGGAATGTAACAAAATAACTGGCCACTTTAGTAATGCAATGAATTTAGCTTTACGAAGCTTTGCAATGAAATACATACAAAGCCTGCACACTGAACGTAGATCCCAGCTCACTGCTACTCTCAACACAGAAAGGTGGAAAGCTGCAGATGTTCCATATGAACTGCAAAGTGCTATAAATAAGATATGTGAAAGTAATGAAATACCAACTAAGATACTCTATGAATCAGGGAAGCCAGATGGAAAGTTTTTGATTATAAACAAAGAAAATTTTGCTGTTGTAGGTACAGTCCAGCTTTTGTTAAAAATTCTATTTGAATATTGTGATGCTACGCAACAATCACCTGTAATAGTTCAATACCTAGTACACTGTATGTTGGAACTGATTAGATTATTCAATTCTCGATGCTGTCAGCTAGTCTTAGGAGCTGGTGCAATCCAGAGTGCTGGATTAAAAACCATTTCCACATCTAATTTGGCACTAGTGTCTAGATCATTGCAAGTTATTCTTTGGCTTTTGCCACTGATAAGAGAATTGCTCCAAAAGCAACACTCAAGTGAACTATCACTAAATGGGTTTGGAAATATAGAAAGTGATATAGTTAGTCATAAGAAGGAAGTAGAAAATAAGATAAGCCTCATAGTTAGCAACATGTTGAGTTCTCAGTTGACAGGATGGGATGCTAAGCCTCCCGTTCCTTCTCAAACATTCCGAAATATTTCTAAACACTTAGTGAAGTTACATGAAGCCTTAATAGACCTTTTGCCCACTGAACAAATAAGAATGATTTACAAAAGAGTGCATGATAACTTTAAAGATAAATTGAGAGAACAATTAGTAAAAATGAATATTGTAGCCAATGGCAGTCCTCAACATGGTGTAGTCACATCAGAATTAACATTTTATTTGCAAACTCTTAAGACTCTGCGAGTGATCAATGAAAATGATAATGAGGATAATATACTGTATGATATTTGGTTGACTTAATTACTGTAAGGGCTAAATGAATATTTAATTAAGGTAAACTTTCATTTGTACAGCATATTAATTATTGTTATTTGTTACATTATTGCTTCTCGTTTAATAAAACAAATAACACCAAAGATAGGATTTGATTTAGTTTTGTGTGCTATAAATTGTTCTGTAACTACTATTGAAATGACATACCTAATAATATATTAAAATAATGGTTATCTATTTTAATGTTTTTCTCTGATGCATCACAAAATACAGGCATTTTAATAACATCTCTGACAGAACCATCTCCCAAACAATTAAAAATAGTCTAAAAGATGTGCCAACTATTTAAATTCCTTTCCAGTAAATATTATAATATATGTCTGGAGAAAACACATAGGTATAACATTACGATTTATTTACTTGGCATAATGAAATCTTTATTCCCACTAAAGTATACACTCTTTGAGTAATCAATGATAGACACAATAGATGTTTAATTATTACATGGTCTGTACAGACCACTCCACCGCAGTGTCATGTACCTAAATAATATAACAAAATTACTAGGTAGGCAACAATTTTTCAGAGAATTTCATATATTTTTTTCTATTAAGTAGTACAGAATAGTTATATCCAAAATAAAAATGTAGGTCAAAAATCTATAATTTCTGTATAGGTACCTAATATAATAACCATCTACTACTTTGTTTTTAGCAACACGATTTTAGGTAATTAATGATGTTTATGCTTACTGCCTTACAAACAATAAATTTACCATTTAAATAACTCTTGAGAGTCAAACTACCAGTCATGATAGTTGAAAACTTAAAATCCTCAAATGTTTTTTTAAATATTCAGCACCACAAATCACAATCTCAGTAACATTCTTTGTATTTTAATAAAGATTACATAAAAGTATTTACTAGGTAGGTACACAATAAAATGTAGATAGGTAGGTACTTTTCTACCAACCACTGGAACAAATTACTGCATGATATGAATATAGTACCTATTAGGTAATATATTATTATTACCATCTTTCACCCGAAATTTGAACATCTTTGGTATTTACACTAAATAATAAAATTGAACTATGAACTATGAAGTTCTATAGATAAATGAAAATTTAAAACATTATTCTTACATACTAGATATAATTTACATACAATTAAGTATCATAGAAATAAGATGCCATTGGATATCTTATTAGAAATGCTATACAAGTACAAAAAACTTGGAATAACAACAGCCTCTTTGTAAGCTGAACTTCTGACATGGGTCCTAACTTGATCAAAAATAAATTTATTAGTGTTAAATTGTTTATGGTGATGCTTTCAGCATCTTCAATCACATCAATGAGGTGTAACATGGTTAGAATATACACTATCAACTTAGTTAATGCACTCATTTCTTTCTTATTAATGATAGTCCTGCTGGCTTGGAGCAAATCAGTTTCCGCACTATATTTTGGCAAGCGGTGCCGAGGGCACGGAATGAAACGAAACAGTTGAGGCACTGAGTAGAGAAAGTTAATAATTTGCGGCATGAAAAACAGCAAAACAGTTTTGCTAAAATGACTCAGGATCCCCACAACTGCAAATGTCATTCCAGAGACATAACAGAATGTGTCACCGACAAACACTTTTGAAGGATACCTGAAAATAAGAAGCCAGTCAATTTTAGGTGCTAATGACGTGATATTATTGTTTTAATACTGATATCTTAAGTTCATTACTCAAAATACATGCTACACTGCCTCCTGTATGTTAGAAGTGAAGTGTCACCCAATAAACACACCAACAGGCTAATCATTACAAAGGTAAAATTACCTACCAATTATGTTTGAGAAGTGCCAATGTAGTAGCAAAATACGGCAGCATAATATTCAATGAAAAACTGTGAGCTTCGTATTGGTCTCCTCTTAGCTCAATGATATCAAATATAATAATGGACAATGCAATGACCACTGACTGGCCAACTTCAAGCCCATTTATACCGGCTAAAATGTTTATAGCATTTGTGCAGAATACAGCTAACATCCCCATGTACACATAGTAGAGGAATCCTGAAATACACAATATGGCCAATTAATTATTTAGTCATTATATTGTGACAAAGATACATAATGTTTAGTTGCATGACATTATGTACTACACTGTACATATAAAAATAATTATGCATTTAGATGAAGAGTTTTATTTACCTATATTGACAGATACTCCAAGCCACTGTCTCAATGGTATGGGAATGATAAAAGTTGTAGAATTGAAGTTGACATAGTATACTACAAGTAGTGGCAGCGATGCCACAGTCGGGAGCAGCAATTTATACCTCCATCGCAAGTCCAGCACATCGTCAGCAAATCCAAGCAGCAGCATGCAGCATATTGATAATAATGCTGCTAACAATTCTGCAAACTTAAAACATTGAACATTAATTAAATTACGACACATTTACTAGAACAGCAATTAAAGTCTAAGCTGTTTAATTACTTCGTTATGAGGAAAATGTTCAGTATCCATGAGTCCACTTCCAAAATTGATGGGAATGAATAGGAAGCTAGTTACTAAGAACATACATCCTGAAACCACTCCTAAGGCCTCCGGGCTGAAACAAAATAGTAAATAGTCAGAATAGTCTCCACATAAACATTAAAATGGAAATACATAGGTAATTATTATCCAGTAAACTCACACTTTGTTTTTGTTTGTTTTACATAGGTCGACCCCAAATAGACCGGCTTTTACAAATAATTCTTCGAGTTTCGGTATTAACTCGTCCGTAACTAAATAAGCTATTATTGAAAGAATTAACAATATAATTACGGCCCACATTTTATTTATTTTATCTTTGTTTTGGACGTAGTATATGCAGGTAATTTGTTAGAAATCAGTTACGTAGTGATTCAGACTTGCTTGACTGAATGTTGACTGATTGGTTTATTTTTTCGAACGGGCTAGATTCACTCAGTAATTTTGACAGTCACAAGATTTTTTTTTTTTAATTGCACAATTTTTTTGTCTGTGCAATTTCGGTCTTGCAGGATTGTGTATGTGAATCCCGCTAATGAGTGAAAAAATGGAATATGAGTTCATTTGTTCACTCACTTACTCATTAGGATGATATACATATCCTGTGGTACAGACGATAAATGCTGCAAATTTACATACGTGTGCGTAATTTAGTTTGACGTCTTATGCATGTGTGCACTTTTTTGACATTTATAATGGTTTGTTTTGGCTATTCTTACGCAGTAAGGCGTATTACCAACATAAGAGCATTCTTGTCAGAAAACAGCAGCTCTAACAGCATTGGAATAGAGACTATTATTGTAGTCTTAACAACTTTACGATAATTTGCTACGTGTGGTATATATATAATAAAATTGTGTACAGTGTATATGTGTACACGATGAATGCAAATAAAGAAAGAAAACGTAGTAGGTAGGTAGGTACCTACCTATCTTTTTTGCGTTTTATTTTTCCTTACAAAGAATATTAATAAATTGTCTAGATAGGTAGGTATGGTATAGTAATAAATTGTAATAAAAATGTATCTTATACATTTTTAGATTAGGTAAGGCTGACACAACATCTTATTGACAACAATCATAATATTTTGATCATCATTTGAATTATTGTGACGTCGTAGTTGAAATGTTTAATGGCTAAGTAGGTAGGACCTACCTACTGTATAATTAAATAAGGGTTTACCTACCTACTGATAGGGACTGATATCGATATTTCCAAAATATAGGTGTTTGCTACGGAAATACTGATAATGCTATCGATATTTAGCTAAATATCGGTACTATTATAGGTACCTATTTGTCTTTTACTGGTATAATGGTATCGATACCTATGTACTCATATCGATACTTTGAAATAATGTACTTACTTACCTACCGACATTTTAAGAAAGCGATGCGATGTTTGCCAGAATAGGTGCCTACCTACCTATCCTATAGTTCATTGATCATTCCACTCAACACCATAGGTACGTTTAATTTCATATTCCGTAAGTCCCGTACTTAACAACTTTGACCTAATCAAACATCATAAAATATAATCAGTCCAGCTGTTCTGAAGTTATAAATGGTGTATGTAACTAGCACGAATTTGTTTATTACAATTTTCGTACATGAACTAATGTTTTAAAAACAAATGCACAGACCTACCATTCTAGGGGAGCGGAGGGTGAGAGGTAGGTCATGGCAGAGGCTTATTTCGGAGATCCCCTAGACCATGTGCAGGATTTCTGGGTTTACAGAGGAGTAGATTATACTTAACACTAAAAATATTAAAAAAACCGGACACATTATGTGAGCAGTTTTCAGAAATAAAACAATTTTTTCACAAGTAGGTGCATAATTTAAATTTTATTGCAGTATCATATCAAAATAAACAATCTGATAACTAATCTTTGTAATCAAGGAGTAGTAAGTAAACTAGTTGGCTGCAAAATATATTCACAAACAATTAGTTAGGTAGGTACCTACTAAAACTGTGTTTTAATTATTAGATACTGTACCTTCCTCCTTAACCCGCGCTTAGAACCGGAGTCATAAATGTTAAATTATATTAACATTTATGTGGCGGAGTTACACAGTCATAATAATTTGTCCCTTATTATCATAAACATACATACATACACCAAGTGAAATGCATGCAATAAATATTATAATAAATAAATGAAGTAGGTATAACATATGTACCTACATACCATTTAGAATCTAAATTTTAGATATTATTATTGACAAAACAAACATATTATTATAATGTTTTAATCAACAAACACAAATAATATTCACACAAACAAAATTACTTAGTATACCAACTGCTAATAACCCACTGCAGGTACCTACATAATATACTGCCACATTGTAATATGTACACAATGTAAATTTTGTTATATTAGGCTGGCCTTTTGCAATGTCTTGCAGAAGACCAGCACATGGATGGTCTTACAGTCCATTGAATATTGTTTTTATCCAAGCAAGTAATAGGTACCTACCTAATAACACATCAAGATTTTTTGAACCCGCAGTAAAGTTGAAATAAACTGCTTCCATAGCAATAATTATGCATGTTATGGTATGCAAACTCTAGGTACCTGCCTGCACGCATACCCTATAAAACATGCAAACTGGCTTTGCAACAACCAATAGGTTATGTATAGCTCACGATTTTTTACGAAAGGGTCAACATGGTAATCTTCCGAAATAATGTAGGTAGGTACTGTGAGAATAAGGGTGGTATTGATATTATAATATAATAGTATCCTTTCTGTGATGGCCATCTGCAAAGTGCAAACAAAACAAATGTTTTTACTTGATTACATGAAACTGATACAAAACAAAGTAACTACCTACAAACTTGAAACTACAAACAACACCAACGGGAGACGTGTCAGTCAGCAGACGACGTATCGATATCTATGTGTGAGATGTGACAGGGTTGCCATATCAGCAAACTCAATTAGCTTTATTTTGCCTAGGTATCAAGTAGTAGACGTGTGTAAGGAATGCTTGTAATATTACCGGCGTAATATTACCCAGCCGGGTAATGCATTACTTTTCATCACGCGGTACAATCGATTATCACCTATCACCTCCCATCACCCACCCGCGCTGAACCGACGCGCGGCGCGGTACAGCGGCGCTCGAGCAAGTCGAATAACCGAGCGAAAGAAACAGCACGATCTGCGGCAACGCGTGTGCGAAGCGACGAGCGCGTGATGAGATATGAGTATTTATATTATGCAGCTATTTGGTTTTACCCAGTAGGTAGGTACCTACCTGATTGTCAACCTTATTTTAACCGGAATACGGTGAACGCTTCCGTTGGCAAGTTTAGTATTTATTTCCACTATGGGAACCGCTACGCGTTCGGCTGGCAGTTGGCGCCATAATTAAATGCAATGCTTGATTGAATTTTTCGGAACGTTTACGTAATTTCATGCGATTTTGTTATTAAATAATTTGTAAAATAATTATACAAAGGTTGGCCTGATGTCATTTTTGTTGATCATCATAATTTTAGACATGATCAGAGGTAACAAAATAATGGGTGATGGATGGTGGTAGTCGCCGCGCGACGGTCTCGCTCGTCTCTCTCAATCGAAAACCACGGCCCGACCGAACATCACAGTGAAGGTGAACCGAACATCAGCAACCGACCGAACATCACGCGTGATATTACAGGGTAATATTACGCGACCGCGTGATGAAATGGTGTAATGTATCACGCGTTCGGGTAATGATTTGCGCACGTCTATCAAGTAGCCTAAATATTTATTTTGACAAGTAGCCCAATTTCGCCTTACATCTTGAGCTAAGTAGCCTATGTTTTTAGGCCAAATAAAGAGAAAACGCGAAAAGAGACAGAATGAGATATCACCCGGACATATCAAATTGATAGATAGATATATAGATAGATAATTCTTTATTGAGACACCACAGTACAAAAGTAACTTAAAACTAGAACAAAACAGATTTAACAATTAGTGTCACAATGGGCGGTCTTATCGCTCAGAGCGATCTCTTCCAGACAACCATGCATGGAGAGGAGTAACGAGAAGATCGGACGGTGGTTTTTCATTTAAGTAAATAAATAAACAAGTTGGTAATTACAAACATAAATACATAGTAACATAATATATAAACTTAATATACTAAACATACATACTAATAATACAATATATATATAATGACTCACTGGATTCGTAACATCTCATTGCGGGGCACCACCGCGCTCTAGGGCTCTAGGCAATTGCATCCCAGCGAGGTGTCACTTAATTTTGGCGGGCCGTAGAATAGTAGAAAGATTGTTTTCTCGTTTTCATACGCGTTTGTCTATGCAATATGCATATCTCACTCCTATAAATAGTGGATGTACCTAACTAGAAGAAAGCAAGCAGTACGGAAAAAACATGAGGAACGAAAGGTTGACGTGCATTTATAATATTAAGTTTAGTTACAAGCATTTATTTATACTTATCAAGAAATTACTAAATCCATACTTGGGGTAATCTTGAAGTACTTATCCCAAATCGCCCGTTTTTGTTTTCTAGGTAGCTTGAATGGCTACTTGTGGTCGATTGTATTTTTTGCCCCTTGATATAGCCTAAATAGCGATAATCTGCCTAATCTGGCACCACTGGTGTCAGTCGGTAGCGGTACTATAGTCCACAGAACAAAATACTCCTAGCGCTGAATGAAGTATTATCCAGATAATAAAATTTTAAAGTTCCTATTCATGGGGTTACGTAGTGGTTTTTTGCCTATGATATTATTATTATTACTATTTAACTTCATTCTTTTTTTTATCTGTGCTACTGCGTGTATTTAGTCTCAGCCTTATTTTTTAATTCTGACGTGTTCTATGCCGGCAGGCAGACAAATCAGCTGAGAGCGCAGACTAGGGCGAAACTGCGAACTCGGACGGTAGGTTGCCCGGAAAGGGACGGTTTTAGACAAATGGGATGGTTTTGGAAAATACAAATAATTTACGTTACATACAGTATGTAGGTACTGTTGACTCACAATAATTAATTTGACGTCTGACATCTGCGCAGTGCATAAAAGTTAAACATGGTAGGAAAGTGGAAGAATGACATTTCAAAACCGATTACCAACCTGTACAATTTTATAAAAGAATAAAAGAAGGCTTCTTTCACGCGGTTTGTTCATTTAGCCAGTGTCAATGGGTATAATGTTATTGCTTATGTTCACAATAGGAAAGTCATTGTATTAAAGCAATCCTCGTGGTCAAGTAGTCAAGTCGATTATTTACATAATCAAAGTCATGATTCAGTAAAGTAATGCATTCTTTACTGAAACTTCTTGGGAGTTTTGGAACAAAATGCGAAGTGGCACGCTTCTTGTGTTTATATAATTTGCCCACACTCATGTACGTTATGGTACAGGTACGTTACCGAACACTCAATGACTAATATTCCATCAATATTACGCACTTGAAGAAACACAAGTGGCAGATGATTTTTTTTAAGACCAACAACGTCTCATTATCGGATTCCCGCCTAAACTCCGAAAAGCTACTATACCTAGGTATAAAGAGCGCAGCGAGCGTCATACATGTATAAGTTTTTATCAGCGTGATAAATATACCGTTGATCCCAACCTTATAATGAAAACGCAAGCACAGTGAGCGTGATAATTTCTTAGGTTTTCTATCATTGTGGTATACACGAAACGTGAATACCAATAAAAAAAAGCGCGAGTGCAGCGAGCATTGAACGTTGCTATGTAATGTAATAATTGAATGTTTAATGAAACTAATACCGATTCGTTTTACCTCACGTCATTTAGAAACGCTAACCAACGATCGTAATCGGTTTTGACCAGGGGACAGAAAAGGGCCGGTCCGACATTAAAAGAGACGAAACCCCGTCTAAGAAGGGACGGTCTGGCAACGCTGGAACTGACTGACGTACCGTACCTACCGACCTAAGTCACTTGCCAGTGACAGTGACATTGATATACAAGGCGTGTTTTTTTTTATTGTGTCTTCGCACGGTTTGTGCCTTTAGCTTGTGTTATATACAAATATTTTTAAGTTTTACACAGGTATAATAACAATAGGAAAGTCTTAGCATTAATAGGACTGGAGTCCTTTCAGTCAAGTCAATTTACAGTTCAAGTCCCGAATAGTCATGATACAGTAAAGTGGCGGGGTGAAAGAAAAAGATAACAATACCGATTTTTGTTAATATCGATAACAGTTGCTGGGTCCTCCCACTATCACGCTAATGTGTAATATTTGTGGAATATTAGTAATTGAGTATTCGATAACGTGCACGAATATGGGCAAATAATATTTTAAACCCAATAAGCGTGCTACTTCAATTTTTTTCCATAACTCCCAGGAAGTTTCAGTAATGCATCCACCACTTTACTGAAACGTAACTTTGACTATGTTAATAATATTAATAATGTTAAAAATGGTAATAATGTTGATTTGACTACTTGACCACGAGATTATCCTATTGTCACAATAACAAATACCTACTTACCAAAATAATATTATAGGTAATACTTGACACTGGCTAAATATACAAGCCGTGCGAAGTCATAACTATTTAAAAAAAAATACAAAAATATAATATTGCGCTTTTAATGTCAAATAAATGTCAACTTTGTAAGCTGTCAAATGTCAAGTCAAAGCAAACAGACAGCGCTGCCAGGAGTGCCAGGCTATCTCTAATCGGACGGTTTTTCATCCCTTTAAATATTGGATTGTCCCTTCAGAAAAACCATCCTATGGACGGTTTCTGGAAGCTGGAACTCAACACACGCACATTTTTAAACGGACAGAACCACTGAATTAGTAGATTAATCTATAAAATGTAAGTGGTCACCTGGAAAGATAGGTTTACGCTATAAATACACGAGATTTTGCACTGCACTTTCCCAGAGATTAAAAAAAGTGATTAATTCAACATATTGAGTGAAAATCGTAATGTTTGGTACTCATTCAGTACCTACCACACTTAAAATACCTAAATGAAACCGCACTCGATGTGCTTGTGCTTTCATGTAATATCGGCATCGACGTTTCATTTACCTACCACACTGCTAAAGACTATTACTTCTTCGAAAACTATCCGTTATTGTCCAAACTCGTCCCTTTTGAAGCAACTCACCGTCTTAAATTGCCTACCGGCACTGGTAACACTGCAAACAGCTGATGGGGGCGAAAAAAAACTGTAAAGCCTAAATTGTTTGCCTGCCTACATTGTTTGAATATTAATTAAAGAACGAAATCTATAACTCTATAGCATTTATACGAGTAAGTACAATGGATGAAATAGAGGAAGAAGCAAAAGCTGCAGCAGAAAAAATGGTGATGAATATGATGCAGAGGCCAGGTCAATTAGAAAAAGTGAGTTTTAAGGGCATCTTTATACCTAGTTTCCCTATTTCCAACTTCCATCTCACTACTAGGTACCTACAGTGCTAATACATGTTACCGCATACAACAAACAACAGCAATAACCATACAATTTTTGTGCTTGCAGGTAGAGCAATATAAGAAAAGAATCACGCACAAAATGGCATCCATAGAAGCCAAACTGAAATCAGCAGTCCAGGGTAAACTGGATGGAGTCAGTGTGGGCTTGAAACAGCTGCAAGAATGTATTGATGACGTTCAGGAAATCAGTCATAAGTACGTACCTACTATTTAACTCTGATACTATACCCACCGATTAAATACATTCACTTGTTAAATTATTATTACTAGCCAAGCTAATCCGTATTTAAATAGTATGAGACTGAAGCATCTTTAACCCATGGATTTTACAAAAAGTATGTCATACTGAAAAGCTTATTATGCACAACTTGTAACTTATTTTTTGTTTTTTTTTTAACTGAGATATTACTACCATTCAATAGACAACCATGGAAGACAACCATTAATTAATTTATTTATTAGTTTATAGACAAGCAGCATGAGTGCTGATATGGCCACATCACACAGTATTTAAAGTCACTTCACAATCGTTCACTTCTGTAATAATGTATTAGTTCGTAGCCAGTGGTAGAGTTTGTTTTTATAAGCGTTGACTGAGGTGGCAGATATCACATCAAGGAGCATATTCCAATTGTAGACTAGGTTGCTGAGGAAGTGGTGCGCTGTATGGGTATTACTTGGTGCATGAATGTATTTAAGCTGGTTGCCTAGAGAAGATCTTTGGTCCTCCTTTCTAATGTAAATGTCTTGGAGGCTTGGCATGTTAATTTGCCAAAGAGCAAATTCATACATTCAATCAAAGTACAATTAAAATGTGACATACTTTAAATTATAACCAACTATTAATGTACAGAATGGATGAGCTAGAAGAACTACTGAAAGGTGTACCACCGTTAGTGGCTTCACTTCAAGCGGTGCGTGAAGAGGATTCTCGCCACTCCCAGTATGTCACGGCTATGGACAGCCTTAAGCACATCTTCACAGTGCCCGAGAGTGTAGCTAAGACTAAGCAGTGGATTGGAGAGGGCAAGCTATTGCATGCTCATCAGGTAAGTTACAATACACAAATAAGTTAGTGAATGTTTTGCTGAAGTCCTACTACATAATATTATAAATACAAATACTTGTGAGTGAGTTTGTACCTTTGTTAGTTAGACCAATTGTGATGAAATTTCGTATAGAGGTAGCTAACACCCGGGATTAAATGAATAAGCTACTTTTTATTCTAATAAATATAGTGTTCCCAACCAGGCGGGTGAAACCACAGGGTGCAGCTAGTATAAAAAATATGGTCTTGGCTTCTCAAACAACTGCAATTTGTCCATCCGATAGACTAGAAGAAATATGTGTAATGTACGAGTACATACATTTTCCGGTAGTCAGTTCAGACTATTGGACAGTTTGGTAATGCTAATTTAATGGGACTTTATAAAATACTATCCCCCGGTTTCTAGAACGTTTGTTGGCGTTGACAGTAAATTAAAACTATCGTTGCCTCTATCTGACTATAAACAAATGACAAGGATGGCAATAGAATTAATCTGTTGTCAACGCTGACTGACGTTTCAGAAACTGGGGGTATGTCATCTAAGTTCTAAGCAACCCAAACAAAACGATGGCTGTAAAGGAGAATTATTAAAATTGATTCTCACACACCCACACAGACATTTAAATCTTATTTCTTGTTTTAGTGCCTTAATGATTTGGAGAACTCTCGAGACGACCTGCTGTATGAGCTACACAGGCTGCCTAACCAGTCGTCTCACGATAAGATCATGCTGAAGGCATATTTTGAAGATGTTGAAATGGTTTCAAACATGCTCGAGAAGCAAATCAAACTTATTCTGGCAAGAACTTTGAACACAGTTCGCAAGGAACCCACCGTCATTGTCACTGCTTTGAGGATAATTGAAAGGGAGGAAAAGAGAGACCAAATGGCGTTAGAGGTAGGAGCTTACATTATGTTATCGCTTCCATGCTGAGTCGTGTGCCGAGCTAGAAAAGGAATTTTACGCCACCATAATTTGATGGGAACCTGTCTTCTAAAATCAAATAAAAAAGTGCATACCAATGTGTGAACTATGTCGCGTGTGATATAAAACAGTTCTTATTATATGTACACTCAAAAGTTATCTTATTTTCTTATGAATTTTATAACTACTATTTTCAACAAAAAGTGTACACACATAAACTGGGATGTTGCCCTATTTTCATTATTAAACTTGTCCAAAAGATAGACAATAAAGTTTATGCATTGTATGATTTCCAGCAACAAAGTCAAACAGGATTCATGCCTCCCGGGAGGCCCAAGTGCTGGCGGTCGAAGGCTTTCGAAGTGCTGGAGTGCGCGGTGGGGCAGCGCGTGGAGGGCACCCGCGTCGACGAGAGAGAGGACAACAAACTGTGGCTCATCCGCTACTTGGAGCTGACGAGACAACTCATCCTGGAAGACTTGCGGGTTGTCAAAACGCTCTGTGTCCCATGCTTCCCGCCGCACTACGATATAGTCGAAAGCTACGTGAAGATGTATCACACTTGTTTGTCGGCCAGTGTAAGTCGTTTGATTGGTGAACTTTTTAATCTATTAGTACAATTGCCTAGTCGTCAAATCTCGTAATCCTAAATTTACCTGTTATTGAATATTTCCATTAATTAAGTAAGTGCAGATTTGAACTGAAAAATTAGTAAAAAATGCTGAACATGAATGAACCCCTCTTATTGAACAATACTGCTGAAACCCCGTACAATACATTGTGATTTCAGATTGGTTAGATTGTAATAAAAGTTTAACAACCCCCATTTTAGCTCCAAGACGTTTTCGTGTCTGGTATAGAAGGCAATGAGTACGTCACTCTGCTGTCCTGGATTCTGAACACGTATCCTGGACAGGAGCTGATGGGTAGCGAGGAGCTCAACATCGACGTGTCCGTACTGCCTCCGCTGCTTAGTGACGATATGATGAAGAAACTGCAAGATGAATACTTACAGGTTTGGAGTTAATTTTTTGAGTGGTTGCTGTCAAGTTGGTTCAGTGCATATTATGTCGCGTCGAGGACATAATAGCCGAGGCCGAAATTTTCACATCGCGTCTGTCGTTTGCAGTTGGTCATGTTAAAACGCGCGTTTGTTCGCAATCTGTTGCAGAAGATGCAGTCGAACTACATGGAGTGGATGGAGAAGACGCTGCAGTCGGAGCAGGCGGAGTGGGCGGGGCAGCGCGCGCCCGACGCGGAGCCCCACTCCAGCGCCTTCCACACGCACGCGCCCGTTATCATCTTCCAGATGATCGACCAGAACCTGCAGGTCGGTGCGACGGGTTTTCCACTTTATAGGCATTGAGAAATTATATATTGTACTAGCTGTTGCCCGCGACTTCATCCGCGCAGACTATATACTTTACCATAATTCCAAATAACTAAAAATAGACCATGACCTCGAGTTCGACATCGACATCCGCGATATATCCGCATATGCGATATCCAACATTCTCGTACGACATCCACCATCTTCTATCAAAATTACCATTTTATACAAAAACCTGGCATTTTATACCAAAATCTAACATTTCATACAAAAATCTACCATTTCCTACCAAAATCTACCATTTTCTACGAAAATACCATGTTCTACCAAAAGCTACCTTTTTCTACTAAAGTCTAAATTTTTCTACCACAATCTAAATTTTTTTTGTAAATCTATTATTTTCTTTCTAAATGTGCTATTTTCTACCAGATTCTTCCATTTCCTACAAAAAACTACCATTTCCTAAATTAAATCTACCATTTTAACCGTAATCTACCATTTTACCATAATCTACCATTTTAATTTCAAATTCACTAATATCTACCAAAAGCTACCATTCCTTTCAAAATCTACCATTATTACCAAAAATCTACCATTTCCTACCAAAAATCGACCATTTTCTACCAAAATCTACCACTTCCTACCTTTTAAAGAATATAGATACTACGTTTGAAATTGATCAAACCAATAAAACACGTTGTTCCATCCAAACTTTGCAACCCCTTTTCACCCACTTAGGGGTTAAATTAAAAAAATATATAGTCAGGTTCTTAGTGCACACCTACGTCTCCTAGTGTCATCTACGAATGTGTACAAAATTTCAGTTTTGAACTAAATCTGATGAAAAATATTCTGCAACCCCTTTTATTATTTTAGGGGTTGAATATTAAAAAATGATGAAACACGTGTTTAATTAAATCTTAATAATATAAATGCCAAGTTTGAAGCTGATCAGACAAAGAAAACACGTTGTTACACATAAACGATACAACCCCTTTTCACCCCTTTAGGGGCTGAATTTTAAAAATCACATTTTAGTGCATTCCTATGTCACTTATAGCATAATTGAGCCAAATTTCAAATATGAACTAAATCTGATGAAAATATCTTGCAACCCCTTTTTCTCACTTTAGGGGTTGAATATTAGAAAACGATGAAATACGTGTTTAATGAAATGTTTTAAAGAATATAAATGCCAAGTTTGAAGTTGATCGGACCAAGAAAACACGTTGCTCCATACAAACTTTGTAACCCCTTTTCACCCCTTTAGGGGTGGAATTTTCAAAAATCCTTTCTTATTGCTCGCCTACGTCACATAAGGAATATTAGTGCAAAATTTCATGGTTCTAGACCAAGTGGTTTCGGCTGTGCGTTGATCGATCAGTCAGTCAGTCAGTCAGTCAGTTCTTGCTTTTATATATTATATAGATATAGATAGAGAGTTGAAATCTTGCAAAATTAATGTTGTTTAGTTGCATACTTGCATAGAAGCGACATTCAACCTTACGTAAATGACGTAAGGTATAAATTCGAATAAATGTGTCATAATAATTTATGTCAACGGCACTTGGACAACTTTTTGACACCCACCGTTATTGTTAAGCCGGGCCTCCTGCGTTTGTTTTTACGGAACATTACACAGAAAACCTTACACATACACATTTGATTTCATACACAAGCTGTCTCCTACAATTTGCGGCCGGTTGAAAATAAAACAAACCCAGCCCCCTCTTCACCATGCACCGCGGGAAACATAAAACATTGTTTGCTCATAGACAAACGAAATCTTCTACCGTTTGCATTGACAAATGTGTAAGGCCACGCCTCTTTGTTTTGACGTTTTTTTTTGTTTTGTTGAGCTGTTTTTGTGTAATGTTCCGTAAAAACACGCGCAGGAGACCCGGTTTTACATCATAACTCTTGACATTTTATAATTCCTCAATCTTTTATAGACTTTGGCAACTATCTCTCCTGACGATGTGGTTGAAGTAAGCACGCTCTGCCTAGAATGGTACTGGCTCCAACGCCCGCTACCGGGGACCGTTTTGGAGGAGGACATTTTGCACCTGCATCATTAGGTACTTATATTTCTTGTTTCAGGTGACAGAGACTATAAGCAAGGAAATAACGTTCAAGGCATTAGTGCTCAGTATCGAGCAAGTCACGCGCTACGGGAACATGTACAGAGAAGGAGTCATTCAGTTTAAGGTCCGAAAACTTGTACTTACTTACTTTTGTTTATAAAAACGTTTTTTGACGGGTTTCCAAAAATTAAGAAGTTTATGTTCGTCTGTATGTATTTTCGCACTTTTTATAGCGCAATTATAGTAGTGTAAGTATGTGTGTGTCTCTGTTGCATCGTAGCTTTCAAACAGCGAAACCCATTTTAATCATATTTTGTTTCGATTGAATGGTGATTTCATCGAAAGTGTTCTTAGCTTTGATTCAAGAAAATCTGTATTATGAAGATTGGCTCATTCCCAGTTGTCACCCCTACTAATGTCCCCAGTGGTGACAACTGGGAATTGTTTATACAATGTGTCTCTATTGTCACCACTGGTGACAAATGTGAAGACTATTGGGGGTGGAGTTTATATAGGCTATCATTTGTAACTATTTAGTAATCTGTGACTATACATTTGGTGGTATTGAGTTAGTTTGTTGGTTCGTTGCGCGCAGAACAGCCACTTCGCGGACCGGTCCCGCGTGGCGTACTTCACGCACCACATGATCACCATCGTCAACAACAGCGAGCAGATGCTGCGGCTGGCGCAGCAGACGCAGGCGCGGCACTGGCCGCCCGCGCGCCACGACCCGCCGGCCGAGGCCAAGTTCGACACGTTGCTCGCCACCTTCCAGGTCTGCCTCACGCCCGATGTGTGCTCTGTGGTCACATGTACCCCATGTCCGCCCAGTCGCCACACTCTCGTCAGATGTATTATACTAGGTCCACAGGTTAAAGGATGCTTTAACCTGTGTTGTCCTATTTGAAGAAAGCTGTTTTTTTTTGTTATTAATCTATCTATCTAATATCTTTAAATGAGCAATTCTTGTATACATATATATATAATTGGAATCTCGGAATCGGCTCCAACGATTTTCATGAAATTCAGTATATAGGGGGTTTCGGGGGCGATAAATCGATCTAGCTAGGAATCATTTTTAGAAAATGTCTTTTTATTCGTGTTTTTTTTAAGATTTTTTTCTTCAAATAACCAGTTCATATTTTTTTCTTATTCTATCGGTAAGATCGAAAAATATTATTCATATTTCATCTTTTTATTAGTAATTCGTACTTAAACATAATTTCCAAAAGACACAATTTATAAAAAAAATATATATATCGAGCAAAGCTCGGTCATCCAGATATTTTTACTAAAATGGAAAATGCATTTTGTGTTACACAGGTTGTAACTATACTTTTGTAAAACTGTAACTGAACAATGTCCTGGACATTGAAGATATTTTTGAGAAACTAACTGGGATCGATTTACGTGGTCCATCATCACCCGCGTCATCGCTCACCATACCTTTAAGAAATTAGAAGAATCAGTAAACATTGCTACAGATAATTTGATATGGCATTTCCTCGTTTATTTCAGAACTTGCGCGATGAAGCGGCGCGATTCCTCCTCGAAGAGGCGTTCCTAGATTTGGAGGTTCACTTCGAGGATCTGTTCACACCGAAGTGGCTGCCGTCCACCATACCCGTCGACACCATCTGCATCACGCTGGACGATTACTTCCAAGACTACAACCACTTGCGGGACAAGAACTTCGAGTACGTCATCAACGAGGCGCAGAACTTGGTGTACAGGAAGTACATAACGGCGATGCTGTCCAAGAAGATAACGTTCAAGACGGTCGAGGAGGCGCAGGTGGCGGCCACCAAGATAGTGAAGGAAGCGAGTCAGATCCGCTCCTTCTTCAGGAAGATCGCGCCCGAGGGCGTCGACACGGACTGGCCGTATGAGGTCATCAGCATGCTGGCCGAGGTGAGGCACATTGTGCATGATGTACTTTCTGATTACCGCTAGCTAGAGACACCACTATGTTCTCAAGCTAATCCTGTAATAATCGTAAAAAAAATATATACCTACCATGCATGTTGGAGGAAACACGTTAGCTAGGAAATGTTCGCTTTTGCATAGAAACTTGCTTCTTTTGCTTCTTTTTTGCTTCTTTTTGCTTCTCTTTCTTTTGCTTCTTGACTTGCTTCACAAAACTGATCCTCGCGGAAAGAACTGCGTATTTTATTTTTTTTATTGTTGTCCAATGATTTGCCCATTTACGCAGTGTCATTACATTTTGCCTCATGATCTAATCATCAATCGACCATATAAAGAGCCTGCTTATTGCGCCGCGTCCTCGAAACTCGCTAGACGGGGCGGCCCCTAGTAACAGTCTCGTACGCAGGTGCTGCGCTGCCAGGACATCGAGATGCTGTCGCTGGACCTGCACGGCGTGGTGGCCAAGTGCCCCGACATGACGGAGGAGCAGCTGGCGCGGCTGGTGGCGCTGCGCGGCGACGTGACGCGCGCGCGGCTGCGGGACACCGTGGCCATCGCGCTGGCGTCGCGTCCGTCCGCGCGCGCCGCGTCGCATCCCGAGCTCTTCAAGGACATCACCTTCGGCGACCGGCTGCTGTCGCACTTCAACCTCTAGTCTGTCCTCCTGTAGGCGCGGCGCGCTAACACTTATAATTAGACAGATAAACTCTTTAACAACACAAACAAAGAAAAGTAGTTGTAAATGAGGTGCAATAAGTGGCTGTTACCTGATCTCGGACTTGGTTCACGAAGATTTTTCTATTGTTTCGATGTTAGAAGACGGTTTCCTACCGAGGCCTTGTGGCCTTTGCCGGTGCGCCGCCTACAAAATGTTGTTTTCAAAGCAATATAACGGTGAACGCCGCATTGCAAACGGTTCAAGATTATTTACTTACGTGATGTTAAATCAGAGGGACGAGCGATTATCAAAAGTTATATATTCGAAGTCAATCGACCAATATTTATTTAACACAGGCGTAAAACTTTGTTTTTTACTGCTTTATTATAAGTAAAAGTATATAATAGTAATTCTATAATGTATATCAAACAAAATAGTAGATACAAAAAGTATTAACTCTGAGTACCTAACCTGACAGACACAATAGATGTTTAATTATTACATGGTCCGTACGGACCAGTCCGCCGCAGTTTTGAATAAAAAGATTAATGAGACATGATCAAGATGTTATGAATAGTATTCACCATCTTTTACAAATACAATACGTTGTTTCCATTTATTTGTCACTAGAAGCACCTCGCGGTTTCACCCGCGTCAACTACTATCCCGCGGGAACCATTAATTTTTACGGGATAAAAGGTAGACTATGTCACCCGGGGATAGCATAGCTTCCCAACAGTGAAAGAATTTTTCAAATCGGTTCGGTAGTTTCGGAGCCTATTCATTACAACCAAAAAAACAAAGTTTTACTCTTTATAATATTAGTGTAGATAATTATAATGCTAGCATTCTCTCCTATTGGTCATAACGACGTGGTCGAAGGCGGTAGACTGCGACAGAGAAGCAACCCGACCTCAGTTTCTGTATATTGTATAAACTGGCTTCGTGTAATGCGGGCGCCAGACTTAGCTTCAAATGTTTGAACACATGTTTGATTGCTAAATGTGGCACGGGACTTTGGGTATGTGTTCAAAGTTTGAACAAAGATTTGCACTTTGCCATGCGGTGTCGGTCTTTTTCGACACATCAAAGCGTTCAAAGTTGAATGTGTTCAAATGTTTGCGTAGCTTGCCACACTTGTTCAGTGTTCAGTTGCTCGAGCGTTGTTGAGCGGAACAGTTGTGTGCGTGCTACACTGCGTGCGGCTATATAATGGACTGTCTATGGAATATGATGTGGATGTCTGTGAATGGAATGTCTTTTTGTCCCAAAATTCACTTACATTTTACGTTGTTGTCAGCTCTGGACACACACTGAGCTTCTTCAGAGTTTAGATAACATCGTGAAAAATACTTTGGCGTCTATTTTAAACTTGAATTTCGAAGAGCGGACTTGGTTACAGGCTTCACTTCCAGTGCGACTGGGAGGCCTAGGCGTGCGGTCTATTTCT
The DNA here is from genome assembly GCA_905147375.1 of Hylaea fasciaria. Lineage (NCBI taxonomy): Eukaryota > Metazoa > Arthropoda > Insecta > Lepidoptera > Geometridae > Hylaea > Hylaea fasciaria. Next base: position 7,427,593 of record LR990201.1, read on the forward strand.
GGTGTGTCACTCCCCGCATTCCTGTCTTCCGTTCATAGCACTCAAAACTTAATTACTAAAATTCTTGCGGCTTCTTTAGATATTTCGGTAATATCGCACATGAACGAAGCCAGGAATGCTTGGGTTTTAGCCTGCCCGAACACTGATTTCCCATCTACAACATCTTCTCAGCGGCTGTGGGACGGGCCGATCTGTGAGCTGACGCGGAAAAAGCTTTTAAATACGTGTTCAAGCTCCACAGTATCGTGCCCGCTTTTTAGCCGTTGCTGAATGGGAATCAGGTTTGTGGCTACAGGCTCTCCCGTCTCCCAACACTGGCACTTTGATGGACTCAACATCTTTCCGCATCTCAGTGTCTCTTCGTTTGGGCGCATCGTGCTGTGCCCCCCACCGCTGCCAGTGTGGCACAGCCGTCGACCGGCTCGGTCACCATGGTCTGTCATGCAGCAGAAGTGCTGGTAGAATTCCCCGCCACTCCAGCCTTAATGATATCATCCGTCGGGGTTTTACCACCGCCAACTGTGCGGCCATTTTAGAGCCCAGTGGCCTGATGCGAGATGATGGTAAAAGGCCCGACGGAATGACCCTCATTCCGTGGAAGATGGGGCGGCCGTTGGTGTGGGACGCTACCTGCGTAGACACCCTTGCACCGTCTCATCTTTCACGGACTGAAACCAGGGCTGGTGCGGCGGCAGAATCGGCTGAGGACCTCAAGGAGCGCAAATATAGTGCCCTTGATAGCGGGTACTTGTTTGTGCCTTTTGGGGTCGAAACGCTGGGGCCATGGGGACCGGGAGCCCACAAAATCTTCAAAGACATATGTGGACGTCTGGTCGACGCAACACGTGACCAAAATGCTGGCCTTTATTTTGGTCAAAGATTGAGCATTGCCATACAACGTGGCAATGCGGCCAGCATTTTGGGAACGTTGCCCACTGGTAGCGGCCTATTAGATTAGTTCTATTTACGTTTAGTTTTTAGATTTCAATTTGTTTTTATAATAATAATAAAATAAAATGGGTAAAAACTATACAATATTATAAAATGATGATGAATAAAGTAATAAATATTATGGATTTATTTAAAACATATTATATTGTAATGTGTAAGCACATAATATATTCTAGCTGCATATTCTTACGTAGGTAACTATTTTATATAAATAATAAAGAAATAAAACAATCCAAACTATTTAATTCACAAACCTCACATTAAAGCAAAACACATGCGTTTGCGATGCTAAACAAACGGTAACCGCCCACCATTGATTTACATACGTAGCGTTGGTCTCAATGCCGCCCACACCATGCCACGCAGCAGGCACACTCCCAACGACTTAGCGCGACAAATACTACAAGTTATGCAGTAGTTAGTACCTACAGTTGTACCGCCAACTCCTTTGGGTAGGTAGACATTAGGAAGGAACGATTCCATTGTGTCCTTAGCTGAATATTACAATAAATATGACGCGTTATTATAGTGGTTAGTAGTTGTCGTATCGTATGATTTGACGGGCGCGCGGATCAAGGCCGGCGCGCGAAGGGCGGGCGGCAGTCAGTCGCACGTCTCGACTGGCGCGCCATGTACCCCGCCGCCATGCTCGCACGCGCGGGCTTGCTGCTGTGCCTCGTCGTAGGTGAGACACCTTACCGGTCCGGTTGTCTTTTTAACAAAGGTCGCTGTGGAAGCCCTCGTGATATTATGTGCATCTGTGCCCTATAGTCGGCCGGCTGAAATTATTTTCGGTGCTGGTGGTGTTCATAAAAAGAAGTGTGTCGTAAAAGTACCTACGGTTTCTGACGGTTTCGCCTATAGTCGTAGTATCTTTTGGCAGAAAAATTATCGTCCTTTGCAATCAATATCCTTTCAACTCTTATTATGCACTTGTTTATTACCAGAGAGAGAAACAATCGACTGTGTCAACTGACATTGCCAGCATGTATGTATACCTAGTACACAAGCTGCGCACGCGCCTTTATCATGTGAAGTCCACTAAACGCATCCATCGAAACAAATATTTTTACTTTCTGTTTTGTAATTGACAATAACGCATACCAATACAAATTACCTTCGTTTTGACCACTTCTTCACAAATAGCTTTCAAACTGAAATAATTTAGATTATTTCCAATTCAACGCACCGTTTCCAATTCAGCGCCCGTAAGCGATTATTTAGGTAGGATATTACACATCGCTACTCATGCTTTTATTATACTGGTAAAGAATTATACTTTTCAAATAGCCAAGAACACCTCGGCATCGGCAAATAAAGAAATCGTACACAACATATTATTCTTAGCTGTGAGTGGGCATGGATAATGACAGGATATTTAATAGAGTTAAGACCTATCATCCTGCCACATGCAGGCAATCGCGCGCGCCGCCGGTGTCTTGCGGGTGCGAGTTGATTGAATCTGTAGGTATTTAATCGAATAGTCCAAATAGCAGTAGCATCATGCATGTCCGACCCACACGGCGATGGCGCTCGGCCGCGGTATTTTTAACATTCCCGGACCGGTCCAAGGTTGGCCAAGACACTCGCTTATTCATCGGGATATGACCTAATTTTCTATAAACATTCAGAGAAACCATAGAACATATTTTTTTAATGACTAGGTGATCTGTGCAGACTTGTCAATCATCATTGCTCGCTCGGGAGCTACGCCAGGACTACGAAAAGCATTGGCCGATGAGCATTATAAGTAGGTAACCCACTAACTGGATGATAATAAAGCAAAGAATAATGTTCATATGTATTTGTGTAAGTACACAATGGACGGTCTCCCAAAGAATTTACACGGGACGACAAACCTAAAAGATGCGATAAACTTTTATATTGAGATGACCTATATCATCGGTTAGTTTTTGATTTGTAACGGAAATGTATCGCTACTCCGGACTCCGAATCAAGTTCACTAGACAAATAGATCTAGAGATCAGTCTTTACAAGAGCGCCCATTCCGCTTCATAGGTAATAAATGGGTACCTATTTAATATGAAAATTGACGGCGTGGGCCGTCTGGGATTACAACATAAAAGCCATGCGAACCCGTTTGTCATTTGTGGCATCAGATGGTCGCATAATAAACCGTCTTATTTAGATTTATTGCACAGTCTAACTAACAATGTTGGGTGCCTTGCCTACCTAGTACAGGAAATCGGGAATGTCACCAGTCCTGGTTTTAATTATGACGCTTCGGTTTGCGCTCCGCTAATTACTTGTGTTCTTGAGCCGCGGCCAGATCGTAAACATACTACAAATTCTAACAAGCGCAGGGTTTAGTATTTTGGGCAGTCATGACTTTTCTATTATATAGATGTATGCAGTTTATTTGATGTTGATGTAACCAAGGATCTTTCGGTCTATGTGCTCAACTCCTCGATGTATATAATGGACGTAACAATCAGCGATGCCTCAACTGTGCGTAATGTGTGCGTATCTACATACGTTATGACATGTATGGATTGTTACCGCTTATCATAATAAGTCCTTTTTCAACACGCTTTTATTAGGTCAGCCAGGTATTTGTATTTATACTACTTACTACTTGCAAATAGTAGTTTGTTTTACAAGGGACGAAAACCACTCATTCTTTACTCGATGTTTTGCGTAGCGTAGCGAGTGTGGCACATAGAATCGAACGAGTATGAGTGAGTCGTTTGAGACCCGCGTAAAACACACAATTTTTCACACCGAGATTGCGAGAAATATAATAAGTAGGTATATACAATTTAAAAAAGCTAAGAATATTTCACAAGTGGTCACGTTCACTTTCTGATAAAAAAATAATCAAATTCAATCTTTTAAAACCAATTTGCATTGTTGTCAAAATTCTACACACACCTACCAGATTATAGGCGGCAATTACAAACTTTTTAAATTTATTCTAATGTTCGCAAACGCACACATAGGATACATCCAATGATCGCCAAAAATGTAGACCCTGCGAAGCCTAAACCGTTTACTTTTTGTAAACGGTTTAGGCTTCGCAGGGTTTGTACATTAAGATACCCTTCTTTTTTTGCTAAGTAATTATGTCAAAATAGAAAATTGAAAAGTCGAATCTTCAGCCTGTTAATAATAGCGAGTACAAATTAAAAAAAAACTACTTCCACTCCCTAGTGCCCAACAACCTCGTTTGGTCCCGCTAAGCTGAGCTATTTAAGACACACTTTTTGAGCATGAGGTGTGAAAAATATATTTAACCCGACTACGGAAAACATTATCATCCTGGTAGCATTAAATATTGCTTTTTATTAATTCTGGCAACACAGTATTGGGTAAGTCCCCACTCATTAGTTCTAAGAATAATTTATAAATATGTAGTGCCTATCGAGGCCCCACACTAAAGTGATATGATGACACTGCTGCATGCGCTCTGATAACGTTATTTTGATACCTATGACAATGAACACTTTGTATACTTAACCGTGTCTTTTATGTAAAAGAAGAGTTTGTTGGAATTGTTCCATTGAGGGATTTCAATCAATATAGTAGTTCAGTCAGTATGGGGACCGCGGTCCCGTGCTACGGAGAAAACGCGATTGTTATAGAGGATACCTGTACTTACTCAGAGGATGCCACTATTCTTTTTATTTAATACATTTTAACATAATATGCTAGCATTTGGCCTGGCCTATGTGATCGGTATTTATGAAAGTATTTGTCTTGAGAAAATAAAGTTTCCGTAGGTATAATTATGCATTTCTTTTGAATGTAATTTAATTATTATACATAATGTTCGGTAGTTATAGTTGCCCGAAATAAAGTGTCGTAATGGCTATCCAGTAGGTACTTATACATATTTTTATTTACCTCTAATATTTGTGTCAAGATTGCCTATTACGTCATAATGAAGATCTTTGATCAAATACTACACACCGGAGACTAAAGTTTTTGTTTTATTATCTATCTATACCGTAAATCAAAAGATAACTTTCCTATAGTACCTATATCCTGGAGTCCGAAGATGGGGCTGAATAAGTAGCGTAGGCTCCACCGGTCTGCACACTATTTCTTTTTGTAAACCATCTCTACCAATTAAATAATATGTTAGTATGAATGTAGAAGTGGTTAATGATCATAATTTAATTTTTGCAATGGTTCAGGAAGTCGTCAGGTGTCAATAACAGAGTTCGTAGTCCCGCCGGCATGGGAGTCGGGGGTGGACGCGGCGCTGCGCTGCCAGTACGACCCCGCCGGCGCATCTGAAGACGCTATCATCCTGAAGTGGTGGTGGACCTCCGTCAACGCCTCGCAGGAGAAGTCTCAGCTGTACCAGCGGGTCGCCCGGGGGCACGGGGTGCCGGTCGGCCATAACCTAAACCCTAGAATACGTCAGTTTGTTGATCATTCCTTTCTACTCTTCGATCCTTGATTTTTGCTTAAAAGCGCACATAACAGGAGTCAAGACTTGCGTTTAATTTCACCTCTTGCCTCAACCTATTGCAGATGTTGAAGCCAACGACACCATCGTGTTGTTGGAGCCGACCCCGGCCGACTCGGGGACTTACGAGTGCGAGGTTTCCGTAATGTCAGAGAACAGTGAGGAAGTTCGCCAACACCAATCGCTCACCATATTCAGTGAGTGCCTACCATCAGCAGGCGGTTCGATATCGTTTAACGTTTTGCGGGTAGTTACCGTTTCAACAGTCACTTGATTTGCTATAGGGTAGGGTAGTAGATATAGTGTAATAATAATAAGATACCTACTTTCTACCTATAAGTAGGTTCTTGCCGATATAAAACTTTGAATTTGGAGATAAGACCACGCAGATACTATTGGTACCTATACCTACCTATATATAAATATAACTGGCCAAGTTCAAATCACGACTCGTGCTTTCAGTTTGTATATTTACTTACTTACCTTTATAGTATAGATCTACATAAAAAAGGAAATATTACCGGACTAACTACGGATAGCACAATCTAGCAAGGAACTAATTATTATTGTGCGGCCGCAGCACAAGGCACGGGGCCGAACATCACCATATCGGAAGTGGCCGATGGAACCGATGAAGACGAGGAGGCAGATGTGCGGATCGAGTGCAGAGCCGACGGGGTCGCGCCGGAGCCAGACTTACAACTCAATGTCAATGGGTAATAGCATCATACGTTTATTTTCATTTTCAGTTTACTAGTGAATTAGTCTTCTTAGGTGACCCAACAGTCTAGTCTACTCTTTGGTACATCGTATAGGTACTTATAGAGTGTAGTTCCCGAGTGCAGAATTCGTTTGAATATTATAACAAATTCATTCGATTCGTATTGCACGGTTTGCACGCCACAGAGACTGTAATATAGAGTATACCGACACGGAATGCTAATTCAAATACATTTTGATATTTTAATATTTTGTCACGTGGCTTAATATAGCTTCGCATTGTTACTACATGAGACAATAGTTAGTGTCAACGCTAAATATTCCGGTTTCAGGAACGACGTGAACTTAATAAACGAGTTATCAGGGCCGGACTCAGAGGGGCTTTACGACATCGTGGGCAACATTACGCTGAGTGCGGCCGACGTCGTGGGCAACGAGGTGCGGTGCGAGATGTTCTTCGTCGACTCGGACATCCAGCATCTGCCTTACGTCGACTCAGTTGACAACTACTATCCTTCGGGTGAGACCACACTCGCTTATAATCTTTAGCAGTGACGAGTTTGCCATGTGATAGTATACTGGGGCAATCTTCAATCAATAAGGGGCAATGGATAACTTATTTACCTACTGTGTCTTATCAATTAACTCGCCCGTCAAGCAGGTTGAGCCAAGGCAACAGGCACTTTTTATGTGATTTTTGCTTAATTTTCACTGTCATATAAACTTAAAACTTCGTCAACCACCATTATTGCGAACTGCTTGATCAAGCCTGCCGCGAAAACGGTCTAAATGTAGCGTCAAGCAGAAATATAAAATCACATCAAGCCGAGAACTAACGTGCATGAGCCAAGCCGCTAGCTCCTCACCGAAGTTCTTGATAATTTTCGTGTCGTACCAACCAACATTGCTAAATCTGGCTACAATTATTGAATTAGTAATATAAAGCTAGGCCATAAAGTTAGAACTGCGCTTACTGACGATAGTTGCAGCAATTTAATAAAAACTTTTCAATCTGTGATTGTTAGAAATACTCGTACAAGTTACAGATTTAAAATTAAAATCAAAGCATGTTTAAATAATTCAAATACATAACAGCATTTGCCTGATGTGTGAGTTGAGTATGTTATGAATGACAGTATATAGTAATTTAATAATATTGTTTTAGGATATAAAGTTGAACTGAATATAGGACTGAATATTTTTTTAATATCTACGTAAGTATATATGTATGACATATTTTCTAAATATAGCTCTTATTGTTGCTGGTCCCTAAACCAAGCAGCGTGTTGTAGAAAATCTGAAACATACTTCACTACAAGACGTAAGTAATGTTTCCCAACATGACTCGCAATGTATAATGTTACTTATTATAAACCTACTTAGGTACGTCAAAAAGATCAAAATGTTCTGCGAGATTCTCCACGCCTGTTATTGAGGCTGGGGGTCTTGTTGCGCGACATCTGAAGTCTGGCTTCATAGAAGTTTGCTTTATTTTATTGGATTAGTGCGTATGCAGCATGTTTCGTATGTTTCAAAGTGAGATAGGAAACTGAAGCCGGATAACCGACGACGCTACGGCTTGGTGTGTGCATACTCGCTTTATAGCTTTGTGCCGTGGCGGATTAACTGAGCCAGTGGACTTTACTATACGTTAAGTTAGATAACTGATCGATCAGTGACTAGTCATACTGAGAGATCGGAGCGTTGCTCTTTGCTATAGGAAATTCCTTCAAACAAACAAGTTGATGGAATATTGTAATGAAAACTTTTACTAATCCTACTATATTACCTATGAAATTTATTAGATTTTTATTTATGAATTACATTATAATGATTGTGTAGGTATTACTTATTATATTTTATACTATTTATTCCGTAATTTGTACATTATCTGTACCATTTTATATTTTTACGCTCGAGGAACTAAAAGTCCTTCATACCGCATCGAAGCACAAAGCTCAGCGTGCCTAAAGGGTAGTCGTTAATCCGCCACTGTTTGCCGTGTGTCGCTCTCTGTGCACTAACGTTCCGGTTGTGACGGTGGGCGCAGGCGCGGCGAACTCCACGGAGGCGCCCGAAGACACCATCGAGCCCGACGCTGCGCCTGACACTTTGCAAACACCGAGTAAGTGCAAACATCTCCCAGGCAGACTACCCTTCTGACTATAGCACTCATAATATACAAAAACACTTTCTATTATACTACAAAGTCCGATACAATATTGACTAAAGTCTTAATACTAATGTACAATAACATGGATTATAAGCGCGACGGTGACTAGTTGCTTACGGTCACTGTCTCCTATTCTATAAAACGCCAGCGAAGTTGCTGCTGTACGATAATATTTTATTTATACATAATATTATACACACTTTTATATTTTAATTCATTATATTTCGGACGCGTACTCATAAACAATAATCATTATGTATGTAAATACTTTTTATATAAGTAATTGAATCATATTTAATTTTTACTTATTGAATGTGATTTTCGTTTTTGTATATAAACCCGCATTTGTTAATAAGTAAGTACCTATCTAACGAATTAGATTTTGAGTTTTTGGAATAACACAGATTTGTACCTTCCTAGAAAATCTAGATCAATGTTTTAACAGCACAATAACCAACTCGCACAAATAATAAATAATTATATTGTTATGTTGCTTTATTAAAGTTTAAACCATATAAATAAACTGAAATCCCAAATAATTCGCTTTTAGGTACTCCTTGAAATCTGATACTATAATTTTGTACCCCCTCATACGACATTTTTTAAATAAGTTTCGTTCTGAACTCTTTAGTTTGAGCATGAAAGTACCAAATAAGTATCATCTTTAAAATGTATATATCAATGAATATTATGTCGCAGAGATATGATAAAACATGGATGTGATCAAATACTTAAGAGAGGTAATATAATATTGTAATGGGACGTTCGATATTGTAATTTTCGTAAACTAATCTGGTGATTCCCTGCGACATACTATGTGTGAACATCCTTGACTATAGATTGTGACAACCTATCCTATGTTTGGTTTTCCATTTGGACCCAGCCAATCAGACAGAGTTTGGGCACATTGACATTATCTCCAAATAGATAGGTACATATATATAAGTAGCTAATATACAAAATTATAGGGCCCGTTGGTTGATGCGAATTAAACTAATGTGTAATGGTTCAAATTTAAATAACCCAATAGTCATCCATACAGATTATATTAATTACATCTCTTAAGAATATTAGTTTACTGCGGGGCGATGGGGCTAAAGTAGGTTAGTTGGCGAACGGAGTTTCGTTTGAAAAGTCAACCTGATGATTTATAATTATTGGTTTAACGAATCAGTTTTTTCTATTTAATTCAAACCTTTTGTTAATGGTTTATTGGATTGGCTGTCTTGAATTTAAATGTAAGAATATGCTTTTAAAAATTATATGTAGAGAAGATGAGTTATAAGGTACCTAGGTAGTTCGAAATTTTATTAAAATCTCATTCTTACAGCACGGCCCCGCCCCAGCTTTAGCGATGATGAGAGGTTTTTATTCTACATTGTGGTGTGGTTTCCAGGTGCAGACGGCAGCCAGTGCCGCGTGTCCGGGGCTCTGGCGCTTGCCTTCGGATGCCTTGCTCTACTGCCAGCCTTACTTTAGTCTTCAATGTGATGCTAATGTACCTAATACTTAGTACAATTTTATCTAAGTTTGATGTTATTTTACGTTGTGGATAAATGTTGTTTTTTATAACAGTAGTTTTCTTTATATAACTTAAAGCATTGTGTACTGTGTGTGGTGTAAATATATTATGTTCACCGACTTTCTTTAAAACAGCGCAGAAATCGATGAATAGCATGCAAATAAAGCTAAATTAAATCTTCGATTCGAAAGGGGTTCTAGCTCTAACAGTGGTTCCGTCTCATGGGCGGATTATAGATAGGTATAAAAGGTATATTCTGCACGTATAGCTTTAAGTAACGTATCTACATTATAGATACATAAAATAAAAATAAACCGATGATGCATGTCGATATCGAGATAATGCTTGCTCCACTAGCTTTATTACCTGAAAAAACAAGAAATATTAACAAACTTGTAAAGCGTTATCTTGTTCAGTCCATGGTGATTTAAAATAACAGTAGGTAGGTACATACCGAAGTTGAGATATTTGTTCGTGATAGCCGTGTAGTCGACCTGAGGCAGTTGGAGGCGGCAGCTGATCTCTGCGTTCGCTCGTAGCTCTCGCCTCGGTAGGAGCGCCACACATTCGGTGTCATAATACGGACCCTCGCGCCAGCTGCGCTGCTGTTGTTGGGCTATTGGAACTCTATAAAATATTTGTTTTGATTTTTACTTAGCGCCAATATAGTTTACCCCCTCTAGATAGCTGAATCCATTGGAAAGATGCAAATTGTGTATTTTTTTTTGTATCACGTTCGAACAAATGAGTTGAACTAGTGAGAACAAACGGCTCAGATGAGAAGACTTATATAGTAGTTTGTTTTACAAGGGTTGAAAACGACTCATTCTTTACTCGATGTTTTGCCTAACGAGCGTAGCGAGTGTGGCACATAGAATCGAGTATGAGTGAGTCATTTGAGACCCGCGTAAAACACAGAATTATTCACACCGAGATTGCGAGAAATATAATAAATAGGTATACAATTTAAAAAAAGCTAAGAATATTTCACAATTGAAGTTCTTAAACTTTCGCGAACAGGAAACATATTAACTAGCTAAAAACGGGTCTAATTCGGCAACTTATGTTCAAGTGGGACTTCGGATACTGTTAGTGTTGTATGTCGTGACGATTATGTTTTGCAAGATCAAACGCGGGTAGTTGGAAACAACACCTGCCGCTCCGGACGGTGATACCCGCATTCACCAGTCTTCTCGTGACCACGGCCGATGTAACTCGGTCGAAACGTCGAGGTATGTCAAAATTATATATTTTGATATTTGTTTGTGCGCGAATTAGACCCGTTTTTAGCTAGTTAATATATTTCACAATTAATAGTCACGTTCACTTTCAAATAAATAAATAATCAAGTTCAATCTTTTAAAACCAATTTGCATTGTGGTCAAAATTCTACACACACCTACAGATTATAGGCGGCAATTACAAACTTTATATTATATCTTTAAATGAGCAATTCTTGTATATATTATATACTTATATACAAGGTGTAACAGCAAGGTGTAGTAATACTGAAACTACCCATACACATACATATTTCGAAGTAGTCTGGAGGTACTATAAATCTGTAAGTAGTTATGGTAATGAATTAATACACGTCAAAGTTTACTGCAAAACTAACCATCGTTCAACCCTAGTTATCAGCTGGGCAATGTCAGTGAACTTGAGGAATCGGCTCCAACGATTTCCATGAAATTCAGTATATAGGGGGTTTCGGGGGCGATAAATCGATCTAGCTAGGAATCATTTTTAGAAAATGTTTTTTTAGGTGTTTTTTTAAGATTTTTCTCTATAAATAACCAGTTCATATTTTTTTATTATTCTATCGGTAAGATCGAAAAATATTATTAATATTTCATCATTTTATTAGTAATTCGTACTTAAATATAATTTCCAAAAAGAAAATATATAAAAAAAAAAATACCGAGCAAAGCTCGGTCATCCAGATATTTTATTCTAATGTTCGCAAACGCACACGTACACATAGCATATGATCGCCAAAAATGTAGATGAGAATTATTACACTTTCATTTAAAAAAGTAAACTGTTTAGGCTTCGCACGGTTTGTATTTAAGATACTCTTCTTTTTTTTCTAAGTAATTATGTCAAAATGGAAAGTTGAAACGTCGAATCTTCAGCCTGTTGATAAAAGCGAGAACAAATTAAAAAAAAAAAACTACTTTCACTCCCTAGTGCCCAACAACCTCGTTTGTTCCCGCTAAGCTGAGCTAAATCTGACACCTATATAGGTAAAGAAGAACCTATGATTTGATTATACCAAAGTTACTCTACTATTGAAACAGATGAACTCATACTTACTTGTTATATTCTATCATCAAATCTGGTCGCGGATGCAGGCGATTCGCAACGCACTTGATATTTATTACTTTCATGCTTGGTTCGCGCTGACCACTGAAAGTTAACTCGAAATCTCTCTCTGGGCCTGCGAAAGAATAACGCATTACCTCATAGTAGGTAGGTACTTGAGGAAATATAAGTAGGTATTCCTAATAGTTACCTACCCTAATCACACGTTATACGTATAGTAGTATTGTAAGAAGTTCAAATCTATAGACGTCAACGTCATGGTAATAAAGCGGATCTTACTAAATACAGTCATAGATTTAGTTTTCCTTGTCTCCTGGCCGCGACTGCGCACGATGCACGTGTAGTCACCGCTGAGCTCCGGCGTCAGCTCCACGATGCGCACAGCGAGCCCCTGCGCCCGCGCCGTATCGCCGACGCCATCTGTTACTGGATAATAATACCACAAGTAAATAAGTACTATGTGACAATGCTGTAATTGCTGTATACTTGGAACGACTATGAGAGGAGCTCGGACAAACCTACATAGGATGAGTACCTACAGGCTGATGATGACTCTATGGGCGACGTGTACAGTAGGTATAGCCCGCCCTCCCCAATTCACCGTTCAGTTTGTAGGTGAGATCCAGACGGCCATCGAGCACACCGGCGACCGTCGGCAGCGCTCCCTGCCTCCACTCGTAGACCTGCGCGCCGTTGTGCAGCCACAGCACGGCCGCGTCGTCGGCCGCGCCCGAGTAGGCGCACTCCAGCACTGCTTCCGGACACTCGCTCGCGATGATCTCGGGCACCACCAGCTTGTCTATCCTCACAGCACTCAAGATATCTGTACACATAAAATACATAGCATATCTGAATATGTACGCACTTACCTTCATAGTCGCACTAACTATTCGCGTATAACAGAAATATTCGTATTATATATTATTTAGGTACCTACTTAGATAATATAAATACTTATAAATTGTAATCACTTGTCAAAAGTAAAAATCTACTTGCAACTGGTTCCAAATGTGTAGTCGATACCATATTCAATGAATATTGGTGGTGTTGTGGGCACATTTTAAGAGTTAAAAAAAAGGCTAAGTATAAAGGATATGGATAAGTATAGACACTTTAGTAATAAGACGTGCGGACGTGCGCTACTGAACACGCACTTTCTTCTACTGGTATTTATTGTAGGATAGCTAGCGAAGTATACGGATCATGTATACACGATGTAACATCGAGTTTCGAATTTACGTGACAAAATAAAACAAGAAGATAAATGTTGGTTTATATAATATGCACTAAAATGTAGCCTACTTAGCTTCTATGTCACTTTGGATGATACTTATGTATATAGGCACATACCTATATACATATTACATTATTATACCTAGATACTTAAATATTGTTTCTTTATAATCTTAATATTACTTATATAAATTACGCGTCACGTTGTTTGTCCGCGATGGACTCCCTAAACTACTTAACCGATTTTAATCAAATTTTCCCACCGCGTGCAGTTTGATCTAACTTGAAAGATAGGGTAGCTTACATCTCAATTATTTATAGTCGCAATAATAAAAACCTTAAACACAGCAACGCGTGGCCGTGTCTGCTAGTTAGTCTAATATTTTCTTCTTTCAGATTTAACGCTATATAAGGTAAACAGAATAATTGTATAGTCCTATACTTAGTCTTAATTTACCAAAAATAATATTTCTTGTTATGTAACATTTAAAATTAGGGACGTGAATTTTATTTTCTCACTTGTCGCCAGTGGGGACGGAGCCGGTGGCAATAACTGAGAAAAATTACGGATTGGTCTAATAAGGGGAAGTAGTATGATAGATTGTTATCTTCAGCTCTAGATGTAAAGAAGACAATGTTTGACATAATTACTCCTAAACATCAAATTTATATTATCGTAGCAGACCTTTTATACAATTTATATTTCTAATTACATTACGAAAATTATACTTGGGCTTGAAATTCCAGTTGTCCCAAGTGGGGGCGAGGAATTGGGGGAAACAAGAATAACCTATTTTTATTCCGCTCAGAAAATAAGGATTGCACCATGGCGGTTTCATTATAGTATAGTAACATTATAACTATGTACATACCTAATATATTATTTGCTATTAATTTATTTTTGGTACATAGTCCATAACATTTAATTTTAATATTAACTCTGTATACCTACTACCTACTAGATCGGTATGTACTACTATGGAACCACTACATTTTTAATTTCTGCCCTAATTCCTGCTTCACCAATTACATAATATATACATATTATATTATTATAGTGGCTATGGTAGGGGAGCCCAAGCGGGGATTTCGGGATTTACTAAAGCGCGGCAGATTAATATACAGGGGGATACCTTGTACCCGGTTAAGTACCTCCACAAAACATGAGGCCCATATATAAGGCCGCCCGTGAAGGATACAGGATCAGATTAGTAAAAAAAAATTGACCATCAGAAATTCTCGAGCGCGTCAGATTAAGGTAGGATGAGTTAATTACATCCTAAAAAGTGTATATTCCACTAATCTGACAATTTGAGAGAGACGTAAAAAAATGGGAGGGCAACAAAGTCGTAAAAAAAAAACGTTATCTCGACATTCTCGAGCGTAGCTAAATTTTTTTTTATTTTGAAGGAAATAATTCAAGAATAATGAAAAATATATAATCTGACGATTTCCGCAAGCCGAAATAACAAAAATTCGTCGATAAAGTTAAATGCGTGCAGCTGCGTGATGCCTACATTTCCTTCTCCGCGTTTCTGATTTCCTGTGAATTTGAACCCATTCGGACGAATTTTGAGAAATTTTGAAAAATCTCAAAAAAAAAACAGATTTTTTTTTTTTAAGTGGTTTTTTTTGGAATAACTTTTAACCGGCTTTATCGATCAACTTCAAAAACTAATCCGTCTTTGAGCTTAAAAAACCACGTCGATCGCCACCAAGCTGGTCAAAAGCGGTTGATTCGTTCGAGAGATATCGTGAACGAAAGAAACCCGAAAAAGTGTTTTTTCGGGATTACTCCGAAATTTGTGGTTCGATCAATTAAAATTGCAAAATTACTTATGAGGATGATAAAACTGCGTCGAATGCCGTCAACCGCGTGAAAATTGGTTGATCCATTCAAAAGTTATTGCGGTTTGAAAATTCCAAAAATAGTGTTCTATGAAACTTCTATCAGACTTTCGAGCTGGGAGCGCTCAAAATATCACATAAATTATATTTTGGGCTCAAAAATGTCATAAGTACAATTTTAAGCGCCCATGAATGGAATTAGCGGGAAGTTGCAGGGATGGCCTTTAAGGTGAACCGTTTCTCTAATTTTTTTTTGTCAGATCAGGCGAATCCCTCTAGATAATCGTCAGATTATGAGACAGTACGTTTAGAACATAAAGATGAACCATATATATCTTAATCTGACGCGCTTGAGTATTTCAAAATGGCGAATTTTTTTGCAGATTATGAAAATGGCCGCGAGTTTGCGGCCCATCGAAATCGTCAGATTAGTGAATAATAGCTTTTTTTTGGTGCACTTAACACTCCCTAAGAAAATCTGACGCGCTCGATAATTTTTTTTTTTTTTCATTTTCAATCCTTAAATACAACCACCCGCATCATGCAAACGATCAGATTAACATACGTACATTATTAAAAATACGTAGGGCATTGATGCTATCAATATCTGACGCGCTCGAGGATGCCCATGCAACAGTTTTTTTTTACATATTTAAAAATCTATAGCCGCTTCCCCCACCGATGTAAAGGTATATATCATATAACATTTTTTTCTTCTTATCATCTAAGCTTTGCATCCCAATAGGTCTCTACGACGCTCGAGTAAATCCCCATTTAGCATCGTGGGCTCCCCTACTACTATGTATGGCCACCTGTCTCATTCCTTTTTAGGCTTATTCCAGAAATCCCCTGGCAGTATTCCCTGCGCAGGGGATATCTGGACTTTTTGTCCATTTTTCCCCTGCGCGTACAGTTTTCGCATGCACAGGGGAAAATTGGACAAACAGTCCAGAAATCCCCTGAACCATTTATTATGGAAGGGTTCCTTACACAAAGGGTAAAATGGGAACCCTATTACTAAGGCTGTCCGTCTGTCCTTCCTTCTGTCACCAGGCTGTATCTCTTGAACCATGATAGTTAGACAGTTGAAATTTTCACAGATGATGTATTTCTGTTGCCGCTTTAACAATAAATACTACAAAACAGAATAAAATAAATATTTAAGGAGGTCCCATACAAAAAACGTGGTTTTTGCCATTTTTATAGATACTTAATGGTACGGAACCCTTCGTGCACGAGTCCGACTCGCACTCGTCCAGTTTTGTGGTCCATGGTCAAAGCTGGCCCGACAGGAGTTGTCCTTTGAAAAATGTATGAGAAAATGAATTCTCATTTTTCACTTTTTCGAGAATGTTTCCAAATTAATAATATCTATTCTGCTATTCGAAGCCGATACGAATCCAGCAAAGAAAAAGTCATAACAATCGGTCCCGCCGTTCTTGAGTTATAAATTGTTCTAACACGACTTTGTTTTATACAAGATATAATAAATGCTTTTTTTTATAACTTAAAAAACATACAATTTGGCACATTGGCACATTTAAAGCTCAGAATGGGGTATAACCTAGTAAAAAAAGCAATAGTTTTAAGACCATAACAGTAATCGGTACCCAATTCATTATGTGTATGTATACATACACAAACATCAATCTAATAATTCATTCGAAAACCTTCCATATCTATCACATTTAATTATCGCGTCAAAAATTTTTTTTCTAATAAGTGTTCCAATATTCCAATATAATAAATAAATAAATAAATAAATATTGTCGCCAATGGTGATAGAGCCAGTGGCAAAAACTGGGTATATTATTATGTTACATTCTTTGGTAACTATTATACCAAGAAAAAGTTTTAAATAGTTTCTTCTACATACTCATACACAATTAACGTTTTGCCTACAACAAATTTCACTGTAACATATTATTACAGAAAGCTACTTACAAAAACAGACTAAACTTTTCAAAATATCTTGGCCATTATTTTATCGCCCTTTACTATAAAGCCTTTAATACCATTATGATACCTAGTATAGCACAATGACTTATTATACAAGTAGTTGCCTATATTATACATGGTTTAACTTTAGCTTCATAGGCAATATTATCATTTGACTAAAATGTCAGTTCTAAAATGGCATTTC
Source organism: Hylaea fasciaria (assembly GCA_905147375.1). Lineage (NCBI taxonomy): Eukaryota > Metazoa > Arthropoda > Insecta > Lepidoptera > Geometridae > Hylaea > Hylaea fasciaria. The sequence goes on from LR990201.1 coordinate 7,444,943, forward strand.
CTACAGTACTGCTTTGGCAATGTTGTGAGATTGATTTCATATTCTTTGAACAATAAACCTACACCCTGGGATGTTTAGATTTCCATAAGTATAATATACTTAATTGATGATATTATCAATAACAAAATAATTATCAAGCATAACATATTATGGCATTATCGTAAAGGTACTATTGCATAAAATTAATTCTTTGGTGTCTTTTTTTTCTAATGATTACTATCCAACTGTTTCTACCAAACCCCAACAGAACATACTTTTAAGGTGCAATGTGAACTCAAGTCATTGCTGTACTAAGATTAACATAAATATCACATTACAATGTCATACACAAATAATATGATTATATTGCATACAGTATACAGCCATATATATAGTATACAGCCAATAATTAAAAGCAGAACTTAAACATTGAGTTCACAACTGTATAGTAATGATAGTCTTACAAATATTTTACATAACCTCTACTGAGCACACATTAGGATTAAGAGAATGTTTTATTTTTGTCTCCACAGCCTGGACTTCCACAGAGAATATTACATGAATTGTGTCGTGTTTTGCGAGGTCCATCACACATCCCATCAACATCTGTCTCTGCTGCCACTGAAGTGAGAGCCACAGTTTTGTCAAAGTCAATTGTAGTGTATCCAATATTTGCAGGAGCTGCGCTTGTATTAGCTACTGGAGGCTTCTCCACACTGCACTGTGACACAAGTCGTACGCGGGCTTGAGAAGAACATGATGAGATGTTTTCATTCTTGGAGCTGCCATATGTCTGACATTCAGGAGAAGTAAGATCTCGAGTCACTTTTGTAATGTCTTTGTTGCGACCGATGTCTAAGACTGCATAGTTCACTTCCAGCTCTTCCACAGGCGACATGAAACTGTCAGAATCAAAATACTTCTGATTGTGTTCTGATGATGTGGAGAAATTGAAATTTTGTTTTGCATTCTTCACACTTGCTCCAAGTTCACCTAGAGCTAGGTTTGCATAAGAGTTAATTTCTGGTACAACTCCCAGGTTTAAATTGCAATATTCCACTTGTGACGGTTGCTTTGGTGTTAGAGGAGTGGAAGGAATGAATTCATTTCCATTGAATTCTGAATGGTTATCAGTATGCCGAATATTCATGTACATTCTGGCAGATTGTTGCTGCTCTAAAGTGAGCTGTGCGTAATGTTCGCTAGAGCTGCTCAAGGTCGGAGACAATGGACTTCTGGTTTGGTGGCCAGTAGTAATGTCATTGTTGACAAATGTGCCCTCGAGAAATCGTTTATCATCTTCAATGTACCGCATTGTATTTAACGCAGTTGCTTGCTTAAATGTGTTCCTGAGCATAGCCAGGTCACGACTCAGGTCATTTGAGTAAACATGCCTTGGATCGGTAGCAGCTTCTGCCTGCATATTGTTATTGTGTTCTCTTTTGAAGTCCCTCAACTGATAAACATTAGTGGCATGATTGCCATTGTTTTGGTTACGTGGGTACAGAGGCATCACTTCTAATATATCCACACTAGAAGGTGATCTTGGTGACTGATTTACATGTCTTTGGGCGCCTTCATTTGGTATGATTGTAGCTAGATTGTTAAGGACTGGCCTTGAGGTATCCGACAGTGGTTGGCCGTTGTCTACTGAGGATCGGTGAACTACACTGGCTTGCAGCGTCTGCCTGCCTTGCGGCGATGGTGTTAGCCTTGATACTGGGTAAGGCACTGAATCGTGGATTACATTTCTCTGCTGAATCTTTTGCTGCAGTGTCCGGAACAATATGGACGCTCTTCTGCAACGAAATGCATAAATCCCTTCTCCAGTATCACACCTTCTTCCTGTAATCAATAACATTACAATATGTCAAAGCTATACAAATCAAAAGGCACCTACTCATAATGTTTATATGATTGTAACATTGAATTACTAGTTCTCTACCTGATTCAAAACTAAACATTTCGCCTTCGAATCCATATCTTCGCAGAGAGTGCAAAGGCCACACTGTCGACTCCTCTTCTCTGGAGAGCTTTATATCAGTCTCTCGTACCTCTAACTGTCCTAACCACTGGTCTACGCCATGCTCATCGATATTCACAACGCGAAATACATTCGGATGTACATCCGAAGACTCTTTTTTACTGTGTAAACACCCCATTATACATAGCCGTAGCAGACAAAAATAAATTATACCATCCAACTAAAATCATTTATTTTGATACAGTAGGTATGTACCTACGTAAGTTCATTTATATATCACAAATTAAAGTACCTATTAAAAGTAAAACTTTCGCATTGTATCACAGATTTTACTAAAAACAAAATCTAAAAAACAACAAGTTTTTTTGCGAAGTATAGGTATTAGGTAGGATTACCTACCTATGAAGTTTTTTTTTGTTTTAGTAATGGCTTCGCACGGTTTGTGCATATAGCCAGTGTCAAGTACCTATTTTATTATAATAAGTATTTCTTAATTTCTCATTAAGAAAGTCACAGCAATATAGCAATCGTGGTCAAATAGTCAAGTCAATTATTTACATCGTCAAAGTCACGATTTAGTAAAGTAGTGGATGCTTTACTGAAACTTCCTGGGAGTTTTGGAAAAAATGCGAAATTACACTTTTTTTGAGTTTATATCATTCGCCCACACTCGTGCACGTTAACGAACACTTAATAATTAATATTCCACTAATATTACACATTAACACTCGAAGAAACACAAGTTTGAGAGAAAATAATGCAAAACCAACAACGTCTCACTATCGGATTCCCGCCAAAACTCATTTTTATACTTGCCAGAGTTGACAGCAGTTGACACTGGTTAACTAAATGGACAAACCATGCAATGACAAGCAAAACAAAAGGCACGGCCGTACTATCCTTTTCTCGAAGCGATTCGGGCCATTTTCGACCCCCTGTAACTTCGTTATGAATAAAACTAGAAGCCTAAATTCACTATATTTATTAAAGAAATAAAGATATAACTGCTCACATAGATAGGTATAGGTAGGTACTTGGTTTACATTCGATATCACAACTTTTTGCGGCAGATAAACTGCGTTGCGAGACTTGTGCATTTTTGTACATGTAATGTTTTTGATGGGTTTATATACATTTGTCTCTTTTCTTCCCCGGGTCTTAGTTAAAATCTGTTAGATTATTAATCTGAGGTGGGCATTTATTATTACTTCCTCTACGGGCACGGCCACAGAATAGGTAAGGTAGTAAGGGATTAAAGGAAATAAAAGTATAGATAGGTACAGTAGTACCCAACTTATATGGCTTACCGATGTACCTGCGCAGAAGATGAATTTTCAAAGCGCGGGAAATGCTATTGACCGCTATTGGTCGGCAGCCGCCGCCAGCTTAGCGATCGCCACGTGGCATGAGTGAGATGGAACTATCAGCTGCAGTGTATTATGAACCTTATAATAGTGATCTTAGGTTGATTGTAAGTTTTAAGCATTCTTTCGTTAATCTTCGGACCATACTTTCTTTTCTGCGCGAACGAAGATTCACGACGCGCCATATAAGTTGGGTACTACTGTACCTTCTTAAGTATCTGAAAATCGATACCTCAAAAATATCGGTATTTCATTTCCTGATTGTCACCGATAAGGAATTTTAGGTCTGTGGTCACAGCAACCATCATTTGACATTAGAGTGAGTTTGAAGTTGAAAAAGTTGGTTGAAGTTGAAGTTGATTGATTGCATACAAAGACTGCAGGCAGTTTTTCAGTCAGCTGTCTTCAGTCTTGAAAGTCGTAATTCGTAGACGAAGGAAAGTAAGTGCTAAAAAAATGTATAAAGAGCACTTATGTAGGTACTTATTTAAATAAATGTATACGTACATAATTTTAAAATAATCATGATTAAAATGCAAATACAACTAATTTCAGTAGGTACCTTTACCTAATATTTACCTTGTGATACAGTTTTGTCAATGAAAACATTAATTTACATATTTCCATTACAAGTCTTATTGTTCTTGGAACAACGAAATTGAATAATGTCTTGTCAAGTAGAGCAAATAGCTGATTGCGGTGATATTTCCAGCCTAGCAAGAGCACTCTTCATACCTGAAAAAGAAGGTAGGAAAAACATTATACTTCATTATTTCTGAGCTGACCAAGCTCCTGCAGTACGTATGGGCTAGATTGGCTCGAAACAAAATATAAAAGTAGATATTACAACTTTTACAGATGTAAGTTGGCTATCTCAATGTTGTGTATCACTATCATCATGTGGGAGCTTATTGGCTGTGGGATATAGGAACAGACTGTGCATTTTGTCCTCTCAATGGATCAGCTCTACTGATAGCAACTCTTTCCTGATATCATGGAGTGGAACCCTGCCTTCAGATGTCACCGTGATCTTATCACTATCTATCTGCCCTTCCCAACAGTCGTCACAGGTATTATAATCATAAATTTATTATGTACACAAACAAACCCATCTCAAATAAAATATCTTTGAAGCAATAAACTTGTGTTTTGGGATTCAGAATACATTTAATACATTTGTTTAAATGTAATTAAATAATTAAAGTAGGTATCCAATAGTAATATTATCTATTGAACCTACACTATTTCTGTCTGAGAGAGTTATGTTTTGGCTGAATAGAACTTATCTATGTTTGGTGGATTCTATGATTTTTAACTCTGTTATTACATTTTCAGAATGGTCCAGACTGGTTTTGTATTATAGTTGGGTTTAGAAATGGCCATGTGGGCTTCTACACTAACACGGGTCATCTACTTCTGCTTGAAAAACTGGACGAAAAGCCAGTTATGAAAATATCTTGCCACACTGGAACATATGGAACACTGCCTGATGACATCCACATACTGTTCCAATCTTGTGAATGCATTATATCAGGGTCAAGCTTATTCCAAACACTCCGGAATGCTAAAGCTCAGTTGGCAAAAGGTAACATGAAATTAACGCTTTTTGCAAAATACAAAATAACTTGTGTGATTTCACTTTACGTTGACATTGTAGTACCTACTTAAAATCAGAATTGTTATTGAATTGTGTAATGTAATGTTGTAATATTTAGTTCAACCTTAATTGTATTTCGTAATACTTCATCATATTTTTATAGTCCAAGCTGGTATCCAAGATGAGTACACAGTTGATAGCCGCAATATCACTATTAGGAAATGGTCCTTCACTGAACAAGAGGTTATTAATGATGCAGCTGTAGTGGGGCTTGAACTCAAGAATACCTACGACCATCTTTTAGCTGCTTCCACATATGGGGGATATGAAGTATGGTAATTATTTCATTTTCTATATCACAACTGATGACTTCCTTTAGTTTGCTCATACCTCTTAATGTCTGTATGTGAGTAAGTGTAGTATAGTATAATACAAAATAAGCAAAGAGTGTTGTATAGTAATAAGTAGAATAAAGTTTGATCATAAGAATTAACTTTTGTATTGGTTTTACGTGTAATGAATTCACATTTGCGATGCTGATGTATAATTTTAATTTAAGTACAATTTATCAATTTACAGGTACCGTTCTGTACCGCCAATGAACACTTTGATCATTGGGGCGGGAGTCAAGCCGTATATTGGGTTCCACTACGCTTTGGAGGGAGGCACTGCGCCTCCGCTCCAAGATGTCGCGAGAGCTGTCGCACACAAAATCAAATCGGCGTTGCCGTGAGTAATAGCATTGTAAACATGTTGTGTATAGAAGCGGTGGTGGTAGTGGGCGAACGTCCGCCTGTCAAGCAGGATATGGCGAGTTCAAATCCCAGTGCAGGCACGTAATAATATGTATGTTGGTTTTCGGTGAAGGAAAACATCGTGAGGAAACCAACATGCCCGAAAATTATTTAGAGGCTTAAAATTCTCCTCCAATCCAGACTAGGTCCCCATGGTGGATCATAAATCCTAATCCTCAAGAAACTGAGGGGAGGCCTAAGTGATATTTAGTGCTAATTTCCATCTCTCCGTGCTGCGGAGTTGCTATTGTACTGCGGTTGTTATCTATTGACAGCAGTGGCCTTCGGACAGCCTGAAAAACACTGGCTCTGGAGCCGCCACTACCTTATTCGACAAACAAACAACGGAAACTCGTTCAGGGAATACTTGCGCAGAGGTCTCCTTAAAACGTTAGGTGTTGAATTTGTACAGGGGCTGGCTGGGAGGCGCCGCGGCCGAGAGCGCCGCCGCCAGCAGCGAGCCCGCGCTGCGCGCCGAGGCGCTGTCGCTGCGCTGCGGCATCGCCGACCCGCAGCGGCACGGCGCGGCCGCCGCCGTCTCGCCCGACCGCCGCCTCGCCGCAATCACGGACAGCTACGGCCGCGTCGCCGTGCTCGACGTCAACAAGGGGCATCTCATCCGACTCATTAAAGGATGCAGAGACGCACAATGCGCGTTTGTTCAGGTATCTATAATGTTGTACGCCCATGGAACGTTTGCCGATGTCGGTTGCGAATTCGGGTAATCATCAGGGTTATAATTAATTTCGCTTTCAGATCTTTGAAGCCGATGACAAGAAACCGCAGCTATCTACCATCAAAGATGTGAAACGTGCCGTATTCCTGATCATCTATAATCCTAAAAAGGGGTTGATAGATATTAGACTGATGCAAAGGGGTAACAGAGTGGCCGTTTTTACCGCCACCAAGAATGGCCAGCTCTTGTACAATACTTGTGGTTTAGTTGGGGCTGAAAAAAACTATACAACTAAGAAGTTGAATCTACCAGAGTTTCAATGTGTGCTCATCGACCCGGACGGTAGACTAAAGAAAATTCTTATACCATTCTTTTATGCTTTGGAAGGCGAACATTCCCAGAAGTCAAAAGACTTGCAAACGTTGCGTGAATTTCGCGATGGCATTAAAAAGACTTTAACATTTAATGATGCTAGTTGCACAGAGCTCCTTGAGGTAGCATCTGAAATAAAAACATTCGAAATAAAGAAACATTGCCTCGAATTGTTAGTGAAAAAGTATGAAGTGCCCCCAAAATTCATAATGTCATGCTTGGCCGCATTTTGGGACAGTTTCGAGGAAGATGACAAGGCGCATCAGCTAGATATAAAGCATTATTTTGCGAATTTGACGCTGGTGACTCTGTTTTATAGGCACATTCACGGCGAAGCTACAGAAGACATGCAAGAGCTGACTGATAAAGTACATCAGTTTCATCAAACCAAAAATAGTTTCGAACTCGATAAGAAAGCGATGGATGAAGAACAAAGTGATAATTTCCGCTTACTGGAAGACGACAACTGTATCCTAGAAAGATTACTAACATTAGCCCAGGAAAAAGATTATAAGGAACATCAACATGCCAGGGTCAAATTCGCCGAAACCAATACAAGTTCTTACAAAGACTTTGTTTCTTGCTTCATTTTAACTGAGACATCTAAGTACATTACTCTGAAACTTGAAACATCACCAGAAAAACTGAGCAATCTCGCTTCGATCACATTTAAATGTATTTTTAAGATGAATAATTTGAATATGCTCAGTGACTTCGTCAGGGAATGCTCCGTCGATCCCAAGGAGATAGTGAAACTTTTAATAATACAAGTCATGAACATGTCGATCGAAGACATCAGCATTGAGCTAATTGAAAAATGCATTATGGTGTTGCATTATATCTGCATTGTCACGGAGGAAGCCTCTAAAATTATTTACAATGAAATATCGGTGTGGTGGCAAAGTATTCGAGATACATTAGTAGAGATGCCTTGCCCGTTGAGAAGCATGATAGTGGCGATGGCTTGCAAAGCGGCTGCCAAAACATTTGAATGCAGTTCTTCGGAGAGAGAAGACGATAACGATTTTTGGGAATCAGTAACAACAGAAAACGCCAAATGGGGAATTCTTATTGGGAAACTGGAAGATATATCCATTTTAAGTATTGTGTTGGCTTTTAAAGAAACGTTTATAGGAAATTCGTTGCCGCGACTACAAGTGACCGACTACAACGTAAACCTTAAATATATATACTCGAGAGGAAAGGGGTCAGTGACTGAATTGATAGCCAAATGGCTTTGCGGAATGGGGGTTATGCCAGAAGCGATAGTGACTAACGAACTGATCGAAATACACGCTAGCAAAACAGATTCAGAAGCTGAAAATGACGACGATTCTTCATATCTTTTCGTTGAAAATAACCGCGCGTACGTAGATGAAAATCCGAAAATATTTAAATGGCTCTCACTTCTGCGCCGCCAGTTCCCGTTGAGTACGGCGTCCGATTACATAATCGCTAACATGTGCTGGGAGTACGCTATAGCGTGGCAGAAGGGAGTACAAAAGACCGAGCTACTAGATGCAGTTATACATTGCCTCGTGAATATATCTGACTCTCACATAAGGCTTGGTCTATTCTCGATAATCTGGTCTACTTATATCAAGCATAGCTTCGAAGGTAGTTGTCGGCTTGTGAACAAAATGGGCAGGCTACCGAAAGACTCGTTTTGCTTACAAGACATAGGTTCAGATAATATCTGCATGTTGAAGTTTCTCGAAATTGCCACTAAATATTTGGCAAATTTCTTAAATTACGCCACCGCGTTTACAAACGAAGACAAACAAAAGATTGAGTATGAGAAAATTTGGGATGAAAGCGCACCGTCGTTGGTTGAAGTCGCTCAGAACACCAAACGTGCGAACAATGACATACTAAGTCTGAACTATCAAATATGTTGCACTGTGTACTACCAGTGTCATTTCAACTTGAAATTCTCCAAACCTTTGGATACCCTGTTCGATATCGACTACCAATACGTACTGGAAGCTCTCACGGGGCATGTCGTCCCCAGAGAGATCAATATGAAAACATCAGACAAAGTGCGCAACTTCAGACTAAAGTTCTTAACTAAACTCGTGAGAGCCGCGGTGGAGACCGTGAGTTCGATATCGGATGGCGAAGAACCGCCAAGAACTTACAATAGCAAAGAATGCGAGCATTGGATCGAAAATATCACTGTGTTAGCCGAGTTGTGGACGACTGAGATTGATTTTCTACAGCGTCAGAGGGTAAGTTTATTTTAATGTTGCGTAGTCAATGAAGTTCAAATAAAAATGTTTACTTGTATTAAAAAAAACGAGGGTGCTTTAGACCACACGACTGAAGTAAACATTCTTTAGCTCCATAAATATACGAAATGTAACTGGCTATGAGAGAAAGAGAGAAAGGAAATGTGTGCTGGTACCTCTGTCTCTAGTAATTTACGAAACGTTACTCTATCTCTTTCTTTATTTACTGTTACGAGCTGGGGGTTCGGGATAGGAATAAAAATTCCGGTTTCACACGCAGAACCTGGATTTAATCAGGAACACCGACAGGAGGCCGTTACTCACTGCAGGTCTATACACACACACTATAAATGCACTGATGTTCACCAAACCGTCTTTAATTCACTCCCCTTGTCCGGCCTTAGCTCGCGTATTTATACTCGGCTTTACTTGGACTAGACTGTTCCCGACAATGGTCGCACTTACTAGTCGCGTCTAGCTAGGGCCATTCCCTCTGGCAACATTCTAGCACCTGCGTAGTTCTGCCGCTTGTCCAGAGAGGGCGCTGTTCGCGTACAAGTGGCCGCACAGTGCTAGTGCCGGCTACTCCTCCATAGATGGCGCTGTTAAAATCCAAGCGACTGCACAGTGAGCCAGTTCTTACTACTCCTCCCTAGGTGGCGTCCTTTTCAAGTGCATAGTGAGCTAGTTTTACTACTCCTCAACAGATGACGCCTGTTTCAATACCTTTCACTCAAGCGGCGCAACATTACTAACTTATATCTTCCTCGCAACTTCCGCCTAGCCCGTGTGCCTAGTGCGAGTTTTGTCAATTTATTTACGCGCTCGGTCCGTTTGGCGTAAAGTTGAAATTGTATGGAATAAGAGCAGCGCCCTCTAGCGTCAGTGAATCAGTCACTAGATGGCGCTGCTCTTATTCCATACAATTTCAACTTTACGCCAAACGGACCGAGCGCGTAAATAAATTGACGAAACTCGCACTAGGCACACTGTGTGCCTAGTGCGAGTTTTGAGAATTTATTTACGCGCTCGGTCCGTTTGGCGTAAACTTGAAATTGTATGGAATAAGAGCAGCGCCATCTAGCGTCAGTGAATCAGTCACTAGATGGCGCTGCTATTATTCCATACAATTTCAAGTTTACGCCAAACGGACCGAGCGCGTAAATAAATTGACAAAACTCGCACTAGGCACACAGATCACATTTTTGTAACGCTGTCGTTACGCATTCACCAGCTTGCTCCCCAAGTCAAGCGTGTGTAAAAAAAATTACTTCAAAAGTATATTATATTCGTGGATACTGATTGAATAAACGGGACTAGAAGACAAAGCGAGATGATTATAGAAATACGTAATGAATAATGCAAAACGTGATTTTTACTTTTGCAGGTTGTTGCTTTATACCACCTGGGATATGATTCGCTGACTGAAAACATAATAAACCTAATAGAAAAGCCAGAACTCATTCTCCCACCAATTTTGGCAATAACCATCCAAAGACTGAAGCGGAATCTGGAACATTCCGGCAACCAGCCGGAATGGATTGTATCTGTTCCACCTCAACTCTACAAACGCATGCAAAATACAGTAAGTACGAAATGATAATGTATCACGCCATTATTGTTTTGGTACTAAAACCTGGCTACCTACCTACACCCACAGCCTAGCCTTTTCTCTCAGTGAAATAATTTCCAAAATAGCATCAGTTTCACTTTTTTTTCTCATTCATTATAAGTGTTATCACCATTCTTAGCCCACTTCAGCCAACACAGTAGTTAAAAGTTTTTGCTATTTTCTGTTAAGTAATATAATGTGACGGCAAACCTTCCAGGCCCAAGGCGAAGAATTTTAAAATACGCTACTGCTAATAGCGCTATCAACGCCGGTACATTTTGACAATTAAGGTTTTCTAATGTTCCAGGCTTTAGATTCCTCGATACCCGCCTATCCGTCTCTCGCCTCTACTGTAACAGTTCTCGCCAAAATTACTGAACAGATGGCTCAAAAAGAGAAACGTACACCTGAAGACATGCAAAATATGAAATTGGCAGAAATTATTACAGAAACCTGTGGACTACTCATTAGACGAAAGTTGTAGAGATGCAACTATTTGGTACCTAATAAGATACACTATCGCGCACTATTTACTATAATTAATATTTTGTATATAGGTAGGTACATTATACCTTGGGGTAAAGAAAGAAGCGTTTATAAATACGAAATACTAGCGTGTGGTGGAATAGTGCATTAAAATTCGGATAGAATATAGCGTTCTTCCAGGTGGACTAACAATTTTGTCAAACTGATTTTACCATGAGGAAAACAATCCTATTGGTCAAACTTCTTGGATTGAGTCCTCTTGAGTCGAAATGTTCTTTACCAATCATCTTGGAAGTGCAATAAAATGATGGCGTTGCGCCATTGAATTATGAAATGTATGAATGAAGGTATAATAAATAATTATTTAGGTAGGTGAATGAAGGTGCATAATTATCAGTCATACTTTTAATCATTATTATGGAGTAGGTACATACAACTGTGACTGTGTAATATAATTTCTTATAAAGAGAGTTACCCAATTAAATATACTTACTAAAATAAATATTATGTACGAGTTAGTAAGTATGTATATTTGATTGAGTTGTACAATGTACCTACATGTTAGGGCTTAGCCCCATCACTACGGCGGCGCGGCCGCACCCCGGCCCCGCCGCTGTAACAAGGCACGGCGTCGTGTCGCAGCACGGTGACGTGCCTGGCTGCTCGCCAGTCGATCGACTCGAGTCGAAATAGTTAAATTTTACCAAAATATCTATACATATAGGTAATACAAATGTAACGGATCGCTGTCTGTACATGGAAGATACATTATAATATGAGAAACAATATTATTGGACCTTTCCTTTACCAACGCAAATAGCACCCAAAACAATGATAGGTAGTTAGAATTTTTGTCTGTGCGTTTGTGCACGCTAATCTAATGCGTGCCCTGTCTAATGCCAGAGAGTAGGTAGCTTTGTAATATAGACGGGTGTTTGTCAACATGCACAAGTGTAGGCAACTACAACGCAACAAAGAGCGCTTGGGGCGAAGCATGATGCCCTGATTTCCTCTTTGCTCGAGCGAGACCCTGCCTTAGCCCTCTACCCCTCTCCGGGTCTCCACTGATCTGAAAATAAGAGTATGTACCTATTACGGTTTATATTAAATTGACACTGGCTAAAAGCACAAACCGTGCGAAGCCATAACTAAAAAATATATATATAATTATATTTCTATACATACAGAACTGTCAATGTCATACGGGACGGAAAGAAAATACGGAAACATAAACTGGCAACACTGCCCTACTAAAAAAAGAAAACAAAAATACTTCAACTTCAAACAGCAAACTTCAATCAAAAGTGAAAATTAAATCCGGATTTTTATTTATCAATCCGAATTCATCTTCTAGTTTCATAATCCAAAGAAGTTGTGCAGTTATAAAATAATGGCTCCAAAAGCTGGTGGTGATTCTGCAAAGGTTAATTCAACTGTTTACAAAGATAAAAGCAAACCAGCGGATATTCGCTTGAGCAACATCAATGCCGCAAAAGGTACAAACCATCTGTGTTTTTAAATTGGTTTTATGAGAAATGTACACAAGTTATATCTGTACAAATAGTCCTATGATAACTACGAAGAGTGTATGAGTTATGAATAAGAGTAATTTCTTGATTTCTCAAGGTTTTCCAGTCAACAAATTATCATTTGTTTTTACCGTCGGTAGGTACCTAGATGCACCTAGATGACTACTATCGTTTCTTGATCGTTCATCACATGATTCAAAACGCGAAACTAAGTCATGGGACGAACAAATAGAAAATACCTATCTACTATATTAAACTAATGAAAAGTGATTTTGCTCTTTTCAGCTGTATCTGATGCTATCCGTACAAGTCTGGGCCCTCGAGGCATGGATAAAATGGTATGAATAATACTTATCTGACAAATGCTCTTAGAAATACATGGCTGCAAAGTTTGCTTACAAAATGACCATCTGAAAAAATATAGAATATGTAGTTCCTGATATAAGATAATTATTATGGTTTGCATACCAACATAAATAAAATAACCTTTTCTTTTTTAAAGTAGGTAGTGCCAGATTAAGTAAAGTGCAATATTGCAGTGATAAATACTTTGTTTTAGTTTTTGAAGGAATGTTTATGAGATCAAACTACTTTTTTGTTAGGGCCTCCAGGTATGGTGTGAATTATAGTGGATTGATGCCCCACAAGGGGTGTTATGTCGTTTTCCTTAGAAGCGACCAGTGACCAGTGCTGCCAACCCTGCTTCTTCATCAGGGAAACAGCTTTAGGCTACTGGCAGTAGAGTAGCTTGTGGCAAATCTTGCCGTACAAATTATTAACCAAGGCAAACTTTTATTATGTTGGTATGTTGTATTGTGCTGATGTAAATGATATTTTTGCAGATCCAAGCAGCCAACGGAGAAGTAACCATCACAAATGATGGAGCTACTATCTTAAAGCAAATGAGCGTAATTCACCCTGCTGCTAAGATGGTAAATATAATGCAATTCCTATTTCTCCTCCATCCATTTATTTAAAAATAAAGTTCTCATGTAAGGGCTCACATTACTCATTTGACAGGTAAAAGGTATAACAATATATTTTTGTTATAGCTGGTGGAACTGTCTCGGGCTCAAGATATTGAAGCCGGTGATGGTACAACTTCGGTGGTAGTTATTGCGGGAGCTTTACTCGATGCTTCAGAAAAACTGTTGCAGAAAGGCATCCATCCCACAGTCATCTCAGATGGCTTCCAAAAAGCTCTACAACTGGCTTTACAGGTAATTGATTTTCTCTAATGTCTTATCTTATGTTATACACTTATAATAGGAATTAAAATGGTATCAGGTCTCCTTTGTTTTGGCATGCTTTATGCTAATTAATAATAAAATAATGAGATTAATTCATCCTTAGTGATTAATTATTTCCTTATTAGGTAGTGGAAGGCATGGCAACACCAGTGGACTTGAGTAATGAAGATGCATTATTGAAGGCGGCAGCCACCTCCCTGAACTCCAAAGTAGTGTCACAACACTCTACAATCTTGGCCCCCATTGCTGTGCAGGCTATCCGCTCTGGTGAGTGATCAGTCTAATTCAGACTTACTTGTTCACAAAACATTATTCATTTCCCTCTTTAGGAAACTTGTACAGACTAATTTCTAGATGATGATCCTCTCGATGATAATAAGCAATCCTATTTATAAAACACAAATATGTAACTACTGCTACAAATACTCTACAAAACAATAGTCTTGTGTAGTACATGAACGATGAATGATTAGGAAACGTTTCTTTGCACTGACATAAAAGACATGTTACCAAATTCAAATCTGTCTTCAGTCTATTAGTTATATCGTTATACGTCCGAATGAGAGTGATGAATGAAAAACCCGACCGAGTATTACCGAGCGAGCCAGACGACACGATGTCGTCGAACGCTAATCGGACATCAGTCTATTCTATTAGGACTATCGTTACAGTCACATTAAAAACCGTCCGTCGTTTCGCGAGCCCCACCGGCTGACCGAGCCGAGCAGCCAACGACCAAGGAATGTAACCGATCGCGTCGCGGTACTAGCGGGTTGAGGCTGACCGTATTTGTAACGCACTAAGGTCTTCTTTTGTTTATTAAATGATTATTGTTATGAGGTGTTATGAGGTGTTTCCGTCTCGCGCTTACATACAGGTATTTTGGCAGGTTCACATCGCGTGTCCATTTTTGTTTTTTACTGTAAGATTTAGGTACCTACCTATTTTGAAATTACGTGTTTATTTCATTTGGATTAGATTCCTATTTTGCGAGGATGCTTCAGTGTTTGTACTTTGTACCTAGGCATACCTACGATAATATAATTAAATTATAATTTGAATGATACACTTTTTCATTACCTAGTGATTTCATTTCATAATAATAAGTAGGTGGGAATAAATAATAACCGGTTTTTTTTTTAATATATAGGTACCAACCTAAAATTTTCTTCCTAAAATGATAAGAAATATCTGTTTAACTCTGGTTTATTTTTTTTGTGGTAAGACGGAAAAATCGTGTCCCTTCGCATTTTTCCAAAACTCCAAGGAAGTTTCAGTAAAGCATCCATCACTTTACTGAAGCGTGACTTTAACTAGGTAGGTATGTAATTAATTGACTTGACTACTTGACCACGAGGATTGCTATAATGCTATGAATTTCATATCGTGAAAATAAGAAATAGGTACTTAAAAATGGCTAAATGGAAAACCGTGCAAAGCCATTATATTAAATTTAAAAAAAAACAGACATTTACCAAGCAAATGTTACGGAACTGTTAGCTCTGGTGACCTAGAAGATCCGATGTCCGAATAGTCCTAATAGTACTAGTACACTGAACTAGGACACTGACTGCATAGTACTCGGACGGAGCGATCTCTTCGAAGACCGACCAGGCACAAGACTACAAAACAATAGACCAAATTAAAGATTAATCAGTAATCCTGCAATCATCATCTCAAAAGAGTTATGCTTTCCAGTGATGGAGCCCATCCCTAACGGAGTGGGAGCACGTGTAGACCTGCGCGACGTGAAGGTAACGGAACGTGTCGGTGGCACCGTAGAGGACACGGAGCTCGTGCCCGGGTTCGTCATCCCGCATCGCGCCGCTAATGTGAACGGCCCACACCGCATTGAGAAGGCCAAAGTTGGATTAATACAGTTCTGCATTTCACCGCCTAAAACTGATGTAAGTGTTGAAAATTCCACGTTCTAAGTCGGATTACGACTTACGACACTGCTGTCATTTATCCTCTCTTTTAACAGATAATACTCAACAGAAGTACCTCATACAATAATAATTCATGCCTCAACTAATGACTTATTTTCAGATGGACCACAATGTCATTGTATCGGACTATGCTGCTATGGATCGTGTCTTGAAAGAAGAACGTCAGTACATTCTGAACATTGTAAAGCAAATCAAGAAGGCTGGATGTAATGTATTACTTGTGCAGAAATCTATTTTGAGGTAAGACAAGGAACATTGTAGCCAAATTGGATTTTATAAAGTTGAAACTAGATTTGGCAACTAAATCCTGCTTTTTTTTCAGAGATGCTCTCAGTGAGCTGGCTATTCATTTCTTAGACAAAATCAAAACAATGGTCATCAAAGACATTGAGCGTGAAGATATTGAGTTTGTGTGCAAGACTCTTGGTTGTCGACCCATTGCTTCATTGGATCATTTCACTGCTGAAAATTTGGTCAATGTCGACCTAGTAGAGGAAGTGAATGAGCCCTCCGGAAAATACATCAAGGTACATATTACTCATTGAGGACACAACTGTTACTCCTCAATGATATTACACCACTTTGACATGCTACTTCTGTTTATAGCAGTAATGGAATTTGTGCGTCTTATTTTAATGCACGTTTAGATGACCGGATGTGTGCAAGGCGGGCGCACGGTGTCCGTGATGGTGCGTGGCACGTCGGGCGCCGTAGTGGCGGAAGCGGCGCGCTCGCTGCACGACGCGCTGTGCGCCGTGCGCTGCGTGGCGCGGCGCCCCGCGCTGTTGCCGGGCGGAGGCGCTCCCGAGGCGGCCGCTGCAGCGGCGCTGGCCAGGGCTGCAATCGCGGCGCCCGGCGCCGACCACTACTGTCTGCGGGCCTACTCCGACGCGCTCGAGGTCGTGCCGTCTACGCTCGCCGAGAATGCTGGTATTGTGTTGTTTCGTTGTATTGTGATTTTTATGTTAAATTTGCGAATTATTTAACGAAATCGTTTTTCTCCCGTTACAAGGTTCACTTTCTGTCTGGTAGTGTACAATTTAACTGAGGGATTCATTTTATATCCTCTGTGTATTAGTCCAAAAAGTTTGAAAATAAGAAATGTAATAATAAAGTATACTTTATTATTTTTAATAAAGGATTGGGCTTATTTATAATGTGTGATATTTAAAAAAACTGCACTGGTTTCAGGTTTGAACCCGATCGAGACGGTGACAGAGCTGCGTGCCGCCCACGCGCGCGGCGCGGAGTCTGGTGCGGGATGCGGCGCCGGCGTCAACGTGCGCCGCGGCCGCGTCACGGACATGCGCCAAGAGCACGTGCTGCAGCCGCTGCACGTCACCGCCTCTGCGTTCGCGCTGGCCACCGAGACGGTGCGCGCCATACTCAAGATAGATGACATTGTAAGTTCACCTACATTGCCACATTTTCAGGGCTCTTACGTCAACTGAGCCCGCTCCAAACTGAGTCCGCGGGATCAGTTGACCTATTAGTTATCGTTTTCGAAACATTTCAATAAATAATATTGATGCATTTATTAAAATTCTTATTTTGTTTCAGGTAAACACTATGAACTAAACTAGTAATAGTTACTTATAATTATATAACCACAACATATTATGAAGTATTAATTTAGTCTCGAGTTGAGACAGCTTTGAATAATTCATTCAACGTTTTATGTATAGCTTTGTCCTGTGCGTATTTTAGGAACATTACACAAAATCGTCAAATAATAGCATTTTGTATATTATTATGCAAACACAATGGGTTTTTTTCGAAGTGCTTAGAAAACATTCCTCACGTCGGCTAGGGTATTAATAAGTATTCTGAGACGCCGGTAAAGAGGGGCAGGGTTTGTTTCATTATCAAACGCACAGGAGACCATGGCTAATCACAAACTTTGCCTTACACAGAATGTTTAATTATTAATATTCCCTTTAAGTTACTGCTGCATTTCATTAATGTATAATTATTTCACTTTGAAACAAAATAAGTGAATGCTATTTATTTTGAAATAAAACAGTTAACCCCATCAACATTTTTTATTTACATTAAACATTGTCTCAATGGTTATCTTTGATAAGGATGTATTTGGTTGGCTGCTTTAATGTTAGTTTTGATAGCTGAGGGTGCTTTAGGCAATGTAGGAGGAGCACCAGGGCCTAGCTGTGGTGCTGGACCGCGGGCGGGGCCCATGCCAGGTGCGCCCACGCCTGGTGGAACCATGGACGGCATGCCGGGGCGTAGGCCCTTGCCCGTGCCGACAGCTGTCACCAAGGCATGGGTGTCAGAAATACTGTGTGTTGGCTGCATACCTGAAGAAAATAATAACCATTTTCAACCAGGGGCGGATCCAGGAATTACTTTGGGGGGGGTTAAATTACTTTGGAAACTATAAAAAAATGCAACAAGTAACAGTGCAACTCAATGGGAGAAATACCAAGACTGCCCACCCGGACACGGATAGGTTAGGAGGTTAATCGGGAGCGGAGTTGCTAGTAGTTGCTAGCTTTGGCTGAAGCCCATTTTTATGAGTCACACTCACACTGTTACTCGTTGCAACGTTTTTTTATACAAAAGTTTCCAACATTTTGTTATACAAGTCTTGTGTAACAGTGTCACTCGATGGGAAAAAACAAAATGTAAAATGCGAAAATATAAAAACGTGAGGGAAGCAAGCCAACTGAATAACATTAAAGAGCGAGTGCAGGAGCGCCGAAAAAAATCGGTAATTATATGAGGTTTATTGTTTTGCTTTGGATTTTTTACATTTACTAAGAAAGAGTGGAGCAAACATTTTTAAACCTTGGATTTTTCCCTCATTCCAGGTAACCACCTCGATTTCACTGACTATTCCATAACTGAACATATAACCACTGAACATTTAACAACAAGAGAATAGAATAGTCTAATATGTAGGTAGTAGATGTCGCCCCGTGAGCAGGAGATAGTAATCCTGAAAAATGTATTGCTGATAAATTTTACTGTCTGTGGTCATTGTTCTCATATGGTTCTCATGGGTGCAGGAGCCTCTGCACCCCAGGTCAAGTGAATTGGGCTCGTACGTCAACTGAGCCCACTCCAAACTGATCCCGCGGGATCAGTTGACCTATTCGTTAATTTTATAATATATCTTTGGTAGACTGAGCCCGCTCTTCAATTGAGTGAAATATCAGTTGTTTATTGTACAGACGTGCACAAAACCTTTAGAGGTTTATTTCCAACCCCTGATTCTACCCCCAGTAGAGGTCCTTGAAACTAAATATTCCAACGAGCCACACTAAAACTACCACCACTGGGAGTGGTTAGAACCAAATCATAATTTGTTGGCTCAACCACCGTAAGTCTATGTAAGTACCAGGCGAGCAGAACCTAGTGAGAGGTGGAATTCAGTAAATATGAGAATATTATCTGTAAAATGTATGGAGTTATATTAATCTTTAAATTCTTTGGAAACACCAGGCGATCAGAGACCATTAAGAGGTCGTATTCAGTATGAAAATAGGTAGGTTTTTAACATTTAAGGTAATATATTATATTCTTTGGAAGTACCAGGCGAACAGAACCTCATAAGAGGTTAGAGTTATTGCTAATTTGCAAGCTTTTATTTGGTTTCGCCTGTCCCATTATCGGTCGGTCTCTCTGTAATGAAATCTTGCAAGCTTAATTAAATTCACTTTTCGGGGTCCGATTGGACTCAAATTTGGTGTACTTAGAGAGGGAGAATGTTAGGGAAAGAGGGATATAGATAGAGGTAGAGGAGACAAAGTACATAGCATAAGGTTCCGTTAACATTTTTGCTTATTTTGCTATTATGCGTGAATCTTAGTGTGTGGCAATAAGGGCTATTTTATTTGGTTATTGCCTGGGTTTATTGCACAAAACATTTCTGAGGATATTCAGTATGTCATCAAATCATCAAAATCATCGTCAGAGTGTGTCGAGGTCGGCGATGTCGGAGGTTCAGCTCGGTGATTCTGAGTATACGAGTATAAGGTACGCTACCCTGCTTGACACATTATCGACCTTCACTACGTTGTTTATAAGGGTCCTATGGACGAGAAACCCAACACCACCCTGGGAGTTTCATTCTCCTTCCCGGAAGAAGAACATGTTGCCGGAATCCAGGGTTAACGTATCCTGTCCCTCTCGTCGGATTTGTGATAACCCCACGATATCCCATCGCATCTTGCTCAATT
This sequence comes from Hylaea fasciaria, assembly GCA_905147375.1. Lineage (NCBI taxonomy): Eukaryota > Metazoa > Arthropoda > Insecta > Lepidoptera > Geometridae > Hylaea > Hylaea fasciaria. The sequence goes on from LR990201.1 coordinate 7,464,962, forward strand.
CTTCCTCCAGCTCGACAATTTTCTCGGGAGAGTGGGGGGGAAATAGGGAAGAGGGGGGAGTGGGGGAGGAGAGAGGGGAAAGTAAGAGAAATTGAGTGCGAAATATATAGAAATAGAGGGAGAGGTGAGCGAAGGAGGGAAAGGGAGAGATATAGACGGAGAGGGTGATGGAAATAAATATGATGGATGAGATCTGTCCATCTCATCCACTAAAAGAGAGAGAAAGCGAGAGATTGAGAGTGGAGAGGGATATTAATGATAGAAAGATAGGGAAAGATATAGAGATATAAGGAGAGGGAAAGAGATAGAGGTAGAGGAAAAGAGATAGAAAGAGCGAAAGAGGGAGAAAGATAGAGGAAAAGGGAGAGAGAAAGAGACAGATATATTCTTACCTAGCTGTTACCCGCGACATCAATTGATTTTCTAAACAGTGTACATTTTATATAAAAATGCGAACGAAGTTGCGGGTTTCAGCTAGTGTAACTATAAATTACAAAAAAACTACCATTTTTGTAAACTGATAGCGTAAAATGGTGGCTCCTTACTGCCTATGCTATCCTGGTACTTCTGATATAAATATTTTACAGCTTAGTTATCAATTTTTAGTAAACTGATAGCATACATTAATGCTTTCTTCCTGATGCTACCCTGGTACTTCTGGTAAAAATATATTATAGCTATAAGCGGAAGCGGTGACAGAATCGAATCGATATGGGAAAACCTTTCCCATTAGTCGCCGGCGGCGACAAATGGGTACCTATATACGATTGAGCCTGCCACCTGTGCTATCATGTAATTCTAATATTAATTTTAAAAAACTTTTAGCGTGACTGTATATACAAGGTGTAACAGCAAGGTGTAGTAATACTGAAACTACGCATACACATACATATTTCGAAGTAGTCTGGAGGTACTATAAATCTGTAAGTAGTTACGGTAATGAATTATTACACGTCAAAGTTTACTGCAAAACTAACCATCGTTCAACCCTAGTTATCAGCTGTGCAATGTCAGTGAACTTGAGGCATAGGCTAACATGTACAGTCTTACCCAACTTATATGGTGCGTCGTGAATCTTCGTTCGCGCAGAAAATAAAGTATGGTCCGAAGATTAACGAAAGAATGCTTAACACTTACAATCAACCTAAGATCACTATTATAAGGTTCATAATACACTGCAGCTGTTGCACATCGCAGTTCTACCTGCGCAGAAGATGAATTTTCAAAGCGCGGGAAATGCTATTGACCGCTATTGGTCGGCAGCCGCCCCGCCATCTTAGCGATCGCCGCGTGGCATGAGTGAGATGGAACTAACAGCTGCAGTGTATTATGAACCTTATAATACTGCCCTCAGTAGGAAGAGTGCAGTAACTTAGTCAGACATATTTCGGAGAAAAACGCGGTTAAACAAAATAAAATTGATTTTGTTGTAGCATAAAAACTATGCGTGTTATTTCGACGTGACTTATATCAAAAGAAAGGAAAAACTCTATAGATTTATTAAAATGGACTTCTGTAAATATACATTTAATTTCACAACGATAAAACCTAAAAAATACTCTTATAATTAGTCAGTGTATTGTTAAGGAGACCAAACATCCTAACCTTACCTGCAGTAAGTACCTTAGTTACTGCACGTATCATTAGGAGAAAATAGTTATTGCTATTCTAATAATAGACTTCAGTTTTAAAATAAAATAATTTCTAGACATACATGCAGTAACTAACAAGTTACTGCGTATATGATTAGAACTAATTAGTAATACTTACTAGATTTTCCGAATAGTGTATGTAGTAAAAGTACATTATCCTTCAAACAAATGAAATCAAACAAATTTAATTAGTATTTCCAGTTTTATTATGATTCAATATTATAATAAATTGGAATCTCTGCTCTGTACCTACCTACACAATGTTTTTCTGTTGCTGAATATTATATTAGTACCGTAAAACGGGGTTACTTTGAGAACTGGGGTAACTTTGATGATAACTAAACATGTTAAGTTTTTTGGGATTTAATTCGAGATACTGAATGCAGTCAAAATTTTGTTTATTCTGTTGGTTAGACTGACATCTCGGCCATATTTCGTCGAAGCGTCAAATAGTAGCTGTTGTCGAAACCAAATAAAAAAAATATTTAAACTTTACTGTGAAATAGCAGTAAACAACTAGCATGAATAACTTCAGTGGTATAACCGTAAGTATTATTGTTTCGGTTGAAGTGTTTCACACTATTTTAATTGTACGTTTCTATAAGATTAAGAGCATGTTTGAGTTTTTTGTTTACGGCCGCCATTTCATTTTACATTAACACTTTAGTTTACCGGGGCTACATTGATAGGATATACGAGGTGACTTTGATAGTTATTATCCATTTCACCTCTATAGTGATTGTTCCCAATCTTATAGGAGGAATGTATACGTTATCAATTCAACCCCTATTTCTTGTTTTATTTTAGTTACCTCATGGTTCGCAACTACAAACATAGAGGAAATAAATACTACGTAAGCCTACAAAAAGACAGCGGGTACCTAAACGCAACTACAAAAATTATACAGAGGTGATAATGGATGAAGCAATAGAAAAATATCACCAACGACGAATTGTATATTAATGCTGCTTCATTTCAATATAAAATTTCGTATGGGACACTTTATAATAATGATAAAAATAATTGGTCTCGAAGTAAAAAGTGTACCTAGACTGATTAATGTTAAGCTTACTGCTTTAATATTCTAAATAATAAATATTTGGCTTATCTTGGTTGTTTATATTGCAAAAATAACCACTATCTAATTTACCCCTTGACTCAAAGTAGCCCCAAAAATGTTCAAAACACAATATTATTTAAACCATAGTTTCCAAATTATTTATTCTTTTTGATTTGTATCATGTAATGACGTAACGATGAAAAAAAAAAAAAGTGTCTTATTAAAGTAGCCCCGTTGTCAATTTAACTTTGATAACTAGGTAAAAATTTTTATTCTAAGTATTAAAAAAAAAATTTTTTTTTGTTGTAATAATTAATGTACGTGATGAGTCCACGCTACAGTATTTTTTTTTAATTTTTATGGGAAAAATTACAAGCATAGGATCCATTTGAAGTTTAAAATTAATAAATGTCACCTCGTTTTACGGTATCACATAAGAAGAAAATAATCATAATAGGGAAATCAAATTACCTATTTAGAATTAGTTAGCTCTCTAATTGCTCGAAATAGGTAGGTAGGTACCTGCAATATTCAGTCTAAGGGTACATAATTCAGTCTTTACCCACAATCAGAGAAAATAATGGTACCTATCTAAAAATATGTTAATGAGAAATCAATGGCATATTGTGAAGTGCAATGCCTTTTATAACTTTACTAGTAGTGTAGGCGCATTATCAAGTTTTATTTAATTACGCAATACTGCAAATGAACGCACATAATGTAAATGATTTTGTATTTTCATAATCTAAAAACTGTTATTATAATAACATAAAACACAATTACACATTCAGAATAAAGTTTTCTTATGAATTGCTTTAGGAAAATTTTGAGATTAACTTTATACTTATTTTTAAATATTTTTCTTATTTATACATACTTACCTAATATAGAACAATTTCAACACACTTCTCATGATTCAGTATTTTTTAAATCAGAAACAAGAAGAGCTTATTGGGAATGTTTGCCTGTTTCTGACAGAGTTTAAAACCTATGTTTTTTGCCCTTCTAACTGGGTTTTGTCACGTTAATAAGTATACTTACTGCAAATGTCATTTTTAAAATGGTGACTTTGAATAATACAAACATTATAATATTATGATTTCATGCCAAAACTAATTGATTAAAAAAGACTGAATCATTAGAAGGGTATTGAAATTGATCTATATGTATAAATTTTAGTTCTTGTAAATAAGAAAAGCACGTAGAAATAAGTTGATCTCAAAATGTTCCTAAAATAATTCATAAGAAAAAAATATTCTCAATGTGTAATTGTGTTTTATGTTATTATAATAACAGTTTTTAGATTATGAAAATAAAAATAAAATATATAAAATACCATTATTTTCATAGATTGTGACTAAAGACTGAATTATTTACAATTAGACTGAATATTGTAGGTAAGTACCTACCTATTTCGAGCAATTATGAGAGCTTACAAACTCTAAATGAGTAATTTGATTGCCCTAGTTTTCTTCTTCTTTGATACTAATATATTAATATGAATTCATAATATAACTGGAAATGCTAATTAATTTTGTTTGATTTCATTTATTTTAAGGATAACATACATACTACATCACTATTGGAAAATCTGGTTTACTCCGTTATAATCATATAATGCAGTACTAACTATTTTAATACGTAATAGTTGCTACCTCATATTAAGTAAAATCCTGTAGAAAATCATTAAACGACTTAGAATAAGCGCAGTAACTAATAAATATACTGCATTTACACTTGGTCATGTAACTGTAACTTATAAAATATACTTAAAATTACTGCAGTAACTATAAGATGCTGCACATATGATTAGATATTAGTTGGTTCTGTTTAGGAATACAAATTAATGTAAATGCATTAACTTTAGATACTGCATTTATGTGTAATATTATCTCATCTTTGAACAGCCAATTGTCTAGTAACTAAAGTTAATGCACTTTATCTAAGGTAATTATAAACCAAACAGCGAGTTACTGCAGTTATGCTTCCTGAATTTCAGGGTTCCTGAACGAATTTAGATACGTGAGTAAGACCAGAATGTAGATCTTTTCATGGTGATTTCGAATCTGTATCTAACTCAATTTCGTCAAAAATGCTAGTTACTGCACTCTTCCTATGGAGGGCAGAATAGTGATCTTAGGTTGATTGTAAGTGTTAAGCATTCTTTCGTTAATCTTCGGACCATACTTTATTTTCTGCGCGAACGAAGATTCACGACGCACCATATAAGTTGGGTAAGACTGTACACGTCTAGCCGGCGGCATTACTCGTAAAAGTTCCACCAAAAATTACTAGATGGCGCCAGGGTCGTTTCTAAGAAATCCTGCATCGCGCAAGCGTTGTGTGACCGGCGTAACGTGACGTCATCCGTATCATGTTAGGGTTGTAATATTTAGTTATTTTGTCAATTTGAGTGAAAAAATCGATTATCGATTTCAGGTTTTAGTACCCTGGCAAATGATTCATCACCAGGTACACATACCCACATTTCAATATTACTACACCTTGCCGATACACCTATATTGAAAATTTTGTTGATGGGCTCAGTCGACCGATTCAAATATTGATTAGGTTAACTGATCCCGCGGGCTCAGTTTGGAGTGGGCTCAGTTGACTTACGAGCCGTGAATTGAATGTAAGGAAACTTGGGGCAAAAGTATGGAATTTCTGAATATTTAGGGGGGGGGGGCATGCCCCCCCCTGTATCCGCCAATGTTTGCAATGCATGACCACTAACTATGTAGGTCAACCACAAACTGTAAAATGATAACATACCTGCAGATCGCATTGATTCTCCTTCCCAATCCTCTCGTCCTTTAGATATTATTTCCCATACATGACTTACAACTTTAGTGTACTGAGTAACTTGTTTCTGCAAATAGAAAAACATTTCATTTGTACAAAAGTTAAAAAACATACTGACAAAGTGCAACTAATTTGAATACCTACTTGATTTATATGGATCAAAAGGAGCCTTTTTTTATCGATAATGACAGTTACCTCCCATGGTGCTAAATAAGCCCACCCAACACAGATAGGTCAGGTTGTTAGGTATTTTTGATAACTACCTACCTAGTAATGATAATATAAATATGAATATATAATTTGAGTTGACTGAAACACTTTTTTGAGCCACACTGTTACTCGTAGCAACTTGTTTTAACTTTTTGTGTTCCCAATGTGTAACAGTGTAACTTGATGGGAAAAAACCTCCCAACAAGTCACTCTGTGACCAGATCTGGTGTGACTCGTTGGGAACCCACCAATGATGATCCAACAATAGGTCTTTATTCTCAGTACCCAAGCAGTTTAATATGGCAAATAATAGTTACCTGTGCAGTGTCGTAACTGAGGGTACTAGCTTTATGATTGAACTGTTGAAGCCGCTGTTCTGGCTGAGGTTCTGGCTTAGTTCGCAACAAGTCGGGTACGAGGTCATGAGTGCATGCCGGAACCCTGCCCTCTGTCAAACGAGCAAGAGCCTCATCGCGCTCGCATCCCAGCTGCAGCGGCAGAACAATTCTAGACCGCAAAGAGGCAGCCAATTCTGCTTGTAGAATTTTACTCAAACCAGTCAACTGTGAACATTTCGATATATTTTGTTATTTGTGAATGTAATAAGACTACTATGTACACTCCTATGTAGGTATTTATGCAGGTAGGTACTTACGTGTCCTGACAAAATAGCGTAGTTATCGAGAAATGTAGGCCAATTTATCGTTTCATACTCAGTTTCTAATTTTGTTATCAGTGCCTGAATAGCCGTTTTTAAGTCATTTACTCTGTTAAGAACAGCTTGTATGGTTGCTTCCAACTGTTTTTCTTCGCGCTGTTGCAAATTATTCATTGTAGCAGTAAATAAACAAAATTTGAAAAAAATTACCACCCAAGATCGATCACTGACTAGGGATGCCCGAACGTCCGAATCGATTTTCCAGAAGATCGATTCATGGTCATACGATCTGCCGATTTTTTGAATCGATTCAACAGGATGCGATCTTCCAGATCGAATCTTATATGTATATGAAGATATTATGAAAAAATCGTATGAACTAAAACCTAAATAAACGTCAACCGAAACGTACCGAATGAACTACAACAAAGTAAGATTACTTACCTACACATTGAATGAAGTTAGTTTCGAGTTAAACCAATCAAAAGCGGTGATATTATATGAAATGCGACTATAGTGTAAGTGATATTTATTTTTATAGTTATAATATTTTGTTTATTTTATGGTTGGGTTAGCGTAGCCTTTAGAACTCCTCGTTTTCTCTAGCTCAGATAGCCGTAAGAAGCTAGATCTGTCAATGTATTTGGTTTAAAGAGATTTAAACTCAATGCCATCGCGTCGTTACGGAGTTTAGGCGGGAAACCCGATAGTGCATTTTTTTCTCAAACTTGTATTTTTTCGAATGTTAATGTGTAATATTCGTGGAATATTGGTTATTGTGTGCTCGATAACGTACATTTCGTGGGCAAATGATATAAACCCAAAAAGCGTGTTACTTTAAATTGTTTCTTAATTTCCTAGGAAGTTTCAGTAAAGCATCCAACACTTTTACTGAGTCGTGATTTTGACTATGTAAATAATAGACTTAGCCACGAGGAGTGCTCTAATGTGACCTATGACTTTTTTATTGTGTAAATAAGAAATACTTAGCTATTTAAATATACCTACTTGACTCTGGATAAATGCACAAACCGTGTGAAGCCAAACAAATAAAGAATTTTGCATGAATAACTGTACTGTAAATGACTTTTATTAAATTACGATACGATCTCAAGATCGTATAAAGATAGATTCAATGCAATACGATTCAGATCGTGGATCGATTCACGGGGTTACGATCCAGAAATCGATTCAAAGCAAAAGATCGGGCATCCCTATCACTGACCGACCCCACCATCATAGTTACCTACTCTTTGAACATAGAGGCAATAAGTACTACGTCGGAGTTTTGGCGGGAATCCGATAGTGAGACGTTGTTGGTTTTGTATTATTAGCTCAAACTTGTGTTTCTTCGAGTGTTAATGTGTAATATTGGTGGAATATTAACCATTAAGTGTTCGTTAACGTGCACGAGTGTGGGCAAATGATATAAACTCAAAAAACGTGTCATTTCGCATTTTTTCCAAAACTCCCAGGAAGTTTCAGTAAAGCATCCACTACTTTACTGAATCGTGACTGACGATGTAAATAATTGACTTGACTACTTGACCACGATTGCTATATATCATTGCTGTGATTTTTTTAATGTGAAATTAAAAAATACTTTAAATAAAATACTTGACACTGGCTATATGCACAAACCGTGCGAAGCCATAACTAAAACAAAAAAAATAAAACAAAAAAAAAAGTACTACGTCCCACCACTCACCAGTCACCACAGATTAGAGGATATCAGTAAGAAACAGTATGAAAGAGTTTTGGCGGGAATCCGATAGTGAGACGTTGTTGGTTTTGTATTATTAGCTCAGACTTGTGTTTCTTCGAGTGTTAATGTGTAATATTGGTGGAATATTAACCATTAAGTGTTCGTTAACGTGCACGAGTGTAGGCAAATGATATAAACTCAAAAAACGTGTCATTTCGCATTTTTTCCAAAACTCCCAGGAAGTTTCAGTAAAGCATCCACTACTTTACTGAATCGTGACTGACGATGTAAATAATTGACTTGACTACTTGACCACGATTGCTATAACATTGCTGTGACTTTCTTAATGTGAAATTAAGAAATAAAATACTTGACACTGGCTATATGCACAAACCGTGCGAAGCCATAACTAAAACAAAAAAAAAACAGTATGAAAGAATCCACCGGAGTTTTGGCGGGAATCCGATAGTGAGTGAGACGTTGTTGGTTTTGTATTATTAGCTCAAACTTGTGTTTCTTCGAGTGTTAATGTGTAATATTGGTGGAATATTAACCATGAAGTGTTCGTTAACGTGCACGAGTGTAGGCGAATGATATAAACTCAAAAAACGTGTCATATCGCATTTTTTCCAAAACTCCCAGGAAGTTTCAGTAAAGCATCCACTACTTTACTGAATCGTGACTTTGACGCTGTAAATAATTGACTTGACTACTTGACCACGATTGCTATAATATTGCTGTGACTTTCTTTATTTATTTATCACCAACATAATGTGCATCTTACCATTAAAAATGTACAGACTCAGACATGCAGAATTAACGTTTCATGCTTAATGCCATTATAATTATAGGCGATGACAACATGCTAAGAATAAAAAGTAACATCTGAAGTAGGTATTGAAGACATACACTATTACATTTAAAAAACAACTAATATAAAATAGAAGGAATCCTAATGCATAATACTTGAATTTGGAAAACAAAAAAAATTATAATTATAAAATAAAATGTGACGCTAAATTTTATTGCGAAATTAATTTCCTTACCTTGCGAATGTCGTCTGCGAACAAATCAAGATCTTTGGCTATACCAAAACTGTTGAACTCTCTGACAAGTCGATTAAGGGGCGCATTTTGACCCAGGTTAGATTTGTACCAATTAACCTTGAGAATTTGGAATCTAGATGCACGCGGGAGGCGTGTCGGCGTGGAGAACGTTAGTGAAGAGAGTAATTATTCTGGGGTGTCTAAAACGCCATTCGCAAGCTTATGAAGAAATACAATGTCAAGCATGCGTCTTCGATCCGATAGTGAAGTTATCTTGAAATGTGCAAGTCTTTCGTTGTATTTTAAAATTAGCTTCTTAATGTGAAATTAAGAAATACTTAAAATAAAATACTTGACACTAGCTATATGCACAAACCGTGCGAAGCCATAACTAAACAAAAAAAAAAGAATCCACCATAGAGGCAATAAATACTATCAGTCTACGTGCGTGAGAGAACCCACTCCCAATCTATGCCACAGATGGATACATCATATCTATCTGCTCAGATTATTCATCCAAAAGATAATGACATTAAAAGAGACATTTGTATACAAATAGACAAAGGAATAAGTAGGATTGTACGATGATGTTAAGTCGTTGTCGGGGTATGCATTAATTTATTACTGTGCTGCAGAAGCAAACCAATCTTGACATTTTATAATGTCGCACGAATGATTGAAGCACCACCTAATTAACGTGTATTAAATTTATCCGACTTGTAGGGGTAACCAGCGAACTTAACATTTTAGAATGTCGCACGAATGATTGAAGCTACACCTAATTATCGTTTATTAATTATGTATGCGATTTATACATTGCACCAAAGGTGTCCCTTTCGGGTATACGCTATAATAGCAATAATTGTCAAGTCTATTTCTTGTTACTACGACTATGGCAGAGACAGTGTGACCATATTACATTTTACAAAAATACTGAGGCAGGCTCGAAAAAATACTGAAAAATACCGACTTCCACGGGGCAAAAGACCAATAAAAATACTGATTAGAAAAAGTTGTATGTAGCTACTTAATAATCATCATTATGTACAATAAGCTGTTATAAACCAAGTATGAGAAATAAATATCTATTGCCTATCATCATACTCATCAGCCTGAAGAAGTCCACTGCTGGACATAGGCCTCCCCTCATTAGTTGCCCATGCTTTTGCACGTTAACGAACACTCAATGAGTCATATTCCACCAATATGAGGTAAATATGAACACCCGAAGAAACACAAGTCTGGGAAAAAAAACACAATTACAACGTCTCACTTTCAGATATCCGCCTAATTCCAAAGTCAACTTCACGGTGCTACCATATTATTTATGTCAAAAAAATACCGAAAAAATACTGATGTTCGAAAAACGCCTTAAAAAATACCGAAAAAGTATTAAAATACCGAAAACGGTCACACTGGGCAGAGACGAAAACATAGTCATAAATAGTCATAACATAGTCGAAAATGTAGCAAAAAAAAACAATGAGTGAACACATCTTTTTTTTTTGTTTTAGTAATGGGTTCGCACGGTTTGTGCATATAGCCAGTGTCAAGTATTTTATTCTATTAAGTATTTCTTAAAGTCACAGCAATATAGCAATCGTGGTCAAGTAGTCAAGTCAACTATTTACATTATCGGATTCCCGCCAAAAAACGAACACATCGTTAATGGTAGGTGTAGTAAATCCCCCTTACATAAACTAGGTACCTACCTACTCTATGAGTGAACATAGTTGAGAATAGACGCGCGCGGCTAACGGCTGTGGGTGTTTGTCTTACTTTTTTTTTAAATTAACGCTTTGCATGATATTTGCATTTAGGCTCTAACTAATACAACACTGGTCAAAAAGTTGACAACAACAAAAGTCCTAGACTTTTGGCGGGAATCCGATAGTGAGACATTGTTGATGTTATATTATTTTTTTATCAAACTTGTGTTTGTTCTAGTTTTAATGTGAAATATTGGTGGAATAGGGTTCGTTAACGTGCACAAGTGTGGGCATTCCTATTGTGTAAATACGAAAAACTGAAATATTATAATACTTGACACTGGCTAAATGCATAAACAGTGCAAAGCCATAAATAAAACAAAAAACAAAGTCCTGACTGACCTGACAGTGACAGCCCCGAGCGAGCCGGCCGAGTTTCCCGCCCGTTTTGTTGTCAACCTTCGCAACGGACGAACGAGTGGAGATTTTCTGTTTCATTACATTAGAATTCAGTTTTTTATGTTCTGCTGAGTTTGTTTTTATCATAGGTATAGGTAGATATACCATAATAAAACCATCGTTTATTTTATTTAACCACACCATAATACCATAATAATCATGGTTGGCAAGGCGAATAAGCTGTACGTTTACAAGAGAGGTAAGAGTAAATAAGGTCAATGTGGGGAAGTCCGGCATACTTTTCTTCAAATTAAACTTCAAGTCAACATAATGAGTCGAAATATGCTTTTTAAAATAATTTGTGTAGTCGGAAAAGGTGGATAATATATTGATTTACCTATAATAGTCTAAAAATAAGATCAATTGTAATGATCCTTAGATTTATAGCATTTTTTTTAAAAGCTCGGCGTGTAGAAGGTCTTCCTATGTAGTTTGAGGTAAGTCCGTCTAGTAGCAATAAAATCATAAGTTGTGGGGCAATATGTTATATATGTATGAAAAGTTGCACTGATGGTAACTTGGTGATGAAATTATTGTAGTATCTGCCTGTCCTAAGATTTACATTTCAAAGATAATTAATTTTATTTAATTTTTGGGTAAGACCGTCATATTTTTCATGACAGTAGTTGCAAACATTTTCACAAAAAATTAAGTGATTTAAAATAACAAACAAACAAATACCTTCTAATTCTAAATTAGTGGCTGCAAAATCAACAATGAACTTTGATCATTAAATTATTTTTTATCGTATTAAAATTATTTTTTCTTGGCACGATGCCCCACATGGGCACGCACTTTTGTTTCGGAGAAGATATTATTCATTAATAATACAAAAGAATGTAGGACATTAGTAAATAAGAAGTAGCAAGCAAGTATGAAGTGGGTTATAAGTGTTATAACATTATAAGCGAAGACCGTTATTGTTGATTTAAACTTTTAAAGTCGGTTTTGCAATAAACCATCGATACCCAAAAATTCGCCATAACTGAAAAAGCTACATGGCTTATAATAATTGCTGAAAAAAATAATGGATTGGATAGTTTTTAGTGGACTACTTACTACTTCTAGGTATAATAGCAAGAAAATAGTGATACTATAATTATATGAGTCATAAGTATTATTATAGTATTCATTCATCCATAAAATATGTGCTGTTGAAACTGTTGACAATATCTGCCTTTGACGGACTTTCCTTTAGCTTGGTAGACAGTCTTTCAAATTGTTACATTTTAATGTTAACAATTTGTTGTAGGTTAAAATTACGAAAATAAAGCGCTTATAATGAATTCAAGACTAGGAATAATCGTATGGATCATTAAACGATTTGCGAAATCATAAAACCTTTAAAAAGTCTTTAGTTTTTCCGCATTTTCTTTAAATTTTTAAAGAGACGACAAACTCCATCTTCAAGTACAAAACGCGAAAAAAAATGACCAGTAATTTTCTCCTAACATAAGGGTATGAGCGACATCTACGATTTTCAGTTCGAAGTAGCTCCATAATATTGGTTTACTGACCGAACCCTAAGGCGCCAGCTATTCAAAAAAGGAAGTTATTGCCGCTAGACGGGCTTGCCTCTTAGACGGACTTCCCCACATTGACCTTATCACAATAGCGCTTATTCCATTATGTACATACCTACCTTTATCTCGTGTCTAATACAATAGATAGATAGATAATTCAGAACTCTTTTGAAACCAAAATGTTTCATATTAGATTGATCATTGATCTCACTTTATTTATGGACACCAAGATGTTTAAACAAAAAATACCTATTAGTCAAAAATAGGAACAGTGGATGGTCATATCCCTAGTCACACTTTCAAAACTTTTATTAGGCCTTTAATATAACTAAACTATGCTGAAAATATAAACATTTATTTCAACAAAATCATTCGGTAATATGAAAACTGAAAATTTAAATGACAAAAAGTAGGTACCTTACCTTGTTATAAAGTTCCTGATGCATTATGCACATTCCTGTTCTGAGTCTTAACCCATCGCTCATATTCTGAAGTTCAGACAGGGATCAGTTCAACATGACATGCTACATAATACCATATAGACCCCCACTGTATAAAATTAATTAGGTACTTTATAAAATAGAAATCATATGTAGTAATATGTACATATTTCATTTTTTACTTTTCAGGAGGTAGGATGGAAGAGGTCCATATTGACAAAATTACATCAAGAATAAAAAAGCTCTGCTATGGATTAAACATGGATTTTGTAGATCCGGTAAGTGTGATAATCATAATTTATGTTATAAATATTATGTACCTATATAATCATCACATTTAGGAGTTACCAGTTCCTTTTAAACCCTTATTCCCAGAATTAAATAGTACTAGATAAAAATATGATAGGAGTTTCATTTCATCTTCATCAGGTATGTATCACACTGAAGGTCATCAATGGTATATACTCCGGAGTCACAACTGTAGAGCTGGATAATTTAGCTGCTGAAACAGCTGCTACTATGACCACAGACCACCCAGACTATGCAGTACTAGCTGCCAGATTGGCTATATCCAATCTACACAAGGAAACAAAAAAACACTTCTCGGGTATGTAAATATTCATATCATGTTTGTTTTACACAGTTGCACATTCTTGTATTTATCATTTCGTTTCTCTTGTTCTAATGTCTATAATGTGTAACCTTCTCTTTGCAGATGTAGTAAATGATCTATACAATATTGTTAATCCCCATACAAAGAAAAGATTACCAATGATTTCTGATTTCCACTATGACATCATTATTAAAAATAAGGAGAGATTGGACTCTGCCATTGTTTATGACAGAGACTTCAAGTACAACTACTTCGGGTTTAAAACTTTGGAGAAATCCTATTTACTGAAAATTGATGGTAAAGTAAGTACAAAAGTAAATTTACTCATACCATTATGTACTTTTACATTATTACTCTGTCATATTTGACTTTTGGATGAGAATTGCACAGAACCAGCAAAAGTGGCATGAGATATAGCAGGCCTACACCCAGCAGTGGATGGATACAAACTGAATAGATAGATTTTACTTGTGGTCTTTGTTAAGTGCCATAAGCTTTAGTTGCCTACAGTATTCAATTACCTATATTATAAATTATAATGTGAATGCTATTTTAGGTTGTGGAACGCCCCCAACATATGCTGATGCGGGTCTCCATAGGCATTCATGGAGAAGATATTGATGCAGCTATAAACACCTACAATTTGCTATCAGAAAAGTATTTCACTCATGCTAGCCCAACATTATTCTCAGCGGCTACACCACAACCCCAGTTATCATCTTGTTTCCTACTAGCAATGAAAGATGATAGCATAGAAGGAATTTATGACACCCTAAAGCAGTGTGCGATGATTTCAAAGTCTGCTGGTGGTATCGGGCTACATGTCCATTGCATCAGAGCTAAAGGCACCTATATTGCTGGAACAAATGGTGTTTCCAATGGGCTTGTTCCTATGCTGAGAGTATACAATAATACAGCAAGATATGTTGACCAAGGTGGAAACAAACGTCCTGGAGCTTTTGCTATCTACCTTGAACCTTGGCATGCAGATGTATTTGAATTCTTAGACTTACGTAAAAACACAGGTAAGGAAGAAGTTCGTGCCCGAGAACTGTTCTATGCCTTATGGATACCAGACTTGTTCATGAAAAGAGTCGAGAGCAATGGTAACTGGAGCTTAATGTGCCCTCATGAATGCCCCGGCTTGTCTGATAGTTGGGGTGAAGAATTTGAAGCATTATATGAAAAGTATGAAAATGAGAAAAGGTTTATCAAGCAAGTTCCAGCACAAATTTTATGGAAGGCTATCATAGAGGCCCAGGTAGAAACAGGAACACCATACATGCTTTACAAGGATTCATGTAATAGGAAAAGTAATCAAAAAAACCTGGGGACTATCAAATGCAGTAATCTTTGCACAGAAATAGTAGAGTACACTTCATCCGATGAAGTGGCAGTGTGCAATTTGGCCTCTATTGCATTAAACATGTTTGTCAATGAGGGCAAAACCTACAATTTCAAGAAGTTAAAAGAAGTCACCAAAATCATAACTCAAAATCTTAATAAGATTATTGATGTTAATTTCTATCCAGTGCCAGAAGCCAGAAATTCAAACATGAGACACAGACCTATTGGTATTGGCGTCCAGGGGTTAGCCGATGCTTTTGTATTGATGCGAATCCCTTATGAAAGTGAAACGGCTATCAAGCTGAATCAGCAAATCTTCGAAACAATTTATTATGGTTCACTTGAAGCTAGCTGTGAGCTGGCTGAAAAGAACGGAGTTTATGAGACTTATGAAGGATGTCCTGTCAGCCAGGGTATATTGCAGTATGACATGTGGGATAAAACACCAACTGACCTCTGGGACTGGGCTGCTCTTAAGGAAAAGATTTCGAAACATGGACTGCGCAACTCTCTTTTATTGGCGCCAATGCCAACTGCGTCCACTGCTCAAATTCTTGGAAACAATGAGTCTTTTGAACCATTTACATCCAATATCTATCAGCGACGAGTTTTATCAGGAGAGTTCCAAGTGGTGAATCATCACCTTCTACATGATTTAACTGAGGCAGAATTGTGGGATGATGACATGAAGAATCTCATTATTCATAACAATGGATCTATCCAAAATATTGAAGCTATACCCAAAGAAATAAGGGATTTGTATAAGACTGTTTGGGAGATTTCTGTAAAGACAACTATAAAAATGGCTGCAGACAGAGGTGCATTCATTGATCAAAGTCAATCTTTCAACATCCATGTTGCTGACCCAAACTATGGTAAATTAACATCGATTCATTTTTATGCCTGGAAAATGGGTTTGAAAACTGGGATGTATTATTTGAGAACAAAACCAGCTGCAAATGCAATCCAGTTTACTGTTGATAAATCAAAAGTAAAAGGTCGAGTTGCAAATGGGAAATTAGATGTAGATGATGCTAACATGGCCGCTATAACATGTTCTTTGCAAAACAAAGATGATTGTTTGAGCTGTGGATCGTAATTAGATTGAGCAATGTAAGGCTGTACAGTACAATGGTACAGCCTCATCAGAAAGGGTGTAGCCCTTCCTGATTGAGTAGTCTTTCCTATGTCTGAATGACTGTAATGACTTCTTTAAGTCAAGGTATAATGTAATTAATATGTAATGGTATTTTTAATTAAATAATGTATGTTTTATATTAATAATTAATGTAAGATAAAACAAAATGTCACATGGGTACAATGTAAGTTTCCTTTCTAAATAATATACAATAATTTTCACACATTGTTTTTTTCCTGTTTGCTGTTTTCTGTTGATTTAGCAGATGCCTAGTACTGTCTACTCAGTGTAGTTGAATAAGATGTACGAGGGTGAATCAAAAAATTCTTGGAATCAATATTAAAAAATGCAAAGATTTAAATAATAATATTTTATTTTTCTACATAATCTCCCTCCAATGCAATGCATTTAGAATAACGCGTTTCTAACTTCCTTATTCCTTGTGAAAAAAAATTATTTTCTTGACTCTCGAAAAAGTCCTCTACGGCAGCTATAACCGCGTCATTATCGTGAAATTTTGTTCCACGAATTTCCTCTTTTAATTTTGGAAATAAGTGAAAATCACTTGGGGCTAAGTCCGGAGAATATGGTGGGTGGTCAAGGAGATTGAAGCCAGCACAGCGGATTGCGTTGAGCGCAACTTCCGATCGATGAGCAGGAGCGTTATCTTGAAGGAACAACACGCCCAACGACAGTTTTCCACGACGTTTTTCTTTAATCGCTTCACGCACTTTCGGGATTAAATTTGCATAATAGGGTCCAGTAATCGTCTGGCCTTTTGGCATGTAATCAATAAAAAGGATTCCTTCACTATCCCAGAACACAGAGGCCATAACTTTGCCAGCGGTAGGAGCAACTCGAAATTTCTTAATGGATGGAGAGGATGGTCGTTTCCAAGACATGCTTTGTCTTTTAGTTTCAGGATCAAAATGGTGGACCCACGTTTCATCCATGGTGACAAGACGACGGCAAAAATTATCCGAATCACGCTGGAACATTTCGAGGTTACGCTTGGAAATTTCCAAACGTCGCTTTTTGTTTTCGTCGGTTAACATTCGTGGCACCCATCTTGCAGACACTTTTTTGAACCCCAGTGAATCAATTAAAATGGATTGAACGCTACCAAAAGATATCTTTAGGATCTCAGCTATATGTTTTATAGTCATTCTTCTGTCTTCCAAAACCAGATTCTCAACCTTTTTGACATTTTCTTATGTAACGGAGGTTGAAGGCCGCCCAGAACGCGGGTCATCTTTACAGCTTGATCTACCTCTTTTAAATTCAGCCACCCAGTACGCAACCGTAGAATAGGGTACAGCATCACCCCCTAATGTCTGCTGAATGTCCAAAAAAATTTCCTTCGTAGACATTTTTTTCAAACTGAGATATTTTATCACCGCACGTAACTCACTTTTATCCATAATTTTGACTTTTTAGCAACTCGTTGCACAAAAAAATTTATTACATGCGAACGAACTGACAAAAACAAGTGACAGTCTGCATAAATATAGTGTGATAGACACTCTTTAATTTGAATATCGAACTTGATCCAAAAAGGTTTCATATATATGCACTTCTAAGAACTTTTTGATTCACCTCGTATTGTCTATCTTTGACTTTGTGAGGTTCTGACGCAGTAGGTACCTACCTACCTACGTACACCAACTGGCTCGTAAATGTGTTTACCATCAAATTGACGAAATGGTTTTAATACATTTTAGTTGCATTCATGCGGTTGTGGGCGGAGAGATTGAGTGAGAGAGAACGAGATAGGGAGAGATGGAGTGAGAGAGAGAGAGCGCGAGATAGAGAGAGATGGAGTGAGTGAGAGAGCGAGATGGGGAGAGTGAGAGGGGGGGGAGGAATATAGACGAATAGGGACAGAAAGAGAAATAGACCGATAAAGGGAAAGGGAGAGAGATAGATTAATTAATCTCACCTACCTGTTACCCGCGATATCAATTGATTTTCTAAACAGTTAACATTTTATATACAAATGCGAACGAAGTTGCAGGTATCAGTTAGTTAATTATATACACAAATAGACAAAGGAGAAGGTAGGTAGGATAGTACGATGATGTTTCGTATATGTCGGCATACCGTAAACGGGGGTGAATAGGAATCGAGGTCTGAATAGGGACAAAACCGTTAATGAAATTTGATACAGAATAAAAATAAATAAAATACCTGCATTATAGTAGTAAATTATTTCACCACATGCTAGAATATTAAATCTTTTATATGGCTTCAGCAAACCGGAGTCACGTTTGACAGATTAACGAAATAATTGTTTTAAAAAATAAGGTCTCCACACAGTGGAGTTTATCGTGCTACAAAACTGCTTGGAAAAAATTGATAAATTTGAATTTCTTTGTGAAGTAAGTACACAAACTACTTGCTAATTTATTCCTGAAGCCACACAAGAGCAGGTAAGGCTAAATTTATTGTACATTCTGTTATAAATCGATAAATCTTAGGGCTTGTGATTTATATTTATTTGCGAGGTTAATGGAGACGCTAGTGGGGTGAATAGGAACGGCTCTGGGTCTTAATAGGAACGCTATACTTAGCCAATAAGGACGAGAGAGAGGTGATTTGGAACGGTAATGTTTGTATAGGGATAGGGTTGTCACTAACTTTATAGTTATGAACCGGCATGATGCTAACCATCAGACAAGTTTCGAGCCAATTATGCTGCTCTTTTTTGTTCTATTGTTGATTGTTACTAGTTGTATTGCTTGTACTAGAAGTAATATTGGTAGGTATTGTTATGTTTTGTTTCAGAAAATAATGATGCCTAGTACATAATATAAGAGCAATAGTAAAAGCTACACTTAATACGCCACAAACAAAGGCATTATATAAAAAAGAGATCTCAAACTGACTATTAATACAAACGAAACTGAAAAAAGTGATGATAAGACGAAAATAACCACACAAAAACTATGACCACGGTAAACAAAGCCATGAGAAATAAACATGACGAAGTCTTTGAGAAACCATGTGATACTATCTACTAAACCTATCTACTATTAGTTACCTGCCTGCCCATTTTATTTTTGCCAACCCTGTGCGTTTATCCCAATTCACCCCATTTGTGTTCCACATCACCCCGGAATAAGTCTAAATAGGGATGGCATATATTTTCGTCAAAATAATAATGATTATCGTGTCTTATGAAATTAATATCATATTATCTTGAAGATTTTGCTACCGGAGATAATATGATAGAGTTTTCGATGTGCTATTCAGACTAGAACATAGACCGTTTGAATATTTTTTTACCAAAATACCTATAGTTACTACTCAGTCGTTACATTCATCCCCGGTTGAGGCTGCTTCCTTACTACAAAATAATGTTGAAAGGTGTAATGATGTATTTAAATTCAAACATATTAATGTAGACACGATTGTTAAGACTTTTAAATTGCTTAATATTAAAAACACCGAGGATCTTTGGGGAATATCAACAAAAATTTTAACTTGTATTGTTAGTTCAATTGCCCCATACTTGGTCGTTATTTTTAATATGAGTGTTGATGAAGGAGTTTTTCCCGACGTAATGAAATATAGTAAACTGATACCTTTGTATAAATCCGGCAATAAAAGTGATCCTACTAATTACAGACCAATCTCAATACTTCCCGCTCTTAGTAAAATCTTTGAAAAAATTATTCTTAATCAATTACTGACTCATTTTAATTTGAACGGTCTGCTTCACAGTGAACAATATGGCTTCACTAAAGGCCGTTCCACCACAGATGCAGGGATAAGGCTCTTAAAGCATATTTTCGATGCTTGGGAGAAGTCACAGGATGCTATTGGTGTTTTCTGTGACCTATCAAAAGCATTTGACTGCGTTAGTCACGAAACATTAATTTCTAAATTACAACACTACGGGGTTCATGGGAAAGCTCTCGATCTAGTCTTCTCGTATCTCAGTAACAGAATCCAGAAAGTGGATATAAATGGAGTTAAGTCATCTGGGTCTCTCATTACAATGGGTGTTCCTCAAGGTTCAATTCTGGGGCCATTCTTGTTCTTGGTGTATATTAACGATCTTGCCTTTTTTGTAAAGAACTTATGTGATATTGTTTTGTTCGCTGATGATACGTCACTTATTTTTAAGACTGACAGAACTAAGAACAATTTTGACGATGTTAACAAGGCAATCGCGCTAGTTCTTAAATGGTTCACGATCAATAATTTAGTGCTAAATTCTAAAAAAACTAAATGTGTCAAATTCTCGCTGCCCAATGTTAAAAGAGACCCCACAAATTCATGTATTTTAATTAATAATGAGGCTATAGACCAGGTAGATTCAACTATATTCCTGGGAATTAATTTAGATTCAAAATTACAGTGGGGTCCTCACATATCATCTTTAACTGGAAGATTGAGCTCTGCAGCTTTTGCTGTACGTAAAATCAGACAGTTTACTGATGAAGCCACTGCAAGATTAGTATATTTTAGTTACTTTCACAGCATTATGTCATATGGCATTCTGTTGTGGGGCAAAGCCGCGGATATTCAATCAGTGTTCGTGCTACAGAAGAGAGCAATTCGTTCGATATATAATATGAAAACCCGCGATTCTCTCCGGGAACGGTTTAAAGACATCAGCATTCTTACAGTGGCTTGCCAATATATATATGAAAACTTATTGTATGTTCGTAAAAATATTAACACGTTTACTAAAAATAGTGACGTGCACAATTTCAACACTAGAAATAAAAATAAACTGAATGTACCAAGATTTCGGTTGCAGAAGGTTAATGGTTCATTTATGGGGAACTGTATACGCTTTTATAATAAGTTACCAGAAGGAATAGATCAATTATCCATGCAAAGGTTTAAAATTTATATCAAGGTTAATCTCATCAAGAAAGCCTATTACACTGTTAATGACTATGTTAAAGATAAAAATGCATGGCCTCAATGTCCCCAGCTCCATGATAATAATAATTAACGTGAATTTTATGAATTATTTTGTTCGTGTGTGTTAATCTATATATTGTATGTTTGTTAATTTATATGACTGAAAAAAGGAATTTGAAAAATAATAAGTTAAAAAATGACATCCCCGTAGAGTTTCTTGGTGCTGTCTTCTCTAACGGGCGTATTCCGAAGCACTGGTAGAGTCAACGGAGTTTCCTTTTCCTGTCCAGAATCTTGGTACAGTGCTTGAAAAGGAAACATCCCTTTTTCAAAATCAAACCATAATCAATTACTGTTTAATTTAATGTATCATACTTTATGTTTTTATGATTCTCTTTGTTAACGAAAATTAGCTGTTTTGACTTGTATAAGTGCGATTTAATTGCCTATTTACAATAAATGCTTTGACTTTGACCAATTTTAGCGTGAAGTTCGACTTTGTGCCTATTCACCCCTGTTTACGGTATGCACTAATATAATACTGTAGGTACCTACCTACTGCAGATGCAAACCAATCTTGACATAATAGAATGTCTCACGAATGATATAACGTGTATTAAATTTATCCGACTTATAGGGGTAACCAGCTAACCAGCGATCTTGACATTTTTAAATGTTGCACGAATGATTAGAGCTACACCTAAATAACGTGTATTAAATTTATCTGATTTATACATTGCAGTAATGTGTTGTTTCTTACGGGTATACGCTATTGCCAAGTCTATTTCTTGATACTACGTTTATGCCCTTATTACTTTTTAGGTATCAATATTTGTACCAGAAAATATCGATATTGGTTCGTATTGTTGCATAATATAAATACGTACGAGATCCGATGTTTCATATCGTAGTCAAAGCAAAAAAAAACTACACTGTCATATTTGTTTATCTAATAGTCTGTGGATCTTGTACTGTCTGTGGCTCTTGATCAACTATATAATATGTGTGGTGTGGACTTGTGGAGTTTTGGCGGGAATCCGATAGTGAGACGTTGTTGATTTTGTATTATTTTCTCAAACTTGTGTTTCTTCGAGTGTTAATGTGTAATATTGGTGGAATATTAATCATTAAGAGTTCGTTAACGTGCACGAGTGCAGGCGAATGATATAAACTCAAAAAACGTGTCATTTCGCATGTTTTCCAAAATTCCCAGGAAGTTTCAGTAAAGCATCCACTACTTTACTGAATCGTGACTTTGACGATGTAAATAATTGACTTGACTACTTGACCACGATTGCTATAATTGCTGTGACTTTCTTAATATGAAATTAAGAAATACTTAAATAATAAAATACTTGACACTGGCTAAATGCACAAACCGTGCAAAGCCATAACTAAAAAAAAAACTTTATCTGTCGGAAGTGTCAGATAGTTATATCTGTGGACTGTGACTGTTACAGTTCAATTTTTCCGAACGGGCTAGATTCACTCAGTAATTTTGACAGTCACAAGATTTTTTTTTTTTAATTGCACAATTTTTTTGTCTGTGCAATTTCGGTCTTGCAGGATTGTGTATGTGAATCCCGCAAATGAGTGAAAAAATGGAATATGAGTTCATTTGTTCACTCACTTACTCATTAGGATGATATACATATCCTGTGGTACAGACGATAAATGCTGCAAATTTACATACGTGTGCGTAATTTAGTTTGACGTCTTATGCATGTGTGCACTTTTTTGACATTTATAATGGTTTGTTTTGGCTATTCTTACGCAGTAAGGCGTATTACCAACATAAGAGCATTCTTGTCAGAAAACAGCAGCTCTAACAACATTGGAATAGAGACTATTATTGTAGTCTTAACAACTTTACGATAATTTGCTACGTGTGGTATATATATAATAAAATTGTGTACAGTGTATATGTGTACACGATGAATGCAAATAAAGAAAGAAAACGTAGTAGGTAGGTAGGTACCTACCTATCTTTTTTGCGTTTTATTTTTCCTTACAAAGAATATTAATAAATTGTCTAGATAGGTAGGTATGGTATAGTAATAAATTGTAATAAAAATGTATCTTATACATTTTTAGATTAGGTAAGGCTGACACAACATCTTATTGACAACAATCATAATATTTTGATCATCATTTGATATTATTGTGACGTCGTAGTTGAAATGTTTAATGGCTAAGTAGGTACCTACTGTATAATGAAATAAGGGTTTACCTACCTACTGATAGGGACTGATATCGATATTTCCAAAATATAGGTGTTTGCTACGGAAATGCTGATAATGCTATCGATATTTAGCTAAATATCGGTACTTTTATAGGTACCTATTTGTCTTTTACTGGTATAATGGTATCGATCGATACCTATGTACTCATATCGATACTTTGAAATAATGTACTTACTTACCTACCGACATTGAAAGCGATGCGATGTTTGCCAGAATAGGTGCCTACCTACCTATCCTATAGTTCATTGATCATTCCACTCACCACCATAGGTACGTTTAATTTCATATTCCGTAAGTCCCGTACTTAACAACTTTGACCTAATCAAACATCATAAAATCAGTCCAGCTGTTCTGAAGTTATAAATGGTGTAACTAGCACGAATTTGTTGATTACAATTTTCGTACATGAACTAATGTTTTAAAAACAAATGCACAGACCTACCATTCTAGGGGAGCGGAGGGTGAGAGGTAGGTCATGGCAGAGGCTTATTTCGGAGATCCCCTAGACCATGTGCAGGATTTCTGGGTTTGCAGAGTAGATTATACTTAACACTAAAAATATTAAAAAAACCGGACACATTATGTGAGCAGTTTTCAGAAATAAAACAATTTTTTTACAAGTAGGTGCATAATTTAAATTTTATTGCAGTATCATATCAAAATAAACAATCTCATAACTAATCTTTGTAACCAAGGAGTAGTAAGTAAACTAGTTGGCTGCAAAATATATTCACAAACAATTAGTTAGGTAGGTACTAAAATTGTGTTTTCATTATTAGATACTGTACCTTCCTCCTTAACCCGGGCTTAGAACCGGAGTCATAAATGTTAAATTATATTAACATTTATGTGGCGGAGTTACACAGTCATAATAATTTGTCCCTTATTATCATAAACATACATACATACACCAAGTGAAATGCATGCAATAAATATTATAATAACGTACCTACTAGGGCTTTCATCCCGGGAATCTCGGTCTCGAAAATTTCGAGATTCTCGACGATTTTTGGCATTTTCGAGACTCGAGACTTTCAGGTTTACAGTCCCGGGAATTTCGAGACTTTCGAGACTTACTTCAACAGTACTAAAACTCGTTACGAGCACAAAATTCTACTAAATCAACCATAATTTTCATCAGGTTTGGTACCATCAATGGGCGTGACAACAACAACACAAAATAAAGTTAATTCTATGCATTATGTAGTAGATTTATTCGGAAATTTTCTGTGCATAAGGTATTGTGCATAATAACTGCGACAGATAAATAAAAATATAAAATTCACCGCTTAGACTTTTTACAATAGGGAACCGATCAACTACCTAGATTCCTGAATGATAGTCAGCCATTCCATCGAACAGCTAGGCCAATGGTGTATGGTATTTTTTACCTATACTTACACAAATATTGCTTGTTGGCGCCATATTGACAGTGAGTGCATTTCAGTGATAGGTGTTAGAAATGGAACTAACTAAACTTAAATTACTTGGTCAGGGAAACAGTTAATCGTTCTTCTTCTTTTCGTGTCAATAGTCGTAACTCACAGGACCTTGGCTAGAAATGTAGCCAAAGTCACCGCATTGTCTGAGGCTGCGGTAAGTTCCTCTATTGTACAGGATGTGGGACACCAGGAGCATGACAGCAGGTGAGGCATGGTTTGTCTTGGGGCTCCACAGTTGCATTGCTCGTGTGATTGGTCTATGAAGCCCCATTTGGCTAAGTTGTGCCTGCATCGGCCAACTTGGGTCCGGAGGCGGTTAAGAGCTTTCCATATTGGCCACTGCAGGTAATGACCAAGTGGGAGTCTCTGATGGCTGCATCGTTATCATACCGAGATATTTGCCGAGCTGATTGATTGAACGGCTGAATACCATTCAAGAAGCTAGTTAAATAGCGCCGTTTAGTGAAAAGGCTAGGCTGTTAATTAAACGGCTGATTAAACTAGTTACCTGCGTGCAACACATAGGTGCATAAACAAGATTTACTACAATCACGTTAATATATTAATATTAGATAGGTACTGTGCCTTCCTCCTTAACCCGGGCTGAGGACCGGCACCATAAATGTTTAACTAACATTTAATGTGGCGGAGTTACACAGTCATTCGTCTCTTATATAACAATTTACTCAGCAAGTACATGCATATTTCATACACCAAGCGTAACGCATGCAATAAATATTATAATTAATAAATAAAAATATTATACCTACCATTTAGATAATATTATTTACAAAATTTACAAAATGTACATGTACAAAATAGTATATTTACAAAACTCATAATAGCGGAGCTACACAGTCATTCGTCTTTAGCCTTAGTTAATTTCACTCAACAATGACATGCATATGCATGCTTAATACACACAGCATATAATATGCAATAAATGAATAAATAATTATTATACAATTTAGACTTTAATTACAAAATGGTAAGTAATTTACAAATACTTATAATTATAACGGAGTTACACAGTCATTCGTCCATTATATACCATCTCACTCAAAAAGGACATGCATAATATTATATTTTCATACACCAAGCGTAATGCATGCATAAAATATACAAACAATCGTTATACTTGATAATATTATAGTCACACCGGAGTTAGTGAAAGCTGAACGCGAACATAGCTGAAAAAAAACGTGCTTTAATAATGTGACGTGCTCATAATAGAGTACCTTGCGTTGTATCTGCCACATCCTCATCCGCTAGAATCTGCAACAGTTAAACATTTTAGTAACACCCTAACAATTTAGATATATTATTTACAACTACTTAGGTATACTGTACAAAATGATTTATTCAAAGCAGCCCACCTCAAATACTTTGCCACTCTGAGAATCACAACGTGAACACAAAAATGTAAGAGGATCACAATTTTCAATCTTCAAGCCTCTCCTTTCAAGGCATCGTTTATGAAATCTATCATTACAATTTACGCATTCTATCAAATCTTTAATATCACCAGATTCTCGACAATAGCAATATACTATTGCAAAACACTGGTTAATGGGTCTAGAAGAGACTTGTCTAGTATAGCTACACGGGAACTCGCTAAAACATCGCGAGCTAAGACACTGCAGCAAATGTTCCCGCATTCTATAACATTCAAAATGTGCAGTGCTTGGGTCTTTAGCAGAGCAAATCATTTTGGCGAACGCTATGGCGAATACACCACAGTCATTTGAGTTTGGCTGTTTATGGACGTCGTGAATTTTAACATGAATCATTGTTATTTCTTTGTAAAGTCTACTTAAACTACTAGCAATTGAAATGATTTCAGGGCTGATTTCTTTGCTAAGAGAATCATATAAATCAAGAACCAAAATATTCTTTCTGATATGGCCCGAAATGCAATTCCAGTGATTACCATTAACATGACAAATTTGAACAAATGGTATTGAGCAAGGTTTAAACATTGGAGGAACGGCAGAAGCAAAGATTGGATTTTGTAATCCTCCCACGTCTGTGTGTTCACTTTTAATAAGAATAGATGCAGAGTTGATAATCTCGTCATCTAACCACGAGTTACTAGTTAGTATTTTACTGTGATTTGGATTGAAAGGAATGTCATCGCGAACATTACCACTAATTCTATCATCAGCAACACACTGGACAGAATTTGAGCATTTTTTGTTACGAAATTCTTTTCGTACAACATGGAAATAATCCGTAATGCGTAATTTACGTTTAAGACGTTCTGAAGGTTTTGGAGCTCGACGCTTTTGCCCTATAGCAGTAAGTTTACTGCGACCTGGACCTTTAGTTCTTATAGAAATAGGCAACTTGTGGATTTTCTGTTGTCTGTCAGTACTGGGTGTCTGGACACAATTTTTATTTAGATTGGACTTTATGCGATAGATCGGAACTCGACTGCGGTCGCTACCTAAATTGAGGTTTTGTCTGTCTGTAGTCAATGCCTGGCCACAGGACTTATTTGATTGTATATCAGTACAAGGTAGAGGAGAATCGGTTTTACTATCAAGATTTGACACATGACCTGACCATTGCTGCACTAAATTCTGAATCACGCCTAATCTATAACCATATTCAGAAGGTTCTGAGGTTTTCAGAATTTCTAGTAAAGTGTTGCAGACCAGTTTGCTCTCTAGAAACCTTTCAGTCTCTTGGTTACATGGTAACTGTGGGACTTTAGGAGCTAATGTGGAAACAGGGCAACGACACTTTGCAATGCTTTCTAAATAATGCGACTTGGTCCATCTTTGAGGAACTAGCGCCTCATCAAAAATATCTAAGTTCAGATATGCCCGCACTGCAAACATGTGAGCACAAGGTAGATTGTATCTGACGAAATAGCTACAACTGCACGCGATAGGAGTGGTAAGAGCAACGCGGTGGGGAGGAATAGCTACTGTATAACTGTAACAGCCAAGATCCGGTCGTCTGCTAATTGCATTTACGCCTTGTACTCCAACACCTTCAGATATCTGACTAATTATCTGTTTATAAGCAAAATACGTAGCGGTCTTTGAAACGCGGTCTGTGATAGCTAATGGAACATCAGTGAACGTTAAGTTCCGGTAGGAGGAGTCTTTGAAGGCAGCAACGAAAAATGTATCCAACATATATAGCAAGTGAGATTTTAAGCTACTGTAAAACTCATCAAGAGCTGCGTACTTTCTGATGGACTGTTTCAGCTTCTGATTTAAAGACTCTAATCTGTTATTTGTGGAATCTCCCAAGTTATAAGTACACATACGACTGTACATGGTCCAAGAATCTCGACAAGAGTGCCATCTAGTCAGAAACCTGTCTACAATATTGTACGCAATAAATGCAGAGCTGAAGATCTGGAGTGTGCTGTCGTATGCCACTTCACTGGTAGCAAAAGCCATTTGCTCAAGCAAACATTTACAATTTTGGTACAAAGACTTGGGAACATTTGAAGAATGAACCAAATCTTTGAAGCTCTTCAAAACGTGAAACAAGCAAAGCTCATGCTTTGCTTGAGGCATGAACTTTTTGAGGGCGGTAATTTCTACTAAATCTTTGTCTGTCATGAATGATTTCGTACTTGCAGATGAAGGATTATGTTGGACAAAAAAATTTACAAACGATTCTACTACATGTTTGGACTCCTGTGCTAGAAGTCCAAAAGCAACGGGGACTGAGTGGTTATTACCATCTACTGCCAATATAATGTATAAAGGCATCCTGCAATTATTAAGACAATATGTGCCGTCTATAAGAATGTGGTCCGGATATTGTGCAAAATATGAAACCATCCATGAAAATTGAAAATATATTAGCTGTGTTACATCTCCAGCAGTCAGGGTTTCTAGAACCATACCCGGATCAGACTTGACATCGTTTATAAGAGAATCTAAAAACCTATCTTGATCGGTCCGATGCAGAGCACCGGATTGCAAATTTTGTTTATTTGTATCATTCCTAAGAGTTTTAGTACTAACACCTATACCATGCTCATCCCTCAGAAAGTCTTTTACTTTAACTATGGGAGTGTTATACTTCATAAATAAAGCAACACTATCTTTAATCGGTTCAGAAGAGTCTTTGGTTTTGGTAATACTAGTATGTGAATCCGGATCCACACGTACACGTGGTACAATATAATCTAGACTCCGTAGCCCCTTGTTAGTGGAATACTGTTGGAATGTATCCTTATCAACTGGGTGTCCACAGTGATCAACAACTAACGATTTAATAAGGAAAGCTTGATGTTCCTTACTGTATGAGATGAGGATATGAGCCGGACACCCTATTTTTGCACTCCTCTGGAGAGGACGCAATCCCGACGACATACTATGATGAACACCTTTATGAGCACAAACAAATCGAACACTTTGATAACCTAATTCGGTGTGTAAATTTGTGTTGTTGCTTTTGTTATAAGCGGGTATAGTTCTAGATCTGTCAATAATAAACACAGGACTGTAGGTGGCCTTTATAAAATTTTCATATTTGTCAGCAAAATCATTCCAAGAAGCAAATGTCATACCTTTGACAATGTGCGATGCTATACCCACATCTACAAAAAAAAAATAACATGCTTTAAAAAACAACATGCAACCTCATGCAATTTGTATGAATTTGTGTTAGGGTGAAACTTAGGGCCGTATTAATAAATCAAACTTAACTCTGAGAGCTATCTTCAGTGTGCACTTGCTCTTTCGTTCTATTTAATATATATACATCTTACGTTGTAGATTAGGAACAGAAACTTACATGATCTCTGGCAAATTAATAAATGACACTCAGCGGTGAAGTGCTATCCGATTATGACACAATTGGCACATACAAGACAGTATCTAGTAGCCAGTGCTACATCTCAATATCCATTTATTAAATAGCAACGATTTCAAGATGTAGATTACATTTTGAGTGTGGATCAGCTGATAGCGCACTTGGTAGCGCTATTAAGGTTCTTTTATTAAACTTGCTTTAAAATACATTTACGCACCCTAAATATAAAAAATAGCGTAGGTAACAAATGAAGTAAATTTAGTCACAGTTATTAAAATCATGAAACTTTGAATAAACTATACAAAATAGCTAGAAGTGTATCAACACTGTAAGTATAGATAATTTTACATAGGTAAGTACTTACATACATACATACGCTCGAAAAACAATACATAACCCTCCTTCGGCAGTCGGGTAATAAATATTTAAGGGGGCTCCCATACAACAAACGTGATTTTTTTGGCGTTTTTATAGATAATGTTATGGAAACCTTCGTGCGCGAATCAGACTCGTACTTGGCCAGTTTTTATAATAAAGCTATTCTATATTTTCACTGTAGGTTATACCTTAGTTCGATAGGTATATTCAATATATTAGGTTCATATTTAACTTACCAAGCTTAGCTGTAAGCAATATTATATTACATCTGTAAATGCATTATGCATACCTACCTATATATAATTAATACTAATAAATATAAAAAAATATAACATACATAATGCTTTTGAATTATTTGTGAAGAACTTCGATGTTGCTAAGCATTTGATACTGCAAGCTCATCAAAATAAGCCCACACACCAATCTATGAGAAGTTACCATACCGAAAACCCGCTTTAACAATTATCACCTGAGGGGAATTTCTATCCAGAAACCCCCTTTGCATGCTTTTTAATTATGTACCTGAAGAGGATGATTGCACAGAAACCTCATAGCTTTAATTTTATTATAGAATATAATAAGTTTTCAAGGTAGGTGCCTACTAGATAATTCTAATATTGACCTCTCAAACATTCAACCAACCTTAATAAAAGAAAAGAAGCTGATGGGAAAGCGTTATAACAAATTTAGCTCCTCCTCCAGCATTTCAACCAACTAATTTCCACCTACCTCCATTGTTTTTTTTTTTACACAATTATGTAACAGAAATATTTAAAATAGTAAGGTTGGCTTACCATGTTCTGTAGGAACAGGACCATCCTGTAATAAAGACATATTAATTTAGTTCATAATACAAAACATTATATTCTTGACAAATTGTTATAATTATGTTAAACATAGGTGTACAATAGCTATTAATACCCTATAAGTAGGGATACCCTATTTTTAAATTAAAGCAAGATTGCAGCTCAGGAATTTGTATGATATTATATGATTGTATCATAATAAAACTATAACTGCAATTCCAATACACACGCCACTTAAGTTAAACAAGGGTTTAACTTAAGATATATAGCTGCATACTATATACGGAATTTATAATTTTGAAATACCTCGACATTTCCAGCCGAGTTACATCTACAGATGTCACGAGATGACAGAGTCTGAGTCTTCTCGTTATACCTGTTTTTAGCTAGTTAAAATGTTGAAAGATAGGATAGCATACATCTCAATTTATAGTCGCAACAACAAAAACATTAGCCACAGCAACGTGTGGCAGTGTCTGCTAGTATTATATCAAACAAAGTTGTGTTAAATTACACCATTTACAACTCGACAACAGGTTCTTTACATCCAAGCAAGTAATAGGTAATAACTATTTATCAACATCCGACATAAAAGAAATGCCCATAAATAGTTAACGCAAATGAAAATTTCAATTACATAGTAGGTACATAGTCTACATGCAATGGCAAGCAAACTCCTGCCTACACGCACCACCCTACATGCAAATCAGCTCTGCAAATTGGATATTGTAATATAATTAGTTACGATCAGTGAGATCAGCTAAAAACATCTTAGGCCCATGTTAATAAATGAACCTCAATAGCGCTACCAAGTGCACTACTTGCTGATCTACACTCAAAATGTAATCTACATCTTGAAATCGTTGCTTATTAATAACTGGATATCGAGATGTAGCACTGGCAACTAGATACTGTCTTCGGACCTCAGTATCCTTTATTCTGCGAATGTGATGGGATGGGCGCATACCGCCTAAGTATAGTAAGTAACTCACGGTCACGATTGCTTTCGAAAGAGACATCACGGAATCCACAGGGACCAGAAGATAGCACAGGGACAGAAAAATAGCAAATATAGCAATGCACTGAGTTATAAAACAAAATACAAATACATTTTAAAATAACAAACCGACGTCGCGTCGCGTCCTCGGTAGGGTTGCCAGATTATCAGCACTAGCAAAGCAAATTAGTAAAGCAAGCTCAATACGCCTAATTTTGCCTACCAAGTAGCCTAAATAGCCTAATATATTTATTATGCACAGGTATCCTAATTTTGCCTAACATTTTGATAAAAGTATACACAAAATCAAAAAAATCTAAAAACCCGCTTCCACGTGCCACGTTGAGTATTTTGAACCTTATTGTCTTTGCCATTGAGCCTATATTTATGCCAAATAAAGAAGATGCGCAAAAACAGCCATCATGTTAAAAAAATATGTTTACCCGCATATTATAACTATTACTTTACTCTTTAGTAAATAATTAGGTAGGTCATCAATCAACATTTCATTGCAGAGCACCACCGTATTTAGGCAATTATCCCAGGGCGGCGCCACTTAATTTGGCGGGGTAGTAGAATAGAAGAAAGAAAGATTGTTTTCTGGTGTTTATACGCGTTTGTCTATCTCTATCTCATTCCTACAAATAGTGAATGCAATACCTAGAAAAAATTAAGCAGCTTCGAAAAAATCCTGAGGTAGCTTAAATCGCCCGTTCGATTTTTTGGTCTGGAAGTAGTCTAAATAGCGATAATTCCCCTAATCTGGCACCACTGGCATCGATCGGTAGCGGTACATATACTGTAGTCCACAATAGGTACCCCTAGCGCTGAATGAAGTATTAACAGGTAATACAATTCAATGACAAGTAAAAATCCTATTCACGGGGTTACGTAGTGGTTGTCGGTCTACTGTATTATTATTATTACTACTTTACTTCATTCTTTTTTTTTATCTGTGTTACTGCGTGTATTTAGTCGCAGCCCAATTTTTCGTTTGATTTGTGAGACTTTGCGTCACTTTTCTTGTGATTCGATTTTGATAGATTTTGTTTCCGTATACCAGTATACCTACATAAAGTTACTTACTCTATCTATTCTATTTAGGTTTTTATTGGTACATACATGTTTTACTAAAATGTCATTGTAATGTAACGCCATTTCTTTATTTCCCATGTATGATACCAAAAGTGTCCGTTGCGTTCATTACAGGAAAGCGTCTCTTGATCTTGATATTGGACTCTGCTACCTACCACAATGTCTAGCACATCGCAGAAGCACAGGAACTTTGTTGCGGAGCCTATGGGAGAAAAACCTGTTACTGATTTAGCAGGCGTTGGTGAAGTTTTAGGAAAACGGCTAGAAACTGCGGGATTTGATAAGGTAAGTAAGATAGTAAATGAGCGTTACTTGAACTGACGAATCTGACGATGCATGTGCGCGAAAAGGGACGACAAATCAAACAATGCTTGGTTGTGCTATGCAGATAGGACCCTATTTCGTCACCCACTTTGTAGTTTGTAGCTGGTCCCCACTTCCACTTTGTACCTACATAATATTTATAATTTTGACATATCCCGACGTTTTGTCCCAAGTTTATTTATTTATTTATTAAAATAGTATGTACAGCCACATCGCACACATTAACACTAGTAACATCAACTGTGGTCACAAGAAGACTCAAGTAATATATTTTCTGTTTGCGAAAGTTTAAGAACTTCAGGTACAACAGTCCCAACTATCTAAAGTCTCTACTTTAATATTCAGTTATATATCATATCTGTTTGTTAGAGAGCACTAAAAACAAACGTTAATTTTCAGGCATATGTTGTCCTCGGGCAATTTCTGGTGCTGAAGAAAAATAAAGAGTTATTTCAAGAATGGATGAAGGAAACATGCAGCGCCAACTCGAAACAATCTGCCGACTGTTACCAGTGTTTGAAAGACTGGTGTGATGAATTCTTGTACTAATACATAATTATAAATATTTTATAAATACATACAGATGAGTAATAATGTAAATATAAATTAGGCGATACACCTAAATATAATATTTTTATGTAATTTTTCAGTAAAATTTGCATTTAACTTTTCATATTTTGTTTCATTGTGATAGTTCCTTCTTGATTATTGATGTAAGTCTCTAACTCATGGTTCATCAATATGCAAACTTACAATAAGACTTTTGTCTTGTTTGTAACACAACCAAATGAATAGAATAGGTGTCAAATGACTAAATCTAAATGTGTCAATATAAATTAAAATGTTTACAGCATAGATAGGGGAAGGAAATTAAAAAGTGGTAATACCCAGTGATATTAATATAATAATAATATATTAAGTTTAATAATAGTATATATATGAAGAACTTTATTTCATGTCTTAGCATAACAAATATTACACAATATTTTATCTAATAGTAATTCCAGGGTGAATTTTTATCTCTTTGTATGTGAAATAGTCTTTGTGTAACTGTTTTCCCATAAATAAAGTTAAATATTATTGATATTCCTCATGCCATAACTACTACAAAGAATATAAAGAAAAATATAAGAACTCCAAAGACTTTGAACATGAGTGCTCTGTTTCCTGTTATATGTTGGAAATATTTCATTATTTCTCGATGTCCAGCCTCTACATTCATCTCGGCTTCTTGAATGTTAGTATCAATTCTTCCGATGGCTTCATCTTGCTCCTTCACCATGTGGGCTAGTTGTTGGAATATTCCGCCTAATTCAACTATGGTGCTTTCAATGTTATGCATAGTCTCGGCCCTCTGCTGCACATATGAATCTGAATCATCTCTCAAAGCCATCTGCTGCGTCTGCAGGGTAGAACTCTCCCCCAAATCAATGCTTACATCATCTTGTTGCAAGAGGGATGGGACTTCTTTAACCACAGGGGTCACTCTTGAAAACTGCTCACGTCTGCTGTTTTGGTGCTTTAAGTTTTCAGATCTTACTTCGAGCACCTGTAAATAGAGTACATAATAAGAGTAAATAATAACAAAGATAAACATTGCTTATCATGATAATTATATATTGACATCATATTATATTATATGTAGTAGGGTGATGGCATTTACAATCATATGGTGAAGTATACCTGTTTAAACTGATTGCTCATTGAAGCAAGTCGAGACTGCAATGCCAGCACCACACTGGAGGAGTGGCTGTGCATGCTCCGCCGCCCTCGAGGCATCTCACCAAGTTTACCAATCTGCTGGTTCAAAGAATTCAAGTCTCCTTTTATGATGTAAGTGAGCTCTTGTATTTCAGTTGGTCTATCATCAAACAAGGATTTCTTCTTAGCCACTAAAATTAGAAGTCAAAATATTATATTAGTACCTGTTCTAATTTACCTAAAGGAATGTTTCCTCCTGTTTGTACCTGATTACCTAGGAAGGGTTTTGTTTTTTCTTTTCGAGTTTAAAATTAATTGTTGTTTACTAGTTTCCACAAACTACTAATTTATGCTACTAAATATATTATACTAACAGTCCTGACAGAATGTTGTCTTGTCAAAAATAATCCTCCTTTTTGTAATTTTTCCCATATTTTATTATTTATTCTGCTATTCAGAACAGAGACAACACTAAGAAAGCAAAGATCATCAAATATCTCCAGCCGTTCTCGAGTTATAAAAGGTGTAACTAACACAACTTTCTTTTATATGTATTAAATAGGTGTAAAATTCTCAAATACAGATCATAATAATATTCAGCTCTTGAAATGGATCTTTGAAATACAGAGGCCTTAATAAAGGTGAGACGATTCGCACTAGGGAGACCAGTTATGAAGTTTGGGAAGACATCATCTAGATTTAACTTTTATATAACTTGATTATAGCCAAGCTGCCACTCTCCCAGTATGATTATATTCAAAGTTAGCAGGCAACATATTTAAACAGTTGAAATAAAGGTCCAATAAATGTTTACACTTGACAGCCTGATTTAAGTAATTGTCTGTGCACTTACCGCTAAGAGACCAAAGGTCTTTATAGACATGCAGTTTCATATAGAGGTGTTTTTTTTTAATATACTTACAATGTACATACATTCAATTTACTCACATATTGCTAGTTTCTCCAGTTTAGTATAAGTGCCTGTTATATTTCTACTGATAACTTTCGCCATGCTCATAAACTGTGAATATGTTTCAAGGACTGCAGCTTTCTGTTTATCTTTAACGGTAGGTCTCGCCAAGATTCTGTCCTGAAGACTTCGCACAGTGGAAAGAAACTCATTAGTCCTGTCCCTCGCAGCCATTACTGGTTCATAAACGAACTCTTCGAGGATGTCAAATGTTATGTCTTCTGTTGGATAGAGACCCGAAGTAACACTTTGTATACTTGTTGACGGGTTCGAGCTGTAGGGTTTAGAATAATAAGGGTTGCCTTTCTTGTCTAATTTACTGTATGAATCTAGCTCGTTTTCTGAAGGTCTTTCAGGTACACCTCCAATGTTGCGCCTCCGAGGCAGCATCGCATCCTAATCCCGGACGATGCTTTTTCAATAAGTGTCTTTATAATATGAAGGCCAAAAATAAATTGGATGCAATTTCACGAAATGCTATAAAGGTACAAAAAAGGGACTACCTATGTGGTGAGTACAACTAATTAAATATGACAGACGGACACGGAACAAAACCAAACCAACCACTTCAACGAATGTATGACGTGACGGAATTGACGGAAACAGAGAACTTATTATTTCAATTTGACAGCAGAAGATTATTTTGTTTTAGTTATGGCTTCGCACGGTTTGTACATATAGATAGTGTCAAGTTTTTTTATTATTTAAATATTTCTTAATTTCACAATCGGAAAGTCACAGCATTACAGCTATCCTCGTGGTCTAGTAGTCAATTTAATCAAATTATTCACAAAGTCAAAGTCACGATTCAGTAAAGTGGTGGTTGCTTTTGGAAAAATGTGAAGTGACACACTTTTTGGGTTGATATCATTCGTCCACACTCGTGCACGTTAACGAACACTCAATGACTAATATTCTACCAATATTACACATTAACACTCGAAGAAACACAAGTTTGAGAAAAAATACAAAACCAACAACGCCTCACTATCGGATTCCCGACTTTCCCGTTGTGAAAATATGGAATACTTTAAAATTATAATACTTGACACTAGCTAAATACACAAACCGTGCGAAGCTATAAATAAAAAATAAAAATAATATACTAAAAATATTAGGTAGGTAGGTACAGTAATACCCAACTGATATGGCTTACCGATGTACCTGCGCAGAAGATGAATTTTCAAAGCGCGGGAAAATCTATTGACCGCTATTGGTCGGCACCCGCCGCCGTCTTAGCGAGTTTAGAGTGAGATGGAACTAACAGCTGCAGTGTATTATGAACCTTATAATAGTGAGCTTAGGTTGATTGTAAGTTTTAAGCATTCTTTCGTTAATCTTCGGACCATACTTTCTTTTCTGCGCGAACGAAGATTCACGACGCGCCTTATAAGTTGGGTACTAGTATACCTACTACGCATAGTATATCGATGGTGCTAACTAGTGACTATTACGTCTTTACTAGGTATATTAAACAACCTACTAACTACCTATTTAGTCTTTAGCTTTAAATCTGAATCTGTCCGTCCGTTTGTCTGAGTGACCAGCGCAGCGTGACCAAACCTATTAGTTTCCTAATTTTTCGGTAGGTACCTACCTAGTTTTCGAGCATCTTGTAACAGCTGCTAGTAGGTAAAACAATTCAGTAGTTTTTGGTATATTTTAACAATTTTTGGTATTTGCTGTATATTTTTGTGAAGGCGGTGGCAACGCTATCATAAATTCAATTCTCATACGGGAATTCTCCATTAATGCATGTCTCTGTGTGTCGGAATGTCTTTCTAAATACGTACCAAGATCAAGTATACCTAATCAAAGCCGGAGCCTCGTTAACCTCGTTTCTAAAAATGTGAAATTATGTTGAACATTGATAGAAGCATACCTACCTACTTTATTTGCCACGATCGTGACGATGTGGTCAAAGGCGGTTAGTCTAGACCTGTGTCGATCGCTCATTTCACACGACCCGGATGTTTCGCGTCCCCTTACTCCAACGATCGAATTAAAAGACCCTATCTTATGACCTATATAGGTCTTCCCGCGATTAAATAAGTTTGAACCTTATCCTGATATAAATAAAGTCACTTTAACTCTGGCAGCGTCGAGTCGATCGTTTTTTCGGGTCGTCGGGGGTTGACGCACTTAGATAAGTTTGAACCTTATGATCATGAGGACAGGGGCGGATCCAGGATTTCATTTTGGGGGGGGCTATTTCGACAAGGTTCAAAGGTTAAAATCATAAGGGAACAAAAAAAGAAGTTAATTACCTTGTATGTTTACAAAATAAAGTTTACTCGCCTAGTGCCGCTTTTAGCAAACCTATCAATAATTTTGTCAACATCAACTCCCTGTGGATGTGTAGTAGTGCAAGCCTGCACAGCCGCTCTTCCCCTGTCCGCGTAGGTACGTACGCAGTGCCGTCAATAGCCTTTTCTGCGCCCTGTGCGAGCTTCTACAACAGTGCCCTTGTTTTTTTTTGGGTATTATAGGTACCCTAGCTAGAGCATTTCTATGTATAGGCCTACTCAGTGGTGTAGCTTGAGTCACTGTCGCCCGGAGCGGAGTTATAATTTGCCGCCCTTTTGTTAAAATTATAATGTTGGTGTCAGTGAGCAAAAACGTAACGAAATGAAAAAATTAGCGAAAAAAATGTATTTCGAAACACATTATCATTCCTCTCTAATTGTATGTACATACTATCTGATCTTGTTTTACATTTAGGCTAAAATTAAAAGTAAACAACATACATCCAGCACACAAAACGCAAAAATTTTAAGGGGTATTTATCAGTGTGCTGAATGAAATACAATTCCAAATATAAATGCGCGAGCGTAGCGAGCGCTGAAATTTTTTTGGGTATTTATCAGTGTGCTGAATGAAAAACAATTCCAAGTATAAATGCGCGAGCGTAGCGAGCGCTGAAATTTTTTTGGGGTATTTATCAGTGTGCTTAATGAAATATAATTCCAAATAGAAATGCGCGAGCGTAGCGAGCGCTAAAAAATTTTTGGGGTATTTATCTGGAGCAAACCGAAAAAATAATAGTCCTGCCTGGTCTGGCCATTTAATTCTTGCGGTCCCCAGAGTCTACGCCCTGTGCCTGGGCACCGGTGGCACCGCCCTATTTACGGCACTGTACGTACATATGCAGCCATGTTTTTAAGCGGTGTAAAGTGGAAAAGGACCTTTCGGAAGTGGCAACTCTCACTGGCAATGTAGCTAAAATAGTTATGTATTAGCGTTCTACTTGCAGGGCGGCGCGGCGGGCCGAGCGCCTCGTCCGCCCGCGCGCCCCGCTACTGCTTGCTTGGACACCGTTGCGTCATTATTATTATTACCTACTAACTTCATTCTTTATTTTAGTTTATAATAAAGACATCCGGCATTTTCGACTTCACTTCATGATTGAGTAGGTATGTATGCTGTGTAAAAAAAGTACACCTGAAGACGAGTCGAAAATGTGATGTAATTCCTGGGTCTTCTGGGGGGGGCCATGGCCCCCATGGCCCCCCCCCCTGTATCCGCCACTGCATGAGGATACAGCCACTTTAACTCCGGCGGCGGCGAGTCATTCAAACGATAGACACTTGCTGAAACGCGATCGTATCTTTCTGGCTCTCAAGGGCCGCTGCTGGAATACCCATATCTTAGGAATTTGGCAGCAGATTTTTCTATTTAAAGGTGGTAGCTAGCATGGCGGGTACTTTAATATGTACACTGCCTGCCAATAAGGGTTTTAAAGATGTTTTCCTTCATCGGAAGCTCAAGCTCAGTTCATATGAGGTTAGCTGGATTCGAAATTACGTCTAGTGGCGTGTGATCCGAAAATAGAACCAACTGAGTTATCATCAATACAAAATATAGCAATATTATGTATTATGTCATCATGTTAAATGTAAATGATGATTCACACTAGGTAGGTAACTTCAAGATTGGTAGAATATATAATTTTAAAATAAATAAATGTACCTAGGTATAGTAGTACCCAACTGATATGGCTTACCGATGTACCTGCGCAGAAGATGGATTTTCAAAGCACAGGAAATGCTATTGACCGCTATCGGTCGGCAGCTGCCGCCATATTAGCGAGCTTAGAGTGAGATGGAACTAACAGCTGCAGTGTATTATGAACCTTATAATAGTACTCTTAGGTAGATTGTAAGTTTTAAGCATTCTTTCATTAATCTTCGGACCATACTTTCTTTTCTGAGCGAACGAAGATTCACGACGCGCCTTATAAGTTGGGTACTAGTATTGGTGATCAAACGAACTTACCTGTAAGTGATGTTCGATCATAATTATATGAAGACCTCATCCTTCCATGATTAACTATGTAGTATCGATCTCCATACACGCCAATTACACGAATTTCAAAGCCAAAACAAAATTTATTAAAATTTTAGCCTATTTTGTCTATGTCATAGACAATACCCCAATGGCAGCCCTTCAATCATGTCATTTAGTTCAAAGCCCGCCAGTTCCGAATTTCTATATCTCTTTGGGCCAATGTGACTCTTATCTTAAGAATGAGTATATATGAGTTACCTGGGGAGAGAAACTCGGGTGGGACCGATCATGGAAGGATGAGGTCTTCATATAATTATGATCGAACATCACTTACAGGTAAGTTCGTTTGATCACCAATTATACTTCAGACCTCATCCTTCCATGATTAACTATGTAGGATGTTTAAAGCATAAAAGGTTGTAGGAGATATAGAAATTTAATTCTGACAATATCCCCTATGTCTATAAGATATACCTCTTATATATGTCTTTACGACAAGAATCATTTCTAAATTACTTCCATAAGTAATTGTTACTCTATCAAATTCAGTCCAATTTAATTCTCATTATTACACATCCTAGGTAGGTATTAAAAAGTGTGAACATAACCATACCATACCACTGTCATCTAGGTATTTACAAAACCTTAATGTAGTTAATATCAATCATATCAAAGGTAGGTATAAGTACCTAATTATTTTAAGGTAATATACAGCCCCAACTGTTAAGCAGCGCTTTAACTATACATAACAATCTCATCATCATCATCATCAGCCTCGCCACACCAAACAACAATTTGCCACTTGCATCCACCTGTTGCCTGCGACTCTTTTGATGTTGTAGGCCTCCTACTAGAGGGGCCGATGACATCATAACAATCTAGTTTGTGATAAATAAGAGGAAAAGGTACAATTATTATACAACAATATTACCTATAATATTACAGGTCCATCTCACTGGGTCATACGAAAATTACAATAAACCTACCTACATAGGTAGGTACCTCCATATTCTTTGTAACCCTCCGGAACTTACTCCAGCAACTATCTCTTAAACTGCAGAAGAAGCATGCCTTGTACTATTCATGTGCCATAACACGACTGTGTTAATGCCACTTGCTTTTAAGGTTCCCTTAACCCAACAGCCTAATGTCAAAACAGATGAAAGAGGGTTTTTGAAGCTAACATAAAAATAATAATGCACACTATGTACTTGCTGGACAGACATCAGGTTGATCTTGGAAGAAAGAAATCTCTACCACCGGTTGGTATGTCTACCTGGACCTGAAGATTTTATTATTTCAGGGATTTTTAATTTTACACTCAGACTATCTTTTTCCAAGTTAGATTGTCCTATTAAGTCTGGATGGTGTCCTGTTATTAATGCTATTAAAGGTACTTAGGTATATAATGGATTTTCTACTGAGCTCAAGTAACAAGGCCTTGTTTCCATATGCCTCTAACAATCGTTTGACAATAACATTAGAACAAATATGTCAACCTATATGTATATCTAGAGCTACAACAGCTGCTTTCAGTCTGAGGTCCTGTATGCTGCCCCTCTTTTATAATTTCTCAATGAGAACTGTAAGAGTACCTATAGCCAAAGCTCTTGTCTCAACATACCTAATCTCTATTAAGTATGTAAGTTGCAAAAAGCAACCAGCAATTCAAAATATGTAGGTACCTGATTTAATTAAGTATAATATATATTGCTTTAAAGTGTTACTTGAAAAGATGCCAGGCATATTTCTGATGTTTCATCCGACAATCCCTGTCTTGAACAAGTTTCCCAGACAATATATTATCTGCATTCAGGCATCTTCATCTCATCTTTGTGCAGTGGATGAGGTGCTCCAGAACCTGACAAAGGCAAAGTTTTATTAGGGGCCAGGATACTTGACATAAGTATATGTATGGCTCACAACGGGAACCAAGGTTGGCCATCCCAGTAGGGAACAACCATTATGTCTGTTGATTTTCCATTGATGATTTTAGTCAACCACTTCCATATCATATACTAAGCGGTTAAAAATAACTAGTAGGTAAGTAATATTTCATTCTTTACACATAACTAGTAAAAAGCTGCTTTAGACTGTAAATAAATGCATCTATCTCCCAATATCTGTGCCAAGGTACGTACAGAACACATGAGTTGAACTAGTGTGAACAAACATAAGTATAGGTACCTTCCTATAACTAGGTACTTATTACACCTGGAATTCTGGATGCAAAAAGATTCTTGTGTTAATAGGTATAATGTTATCGAGGATAATTCTCCCCTGACTCTACAGTAGTGAGCCTGAACTGAACATTAGCCTCAAAAGTTTATTTTGAAGAACCGTAGCATGCATAACACCATAGCTAATCTAAGCATATAACCATAGTTAACCACTTCCTTTACAAATGCTCTCTGCAATAGAGTGAAAGTGTGGAACCTGTACACAGGTATTGGTACCACCTGACCTATAAATCTAGGATATCAGAGTTCTATTCTCTATTCTTACCAAGACCTCTGTATTCTTACTATTTCTCGCGAAACATTTCAATGCTAACAAGCTGATGTTATGATAATAATAAAAAAAACCTTTAACATTGCTAGGTATAAGTTGCTGTTCCTCCTTCCATGTCCCCTTGGCTATCTCGTGCCCCCAACATGCTCCTGAACCCACCTTTAAAGAGCCCGAGAAGATTTTAAGATAAGTAAACTTATTACCGAATACTATATCTTATTGGGTTATACGATCAATCTATACTTCAATAGGTACCTACCTAGGTACCTATTTATTTATTTAATATAAAACTGTGTAAACAGTTAAAGTATGGTCTCTCCACCACCTCAAATCTTTTATGCTAGAGGGTGGAGTATCTATAATAATACTTCATACATAGGTAAGTACATTATATTGTTACAGGTAATAAGAAACACTGATTTGTATAAAGAAATCCATACAATACTGTCGGACATGACGATGTCAGTTTGCCTAAACCAGTGCCCTGAACATAATGCTGTAAGATTACAGTTTTAATAGACACAATACCTATCATTTAATTGAATTCTTCTTCTACTGAGAAAGTTTGAAGTTCCTCTTGGATGAATGAAGTATTCTATGTTCGATGTTATTAAACAACATTTTTCTCCCTTTATAACGTATTCTAATCTTTCGAACAGACTTCAAATGTGTCTTCTATAATAATATAGTTCATATAAAAAACCCTCTTCTCCTGAGCCATCACCTCTGGCTTCAAGATATTTGCAAACATAAGGGGTGATGAAGCACGCCCCAAATGGTAAGAAATTAAATTGCTAGGTTTTCCTACAAACCAGACATTGCAACCATCTTTTAAGATGTTAAAATATAGGGGCCATTAGTATGCCTCTTTGAGGTCCATTTTGCTAGGAAACAATGCGTACAAGCTGTAACTTCTAGTTGAACATGTTGCATATATTATTATATTTATGAATTTATTCAACTGTTCTAAATGATAATATTAATGATAAATATAAATGATAATAATCCTAGAAGAGCCATTCGGATTTTTAATAAACCCCATTGGTACTGGAAATAATTGTTCTTCTTTACCTAGTTCAATCGCCCCTAAGACTGATGACACAATCACTTTGCCATAAATGCCCAATTCCATTTTTGATGTTACCGCTTGAAGTTTCATCATACTGAAAGGGTTTTGTCTCAAAAGTAGGTAAG
The DNA here is from genome assembly GCA_905147375.1 of Hylaea fasciaria. Lineage (NCBI taxonomy): Eukaryota > Metazoa > Arthropoda > Insecta > Lepidoptera > Geometridae > Hylaea > Hylaea fasciaria. Next base: position 7,508,938 of record LR990201.1, read on the forward strand.
TATTTTGTAACTTTTAACCCCGAGAGAATAGGGTATCCTTACTAGCTATATTAAGCAATGAATTGAAGAAATACCTTAGTGTAGCTTAAGCCCACCTGTGGTGGGTGTAGCTGTGATAATCCCAAGGAAGAGCATTCCCTCAGTTTATTTACATTCCGCCAGGGATATTGAGGTTGGGTGTGCGTCGGTACTTCTTGAAGGAGCCGCTTATTGTTGCACCGGTGTAGATGTTGTTGTACCAGTGTTCTTGATGGGATAAAGCAGCCTTGTTATAATAATATTAAGTTTAAGAGCCCATTTTTGGGTCTAACAATCTTGACCGGCTATTGTCACTGTCTAGCTGTTTTTATTGCCTCAGTCAAATTATTCTTAGTAAGTACTGTCACTTAGAGTGAATGCGGCTTCTGGGTTTAAACTAGGAGTAACTATACATGACACATTTACATTTGGAGGATAATTTCCTACCAGTTTCCTTTCTTTCATCTTTCTCCAACCCTTAATGAAGGATGTTTTGTCAACCTTCCCCAATTCTGAATTCTGAATGAACAAGATATTGTTGTCAATGTTGTCATATTCAAATCAATCAATATATCAATACTGTTGTTGTTATGTTTGTATGATTCTCTTTGTTAACGAGAATTAGCTGTTTGACTTGTAAAAGTGCGATTTAATTGCCTATTTACAATAAATGTTTCAACTTTTACCATTATATCGTTTTGTAAATCTGTATTACAAAAAATATCAGGGTTGGACCCTCAGTAGGTACTTGACATTGGTCAATATCCCAGCATAACTATAGCACAAGAACAGCCGAGTAACCCAAGTGGTATTACTGTTCTGTGACAAAGTAGGTCACTGTCTACATACATCGTGACAACTTAACCAAATTTATATACTTATAAGTACTTCTCTGCTCCATCCTAAGCCACTTTTCAGCATAGTAGTCTAGGCACCTTTGACATGTCAGACCCCACAGGAAAGTTCTAGTCAAGGAAGTAGGTCACTGTCTACATACATCGTGACAACTTAACCAGATTTACTGTATACTTCTCCTCTCCCTAGTCAAGGAAGATTAATCCCTGGCTGACCCTATAGGAAAGCTCAAGGATTTAGTTTCTCAGCCTAGAAATCTAGGCACCTTTGACATGGCAGACCCTATCGGAAAGCTCTAGTCATGGAAGACCAATCACTGTCAGACCCCACAGGAAAGCTCAAGGATTTACTTTCTCAGCCTAGAAATCTAGGCACCTTTGACATGGCAGACCCCACAGGAAAGCTCTAGTCATGGAAGACCAATCACTGGCAGACCCCACAGGAAAGCTCTAGGATTGAGTACCGTAGAACCTTGCAACATTGCCCGCTTTTTTACTATTTTTTAAGATAGCACAAAAAGGATTAGCTTCATTCAAAATGTAAATATGCAGTTATACAAAGCGCAATTAAAGGAATGTATATATCCAAACAAATAGTCATTATGTTAAATATATACGGATAAAATTACGGTCAAAGAGGCGGGCAACTTTATCAGCCATTTCTTACAACATTGCTCACCTTGAATATTCGAGAAACCGTAAGCTCTATTGCTCTGATAATAAAATATATCTTGAGGAATGGTGTAAAGATGAAAACCCAGTTGACAACAAGCTAAAATACCTTATAGTTTTTTTTTAAATGAGGTGGGCAACTTTGTACTACCCTCCAGATCTACTTTCATACAAAGTGATGTGAGGTGCTAGGGCTGCTACAAAAGAAAAATCTTAATATTATATTTTTGTAGATTTATTTAAATTTATTATTACAAACAATGAAAAAAATATATTAAATAAGTAGGTAGGTAACTAGGTAGTACCTACCTATCAAGATATTACGTAGGTATCAATTTATACAATTATGAAAATAAAGAACAAAACTAAACTTGCACCTTGGTATGCCAAACTTATTATACCTAGTTATCTCTTTGTTCCTACTTAGTTAGGAATTGTAAATACAATTCAAAGCAATAGCTTAGGAAGTTATTGAGGTACCATAGGTACTTACCTACCTACTTAATATATTTTAGACTGCCACCATATTCTTCTCAAATTAAGTTAATACCTGGGTAGGTACCTATTATGTAATAATTACCTATTATTTATTATTATAATTAGTATGTACTTATGCAGAATTTTCAATTTCTAAAAGTGTCAACCCTAACACCATTTTTGCGGTGGGCAATGTTTCAAACTCTTTGCTGCGTAATGTCTCACTACTTTGCCCAGTTAAATTTCTTCGTAATAAAGCGACCTACAGCACAGAATAAGGAATTAAACTCATCGCCAATAAAGCGTTTTTAAGCACATGCAACTTGACTCATCTGAAACAAGTATTTTGGGAATAGCACGGTAAAATCTGCGACACGGAATTGACACCACCTTCGACTACCCCTACTTTGATGGCCGCTGTCAGGAAATTCAGCGAAGTTAGGAACAGAACTAATAGCTTGTATTGCCTTAAATATGTCTGAGATTTACCCAAACACTCAAAACTGTTGCTATCTTATAAACTAAATTTACCACGACAACTTTTGTTTATTTTTCGGGTTTTGGCAAAGTTGTACTGCAAAGGCAATGTTGTATGGTTCTACGGTAGCTGAATCGCGACGACCACATTGACATCCTTCTGCATCGTCGTCCATTCCCTTATTTTCTTCCATAATTTCGCAATATTCCTCAAAGAAATCTTTGTCTCCGCCTATCATCTTCCCAATTTCCTGAAAATAAAATTATATTAGATTATGATTTACAAAATTATTAAAAAACGCGAGTGCAATGGCGCGCACGAAAGAACGAATGACATGATTGAAGGGCTGCCATTGGGGTATTGTCTATGACATAGACAAAATAGGCTAAAATTTTAATAAATTTTGTTTTGGCTTTGAAATTCGTGTAATTGGCGTGTATGGAGATCGATACTACATAGTTAATCATGGAAGGATGAGGTCTGAAGTATAATACCTGTGATTGTAACGGAATTATTTATTCCAGCATATTGCTAGTAGTATTTGGTAAGTTTTCAACATACGTTACAGTAGTTTTGTCATTTCAAAGTTGGTCACACTGTGACTGACCTGCCTAGTGCCTGTCCAAAGAGAATAGAGGCGCTACGCTAGGCCTGTCGTAGTGTACGTTAAACATCGATAGTTTTGATTTCCGATTGTTATTGATATTTTGCCAAAAACTATCGATTGTTATCGATACTATCGTTAGTTTTGCTCCAACTTTGCCTAATTTCAAGGTTGCATAAAATGCTTTAACCTCAATGTTCCAACTACCTTCCTAAATGCTCGGTCTTTGTCTACCTACTCGTAAATACTCCAGTTTTGTCTGGGTACCTACATAAAAATGCTTCAACATTGCTTAACTTCAAGGTTACATAAAATGATTTAACCTCAATGTTCCAACAACTTACTTAAATGCTCCATCTTTGCCTACCTACTCCTAAATACTCCAATTTTGTCTGGGTACCTATAATGCTCCAACTTTGCCTAATTTCAGGGCTACATAAAACCCCTTAACCTAAACGCTCCAACTACCTGCCTTAATGCTCTATCTTTTCCTACCTACTTGTAAACGCTCCAATTTTGTCTGGGCACCTAAAATGCTCCAACTTTGCCTAATTTCAAGGTTACATAAAATAACGAATCTCAAATTTTTCGGCGTAAGTTGAAAAGTCAACTTTAACATACCTTCTAGATTTAAAATGACTAATCGCTTAGGTACATAGAGATAATACCAAAATGGGTTAGTGTTAGTGTTTACTCTGTACTAAAATAAAATGATGTGCTGCCATATTATTGATAGATTTGCTACCCCATGATTGAAAGAAGAAATAAAGATAATGCTGTGATTGATTTTTTTATACAAATATACTAATACCTATGTATTATAAAGAGGAAAGATCTTTTTTGTTTGTTTGTTTGCATTGAAAAAGCTCCGATAGTACTGAACCGATTTGAAAAAATATTTCACTGTTGGAAAGCTACACTATCCCCGGGTGACATAGGCTACTTTTACTCTGTAAAAATTAATGGTTTCCGCGAGATAGCAGTTAACGTGGGTGAAACCGCGAGGCGCTAGTTTACAAATAAAAACATTGATAAGTTAAACCAAATAACTGCCGTAAAAACAAAGTAACTCAAAATTATTAATTAGGATTCGTATAACAGTTACTTTTGGTTTAATTTGTTTTTCTTTTTTTGATACCGTATAGAGGTTAAAAAGAATGGCTACAATCAGACAAATAGCTTCAGTGAAAATTGCGGCCAAACAATTATTACATTAGGTACCTACATATTATATACATACATGTACGTTACCTACCTACCTATACAATTTAGTTTTTTGTTTGAAAGCCTTATAGATTATCTTATGTGAGTATAATTATTACAGTTTCGATAATATTAGGTAGGTATACAGGAGACGAACAACGTGTCGAATTGATAACCTCCTTTATTGAAGTTGGTAATTGGGTAGGTAAAGTTGCAACTGATAGGTATTAGGAGGTAGGCAAAGTTTATGAAAAATAGTAGATCGATAGTAGAAAATAATTGTCTATAGTATCGATAGAAAAAAACTATCGATACTATCGATGTTTAACGTACACTAGCCTGTCGGCTGGCTGTCACCTTATCTGCCTGTACGTCTTGTTTTGTTTATTTACTTACCTGCGAGATCTATCTACATCTACATGTACGATGTACATTGTGTGAATTATTGTGTTTGTGTCAAGTACCTACCTAAATATTTTGAACTAACCCTTGGAACGGATGATAAATGTTAAGCTTACTTTCATGGAGGAAATAAATACTATACCTACCTACCTACTTACTTACCTTAAAATTATCACAGTATCAGTGGGGTGAAGTGAGGCTCACTTTATGGCTTTATGCCTACAATTTATTGATAAGATAACGGGTTCTAATGCAATCATAAAAATTAGTCATTATTATTTAACTATACCTATGTATCTACTAATATACTACTCTTATTGCTCGAATCTTTGCAAAAAGCCCGACCTTTCCTTGGATATTTTATTACTGTAACACAAAATGAAGCATTCGAACATAATGTTAGACGGGCATGAATACGTTAACGGATCTTTTGCAATTGGACTGGGTCTCGCCATATCATCTAGCATATTTATTGGTTCAAGTTTTATTATTAAGAAGGTTGCTTTGAAAAAACTATCTGCATCAGGGAACCTGAGAGCGTCTGCCGGTGGATTTGCATATCTGAAACAATGGATGTGGTGGCTTGGACTTGTTACAAGTAAGCACAATATGGATAGATAATTATTAGAAATGACATTAATTGTTTGTCACACAAAGCTAATCTGTAGTTAATGTGTATTTCAGTGGGTGTGGGTGAAGCTGCCAATCTTCTAGCATACGCCTTCGCCCCTGCAGCTCTGGTCACACCACTTGGAGCACTCAGTGTGCTAGTTGCAGCAGTACTGTCTTCAAAGTTCCTTAATGAACATTTAAATTTTATTGGAAAGGTAAATCACTCTTAAATACCTATTTTTGGATGATGTGAGCCAGGAAGGCAAATTATGTTATGTACCTACTTATAAAGTTATGGTATGGTTTAATAAAGCTTATGTATTGCTTAATTATTTATTTACATGAATTATGTTTTTTAAACACATAGGTACATATAATTTACAAACAATCAATGTAAATGCACTCAGCTCAGATGCTCTGTCTAAGCCAATGATGTTATAGGCATACTGAGCAAATCCTCATACCGAGGCATGCCTAGGCTCCACATCTATATCTTCAAAATATTTTTATTGTTTACAGATTGGGTGTTTCCTTTGCATACTGGGTTCTATTATATTTGTGATACACTCACCAAAATCTGAAGAAATCAAAACATTCTCCGAATTAGTAATCAAGCTTGGTGACTATATGTTTTTATCTTATGTTGTGACAATTCTTATAATGAGTTTCATACTCAAAATAGTTTTTGTGCCGAGGTTTGGTAACACAAACATTGCAATTTACCTTTTGATGTGTTCATCAATCGGTAGCCTGACCGTTGTCTTTTGTAAAGCAGTTGCGTTGGGCATAAAGGAGACAATTAAAGGGGACGCAAATAACTTTGCTAATTATGTGTTTTGGTTACTGTTTACAACATCAGTTGTGTGCATTATAATACAGATGAACTACCTAAATAAGTCACTTGACATTTTCAACACCAGTTTGGTTACCCCTGTGTACTATGTGATGTTTACGGTGTTAGTTGTGCTTGCTTCAGGGATTCTATTTAAAGAGTGGGACCACATGAAGTTCGAAAACATTCTAGGGTGCTTATGTGGTTTTCTTGTAGTGATAACTGCCGTTTTTATGCTAAATGCTTTTAAAGATGTAGATTGTTCACTGAAAGATTTAAATTTCAATAGAAGGTACAGGAGAAATTCACAGAATTTAGAAATACAGGTTGAATCGAATAATTATATGTTAGGTAACCATAGAAACTAACATAGGTATGCAAATACATAATATAACATAAAAAAGATATGTTTAATATTGAGAAAGACATATTTACTTGTCACGATTATTTTAAGTATAATTTATTGCTAAGTTTAAAGAGTGTCTGTATTTATTATTTGATAATAAGTGAGTATAACCAGTTAGTCATCTTTGTTATGTACCAAAGTGAATCATAAAAATATTGTTTTTCATGAAAACTATTATTTATTTTAACATAATATTGTAAAATACTAGTAGAAAAAAGATCTATATAATTTAGTATGTTATTCTTATTGGTGAACCCACACTAGTTTTAAGACTTATGTAGTTTTTGACCACAAATTATTCAATAGGAAGACTTTGTATGCTAAAATTGAATATTGGGTGTAACTAAATATTATGTATGGCTATGTGAGATGGTTATATAGTGCACTCTTGTGTTTTTCACCTTTAAGAAAACAAAACTTGCCTGTGATATGAAAGTAACTATAGCAAGTATAAATAATTCAGTAGGTACAATGCAAAGTAATAAAGTAATTAGTATACAAATGGTTCTTTCAATTGTGAGTGATTAAGAATTTGGATCAAGCTATGATTTGTCAGAACTTCAAATAATTGTATTGTAGAGTTAGAAACAAATTTTTAAAGAATGTACCTGTTTAATACATTAATTAATTTTTTGATCAAAGCCATAATGTAACAATGTATGGTAACACAACAGAACAAACAAAGCAATAATGTAACAAATTTATATGTGGCTTCGGTTTGATATTTCTAAAGACTAAATAAATGCTGAAAAGAATGTAAGAAATGAAGTAATTGTTGTTTTTGTCACCAATATACAGTCACTGAATGGTAAATAAAAGTTCTACAAATAGGGCAAGTGCGCTGATAACCATAAAGTCTTCTGCAGCATTCCGTGCATAAACATATGTGACGGCACGGTAAAGTCAACACACACTTCTGGCGCTCTTGACAGATCACACACAGAGCATCTGCCGCAGTGTTGGCATCATCAGCATTCACATCCTCATAAGGGATCTCTCTACTACTCATTATGTCTCCACTAGCCATTCTAGTTATTACTTGCACTTCTGGGTTTGTCCAATAATTGTAGCATGCATAGTATAAAAATAGCAAATTTCTGATAAGTGACCAGTAAAAATTATGAATGTTGGTAATAATAGTATCTTTAAAATGAACACACAGTCTCACTATAACAATGGCACTTGTTATCCCTAAGAATGACTCCAAAGGCACTTCAGTTAAATAGTTTGTAAATCTCAAGAGTTTCATGTATGCATCCACAATAGTATTGATTATTATGTTTGCGATTAAACTGGTCCCAGATCTCATTAATTGAGGAAGGTGGACAGGAATGAATGTCACTAGGAGCCAAATAGTTTCTCCCATAAATATCACTGTGTTTGTAAGTAATAAGCAGACTTCATTCACTATCACATACACTGCATTTATGAGCCAGGTGAAGGAAGTAACAATACTGTTGACTTTATAATATATATAATGGACCACCGTTTCGAATTCATTTTGCACATACACTAACTGATTCAGTGTAGTATCTGCAACATCTTTGGCTGAGTTAGGTAATTCTGTAAATATGCATTTATTGTCTTCGTATACAATATGAAAGAAACTTTTTAGGACGTCTATCATATTCATTACAATTATAGATGTCCAGAGTCCCGCCGAAATGATTAATTCTCCAATAAATGAGGTGATCAGGATAACATTCTGTATTGTTGCAGCAAATAAATTTATCACTTTAGCCACATACGAAATCATTATTACTGCAATTACATTATTCAATTTCGTAGTTATTTTCCTCTTGACATCGAGTACCTACCTAAATAAATAGGTACACAGTATAGGTAGTTTTACAATTTATCTGGGATCTTGGAGAATCAAATCAAAAAACTTTGATTGAAATCCCTATTCAAGCAAACAAAAGTCCCACAAAGTCCAATTTCGTCCAAACGTGCACAGATAACTACAAAATCTATGGTGAAAACTCAAAAGCAAAACAACAAACGTCGCGGGCGCGGCGTTTTTTGTTTTGCTTGATCCGACGCGCGCGGTTAACGGTCGCACTATTTTTAAATAGAGGGGACGGTAAAACCACCCACCACCCCCGGACATTATTTTTAACTAGCTGTTGCCCGCGACTTCGTCCGCGCGGACTATATTATATCGCGATAAAAGTATTCTATGTCCGTCTCGAAAGTACAATCTATCTCTATACCAAATTTCATCGAAATCGGTTCAGCCGTTTAGCCGTGAAAAGGTAACGAAGAAACAAAAATAGTTACTTTCAAGTATGGATGAACAGTTGATTGACGCACAGTATGGATGGGGTTGAGAAAGTTCCTAAGAAGTATTCAAATAATCCAAAAAATATTCAAACATGTCAAAGTTCTACCCTGTCTATGTTCCGTGTTAATACGGATTTCGAATTAAATCTGATGACAATATTTTGTACCCTTTTTTATAATTTTAGGGGTTGTATATTAAAAAACGATGAAATACCTACATGTAAATCTTTCAAATAATATAATTATGCCAAGTTTGAAGTAGATTTGACCAAGGCGAATCACGTTGTCCCATACAAACTTTGCTCCCTTTTTCACCCTCTTAGAGGTAGAATTTCGGAAAATCCTTTCTTATCGGATGTCTACGTCATACAAAGAACACACCCTCCAAGTTTCAGGTTTCTACAATCAGCGGTTGGTCCGTAAGTAATTCAAGACATCGACCTCGACTTCGACATCAACATCGCCATCCCATATCCAACATACGACATCTACCATCTTCTACCAAAATAACCTTTTTATACAAAAAAATCTACCATTTTATAACAAATTCTACCATTTTCTCCCAAAATCGACCATTTCCTACATTTCCTATCATGTACAATTTTTTATCATAATCTATCAAAAGCTTCCATTTACTAAAATCTATCAGGCTACCAGAATCTATCAAAGGCTACCATTTCATACTAAAATCTACCATTTTCTACCAAAATGTACAATTTTCTACCATAATCTACCATTTCCTACTGAAATCTACAATTTTCTACGACAACCTACCTTTTCTTTCTGAATCTTCTATTTTCTACCATTTCCTACCGAAATCTACTCAACCCCTACAACAGTCTACCATTTCCTACAACAGTCTACCATTTCCTACAACAATCTACCATTTCCTACCAAAATCTACCATTTTCTATATAAATCTACCATTTAAACGAAAATCTACCATTTTCTTTCTGTATTTACTATTTTCTACCAAAAGCTACCATTTATTACCAAAATGTACCGCTATTACCGAAATCTACCATTTCTTTCTAATACTACCATTTTCTACCAAAAGCTACTATTTCCTTCCGAAATCTACCATTTTTACCAAAAATCTACCATTTCCTACTAAAATCGGCCATTTCCTACCGATATTACCATTTCCTACTTAAATCTACCAATCCCTAGAACAATCTACCATTTCCTACCAAAATCTACCATTTTCCTGCGTAGATTTTAGGGATTGATGTTAAAACACGCGGAAACAGGTGCTAAATTAATTTTTAAAGAATTTTATTCGAAGTTTGTAGTTGATCAGACCAAGAAAACACGTTGTTGTATACAAATTTTGCAACCCCTTTTTACCCCCTTAGTGGTTAAACTTTAAAAAAATCCTTTCTTAGTGCACACCTACGTCACTACGAAATATTTGTGAAAAAAAAATATTTCGAAATAAAAATGACGAAAAATATTTTGTGGCCCCCTTTTATCCCTTAAGGGGTTGAATATTCAAAAACTATGAACCACGTGTTTAATTAAATCGTTTAAAGAATATAACTGCCAAGTTTGAAGTTGATCAAACCAAGAAAACACGTTGCTCCATACAAACTTTGCAACCCCTTTTCACCCCCTTAGGGGTTGAATTTTCAAACATCCTTTCTTAGTGCACACCTACGTCACTTAAGAAATATTTGTGTAAAATTTCAATGTATAACTAAATCGGATGTAAAATATTTTGCATCCCCTTTTTACCCCTTTAGGGGTTGAATATTAAAAAAAGATGAAACACGTGTTTCATTAAATCTTTTAAAGAATATAATTGCCAAGTTTGAAGTGGATCAGGCCAAGAAAACACGTTGCTCCATACAAACTTTGCAACCCCTTTTCACCCCCTTAGGGGTTGAATTTTCAAAAATCCTTTCTTAGTGCACGCCTACGTCACATAAGGAGTATTTGTGCAAAATTTCATGGTTCTAGACCCAGTAGTTTCAGCTGTGCGTTGATCGTCAGTCAGTCAGTCAGTCAGTCAGTCAGTTTTGGCTTTTATATATATAGATATAGATAATTAGGTAGGTAGGAGGTAGGTATATCATTTGTGAAAATTTCAACTGCATCTTATTTATCTATCACAATCACAATTCATTCATGAGATACATACAAACGTGCAAATAACAAATCGTGCGAATCCAAAAGTAAAAAAAAAGTAGTTTATTATTTAATAAACTTAAAAAGTACTCTGTCTGTAGTGTCTGTGACTCTGTGGTTATTATCGATATTCTCTCTCTTCTCTTGAGTTGTATGATTGTGTCTGCGCTGTTTTGGTTTTTAGTGATACTCCAAATAATATTTAGCCCACTGCTTTGTTTTTATAGTTTCAGTATCGTACATGGTGAAGGGCTAACACGGAGTCATGGTATGTTGCTAGTATTTTTGATGAATTGCTCATTTCATCTTACATCGTTAGTGGTTATGTGATGCTACTTGCATTGCACGATATTGTTCATGCAGGAGCCTCCAAGCGGGACCAGCTCGCCTGGCCTGATAGGAACAGCGCCGTTGCTGCCGCCTCCGATGCTCGGCGGCATCGCTCCACCCGTCCCGCCCACGGTAGCGATGCCCCCGGTGCCGGGCATGCCGTCGAACATTGGCCCTCTGCAACCTCCGATGGCATTCCCACCTATGTTGCCACCGTTCTCGATGCCACCACCAGGATTTCCGGGTTATACATCTGTAAGTGCAAGTAATTATTTTGTAGTACCTACAGCTAAGTAGTAAGTACATTACTACAATGCAAATAACCGATTACTTTGCTTCTCTGAACCAAGCAACAAACAATGTGAACCTATGGTAACCCAGCGCCTGCCTAATCTGGCACCCTCTAGTCGAACATACACACTCTCTTCCAAATCTGCCAAAGAACTGTCCATGAATAGGTTGAACAGCTCCGGTGATGGTACACTTCCTTGTCCAACATGTTTTTGACGATAAACCAGAGTCTGTTACAGTTCTGTTTATCTGACACAAGCTGTGGAACCTGCATAGAGTAATATCAGTGCTCATGTCAAAATTGTCACCACTCCATACATCAGCAATGCTGACACTGCTGAGCAAGCCTCTGTAGTTTTTTAAGTCCTGCTGCGACCCCTTTCTTTTGTAAAGCGGTACATTGTCTGGCTTTAAACCAGGCTCCTGGTACAAAGTACCGAATTCCCCTCCTTAATAATAATTATGTTGTATTTGGCAAAGGTGGTGTTGCTAGATAGGTACAATAATCCATCCATAAACTATATTTAAAATGAAGGTTATAAAGGTCTTGCAGAAATATAATAATTCCTGATATTGTTTCAGGATGGTCTCACTGCTCCCGCTCCTGATGTGGCTCCATCAGCAAATCAAAGCAGTCCGTGGTCCGAGCACAAGGCACCCGATGGTCGAATCTATTATTATAATTCTGTTACGAAACAAAGCTTATGGGAAAAACCTGATGACTTGAAAACACCAGCAGAGGTATACCATACATTTAACTGAAACTAGACTTTAATATGAATAGTATGATGACAATATGGTTGTAAATTTAAAAACTGAGAAACAAACTTGAAAGTAGCAAATGTCCTGTGTGCTAAGGGTGTAGTCATAGCTTCTTATTATTATTTATCTTCACTCTATGGGTTGATATTTCCTTTTTGCTATCAATTGAACCTTACAATCATAGCTTAGTTTTTTGTTTTTATTTACATTATAGTATTGTGAGGCGTCAATCTTATTTTAGGAAAGATGTCTACAATAGGTCAAAGTTATTGGTCTACATTTGCAAAGTACATACAATCCTACTAATATTATAAACGCGAAAGTTTGTAAGTATGGATGGATGGATGGATGGATGGATGTTTGTTACTCTTTCACGTAAAAACTACTGAATGGATTTTGATGAAACTTCACAATAATACAGCTTACATATCAGAATAACACATAGGCTACCATTCATAAAGATCGTATATTATCCAAACGTGGGTGAAACCGCAGGGCGCAGCTAGTGGGTACATAGTTTGATATATGAATAATATTTCTTCACAGAAACTAATGTCTGCATGTGTGTGGAAAGAATACACAACTGATGCTGGTAGAGTTTACTACCATAATATTGAGACAAAAGAATCCAGTTGGGTGATTCCCAATGATCTTCAGGAGATCAAAGATAAGATTGCTGCTGAAGAGGCTGCTCAGTGAGTACTCCGCAGATTATAAAAGTATACATAGAATTGTATAAACAAAGATATTGAATAGAAGATCTGTTTTAGCCCATGGCAGAATGTAGAACCCCAGTTTAGATCACAACTTCACGGAGTGATAATGCATTTTATAAAAAAAAACTAGCTGTACCCGGTCTCACTTCTGTGGAGTATCCCGCAGGAACCATTAAAATTGCAGTTGAAAACGCAGGGCACAGCAAGTTCTCTAAAGTAAAAGTTGCCTCAGTTAATCCCTGTAACTTCAGTTATCTGTCATTTTGTTAAAAACTTATTTGGACATTAGAAAACAGAAACTTCAATTTTATTTATTTGTCGTCATCATCATCATCATCATTATTTCAGCCTTTTTTTTTTGAGGGGGTAATGCCTTCGCACTATCCCTTCTGCCACGGGGGTGGCAGGAGGGGGGCGTGTGGGACTTGAACCCACTAAAACCCCCCGTGAGCCGTCGATCCGCCTGGAGTGGGGCGAGATCCCCATCTCGTGTTGGCATTCACCATCCTGCCCCATCATCATTTCAGCCCGTGTCAACCCACTGTTGGGTATAAGCCTCCCCTCCTTCGCGCCACTTCTACCGGTCCTGTGAAAGGCGTATTCATTTATGTAGATATGTTAGGCTGTCTTAAGTACCAGCTGTATTAACCTTCGTGATGGCCGATAGGGCTATGATGAGCGTGGACATGCCGCCCGAAGAGGTGCCGCTGCCGGCGTCCCCGTCCGCGCCCTCGGGCAGCTCGGCGCTCGACGAGGCCATGGCGAAGACCCTCGCCTCCATCGACCCCACCCTCGCCAACAACATACCTATTCCGGAAGATAGTGAGTATAATAATATAATAATAATTCAGCCTGCGTAACTGTCCCACTGCTGGGCAAAGGCAGAGGCCTTTGAGGCCTTGGAGTTGGAACCCTCCTGACGAATGTGAGGGGAACCTTCTTCCACTTTCGTGAGGAGGGTTAGGCCATAATCCACCACGGGGGCCTAATCCGGATTGGTATATCTACAGCAGTGAGTATTATCTACAGAATTATTATAGTAATGTTATTGTAGTATGTTCTTCTCCATGTCTATGAGAAAATTAATTAAAAGTTCATCAGTTTAGACTTGAAGTAAGAAATTGACGGAAACACTTTCGCATTTATAATAATAAGTATTGATATCAATCAATAGGATATAAATAATTACCGATCTTATAGGCGAGTTGAAAATTTTATTTTATTATTTATCAATAAATAAATTTTAATATTGAATTTGTATTTACTTTTTTGAAGCATGCATCTGAATGGGCAATATTATTCCTTGGACTCAAGAAAAGATTGGGGTTATAGTGTTTGAGCTATTATTACACTTGTTGGATAGTTCTTAACGTCTGGGTTCTTCGAGCAAATTAACTAGCTTGAAGAAGCGCTGCAATGGTGAGAGTATAGTTTCCATAGTTTCTAGAGCGGCTGATGCAGCACCACTATTGTCACTCGCATTTACAGCTGATTTCAGGCCTGAAATTGTCACTGTTTGCGTTACTGTAGAGCTATAGAAGCGCATAAACCGGGCCACGATTGCGCTCTGCAATACTTTTTCGAGCATAAACTCGTCTGTAGCTCGTTGGAACCACATCTTTTTTTAAACCTTCCATTGTGCTACTAACTCCAATGAATAGATGCTCGAAGAGAGCCTCACATAATCACTTGGTTTTCTGTAACGAACTTATCAAGTAAGAGTACTACTAATTTAAAAAAAAGACCAGTTTGTGTAGGGCATAGTGTACCCTACTGAAGGGAAGAATAGATTTTGTTTGGCTGCTTTCTGATTTTAAGAAGTGCATCAGCGCGTAGCTACACTTAGGTACAGCGCCGCTTGGGTCAGCTCGCATGTGGCTAGGGCTTCGTTCAAAACCCTTGCGGGTCTAGTTGGTATACCCACTCAGCATTTGCTATTGCTGGTTGATTGATTATGAAAAAAAGTCCAAACCTAATTAAACGGTGGATTTGAAATGGTTTCCACGAAACGAAAGTTAAAAAGAAACGGCAAACATACAAAAGTACAAAGTTTATTTCTTTGGTGTATAAAAATATAAAAATGTTCCTAACATTGTTACAAAAGTTGATTGTGAAATTAAAAATGATTGTTTAGTGACCCTTCTTGTGCCCCCAAGACTTGTGGTCTTCGTGGCCACCCTTCTTGTCGTGATGGTCATGGTGGTGGTGGTGCTCGTGATGGCCGCCCTCGCCGTGGTGTCCCTTGTGGTCGTGGTGGTGGCCTCCCTTCTCGTGGTGTCCCTTCTTGCCGTGGTGGTGCTCGTGGTGGCCGCCGTGCTTGTGCCCCTTGTGGAAGTGTCCGCCCTTCTTGTATCCATCTTCGTGGTGGTGACCTCCGTGATGCTCATGATGGCCTTTCTCGCCGTGGTGGCCGTGGAAGTGCTTGTCTTTCTTGAACTCGTCGTGTTTCTCGACGCCATGGTGCCCCTTCGTGTCGTGGCCCTTATGCCAGTGACCGTGCTCTTCGTGTCCGTGACCACCTTCGCCCTTCTTGCCGTGATGATGATGGTGATGGTAGCCGTCGTCGTGGTGATGGTGTTTCTTGTGTCCACCGTGCTCCCCGTGGTGGCCCTTGTGGCCCTCATGGTGATGATGGCCGTGCTTGCCGTGGTGGTGCTCGTGGTGGCCCTTGTGTCCCTTGTGGCCGTGACCGCCGTGGTCGTGATGGTGGTGGCCGTGGTGCTCGTGGCCGCCACCCTTGTCCCAGTGGTGGCCCGAGGCGGCGGTCTCCAGGTCGGCGGAGCGCTTCTCCCGCATGTCCCGGGCGGAGGCGAGGGCCGCGAGGGCCAGCAGGCCGGCTGCGACCAGCAGGCTACTTCTCATGGTTGATTGAGCTAGTTGCAGTTGTGAATGATTTCTGAATAGATGGCAATGAATTTATATACCAGCTACAGTGGCGGTTAGGTAAGTTTACTTCGTGCGAAAGTGTCAAGGTTACTTCGACTAGATACCGATAGAGAGTTCAACTTCCTTCCTTTGGTTGAGCGACAACGTTTTATTTATCGTAGCAGCGGTATTTGTGACGTAATTATTTTTTTACAAATGACGTCATATTTTTAAGTCATGTGGAATAAAATTTAAGGGAAAAGGGGGTTGTTAACTTTTAGCTGTGATTCATCACTATTGTACCTATGACTTCTATTTAAAAAAAATAGGGTGTTAATAATTATATCACGAAAATAAAAATAATTTATTTTAAAGCTGTTGTTGTTGCTTCTGAATGGACGTGTTCATTTGGATTTGAAACAGTGCTCGATAATTATTATTTTTAGAAACCTCAGCTCCCGACACAAACGGATAAAATAAAAATTGTCATAATATCAACAGGCTTAAAAGACATGAACATTGTTGACTCGCAAACCTCTCCTCAATAATTTTATATGTTTATTGTTTGTTTGTATAGTTAACCCGGATGAAATAATCGCGCCACCTTCCAACGGCACCGACAGCTCGGACCAACCGGCCGAGATGCAGTACAAAGACAAGAAGGAAGCTATAGAGGCGTTTAAAGAGCTGCTGAAAGATAGGGTATGTTATTTGCCAATAATAACTCTTGACTTAAACTTCCTTTTAAATAAAATTATTTAAATGATTTACGTTTCAAATATTATGTGAAGAAACTGTTATAAATATTTTTAGCTATCCGCGTGGGTCGCTATGCTTTTCTTGGTATTAAAAATTAATTGTGTAAATAATACAAGGGGTTTGTACCTACTGAAAATTTAAAAGTTGAATGTTAAATAGACTAAAAGTGTTTAATTTTTAGAATGTAACTTCTAACGCGACATGGGAACAATGTGTCAAAATAATATCTAAAGATCCTCGGTACAATACTTTCAAGAAACTTAGCGAGAAAAAACAAGCTTTCAACGCATATAAAACGCAAAAACTGAAAGACGAGAGGGAGGAGCAGAGGTAAGCAACTAGATAATTTGATAGACTATTGCTTTATAATAATTAACTGCATATTGTCTATTGTCTGCAATTATCATCACTATTATTTGTTGAATTGAAGTAGTTGAAATTGTTTATCAACCTATCTGATGGCTTCATGAAACTACTGAACTGGAGAGATAGAGAGATTAATACAATGTAATTAAATAGACAAAATAAATAGAACATACTGAATGCCGACGGCTGGATCAATCTCTAGGTCGCCTGGCCATACTAAATTGCGCCTTATTTTCATACGCTTACAATAAAATTTGAAAAGTCTTTTCCCTACTTGTCCAACGTCTATGTCATCTCAGTGTGGCTTGCGCCTCAGAGGCCAACCACCTGCCTGATGGTCAGGTGACGTCGTCAAGCTAGCGGAAGCGGAGATGGTAGCATGGGCGTGAGGATGCTTATTAGCAGAGGGTTGATGTAGCCTGTACAGAGTATAGTCTTAATAATCATTTATTTAGGGTTAAAAAAACCATATTCTATAGGTACAATAAAATAAAAACAATAAGACGAAACATTTTTTTTTTTAAATTGTGTTTTATACTAAGCTATTTTTGTTTAGGTTGAAGACCAAGAAGAATCGTGAGAATTTGGAAGAGTTCCTCTTAACCTGCGATCGCGTGACATCGCTCACGAAATTTTACAAATGTGAAGAGATGTTTAGTAATCTAGAGGTAGGTACTGTTTGTGAGGGCTATAAAGAAAAATGTTGTTGTAGGCAGCTAGCAAGTAATTAATAGCTATCAAAGGCGGCGGCGCGGTGATAGGGTCGCTTTTTGTACAATATTTTCCGACATAATCGCACATAATCGCACATTTCACAAAATACTAGCAATAGTATTTTGTGAAAATGTAAAATAATCGCGACTTTTAATTTCCGAATTATAACCCTCACAGATATGGCGTTGTGTACCAGAATCGGACAGGAGAGATGTATTCGAAGATTGCATTTTTACAATCACGAAGCGTGAAAAGGAGGAAGCGAAAGTTTTAAAGAAGCGTAATATGAAGATGTTGGCGCAAGTGAGTACCATGTTATTATATACGAGTCTGTTGTGCGGTCAAAATCTCTCATTGCATTATATTGTGTGTCAAACTGCCATGATTTAGCCTAAACAAACGTATCCATACTGGCACACTATAAAACAAAACATAGATAGATAGATAGATAGATAACTCTTTATTGAGACACCACAGTACAGAAGTAACTTAAAACTAGAACAAGACAGATAACAATTAGTGTCACAATGGGCGGTCTTATCGCTCAGAGCGATCTCTTCCAGACAACCATGCATGGAGAGGAGTAATGAGAAGATTGGACGGTGGTTTTTCATATAAATAAATAAATAAACAAGTTGGTAATTATTAACATAATGTTAAACCTAAAACCACAGGCTGGAGGGACACTCCATACCAACGCCTGAATCGAACAAAAGACAAGTTAAACTGTGTGTGAAGCAATTGCGTCGGCCGCGTTGATATCGCGTCTTTATTCGGTATGCTCAATAGGTCGCCCAACACGCTCAAAACGTCAAACAAACTCCATCTGCAATCTCGGTATAATTTATAAAAAGAGGGTGTCCCTTCTAGGATAAAAATAGGTACTCTATGCTAAAACTTAAAAATACTTTAGTAATACTCGTGTTGAACACGGCAGGTGCTAGAGAACATGAGTGAGATCACGTACTGCAGCACGTGGAGCGAGGCGCAGGTTCTGCTGCTGGAGAACTCTGCGTTCAAAAATGACGTCAGTCTGCTCGGGATGGACAAGGAAGACGCACTTATTGGTAAGCCCGAATGCGGCCTGCGGCTATACTCGCGGATTCTAACCCCTGTTCTTTGTGTCCAAATGGAGTACCGAGGAACCTCGAAAGTTCAACTATACCAAATATGAGAAACTTTTGGGGGAAGTTTCGAGGTCCCTCAGCAAAGCTCGAGTGAAAGAAATTTGGAGGTAATGATTAAGGATATGGGGGTAAGTATCCTATGTGTAATTCCAGGGTCCAACATATCTATATATAAACTTTTAATAGGATCCATTACATAGATAAGATGCAATAAAAACTTACAGAATGATGTGTAAAATAAACAAGTATATTCGCATCTATACACGTTTATCACCTTCGACGACCATGTGGCCTATCACTAGGTAGCTTAATAAATAATAATAAATCAATTGATCCAAATGTTATAGGAAAGTGAACGCTTTCTATTGTGATGCTATCACACAATATACATTTTATTTTAATGGAAATAGAATTGTTCTGCTTTGTAGTGAATTATCCACAATTAATTGATTTTACAACAGAACAAAAATAAGGATACTGTTATCACGAGTATTCGTTTCCAATTATAATCTAAAGCTAGTTTCACTTTGTGTTATAAGTGCATTTTATGTTGTTTCAGTATTTGAGCAACACATTAGGAACTTGGAGGCGGAATATGTGCAAGAACGAGAGCAAGTCAAGAAGAAGAACAAGCGACAACAGAGGAAAAATAGAGATAACTTCTTGGTAAGGCTGTTATGATGATTTTTTTCAGTTATACAAAGCATGAAATTCAAACTAAATAGACTTAATAATTTTGAAATGCAATAGGTATAGTAAAGTAGAGTCTGATAAATGCTCAGAATAAAACACACTTTTTCATTGTTTTCTCAACAAACATAACATAGATCGCATTACCTACACAACCACACCTACCACCACCACCGGCACATCACCACCACCACCACCACCTCCATAACCTACCGTATAGTTGTATTTTAATGTAATGTATTTTACATTTCATGTATAGGTACATGAAACGCTTATGAATGTCATTTTATTGTTCCCAGACATTACTGGACAGTCTGCATGAAGAAGGAAAGCTGACTTCAATGTCTCTGTGGGTCGAGTTGTATCCAGTCATATCGGCCGACATGCGTTTCTCGGCCATGCTTGGTAAATTTAATATTAATAATATTAATCTACACTTGATTCTGGCATGCTAAATTAATCTTTGATGAATGTAGACATCATACAGTATGTAGACTACAATCGCATGCACCAAACTGACGGATGTTACACTAACACTTGCGAATGGAGTGCACTCAATCGCCTCCTAACAATGTCAATTCTCAAATCCAACAGGACAGAGCGGCTCCACCCCGCTGGACCTCTTCAAGTTCTACGTAGAAAACCTGAAGGCCCGCTTCCACGACGAGAAGAAGATCATCAAGGAGATACTGAAGGAGAAGCAGTTCGACGTGAAGCCGGACACCTCGTTCGAGGAGTTCGCCACCGTCGTCTGCGAGGACAGCAAGTCCGCCTCGCTCGACGCCGGCAACGTCAAGCTCACCTACAACTCGCTGCTTGAGAAGGTATCTGTCCCGTGTGTATCCGATGTTTGGAGGAAAACCAATGGGATAAGCCTAGAACATGTTTGAGTAGACTGAATTATCGTATCCGTCACTAAATACGAGCCGTATTAAAAGACTTGCTTTTTGTTATATAGTTCAATAGTTCCGAAGCCTAGGCATCCGGGACCGAAGGGATCCGTTCATATTCAATGCTAGATGAACCTTAGTATATTGATACAGATATACATACCTACAGTCATGTTGCTCCCGTCTGGGGGGTAGACGGAGACTACACCTCTATGATCCTGATATACTTCTTTCGCATCTTCCACTTTCATGTGTCCGTTCGTCCGTTACGTACTCTTCGGAATATATTGATAACTAAATAAAATGTTACTACAGGCCGAAGCCAGAAACAAAGAGAAAATAAAGGAAGAATCCAAGGCCCAGAAGAAGGTGGAATCTGCGTTCAAATGGGCGCTGACGCAGGCCAACGTGGACCACACGCTGGCCTGGGACGAGGTCAAGGACAAACTGGATCTCAACGCGCCGGAGTTCGTCGCCGTGCCTTATGAGGAGGACCGCATTAAGATTTACAAGGTGTTTTTTAATGCATATTCACCATACAGATGACATTCTCACATTGCTTATTAGAGATACGCTGTGATTTCTGTCTATTGATTGATACGGAAGCGCCAGAAATCAATTTTTTATATTATGGTGCCTAATAATTAATTTCAGGATTACCAACACGAGCAAGAAGAGAGCTGTATGCACTACCATCATCCGAAACCAAGGAAAGCGAAGCGCTCTAAGAAGAAGAAGCGTTCACACTCTGCATCTTTGGTTAGTATCCTTTATTGCCAAAACGTTGATGTGCCTTCAATAGTGTGTAGAGTAAACACATGTACTAATAACGTGAGAATTTTTAAAATAAGATGGAATCAATTCAAATTTCAAAGTGAAAGAACTAATATCACAGTGTTGCCATAAATTTACGTCAACTTATTTGTATCAAGTTGCGTCATGGCCTCGTGGGGCCTCAGCCTACAGTACCAAAATAATACGAAAACTGTGTGAGAAAGGGACTTGAAACCCATTTATTGTTCAGTCGCGATCGCGGTCCGCGTCGCCGAGCGGTGCGGCGGCGGCAGCGGCGGCGGCGGCAGCGGCATCGGCAGCGGCGGCAGCGGCGGCGGCGGCGGCGGCAGCGCGCTCCGCGTCTCCGGCGCTTAGCCACGGCTCCTGGAGCTCTGAAGAGGCGCGCAAGCACAAGAAGTCCAAGAAGAAACATCGCAAGCACTCGCCGGCGCCCGTACGTACATAGTTGAAAAAGAAGATTGGCTTGATTCCTGACTAGATTTGAGGTTGAAGCAGCTGAGCATGTCCGACCGAACTTATGCAAAACTACGACAATGCGTTATTTTATTATTAAGCATGCTGTCTTCACCTCTAGAAGGGCGTACACGTGCACCCATTTATTTATGTTGATTTTTATACAGCCTGTGTAACACAAAGCGTAATGTCCAGTTTGTTGAACTTATTAAAAAATACCGTCGTAGGACAACAACGCTGCGATGTTATCGACTGATGATAGCGCCGTGTGTGAGTGGTTCCTTTGTCTCGTTCAGAAGTCGCCGACGCCCGAGGAGGGCGGCATCTCGGACGAGGAGCCGCCGCGGCACAAGAAGAAGTCCAAGCGCAGCGCCCCCAGCAGCCCCGACGACGAGCTGCCCGCGCACAAACCCAAGAAGAAGAAGGACAAGAAAGAGAAGAAGGAAAGGTATGACAAACTAAACCATTTAAGATACTAGCTGTTACCCGCGACTTCGTCCGCATTTAGGTATATCAAAGACCAATCAAAGAACTAAATGAAGTAGCGGGTAACAGAACAGTTGGTAAGGATATAATATTATATTGTGTGAACTTTGTACTATCTTTCGCTATCCCTATAATCTTTATATCTTTATCTCTTACCAAAAGCCTATAAGGAGTATTCAGGGCCCGAACTTGAGGAATTATGGATTGTTTTTCAAAAAAAAAGATTCCTTCGTGTCCTTCGAGCGCACGCACCATCTTCGTCCAGCCACACAACGATGTCTTTTATACGCCTTGGCTTCGCACGGCGTCGTCTTTGAGCGAGAAAAAAGTGCGATTTCGTGAAGGCATATTAGATCCAAGTATGATGCGTGATCGCGTGTTGGTTGCTCAGGTCGGGCGAGTGGAGCGACGCGGCGCTGGAGTCCCGGCGCGCGGCGTTGCTGGCGCAGCTGCACGCGCACGAGGCAGACTGACGCTGCGGCCCGCACCTCCACATCTTCAACGAGTACCCGGTGCGGCGTCCGCGCCCGCGCACGCCGTCGCTGCCAGCACGCACGCCGCCGCTGCCCGAGCGCTCGCCGACGCCGCCCGAGCGCTCGCCGACGCCGCCCGAGCGCTCGCCGTCGCCGCCCGCTCGGTCGCCGCCACTGCCCGCGCGCTACTCGCTGCTGCTGCGCGGCCTCCTGGACATGTCCCGCTCCTACCGCTCCACCGCGAACAACCCGAGCGCATCCCACGCCAAACGATCTATGTAGAAGGTGCATTATGTTACTGACTTCTTTAATGTGAAAGACGGAACTTCTCAGTGCTTAGTTTTTAGGGTTCCGTATTTATAGTATACTATATCGGTTAGATTGTGTTTTATGTACCTACGTGATTGTAATCTATTATGTTTCTGTAAATTTGTATTTCAAGTTTGTTTCTGTATAAACTACGTATAACCGCTTTCTATTGGATGATTTGTGTAGAATTGTATATGCCCTTGATACGAAGGGTACTTTTATTTTATGTTGATACGATTTAGACGTGGATATGTAGATTCTGAACGGAAATATAGCAAACATTCTCACGGCAGGGTGAACCACCGGCATTTTTATGGTAATTTGTTATGGAAGGCATATTATAAATAATTATACCATAAGTTTGGAGAAATCAGTGGGAAGGGGTTTCTGTATGAAATTCAATGTAAAGCTCTAATTGTTGTCATATTCACAATAATTAGTAAATACATTATCACATAGTAGTAATTAATGACTGTATAGTTCATTCTGTGACTTAAATACATATGTATATTTTCTACTAATTATTATACTGGCTAATCATATGAAAGGGGCTTGATGGACTTCAATTAGTTTGACAACACTGCATATTTAGTTTTGGTCGCCAAGTACTTCAGAGAAGTTAGGCAAATAAGCGTAGAATCATTAATGTAATAAATAGAAAGATACATGAATCGGTTTTAACAATATAGGTTGGTCCTAAGTATGGGTTCTACTAAAGTAAGTATTTTATCGGATTATTTGTCATGCTCATCAAGATTATAGTTTTTATTTGAATGCAATGGTTCTACGGACTGACCTGTCATAGTGATATATTTTACAAATCTTGTAGAATTTATTTAGAAAATTTTATCTGCCCATAGAAGATTTTGATTATTATTTTACTACAGACAATGTAGCAGATGTTTCAGCTCATCTTCATTATAAATAAGCATGTATGTCGATAGGAAGGTTCCAATAAATAACTATAAAAACAAACAGATAGTTTTTTAAATTATATTTGCTTCTCTCTCATGGCATGGTTGAAGTTCTATTTCTGCCCATTTTCCCCACCATGTTGTCACCCAGGGGATTGTCTTATCCAAAAATAGAGTCGCATAATGGGGATTAAAATAAACCAGTTTTAAAATGTTTAGTAGAGATTATGACAACCCGTTTTTTGTAGTGTCATAACCGCCTTGAAGAGGCATTGCCTCTTGAGCCATCCAGTCTGTGTTTTGGAGATACTATAAACATATACAAGGTGTAACAGCAAGGTGTAGTAATACTGAAACTACGCATACACATACATATTTCGAAGTAGTCTGGAGGTACTATAAATCTGTAAGTAGTTACGGTAATGAATTATTACACGTCAAAGTTTACTGCAAAACTATAACCATCGTTCAACCCTAGTTATCAGCTGGGCAATGTCAGTGAACTTGAGGCATAGGCTCACATGTACAGTCTTACCCAACTTATATGGTGCGTCGTGAATCTTCGTTCGCGCAGAAAATAAAGTATGGTCCGAAGATTGACGAAAGAATGCTTAACATTTACAATCAACCTAAGATCACTATTATAAGGTTCATAATACACTGCAGCTGTTGCACATCGCAGTTCTACCTGCGCAGAAGATGAATTTTCAAAGCGCGGGAAATGCTATTGACCGCTATTGGTCGGCAGCCGCCCCGCCATCTTAGCGATCGCCGCGTGGCATGAGTGAGATGGAACTAACAGCTGCAGTGTATTATGAACCTTATAATAGTTATCTTAGGTTGATTGTAAGTGTTAAGCATTCTTTCGTTAATCTTCGGACCATACTTTATTTTCTGCGCGAACGAACATTCACGATGCACCATATAAGTTGGGTAAGACTGTACACCTCTAGCCGGCGGCATTACTCAAACAAAACTAGGTGTAGAAGTTGTGGTAAAAGTTCCACCAAAAATTACTAGATGGCGCCAGGGCCGTTTCTAAGAAATCCTGCATCGCGCAAGCGTTGTGTGACCGGCGTAACGTGACGTCATCCGTATCATGTTAGGGTTGTAATATTTAGTTATTTTGTCAATTTGAGTGAAAAAATCGATTATCGATTTCAGGTTTTAGTACCCTGGCAAATGATTCATCACCAGGTACACATACCCACATTTCAATATTACTACACCTTGCCGATACACCTTGTATACCACATAGGTACCAGAAACACCAGGCGCAGGGTAGCAAAGGACACAAAGAGCATTTCTTGTGCTATCCATGGTGTCTGGAACAAATACTTTATGCATAATAAATAAAATAAAAAACATAGAAAAACGATTTTTAATAAAGTAAGAAATACCTAGGTACTTATAAAGTATATTTATATATCATAAAAATAAATATTTTATCATTATACTTAGTATACATGGATCTTTACAAATTATCATTAATTGAAATAGCATAAAATTACTACCACAGTTAGCATGTTCTTAGCATGTAGCAATTCTCAAATGACTAAACACATTATTATACAATTGTTAAGTCTATCATAATTGGATAACATTAATAATTGATTAATTTGGTGGACCAGAAATTGTACAGAAGGGCAGGGGCAGGCTATATTAATTAAACCTCTTGATTAGTCCCTAAAAAATATCCGTGCACTGCTCAAACTGTAGTAGAGTAGTTTATATTCTTCATCGAGTGTTTTTATTTTCTTTTCAGTGAGGGCCAGTGCTTGTTGTAGTTGGACTGACCCTTTGTTTTTTTGTTCTTCAAGTATTGTTCTTTCATCCCTGATGTGTTTCCAAATGGCGTCAAACCATTGCAATGCTTCAAAATTGGAATCCTACAACAGAAAATATTATGATGCAACAAAAGCTATAAAAACATAGTGCCCCTAGGGGGATAACTTTGTGGATTATGGCAATAAACTAAAACATCAAAGCCCACTGTTAGAAAATTGGAAATACCTGATCTAATAATTTCAATATGTATGCAATGCCCATGGCAAAGCCGTCATCAGTGAAAGCTGCACCCACTTTATTTTTTTTGGTCATTTTATCCTTGGATAATATCATATGCTCAACAAAATTGAGAGTCAGCGGTGGAACAATGATAAAGAAATTTTTCAGGTGAACATTTTTCGGATTGCGAAAAACAGGAGCAAATACATCCACTAGAAGCTTGAAATATTCTGTGCCTTGAATGAAGTTGGAAATTAATCCATTGATGTTGTGATCTAAGATAGACGCCGATTCCATAGTTTTGGGGGTAACATTGTTCTCTTCACACAGATCCTTGAAGGATTCTTCTATTTCAAGATCTGGCAAAAACATAGTTGCATCAGAGCAGCAGTGGCGCCCGCCAGACCGAACCATCCTCACATACCCCATAGCATTCCCAATTTGGCTTATCAGATCTCGAAATAAGTCTAAGTAACTCAGTCCATCTTCATTTAAACCCAATGTTCTTATACCTTTATTAAACTTTTCAGCATTTTTGTAAACATACATATTTCCATTGGCTACAGAATTTTCTTTGAAGTTTCTTAAATCTTTAATCAGTCTAGATTTTATATGTTCATCATACATGAATTGTGAAAAAGTGAAGAACTTTTTCTTCAAGAATTGATATGTGAAGTTGACAGTTGTGTTCATTATTCCAGTGCCATGGGTTCGTATTGAATTAGCTATATGCTTAATATTTATTGAGTTGAGATGTTTGTTGTTGCTGCTTTTTTCAATGAATATTTGATTATTCAAATTGTACAGATATTTTGACACAAAAATGTGAATGTTTCTCATGATCTCTAAAACATCCAAGCCTTGTTCTAAAGTTTGTGTGGGCAGGTTGTCTTGAACAGTAGTTACGTTAAATTTGAACCTTGCCATTTGACGCATTTCCCCATATGTTTTCCAATCAGATAGAACAACAGTAGTCAGATTGTAGTACATGGTAGATAAGTAGTGTTCCACTGACGGGACAACTGACATGTACAGACACAGGACTCTGAAATTGTCTGCAATTAGTAGTATCTTTTTAGTCATGTCAAAAGTAAATGGATTCACTACATCCAACTGGAGATGAGAGTGGATATGTAAGCGCAGATTTGTCTCTATGTTTTGTGCAGTAGCTTTCAGAACTTTATTGACTATGAGCTCCTTAGCATTATCGGTAAAGTCTTGGGATTTATTCATTTGGTATTGCTTATCAGTTTTATGTAGTAAAACTGCACTATCTTCCAGGACTGCCAAAAATTGTTTTAATTTCAATGCGTTTAACTGAACACCAAAGTTCTGTTCAAAGTAGATCGGAATGATGTTCTGATGCCAAAGTAACCAAGAGCAATTGCAATAATCCTCCATTTGCTTTACATAATTGGACAGTGTGGTTATTTTTTCTAATAACATTCCCAGTCTTACATAACTGTCTTCCAAGTATGTGGTGTCCGGGATGAAGCTCAGAGCTACACTGGCGGCCACATTCCGTTCAACTGTAGCAGCACCCTTCAAAGCACGTTCTGCTATCACAACGCTTGTGAGCTCATCTAATCTTTTATTCGCATAGTTTTTATCTGTCATCAGAGCTTTCTTTACTTCAGAGATTGAAGAAGTCGCTTGAAACATGAGGTGTTGAATAATCATATTTACAGAAGCTATTATTTGGTTTCGGTTACGAGTGACCACATTTTTCAATGTTTTCATAATTTCTATGATCTCAAATAGTGACATTAGCATGCTCTTGGGTAGAGGTATTCCTAGGGAGAGATGTAAGTTCATGAGGGTCAGCATTGAAAAATTTATTCTCGATGCTATATCCAGCCCCTCTAACAGAGTCTTTGCATGCAAGTTCATTTCAGCAGCACTGAGCTTGTGATGGTTGGAAGAAAACATGTTTTCCATATTGAGAACCCACTGTGCGCATAGTGATTGGAAACTAATAATTTCACGTGATAAGCCTGACTTCTTGGCACTCACATAAGCCTGTCTTGCTTTCAGCATACTTTGGCTTACTTTTTCATGATTTGTGCACAGAGTGGGAACATGCTGCTGAAGAAATTGTTCAGGAAACCAAATTGTAGTTCCAATAACATGGATGCTGTGAGCCTGAAACATATTATTTATTTAAAAAATCAGAACACAAAGCTTCATCTAATTTTTGTAACAGTATTCATGACAAAATTTGTAAGTACTACCTTTGTATTCAATTCAATCAAACTCTTGAATATTTTTTTATCATTGGTACCAAATAAATGTGAATTGATAACAAACAGGGCATTGATTTTGATACATTTGTACATGTTGCTAATATTTGGCTGTTCTTGTACAAGTTTGTCGAGATTTGCAATGGCTTGTTTCAAGTACTGAGTAAATTCTGATGCAATCAATGTGCAGTTTTTATCGACCAGACGCTTTCGTAGTGTTGACAAATTTCGAAGAGAATTCTGTACAATATCATCATTCATTAACTTGGACGTAATATTATCGACAGCTCCCATCAATGCTTTGAACTGTTCTTCTGCCATATTGAGGTTTTCTGGTGTTTGACCATATGTTTTTAAAGTTTTGCAATATTTATTCCAATTTGATGCTAATGATGTGTTTGAAATAAGTATTTCTAGAAGGCTTAAGATGGTGAAGATTTCTCCAATATGATTTATGATATAATGTAGTTGAATTCCATCTGAAAATGTTGGTATTTTTTATTTATAAATTTAAGAATCAATCATGTAGGTGTAGGTATTTAGGTAAGTAACCTAAGTTAGAATTATGTAATTTATGGAAATTATTCGTACTGAGATTAACAGCCCCTTCGGCATAGAGAGCGAAGACTTGGCTGCAAGTATTACGGAGCGTTTCATCACACCGAGTAACAAAAGCGCTCAAGGAACATATTGCTTCCATTTGTAAACTCATATCACTGTTGCCATATAGCTCGTACACTGACAAGAAATTGAAATGCCTGCAACATGAATTATTATTATTATGTTAGGTCGAATAAACAACTAGATTTAGGTCATAATCAAGAAACAAACCTTTCAAATGCTTCTTGTTTTAATTGTATTATTTCCACACATAGGGAAGATAGTACACTCAGAACTTTAGTCATCAAAGTATTATCAGAAGACACCAATTCTATAACTGGGACGTGTTCAGTTGGGGCCAACACTAATTGAATTGGCAGGAAAGATTTATTTTCATCCCACATTTCACATTTTGAAATGGATACAAGATCTTGAAGTTGTGTTTTGAAAAATTGGCCATACTTTTTCAGTATGCCTGCAGTTGCCTCTTTTTCAGCGTCGGTTTTCATTGTGTGACTATAATATAATGCAATCGTTTTTCAATTTATGAGCGTTTTTATCACTTCTCTTTGTATTTACAAAAAATAAAGCCACTGTCCGCACCACCCTACAACAAAACATCCAGTTATCCAGTGTCAGCAACCAAAATGGTGGCGTGGTGGTATATGTGAAGGACATCTGGATAGCGTCGGTCTCGGAGCCTGCTGTTGAAGATGCCAGTTGCTTAATTATTTACCTTCACAAACTGGTCACTATCCTTGCCATATATCGATCACCGTCCTGTAGAAATATTGAAAACTTCTTGTCATCGCTAGAGCCGTGTGTAAGCGATACAGATGGACTGCCGGTTGTTTTGGCTGGTGACGTTAATGTTAATATATTAGATACAAGTAGCACTCAATGCTTGGAGTATCAATGCTTTATGGCCGAAAAAGGTCTAATACCGGCTATAACAGAACCCACTAGAGGGTTGTCCTGCCTTGACCACATTTACGTATCAGGCTCCCAGTTAAGTCGTGCACCTATAGGCATAGTTTGTCAGTCTGATATAACCGACCATTACCCAGTTATGATAGGCATGAACCTTGTCAAAAATTACACAACCCGTCTAAGCCGTGTAGGTAGTTATTAAAAGAGATTTTGACGCAATTAAAAATGATCTTAAAGAAATGGACTGGAGCATTGTTAATGAAAATAGTGATGTCAATACTGCAACAAAAATTTTTTCAAATCTTTTGACCAATATTGTTGTTAAACATACATGTGAAGTTAGACTGAGTAGATCTAAATACAACTTAAAGCCCTGGATTACTCCAGGGCTAATGAGATGCATGAAACATCGAGATCGACTTCACCAAAGCGCTAAGCTTGAGCCCAATAACAAAATACTCCGAGTGTCTTATACAAGATACCAAAACTTTTTTGTAGGTCTCCTGCGTAAATTAAAACTTGAATATGAAAACAAGGAACTAAGTGATAATAAAAATAACCCTAAGAAACTTTGGAAATCAATCAAAAATGTTTGCAATTTAGCCAACCCTAGAAAGGAACCCACTGAATTGTTATCTTTGGAAAGCTCTGACTGCCCGCGGTGCCCTCTTGACTTATGTAACGACCACTTTTCTACAGTAGGACAACGACTGGCAAATGAAATACTCACTAAAATCAAATTAACACAAGAAGAACTTGCTAGCTCTGTTAAAGCTAAAAGCTCACCTTCAGATTCATTTTTCATGTCTCCTACTAGCCACGAAGAAGTAGAGAAGCTGATTCTTGGGCTTAAAAATGACAAGGCTCCAGGCATTGACGGCTTAGCGAACTCGCTGATTAAGCATATAAAAGACGCAATTGTTGTGCCTCTCACTTACCTATACAACTTAAGTCTTGCTAGTGGAAAATTCCCTCATGATTGGAAATTAGCTTGTGTTAGTCCAATACATAAGTCTGGCCCTAGAAATTGTATTGAAAATTATAGACCTATTTCATTACTGGGAACTTTTTCAAAATTACTTGAAAAGCTCGTTAATAACAGGTTAATTAGTTTTCTTGAATCCCGGAACATACTCTCACCAAGACAATTTGGCTTTCGAAGGGGAAAGAGTACTGAAGATGCGGTATCACTTTTGACATCTGCGGTGTCATCAAGGCTTGATAGCAAACAGAACTGTGTAGGAGTGTTCTTAGACTTGGCCAAGGCCTTTGACACTGTCTCCGTTCCCATCCTTTTAAATAAGATAAACAATATGGGTATAAGAGGCATTGCCTCTGAATGGTTTAAAAGTTACCTGTCTGAGCGGAGACAGTGTGTCAGGATTGGTCTAACTTTCAGTACATCGCAGACTATAGACTTTGGGGTGCCGCAGGGAAGCATACTAGGGCCCACGTTATTTACGATGTATATTAACGACATCCATGACCTGTCTAGTGAAAATGCCGAAATCATATGTTATGCAGACGATACCGCTATTGTGTACCACGGATCTACGTGGCCGGAGGCTTTGTCCAGCGCTGAGCTTGGTATGACTTACGTGTCTGGCTGGTTGCAACAGAATCTTTTAACGTTGAATACGAAAAAAACTGTTTACGTATGTTTCCATAAAACGGCTGCCTCAGCGCCAATACAACAAACTGACATAAAGATTCATGACAACGTATGCACCAGTAAACCATGTAACTGTGTATCACTAAATAGAGTAAACGTGATCAAATATCTAGGCATCCACATAGACGAAAACATGACATTCAAGCATCACATTATAGCGCTCTCGGGTCGGGTAAGGAAAATCATTGGCGTAGTAAAGAGTCTTCGTGATGTGGCGTGTATGAACACACTAAAATCTATATATTTTGCGCTGTGTCAATCATTAATAACATATTGTATCACCTGCTGGGGTAGTGCCGCTAAGGGTCTCCTTATACGGGTTGAAAGAGCTCAACGTTCAGTCTTAAAAGTAATGATGAATAAACCATTTAGGTATCCAACTACAGATGTTTATAAAGAAAGTGGTGTACTTAGCGTGAGACAGCTATTTATATTGAAGACATCGCTATCTGTTCACAAGTCCATCTTAACCTCTGCTGAGTATCAAGCAATGATCAAACGGAGAGTCTACCGCTTGCCTACTCCACCAGTGAACACTTCGTTCGCGTTTCGTTTTGGACAGTTTGTGCGGGCGCATGTTTATAATTCGGTTGTTAAACACTGTGATTTAAAGGAGAAATCTTTGTTTGAGGCAAAAAATATTATAAATAAATGGCTGTCTACGCTAACGTATGATGGCACTGAAGATGTGTTGCATATTAAAACTTAATAGGTATTTTTATAGTGTTCCTCCTATTAAACTACTAGATATTACTAGTAAAGAATCAAATTTATAGTAATCTCCTACACAACTTCATAACTAATTATAAATACATTATACTTAAAAATTATTATATATACGTGTATATTATCATGAAGCATAAATTACATAGGTATATAAGTTTTATTTATTACCAGCAGTGGACAGTGCGGATTATATTATATAAATTTTGTGTAATATATATATATATATATATTATACATATATATTTGTTTATATTTATATGTGATTATTAAGATGCCAATATAGTAGTTCTGACCAAATGTCAATGAGTTATGTTGGACTGCTAATCGTATTAGGGTCCTCTCGATACAGGCTTGTTGCCTAGTGTGAAGGCCATAGTTAAGGTAGTAGGTACTATTGTTTCTAATTACAACTTCCCAGCGACACATTATGATTAGCATAAGTACCTACTTGTTTGTTTGTTTCAAAACCTGTTCAATAAATATTTTTTCTTTTTTTTTTTTTTTTTTTTTTCATCCACCCACAGGATGCAGTTTTTTTTTTTGTTTTAGTTATGGCTTCGCACGGTTTGTGCATATAGCCAGTGTCAAGTATTTTATTTTAAGTATTTCTTAATTTCACATTAAGAAAGTCACAGCAATGTTATAGCAATCGTGGTCAAGTAGTCAAGTCAATTATTTACATCGTCAGTCACGATTCAGTAAAGTAGTGGATGCTTTACTGAAACTTCCTGGGAGTTTTGGAAAAAATGCGAAATGACACGTTTTTTGAGTTTATATCATTCGCCTACACTCGTGCACGTTAACGAACACTTAATGGTTAATATTCCACCAACATTACACATTAATACTCGAAGAAACACAAGTTTGAGCTAATAATACAAAACCAACAACGTCCCACTATCGGATTCCCGCCAAAACTCACAGGATGCAGTTATCCATAGAGGAAATAAATAAATACCTACCTGTCTTTTTTCAGTCTTTGGTTTGGCTATCGCTGTCATACACTCATGTGAAATGTCATTGTCAAAAATGACAAAGCTGTATTTTTGTTTTAGGTTTAGGCAGCCACACACTAGCTAGTTACTCTATGTAGGTAGGCAGGCAGGCAATGAAAACTTATTTTATTGTATTCGCGCGTGAGAGTACAGCGGTCTTTGGAAGAAATCTGCTCCATTACAAACCGCCCCGAACGTAATTCACCCAAGATTTCCCCTGACTTGTGCACATACAATAAGTTAACTGCAGGAACATCTGTAGATTATAATGACTAGACTATGATCAGTTTTGTGGAATAAAAAAATTAAACTTATAAAAGAATAGACTTTATTAACTACTAATAACAACCACACTAAAATTATTGTTTCTTAAAACTTTTTAATATTGGGTAAATATTGTCAAATGCCTCATAAATCTCTTCTCTGACCTTAGCACCAGTTAATACAACTTTTCCAGATACGAAGATAAGTAATACAATTCTGGGTTTGACCATTCGATATATAAGTCCAGGGAAGAGTTCTGGCTCATATGAACTGAACTGACCGTGAGTAAGTACTAAGCCCTCAAGGCGGATCGGGAACTTCACATCACAGCTGCCAACCATATTCTGTATTTTGAAGTCTAAGAATTTTGCCTGAAACAATAGCATCAATAATAAGTAACAATATACCTATACTATTATGTAATAAGCTTTTGTAGCAATACACCTATTATTTAGTCTTCTATCACAACAGAAAAAATATATATATAATGCCAGAATAAGCAAGTAACCTGGAACCTCACAAGCAAGGAATATAGTGATAAAGAGTATGCAGACTGCATTGACAGAGTTATTGCACAGTGCATATGGGATTCATATCCAACTACTTCAAGTCATAAAGCTCAGCAGCAGGGAAAGCCTAGCAAACCTTTGTCTGCCTAAAGGGAACTTATCATGATTATGGAAGCAGTAATCTTTGTAATGATAACAGGTACAAAAATTCAGGAGTTTTGCTTCTACTGACTTACAGTGAAACCAAGTTTTTGAATGATTCTTGCATATTTTCTGGCAGCTAATCGGGAATCCTCTTCACTCTTGGCACCTGTGCAGACCATTTTCCCAGACGAGAAGATCAGTGCCGTAGTCCTAGGTTCTCGTATCCTCATGATAACAGCAGCAAACCGCTTAGGGTTGTATTCGGCATTGCGAGCATGCAGTGCAATTTTTTTCAAGTCTAGTTTGCAATTTAGATTGACTGTTGATACTATGTTTCTGTAAATGATTAATTCACAATGTAGCATAGTTTGTAATATGTATACTTACTGTAGTGAAAAATGCTAATTATTAATTGCTATGAAAGATAACTCACTGTAACTGTGGTAAAATGCCAGGGTCTGAGTGTGGAGTCATAGGGGTCATTGGAGCTGGACTTGTCTGGGGTAGCAATTGTGGAGCCATACTTCCACTCGTTATCAATGGGGACATCATATTTTGCTGCAATACAATATAAAATTGAAGAAACCTAACAAACAAAATATGATGTGGCGAAAACGGCATTGCATTAAAATGAATACACTGACGGGTGTCTGTGGCTGCATCATTTGTTGAGGAGTAGCATAGCTTGCTGTTGGAGCATAAGTGTGCATGTTACGTTGTGGAGTTCCCATAAGGTTGAACCCGACAAGTGGCGAGGATCCCATGGCCGACAACGACTGCTGCTGTTGCTGTTGTTGCTGTAGGTGCTGCTGCTGCATTGCATTTGGCAAGATTTGCTGATCCTCTTCAGGCTGGTGTAACGGGGTACCGATTCCCGGTATGTTGTACGGACTCGGGAGCATTTGATCCATGGTTTATGAATAACAGATACTCTGTTAATATAGATCCTTATAGTTGAACGATAGTAATGGAATATTATTGATTCAGCGACTGAGAAAATGTGTAAAAAAAATCCCCAAACATCACAACAAGTTAGAATTTACTTGAAAACAGAAACTTTTCTAAAACTACAAACATTTGCTTGGCTTGGCATTGGTAAACTGACGTGACGACTGGAAACAGTGTCTCCAGATTGAGTATGTGAAATTTCCCCAGATCAGGTATACATTTTCCCCAAAATGATACCTTTTTCTAAAGATTTCCCCAATATAATTTGTCCTTGTATTTTATTATTGTAGTTAGCTGCGTCCTGCGGTTTCACCCGCGTAAATGAGTTTTTCCGTTTTATCCCAATGTTCCCGTGGGAATATCAGAATAAAAGTATCATATTATACGCCCAGTGGTCTCAGCTATCTATTAATTAAAGTCCCGTAAAAATCGGTCCAGCCGTTTCGGAGATTACCTAGATAGAACTAAAAGTCAGATAGACAAAAATTAAAAAAAAATGTTCTACTATGGGTATCAGATATTGTACTCTCATACATTTCCAAATAAGTAAGTATTGCAGGTTGATAGTGTCTGACATTTTTAATATCAGAATAAAAGTATCATATTATACGCCCAGTGGTCTCAGCTATCTATTAATTAAAGTCCCGTAAAGATCGGTCCAGCCGTTTCGGAGATTACCTAGATAGAACTAAAAGTCAGATAGACAAAAATTAAAAAAAAATGTTCTACTATGGGTATCAGATATTGTACTCTCATACATTTCCAAATAAGTAAGTATTGCAGGTTGATAGTGTCTGACATTTTTAAACATGTTTCAACAAAAAGTATACAATTTAAATTTATGTTTTTCGACTTCGCTCCTTGAATATGGTATCCCATACAATGGGCAGTGTTTAAATTTTCTGACCTATAATTTTACATAATTTTCTTAAAATATAGAATATTGAAACTAATTTGAATATTTTAGTTTTCCATGGAATAGCTATTTTATTAAACATTATTTTAAAATTTAGCATGCTGACGTCATTATTAGCAGAATACCATACAGCGCCGTTGCCACTGCGTGAGATTAAAAACCTAAAGATTTTTAATCTGTGAGATTTACTTTGTATTGTTTGTTTATCTTTTTGATAATTGGTTAAGGCGCTGTGGCATTGAGTTTCAGGCTTTTGAAGCTAAGGAAACCTATTGAAATGTAAGATTTATGAGTAAAAAAAAATATTTTATTAAAATTTAACTTATTATTTTTCATTTATGAAAGTCAAAAACATGATTTAGAATGATTGTCTCGATAAAAAAAAATGGCAAAGATGACACTACTTCGCATCTGACTTTATCTCCTGCTAAGAGATTCCATCACGAAACCACGTGAAAGTTGTACCAATAAACGGGGATTTTTATATAGGAGTGGGAGTGGAAAGTACTTATTCTAAACTCGTTACCGCTTTTTCCCTATAAATAAAAACATACAAAATCTAGGAGTTGTAGCGCTCGCGGCCATCCGCCAGTACTCGCTCAGGCGTCTCGACGCGAGGACGTATCGCCGTTTGCTCCAAAAATACCTCACCCCCGTATTTGCCTGTGCCATGAATATGACCTATATGTAGCTAGCAATATACGGTTGTGTACGCCCACTGACCAATCACGGTCACTTAGAACAGTCGAGCATCTCTTTCATTTAGACTGTATAACAATTTCGCGTGACAATGCTGTGTCTAAATGGCCCAGGGGTACGGACGCGACTCCGCCGTGCCGCGTAGGCCAGAGTTCGAACCCCACAGCAGCCGAACTTTTTGCATGCGTTGATTTGCGTTTTTTGAAGTTTATCACATAAAAAAACAAACACGTATAATTAATTATTATGTTTACTATTAAATATTATTATAATGCTATATTACTTTAATATTATATTATTATGTATATTATATAGTATTATAATAATTACCTTGATGAAACGAAGTTCACCGAAGAGCACTGGTGCTTATTATTTTTAACCGACTACAAAAAGGAGGAGGTTTCAATTCAACTGTATTTTTTTTAATTATTTTTACCTCATAACTTTCGACTGAGTGAACCGATTTTGATGACTATTTTTTATTTGAAAGGGTATATTATATATATACTTTTCATTTGGTCCCATATACATTATATCAAAATTTGCTCAGTAGTTTGGTTTTAAAATCACAATAACTGGAAATATTATAGTATTTTTATTGAAGTCGGTTCTTTTTTGTTAAAATTTTACTTGTTAATCTGTGTATGATACTTTTAATGTATGACAATTTCATATTCACTAATAAATAGTTATGATTTATTTGACATTTATTTATTATAGGTACCTACTTATGTATTTTCAATCAGTCAAAATTACGTTACAAATCAAAATTACACAAGTCAATTTCTGGCACGCTTGTTTATTCCCAACGACCACCACCGATGAATTGCCACCAGTGGTGGCGTTAGAACAAGAATATTTTTCCCCAACCGCCCCCAGTGGTGGTAGTTGGAATTAATTATATCCAATGAGCCCCACAAACTGCCACCACTGGTGGTGGTTAGGACCAAATCATAATTTGTTTGCCCATGCGCCTTCAATAGTAGTGGACGGCACATGAAAATAATTAGACTAATGAGGTATTGTTAGAAGCGTCTCCATCGTCCGATACGTCCACTGGTGCCATGTTGGGTGGGTATCAAATGAAAGGATGAATTAAGCAATATTATATATTTGGTTAGCAACCTATTGCTCGCAGCTTTGCTTGCATGCACATATTAAATAGGATCAAATTCCTCACGCGCAGATGTCAGCGAAACCATATTTTTTATAACATATTTTTTCTCCAGATCTACCCAAACATACTTTATCACGTCATACCGGTCAAACACATACCCCTCCGTTGGTCACGCCGTAGTCGGGGAAAAAGCTGTGACAATTACATAATATTGTTTATAGCACAGTGCAACCTCAACCCGCACTTAGGTCACGCTTTGCGCTGTTCAAAGTAGCATAATATTCTTTAACGGCGTGAAGTTCCCTAACTTCACGCCGTTTAAGAATATACCTAGTGTAGTGAGTGTAGGCTGAACCACATCTAATTAGTCCATTTTTACACCACTCACCGATTCATATAGTAAACATGAGAAGATACATTTAACCCGTAATGGTTTGAACGAGATCTATATTATAGTAAGTAGTTTTTGTAATACGTCATAGATCGTAAAAAATACACTATTATTAAAACATAGATCTATCGATTCTATACTGTTAGTCTGTAGTAATTTAGTAGATGAATGAAGTAAGTATATTAAATGCACGGCGGTTAGCACCCATACTTTTTACTTACCCTTACTTTACTTCGCTCGGGCGCTAACTTCACGCCGTGTATTAATATACTACTTAGACCACTCACACACTATCGTAATAGACTATAAAAAATGACAAAAACAGGACTGAAGCAAAATTCTAAAACATTTCCTTTCTTCAGTGGTGGTTGATAGCACTAAACATTATGACTGTGTCTTAACCTCCACCAGTGGTGGCAGTTTTAGTGGGGGTCGTTGGAAATAATCATTTTTTCATGTCCCGACTAGAGAATGCAAAACCGGAGCAATATAAAACCCGTTTTTTGTTCGGTTTTATATAAATACGATTTTGAAAAAAATATCTGGAGGGAACAGTTACTGTGGATTTCCACATTTTACAATGTCAAGTACAGTACAAGCAATAAATTTAAAGAATTGGCTTAATATTAGCAATTTTCATGTCACAAAAAATTTAAAATGAGATAAAATTATCAATATTCTATAAAAAAAACGCGCTTGATACTTACTGTACCTGGATAAATGGATATTGGATTCCTACTGACTGAGTATAAGGGCAAATAAGAATTACATACCTATATCATAAAAAACCCTAAATAACAAAACAATGTGTATGTTGTTACTTATTACACAAACGGCAAACCCTTACGCGTCATTTGGTAGCAGGTCACTGAACGAAAGTAAACAAAATGGTGGTACGTATTTTCTTTTTGAGTGTGTCCCAAATAAGAAAACCAAATTAACCGAATAATTGAAAAAAACGGTTTAGTGAAAAATTAAAACCGAGTTTATTTGTATGCTTGAAATAACCGAAAACCCGGTTTTCTCCACTGAGAGCGGTTGGGCAAACAATTTATGATTTAGTCCTAACCACCACCAGTGGTGACAGTATGTGGAGGTCGTTGGAAATAAATATGTTTTCATATTATCTCAACCACCACCAATGGGGGAGGTACGGCAAACCATTTATATAATGTGGTCCTAACCACCACCAGTGGTGGCAATTTTTGGGGCTCGCTGGAAATAATTACTTCCAATTACCACCACTGGTGGCGATTGGGCAAAAAAATATTATTTTTTGTGATGATCAGCTCGCTCCATAATTTTTACTATACAAATACCTACCTACCTTCCTGTACATTATTCTCATTTCGTGCTCTTCGCGGACGCAGGAGATAACACATGTTTTATGATTACAAACCTGAATGCTTTTACATAAAGTGCAATTTCTATTACAACTATAGTACCTACAGAGTTCATGACATTTTTACATTGTTTTGTCGTACGGAAATTCGCCATATAGTCTCAGTGTTAAGTTTTAATTTGAATAATACACAATACAGGGAAATACTCTGTTAATTTTGGAAGGGAGTAATTCCTTCGTTTACCTTAGTACCTATACCTACTTTAGTTAAGTTTATTAGTTTAGATATCGACTTAATTATTATGTTTGTTTTGTGTTGTTATCGCAATAAATTACGTAATATCCAAAAACTAAGTGCAAAAAGTTTGCCAGTAGGAGGATTAGAACCCACGCCATGCCACCCGTCATCACACAAGCGTTGTGCGGGACCGTTCGACCATTCTAACTTACGTCGATGAGGCGAAATTGTCAATCGGTCGGGGCTAGTAGAACACAGGCAAGTGTGAGGGAAACATTTTTACTGAGCAAACGAGCCGCGTTCGAATAGCGCCACGTTTCTGCGGGCCGCGATTATACGCGCTCGGCATTTGCGGGGACGGAAAAATACCTAACCACCTTAGTGCTACCTGGCCTTAATCTATGGACACAGACACAGGTTTAACTTTTTTTGATGGGTAAGGTATGAACATGGACTTTTAATTACTAACTTAAAAAAAACAGAAATGCCCATTACAATCATAATCAATAATAAGCTTCAGTCAGAATGAACTTTGTAAACATTTCATTCCATGGTTAAAATAATATTAAAGAAATGACATGTTTGACTTGCCATTGGCAGCGGTGCGACGCGCGGTTACGGGCATGTTATTGAAAGAATAATGCTGGCAGCATTGTATTGTTTTACGCGTGCAATTTCAATTAGAACAAATATTCGCTAAAATATGTACTTATTAGATACATAACTGAATTAAAAATGTGTTCACATTTCTCCCCAAACTTTCGCCAAAATAAAATTCGTTCCCCAAAATTTTCCCCACAGTTTTCGTTTCCCCAAAAATTTCGCAAAAATTTTATTTTTCCCCAATATGGGGAAAAAAACCCCCAATCTGGAGACACTGACTGGAAATCGAAAATGTCAAAGATAAAAATAAAAAATAAAGTATAGCTATGTATATGTAACGTCACAGGTTCTGAAAACACAGCATATAAATTAAAACCATAGATTCGTATGATAGATAAAATTTGCGAAGCAAAGTTTTGGCGGGAATCCGATAATGAGACGTTGATTTTGTATTTTTTTCTTTATTTTGTGTTTTTTCGAGTGTTCATGTGTAATATTGGTGGATTATTATTAATTGAGTGTTGGGTAACGAGCACGAGTGTGAGCAAATGATATAAACCCAAAAAGCGTGTCACTTCGCATTTTTCCCAAAACTCCCAGGAACTTTCAGTACAGTATCCACAGCCACCACTTTACTTAATGAATCGTGACTTTGACCATATAAATAATTGACTTGACCACGAGGATTGCTATTATAATGCTATGACTTTCTTAATGTAAACGAGAAAATATGCTTTATTATTATACTTGAAACTGGCTAAATCTACAAACCGTGCGTAGCCATAACTAAAACGATAACAAAAAAAATCTTATGTTACTGTCAATTTCAGTGCCTAACTGCCTACTGTAAGTCAATGTTGTGTGTGACAAGTGACTACAAAAATCAACGTGAAATCAACAAATGAATGAAAGGAAAGATCGGCGACAACGGCGTGGCGACACTGTTTCTTTTCGATTTTCTAATTTAGTTTTTGAATTTGGATGTAGCTTACATTCAGAATATTGCAGACCAAATAAAACTTGCTGAAATGGCTGAAACAATGAAACAAACTGTAGCCAGTATACTTAAAAGTATCGAACGGTGCGTGTCATAAAAAGCATGGTGCATGTATTCATCTACTTTAGGTTTAATGCAATTTCTCATTTTAACCGAATACGTTTTTGTTAGTAGGTATGGTAAGGTAAAATGTAATTATTGAGATGTGTGTGCGCTACTATATTCATAAATTTAATTTTTCTACAGTTATAATCCAGCCAACCTTCAAACTCTGGAACGATATGTGGAGATGCAGTCCAGAGATAACACCTACGACCTGGAGGCCAACCTGGCCGTATTGAAGCTCTACCAGTTCAACCCTGAGAAATTCAACCCCGACATTACCTGTCAAATACTTTTAAAGGCACTCACTAATTTCCCGCACACTGATTTCACTCTGTGCAAATGTCTGCTCCTTGAGTCTGTGGTAAGAGCTCTTATTATCATAGCGTCTGAAGCACCAAAGTATTCACTTATAATATATACTTCACTGATTAGTATTCACTTATAATTCACATAATCATGTTGTCTTAGCTTTTGAGTTGACCTGTGCTGTCA
The DNA here is from genome assembly GCA_905147375.1 of Hylaea fasciaria. Taxonomy (NCBI): domain Eukaryota; kingdom Metazoa; phylum Arthropoda; class Insecta; order Lepidoptera; family Geometridae; genus Hylaea; species Hylaea fasciaria. The sequence goes on from LR990201.1 coordinate 7,550,781, forward strand.
TTAAAACGATGTACCTATTACAAAACATAATGTTCTATTGTTTCTTTGTTGCAGGTGGAAAACGAGACAATATCTCAAATCAAGTATCTGGCAGATATCTTGGAGCAGTGTGACTTTGCCCAGTTCTGGAACCGTGTGCATCAGATGCCGGAGCTTTGCAACCGCATCAGTGGCTTCCATGACTCCATCAGGAAGTTTGTCTGCCACGTCGTAGGCATCACCTTTCAGACTATTGATAAGAACAACCTGGCCAATTTATTAGGAGGCATTGACGGTAAAGTATTTAATAATCTAAGATTTTTCTTTTTCCTACCTACTTACCCTTAAAAAAAAGTACTTATGTTAAAAGTTTTAAACAAAATTTAAGAAAGAACCTGTTTAGATATGCCTTTATATACTCACGTGAGAAGACAGTGGTCTCCTAAATCCCACTTGTATTGCTTTTAGATGTTACTCTGAAACACTGGGTCAAGAAGTATGGATGGAGAGATGACGGGAGCCTGATCTTCATCGCTAACCAAGACGAAAACATCAAGACTAAGAATATCACCGAGAAGATTGAGTTTGAGCACCTTGCTCCTCTAATGGCATTGTTGTAAATATTTAATTTCAATTTATGGAATAAAATACTGCTAATATAATGCAATACCTTTATTTTGTTGCTTTAAATTCACCATAATATCATAAGAAATGATAACAGTATATTATGGTCTGCATAGTTAATTAATAGTACATAGTGTAGTGCTACGTTAGACATAGGTACTTAGTTGTAGTTTATTTAAATATTCAGGTGTTGCATGTATTGTAGGTACTGTTATGATGAAAAATAAAAAGGAAATACCAAATTAGCATTATACTTACACCTTATCTGAAAAGAGCTCAAATTAAGTGGCAATATGTTAACAAACATATTTTTTATGAAAACAATATAAAAGTCTCACAATATAATTATATTCACAGCACAAGATATTTTGGATAATTTAGTTTGTTAATTAAAAAACTTACACCAACACTAAATAACAATGACTTATGTAACAAAACGGTGATAACGAACAACGAAAAAGGGTATATCCGTGGCGTGGCGTATTTACGCCTTTTTCCCGTGACTGTAGCCGAACTCCTTGCCGCCCGCGTGGCCGCCCTTCTTGCCGTGGTCGCTGTGGTGAGCGTGGTGCTCCTCGTGCCCGTGGTGCCCCTTGTGACCTTTGTGGTCCTCGTCGTAATGACCCTTGTCGTGTTTACCCTTCTTGCCGTGGTGTTTCTCGTGGTGGCCCTTCTCATGATGCCCTCCCTTCTTGTGGTGGCCGCCCTTCTTGTCGTGGTGGCCGTGGAAGTCGCCGTGCTTGTGATGATGACCTCCCTTGTGGAAGTCGTCGTAAAACTTGTGCTCCTTATGGTATTCGTCTTTGTGGGACTTGTGATGGTACCCGGTCGTTTTGGAGCCCTTTTTGTGGCCTTTTTTGTGTCCGAACTTGCCTCCCTTGTGACCGTGCTCGGCCTCGTGGTGCTCGCCGTGGTGGTCGTGCTCGTCGTGGTGCTTCTTCTTGTGCCCGCCGTGCTCGTCGTGGTGGCCCTCGTGGTGGTGTTTCTCGTGGTGGCCGTGGTCGCCCTTGTCGTGGTGATGGTGCGACTTGTACCCCTTGTCTCCCTTCTCGCCGTGGTCCTCGTGATGCTCGGCTTTGTGTTCGTGGCCGCCGCCCTCTTCGTGGTGGCTGTCCTTGGCTTTCTTGTGCTCGGTGCCAGCCGGCTGCAGGTCCGGCCCTGTAGTCTCCTTCAATCCGGGGATGGCCGCTGGTTCGACATCTTTCTCACCCTTCGCGTTCAGATTGCGCGCCTGTGTACATATCACGACGCATGCTAACACTTCAATCAGTAACAGCAGCCTCATCTCTGGAAGAACAAATAACAAATCAATGTTAGCAATAAAATAGTGAAAAAAATAACTGAACGCAAGCCGCGGTACTCACCGAGCGGTGGCTGTTGCCAAAGCCAGCGGAGAAGTGTCACAAGTGTTTTTTACGCTTTGCATTTATAGATAAAGAGCACTTTCATCCGTCATCGATTGCAGAGTGATCTTTGGTAACGATTGCTGCAGATTTCTGGACGAGTGACTGCGACGGCGACGCCGGGCGGCGCTGTGACGACATCGTGCAATGCTTCTGAAAATTAGTTCCGTACTGTCCCGCTTGATTATCACTGGTCAACGGTTAATGGTGATCGGCAATTTAAAATTGCGTTGACTTATTGTACCTATGTATTGTTTTGGATTTCAACTAAGCGTTTTTTTTGCCATTATGCTAGAGGCATTATGATTTATGTGTTATTACAACGTTACGGAAATTTTATGAAAATCAGTCAACTAAATAAAATTAACATAGAGTTCGTTTATTTACAAAGAGGTATTTTACAGAATAACAATATAGGTATAACAAGCGTCGGAATCTCAACGGTAATATCAGTGCTTCCCGTGATGGAATCCCCAATGCTTGTGGTCTTCGTGGCCTCCCTTCTTCCCATGGTCGTGATGGTGATGGTGGTGTTCCTCGTGTCCTCCGTGCCCCTTGTGCCCCTTGTGGTCCTCGTCGTAGTGGTGCTTGTCGTGGTGGCCGTGCTTGCCGTGGTGGCCCTCATGGTGTCCGGAGTGGTGGTGGCCGCCCTTCTTGTGCCCGCCGCCGTGCTTTTCGTGGTGTCCGTGATGTTTGCCGTGCTTGTGGTGCTTGCCCTCCTTGTGGTGGTCATCGTAGAAGTGGTGGTCCTTGTGGTACTCGTCCTTGTGGTACTTCTTGTGGTAACCCTCGGTCTCCTCCCCTTTGTCGTGGTGTTTCTTGTGGCCGTGTTTGCCTCCCTTGTGGTGGTGGCCGTGCTCGTGATGCTTCCCGTGGTGTTCGTGCTCGTCGTGGTGCTTCTTGTGCCCGCCGCCGTGCTCGTGATGGTGTCCCTCGTGGTGGTGCTTGCCGTGGTGCCCGTGTTCCCCCTTGTGGTGGTGGTGGTGACCTTTGTGGCCCTTGTGACCCTTCTCTCCGTGCTCGTGGTGGTGGTGCGCGTGGTGCTCTTTGCCGCCGCCCTCCTCGTGGTGGTGCCCGTGGTGGCTAGCCGCTGTCTCTAGATCCGTCTCCTCCCGGTCGATCTCGCGACCGGAACAGACTGCTACGACGCACCCTAGTGCGAACAGGGCGGCTAGCGTCCTCATAGCTATTGTTTGTTTACCTACTTGTTTTAGATTTGATCTCTTGAATTGTACTGACTCCCAGCTGGCTGAGACACCATTTTATATCTTTAAAGTGTCTGGTTGCGGCGGTGAAACCATCGGACAAGGACGGCCGCGTCACGCCTAATTACTGTTTCTGATCATTGCGACATGTCGACACTCGACGCACCGGTACCCGGAGGTACGCATTTGTCTTTCCAAGACGTTGCGGATTTGGTATTGATACATTTATTGAGGTACTTTACCGACATAGCTTGCTAATTGATTCCAGCAATAATTTCCTTATGATTTTCTACCGCGGTACCATATACAATTATACATGGTAGAGGTCCAAGTTCGACTGGTATAATTGTACCTGAGTTACGTAGGCAGAATATACCTACCAGAATTATATGAGTTTTGAACAGGCATTTTCCCTGTCATGAGCTGACTCATGGCTGAATCTTGCATATGAAAGAAAGACTTAAAAAAGGTATCATCAAAAAGCTACGGGAATATATGAATTTTTCACACTATACACCTAATGGAGCGTTTTCGATGAGCGACGAAACCGACGTTGCACTCGGCAATCGACCTATTCTAGTAGCATAGGGTTGGGCCGCCACAGGTGCGGCATGACATGATTTTTTCGAAATGTCAAATTGGTTTAAAATTCGTGTATATTTGTGGTGCAACGCCGTGGAAACAGCTGGTTCATAATTGAGTCGTCAATCAAGGATGACACATGGGTCGCGGTCACCCTTCCGCGGCCGCCCCGCACCGCGCTTCCGTTCCGGCAATTCGGAAGGGCGGCACACAGATAAACATTTATTTTACGCTTATACTAATAGGTCTGTTGTGCTCGTGTGCATTTACTAAGTTTGCCTAGGTATAGGGTAATTTGATTCTGAAATGCCTATTAGCTATTGTCCGTGATAAGTACCTATCCAGAATATTGGTAGGTATACTCTACATAGGTACTACTGTATCGGAATATCGGTGTAGAGGTGAATAGGTCTAATGTATGTATGTTAGGTTGGTTTGGTACCTGTTTCAGCTTGTTTACAAAGGATAATACCAGCTGTAGGTACTTATAGTTACTTGGTAGGTACTACCTACACTGAAAAAATATCATATTAGATATACTTGCCCAAGGTAAAATTAGCTCTAATTTGTATGCCATTCTCAGTGTCAAAGTAGTGTAGGTATCATTAGGAATGGAATATTTGCCATAAACTAGGGTGGTATTGGTTCTCCGATATTAGTGAACATGGCAGTTTATAAAGTTTAGTTCCGTCCTAGCTTCATTTTATGAAATAATAATAAATATAAGAACTACGTTTTGTAGAAATTAGAAAAAGCCAAAACTCTGCATCACTCCGTCATGATAAAACCCGGGGTTTTGAATTCATGACCTAATTAGGAACTCTGGATTAAATGTAATTTTGCTTACTTCGGCATAGGTAGATACAATTTATATAAGCAAAACGCCCGCTTCCAAAGAAATATGTAAAATGCTTTTCAATTATTTTAAATGAACACAATTTTACAAGTCGAATTTAACAAAGACGGAAGTTTCTGAAGAACAATGTCGTTTTATTTATTAATGCCCGTAACTTTTTCTTATGAAATCCAGTGTTACACAATGTTTTTATGCAGAGTGTATTATACAATAGAATTGTTTAAGGTTTGTGAGAAAGGTGTTTTTGAAAGCAAAACTCTTGTATAATAAGGGGTGACTCCAGCTACTCGCATGGAGTCGCGCATTTCCGTAGTCTGCATCTCTTTCTGTTACACATGCAGAGACGTTGCTTGCTGGTACCTAGGTACAATGAAAAGTGCGGCGAAAACATGCGACTCGCCTGAATGATAAAAAGGTAAAACAGCGTAAGAATTAAACACTATAATAATAAATAGATGTTTTCTTACCTACTGTCCTCTAAATTTATAAATCTCTAAAAAAAGTTTTTGTATAATGGAGTGATGAGCTAGACTAAACTACTTAGTAGAATGCTCGCTTGATTGTAGCAGCGCAACCTGGAGGCGTCTTCTGATCAACACTTTTTGGTAGGGATCCACCTCCTAATCTAAAGGAGTGCCAATTAGTTATTATCAGACTTCGACTAAGCAAAAAGGAGGGTATTGTTGTTTACGTCATTTAGGTACCTACCTATGCTACCTTATAACAAACAAAATAAATAAAAAAACAGACGAAAAGCCAAAAAAATACACATTTTTGGGTTCACTGACTTTTATAAAATAGATCCTATCCAGATTATTATATTGTATTTTATATTTATAACTATTTATATTGAGTAGTAAGATATTATATTAATAACACATTTATTGCTAGTGTTTATTGCTGTGTTAACATAAATATACGAGTAAGACCATTATCGCTGGCGGAGCTGAGTATTGCCAAAGAATGTTTATGTATAATTGTATACCTAAGCTTAAATTGTAAAATAACGTTTTTTTTTTATTATCTACCGAGAACGGCTTGATAATAATTCGATGAGGGCCAGTCAAACGTTTGTGTAGTAAAATAACAATGTTATCAATAATCATTTACTTTGTACAAAAATATAAAACATAACAATAACAAATTCCATTCTTAACAACAACGCCTCGTCAGTATTAGTGATATTGCGATCAATGTTTGCCGTGGTGGAAGCCCCAGTCCTTGTGGTCTTCGTGGCCGCCCTTCTTGCCATGGTCGCCATGGTGGTGGTGGTGTTCATCGTGCCCGTGATGCCCCTTGTGTCCGTGGTGGCCCTCGTCGTAGTGGTGCTTGTCGTGGTGGCCGTGCTTGCCGTGGTGGCCCTCGTGGTGCCCGGAGTGGTGGTGGCCGCCCTTCTTGTGTCCGCCGCCATGTTCGCCGTGATGATGGTGGTGGTGGTCGTGTTTGTGGTGCTTGCCCTCGTGGTGGTGGCCGTCGTGGAAGTGGTGGTCCTTGTGGAAGTGGTCCTTGTGGTGCTTCTTGTGGTAACCGTCGACGTGCTCGCCCTTATCGTGGTGTTCGTGGTGGCCGTGCTTGCCTCCCTTGTGGTGGTGGCCATGCTCGTGGTGTTCGCCGTGATGGTCATGCTCATCCCAGTGCTTCTTGTGACCGCCGCCGTGCTCGCCGTGGTGGCCCTCATGATGGTGTTTTCCGTGATGACCGTGGCCGCCTTTGTGGTGATGGTGGTGTCCCTTGTGTCCCTTGCCGCCCTTGCCATCGTGGTGATGGTGGTGGTGAGCATGGTGCTCGTGGCCGCCGCCGCTCTCGTGGTGGTGGCCCTTGCTGGCCGCCACCGCCTGGTCCTCGGCCTCCGCCTCGTGAGCGGCGCAGAGAGCCGCGAGGCACAACACGCCCACTACTATGAGAACTCTCATATTGACCAAACTATTAGACTTCCTCTGTAGGTAACTGTTGGGAGGAAGTCCGGTTGTAACTGACCTCTGCAACGTTGATTGACTATTTATATTATCAAGTCGCTGTGCAGTTCAATACGGTGGAGAAATTATTCCGCAAGCGTCCCGCTGCACTAGTTCATGGTCACACTAGAAAAAGCGCTAGGTTTGCTAGACGATTGGGATGTCGGGTAGATTGTGAATTTTTTAATAGCATTTCTAATAGTGGCTCAACAATTGATTGAGATCTTTGACTTTACAAACGTATTATGATGAAACTATTCACCATAGGCAAAGCAAGGATCATACGGTCGATCGATTGGTCTGTAAAGCGCAAATATATAGGTTAGGCCGCTACGCTTCGTCAATGGAAGCCTTTGTTAGCTCCAGAACACGTAGCCTCCATTCAAAGTATCGCATAGTTGATTGACAGTTCGAGCTCGATTGAAATTATCTGCTTAGTGGATCCTTTCGCGTTCGAATCGCCGCTATTTGGTTAGCGTTAAACAATTCTTCCGAGTGACTAGGCTCGTTTAATCCTCCATTCCACGCCCTTGTAAGCTTATGTCCGGGACCTTTTCTGAATGGAGCGTATCTGTTTGTCTATTCAGTTTGATTATGCACGCTTATGAGTTCATCGAGGCCTTTGTAAATAATCCGGTGGTCTTGGAAAATGCAGTTTTGATGGTAATAAAAAAAAATCTGATAACAAGATGTTATAATAAGCGTCTACCTGCATGCCGACAGAGCGGATTGTAAACTTGCTGTCGATAAATAATAATGATATCAATAACGTACCTATATACAAAACATGTCGGTTATGACAAAATGTAAGCACAACATTTTTGCGACTGATATAAGATACATAAATACTACATAGCTTAGCTACATAGTATTAAATTATACTGGTATATATACAACGTTGGGGCCCTATGCTACACTTGAAGTATAAACTTGATTAAATTAATTAATTAATGAACAAAATTACTTATTGATCAAACGTGGTAAAATTAATTTATACCTAATGGAAAATTAACTTGATGACTTACGTGGTAAACCGCCATTCCTGTACCAAAGCAGACGGATCTGATTAGGTTGGAATTGCTAGTTAAACTTAATATCCTTTTAAACGAATAGCTCATGAAAGAAAACCCAGTTTTATTATTATTATTACTTTCTATTAGCTTTCGTTTGGCAACTAGTTAGATCACCTGATGATATGTGGTCGAAGGAGACTGGCTCTAAAGGACAGCTGGGTACCGGGACACTCCGAAATGGCTTTGGTGACTGATATATTCTGCTTGGATACTAAAGTACGAAACCGCACTAAGAAAAGTTATATTATCACATAAACAAGTAGCTATTAGGTAGGGGAAGCTGTTGTACGTCAGACCGTGTTGTACCTAGGCCAAACACAATTTTTCGAAAAATCCCGGGTTTTAAATTTATGTTGTCTATGGCAGTTAAAGCACTCTTTGTCAACTCCATCGTGAAGTTAGTTGTGATTCGCCGGCGCCGCTTCAGTGCAGAGAAAAAGGTAATTCATTATTTCTTGTTCAAAAAGTACGTTTTTCGGGCTTTAATTTTGGTATTTGTATTTAGCAGAATGTACATTTATTAAAAATGTTTTATTTACTCTCTAATCTCAGTATATCTAGGTAATAGATGGAGTAGGTATTTATTGCAAACCTCAACTTTAAGTGTATTTTTATGAAGATTGTTATAGAAATTGATGCGAGTGGTACCTTAGACACCCAACTAACTATGTACCTTGGACTTTGATCGAATTATGGCAATATTTTAACCCCAAAATTTACTTAAAAACGGGGTTTCTCAAAAACTGCTAAGCCAAATAGGTACCTATATTTATGAAACATACATGATCTGATGTGAATATAATAATATGGATGATTATTATAGAGACAAAAGACTGTTGGTAAGGGTTTTTTTGAAAGATGTATTTTTACTGAGTTAATAATAATTATTAATTACTGTTTTTGATATGATCAGTCATTGGTTGTAGTTAAATAACAAATAAAAATAAAACTTACTCCGTACAGTAATTATATAGTGTATTATCTTCATTTTATTCTAGTTTGTCCAAAGTACAACTGGCACGGGCCAAAGTACATCAGGGATGTTGTACCTTGGACAATTTTCCCTTTTTTTTTGGAACGGCTTTTGCTCTCAACTTAATGCAAAATACACAGATTTTATTAGTTTCGTATGTAGTTGAATAACTGATCTTTGTATTTATGCATATTTGAAAGACCCTAAACTTTCCATTAATTTATGAAAAATGAAAATGTAAAAAACTGGCCTAGGTAAAACAGCTTCCCCTACCTATTGCTTTATTAATATTATCAACTGCGTATTATTAGGAGTTCAACAGAGATCAAATGCCATAAATTTCCAAGAAGTATGAATGGTGCAAAACTATGAAGTCTAGTTGTGTCCCGTAGTTTCACCCGCGATTCCTAGATAAAAAGCAGCCGACGTCGTGTTAATGAGTGTTTCATCCATCTACCAACATAATTTCATAAAACTCGGATATACCGTTTTGGAGTGATTGAGTAACAATCATACAAACTTTCACATTTATTACCAGGAAAGTAGGATATGATGGGATAAAACTTCATGCATCGACTCTTCGATAGCGCTAATATAGGTAGGTACTGCTGTGAAACATATAATTTAGCGGCTTCCGTGGCGTAAGTTAATGATGAGCCGACTGCGGAGCATGAGATAAGATATCACAACATCTGTTTATTGCACGCCAAGACATGCAGTGCGGTTGCAGGTCAGGGTAAATGTTTGAGTACCTAAACCACAGGTATTGACTTTGTCGCACCTTATTGTCGCAATAGTTCTTAATTTTGTTTATTTATGTCGACGGCTGTACCGGGCTTTGAGCATTTATTCAAGTACCTACTACCGGGCATTCGGCATTGGGATCGTCATCTCACGTAAGAGATATAGAGAAAGAGAAAGAGATGAGTGATGGATGAGTTGGAAATATGGTGTTATCATGATCTTAGTTTCAGTGCAGTCCACCTACATAATAACGGTATTGGGGCATTTGCCCAACGTCTCGCCGTAGAGTGCTGGTAAGTTCACGACCGACACGCCTCACTAGTTCTTTTCTAAAGGTTTGCTTACAAAACAACACTTTTTCAAGGCTGCCCTGGCCTTCTCCATTGGCCACCTACTTTCCTTTACAATATGTATTATACCACAGGGTTATATCATTTTAATGGGACACAAGTATTATTACAGCTGCAGCTTGTCTCAGCTATGGTGAGGTTTTCTTTTTATATTAGGCTAATCTACGGAAACCACGATTCGGTATTTTAATTCAATGTATCGCGCCTCAATAGGCAAGCATATTATGTTAAAATGTAGGTATATGCCTCCACATTTTATTTGGGTCATAAGAAAAGTAGGTAGTAATGATTCAAATTCAGTTTTTCCTTCAACTATCCTCACCTAATAAATAAATAAGCTATATTTTTGCGCTGGATCTATCTAGTATCTACTGCGACTTCCTAATATACGTGTAGCGTTTTGAAATGTAATACCCGAGTCCTAGTTCCAGTAATACACAAACGGTAATGCTCTTAGCGCAAACCAGGGCGTCGTGCTTACGGCATTAGCGCTAAGGAGCCTACTAGCCCTACATCACGCAATCTTGTTAACTCTCCTCTAATGATATTATTCCTGTAATATTAACTTTCGCTTCCCTATTCTTATGGAATTGTGTTGTTGTACCTTTTTAAAACCACGCTGTAGTTTCTATTCATCGTCATAAACATGATTTGTTTGTTATTTTCATAAAAAAGGCATAATTTTATAAACATGCACAATAACTGAAACGAGAAGGTTAATATTGGCCGCGTAAATATATTAACTATCCCTAAAAGTCCACAGTGATCATGTTAATTAACATGTTCAGCAACAGCAGATTAACACAATAATCATAGATTAAACATTATATGCGAATTTTCATATCCCTATATACCGGCAAGCGTGATTTAGGGGCTTTAGGTCCCACAATGTCGCGGCGAGTCCTGTAGGTCGGACGGGTAATCCGGCTATTGTGAGCTATTTTAATGCTTATGCCCTTTGTGCGACCAGCCTGTATTAAGCTATACGCGGATAATCGCCGTATTATATGGAGTTAATTTTCCATTTGCTTGTACCGGGATTCGCAGCTGCTTATCGCGTCTATATATGAAACACATCGGGCTGCAAACTTGTTTGTTGTTTGTTGCAAACTTTTATACCGCTGGAGGGGTAGGTATATTATATGTGTAGATTAAGGGTGTTTATGTAATGCTAGTTTATGCAATTTATTGCCTCCTATAATGTACAATAGACACAAGAAGTGACAACATGAAAGAAAGTGACACATTAAAGTAACATAATTATTTTAAAAAAAGTAGAGTAGATAGTAGGTAGGTAGTAGTGCAGGACCTAAGCATATTATAACAAATTTTAATTATAATATTGACAAATTTACAATAATGGTTATAACTAGGTGAAATGATCTAACTTAGCTATCGTCATTACCTACCTATTACAATTTTAGAATAACACATTATGTTAAATGGGAATAAGTATGTGAGTATAATAAAATGTGCCTATGGATACATTAATATCTCGAACCACGTTTGAGTACATTTGATTTCCATAAAAATTTAGAAATACCACTCAAAAAAAAAATAGAAACGACGGGAATCCGCAGCACAAAATCTCACAACCGACAGCATTGAGTAATCTGGTCTTACTGTCACGCATCGTTGAGTGACCAATATTTGCCGGAATAGAATACCGTAGAGATGTTTCCGGCCCGTGAAAGTATCATATTAACTGTCCAAACACGGTGCGGTTCTGGCGCAGCTGGCCGACACGACTAATTACATCAATTACAGGCAAACAGAGTCGCGCTCGGGTTTCGTGGCTCCCACCTTTGTCAATATTTGCGGAGTCGCGGCCGCGTCCCACCCCGCTCCCGACCCGCTCGGACCGGCAGGACATCGGGCTCTTGTCGCGGTAAATTCTGTATTTTTTATACTACAATGTACCTCATAGTGAAAACGAGGGCAATTTATTACGAATGGGGTGTCATTTCGTAGTCTCGATTGGTCAAGTTTGAGTCATTTTCCAGTGTAACTCAAACCCCATATACATGTTGTCCAAGCAAAACCATTCAAAAGAGACGTCCATTTTTAACAATATGCTAGATTTCATAGTAACGCAGGCGGTGTATATTAGGTATGTACTTAATTGAGCAGTTTTACCTTTCAGTAGGTAATCGTTTAAGTTTTGTTACCTGCATCAAATACAATGAACATAAAAAAACAAACAATCTAAGTCGTATTCACGTGGATCAGTATCAATGCGCGCGGGTGTAAGTATTGTTAAGCGATTGTGCTGAGCGGCAAAAAGGCGAACACGTCGCGAGACGCCCCGGGCGTAACTTTTGACAAAACAACTCGTCGCCGAGTTCAATTTGTTCGCTGTTAGAGACATCGTTAATCCCCTGAGACTGAACAATCCGCACAAAAAGGTCGTTTGTGACAATACGAGTAAATATACTTGCATAGGCAGTATATCGTACATGAGATTTGATGTAGGCTGAGGGCAGACAGGATCTGCCAGGGTGTTCTATTGTCTACGAACAATTCAATATATCTACCATTGTTGGATATTTGATATATTGCAAGGATTTGATAGACTGTGATATGAGGTAGGTATGTAGGTACCCACTTATTAATCGATACTCACACATTTAGTATACAAGTGGCAAAACTAAATATTAGTCTACAGTTTAAGCTCAAAAAAGAAAATATTTACTAAAAATATTTCACAACAGAGACAACAAAACTTTTGTCATTACTAAACTAAAATGTAGTCTATAGTTATTAGTAGTTATAGTTATTATTAGCATAGTTTAGTCGATAGACAGCTTCCAAGAATAATTTTTTCTATAACCTACCTATAAGTTTACAGTTCCATGGCACTGAAAAATACAACTGCGGTTTATTAAAACAAGAAAAAAAAAACAAAAGTTTAACGTCCATATTTCTATTATAACATAGGTATACCTAAGTACGATCAATGTAACATAATATGAGAACTTGCGCATATTCATTTCACTAAAAGGCTCGAGCATGCCGGCTCAACATAATCAGCGGAGATTACTGCTTACGGGGTGGGATACTGAGATTACTATTGTCCTCTGTTTGGGAGCGTCGTATTGTCACATCCATTAAGCCGCGCGAGGGGCGGGGCGGCGACGGCCACGCCCCCGCCCGCCCTGGCCACCCCACACGCGCGCCGCTAGCTGCCGACTCCGGTCTCGGCTCACACTCGTCACCGACGCGATTCACTAAAACGATTTTCTCGCGATCGCATCTCGTATCCTCTCACTCCGGCGTCACTCCAACACTATTCCGGTTCTAGCGAGAGATTTTTAGTCGTATTGCAAAACGGGCAGTTGGAAAGTCGATCGCGATTTAGAAAATTGTGTGACTGTTTTGTGCAAGGATGCGAAGGAGAGACTCGAGTTTATAATGTGTGCAAAGTGCGGGAAGTCATCCGCGGGTGCACCGTTGCGGTGAGGGTGCACGCGGCGACCGGCAGCGTGGCGACGCAGGGCGCGGGCGAGGGCATGGGCGGCGCGGGCGGCGCGTGGGGCCGCGAGGCGCCGGCGCTGCTCAGCACGGCGCTCCTGCTGGGCGGCTCGTTGCCCGATCGCCCGCCGCCGCCGCTCTTCACCATCGACAGCATCCTGGCGCCGCGCCCGCAGCCCTCCATCCCGCCCCTACAGCTGCACCACCTTGCGCACACGCCGTTTCATAGAGCTCATGATCTCTTTGGTACGTCTATCAAGCTGTTAATGGGAACTGGTGAGATTTTTATTTTTGGAAGTTTATCAATACAATTTTATAATGGAAAACGTTAGAAAATTTGAAAATTAGGCAGATAATTTAACGATACTTTATAATTATTTCAATGGGTCTGTCACACATTAGCTCCGAATAACTTAGTTATTAGTGGTAGCATACATTCATCTATGTACATAATATAGGTAGGTAGGATTTTGCATCATACCTACTCCTAAAGTCAGTTAGGGATATAAAGCTTGAATCCGTTAGCATCATTAATATTGTTTTACTGTAATTATAATATATTATGTTCTGTACAAACTCAAACAAAAGAATGTTTGTAATACAATGTAATAATAGGTAATATGTTGTAAGTACGTAGATGGTAGATAGGTCGATTTATTTAGTTTCCATATTACCTAATTTATTTTTTTAATCCCTTATCCTCACTCTATCTGGTACGTTATCCCAACTTCATTATAATATGTATATTACAGCTGAACTGGCTGAGGTTGTTTTGTTCTTTCCGACTTTTGGGATCCTAGCAAAGCTTAAAACCATTGTCTTGTTAAAACAAATAAATAATTTACATTGTGCAAATAATATGACCACAGTTGGTAAAATTGTTCAGAAGGTACGTATATACATGATCGCTAACAGCGTCGCACCAACGGGCTTAAAACATTAAGATGTGTTACACCGTTATTAAAAACCAACCGCGAAACTAAAAACCGAGTAAAACCGCAGGCGACAAGCTGGTTTGGGACTTGTACTTACCAATATTTTTCAACTGCCATTTATGGGTACGCTTTAGTTATTATGACTAACTAGAAACGTTATCTTCTAATTATACGAGACCTCTACGCACTGCTACGAAAGTGCTACGAAATGATAACGATTTGTTAAAACATAATTAAATTGATTTCGAACAATTTTGTGATTGCATTTCACTGTAGGTACAATCATAGCGATTACAGCAGAAACTACAAATGTTTGAAGTAAATGGACTATAATCATTTGTTTATTGTTTTCTTCAAAAGATATCAACGCACACATATTATGATATGGTCTACGACATACTAAGATACTATTTAGTAATCTGTGCTACGAAGATCAACTACATTACCTATACATAATAAGATACATTCTTCATAATTATCTGTTTTCGAGTTCATCATAGCTATTCATTTGATATTTGTTTTCATTATGTTATTATTCTAAGATATTATTATGACTACCAAAAATTGGAATGGTACACGATAACATGCCCACTCTAAAACAAGTGCAAAGATAACTTCATTTGTACAAAAATTAAGTACATTCACCTCGTTACTGAATTTTGCTTATATTGTGATCAGACTATACCTACTACTGACAACCTGACTGACTGGAACTTGATAGATTAAAATTGATAGATAGATTTAAAAAAAAACTGGTTGTAACAATATTATTTTGGCTGAATACACATATCGTGCTAAGACAAACAAAGATGGTGTACGTATAATATATTTTGTGGTCAAGAATAAAATTACTCTTTTGGAATAACACAAAGGACATATTAATTTGCTAAAAACGGGTCTAAGTCGCGCACAAACAAACATCAAAGTATATAATTTTCACATCTTACTTCTTACTAATATTATAAACGCGAAAGTTTGTAAGTATGGATGGATGGATGGATGGATGTTTGTTTGTTTGTTACTCTTTCACGTAAAAACTACTGAATGGATTTTAATGAAACTTAACAATAATATAGCTTGTACATCAGAATTACACATAGGCTACAATTTATACAGCTATTGTGTGAATTGTCTAAAATATGACGATAAGTGTCAAGTAAGTAGGAAAAATCTACCATCTGCGCGCTATTCAGGCGTGCACTGCCAAAACCGCTAGAGCTATAGGTACATATGTAATGTATGATGGAAATGTTTATCTTAAATAGTTCTACAAAAAAGCCCGCCACAGTATGTATCTATATCTTATGTGTAAAGCCATTATAGCCAAAATAGTGAACCATAAAATGTGTGATTTTAATGTCATAACGTTAGTTATTTTCTACGTCACGCTAATAATTATAAGCTGCTCTAAATACTAATCCTGCGCAGACGATGTCGCGGGCACCAACTAGTACTACATACATATTTGTTTGCGCACAAATGAGCCCCGTTTTTAGCTAGTTAATATGTTTTCTGTTCGCGAAAGTTTATGAACTTCTAACACAAATGTCGGCTTTTACTCGCGGATATAGCCGCAAAGAGCAAGTAGGGTATCTTAAACATTATGGAAGGAATATTTTTTTACTTTTTCACTAATGTTTGTTTCTGGTCTGGGTGTGATGTGCATGTAAAATTGTATGTCTATAAGCGGTACAGGAGCAATCCACACTAGGATTGCTCCTGTATCGCGGGTACGTTTTTTTTAAAACAAGAAAACAAGCTATAGAAGCACACATTGCTTACGACTTTCACAGGTCAAACCTTTACCAGCAAAATGAACTTCGGGCATATAGGCATTTACGCAGTTAACCTATGTCATTTTTAATAAACTATCCAACGACACGCCATGTGACGAAATTAACGAAACTTTTTATTCTTTCAGTTTTAGGTATAGTACTGTATAAATAGTACTGAGTATTTCTATAAATTGTATATCGCAATAATATCTAGCACATGGCTAAATTTTGGTGTGATGGTTGTCATAAAGTAGATGTGACATGGTAAGCTATGACAGTGAAAATATGACATGTTTTGACAATTAACTTAAAAAAATGAACCCTAATATAAATAGTAACATTTGCATATTTTTAAACTTTTTCCCACTAACTAATTGTCTTATCAAGATAATTAAATTGACATTTGTAATCCGAAAGAAATCAATGAGATATCGTAGTCGAGATAGTTGGCCTCAGATTTTCCGCCCTAGGCCTAGTAGGTGAAACTATAGAGCGACAAAAATATATAATAAAATTATTATTGTTGTGTTCAGAATAGCTTACTCTAGCTAGAGCGTTTGGATTCAATGCGGAACCTAGTTGTTAGAAGTGTGACCGACCATTGCGATTTTTGAAGCATCGAGATATTTAAATATATTAAAAAAATCACAAAAAAAAAATTACAATAGTGATTATGTGTTTTATATCTTAGTTCTAAAAATTTTACTTCATACTGTGAGGATAATTAAAGTGAAACTTATGATCTAAAACAACACAAAGGATTGTACACTCCACACAATATAGTTATACTATAATAATTCTAGCGTTTATTAACTAATCGAAAAAGTAAAAAATAGCATAATTTAAAATTACAAACGACTTTAATCAATCATATAAGAAATATACCTGTGCACCTACACAAGTTTTTATTTTACATTCTCTCTTAAACCTTTACAATTCCAATAAATTATTATCAGTCCAAATGCATGATTAATAAGTCGATCCAATCTGCAATACGTGGAGATCTTGCCCGGGGCGGGCGGCCCCGCCACCACCGGCGCGGCGACCGCAGGGGCGAAGACAGCTTATCTCAATTTAAGTCGTCCCTTCTAACCGAGGAGAACGTTTAAAAATTTAAAAACATCCCCGGGCTGTTCGGATCGCAGCCCTAATAAAATAAACTTGGAATCTGCGCCGCAAATTAAAAAAATAGATCGTTGCCTTATAGCACTAAGTATGATTTATTCTGTGACCTTACGTCCCTTTCTCAGCCCACCCAACATAGCTTATAGGTACCAAAGTAGTCTGGGGGTATGCTAATATTAACAGTTTATTAACAATTTACAACCCTCCCTGACCAAAAGATGTAGAAACACCGAATACTTATTTATTAATAAGATTCTATATAAACCACAATACTATGATACGTGACGAATAGAAGTGGAATCGATCATCTTTATGATTGTCTTGTGATGCATGCAATTTTTGGGTTATCTTGTTATGTTATCGTGGATTATCTACTCGTGTACAAAAGTTGTTTTTTTTTAAGTTGCGAGTATATAACAAGATTTATGAATTAGTACTTATTTTCATGACTATAGTCATTATAATAACGTTCAAGAAAATTTTAGATTTAAATCGTGTCACGCACTAGATTGATCAAAAACATTTTCTTTCCTGGTGTGTATATTTAAACCATGGTACATTAGGCTATTTGGCTCAGTTTGAAAAATCGTTTAAAATTGTTCTATAACACATGATAAACACTAGCAGTTAGCACATAGCACACTAAGTACCTAGTATTGATATTTACGGACAATCTACAGTATTAACAATAAGAATCCATGTACGGCGTCAATAACGCGTAACGTCACACTGAATGGCAAGCATAGAGGAAATAAATACTTCGTTAGAGGGACAATACAATGTCAATAAAAGCGTCCTGTCCAAAATTTCCTCTAGGCATGCTCTAAAAACAACAAAAATAAACTCGAACTAGGTAGGTACCTACTATAATTCATCGAGGCTATCATTCATACTTTTATCCTTAGAATAATAACGCAGAGTAGGATAGTTATTTGCGTAGTTTCACTCTAAAGTGAAGCCACTGTTTTATCATGGTGTGCGTGAGCGCCATGTAATTATCTTCTCCAAAACGCACACAAGCGCAATGAGAATTTCGCATACGTGTTGGTATTTAGTCCAAAAGCAGGAAAAATTCATAAATATTTACCATAAAAGCTTCAAATTCGTGCAATAGTGAGTCAAAGTCCGAACTAGGCCCAAAAAGTCTCAGTAAAAATGGCTACACGGCGCTAGCGAGTACTTGGTTTCTATGTGTTATTTTTCTAAGCTTGTATCCTTTAATCTGTGATCGAGGCAGCTCTGTTTACTCGAGCGAGCGTGACGTCAAAGTTCAGTACAGGGCGTTCCCGTTATAGGCAAAATTACAAAAAGTATTGAATTTCATTTTGTGTAATCTGCAACGAATATGATATATTATTATGTATATTTTAGTTTAAAGTAAAGTGAAATATGTTTTTACTCTATTAAGTATATGATAGGATGGCGACAGTAAATAGTAGGTATATTTTATATGTAGTCAATAGCCTAATGTTTGACGCCTAGGAAACGTTTAGTACCTACCTTTGTTGAACTACGGATGAAACAATCGGCGCCAAGCTACAAAAAATATCGATCGTTGAATTAGTCAATACCTTTCTTTACTCCATCCAGTTTTTTAGTTTTAATTGAACTCATTTTTAAATACACTGGGCAGGACGATTCTGTCTTCCTTTATTCTTTACAGCTTTTAAATATGTAACGTATAACTTTACTATGGTGTGTGTTTTTATTCAAAATCGATATAGCTTAGCCGGTTTTCGCGAGATGCAGTGAATGGAGTGCGCAAAGCCGACCTAGCTCCTTAGCAACGTGCCGCCGCCGCCGGCTGTAAAAGCTTTTACATTTCTCCAAGAAATAATACAGTGTAATACCTCCCTGAGGTTTCGGGAGGTATGCAGAAATATTCATTTTTATTTGTATCTTGAACATTTGTAACGGTTCGCTAGGCGAGGGAGCTCGGAGCTCTAAGCTCGGATATTCACGCGCCGCGTCACACGATACATATTAAACCAGATACAAGATGACATTTAACAGCAACTTAATAATATGACCTTGATTTTCACCCCTAAAATCAATGCATAGATTATGTAGGTAATGCTATAACAGTAACTAATTTTTGGGCGGTCCGTGGTGTAAGTAGGTGATGGAGCCGATTTCAGTCCAAATTCTTTGGAGCCGACAATTAAGTATGATCATCAAGATATGCAATTAATTAATAATGACCTCATGATATGCAGGTTCAGTTGCCGGACAGGCCTTATATTTTTATGTATAACAGAAACTTATTTGCTCTGAGTCTAGCTTTATGTGCAACCACAAGTTTCTTATTACCTACCTAGATATGGGGAATCCTAGTTAAGGACCAGGGACTAAGTAGGTATCATGTATGTGATCGTGACATGTTTTTTATTCTTGTTGATCATTACTGTAGAAATTAATCCGCAACTAAATTTACTTTTTTAAACAATATTTGTAGAAGAGAAAATTTGTTCTGAACAGTAGGCAATTGGCAGTGGTGCAGTGTTGGCTTTGCACGATTTATGCATAAGCCAATATTAAAGTGGTTTTAGTCTCAGATTAGTATAGTCGTATCCATTTCATTATTTTAATTATATTTTTTTTTTAAACGTAGCTCCGCACTATGATTGCTCCTGTATCGTGGGTACCGTTTACAGACACATAATTTCACATGCAAATCACACCCAGACCAAAAACAAATATTGGAGGATCGCACAAATATTTGTTCCGGGCGGGAATCGAACCCGCGACACCGAGCACAGCAATCCAATTGCTCAGCCACTGCGCCAAACGTGCCGCCTTATGAGCCTAATGTTCTGATGATGATGAGGAACGCGTTGTATGTGCAGGTGTGGGCGGCGTCGGCGGCGTGGGCAGCGGCGGCGGTTACGCGGGCCTGTACGGCGGGTACGCGGCCGCGGCGCTGGCGGGCCTCGCGGGGCCTCCGCCCAAGCGCAAGCGCCGCCACAGGACCATCTTCACGGAGGAGCAGCTCGAACAACTCGAGAGCACGTTCGACAAGACGCACTACCCCGACGTGGTGCTGCGGGAACAACTGGCGCTGCGCGTCGACCTCAAAGAAGAGAGAGTAGAGGTATGTTCTCGATTTAACTAATTTTGTTCTTGAGGTCTATCGAATAAATAAGTAGACACGAATCAACTTTCCGAGTCTATTTATTCCTGTTATCGAATATATCTGAAATTACTTGTTTAAATCGATTTTCCTTTCAAATTCAGCGATTCGGGTATGAGATACTTAACAGACACGTCTCTATAGTAGTACAAGTAGGATCGCCGTAGGTTGTAGGTACTATTTATGCAAACCTATATTTAGCCGACCGAAGCTCGATGCCCACACACCAACATACTAGTTATTTTTCACGTGCCGTTCTTTGCGTTGAAATTAAATGTATACATAAGTTTTTTAGTTGGATTCTATGCTACCAAATAGTGAAATCCGGAACGAGGATGTTCGCCAAAAAACTAAAGCTTACGACATAGCTCTCAGGTTTGTAAGCTGAAGTTGTAATGGGCAGGCCACATCGCTCTTAGAACTGATAATCAATGGGGGAGAAAGGTTCTAGAGTGGTGACCACAGACTGCAAGACGCAGTGTAGGTAGGCAGTCCTTCCACTAGATTGGCCGACGACATCAAAAGAGTCGCAGGGAACCGCATCTACCGCAAGTGGCAAATTGTCGTTCGGTGTGGCGGTCTAAAGGGGAGGCCTATGTTCAACAGTGGACGTCTGTAAAAAGTGTACGTGAAATAGTAAAATCCATAATCATTTAATTGTGGCTTCAGCGGTTTTTATAGTCATCGGCCGATATTCGTCCATTATTGGATGCAAGCCTTTCCTAGTGAATACCACTGAAATCTTCTGCTCTCCTCAGTTGTTTTAATTGATCTATGCGAAATCAAACAAACGTAATGTGCACCATAACTATTAAAAGATGTTATATTTTTGGCCAGTTCCTAGTAATCGTAAAATAGGAGTACATAATTATAAGGTAAGTAGGTACCTACCTATGAGTACCAGCTATAAAGTGTTTTACATTACTTAAAAGTAAATCAATGCGTACTTACCTATCTTTAACAAATCCACTTATTTCATAATGCCTTAAGAAAACCGATCTCTCCGGTACCTATTTGTTAGAACTGATAAGGTTTCCAAGTTCTTTGAAACGACAACAAAAGGAAAAATTGTATCAAACCGGTTTCCTTCCTGGAGGTTCGATTTAAAATTTGTTTTTACCTACTAATTACTTTTTCATCAATATAATTTATTTCAATCCGTAATTCCTGTCCTTCCAAAGCTAGAAAGAAACCGCCTTTAGCGATAAGGCGAGCACAGTGTATGTGGAATACCCATACCCAATGGCTGTTTCAAACCTGCGTTTGTACGTTAGACATATCTAAATAGACATATCTAATACATATATTACCAAACTATAAGTAAGTACAGTAACAAAATGTAATTAAAATATTATGTAGGTCACTAAAGGGATTCTACAAAAAACGCACAGGTAGAGTGCTCTAGTGGCGCCCTTCTTACATTTTGGATGGGATAAGATTAACAGGGGGTAACGTTTGGCAGTAGCGGGGCAATGTCAACATTAGTGATGCGACATTTTTTGTGGACACGACTATGTGGGTGGCCGTCTCTTGAACTAGCTCCTCGAATTGGTGGAATACCACGTTTCGGGTATCGGTCCGTGGAAGTGAAGATAAGGTAGGTACAGAACTAGAAGAAGAATTAGAAGACATTTTAATCGAAGTAACTATTGGAAATAGATATATCGTGAATGTATTTTGTCAAGTCGTGATGTAAATTTCCATTTTTAGTTGGTTCCAAGTTTCTTGTTCACCACGTCTTGATTATAGCATAGCTCAGGTATAAGCCTAAGAAACATAAGATTTCAATATATTTACCATTAATAGCTATATGCCTAATATAATATAATTATACATGAGCAAGATTTTAATTTCTTATTATTTTTATTGTAGGTACCTACCATTTGTTGTTATGTTCAGTTTGTATGGAATTATTTGTACCGTGCATGTACCTAATTATTTGTAGAAAGTTTATACACATTATGTTTATAAGATGTGGAACTGTGGAAATGTCACAGGCCACTCGTAAGTGAAGAGTCTCGGAACTGATTTTTTTATACATCCGTAGTTGTTCCGATCGAGCAGGTAGATAAGTTTAATTAAACATAGGCAAGAATTCGAGTGCGACAGCTTTCGATAGAATTCGTGTTGAAAGTAAGTCGGGATATGTTTGTGTGCTACCGGTGTTGGACTGTGTAGTGTGTGCTGACCACTCGAGAGTGCGCCACCCAGCCAGCGCCGCGCCACTGTTTGCGCTGCCACTGCCACTCCGCTCTATCCGGCCTAGGACTGCGCAAATCGGACATCTACATTTGTACAAATTGGAGAGTATAGAGATAACATTGAAATAAAAACTACATAAGACTACTTCACTAGGTAACATCACATAAAATCCAGTTTTAACAGCTTACTTGTCAGTAGTTTTTAAATTAAATGATTATGTAGGTATATACAATGAGGTTGTGTGTGGCCCGTGGCACATCCACAGTTCCACATCTTATAAACATATTATGTGCATAAACTTTCTACAAATAATTATATGCACGGTAGAAATTGAACATAACCACAATAGGTAGACAATAATGAAGTTAACAATATCTAAAATCAATATATATAAAAAGTGTAGGTGTATAGGTCAGAATGTCAATTTGTCAGCTCGAGACTGCATAAAATGCTTACGTTGTATATATTAGTCGCGAACTACTTACCCACAATAATTTATAAATCAGTACTAAACGATAGCACTTTTTCTAGTGTCCAAATTAGGCCCACACATGCGTATAAGTACATTGATTAAAATTATTGCGAATTCGATTGGTATAAAACAACATATTCTTTTTTGCCCATTTAGAATAGAAACTTTGAGAATGCCATCCTTGAATCACAATTGGTCAATCCAATAAGTATCATGTAATCAAGTGATGAAGCCACAGATGAGATATGCACGGGATCAAATGTAACAAGGTAATTACAACTTATACGGGTGCTGCGAGAGAAACGGTCGACATGTGAAATTTGCTTTAAGTGTAAACTTTTTATTAAGGAATCCATAGTAAATCACCGCGAGCGGGCGGGGTTCTCAACCGAGCAGAATTTTACCTTGGGGCAAAGAAAAAGGGACGGTATGGAAGCGCGGGCGAGGCGGCGCGGCGCCGCGAAAATTAATCTAAGTTAATTAAATTTGATTTATTTATACCGGCCCGGGTCGGAGGGAGCGATAAAAGCACAACAATACGGCTAATGAGGGTCACTTTTACGGCTTTCACTCGGATAACAGAATTTTTCCGATTTACGTAACTTACAGCTTGAGTAATCAACCAACGTTATTTTTAAGAAGCCCTTTTGCGTTTATCACGTTAAAATTAATTTTATAGGGAGTTTGTTGGAGGTCCTTCATTGTTCGAGTTGTTAATCTTTTCTTTTGGGAGACGTTTGAATAAATCTCATTAAAATTATGGAAAAGTAGGTACTCTTACTACTTACGAATAACGAAAATGCTGACTTATTTAATTTTTTTGTAATGTGTCAAAAATGCTTCTAATTACTGAAACTTATTAGTTATTACGTGTATGTTTGAGGGCCGTAGAACGTTGATTTTTCGATCCACGTAACATAATTCAGGTATAAGTAGTATTATGTCAAATATTCTCGGAGTCGGTAAAAGTTTTTTTCTGTTTAGAGTGAGTTGTAGATACAATAAAACTGTGTGTTTTAGAACCACACACGCCGTTGTTGCCCCCACAGCCCGGTATTTGCGCAGCGGCAATTGGAAATTGCATTATTAAAACGCTTTTGTTTAGGCATCACAGCATTTGTGTCGAGATACAGCGCTGAAAGATTCGGTTTGTTCCCTAATGCTATGCTGTGTATTATACGAGATATAATATGCTGTGTATATTTATATTTAGTGACTCACACTGCACATTCCAACGGTATTATCTATACGAGTAGCTCGGTGCGGAAAAAAACGACTTTAAAAAGGAAGAATAATTTACCTAAGTACTTGTAGAAATAAAACATGCTTGCTACGAGACAATTTGTGCTGGTAAAAATGTAGCGTACGTATTGTAGCGAGAATTTAACGAGTACTTTGTTCCCATTCTACTCGTACATTTTCTATAATAGTATGAATTTTATCAACAACAATAGTAAGTATTTTTGGTACCGACATGTTGTTCGTGTTCATTATTTATTCGTTAGCAATGTATCCACCCGAAACCCGATGTCTCGTTCTTACCTCAAACAAAAAAACCTCTACGTCAATATTATAAAGGCAGAGGTAACGTAACAATGGGGCCTGAGTAAATGAAGAGACAACCGAGGGGTTTGCGGTTAGACGTTCAACTCTTTACACAACTTAATAATTAAACAGGCGCGGTAATCTAGACTTGTGTCTGCGCTCCCGCCCGAGGCCGCCGGCTCCATGTCAATGTTGATCTTATTGCGAACACTGTCTGATTAAACCTCGCCGGAGAACGCGACTTTATGTTTTCATACTGAGCTCATAATTGAATCATAATATCGTACGCGGATGTGGTTTATTAATCCAAACCCAAATGTGTGTTTTTAATGGCAGCGGAGCAGATTACTCGGCAGTGATTGCTACTAAGTGTTGAATTATTAGGGTCGGTAGTTTGGAAACAAAAAGATAAATAGTCTATATAGAAGATAAAACATAGAGTTTGTGTTTAGTACTTCTGATTATAATTTATGATAACATAATTCTAATGGTTTTAGACGGCCTTAGGCGTAAATTGGTGATGAGCCGATTGCGAAGCGTGGGGTAGTGGGATGAATTTTCGCAAAAAGCAAATATTTTTGTGAACTACCCTTCCTATTTGATTAGAGCCTGGGCGTTTGAGGTACTGCGATTCAGTACGTGGCAACTATTAATGTTCATCTCCTAGCAATATGCAATATGCAAGCAATATACAAATTGCATCTCCTGGCAATATCTGAATATGGAAAAAAGTCTTATGGCTAAACATCAACTTGAAACAAGGAAATCTATTCTGTGATAAGGACGACGTGCTGTACTGTGCCATTGCGCGCTGTCTGCGCCGCGCGACATCTAGATAACAAAAGATGAGAGAGGTACACATCGCACACACAGACACTCTGTGAACAAGAAAAAGTGGGCGTGTCGCCCCGCCCAGCCCCCTCAGCCTTGTCATCCTGCATCCTCCCCCAAGACTCATCTCCTAATAGGAAGCTATAATAAAACAGATACACTCGCAATGTGTTACTAAGTAATAAAGCGGCGCCATTTTGTTCCGCTTCCTGATCCAATATCCTGGGCTGAGCGCCGACCCGGCGTCGACTGATCAAAGAGCTGCCCCGTCACATTTCACGCTTGTTGCATTTATATCATTGTCAAACGAAACGTTTATAACACAATCTCTCAATTCTCCTTTTGACTTTATGCGAGCATATTTTCGTGTAATGAAACGATTTCACGGTACGAAGATATATTGCTGTGTCAGTTTTTTAATTTATTTTATTACTGTTTTCGTGGAATATTTCTCCTTTGCTATACCTACCCACTAGATATTTTTAACTAAACTTGGTTTTGTAAGTCGATATAAAACTGGCCATTACTGGCCCAACTATCAGGTCTTCTATGTAGAATGGCACAAAAATAGGTTGCCCTTATTTTTCTAACATCCTGGGTGTCTAACGGCGATGGCGCTGCCTGTCTGTAGTCTTTGTTCACGGTTCAGGGTATCTGACGACTCAATTAGCAATATAGTATGATTTCTGTTCATGCATACCTACCGCGTACCTACAGGGATAATGTCAGTATCGGATGAAATCATTTTTCGGGGCTGAGGGTATAGCCGTCATCTAAGCAGTATCCGTACCTATGAAAAAATGGCGTTTCAGGCAAGCATCGATGTAGCGCTTCCGTGTGGTATCTCGTTCATCTCACGCTAAGTTTTAGTACACGTGAGCTTTTCCCAAATATTAAAAAAATATTAATATTTTTTTAAAGGGTCTGGTCTCTGGTTTGTCCGTGCGCCCAGGAGCTTCTGACGTGGATTTGAAAAGTAATATTTATGTAAGTAATATAAAAAGTAACAGTAAAGATACATGAAACTGAAGTTCTGCAACCGCCAATATTTCGAGCACTTTGTAATCAGTTTAGAAAAGTCAAGTAAGTCAAATCTTATTAATGTAATTAGCCCTTACATAGAGAGTTCAAAACAAGCACATGCACAAGCACAATGGTTCGAGAGATATCGATGAGCAAACAAACGTAGAAATATAGGTATACAAACACCTATCAATATACTCGTATATGACTATAGTATTGTGGGGATACATTGAAAATAGATTAAATATAATATAGGTAATAACAAACCCAAGACATTTTGACTGAAGACCTATGTTAGGTATCTTTAACTAAAGTAGATAGTACATATTATTGTTGCCTCTTTTGTTATTTTTGTGACAAAGAATTACTTATTATTGTTTTCATTACAAAAACATACAATATTTTTTGTGCTAGCACAATTTGAAGATCTGTGTTAAAGATATGTTGAAGAAAACCAGCCAAGATGCGAGCCGTACCTCGATATTCAGGGCTTATAACTTGTAAGAACTTTTTTCAATAGCTGTAAGATTAATTTCGTGCATCTTACTTTGGCTTCGTTGTAAATATCTTACAAGTAGCTAAAATAAAAAATAATACTTACCACAACTACAGTGTAAAGATATATAGATAGTGTAGCGGCATAGCCTAATGGTATGCATGCTCTATCTATAGCATATATATATTTTGATCAATCGGAAAATGCCGTCGGACAACGAGGCCAAAGCAAAAGAATCCCTCAGGCGTGGCGAAAATGAAACATGAAAAATAAATGTGCAGTATACTGCAAAATATATGTAGTGTAGTGTATTTTTCTTAAAACATTGTTAATACAAACATTCATAAAACAGATTTTTGCCGTTCATTATGTATATCTAATCATATAATGTAAATCACAGAATAGTAATTTAATATAGAACCTACTCCCTAAAGTTACAACCTACGACGATATTGACGCGCGTTTTCCGCCGCGGAATTGAGGCGAGTGAGGACGATTAAAATTTGTACATTTCAGTTCATATAAAATCTTCAAAGATACACCAGAAATTCTGACCACCGCAGATTCCTTCCTACTAGCCACCAGCCATCGCCTCCACATTCCATTGATCTCCACCTACCTAAACGAACTTTAAGGCAAGAGGTCTAGCGCCTGATTTTGTTTATTAAAATTAAATTGAAACATAAACCAAGTTATTATTTTAAACGCAAAACGAATACCCCGCCCGGCTGCGGTCATAACCGAGTGAAGTATCACTCTATTATTTATAGACGCGTTCGATACGCAATACAAATTATTGTTTTCAAAGTATAACGTTTAGGGGAGCGCGTTGTTTGCAGAACGACCCTCGGGGAGTCCCTTCTCGCCGGCGGAGCGCCCCGACACAACTCTGAATCTTATTCTAATACATCCAGGGTATCATTTCGCTAGGAGGTTAGGATATGAAGTGCTTTTTCGTTTTTTTCCATAATGGTACTATTAAGCAATCTTTTGACAATTGAATTTGGATTCGAGCAGTGTGATGTTCGCAGATACGCCTTTCTGCCACGGCGCGGCGCGCACACGGCATGGGTGTTTGGATGCGGTAATTGATACGAAGTGACAGATACGAGGGGATTCCTTTTCAGCCTCCGGCCGTGGAGAGGAGTAATGTTTTGACATCAACCGAGAGGAGATGGGTGTGATTTGAAGTGCCCTTTGTGGAATTATACTCGCGGACGGCGTCTTTAATATTGACTAATGCATTTCACAGCTAATGGGGATATAGAATACGACAGGTGCGAGGGATTTAACGAGGCTCAACTTTACAAAAATAAAACGTAATTCATTATTCGCTGAGTTTCTGTTTTATACTTATTATTAACGCCGGTGCTACAAGCAGTTGCTCGTAATCTGTTGAATTGATAGCGAAAATATTACTATCGGATGGGTATCCCAAAACCGAGCTTTATACTTTTGTGACACTAAGGTTTGTAAACGTTGTTATTTTATAGTTTAGAAACACGAAATTAAAATTAACCTTGTTCGAAAAACACTTGTACAAATCGTTTAACTTACCTAATTAAGCAGTCAAAACCTTAATTAAATCTTCTTACCAGTAGCCGGCTCTAATAATGTACCTTTAAATAACAATGGCTATCGAATAAAACATACGAGACAAAATATTGCAAGTTATTAGAGATAGAGCTTAGTTTGAAATGGGGCGTTAAGTTCTAACAATAGCTCGTACGTACTTACTCGAGGTATGCAAATTAAACCGACATTAAAGTATCAAGGGCGGATCAGGCGGTCCATTAATAAATCAATTCGCTAAAACCGTAATTGTAATCTCAAACAAGGCTCGCCCCCGGCGTGTTTGTTCTAACAACATTATTACAATAAGTTCGGGCCCGACCCCGGCGCCGCGCCGCCGTCGCCGCACTCGCGCACCCATCCGCGAGTTTCTCACGATTTCAACGATTTTCTGTTACGAGCAAGATACAACATGTGTGCACTTCAAAAACTCGCATTGTTTTGCTTTGGAATGTAGATAGGTACCTACTGAGATTAATATTATTTGTATAAAGACAACACTAGACGAATTTTGACATATTATTATGGCGATTTAATTTTGTGAACTTATTTTTTTAGCATAAGTACATATATACACACAAAATATATAAATATATACACACTATACACACAAAAACGGTAGAAAACCACACAAACACGTACAAAACCTAACAAACATAACCAACACCATAACAAACACGTATCGTTTTGCTTTTTTAAATCTTTTTACGTATCTTTTAAATGTGTTTGTAATTGTATAATAATGTTTATAGGGACCTACATAGTTATATAAACTCTTATAAGTAGGCTTGAACATTTGGGCTATGTACTATATATAAATACGTTAGTAGCTATCGTTGCAATTATCTTCTGTTATATCTGGCACCTAGAATAATTACTACCTACTAACCGGTATAAGTATTTATCAATGGACGTTTGAACATAATTATCGTGATTTTATTGAGAAAAATAAAAAAATATAAAAGAACACCATTACAGTCTATCAGACACCTCGCTAGCTATGTAGAATCTCTAAAATATAAATATCAACGGCATTACTGCTTTATTGGAATGGTTTGGTTAGATTAAATTACAGATTAACTAGGTATGTATAGTAACCTACATAGTAGCTATGTCGCGGTAAATTGGTAATCCTGTCCTCGGGTACATACAGGGTGTAGGCAGTAATTAATAGATAACGGCGGCAGGCGTCGAGGCGTGCCTCGTAGCCGCCGGCGTAGGCCACCCGGCCCCGCCTCATCTGCCTGTCTTCCCACACGTAGCACCCTAGTAGCATTGCGTAGCTCGTAGCACGCTACCGTGCACTACTTAATTAGTCAATTCGTTGTCTGTTTTACTTACATACTAAGTATGTATGTTTTTATTACAATTGTTGAAACAAATATACTGGATTTTAAATATCCTTTATTTTACAATTGTTAATTTTGAAAAACAGTTATTAAGTAACAAGCTGTCCAGCAGACCGACGTTGTCCTGTTAAAAATGCATAAGAAAATTATAATTTTTTTGTTTTTCGTGAATTTTCTCATGTTTAAATAGTTATTCTGCTATTCGGGTTGGTAAAAAATCCAAAAATCAAACATAATTTAAATTGGTCCAGCCGTTCTTGAGTTATAAATGGTGTAACTAACACAGCTTGTATTTTTTAATGTAGGTAGGATACATTACCTTCTTACTCAACCAATAATTGAAGTACCTGTTTATCACTTAATTTGAATATATTTATTTTTAGTAAATGACGACTAATATTTATACGTGATGAATCACGGAATATAATTCAACCATTTGTATAAATAAGAAACATTAACGTTGATCTGTTACAACATTTAGCATTGTAAAGTATCTAACAGAATGAGGTGTGCAATATGCATGGTCTGAACAGTGCAGCATTATGTATAAGTACCTCTGTGCCACAGCTATGCTAGGTACATAAGTACACATTAGGTACGTGGGAACAATGGAATTTGGCAATTCACCGCGTTCGCGCGACGGCATTAAAACAATGGGGAGCGCGGGCAGGCTTTCTGTATTATGCAGCCTGCCGAGCGGCCTAGGAGCTTTGGGGAACTCGGCGGACTATAATATATTATATGAAGCTATAATGTTTTATACCATTTTGTACGAACTAAAAGGGAAAGCTTTACTTGATGTCGAGGCCTATTTAGTTAGTATTTTTTCTGCACGATATTATAGTGTTTAGAAATCGATTTTTTTTTTCGATAGCGATGTGAATTTTCAATCTTCCACTTGGTATTTACGTTAAGTTTTAGTGGAAGAAGGAAGAGGGATTAGCTTTGCACTCAGCGGCTATTTTTTCTGATAGGAGGCTAGTGCCTCGGCATTAGATTTTTAACAGCATAAAAGTAAATATTTTTTACATATAGCTAAGTAGGTACCTATTTTATTTCGCGTCATCACTTGTTTCGTTTCGAAATAATTTTAAATCTTTTTCGATACCTACGTATATCAATTCCAAATCTTAATAGATCCAGTTGAAGTGTTTTGCCAATCGCTGATACCATTCATACTTGATTTCCTGCAACGTCAATACAAACGAGTTAAACCAAACAATCAACGGCGTACAAAAGAGCGTTCGGCTAATCTCATTGCGGGTAGGAATGACAAAGAGCGGTCGGGTGCGAAGTGCGGGCGTCGAAGAGTCGCCCAGGAGTCTGGCGGTGGCAGCGGCCATATTTGCCGCTCGAGTGGCCACGAATGGCGAACAGAGGCGTGGGCGGCCCACGAATCAACCCCGGGGAACATTCTCGCCCAAAGTTAATGGGACTTTTGTCAGCCGAGTCACTCTTGTAATGCAATTAACTCCGACAATAGCCGTATCGTTAACAATTTAATTTGAAAACTCTCAGAAGTTTTTAGGGTGCCGCGTGTAAATAAGACGAGATTACCAAGTTTGTAGTCGCTGCTCGTTGACTTTCTAAGAACGTTACGGACGTGAATGAGATTTTATTGGCTTTGTTAGTGATAGTTAGTCTTAACAAAATATATAGTTGTGTGGAAACTTCGTTGTTGATAACGTTTTGTATCACTTAAAAGCCCGTAGCCAGTTTCATGCGTTACTTCGGGGACGCAATAATTATAACCCATGATATAAATCTGCAAATACTAAATTCTGTATACGTATTTCTTGTTTAGCGACTACATACTCGTATATAAGTGGTTCTTGCTGTAGCAAGGAGCGGAGACAAATTCCAAATGCGGTTATAAACGCTGTAACTAGTACTTTGTTTTATAAAATACCTACTTATTGATATAAGATTTAAATACACAAACATTATTAAAAGAGAAATAAATGTCAGTTGATTAAATAAAAATACTTGGCCAATCAACCCTATGATTTCAATTCACTCAACATTTATACAAATATTGAATCATTGAAATATTCATTTAAATTCATGCAAAATCGACAGACACAAATAGGAGATGGTCGACAGAGAGATCCAAAGAGCCGCGTGTGTTGTGACGGCGTGGTGCCATAATGGCTGCGGCGACCACCCGCGGCTGCCAGCACCGCTCCACTCGACTGGAAGCACGGTTACCGAGAAGCATCAATACTCAGCACTATAAACTGACACAATACGGGCTACCTACGGTTTGTGCGCTCTCGGTAGCCCATCATTGTTACAGTATTGCTCCGTCTCAATTGTCCGCGAATAACACCGTGTTATAATATTGTAATGTGGAGATATTGATTGCCAACAACGGCCATTCGGCTCCCGAATCTGATGTTTTAAAACCTATTGAAGCGAGACTTTATACCTGAAATGTAGAGCTATTTGTGTGGGTTATTTTTTTTTTGTTGTGTTTAATTCCGATTTGAATACAAACGTTTATATTAAGTATGCTCATTCAAACTTGTAATTCTAATCTTACATTGACATTAAATATGAAATAATGCATTATTTTCAATAATAATAGAATCATATTAGTATAGGAGTCAGTCCAGCCGGACTTACCGCTTACTGACACCATCACTTTTATATCATTTAACTTACTAATAGATGCGATTGCTTCCCCACTATCATTAACTCCTATATATACTTAGATAAACTAGCAGACACGGCCCCGTGTTGCTGTGGCTAAGACTTTTATTATTGTTATATGTTTTGTTATATTGCCTATCTTTCAAACTTGAAAGATAGGCAATATAACAAAACAGATGATCTAACTAGATCAAACTGCACACTGTGTGAAAATTTGATTAAGAGTTTATCGCGGACAAACAACGTGACGCGTAATTTATATATGTCAAGATGATGATTGAAATCAATACCATTGTCTGCAGGTGTGGTTCAAGAACCGGCGAGCGAAGTGGCGCAAGCAAAAGCGAGAGGAGCAGGAGCGATTGCGCAAGCTGCAGGAAGAGCGGTCGTGCGGGCGCGCGCCGCTGCTGTCGCGGCCGCCGCTGTCGCCTGCGCTGTCGCCGCCCGCGCCCGCACCCGCGCCGCCCACGCCCCGCATCTACTCGGACGATTCCGACTCAGACCTTGAAGTCGCTTGAATATGAAAAACTACTAATGATCTTGCGGGGAGCCCTTCTGTACCATAAGGTTATTCAACGGTCGTTCGTGATATTTCATCGTAAGTGACTTCCCATGACGTGATGTTCGGAAGTCTAACTTACTGACCTTCGTTGGTAAATACGTCTATTTTGGATGATTCCGTCTTCAACATGGGCTGCCATAGACATGTCTTGAGGCTCTCGTCTTTGAAAGCAAGGAAGGAGCTAAGATTTAGAACAC
The DNA here is from genome assembly GCA_905147375.1 of Hylaea fasciaria. Lineage (NCBI taxonomy): Eukaryota > Metazoa > Arthropoda > Insecta > Lepidoptera > Geometridae > Hylaea > Hylaea fasciaria. Next base: position 7,583,862 of record LR990201.1, read on the forward strand.
CATACTTGTTGCCGTACTACTAAATATATCTTGAGAATTAAAGCTCTAGCCTGAACTTTATAATCTAAAGGCTAGGAGAGAATAACAGTTCCACCTGATAGTCAATGAACTGGCATATTAATTTTGTCTAATTTCTTAGACTACATAAGACGTTGGAAAAAACTAAGCTAAAAACTAAACAAATGCTCATTAAAGACTTCCTAGTGCTACATTATCAAAATTACTTCGTTTCATAAAAAGCGAATTATACCTACTGAGGTGTGATTTATTCAGTAGAACAAAAAGTAGTGAGTGAGTTCGTGCAAAGACACTTGAATAAGACTATTAATCGGAAACGAACTAAGAGTGATAAAAAAACTGGTGGATAAAGTGAATGGACTTTAAATGAAGAAGATAATTTAACAGACATTATAATAAGTATTTACTTTGCTTCGTAGATTTGTTTCATTGTAGTTAAATCGTATTTATAGATCTTCTGTACAACTTATCAGTGTAAGTAAGATAAGTAACTTATCGTATTTACTTGTACTTTTTAGAGGTTCTTCCAGACAGACGGTATGTCCGACCGACATTATTACTATGCGATAATACGAGTAATTATTTATCGTTGTTGTGTGCAAGAATGTACACGACATCATTATTCCTACATAAATAAGAACTAATAAATAGAAATACTACCTATATGTAAATGAATTTAAAACAATCATTATTGTACTATCGCATTATACACATGCCTCAAATGGAATATTGCGTCTGTTTAGAAGAGTAAGAAACTTAAGTCTCTGTATATCTGTATAAATTAGTCGTTATTTACTGGAATTCAGTTAAAAAAAATTAACGAAATTTCCATTGATATCTTGATGAAATCCGTCATAATAATATGTGGTTATTTCACAATTTTATTTGTAGATACATCATTATCTCCCATACCATCTACATAACAATAATACAAGGTATATAGCAATCAGGTACGTCAGAGTCGCGTGTCCCTGAATGCTATACCTTGTTTTCTTGTACCATGCATAACACGTATCTATTCTTAGAAATTAATATATAATTTCTTGGTATGGGTACTTTTTCAGAGTAATAGGACATCTCCCAACCTTCAATCTACACACCTAACGCGTCCGAAAAGGCTCATCCGCAACGTCAGGCCTTTAGCAATTATTTAAAAGAGGTCTATTTACGTCTATATATTTAACAATTAAACAGCACAGAACAAATAATCTGTACAATCATTAATTTATATATTATTAAATACCGTTTCAACATCGTGTTGCTTTTGGGCTGGCCGTCCCCCAGAGCGTGGGTAGGTACTTAAGAGACACAAACGTAATATAAACAGTAATGACGACCCCATTGGCGCATGGGCTTTTTCTCGCTCACCACTCAACTACCTCACACAACTCTGGTGGAAAGTCAGCTTAAAAATGTGTAATATGTTTGGGCACAGAATAATAAACTAGTAAACTAGTGTTTGGGTGTATTGCCATTACGTCACGTCTCAGAAACGATCGTGATCGCTACTTTGAACGTATACATATACGAGACATTTTGTGTACCTACATACTACATTTTTTACATGATTACAGATGCACGTCGTCGGCTCAATGAATTTCAAATCTAGGCATTCGGTATGGGTATGTGATAGTAACCGCGATCTTTTCAATAAATAAGTAGTTAGATAGGTACTTGACTGTTGTAAAAACTGTTTGACTAAACTAAGTAGTCCTTCTTCTGTAAAAACTACAAGGTAACTTCACTCTAATGTAACTTGCTGGGTGTTGTCTATAACGTAGCTGCAATAACAATAAATACATTAAAATGTAATTACATCAGAATTTAGAGAAAACGTTCCAGTAAAATAAATTATATCTAATGTACACGTGTGTTGCGTTTTATTCTACTATTATGCCTATACCTTTTATATCTAAGCTGGGTTTGAAAATCTTAACTGCCATCGGGGATCGTACTTCTAGAAACTTCATAAACGGATCCTTTTGGTATTCCAGAAACAATTTTTAACGGCGATAAAGCACATCCGTTTATAAATGAAACTCTCGAAGGCAGATCATCGCAGTGTTATCCAAACAGTGGTAGCGGACTGTCTCCCGCATACCAATGAGAGTGATCCGTCCTTGCACATGCCTTGATTATTGTGTCACGGCACTCATGGTGTGTCATCCCATCTTTAACCGATTACCGATGCACGTGCCCAACCATAAATATGAATGAACAATGACGCGATAACTGATGATCTGAGCCCGTTAAAAATAAATCGATGACTTGATTGATTGTTTCAATATAACTACTCGTGCACCTACTCGTAAAACTTGAATGTGCGGTTTTCCCAGTTGCGATTGTCTTAGGTAATGGTGATTTTATGATGCACATCTCAGAGTAGGTATATAGGTAGAGTATTATATAATTATTGGTAGGTATAAGCCTGATAGTAATTATCATAAAAATAATACGGTATGTTATAATATAATCTACTCTCCTTCTTGTGTGGTTGTTGGTTGTTGTTACAAATCCAGTCCAGGGTGAAATCTATAAAGTGAATTTGTTCAGTGTAATCTTAGTTCCAACAAACTGTTTCCTTAGTAGGTACAATTTAATTTTCAATATTTATAGTCCAAATATCAATGTATTCGCTAGCGACTATAGAAATAAAAACCATCACAAATTGTAAGTAGATTTCGTAAAAGGACGAGGTCGCTATATGTAGAATCTACACTGGTACTACCTACCTTTTGCAAACTTGTATTTAATTAAATCATATTGTGAAGATGTATTTTGCCCATGACTACCTAAGTCAGTTTGTGTTTGAGTCACGAAAGAAGGAGACACATAATACACTTCTATACAATTTTACATTTTAACTTATGGTCGCCGGCTTGGAGTAGGTATATTATTGTAGGTATGTATTGTAGGTATATTAGAGCATTGGACCCAGTCAGTTATCTACCCGAAATCCATAAGCGTAGTTTGGGTTGTTTTGTTGGTTTCGCAATAAAAAATTACAAATATTTATAAAAGACACCTACCTAAGTATCTTTAAATTGGAGGTGTTTCAATTATAAAGATGAAATATATGATATGAAACATTTACTTTGAATAAAATAATGTAAAATAAATTTATTAGTAATTTCACATAAATGCATGAAAAATAACTAAAGTTTTAAGAAACGAGTTAAGTATATGCGAATATTACACGATTGACATTTTTCGTTAAACTTACTTAAAAATGAAATACATAGGTATAAAGTTTACATCTGACTCCACAATAAATTGTGATTTTATTATTTATTTGTTTTTTAGTCATAGAATATAATATTGAAAGTTAATTCTAATGATAGTGCCCATGTCATTTTTATAACTGCATATACATACATTACTGTTATTCTAATAACATGGTATCTCTACACTACAATGCACGCGTTGAAGTCTTTTACTTAACCGTAGCCCTTCGTAGAACGAGGGTTATGTAAGAGACTGACCGGCGCTGATGGTTGCGCCAAAGTTGTAAGTATGTAATAGGGTAAAGTTACTGATGCTCGAGTTAGTAATAGGCGTAGGGATAAGAGTACGCGTAGGCGTAGGGGTAAGAGTATGTCAGCGGCGTGTTGTAAGCGGCGACGTAGGCTGGCGCGCCCGCGTAGTACCCGTAGGTGTCGACGAGGACCTGCGGCTTGGCCAGCGCCGCGCCCGCTAGCAGGACGGAGGCCAGCACGAATAGCAACTGAAAAAATAAGAAAACGTGTAAATATTCTCTCCAGACTTAATCAGCATTGACATTACACTTGTTTACCGATTCTGCACCATTGAGATCTAAGGCCTCCGAATATAACAGTGGGCAAGCCTACATAAGAAAAATGATGTTCTGTAACTTAAGGTTTTGGTACTTAATGTTCCTTCATAATATAATTATTGGGTATAAATAAGAATAATACACCAAGAAAACTATGTCATAAAGGATTTAAATTAGTAATATATGAGATTAAGTAGGTATACCTACTACTACTTATTTAATTAATTTTATAGCACCGTGCGACCTAAACCCGCACTTAGGTCACACTTTGCGCTGTTCAAAGTAGCACATTTTTAAACGGCCTGATGTTCACTAACTTCACACCGTTTAAGAATATACCCATCGTTGCGAGTGTAATACTGAACCAAAACTAATCAGTCATACATTTTTACACCACTCACAAACTCATAGTAAGCAAGAGAAGATACGTATAACCTGTAACGTGTGGGACCAAAACGCCAATGTCTTTGGCGCCATATTTCTGCATGTTTTCATTTTGGTCTTCGTCGGACAATATTACTTATTACGTTGAACGCTATACCTAAGTTAGCGATATTAACCGTACCTACTCTGTACCTTTGTTATAAAATTTCTTATACGATTATATAATTATTGAAAGATAAGAATACTTACTTACTTGATTTAGAAATGTTGCATTTTCACTGAATACACACACATGCAATTATTATACACCATATTATTATCTAATACTAGCTGTTGCCCGCGACTTCGTCCGCGCAGACTATAATTATATTTTACCATAATTCCTAATAGCTAAAAATAACCTCGAGTTCGACATCGACAACCGATATGCGATATCCAACATGCTTGTACGACGTCCACCATCTTCTATCAAAATTACCATTTTATACAAAAATCTACCATTTTCTACCAATATACCATGTAATACCAAAAGCTACCATTACCTACCAGAATCTACCATTTCGCACCAAAAACTACAATTTCCTAAATTAAATGTACCATTTTAACCATAATCTATCATTTTTAACTAAAGCTTCCTTTTTTACCAAAAATCTACCATCTTCATCAAAATCTACCAAATTTATCATCATCATCATCAGCCTGAAGACGTCCACTGCTGAACATAGGCCACCCCCTTAGACCGCCACACCGAACGACAATTTGCCTTGTATCCACCAGTTGCCTGCGACTCTTTTGATGTCATCGGCCCAATTTTGTCATTTATCAATGTTACCAAATTACCATTTTTTGTCAAAATCTACCATTATCTACCATTTTAACCAAAATCTACCATTATTACCAAAAATCTACCAATTTCCTACTAAAAATCTACCATTTACTACCGTTAATTTATCATTTTCTACCAAAATCTACCACTTCCTACCTACATTTTAGGAGTTGAATATTAAAACCAGAAAAAACATGTGTTTAATTAAATTTTTAAAGAACATAGATGCTAAGTTTGAAGTTGATCAAACCAATAAAACACGTTGTTCCATCCAAACTTTGCAACCATTTTTCACCCATTTAGGGGGTCAATTTTCAAAAAAATATTCTTAGTGCATAGGCACACCTACGTTTCTTAAGGAATATTAGTGCGAAATTTCAGTTTCGAACTAAATCTGATGAAAAATATTTTGCGACCTCTCTTTATCATTTTAGGGGTTGAATATTAAAAAACTATGAATGTATTTAAATAAATCTTTTAAATGATGTAAACGCCAAGTTTGAAGCTGATCAGACAAAGAAAACACGTTGTTACACACAAACATTACAACCCCTGTTCACCCCTTTAGGGGTTGAATTTTAAAAATGACATTTTAGTGCACTCCTAGGTCACTTATGGCATAATTTAGCCAAATTTCAATTATGAACTAAATCGGATGAAAATATGTTGCAACCCCTTTTTCTCACTTTAGGGGTTGAATATTAAAAAACGATGAAACACGTATTTAATTAAATCTTTTAAAGAATATAAATGCCAAGTTTGAAGTTGATCAGACCAAGAAAACACGTTGCTCTATACAAACTTTGCACCCCCTTTTCACCCCTTTAGGGGTTGAATTTTCAAAAACCCTTTCTTAGAGCACGCCTACGTCACATAAGGAATATTTGTGCGAAATTTCATGGTTCTAGACCTAGTGGTTTCCGCTGTGCGTTGATCGATCAGTCAGTCAGTCAGTCAGTCAGTCAGTCAGTCAGTCAGTTCTTGCTTTTATATATATAGATTATAAAATATAGTCTCATAGTGAATACATTTATGCACAAACCAGATCAATCACAGATTCCTATATTAAGTAGGTATTCACGTTACGATAAAGATTTGGTTACAAAATGAAGCCCTACAATATTTATATTTTACACTGTTTTTTAGTTGAAACATGTTTGACTATTATTTAAAGTGAACAATATTAAATCTAAAACAATATCACATTAAGCAATCCACGAACAATAAATATGCATCCAAAAATACTAATAACCTATAATAACAAATCTAGAAGTGATACGGGTAGGTGTAAATTGTGTTTTCCCGTTCTCTACTGGTGGAATGTCAACCTACCCACTTTAAAACTTGTGTGTTTATTACTAAGAGTCAAATGAACATCTTTTCATTGCATTAATTAGGAGATTATTTTTAAATAAATTAAATAGATGGCGGGTTTATGTCGCACGTGCTATAAAATAGTATACGATACTCGCTGCGTAAGTAAGTCTATTAAATACACGGCGGTTAGCACCCTCGCTTCGCTCGGGCGCTAACTTCACGCCGCCGTGTATTAATATACTACTTAGACAGCACGTATCGTAATGTACTATTGAGTTACATAGTTCAGTTTGATTACTTTAAAATGCGTAGGAAACTACAAAAAGGCATAATAAAGAATATTGATAAATTATTATACTTACCAACTTGGGCATGACGACCGGTGAATAATGCAGGTCCACAACCAACACAGTCACAAATCTAGCTCACTAGACAGGAGTGTTGTCCACCGCCGAGACAAGAATACTCACGGACCATCCCATGGATCTCTTTTATACATCGCGGCTTAGACAGGCTCCTGTTCGTGCTCGGAAAAACTAATGCGTCCTCCACAACGACAGTGGATACAAAAACGTATGTACAATGTCACATTAAGCGATAATAGAACATCATTTCCATATGTGTCCGGGATCACGGACAATAGACGCATGTCTATATGGAACATTCGACGCTCGATCGAAGCCGCAAAAAAGTATGTGTGAATAGATTTATTTGGTATTTAATTTGTTGGCCATTTGTTAGTGGGACAATCAGCTTTGTATCTAAGTACATATAGGCATCATATAGGTACCTACTCGTAAATACGATTTACTTCCACAATAGGTTCTACTCGCATGTTTTAGTTGTATGGTTCGTTGAGGGAAGATGGTATATAAACAACCGAATCGTTTGGAAGAGTTGGTTTATTGTTGTCTAACTAGATTAACATACAATATGGATAATGGTCCTATAGATTGCATACCGTAGGTACATAAGTAGTTAGTAGCTATGAGGTATGAGCCCTATGTGGTAGCTGTGCACATATCTACACCAATATTATAAAGGGGAAAACTTTGTTTGTTTGGTTGTAATGAATAGGCTCAAAAACTCCTGGACCGTTTTTAAAAATTCTTTCACCATTCGAAAGCTACATAATCCACGAGTAACATAGGCTAAATTTTATTTTGGAAAAAAAATAGGGTTACGTAAGATATTTGGGGGGTATTCGGACACAGGGTGTAAAAATCAACCAAAAAAGTTACTTATTTTGCGTACGCTGCTGCCTAAACTATAATCTTCTTACTTAATATTATAAAGCTGAAAGTTTGTGAGTGTGTGTGTATGTTTGTTAGCTCTTCACGCTCAAACGGTTAGACCGATTTCGATGAAATTTTGGTATAGGGATAGATTGGACCTATGAGACGGATATAGGCTATCTTTTGTCTCAAAAAGTATTCTCGAAGGGGATGAAGTAAGGGTTGAAAGTTTGTATGTGTAATTAATAATTATTCAATGTAGGGGTCTGAAATGTATATTTAGGCTTTTGGTAAGAAATAAAGAAATACGGGTTTCAGCTTTTTTGATAAATCATCCCTAAAGGGGGCAAATCAAGGGGTTGCAATTATGAGGTATTATTTAGATGCACCCCCTACGGACCACGATAAACGGCTGAACGGATCGTAACGCAATTTGGCAAAGGGATAGATAATAATGGAGTGAGCGAGAAAGAGTAAAGGGAGAGTGAGAGAGTGAGGGGGAGAGATAGAATGGGTGGGAAATATATAGAGATCGAGGAAGAGAGAGTGAAAGAGAGAGAGGGAGAGAGATAGATTGAGAGGGTACATATAGAAATAGAGGGAGAGCGATCGAAAGAGGGAGAGGGAGAGAGAAATAGGAAGAGGAAAGGAGATAAAGGGAGACAGAGAGCGTGAGAAGGGAGATAGAGTGAGTGGGAAATATATATAAATAATACCCGGATAATATGCTAACTATGATGACAGAGTAATATGCACAAACCTTTCAAATTAGGGATGTTACGAATATTCGCATTCGCATTCGCATCAAGCGATGCGAATGTTTTGCGAATGTGAATGTGTACAAGTCGTGTCGTGTCTGGCCCGGCGGCCGTGCGATTGGGCGTCTGGGCGATTCTGCGCATGCGCAGGAGGCGCAGGAAGGCATCACGTGTTTTATTTTGACCTAAACATTTATTTTTCGGGCATGCATTGTTATTGTTAGTTTAGCTAGTTTCGTTTTAGTTGTTTTGTCAGTGAGTTGTAAACAATGATTACGTAAATAAATAAGTAGTTTGTGAACTTAGAATTATCGTGTTGGACTATTTTGTCAATTTTAGTAATGGCACTGGGAAAGAAGAAGTGAAATATGGCGATTTTTTACGGTTACCAATCGAGACCACGCGAAATGCAATCTTTGTGAAAAAAGTTATTCCACAATTGGTTTCACTACCTCGGCATTGCGAACCCATTTGAAAAACGTTCATTCCAAAGAATACGAAATATGCCTCAATATAATAAAATATGTCTTATGAACTTTGATTATTAGATATAATTACAGTATAAATATGACACTGTTTTAATTTTGTTTCATATTCCTTTTTTTTGTAATAAAAATAGTGATTTAAGTTGACTAAAGACTTTTCACATTCGCATTCGCATTCGCATTCGCACATTCGCATCCTGAATATTCGCATTCGCATTTGCATTCGCGAATGTGAAAAATATGACATTCGTAACATCCCTATTTCAAATAGCTACCTGTAGGTGTTGTACGGGTAACGCGGGTGAAACCGCGGGTCGCCGCTAGTAGTACCTAAGTATACTAGCTGATACCCGCAACTTCGTTCGCATTTGTATATAAAATGTTAACTGTTTAGAAAATCAATCGATGTCGCGTGCAACAGCTAGATAAGAATATATCTCTTATTCTCTCTCCCTTTATCTATCTCCCTCTATAGCTCTCTTTCTATCTCTATTCCTTTCTCTCTCCCTATACCTCTATCTCTTTCCCTCTCCTTACATCTCTATATATTTTCCTCTCTCTTTCTCTCTCTGTGTTCGATTTGTAATCAGTTTGTAGTTTTGGTTCGGAACTTTTATAATAGATGGCGTTGGCAAATGAGCGCAACTAGGCTGAATCGCGGTGACATTATTCTCCGCCCCGCCAAGTACCCAAACGTACTTTGTTTGAAATATAACTTATCATTGGGATTGCATTTTACGCATCTATTTGAACACACTGACGTCTTTTATTTATACATTTTATACCTAGTCCTCGAAGTGGTTTTTTGGGATTCGTACACTCTGTATCTCTCTTAACTTTCGCGAACTGAATACATGTTAACTAGAATTGAAACGGGTCTAATTCGCACACAAACTAATATCAATATGTATAATATAACTGTAAACAAGCTTTACATGTACCAAGCTACTACGGACCTACTGCCTTCCTTCATTAATTTTATTCTGTGCTGTGCTGCATAGAGGGAATAAATACTACGTACCTAGTATACTGTGCTACACTAGTACCAACTACACTCCAGCAGGTAAATGTATATATAGGTTTCTAATGTTACTTCGATAATAATAATAATAATAATAAATCATTTATTGACTTGTAAACATAGCAAAATTCCATGTGACTACAAAATTATCAGCTGTGAACATAAAAGTTAAAACACATAAACAGAAAACAGTATCAAAACAGTAAACAACAGCATCATGAAGCAATTTGAAAGTAGACACTCAAGATTAAATTTCAGAGTACGGTATATAAAATTATAGTTGATCCATAACTATGTGGATTTTAATTAACATGAATATAATTATTTTGATGAAATGCAATGTATGTTAATTTGCATCACTGGATATAATATAAGCCTCAGAACCCTACGCTAGACTTAGGAAAGCCTGTGATTGTAGGGATCTGTGCCCCCAACTGTTGGACATGTTTATAGATAATTAACGTACAATAGGTAATTAACTGTATTAATAATTGAATAACTGTTGGATTATAAATATTGAATTAAATATAATATTGCTGTTTGGAAAAGTAAATTACACATAAATAATTGAAGGTATCAGAAATCTGTAAACTAAACCTATTATTAATTTAGTGTGTGGGGGGGGGGGGGGTGTACGTCTGTGTTTGTATGAGAGAGAGGGTGGGTGTGTGTGTGTGTGTGTGTGTGTGTGTGTATGGGAGTGTGTGTGCATAATATGTGACAGAGAAGTACTTTCATTTAAAACAGATAGTAAGTCCTCAGTTTGGTCATATGAATACGTTTTAAGTATGTTTGTGACTGTATTTTTAAGGTTGAAATAATTCAATTGTTGGATTTGACAAACTTTGGAAATTTTGTTGTACCTACATATAACCGCCCAGGAAACATGGAAATCTGTTTACGAAAAAAGTTCTGTATTTGGGTACAAACATAACTTTATCAGCGCGGCGCTTGGTATAGGAGGATATGGTATTCGATAGTACCTATACGTATAATATAGGTACCTATAAGGTACCTACCCTGTTGTTACCAACACAATTCAGTAGCAATATTAATAAAGCCTTTATTTAGGATGCATAGCATAGTTATAAATTTATTTCCTCTCATAGTAGCAACCTACCTACTTTAAATGAGCAATTCTTGGATATCTTGTATATTATTGGAATCTCGGAATCGGCTCCAACGATTTTCATGAAATTCAGTACCTACCTATTTATATAGGAGGTTTCGGGGGCGATAAATCGATCTAGCTAGGAATCATTTTTAGAAAATGTCATTTTATTCGTGTTTTTTTATGATTTTTTTCTTTAAATAACCAGTTTTTATTTTTTTATTATTCTATCGGTAAGATCGAAAAATATTATTCATATTTCTTCATTTTATTAGTAATTCGTACTTAAATATAATTTCCAAAAAACAACTTATAAAAAAAAAAAACCGAGCAAAGCTCGGTCATCCAGATATTTTAGTTTAATCGGCATGGTAAACGCGGCCTACCTACATTGACATTTCTCTCAAGAATTGAGATATATATGTATTGTACTAATATGTATTGTAAAGAGGAAACTTTTTATTGTTTGGTTGTTTGCATTGAATAGGCTCCGAAACTACTGAACTGATTTGAAAAATGCTTTCACCGTTGGGAACCTTTACTATCCCAGGGTGACATAGACTAGGTAGGTACTTTTTATCCCGTAAAAATTACGGTTCCCGCGGGATAGTATATAGGTACCGCGGGTGAAACTGCGAGTCGCTTCTAGTAAGTAGGTAGGTACCTTATAAACAAAAAGAACTTATACCTAGGGCTTATTCCAGCAATTTGGACTTTTCGTCCATTTTTTCCCTAGCACAATCTAATATGTTATACGAGTACCTACCTACCTATCGCTTATTTTGTGATGATTGGTGACAGGTGTACGCGTTGCATAATATTACCTATCTACCTACCTACATAACGAGGCTCTGGCAACGAGAAAAAGTTGAGAGCCGCTCTTGCCGCTGCTAAAAGAAGGCGGCGAAATTATCGATAAAACTTGAAAAGAGTTATCGTTCGATTGATTTTTTATTACGTAACATTGACAGCCAGATATGCATTTAGATATGCAATTCATCACAAACACCATAACTTAGTTAAGATTTAGATTTCAGATAACTCAGAATAACAAACATGTTTTGTATATTTTTCTCAAACTTGTGTTTCTTCGTGTGTTAATGTTTGTGGAATATTGGTAGAATATTAATCATTGAGTGTTCGTTAACGTGCACGAGTTTGGTCAAATTATATAAACCTAAAAAACGTGTCATTTCGCATTTTTTCTATAACTCCCAGGAAGTTTCAGTAAAGCATCCACCACTTTACTGAATCATGACTTTGGCTATGTAAATAATAACTTGACCACGAATGACTTGCCTATTGCCAAAATAAGATATAGATACATATAAATAATAATACAATACTTGAAACTAGCTAAATGCACAAACCGGGCGAAGCCATAACTAAAAAAAAGAAAACAAACACAAACGCGCTGTGCTGCGCTGTGGTTCTGTATTGTGTCAGTTGATGAGTTGACAAGTCAAGTTGTTCTGTCATTGTCAAACGGGTGACAGAAGTGTGATGTTTTCCTGTAGGCCTGGGTCGTATCGCTTTTTCTGAGTATCGTATTAAAATATCTTACAAAATGTACATATCTAATTTCCATACTATATTTCTTAATTACTAGATATTGCGGGTACCTACGGTACATATTTATATTTTGTCAAAATGGCCCCATATGATGCTTAGGTACATTATTCCAAGACATTTTTAACATTTATAACTGCTTGCACACAACTCAACAATACTTTAAAATAAGTTTGTACTTATAATAGATAAGTTTATGGGCTCAAAGTTTTATAACAAAGTAGTTTAATTATATTTCTAAATTTTAATTGAACTTATTTAATTATTTTAATACTATGCTATAAGCGACCGTGAAGAATTAGATTCACGAATCAACTGACAAATAATTATAAACAAGTATAATAAGGCCTAGGATGCTGTCATAACATAGCGATTCGCAGAATCACCGGGTGGTGCGAGACGTCTATACACCATATTCCCACTACTCAGATGAACACTGAAAGAAAGTGCAACAAGAAATTACCATTTACCTATTTATTAAGTATATATTTTGATATTTGTTTGTGCGCGAATTAGCCCCGTTTTTAGCTAGTTAATTAGTAATCAATAGTTTCTTCCACAATAGGTACCTACTACAAACATCTTAAAATAGAACGCAATTGTGTAAATTTGCAGCATGCACTGAAGTTAGGCTTTTTTTTTATAAGTAGCCCCACACTAGGATTGCTCCTATATCATGGGTACCACTTACAGACATATATTTTTACATGCACATCACACTCAGACCAGAAACTAATATTTGTGGATCGCACTAATATTTGTTCCAGGCGGGAATCGAACCCGCGAACCAAGCACAGCAATCCGATTGCTCAGCCACTACGCCAAACGTGTCGTCTCAACTAATGGTAAACACGCAAATTATCATTTTAAATCCAATCCATTAGGTATTGTTATTAAACTGAAAATAAACAATAATCATTTGAGTTTAAGATCTTAAGTACCTACCTATTTGTGACTAACTATACCGCTCTAACTATATCGCTCGCGCTTTATCACTCGCACGCAGTCGTATTCAGGTCGTATTCGATCCGACATCCATCCCGCTTTCCGGGTGTAAGGTATCCGATCATCCGATGCGGAGCAACGCGCTAGCGCAATGAAAATATGTAGCTATCACAGTATAATATAGATTTTGTTCGAGCGAGTACATGGTTTTCAGATATTGTGCCAGCATTCATAATACTTAGATATCTAAGTATTATATGGTTTGTATCGCCCACCTCTAGCTTGACTGACTGTGTGTTGTTTTTTTTTTATTATACATCATTCATTTCAATTCAATCCAATCCAAAACAAAGCATTTTTGTGATCAAAAGTTTTATTTTTTATGTATTTACACAATACACACACACCAGTCACACACGTCGTTTTGTAGTTTGTTTTTGCAATGAAGTTCGAGTTTGGCAAAATTGCAAGTGTAGACTTTTATCGTCGAATTTAAATTTTCCAACGTAGGTACATACCTATTATATCAATAGGTAATAATAATAATATATCAAAAGCATAATTATATCAAATAATAATATATTAAATGGAGCCATGGCAGAATCTTTCAATTTTGCCACCACCGGTTCAAACAACTCAAAGAAAAGATGCGATCGGTGAGTAGGTACATAATATTATTAAATATCTAGCTGCGCCTCGTGGTTTCATCCGCGTGGTCGCGAACACAATTTTCTTGGAATAAATCTGGCATGTGTACCGTGTGTTCCAGTCCAGGGTGTTAGCGACCAAATTACCAAATAACAAGGCATATTAATTTATATTCATCAAAATTAGTCCAGCTGTGTGAGTGTGAAGAAGTGACAGATATACAAACAATCACAAACTTATATAGTATTATGTAGGATTGACTGCGACTACATAACATAGATATATTCATAGATTAATGCAGGTACCTACAATATTTATGTAGCTATTCAACAATGTAATTTGTTTCATTCCAGATGTATTAGGACTGAAGCATGTTTGTGACAACATCCTGAGAGTTTTATCAAATCAGTCACCCCTGCATAGAGAAGGTGCCTTGCTGTCAAGGTTTATTTATAAATACAACAGAAAGTTCCGAAACGATATTGGCTATCGGAACATCAGGAAAACGAATTCAACACTGCTAAAATATTTGCAAATAAACCTGTCTAAGGATATAGAAAGCTTTACAGCAGTTTTGCCTAATGAAGATGAAGATTTTTTACCAACTAGACAGATGTTAGAGTATATTTTATCAAAAATAATAACATTTTCCAAATTGATGTTGCGTATTTATGTATGTTCGAAACACGCTGCTGTATTCTACCTGGATAGAGTGAAGAAAGGCGAGAGTCACTGGATGAGTCTGATGCCTTATGCTCTGCTAAGTAGAATATGGTCAATATGCGCTGTACTGCTCCAACATGCCACATCTTGGTATACATGCTTGCATGCCTATCTCCCTCACTTACAGCCAAAAGGACTACAATTCTTACCTGAACATTATGAACTGCCACTGGACCTAACTGAATGGTTAGACCTCAAAAATCTTGACTCATTTGGAAAAGTAAACTGGTCCCTAAGGAAAATTTCAAATATTGGATTAGATATAATGGATGATGAGGATTGCACTACATTTGACAGTATTCTTGAATATGCTAGTCATATCAATGATGAGAATATAGAAGCAGAATTGGAGAACAGTTCATTTACACAAGAATTGAAAATTGTATCCAAACATCAGCAGTTTTATGAGTGTAATGTCAACAAAATAGATTATGGCCAAACAATATCTCGAGACAGTTTTGAAGTTTTGAATCCATCGATATCACAAGTCATTAAAGATGCTGATCAGAAACATGTGCCTTGTGTTGCCCTAAAAGATCAAAGACCTACGGTATCTGAAGCAAGTTGCAAAATATTGACTAACTTTCAGAAGAAAATGAGTAAAGATAATAAGGCTAGTCATTACTTTGGAATGGTTACAAATGTTAAATCATTAAATGAGTTTCTTGAGAAAGAAGAAATATACAGAAATGACGGAAACAAACAGTCACTAACTAAGCATTTGAGCTTCATGCAGTGGCATAGTTTAAAAACATCACTTGTAAAAGTTTGCGAGTCCATAATAAACAATAGAAAAGTACAAAGAAAATTACTGAAAGTTTGGAAGGATAAGTGTTTGGATTACATGTAAATAAAACGTTTCAACACTTGTTATTGTTTTATTTACATTAAGTACACAATATAGTAAATGTTACAGCACCATTTTTGTAATAAATAAATTTAATATGAAAACAGACACTCCGTAAATGTTTACAAAACATTCAACAGCATTGCTCAGGTACAAAATTAAGGATTAATATAATCAAGCAAGTATTACGATTTCTGGGCGAGGAGCCAAGCAATATTCACACACACACACATATTCATAATAAGCCTCAGGTTTTGTTCAGGACAAACAAGCTATATTCAAATGTGATTATTAGGAATTATTAATAGGAAACTGCTCTTATTTTTCATAACAGTCTTCATACCTCAATATTTAAATTGATAATATCAATAGAGGTATCTCAATGGAACTAAAAGTTCCTATTTCATGACTTTCCAACAGAGGTCAGGAGATGGAACTACATAATGCATTCATTAGGTGGTAGTTAGGCAAATAAAGGGCCTCTGTGCAATCTGAGACAGTAAGTATCAAAGGGCTTACAGAACAACTTGAGCGTTTTGATGTGATGGAATGGTTATAATCTAAATGTGTAAGATACTTGCTTAGCCAACACAGTGTTTACCTTATAACACACATACATGTCTATAAATTGAGTGCTGTTTGAGCAGTTCTTCACATGTTCTCAGGCAATCATAAATCTAATGCGTATTGCCGAAGCCAGTGTGGTTTAGTGCACAAAAATATATTGTCACATCGAAAGTCACCTATGTATAAGCCGCCTTGTTAATAACATAATATATTTACTCTTTTTTCAATATCGTTAAAAGCATATTTAATTTTTTAGCATTTATGTATATATACCTACTTAGTAACAATTTATGTCACATTTCTAGGTAAGTATACAAAGTAAAAATATTATGGTTAGATTGGAATGTAGTAAATAAAAATAAAAGGGGATTGATTAGGTAGACAAGACGTGTCGTGATTTGTGCATTTAATAAATGGCACATGAAGATAACTCATTGCACGCACTGGTATTGGCATAAACTTAACGAATACGTTAAAAAAAGGAAGTAATTTCATAGCAGATGGTATTCATTAACTGATTTTCGAACACTAATTTATTTTCTAGTACTGGATAATTTCTGTAACCTTGCTTTTAAACCACCCTCCTTCTTAGGCTGGGTTAGAGATTGAGATTTTCTTTCTTCTTGTTGTTTCTTGGCTTCTTTTATTCTGAAATAGATAATTTTGTTTTTAATGGAGATCATGATTAATTATGTTACTAGAGAGACAGGTTTATGAAGAGGTGGAAACGACAAACAAAGTGAAAATTAAATATTTATCCTTACTTTTCCTTTACAGCTAGCTGCTCTTCCTTTTTATAAATGTCCTTGAAGTCGCTACAAAACGAGGTCCAAAGCGAGAAAAACTCTTTCGGCTCGCAGTCTTCGACTTTGCCACATTTCGGAGTGTACTGATAAAATTTGACCGTGGCAATGAATTTGGATCTACATTCTTCTAAATTTTCGGTTTCAGTCTTTAATTTCTCCTCAGCTGCTTGCAGGAAGGAGGTCATCTTATCTTTAAATACTTCTAGTCTCTTCTTGCCTTCGGTGTTGTTCGAGGTCTCGTCGGACGGACTCCGCGATTGGGCGTCGTTTTCCAACACTATTCGTGTTTTTTCTTTGCATGCTAGAAGACCGAATATAACTTAGTACATCACTGTAATAATAGGCAGAATTAGTACGAATTATGCATTCGTCATTACATCGTAAAAAAATAAGTTAAACATTTGTATCTATATAATAATAACAGATTTTGAAACGGACTGAATTATCCATGCCATACAAAATATTAACCTGTAAGCTGGTCCCGCAAGGTCCCGAGGTGTGAGGCGACGTCGGCGAAGTCCAGAGTGGAGGCTCTCACGACGTCCCCGGGCTCCGGCACGGGCAGCACGCAGCTCTCAGAGAGTGCGCCGCCGCTGGACCGCATGTAAGTACGTACTATGAAGTGTAGTAGAGTTACATTGGACTGTTTCGACTGTAAGAAAACATAGGAGAAATACTTTAAAGCTCTAGATAAACAATAAACACTATAGATGAAATACTTTAAAGCTCTAAATTGCATAGAAAGATATCTAGATAGTGTCTGGTTAAACACTAGATACATGCATACCTTCACATCTTTCAATTTGGAAAGTATCTCTAAACCAAAACCGTCTGCTTGTCCTCTTTGCCCATTGCCTCCATTCATGTAGTTCCCAAGTGTTAAAATTATCGCAAAGAGCATCTTGAGAGATTCACTTGTGATTAGAATCTGGAATATAAAGGTAACAATTTGGAATTTCAATAAGAAAATTACCATTTGGAGAATTAGTTCAATGTAAAAATGACAATTTTAAGAATTATTCAAATTTTTTTTATGTGTAGCCCCACACTAATATTGATCCTGTATCGTGGGTACCACTTAAATATATATAATTTCACATACACATCACACCCAGACCAGAAACAAATATTAGTGGATCGCATAAATATTTACTCCGGGCGGGAATCGAACCCGCGACACCAAGCGCAGCAGTCCTATTGCTCAACCACTACGCCAAACGTGCCGTCAAATCCATTTAACAACTTCAATTCGTCAACTTGACTCTTTGAATGCCATTTTGAGAAGTTTATACCCTCTACTTAGTACAATTTCGCGCCTAAACCTTATAAAGATGTTTTACCTCACAAGTGTGTTTCAGATTATCGAGTTTGTGCATGGTTGTGCTCACAGAGTCCTCAAAGTCTGCTTGGAACATGAAACAAGATATCCGGTCCGCGAAGTTTGGTATTCCCGATAGGTCGTGCAAGAACGCCTCGGGCTTGTCCAACGGTATCTCGGGTTTCTTTTTTAAGTGCTCTTTAATCAACGACAATTCTTCTTCACTCGCACGCTGTAACAACAAAAATGATGACATTAACCCTTGAAACCCAGACGAGTGGGAAATTTGAACCGAGAAATAGAACTGATTGAAACCGGGGTCAAAAATCGCAAAATTTAGTCTAAACAAACGTCCATAACAGTGAGTTAAATAAAATCATGTAATAAAAATCAAAGTCATGTTAGCTACACCTTACTTACTTAACTCGAGAACGGCTGGATCGATTCTCATGATCTTTGCTTTATTGGATCGTGTCTACTTTTAATAGCAGAATAACTGATAAAACAAGGATAATACGTACGAAAAGTAGAGAAAGATCCATAATTCACTTTTGACACGACAACAGTAGGTACGTCGTCGGTCGGCACAGCTAGTAATATATAAAGTAATTGAAATATCTCACCAATTCGTAAATCTGTTGCAATGCTTCTAAACTCACATTAGATGTGTCAAAATTATATATTGCATTCTCAATCTCGGAGAACTCGACGTGTAAACTCTGTGCGAGAATGCCGACATTCTGAGATCTCTTACAATCCAATATCTTCACTGGTTGAATTTTCGTTTTGACTTCCACTTTTTTCTTCACAGGCGCTTTTACAACTTGGCGTGAAAATAGGTCGGTGAATTCCTGAATGTTATCGAGTGGGGTTTCTTCGATTTCCAGCCAAAGTGGCTTTACACTGCTTGGATTCGATTCCCCAAGGCTGACGGGCGGTGTTTGCGTTGCTAAGATTCTAGTCCAGTATAAAGGCTTCATGGGGGCTGCTGGTTTCACTGGTGTTTTTCTTAAGGCTGAAATAAAGAACCGGATTTTTATTAACCCAGCGAATTCCATTAATTGCATGCAAATATCGAAACTAGTCTCAATAATCTTTACTTGCACTTTAAACACTATGTTACAACATTAAGTTCTGGCAAAATGTGATATACAAAACATACAGAACAATGGTGATAGTGTTCCTTTTTCATTTTGAATCGGAACAGTTACATGCAAGCAAATGTTTTTATAAACTAGGTAATACTTACTAGCTCTTTGTACATTCCACCCACCTACTGGTGGAGCAGGGAAAGGCACAGGTCCCGAATATGTTGAGGGTGGCGGCGGCGGTATTGGACCCACTCCCGGCGGCCCTGGTGGCGGCGGAGGCTCCATACCTGGCATAGGAGGTGGAGCGGGTCCCATGCTGGGCATAGGCACTTGTGCGGTACCAGGCATCGGGGGTGGCGGGGGTCCTATCCCTGGCATGGGGGGTGGTGGCGGTCCCATTCCAGGCATAGGGGGCGGTGGCGGTCCTATTCCAGGCATAGGGGGTGGTGGTGGCCCCATTCCAGGCATAGGGGGCGGTGGCGGTCCCATTCCAGGCATAGGGGGTGGTGGTGGCCCCATTCCAGGCATAGGGGGCGGTGGCAGCCCCATTCCAGGCATAGGGGGTGGTGGTGGCCCCATTCCAGGCATAAGGGGCGGTGGCGGTCCCATTCCAGGCATAGGGGGCGGTGGCGGTCCCATTCCAGGTATAGAACATATTGGAGGCCCTGTTTCTGGCATTGAAGGAGGTGGTGGACCTATTTGTGGAAGAGGTTTCACCATTGACAACTTCATATCTGGTATTGCTGGTGGTGACATTGCATTCGGTGGTAATGGTACCTTGAACTCGGAAGTACACACTTTCTCAGGTATCACACTTTCTTGTTCTGGTGAAGTGGATGTTCCAGGCATTGGTGGGGGTAGTAGAGGCATCCCTGGTAGAGGTGGTGGTGGGGAAACTATTGCTTGACTAGTTGCAGTATTTTCAGAAGATAACATTGTATTGGGCATCCAAACTGGGGAAGACTTATCACTAATAGACTCTACTGGAGTCCCTGCAGTTATAGGCGTCCTAGATACTTCTAGTGGTGATGTTCTATCAACCCCATGATTTTTCACTTCAGACTCTACAAATATTAAGCTGTCATGCTCCAATGATGAAATATTTTGCCCATCATAAGATACAGGCTCCTTGTATGCAATGTTAGCAAACAAAACTTGTGTAACAGGAACGTGAATGGAAGTATTATCATTATTAAGCGTTGTATCTAGATGTACTGCATTTGAGATACTCTGGACTTTACTGACTAAATCATTGGAAGTGCATATTATACTGCGGAATGATGCATCAGATGAACTATCATGTCTTGTACTGATTTCAGATGAAGAAATGTTGTCATTAACGGTATCCTCAATTTTTGCATTTGATTCATCCCGATCTTCCATACCTTCTAATGTACCTTGTGGTAAACTCTTCCGAAAACTTCTGTTATACTCTCTACTTTTATTTAACTTACAATAGTTTTCAATTTTATCAGATCTTAAGTCAGGTGTACTGGTTATTTCTAGAATTTCATTTTTACTATCTAAACTACTTACATCTAATTTTTTATCAATATTCACATTTGTTCTTAAAGGGGCAAATTCAGGTATGTTTATCACAGGTTTATTTTCTAATTTATTTTGCTCACTGGCCAAGTTATGCGGCTGCGAGTCTTTGCTTATAAGTGTTGCTTTATTTCTCATTAAATTCAATTCATTATAGTCTTTCTCTAGGCTTTTGTTTAAAGCTTCAATTTGAGTGTTGATGTTAAATTTTTCAAGTTGATATTCTAATTCTTGGAGTTTCCTTTTTAGCTGGGAGATGACTGTTTTTGCTTCGTTGATGTCACTGATTTCTTCATTGTTGTTTTGACTGAAGAATTTGTTGTTGTCTAGGGTGAAGCGGTTGTCCGGCAGTGAGGGGTAAGGTTGGTCCTTATCCGGTGGCCAGGAAGCCATGGACAGCCTGCCAGGGGTAACCGGCTGCGAAGCTGGAGTCTCCATGTGAGCCCAGTAGTACATCAAACTTGGCTGTAAATAATTTTGTATAACTTTTATTAATTTTATAATATAAGTTTGACATTGTTTCATAAAACAATAAAATAACAGTTTACATTTGCCAATCATTGGTCTCTCCCTCTAGATAATCACCCATGAACTATGTACCTACTATATTATTCCATTCAGGTTTTAAAACAATAACTACTTATTTATGTTTTCTTTGGAATAATGTGACTTTAATTTTATTTTAGCTTAGACAGATTTATATGAATTGCATCTGGACTAGTAAAAATGTAGTCCGATGAGTGTGAGTAGCCTTGATTGATCTACTAAAATAAGGACAATACAATATATGGCAAAGGCAGTGTTTATTGTTGTGTTGTGTAAATTTCGTAAATTACCTTGAATATGTTTTCCGCAGGTGCATCTTTATCTGATATCTGTCTGAGAACCCCAGCAGCGAGCAGGTGAGTACAGTACTGAATGCCGAGGTTCTTCAGGTCTTGCAGAGTCACCAAACTTTTTAGATGGCTGTTCTCGGAGACAGATGACATGAACCAGTTCAAAAGCATCTGACCTGTAAGAACAAGAACTAGGCTGATATTGGATACATACCTTCGGTTTTATTTATCGTGAAATAAAGTTTACTACAAAAAAATAAAAACCGACCAATACGACAAGCAGAAACATGTTGTTTTTGATTTGGATTTCGGAAGTAGGTATTTATTTTATTTATGTATCTATGAATGAATGTCAATGAATGAAATAATTGATATTTTTTTTTTTAGTTTAGTTATGGCTTCGCACGGTTTGTGCATATAGCCAGTGTCAAGTATTTTATTTTAAGTATTTCTTAATTTCACATTAAGAAAGTCACAGCAATGTTATAGCAATCGTGGTCAAGTAGTCAAGTCAATTATTTACAGCGTCAAAGTCACGATTCAGTAAAGTAGTGGATGCTTTACTGAAACTTCCTGGGAGTTTTGGAAAAAATGCGAAATGACACGTTTTTTGAGTTTATATCATTCGCCTACACTCGTGCACGTTAACGAACACTTAATGGTTAATATTCCACCAATATTACACATTAACACTCGAAGAAACACAAGTTTGAGCTAATAATACAAAACCAACAACGTCTCACTATCGGATTCCCGCCAAAACTCCTAATTGATATTGATGAGAAGAATGATGAATGAAGAGGAGGTATGAATGACATTGAATGAAATTATTCTATGAAATGTGACAGTGACATTGGCATTTGATAGATATGCGCCAGCGCATAATAATAATTACTTTTCATATTTGACTTCGCACGGATTGTGCATTTGGCCAATGTCAAGCAAAAAATATTTCTAGTGTTATAATAAGTTCATATTATAATTAAAATTAAGTCACAGTCAAGTAGTCACAATTATGTAAAATGGTGGATGCTTTATTGAAACTTCCTGGAAAGTTAAAGTTGTGGCAAAATCAAAATGACTCGTTTTTAGGGTTCCGTAGCCAAAGGCAAAAGACGGAACTCTTATAGATTCGTCATGTGCGTCTGTCTGTCCGTCCGTATGTCACAGCCACTTTTTCCGAAACTATAAGAACTATACTGTTGAAACTTGGTAAGTATATATTGTATTCTGTGAACCGCATTAACATTTTACAAAAAAATAAAAGAAGTAAAATTTTTGGGTTTCCCCATAGGTACTTACAATAGAACCGAAACTCAAATATTATTAAACATCGATCAAAGTTACAACGAACTACAAGAACTTTTATATTATGTTACTTGCTGCTTCGGAACTCTTCATGGCGAGTCCGAATCGCACTTGGCCGCGTTATTTATTTTATTTAATTTGCCAACACTCGTGCACGTTAACGAACACTCAATATGATTAATGTTCCACCAATATTAGTACACATTAACACTCGGAGAAACACAAGTTTGAGATAGAAAAACAATACCTACAAATTCAACAACATCCCACTTAAAGTTCCCGTTAAAACTTTGGATTTGGTCAATGCAAACAAACTTTAACAAACTGTATAGGTAGGTACTCTAGGTAGGTTATGTACCTAATGCATAAATTAACTGCAACGTGACGCGGAGTTTTGGCGGGAATCCGAAAGTGAGACATTGTTGATTTTGTATTTTTTTCCTCGGACTTGTGTTTCTTCTGTTCTTGTTAGTGTTAATGTGTAATATTGGTGGAATATTAATAATTGAGTATATTCGTTAACGTGCACGACTTCGGGCAAATGATGTAAACTCCAAACACGCGTCATTTCACATTTTTCCACAAGTCCCAGGAAGATTCAGTAGGTCGTAGTAAATCGGTCGTTCAGTAGGTAGGTGGGTAGTAGTAAATCTCAATTATTCCCCACTTAAGTGAATCGCGACTATGACTGTCAATTTACTTGACTAATGGATCACGAGGATTGCTTTGACTTTCCCATTGCGAAAATAAGTATTTCTCCCATAGAACATTAATAAATGTTACATACCTACATGTAATAAATCTTACTTACAAAAAGCAAATTAATGAACTATCTACTGTAAGAAATGATGGAGATACAGGTAGCCTCGTGTGGTGCTACACCTAGGACATCATCAGAGAGATGCCATGACGTCGGTATGGTGCTACGCCTGTGACGTCATCAGCTACGCCATGACGTCAGTGCCGCGCCGTAGTCATCCCAGCGCTACGCGAGGGGAAGATGCGGGGAAGGACGGCATTCCTATTCGAGCTTTCCTTTTGAATGAACGTGTGTCGATGGTCAATCGAATTACAAAGTGATTGTAAACCTTAAACTTAGTCGCCTTATTTCAACATCTCTAACAGTTCAGAAGTGGGATAGGGCGAATTTTCTTCGCTATCCCAAAGAAAGGATAACCCGTCCCACGAGAAAATGGAAAGAAATTCCCGAGAGCGGCATCGTAGTGTGCGTCGATCTCGTACCGCATCTGGAGAGCGGTATCGTGATGCGCAGCGATCCAAACGAAAAAGAAGAGTTGACTCGGAATCAAGAATTGACAATTTGGAACGGATGCTACTGAAATTAATCAGATCAAAGAAACCTGGGCAAGATTCCGCTAGTGACATACGTGATGTCAGAACACCGCCGCCACTGCAGAAGGTCAGCCGGGTGCGTGACGAAGCTGAGGACACGGTGGCAACAGAAGTGGAGCAGAACGCACCGGGCACAACGGCGCGGGCGCTGCCAACATTGCAGCGCGCGGCCGATGCTGCAGGTGCTGTGCCAACACGAGCGGAGCAGATCGCACCGGAGGTCGTGTATGCTGCCTCGCCTGGACCGAGCACGGTCGGGCCCATGGTTTGGTCGTCAAGTCAAGGTTATGTAAACAAATTATTATCGGGTTCAGAGAGTATTCCCAGCTTTACAGGTAATATTGAGAAAGACAATATGTCTGCACAAGTTTGGATAAAGCGGTTAGAGTCTTTGGCTAAAATATTTTGTTGGGATGAACGCTTTTTGATTCATCAGATGACATCTAAACTGTCTGGGAATGCACGGTTATGGTTCGATTCACTACAAGAAATAGATTTCAGTTGGCTAGAATGGAAAACTGAACTTATCAACAATTTCCCTGAGGGTCGTGGAATAGCTTCGAAGTTATATGATTTTGTTACTGTTAAACGTGCAAATAATGAAAGTGTTTTAGATTTTTATTATAAAAAGCTTTCTCTGGGCAAACAATGCGATCAGCCGGACCATGTTGTTGCAGACGTGATCATTTTTACGTTGAACGACTCATTGTTAAAGGCAGGGGCCCGAGGGGCAGTGTGTCGTGGTACTAGAAGCCTATTACAATATTTAACCGATGCCGCGGGCGATACTAGTGTTGCTTATCAGGATAAAGTCAGCGACGACGTACCCAATGTAAACAATGCTGGAGTCGCCCGGATGCCTAAGCACCGGGATGACGTAACCTGTTATAGGTGTGGTAAGAAGGGTCATTTTGCTTCACAGTGTTCTAAAAGTGATTCCCCACGCTGTGATCGTTGTTTAAAATTTGGCCACATAATGAATGACTGTAAAGAGAGCACAATGCTCTAATTGTAACCGAGAGGGCCACGATGGGGAGCATTGTATTTGCGCATAGTGTCACGTCAGCAATCATTCTAAATATTATTTAGTTTATCAGTTATTTGTTGATTATAGAAAGTATCACAAAAGTGCTAATTTTAACCATGTTACTGGGAACATAATATTTTAATTTTGATTACGCAATGACATAGTAACAGTAGATGGACTTTACAAATTCACGCGAATGGAATATAATAGCGTCATTGCAGATGTAAAATGACGTGGTTTGGAATTTTATTCAGAATCAGATACTGACTGTGAAGTAGATGTAAGTGAAACAGGCTGGTTAAACCACAGTCCTGTCATATTTTATTGTATGCACCTTGTTCTTTTTTATATTAACGATAATCGATACAGTAAATAAGAGTAAACTCTAAACTAGACGTTGTTTTTTATTTTAATACGCCAGCAAAATCACATTATTGTTTGCAAAATCATAATAATTATAATAGTCTATTCCGTTATGACCGGCTTAGTGAGGGCTGCAATAAATCAAAAGCTCATACCAGACATCAGGTCGACTCAGCGTATAGGTAACCAATTTGGCTAAGACCAGCTCTGTTGTAAGATAACCAGTGTCAGTAAGATTCAAAGTATAACCATTAACCAGCTCAGGTATGACCATCTCAGTTAGGATCAGTAAGATTCAGTTTATAACCAGTTCGGTAGAGTAAAATTTGTGAGGTTGAAGTAAATAATACAACACCAAAATGTTGCTGTGATCTCGTAAACTGGATCAGTAAGACTCAGTTTATGACCAGTTCGGTTAAGACCAGTTAGGTTTGAGATCATGGACCATGGGTAAATGTGTGAAGTTTAATTGACCCCAGATGCTACTGTGATCTCGTAAACTGGATCAGTTAGACTCAGTTTATGACCAGTTCGGTTAAGACCAGTTAGGTTTGAGATCATGGACCATGGATCAATGTGTAAAGTTTAATTGACACCAGATGCTAATGTGATCTCGTAAACTGGATCAGTTAGACTCAGTTTATGACCAGTTCGGTTAAGACCAGTTCGGTTTGAGATCGAGAACCATAGATCAAGGTGTAAAGTTTAATTTTTGACACTAGAAACTGGTCTGTCGCAATTCAGTTTGGTTAAAACCAGTTAGGTTAGAGATCATCAATCGTGGATTATTTGTTTAGTTTGCTAAATTTCGTCGTCAGTTCGTAATAGTTCGTCGACAGCTTGCCGAAGAATGTTTTTTTTTTTTGTTTTAATGCCTGTCAAATGATAATACGGGGTCGTATTATTTCTCAGGATGGCCGAGTGTAAGAAATGATGGAGATACAGGTAGCCTCGTGTGGTGCTACACCTAGGACATCATCAGAGAGATGCCATGACGTCGGTATGGTGCTACGCCTGTGACGTCATCAGCTACGCCATGACGTCAGTGCCGCGCCGTAGTCATCCCAGCGCTACGCGAGGGGAAGATGCGGGGAAGGACGGCATTCCTATTCGAGCTTTCCTTTTGAATGAACGTGTGTCGATGGTCAATCGAATTACAAAGTGATTGTAAACCTTAAACTTAGTCGCCTTATTTCAACATCTCTAACACTACATAAATGTAGATAGGTAATTAATTTACCTACCTACAATCTACATCTACCTATGTGTGTAAACTTACCTACTCATACCTTTATTAAGAAAATAGGTAGAGTTTGTGAGTATGTATGTATGTTTGTAAAGGTGTAAAGATAATCGGATTCTGTATATTGTTTCCCTAATAAGAAGCTACATTACCCCTGACCGCTAGATAGATAGGCTGTAGTATGGTTTAATCCGGTATAATGCAAAGTTCCTGCGATAAAGCAGGCTGACAGAGGCCTATCACTAGGTAGGTACAGCGAGTTCTTGTTTCAGCTGATACCAACTTACGTCTCAACTGTTCTTTGCAGAAATGGAAAAATATATGCTTGATCACGTAACACTTCGTTTTAGCACACAACGCCATTGACAGAGTTCGCAAATCACACACGATTTGTATGTTTTCATTCACTATTAACACCACATCCTGGAACCACTGTGCGGTTCTGTCGACTTTGAAAGATAATTTCTTTATCACGTAAGGCACTAACGTTCTACTGTTTCTGTTTTCTAATACACTATAATATTTCGGCACGGCATAGTCACTGATATCGAAGGTTGCGACATCGTCTGTGTGCAGCCCTAAAATAGTAACTATATCTTGTACGCCTTTCTTTTGTGTCGAACGGAACTGACTCAAGAACTTCACATAATTAAACTGTGCCACTGATGAATTGGTGAAGTTAACGCGATTAGTTGATAGTTGCATGTTATTTTTTTTTATTTTTGTGTCACCCTGCAAGTCACGTATGCATGCACGTCCGCTGCTAAGTCGCCGCGTTGGGCACTATCTTTAATGAGACTAATGAATAATCGTGATAAGAAATTATGGTAGTCTTATCGTGACGTCCATTCACCCGTTAGCGCCGCGCGCCGCGCCGTTGTGAGTATATTATACAAGATCGGTTGTGAATCTAGATTATGCACTTACCTAGTTAGTTGAAATAATATGTTGTGGGTACGTCTAGATACAAGTAGGTAGTTTAGGTTACACAGCGATACGTCGTCTCGATATGAGTAATAATAAATTGGTGTCGCGGTTGATGCTCGTACTTACTACATAGTCCTGAATATTACGTTTTCTTTCAAGACATTTTGATACTAAATCAAATCAAATCATTATAATTAGTAGAAATAAATGACACAAAATAAATTATTTTCCCATTCTCAAACCAGCAAAGAAAGATTGGCACATATTTTACCAGCTGCGCCACGCGGTTTACCCACACAATTCCCATTTTCCAAGTGGCATTTTCCAGAAAAAAAATAGCCATTGTCCTATGCCACACCGAATCAATATAGCTCCATTCCATTTTATTCCCCTTTCACCTTCACTAAGGAGATAGGAGGAGGATGGAGCTCCTAGTGCACCCCTAGGCTACCTACGAAAGGAATATTGCCTCTAAAATCTCTGGATTACTATAAACCGGTTAACATTGTGCGTTCGCGTTGGATGTCAGTGTCACGGTCCTAAGTATATTCTACTAGCTGGTTACCAGCGCGACTTACCTACTTAGGTCACGTTTGTTTCGTTTCAACTCCAGTACCTATCTCTTGAAAGATGCGCGAACGCATACGCCTAATGACGGCCGCACGCACATGCTCACAAGAAACGCAAAGCAGAGAGTCAGCTTACCTTCAAACTTTTCATAGAGGCTGAAGTCCAGTTTTTCGGGCACGTACTTGGGCCTCACGGGCCTGACCTCGCAGTGCTTGTCAAGGGTCAGGGACGCGACCTTCCGTAGCACGTTGGACTCGGCCATCAGGCTGTCGCTAACGCTGGAGTGACGGCGGTCTTTTTCTGGAAATTATCATCAAAATTAATGCATTAATAACTTAATTAAATACTTGGACGTTGAACGCCATGTCGCGTGGCATAGATTGTGAATTCAAATCAAAGCTTCCGGTGAAGGAAAAATTTTGGTCTACATAACACCTTTACTAACATTCAGAGATGTTACCGAGAATATAATATTTTATAGAGCTTGTTTTTCGCTTTTTATTTATAGTCCTACCTATGCATAGTTGGGGTTTTCTTATTACAATCGTTTTACGAATATAGCTAGAAGCCTTGGCACCTATATGTAAGTATATAAGCATACTGCATGTATGTATTAACGCAGAACAAGACTGCAACTTTTAAGTTGTAAGTGCCTACTACAAATAGTACCTATACCTAGAGTAATATCTACCTACGTAAAGCATCGTTTTTGTTGGTTTCTTTCTTATCTAAATTGGATCTGTGCTTCGTATTGCGGTCTGCAATTATTGCGCCGTGTCGTCAAACATCCTACTTTGTTCTAATGCTTTTAAAGTTCACAGTCGATTATCATAGATGTTCTTTTCATAATAAGAGAAGCTCGTACGCACATGCAACTGTCCAAGGATAGTAGTACCCTACCGCATTTGTTATCGTCATACTAACTTTACCGTAAAGAAACAAAGGTTCCTTATTTTGATAGAGTACCTACTAATGTAGCCAGTTTTAAGCTATGTGCACTCTTATGTATTCTGTGGTTATGTAGAGGCTGCACATACGATACATGTACGCTTCGATCCGACGGCCAATGAAGCGAGGAAAGTATCAACAAACTGGTTTGCAGCCATTGTGAGTATTGTGAGGAACAAAACAACTAAACGGTAACAAAGTGCTGATGCGAGTAGGTAGGACGTACCTACCTTCTTACTAAAAGCATTGAGCATGAACTCACAATTCACATCAGAAAGTACCTATTGTACTTTTATGGTATGCTACACTTACTTTAGTTACGCTGCTCACGCACTATTAGTTAGTAATTTTCAAATAAATATACAAAATATAGGGACAATTAAATTTCTTTCTCTCTTTTACCGACAGACTTGGCTTCCAACAGCCCTTGGTTAGTAACATGTTTTGATTTTTATTCATATTTTGACAAAATAAATATACCTACCTAAGTTTTGTATAAGTGTAGGTATTCTACTTCTACCAATTCGGTCAGGTAACCGGGAAGAAAATAAATTTTAAGGGCATTGAAGAATAGAGAGACTAACCGTTGCTGGTATCGGTATCCAGTAGAGAGAGCGAGGGCTCGCAAGCCACCGGCGGCAACTCCACTTTGCGGTGCTTGGAGAGCGTGAACGAGGTCTGCCCCGGGGACGCCTTCAGCCTGTTGTCCAAGAAGTCATGGTGGCACTCGTGACTATTTCGATTCACCGGATCACTGCGTATCCGCGATATTATCGCGCCCATAACCTTTTCATTTTCCTCCCTGTCATTGCTGTCATCAAAAACGTCATTTTTTTCTTCCTTTTCGGCGTCATGAGCGGAGAGCGCGGAGGTGACGTCGTCATGAGGCATGTCTATGGAGTGCGAGGGATGCGCGGGCGCATCCGCGGGGGAGGGTGCTAGGGTGTGCGGTGCGGGGGGCTCGTCGACGCTGTCGCTCTCGGCGGAGTAGTAGCACTGGTTCAGCTCGACGGCGGCGAGCGGCGTGAGTGGGTCCGTGAACACTGAGTCGGAGGTGGACGGGTCGGCGGGCGAGGCGGCTGGCGCGGGCTGCGAGCGGGTCGGTGACCGCCCGCACCTGCTCACCGTTACCTCTGACTGCACGCTCGGCTCGGCCTCCCCCTCTTTAGAGCACTCGACCGTATCGTTATCTGATGTTTCGATAACTTCGACGTTATCTGAATCTGGCGTTTTGTCGAACTCCCTGTCGATCGCCTCTCGTTTGAGGTCACCCTTCTTATTCTTGCCATGCTTTTTGCTGTCCCTGCCCGCTGATTTCCTATTTAAATTTTTAATGAAATGTCTACTCTTGGTTTGTGGTGATTTTCCACTTTTAAGTTGTTTTTCGTTCGTTTGACTGTTTCCCATGATACAATTTCAGCCTCTTTGAGACTATAACTGGGTGAAATATGTAATAGATCAGACTGTTAAAGATTTCAGTAAGTAGGTAGGTATTGAATAAATTGAGAATCAAAAACGAATGTGAAAAACAGTTATCAGCCCTTTAGTAGGTATACCTACAAGAGGTCACACCTAAGTATTTCAGACATGCGCAGTTCTTGGGGCTGCTAATCGATATTTTGGTTGCATGTTACAAAAATCTTCAACAGTGTTGAAAATCATAAAAAATAGGTAAAGTATAGGTATTACCGGTAAATCCGGTAATTATTTGTTTAAATGAAGTCGTGGACATTTGCAATAGTAAAATATTACAAACTGATAAAAGCATAAATACAGTATTTTTTACCCATCAGTAGAAGCGCCATCTAGTCAAACAAATCATATTATTATTATAACATCTTACATTATACATTCCGTGGAACTCCCGCATTCTCGCACTCGATTCCGAGAGCTGCACTCTACCTCGAGTTTTGACCCCTTCAGCATTAACTCACTAGGTGGCGGTACTGGCGGATTTAGCATAGATACGACTAAAAATGGCGGCAAATGATTTTTTGAAGTAGGTAAAGTAAACAAGGAGCACAAACAGAATAATCAGTTTATTTATTGGGTTTATTTACCCAATTTCTCAATTTGTGTAAATATTATTTTTAGTAGGTACTTAGGTACAGCCAGAAAAACGTTACTTTTACCTCCA
This sequence comes from Hylaea fasciaria, assembly GCA_905147375.1. Classification (NCBI taxonomy): domain Eukaryota; kingdom Metazoa; phylum Arthropoda; class Insecta; order Lepidoptera; family Geometridae; genus Hylaea; species Hylaea fasciaria. Next base: position 7,615,581 of record LR990201.1, read on the forward strand.
ATCTACATAGTAGGCACCTGTACCTAACTACCTAGTATAATGATAACTTTTTCGTAATTCTTCATCACAGGACGTCAGGAGGTCAGCGGGTCAGCTAGGGTTACCCAAACTTATTAATTTAGTAAAGAAAAAGAGCTAAGAAGAAGAAGAAGAAGAAAGAAAACGTAAGGATACTTTTATAAAGTACGAGTACCTATCTCCTAAATGTCGAACCAATTTAGTCATTCTGATAAATAATTGTTTAGAAAGTGGGTTCAAGATAGTTTCAGACAGGTAAAATAGAAGTGCCTTTTCCATAAGAAATTTCTATTCCTCGGGGAGGGATTCTTCGACACAACAATTTTTCGGTCGACAGCTTTTACACATTAATCGTATCGTGGGAGTGTTTGTTTGTCGAATTCCTCTACTTACTATGTTCCATAACATAAAGGTAGGCAATTATGCGGGGTCGTGTTTTTCAGCTGGATTACTTACACTGTGGGTGAATATCAAATACTTAGTGCCACTGCAAATACTGCATTGCGTTGTTTGAGTAAATAGTGTCAGGCGGGCGGGGGTGTCTTGTGTGAAACTGCAGATCTAAATTAATACAGTCATATATTCTTCCTAGATAATATCATAATAATATTATTTCCTAGATAAGATATAGGGACATACCTACGCTCTATATGTATGATGCTTTACTTACTTATTATTCGGGTCAAGTTGTTTTGTTGACTTCCAATAGGTATTATAATACTAGGTATGTATACTTAATCCTATGTACTTATTAATTATTTTTTTTAATATCCTAAATAACGTGATTATTGTTTGTACAGTGTGCTTTTGATTGCTTGTAGCATTTATGATTTTTTTAAATTATGTTACTCGTAATGTTATAATGATGTGTCGCGAGTCGGGCTTAGGCCGCTTAGACACAGGCAGGCCCTGCCGATAAACTTTCATCCTTATTGACATAGAATATCAACACCGTCTTCGGAAAACATCTGCGTAATCAGAAAATGATTAATAGAACCGCAGAACGCCGGATAATCCGGAGGCGCAGAATGGCGGAACTCTTATTATTTTTCCGTGATAAATCGCCACCGATCGACTAAATGAATTGACTGATCGTGAGCTCGCGAACTTATTATAGAAGTTGGAAAAGCAGCGAGGCAAAGTTTAAATTTGTATTATAAAAACTCTTACTATTAGTCCCTATAGAGCATCGATCACCCGGATTTCCGCTTCATAAGTTCATTCACTTAATTACAAGTCGCTCTTCCTACGCAAAGGACTCTAGAGGCATTTTATTATCTTATTTATACTAACCCGCGCACACCCCTAATTTTCTTCTGGAATTAAACGAAGGCTATGTATCTAAGGACTTGTCTTGACTTCCTATATTTAAGTGAAAAGGGCAAATGAGGAAGCTGTAGTAATAAATTACTTAATTAAGATAAAATTGATTTTATTGTAATGTTCCTAACAAAGTAATATTTACAGATCTTAAAAACATAATGTGTTCTTCTAATTTTATGTCACAATTACATGATACTCGTTATGTTAAGTACCTACCTAATATTACAGTCATCAGATATTTAAAGGTCTTTAAATGGCATAAAATAAAACTAAATAAGTATGTAATTAACAGTAAATCTTAACCTAATGACCCAATATAATAAAAATGACAAATACAGATCATCTTGATGGCAGTTATTCCTCCATTTTATTTATCTTAACCACATAATTTATTAGCTAAGTGACAACAAAAAATATTACAAAATTATGGACAAGTATTCTTTATAATATCTTCAATAGGTGTAAGTAGGTACAATTTAATTTCTTTCACTATAGTTCTGGCAGTAACAAATTAATAAATTGAGATCGTTTAGTAGGTACTATGAGTGGGTGTATTTCGAGTCAGTTTATTTTCTTAGTCATGTCAGGCTCGTTTATATTTTCTAATTAATGAAGCCACGAATAAATTGTTTCTTTGACATTGTGGCTTTCTTTAATGCATCTCTCAGTTATGAAGAATAAAAATTATATTACTTACAAGCGAACTTATATCATGAATGAGTAGAAAACTCGATTCCAAAATGCCTGAATGCCAATTCTTACTCTAGATATCAAATAGATCTCCAATAAAGAGCAATTAAAAATAGCATGCCTAACATTAATAACATTTTAATAATGTGAGTAATGTTATCTTGGTGGTCGTGGATGTGACTTATAACCGGAAATGTGATATATTATAACAAAATGTATGTTCGACTACCAGGCACTAAGCTTTTTAAGCAATTAAGATTGTGATATATACCTATTTGTCCCTGATAAAATAACATTAAACAACATACTAAACTTGTATCGCTGTTTTCAGATATTTCCTTATAATTATTAAGAGTAAATCCTATTCTAATATTATATTCTATGAAAGGTTGCAGGTAGTAGATACAGTGAGTAACTGAAACCATGCATTGTAAAATATTACTAAGTACATTGAGTATATTATAGTTTATTTCAGACCAAACTTAAGTACCTTTCCAAAAGCGTTTAATGTTTGAATTAGTTATAGAATAACCGGCGACCATCTCATCTAGAACTATGTGACGATGTTCGAAGTTGGTGAACAGTGAACACTAAACCTAAATAAGACTGATACTGGAAATTTCGTAGGGGGCTTGACGATAGACTTTCTACCTGAGGGCAGATACTGTATTTGTTTACTTTTCTTTTGTCTTTGAATTTCTGTGTTCTTATTAAGTAAAAAATTCGTTGTATCCCCATAGTTCACGTAAGCTGTCATCAAAAGAACACATAGTACCTACTTATGAGATGTTTCTTCAATTTTAATTATTAATTATCGAGTAATTAAATGAATAACAATACATAATATTAAGTTTTCATAGAAGACAGTTTTTTTGCTACTGTGAATCTTAAATGACTTTTGTTTATTGAACGTATCAAAAAATCGTAATTTTATATGTACACATGCATGTTGTAATGCTTCAAAATTGAAATACAATGCTAGAATAGAAGCTTTCTTTACATCTATAGCTTAATAATCGTGTGATGTCGTTAAAACGCGTCACAAGATCAAATTATAGTCGACAATGTCGTAGTCAAGTGATCTCATTTGCTATGTACAATGTAATAGAGTACCACTGGCTACGGCACTGATCACAATCATCAAAACTTATATCTAATCATCTAATCACGGCGCAAGGAACCTAGAAATTTTAGAAAATACTTAAATGCTTTGTAATGATTGTGACTTTGCTAATACTTCTAGGTTCAAGGCACGGCTTCGTTATTTTCAAGATTTCACAACTCACGTTCAAAGTCTCATTTCGGTTGTGGCTTGTCAACTTTGCACGTGACACGCCCTCTTAATTCTATACTATATGGAATACTATGTGGAAAACAATAGTGAGACGAATCTCACACACAATGGTACAGGATACTTACACTATCTCCTAGATTTGGTACTATATAGTAGATAAAACATTTTACCAGGCTGTATTAGTGCGTGCTTGTGCCAATCACAGAGATATTTTGCAAAGATTATTATGTTCTGTTTTGCCACACTTACTTTCGGGCGTGTCGCGAGCAAAATTAGCCAGCCGTATTTAAATAATAATTCTTTTACTACGTCCCCTTTAGATCCGGGCCGGTAAAATTGTGAGTTAACACTCTAGAGAGTGTTGACACAAAACTTTACCATAATAAAACATTAAAGATAATCTCATATCATAACTAAATATATTTAGCTTAAATACAATGGGCACGTTTTGTAGAAAGAAGCAATTACTCAGTGGGATTCTTCAGACATCGCTTAACGCAGGGATACTTCAGACACATCATCCGTCGAGATTCTTCGCTCGCACCATCCAATAGATTTTAAATGACGCACAACTGTCAATAACATTAACATAGTCTTTTGACCCATTGCTAGGACCCCTTGTATCAAAGGAGACTTTAGCTTGGCTCTACACTCACGCTCTTTCACGTGCTGAACATCGATTATGCCTATCTGTTATATCATTTAGTCACTTTTCTAGCACAGGTATTGTCGTAGTAACTACTTAGTAATCTGTGGCACGGGCATCGGGCATTTGTCGAAACGCCATCCGTGAGTAAGAGGCCTTAAGAGTACTTAAGGGCGCTTAGATACGGGCCGTACATATTTCTTTGTAAGTACCTACCCAAGCGTACACAAAACAGTGGAAGTTTTCTCGCTGAACAAACTAGGTAGTCGACTAAACCGTTTTATAGATTCGACATGTAGACCGAGAAAGCGGCCATGCCGTGTATCTCAGACACCCTTCAGACACCATGGAACAAGAAAACAATATCTCGCGCAATGTACTCCTTATTATCGTTAAAAGCATCACAAAAATGTTTCACTATCTTTTAGATAAGTTTTAGTCAAAATATTAATGTCATAAAAAGGTTCTAAATCTAAATAAAAGAAAAGCGATGTTAATAACGATAGTAAGCGCGCAGTGTCATTTATTTATATCCAACTTGGAGAGGCGAAAGAGCGCGCGTGCCAAGTCGAGTGCAGTCGGGTGGCGGCGGAGTGGCGGAGTGGCGGAGTGGCGGAGTGGCGGAGTGGCGGAGCGGCGGAGTGGCGGAGCGGCGCGCTCAGACGATGATCTCGCGGATGACGCGCTGCGAGCGCGTGTTGGGCGTGGAGTAGCCCGACTCCAGCGACTCGTCGTAGCTGAGCGACAGGTGCGCCGGCGGCTTGTCCTCCGCCGCGTCCTCGCCGCCGCCGTACTCCGGCAGCCCGGACACTTCATGGTACGGCGATTCTGGAACGAACAAGGTGCTTATTCCGAACGTTTTGGAGATACTAACCGTTAATCTTGGTAGAGGTCACGGAAAACACCTGAAAATGTTGTCAAGACTTGGCTTCTGGCGGCACTTCTGGAGCTCCAGTCCCACATCACCATTATACAGTGAGTCAGTGGTCAAACTCTAACCTCTGCTATTTTTTGTACACTTTTATGATTTGGAATCTTCGGCATAGCTCACTTTTGCAAGATATTGTTACACTATACTGAAAAGATATTGAATGCGACTCACCTATATGCTGGTCCCGACGCGGCTTCTTGGGCTTGTGCACGGAGGCGTAGGGGTCGGAGCAGTACTCCTGGCGGCTGGGGTTCTGCGAGCGCGCGTAGTCGGCGGCGGGCGGCGGCGCGTGCGGCAGGCGCGAGTACTGCGCGAACTCGTCGCCGCGCGCGTAGCCGCCTACGCCGTGCGCGATCGCGTCGTACTCGTAGTCGCTGGCCCGCTCCAGCTGCCCCATGCCCTCTACGCCGCCCACCGCCATCTTCTTCGCCCACAGCGACTCCTGCGAGTTGACGCTGCCGCCGTTGTGGCTGTTCGCGTAGCTGTTGTCTATGAAGCCCATGTTCCCTGTCGGTGGAATCGCGCGTCACTCTTCCGATTGTCGGGTCGAGTTATATCGACTTATATTAAGCCCGAACGCTCATTTAGACGACTAATCTCAAATTTGAGACGAACGTTTTCTAGTTCGATGCTCAAATGAATACCCGAATACAAATTGCCGATGGGCACATTTCCACGCAACTTATGAGAACGGCTTTCAAATGAGCGTTCGGCCTATGGCACGTATAATAATACTTATTACCTTCTCCGACGACGGTTAGTCCTTATGATTGCCGAATGAAATAGAGAACAGAGAATGACGAAATAAAATAACTTTTTTGGGAAATAAAAAGCGATTCCAATGATTATAACAAAGGAATAGATCGAGAGCAATTTGAAAACAGTTTGGTAAACTTACAGTCGTGCGAGGCGTTCTGCCGCGGCGCCTGCCTGTGGTACGCGTATCCCCCCTGCGTGGAGTACATCGCGCTCTTCGAGTCGTCGATACCCAAGCCCATGTCCATGGAATGTTCCAGCGCCTTGTTCTCCATCCCGTTGCTGGCGGAGTAAGGTGGCGGCTTCTCTTGATTCTGCGGAGTGACTATCGCCGGCTTCATGGGGTCCATTTCGTAGTCCTTGGAGCGCACTTCGTTGGCTTTCTTGTTCCGTCTGCTGCGGAAGTACACGACGAACAACACCAGGCACAGCGTTAGCACCACTATCAACGTAGCCACCATCAGTATGTACGTCATCGACACTATGTTCGCTTCTCTTACGTAGGGCGCGCCGACTAGAAGAAAACATCACAGAACGTAAGCACCGAGATCCTTTAAGACTGAAGAGACTGGTTTGAGAAGCAGCAGAACTTACTCTCAGCTTCGGTGTATTCACTGCAGACTTCTTGATTGAGTTGTAAGCAGAACTTCATCCGCACCCGAGGGTTGAGCTCGTCGAGGGGTTCCAGCGCCACGCGGCTCTGCTGCAGCTGCCGGCTGCGCATTGACTTGGCCGGTACATCCAATACCACCTCTACCACCGTGGGCTCGCCTGACATCTTTAACGGCATCGTTTCCACCACCTGGATTTGAGAACGCATGTCACAAAACATTTCAAACAATGTCAACAAGCTCAACAGGTTCTAGTTATTATTGGATTTCGCTACTCATGTTTGTTAACGATTATCTAATGAAGAACGAGGGTCGAATGACAGCGCGTTTTTAAATCTTTAGTTTTCCATGTGACTTGGGGAAGTGACAGCTCAGAATACCTATTAGTTCACGACGTATTTGTTGAAACAACTACCTTAGTAATATTATGTTTTCTATGATACGACCTTGTTCGTAGTATAAATAGGTAGGTAGGTAGAGTGGTAAGTAACTTAATGAGGCTTCGCATTTCGAGGTATGATTGATTGATAGATAGTTATTTCCCTAATGTAGAATAAGTGGATATAATTTATATACTAATAATATATGAGAAACAAATATATTAACTCGTCGATCCAATGTCGTCTCGAACTAAAAACTTTAGATGTAACATTTTTCGCAGTAACGTTACATCGAACAAATAAGACTTATAACCACTGAAGTATGGTACAATAGAGATGTTGATAGTAGTGTTCATAGTTTAGAACAAATTTCGATTACACGTAGGGGATAACAGATGATAGCTATATTTACATTTGTTCTATCTTTTAGAAAGGTTATTTTACTTAGAGCCCTAAGTAAGAGTTGGCCAGGTTATAAGAGCCCTACGGTTACGAGCAAAAGGGACATTACCTACCGATAGGATGGGATATACCTACTGCTTACGGCCTAGAGGCAGCTCTAAAAAAGGGTTACATTTGTATGTATGGTGTTACTCGCATCTGTGGTGATAAATAATTTAATACAGTGTCAGACTGCCAGCACTGTATCGATGTTGTTGTTGTTTGTCGAATGAGATCGTACTAACATTTACCGTCTTACCACAAATATTTAAACCTGAGTTAAACAAGATGTTTTCTTAGTCAATCCTGGCATTCCTCATTATTTTACTTGTGAACTTGTTATTGAGTTACAAAACGCGGGGGTTACACGTCGATTTGTAGAGAAAATATCTAAACTCACCTGCAGTTCAACTCTTGTTTAAATCTTTTGTGGAAAGAGCGGGTAGTGTCAAGAGTCAATGAGGGCCTCAAAGGTGGCGGGACTGACAGCTTAACACGGAGAGATAGAATCCGCGGGACCGAGGATCGAGTTACCGCTCGGTATAAGTACTAGTACCCAACTTATAAGGCGCGTCGTGAATCTTCGTTCCCGCGGAAAAGAAAGTATGGTCCGAAGATTAACGAATGAATGCTTAAAACTTACAATCAACCTAAGGTCACTATTATAAGGTTCATAATACACTGCAGCTGTTAGTTCCACCTCACTCTAAGCTCGCTAAGATGGCGGCGGCTGCCGACCGATAGCGGTCAATAGCATTTCCCGTGCTTTGAAAATTCATCTTCTGCGCAGGTACATCGGTAAGCCATATCAGTTGGGTAATACTGTACCACCTCCCACTGTATCGCCGAGTGCTAGTACCTGCCAGCCGGTAGTCCCCGCGACGCTGGCGAGTCCCTCCGCCACGGCCACCAGCGACAGACAGGTGGGCGGCGCCGTGAAGGCCACCCCGCGGGTCTTGGGGTCGTACGTCACCCGCTCGGGCGGTGATATCCGGTCCACCTTCGTCGTCACCGAGATCTCGTTAGAGAAGTTGCTCTGCCCTTTCGTGTTCACAGCTTTCACCTGAACGGAAGGCAACATTAGCGTAGAGTTAGAAGGCACCGTCCAGAGTGATGCGTGCTTCGAAATTGTGCGTAGCGTGCCAATAACACTGCTCAAGCGTGCATTGAGTTCTACTTATACTTATTTATAAAAATGCTGTGGTTTTGATATCGTTTGGTCAGTTGGTCGCAAAGAAGCCAGTGCAACAGTAGATAGACGCATCGCTCCAAGAAGACCTGTTTATTAATTGAACAAGCGAAATCCTAACAATCACACATAATGTAAACGGAAAATAATTAAAAGGCGAGAGCCGAATGATTTACCTTGAAAACAAATGTCAGATGCTGTCGGTAGCGATAAAATGGGAAAATTAAATATAAGTTAATACCGTAATATAACAGTGAGTAATTATACAAATTTCATTAAAATATGAACCAAAATATCAATGATAATATGTATGGCCGTTATGTATTCAAAGAAGACCCGTAGTTATAAAGAATAACTTAGGCCGTGGAAGTACTTTGACGTCAGAATTTCTGTAGAAATTCAAATTATTTATGAATAAATCATGCGCTCAACACACGGCGACGTGGTCGTCTACCTACGATTTCGAACGAATCAAGCGACTTCACCGCACATAATACAAATATATGTAGCTATAAGGTGTAGGTGGTGTTTACCTTGAAGGTGTAGGAGCTATGTTGGTCTAGCCTGGTGACGTTGCAGGGGTTGGAGCGGCCGCAGTCGTACTCCATCCAGTCGTTCTCCGCGGCGCGCGCGGCGGCGCAGTGCTCGCCCCCGGCCGCGCCGCGCGTGCCCACGCGCCGGTACCGCACGAAGTACTTCGTGTTGGACAGCCCGCCGTCGAAGCCCGCCTCCCACTTCAGCGTCACGAACGACGCGCCCACCTTCTGGCTCTCCAGCGAGCGCGGCGACTCCGGCGCCCCTTTGGGCTGCAACCGTATCTGAGGCCTGATACTGCCGAGAGAATTCTTCACTTTGCAGTAGTAATCACCGTAGTCTTGTGGTTTCACGTTTTTTATTCTCAAGACGCTGAGGTAGGAGTCGTTGTTGTCGGTGGTGGTGTTGATCTCGTAGTGGCCCTCCGAGGACATCTGCAGCGGCGCCGTGTTCGAGCCGTAGAACCACTGGAACTCCGGCTTCGGGTACGCCTGCACGCGGCACACGATGTCGGCCACCTCCATCGCGTCGTACGCCACCTTTTTGTGCTGTCTGATCGATATCGGTTCGTCTGCAACGAATAAACAAAGTGCGAGAGGTGGTTAGTTACAAACATTAACATCGATACCTAGAGAATTATAACGGCAATTTTTGCTGGGAAATAAGTAAAAACTCACGTTCGATTCGAAGATGCATCGTCGACTCGATCTTTTTGACTTCGTTTTCGATAATGCAAGAGTAAATGCCTCGGTCCTCCGGAAGCAAGTCGTTAGTGTTCGGTCTCGCTTTTCCGTTGAATTTCAGTATACTCTGGACGTTATATACGGCGTTTCGACCCTCGGTTACCTCGTTTTGGACTTCGTAGAGGTTGGTATCGGGTTTAATTTCAGAATTGTTCTTGTACCACTTGACGTTGGGCATCGGTTTGCCGAGAGCGCTGCATGTGACGGAGAAATTCTGCTCGCCCGAGCGTTGCGTCACGTGCGGCTGCAGCTTGGTCTGGAACCGCGGCGGCTGGTGAACCTCCAGCGTGACGGAGGCGAGGTCGCCGTGCCCGAGCTCGTTGGTGGCCTGGCAGTGGTACACTCCCTCGCTGCCGAGGTGGGCACTGGGGATCGTGTAGGTGCTGCCGGTGGCCAACACCGCGGGCTTGGAGTCAGCCGATTCGATGTCGCGGAACCAGCGGAACTGCGGCGCCGGCCAGCCGGGCGGCTTGGCGCTGCACGTGAGGGTCACGCCCGTGCCCTCCTGCGCGACGGGCCGGTCGGGCCGGATGAACGCGCGCCCGGGCTTGTGCCTCACCAACACCGCGACGGACGCACTGCTCGAGCGCTCTACGCGCTTGCCGTTGCTGGACGAAATGACGTTCACCGCCCGACACAGGTAAGTGCCCGCCATTTCGGCGTTGACCCTCTGCAACGTAAGTGTGTTCCCGTTTTGGTGGAAGTCCGGTTTTCCTTCCATGGTCCATTCGATGGATATGGGATCGGGGTTGGCGGACACTTCGCACTTGATCTCGACGGTGCCGCCCTCCTCGGCCTCGTAGGTCTTGGACTCGACGGTGACGGTGGGGGGGAAGAGCACGTCGAGGTACATGTCGCGCTCGCCGGGCCGGCCGAGCCCGTTGTCGGCGCTGCAGGTGTACTTGCCGGCGTCCTGCACCGCCACACCCTGGATGGTGTGCGAGAACGAGTTCGAGATGAACTTGCCGTTCCGCGTCCACCGGACGGAGTTCACTTTCGGCTTGGCGTCAACCTTGCAATCCATCGTAGCGGTTCCGTCTATTTCTACTCGCAGAGGGTTTTCAGGGCCAACTTCAATACGCGGAAAGTCTGTAACAAATTATTGAATGTATGAATTTTGATTTCGACGTGTATTGTTTTTGAACAAATATTACTAGTAGCGACGACAGCGTCATAGCATAGATAAGATAGACACCTCATGCAGCGTTACAATTTGCAAATGGGATTTGATGCTCCCGAGCGCCGCCGCCGGGCTAAACTAACCCTGGCTTATTTTCTTGGGGCTGGTAGCCATATCAATATAAAAGCACTTATAGGTACATAATTATATTGTATTATATTGTACATAAACATATTATAAGTTGTACGGATTTGTCGTAAACATCATTCAAATAAATTCGAATTAAGCGTAATCAGGAACACTATTCGTCTTAATATTTGTTTGTGCGCGAATTAGACCCGTTTTTAGCTATTACTCATAATATTACGCTAATGTCCTTTGTATTTTCCTATTCGGAAAAAGCTTCGCTGCCGATCTCCATGGAGTGCTTAATTATGTCGTAATATAAAAAAGACCAAGACTGAAGGTATATTTAATAAATGGTATAAATTATTCGATAATTAATTTCTAACAGAAATATTATTATCTTTGATCTTTGAGGAAAAATGATATTAAAAGTTTTCTTTTTAAGAAAGAATTCGTATGATGTTTTTTCTCATTCATCCTAACCAGATCTGATTACATAAAAGAATGTGAAATCTGTTGCTAACAGTGCACCGGGCACCAGTGCAGTTTATTTGGGTACGTAATTTCCTCGTGTTTGTAGCATTAACCTGATATAAACGAAATTAACCGGATGCACCGAAATGCGTTCAAACAACCCGCTTCACACTATGTTTACAGTATCTCTCTCAAAATTAAAACATGCACCGCGGCTAGGGTTGAGACATTATAGAAAGCTAGACAGGATAATTCGGAAATTGTGATGCTAATGCCACGTTTCGACATCGCCTCTTATTTAATTCGTCGGTATTTTAGATTTACAACGGCGGCTTCCGTAACCTTTGGCACCTCGGACGACATTTAAAAACTGCTACACTCTCCCAAATCATAGAGTCAAGTAGCAGAACGTGAAACTAATAAAAAAATAGCACTCTTGAACAGCAGCCCTAGCCGCATCCATACTCCTCATCTGGTGAATGATATCCAGGTCACCTGATGATAAACATTGTACAGACTCTGGCCACGATTTTGTAAGAATATAATTAGGTCGAGTAATCAAAGTTCAAAAGATTTATATGCAGTGTATATACAAACGGAAATGTATAAATCACTCGGCACAGATTTCGTTACAGTTACGAAGTTGTAGTACGCGTAATTTCGGTGGTTATTTTAATAGAAGCCGAATAATAATATAATTCAAGAGACTGGTGTACTCTATCAGTCTTTGTCACAACCGATTTAGATGGTGACATTTAATTAATGGTTGTAGAGCCCTCTAAAGCTGATGCCAGACATCGAGCGAGGCGGGCGCTGGGTCTGCGTCGTCGGCGCGACGCAGACGCCGCGCCGACGCTGGCGTGTCGGAAGCAGTTGTAATGTTACTAGAATGTATTGAACACGCCACACAGGACAAGAGAACAGGACCGTTGCGCTCAACGCAGCATGTCGCACTCGGTGTGTGGCTTGAGCTTTAGGGCGGCCTATCTAAATAATTACATAAAGATAAAATTTTTCTTTGATGTTTTCACTTTTGGCAGTCAGCTGATAGAAACTTTGGCAAAAAAAACGATTATACGAACAGCCAGTCGTTTATTGAAATAGAAGTGCGCAAGCACGCGCGGAATAATATATCTAATCTTTGTTGTTTGAAATCTCAACCCTGAGAGATTAGGAAAGGTTCGATCATAACATTTTTTTTTATGACTTCCCCGAAAAATTCGCGGAACAATTTGTATGGAAATGTAACACTCTTGAGAGGGTATCAACATATTTTCGAGTTGGGAAAATATATTTTAGGCATCGATTTAATACACATTTATTTTATACACAGCAGGTGAGGAAGAATGAGTTACCTTCATTATATTAACATAAATACTTGTCCTTTTAGTGTCAGTCTGTAGGTATTTATTTTTCTTGTTATAATAACAAACTAAACTCGTTAAATCTTGTTTTGGTACACACAATATTGTTGGTTTCAAACCTTGACTCTTTCTCGGTACGTACAAACTGAGTTACTCTTATTCATTACATGTGTCCTTTCACGTCGTCGCCTAGTTTATAAATTATTCGGTTCAATTCGTCGCGGCGCCAGTTTAAAATGTACATGTTTGAGGTTGTTTACCAAGGGCTATTGCGTTTCCTTCTGGCAAGCCTCAAGAATTCTGTGTAAGACACAGAGCATCCAATAGACAACAAACGAAGTGGCAAGAGTCAGCTCGAACATAGACGTGTTCGATTTGAACTATTTCTAACTTTGAACGAATGACACTATGAGTTGATTCGAACGTAACTCGATGATATTATTCTCATTGTTCTGTTTATTGACACTGTGTACTGGTAGATCAGTTTAAGTGCTAAACATTGTTTGGGGTAAACGTTACTAAGACTTCGAAACGGTTTAAATTCTTTCACGTGAGTTATAGACAAACTATTCGAATAGTTCAGAAATAGTCAAGCTAGATTCTTCACTAGCTTTCGTGTGCTGTGGGATCGGCAGTTGTGGGAAAGGAGTTTGCGCAAACAAGTCATTTCCTCGGCCTGTGTACTCCGGGCCTACGTCTCACTTGCCCCTCGGCATAAATCCAGCTGCTACTTCCCGACGCCTGTCAAAGAGCCCCATTCTCACACGTTGATTCAACTTTAAATATTTCAGCAAATAACGCATACACCTAACTCATAAAAAGTTATGTAAGGCTTATTAAAAAGGCGCACTGAAAAATTTTACTGCGTCATACTTAAGTGACGTTTAATAAATGTTTATGAATAAGGGGAATTTTCTAAACTGAATGTAGCTATTTAGTAATCTGTGACTGAAGTGGCTAGCCTACCCGTACACGTTTCTAAGTATAATAATATGTTAGCCATGGATAAGTGTAGCTTGAGGACCTTTTATAAATTAACCTAGCGATATCTCTACAAAAGTACCAGTAAACACTAACCAAACTCTTTCATAACCGTAAAAAAACTTTGTAATAGCATTATCATTTGTTTGACACTATATTTACCCACGATTCTCGGAAGTCATCGCACTTACTCTTATGTTATCTCTAGGAGAGCGATAAGCTTTTTACGATGTTCTGATATTTATGAAGTTATACATGTAAGCACTTTCGTTTCCTTCTTTCAACGGAACAAACTTTGGAACGAGCGAAACTTGAGCATAATAGGCACCGTCTAAGTGTATATATACCTCCTCGTATTATAACTTGAATGTTGGCGATGATAACTTTCGTTTGATATAATGTTCAAATATAATTATTTTACATATAACATTACAAAATATATTTGTTAACAGGTGTAAGTTTAACATTCATAATACAAAAAAAAGAAAGATTATTTTTTAAGAAAAAATATATTTGGCCGTGGGAGCTATAAGGAAAAGCTACTGGCTTGGCAAGTGTGGGTTAACGCATATAAAACAATTTTCTTACGGGTAAAGCTGAGCTAAGTACCTATGCTATTGGATTATTCAGTAAGTGTCCTCACAGTTCCCACAGTTTTATGCAGGTTCACACAGTTCGGTCAACCACCTCCCATCAAAGATGTTTTGGGCAAATTACTCGGACGGAATATCTCTTCAGTATTCTATGTAGTGTTTGTAGATTATTTCGATGTTATGAATGCAGCCAATGGCCTGGAACTGCTGGAAATAGCGTTTCATAGCAAGTTCTTTGAATTCGATTGAGTATTACTTTGTTATATGTAAGCCTTTCACTGTTCCCGCATGCGTTCAGTAAGACAAACGTAAAATTGTATAACTACCGTTTGTTCTCAAGAATATTCGTCAACTGATTTTCTGTAGATCGAATTGCAAAAAAATATTATATTTCACACCGTGTGCGCACATATAATAATATAGCCAACCTCTGCGACCATGAATTATTATGATATATACTCAATAACGGTGCCAAACGACCATTTTTTCCCATAAAAAGCAATAATATCATCATCATAAATTAATCCAAGTTGGATATCTAAAACCTCTATATTTGGCTGCATTCCAAACATAAAATCAGTGAGTGCCCCAATTCTGGCAAATAGGTTTTTTTTTTTTTACCGAATAGGTAATTGTTTTAAAATTATGATAATGTTTGTAGGTAGGTACCATTTTTGCTTTTGTTGTCTGTAATTGTATTTTAATTGCATTGGTTTTTGAACTTATTTTATGAAGCAACAAAAGAAGTTTTGTTTTACTTCGTACCTTACAGTAGGTATAATTTCCGATGTAGAATATGAGATGAAGATTTATAAGAATTTGGTAGGTAAGTAATTTTTTCCTGCAGTACAAAAGTGTCAACTAAAATCTGGCAACGTTCACAGAATTTCACTTGTTACGTTATGAACGTTTTAGGTTCACCTGGCGACAGTAAGATCACATAGCGAGCAAGAACAAAGCTTATCGAGATACAGCCACTGATTGGGGCCAACTTCTTGAGCCAAACACGTTGCCCCAGTTTTGGCCACGTCTCGTAGTCGGCGAAAATTGCGTTGATAACATACAGTAGGTATCTTAAGTGTCCCGAGACAAAGCCAGTTCCTTTGTTTCGCTGCAATTTGTAGGTAAGTACTAGGCCTACAACGGCTACAGCAAAAATAAAATTGAACAAGCGAATATGTGTACTGTATATTCTTTCGTGATCAAAATATAGTGAGCGAGGCTTTATATTTATTAAGCTACGTACTTAACTATAAGTTGTAATCATATTTTATCTTCTTTGAGGAACATCTTCCCAAAAATATGATTAAATAATGTAGCCATCCCGACTAATAAGCATTGATTTGATTGACTTGCGGACCATTATATGTCTTGCTATTGGACTCCGTTTGCCGAACTAATAGATATTTGTACACGTCGCAATAATCTCGAAGCTTGCTCTAGCATAAACTAGCTCACTAGTCTATCGGTTGTATTATATATTACAAGTAATAGACTAGTAAACCTAGATACTTATTATGGACTCAAATGCACCCACACAGAAATACAATATTAGTAGTATTTCTTACATTCGACTTGGTCCCCGTGGACTTCGTCGAAAATCTCAGAAATTGAGTCCGGGTCTGAAAATTACTTGCCAATATAAGGATATTTTACAAGAATAGATTGAAATAAGATTCACCAAATTGCACCCGTGACGCTAGAGACAGAAGCCGGCTTCCTTGAACCAATCTTGTTGCCCCAATTTGAATATTCGTCGTCTCTGAAAATTGTGTTGTTAACACGCGAGTCTCTTTCTTCATAACACGGAAAATAACATAACGACACTTGTACAATTTATAGTATTATCCCACAGAAATCATGATTAAATAACGTGCCGCCACTAAACGAAACACTCGAATAATAGGCATTAAATTATTGAGGTTCGTAGAGCTATTTGCAGTTACGAGTTAGCAAACAACGCGAGAGTTCCTAAGTCCTTAATTATTTCTAGGTACGTTCCCGCAAAAGCGTGTTTTAGAACTTGACGAGCCTTCGTATAAATTGGACTCGGATTAAGTAGTCCCAGTTAGTTAATCGGGGTTCCGCTGTAACTACATTTCACCAATTTCAGAAACTGCTCCCGAGCAAAGTAAGCACTTTTCGCAGAAAGAGGTGCCAGTCGAGGTGCCACTTTTATTTTAATAGAGTATATTTTTATTTTATGTCAGACTTTTCTATAGAATCTATCTCATTCTTGCCAAAGGTAAATTGAAACGGTCTTTCATTTAGTTAATGGTGGTTCGAAGAAGACGTTTGTTATAATTAATTATTAATGATAATGGATTATCGGACATTTATACTTTTTCAATTTAACTGATTTGACTCTAATTATAGTTTATACCTAACAGAGTTAGCACTGACCATTTAAAAGTCCACTGACTTCTACAAATCTACACTCCATAGCTGAAGCTAATTAACACAGAAACGGCAATTTGCCGCTCGATTCTAGACGACACTCCGGTAGTTGAGTAACAACTTTTTGGGTTGGAACCATCGTTTTCATCACTAAAGCTGAGAGCGTTTCACAAAATAAAGAGTACTTACAGCTGACGTTAAGTTCTACATTAGCGTCCATTTGTCCTCCCTCAGGCATCGCGCGGTTCCACACAGTGCACCGATAGGTGGCGCCGTCGTCTTCCCTCGTGGGCATCACCAGCAGCGTAGCGATGGTAGGCTCGGTGCGAGTCTTGGCGTGCGTCATTTTGACATCCAATGGGTAGTTAGAGCCATCCCGGAACCACCTGTTTAACAAAATAGTATTTTTCAGTTATGATGTTTTGTAAATTATTATGGAAAAACGATGTTGGTTGTGTACATTTTTTATTTCGAGTGATATTCATAATATGGAAAAAACTAGGTAGGTATATTATAAATTTGAATATCAATTATGCCAGTTACAATCTAAATTACAAGCAGTTTTAAAAAATACTGTACTTTGTATTTTACAACATGATGACATTAACTGGTTATTAAAATAGGTAAATACTCAAAAATTTGGGTGCGACATAAACTAGGTACATCTTTAGTTAATATAGCTAAACACAGTGTCAATGGACGAGCGAATGGCTCACTTCGGACAATTAAAAAAGTTGATAATGCTATTGAAAGCTATTTTCTTATGAATAATAATGTAACTCCCAAAATATTTTACAGTGTAGGTACATCAAAGGAAGTGTCACCGTATTCTTTCTGAGCCTGAATAGGTCAAACAAGATTGGCGCGCGTTTTAGCGCCTTCTTTTTCATTAATTGATGAATGAGGAAAAACGACTTGGTTCAAAAGCAGCCAAGAGTGAATGAGGCATCACGCATTTATTATTGTACAATATTTGGGGGAAAAAAATGTAACGGTTAATTGTCGAAAGTCCGCAACGGTTTTATAAACCTATAGGTTTTTAGATACCCTTTAAGGATACAGGCCGAGGCCCACGGGGATAGGACCCTACTCTTGAAACATACACATCAAGTTTACTATTTAGACCCTTTCGCATGAAACAGGAAAATGTTATATTATGTGTACATTTGAATTTTTTGTGGCTGTGATGATTGAGTTATCGTAAGCTTTGACGCGGTCCACGTTAAAATATTTCTGGAAGATATTATACTCTCGACTTGAAGACTTCCAAAGTATTAGTCATCGGGAAACAAGGACACCGGAAGGATGTTCCATTAGTTCGCTATTCGAATCGGAAATGTACTGTAGAGTCATAATACATATGCCTTGTTTCTGTACATCTTACTGTCCAGTGGTCGGGAGGCGATGGAAGAATTAGGTTATACATTTCAAGTACATGCACGCTCCCAAATATACCCTGTAGTAAGACTCGACGGCCGGCAACCCTGGGCAACTATAATTATACCTACTGGAAAAGGAATCTCGCCACCGCCAATGAACCATGCACGATGAAATACCGACGAGCTTATTAATTCTTCATTCTATGTTATCCCAGGATTTAAGCTGGTCAGTGGAGTCATTATTTCATACCCAATTGCATTTGTGCTACAAACTGCACTAATTTTCTACTTAAATTCCAGGTAACCTATCTATAAGATCGTTACTTCAAAGAGTGAAAACGTGGGTTGATTATGTCTATCTTTAATTCTTTTGAACTCACAATAACAAAGCGATAAAATAACTCTCTATAACACTTAATATAAACAACCGTTCAAGCCGAAGCACCCGGTGGCAATCTGGACTACTTCGTACTTACGAACTTTATGTACTTTCATCACGCCTCGTTAAAGAAAAAAATAAGTTTGTTTACTACATCCCACGTCCGCTGCGTAGACAATGGCTTGAAGGGACACTTGGTTTCCTTTTTTCCAATTCCAGCACGGATATGAAACTTGGGCGAAAGTTGGCGGGGTTTATTCATCAGGGACATTCAGATTCAAAAGTTCAGACAGGCAGATTTCATCGTATTGGAAAAGTTTCACAATAAACAAGTTGATATCAACGTGTTAAACATTCTGCTAACTCGGCAAACTGACAAATTCGATATGACTGTGTCGTTCGTATCGTGACTAGGTTCGTATACTTACATAATATGTGCATATTGTGCCGGTTAGAGATTTCCGGAAGTGGTGGTTTACGGGGTGGAAAATTAGTTAACGTTCGCGTAGGTGTTATTTTCACAATGATGTTTCAGAATGCAACCAACTGGATAATAGTTACAGGAAGGGTTACCGTCCCAGAGATTATTGTGCATGTCATCATTGGCTTCGTTGTAATATTTCAACATACAGGAATGGACTAATTGATTTTCCTTAAAATTTACATATTTTATCCATATAATAATAATAAATAATATTTTAATATTTATATTGAACAGTTTATTTTATTAAAGGATAAAAAAAGGTAACGTTATTAGTTTTAGCTTAGTAGTGATAATACCCAATGACTAATACATTTTGTAGTGTTCACATAGAGCTAAATGTACATAATAGATTGGCAATATTATAGTAAATTCTTTAATTTATACTTGAACAATAAATATTTTTTAAGCTATCTCAACATCTGGAGCCTTAACACGTTTGGATTGAACATGTAATAAATAGGCTTTATTCCAGCAACAATGAGTTCATGAGAAAATTGGAATCCTGAAAGTAGGCGGCGAAATGCTAGTCCTACAATAATACCTACCTACATGATTAACTTCATCTCGACGTGAAACGAGGCAGATATTATATTCCCGGAAAATTGAAAAGCTAGTATTATAAGCTGTTTGTTGAAACATATATTTTACAAGCAGCATTTATGCAAAGGTCAAAATAAATCCAAACACTTTAAATGCTTCGTTTGCATAATATTTTTAAAGCCCATAATTTCACCTCGACTTTACGAAGAGTGGGTGAAAATACAGCTGCATGATTTTACATAAAAACAATAACGTAACACAGTAGGTTTGAAGTCGTCAATTTGAATACGAACTCGCTCACTCACTGACTTACTGACTCGTCACGAAAACAAAACTCCAACTATGCAGGGCGGGGGCGGTGTCAAAAACCTGGCCAGGTGCGTGTCGGACCACGCTTTATATAGTTTTGTACTCGACAGTTTTTCACCATAATTTGAAAAGTTTTCATCACGAGAAAACTGAAACAATTTTCATTGAGCTTCCAATATGCTTCAGAGTTTAGGTATCATAATTGCGATGCCATGAAATAACTTGGTTTTCAACGACACGAAACATTCGAAAGCTTTCCTAGTATAACTCTACACAAATGTGATACGTTCTGTCTGTTTGTTTGTGCCGCTTTGGCGCCCAAACTAAACCAAGGCTGACTGAATCAAAAATAGGGGTATTACAGAACCTAATAATCTACAACATACTATTAATGTATAAACAGGAAAATACTGGCGACTGGCGCAGTGACACGGTGGAGCTATTATTGAAATAAAAAAACTATTTATACGAATGTATGAAATGGAATAAATTAGAGAATTTATAAATCTTGGCTTCTTACAAAGTTGTTTTAGACGCAATCAACACTAAAGAGATGTATTCTTTTTTCCTTTTAGTTGAGCGAAATTTTCTATTAATCCTGGCCTATAGCCTCTAAAACAACGCGAGGTCTTCATTACGCTGACGGACTTATGAGCCGCTGATACTAACCGGCACTGTTATAAAAAAGAAATATTTAATTTCGACTGCTGCTATAGTTTCTGTAGAATAACTGTATATTTATCATTACTCTTTAATAAATACATACGAGATACGAGAAAACAGATAGCATTATTATTAGTTACCCTTATTAGTAAAAAAGCTTGTAAAAAGAAATACAGAATGGATATTATATTACCGGATGTATCTCGGATTATAGTTCCGGATATTACCTCTTACAAATTCACGAACTATCGAACTTGTACCTACCTTATAATTATTATACTACGTAGTAGGTGTATATGTAAATAACTACCTACCCCCCCCCCCCCCCCCCCCCCCGCCTAGGCCTGTCTTTCTCGGTTAGTGCTCCTTTTTTTATTAACAGATTACAGAGTATACAAATACATACATGTTACGAGTAAGTATATAAAAGTAGTGTAGTAGACGATAAGATCCACGTTTATTTTTTACTTTTAACTATTTATATATTTTACACTTATGTTAAACCGAAAAAGTATAAAGCATTCTGAACATAATTTCAATTTGAGAATTATGATAAAGAGGTACCACTTTAGAAGACAACTTCGGATTAGACTCTTCTAACTTTAATTTGACTAACTTTATTCGCCGATGAAATGGCGTGTTGACAAAAAGGAATATTAGAAGCGGGAACTTCGTACAAACTTGAGCATTTAAAACTTGAAACTTATAAAAAAGTTTGTACATAATATTGCCTGGTAAACGCTTCCACTAATTAGTATACCTAACAAACATTTCAGGCGAGGTCAAGTCAGCGTATACAGAATACAAATGCTTGAACTTTTTTCCTTTGTGTATTACAATGAAACAATGTAGGCCTAGTAAATAAGTAAATTTCACAATTAAATTTCACAAATGGATCTTCGGTTGGTGAACGTAAGTACATATAATAATAAAATAAATTGAATGTGGATCCATTGATATGGAACCAGCTTTACGTACGAGTATGTATATAACATACTAGATAATTATACAATCGTACCTCAATGCACGTGCTGGATATAAGATTATTAAAGATTGTAGTATGGAATTTTATTCACCGACATTCCGTGAAGAGGAAAAACTGCGAATGAAACATTACTAGACCTTTCGCTTTACCCCATGTGGCTGTATTAAGGTTGGTATAAAGGGTGGCACTGATTCTTTCGACAAGATCAAAAGACTCGGCAAAATGGTCAAAATATGTCTTACCACAAAAGATTAAAACCAGAGTTGAACAGATGAGTTTAAATATATTCTCCACAAATCGACGTCTAACCCTCGCTTTTTCTAACTCATTAACAAATTAACAAGTCCAATAATTAACAATGCCAGGATTTAGTAAATATTAGAAAATAATAATATTAAAGTCCAGTCTAAATATTTTTGCAACTTAACAGTATTTTTATAGTAAAAACTTTGGTATTTCCAATAAAAAGAGCGCAATTCGTTTAAAAAGAGTTGGTAACTAGGTGAACTACGTTTATTTGCGCTAGTTCGCACAGTTCAGGGAAGAGCGTAAACAGAATTTAAAATTTAATCGCGGCGGTTTCTGTTTTCCGCCTGTAATACTCTAACTTGCAAACGTGTAAATAAACTTGCTTAGGCCATTATTTCTGGAATACATAATGACGAAATTTACTTTCACTTTGTTTGACGAGAAGAGGGTACCGTGCTATGTAATTGCGGTATTTAACGTGTATTAGGATGAAACCGGAGTCCCGAACACAACCGCAACTTTTCGGGAAAGGGAAAGGCCTGCGAGGTAAAGGTACCTAAATGTAGAAGGGTTAGAATTTAGATTAAGTGAGCATTCGTATACCAAATCAAGTAACTAATTTACACGACAAAGTAGGCACGAGCGATGACGGACTACGGACACGTTCTAGTGATCTCTGATCGTGGATACAAATGCGTCCTTTTTTTGGGTCACTTTTCTGGCTGAACGCGTTATTATGGGTCATCTTCAGGCCAGACTACGGTTTGGCAAACGGCGTAACGAGGGGTTGTTAAGCACTTTACGCTGGGGAAGAATTTTTATGTGGCCCCTTAAAATTTCGTATAAAGTAATTTGCTGCTTTCACGTTTCTTTGGTCCAACGCACAAACTACGCAACTAAACGGCAAGGCTGCTAAAATTGCCTTCATTTCTCATAGCAAGCGGTTTTGTAGGTATATCAATAATAGGGTCGTTCGTATTATTTACGAAGGTAGAGTTCATATAATATCTCAAGTAGATCCCCCACAACTTAGAGTAGGAAAAGCTATTTTGTGACTACTTACTACAAACTTTCGTTGACTTTGCCGACTAACAAAGCGAACAAAACCTAGTGCCGAACAGATTTATTTGATTAAGATTTATATAAATGAATTGTGCTACTTCGTAAGTAAACAATTAAATAAGTTTAGCACTTATTGTACGGATTTTAGTTCGAATCTTGCAAATCAATTGTGACCCAGTTACTGTTGTTCAATTTGACATTTTTTCATGAATGACACGTTCTGTCTGACGACCACCGTTTCAGAATTCCGTGCAATAGGTACACCATATTGTAGCAATCTGATTGAGACGATAGATAAGCGACGGAACTCTTCAGTGACTTATAACTGATAGGTAGGGACAATATGACGATGTGATATTTTTGCATCGCCACCGCTGCTGCGATTATGATTGATTACTCGCTTCAGAAGTCCCGTCCAATTACGTATTATTATTAAGTATAATATATATATATATACTATCATATATATTATGTTAAGTTATGTTTTATCATCTAAGTGTGTATATTAAAAAAGATCTTAGCGCCAAAACAACAGGTCATGACAAGCTAAATTAACAGCATACTTTTTTTGTAATTTCCTAAAATATATTTCCGGTATTCCTAAAGATTTAAGCCGAGCTTAACCCTCATCATAATTTTGTATTTCTTATTTATGTTGAAGTGTTTCATTCCAATTGTGTGGAAGCTTAGCACTCTGCTATATATTTTGTCTCTCGCTCAAGACTGTGCCGCTGCATAATAGTATACACGCTCCGCTATGCCTAGACATGTAGGTACCTACTATAAGCCCAGCTTTTGTTCTTGTTCTAAGCACTTTTCCCCACACAATTAGTTCCAACTATGTGGGAAATGGTGCTAAGAACAAAACAAAACAGAACAACGTGTTTGAAACTTCCAAGTTGCTGGCGGTATTTCCGTCTCATGCCAAGGCATAATATCTTGTATTCAACTTTATGCCGTTCGATTTTGTGCGCAAAACCCAGCATTTCCGCTGGCTCAATGCCGAACTTCTTAATTGATAATTTTCTTCACGATTAGCAATAAAGTTATAACAAGGCGTTACAAGCCGGTGAGTCGAGATAACGATACACATAATAAATATATATGCGTTATTGAACCATTTTGAATGTAAATGCCAAACTTGTAATGCGAGATGATACGTTTCCGTTGAATGCGTCGCTGCATGTTTCATCCGTATGGAATTGAGGATTTCCTGAAAAATCTTGATATACAACCCGTACGGTAGCCTTATTTTGAGTATCTAAACGAGTATACTTTTTATAAAACTTAAATATGAATAAATTCAGCATTTCGATTCTATATCCTTCTCAAAGGTCCAACCTATTACAATATCAAAATTCATCAAAATCTGTTCAGGTGTTTAGTAACAAACAAATAAACAACTCTTATACATTTATAAATAACATTTTTATGGATTTTGAAGTAACACGACAACGTATACAGGTTGTATCGGCAAGGTGTAGTAATATTGAAATGTGGGTATGTGTACCTGGTGATGAATCATTTGCCAGGGTACTAAAACCTGAAATCGATAATCGATTTTTTCACTCAAATTCCCAAATAACTAAATATTACAACCCTAACATGATACGGATGACGTCACGTTACGCCGGTCACACAACGCTTGCGCGATGCAGGATTTCTTAGAAACGGCCCTGGCGCCATCTAGTAATTTTTGGTGGAACTTTTACCACAACTTTACTTCTACACCTAGTTTTGTTTGAGTAATGCCGCCGGCTAGAGGTGTACAGTCTTACCCAACTTATATGGTGCGTCGTGAATCTTCGTTCGCGCAGAAAATAAAGTATGGTCCGAAGATTAACGAAAGAATGCTTAACACTTACAATCAACCTAAGATCACTATTATAAGGTTCATAATACACTGCAGCTGTTAGTTCCATCTCACTCATGCCACGCGGCGATCGCTAAGATGGCGGGGCGGCTGCCGACCAATAGCGGTCAATAGCATTTCCCGCGCTTTGAAAATTCATCTTCTGCGCAGGTAGAACTGCGATGTGCAACAGCTGCAGTGTATTATGAACCTTATAATAGTGATCTTAGGTTGATTGTAAGTGTTAAGCATTCTTTCGTTAATCTTCGGACCATACTTTATTTTCTGCGCGAACGAAGATTCACGACGCACCATATAAGTTGGGTAAGACTGTACATGTTAGCCTATGCCTCAAGTTCACTGACATTGCCCAGCTGATAACTAGGGTTGAACGATGGTTAGTTTTGCAGTAAACTTTGACGTGTAATAATTCATTACCGTAACTACTTACAGATTTATAGTACCTCCACACTACTTCGAAATATGTATGTGTATGCGTAGTTTCAGTATTACTACACCTTGCTGTTACACCTTGTATAATACTAGTAACTGTGTATTATATCGATGGCAAGACAACAACTGATGTGAGTATGATGCCATGGGAGTTCCCAGATTTGGGATAAAACTCTCAATCCAAGTTCGACAATCTGCGGTAAGCATAATAACAGCAATTCAGCGAATGGCTCTAATCAGATTCGGAGTTTTGTCGATATTAGCAGTCGATCCCCTAATTAGGCCAAACGGGAGGATAAGCTGTTCGAGCTTAGAGGTGTTAGTGTAACTAATAAATGCAATTATAGAATTGTTATATATGCACTGTCAGGGTGGCCATAGCTTTTAGGTGATGGAATGGTCTCGGTAGGCGGTTGACATCAAAGGCACGGGCCTACCTATCTCAGTAGTCACCAATCATCGTGCTCTATTCACACATTACAGATCAACCATTGAATGAACACAAACAGCAACTTTAAGCAATAGTTTGACAGGGCGCTAATTGGAGCTTGTGATACAGAGTTTTTCAATGTAACTGAATAGATTTTAAAATGTGTCACTAAAAATCAGTTTATATACCTACCACTGTGATGAATAAACAAATTAAAATCTATACACGAGTTCATTAAACGTGTAGGTATTTCGGCTAGCTATCACGCACAGTCAAAAATTCAAATAAATATGTGCCTTTTGCACAATTGCAAACCACGTGTTTTTTACTTAAATAGTGCCTAATAAGTATGTTAAATCTTAGGAACATAATTATAAAATTTTCAAGTCTTTGAAATATTGTTTCATCATCATTTTATTTCTAAACTTCGCATACCATGTTAAAGTAACTGCTTCGATCCTATGAAAAATTAGCACACACGAAAGTTGGATGTTAACTTGAACTCTCCATTTCACTTAGTGGATGATTCTGCAAAGCTACGAAACACCTGCCCCATTATTTTTATTGAACAGTATTTCAAGTTAATCGACCTACGGAATTAACCTGCAGGTACCTACCTACTCGAATTCTTTACACTTCCGTTCATCCACTTCGGAGTCGATTGTCGAAAATATGTTTTCAGTGCGCGATTACGCGATTATACAATATATATATACACCATGGAGAGGTAAGAGAGTATTATAGGTATTTTATGACCAAAGCAGAAAACTATTGTCATATTTCTACACTCTTGTTTAGGGGAACGTGATTATCACAAAAAGTCCTTTTATTATTATTATCATCATCATCATCATTATCATCATCAATAACAACACATTAATATCCGCCCTTTGCGTGAGAAAGATTAGGCCAGAATCGACCACGGGGGCCCGGTCGGGATTGGTGGATATTATTCCTCCGATGTGATTCTCGGGCATGTGGGTATTCTTCACAATGCGTATCTTCACCGAAAAGCGAAAGATATTTTTACGTACATATATGTTTTAGCAAGAAACACATTTGTTACGTGCCCACACTGGGATTTTAACTCGTAACCCTATGTTTGGCGGGCAGTCGTTCGCCCCACTAGGTGTGTTTTCCCATACCGAATATTTTTGGTGTAGGTGCTCTGAACGTAATCCCTACATCGAGTTTCAACATTGATAAAGAGAAGTATAAAATGATTTCGCTTGCAACATTATGACCAGTCAACCGCTTTTTCTGTAGGCTTTTTCAGTCAATTTGGTCTCTAGGGTGCATGCCCTTATTTTCGGCACCGTCAAAAGATATTTTTATTCTTTTGGGTTCTTGCCCTTCCTGAGACTGAGAGAAAACCGTTCACTATCGAGATACTTGATCGGGCTATGTAAACGATTTTGCGCCTAAAATAGAATTCCTTTAGTATTTTTTTGAAGATTGGTCTTTGTTAGAGAAGGTAACCTATGCCCTTCAATGTATTGATATATGTATTGGTATATTACTAAACTTACCAAAGAAAACGATTTGTATTTTGACTCGTGCTAAATTAACTAATGGTCAAAAGCAGATTAAAATATGACGCTAAAGTAATTATAGAAAACATTGGAGGGATTCATCAAATGAAACTTACAAGGGAGATTACTCAAGTTTTCTTCCAATCATGGATGTTATTAAACAGTATAGTACCTGAATGAATTTACTTACTTGATGACGGGTTCAGGGGAACCACCAGAGCTGGAGCAGGAGAGGTTTAGCTCTCTTCCTTCGTGCGCCAGCGCGTGAGCTCCTGGCATCAATACGGGCGCCCTGGGCTGCGTTAGCACAGTGAGAGTATGCCCTTGGGCGTGCAGGTTTCGCCCCGTGCCCCCTGCCTTGATCCGGCACTCGAAACGCCCGTTATCCCGCTCGTAGGAAACGTTGGCAACCATCAGATCGAAGCGACCATCTTGAGGCTTGTATACGACTCTGTAACGAAATAAATCCTCTTCATTGTCAAGAACAGAAACAGCAGAAGAATACTTGAATACGGAAGCAAGCGTCACTTCATCGCAAGTGCAACACTCCTAATCTTGTACCTACGATGTTTCGACCAAAACAGCCCTGCAGGTCAGCCCACAACGGTAACACTGAGACGAAACATGAACTTACTGGTAGTTGGTCTCCAGCGGGATGCTCTCGATGGCGACGTTGTCGTGTCCGCTGGCAGTGCTGCGCACCCAGTAGTACGTGAGCGACTCTCCGTTGGACGGCTCGAGCGCGAAGCGGCACTGCATGGTCACGTCGTCGCCTTCCCGGGCGTCATGTTGCTCGTCGTCCGCTCGTAATATCCCCACTAAAACAATACATAGGACTTCCATTAGTAAATCATTGAAAGTATCATAGTCAACAGTCGGGTAGTCTTATAAAAATACAATTTGCGGCAATATCGTGTATGTACCCATTGGATTGAGACACCACATATTATTATGAGTCTACTTAGTGAGTTGACTCACTAGTAACGTAACGTGTACGCGCAGGCATTGTGTGTGGCACCTACCTATTACACGTAATATAACTGCAGCGAATGGAGAAAAGCTAATCCGATTTGAGATACGCACGACTGCAGTTGTACACATTATTAGAATATTTCAAACAGCTGGAGTGTTAACACTTCAGAAACACAATAGGTATGTTGATTTAAAGGCCTAATCACGTTACAGGATTAGTAACATAAAGCAATTTCATATATTTTAGCTACAGAAAACCGGGCATCTATGGTTTAATTAAATGTATTCCACACAGCCTCAGCTTACGTTAGTTTCACTTATAGGAAGACTTTCAACGAATTACAGAGAGAGGTGTTTGAGTCTGTTTTTTAATGAAACCGGGAAAAGATGAAACAACTTCATGAGATATTTTATTGATAATATAATATTTGACTCACATAACGACTAAAAAGTTAATCATAAAGCTGTTCGCGGGAAAAAGGTAGATACCTACTCAGAATATTTTCCTAGGATACCAATTACTAACAACCGTGTTTCATAAAAAAATTAGGAACCCACAAAATATTAATCGAAAAGACAATCAAAGGATTTCAAAAACAGGAATGTGATAGTCTATAGTATTAAGATAAAAATGTTATAATTTTATAAAAAAAAAACCATATTTGTATCCTAAATAATGTCATTTGAATTTTTGGGGCCAGAAATGCTACTAATATTGTCAAAGGCAAGAAAATGTCTCCGAAAGGATATTACATCGTATTAGATATTCCATGTTGGAACTCGAGACGAGACGTAACGTAAACGTAGCGTAACGAAAATGTGAGAGGACGTGGACTGAACGGACAAGAGGAAAGCCGAAAGAAATCTTTGTCGACTGTATTGTGTTGACATACTTTAATACAATAATGTTACCATGTGGCTTGTAAGACCCGTCCATTTTTTCCATTTCTTTGTTATCTTTTTGCAACAATTTATTATATCTTTTCGATCTAACGTAAGTACTATTTTTTAGTTTGTTAAAGATTAATATTAATTTGCATAAATTCTTGAATTAATGTTGTAATTTCTCGAACTGCATATCATAAAAGCTTTACCTTAGTATTAGTATTTTGTTACATATCGTAATAATGAGCTCGTATTAAACAAACAAAAAATTGCATCGTGTAAGATACACACACGTTCACTGAAATGGCTATTTTCAGGTTATTCCAGTACCTACCTATCCAGTATAAATCATCTGGGTAACTAATATCAACAACACCACGCTCCTGGTCTTTAAAAACAAATTAAGTTTAATTAATTATTTGAAGTATACTCGCACCCAGACTTGCTAAATAGGTAACGTATATTTCAGTAATTATATAATTTTAATATTTCATTTGCGCGCGTTACGAAGCCTGCAAAAGGTTAAGTGGCCTAAAGTCAACCCGAACCGTACTAAGCTGAAAATGTTTCAACATTTGGTTCGCTATGTTCGACCGCACGAAATACGTTTTACCTAGATTACTGTGGATGTTAACTGGACCGATTTACAAAGGAAATAAAATGTTCGGTGGTGGATTTTGTGTATTTAATTTTGTGGTAGGACCGTTTGGTATGATCTTGTGTTTTATGTGACTGTTCTGAAAACTTTTGGATGCGTGTGTCCCATACGGTCATGCAGACGCTGCCCATTACATCTGAAATTATTTTCAGGCAAATAGTTACAACATAATTCCATAATTTGAGACATGGGCAGGGCAAACACATTAAAATTTCTAACTAAGACAATTTGATAATAACTTTT
Source organism: Hylaea fasciaria (assembly GCA_905147375.1). Classification (NCBI taxonomy): domain Eukaryota; kingdom Metazoa; phylum Arthropoda; class Insecta; order Lepidoptera; family Geometridae; genus Hylaea; species Hylaea fasciaria. Next base: position 7,645,267 of record LR990201.1, read on the forward strand.
CATTTATTTGCAAACTTTAGTTCATTAAAAATGTCCTTCCCCGGCTGGAGCTTTTTCAGCATTCAGGTAATCGCCATCTACGAGCCTTTGCATCCGTGACTTTGAAAACAAACCATAGCCATCTCCAACTGGTTTTAGATTCTATCTCTTTCGTGTTCCATGTAACTATCCCGTTCGCACCTTATAATCTTTATGTGAGGTTAACAGGGTTGACAAGAAGCGTAGGTATCTGTTATGACAAGGATATTACGTTACTCTCACAATATGTACATGGTGCCTCAATATGGTGTGACATAGCAAAATGGCAAGCCCATGACCTGCCGGAATAATACCCATGAGGGTTTTGCATTTCTTGGACTTGTTCATCGTACCAGTTGTGTAGTTTTAATACATACTGGTTCGAATGATTTACATAAAAAAAAGAAGTCAAACTCTATTCCGGATCCCTAGCAATAAACGATGTAAAAGTGACAACGTTGTTTATGTCACGTATCTACGCGTGTGAGAGAGACTTTTCATAATGCGTGCCCTGAGCATATTTGCCGTCTCTACACAAGCGCACTGCTCAAATGTTGGCGTCCGATTTAGAGAATCGCCATATATATACATGTATTTCTTTAAAATACACAAGTCGTGAACCCTAAGGCGATAGGAGGACGCAACGGCATCGGCGCGGGCGCCGCGGTCAATGACTCGAGGTCGCGTGCGCACGCGCAGCCTGGCTGCTACCGAGGAGTAACAACTGGTATATAACCTGTGGCGGAGGCTAACCGTCCACCTACAAACCTACTACGAAGCTCGAGTATGATTACATGGAACTTCAACTAATATATTTTCAGTTACCTACCTTACTTTATCTATACTCGTAATACGAGTATAGATAAGGTTTTGATACAAAACAAAAACATACAATCGAATTGAATCCTCCTCCTTCTTAGAAGTCAGTTTAAAAAGTTAGCGTGATCATGAGTGAAACACAGATAGAAATATTGGACATATCCCTTAGTCAGTATTTTATTATATTGTTGGAGTGTTGTTTAATACGTTTTAAGTTAAACATTTTACCTTAGTATTATAAGTAGTGCTATATTTGTGAAATCGGTATGTAATTAGTTAATCATGGATATCTAACTTCTAACGATAGCATTCACTTTAAATAAATGCAATATGTACCTTAGTTAATGGCACTATGTGCAACCTCTACAACAGGTGTATTTAATTTTTTGACTGGAAAGAGAAGGGCCGCCGCCTGTGACGGGTTGATAGTGACGTTACCATGATAGGTTATTCTTAAAACAATCACTTAGCCTTGCACCAAGTTATACTTTATTGACAACCTGCCTGACTTCAACAAAGGGTACAGTATTCATTTTAACTGTACAAAAAAATTATTCGTGGCTATGAAGGTAGGTACCCAATTTATATTTATTAACTCGACACACGGTGTTTTGTAGCACACGGCGGGGACTAAGCCCCTATGCCGTTTCTAGATCGTATTGTTTGAACACTTTTTATAACAAGCGAACAAACTATTTCAGGACAAATAGTTTAATTGTTTATCTCCGTAAATAACGCATTTACGCGTAGGCAAATAAATTCTATGAATTTCATTCTCTTATCTACAGGAGGTTTGAAGCTTCTTGTAAAAGAAATACGTTCAAGGATTTTGATAATACTTCATAAAATTCTAATATTTTTACATAAAACTCTCCCCTAGGAAAATTTAATAAAATATCGTGTTTTATGAATGAAAGTGATAAAATCTCATTCCATACGTCTTTCAGGCGACACCGTTCACATTTGCGAAGAGGAGGAAATAAAAGTGAATTGGTACAGAAACCCTAAATACTGTTGTGTGACTAAAATACCTGCACAACAAAAATCAGACAGCGTCTAAAATTCTTGGCCTTGATTCCTATAATTGACTGTTCCTAATGCAAAGACTTACATAAAGCTTTTTATGAGTTTTCATTTAATATTAGGTACGTAATCCACGTACAAACAACGGAAAGCACGCTACTGTCGAAGTAGGTAATGAAACATATTATTCCGATGAAGAGGCCATGTTTGTCGTATTGAAGCAAAACAAGGATCCTCTAATCCCAGCTTTGTACCAAGAAATACACGACACGGCACTAAAATAAATTGCCGCTTTTGAGTTTATTGTCCGTCTGTGAGGGATGATCTAGCAACGAACTAAACTGTTATATTTTTTCAGTTGCTGTCAAAAGTTAATTGGATACACTTTGTATTATCTAAAATTTTTAATTTTTTTACAAATGGCTCACATTTGACCACAATCTCACCTGGTCATAAGTGACGATGTGGTCGAAGGTGATAAATATGCTCAGTCTAGATCGGGACTGGCTCTCAATTTATCGGAGATTTCATATCTACCAACTGTTGACCGGTTTTGACCTCAGAACAACCTAATAACTATCTCAATATCTACAAAGCCCTTTTTGGCATATCACATAATATTATTATACTTTCCTAGAACTGGCCCGGCCCTGTAACATGCCATGTTCCGTATCAAACCGATCTTTGGAAAGTGCGAATTACGTGATCAAGTTAGTTATACTTTCAAATTACTTTTCGAATAAGAAAAACAAATGAAGGCATTTCATTCTTTTAGGATATATTCCGATTTCTTTAAAGACATTCAAGTGTGTCTAATTTTAATGAAATGGAGCGATTTGTTCGTTAAATCTTCGAGGTAGAGTTTGTCAATGAAATTGTCTAAAATTAGCGTTGCAGATGTGGTTGAATAGTTAATCAGGACAAAACTGAAGCAAAAATTAGGAGGTTGATGCGTAGCGTTTAAGTAATCCATCAAAATAATATTACTAATAATTTTCGGTGCCATTGCGATTGTTTGTAGTAATTTCACTAAACGAAAACGAGGCCTACGAAATAGAAACAAAAAAACCTAATTAAAGTTGTGTATTAGGTATACGGTTACCAAAAATACTAAACTCAAAGTGATATAGAAAAAGACTTTATAGATTATTTTCCTCCTGGTTTAAAAAATATCAATTATTATATTACAAACTAGAAAAAATACCTAGAGTAGGTACGAGTTACCATTATAATAATATTATTTTCTGCGGTCAAGTTAAATCGACATAATTGTATTTGCATATTATATTACACGAATATGTAGTCTAAATTTTTAGTTTAACTTTAAATAATAGGTTTTGAAGGAAAAGTATTTCCGTAACTCATATTATATACTTACCTGATCGTTTTCAATTTACTCAAAAATGTCACGAACGAAAGATATGCTTCCGCATTACAATCCGGCGTTAAAAATCACGAGGATGCATTTTTGCGGGCAAACAGGGCACATGCATGAATAAATGCGGTGTCGCGCGGCTTCTGCGAGAAATGTGCACTCTGCATGTTGCACGACTCGAATTCATAATGCCGTGCGCACTCGTGAACAATGCAGCCCTATCTGTTTGCTTAGGATTATTCGAACTTATGTCTATCACATCAGTGTTTATGACAGACTGTATTATTTATACTAACTACGTGCCCCAGATTTTGAGGCAGCAGCGTCAAGGTACATTTGCTTTGTTCAATTTCCTTTGGTAATTTAAGAACAGGTGCGATAGTGTTCAAATACAGTTTACTAAAATATATTTTAAAAAATTGTCTTGGTATGTATTAACACATCACATCTGGTATGTAGTACGTATATCATTATTACATGCTAGGTACTCGCATTTGTTTATATGACTACGAGTATAGCATAAACCCTAAACTAAATTGAGCTGGAATGTGAAATCTTACAAATAGGTAGGTAAACCCAATGTTATCTCATTAATTGTTGGTAACCTTATAGTTAGGTATATCCTTGCCTAATTCATATTTTTATCCGTTAGTAGCGGACAAACTTACGTAAAAATAAAATAAATAATGTTTTAAAGTTACGGATTTACGGATATTCCGTATTAGGTACGCTTCGAAGGCTTAAGGCGCAAAAAGTAATATAAATATTCGTCTTCAGACAACTGGTAGGTATCACAACAGAAAGCGATTTGAAGAATCGTATCTATCGGGCATGGGCAACGAACGGTAAACACTTAGTAAGAGTAAAATTAGGTAGGATGCACACTTATCTTCGAAAAATTAAGCAAACGTAATCTTAAATAAGCACCAAAAGGATATTATGATAATAGGGGATCGTTCCATGGATAGAACTTGAAAGTGGTATCAAGGGGTGTTAAATATTCCCCTATTCTGGCGAAGTTTCAAAACCAACAAGTCATCCATTGGGTAACGATATCATGCTAGGAATTCTCGGTAGGTCGGTATTTGATGGAACTTACATACCACAGTTAGATAATAATTATGTAAATAACATACCGACACTTTAGGAATCCTTTACCGTTTCAATTATAGTACCTAAAATAATTTATTAAATCACTTCTGAGCTTTACTTTTGTAAAAATTAAGGTCTATCCACATTACAACGGCACGTACACGGGCGTAGGTAGAAGGTTCAACCTGAAATTAGACATATTATTATACAGGCAAAGACCAGAATACGAGATAATACGAGCAGATCATTCTAATCAGGCGACTCTTGTTCTAAACCACATAAGAGGGTAATTTTCAATAGAAAATGTAGTGTTTCCATGGAAAATTGCAGCCCTAATGCTATGAAAAATCCTTGTTGCATCATACCAGCAGGGTACGGTAGCTGGAAGGCCAATAAATAAAACCGGCAAGGTGCGGCTTCAGATATTAATATTTAAAACAATCTCGGAAAACTTTTTACTTCTTAAAGTTCTGACGTTGTTCGTAGGTTACTTACCTACTTTGTTCTTAAATGTGTTTTAGTAATATGTTTTCTGCGTGTCTTCTATTCATACGTAGGTTTGTTTCTGAAGTAATGTTATCAATGCAGTAATAATTGTAATGTGATCTGTTTGTGTCGGTTGACTTTGTTTTATATACCTACGAGTATGTATATACTTATTTAGATATCGGTAAAGACAATTCTCAACGTTCAATGGCTAAGCTATTTAAGTTGTTTGCTAGCAACGTTACAGGCGAGCCAAATACCTTCCACATTCATTAAACGTCTCAGTATTATTCATCCCTACACGACATGTTTGACGCATATTTGAACAGGGGGTTACTATAGGATTTATTTCTAAAGTAAACACGGAGCTTTACGTGAGCTACATCATATCTATTGCGGCCTTAGAAACTAAGTTGAAAAAACTACGAGGACTTTGTTTGTTGTTTATTGTTGTCTTTGATTATTATCTTTGCTTTAATCTTACGTCAATGAGAAAATGCGACGATAATGACACCGATAATACCGTCATGTTATATCCTTTATCGGATCTTGGGGTAGACCCCCAGAGCCCAAATTCCTGCCCCTGCGTAAATAATATAAGTAGTACAAAATCACGTCAACTTTGTTAAAGGAGCAGCGGTTCTCTAGAATTGGGCTATTTACCTGCTCGTAAACTGAGGGTTCCGAACTCTTCGTGCCAAAGTGCCTATTTACATTTTAATGTCGAGAGCTAAAGTATCATAATTTATGATGAGATTAAATAAAGATATTTACTGTCTTTTCATCTGTTATCATTATGAATCTCACCGATCCACGCGGAATCTGAGATACGAATCAATAGATCATTCTGTGAATAATGTTTTGCGTTTCCTCTTTACGCCGTTTTTATAATTTTGATAATGTTTCTTATTTCTTCCAAGTATTCTGTGGAGCCTCTCAGTATACCTAATGTATGAGTGTCTCAATAGTAGGCTTCCTCCGTGTTGGAAGATTCATAGCCTAATTTAGATACACAGAAAATTACAGGTGACTATGACACTAAAATAAATTAGCATTTTAGCGTGGTTGATGCCCGTTTCCGAATTCCTAGTTAACTTTGACCTACCTTTAAAGTGTATCGCTGTTTTTGTCATATTTTGACAAAAGTGATAACATCAGATCTTTGCAGGTTTTTTGAAAGTTGCTACTAAATGTCTATGTTATTTTTAGAGAAGTTATCTATGAAATGTATCGGAATAATCGTTCACATAAAGTTTCTAACTGTATTGGAAAAAATAATAATAATATGTTCAATGAAACACGTATCCTACTAATATTATATACGCGAAAGTTTGTAAGTATGGATGGATGTTTGTTACTCTTTCACGTAAAAACTATTGAATGGATTTTAATGAAACTTTACAATAATATAGCTTCATCAGAATAGCACATAGGCTACAATTCATAACGATATATCGTATATTATCCAAACGCGGGTGAAACCGCGCGGCGCAGCCAGTGATGTATAATGCTATTGCCAGTAATAGCTTAGTAGGTAACCTTGTAGTGTTTACTTTACATGACTTTTAAAATATATGAAAAAAACGTTCCCAAATAACAGTGTTTCGCTCGTTTTACATTGGTACATAGTAACAAACACGTGTTCTGCATTATAATAGCACAAGTGGGAAACGGTGGGAAGGCGTCAGTGAGCTGGTAAGCCGAGACCGTGGGAGCATGCGGGCGCCCTACAGACTATACATTCAACTTACAGCTTGTATGGTCATCAACATCGAGTCGAGTAATAATATAAGAACTAGATAGTTTTTCACCACGCGTACGATATCACTATAGTAACTACACTGTTTCTATGTCAGAAGAACGATTGTAGGTACTGTTCGTAGAAGAGTGAGTACGAACAGAACTTTACCTATTTGGTTGGGGTCATGAATATAGATGTTGATACACTTGTTTTATGTTTCATTAAGGATATAATATGGGCCTTTATCCATTTCCTAAAAATCTTTCAACATTAAAATATCCCTAACCGCGACGGGTCGCGTCGTCGGGGTAAATATCGGGCGCCCAGATCATGTCACATGGAGGTCCTCAGCTCTAATAATTGTAAGTTAATTATTTCGAGATTGTCCTCGGGAACTCGTGTTAAACAGTCTCTTGAGACCTCGCCATTCACTTCCCGGAAATGTACTTATTCGTTGCTTGTGATAACTGTTGAACTCGAAATGAGCGAAACAAATTGACACGTACAAAGCTAACAGTAAATTTTAGGGCTTCGTACTACAATACAAAGGGTTCATGGCACCAAATGGCCGTGGCAAACTGTCTAGCTGTCCCTCGATTACGTGCTTGTAAAGCCTAGATATAAGACACAGATTTGAAATGTACACCGTTAGTACTAATATCGGATCAGCGGTAGTGAGTACTCTCTGAGTAGGTATAATATACATTATGACGATCAATTATAATTCTTGTGTCGCACGCTGAAGGTAGGTACTCAATACTAAGGTATGTGTGCAGCTAAAAAGAAAAAGTAAAGCTGCCGGAATAAAACCCAGTGTATTTGTTGTCCCATACCCTGGGTGCTTGTTATGCTGAATTGACATCGTCATTGCTGAAATCTTGATAGATCTATTGTTATTTATTTTCTCCCTGACTTACCATATTTGTGAGACTTGCACCTAATCAAACATTATCTTGATCGGAACTCAGTAGACCTTTTAGGACAAGATTTTAGCCTGTATCTATACACCCTACAACCTTGCCCTAAAAGGGTTCCAACTTTCCAGGTCATTAAAACCTTAATGTAAGGAAGGCAGACTACTTAGTGCCTGACGCTTGGGCAAGATTGAGGAATCGAAGGCTATGGTACTATGTTGCTCTGAAAATAGGGTTATGCTTTTCATAATTTATCAAAAAGGCCTTCCATGTTTCAAGCTTATTAAAAGAGAGAAAATAAAAATACATCTCAACGTAAACTACAAAACAAAGAAACGTAAACTAACGAGCAAACTACATAGGTACTTGTAAATATAGCCAAGGTAAGTACATGTACATAAATACATATTATGATACAATAGAAAGGCAACAAAAATAAACATTTTAGTCCAGGAAACAGACGAAATCACCAGTCAGCCGTGGATGCAAAAATCGGGCTAAAGACTGTAAATCTTGAGGCTTTTTATCAGCGACATATTACATACACACGTATGTTTGTGTTGGTAGCCCTACGAGGCTTTAGTAGGCCGCTGGGGCGCAGGCCGAGTTCCGCTTAAGTAACGGTCGTGACAATTCGGACGCACACCGGTTTACGGAATTGAAATCTCGTCTTGTATATCTACTAGTCTCGGATGAGGCATAGGTGTAGAAAGTACTAATGAGGTTAAACAAGCAATCTTGTAGAAATATTGCTGCGTAAACCGCGTAAGTCTCATTCGGCGGCTGGTAATTTTGTTGTGGACATCATAAGGTATCATGAAATAAGATAGTAGAGCTAGAGTAAGGAACAGAGCCGAAAATTAGGAGATCTTACCTGTGCATCCTCATTGTAGTAACAAGTAACCAGGCAGTGATTTAGCATGAAATGTGTGTTTTGGGATGTATTTTATTTTTACAGTGCTGATTTAAACACATACGTAAACCTTTATTTCGATAATTGATTGAAAACTTTTCGTAATTGATAGTTGCATTCGAAAACGAACGTTACCAAGAGATTCAGACAAATTCAATGATACCTTCATTTAGCAAAAACTATCAAGTCTATTAGACTAAATGGTGTGGCAAAGGGAAACACCCACATATATTTACACATAAATACATAGTACACCCGGAAACATAGCACTCCTTGTCAGGTGAAAAAAACGTTCCTCATCGGCCTTCGTAAAGTTTCGGAAAGTTATAAAAGACATATTATTTCGAACAAAAGTTCCAATAACTATAAAATGTCACTGGTAACAAATAGCGGGCACCTAAGATAACGTTTACGAACTTTACGAAGATCCTAAGGGGTTTTATGGACGTGCATCAGGGAAGGAATTGAAAATTAATGTATAAATATTACATCTCTTTATCAGTTCTTTACTACCTACCCAACATTGTTACCTTCCTTTTTGATTAACGCAGTAACAAACATGAAGTTTGCGAATAATGGGAACATACATCCATCCAAAGTACATTTTAATGTTTGGCCTCTGCAGGTAACGTACGCTTTCTTAAAAGGTTCATGGGATTTTACCTGCGCCCGAGCAGTGGCCTATATAGTAAAGAGCTGTGGGGATCGCAATACACCTTGATCTATTCAATATTTCAAAGAAACTGTGAAAAAAACTTTAAGCAGACCCAAATAGTTAGAGAGCTCACGAAAACGGCGTACATTATAGTAATAAACTGAATCTGTTACGACGCTTACGGCATTCAACATAGTGTAATCTGAATATCCTTCATAAATAGTAAGTATCTACATAATAATATGTAGGGTCTGTACGGAGGAGAGCCAATAAAATGTGTTTGTGTTAATCTTGATAAGACTAACCCGAGCTAACCAATTCTGCGTGTAAACATTCATTTGTTCAGCTCGAGACCATTTCCGTGTGATCACGGTGCGCTCTTGTTTGTACAATTTGGAGGAATGGCATCAAATTTCGAGTTGAACGTTTTGTAATTTAGGAAGTTCGCCAAATTACGCAATTTCGCAACTCGTTCTTAAATATTTCGATTCGTTTATCGACCTCTGCACGAGTGTATGCGAATACTTTCGTGTAATTTCAGGGAAATATGCGTTCAAAGTTACCATTACATGCCCACATAATTACTCTGACCGCCCTTAGGGCACACAAACAGTGAAAGCCCAATGTTTATAAAAAGACAAACAGAAGTTGTTAAGTAAATTATAATATACTGCACGTACCGTTTTCTGAATTAAGTATATTTTAGTTGCCAAAATAAGTCTCAGGAACTAGCAGAGATAATGTCGTGTAAAGTGTATATTAATATCTTATTGTATAATAACTACTGTACAATATTGAGACTTCGACAATTACTTGTGATTACTACCTATAATTATTAAGTTTGTCATTTGCTTATTTATTATTGCATCTATTAAAATGCACATACGTAAATGTATAACAAATATATCTTGATATATTTAATTATCACTTTAGTGTAAAATTTGGAACAGAAGCATTCGTACCTCCTAACTTTAGTATGTTATTCGTGTTTTTGTATATATTGTAGTTTAATTGCGTTCTCCTTGTGCTTGCGCTAGCGTGACACTAGAGAGTGTAAACATTTAAGTAATTTAAATACTCCAAACCAAACCAACCGACATTTGTGTTAAATTAGACTTTGATTAACAGAGTCTTGTATGAAGTTGTACACACTATTCCAAATGTGCCTAATGTAGCTTTGCCCAAAGTTGTGCTAATGATAGTAGGATGTTTCCTTGACTGTAATTTGTCAGTGTCATACTTGTGTCAACCAATAAATTTTTTAAACCCATCGAATTATGGAAGAGTATCGATTTTGTTTCAACACGAACAAAGCAATATTTATATAAAATATGTCCATGGAATGTAACACTTGCATCAATACAATTCTGCCCTACACTCTGCACAAGTAGGTACACCAAATTTTTGTGAGTTTATATTTCGTTCAATCAAAACTTTTGGTTCAGTACAGTTCATCGATGAAATAAAACATTCCACAGATTTTATACAAGTACCTACCTACTGGCTGTTGACCACGATTTCGTTTGCGTTATCATACGAACATATCAATGCTACGGCTAGCATAAAAATGGCACACGAATTAAAAACAATCCTTTCAAAAGCAAAGTTTTCAAAATTATTAAAACGTTCTAATACCTACAATGCTGTTTGAACTTCTAGCCAGTTTATGTGCTGGGGTAATTAATCCTGATCACTCCACAACCCCCTGGCCGTCTCCTCTCTACACGCAGCTCCACACCCACTAGGTAAGTGCGTATTAAAAGCCCGCCGCGCCGCCCAGTGTAATAATTTACACCAAGACTGATAGTTTGTGTCGTTTTTGTGAGTGGGGCGACATGTGCGCGCTCGTCGCGTAAAAAGCAAACATGTGGCGCGTCCGTACGCATCCACGCTCCCTATAACACATCCTGTACAAAATCCTGCCAAATGCCCCCTTAACAGAGCCATACGCTATAGTAAAACACCATAGGTATACTGATTTTTATTGACCCGATTGAGTTTATCGTGCATTCATACGAAGTACGATTATATAGGAAGTGCAAAAATCAAACAATGCATATCTAATGGCACATTCGATATAAGTTTTCAATATTATTACATATTTTACTTGTAGTACAGCATTTACATTTCATAACTAGAAGCGCCTCGTGGTTTCACCCGCGTTAACTACCTACTATCCCGATTCCCGCGGGGACCGTTTTAATTTTTACGGAATAAAAAGTATACTTACCTATGTTACTCAGGGTGATAACCGATTGGTCCTTGTACGATAATAGACACGCACCGAGCCAACACAATATACATAAAAAAGTTAATCAAAGGTGGGTGTAACGGAGTATAAATCTCTTGAATAAATCCACAGCACACCAACTTGGTTCAGTACAAATGTCATGATAACGTTAGAAGCTGTCGCGTGTGTCGCCATCTATGGTCGGTAGCTCATTGACATAAAAATATAATGGCCCATTCGCTTCAGCCTTTTGCGAGGCCAAATAAAATTCACACCGGTACGTTTGCGAACAAAATCAGCCCCGTAAATTGCGAACAATAAAAAGAGCTGGAATATTTAAACGCAGAAAGCAAGATGACTGATTTACTATTTATAAATATAGAAGCTTAGCTTGATACCTGCGAGCTCTATCGTTTGAGAATCATAATCTCGTTTGTAATTCTAACAGAGGTAAGTTATCGTTTTTGAATTTCAACAACGGAATTTTCATTTACCCTACAATTATTTCAAGGAATCAATTTAAACTAATTACCATTAACTTTGTAAAGATAATACGAACTGTTCAAAAATAAGCTGCATTGTTATGTACGTGAACGCGTTTTTATATATAATTGACGAAGTAATAGACGATGAGTTGTATACGACCTGATTGTATGTAGGTATATACGACACATGGCACGCTAACTACGTAGAGGACAACTCTGAAGTCGCAATATCTTGTGCAGCTCTGCTCTGCACTGCCCCGGGACAGTAGCATCACTGCATTGATTAATAAATATTTGATCAGTGTACATAACACATTACCACCATAAATGGACTCGGCAACAGCAAGAACCTCAGAATCATTCGCTCTAGAGTAAATAGTACGCTTGGTATACGTTTATTGACATTTCCGCTTCGGAGATCTGTTTTCAATAAGCTGAGTTTAATATTGTCAATGCTTATAGTTATAGCTAAATGTGATATAAAGAAGAGTCATTTGCCGTTATTATAATATGATTGTAACTAAATGACATTACACTATGAACATCACTTTTTTGGAAATGCTAAAACTAATGAAATATATTATATGAGTGAGATTGATCCAGACACATTGCTTCTCGTACGTACGAGTACCAACAATGTCGGCCTGTTCTAGGAGTAACACATCTGGATAAGAATGAGCAAATCGTTCCATACAATTTTAACAAGTAGGAATATATCGTCCCTTGAAGAACGGTCAAGTGATCCGTCGTGGCTCCTTTAGGCGTCCGATCACGAAACGTATGAAAAGTACGCGCGTGAAAGTAGTCGAACCTTCTTATTTATTTATAGCACCCAAAACGTATAGGAAAGAACGCAGGAGCTGACAACCGAGTACCGGCGAGAGGAAACAGAAGTAGGTACGTTTGACTAGCCAAGGCTAACAGAATAACTGTAAGCTTGCAAAGAATGTTGTTTGCTACATAGCAGATAGTAATAGGTACCATTCGCTAGAATACATTAATATGCAAGTACAACTATGATTTTAATAATAGAGCAAAACAAATGCCCTATTGTGTCACTAAGCGAGTTGTGCTGAAATGATGATTATGTCGGTTATAAATGCAACTTTGTTTAGCATTTTCCCCTTGACATTTAAAATCGCGCGCGTTGAAATCTTTTGTATGAATCAAAATGCACTGATGCATCTATTGATAAGTCTGCGTTTATAATTTGGATTTTTACATTTATGTGTAAAACACAAATGTGTTTATTAAAAAAGGCGAGGCTTTTTCGTTTTCTATACTTAATAATACTTTACTTATTTTATTCGTAGTTATTGTAGGTACCTACATTAATCAATCGTACAGAAAAAGATACAGTCAAGTACTTACATTAATACTAATTTACATTAAATATCATTTAAATGCTAGCCTCTCAAAATATTGAAACCATTTCGCGTTACTCGAACAATTTTGCAGTAACTATTGTGCAATTTATCTGAAGTGCAATACATTCAAATCAACGCGGCGTGCATAAAAAAACAAGTAGTTATTGATATTTCTGACCAATATTAAAGTATCGCTATGATACTTAAATATTGACAAAATCTTTTCTTTAGTTTATTATTTATATTAAGTAGGTACTCATTTCTATGATTGAATCATTGGAATTACTACGAAAGACCTCGACAATTTCATAGGCTTAGTCATTGTAAAAGGATATTGTGTAACTTCCTTAGTCATTCACAAATCGTTTTTCGCGATATTCGTAATAATTAAGGCTTGTTTCAACATGACAGTAATATTTAGTATAAAATCTGCTAACAGTATCGCATTTAAAACATAAAGGCAGCTGAATAAGCCGCTGACACTCTGAAACAGTTGAACTCGTTGCATTACATATAAGTACCTACAATGCAAGCAATAGCATATAGCAACGATATTTGTCAAGGCATGTCAGACGTTTCTCTGCCTTCGTATCGACATTCATTTGTGTGTGGAATAGAATTAAACATGGAAACGCTAATATCATACGAGCGGGTAATTTGCCAGCAGGCACGGCGGCCGCTGCCGCCCGGGGTGAACCCGACTCGCCAGGTATAGCCGAAGCGATCACGTTTCATTGCGACCGCGCGATCGAGTGAATATTTTATCGTTGAACGACGCGAACATAATGCCTGCCATTATTATAATACAACACACTTAGGTAATTCGTAGAAACACGGCCATTGTCTCACGATGTTAGCTTGTTTCGCCCGCATGTGACGAGCATGTGTTAACAGCGATGCATATGCTTTGAGCTCATTTGAAGAGAGCAAGGGCACACTTGAAACCCACTTGCATTTAAAAGCACGGCGATAATTTAAGAGTGTGTAAAAAATACGATAATATGTAAGGCCATGTGTCAGCGAGTAAATAAATCTGAAAGGTAATAACAAATGTAAAAGTTGAAAAACAAATGGCATTGACGTTTCACGTCGATGGTTATAATGTTATACGTATACTTATTAAAAAAATATATTTAAGGCCATATTATTATGCGTAACGTTTTGTTTTGACAGCCAGAAAATATTTATGTAATTATTTAATTCAATAAGTACGTGAACAGATTTGCCAGTGACCACAGAAACTCTAGCTCTAAAATTTGACGTAAATTTTCAGTCAGCTGCGTAGGCTGGCTGGTTCACTTTCGTCGTGCGCCGTTGCAGTGCAACTTTTGTATTAGAGAAAGATGGAGATATAGCTAAAAGGAGAAAGAGAAGACCGGATAAACAGGTACGCGGGCGCTTCGCCCCCATCGCTGCACGCCGCGTTTGCGTGTGCGCAACGAAATCACACCAGATGGATGCAGTATTCACTATCTATCTACCACTTTTTATACATACGAGTTTAAGCGTATCTGGTTCTTGCCGTCCCGTAGATCCCAGCGTCAGCTTTCCTGCCCGCGGAGCTTTCTCGAAAATATAAAGCTGCAGACCCTTCCGCCTTAGTACCCTTTACATTTCACGGAACCCGATTATTTCCAGATGAATCGGCGGCAAAAGTTGGATTAATAAAGTTAATTTAATCAATTAATTTAATGATTTGTACTGTAACCTAGTTGAAACTTTTGATTCCGATGAATGGAATTGAAACTTGGCATGCCCAACGGGCTCTGAGTAAACTCGGCGTAAAGAATGGTTCCCAATTCCACAAGTGTTCTTTTGTTAAAAATTATTATCACTATAATGTGCTTTGTGGGTACCTTTGTGTGAGGCAAGTTCAAATTTAAACATGCGCAAATACAATAGATTTCAGGCAGCATTTTATTTAGTTAATAACAAGGCGAGAGTATTGGTTTCCATATCACTAGGTATATTAGGTATAAGCATGGTGGTGTCTAATTTTCCTATGAGACTAAGTGAAAAATGCTACAGTAAACCATCACCGTACTACTATCACTTATTATGTGACATCATTTTTCAGTTTCTAGTCAGTATTTTTCAGTTCATTTTTCTATCGCTACAAGTCAAAGGTTTATTCGAAAATAAACTTGAGCTTACTCTACAAATAGATGTTTGAAAATACAGATTGAGTTGAAATACATTTATTTGCAAAGGGTGTCTGTCTGTCTGTTCTGGTACCACGGAAACATTACTGAGCATGTTTTCTAAGTAAACTTAAAAGTTGTTTTTTTCTATATTGTCAAATTACCTAGATAATTACATGCCCTACGCACAAGTGACTAGTCAGTTCTGGGCACAAGAAACGTTAGAACTGCGAATATTGAATTTCAATCTCAAATCACAGAATAACTAACAGTACCTACCTACCTACGTACGTGGGGTTTACTCAGGCTACTACATTTTGTAAAAGGAAACAGTTTAACCTCTCTTTGTCACTCTCGTGTTTTTATCTTTGTAGCATAGTATCTAAAATATTATATTGTATAAGTTACGAATCCAGTAAAAAAACCTGAACAAAAAATGTAAGCCTAAGAGACTTTAAACGCGCACGTAATCACAATAAATAAAGGAAATTTCACTTAACTTGCTCAATTATTGCTTAAATATTTCCTGTTTCTTTTAGAACAAATGCGATGTAAATTAATTCAGGAAATATGTAAATATGTAAAAAGAAAGAGCGTATAAGGTAAAATAAATCAAAAACATTATTATTCCGTGAAAGAAATCTCATGAGACGTTTCGGTTCAATTTTCATTAACAACGTAGCAACGCGTTTCGCGCCTGACAGGTGTGACTGACTCTATTTCCATCTGCTCAATTCAATTTACTCCTGAATCAGCGATAAAATATTTAAAAGCTTTCTAACTTTCTAGATACTTATACTTAAACACCATTTGTGGAATAATGTCAGCGAACAGGAAATTAGATGGTAGGTACGTCGTTATGAATTTGCAATAGAAAGGGAACGAAAGTTGACATCTGACAGAAAATTATTATAAAATCGAACAGAGCCTCGGAATGATCCCTAATGGCCAGGTAAGAGCCAGCCATCACTTTTTATTCTTGTGATCAATATGACGCTTACACAAAATCATAATAGCGAGCATCTATCTATTAACTAACAAGCGCTTTAGCCGCTCCTGCCATTTATTTATCCGTTATTTGAAAATTTATTATAAATTGGCATAGAAATAAAGAAAGTAACAGAAAAATTTACTTCAATACCAGATAGCTACATGCTATTTACATAATATACTCGTCTGATTTATAACATAAGCTCGCTGTCAGAACCCTCAAAACTATATAACCTATAAAGATAGAATCTTATCAGTAATCAGGCTGGTTCATGCGTGGTTTTGAACAAACTTAAACAAATAAATAAACTGCATCTTGATTTGATCACGTAGTGCTACCCACAGTTCTAAATACAATACTTTGCAATTGCAATACAGTTATATAAAACTAAAATTAAACGTGCGCATGGTGGCAGAAAGTAGGAACGATTCACAAATCCTCAATACATTTTAAAATTGAAAACAGTCGTGAACTTCATGGAAGGTCGTTCAGGAATCTCAAATCCACCTGCATTGTAGAAGGTAGGATATGTTATGATTATACTTTAACACCCGCGGTTTCTTTCAAAGCCTGACTAGCATACATGGCTGATGATAAGCTCTTGCTACTACTGGATTTAATATATAAGGCATTTCGCCAAACTTTCAGGTTGCTGAACGTGTACTTACAATGAGTGATTGGATAGAGGGAAGTTTAATATGGTAAAATGTTCTTAGTTTATGCCGCTACAGTTTTCTGACGGAGAATTCGGGACAAGACTTTATTTTAGTTCTACAATAATTAAAGTTTTATAAATAAATAATGCAGTGTTGTAGGCGCATTGAGAACGAGGTTGCTGGGCATAAATCTTCAGTAGACCACATTATGAAAATGTTTCATTCCAATAAAACCTTACAATGCATAGAACGAACCGCTTTATGTATCTATTCGTATGTATGAGATCGCATAGTCAAATAGCAGGAGCTAACAATGGGCTTTATTGAGCGTTCCGACGTAAAATTGATTAATGATAAGTTGCTAGCCCAAGTAACTTACTCGTAGACAAGAAGAGAAAGTAAAGTGTAAAAGGTTTTTTCATTACGTAACCTACTTACCTAAAGATGCAGACCTTATACCTACGTGGACTTGAATATAATAATATTATTAAGTTACTTACTAAATACTTGTGTGATTTTTGCTTCAGTTATAAATTGTTGGTGCTGATCGCATGAAAATGAAGTCTGTTCTACGTATTAATAATTTATCGTCTGCATTTAGCACACGAACCTCCTTACTGTGCGGTACAATTTGTAGAGATCCGTGAGTTGGTGTTAAAATTCGTTTACAGTATTCTCAAGGGTATCTGAAGCCGGCTCATTAGATTAACTAACATATTCGCATCTAATAAACTGACAACTTTAATCTGACGAGCCCTAAAATAGTAATATTATCTATATATATAAAAGCCAAAACTGACTGACTGATTGACTGACTGACTGACTGACTGACTGACTGACTGATCGATCAACGCACAGCCGAAACCGCTGGGTCTAGAACCATGAAATTTTGCACAAATATTCCTTATGTGACGTAGGCGAGCAATAAGAAAGGGTTTTTGAAAATTCAACCCCTAAAGGGGTGAAAAGGGGTTACAAAGTTTGTATGGAGCAACGTGTTTTCTTAGTCCGATCAACTTCAAACTTGGCATTTATATTCTTTAAAAGATTTTATTAAACACGTGTTTCATCGTTTTTGAATATTCAACCCCTAAATTGAGAATAAGGGGTTGCAACATATTTTCATCCGATTTAGTTCATAATTTAAATTTGGCTCAATTATGCCATAAGTGACATAGGAGTGCACTTCAATATGATTTTTAAATTCAACCCCTAAAGGGGTGAAAAGGGGTTGTAATGTTTGTGTGTCACAACGTGTTTTCTTTGTCTAATCTGCTTCAAACTTGGCTTTTACATTATTTAAAAGATTTATTTAAATATTTCATAGTTTTTTAATATTCAACCCCTAAAATAATAAAGAGGGGTTGCAAAATATTTTTCATCAGATTTTGTTCGAAACTGAAATTTTGCACAAATATTCCTTAAAAGACGTAGGTGTGCACTAAGTTTCTTTTTTTTTTATTTCAGCCCCTAAGTGGGTGAAAAGGGGTTTCAAAGTTTGGATGGAACAACGTGTTTTATCGGTTTGATCAACTACAAACTTGGCATCTATATTCTTTAAAGATTTTAAACACGTGTTTTATCTGGTTTTAATAATGAACTCCTAAATTGTAGGTAGAAAGTGGTAGATTTTGTAGAAAATGATTAATTTAAGGTAGGAAATGGTAATTTTTAGTAGGAAATAGTAGATTATTGGTAATAATGGTAGATTTTTGGTAATAGTGGTAGATTTTGGAAGGAATTGTAGCTTTTGGTAGATAATAGTGAATTTGGAATTAAAATGGTAGATTTTGGTTAAAATGCTAATTTGGTAGAAATGATAAATTTGGTAGCTTTTGATGAAAACGGTAAATTTTGGAAAAAAGGAAGCTTTGGTTAAAAATGGTACTTTTTGGTAGAAAATGGTAGATTCTGGTTGGAATGGTAGTTTCTGGTAGGAAATGGTAGCTTTTGGTAGAAAATAATACATTTAGTAAGAAAATAATAGATTTAGAAACAAAATTTTAGATTGTGGTAGAAAATTTTAGATTTTAGTAGGTAGATAATGGTAGCTTTTGGTAGAACATGGTATTTTGGTAGAAAATGGTAGATTTTGTTAGGAAATGGTAAATTTTGTATAAAATGTTAGATTTTGGTATAAAATGCTAGATTTTTATATAAGACAGTAATTTTGATAGAAAATGGTGGATGTCGTACGAGCATGTTGGATATCGCATATCGGATGTCGATGTCGAACACGAGGTCATGGTCTATTTTTAGTTAAGTATTTGGAATTATGGTAAAATATATAGTCCGCGCGGACGAAGTCGCGGGCAACAGCTAGTATTTCATATAAATTATAAAGTTGGCCACGTGTGAATTATAATGTATACATTATTTTAGAACACAATGTGTTAAAAGATTGAAACAGCCGGCGCAATATTGTATTTTTCGTAAAATGAGATAATGGAACGTATATTTCATACGTTGCACTTATAGGCACT
This sequence comes from Hylaea fasciaria, assembly GCA_905147375.1. NCBI lineage: Eukaryota > Metazoa > Arthropoda > Insecta > Lepidoptera > Geometridae > Hylaea > Hylaea fasciaria. The sequence goes on from LR990201.1 coordinate 7,664,656, forward strand.
GAGTGTCGTGTAAGGTTAAAGCCATGTATCTTTCTTTATCACTAGTTTTTGCTATCGACAATTTATGGTAAGGGTGTAGCCAAGAGGGTTACTTACGCTATTTTTATCGCGCGGCCTGGCTTTTCGTTACTTTCGTTGACAAATCTACTCATTTCCCCGTGGTTTCAATCCACTGCACAAAATAAATTACAGCGTTGGTAGGTAGGTACTAAGGTTTGAGTACTCTGCTAGCAGATTTACAACCAAATTTTTTCACATGTTATTTTATGCCAAAACCAAAAATTTAACCTTATTACATATAGGTAGGTACTTAAAACTGGTTATATTTTAATGTTAAATTTAATACATACCTACTACTACTTCATAGAAATTCACAGAAGAAAACAATGTCTTCGCTAAAGTGGTAGAAGTACTTTAATCCCTTTTTTATGGAGTGTAGCAGATCTTTGACTTATTCATATAACTGTGTTGGGTTGGGAACTTGGTACTTGGGAGCCCCAACTTAGGACCTAGTTCAATTGACCTTCATATATGGTTGTCTCTACTCTTTTAATTCAAAATTCATGTTTTCTTATTCAAAGAATAAACCCTGACTGTTTGTATTAAGAAAGTTGGAATTTTTAATTATGCGCGACCGACAATGAAAACTAGAACTCGCTCTAATTGTATTTTGTTTGAGTGAAACGTAAAAGATGAAAATGTGAAATTAAGATCTAAATCTCAGCAAAAAAAACTCTTTATTTATACCTAGTAGACACAAAGCAAAAGAAAATACAACAATAATAATTACATGTTAGACTTATATGGTATAATAAAGCCGTCTTGTTGCTTGATTGACGATTGCTTAGCTATTTTTTTTAAATAAGAAATTATTCGTTTTTCTGATGGATGATACAGGATCATATTGATGTTTTCAGTAAAAATAAGATTATGCCAGATTATATTTTCAAACTACCAAAGTAGGTATATTACTTAAATTTAAATTAAATCAATCTACCTAAAATTAATTAAATTTAAATTAAATCAATTTCCCCGGTACCCATACCTAGCGGTCCCAATCGACGTAAGCCTCTATCTAGCAACAGTAGGTACAGTATTAATAACCAGTTTTCGGTTTTTAATTAGGGTTAGGGTACATAATATTACAGTCTTGATTTCAACCTTTGAAACAAAGCTACTGTTATAAGTCTCTAACAAAGAAGACTTTTGTGGGACTTCATTGAAATATCTTTACGACTGCTTTGTTTCTTGACCTCTTTATAGAGTCCGGTGTAACAATAGCCGTAGAATAAACAACCTAGGTTAATCAACAATTTATCTACTGTCAACGTTTCGAATAGGCTTTCGTTCGAATTGTAATATCTTCGTAGTTATAAGCAACCAAAAAGACGATTTTTACGTTGAAATCATGACGCTTAAGTAGTTTTTATTACAAAACCAATAGTAGGTACTTATTAAAAAAATATAATCTATATATGCATATCTAAGAATTTCATACCAAACATAATTAAGATTTAGAGGGTGAAAGCCTCGATCTCCCTCGACGCTAATTTCTTCAATAAATGTAGGTAAATTGCAACTCTATCGCGCAGCAGGGAAAGCAGAGCGACAGCAGCGGCAATAACATTATATATACTTTTTTAATTGATGTACGTGCCTCGTTAGTTGATATTTTAAATATACGTGTTAGCGTTACCACGGTGCACCCCTGTCCCAATGCTTAATATTAGAAATCAAGGACTTCTGGCTACCCCAATTTTAATTAAGTTTACTTTAATAATATAATATAGGGCTCTCACACCTTGGTTGGTAGACTATACTTACATATTAAGTTGAGAAATTAATTCAAAGACTCCAAGTCAACAAGCGATTGAAAACTGACGACAACGGTAGGTATGTGGTATAAGAGTATTATTAATGAAGTAGTTTTGAAGCAATTTTAGTGGCATCAGCATCTTTGGGCACAAACCATAAAAACAAATCCACTGAACATAAACACAACCACATTAATTATTATGAAAAGACATAAAGATGTAAACGCGAGAAATATAATCAACAATAATAATTCCGAGAAGATATTTATGTATAATTCATCAGTATATTTTCATATGTAAGGCACATGACGTCATCAATGTGAGTAATCTACAGCCAGCTAATCCTATGTCCGTCGTTTATTAGCAAAACAAAGATTGCCCCTAATTAGGATCATACTACACATAAGCTTGCCAACGTATTAATATTTATTACTCCAATAATACATACAGAGGATTCCGTGTAGCTTCTAGTTCAAATCCAACATAATCTGGAAAATTAATATGTATTTGTTCAGTGAATAATGTATATCACGACCTTTATTTGCCTCAGAGGTAGTTTGATTAGGATAATAAATGATACAGTTTGGAAATACGTCTTTTTCCTCCTTCATATTGAGACGAGAGCGCCTTTTGCTAGTAAAAGCCAGCCGTGTATCAAATAATAGTGGCCTGAAGCGAGAATACCCTATTATCCTGATTATTCCTAGTAGTTATACAGTGGACTTGTCTAGTTATTAAGTCTACATTATATTAATGGTGTGTGGGTAGGGGCCCACACGACGTATACACGGTCCCGTGTTTTAATTCTTAAAATTAAACAATGGCTCAAAAAGCCCTCGAAACCGCTGTGCGCGACTTAACAAAAGTTATTAGTGACTTGGGGTCCAAAGTTGGATCGCTGGAGTGCAAGGTAGCTGAATTAAACATGATTCTCTCCGATCAAGCCCAGGTAATCATAACACAAGTGCAAGAAATTTCTCTATTAAAATCAGCTGTTGAGGGTAACTCACAGCTGATTCCACCAAAACCAACTACAGCGAGCGCTCCCACTCCGCCCGCACCGAGACGTCCGATGCGCCAAACGCGGCTGCTCGCTGCCGGTGGCACCGTGCCCAACACTTTGTCCGTGCCCAAAAAACTCTACGCGACAGCTACCAAGAAGCACATAGCTGGAAACCCACCAACAGCGGTGACAACACCTGCCGCCGATCCTGCTTGTGCGCCCGAGATTAACCGACCTAAGCCGAAAGTGGGTTCTCCCGCCACTGCACCTATGACGATACCGCTATCCTCTTATGCGGCCACACAATCAGCGAGTAAGACAAGATCCGACGCCAGCGTTGGAGTTAATGCAACTGATGATGGATGGACAAAAGTTAGGAGACAATCCTATAAGAAACGCACCATTTTGACCGGAATCGGAAAATTAGACGAAGAGCTGCAGTCCGTAGAACGACTTAAATACATCCAAGCCTGGTCGTTTAAGCCAGAAACGAATGAGCAAAACGTTATGAACTATCTAAACAAGATCCATAAATCTGATAAATACTTTGTTCAAAGAAGACAAATAAAAACAAACAGGCATGCAGCATTCGTCATAGGAATTCCAGTGAGTATTTACGATAATTTTACGGCGCCTACTTCGTGGCCCCCCGGGGTCCGAGTCACAAACTGGTCATTTCGAGACAGCGGCGGCGATGCACGCGGCGATACTGCCGTCCGCGCCGCTGCCGCCAGCACATAGTAACTACAATTATTATGCGTATGCTCCCGACAGTGCGTCAAAATGTGTCCAATATCAAGAACGACCTACATACAATATTATGCAGCAAGATAACGTAAATAACCGTATAGGGGATGTCATACCTGCTGTGCCGTCTTCAGTAAAGAAATATAGTACTAACGATGTTGTAATCACAGTTTGTCATCAAAATGTAAGGTCAATTCTAGGGAAACACAATAAGTTAGAGGTGCTGTTACTTAATGAGTTTAAATGCCATGTCTTTGCAATCACCGAGCATTGGCTCACTGACGTTAAATTATCAATGATAAGCTTTAATAATTATGTTCTCGCCTCGACTTTTTGTAGAAAAGACAAATTGCATGGCGGGTCATGTATTTATATCAAGTCTAATATGAAATTTACAAATCGACCTGACTATTGCAAATTGTCTGTAGAAAGAGTATGTGAAGTTTCTGCTATCCATTTACTAAATTTTAATGTAATTATTATCTGTATTTATAGATCACCTGATTCTGACGTAAATGAATTCCTCGATTGCATGGAGTGCCTTCTCAATAAAATTATTGACGAGCCCGTAGATGTAACTATAGTAGGAGATTTTAACGTAAATATGTTAAGTGAATCGACGACGGTCCGTAGATTGAATGACATTTTGTCTATTCATGATTTTACCGCTCATGTGAACTTTGCCACCAGGGTTACACAGACGAGTAGTACTATTCTCGATAATTGTCTCAGTAATATAGACGAAAGCCGAATTTCCGTGAGACCCGTAACAACACATGTGAGCGACCACTTAGGACAGCGCATTGAGATAAAATGTGTCTCATCCATGAACATCGCACCTTTTGCCAGCCGCACGACAAAGCGCCAATACACACAAAACAATATAGCCAGCTTTGTACGCACTCTTTTAGCCGCAGACTGGGACGAGTTAAAGCGTAAACATAAAGATGACGCAGGTAAATATGCAGACGCAATAGTAAACATTATGTCGTATGCTGCTGACATTAACTTTCCTTTGAAATCAATTCCTATGAAGCATAGCAAACACTGGGTGACTAATGAAATCTTAGCTATGAAAGATCTATTAATTGATTTATACAATTTATCAAACACTTTCCCGGACTGTGATAAGTTGATTGCGATCACTGATGACCTATCAAAAAGATATGATGATGTTTTGACTCAAGAGTGCGCAGTGTTCTATTCACGACGAATTGAACAAAGCGATAACAAAGCAAAGGAGATCTGGCAAATTGTGCGAGAACGTACAAAACCTCATCTTAAAGTCCAAAATGATTTTAGCAATGATGTCAAGAAAGACAACGGTTCACCTTTTGCGTCCAAAGTCGACGTAGTGAACTTTTTCAATCATCAATTTGCTAATGCCGCGAAGCTCGCAAACGCACCGGAAGCCAATTTGAACGAGGCGCTCACTCTCCTTGCGCAAAACCGTCCAGCATGCCTTAGTTCAATAAGATTTAAACGTTTCACGCCCGAAGAAGTTAATAAAATTATCATCTCACAAATTGCCCCTAAACATACTAAAGATCTATATGGAACATCGTGTTACTTAGTACGATGTGCCGTTGATGCAATGGTAGGGCCCTTAACTGACCTATACAACGCTCTTCTTAGCGAAAATAGATTCCCAGGTGCTCTTAAGAATGTCAAAGTAACACCTATCTATAAAGGTAAAGGAAAAAAAGAAAATTGTTCGGACTACAGGCCTATCTCTATAATACCTGCGGCTGCAAAAGTGCTAGAAACAGGAATATGTGTTAGGCTGAACAAGCATTTTAGCGAGACGAGAGCGCTGTCTGACAAGCAATACGCGTATCGCGCAGGCCGCTCCACGATAGACCTAGCGCGAGAGCTTGTCTGGCAAGTGCTGCAGGCGCGCGAGGCAGGGCTTCAGGTTGCAGTCATCAGTTGTGACCTGTCACGTGCATTTGACGTCTGTAACCATCGGTTGATTGAGATGAAGCTCCACCACTATGGCGTGAGGGGCCCTGTCCTTTCACTGATGAGAGACTTTATGCGAGATAGAATACAAACTGTTGTAGCTGCTGCAGGTGAGGTAAGGTCGGATCCCATAGAGTTGAAGATAGGAGTGGCTCAGGGATCCAGTGTGTCAAACCTGACGTTCAGCCTCCTTATGAACGACCTCCCAGAATCCGTGCCGGACGCTCAGCTGCTAATGTACGCGGACGACGTAGTGGCGATAGTCACGGCAAAACAGGTGGAAGCTCTTGAACGAGGGCTGAACGATGTGGCTCATAAACTAGCACACTGGTTCAAGGCTAACGGTTTGGCACTGAACCCGAAAAAGACAAATGTGATGCATTTTAATTTGTCAGGAAGACGCTATCCTGAACTATCCATAGTGATGGAAGGGGAAACTTTACGGCAGGTAGATGTGTTCACGATAGTTGGGTTTCAAATTGATCGCAGCCTGACTTGGACCAGTCACATCGATGCCTTGTGCGATAAGCTGGGACGAGCATGTTTCGCCCTGGGGCGAGTTGCGCGGGTCCTGTCACCAAAAGCAGTACGCGACTGCTACTATGCTACCGTCCAATCCCTGCTAATCTATGGCGTTGATCTGTGGGGTTGCTCTTCAAACTGGCACCGCGTCTTTGTCATGCAGAAGCGGGCAGTACGCGTGGTTGCGCAGGTTGCTCCGCGTACGCCTGCTAAGTTACTTTTTAAAGAACATAATCTCATGACTATGCCAGCTTTGTACATATATCGTGTCTGCATATATGTGTATAAAAATTTAGCTTTGTATGATCGGCATAATGATGTTCACAACATAGGTACGAGGCACTCACACAGACTTGTCATGCCAAGGCATCGTCTCACCAAGTCTAGTAAATGTACTCAAGTCATCGGTGTGAAAGCGTTCAATGCCCTTCCCGAACCCATATGCGCGGCGAAGTCCCTACCTTCATTTAAATTCAAACTTAGAAAGTTCCTCACTGATTTGGCACCATACAGCATCGAGGAATTCATTCCAAACTTACGATAATGTAACAATATAATAACATTGTTAATATTACCTATTATTATTTTACGCTCTACTTTGAATTTTCTGACTTATTGATTATTGACTTATTAATTTTATTGTAAATGTGTATTTTATGCTTTCATGGTGTATAAAAGTACGTCATGCTCTATTGTATGAAAAAGACGTGTAATATTGTTATTACCAATAAATATTATCATTATCATTATCATTATCATTATCATTATCATTATCATTATATAACTCCCACATGCAACGACAGGTCTGTTTTGGTTTTAGAAAATAATTATCTACACGTCTACTCCCTCCTGTCAGCCAGACCTTCGATTCAATATAAACAAAGGCAATTAGGATTTCCTATTGCCATTAATTTGTCCATAAAATAAAGATTTGGAATTCTACGCGTGTATAAGGACCGCGAACTGCATCAAACGGGGTCAGCTGCAGTGATAGATTTTCCTAAGGGCTGGCAAACCAGATAATATTAAAATTTACAATCTAAGGCCGGTTTTCTATAGTATGTCGTCGGCCCATCTATGAGGCCTACCTACACTGCGTCTTCAATAAATAATAAAGAATCAGAGTGTTGTTTTAGAAAAATAACCTAATCCGGTGAACACTTAGTTTCAGCTAGCTGTCTAAAAATTCTTAAATTGTATTTCGTAGCATTCGAAGTTAGAATCATTAATATTCAACAATAGGTATAAATAAGTTTCTACGCACTCCTTTGGGACAAATGATTTAGTAATTACCCCGTTCTATGTAGCTGGGAGCGGTCTCGTTTTGTACGTACATAATGTCTTTGATTTATTTATATCTTTTTAGTAACCTTCTCCAAAGAATCTAATTTAGTGTAACTATACTTACCTACCTACTTAATCTACAATCATCTACCTAGTAAGTTACCTTCATATTTATTATCATAGTGTCCCTTAAATAATACAAAATGGAACGCCAATGCCTTTGTATGTAATTATGCCCGTTTTAAATAAAATTAAGGATCGCCCTAGGCATCGTATGTAATTGTTCAAACAGTAAACAACAACCGCAAGCGAAGTGATTCTGTAGTAGTCTATTTGGTGATAGTTGGTTTGGTACTGATACAGTACCAACCATAACCAAATAATGAAGAAATAAATATGCATTATATGCATACTACTTTTACGACAACCAACGACATAGTATTACTACTTACGATTTATTGTAAAACAACTATCGCTCGTGACTGGGTGACTCAACATAACCCGTAACGAAAATCACACTTAATATTACAAAGGAGAAAGTCGACTGGTATCATTTGTTACTCAATCACAGAGGCCCGCCGTTTTACCAACCCACTTTTCCCTCCGACGAGTTGTAGAATAAAATAAAATGTTGCCTCCAGACTCCGGATTCATTCCAGACTATTCATTTTTAAACCGTTTCCGCCAATCTTCGGGGAAAACCATTACAAGGATAGATGCTGCTGAGAAAGGATCAAGAGATTAAGTTTAAATAACTTCACTTAGTGCACACAGAGCCAAAAAATATTCCTGCGAATGTGCTACATACTTGCTTAAATCTCCAAGCTGTAGACCACATCTATATCAAATATGGAGCCTTTTTTTTCAGATATATATTCAGTTTAAGGCAGGGTAATTTAGAGACCTTACAATCATTAAGCATTCTAGTTCGAAGGACAGTCCTGGCGTCGGACGACGCCTAGGTTGGCCTCTACGTGCCTGCGTGGCCATCGCACCGGTATTCAAGTTACGCATTGAATACGTAATGTACACAAGTTACTATGCCCCTCATAAGTATGAGCTCCTTAAACGCTATTCCGACGCGACGCGCAATCTACATAGTCGTAGCCACTGTGAATTCCGGACGCTTATTTTCGCCAGAATTTCGTGTTGTTTGCAGCCACCATTCATTTAAAATGTTGAAGTAATGAATGTGCAGCGTATCAACGCACCATGTGATATGTTGTGTGTATTAGTCCAGTCCATTTGCGCTGGTGTAGGTACTCGCTCGTCAGGGCTGGCCTGGGATATCCAAGTTCAGATAACGGGGCCCAAAGGTGACATTCCTCAAGTTTCAACGTCACGTCAACGAGCCTCTACTTTCCTTTTGAACCACTTTATAATATTTCTCGGCGGTTGTAACTTTTTAAGTTATTCCAAAATTAGGGTAGCTAGCAACGCTTTTTGTCCTATTCTCTTTCAAATTATCTCCCAAGTGTTTCTGGAGAAACAATTTAGATATTTAATGTAACTACTTTGCTTTTACCCGACTGCTCAAAAGGAGCGTTATGTTTTTGGTGCGTATGTTTCTTTCTACTCCTGTGTAAATATATTATGGGCTTTATTTGGCCGAAACGACACGCTGGACTTTCATAGTAGTTTTCATAGTTTGATAGTAGGCTTTCATAATCATAGACGTATTGATATCATGTATAAAATATCAAGTTATCCCATTGGATAACTTGATTAGCAAACGTGAGCCACCATATTGTTTTTCTGAGAAATAAATAATACCGAAACCTATTGAATAAATAGTCCATGAAAACGAAAACGTCTTTGGCGGTTTTAATATTTCCGGGAAACATTACTCAAAACTGGTTTTATTTTAATTAATTTTGTCGATAAAAGAATTTAAAACCTGACTCTGCAAATTAAACTGAAAAGTGGCAAAGATGAAAAGCCTGACTGCGAACTAAACTGAAAATTGGCAACCAAGCGTGATTTCGCAATGTTAAAAATAATATAGTCATGACTACGATCTGAGATAAACATGCCTTAATGGAGACAAATATGCTCTTATAGGTAGGTAAAGTTATATTTGAATATACGATGGCCTAGTTAATTATGTTTTCAGCAAAATTGTCATTGATTTAATCTTCTTATCCTACTTTCGCATTTTAACGCTTACCTCTCTTCTCGTTATGTCGATTCGTGTATTTTAATATTTAATTCGACATCGAAGTCCTCCGCCATTATGAGAGTGGGCGCTAAGGCCCACGCACATTGACCTTAATTTTAACAAAAAAGCAGAGTAATGAGAAAATGTTGTGCGAAAAGTACGGTGGGAACACGCAGATAAGACGCTAGCATCCATTGTGCCTTCTGTACTGCAAATAACACCATTGTCTCGAAAGTGTTGCATGCTGTACCTACCTGCTTTCATATGGAACGTGCACTCCGTATACTTAGGTAGGTAGGTACTTACGCATAACGGGGACATATCAATGTTCAGTTGAATGATGATTTCTACTCAGCTTAAACATATTTGTATATTACTGCCACTGACTGAAGTGATGACGTCACTGGACGGCGATTTCAGTACTATAACATGCGGAAATAGAGTCGCGTAAAATGTATTACTCTAAGTAGGGAGAGATTGAGAGCTTATATTTAATAACTTATCCTTCTTTGGGCCATGTTCAACTATTGTACTCTGCGATGGACTGTTTTGGCTTGGTTGGTGACCTACACTGCAATGGCGCAGTGCAGATTTATTTTAATTATGAGCATACCTAAGTGTACTGACATTGCTAACTCGGCTTCATTAGCCCCGTTAAAAGGAAACACGTTATGTAATGGCTCGATTATTCATCACTCTCTCCCGTGACACTTTCTTTTCTAATTGCATAACAGACTACTTAGTGGATAAGTGGAAGTATCGAAATAGTCAGAATTCATAGCAACTATTCAACAGGTATACGTACAATCCATGCTATAATAATCCACTATTCATGACTCACTAACTCACTACTGACTGTCACTAAATAAATAAGTTATCGTGCAACATGCGATGCTAATTACTTTTATAAAATATAATATACTTTTAACGGAAAATAAATACTTACAAAAGCTGCTCCGTAACTATTTATTCATAGCCCAATAAACTTAATGAACAGTTACGAAACACAAGTAATTACTCAACTATCTTAGATACCTATCTAATAGCAGCCTAGATTTAAATTACAACCTTGAAATTGTTTAGATTATTCAGTGTTAAACTGAACAACATCTATAGCCAACCAAATTCCTAACTTAAATTAAACTTTTCCGTTTTTTTTCGGTAACGAAATAGTCACGATTGTTACATAACGGATTCCAGTTAATAAATGCATGTGGACAATGCGCATTTTTTTGGGTTTTGACTTGGATATTATGTACTATTGTATTCCTACTCGTTAATAGGTAGTACTTTACAGGTATTGCAGACACATAAAACACAGCCTGTCAAATTACGCGTCAAATAAAATCAACAGTCGACATGGAAAATAAGAAAACATCGAAACGAGCGAGTAGTTACTCCGCCGCTGGCTCTTTGCGAGCAAGCTTATTTGTTTTCTTTATCCCAAATTCCCAATTCTATACCGCAAGATAAATTGGTTGAAAGAATTTATTTATAAGTCCAACGCTACTTATTTATGCGAAAACAAAAGTCAACACAACCGTACTCCGTGTAGAGGCGCGCTTACATTTTGATATTATTTCGAGAGGGAAACGTTGAAACACCAGCTCACTCCTGCGACTGATTTATGGAGTAGGTACATCCGCTAAACTTGTTTGGAAAGAAAATAAGTTCTGCCTGAGAATTATGTATATGGCACAGTGCGAGAATTACGTCTTTCTTTCTCTATATTGATACTACTCGTACTGCAGCATTGTAAATCTACAGCAGTAACATTCCAACGTGGCAAGTTAGCAACTACCTACCTTACTGTTTCGGGAACAGCTATGCGAAACGTTAACGCTCCTAATGAAACGGCACATGCATAATATACATTTAGGAATATTAATAATGTTTTTTGTCCAATAAAAGGCTCGAATTGAAACTAGGGCAGTGAAAATGGAAAGCCGGGAAACATATTATTAATAGGATGTCGAATCACCATGTTGCGTTTGTCGAGGGAGGATTGGACAGGAAAATAAAATTTTATTCTATCATAACCAGTTACATGATTGTGTATGAGGGGTCAGTAATCTGCGAATAAGGAGACAGTCAGGCATGTCAACGGAAGGGCAAGTCGCGAACCCGTAATAAAGGAAACAAAGCTCGTGTGAAGCGAAGCACGACAGCACACTAACCGTCCGCCTTGGGAACGCAATTTTCGCAGGCATATGTGCGCTGGTTACTGACATATTACTGAGAGAGTAGCCGCCAGTCACCCGATGGCCCGGCCCGGAGCCAGATTTGATTTATTTCTCTTTCATGTCCAAATTGACGTGTTACCCGAACGGGACTAGGCTATTTTATTTTCCTAAAGGCTTTATACAGTGATTTCGACATTAAAGCCATTCATAAGTTATCAAAATTATAACATTAATTAAAATTGGGCAGGTATATATTATAGAAATGTTGCATTTATATCGATGAATAAACTTGTTGGCGGCAAATAAATCATGTTCGTGTTTTCTCTCTAATTAATAGAAAGTATACATAGATGCCGGAATTCATGTTATTCGACAAAATGCCAATTTATGTGTTTCTAACGACATAGGCATATTATATAACTACATATTATGTTGCCAAAGGATATCACATTTTATTGAAAAATGAGAACATTAAATATATTTACTCTTTCCTCCTGAGTTGTCAGTAAATCACGTGTTCGTACTGACTGAAATGTAATATATGAGGCTTATTACGTGCTTATATGGTCGTTATAGTAAAGGTTTACGGGGAAGAAATGCCTTATATTTACATTGTAACGAGGCTTTATTATCTGTAATACTACTTACTCATATTACAAATTATGTCCTTATTACCATAATAAGACAAGATATATGCTTTAAATATTACTTTATATATATTAGCAATACGGTATATTCCAACCAACGCAGTGCGAGACACGACGGCTTTGGTCGAGGAAAGAATATAATATTGAATAATATATACTTACTTACTTTGTGAGATGAACTGGAATCATTTTAACTTAATTATTGGGCTTGATACTTGAGTTTATGCACACTTAGTTTGGAAAATATACCTTTGATTAGGCCACCAAGTTACCGGCATTCTGATTTATACTTCACCGTTGTACCAATACCAATTCTATTGACATAAACTAAACTTAAGACGGCTCTAAAGTTATTGCTATTCTTTTTGTTTTCATAGGGTTGGCGAGTGCGGTAATGTTACCGTCTAATATAATATTGCTCGATGTTGCCTCAACTGTTCTTATGTTAGTTCTAGAGGAAAATTTAATAAGTCCCACTACTCTTTATCCCGAAATATTACACGGCACACGGGTAAACAAATATTAAAACAGCTGTGCAGGTAGAGATAATCGAGAAGGGTATATATGTATATTAGGTATATACTAGGCGTACCTTACTTACCTACTTTAGCACAATCATTTTTTCTTAACTTTCACATTTCTGCACAAAAATGTGACATACTATCACGATTCATTAGAATTCCAATAACCCAAGGCAACTTAGCGCTCTTGGCATAGTTACATGTACATTTTATTTCATTTAAGCACTGTAATCCGGTCTGAGCTAGACTACCTAAGCATTTGTTTTATTTATCTCAAAGCACAGACCGGTCCCGGTGCAATGCTAAAAATAAACACAGCCTGCTAAGATCTGCATTGTGACTGCAATTATTAGTATTTTGGTACACAAGACCGGGATAAAAGGAACCTGAGTTCTAATACTTGTCATTTTTAAATTTCCTACAATATGTTAACATTAATTACGCGATAAACAATAGAATACATTTTTCTATGTTCATATATTCATGATTATTACTTAAGTACGTTATACTTAATTATTTATTCAATTTTAAGTTTCATAGAATCTCTGACATAAACGGGAAACATTTAAATACTTGTAAAGAAATTTTCTTTCAAATTTAAGGCGATTAATGAACACGACAGATATTTTGTTGCGTTAATTTCGTTTCGCCAAAAAGCTGTTCTGTTTAATTATTCGGGTGACGTCACATGGTAATTTTGTGGATGGAGTATATAATCAAAGAAAGCCTTCGTGTTATTAACGTGTTATTTCGTTTAAATGATGGTAAATGTACCTACTCATTTTGTAAAGGAACACTTATCTTGTATCAAAATGCAATTAAAAGATACTACTTGAATAATTAGGTATCGCCGATGATAGCTACATACGTCCAGTAAAGTGAGAGCTACAAGTACACTTTCCGTAACGTAGTATACGTCATCTGCTAACAGACTTCAATGAAGAAAGCCAATCTTAAGAAATTCTCTTCTTTTGTACAACTCGTAAACCATCCCTCTGCCTTGGTTCATTATTTTATTCTAATATCCAATCTCTTATATTACCAACTTATATCAGTATATAAGTTGGTAATATAAGAGATTGGATTTATGTACTTAAGTAAACTTGTGTAATACAGTGTATTATATAAGTTTACTTAAGTACATAACAAGTTGCTCAGTAATGTTGAGGGTTACGTTAAAAAAGTTTATGATAAGTATCATAAAGTAGAGCAGTGCTAACGAGCGCAGTTATGCACGAAAGCGCGTTGCACACGACATGACTGCACGTTCGCAGGGTGAATTATACAATTATTGACACGGTAACGACCGCGGATTTAAGTACCTAGACCTTTGAATAATGCGCTTTAAAAACTTAGAATATTTTAATACAAACTTTTTAGCTATAAGTACCCGAAATATTTTTAAGATTTAGGATATTTTCTTAAAATATGGGATGGGGATGGGAGCGATTGAACTTATATCCGGCACTAGTAACTATTTAGTAATCTGCGCTATAGCTACCAATCTTTTTTTTTCCTATGAGCATCGTTCACTTGATGCGAGATTCTTTTGATGCGAATATTGATTTAGGATCAACATAAATTATATACTTGGAAATAATAAATAGTATCATATTACATTACCAAATTATTATTTTGGAAAGACAGAAACATGATAAGCTCTATGGGTGCCTACCTACCCTAAATGTATCAAAGCGTAGAAAGAGCTTTATTCTATTTCGTACATACTTACAATATATTGTACTGTTTCTGTTTAGGGTACAATTTTGCAAATATTACATAAACATTAAAAACCTTTGAAAATTGTTTTGGATGGTCACCCCATGTGACTATTAGGGATATATATAAATGATGTGGTGGAAGATGTAAAGCGTTAATCCTAGAATAGGACTATTCCAGCTGCCTCTGAGGTGTTTTATAGCGTTGGCAAAGCTAATGTGTTGTGTAACGGTCGCGACATTAATGTTATCAGAGCTTAGGGGTGACAACCCTATTTATAAGTAAGTAGACATATAAATATAATATTCAACCGTATTACGACTCATAATACTATAATGTAGAACCATATTTTCGTACTCTTGTTCAACCCAAACTTTATTTAGACACATCGGTGGTTCTATTAAAAATCTGTACCTATTGAAGTGGATACTATTAGGATTATTGAACATTAATTTATATTAATATTATATTTATAATGAACCATTGTTATTAGAGCAAACTTAATGTGTAACGGTACCTATATTAATAATTTCATATCTTTTAGTGGATTACATATAAGTAAGTACTATAAAGTAATATATTATGTAATGAAATATTAATATTACTATTAATATACCTATACTTATAGCCAACACAAACTTCAAAAATTTAAAATATTCGAGTATTCGCGCTCACTTTGCTAGTAGGTACCTACCTAATTTAGTAATTACATGCTATTATTGCGTAAGTAGCTTTATAATGATTTAATGAGTGATGATGCCGATCTTTACACTTACACATTTTAATAGACCTTAATTAGGAAAAATTATATACCTACGCAGGTACGTTTCATATCCTATCTACATAATGAATAATATCATGAAATTATGAAATATTAATATATAACTGGCGTATAGATACGAGTAGCTACTGCTGCTGTGAGTGGAATTCTGTAACCTCATGCAGCTCAGTAAAATATAAGTTTACACTATAGTAAAGCTTGCCGGGCTGGCCGCCACCGCGCACAGCCGCACACCACACCTGCATCCAAACCGGTTTCTACAAACATGATTTCACTCTCCGAGCGCCATTGGCGATGCGCGTTGCCTAATTTACGTATTCAAGCGTACAGCTATGTTCTTATTTTGAAGCTATATCTAATTTACTTTGACGCAGACAGATAAATCCTACATTGGGGCTAGATTGTTGGAGATCGGAAACCTTTTCATAAATAGCGTAGACCCTACATGATTTGTAACTTGTAACTTATTTAACAATTGCAAACTTTTAAATACAATACTACACTCCTTTTTCCTTGCGTATGTTCAGGACAGCACATCTTGAAAGCTGTTATATATTTATAATAAAGTTTGGAGTGGGTCTGAATTAGCATTTTATTTAAAAGGTCTACTGATACTATAAGAAATAAGATTATGATTGTACCTAATGAATATTTAAATCTTGTACTTTTATACAAAGAGTAATGATTATTATTATGTTAGGCATTACTATTAGCATTACAACTGTACATACTGTAGGTACCTGTTACCATTATGTACCTCGATAGATAGTAAGTAGGTATATTATCGATTATTCCTATTTCTAAACACTATGTTCGTTATTGCATTAGGTAGGTAGGTACATCGAGTAATGCTAAAAAATAGGACTAACATTTTTTTGTAAGATATAAAACAATTTATGAACTCCAACACATAATTCTATTTTTATTTCACTTTATTATACACTATCACTAGATAGGTACCTAGGTATAATAATAAAATCATAACCCTACTTTACTACTGTACCGCTACGGGTCGCACCCTAGGATTTAGTATTTTATAATATTTATATTAGTATACTTACTACTTACTTATTTAAGAATTAGTTTTTGTATTAAAATAAATTAAGAGAGAAAATAAATATAAATGCACATTTTCATGTCAGCTTTAAAATTTGTAAATTTGGTGGCCAAGTAAATATTGCAGAGAACCCTAAAAAAGAAGACAAAGCCAGTAAGCAAAGAGTGCAAACAATGGTTCGTTATACCCTACCGAGTTGCAGCACACTACCTCCCCTTGCGTACGTACAGGGACGGGCGAACGAGCCAGTCAACAAACACACACATGCACAGGTAAGTAGTATACCTGGCTTCACTGTTGTTGATACAACGGCCGACGAGACGCCACGTTCGACAAGCTAAGGTGAGTCAGAAAATAAGTAGGTGGCCTCTTACCTGTACAAATCATCAGCAACGTTGATGGTGAAAGCAGCCAGCTGGTCCTCATGGTGATGCAGAAACTTTCTCACTTAAATCCAAAAGAATTCCTATGCGCCCATCACACACACTTGTACAACTTTCCAGTTACACTTTTTTTTAAACATTTGTGTCGTATTGTCTCACTTGCGATTCATTATAACATACACACGCGCACGTATCTAACATTTTTGTCAATGACACGATAAGTTTTTAGACACAGAACTAAACGTAAACTTGTATTCCAATACATGTGAAAACTTTGGCGCGATTTCCCATCACAGGACGGCGGAACGCGTTGTACACGGACGACGGTTTGTCCAAACCTGAATAAATTTGAAATCACAAACCGGTGCGAGTGAAAGAGACAGCGATACAGAGTGAGTGCGACAACAAACGGTGCTGTGGAGAGACGCTGAACGGGCCTGAACACCACGCATAGCTTCGCGCACAGTCGCTTACAAGTTTTTTACTAGATGGCGGGCGAAGCAAGATGAAAGACGGGCTTTGAACTGGTTCATAAAATATTCTTTTTATATTATCTCTGGATTTTTTGCATTTATTTTATCTCTGACTATACTGCAGTTGTTCTGTTTTTTCTGTCAACTAAAATTGATAAGGACCTGCCTACCTACTCACGAGTAGGTATAAGTAGAAACATAAAAAAACATTCATATAATACGTACTAAATTCCCAATAACTTAATATAATAATAAACTAAAATTCATTTCATTTATAAATATTATTATTCACCATTATTATTATAAAAACAAATTGAAATCTAAAAACTAAACGTAAATAAAACTAATCTAATAGGCCGCTACCAGTGGGCAACGTTCCCAAAATGCTGGCCGCATTGCCACGTTGTATGGCAATGCTCAATCTTTGACCAAAATAAAGGCCAGCATTTTGGTCACGTGTTGCGTCGACCAGACGTCCACATATGTCTTTGAAGATTTTGTGGGCTCCCGGTCCCCATAATAAACTTAAATTAAAATGTAAGTTGTTATTGGTACTTGTATGGTGTCACATAAGAAATGTAAGTACATTCTGTAAAACAATACCTAGGTACCTATGATAACTATGTACGAGTAGGTACTACGCAGGTAGATATGTGCGATCCAGAACTTTAAAGGGGTAGGTACGACTGGTGGTGAAAGTGATATACCTAAAAATTAAAAAAAAATGTATACTTACTCGAATTGAGAACCTCCACTTTTTTGGAAGTCGGTTAGTAAAATACGGGGCCCTAATAACATTTAGCAACTTTTTTTTCCAAAATAGGCAAGCTTTGGTTACACAAGTTTTATATAAGAAAAATAGCGATTTGTGGTGAACTGGTGATAGATACAAATTGTGGGAGAAAACTATGTAAATACTACTTAGGTCTTAATAAAAAAACATCATTACAAGAAAAATAATAAAGAGTGTTGATGTAACGTTCATCAAAAATAAAATCTAGAATGAATAATAATATTTAAGCTTCTTCCGTCATATTACTTCGTCCCACAGTAGGTAGCCCATCCACCAATTCAAGGATTTATAGTAGAAGTTTTGTACGTACTGTAGGCACCTACCAGGCATGGGCTAGATGCTGAATGCTAGTCGTTTTGTCAGAAAAGGCTGTGTAGCATGACCGTAAGGAGATAATCAAGACAAGAATTACAGCGGCTATAAAACTGTTTGTGTCGAACCGGCTATATATATATCTACACTAGTAGTATTTATTTTCACTATGACTATCATCTAGGACCTAAGTATGTCTTGTTTCGTTGAAAGCATTTTTAAAACACTAATCAGAGTAATCAGGTCACGTTAAATTTTTTAAGTAAGTAAGTATTTAGTACAGCCCAGTTTTCTAGTGAAAATAAAAAAGAAAATACATTCGCTATTAAACTTAAATTTGTCTTATTTCTTCATTTCAAATGGCCTTTGTCACTTCGATTGTCTATCTAGTAAGTACTTTTTGACACTAATAAAAATAAGTTAATTTATACTTACCTACATTAGCGGTGAGAATCTAATTTATACATATATAAACTGTCAGCAGCAGCGGACAAGCGACTGGAGTCGCGGGCAAAGCTAGTTTTAATTAATACTTGGCTACCGATAAGTAAATGTTAGAACGCGGGTGCGGCGTGGACTACTGCCAAGTGGTCAATTTAGGCAGATAGAGGTTTTTATTGTGGCATGGAGTTGCGTTTTACGACTTTGTCTTGGACTCGGTGATAAACTGATAGTAAAAAGTCACATTATGGATTTGGTAGGTATCTATTATTTTGGCTGTCCTTGCAAGAGCTAGTTGCAAGTTGCACACTCGACTCACATTGCTTCACCCAACCCAATGCATATTTCTGTATTTTTCCACGTTCTACCCATCTTCTTATCTATGGATGGGTTTCGGAGGAAAACATTAACATTTGGACCGGAACCAAACTACAAAAAAGGGGCAAAGCTAAGGCACCGCTTAGTTAGCCTAGATTGGTATATCGTGGTATTTTTACTGTTTAAAATTCTGTATGCTTTGAATAATGAATGCGGCCAGAAGTCGAAACCTTAACCCAATCACAGATTAAAAGCTACAAAACAGTGTTCGTTAAAGCTTCCTCGTAGAAGCAAAACTTTGTAACTTTAATCAATTATATCCTTTTCATTCACCTTTTACGATTGCTAACCAGACGAAACAAGATCTTTTCCTATCCTACTTTATCCCGATCGGAAGTGCCATTTGTGGATTGTATCAAAGGGACATCCACACGAAATAAATATGTATTGTATGTATATGTGTGAGTACAGTCCACATAATAATTTAGATAGCAACGATATATCTGTTTGATGCTTTGAGTAAAATTCAACAATGAGAATTTGAAACTCCAATTTCTGGAACGCTCATTTCAGTCACTCTGCCGATCGAGCAATTTGTCGTCCATATACCTAGTAGTTCTATAGAATTTCTCCTTTTCTAAACATGATGGAATCCTATATTATGGAAACCGTTTATGAACACGGCGCATACAATCAGCATCAGGAAATAAACTTTAAACGTTATGGAAACAAATGGAATGGATGATCAACGCCCCAGCGGGATAAACCTCAAGCGGTCGCACTTTGAGGGCGGTATCTGAAAACAGGTATCAACCAACACATTTAAATGAGATTTATTCATTAGAAGTGAACACCAAACAGAAGTACGTTCAAAGTGAAAGAAAACAATACACAGTTATATTTGTTGCGTCAAAGAAAGTCTAAGAGGACTTCAGAAGACTCTTGTGCTAAAGGACGTCGCCGAGTCGGAGTTTGGAATCTTGACCTCTCAAGTGGATACGATGAAAATATCATGTCATAACTTTCATGTATCTATAAAACACGCCAATGTTGGATTGCGTAGAAAACAGCAAAGAGTACTTATAGGAATACTCTACGAGAAATACACGTTCACATAACAATCAATCTCCATTCTCCATCACACACAGCTATGAACAGCCTATAACGATACTGCGAGGATCACCCAGCGAAATGTCTTTTAGTGGTGTCGGTAGCGGCTAAACACGAGGAAAGCAAGTGACTGGTATTAGGTCGAAACATTATTAAAAAAAATTAAGAGTGGAGTAAATTCATGTCGCGTGATAGGAAACGACACGGAATATTACTGACGCTAATCCTCGGAAGAAATAACATATTAGTTTTGTAGTCACATTATTATATTATACCTTTTTATACTGTGTACTTCTGGCTAGCAGACTAGCAGTAGCCGTTATATAAGATCACAGATTGCCATATGTATAAACTATAACTACCTAATCATATAAAAAAATATTTAAAAGTTCTTTTCAGGACTTTTTGTACATTTATTTTCAGAAATGTACAAAACATTATATTATGCCCAAGACAAACCATTTAGAAACCACATCTTGATAAATGTAGGAGTAGACTTTACTTCTGGTACCTAGGTTAGTATATATTACACTGCGAGCGGCAGCGAAAGCTAAAAAAATCTTATAACTTAGCATAAAGCACTTACAAGTTAGAAGGTATGCCAAAGAAACGTGCGACGTTCAAAAGAAAACACTCCCCGAATACTTCCTTTGCAAACCACGGAATATTTAATCGCTTGTTTGTTCAATAAAATACTAGGCATTGCTGAGGTACTCGACCTACGTTATTATGTGGCTATAAACAATGCATCGTGTAATCGTGTCTTTATTACTGTGCAAGCAATCATAAATACTATTTTATCAATTTATCAATAACCATATTCCTAAAAGCGTGTTCGATGTTCCATTGGAAATCACCAATAAACAAGCTTTTCTTTACAAAGGTATGGCTCTAAGTCCAACTCTGTGGGTATACTAGTAATTAAGCCAGTGTGTAATAATGTAATTCATATTAACAGTTAGTCTCTTGCACGAACATTTCCAAATTAAGGTCTAACTGACCCAACTTTAATATTGTTATAACGTTTATTATAAACTACCTACCTTCACAAATTGCAACTCTACAATGTGTATACTGTGACAATACGGCACAACCCGTAGGTACAACCGGTAATAGGAAAAGAGAAAATACGAGAAACCTAATAATAGCTATCGAACGCAATAAGTATAACCTATACTCATTGGTTTCGAAAGGGAAGGGTACCCTATATAATTATAAACTGCGGCGTCTAATGTAAACTCAAACAAAGACATACCATTTAAAATCCAGTAGGTTGCGAATACCTCCATTAACAACAGAATACGGCACCGTTTTCTTTCAACGACTGCCGCCGTACCGAACCTTGTTGTCTAAAAGGAAATTCACCCATTATTGTTGTGTGAATATATACAATAATTTTAAAAACATTATGTAAATTAATGTAGGTGTATCAAGTGTCATTTAAAACACCAATCAAAGACCATGAAATCATTTTGGTACTTTATAATTACGTTATGTTACAGTTGCCTTATTAAAACTAATTTAAGACTGTGTAAAAAGTAAAGTAGTACACCCATAGGGTAATGAACCCTTGAGCATCATGCATTTAAGAACTTTTCAATTTGATATTTAGTTACATATCGAATTTAAAGTGTTATGCAAATTCCTAGATTAATTCAACTTCAAAATGTCACAGGTTTGACTTATACAAGGACACATACAGTAATCAATCAAAACTTGTTACTACAAAATCTACGTGTACAGAGTGTGTGTACTACGAGTGCTCATACCTACACAGCAGACGTTTCAAAACTGAAGTTTCAATTGTGGTGAAATAATAAGAGGCGTTTCGTAGCGTAGTCTACAGCCAGATTGTTATCGTCAGTGCGTGTCCGATTCAAGACTCTCTTGCTCTCTCTTGTTTACGCATAAACAGCTTTTTCACCAAACCGGCAGCTACTGGAAACTTTGTTGTAGATCACTGAAAACACTTTAGACAAAGGAAAGTATTCCACTGTGTGGTATAAAATGGATCACTGAACAAGAGCTTATAAAGGTGGCCGTAATGCGTTTATTATATTCGGTAATGCAAGCTAATCAAGCAATTACCTTCGGTTTTAAGTTACTGAGTAATTAGACGAGCAAGTAGACTTTCATCTCAATTTACAACAGGGTCTAAATGAAAAATGCATTATTTTTTTAAATATCAATATGGTTCGCATGACCACTAGTCCGATCGGTGTAGATGGGTGATGGTCTGCCTATAGATGATGGTCCTCATGATGGTCTGATGGGAAAAGGCCGCTGTACCTAATGGTTGGCGGCACCGCACCAACGGCGTTACCGTAACCGCGTTCATTCATTCGTATCCAGACATTCCAGAGTAACGAGGATAGCATTTATTTTAATGAATGTAAAAAGGATCATTGTCTTCTATGTGCTCTCTATGTGTCTTCTATGTTTATTTGATAAAACTGTACAATCATTATTTACATTTGATAGTACCTAACCTACCAAGAAACAGCGTATAATATACCTGATTTTAATTATACTATTTACCTGTATATTCTCACGTAGATTATATCACATAGCAAATAAGTTACACAGCAAAACTCACATTATATGTGGCATATTTACCAAATATTTACCAAAGTAAGAATATATTTATAAACAGGGTTGCGCATATAAGTTGATAATTGTGAACAGATACTCTTTTCCAATTTAAATCCAATAAAAATGTCTACGATATTAGACGCCTAAAATTGGTGGATACCAATATCAGAAAATTTTATTTGTTGTAAGAATGTCACAGATATGCTCATATTGTCGTGGTACAATTTGATTATAATATTGATTATCGTATTTTCCTGGCGAAAAGACGCTAGCTTTGTTTTTATTTTAGTGTACTTACATATTATGTACTTGAAAGTACGTGTATTTTTATCGTTATACAAATACAGACGCACGCATATGTACTCTTCGCTTTGAATTATCCTCCTCTAATGTTTTTGTTCGCTGAAAATCTAGCACGCCATTACCATATTGATTTCGTAGAACCTCTACGCCTACGCTACGAAATCCATCATAGAAATGTATCAGAAGCATAGTCTAAATGTTTTTGTTTCGTCCAACGCTGTTTGAAAAAGTGGCACTGCTTAAAAAAACAGTGGTAGATGTTGGTATTCCCAAAATTTCCCGAAAAACGAAAATTTGTGTACGCAAAGTTTTAACAATTTTTTATTAGTTTGAATCTCCATTACATGCGGAATATACGAGTAGGTAGCGAGCTGCAACGATCCCACTAAGGTTTCTCTGTTACTTTTAAACATTTGTAACATGGTGAACGGCAGAAAATCGGGTACATTTTGTGCAAATAAAACGGATTGTTCGAGGCGTATTGCTTTGATAAATAAATCTTACATAAAGTGCACAAGATATGGGTTTGTTCCAATAATCTAAAACAAGCAATAATATTTCATATTCTATTTTTAATTGACTGTATTATAGTTTATAAATCATAAACAAATATTTACTATTTATAATAACGTGGCTCAGTTTTGTTGTGTTACCAATTTATGAAACAAGAACATGAATGTTTGGCAAGATTTTTCAAGCCCTTCTTGGTATAAATAGTTTTAGAAAAGGCTATTACATAATATTATCCTATTCGTAACATAGCCACTTAAAAACCCCAGATATGATAAATATACGATAAAAGCGGATGGTTCAGTGTCGTCTAAATCTCCGGACAAATCCATATGAAAAGAAACCTTTCTATTATAAAAATGATACAAAGAGCGCGTCCTTGCAATAATTCTTCCATCGTCCGTTACACGCGGAAAGTTTCGGCTATTATCTAATGTAGCTAGCTACATACAATATGTGGTTGCTGTGAATGAAAGAATGCGGGCAAGTAGCATTATTGAAGACTGCCAAGATACCAGTCCTGATATTTCTCGAATAGACGCGATATTATGTAAATGGTTTGATGGAAAAGAAAAAACAGGAACGGGAAAATGTTATATCGAGATTTGTTAAAATTTCCATGCGGTTTTCCTTATAGATCCACAACGCTCTCCGTAGCTTAACTGGTAAACTGGTTTCGAAGTCACGAATCATGAAATTCGATGTATTTTTGTCCAAGGATGGAGTGTTTTATGGGAGCAGTACGTAGCAATCGCAAATGTAAGACACTTTAATATCTAGTCAATCTTAGTAATGTTCGGATAATGTCCGACCGTTCAACCCTTCGGTAAGTCACTGCAACATTTTTTTTGCGTTCAATGTTAATGCCGGGTAAACGTAACCGGACGACCGGTTTTAGGGTCGAATGTCGAAATAGGAATGCGTCATCTCACCCTTTCTACTGGAAGAAATTAGAGAGCGAAAATGACAAAGAAAATCTCGTCTCCGTAGGTATTCCTAAAATATACAAGGCCCGCGCCGGGACACTTATGTAAGTACCTGCCTGAATCTATAAATAAGTAAGGCTATATTGAAGGGGAAATGGTTATTGTCTTCCCGGTCCAAATGCTCTCCGTGGACTCCTCTTATCCCTAATAACATTTTCCCAGCCCCGACTCCCGTTTATGAAAATAAAACCAATTTAAAATAACTTGTATTACCTACGTTGATAAAATAATAGAGTATCAATTCGCAGCCCTTCGTTAGCCTTTTTGTCAACGACCAATTAGAAATTCGTTTAATCTGTGATTTTGAGACGGTTATTATTATTCAGGGAAAATTGGGGGCAAAACAATTTTTTTTCTGTCATCAATTATATAGGATAAATTGATATCCTTCGTTGTATCTATTTAGTTACTGATTCATTACAAAGATATTTTCAGTTCTTTATATTATATTGTCGGTTATTAATTCTGAGAAAACTGTTCTTCGCAAGAATTTTCGACTGATAGCCTTGATATATACTTACCTAGGATGTTTATAAATTGTTTTTAAGTACCTATTTCTAGCAATATAACACATCAAAGTATGTATTTAAACTTATCAAAGCTTTTAATTAGGTCATAGTAATTTATCAAGGTATTAATCCGAGCAACACCTAAGTATGTAGATTGTAATTAAATCTGCCGGTGCGGTTAAAATAGTGCTCACTTCAGTTAGGGCAAAGTAGAGCTTAACAGAATGTTATGTAATAAATTATATCGGTACTATATATTTTGCAGTTACCCATTTAAACATTTGGAATAATACAAAAAAAGAAATCAAGCGACATTCTGCAATATGAAATGTTGGTGAAGTTCATCATCGTTAAATCGTTATTGAACTTCTTTTTATTTTCTACTTCCTCATAAAAATTAATTTGTTAACTTTCTTTCCAATATAAGTGAAATCGAGCTCACCTGTAATCTTACTATAGTGTGACGAGCAATATGACTTTGGTAAACACCGGACGGGCTGCCACAAACCAAACACACTGAATAGAGATTAAAACGAAAATGAATAAAATTTCGACTCGAAACATGTTTCCCTACTACCACGGCCACCTACTAACAATGTTTTCCTGCACTGATAGCTAAATGTTACAAGGTAATAGGTTGAGCCCACAGCCTGCGGCGCGTACGTCCTATAATATCAAGATTAGCAATTATCGTTTCACCTGGAATTTTTACAAATCCCCACCGCTTTGGTCAATCAGTACCTTTACTATAGCAATTATCAGCAATAACACCATGAAACAGCATCCTTGGTGGTCCACCGAGCGTCGCGGCGCGCGGCGGGCGCACTGCCTTCCGTCGCTCGTTTCGATTAAACCCTCGGACCATTTCCCGTCGACTTGAAATAACTTATTTCGGGGGTCTTATAATTAAATTATGAGTATCCCTTTGGTGGGTTCGTGAGCTTAATAAAAGCGTAATAGTTATATTTCGGTGTAGGGTGGCTGCCTGGTTGCGCAATTATGGTGGCTGGAGACATTATTTACACCAAGGGCTTTGAAACTGCGGTTCGATGCACCTTTGGTAGTAAGCAGCGCCTTAGAAGAACTTTAATTGTGATAATAATGAGAAATGGGGCGGGTGATAATTACGTAACATACGTTTTTGCAATAAACACATTCGCAACTTCTTCTTGGAAGACAGACGTGCGACTAAACTATGGCCGCATAAATTAAATATCATTATAAAAAAATATATACATAATAATTTGTTTGCAGTTTTTTCTTCTTTTGATAAGTAGTTTCTCCGCAAAGGGCAAAGGTTAAAGAAGTACTTAATTAAAATCGCAGGTATAGTTTTCGTCGTACTTATGGCCAATCTAATACATTTTAGGGTCTAGGCAATTCTTATTTGAATAATTTATTTATTTTATCTATAATTTCTTACTCGTAGGTACAGTACAGGTATAATAGTACAGTACCGGTCGTATAGGTACTATTTAAAGCTTTTTTATTTTCCTATTCGATTGAAAGGTTTTGGTCATTTTATGTCCCTTACTTGGCAAGTTGCCACCAATAAGTTTACAGAACATTCAAAGCAAAATGTTTGAGAGGCACTGGTTTACACGATTGCGAGGGAACGCAGGATATGCGCTCGGGTTGTTTAATTTATGACCAGAAATGGCGTTTTGATAAAGCTATTGGTTTTGTGTAAATATACCTGTTTTTAACATAATATATTTTTGTCACGTTACATCATAAACATAAAAACATATCCGCATGTCGATTATTGTCGATCCGTCATGTGTCAGGTATAATATCTGTTACGTAGTTTTTCACTTATAAAAATCATACTGAACATCAATCAACTATTATTCGAAAAATATGCAAAATAGATTCAATACCTACCAGTATATTAAATTATATGATTAAAAGTCATTCTGAAAGTTTAAGTAATTTAGGATTAAACGTTAACAAATGAACGAGCTTTACAAGTTGTACCAGTGAGATGTAAAATTAACATCTTCGAGTTGTACTAAGTACTTTAATTGCCAACGCAACTAAATCGGATTACCACACAATGCCACATTCTTAACAAAAATAGGTTTTATGCATGTGATTTCTATGTTCGTAAATAAAATAGTAACGCCGTGTTGAATGCCATGCTTGGCCTAACTAAAGATCTTTTTACGGCAAAGGCGTTTTGTGAGCATTATTGTACATGCAAAATCTGTTTTGTTGTTATTGACTCCTCATCTTTGCGAACATTGTAATCGAAAAAAGTTAATTCCACTACACGAAAATGAGTAATTTTCTAATAATTGTGTTATGGAGAAAATATTTCATGGACTTCTAGATATATACATTCTAGA
This sequence comes from Hylaea fasciaria, assembly GCA_905147375.1. Taxonomy (NCBI): domain Eukaryota; kingdom Metazoa; phylum Arthropoda; class Insecta; order Lepidoptera; family Geometridae; genus Hylaea; species Hylaea fasciaria. Next base: position 7,692,132 of record LR990201.1, read on the forward strand.
TATATATATATAGGTAGGTATACCTTAATTTCCAAGCACTAACTGTAAAGGTACGCAAAATGTTTAGTTTCTGCTTCAGAGACAAAACTGCACTACGCGCGCAAAATACCTAATTTATTTTGCGTAAAAAGTTTAGGCAATTTTCTGTGACTTTTTGTTGAGTAGAATTTTGATGATCGGTGACGAAATACCGAAACTTTGATTATAGATACACAGCTATGCTCGGAGTTTCATTGCGCGATAAAAATCGAGGATATTCGCCAAAAAACTAAAGTTCACGACATAGCTCTCAGGGTTTGCAAGCTGAAGTAGCAATGGGCATGGGCAGGCCACATCGCTCGTAGAACTGACAACCGATTGGAAAGAAAGGTTCTAGAGTGGCGACCACGGACTGGAAGACGCAGTGTAGGTAGGCCTCCCACTAGATGGGCCGACGACAAAGTCGCAGGCAACCGGTGGATGCAAGTGGTAAATTGTCGTTCGGTGTGGCGGTCTAAGGAGGAGGCCAATGTTCAGCTGTGGACGTCTTCAGGCTGATGATGATGGTGATAATTATAAATATTATAATTATGCTAAAACATAGAAACTTTTATTTTGAGAATTTTGAGAAGCTCCGTTAAATATTCTTTACGCTTTTGTAGATAACAAACTAACAGGCCTTGATTACCTATCTATGTAATAATATCTGGATGACCGAGTTTTGCTCGGTATTTTTTTATTTTTTTTATAAATTGTGTTTTTTGGAAATTATATTTAAGTACGAATTACTAATAAAATGATAAAATATGAATAATTTTTCGATCTTACCAATAGAATAATAAAAAATATGAACTGGTTATTTAAAGAAAAAAATCATAAAAAACACGAATAAAATGACATTTTCTAAAAATGATTCCTAGCTAGATCGATTTATCGCCCCCGAAACCCCTATATACTGAATTTCATGAAAATCGTTGGAGCCGATTCCGAGATTCCAATTTTATATATATACAAGGTGTATCGGCAAGGTGTAGTAATATTGAAATGTGGGTATGTGTACCTGGTGATGAATCATTTGCCAGGGTACTAAAACCTGAAATCGATAATCTATTTTTTCACTCAAATTGACAAAATAACTAAATATTACAACCCTAACATGATACGGATGACGTCACGTTACGCCGGTCACACAACGCTTGCGCGATGCAGGATTTCTTAGAAACGGCCCTGGCGCCATCTAGTAATTTTTGGTGGAACTTTTACCACAACTTTAGTGTACAGTCTTACCCAACTTCTATGGTGCGTCGTGAATCTTCGTTCGCGCAGAAAATAAAGTATGGTCCGAAGATTAACGAAAGAATGCTTAACACTTACAATCAACCTAAGATCACTATTATAAGGTTCATAATACACTGCAGCTGTTAGTTCCATCTCACTCATGCCACGCGGCGATCGCTAAGATGGCGGGGCGGCTGCCGACCAATAGCGGTCAATAGCATTTCCCGCGCTTTGAAAATTCATCTTCTGCGCAGGTAGAACTGCGATGTGCAACAGCTGCAGTGTATTATAAACCTTATAATAGTGATCTTAGGTTGATTGTAAGTGTTAAGCATTCTTTCGTTAATCTTCGGACCATACTTTCTTTTCTGCGCGAACGAAGATTCACGACGCACCATAGAAGTTGGGTAAGACTGTACATGTTAGCCTATGCCTCAAGTTCACTGACATTGCCCAGCTGATAACTAGGGTTGAACGATGGTTAGTTTTGCAGTAAACTTTGACGTGTATTAATTCATTACCGTAACTACTTACAGATTTATAGTACCTCCAGACTACTTCGAAATATGTATGTGTATGCGTAGTTTCAGTTTTACTACACCTTGCTGTTACACCTTGTATATACAGGGTGTATCGGCAAGGTGTAGTAATATTGAAATGTGGGTATGTGTACCTGGTGATGAATCATTTGCCAGGGTACTAAAACCTGAAATCGATAATCGATTTTTTCACTCAAATTGACAAAATAACTAAATATTACAACCCTAACATGATACGGATGACGTCACGTTACGCCGGTCACACAACGCTTGCGCGATGCAGGATTTCTTAGAAACGGCCCTGGCGCCATCTAGTAATTTTTGGTGAACTTTTACCACAACTTTACTTCTACACCTAGTTTTGTTTGAGTAATGCCGCCGGCTAGAGGTGTACAGTCTTACCCAACTTATATGGTGCGTCGTGAATCTTCGTTCGCGCAGAAAATAAAGTATGGTCCGAAGATTAACGAAAGAATGCTTAACACTTACAATCAACCTAAGATCACTATTATAAGGTTCATAATACACTGCAGCTGTTAGTTCCATCTCACTCATGCCACGCGGCGATCGCTAAGATGGCGGGGCGGCTGCCGACCAATAGCGGTCAATAGCATTTCCCGCGCTTTGAAAATTCATCTTCTGCGCAGGTAGAACTGCGATGTGCAACAGCTGCAGTGTATTATGAACCTTATAATAGTGATCTTAGGTTGATTGTAAGTGTTAAGCATTCTTTCGTTAATCTTCGGACCATACTTTATTTTCTGCGCGAACGAAGATTCACGACGCACCATATAAGTTGGGTAAGACTGTACATGTTAGCCTATGCCTCAAGTTCACTGACATTGCCCAGCTGATAACTAGGGTTGAACGATGGTTAGTTTTGCAGTAAACTTTGACGTGTAATAATTCATTACCGTAACTACTTACAGATTTATAGTACCTCCAGACTACTTCGAAATATGTATGTGTATGCGTAGTTTCAGTATTACTACACCTTGCTGTTACACCTTGTATATACAGGGTGTATCGGCAAGGTGTAGTAATATTGAAATGTGGGTATGTGTACCTGGTGATGAATCATTTGCCAGGGTACTAAAACCTGAAATCGATAATCGATTTTTTCACTCAAATTGACAAAATAACTAAATATTACAACCCTAACATGATACGGATGACGTCACGTTACGCGGGTCACTGGCATTGAATTATTTCTGCCGCAAAGTGCCCCGCGGTCTTTGAACTTGCCGACAATATTTTAGGGTTCAGTATTGTAACAAAGTTGTAAGCCTCTAAAATTCATTTCAGATACTTACCGCCTTAGATAAGAATTTTGGTAGGTACATTACACGGAACAGATATCACTCAGCCGCCAAGAAATACTTTTGTCAGGTTGCATCTGTCCGGGTTGGTACAAATTGGTAAAAAAACATTATTTAAAAAACAAACGGGACCCTTAGTACATTTACGAATTCTTATTGACGGATTTGACGGCGTATCACATGTTAGTCTTTGCGTCAAGTTCACTGACATTGCCCAGCTGATAACTAGGGTCGAACGATGGTTAGTTTTGCAGTAAACTTTGACGTGTCTTAATTCATTACCGTGACTACTTACTGATTTAAAATACCTCCAGACTACTTCGAAATAAGTATATGTGTATGCATAGTTTCAGTATTACTACACCTTGCTGTTACACCTTGTATATATATATATATATATATACAAGAATTGCTCATTTAAAGATATAAGATATCTTGAAATATAAAGCAAATGAAACAGCGCAGTGATTTCATGATTTGTACATTTTCTCCACGGAATCGGTTCACCTCGTAGGTAGGAGCATATATATACAATAAGCAAGTGTTATTCCGGCATCCAATCAAATTTCGAGCCAGGCCCAGGGGATATTTTTGTGTTATATGAAGAAGGGTGCTTATTTATCTGACTACTGTGCGGTTTTCTTTTAAGAATTTCAATTATAGAGTTTGCAGGCCGCCTGCCCCTGGAACGTACAGTGAAAAAATAATCCTTGAGAGTAATGATTGCCACTGAGCTAGGTCGGTATCTGTAGCAAAGATTCAGGCTTCATAGTCAATGGTATATAGGTGCAGCAAATACACAAGCTTTTAAGAGCACTGCATAGAGTTCTTTTATTGTATAGGTACTATATTTGTACTTTACGAGTATACTGCCAACTTGTACAAATCGTATGAGATGACATATTTTAAATACAATAGAAAATACTCAAATTAATGTGATGCACTTTTGTCAAATATTATACATACCACCTACCTGTTATAGTGCACTCATTACAGTATAAAATTTAATAAATTAATCAAAGTTTCACGAACTTTCCATGTTCATAAGCTATGCAATGATAAAATTGTATCCAAACTAAATATCATTACTAGGTATGTACCTACTCAAACGAAATGGTGTGTTGATATGTTGTATTATTATATTGTTGCACAAGAAACTTCAAAAGATCACTTCCTAGACCAGCAATTCAGCGCAGAAATTCTAAAGGGACAGATGTCAGCACACACAACATTATATTACGCTCCGACAGCAAATATATTTTGTAATAACTCAACGTAACACTAACAAGAACTAACCCCTTGGCTCCGCCGTGCCAAATTGACAAAATTTATGCAAGTGTTCGCTGTTACAACCCCTGCTATAATCCCTCGCACGTCAAATGTCATAATTAGAGGGGTGCTAGGATATGAATGTTTCAAAGTCATTTAGAAATTGAATTGTAAAGTGCATCATCATCAAAATAAATATGATAAACAACAGTTATTGCATTTTGCTTGTGAAAAATTGGTTGTCATAAATTATAAATAATTCATAATATTTATTTGGAGCTGAAGTTGTCCTAACTCACAATAAGTCATCAAAAACTTAATAAAATCCTTTTTATTATGCATTATTTAGTCATAATTTCAGTAAGTTCATGATTTATTTAAGCTGACACTTAAAACCGGAAGAGCCTGCAAAAGTCGGTAAAGGCTGTAAAAACAATTTAAGTGCTTCAGTGAAACGAAACATTGAATTGAAACGCGTAAAAAGTCGCATGAAAGAATGTGATAACTATGAAGATAGGAATATTAACTTAAATATTTTTAAATAAAAATAAAAATGAGTTTTCTAACGGGGAACGTGGTGCCCCCGAAACTTTGTTGTTATATTACCAATTTTATTATGAAATACTATGTTAAATGGTAGGAACTTAATTAATACCTGTTCTAAAATCGATTATACCAAAAAAGACTTGAGTTACAAACAATTGTATGAAGTTACATTTGAATATAACAGCCACGTCTGAAAAATTAGGTTTGATTATTTAAAAATAGAAATTATCGGTGTTTGGTAGTTTCAGTTTCGAACATGTGCTTTTGTTATTTTTCAGGCGGACATTGTAGTGTCGGGCTTAGTCATTTTTAATTTCATCATTAATTACATTTTAATTCCTTCGCCGGAAGATCATGCTCATTTTGTGCAAGCCCCGTTTAGATCACAAGAGTGTTGTGCCGCTATTGTACCAGTTCAATATCAGTATCAGATCTCTTGTTGTCATCGCCACATACTTTCCCTTGCATTGTTTATAATTTGAAGTTATTTAAAACTAGCTGTTTCCCGCAAAATCCGTACGAGTGGACTATCACATTGTGTGACGTCATTGTGACAACTCCAACTCGATTTCCATAGCCCGTGGATCATACGGGCTCAGCAATGTTGGTTTCGATACTCGTTTTTTAGCACAACTGCTTATTAAATATACGGGAATTTGAAAATATTATTGTATTATAACATGTAACACTGAAAAGGACGAATGGATGTACACTTTAAAGCAAAGAGTAAGTAAGTACCTAAAGTAATATATACGGGACTTGAAAGGTGCAATCCTTGAACCTAAAAGTACCTAGGCAACACCGCCGGGTTCGACTAGACATTATTATTTTTGATACGCCCATCACCAAAGAACACAATATTATAAATTCTGATATTTGCCTAACAAAAGGAGCTTTGTTAGCTTTGGAGAGGTATACAATATCTCTATAGGGCTGCCAGCTACCGGTTTAACCAGGACTTATCTATTATTATAAAACCTAGCTAAGTAGGTATCTATTATTATAATAGAATTAGGGAATTACCTACCTGATCCCCCCTTTGGTGGCAGTTTTAGGATTGTCACTTTTAATTCTTGATGTGACTCACTCTTATCCTGTGACTCAAGAAATGTGAAACCTCTACAAACATAATATTATTATGTTATATATTTCTTTCCACCTTTCTTGTAACGCTAACCTCACTTTGACTTTAATTTGTAGTACAAAATTATCGTCCGAAATTCATTCGATTCATTACGAGTGATTTTATTTCCAAAACGCTATTATGTTTTATTACTAAATAATCCAGTCAGTATATAGGTACGGGGTTTTATGACATATCAAAAGGTGTTCGATTGTTAGGTCTCTCGTAATATGATATTATTAATTATCTATATTTTTGGACGGACCAAAGCTATTAATCGGTCTCTACTAACTTTTCTCTTGTAAAGTGTCGCGTCGCGTCGTAGAAACTCCACCTAGCGGATGACAACCCTAGCTACTTATACCAAAACAATAAGCTTTGTTTCAGAATGAGTAAATAAAAGCATGTTCGATATCTTGTATTTACCGCGTGAACCCGATCTCAAGATATAGGTTTATTTTTTACTATCTAAGATTCCGCTACCATATGAACCTATTTCCAGTACTTACCTAGATAAGAAAATGGGTTAAGACGATGAAGAGATCTGAATACGCTTCATTTCAACTTAATTTACGATAAACCCTATTCCTACTTGGCAAGGTGGAAAACATATATAATACAATATGTTAATTTTGATCATATACTTACTTTCCACTTAGTATAAGGTAACTACGTAGTTTCAGAAACACCATTATTATCTGGATAGAAAAAAATCCAAATTAAAGTCCTTGAATGAACATCGCCCTAATTTATGGAATAATATTTTATAAAGCTAGGTGTGTGTGCCATTATACCAGGGCATTGAATACCTATTAATACTCTGGCGCAATAATATAGGGACCTAAGTACTACGCCTAACATACCACCAGCGCACTGTCATACGTATAAACCTTTGAAACGAGAAAACTGCAAAGCAATTTAACCTATAGGTACTTGCAAAACTTAATTGGTAATAGATCGTTTTTTTCTATAACCCCTGAAGCAATGTCTATAATATAAGTTTTCTAAGTCCATTGTTCCCTTCAAAAGATAGGGACGAAATAAAATTTGGGTTGCTCATCTGAAGCGCACACGACTGCCTCGGCTCCCCTCGCTTTTTACCCTAATGATTGGTTAGGCAGGGGTTTTCCATCCCATTGTTTGTTTTATAGGATATTGCAATTGTTATAGTTCACATGAGATATGGTTTCTCGCATCAACATATTGATATTTTTGAACTGCGTCTTGTCGACTATAGTTTTATCTTTTATTTGAAGGTATTAGACCAATTTACAGACACCTATACCTTTCTATCATACAAAATTAGTAAGCCCACATCATTATGATAATCTGCTAGAAACTAGTAGGTATACTTATTATAAAATAAATGACACCTCTACTCGTATATACAATATTGTGAAACATTTATAAAACGTTTCAGATTTCAGAATTCATTGTGGATTCAACACACTGTTTAAGCCTTCCATTCCACAAATAAAGTTTAAACAATAAATCCAAAACATTAGCAGTTGAAGCTGCTAATGTTTAAACTTTCGTTGATTAAAACACGCGTCTACCTGCGAAGGAGCTTTATACTTGCCCGTTGTAACCGATTACAAAATGAAGAGGTTCTCAAGTTTTCGTGAAGCATACTCTGGTATGGAAGTAGGTACTTAGGTATAGTGATTTGGATCGTTTTATAACATTGTTCGTAACAAATGTGTTAACGATGTGATTGTAAACCTATGCGGATCCATAGTTATCTAATATACGTCACGAAGGTACAAATACAAATATTTGTGTGATCCTCAGATATTTGTTTCTGGTCTGGGTGTTATGTGTAGATAATTATATGACATTATATGTCTAAACGGTATACCTACCCACTACACAGGATTAATCCTAGTGTAGGGTTATGCTTTATTAAAAAAAAAAAACAAATAGCAGATTTCTCATCATTGATAAAGCCATTGACTGCTAGTAACATTTTCGCGTTAATAATCTTATTGTATCATGCGCATTTTATACCCCGTTATTGGCTCAACTGTTGAAACATAATTTACTTTAAAAAATGGAATAGAGGAGAGGTCCAAGTTGTACGATTGGGTTTTATACCAGTAATTTAATCAATCAGGTAGGTACCTAGTCACGGAACAGCTCTAAACAATTATTTGAGAAAGATACTTAGATACTACCTACTCCTCTAATTATACCTACCAAGTCATATCTGAGCCTTCTCTACTTTATATATCATAACAAAGGAAGCCATACTTATCCGTTTAACTGTCGTTTTTCCGGAACTGTCGTAAAAAAAAACAGGCAACAAACACAACGTGCGAACCTCAATATCAATTCCTTGTTTGTCTGGAAATCAATGAAGCACCGTAAATAAATTCGTAATTCGCGCGCGTCGCCCGCGGAGCGTTATCAATAGCCCCAGCCCCTGAGGGGACTATTCTCTACGAAACACCACAACGTCTAAATTGCCTCTAGCAACGCGTAAAAAGCAATGAAAGCGTTTTCACATGACCAGTTTTCATTTCACCCACACCCCGACGAGAGCGAGATCCCTAAGGAATTTCAACTAGTAGGTATCTGCACTCCCTAATAATGCCGGAGGGATACAATCCAATGCATTCTCCTTCATTCGTATTTTATCGGACCCTCAAAGAAAAAACTAACATTTTATTTCGGAGAGCGTAGACTAATCGCGAGGAAAACCAAATATTGATCTTACCCTTTAAACGGCTTGGAGCTTAGAGGGGACAGTCAAGATAGACTAGAAATAAGTATGTATGTATAGGAAGGTTACTTACATAGTTTACCTGTTATCGAAACTGAGTGATATTAGGTAATATATTAGGTGGAATCTTCGCATAACCTCAATGTTGGGTAAACATTTTCATCTTCTAGGTACATAAGTAAATATTATTATAGGAGTATGGATATGTGTACATGACCACATCGAGTAAGTTTGCATGTAGGAACTAGGATAGGAAAATCCCTAAAGAAACCTACGAGAAATAATATCAAGGTATACTAAGTAACTCTACACTTCGTATAATATACTTCTTGTTAGGTAGGTACTCCTCTCTATGCATGGTTGTCTGGAAGAGATCGCTTTGAGCATAGTACCGCCCATTATGACACTCATTGTTATTAAATTTATTGCTCCAGGTATAGCTTTTATTTTTTTTTGTTCTAAACAAAGACACGACGCATATCCATACCTATATAAATAAATAAAAGTATATATTACCTACTTACTAACATACAGAGTTTCATTCGCATTTTTATTTTCAAAATTAACTGGAGTTTTGGCGGGAATCCGATAGTGAGACGTTGTTGGTTTAGTATTATTAGCTCAAACTTGTGTTTCTTCGAGTGTTAATGTGTAATATTGGTGGAATATTAACCATTAAGTGTTCGTTAACGTGCACGAGTGTAGGCGAATGATAGAAACTCAAAAAACGTATCATTTCGCATTTTTTCCATTTTTCCCAGGAAGTTTCAATAAAGCATCCACTACTTTACTGAATCGTGACTGACGATGTAAATAATTGACTTGACTACTTGACCACGATTGCTATAACATTGCTGTGACTTTCTTAATGTGAAATTAAGAAATACTTAAAATAAAATACTTGACACTGGCTATATGCACAAACCGTGCGAAGCCATAACTAAAACAAAAAAAATTAACTGTCATTTTAAATTTAATTTATGTGTCTTTTTGGCAGGATTGAAGGGGTTGCCATATCTCGTAGTTTTGATTTCAACCTATCACATGAGATTGTTTCAGTACTTCGCAGAGACTTATGTTTATCTTATATCTTTAAATCTTATCTTATCTTATATCTTTAAATGAGCAATTCTTGTATATATATATATGTCGGGGGAGGACCCAGGGGATCCGGATCGTCGACGTTGGGATCCATAGTTGTGAGCGCTAACGGCTTTAATTAAAACACTACTCACTGCCTTGAATCACTATTTAATGTCAGATTACACAGATAAGGTATGTACAACGGTCGGAGTCGAGAACACGTGGTATTCCCGGCGTGCGCGTGCGACACGACCGGCCCGCTCGATAATTCTCGCCGAACTGCCAATCGCCGCTACCTTCACACCGCACGCCGATTACACCCGAGCGTCGACCAGCCAATCAACATCTTCTTTGGTTTTTACGCTCGACGTGCCTCGTCTCCGACACGGCCATTCTGACCTGTCATTCGTCCCCGTATGACGTCTCTGTAACAAAACAAGGGGCCAGACTAGCTTATCCATCGCCACTCAATCTTCCTTGCAAACACATTAGGGGCTTAAGAAGATTACAAAGATCATAATATAACTTGGGGCTTTATTACGAAATAACTCAAACTCTGTGTCTCTTACAACAATTACATTACCGACAAATCACCTGAAAACCAAATCTCTTCTCTGTCTAAGTACGTCAATTCTTAATCCAGGTGCATCGTTATTGGCTCTACCATACTACACAAAAACAGCGCTGACAGACAACAATGCTGTCACTTAGCCAATGACAGTCAAACCCCCAGTACTTAACCAGTACTCTGCAACTATCGCTTCTCCAGCGATAGCGACGCTCTAGCGCTTAACCAGCGCTCTGCAACTATCGCTTCTCCAGCGATAGCGATGCTCTAGCACTTAACCAGTGCTCTGCAACTATCGCTTCTCCAGCAATAGCGACGCTCTAGCGCTTAACCAGAACTCTGCAACTATCACTTTCCCAGCGATAGCGACGCCATAGCACTTAACCAGCACTAACAAGACAGTACAGTAGAGTCAATCAGCCCGATACAAATTAAAAAGTCTCAATTATCCTCCGTAGTCTTCCTCTACAGATTCCGTATCGACATCAAACGGAACATGGTTTTCAGGCATTCGTCTCAAACGGTCATGCGGGTATTTGTAGGTCCTATTTCCAGTTACAGCTTTCATTACGTACCTGTCACCATCTAGTACTTCTACAATTTTAAGCGGACCTCTATATTTTGGATCTAATTTTGTTTGGTTCCGTTCCTCATTCTTTAAAAGGACATAATCGCCAACTAGGAACTTATCAAGCTTGGCTTTATTGCGATCAAACCTATCTTTATCATACGTTGCGTTTTTCTCAATATTCTCTACAGCCAACGCTCTAACTGCATTCAAGTCAACTTCAGGTTCAGTACTTTCAGCAAACATCAAATTTAACGGTCGCGCCACTCTACCTATCATTAATTCTAAGGGACTACATTTTGTAACGCGGTTGGTAGTGCAATTCAGAGCCAATTGAACTTGAGGCAAAGCATCTTGCCATGACCTATCACCACTAACCTCGACAGCTGTCAACAAGTTCTTTAACGTACCCATAACTCTCTCCACTTGGCCATTAGCTCGTGCGCTACCAGTGGCAATTAAGTGAAGTGCAATGTTATGAGACTGGCAATATTCACGAAAAGATGAGCTAGCGAAACATCGACCTTGGTCTGCAATTATGCGCGTCGGAGCACCAAATAGCGACACGGCTTCTTCTACGGCCCTAACGCTACTAGCAGCGTCAATGTTAGTAGAGTGATGCAATAGAACATACTTAGTAAATGCATCGATCAGGACAAATGCATACTCCTTTCTATCGTTTTTCCCACTGAGCTTTCCCGTAGCATCGACGTGAACAGTGTGCCATGGGATGGGAACTTTTGGGATGGGATGTAGCTCGACTTGAACTTTGCCGGATTGAGATTTTGACACTCTACATGTAACACAGTTTTCTACAAACTTCCTCACGAACTTGGACATGTTTTCAAACCAGTACATATCATAAAGTTTTTCAACGGTCTTATCCCAGCCGTGGTGCATTAATGCTTCATGTGTAGAGCTTATGACTGACCACTGTAAAGACCTAGGTAGTATAGGCAAGCAACGAGTTTTACCGTTTCGCTGAACTTTTCTGTGAAGGACGCCTGAACGAAATTCGTAAGTTTTCGCTACGTCGTGATCGAGACGAGCCTCATGCAAGTCCTGTGAAAGCTTTTGAATTTCTTTATCTCTTTGTTGTTCAGCGGAAAGCCATTCGCGGCTGAGATTGGTAACATCTACACGCTTTCGCTGTACAGTTTGTGAATACTGACTTTTTGGAGGCTGTTCCATACTCTGGAAACTATTGCTGCTCTCAGGCTGCTCAGGGAGGGGATTCCTTGAAAAGAAATCCGCGTGGGCCATATGTTTGCCGTTTCGATGAATGATCTCAAAATCAAACGCTTGAAGAAAAGCCCACCATCTGTGCACCCTGGGAGTGAGATCCAGCTTTTTGCGGGTTGACTGTAAAGAGTTACAGTCCGTGACTACGGTGAAATGCCTGCCGTGAAGATAATGCCTAAAATGCCTGACTGCTTTAACAACAGCAAGAGTCTCAAGCTCGTAAGAGTGATATCTTGACTCTGCTGGTGTTGTGCGCTTACTAAAATAGGCAACTACATGAGCTCTACCATCCTTTTTCTGCATCAATATTGCACCGTAGCCCACCGAACTTGCATCAGTGTGCAACTCTATCGGACAATTGGGGTCAAAAATCATTAACACCGGAGCATTAGTCAAAGACGTTATTATTTTCTTTCTAATCTTTTCATGAACCGGTTTCCATTCGACATTGCCTTTAGACGAGCCTATAAGAGAATTTAGTGGAGCCATAACTTCGCCAAATTTGTGAACAAATTGCCTAAAATAGGAAGCTAGTCCTATGAACTGACGCAATTGAGTTACTGTTTGCGGCGGAGGTAAATCAACTAACGACTCTATCTTCTTGTGGTTCGGTCTAATCTCACCACGACTAACTTCGAATCCTAAATATTCGACTCGCGTTTTGAGGAAGGAACACTTGTCAATATTAAAAGAGAACCCCTTTTTCGTCAATACTTGTAAAACCGTATGTAGAGCCTGCTCTGCATCGGAAGCTACGATTAAAATGTCATCCATGTAGACCACCACGTAAGTATTTGCAAGCTCTCCCAGAGCTTTAGTGACCGCACGCTGAAAAACTGACGGCGCGTTACGAAGTCCGAAGGGCATCGTAAGATATTCGTACTGACCGTCGGGCGTGACGAATGCTGTACGCTCTACAGAACTTGACTCTACGGGAATTTGGTGAAATCCGCTCGCCATATCTAGTGTTGTAAAGAAGTGCGCCCCATGCAACCGGTTAATTTGGTCTGAGATAAGCGGCAACGGGAAGCGATCGGGTATAGTGTTATCATTTAGCTCTCGGTAATCGACACACATGCGGTCTGTGCCATTCTTCTTTTTAACTAACAAAATGGGGCTTGCGAAGGGCGAACAGCTTGGGCGTATGACATTTGCAGACAGAAGCTCGTCGACCTTGTCACGCACTATTTGCCTTTCGCTTGGACTCAGCCTGTAAGGGCGTCGGCAAACCGTTTTATTTGGGTCTTTTAGCCTGATTTCCATCGGGTCTGTTTCAGCTGGTGAGCTGGGAGTCCCGCGAATGAAGTGTCTCTTGTTATCATTAAGAAGAGAAAACAACTGTGACTTATATTCTAGAGGACAATCAGTATCCAATTTAGAAGATATTTCACATGACTCTAGAAAGTTTTCTAAATTTGTCTGCTTACTCTTATCGACAGACTCTATCAACGGGCTTATTGTAGACTCTACCGTCGACTCTACTGATGACTCTACTGAAGACTCTACCGACGACTCTACTGATGACTCTACTGAAGACTCTACCGACGACTCTACTGATGACTCTACTGAAGACTCTACCGACGACTCTACCGATGACTCCCCATTTAAACCTGTAGTTACCTCTGTCTGTTCATCTGCTACTAGGGTAATTTGTTTAGGAGTCACTGCATGAAAAGTTAACGTTTCAGTAGTCATATTAACTACTAAACCTTGGCTCAAAATTTCACGACCAACCATGAAGTCATGCAATAAGAATCTGTCGGGCAACACATGAAACTTAATATCTAGAGTTACGTCGTCAATCTTTACTGCAGCTAGAATTTGATGGTTACTTTCAACACTAGTTTGCCCAATACCAGTCATTACTACGGTATCATAATAATGCTTGCCGTTCAATTTAGGTGCTAGTGACAACTTCACTAACGAACATTCAGCACCAGAGTCATAATGAAATGTAAAGGACTGACCAGAATTTACGAAACGACCAGAAGGCGTGCTAACTGTGCACATGTCCACCCGCTTCTCCGCTGCAGCACTGGAGCTCCCGGCGCCAACTTCTAATCCTGGCTTGTAAGATCGCAGTGGACACCTTGATGCGTAGTGCCCCACGTGACCGCAATTGTAACATGAGTTCGGCGATGTACTCGTTATCGTTGCCCGACCTTTACTATAATGCTGCTCATTAGAAATGCTCGGCTTGGCAGTTTTCTTCAAAGTATCTGCTTCTGTCCGACATGTCAATGCCTTGTGGCCTAATTTTCCACATCGAAAACATTTAAAAGGTTGAGATGACGTCATGGGCTTAAATCTCTTCACATCTCCTGCATCACGCTCACCGTATCCAGACTTCCGCCCATGTCATACCCGGAAATGATATTAGCGATAGCCATGACGACGCTTGACCTTTGAGTGCGCGACTGAGCGCGATCATAAGCGATGACCCGCGTAGAGGATTATCCGCCATGCACATGTCAGCCGTAGATATCCATGATCTTGCATCCACGTTGTCCTTATCGGGATTAAATTCCGGTAACTTTATTGTATTGTTCCCAGAAGAACTGTTCATCGCGTTTAATAGCGCCATTAAATTTTGGTTTTGCTGCTCCAGCAGCATTCTCCATTTACGACTGTCATCATCTTCTTGCTGATGGGTTCTTTGTCTCACTTCTGATGTCGGGGGAGGACCCAGGGGATCCGGATCGTCGACGTTGGGATCCATAGTTGTGAGCGCTAACGGCTTTAATTAAAACACTACTCACTGCCTTGAATCACTATTTAATGTCAGATTACACAGATAAGGTATGTACAACGGTCGGAGTCGAGAACACGTGGTATTCCCGGCGTGCGCGTGCGACACGACCGGCCCGCTCGATAATTCTCGCCGAACTGCCAATCGCCGCTACCTTCACACCGCACGCCGATTACACCCGAGCGTCGACCAGCCAATCAACATCTTCTTTGGTTTTTACGCTCGACGTGCCTCGTCTCCGACATATATATACAAGATATATATATATATAATTGGAATCTCGGAATCGACTCCAACGATTTTCATGAAATTTAGTATATACGGGGTTTCGGGGGCGATAAATCGATCTAGCTAGGAATCATTTTTAGAAAATGACATTTTATTCGTGTTTTATCAACTTAAGCATAAACTTGGAAGAAAAATAACAAAAAGGAGGCGTTTGAGTATTCCCAATTTAAACTGAAAAATATGACTCTTCCTGACATCTATTGGCGAATAATAAACCTACTACTTTTTTATCCAAAAAAAAAACAATTTATAAAAAAAATTAAAAATACCGAGCAAAGCTCGGTGATCCAACTGGTATTACTTTATATGCCTTCGCCGCCGCTATTTAAGTTAAAACTGGTTGCTGAGTAAGTAGTTCAACAATAAGTGAACGTTTTAAGTTCTTTCTACGGTTTCGCTGGTTCATACCTGTTGAATGCTAAGTAGGTATTGTAACAGTATAATATACCCATGCACAGAACATGAAATATGTTTATTCCCGCATATTTAATTTATGTTATCCTGCGGGCACTTTTTCTGAAGTTTATGCAAATATAAAAATGACAAAAAGCACCATTCCAAAAAAATACATTACGTTTTCACCAGATAGTTCTAATATTTTTGCGTTTTCCTGGGATAAGAATATCCTTTTGTTTCAGTAGTCTATTATACTCATACCTTCACTATTTGATCTGAGAATTCAACAAAATCAATTAAGCTATTTACTTGTGAAAGCGACGCAAATAAATAGGTATAACTAAAGTAGGGCCTACATAGATCAAGATCGTATATATAACAAATACTTTCAGCTTTCAGGAAGTAGGAACTTAGGTATTTTATGCAAATATTTGAATTCTAACCCTCGCAATGCTAATGATGGTATAATATGTAGGTTGTAAGTTGCTGGTAAGACATACATTTACCTATACTCATAACGCTACAATGAAACGATCTAATGAACCTAGGTACCAACAACTTACTTTCATACATTATTATTCCATTATAAATAACTGTTGCCTTATTCAATATTCATCTACGCTACGCCCCTTCCTAAAACACATGATGATGGGCACGTAAGTGTGTGGGAATAAATATAAAACATTACTGAATTTGTGAATTCCAGAGGCAAGTTAAGACACTAAGGTCCACAGACACTTTTTCATACAAATACGAATTGAGACGCGCGAAAATGATGAAAAATTAATGAGGTTAAAGTAAGCCGCCTTGTACTCCTTTCAAAACAGCCAAGATATAAAATATTTACTGGATGTTCTCAGTGGACGTTTGATGTTTAGATTACCTATCAGATCTACTTAACTGAGGTGCTTTTGTTGTCGGTTTGTTATTTTGATAGTTTATTTGCGTAGAATTTTAGTCGCCGCCGGTATCAAAACACCTCCTCACTCTCACTCACTCACAATATCACATATTGGCGTTATACCGTTGGTACGTAGGTAATACTTGTTGCTTAGTTTGATCGTAGTAGATACGCCGCGCAGAGGCACGGATGGTCCGTATATGCGAAGTATTTAGATCATACATAGTCAGAATATTGCCAATAATGAATTGTTATACGACCCGTGGCTTTACACGCGGTGTTACCGTTTTCCACGAAGCCAGCCACGGTTTGGGTTGCTGGAAGTTATATGTTTCTAACATCAGTCTCATCTCATGTCGGTTTACACGGAAGCAGAATCAATAATCGTGTCTCCTTACGCCGGAACTCCAGACACAACCAAGCCTATTATATTGCGCCACGACTTTTTTGCCAACTAAATAGTACCTACCTATCTAGCGACTGAACCAATATACTTTTAACTACCAAGGCTCTGATAAGAGTACTTCGCGATTCTGAAAACCAGACTACTGTCTAGTCGAGTAATGTCGGTATTCTACGGAATATGGAAACCACAGGAAGTAATGCATAACCTGTTGGTGACAGCTCTCTCTGCGTACAGGATGCCGCTCGGTTCTGTTTTCTATTTAGGATTGAATCGAGTTACTCTGCATCTCAGCAGCAGGTCTTCTCCGTATAAATTTTGAGAGGGTCGCAGTTGTTTGTTTCGTTCAGCTGTGGCCACTATCTCCGTAAACTAATTATTTAAGTACTTACCTAAGAGATCTACGTGCTGATACACTAGAACTAGTCTAATGAACTTCGAAGGAATCCGTCACGTATGTAGTCGCTACTACTCATGTTTATTACCTATTAGGTACTTATTTTTACTATGTACTTAATACAATTTGAGTTCATACTTGATTTAACTACATTAGATAATTAAAACAATTAGTAACTACCTCAAAGTATGTCACTTACTTGGTTCAAGTCCATCTAGAAGTCAAGTCTACTTGCGATAGGATATGAAAAACTATGACGTGAATGAAATTTTTCAGGCATCGTTAAGTATTATACTCGTATTATCAAGGCTTTCAGTTGATTAGTTCAGTTTTAGGATTGAGAAACTGGAAGGAATTCCAGTATCAAGAGATTGTTGCCTCTTCCGAATACTTTACATCGAAACCCAAAACGGGCCCCTCTTTGGTGTCCCGAGGGAGGAATTACCAACATAGAGGGGTGGCTCTCGGCATAAGATAGAAGGCACGTGGTCTTCGGTACATATAATATTATATGCATTATCTTAGATACACAAATTGGTATAACGTGGGGAAAACTTCATCTGATAACATACTCATATTTTTCTATGCTACCCGTATTTTCTCGAGTTACGTAAGGGGCCCGTTATGATGAATTTTGACAAGTTAGCAAGATGGATATTTATGTTTCTTTGATACTTCCTGTTTTATTATTTGAATGTAGGAAAGTGTAGGTAGTGTTTCCTACATCTTTATGCGGACCCTTTCCCTTTAGTTTTACTGTATGGTTGGTTTGTGGTTTGGGCACAGTGGCGTTCCAATTTAGCAAACTAAAGTTTGCGTATAACATTGAAATAATGATGTCAACGTGCTGCACTGCAGTGTAATCTGATAATAAAATATTACTATTTCTCGGATTAGATTACACACAGTAAAGTAGGTACTGGCACAAGATATAGTACTGCCTGCCTACGCGCATCTACAGGCTATTAACTCGTTTGCCTTTTAATTTGTTACAGACCTAATTTCAATGTATGTATATGTATGTATATGACTATATTGTGTTGCGGTGTATCGTAGTCATTGTTGATAATTTAGCTGGATACGAAATTTGATTGCAGTTAAAATATACAGGCACAGAGTTTGGCTTACTAAATTCCTTGTCTTTCACCCTATTAGAAAGTCTGTGTAAATAAAGCTGTTAATTAACACGCTATTTCAGGAAAATTATGATAAACTTTAGAAGAAGCCAGCGACTTGCTTTAAACGGAAGCTTTATACCTAATGAAGTGACTTGTGTACAATCAACCTAACCTACCTAATAACGTGTATGATATCTAGTCTCTTGCTTGTAAGTTTTATTTGAACACATTTTTATAAATATCGAGCATTAGAACAAACTTATTACCGCTGATTGTGCGCATGAATTACATAGCTTTCAGTCTATGCTGTTCAAACAAACATTATGCAAATAGGTATTTAGATAAATGGCTAT
The DNA here is from genome assembly GCA_905147375.1 of Hylaea fasciaria. Classification (NCBI taxonomy): domain Eukaryota; kingdom Metazoa; phylum Arthropoda; class Insecta; order Lepidoptera; family Geometridae; genus Hylaea; species Hylaea fasciaria. Next base: position 7,710,973 of record LR990201.1, read on the forward strand.
TTGCAAAGTTCTATCCAGCGTCCTGATAACAAAAACAGTTTATTGTCTTTAATTCCGTAACAAAATTTCGCTGTACAGTAAAATGTAGATTTTATTAATTTAATGACATTAAAAGTACCTACTTAATCTAAACCTTTAACAACTTTGGTTATAAAACTTTTGTTGTGGTTGTTTACTGTTAAAATTATAAAATATTTGATCGCCTATATAATAATATGCCACGCTATATAGGTATATATATACTTACGCATTCATACGCATATAAGTCTAGACCCTAGAAAAACGAGTAGGTTACGAGATCCAGGAAATATTCGAAACACTCCGCATGACTGTGACGGATTTTCTGCTAGGCCAAGTCTAATGAATTATTTAATGAACTTTGGATTACTTGATGAAGATCGGCTGTTGGTTGACCACACGGCGTGAATATTTTATGTGAGAATACACTTACAACTCTGGGAAATCAAACATAGAAGAGAAGTTGAGGAATACTATGGATAGATTAGATATACCTACTGCTAATATAGTTTCAGTATAAAAGTTTATACTAACTTTCCGTCTATCGTGGAGAGGATAGGGGCACAACGTTAGAAGACACAAGTTCACAATGTTTTCCTATACCCACATACACATGCTCTATGCTATGCTATGCTATGCATAACTATCTACTTGTAGCTCGAAGGGTCTACCTGTTTTGTAAAGATCAATGTGATAGTTTAACATTTACGCTATGTTGCTCTAAGTATAACAATACATACATCTATGGCGACGCGACCATGTCTATCTTGCCCGATGAATATTTAGTTAGTCCTCGCAACTGTTTTACGACGTCGTTTTGCAAATCGACGAATAAATCACAAGTTTATCGTATCTGTAAAATTCGGTTTCCGGCTTGTAGTTCAAAGTCCCGGGTTACGTTTTAATTAAGTTCAGTCATGCAATGGTTACGCGGCTCTGTCGTATCGCAGACTGATGATAAACTTCTTATCTATATTTTGATAAAACAATACCGAGTCAGCTCTTACTGTTTACAACGAGTATTAGTGCACACGTCTGGGCCTAACAGACTGACCTAATATAATTTTATGTAAAATCATATTATTAGGCACCTCTGTCAGTCGCCTAAACCAGTTGAGTTGGATAAGCATTGGGCAACATTTGGTACCACATAACAAAATGCACTGGCGATCGCTCTGTTGCTCATCACAAAAATCCTTTAGTGTTACCACTACCACTGCTGCGTGAGTACGAGTATATAATAAGATACCTATTCTAATAATAGATTCAATTAAAATAATAAATTCATCGTTTTGAGGGTTAAATTGACTTTCCGATAAGTTGAGCAGGTAAAGAAAATTATACTTCCTAAAATAGGTACAAGAATTAGGTCAGCCTCCGGCTCCATTTACATACAAGATTAAGTCAAGCTTGGTTTTATCTCTCAATCATGGGCGTTCATTGGAAATTAGATCGGTTAGGTACTTACCTACTTCACCTGCGAAGACCACTAACGACTCAAGCTTTGAATCTAATAATATATTGACGTCGAGTAACCTATCAAATGTTTGCAAGACGATATCACTTTGCATCGCATCGAGAACACAAGGACTTTGCCGTCTTTTTAAACTTATCTGAATTTCAATGCCTTCTACAATTATGAATAAAAACTAATAAATAATTATTGTTGTGGCCCCAGACGGCACGCTCATGGTTCTACCTTGGTAGCAGTTCATCTGAATATCAAGCAAGTGTTACTCTTGAACGTTTCATTTTGGTTGTATTTAGTCATAGGTACTAAACTACTGCTCGGGCAATGGTTTATATATTATGTACCGAACAGTATATATACCTACCTAGGTTTAGTGTAACCATAGTGGAAATAAATTATATTGGTTGACTATTTTTTTTGTATGGTTCCTAAATACCATAACAAAATAATGTTGTTTCATAAACTACGAGGACTAACGGACTTCTATTAGCTTCTTGTGAATACCTACCATTTCTCTGGATTTATCCCTCATTCGTCCCACCACGGAAGTTCGTCCTACAAGCGCCCCACATGAAATATCTACGTCCCACATCGTACGCCATGTTCGTCCCATATAATATTTTATATGCCTACCATTTACTTTTGACAACTTACAAGTGACTTACAAGTGACAAGTCTGAACACAAACAACAAGCTGTCGAATAAGAAAGTGTTTTACCAATATTGGACCGTTTTATTTACATAAAAATGCGAAGACGTGATAAAGTGGACATTTTCCTCCTATGCCACCTACTGACTTTACCAATACCAATGTAGAAAGAAAGCAAAACGAAAATGCAAACTCTACAAATAAGAGTAAGCTCTATTTTCAGCACAGAACAAGCGAATGATAAATAATGTAAATAATATGTAATGTAAGCACAGTTGCCCCCTGGCCGCGATACAAAATATAGTGTAGCTAGCTTATCAGAATTTGAAAATGGGTATCGGCGCTAATACTACAATGACATACTGAATATAATAATATGTATTACCTACCTGAGCATAGATATCTATTTTAATAGGTAGGTATTTATACCTACTCAAACTGCGGATATTCAAACAAAACTGCAGTCTGAAACGTTCGGAAATGGATTCCTTCAACTAATTTTGCGTATTTTAGATCCCTTAGAAATAATCAGTAGGTACCTACAACTCTAAAATATTGAGGTCAACCATGAGCCAGCAGTGTAACGTCTACTAAGTTCGTGGGCGATGTTTATATAGGTAGGTACTAACGATAGATACGATTCATAATGCCTTATCCGTACCTACCCCGTGAATGAAGGGTTATTGAATGGCATGCCAATTTATTTTCGGATCAACAGATAATATCAAGCGTTTGACATTTTATACCGTGTTTCCTTTCCTCCGATAAATGTTAGGAAACATTTAATGTTTCCTATGCTAGTGACATTTACGTGGTAAAGTTTACCGACACGTTCACACTAGTCGGTTACTCTCCTACCTACCTACTTAGCTCCCTCAAATAAAATATGAAGGTAGGTACCTACTACATTAGGACAAAAATTTATTTCTTCTTTCTTTATCTTCTCTATTTGTTATACATTCTCTCGAAATCACGATATTTGCAGACCTTTGCTTGTGGCCTTGTGTCTAGCTAACCTCTACCTATATTTACAATAATTACAATATATTGAGATAATAACTAACCTACCTTATAAAAATAATAAAACAATTATAGTTATTGGCACTATACTCGTATTACCCAGTTATTAGGACTCGCCTATGGAGATAAAATGTCATTTTAAAATAATAAATGACTATGTAGCTACTTTATACTATTAAATAATTTTAACAACATACAATAATAATTGTATGGCCCTCAAAAAAACATAAATATTTTCAAAGAAACATAATTTTTTTATTGTGAGAAATAAAGATGTTAAAGTCACAGTATAAAATTTAAATAAAATAGTCATGAATCAGAGATCTAGGATTATATTCCCTATTACATAGCCTCTCTTATAATACTTACTATCTTTAGGACATTAATAAAGTAGAGTAGGTATGCACCTCGAGGATAAAGCCTGTTTTCGTTTTAAGCGACTTGCAACACCTCGCTCCTGTCAGGACTCTATTATAACATTATATCTCATAGAGCTCTTGGTTCAATATGCCACCCGTGACTTAAACTGCCTTGTGCCATCATCGTCATCATCCACAGCTTTTATAATTCCACTGCTGGGTATAGGCATCTCACTTTCCATGCCACTTGCCTCGGTCCTGTGGATCTATGGTCCTGTGCCAAGCGGATCCAAGATGACCCACGATTTTTGTAATGTCATTGGCCCATCTTACTGGGTGAACTCTACTTTAGTCTCGTAATGGCGGTCCTGGAGTCACGAACTATTCGTTCTACGCTGGATGTCATCATTACGAACGCGATCTTGAAATTATTATAGATGCAGAGCATTGCATGGCTCACTGTACAACTCTGATATTGTAGAAATCCTCACATGTAACGATCCGTCTTTGGCACAGTATTTCAAGGTGGGGGCGGTGGGGAGAAGACATTGATTGAAGAGGCGAGTTTTCAGGTGCTGTGGAATTTGGCGTGACTTAAGGATGCCATCATGGTCTACAGTTGTATACCCCAACTGTCAGCATGGGCACTGATAAATTGGATTTCTGTTTAAAAAGATACCCAAATGTTAGCACCTCACATTTTGTTGTTGTAATAACTAACCAAAAATTCATAACGCATAAAAACTAAGACATCATCACAAAATGCTCGAAAAACACTGATATTGCCATGTAAAAACATCTTAGAATATTGCAGAACGACTTTTTAAATTATGACGTTGGCGTCATTTTTAATGTTGACGTATTTTAAATATTTCCACTGTATAAATAGATATTTCCATAGTGTATTTGTATTGTCTGTCTGTCTGTACGTCTGTCACCAGGCTGTGTACCTACCTCATGAACCGTGATATATAGACAGTTGAATTTTGAAAGATGATGTATTTCTGTTGCCGCTATAACAACAAATACTAAAAACTGACCAAGTGCGAGTTGTACCCGCGCATGAAACGTTACGTACAATTATCTATAAAAAGGGCAAAAAACATTTTTGTTGCATGGGACCATCTTAAAATATTTATTTTATTCTGGTTTCTAGTATTTGTTGTTATAGCGGCAACAGAAATCCATCGTCTGTAAAAAATTTAACTGTCTAACTATCCCGGTTCATGAGATACAACCTGGTGACAGACGGACATACAGACAGAAAGACAGACAGACGGACGGCGAAGCCTTAGTAATTATGTCCCGTTTTACCCTTTGGGTACGGAACCCTAGCAATAACGAAAATCTTATATTTTTTACTTATTGGCCGAGGTGCTGATAATTGGGAGGACTGCTAGGGATCGGATGGTTCACCCTATATATTAATAACCTAATTAGTTCTTAATACATAAATATATGTATTAACTAGGTTCAAAGATCACAACAACCAACATAATTAATACCGAGTATAATACTCGTAGGTATATACCTACTTATCTATTGAATTGACGACTTGGCCGTAGAAAATTGTACTTTGTGAGTCTGGCAACGAACCAACAAACATTTACAAGCACGAGATCGTCACACGAAGCAAACAAAATGAAAAGGTATTAATTTTGTACTTAATTACTGCATAATCATAGTTAGATAGGTACAAATCGTGTTAATACCTCGGAGATAATCGTGTAGGTGTAGGTAGAGATCATAAAAAGTTAGTGAGAGAAGTATAAATATGATGATTACTACAATTTCAGGGTCAGTGACGCTATGCCTTTGGTACGAGTAACACAGGGCGTTCTGAAAGGAGTTTTCTGTGAAGGCGTGGAAAAGTACGTAGCGTTCAAAGGTATACCATACGCGAAGCCACCCGTCGGAAACTTAAGATTCAAGGTAAGTCGCAAATGAAGACATACCGCTAGAGCTCGTCGCTTTAACATTTTTTTTTATTTCTCCCACATGCATAAGCAAGCAGGCCCTCTCGCATTAGAATTCAACGGTGGTACAGTTGCTGTTTGACTTGTACAGAGGCACAGATTTTTAAAGCACCTAAACATATTTAGTTGGTAGAAGGTAACTCCACACATTAGGTGCTTGCTTACATATTTCATGCGCTTGTTTTCTTTTAGTTGCTTTTTATTTATTCTACTGGACTAATACTGAAGTTAAATACTTAGGTTACCTATTTTATTTATAAGTTACCTCGGTAAAAATATAAAACAATACCATAGCTTGTTTAAAATGAAATCATAATTAATTATATAAAACTTCAATGTTCCTATGTTACTATTGTAGTTTACGTTAATCAAATACAAAATTTGTAGGCACCTGAGCCGCCTGAAGCATGGGAGGGAGTGCGCGACGCATCGGAGCATGGCCCGGTGTGTCCCCAGTACAACGAGCGCATGGGGCGCGTCGAGCCCGGCAGCGAGGACTGTCTCTATCTCAACGTGTACACCAGGACCCTGACGCCGCCGCAGCCCACGCCCGTCATGGTCTGGATCCACGGCGGCGGCTTCTACACCGGCTCCGGCAACTCCGACTATTACGGACCAGACTTCTTCCTAGAGAACGATGTCATCCTAGTAACATTTAACTACAGATTGGAAGTTCTAGGCTTCTTGTGTTTGGACATCGAAGAAGTGCCGGGTAACGCGGGTTTGAAAGATCAAGTACTGGCCTTACGATGGGTCAAGAGTAACATAGCCGCGTTCGGTGGAGACCCAAATAATATCACTATCTTCGGATGCAGTGCTGGATCCGCATCTACGTCTTATCATTTAGTGTCGAAAATGAGCGAAGGTTTATTCAACAAAGCTATATGTCAAAGCGGCGTGTGTCTGAACGAATGGGGCTACAATATCTACGGCCGGCAAAGAGCTTTCCAGCTAGGTAATGTTTTGGGTAGAAATATAGAGGATCCCAACGAACTGTTGGAATATTTAATGACTGTTCCAACTATGTCTCTAGTCAACGTACAGTTACCTCAAATAGAAACGAATCACGCAGATTTAGCAGACGGCATTTTATTCGGTCCTGTGCTAGAGAAACCAGACCTTAAAATAGAAAAGTTCGTTACGGACCTTCCGCCTGACATATTAAGCAGAGGTAAATTAGCAGAAGTGCCCATCATCCTAGGCTACACCTCTGGAGAGGGTATAGAAATAGCCAGGAAACTTCCGTTTACACTGGGATATATGTCGAGAGTAGGCAGCGTCGTGCCTAGAGAGCTGAAATTGAAATGGTCACCGGAAAAGATAAAAGAGGTTGATGACAAAATACGAAATTACTATTTTGGAGGTGAAGAGATAACCATGGATTCGTTACAAGAGGTGGTGAATCTGGAAACGGATAAGCTTTTTGCTTACAATATAGTTAGATTTGCGCGTTACTTTACTCGACGCACTTCAATGCCTGTCTATCTGTATAAGTTCGATGTGGAAACTGAAAGGAACTATACAAAAAAGCAGTACAAGATGGACGCCATAACAGGAGTATGTCATGCAGATGATTTACCGTACCAATTCAACATAACAAACTTGGACATACCACTAACAAGTGAAACAAAAAGTATTATTAAATATTTTACTGGGCTGTGGAGTAATTTTGCTAAGTTTGGGTAAGCATCATTAAATACTAAGGCTGGACCGACATAAGGTTGGTGCGGTTCATGGGTCATGGGTCACGGGTCACGGTAACAGCGCTTTTGTATATGTCCGGGCCAAACTGGAATAAGCCCAGTCTCAAAATCACAGCACAGAGACCCAATTCTCATAATTATTGAACGTAAAATTTACAAAATTGGGACTGAATTTTTAATTGACAAGTATGACTTCAATTTTAATTCGGCATAATGAAAGCCAAGCCTAGACTTCCCCAATAGGTTCCAAATTAATTTAGGCGGAAGTATAAATTAATACGAGAATATTAAATCGTTGGAAATAATTGTTTTCGTAAGCACATTTTACGGTCAGATTTATAATAACCAATCCCATACATTTCCGATTTCACATAACATGTACAATGTACATCGATACGCATACAATGGTCATATTATACTGTTCACTTTCTCAATTGATGTTAACAACGCCGAAAAGGGGTTTTTGCTTCTGAATTGTTTATTTGTGTGAGGGTAGCTTAACAAAATGTTCCATGGTGTTTCAGAAATCCTACACCATCCGACGACTTGGACAAATGGAAACCCTTTACCGACGACAAGAGGTATTGTTATACTATCGGAAATAACAACTTCAAATGTGAAAGAAATGTCGACGGCAAAAATATCGCTTTCTGGGAAAACATTTATGATGAACATTTATTTACACAATGAAACACCGTATGTAATTGAATAAAGATAAAATTATCTAGGTATTTTTACACATATTATGTACTGCTGTTGGTATAATTATGTAGTCCTATACAAAGTGAAGAATCTGTTATTTGTCTTTCACCGCTTATTTCACCATGTTTCAAATTCAACCCAAACAACCAATTTTCAATTCCCATGAGCAATGACATCAAATATAAGTATAATTAAGCTTGTTTTTATTATTATCTTCTTCTCCTCTCCATTCAAACGTTGGGCTCGCTTCCTAGCCGTACCTAACTCTCATTGAACTATATACAATATAATACTTATACCTAATATTTTTTTTTTTTTTTATCGTTTCACCCAAAGCCCTAGCTTAGTATTAAGCTGCAGTTTACAATCAATATGTATCTATAAGTGAGGCTATTAGTGAGAGCTTCACCCCAAAGCAGCATGATCAAAGAACAAAATTATTTAAAAAAAAAATCGCACCTACGTATTTTAGAGGTCAATGTTAGAGATGATAGGATATTATATTCGAACGAGGTATCCGGAACGAGGATATTCGCCAAAGAACTTAAGTTAACGACATAGCTCTCAGGGTTTGCAAGTTGAAGTGGCAATGGGCAGGCCACATCGCTCGTGGAACTGATACCCGATGGGGAAGAAAGTGCTAGTGGCGACCACGGACTGGAAGAGGCAATGTAGGTAGGCCTCACACTAGATGGGCCGACGACATCAAAAGAGTCGCATGCAACCGGTGGATGCAAGTGGCTAATAGTCGTTCGGTGTGGCGGTCTAAGGGGGAGGCCTAAGTTCAGCAGTGGACGTCTTCAGGCTGCTGATGATAATGATTAGAGATGAATAGGTTTATTTATACCTACCTACATAAAAATCTGGTATATATAAACCATTTACATTTAGATTATACGCAAATCTTTTTACAAGTAAAATATGACTTTAGTAAGTACCTACAATCTACACAGCCACTTTGATGTTACACTCAGAGAATACGCTCGTACTTTTTAATATCAACTTGCAATACTTTAAAACATTTAGCTAGCGTGTAGTCGAAAGTAAACTTAGATAATTATTCCAGATTATGGGGTTATGAAAACGATAACGCAACCCCATAGTTTAGCGAAATATTATTTCCGTACTTATACCCACCGATTCTAAATTTTAAGTAGGTATGCAAGGTTCAACGCTCATTATTTACTTAATTTGGTTTGATAAATCGACCTAAGGATCGTAAATCTAACCACCAGTGCCATAAACAAGGGACCCAGTATACGTTGAAGCTTCTTATTTAAACGCAAACCGATAGACACTTGAAATGCATCACTCTGAACTCCCGCATAAAAGGGTGTATTCCGTTTATGTCCGAAAAGTGGAGACCGTATGTTCCGTCTATCAGTATTTTTTACCGAATTCCCTAAAGAGGAGATAATAGAGTGTAGCAGTAGTAGAGGTAGGAATATGTAAGGAAGGTGTAGCTGGTAGGAATATCAAAAATGTATAAGCAAATCGACACGTAAATGTCAAAACCTTAGATGGGAGTTAATTAATTTGAAATTGACAGAATACAAAAATTTCTATTAGAATACGACAGATGGTTGTTAATAATCGTAGAAATAATATGACACCTAACAATATGAGTGACACGAAAAAGAATTCGATACGTCTATGGAGTTAATATACTGGGTGCTAATTATACTGTAACAGTAGATTCCTAATACCAAACAATCTTAATTAAAGCCATTCATAAAACAGAGCAAGAATTGTTAAGACCACTGGAAACAAAAACGACAATTTTATGGAAATGTAATCTTATGATTTTATTGAACATACACATTTTCTTACAAATATACGTTAAGTCCAAAGGAAAACTCAGGAAATATAACCTATGGTATGGAAACAAAACTTAACTGTATGCTTCACAGTACCTACTCGTAATATAAACTACAAAAGTACTATTGCAGTATAATAGTGGACTCGCGGCACTACGATATATATCGAAACACAATAATAATAAAACACAGTTACGCGGTCATAATCGTGGGGCAATAAATGGATCTCTAAATTCACTTTTCTTTCTTTTCTTTTCTATTAAAGAGGAAAGATTTGATTGTTTGTTTGTTTGCATTGAATAGGCTCCGAAACAAATGAACAACATTGAAGCCACAAGCTACACTATCCCCGGGTGACATGGCTACTTTTCATCCCGCAAAAATGTACGGTTCTCGCGGGATAGTGGTTAACGCGGGTGAAACCGTGAGGCGCTTCTAGTCTCATATAATATTATGTTTACGTCGAAAATGAAGTAGGTTCGCCAAGCAAAACCCGAGACACTTAATACTTAGTATCTTAAAATAATAACTTATTTAACCCTCTTTTCATATATGTACGAGTTAGAGTTAAGATAGTAAGCGCCACATCACAGCGCCAAGTTCATAAAAGTTGGAGTACAGTACCATCCATACTTAGTATTGCAAAATCTTACGCGGCATTGGTCTGTGTTCGTCAGACAGCCCTTAACCTCATACGCCCAGCAATTTAGCTATGAAGTGCCTTAAAGTTTGTACATTACTGCTTGGCTTAGCTGCACTTACATATTGTAACAGATAAGTCATGTTAAAGGACCATCGCACATGACGTACGTGTTTAATATACCTGTTGGGTAGTGCTCCTCTTCCGCAGAAGTCCGCATTGGTAACCTAGGGAAGCCGCACCTATGCAAGATATTAACGGCCAAAATTAATAATCAATCCAATCCAAATTTTGCTATCTGGGATTGATATCACAATCCATTTTTAGGGTCACACGTGCCAATAACCGATCCGTGGATTGGTTTATAAAGGCACGCAGATTGGAGATCGATCGAACGATAGGCAGCAACCCAAGATCAATTTCAATCTTGGATAGGAGATACAATATTAATTTTGGCTGTAAACCGACAAGCAGTAGTGTAAACATTCTTTAGGCATATTATAGTGTATTATGTAGTATGTTATACAAAATTGTTGGTTTAAAGATTTATACGAATCAGTAGGTACTTACTTATTAGCCACGCCCACTTGGAAAAGGTCAACAAATCCGAATTATTGCACCAGACTACTTACAACCATATCTTAATATTTACGATTTTAACATTTTATTTATAAGAGGCCTATTTATTCAGAACAAAATGTTGTAGTACTTCATAATTTTCTTTAATTACTCTTTGCATGTTCATGTTTTCCCAAAATATAGGGTTGTTTCAGAACGATAAGAATCGTAACTCCATCGTAGTGACATTCTAAAAAGTAGTTTTAATTTGGTGTAAAGTCGCGACTTGGTTCTCTATCCCGTGGCCCCACTCTGTGGCTTGTTCATAACAAACAATGATAAAAAAATCTATGAAAGTTTCATGAGTGAATAAATCTGAGGCATTCCAATACATACAACAAGGCAAAGGAATAGTGGTAGCGAATCTATGTGTCCAGTGCAGAATGACACAGTAGGTAGACACGTCATGGTCGTCGCGCACCGAGACATGGAAGTCGCAATAATTTTATTTCTTTATTCCGTCCTTTGTTGGTTTCCTCTTCCCGAGTCACTACTCGCCTATAAACCTTACTACCTAGTGGTTGTAGTGCTGTACTGTACACCACGAACTCCGAGCACTGTTTGCATGCGAATATCTATGTGACAAGACACTGTTATTAAATTAAACCTGTCCACGCTTTCGGTACATATACTATCTGTTGCCGAATATATCATTGTGTTATCGTCATTGCGAGTCCATCCCGCGATCACCGGTTGCGTAGTACCGCGGGTCCAGGGGCGCGGCGCAGGGGTCAGTAGCGACCGGAGCGCGAGTTCCGCGGAGGCTCGCGGCGGCCGCGGTCACGCGAGCGAGAGCGGCGACGACGGTCGCGCGACCGACTGCGCGAACGTCTGCCGCCGCCGCCCCCGCCGCCACCGCCGCCACCGCCGCCGCCAGCGCCACCTCCGCCGCCACCGCCACCTCCTCCACCACCACCGCCGCCGCCGCCGCCGCCACCACCGCCGCCGCCACCGCCACCGCTCTTGCGACGGGAATAGAGATATCTGGCAGACAATTTTTGGTCGGTTATTTATGAAGCGGTGAACACCAATACGACACACGACTGATATGTACTATAGTGGTCATTAACACAAACATTACGTCTCACGTTAATGGAAAGGAAGAGGCAACAATAGCTGCCATGGATGTTGATAAAGATTGGAATGTAAAAAAGATCACCACAGATCATAGACTGCATCTTTGCTATACATCAGGTGAGATTGTGACCTAACACACACATATTCCAGTATAAATTAAAGAACAAGGAATTTCAGGGTCATGGAAATGTGACATATTATGACAAATAAAAAAAACATAAATATTAAAAAATCTAAATTAAACATTACCTCCTCAGTTCCCTAGATATAGGTTTGAGATGCATGAAATTGCAGAATCCACTTCTGGTACACTCCCCCATTTCATACTGACGGCAGCAAGCTTCACGGAAGTCTGTCACAGGTGACAACTCGGCATAGACAGGGCGGCCTCCGAACCAACGGTTATTGAGGTCGTTAACCGCCTTCTCTGCATCTTCTTCACGACGGAACTGTAAAGTAGGAATATAATTTTGTACATTTATATGTAACGGAATATCATCAAAGCCACTGTAGGCGACAGGTTGAACACATGCAGTAAAACACCTAATTTTACGAGCAAATTGTAAATGCGTATATGTTTTTCACAATGTAGGGTAGCCGAACATTACTATAGGCAGCGCGCGATGTGCGCTTGCAGTGATTCGACTACGACTGCCCTGCGGCCGGTTTCCCCGCGCCTCCGTACGCACCCCGCGCGCTCCGTTTGACAAATAGACAACACATATTTATAAGATGCAATAAGTAGGTACAGGTACATTGAATTCTACTAGTGATGCGTGCGTCGCTAACAGCCACTATGATTATACCAAGTGTAAGAACCTCAAAATTCTAAGATATGATGTGATATTCACCAAAGTTAACTGAACCAGTACTGTGGATCCAAGCCATAATTAATAAATTATACAGTGGCTCACGTGTGAGAACTGTGTCTAATATTGCAAAGACACTGTCTCTAAATGGGGGTTAAATGTTAGTAGCTATCTCTCATACACTTTGGATTCCTTTTTTTGATACCGCTACAGAAGCCACATAAAAAGAGCTGGAAATAAATTTTTTGTTCTAGATTTGATTGTTTCAAAAGGACTCATGGTCTATGATTTTTATTTTAAACTAGCTGCGCCCCGCAGTTTCACCCGCGTTTGGATAATATACGATAATATATCTTTATGAATTGTAGCCTATGTGTTATTCTGATATGTAAGCTATATTGTTGTGAAGTTTCGTCAAAATCCATTCAGTAGTTTTTACGTGAAAGAGTAACAAACATCCATCCATACAGACAAACTTTCGCATTTATAATATTAGTAGGATTATGCTTTCCATCATACAGCGCACGAGGCTGGCGCAATGTCTCTGTCTGTCATACCCTATAGCAACTAGCACAATTTACATCTGATCATGTCCTCCCCCCACTGTCTGTCAAAGCTTTATACTGCCTGGATACGCACCTTTATATAAACATTGCCCACTAAATGATCTCCCAAGTTGTCGCAAACATTCATCTCTTCAATTTCACCATATTTGTCTTCGCACTCAACAAATACATCTTCAAAGAAATTGTCATAATGCTCTTGCATTTCTTCATCCGAGACATTGGCGACAACCACTGGAATGAAAAAGTGTAGGATTATATTTATTTACAAACATAAAAACATAAAGTTAAGCAAAGGCCATGCAAAGTCTATTGTATACAAAGAATTTGATGGTGGCCTACAATGAATCCATTATATCCAATTATCCAGGAGTAAACATACCCATAAAATTTCATGTACATCATTAATGTTATCTATTTTTAAAATAAAAGTATACATGAAGGATGGTCGAGTTCGGAACTTCGGTTTAGAAAGGTTATTCTACTCCTACTAGCATAGAACGATCATAATTGCAACAATACACCCATAGGATTACTTACAGTGACTGCCATCAGCAGATTTAGCTGAATTCTGAGGGTTGACATATAAGTTCTGTAAAAGCACTGTTTGTGAGAAGGTAGGCTTGTTGTGGATACGTGAGCACCGGTCCCCGTGACGACATGCTCCTATTTTGAAGTAGAACGAACAATTTACTCTGGAAAACGAACAATAGAGTTAGTATTCTCCAACCTTACTCGACACAAAACTTATTTTTTGTGATCTGATGACTTGGGCACGGAAAATTGGTATACGAGTAGGCGTTTCATCAAAACAAGACCAAAAGTAGGATAGAGGCAATCAACAGCACCAACATAACCTATCATTTTTTCAATTCGTGTTATTTACGACAGATATGTTTTAGTGAAACATAATTGGTTTTATCGAAAAACTATAAAATATACTTACTTGTCCTTTTCTGTACCAAAAATAGCAGCCAAATACTCTGCCATTCTAAGAGATCGGCAACTTCCAACTTTTCAACCTGTATTTCCGCGCGATTATTTTATATTATGTTATCTAAACAAAGCACGGAGTATTACTTGATAAATATTCAGGCTCCTGTGTGTAATAATCCTCAAACATTCAAAGCCGCGAACGTGAATATCTAGAAAAAACACATTTTGCCATTTTCTTGAAAACGTAGACAGAGTACAGACGCTAACCAACGCTAACCACCACAGATACTGAACTCGTCACTCGTCAGTGCTGCCGGCAGTCAAATAAGAAAAAGTCCGCAACCGAATGAAGAATTACCGAAGACCCGAAATTACCAATTTATTACTAATAAAAGATTTAATCGATGAATTTGGGGGATTGGATCTTTCATAACATATTTTTGCATACAATAAAGTGAATAAAAGTTATAAAAGTTTGTACAGTTAGGTATTTGTGTCACCGATTTCAGTTACGTTCCGCAGTCCATGGTCAGCGGTCATTGAATGAACGAACGAACGTGAACAGAGAATACACAGAAGGTGTACATCATCGTACTATCCTACTTACTCCTTTGTCAATTTGTATACACTTGTCTGTTTTCTTCCCCGGATCTTGGGTTAAATGGCATATCGGTTAGATGAGACTGTACTGTGTCCCTATTTCGCTTCATTCAATCCCAAAGATTCATTTTTTTTTGTTTTGTAGTCATTTGTTTGTGTTAGTTACTACTTAGTTGTAGTTTTTAGTCTTTATTTTGTTAACGTGAAAATGTAAACCTAATTTCAATTTGTGTTGATTTTTATAGAGCAAAACTATTTGTTTTGTATCCAGCAAGTTTCAGTAAAACATCCACCACTTTACTGAATCGTGACTTTGACTATGTAAATAATTGACTTGACTGCTTAACCACCAGGATTGCTTTATTGCTATAAATTTCCTATTGTGAAGATAAGAAAGACTTAAATAGATACAATATTTGACACTGGCTAAATGCACAAACCGTGCAAAGCCATATTAAAAAAGAACAAAAAAATTACTACCCGTTTTTAATCTGTCATAGCTGTCAAAATCATCCGGTGATCGGTCATTCACTAATTCATTTTTATCTTTTCTTTCATTCCTTTCGCTCTTTCATCTTGTAAAGTTTGGATGTGGTGACGGACGGCCTCAAATCGGCCTCAACGGGCGGTTGTGTGAGTGTGTGTGTTGTGATGGTGTGGTGCTTGCTTCGGTACTTTCGGTAGCACACTTTTCGAAATAACTTTTGTTCTAAATAATAATCCTGACTTGCATTATTTTGTTTAAAATAACAGTATTTAAAAAAATAGGACAATTTGTAACATCAGTACAGTGCCAAGAAAGCCGAATTTATGGAAGTTACAGCATCTGAGAACCACGATTTGTGACAATGTCTTACAATTCCACGCTTGACGACTTTTGCGGTTCTGAATTTTGGGTAAGCGAGCCTCTGTTTTAGAACTTGTATTTTCTTGTGTGCCATTCGCGGGGATGGGGCCGGCGCTGCGGCGTACCGTATGGATGGAAATCGCAACAGTTGAGCGCTTGAAGTTTTCTGGTATCATCTACATTATCGTCTACCTGCATAACCAGTTTCATGACTAGGTTAAAATTTTAAAAGTCCACGATTATCGATGTAGGTATGCTTTGAATCGCTCATTTATAATAATAGTAGGTACCTAGTGCCTATTATTAGTTCTAAGCAACATTATCAAAATACATTGTTGTTGACCACAGTAGCTAAATAACTCCTTACATAATTTGAAATAATTATATTGGTAGGAAATTTTTCATGCAATATGAAAATTATTAATAATAATTAGTAGCAGTGTCATTTCAGCCTATACCTATTGATCCACTGTTGAATGATGCATGCAATTCGTCCTTACTATATAGTTACTTACCACCAAAACTAAACTAGGAGTTCAGAATCTAATCCAATTATTCACAGTTTCTATCAGAGCATCCTACTTCCTACTTATGATAAATGCAAAAGTTTGAAAGTATGGATGGATGGATGTTTGTTACTCTTCCACATAAAAACTGCTGAATGGATTTTAATGAAACTTTACAATAATATAGCTTATACATCAGCATAACACAAAGGCTACAATTTATAAAGATATTGTGTGAATTGTCCAAAATATGATGATAAGTGTTATGTAAGTCATTATTTATGTGATATTTTTTATGTCATAATGTTAGTTCTTTTCTACACTACACTAATATAAGTTACTCGAAATCGTAATCCTCCGCAGACGAAGTCGTGGGCACCAGCTAGTACCCTATAAAATAATAAATAATAATCTAAGACTATTGTATGACCTTGACTCAAGCCATTTTCAATACAAGTCAAGTTTTTGAAAAGGAACAGGTTTTATTGTAACTCCACTAAGTATGTGTTAAAAAAAGTAAAGTTTATAATTAATTATTTATGTCATTGTGCGATAGAGACTGCTCAGGCAATATTCATGGCTATGATCAGTCCCTATTCTTGAACAAGCGTTTATTTACAGAATAGTGCAGAGTCCTGGAACACAGAGAACCCAGAGTTAACAGACTGCTTCCAGAAGACAGTACTGATATGGACACCGTGCATATACCTGTGGGTGTTTGGATTTCTGGACGCATACTACATCTTCAACAGCAAAGAACGGAACATACCATGGAACCCCCTGAACATCACCAAGCTGATCCTCACATGCCTCCTGATAGTCTTGACGTTGGTAGATCTCGGTGTTGCAGTGCACATCTCCTCAAAGGGAGAACAGCTGGTCTTCAATGCTGATTATTACGCTCCTATCATAAAGATTTTAACATTTGTAAGTATATTATACTCCTTTAAAATATTTCGATATTCAGTTAAATCTGTTTTAAAGTTTTGGGTGTTAGTTTATGATCCAAGTACAATGTGAAAACTATACCTGCAGTGAACAAAGTCATGCCCAACAACTAGTCCGATATTCTGAGTGAGTTATAGGCTTAATTGATTGAAATTATATTTGTAACAACCTGGGAAAAATAAGATAATCACTTAATGATCAAAATAGCAATTTGTGATTGTGATAACATTGGACACAAAACATCTGATATATAGTTCTAATGAAAAGATCTATCATAAGCTGTAACAAATAATATGTCACATCACTCTGTAATTGTATTATTTATAGAAGTTGATAAAAATTAAAACAATTTCACAACTTATGCCACGGCTAAACAACATTTCAGTTTTGTGAGTAATCTTTAGAAAAATGCTAACTCACCATGTGTCTACGCCTATCTATTAAGCCGCCTCTACACATAGGCCAGCGCATTCGCCGACGCGCTGGCGGTGCGCTTGCCAACGCGCTTGTGAGTGATCCACACATTGGAAGGTCGTTCCAGGTCGTTCAGTATGGTTTGGTTCGGGCCAATGTGCGGACGGATTCAAAATGGATGTTGAGTCGCTAACAGCTGCAGCTGTATATTTATTCACAGCTTATAACTACTTTGTAAATGTGTCCAAGAAAAGGGTGATAAAAAAGAAATGAATTATATTTGTTGAATTATTTTTTAAATAATAATTTGTTGAATTATTTTTATTGAAGATAATTAATTCGCCGCAAGAAGAAAACGTGCACTCTTGATCGCTGCTCCGGGCAAACTAATCGCGCGGCCAATGTGTGGATGGTGCGCCAAGCTTGCGACAAGTGTCCTTTGATGTTGCCGACACCGCGCGGCTAGCTCGCAAGCGCGCCAGCCAACGTTCAAATACCTACCGCCAATGCGACAACGTCCGTTCTACACATTGGGCCAGTGGCTGGGCCAGCGCGCTTGCCAACTCGTTGGCCTATGTGTAGAGCCGCCTTTAAGCAATGCCCATTAACCAACATGACCATCAAGTTTCATAAAACCATTTGTAGTTAGGAAAGGTAAGGGGATTATTGATAGACTTTTTTATTATTTGCCAAAGGATAGTGTTTGACTAACTACTAGCTCTGTGGTCTAATGTGGTAAACATGCTAAGCCTAGGATAGGATTGCCTAGGTTGTAGAGACTGCTCTCGGGACCCCCTGAAGGGACTTGCAGTGAGTGACAAATATTATGCTTTCACCTAGAGTAGTCTTATAATATTATTAACAAGCCTTTCTTATATGTTATTATTTAGTGTGTTCTATGAATGTAATGCAATCTTTCCATTCAAATATTCATCCACCTCCATCAGTGGAGGATGTGCCTCTTGACATAGCTCGGGCCCTTTTCAACTGTGTTTTGATGAATATCAGTGTAGTTGTGTTAATTACACAATGTAGTTAATTACTTTCACAATTAGCAACACACGTATATTGTTCCGAAAAATGCTATTAGTCTAGTCACAGTATATTTTACGTAAGTGCCGAATACGAGCGCAGCCGCGGAGCGTAGCTACTATCTACTATGTTTGTGAGTGATTCATAATTAGGCTGCATGAGTTTAATCCTATTGGAAACAGCTGTTCATATTTCATAGATACATATATATCGACTACCTATCTGTTCCCATTTCTAATGAAGTACTTGGGTTGATAAGAGATATTGATATGGCAACAAACTCGACAGTTCGCAATCGAGTAATAATTTCCATGATCCAAATCACAACAGGCATAATATCTAGCAGAACTCAAATACTGTGCAATGCTTTTAATTTAGTATAAATTATTTTAATGAAATTGTATTTATTAATCTACATATTTCATTAATTGTCCAAATCTTAGATTGTAAGTTGAAACATAATATTGGAGATTAATAGCTAGTTTTGTATTTTTGTATTCAATACTTAATTATTTTCTGTATTGTGTATTGTCTCAATATTATAAATTGTATATTATGACGATGAAGCGAAACAACTGATTATTATTATTATATTGACCTGTTACTGAGAAAAAATATTTTTAACCGTTTATCGTCGTCTTGTCGTCTATCATCTAATACGAATGTCAGCCGTAAAGCGAAACTCTTTCCAAGGCCGAACGAATCAAAATAACTGCTATCTCCTATTGTTATTTATTTTTAAATTTACAGTTTGGCATATATTTACCTACTTAATATTTACGAGTGCTAATGACTGAGATATTATGATGATTATGATTCGTTTTAAAGGCAACGCCAGGAGAATGTAATTATATTCACTGTCCAAACACAAACGACTTACGATCATAAATTATAACTTGACTAAGGGACACGCATAAACTATCTAATACTATGTTAAAATGTATATTACTTTGTCCTTGAGCCTCTCGATTAGGCGTCCCATTATGGTGGTGACCTCAAAGAATTCTCATTATTACAAATTCACAAAAAATGTGATTACATCAGTACCCAGCGCGGTGTTTTTATTATTAGGAAGAGTTCACTACGGTATTCCAAACGGATCTTCAACCAAGAACGACGTCAAGAAACGAACTACTCCAAAAAAAATCGTAGTTAGGTAACGTTAGTAGCAACTGTTCACCTATTCGCCTATCGGTTACAAATAGTTTTGATATACGGATCATATCAGACTGCTGCAAACCAAAGATACTTACCTACTTATTATCATGCAGTAATTAGCCTAATCTATAAAAAAACATACGAGCAAGCATAGTAAATACTAGCTCTGAAAGTTAAGTCAGTATATTTCCATCTCCACAATCAAAAGCACATTTACATTTTCCAAAATTCCACTTTTGCTGAGTTATAACAAATGTATTGTAATGTTTGATTTTACTATTATTAATTGGACATATGGGCTAACGATCTTAATTATCTGGGTCGTAGCCAACAATAATTGACATGTGTGTACGTCTCCCCAATTTCTGTTTACAATTACGTAATCAAACTGCATAAATCCAAAAGTTCAAGGGGTATGTAACAGTTAGATACCTATCACAGTAATAACGCCCGAATATTAAGACTAAGAAATTAAGGGCATGCCAATTGAGCACACGACAAAGTTAAACTTGTACGGTCTTACCAACAAAAGTTTTAAACCAGAGTTGAACAGATGAGTCTAAATATTTTCTCCACAAATCGACGTCTAACCCTCGCTTTTTCTAATTCAATAACAAAGTCACAAGTAAAATAATTAGGTATGCCAGGATTGAGTAACAAAACGCGAAGATTGACGTCGATTTTATCGTATGAAATTTAAGAAACCTCAGTTTAACTCTTGCCTAATCTTGTGTGGTAACGGGTAGTGTCGCTACATGCCACGTTTCTTTTCAGGCTCTGTCGGCAACACTGTTGTTCTACAATAGAAAGTTCGGCATGCGTGCGTCGGGGGTGTTATTTTTCTTTTGGATGCTGTTGATTTTGGCCGGGCTGCCGCAGCTCAGGGCAGAGATCGTAAAACACAACAACTTGAGCGAAGATGAAAACGTCAGATACCATTTCGTGAGCTACATGGTATACTACGTACTGATAGTGATCATGTTTCTGCTGAACTGTTTCGCCGACCTACCGGCCAGAGACACGCCATACAAATACGAAAAGGTAATTATGTCGTACGCTTATCAATTGGATGCGGTCGGGTCATGGACGTTTCATCATTGACGAATGAACGGCCGTACAACGTAACAGTCGATGGTATATATCAATGGTAGGTACTACTGGCACTAAGGCCACTGGATTACCTATTTGATCAATGCATTTCGTTAAACCTGTTTTGTTAAGCAATAAAGCGTCCGGTGTCACGCACACATCAGCATCACCGCTTCACACAGATACGAATAGATTTTAGTGTACAACTAATTAATGGCCTAAATAAACAAGAACTAAAAGAGTATTGGAATCTTATAGTTGCATTATTTCACCAGAATCAATGCCCGGAAAGGGCGTCAGGGTTCCCGAGCCGGCTCACGTTCAGCTGGTTCGACCCGCTGGCGCTCACGGGGTTCCGTCGAGCCTTGACCGAGAAAGACTTGTGGGCGCTGAACCCTCAGGACGGATCGCCGGAAGTCGTTCAAAGATTCGACAAGTTCTGGGAGAGATCTTTGAAGAAACGAGAAATGTGAGTAATTGACATTTAAACATGTAGGTAGTGATATGCATATATTATTTTGATTTCTGCCTTATTAGACCTACCACATCTACGGGTCTTTTAAAATTTAAGAACTCCCGACTTATTTTTTGAAACCTGTATTTTGTTTGTGCCAATATATCTATTCTTATAATATATCTCTAAAACAATGTATAATAATGTATATCCGCTTTCGTCGGTATTGTCGCTATTCATCAAGCTATTATTAGTGTAACAAAGTAACACACATACTATCTATGTTTCCTTTGTACTCTGACCTAAACCTAAGGCACTTCGCCCACGCTAAAGAATCACTAAAACTAAAAAAAAATATACCTTTACGTTTTCCTACAGCTACAGTATTATTTTTACCGAACTAAAAATACTTCGCAGTTAGAGATATTCCCGAATAGCGTAGTACCGGGGTTTTCTGTTTATGAAGCAGTAAAATTTGCCGGTTTTTATGCAATATTTTAAAACAGCGATAAGCGCGTGTTGGGATTCATTTATCGCACATGCACAAAAAGTTGGATCATCGTAAACATGCTAATTAATAAATATTTTATAATTATCAATCGCTTTTTCTTTTACTATGCTATTGTAATCTTTTTTGTACAGTCAAAGGAACATTGCACAGTTACATAACATAACAAGAAAGGGTTTCGTTCCAACCAACCGCTACGTACTTATGATTGTCATTTGCTATCTTGTAAATACCGTTGCTTTGTCACCAAAGCAACCCAAGCATGTCGGAGCGCAGCGCCTGGCGTCTGTCCACTTGTTTCACAGAATTTATGGTCGATCCAAACAATAGCAATGTTTTAGTTTATAGTAACCGACCACATAACTATCCGCTATTTAATAAATGCCTTAACTCTGAAGTCCTAAAGATCAAATTGCATTATCCTTTACTGCATATGTTATTGATTGTGCGTCGCGTATTTCCTAGAATAACGGGTGGTTAAAATTGTCACACCAATTCTATGATATGTACTATATTATGATGCGTCTTGATGCAGCTTCCAGTGTAATATGATCATTAGATCAATCAACGATTGATTGAAAGTTATTCCTTCAATTTCAGTCAAGCATTCATTGAATTCTATGAAAGTTTGATAAGTGTAAACATTTGTACGCGCCATGTTTAGATATGCAAAACTAGCATCATAGTCATCCTATCATGCTCTATCGGTCCACTGCTCTACATGGCTTTACTACATAAGCTAACTATAAATCAACACAATAGGACGACATTATTTCATTTATTGTTGATTCCACATTATTGAGTCATAAAATATAAATAACTAGTTGGTGCCCGCGACTTCGTCGGCGCAGGATTAGTATTTAGAGCAGCTTATAATTATTAGCGTGACGTAGAAAAGAACTAATGTTACTTATGACATGAAAATCACACATTTTTATGGTTTACTGTTTTGGCTATAATGGCTTACATATAAGATATAGATAGATATATACTGTGGCGGGCTTTTTTGTAGAACTATTTAAGATAAACATTTCCATCATACATTACAATATTATGTATAGCTCTAGCAGTTTTGGCAGCGCACGCCTGAATAGCGCGCAGATGGTAGATTTTTTCCTACTTACTTGACACTTATCGTCATATTTTAGACAATTCCCACAATAGCTGTATAAATTGTAGCCTATGTGTTATTCTGATGTATAAGCTATATTATTGCAAAGTTTCATTAAAATCCATTCAGTAGTTTTTACGTGAAAGAGTAACAAACATCCATCTATCCATACTTACAAACTTTCGCGTTTATAATATTAGTAGGATTATAATCTTACAATACAGAAGTCTGTATGGATCTTTTTTGTTAGCACAATTTTATAGTTTCCCGCAAAAGATTTCTTTTTGGTATACACGTCATGATCATAGAAAATGATATCTGTTGATAAAAAAAGAAATAAAAATTTACTTCAGAGGCAAAAACCAGAATCAGTATCACATTTTTACAAGCCTTTTGCGTTTGTTTCGTTGTCAGGGCGAACGGCACGAAAGCAACCTACCGCAAGACTTCGGCGAGCGTGAACTTCAAGCCTGAGAAAGAGAAGAAGCCAGCATCCATCCTACCGGCTCTTTGCCTAGCTTTCGGAGGGCAGTTCTTCTTCGGTGCATTGCTGAAGCTAATCAACGACACACTGATGTTCCTGTCGCCGCAACTGCTCAAGTGAGTTGTTTGATCTCTTTATCAGATATCGTGATTCGCTGCACGGTGTTCCCGATAACGTAAGGCAATAGTGTGCTGTTACATACAGCTTCTTGTATTTGCACAAGAACTGTTGACTGTTTCTTTGAAAACTACTTATTGAAAGTCACGGTAATGCCTCATGGGGTGACGTAATTCATTCAATTCAAAAGCCAATTCCGGATATTTTTTTATTATTAATAACTCTTGGTTCTTTGTAATTACCTATTTATTTTTTTAGTTTTCAATGAAAAAATAATGTATCTTAAATCACACAACTTTGATATGGTCCTTAGAGCGAGATGTTTACACTAACTATGAAATTCACGTATACTAAGCCTAAGAATACAGTGAAGTTCCTTTGCAAAATAGATATTTCCTGCCTATTCTATCCTATTCCTCGACTATCATTTATAGCTGGGACCTGGGGACGGATTATGATCTATGATATTATAATCTTACTAGAAATGCCAAACAAATTGAAACTACATGTTCCAATTTTGAAATGCAAATACGATGATGATGATAATCAACAATATTTATATTCCTCCAGGCTTTTAATAGGTTTCGTGGAAGGCGGCGAGCCAGACTGGAAAGGTTACCTGTACGCGGTGGCACTGCTCGCGTGCGCCACCGTGCAGACTATGCTGCTCGCACACTACTTCATGAGAATGTACCTTGTCGGCCTGAGAATAAGGACCGCCCTCACCAGCGCCATCTATAGGAAGTCTCTGAGGATGTCCAACCAGGCGAGGAAGGAATCCACGGTGGGGGAAATCGTCAACTTGATGTCCGTGGATGCTCACAGGTAGGAATATGTTAACCCAACCATTGATCATGCACAACTAGCACAAAAGCGTTCATTAATTTATTCTAACTAGTTCAAATTATATAAGGCACTAGTTGCGTCCGCGATCTTTATTATTAATTACTAGCTGACCCGACAGACGTTGTCCTTTCATTGTCTCTGTGAGTCAAAATTAGTGACAGTAGTCAACTGTACAACGCGATTACAGATATATTTTTCCCAGTTTAAAAAAATTTCCCGTGATAACGGGATAAATAGTATCCTATATCCTTCTCCTGGTTCTCAGTTACCTCCCCACCAATTTTCAGCCGAATCGGTTCAGCCGTTCTTGAGTTATAAAAAGTGTAACTAACACGACTTTCTTTTATTAATATAGATTAGTTATTCAAGGACTTCACTTGTTTCTGCCGGGTTTTATTAAAATCCGTTCAAACATTACGGACCTGAGAGGTAGACACATTTACATACTTATCTAGCACACACGTATACTTTCGCATTTATAATTAAGTTAAAAGATAGTATATTTGTGTAAATGCGAAAATTGACAATATATGTGTATACGTATTACCTAGCTGTATACGTAAGTCCTACGTAAACTCTCAGAACATCTAATTAGCTTCCTATATTATAAGCTTATCTACAATATTGTTCCTGGTTTGATCTCACCTTATCACATAAGATAAAGTATTTAGACAAATATTGGCTTAACATAAAAATGTTTATATATACCTACTGCATGCTAAACTTTTGTGTCTAGCTAAAAATAACAATGTAATAGATATGCGAAATGTATGTAGTGTTTTATTTTATTATTCTGTGGTGTGGTGTGTATTATTATAACACGGGGCTTTTTTCACGAACAAAACTTCAATCAATCTTTTTTGTTAAGGCTTCGCACGTTTTGTGCATTTAGCTAGACCATCGAAATGATTAAGTCTTAACATTAACAGACCCTATGGACAGTCATAATAATCATCACGTTTCAATGTGTTACATTTTCTTCAACAACAAAAATAGCCTCGTGATTTTCTTTGAAAAATAGTAGGTACTTTTTTTAAATTGTATTAGCTAAGCTTTTATGAAATAGTTACTAGAACTGTTCATAGTGAGCCCAAATGGCAATCTACGGTTAGTCACCGAGGACGTCCGCTCGCCATAATATTGTATTGTCGTAGAATCTTGGCAGGCATGCAAAATTTGAACTCGATTGAATAACGGAAATTGGATCAAAATGGAGTTGCAAGATTTGACTTGTACATTAATGTACATCTATAGTAAGTGAGCCAAATAAAAGTGCCATTGTAAGATCAGACGACATTCGATATCCGCAACTGCACTGAGCTTCGTCACCCCACATAGATCCAATGACTTTGAATATGGTACAAGAACTCACTTTACCGGTTTCCTAATAAGTACGATTCACTATATAAATGTGTTGCCGTGTCTTAACATTCACGTATCTTGTCGTTTTTATTAATTCTCCAACACTTCTGCGTGTAACAAACGAACGTTAGGTTTTGTTATTGTGACAAAGTTATCGGTGGATCCATTTATAATGTTGATTGTACATAGTAATAGACGCCGGCCGGCGGCGGCGGCGCAACGGGTGGGGACGTCACCTTGTAAACTTCGACATTCTTAAATGGTATGAGTGAAATACTGCTAAGGCACCACACATAAAGTCTACACTATACGAATAGTGTAGTTGCACTTCGTTAATATTGTTTATGAATGTTGGACAATCGGGCATTATAATTACGTGATATTCATTTTAGACATGATTTATTATGCCTATGAACACTGGTATGTAACGAGCGTAACAGTTGATTGATGTGTGTTACCTTGACTTTAAGTGAGGGCCCCGCGTTTGGTTGTTGTATTACATTTTTAAACTACATAATAATAATATCCAGCTATTTGTAACAGCGATTCAATCTTATAAATCCCTGAATATACAGAAAATAAACTTGTCTATCTGACCGCGCGAAATGTATGTATCCAAGCCTATCAACTCTGAATCGCGCATTATGCAATTCGCTCCTGTATAGGATGAGTGGAATTCAATCTAGCCGCTTCATGTTCGCATATTTAGAGCTCGATAGCCTGATTTCCGGCGCACAGCTTCATTGTTGTCATACTTACGTAAACACAACATTAAACTGTTTGGCTGTTAGATTCTTGTCCCTGGCGCCACAATGGCGATAGAGAACTTGACAAGGACAATTTGGCTCGAGAGTCAATAAACTCTAAACCTGTTACATTCATAGGTTTTGAATCTTTATTAGCGGCGCCTGATTCCAAGGTAGGTGCAATTGCCTTGAACAAAGAATAAATTATAAAAGCGTATAAGGTTTTCAGTGTTCGCACTTTGAACGGTGATTCATTTATTTTGTTGTAGTACGTTGCTATCTAAACTTCTGCTTCGTTATAGGATTAAAAGAATCGCTCGTAGCAATAATGTTAATATCCGCTCCTTGCAGTTCTATCTACTTTCTTCTTCTTTCTTCTTATCTTATATATAAAAATCAATCGCTGTTCGTTAGTCTCACTAAAACTCGAGAACGGCTGGACCGATTTGGCTAATTTTGGTCTTGAATTATGTGTGGAACTCCAGGGAAGGTTTAAAAGGTGAATATTATCACTATTCCACGCGGACGAAGTCGCGGGCACAGCTAGTATTACATAAATTTAAGTACGTTATAAGCCTTTACAATCAAGTTGCATCAGCTAATGTGAGAATAATTTATATCGGAACTGTAGTAAGTATAGATAGCTGCAACCCAATATTGGTTTTGTAATACAAGGTGTGAGAGTAGGTATGGTGAGCTCAAAGTATTTGTTTTAGATAAGCAATTCGCCAATGGGACTCAACGAATACGTATTTGCTTAAGATTGTATCTATATCTTTGACTTTCAGAATGTTGTGCAATGATTTCTAGTATTGTGCCCGCTGTACCTACTCAATAGAAAAAAAATATCCATACCTGCATTCGTAGAGAGAAAGTCGTTAGACTTCTGGTCCATATTTGAATAAAAAACATACTCATCAAAAAAAATACCACAACTCAGTTGGCTGGCTACGTTGCTTTCATAAACATACTTACATATTAACGCTACGCCCTCCACAGTAGCAACATAAAAACAAGTATCAAATATAATGTTATCCGTGACCTAAAAAAATATTTTTATGTTTGTTAAATTTCATCAAAATCCGTTCAGCCGTCATGGAGGCTATTGTTAGGAACTGAACACATGCCCATAATATCTCATTTATAACATTTTGCGTCTGCCCGCTGGAACGGTTTATTGTTACGGGATAAAAAGTAGCCTAAGACACCAGGGGATAGTGTAGCTTCAGTGAAATATTTTTTCAAATCGGTTCAGTAGTTTCGGAGCCTATTCAATTCAAACCAAAAAAAAACAGTCAATCTTTCCTCTTTATAATATAAGTATAGAAATACAGTCGAAAATCCGTCATAACTGCAAGGTTATTCCTTTTACTATGCGCCTCTCAAAGTTATTTTGAATCTATTTATCTATTGCGTAATATTGTGAATTTGTCGGAAACCTACCGTATTTTTTTATTAAACTAAAACCACTATGATTACACGATTTGCCGATAAATAATTCTGAGCACTTTGGCCTTGCGCTTGATGATAGCGATAATTATTGTTTTGTTACCACGTGTTAGGTCACAAAAGTTATTAGATAATTAATTATTGACACAAACACAGCCCTCTTCCTAAGTAAATAGTTAATAATTTGGATAGAGGTAACGTGTCTGATAAATGTTAAGTTTAAGTAAGATAAGAAGTCTTTCAATTTTAAGAAAAAATGCTGCAATACTGAATTCTGTTAACACTGGCCATTCAATCGACTGATAATAAGCATGCATTCTCTGTTATAGTATTGACTAATCACATTATATTCTATTGTCATTCTCTATTGTGTGTTTCACACTTAAATCACGGCTGTCACAGTGTAAATAGCAATAATTATATGCTGTAAAATATTGCTTATGTTACAATTCCTTAATATGCCACACATCGTAGCATCGGTCTATTGGAACTTGTAAGACTCGAAACCTGTTATTGTTTTTGTCATATGTTCAAAGTTCATAATTGTATCTGTTAGTTATTGCGAGGGTACATTTCTGCTTTATTAATAAATAAGGTTGATTATGTGGGTAGCGAGGAAAACTTTGACACATTCTCACTTCTCTGTACTGGCTACCTAGCCGAATACACGATTCATATTACATAATGTGTTTCATTAACTTTAGGACTTAATAGTTTTGTAATACGCATGGTGGTTTGCGGTTACCGATTATATTTGTCTACACTTGTCTTACTGCCATATAACCATAGATCTAATAACTAACCAAAACGCAAGTTGCTTCATAATTACTAGATATTCATAAAACTATAGCTGAGCCATGTCTGTACGTTGAATATATTTTTGAAAAACTAACTGGTATCGCCTATCTAGAGGTCGCTGAAACCAAAAATGTGGAAGGTATTTAAAATGTACCTATGTCTGTTCTGTTTGGTTGTTTGCTACCTTAAACTCGGAAACTACTGGACAGATTTTGATGAGTTTTGGTATTTGGTAGCTTTGGTTTCGAGTTAGTTCACGGAATAAGTTTCATAAGAAAGCGAAGATATAAATTTTGCTAAAAAGTGGGTACCTACCTACCTACCTACTTAACTGTCCGCGGGCTATAGAAATAGAGTTGATGACTGGGCTGGAGTTGTCATATAACGTCACACGTTATGATAGTCCACGCGCACGAAGTCGCGTGAATTAGCTAGTAAACGATATGATAGTTATGCTATGTTTCGATGGTTTAATCAAACCTGCTTAATAATTTACTCTTTAAATATCTAAATACATATTCTCTAGACTCTAAGAGTCCACGCGGGACTGAACGTGAATTGTCCCTTTGAAAGAACACCTATGTAACATACTACTGATTATGCTGTTTCGATGGTTTAATCAAACCTGCTTTATAATTTGCTACCTAAATATGTACATACATATTCTCTAGAGTCCCCGCAGGAGTGAACGTGAGTTGTCCCTTTGAAAGAACACCTATGTAACATACTACTTCTTTTGTTTCCAGATTCATTGAGCTTACAGCCTATCTGAACATGATATGGTCTGCGCCGCTCCAAATCGCCCTGGCCCTGTATTTCCTTTGGGGTATCCTGGGGCCGTCGGTGCTGGCCGGCCTCGCTGTGATGATCATCCTTATCCCGGTGAACGGGCTCATCGCGAACCGGGTCAAAACCCTGCAGATCAGACAGATGAAATACAAAGACGAACGAGTCAAGTTGATGAATGAAGTACTTAATGGCATTAAGGTAGGATTTCTTACAGGTTTACTTGTTCATTTCAGATTAGAAGCGGTTTCGCCCGCGTTAAGTACTATCCCGCGGGAACCGTTTTAATTTTTACGGGATAAAAAGTAGCCTTGCGGTATGTGTCGCCCGGGGATAGTGTAGCTTCCCAACAGTGAAATAAGTTTTCAAATCGGTTCAGTAGTTTCGGAGCCTATTCAATGCAAACAAACAGACAAACAATCAAATCTTTCCTCTTTATAATATTATAGTATAGAACGATGCTTTAAAGATATCCACATTGTTAGGACTGCTTGTTTGTACTTATCTATATACTAACTCGCCTCACTAAGTTAATTATTCGAATATAATCGGATTCAAACAATAATAGGTAAATCTTTACAACTGTTTCGAGACCCCCCATATCATGTCTTGTATCATAATACCTCGTAACTGTAAAAGGCTTTATGAAGAAAGATACGTTAACTGATTTAAAAAATCACAAAAAATATCCGCAACAATATAATAAAGACTTAAATCAGTTAAATACCAATCAAGCTAATCAAATAAGCAATGAAAGATACGAGTGTTAATAAGTACGAGTATATGATTTTAATAATTTGATAAGAATTGAGACGTGTTTAATGTAAAACCCACGCGCCATCTGATAACGTGATAGCCCCCGGTAGTCGGATACTGTTATCGATATACGTACGTATCAGGCTAGATGTTATCAAGACTGTACGGTATTTTCATTTTAGGACACCACCACATGCTATCTTCGCAAAGCTGGAAACTTTTTCTGTATCTAATCTTGCAAATAGATAATACGATTGCATCAATCGCAGAAAATAATCTCAGTTGACGCTAACTGAATAAACTCAAATAAAAATGTATTGTTTTGATTGGTTTTTAATCATCAATCATTCATCATTATATCACATGACTATTCAACTGACTGACTGCGCTATCTTTTTACAAGCTTTTATTTAAGTTGCAATGTTTGCATGTTTGTTTGTATGCTCTGACTAAGGAACTCTTCAATGTTTAGCAACGCCGATATGAAAATAAGTATAGTATACGTATTAAATTATTATATCCCATTCCTTAGAATGCAGTCGCCGTGTCGTGGTGACACTTATGTCACCACGACACGGCGACTGCATATTTTATACAAGCTTGACATGGAGAAATATATTTATCAACATAAAATTATTGCAACAAATAAGCGTACCACTCGAATTGTAAGTGATAAAATGTCGTAATTGTTGATCGATATTTGAACGCACCTACATCAGCTACTCAATCATAATATAATTTACGCTTCCGAAATAAAACATTGCATAATTATTATATACCTACTATACACAGGCACTCACGCCTTTTTTCGTTGGGGTAGGCAGATACTATATCATTCCACTTACCACGATCCTGACATAACTCTTTCGCTTCTTCCACTCTCATGAAACCCTTCATAAGTTCTTACATGCTTTTCGGTTATGCGTACTTATGACTTGGCCTTTCTTTAAGACTTCCTCAATTTGATCGATATAAAATTCTATAAATAGTGCCTCTATTCAAAACGCGTTACGGAAACATAGAAGCATATTATACAATGTGCTGTCTCAAACTTGGAAAATAATAAATAATAAAACCGTATAACAACCAGCAGATGGTCCACTCGACTCGATGATTGTAGCACGTCCTTGGAAATGTTGTATTGGGCAGACGGTTTCCGTGCATTATCTACTTTGCTGACGTCATGTGGATAGTGCACAGTCATGGTGAAGCTGTTAAACCGTTGTAATATTGTGACTCACGGCAAAGTTTAAGTTTACATACTTTATAACTACTCCATGGTAACCTTTGCCCACTTTACCAACCGGGCAATTGGATGTTTTCTTTCCTTAATATGTGGTTTATAAATAGTCTTCTGATCCCGCGCGTTATGTACAAAGCTTGTAGAGCGGTGACCCCTGTCGCAATGAGCACGGCGTCCCGTTACATTACAACACTATAGAGGAAATGGAACTGCTTTCGCTTGATCAGCCGAGTAGAAGCTGTACTATTAAGTAGCCATTGGTTTATAGTAGCGAGAGAGCGAAGTTGTGATATGAGGGAATCGGGTAGCTTTCACATAAAATCTTGCCTCCTTTTCTTGTAAGTGCACACTCCTATCATTGGCAGGAACTGTTTTTAACTGGCGTACTATCTAAATTGCGGTTAAGGTTTAAAAAAAATCTGTTTGAATTTATTTTACAAGATGAACATTTTCGATGATAAAAAGCAGGTGTTCTCTAATTGATAAAACAAATCCGATAGCTCCACTATCTTTGCGATAACACCAAGGTCAAGGTCAAGGTCGTAATAGAGTCGATGTTTTATGCCAACTAGCTGAGTAAATAAATATAGATCAATAATATGTTACTTTTTCTTTTCAGGTACTTAAGATGTACGCTTGGGAGCCAAGCTTCGAAGATCAGATACTTAAAATCAGAAACAAAGAAATGAATGTACTTAAACAAACTGCGTACTTAAACTCTGCAACTTCATTTATATGGTCGTGTGCACCGTTCTTGGTAAGTAAAAGGGCTGCCCAGTTACCATCCACCGTTATTTTAATAATAATTTATTAGTATAGTAAAACAAGTATATCTGGGTCAGTTCAAAACTACGGAAGAATGATTTTAGATCCTGACCCGTAACTTGCATTCCCTGTATCAAGGAAATCAGGCTCTAGGTCCATGTGGGACCGTGGTCACATAGACACTCAAACGGAATACCTGTATTTCATACAAATATTTGCCATGTGCGGGGATTGGATTCGCAACCTCACGCTCTGCAGTCGGCTCGTCATCTTACGATGTTACAACTCATTCTAGACACATCGCATTTATAGATAGAACTTATTGATTACATTTGATAAAAAAATTGATATCTAAATATTACAAGTTTACAGACTATCCTGATTATCGCAGATATCGTCGATTGTTGTCGTTTAATCAATCACTGATGCTTTTCTATAGAGGTGTTTAAATTGCTTTTCTATAAATATCATTTATGACTGATATAATATCTATCATGTATTTTTATTGATATTAATTGCTGTGTCGTCGGCTCACCGTGATTTCTTGATGATAGTGTTTTTGCGATAATAACGTGATAATATTATCTTACTTTGTAACGTGTTGCGTTATTGTTCTCATTCATGAATACACAAAAATAGATAGATAGATAACTCTTTATTGACACCAAAATGTAAAGAACACAGGAAAGACAAACTTAAAAATTACAATGGGCGGTCTTATCGCTAAATGTTAATACAAATCTTAGTTATTAAATGTATTTTTTTATGTTCAAGGTAACCTTCCTAACCTTCTTCACGTTTGTGATTTCCGACCCCGAGGAAAATGTCCTAACTGCCACGAACATATTCGTGTCGATGTCCCTGTTTTACACTATGCATTTGCCGTTAGGTTTGCTCCCCATCATCGTGGTCTCAGTGATCGAGGTAGAGCAGTTGAACGCACTTCTACTCCTATTTGAGCTATGGTGCCCTCTCATACGAACTAACATGCATTTAAACATTTTAGCTGTAATATTCTCCGATAAGATATTATTAGCATAAAATCGTACAATGACGTGCTTAATTTATGTAACACAGTTTCAGTACACGAGCATTCTGAATGCGATTCCGGCGATCCCGTCCTTGTATGAGATGTATAGAGCTATTGGAATATGGCAGTATTATATTTTTTTTATTTTGGTGAAGGAGGTTAGCGATAGTTACGAGCCGCTATGGTTTTGAATATTTTGTTATTGTTTTATTATATATATACCATTACGCGGTCAAGATACACAGTGAATTGTGAAAAAAATTATACCAAATATTATTAATGTCGTAGAAAAAGACAAGATATTTTGGCGGATGCGTAATTAAGGGTGCACGCATGTGCTATAGATTACCTTAATAAAACTGATCGAAAAACTTAATTTGTTTCCGCTAACACCTCACTGTGTATCGTCACCGTAAAAGTAGCATGACTATGGTGCCAATTCTGTTGTCCGGTACTAGTCTAAAATTGTTGTAACTTATCTAAAACTTTAGCAATAACACTAGAGCTGTCAAAATGCACTCATTGTCAGCAGAATTGACACCAATAAATTTTACTTACCATCCGATTAAGTTACTGGAATGGTCTCATAGGTGTCACTGATGTCCTTCGGGTGTTTTGTATTGGTAAATGATACAGAAGTGTTGGATTCTAAGAGGGCTTTCGTTGCGTTGTCTCTTTTCAACATTCTGCGTTTCCCACTGTCCATGCTGCCTAACGTTATATCGAATCTCGTGCAAGTAAGTCGTTTATAATATTATATAGAGTGTCTGACAAAATAATTTAAAATTGAATATTCTTATCTTCATTATAAATCTTATATTCATCAATAAATGTATTTTATCGGATACTAAGAATTAATTTAATAAATATATTATTAACTCGATAACATTCCATGTTAATTTTCAAGCTGATAACTGACCAAATAATATAATGCATGTTCGGTTCCGGTAGCCTAAGATGTTGAAACAATACCTCCTAGATTCTCCTTTGTATGTTTATTCAAAGATATGAAAGATAATTGTAATCTTGTGTTAAAAATATTTGTTTGTATAATTTTGAAAGATATCCCAAACGTAATGTTGAACAATTAATTATGTCACAACATGAAATTTTACTATGCTTTACGTTTTCAGACGTCTGTTGGTATAACACGATTAAATAAGTTTATGAATTGCGACGAATTGGATATCAACGCAGTGGAACATGATGCTAAAGAACGTAAGTAATTATATTATAGGTTCCTCAAAATACACAATCACTTGTTCGTACTTTCTTTGTTTCAGAATGATACATTTTTGTACCTACTGAAGGAACATGCATTCATTTTGGATCCTTATTACACTTACACTCTTATATAGCTTCGATATAGGTTGCAAAAACGAGTGAAATGGTAGTCTGTAATTGGCAACTTCGACATTATCTGCATGGTCTTATATATTTATTTTATGCTACGGTACCATCTGTGTCTCGACGCGTTATTTACGGTGTTACGCAGATGCGGCTAACATTTTAACGTATCAATTTTCGAATTAACGTGCATCAATGCGTTCATTGACGCGTAGTTGGACGTTAACATAAACGCAAACGCTGGGAGCAGTGCCTTTGACCTACAGTCAAATGACCAAACAGTGGAATCACTAGTGGAATTCATTACAGTGGAATCGCACTGTAAGTTTTCAGTTGAGATTAAAATTGGTGAGTTGTATTCCAGCGAATCCGATCGTGATCGAGAACGGCCACTTCACGTGGGGCGGCGACGACGCCGACAACGTCCTGAAGAACATCAACCTGAACGTGCCGCGCGGCGCGCTCGTCGCCGTCGTCGGCGCCGTCGGCTCCGGCAAGAGCTCGCTGCTGTCCGCGCTGCTCGGGGAGATGAACAAGACCGCGGGCCGGCTCAATCTCAACGGTGAGATTCATTATTGTTATAGGTTGTAGGGACGCGTTAACTATATTATAAGAAAAAAATAATATCTTTTTTAAACTTGTACGGTACTTGTACCTACTTGTTTCGTTGTACCTTTTGTGTTACCACAAAAGATTTAAACCAGTGTTGAACAGATATGTCTAAATATTTTCTCCACAAATCGACGTCTTTTTCTGGCTCAATAACAAATTCACACGTAAAATAATGAGGAATGCCGGGATTGAGTAAGATGACGCGAGTGATAGACGTCGATTTTGTGGAACGAAATTTTAGAAACATCTGTTTAACTCTGGGCTAAACTTGCGTGACGATCTTACCACAAAAGTTTTCTTACTCAATCCCGGTATTGATAATTGTTTAACTTATGAATTTGTTATTGGTTTAGAAAAAGCGAGAGTTACTGCCGGTTTCTGAAACGTCAGTCAACGTTGACAACAGATTAATTCTATTGCCATCCTTGTCATTTGTTCAGTGTCAGATAGAGACAACGATAGTTTTAATCTACTGTCAAAGCCAACTAACGTTCCAGAAACTGGGGGTTAGACGTCGATTTGTGGAGAAAATATTTAGACGCATCTGTTAAACTCTGGTATATGTTATGGTAAGACCGGAACTGTACGGAGGTTGTGCGCAATAAATACTGCGCTTTTGCAACAAACAGCGGAGTTAATACATTAAGCGTTTATAATTTATTAGTGGTGTAGTTTCGCACCTGTCTAATAATACCTATCGAATCTATCGATTTTCAACCTTAACTACGCCCACTTCAAGTAACGCTATCAAATTATGTACACTTAACGTTCTACCGATCATGATACAAAATGCAATTATTATTATCTAACTAGCTGTGCCCGCAACTTCGTCCGCGTGGCATAGTGAATTTGGGCAGGAATTTTTGGATATATCTTTTGATTTATGTGTATTATAAGAACCTTTGTTCGTTTATATTTTAACTTTAAATTAAATTGCCATAACTTTATTATTTATGAACCGATTGACATGAAACAAACACTAAATTGTCTACTTTGACCGCTAGTATCGTAATGTACTAAAGTGAAAACACCATCTAAATCGGAT
Source organism: Hylaea fasciaria (assembly GCA_905147375.1). Lineage (NCBI taxonomy): Eukaryota > Metazoa > Arthropoda > Insecta > Lepidoptera > Geometridae > Hylaea > Hylaea fasciaria. Next base: position 7,747,384 of record LR990201.1, read on the forward strand.
AAGCCGTTTCTGAGAATAGCGTGCAGAAACGCACAGGCAAACATACAAAAATTCTATCAATCATTGTTTTGGGTGCTATTTCTGTTGATGAAGGTCCCAATAATATTGTTTCTCATATATCTTTCATGTACAGACAGCGATCCGTAACATTTTTTTTATATTATGTATAGATATCAGCTCGCGGCGATGTTAAAGAGTGAGAATCCATAGAAAACGTTCGTCTCTAAACTACCAGTGTAAGGTGTTCACATAAATCTTTATTCAAATCCGTTGACGTCACTATAAAATAATGTAAGGTATGTTATCAATAACATCTAATAGCGGTCAAAATCCTATGCACCCACAGGCACGGTCGCGTACGTGCCGCAGCAGGCGTGGATCCAGAACGCCACGCTGCAGGACAACATTCTGTTCGGGAAGCCGCTCGACGAACACAAGTACAACAACGTCATCGGCGTCTGCGCACTCAAAACCGACTTCGACGTGCTGCCGGGAGGGGACCAGACCGAGATCGGAGAGAAAGGTAACGATTCAAAGCACGCTAGTGTGAGTTTAGAGGACGAGCTTTTTCCCGTGACTTTATCTGTAGTTTTTAGCAAAAAGTATAATAAGGCCCCAAAGTTCAAACGATCTCTCATATGCTCTATGATCTAAAGTTGCGCAATCATATGTGTCGAATAAGGAACCTTTTCATTCTTTTGAATCTAACTTTTACTTTTATCCTTTAACTTATTTATTTTAGCTACAAACTACACTGGCAACAATTATGATGTTACAAACTAAAACAAAAATTGCCATGTCTATAGTTACTACTGTCGCTATCGTTTTAATAAACTTCGAAAATAATTAAAATTATGTTAGGTGTGGTTTGATTGTCGTCATTGTTATCTCTACTATACTTCGTTGACAGGCATCAACTTGTCCGGTGGTCAAAAGCAAAGAGTGTCTCTCGCTCGAGCTGTGTACTTTGATGCCGACAACTACTTCCTGGACGATCCTCTCAGCGCTGTCGATTCGCACGTCGGGAAACACATATTTGAAAAGGTAACGAGTGATCACGAAATAATGCAGTGGGAGGTCATCGCAACGCGCCCGTACTAAACCCAAGGCTTTGCAGGTGATCGGACCCAACGGCTTGCTGAAAGGCAAAACACGCGTGTGGGTGACGCACAACGTGTCGTTCCTGATGCACACAGACCTGGTGGTGGTGCTGAAGGACGGGGCCATGTCGGAGGCGGGGACGTATCAACAGCTGTTGGAAAAGAAGGGAGCGTTCGCCGAATTCTTGTTGCATCATCTCAGCGACGCCGAGCGGACGTCGCCTGAGGGTATATAACTACATTAATTACTAGAATTGACAATTGGAATCTTTAGAATGGCCGGAATAACCCGCCTGAAACTAAACTGGTTCTTTGATAGTCCAATCTGGTAATTAAACTGTTACCGCCTTACCAGAAAAGTTTAGACCAGAGTTAAACAGATGTTTCTAAAATTTCTTACTGAATTCACTGCATTCCTAATAATTTTACATGTGAATTAGTTATTGACTTAGAAAAAGCTTGGGTTAGACGTCGATTCGTGGAGAAAGTATTTAGCCACATCTGTTCAACTCTGGTTTAATGTTTTGTGGTAAGACCCTTAGAAGTCCCGTTACAAGTCATAATATACAGTATAAAAGCTCCGAACCTAAAGTGCAGGTACTCGTGACTTTGAGCGTCTATCAATCTGTATGCCATAAATACTTTTATGAATCTTGTAAACGATGTTATTCATTTCTACGCCTTATTATTTTAGAACTGGATGTGATAAAACAAGATCTGGAAAGCAAACTAGGATCTGAATTCCAAAACAAGTTGCAGAGGGCGCGATCGTTATCAGAAAGCGCTTCGGAATCAGACGTAACCGCAACAGGTAAGACCGCCTGCTAACGTTTACTTTGGTAAAATTGCGTTGCTAGTGCCTCTATTAAAAAATATTATGACTTTCCAATCTTTTTTTCAGGTGACCGATCTGGTAGTGTAAAAAGAAAAACACCTGAAACCCAGACTCAAAATGAACTGAAAGAAAAGAATAAGCTAATTGAAACAGAGAAAACAGAAACCGGCAGCGTATGTATTGACCAAGACGTCTGTAATCCTTTAAAAGTCGCGAAATAGTATTATGGTATTAAGATATTATCTCAATGATTGGTGGTGGTGAGGCGGTATAGCGTCCTTGACTTGATCTTCCTTTCCACCTCCTTTTCCAGAGAATACATTATTAATAAAATGTAAAAATCGTCATTAACTGATACCGCTTCGGTGGCGAATCCTACCGACTTGCCCAATGAGAAGTCCACTCCATAAACAGTCTCCGAGTTTATGTTATTTCTTGTTCGGACAGGTGAAATGGAGCGTATACAAGCACTACCTGGTGAGCGTGGGCGTGTTCGCGTCAGTCATCACGGTGCTGATGAATCTCATACTACAAGTGTTCCAAGTCGGCTCCAACTACTGGCTCGCCGAGTGGTCCAACGACGAGCATATGGTAAGTGCATTTCTTTCTATCTACTTCCTAACACAAAATAAGTCTTCGCATCGATGGTTCAACCGATGTCTCCTCAATCCTTAGCCCTAAGACTGGCAACTTTTTTAGAATTACGATCTACTGTAATTGTTATGTTAAATTTTGTTTCGCAGATTGTAAACGGTACCGTAGATACTGCGCGACGAGACATGTATCTCGGAGTGTACGGCGGCCTCGGCGTCGGACAAGGTATGGCCTCTTCTATTGCATTCAAAACGTGAAACTGTTAACTTGGGAAGGCTGTGATGCACTGTTTAATCTATTCTTTTGTTTCATCTAGTTTTCATTTCTAGTTTTTACATTTGGAAGAAAAGCCTACTTCTAAAATGTTAATTGAATTAATTCATTTTTCGTATCATAAATCCCCTGTGGCAGTGTAAAGAGACTGCTAACATTTACTATCGGGTGGGCTGTCGCGTAGCAAAATGAAGACTTGATGAAATATTCTTGCCAAAGCATTAAATAACTGCTGCTACATTTTGATAACACATTGCTGATGTAATTATAATGTAAGAGGATAAATATGATTATTTGTTGTCCGTAAAATATTATGTACATGATATTAGTAAGGATTGGTACATACTGCAAGGCATTAATAATGAATACATTTTTAAATTCCTTTATTTATGTAATATTTCTCTTAAATGTATATATTTTAAATATTTTTTCTATTGAATGCATGGTGTCGGATTCACTAAGTTTATTATATTAAATGCATGAACTTACCATATATACCCCAATAGTGAATGTAAAGAGTGAAAGTAACAAGGCAAAGGTCACAAAGGTGTTGTAAGAAAACTTCACAGAATAATATCTATTGTGGTTACAATGTTAAACAATATACAACAGTGTCCCATAGAATTAACTTGTGAAGTTCGTAATACTTTGGTCCTACAAGTACACTATGAGTTCAGCTTATTCAAAATTATGGCTAAGTTATTTTATAGATGAATAATTAAATACATCTAATAAATTTAGTCATATAGACCTCTTTATTTGTTTATAACAACCCTGTGGTATTATACTCTTATGTTCTTGACGAAGTTTGAATTTATTTGGAGTATCAGTTAACTTTCAAAAGGGAAGAATTAATTTGTAAATAACATAATATACAAATATTCGTTTTAAATGCTAATGATAATTTCACATAACAATAATTATGTCTATGAGGTTGTAAACTATGTTAATTTTATGTTATCCCTTCGTGACTTTTCGATGGTAATTTTAAAGTGCATGCTGTGTGATGCTGTTCACTGTTATTTTTTATGCCCTACTGTACAATATCTCTGTAGTATAAAATGTTGAGTGTGCGGATGCCCTCCTAAATGATAAATCTCAATATTGAAATGCATATTAGTTCATGGAAAAAGGTTACAAGATACTATAATCAACCAGACAGTGGTTGCAATAATTCACATTTTTGTCTTTTGTGTATTGGAAAATGTAATAAATCATCATTAAACAATATGCATTGTAAAGAAATCCGGTAAAACTATTCTACAATCGATTACCTACTACTCTTCTATGTATTCCAAAGAAAAGATTTCCTAGTAACCCGGTCTGTTGTCGCATTTGAATTGTATTCAGTGTAAAAATGTGTCCTCAAATAAAGTTAAGCTTTTCAAACTCGGAACCCATTTTCTAATCGATACCGGCAACGTAAATAAGCGGAGTTTTGGCGGGAATCTGATAATAAAAAAACCCCAAAAAGCGTGTCACTTCGCATTTTTGCCAATACTCCCAGGAAATTTCAGTAAAGAATCCATCACACTGAATCGGAACTTTGACTATGTAAATAATCGACTCGACTACTTGACCACGAGGATTGCTTTAATACTATGACTTTTCTATTTTGCGATAATAAGAAATAATAATTATACTTGACACTGGCTGAATGCACAAACCGTGCGAAGCTTTAAAAAAACGTAAATAAGCGGGGGGCATCCTTGCACTTGCCGCGTGCGACGTGTGGTGAGTGTGTTGTGGCGTGTGGCGCAGTGGCGTCCGTGTCGGTGTCGTCGCTGGCGCTGTACCTGGGCACGCTGGCGGCGGCGCGCGCGCTGCACGCGGCGCAGCTGGCCGGCGTGCTGCGCGCGCCCTGCATCGGGTTCTTCGACTGCACGCCCGTGGGCCGCATCCTCAACCGGTTCAGCAAGGACGTGGACGTGCTGGACAACGTGCTGCCCATGACGCTGCGCGGCTGGACCTCCTGCTTCTTCTCGGTACGCACCGCGCGGGGCCGGCGCCGCGCACGCGCCCGCAAGATAGTAGCGAACCATGTGGCGCGAGCTGCGGAATTGTTACATTCGAGCAGATGCACTCCGACCCTCAAATTGTACATATCGTGACCTAACTTTTAAGCAAAGGTCATGTCGACGCTTTGCACATTCGGGCGGAGATGAAAGTAGGTCATGGACCGTCGAGGTCAGTTTGAATTACCGAACGTTATAATAACCACTGTATTTTCAATTAGAGAATGCACAATGTCGAATAATTGCCACATTGAGATCGCACTGTGCATATCGTTTAGATTTAAAAATATTGAAGTATATTTGCTACACAAATAACTCTATACGAGTAAGAAGGATCAGTTTATAAATATTGTAGTTGAACACACGCAAGACTGTAACAGTTGTAACTTACTGCTAGATATTCTATTCTGTTTATCTTTAATGCTTCTTATTAATGCTTAGATAGAAACTAAAATAGTAGTTATATCTGATTGCCGTGCATGGGTCCTCTCTAGAGTAGCCGTTATTTTAGTTCCTTAGCACATTTAACACTCTCGAGTACCTCTACACGTAGCCTCCGCTTCCCGTAGTTGCGAGATAGTGTCCAGTAAATAATGTATTCATTATTAATACCCGTATGTGCTTAGATTAGCGCCGGCCGGTGCTGAACGCAGACTAAACGTGTAATGGCGTTGTTGCAGCGATATCGTCGTTTTTCGCCGACTTAATGCCGTACCTGGCGTGTTGGCGCGCGGCGAAAATCCTGCACTCCCTCTTGTTGGCCAATGTCTTGCGGACGCCCTTGCAATTCTTCGAAGTGACGCCCCTTGGCAGGATCCTCTCTAGATTTTCTAAAGACGTGGACGTTTTGGACACGTCTCTCCCTTCGCAGATGAGCGACGTCATATATTGCGCGTTCGAGGTAAACCCGCCGCTTTTTTTCGGAGCTTCTTTTTTGCAATTTTGTTATTATCGGTTACATTGGTGGGTACTGTTGTTACTTTGTTATTTTGCTGCCTTGTTTAGTAGATTATTATATTTGTCAAGAATACGGCTCAGTGTTACGAAATTGGACCGTAACCGCCAGCGGTGCTTGCATTTTCAAAATGTTCGTCTACGGGAAGCTTACGTGTTTGGATCGTGCGATCGTAACTGGGGGAATTCATTGGCGCATTTCAAAAATTAACAGTACCACAGTCCACGCGGTTTCATTTCGATACAAAATGCTTTTATGTTTTTCGTTGCGTTCGTGTGTTACATTCCGTTGGGATTGTTAGTTTGACCGTATGTAATTAACTATATAACATTGCACTGCATTTGTAAACTGATCCTGAATAAATCAACATGTTATGTTTACATATTTCACGACATAAAAGGAGGCAGCCGTTCAAGGCATCATAGCATCGCTCAAAATTTGAAGTGGTGAAGAATAACATAACTAGGAAACCGGCAAGTGCAAGGCAATAAGGAATCTAAAAGCCTGCGCAGCACCACTACTAAGTGCTCGATTACTTTAACTCGCTGGCGCGGTGGCGAGTGCGGGCGCGGTAGACGTGGCTTAGACCGCACGTGAGTGTTGTACGTCAAAACTTGGATATTACGCCGTAGGCCGCGCCCGCGACTTTACATGATCGAGCATTTAGTTAACTGTACTGGAATATGAAATAATCTCTATTATATCAATTGAGAAATATCATTTCCAACTGTCAATATGAAATTCATACTCTGCAGCCAGAAAATTGCAAACCCTTTAGCTTATTACAGTCAAGAAATAAAAAGCTTCAATTACTTCTTTCTAAATATATCACAGTGCTGAATTTTGAAAACAGCAGTAGTATAGAAGTAGACACAGATGAGAACACTAATTTGGCACGTAATAGTCCAATTCATACTCCAGAGAATCCTATCTATTTTATAAATCGTTGAATCTGCCATTGATAATACTGACACAATTTATTCACTTCCCGGCTATGAATTCGATCGTAAAGGCCTGTTTCGACGAATCACCCTTAACTTACAAATCAAAAATTTAACAACAAGTCCACAAGGGACATTTCTCACTGTCACTGTGTCAAATCAGGTACTGGGCACATTGTTCGTGATCAGCCTGTCGACGCCGATCTTCCTGGCCGTGATCCTGCCCATCGGGTTCGTGTACTACGTGATCCAGCGGTTCTACGTGGCCACGTCGCGCCAGCTCAAGCGGCTGGAGTCGGTCTCGCGCTCGCCGATATACTCGCACTTCGGCGAGAGCATCACGGGAGCGTCCACTATTCGCGCTTATGGAGTTACTGAGAGGTAAAGTTATGGTGCTCTTATACAATATCGTTTGTATTAAAAAAAAAAATCTTAAACTTTCACGAACTGAACACATGTTAACTAGAATTTAAATGGTACCTCTAGTGTGAGTTTTTACGGGGTCGAAATAGTACGCGTCAACTAGCGCTTTGTATAAAGATTTTTCGTTCATAAACGCGCCGGTAGGGGCGCTGTACAGGATCTTACATCAAAATCAATTAATTATTATCATACAAAAGCGCTAGCTGACGCGTACTATGTCGAGCTCGTAAAAACTCACACTAGGGGGTCTAATTCGCGCACAAACTAATATATTTTGTCATACCTCGACGTTTTGGGCCGAGTTGCATCGACCGTGGTCACTAGAAGACTGCGCCAATTAGATTGTAATTTATTGTAGTTAACATAAAAAAAATGAAATGACGTTTCTTATGTGACATGGCAGGTTCGTCCTGGAGTCGGAGAAGCACGTGGACTACAACCAGTCGTGCCACTACCCGAGCACGATCGCGAACCGCTGGCTGGCGGTGCGGCTGGAGATGATGGGGAACCTCATCATCTTCTTCGCGGCGCTGTTCGCCGTGCTCGGCCGGGAGACCATCAGCGCCGGCCTCGTCGGCCTCTCCGTCAGCTATGCGCTGCAGGTACCTACCTACCTTTACCACATTTAGCAACGCTTCAAAGGGAAACGGCCTTTTTAGGGTTCCGTAGCCAAAGGTGAAAAACGGAACCCTTATGGATTCGTCATGTCTGACTGTCTGTCTGTCCGCCCGTCCGTCCATCCATAATGTCACAGCCACTTTTTTCCGAAACTATAAGAGCTATACTGTAAGCCCTTGTACCCCCATACTTAGAACTGAAACTCAATTTTGTTTTTCATCAAACCAATATGTGTGATCTATATTTATGGAGTCTTCAAAAATGATATTGAATTTTATAATATATTTTTTTTTCTAAACTAACTTATACGTTAAATACTCGTTATCATATTTTGTTAGTGTATGACTTGTAAAAGTGAAATTGTATTACCTTTTTTACGCCACAGTCATCATTCCAATGCGAAATGGGATAAGTACCTGTACTTACCCCAATTTGTAAGCCCAGACTACACTGACGGCTATAAGCAGATAAATTGCCACTCTTCCAGCGTGGAAGCATGGAATCCAGCAATAGCACAGTCAAGTCATTTGAATAACGGAAACTATTGGAAAATAAACTTATTTAACTATTGTGGTATATAATAGATCTTAACGAGTTCACTTGCAAACAACTTTAAATAACTAAGTGTCAACCCAAAAAAAATCCTTGACCCTTGACGCTAGATAGCGCCACTTATTTGCAATTCCGTTAATTTCAGATAACACAAACCCTCAACTGGCTGGTCAGAATGACATCTGAAGTGGAAACCAACATCGTTGCAGTGGAAAGAATAAAGGAATATGCTGAAACCACGACAGTAAGCTACAATCTGCAATGTTTCTCTTTGTCCTCGTGTGCCCATCGCAATATCACCTACGTATAAGCTTATTACTTATTCGTAGATCGCAACACTTTTGGTGGTTTCTTCTTTTACTTCGTGGGCTAGCATTTGACCTTTATCTCACCTGTGTCCATAGTATGAGTTTTTACTAGCTCGACATAGTACGCGTCATCAAGCTCTTTGTATGAATATCCTGTACGTACAGCGTACCCCTACCGGCGCGTTTATGAACGAAAAATCTTCATACAAAGAGCTTGAGGACGCGTACTATGTCGAGCTAGTAAAATCTTATACTCAGGGTACTGGTCCGATGTAACCGAATGTGGTAAATGTGCTCAGCTTAGAATGCGACTGGCTAGCTCTCATGTCCCCTTGTGAATTTGTATTTGAGTTAGAAAAAGCCATTTGTGCAGAAAATGAAAGACTCATCTGTTGTAACTCCGGTTGAAATGTGTCGTGGTAAGTCCGTACGTGCGTGGTGCAGGAAGCGGCGTGGAGCGTGGAGGCGGGGCCGGGCGCCACGTGGCCGGAGACGGGCGCGCTGCAGCTGGAGCGCCTCACGCTGGGCTACCGCGCCGCGGAGCCCGCGCTGCGGGACGTCACGTGCGCCGTGGCGCCGCGGGACAAGCTGGGCATCGTGGGCCGCACCGGCGCCGGCAAGTCCACGCTCACGCTAGGGCTCTTCAGGTCGGTGCTTACTTAATTTGCTTTTTTTTCTATTTTTTTGCCCCACATTAGGATTCTGCTGTGTTGTCGTGGGTACCGTTTACAGACAGATTTCACATACACAACACCCAGACCAGAAACAAGAATCTGTGGATCACACAAATATATTTATTCAGGGTGGGAATCGAACCTGCGACGCCAAGCGCAGCAGTCCGAGTGCTCAGCCACTATGCCAAACGTCGTCGATGGTCTAGGTTCCCGATACATTACATGCGAATATTCGGTAAATACGAGTAGGTTCCTTCTAGGTGAGCGTATGCCGTCGTAAGCATCGAGTGAGATGGTAATGTAGATACTCCTACCGCCCCACTTGTACAACGCTTAGCTCGTGAAACAAAAACGCTCCCGGAGCGAACAAACAGCCGGCGACGCGGTATCGTGTCTTTATAACGTCCATACCGCGAAATTCCGATCATGGCATTTATAAAAGTTCCTCTCTATCGCCCCAACAGGATAGTGGAAGCGATGAGCGGCAAGATCATGATCGACGGCATCGACATCTCCAAGATCGGTCTGCACCAGCTGCGCTCGCGCATCACCATCATCCCGCAGGACCCGGTGCTGTTCTCCGGCACGCTGCGCATGAACCTGGATCCCTTCGAGGCCTTCACCGACGCCGACATCTGGCGCTCGCTCGAGCACGCCCATCTCAAGGCGTTCGTTGAAGGTATGATTAAAAAAAAACATGCCATCGAATTGAGAACGTTTTCCTTTGTTTATGTCGATTACAAACACTGGAATGTGAGACCGTAGCTCGGCGAAAGCCGATAGGAGGACGAGCACAGAATACGTAGGGTGATAGTTGGGGTGGGATACTAAACTTCAACACTCAAGTAAAGTCAACGGTTCTCTTGATGGTCAACGGTTTTATACATTCATTACATACAACATTATATTTAAATACTAAAATAAATTACAGATAAATAACATTTTTGAAGTAAAACTTCTTTAGGCACGACTAGGGAGTAACTCAGATTTTTTTCTGACCGAAGTAACGTTTACTGTAGTCTGTGTAGTTTCCGCTATTTAAAAATGGTTACATTTTACTTCAATCGCGCGTAAAGGTTACACGCACACACTTTTTTTTATCAAGTGGACTGTTGACTTTTTAAACAAAATATAGTGTTCTGCATGCCTATTGTGAGTTTTGTCAATTTCTTGCGTGCTCAGTCCGGTTAGCGTAAACTTGAAATTGTATGGAATAAGAGCAGCGCCATCTAGCGTCAGTCAGTCACTAGATGGCTCTGCTCAATACAATTTCAAGTTCACGCTAACCGGACCGAGCACGTAAAGAAATTGACAAAACTCACACTAGGCACACTGATCCATTGACCATCTCAAGTGTTGACGTTTTGAACGGTTTACTTTGCGAATGTTATTTTGACTCATGTATAAATTAAACTGGTTTATATTTTGACGTTCTGAATGTTGAAGTTTAGTATCCCACCATGATAGCTGTGTTAACTTCGTAGACATGTCAAGTGTAATCGGTTTGTTTGTATAGCGAAATACTTAGGACCGACCTTTATCTAGCACACGTGTAAGTAGGCCCCTCCTATAGGCCTGCAAGCGGGGCTCCGGCACGAGATCGCGGAGGGCGGGGAGAACCTGTCCGTGGGGCAGCGGCAGCTGGTGTGCCTGGCGCGGGCGCTGCTGCGCAAGACGCCGCTGCTGGTGCTGGACGAGGCCACGGCCGCCGTCGACCTGGAGACCGACGAGCTCATACAGGTGACACACAACTATACGCATGCCCCCGACCTGTTCATATGTAGCGTCTGCGTCGCTCTGCTTTGTCGGAATATATAGCTATCTCTCTCTACTGCGTATCTTTCGTCTCTTTTGTGTAACGAAGTGTGCCTAAACGTGACGCGTCCGTAAAATGTTACTCTCCCGTTCACTTGTCGAAGGATACCACCGTCTAAGAAGTTCCACTTTGGTGAAAGTTAATCGGATTGTGATATTCAAAGGCCCGAGGGCCGGCGCACATAAAGTCGTTGCGACGGACGACGTCTCTGATTTTGGCGGCGCAGCGACGCAACGCGTTTATGTGCGCCGGCCCTAACATCGCCGTCAAACCACAGGGTGGACACTCCATACAAACGAATGAATAGGACAAAAGACATGCGATATGCAATAGCGTCGTCCGCGTTGATACTGCGTCTATACTCAATAGGTCACACGGAAGAGAGAGAACACACTCTGTCATACAAAATCTCGATCTCGGTCTTAATAGAGTGAGTATTAATAGGTATTTTATCGTCGGACGTTACAGAAAACGATCCGATCCGAGTTCGCGTCGTGCACGGTGCTGACCATCGCCCACCGCCTGAACACCATCATGGACTCCACGAAGGTGATGGTGCTGGACAAGGGCCAGCTGGTGGAGTACGCGCCGCCGGAGCAACTCCTCGCGGACAAGAACTCCATCTTCTACAGCATGGCCAAGGACGCGGGCCTCGTCAACTAAGGGAACTTCTGCCTTCTATTCAGTGAGACTTCCGATCGGCGCGAGAGTTAAGACATGTCTACACTGTGCCTTTTTTCAATCATCAAAAGCTTACTATAGCGCTATAGCGCGAGTTGAAAGTGTAGCGCGCGCTTTTTCAAGCTGTCGTTTGGGATCCGTTGACACATTCAAATATAATTATTGAATGTTCTAAACGAAAATTTAATCAACGATGCATGGACGCATCGAAGGCTCTCCTATAGTTTAACACAGTGCCTAGTTTGAGGCGCACGTCGAGCGTCACTGACGCGCGTGTCTGTCGCTCGCGGTGATTGAAAGTTTATTTTGTTCGATATCGGATCTCTTCACGTTTGACTGCCGGTAATACTAGATGATTGAACCATCAAAAGAATAAACATCTAATATCTGCTTATGGTATAGATATTTTGCATCACACGCAGCTTTATAAACGAAATTAAGCTATAATGTGCCACCCAACTTCACAATTTTATCCAAACCAATATGTTTATTGTTCAGCTTATCCTTAGGTTATTTTAAGTTATCGTCAATTAAGTTTTATACCTCTACACGTACCCTCGATGTTGATATCGAGCAATCATTATTATTAATAAACCATGGCGGTCGATCTGTTCAGTCCCTGCTCGATTGAACACAATCATGATCTTACGAACCTTTTTGTATGATTTTGAATGGTCAAATAAGCGGCACTGAAGCCCTTGGCGAGTAAAAAAAGGTTGTTCAACTATTCGCTAAAACGATGCCAGCGAGCACTTACAGTGAAACGGTGCAAGTACTTACAAATACAAATTTACACACTTATTTCATTAAAATTATAATTTTACAAGTATAGAAATGCTAATTGAATTAATATAGTACTTACTCCAATGTATTGAACACATCTTATGTGCTTCTAACAAAAAGAGCACGGAAGCCGTGCATTCTACTCAATACTTATAATTCGGTACTTATATGCTTGCTGTATTATATACTGCATGCTGTAAATTAGTACTTACACATTATTATTTAGTTAAATGAGTAAATTTAATGTATTTACCACATATCTTAGTTATGTACTTAAGTTTTTTTTAGTGTTAAATAAATATATTCGTGTCGTAAATATTAAGTTTTACTATTGGACGACACTTATATAGATTCCATTTCTTTGACCGCCCATTTATAACATCACAACAATTATGATATAAGTACTTTGTAAAATAAGTAAACAGGGTGAATATCACGTTTTCTATCATATTTTTAAATGTATAGTTGAAGTAGACTTATAATGAGCCATCAGAAAAATACAAATGATTGCACTAAACGAATCGCAAAATGATATGTTGTAGTAACGCAGATGACCGTTATTACTATATTTTATCCGAGCAAGAGCGAGCTACACCAGTCTAAGACATTTAGGGCAATATTTTAGGGTCAAAAGTATTATATAAAACATCACATATTGTACAAACGTGCGTAAGTAGCAACGTCTGGGATGAACATCCATAATAGTCGGTCGTCTGCGTTTGGGATGATATACTTTGAATTCTTACAGGCGTGACCAATAGTGGGGTTCTTTATAATAACACGATACCGCTTTACTATTACTGTGTGCCTAGTGTAAGTTATGACAATTTCTTTACGAGCAGCGCCATCTAGCGTCAGTCAGTCACTAGATGGCGCTGCTCTTATCCCATACAATTTCAAGTTTACGCTAAACGGACCGAGCGCGTAAAGAAATTGTCAAAACTCACACTAGGCACACTGATGACTCGGTAGAATATTATTAGAATGCCATTAGAGGTCGCGGCTGCACTTCCCATCCCACATATTATCTTTCTTACTGATATGCCATAATTTTGCCAACCGGTGGTAAATATAATCTTGTTCAGTAGACAATTGAGTGCAATTATTTCGCAGCAATATAAATAACGCTACGTGCCTTACATAATATAAATAATTCCATTTTTATAATCAATTAATAGTTATCTGGAATGCTGGAAACTGTCACAATGTCATACATTATCACAGTTTTCAGTGTTCACAATTATTGTTAAATATTGATGTATTCTCAATTTTACTATATTCTTATGACTGTACTATAATTATTAATGCGTTAGTTAGTTACCTATGATTCAATATTTAGTATCCAATTTTTTTTAACTCCTTATGTAACTTCGCGATTTCAGTGAGTATTGTAAGTGTTCAATTACTAAGGCAGCTAATATCTAGTTTTTGTACCAATTCTGTTTGCACAAATTAAAAGAATATTGCCTTTGACAACTTTAAACTTATCGGAGTCCCTGTGGTAGTTGGAAAGAGGCAACGTGAACGGAAAGAGTGAAGTGAATTATTGTGTTGAAATACAATATTAAATGTTCTCAATACATATCCGATGCTACAGTCACTATCTCTGAAATGTAAACTTGCGAATTTGCTACATTATGAACATATTAATTTTTAATTACCTACTAAAATACTTGCTGGAGTTTTTGTTCAAAAGAATAATTACATAAATTGTACCATATGCAATTAAAACATACAAATGACATTTCAAAGCTTGCGACTGTACATAGTAATCAAAAGGGGATGCCATTAAACAAAGTGAAAACCACTGGTGCTATAAAGAGTAACTTGATATAACTTCCCTGTTATCTTAGTGATCTTCCTTCTAATTTTAATAATTTACAGTACATACCATATTTATTGTTGCATAGCTATGCAGCAATTTTTATTTACATGATAATATTGTACCTATAATGAAAATATAGATGTACACTATAGAAGTCTAGTTACCAATATACTGCCGTTAGTGTTGACCTAATCAACATTTGCATATTGTTTCGAATGACGTTATAATTATAGCTTATTAGATTTCTTTAAAAATATCTCGAATTTGAATTATTTATCGTGGTTCACATTTCTGTTATTACAAAATAGTGATAATATATTGCAATTTGATTAAAAAAATGTAGTGTCAGGGATGTAAAAATATAGGTAAGAATTGAAACTGGATGAACCATGTTTTATAATATTGACGACAATGACATTTTCTCATTGATGTATACATACATGTTACTAACAATTCAGGTTAAACGAATGTGACCTCAGTAGCGTTCTTTGAAATTATTAAATTACGATAAATGCAAGTTCTCTGGTACATGTGATCTGATATACATTATAGGCTCTACGTCCACAACTGTCTGCGCTTTAAGACAGCAGAACTACCTCTGCAAGAGTTTAATTAAAGTTGAGTTAGTCTCCAGATCAAACATCTTCAAATTCTATTACACTGGGACAAATAATGTACATGTTGGTCGGAAAATGGTAGTACAATACCTACATGAGCCAAGATTTTGTTCACTTATTGTTTGGAGATATGGGTACAAGGTATATGTCTATAATTCTATTGATATTTTTTTACTATTTGAATTATGTACATAATGTTATTATGAACACTTGTACAGTTTGAATATTTTTTCCCAGTATGTGTAAAATTTTATAGTATTAAGATTACTTAAGAACACACTATTTGTGCCTACATAATGAAATAGGATATAATGCATGTTTGAATTTACTAAAAATACATTTTATCGTATTTATTCGGTAGTGTTTTAATTACATGTGACAGTGGGTATATAGAGATTCTTATGAACAAAGTATAGAAATGTTAAATTTTAATGTGTAATCAAACATAGTGTAAGGACTATATTTTTGTTCATTGTTTGGAACTTGCCGTAATTTTACCCGACTGCCAACGGAGGGTGAATGCGTGAGGGAAAATGCGCATTTAATTAATCTACCTTTCATAATTTTACTGTCATATAATCTGTTTTTAAGGAGTAGGTATTGTTGTTGTTGTAATGTCATCTTTTTGTTTGGAGATTATTATTTATAGGAACAAAATAATCTTTGTATGTTCATTAAACACCTGACGCAGCTTGTTCTGCAGTACCTGTTGTAAACCTGTTATGTTATTTTGCACGTGCCCATTGTTTACTATCTATTCAGAGCTAAATCCCATTGTAAAATGCGGAGCATTTAATGATACCTTTTTTTCATTTTGTACCTTACCAATATATGTCACACCATTGCGTTTAACAGTAGGTAGGTACCGACTTTACATATTATAGAGGATCTTAGGATATCTTAGAGGATAGATTATGTAAATATGTACCTAGAGTAAATTCAGTTGTTTATTTTAAGAAATCTGATTTAACAAGTCCAGACAGTTTCAATTCAAAATAAAGCAGGGCTGTTAGAATAAATCAAATGGAGATCTAACAAACATTGTATCAATAATTTATAATTTTAATTTAATTAAAGCTTCGAATTGAGAAAATATGTAATCCAGCTTTGTATTAATTTATAACCCTTCATTTACCTACTAGCATGTATTAGCAACTTTATCTTCAGTTTTAGGTTTGAAGTATAATATAATTTATAGATAAACCTACCAATCACTACTACACTACCTAGTAAAGGCGCTAGCCCACCGCGGCGCACGGAGGCTACGCAAGTGTGCTCGCTTTGCAAAAAAAAAAACATCAACTGTAATTTATTGAGAACCTCCTCCTTTTTGGAAGTGTGATTTTAAAATGTTTGTGAGATTGGTGGGTGTCCACTGTAAACCCAAGGACACGCTAAGCCTCAATTGGCGTCATTGATACGTACGCGTGGTTTGCTCGAATAGGCGCCTACTTTTTTTTTTTTTTTTGAGGGGGGGAAATGCCTTCGCACTATCCCTTCCACCATGGGGGTGGCGGAAGGGGGGCGTGTGGGACTTGAACCCACTAAAACCCCCCCGTGAGCCGTCGATCCGCCTGGAGTGGGGCGAGATGGGGTCGTGTTGGCATTCACCATCTCGCCAATAGGCGCCTACTAGCTCAACGCTATGCACATCACATGCACACTGTGCAATGTGCAATTTTGCATGCGGTACACCGTACACGGCTTATTCCACAAAGCGTGTCTCAGCAGCGCTGTTTGAGACAACAGCATGCACGTTTCGCGGGCTGAAATTGATGCTTGGGCGGGGCTTTTGGGCTTCGCCAGACTAGCAGCTGTCCCCTTTTTACGGAGACAGTGGGGCTGCGTCACCATAATATCGTCAACGTCGGGGCCTGAAGGCGTATTTTCTACAGGGACATCGGATTTTTTCAACAATGACGGTATGTATAGGATAAAGAAATACCGATGTTATCGGTACTTGGCATCGATACCTCAAGAATATCGGTGTTTCATATCGACGGTGAACTACCAAGACCTCCTAACTACAATTTGACGAAATTTTTTTTATTTCATTTTTGGGCGTAGAAAAATACAACGCACAGGCTCGCGAAGACTCCCGCCACTCGTTTCTTTCAAATTTCTGAGTAAAACTACAATTTCAATACCTCCTTAGTTACATTACGAAAATTATGCTGCTAAAATCTGCTATCTGCGCTCAAACACGTTTCCGCTCTAACGTTTCCCCCGGAGCGGACTGCTTTATAGTCTGAGCAAAACAAATAATTTTGTTAGGAACACTGCATAAACTGCACTATGGGTATGTTGTAGATTGAAATAATATAAATCCGAAAGATCATCACATCAGTCACCGATGTATATTATTTTAAAAGGGTTCAAAGTTTGCTAAGCAAAATGTTGGATGAAAAGTAAGTAGGACACGTGATTATTGGTTAAATGGCTTGTTTCATTATTTATATCACCACCACTATATCAGCAATTCTTTGATTTAGCTAGAATCTTAACGCATTATGGCAATAATTTTCGTCTAAAAATTTTCCCCATAAACTTTTTTAAAAAGCTACTTTTTCCAATATTCCTGAAACTTGTTTGGAACGAGGATATTCGCCAAAGAACTACAGTTTACGACATAGGTCGCAGGGTTTGTAAACTGAAGTAGCAATGGGCGGGCCATATTGCTCATGGAACTGATTACCGATAGAGAGAAAGGTTCTACAGTTGTGACCACGAACTGGAAGATGCAGCATAGGTAGGCCTCTTACTAGATGGCCTGACGACATCAAAAGAGTCACAAGCAACCGGAGGTACAAGTGGCAAATAGTCGTTAGGTGCGGCGGTCTAAGGATTTGCCCCTACGTACAGCACCTAGTGGACGTCTACAGAGTGATGATGATGATGATGATGATGATGATTAAACTTGTTTCCGTGACCAACGAAACGTAAGCTATATCTAGTTAACACAAATTACTTACACACAAAAATGTAACAGTTTTGTAATGTTATTAAATGTGAATAAAAGGCTTTCAGTTCACACTTCAGACCATGTTGGTTGTTTGAAAGGATAAGTCATGTGACCTGCGACTATGACTGTGAAAAGTTTATGTTTTACCTGATTATGTTCCTAGGTTACTTGTATATTTTTTGTTACAGTATGACGTTTAGTAACTTTAACAAACAATGATTGATTTTTTATTATGATTATTATGTGGTATTTTGTAGCTATTACACGCTGCATCGTTGATAGTGGTGTAAAAAGCTCGGCTTAAAAATATTTATATTTTGATAAACGTTAGGTACATGTTTATATCAAATAACTTCTTAAAAGCTCAACTAATCAACACTTTGGGCCTTTATTTGGTCTGAACCTGATTCAATGCTATAGTTTTTCCTTCTATCTTCCTTTATAATACCTTCTTTCTTCATAAATATGACAGGTTTTGTGTCATATCAGAAGCAATGTATTCTATCTACATTTATTTCAGAAACTAGAAATATTAGACAAAAATGGAATGCAGCGCTATATTCGGTATCTATTAACTATACCTAAACAATAAGAAAACTATGAAAAAGTTATAACCTAAATAAATGAGACGTTTTTTTCGCCTCCTGTAAAGTAGCGTTTTTTCACTTAAGAGGTCTTGGTAGTTCACCGTCGATATCTGATTTTCTAACTCCTGTAAAAGGGCGGTAGAAGATTTTAAAAAAATCTGTGACATTTGACAGCTTTAACATTTTCACTTTCTCAGTGACATTGACAGCTTTGCTTTGACAATCAATCTTCAGTTTCAGTTTTCTTTCACTTCTTCATCTTCAGCTTCAGTGACAATGTTTCGTGAAGTGTGTTAATGATTCAAAAGTTTTGTGATTTAAAATTTATAATCACAAATTGGTCGAAGGTTTTGCAAAACGAAACCCATATTTTAATATGGATGTAATCTTTAATTTTCAAACCCAAGAAGAATTTCAAAAGGTATAAAAACTATGAATGAATAGGTATGGTGTGCTTACTTTTGTCGCTAATAAAAATTAACATATTTTTCAGGTGTTAAGAGAAGTTCTAAACACTTATTGTTGTTCAGTAAACACAACTGGGCCGCTCTCTTCTGTAATAATATCCGCCAAAAACGACTTAAAAATAATTTTAAGAGACAGTAATTTTGATGCAAATAAAGTTCCAGAATTACTTGCTAATAAGGGCTGGTATGGAGAAAAGATTACATTCTTAGTAAATTTGTTAAACGAAAAGAAGAAAGAATTACTCTATGCATCTCTCATTAACCAAAACAGTGAATATGGTGAGACTTTAACAAATTTTGACTGGGTTCTAAAACTTGTGCTGGGAACAAGTGAATTAAACACCTTAAAATATCCTTTACTCCAACTGATTTTGTCTACTAACAACAATGACGTTCAAAAGAAAATTATTTATGATATAAACAAAGATTTGTTACTAAAAGCAATGGATGTTTTGGAGGAACTATTAGATGGGTGAGATGTGTAATGAATCAAAAAGGTACCTAGAAGAATAGTGCCTCCAAGAATACCTGCTATAGATGTGATGACCTCGATTTGACACAGTCGGAGTTGGATTGACATAATATAATATATAATTACAAAGTAGGTATTCTATGAATTTGCCATACCTTGATATCACCTATCTACATTAACAACACTACTGTGCCAGTGTGTCTGTGTATAGACCATATTATAACAATTAAACATCTATTGTCTGACATTGGCTACTCAGGTTGATCCAAGAACATGAATAATAGTGTATGCCATTATTATCGCCATAGTCATTTCAGACAGACGTCAGATAGGTCTTACCATCTCATTTTTTAAAAAGAAGTCAAGGTAGCTACTAGAATGATTAAATTGTATTGGATATACCTACTACCTACAGGATATACATTACTTGTACACTAGCTAAGCACGTATAATATGTAAAATGACAAATAGTGACTCAGAAATAAGAAATAAAGGTTACTTTACATGATTGTTTATTTACTGTCTTACTACAAAGTTTCAACACGAGTTGAACAGATGTGTCCAAGGCGCTGTAAGCAATGTAACAGAAACGTGATTATCCAATGGCATGTAGCATGACTCTGGCATGACATTTGATGGACCCACCTGGGTGACAAGGCAGAAACATATCAGAGTACAAAGGCAAACTTTCATGAGGATAGGCCAGATTCAGATCGGTGGATCAATGCCTACCTAACCTATATCTGAAGTAATCCTTGGCATAATCGCTTCTTATATTCGAATCCTCCCCGATTTCGAATAATTCCAAGTACCTTTGAAAATGTAGCAGGTTATTAAATTGATCTATAAAAATATTAGTATAAAGAAGAAAGCTTTTATTGTTTGTCTGTCTGCATTGAATAGGCTCCAAAACCGATATGAAAAATTCTTTCACCGTTGGGAACCTACACTATCCCCGGGTGACATAGGCTACTTTTTATCCTGCAAAAATTAATGATCCCCGTGGGATAGTAGTTAACGTGGGTGACACTGTGAAGGTGCTTCTAGTCATTTTATATAATAATGTAATTTGTTTAATTTCTCTACTGCCGGTGTAGGCACGCTTATAAAATTAATATTATTCAAAACCATCATGGCTTCTATTTATCGTACTAAGGGCAAAGGCGCGAGAAGTTTTTTTTTTAAGTAGACGTACTAATGTCCTGTAGTATTGAAAAATCATTTTTTTAACAATGTTATTTTTTTTATTCATTTAATGTAAAAAATTCGTACAAAGGTTTCTCAATGTTTTTCTTGAAGGAATATCTTTCGTCCTTTTATGAAATAGAAATTGAAATGGAAATAGAAAGTTGGCTATTAATTAGAGCGGCCGGTCTGCTGCCTCTGTCGTTCTTGTACTCGTGCTATAGCTATGTTTATTGTTTCGTTCTCATGCAGCTCTTGTTCTCGTGATAGTCTGTCGCAGACGTTCGTCATGCTGTTCTTGAGATTCTTGTGCACGACCCTCTGCTGTTGAGCTGCATTTCTTGTTGCGATTTGTTCTGCCGACTGATGAGCTCTTTCAACACGTTTGCGTTGTGCCTCTCTGGTCCTCGCGTTGTTGAGGTTAGATTTTTTCGGTGGCATTCGATTTCGACTGAATCACAAAACGACAGTTTCTAATAAAAATTAATTCGTAATGTCGGATTTCGGATATTTTTGTCTATCAAGGGATGACTGCTTTCCGAAATTAATGATGTCACTCACTGTCAGCAGTGTCAGCCAGCTGAGCCAGCAACCAACAGCATTGCCATTATGACGTTTGGGACTATTCTAACGACTGAATTCAGCCTACGATATTATGGTGCCGCGTAGTGAAATAAGGGAAAGTTAAGTCAGTCAGACTGATTAGTTTGAACGCAGCCTACCAGTGTCTCCAGGTTAACTATGTGAAATTTCCCTAGATCAGGTTTAAATGTTCCCCAAAATGATACCTTTTTCAAAAGATTTCCCCAAAATAATTTGTCCTTGTACTTCAGTACTAGTTAGCTACGTCCCGCGGTTTCACCCGCCTAAATGTGTTTTTTCGTTTATCTCAATGTTCCCGTAGGAATGTCGGAATGAAAGGCGCTTATTTTACGCCTAGTGGCCTCAGCTATCTACTAGTGAAAGTCCCGTAAAAATCGGTCCAGCCGTTTCGGATATTACCTAGAACTAACAGACAGACCGACTAATGCGTTCCCCAAAATTTTCCACACAGTTTTCATTTCCCCAAAACTTTCCTTATATTTTTATTTATTTTCAATATGGGTAAAACCCCCCAATCTGGAGACTGCCGCCTAGTGAATTAGAGGTTTGTCCGCCGCGCCGTCGCGCGTCGCGTCCCTGCTTGAGGCCACGCCGCGATTATTATTTTAAATAAATTATATAAATGGCGGGTTAATGTCACACGTGCTATAAGGGATATTTAGATATAATCCCAATATTTAAAAAAATGTTCAAAGCACACATCACCCGTACTTGTTTATTTTGCGAGACTACTTCCATTTGAAAAACATCAGAAAACATTATATTAATAATATAATAAAAAGGTAATTGAATAAGATTTAAAAATTTATTGATAAGAGACATTCACACATCAACATTAGTTTTCAATAAATGGAGTACATAACATAATTACATTATAATATCATACATACTTCTACATTGCTAACAGCAATGTTTACCTCATTCAACTATGCTTACAACCCTTTGATTTAAAGCAAACAATCAATTTTCTATTTGTTCAGCTTATTGCTCCAGTCTCATTAGACCTTTTTCTCAATAAAATGCAAATTTAACTGATAGCTTGTTATGGCCGATTGAAAACTGACAATCATAGAGTAAAAATTACCTAAGATTTATACCTATATAAAAAGCATACAACAATCTAGGTCAGACTGAAAAAGTCACCAGAATTCTGCAATTATGGAGATTTAAAATATGGCTGCGTTTTCTAATACGGTTCCATTAATCAAGCAAGGAAAACGGTTTATTGAAATTCTTATTTCCACACGATTACAAACATTTGAACCGTTTCATTGACCTTGTATAGCAGAATACAGATCAGACACTAGATTGTACTTGATATGGAATGTCTCACTCACATTATAGGCTATTTACTCGGTGTATTTTCTCCCAACCTTGCAGATGTGCCACATTATCATAAAAATGTATAAAATTACAAAAATGTTTACAAACCATATTAATGGCATCAAAATATGATGTCTCAATTGAATGGACACAAATTCCCGTCTAAACATTGTATAGTAATATCAAATCTTACAAATTTCTATTTCATGAATGAGGTGGAGAAGATTACACTAACCGACAGCGGGTAGCCACACAGTACCAACCTGTCACTAACTCGTTACATTTATAGTATGTACGTGGATACTACATCTAAATATTACAATACAATTACAACTGTAAATGGATATAAATTGTATAGTATAATCACAAATTGGCCGCTGCATATCAATTTCAAAATCAATTAAAATCCATCTCTCATTTGTAAAATTTTGATCCATAATCAAACTAATACTCGGGCAGTAAAGCCGACACACATACTGGATAGGTAGCTACCTATTACTTATCTCACTATAATAGGAGTAAATTTCGACACATTTTTGTTGAATTCCATGAGCTAGCATTATGGGCTAAATTTATATGCATAACTGAATACTTGCTCTGGTTTGTATATGGAAGATGTGCATATTAATCCTTGCATTATGAGTTGTATTTGTGTAATATCATCCCACATAAAATGTAAAAATCTTCTGTAAATCTTACCTACACAAACTCATGCAAGTATACAGTCACATGATGGCCGGCAATTAAAGAGAGCTGATAACTAGATTTATACAACTTAAACATAAATTAGAATAAATGTGTCACAATAAAAAATAATACACTAATGATTTATAATATAAAGAAATTCATAGTTTATTTCACACTTAAAATTTACAATGTCTTTAAATCTGTCGACAGATTATGAGATAGGAGTAATTAATGAAAAGTGAAATTCATATATACAAATATATGCCGAATCAATGACAATTTGAATAGTTGAGCGGTCACAGTAAATGCCAATGACTGCAACTATGTAGTTAGTAAGATGTGGTACAGTAATATTATAAGGAATTCTAGCAGCACAAATTTTTTTTTATAGATAAATATCTAATCTACGTGGTAAATGAACTTGATATGGAATTTTCTAATGAAAATGCAATAAAATTATGGACCACTCATATTATGTTCTCATTGCATTACAATAACAACCGTGTTTTCACATCTTAACCAAACTTATTCAATTTTGATAAACTAGCAGATCCTAACATTTAGTTTAGTTCGAAATCGAAAATGCGACTTTCACAAGTTTCACAATCATATAATTATCACCAATTACAATGCTGGAAATTAAAGATTACAATTTAGGAGTAAAGTGAGCGAAACGCTAAGACTGACGTCAAACTAATACCCCTGTAATAATGGCACCAACTAATCGCACCGTATACTGCCTATATAACTTTGTTATTGTAATATAATTATCGTACTATCGAATAATATCGAAAATGTATAAAAAATCTTACGTTTTAGTGAAGCAAAGCACGCTAAACTTATAGTATAATCATCCTAAGGTCACGGCGTGTAAACTGAAATCCACATCGTTGGAAAGGTTAATATCGCTCAAACTTAGTTCGAGATCCCGCAGCAGCTAATCGTAATAAATAATAGGCTCATTATGGACACGGTCTGGTGTCGCGACGATGATGGGAACTGCCGAGAAGTCTAGTTGGCCACGGCCAGGTCGGTCACTTTCTCCTGCAACTGAACACCATAATCCACCATTATTGTATAAGTAACCAAAGCATTAAATATATTCACTGAACTGGATATACACAGGTAAAGCTTAAAATAGGGTATATAATAATGATCGCACTATGTGTACGTCCTTCTTGGGGGTGAACACAGCATACATAAGAGTAGGTAATGAATAATGTTGTGTCCTCTATAAGTGTAAAATAAAATATGAAAGGTAACAAAAACAACTACCTATGATATATTATATAACCTACTATAATAACTATGTATTGTAATTATGTAATCGAAATAATTTCAATTCTAAATTAGACTGGCTATTGATGTGTTTTAAGATGAACACACTAGCTCAAATGGTACAACTCTCGAGAACTGTTGCCTAAAATAACCGTCACAAAAGGCGGCTGGACGGACTAAGAGCCTTCATTCATACACCATTTCCATGAAGTAATGTTAAACAAGAACTATTTAAAAGTTCTTACCGTTTCAATGTTCAGTTCTGGCACATCTGGAACTTCAGGGATCAAGTCCGCTAACTTGTCGGACACTGGGAGAGGCTCCTGAAAACATACAAGTAAGATGTAACAACCATTCTCAACACTACCAACATTACCACTTTTGGTCACTGTCGATTCCGCTTTTGTCAGTTCATTATGTAATTACAATACTATGATTATTTGTTAGCTACAAATATTTAGAACATTTCACTTGTTTATATCAAACTAACAGGAATGACTAATAATACAAATTAATTTACGCTAACTAGATATATTAAGTACGTATGTATAAAACACAATGCTTATATGAACAAATGAAACCTTACGAATGTACACACAACGTGTTAGCACTGAAGCAGTAAATCAACATGCTGTTACAACAATATGTAAAGAAATAATCTAGTATGTATTCAAGCGAAG
Source organism: Hylaea fasciaria (assembly GCA_905147375.1). NCBI lineage: Eukaryota > Metazoa > Arthropoda > Insecta > Lepidoptera > Geometridae > Hylaea > Hylaea fasciaria. The sequence continues at coordinate 7,772,638 of LR990201.1, forward strand.
GGGAAGGGGATTAGGATAGGAGAGCAGCGGCTGGCCGCATCGATACGTCGGGTTTACCGGAGCATGATTCTTCCGATTACTGTCGGTCCACACATGCTGGCAGAAATATACACATGAAACTACATACGAGAACTGTTAACGGGGTTCAAAACGCTCCATAAGTTACGGTTCTAATCCACTACAAGAGCAAACTGTCCTGATGTTATTCACCTGTGGCGTATGCGACGCGGCGGGGGCTTCGGGCGCGGCCGGCTCGGCGCACAGCTCGGCGGGCGGCGGCGGCAGCGGCTCTGTGGGCGAGGCCGCGCGCTCCGCCGGCGCCGGGGGCATCGACTCGGAGCCCCCCTCTCCGTTCTGCAAGTGAGCCTCCTCGCTGACCACTTCTGGGGCAACTGTTTGTACCTCTTCCTGGGCGGCTGCGCCGTTGCACTCGGACGTCTCGACTGCGCTTCCTAGTGCGGGCTTCGCTTTTTTCTTCATCTCCTCTGTGTCGATGACCTCATCGGGGATGTTACTGTCTATTCCGTTGGTCATCTCGATAATCGGAATATTATGAGATTCGATAATTTCTTTAGTTTCGGCGATTGGTTCCGGAATCTGTTTTAAGCTTTCCTCGACTTTTTCATCAACGTCGTCATGATTTGTAGTGTCGTCTTGCATTGGCGGTGGCGGAAGAGATGGCTCATCCGCATCTCGGATTTCAGGTTCCGGTTCAGGAATTTTCATAGGCTCAACAACCGATTCTATAATCGCCTGCGATTGTGTTTCAGTCGTACTTTCTATTACGGTTTCGGTATCAGTGATAATAGGCTCACTTAACGAGGGTTCATTATCTGGTTCTTCTATTTTAACGGAATCGACTTCTGAAGATTCAACTTCAAAATCTTCACTTTTCACGACTTCGATATCAGGAATTACAGCCTGTACTGGTTCAATTATGGAATCGGAAGCTTCCACGACAGCCGTTTCAATTACGGAGGTTTCTTTTGTAATGGTTTCAATATCAGCTTTAGGAGTTTCATCATCTAGTTTTTGTACAATGAGATCAGTTACAGTAGTGGCTTCGAATGCGGTATCTTTTATTTCTGGTTCATTATGAGCCGCGACGGCTGGTGTTTCTTCGCTAGTTTCCTTCAAGATAGAGGGAAGGTCACTTTCAAGGGTTACTGCAACCGTTACAGCGGTCGGAGATTCGGGTTGGACGACAATATCTTTAGTTTCCGGAAGTGCAGAGAGAGGCGTGATTGCAGCGTCAGCGGTGTTAACTAGCGAAGCGTCTGTCAGTTCTGGTGCCATAGTGGTGGCGGCGAAGGATGCGACCGACGAGGGAGGAGGGTTCGCGGGGAGTGGTGGAGGCGTGGGTTCTAACAAAGGCATTTGTGCAACACAAACCTCTTTAGGAATTTCAGGAGCCGGGACGATTTCAACCGTTTCAGCGACGGGTAGCTCGGGTTTGGGTTCCTCGATTTTCTCAACCTCGACGGTCTCCGGTTTGGGCTCTTCTAAGGAGAGCCCATTAACAGGCAGCTGCTCGGGCTCCGGCTTGATCTCGGCAGGCCGGTCGGCATCCGGGCTGGGAGCCGGCGCAGCCTCCTCGGTCGCCGGCGTCTCCACTGTTGCAGACTCGGGCGTGCTGGTGCCATTTGTGAGAGGTTCGGTTACCGGAGTTTCCGGAGTTTTCTCTTCTTTTTCTTCAGCGGGAGCTTTCACTTCCTCGGCTACTTCATTCACAGCAGCTTCGGTTGTTGCTTCGGCCGTCTATAATAAATAAAAAACATTAACATTATTGACAAATGTCAATTTATACATACAAGTTATTACTATCCTATTTTTTTTGTAATACGCACTCACTATTAAATCTGCTATGATGTTTTGAGTTTAAAATAAGATTTAATAGTACCTTGTCATCGGCCATGGTAGCTAGTTTCAACGATGTGGTTCCCAAGATATTCTAAGCGCGACTGAAGGGGGATAGACTGGCGCAATATAATTTATAGCGAGGTATTGTAACGGAAGATTGATTCTCATTTTTAGATAACTAGTTACCCTTCAATGCTCATGATCAAAGACGTATTATATTGCATTAGGACTAGGGCTGCCATATGTTCTAGGAATTGTATTTAATTATCTCTATGTAATTTCAGTAAAGAGAAGCCAAAGTATGTGTGCATTGGGTATTTAAGGAGTAAGAAATATAATTATTTGAATTTTAGAGCAGTTGTTACGAATTACCGATAGCGGAGTGTCTAATTATCTTCAGACTGAAAGCGCCTCCCGGTTTCATCCGCGTTAACTTCTATCCCGCGGGAACCGTTAATTTATACGGGATAAAAAGTAGCCCGTCACCCGGGGATAGTGTAGTTTCCCAACAGTGCAAGAATTTTCCACATTGGTTCAGTGCCTACCTAGTTTCAAAGCCAATTCAATGCAAACAAACAAAAAGTAAAATAAGATAAAAGTTACAGTATGTAAATTCTAAAGGTCATTTTATTCGTTGAATTATATTTGGTATCAATGCAGCAATAATTATAACTTGGACAAAGATATCAATAGTGATGGGATATATTTCGGTATGTGGAGATATTCAACCGCAGGGTTGTGGCAAACAATAAATCGATACCGAGGCACAAGGCCATCTTTGTTTACTGATGTAGAAAGATACGCCTCGAGTGCTGCACTATACACGTATCTGATTAGTACATTTTGACGCTGGCCTGAATCCACACACGCTTGTGTTGGAAAATTTATCAACAGTGTTATTGTTGGGCCAGCTTAAACATGACCGAAGTAAGTAATTAAAGTGAAACAGTACAGATGTATTTGGTATATTCCAGGTTGGTTTGAGAACGACTCGAAAATTACGCTGAGTGCGTCACAAAAAAATCAAAACTGGTATATTCCTTTCTCACCAAAAAAATATGTACAATCCGGTGGCATTGCATTGCCAGTGAGTTCAATAGGAGTACCTACTCCATTTGAAAAAAACTTAATTATTGTTGTTTCATTTCAGAATTAGACCCTATTTTTACCAGACTACAGTGGTAGCCTAGTGGGCTAACGTCCGCCTTCTAAAATGGAGGTGGCTAGTTCAAATCCCAGTGCGGGCACGCACCAATGTGTTTTGCCCGAGAATTATTTCGGAGGCATGTTAACCACCAACCGGGACTAGGCCCCCGTGGTGGATATGGCCCTAACCCTCCTCATGATAGCGAGGGGAGGCCTTTGCCCAGCAGTGGGACAGTTACAGGCTGAATTATTATTATATTTATTTACCCGACTACGGCGATGCCAACCGAGTGAGTTTTACTGTAGGCACGTGAACTTTGTGATTTTTTATAGGATCTGTTCCTATTATTAGCTTTTGCAATGTATAATAACTGGAAACATCTTTATCTAGGTAGTAATGTGTGTAGTAAGGTCTACCGCATAATCAAGATTGTTTGTGAAACTCGAGGTGCAACGACCTTAGCTAGGTAATAATATTTTACGTAGCAATAGAAATCCTCAACAAGTCGATACAATCTATAGCCCTCTAACAAGATGAATCTGATCTGAGAGCACGAAGCATTCAATAAAATTTCCTGATTTGGTAAAGCGTCTAACTTGCGTTTCAGTCGATTTCAATGTTACTCGACTTCTGGTGCAAACCACAGTTCTACTTATATTATAAGTAGAAATAGCACCGCTTTACTTTGGATACAAATTGAAGCTTTCTCACATCGCGACCAGTTTGGAAAAGCTATCACCTGAGTTCTGAACCTCTGACTGACCCCCCTACAGTTTTCCGGCTGCGATGTGTTTCGAAACAGAATAATTTCAACAACTGCATGCCGAGGTATATCGCGGTGATGACACAAAAGTGGTAAATGTTAATGATATGCTAGTGCTTAATACCATAATGCCGGTGTGGTGCGATGGCTCGGAGCGAGGCAAATACAAAATCGTCATCCGGAACGAACGGAACAATGGCTCTACCATCGCAGCCGAGCACGGGAAGCTAACGGTCCGCGTGGAACAGGATTGAGCACACGATTAACGATATGTCAGTTGAGGTCACTACATCATAATTATATGCTTGTGTTTGGACCTATCTGTGACTATCGTCTACACCACTTTGAGAGGCGTTTAATTGCTCACAGCAACAAATAGTAAGTACGTAACAAGAGCAAACATTATCGAGCAAGAGTACCGATTTTAACGCCAAGGTATGTAGTTAGTTTGAACAAAACGGTAACGGTATAGCATACTACGCAGTACTTTATGGTGACTCACAAATTGGCAAGCCATAGACATCAACTATTATGGAAATGATTTTCCGCTCTAAAACTTTAGTAGCGGTGAGGCCAACATTTGTGACATTCGTATCGACTCCCGTCAGAGTAAACGTAAACATTTTAAATTTTTATATTATGCCTCATGCATGACATGTGACATGACTCATCTTATACCGCTACATAATGTATCTACCTCTACATATTATACAAACTTCGCTGCACTTCGCAGTGCTTTAGCAAAGGGGCAGGTGAAATCAAAAGTGTGTATTGGTTTTCACCTGGCTTCTAAGCAGGTGGCTTCAAGGTGAAAGGAGCTCTATGCGTTTATAATAACACATATTATGTGGAATTTGGAACGTGGTCTTCGAAGAACGAGACGCCTCGTGCGACTGTGTGACCGACGGACGAGTGCAATTTGCATGTCAATAAATAACATAATATAGATAGCGTCGTCGCGCTCGCTACACCAGTGTCATACGAAGCGGGTTGTACTCATCTTCTAGCCATTATCAGCAGTTGAATGCCCTGTCTTGGCACCGATTACAACTATCGAGTTACGAACAATACATTTATTTCTGTACACAAAAGTTATAAAACCAGTTGATAATTGTGTTGTCAGTTTACACAGTAATGCGTCAATCGTGATGGAATATATATAGGTACTAATATAATAATAATATAAGGTGCTATGTTTATCTAGGTACTAGAAAGTACCAGCGCACAGACCATCTCAATTTGGACAATACCTGATGCTCTAAAGGATGTTGAATCAATTGAATGAGAGCAGAGTAGTCATCTGCAAAGTTCACATTTTGCAACCGGTGCATTGTGTGGTCATCTTAGAATTTTAAGTCGAGAAGTGCGAGGAAGTGAATATCCATTATTCATAAATGGTATCCCAAGAATGTCGTGCGAACACGATATTTGACACAATAGACATTCAATAGAGGAAGCCGAGTCCTTGCTTGTTATGTGAATGCTCCATTCAGCGGTCATATTATGAAAATATGTTGGATGTGATGGTACTGGCTTGTCGCTAGCACCGTCTTAGTAAACATGTAACTCGAAACGAGAGCACTTTAAATTTCCTATAGTCGGAAACTTGTGACATACACACTTTTTTATATAATCCTATATTTCATACAATATAATGTAACGATTACATGATTATTTTGTTATCATACGTCTAAATAAAGCTCGATAAAAAGTTAAATGTGGCATTTATTTTTGTTCCGAATCTTATTACTTTACTCCCAGACTTATCACATTGGTTTGTTGATATGATGGTAGGTATGTTGAGTATTTTATACTCGAACAAATTGGTGTTGATTAGTATTTGCAAACGTAGGTACAGTATTCCTTTCGATTTCTTTGTTTGAACATGAGTATGTGGATTCATTATGTTGTCTTAAAGCTCGCGGTACTCAAGACGTGCTGCTAAAACGGGCGTGGTGTGTTAGGAATATCGAAATAATTTGTCCATTTTGGGAGGAAGCGAGTGGCGCGGAGTACACGAGAATGTTTATCTCTCGCAAACAGCGCGGCGCCGGGCAGCGGACGGGGAGCAGAGCCGAGGCGGCGGCGCGGGCGGCCGGCCGGGTTTGTGGGTGGAGGGAGAAGCGGTTTGCCGACCTCCTACGTAGAGTTGCCTGGTGTACACCCAAAAGTGCAACAACATTTTTAAACAACACTTCTCATCTCGTTGATATGTACTTAGGACCTGTACGGATTCAACTCCGACTAGAGATCTACTCCACTGTTCCACAAAATACAACAAATTAATGTTCATGCGTGAACATAGACTGATACGAATGATTTGACGAAGTCACAGAATAACAAATAGCTGACACATAAGTTAGTAGTGTAAAACAAATTATTTAAGGCTATCGTAGCTATTCATAGCCTCGTTAATTAATTCAATGGATTCACGGAATTTCTTGGCTAGTAGTCATCCACTTGATTCATCGCATCGTTTAGGGTACAGACGTATGACACTTGTTTGTTTAATTATATCAATAAATGGTGGACTAAGATCCTTCATGACGAATTCATTGAGCACAGACGGGTAAGACAAGTCATGATTCATTTCGTTTTACATCAAAATTGTAAAGGGCTAGTAGAGTACGGCATATGAGCGGAAATATTATGCAGATACAATTGTTACAATATATTGCAAAATGCTGGCGATCAGGCAGCACTCCCTCGCATTACCCGAGCCTCGGGTTGCGACTGGTCCAGCCGCGCCGGCTGCCCACCAGCGCGCCACTAAACCTGCCGAGGACTGCTAAGCTAATTTTATTCTCTACTTGGCAAACTCGTTTCCTAATGCTCCCGTCTTTACGTCATCGGCACGCCAGCGTGTACCCGATACCAATGCATTTAATATTCCATCCGATATAAAATTCCTCTCTTTAAATTCTTAACCTCTACTTTGATAGTAATAAACAGTAAACATACAGTCGAGCCTTTCTCCCGTACGGATTGGGGTTGGGATAGCAATAAAACTGACGATAAAGAGTAATATATAAATATTCACGATCGGTCGGCCAGTTTGATACTTGCATTGTATTATTATGCGTTTCATTAAAACAGTCAATGTAATGACTCCAAATGTAGCTCGACAACGATGTATAAATAATAGAGGCTGTGTACTGTGTAGTCCGTTGTGTAATTCTACGAATGGTATTCATGTTGTATTATTATTTCTATTCATAAGCAACGAGCGTCCGACATGGCTATGGGCGTGAACGTGGCGTGTTAAAAATGTATTATTGTTAGGTTTTAATATGTCAAAGTCTCGTTGTGGGAGGCTGAGTGGCCGGGTGCTAATGACCGCGCATCAGCGCCTGTTAATTCACATGAGACAAATAAACATCGCGCCTGCGAACCGCCGCGCCGCCGCCGCCACCATATCCCACTCAATAACACGATTAATAATGCATCTTGAGCGTGAAGCGTAAACAAAGAAATTGGGTTAACCATTCTTTGTTATGATCACGAAAATTACACGTAAGGCGATAGAAGCGTTATCGTGGAACGCATCGCGTTTAGGCAGTAAATTAACTTGCTCAGAAAACATACTGAAATTACCCAACCGAGTGTTGCATTTTGCACGTAAAAACTTTATAATTCGGAAGTAGGCATATTCGATAAGTGCCATGGTTGAAATGCTTCAAGTGGTACGGGAAACGTTTAGCGCGGTTTAGCTGAGAAGGCACGTACGGTATGCCCATAACGAGTTATCCTTATCTATACTTAAGTATTAATTACGGTCTACGGGTTCGGTCGGCTTGGTGCAGGATGACTGACGTGTCACACGTCGGTCATCAATGAGCTAAGTGTCGATGGCAGCGCTATATCGCCGCGAGTCGTCGTCGACAATGGCGCTCACGTTTGGCCAGCACGGATATACCACCACTTTGAATTATTATAATGCGCATTGTTCCTCGCGCGTCAGAGTGCAATGCACCACGTCGCAGTCGCAATACTTGTCATAGAAATCGTCGGTTTCTATTCCAAGCGGCCGCAAGGTCGTCTTGTAGATAGTTTAGTGCAATATCAATTTTCTAAAAAGTTCATTGAATCCAATTGGACTGAGCAAATTATTGAGATACGTAATTTTGATTGTTACAATATTAGTCCGCATCATTAATAACCCCTATCTGCATCCGATTTCGAAGGTTATAAAGTAGTTATCTAATTTGAACGATCATAAACATTAATAGCGTAATAATAGCACGTTATTCAAGTACCGATTAGAGATCTCCGTGTTGCAGGAGCAACGGTACCGCGCGCGTACTGAGCGCCGGAGCTGCTACGGCTGGGACGCCCTCGTACCAGTTTCACGTACACGTGCGCACGATTTCACATCGGCTCAATATTTCGCGTAACAAAGGACAATGACTCCGCCTAAAATAATTGCACGTACTTCGTGGTGTTAATTTTTAATCGGCCATATGGTACAAAAGGCGGTCCGTCGTCGCGGCGGCGGCAGTGGAAACACAAGTACCGCGGTCGAGACGAAAGTAGGCCAACTCGACGATGATGGATGATTTCGTCGGTCGCGCCGAGGGTAGGCCGCGCCGCGTTCACTGTTCATTTCATTCTACTCTCTGACAACGTTGATGGAATACGAATGCATAGCGGCAGTACAATACAATACATTGAAATTAGAAAGTTATCGCTTCGGAAACACTCTCATTCGTAACCATCGGTCGCTTCTTTTTATTGTATATCTCTATCAGCGCCGCGTTTTCCGTTACCTATGAAACAAGTTATGGAGAAAAAGAAACAGTAAACCGACTTACCTCCTCCGGAACTTTCTCTGGTTCGCCGTTAGTTTTGGGTTCCTCATCCTTTTGCTTCTTCTCTTGCTTGGGTTTGTCTTTTCGGCTGAAACTGATCGACCTGAGCGACCATTTCTTCTTTACCTGTCCACGACATGCTTTGGGTTAATAACGGCAAATTGTCACGACATGCATAGAAACTGGGGACACTTGAACATGTGTTAGACATCGACCTGTACGACGGGACCGACACTAGTGTTGCGGCGGCTGCTTACCTTCTCTTTCTTAGGCTTCTTGCCGTCCTCGGGGGTGGGGGTGGAGTCTCCATTTTCGGCTTTCGGTTCTGTATCTCCGTTCGTGACGGGAGCCGCTTCAGTCTCTTTCTCTTCCTCTTCTTTCCCTTCCTTTTCTGTGGTGGCATCTTTTTCGTTTTCAGGAGTGCCGATGTCCAGTTCCTTTTCTTTATCCTAAAAATTAAAGAATCCTATGTTAACATTACGTCCATTACTTGGTGCCAGTGGCAGCAAATAGTACTGCGCGCGCACGCCGCCATAGCATGAGGGTCAGATTTGGGGCGATAATGATGACAAATCGAATTCCGTTTGCACACCTCGGAACTGCATGTTTCTAAGCGAGAATCTTTCCCCTTATTTTACAATACTTTTGCCGTCCAAACCTAATAAATTCCAAACCATGTTGTGTTACTAGCGGGAAACAAAAATAATATCCATGTAAACAAACAAAGCTGATTTGTTTGCGCAAATAAGGAAGCCCGACCGGGGCCGTGTCACGTGTAATGTAACCCTTGCAGTGCATCCGTATGACGCGCTAAAATCAATAGCGGCCGCCACTCGCACCCTCCGGGTACATATTAAATTACCCGAGTTGCTAGAACGATGAGCGCCAAACAAAGGGAATTCCACAATAAGTAACTGTCTAAGTACCTACCTCGTTTTCGCAAACAATAAACAGCTTGTTTGAGCGTGAAAACATCTTTATCTTAATGAGCGTTTTGTGTAAAGTTTATAATATGTACTTCTGTTACTGTTTACGATATAATTATAAAAGTGTGGGCTGTCTCACTACTAACTATAATTAACTAATTTGCCTTGATAACGCGTTTCATTACAAAATAAATACGTATACGAATGAACGAAATTCAGCTCTTTGGGTAACTCGATAAGAAACATACATTGGTTTTTAAAAAGTTAGCAAAATATGATTAGGGACTGAATTTAATTCCATCGAAGCTCTTTGTTTACGATAAAAATAAGTTCAAAAACTAAAGGCTCACTACTGATAAATAACACTCTGAAAATATATGACTATAAAAAAGAAATATTGATTCATAGCGATGTTCAGAGGATATCCGTGGTCATATGCCACTTTGCCCTAAAGCTTACGATCCCTTCCGGATTGTCCGTCTGGATTGAGGAGTAATTCTAAATGAGTACTATATGGTTAACCTAACAGACTGTACAGAAGTGTATCCTTATCATAATCTCCGTAAAACGATTACTTTCAAATATTTATCTAGACAGGAAGCTGTGGGAAGCAAGTGCACGAACCAGTTGTTAAGAATTCCCGTTCATATTATAATAGTCAGCTTAGCAATAGCTGTTCCTATCCATATATTGTAACAATAGCCATAAAGGCCGAAATAACCAGCGTCGATCCTTATTGTGTGAACATTAAAGACCACGTTATGTACAAACTTGTGGCAAACTAACAACGACCCCGATAGGACAGGCGCTCTTTTGTACCAAGATGTAACAACACACATTCCTACCAATTTGCTTCATTACGCATTAGATCAGAATTGCTGCCCGAAAATAATTTCTATTGACACCCAAAATTCTATTAGGGTTGACCGGGGTAAGACCGTATCTGGGGGAAGATCGGATAAATTAAATTGCCGCCGAATCTAGGGGATTTTTAAAGTGTTGGCAACATAGCCTGCAGCGCCATTTTGTCCTACCCATCGTGTCACTCACTGTTAGTCGCTTGCGCTGTCCGGACGTGTTTTATGCGTCGCGATATGAAAAAGTACCCGATGTGCATTTTTTCGTAGATCCGGACTTACCCCCGAAGACTTCGTTTAGTTATTTTGGCAATTATTTGCTACTAGCTGCGCCCCGCGGTTTCACCCGCGTTATATATTATAACATTATAAAACCTATAGGGCGGTGGCTGTTAGATACGACTTGTAACATTGTGTCAGAGAAAATACAGAGGTTAGGTAGTTTTTCACAGTTATTATCGCACTGATGGACAAATTGATGATGGTGATGATGATGATTTGTAGCCTATATTGTGTCTCTAAACTATCTGCATAATACATTTTATGCAAATTAAGGTACTATTTCACAGTTTTTAGGCCACTGTGTATGTGTAAGTTTGGGGTATAAGGTAATAAGTATATAAGCTATAAAAATAACAAATTTCATGCCAATGGGGTAGTTTGTCTCTGTTTTTATTGCACTTATGCAAAACGGTGGTGATGATGATGATGAATTAAAGCCTAAGTCGTAAGTAACGGGATAACCTATCTACGTACGAAATTTTACGCAAATTGGGTAGTTTTTCACAGTTTTTATCGCATTGATAGAAAACGGCGATGATTATGATGATGACTTAATAATAATGTTCGTAGCCTATGTCCTAAGTTAGAAGATAACCTATCTGCGAATCAAATTCTCTCTCCTCCCACTCTCCCCTCTTCCCCCCTCCCCTATTTCCCCTTACTCTCCCCTCTTCCCCGACTTCCCTATTTCCCCCCACTCTCCCCTCCTTCTACCCCCACTCTCCCCCACTCTCCACTCTTTCTCCGCCCACACTACCCTCTTTCTCCCCCACTTTCCCTCTTTCTCCCCACTCTACTCTCTTTATCACCTCACTCTCACCTCATTCTCACCCCACTGTCCCCTCTGTCTCCCCCCACTCTCCCCTCTCTTTCTTCCCACTCTCCTCTTTCTCCCCGCTCTCCCCTCTCTTTCTCCTCACTCTAACCTCTTTCTCCCCCCCACTCTCCCCTCTCTTTCGCCCACTCTACCCTCTTTCTCATCCCATTCTCCCCTGTTTCTACCCCCGCTCTACCCTCTTTCTCCCCCCACTCTACCCTCTTTGCCCCCCACTCTCCCCTCTTTCTCCCTACTCTCCCCTCTTTCTCCCTACTCTCCCCTCTTTCTCCCCGCTCTCCCCTCTCTTTATCCCCACTCTACCCTCTTTCTCCCCCACTCTCTTCTCTCTATCGCCCACTCTACCCTCTTTCTCATCCTATTCTCCCCCCACTCTACCCTCTTTCTCCCTCCACTCTCCCCTCTTTGTCCCCCACTCTCCCCTCTTTCTCTCTGCTCTCCCCACTCCCCTCTCTTTCTCCCACTTCCCCACTCCCCCTCTCCCCTCTTTCTCAACCCACTCTCCCCTCTTTCTCCCTCCACTCTCCCTTCTTTGTCCCCCACTCTCCCATCTTTATCCCTGGTCTCCCCTCTCTTTCTCACCACCCTCCCCTCATTCTCCCCCCATTCTCCCATCTTTCTCACCCCACTCTCCTCTATTTCTCTTCCCACTCTCCCCTCTTTATCCCCCACTCTCCCCTCTTTCTTCCCGCTCTCCCTGTCTTTCTCCCCACTCTACCCTCTTCCCCCCACTCTCCCCTTCCCCCCCACTCTCCTCCTTTCTCCTTCTCCCCTCCCCGCACTCCCTTTTCTCCCATCGCACTCTCCCTCTTTAAATAACGATCCGTTCAGTCAGCCGTTTATTGTGGTCCGTTGGGGGTGCATCTAAAGAATAATTTCATAATTTCAACCCCCTTGCTTTTCCCCCTTTAGGGATGATTTTGCAAAAAAGCTGAAACCCGTATTTATTTATTTAGTACCAAAAGCCTAAATAAGAATTTTCAGATCCCTAACTTGAAGAATTATGGATTCCCCATACAAACTTTCAACCCCTATTTCATCCTCTTCGAGATTATTTTTTGAGACAAAAGATAGCCTATGTCCGTCTCATAGGTCCAATCTACCCCTATACCAAATTTCATCGAAATCGGTCCAGCCGTTTGAGCGTGAAGAGGTAACAAACATACACACATACACACACACTCACAAACTTTCGGCTTTATAATATTAGTAAGATTTTTTTACAAGTTTTGCAGAATATTTGAACCGTGTGGCAGGTATTTTATAGTTTAAAATCGTTTAAATACGCTAACAACGATCGTGGACTGAGATCCGGTCTTTCCCCATTACTATTTCAATAGGCGAAGATCGGATGAAAATATCCGGCCTTTCCCCATTGTAAAACATCACCAGGTGCTCAAACTTTTGGAAGAAAATTAAACATTTTAAATAGTACCTACATAAGTAAAAAGTACCTAAATTAAGTAGTAGGTAACTAGCTTCCTGACTCATAACTCATCATTGATTAGACACTTCAACACAGTTTTGATTAAAAAAACTACAATTATAATACATATTATTATTCTTCAAAAAATTAGATCTTATTAGGAAGTATAACAATTTTAAGCTCAAAAATACAGTACAACTACTTGGTATGACATGGAACAAAAAGATTTGAAAATTTAACAATCGTTCCAATAAGTTAGATACTGGTTATTATGCTTCATCCATTTTTTTCAGTTATATCATGCCAAGAAACCACAAAAAAAACTCTGTAATCAACTGACCAAACACTATTCAAAAAGTAAAATAAAATAAACAAATAACTCTTATACACTCTCTAATAATATCGCCTACAAACAAAAAATATCTTTGTTATTGTGTAAGTAGTATAAAATAATAATAACGAGTTTGTTTTTTGTACCAATGAATAGGTAGATAAGGTTAATTTATAAAATTAACCTTTACTTCACTTGTTAAACCTGCCTGTAAATTCCTCTGGAAACGTTTTAAATGGCAGCTATCTATAGGCTATAATGTATGATATTGTGCCAAAAAGTTTGAGAAACATAAAAACCATAACTTTTTTGTGTTGGGGTAAGACCGGATGATTGAATTAAAAAAAATAAACATGTACGTCATTGTCTCTAATTTTCAAACGATATCTCAAAAACTAGTTATTTTATATTTCTTTGGGTAACACCGGATATTTTGGTTTGATACAGCTAATGATCTGAGCTACAGTAACGGTTTTAGAATGTAGTCCGAACTTACCCCGTTAAGGTCCGTACTTTCCCTGGGCTTTCAGAAACTATATAACCACTTGAATCACATTCAGCTCTGAAACCATCGCGTTCAGGGAATCATCAAAAATACGATAATAAACCCCTATATTTTATGCACAATTGTATACAATTATTTCTTATGCAAGTGTTTTCAGAGCTGAAAAAAAAATTTTTTTGTAACAGCCTTATGGTTCCCTAAAAAACCATCCGGACTTACCCCGGTCGACCCTATAAATAACAAAATGAAACTATGACCAATTTGATAAGCCATTAAACACACGCATACAATAAGATAATGAAACTACAGAGCGGTTGCTGTTGGCCATGTCAATTAGGAGGAACGTACGGAATGCGGCCCCTCGCTCGATTCCCTATCAACCCGCATATTGTCTGATAGGTTCGTGCACCCTACCATCTCCCCATTTAATGGGCTCACATTTGTTTGACGGACGTGTGACGGCGAGAATGAAATGGGAAACACTATAACGTAGGTATAAGTGAGGCCTGTGCCCGAGGGAACGGAAAACTAAACTTTTCATCCATTTTAATGTAGATTCCAACGTTGATTGAACACATCACGCACGCATGTTCGGAGTTTGCATAACATCAAGCAAGACTGAACGGGCAGTCATTTGTTGAGATTTATTGCTAAATATATTGGACAAATATCATGAAACACCTATTCAAAATGACACGACGTAAAAATGTCAGCGATGCTTGGACAATGCTTACTTGTACGTTAAGAATAAATTGTAAAATATATATTGTTCGTCTCAACGAAAAACAAAAACCTTGCTTGTTCAAAAATTAGTTTTTTACATTAGCGGTCTATATCCTTGCATTTTCAAAATCTAGTTTTTCACATTAGCGCTCTTACCACAAAAGATTTAAACCAGAGTTGAACAGATGAGTCTAAATCTTTTCTCCACAAAACGACGTCTAACCCTAGCTTTTTCTAGCTCCATAACAAATTCACACGTAAAATAATTTGGAATATCAGGTTTGAGTAAGACAACGCGAGTGGCGAAAGATTTAAGGAGAAAATTTTAGAAACATATTTTTTACCTTGTTCAAAATTTTTGTGGTCGCACGGTTAGTGTTTGCCTCATGATCGTATTACGATTTACGAGTAGCTCTTAGGTAGGACTTAAGAACATAATGTAAAATACTACATTATTCTGCCTAGGAACAGTCCTAGGCAGAACTTTTCTAGGATGAATGTACCTACTTACCTTTACCGGATATTCAACCACGACCCGGTAGTTGAGAAATAAAACAATCCTGTTTAAAATAAACTGTGAAATACAGCGCAGTCACTGAGCATGAGCAATGCTGAGCAAATCAGAATAAAAACCCAATGTCAAGGTTACCACTAGTGCAGCGCTTAAATTAAGCAAACCAAGATTCTGAGTGGGACCGTAATTGTTATGTGCAGACAGGCGTCGCGTTACGTTGATCATCAGGCGACCGATCTGCTTGCTCGCGATCAGATCAGAATAGATAGCAGTCTCCTTTTTAGCAGTGGATATTGGGCGAGGTTAGTAGGACTGACCGTTTGTTCGTGTTGTATGTGAGCGGCGCCGTTGAGCTGGGGCTTGAGCGCGTCCGCGTCCGCGAGCTGCTCGACGCGGCCCTCGCCGCCCGCGCCCGCGACGGCCACCTCGCCGCCGCCCTCGGCTTCCTTGCCGCTTATGTCCACCGAGCGCTTGCTCTGTTTAGCACCCATGTTCCCTGCTCTCCTGAAAACAATTTACACTGTTAATTATTATTCACTACCAAACTACCTACGTGGATGCTATACGATGGTATGTTATCTGTATCGAGTAAAATTAAAGCTCAGTAATTTCACCGTATTGCACTGTGTTCGAGTAGTTTAGACTCTGAGACTAGTCGCAGTACAATTACTAACAAGATTCTATATATAAAGGTTTGGGTGCCGCTGCCATCATGCGTACCCTTCTCATGCCTTCTTCATCAATTTACAAATAAACCTCAGCGCCATAGGATATATTTATTGACTTAACGAAGACTTTCTGCACTTGAGGAAAGCGCTATTGTAGGCAAACCGTTGGTGAGAGTAATACAATTTCAAAATCAGTGCACGCATAGTGATGCATTTCTAAAAGATCGATGGTCAGGCTTGAACTAACGGCTTACACAAAGCTGAAGTGGTGGTGAATTCATTAACAGCAAAAAAGAAATACGAAGATCATTATCGCTACCGAATCCCATGACTAGCAAAGCTAAGCTATTCTATGCAAATTGAAAGACCAAGGCTGTCAGACATCACTAATTTCGATTCATGCAATAAAAGGAGAGAGGCCTAAAGCCGCCTAATGCGAAACAGCTATGCTCCATAAATGCTATAATGATCCGAGGGTTGGAAAAACGAGCACTGACTGATTAAATGTAAACTATTTCTGTGAGCGTTTAATAAGCACTGCCTGCACTTACAGTAAGTTATAATTAGACGTCCAAGTTCACACACAGCTACCTAGCCAGTAGCCACCACTAGGCACTTCCGGCAAAAGCCTTAGTTTTAGTGCTAGTCAAGAATCAACCCACAACATTGTTACGTGACTTAAATATGTGAGATACTGGAATTTAATTACGATACCGCAGACACTATAAAAGAGTGCTTTAAATGCTAACTCGGAAGTGAAATAACTGCCTAGAATTTTGATTGTTTACATTACACTACAGCGCCGAATCCCAAGCTCGACAATGGATAAAATATTACGAGTGTATTCTGCCATCCACGCCAAGGATTCAATAGCAAATTAAGGACATGATAGTAATTTTCTCCAATCATCAGTAACTTTTATACGTTAAGGGTCCTTTTATACGCCACTTAAAGGAACGAGCACTTTATTTCATTATTTCCAACTTGTCTTGTCCGCTGTATTGTTGTGTTATTAGGAGCAAATAAAGCGTCCGACAATAGGGGAGTTAATATTATTTATTTACCACTAGCGATCCGTCAACGCACTCTTGACTGACTGCAAGATCCACACAAATCAGACGCACCATGAAGCAAACAAACTGGTTTGATCCGTCGCACCACCCAACCCAATACAATAATGCAAATTAGTAAAGCATCCTATGTTGTGCGAGATAAAAATAAACAATTCAGGTACGAAGCACGCATTTGGAATACAAAGTGCGCCACTGGGTCACGGTGCTGGGAGTTCGCCCGAAATAAATGTTAACTGCCGAGTGCCGACCAAAATAGTATCTCAACGAAAGTGCATTCTATGCGCCTCTCTACCGCACCGATACAGTGACAACAAACAAACAAAATAGTACAAATGCAACGTTAAGCATAATTCAAATAAATTATGTAAGCACTGGACGCGGACAATGAAACATTTTATGTGTTTTATACACAGATTTTGGACTTTAAACTGGGTTTTAGATGTTCTATCCGGTATCATTATAACATAGGATATAATCAAATAATTTCGCCACTTATATTGTTCGTGGTTATGAGTAAATTCAGCTGTGGAATCATTTCGTTTTTCCCATTTTGTTTCTGAAACGGACCAAACAACAAATTGTGCTTAGTTTACCGTTTGAAAATGTACCTAATATAGCGATTATTATTATATTTACGTGTACATACACACAATGTGTCATACAATACCTACAAATTACGTTCATTTTACATCCCATTCAATGAATCAGCCCAGGCTCTATTATTTCTCTGAATAAACTTCCTTTTACGATTTACTTCCACACACGTATGTATAGTTTACTCTGCACGGATGAATCACACCATATCACAGGTAGAGCACAACATAATCATAAACACAAAGTCATCAATCGCGTCTGCGTAGGTATTATAATTAATTTTATGCAAAAATATCCCGGATACTACCTACCTACAACACCGATTTAGTATCGCTTTTCACCAATGCGTAGCTTTAATTCCGGTAAAGTTTAAGTGAAGATTTATTTCCGATTATGGTTTTGAGGTAATACCTAGTTATGTGTTGTTTTGCCAATCCACGAATTTTATATCAAATCTGTCACGCTTAATTATTACACAAAGCACAGATGAAACAATTTTCACTATGAATTAATATAAATAATATGATATTTTCGAGTCAGTTTTCCATTTCCAGAACCGTGTCCAATATTGTTTGAATCCTTAACAAATTAGGATATTTAAATGCACATAGCACATTATAAAGAAATATTTAGAAGAATTCAACTTATATATCAACCCGCCCCGTACTAAGCCGGGCAGGTATTTATTTATTTATAAAGTACAACACTACTAACAGTAAGTGCTACAACAAACGTAGTAAAACATTAAAATAGCAATTAAGATTCACCACAATCTTCACAATCCTGATAAAACCACTGTATAAGGCCGTTATTATAAGCACAAAGCACAATCATAATGTGCTTGATGATTATAAAACGTCCGATGGGTAGGTACTGTAGAAATTCACTGTACACGCTATACTCACAGTAGGAATATAAACACGATAGGCTATTGCTGCGTTTGGAGCGAAACTGAGACTGAGAGCGTTTTAGGAAGTCACATTATGTCGTTCCCATTCGTAATAATAATTAGCAAAGAATGGAATTCAGAGCCCATCGCCGCATTTAACGTACATTATCCCTCGTTACTCTCAGTCTGTACAAACACAAATAGCAAAGTCGTTAGTTAGTCACGCAGGGCCTGTTCTTATCTCTGCACAAACATTAACTGCACCCGGACAAAAATATCTATAGCAGCAGCACCGTCGCTAATGTTAAACCACGACAAATAAATTACATTTGCAGGCTGTTGACACAAAGATAACTCTGGGTGAATTATAAACCCGACTTCAGTTATTTGAGATAAAAGTTATATGAGTGTCAAATAAGTTAAAGACAAGTAAAAGTATCTGGCAGTCTTGTGTCAGTCATCTCAACTTATTTGATCGCATATTGCGGTCAAGCAAAGCTCTGCTTGTACTCTACAGAGATCAGAAAGCAACACCCGTCCGTCATCATGCGGAGAGTTGAATCCAAATTGGTCCACGCATCGGGGTCGTCGACCTGGTTTGTGCCCCCTACTTTTACGTTTAGGCCCAGGCAGTCAACCCGAACGTGTATTGTCGACGCTCTGTTACAATGAGAGTCGTTTTAAGCGGGTCTGGTTCACTGGTAAAGAGGATCCAATGTATATCGCCGACCTTGACTCGAACGTGTTCAAGGTTGCCGGCTCGCCGAGTGGGTCCCATGTATAAATTCGTGAACGTTACACACGCTCTCTGGACGAAAGACGGTTATGCTTGAAAAACTTTACGACCACGTGTGTTTAAAAACTTGTAAACAGGCGTGGCGTAATAGACAACCGATTTATATACAAACAAATGCAAAGCAGCACTAACAGAAAGCATTACAAAGAGTATTTATAATAGGCAAGCAAAACTAAAGGGATCCTAGTTAGGAACCATGATTCGTATGACACCGCGCGAAGGTGACAAATTGATAATGACGTCTAATTACTAGAATAACTTCGATACAGGGGTGGGATACAGTTTGTCATGTAAGCACCTACTATTTTCACCTACTGTTTATTATAATGATTACATACGCATTATGACGCAGTGTAAACTTATAATTACCAATTTTTATGGAACATTTATTGAGTTAGTATATTATGATGAGTCAGTACAGTAATAAAGTACTTTGTACTTGATTACGAATCGTAGGATGTCGTACGTGGAACTATAAGTTAAAACATATTATATATCAACGTGTTGCACCTATCTACAAATCGTAGGTATGTATTACGTAGACAGCCAGTGGAAAATCGATAGCATTCGCCAGTTGCGGATTCCGACCGCAAGTAACTCTGCACCGATGACCATACGGACGGGAACAACTAAGCTCCAGTAGATACGCATGAATCGTGTAACAGACATCATTATTATTCAATAATAGTCTTGATAACTACGTATTATATTATATACCTAGAGCAAGTAATAAATATTATGAAAAAAGATATAAACCGTAATAGCTTTGTTCTCTGTGGACGTTGGACGTCAGAAAATGTATTGTTCCTTTTCCATCATAAGTCGTGGTCTATTGTATACGATTTGCTAAGCTCATAGCTAAATGTGTTTCAGATTTTTGTCTGCATATTTATCATTCAAACAAAGAACACTATGAAAAACACATTACCATCCTTGAGAGTTTTGGATCTTGTATTTAAAAAGTAACAAATTATATGTAGATATAAAATCATCTATACCAGCATTACCAACCCAAATACAACTTATTATAATACCAAACTTATGAAAAATTTTGTTTGTATAAGAAAGCTCAAGTGCACTATAATAGCTGAACGATTATTTTTCAACTTTGTATAATGTCCAGTTTCTGGATTTGACAACCGATTAGTGTTTTTTTTGTCTTTGTCATTAATTTCGTGCTAGATAGAGACAACGACTTAGGTGTCTAGGGGTACAGAAAGTAGAAACGTGTGCGTGCCAGTCTTAGCCCGCACACATTCGTTTTGCTGGCTCTCAGTTTCTTGATATTAATGTGCTGGCTCGATTTTTGAATTCGTTATCCTTATTCGGAATATTCGGATACCTTTTTCATACAAAATGTTACAAAAACGAATCGAACGGAACGCATGGCGCATTATGTTCGATTCGTGTTGCACTTTGTATAAAAATGCGCGCTTCGTAATTCAAAAATCGAACGTGTGCCAGTGCGGCCTAATGATAAAAGTGAATTGACTTCTCCGAATACGCCAGTCAGCAGACGTCGTGTCCTGCAATATTAGGGGACTTTCATCATTGTGGGATTATGGGTAAACGACACCGGAATTAGCAGCAGACAACGGACACGCACACGTGAAGTTATTGGCCGATGCAGTCAGTTTTGTTGGCGCTTGCGCTTCCGGAACAAAGCCAAATTTGTACGCGTACTTTTGTTTGTAACAATGGGAACCTTTACAATATCTATCTACAAGATCCCTTGAAATGGATCCAGCTACGGCGACGCGCAAACGAATTTAAATCTTAAATGCAAATTGCAATAAGAATAATTTGTAGTGGTAAGCTTTCCCTGGAAACAGCCGGCATAGATAACACCAACCTACCAATACAACCTTTGCCAGATTTTCAACCACCAAGCATTATGATCCAAATACTACGCACAGTATCACATTGCAGTTTGAAGGGTATACCCCAGCAGAGCATCCTGGATTAATGAACCTTTAAAAAAAACAGTGTCTATGGTTGACAAGTGCAGTGCAGTTTCACACAAGATTTTGTAATCTGTGGTTCTGTAAGGCGTGACCATCATGGCACTGAACATCAGATACTGACTGCTTGTTTTATCATTATAATCGCCAAGCACGGCAACCACAGCTGAGCGCGAGTCCCTCCTCGCGTGAAGAGGACTAGGCCATGATAACAGTTATGTTGTAGTAATAACATAAAAACTGACTAAGAAGGAATAAGCCATATACAAAGGCACTGAACAACCCCAACAAGAATTCCTAAACCCAGCTACCTGGCTTTTCTCCATACAAAAGTATCTATCAGCATTGCTGTTATTACCTACCTGGAAAAGTTTTGCATGCTAATAATGGGCAATGTGACTCATTACAGTCATTTATTATATAAGTACTTTTAACCTATTTCAGTGATAAAAAAATAGTCCAAGTGTTTTTACATAAATTAAGCTCTAGATACCTACTTCTAACAATGCATGTTGTACTTATCTACTAAAAGCACAATGGTGAACAATATAATTGATTTCCTGCGTGTAGGTACTTACCTACCTAGCCTACATAGTTGTATACTGTTATAAATGACTGTAAAGTATAACTAACAACCACATCTGAAGTCTGAACCAAATTAAACCTAGGTGGGTCTTTACGTGCGACTATGTTTATAACTAGGTAGGTACCTACCTACCTAATGAAATAAAAAATAGGTATCCTGTCTTCAAGTTATGGGTGGTAAATAACTAAATATCCGAGACTGGTAAAATCAAAACCATTATGAAGGTATGTATAGGTAGGCAGGTACTTACCTCTATTTTCAATAAGCAGCTATCTACTAGCTACCTAGGTACGAGTTAGTGAAGATGAATGCCTATGCTGTATTTTCCGGGTAATGTTCAGTCGAAATAATTCACAAATATGTAATGTTATAACGAGGGAGGTACATCATAACAAAAACGCATTGTAAATAATATAGCTTTGTACTTAGTAGGTACAAGCATGCTATCGAGCTAGCTCTACATAAGTACCTACTTACCAACTTGGTGTCCAACGACACCCTCGGTAGTGTACCTTATTGTCTCCCCCAGTTACTCACGGCGATGAATCACCATTTGTCGAGCACAAAGGACGGGCTTACCAGATTTATATTAAAATGTGTACTTTTGTAATTCCTAAAACCCTCATTTCATATCAAAGTTTGGATATTTCTTCAGGATATAGGTACTCAGGCTTTTTGATGCACACGTTAGATTTTTTTCAATTTGGGTACCTACTTAGGTAGGTACCTACCTACGAAATACTTTGTTCGAGGACTTGAAAGGAAACTTAGGTAAAGCTTATGATAATAACGTAAGCCTTCAAAATATATTTCGTCTCTATTATCAAACCCAAGAAGGTACGTTCGTAGTCTAAAATGTAGATAAATATAGTGATTATTTCAAGTGAACCGAAGCCCGATAGCTCCAACTGCCGGTGTTACAGCATGCACATCTACGTAACTATTTAGTGTTGTGGTAAATTATGACAAAAACTTATGTTGAAATTAAACTTACCTTTATACTTTTCAATCCAAAATATGTTGACAAAGAATTTACACAGAACTATGAAAAATTCACTTCAAGCACTCACAGCCCAACACAATATGGCGGCTGGATGAAATCCCCACCTCAAAAATTATTCAAAATTGAAACGCGTTTCTGATTGGCCTATTCCGCCCGAGACGCTTCAATTCAATGTAGCCAATATTGTAAAACTTAAAAGTCAATGGCTTCATGGCATTGAACTTTCACCTAATGCCAACTTAACAATAAGAATTTTTAAAATTCATTCAAAATTCAGCCATTTCCATAGACTGTAATGTATCAGCCATAGACGTAGTATCAGAAATAGACTTGACAAAAGCGTATACCCGCGAAAGGGACACACTTTGGCTGCAATTTATAAATCGGATATAAGATTTAATATGTCCGTAAGGATTGAGGAGCCACTTTTGAAAAATTAACAATTTCTAAATGGAATATCACGCAGTTTAAATGTAGGTGTGTCAATAAAATTTGTACTCTAAAGCAGATTTTAGTAGATTTTATGCATAAAAAGTTCTGTTACTGTAAAGGTGGCACCTCAATCCAGCAAATCAGGATTGAGGTGCCATTTTTCAAGTGAATAGAACTGGTTAAGTTATGGATGAATATTTCTGAAAACGCAATATCTTTACGGACGTGTTGTATATTGGTTGCTCCCAAACTCTGGGGCTTGAACGGCTTCAATTTAAAAAGATATATAACATTCAAAGTGGCGCCAAAATCTATAAAAAATCGATTTTAATTTTTTTATTTTTCATTGATATAACTAGTCAATTTACAAAATAAACTTAATGGAAAAAATGTAGATAGTTGGCTGAAATTGTAGCCAGAGAATGAAGTAATAAAACCAAGTGGTTTTTTTGCTGCGACTAATTTTATGTGGCTCCTCAATCCTTACGGTCTGCAAATAATATTTCGCTATAACTACGTGACAACAAAACGAAATCAAACGATGAATATCCCAAAAAAATGTAGATATGCGCACCTTAATATTCATATATAATTTAATCACTCTACGTATCCTATATTGGACAAAACACACAATTTTTTACTTTCTCATACAAATTACACTGCGATGACCATAATATTTGAGAAAAACATAGGACACGTTTAAAAAATTTAATCAATAACAATGTCACATCATATTCATATATTATTATGACATACCTACCTACTATGACATACAATTATAGAAAACAAATAAAAGTAAGTAGGTAGTAGGCACAATACGATACGAGCGGTCTAAGTAGTAACTATACGGCGTGACTTACCTTCTGGTGTGCATTTATAGACTTACTTACACCGCGAGTATCGTATACTATGTAGCGTGTGACAT
The DNA here is from genome assembly GCA_905147375.1 of Hylaea fasciaria. NCBI lineage: Eukaryota > Metazoa > Arthropoda > Insecta > Lepidoptera > Geometridae > Hylaea > Hylaea fasciaria. Next base: position 7,796,542 of record LR990201.1, read on the forward strand.
AATCCGCCATCTATATAATTTATTTTAAAATAATCTTCCTGATGTAATTAATAGATGTTCATTTGACTCTTAGCAATAAATATACAAATGTTACCCACATTTGTTAGCATTCCACCAGTAGAAAACGTGACAACTCAATTCCACACCTACCCGTATCACTTCTAGATTTGGTGTTTGGGTTATTAGTATTTTCGTATGCATAGATATTTATTGTTCGTGGTTTATCAATTTTATGTGATACTGTATCAGTTTTAATACTGTTCAGTTTAAATAATTAATCAAATAGGTTACAACTAAAAAATAGTGAAAAATATCTTTGCGTATCGTTATATTGTTACGCTTTCGTTTTATAAACATTTTTTTATTTGTGAAGTGATTACCTACCCTGATCTAGAAATCTGTGATTTATCTGGTTTGTGCATTGTGCACACTATCAGACTATAGTATTAGACAATATGTTGTATTATAATTGAAAGCGTGTTTATTCAGTGAAAATAGTTCATGTGTCGGTAAAAAATTATCTAAACAACAAGAAATAAGTGTATTTTTATGATACAATAATTATATAATCGGACAGAAAGATTTCATAACAACGCGTATACAGGTTAATATTGCTCAATTATAGCGTTTTCACGTAATATTTATTTTTCCCGACGAAAACCAAAATGCAAACATGCAGAAATATAGAGCTACAGGCAGGACATTGGCGTTTTCGTCAAGCGCCCAGACGTTGCGGGTATCGATGTATCTTCTCTCGTTTACTATAAATCTGTGAAATTATTAGATTAATTTTCAATCAGTACCTACGCCTGGTAAGAGTTTTACTAGTTCGACATAGTACGAGTCAACTAGCGCATCTGTATGAAGATATTGTACAGCACCTCTACAGGCGCGTTTATTAACGCTAAATATTCATACAAAGAGCTAGTTAACGCGTACTATGTCGAGCTAGTAAAAACTCATACTAGAGGTACAGGTGGTGATTGTCAGGCTTGTCAAGTGGTGTACAGATGAACTAATTAGCTTTGGCTTAGTACTACGCTGGGTCACTAACTTTACGCCGTTTAAGAATAGGCTACTTTAATTAAACTCCGCAAAGCGTGGTGCGGATTTAGGTCGCATGGTGCTATAAAATTGTATACATTGATATTATTGTTCGCGAATTATACTCGTTTTTAGCTAATTATTATGTAGGTACTTACCTACATTTACTAGTGCATGTTTACAAAACGTGTCCTTTTACGGTTACATTTACAAGGGTACACAAGTTTACAAATAACATAATTATTTACAAATTTATTTTACGTCCGTACATACCTACATAACAAACGTGTCTTTTTACGGTTACATTTACAAGTAATACATTTACATGTTTATTTTACAAGTTTATATTTACAAGGGTAAATATAAACATTCGATAGCAGAAAATAATTATCGATACCTAGTATCGATAGTAATAAACTATCGATACTATCGATAGACTATCGATGTTTAACGTACGTACACTTCCTACCAGTTCATAAATACACATACGATAGTGGCGCTCCTATTAATTTCTACTATATTTTGCTAAGCTGTATGTAGGTAAGTACCTACCTACGTATAACCATAACAACCACAGGAGAGAATTGCATATTATAAAAAAACAAATTGCCGCTTGCTACCTACTTACCTTCTTCTCTTGTGTAACCCAATCTAATGGTTTGTAAAAGTGCTATATTTGCTGGTAGGTATATATAATATTAATCATTGCCTACTAATAACGTTCTTACACAATGCTCAAGTGTTGGCATAGGTAATAATAATAATAATACACCAAAAAAACGAGTCAGTAGGTAGGTAGTTAGGTACATTAATTAATGTTTTCACCCAAGTTTCATGTTGAGTTATAGTGTAAATTTAAATTAGGTAATACCTATGTACCTAATTGAAACTACTTATTAATATTATGGATACCTATATATTATTAAACGAGCTGTTTACACTGGCTGACTGCACTGACAGTGCGGGTCCAACACAAAAAAGCGTAAGTAGTTCTTGGATTCCATGTCCCTGGTTACATACTTAAATTATGGTCACCACTTAAGAAAATTTGTATGAGAAAGTAAAAAATTGTGTGTTTTGTCCAATATAGGATACGTAGAGTGATTAAATTATATATGAATATTAAGGTGCGCATATCTACATTTTTTTGGGATATTCATCGTTTGATTTCGTTTTGTTGTCACGTAGTTATAGCGAAATATTATTTGCAGACCGTAAGGATTGAGGAGCCACATAAAATTAGTCGCAGCAAAAAAACCACTTGGTTTTATTACTTCATTCTCTGGCTACAATTTCAGCCAACTATCTACATTTTTTCCATTAAGTTTATTTTGTAAATTGACTAGTTATATCAATGAAAAATAAAAAAATTAAAATCGATTTTTTATAGATTTTGGCGCCACTTTGAATGTTATATATCTTTTTAAATTGAAGCCGTTCAAGCCCCAGAGTTTGGGAGCAACCAATATACAACACGTCCGTAAAGATATTGCGTTTTCAGAAATATTCATCCATAACTTAACCAGTTCTATTCACTTGAAAAATGGCACCTCAATCCTGATTTGCTGGATTGAGGTGCCACCTTTACAGTAACAGAACTTTTTATGCATAAAATCTACTAAAATCTGCTTTAGAGTACAAATTTTATTGACACACCTACATTTAAACTGCGTGATATTCCATTTAGAAATTGTTAATTTTTCAAAAGTGGCTCCTCAATCCTTACGGACATGATTTAATACACGTTATTTAGGTGGTGCTCCAATCATTCCTGCGATATTCTAAAATGTCAAGATGGGTTTGCTTTTGCAGTATAGCAATAAATTAGTGCATACTCTGACAAAGTCAAAACATCATCGTACTATCTTACTTACTCCTTTGTCTATTTCTATAAACACTTATCTCCTTTCTTCTCCGGATCTTGAGTTAAATGTCATATCCATTAGATGATTAATATGAGGTATTAGCATTGTACGTAGGAAGGTACATACATATTGCAGTCATTTTGGCTTCGACTATGGCTGTTTTCTCGGTATGCCTGTGGTATATATTTATTATATCTAAGAAGAAGATAGAGTGCTGCGAAAAAGTAAACTTATGGAAAGTAATTTTATTTTTAAAGCATTGAAGTCTATTTTCCGTTGCACTTATCACAGAGGCTAATCCAGCCGAGAAGGCCGTATGTCACAGCTACTTTTTTCCGAAACTGTACGAGCTATAATGTTGAAACTTGGTAAGTAGATATTGTATTCTGTGAACAAACTAAACTTCACAGATTAATTAAAAATCTACAGGTTTTTAATGCAGTGGTAACAGCGCAGTGAGGTATTCTGCCAATGATGACGTCAGCATTCTAAGTCTTAAAAAAAGTGTAATAAAATAACTATCCCATGGAAAACTAAAATATTCAAATAAGTTTCTTAAAATGGTCTGTATTTTAAGAGAAAGATATAAAAACGGTCAGAATGTTTTTTTAAATGCCCATATTTTAAGCTAGTTAGACCTAAATAGTTAAAATAATATACATTATAATTTAAAATCCTCTTGTTATATTTTTTTTCTACTGGCAATTGTTTTATTGAGTCATGGCGTTGACGAAAACGAGATGCAATGCTCGTTGTGGCCATCCGTTTATTTCCCGCAGTACCTACTCAATCCATTTGGGTAGTATATTATCGATGGCCTGCGGTATTTCCATAGACAATTATTGAAAACTGTGTACAGAGCGTGGTTGAAGTAAACAGTAGGAAACTTAAAAGTTATTTTAATTCCACAACAATATTACAATCTCAATTAGATAGGTAAAAATCTCAATGACACACTTCAAGAGATTTTCTCAAAGTGACAATTTATCTATACAATCTAAATTCAAAATTAACTACTTATAAATGAGGGATAGTCCACTCGCAATCATCCTCATTTCAACACTCCTCCATAATTTTGAATGCTCATACAAACATGCATACATCCTTGTATGTATATACCCTAATACATGCAAACATACATATACATCCTTACACTTTCACACCCATACCAGTAACACACACGCTAAACTTTGTTTTCGCCAGTGCCTTTGTGAGGCAATCAGCTGGCATACTCTTTGTGTCCAGGTAACTCAGTTTTATGATTTTGTCCTGAACAGCATTTCGTACATAATGATGTCTCACATCTATGTGCTTTGTCCGCTTATGCGTTGTGTGGTGTGACGCGATAGCCATTGCTGATTGGCTATCAGTTCTCATTACCAATGTAGAACTAATTCCTGAAACTTCCTTTATGAGTCTGCGCAGGAATATAGCTTCTCTAGTTGCTTCTGACAAACTGACATATTCTGCCTCTGCAGATGACAATGCCACAACTTGCTGTTTTCTGCTTTCCCACGAGACAGCGCTTCCTGCCAGTGTAAATACATAGCCGGTGTACGATTTCCTGTCAGTTATGTCTTCTCCATGACTTGCATCTGCAAATCCTTCCAAGAAATTACCAGTTTTTGTATAAACTAGTCCCGTGTTCTTGGTACCCTTGAGATACCGTAGTACATTTTTCGCAGATCGCCAGTGCTCTTCATTATAGCAATTGTTAAATTGCGACAGATAGCTAACTGCGAATGCTATGTCCGGTCTTGTACATACAGCTGCATACATGAGCGAGCCAATTAGTTCACGATATGGAAGGCTCTGCATTTCCTCAGTACCTCTTTCGAGCTGTTGTCCAACTACCAGTGGAGTAGTTGCTGGCTTGCAGTCACTCATGTTAAATTTCTTTAACATCTTTTCAATGAAAGACTCTTGGTCTAGCTTAATATATCCATCTTTTTGGGTAACTCTTACTCCTAAGATCAATTCAGCTTTTCCTAAATCTTTCATATCGAATTTTGACATGAGTTGCTTTTTCATAGCTCTCATTTCATCTTCATTTCTCCAGAAGATGAGCAAATCATCAACATATACTGCAATGATGATTAGGTTTCTATCATTATTGTCTCGTCTGCGTTTGTAGATACATGGTTCACTTTCCAACTGCTGAAATCCCAAATTTTTAAGTTCTGTGTCCAATTTGGTGTTCCAAGCCCTTGAAGCTTGCTTCAACCCATACAGCGACTTTTGAAGTAGACAGACATAGTCTTCTTTCCCTTTAACTTCAAATCCTTCTGGCTGCTTCATAAAGACTCTTTCTTCTAGTTCTCCATTAAGGAAAGCCGTCTTTACATCCATGTGATCCACATTCATATCGGTTTCCACAGCAAGAGCTAAAAGCGTTCTCAGGGATTCGTGCCTAACAACCGGTGAAAATGTTTCATGGTAGTCGATTCCCCGCCTTTGGCTAAACCCTCTGGCAACCAAACGCGCCTTGTAGCGTCTCTTATTCCCCGCCTCATTTTTGATTTTAAATATCCATTTAGAATCCACAATGTTAGCTCTAGGCTGCGGTTTGACAAGTCTCCAAATCTTGTTCTTTTCGAATGCACTTAGCTCGTCTTGGATAGCTTCTTTCCATTTTGAACTATCATGCCTAGACAGTGCTTCCTGAACAGTCACTGGATCCAGTTCTAAATCTTGTTTAGCTGCTTGGTACAAGACAAAATCCGGGAACTGCTTAGGTTTTCTGTTCCTGAGTGGGTACCTCCGTCCACTATCTGGTTGTTCTTCTTCGTCGGCAGTAGTGTGAGCATCCGATTCACAGTCTTCAAACTCGTCAGCTTCGTACGGTTCTTCTCTGTCGTCTCTAGGTCTATCTCGTTCCTCTCTAGAAACATCCTCTGCTTCACCATACTCCAGCCCTTGATGAACCTCTGTTACATCAGTGTTTTCTGGTGATTGCAGACTCTCATTAGATCCTTCGACATTTCTAACGTCATTTCCTTCAATCAGCGGATGATTTTCTTGGGAATGATTTTCAGTGTTTGCCTGACCATGACGCTCAATACTATGCTCAGTCAATTCGAGTATTTCCTCCGTATTCTCTTCTGACTTAGACGACTCAAGAAGTTTTTGATTTTCAAAAAATACAACATTTCTCGCTTTGAAAATGTTAGCATTAGTAGGATCCAAAAGTCTGTAGGCTTTGGCATCATCACAAAAACCTGTATAAACCAGTTCTCTGCTCTTGGGATCCCACTTTCTTCTCTTTTGTTGAGGAATGTGCATGAAGGCTTTGCATCCGAAAGTCTTCACCATGCTCAGGTCGCATTTCCTCCCAGACCATTTCTCTTCAGGTGTCATATCCTTCACTGCTAGTGTTGGTGATCTGTTTTTCAAGAACACTGCATGATGGACAGCCTCTGCCCAGAACCGTTTACTCAAACCAGAGTCTTGAAGCATGCTCCTTGCTTTCTCGCAGATTGTTCGGTTTGCGCGTTCTGCGACTCCGTTCTGTTCTGGCGTATATTCTACCGTCAGCTGATGCTGTATGCCGCATTTTTTCAGATACCCGTCTAGTTGTTTATTGACAAACTCGGTGCCATTATCAGTGCGCAAAATCTTCAATTTCTTACCACTGACATTTTCCGCTAGTTTCTGAAACTCTATACATTTTTCAAAAACTTCGCTCTTTTGTTTCAAAAAATATATAAAAGTTTTACGCGAAAAATCGTCAATAAACGTCAAAAAATATCGACATTTTCCAGCAGAAAGCTCCTCCATAGGTCCGCATACGTCTGCATGTACCAAACCTAGCGCTTCCTTGGCTCGCGTAGCATTACTCTTGCTGAATGGTTGTTTGGTTTGTTTTCCCATAACGCAGGGTATGCATTCAAGTTGAGATAAATCATTGGGAAAACTTACCCCTGTTGCCATCTTATCTCTCAGAAGTTTGAGGTTTTTAATACCAAGGTGACCCATCCTTCGATGCCACAGCATCAGCTGATCACCTCCAGTCGCTGATGTAAGTGCAGAACCCTGTGAACAGCATTTGATTTTATAGATGCCACATTCTTCCACACCTTTCACACAAGCCTTACCTTTAACCTCACATTCGTCACTCTTAAAGATGTCACAACCTCTTTCTGTGAACACTATCACATGCCCCTTTTTGGCGATTTCATGAACACTCAATAAGTTAGATACTAACTTAGGAACATACGTCACCTTGTTTATAGTCAAACCAGACTCACATACTACCATGCCCTCTCTTTCACCCGAAACCTTGCTTCCATCCGCACACGTCACAATCAAAGGATTTGGACTGTCCCTCAAATTCTTAAACCAAGATAGACGATTTGACATATGAGTCGACGCTCCGGAGTCGATGATCCAGTCATCTCCACGTGGTTTCACCGACGTGCCAAATGCGCCAGCTTGCATGGCTTCTTTTCTCTTCTTTGGGTTGTCTGGACATTCCTTTGCTTTGTGTGGTCCATTACAAATGAAACACTTGATTTTTCCTTTGATCATATTCTGGGGCGCGCTCTTGCCCTTTTTATTTGTAATCAGTGCTGATGTTGGATGACTGGTGTTTGAGCCTCTTGAAAAAGTTTCTTCCATCTGGAACAGTTTCGTTTTCACGTAATCGGTAGTTATGTCAATGTTGCTGTTTTCAATCGCCAATCTCATTGATTGAAATTCTAGCGTTAGGCCTTGAAGAAGAAGAGCAGCTAATAACTCATCATCGATCTCTTTTCCTAGATCTAACAGCTCCTGTGACGTCGCCATGACAGTTGTCACATATTCTCGAACTGATGAGAATTGTTCCAATTTCAAGCTCACTAGCTTGGATAATAGCCTGCAGCGATTATTTAGCCCTTTGTCCTCAAATGCTGTCCTCAATGCTTCCCATGCTTCTTTGGCTGTTTTTGCCTTGCGAACATGGACCAGGCAGTGGGGTCTGACCATTAGGCAAATCTTCGCGCGGGCTCTCTGATCTCTTTTTGTACCTTCTAAATCCGTCTCTGGCGGTGATACACTCGTGTATCCCCAAAGATCATCGTGAATCAGATATAGTTCCATCATGAACTTCCATGTGCTGTAGTTTGTATTACCATCAAGTTTTTCTATGGATGGCAAGCCGCTACTGCCCGCTTGAGCTGTTTCACGTGACATCGTGTTGTTGTACTCGTTACTGTTATCACCTTCTGCGTTGGCCATAATCTAATGATTATTAGGAGCCCATAACCTATTGAAAACTGTGTACAGAGCGTGGTTGAAGTAAACAGTAGGAAACTTAAAAGTTATTTTAATTCCACAACAATATTACAATCTCAATTAGATAGGTAAAAATCTCAATGACACACTTCAAGAGATTTTCTCAAAGTGACAATTTATCTATACAATCTAAATTCAAAATTAACTACTTATAAATGAGGGATAGTCCACTCGCAATCATCCTCATTTCAACAACAATACCGATATTTTGTATAATATCAATATTTGTCTCTGCAGTCAACAGATCTGCACAGATAATAAAAACACCTAAAAAAATGAAAACGACAAATGGCATACCTATAGACTATAGAGTTATGAAGAGTAGCTTCTCTAGCTTGTCTATGGTGTTAAGTGCATCAGTCGTGCTGCTCTGGCTTGACTCCCTCGTAAAATTAATGTTTTTGGTGTTATTCAATGTGAATTAACTATTATTTTAGTGTTTGCGTATTGTGAGTGTGTGGTAATTCTATTTAAGTGCGTTTTAACTATCCATATCTGCTGAGTTTTCATAAAAACGTGTAGCGTCACCTGACCGAACTCATTGTCATTTCCCGCCATTGTGGCCTGTGCCGCGATAAAAATTCTAAATAGCAATTTTCTGCGAGTGTTTCGTCGTTATTAGATGAAGAAGAAGTAATTATTATACCAAAGTAATGTCATTACACGCTAATGACGTCTGTTTGCTAGAAGTAGAAGATTACAACTTGTACGAAGAAGAAGCATCGGATCACGCTTTTGCGAGGTATGGATACCCGGCGTGGTCGCTTTTATTAGGCTATATTTCGTACCTGGGGCTACGCTTACCTTCTCGTCAGAAATATTTTTAGCGTTTTGTTATTTGTTTTTACATTTTTATGTCTAGTTTTATGTTTGAGCCGCCCATATGACCGTGTACACGCCCCGTGCCGGTCCGTAGTCAGCTGTTAGGCCGCCATGTTTGGTCAAATCAAATAGGCGTAGTAAGCGCTCTGTATTGCGGAAAATCGTACTATCAACCATATGTATTTACGTTTGGCGTAAATAATATCGCTCCATTCATGTTTTATGTATTACTTTCAGATCATAACATTTTCTGACCTGTATACCTACCTGTTGTCTACCTTGAATAACTGAATGAATTGTTTTAGAAACAGTAAGAACGTTATTTTACAACAGTGAGCAGTAGGTAATCCTAAATAAAATAATTCATTGTACAAGAACTAAATGCACATAGTAAAAACTCGCATAATAATTAGCAACCAAGCATTGGCGGGTTTTACTAGAAAAGTATTTATGTTTTTGCGCCAATTTTCGGTTTCTTGTAATCTTCTACATTATTATATAGGTACTAGAATTTATTATTTTCCTAATAGTAGGTAGGTATATTATATAGAACTCAACAAAAACAAACACTCAGACACACACACATACTAATTACATAAATTTTTAACACACCTGATTTTAGTCCTTAGTTTTTCACTTGACAATTTTGTAATATTTAGATAAACAAAAAAGAAAATATTTAAAAATAGAATTACTAAATATGGTTGTGTTTCAGATTCACAGTTTTACAAAAGTATCTTAATAAAGATTACTAGCTTTCAAGCCGCTTCTTCTGTGCGGGAAATAAATGAACATTTTTTCATAATAAATAAATATCTCCGTTCTTCTTCAAGATCTGTACTTTCTCCATACTCATTTTATTGAGATCTGTCCAACTTTCTAGCTGTGAAAAAGCAACAAACAGAAAGCCCTTCTTCTCTCTTATAATAAAACAACATTAGTTTTTTACTACTTCTGGAGTGTACACCACAATTACATTTTTGCATACAATTTTTTTAAGCCTTTATTTATTGTCTTAGATCATTGTAAGTACTGTTCTATGAAAAGCAAACTGCAGTCATATTCTGTGCTTAATATTTTTAGTGACAAACATTCATCTTCTGGGAGTAAAACAATGGAGGCAGAAAAAAGAATTCGAAGAGAGATTGCAAACAGTAATGAACGCAGACGAATGCAGAGCATCAATGCTGGATTCCAAGCTTTACGCACCCTGCTTCCTCGTCATGAAGGCGAGAAGCTAAGCAAGGTGAGGCCAGTTTAACAGTTCATAACTTGAAAATCAAAACAAACAACACAACAAATCTATTGCAAAACATTACAAAGTCTATGCAGCACTAATAAAAATGTATAAAAACAAATGCAAAATACATATGTCATGACTTAAAACAAACTATTATGTTTCAGGCTGCCATACTACAACAAACTGCCGAATACATCTACAACTTGGAGCAAGAAAAAACGAGACTTCTCTCACAAAACTGTCAGCTGAAACGACTACTGAATCAACATGAAGGTGGTGAGATACCTTTGAAGAAGAGGAAAAGTGAAATTGTTACTCATGTGCCCTCCATCATACCAGACTCCACAGATGATGCCATCATAAAATCGCGATCTCCTGAACCCGTGGCACTACTAAGTAATATAACCATTGCAAGTGCTCAGAAAAAAGACATTGAGAGTGGGGAGCTGCGAGTACAATTAGATCAAGAGCGAAGATTGCGGCGTCACCTGGAAGAACGCGTGCATGCACTGGAAGGCCAAATATACCCAAACACAGGTTGTGACCTCTCACGATCTGTTATACACTTTGAACAAACTGAAGTGGAATCGGATTGTAAGCTAGAAAGTGAGGAGGTAGAAGTCCCACCAACAGTTGCAGTAGTAGCAGCAACGGCAGTAACAGCCGTAGTAGAAACTGCCCCAGTTGCTGCTCCTTTATTAGAAGCAGCTATAAAAGCTGAGCCTCGTGTGGAAGTGGAAGTGCTACCTGAGGCGGCAAGTGAGGCACCCTCACGCTTGTATCTCGCAAGTACCAGCCGACAGAATCTCGAAACCATTGTGGAAGCCATCCGCCATCTTGAGGGTGACCACTTATTTCGTGAGGAGGCGGGAGACGCTCCCCTCGCGCTCACGAAGAAAGCGGAGCGAGCGCCGCCGCCGCCGCCGCGGCCCGGCGTGATCGTCGTAAAGCACTCGTGATCGCGTTAAGCGCAGTTTGGACTATCCGATCGTAAATTCGCTTCAGCTTAGCGAGCACTCCTGACCCTCCTCGAATATAGTTTTTTAAAGTTTAGTTGTTTAGTTGTCTTTTCCAAAGTGAAGAATCGAAAAGTCTGTGTCATTGTTTATATTTTAATTATGCAATGCATCCAAATCGATCATTAATAATGTTAGTCAACTGGACGCGTTTTCGCTTCATGCGGATTGGCGCTGTGCTTAGTATAGTCTCAAATGTAATTACAAATTGAATTTTATTTTATGGGCTTATTTAGTTATATTTTAATGGACAGAGGATTGACTGATTTGTGTAAGATTAGGAAAGGAATGGTAATAATGGAGCGTGCCGCGTGCCAATATTACATAATGGTCTATAAGTGTATATGGGATTGGGCTTGATTATATTTTAGGCTTTGTGATATTTTGTTGTTATAATTTCTTTGGAAATGTGTCATATATACATATTATGTAATATGACTGTCATGAAAGCAATAATAATGTGTCAACAAAAAAACTACACTGACAGTTTATCTTGTATGGTGTACTACTTAGATAATTGGAAATGTTGACGACAGATTGTATTTTCAATTAGACTTCCAATTGTATTAGTTAGTGAATGCCAGATGCAAACGTAACAGTTTTCTCAGACACAGGTTTGAATCCTATTTCATGGTCGTCAAATGTACTGTTATAATTATAGTGTTAATAATTATCACAGATAAGCCAGCTTTTTATCACTGTCTCACCTCATGGTTAGTGATGTAAATGTCAAATCCAATTTACTGTCTTTAATCAACCAAACCCTCTGGAGGTCTTTTCTTAAGTTAATTGGTGTAAAATCTCATTGTCTGTGTAGGGAATGCAGTGCATTTAGGCATGCGGCAGGGATATGTCTGTAGTGCTGCTTTTGTTGAAATAGAATTGTCCTCTACAAATGTATAGCAGAAAATACTATAGATGTCTTTATAGGTCTACCACTATAATAATTAATGACAAATAAAAGAAAAAGTTTACTTATAATGCTTAGTAGGTGTTTGTAACATACAATTGAAAATCTAATGTGACGTGTATGCTGCCCTTTGCTAAATTGTTTAGAATAATTAGTAAGTTTTATAGATTTAATATTTAACTATTGACTAATGTTTATCCAGTGTTGCTGCATCAGTTCATTTGAGTAATCCTAGTGGTGTGCTTGATATCCACTTAGTAAATTTTTGTGGGATAGTTAAACTTATAAACACCCATGTTTTGTAGATCAAATATTATGAGCCCTTTACATTTATGGCGTTGGAGCATTCAAAGATTCATTATAACTCTTAGATCTAAGGTTCATTTTTAGGATGAATCAACAAAAGTCGGATCCTGAAAAGGTTAAAATTTGACACAAAGAGCATTCCATGCATAGGCGTAGCAGGAACCCTAGGATTCTATAAAATAATAATTTTCTATAAGAATAATAATAATGAATAATAATTTTCAATGCACTCTTGAAATCCATTATTATGCTTATTTTTTATGTTTGGAAATTATGTTTTTATATTCATGCTTATAAATTAAGCACTCGCGCATAAATATTTGATTAATTCATAATTATTTATAATAATGCTTCATTTTCTATACTGAAGTAGCACATTACAGTTTACGCTCGCCTTCTTAAAATGATATGAATCATTTTACGTGATTTGAAATTGTTTAATTTTCTGTTTTCAAGAAACAAAATAATCGCTCTTGCCAGTGTATCCGTTTTTCATGATTTATAACTATGCTTTATTTGACATATTATGCTTAATAAATATTGACACTTTTTTTTTACATACAGATTATTACAGATGGATCTCTTGATAAACGTAGTCGCTACGCCTAATTGCACAAATGGAATGATATTCGTAAAGAGTGACAATCCTTGTATATTATTATGAAACATAGCTGATTTAAAGCATGACTTAACATCTAAGGGACTAGTATAATTATGTATTGCTTGATAACTAGCGTTATTTCAGTGAAAACTATATTAGAAAGTAATTAGGATATCTTAGACATCTTTAATGTTGCGGCTTCTCTTGGTTTTGGGGCTAAACTAGAAATAAGGTCTTACGACTAAAAATTTAGCAGTGTCCATTGATGAAGCGTGGTATGTCGCTACCAACATTAGCCGTGACATTTTACAGGTTGTAACGTTACCGCGGGGCGATGCTTGACGTGATAATCCCTTGGATGACCACAACTTGAACTATTCAAATAATCATTTATTTGTAAAGTTATCATTCTATAAAAATAAATACATAAATAAATGCACACATGCAACATACATTACATAATTAAGGGCATTCTTTAGTAAACACGTCAAAATGTACATAATTTACTATCATTTCAAAAGTTGTTTCAAATAGTAATGATTTGAGTTGTGGTCCATCTCATGAGTCCCATGCTTCTGCATAAATCTCCCTGTTGATTTTCACTACATTTGGTGTTAGGTAAAAATAAATGTTTACAATATACTCAGTTTGTCAAACTGTCAATTGACATCAATAATATTTACATTAGATCATTCTCTTTCGTATAATAATTGATGTGAAGTTTTCAATTTAATCAAGATGCAATAGTAAATAAAATTAACCAAAAAATATTTACAAGAGACGTAATAAACATTGTTAGTCTCATGTTTTCAAAGAACCAAGGCATGCGGGCTCCACCGCAGAAGAATTAGTCATTTCTCTTAACTGCTTGGCCATTTACATGCAATGAGGCTTCTTGCAATTGTGGCTGAGAAAGAAATGTCTTTCGTGAATGTGTGGTGGAACCTATTATGTTCAGTTCACTCAAGTTAGATTCATTTGTGTAGGTAAATTCTACACACAGGAGATGATCTAATCAATCCCTGAAAATGTATTTAGGGTCAATGATGTTTCTCTTTTTGCTTAAGAATTTTAGATCCACGGTTTCAACAGTTATCCGTGAATTAGATAATATAATTATTATAAACAAATACTTTAAATAATGAAAATTAAAGTATGCTTTAAGGTGTCAATATCCTTTTGTTACAAATTGAATGTGCAGTGCTTTTTGTTAGTAAGTATATAATCTTGTATAAGTTTTGACTTTATGTATAATATTTAAGTTAGACTCAGAAACAGAGTGGATAAATGTTCAATGCATTGCTGAAATAGTACTGTGTGATCCTCTGTGGTCCATAAGGATTTTTAAGACTGATTCATTTAATCATTTTTAAGTTAGCTAGTTCAAGTCACCATAATGATAGTAACATGTTGTGCATGTTTGTTTCGTTCGTATCTATTTTTAATTATAATAAATGTATGTATGGTGTGATTTCATCCATTAATAAATATAATCATGTGACAGTATTAGAGAGATCCTTTAAAAAGTTGTTCTATTATATCAATGTTGTGTAAACATAGATCTAGCAATAATTATGTCTATCACAATAACTTGTAAGTGGATTGTAAGGTTGACAAATTGTCATTTTAAAGTTAAAAATGTAATGTGGATCTCTATAATGCTGTTAGATAAATTTAACTTTTGTAAGTGTGTTTGGTGTTTGTAAGATGTTCGGGATTGTGAGTAATTAATTCTATTGACATTTTGACGTGTATGATTGTTGGTAATCGAAAGTGGGGCTGCATTACATAGGTATCTCAGAATTTTTTGAAGAAGTCGATCTGAATCGTTGAGTCTTCGTTACTCAATGATTCGCGAACTCTTCAGATTCAGTTTTTTGAGACAAGGTTGCCCACTAATGTAGCTTTACTTTAGACATGTTCATCTTACAAATATTTTTTACTTGCACTCTGTTACTGAGTCCGTAATCTTAAGAAGTTGTCTGCCTACCGCCTTTACATTATGTCAGTATAGGATAATTAACGATGTAACATAACGGACTTGGTTATACTATTAGTGTAGTTGAAAATAGAAAGTAAGAGATTTTAAGTCAAAGAAGCAGTTAAATTGTTTAAAATGTGTTATTATTTATGTCTTAAAGTATTAAAATGGTTATTTCTTATTAATTAGTTTGTAAATGATGATTGTCTGTGTATATTTAATCAAACTTTCTTTTGTCATTATAAAAATAAAACCAATAAAACAATAGGTAATTCATCAGTCTGCAATATTATAAAATAATTTAGAACACATCGTATTATACGGATTGTGTTTATAATTTTATGCATTTATTTTAGATTTGTCTTGGTAAGACGTAAAACTAGCATTGCTGTTTTTAATTTTACGCAGATCAAGTATACATTCATCAGCTATGAAATCATGCAACGAACATGCTGGCCCATGTTTTTAATTCAAATGGCTTATGATTTTGACACAATGTTTTATTGGTTTTATTTTTTTCCATTTTCTACACTCTATCGCATTTATGTTGATTCAAAAAGTAAGTAAATATGTAGTTACTTTTTAAGTAGTAAGGATGCGCTTTCTATTTTCAAAAACCTACCTTCAAATGTAATTTGCATTTAGTCTTATTTATTATTAATAGCCCGCCTGGCTTCACACGGATAGCACTATTTTATTCCGAATTATCATAAAATCCCAGCAAATATTATCATATAATTATTTTGCACTAAATATTAATATAAAATTGTATACATAGCTGAACTTTCCCTATGAATCAGTTAGTCGAGTGAAAACGGAATGACAACCCCACAGTTGTTTCTGAGATTAGCGCGAACTAACACGTGGCAGGGAAAATTTAATTTACAATACGTGTACCTACCGATGTACTGAATTTAGATTCCGTAAATAGAGTTTTTAATAGTGATGGGGTGAAAAGCTACACTATTGTAAATCTGGAATTTATAACCATTGCTTAATAATGGTGATGTCACTTTGATTGTAAGTAATAAGTTTTACTTCGAATGTACACTTACTTTCACCCGGTTACAATATAAGCTCACGTTCCTATAGAAATGGTTAAAATTTCTAGCATTCATTACCTATTGAAGTTGATGACATTGTTAAGCTTATGATAAAGTGTAGAAAATAATGTGTGGATGTTTCCATTTTGATATGAAATTAATAAAATATTTCCTCTGATTTTTAATTGTACCACATTTGACCTATATTTACCAATATTTACAAAAGATTGATTATTCGGTGTTTTATTTTTGTTCCTGGCCCTAAGAATTATATAGAGGAGGTTCCGCCAAGTGCGAAGAAACAGAAAAAATTGCAAAATAGAAAAGTCGATGGGCAATAATATAATATTAATAGAAATATTAGGTAGGCATAATGAAAATTATACGTCTTTCAAAAACCGTTCCAAACAGCAAGCAGTTTTTAGACCGGCAGGTTCACGACGAAAACCGGAACCTCGTAGCAATGCAAGGCCTGTTTGCCGAGCGTTCAGATAATAATTAAAGGTCTGACATCTACTTCCCCAAGCGAACTTGATGCCCCTCTTGTTTGTACTGACTGTGGTAGTGTAGAGATTGAGATCTACCACTAAACGAAATACCATTGTTTATTTTGTACTGTTATCTAAGTGTTGTGAAATGGTGACGTTCGCCAAAGGTTATTTTATTCGCCGTGCCGCAGGTCAGCAGGCAGTCGTCGCACGTAGTGGGCACACGTAACACTACTACCATCATCGGAGATGGATGACACAGTCGCATTTTAGCGCTCTTCGTCGATCGTAGTGCATTACACACGCGCCACTCTGCTCGAAAGAATCGTTACAATACAAATAAGTGAGTTTAGCTACATACATTATTGTTACAAAATTACAACAATCGTGCAACATGACTGTGTGTGATAAGTGCAGGTTTGACCTCCCTCTTTGTGTGAAATGAAACCTTAGTAGGTAGGTAGGTAGTGGTAGTACCTCTATTAGGTACCTACTAGGTACTACCTAGTAGGTTTAGTTGTTTAGCTATTTTAGTGAGTATAGAGTAGAATACATTTTAATGTTAGGTATCTACTAATATGTATATACTTACCTACCTATTATTTATGTTATACATACCTACTTATACGTAGGTATGTACCTACCTATTTATATGGGTTGGTACGTTTTAAATAAAATGTTGCAGGTAAGTAGGTAACTATACTTAATTATAATGTAATATACTTATAGGTATTATAGCTTATAATACTTAAGTATTATGATTATATTATATTCGACTTATTTAAGTACAATAATTTATAAGTAGAGATTATAATATAGTGTACGGTAGGTATACCTAATAATAATCTCTACTTACGGTCTTCGTTATCTTCAAGCGGTGGAAAGTAGGTTGTAGAGTAGAGGCCTTTACCTATTATTAATTAGAAAGAAAGACAGCAAAGACCGGTGCTTAACATGCTATTGCTAAGTAAAAATAGGTAGGCACTACTACCACATATCAATGCCAAGTCAAATAATTTATTGTAAACAGAAATCAAACACTTCAATCTAATTAACAAATAGAACCATAAAAGAAACAAAATAAATAATTAATTGATTATGGTTTGAGTTTATATTAGTAGAATATAGGTTAGATATTAGTAGGTACTAGGCTTAGATATTAGTAGGCCTAGTTATAGATATTAGTAGGTAGGGTACCTACCTATATATACTTAGTAATAGTTTGTAGCAGTATAAGTAACTATTTAGTATATACCTACTAAATAGTTACCTACCTCTAATGCCTAGAGCGATTTATCTCTGTCGCTGTCTAGTGGACATGTTTTTTTCTTTTCTTTCAGGTAATGGAATGGAGAATAATCAGTATTTTTTGGACTTTATTTACCATATCCTTGTGTATAGCAATCGATACACAAGAGATAAAAGGGCAACTTGAAAGCACGTGAGTTTATTAGTACCTATAGTTACCTATAATTATAGGTTGGTAGTAGGTACCTACCTTAAATATGTATAGGTCTTTCATACCATTGGGCATCCTTGGACTCCGCCTTGTTTTGTGTTCGTAGTTAGCGTATACATGGCACAAATGACATCATTAAATAAGTCCTTATACCTTAACCTGTATAAATATAGTGCATGAATCTATGACCTGAACCTAAGTATAGGTAAGAAAAATACCTACTATTCATGCTTCACTTGAGCCCACTAATCAATTGTAACCCCTGACCTACCTATCAACTAAAAACAATATTTTATATGATAGGGGCTGCAGCTCTCTGCACAAGGCTGACGAAAAAAGGCGAGATAATAAAAATAGTAGTTTATTTAACAAGGGACAAAAACGACTCTTAATCATACTCGCATAGAATCGAGTATGGATGAGTGAGTGGTTTGATATCCGCGCTAAAAACATCACACGAACACGTCTGATCGAGATTGCGAGAAATAAAAGTAGGTTAAAACGCACTAATAATTTGTATTGCTGTAAAAAATCTGCTTTAATCGGCATTCGGCAAGACAATCTTTTTAAATTTAATCTTCACTGTAATTTTTTTATATTATTTTAAATTTAGATAATAGATAGGTAGGTATAGACTATAGTATATACTTACTCTAACTACCTATACCTACCTACTTATATTATAGGTATGCCTACTTACTACCTATAGTTCTTATTTACCAATTTTAGTAATGAGGCAACAAACATCCATCAACATAAGAATGTAGCAGATGCTGTAAACGATTTTGGATACAAATTGATGGTGACGATGATGAAGCAAAACAAAGATCATAACATAGTAATATCACCCACTTCTGTCGCGGGTAAGTTTGAATTCAACATGTGGGAGGTATCTAGGTACGCACTCGCAGCGCGGTGATTGCAGTCCCAAAAGTATGTAGGTATATATATATACCTACTTAACTTAAAGTTCAGATAACTGTTATAATCCCATAACACTGACGCTATACCTACCACAAGACAAGCTTTGCTTTTTTCAGTGTAAGTATGCCCGTACCGTAAAACGGGGTGAATAGATGTGTTTTCGATCTTCTGTGACGTTTTTCGTAATGCTGCCGCATTGGTACCGGTCTTTTTATGCTTCTATTTATTGAGTCTTAGGTCAAACTACTGAAACATAATCATTTCAATTCGAATATGTTTATAAATTGTAAGATAATCCACAAAATATGCGTGATTTCTATTTACCTCTCATCAGGGGACAATAAACACGCCTGAATCATCCCTCTCTCGTGACTAATCACCCTTTTCACGCTAAAAAAAATAACTGATTCTGGAGTCAACTTTGATGTTAAATTTCGGTAGGTTTTTTCGATGTTGCAGCACAAAAAACGTTGCCAGACGAAGAAACACAATACTACCAAATTGTTACAGTTTCGGCTTTTTAGCTGGGATCGCCCAGCTTGCCGTACCTACGAGTACGAAGAGTTTAAAATTTTCCCAAGTTTTTTTTCTATTCCCCCCGCGATTTCTAATCACCCCGTTTTACAGTAATCCACCAGAGGGGGATTTTCTACTCAAATCTATGTACCTACTTACCTACAGGTCTATCGTTATAATATGTAATTCTACTGTACGTGTGTACGTCACTGAACTCCCTAAACGGCTGGACCGAAATGAATGTGTTTTTTTGTATGCGTTTGGGTGGCACCATGGATGGTTTAGATTCACAAATCAGCCCGGCAGATGGCGCTGCAGTCATTGCACTTTGCAGGACAACGTCTGTCGGGTCCGCTAGTAGGTACCTATATTATATTTATTGTGGGATGTCATGATGTTGAAGACAATTTCTTTCTTTCAGGTCTGTTGGCAATGACTCTTATCGGAACTGTCGGAAGAACCCATGAGGAACTGGCGGGAGCACTCGGTTTCTCTCAAGGTAGGTGCCTGCCTCCTCATTGAGGTAGGTTGGCATACTTACTGACTACTTTAGCTAATTTTCTAATATAGAGCATGTGAGGTTAAACCCTTATAATATGTAGTAGAATTTATTCTCACTCAACAGATATAATAGAAAGCCGCAAGAGTCACGAACAGTTCGGGGTTCTACTACAAACTCTAAATACCAACGACTCTACTTCGAAAACCCTTTACGCAGACGCTATGTTCGTAGACAAGCAAGCGAAGCTCAGAGACATGTACAGAGGTTATCTCAGCCGGGTTTACAATGGAGAGGCTCTTAGCGTCGACTTCACCCAAGCTGTCGAGGTTAAGGACACTATAAATCAGTGAGTGACGCGTGACTTATTTCATAAAACACAGGACGGAAGGAGAAATACATTTCGAGCGATGCGGCATCAGTATATAATATGTTGAATGGGAAAAGTCGAGCTAGTTTTTTTTTTAAACTGTGTTGGACTTGTTTCTAGCTACCTTGACATGTTTGTTCCGTTACTTCCGTAACCGTTGCACATACGAATTGGACTCCATTGTCTCAACCACGAAACTACGAAGCGGCTGGTGGTAATTAATGTTAACAATGTGGTGGTAAAATATTTTACTGATAGAATTGATTCGTTACCAAAGTACATGGGCTTCCTGTAAACCCCCTAACCCAGACAGTTGACTAGTCAGGTACTAACCTAACCTACTTTGCATCGTAGCGTAGCCAGCCTTGAATTTTTACTTAGGTACCTACGTAATACTAGCACTTTTACATGAATCACGTTCTTTGAAAACCCCAACAACAATACATAGGAATATATTTTGAATACAATGTTACATACTATACAGGGTGTATCGGCAAGGTGTAGTAATATTGAAATGTGGGTATGTGTACCTGGTGATGAATCATTTGCCAGGGTACTAAAACCTGAAATCGATAATCGATTTTTTCACTCAAATTGACAAAATAACTAAATATTACAACCCTAACATGATACGGATGACGTCACGTTACGCGGGTCACTGGCATTGAATTATTTCTGCCGCAAAGTGCGCCGCGCTCTTTGAATTTGCCGACAATATTTTAGGGTTCAGTATTGTAACAAAGTTGAAAGCCTCTAAAATTCATTTCAGATACTTACCGCCTTAGAATAGAATTTTTGTAGGTACATTACACGGAGCAGATATCACTCAGCCGCCAAGAAATACTTTTGTCAGGTTGCATCTGTCCGGGTTGGTACAAATTGGTAAAAAACATTATTTAAAAAACAAACGGAACCCTTAGTACTTTTACGAATTTTGTATTGACGGATTTGACGGTTTTGTTTGAGTAATGCCGCCGGCTAGAGGTGTAAAAGTAACGAAACAAAGCGTACAGTAGTACCCAACTTATATGGTGCGTCGTGAATCTTCGTTCGCGCAGAAAATAAAGTATGGTCCGAAGATTAACGAAAGAATGCTTAAAACTTACAATCAACCTAAGATCACTATTATAAGGTTCATAATACACTGCAGCTGTTAGTTCCATCCCACTCATGCCACGCGGCGATCGCTAAGATGGCGGGGCGGCTGCCGACCAATAGCGGTCAATAGCATTTCCCGCGCTTTGAAAATTCATCTTCTGTGCAGGTAGAACTGCGATGTGCAACAGCTGCAGTGTATTATGAACCTTGTAATAGTGATCTTAGGTTGATTGTAAGTTTTAAGCATTCATTCGTTAATCTTCGGACCATACTTTATTTTCTGCGCGAACGAAGATTCACGACGCACCATATAAGTTGGGTACTACTGTACATGTTAGTCTATGCCTCAAGTTCACTGACATTGCCCAGCTGATAACTAGGGTTGAACGATGGTTAGTTTTGCAGTAAACTTTGACGTGTATTAATTCATTACCGTAACTACTTACAGATTTATAGTACCTCCAGACTACTTCGAAATATGTATGTGTATGCGTAGTTTCAGTATTACTACACCTTGCTGTTACACCTTGTATATAAGTAAGTAGGGAAAAACCTGTTTCACAGAAAGCACGAACGCTGAATCATGAGTAAGAATAACAAAAGATGCGTCGCATAAAGCTTGCTGCTTTTGTGTGAAGTTAGATATAATGAATGATAATGAGTTAATGATATGCATATGTAAGTACTTAAGCAGTAGTACTTCATAATTTCAGATGGGTTGATTTACACACCGAAGGGAAAATAGACAATTTCCTTCAGAAGCCACTTCCTGTTGCCACGAGGGCGGTGCTGTTAAGTGCGCTCTATTTCCGTGGCCAATGGAAGACTCCATTCTTCGAGGAATATACTGCAAAGTCAGTAAAGTTAAATAATACTTTTATCTCTTAGTACCTACGGTAGGGTATGCTCATAAATTTAGTTTGGTAATTTTTCAGAATGGCCTTCAAAACACCTACGACGGAGGTCATGGCTGACCTAATGTTGACTATGGGACAGTTCCAATACATATTTTCACAGGAACTTGGTTAGTGGACATTGAGAGGTTAACTCGGTTTTTTTACACCCTATATCAACTGCAACATCATTGCTGTTTTCAGATATGCATATGGTTGCACTGCCATACAACGACAGTACTACAACATTATATGCCCTTAAACCTCGTGTACCCAATCGTCTTACCCTACAAGACTTGATGACCAGATTAGACGCTACGAAAGTGAACCAGCTGATAGACCAAATGGAGGATGCCAAATGTTTGATCAGATTCCCAAAGATAGATCTACAAAACAACGTCAAGTTACAAGAACCTTTGAAAGCTCTCGGAGTGCACTCATTATTCACAGCGGGCCAAGCTAACTTCGCGCTTATGGTGGACAACAGCGCGGTTCCAAATAAGACTGAAGTTGAAATTATATCAAGGATCAATGGGGGAAGTGACTCTCTTAATGGGGAGGGCGACGCTAGACTGAAGGAGATTCTAGAAAGTCTCCCCAACCCGGGGTTGCACGTAGACTCCGTTATCCACGACGTCAAGTTGACCATAAATGGTAAGGCCTATATTTTGGATGAAACGCCAAAAATTGCCTTCTACACAAAATAATATAATGCGTGGGGTTCTAAACCAAAATCGACGAATTGACCTTATTTGGTTTATTCCCAACGACACTCAGTACCTAATCCTGCCACCACTATGGTGGTTGATAGGATAATTATTTATTTATTTTCTTGCCCAGCCCAACCACCACCAGTGGGGGTAGTTGGGAGTTGTGGCAGCGACTAATTATGACCAACGAAACCCACTAAAACTGCCACCACTGGTGGTGGTTAGGACAATTTTTTTTATTGGCAACCATCCGTCGGTGTTGGTGGTTGGGACATAATTAGACACTTGGAAAACAGAGGATGCCCATAGTTAATTAATTCATCGTTCCCCTTCCTTCGCTATGATGCGATGTAGTGCCACAGGTTTTATATGGTGATTTCATATGCATTAGGTAGTAGAAGTTCTTAAACTTTCGCGAACTGAATACATGTTAATTAGTATTTAAACGGGTCTAATTCGCGCACAAACGAATATCAAAATATATAATTTTGACATACCTCGACGTTTCGACCAAGTTACATCGGCCGTGGTCCCGTTTAAATACTAATTAACATTAGGTAGTAATCCTAATGTGATATTATGTTATTACCCAAGTTATAAAACAAAATACGTTATATAATTTCAGAATACGGCACAGAAGCAGTGGCGGCAACAAGCGCAGTATTAGCTCGTACGGCTAATTTGTTTTATGCGGACTCGCCATTCTACATGTTCATTCGAAACGAGAAGACTAAACTCGTCACATTCAGCGCCATTATAAATGATCCCACAGCATAATGTACATCCGATATTAGTTAGCTATAGTTTATAAAAAACTGATTACATAAGTCACAACACAAATGATTAATTAGGTAAATGTTTAAATAGTATATAGTTATGTTTAGATAAGTAGAGAGCTATAGAGCTATAGATTCTTTCCCTAGGCTAATAACGCGATGTAAAATGGAGTTCTTAATATTGACAAAATATAATTGCTTAAACGTAAATAAACCTGACTATAAACAAATCTGCACAAAGCTAATAACAATATACTTTAGTACCCATGGCTTTAGTTGATAGATGTTAAGAATGTGCAGAAAAGTGCTCCAGTAATTTAGACATTCCATGATGATAATGGCTCAAACATAAGCTCTCTCTCTCATAAGGTATTCCTTAATTAGCTAGGACAAAGATGGTAATATCAGATATATTTTATTTATAAAACTGCTCTCGCTAATGACTATTCTTAATGATATTATGACCACCACAGACCACTATACATAATATAAACATTTAAACCTAAAAACATAATCTTAGCTCTGGGCAGTTGTTAAAAATTCTTATTTCTGTTTATCTGTTAATCTGCTGTTTGATTTCTAAAACTATATCAGATTCTTTCTTGCAAAAATGCATGTTTGTAACTATGAGTTTAATTGATAAAATAAATAAATCAATATAATTCATGCTATTTATATACAATACTTTTTTAGAATATACAATCATCATTAATTGTGTACGCGACTCTATGAGAGTATGCCGTTCAAAGAAAACTACATAGTATAAAACAAAGTCGCTTTCTCTGTTCCTATATCCCTATGTATGCTTAAATCTTTAAAAGTATGCAACGGATTTTGATGCGTTTTTTAATAGATAGTGATTGAAGAGGAAGGTTTATATGTATAATAACGTAGCGATACCCGTGCGAAGCCGGAGCGGGCCGCTAGTGATTTATAAATATAATATGTATTACTTACTTTTTTTTTGCAAAATATCACATGATTAACTATTTTACCATATCTCTTTATGAAATGGAATGCTAAATAAACTTTAAATTCTAATATATGGATGTAATCTAGGCATTATGTTTTAATTTTTCTATCCTGTCATTGAGTGTTTCTTTCCATTGGTCCTCAGTAATGCTTTGCGCCCACTCTGGTATTGATGCTTGAGGAAGTGCAAAGTTGGCCATCGCTGTCATTACCTGAAATCACAATTTTCATAGCATAACAGTACAAGAATGTAGCAGTTAAAACAATTTACAACTGGTAAATAAATACAAATCCTATGATTAAAAAAATCCAAATAGAAAAGCATTTGGCGGCAGCCACGCCTGATGGTACATGAAAATGCAGTCAAAGAATAATAATTATCAGAAAAAAAAGATGCCAATAATGTCTAGAATAAATCCCACATCCTTTGAATCCCAGAGTCATGATATCACAATAATTATAAAACAATAGGTAAGATATTCTCTGTGAGCCAGTAAGCAAGCAGTTAACAGTTATTACACTTCATGCATGTATGAAATGAATTGGGTGCAAGTTATTTTCACAACAATTATTGAATTTAAAAGTAATTATTTAGATCTTACTTGTTGAGCTCTCTCATTGTCCATTTCAATAGGGTCTATATGTCTGGGTGAATTCCACACGTCTCTTGTCAGAGCCACTTCCATACTTTCTATAGGTGGCACTTCATTAGCCATTGATGCATTTGTATTCTGTAATACAACAATACTATTAGAGGCCAAAGCATTTATACACATATAAATTACTGGTTCCTTAATATGTGTATGTGCTGGTGGAACCAAGTTTGAAGTAGATTCTTAGTAATGTGATCTAAATCTAGAAAATTAGTGAATAGATAGGATTTTGTAGGTACCTACCTCCACTTCATCGTCGCTATCGTGGTCAGAGACTACCGCTTCAGGGCCTTGAGGCAGAGGCTCGTAGCCGATATATTCATTATCATCATCACTGTCTTCTATAACTACAAGCGTCAAGTCATGTCTTGGGGGCGGAGTCAGCTCGTAGGGATTGTTTTCTGGAGGATCAGGCCCGTGACAGACCATTTCAGGTCGATGGATGTTTACGACAACACTGTGGAAATGAAATAACGCTGAGTCCTGAGATAAGTAGGTAGGTACCTACTTTTATTGAAAACTTTGTAGTATGTAATGTACGACTTTTTACTTTTGAAACAAAGAGGAACCGAAACTGAACACAGCTGAGCAGCTGCTCAAAGAGAATACAAACGCTTCAGCTGCTGAGTAAAATAAAGTAGCAAAGCAAATAGCACATAGGAATAGGATACAATTTTGTTTTAGTTATGGCTTCGCACTGTTTGTGCATTTAGTGTCCAGTATTTTATTATTCAAGTACCTATATTTCTTATTTTCACATAGGAAAGTCATAGCATTAAAGCTCTTCTCGTGGTCAAGTAGTCAAGTCGATTATTTACATAGTCAAAGTCACGTGTAGCTCCAATCCATGGATGAACTACCCAAATTGGGTACCTACATAGCAAATCTATGCTCCAATAATTATTGCTACATTCTAAAATGTCAAGATCGCTTATTACCCCTATAATCGGATAGATTTAATACACGTTATTTAGGTGGTGCTCCTATCATTCCGCGACATTCTAAAATGTCAGGATTGGCTTGCTTCTGCAGCAGCACAGCAATAATTAGTGCATACACTGACAAAGACAAAACATCATCGTACTATCCTACTTACTCCTTTGTCTATTTGTATACACTTGTCTCTTTTCTTCCCCGGATCTTGTCATCATATCTGTTAGATGATTAATCTGAGATGGACAGTGGACACCTTTGTTGGTATCTGTGTTTAATTTTTATTTTATTTATTTATTTATTTAAGGCTTCCCATGGATAGCTACATTTTTACTTAAGCTAATAACAAGATAAGGTTAATTTGCTTAATGCACTATCTATTAAAGGGAAACACCGCATGCATTGTAAATACTTATTCTTAAATATTCTAGTTAACAATAAAATGAGAAATTAAAAGATAATAAGTATTATAGCAATAGAAAAAGGAAAAAAAAATCTGAGTGGGTAACAACTTTTGAAGAGTTAGAGAGCCATCGTATTGGCCATGTTGGCCAAAACAAAATTAACTTTAGCTTTAAATGTGTACAACGAATCCCCATAAATGTCCAACACGTCACTATAGTGATTAATTAGTCTACAAACTCTGGGCACAGGTGAGTTAGATCCTAAAACTGTCCTACGGAAAGGAGGAGCAAATGGTGTAATTGGCTTACGTGGGTATCTGAATGGCACTCTAAGTTTGAAACTACCCAACATGTCTTCGCAGTCGATATGATTGTGGAGTAATTTGTGAAGAAATATCAGGTCTATTTTCTTTCGACGCTCTGATAACATTTGGATTTTAAAATATGAAAGCCTTGTTGTATATGAAGGAATCTTTCGCGCTTGCCCCGTGGAATATGCCAAATGCCACAAAAACCTTTTTTGTACCCTTTCTAACCTGAGTGTATGAACTGAATAATGTGGTCTCCAAACAGGGCAGCAATACTCAAGAACGCTACGCACCAGGCAATTGTATAGCAAAGTTTTCGTTTGAGGTTTACGAAAATCCCTACCATTTCTTATCAAAAATCCAAGCATTTTAGATGATTTCTTGATGATATTGTCCATGTGTGGAATAAATGACAGTTTGTGGTCAAAGGTCACACCTAGATCCCTTATTGTGTTAACTATTTTTAGATGAGTGTTACCTATTTTGTAATTAAAATCTATATTTTTAATTTTTCTACTAAATGTTATTTGAGAACATTTAAAATTATTTAACAACATTTCGTTTCTTTTACACCATTCGCTCAATCTATCCAGATCGCTCTGCAGCTTGTCAACATCTTCAAATGTTTTTATTACTTTCAAAAGTTTGAGATCGTCAGCAAATAAAAAAGGGATACAATGACTTAAACAATCAGGTAGATCGTTTATAAAGATGTTAAAAAACAGTGGACCTAGATGTGACCCCTGAGGTACACCTGAACATATTTTAGGACGTATAGACGAAGTAAAGCCAGCCACCACTGCATAAAAATCACGTTCCTCTAAATAAGAACGTACCCAATCCAACATAGCACCCGTGAATCCATACACAGACAACTTTATAAGTAGGATGGAGTGAGAAACTTTATCAAATGCCTTGCTAAAGTCTGTGTAGACCACATCCACTTGGTTGTTAGCATCCATTGCCTGAGACAAACTCTCAACAAATGTCAACAGATTAGTTGATGTAGACCGTTGCTTAACAAACCCGTGCTGGTGCTTTGACAAAAGCTGCTTAAAGTGATCATATATATGAGGAAACATTAAGGATTCTAATACTTTTGCAAAAGTAGAAATAATAGATATTGGTCTATAATTGCATACTAAGTTGTCATCGCCGCTCTTATGTACGGGAACAACTTTAGCAGACTTCCATAATTCTGGAAATACTCCAGATTTAAGTGACTTATTGTAAATTATGTACATTGGAGTAGTGAGGCTTAATGCACAGCCCTTAATGAATTTTGGGGGAATACCATCAGGTCCTGCTCCTTTCTCTGTATTTAAATTTTCAAAAGCCTTTTGAACTGCTGCTTTTGGTACATACAAGTTAGATAAACAGATTGTGTTATTATTGAGTTTGCTAAGTTGATTACAGATAATATTACTACGTTCTGCTGCCATGCAAACACACTCTTCCTGATATACCGATGCAAAATAATTAGCGAATAGGTTGCAGATGTTTACACCGCCGGTGACAGTTTCGATGCCATTGGATAATGAACCAGGATATGTAGATGCACCTTTTCTTTTAGCTTTGATGAAGGACCAAAACAATTTAGGGCTAGTATTAATTTTGTCTTCTATAAAGACGCGGTATTGATTGTAACATTTTGTTGATAATTTATCACAGCGACCGTTAAGTTTCTTTAAAATAATTTCGTCTAAGGGATTTTTGTATGTTTTGAACCTTCTTAAAATATTGTTTCTCTCTCTTATTGAGCGTATCAAATTTTCATTAAACCAAATGGGGAACTTTGAGTTTTTAGGTTTACCTATGGGAACGTGATCATGTATAATCTCATTTAGTATTGTATAAAACTTATCCACAGCTGCATTGACATCTTCACAACTATGTAATAGATGATACCAATCGATTTTATCTAAGGACTCGTTCACAACTGTATAGTCACATTTTTTGAAGTTAAATCTTAGGTTATTGTTTGTTTTAAGCTTATTTATCTGTAAATTTTTAATTAAAATACTTAAGGGGGGGTGAAATGCATCTTTTTTACACATACAATAGTCTGATTCAGTAACTTCAACGTGTTCAATGTCAGTTAGTATTAAATCCAGGATTTTGTGTTTATAGTTCTGAACCATATTTAATTGTTTAAAATTGTTGAGACTAATAAAATCAATAAATGTTTGTTCTAAAGATGCAACAACGCGTTTGTTGAGTCGCCCACCTGCCGGTGACCAATCTATTGAGCTTAGGTTGAAGTCTCCCACAATACATGTTTTAAAGTTATGCTCTTCAGAAATTCGATTACAGTTATTAAGGAACTTGTTAAGCAACGGCTTATCCACCGGAGGCGGTAAGTAAACAGCGCAAAGTGCTAGTTGCTTCTGTACCTTTGAAATAATAACAATAATAATACAACGATATCGACAGATATCGGTATTTATATTGATATCTCAATAATATTGGTAAATAATTTCATAGCCCGAACCTTAGTAAAAAAAAAATATTTATCTGCCAACTGTCATATGTATTTGACTGTCACTGTCGTAATATCAAATTGTCACGTAGGTAATATTATTGTAAAATTGTAAATGTCATGCATGATTGTCAAATTGCGATGGTAATTTTATGTCAAACAAATCAAATCCGTGAGAGAAAATATACAATTAAAAATACACAAGTAAACTCGAAAACAAACATAAAAATTGTACATTTATGGCGTAATTTGTTTTTGGTTATCATCACTATAATAGCATCAATAATGGCCTGGAGGAGCCACGGGATCAACAATGGTGATTTGATTAGACAACTGCGAGGTATGTGTATGGTGAATTATTTTGATACGCTGTGTATTAAAATTTATAATTTGGCAGGTAGTTAGGCACATACCTATTTGGCTAAGCCGGACATCGTCAACTTAATTGCTTTCAGCTAACGGGATAATAAAATCTGAGACGGTAGCTAACGCTATGAATGCAGTGGATCGAAAGAATTACTGTCCTTACGCACCGTATCATGACTCTCCACAATCAATTGGCTATTCTGCTACTATTAGTGCACCACATATGGTAAGTTTACTAAACATAAAAATTACTGATACTTGATAAAATGTAACACTCTGTCTATAGTCCTTCTTTTATCTATAATATAGAAGCAAGAACCGATTGACAGATTTAATATCCCCTAACCCCCATAGTGGATTCAGGCCTTATCCTCATGGCAACCCCCGTGCATAGGAGCAATTGCTGTCAGCAGATGGATAAAACTTCGTACCTACATGGTTCATAACAATTATAAATACTTGTTTGATTCTGTTACACATGAAGCTTCAGCATAGTTCGTTTTCAGCATGCCCATGCATTAGAGAGGCTAAAAGATCAACTTGTCACTGGAGAGAAGGCTCTAGATGTTGGGTCTGGTTCTGGGTATCTCACTGCGTGCATGGCAATAATGGTTGGAGACACTGGAAAGGTAGTGGGAATAGAACACATACCCGAACTGGTCACACTGGCTACTAATAATATCAAAAACGATAATGCTTCATTGCTAAAATCAGAGAGAATCACACTTATTGGTAAGTAGAGCAATTAGTTTTACTTTTCTTAAAACAAACTAACAGTAGGTTAATTTATTTTAAGTTTACAAAAAAAAGACAGGATGCTGTCTTTTTTCTGTTGTAAAATCTCTTCTTTTTTACAAAAGTTCACCTCTATTCAGTAAATATCTTTATATTTGGGACTGTTTCAGTACCTGTAGATTACTTTTTGTTTTATTGAAATCTGTCCTTCCATTCGGAAGATAAAGTAAAGTAAAAATTATAAAATTTTTGTTAGTGGTTTGAGTTATTAAAGTTACATTATTATTATACTAAAGCATTATTGCAACTTGTACTAGTATATCTTTAGACTTTTTTCAAGTAACTAATAATTTGCTTTGCAGTTGGCGATGGGAGAATGGGCTATGAATCGGAAGCACCATTCAACGCCATCCATGTTGGAGCCGCTGCCCCTACATTACCACAAGCTGTAAGTTTGTATAGTGTTGTGTATCATGTTAAATGTAAACCAAAATCAACCAAGTAATTAAATTACCTTTTTTTAGTTAATTAACCAGTTAAAACCTGGAGGAAGGCTCATTGTACCGGTTGGGCCCGAGGGAGGAGAGCAGCACTTAACACAAGTAAGTAAACTGGCACATATTTTTGTCCCTAATAACTATAATAGAAATAATTCTTGGACATGTTGGTTTCCTCACAATGTTTTCCTTCACCAAAAACCGAGTGATAATTATGTATCATACTATGTTCAACAAGAAACACATTGGTACATACATGCAGGATTTGAACTCGCCACCTTTGGTTCACCCACTAGCCTATCACCGCTTGAGAACTAACATCTATTTGTTTATTTCTCATTTATCTTATTTTATTTTAAAGGTGGACAAAGCAGCTGATGGCTCGACTTCGATAAAGAAACTAATGAGCGTGATTTATGTTCCATTGACGGATAAAGAACGCCAATACCGTGAGTGAAAGCTACCATATCAACACATCAGCATAAATAATTTCATTTCGTGTTCCTTTGTGAATTTATCTTAGTTACTTATTGGATTTAGAATGTAAAATGAGATTTGAAAGTCTCATTAAATGGTAACAGAACAAACAGCTTGTATAATTTAGTAGGGTCATGCTAATCTAGTATTTAAAAGAGCATTTCAATTGATTATGGTACAGTTAACTTTAAATATTTTAAGTTGGTTTATTCATAGGTAGATAAAACTAGTTTACGATATTTGCCAATTCCTTTTGTCTCAGAAATAAATAATATTCGCCTTATTGACCTGATTAACATGACCATACATTTTTGTTAAGTATATAAAAATAGTTGATAGTAGACGCCTACTAATAAGATATAAAAAAAAGTTATTTGCCCATTTAGTTAGATCACATAAATGTTTGCAGGATTTCCAAATAAGTGTTGTGCAGTCTAATTAATAATAACAAAGGTTTGTTGAAAAATATGCGTTATTGTTTGTGCATGTTTTCAATCACATTATTATAGTATTAATCTCATGGCATACTCTCAGACTAAAATATAATATATGTATAGTAGTATATACCTAGTTATCAACTTAATAACATAATATGTTATTATGAGTATGTAAGTATACCATTTTTTACACTAGCTTTTGCCATCACCAACTTCATCCACTTGAACATTAAAACTGTGAGCAATGAACCAAAAAAAAAACAAACCAGAAAGAACCAAAATGTACATTTTCGAACCACCTGCTATGTAACTTAGAACATCGAAAACCGCTTCAAAATTAGTTTATAGAGTGTCATAAGAAGTAGTCACCTGCCTACCGAATTCAATAAAACCCCTTGCTAGGAAATCATGTGAAAAAAACATCCCCCGTCCACTGTTCATCATATTATGCATTAAAAATAAAAGTACAGATGGCATGTTTTTTCTTAGTTCGTTTGATCTAATCTGACATGATGTTATCTTTCTGGTTTATAGAGCTGAGCACCAAAACTCGAAGATATCGAATCCGAATACCTTAAGCAACACTCATCACCGTGACATTGCTCGCGTAGCGTTACCAAAACAATAGTAATTGTGGTTTATGGGTATAGTGAAGTAACTGACTGGCGATGTTTTGTGATTGTTTTATAGTGCGCAGCACCATCCGCTGGTTCCGACACAGCATAAAATAAAATAAATTACGAATTAGCTTGGGTGTCCACTAATGATGTGGGACTTGTGGGAGGGAGGATGCCGCTCTAAAACGGCAAGCTCTTGAAGATCTCAAGACAAGTCGAGTTTGCCGTTTTATTTAGACTAAATTTGATATGTATTGTATCAGAAGTTCTTAAACTTTCGCGAACTGAATACATGTTAATTAGTATTTAAACGGGTCTAATTCGCGCACAAACTAATATAAAAAAATATAATTTTGACATACCTCGACGTTTCGACCGAGTTACATCGGCCGTGGTCACGAGAAGTCTTCTCGAAGACTTTAGAGAATTAGACCCGTTTAAATACTAATTAACATGTATTGTATCTCTCAAATACTCATGACTGTAACTTTTTAACACGATTTTTATTAGCTTTTCCTGTATTTATTGTATGTAAGTACATTGTTTATGTAATGGAACTAAACTAATCATTTCCTGGTGGCCTGTAGTATTATTCTAGTCTGAGAGATTTGTACCGGCATTAATGTAGGTACATACTTATATGACATGCCCATTCATTAATTTGTGTATTAGAGTTTATTATGATTACTATTAATATTATTACCTGTAGCTATTAACATTAATAAATATAATAATTATAATATTAAGCTTTATAATTTGTTTTAGGATCTTGGCGTTGAGTCATTTTCAAGTTAAACTTGGTCCTATGCAACTCTTGAATAACAATAGAACATTAATTTATAAAATGAATTATTTAAATATTTATTCTTTAAATAAATCTGTCTTTATTTGAAAACAATTAAACAACATTTAAAAAGTCTAGTTTTTGTTCAGCTTTTATTTTATATCATGTCTTTACTATTATAACAAAAATTGTTTATCGGCGTTGATTCCCGCTCACTCAGTCTGTATGCAAGTCAGATTATAGCATGCAAAGTGCAAGTTACATGAGTAATCTATGGCAAATATACACTAGAGGTAGCTGTACCTTTTATTCGTTCCAAACTTGTATGGGATAATGGGACTAGCACCTTTATCAGTGCAACTTTACACATCTACGAACTATGTACTATCACGCAAATGACGTTACATCTTGCAAATCATCCCAGTCCATCCCAGGGTAAGAAACGATACAATAAGCATGGGAATCCCATGCTTATCGTATCGTTTGTTTCCCGCAAATCTGCTTTCAGTCTGTCTGGTGGCCATGCACAATGCAAGCTAATTAAAATAAGGAAATTGTTGTATATTTAATCCTAATTAGATTAGGAGTAAAAATACGAAATACATTTGAAATATTTTATTTTAGGTTTTATGCTTGGGAGGTATATAACTTGTCACAAAGAACAATATATTTACGAAAGATAATTTATGGTTTGCACTTTGTGTTACTGGTAGGTATTTCATAAAAACAATAATCCTAGCAAGTTATTTTTTATTTTTGAACTTACTGATGAACCTTTTCTTTGCAAATGGTTTCTCTTCTTTAGCATCAGATGCTCGGGCCCTTACATGCAATATGGAGTATAAAGTCTCAGCTTCGTTCTTGTTTTCTATCAAAATTGTCAGTTCTTCCTGTAAAGACAAGTTATGTGAATTACTCGCAAACAGTGCCCTGAGTATGAGTTTTTACCAGCTCGAAATAGTACGCGGCAACTAGCTCTTTGTATGAAGATTTTTCGTTCTTAAACGCGCCGGTAGGGGCGCTGTACAGGATCTTGATACAAAAGCGCTAGTTGACGACGCGTACTATGTCGAGCTAGTAAAATCTCATACTAGGGGGGTACAGTTGTACGACCGCGGCGGCGGGCCTGATTCCAGCTTCTACAGTATCCCCACAAGTGGGGACGCTGGGATTTTATAAATATTTTCAGTGTCCCCACTAAACTCGCTTACGTGACATTAGGAACAGTAAAAAACTATCAATTTGTAATTTAAAAACATTCAAGAGAATTGAAAACCCCTTTGTTCGAAGTCGGTTAACAAAACAACGGCGACGAGAACATCATCAACCGTTTAGTGAGCCTGACACGCACAGAGAAGGATCTCGTACGGCGCATGGTAAAGTATACCCAAAAGTATTTTTAGGCATCATGTGATGAAAAACAAGAACTATTGAAGCACTGTTTGGTTTGGTTGCAGTACATGCAGTTATATACCATACTTGAAACTTATAAATTACCTTAGACAATGTAATCAGATGATCCAATGACATTCCCTTGTTTAGAATCCTGGCGATGTTCTTGGATGTAACTCCTGGGAGTTTCTGAACGAAATCGTGCACCAGGATATTGTATCTCTCATAGTTCATGTCGTCAGAGGTGGTGTCCCCGCTTAGAGCTAACGCTTCTGCTACGTTTGGGTTTTTCCTGCCTTGCTGGATTTAAAATATGTTTACAGTAAGTACTTTGTTATAATTCGCCCAAGGGAATCTTTTTTCTTTTGAGTAACGAGTCGGCCGATTCGTTCACCTGATGGTTATCGTAACGCCCGCTCATAACGGTTGCATTCTTAAAATCATGCGCAGCAGTGCAAGGCGCTTGGCTTGTCACAATGTGTTAAGACATTATTTCCCAGTAATTACGCTGGAAATAGTTCTCTCCAAACCGAAACAATAGTGTTTACACACCACTGCTTAGTGGATGAATATCTGGTAAAGGTGTAGTACCTAATTTCTTACTTCCCCAGATGGACTCTTGCAGAAAAAGCCTTTTATGTACAGTAGCTAGGGCTACAATAGGCAGCTGCCAAAACCTTGTGAAGGGGGCTCGGTAAGCAAATTCCCCACGATACTCACTTTGAGCTCATAAAAGAGTTCAGCCGTGGCGTAGGGGCTCGGAGACCACACCAGCTTCAACCGAGGGAAGTGTATCGTGAGTAGCTGCAACTTCTGCTGGATGTCCGCGCCTGATATTTCCTTGGACACCATAAAGTGGCCCTGGAACGCAATAGACACGTTTATTTAATTATTCGAAGACCAGCAAGCTCGGCTACTGGAACCACACTGACCTGCAAATTAAACGGCTTGTTCTGATCGAACTCTATGAGCAGTATCGGGCGGGAGTAGTTGCGACACATCTGCGTGCACTGCGTGTACAGGCGGCCGGAGTTCAGGGACCCGATCAGGTCGGATATTGACTTCCTCTCCACGCAGATGTCAGGGGTCAGGATGTAGTCACCTATCTGAAAGTTTCTTTTTGTTAAAAAAACGTAGCCCCACACTAGGATTGGTCCTGTATCGTTGGTACCGCTTACAGATATTTAATTTCACATACACATCACATCTAGAGCAGAAACAAATGTTTGTGGATCGCACAAATATTTCTCCCAGGCGGGAATCGAACCCGCAACCCGTAGCGCAGCAGTCCGATTGCTCAGCCACTACGCCAAACGAGCCATCAAGTTACAGACGGGACACTAGGACTGGTGAAACTAACTAAAAGCTTGCGACAGGGAAGCTTCCCGCGAGTAGGCTTCCTAAGCTTATGCTTTGAATGGGGCTTACCGCTATGGTGACAGGCTCAATGTTAATTTAAGCTCATTAGGAAGCGGATTACAAGAATTGATTACAGTCGAGACACTGGGACTGGTGAAACTAACTAACGGCTTGCGACAGGGAAGCTTATGCTTTGAATGGGGCTTACCACTATAGTGACAGGCTCAATGTTAATCCCTTTCTTGTGCAGCAGAGCCGGCAAGTCCGAACGAAACTCTCGCGTATCGACGATCACTAGCGGCTTCTCCTTATTTGTATTTTGACCTCCTGCAGATATATTTTATTAAATAATAAAGTCATAAATGAAAATGGATTTTCAACTGTGACGTAGGTAGGTGCAGTACCTGCTCTTACACTAAACCGAGGCCACTTTCGATCTCTAGATCGAACCGGGCATAGTGGCCTCACCTATGCCCGGTTTCAAACCCCCCAGTTCACTTTGACTAACCGATAAGTCTATCATTGTCTCTATCTGACACTAAGCAAATGACAAAGACAGCAATAGACATCGGTTGGTCAAAATTTAACAAGGGTTTCAAAAACCGGGCAATAACTAAGTTCCTGTTACCCGGTTTCCTTACCTGCTTTTCTAGTGTCGACGTCGTCAGATTCCTCTTCGACGTTCATGTTGAAGTATTCATCGGTTTTACCGTCTTGATATGAAGGAACCACCATTACCTATAATCAAGGAAAATTATATTATTGTAGTAATAGCGCGCGCAGGAACTGCATTTTTTTTTGAGAAAAGTAGTCTGTGGGATGCTGCAGGTGAACTTGTAACTATGTAGCGGCCGAAATTAATAATCAAGCCAATACAAATTTTGCTTTCTGGGATTGATAGCACAATCCATTTTTAGGGTCAAACGTGCCAATAACCTATCCGTGGATTGGTTTATAAAGGCACGCAGATTATAAATCGATCGAACGATAGGCAGCAATCCAAGATCGATTTCAATCTTGGATAGGAGATACAATATTAATTTCGGCTGTATGTCTACTCACACTTTTGGTTTGTATCAACAACTCAAACGCTTGCTTCTCCCGCTTCAACGAAGTAAGATACGCCTGTTCTTCCACAGTCTGATCATGTATCATGAAGTAAACTTTACAAAGAGCCTCTTCGGGTTTCTTCCTACACTCATATAGTTCTATTTGTCTCACAGCCGAAGCGTCCGCGTGGTACAAAATTATATATTCTGGACGAAGAGCCTCTAACGTCCGTTCTAGAGAGAAGACTGAGCCATTCTCTTTGAATGTTTGTATGCAAATTATCGGCTTTTCGGATTCGATCTGTGAGAGGTCTAAGTTGTCTATCTGTAAAAAAGTTATCGGATTTGGAAATTAGTAGGTGGTAGGTAGGTATGTGAATTCAACAACATGCAATAAGATGCTGCAAATCTATGATCTGGTAATTATCATCTAATATAGAGACCGCCCGATAAGATCCTGGCATTACAACTTTCTTTCCTCGATTCAAGATCAAAGATACCTGCAGACAGTATAGAAAGATGTAATTAAAAAGAACATTATCTAACCCACCTGAGACATGGGCTCAAACATACTATCATCCAGCAATTCCTTTTTCCCCTTTCTTTGTGTAACGACTTGCGTTAAAGTCAACACGTAATTAGACTTACTAGCTTCCTCCAAATCAAAGTCTTCATCTGCATTATCCTCAAGAATTTTCGTATCACTTTCCGTGTTTTCATTTGTATCTTTCGTTATTTTGTCTACTGGTTTCTTAACTTTATCCTTTTCCAAAGGCATCGTGTCCTTTAAGTTACTGTACAAAGGTGAGACAGTATTAATAGTTAGATCTCTTCTAAAGGCTGTGTAGAAGAGATATTTGTTCGCGCCCATGGTTAGGTAGTGGTTTAGCTGGCTGCAAGTCCTGTTTTCTTGACACAAGATGAGTATTTTAGTGTTGGTGAGCGAGCCATTTTTTTTGTTTCTCACATCTTCGGGTATTTCTTTTACGAGTAAATCGTTTAGGCATTTCCATTTTGGTGATGGTTCTGGATCGAATTCTGTAATGGTAAATGGTTGCAGTAAATCTAGTTTTACTTTTATTTTTTTAAATCAGTAATGACAGTGTAACGAAGTTGCTTTTGGAACACAACTCTTCGAGTCTTGCCACTTACCATTTTTATGGTTAAACACTCTAGTTTTGGCTATTCGAAATAGTTGTTCGGCCGACTCTAGAAGGATCCAACCAGAATTTACTTTAGCATACTCAGGTGTTCTGTATTTACTGACTAATGCATAGAATGATACCGCATCATCATCGATAAGACTTCTGTAACAATAAAATAAACATTCAAAGCTGTAGGTATTGACAAATCAGCCAACAGACAATAGGTATATATTTTCCCCTACAAATATTTACCAATTTTCCCTGGCATTAAAAAATAAACTTACAGGATCATACTTCTTAAAATTTTTAGATCTTGAATGTACTCCTTAGTCCTGTTACCCAGTTGGTGCCACACACAATCCAGTTGTGATTGTAGTATTTTGTGAAATTTCTTTGTGATGCAATTTTCTGTGGTTATTTCCTGAAAAAATTAGGCTTCAGCTTTTGTAAGCATTTATGCCACTGAAAGCTTTCTCTAAGTCCGTCCAGGTATCTCAATGCCAGATCAGAAAAATCTTTTGAAATGGTATTATTCAGAGTTAGTTTGACTAAAATAAAAGTAGAAAAAACAAATAATATTATAAAATTTGTATGTGGTGCAAGCCGTGATCAAATCACTTTAGTAACCTATATTTTTCACAGACAGACAGGGTCGATTGGTGACTTTGTTCTGTAACAACTATGTAGTGATACTTAATATTATCATTCTTATCATGGTTGGCTCATACTAGGTACTATTACCTATTGGTTCCTGCTATTATTTATTCCGTATAATAGGCGCGTCAGCAGGCAGCACACATTTATACCATTTTTTATTTTACCTGCATATCCAAAGTCCTATTAACGGTTTTCAGCTGTTTGACAGTGTAATTCATAATGTCTAGCAGGCACGTCTGTATATGAATCATATTGGAAGTCAATGGTACATGTAACTCTTCCACCTGAACCTGCCTACATTTGAGGCTTTTGATGACAATACCATGGAATCTGTGAACAGGAATTTATTAAAACACTTATTTATTAATACAATTGAAAAAAGAAATGAGCATATTCTTAACTTCACCCCATGTTGTTTTTGTTGTTTGTGGTATGAGGTTGAGCATGAGCACTTCACCCCATAGTTCACTACACCAGTCCGTGTAAAAATCACCACTGGTATGTACGTGCAGGTCTTAGCAAAATGTCTTATACTGACCGTGGCCACAGAAATAGCTCTGTTACAAATAATGCTCTCATTACTTTTTCTACTTGATTGTAGCCAAATGTGAAAGATATTGGTGAGTTAGAAAAAGCTTTTATAAAACCAGTCTGAAATAAAGCATAATGTAAGAGATTTGGTATTAAATTCTCAATATAAATTAATTTCTAATCATATGAAAAGCGGAACGATGTTTATGCCTAGTAAATATTATTTATAAGGCTTACCTTGTTTTGTTGTCTGTACAACCTTAAGGCGAATGCCTCCTGGCAAGATTCTAATACGGTGTGAGCTCTCAGAACCACAATACCAGTTATGTGAGAGATAGGTACTCTGTTCTTGAGTAGATCCACTACTAAAATACGTGTTGATACAAAGTTTACACCCCCTTCTAGATAGGCTTTTTCCCTGAAAAGTTATAATCTTTACATCACTACCATATTATGAAGGGGCACAAAAGAGCATAAGCTCTATGTGGATTTAAATTGTGATCCTCAACAAAAATATTTCAGTCTTCCTCGGACCATGTAAATCATTAATTGGTTTTTATAAATTTTGTATGTATTTAATTTGTTTTTAATGTCTTATAATAGAAAGAAGAATTCTATACCAACCAATACATCCCAGGCAGGTTGTTAGTATACCTACTATTTTAGTCTAATATGTGTATCTCTTCGAAAAAATATTTATTACCTTTCGTGTCCAAGATTTGGTAATGCTGTGAAATTACATTTTTCCATGAAATATTTCTCCTCATAGTCACTGCTATTCAACACTAGAACTAAATTAGCAGGGTCTTTATATACCCACAATAGGTTTGCTAGAACTTTGTTGTAGTTAAGCCCTCTGAAACAGTTTGTCATTTATTTATTAACTGTAGGTATAATACATATTAAAATAACAATATTAACAATAATCAATATTAAAAACCCAGTCAAGTGCTAGTCGGCCTCGAGCATGAAGGGTTTCACACCATTAACTATAAAAACGGCAAAAAAATCACGTTTTTTGTATGTGAGCCCCCTTAGATATTTATGTTATTGTTTATTAGTGTTTGTTGTGGGTCAGTTATAGTGGCAACAGAAATACATCATCTGTGAAAATTTCAATTGTCTCACTATCACTGTTTGTGAGATACAGCCTGGTGACAGACAGACAGAACAGACGGACAGACAGCAGTGTTAGTAATAGGGTGTTACTAACACTGTTATAGCAGTGTTACCCTTAGGTATGGAACCTTAAAAACGGAGTTGAAGTAATATAATGAATAAGGAAAAGGCCCAATTGGAGCGGAAAAACAATAATTAATACAAAAGTGAAAATGAGCTCTACTTACAAGGTACCTAAAAGCAGCTCATTACTAATACTTACTTAGCCATAATAGTTAGGGCATCTTTATCAAACACATCAACAAAGAGTTGTTTTTCAAACGCCAGCATTGGATATTTGATGTCAATGTTTTCAGGAGCATCTTCTGGCGAAGCAGCGTTTATGTCACCGCTTGATTCCATGTTGTCTGGAGACGTACCTAATGCAGGCTGAAAAGTAACGACGGCCCAGTGGCCACCAGTGCCCACATCAGTAGCACAGCCATAGGCAGCACTGACCGACCGTAGTTAACAATATGTTTAGATGTAGATGATTTAAATAAAGATGAAGGTGATGTCCTGTTATTGTTTGTATCAAAGAGAATACAAACGCTACGCTACACAGACCAAGTAGTTGCGCTAGTTTGTATGGATGGAGCTGTTTTTTTTTTTTTTTTTTTTTTTTTTGTTTTAATTATGGCTTCGCACGGTTTGTGCATATAGCCAGTGTCAAGTATTTTATTTTAAGTATTTCTTAATTTTACATTACGTAAGTCACAGCAATGTTATAGCAATCGTGGTCAAGTAGTCAAGTCAATTATTTACATCGTCAGTCACGATTCAGTAAAGTAGTGGATGCTTTACTGAAACTTCCTGGGAGTTTTGGAAAAAATGCGAAATGACACGTTTTTTGAGTTTATATCATTCGCCTACACTCATGCACGTTAACGAACACTTAATGGTTAATATTCCACCAATATTACACATTAACACTCGAAGAAACACAAGTTTGAGCTAATAATACAAAACCAACAACGTCTCACTATCGGATTCCCGCCAAAACTCCCTGTTTTTTTTTATTTCGACAAAACCAACTGTAAGTGTCCTGTAACCAACCAGCCGAAGTCAACTCTTATTTTGAAAGATACAAAAGTAATAAAAAAATCTTCTACCGCCGTTTTTTTTTTGTTTTAGTTATGGCTTTGCATGGTTTGTGCATGTAGCCAGTGTCGGGTATTTTATTTTAAGTATTTCTTAATTTCACATTAAGAAAGTCACAGCAATAGTATAGCAATCGTGGTCAAGTAGTCAAGTCAATTATTTACATCGTCAAAGTCACGATTCAGTAAAGTACCTAGTGAATGCTTTATGTACTGAAACTTCCTGGGAGTTTTGAAAAATATGCGAAATGACACGTTTTTTGAGTTTATATCATTCGCCTACACTAGTGCACGTTAACGAACACTTAATGATTAATATTCCACCAATATTGCACATTAACACTCGAAGAAACACAAGTTTGAGAAAATAATACAAAACCAACAACGTCTCACTATCGGATTCCCGCCAAAACTCATTATTTTATTTTGTACATTTGTGGTACAAATGTATTTTTAAGTCCTGGCAGCCCCATCAAAAGATAAGATGCATTTTTTCAAAAACTCCCAAGAAGTTTCCGTAAAGCATGGATCCACCACTTTTATGAATCTTGACTAGGTACCTACGACTGTAAATTGACTTTGCCACGAGCATTGCTATGCTTTGACTTTATATTTAATGCTTTGACTTTATACCTACTATGTATTGTTTAAAATAAACACATAATTACGAAAAATAAGTACATACAACATTATATTAAAATCAGTATTTTTATTGGTCTTTTGTCCCGTGGATGTCGGTATTTTTCAGTATTTTTTCGAGGTTACCTCGGTATTTTCGTAAAATTTAATATGGTCACACTGGAAGCCGATCGATAGCCGTCGACCGCCATTTTGATGTGATTTTATATCGATTCGCGTCGCGTCGTCTGCGTAGTGTCGTCGACATTTTTCTTGTTGAAACCAAAAGGTGATCGGGATTTGTGTGTAAAATTGTAAATATTTGTCAGGACAGTAATTTGTTTCATCTTTAGTGGTGTGTATGAGGTAATATTGAAACTAATCCGCAAAAGTCAGTTTTACAAAACTACGACGAAGCTTTCACCCGTCGGCAGTTGCCCACTTCGGCCTCACCTTCATTTTCATTCATTGTTCTAGAATGCAAATGCACGCCATGAATCAATTC
The DNA here is from genome assembly GCA_905147375.1 of Hylaea fasciaria. Lineage (NCBI taxonomy): Eukaryota > Metazoa > Arthropoda > Insecta > Lepidoptera > Geometridae > Hylaea > Hylaea fasciaria. The sequence goes on from LR990201.1 coordinate 7,839,553, forward strand.
GGTCATCGTGGATTTGGTGGGCCTCCGCAACCTCAGAGGCAGGGTGGACGGCGCGGTAACAACCGTGGTGGTTTCCGTAATTCCAGATTTGAACACAATAACCAGAATCAACCACAGCAGAGGAACCAAAACCAGGGACAAGGAGGTCAACGGCCCAATGACGAAGTAAGTAACGGTACCTACTTACATACTTACTACTACTTGTAATTTTAGATGTGTTATTTACTGTTTGAATAAATATATCAATTTGCTCTTGGTATTTTCTAAGCGTTGTCAGTGAATCACAATTTCCGTGACCGCCATTTTGTAATTCTTGACTGCCTTCTTGTATAGCGAGTCAATTATCATTGATCTCGTTCAAAAGCTGGTTGATCACATCAAAAGTGTCACAGTCGATGTGGCATTATAAGAGTTTCAAACGAATACCTACATGTGGTTCAGTCTAGTACTCAGTAGGTTACTCATGAGATTTTTTTTTTTCAAATATTACCATGTCGTAACATTATTTCAATATCAGACAAAGTGGGAAAAAAAGTCATTATTGATACTGTTGTAGCCTGCAAAACCAACACCGGTGCCTGAGAAGCCGGCTTCGCAGCCTACACCACAACAAAATGTGCCACAAAACAAGCCTCAGCCTCAGCAGAACAAGCCTCAGCCCCAGCAGCAGTTGCAGCAGAACAAGCCGCAGCAACAACAACAACAACAACAACAACCACCCAAACCTCAGCAGTCCCAACAACCAGCTCAACAAGCAAAGCCTGAGAACCCTTCTCCGCAGGCACAGCAGCCCAAGCCTGTACTGAATGTACCAACTGTGCAGGTCTCACAGGACAATGTTGATAAGGCTGCCATTGCACCAAAACCGTTGATGCAGATTGGCAAACCGATTCAACCGCTGCAGAAGGTATGAGATATATTTATGTAATTGTAAACTTATTTTTGTGGTGATCCAATGCTGTGTGATATCTGTCTGTCTTCATATCTAGTCACATAGCTCCAGTTGTTGCGCCACAATCATATTATGTTGTAAATTATGTGTTCAGATTATTTTTGTATTTAGGATTAGATCCAAACTTCCATTTTTAGCATCAGTGATCATGTGGAAAGTCTCATATCTAATTAGACACATGTTATAACAAGAAGGTCCAGTGACACCATTCACTGGCAACTGTCTTTTGGATAGCAACTCAATGTAAACCTGGCGTTCATTTTGTGTAAAATATTTTAAATTATTTGTTATCTTCTCACAGAACATCAATGGAAACTTCCAAGGTAACAAGCAGGGTGGTTGGGTCCCAGGTGGAATTGGCAGCCACAACCAAGAAGGTGGAAAACCGTTCAATAACCAAGAAGGAGGAAGGCCACTCCACAACCAAGAGGGTGGAAGAGGTTTCAATAACCAGGGTGGTGGTTTCAACAAGCAGTTTGGACAGAAGCCTGGGGGTGGCCCTGGAGGCCCTGGAGGCCCTGGAGGATCAGGCGGCCCGGGAGGCCCTCCTCGCAATCAGCGCGGTGGCCGTGGTGGACCAGGTGGTCCTAAGGATGGCATGCCTGCAAGAGAGGTACAATATGCTATTCTACATAATATTATTATATTCAACTCATAACATACTTAATTTGATACATTTGTCTAATTATAACTTTGTGTTTTATGAACAGCAATAACCAATGTTGTGTTGCAGGAACACATGTTGGCAAATAAACTGAAGGATCTCATGGGGCCGCTGACCGACATAGCTCCAGTGGACCAGTCGGAAGTTAAATTTAATGGCAGGAGCCGTCTTTACATTGGCAACCTCAATAATGATACATCGGAGGAAGAAATCCAGACATTATTTTCACAGTTTGGTGAATGTGCCGAGCTGTTTGTAAACAAAGAAAAGAACTTTGGGTTTATTAAATTGGTAAATATGTGCTAAATTATCTAGAAGTTTACTGTAGTTGATAGTTAACTTCAAAATGCTTATATAAAATGTTATTTACAGGATTACAGAGTTAACGCCGAGAGAGCGAAGCGTGAGTTAGACGGACAAATGAGGAATGGTAGATCATTGCGGGTTCGTTTCGCGCCGCACAACTGCGCTGTTCGCGTGAAGAACTTGCCTCCGTTTGTTTCAAATGAGCTTCTGTATCGCGCTTTCGAAATCTTCGGCAGAATAGAAAGGGCGTATGTGAGAGTCGACGAGAGAGGGAAACCCCTGGGTGAAGGCATTGTCGAGTTCTCTCGCAAACCTAGCGCCCTCGCGGCTATTCGTAACTGCACGGAGAAATGCTTCTTTTTGACTTCGTAAGTTGAACAAAGTGTAGAATTAATCTGTAACTACAAAGCAAAGTTTCTACAAGTTCTTGTGCCTACTATCTTTTTTTTATTTTAGGTCACTTCGTCCTGTTATTGTGGAGAGCTTTGAAGAACCCGATGAGTTTGATGGATATCCCGAAAAGAACCTGCCTAAGAAGCACCCTGAGTTCTTGAAAGCTCGTGAGGTAACTTACTGTTTTATAGTATTCTTTTACCAATGATTATTTGTTTTGAAAATAACTTACCGAGGCGTTTCGTATCCAACATAGTTCGGGCCGAGATTCTCCGAGCACAGTAGCTTTGAACATGAGTATGGAACAAGGTGGAAGCAGCTGCATGAACTTCATCGCCAAAAGGAGGAGGCCCTTAAGAAGGAGTTGGCTGCAGAGGAGGAAAAACTGGAAGCACAGATGGAGTATGCCAAGTAAGTTTTAAATATATGATCTACAACATTATGATGATAAGGTTTACTTATGTGGAATTCCACTAACCATAGGAGACATCAAAGTTGAATATCTAAGGATTTTCATACGAAATCCGGATGATACCCGAAATGCTTGTAAATAACTACTGCTATGTTATAGCTATATAGTTCAGTTGCTTGTTGCTGCACTCGCTAGAGGTTTTTTCGTGTGAAATAGGTGGCAAACTGGCATGCGCCTCATCTGCTGGTAAATCAGCATTCTCCAAGTCCAAATATATAAATAACAATTTAATGCTAGTTACAAGTTTAATGTCATCCATCTTAGAGCACGGTATCTGTAAAGTTAATCTGTAAAGTTATCTGCGTGTGAGATGTATTACAATAGAATATTTGTATCCAGATACGAGCACGAGACCGAGGTGCTGCGCGAGAAGCTCCGGCAGCGCGAGCAGGACCGCGAGCGGCAGAAGCGGAACTGGGAGATGGCGGAGCGCTCGGCGGAGACGCGGCGCGAGGCGGAGCGCGTGCAGCTGCTGCGGCAGGAGGAGGAGCTGGCGCAGCGCATGCGCCTGCAGGACGACGAGCTGCGCCGCAGACAAAAGGAAAACACTCTCTTTGTGCAGGTTAGCTTCTCTAATCTCATCTTGCAACTCGTAATTTGACCCAATTTAGCCGATTTCTGATTGAGCATATGTTTGGTTTGCAAATTGAATGACATTTTATAATCTGTTATAATGGGAATTATTTGTTTATAGGCTCAACGTCTGAACTCCATGCTAGATCGCCAAGAGCAAGGCATGTTTGATCAGCAATCGCCCATGGTAAGTGCAATGTTTTGCTAAGTAAGTTTGTGCTCCAAGAACTCTTTAAATTAAACCGTGTTCTTTTGGCACAAGCTTGAACCTGTTTCTGAATCTAATTACTCAAACCATATTATGGACTTCTAACATGTACCTATATGAAGATGATATTGTGATATCTCATTTACTTTTTTACTGATGGAATCTTAAATTATTCGCAATTATCATAGTTATATCAAACAAAAAGTACCTAACTTGACAACGAATAACTATCTTACTACGATGATTACAAACAGTTTTCATGTTTGTGATGTTTTTTTATATTTATGTGAATTGTGTTCGAACATTGAATCATATCGGAATTATTTTTTTCCTGTAATAACATCAAGGTCAGAATTGAAAAATATTATACCAACAACATCTAGGTACTTGACTTCGGCTTTACATTTCATAATTATGAACTGAAATTTTGTGAAGAGTAGCCGTTTCTTCAGTTTAATCCAACATGCTCCGTCCGGACTAAACACTATCTTGAAGATTAATTACGTTACATTATGTTAAAGATAAATTACAGTACGAAGAAGACTTCTGATATTATTACGAGTACGCACACGACAAATATGAAACAATATAATCCTACAGCCAGGCCTAAGGATTACTCTGTCTGTGCTTTATTACTTTTATCAGATACCTTCGACGATGGATGAATTATCCAAACTTGTTTTTGATCACTGGATCTCGAATCCACGAAAACATCAACCGAATTTTATAATTTTCCTTTACTGCCTATGTACAAGTTTCTATTTTGGTTTGACTATTCAAAAGAGCACGAAATATAGTTCGTATGAATGTATGTGCGTTTGTTGTGCTCAATACATTAAATAAAGAATGCACAGATTTTAAATTGTTGTTGAGTAGGTACCTATGAAAGTTTTGGTTTCAACCTACTAGAAGCCAGTTTCATAGTGACAGCTTGTTGCTATTGTGCAAGTTGTGCGACCATTCTTACTAAACGTAATTAATACATAGAATAGATAATATAATGAATATAATAAAACGTGAAAATAATCATGAAACTCACAAAACGCCTACATCGCGCGGTCTTCTGAGACGGTCACTCCAAGAATTAACCGCGGATCGCGCCCTTTTGGAACGACAGCCAGTGTGGCAACGTGGTATAGAATATCCTAAAAAGCGCGCCTCAAGCTGTATGAAGGCATTCACGATGTATGTGTTCCGACTTTCGATTGGTCTGGAAAAAATTTGGGGTTCTGCATGTTGATAGTGGGGCAGGGTTTGGCTATCTTTGAAATTACACTTATTGGTACGAAATTGGCTTTAATTTGGTTCTTACTTGACCTATGTTTTTTAATTTTGTATGTATTTGACAGTATTGGTGCCGTTGAAGGCAAATTGTTACATTTATTAACGTCATAATCGTTTTCTACCACGACTTTAATATAAACGATTGAAGATGTACTCGCATAGTTGATATTTATATCAAAATTGCCCGACTGCATCTCATACGATTGGAAATCTTCATAGGCTGGTCTAACATTGAAAAGCTATTTAGACGACCATTTTAAAATATTTTCATTCTGACCTTTGATGGGACAACGAAATGATACAACTTACCAATTTACTAACACTAATAAATGTAGGAATGCCTCGACAATACGTCCACTTTCAATGAAATAATGCTTTACTTCAAGCTTTCAGTTTCATTACTTTTTGCGAACGAATTGTTAATTTAGTTGTTTTTTTAATGAAAGTAAAAATCGTAATCGGAATCATATGAAAGAACATACTTCCCTGATGGGGAAAGGTAAGAAATCACCGAATGATTTGTTTTGAAACAAAACTGCTTAGTTTTTTTGCGGTTAGAGTAAGTACATATACCCAAGCGCTCAATGTAATTTTACTGTCTTTGATAATGGTTAGTAATATCTGGATGGTTTACCTACACGAACTGGACGAAAAATCAAAACATATATCATAAGGACGATGGCGTATAAAAAGACACGAATCGCAAGACTTGACAGTGTTTATATTATGGTGTATGATTGAAATTTTAGATGGTATAAGAGCAATCTGACTTTAGGTCCGAATCAACAAAAATCTTATTATTCGAGTTGATTCACGTCAATGTCTTTGCGGTTTGATAGCGTATGAATCCGTTCCGTTACATATACCTATTTTTTTTGTAGTACATACTATTAGAAATGTTTATACTTACTGATACATTATTCCCGATTCTGACCAAGATCATAATTAAGATTTTATTTTAGTAATGCTATTGACTCTGATGAGTAGATTGGAACGTTTTGAATGAAACTGAACGAACAAATCACCTTACCATATTACCAAGCATATATTTGGGCCACAACTAAAGCGGAATTTTATTTAAACCCGAACTTACTATTTATTAGGCTTGAACCATGAAATCGTTTCTTTTATGGCTCCACATTGGCGCACTCAAAAGTCTCTTTTAGTGTGATGATATTTTCCGTTTCTAATCTTCGCAACGTTCTGTCTCCAGCTGCACCTATATTGTTACTGCTACTGCTTGCGAGTAAGCTAAAGGAAGTGGTATTCATCAAGTCAGTTTTATTGCTAGTCTAAAAAAATCCAGTCATAATTATTTTGTAAATATGCTGTGACGAATGGTTGTTATTCGCCGTTACTTTTGTGATATTAGATCAAATATTTACCTATCGTTTCAGTTTGTCGAACCATAAAGTAACCGGACTTAAGTTAATAACAAATTAATCAAATTGAACAAGATAATAGGAAAACAAACAAAGTAGATGATTAGATATTATATGCGTTAGCGAAGCAGAACGAGTATTACCCAGCAAAAAATTGTCTAGATATAAAATTTTATAAACTGCACATTGGTATATACTGCAGCTATACCCACTCTTAATATATCTAAATTCGTTAGATTAAGCCCCCTTATTATGAGCGACTAAATTAACAATGCGTTGACGACGTGTAATGAAATTTTGAAAGTAAAGAGAAAAAAAAACACTAGTTGTCTCACTTTCTCGTGCTTAATTTTTACATTATTTACTTGTTAGATTTAAGTTATTTTGTAAGGATATAATTTGTCGTGAATATGCTAATATTCCTTCAATCATTTTATGCTGTAGATCGAAAACTATTGGAAAGTGTTTGTGATTGCTTACTTAGGACGGCGGCTTCAGAGACCAGTACGACATGCCGCGCGGGAGCTTTGACGACATGCCACAGGGCCGCGGGTGGGAGGGCCCCCGCCAAATGGACGATTACCCCAATAAACGTCGTCGATACTAAGTCTGACCGCGGGACTTTAAACCACCGCGATATACTTACTGATTTTTAACTCAAACAACGTATCTTATTTCCAAGTCTTTGGCTAGTACATATAAGAGGATGATTCAACATGAACTTTCTTTGATATGGCAAAATATAGCTTAATAGTTAATTTTATACTTTGATACAGCAAAAATAGTGTAAAAACGTTGTTATTTTTTTCAACAGACTTTAATCTGATTTACTTTTAAATGTTCACCTTTTATTTGTTCTAACTGCAGGCTTGTGTATCGACTTGCGTCGTAAATCAATCATAGTATAAATTGTATTACATATTCTACACTTGCTATCGATGAATCCACAATCAACAATGATTTCGTCGAAATTAGATTTTTAGACATTATTACAGTACTTATGTGAAAGTGTCTTCTTTGTGTAGAATGAGTTGAACCAATAGGTGAAACAAGTGTGAAAGTGGAATGTGTGGGGTTGTGTGAATATTGGGCTTTTTAATTTTGCTGTATTTAAACTTCCCAGCATAGATATATATATTGTAAGTTTTACATGGGACACATAAGATAAGGTACGCACTTAAATTATTAAGACAAAACAAATCAAATAAACGTTTATTTTGTAACATAGTGATAGGCTTAGGCACGCTAAAGGGTCCATCACACTGGCGCTTTGTGTTAACCGATGTGACCAAAGCTCCATAAAAATGAAATATTTGTCATGGTAATATAATGTCTTTCTGATCTCCCAAGTAAATGAGATTTTTGCGCAGTTGGAGCGATAAAGTCGCGACTGCATGTATACGTTCTAATTTTATTCTCCTCTGACGATAAAACAAACTTTCGAGTTATATTGTACAAGGCAGTATTTACTCAGTTAAGTTAAATGCTGTTTAGTAAATATAAAAGTTATAATTACATTAGCCATGTGAAATGCACATTAGAGCATAAACATCTTTAGATTTCTACAATAATATTTTGAATAGGTAGGTATATTATAGAACAGTACAGTTTTTACGTTAGTATGTTCTCGTGGTCGATATAATTAGCTGTAAAGATGTGTTTGTTTAAAAAGATCATTATTTTATTTGCGTGAATGGTGTGTTTCTTGTAATTTCTGAACTTTCAATCTTATTATATTTAGTTATCTTTCGAAAATAAATTAGTGTCTAATGAAAAATACTATGGAATTATTATTTACATGCAAAATTTGCCCCGACTGTACCAGCGCGAGCCATTTGCGGCTACTGTTTTAGTTCGGCTTCGAAACCAGGTAACTCACGAAAATAAGATTTTAAATTAAGTTAGGTTCTCTTCACTAAGTTTCATTATTTTTGCAAACAAATCGCTAAAACCGATAATATATCACCAATCAAAACATCATAAATTTAATCTGAATTGATGGCCCTAATATTATATATTGTTTGTACTCAAAATAATCCGTCAACAAAAAGAAATCACAAAAGACATCAAAGCTATTCCTTAAAAACTCAAATACGAGGGTGAATCAAAAAGTTCTTAGAAGTGCATATATATGAAACCTTTTTGGATCAAGTTCGATATTTAAATTAAAGAGTGTCTATCACACTATATTTATGCAGACTGTCACTTGTTTTTGTCAGTTCGTTCGCATGTAATAAATTTTTTTGTGCAACGAGTTGCTAAAAAGTCAAAATTATGGATAAAAGTGAGTTACGTGCGGTGATAAAATATCTCAGTTTGAAAAAAATGTCTACGAAGGAAATTTTTTTGGACATTCAGCAGACATTAGGGGGTGATGCTGTACCCTATTCTACGGTTGCGTACTGGGTGGCTGAATTTAAAAGAGGTAGATCAAGCTGTAAAGATGACCCGCGTTCTGGGCGGCCTTCAACCTCCGTTACAGAAGAAAATGTCAAAAAGGTTGAGAATCTGGTTTTGGAAGACAGAAGAATGACTATAAAACATATAGCTGAGATCCTAAAGATATCTTTTGGTAGCGTTCAATCCATTTTAATTGATTCACTGGGGTTCAAAAAAGTGTCTGCAAGATGGGTGCCACGAATGTTAACCGACGAAAACAAAAAGCGACGTTTGGAAATTTCCAAGCGTAATCTCGAAATGTTCCAGCGTGATTCGGATAATTTTTGCCGTCGTCTTGTCACCATGGATGAAACGTGGGTCCACCATTTTGATCCTGAAACTAAAAGACAAAGCATGTCTTGGAAACGACCATCCTCTCCATCCATTAAGAAATTTCGAGTTGCTCCTACCGCTGGCAAAGTTATGGCCTCTGTGTTCTGGGATAGTGAAGGAATCCTTTTTATTGATTACATGCCAAAAGGCCAGACGATTACTGGACCCTATTATGCAAATTTAATCCCGAAAGTGCGTGAAGCGATTAAAGAAAAACGTCGTGGAAAACTGTCGTTGGGCGTGTTGTTCCTTCAAGATAACGCTCCTGCTCATCGATCGGAAGTTGCGCTCAACGCAATCCGCTGTGCTGGCTTCAATCTCCTTGACCACCCACCATATTCTCCGGACTTAGCCCCAAGTGATTTTCACTTATTTCCAAAATTAAAAGAGGAAATTCGTGGAACAAAATTTCACGATAATGACGCGGTTATAGCTGCCGTAGAGGACTTTTTCGAGAGTCAAGAAAATAATTTTTTTTCACAAGGAATAAGGAAGTTAGAAACGCGTTATTCTAAATGCATTGCATTGGAGGGAGATTATGTAGAAAAATAAAATATTATTATTTAAATCTTTGCATTTTTTAATATTGATTCCAAGAATTTTTTGATTCACCCTCGTAATTACGGAAAAAATCAGATAATATCTTAAAAATAAACTTTTGTGATTCTATTGATTTACTAGAGAATTGTATTGAGAAATTCAGCACTTTATGTTACGTGTTTCAAGGTTGAAGACAGACTGGATGACTCGCCGTTGTCTGGACACTTATACACTTATAACTACAACACTTATTACTTCACACCTTTTTTGCAAGTGGCATGGTGAATAGCGGCCAAGAACTGAAAAAGAAACCCTATTTTCACAGTATTATTTTCAATTTGTGTCACCTACGTGTCAAGCTACGTGATTTTATTTAACAACAACGCAATTTTATTTTTATTTTCTGATGGCTGTAGTATGCCGCGCCGTACCGTCGCGTAGTATGAGCATAATATCACGTGGTCTTCTGCTGTCACACAACATGGAACTACGAATTCTTTAGATCGACGTATAAACTGAAGAGTAAGAGAATCTGTGAGAATCTATGATATTTTGCTCTTAATTTTCTGCTGCTAATATTTCTGCTTATGAAAACATATGTTTACTAAATTGGAACGGTAAGAATTATTATTATTCTAGGAGTTCTAGTAACACCCATTTATATTCTGCTGCTAATTGCTGATGGTCAAGAAAAATACGCAACTCCGAACGGTGATTGTAACTGGCGTATTTAACGTAATCAACTGGAATTCGGATTGCTAGCAGTGGATTCTAGTATGTACCCACAATCCACATACTGCTGGCCTCTATTAAAGTATTCTCATTGTATACGTGGCCAGTAAACGAGTCAAGTCAGTATACGATTTCTTAAACTTGTCGCGGGCCTTGTCTGAGGCTTGAAGCCAACCATATAATATGTAATATGATATTATAGTTATTATTTAAATTATAATCATTCATCCTGTACTGTCCCACTGCTGGGCAAAGGCCTCCCTATACACTTTCGTGAGGAGGATTAGACCATAATCCTTATTTCAATTTGTTTCGACTATTATTTCAGTTGATGTTAAGTAATGATGGTTATACATCTGCATCTGTTCGTCTATAGCCAAGAGGACTAGGGAGGCAGTTGTAAAAAAATTGCGACTAGTTCTCGGACCAAATGAACTTGGAAAAGTTACTTCTAGTCTCCAGGTGGGTTTGTTGCGAGCCGTGGTCGCGGCGCGTCGTCCGAAACCGTTCACGTGCACATATATTTTTATGCCAGCACTTCTTCACATGGTGTTATTTGGAAAATGTTTGCTACGTGGTTAAATGTATATTTTATAACATAACATTATGTTTGACAAACAAGCTGTTTGAATGCCTTTTGCTATTGACATCAACATCCAAGTGCAGCCCAGAACTTATAGCATTTGTCACTTTGAGTCATATTTGGTCCTAAATAAAGTTTAATATGCCTAGCAATTTCGCTGGCAACTGCCTGGAAATGTTTGGTGGATAAATATCTGTCAAAAACTCCTTTGAAGAGGTCAGCTGCTGCAAGAAGTTTGACACATAATAATGTGGCGCATAAACCATACTTGCGCCCAAAACAGACTTGAAATTCGGGTGAAATTTTGGAGATTTCCTTAACCTAGACGGATAGAAGAATTTAACGAACCCATCGTTAAAATATAGAATACTTATTAAAAAATAAAATGTTGGTCAGTGACATTCAAAATATGGAACGAAATAATACGTGACTAGTTCGGTATTTCAAAATGAACACTAACGGACCGAAGTAATGACAAAATATTACTGACTGCCCGCCTCAAAACGGGATTAACTTGGGGTGAACTACTGGATCTGCATTTCACATGACCGTCGACTGAGGTAATAAGGTATTCATAGTGACCATTTTACTGTTCAACTTCCCACCGGATTAGTTTTATTGTATACGAAAGATATCCACCGTATAGTTTTAGATACCTACTTATCTGACTGACCGACTGACATTTGCGGAACATAACTAGAGCTTTATCTTAATGCATAAAAATATGCATTAGGAGCGTGGCCCCTTTAATATTATTTAGGCCTTACCTTGGCCTTTCGACCTATGTATCTGCTACATACCAACATCCTAGTGGCAATACTTAAAAAAAAGTGTAATGGGGTTAACACTTCGATCGTTTGCTTGCTACTGTTTTCTCATGGGCCACGTCCAAGATCCTATTTGTTTACTTATTTAATCTTTTCTTTCCCGTCTTGAACTTAAATCTATAAAAAAAAAAAATTGTCGCCCTAAAAATATGATGTGTTACACCGTCATTCCATTAATAACTAAACTTTTGAAGAAAATGATAATAATTATTGCAATCAATGTATCATTGTAAAGTTTAAATTAATACGTCATGACCTTTCATTATCTACTGCATATAGGATGTCAAACCGCCGTAGAAAGCGGACAAGAATATTATTTTTTAATTTTCACTTCATTCTATACAGTAGCTGTCAGAATTGCATGTACGAGGGTGAATCAAAAAATTCTTGGAATCAATATTAAAAAATGCAAAGATTTAAATAATAATATTTTATTTTTCTACATAATCTCCCTCCAATGCAATGCATTTAGAATAACGCGTTTCTAACTTCCTTATTCCTTGTGAAAAAAAATTATTTTCTTGACTCTCGAAAAAGTCCTCTACGGCAGCTATAACCGCGTCATTATCGTGAAATTTTGTTCCACGAATTTCCTCTTTTAATTTTGGAAATAAGTGAAAATCACTTGGGGCTAAGTCCGGAGAATATGGTGGGTGGTCAAGGAGATTGAAGCCAGCACAGCGGATTGCGTTGAGCGCAACTTCCGATCGATGAGCAGGAGCGTTATCTTGAAGGAACAACACGCCCAACGACAGTTTTCCACGACGTTTTTCTTTAATCGCTTCACGCACTTTCGGGATTAAATTTGCATAATAGGGTCCAGTAATCGTCTGGCCTTTTGGCATGTAATCAATAAAAAGGATTCCTTCACTATCCCAGAACACAGAGGCCATAACTTTGCCAGCGGTAGGAGCAACTCGAAATTTCTTAATGGATGGAGAGGATGGTCGTTTCCAAGACATGCTTTGTCTTTTAGTTTCAGGATCAAAATGGTGGACCCACGTTTCATCCATGGTGACAAGACGACGGCAAAAATTATCCGAATCACGCTGGAACATTTCGAGATTACGCTTGGAAATTTCCAAACGTCGCTTTTTGTTTTCGTCGGTTAACATTCGTGGCACCCATCTTGCAGACACTTTTTTGAACCCCAGTGAATCAATTAAAATGGATTGAACGCTACCAAAAGATATCTTTAGGATCTCAGCTATATGTTTTATAGTCATTCTTCTGTCTTCCAAAACCAGATTCTCAACCTTTTTGACATTTTCTTCTGTAACGGAGGTTGAAGGCCGCCCAGAACGCGGGTCATCTTTACAGCTTGATCTACCTCTTTTAAATTCAGCCACCCAGTACGCAACCGTAGAATAGGGTACAGCATCACCCCCTAATGTCTGCTGAATGTCCAAAAAAATTTCCTTCGTAGACATTTTTTTCAAACTGAGATATTTTATCACCGCACGTAACTCACTTTTATCCATAATTTTGACTTTTTAGCAACTCGTTGCACAAAAAAATTTATTACATGCGAACGAACTGACAAAAACAAGTGACAGTCTGCATAAATATAGTGTGATAGACACTCTTTAATTTGAATATCGAACTTGATCCAAAAAGGTTTCATATATATGCACTTCTAAGAACTTTTTGATTCACCCTCGTACAAATAAATATCATTCATTTTCAATACGTAGTTCTTATATTTATATATAATAATAAATCTATATTCATTCTATATGTTAATATCTAGTTATCTGTCTATATATTTAGCTTTATAATGATTATTTAAAGTATGTATTTATTTCATGATCCATGATCCTACTAATATTATATGAGAAAGTGTTTGTTGGATTGACCATTTTCCAATCAACAACGAATAATAAAATATGATAACAGATTTATTCATAATTATGTATTTTAATTGCATAGCAATTCCAGTTCAATTTTTGGTTGACGTCCGCAAGTATAATATCAAACTCATTAGTTTCTTGCTTACAGTCCACATATCGACCTCATTTTTCTCCTTCCCTCGTCCATTCACTTCCATATCCAGGTATATCAATAATTTTTCTATTTATACAGGTTATTTCCAGCAGCATTATTTTTTAAATACTTCATAATCTTCGCGCTGGCTGCCGCCGCCACCGGCCTTCGTTGCCGATCCCGACGTAAAATAGCAGATTGTCAGATGACACTATTCAATATATTCTTAGCGGGACACTGCTTTCCATACGACTTGTATGTGATTGCTCATAATTATATTATGATATTGAAAAAGTACGATATTCACTTGCTTATAATAATATGCATGTAACATTTTCTATCAATGCAGTTTTTTATTTCAATTTTAAATCTGGCCAGTTCTATTCTATATTTTTGTCATCCAGGTGGGTGCCTTTCCCGTTTCTATTTAGAGTTTTCTTCTTAAATTGAAGTATCAGATCATTTCGAACTTTGGGTCGAATACTATATTTTATGTGTATGGCCGAAACTGACGCTCCCTAAGTAAAGACTAATCCTCCCAGCAGCGGGAACGTTCCTTGTTGATGATGAAAGTTTTCGTAAGGAACCGATCGACATGAAGAAACCTGAAGATATTTGGCTGCAAAGCGGTCTTTAAAATCGGCGACAGATATTTTACAACTTTTCTTCGAGAAGATTTCAACATACTGTTTACAGTATACGAAAGTCCACGCCGTTGTAATAGTGGTAAGTTTATCAAAGTAAACATGTTCCCTACGAACTTTGAAAGGTATAAGAACAGAAGAGTTCGACCATACTGAATTAGTGTGCTTGTAAAAGGTCAATTATACGCTGTGATATTTATTACTGACCCTTAATTTTTTAGATCCTTAAAGATTAATTTCTCACTTATTCACCACTTCATTGAATAAGTCGGACATCACTAATAATATCGATATAATTTTGTTTGATTTCTACGACATCGTGAGGGCACTATTTATAAAAGAATATTTTCTGTGTGAAATACTTTAGTCATAAGTATTCTATGCATTAGTGACTCAAATGTGGATATAGAAAGAATCTTAATCGAGATCATCTTTTTTCAGTTTATACGTATACCATTTTTAAGACTAAATAGGGCATGGATATAAACTTGTTACGACGCAGGCCTATGAGAGCTTATAGAAATGAGAAGACTTTCCTATTTAGCTTCAAATCACTTAAAACATGTCTAGTGAACAAAAATACTAAAATACAAACTACAAAGGGATATAATTCATTTTACTCGTGCCATAACGTGCAACCGGTGCAACCCTCAGTGCAATAGGGAACTGAAAATCGGGTCCACCCCGTTCTCAATTGTCGCTCCCTTGAACGCCTCCACTGCAGATAAACGGGAGTATTTATAATACCCATTCGTTACTAGTTGGGGACGGGACGGGACGGCACCAGGGACGTTTAGGGTGGGGAGTTGGGCACAGAGTGGAAATGGCCCATTTTGAAATGAAAGTTCGTTATTCGGTAAGCTTGACCTATAAAAAGACTTGTAAAGCATACAAAAGAAAGCTATTCCATGCTGATCCTCGTATCTCAGGGCAGAGAATCTTGAGAGGAAAGCCTCTCAAGATTCTCTGCCCTGAGATACGTGAAAAAGGGAACCAGTACTGGGAAAGCCCAGTAGTGGTATTTTGTGGTAAACAACGGGGTTTTTCAAGTTAATCTATGTGTTTTTACCCGAATGCTCAGGAACATGATTATAATTTTCGTACTATATTATAATGTGTGGGGTCAGTGCATTCTATAGTCTAATACAGCGGTACTCTAAGTGTGTTCCGCGGAACCCTAGGGTTCCGCGCTACCCCTGTAGGGGTTCCGCAAGACTAGAAAAAAATCATAACACCTCTCTCTGGTCACTGGTCGAACGTTTTGACTCCGCCCGCCGCGCGTAAGTATACTTGTGAGCGCGCAGTCCCTTTGATAAAATCCTCTGAATTAGACTCTATAGTTGTGAACCAGTGACTTCCGGCTCTATCTTCGAAAACATAAAGTCGAGATTGTTAAAGAATACACTTTTAAAAACTATTGTTTTATTGTAGGGTTCTGTCAAGTATTTTGCTTGTCAAAAGGGTTCCGTGACCAAAAAAGTTTGAGAACCGCTGGTCTAATAGCTTGATAGTTTTTATTAATGGTAACGTGACATTGGATTCATCTTTCTAGTAATCTAGATACTACGGAAATCTCAACGGAATGTATGTTTCTATGTTTAGGTCATATCTTGCAAGCTCAATCAGAACCACTTCTTCTATGGAGTAGAATTTTTGTTTGTTGGTTCAGTTCTGATGATAGTGCATATATACGATAAGCATGACCTGAAACGGCTTTCAGGATTCGCTCCAGATAAAGATACTCTTCAACGGTCTCAGAGACACGAAAATTTGTGTTTGCAATGTTTGCATCAGTTTTACTATGGCATTGGTGCACGAAGAGGTGGGTCCTCGTTAGGGAACTCCTCCCAATATGATGGTTACTATGGTTAGCAGCGCAGACATGAAATGTTGTATTATATACGCAAGCTTGTTTTAAGGATTTGTTTCCGTCACATTATTTATACTAGTGGAAGAATATCAACCTTCCAATCCAATACAACCCATACTCATCATCCCAACAAATTTGAATTCGGCGGCGACTCTATCGAGTGCTACGAATGAAATGCTTGCGCGAGCTATCTCGACGCCAACGCCATCTAGTTTAATTGTCTAAGAACTCTTTCGTCATACATTACTGTTTACATTACGGTCTTATCTGTAGGCTCTGTACCACTTGTTTAATTTTACATTGTTCAATTTGCATTTGCAACAACTAGAGAAGAGACCCAAGTTATTTAGTAATATGTTAAATACTATTTGTACATTGATAAGCAGTAAGCACCTCATAGAGTAAGGAATATTTTAGTAAAGTTTCGACGTTCTCAGTCATTCTTGAAATATTATTTAGCCCTCGATGTCGTAGAAAATTGACCTATAAATCTTTAATATACATATACAATGAACGAATATTAGGAAAATTTATATCTACAAAAATATCTTCGGCTTAACTTTGTCTTTTAGGAATAACACATTACATTAGTAATGTAATAAAGCACCGAAACCGTAATCTAGATATACTTAAGTTGATATGTAGTTGTATTAGAACCTTCTTATTTTCAATGCTACATATTTCATTGTCATTGAAACTTACAGAATATTATAACTATCCAATAACACGAATATCATGATAAAAAACACTAAATTTAAGACTGGCAACGAATCTTCCTTACAAATAATTTTGACTTACAAATATTTGATCTCTTGAGTTATTCTGAGAAATGTTTAGTCATAATTATGTTTGTCCTCACCTAAATACATTTAATTTACCCAAGATTTGGACATTACCAGTAAATAAAAAATAAAAATCACCAGTAACTTGATTCTCGTTTATTCAGCCCCGTTTTTACTATGCCTGATTTATTTTCATATGTTATAAATAAATAGAACTGTTAATTACATAATATATCAGATAATATTTCAAAAGTCACTAAATTGCCTGTAATTTTAAAGACCTTATCTAATCAGACATAGTAAACCTGTGGGTTACAATTTCATTTGCTTTCTTTTAGTAATGTTATTATTATGTTCACAGGTCTCCGTGTTTAGCTAGACGCAGGCTGAGTTACTAGCAAAGGTTAGTATAATACTATCTTATACATAACTTTTAAATCTCAATCGAAGCAAGTTTGTTATCAGTCTGTCATATGTCTTAATTTTAAAACGGATGCAATTATCAGCTGAAAATTTGTATGCTCCTAATATTATAAATGTAAAATTATGTTTAGATATTTGGGATGTTAATAAGTATATTTGTTACTCAATCACACCAAACCAGTTAACTGAATTGGATGCAATTTGGAAAATGGGTGAGGTTCTGGATTAGCACAGGGCACAGGTCATTTTTATTTCGGAAATTGCGGGTAAAACCCTGGGGGATTGCTTAAGTTAAATATAAAATATCATATTAACTAGCTAAAAACGGGTCCAATTCGCGCACATGCTAATATCAAAATAATAATTTTAACATACCTGGACGTTTTGATATTGGTTTGTGCGTGAATTGAACCCGTTTTTAGGTAGCTAATAATAATGTTTTCTGTTCGAGAAAGTTTGAGACTTCTATAAAATACCAGTTTTAATGGTCGCTAAAGTTTCATTAATCGAATGTTTTGTTCACAGAACCAAGATGACGCTATGTTCCCGCGTTTGAATTTTCGGCCTCGATGGGTTTTGCAAGGTATTGTAACAGTTGATCAGTAATATCATTTAGTTAGTAGCACTGGGAAAGCTGAAGTAATTTTGCTTTTTAGTAGTTGAACTGACAAGTTGTTCTGACATGGAAAAGTTGAGAAACAATAATTATGCATATCCATCGTTCGAGTCGTGATTTAGGCTCATGAGTTCATAAGACAATCCCATAGAAAAATAGAGATTCACATTATTACCGAAATTGCCAATTTTTCCGGCAACTTTTCCAATGGATAGAAAGTCCATAAAACCAATTACATTTTAAAACTAAAAGTGGTATAATCGGACCAGTAGTTCTCGTGATGCGCTTACCTTTGTATAGTGCTTAATTTTCGTATAGAGTTTTGAATATTCGTACTTGTACATACTTTATCAATAATTCGTTATTTATATTAACAAACATAGGTACGAAATTACTTCAGCCTTTCCACTCAATCAAGCCCTTCGGGTGCTATAATTATAAGTTAATGATGATTCCATGTATTATTTTGTCTTCTTTTCCCGACTGATGCATAATGACGCATAAATACCAAGATCTGACGTAGAAAGAAAGACACGCTTACAAAGAGAATAACAACAACAACGAGAAACAACAATAACGCTGCAGCAGTAAGAATGTGATTATACTTTATCATAAAAATCCGGCCAAGTGAGAGTCGCACTCGCGCCAAAGGGTTCCGTACCATTATCGACCGCGGTGTCTCAGTAATGAAACCTAGTTTTGTCGCACGATGTTATAAAAAATTCTCTGAAAAGGCGTGTCTATCTTCACACCAAAATATGAGTGCTATTATGAACTCGTTGACTACTCGCGTATTTTACGATTTTATTATGTACTTACAGAAGTGGGAGAGGTCAGCGGTCAGATTCATTGCTTCTCACGATGGAATCTCATTTCTCTTATAATATTGTGTAAGTACCTAAATACTTGATTTGAACCTCGATTTGAAAACTTACACTACAGCTCTACATAGTGATGATTCATTGATTATTTGTCTTCTTTTCCCGACTGAAGCATACTGATGCACAACTTTTAAATCTGAATAACATCGAATTTTTAATTTACGCACATAACAAAGTTGCAGTTTTTAATCTATACCCATCTTTGTTTCAGAATTTGCAGAATCTATGCTGAATTTAATGTGAGCACATTCCAATTCGTTCATACGTTCATACGATGCTTTATGCCATTAGTTAGATAGGTAATCCATAAATAACTGTTTGCATTTTGCTACCAGATATTATTATGTCAACTTGTTAGCAAATATTGTATAATTCCAAAGTGCGTTTGAATTTTGCCACCTAGTCAACTATTAAAAGTGATATACATACGTTATACGTAATCTACTCTTTTTTCATAAATATGTTTCTATTAGGAGAATGATGGGTAAATATATAGGTATATGAAGCCTCGACGAAAATGAATAGGTACACCTCTATATTGGCATACCAAATAAACTGATTGTGAGACTAGAATAATTTCAAAAGGAAAGGAACAATTGAGACAAATTGTGTATGTAAGAAGTTTTTGTATGTATAGGTACATAATTTTTATCTAATGTTTGAACCATCCACCTTACTTGTGTTCTTATCACACGCATCATACCTACTTGTATTTGATAGATTATGTCACCTTTATTTGTTGATAGACAATACACAGTACAATGAACCTAGTATTTTATTTACCACCGTATCCGTCATTCCGTACCGTTTGATCGACCCACTAATATTGAATCACATAGGTACTTCTATATTCTAACCTCTATCTAAGGAGGACCTACCGATCATGTACCCACAGACTTGACACTTTACACCTTATAGACCAGGCCTTCCCAACCGGTGGGGCGCGCCACCCTGGGGGGCGTAGAGAGATCTTAGGGGGGCATGAAGTTAGTTAGCGGATAGTTTAAGCTAATTACTTACATAGGTTATTATTTAAAACACTTACACACAAATTTAGTCACACCACCTAGTTCCAATAGGCCGAACTAACTACTACTCTTTACCACTATTTTGTTATATCATGCACTTGAAATAAAATAAAACAATTCCTCAAAATACCTACCTGTCAATGCCAATGGACCATGATGAACAAAACTGCGCTAAAGAAAAATATAAGGGGCATGATCTTTTTTATAATCCGGGGGGCACCATGCAGAAAAGGTTGGGAAACATTGTTATAGACCATCGCGCATGTTCAGCCAAAGGCGAAGCGAACGGCTAAGTTGATTCCACAATTTTATTAAAACCTCAAAAGCATCGACCCTAAAGTCTTCATAGACGTCCGTCAAAATGGTTAACCCAACAAAACTAAACAAGCTGATGTTTAACTTTTTATTTGAATACCTATAATCATATAGTGTTTAAATATTAACTTGACTAAATATAAATAAACGAAAAATACCTAGATTTTGTGTTTTGCTTTAGAGCCCACCGAGAATTGTTTTTTTTGTCAAAAGTAGCGTAGGGTAGACTGGGTACGTTTGTGCCATGGTACGATTGTGACAGTCGTCATATTAGCGAAACTATAAGGAATTCCGGGGAGGGTGCAAGGGAAGAAAGAAGCGGGATGTCCGTCTGAAGGTGTCTCACTATATTGGGCCAGCCTTTGGGCGACGTTGCCTTTTGCAGATACCTACATTTATTTTTTTCAACGAAAAGTAAGATTTTTTATTAGATTTCATTTTTAATTGCCGTTATAATAATATGTGTACCGAAAGATTAATGAGTATATTTTCTCATTAAAAGTTACTAATATGTAGTTAATTAGCAGTGATTACTTTGCATGTAGATTATTTGGTATAGTCATGGCAATTATTTTTTTTGCAAATGAGTGTATAGGTACGTTTTTGCCAAAATTTTTGGGTACGGTTGTGACATAGTAATACGGTCAGCTGCGGGTATTCGATAACTTAATCGCAGCAAATCACAAATTTTATTAAAATTTGTTGTCTATTTTGACACAGTTACCGTAATGTAAATATAATTAGACGTTTAGTCACCTTTTTGACTAATAAATGTGAATACTGTTAAAAAAATGTAATTAATAAATTGCCTGTTACTTCTTAGGGATTACAATGTTCCCAGATGCTATTCCGTTTACGTATGTTTCCAGAAATATATGATATTACGTTATGTTACATTATTGCGTGCAATAGTAAGTAATTATAGACCATTTTGGTGTATTTTTGAACCTGTCACTTCCGACCCCAAGCACTGTCACAACCGACCCAGGGCCAGGGTCGATTGTGACATTTTTTACTTTTTTTTAAATGTGTTCCTATAAGTAAACCGTTGCACTTAGGGGCAAAATTGTTGTGTTTTCACGTAGACAAATGTGCATAGTACTATAAAAACCACATTTCTTCCAGCTAACTAGAATACTAACGAAAATATGGACGATCAAATGAAAATTGTCACATTCGTACCCAGTCTCCCCTAAACAGCTAACAATCTGGACTAACAGCTAAAGGCTAGCAATAGCTACAGGGGGTTATTGTTGAAAGTAATCAGTGATTTCAATAATATCATATGTCATATTATATTGTAAAAATGATGGTATTTTACAGGTTTTTAAAAGGTATGGGTTGATCTTACTTCTTTAATGTTTTGTTTCTAATTTGTAGAAAAACACTATGTAATAGATATGTTGTTTTAATTATTCTTATGATTTATCACTTAAGGCGCTAATATAGGAGCGATTCATGTATTTTAGAAGATGAAAGTTACCTGGCCGGGCCGCGCGCCACGCTGGCTCCGCGCTCACGGCTAGTCGAAAACGCTAATTCATAATTATTATACTCTTACTAACGGCATCACGTGGCCTTAGCACAGATTACTAGATAGTTACTACGTAGGCTTTAGTCTGAAGCATTCAATTATTTCGACACTGTAATGACATGTCAGATTGGCCGAGCGGTCTGAGATGCTACGTTCCGTTCCTAAAGAATTATTACCGCCAACATTACATAAATTATTACCTCCTTGACTATAATCCTATCAAATTTAGAATGCAGCACGAATTATTGGAGTCACACCTAAATAAGTTGTATTAAATTTATTTAGTGTTGGTCCCTTCTGGTATGCGCGTTTGTCAAGTCCATTTGATACAAGACATCCTCTTTAGTCCACTTCCATAATTTTCTTTTTGATATAAGTATATTTTGACAATGACAATGACGGAGTAAAAGATTTGTGCATTTAGCCAGTGTCAGGCATCCGTACTAAGATCATATAAATGCGAAACTGTGTGTGTGTGTTTGTTGGTTTTTTTTTTAGTTTTTGCCATCCTTTCACGTCTAAACGGCTGAATCAATCTTGACCAAGATTGGACCTATGAGATGGGTATAGGCTATTTTTGGTCAGAAAAAATAGGGATCTTAGAATCCAAATAAATAGGAGTTGAAAATTTATATGGGCAATTCACAATTTCTCAAGTAGGTGATCTGACACTTCATTATTTTAGGCTCTTGATAAAATATAAAGGTTAAGACTAAGGATAGGGAAAAGGAAAGGGACAGGGACAGGGATAGAGATACAAAGACTTCAATATTTATTTTCTAAACAGTTGCTTTTTCATATACGGATGAAGTCGCGCGTAAAAGCTAGTTTCAGTAAACACAGTTTACTGAATCGTGGCTATGACTTTAAATTTACTTTACCACGAGGTTGTAAAAATATGGAATACTAGCTGTTTCCCGCGACTTCGTCTGCATTTAAATCGAATCCAGCTATAGTAAGAACACAATATGCGTGAACTTTGTATGCTATTGTAAATCAATCGGGCACGTCACGTCTCTGTCAATATCTCTATCTTCCTATTTCCTCATCGCTTTTTTCCCCAACTCCCAATATCTCATCTCCCATCCCTCATCCATTTCCGATCTCCCATCTCCTCATCTCTCCAGCTGCTGCTCTCCATCTCCCCATCTCCCCAGGTCCTCATCTTTCCTTCTCCCATATACCTACCAAATTTCATTTTCATTTTTGTTGTCTCTCTATACCTAATTTCATCGAAATCGGTCCAGCCGTTTAGCGATAAAAAGTAACAAACAAACAAACATACAAATAAACAGACAAACAGAGAAACAGTGTTACTTTCGAATTTACAGTATAATATTTGACAGTGACTAAATGCACACATCGTGCGAAGCAAAAACATTGTAAAACTGGCTCATAGCTGAGCAGAAAGATTACTGGAAGTGTGCTAAAAATAAAACGACAGAATATGCATCCGCCAGATCCGCCATTATGGAAAACGGAAGTTCACTACATCTTCATTTTAATATACAATCATAATCTGCTCCTTTGATTAACTCCAAACTATCATAAGAAATCCCAGTTTTATTTAAGTGAACAATCTAAAAACGCGTTTTTGCTGCTAATTTCAGTTACAGGTGGTGCAAGAATAGTCATATTAGCCATTATTCTTTACACACAATGGAGAATAAATACAAAGTAATAAAGGTTATAATAAAAGTTTAGTAATCGTCGAAGGAAGTCATTTACGGCAACTAAGTAAATAAACCAGTTGTATACCATGTAGAGATTCTGTTTGCTTTATTTTTTTGGAGAACAAACAGTAAATTCGACGAGAAAATTTTGAGGAACAGCGACATACGTCCTCTCTCTGAAACGCCGTAGCGGGTACTGAGCCGCCTAGTACGCGCTCAAACTGATCATATTCTCGTCGTTTTTATTAATTTAGAAGAACGGAATCGATTCAGTTCATTGGAAAATTCAAATTTCATTGGAAAATAAAATTGCCTTTTTTATGGTTCCAAAAAATATGATAGTTGTCGCTGAAAATGTTGAGCATTATGTGACGAAAGATTTTTTTCGGGTCCTTTCTCGTGAATTTTTTTCTCAAGATACTAGACAACTTTAGTCCAATATTATTGATTTATTAGCTAAGTGAAACACTTGGCTATACACTGTATTTTTTCTGGCTTATAAATATTTGTAATTACAGCTTAACTTTTTGACAAAAAACCGCCCATTTTACGGAAGCTCGCTGCCTACAGGTCCTTAAAGTAATCCCCTCTTGCATACTCAGGCTCTGATCCCGTATGTAAGTAGAAATCGCCTTCTCTAGCCGTTGAAGCTGGTAAACCCATCAGTGTAGGATTGTCTTTGCATTCCCCTTTATCGAACTTATCCCAACTCTCACAAGGGTAAGCGACAAAACTCACATTGGAGCGGATGGATTCTGTGAAGAATTCGTATGAACGGCCGTGGCTGCAACCTTCTGAAATAAATCCAAACAAATAGGCTGATAGTGAATTATCCATGTCGCCCGTCTGGATAATGACTATTGGCAATGCTGCCTGATTATAGTCCACAAATAAAAGTACACAATGCGAGAATAACGATCGATATTTATTATTGCAGGCATTTTTGCGTCTAGTACCTACATTTTGTATGAGGAGTTAGTATTAGGACGCTTTACACCCTCGGCGATACTAAAATGATAAAAATAGGATTTACGTCCTGCGTCATATTATTAAGACTAAGTTTTAGTACATTTTATATAACGACGCGTGTGATATTGCACACCTGCGTTAATAACGCTGGGAGGACGCTAGGAATATTGGAAACAAACGCAGCTGTTAGGCTTGGCGCGAGACGCATTTATTATTGACGGCACGTTTCCGCAACGGCTGAGCAATTGGACTGCTGCGCTTGGTGTTCGCGGGTTCGATTCCCGCCCGGAACTAATATTTGTGTGATTTACAAATGTTTGTTTCTGGTCTGGGTGTGATGTGCATGTGAAATTATATGTAAGCGGTACCCACGATACAGGAGCAATCCTAGTGTGGGGCTACGTTTTATATTATTTATAAATATTATTATATCATCGATCTTCATCGTAACTTACCAATCATTTGTTGAGTCCCCTCACACCCGGGTTGCCGCGGATGTCCATCGTTAGGGTAGAAATCGGCGTGCCCGAAACTGTGATAATATCCGTAAATACCCCCACAGGTATGAATAATGTCCACGAATCTCGCATCCGTTTCATCTAAGCGAAAGTCCTTGGCCATTTTTGGCATTTCGAAGAGTGGTCTAGCGGGATCAAGCCCTAAAACGTGGAAAAAGAAAATATTTCATTTTGTAAGCCTAGTAATCTCTACAGTGAAAATATTTTTGTGCTCTGCTATTTTACCCAAATTAAATGAATGGATAGAGTCAAAAATGTTCTTACCGGAAATTCTGTCTACTTCTAAATCATAAAACATCCCAGTATATCCCATTACCTGGGCTCCTAAGGAGTGACCTATTAGATGTATGTTTTTGTCATATATTTCATAAGCTTTTCGTATAGCGACCAACAGTTTTGCTATTCGTTTTCCAACATATCTAGTGCTGAATGCCGACCAAGGGTAAATAGGGTTGTCGGCTAGCTCGCTCCAGTCTACGCAGATCACGTTCAAGTCCGAGTGTGTCAGCAATTCGTCCTTCATGTTTTGGATCCACTCCGCGCCTTCGCTGCCGAGCCAGCCGTGGGTGATTATTTTGAGATCGTGAGACGGATCGAAGTATTGACTGTTGATTGTAGAATCGTCGTTATCGGGCACTGTTAGAGTTTCACCAATTTCATTACGTCTAAAACACAATTCCTGCTGTTTAATATCCGCACAATTATGTACAACGTAAAAGGGTTCCAAAAGTAGTACTACCTGGTATATAAGTAAAAATACGCTTCACCAAACAACAACCCCCTTTGGTCCGTGGGGAGGGATGAGAAATTCATTGTGTGCGTTGTTCCGTTTTCATCAAGAAACAATATCCACTCGGAGCCGTAGTCTGGCCCATACTCGTTGTCATACGGAAGCGCATCGCTGAATGAGCCCACACCTACAATACATAGGTAGGAGGTTTTACATTTAAAATATTCAACGCCAGAGAGATCGATCGAATGTTCGTCATTAGAGGTACCTAATACCTAGGCTAAGGCACTTACATAGAGGAGAAGAATTAAATTTTGACTACAACTGGGTTCTATAGTGATTATGGGTGATTTACTCAGTTGCCAATTTTAGTTATGGTTTGGTTCCACTAGCTACAAATTTAAGGGGCTTTAATTTACCAATCGATAGTGTATCGACAATAAAACATATATATTTACCATTTAATAGGGTGCAAACGTACGCTTGCAAAATAGTATTCCATAAATGAGGCATGTTGATAAATAAATAGAATAAACTCTTTTTTTATTAACACCACAGAAAAACAGAAAAAGTTAAACAAACTTAACAGTGAGTGTTACACTGGGCGGTCTTATCGCTCTGAGCGTTGCAGTAATACAAAATATTATTTTGGAGTCTACATGGTAAGGTAAAGTTGTCAATTACTGTTATCGTTTCTCATGTTTTCCTTTTGTGATGTCTATCAGTTGACATGAACGAAACAAGTTCTTAGACACGACCGCGTGAACTGTATATCAAATAAGGGTGCTAATGGTGAAAACTGATAATTTTAACTTACTCATTAGTGCCCTAGCACTAACATTAAAAGAGTAGGTAAGTTACAATGATCTAGCCTAGCACCCTAGGTACTAGGTATTAACACCCTAGCAACTGAATATTGTTCCTAGGTCACACTCTGGCCTGTTACCAATGCTGACACACACACATATATATTATTATATACCTATAACATTATACCTATATATAAGATCCTTCAGTAGGTACCAATACCTACTAAAATAACATCTATTTGGTACTATCATAAATATTTTAGAGGTACGAACAACATAAAAGTCAACAGAAGTATAAAAGTATAGGTAGGTAGTGCGTATCTTACCTTGGGCAACGACGTCACCAATTTAATGCCTTACTCTTAAAGGTACGTAGTACTACGTAGTTGCTTAGGTACTAAGTATTTGAAGGTGCTCCGGTATGAAAAGGTAGGATTTTCAAAATAATACTACATGTTTAATCATAGCAACGTTATTGTATTTTTATTTTTCAAATTGAATCCTCTTTGTGCTTACACAGTAAACACTTGATCTCAACACTTACAACTAAAAATATTCTAAAAGAAAAGGGATATCTCGATTGTGTTTAAAATGTTTCAGTGCATTCTTCGGTCGAGGCAGACTTGGATTCATTAAGAGTAAGTGCTCAGTACATACTATCCTTTATTATTTGATTAATTTATATCAGTTATTGTGCTTAGATATTGTGCAATACCTTAACGTTTTTAACTTGGGTGCCCTGTTTCACCGCATAACATTCCGCCATGTGCAAGTTACTCCATTTACTAACTCCCCTTTATACAAACTGATATAATATTTAGTTACATTATTCTAAAATATTGCTATCTTTTCATAATAGTCTATAGAGACAGACACCGAATGATTTTAGGCTATCATTATTAAAGGCTTAATGTCCTTCCCTTTATAAACGACAAAAGTCATATTATAGTTGAAATCTAATCTTCGCTTGATGATACAAATAGTCACTTCCATCCCCCTATTCTCAGATGCGTGTGACATAAGAAAAAATATAATAACAATAATTTAGAATTCCCTGCCACTTCTCGGACATACTCGATACCGGAACGTAGAAGAGCCATAACTAATATTCAGAAAAGCCAGATGCTATAAACCGAAGTAAAAATGTCTTGATTTTGATATTTGACAGAAATAAATAACCACCGTCGAGTAACATTTAATCAAATTATGTTTGTGTCTTTTGTAAGTTTGTAAAGGCATGATATTTTAATGGAAACAAGACTAGATATCACATGGTTTGAGCTATATGTATTAATTTATTTTTCTTATTCTTGTACGTACACATTCAAAGCATACGAAATTATAATCTAAATTTATCGTAATCAGCGAACAAGAATTGAAAATTGTGTAACCGACTCACTTACATGCATAGCGCTTGCGTGAGATAATTTCCTTGAGATAGACAAATAGAACCTAAACTACATTATTAGCTGTGCTCCTAAGAACAAGTTAGAGTGCGAGTCATATCAGTGGTCGTGTGGCGAGTTGGTGATGTTTTGAATATAGAACAGAGTCCGCATGGCGTAAGAAAAAAGTGAAGTTAGTGAGAATGGCACAAAATTTTACCAACTGTTAGTACGCCGAAGACAATGCAAATGCCTTCATGCCCTATTTTAATTTTTCTGGTCATGTACCTACATAGACATTTTCATGATAGAATTAAATGAGATTTGTGATATACCCATTTTATTACGTTCGTTCTGACAGCAATTATTGGTGTATTTTATTGGCAAAACTACAATTATTTCTTTGATATAATGTCGGACAAAATTCAATTATACACGAAATTAATAGATGTACAAAACAGTGTAAACTTGTACAGGACTGATGTAGGCAGTTAATTAAAAAATACTTTGACTCGAACATAATATACAAATAAATGGTGACACATCCAAGTTCTGACTGAAGCACAAATCACAACTCCCCATATTTTATGATCCGAATTACCATTTAATTTTTACAGTTGGTCAGTCGAAAAAATTGAGCTTAGGTACATAATAATAATTTATATCGTAACGTTACTATTAATTTATATGAACTGCGAATAATTTATTGCACAAAAAGTCGTTCCTAATATTCTAAAGTGTGTATAACTCTATGGCGGAAATTACTTAAATAACGTATAAACAATAATAAAACAAAAATCTATTTGTGTCGTTAAACGTAGCCTAATGTAGATCCGTCGTCGGCGGTGAACTAGTGCTGTCGATCCACACGTCGCGCACGGCTCGTGGTTGTGCAATCGGGGAAATATGGACAAGGCCCGTTTTAAAACTTTCAGTGGTCATGCTCTTATTTCCCGACAGGCCGCTGCGGCGCCGGAAGCGGCCCGCATGCTCGCTCCCGGACTGATCGCTTCCACGCTTGCGATAACGCCGGTATGCTTGCGACGTTCTATCCATGCACGCACATAGATAACTACACCTTATCATACCTATCTACCTATTATTATTAGTAATTTATTTTCATTTCTTTAAAGCGTACATTTTTATACTTAGGAGGTCCTTATCGATATCCGAATAAAAAACTGCTCACAATCAATAGGTACAAAAAAGTGCAATGTGCATGCAAGGAAATATCTAAGAGCACATTTGACACAATAAGTAAACCTAACAACAAACGTAACACTAAACAGTCTTCGTCGTGACTGGATAACTATAGGTGGGATAACTGCAGGAACCGATATGAACAACGCGTGTCAGAAAACGCCATTACATCTACTCAGACCTTCCGAGATGATCGATCCGCGGGCCTATTTCTAAACCGCAACTTGACTGAACCCCACCAACAAACACTACGGAGTAACTATTAATAGTAATTACAAGCCAAACAACTATTATGTAACAATCACGTTGAAAGTGCTAGCGGTTGTGCACTTATAATAGCTTGGTCCTTATGTCCTTATTCTGAGATCTTACAATTACTATTATATACCGTGTTGTCGGTCGCTGACAGAAAATACAGTTTTTTTTTAGGCTACTTTTGTACAAATCGTAAATCAAAATTGATAAAACTTCGGTGATCAGAAAAAAATAAATTGTCACTTATTCCAGAACATTTCCAACTGACAGCATATACGCGACAAAGTTGCTTTATTTTTTGAAATAGGGCAGCTGGAATTGTATGTGGCGTTTAAAATGAGCCTTCAACCGGACATCATTAAAACTTGACAAGTGTTTGAGTCCGCACCGTACAATCTTCTCGGAAGTTCCAAAATACAGATTGAAAGAAGCATACAACTGTAATCACATACAATTAACAGATAGACGAGTAATTAATAAGTACAAAAACAATTGACTGAACTTTTGCGATTAGTTTGGGCGTCGACACATCGAGTTACTCGCTCTAAAACCAATTAAAACAGCTGACATAAATAATAGATATACGAATTATAACAACAACGACATTAACTAAACCTGGGAACATCGAGAGTGTCTAGACCCGCACAAGTATTAGCAAAAAGTTTTCATAACCACAATCATACCACACTGTACCTAAATAAATAAGTGTATAAGATAATATCTAACGTGTTTTTACATATGTACAGTTTATATTTAAATTATTGTACTACAAAACAATAAAAATTATAAATTTGTACTTGTAAAATCTAACTAATATTATAAATGCGAAAGAATGTGTTTGTGACCACTCGGTCATCATCGTAACGGCTGAACTGATTTTGATGAAATTTAATATCAACTTACTTTTCGTCCTGAAATATCCCGTAGAATACCTTTTAATTAAGAGTTCACGCGGCTGAACACCCGCGGTTAGGTAATTTTGTAATGTGAAATTATAATAAGCTTACATCTCTTTATTCGTCTATATTATTTCTAGAGTCTACTTAATGATTATTTTGTTGTATAATATTATATACAGAAACTCGCGACTTGTGCTGCACTCTACACACCGCACCTGATTTCTAATATATTTAAAATCTAACCCATCTCAACGTTCATTATAATATCTCGTTTAGTGTTTTTACTAGTGAGACAATAGTATCGAGGACTCGATCGGAGGTTAAGGTGAAATGCATTCACTACTTACATTAAGTGCTATTGACGTGCATAAAAGTGCTAAAAGTACAAAGGTATACACTAGTTTACGATACAGAGACCACTGTAAAACGAAAGAGCAGTCTCCGATGTTTGGTCGTCTCGTCGCGAAAAGTCGACTGTCGCCGGCGAGTCGACTGTGAGAGCGGTCATGTAGAGTTAAGCGCCAGTCGCGGGTCCCTTCAGTAAATCGTTATTCGTAATTAGTACTATATTAACTACAATATAATTGGTATGAACGGTGTCGTGGATGCTTCCCCGCTCATACCTAAAGCGTTTAGGTGGACGAGATTCGCACCACCTGCCCGCCGCCCGCGCCCTCGTGGCTACATCTATATATGCTCTATCAATATGGCACAATGGACATCTCTTTTGTTACCGTTGGCGTCTTAGCTCATTCCAGATTACTCTTTATTTTAGGCAGTGTTTCTTAACTATTTTTGACTGTAAAACATTAGCAGGGTTAAGGCATTTTTGGTAGGTTCAAGCGATTCCAAACGATTAATTGACAATTGATATTCATATCAGTCGGGAGAGCAGGCAGTGCGAACAGAACGCCACGGCATCCACTTTTACACGAACGTTATTATAAAAGTTTAAGCGACTCGAGTCATCTTTTCTAATCTTCTTAAAATTTAACGGCCGCCGACGGCGATCGGCGTCGGCGGCGGCCGAGGTGGGACCGTTACACTACGAGTACCTACCCTACTGCGAACGTATCAAAACACACTACTTCGAATTATCCACGCTCGATACTTTAACGGTGCTTGGGTTTCAACTATTGGCATCTAATGTCATTATCAAAATGAAAACCTAGAGGACGAGTACAATGCTCGAGTCCAAATGAATCACAAGTTTTGCTTACTGCGCGTTTTCCTAGAAAAGCGAAAGATTCAGAGTAGGGACGATTGAGGAGAAATCAATGAAATCGTTTCGTTTTTCAGTCTGCGGAAAAATGGCAAAATTTGGAATGGACGCTCTTTTAAAGCTGTAAAATCACTTTAAAATCCTCGAAGCTAATTCACTCTTGGAGGGTTCGGTAGGATTTTTAAATGTTCAATTAAGGAGGATTTATGGGTAGGTATGCCATTTTTCCGCCTCGTGTGGGTTTCGAATCGGCTAAGAGAAAACCTAAAGTCGAGCGGGACCGATCGGTGGGGGCGGCGTCGGGCGGCGCGGGGCGCTGTCAGCAGACGGTTTCGGCGCGCGGCGACACGAGCGGCGGCTCGGGGCTGCCGCGGCGCAGCGCCTGCCGCTTGCGGAACTCTAAGAACTCCTCCTTCATGGCTCGCACGCGGGCTTCCACGTCGTCGCGCGACGGGCGCGGCGTGGACGGCGTGGGCGTGCGCGTGGCGCGGTCCCACTCGTAGTGCACGTCCACCGAGCCCGCGTCGCCCGAGCCGGGCCGCGGGGGCGCCGGCGCGGGCGGCGGCGGCCGGTACGGCGGCGGTCGCCACTCGGCCAGGCTGCCGGTGCGGCTGCTGCGGTTGTGCTGCGACGAGGAGGCGTTCTTGCTGCCGAAGCCGCTCGAGGAGGAGCGGCTCTCGGGCGAGGCCTCGTGCGGAGGCGCGCGCGTGTGCCGGGCGGGAGGGCGCGCCCGAGAGCGCGGCGGCGGCGCGCGCAGCGAGCGCAGCCGGAACGGTGACGGGGGCGTCGGGAACGAGCCGTCCGCGGAGCTCGGAAACGGCACGGAGCTGAGGTCGGACACGTGCAGCGGCGACCACGGCGTCCACGCGGCCGCCCACGGAGGCCACGGAGGCCACGGAGGCCACGGTGGCCAGTGCAACGCGAGCGCGGGCGAGGAGGCGCGGAAGAGCGGCGGCGCGGCGGAGGGGCGCAGCGGTGCGCGCAGCCGCGGCAGGAACCCGCCGTCGTCGGAGGAGGAGGGCGCGGGCGAGGGCGAGGGCGCGGGAGAGGGCGCGCTCGCGGTCGAGGCCGCGCGCACCGACGCCCAGTAGCGCGCCTCGCCGCCGCACCGCGACGCCGGCCATATCCAGTTGGCAGTGAACCGCAAACATTGCACTATACTCGATATTCCGCGTTCTCTAAATCTGTGAATGTCACGAAAAAGCCTATCAATTTTGTAGTCACTTCTACTTCGACTTTGTTACTTTGTGACCGATGCTTAGAATAATGCGTTTATAATAAGCTACATGGACATAGTTCAATTAACTGACCTGACTTCCTATATACCGGCAGCGGGAAGATAAAATGATCGCATTAATGGCGGTACACAAACGGTGTTGGTGTCGTAATCGTTCAATCGGAGGGATACTCACTTCTTAAAAGGCACTTGAGTGCTGTCAGCGGCGCGGAGGTCCGTGAGTCGCGCGGCTACCATGTTGTATGCTGCAAGCGGATAATTTCTGCACATTAACGCGGTGTAGCGCTTCGCACTCGGACCTGAGCCTGCGGCCGCCGACCACCACCCAACACCAATCACCCACTTATACTTACACCCACCATATTGTCAACTTAAAGCGATCTCACCAAAAAGGACATTTCGTGAAACACCTGAGGACTACCGCTTTACCCCCGACTATATAGTTCGCTCACAAGCTGTACACACTCACGGGAGCATTCGAGAGAGCATGCAGAGCAAGCTTGTACTTAGTGATGCTATCATTTTTCTCAAGGTTCAAGCTAGAGCATTTAAGTAGTAAAAAGGTAGATCCATAAGAAAGGTATTTTGAAATCGTCCCTTTTCGTCAAATCTGTAGATGAAGTTGCAATAGTGAAACAAACGAATAAATTGTGAAAATAGTAATTTATGTATGATGGGATAAGTGTTACCCTTGGTTTTAATAATATTAACAAAAGATGCAGTCAAATAGGCCCAAATGTAACATTTCCTCAAATAATATATATAATTAAACAATAATTAATTAGGCAAAGAGAAGCGTGCATGAAAGGGGAGGACAATAATTTAATGGTTATTTAATCATTTTTGGTATCGACTGAGACTTTTGTCAGTTGGAAACAGTAACTCAGTGCATCTTTTCTCACATCAAAAATAATAAGCATAAAGAAGTTGGGAAATGCATACATTCAATGTTATATACAACATAACGCACCTATTCGTATAGAGTGACTCAATCAATAACAACACTTGGACTTGATTTTTAGATTTACATGCAGACATGAAAGAAGACATGAATCTACGAGTACCTATATAGGTACCTATCTAATATTCCTACAAAATTGATTTGGTCATTGATTGTACATACAAACACAAAAGCAGTGAAATATTTGAAAGATGTTAATGCTTCATCACCGACAATATGGTAAGTAAATCGATACAATCAATGTTTGGTTTCGATTCTAATAATTTCGTGGTTCCGAGCGTGAACTGTTGCAATTTCTTTATTTCATTCTTCTGAACTGATTTTGACCCGTTCGGTATAATAGAGATACTACAGAGGTCAAATACGTGAAGGTAATAAAAAATATAATCAATCCAGTGCTCCGTGATGTGAATGCCCTGTATTTTTAGAAGGGTCCTTTGAATTCATTTATTACACTATATTACTGTTATATTTTTACATGCACCTAATCAGGTACGTCATATATCAGCTAGTTCAGGATCATAGAACTAGTTTTAAGTTCAGGTATTGTTACACCAAGTATATAGGTGTCTAGATGGAGTTAAAGTATTGCAACAGTGGACGCGGTACCCCCGTGTCGGGTCGGGCTAATGGCCAGCGGCCGCCGTCGGTCGCAGCGCTCACCTTTCTCCTGCTTACGCCGCTTCCTCTTGTTGCAGATCTTGACGGCGCAAACCGAAAGGATGATGGCGACGATGAAGAAGAGGATGCCGCCCACCACGCCGGCCGTGATGGCTTTGTGCTTCACCCGCGCCGGCACCGGGAACTTCACCTCGTCGGAGCTCTCGAAGCTGGTCGCAGAGTTGGCCAGCACGCGGAAGTAGTACGTGCGGCCGCCGACTAGGTTTTTTACTGGAAAATTTTGAATAGGATTGTGAGAAGAATGAGATGATAAATTTGAAATGCGTGCGAACTGCGTAGTTATCCCTGTTTGGCAGCGGTCAGGGTGAAGAATAGCAAAGACTGTTTATAACTCGATGGATTTGAGCGCGCGCTCACTTTTTCACTAACCTCTTAGCAACGTTATTGTGCAAACTGTAACAAAATAATGTCTGCATATTTCTGCTTCGTGGATAAATTTAAGAACTATTCGATCTGGTTTTCTATTTAACTTTCTGGCGAAGGGCAATTCCGTTCGTACACTGGGAAAAGAAAGGCGCAGATAGTGCAAAACATAAATTACCCAAGTAGCTGGTCTCCTCCGGGCGAATCTGTCCCCTATTCAGGGTCTTCCATTGCGCGTCGGTGCGATACTTGATGGTGTAGTACTGCACCAGCTGGGAGCGCTCCAGGGGCGACTGCCACGTGATCAGGAACCCGTTGTGGACCTCCGTCACGGTCAGGTTCCGTGGCGGACCGGACTTGGGACCTATGCACACACATCTATAGATATACGCGGAGCAATCGTCGTCCGTATTAAATATGAGGGATCATGAGATGCTAGACAGGAGCCTACCGGAACGGCGATCAAATAAATTTTACCTAGTAATTTTCACACACCCGACGTACCTACTTGGCGTAGTCAAGCTGGCTAATCCACTCACTACGATGTTTTCACCCAAAACAATCTATCGCAGGCACAATATTATTATGTTATGTTTGTTCTAATTAAAACACTATACTTATTTGCTTACTGCCATCACCCAATTCGAGTCTAAGGTAATATGACTCATGACAATCATTCGTATTATGTAACCCAAGTTATTGTTTTTGTTTTAGTCGAAACCAACATGCAATCCGAACTAAATTAAATAGTACACCACTTGTTCAAAACTCATTCAATAAGCATCCAACACCCTTTTCACTTAAAAAATAAGCAGTGAAATGAAATTAATAATTTATACAATGAAGTGAATAATTATATTATAGTTATACCACAACCTTCAGGTGGAGGAGGAAAGCTACGAGGGTCGATAGGACCCGCGGCCGTGGAAACAGCTGCGTTCGGCTTGGCGCCTACATCTACAAAAAGCAACAACGGGTTAACACAAACCTAAAATGACAAACCCTCCACAGAACCTCCACATTCAGAAGAATGTACTCCTGAAATGGGTAAAAATGGCTATAATTGCAGAAAAATATCTCCATTACCTCAAGTAAAGCAACACACGAAAATTTATGTATAAATTGACAATTTATTTTGCATTTAGCAGTACGTATGTGTCTTCCAAATTGTAAGTGTTATCTAACATTTATGAAATGGCCTTCAATTTATAATTCAGGAATAAAGGACATATACAACGGAAAAATGCAAAATTCTGAGCATGTGCCAGCACCCTCTACTACTGAAATCTAACCCACAAAAACCTCACCACCAGTTTTGACTAATTCTATGTAAATGTATGCACTTACCGAGCGTCCGTATCGTAATAGCTTTACTCATCATTCCTTCTCCTATCGTGTTTTTGCTGTTCACTTGGAATTCGTACGTGGTTCCCGGTTGAAGGCGATTTATTGTTACCTGTTTGGGGGAAGCTCTACTTTAGTAGTTGAATATTGATATATCGTCTTTTTGTGGAAGACTGGAGTATGTTTACACTGGCGAAATTCAATCGCCACAGTCTGAATAGTTTGGGTTGCTGTCAGAAGTTTAGGCGAAAAACGTCTGTGCTCTATGATCTAATTGGGAAACGAGCTCGTCGTGTGACAGACCTATCCATTATATATAGATAGACCTAATATCATAGATAGACCTAACCATCTTCTAAACTGACGGAGAGATAGTATACCTATCTAAGTGCGCTGTATAGATTTCAGCAGTTCACTCCATGATCTCTTCACACTGTATGATAGCGCCTTAAGACTCACCGAGGTAGCTCCAGAAGGCGTGACGGGAACCTTGGTCCACTCTGAGAAGCCCGCTTCCCTGTACCATATGGTGTAGTCCTGCTTGTAGTCGGGGCCGCCCGCATAGCCGGGCTGCCAGCGCAGCGTCACCTGGAACTCGGTCGCCGTGCCCGATACGTTGTAGGGCGCGTGCGGCTGCGTGCCCTCGATCACCAGTTGCGTGTCCGCCACGATCGTCGCCACCTGTTGAGACCTTCCGATCTAGATGTGCTTATAGATACCCCCTCGCCCTAGCAAGTGTTTCGAGTGGATTGATATCTTGATCGGCGACAGTCAAAGTCACTCCCTATCTACCGGTAGATTGGTTCTTTGCATATTGACACAGTCGTTCCTTAAGTCCGGTTTTTATGCTCCGCGAGCATTTCCTCAATTTCCTATTTAACGGGAGTAGGTAGGTATTTGATAAGATTTACGATTGTGACGCTGAGGGGTTTTATGGCAGATTTCTTTTTTATATCTTTAATCTGCTTTGTAGAGTTGTAAAAGTCTTGTTTTTTATTTTGCAATCATGCACAAACTGAACTGCAGCCGTCTTTTATGCTGTTATCCCATCACGTTTGTTTATTGTGAACAACTGAGTATTCAGACCGACACATCATTCACCTTGGGATGTGAGCGCCAGTCATACCTCCTAATGTAGGTACATCCAGAAATATGACCGGCTAAATCTTGTATAGCCTGCACTGTGTTCCTCACCCTGTGCTATAGTGGCTGAATCCTTTCGCACTACAACGCGCTGTAAGTATCGGAAGTGTTACCTGCACATGAATGAAGGTATAAAGTGTCGTACCTCGTTGCTGGCCACGCACTGGTAGATGCCGAAGTCCTGCCGTCGGAGCGTGTCGATGGTGATGTTCCCTCCGAGCGCGCGCACGCGGTTCTTCTGCAGCGGCAGCCCGTCGCGCCGGCGCCACGTCACGCTCGGCCGCTGCGTGCCCTCGGCCTCCTGAGCCTCGCAGTGCATCTCTACGGACTCTCCTACCTACAATGACAAAAAGTAGATGTTTCCTGCACTGGCTCTGCACATTTAAGGTTATCATTAAAATTCCTTGAACCAGAAAAGAGACTACTAACTAATAATTTTACTGCAAAAATCCATTACCACTTTTAATAAATCCCTGTAACGTTTGATACGTTTATCAATTTTTAATAGATACAAAAAATAGCTAAAATCGCTTACGAAATCTCGGAAATGTGTCAATAGAAATGTGTCTCGAAAATAATCCCTCAACCCTCGCTGAAGCGAGACTTACTTTTCTTTGATATAAGGGTTCCGGTTCCACGGTGAACACTGGTGGTTTTCTTACTAGCACTTCCATTGGACCTGGACAGTGGAACTGATTTAGAAACTGTTTTTTATTTGGAGGTACTTGATGACTTAATACCGAGGATCTCATTACCTGAGGAGCCCTGAGTTCCCTGCGCGTTATACGGAGTGCACGTGTATCGCCCCTGATGGTTTTGATTGACGCGGGTGAAAAGCAACGAGCCATTGTTCATGATAACTATATCCTTCGTCTGGTACGGTTCCAATAGTCTCTTGTCCTTCGTCCAAGTCACATACTGGAGTGGTGGGTTTGCTTTTATGTAACATTGCACCACCCCGGCCAGGCGAAACGGCAGATACTGGACTGTTGGCGTGAACGTAACTTTTGCGGGATCTAAATTAGCAAACAACAGTAAATTATTGTGATGTAAACAGTATTTTCAGTAGGTAGGTAGTTCAGTTAGTTTTTCCTCAAATTGTGATTCTTACATTCTACATTTAAATAGGCTGAAGCGCTCTGTGGATCACCAATTCCATTGGAGACTTCACAGAGGTATTGTCCCGAGTCGTCTGCCGCCACAGGGTTTATAACTAGCGCACCGTCTCGTCTGATCGTGACCCTCGTCTCCAAGGCTGCCACCTCTGCCACGGGAGCGCCTTCCCGAAACCACTTCACTGTCACATTGCCAGGGAGAGCTTTCGCTTCGCATGAGAACTGAACCTTTTCTCCTTCGAGCTTAGTCTGGTTTGTCGGTGGCATCTGAAACAAGTTCATGATAGAGATGTTGCATAGAAAAACAGAGCCCATATTATTATTTCAGTCGCATTACCAAGTGGCGTATTTATGAATCTCTTTCTAATCTCGGCTAATCCAGTGACATCGATATTCTGACGAAACATCGACTCGAAACAAGAATAAGACGGAACATCCTTTCGTACGACTCATGTATTTCGATGCCACCAGCTAGATAAGCCAAGCCAATGTGACTCACGGTGATGATAGCTCCGCCGGCGATGATGACCCTGGCGGTGTGCGAAACCTGTCCCTCGCCGTTGCGCGCGATGCACGTGTAGTCGCCGATGTCTTCGTGCCGGATGTTGCTGATACGCAGCTCGGTGCCGTCGTTGACAATGCCCACTGTGCCGGACGGCTCCACGGGGTTTGCGTCCTTGTACCAGAGGATTTCAGGCGTGGGCGTGCCCTCGGCCTGGCAGTTGAGGATGATGGCATCTCCTACAATCCATCAATTGGAACACTGTCTTGCGTGCATGTTTTAAGAAATGTTGCGTGATCATCGTCTTAAAACATCTGGTTAGATTGTTGAAGTAAACGAGTGTACAAATGATAAATAAAAACCTTTTCCTTACGTCGATCAGCAAATCGTTATATTAGTAAACACCCAATATTTTTTTATAGATATTTAGTAGATGGCTGATTGGTTCAAAATAGAAATCGATCTGCGTAAAGGTCACAATTTTAATATCCTGTTGAAATAACATCAGATAAGTTGATATCTATGCGGGCAGGGGGCGGTATTCAATCAAGAAGAAGTTTTTACCTAAATTAACGTAGATAATGTCTTCCGGTGTGATGGAGAAGCGCGGTGGCGCGTGCACGTCCAGGTGGAACCATGTCCCGTTCTTGTGCTGGTTCGGTGAGCGATTGAGGAAAACCACTTTACACTCGTACCAACCCTGAGAACAGTGTCTTTTGTAATGCCCGTCTCATAACATAACAGGCAATATGATCTTATCTCATTGAAGCATCTCGGTATAACATGCAGATTAACTTTTACGATACTGCGGCTATTTAGCGCACCCGAACGATATTCTTCGTTTATTTTCTTTCTGAGATTGTGTGTTGTATTAGATTGGAGCTTTTAGGCAGCGTATTGTACGTGGATCACATTGCATGTTCATGTATTTGTTGGGCGGCTTACCTGATCAGATTCTCGGATATTGGTGAGGTTGAGGCTAGCTGCCCCATAGGGTGAGTCGGGCGCGACCCGCGACACTCTGTTTTCGTACCCCTCCCCGCTGTGAGTCGGGTAGCTTTCGTACCATATGTAGATCGGGATGTCCTGTCCCTACACATAGATACAACTCTTTAACGACTGGCTTCGTGCTGGCGCGAAGTTACACTACACTTAGCTAAATACAGACTCGATATGTAGCTCGACGAGTCTCGACACTACTAACAGCCAGTCCAACTCTGTCTACGACACTTGATGCCAACCAACACTCACGTCCATACCACAACGAGACAGATTCGGATGTATATCGATATCTTGTAACAGTAACCGG
Organism: Hylaea fasciaria; assembly: GCA_905147375.1. Lineage (NCBI taxonomy): Eukaryota > Metazoa > Arthropoda > Insecta > Lepidoptera > Geometridae > Hylaea > Hylaea fasciaria. The sequence continues at coordinate 7,879,632 of LR990201.1, forward strand.
TATCTATAATTATTGTCATTTTTTACGTAACAACTGTTACAGGATACCCTCTACTGCGAACTCAACTAAGGAAACATGCAATGGCGAAACTCCCACAACAACAATGACTTTCCTGAATAACATTGTTCAAGACGTCTCAGAGCATACATTTACAAAGCACATACGTACCTACAATCTCATACTGTTATAATTTTTGGGCATTATTCTACCTTACTCAATACTTACGAGTAAGTAATACGATCGTGTATAATGAAAATGTTAAAATAGATACACATTACACATACGATGAGTGAAAAAACATGACATGCAAAAGTGAAAGGTAAAATTAAGCTTGAATATCTAATGCATGCGGTAGGACACATTAAGTACTTGTGCACTTACTATTACATAGGATTAAACAATAACAAGTTGGATGAAGTACTTGTAATGAATCTACAGTCTGCTGACAGAGCGTGGGATGAGCCCACATCCACAGGAAGAGAGAAACAGACAGAACCGCCGCCAGTGCGCGAGGGAGTGCGGTGCCCCGTGTCAGCCATGTAAGCAACAGTGCTCCCGATACTATCTCACAAAAGAACGAGGGTGCTCCCAATAAATAAAAATAGGACTAGAAAAAATCTTATCGTAAATGTAAAGTGGCAGTGTATGTGTACGAATGTTCGTCTCTAACGGGGGTCTGCTGCTCTCTCGGGCTCGCTTTGAAGGGCTTTGTCACTGTGGTGTAAGTGGAGCCGGCCGTGTGCACGAGCGCGGCAGTACACGAGGCAATACGCAGAAGAGGCAAGATACACAAAAGGCGTGCGGAGGGCGCGCGCGGGGCGAGGGCTGTGGGGCGCAGCCCTGGGCCCGCGGCGCCCGTTACCACTAGCACGGGACAGTACGATGTGTCGTGGCCGACATGGCACTTTATACTTTACATCTGCGGGGCGCGTCGCGGGGACGAGCCGTCCTCTACTAAACAAAAACACACACACGGTAGATGAGCAGCGTTGTATTGTAAGAGTGGAGTGTGGACCGTCGTACCGTTTCGCCTACCTTCTTCTCCCACTGCAACACGTACGGCACCGGGATGTCTTCGGGGAAGTCCACCTGGCAGTTGAACACGACGCTCTCGCCCAGGATCGCCGTGATATGCACGGCATCTTGATGGTCTTGGTGGCAGGTTACTACAACACGCAACGTATTTGGTATCATCGGTTCGACTGCTACTTCCATACTCCAATGTCTATGAAGATGTTTAAAAGTGAGCAAACTGCAACATCCTAGCTTGTGTGGCTTGTGTGGTGTGGTTGCGTGTGCACACCTGCGTCTGGTGGCTCATGGTGTACCTATAGCTGCGTCAAAACGCGTGCCTGGCAACGTGGCCGCACTTACCTGGCAAGTTGACTAGCAGCAGTAGGAGCAAGCCGGCGGCGATGTGCGGCGGTTGCACGGCGCGCCAGCCCATGCCTGCGCTCCCATGTCACGGCCGCGCGCGGCGACTCATCGTTGATGCATCACCTGCGACAAAACGAAACATGGCTTTACTATAATTCTGCTCACAGAACCTTACTGTTTTTTATAAGGAATAGTTTATATGTTTGTGTACTATCTCGCCTGCTGTAAAGGGATGATGCGGTCTACGATGGTGCACGTTTACCTAGAGTTACCTAACCTATTCACTCGTGACTTGAAGACTCCCAGGTTGTAATTATCGGGAAATACAGACTTTGGCAAAGCGTTCCTTAGCAGTACGCATAATAAAGGTAGAAGCAAACTGCTTTGTGTGGTCGAAATTGATTAACACGGCACTAGTACCTAAATCTATTGCACGTGCTATTGATATTTTAGATAATTTTACTAATACTTTTTCGGAAAATGAATCCACCACTTTATTATAGGCGTCGCTTAAAATTTGGTGACTTTGACAACATTTTTTCATATAGGTACATAGTTATAAAAACTATACCTGTACAAAAAGCCCCATTACCAAGTGTGTAGTGGCTAGTGGCACATCATAAGGTACATGGTCGGCCTTTGAATCAAGTGTGTCCTTGGACTATTTCCCGCACCAGGCAGTAATTGCACTGCATCACGACATACCCCCGCCTTCTGCCCTCCATATAGGGTTGGCGCTGCGTGTTTTAGAAAATAAAACCTTGACATCAAATCTTTGGTTACCTAAGTAGGTACTGGTACCTAAGTAGGTACTAACTCTTCAAGACTCCGACGTCCACAAAAGACACGCTAAGCCGTAGAAACAATGACTTAACGTTAGTTATCGTCGAAGTTCGAGAAGGATTATGGTTGTTCTCGGTACGAAGAGTACGAACCTCTGTATAATATGCACACTTGAAGATTCTGTTAAAGATAATATGAGGACAGTCGGGACGAAATTAGTATTCACTTGGTTTATCTAACACAGCAAATGGTAAAACAGTGTTCTTACTATCCTAGGGCGAGAGGTCGTCTGGCAACCCTATCCAACCCACGCCACCTGGTTCTCACCTTGTGTTACCCATGCGCTAGTCCATTATTACACACACTCTTGACGAACCATTGTGTATTTTTTATTGATTTTGTTAAAAGTGAACTTCGCAAAGCTTGGCTTTGTTTCTACTCTGCTAGTATAGTACGCACACTACCCTAAAAGAAGTAGGTATACATATAGCATGATAAGATATGCTTCTAGGTAGGTACTAGACTTTTATTACTCTTCAGAAAAATGTTGAAACATTTCTTTTTTCGTAATGCTCTATCCTTCTTGCGCACACCTGCACCGTTACCATATTATTGTCATGTGAGCTTACTGTGATTCTGTTGAAACTCCAATCTTATCTCAGAATGCCTACGCCTTAATATATTATTATTTTAGCAGTGCGGATGAATTAATGTGGTTGTGTTATAGGGCTCGTCGATTACAACCGAATCAACGCAGCACCATGGAAGTAATAAGTATGTACTATGCTAGTGCTACGTACATGCAACAATTGGTGTAAGTAGGTTTTTTTAATATTGTTTCTATGGTCAGCGCCGAGTACAGCGAACTTAACATTTTCACTCGTTCTGTACAAATAAGATTACAATTTAGTATTTTCAAGATGTTCCCATTCATCGTTGTAATAAATGCTCTTTTTTGGCATGACAAACTTGGCTAGAGGTCTCTTCATTTACTTACCACATTTTTCGCTAGTAATGAAAGTGCACTTTTTCAAGATACGGTTGCCAGGTCGTCGGGCTGCTTGCGTGCTCGTACCATCCTTGATTTGATTCGACATTGCAACGTTGTGATCGGCCTATCTTTTACATAACACATGCAGAATTACGTATATATATTACGAGTATTATACGTGTTCAGCCATTTGAACTCACATATTATTTAACTGAAGTTAAGTATTTGTAATGATTTACATATTGGTAGGATGCCGCGTCGTAAGTCTTGAGTTTGAATTTCTACATCGAAGAACATAACTTTCGATTACAGCATTGAAACTAAGTCTGACTGAATCTATCTCTCTCAGGTAGAAACGCTGATAAATTAATCTTTGTTCACGAGATAGGATACCTACTCGTATAACGGGAAGTGATAATTATTCGCTAATTTGCTATAAACAAACGAATAGCGAAAAGTTCCAATTCAAATCACATTATGGCATCTCGTTACTGTTTCATTTTGTGTGACGTGAACATGTCGTCACGAGTGGAGCGGAACCGTAGCTCCGAAGCTATAACACTGAATTACTCCTAAAACGATATCGAAATCGATTTTATTAGCCACATTTCCGTCAGGATCACAAACTGCAAATCACTATAATTTACTGAATGATTTGATGAAGTACCACAACATGTTTTTTTTCTAATGTTATTGGTTACACACACACCGCTTAGGCATGTACCTACCATGGTAATTTTATAGCCCGCAAAAAATGCCATCACAGTAATTCAAGCTTTTAGGGATCATAAGCTTTCGATGTCCTTGGTTGCGGTTTGACAAGCAATGGGATGGTGCAGTAAGCATCATTAACCACAAACGCCGTCTATGACTCCTAGCAGAGTCAGACGGCGTGGTCGTGTAAGTCGAGCGACGAAGTCCAGGCAGGAGGTCCGCGCGAGGATGCTGCGACGGCGGCGCTATCGATCGTACCTTGTCGCGCGGCAGGAGAGCGGCGGCGGGCAGGCTCGGACTGGCTGGCGGGTCGGGGCGCGGCGGGCGAACGGGCTCCGTCATCTGTGGAGGGCGGTCATGGGCTCGGCTGGGCGCGGGCGCGGTGCGGTGCGAGCGGGACGTGCGAGCCGTCGCGAGGACGTCCGGCCACTGCCTCGCGCCCTGGCTGGCGATCGATCGCTGCGCGCGCAGGGCGCCGCCCTCGCACATGAATGGTCCCCGGTGAGAGCTCACGTGCTCGCCGCGGCCCGAGGCGCCGCGCGTCGACGTGCCGAGCCGTCCACCTCACGCCGATATTGTAATTAATCCTCATTTGTTCACCGACTAATTTGAAAAACGGATAATCCAACCTAAGTCCACCACACTTGTGCGCCCCGCGTTCCGTATTATATACGTTTTTCAAAGGATTATTTTTTATTTAATTAATACTCACACCACCCATTAAAACTTTTAATAGGTTCGGGTATTCCTCCCTCGATGGTGACAGAAATTAATTTATAGTCTATTATTTTATCAATCACTAAAATTGTTAATACCACCTAGCACTTACATAGTGACTTAATAATACAGTATGGCTTAAAATTCAGCAGAAATTACCTTATACCAAATTTATTATAAGTTCAATTAATACAAATATGTATCCATAATATAAAGTACAAAAATTCAAAGCACAGAAAAAAATACTGGTAGACAAATCTCCTAAAGTCACAAACAAAACTATCGATCCGCCTTCACCGTGTCTTTTATTTTTGAAAACAATGATTCTGGCATGGCATGCAGCATGCGAGTGTTGCCATACCTATTGGCAATAACGCGGGTCTTGATACGTTACATGGCAAATCCTTTTGATGCCGTGCTTTGTGCCTGATTACGGTCTGCATACTAATGTCGTTCACAATGGCACGGTAATGCAAGCTAGCTTCGTCTCATGTTATGTACGGATTATTGCGATTTACCCGCCTCATACTTATGTATACGTATAAGTTGTATGAACCTACTTCGGATATTGATCTCATAACCAATATGCATGGGTGTCGCTTGCCGATGCTGCGAATAGCACAAATAGGTAATATACCTAATATTAATATTATTCTATAAAAGTGTGACTGTCAATAGTTACGCAGTATTTATCATGGTTATTATTATTTCATCTATACTGTCAAGAACATGACACGATTTGGATAAAATAATGTATAGCTGCACTTCATGTTGATAAACATTATATATAAATCTAATTGATACCTCTTTTTCAACTGACTGTAACTTAAACTTGCGGTCGAGTTCACTACTACTAAAACTAAAGGTGGTGATTCGACCGCATGGGCGAATTTATTGCGGCCGAGATAACAAATGGGCAATTGAAAAAAAAAAAAATACGTAATATGCCTCCATTTCGATAATATGCTACGCCTTGCTACGAAGTCTACGAAACTGCTACGAATTTTCTGACAGCAGTATTTGTAGCTGTAGAGTGTAGATCTCAAGTAGATATATTTTTTCTCGTCCAAATGCACACAAATGTAGGTATATAGTACACTGTAGTTGTGTGTTAAAGATAAAGTAGATGTATCCGATAGGTTTTGTATTTTTTTCTCAAACTTGACGTGTTTCTTCGAGTGCTAATGTGTAATATTGGTGGAATATTAGTCATTGAGTGTTCGTTAACGAGCATGAGTACGTGCATAACGTGCATGTGGGCAAATGATCTAAATCTATGCAAAAAACGTATCAATTCGCGTTTTTCCAAAACTCCCAGGAAGCTTCAGTAAAGCATCTACCACTTTACTGAATCATGACATTGACTGTAAATGACTTGACCATGAGGGCTGATACTATGCTAAGATTTTCCTGTTGTGAATATATACGTATAATATTGTACTAAAACTTGAAATATTGTATACTTGACACTGGCTAAATGCACAAACCGTGTGAAGCCAAAATGAAAAAAAGAAAAGAAGAAGAAATAGAACAGCAATGAGATCCATTTGGGCGCTTCGGGTACGGAACTTAAAAAGAGAAGATATGCGGAATGCGTACCAACATAATATTTTGGATGAGACGGTCATTTTGGCTCCCTCAGTCCCGTGCGATCGTGAGCGCGGCCGGGAGCGTCTTTCATCGTCCATTCCGGTCACTAGCCGCCGAGTGCGTGTCGTTTCAAGCATAAATTTAATGCTATCCAAATCAATTTTATTTGTATGATTTTCCTGGTTACCTCAAAGTTTTGAATGAATAATCTTTTCTGAATATGTAGGTTGTAGTATATTATTATTTACGAGGGTACCTACACGGTACCTACCCTCATAATGTAAGACGGCAATAAATCAGTGTTCAACCAACTTGCGTGTGTTTCACTTCATGGTGACAGCGGCGAAAGTATTTTTATCGTTTTAGTGGTAAATAGTACTCGAACCTATGAAATATTGTTAAAATACGTGTATGTGTGTCGTATTCGATCGTTAAAATGGAACACGCGCGTCCTCCAGCAGAGTTATCACTTGATGGCGGTCCGGCCGCGCGATCTGAGTCGTGGCGCAAATGGCGGAAGCTATTCGAGGTGTTTGTCAAAGCGTCTGGAGTGAGCAAAGAGCCTAAGGAAGTACAGGCTAGTTTGTTGGTAAACCTCATTGGATCAGCGGGCTACGAAGTTTTTACGACTTTTACTTTTGATACGGGTGAAAGTGAGGATGACGTCAATTGCATTTTGAAGAAGTTTGACTCGTATTTCGGTGCGAAACCAAATATCACAGTGCGGCGTTATAAGTTCTTCACGCGTAGCCAGGAAGAAGGAGAAAACATCGACCAATACGTGACCGCTCTGCGGCTATTGAGTCAACAGTGCGAATTCGGCCAGTTAAATGAGAGCTTAATAAAAGATAAGATCGTTTGTGGCATCAATAACAACACTGTGAGGGATCGATTACTTCGTACGGATGATCTAACGTTATCGAAAGCGATACAAATCTGTCAGGCGGCAGAAATGTCAAAAGAGGAGGGTCAGTGTATTAGTAATGCATCAGATAGCGTGCAAGTGAATGCCGTGCAAAGTGCTAGCGGTGTGCGCGGTGCACGCCGTACAAGCGGACGACGCGGGGGCATCGCCGGCACGGTGCGGTTCGGGCGGCGTGCGGCGGACGGCGCCGGCCCGGTGGCGGCGGCGGCGGCGGCCGGTGCGCGGGCGCTCTGTCGCACCTGTGGCAACAACCGTTGTAGAGGTGGCGAGCTTTGTCCAGCACGTAATGCGTTGTGTTTTGTTTGTGATCGCAAAGGGCATTTTTCGCGAGTGTGTGAGCAAAAGAAAGCAATCCGTGAAGTGTTAAATTTAAACGTTGACTTTGCGGCTAGTAGTGAGAGCGGAGATGCAGACTGCGAAGAAATGTTCTACGTTGATATTATCAGTGAGGACAAAGTACTGAGTAAGTCATGTAAAGAGTGGACTGAAAAAATTACATGTAGTGGAAAGCAGGTAGTACTTAAAATAGATACCGGGTCTATGCTAAACGTAGTTTCTAGAAGTGAGTATTATAACTTGGGTTTGTCTGTTAAAAACCTTAAGCCGTTTACAAAACAAGTGCTTTCTTTTACCGGCAACCGGTTACCGATTATAGGTACTGATAATATTTCATTCTTGTTCAATGACAAACACTACGTGTTACCATTTGTGGTTGCGGACTTAAACTGTCAGAACGTTCTCGGTTTGGAGGGTTGTATTTCATTAGGATTGGTTAATTGTGTTGGTACAATAAACATTTCCCAGTATGGCGATTTGTTTGAAGGTTTAGGGAAATTGCCAGGAGAATATAGTATTGTTGTAGATAAAAACGTACAGCCGGTTGTGTGCCCTACCCGAAAAATTTCTTTTGGCCTCAAAGATAAATTGTTAAAAGAGTTACATAGGATGGAAAAGTTAGGTGTAGTAAGGAAGGTCACACACCCGACGGACTGGGTTAATGCAATTGTACTAGTCGCGAAAAAGGATGGCAGCATTCGTGTTTGTTTAGACCCTCGACCCCTCAACCGCGCGGTGCGGCGCGCTCAATACTCGCTGCCGACCGTGCCAGAGCTAGCGGTGCGCTTACGTGGTGCCACGGTCTTCAGCGTCCTCGACGCACGTTGTGGCTTTTGGATGGTCCAAATTGATGACGCCAGCGCCGACCTCTGTACGTTCGGTACACCATTTGGGCGTTACCAGTTTTTACGCTTACCGTATGGAATAAATTGCGCGCCTGAAGTTTTTCATGCGAAACTTAGACAACACCTCGAGGACTTAGAAGGTGTAGAATCGTTCATCGATGACGTCATAGTTTGGGGGTGTAATAAGGAGGAACACGATGTCAGGTTGCGGCGCTTACTGCTACGCGCCCGGGAAATAGGTATAAAATTTAACCGTGAGAAATGTAAATTTGGTGTTTCAGAAATTACATATCTAGGTCATAGGTTTGATGCGACTGGAATGCGAGCAGATGACTCGAAGGTTAAGGCAATTATGGAAATGCCATATCCAAATGATAGGAAGTCACTCGAAAGGTTTTTAGGAATGGTAAATTATTTATCAAAATTCATACAAAATTATTCAGGGTGTGCGAATATTTTGCGATCATTGTTAAAGAAAGATTCTGAGTGGATGTGGGAACGGCAGCACTCCGCAGCGGTGGATGAGCTGAGGCGGAAGTTAACGAGCGCACCTGTGCTGGCGCTATACTGCGAGCGCACGCCGATCGTGGTCTCGGTGGACGCGTCGAGCGTGGCGCTCGGGGCCGTGCTGCTGCAGGCGGGCCGGCCGGTTGAGTTCGCCTCGCTCACTCTCACCGACACGCAGACCAGGTATGCGCAGATCGAGAAGGAGATGTTGGCTATAGTGTTCGCGGTTGAACGATTCAGGCAATACATTTATGGCAGATCTGATGTCACCGTGCAGACTGACCACAAACCGCTGGAAGCCTTATTCGGGAAACCGTTGGTTTCTGTGCCGGCCCGGCTGCAACGAATGATGATGAGAGTGCAAGGATTCGACTTAAAAGTGGTATATACACCGGGCAAGTATATGTATATTGCTGACACTCTGTCACGGGCCCCAATAAATGAATTAATGCATGACCGTGTCACTGAGGAGGTGAGCATTCAAACCTGTTTCATGTTAGAAAACGTACCGTTTAGTGACCCAAAAATGGACGCAATAAGGGCGGAAACGGAAATCGATAGTGATTGCAGATTGTTAATAAGGTATATAATGGGCGGCTGGCCTAAAAATAGGCGCGATGTGAATATAAAAGTCAACGTATTTTGGCCGTACCGTGAGCAGTTGCACTATGTGAATGGCATAATTTTTAAAGGTGAGTGTGTATTTATCCCGCGCGGTCAGAGGGATAATATGGTAGCACGGGTTCACGAAGGACATCTGGGTATAGCGCGGTGCAAACGACGCGCGCGCGAGGTTATGTTCTGGCCGGGGCTGGGTGAGGACGTGGAGCGCGCGGTGCGGGGGTGCGCGGCGTGCGCGCTGCACGCGCCTCGCCCGCGCCGCCAGCATCTGCTGCAGCACGACGTGCCCGCGTTACCTTGGCATAAGCTCGCCTCTGATATTTTTGAATATAGGAAGAAAAGGTACATTATTTTAGTAGATTACTTTTCTAATTACGTAGAGGTCGGCGAACTATCGAGCATGAGCGCAAAGCAGGTGATTAACTTCATGCGAGAACAATTTGCGCGACATGGGATCCCGTCAGAACTCGTGACTGATAATGGCCCCGCCTATAGTTCGCGGGATTTTAAGACATTTTTGCGGGAGTGGGAAGTACGACATGTGACGTCATCTCCACTGTACCCGCAATCAAACGGCAAAAGCGAGAGGACTGTTCAGACGGTTAAAAATCTACTTAAGAAGTGCGTCGATTCGGGACAGGATTTCTATATGGGATTACTGAATTACAGAGCTACACCTCGTAATGAGTTAGACTCACCTGCTCAAATTTTAATGGGTAGACGTTTGAATACGAAATTACCAGTTAATTTTAAATTGCTAACTGAAAAAGTAGATAATGAGCGAAATTATCGAGCATTGATGGCAAATAGGGAAAAGGTGAGGCGTCACTTTGATAGGTCAGCGAGACCGCTCGAGCCCCTGTCTCCAGGTGATAAAGCGACGTTAATATGCAATGGCTCCAGGAAACCGGTTTCCATAGTTAGTCGTGCGCCCGAACCGCGTTCGTATGTAGTGGAAGATGGCCGTGGCGGTCGCTACAGACGCAGTCGGAGTCAGCTGGTGTCGCGGTCTAGGGTAGTTACAGCGCAGATTCCGGGACGTACAACTGGTACTACGGGATTAGGAGGCAATGCGAGTTCGGTTTTTATGACAGGCGTACGTAGACGCAGACCAAAACCAGTGAGTGAACCACATACTCAGGTAGTAGAAGAGTCGGGGCGTGATACGTCATCACAGCAGAGTACACACGCGGATGACCGGGCCGAGGCCACAGAGCGCGATGATGGTTATTCATATGAAAGCATTTCGGATGATTCTGTACCATCTTCACCAATTGTTCCCGTAACGAGGTCAAGGGAACGAACTGCACGAATGTTGTCAAATTTCATTTTTGGTTCTAGTAAACAATAACATCTAGTTTTACCAAACTAAACAATGTCATGTAAATTCACAAATAGGTAGGTATATTTATGTACAAAGATATGTATGTGCGCAACACTAAGTTTACCTTCTAAACAAAATATTGTTTACAATAATAATTCTTGTTCCCATACTGGTTTGTGTTAAGTACTTACCTTATAAGTTGATTATATTATGTAGGTATAGGTTCTATTTGATAACATAAATATCACATAAAAGCTATAGTTTGTAAGTGTGCTACAAAGCTGTAGCTATTGTAACAAGTATGCCTGTGTGTTAGAATGGGCTAAATATGTATTTACTTTTGTTTCTTTTTTTTGTTGGTTTTGTTACATTTTCCCATTGTGTAAGGGGAAAGATGTAGTATATTATTATTTACGAGGGTACCTACACGGTACCTACCCTCATAATGTAAGACGGCAATAAATCAGTGTTCAACCAACTTGCGTGTGTTTCACTTCAGGTAATATGCATATTATGCCGACCGTTAAACGTTTGTATTTCTGAAGCTAAAAATAGTATACTAAGCGCTCAGTCAATCGATAGTGTTTATGCTAAAAATAGTTATCAAATGTAGTGCACGTATATTTATGAATATTTACCTATTTGTTATATAAATAGAGACTTACATTTTCTAAGTATAAAATAATTAACTTCTCGCAGAAATGGAGCAGGGTGAACGAATAAACAAAATAGTTAGCCTATATGCGATACACGATTCAGCGTATCATTAAACTACGATTAAATAGGTGTGTGTTCACACAGCGCTTACGCGATCATTGCGCGCAGCCGAATGTTGCTGGCAGCGCGCCACGGCCTTACTTACAGCAGCGCGTCCACCGCCAGCCCAGCCCATATGCCCACCCTTCCTACCCACAATCACACTTAGTGCACGCTTCTTTAAATACAACTTTATAAAAAATACACGATGAAACTCCGTATGCGAAGACATACAGCCGTCTACAGTTTCATTAGTTCTTTTCATTAACATGCTTCCACTACAATCGCTATGCACTCAATTGGTTGTATTCATTTTGGTAACGTCAGGAGAATCGCCAAGTACAATTAATTATACTCTGGACTTATGTAATTCAAATGTGAAAAAAATCACGAATAAAGGTGATGCCGAGATGAGTTAAATAAGGTGCAAATTCTTTCTTCGTCTTTTTCTACCTTACTTGGATGGGTGGGTCATCTACGTGACCGCACAATCACCTGATGTAGGTCATGTAAACATGTTTGTGTGCTACTTAGTTGCTAGTTTAGTGCTGTCGTGAAATTGTGAATGAAAAATGCAGTTAAATAATGCACCAGCACACTAACGGCGAGGTCGAAGCGAAGGCCGCTCCCTAAATAATATCATACAACACGGGAACTTACTTACCGAGCGCACATACTGAAGATACGCTATGGGGAAGGCTGGGTTGATTAAAGTTTCACCATTCCATTTTCCGACATGGCATGTGCACTGGAGCATCAATTTTATTTCGGTAAAATTGCTTGTTGAATCAAAAACTTCTCGTATATTCGGATGGAATTATTTTTTCATGAGATTGGGTTCACGAGCGCGGAAAATATTTTGTCAATACTTCATTATTTCTCTACGTATAATATGAACACAGGTATACCTAACATACATTATTGTTATTTTCACCAGCCTGTATACTATACAGGCTGGTTACTTTTGGCAGCCTGTATAAAATATACTATACAGACTGGTTGGTAATTCGACATATTCCTTGAATTAGGTTATGGTATAGATCTAATTTAGAATAACTTTGCCTGTATGATATGGGTCTATCTATCGCCAGAAAACCCTGACTTGTGGTGTGATATATTATAATATGTATTGTAGTTATATAGAATATAATTAACAGGTACCTTTTCATTTATTAGATAGATAGGTAGACAGATATAAGGGTCTTTCTTTATATTCAAAGAGTGGTAAGATATTTACGTATAAGCATAATAATGGCTCGTATGTAAAATTATTGTGTCGCCGCTTGTGCCAACGTACGCTCCCTGAAGTTTACTCAACTTAAAGTTTCAAAGGTTTAGGGAAGTTAGTTCACAATGGATCTTATTACACTTTTGTCGCGGCGTGCAAGTTTAAAGTAGAGAATTCAGAAGAGCTATGGACAAACTTGCGCTGTCACGAGCAAAGCGGATTACTTGGCCGCCATGTGGCGCGGCGGCTCTCGGGAATACCGCATCGATAATTCGATTATTCGCTCCGGAGTTAGAGGACAGTGGACACGCAGTGTGCTATATAATAGTACACTTAGCAAGCGGTGGACAGCTGAACACTGGCCAGTGGCCACGTCCTATTTATCAGTTTCGGTGGGTACTTGCGCCCCGCGTCCCGCAGCGTGAGTTATACTCGAGCCGGTTGCACGCTACGTGTTTTTGAAAGTTGTAAACTACACCAGAGATTTACCACAAAACAACTAACTTTGCTGTAAAATAACACTTCCAGATCTATTTATTGTTGCATAATTCGTTCGTGCTACCGAGTCGAATCGTATACTGTTGAGTTAATTACACGGCTTGCTTTGTGCCAAGTAAAGTTACGCGGGTAACAATTTCCTCTCGAATTCCTCTTTTGATTTTACCGTCACAAATGAAATCGTACGAGAAAAAACGTTATCTCGTCATCCCTTTGAAGTAGGTAGGTACCAAACCAAGTAAAGAGCACAACATAGAATGTGGCGAAATTGGCAAATTGAGCGTGAATATTCACAAGACCCTTATCTCTGTTTAATGAAATGAGTGGCGTGTACGAATCGAGCCACTCCGTCTGCAGTGCCGCTAACAATAGGTAATTGGCGGAGCACTCCTCGCCGCTTACACTAAATTGCTTGATAGATAGCTACTAGACTTTGCTCGCACCCGCCAATGTTCCTTTCTTATTGAATACGTTAACGATTCGCTTTCTTTTAATTCTAGTCTTAGGGAAAGAGTGGTAAGTGTACGGCACGTCTTATAGAAAAATGTTTGACTATAGTTCATGCTTTGTGATTGTTAAATTATCTCTCTATCATGAATCTAGTATCAGCTCTCTATGAATCTATACTTACAACAGTTGCTGCAATTGCAAAAAGGCGCAATCGTTCGCTTGGCGCCTCTGATGATTTTGATATCTATAGACAAGAGATAAGATTCACTAATAATACCTACGTGTTTCACCCCTTTGATTTGTATGTAGTATGTAGTACCTATATTTAAATGAATGGTTTTACCCAAAAACCGCAATTGAGCAATGCTATTTTGATGGTTAAACCCCATTTTAGTATTGGAACAATAAATTAGAAAACCATAGAACAACTACCGGTTAATGACGATTTTCTATGTCATCACTGGAACTAGGTAGACAGGTACTTATAATATCAGGTAATTGCTGACGAAACTGCTTCAATTAAATCTACATTTTACGTACATTTTGCGTCCCCCACAAAAGCTCCATTTTTATTATGAGTTTACTCTATTAAAACTGTGAGTGGCGAGTGAGTGTAATTAGCCAAGCGGCACTGAGCCAAAGTAGTCGACCGAAAAGAGCTTTCAGCCAGCGAAGGAAACAGAGTCAAGGGGAGTCTCCCAGTCATGTAGCCTATACTACCGACCGCGCGCCAGGCGCAGAGACATCGAGAAATATTGGTATTCTTAATGACATTGCCGTTGTCCTTGTTAAGTTATCTGAAAAGATTAAAAAATCTTGGGCAGTAGAATCTTTGGCATTGTTTGAGTTTTGGAATATATTGTGGGTAGGTAGATAAGGAAGCAAGTTATAGAAGATCAACTATCGTAACTAAATGAACTATCATCGCTTCTATGAGTTCTTCAAAATGTTTAAAGCCTTGGATACGGATAGATTCGGATACGGACTCTTGACCAGGTAATTATCTGAGTATCTGGAACTATTCCAGCTAAAAAAAATCTCGTGACTTGTTCAAATCCAGATAATTTCTGCTTTGTTCGTGAAAAACAAATTTCAGCTATCTAAAATACTTTGATTATCTCACATTTTAGTTTTACAGTGAATCCAATATAAAGTCGATTGCAATTGCTAGAATACTGCAACGAGCTGCAGGCCTGAGTTCTGCAAATTAGATTCCAGATAGAGTCAACTTCAAATACGCCCGAGGCTGAAACACTTGTAATATGTGTGCATGATATCGAAATGTCACCGAGTGATTTCCCCGAGCGATGTTCTTGTCGTTTAATTTTAAAATATATGTGTCGGATGTCCCGGCGGTACAGCGGCGCGGGCCCGCAGCCCGCAGCACAGCTGTGCTCGTCACGCCATCACCATGATTGATCGGCGCGGCGACCGCAGCCGCCCGCTCTCCACTACACTCCAATCCTATCTCCTCATGCCTATGTAGCGTGATCCACATACGCTGACATGGAAGTTACGAATAAATACATACAAAGTGCTTAGCCTAAGAACGACTTGGATTATACATTGATTTCTAAGAGGAGAAGGAGGAATTTTTAGTCTATGATTTCAACAATCAATGCTTGAGTCCTAAGTTCCTAACGAATACGAATACACGATTATGGCGATGCAATACTGGACACATAATACCTACTAGAGTTGTTTACTTATGGTTTGTTTCAAATTCGCATTTGAGATTAATTAGCTTCCACCTAAATCTGACTGTGATAGTCTGTAGATATGGATATGCTTGAGTTCATCAGACGCGGTATTCTTTCTTTTTATTTACTCTCAAAATGTACGATCGTACAAAAATAACAAATTATTATTTGTTTTTCGTCAAAACAACACTTCCTCGTTTTAAGAACTCATTTGCATTAATATGCCTGAACTGTAATATTGTTCGCTCCTGATTTACATTGGCATCCACCAAGAATGTAATAGGAATCGGAATGCAATCAAAAACGTCTGATTGGGTGTGCGGCGCGCCACGGAAGCGTCACACGTGAAATCGCAAGGCACGCGCGCCTCGCGCATCGCGGCGTTCACGGCTGATTTATGCGAGCGATATCTGCGAAATATAGACGTTGACGTGGGAAATGTAGCTTTTTGTGCTTTAGTGACAATACGTCATTTATTCCTTTTGGGATTTAGAATTTGGATGTGAATGTTCAGCTGCGAATGCTCCACTTCTATGGCCACATTTCCACGAAATAATGCAAAATAATGGTAAAAATAAAACAAAAATGCCAAAGTAGTGGCAAAGTATATACTTGCAAAGCTAAAAATTATTTTTACATGAGTGCCTGCAACGTTTGTATTCTCTTTGAGTGCCTGCTTCAGGTATACCTAATAATAGGAGGAAGGGAGAAATCACGGTACAAGAAAATAACGACCCAGGTTATACGTGTCAAATGCTCAATGACAACAATCTAGAGTGGAGAGCTGACGCGTCTACGTGTCATTATTAATTAATTTGATCCTAGAATTTACTTATGGTGCTTCGGATTTTAGTTTGGTATCAGATCTAAGTACGTATACTTACTTATATCTGTGCCTATATACATACCGAATTATATGAACAATATTATGGAATATTTCGTAGACATCTTTTTATGGCTTTAAAATAGGTATGATTTCCAGAATCCTCATCAGAAAATGAGTGGCAGAAGGTCCATATTGATAAGCCTCGACTGACTCGACTCCAAATACTTCCTGTGTCAGTATTTTTACGCTTTTCTCTATAAATAAAGGGATATAAACCTGCCCGCGTGTGGGTTATTTAGACACGTGAATGTTCATGAAATATTTTCGCCGATTCACGGCTTTAAACGGACGCCATCAAAAATTTACGATAAAGTAACGCACATTCAATTATTCACCCTCTAAATAAAGCTATCGGTCCGCATTCACACAGGCACACTGAAAAGGCACAAACATGCAACGTAATCAACTTGGCTGGTTTTAATCATCGCAGGGTGTAGTTGTTCGACAACCCCTTTCTCCCCCCCCCTCATGCTGCTAACAACTCGCGCCACAGAGAAGGCACAAAACCATGTGTACTTTCATACTCCACTGCGCCGACACGGGAACGTTTGAATATGTTAGCCTAAAATGACATAAAACGTGACAAATTACTGTAGTTCCGCAAGTTTTGAATCCCCAGACAGCTGCCCTTTTTTCTTTATTACCGCGTCGGTCGTGGGCAGGGCGTGTATGTATATACCTACCTACCTACCTCATCGTGGGTATTATTAAAATCTGATCGCGCTAATAGACTCTTATGGCTCCCCTCTATCCACCTAGGTGAAAATCTTCTGTGATTTGAATAGCTCCCTATTAAAACTTTTCAGCCCAATTCAGGGTTCAATACGCTCTTAATAATTCCAGCAGTCTTTATGTTATTGGGCGACTCCATTCATATCAGCCTGATTACCTTCACCAGGTATACAATATTTTCAGACGTCTTAAATGCGCTAAGCGCCATGAAACGGGAATAAATCATACCAGATACTGCTCTAAATAAATGAAATTTACGGTTAGGTACGTTTTGGCTTCCCCAGGAGTAAAATGACGTTGCCTAGCGAAGAGGGCAACTTCCTCGAAATATTACAAGCACATGTAATATTATTTACCTACTATACGAAATGGCATTTGTTTCGAGTTTGTAATACCTTATAGATTTATTTGTTTGGTAAGTATGTAGTGCTTTAGAGAAATAGTGGTAGAAATAAGTGGAAATAAGTAGAGAAAGAAAGGTTACATTCGAATTTACGAATTCTAGAGCTAAGTAGGTAATATTATCGTAGATTTTTAGTCAGTGCCTTTAAAGGGCATTACATAGGGCATAACTATAACCCTACACAACATTCTAAGAAGAGATAAAACTGCTTTATTATGAGATCGACCTGCACGTACTGCGACGGGGGCGGCGGGCGCGGCGGCATCCCAGAACTAAGGCGCCGAACACACAGCGAGCGGTCCAGCAAGAGTTCATAGTTCGTTTATTATAATTCACACAGCGAGCGGTCTAGAGTTCCGAGTTCTGAGGTACCGTTTTCAGAGCACATTTCCCTGATGAATGCAATCTAAATGTAGGTCCTTTAAAGAGAATTGTGCATTTTTATCCGCAGTGTTAAAAAAAATACAAAATAAGACAACCTGGGGTCGGTGTTAGAGTTGCATCCAGACAAAGGTGCGCCATCGTCGATAGTTCTAGATTTCTCAAAAGTAAGTTTCATTATCCGAACTATTTTTATTGTAAGTAAAGGTTTTAAAATTTGAATCACATGAACAGTTTCATTTTGCCTTGTCCAAGTAGCGAACTTAATTTTGTTCTACAAGTAAGTTCATAAACTTCATGATAAAGTCTCGTTGGCGGCAATTAACTTGTAATAGCGAGAGGTAATCGCATTTTGTCAGGAAGGTTTTCTTGCCTTGTTTATATTGTAGCTGAAGTCAGGGATTTTGCAAAAAAGGTTTTTAGGCGATGGGCTTTCTCATTTTGTGGCATTCAAGCGAGCATAGGCACTTTATTGAAAACATGAGTGCTAAGTAGTTATATATAAATGATTTTATGTACCGATTCGGGCAAAACTGCATTAATATTAATTGGATTATGCATGGTGAAACAAAATTTTATTGACGTACTTAATGCTGTATGAAAATGAAAGCTCAAATCATTAGATCTACTGATAAGTATACAACTGTGTTTCAGCAGGGCATATATGTAATTTGGTAAACTATGAAGTCCGGGTTATCAGTGTAAACAGCGGGACGGGAAGGAAGCGGCTAGGCCGGGGTATTTGGCCCGTGCACGACGGAACCGATCCCGACCGCCTGCCCCCAGCTAAATTACAGCTGATATCCACCATTAGTCCAACAAATGACAGCTATTTTCAAACTTAGTATATGTATTATGTTATTAGCTTTTCGATTTTTGAAGCGAACAAACGAGTGTTGCTGTTTGATGTTTCGCTAAGCACGTCTTTGAATAAATTCCAAGGCGTGAGATGAGAGTTTGGTGTTCAAGTTTCGTGAGACTCTGAAACGTTGATGCGAGCGATCCCATGCACATCTATCCCATGCATATGCATATCCCATGCATTCTAAACGAGAGCTTCCTTGAAGCTTTTTATGAACTAATCACACAAGTTATTATAGCAAAAGTTAGTTCATCTAATTCATGTGGTTTATATACATTACCTTGGTATATAGCAATTATAGTTGCAGGATATACCTAGCCATAAATTTTGTTAGAAAAGCTTTTTAAAACAGTATGAATAGGGGGGTATTTTTCATAAAAGTGCCCATGAACTCTTTACTTTATGTATTGTAGGCACGCCATTTATAGAAAGTTTAAAGTGCAGATTTTCTTTAACGCTGGAAAGTTGGAGAGTTGCATCAACCAGGATCGTAAGTTTGTAGTAAAGTTTTTACTGCTAACTGAATTGGTATGGCAAGTAAATCTTGGGAGTAATGTCGATAGAAGGTAGTTTCAATTGAACATTGAATAAGTTTTATTTTCTCGCTGTTAGAAAGATGGTAAATAGATTTTTTTTAATTTGGTACTTAAGTATTGAACTGTTTTTTCATGTAAGTAGACAAGATGTTTTTACAACAAAAAAGCCGATTTCGGCATATTATGGTTAATATTATTTTTCATAAAACGACTACTAACATTAGAAATTTCTGTATCGCAAATACAGAATAAACATTACTTAGGTATCTACCTTAATAAAATATATATAATATCCGGTTTTAAACAATAACTAAAATTACTGAATGAAATATTCCATCAGCGAGCATAAAATTAAAACATCTGAAATCTAAACATTTATATCGGAAAATCTTCATGCTAAATCTGATAACGTCGAATTGAAATATCCTCGGAGCACGATCGACAATAATGGCAGATATGGGACAGCTAATGCGAATTTTACCGGCATTTTGATCAAAAATCTAATTTCCTTTGCAGGATTACAGAAGCGAATCGAATCGGCGTTGAGTCGAGCTTTTATTTATAATGCGTAGATAGCTACTTACTTACCTCCCTCTGTATACCTACCTCTACCTACCTGTAGCTACTCACCTTTTTAAGGTGCGATCTTATCACAATAAACCAGAAGTATTATAAATAAAAATATTCGCATTTTCCTTCAACTTCGAAAAACGTCTTGATTTAAGTTTGTAAATATGCAAAGCCGTTTAACTTCCTTCCGAGCTCACGTATTTTTTTTGTTTCATGCGATACGTCTTGTATTGGTATTAAATTCATCGCACGTGTGACTTTAAATGATAATAATTTTATGATTAAAAAATTTTTTTTTCTTAGACAAGCCGTTATAAAAAATGCAGTATCATGTCATGGTGACTCTTACATTTCATGTCTGTGCTGCTAATCATTGAGGTGTTCCCTAGTCAGGACCCAACCGGACTAGCATTAATTAATGTAATAGTGTATACGTACCGCAAGCATACATACCCATACAAAATTTTGTGTCTGTGCTGTAGACCGTTGAAGAGTTCCTTTACGTGGATGTCGATCATAAAAATGCATTGTTATTGGTACTGAACCAACATACAACATGTACATGTAACATAAATATACTTACACGCATATCTATAGAACATAAAAATATTGCAAATAAATAAAAGCTTGTAAAAATAAGGGAGATGCAAGGAGTTGAAGATAGTTTGTATTTACACATAGAGTATAAAATTGTTGTAACATAATTTTATCATCACTGAAATATTAAGCAACTGAGAGCTTAGAACAAATTTAATGAAGATAGATGAAAAACGTTAAAACTAGTAAATCTCCGGGGTAACATGTTTCACAATGATTGGTGCTCATATTAACCTCTTTAGTAAGTACCTATATGTCAGGTCATAAATTCTGTCACATGTTTTATATAAAATAATT
The DNA here is from genome assembly GCA_905147375.1 of Hylaea fasciaria. Lineage (NCBI taxonomy): Eukaryota > Metazoa > Arthropoda > Insecta > Lepidoptera > Geometridae > Hylaea > Hylaea fasciaria. Next base: position 7,900,258 of record LR990201.1, read on the forward strand.
GAAACAAGTTTATTCATTATGTAACCATTTATATACCAAAATGAACTTAACAAAACATAGATTCTTATGACACTAAAGTTTATTCAAAATGACCTCCGTGATTTTGAATACAGGCCTTCAATCTGCGCGGCCAGTCGTCTATCGCAGCACGAACGAGGTCCATGTCAATATCGGCGGCTGCCTTAATCAAGGATGTCTTGAGTGACTCCAAATTGGGATGAGGCTTTGAGCACGCCTTTTCCTCCAAGTGTTGCCATATCTTGTAATCTAGCGGATTCAAATCTGGACTGGAGGAGGGCCAGTCTTCGTGCCGGATGAAGTCGATTTCACGCGCCGCCAGCCAGTCTTGTGTGCTCTTCGCTCTATGAGCTGGCGCCGAATCTTGTTGGAATACCCAGTGCCTGTTATTAAACATGGTATGAGAAACAGGTTCCACAAGGTTCGTCAGGACTGTATTTTGATACACAACTGCATTCGTTTTTACACCTTTCTCACAAAAATGTACCTCTGTTAAGCCCCAATAAGACACTCCCAACCATACCATGAGCGAGGATGGAAAATGACCTCGTTGGACACGCGGAATACGGTTGCTCGCTTCTTCACTACTGTGTGCGTACACCTTATCATTTTGTTTGTTGTAGCTCTCTTCTACGGTAAAAATTTTTTCATCCGAAAAAAGAATTTCCCGATATTTTTTTCCCGCGTACCGCTTCAACAAAGCGCGGCATCTCTTCAGTCTCAGGTCCATTAGACGAGCATTCAAATGATGTCCTGTTTTTCTTCGATATGCCCGAAGCCCTAAGTCTTCATTTAACACCCTTTTCACCGTGGTTCTGCTTAATCCCATCTGAAGGGCCAACAGTTTCTGCTTACGTTTGGGATTTCTTTGAATTCGCGCCTTCACAGCTTTTATCACTGCTGGAGTCCTAACAGACCGAGGGCGACCACTTCTTGACCTGTCATCTACACTAGAGTCTTCATTGTATCGTTTGATGGTACGATAAACGAATCTCTTGGTTATATTCAAATTTTTCAGTATGTCAAAAATTTGAATTGGCGCGTAACCGCAACGATGCAACGCAATAACTGCAACACGGTCTTCTTTAAGCGTCCGTTCCATATTTAAAAATGAGTAAAATTCTAAAAAGTATAAATTTTTATTTTCATGAACAATTCGAAATTCGAATTCAATAAACTTTTTTGTGGCCAGCATTCTAAAAGAAAAGTTTTTACTGTGTGACAATACTTATGACCTGACTAAGTATATATCATCGATACATGTAGTAGGTATGTGTGAAACACCTCGTATCACTTAGACGCTAGTTTTGTATTATGATAGCATAGATTTACTGAAAGTAAGTACCTATATACAGCACTTCACTCTCACTCCAGCGGATATTAAACTGTGCTCAGGTCCAATCAAAATTGCTTATATAAGTCCAACACTATCCTGTATAGAGTAGCAATAAAAACCGCAAACCCCATCCTGCTAACAGCACTAACCATAGGAAGGAAGGCTACAGGATGTCACTATGGCTACAAAAGGACGTGTGCCCAACCTACACGGTAAAAAAAGAAATCGGACGTAATAATGAAAGTTGTCTGGTTCGCAGAACGGTTTTATTACTTCAAAATAATACCAATGGAGTCGGGTAAAAGGCTCTCGCAGGCTTTTATGATCCCATCAGAGATAATAATCTTAATTGTATCGGGTAAGATCTTTAAAATAAGTAGGTACATATAAAAAAGCATCTTAATATTTAACCTTAGATGGATACCACGAGTAAAATAAAATTGTAAGCGTAGGTGTAAGTATAATAATATATTGAATAAGGCCGATCCAGTGAAATTATTTTTGTTCATTGTATTATTTGGAACGGGGTTGCGCGATGCGATGGCGCATCTAGACTAACATAAAAACCCGCTCAGTCATCCGTTACGGAGCTTACATAAATTACATAAGCAAAGAATATTCTTACCTTTTCACCGTATATTATGCGTTTATATACGAGTACTAGTATAAATCGTAGAATGCTCACGGCGCGTAATGTAATATTTTACTCCTTCTGTACACAGCGCTTGAGGCAACTAAGCCTATTTTGCAGCCTGCGGTAACAAACTGTGTTAACACGCACGTTAACCCGTTAACTAGCACAATGGTTCCTACTTCTCAGACGCATTTGTAACGTGCATGTGGTCAAATATACAAACGTGCATTAGTATATTACGTACATACATACATACATACACATAAGTAGGCGCAGTGTTGCCGCCATGCGATTTCGTTGCGGTCCGTAGGCTAAGATAAAATCCCAACGAGTCACACTGATTCAAGGGTATGACTCGTTGCGAATCCTCTTGGAAAAAATTGTTGCAACGTTGGGAAAAAATTCTCAACGAGTCACACTGTTACTCGATTTGGTGTGACTCGTTGGGAACCCGTCAGATGTGGATTCCGAATTTATCAAGTTCTCAACAGTGAAAACGACTGTCAGCTTTACAAATACATAACAAATTTGTATACTGAACCTACACTACGTAGATATAGATAGCTACCGTCACGCCATTAGCAAGGTGTCATGTGGTCGTGCCGAAAGATGAATAAAAGTGCGGAAGTCTATCCCCTGACCCCAAACAAAGCAATGAAAGGACTCGGCAAGGGGTGACACGACAGGCGCGGCGCGGCGGCGGCGGCGGGGACGTCCGACGACGCGACGCTTCCCGCTCGGACAACGTCCACTTCCTGTCTCAAACTATGATCTATGCTTCTATATTTAGTATTTAGAAGACATATTATGTATATTTGTTACTAGAAGCGCCTTGCGGTTACACCCGCGATACTATTCCGCGGGAACCGTTAATTTATACGGGATAAAAAGTAGCCTATGTCACCCGGGGAAATTTCTCAAATCGGTTCATTAGTTTCGGAGCCTATTTAATGCAAACAAACAAACAAACATACAATCAAATCTTTCCTCTTCATGATAATAAGTAAGATATACACATGTTTTTACAAAGGCGTTGTATTTGAGGTTTATTTTTGTGTCTTTTTAGTGTAAATGTCTACCTATTCCTTGTAATAGTCTTGTTTAATATGTGAATATTGGGTCCCCTTCGCCACATAGTTAAATTTATACCTAGGTACTATTGAAATGTACATAAGAGTGTAAAACAATTTATTATTATAAGTATAATTACGTGTGATTGTAACCTAGGATAGTACCCTAGTAGATAAAAGTAGGTACTAATACTTTATTTAGAAAATTCTCAACGCTAAAAAACAGAAAATAAATATTTATTTTATAATAAGTACCATTGTATTAATAACGTCTAATAAGAAATAAATACTTACTCTAATTTCTCTTACAACAAAAAACGTGTGACGCACGCACGCAAAAAATATAACTTCTAAAAATTAAACTAGATGTCGCCTCAGTGGCTACTGCGCTTGGCTGAATCGCGCAAACGAAATGTTACGAGCAACCGACAACGGGTCCGGCGGCAGTTTTGAATGGTGCGTCTTGCCGGCTCGGTCTATAGCAGTTTGCGGACTGCATGGGCCGAGGGAGCTAACCTAACCATCTTCTTGGGCCTCTTTCGCGGAGTGGCGGGTCGACTTTCGAGTCAGGAAAAATTGAAACTCCGCACCAAAATAAAAATAGTAGTTAAGAGGAGGTTAATAGTGATTAACCTTCGCTCTACTTATTCAAAGGATAAAGGGTCATTAATTTAATTATGTATACCTAAATAGTAAAATTAAAATATTTCCCCCCTCAGAGAATATGAGGTTACTATGCGTCATGATCAATGATCTTGGGCACCAACTTTTTATAAATTTTAATTAGGTTGATTCACAACACAACACAATGCAAATATTGCTGGTAACTTGAAATTTAAATAACCACCGACGTGAACGGTAGCAAATAACCTTTGGAGCTAACTTCAAAAATATATAAACACAATTGTTATGAAAATGTAACGAGTTCACAGGAGTTTTTCGTGAAACGCGTTTTGTTTTTGGGGGACTTTCCTTGTTGTCGGTAGGTAAATGCATTCATACCGGCGAAGTAAAGTATTTCAAAAATAAATTTAGACCTGTTTCGTTACTTTCTTTGCTAGATGATAAGGGTCAATATTTAGCAGGAATTTTTTAAATAATTATACATAATAAGTAGATCTGCATAAGACACGGTAGGTAGGTATACTAAAAACTACTGTAGCACGTTTTACAACGACGTTTTTATTATAATGTCAACAGGCGAGACAGTCGGGGCATGTCGACCTCAAAGAGCGCAGTTTATTCTATCGTGCACCCTCGATGTCAAACCGTTCACAGCTCAATGTCTGGAGCAAAAGTTTTGTCAAACAACAGATATTGATTTTAGCACATTCAGTTGTTTCAGACAGGGTCGTTTGAGGGCGCGAGGCCCGCGAGGAGGGGGCGGCGGCGGAGCGGGGACGGTAGAGGCAGTAAAACGGCAACCATACCTCCCCACGTGAATATTTAATGGCTGAATCTCGCTGCGACCACGAATACAAGAGTATCCAGGTTTATCAGGCGCAGCGCCTTTAATCGATGTCGACGTTTATTAACTCGGTGACAGTGATTAGGGCCTGAGCTTTCAAATAAGCTTCGAAGGTAATCCTCTACCGTTCTGTTCTTCAGTTTGTTTTCATTTCAATGAGGGGTTTTAAGGCTATCTTCCATCAAGCTTTCAGAGTTATTGGGTCACGTTGCATCAGATTATTTCTTGGACTGATAATAACTGAAGTCAAGTTGAATTCCTGATGTCTTTTTTTTTGCAGTGCAAGCATTCTTACTTTACTGAATGCCGTTGACAGTGGCTTGACCACATGACACTATGTAATTACTGCTGCGGAGGGGTTGACTAGACTATTCACTAACTGGCCTTGGGTGGGACAATCAGTGAATCCCCTCAACGCAGATTAGAGTGATACCAAATAATTATCTATTTATTTTATGTTAACGCGACGACGATTAGCTAATTAATATAAATGAGGACAAAATCATTTATTTCAAAATAATGAGAACACAAGTCATAAACATGACAAAAACAAGCCAAAACGCCAAAATACATAAATTATTAGTAACAATAGCGACGACTTCAGTTATTTCCACCTGTGGGACTACATACTTACCATACAATGCGCTTGTGGAAGCCGCAATCAGCTCAAGTTCTCCACTAGAAGTCAGAAGTTAGCCTAAGTGGTTCCAGGGAATCCATTATCTACTAATTAAGAGTTAACATGGGCTTTAGCAAACTATAAATATACGTCATAATTCGTACGTGTTCTGTATTCAATTTACCTACTTAAGACGTTGAAAACATTAAAATAAAACCACGTACCTATGAAATCACTTCTGTTGAAGTGTTCACCTTCTGCAACACTTTTGTATCACACGGTTACCTTTCCGGTAGGTAGGTGTACGTTGCGTCACAAAATCAAGTTATAATATAATGTGCAGACGCCATCGTGCTCAAGTAGGTAGATTCCGTGGTCCAATTCTCTATTACACGCTCGGCGAGCGTACTACTCGGTAAAAGGGAGCGACGCAGCGGGTAACTCGTGCTCGTATCCTTTAATAATTAATTTCAGGACGAGATGTTTGGTATAGCTGGCAATACTGCGCTGTGTCTGTGACAATCCTACACGGTTTGCGGAATTCCCTTGTCTTGCAATACGTATCTAACAAGATTTCAGGCCATTGTGCACCTTTGAATAGAGATATCTTCGGTTCTGCCCACGTTGTTAGGGCTGGGAGCTCCAAGATAATACAGAATTTGTTTGCCGATTGCGAATTTGTATTGTAAATGAGACTTTGGTTTTAAAATTGTGGTTTGAATTAAATATTTCAATTTCACATTTATACCAACTATTAGGTATGTACTATCACTGCCAAGTACCTGTACTGTACAGCATAAAAATAAGGTTATTTTAATGTAATATACCAATATACATAAGTAACACTTTTTGATAAATAGGTATTTACTTGAATTAAGCACCTCCTCTCCAAATCATTTTTGCATTTAGGTACAAGAACTATTTCATTGCTCATCTAAAATAGATGCGAACCAGTTTTAGTGTGTCTAAATCATTATCACAGGTGCGTCTATAAAAATTTTTTTTTACTAGATAACTTTTCAACACACCATGCAAACATATCTCTACGCCAGTGTCAGTTTCCGTCCGACACGATGTCGATGGCAACCAAGTTTAAAAAGTTGCTGACTTCCGTGAGAAACCATACATTAGCGCCTCTGTTATAACGACAATGAAACCCGATATCTTGCTAACTCGTACTTACATAACGCATCATTTATTCTCCATTACCACATTATTTCATACGCAACTGTTTCGCAATAAAATACTTTATTATGTTGTAAGTAAGACACATTTTTTCTAATATTATAAGTAGATACTTATGTATGCTCAATCGGTTGTTATCAACTACAGGCGTTCGGCTACCTTTTGAGTCCAATATCAGATCCTGCTTGTATTATAAATGATTAAATGAGCTGGCAAAGTAAATGCATGTTGGATGCTATGCTATGCCAAATTCATAGTTAAGTTAATTAAAAATTAATCACAGGTGATGCATATAATATCGGATATAGGTAACTATAGGTAGTTAATTACTTTTCATCGAGATTTTCCAACCATGCTTCACTGTAAGTGTAGTTACACAATGTTTATAATTTTGACGGGACTCAAACGGTGACTGACAAAAATATTGCATGACTGGATTGTCTTATAAGCGCGGATTCTTATTGGAATGGATTAGAATACAACTAATCTAAATATGATGATTTCAGAGTTCAGAGTACTGACTTAAGACTTTCCGATAACATTGTCATGAAGTTGTTCGTGTTTATAACATGTTATTGAAACTTTAAACAGCTATAAAATAAGTTAGCCTTAGGAAAAGGGCGAGAGACCCGTACACGCGAGCTACCTACGTTATCTTTTGGCTTATTAAATATTAATTTATTCTAAAATGTGCGTGTAGTTCGATGTTAGGGTGCCCTTCACCCTTCCACTTATCACCAAACTCGGAGTTATTTAATAGCGGCAAAGCCCTTGACAATACGAATATATACCTAACCTACTTATTTAAAAGTAATCTATTCAGAGTAAATCGATTTTGTTTATACAAATTGAATATTCGTGCTATTATAAATTGGATAAATAAAGTTCCTGTACTGTATCTACGTTCATTATAAGATAGGTACCTACCTACTTACCCACTTCTTTGAGAAATATGATAATTTCATATTTAAAAAAAGGCATCAAAATTCAAGATTGTATTTGTCTCGTTCCGTAATGCAGACTAGAGATTTAAGAAGTTGCCCGAAATGAATTAATATTTACTAAAAAAAAATCTAAACAAAAAAAATAAAATAACAATTTGACGGCCAAATTGGTAAAACGACCTCTTCGAGCTCTAAAAAAATCCAATGCGTATTATGGTTCTATTGGTTTCCAATCTGATTTGTCAATCGTAATTCAACTTGAAACTCCCCGTTCCTGCAAAATCCAGGTTCACCTCCTCAGTTATACCAACATTTCCCACCGGCGCGGCGGCGGTAATCCAATTATGATCGGTAAGTAATTAGTCGCCCAGGGAACCGCTCGCCTCGCCTATCGATGCAGATCGGTAATACGATATGAATCGTATCGACTGGAAACTTCCGTAACTTTGTGTGTAGAGACGGCTTTATTCTATGCTAGATATACCTTATTTATGTGCCTGGAAGCTCGATATCTCATAATAAGGTGTTTCTATGCCAATTTTGTAGAGGTTTTGATGCTCTATTGTTTTTTTATATTTTGCTACTTGAATGAAACATAGATTGGTTCTCTCTTGATGATCTTGTAAAAAACACCTAATTTAATGTGTAAATATTTTTTTATAGTCTTAATATATTTAGATTCTAGATAGAAGATCAATGTAGTTTGTATGTAGCGCAAAGCTCACTTCCCCAGACTCCTGAAATTTTTCGTGGAACCTTTTTTGTGACAGCAGAAAATACTTTTATTTATACCTATTACATAGGTGATTAAAAAACCTACGTTTACCTATATAGGTAAATAGGTACTGTCATTTGCTATTTTAAATTATTTTCTGATAGCTTTGTATACAATAAGATTTAGGAAGCTTTATATGAGCAACGCACATTCACAGTTAACAAAACGTAAAAGCCATTTCAATTATTCTAAAAGGTTACAAAACCGGCTTGCGGGCGCAATTAATCCCTAAGTACTTCTGAAGTCGCTATCAATTACGTGTTAAGATATAATAAACAATTTAGAATTTTACGTGTGAGGTGCTTGCGTCATGTTGCGTGAAACACCTTGACCCAAATAGATTTTTCACATAATATTATGTAAATTCAACGCCAACGCCCTAAAGATGAATGACTGAGAGCTTATAACATGTCGTATGTTTACGGTAGTACAAGTATACCTTCATGCTTAAAATGTAATTTAATAGGTTATGTCTTGACTATATTTGCTTTGCATATTATTACTATATTGAACCTTAGAAACGAACATAGGTAATATATTATACTCGTATCAAAACAAAGCAATGTTAATGCGACAGATCGTCAGAGAGCGTCGCGCAAGTACTTAGGCAGGCCAGACGGAGCCTTTTCATTAGGGCTGATATGGATAATATGTCGTTTCATTTACGGACAAGTTCAGATATGGATATTGAAAAACAATATTTTATAAAGTCTTTTTTAAATCCTATCCAAAACTTACGGATAATCTCTGATATGGGTTTTAGTTGTTGACTATGGTCGATGAAGTAGGTACGTACCTTCTTGACACTGGCTAATTGCAAAAACATTGAGAAGATAAAAAATATGCTTTTAAGTATAGGCTATTTTATATTTTGGATTCGATGGAATATTTTTTATTTCGGTCTAGTATTCAAGATATCCGATAATTCTGGATACGGCTATGGATGCTATGGTTATCCACACATCTCTACTTTTAATTGCAGAAAGTACTCTATGCTGCGTACTAGCTGAGTACTCTATAGCGAGTAATTATTGTAATGCACAAAAAAATGTATCTAAACAAAATGATGCGTGTGTGCGAAACTTTTGTTTGTGATATTAGGTTACATGGGTGATAATTTTTGTAACGAACGTCAGTATAATATACGAATAGGGTAAGTATAATAGAATATACATTCTACATGGTCAAAAAAAAACAAGTTAAACATCATGTATGTAGGTAGACAGTAATAAAATTATACCAGGGTTGAATTGTTGGGTTACCGATGCCAGCTTAAAATAGGATTAATAGGTATAACGTATCATCGAGATTTGTAGTTATAGTTATAGTAATGATTAACAGCAGACAAATATGTGAATACAACTGGTACAGTCATCAATTTTACTTGATTCTGTATCTGCATTTACGAAAAAATGGAAGCGATCGGTGCTTAATTTCGTATATACCTAATAGAAAAGAATAGAAAACTCTTAATTGTAAATAAAAAATAAACACAAAACCAATCGAAACAGCAAAACAGAAAACACGAGGTAGTAAGGTCTTAGCGCTTCAAGCGATTTCTTCAAGAAATTACTATTTTACCAGCTGGATCTATGACAAAATTAAGTATTATAGTAGGTATGATAATATTAGCGGAGAATATCAACAAAATATGATCGGTGCGTATGAAAAGTCTCCGAACGAAATCTTATAATAAACGTCTGGATAGAAGCATTCATACCAATAATGTATGTACTATGCATCTGATATTTGTTTTCTCATATAATAATGTGATACATAATAGTTAAGGGATTTAGGTAAGTACTCTACTCTAAGAAGGACATTCCCTGCCATTTGAACCGATAGTGATATAAATACCAGTTACAACACCCTCTTAATAAAAATACAAAAAAAGTCTGACCTGTAAAAAGTCTCTAATATGAATCGCCGTTCTCCCGTACCCTTGTTATTTATGTGAGATTACCCTCCCTTCCCATACCTACGTGTACGTACGGGACCACACGCACTCCCATCTTTGGTTATTATTCTAATCTCTGGCGTTTATCTAGATTGCGAGAACGTCAAACGAGTTTGTAATACGATCATTAAATCAATCTACTATTGATATCTTAGATCAGAAAATATTTGATAATAACGTCTACTCTACCTATAGTATGAAGAGCAGCTGTACCGTCACTACCGCACTGAAATAAAAAGAATTATTTCAGCTAGTGAATGATAAGTCTCACATACCATGCTTTTAATGTAAATATTCTGTATTCAAGTATAGTAGTAAGTAGGTAGATATCCAATGTCAAAGATAGGGTTGCCGCTATATTATACAATTATTAAATTAATCGGATAAAAATTCTAAACGGTTATATTTTATTTATACTTAAATATTTTAATGTTGGTTTATAATGATATAATAGTGTCCTATTCGCTTTAAAACTTCATACAATAAAAATGCGTTGGTAAAGACAGTAAGGCAGTAGCCCTAAGGCTGGTGTAACCTATACTATACACTATACTATCTAACTAAAATAACGCCAGGCGTGCGCCTACGCAGCCGTCCGCGACGCAGCGCTAGCTCAGTAACTGTACATACCTAGGTTGCAGCATTGCCACATGGTCTTCCCATTGTTTACACTCGCATTTGACGGAGCATGACTTTGAATCATCTAACAATGCGGCTTCTTTGACCTTTTCATTGAGCTCTTGATTAACAAGCACCTTTTATCATACCAATTACTTTTAGCTGCCTCCGCTTAATAAGGCATTAGTAGGTACCTACTCGTAGAGCATAATTAGATAATAAGTAAGTAAGCACATCATTAGATTTCTAATAAAATATTTATTATACTTAAAGTGTCCATCACGTGAGTATTTTTACCTTTTATAATGAGACCGTAATATCAGTTGAAGACGTTTCCAGGTAGTCTTAAGATTATGTCGTTTAGGAAACATTACGGGCCGGAATAAATCAATAAATATCGATCAGCAGGTGCTTGCGTTGTGTGATAAATATAAATAGTGAGGTTATCATTACCTAAGTACATACAAACAGGAATCCACGTAGAGAAGCAATTTCCCTTCCCCAACGACGACCCTTCATGTGTTTTCCGGTTTCGTAAAATAGCGTCCGATAGCAAAAAGCACAGTTTTATCAATCGGCTGCTGTAGGAGGCGGCTGAGAGCGGACCGGTCCGAGGTCGGCGACCCCGCCAGCACGCCGGTACTCCGCTATGTGTGCAACTAGGTTTTTCAGATGATAGCCTTATTTGTCAACACGTCGACGTCTTATTGAAATTACTGGCCTTTGACGCCTTGCGCGAGTGCCTTTTTGTTGCACGCTGTCATGCCACACCTCTTCGACAAATCTGTGATGTAGACGCATGGTATTCTTCTATGCTAAGATACATGTGAGTTCGTATTTTGATGACATAGTAGATTTTTTTTAACTGCTTGACGTAGGAAATTTTCTATGAGATATAAGTGAGCCAATCAATACAATAATAATTGTAATACCTAATAGCTCTGCCCGCGCTCTAGCTTGCTTTACTGACCTAATAGTGACAAAGCACTGAAAGTCGATAGCTGAAAGGTAAATAATTCCCTCGTACGCAAATAGAGCCGTATAACTCGACCGACAGTAAAATCAATAATAAGCACGTGTGAATCTTTACAATGCGAGAGCTGAGATACCAGAAAAAGAGGATTCCAGGAGGCAATTTTTGTGGTTTTATAGACGCGCCATAAGGTTTGAACGGCGGAACTTGGCGAATTCAAAGTTACTCGTTCGCTTTCGTGAATTCTCGCAAAGCCCTGATTGTCTGAATATTTGTGCATGGCCAGGTTCGTGCCGCCACTAGGGCACATTTGTTTCCACTTCTGTACAATCCCCAATATGTTTTCCACACGGCCTCACACTGTGTTTCGAGTCGAATATATGTTTTGTTAGTTTACCCGCAACTAGCTGGAGTCTGCAACGTAAGCTAAGGCTTACTAGGTCAGCTAATTTGCTAACTAAGCCTGGAGGTGACGCCGCTCACAAGTATTCGTGAATAAGTTATTAGAAAGCAAATTCCTGTGGCCCTTTATCTAGGACAATTTAAAAATCAATGAATATGTAACTGCTAACTCCATAATATAAATTCTGCTTTCTACACGACCTTGAGTTAGCAACTGACCTCTTTCCGACGGAGACAACCGGACCCTGAATTGTAAAGAAGCTTTCGGACAAGTTTCTGGTGCATTATTGAATTAAGTCTGGTTTAAGAGAGCGTGACTTGCTTTTATTACTTGCCTTTCGTTTGAATTCGCTTTGAAGACTAAGCCAGCGTCGGGGACCTTCAGCATCCCTCAGAATACATCTATAGGAAACGTGATCATCCAATCCACCAGACGACAAGTATAATTCTAAACTAACTCAGACTTCATAAAAAGTAATTTTGAAGAAGATCACTCGTACTTAGTCTTTATTTCCGCTATGAAAATCACAGAAATGAAAAAAAAAACAAAGAATTTTTCATCCTGAAACGTTTCACGACTAACGCGCATTTTAGTCTATACATCAGGAGTTGCAATGTTTTCGAAGAACGTTATGGTATCCAACTTGTTCAAGCTAGAATAATTGTATCGTTTATTAATTTATACCACTGTTAGCTTTATCGTTTTAAACTTCAGATGCGGTGTTAAAAGGCTAATTATTTAGTGGTTATGAGGAGAGCATGCACGCGGGGGAATGGCTGCAGAGGCTCGCAATGCGGCGCCATATTTCAGGGGCAGCGAGCACCGGGCACCTGTTTTATCTCGTGTTTTTACTGCGAGCCAAGTGGCCGGGCGTGTACTGCTCGCCCGATCCACCGTGAGAGCGCAATTATTCAAACAAATATTTTTTTACGATACGTTTTTACAAGCGCCCGATAGGGAAAGGTTATCGCTCAGTATGACTTTAGAAACTTATGTATCTTTTGCGTTTGCATTTTGTAGATACGTTCGTACGCTTCGTATAGCTTGTTTGATTCTGCGAATGAACGAAATCTGAATTTATCTATACGGAGCACTCCGTAGTAAATCGAGACCATCGATGTCTGAAATGGATTGCTAATAAAAAGATTTAAACCAACTAAACTAACCAACATTAAAACGTCGTTATCTAAAATAACAAACACAAACGATGCTATAGTAGGTATTTCTAGAATGTGTATTACCACGGTGTATTTGAAGGGGTGACTTGTTCATTCGCATTATAAATACCACATGCCACAAAAATTACTCCGCATAAAATATTGAAATTTTCAACGTTGTCTTCTTTGATGTACTGTACATGTTTATTATTTAGGAGCAGTACAAGTGGCAATTGGTAATATGGTGCATATAATTGTATATGATAAGGGCTAACATATTGTTGGGGATACATAACATAGTGTGATTTGATATTTTCTGTGATGCGGATAGGGTAAAGAAACAGCGATGAACCTAATTCCGGAACGATCGCCGCGACTTTCCGTTCAATGTTCTTGATTTTCTTCCCTGATGTATGCGTGGGAGGCGATCACCGCCGTCGACGTGGGGTGGAGGCTGGAGACACCAAATTGCCAACATAACGTCAACGATAAAGCACTCAGTCGAGGAACCAATCTCTTTTACGGTTTAATCAGAACTCTCCCTTCCTACCTAATGTCACACACGCCGTGCACGACGCCAGTGTTACGCTAAGGACGAGCTGTTACGAGCTGTTGAGCTGTGCAAGGGATGGGGTTTTTGTACTCCGAATAAGTTGCGATGTCATAAAACGGGGTGATAGATGGAGCATTACTTATATATGCTTCATCTTACTGGACTAACTGTTCCTACTGGACCAAAAGTGAGCAAAGGACTTTTCACAGGATAAAATCAAGAGTGAGACTTATCACCAAGTGAAGTCGGTAAGTAAGTACCTACCCAGTATATTGTCCTGGGTATTCATTGTCTCGCAGAAGGTTTGAAAGCAAGTTTAAAGGTTAGATGCATGTGGCAAATTGTCGTTCCGTATGGCGGTCTAAGGGGGAGGCCTATATTCAGCAGAGGACGTCTTCAGGCTGATTATGATGATGATGAGAAGGTTTAGAAGTTTTTAAACTTTCGCGAACTGAATACCTTTTAGTTAGTATTTAAACGGGTCTAATTTATTGAATTAGACCCGTTTAAATACTAATTAAAATGAGAAGGTTTGAAACGTAGAGTATGCATCTCAAGATGAAGCCTGTTTTCGTCTTGGGCGGCTTGAACCCCTCGCTCTTCTCAGGATAATGTAACTCTTTCGCTTTGCTCTTGAGCTAATTTTAAAATCCCTTGCTGTAGAGTCCTTTGCTATGATGTTTTAAATATGCAGCCCGTGACGTAAGACACTGCTTTAGCCTCTTGGTGCATAATACTAAAACATTTTACTACGACACTAAAACATTTTACTTCCTCAGTTTGGATTAAAATTACTAAAACGTAGGGCAACCTCGTAACTACGGGACATTTTGGTAAATCACGTAATATATTACAGATATAATCAATGGAGTATATATAAATAATTCATCATCACATTTAATAATAAAGTATTTCTAGATAAAACGAGATTTTGTGTCGTCAATCTAATCACAAAGCCGTCGACCTTTTTTTTCACATAAATCTGTTATGTTGGGGTTTTGTCCGATAATAACATACATAACTGTATTTCTGGACCTGTTCGCGTTAGAGTCAAGATCCTCGTAACATGTGGCTAAGTTATTTGTTAAAAGAAACTGTATTTTAATATCCGTATTACATCCGTACACATGCTACAAAAATAAGTCACTGATTAAAAGTATACTTTGTTAATCCTGCTTTTAGACATTTCTATCCCTATTGTGTATGCACATTAAATTGCATTTAGGTAGGTAACTACTACGAGTATAAGGGAAGTACTTCAGAAAGCATGAACTTTATGGAACCTTGATAATTAAATAAATAAAAAAAAAGAAGTATATAATTATAATATACGCGTTGACTTGAGGAGATGCTCCGTTTTTTCGTCTGTTAAAAACTATAGAAGTTCTTAAACTTTCGCGAACAGGAATCATATTAACTAGCTAAAACGGGTCTAATAATAAAAACTAGCTAAAGTATGTAATATCAAAATATTATATAACTTTGACATAGCCTCGACGGTTAAAATCTATGTTGACCGCTTAAAACAAAATAAGGCTGATGATGATGCACGCATACTATTACTGTTAATTATAAAACGTTATATTAAAAATTGTAAACAAGTTGGTACGGAGGAACTGAAATGGGAAATAGTATTAGCGCGCACGCTTCGGTAGCGTCATTCACTAGTCATTACTCGAGAACTTCTGTAAATCGATGTAATTCTGTGACTAAACTTTTTACTATGTTTCAGCCCACCAACTGCGGAATTCTCTATCGATACGAAATGATAAAGAAGGAAGATACTGTACAAATAAGGTTGATTGAACTAATTCGCTTAAAGATTCCTTACGGTCACGGAAAATCCGGAGTCTCTCGACAAATAAAATACCTGAGTAACATTAGATCCAAGATGTGGTTAAGCTAGTTTTAGTTTATTTTAGAAATTATGCATTTTGCAATGCAAAAATGAGGTACTTATAAAGAGCGCAGTACCTACCCTACACTTCATGTGATGCAAAGGAAGTGAACAAATGGAAATAACGGGCGGCGAGAACTTTTATATTACTCTCGTTTCTATGCGAGTACGGGTACTTGTAGTCAATGAAAAGTGAGTCAGAATAAGTAGCTACGCTACGAGTATGTATACTTTTGTACTTTATCTATGCCAGCTTAGAAGAATAACGTATAGAAGTCAAGTACGCGCTAGCGCCGTGTAGCTATTTTTAGTGAGACATTTTGGGCCTAGTTCGGACTTTGACTCGCTGTTGCTCGAAATCGAAGCTTTTTATGGTGAATATTTGTTCATTTTCCCTGCTTTTGGACTAAATACCAACACGCATGCGACATTTTCATTGCGCTTGTGTGCGTTTCGGAGAAGATAATTACACGGCACTCACGCACACATTTACAAAAAAGTGACTTCACTTTTGAGTGAGACTACGCATGGGGAGCTCCTTCTCTGCGTTATTATTCTAAGTGTGCCAGCATGTACTCAAGTACTATGTAGGTACGGCCGGTACGGGCAATGAGTCGGAAAGATGTTACGACACTAATAACTGTACTAGCCATAATGACTGGACCCAAGGCCGTGTGGTAACTATTGCACGTAATAACTACCATACCTACATACGAAAATGTACCTTTCTAACCTCGTTTTTCCCCTAATGATTTTCCGACTATTTATAAAAATTTGACTAAAGCTGTTGACAAAAAGGAAGAACTTATTTCTATTACTGATTGTGAATAAATAATACCTACAGCGAATGCCCCTGACCCCCAAAGTGGCCTGAAAGGAATCAAATCCGTTTATTAACTCCGTATTACCGCTAGTCGTGATACCTAACAGTTTAAAAGTAGAGTCTTCAAACACTGGCTTTAACGCTGTCTTATAATGCGGCTTATAGCCCCAATCCATTTTTCAATCATAGACGGAACCCTCTCGCCTCACCGTTTCAATATAGGGCGACTGATTCTAAAGGAGTAGCCATATTTTTCTTTGATTAAGCTTCTTTGAGGCCGTTTTTTCGGTAGCTATTAACCTATTTGCGTGACCTGGCCCGCGCCGGTCTACCAGGCTTGAATACAGAGTAGAAATCATTTATTTCTGTATAACATGAAACTTTAATGGATTTATGAACGTAATACCCGCGTTTACCTACAATTTCGCGTGTCGCTGGCCGGGTGAATAAAGACCGCTATTTTACCGAAATGCTAGTTCACCCTGGAGAACTATCTCCGCGAATATAATGAGATAAACTGTGCTATTGCGAGACTAGGGTAACATATGAATCGTGTAATATTTATGTCCTTTGCTCAGAGTAAAAAAAGTATTTACGACACGATGATAAGGTAAGCCTAATCATTGCCGAAACTCAGTCCCAACATGCCTTTGCTAACTTTTGGACAACTAATCTGTTCTCATTACGAAACTCTCTGATTGTGGTTGCGGTAGTTTTGATTTCATTTCCTCCGACTTTATAGAGTTTACTATCTATCTATCTATCTATACGTATTGTTATCTTACATAATTGTGTCGTTTGCTGTTGAGTCTTGGATGGGACCGTAGAAACCAGGAGAGTACCGTATTTTCAAAACTTCTGAGCTCCTGGTCGTTGCGATGCATACCTACCTAAAAAGTGTATACAAGCATATTACTACCTAAATAAAGTACCTTATCATACAAAAACTAGATTCAGTAAGTACCTTATTTGATAATCCTCCTTGTTCTGTGGTGTTCGACAAACTTACGATTCAAATATTTCAGCAAACCTAATTTATGAATGAAACACGTAATCTTACGAACTCCCTAAAGCCCAAAAAACAAAGTGAAACGTAAAGAAAGCAAGCAAAAAGCTTATTTACAAGCTCCATTTATAGGTTGGAACCCTCATCTCCATGGCAAGTTTTACCACAGTACAAACAATCAACTCAGTATCCAAGATTCAAGTATCCAAGATGTGATGTGTTAAATGTATTCTATTATTAGGTAAGTAAGTACCTACTCAAGTACAGGAATAAAGAAAAGGTAAGGTGGCCATTTCTAGCCCTTACTATCAATTGTTCTTGAGTTCAACAACCACATTACCTACACGAAACAGTACTTTGAACAAACTATTTACGGTTTTACTATAACAATTATTATTATTGTCGGAAAGATCTGATTCTAGTGGTGCATTTTAAGTTAATGAAAAGTTTAGTGTTTAGAAAAGTGATAAACTATGCAATAAGAAATGGAGAGGAGAACAATCATTTTCTAATACGTTGGGGAAAGTTTCAGAGCGCTAACTCTTTAGTACGGTTTGTAAAATGTATTGTTGTGTTTGTAGCTTATGTACTGGTACGCAGTGCAGTTTTACGACGTAAATCCACGTTCATTACCGCGGCACAGCGGCTGTCAAACTTTGCCGATAGATTCAGTCGACGCTATCGCGCGGGCCGCCCGACGACTGCGCGCACATCCCTTATTGCCATTATATAAGTTTGCCGGCTGCCGGTTGCCACACGTCGGCAATAAGTTTGTTTTTCTGATAATATTGTGGCAAACGTGAATGTTATTTGTAGGAAATAAGTGCTTACAGTTTATTTTTTCAATGTATCTATTTATGAATTGATGCAGATACATAGCCGTGTCTATATAGACAGCAAATAGTCGACAGCGGCTTTACCTAATTGAAAGTACTTAATGCGCGATATTGTAATAAGTTTACGGCAATATTTGTTGCTTTTGTAGGTACGTAGAGTAGAGTAGGCGACTTCATTATATACAGGCCACTGAAATAGAAATGGGAAGCTGTTAATAAATTAAGTATTATAACCTTCCATTAGAAGTGCTTATGTATACAAATGTTTATAAATCATAGGACATTCGCTTAATAATTTTATAGCACCGTGCGACCTAAACCCGCACTTAGGTCACGCTTTGCGCTGTTCAAAGTAGCACATTTTTAAACGGCCTGATGTTCACTAACTTCACACCGTTGAAGAATATAGCCCTCGTTGCGAGCGTAGTACTGAACCAAAGCTAATCAGTCATACATTTTTACACCACTCACAAACTCATAGTAAGCAAGAGAAGATACGTATAACCTGTAACGTGTGGGACCGAAACGCCAATGTCTTTGGCGCCATATTTCTCCATGTTTTCATTTTGGTCTTCGTCGGACAATATTACGTGAAAACGCTATACCTAAGTTAGCGATATTAACCGTACACTGTACATTTTATTCAATTTCTAATACAATTATATAATTATTGAAACATAAGAATAGGTACTTACTTGATTTAGAAATGTTAAGTTTGTTTGTTGTTTACATAAAATGTAACCGACACATGAACTATTTTCACTGAATACACACACTTTCAATTATTATACACCATATTAAATAATAATTATAGTCTCATAGTGAATACATTTATGCACAAACCAGATCAATCACAGATTCCTATATTAAGTAGGTATTCACGTTACGATAAAGATTCGGTTACAAAATGAAGCCCTACACTATTGATATTTTTTCACTGTTTTTTAGTTGAAACCTGTTTGACTATTATTTAAACTGAACAATATTAAATCTGAAACAATATCACATTAACCAATCCACGAACAATAAATATGCATCCAAAAATGCTAATAACCTAAAAAACAAATCTAGAAGTGATACGGGTAGGTGTAAATTGTGTTTTCCCGTTCTCTAATGGTGGAATGCCAACCTACCCGCATTAAAATTTGTGTGTTTATTACTAAGAGTCAAATGAACATCTTTTCATTGCATTAATTAGAAGATTATTTTTAAATAAATTAAATGGATGGCGGGTTTATGTCGCACGTGCTATAAAATAGTATACGATACTCGCTGCACAAGTAAGTATATTAAATACACGGCGGTTAGCACCCTCGCTTCGCTCGGGCGCTAACTTCACGCCGCCGTGTATTAATATACTACTTAGACAGCTTGTATCGTAATGTACTATTCTGTGTAACTAACAAGAAACTTTCTTTCAGGTAGATAGATTTACTTGCATTAGGTAGGCACTGATACAGTAATTCACAAATTTTGTTAGAACTCTTACATTCATTGAGATATTATCTGCAGTAAAATGGCGTGTAATAATGCTAGTTTATCAGTAGTCCCCGACCGGAGTCGAGAAGACTTAATTAACCTGAAGTTTAGTGGGGACGCCGCATAAGTTCCGCCTAACGGCGAAATGCCCTCGCCGATATGAGAAAACTCCGAAACAATTGTATTTACACCCATTTACGTGTATCTAGTAACCGCCGACCATGATGTTATTGCAATAAAAAGTTTTACACCACTGAGAGTTATTTTTGGTGGTTTATACAGAGAAACGTTATGGCCGGATCAGGTTTTATACAGGTTTACAATGGATACTCGTCCACATCTCACGCAGTTTTTGAACAATTCTGATGATAGAAGAGTTATTTTATAGAAATCGAAATTACAATAAGCTTTAGAACTATGGAATTTTGGTACGGAGCCATAACAAAATTGCAAAGTTCTAGAAGCTGTTTGATCGCTTGGTAAATAAAACGGCTTCCAAAACTTAAGATTAATAGAGAACACAGGCAAAGTTCGATGAGAACAGAATACAAATGAAGTTAGAAAGATGTCTGAAGGTGAAAAAGTGTTACAGCCTCCGAAGTTTTTACTGAAAACGTTCAATTGTAACAAATGTGCATGCAAAAAAGTTTCCCCACGCAGTTCGCGAACCGTTTTGCAACTGTTATTGTTGTATTGTTATTTTTGAACGTTGATCTCGTGTGTCATGGAGGTCACCTCATTAGCAAAAAATGGTTATACATGTATAGGTACCTATCGTCAGATCGCACGCCATTTTACTTAGGTGCAGGGGCATAGTCGAATATTATTTGTACTGTTCGTAAAAACGAAGATAATATTAAATATGTCTTACGATGGGGTAGTGCCCAAACGCAATACTAGTTATTTTTATTATGTATACTCAGGTTATAAAAAAGCTGCTATACGAGCCTACTTATACTCGTATAATATTAATAGTTCGATGTAGTATTTATTTCGTCTATGTTCGCCTTCATGCGTGACGTTGCAAGTTTCCCTATTCATGTGGCCCTCGCAGGCTTCTCCATGTCTCTATGACTTTATTGGACAAAGCCCTAGAACTTGGAACTGTTTGTTTGTTATAAGCATCCTATGGTTATAATTAGGTACTAGACTAGTAGCCTACTACATGTAGCAGTGGCAAGAGTCGGTACCATGCGAAAATGAAGCAAGTCTGCTAAAATCGAAATCATGTATGAAAAATTTGCAATGTTCAAAAACCGGCATACTGCTCCGGAAGCATAGATACCTACTTACACACGCCTAGTTGTTCGTTCATGTTCATTTTACACAAAATCTGTGTATTTTGATAAATTAGCAGCATGTTTGCCTTGCGGGGTTTTCGAATTTTGAGCAGTGAAATGTTATACTTATGTAGTCATTTTATAGTTTAAGTTTAAAAGTGCCTTCTATTCAAATTGTAACCCTTAGGCAGACGTATTGTAACCTAATTAACTTACCTAACTCGTATAATATAATGTATGTACCTACTTACCTACAAAATAAAATAAAAAACCATTAGTAAATAGGCACATGGTCATGTATATTAATGGATAGCAAACTAAACCGATTGATGCTACGAAAGGGTTAATATCAAACTGCGATCAAGTTCACTTCGGCAGAAGTAGATACCTCATCATTTCCACATCGGCTTCGCAATATGAAATATTCTTTCCATTATGACGGAGTAACGTGAAAGATCTCAGTAATCTGTGTGTGTGCTCTGCAGGCGGGATGAAGAATAGCTCGGCTAGAGAATGTTTGCCTCAGCTTATTGAGTGCAAACAGCGGTCGGGGTGCAAACATCCCGCGCCCCGGAGAGCGCAATACCGATCCCGCCCTTAGAAATTATTAAAGTACAGGGGATAAAGGATACGAAGTAGTTTTTCAATTTCTCTGTTTAGTTTGCAAAGCTAGAGTATAAAAATGGTCTATATTATTTTCAAAGAGGATTCTTAGCTCATCTGTCAATGTTCCTCTAGGGCCCTGAAACTCCTGAAGCTTGGCAGTTAGGCGGGTGGGGGTTTAGTTTGGTTCTTTCGTTAGTTTGAAGCTACGTTTGTTTTCTACCGCGCAACTGTTTATGGGTTCCACATTTCAAGATGTATACTGCCAGAGTCTCCTTGTCGTACGTATTTTACATGGGCGTCTCTAAAGTCATCGCTAGTAGGTAAACAAGTTTATTTTAGGTAAGCCCTGTAGCTATACCTATACCTATAGCCCTGTACCTATCTAACTTACTATCATCTATTTTCAGATAACAAGACCATATTATATAAGATAGTCTAAACCTGAAGTAAAATAAAAAAGTTCTTACAAATACCTTGTTTGATCTATTCAGAAAATACATTTCCTTAGAAACGCTGCAAAACTAGATAGTGTGTCTGAAACGTTATTAAAATTCCATGCTACCTCCCTTTTACAACCCTTGGTAGCTTGAATTCTCATAATAATGATATGCATTTTCGAAGACCCTCTTTTTTCCTGTCCTGTGGGTATGAACTGAATGGTGTTGCCAAGTCATTGCACTATTTAGGGACGGGAAGTCAGGTGGATACACATAACATGGCGTTTTGCAGTAGGTACGATAATTATGTATATCTTATGTTGCGACTTGCGATAGTGACTAATGTAGGTTAGGTATATCTACGTATTGAGTACAGTACTTAACGAAACTTAAACGAGCGGTTGTTTGCTTTGAGAAACAGCTTATCAAATGTTTTTGATAGTAAATAAGTATAGATTAATGTATGACTAGAGGCTATCTCGCAAGTCATTTTTGACCCCGTGGCTGTTGTTCAGTGGTATTGCAATTTGTATGCCCGTCAGCACCGATGACGACGCAAAATTACAGTGACAACGAACTGATTTGATAGAGACGAAATGTAGACAACGAAATTTTTCTGCTGGTCGATGTTTCTGAGAGCAAGAAGATAGTGAAAAAAGATCACCACACTCACAGCCTTCATAAGGATTAATAAGGATAAAGAAGCTAGGAGCAAGAGACATCTGTGCGATCGATGAAACCAGAGAATCTAAAAGGCAGGAAATTCGATTAACATAGAACCGACAAGTGTGATAGCCATGCGAGGCCTCCTGCATCCGGCACATCCGGTGAGTCAATTTACGTTGATGCAAATTGAACTGACCTGCCATAGCTTTAGTCCATTAGCTGTTACATCATGCTGCAATTATAATCAGATAGAGCGAGGGTGAACCGCAAAGACCAAGCGTTTCAGTCACTTCGAATCAGCACAAAGTCAAGACCCACCTCGACCGGCGGGGTTCTATGAAGCTTTCCACTAATCCGACCGTTGCTAAACCCAAGGTCACGATAGCGACGATCATGGGAGTAGGTAAAAAAAAAATACGCTTGTGCGGTGTAAAGCGACAAGTGCTCAGCCGGCCATCGAACCGGGCCTGCCCGGCCGGTTCTGTGCGGGGACCTACTACGAGCCAACTTCGATATCGTGTAATTCCGTAAGACGGACAGCGCAAACGAAAATAAATAACACGCTCGTTTTTCCGCGTTGACGCGTGCGTATTGAAGTACTTACCTACATAATTGAATATGGAAATGAAAATTGAGCAACGTTATTTATTATTTCCCGATATTGTAATATTATTAAAACACAAATTAATGGTCGTAATTAATCTAATATGAGTTCCTATTCAAATGGCTTGAGGGATCAAACTTTGCATATAATTGCGGGATTTGTATTTTTAACTTATTCCTTAATATGAGGGAATGGAAAACGATTCAATGTGTTACGGTCTAATACCAAAATTTTAATGCGATTTAGTTTTGTTGCTAAACAACAAAAAACTATGTAATCATGCAATTCATGCGCTGCTGGTTTCGTGCACTGAAACGACATTCAATTACCAGCGTGTGAAACAACAACTCGATCGTCTATTTTGAAATGTATGTAGGTATGTACGTAGCATCATGCACGCACGACATGGTTTATCCGTTTCATAAATATCGTAAATATCGCGAGTTGCAATAGAACTGCAAAACTGACGGCGTAGTCGCAATGCAGTAGTAAACCGCCGCTGATAAAATTACGCTACTTTGCGTTCAACGATAGTTTCCAAAGTTCCTATACCAGCAAAGCAAACTCAATTATTAATCATAACATGCGCGCCGGTCTCGAGCCTTAACGTTGCAATGAAATTAATAAAAACAAACTTGCATTTTTCGTTGGGTTTTCCTCCGAGGTGAGAAAAAATTAAAGCCGGTTTCGAGTTTCAAAAGCTTCTAGCTTTGTCGTCTGGTTTCGGAGTACCCCATCCGGCAGGTCGCATCCGTCTCTTGGCATCAACTGCAATTATGTAACGGACACTACGCCACTCGGACAAGCTTCTGCTTTTAGTTAATTAGAACTTTTTAGGGATCCGCACCAAAATGGACGCGGAATGACACGAGTTTGCGGCGACTTTCCTAACGAGACTTTCTTTTTTCCGTGTTTCTGTTCTAGGAATTAAGCTGGACTCGTCATTTGAGAGCAGGCATGAATGAAAAAGTTGTACCCACCTAATGCTCACTTAGGTGAGGCTTCGTAAACTTACGGTAAGCCGGTGATGATGGAAAAACTTGTGTAAGTTAGTTACGGAGTTAGCTAGATAGATGGTATGTCTTCGCTGAAACTATACAATACCACCGTTATTGTACCAAGATTTATATATTCATAGTCGAAAATTAAGTGCAAATAGTGTGTGTTGGCATTCCATCCCATATTCCAAAGCCAGAAACACCTCACAAATAAAACATCAACGTGATTTATGCGAAGAGTGTGTGCGGTAAAACATCGCGTTTCGTTTTCGCAAAGATTGCTCTCGAACACGTCTGCGAACGTTATGCGGAGGGTGAAACAACCATTTGTAGGCGCCAAGTGTTTACAGAAGAGTCGGTGTGGCATCGCTAATGAGGGAATCGGTGAAAGTGCCCGTGTGGGAGCAACCGCAGAAGCCGCAGCCTTGCATACTCACCTTTGAGCTCACTGCCTCCACTCGACCCGCCCTCTTGTTATTTCGTACATGTTTGCTGTGTTACTCCAACTTACTCTATCTCCAACCTCGCTGGTCGTTGCGACTAATCTGTACGGACAATATATGGAAGCGCAGTCTCCGTATTGTCGAGATAACTCGACTTGCTATGCAAAGCAGATATTTTATACTACTTAGAATATTTTTAGTAGCCCCAAAAGAAAAAGGTGTGCAAATTAGTACTTAGTATATTTATAGGAACATTTTCAAACCCTACATTGAATTTTAATCAGGCAGAGAACTACGATAGTAGGTAAGTATATACGCACAAAGTCAATCATTAGTCTTTCATACCGAATAGATAACATGATATGGTTATGTAGATGCGATTCACGTAGCATTGTATTGGTTTAATATTGGGTAACAACAATAGATTTAATCGGTGTATTATTACTGGATAACCCATTTAGACGAATACAGCCTACAATTATTCAAAAGTAAGTGGACGCCGCATTAGAGACATGCATGCGACGCTAGTAGGTCAAGGGGCGTGGCGCGTGTCGCTTCCAAACGTGGACACCATATTTCGTCCTTATACTGTCCAAGCAGAGTCCAATGCAGGCAATGGACATTTGGCTGAAATTATGGCCAGTCCACGTCATTCGCGTTGTGCTTACGAGAATCCCTCTCGCATAGCTAATCTTTGCTCCTGCGTTGCGCTTGATTCCCCCACTACAAGCAAACTAATGGAACACGGTAAAACCTTCACCATTCTTGCGGTTTCTAGATCCAACATGGTTCTTATTCAAATGCAATAAAAGCCATTTTGCCAAGAGTATTCTGTAGACGAGAGTACCGAAGTACACGGAATAGCTATGAGGTGTAACATACGTCATTCACATACTTTTATTCCATCTACATTTACAAATAGCTTTTGTGCTTTTGGCCGCGGGCGCCCGTGACCGGCGTACGTGTGTGAGAAGATTGATGAGTGTAAAAGAAATGAGAGAGATATAATGTAAAATACGAGTAAATGATGCTCTGTATTTAATTGTTTATATGGCCTGTGAGAGAGATGGTATACCTATCAATTAAAGTAAGCTCGCGTTGATGTCTTTTGGTAGCGAAAAGTGTCGTTTTAAATGACCTTATGAAATTTACTGTAATATACCTAACACTATAATTGTAATTTTTTTTTTCAAAATAAGTCTTTTTGTAATTAAGTAGGTAGGTTAGTATTTTGTTTAATAATTAAATTGTGGATTCTGAATAAAATAACCAGGGAGTACCTATTTAAATACTATTCCTAGTAAGCATTAAAATGCATATTATTTAGGACAAACGTTATACACCTACTTGTGAAGTTTATTCCCCGATATGGACATTTTTGGATAAAAAAAATTGTAGGTGCCGTTGGGTAATTATAGATCATTGCTTTTTTATTATTCTACCTACTCATTATTCAGGTCAAAGTAAAAAGATGTGAGCTGGGACATCACTCTTGGCGGTCCAGGCCATACCAGTAGCGGCAGTAGATAGTTATAGAAAACATAAATTTTGACTTATGCTGAAGCTCAATAATCCTGTAATTTATTTCACTTTCCCACAATTACCACGACAATAGAACAGCTTGTTGTTATTAGGTCAATCACACACGTTCAATAAAAGTAGCAGGAATTTTAATCCGTCCGGCGAGGATCGAGGCAGCGACTGTAGGCATTAGGTTTAAGTTCGTTCGTAGGAGCTACGGAGCAAATATTTGTTCCTCGATCGTACCTCCATGCGATTCTTGACACTGCGGATCGATAAGGCTTTGCTCTGAGCATTTCAGCACACGTCCCACTCATGCTATAAAAAGACAACGCGAGTTTGTCTGGCAAGAAAATGGCATAACGTTAATTTCATTCATAGATTGAGATGGAGCAATCGACCGTTAGCTTCATGGCCTTAATGGTGTAGTCTTATCCGAAATAGGTAGTGTGTGCCTAACAGCCTAAGTGTATCCTTCATTCGCCCCCGCTGTCTGTAGCTAGCTACCCTACGCCCGGGCTACCCCAGCTTTGGCCCAGTTTCGCGGAGACTATCAGCCAGTCGTTTATTATACATTTTCCGCGCGATCGCCTTTCTCGACATTTTTAAGTGCTTTCCAACACATCGTTTTGCAGACTTACTTTCAAAGTAGTTTATACGACATTTTAATAAAATATTGTATTTACTGTAATATTGATGAACACGTAGGTATTACGACTAAGTAATATATGACAAAACTAGAATTAAAATGCATGTCGGTCGATATACAGACAAACAGATGTTAGTTTCTAAATATTTGCTTCACAGTATTATATTTTACTTGATAATTACGATCCTATTGAATGCTAACTTCAAAAATGTTAGGGACGTTTTTAAAATGTAAATGCATGTCAACTGCACACAAATGACAAACCCCATTTTCTCTGTATATTATAGACTCCAAAATTCTAAATTCGTTCTACACTCCCCAACCTCCCAAGGTTAATCATCGTTTCGTATTTCTTATACTCATCGTAAGTGCATTCTTGTGCCTCCAACGGACCTCTACCATTCAACTTTAAAACTAGATTCTAATTGACTGACACCCACACACGGCCGTGCGATGCGCGGACCCGTGAATGGACTCGCCCCTCTCTCCCGACATGCATCGTGTAAAAAGAATTCTCAGTTCTAGTTCCTAAACCAATATTTAATGCTCAGAAAAGTAGTATGTAAATGACATCAGCAAACAAGAGAAGAAAGACCCAGTTTATTTGATTTTCTCACGTTACCCATCTCTAGCGTACATTCAAAGGCTTCAAAGACAAAAAAATGTACTATATTTTGCACCGAATGGCGCTAAAGAACCGTTTGACTGATTGATTTATGTTTCTTGTATAAATAAAAAGGGAAGGAGACAACAAAGGCTTGGTTTCTATCGATTTTCCTACAAGAATAGCATGGCGTCATCTCCCGCCATGAATTTCAAAGAGCGGTTTTTATATTCTACCTGCGTAATGAGAACACACCCATTCCTACATCAATCAACCCTCGTGTCTATTCATGTATTTGAATGAGGCCGGCGAGGACACTGTACAATACACAATAATAATGTGCGGAGTGGGCCCACGGCCATGGGAAAAGCACCGGACCTTTAACTTTACGACGCCTACCTACATGCTTGGCTCGGCGGTTAAGTCGTCCATAACAAACATTGCAAAATTAGCAGCCCGACTCGCGGGAACCCTTCCTGACCCGCAAAATTTATTTTACCTTAAGGCACATGATTGCAGACCACCCCAACATCCTATTCACATTTAATCGTAAAAGGGCTACCTTTTTAAATAATAGACCGCGGCTTTGGTTCTATTGTGTGAGATACTGAGATAGCGGTAGTTTTGTAAGTTTGTATTGCCTACAATAGAGAATTTCTTTCATAATACAAGTTGATCAATCAATTTTCAGCATCAATAGATGTTTTAAAGACTACGTGAATATACTAAAATAAGTGTGAAACTTGAACCTCTCAATATAAGAAATATAATATTATAATAAGTATTCATTAATACATTCCCATATCTATGTCAAGAGCCATAAACAGTCGAGCAAGCACAGGTGTCCACTTATGCACGGGACTGTTAATATATCAGTAATTCAACCAAAAGCATCTCTACTGCATCCATAATTAATCAACGGATGTACAGAAGCGTAGCTTTATTTTATAACCATCTGCTTTTTGATTGTGCAATCTCTTTATCAACCGTTCCGTTTACAGTCCACCGTAGCACTGTACTTAATCACCATTAGGTAGGTCGCCAACCTCATCTAAGCTGTTCAAAGATATGAAACGTTTTTAATATAAAAAATCGTCGGTGTACGCGAAACAATGCACATTCGTAATAATATATTTCTCAGCCGTCGCATTACCGTGAGAAATCGAGGGCGAAGCTGAATAGATCTCTCCGCGGCAGACCCGCTGCCGACCGAAAAGAAAGTGATCTATCTTACTTAATCCATCGTATACCTGCACTGCCATCATGAGCATTTCGCAAGTCTTGCAGACCATTTCAAGAATTGAACTGGAACGATTCAAATTGAACAAAGAGAACGGATTTATTCAGATTTTTAATGTTACGGTGACATTCAACATTTTAACTTTATTAGGGTTAGAATTTGTTACTTTTATCCAAATTTAGGGTATGATAAAGCTGGGAAAAATAATATATTTTATAGGAAAGTATGATTTATGTAGGGATAGATAGATAGGGCTTTGCGCTCGCATAGTGAGTAGTAAGTATTTCCGTATCTAACAGAGATACTTGAGTACCTACATAATTATTATGTAAAAATGTTTTGTAAGTTAGATATTATGTAAAAAAAACATCTTACCGACTACTGGTTGGGGTGGGTTTTGGTATTGATTATGAACATTTTCCAGTTTCATACATTTTGTGATGTCGTTCTTTGCTTTTACACAACTCTAACATTCTTAGCGAAATAAAAAGAAGGTGTTGCACCTAAGTAGCTGATATTTTTATAGCTTAGGTATAGGTATAAATTAAACCCCTTATATTAGGTATTATGATTTAATTGATTTATGATAACTTATAGAATGCCTTTTTATTTTTTACCATATATCTACCTAATTACGATGGTAGGTAATACATAACTTATGCGGAACTTGATAAATATCTATGCGAAAAGGATGTAAGACGTGATATTCGTTCGTACATTTAATTAATTTCCTCATTGTTTCATGGCCATAGTCATGCTCAAAAATGTTTTTGAAATTATCATCAGATGATCTGTTTTAACAGCAGGAACGTTATGTCGACGGTGCGTGCGGTGTAGGTACTCGTATCTTCATGAGATAAAGGAGTTGGACGAGTTTTAGCACTACTTGCACATGGAGACTTTAGATATCTGGTTATGGTGCCAAAAAAATCCTGCGGTTCAAGATATTATTACCGAGCACTATAGGTACTCCACTTCACGAGCGAAGCCTTCCAAGTCATGATGGATTAATAAGCTAAGTGCGTGACTGAAACATTTTACTTCGGTGAAACAAAACGCCGAGGCAAGACTAATAGTAAATCGATAAGTGGAAGGGTTGCAGCACCTACCTTATTGCATGGGCCGCGAACGCTCGATCCCTGTTTATGAAATCGTTCCCGGGTCCGCAGTAGTTAAAATTGCCGCATTCCACTGTAGACGGGCGTGAGACCGGCGCAGCTTCCCTGCCCGGACCGGTTGCGGGGACGCCGGGGACCGCTCGGTCCTATCTTATCACATAAACATGGACTAAAACACTGAGGGGAAGGCGTCCGTGTGCGAAATCATTGTTATTTCATAGAGTACGAGAGCGAGCAATGCGTCAGGTGGGGCGAGAGACGGGCGCAGGTACGGCGGGCTCCGAGACGCGCAGGGGACTGCCGCGAGGCGACGCCAGCGCCCCGCGCGCACGCGCCCCGCTCCTCAGGTCCACGCCGAAGCCCGAAGCCTCGTTCACACACATCGACTGGCGAGACGAGCCCGCCCCTGCTGGCCGATGCAGTCCAGTAACTTATTTAAACTCGAACCCTTCGAACAGGAAACGGGGCACTTGGCACCCGAACCCCGATATGATTTCGCGTGATCACGTTTAATGACCGGGGGTGCGAGACCGCGAGTGTGACCCACTTACAGATCCGCTCAAATATTTGAGCATATGGGAGTGGCACCGCACCTAGATTGAACAATATGTCTCGGAGGTACATTGTTCCCAGACTTAGGTAGGTACTATACGGAGACATATTGTAGGAGATTGTTTGAGGCTCGCATGACACACTTCGCACGTTGCCAGCTGGGTGCCGGCTAAGCTAAGGGTCAACTGTTCAATCCCTGATTAAAATCTGATGGGTACAGTAGTAACTTATCAAATAACTGTTGTGTAACGAATCAAACATTCAGCCAAGACAAAAATACTTGAGTAGGTGTACCTACCTACCCTCACCTCTTTCCAGCTGTTATACGTACACCTATCCTAATGGTGCTTAAATTTTAAATGAGATGTTACGTAGGTTGCTTCGCGTTGAGGGAAATGTTTGCATAATTAATTTAGTGATGAGTTTTATTTATTTAACAAGGGTACATTATAATTTTCTATAAAGGGAAGTTTCCCTGTCTAACTCTAATACTTAACTTTCCGTTACGAGAGATACGTAGGTCCCGTGTAAAACTATGCGCCATGCAACGTAGTATGTCTACGCTTTACCCCGAAGAAGATTTGCTTCGTTCATCCTTTTCCCACTAACTTCTAATAGGCGGCTTTACCCTTTAACACAGACACATACTCGTAGTAGTATACACGTACAAGGTGTACAACAAGTAAGCATATTCGTTTTCATGCTTTTATCTACCATTTATTTGTACCAAACTATTGTAAGATTTCATTTTCGATCCACGAGTATACATATAGGTATATAAATCTACACACACAGTAGCTGGGTCTAACAAGATCCTCAAAGAGTTTGTTGAGCGAACGTTGACTGTTCAAACTCAAACCTTCAGTTATTATGTTGTAGTCCGTGGCAGGACCACTTCTATATTTTATCATGTAACAAGTTACTGTAATAGAATGTATATTATTATCGCAGTATAAAATAGGGAAAGTGTAGGTAATATACCTACCTAGTTAGTTTCCAGGAAAATAACAATTCAAAGTGGTCCTGCCATAGAGCATACTCCCCAGCACAACCACCTTGAAATAACGGTTAAATATGACGCAGATTAATGATTGAGTAATGGCATGAACCGATGTTCGACTCGAGTAGGTTACCAACCGTCACATTGAGAAGCGCATATTGTTACGCATAGCAAACTCCACCTACCTGCATGTAACTAGTTCGGGGTCTGAGTCAGTCAGGGGCGGATCCAGGATTTCATTTTGGGGGGGGCTATTTTGACAAGGTTCGAAGGTTAAAATCACAAGGGAACAAAAAAAGAAGTTAATTACCTTGTATGTTTACAAAATAAAGTTTACACGCCTAGTGCCGCTTTTAGCAAACCTATCAATAATTTTGTCAACATCAACTCGGACATCCCTGTGGATGTGTAGTAGTGCAAGCCTGCACAGTGCACAGCCGCTCTTCCCCCTTGTCCGCGTAGGTACGTACGCAGTGCCGTCAATAGCCTTTTCTGCGCCCTGTGCGAGCTTCTATAACAGCGCCCTTGTTTTTTTTAGATATTATAGGTACCCTAGCTAGAGCATTGCTATGTATAGGCCTACTCAGTGGCGTAGCTTGAGTCACTGTCGCCCGGAGCGGAGTTATAATTTGCGGCCCTTTTGTTAAAATTATAATGTTGGTGTTATTGAGCAAAAAAGTAACGAAATGAAAAAAACTTAGCGAAATAAATTTATTTCGAAACACATTATCATTCCTCTCTAATTGTATGTACTATCAGATCTAGTTTTACATTTAGGCTAAAATAAAAAGTAAACAACATACATCCAGCACACTAAACGCGAAAATTTGAAGGGGTATTTATCAGTGTGCTGAATGAAATATAAATCCAAATAAAAATGCGCGAGCGTAGTGAGCGCTGAAAATTTTTTGGGTATTTATCAGTGTGCTGAATGAAAAACAATTTAAAGTATAAATGCGCGAGCGTAGCGAGCGCTGCAATTTTTTTGGGGTATTTATCAGTGTGCCGAATGAAATACAAAACCAAATAGAAATGCGCGAGCATAGCGAGCGCTGAAATTTTTTTGGGAATTTATCAGTGTGCTGAATGAAAAACAATTTCAAATATAAATGCGCGAGCGTAGCGAGCGCTGAAATTTTTTTGGGGTATTTATCAGTGTGCCGAATGAAATACAAAACCAAATAGAAATGCGCGAGCATAGCGAGCGCTGAAATTTTTTTGGGAATTTATTAGTGTGCTGAATGAAAAACAATTTCAAATATAAATGCGCGAGCGTAGCGAGCGCTGAAATTTTTTTGGGGTATTTATCAGTGTGCCGAATGCAATACAAAACCAAATAGAAATGCGCGAGCATAGCGAGCGCTGAAATTTTTTGGGGATTTATCAGTGTGCTGAATGAAAAACAATTTCAAGTATAAATGCGCGAGCGTAGCGAGCGCTGAAATTTTTTTGGGGTATTTATCAGTGTGCTGAATGAAATATAATTCCAAATAGAAATGCGCGAGCGTAGGAGCGCTGAAAATTTTTTGGGGTATTTATCAGGAGCAAACCGAAAAAATAATAGTCTAGCTGGTCTGGCCATTTAATTCTTGCGCTCCCCAGAGTCTACGCCGTGTGCCTGGGCACCGGTGGCACCGCCCTATTTACGGCACTGTACGTATGCAGCCATGTTTTTAAGCGGCGTAAAGTGGAAAAGGACCTTTCGGAAGTGGCAACTCTCACTGGCAATGTAGCTAAAATAATGATGTATTAGCGTTCTAATTGCAGGGCAGCGGGCCGAGCGCCGCGTCCGCGTGCTTGGACACCGTCGCGTCATTTCTATTATTACCTACTAACTTCATTCTTTATTTTAGTTTATAATAAAGACATTCCGCATTTTCGACTTCACTTCATGAGCGAGTAGGTATGTATGCTGTGTAAAAAAAGTACACCTGAAGATGAGTCGAAAATTTGATGTTATTCCTGGGTCTTCTGGGGGGGGCCATGGCCCCCATGGCCCCCCCCCCTGTATCCGCCACTGCGAGTCTGAACTTCATTCATTTGGGTTGAAGTGAAGATAAGGGATCTTGTAGGAAATACAAACATGCCCTTTGAACAAGGTGATAATGCGGACCTAAGAAAACACCACTTTGCATAAACCTAAGTGGGCTCTTTAGAACGTTCAAGCTGACTATGTAGTTATAGGGAATTTGGGACATAGATAGACACTTAGTTATGTAAGTAGGTACCTATTTATTATATTATACTACTTAATATCTCCTTATTGACACCAATATATATAAAAAACATAAAATAAAAACTTAATAAATAGATGCAATCGGCGGACTTATCGCTTATAGCGACTCTACCAGCAAACCTTTGACTGGACAGAATCGAAAGCAGGTAAATAAATAATGTGCTTAATTTATGTGGGTAGGTGTATAAAATATTATTATTATTTTATTTATGGCTTCGCAAGGTTTTAGCATATAGCCAGTGTCAAGTATTTTATTAGGTATATTTATATAACCTAACCTAACCTAATAAAATACGTGAAATTAAGAAATACTTACTTATAAGTATTTCTTAATTTCACATTAAGAAAGTCACAGCAATATAGCAATCGTGGTCAAGTAGTCAAGTCAATTATTTACAACGTCAAAGTCACGATTCAGTAAAGTAGTGGATGCTTTACTGAAACTTCCTGGGAGTTTTGGAAAAAATGCGAAATGACACGTTTTTTGAGTTCGCCTACACTCGTGTACGTTAACGAACACTTAATGATTAATATTCCACCAATATTACACATTAACACTCGAAGAAACATAAGTTTTAGAAAAAAATATAAAACCAACAACGTCTCACTATCGGATTCCCGCCAAAACTCTATAAATAATAATAATTATTGTATCGTTGCGCTGTGACGTTGCGTTTTGTTTGCCATTGCAACGTTTTTTAACGTTAACGTCAACGTTAACGTTATCGTAAGGTATTACCTAGGTATTTATTCCCTCTATGCTACGAGTAGCATGCAGCTCCTAGGTAGGTGGTATACATGGAAAAAGGCGTGCAAAAAGTTACTTGTAGGAGTTTTGGTGGGAATCCGATAGTGAGACTTTATTGGTTTTGTATTTTTTTCTCAAACAGGTGTTGCTTCGAGTGTTAATGTGGAATATTAGTCATTGAGTGTTCGTTAACGTGCACGAGTGTGGGCAAATGCTATAAATCCAAAAAGCGTGTCACTTCGCATTTTTTCCAAAACTCACAAGAAGTTTCAGTTAAACATTCTCCCATAGATGCACTACCTTTAGAAGCATCCACCACATTACTGAATCGTGACTTTGACTATGTAAATAATTGACTTGACTGCTGCGAAATAACTTCACACTGGCTAAATTCACAAACCTTGCAAAGTCATAACTAAAACAATAAAAAAATATCTCGTGTCACATTAATAAATTGTAACTGTCAATATCAGTATAATGTCTCATGCTGCATGCTGGTGTCAATAGTGTCAAATGTGTCAATCACATCACCTCAACCTCAATTTGATTGATTTGTTGTCAGTGTGACTGTTTTCGCTATATTTTAATACATTTTTAGTATTTTTTAAGGCGTTTTTCGAACATCAGTATTTTTATGGGTATATTGGCTAAACTCGGTATTTTTTAGATAAGATCAGTATTTTTTGGGTATATTTTGGATAAAAGTATGATAGCACCGTCAAGTTGACTTTGGTATTTGGCGGAAATCCGAAAGTAGGACGTTGCTTTTTTTTTCTCAGACTTGTGTTTCTTCGAGTGTTAATGTGTAACATTGGTGGAATATTAATCATTGAGTATTCATTGACGTGCAAGAGTATGGGTAAATGATATGCCTAGACCCAAAATCTTTACTGAATCTGACTATGACTGTAACACCCAAAAGACTCATTTTTTCTACAAAAAGCTTTTTTTCCAAAAGTCCCAGGAAGTTTCCGTAAAGCATCCACTACTTTAATGAATCTTGACTATGACTGTCAATTGACTTGGCCACGAGCATTGCTATAGAATGCTATGAATTTATACCTACTATTGTGTAATAGAAATACTTGAAATATCTGCATAGGTATTTGACACTGGCTAAATCCACAATCTGTGCGAAGCCAAAACTAAAAATAAAATAATTTACCTACCTACATCAGCTTCAACTCTTTTTGGTTGGAACAATATTCATGAGTGAGTGAATAAAGCTGGAAGTGGAGAACGGGTGGACCGATTTTCACGATATTTGCTTTGTTAGATTCGTCTCCGTTCCGAATAGCAGATTAATGTTTAAAACATGGGAAAAATGTACTTAACAGATAGGCAATTGATAATTATTTTTCTCATACTTTGTATATAACAGCTTGTTGTACATAATGATGATTAAAAAGTACATACAAGTTTTCTTAAATCAGTATTTTTATTGGTCTTTTGCCCCGTGGAAGTCGGTATTTTTCAGTATTTTTTCGACGTTGCCTCGGCATTTTTGTAAAATTTAATATGGTCACACTGTTTGTTGTTATTTGGTTGAGTTGTTGTGTTTTGTTACCTAGCGTAGCGTTTGTATTCTCTTTGTTGTTACCTATACTTTTGTTTGTTGATAGATCACAAGAATTTAACACTTTACACATTTAAAATTTAACTATGTTTGTATGTAAGTATAGTATTTGGTTTTAATTAATAATGGAATTTCAATTCTGAAAAGTACCTATCTAAATTATTGTTAGGTACTCATACTATTCTAAGGGGGGCGTTCAAAAACCCCAAACATGTCGAAGCAAGAAGTTATGTTTCACCCTATCATCAGTTCAATACAGCGTATAGCGCTGTACGAAACTAAAGCGGTAAGTAGCCTGATATTCCTTCTCCACAATAAACTAAAAGGCTCCGGAAAAATCTTTCAACAACCGCACAAGTAAAATCTAAGCAATTGCCCAATAACTCTTCTACTTCCTCATTTTATAATCCACTTTTCCTCTCATTCACATTTATTTATAAGTTCCGTTTCACTCACCACCTCAGACTACCTTGCACATACCGGACCACACAAGACAAAAACTCCAAAATTTTAATACATTTTCCAGTGAGGTGTAATAAATCTTAACTTTTTTCTTCAGAGATTCTACCTAATAGGTTCAAATAACACTCAGACAAGGTTCAGAGTCCTCAAAATAGACAGGACAGATCCTCGCGAGCTGATCCTTGTGGACGACAAGGTTGAGTACAACAAGCAAGAGATACATCAGCTCCTGAATATGATTGGCTTCGGGAACCGAGCAGGCAGAACAGGGTTTAACAAACTGGTATCTGCTTTTGGTATTGTTGGTAATATTCAGTCTTATAGCACCTACACATTGTATTTAAGAACCCTGCAAATCAGTAATTATAATTTTGTTCTTGTTTCAGGGTTCATTAGATTCCTTGAAGGGTACTACATAATTCTAGTTCGGAAGAGAAGAAAAATAGCGGCGATTGGTTCACAATCCATTTACAAAATAGAAGATACAGCAACAATATACATACCAAATGAGAGTAACAAACCTCCGCATCCCGATGAACAGCGATACTTGAAAATGTTCTTGGCCATTGATTTATCAACTAACTTCTATTATAGCTACAGCTATGACATCACACATACTCTCCAAATGAACATGGCTCCTCCAAGGAAACTGGCACCAGCTTTGTTTCCCAAGCCAGTCACAGCGGCAGTGTACCAGTCTAATTTGAACACAAAGACGGAGGAAGAGAATAAGTGCAACTGTCATACAGTTGATGATGATGATGAAGACATTTTCGAGACATGGAAAAAGCAGTTGCAGCAGAGAAAAGAAAAGACTGGGTAAAATGCATAATCAGTATGAATATGACTATAAGCTTAATATTTCTGCACTTTACTGGTTGAGTTTATGATATCCTGCCTGCAAACATTAAAATAAGTAATTATCATTTTACTGTAAAGTGTCTAAATCCCAGTTTAAACCATTATTTTGCCAACATTACTTTCACATTAAAAAAAGACGTAATAATTTTTCCTGATTCATATAAGTGTAGGACTTTTAAGATAGAGAGCTGCTGGAATCTCAATTTACACACAGAGTATGATTTTCCAGGAAAAGCCAGAGACTAGACTTTGGTGTCAGAACAGTACCGGAGTGGCGATTTGTATGGAACAGTCATCTCCTCTCCCCAGTACATTCAGACTTACACCCAGACTGGATCCTCTACATTGTTCATGGTTTCGTGGAACAGAGTAACCTGAACATATTCGGAAGACCGATTTACTTGACCCTTGTAGCTAGAAGGAGTAATAGATATGCAGGGACAAGGTTCTTGAAGAGAGGAGCAAATATGCATGGTGATGTGGCTAATGAAGTGGAGACTGAGCAGATTGTGCATGATTCAATGGTGTCGTCCTTTGCTGCTGGCAGGTAAATTAATTCTTATAATGTAATTATCATTTTAAAGGACTAGTCTAGGAGCCTATTACCCTAGTAATTGTGAAAGAATAAACTGTCTACTCTTCCCTTTTCAGGTTCAGTTCATTTGTGCAATTGAGAGGTTCAATCCCTTACTACTGGTCACAGGATGTAGTCAAAATGGTGCCGAAGCCAGCCATTTCAATAGACCTGAGCGATCCATTTGCGGAGATTCCCGGCAAACATCTGAACAATTTAATGAGACGATACGGGTCCCCGATCATGTTTCTCAATTTGGTTAAGAAAAGAGAGAAGAAAAAGCATGAGTCGCTGTTAACTGACGTGATCAGCAGCTCTATAAAGTACCTGAATCAGTTCTTACCACCGGAACATTGTGTGCAGTATTACCATTTGGACATGGCTAGGAAGAATAAAGGAGCTGATGCTAAAGTATTAGACAAGTATGTTAGACATTATTTTTAAACATCACACAGTCATACATTGTTCCTGCCCAACCCCTCACTAGGATCCCCTGTCTAGGATATCAGAAACAACAAGGACAATGGACCCACAAACATCTTTGTGCACAGAAATCTACACGTAACCAAATAAGCCATGAAGGCCAGAAACTATACGTCACTACCCTGAAAAGTTTCAAGCATTTTTCCCATCGTCAACAATCGTCATCTATTGATGCTAGCATAACTAGTGTGTACCTTAAAATGACCTCACTCATCTGAACCCCCTGAACACCTAGTTAACTGACCAACCGATAAGTCTACCGTTGTCTCTATCTGACACTGAATAAATGACAAAGACATCAATGCACTTATGGTGGTTCAAAGTAAACCTAGGGCTCAGACACCGGGCATGGTTTATCCTTCAGGTTGTCGGCCATAGCTCGCACCGTGGTACGTAAGACGGGCATATTCCTGAGCGCGGCGGGGTACGGCGAGCCGGCGGGCGCGGCGGGCCACCAGGCGGGCCGCCTGCAGACTGGGCTCGCGCGCGTCAACTGCGTCGACTGCCTCGACAGGACCAACACGGCACAGTTCGCCATTGGCAAGTGTGTCTTGGCTTACCAGGTGGGTTATCTGATGATCTTACCGAGTCTTATTATTCATAGACACAAAGCCTTAGAAAAAAAGCGATGCAACTTGATGCAAATTGGTTCAATATCTAATCAAGTATTAATTGTAGTTTGTGTAGAAATGACATAATTATGCCTCCGATTATAATCTACTCGCCATTTTGTATAAGTCAATCCTAAGTCTGTGTGGAATAAGCCTTTTTAATAAGCGATACGGCTGCCCCTTGTGCTACCTTATGTTCACCTTTGTTTGTTTTACTGTATTGTGTTTCTATTTGGTGTAGGTAAAGTCTTATGTTCTCTCAATTTCAGCTCTACGCACTTGGCCTTATTGGTAGTCCTAACATAGAATTTGATTCCGACTGTGCAAGGCTGCTGGAGGGCTTATACGAAGATCATGGTGATACTCTGGCATTGCAGTATGGGGGATCTCAACTAGTGCACAGGTATATAACAAGTACATATTATCTCCATTACAAATGTAACATAGTGAGGTTTAACTAGGGTGTTCCGTCAGTGGTACTTGAGAGCGAGTCGATATCTAGGCTTAGCATTTGAACAACCCGCGACTACATCATCATTCACTGAACTAACACCAGATGAGATATTCGAGCCTTATTGTATATAATTATCGATTTTTAAATTTTTGAATTGCATAATTACTAACTTATTCATTGTGTACACTTAGTACTTACTACTATTTGTATTTGTGATTTATTTTATCTTCATAATTGCTTTATAACTGCTCATTGGCCAAAAATATGAGTAATTTGCCTTAGGGTATTCGTAAATGATATGGATCTATACTACTCAAAATAAGGAAACATATCTACGATTATAAAAACATTATAAAATATATATAAGATTAGAAAAAGATTAGAAAAAGGAATGAGAATAAAAAAAATGTATCTTTCTCAATAACAATTGCTGTACTATCAGATAATCACGGTTCAACTTTTAGGATAAAAACGTACCGCAAGACGGCGCCTTGGTCGTCGCACGGCAACGACATAATGCAGACCCTCAGCCGATACTACTCCAACACCTTCTCCGACGCGGAGAAGCAGAACACCATGAACCTCTTCCTGGGGCTGTTCGTGCCGGACGGCGCGAAACCACCCATCTGGGAGTACCAGAACGATTACTACCTCCACCATCCAGAGGCCATGGTCTACATCCCCACTCGCAGGTTTGCAATGGCAGTTCTAAACTTGAAACTGGCAGGCGCAAATCGTGCGAAGCCAAAACAATATTTTTTTAATAGTGAGGCAAGCGAGCTCATTGCAGCCCGTCTGATGGTACACGGTTACCGCCGACCGTAATATTAGACAAATCATGTCTAAATTCGTGCGTAGAATATCTTGCTTTTTTAGGTCGGTTTCGTCATCAGTTTTACGATGACCACCTTTTGTAACATCTTATTGGTCCCTCCATCTTATCCCTATTTAAAAATATCTTTGATCACTTATTTATCGATTGGATGTCGTACCTACGAAGACGTAACGTAAATGCATAGAAAAAGATGCCTCTCTTTTCAAACCGCAACGGATGAACGGATTTTCATGACATTTCTTACATAGAGATTAGAAGTCTTGGAATAGAAAACAGGATAGTTTTCATCCCGTAAAATTTAACGGTTCCTGTGGGATAATAACGCGAGTGAGAACGCGGGGCGCAGCTAGTATTTCCATAATTATGTTAATTTAATTTGACAGATCTCTCACAAAATGGTGGGACGACGACGTGGTCCGCCACCTGCCGTATCCGTGCAACGAGATGCGGAAGCTGTGCTGCGAGATCATCGGCATGCAGGGAGACGCGGCGCTAGAGATGGTCGACCCTTACCATGACTACAACAGGCCTTTCGAGTACACATCATTTTCGGAGTGCTTCGAGTTCGTTGTAAGTCGATGTCAATACGATAATGGCCATATCTAAATGGCACACGCGTGGATGTACGCAGATGGGCAATGTCACGGCGCAGTGGAGCGGTGGTCACTTCACTGAAACCTCCTGAGAGTTAGAGGGAAGAGGAAATTATATGTTTCAAAAACAAAATCAATAACAAACTAGATGACGCATTTTCAGTTTCCCTCATAAACTAAGAGTTATGGAGTGAACGGGAAATTACGACGTTTTTGTGGCTGTATTATTTGGGCACAACTCCACCACTGTTACACAAACCAACAAGTTTAAGAAAAAAAAAACAAAAAAAAAACCACTCAACTACGGCACATTTTCCAATAAGGTTTCCGGCTAAAACTGGATGTGATCGTTCCAGATGTGCCACACACTCCGCGACCTGGCTCCCACCTTCTCGGAGAGCTTCAGTCCGTTCGTGGTGCGCGGGCGCCCCGCCCCCGGCGCGGGCGGGGGCGGCGGCGGGGGCGGGGGCGGCAAGGGACCCGCCTCCAAGAACCCGGTCATCAGCGGCCGCTCCAGCAACACCAGCAACAACTCTAGCGAGTATGTGCCGTAACACGGGGTGAATAGGAACCACAAAAAATGGGACGTGTTGTACGTGAATATTCAGCAAATCTCGATACGCACGCAGCAACATAACCTCAAAAGTCAAAATGGCGGCACTTCCCCCTCCAC
Organism: Hylaea fasciaria; assembly: GCA_905147375.1. NCBI lineage: Eukaryota > Metazoa > Arthropoda > Insecta > Lepidoptera > Geometridae > Hylaea > Hylaea fasciaria. The sequence continues at coordinate 7,941,833 of LR990201.1, forward strand.
CGGAGCGCGATGCGTCACTATTCTCCTTTATCGTAATAAATTATTTGATTCCAGTGGTAATAATTTAGTTTTGGCTGTAGAGGATAGATTCGAAACTACAACACCAAACTGTATCTTCCGATTTTGTTATCATTACGTTTTTGGATTGCCCCCATATGGTAGCACATATTCACGTCAGTATAAAGCCGTCGGGACACTACCTACCGACGCAATGGCTCCCACGAGTCCCGTTTACTCAGAAATTTCAAGGCAGCGTTACATTTAAATTTCATTCCATGATAGAGAAGGAGGATAATATAGAGAAAAGAGAAAGAATTATTATACAAATGTATCTTTCTTCCCAGTTCGAATAGCGACTCGTCGACTGACGACGACCTGACCAGCTCGACGCCCAGCTCCCGCCTCGCGCCGCCCTCGCCGCTCGCCCGCGTCGCGCGGCTGCTGGAGGCGAGGGACGGGGAGGAGCCGGCCCTGTTCCCGGCGATCAAGCGAACCAACAGGGTGCTGTTGGGCGAACCCAGCAAGCGGGATATGCTCATGTGAGTTTCATTCGAGGCGGTCGATATGCGATCAATCTAGGGGCAATATCGATATTTCAGATGTTGCAAGTGCTTATCTTTTTTAGCTGGGTCTCTATGTACAGAACAGCTTAGTGGAACTTTCGGGTTGATTGATATTTACAAGCTTTTTTTAGTATGAACTGTGCCGGTTCTGTCTGTAATCGAATCTTGTAAGTTAAAATTGACCCAGTTCACGGTTTCAGAGTGAGCTGAAATTTGAATGAATATTGTAACAAAGGTTGCTTAAAAAAATAAATTTGTCTTGTTTGTGTTCCCTTTCGGATCTTTTCCTTGTGAGTGCCGGCAAAATTACACGATTAGACTAATGAAAAAAATTAGGCTGGCTGCCTGGTGTAAAAAATTATGATCATCGGATTTTGCTCAGAACATGCTTACGCTGCTCTATCAAAATAAAAAACAGAGTTCTGTTTTCAGGTATAGACGCTACGTGAACTTCGAACGTCGCTCAAACCCGAAGTACAACCCCGACATCCACATCGTGATGACGGTCAGCAGCGCCTTAACCATAGACAGCTCCGTCGACGTCATTCCCCCGACGGTGTCCAAAGCGTCCAGGGAAATATACCACGAGTATGTGCAGCGCAACACAGGCCACGTCGCAGTACCGTCCGCGTCCATGTCGCGATACAAGAATTATGTTAAATATGTATAGTATGTATACCGAACAGTCGATTGTCCTTGTCACAGGATGAGATGATGATTGTATTAAGATTAAGACATAATTTATTGAGTAATATTAAAGTTACCTACAGTACCTATTTACAGTTTTCTGTTACAGTTCAATTATATTACAGCTTTGAGCTGTAGGTTACATACAAGAATTCTTATTTTTTGCATGCGAGCACTATCGCCTAAGCTGAGACCAACTCGCCAATAATATTCGTAAGTCCCTCCCTAATACACCGGTATAACTAGTATGTCTGTATTATTATGATCTATAATAATATTATGCTCCCTGAGAGCACTGTTAGAGGAAATAAATAATTCGTCAAATCCAATAATGATAATTTTTAAATAACGGTATTGTATATGGAAATACCGATAATCGTATCGATGCATAGGAATATATCGATTTTATTCTTTTTTATTCACTCGTTTTTACTTTACTAGACAGAAATATTACATTCCGTAGCAACTCGCCTTCAACAATTTGGTTGATTTATCGGGAGGTACTTTAGTATTGGGACCAATACTGTGTTTACGCAAATAAAAGTAACGATAAATATATCGGTATTTCAGTTCCGAAAGTATCGGCATTTTCATATCGATAGGTATCTACCACAGAAATATTGGGAGGGATATTTCAGTGCCAGAAACGACTGCAAACAATCGTATAGTGGAGTTTTGGCGGGAATCCGATAGTGAGACGTTGTTGGTTTTGTATTATTTTCTCAAACTTGTGTTTCTTCGAGTGTTAATGTGTAATATTGGTGGAATAATAATAATTAAGTGTTCGTTAACGTGCACGAGTGTAGGCGAATGATACAAACTCAATAAACGTGTCATTTCGCATTTTTTCCAAAACTCCCAGGAATTTTCAGTAAAGCATCCACTACTTTACTGAATCGTGACTTTGACGATGTAAATAATTGACTTGACTACTTGACCACGATTGCTATAATATTGCTGTGACTTTCTTAATGTGATATTAAGAAATATTTAAAATAAAATACTTGACACTGGCTATATGCACAAACCGTGCGAAGCCATATCTAAAATAAAAAAAAAAAGTATTGTGACAATGACTGCTACTGTCTTTGATCTGTCTGACATGTTGATTTGACATTTCTATTTTGATTGACAAATACCTATTGACATTTCAATTCGAATTCAAAAAATCACAATTTTTTCTTGCACCACCACCCAGACAGAAAATTTAATTCCACTGAAATATTTTTATCTCTTATATCTGATAAAACGTAAAGTAGCATTCATTTCATTGAGTGAGTTTGTAACGTACCAGTGTAATCCTATCCGAGGGGCGGATCAAATGGCTTTCATTTATATGTAAGTTGTACCGCCTACTAGCCGCTATCATGGCTATGTCGAAAGGTTTCAAAGTTTTAGAGAAATCTTCGCCACCGAGTCCTTACAGCATAATTTTACAACACAGAAACAAAGACACTTCACTACTATTTGAATCTCAAGCTGTGGTCTCATTGTCGTCCCAAGAGACGGATACTTTGCGCAAACAGTATCACAAAATCGCAGACGCCTACGGCTGTCTAGGCGTTCTTCAACTCAATTCTGGAGAAAACTGCCTCCTTTACCTAGTCCTTGTCACGGGTTGCTGCTCCGTCGGCAAGATAGGAGATGTTGAAGTTTTCAAAATTACACAGACCCAATTTCTACCCCTGTTCTACCATTCACAAGAAGACAAGGTATCTGAGGTGAGGAAACTGCTGAATTCTGGAACATTTTACTTCTCATGGAACTCAGGTAAACCCGCTGATAATCTCTTTGATCTCAATTTATGTTCACAAAGGAAGAGTAAGGGTGCTAATGCTGATAATAGGTTCTTCTGGAATAGAACTTTGTTTATACATTTGATAAGATTTGGAATTGACTGCGAGGACTGGCTCACTAGGGCCATGTGTGGATCTGTTGAGATACGCACAATCTATGTGGGACACAGGCAGGCTAGAGCCGTTTTAGTATCTCGCCTCAGCTGCGAAAGAGCTGGAACAAGATTCAATGTTAGAGGCTGCAATGATGATGGCAATGTGGCAAACTTTGTAGAAACTGAGCAAGCTATTTACATTGATGACTCGGTAGCTTCGTATGTACAAACTAGAGGATCTGTTCCTTTGTTCTGGGAACAGCCTGGAATACAAGTTGGCTCACACAAAGTTAAGATGTCTAGAGGATATGATGCCTCGACTAGCGCCTGCGATAGGCATTTTTCACAACTTAAACGAAACTATGGATTGATGGTTGTAGTTAATCTGCTAGGTTCCAGTCTGATAGGTGGCAGTGAAGGTGAAGCTACACTGAGCAACGCTTTTCAGAAGCATCTCAATGAATCCGCACATTGTGATGTAATTCAAATCATCTTTGACTACCATCAAGAAGTGAGAGCCGGCTCTCAAGAAACAGCACTGGCTAAATTCAAAAAGATAATCGAAAAGTACTATGACAGTATTAGTATTTTTAGTGCAAGAGGCTCTGATATCTACAATGTTCAAAAGGGGGCTATTCGCACTAACTGCTTGGATTGTTTGGATAGAACCAACTCAATACAGACCTTTATTGGTCTAGAAATGCTTGCAATTCAACTGATGCTGCTGCAATGCATTGACAAAAAACAAAATGTCAATAGATTTGAAGAAGTATTCAAGCAGATGTGGGTTAATAATGGCAATGAGATATCAAAAATTTATGCTGGTACTGGGGCTATTCAAGGAGGGTCCAAATTGATTGATGGAGCGAGGTCAGCAGCTCGTACAATACAAAATAATTTATTAGACAACTCTAAGCAAGAAGCCATTGACATACTCCTGTTGGGCTCAACATTGAATTCTGAACTTGCTGATAGAACAAGGATCTTACTGCCATCCAACATTCTGCATACCTCAACTCCCGTCCTGAGGGAAATGTGTCGTAGAGCAAATGAATTCACCCAACCGTCCAGTATACGTATTACGATAGGCACCTATAATGTAAATGGAGGAAAGCACTTTAGAAGCCTGGCTTACAAAGACGTATCACTGGCCGATTGGCTATTGGACTGTCCAAATTCCTCCTTGGTAAATACTGTGAATCTGAAAGATCATCCATCTGACATCTTTGCTATTGGATTTGAGGAAATTGTAGATCTGAATGCCAGTAACATCATGGCTGCAAGCTCCGATAATGCTAAAGCTTGGAGCGAAGAGTTGGAAAAAGTGCTGTGCAGGGATGCTCCGTACACACTCCTTTCCTGTCATCAACTGGTTGGAGTTTGCCTCTTTATATTTGTGAGAAAAGATCTTATCCCCCACATCAGAGATGTCGCCTTGGATTCCGTGAAAACAGGCCTCGGCGGCGCTACTGGAAATAAAGGAGCCGTCGGCATCCGCCTCGTCATTTACGGCACTTCGCTTTGCTTTGTATGCGCTCATTTCGCTGCTGGCCAGTCACAGGTCACGGAGCGGAATGCCGATTATACCGAAATCACGAGAAAAATGGCTTTTCCCATGGGGAGATCTCTATACTCTCACGACTACGTATTCTGGTGCGGCGATTTCAATTATCGCGTAGACCTAGATAAGGACGAAATTCGACTGTTAGTGTCGCAAAACAATATACAGCGAGTTTTAGAACAAGATCAACTCCAGATGCAAAAATCTCAGGGACTAGTGTTCAAAAATTGTTTTGAAGGAGATGTCACGTTTCTTCCCACTTATAAGTACGATTTATTTAGTGATGATTACGACACTAGCGAAAAATGTAGAGCACCCGCTTGGACTGATCGCATACTCTGGAGGAGCAGGAAGCATACCATTGACCCGGAGAGTACCTCTGAATTGGCAAAAGGAAAACTGCTGCACTATGGTCGCGCAGAATTAAAGCAGAGCGATCATCGACCAGTAATTGCTATTTTGGAAGTTGAAGTTCTGCAAGTCAGCAACACAAAATGCATGGAAGTTTTCTATGAAGTAGTAAAGGATCTGGGGCCTCCTGACGCCAGCATAATAGTTCAACCTTTCGACGACTACAATGGTGAGGAATCCGTTTTCGACGACAACGTGATGGCGGCCGTATTGCAGGAATTAGCCACCATCGGCGAAGTAACTCTCGTGCGTTTCGCCGAAGATCACGCACTAAGCATCACGTTTAGAGAAGGGCAACACGCTTTGGCGGCCGCTCAGAAAGGTCAAATTTCCGTTTGCTCCATTCCTCTCAGCATCACTCTGAAGTCCCCAGACTGGGTTGATATCGTGAGATCTGAAATAAGTTTATGTACAACCAATACAGTTCCGCTTTACGGAGACATTCAAGTGGAGCGTCCGCTTCGTTCGGCACCTCCGACGCCTCGCCGGCAGCAGCCTAGCAGACCTCCCGCGCCGTCGCCCACGCCTTTGGTGCCGTCGAGGGCTCCGCCTGTACCTGTGAGCCCTGGTCGTCCACCACCGCCGCGTCCAGCACCCCTGGTTCCTGATAACGGTAAACCTATCTCGCCTCCTGGGGTGTCGTCCCCCCGTGCGTCTCCGCCGGGCCCCACGTCTCCGCCCGGTAACGCGTCTCCTTCCGCGGTTACATCTCCGCCGCCGGATAGTGTGCCACCCCCTTCTTGCGCACCGCCCCCGCCGCCCGAAACCCCGCAAACACCTCAACTATCAGGGCCGCCGCCCCCGGTTCCCGCCAGACAGGGTGCTCCGCCACCGCTGCCGGCGCGCCCACGACCTTCATAAAAAATCACCAACGAGTAATTGGCTTGATCTGCGTTTAGGCATAGTGTATAAGGAAATATCTTAGCGTTCTAAATAATTTATTTATTGAGTACCTACTACTCATATGCTTCTAGAAGCGTGGAATAATAAGTTATTCTTAAAATGAAATAAAAGACCAAAACACATTTTGTATTCAGTAGAGAAAATGATCCGGATTTCTGAAACAGACTAGCATGAAACGAACCTATGCATATTTATATAGATTTAGGTACATTGAATTATGTAGAAATGATTGTATTTATTATTAAATACCTACGAACAAATTAGGTATTTTTTGAAATTGGTAATCAAATGCATTAACTTTATCTATAGCATGTTTATTTAGTTAGAGGAATCGATAAACATTTTATGTTCTATAAATAATGTATAACCACACAAACTTATCGTAATATTTATATGATCTTTACGTACGTAAAGCATGTTGTTAATAAAAGTAACCTTTTATTCATAGATTAGTGCTTTTCACTGTCTAGGTAGGTACATGGGACATCACAAAAATATCTTGTTTCTGGTAAGTATGTAATACATTTGCAGGTAGGTACCTACTATTTTTATTCTCTAAAACGTTTACCTATGTTACGCATACATAGGGTAATGTCATGATTTGGGCTATTTAACTGAGCAAATAACAAATACTAATGATCTGGGTCACTAGAATAAAAGCATATTATAGCGAGTAGTTATTTATGGATCCGGCAGTGGCGCCAGCCGAATAGCACTTTTGCTACTAACTAGCTAAGAGATTCAGAAGTTTTGATTCCATTCGATTTAGTATCATCTAGTTTACATACTTTCCCGTGTTACCTATGAAAAGAACAAGCCGGTACTTAGCTTTTTATAAATTATTATGTTATTTGAGGTAGGTATTTACATACATGAGGAGATACTTAGGTAAGTAATTAGTTATAGCATTATAAAATTATTTATATAAGTACCTACGTTATTTATTACTTTTTCATCGAACTATAACAATAATAACTTAAAATAAAAATGTATGTACAGTTAGAAATGTTTCGTGTTACCTTTGAACTTGAGAATAATAATCTAAACAAAAATACTGTATAACATCGAATCATTTTTATACTTATTACTTGTTTTTATATAACTGTGTTGAATTATTTCACATTATGTTTTTAAAACATTTATTTTAAGTCTTCAAGTAGGTAAGTAAGCGAAATTAAAATATTTGATTATATTACATTATACTGAATTTGCACTGAAAAAGCAGTGGTAGCCTAGTGGGCAAACGTCCGCCTTCGAAAACGGGGGTGGCGAGTTCAAATCCCAGTGCGGGCACGTACCAATGTGTTTCTTGTTAAACATATGTACGTAATTATCACTCGCTTTTCGGTGAAGGAAACCAACATGCCCGAGAATTATTTCGGAGGCATGTTATCCACCAATCCGGACTAGGCCCCCGTGGTGGATTATGGCCTAACCCTCCTCACGATAGTGAGGGGAGGCCTTTGCCCAGCAGTGGGATAGTTACAGGCTGAATTATTATTATTATTATTATTTATATATACTGAATTTATATTTATGGCTGTGCTATGCATTTCTGTGTAGGTACTAACAGTAGGGGAGAAAATATCTCTATGTATACCTATTACCTATTATTCTTTCTTAGAAGGAAAATGGTTGATAGGTAGGACCTATATGATGCAATTATGTTCTGAAATTAATTTACTAAATTTTACTTTACGTTTTGTATTACCTATCTACTTTAACATTTTTATTTTTCTACATTATTTATATAGGTACAAGTTAAGAAATATTTTAAGTAGGTACTTAACTATTTAAGGTGTACCTGATAACCAATGTGACTATGTTACAAAAAAAAACAAAACAAAAAATAACAAAAAATAACAGATCTAAATTATTACCACAAGTACAAGTTGTCCAAAAAGTGGTGGACCTAACATATACAGGGGGTTCTCATAAAGCAGCTTTTGCAGACTATTGTTTAAGTATCTGGATGACAGGTAGAACAATACAAAAGCACCCTGTTTAAGTTGGATTCATTGCTTTTCTAACATTGTATAATATATTTAGTGAAACTGTTTGTTATAGTGTAGATTGCCGATTTGATTGTAGTTGGCTTTATAAATGTTGAGGCATATGGAAATAATTTGCAATATTAGTGTTGAATATTATAGGCACCATACAAGGCCAGTGTTCTGTGTTACATGAAATATAGCTATGGTATGTTTTGTGTAATTTTTTATTTGGTATGCCCAGATCCTTTTATTTATGGTTTTTCTTCATTAGGTATCAATTTTGTTTTAGAAGTGTTTTTTGTACATAATATACAATAATCTTTGGTCTGAAAGGTATCACTCGCTATTCGGTGAAGTAAAATATTGTGAGGAAACCAATATGCCCGAGAATTATATCGGAGCCATGTTATCCACCAACCCGGAAGGCGCCTGTGCTGGATTGTGGCCTAACCCTCCTCATGAATGGGAGGGGAGGCCTTTGCCCAGCAGTGGGACAGTTACAGGCTGAATTATGATTATTATTATCATCATTTACTTTATAATCTTAGTTATTTAAATTTTTTACAATATTTTTATAAAAACCTAAAAACATTATAAAAAACGTAAACCTAGGATACCAACGGTAGTGGAGCAGGGCACAGGCTACCGGTGGTTAGGGCTGCAGAGAGAGGAATCTCCTGACAATATGTGCCTTCTATTATAATTAATATTATGAAAGGTAGGTATCCCTCACAGAACACAGAGACAATAGAAGTGACTTAGCTTGACACCTGTAGTTCATCATCAGTTTAGTAGTGTGGCGTGTCATACAATACACAACATCTTAAATAAAAACCTTTATCATTTTGCACTTCCCTTTATTTCTAATCACAGTGCTGATAACTTAAAACAGGCTAATACATTTTAGATAAATCGATTTCCATTTACTTCTTGGGCACAGCGTGAATGAACACTGTGTGTCCGATTCCAACAAGGCCTACAATGCACAGAGCCATTGTGAGGCGGTAGAGAAGAGTGTCGATGGGGCCTCCCTTCAGGAACACTGGCACTTCATCTTCTTTCTGAAATATCAAACATAATAATAAAGAGTGGGTAGTTGGTACATTTCAAAAGATTAAGGAGTATTACCACTGTATATAGACTAGAATAATCTTTAGCGTACCTACATCAAAATGAACAATAATCAAGGGACTTATACACAATGGTATGATGGCACAATCAATTTGTCTGTTTTCATTTTCTTTAGATGTGTTGTTATATTGTCAGGACAATTTTTGTACTATGAGTAGTTGACTAACTTTACCTCAGAAATAACTACATAGTAATAATAATTAATATAATTGAACTTGCTGTTGCTTGTGACCCTCGTCTGTGCAGACACTATATTATGATAAAAAGTATCCTTTGTCAATCTCCAAAGTCCAATCTATCTACCAATATACCAAATTTTATCCAGTTTGGTTTAGCTGTATAACGGGCTATTGTATTTTAGGTAAAGAAAAATGTAATTATTTCTTGAGATTTCACAGTTGCGAACAAAGATCTTCATTTGTTTAGTTATTTAGATTTTTTTTATAACATTGATGATTATTAATTATTATTCATCAAATTCCATTTTCAAATCATAAAGTAGGTAAGTAAGTATTACCGCTAATAGGTACCTACTAGCTATTTTCCTGTTATTTTATCCTCTGCATAAATATCTGACTTGTCAGTTCTCTTTGCAAACTCAATCTTCTAGGGACTAGGAATCAATGTTAATTATTTATTGGATGGTACTAGTGTAGACCCTAGTTGGATTTTAAATAGTTAAGATTTTGTATCTACCTGGAATAGCTGCTGAGCCTTGCGGATTTTGTCAGGTACAGGGGCGTATGGAGTGTTGGTGCCGGGAATGAGGGTTCTCTTGCCAGGCGCGGCACAGGCATCCACAGTCGACATCTGCTTAGTATTGTACTGGATCGCTGGCGGCTCCACTCGTTGCAAAGCGATCGGTGCCTGTTAGATAAGATGATAACACTGTAATGGAGTATGAAATAGGAACCAAGGTAGGCTCCTAACCAAGGAGTTCTAAAATCACTTACAATTGGGAACAGTGGGCTCTGCAAGTTTGTGGCGGCGACCAGCCTGCCAGTGGCTCTGCTTAGCTGATGATACATTTTTTCGTGGATATTTTAACCTGCAGTAGCAGATATTACACACTCCCTGAAATTCGAACGATTACGAAACAAGCAGGTGGGGGCCTGGGGGGGGAGTGTAGATTAGTTATTGTAGTGTGTGTAGGTAGTGGTCAGTGTCTCCAGATTGAGTATGTGAAATTTCCCCAGATCAGGTATAAATTTTCCCCAAAATGATACCTTTTTCTAAAGTTTTCCCCAAAATACTTTGTCCTTGTATTTTATTATTGTAGTTAGCTGCATCCTGCGGGTTCGCCCGCGTAAATGAGTTTTTCCGTTTTATCCCAATGTTCCCGTGGGATTATCGGAATAAAAGTATCATATTATACGCCCAGTGGTCTCAGCTAGCTCTCTATCTATTAATTAAAGTCCCGTAAAAATCGGTCCAGCCGTTTCGGAGGTTACCTAGATAGAACTAAAAGACATAGAAAAAATAAAAAAAAATAATGTCCTACTATGGATATCAGATATTATACTCACATAAATTTCAAAATAAGTAAGTATTGCAGGTTGATAATGTCTGACATTTCTAGACATGTTTCAACAAAAAGTATACAATTTAAATGTACGTTTTTCGACTTCACTCCTTGAACACAATGGGCAGTGTTTAAATTTTCTGACCTATAATTTTACATAATTTCTTAAGATATAGAACACTTTAAGAAACTCATTTGAATATTTTAGTTTTCCATGGAATAGTTATTTTATTAAACATAATATTTTAAAATTTAGCATGCTGACGTCATCATTAGCAGAATATCATACAGCGTCGTTGCCACTGCGTGAGATTAAAAACCTAAAGATTGTTAATCTGTGAGATTTACTTGTGTTGTTTGTTTATCTTTTTGATAATTGGTTAACCTATAGACACAGACACAGATAAAACTTTTTTTGGATGGGTAAGGTCTATTCCAGGACATGGATTTTTAAACACTAACTATAAAAAAAAATAGAAATGCCCATTACAATCATAATCAATAATAAGCTTCAGTCGGAATGAAGTTAGTAAACATTTCATTCCATGGCTAAAATAATAGTAAAAAAATGACATGTTTGACTTGCCATTGGCAGCGGTGCCACACGCGGTTACGGGCATGTTATTGAAAGAATAATGTCGGCAGCATTGTATTGTTTTACGCGTGCAATTTCAATCACGACACAGAACAAATATTAGCTTAAATATGTATTTATTAGGTACATAACTGAATAAAAAATGTGTTCACATTTCTCCCCAAACTTTCGCCAAAATAAAATGCGTTCCCCAAATTTTTCCCCACAGTTTTCGTTTCCCCAAAAATTTCGCAAAAATTTTATTTTTCCCCAATATGGGGAAAAAACCCCCAATCTGGAGACACTGGTAGTGGTAGTGGTGTACTATGTAAGTGTGTAGCACAATTTTTATCGACTAAAGAAACGTTAGAAACTTAATAACCGATATTTTTTACCGTATAATTTCTACTTTACCGTATTTATGGTACCGATACTTGTTTCGATACCAATAACAACATACCTAACAATTTGGTTCATTTATCGTTATTTTAGTATTGGTACCAATACCAATACTCACTTTGAAAAGGTATTGTTATTAAGTTACCTACCTATCGAAAAACTATATCGATACCTAGATTATTGGTATTTCGGTACGTACCGAAAGTATTGGGTCAGTGTCTGCACTAGGCGCTTTATTGAATAATAATATTAGTAATTCTCAAATGCTCGCCAAACAATATTACCAAAAAAGCGCTAGATTTAGCTTAACACGGAAAGCGCTCAAATGGCAACTTTTTGAAACAGGAAACCCTGGCAGGCTGGGCTGTCAATGTCAAATATCACCCGATCACGACCTCTGTCATTGTTCGAATGTTCGTTCGTTTGTTCATTTCATACATTCATTCAATAATTCAATTTCATTCATCAATTTCATCAATTTCATCATTCGCTTCCTTTTCACCTAGCACGTTTTGGGAGAAGGTTAGTAAAAAATAATTTGTGGATAAATCATAGAAATTGTTTAGGAACGTGCAAATCTCCAATTTGTTTATTGTGTCTTCCATTTAGAAGATTTGATTTCCGTCGGTACACCTCCACCATCCATGTTAGCTTCTCGTTCCAAAACTTCCAAATTTGAATGTCGCGTGGCCCGTGTTTGTGATGTGACATTTCGAAGCTTTTGTTTTTGCAATTTCAACATGGCTCAGTAACCAAACCAGTCCAAAAATAATAAAATACACAAAATAATTTTGTTACTTACAGACTAAGAAATGCAGATCTTCGTCAAGACCCTCACGGGGAAGACCATCACCTTAGAGGTGGAGGCTTCAGACACTATTGAGAATGTGAAAGCCAAAATCCAAGACAAGGAGGGCATCCCCCCGGACCAGCAGCGTCTCATCTTCGCCGGCAAACAGCTGGAAGATGGCCGCACACTCTCAGACTACAACATCCAGAAGGAATCTACTCTCCATTTGGTGCTTAGGCTTAGAGGAGGTATGTTCCTTCGATAAGTACCTACATTATTTACTCACTAAAAATATACTGTTACTGTCAGTTCATAACCTGACTGGATTGGTTGCATGTCTCCTCACATAAACATACATTTTTGGAAATAAGGAATAAGGAGTATACCACCATCAACCTACAATGCAACCAATGCTACTGAACTGGCTATTATTATAAATAACTAGAAGCACCTCGCAGTTTCACCCGTGTTAACTACTATCCCGGGGGAACCATTAATTTTTACAGGATAAAAGATAGCCTATGTCACCCGGGGATAGCATAGCTTCCCAACAGTGAAAGAATTTTTCAAATCTGTTCAGTAGTTTCGGAGCCTAATCATTACAACCAAACAAACAAAGTTTTCCTCTTTATAATATTAGTGTAGATACAATAAGCAACTGCAATTCTGTGGAAACAAAAGGTCATAATTATAATATATTTTGTACTTCATTTCTTTGAATATGATTGAATATGGATTTCTACAAACTATCCTCTGATCCTATTATTTAACCAATTCCTTTGCTTCAGGTACCATCGAACCCTCTCTTCGTATACTGGCAATGAAGTACAACTGTGACAAGATGATCTGCCGCAAGTGCTACGCGCGTCTGCACCCTCGTGCGACCAACTGCCGCAAGACCAAGTGTGGACACACGAACAACCTCCGCCCTAAGAAGAAGCTGAAGGATTAGATTTTTATAGAACCCTTCTATTCAACAGTTCTGTAAACATTTCATTAAGATATTAAAAGGAAAATACTACACATTAATTTCTTGTTTACTTCGGCTATCTTCTGACAGTTAACTTTTTTATTGAAGGCGAGGTTTTTACTTAATTTTCTTTGTGATTTTAAAGTTTTCTAATATCACAAAGATGACACTTGTCATGTACCTATCTTGCCATCAGAAACTACGTGAAAGTTATACCAATATAATTTATAGGAAGCGATTGGGAATATTCATTTTCAAGTTTTGTAATCACTTTTTTCCCATAAATAAAAAACAAAAACTAATAGTTCAAGCGCTCGCGGCCATCTACCAGTAGGTACACCAGTACAACTGGGTGGCTTTTGTGGCTCCGCATGGACTGCATTTAGCCAGTAACTACATGTTAGGTAAAATATTTCAAGTTTTGATAAAGGACAAATTATATCAATAGAGTTAGTAGTGAAGTAGGCTTAGTACCCTACATAAAGCTATTTTTTTATGAATATGTACCTACCATAGTATGGTATTGTAAGAGTACATTATGGAGATTTTCAGTTTATTGTTATAATAAAAACAAACACCTAACTTGTATTTAAAATATATGTAAGTATTGTCAACTCACAACCAGTGTAATTTATTTCACAAAATATAAGCTGTTTTATAATCACCTAAATATACTTCCTTAGAACTACAATAAGATTGTATAAATGCTTCACAATATATCTTAAAATATTATGGTTTTACAAAAATATCATTATTAATCATCATAATAATCTTGTTAACAAAACTATTTTCTTGGACGGAATCATAATCACAATAACATTATAATATAACAAACCAGTTTATACCATACCGAGTTGAATCACTTTGATTTTAGGTGTCTTTTTCACGTTACTCTCTGAAATTAATTAAGCATGTCATTTACGGATACACTCGCTCCACGTTTACCTTTAACCAACAAATAAAAACCATTTACATTATTTACATTCTACGAACACAACATGCAAATTCTTACCTGAATGAATTTGCTTGGATACAATATGATGCAATACAATCAATAAACATGCGGGGTGACATTGTGTGTGCATGCTTGCTTATATCGGGTTCAATCATGATCAGTTAATTACTGGGAATTTGATACCCTGTACAAAGTGTCAACTCAATTGTTTGAACAATGTGCGAATGCAATAGGCGGTGGGTTCCCAACGATTTCGGTCACACAAGTGTAACTCGATGGGAAAAAATTCCCAATGAGTCACACTGTAACCGGATCTGGTGTGACTCGTTGGGAACCCACTCAATAGTCGATCAAACCAACAGACATAATTGTTTTTATATTAGAATAAATAGGTACTACATAATATGACGATGGCCGGTTCTAATATAGTATAGTACATTCAATAGTCCGTACGGTACCACCACCACACCTTATTTTTTCGTTTTTGACAATATATCTAGCGTTTTTAGTAACAGCGACGTATCTATCAGGATAGTCGAAGTTTTAAGAAAACCTTTGAGCCGAGTCATTAGAGTTCATATTTTATCACAACCACAAAAGTGGTTACCACGAGCATGCTTTTGACATAAACGTGCGACGTGCGAGCATGCCTCACGGCGGCACTTCCATGCCATTTAGAAAGGGACAACTATGCAACGCTAGTCACGTCTCTTTTCCATTTATCCGAACATGTCATGCGAGGTGCTAGCGTCACACTTCGACATAATCGAGGGGAGTACCGGGCGCCGGGGGCGGGTGCAGGGGCGGCGGCAGGGGCGGGGGCAGCACGTGCGGGGCGAAGGCGGCGAGGTAGTTGTGTGGCGCGCATAGCGGTAAACTGTCCGCCAGCTCCCGCGCCGGCGACGGATGCGTACCGGAATCTTGCTAGAACAGTTATAATATTTCCATTTACATTAAAATTCGATGACACAAAACCCTTAGTAGGTATCTGCTTAATTATGTAAAGTGAAATTGCAAATTGCATCGACTCACCGCAACAACGGCGATCGTCACTGTATCAGAAAATTTCACTTTATTCTTCTCCGTCCGCATCCCTTGTCTCTCCGCACCGTCGTGTTTATAGCTTCTATCTTTCAACGTGGAATTGTTGTTATTCTGGTACCGATAGAGAGTATTGGGAGCGTCTTCTCGCAACTCAGTCTGGAAGACGTGTTTAAAATTGGCCGTGTTTAGAGAATCGTGCGGCCGTATTATATCTATAACCGTCTTGTTCGGATCGCCTTTGGATTTGTAAGTCGGCAAGCCGTTCTCGTGCCATTTCACGTTCTGACTCAATATCGGTTTGAGTTCCGGCTTGTAGGTGTTCTGTTGCGTTTCCGTGTTCCATATAGTGTTGTCCCTTTCTAAGTATTGGTGGAGGTTCGGTCGGATGCTGTTGGTCGACATAGGCTCCGGTTGCGAGACGGGCACCGGGAGCAGCGTGTGCGGGAGGGACACTCGCGGCAGGGGCGGCGGCTTGGACTTGGGGATTTCCGACGATGCGGTCGTTTCCGTGTCGGAGTTGGTGTACGAGTGGGAACTGCAGTCCGAGCATGACTGCGAACATTGGGATTCTGAAACAAAATGTGACCGGTATTAAGCGTCATCATTATCATCATGACACATCCTCCCACATAATGTTCTAGCACGGGGTTTGAGTACCTGGGGTGTCCAGCTGCGCGTAGTGCGCGGCGAGCGCGGCGGCCTCGGCCTGCAGCGCGCGCTGGCCGCGGCGGGCGGCGGCCCAGCGCGCGTCGCAGCACAGGTCCCACGCGGCGAGGTCCACCGCCAGGCTGAGAGCTTTCTCCGTGCGACCCCGTCTGAGGACAGAGCGTTCCGTCGATCTGCTCGTATGCAAAGGCCTCGTCGTGCGCCGCTCGTCATCATCCCGCCCAAAAGACTAGTCTCCGTGCTCTCGGACCGTGTCACACCCGTACGAAGTACGAAGATCGACCGCGCGGGAGAGCTCTACCGTATTACTTTGTTTTTTCTTAGATTGTGTCGATACTAGTGACTTTGGACAATACCATGTATAAAGAACTGTGTGTACGTGGAGTGTACCTGAGCAGGTGGTGGAAGAACTTCCTGGCCAGGTCGTGCAGCGGCGGCGCGCAGCGCAGCGCGGGCGGCGCGTGCGGCGCGCGCGGCGCCAGGAACGCGCCCAGCGCCGCCTGCGCCGACCACTCCGCCGCCACCGCTTCTATGGACGTAACGATAAGGTGCTCATTTCTTTGCCGTTTATATGCATATATACAAATATTTCGTACTTCTACCCGTTTGCGAACAATGTGCCTATGCGACTAACATTGCTGAGTTAGACGTCGTATACGGAATTAAAGACAATGAAAATTTCCACCTTGTATAATGTTTTAAGCTATACTATATATAAGTTATGTTTTAGCTTTGCCTGTGTATATTCAGTTCAGTAAACCTAATAAATAAATAATTAAAAAATGTTATAAAAAAAAGTTGAAGTCAGCACCGATGACTTTCCAAAATCGCCTCCTCCTATAACTCCAAATGTCAAAATCATTAAATTAATTATTTCTGTGGTATACGCAGGCGGAGGCTCGGAGCGAGCGTCCCTCTTGTCGTATAAGGCGCGGCCCACCTGCGCCGCTGCGCAGCGCCGCGCACACGATCCGGTTGACGGCCCACAGGCACTCCGCCCCCTCCCGCTCCCAGTCCATCGCCTGGAGCAACGCGACGGCGCCGGACGTGCGCCGCGCTCGGATCCACGCCTATAGACAAATAACACGACATAGCAGGAAAATACATGTATTTTTTCATTTTGGCTTCGCATGGTTTCAGCATTTAGCCAGTGTCAAGTGTTTAAATATTTAAGTTTTACTTATTTTCACATTAGGAGAGTCATAGCATTAAAGCAAACTTCGTGGTTTAGTAGTCAAGTCAATTATCTACATAGTCAAAGTCACGAATCAGTAAAGAGGTCGATGCTTGACTGAAACCTCCTGGGAGTTTTAGTAAAACGCCCACACTCGTACACGTTAACTGTTACTACGGACGTCAGTAGTCAGTGTCGCGTGACTACGTCATCAAAGTACGTGTGATACCTTGTATGTACCAGCAGTGTTTTTTTTAATACTATAGTAGTTATTATTACCGTTAGCAGCCTAGGGTGCGTGATACGCAGTAGCGTCAGCGGCCCGCCGACGAATAAAGCCAATATAACTGGCCCGCCGCGCGCCGCTCGCGTGCATAAGATTTGCATGCGTCGGGACTCGCTAGAAACAGAATTCACAATATTGGTTGGTTAATCTTTTCCGTAGGTACTAAATGTGTTATGTGAAATTAGGTCTTTAAACAGTACCCAGGCCACATAAGAAATCCTGTTTTTTTTATTAAAAGAAAAAAATAAATGCCAACTTCGAAGTGCTTATAGCCGGCAGGCATGTATGAAAGGATTCATGAAGACGCGCGGCAGAATCGTAGCATGGAATATATTTATAGTATCTGCGCTTACCCTTATAGGAAAAATGTGTGTCTGTGTCTGTATGTATGTTCTTTCATAGGTACTTTACTTCCAGGCTAGCATAATAATAACCATCTCACCTGTTCTAAAATATGGTTGAAAATGGCAAACATGCTCAACCTATAAATGTACTGGGTCGCGAGGGTCGCAGCTGGAACAGCTTGTTAGCTTCCCTAGTAGGGTAGCTAGCCAGGCGGCCTTTAGTGACCTACCTCCAAGGAACAAACTAAGAAAGAGTAATACCGTAAGTGAGGCGTCAAGTCGAAACACTTGGTGTGATGGTGCAGCAGAGAGAGGGCGCGGTCGAAGCACTGTATCCGACCGCCTTCTTCCGCAGCCACGATCAATTCGTCCGCCCACTGTATGTCTGTTGCTATCTGCAATAGGCAATTGCATTAGATCTTCTATTAATCACATGATTCATAATAATAAGTCAGCCTGTAACTGTCCCACTACTGAGTAACGGCCTCCCCACACTTTCATGAGGAGGATTCAGCTATAATCCATCACTGGGCCTAGTCCAGATCTAGTAAATTTTACGCATGGGATCTCTTCACCATCGACGTTATAAATTTAAAATAGGGTTATCAAGTAGGAGTTCTTGGTGACCAAAAACCTTGCGTTAAATGTTACTTACAAACCCAGCTTTAGTGGAGTGAGTCAGGCCGGCTAACTGATGGATGACGTGCAGAGAGCCGTCGATGCAGGCGACCAGCAGCCTGGTGTCGCACGGCGCGCGCCGCGCGGCCCGCGCGGGCGCCGGCAGCGACACGCGCGTGCCGCCCCTCCGTGCCGACAGTTTGGCCGCTCGGCTGCCAGTTGGAATGTCGTATCGGAGCCACTCTATGCTTACACCGTTCTGGAATTGATAACGATTATTTAACGTTGAACGTCTGGTGTCGCTAAACAACATATGATGACCGAGAGATGGCGCTGTTTTTACGAAAATATTTTACTCGTATTTGCGGGAGGTAAACCTAACTTAGGTGGTTCCGCAAGTTGTTATGTTAATATTTATATTGTATTAAGTTACATTTCATATTTATGTATATTATAATTACATTATATTATATGTCATACATTATTATTATGAAATATGGGTACAAATAAAAGGATAGACAAAGATTTCTAGTACTTTAATTTCTAAATCAAGCCTGAGGCCTGTCTTGACACTTGAGTGCCGGCTTACCAGAACATGTGTTAATTGAGAAGAAGTATAATTGTGTTTCAAGATCAATAAAATATTGGTAACAAACATCCATCCATACACAAACTGGAATAGTGGCCAAACACTGTTTGTTTTCAGGCATCTAACTTTGCATTAACACTCCTCTTGATACTACCGAGGTGTCTAGAACATGAATTTCATAATTACATCATTAAAAACCTCAGAAACCACCAGTAGACCTCACCTTTTGACAAGCAATCTGCTCCACAATATGAATAATGTCATCTTGGTTGTGAGACAGCTCTGCAGACAAAGTTTCATTCTCCAACTGGTGGTATGCAACCAAAGAAATATTGTGCCTGTAAAATGTAATATACTTTGATTTACTCTTAAAAAAAAGTAATACAATACAATCACATACATAGCCTCTGGCCCCCAATTAAAATGTGAAAAAACCATCAACACGAAATACAGGTGTTGGAAAATTACTAATTAATTATTGGAGATAATTATGAGCTTTGTTGACAGCATCTGTGCTTTAATAGCTGACTGCAGAGTGTAAGGTTCCCGATTGGATTTACACACAGGTCAAAGATTTGTGTTGAAACCACAGAATTTGGCCTGAATATTGGACCAATGGTCCTTGGAGTTTCTGAGTGTTCAGATATAGGGAATTGTAGGGAACTACTAGACTTGATTTGGCAGTATTTAGTGTGAGGCCTTTTCTATATTACAACAGATACAGGCCCTATTTGATTTTTATTTGCCACACTAAATCCTTACCCATTGACTTGGTACAGGTGCAAGTTGGCTAGGTCTTCAATAACAGGACTCCAAGGAGCTGGTTCTGCCGCAGTAACGCTCCACACTACAATCCTGGAGCCGTTACTTGTGTCTGCAGATGATAGGTACCTCTCAGCGCGCCTTGTACCACCTCCAAGTTCTATACTCTGGAATTACATCATTATTTGTTTATTATTATTTATAGTTTTCATAGTTTCCAAGATATGTTATATGCTAATCTAGACCTGGCCCCCAAGAGTGGTGAATTATGGCCTTATTCTCCTCATGAAAATGAGGCTCTCGGCACCATATCACAACCCACAATTGTGATGAATGATAACAGCATTATTCAATCAAATCTATGCATGCATCATGGAACAATGGTAAGGGATGATAGTCAAACTTACATGTAGATTTGGATCTCTATCAGCAATGCGGCATGGAGCAGTGCTATTGTTGCTCTTACCAAAAGTCACAAGGGTAGCGGTCCGATCAGTGTGCGTAAATAACAAATGAGACTTGCATAGCGCAACTGGAATAAAAAAAACTTCTTCATTAACTTTCCATAGACAACAAAACAAATAATACTCTTGTAAAATATAGACTTGTTCAGAGACTTTCACTTACCATTTGTGACTGTTTGTCCTGAGAGTTTACCAACAAAGTATCTATCAAATAAAATCTGGGTAACATCTAATGTATTTAACTTAACAGTGAGGTAGGCGATAGCACCGGACGAGAACACTACGATGACAAGAGATTCCGTACTCCAGATGCATTTTATAACAGTTTTATCGCGAAGTTTGGACTCCAGCTGCTTCAGCTGTCGAGGACGATGCGCCCTCCACTGCCCACCACGTCGTTCATAATAACTCCTCCTCCCGGCATCAAAAATCGATTCTTCAGACCTTTTCTTCGTTTCATACCTACAAAACAAACATTGCTTGCGTCAACCCAGAAAGTTTTTATAGTACGCGTGAACTTTAGAAACTTACTTGAAACTTTTATCGTCACAATTCGTCAAATGTCCATCGCATGTTATAAACTTTACATCGTAGTCGATCATTTTAATTACAAGGTAATCGTTTTATGTACATGTTGATTGCAAGAGCTTTCCTATAATAATTCATTCATAAAAAATATTCAATGCAAAGAAGTCATCAACAAATAATTACAAAACTGTTTTGTTTTCCGAATTTCCGATTTTGATTTGACATATTGATGACATTGATTGTTAATTCTCCCATTTTTATTTGATATTGATTGATTATAAAATTCCTAAATATCAAAGTCATGTCATCCTCAGCTGTGACAGTGACAGTCAGTTGACAGTGAATACTTGTAAAAAATTACATATATTATTTTTTTTAGTTTTTGCTTCGAATTATTTATCCTAATAGTCTGTGTACAAGTATTACCCAACTGATATGGCTTACCGATGTACCTGCGCAGTTTCGAAGTCGCGCGCGAATTTTCAAAGCGCGGGAAATGCTATTGACCGCTAATGGTCGGCAGCCGCCGCCATCTTAGCGAGCTTAGAGTGAGATGGCACTAACAGCTGCAGTGTATTATGAACCTTGTAATAGTGATCTTAGGTTGATGTAAGTTTTAAGCATTCTTTCGTTAATCTTCGGACCATACTTTATTTTCTGCGCGAACGAAGATTCCCGACGTGCCTTATAATAATATGTTGGGTACTAGTAATTGTATATTTTATTATGTTCTGTGCTTTTGGCTGGAAATCAAAAAGTAGGTAACTGTTATTGAGTATTTGTAACAGACTTCAAAAAAGAGTGGGAGGTTGTATTGGTACTCAAAGTAGTTGTATGTTATTTTCCTTTTAATTTACTTAGTTATTAACCATAGCATTTTTAATTATTTATAGGTAAGTAGTTTAAGTAGGTCCCTACTTACTTATTATAATCAGGTCTACCTATCTGCAAGGCCAAATAGTTAAGTAAGTAATAATACGTAACAAGTACGTATATTAATAGGTAAAAACAAAAAGGAAAATTAAATATAGGCTGCCCATCCGACTACCCATAATATTTAGCACGTTCGTAACGAGATTTGCTGAGAACTAAGTGATGTAGGTACTGTTGTTAGGTATTGTATGTACTTGTGAGCTCTATTATGGCAAAGTACCTGTTACCAAAGTGAAATAAAAAGAAATGGAAAATGTTTTACTTACCAGTTTTTGTTCTGGAGCTCTCAGTTACTTACTACCTGCTAATTATTATATAAGAGTTTCCTAGCAAGGCCAGCTTATACCTAGGTACCTACTGTCGGGCCCATCTCAAACAAGCCCCTGTCAACCCTGTGTACAGCTAATTAGGAAACTAAAACACATTATTTATTCTAATTTAAAACTTTAATCGTAACATCTTACATAAATCAACCCTCAATGTCTCTATCTTCACTCTAAGTAATGATCACTGGGTAAGGTCTGATCCTTGAGGGCACCATTGAGGCTGTCCTTTACTGATTTCTTGCTCCTAGCAGCGTCAGCCAGCGCCTTTTGAATGGTGATGGGCTCCACGGTCTGGAGATCGGTAGCCAGTCTCAGCGCAGCGAACACTCTGATGAAGGCAGTCGTACAGCCTGTGTCTGCACAGAAAAATATTTTTCATACTAAGTTATAAAATATTCAGGGAAAAACTTACATGCCCACACTCACATTAAACCTAGATACCTACCTACAAATTTGGTGATATAGTGTGTGCGGGGTAAATAAGATCGAAAAACAAATTGTTAACCTTCGAT
Organism: Hylaea fasciaria; assembly: GCA_905147375.1. Lineage (NCBI taxonomy): Eukaryota > Metazoa > Arthropoda > Insecta > Lepidoptera > Geometridae > Hylaea > Hylaea fasciaria. The sequence goes on from LR990201.1 coordinate 7,964,430, forward strand.
CAGGATACAATTAACTCTAATTTTCAATCATTTCGGCATAACCCCAAGATAGTTCGTAATTACCCGTATACCTATTCCAAAAAAATATGACTCAGTATTTAAAATGCTCAGTTTACAGAATCCAGCTAGGTACATATACAAGGTGTAACAGCAAGGTGTAGTAATACTGAAACTACGCATACACATACATATTTTGAAGTAGTCTGGAGGTACTATAAATCTGTAAGTAGTTACGGTAATGAATTATTACACGTCAAAGTTTACTGCAAAACTAACCATCGTTCAACCCTAGTTATCAGCTGGGCAATGTCAGTGAACTTGAGGCATAGGCTAACATGTACAGTCTTACCCAACTTATATGGTGCGTCGTGAATCTTCGTTCGCGCAGAAAATAAAGTATGGTCCGAAGATTAACGAAAGAATGCTTAACACTTACAATCAACCTAAGATCACTTATAAGGTTCATAATACACTGCAGCTGTTGCACATCGCAGTTCTACCTGCGCAGAAGATGAATTTTCAAAGCGCGGGAAATGCTATTGACCGCTATTGGTCGGCAGCCGCCCCGCCATCTTAGCGATCGCCGCGTGGCATGAGTGAGATGGAACTAACAGCTGCAGTGTATTATGAACCTTATAATAGTGATCTTAGGTTGATTGTAAGTGTTAAGCATTCTTTCGTTAATCTTCGGACCATACTTTATTTTCTGCGCGAACGAAGATTCACGACGCACCATATAAGTTGGGTAAGACTGTACACCTCTAGCCGGCGGCATTACTCAAACAAAACTAGGTGTAGAAGTAAAGTTGTGGTAAAAGTTCCACTAAAAATTACTAGATGGCGCCAGGGCCGTTTCTAAGAAATCCTGCATCGCGCAAGCGTTGTGTGACCGGCGTAACGTGACGTCATCCGTATCATGTTAGGGTTGTAATATTTAGTTATTTTGTCAATTTGAGTGAAAAAATCGATTATCGATTTCAGGTTTTAGTACCCTGGCAAATGATTCATCACCAGGTACACATACCCACATTTCAATATTACTACACCTTGCCGATACACCCTGTATATTTAATAATTTCCTAATATTAATTATTCATTCTATTCTTTAGTAAATAGACGTAGAACAAATAATGGCAGTAAATGTAAAACTTCTTTGAATAATTAACCAAAATATTAACCCTCTACTCATCCCATCGAAATTCCTATCTTAATTTACCCCAATGCACCTACATAATTTTGTAGGTACCTACTTACCTTATTTATTTTTTAAATTACTCTATGTGGTACCTTAGTTAATATACTTTTTGACAACGATAATTACCTAGCTACCTGTATACCTAGTACAAAAAAAATGTTGTGCCTCAGATTATAAGAACAGAAGGGACTTTTGATTTTGCTGATTTCTTTACGTCGATTGGTAGTAGATAGGTAGGTACCTACAGCTACACAGTCGACCTCAGAAGTAGCTGAGCTTATCCATGGTCCTATTTAAATTTTACAAGCTATAGGTAAGGTGTACCTACCTATCTTACTAATAGTAATGTTCAGCTACTTTTGGCGTCTTACCTAACGAAATAGAGGAGGGTTATTTGTGCGCATTATGTAGGTATACTTAATTGTAAGTATTCATTATTATAATATTATGCCCGAAATGGGCAAATTGTTAGAATTTTAACTGTATAGGTACCTAATAACAAGTTATGTACCTACATAATTAATACAACAAAAATATTCTGATTCTGGACTTACCATAAGTTCCAAACTCTACGGATTTGTAGTCGTTCGGAATGAGATAGTGATAATGTGGCCAAAATGTTTTGGTTATAATGAACACCGCATTTGAGTCCAGAGGATACCTGAAAAAATCATAATTATTGTTAGGTACATTGCTAGATTTACAAGCTGTGCATACGGTCTGAAATAATCGAGAGGTAAGTAGACGGATAATTGGTAATCTCAGCCAAAATATTGTCGGTCAATCGGCCGAGTTGCCCCTATTTAGTCAGTGTAACATATTTTAGTAGAGGGCGATTCGGCCACACGTACAAAGTGGGTACAGTCAGAAAATAAATTAAAAAGGTTTTATATTTTAAGAAAACATTTTTTTTATGATGAAAGGGCTGGGCTTGTTATAGAATAGAGAAGATAATGAATGAGTCTCACTTTTCACCAGGTTTAAGGCCCCACACGCATATAGCGCTTTCCACGAGCCACGACACGTGGAGCACGACCCCGTATCTCAGGAAGCCGATCACGAACACGGAACTCAGCACGGAGTCCTGCCAATACTCCAGGGGCGCGTTCAGTGGGAGCAGCAAGAACAACACTATGTATAATAGCCAGTACACTCTGGAATGATTTTATGATAATATTTTTATTACAAGGAAAAACTACAAAAACAGGTATTTATAATTATCTATCTTCTCTACTTATAATATACTAGAAGCACCTCGCCGTTTCAGCAGCGTTAACTACTATCCCGCGGGAACCATTAATTTTTACGGGACAAAAGGTAGCCTATGTGTACCGGGGATAGCATAGCTTCCCAACAGTGAAATAATTATTCAAATCGGTTCAGTAGTTTCGGAGCCTTATTCATTACAACCAAACAAACAAAGCTTTCCTCTTTATAATATTAGTGTAGAAAAATTAATCCCAATTTCCCTTCGTCACGGCATCACGCGTGAACGGCTGGACCAATTTTGCAAATTCTTTTTTTTTTGTATTTGTTATCGTCATAAGAAGGTTCAAAGCAATAAAATAAAAAAGTTACGCGGATCATTAGAAAATTAGAGGAAACTTTACGACCACATTAACTTTTGTGGTGTAACTATTTTTACAGGAAAAATGACAATGTCTGTCGGGTCAGCTAGTTTTCAATAAAAACAAATGCGTAAACAGACGTTATTAAACACATTTAAAAAAACGCTTACAAATATAAAATAGCTAGCTTACCTAGCAGCAGCTCTGGCATATCTTAAATGATATATAAATAAATTACGCGTCACGTTGTTTGTCCGCGATGGACTTCTAAACTACTTAACCGATTGCAATCAATCAAATTTGCACACCGTGTGCAGTTTGGTCTAACTTGGAAGATATTATGATAGCTTACATCTTAATTTATATTCGTAATAACAAAAACCTTAGCCACGGCAACGCGTGGCCGTGTCTGCCAGTAAAATATAAGTTTATCATACGAACAAAACTAATGCGAATAACCGTTCTAAAACTCCTAACTGTGGAGTTACAGTAAAAGTGCCTATCGGAAAGTTGAAACACTTACCTACCGTGTGAAAAGGTATCAAACCTCATTTTTTACAATTTTTCTTTTCTTTTACAGATTTGTTTTTATAATTTGAAAAATAAATAACTACCTACTCTCGCCCAAATACTACGATCGAATATGCATTTTCCGGTGCAAAAAGCGCGCACGCATATTTTATTTCTGGACTAGCTGCGCCCCGCGTTGTTACACGCAGTTTTAGGAAGCAAAAGCCTATGTCTTAGTCCAGAGTGCTAGGCTACCTCCATACCAAATTTCATCAAAATTGGTATGTCGTTTGAGCGTGAAGCAGTAACAAACACACTCACAAACTTCCGCCTTTATAATATTAGTCGATAGTATTACCTCAATCAATTCACTACCAAACGCAGGGAAGAAATGAAGGCTTACTTTTTTTGGAACATGATCACTGAATCAGCTTCTAGGTCAGACACGTCAATGGACTCTTTCAGCTTCTCCTGGTGAGGGCTGAGTTTCCTGAGGCGTGTGAGCATGTGTGCGTACAGGAATCCTTGGTTGTAGTCGAATGGGTCGTCACTAGTGGCGAAGTGTGCGTGGTGCAACCTGTGATACTGCACCCAGTCATATATTGGACCCTGGAATACAAAGGTGTAGTTGGCACAGGGTTAAGATTGCAAAACTTACAGAAACTGGATCACATCACCAATTGACTTGCAATATTTGAACGAAACATAGGTAGCAGATGTTTTCGTATTAGTAGATGAAGGGATTTTGAAGGGTTGTTTTCAATGTTGAAAATTCTTTTTTTACCTGACCGGCGAGTGTTTGGAACAGCATCAGAGTAATACGCAGTCCTGTGCTTGCTTTGTAAGATCTGTGGGCCCAGAGTCGGTGGGCCCCCGCCGTTACTCCAAGAATAGCCACCATGGTCAGCGTAGCAACTGTAAAGTAGAAAGGTATACAAATCAAAGCTCCAAATTATCTTAAGCCAATGCAATTAAAATACAAGTATACTACTTACTTACCTAAAAAGTGAAAAAAATATTTGCACATGTCCATATAATATTATAAGTAGGGTAGGATTCTTTGGCAAAATATGGTACAATCTACATATCTATTGGTATTTGATACCACATAGATGGTTAAATTCACATTAATATTAACTCTGAGGTCCACACATAGAATATGCGAAACCAGAATAGGTACAACTCAGGTAAGTTCTTAGGTAAGTATATCCTACGTATACGTATCATAATATTTTACTGTAAGTAAGTAATTATTAGAAATTGATTGGAACAATGACAATATACTCACAAAGGATTGCGGTTAACCAGTGGGCCTCAAATATTAACAGCCAAATTCCGTACAGCGAGAGAAGGTGTATGTGAATGAAGAAGAGCACAACGGGCCAGTTCGACTCTCGAGATTTACTGAGCCCTTCTGGGGGATTTTCCGAAGAGTCTCCCATTTTACCTGAAATTAAACGTCATGAATGCACAGAATCTAGCTTTTTATTTCACTAAATTTTAGTCAGTACGGATGGTCGCACGTAACTTCGTTAAAAAGTTACTCAATGCGTAAGTACATAGTATTTTATATGGCAATAAGTGCCTATGCCTTGACATTCTATGTAAGTATTAGAAATTTGACTTTTTGCGTGTTTGACATTATACGCGTATTTATGTGCCGAGGACTACACACTTTTATTAAATTACGTTTCGGTTGTTATGCCTCTCTCTACACTACAGTCTACGTATACTACCTACTGCTAACTAATCAACTTGAGCGTTCAAACACTATGAATCAACTTTTAGTTACTAAAGATTTTCGTTGTCTACATTCTGTCTCTAACATCAGGTCAGTCTGATATCACCATAATTTTGTATTGTAGTCGGAACTTGACAGACATGGAATAATATAAATTGAATTCAAGCGGAAATTGGGTCAAAATGGACTTTACCTCAAACATACCCAGATTTTAACACAAACATTTGATTAACAATGTATACCTACCAACTCAAACATACTGTAACAAACTTCATAAAGGCTTCGGAGTAAGCAGTATTCATTTCCAATTAAATGGGGACAACGCACTCATTCGGCCGACGTTCCTTTGGACGGGATGACCACCAATTCGTGATTGGTGGGTGAATTTGAATATTATTAGGCAGTTAAAATATTTAAGTGGGTGTATAATTCTCGATTAAAATCGCTGATCACGTCCACACATTAGGCGTATATTAACACTTATATAATGATGATGTATTTTGCCCCTTATATCTATTTAACTACATAGTAGGATTTCGTATTTACAAAACTGTAAGTAACCCAGGTACTTACTATTTGCGATTGAATTCGATTAAAAGGCAATTTCAAGCGTCCTGTCAAAGGTCAACGGTCTATTGTATGGTGATCGTCAAGTATATGGTAATAATCCTGATTGAATTTCCAAAATATTCACTTCGTTTCGATAAAATATATGTTATTTCGGCGGGGTTACTCGACGTTACCCACCTTCATTATATTATTATACTTATTGGAATTTTCTAGAGAGTTACTACAAACATAACCTATTAATACACCAATCCTCTTCCTCATGGGAGTGAGGGAGACAAGACCGTGCTCAGCATTGACCGGTTATATAGTTATTATGGGCTGTGCTGATGATGATGATGATGACTAAGACAATGACGTAGGTACAATTGAACAACATCAAACATGTTCTACGAAGAAGAGCACTTGACGAGCTTGACGCGTTTGATGGCTGTCTGATCTGATCATCGTTACCAGGGTATTTCCGTTTTTGCTGCTGAGACACAGCTTTTTTCAGAGAGAGAAGGGGATTGGATAGATTACTGCACCACTCTGGCATGCTGGTTTCCTCGCGATAATTTTATAAAACGTTTTCCAGGTAAGTTATTCCTTATTCTCCCCACCAGTTATAGTCATATCAGTAGGGAGAGAGGGCATCTGCATGTATTTATATGACATAGGTGTGGGCGGTGGTTTGAACTGCAAATCTCATATGTACATGTTGCCGATGTCTCCATTAGCCCTCGATTATCGACTACATCACCCTAATGACGAATACAACCCGTGATAGAGACACGTGGATGTTATGTAGGCCTTTGCCCTATTTATAAAGAAATAAACCCGTGCTCCAAGCGAACAAATTAGCAACATATAATTAGCAGTACTCCTCAAAATTATTAAACGCAATAACTAAAATTCTCGGTCAGCAAATGACGCCGAACACGACAAGGTTGCATTACTTATTTCCACGGAGCTAATCAAATTCATTCTTACATGAATTGACACTTTTCGCTTGCGAGCATGAAACTTGAAACTTGTTGAATTGATATTGGAACTTTCATCCATCTGATATTGGTGTGAATATGAAATATTATGTTGCGTAGAATTATTTAGGTACTTATACTTATATTATCATTGGAAACTAAGAAGGTATTACCGATATTTCTATAACCGTTGCTGGCGCCAAGATCACGGTTTTATTTTCAATGATAATTTACTGACTATACATTTTAAACTTTGTTGATTGAATGTATATTCCTAGTTAGGTCACAACTTGGCTAACTACTGCATAAAGACGCGCCTAGCAGCTAGGCCACCATGTATTTAGTCTTATACTCGTATCTGTCAAAATATTGAAGCAAAATACATAACTAGGTTTTTATGAGTTTGATTGAAACAATGTAATTTTAAATGTCTATAAATAATATTAACTGTTTTATTAACCACTTGTAAAGGCCTTTATAAACATTTATTATTTATATTAGCTGTTACCCGCTATTTAGTAAATTCACAATGGCATTTATATTTTACCCGACTGACGAAGGAGCCTTATTATAAGACTGTTTCCCACCGTCAATAAGCCGGTCAATAAAGCCCGGTGGTCCACCATGCTTTATTGTTTCCTGCTTGTGCACCCCTCGGTATTGATCCGTTTCGAAATAAAAAGTAGCCTATGCTACCGCCACTACTAAATTTTATCAAAATTGGTCCAGGCGTTTAGGTGAAGAAGTAACAAACATTCTCACTCAAAAACTTTCGTCTTTATATATTAGTCAAAAAAATAAAAAATAATAAATGGAACCAATTCATTTATGAATTGGTTCCATTTATTACAACAATGATCAAAGGTAAAAGTGCACCGTTAGTAAGTGCAGTTCAAACGACTCGAATTTTTAGTAAGTCAGCGTTACAGAGACAGATATACCTAAGGTTAGAAATGTGGACTACTTTGTTGTTTCGAAGTGTTACTACAGTATATTTATAGCTACTTACCCTTTTTTAAAGCTGTGCCGCCGCCTGAAACCGCCGACTTCGTAGGACGCGAAAGCCACAGTGACAAAGCATTGTAATAGCCAATTTATTAATTATGTATGCGTGTATTTATTTATGAGCATGACCAGCGGTAGGTAACAATAACGAATGGCTCATGTTATTTGACTGTGGTTTCACTGGTGCCTATTGATCGTCATTATCAGAATATGGTGATAAGAAGCGATCAAAATGTGATTCGGAACCCGCAAAATGAATGTTCTATAGTTCCATGTCATGTCATTAATAAGGGTATAGCGGGGCGTTTCGCACCATGGACCATGGTAGATTCGCGTCGTGGTGCGAATCAACGCAGTACCTGAGTATAATTTGAATTCTACGAGGGTGAATCAAAAAGTTCTTAGAAGTGCATATATATGAAACCTTTTTGGATCAAGTTCGATATTCAAATTAAAGAGTGTCTATCACACTATATTTATGCAGACTGTCACTTGTTTTTGTCAGTTCGTTCGCATGTAATAAATTTTTTTGTGCAACGAGTTGCTAAAAAGTCAAAATTATGGATAAAAGTGAGTTACGTGCGGTGATAAAATATCTCAGTTTGAAAAAAATGTCTACGAAGGAAATTTTTTTGGACATTCAGCAGACATTAGGGGGTGATGCTGTACCCTATTCTACGGTTGCGTACTGGGTGGCTGAATTTAAAAGAGGTAGATCAAGCTGTAAAGATGACCCGCGTTCTGGGCGGCCTTCAACCTCCGTTACAGAAGAAAATGTCAAAAAGGTTGAGAATCTGGTTTTGGAAGACAGAAGAATGACTATAAAACATATAGCTGAGATCCTAAAGATATCTTTTGGTAGCGTTCAATCCATTTTAATTGATTCACTGGGGTTCAAAAAAGTGTCTGCAAGATGGGTGCCACGAATGTTAACCGACGAAAACAAAAAGCGACGTTTGGAAATTTCCAAGCGTAATCTCGAAATGTTCCAGCGTGATTCGGATAATTTTTGCCGTCGTCTTGTCACCATGGATGAAACGTGGGTCCACCATTTTGATCCTGAAACTAAAAGACAAAGCATGTCTTGGAAACGACCATCCTCTCCATCCATTAAGAAATTTCGAGTTGCTCCTACCGCTGGCAAAGTTATGGCCTCTGTGTTCTGGGATAGTGAAGGAATCCTTTTTATTGATTACATGCCAAAAGGCCAGACGATTACTGGACCCTATTATGCAAATTTAATCCCGAAAGTGCGTGAAGCGATTAAAGAAAAACGTCGTGGAAAACTGTCGTTGGGCGTGTTGTTCCTTCAAGATAACGCTCCTGCTCATCGATCGGAAGTTGCGCTCAACGCAATCCGCTGTGCTGGCTTCAATCTCCTTGACCACCCACCATATTCTCCGGACTTAGCCCCAAGTGATTTTCACTTATTTCCAAAATTAAAAGAGGAAATTCGTGGAACAAAATTTCACGATAATGACGCGGTTATAGCTGCCGTAGAGGACTTTTTCGAGAGTCAAGAAAATAATTTTTTTTCACAAGGAATAAGGAAGTTAGAAACGCGTTATTCTAAATGCATTGCATTGGAGGGAGATTATGTAGAAAAATAAAATATTATTATTTAAATCTTTGCATTTTTTAATATTGATTCCAAGAATTTTTTGATTCACCCTCGTAGCTTTGTATCATTGTAACATATTATTATTTCTACGTGATCACGGTTCAGGTGTTCAGTTAGTATTCAGGGTTCAGTTATTATTGTGGTAGCTATACCTACTGCAGATTACTAAATAGTAACTGCGTAAGCTGTACTTTCGCCACAGAATACCTTTAGTAACACTCAAGCTAGAAGAAGGGGGTCTTGTCTCTCTCTTCCTTGTGTTTGAGTACCTTATAAGTACGGAGTGTCCACCATGAGGTTTCGCTTTTGATTTTGTAATTGTGTACTACGCCCTGAAAAAACGCTTATAAACGTTCTTCCGTTAGTCATTAAAATTTATCAATTTTTTTTCTGTAGGTATAAATTTATTGTTGACTATGATGTTAACTTGCATTGTCAGCGAATAAGTAGGTACATACAATAATGTGTATATTATACTACTATATTACTTACTCATACTTGCATTGAAAAATTGTATCTAACCATGCCAAATTATAACTGAGAAGTATCAGTCAATTTCGGATCAGTCGTTCCAGATAATATTTTCACCCCCGTAATTCCCGCGTTATCTCGCAAGAACTTTGCATTTACTATAATAATGTAGGTACCTATATTAACCGAGTACTTCAATACTTCGGCCATATTTCGCGAAGGCCCGCTGATAACCTGGAGAAGCTCATAGTGACAGGGAAGGTGGAAGGCAAGAGGTCAAGAGGTAGAAGCCCAAAAAGATGGTCCGACCAGGTGTCTGAACAGCTGGACACCAAGGTTAGCGATGCCATCCATTGTGCCAAAGACCGCCAGAAGTGGCACCAGATACTCAGAGAAAAGATCGGTCGGGATCATCACGATGCTCAGCAGTGAGCGCACGACTAGAGGAGGAGGAGTACCTATTATGTTTACAAAACCTAATTTGTATTTGTTAATTTAATGTTAATAGTGTATACTTACGTATCTGAATACTTTCGATACATAACAAAACAATCATAAAGGGAAATAAAACAAGGAAAAATAACTGTTTAATCCAATTTTATTAAAACTATTTGGTATTTGTACATTTTTAATTAGCCAACAACACACAAATAGTATCTAACACAGATTCAGCAATAAGACAGCTCTACATTAGCGCTATTACCTGATAGCGGAGCAGCTCCTAGACTAACTGACAGATATACGCGAACAGAAAACATATTATATTAACTGGTTAAAAACGGGGTTTCGCGCACAAACTAATATCGAAATATAATTTTCATATACATTTGAGCCTTCTCGTTACCACGGTCGATGTAACTCGGGAGAAAGGCCGCACGTTAAAATTATAATAATACATTTTGTTATTAATTTGTGCGCGAATTAGACCCGTTTTAGCTAGCCGCATCGTATGCCGAGAAGTCCTTGGACGGCTTGTACAAAAAGGCTCAGGTACAAAAAGGCTCAGCTACAGATTTATCATAGTAGATTAGGTACGTGGTCCAAAAATATTACATCCTCCTATTACAAATTATATAGGCCTAAATACGTATTTTACCGTTTTACGTTACGTACTCGTATAGCCGTACTGTGTCTATTTTCCGATTAAAAAACAACCGCAACCTGATACCTACTATTAGCAAGTGACACCACATTTTGTTGTATATCGTGTTTCTTATATTTACTTTACGGTTCAGTGGATTTACGTAGCTATAGATAGGTAGGTATGTATCTAATAATTTTACATTTTTATAAAAAACAAGATTGCCATCTAAATAAAGGCTAGGACATCAAATACAAAATATAATATTACTATTACTTACATAAAAATTACGTAAGAAAGAACCTACAAAGGTAACAGACAATCTTTGGACACAAAAATAGGTAGAGACAATGGCATAAATCGTAATTCTATCGTTATGTAACATTAAAATAAATAGGAACATTATGTAAATAAATACCGAAATAAGTGGCTAAGTACCTACCTACTTACTTACTTCATAAAAACTATCCCTGTCAACTCCATGCAATGACCTGACAATTCAGTCTCTTCAGCACAATTTATATATTGGTTCAATCAAGAAAGCTCTACCATAATTCTACTCTACATTGTAGAGCTTTTATGGAAAACTCTACAAATTTTACGTAGAGTCTATAAATGATCAATAATATATTTTTACATGGCAAAGTTAACGACAAAGTATTCGCGTTACTCGTTGGATCAAAATTATTAAGAAGAGTATCTTATTTCAGTTCTGAAAACTTACGAATTTTATCCGAAGAAAAACTTGTAAAATTCAGGTATTTCAGGATATACCTGCCAACACTTGTATTCCGGTGGAATGATTTTCGATGCTATCGGTCTACGATCTATGGACTGGTAAAATATTTTTACTTTAGACATTTACAGGAAATAGGCGTACCTACATAATATTTACTTAGGTACAAATAGTTTATTAATTTTTAAAAAGATCTCTGATGTACCTATGGTATCATATTATAAAGAAATCTTAACTAGGATAATAATAATTATTATAGAATACACAACAAACACAAAATACATAGTAAAATAGCCGTGGTGAAAGTGCTCAGATACCTGGATGCTGAATGCAATGGCCTAAATGGAAGCCAGCATGTTGGTTACAATACTATGTCGACTTTACTCTCTTTTTAGGGTTTCGTAGCCAAAGGCAAAAAACGGAACCCTTATAGATTCGTCAACGCCACTTTTTTCCGAAACTATCAGAGCTATACTGTTGAAACTTGGTAAGTTGATGTATTCTGTAAACCGCATTAAGATTTTGACACAAAAATAAAAAAAAAACTTTACTGTGGGTACACTATTATTAAAACACCGATCAAAGTTACAACGAACTACAAGATCTATGAATAGGTCTTAAAAATGATATCGAGGTTCCTAATATCACTTTTTTGTAAACTGAACAGTTTGCGCGAGAGACACAAAAGTGGAAAAATGTCCCCCTCTAACTTCTAAAATAAGAGACCGATAAAACTAAAAAATATAAATGACTAGCGGTGCCCCGCGGTTTCACCCGCGTTACATTTACCTACAACACCTAATAGGTAGCTATTTGAAAGGTTTGTGCATAATTATTATTATTGTGTCATCATAGTTAGCATCCGGGTACTGGGGCGACTGTCTGTACATTAGTTAGCTTCCGATATCGGTCGCTAAGTCATAACGTACCGAAAATGAAACAGTATGAAAGCCACATAATTATTAAAATTCTCAGATTAAACCGAGATCGAGGGACAAAGTTAAACGTACCTAATCTTACTACAACAATGTGAGTTAGTGTGTGTGTATGTATGTTTGTGAGTCACATAATAACATTTATGGTATAATCTTATCTATGATATATGCCATCTCTATCGCTTTCCCTCTCCTTCTCCTTCTATCTCTACATAATATGTCCCTTTCTACTCTCAATCTCTATTTTTCTCCCTTTTCCTCTTTGGATTTCTCTCCCTCTATTTCTATATAGGTACTTCCCTCACAATCTATCTCTTTCCCTCTCTCACTCTCTCTCTTCCTAGGTCTCTCTTCCTTTATTTCTACATATTTTCCACTCCCTCTATATCGCCCTCTCACGCTCTCTCTCTCCCTTTATCTCCTTTCCTCTTCCTTTTCTCTCTCCCTCTAACTCTTTCGATCGCTCTCCCTCTATTTCTATAAATGTACCCTCTCAATCTATCTATCTCCCTCTCTCGCTCACTCTCTCTATCTCTCTCCCTCTCTCGCTCTCTCTCTCTCTTCCTAGAATCTATATATTTCCCACTTACTCTATGTCTCCGCCTCACTCTCTAACTCTCCCTTTATCTCCTTCCCTCTCCCTTTATCTCAATCTACATACTTCTCCCTCTATCTCTTTCTCTCTCACTCTATCTCTCTCTCTCTCCCTCTATCTCTTTCTTTATCGTGTATCCATTATTATCTATCCCCTTGCCAAATTGCATGACGATCCGTTCAGCCGTTTATTGTGGTCCGTAGGGGGTGCATCTAAAGAATACCTCATCATTTCAACCCCTTGTCTTGCCCCCTTTAGGGATGATTTTGCAAAAAAGCTGAAACCCGTATTTCTTTATTTCTTACCAAAAGCCTAAATATACATTTTCAGATTCCTAGCTTGAAGCATTGTAAATCACTCATACAAACTTTCAACCCCTATTTCACCCCCTTAGAGATTATTTTTTGAGACAAAATATAGCCTATGTCCGTCTCATAGGTCCAGTCTACCCCTATACCAAATTTCATCGAAAACGGTCCAGCCGTTTGAGCGTGAAGAGCTAACAAACATACACACACACACACTCACAAACTTTCGGCTTTATAATATTAGTAAGATGTACATTACCATACAAACTACTAAAGAAAATTGGTTTGAACGAGATCGACTTTTTACGAGAACCGCTCATACCAAAATACTTCATCAAAGAAACATATTCTACTTGAACGTTCATTTAGTGTCTATTTACTTAAACAAATGAAGAATTTGATAGATTGGGGTCAACTGAGCCCGCTCCAAACTGTGCCCGCGGGATGAGTTGATTTTATTATAAATAATATATTTTATTATATACTCTTAATTTTATTATATATATTTTGGCGACTGAGCACGCTCTTATGTGTTTTAAAATAATAGTGGCATTACGCATTCCCCGTAGGTATCATAATATCCCATTTGTCAACAGACGTGACTTGAATTTTGAAATAGCCGTGTCTCTCAACTGTCGTTATCCTGATTTCCGGAAAGAGATGGAACTGAGAACAAACTGTAATTCGATTTGATTAAAGGTATGAGCGATAAAACTACTTAGAGCGAGTTCGTAGTTACTACCAATACCTACTACACAGACCTATAATTATCGACAATCCCAACGTAATAATTAAACCACAATTTCGTTAGATGACTACACATTTAGTTACATGGTCCAAATGATTAGTGTTCATAGATTTCAAAATATTCCTTACACGCTTGGTGGACATATTTCTTTGTATATATTGGTGCACACATTTCTTCTTTCATCGATCAATTGTTGTTCCCCGGAGTCAAACCAAACTGAACGCAAGCGATGACAACGCTACCAGTCATTGATTGGCTCTTCATTGATCGTGATTCATCTGTCATGTATTCTTCTATCTCCATATTATTCCGACTTTCGTCTTTGTCCTCGCTTGTGACTTCGAGAAGTTCAGCACCTCTCCACTTGCAGGATTTGGTTCTGACAGACGTGTATCTGGCAGTCGTACCTTCTGGTTTGGTTCGGGTTGCACGACGGCTCGTTTCGCAGTGAATTACCTGGGTCAAGCAATTAGAAAATTGAGACAAGTAAGTGATGTTTTCGTAATTACAGTCTTGACTAAATCGATTTACCTACAATTTATAAATAGAATCATACTAATCAGCTACTTCTAGGTCGAGTAGTGAGTACGTCTCTTGCTCGACAACGATATACCGCCTCAATAGATGTCATTAATATGGGCTCAACAGAAAAACATTGATACATTCTATATAATTTATGTATGTACCTAGTTATACTTACAATATTACAGACCATGTACAATTCTAATAAACCTTTGCGAGACACAACATTGCGTTCACCTACTGGTATTGTTTTTTGGGTAAGTAGTTTATGGGCCTTTTTTGCAAATGGTTACGCTATCCAAACGTTAGGTTCAGCCGGATCCATCAGGTTATTTTTTATGTAGCTCTATAGCTAGCGCTTTACAAGACGTGAGTAGATATAGACGAGTTGAATAATTGGTTTTTTATATGCACATAGTTAATTATTTTTCTTAGAGGGAATTGCAATAGGTTATTTACTAACTTATTTCCCTGTTTAATTCACTTCCCACTTGTGTAAAACATAGTTATTTTGATGGTGTTCAATTTTATCGCAAGGATTATCTACTATGATAATAATTTGTATACTTTTTTATGACGTTAACTAAAACCCGACTACAAGATTTCAAATAAGAATTTAATATCTAGATAGGTCCCTAATTACTTATAGCCTTGTAGCCTTGTTGTCTAAGTTAATAGATATTTAGCTTTCTGGTATCGTAAAGAAATTAAATTTCTAATAGCCATTCTTCTGACTTGGGCAGTAATACCAACTCTCATGCCCGTATAACTTGTATTCTATCTTTTATAAAAATTTTCACGAAATTGCCATTTTCTATCCCAATAGGTTTTTGTTTGTAACGAATGGATAATGCTTTATTGTAAGTACACCGGTAATTTATACCGGGCTAACTTGAAAGAAGCCTGAGCTTCTTTCACAAATATACACTCATTTTCGTATTTGATTTTATATAATCGAAGACACTCAAGATTTCGTTCATGCATGTCAGTTACATGCCCAATAACCTAATAATATAAGCAGAAGATAAACATCGAGATGGGACAGCGAAGAAATTCTATCACAATCAGTGAGATGTCAATTATTAGATTACAATAATATTATTTAATGACTTCTCTAAACATGTTGTTATTATCACAACAAACTTTGGTCAAAATTTACAAATCTTTGATTAATTTTACCGAAAACAATTCCAGTGTATAATCTGGTAACTAAATAACTGAACTCCACATTCTCTTAAGATTTTGGTTTCCGCTGTGTGGCTGCTATTTTCTAGAAGTGAACCTAAAACCTGCGCGTGCTGCGTTCGCAGCGCACTGCACTTTTTATAGCTACCATACCATTTTTACTAAAATAAATTAATAAAAGTGCAACATATTACCTGAATTGACAGTGCCGCTAGACGTAGGGTTCCTAACCAAGGCCATTGCGATGTAAGAGGACCGCTTGGACGCAGCTCGGCGCCGCCTGCAGCACCACCGGTTAATTGAGTTCTGTAAATAATGTGCCGTTTCAACTAAGTAATACAAGAGTAAACCCTCCAAACATAGTACAGCCAGCGACAAAAAAAGTCCAATATTTATGCGTAAAGCTTGAAGCTTGAAGGAATTGAGAAAATGATCTGCGCCCTCTATTGATGCATGAAACTGTACCTACTTTGATAAAAGCACAGTATTAAAATCGTACAGATTTGTTTGTAAGAAGTAATCAGATATTGAACGATATTAGAAACGAAACGAACGATACGTCTCTTTATTTCATCCCTAGAGTTGTGATCAACAATTCAGGTGGTTACCTTGAAAGCGTCTCGGAATTTGTTGGACATGATGTGGTAGAAGAAGGGGTTGATGCACGTGGACATGTAGTAGAACACCCCAGAGGTGTAGGTGAGGAAATAGTAGGCGGATAGCACAATAGGCGAGCGCGCCTGGTGCTGCTCTGTGGTGCCGTATATCGCGACCAGGCGCTGTGCGTGGAACGGGGCCCAGCATACGAAGAACGCTATCACTACGGCAGCTGCAACAAAAGGAAACAATGAAAAGGGAACGAGAACGCTAATGACCACGCAATAGTAGATTGCACTAATAAATAACCAATTAATGTATTTAGGACAAGAGCGATTTTTGTAATCCAGAGCGAAGCGAAGGATTCTGGAATCCTTAAAGAAGTGAAAGGTTCCAAGTAGGTAACTGCCTACTTCGCTCGAGGGTAAATAACTTTGTTCCCGTGTGTTGCACTCTGCTTTTCATCCTAAACTATGAGAAAAGTCTTTCTGTCGCTGTGGAATGACCCATTTTGTTCGCATTTATCGTGGAACCCATTGCCTCTTTTCGAATAGATGGGATGAAGATTTGTTTTTATGCAATGCTTGTGATCGTGAAGCGTTATTATCAGGCCAGATATTCATCCGCCGAGGAGTTCAGAGCAAAACTATTATTATTATTGTAGGTACATAAAGTACATTTACAATTATTGTAATTATTTTGTTCATTCATTTCCAACTTACCCAACATTTTCACCACCCTTCTCGTCGACTGGCTATGTTTCCTACGAAGTTTATGTGTAAACAAGTTACTTTCAAACTGTCTTTGTGTTTGTTCATTGCATAAGCTTGTTTCCCTTAGCTTTAAACCAATAAATGCGTAGAGTACTGAGATCAAAACCATCGGCGCAAAGAAGAAGACGAACGTGGATATTTCAAACGAGTGCTTTATGACTATTCTTGTCTGCAGGCACATTATGACGCCTTGAGCTTCCTTGATTCCAAATTGAAGTGCTTGAGGCAGCGCTAACCACAGAGCACACACCCACAGCCATATCACGTGCTTTGTGGCTCGCGAGAGCTTCGACATCTTGTGTGACACAAAAGGATGACATATTGCCAAGTACCGTTCAATAGTAAACAGGGTTATTGTTAACACACTGGCGTTGGTTGAAGTTTCCGCTGCTAAGCCTCTCAGCACACAGAACGTGTTCCCGAATATGTAAGGCCATTTCGACCATATTGAATACATCTCTTGGGGCATTCCACTTACGAGCAACAATAGGTCCGATATTGCCAAACTGAACAAATAGTAATTGGTCGCTGTGTGCATACTCTTGTTACGAACTATTACCAAACAGGTAAAGATGTTTCCCAAAATCCCAGAAACAAATATAAGTGAGTAAATAATGGTTATGGGTATCACAATGGACAAGGCGTCCCTTTGGGGGCCGAATATCTTCGTAGGGTCCACGGGTAATGAATTATTCAGGGTCTCGTTTGCAGCGTCACTGATAGAGCTCATTTTCTTGAGTGTTAGTAAAACAAAACAAGCGTAAGCAGAACTTATAAAGACGTTCTAGCCTCTCTCGAACGCCTTGCGCAGTTGAGTGTCCCGAAACTGAAATAGAACAAAGTGTGTGTTATTATCATCGGAGGAAGTTTGCGTAAGAGATCTCAAACCTAATCGGTTTAGTGAAAATCTGAATGTCAATTCTCGCGCCATTTCGTTGAACTCAATCAGAGTAAGCTCAATTATTGAACAATGAGAACTGGGTCGCAATTAACTTGCAAGATTTGTCTTAAAACATACAAACGTCAATTCATACTGACGTTACTGAACGAGCGCGTTAATGATTCTAGTGAACCTCAATCATTGATTATAAGTGGGCTAGGTACAATCAAGCATTGTTATCAGACAAATACAGAAAGGAATAAAAACATAAACGATGGGAATCTGAATAAAATAATTTCGCTAGACTTTGAAAAAAAAGTTTCTCATTGATTTCATTGCAGTCATGCTCATGCTAAAACAAATTGTTATCGATCGACGGAATTCTACGATGAATAACATAAACAAAGCTATCACCGAAATTATACGCATTGGTCCATGTAAATGAGCATTACCATTGTAAATGTGAGAGAAAGAATATGAAGTGGAACAATAACAAGATAAATTTCAGATTCCGGTGCATTTGAATATTATTATCGTGTTCATATCCTCGGTAATTGTATTCAATATTTTCCTCCTTATTAGAACGGGCGTGGGAATGGGATACACATTGTGCCTTTCGTAATCTGTTGCACTGTGAACAGTAGATCTCGCGATCAGAGGAGAGATTTACCAATATTATGGTGATTTCCCACATTTTTGACCCCGTTTGCTCTCAACTTTAACACCATTTTTTCACAAAAACTTCTTCAGAACTCATTACGCTTTTCACCAAATTTAATAACCCTATGCCATTAAATGACGCTAGAGCAAACTTCCCCCTTTTTGCCCCCATTTTCCCAGATATAAAAAATCGATCTCGATAAAAAAAGCGTTTAAAATCAAAGAACCTAATTAACTCGTAAAATCGGATGAGAAATGCAACCTGTAGCCCGGAACAAACATACAAACGGTACATACAAGTATACAAACTCCGGATGAAAGCATAAACGGCCACTCATAAAATGGAGCCCTCGCTCACTTCGTTCGTTTGGTCAATTATGGTATAACTGAATAATACGATATTATGGATATACAATATTGGGTTTCAGACAAAGAAAGAACTATAGGCCCAATTATTTTCATAGATTTATCACTTTTCAAAGGACTTTATCAAAGTTAGCAAACATTACAGAAAGTCATCGTTAGGCTTTATATACGTGAGGGATTGATGTTAGCTTTGTTTAGCAATCAACTACCTACTTGCTGAAACAGTGTAATAATGCGGAACCCTTCTAATATTAATTATTCTTTCATTTATCTTACTAATATTATAAAGCCGAAAGTTTGTGAGTGTGTATGTATGTTTGTTACCTCTTCACGCTCAAACGGCTGGACCGATTTCGATGAAATTTGGTATCTTTTTTCTCAAAAAATAATCTCGAAGGGGATGAAATAGGGGTTGAAAGCTTGTATGGGGAATCCATAATTCTTCAAGTTAGGGATCTGAAACTTCTCATTTAGGCTTTTAGTAAGAAATAAATAAATACGGGTTTCAGCTTTTTTGCAAAATCATCCTTAAAGGAGGAAAAGCAAGGGGGTTGAAATTATGAGTTATTCTTTAGATGCACCCCCAACGGACCACGATAAACGGCTGAACGGATCGTTATTTAAAGGGGGAGAGTGGGATGGGAGGAGAGGGGGGAGAGTGCAGGGGAGAAGAGGGTAGAGTGGGGAGAAAGACGGGGAGAGCGGGAAGAAAGAGGGGAGAAAGAGGGGAGAGTGGGGGGAGAAAGAGAGGAGAGTGGGGTGAGAAAGAGGGGAGAGTGGGGAGAAAGAGCGGGGAGAGTTCGGGAGAAAGAGGGGAGAGTGGACGGAGAAAGAGAGGAGAGTGGGGTGAGAAAGAGGGGAGATAGAGAGGAGAGTGGGGGGAGAAAGAGGGTAGAGTGGGGAGAAAGAGGGGAGAATGGGAGGAGAAAGAGGGGAGAGTGGGGGGAGAAAGAGGGGAGAGTGGGGTGAGAATGAGGTGAGAGTGGGGTGAGAAAGAGAGTAGAGTGGAGGGAAAGAGAGGGGAGAAAGAGGGGAGAGTGGGGGTAGAAGGAGGGGAGAGTGGTGGGAAATACGGGGAGTAGGGGAACAGGGTAGAGTGGGGGGAAATAGGGGAGAGGGGTAAGAGGGGAGAGTGGGGGGAGAGAGAATTTGGTTCGCAGATCTTCTAACTTAGGACATAGGCTACGAACATATTATTAAGTCATCATCATAATCATCGCCGTTTTCCATCAATGCGATAAAACACCCATGTGCGAAAAATTTCTTACGTAGATAGTTTATCCCGCAAATTACGACTTAGGTTTTAATTCATCATCATCATCACCACCGTTTTGCATCAGTGCAATAAAAACTGTGACAAACTACCCCATTGGCATGAAATTTGGTATTTTTATAGCTTATACCCCAACTTACACATACACAGTGCCCTAAAAACTGTGCAATAGTAAGTACCCTAATTTGCATGAAATGTCGTATGCAGATAGTTTAGAGACACAATATTATAGGCTACATATCATCATCACCACCATCATCATCACTGTTTATTTGTACATCAGTGCGATAATAACTGTGAAAAACTACGTAACTTCTGTATTTTCTCTGACACAATGTTACAAGTCGTATGTAACAGCCACCGCCCTATAGGTTTTATAATGTGAATCGTGGGTGAAACCGCGGGGCGCTGCTAGTTAATTATAAAATCCGTTCTGCCTTTTTGTGATTGAGTAACAAACATCCAAACGTGCAACTGCCACATTAATTATTATATTATTAGAAGGATATCGTTATTTCACGGAACCTCTACGCTGTACGTGATCGGACACGCACTTGGCCGAGTTTGCACCCGCCTTACTCTTTGAACATGGTGTATACTGTATTATTAGTTGAGACTGTAATTACCATAAAGTAATTGAGTGTTTGTAGCAATGACATTGATCCAAAATTGTCGGTGTCTTCAGTGTCTTCTACAAAATAGAATAACGGGGAGTGTTAAGAAGAACTTGGGGTAACAAGTCTGCTAATTTAAGAACGCTTCTATCGAATCTGAATGGTGTGGTTTCGGAATAGTTTATGACATATCATTGTGACATTGATTCCAAATGTTCTTAATTAACTAAAAGACAGATTTAAAAAATATATCAGACTTCCATATTATCTCCTATAGGTATATCATACGTCTGCTTGTATGCCACTATGCACGTGTTTCTACGGAACATTACACAAAAACAACGCATAAAAAAAAAAAAAATCAAAAAAGCGGCGTGGCTTTTTGACATTTGTCTATGTACACGGTAGAAGATTTCGTTTGTCTATGAGCAAACAATGTTTTATGTTTCCCGCGGTGCATTGTGAAAGCCGGGTTTGTTTTGACATTTTTTTGTTTTGTTGCGCTGTTTTTGTGTAAAGTTCCGTAAAAACACGCGCAGAATACCCGGCTGAAGAGGGGGATTTATCTGTGCTTTTATCAAACAATATAATATGCAGGAGACAGCTTGTGTGTGAAATCAAATGTATACTTGTGAGGTTTTTTGTGTAATGTTACGTAAAAACAAACACAGGAGACCCAGCTTAAGACATTAATTTCTCAAAAACAGAATACAATTAATTCATATATCATGAGAAACATTAGGTATCTTTAATGGAAGCGTTGAAGCAAAATAAATGATTTGATTTGAAAAGGAAACAGTAGCATATTGCCGGAAAGGTGGTACTTATATCTACATCTACACTATACTATTATAAAGAGGAAAGATTTGTATTTTCGTGTGTATGTTTGTAATGAATAAACTCAAAAACTACTGTGCTTACTTCAAACATTCTTTGACCATTGGAAAGTTACATTCACCCTGAGTAACATATGCTACATTTTATCCCGTAAAAATTAAAACTGTTCCCGCGCGGGTGAAACCGCGAGGCGCTTCTATACATATAGTAATACATATAAACATACATTAACTGAAACTGTGTTTTATTGTTACATGCGGGTACATTGCAAATTATTTATTTATCGTCGGTAACCGTATGATTTGCAGACTCTAATAGATAACACTTAGTAACACATAAAAAAAAAGCTTACTTTAAAAACATACAAAGGTAACGAAGGTACCTAAACGACCGGAGGCGATGCTACCTATCTCCCGGATCACGCGATGTGTGTTCAGTATAATACGTATATTATTATGTGTTTGCATTTTCAGTTAAGTATATAGAGTTTCCGTTAAGACAAACAGATAAATAAACAGAGTGACTTTCACATTTATAATATTAGTATGGATATGGATATACCATTAATATAATTATAATTATAAGTAACGATAAATAAATATTATCTATAATCTATAAATACATGAAATACATATAATTACAAAATAAATAGTACAATAAAAATTGTAGCAGTGGGTCGATAGGTAAGTGTGATGATAAGTGGTGATTATTATTACCTATATTACATAGAGGTGGCATTCAATACTTTTATAAACGCGAAAGTTTGTAAGTATGGATGGATGGATGGATGGATTTTTGTTACTCTTTCACGTAAAAACTACTGAATGGATTTTAATGAAACTTTACAATAATATAGCTTATACATCAGAATAACACATAGGCTACAATTTATACAGCTATTGTGTGAATTGTCTAAAATATGACGATAAGTGTCAAGTAAGTAGGTAAAAACCTACCATCTGTGCGCTATTCAGGCGTGCGCTGCCAAAACCGCTAGAGCTATACATATGTAATGTATGATGGAAATGTTTATCTTAAATAGTTCTACAAAAAAGTCCGCCACAGTATATATCTATATCTTATGTGTAAGCCATTATAGCCAAAATAGTGAACCATTAAAATGTGTGATTTTAATGTCATAACGTTAGTTCTCTTCTACGTCACGCTAATAATTATACGCTGCTCTAAATACTAATCCTGCGCACACGAAGTCGCGGGCACCAACTAGTATTATATAATCGTCTATTTATAAAGGTAACGTTTTTATACCACCGCAGACGGCTGCGATGATTGCCTACGCCATATTTAACTTAAGTCAGAATTCCGAAGTCAAAATGCGAAAACGGAACGCTTAGGTATACTCTGCTGGATTTGCTATTTTGCTACGACAATCAGACGAATAACCTAAACAGAAAGTGAGCAGCAAATCTACATAAGATAAGTACCTACCATATGTTGTGTTTTGTTCAGAATGCAACAAAAGTGACGTTTTGTAGAATTGTTTGATATTGTCACAAATAGATGCAAATCGTTTTCCCCGAATGTCCAGAAAGAGGGCTATGTTTTTCATGTTTGTGTTTTGTATGTGCAACATGTATTCGTACATAATATAAGATGGATTATGTATGATTTGATTCGTCTTATTCTTGAGAGTGACATAGAATAACAATATTTTAAAAGGGCAAGAAAATAAAGATGGCGATGCTTATATTGCTTTTCCAATAGAGTAAAATATAATATCAAAGCCTACCGAATGAGATATCAAAATAAAGGCCAATGTATATTCGCAATAAATATACACCTAATCTAAAATAACCCTACTGCTATGGTACAGAACCCTAATGTAACGAGGCTCGACTTGAACTTAGCCTCTTTATTTTTTACTTTGGCATAGATATATACCTATACTAGATAGTTGAGGTTACGTTCTGGGCCACTTCATTTTTTATTTGCATGCTCAAAATTTACTTACGAGCCTGCCTGTAAATCAAAAGTATATAATCCGCTGTTTATGTAGGTAGGTAGGTCTAGGTAGGTAGGTATGTTAATTTATCCTCGGGTTCGTCGGTGGTTCGGAATTGGGGATCCGACCCCCATCCAACGTCCAAGCGAAGGAAAGATAGCAGCTTCGTGGCAGAGTCCCCAGGGACAGCCCCCCCCAAGGCTGAAAAGCATCCTATGCTTCCCTCGGAATGGGCGCAAAGGCGCACTGAAATGAGGGCACTAGCGCGGTCCTTTGGAGATCCTAGTGCCCTAGTGCCCTCCCAAAAGTGCATAAAGGGACGCCAACGGCGGTGATTATTATTGTTACTTATATAAAACCCCACATAACCCGACGGCACCCCAAAGTCGGGTATCTTGATTGAAGATTCCCGCCTTTGTAAAATAAAAAAGTAAGCATGTAGGTCTTGTAGGTACAATAATTAGGTTACATAGGCGTATAATACGCGACACGACCCAAACTGTTTGCAGTGACAGCCCGTAATAAAGATTATTTGCATTGTATATGTCGGTAAACCAATGTGATCCAAGCACCTCTTACAGGGGTCTTGAATGGCTGCACGAGCATAGCGATTTTAATATTTTTCTTTATTCTTTGGTGATATTTATACGTTATACTGCCGTCTTATTATAGCTATGCTATCGCGTTGAAAACTTAGAATAATAACACGTTGAAATATCTGTTACGGTGAATTGAATTTAATAAATAAAGAAAATAAATACGTGCAGTAGTGCCAAGAGCGGCAAAAGAGTGCAATTATGCAGATTGACAAATTGAAAAACTGAAATTTATAATAACAATAACTTCATTCCGTTATCACTAGGAGTTTTATGAGCGAACAGCTGTTCCCCGCGGAATCGAATATAATATAAGTACCTACTTACCTACAATACTTTTACTACTACTTCTACTTACCTACTATTTATACAATACTTAAGTATATAATTAGGTAGGTACTTTACTTACTTACTTACTTACTTGTAGGTAAGTAAGCTCTCATTCAATCTCAATCATTGCTCACTTCATAATTACCAAAAAACTTATAGCATCTCTTCTGAATCTACGTCTGCATAATCCAACTATTCATACTAAACTCGTATCATATCAAAGTGTGTCTGTTTGTAACGTTTTCACGCCTAAACCGCTTTGATGAACTTTGGTATAGAAATCGATTGGACATTAGCGAAGGACACACTTTTTATAGTTACTTTTTTTTTTTTTTGTTTTAGTTATGGCTTCGCACGGTTTGTGCATATAGCCAGTGTCAAGTATGTATTTTATTTTAAGTATTTCTTAATTTCACAAGAAAGTCACAGCAATGTTATAGCAATCGTGGTCAAGTAGTCAAGTCAATTATTTACATCGTCAGTCACGATTCAGTAAAGTAGTGGATGCTTTACTGAAACTTCCTGGGAGTTTTGGAAAAAATGCGAAATGACACGCTTTTTGAGTTTATATCATTCACCTACACTCGTGCACGTTAACGAACACTTAATGGTTAATATTCCACCAATATTACACATTAACACTCGAAGAAACACAAGTTTGAGCTAATAATACAAAACCAACAACGTCTCACTATCGGATTCCCGCCAAAACTCCTTATAGTTACTTAGTGATATAATATAGTCCGCGTGGACGAAGTCATGGGAGAAGGCTTGTATGATTGTCTATACTAATATTATAAAGAGGAAAGATTTGATTGTTTGTTTGCATTGAATAGGCTCCGAAACAACTACTGAACCGATTTGAAAAATTATTTCACTGTTGGGAACCTACACTATCCCCGGATGACATAGGCTACTTTTTTAAAGTCAAAGTCAAAGTCAAATCATTTATTGTAAATAGGCAATAAAATCACACTTTTACAAG
The DNA here is from genome assembly GCA_905147375.1 of Hylaea fasciaria. Classification (NCBI taxonomy): domain Eukaryota; kingdom Metazoa; phylum Arthropoda; class Insecta; order Lepidoptera; family Geometridae; genus Hylaea; species Hylaea fasciaria. Next base: position 7,990,054 of record LR990201.1, read on the forward strand.
TTTAAACACTTCAATCTAATAAACAGATTAATAAAACCATAAAAGAAAACAAACTATAATTAATTGATTATGGTTTGAGTTGAAAAAGGATATTTCCCTTTTAAGCACTGGTCCAGGATTGAATCTATCTATATCTATCCGGCAGGTGGTTTTTATCTTTTTATCACATAAAAATTAAATGTTCCCGCGGGTTAGTATAGTTAACGCGGGTGAAACCGCGAGGCGCTTCTAGTATGTAATAATAAATTGATACGGGCACACAAAGAACACGGGTTGGTAGAAAAAATTAAAGTTTGAAGATTTTTTTTACTTTAAGTATAATAATATACAACAGCGAAACAAGTTTAGTCTGCAAGTCATTCGCCTGCCACTGGCGTCTGGTACCACTTTTGGTGGTAATTGCCTGAGGGTAATCCCCACAGATAATTTACTTAGGTAAGTGTCAGTCTCCCCAAAAATGTCAGTGTCAGAAATTTCAGCTCAGTAAGATAAAGTTACTATTAGGTCATCCATAGCATATTATTGTATCCTTAGAATAATAACGCATAGTAGTCAAGTACTCGCTAGCGCCGTGAAGCCATTTTTACTGAGACTTTTTGGGCCTAGTTCGGACTTTTACTCGCTATTGCTCGAAATCGAAGCTTTTATGGTAAGTATTTATTCATTTTCCCTGCTTTTGGACTAAATACTAACACGCACATGACATTTTCATTGCGCTCATGGTTTTGGAGGAGATAATAACACGGCACTCACGCAGGCATTGATAAAAAAGTGGCTTCACTTTGAGTAAAACTACGCATGGAACTATCCTTCTCTGCGTTATTATTCTAAGATTGTACGGTCGGCATCAAAAGTAGCTTAACATGTTTTAGTTACCAACTCCATTGTAGATACGCACAATGTACATTTTTAGGGTGTATATTAAATTTAAGATACGGAGATGGTTAGCTACTTTAGAGGCCGTTCAATTGTAGATTCGCAAAATGTATATTTTTAGGGTGTATATTAATTTAAGATACGGAGATGTTAAGCTACTTTTGATGCCGACCGGACCATGCATGGGCGCAATCCTACCTATTGCCATAGGCCATGTGACAAACTTACAATAATCAAAATTTAATAAACGAGTAAAATATCAGAAAAATAGAATTGTGGCGAATTTACACATACTTTTTTTCGTGACGAATTTACTTTGTGGCGAATGTACAATAACCCATCTCTAATTCTCTAGTACTAGTACGTAATTATTAGACAGTTCGCCAATACATACTTAGTAACTTTTTTGAGAAAAGTGCCTGCTTGTCTCATTGCCTTGCTCCCACTAACCTAAAACTAAAACCATGAATAATTGCAATTGCAAATGTTTTGTTCGTCTTTTTTTCTCTTTTTTTTTCGCTAGGATTTCTCATGTTCGTGGGCATCATTTACAGGCATATGATGTCACAAACAACAACAGCAAGCAGTAGCAGTTTACGCAAAAGTGCGCGCTAGTCTGTAAGTATACCTAGTCACCATGTGAATTGATCTGGAATAATGCAACACACCTTGCACCATCCCAGTGGCGGAAGGGAAAGTGTGAAAGCATTTCCTCCGTCAAAAAAAAAGTTACAGGACACAGAATACATACAAGTACATTTACTGTAGACATAATCTGAGTAAGTACGTATATATACATATAAAACTGTATATCTGAGCCATGTCTGTTATACATTGAAGATTTTTTTTCAAAACTGATAAATTTTTAGGTCACTGACCCCAAAAGTAAGGTTTTAAATTTTTGTAATTTTTTTGTTCGTTTGTTAAGTACCTGAAAGTTCGGAAACTACTTGACGGATTTAGATGGGAGTTTCAGCATTTGGTAGCTTTGGTTTCAAGTAGGTTAACTGTAAAGGTTTCATAACTGAGTGACGACATTTAAAATTTTGCTAAACAGTTTAACATTGCTGCTCCTGTACGTTCCGCGGGAGTGTCCGCAACTGGGCTGGAGTTAGCATAATAACGTAATACATTGTTACAGTCCACGCGTACGAAGTTGCGGGAATCAGCTAGTACAAAACTTTCAACACAATATGGTTGTGCAGTGTCAGGGAATAGGCACACGGCACCAATTGGTATGACTTTACATCGAAGAGACACTCGAACTATTCTAAATAGACACACGTTTTGCAAGGGAATGAACATAACAGACACACATACTTGTAGACTACAGTTCTGCTGTGTTGTTCTCGTTAGCATACTCAAAAAGTTACAATATGCCCAAAGATTGCAGATATTATTGCTAGATATTTCACTTTACTTTATGGTAAATCGCAAAAATGTTGTCCCAATACCTTTCCTGCTACCTCGTATGCAAAGTAAGGTACATTACACAACAGCGGCGTCAAGTTGAAAAGGATCAGGGACGCAGAGATTCGCATTCAGGGAATTTTTGCCACAAAATGATGTTTTTATGTTGACTCTGGTCCTTACTTTCCAATATACGTATCTGAATAGTATGCTCTAAAAATAGTATTCACCTACATACTAAAGAAAGATTATGTAATACTTGTTGCTCTTGAAAGTAAACTGTTCTTGTAGATATGTATGCGTACTGGCCCAGTAAATCCGCTGAATAAATTGCTTTACAAACAGGAATACATTTACCAATCTACATGAACTAATTCCATTTTCTAAACATTAGGTTATTTGGATCGCTGATCTTCTTTCTTTTGAGTGATAGCTTCACTAGAACAAAACCAAAATAAACACTCAATGAGTGCACGCCGTTCTTGAGTAGAGTTACCGGATTAGAAAATGAGTCTTCATGAGAAAATCCCTGAATTCGCAATAGATTTTTTGACTTTTTGCGGTTATACTTTGACAGAATTCTATCTGAAGACAACATAATACTACGAAGACTTTCATTTAATTGTTATGAAAGACCAGCAGTTGCTGAAAGCAATATCCGGCAGTACCATTGTTGAGATTTGATTATAATATGTATCTTAATATATTATATAAATTACGCGTCACGTTGTTTGTCCGCGATGGACTCCTAAACGACTTAACTGATTTTAATCAAATTTGCACACCGTGTGCAGTTTGATCTTACTTGAAAGATAGGGTAGCTTACATCTCAATTTATAGTCGCAATAACAAAAACCTTAGCCACAGCCACGCGTGGCCGTGTCTGCTAGTATTATAATATATTTTTATGAACGGTTTAATTACTTTAATTTCGATTGCTTACCATATTTATCTTACTAAATCCTAACCATTTCACACCTTCCCTATTTCCCTGACAGAGGGCTAAAATTCCGTACATGTCAGGAATTCCTGTCGTTAATTTAACCGTATTCTCGAGGACAGAATAGGTAACACATACATACATCCCTACATACAATAATATATCTTTATGAAGTCTCCCATTTGGTACACATATTATTATTATAGAACACGTATTGACACTAGTGGCTTTAATAGATTTAACTATAGTATAGGTACCTACCTACATTGTTTACTAAAGCTTATATTGGCTTGTTAAAGTAATATAACAATTAAATTTTATATAATTAATTGACTTTATGATTAAAATTATGCCTATGAGTATGTAACTACTGCTAAATCCCAATACAACAAGGTTACACTTAAATGATTTTGGCAGTGTAAAAACAAGTTTTTACATAATTTTGGTATTGAAAAAGTAGGTATAAGTATTTTGTTTACGCCATTCATGTATGTAGTATTTACATTGTATTTAAATTTATCAGACAAAGTGTAAAGTACTGAAAGGTTAGAGGAATATTTGATTTGTAGGTACCTACGCATAAGAACATTTAGGTAAGTACTTAAGTTGGATAAAATATAATAGTTGGCGATTTTTTGCATAGAGCAGAGATCAAATTAACAAGCAGCAACATTTAACTACTTACTAATGTAATATATATCTGACAGAATAATTACATAAATGCTGTCAGTCTACGTACTCGTATCATATAGTAAAACCGGTGTACATAAATGTTGTCAGTCTACGTATAATATAGTAAAACCAATGGCTTACGAATTGAACTGAACTAGGTAGTTAATCAATTAGTTAGATATTTATTTTTATTATTGTTATTTTTTTGATGTAGGTACCTAATGTTATAAAGAGGAAAGATTCGATCGTTTGTTTGTTTGTTTGCTTGCATCGGAGCCTTTTGGTTCCGAAACTACTGAACCTATTAAAAACATTATGTCACTGTAATTGTGAAGCTACACTATCCCCGGGTGACATAGGTTACTTTTTATCCCGTAAAAATTAACGGTTCCCGCGGGATAGTCGTTAACGCGGGTGAAACGAGACGCTTCTAGTTAGTTATATAGGTACAGACTTACACAATACACTGCCGGTTTCTGAAACGTCAGTCAACTTTGACTACAGATTAATTCTATTGCCATCCTTGTTATTTGCTTTGTGTCAGATAGAGGCAACGATAGTTTTAATCTCCTGTCAAAGCCAACTAACGTTCCAGAAACTGGGGGACAGTCTGTCACGCCTTTTTCCCGTTGAGGATGGCAGAGACTACTTACTACAATATCTTTCCACATGCTACGATCCTGACACACCTCTCACCATATAGTTACCGAACGTTTATCGACGTTAACGTTTTGTTGACCAAAAGAACCGTGAACGACCCATCATAAAAGCCAGTCAAAATATAAGCTGGCGGTAGATTGACAACAGACATGCTATAATCGCTGTTTGTAGACTCAAGCAGCCACTTTCGATTTACCCACACTTTTCATTTTCGTAGAATATACCTCCCATAATATACCTCCCCGCATGAAAGATTTTATCGAATAGTACGAGTACCTACAGGAGTGAGATAAAGTCGCTTTTTTGAGAAACATACTAAACACTGTATTTTACTACCTACCAAAATTAGGAAGAAAAATATAAAAAGAAACGGTAAAGTAACGTCTGATTCTATAAACTATATTTTATCGACCATTTATCATAACATAAAATTTTATACAATCGTCATAATTATGTAGTGAGTGATTAGTTATGTACTGGAATACTTAAGCATTGTGGTAAGTGCATCCACAGTCAAGGCGTTGCCTAAAAATAAAGGAAATGCGTTGCCATCTTTTTTATTATTGTGTGTGGAAATGCTAAATAAATCTGTATGATTTAAGTGTTGTGTGTTAAAAAGTTAAGTGTTGGACCAACCTCTGAGGCCCTATAAAAGTCAACCCCTATTTTTTTTTTACATAAAAAGTGCGTAATATTAGTAGAGTCTGGCCAACGAAAGTAGATACTGAAAAACCCCGGCAAATTCAAAAAATATTAGTATGGCAACTCATAATTGCCACCATCTTGAAAATATTGGGGAATTTGTGTATTAGTGATGCCCTATCCTGATGCCGATTCTCCCAAATTTTTGAAAACTACATTTTAATTTAGACAATGCTTTTGTTTATTTTTACGATTCAGAATTAATAATAATCAATAAAGTACTATAAGATTGTTTATTTTGTATTATTTATTCCATTAGTGGTCGTTTTAAGTTGTTTTTTATACATTTTAGGTACATATTATTATTATTATATTAGGTACATAAAAAACCATGCAATGCTAAACCACAATGAACTTAAAACTAAGTCGATAAAAGTAAAATAACACACTTAGAAGTGGATTACAATAATTCGAAATCAATAATTATTGGATCCTAAATTTACCCTGTCACGGAGCATAATGTTCAGTGGTGGAAACACTAGTATGGCCATGTAAAAAGTTTCGAAAAAATTCGAGTGTCTACTTTCGTTGGCCAGACTCTAACATATTGTATAGTGTACGATGTTTTAACCCTAAAATAAACTAAAATACATGTGTATTTCACGTGTCTTTTACCAATCCGTTCAACTTTTTGGCATGATTCCGTAAAAAACACACACATTTATTTTCGCATTTATTATATGATTATGTACAATGGGATATTAGTTTAGTAGGTGTGATTGAATTTTTCAACATAGAGGACTATTCAGAGGTCGCAGAATCTTAAAAGTTACCAGTTACAAACTTTTTATCTGTTTGTGCCTGATTAACTTTACTACTGGATGTAATAAAAAGTTTTTGTTGCTGTTTTTTTTTTGTTTTAGTTTTTGTTTGCTTGTTGTGGTCGCAGATATAACTATAATAGACCACGTAAAACGACTAAATAAATGGGCTTTCAGCGATACAAAGCTTGTATCCAATCTTAAAAAATACTACTCTTATTTATAGTACGTAATATGGAAAAAAGAAAACCAAAATTCTTTGTATCAGTCACACCAATAAGTAGAAAAACTAACGTAGGTATGTGGAATAGAGCTCATTGGAATATGTTATAATAGGTACCTAGGTAATTATAATATGATACTAAACCATGAAAGAAGCTTGAATGAAGTAATAAAAGCGAAACAATATTAAACCCATTAATTAAATGTAGGTATTCAACAGGTTGTTCAAAATTCACGTGGGAGAACTTTACTTTGCGAGTGTTTTTTTTTGATTACAGGTATATCATTAATAATATCATCGATTCCTAATGAGTAATTGAAATAACTAATTTGGAAATGATAGAAGTTAGCAGTTTTCAGTATGCATCCACTTTTAAAACATGATTAAGTACAAGATAATGAGGTAATGATTTAAGTATAGCTATATTATATATGTTTTTACATACCTTGCTCATAGCTAATGGGTGTTCAAGGTCCAACGTCAAGCAATCACAAACATACACCTCGTGTCTCATAGTTATTGTCAAAGACAATTTAAATTATTCAACTTAACGAAAACCGCTCCGGCTGTCCTAAACAATTAAACCGCAAATAATTTAACTGTCCATTTATATAATCAGAAAGCAGTAAATGCTCCTGTAACTAAGCAGAACCTCAAAGCAAATCTCGTAACTTCGATAAAATTATTTTATGTACAACTTGGCAAAAACTGCAGAAATGCACAAAAATACAACAACGTGATTCAATAAAGATTCAAAATTGTGTGAAAACAGTGTTTCTTTCGAATTAAAATAGTTAACCGTTTAATTGATATTAATAGTATTGCCTTGTAGCATCTCTTAATAGTAGAGTTTTGAAGAGACGCGAGATGCAGAGCCGAGACAAGACGTAGACTCACGAGCGTCCGGCGCGCTTCCAGCCTTCTCACTGAAATCAATCCGCCGCGCCGATGTGAGGATGACTTACAGCTCGAGGACAGTATAAATGACTGCCTCATACAAATTACCCTCTATATTATACGACTAATCTATATTCAACTATATTGTAAATGTATACGATTATAAAATAACACCATCACAACCCCGCGCGATCTGCTTTTATTAATAATTGCATAATACAGGTTTGGATAGGTTTGTATTTGTGTACGCTTACAGTTTGTCTAAAGAAATAGAATAATACAAAGACACCGAGTACTCGCTAGTGCCGTATAGCTATTGTTAGGGTTCCGTATCCAAAGGGTAAAACGGGAACCCTACTTACTAAGGCTTTGCTGTCCGTCCGTCCGTCTATCAGCAGGCTGTATCTCATGAACCGTGATAGTTAGACAGTTGACATCTTCACAGATGATGTATTTCTGTTGCTACTAGAACAACAAATACTAAAAAATAGAATATAATTAATATTTAAGGGGGCTCTCATACGACAAACGTGATGTTTTTGCTCGTTTTTGCTCGATAATGACAGGTAGACATTACTGGTACGAAAGGGTAACATTAGACTTGAGCAAAAATAATTAAGTTAACTTTTTATACTGGAAAACATGGTTCCCGTCACGTTCACATAAACAAATATTTCCTAGAAATAGGTAAGTAGGTAGGTACTTTATAGTTTGTTACAAGTTGAGGTAGGAAACCTTTCTTCTAAGCATTAACCTAGATTCAGGGAACCCTAGTGAGAGGTCAACATCTATACGGGTTAACGTCAACGAACTCGTAAGTGACTGGACTGTGACGCGTAATACGGAGACAGAAGGGAGGATTGCTCCCTTTAGAAATCTGTGGTATTGGGTACTTTGGTCACGCACCCCTAAGCTGTTAGTCACAGCTTCAGTGCATGCGCTTTTGTAGACGGTTCCTAATAGCATTTCTTCTATCTCAGCAGCATACTGGTGCTACATTGCGTAAAGTTTTTAATTTTCTCACACACTCGCACAAAACTACACATAAGTAAGAATCTAATGTTAATAAACACGTTGCGTAAAAGTGGCATCGTGTTGCTGTAATATGACTCTAGCATATCGCGGAATAGCAATGTTTAATAACTGTCGTCTGTGGAGAATTGTACATCATAATAAGTTTTATCATTATAAAACAAACCATAATACTTAGAATCACCATTATCGTCACAGTCATCATAATTTCTTGATGTTTACGGGACCCCCACGCGTTGATAAAATATCGCTCACGCTCCGCTTGCTTGCTATCCGCAGGTGTATCATGAACAAAGTTGAAGTGTGGGACTACCTTTATAAATAAGCTAACTAGGTACTCAGCTGTAAATATTGAAGCTAAAAATAAAGTTCAATTACGGATGGTTGCATTAGATTGATGTACTAAATTCATCTCAATATTTTCGAGTGATAAAAATGATTGGTGAAGGTCACGACTCACGTCTGTTCTTCCGCTGCTGGCGAATATCGTAAAATATGCTTTCAGATCGATGAGAGACAGCCCTATAAATTGTAGATATTATTATGCTCTGAAAATAATGTATAATGATATTTATACAGGGAAGATACAGACAGGGCCTCATTCCACGAAATTGGGGTGAGAGTCTGAGAGTTTGAGCCCCTAGCCATGATGTGGGCGGATATGGGTTGCTATGTGATACTACAGGGACCGAGTCTTAGGTACCCCAATAAACGCATGTCTCCGATAATTATAATTGTTTTTAATTTTATTTATTTTCGCGATATTTAAGGGATAAACGAGGTGACGTTGAGGTGATATCGATTTGTGAAGATTAGCCTTATCATTAGACATTATTTAAGAACAATAATAAATTCAGACGATGTATTACATTAATAACCAAAAAGTTAAAGGCGGTGATAGCCTAGTGGGCGAACGTGCGCCTGCCAAGTGGAGAGTTGCGAGTTCAAATCCCAGTGTGGGCCGCACCAATTTGTTCCTTGTCAACATAGTGCCACAATTATTAGCATAAGGAAAACAGCGGATATGGGTCGATGACGATGTCACCTTGTCCGTGATTAGGTCAGTGAATACGATCGTATGCTACGTAATGATTCGATTCAATCAGGCGTTAGTCGCGAACAAGCGCGTTATAGGTAGGCCCTACGAATAAGTAATAAGCTTATTTGTAGGGTAGGTCTACGCGGAGCATTATCAATACTGCGACTGACTGTAAAACATCATCCCATGGAGTAGAATGAAACTGAATTATTTTAATTTTGTTAGTCTAACTGAATACTGCAAATGTTTTAAATTATCTCGACCGGAAGTAGATCATTTATGAGTAGTACGGAAATAGACCCTTAATTATTTATGGCTAGTTTTCCCACAGGAACTGCATTTTCCGGAATATATTCTAGATTACTAGCTGTCCCGACAAAAATGTGCGAGAAAGTGAATGATCATTGGTCTCTCTTTTTCGTAAATTTTTCCCATGTTTAATACTTATTATTCTATTCGGAACGAAGATTTATCCAATAAAGCAAAGATCATGAAAATCGGTCAAGCCGTTCTCGAGTTATTCATAAAGTCAAAGTCAACGTCAAATCATTTATCGTAAATAGGCAATAAAATCGCACTTTTTCAAGTCAAACACTTCAGTATAATAAACGAATGAATAAAACCATAAAAGAAAACAAACTATAATTAATTGATTATGGTTTGAGTTTGAAAAAGGATGTTTCCCTTTCAAGCACTGGTCCAAGATTGAATCTCATAGTGTAACTAGCACGGCTTTTCACGACCCGTTTCGGCTTCGCATGGGTGGACATTGATTTATATATAAAATATCTCATGATAAATAAAGTAGCCGGGAGTGAGACGATGCACCTACGCCACCTACCGTTGATACTTCTCATAAATGTTTTTCTGTCCATCCAACGGTTGTCTCGAAGTAAAGACCGCCCATTGTACTGCTGCGGTGTGTTGCGGTTGTGACGTAGAAACTCTTCATAGTAAAATATGTACAGATTTATAGCACAGAATTATGTAAATAATTTCCTACTATTGAAATAATTTTCAGAATCGGATCAGTACCTAGTTGGTTCCTGAAATATTTTTTTCTCATATTTTCCTAGTCTTGTAAACCATTATATCTAGACGTATGCATTTTAGTAAACGACTGGTTAGTTTAAGTATTCATAATGCCTCTGAAAACTCAGTCGTGTAACTTAACTTGGTATCATATTGTGGTTGAAAATGGCTCGAAATGGTAAGCGTAAGCCATGTAAAGTACAAATAACGCGCCCTCGGCTACTTTTTGCGTCAATTTGTCGGGATTTTTCGGAGGCGGGCGGAGGTAAGCTTGGTCACCATGGTGATCAAGCTCACCTCCGTTGGACATATTGCCCCTTAAGAACAGGTGAGACAAAGGGCAAATGTTAGTCTATAAAGTAACGAAAGAAGGAACTAGCGGACTCCGTATTTTAGGTACCTACGGATATGGGTAACATAACGTTCCTAATAGTTTTGTATGTGACTGGACCCCGGGATACATCTACCACAATATTTAGAAACTACATTTTCACATGTTATATTATTATTCATATGATCCATAAACGTAAACATATATTATTATGCTCAGCCTACATTGGGACTGGCGCTCGAGAACAGCTACCACCTCCACAACTTCAATGTATGTATCACCAACCATCAAGAGTTATGCTTCCACAGAAGTGGCAATATTTCCACAGAAATATTGGTATCTCTATTCTAAAACTATTTCTCAAATTCCGTTTAGTTGTTCATAATTTTATTTTTGGTTAACAATAAACAGTAAGAATTTCCTTAAGTAACATTATAAATGAGAACGTTTATTGAACAGTTTGTTCAGTGTCCACGGACGGTGGCTCCGGTTCCTCGTGGTGGCCCAGGGTTCCGTCGCCGCTGCGGCTGGCCCGATCCACGATCATGGACGCTGGCACAGCTTTCACTGCAACAATTACAGTACCTAGTCTTAATTTCACGGCAAACAATAGTTTAAGCAGGTACTTATCTTAATAAATACTAGAAGCACCTCGCGGTTTCACCCGCGTTAACTACTATCCCGCGGGAACCGTTAATTTTTACGGGATAAAAGGTAGCCTATGTGTACCGGGGATAGCATAGCTTCCCAACAGTGAAATAATTTTTCAATTCGGTCCAGTAGTTTCGGAGCCTATTCATTACAACCAAACAAACATAGTTTTCCTCTTTATACTCGTAATATTAGTGTAGATAAATTAAGTGTCACGTTGTTTCTCTGCGATGGTCTCCTAAACTACTTAATCGATGTTAATGAAATTTGCACAACGTGTGCAGTTTCATCTAACTTGGATGATAGGATAGCTTACATGTCAATGTATAGTCGTAATAACAACAACCTTAGCCACAGCAACGCGTGGCCGTGTCTGCTATTAGGTATAGTATATATTACAATATGTGTTCCAATAAATAAGTAGAGTAGCTATTACGTGAGGTGCTAAAATAACTTCTTCAATCACATTGTCCTTTGAGATCATGCATAAAAAATAAAACCCCTACAAAAACGAAGTTTAATCCATTTTTTTTTCAAGTTTTTATACGCTGCTTCAACCTGATCGAGTTGAACCCAAACACCATCAACCTACTGTGACTCACTGAGGAGTTCCGTCTCTATCATGAGATCAGCGCGCTATCACAACTACTGTATGGTCATTTGTCATCTACACCCGAACAGATATGCAAAATTGATCAAGCTCCTGAGTTAAAAGTTCCTTTATGATTATGAATATGACTTACGATCGTAAGCCCAACCGATCCTAGCGCAGAAATCGATGAAGTTGGTCGATATGTTCAGCCGGCCCAGCTCCGAAGTCCTGTAGTCCCACGGGAACACGTGGTGGTAGTTGTGCCAGCCCTCGCCCAGTGCAGCCAGGCTCACCATGCCGTTCTCCACGGACTTTATGAACCTGGAAATAAGTAAACCATAGAGTTTTATTTATCAGCCAGCTATTCTTCGCAGTTACATGTACGGAGATCCTGTTTCCCAGCATTATCTTTCAATTTTCTCCGGGGTAAGACATAGTCTTCCAGAATAATTTCGTTTCCTATCAGTAATAAATTAGTGTAATGTAAACATAGAAGATGAAAGAAAACATTGTTAATAACCTTGGTAGGGTTCTAAAGTGCCTGGCTAGCGACCACTCTCACTCAAGTACAAAATCTGTCGATAAATCTCTATCGAGATGAGTAGGTACTTAGATCAGATGGCATTTCAATATTGTCAATGATCAAAAACCCTTTGCATTTAAAAATGCAAAGCTGAGATTTTACCGGAAACTGCTTTATATTATAAGAGTTCAGTTGGTTACGTTACGATTGAGGAGCAAAGTTCCGTTTACTTAATAGATAAGTACCTACTTAATAATTAGATACGATTTTCTACAATGCAGCTAGAATTTTGGGAACTTTGGCGCTGAAGTGAACATGAAATTCGCATTATGTAGGCATATCTACAGTCTACCTGCACCCTTTCAACTGATTAAATGACCTAAGTAACCATATTAACAGGTATCTCTAGTATTGATCATATGGCACAGTTGATATAATTGTAGGTATCTGATTTTTATTATCAAGTAGTATAGAAACTACAAACCTTTTGGTAGAATGACAATTACCACTATGTCTAAAGGAATCATATTCGCTCGTGTGTTCAAACATAATTAGGTAGTCGACTAGTAGGTCTTAACTTTTATACAATCATGTACTCGTAGTAAATAAGCCTCCTTATTTTCCTTCCTTTGCTTATTAGTAGAAGTAATCCCATCAAAAACATTACATGTACAAAAATGCACAAGTCTCGCAACGCAGTTTATCTGCCGTAAAAAGTTGTGAGATCGAATGTAAACCAAGTCGGTTAATTTCAATACCTACCTATACCTATCTATGGGAGCAGTTATATCTTTATTTCTTTAGTAAATTAAAGTGACTTGGCAATTGCACACGGCAACATAAATCGATGTTAAGCGCTTTGTGCTTGTATTTGTTTGAAAGTACACCTATACGGAAGACTATATTTAGATTGCCTAGTAGATTAGGTATGCTGCCGTGTACAATCGCCAAGACACTCTATTTACTAAAGAAATAAAGATATAACTGCTCCCATAGATAGGTATAGGTAGGTATTGAAATTAACCGACTTGGTTTACATTCGATCTCACAACTTTTTACGGCAGATAAACTGCGTTGCGAGACTTGTGCATTTTTGTACATGTAATGTTTTTGATGGGATCTCATTTCTTTTTGTAGGTTTTCTTTCTTTATTTCGTTTTTTTGCGAAATGCATAAACGCGCGCCCCGCGCCTGCGCGGACGGGGCCCTTGCGACATAGGTAATGCTCATAGATTACCATGAACGAGTGTCTTTGCGTCTCCACAGATACGTATTAGGTATGAGGTACCTAGGTACCTATTTTAATGTACCTAGGTAACGAATTTGTTCGACCTATAAAAGTGTAGGTAGGTATAGTATAGGGATTTGTATCTCTCTATCTGCGGTAGGTGTACCTTATCGTGGAAGTTTTTAAAAAGCGCTCAACTGTCAAATTTCTCGAACCCATTTCTCATTTTTAACCCCTGTTACCCATTTCATTCAATTTCAATGAAGTCTAATTATGAACTGTAAAAGTAACTTTGTAATCACATACAATTTAATGGGATTTATATGGGAATACAAAGTTATTTATGCAGATTACATATCTAGAAAACGGGATGAAAGTTATGGAATGTCAGATTTTTTCCATGGTTTATAGGCTAAACAATAGCTATATTCAAAATTTGAAACTTGTGGGACGGCTAGAAGTACCTTAGAATTTTGATGATCGGTGAGTCAGTCAGTCAGTCAGTCAGTCAGTCAGTCAGTCAGTCAGTCAGTCAGTCAGTCAGTCAGTCAGTCAGTCAGTGGGCAGCAAAATTAGAGAACTTTGACTTGCAATTATTCTTAAACTACTGGTTCAAATTTGATGTAATTTGGATTATTATCTGTAGACGTGATGCCCTCTTGGTCACTAAAAATTTAGGCTTCTAGTTTCATCCATAACGAAGTAACAGGGGGTCGAAAATGGCCCGAACCGCTTCGAGAAAGGGATAGTACGGCCGTGACTTTTGTTTTGCTCGACTTGGGGCACTGCCGTGCCCCCAGATTAGGGTATCAAGATTCTCGTGAATGTTTACGGAATAATAAAAGTATCTGCTTACAATTGCATCATCATCATCATTTCAGCCCGAAGAAGTCCACTGCTGAACATAGGCCTCCCCTACACCTTTCCAGGAAGAACGATTCTGAGCCCTTTCCATCCATCGACTTCCCGCGATCTTAACAATGTCGTCGGTCCATCTGGTGGGTGGGCGCCCTACGCTTCGTCTTCCGGTTCGTGGTCGCCATTCGAGAACCTTTATTCCCCAACGGTTGTCGGTTCTTCGAGCTATATGGCTATTACAATTGCGTAGGATGGTAATGTTTAAATAATGAGGGGTAATGTCGCACCGCACCCAAGGTATTTATTTGGTCGCACCTATGTACCTATTGACAAGGTTGACCAGACCACCGTTTGTTACCTAGTTCCTAGTGGACCAGACCACCGTTTGTTACCTAGTGGACCAGACCACCGTTTGTTACCTAGTTGACCAAACCACCGTTTGTTACCTAGGTCCTAGTGGTGGTGTTAAAGAGTGTCAGGCTTTCCGAAGGACCTCTGTCGTTGCATAACGACTCCATAACATAAAAAACCGCAAAACATGGAGTCTAATGTAAATCTTCTTATTATGGTATACCTAGCAAGAATAAATAATCGGTGCAGGTTCGAGGATCGAATTGGGTATTTTTGGATTGCAAAAATCACAAGTTGCTGCCGAGGTATGTCAAAATTATATATTTTGATATTTGTTTGTGCGCGAATTAGACCCGTTTTTAGCTAGTTAACACAAGTTGCTGCTCGAGCACCACCTCTCATTCCACATTCCAACCGTGAAACTACAGTGTAAAGGCGATTATTATAGGCTGTGGTAATAGTATATGCGAATTCGCGTCATCCGACGATAAGAGATGGTGGCGTTAGAGAAATGGTGGCCGATTGGTAGCTTCTGCGCTTTAGAATGCAACGACACTGGGTTGAGTCCTGCATTTATAACTTTTCATAAGTTATAAATGCAGGATAAATGCAGGCGGCCCTGCATTAATAACTTTTCATAAGTTTTGTGCGGATTTCCATTGGCTCCGGAGAGCACGTTAAGCCGCTGGTCCCGGTGTCCGAGGTCCTTAGGCGGCTTTATAAACTCTGACAGTGGAGGCTAACACAACCTCAAACGACAAGCAACCAGCCAGTACCTGTCATAAGGCTTGTTTCCCCACAGATGTGCGAAGCTATTCACGCAGAAAGCGATGTTGAGAGTGAAGGTGAATCGCAGCACGAAGCTGACCACGAATGCGATCAGCAGGCTCTCCCCCCAGCAGTACCACGGGATCCCGATAGGCAGCGCGATGTTCAATACCGCAAACATTGGAATGAAGATTCTGGAAAGAACAGCACTGGTGAATACAACTGTGAAGAATGAAACAGTGTAACCTACGAGGGTCTGCTTTTAACTTTTTACACTGAATTTCGCACTAGGTTTACTCTCTCTTTCATGTTGTCCTACGCGAAAACGAAAACTGTTTTTAGGCGCGTCCAGACATCGCGAGGCATGCGTCGCACAGTTCGTCGCGCGCTTCGCGATGTGTGGAAACTCGTATGTAGAGTCAGACATCTGATCCGAACTGTGCGACAGACACGCCAAACTCTTTACTGCGAACACTTCCTGGCTTTATACCGAGCTGATCATAAAAAAAATGCTTGCAAGGGGCGCGAATCAGTGATTACGCTCGCGGGCGCGGTTGGCAGTAATAATAACCTGCGTCGTCGTCGTCGTCGTCGTCGTCGTCGTCGTCGTCGTCGTCGTCGTCGTCGTCGTCGTCGTCGTCGTCGTCGTCGTCGTCGTCGTCGTCGTCGTCGTCGTCGTCGTCGTCGTCGTCGTCGTCGTCGTCGTCGTCGTCGTCATCATCAATGGACTGTGCAAACTTACATCTTTTGTATCCTGACGACGGGATCGTCCATGAGGTCCAGCGAGGTCTTCCGCAGCGCTGCCCTGCGATCCTCCACCGCCGGATGGGGGGTGAGGACGAGCCAGCCCACGTGCGCGAACCAGAACCCCCGTCGAATGTCGTGGGGGTCCGCCACTGTTTCCGTGTACTTATGGTGTACTCGGTGGTCCAACGCCCAGGTGTAGATGTCGCGCTAGAACCAAACAGTCATACTTAAACATCTTCATTTCCGGTCAGACGGTAGTACAGTGATAGCCTATGAAAAGTTGGAATGTTCCGATGCAGAAACCACTCTTTACATGACGTGCCAAAAACATAAGCCTCAGGTTCAAATCCCAGTGCGGACACGTACCAATTTATTATGTTATCTGAATTGTTCGTACTTGTATTACCTAATTGACTTGTCGCGTCGCGTGAGTCGCGTCGGTAAAGGAAAATATCGTGAGAAAACCCACATGCCCGATCATTTTTAGGAAGTCTCGGTAATCTCTCATGGCCCTGGTGTGGCCCGGCCGCGTTACCTGTCAACCATCTCAATATCTCTTGAGTGGAATTAGTCTAGTCGAATTAGGATTTGACCTGAAAAAATTATAAGTAGGCAGAAATTTTCCTTCGGCATTCGTTTGTTTGATTTTGTTTTTATTTTGTTTTAAAAATAAATTTCAAAGTACTTTCTAACGAGTAGTATCAGGAGTATATCCATAAATAAAAAAATATCGATCCTATGAAAAATGAATAAGCACCAAATTGAAGTAAATTAATTGTAAACAACTTTAGAAATAACCATTTTTCGTGTAAAATTGAAAATAAACAGTTAATCAATTAACAAAAATTTACCCTTAAATTCAAGATGGATCGATTACCACGCAATACTAATTAAAATGTAATTTAATTCGAATAGAAAACTCTACAAATACACAATACCAAGAGAAAAAATACAAAAATAAAAGCAGTACAATGGGCGGTCTTATCGCGTTCTTATCTTAATAATAATTGTGATTTATTGTTGTTATTTTTATTGTGAATTGAATGTTGTGGGTCAATTTGCCTGAAATGAATTAATTTTAATTTAATTTAAAACAAAATTTAGACTGCCAGTGACGTTGTTATGCAGCGCCTAACTAATTCCGAAGGAAAATTTCTACTTCATTTTTTTCCAGGTTAGGCTCTTTATTGAGCTAATTTGACTGAACTACATATAATTCTGACAACAGTGATAATAGAGACCAGCACTGCCATATTCGATAATCAACAACAACAAGGAAAAACCTTGGCTTGCAGGCGTCCATTTCCCAACATTTTCCTGCTGACTTTAGGCCGGTAGGTAGTATAAGTAATTGTTACTAAAATTGCCACCCAAATATGATAGCCGTGAGCAGAATATGGCAAGGGAAGAAGAATTGTATATCATAACTCTATATGCAAAACCAGTGCAAGACTCTATGCGAGTAATCATTATCATAATGGAAAAAGCCTTGACAAGTTCGAAACTTTGCCATCGCTGTATACGTACCTACGTAGCATGACGACCAATAAATGAATGAGCATTCATGACCTCATAATGATCTCATAGACAATGTTGTTCATCGAAAACCGTCAGACAAATTAAGACAGGGTACATGCTACGTTTGCTGATCTATTAACACCTGCTTTACTCATCATTGATTAACAACTACTAACGAGGAACGCTTTAAATAGCAGAAAAAATTTGGAAGAGTACTGTAATTAAATATTCATTATGACAATATTCGAAGACGCTCGTATGTTCGCATAGCCCCTACTCACACAGTAGTATGTGAGACAGATCCTGATATTCGGTATTTCCGGTATATACCGGTATAAACATGCAGCAGCATTCAGCAGAGCTGTGAGCAGGGCGAACATATAAACACGATACTTCTAATGCCCCTGCACCTCATGCCCGGCGAAAGTGAAAGCGAAGTGAGAGGTAGGGCTGAATGTGAATATACATATTACACACTAAGACTTCTCTTGAGGGAATTATTGCCGGCAGCGGAAGGCGCAGCGGCAGGGTGTACCACCATACCTCTGTTAAATTAAACAATATCTGGATGACTGAGCTCAACTCGGCATTTTTTTTTATATAAATTGTGTTTTTTGGAAATTATATTGAACTACGAATTATTAATAAAATGATGAAATATGAATAATATTTTTCGATCTTACCGATAGAATAATAAAAAAATATGAACTGGTTATTTAAAGAAAAACTCATAAAAAAACACGAATAAAATGACATTTTCTAAAAATGATTCCTAGCTAGATCGATTTATCGCCCCCAAAACCCCCTATATACTGAATTTCATGAAAATCGTTGGAGCCGATTCCGAGATTCCAATTATATATAAGTATATACATATATATACAAGAATTGCTCATTTAAAGATATAAGATAATATTATTACCGCGCACCCAAGTTTTGGAATAAGGGTATGTTGTGTGAGAGAGTCACGTGGAAATTACAGGAGAGGAGGGTCTACATTCTTCACAAAAACGAACGTAGCCCTCCCATTTCCTTGGTATTCCCAGGTTAATCTCCTTCTTATCAATTACTTCTCATCTAGTTGTGTTGCATTTTATAAGTAGTATCTAACTCTAAAAGAACAGAGGTTACTGTTCTTTAAGTTAAGTTGCCGTAAAGCCTCACATACCAAAATCTTCAATATGCTTTTGGCACTATTTTTAACATTCGCTATTTAAAAGGTTCTATGACCTGCGTGACTTATCGCATTACAAGACAAAGCCCAAGCGACGAAAAGACTATTATTTTCCCGAAGTTACTCATGAAATGTGAGGCGGCAGTCAAAGGTCAGTATACTCTCCAAATTAATTTATGCTATTTATTAGTGTCAGCACTGTCCAAATTGTAATTAATTTTAATTGATGCGGTTTATTTCATAACCGACAAAACTGGTTTCAGTGTTAATAAACAAAGTTTGCCGAAAAGTGTGTGTAGGTACAGTTAGTAATGTTTATATTATGACATTTATTTTTATAAAATGCGTTGCTAGATGATAACGGTTAAATAGGTATAAAGTCATACAAATATTTCCGTGCTTGGGAAATATTATTACGATTCACAACAAAATGAAAACAATGAAAAAATAAGACCAATGTTACCAACATCCAAACAATAGCAAAACACTGACCTAAATCTACGTGATTGTACAAGGACCAGGGGTTAAAAGCACGGATGCGTATTGAAGGTGGGAATAACCCTCCGTTGACTACTGCTTTGGTATGGAATCGCGGCCATAAGCTTGTAAATAGAATATCTTCTTCATACCATAAATATACCGACAGCTAGAATAAAATGGCCACTTGCCATTGGCAAGGCTAAATAAATGGTAGGGTCAACATACCCAATTGACTCCATTAGATGATTGGCGAACGAGCATTTTCTCAAGTTTATTTTTATTTTTTATTTTATTTTATTCGGAAAACTTACAGTAATCTTATCTAACTTACTAACTAAAACTAATAACTAAATACCATTTAATAGTTTTCGCATACAAAACCTTTAGCATTATAGCGCACCTTTCAAACAACTAGAAGTACTAGTTTATTATTCTGTGCTAGAAGTCCTATACAAACAAGAAATTTTCATATCAAGCTGATTTTTAATATCGATGCCGTAGCTAAGTAAATATACGTAAATTAAAAGACGGAAGCCAAGCATTCATTGCCTCAATTTCGCGTGTTTTTGGCGGAAAAATACCTACGATACGAGCACCATTTTTTTTTATATTCTATCAGCTGTGTTTATTTATATGCCATATTTATGTCTCGCAGCAGAAGAGATTTCTTTTAGCTATATTGTTTATAATAATTTCCGAGCATTCAACGCTACTCTGAATTTTAAGCGAGAAAAGGCACGGCAGTGCCCCCGCCAAGTCGAGCAAAACAAAAGGCACGGCCGTACTACTTTTCTCGAAGCGATTCGGGCCATTTTCGAACCCCTGTAACTTTGTTATGGATAAAACTAGAAGCCTACATTTTTAGTGACCAAGAGGGCATCACGTCTACAAATAATAAACCAAATTACATTAAATTTGAACCAATAGTTTAAGAATTATTTCAAGTCAAAGTTGCTTAATTTTGTTGCCCACTGACTGACTCACTGACTCACCGATCATCAAAATTCTAAGGTACTTCTAGCCGTCCCACAAGTTTCAAATTTTGAATATAGCTATTGTTTAGCCTATAAACCAAGGAAAAATTCTGACATTCCACAATTTTGATCCCGTTTTCTAGATATATAATCTGCATACATAACTTTGTATTCCCATATAAATTCCATTAAATTGTATGTGATTGCAAAGTTACTTTTACAGTTCATAATTAGACTTCATTGAAATTGAATGAAATGGGTAACAGGGGTTAAAAATGAGAAATGGCTCCGAATAATTCGACAGTTGAGCGCTTTTTAAAAACATCCACGATACAAATCCCTATACTATACCTACCTACACTTTTTTAGGTTGAACAAATTCGTTACCTAGGTACATTAAAATAGGTACCTAGGTACCTTATACCCAATATACATCTGTGGAGACGTAAAGACACTCGTTCATGATAATCTATGAGCATGACCTATGTTCGCAAGGGGCCCCGGCCGCGCAGGCGCGGGGCGCGCATTTATGCGTGTTTCGCAAAAAAACGAAATAAAGAAAGAAAACCTACAAAAAGAAATGAGATCCCATCAAAAACATTACATGTACAAAAATGCACAAGTCTCGCAACGCAGTTTATCTGCCGTAAAAAGTTGTGATATCGAATGTAAACCAAGTTGGTTAATTTCATACCTACCTACTTATTTATTTCTTTAGTAAATAGAGTGTCTTGGCGATTGTACACGGCAGCATAATCTACTAGGTAATCTAAATAACATAGTCTTCCGTGTAGGTATACTTTCAAACAAATACAAGCACAAAGCGCTATGTATATTTATGTTAAAGTGTGCAATTGCCAAGTCACTCTATTTACTAAAGAAATAAATAAGTAGGTAGGTATGAAATTAACCGACTTGGTTTACATTCGATATCACAACTTTTTACGGCAGATAAACTGCGTTGCGAGACTTGTGCATTTTTGTACATGTAATGTTTTTGATGGGATCATTATATACTGTTCCTCTACGAAATTTATAAATTAACATTAAATATTATATTTCAAATATTAGGTAGGTATGTCATTCACTAAAAGGAGAATACTTAGTTAAAATTATATTTCAAATATTCAGTTTCAAATATATTTTTCTAGAAGTTCTTTCTTATTACCAAATGAGGTAAAGCTTATAAAATACATAATTATGGTGAATACACGAATACTAAATTAAACAGTTTTTTTTTCATATAGTAAAGTGCCGTATTTGTTATATTATAATACTAGAAGCACCTCGCGGTTTCACCCGCGTTAACTACTATCCCGCGGGAACCATTAATTTTTACGGGATGAAAGGTAGCCTATGTGTACCGGGGATAGCATAGCTTCCCAAAAGTGAAATAATTATTCAAATCGGTTCAATAGTTTCGGAGCATATTCATTACAACCAAACAAACAAAGTTTTCCTCTTTATAATATTAGTAGGTATAGATATCAGAGGTGGAAAGTGTAGTATGAGTATTTATTTTTATAATGCTCATGCTTTTTCGGACCTTTTATGAGTAAAAGTTTACCTAAGTACTGAAAAAAAGGAACATTTTACTAATAAATAAATGATTTCCACTTAGACTCAAGAAGCTTTCACATTTGCGTGTCCGGCGTCGTATAATAAATTAATGGGTTTTCCGACCTTGCAGCCTACCATTGAAAAAGACCTTGTTAACTTACAAAAAGATTAGCCGGCGTCGAGTGACTAGTGCACGAAAGAAACATATACTCGTGGCTATACTACCTTATGCTTACCTTATAATACCTTATCCTTACCACCTTATCACTCCGCCATGATTTTATGTCTGTACTAGAAGCACCTCGCGGTTTCACCCGCGTTAACTACCATCCCGCGGGAACCTTGAATTTTTACGGGATAGAAGGTAGCCTGTGTCCCGGGGATAGCATAGCAATAGTGAAATATTTTTTCAAATCGGTTCAGTAGTTTCGGAGCCTATTCATTACAACCAAACAAACAAAGTTTTCCTCTTTATAATATTAGTATAGATGACAAAACCGTCAACTCAATTTAGATTTTAATACAAAGTTGCAAACGTGTGCATAGTGTCGTCTAATGTTTGGTTTAGAACGTTTATATTAGAGTAAAAAAACGCATTACTTACATCTATACACAGCTTACATTATACGTATACATTTACATATATTATATTATAGCTTATCATTACATAGCTTATCAATCATTCGATGTAACATGGTATTCATGTCATTCAACAGCCTGTTACGTTGTTTCCACTGCTGGCGGTGTATCAACACTTCCGGGCGGTTGTCTGTGAAAGTTATTACGAACAAGAAAGTTTTCTCACATAGGTATTTACTCAAATCTATCGTGCGCATCAGGTACTTAAATTTGCTCTGTTTAATTGGGTTATTAGTTGCTCTTATTGTATTTACTGTGAACTTGTGTGGACGTGAACAAAAGTTCACGTAAATACAATTTGGTACGTCGATATTAGAAGGTTAGGAGTATTCGAATAAAGTATCCATGTTCGTGGAAACATCGGTCGATACTCAATTAGTCTGTTCACAACACAACTTGCATTTACAACCTAGTTAGAAAATCCCTGAATCGAACCGATTGCATATCAGAAACCAACGCTAATTAGAGTGCTAATGCAACATATAAATTAAGTACTTATGTATATAATAATAATAATAATTCAGCCTGTAACTATCCCACTGCTGGGCAAAGGCCTCCCCTCACTATCGTGAGGAGGGTTACGCCATAATCCACCACAGGGGCCTAGTCCGGGTTGGTGGATAATATGCCTCCGAATGAATTCTCGGACATGTTAGTTTCCTCACGATGTTTTCCTTCACGCGAGTGATAACTACTTACATTTACGTTTAACAAGAAACACATTGGTACGTGCCAGCACTGGGATTTGAACTCGCCACCTCCGTTTTCGAAGGCGGACGTTCGCCCACTAGGCTACCACCGCTTACTTAAGTATGTATACTTAAGTAAAAAAAAAATATCTAGGTGTCTGATCTGATTCTTAATTTTCGCATAATATATTTTTGTTGGTAGGTACATGATTTTTATAGCTTCACCGGTAATATGAATGGGTATAAAAAATAATACAATGGAATCTTTGTGTTAAATTCTCGTCTACTTCCAGATGTCTGAATTAATTGACAATGAACCGACGACAAAAACACTGATTACTTTATCGACTCATTCAGTATTTTAATCTCACGACATTGTCATACAACGTGGCAATGCTGCCAGCATTTTGAGAACGTTGCCCAATGGTAGCGGGTCATTAGATTATGTTTACTTAGTTTTAGTTTTTATTTTGTGTTTGTGTGAATATGTTTTTCTTTGTTGAATAAATCGAAAATAAATATAATAAATGTTGGGTGAAACAAATGCGTGCAATTTTTATTTGACTCCTAAATTTTAATTTCATACCTACATAACCATAAACCACCATATTATAACAGTTCTTAGTTAATCGGAATTGTCGTAAACTGGTCGCATATACAACTGTTTAAACTGAAGTGCCGTAGTGTTATCAATAATTATATTTCATAGCTCCATTCTTCAGATATAGGAAGATGAGTAAGTTTACCAGGTAGTCCTTTTATCATACTAGGTAGATTCGCACGCTTTTAGATTTGTATCGATAAAAATCGATAGTGTAAAAATCGATATGACGGTCTCCTTACTACAGCACCTCCCTAATATCGCCATTCTTTTTTCGTGCGAGGTAGAAGACGCACGCGTCTCCAAGTTCTACACTTTCGTTACAAATTTAACTTCAAATTCAGCATACCGAAGCGCCAGAATGAAGATAAACTAATCCATATTTAGGTACAAGAAGAAAATCAAGAAACTAGTAAGTAAAAAACAACAAGCTGCCCGTCGTCGTCGAGTTATTATTTATTCCGATTCGGAATCAGATGTCGAAACAAATGAAGGTTGGTATCAAAAATGTATTGTTACTAGTTTTAACTAGACAACTCGTTAAAGCATCTGTAAGTCTGCCGGGTGGTTAACTGCGGGTTATACACGAAGGCCAGGCATGATGCTATAGAAACCTGGTGGTTGACCGTGGGTCATACACGAAGGTTGTTCTGAACGGTACCTACGTATCTCCTAGGAATCCTCTCATTAAATTTTTTCGATCAAAAATATTTTGCAACTACCCGCAAAATAAAATTATTCACATGAAATCGTTATTGGTTTCAGAAATCGAAACACCAATTAATAACGAGTCTTTGACCAATCCAAACGCCTCCGTAAACGTTTACAACGGCTCAGCAATCACAGAGAATACGGGGTTATCCAACGACGTGGGTCGAAGACGCACCTTCGCCCGATAATACGCAAGCCGATGTTTTACAGTCAGTAATTATACAGCCTTCTCCTGAACAATCGAGTGAAACCGTAACAGTGCCAGTCGATACTATTTCAGAACTTGACCCTGAAATTCGTCTAGCGCTGGGAGATCCATCGGAAGATGTTCCAATCTTTGGTGAAAATATTCACAGCGACATAGCCCAGCGTTGGCTGCCTATACTTCGTAAAGGCCTTACGAAAGACGTTAAAGATAAACTGTTGAAAGAACATAACGTGCCTGATAACTGTAGGCTTCTAAAACCTCCAACTTTAAACCTAGAAATTGCAGCCGCGGTTGCCGACGTAGTTCGATCTAGAGACAAGAAAATAGAAGTGAGGCAAGGACAATTAGGTCAAGGCATAACTGCTATATCTAAAGCTATGTCAACTTTAATTGGCGATGGGAATAAGTTTGACGTTATCAGACTCTTATCAGAAGGATGCAGAATTTTGTCCGACCTGCATTTTATGAAAACTCGGGTAAGAACAAAACTAATAACACCATGCCTAGAAAAATCGTTCCTGAATCTTATACAGGACGAAGAAAGAGACGACACTTTGTTTGGGAACAAACTATCGGAGAAGATCAAGGCGGCTAAGTCGATAGAGAAACAAGGGTTACAAATTAAACGAAATGCACCAATTTTGCAAAAATCTACGCCGCAGCAACAAACGACAAGACCTCAGCAGTCGGGAAACTGGACGAACCCTCCTCGATACCCCTCATCGGTGAACAGGGGGGGGCGGGGAGGGGTGTACACTGCGAGCAGATCAGTGCCGAATACGAGCTACAGGAGATTTCAACCTCAAGCGACATCGGCGCCGCCGCCGCCTCTACCGACTCCCCCGCAGACCAGGCAGCAGACAGCGAGCAGAGGACGTGCTCCAATGCGACATTAGAACAGGTACACGCTGGCAGGCTACATCACTATTATGAATGCTGGCAGCTCATTACTAAAAATAAGTTTGTGCTAGAGTGTGTATCAAATGGTTATAGAATACCTATTAACAAAACTGTAACACAATCCTATGTACCCTCTAATCACACGTTTTCTCAATTAGAGGAAAATGAAATGAAGCTTGCAATTAATAATTTATTAAGTTTAGGCGCAGTTTCAGTTTGTAAAAACCAACAAAGACAATATCTGTCGTCGACATTTTTAGCTCCTAAAACTAACGGTACGTACAGGTTTATATTAAATTTAAAATCTTTCAACAAATTCGTGCAAACAGACCACTTCAAAATGGAGGATTTTGGAACGGCCTGTAGTTTACTACCAGACAATGGTTACATGGCGACAATTGACCTAAAGGAGTCTTATTTATTAGTGCCTATACATCCAGATGACAGAAAATATCTTAGATTTCAATTTGAAGACAATAGTGGACAAAATATATTATACGATCAGTGTCTTTTAAATGTCAGGGAAACAGTAAAACTTCTCGAATGCTTAGGGTTCGTTATTAACTATGACAAAAGTGTATTAAAGCCCAAACAACAATGTCAGTTTCTAGGCTTTTTCTTTGATACGGTAAATATGTCGATATCGTTGCCGGACAGAAAACGGCAGAACATATTAACCTTAACACAAAAATGTTTGAAGCTACCGCGGTGTTCAATTCGAGAATTTTCCCAGTTCATTGGCGTTCTCACAGCAGCTTGCCCAGCTGTAAAGTACGGCTGGGTATACACGAAGATTTTGGAGAGGGAAAAGTTTCTTGCCCTCCAAAATTACACCGATTATGACAAAATATTCCAACCGTCAACTAATATCCTGCCAGATTTGTACTGGTGGCAGGCGAATATTCTAGTCACTATGAATTCTATAGTTCCTGCACCGTATGACCTAGAAATCTTTACCGATGCCTCTAGGATAGGTTGGGGCGCTGTCTGTAATAATATGCGCACAAATGGACAGTGGAAAGAAAATGAACTGAGGTTTCACATTAATTATTTGGAGCTCCAAGCTGCCTTACTCGGACTTAAATGTTACGCTCAAAACAAATCCAATTGTGCCATATTAATTCGAATTGACAACACCACAGCTATAAGTTATTTATTAATAGAATGGGCGGCATACAATTCCCCCATTTGAATAAAGTCGCGAGATCCATTTGGCAATGGTGTGAAGAGCGAAGTCTGTGGCTGTTCGCTTCATACATAAACACCAAAGACAACGTTGAAGCTGACCAAGAATCTAGAAGACTCAATCCGGATATTGAAATGGAATTGTGCCCACAAGCTTTTCAAAATATTGTATATCAGTTTGGCCAACCTGACATAGATCTCTTCGCATCTCGCGTCAATGCTAAGTGTGAAACATATGTTTCGTGGAGGCCAGATCCTGATGCGATTACAGTTGATGCATTTACCTTTTCTTGGCATAGTTATTATTTTTACTGCTTCCCCCCGTTTCCATTGGTTATTAAATGTTTACAAAAAATTGTAAACGAACAATCAACTGGAATAATAGTGTTCCCGTATTGGCCGTCCCAAGCGTGGTTCCCTTTCTTAAGCAGACTGTTAAAGTCAGAGATTTTATTCTTGAACAGAGCTTTACGGTCTCATTTCAGAGTGCACCTACCACAGGAGATTACCCTGGGTGCCGCGATAGTCTCAGGCAGGCGTTCACACGGCGAGGTGTTCCCCACGAAGCGTTAGATCTAATGATTGATTCTCTTTCGGCAAGTACGGTTAAACAGTATAGTAGGTACTACTTATAAGTTATGGTGGCACTACTGTGCATGTAATAATTATAGCTATCTAGAATCCCAAGTTTCATCAGTAATTCTGTTCTTGACAGAACAGTTCCAAAAAGGGGCATCATATGGCTCGCTAAATAGCCATCGTTCGGCTCTTTCGTTACTCCTAGGTAATCGAATAGGTTCTGATGAACAAGTTTCGCGTTTACTAAGAGGTGTCTTTAAAAACAGGCCAAGCGTGCCCAAATATAACTGTACATGGGACCCTCAAACAGTACTCGACTTTATTGGAAATTGGTACCCAAATAATAATTTGCCATTACATCAATTAACTAAAAAGCTAGCCGCGCTTATCGCATTGTGCACCGCTCACCGTGTACAAACCCTTTCAGTGATCAAAGTAAAAGATATTGTGATTTCTCAAAATCAGATAGTCATAAGAATTTCTGATATTATTAAAACAACAGCTGCTGGTCGGGAGCAGCCTACCTTACTATTACCCTACTTCAACGATAAACCTAATATTTGTCCAGCTAAATGCCTAGACGATTATTTATCTGTCACACAGAATATTAGACAGTCAAAATACATTAGAAAATTTATTTATAACGCACAATCGTCCCCACAAGTGTGCCACTGCTCAAACCATCAGTCGATGGATAAAGGAAGTGTTAGCGGCGAGTGGTATCGATGTGGCGACGTTCAGCGCACATAGCACACGGTACGTCACGCCGCCACATCGAGCGCGGGCGCAGCCGGTCTCTCGGTTGATTCCATCCGTAAGACGGCCGGTTGAACACCGAACTCACAAGCCTTTGCAAGGTTCTATAACCGACCAATTATTGTGGATAATTTTGCCAGAACATTATTTGAATCTAGACCATAAGATGATGTAGTATGATATTAATTGATATTAAAATAAGAAGACTTATTATGTTACTTTAAATAAATCTTTAGTATTTATTAGAACCATCTACGTTTTATTTACACTCTATTTGATACTTATATTAAGTGATTACGTACAATGACCAAAAACTGTTTGTCTCAAGAGGTGTTCTCTGAACATCTACCTGGTAAATGTTGGGTTTTGGTATAAATAAAGCTTATAGTACTTGTTGCAACTGGATTTATTTTATACGCAAAAAACACAAGAAATTGACTAGGCAGCCATGACAGAGAGAGAGTATATTTTCTTTAGAGCGAGATGCAAAACATTTTGTTGACGTTCATAGTCTGACAGTTGACACGGCTGACACTGACAAAGACAGTTTGAGTTTACAAATTAATCTATCCAACACCCACCCATAAACCAAACTTAACTATATTACAAAACATCAAAGTAGGTACATAACTAGGTACCCATATAATACTACTAGTACAATACAGTAATTTTATTTAACAAACATAATATAAGGTACATATCACACCTTTACACCTTTTGTAGGTTCAAATCATTTACAAATTTACAATGCTTTACCACACTGAGAGATTTAGTAAATATATCAGCAGTCATCTCTTCAGTTGGACAATACACAGTACACAACATTCCTTTGTTAACATTTTCTCTTATAAAGTGATGTCTTATATCTATGTGCTTGGTACGTGCATGAAACATTTGATTGGTGCACAACTTCTGAGCAGATTGATTATCATTATACATAGTAATAGGACATATCTTAACACCTAGACTTTCATATATAAAATTATGCATAAACAGTGCCTCTTTGCAAGCTTCAGACAAAGCCATGTATTCAGCTTCAGTGCTACTGAGTGCTACAGTACGTTGCTTCCGACTCTCCCATGATACTACATTTTTACCAATTTTAAATACATACCCAGTGTAACTACGCCTGTCGATTTCACTTGCTGCCCAGTCTGCATCTATATATGCACTAATATTTAATCCACCTTTCTTAAATACTAGGGAATAATCAATTGTACCTTTAAGATATCGGAGAACACGCTTGGCTGCTTTCCAGTGTGACTCATCAAAACTTTCATTAAATTGGCTCAACAAGCTGACTGCATGAGCAATGTCAGGTCTAGTGCACACTGCAACATACATTAGACATCCTAACAAATTCCTGTAGTCATATTTGTTTGAGACGACACTAGACTTAGTAAGTTTTAGTCCACATTCCATCGGTGTTTTCGCTGGGTTACAATCACTCATCTGAAATCTCTCCAAAATGCTATTTATGTAACCAGTTTGATCTAGAGTTATCTGGCCATTGTTTTTTCGAATCCGCATACCCAAAATGTGGCTTGCTGGTCCTAAATCTTTCATATCAAACTCACTCATCAGTATATCTTTCAACTTGTTTGTTTCTTCCGCTGAACAGGTTGTGAATAACAATATATCATCGACATAAAGTGTTATGAATATAATTTTTCCATCTATGGTCTTGTAATAAACACACGGTTCCAAAGTTAGTTTCTTGAAATTTAGTTTTTGTACCAGGACTCCATTTATTTTCTCATACCAGGATTTGGCAGCTTGTTTCAAGCCGTATATAGCTTTGTTTAGTTTATATACCTTATTTTCATTTCCTTCTTTAACAAAACCTTCTGGCTGTTCCATCAGCACATTCTCTTGCAGTTCACCATTCAGGAAAGCAGTGGTTACATCTAAATGATCAATATTCATGTCATACTCCACAGCTAGTGCTAGCAGCATTCGTATTGTGGAATACCTAACCACAGGCGAAAAAGTCTCTTGGTAATCAATACCACTCTTCTGTGTGAAACCTTTGGCTACTAACCGTGCTTTGTACCTTAGAACTTCTCCATTAAGGTCCCTTTTTCGTTTGAAGACCCATTTGCACTTCACAGGCTTCTTGTCCACTGGCCTGTCAACTAAAGTCCAGCAGTCGTTTTTCAAAAATGACTCATATTCTGTCTCCATGGCAGCTTGCCATTTTTCAGCATCGTCGCCTGTGAGGGCATCGTTTACAGTCATTGGATCATTGCTCAGTGCCACCCTAGTCATGTTGGCATACTCAAATGAATCATCGCAGTCTTCATAGTTGAAACTTTCAGATTCCAATGATGTGCCTGGAACATAAGTTTCATCCGCAGGATCATCCATAAAAGAGGTCGCAGTTTTATCAGAGTGATCCACTGAGAACAAAGTTTCTCTCCGATTATTTCTATATAATACAGGTTCAATATCTCCACCATTCTCATTGGGTGACTCTGAATCAGTTATGGTTTCACAAGCCACATTATTTGTTTTATGGTAATTTGAACTAGACATAAAATACTTTGTATCCTTTTCATTATTTATACTTTTTTCTGAATGACATTTGTCTTCTATGAAAATTACATTTCTTGCCTTTACACATTTTGTAGGATATAAGGGATCAATTAACCTATACCCTTTCGTTTCTTCACAATATCCCACAAATATATATTTCTTACTTTTTGAATCTAATTTCTTAGTATTCGGTACATGATTGTAAGCTAGACATCCAAAAGTACGTAAATGACTAACATTCACCTTCTTATTTGTCCATTTTTCTTCTGGAGTTGCTCCAAAGACAGCCTTTGTAGGACTTCTGTTCTTGAGGTATACTGCGGTGTTGACAGCTTCCGCCCAGAATCTCTTGTCTAGGTGAGCATCCATCAGCATACAACGTGCCTTTTCCATAATTGTCCTATTGGCGCGCTCAGCAACACCATTTTGCTGAGGTGAATATGGCACCGTTGTGTGATGCCTGATGCCACATTGCTTGAGGTATTCCTGGAATTTAGAATTCATGTATTCTGCACCATTGTCACTTCTGATGATTTTTATTTTCATATTTGTCTCATTTTCTACTAGTGCTTTGAAGTGCTTAAATGTCTCAAAAACTTCATCTTTTGTCTGGAGAAAATAGACAAATGTTTTTCTTGAATAATCATCAATGAAAGTCATGAAATACCTACTACCCCTGAAAGAGGGCATGGGCATTGGGCCACACAGGTCTGTGTGAACAAGTCCTAATATTTCTTTGGCTCTGCTTTGTGATTTTACTGGAAAAGGAAGCCTCGCTTGCTTCCCTTCAATACATGCAATGCATGGTTGAAACTGGTTATCATTGTAATTGATTCCTGACACCATACCTTTTCTCAAGACATACATGCTGCGATTATTTAGGTGGCCGAGACGACGGTGCCACACTACCTGCGAAGGATTGGTTGTACCCGTGGTCACCGGCGAAGCAGTCTCCTCCACTGCCTCAGCTTGTCCAAGCATAACATCAGCACTAACCTGTGAAATTGTAATGGGATTGCCCGAACCCTTACCTGATGATGATTCTATGGCTTTGTCTGGCACTGCATTGTAACAAATAGGTTTATGCACTGTATCTAGTTGATAGACACCATTACATTGCCTAGCAGTCGCAATAATATCACTTCCACTATATACTTTACAAATTTTGTCAGTAAACACAATTTTATAACCTTTACTAGCCATTGCACTGACAGACAACAAGTTAGCTGTTAAATTAGGAACATAATATACATTTTCTATTGTTCTTGAACAGTTTTTAAGTTGTACTTTCACTTGGCCATGCCCACCTGTTGTCAATGTTTCTCCATTAGCAACACGCACATCAACTGGTGAACTGTAAACAAAATTATGAATTTGTTTACGATTATTGCACATATGATGAGTGGCCCCACTGTCCACACACCACACATCGTGGCCGACACTCACTGAAAGGGCTGTAAGCAATGCTTCATTGCTTGTGTTGTCCTTGATCTTCTGCTTCCCTTCTGACTTCATCAGCGGGCAATCCCGCATGAAGTGTCCAGGTTTCTTGCATTTGAAACATTTCAGAACCTTTTTGGTTGCCAATGCTGTTGCAGAGTCAGACTCACTCTTGTCACCTCTTCTCTGGGTTTCATGAAGCAACTTAGCTTTAATTGTTTCGCTTCCAAGCTTCACATGTGAATTTTCTAAAGCCATTATGAGTGGATCAAAATCAGCTGTCAGTCCACTTAGCATAATGACACCGACGAAGTCATCTTCCAGTGGGGAACCAATGTCGTTTAACTGTTGTGCCAAGTTCGTCACCTTCGACACGTAGCTTTCCATGCTCTCACATTCTACAAGTTTGACTGAAAATAAGGATCGTAAAAGATTCAATCGTCTGCATAGCCCTCTATCTTCGTAAGCCCTTTTCAGGTTATTCCAAGCTTCGTACGACGTCACTGCATTTCTAACAAATGGGAATGCCGGTGCTTGTATAGCAAGGCATATCTTAGCAAGAGCCTTTTGATCCTTTTTCTTGTCTGCCGCCGCCACGGTTATCGATTCCACACATTCCCAAAGATCTTCCAAGATCAACAAATTCCTCATCGAGAACTTCCAATTGTGGTAATCGTCGACGCCTCGTAGTTTTTCCAAAGGAATCGTCCCGCCGCCATTTAGTGTCATGGTAATCGTAAATTTGCACGGAAATTAATTACAAAGTACTTCCTGAGCCCATAACCTGTTGGGTTTTGGTATAAATAAAGCTTATAGTACTTGTTGCAACTGGATTTATTTTATACGCAAAAAACACAAGAAATTGACTAGGCAGCCATGACAGAGAGAGAGTATATTTTCTTTAGAGCGAGATGCAAAACATTTTGTTGACGTTCATAGTCTGACAGTTGACACGGCTGACACTGACAAAGACAGTTTGAGTTTACAAATTAATCTATCCAACAGTAAACTTACTCATCTTCCTATATCTGAAGAATGGAGCTATGAAATATAATATATGATCAAACGAACTTCACAAGCGAAGTTCGATCATTATTATATGAAGAGCTCCATTCGAAGATATAGGAACCCAATCCCTCCCATAGCCCTTTAATTCGACAAACGTTTTTGAGTAACTTCTCTCTAAAAAGAATGGCGATATTAGGGAGGTGCTGTAGTAAGGAGACCGTCATATCGATTTTTACACTATCGATTTTTATCGATACAAATCTAAAAGCGTGCGAATCTACCTAGTATGATAAAAGGACTACCTGGTAAACTTACTCATCTTCCTATATCTTCGAATGGAGCTCTTCATATAATAATGATCGAACTTCGCTTGTGAAGTTCGTTTGATCATATATAACTGAGCATACCTACAAATCTTTATCGGGTTACTCACTTTGACTAGTTACAAGGCCATGAAAGAGGAAACACAAAAAGATTTTATTGTTTAGGCCAGTGTGGATAAGGGCCAGAAAGTTTAAGAAATTTCAGACGGGGCTAGAATTACTCGTATAGGAAAAATACATCACCTCTCTATAAGTCCCTTCGATATCATTCTACTTCCCCTCATTGTGAGGGGAATGTTGTTCCCCTAATCTTACTACATTGTATAGAATATATTATACCTATTTGTGTACGATCAGAAAGACGTGCTCTTATGAAAAAGCATAAGAAGAAGAAATTCTTAGAATTTTACCCCCGAGTTGGGGATTGTATTATAAAGAAAACACAATGCGTAGTTTAAAAAAAACTTAAGCAAAGCTCGAAAAAACGAGCCTAATTCGGACAAGTATACACGCTGACAGATACGAGTAATGCTGCAATGTAAAGTGCCAAATACTTGTCTTGTTAACAAGTATTTATATATCACATATTTCATAAGGGCGCGTTTCAAGTACTTACTCGTAGGTACTCCATAAACGTAATAAATTGGCAAGCGTCAGCCACCCACCCTCCAAGCTCGGTTTTTAATTTCGTTAAGTGCATACCTAGTTCACCTGCCAATAAGTGCTATCAAGTCGAAGAATGAGTATCAGCTACTTTTTATATTATGGTCCTACTCTTTGCGTTTTTTATTTGAATCTCTTTAAATTCGTCGCATAATTATTGTAAGTTGCAATTAGCTCGGGATCATAGCAGTTGACATCATATGCGAAAAGCCTGTACAGTGGATCAGAATATGGATGATGACGATGGACTCACTTGCCACGTGATGTAGAAGCTGGCATATGCGAATAGAGGCCTATGCTTAAAGTGGGCTGAATATTGATGATGATGATGGACTCACTTGCCCCGTGATGGTGAAGAGTACGGCGAGCAGTATCCTCATGGGAAGCCTCGCCTTGTAGGCCCGGTGGGACCACAGCCGGTGTACACCCGCGGTGATGCCGAAACCCGACGTGTATACTGTTACAAATGCTGAAAGAAACGGTCGTCGTTACTCAAAATTCATTTACAAGCTTGTATTATACTCACTGTGTGAGCACAGTGTGCTATTATATGACATTGACACATAATATGATACGTTCACCATGTGAACATGTATGTGTGTTTAGTGATATCCATTATTATTGATAAATGTAGTATGTTAAAGGATGTGAATAATGTGTTTACAGAGTGTGTGTATGTTCGAATCGACAAATCTTATGTGATCATTTTGACTCAGTTTCCGTTCTGTCAAGTTCCAATGGACGTCATAATTATTGTATTGCACGTAAAACACAGGAATTCACAGGAGTAATACAAATATGAAATATTATATAACCAGAATCAGCGGATGCAGGATACGGATTCATTTAATTTTTGTGTGTTTGAAAATGGAAGTTTCCCGTTCATGCAAGGAAACTCTACAACACGACTGTTGTTGCTGGGTCAGTGTTGGGTTTATTTCAATTTCTAACAATCGAGATAACTTATACCGACGTACGTATAAATGAATATATGAAAATAATAAATTCATGAAATAAATAAATAAAAATAAATAAATATAAGTAATGTGTATGTATGTAATAAGAAAACTAGTGATGTGTGGTGTTTTTTGACTTACCAAATAAAAGAGTAAAGAACTTCACTTGCAGACTTAAAATCAGGTACACTCCGTATATCGAAACTAAATGCAATAGTATTTGTACTGTGAGGTCCGGCCATCGGAATTTAGCTCGAAATTCCATAGCCTCATATTTGCTGATATCAAAGGCAGCTTCACTGTCTTTATCACTTTCACTATTTTTTAATACTGAGTTGTTATTTTCAAAGCATGGCACAATATTTTCACTTTTGCAAAAATTGTTCGCAAGTCTTTTCTTCACTTGTGAATGCAGTTCCTTGGTGTCGTCTATATTTCGTTCAGTCGGCGCCATGGTGATGTTTTCCCTGAAAAGAAATAAGAAGTTTTGAAAATAATTCTCATAATCCTTTTTTTTAATAAGGGTTCGGAATATTTCCGCCAATGTTAGAAATAATAAAAATTTTAATATTCCGTGTCTATGCGTGCTCATTTTCCATAAAAAAAACTACCGAAAATTTTAATATAGGCAGTAGGCACTGATGATATGCTATACAAAGATAATTTAATTTAATTCTTGCTTGATTCATTTACACCGGAGAACTTATCATACAAAAATATTCGAGTAATTCATTTCTAACAGACATAACAAATAAGTATGTGATACTTATAGTTTGATTCACCAAAGTAGGTAGGTCTAGGTAGCTGCCTACCTTACTTACCTACTTTTGTACCTATAGGAGGTACCTACTCGTCCAGTAGATATTCCAAGGAGGCAACAGGTAACTTGCCAAGCTATATACGAGTAGGTAGTTACTTGTAAAGTTTTACCGGAAACCAGGTATGGCAAATACCATTATTGCGCTCCAGTTAGTCATAGACTGTACTGTACTATTTTATCAGATCTGATACTAAATTACTCGGGTGTACCTCGAAACTAATGATACCATTATTGTTTTTATGATAAGTTACGAGAAGCAGGCTGACTCTAAGGCAGCGCGAACCTCTATCGAGAAGGTATACCTACGTTACGTTGATTTATTACTTTTTTTAGATCTGTGTGTCTAGTGCGAGTTTTGACAATTTATTTACGCGCTCGGTCCGTTTGGCGTAAACTTGAAATTGTATGGAATAATAGCAGCTGGAATAATGGCAGTGACTGATTCACTGACGCTAGATGGCGCTGCTATTATTCCATACAATTTCAAGTTTACGCCAAACGGACCGAGCGCGTAAATAAACGTTCTCCTACTCATCTTGTCGATTGCAAGGGCATTGATCAAATCTTGATCAAAAATACTTTCTCGTTAGAGGTTCGTGCTCGCCTTGCAGTACGAGTTTCTCTTGTTAATACTTACTTACTAGAAAAAACATGGTTCACGTAATAGACGTTAAAATCTTTAGCCAGAAGCGGTAGCTTTATACCTGGCAAAGCAGGGCCTAAATCACCTAGTAAGTATATAAATAAGTACTTATATGAATACCTATAATTTTTTTTTTCCATTTTTTTTATTTTTTTTATTGACAATTTAAAAACGATTAATTTAGTAGCAGCTAGTTTAAAGTAAGTATATTACTTTTTGATGGGTGACATTACTTTTTTTATCAGATAAATGATCGATAAGTATAACGCAGATGTCTGTCGAGAGCTTTGATATCGATTTAATGATAATACGCCTAGCTAGAGTAATACGAGTAAGATAAAAAGTACCGCCCGAACGAGTTTCCTTCGATTTCCCCACATTCCCGTTTTGTTCAATAGCTCGAACTTATTCATGTCCGAGACTAGAAAACGGTAAGATATTTATAGCAGTCATCATATTTATCCGTTTAGGTGCCGTCATACGCCAACCGCCTAATTCTCTTCTGGGATTTTGCATCCCGATATAAAAGCTTATAAAGATAACACAAAATAAAATTAAACTAAATACATGAATAAATAAAAGCATTCCAGGAATAACCTAGATAGCCTCGTGAAAGTGAACGTACGTTCAGAATCGAATCAGTAGTTCCAGTTATACCTCCTACAAACCTACAAACAATCAATATTGGTGTTGTTATGAATCATATCAGCAACAACAACTAATTATTATTAAACGCGTGAGAGCACGTGCGGCGTCGGAAGCTAATAATTATCATAGAATAAATAGAAACAATATAATATAATCATGTTATAGAGATTGATTTATATAAATAGGTACCTACCTACCTATACCACCAGGTGGGGGAATTGGACATATTTTTAGAATTAATAGAAAATTTGCCGTAGAAAATCATCATACGCGCCACATGGAAATAGCGATCATAGGATGTACCTAACCCAATTTGCCAATTGTTTTTATTTTTGAATAGCTAACTTTAGTTTTATAGCCTTTTGGTCTGTTCATCTTTTGGTCTTGTGGTCTGGAACGCTTTTGATGATCTTGAAATATGTTTGGTGTTATAAACAGAAAATATTAAAGAGTTAATAAATGTGATATTTTAAACTTTACAATATGCGAAATATACTTGCATATTATTATAAATAATATGTAAGTATGTATGTAATTAGTTTCAGCCGGATAGCTAATCGGGAAGTGCTTGAAATTTGACTTGCAAGATTCCACCCGAAACGACAGACAAACAAGAAAGTAAAGGTATACTTAGGCCTGATACCCAACTACCCATTAGGCGTTTTGAAGCGCACGTTTTGGTAACGCGCGCTTCTGACGCTAACAGAAGCGCGCGCTTGCGTGTGTACACCTTCGAACAACCTCTTTATTCTTAAAACGCGCGTTAGCAAAGCGTGCGCTTCAAAACGCCTAATGTGTACCAGGCCTTAAAAATAAAAAATACCTGCTAGATAATAAAGTATTACACACATCACGGTTTTAAACTAGACTTTATCACCAGACCACGATTCACGACACTGATTCTCCAATAACTGATCCATAGACCGCCAACAGCTAATTACCATTAGCACTAACATGGGTAGGTAGGTAGGAACACGCTAGAAAATACACAAATATTATATTATGCATAGATACTAGTATATTATTCTGACTATGCACGGTAATATGCATTAGACATGCTTTTTAGTAGAATATTTAGTAAAACAATGGTGTTGAAATTTAAATCCGTCTTAAATATCCATTGTGCCGACTTATTTCTATTGAACGTGGTGAAATTAGCTGTAAGGAAATCTTTCCTCTTTATAATATTAGTAATACTCATTTGATTGTTTGTTTGTTTGCATTGAATTGGCTCCGACACTACTTAAAATCACATAAATCTATATCTTATATAAGTATAGATATAGATTTATATGATTTTTCACAATGTGAAGTACTCCGTGTAATCTTTATTGCATTTTGTGGTGTTACAGCGGAACGAGGAATTATACAAGCCAGTGCGTTATACTTATACATAGTTACTATGGAGCATCTTCTTTCGTTCCATACTAATGGAAGCAACTAAGGAGGGGCATATTGATGTAGTAAACGTAGTCAACTTATTGCTCTAGCCGTTCCCAATTAAATACTCTACCAGTTTTGGTATAATATCTAAAATTTATATTTGTCAGTACAATAATGAGCATGTATGAAGGAACTCGTGAAAGAGGAAGAGGCGAAAGGGGTGTGTCAGGATGGTAGCAAGTGGAAGGATGTAGTCTCTGCCTACCCCAGCGAGAAAAATGCGTGACTGCACGTAGGCATAATTAGTTAAGCTCAAAAATGGTCACGTCGAAAATTTCAAGACAAGTTTCATGGTCACTAAAACACTACTACCACGTACATACGTCGAGTCGACAGAGTGGAAGCTAAAGCAGCATGTGTCGGGTCCCGGTATCGGTTCTAGATATTTTATTCCCTTCACAATTTTAGTACTATACTAGGCTTTTAATAATATATAATTAATTAAATATAATTAATAAAATATAATACCAATATAATTTAGTAATATACTAGGTAAGAGACTAATATAGTAGGATATTAATAGGCAGTACTTCAGTGTGCTTCTTTGCCCTGTTCACTAACTTTTGAACAAAATTATAATTGTATCGCATAACGGTATTGTAATTGTGATGTTTCATACTCTGGTTCAGTTTCAGGGCGTATACGGAACGCCACGTTGTTGGTGGAACTTAATTGACGGGTTGGAATTTAATCCAAGAGCACGACAGAGAGTCTGTATTCATGAATACGCCCCGTAGGTCGGCGATACCAATTACTAATATGATACCGATTGTGATTCGCTCGCTTTCTCATCTCTTCTCGCCGCGTTTTCGCACCTCGAAATCTATCCAAAATAATTACCAGAAAAACAAATCTGCCAGCTTACGCACAAATCGCACACTATAAGCATAGTCAATAAGGTAACAAATTCTATGAAATGGCGCGCTGCCGTTAGTACCCTACTAATCATAAACCAGTTTAGCCAAGTTTTCCGTTGAATGTAACTTTGGATTCTATTACGTAACCATTATGATGGGCATTGGGTATGGTCGGTCAGTCGCCCCACGTGGCCTCGGCTTGAGAAGTCTTACGACATTCTTGTTAGCTGGCCTCAATGCAGCGTTCGACATCAGAGAGAGATTTGATAACTTCAGAACAGGTAGGTTGGGCCTACTTGGAAATTTCAATAGGCAGTAGGCTATCCTACCAAAAATGGCAAAATACAGACATGTTGAGTTGAGAACTATATTGCTTTATCAGCTGTTGGGGTATGAGTGGAAAGTACGGTGATCGTTGCGCTAAATAAAAATCTGACATTTGGTCACGTACGTACTTATATTAGGGTAAGTCCAGGATAGTTGCCATACTTTTTGAAAACGCTTTATATTTCCCATTTTAATTAACAGATCTGAACGTTTATCACACATATTAATAGATTGGTCTTTCGACTACCACTTTGAAGGAAAAAGAAAACATCACTGTTGATATTTACTAAACTATATCGATTTTCCCAGACCTCTATTTTTGAAAGTATAGATGCCCTATGGCGGATAGTTGCTCTATGCGTCAAAACCAGTTATGGGATACATGCCTCATTGATAATAAAACACTTTTTCAGTTTGAAATTAGATATTCGTGATGGGAAGTAAAATCTAAACACAGACATTAATTAAAAATGTTCGTAATAAGTGTATTTTCTTTATAATCATATTAGGGTATAGACGCCTCACGAAAGAAGTTTCCTTTCCGAGGCATCTATACCCTAATGTAGTTACATCGTTTGAAAATAATGGGAATTATTTGTTTTGTATGGTTAAACACAGGCGAAAATAAATCGAGGCGTCTATCCTTTTCGTAGAGGATAGACGCCTTTTATATTCAGGAATGTGTATTCAATAAATATTTAAAAAAAAATTATTTTAGTGTTAGTATACAGTCCAATGTAACATTTGGATACAAAATATACATTATTTAGTCACCATTTAAAAAGTTCTAGCTCCTCAAAAATGCTGTAGAAAAAGAATTAGCAATTTTTTCGTCGCACCAAATCTTTCATTGAGTATAGATGGAATGCACGACGGGTCAGGGGTTACCTCGCGGGGGGTACCGGGTAGGTGCGGGGATGTCTCTCGTTTGGCAATATCAACGACAGCAAAAACTAGCCGGGAAATCATAGTTTTTGAATTTGAGGCATCTATCCGAGCCGGGCATCTATCCTGGAATTACCCTATTCAATTTTATCATATTATTATTTGCCTTCTGAATTGACAAATCGTCCCTCATGATTGAATTTTGTGGAAGAATTACATACAAGTATGTTTCTGGTTCGAGTGAATTATTGTTTTGAGTTTGAATAAGACGAATTAATTTAAGACGGTAATTATTATATTGCCGAGCATTTTGTAACTTATGGGTATTAAAAAAAACAAACATAATAAGGAAACTTATGCGAAGTACGTTGACATAATAATTATAATGCACATATACCTTACTAGGTAAAAATTGATAGGTGACCCCCCCCCCCACCCTCCCCCCCCTATCACTCAACATTTATGTAATAGGAAAAACATTTATTATTAGGAAATACCTTCCCTTCAACTCGCTTGACGTAAATAATTTATTTGCGAATATAATCATACTCGTATATTGAAGTGTTTTGTCATTTCCATATTTATTGTTTCAATGAAATCAGCAATTTGTTGATTCGGAAGTGAAATGTTTCAGCGTATCTCTTCAGTATTATAAGCGACTTTTGGTAGATTTTAGGTTTTCAGCTGCAGACGCATTTCAAACTTATAAAAGCATCGCGTATAACTTAGTCTTGTCTACATACAATATTATTATTTACTTTGTGGTGGTGTTACAAAGAAGTTTTAATAATAGTGTAGTAATATTATTTACAAAGGTGGCGACCAGCATTACATCATGGACTGCGTTTTTAACACTGCTGTTTACATATTAAGTACCTACTTACTTGGATTGATCCTGACCTAGCTATAACGAAGTTCAGTACCGTGTCTAAGTAGTCTAGGGAATCGAATACCCGATATCGCACTCGATACGCATCTGTAACACCCCATTTCGTTTACAAAGTTTTTAATAGTTTAATCTACCATTAACACGTTGTATGATGAGTTAGTTATGTTTATGTGATTGCTCTTTGATCCGATTCAAGGTTGCACCATTCAAGACATCACCAAACCTATCGCTACTGAACCGAAACATCTGTTTTGATGTGGGTAGCTAACGAAGCATTTCGTAAGTAGTTTTCTTGAAGGTCGCTGCATTGACTGAAGATTATAATTTACTATAGGTCACTACTCAAGTATATTCACATAAAACACTTGATGATAAAACGATGAGCATTTCGTTGTCTACATTAAAAATGTGGCAAACTTCGTATCTCTGAAACTATTTATTAGTGGGTTTAAAGAACTTCTCAATAGCATAATGAATATTTGAATAGGGCAGAAAATACCGAACAGCAAAGTGAACTTCGCAAAAACATACTTACCCCCAGTTTCTGAAACGTCAGTCAACGTTGACAACAGATTAATTATTTTGCCATCCTTGTCATTTGTTTGGTGTCAGATAGAGACAACGATAGTTTTAATCTACTGTCAACGCCAACAAACGTTCCAGAAACTGGGGGTTATTATGCTTGTGATCTCGTGAATAAACTTTCTGGTGAAATAACACACGAACGATGTTCGTAGAAAATATAACATTTGATAAATTTCTATAATCCATATGTACTAATATTATAAATCTGAAAGTAACTCTGTTTATCTGTTTGTTTATTACCTTTTCACGGCTAAACGGCTGAACCGATTTCGATGAAATTTGGTATAGGGGTGGATTGGACCTATGACACGGACATAGGCTATCTTTTGTCTAAAAAAATAATCTCAAAGGGGCTGAAATAGGGGTTGAAAGTTTTAATGTAGAATCCATAATTCCTCAAGTTAGGGATCTGAAAATTCTTATTTGATGGGAGATGGGAGATGGGAGATGGGGAGGTGGTAGAATGGGGCATGGGCAGATGAGGGATGGGGAGATGGAGAGATTAGAGATAGAGATGTTGTAGGGATATCGACTGAGACAATGATGACTGTATCCAATAGGTTTACGTAATAGGTATATATATTCTTACTAGCTGTTACCGATGTAAACACAGATGAAGTCGCGGGTAACAGCTAGTTAAGTATACTTTAAAATTCGTTTGGCCGTGGGTACATAAGTAGAGTTCCGAGTAATAAAACGGTAGAATCAACTTATAGCTCTACATGTTCTCAGTACTCGACCAGTTTGATAAAGTACATTTTCTTAGTAGAATAATCAGTGTTTCCTTGAAGTTACGCCATGAACGTAGCACGTCTAAATATTATTGTAGGCAGTTTCGCTCTACTAACCATGTCCATGGGTTGCGGAGTAGTGCTTTGTAGTAAAGGTACTTCGGTAGAGTAGAGTGGACACTGTGGTGGGGAAGGCAAGTTGGCTTGACCTCGGTTCTAACTACTCTTCTTAGCACTCTACCATTTTAGAGGGTATTAATGGTATTATATGACTCCACTTTTCCAAATCTGTATATATGTCCACATTAGCATAGCTATAGTTAGTATCGGTACTATTACGTTAACTCTACGCGGGTAGACCGGGCTAAGGTTCGTTTAAAATTTAACACTAAGTACCTAGTTTTTTTATTTGTTTTAATTAGTGTTCAATGTTAAGAACGTCAAACTTATAT
This sequence comes from Hylaea fasciaria, assembly GCA_905147375.1. Taxonomy (NCBI): domain Eukaryota; kingdom Metazoa; phylum Arthropoda; class Insecta; order Lepidoptera; family Geometridae; genus Hylaea; species Hylaea fasciaria. The sequence goes on from LR990201.1 coordinate 8,033,526, forward strand.
CAGTAAAGTTTATAAAGTAAACTTGTATCAACTTATATCTTATATCAGTAAACTTAGAGCTTGCCTAGCTAGGTATACTTACTTAATACTAATTATACTATTTATTTTTTCAAAACGTAAGTAGCTCCATAGTCCACACTAGGATATTTTCTCCTGTATCGTAGGTACCGCTTACAGACATATCATTTCACATGCACATCACACCCAGATCAGAAATAAATATTTGTGGATCGCACAAATATTAGTTCCGGGCGGTAACCGAACCCGCGTCACCAAGCGCAGCAGTCCTATTGCTCAGCCACTACGCCAAACGTGTCACCACCTACATAAGTACAGCCTTTAAGTATAAAATCTATAGACTAACACTTATCAGGGTGTTCCGGCACCGGTCCTAGAAAGCCTCTAGGCTAAGCAATGAATGTGTTTACCACTTTCGATCATATCGTGAGATATAATATATACCTCGTAGTCAAATGATGGCCATAAAATACCTCTTCTATCAAAGTCTCACATCGTGATTCATGCCCATGACACAGTCACCTAGGTTACCTAGTGTTTGTAACATTACGAGTAGTGTTAGTCATTTCATCAATCAAATTTATGTAGGTATGGTCATTTATTTTGCGCCGGCTACGCTCAGCGGTTTCACCCACGATGACTATTGGTGCTACAGGACTAGGAGTCGTTAATTTTTCTAGGACAATCAGTAGCCTATGTCACTCTCCAGCCATTTATCTATCGCCATGCAAAAAATCACGACAATTTGTGGCTCCGTAGCTGCGAGACGGCCTTAAGGAAGGACACGCCACAAACTCAGTAAGTACCTAACTAAGTAACATCGTAGGATATCGAGCGGAGGTCGAAGTGGTTTTGAATGAGCATGACTAGTTCGGTTAAGGGCAACAGTGCCCTGAGTATGAGTTTTTACTAGCTCAACATAGTACGCGTCAACTAGCTCTTTGTATGAAGATTTTTCGCTCATAAACGCGCCGCTTACGTACAGTGTACAGTGTACAGGATCTTCATACAAAAGCGCTAGTTGACGCGAATTATGTCGCGCTAGTAAAAACTCATATACAATATCATCAATCAATATACACAATATCATATTTTTGTACTAGGAGTAAAGTTCCCCATGCTACGGAATAGTGCGGAATTTCGGCTAGTCAAACAAAGTCCATTTCATTGTTTAGTTTAGTAAAATGGCAGCGCTGTGAGTAGGCAGTGTATGTGTGACCTTGGTTGTAGTATAATATAATATAGTGCCAGCTAAATAGAAGAATTCGCCGTGTTACATTACGGCTAGCGTTTTTACAAAATGGAGCCGGATTGTATTACAGCTGAACGTCCGCCACATTCTACCATAGCGTTTGCATTCTTCATGCTGAAAAAATATTAAGATAATGAAAGAACAAAATACCTAGATAATGAAGAACGCTATGGCTGGCCAGAGTCCGGCCTTCTAACCACTGCCTCTAATTTTGGTTCTGACGGTCAGCAAAATGTGGCACTTTCTTATAGTTGGCACTTGGCACACTGCTATAAATAAAATTCACTAAAACACAAAACAGTCGTGCCCGAAAAATATCAATATGTCCGAATTACCGAAAGAAAAACACGTCTACAATATCAGTCGGAGGTCTCATTCACATCCACGTCTGAGTTACGATCTCCATAACATCTCTAATCTCATACAAGTACGAGTAGGTATAAACAGTTTAATTGGCGTACATTACTTTGACATTTCTACAGAAATCACTCAATTCGATAGTAAATAGGTATATTTCTGTAAATATTCGGGCCACTTTAGCTGTGCAGCTGGGATGTTGCAATATGAGTCTACACACTTGTACAATAAGACGCTTTGTTGAGCATAGCAGCGCGCACGAAGCTAGAATTTAATTCAAGATTGCGTGGTCATGCACAGAGAATGGTCGATAGTCATGTGTTCTGCTGTGTAGCTTCTTGACTTAATTCGGTCACGTGATATGCTTTATCGTATATTGTAGGTAGGTATACAAACTTTGACTTGTAGGTATCGTGTCTCAAAAACGTAGAGTAATTTCAAACATATTGCTTCACTTGATAGGTATACTGATATAGCTTGAGCTTTAGGTTTTATCTTTAGGACTTCAAAAGATTTCACTAATATTAAAACGATGAAAATTCTATATTGTACGTTTGTGAGAAGTAATTTGGAATATGCGTCTCAGATTTGGAATCCCCAATATGCTATTTATGAATATCAAATAGAGCAAATTCAAAAGAAATTTGTTCGTTTTCTTAGCTTTCGCGCGAGAAATCGCCTACCAAGCTATGAGGCAGCATGTAGGAAATATCATCTCCTACCCTTAGCTAAACGTCGCGAGATCGCTGATATTACTTATCTAAGTAAGCTGGTGTCTGGTCAAGTAGATTGTCCCGAGCTGCTCAGTAAGCTTCGATTCTATGTTCCTAGCAGATCCCGGAGGACTATTCCTACATTTAATCTTGAAACAGTATCTACCAACTATCGTTCCAATTCTTATCTTTGGCGTGTGTGTAATAATTACAATAATAACTATGCTGGTTCGATAGATTTGTTCGACTGCAGTGTAGCAAGGATGAGGCGGTTACTGAGTTCACAGTTCTTTGTTTAAGTATTTACCTATGTTTGTTAACCCTTGTAAGCATCTGTCTTGAATGAAAAAATATCATCTTGTTATTCTACCTAGCTTGTACCTTTATTGTGCTCAATTACTTGTTCTTTCTGTTTCTATCTGTGAAAACTTGTCATTAGCCATATGTTTCTAAGAACTCACTATGTATAGTATGTTTTATGTGCTGTTAGTTTTCCTAAAAATAAATAAATAAAAAAAAAAAAAAAAAAAAATAAATATTTCAGGGGTTAGATTGGGATTGGTTTTTATGCTTCGTTCTAGAAAAGGGTTCAAAGCTCTCGCTGTCTTAGATCGCGCTTTTTGTATGTACCTAAGTATACTTATATAAGTATGTGCCTGCTATGACAACATACTCGTACTCAATGTTTTCAGTTATTTTACACCAAGTACCTACCTTATGTGAAGATGTGCCTATATTGATCTTTCATTAACTACTAAGTATATCATCTTTCATCAAAGCAAAAGTAGATAGGTAGTTAGGTCATTATGTAGCATGTAGATTGTAGCAGAAAAAACCCAATAGAGACAAAAAAGTGTACTTACACATGTGCACATACCAGATTATTCCCGGACATTCACAACCTTCAACCATATTATACACAACACAGCACAGCCAATAATGTTCTTGAAAAACCAACTTTCATACATTAGTTCCCTCTACATTTCACGACAATTACCTAGCAACAGCACTTACCTAGTAGATAATATTCATTATTTCACGGTTAAATTTCTAAGCGTATTCTCACTTCGCTGAAATGACATCACTAACTAGATGGTGTCATGAAATATAGTTATATTTATTATCCAGCCAAGGCCGCACCGCGAGTCTTTAGATACGCTTGGTAAATAGTCACAGAAAGAAGTCTACGTTGCATTGCCTACTCTAATAATGCTGATAACTAAAAATGAGTGTGCCTCGGCTCTTATTCCCAGTATTATGAAGGAAAACGGTGACCAATTAAAATATTTCATTCATTTGATAAAAGACTGCCCGCGTCGTCGTATAGGTATAATAATATACGGCGTGGTTTAACCACGATGTGTAAACGTATATTGTGTGCGTACCTATGTAAGTAAATATTAATGCAACGTGTATATATAAGTATACTTAAGTACATATATACGTATACCTACTTAAACAGCCTCGTGTAAAAAAATCGAAACTATATTTTCCACTCAATGAGCTCGTAAGAACACATATTTTTTATTAGTAGCTATACGTGACTATTTATGTGAGCCGATAACGGTTGATTGGAAATTTGCTAATGTGCATTTGTGTAATAAAAAATATACTCGTTTCTTGTGGTTATCGTGCTTTACTATGAAACTAGCTGTAGGTACCTAACCCGCGTTTTTCTAGTTTTCCTAAACATTGAGACCCCATTTCAAAAAGGGGCAAGTAGTAAACATTTTTAGAAAAATTATTTCGTAAGGTTAGCTAGATTAAAACTCAAATACATTAGTTACCTACATTCAAACTCAAATAATACCTATGTTTTTTACCAAAATAATAATATTATTATAATCTTCCTAATAATATTATAAATGCGTTTAGACCGATGCCCAGTGCGGCCGGCGCGGCGGCGCGGGCGTCGCGTAGTCTCGATTATATACAATGGGTTATTCCCAGAGTACCTACTCTATTCTTTTTCCTCAAAAGTTTTTAATCCCATAAGTATATTAATTTTCAAACTACCCCACAGAATTATTACTTATTATAAAAATATTATTTAAAATACCGTAATTTTACTATCATCTTCCTCTATTGATAGCTGCCACTATTCCGTATTTACTCCACGCACAGACGACGCAACTACTGTTTACAGTCAGTCACAGTAGGTATTTATAATGTACCCTAGCGTACCTACAGTCATCATCAGCCTGAAGACGTCTACTGCTGAACATAGGCCTCCCCCTTAGACCGCCACACCGAACGACAATTAGCGAAATTTGGCAAATTGTCGTTCGGTGTACCTATAGCGCGCCTACAATATTAGGTATTATAGCAGCATAAAATAATATTATTATTCATAATACTTATTACAGCTGTTGACCTGATTATCAATTTTGTGACTACATCCCCTGTCAATTTGCCTTATGGTGTTGTTATGGAAGCGTATTAGGATTTCATGAAAAATGTGTCATGCGTGTTGATTCAATAATTTTACTAATTATTATGTATAACATGCCTGCCTAGTAACAAAAAATTAGAAATAGGCGGCGGGAAATGTTTAATCCAATCCTCAGGTTATTATTTATATTCTGCGTAGATGCAAAATGGGCAATTGTGTGTTGGACCACCTATGGCCGGGATTCGTAAATAGCGGATGTTTGCAAATACATACAAATACAAAGACTATCGCCTTCAACGCGAATTAAGATAAAGCCTAAAGTGAGAAAGAAGCACGGGGTTTCATAGAATTATATAAATAACAAAATAAAAACGAAATAAGTTATAATTATGCTAATAAGGGTTGTTCCTCTGCTACGGCTACGCGCTACGCGTAGCAAGACCGGTACCTACTGTATTTTACTGTAAGTATAAATAATTGTGTGTATAATTTAAGTACAATTAGTTTGATAAGAAAGAAATTTATAATCAATAGTTAGGTAGTACCTATTACTACCTACTATAGAAATACATAACATGAATGCATATATGATAAATATAATTATTAATAGAGCTTAATTGTTTATTAATTAAAGTGGCGATTTACGTAACGATCTACGCAAAAATCTGTTATTACGATATATATTCTTGTAGAATCATGAATTGTGACTGGTGAATGGTGATCATTGGTTACTTTATTTCTGTATTCTCTAACTAGTGAATATGGGTATTTATTTCAAATCAAAGAACTCTTGATCATATCACCCAAAAATACTTGATAAGAAAGATATTTAATAAATCTTATTAGGTAGGTAATAAGTATACTACAAATACCTACAATACATTATACATTAATGTTATAATTATTAAATAGAGCTTGTTTATTAATGAATGTGACGATTTAATAGGAACCAAACTGAATATGGGTATTCATTTCAAATTAGCCTTGGTTTAGTCAAGTTTTTAAATCATGTTGATTGGTGCTGTGCGCAGTGTGCGCCTATTCACAGTCACTCTGACACTCGAAAGTTACTATGCAATAGCATTGTGTAATGTGTTATTGTACTTCTACACAAATAATCTCAATGGAGATTAGGCAGGAAACTTTTCACAACTAGGTATTTTTTATGTTGACGGCATAGAATTCATTAGAGCGTTTAAGCATGACGATGACGTCATGCATGAAAGGTCTTACGCCACCATTACTGTCAGGATGGCGATCTGAGACGGTGCGTAAAGATGCAAAGAACTATGTTTATAAATAACCATCGAGTTATTTTTGGCAGTAGATACAAAAAGTTACGGTCAAAAATAAATCTACTCAAATGCCGATACCTACTACGTATGTATTTGTGTGAAATATACAACAATGGTCCATACATTATAATACCGAATTTTATTATGAATAAAATATAGGTAACAAGAATAATAAGACTTTGCTTATTTAGACCATAATAAATGGGTTTCCAAGTAACATGATGCGAGCGAAGCGCTATGATGTTTTGAAACACGAGATAGGAAAAAAGCAGAAGTGTTAATTTTTTTAAGTAAGTACCTACTGTGTTATGCGAGTCGTATTTGTGTAATTTTGAGTTAGCAAGTGGCTACATTGCCATCCCTAGGCACAAAAGTTATTGTTGGGCGTTCCATATAAGTACAAAAAATATATACTTATATACAGAATAGTAGTTCAGATAAACAGAAGTACGAGTATACTCTGCTATGACTAGTTTATTATTCTGTGCTATGACGAAGGTTGTGTCAATGATCATAAAGAAATTAAATATCTTAAATAGGTATATATATTACCATTCCATATTATTATAGTAAAATTACATTTAAGCAATATGAACTTACCTAAAAATCCTAAAATATTACTACAGAAAAAAAACTAAGTAGGTATACTGCATCTAGGAACAGAACGATATTTGTATGCGCAGGAGCAGAGCTGCTGTATCATATTTTTTTTATTAGTAAAAGAATATCGAATAATGTTCGTAGCATGTAAATATTTTGTTAAATTACTAATATACCTAATGTATTACCTATATAAAATTTTAATTATTAAATAAGAATCTATAGGTACTGCAAAAACTGTTTAATACTTGTACCGAAGCGTCTAGTTTTCCGTTCGCTCACAGAATATTCAATTGAAGGTAGGTACAAACGATGAAAGGTTAGGTTAGGTTAGGAATTCGCTCACGAGAAATCGTTGCTACAATAATCTAACCACTAGGTACAATGTTATAGATATAGCTCACGGTCAGTTATGTTTACTCACAACACAAAAGCCGAAAACACCGGCGTATGAATACATACCTACCACCTGGAGCCTCGGTGTCCGTCAGAGTCGGTTCTCCGAAAATGCATCCACACTAGTAAAGCTACAGAATTTTCGTGATCAGAAATGAGGTCGCACCGAAAAGTCTAGATTATATTTAGTCAGTTGTTTTGGAATCGTGTTCCCGCGCGGGCTATGATTACTGACCAATGCGGTTGGTCTAGTGATGGTGGTAGGCCGGCACCACGCGCGGCGTTCTGTGGTGGACTGGTGTAACTCGTGCTGAGCCGTGATGGGATGGGGTCGGCCCGACCAAACAACACTTCTATTACGACTAGTTAATCTCCACAACCGGCGCACGTGAGACGACAAGTCTGAAGAATGCTAACGATACAATTTCTATTATTTTTACCAATATAGCACACCTACAGCCTGTAACTACCTACCCGTAGGTTCTTTTGGTGCATGTTTAGCCAAGCCTATGAATAGAGGATGCAGGGTTAAATTATGTACTTTATAAAAAAAATAAAGTGTGACCAATAGCTGAAAAGCGGTTTTTATCATGATCTAATAATGTATACCGTCAGAGGTACTCTGTGCCGTCAGTGCAATAAATAGCTTTGGAAAACTTGGTCAAGAACACAAGGAAAAATTGGTAGGTAAGTATAATATTTGTTTAAATGTTTGGTTAATTTGGTTTTACATTTTGCCTGATAAACTAAGTTGACATAAATAAATGTGGGTAGGTGCCATAACCTTGACGATGCAGTCGGCGGAACCGTTGCGATTGTTCGCCTCGGTGCTTGCTGGTGGAACTTTTCCATCAGTTATCCCGCGACATATCCCGGAATACTTCGTGCGGCACCCGGCCGGCCACGTCACCGTGGCGGCAGCGGGGCGCGGCGGCGGCCCACGCGATGACGTTACACCACGTCTCTATCCAGCACTCGATCTAATAGACGAGGCGCCGAAACGCTCGTCTACGCAATTCTCTTTGGAGCACGTGTTTGAAACATAAAAACGAATCGGGCAGACGAGCGGTGAATCTGGCCGTTGGGGCAAACGGGCGATTTATCATTGGTTCGGGTAGCAATTTATGTTAATGTTATTGTTTTGAGATTATACTAAACTTTTATTAACTGTTAATTGGTAATTTATACGAATATCATAACTAGTGTTTCACCGCATTTTTGGCCCATAAATAAAAAGAAAAAAAACCTTTGTATATTATTTGGGTATTTTACTGGAAAGGATTGTAAATAGGCAGGTACTTACTTAGGATTGTGTTGACGCAACTTTCGATTGACAGCTTTACGACGCTCGTCTGCATTATTTCTTCAGCGTATTGTTTTGTATTCAGCTTAATAGCCTCCATGGCGTGTTCGTATGCGACTGATTCGAGTCCGATCCGAAGCGAGGTTCGATTCCCGTGCAAAGCAAATATTTGTGTGTACCACATAATATTTATTTGCTTGGAGTCTCATTTGTGGAACCTTACACTTTTATCTCGGTCTACGTACCTTTGGTCTCAGAGGTAAAATCATTTGATTAACTTTGTCAAACTTTGTCAACTGACTGTACTGTGCACGTGCGGTCGAGTTGGCCACTACTAAAATGAAAGGTGGCAACTCGACCGCATGGGCGAGTTTATTGCGGTCGAAATGACAACCAACTCTAATAACTGATTTAGGGGCTACCCTACCTGCCTATAAAAACAGAGGTACGTTCAAGTTATATTTATGTACCCACAGTAACTGCGTTGGAGTTATCAGTAGGTAGGTACAGCTAGTCAAATAACATAACAAAAAAATTATCAGCCATTGATATGGTCTGGATCCGGTTACAACTGTTAGTTATTCTGTGCTTATTGCTTAGGGAGAGCGCCGATTGGTGTCATCAGCGAGCGGCGATATTAAATCGTTATAGCGACTTGTTTATCCGAACTTGACCTAGTACGACTAACGAGTATTATACAATACGGAAATGTTTAAACCAGTATCGCATAAATTGGAATTTGCTATAATTATACTGTAGCATTTTACATTCATAAATTTCCCACTAAGTAGGTATATTATTCAACGTGTGCCACAATATTGTTAGATATTGTAATCTGTGTTCTCTTCTGTCACATACCTAATAACTAAACAGTAATAGTAGTTTGTTTTACAAGGGTAGAAAACGACTCATTCTTTACTCGATGTTTTGCCTCAGGAGCGTAGCGAGTGTGGCACATTGAATCGAGTATGAGTGAGTCGTTTGAGACCCGCGTAAAACACAATTTTTCACACCGAGATTGCGAGAAATATAATAAGTAGGTATACAATTAAAAAAAGCTAAGAATATTTCACAAATAGTCACGTTCACTTTCAAAGAAATTCAATCTTTTAAAACAAATTTGCATTGTTGTCAAAATTCTACACACACCTACAGATTATAGGCGGCTTACAAACTTTTTAAATTTGTTCTAATGTTCGCAAACGCACACGTACAGTACACATAGCATACATACATCGTATGATGGCCAAAACAGTAGACGAGAATTACACTTTCATTTAAACAAGTAAACTGTTTAGGCTTCACACGGTTTGTACATTAGATACTCTTCTTTTTTTTAAAGTAATTATGTCAAAATGGAAAATTGAAAAGTCGATCTTCAGCCTGTTGAAAATAGCGAGTACAAATTAAAAAAAAAACTACTTTCACTCCCTAGTGCCCAACAAACTCGTTTGCTCCCGCTAAGCTGAGCTAATCTGACACCCTTTTTGAGCATGAGGTGTGAAAAAAATATTTTGACCCTACTCCACCACAGCTGGACCACCTCAATCTTCAGTAACCTCTGCTTGAGTTCTTCAGTATCTCCTCGTAGTACGCAGTTTTTACCATAAAAACTAAGTAAGTAAGTATTTATAATACATACGTACCTACGTACCTACATACTTACCTAATACATAAGGATCCGCAACTTAGGCAGCAGTGGAGTGAAGGCAGCATGTTCACTAATGTTGAATGCGGTTCAAGCCATCTTGAGCTTTTCGGCCTGTTGCTTAGAACTACCGGACAAGTTAGTCCTATAACCTGCTTAATTATCACACCTCCCGACATGTAGGTACAGCCTCAAGTTTCATAGTCAATGGGGTCATAGATACTTTTGATTATAATGGTGAATGTAACGTTGAATGTTCTGGCAGCTTTATGTTTATGTTGAGTCGCTCGAACGTTCAATTTCAAATGACTACGAGCATTAAGGTCAAAGAAGCATTATACAATCGAGTGTGTGGTGGCAACGACCTTTATCTAGGAATGTACGGCTCATTACCATAACAATGGCTGCGACTGTGATGTTGGGTGTGTGATAATGGTGATAGTAGGGATACTTAATTTTATGATGCTCTTTATGGTTATTGATTAGGTTTGTTGTGGCCACTAACATTGGGTGGGGTCTATGATGATCATAAATCCCAAGTAATGTAGATCATAGTATGATCGTTATCACTGTTCCACTCAGTGTCTCCATATAAAAATAAAGGATTACCATGTTGCCAGGGTGAAAATACGGTGTTTTACGGTGTGTCAGTTTAAAATTTACCGTAATTACCGTGTAATATTTAAGTGTATGGTAAAATTGGTAAATAAGTAGATAAAAAACAAATTTAAAGGGAATTTAACAGCAATAATTAAATTACAATCAAAATTTAATTTTTAACACCCACTTATTATTAATTGTTACATGTTTCTAATTTTTTGTTATGAATTTAAACCTACTTACTAATAAAAAACTAGTTCCTTAATCCGAATCTAAGACGACAATTTCTTTTTCGTAAATAGAAGCATTCATATTGCTGATAATTTCTTCAAAAATGGGAAAAGTTATTCATCACCTTATTACGGTAGAATTACGACACGGTAATTCACGTTTACCGTTGACCGTAGATTATGTCATATTACGGTGCATCTACGGTAATTACCGTGTATATGGAGACACTGAGTTCCACTGTACGACTCTCAGTGCGTGACCATGACCAGTAAAAAAATCATGTGCTAAATATTATTTAGCTTTGGGATATTTTTTCTGGCAACTATAGTACAATTTATTTCATGTCATTCGCCTGGGAGTGCGGCGGCGCGGCGGTCCCAGAGTCCCAAAAGTGGCCCCAATTGCCTGTCAACTCATCAATCTACAATCCGCAATTTCGCTATTGACTGTTACTAGACTTTGTATTTACCACACATTGATTTGGAGTTCGGTGCAATGAACGTACCTCTGGACACTGGATACTGGACCGACTGGACGGTTGCACTTCAACAAAAGAACAATGTTCTTTTCTTTTGGCTCGTACGTCAACTGAGCCCACTCCAAACTGAGTCCGTGGGATCAGTTGACCTAATGAATATTTGAATCGGTCCACTGAGCCCATTTAACAAGCGCAAGCATGTGGCATAGCTCTGTTGAATGTCACTACGAAAGAAAGTATTGTAGTACCAAGCTATATGTCTCGTAGTAATGCCCCAATGCCCTTGAGTGTTAAAATTTACTCTTTTCTTGACACTTTCTTATTCGTTTGGAATAGATTGAAAATGTATAAAACACAGAACAGACAAACTAAATTAGGAAGTTACAACTTAACCTTGTGTATTAATATTTTCTTTAATAATTTTACATGTTCATAATATTTACTTATTTTAGATCGTCTTTTTCTCAGGAATTAATTTTTTTTTTAAATGCCAAAAAATATTTACAATAGACAAATTATGGATTATTTGCTATTTCAATCGCAAAAATTAATTCAAATATAATAATAATATAAATTCCATGTTGTAAAATTTTAAACTGCATTATCTTAAGACCTTACAATGTACATATTTTATGTGGAAACAACAATAAATGAATTAGAATATAGTTTTTTATCTTAATTATGATTTAAACTTTTTTTCTTAGTAAAATATAATAGAACACAAAAACATAAAACTAAGTAAATCTAACAAAAGCGGCACGGCTAGTCCCGTGATTATAAAATACTATTTTATGTTACGACTCACAAATTTTTGGTCTTATAAAATGTAAATAGCAAAGTTTTAGAACAAATTGCTATAACAAAAATAGTAGGATGTAGGTTGAAATAATTGTTGCGCGCTTGAAATAAAAAAATCATTCATAGATCTAGCGAACTAGTCAAATGACTAATTTATGTAAGTTTAATGGAATAATTTACATTGAATTAAGCACGAGTAAGTGTGAAAGTAATATCTGCACATTATGTACTGAAAATATTGTGTACCTGCTTAATAAGTAACTAGGTAGGTAATAATATTTAGCGTAGGTAGGTCACCTACCTACGCTGAAATTATATAGGGTAGATCCCCGATCGTTGCTCCAAAATGGCCCTCATATGCCTTGTTTTGAACAACGCTATTTTTACAGTAATTATTGATCGAAGTACCTACGTAATGATCACTCGCTTTTCGGTGAAAGAAAACCTCGTGAGAAAACCAACATGCCCGAGAACTATTTCGGAAGCATATTATCCACGAATCCGGACTAGGCACCCGTGGTGGATTATGGCCCAATCCTCTTAACGAAAGTGAGGGAAGACCCGTGCGCAGCCAGCAGTAGGCAGATAGGGCTTGATGATCATGATGACGACGAATATCAAATCTGTACATTTACCTACATTCCAGAACGCTATGCATAGAAGTAACATGTTTCACTATATTGATTTTTGAATATGGGCAGAAGACGTGTTTGTCTTTGTTATCTCGAGTCTTTGTATTTGTTCCCATCACACAATGGATAAGACAAAGGTTGTGCTAAAATGCTGGGTTTCCTTTGCTGACCATACCGCAGGTTCAGATGTTATAGGTACCTAATAGTTATAATATATATAAATTATGTGTCACGGTGTTTGTCCGGATGGACTCCTAAACTACTTAACCGATTTTAATCAAATTTGCACACCGTGTGCAATTTGATCAACTTTAAAAATAGGATAGCTTGCATCTCAATTTATATTCGTATTAACAACAACCTTAGCCACGGCAACGCGTGGCCGTGTTTGCTAGTAATAATAAATAATAGTGATATAAAAAATAGTCACAAAAGTGTCAGAAAGTACACTGTACCGCTGATAAGCACGCGCGTGAGGAGGACAGAAAGGATTTTCATAATGCTACTTCAACGTGAAGTCATGCTGATCGGTGCAGGTCACCTATTCTGAAACTAGAATATCTTCCTCACTGCCCTTGCTCTTTGACACTATACGAGTATAATTGCTTTCTGTAATGTTGTTTGCGTCACCGTAATCAACCTGTATGGCCACGTAAGTAAAACACAAACATCTTCCACGTAAGCACATAATACCTATTATACCCTAGAAGAAGAGACATTCTCGCTATTTTTTAATTAGAGCGAGATAGCACGATCGGTCGATCGTATCACACTTTGTATGAAATTTAGAACGCGATTGAGTACCTCCGAGTACCAATCACAGCCTTTATTTTGTAGTAATGTCTTCGCACGGTTTGTGCATATAGCCAGTGTCAAGTATATAAATGTGCCTACAAATTTAGCACGAAAGAGGTTAGTAATTGTCAATTGGTCATCCATCCAAGAAGTCCGCGATAAAATCCGGAACGAGGATCCTCGTTCTGGATTTTATCGCGCAAAGAAACTCCGAGCATAGCTTTCTTATCCCACATTGTTCATACAAACTTCCGGCGGGATTACAGTTTTGTATATGGTTTTCCGCCTGATTCTATCAAGTACCATAAAATATGGAGTAGGCGTTCATGTGAAAAGTAAGTAAGTATTATTTTCTCCTCTTTCTCGTTCGGCATAGGTAGGCAGGTACATAGTAGATGGAAGGATTCAACAGTCACATTGCAGCGCCCGCTGAAATGGACGTTATTGCAATAAGGTTTCGTGCTAAGTTTATATTGACCCGCATCGAATTGCTAATCAACCTGTATTGAAAGAACTAGAAAATTAATGGTATAAGCTAACTACAACAAGTGTATATTAAGTAAATCTATAATCCATGCGCGGATTTATACGACATAGGCAAGGGGGCGTCCATAAATTACGTGAGGTGTTTTTTTTAATTTTCTGCCCCTCCCTCCCCCCCTGGTGAGATGTCGTGAGATTTTATTCAACCCCCTCCCCCATCCCCCAATCTCACGTGAGATTTTTCAAAATGTGAGTTTCTTACGTAAACGCGTTGGATTGTTATTGTAAAAAGAAAAAAACAAATTTGCTTCGTGCTTTTATTTACGACTAGTTAAGACTAGTAATCAATATTGCTGAGAGCATGTATACAATCTGGATTAAATGGACCAAAATAGTATAATTTTTTTTGTTTCAATCAGAAAAAAAATTGCGTGATATTTGCCGAGACCCCCCCTCTCTCCAACGTAAGATTAGATGAGATTTGACTCGACCCCCTCCCCCCCTTAAACACCTCACGTAATTTATGGACGCCCCCCAAGTATACACACACAATATACAGATGCGATTCCAATAAACTAATATAGGTATATATAATATGGACATAACAGAATCCATGTTAATCTGAACTTGACCTCTACTGTATACCTACCTCATTACTTACCTACATTCTGCAGATTGATTCCGATATAATAGTATAATTAATAATGGTTATTAAATCAAATAGCTAGCAGTTAACGAAATTACTTCTGTGTAAGACAATTTACATATCATTGTAGTTAACCCGTTGAATGTTTACATAGGATCTTGAAATGTTTTAATAACTTATTTACTCTTCAACCCTCATGGTTCGAGTATTAATAAAAAATATATTTCCAAATTCACAAAAGAAAATACAAAGATTGTGTTTGTATGTAGCCACTAATTTTTATCATACGTACCTACCTACGAATACCTAAGTATCAACACGTATATTAACTATTTAATAACTCCGTGTAGGTACTGACTCGTGTGTATTTTACAAATAATTTATTGTTACATACATAAGTCTACGTATTTAAGAAAAATAAGTACCTATATGCTTACTTACAATTACTTCTTGTTTTGTCGCAAAATGTGGATATTTGTAGCTCTATGACATGCACATAACATAGGCAAAGGAGCGGGGAAATGCGGTGTTGATCGAATAAATAAGTCCTGGCTCAGGAACACTCAACAAGGACTCACGAGTCATGCTCAGCTCTAAGCTGTACCATCTCGCACAGGTCAAACAAAATATTTGGAGTTGATGGCCGACCTTCACTGTTTGAAGAGGCACCAGAAGAAGAAGACTGGTATGACTTGGTGGCGGAGGTGGGATTTGGTATGCTGGTTGTGGGTTTTTATTGGTATTGGTTAAGGGCGATGGTTTCAGCCATTGTTTTGATGAGAACTAATCATTGGGCACGGTGAAGAAGGTATGATGATGGAATAGAGCCGGAAGTCGTTGAAGTAATAATTCTAAGCGTATTTTAATGCAATATAAGGTTATATAAAATAAGTATATTTTTCCAAATTGGGACTTCAATTTGTTTACCTACCTATATTTGTCGTTTTTTTTCAATAAGTAACTTTTGTTTCTGATCTGTAGGTAGAATTTACTGAATTATTACTATTAATGGAATATGAAGGCTCTAACTTTTTACGTTCCAATCCAGGGATTACAAAAACAATTTAGAACTTATTTCGAAACAAACAGGACATTTCTTATGTAACAATATTATTATGTTACTTTATATAAGTAGTCAAGGCACTTTGATGTCGAAGTGCCTTTACTAAACCCGCCCGAGGCGTCAGAGCAACACAAACCTAACCCTGTGTACCCTAAACTATATTATAAGCAAGCAAACATTTATATTTGTATACATTTATGTATAACTAGCCGATGCCCGCGACTTCGTCTGCTCAGGGTTAGTATTTCGTGGGTATGTAATAAATTACCAATTTTTATCGTAGTTATGGTTCACTATTTTGGCTATAATGGCTTATACATAAGATATAGATGCATACTGCGGTGGGTTATTTTGTACATTTCCATCATACATTACATATGTGTAACTCTAGCGGTTTTGGCAGCGCACGCCAGAATAGCTCGCAGATGATAGATTTTTTCCTCCTTACTTGACACTTATCGTCATATTTTAGACAATTCACACAATATCTTAATAAATTGTAGCCTATGTGTTATTCTGATGTATAAACTATATTATTGTTAAGTTTCGTTAAAATTCATTCAGTAGTTTTTACGTGAAAGAGTAACAAACATCCATCCATCCATCCATCCATACTTAGTTTACAAACTTTCGCGTTTATAATATTAAAGTAGGATGTCTGGTATGTACAAGCGATGAAAACTGCCGGCAAAATTGTATCTTTACCAAGTATACCTACTCGTATAAAACAATTACAAAATATACCTTCGCGGAATGAAAGAGACTTCTTCCTGGCCACATTGATTAAAGAAGTGAAATTAAAACAAGACATGCATGAAAAAAATGTTTCATATAGACCGCGCGGTCTAACAACTAGATCTCTATCAGCCGAAATTAATATTGTATCTCCTATCCAAGATTGAAATCGATCTTGGATTGCTGCCTATCGTTCGATCGATTTCCAATGTGCGTGCCTTTATAAACCAATCCACGGATCGGTTATTGGCTCGTTTGACCCTAAAAATGGATTGTGATATCATTGCAAATTTTTGATTGGATTTATTATTAATTTCGGCCGTTATTACATCTACCAGTGTATCAGTGGAAATGCTGTGAACGTAAATATCCAGTTCGCGTACTTATTTCCAGGAACAGGTGTCATACCATAATCATGGCCTACTTGAATACCAATATCAGTAATTTCTGAGAATGTATTTACATTTGTTTATACATTTACATGTATTTACATTGCTTGCTATACGAGTATGTACAGTACGTACATACTCGTATAGCAAGCAACGTGACGACAAGACCAGAAAGAGATAAAGGTAATCAAAGTATACGCGCAGAACGTATTGACTATTCCTCACATACACAGGGTTATACGAATATACGGGCGGAAGACCTGACATACACACGGTTGGTTTTTAAATCGACGAAAATTATAAAATGGAGGAGGGTCTCAAGTCGACGCGTATATTATTTTTTTCTGTATGACAACGTATAACTTTTACGGAAAATCCGATTTTATAATTCTTTTTTTATTAGAAAGGGTATACCCCGAGAAGTTAGCCCCATATATATTTAGTATATTAAACCTAACTCTAATAGGAAAACAGGGGATGATTGATTGTTCACTCACTGATTGTAAAGTATGACCACGCAAACTTTATATAGTAGTCCGATTTAGATGATTATTAATTTTTTATTGGATAGGTTAAGTATACCTCGAAATTGGTTCCATATAAATTTGGAAAAAATCTTACCCTATGGGTGGTAAAACAGGGTAGATTTATTGTTTACTCACAAATTTGAATGCTGAGTTGTGTAATTGTGTATTACAATAATGTAAGGTATTGACTACTTACATACATTGAAATTAATTGGATACTTACTTAATATCCGTTACCCACTGATTAATTGAAAGTCGGTGCCAAGCCAGCAAATGCTATGGAACGTTCGGTGCTACTGTGGGATATTCCCTCTTATACTCGTACTTATTATACTCTTTGGTGGGGTAGGTATCTTATTAACCTGTAGGTTGGTGCGTAATTAAAAGGTCCAAATGACTGTTCACAATTATTAGGTAAGTAAGTTTATTGCAGCACCATAAAAAAATAAGTTTGCGACGAATTGAGAACGACCTCCTTATTTTGAAGTTTTTTTTTTTTAAATTAATGCATAAGTGAAAATTAAAAATAATAAACTAAATTCTTAAACTAATGTAAGTAGGTATCGACTCGATAGGAACTGATTGAACCGACTCGATTTTGTTGTCACTGTAAATAAACTAGCTGCTGGTAGGTACTGGTCGTAAAGACGTCGTATCTAAATTCAACTGAATTGAACTGAAACTGAAACTGAATTGTTGGTTAAAGGCGGACTGCCGCGCCCCGGCCGGCACGGTAGAATAAAATGGGGTAAATTTACCGATAACAGTAAAATCATAAAAAAATATTTATCGAATAATTGATGAAAACATACCGTTTACGCGAGAACAAAAGGAGAAATTGCGATTGTTCGTCTACGCAGAGATGGATTAGCGAAGTAGGGGAAAGTGTTACACCGCGCCGGCTGAAACTATAAGTAAGAGGCAGTGGCGCCCGCGCCGGTCAAAGCTTACCGCCGCGCGCAGTGCCACGCGCGCCCGATGCAGTGCTGCTTGTCTTCACGTGATGCAAGTGTGTGACGTTGACATTCTCACTGGATAGTTTGCATTTGTGACGCCCTGCGAAGGTGAGCGATATTAACATTTTCATAATAATTACGATAAGTTGAAAAAAAAAATTCATTGCACAATATTATGTGTAAGTACTAATACATTATATTTAATAAGTAGAATGGAATAGAAAATACTTTATTGTACATGTAATATCCGTTGTAAAAATACACCAAGTACTCGTATAATATACAGAAGGAGCTTTAGCTAAATCGAAAGCACAATGCGCGTAGGGATCTTATTTCAGGCTAGTAATGAGTAGGCGGTGATTTATTTTATAATTGGTTTGCCAACGTGCCTTTCGTTCTATTATAAAAATAATTTATTATGAATAGATCAACCACAGGCAACACGGCATGACCTTAGAATGACAATAGTTTAGGTCTACCTAATTCATTCAGACTCATTCAGACGCGTCTTCCCGAAAAATTTAATATTTTGCAAAAATTACTAGGTGTTACTGGAGGCCTCTATGCTTGCTTATTTCAGTTTCCTATTGCGGAATATTGATAAGGATTTATAATTATAAGGATGGTAGCCTGACCGTGAGATGACAAATTTAAAATAATGTAGGTACGCTTATATTTTTCCTTTACCAAGAAGTTTTCGATTTACGTAAACACATAGTGAAAAATAATCACCTCATGAAATTAGTTTTTAGGACGAGATGAAATGTCCATCTTGCCTATTACTTACCCAAACATTTTGTTTGTAAAAAGCTTCATAGATCTGCATTGGAAGATTAAAATTTAATCGGTACAGCTTGGCCGTTTGGTCGATATTCTTATGGCCGAGATGAACCCTATCTCTTTTATATACATCGGAAACAATTATCAATCAACATAAGCACCTGTTATGGTAAACTAAAACGAACAAAGCTGTTGCTAAGAGTATGCATTGCCACGTTGTATGGCAACCATCAACATCATAATTCTAACTAAAATTCCGCACACTCATGGCCTATATCCGGCCAGCCAAGTTTCGAGCTCGGCTCTTAAACCACTTTTGTGAAGAAGATGAGGGCATTTACTGGACTGCTGTATACGGATAGGTGGATCCATATTTCATCCATACCTCCAGAATAATTTACGGGTATTGTATAATTAAATGTAGATTTATTCACGATGTTTTCCTTCATCGAAAAGCTAGGGATGATTACGTACGTTACATACCGAGAGCTGCTATCTTTAACCCTCTGGAAGGAATATATAATATTCGGGTAAGGTAGATTTATAATAAAAATAACAGTACTTATTATATTATTACAAGCATCTCCGGCTATAATAAAAATATAATAATAGGATCTGTGAAAATAATTTATACGACCTCTGTCTATCTTATAGGTACTTACTTACCTTGCATAAAAGAAGTAAACTAAGCTAACGAGCTTGTTTATTATTCACGGGGGAAAAAAGACAACTATAATAGATAACTCTTTGTAGTTCATACAAGGTAGGGTTTCATTAAAACTTTATTTGGATATCTGGATGGACTGACCTTTATACCCGACTGCCGAAGGTGGGTAATGTTTATTGCTGAAATGATTTCTACTCTATGATTAATATAAATAATGATACAATTAAATAGTCTGGGCAAAATAAATATTTTTGTATGGAGTACCTTGCATTAATTTACACTTCTGGTGATTTTTTGGCCTGTCGTAGAGTATTATTGATATAACATAAATCCGAAAGATCACCAGTCTCCGATGTATAGTTTTGTTGGAATACAAAATGTTGTTTATATCTAGCGGACCTGACAGACGTCGTATACGAAAATAATTTTAAGTTTTCTTAATTGGTCTAATGTTTCGCGCAACTTCCTTATTTTTGGCTTTCATAAAAACCTTCTCCGGACCATAGAGAACACGTCAAAAGAATAATCGGCAAAATTGGTGTGGCCATTCACGCGTGATGCCGGGCCAAAAGGAAATTGGGATTTATTTTTACCCACGACGGAACGAAAAAGGTAAGTATATGCGTTTGGGATGAGAGGTTGTTTGGTTGTGCAAAATCCATGTTGGCATTTTTCTCCAAAACTGCTACTTCGATTTTGATGTAGTTTTCAGTGATAGGATTTGGGTTTTATTGGCGCATGATCTTAGATAGGTATTATGGTAACAACTCACCAGGGGGCGCTGCAGGAAATATTGTTTGCGCCAACCAATGTTGCCATTTGTCTCCAAAACGACTCGATTTTGATGCAGTTTTCAGTGACGGGTTTGGGTTTGATACGATAACAACGCACCAGGGTACGCTGCAGTAAACATTTGTTTGTGCATGAAAACCAAAACTATACTCTTCCGGTTTTGATGCAATTTTTTATCATTTTTCAATTACTTTTTAACCGTCTTGGGTATTTACAACATTTTTAATTTTGTAACTTGTAGTGTAGAAACAAGGGAAGGAGTTACAGTTTTGACTTTTTTTTTTGTTATGGCTTCGCACGGTTTGTGCATATAGCCAGTGTCAAGTATTTTATTTTAAGTATTTCTTAATTTCACATTAAGAAAGTCACAGCAATGTTATAGCAATCGTGGTCAAGTAGTCAAGTCAATTATTTACATCGTCAGTCACGATTCAGTAAAGTAGTGGATGCTTTACTGAAACTTCCTGGGAGTTTTGGAAAAAATGCGAAATGACACGTTTTTTGAGTTTATATCATTCGCCTACACTCGTGCACGTTAACGAACACTTAATGGTTAATATTCCACCAATATTACACATTAACACTCGAAGAAACACAAGTTTGAGCTAATAATACAAAACCAACAACGTCTCACTATCGGATTCCCGCCAAAACTCCCCAGTTTTGACTTGTTATATAATAAAGTTTCGACAGATATAATATAGATTATATTAGGCGTTGTACGTAAACGTTGTATGTGCGTAATTTCAGTTCAGTCTGAATCACGGCCGTAATTCACTTGTTAAGGCGCTAATATAGGAGCGATTCATGTATTTTAGAAGATGAAAGTTACCTGGCCGGGCCGCGCGCCACGCTGGCTCCGCGCTCACGGCTAGTCGAAAACGCTAATTCATAATTATTATACTCTTACTAACGGCATCACGTGGCCTTAGCACAGATTACTAGATAGTTACTACGTAGGCTTTAGTCTGAAGCATTCAATTATTTCGACACTGTAATGACATGTCAGATTGGCCGAGCGGTCTGAGATGCTACGTTCCGTTCCTAAAGAATTATTACCGCCAGCATTACATAAATTATTACCTCCTTGACTATAATCCTATCAAATTTAGAATGCCGCACGAATTATTGGAGTCACACCTAAATAAGTTGTATTAAATTTATTTAGTGTTGGTCCCTTCTGGTATGCGCGTTTGTCAAGTCCATTTGATACAAGACATCCTCTTTAGTCCACTTCCATAAATTTCTTTTTGATATAAAGTATATTTTGACAATGACAATGACGGAGTAAAAGATTTGTGCATTTAGCCAGTGTCAGGCATCCGTACTAAGATCATATAAATGCGAAACTGTGTGTGTGTGTTTGTTGGTTTTTTTTTTAGTTTTTGCCATCCTTTCACGTCTAAACGGCTGAATCAATCTTGACCAAGATTGGACCTATGAGATGGGTATAGGCTATTTTTCGTCAGAAAAAATAGGGATCTTAGTAGGTGATCTGACACTTTATTATTTTAGGCTCTTGATAAAATATAAAGGTTAAGACTAAGGATAGGGAAAAGGAAAGGGACAGGGACAGGGATAGAGATACAAAGACTTCAATATTTATTTTCTAAACAGTTGCTTTTTCATATACGGATGAAGTCGCGCGTAAAAGCTAGTTTTAGTAAAGTTTACTGAATCGTAGCTATGACTGTAAATTTACTTTACCACGAGGTTGTAAAAATATGGAATACTAGCTGTTTCCCGCGACTTCGTCTGCATTTAAATCGAATCCAGCTATAGTAAGAACACAATATGCGTGAACTTTGTATGCTATTGTAAATCAATCGGGCACGTCACGTCTCTGTCAATATCTCTATCTTCCTATTTCCTCATCGCTTTTTTCCCCAACTCCCAATATCTCATCTCCCATCCCTCATCCATCTCCGATCTCCCATCTCCTCATCTCTCCAGCTGCTGCTCTCCATCTCCCCATCTCCCAAGGTCCTCATCTTTCCTTCTCCCATATACCTACCAAATTTCATTTTCATTTTTGTTGTCTCTCTATACCTAATTTCATCGAAATCGGTCCAGCCGTTTAGCCATAAAAAGTAACAAACAAACAAACATACAAATAAACAGACAAACAGAGAAACAGTGTTACTTTCGAATTTACAGTATAATATTTGACAGTGACTAAATGCACAAATCGTGCGAAGCAAAAACATTGAAAAAACTGGCTCATAGCTGAGCAGAAAGATTACTGGAAGTGTGCTAAAAATAAAACGTCAGAATATGCATCCGCCAGATCCGCCATTATGGAAAACGGAAGTTCACTACATCTTCATTTTAATATACAATCATAATCTGCTCCTTTGATTAACTCCAAACTATCATAAGAAATCCCAGTTTTATTTAAGTGAACAATCTAAAAACGCGTTTTTGCTGCTAATTTCAGTTACAGGTGGTGCAAGAATAGTCATATTAGCCATTATTCTTTACACACAATGGAGAATAAATACAAAGTAATAAAGGTTATAATAAAAGTTTAGTAATCGTCGAAGGAAGTCATTTACGGCCACTAAGTAAATAAATCAGTTGTATACCATGTAGAGATTCTGTTTGCTTTATTTTTTTGGAGAACAAACAGTAAATTCGACGAGAAAATTTTGAGGAACAGCGACATACGTCCTCTCTCTGAAACGCCGTAGCGGGTACTGAGCCGTCTAGTACGCGCTCAAACTGATCATATTCTCGTCGTTTTTATTAATTTAGAAGAACGGAATCGATTCAGTTCATTGGAAAATTCAAATTTCATTGGAAAATAAAATTGCCTTTTTTATGGTTCCAAAAAATATGATAGTTGTCGCTGAAAATGTTGAGCATTATGTGACGAAAGATTTTTTTCGGGTCCTTTCTCGTGAATTTTTTTCTCAAGATACTAGACAACTTTAGTCCAATATTATTGATTTATTAGCTAACTGAAACACTTGGCTATACACTGTATTTTTTCTGGCTTATAAATATTTGTAATTACAGCTTAACTTTTTGACAAAACCGCCCATTTTACGGAAGCTCGCTGCCTACAGGTCCTTAACAACAGCTGCTACATCAATATTTGGCTGCAACGAATGAAAATTGTAAACTAAAACGAATAATATATGATTTGTGTGTTAGGAGAAACATAAACAGTTTCAGAAAATACAGAGAGCGAACCTAATTTCTGTAGAATATTTATATAATAATATACACATCAAAAAAGTCTAAGCAACATGCATGCATAACATGGACCCAGGAACAATGGGATAAAATTATGTTTTCCGATGAGTCGCGATTCGGGTTTAGGCCTGATACAAGAAGGGTGCGAGTGTACCGTCGGCCCGGAAATACTGAAAGGCTCAGGTGCGTTCAGGAAGTTCATCCATACAGCGGCTCAACAGTATGGGCGGGATTATGAAGAACAGGCGAACTGAGCTCGTTTTTGTAAATGGAAACATGAACGCTGAAAATTACGTTGAGGATATTCTCAGACCTTATGTCCATCCATTTGCACAAAGCTTTGGCTCCGCGTACAATGCGCGTCCACATACAGCTCGGCGAACCAGAAAAGAACCAGAAATTAGTACATGTTGCTTAGACTTTTTTGATGTGTGTATTTGCCTAACTGTTGTGTGCTACAACGTTACAACAGCAACAAAACACGATCTTAGTTCAGATAGAGTTTGAATAGAATTCTACAGTTACTTTTGCAATTTATCAATGTAACTGTATTTCTTTTACTTTCAATACGAGATTAAAATTATTGTATATGCATTTCCTGACAACAAACCAGGCGATCAAATAAGAAACTTACTTTTTTGTTAAATAAATAGGTACTAAGTAACACTAATTTTATTGAGATTGTGATGCTCATCATGACGTGTTCAGTTGTTCACCTACATCTTGAAGTGAGAATTTCGAGAAGTCATATTACCTATCACAAGATTGGATTAGTATGTTATTGTTTTAAGAAGGTAACATTTTGGAATTCATTTTTCACCCAGAAATTGAGTTGGAGTTGTGCATAAGGTCTGATAACACGACAATACTTACAGTGTTATAGCAGACCTATTACTGATGATAGAAGCGTAAAGTAGACTGGACTGGAACTGCTCTGAACTGAAGAAGAGAGTATATTGAAATTGAGCTTGAACTTCAGCATGTCTGAGCTTATTTTGTCCATCTTGTTGTATCTAGTACTTATTGGAAAAGCTTGCTTGGAGAAATATATTTTTAGTAGGTACCTACTTAAGTAATTCAGTAATCTTCTGAAAACCCTATTCCAATTCTAGATGATTTTTTCTTAATAATAATAATTCAGCCTGTACTGTCCCACTGCGGGGCTAAGGCCTCTCCTCTAATAAGACTTTCGCGAGGAGGATTAAGCCATAACCCACCAAGGGGCCCGGTCCGGATTGGTGGATAGCATGCCTCCGAAATAATTCTTGATTAAAAATCGTATCTATAACAAGAAAAAAATCTAAGTATAGTTATAATTTTCTCTCAAAGGCACCCCGAACCCAGTGAGTAACTGTTGTTATCGCCACAAGATAACTTTGGTACCTAAGTAGGTACGCAGAAAAACACGCAGGGATGATGCGCTCACAGTACAACAGTCGAAGGTAACGTTGGTAAAAAGCGCATGAATAAGCAACCATCCGTGAATGAACCTGAGAAATGGTACGTAGGCTTACCGAAGGCCGCGATGCATCCAACAACCGAGTGTTTAAATTAGTGATGGTGACGCGATGACGCGACCGCAAGCCATTCGCGGGTAGGGTTACCAGACGTCAGGGGTTTTCGTGACACATGCGGAATTTGAGCTTTCTGTAAGGGAAACATGTGTGAAGTTGACAGGATCTTTTTTTAAATTATAAGTAACTGTAATTATAATATTTATTACAAAATCATTCATCTAGTCTGGCTTGTACTTATTACTTTCGGATATTTATTTCAGCTACTGCTGGCCTTTCATAACAATTTTATGTAATATTGCTTTTTCTTCGTATTATGTTGTCTTCAGATTGAATTGTGCAAGAAGTCAGTAAATTTATTGCGAAGTGAAGGGTTTTCTCAGGAAGAATCATTTTCGAATCTGGTAACCCTATTCGTGGGTAGCTGAATTCACGACTTTGGTACAGCGGCTAAATGTGTTTGACGCTTTTAAAGTGTGCCTTTATATTAGTTTATACGCCAAAAGTGGTGTTATACAATGTGTCACTTTCACCCTACGAATATAATTTATTATGGTAATGAAATGTACAGCAATTAGGTTCTAATTAGGTATCAGAGAAAAGTAATTACTTTAGAGGTATCGGATTTACTTTTACTTTAGTTAGTGCTGGCAGAATTGCCGCCACTTTCATTTGTTAATTTCTGTATCATTTCTAGATGTCTCTAGAAATTAAAAATAAATGTAAACAAGCAATGTCACTTACTACTTACCAAACAATTGAAATAATTACGTTTTATAAAAACAAAAAACAAACTCCAAACCGTCAAAAGCAACTTTTCTTGCATAATTGTTGCAAACCTTTTTTTTATTGTTATCGTTTTATTTGAAATTTGTATTGATTTTGACGTAAATAGTATACAAAACACACAACGCGGTTGATGCAGCACAACAACCTGGCTATTCTTCCATCTGGCCGTCGTCACAGAAAATTAAATGTGATTCCACTGTTCCCAGAGTATTATTGATACCAGAGACCAACGCGGTGGCCTCGTTTACCGTCCGTGATGACTACTTACCGTCTAAGATTGCTAAGATTTCGAATTGCGAAGGAAAAACTAACTTAGTTTAGGTTCACAACCAGCTAGCAAAATTGTCATCTTACCTTAGAATAGAACTGATTCCAGAAAAGCTCCGACTTTCATGATGATGGTGATAGCAGTGATGATAAAAGCCTCAACGTCGTGGCCTGGACTGTTGGTTGTACCGGGGATACAACCTATTACCGGCACAAAAATATGACGACCGTATTTTTAAACATGCTGAAGGATTGCTATGAGTATATTTCTTTATAATACCTATGTATCTTACGAATAGCGTCAATCACTTATCCAAATAGCTACTAATTTAGTCTGGTCCATGCTGCGATCAATCGAAGGGTCTTTTTGCCAAATCCCTCAGTATCCTATCAACTACCCCTCTAAATTTATTGCTGCTTTTGGTTGATTATAATCTAATACCTAATATAAAAATTGATAATAATGTCCGGGCCCTGCTCCGCTACCCTATGCTTAAGTTTTTAATAATGTTTTTAGATTTTTATAAAAAATATTGTAAAATATTTCAAAGATTATGAAATAAACGATGTGAATAATTGTGTTATATAATGTAGGATTTTATGACTAAAACAGCATCGACATAAATAAGCTCAACATTTGAAGTATAATTAGAAGCCATCAATATTAGCATCCTATAGAATATTATGGATATATTATGGTCTATAGTATAGATAGACCATATATCCATAATATATCCAGTCCAGTACTAGAATTCTGAATGTAAGGTAGAAGTTAGTTCTCCTACGATTTAACCTTAGTTGCTGGGATAATTTTAAAGTATTGCGGAATTATTTTAATATCTTATAAGATTAGAGGCACTACGTAGGCAAGTACCTACCGTTAGCGCTGTGGCTTTTGAATGTTGTGCTCAATGGTTGCCCAATTTCTGACTAACATGCTTATGCATCATATTGTATGGCAAAAGAAAGTGGGACTGCAAAAAAGCTTAACATTTAGATTTTGTTCATTTTGCCTTTTCCAACCAACAGATTTGTTGTTTGTCGAATGAGGTCGTGCCGTCTACGTTGCAGTTTTACCAAGCTACCCAAGGGCGTCTAACATGGCTTGATAACTGACGAAGTTAAAGAGCTCGGCGTTGTCTTTAGGTTCCAAAGTGCACAATGACTGTCCCACAATGTCTCTTGAATAAAAAGAAAGCGTCTTTCACCGAAATCTCAAAGCTCCTTATTGGTACTTGAATAACCTATTGAGATTTTAAAACAGTACTTAAAAATCTCGCATGAATGAGTCATGTTTCTCATAGGGTTGTGTCTGCGGAGCGGCCGACATGATAATTTATTTTATTTTGTTTAAATATATTTACCTTGTAGTTATTAGGTATGTTAGTATGGAAACATAATACAATATTTGCTTAGTTCGAAATTAATTTGAGTTCCCGCTATCTGATTAACAGCAGCTTGCCTGGAATTATTTATATTTTTCACAAACACATAAAATTATTCGTAATTTAAGTATACCTACTTTGGGTAGGTACCTGAATGTTTGGAAGGAATTAGAACTATTAAAATCGCTTCACTTGATGCGAACATAAAAACTTATGTAGCTCGGAATTTTCGAACCTGTGTATTATATGTTAATTAGTATTTAAACGGGTCTAATTCGCGCACAAACTAATATCAAAATATATAATTCAGTCTTCTCGTGACCACGGCCGATATAACTCGGTTGAAACGTCGAGGTATGTCAAAATCATATATTTTGATATTAGTTTGTGCGCGAATTAGACCCGTTTAAATACTTATTAACATGTATTCAGTTCGCGAAAGTTTAAGAACTTCTGTGTATTATATTTATATTTTCATCAGTTTATGTATAATAATATATAATATTGTTTTATTCATGAGACAAAATTTCGTCTTAAGATTATCGCAGCAATATCTTGGAATAAATGTTTTAAATTGAGTTTGTACTACGATACTGATATTATCGTAACAATCACGCTAAAATATAATGGTGCGAAAATAGACCTTAATGTTATTAATGAGAAGAAACAAAATATTATGACTTCAACATTTATATGATGGAAAATTCGCAGGTAGTATCGCCTGGGGCGCAGCTATATTAATTACCAAATACAAAAGATGGAAGCTTGATTTGTTGGGCGAAATGGATTGTCATCTTCTTAATATACTCGTAATATATAAATTACGCGTCACGTTGTTTGTCCGCGATGGACTCCTAAATGACTTAACTGATTTTAATCAAATTTGCACACCGTGTGCAGTTTGATCTCACTTGAAAGATAGGATAGCTTAGCCTTAGCCACAGCAACGCGTGGCCGTGTCTGCTAGTAGTTTATATGGAAAACAAGAAAACCGCGGGAGGCGCAGCTAGTTACCTGCAAAGTATTGTGTCGAAGCCTCGCTGAAGTTCAACGCAGTTTCCGATAATTTTACAACATGCATGTGCTAGAAACGTTAGGTCGTAAAATGTATTCAAGCAATACAAAGAGGCCAGTGCCGACACCAAGTACTGCGGCTGAGGTTTAGCAACGTTTGCTCATTGGCGCGCACGGGACTCGTACTCCTAGGGCTTGAGAATCTTGAGATGACTGCAGCTTATTGGTGTGGTATGAACAAACATCCACACTTTCGCATTGAAGTTATTATAATCAGACCCGAAAGACGACTGTGATTAAAAATTACCAAATATGAACTACGAAAATCCATCGTTCGTCAGTTATGGTCTTGAGTTCATATAAAAATCTCATAGGAAAATGATAGTCTATTTATCCCGATTTAGTCAATTATCTGGGTGACGTCTCCATTTTATACTAACTTAAAAACCTAATTCAGATTCATCCATATGAAACTTATATTTTTTATAAGGTGGTGCGATGCATGCTAAAAAGTTGCTTGTTATTTACAAATTGCAGCGATTGCAGCACCTCCACTGACGCGTTTCGCAGACGCAATGATTTCACCTTGTTTCATCGCAGTTAAGGCCCAAACAGACCAAGGTACTGGCTGGAGCTGTGACGATAGTGACACATACACACACCTCGTAAAATGTAAAGTCCTTATGTAGTGTGTACTAACACTTTTGTCCATAGTCCATACGTACCTTTTCGGGTAACCATACTAAGAAATCTACACTACACAAGTGGTGTTGGAGACCGACCACTGATATATTTAACATGATTGGAAATGCTGTCTGATTGTTTTCTCATTACATTCGGTTTCCCTATGTTGAGAGATTAGAATATGAATTTAAAAATAATAATTAAGTATATTATTATGATGCTTCTAAATTCAAGGAGTAACAAACTCGATACGATAAGAATAAGTGGGTAAAAATAATGGTCATTGCAAATTTTCTGGACACCAGTAAGTGAAGTTAAATAAAAGAAAATCCTTTCTCATGCACTGAAAATGTGTCATATAATCTCACTGCTTGCGGAGCGCAAGTAAAAGAGATTGTTCTGCCCTAGTGAGTAAAAGTTTTTTTTATTTGTACTCGCATTATTATGAACAGGCCGAAGATTCGACTTTCCAATGTTCCATTTGACATAATTTCTTAGAAAAAAAGGGTATCTTAGTGCACAAACCGTGCGAAACCAAAACAAATTAATTGAAAAGTAACCTGTTTTTGGCGACCATAGGGGTTATGCGTACGTAATGTGTGCGTTTGTCAACCTTATAATACATTTAAAAAGGCGGTATTGCCACTATAATCTGTAGAATTTTTACAGCTATGCAAATTGAACTTAAAATATTTCTTTAATTTTTATTTGAAAGTGAACGTGACTACCTACTTGTAAAACATTTTAGTGTTTTTTTAATTGTACATCTACATATTATATCACTCGCAATCATCGTCATCAGCCTGACGACGTCCACTGCTGAACATAGGCCTCCCCCTTGGACCGCCACACCGAACGACAATTTGCACCGGTTGCCTGCGACTCTTTTGATGTCGTCGGCCCATCTAGTGGGCGGCCTAGAAACATTCTTCCCCATCGGTTATCAGTTCTATATGAGCAATGTGGCCGGCCCATTGCCACTTCAGCTTACACACCCTGGGAGCTATGTCGTAAACTTTAGTTCTTTGGCGAATATCGACAATCGAACGACTCTTCCATACTTACACTCGATTCTATGCCACCCTCTCTAGGTACGCTCGGAAGGCAAAACACCGAGTATATGAAGAATGAGTCGTTGTCGTCCCTTGTTGAACAAACTACTAAACGAGCACGGCAGCATAGACTACTTCGCTTTCATGGGGAACTGTCTTAAAGTATCATTTAAACAAAAAACCGACGCAAACGAAACCACGTCTGGGGTAACTGATATTTTGCCAGATGGTAATGCGACCTCGTCTCCGGAAATGTAACTAACAACGAACATAGTCACTAAATAGTTTAAACATCACACTTATCTCAACGTCTACGGATTTACCAAAAAGTTTAAAGACCAATTTGGCGCCTTCGATGTGCGAGTAAACAGGAAAATAAAGTTGCATAGTATCACAGATTTGTGATGCTTATTCTCTGCATAATAGGTACTCGTATATACCTAACTACATTTTTCTCATTCAGCTACTTACTCAAAATGCTTGTAATAGGCTTGTAAATACCTGTTCCCAGACAAACCATTCTACATTATTAATGAAAAATAAACTTTTATTTCTTAAATTCGTAAATTCAAATGAAAATAGCATCTCTTTACAATAATATTATAATTGTGGCCTCCGGCCACTGTCGCGTCGCTGCGTCACACGCCAACTAACAACTTCCGAAGCAGGTCAACAAAAGCAAGAATGGCTACAACCCTGTTCGTAAGTACAAGTGTACGCTGAGACCGGTGCGCCGATGTAGGTAGGCTCGACGACGCCAGAACTCCAGGCCATGGAAAAAGCGGGTAGAATAGATACAGCGGATGAAGTTACTCTTAGTTATACTCTACCGAAGATCGAAGTTACTCTAGCGAAGAAACGGTAACGCTTTCCATGAGGTAAATGAAGATTTCCATGAGGTTCCATGCAGACTAAATGTGTGCTCTACCACCAACCTTTTTAATGAGTTAGTTATAAATGGCAGTAATAAGTTAAAGATAATCTACTCGCGTTGTAGTTTGTCCGAAAGAAAAAGTGGGCAAGCATGGCGGAAACAGTAAGTATATTTTTTATAAAATGTTAAAATACACATTTTTACAAAGAATGTCTTTTTGATGAAATATTATAAAGATAGAGTGGCGATAACAGTTTCAGATAACTTGGCAAAGTAGCCAAGTTTACCAATAGGTACCTCTCGCTTGCTCGCTTGCTTACTGGCTGCAACGAGGCTGTTGGCATTGCCACTCGCTACACGTGGTTGCTCTCTACAGCGCTGGTGAAAGTGCCGGCCGATCTGCGCGTAATTTTATTGACTCGGCTCAAAGTCGAGGTCAAGCGCAGAACAAGTCTCGTTACGAACACTTGGAGGAAGTAAAAGCTTATGCACTTGTAGCTGTGTCATTGTTACATAGTTTCATCGCGACGTTAATTCGTCTCGTCTCTTCGCCGCGCCGCGTCTACTTTCTCGCTAAATAAACATACTCCATAGAAGTTTATAACATCTAACGGGGCTTGATACAATACCTTGTTATTTTGTTGTGCGCAAGTGATGTTCACCTCAATTTTATTGATTCGGCATCAAGCCGTTCGCGATTTAGTCATTGTAGCCCCTGGGCCGTATATCGGTATAGGTAGGTACCTACTCTAACTGTTTAAAATGTAGAAATTCGTACATACTCGTAGGTTGCATTAGTTATTGCTGTAAGTTTGTGTTATGGCTAATCTATGAAACTACTGATCCGTTTCTTAAAACTCTTTTACTGATGGAAAGCGCCCTAATATTTTATGTTTTATTAATATAAATAAAATATAATATACATATAAAATATTATGTTTTGTACCGGGCAAAGCCGGGCAAATTAGGAATTCCTGTGATTCCCCTATGATCCAATTATGAAAATTATTTCACTGAAAGGACAGCCACACTAGGTATTTTCATATTTTTCATATATACCCACCCTTTGATGAATAAAGCCCCTAGGTATACCAGATAATTATGTGAATATTTTTTGAAAGTCTGTCCAGTAAAATATATTCAACGAATTTCACGTAGGTACACTTACCTTCAGGGCTTGCGGGACGAAATTCACGTAAAAAAAATAGTATACCTACTCTTTTCGGCCCATACAAAATTTAGAGATAAAATACTACCTTTTAAAAGCAATATAAAAGTTATTATGAAAGTATCGGTAAGTATGTAGGTATAATATATTCATATCTCTCGTTTGGCTCGTTTGGCGTAGTGGCTGAGCAATCGGACTGCTGCGCTAGGGGTTGCGGGTTCGATTCCCGCCTGGGACAAATATTTGTGCGATCCACAAATATTAGTTTCTGGTCTGGGTGTGATGTGTATGTGAAATTATATGTCTGTAAGCGGTACCCACGATACAGGAGCAATCCTAGTGGTAGGGGAGCCCAAGCGGGGATTTCGGGATTTACTAAAGCGCGGCAGATTAATATACAGGGGGATACCTTGTACCTGGTTAAGTACCTCCACAAAATATGAGGCCCATATATAAGGCCGCCCGTGAAGGATACAGGATCAGATTAGTAAAAAAAAATTGACCATCAGAAATTCTCGAGCGCGTCAGATTAAGGTAGGATGAGTTAATTACATCCTAAAAAGTGTATATTCCACTAATCTGACAATTTGAGAGAGACGTAAAAAAATGGGAGGCAAACAAAGTTGTAAAAAAAAAACGTCATCTCGACATTCTCGAGCGTAGCTAAATTTTTTTTTATTTTGAAGGAAATAATTCAAGAATAATGAAAAATATATAATCTGACGATTTCCGCAAGCCGAAATAACAAAAATTCGTCGATAAAGTTAAATGCGAGCAGCTGCGTGATGCCTACATTTCCTTCTCCGCGTTTCTGATTTCCTGTGAATTTGAACCGATTCGGACCGATAGATAGATAGATTTTGAGAAATTTGGAAAACTCTCAAAAAAAACAGATTTTTTTTTAAAGTGTTTTTTTTTAATAACTTTTAACCGGCTTTATCCATCAACTTCAAAAACTAATCCGTCTTTGAGCTTAAAAAACCACGTCGATCGCCACCAAGCTGGTCAAAAGTGGTTGATTCGTTCGAGAGATATCGTGAACGAAAGAAACCCGAAAAAGTGTTTTTTCGGGGTTACTCCGAAATTTGTGGTTCGATCAATTAAAACTGCATAATTACTTATGAGGATGATAAAACTGCGTCGAATGCCGCCAACCGCGTGAAAATTGGTTGATCCATTCAAAAGTTATTGCGGTTTGAAAATTCCAAAAATAGTGTTCTATGAAACTTCTGTCAGACTTTCGAGCTGGGAGAGCTCAAAATATCACGTAAATTATATTTTGGGCTCAAAAATGTCATAAGTACAATTTTAAGCGCCCAGGAATGGAATTAGCGGGAAGTTGCAGGGATGGCCTTTAAGGTGAACCGTTTTTCTAATTTTTTTTTGTCAGATCAGGCAAATCCCTCTAGATAATCGTCAGATTATGAGACAGTACGTTTAGAACATAAAGATGAACCATATATATCTTAATCTGACGCGCTTGAGTATTTCAAAATGGCGAATTTTTTTTGCACATTATGAAAATGGCCGCGAGTTTGCGTCCCATCGAAATCGTCAGATTAGTGAATAAGAGCTTTTTTTTGGTGCACTTAACACTCCCTAAGAAAATCTGACGCGCTCGATTAATTTTTTTTTTTTTTCATTTTCAATCCTTAAATACAACCACCCGCATCATGCAAACGATCAGATTAACATACGTACATTATTAAAAATACGTAGGGCATTGATGCTATCAATATCTGACGCGCTCGAGGATGCCCATGCAACAGTTTTTTTTTACATATTTAAAAATCTATAGCCGCTTCCCCCACCGATGTAAAGGTATATATCATATAACATTTTTTTCTTCTTATCATCTAAGCTTTGCATCCCAATAGGTCTCTACGACGCTCGAGTAAATCCCCATTTAGCATCGTGGGCTCCCCTACTATAGTGTGGAGCTACGTAAAAAAAAAAAAAAAAAGAATATCTATACAATTCCATCAGTTTGCAACACAACCCATTGTAAGCAAAGCTTGTGAAAGTGCGTCTATGTCACCTTTCTTGTACTGAGTCATAATATTGTCCATGAGCTTTCGAATACTATAAAATATCTATAGCACTCTAGTAATATAAACGTTAGAAATTGCTAGTTTCTTCTTCGTATTGATGGATAAGCTAAGGTATTATTATTCAGGTATTATTCAGGTATTTTTATATAAGGTATTCATTAGGTAGGTTTACCTAATGAAGATGATTTTACAAACGGTTTTCTTACAACCGGAAAACGTATTTCTTAGGCATCTGCCACAAAGTCACAATGTGGAATGTTCGGGGTGTTTATCTATTGTAGAGAATAATAATAATTCAGCCTGTAACTGTCCCACTGCTGGGCTGGGCTGGACAAAGGCCTTCCCTCACTTTCGCAAGGAGGATTAGGCCATAATCCATCACGGGAGTCTAGTCCGGATTGGTAGATAACTTGCCTCCGGTCGAAATAATTCTCGGGCATGTTGGTTTCCTCACGATGTTTTTCCTTCACCGAAAAGCGAGTGATAGTTAGTACGTACCTACATAATATGTTTAACCAGAAACACATTGGTAGTGTCCGCATTGGCATTTGAACTCGCCACCCTTTGTTTTGCAGGCGGACGTTCGCCCACTAGGCTATCACCGCATTCGAGAGAAAAAAAAAACGTTTATTGAGCACTTTACACTATAAACATTATAAATATAAATTGTAGCAATCCGTAGTTCCCTAGATACAGGGACTCCTATAATAGTTAGGGGGTCACACAGGATCTAATTATAGCATTTTGTTATTTTCCTTGAATCCATATTTTAGGACGAGCATTGTCGGGATTCTGGGACACGTTTTCATCAATCTCTATATCAATGGGCTATATTTGTAACCAAGGTGATGTACCTATTTAAGCAAGGAAATAAAGAAAAAACAAACCTTCTTCGGTTCTAATGGTGCCAAATAAATGCCTTATTTTGTATCGGTTCGAATAACATTGCCAACTTTTTATCCGACTGCCAAAGATGGTTATGTTTATGCTGTTATATGTCGAATAAGCCAGTGTCGGCTTCTGGTGTCAAGACTTGTCATGCCGTCGATGAGATGCCGAAGTTAATACCCTTTGCCAATTTCTATGCTGAAAATCATGCCAATCCGTTACTGTGTTGTTGCGTAAATGAATAGATCGGTTAGGTACAATACACCCCCTTTTTCATTTTGCATTACAATTTTTCAGTGCGCATTTTTAATAACTATTTATGACTTACATAACTATTTATGAATGAGGGGGTTATAGATTAGTCAATATTTTCTAAATCATTTGAAGGGCACAGGGGAAAAACATGCGATGTCACATTTTTATCTTTTTTTTATAAATTGTAGCCTATGTGTTATTCTGATATGTAAGCTATACTATTGGGAAGTTTCATTAAATTCCATTCAGTAGTTTTTTCGTGAAAGAGTAACAAACATCCATCCATACAGACAAACTTTCGTGTTTATAATATTAGTAGGATAGTAGGAAGTAGGATAGGATAAAAGGTACATTTTATCACTAGATGGAACATACAACATACATGTAGGGGGGTGTGGTATAATTTTGGTAATAAAATTCAATAATGCGACTGACTCGGTTTACTCAGCAGAAAAGCAAGCAACTGAACACATAAAAAACAAGGGTAGGCACGGTATAAAAATAATGCGTTTTAAAAGTATGAGTTTTTTGTACTTATGCAGAT
Organism: Hylaea fasciaria; assembly: GCA_905147375.1. Taxonomy (NCBI): domain Eukaryota; kingdom Metazoa; phylum Arthropoda; class Insecta; order Lepidoptera; family Geometridae; genus Hylaea; species Hylaea fasciaria. Next base: position 8,069,755 of record LR990201.1, read on the forward strand.
TTTTCGTTCATAAACGCGCCGGTAGAAGCGCTGTACAGGAACTTCATACAAAAGCACTAGTTGCAAGCTAGTAAAATTCATACACAAGGCACTGATCAAAATATCTAAAACAAATTCGTATCGAATACTTTCGAATTTCGAATACTATCGAATACTTAGAGGTTCGTGCTCGCCATGTTGGCTCGTTCTTCTCATTATAAAGGTACCTTCATAACTAGTGACATAATTATACTATGTATCTAACACCGGCTTGTAATGCACATAGATACATACTATACACATTGAAGTTACAATTAAGTATATGTATGAAAATTGAACTGGAGTGAATCGTGTCATTAGCACAGAATAAACACTATACCTAATACAATAGTAAACATATATCACACGTCTGCATGGCTATTCATGAGCGAGCATCTGTTTACTTCAGCGAGGTTCCGTACATAAGTTACCTATCTAGTTATTTATTTTTAATGTCACGTTTAGAATGTAACATTGTTAGTAATTATTTCCCGAGTTGTTGAGTAGGTTTCATTCAGAGCCAGTAAATCATTTTAGTGAAATTCAGCGCAAATTAAACTATACAGCGTAATTAAACGTGTTGTTACAATCAACATCCAGTACGAATACTGTTGTCTTAGGCAATGAATGTGTTTTAGTTTTGAATCTACTTTTATACTGCGTTTGGTATCCCGTCCGTTCTATTAGCGCACTTTAGCAAGTTCTATACGCATTGAAAAAAAAGTATAGGCGTGTAAAAGTCGGTAGAAATATTTGTCTGGAAATAACAGGACGTTTTAACATTTACAATAATGACGTGAGTATACTACTGCAAATTTTAATATACTCGTAGTTCAATTTACTTTATTGTTTCAAAGGAAACATTAATGAGATCATATAGAAAACTAAAACTAAGTAGGTACGTAAAGAATTAACCTATTTTATTTTTTTAAGAATAAGTTCAACACATGGTATTTAAATTTTATTTCATAGGGGAAATAAATAATACGTAAGCGTAAGATTTAATTTGCTGTCAACTGCCGCACTAGAAGTCATGAATTAGAACGAGAAAGAGGTGTCATCCCTTTTATCCTCTTTTTAAATAAGCCTACTTCAACTCAGTAGCCTAGTATGGAAAATGAATGGATAATTATGTAGTCTACAAGAATGCACCCAGTTCTCGTTATTAAATTAAACTGTCATTTTGCATTCCGATAACAACAGATTTTTATGGCACGAGATGAGATAACAGCGAGATGAGATATTAGAGCGGCTTAACATATTCTTCCTCGTAATAGATATAATAAAAAAACGTGTTTAAACGTAATTGTCCCTAAATTTATGATTATTTAAGTGTTTTTAATTCTTATAAGTGTGTTAAGTTCGGAAAAATTAAAATAATATATATTTACGTTTTCATATAGGTAGGCTAAAAGGATAGTATCTACACTGCGAATAACACATATAAACTAACAGGAAAACAATGGCAAAATATACGTAATACCCCTATAATTATAAAAAGTGTCTCTATGTCTCCACTGTTTAAATCACGTATTTAATTATTTTTCAGAAAGCAATCAACCATGTCCGGGTCTTTTCTACTGGCTAACACTCTGATGACAAAGACCTTGGACGACGACGTTCCCCGTCTCATCAGTGCAGAGCCCAGGAAGAACAGAGATTATGAGTAAGTTATTATGATTTAGACGTTCTCCTTCTTACCACAAAAGTTTAGACCAGAGTTAAACACATGTTTCTAAAATTTCGTTCCATATAATCGACGTCTTTCACTCGCGTTTTCTTACTCAATCATGGCTTTCTTTGTTATTTTACTTGTGAATTTGTTGTTATGTTAGATAAAGCAAGAGTTAGACGTCGATTTGTGGGTTAAAATATTTAGACACATTAAGTTTAATTCTTTTTAAAAAAAATTGTGGTAAGACCGTCTTTGTTTACGTTTATGTGGGATGTTCGAAATTTCGAATCGACCCCAAAGCCTATTGTTAAATTAAGTTGAATTTGGCATGGCTGTGCAGTTGCGATTAGCATTATAAGGTGGCATCCAGCTGCTCTGATGGTGAAGACTGCTTCAGAGACTTGCTTCAGCAAGACAACGAAACTCCTCAGTGAATATAACTGTGGATGGATATTGTTATGGCTCATTTTAATAAGCTTGCCAAATAGATACGTGTATGAATGCTTGCAGATTAGAAAGTTGATTAAACATGCGTGTTGTGAATCAGATAAAAAAATCTTGGTATTTTTAAACTAAGTAAGTATATACAAGTAAGTAAGTGCTAAGTAAGCGCTTACCTACAGTTTAATGACAGCAGTCTTGTTCAATGCACTGGTGACTTGTAAAAATGCGATATGGTATCTGCTTACAATCAATCTTTTGATTTTTATTTTGAGCGGCTCGATTCAAACTAACGTATCCTACTAATATTGCATACGAGTATGTTATGTTTTATATGTATTTTTGTTACTAAATCACGGCAAAACGGCTCAATAACATTTTAAAATAGGATGTGTAATCTAAAGAAAAATAGGAATTGCAGAAATCTGAATACGTGCGACTATTATATTATATGCAGTTGGCCGTTTAATTTTCTGTTGAAATAAAAAAGTACCTGATTATGTATGATATGAAGGTATTACAAATATACATGTATTGAAGCAGTGCAAGTGCATATTTTCTTCATTCATTGAGAAATAGCACTGCTAACCTTGCTAGCAACAAGCATGTTTGTAATGAAAAATACTTACTGCAATATAACAGAGGAGCTCACAGTTTACGTGAAGGTACGGGTTTTCAGACACAAAATATATATCAGTTGCTTATTAGTTAGTTAATATTAGTTGCCCATTGGTTATTAGATTAGATTTACTTAGTTTTTATTTTGTATGAATCATTGTTTGTCTGTTGAATAAGTTAGTCAGGACAGTGTAATTAATAATCTAGTTATGTCTAGTAATAATAATTGAATAATTAATGTTTAAGTGTGTGGGAAGTATTTTGTATTGTGGGAAATATATTTGCATATTATTTGTCTCTAAAAACGTATGCCAAGTTTTTTACAATTTCATGGGCAGTGTGTAGCTAGCGAGTGTTAAGTGTAAAAAGTACGACTGTAAAAATGTGTCAGCTACATATTATGTAGGTAGGTACCTACTTATACTAAATGGTTTTATCACTTCTATTATTATATTTTACTAAATAAACCTATTGATTTTTATCTGAAACAAATGATTATTTCTATTCCGAACGTACATAGTAAAAAATAAGCAGTTCTCGGGCATAATCCTAGCGATGAGGATTGCAAGAGGCTTCACCACAGGCTGTTCATAATAAAACCGAAGGCTTTTCGTAACAACGAACTGAAAATGATGAAAGATCTGAGTAACTCAATTAGTTTCAAGTGCATATACCTACCTACGGAGTTATGCAATACTCGGTATACCCGCACAACACGCGATGCACAAACACGCTAGGCTCCCTATAGTACAATGAAGTAGGTATATACGAGTATAATACATTAATGATTGGAAATCGATGAATATAAAAATGTTTTTTCCTTAATCTTAACTCTATAGTACTAATGGTAGTATAGCTGCCAGGATACGATATAAGTAGGTAATAGTGTAGGTATATCCCCAACGCTGGGAACTGACCGCCGCGCCTAATAATGGGGATGCTGAATTATAGTGTGCAGAGAGACCATAATATTACGTATATAGCTAAAATCTACCACCTTTTCATAGCGTAATCAGATTGGATAAAGTAATAGATATCAATTAGATATCCATATCCGTGCTCCATTTTTTACATAAACTCACGTATTAAGTAAAATGTTATTCGATAACCTACTGATTCTAGGGCTGAAACGCATGAAAAATAAATGCAAAATATTCAATGATCAAAATTCCAGTTGCATATATACGGATCTGAAACTTATCATCGGTATTCAATTCCCTACTCGTTTTTGATTACGCGCCACATCTCAATCAGGTAATATTTTGAGAATTTCGAAGGGTAAGGTTACTCTCTGAATATAATTTCAAATATAAATCTGTTTCCAAACGCCTACGTGAGCTCTCAGATTAATTTCAGTGAAAAGTGTAGGGACAGTAGGGACCTGCTTTGTATACCGGTAGGTACCTACATAAGTATAACACATGATTTACATGGGTATATAGGTGTCTGGGTAAGTGTATAGTACTTCCAAGTGAACAATAAGAATAATTGATAAATAAATGGCGACTGAAGCAGTTTTCGCCACGAGGGACATTACTAAGACGCCATTTCAACACTAATCGTAACACCGTTTTGGGTGGTCTGTGACCTCAAATACTTAGTACCTACTGATGCTCAAAATCATTTTAAATTGCTCTCAGTAACCGACACATCTTGTCGGTGTTGAAAAGGATTTGGAACCGCAAAAATAACTTACGAAATATAGTGTATGATGAACTCTTGCCCGAATGTAGAAATTTTGCTGAGTAATATTTTCAAGCGCGCTTTGAAAATGGTTGAATCTTTATAGTTGTAAACTAGTTATCTAGCTAGAATATTATGCTAAAGATGATTTCAAGGTGATAATAGTTGTTGACAATAACAACTTGGTCACGGCGAACAGATCACAATAAGATCCCATTTAATTAATTTATAGACAACATTTTTCAGTGAAGAAATGCACAGAATAGATATTCGATACTGTGTAAGGGTCGTGATAAATACGCGATATAATAGTAAGTAACACAGTTTCGTAAATTTTTAATAACAATTACGTAGGTAGGTATGTCTAACTAAATGGCTGAAATAATTGATGAGTGATTTGAGAGCGCTGTAGAAAAGGCAGTGGCAACAACACTGTCTCTATTTCACGATTTAACCTGATATATTGCCCTACCTTTCTTGAATAGGTAGTGTACAATATAATCTATTTTAGTGCAAAATGAGGGCATCAATTGTGTTGACGCCAGAGGGTATCGTGAAACGTGACGGCACCTATCGTATTTCCGCTTCCGGACCCTTGCGGTTTAACCGACATAGTTTTTGATAGAAGGTATAGTACACCCGATGATGTTATCACGTTGCTCTACATTGTTAACTTCAATATACGAGTCTTCTCGTGACCACGGCCGATGTAACTCGGTGGAAACGTCGAAGTATGTCAAAATTATATATTTTGATATTTGTTTGTGCGCGAAATAGACCCGTTTTTAGCTCGTTAATATGTTCAATATATTTTCTTACAAAATAATGTTTAGGCTTGTGTGTAATCAGCAGCTATCGAGTTCACCAAACGAACGTGGAATTATAAAACAATTACATTATGGTACCAGCTGGCAACCCTGCCGCTATTGGCAATGTTCTCTTTCATCATTCTATCCAAATAAGTGGAAATACTTCTACAATTTTATTAATATAAACGTATTTTGGAGGTAATGTGCGACCCCGGAAGAACCTATACGAGCGTTATCGAAAATAATTTCCGGCTGTAAATCCTGTAATATTCCAACGATACGAAATTTCCTACCCTAAAAACCGATTTTACTTCACTATAAGTCTTATGGATGCATACTATTTTTGCAGATGGCAGTTGGTTTGGAGAAATGTATTGGCGTTCGTATATTTACACGGAGCTGCGCTGTACGGGCTATATCTGATGGTTACCGGCAGAAGTAGAATATGGACTGTCTTATTTGGTGAGAAACATTTAATATTATTATTAACACACTTCAATTTTATACAGCACTACTTGTTTTGCATACTTACATCTGCAGTCACAAGGAAAAAGGGCGTCATAGTTATTTTTTCCGTTCATGAATCCGTTTCTGATTTACGTGTTAGCTTCAATTAAAATAGAGGAAACTAGAAAACTACGATCTTGTACGTTATCTTATAAAACGTGTATTTACCGTCTTCGCTCTGACTTTAATCACCGGTTATGACTTAACCGTTTGCTGCACTCATAATCATAATTTTATAATGGCTTGCATTAATTTAAACTATAATATTCGTCGGGTTACAAGGAAATCGCTAGTCGCCCGAACGTTAGAATCTTCTATTGGAACCTTGAACGGGAACTGGCGACCGTCTCTTGAGCTATCAGATATACTCTGTGGTCATAATAATTATAGGAGATACGCTCATGGTGCGCTCACCCTATCTCCCAAACGAGCGGTCGAGTTTACTTACTACTAAAATTAAAAGTGGTGACGCGACCGCATGGGCGAGTTTACTGCGGTCGAGATAACAACCGACCAAAATATTCATGTATTACATCATTATTTTGGACTAAAATTGTATTCAGATTTCTTATTTAAATGTAATTTATTGGCTTTGAAAGGAATGGAATACTGTACTTCTGCATATTATAATACGTAGTTATGCTCATGCTCGCTATAGCGATGGCGGAACATCCATCGCTATGGAAAGAGGAAAGTTGGTAGATCTAGATCTCGCAATGTACTTACACGTAGAGGCTACGAGAGACCCGTTTAATGAACCAGGATCTAACAAAAGAACAAAACATCCAATGAGAGTTTATTATACTAGAAGCGCCTCGCGGTTTCACCCGCTTTAACTAGGTACCTACTACTTATCCCGCGGGAACCGTTAATTTTTATGGGATAAAAAATAGCCTATGTCACTCGGGGAAAGTGATGTAGCTTCCCAACAGTGAAATATTTTTTCAAATCGGCCAGTAGTTTCGGAGCCTATTCAATGCAAACAAACAATCAAACCTTTCCTCTTTATAATATTAGTAGATATAGATTGACACGAGGTCACATAAGTACCCACTCACGAGCATATAAGGGTGGGCGGAGTAAATTCATTTTCAGACAAGTGTAGGGCGAAGGTTGTGGAGTAAGAGGAAAACGAGTGGATAAAAAACATAATATACTACTAGAAGCACCTCGCGGTTTCACCCGCGCTAACTACTATCCCGCGGGAACCATTAATTTTTACAGGATAAAAGGTAGCAGGCCTATGTCACCCGGGGATAGCATAGCTTCCCAACAGTGAAAGAATTTTTAGTTTCGGAGCCTATTCATTACAATCAAACAAACAAAGTTCTCCTCTTTATAATATTAGTGTAGATGAAAATATGTCCTTTTCCGAGTAGGGTTTCTATTTAAGGATACTTTTATTTTGCATGTTTTAGAACTACCATCTCAAAATATAATACTCGTATTTAGGTATAGACAGTACTTACGTCATCAGACACCATGTACATTGTACGTCATCGCTTGGTAAAAAATGTTAAGTATGTCTGTATGTTTCGTGTGTATTCATAGAAATCTGGTAATGGCAGGGCTAATAGAATTTCAAGGGACGTGTCTTTTGTAGGGCACGTTGTACGCCATGATATTTCTCAATATAAATGGATTCAATGAGAAATTCAATATCTTAAATTCCTCATGAAACCAATTCACTGTAAATCGTGGCATTTACGCCAAATTTTTATTTCAATATTTCTAATTAAGTTCAAGTCATTTCCGTTTTAAGATGTACTCGTATTAAAAAAAAACGAGTAAGTTCACTACGAGTATACGATACGATTGCGATACAAATATACTGAAATATTTCATAATATATATCATACGCTTGTTAGACGAAACAGAAAATCGATGCTCCGTCTCTGCCAAAAATGTTGCAAAAAAATCTTCGCCGTACTAAGATAATATATAATTAAGATAATAATAATTGTACTTAGATAATTATACCTACTAGCATCTAGTACCTACTTTAGAATCTGACTTGTACAATAAACGACATGTAATATAAATCCAAAAAGCACAAAACCGAGCTATTTATTTGTGTAAAGTCTGCGCGCCGGCATTGCCCAACTTTTTTCCTAATATCGATAAAGCCACTATGATTCTGAATTAGTCAATCATCTTCATGTCGTCATCATAAAAGTCGCCCCATTTTGGTGAGAAGCATTAGATCATACCAGGGGGGGGGGGGGGGGGGGCGTCCCGATTGGCGGATCAGATACCTTTTCAATTCGGGTTTCCTCCCGATGTTTCCCATCGCATAGTCGATAATGTTTGTTTATTGTCAGGCATAACATTCGCCATAATGTCCGCCATGGGAGTGACAGCCGGCGCGCATCGACTTTGGGCGCATCGAGCGTACAAGGCGCGTTGGCCGCTTCGCCTGTTCCTTGCCCTGATGCAGACCATGGCCTTCCAGAACCATATATATGAATGGGTCAGAGACCACAGGTATGTATACTGAATCTTTACCTTAAAATATCAATAAGTCATATCTATAAGATCTCGATGTATACAAACATTAAAATTATGTTGTAATATAGGTACTATTGCGTATTGAATCTCCTCATTTACTCGTATAGGCCAATCAGGCAAAGTCCGCTTCGCCGTTTGACCTATATTGACTTCGTATTGAGTTTGGAAGGTCTGGAAAGTAACTGTTTAGTAATCTGTGTCGTAAGGACTCGAAGTACTTGTAGGGGTCTGTTGTAGTTTATTTTGTAGAGACTATCAGTCGGTGTAATTTCATCACTTTTTAAACTCAAAAACAAGAACAAATTTGAACTCGAGAACAAGAACCACTGATTTTACTCAGGGTGTGGATATTTGCGCGACCACGATACTCGTATCCCTTACTTCCCTAGATACAAGGAATCTTAATTAGAGTCGGAATCTATGTTTGTGTTCTTGATAAAATCAGCTGATACCGGCATTTGAAAAAACAAAAGAGCTATTAACACTTTGATTGGAGTCTTGCTGATTTATGCCGTGAGCCGTGCGAACTGAAACACAATGGTGCTCGATTTTTTATTATGACTTCATCATTTCCAGAGTGCACCACAAGTTCACAGAGACTGATGCGGACCCGCACAACGCGAAGCGAGGGTTCTTCTTCTCCCACATAGGGTGGCTAATGGTCCGGAAACACAAGGACGTCTTCGAAAAGGGCGCTTCTGTGGACATGTCTGATCTGGAGAAGGATCCCATTGTGATGTTTCAGAAGAAGTAAGTATCATCAAAGAAATCTTTAGCCGTCTCTGGCGCACGGCATCGCCTTGTTGTAAAACGTTAATTATATCAGTCTGTACAAAACCCGTGACGTATTCTATTATCTGGTACCTATGTGGTATACCTATCCCTCATAAAAGATATTATTCAGTAATATTTCAGTAATTTTTATTGCCATCAATGCCAAGCAAATCAGCACTACTAATTCATGAATCGGTTTTTTTGCTTAGTATTGGTACCTACTAAAGTTTTTAACCTCTTATGATAACTGCTAAAAAGGGCTATGTTCCTACAATGAAATGAAAAATTTAACACCTTCGTGTTCGTCTTTCCCACTGCGAAAAACTACAAAACGTAAAACATTTTAACTTGACGTGGTTTTCGTATACAAATTTGATGTACCTATAGTTACCTAACATGCCTAGCGATTATAATTTTATTGGTTCCGTGGGATTTGTATAAAATTTTACAAGCCGCCAATTTTATTTGCATGTTAAATACCATTAGCTGCAAATGTGCATTTAAAATTCTGATATAAATGTACGGTTACGTTTGTGTTCTTGCATTTAACTTCTATTTTTTAAGGACTAGGGTAACCACACTGTGGCTATAAGTCGCCAAGCAGTACTGTGCCAATTCCACTACCTTCTACGAGTACTTCAAACGCATTCGCGAAATTATAATGCAATGTCTTCACGGTGACGAGCAAACGCAGTGCGCGCACAAGATTTTGTAATCCACAGTTCTGGGAAACACTGCAGTAATTATCAATAATTATTATTGATGTGAGTGAGCAGGCGTGGTTCTTACCATTAGGTGACCGACCCGCTCGCCTCAGCATAGTGCTGAGGCGAGCGGGTCGGTCACCTAATAGTCGAATAGAAAACGTAATGATTGTGGTAACCTTGGGTTAGGTCCATTCTATGAATGCCGGCTCACGGGGGGGTTTTAGTGGGATCAAGTCCCACGCGCCCCCCTCACAAAAAAGCGGCATTTCCTCCCTCACAAAAAAAGGTCAATTCTAGATTTTTTTACATGTGCGATCTTATCGCTTGAGGTGCGACAGCAGGGTATAGGTATATTCCCAACGCGTGTCCCCACTAGCTGACCCACTGTTAGGGACGTTGGGAATGACTTTTTCCCAGCATCGCCACTTACATTTTGTTAGTGACGCTGGGAAAGTCACTCCTATGGTCGCCACTAATTCCACTTGCGTGGAAGTAGCAAAAAAACCGGTCAAGTGCGAGTCGGACTTGCTCATGAAGGGTCCCGTACCATTATCTATAAAAACGGAAAATAATCACGTTGGTTGTATGGGAGCCCCATTAAATATTTATTTTATTCTGGTTTTTAGTACTTTGTTGTTATAGCGTCAACAGAAATACATAATCTGTAAAAATGTCAGCTGTCTTACTATCACGGCTCATAAGATACAGCCTGGTGACAGACGCACAGACAGAGAGACAGACAGACGGACGGACAGCGAAGTCTTATTAATAGGATCCCGTTGTACCCTTTGGGTACGGTACCCTAAAGATTATTTCATGTTTCTTAGAATTCAAAGAATCTACCTGATTCGTAATTAGACTGTTCTTGTTTATGGTTACCAAATTGTTTACACGTGTACGTTTTACGCGTCGCGTACAGTAGCTCAAAGGAATTTAATTAAGCTCGGTTTTACATAAAGTTCAAACAGAAACAAACGGTCATACCTACCACAAAAGATGTAAACACGAGTTGAACAAATGATTCCAAATATTTTCTCCACAAATCGATGACTAACCCTCGCTTTTGTAAACTAATTACAAATTCACAAGGAAATTAATTGGCAATGCCAGGGTTGAGTGTGTGAGTGATAGACGTCGATTTTGTCTTAACGAAATTTTAGAAACATCTGTTTAACTCTGGTTTAAGCTTTTATGGTACCTAAGACGGAAAGTGTTTATGAAATTGTACAATAATTATTGTGTTATTTGTTTAAAACACTTCAAATTTTGGCTCGAGTGTAATAAAACATTTCGGGTTTCGGCAGTTTATTATTTAGGATTAATTATTATTAAGTTTATAAACCAGGAGACTCGCCCGAGCAGATACATAGATAGATAGTCATTATTGACACCAAAATGTACAGAACACAGAAAGGTAGTATGGTAAGGTATGGTAGTAAGGTGGAAATAAAATAGCTTATTGCACAGAATTCCAACTTCATTAGCCTCTATGCCAAACTCGCGTCGATCTCCTTTACTACGTGAGAGAACTTGAGAAAAGTACAAACCAAGAAACATACTTTCGTAGTGAATACCTATTAGAATTAGGGTTTCATATAATAAATTTTCAGAATATACTTAAAGGTCTGGTATCTTAGAACGTTTAATCGAAAAAGGTCAAAGGTTTTATTGGCCGGTTCTATTTATTTAACGTTCACCTTACGTTTACGGCGGGGTTCAGTGTTCCTAGTGTGAGTTTTGACAATTTCTTTACGTGCTCGGTCCGGTTAGCGTAAACTCGAAATTGTATGGAATAAGAGCAGCGCCATCTAGTGACAGTCAGTCAGTCACTAGATGGCTAAAAAAGCTAAAACAAAAATATCATCACATAATGATTTGTTTCGTAATTTCAGAACGTATCTGGTGGTGATGCCGCTGCTTTGCTTCATCCTGCCCGCCTTGCTGCCCGTGTACGCTTGGGGCGAGGATCCGTGGACCTCGTGGTACGTGGCGTCGATCACGAGATACACCGTCTCTCTACACTTCACATGGCTGGTGAACTCTGCCGCTCATATATGGGGCAACAGGCCCTATGATAAGTAAGTTTTGTTTTCATACTTTATACGCTAGCATTTCACCCGTATCTCATCTGGTCATAAATGACGATGTGATCGAAGGTGACCGGCATGCTCTGCCTGGAATGGGGCTGGCTCTCTCTGGTTTCTGCTCTATTCATATATGCGTTTTCATGCGACAGGCGCCGCCGAACTGCCGAGTACATTTTCAGAACATGTTTAAAACAACATTTTTAATATTAAAATAAACGATTGTATAATGGTGATCTCGACGTTCAAAACGGCACTCTGCATGACTCTGCCTTGGCGTCGACAATAACAAAATCACCGACGAAATATTCGGTGAAAGTTAACAAAAAAAAATTAAGTGTTCGACCTGGTTTTTAGCCGAGTAAGCTTGTAGCAAACTCCGAATGAATTACTGTGAGGTTAGTATAACAATGATAGAATGATGCTGTAACTAATGGCTTTAATAAATTAATGCAGCTATAAATTTGGCGGAAAAATTTATAGGTAAGTCATGGCGTATTTCCATTCGTTATTTTCGATAGAGCCAGTGTTCGTTACGCACCTTCAAGATTCATCACCTGGGGGTAGATTCAGATGACATAAATAATACGTGCGAGATGCAGTTTTTATGACAGTCAGCTAAAACTCGGCTGTATACGCACGTAGTGTAATAATTGTGTATAATTTTATACACACTCGTTAATAGGTGAAGAACTCGCATAAAGGTGCCTGACTGTGTTGCGTAGACGCTCTTCCTGTATAATTTGGCTGAATTACGCTGTGTCATTTATCACTGCATTTCCGCATTCAAACGAGATCGCGATCGCGTTCGCGTTACGAAAAAAGTACTCGAATTAGTGTAACAAAATAAAAAGTGATAAAAGCGGTTGGAATTTGATTTGTCAGAATTGAGGAATTGGTTGATGGATGAAATTTGTAACAGGTATTCACATATCCATTGGCAATTCCAATGTATAATATTATGATGTTGCATTATTGTAAAATATGATTTTTAGAATTTGTTTGGAGATCAATAGGTACGTTTTGAATGTCCATCATACACCATGGAAACTATGTACACTTAATTAATTTTTGAAAATGATTATGAATGTATTGTATTCTACAAATTTAGTAGGTACTTATTCGTTTTAGCTATATCAATTTTGTTGGGTTATGCCCGGAGTAGGTACTCCAAAAAAAATTCCTAATCTGTTCTACGAAAAATATTGTTTATAAATTTAATCTAATATTAGTGAAATAAATGTAAATACCGGTACCAATGCCGTAAACCTATCCCGTATACGTAGACTTATCCGTCCCTATATAATTATACTCGAATTAGTGTACGTTAAACATCGAAAGTTTTGATTTCCGATTGTTATCGATAGTTTGCCAAAAACTATCGATTTGCCAACTTTGCCTAATGGCCTAATTTCGACAGGCAAAGTTCATGAAAAATAGTAGATCGATAGTAGAAAATAATCGATAATAAAAAACTATCGATACTATCGATGTTTAACGTACACTATCTCGAATACTACGAAACATGAACTCGGCATACTAGTTATAAAGTTTATTTTTATTGTGTATCCCTTCTAACATGATTGTTACAGAAACATAGGCGCCACAGACAACGTGACGGTAGCGATCTGTGCGTTCGGCGAGGGCTGGCACAACTACCACCACGTGTTCCCGTGGGACTACAAGGCCGCCGAGCTCGGCAACTACAGCACCAACCTGTCCACCGCACTCATCGACTGGGCTGCTAAACACGGTCAGTACTATCTTGGGCCTAGTATTATTGTGCGCCTTTTTAGGGTCCCGTGGCTACCTACGGAACCCTAAAAGGTACCCTGTCACTAAGGCTCCGCTGTCCGTCCGGTTGTCTGTCTGTCCGCATTTCACCTGTTGTATCTCATGAATCGTGATAGTTAGACATTTGAATTTGTATTTCTGTTACCGCTATAACAACAAAATATAACAGAATAAAATAAATATTTAAGGGAGCTTTCATACAACAAACGTGATTATTTTGCCATTTTTATAGATGTACAGAACCATTCGTGCGCGAGTCTGACTCGCACTTGGCTGGTTTTTTCTATAGGTCGCGCAGAACAATTTATTTATAAGTAGTGATGGTAGTCGACTGTCGAAGGCTTATCTGTAGGTGGCGCTTCAGCAACTAGTCCAGGTTATTGTGGGGGTCACGTAGTAGAGTCTACCGATTTCATTTTACGCACGTTGTAACACTATTTGCATAAAAGTGTCGAGGACACTTTTGTGCCCGTACCTACCTACATTCGAAAATTGAATAGAGACCGGCGATAGTGTTTAAAATTAAATATTAGTTCGCAATGGCCGTCCAAAATTACTTTTCTATAATATTATCGTTATAACCCGGTAGATAGCAGCGAAAGGATAGTAAATAGATATTATGTAGGATAATCGGCGCCATGCATCAGAAGATCGATGGTATGAATTCGTATAGCAATTCATCGAAAGAGAATTGCTGCTAAAATTCTTAAGTTAGGTACGTATAGGTCAGTTACTCAGAATCAGAATCAGAATATTTTTTATTGTATAAAATTGTGGACATAAGTTGTTATTAGGTAGGTATACAGTTAGTTCCAACAATTTGCCCATTTCGGGCGTACAATAATGAATTACTTAAAGACTAAATAAAATTGGAAAACAAAACAATTTAGGGAAACCATATTAATTTAAATAATTAGGAATCTAGGAGTTTAAGTCTACTTTGAAAAATATTCTTTTATGTTATAAAAACTTTGCACAAGTAACCAAGATTTCAACTTTTTGTTGAAATCTGGTCCTCTTTCCATTTTAAGTTCTAAAGGTAGATTGTTATAAATTTTAATAGCTGTAAAGTAAGAGCTCTTATGATACAAGGAGTTATTGGCCTGCGGCATATAAATATTATGCTTGTATTTGGCCCTTAGAATTTCTGATCGTTTGGATTTTGTTACAAAAAACTACTACTACTACTTACTCCGTAAGGTTTGTTTCTGTAAATAAATATTGATATATTTTTTGCACAGACATACCTAGATAAAAGACTGGAGAGTGAGAGTTACGTTTTAACCCGGAACATAATGGTTCCTGTGGGATAATATTCAATGCTGGTAACAGCTACTATTATATATCCACCAATCCGGACCGGGCCCCGTGGTGGATTAGGGCCTTTTCTTTCGCACGACAGTGAGGATACCTATGCTGACTTGCTCAGCCATGGTTGGATAGAGAGTTGATGATGAGAGGAAACAGCTAGATGCATGGCACGGCTGTCAGCTGTACGTATACTAGTACCCACCCAACTTATAAGGCGCGTCGTGAATCTTCGTTCGCGCAGAAAAGAAAGTATGGTCCGAAGATTAACGAAAGAATGCTTAAAACTTACAATCAACCTAAGATCACTATTATAAGGTTCATAATACACTGCAGCTGTTAGTTCCATCTCACTCTAAGCTCGCTAAGATGGCGGCGGCTGCCGACCAATAGCGGTCAATAGCATTTCCCGCGCTTTGAAAATACATCTTCTGCGCAGGTACATCGGTAAGCCATATCAGTTGGGTAATACTGTACTTACTCGTATAAGTAACGTAGGTATGTGAATAAAAAATAAAATCCACGAGCATTGAGCGAAATATCTATTGTGGCACAAATCTTATTAACTGGTGGAACGTTCGCCTGCCAAACGGAAGTGGCTAGTTCAAATCCCAGTGCGGGCACGTACCAATGTGTTTCTTGGTAAACATAATTAAGTACGTAATTATCACTCGCTTTTCAGTGAAGGAGAACATAGTGAGGAAAACGAACATGCCCGAGAATTATTTCGGCGGCATGTTATCCACCAATCCGGATTAGGTCCCCGTGGTGGATTAAGGTCTAATCCTCCTCACGAAAGTGAGGGGAGGCCCAGCAGTGGGGCAGTTACAGGCTGAATTATTATTTATTATTACGTTTTTAGATTCAACAAAGTTTTCTTTTTCAGGTTTAGCATACGACTTGAAGACGGTATCCGCAGAAATGATACGGAAACGAGTCGATAGGACAGGGGACGGTACTCACCCATGGGCTCAGAAGACGGAGGAAGACTCAGAAGATCACGAACACCCAGAAAACCCGGTCTGGGGCTGGGACGATCAAGACATGCCCGAAGAAGAGAAGCAATTAGCCGAAATCGTTCACAGAAAAACTGAATAGACTTCCTTTTTTTATTTAGTTTTACTGAGATTAGGCATGCCAGTGGTATTAATATTTTAGTAATATTAATTCCATGTCGAAAAATAAACGATTGTGGAAGGACAGTCGCTCTGACAGTCCAAATAGACTGCTAATCTAAAAGCCCTGCTCGATTACTTAGGTAAAATATTAGAATATACACCTTTTTATTGGTACCTATTGAGTTAGAATCAGGATGGGATGGTATTATCTATCATTTTGAATAATACTAATGACAGTGACATATACCAATAAGAATGATGCAAGCAAATGGAAAGTTAGTGTTTTATATACTTAAGTGGTTAAATATGAGGGTTCCATTGCAGTATATTATTAATGAGAAAGTACCTACACACAAAATAAGCGCGTTTACCAGAATTAAAGTCATGTCTTCGTATAATGTTGGAAAAATATACGTTTATAAACAGGATTTCAGTTAGTGTAGCATTATTTGATCGAGGCAGGGCACGAGTAGAGTTTTAAGAAACAGTTGTTAACAATAAAATAGACGTAATAAATTTACTTATGTTAAATAACTAGTTCTTAAATGTAAGTGATATAATTTCATTTTTCACATGAAATTGGTGACTGTTTAGATTAGGTAGAACCAATTAATAATAAGATAACTAATAAATTATTGTTTTGCTACTAGGGATTTTGTTTCATAATTAAAGTAAATCGTGAGTTTTCAGTTTTTATTGATTATTTTTGTAAATATACCAATTAAAATGAAACGAATAGTGAACCAATGATGGGTGACTGATATTTACATTGTGGATTATGTTATGTTTTACAAAGTAACTCAATTTTCAATAAAGTTCGTTAAAATATTTGTGGTCGTATTAATTTTTATTACTTAGTGTGTGTATCTTTAGGTTATTAAATATACATTTTTGGTCAAAGTGTTTTAATTATGATCCCTTGAATCTCATAAAATAAAAAAAATAAAAGTTTGGTAGTATTTTTTTTAATATTTTATATACTTACCACAGTAGGTAGATATACTGTACTGCGAACTGATCAAATTGAGCCCAAACAATACACCATCATTGATGGTGTTCAGACGTAAAGTAGATAACGGGACACTACTTTCAGTGTCTCATGAAAATCATCTCTGTGCCTTCTCCATAACATTGCGAAACTGCGAAACTAGAGAATCATTTTCAACAAAATTGAATATAGAGAGTTGGTCAAATTATGATTAGCCAACTTTTACCTACGTGTTTTGACTACAACTTTTACAAAAGCTTGTTGAGTTAAGTAGACAATTATTCTGTTGTTAAAAACCAATCTAAATTTTAGTTTAGTCATGTCAAATGGTAGGTATTTTGTCTTCAACCTTATGAAAACAAAAGGGATGGTTATAGCTTTAGAGCTGTCAAATTAAGATTGAGTTTAGTTTGTGACAACAGAATATGCGCAGTTGCTAGATTATGCATGCGATAACATGACGCGCCCACCACGCCAACGGCTGCGAGTTGCTGATGCAGCAAATTATTCCCACGACGTCTCACATTCTTCATCAATAACCCGATGTAGTTCTGTTGCCCCCGAAGGATGCATCACATTTTGGACCGAAGTTGACTAAAGTGAGAGGTGACGCTCGACCGACGACTACGATTATATTTGGGTCCAAGGAGGTTAAATAAAAAAAGGAAGGAATAAAAAATATGTACTTTATTTTGTATATCTTCACATTCGTGAGTTCAAGCGAAGTACATTGTTACAATGTTTATTTAACAAGTTAAATTCATAATCAAAAAATCCGGGAATCCCCGGGGGTTCCAGGAGTTCAGAAAAATCAGGTGAAGTAACTTTATATTTGTTCAAATACCTATGAGACGTTTGTGACGGTTATTCTCTGTGGGCTTAATATAATATATCAATAAGTAAAGTGGGTACAACAGAAAAACACAGCAGTAAATTAACTAAATAGTAACAGTAAATAAAGGTTTAGACTAGGAAAGAATATAAATTACTTAAGTACCTACCTACATAATAGCTTATCTCTAACTTCGGCGACTTGGTGAGACCTTATTATCCAGATCTAGATTAATGCTACGTTCTAGCCTATTTTTGTTCCCAATAAGCTTGAGGGCTGGGAAGCCTGTATAAGTGTACAGTACAACTTCATACTGCGGTGTAAGTAACGACCTCACGCAAAGGTCTCTGTCCTCGAGCGGGGGTGGGATACTAAACTTCAACGATTCTAGATAGATATAGCCAAACACTCAACCTCAATAACTATCCACCTTATCATTTCTATCCACATTACAACACTATATCGCAAAGGTTTCATTGCGTAATCTAATACCAATCATGAGTTGTTATAAAACCTGCCCCAGACGTGTTATGTGAAATGTCTCTACAAACGTTTTTGGATGTTAACATCGAAATTATTTACAAAGAGCGTTCCGCAAATATTTTTAGATCTCATTTTTACAAAGAAAGCGCGGGGGTTTTTCACAAACACAACGCTCCCGTATTGATAACTTGGCAAGTGTATTAAATTTGAGAAAACGAACGTCTGAAAACCGACATAGTATTCGAAAATATTAAAATTTTGCATACTTACATTATTAAAATATTAATACATACACCCTATATATTTGCATATAATATCTCCATGTACTCGTAGTATGGGAGCGACATAACAATATATGGTTTATTCAGGAGCCAACATTATACTATTTATTGTGCTTATCTAGGTTGACAAACTTATCCTGTCTCGATTTATCCCCTCGCTTTATCTGATGATGCCCATTCTCCACGAATTGCACATTATGCTCATTACCGTAGTATTGTTTGATCCAATCAGGATTCAAGGGCATTTCTTCAATGGTCTCCATTTCACCATATTCGAAGCCGGTAGGCCTTGATTCGGCGTATTGATGCTCAAAATTACCGTTAGTAGGGTGTTCTTCATAATGTGCATGTTTCTCATTTTTATAGCCTTCGTTAACGTATATCAGTTTATGTTCATATTTGTCGTTGAAAGCATTGTCCCGGAGTAGACTGAATACTGCTCCAGTCAATGCCATGTTGTTGATCATCCCGGCACCTACGGTCATCAATTTTAACACTGGCAAGATAAATGGCAAGATGGCGGACATTATGAGGCCTGGCAACACTAACAGCGGCATTATTTTGTAGAATGTCTTCTTCGCTTTCTTCATGCCGCGACCGGATCCTGCATCACCGTCTGAAATGAAATAGTTGAAAGTAAAGAAAGTGAAATTATATTACCTACGGAAGTTTAATTATGCACGTTCAACATTCTACTTTCAGTGTTATAACTTATACTTAATAAGATAACTGTGCTTATAGATCCTGTGTATAATTTATTTATATTTTCTCAAGACTTCAATTAGACAAACAATTTCGTTATATAGTTACCTACTCAATTAGCCTGGGGGTTAATGGCTTAGTTATCGTATATATTTTATGTAAAATGTGTTGAATTAAGTAAGTATAATCTATTATTCTGAGTTTTTAAAGACCTAATCTTTTGTGAAAGGAAATTTTAACAATTTTGGGATTTTACAGCGCATAACAAATTATTCCACAAATTGAATGTATACTGTAAAACCAGAAATACTATTATCTAAGGGCTATAATAATGATTAAATTAAAAGCTATTTCTTAAATGTGTATCTAAAATGGATTGTTGGTTCTCCAACTATTGTTACGAGTGGGTATATGAATATTGGGCAAATTCAGGCTCTTTGCGAGTCATGTGGAATCAAGAATAGGTATCGAAGATTCCAAATTAAAAGGTTTAGGGTGTAGCTCCCTACAATCTATAATGTTAGTCTCAGTAGAAACCTTTGGATCGAACTAGTACTTACTTTTGTAAACATCAACGTTAAGCGTCCCGTTTCCCGTCGACTGTAGCTGCAACCTGTAACCAGGAACCATCGTGAGCGACAGCGCCTGTCGCCGCAACAGCTTTTCCGTTCCATCACACGCTTCGGAATACAACTCCTCCTCGGTGCTGTTACTGTATGTGCTCCATGGAAACTTTTCTAAATCTTCTTTTAAGTTCGTCTTCAAGTTTGGATGGTTGACGGCGCGTTCCGCGCGCCAAGCTGTCAGCGCGTTCAGACATTTTGTAGGGCCGAGAGTGAAGCCACAGTGGAGGATGTTATCGATCGGTTTCAGGGCAGGTTGTGCGTGCAGGTGCGAGCACGCTGACAAAATGAGAATCGCGGCTGAGGCACGCATCGCTGCCGACTGAGCTCGGAATGATCGCGCTAGTTCGCCCGTGCATCGCCACGCCATGTCGACCGATAGGTTGGGAGCGTTGACTGTGGCGAAAGCGAATCGTGACGTGAATCGGAGCTGTTTTGAACCAGCTTCTATATTCTCTCAAAAGTTATGCAGATCGGTATAATTTTATGATGGACTTTACATAATAATTATCAACGTGATGTAAAATAACAAAGTTTTTCGCAAAATAAAATTAGGCTAAAATAATTGCATAATAGGAGTACCTACCTTAAAAGCTTAAAATAGTTTGTACTTATTAATTTTACAGAAATCGGTATAGGTATAATATAATTTGGTTGGATTCTCATTACAGCTAACCTATATAATATTCTCTAACTTCATCCTCACAATCAACAGTTAATAGGAATTAAGAAATTATGCGAGACAAAGTTAACCGAATAATAAGTACACGAACATTTGATTAAAAATAAAATATACCGTTGCAAAGCAGCACTGGTAATAGACTCAAAGAGAAAGGAATGAAAATAATACCTATACAATAAAATCTAATCATACTGTTAATTTTAGAAAAAATATGTTTTGATGAAAGTTATCTGTATCTACGTAATTTCAGTTTTAAAAACAAAGTCAAAGAATTTAATGTAAATAGGCAATAAAATTGCACTTTTACAAGAAAAACAGCTAATTCTCGTTAACAAAGAGAACCATAAAATATGATAAATTAATTTAACAATAATTGAATATGGTTTGGGTTTGAAAAAAATTACCCCTTTCAAGCACTGTATCAAGATTCTGGACAGGAAAAGGAAACTTTGTTGACTCTGCCTTGTGTGCTTTGGAATACGCCCGTTAGAGAAGACAGCACCAAGAAACTTTACGGGGACGTCATTTTTTGACTATTTTTTTTTTTATTTTCCTTTTTTTCGGTCATAGTACATAAATACAATACGTAGATTTACAAACACGAACAAAATCATTCATAAAATTCACGTTAATTATTATTCTCATGGAGCTGGGGGCATTGAGGCCATGCATTATTATCAAATAAATATTCAAATATACTTAATCATCAGGAATAATATAGCAAATAATACTGATGTCTCCAACTCGTCCAAGGTTTTCCATAAGAATATATTACACGTCCTTCAAGTAAAACAATAAGCTATTTTTCAAATGTATAATGCCATAGAACCTAAGAAAAATCTAATAATTCGACGAAGCAGCAATAAATAAGGTAGGGTGCATTGGGGTAATTCAGATAGGAATTTTGATGAGATGAGTAGAGGGTTATACTTTGGTTAATTATTCAAAGAAGTTTTACACTTATTGCCATTATTCGTTCTACCTCTATTTACTAAAGAAAAGATTGAGTAATTAATATTAGTACACTATTAAATATGTAGCTGGATTCTGAAAACTGAGCATTTTTAATACTGAGTCATATTTTTTTGGAATACGGGTAATTACGAACTATCTTGGGGTTAAACCGAAGTGATTGAAAATTGGACTTAATTGCATCCTGATCGAAGGTTTACAATTATGATGGGGTTATTACAAATTACCGAAAATTGCGCGAAAAGCACTTGTTGGACAAAAATGGACGCTACGCACGTACCATTGACACTAGCGATTCGCGACGACTGATGCGGCGAGAACAATCAAGGTGGCATCTATATCAAAGTTGTTATTAGAAAAATATTGTTTCGTATGGTAGATGTTTATAGGTTTCGGAATATACCCATTTTCGAAATTACCCCAATGCACCCGTATTGAAAATTTATTAGAAAAAACTTTAATGTGAGTAGGTAGTAGGTACTGAGTGGGTAATCTACTTTTGACTTTCTAAATGCCAAGATATTAATGCCAAACGTTGATAAGCTGATTTTAATAACGCCCAAGTCTAATTTGGTACGTACTCATACACAAAATATTATACGTAAATACCTACCTAGTTCAGGAATATTTCAAACAGCTTATGCAATCAAGCCTTGGCCTGTGATCTACTATTTGGTTTATTTATTTATATTATATAATATATATTTTGGACACAATCATTAAATTTCTAAATATTGTTAATCTCGTAAACGCAGTCAGGCTAAGCGCCCGGATAATTGTATTTGGGTTTCAAACTACATAATATTATATAATAGGTATACAAACACGACGAGTAAAATAAAAGCTTAGACTTGTATAAAACGTTGCAACTTCCAATAAGCAGGAAATATTTTATACGGCACATAATTATGAAGTGCTTGGATGAAGAATAAAAAGGCAAGTGAAATAAAACTTTCATTTTTGCGACAAAAACCGTGAAATCCGACAAAATGCCATCGATCACGAATCACGATTGATGCACACAATCGGCATACGAAACTTTTTTCGAGTGCAGTGAAATTAAGGAAACACAGAAACTGCCACAGAATTGGTGCAGTCGATTTATTATTCTAGGCGATACTGGTGTTTGGTCCTTTGTAATTTTTCGGCCTTCCATCAGGAAACGCTTGGTGACCTGTTTTACATAGCGCGGTCTCGGTCACGCACGGACTGTTCGGACGAGGCTCGCTGGGCACAATGTAATTCAATGTCATTTTGGTAGGGCTGCTGCATTTTGAAATGCCTATTGAGTCTTTTTTGGAAAAAACGTAATTGATTACTTCCTATATATCTTCCTCCTTTATGACGATTTATTTAATTAAAGGGGAATAAAGAAAAGTATATCTACTGAAATCAATGAACATGTTCAAGGATTCTTATATAACCTCTATTAACACGCTACAGTGCTAAATAAACAATAACTTTTATCGCAATAAAGGTATAATAGTATATACCCCCAGGGTTCAAAATATCTTCTTACGAAATTTTATCAATAATATCAGTTCAGCCGTGAAAAGGGCCGAGACAGACAGAGTACTTTCACTTTTATAACTTAAACAGAATAAAAATAATTAAACAACACATTTGAATAATAATACAATATCAATGATAAATACTTAAAACAACAATTTATTATTACGCTAAACTTAACAAAAAATCACTAATAATGTTATGGTATAGGTGTATACCTACTTTTCATAATCCACTTATTACTCATAATGTATTATTATGCTGCCGTCCACCCACAACTTCGGCTAACGATGCTAAAAGTTTTTGTCATGTTTGACAACCCTGCCTACATCTTGTTAAAATTTCTCCAAGTTGAATGTACCTGTACGCAAATGGTACAATCAGTTGCATTATATTGCAGATGAATCAGAACCGAAGAGTCTACTATATATTATGTATGTATAAATTATTGTTAAGTACCTTATATTTGACAGGCGATTCAGATAACCTTTATATTACTTTGTGAAAGGACCTAGATTTATGTAGGATTGAATATAATATTTCAGGCGTAAAATACACTGAGCGTGAAATGAAATCGTAACTACTCGTATTTATTACACAGACAGGATCTATTCGCGGAATGACCTCGATTGTTCGTGGACAAGAGAAGACAGACTGTGGTATGTTTTTGCTGTGAGCAGTTTCCATGGATAGATTTGCTGACGTAGACTGTACCTACCTAAGTAGTGCAACAATAGGGACGTGTGACGACTTTGATCACACGCTTAATATGCGGCACGCACACACTCATTTCACATTTTTATGAGCGTTCTAATGACTATGCTTGTACTTGGAAGATTAGCGATATTATGGTAGCGTCAAAACGTCACTTTCAAAACTGTCGTGCAAAAGACGTCGATACCTAGAACGCGAAATTTAATGATACTGCTCTTGCATTTTGCTATTTTAATTTTGTTTCTATAATATGTATTACTTTACATCATGACCAAAATCCATGACGGCAACATTGCTTTGCCAAAATCGCTTTTAACAGGTTTCGTAGTTTTATTTATATTTCATACTATTACATCAGTAGCAAACATAAAAAAACGCAAGCAACTACAATCCATACTAATATTATAAATCTGAAAGTAACTCTGTTTATCTGTTTGTTTGTTTGTTACCTTTTCACGGCTAAACGGCTGAACCGATTTCGATGAAATTTGGTATAGGGGTAGATTGGACCTATGAGACGGACATAGGCTATCTTTTGTCTCAAAAAATAATCTCGAAGGGGATGAAATAGGGGTTGAAAGTTTGTATGGGGAATCCATAATTCCTCAAGTTAGGGATCTGAAAATTCTTATTTAGGCTTTTGGTAAGAAATAAATAAATACGGGTTTCAGCTTTTTTGCAAAATCATCCCTAAAGGGGGAAAAGCAAGGGGGTTGAAATTATGAGGTACTAGCGGCGCCCCGCGGTTTCACCCGCGTTACATTTACCTACAACACCTATAGGTAGCTATTTGAAAGGTTTGTGCATATTATTATTGTGTCATCATAGTTAGCATCCGGTACTGGGGCGACAGTCTGTACATTAGTTAGCTTCCGATATCGGTCGCTAAGTCATAACGTACCGAAAATGAAACAGTATGAAAGCCACATATAATTATTAAAATTCTCGGATTAAACCGAGATCGTGGGACAAAGTTCTATGATAGGTATATTATTATGCCACCTCTATCGCTTTCCCTCTCCTTCTATCTCTAAATCTTTCCTTCTCCTTCTATCTCTACATATTTCCCTCTCTACTCTCAATCTATATTTTTTTCCCTTTCCATCTTTGGATTTCTCTCCCTCTATTTCTATACACTTCCCTCACAATCTATCTCTTTCCCTCTCTCACTCTCTCTTCCTAGATCTCTCTTCCTTTATTTCTACATATTTCCCACTCACTCTATCTCTCCCTCTCACGCTCTCTCTCTCCCTTTATCTCCTTTCCTCTTCCTTTGCTCTCTCCCTCTCCCTCTTTCGATCGCTTTCCCTCTATTTCTATAAATGTACCCTCTCAATCTATCTCTCTCCCTCTCTCGCTCTCTCTCTCTATCTCTCTCTCTTCCTAGAATCTATATATTTCACACTTACTCTATCTCTCCTCCTCACTCTCTCACTCTCCCTTTACCTCCTTCCCTCTCCTTTTATCTCAATCTATATACTTCTCCCTCTATCTCTTTTTCTTTCACTCTATCTCTCTCCCTCTCCCTCTTTCTTTATCGTGTATCCATTATTATCAATCCCCTTGCCAAATTGCATGACGATCCGTTCAGCCGTTTATTGTGGTCCGTAGGGGGTGCATCTAAAGAATACCTCATAATTTCAACCCCTTGCTTTGCCCCCTTTAGGGATGATTTTGCAAAAAAGCTGAAACCCGTATTTCTTTATTTCTTACCAATTGCCTAAATATAAATTTTCAGATTCCTAGCATGAAGAATTATAAATCCCCCATACAAACTTTTAACCCCTATTTCATCCCCTTAGAGATTATTTTTTGAGACAAAAGATAGCCTATGTCCGTCTCATAGGTCCAGTCTACCCCTATACCAAATTTCATCGAAAACGGTCTAGCCGTTTGATCGTGAAGAGCTAACAAACATACACACATACACACACACACACACTCACAAACTTTCGGCTTTATAATACATATATATATACTAGCTGATACCCGCAACTTCGTTCGCATTTTTATATAAAATGTAAACTGTTTAGAAAATCAATTAATGTCGCGGGGAACAGTTATAGGTAAGAATATATCTGTCTCTTTCTCACTCCCTTTTCCTCTATCTTTCTCCCTCTTTCGCTCTTTCTATCTCTCTTCCTCTACCTCCATCTCTTTCCCTCTCCCTATATCTCTATATCTTTCCCTATCTTTCTATCATTAATATCCCTCTCCACTCTCAATCTCTTGCGTTTCCTCTCCCTGTCCATCTCATCAATTATATTTATTTCCCTCACCCTCTCCATCTATATCTCTTCCTTTCCCTCCTTCGCTCACTCCCTCTCCCTCTATTTCTATATATTTCGCACTCAATCTCTCTCACCTATTTCCCCCCACTCTCCCCTCCTTCTAGCCCCACTCTCCCCTCTTTCACTCCCACTCTCCACTCTTTCTCCCCCCACTCTCCCCTTTTCTCCCCCCCCACTCTCCCCTCTTTCTTCCCCACTCTCCCCTTTTCTCCCCCCCCCACTCTCCTCTCATTCTCTCCCCACTGTCTCATCTCTTTCTATTCACTCTACACTCTTTCTCACCCCACTCTCCCCTCTTTCTCAACCCACTCTCCCCTCTTTCTCCCCCCACTCTCCCCTCTTTCTCCCCCCACTCTCCCCTCTTTCTCCCCCCACTCTCCCCTCTTCCCCCCACTCTTCCCTCTTTCTCCCCCCACTCTCCCCTCTTTCTCCCCCCCCTATACTCTCATTCTCCCCGCTCTCCCCTCTCTATCTCCCCACTCTACCCTTTTGCTCACCCCACTCTCCCCCCATTCTATCCTCATTCTCTCCTCTACCCTCATACCCCACTCTCCCCTCTCTATCTCCCTACTCTACCCATTTTCTCACCCCACTCTCCCCTCTTTCTCCCGCCACTCTCTCCTCTTTCTCACCCCACTCACCCCTCTATATCCCCCACTCTCCCCTCTCTTTCTCCCCACTCTACTCTCTTTCTCACCCCACTCTCCCCTCTTTCTCCCCCCCTCCCTTTTTCTCACCCCACTCTCCCTTCTTTCTCCCCCCACTCTCCCCTATTTTCCCCCACTCTGTCCGCTTTCTCCCCCCACTCTCCCCACTTTCTCCCCCCACTCTAACCTTTTTCTCCCCCCACTCTCCCCTCTTTCTCCCCCCACTCTCCCCTCTTTTCCCCCACTCTGTCCGCCTTCTCCCCCCACTCTCCCCTCTGTCTTCCCGCTCTCCCCTCTCTTTCTCCCCACTCTACCCTCTTCTCCCCTCACTCTACCATCTACTCCCCCTTTCCCCCCACTCTCCCCCTTTCCCCCACTTTACCCCTTTCTCCCCCTCCTCCCATCGCACTCTCCCCCCTTAATTACTTTCCAATTTAAATTACGATCCGTTTAGCCGTTTATTGTGGTCCGTAGGGGGTGCATCTAAAGAATACCTCTTAATTTCAACCCCCTTGCTTTTCCCCCTTTAGGGATGATTTTGCAAAAAAGCTGAAACCCGTATTTATTTATTTCTTACCAAAAGCCTAAATAAGAATTTTCAGATCCCTAACTTGAGGAATTATGGATTCCCCATACAAACTTTCAACCCCTATTTCATCCCCTTCGAGATTATTTTTTGAGACAAAAGATAGCCTATGTCCGTCTCATAGGTCCAATCTACCCCTATACCAAATTTCATCGAAATCGGTTCAGCCGTTTAGCCGTGAAAAGGTAACAAACAAACAAACAGATATACAGACAGATAAACAGAGTTACTTTCAGATTTATAATATTAGTATGGATTAGTAAGATTCTTTAGGTGCACCCCCTACGGACCACAATAAACGGCTAAACGGATCGTAATTTAAATTGGAAAGTAATTAAGGGGAGAGAGTGCGATGGGAGGAGGGGGAGAAAGTGGTAAAGTGGGGGAAAGGGGGAGTAGATGGTAGAGTGAGGGGAGAAGAGGGTAGAGTGGGGAGAAAGAGAGGGGAGAGCGGGAAGAAAGAGGGGAGAGTGGGGGGAGAAAGCGGACAGAGTGGGGGGAGAAGAGGGGAGAGTGGGGGGAGAAAGAGGGGAGAGTGGGGTGAGAAAAAGGTTAGAGTGGGGGAGAAAGAGGGGAGAGTGGGGGGAGAAAGCGGACAGAGTGGGGGGAGAAAGAAGGGAGAGTGGGGTGAGAAAAAGGTTAGAGGGGGGAGATAGAGAGGGGAGAGTGGGGTATGAGGGTAGAGGGGAGAATGAAAATAGAACGGGGGAGAAATAGGGGAGAGTGGGGAGATAGAGAGGGGAGAGTGGGGTATGAGGGTAGAGGGGAGAATGAGGATAGAACGGGGGAGAAATAGGGGAAAGTGGGGTGAGAAAAAGGGTAGAGTGGGGAGATAGAGAGGGGAGAGCGGGGAGAATGAGAGTATAGTGGGGGGAGAAAGAGGGGAGAAAGCGGGAAGAGTGGGGGGAAGAGGGGAGAGTGGGGGGAGAAAGAGTGGAGAGTGGGGGGAGAAAGAGGGAAGAGTGGGGGAAGAGGGGAGAGTGTTGGGAGAAAGAGGGGAGAGTGGGTTGAGAAAGAGGGGAGAGTGGGGTGAGAAAGAGTGTAGAGTGAATAGAAAGTGATGATACAGTGGGGGGAGAAAGAGGGAAGAGTGGGGGGGAGAAAAGGGGAGAGAGGGGGAGGAAGAGGGGATAGTGGAAGGAGAAAAGGGGAGAGTGGGGGGAGATAGGGGAGAGTGCGGGAGAAAGAGGGTAGAGTGGGGGGAGACAGTGGAGAGTGGGAGTGAAAGAGGGAGAGTGGGGCTATAAGGAGGGGAGAGTGGGTGGAAATAGGTGAGAGAGATTGAGTGCGAAATATATAGAAATAGAGGGAGAGGGAGTGAGCGAAGGAGGGAAAGGAAGAGATATAGACAGAGAGGGTGAGGGTAATAAATATAATGGATGAGATGGACAGGGAGAGGGAACGCAAGAGATTGAGAGTGGAGAGGGATATTAATGATAGAAAGATAGGGAAAGATATAGAGATATAGGGAGAGGGAAAGAGATGGAGGTAGAGGAAGAGAGGTAGAAAGAGCGAAAGAGGGAGAAAGATAGAAAAAGAGCTAGAGAGGGAGAAAGATAGAGGAAAAGGGAGTGAGAAAGAGACAGATATATTCTTACCTATAACTGTTCCCCGCGACATCAATTGATTTTCTAAACAGTTTACATTTTATATAAAAATGCGAACGAAGTTGCGGGGTATCAGCTAGTTGTACAAGGTGTAACAGCAAGGTGTAGTAATACTGAAACTACGCATACACATACATATTTCGAAGTAGTCTGGAGGTACTATAAATCTGTAAGTAGTTACGGTAATGAATTATTACACGTCAAAGTTTACTGCAAAACTAACCATCGTTCAACCCTAGTTATCAGCTAGGCAATGTCAGTGAACTTGAGGCATAGGCTAACATGTACAGTCTTACCCAACTTATATGGTGCGTCGTGAATCTTCGTTCGCGCAGAAAATAAAGTATGGTCCGAAGATTAACGAAAGAATGCTTAACACTTACAATCAACCTAAGATCACTATTATAAGGTTCATAATACACTGCAGCTGTTAGTTCCATCTCACTCATGCCACGCGGCGATCGCTAAGATGGCGGGGCGGCTGCCGACCAATAGCGGTCAATAGCATTTCCCGCGCTTTGAAAATTCATCTTCTGCGCAGGTAGAACTGCGATGTGCAACAGCTGCAGTGTATTATGAACCTTATAATAGTGATCTTAGGTTGATTGTAAGTGTTAAGCATTCTTTCGTTAATCTTCGGACCATACTTTATTTTCTGCGCGAACGAAGATTCACGGCGCACCATATAAGTTGGGTAAGACTGTACATGTTAGCCTATGCCTCAAGTTCACTGACATTGCCCAGCTGATAACTAGGGTTGAACGATGGTTATAGTTTTGCAGTAAACTTTGACGTGTATTAATTCATTACCGTAACTACTTACAGATTTATAGTACCTCCAGACTACTTCGAAATATGTATGTGTATGCGTAGTTTCAGTATTACTACACCTTGCTGTTACACCTTGTATATATTAGATAAGATATAAGATATTATACGAATAACACAATAATATTATACTTAGATACATAACGAATTATTTTATGCGGTTACCATTACCTTGCATAGACGAAGGATAGGTACCTAGGTACATCAGAAATTAAACGCAAACAAAAACATCTCTAATAAAAAATGTGGGATACCAATTTATAGGTGTTCTGAAGAGTAATTCTAGCATTTCCAGCACTGAATAAATTCCTTTCAATGACAATTGCTCTTTTCTCTTTTTCGCTCAAATTTATTTGTATTATGTGAAACCTACCTAGTAACTACTACTAATACTAATAATTGGGCACGATTAGTAGAACTGATAATAATACGTAATAAGAGTTGCTGAAATATTTCCATTTTCTTTTGCTGAAACCCCCACGACATCATTACCTGAAGAGGTGGCAAAAACGCCTAAGTACCTACTTATAATGTGTGAGGGTGTAGGTACTGCGCGCGCTGTCAACAAATTCTACTAACTTAAAATATAATAATATGTAATGTAAATGTGGCTTTATTTTTATAAAAGCCACTTAGTTCAAGTTGAAAGATGGTCTCTTTCCATCCATCGCTAAAGGTGCTAATGATGAAAACTGTGTTATTAGGCTAGGGCCTAGTATATTATAATATTAGCCTATAAAACCGTCTCCATTGTTTCTATCTTTGTGTTTAGCCTTGATATAATTATATGTCACCGACATACCATGTATGATGCATACATGACACGGGTTAGTGTAATTTAGATAAAGTGTAATGTGGTCATACTCGCAAATCCAGTAGGTACCTATAAATTCCACGGCACGGATGGGTGACCGTTTGGTGCCAAAACAGTGGAACGTTTCCGTGTTTTAAAAGGTATGGTAACATACACAAGGTAGTCCCGGTTGACATCAATTAATAACAGCCCCGGAGGCCCTTGAGCCTGACATAATCTGACCCTACTCAATGAAAATGGCTCGAAACGAGGCAAATAATGCGAGAAAAACTGTGCCATCACTAGGCAATGGGGGAGCGGTAAAACACGGATCAAATATTATAACAAGCTTGTTGGATCTCATTATATTTTGATAACAGTAGATAGCTTTCAATTTCTTTTGAATACATTCAAATAAAATCGTGACTTAAACAGGTTATTAAGGCAGTATGTAAAAAAGTCGTAGTAGTCGACAATAGATTTCCGGCCTATAACCATAATTATAATCAGAGGATAATTCTTGTCACTTTCTCCTGGTAATTTGCGTCGATAAGGATCAGCATGATGTCCACCGGGAGTCTTCGCCGTTAGCCGTCGAGGACCGTATGAGATTCAGTAATACCGGTATAGTAAGTACTGACTGCCAGTAGAGCTTATAAAATAGCGCTCGCTATGCTGTCGCTAATTTATCGGCATTGTTGATTTGATTACATTAGAAGTTCTTAAACTTTCGCGAACTGAATACATGTTAATTAGTATTTAAACGGGTCTAATTCGTCGAGGTATGTCAAAATTATATATTTTGATATTCGTTTTTGCGCGAATTAGACCCGTTTAAATACTAATTAACATTGATTACATTATATTGAAATGATGCCAGTCAACCAATCGTAAGAAAATATTCATATTAAGTTGTGTTTAAATAATGTTATTAGTTTGTATAAGTTGTTGAGTAAATTATTGTTTAATTGTAATATAAATCGCATGCCATGCCTAGCTAAGTTAATAGAGTATATAATGCCTCTTATTAGTACTGAGGATTTCGTAAGTCAAAGTGTTTGTTGTGTAAGTATAAAGTACGAAAGTTTGATGGTGTACGAGAAGTATGGTGGTATAATTTAATGCAGCAGCAGCAATAGGTAGGCTTTTTAAAATTAAGTTGCCTTAATTAGATAAGGTAGTCATGGTCTTAGAAATACCGAAATATAAGGGTTATCCGTTCTTTGTTAGCAGTTCATCATTAGTCCTTATGCGGTGAAAAAATCGAGGGCGTAATTTCTACTGTGCAGTCACGTTGTCCTGCGCTTTCTTTTCGTGACTTTGGTCTTGCCGGCCATTGTCTTCCGGAAGGCACTTTATATCCTGGCATCCAGTGCAATCGCCCATCAGTCAAACTCAGGCAATCGATCGCTGATCACCGAACAACAATTAAAAATAACGAACGAAAAAAATAGAGTTCGAACTGCAACCATGTGTCAAAAACTAACCGTGCTAACCCTCGCGTACGTAGCCGTTTTCGTGGCGGTGGTGAACTGTGAAAGTGATGGATCCAACGCGCCACTAACGGATTTCCTGGGCACAGGTAATGTGTATGGAACCTGTCTCCCTTGTGTGTTTTACTGCGATAAAACTTTGAATCATTTTTGCCGTTGTCTGAACACACTCACACCTCAGAGTAGCCACTCACGAGAAGAGGTTTACAAAGTAGGTATACCTACTTTATGAAACACTCATTTCACAGGAAATTATTAACTTTCAAAACACCGACGAAGCCATTGTGTGTCTTCCCCCAATTTTGACACACAATAACGTTTTAAGCTGATAATAATGATGTAGGGAGGTAATTTTATGGCGAGAAAGGTCTCTTCCCCGAATAGACGATTCTTTTCACCGACTTACGAGTATATTTTCATTGCTTTAAATTTTCTTGATTCAATATCTATTCTGAAGTTGTGGATGAATGGCCTTAAAATATATTTCATAAGAATTTGTGGGAGCACTCTATAAAAATATAACACGAATCAATTCGTTTGAAGTATCTTTGTAATGTGAATTGCGCTTTGCCCTAATAATTGTATATTTATTTCCAGATATGAACGTCGGCCGTACGTTCGGGCACAATGCCCTGAAGCGGTTGTCCTTCATCTTTCTGCCGGTGATGTTCACCTTGGGTGTGATCTCCACGCTACTCATGGCTCTCGCCGTTATTTCAGTGAAGAACCTCGCCATTGGCGTCATGCTTCTGATTGTTGCCGTTAGCCAGGTGAGATAATACTATGTCTTTAAACACCGGGCCCCCGCGGTGGATATGGCCAAATCCTCTTCACGAAGTGATGGGAGGCCCGTGCTCAGCAGTGGGAAGGCTATTGCCACGATTTTATTGCCTTCTTATTTTTTATTCTCCACAAGAGCACTAATACATAGTACTAGGTATAACGAATGCGCCCGCAGGCTATGCCGTTTTATTTACTAACTAGCTGCGCCCCGCGGTTTCACCCGCGTTACAAATAGGTATGTACAACACCTATAGCTATTTGATAGGTGGGCGTAACTTTTTTATTTACGAACCGATTGACATGATACAATCACTTATGTTAAGTGAAGCTTAACCACTATAATATATTAGTCACAACCACGTCTAAAACGGATAAGCCGTTTCTGAGATTAACGTGCACAAACGCACAGACAAACAGACAAAAGTTCTAACAATAATATTGTTTCTCATATTATGTCTTTCATGTATAGACGGCGATCAGTTACATTTTTATTATAAGTATAGAAGATGTTTTATATTGTGTTTAATTGGAAACGTAACATATTATACTGTCCGTTAAATGATGTTTTTCTGTTAACAGGCCGTCTCAAGGCTGTTCCTGACGGCAGCCTCCCCGTCACCGCTGGTGCACCTGCACCCTCGTGCCGAGTTGCTGCCTGCCCCCGCTGTGGCCTCGCCCTGGCCTGCGCCCGGCCCTGTGCTGTCGCCCTGGGGCAGATCTGACGACGAAGCGACGATCACGCACTAATCGGACATCAATAGGATGCTATGTCTCGTAATTAAAGAATTTAATTCGGAAGTTCCATTCATCGTCGTCTGATCATGTTGTACAAATAACAACGACGCGGAATCAGGGTGAAAGGAAGTAATAAATGGAAATTATCTCTGACATCAAAGGAGTAACTTCTGACAATAAACATCCCAAGGGATGAATTAAGAACTTAATTAAAGAGACAACTTCGGCATGCTATTGGATTGAAATACTTACCTAGTCTAATTGACCGATACATCGATCAACCAAATGGTGCATTTATATTTTTTAATTCAGATTTTGTTCCAACACAAAAAATTGTAAGTGAAAGCAAAGTCTAACTTCGTCTGTCTCTCGCGAAATTATATGGACATTTTGTGGAAGATAGACGACGAATATTAGTTACGTTAGTATTAATTACGTTTATTGGTGTGTAATAAAATAATTATAATGCTTATAGTTTATTGCTTTTCTATTCCATTATAATTGGTTAGCTGGAATTTCTTATCTTCTATAATTATCTACTATTATAAAACTATAACTGAGCCATGTAACTGGGATTGGCTATTTAAAACTCAGAAACAACTGGACGGATTTTGATCGGAGTTTCGATATATGGTACCTAGGTCCTGAAGAGGCCTACGGAAAGAACGCTAAGAAGAGACGACCGCCATGCTACTTGTGTTGTGTCGTAGCGACGCACTGAATTCCATAGATACCTCTTAGAGAGGAATGGTTTTGATTAAATATGTTGAGTTCCTGTTACCAGGGGCACCGGCAGGCCGAGTAAGGCAACGCTATAGGAGAAAGTGTGTAAAGGTTCCTAGAGAATTATAATTACGACGTTTCGGGTGGGTGCTAACGATTTTCTGATTCTCGACCGGGGGAAACAGCGGGGTCACCCACTAAGATAATGTAATTAAGGGTCAGAATAATGCAGACACGTCTATTCATTATTTTATCTGTGCTTGTGTTCTAAAATGTATTTATCGATATAGCTCGAGACAACATTGGCACAGCGCTTACTTTCTTCTAAAAAAGGTGAGAAGAATATTTTTTGTAACAAATACAACAATCTTGTGAAAATTTACACAATTCTGAAAAGCCCCTATTGTATGGACAATATAGTATCACTTGGTCTCATAATAATGAGATCACACCACTACAGGTTTGTTCTTGTATTGCGCAAGAAGCATAATGTTAAAGAAAACGAAAGTTTTATTCGAAACCAGTTCTCGAGGAAGTTTTTTGATGGCAAAGTGGGAGGTCAAAAATTTTCTCTCAGTTGATATTTCCCATTCATTAATTATTTTGCCCTGCTTTCGACTTGGCCCGTGGAATTCGGTATTTCGCATTTAAATTGCCACCAAGGCTTTTTGTAGCCATGTGTTCGAGGACTTCGAGGCTTTGTTATATAAGTAGGTATAGTCGGCCGCAAAAGTCTGAACACATCCTTACGCTAAGCAGACACTTTTATTAGAAGAATTCCCCGAAATTGTTGGATGTATAGGGAACAAGACTACCGGGCTAAAATGGAGCCCAGAACGCTCTGGGCAATAATATAGATACATAAGCATAACGTCATTACGTTATTATATGATTTATTTTGTGTAGTTATTGACATATCTACGATATAAGTTGATAGAACTACTTCGCTTCTAAGACTACCTGACCTCATTCATGGGAGTAGCTCGCGGAGAAAGGGGACCAGTGGAGGAATCACGTCATGGAGGGTCAAGTTTCATGACGAAACATGGTTCGCTTACTTGACCATAAATAAGTAGGTACCTACTGAACGGCATCAGTGATGCTCATATTCAGAGACCTCGACTGCACTCACTTTTGCGCGCGGTAGGCTTGAGCTTGTCGCTCCCGAGTTGACTGTTCTGTACAGCCAACAACGTGTCTTTTGCAGAACACAGACGCTGCTAAATCGTCTGCAACAGGCGTATGAGATCATGCATACATAATAATATAATGGTATTTGGGAGAGGATTAGGCAGAGGCAGCTACCTATTTTGTTGTATACTAACTATGTGATTATATTATTTAAGTAATATTATATTATTATAGTACTTAGATTATTTAAAAATCCATAAATAGCAACCTGTAGAGTGGACTGTAACTACGAAGTTACAGGTTTGAATATTCGTTTCATACCTATTTGATAACGATAAACTAAAAGCGGTTGGTATATAGTTAGTACCATCGGTATAGTTTATAGCCTTTCCAAGTGTATCCAATCTAAGATCGACCATTTTCTAACTAGTTTCGTACTGGTAAAGCTAGTCCAAGAGTCGACTTTCCCTACACCACAATAACCTAGTAGACACTTAGTTACAACGCCTTGCAACTGTTGAATATTATATATACTTAGATAGTAATAATATGCTCTGAAGAAAAGATACGTTTGATGAACGAACGAGTAGTAAAAGTACGATAACGGTTGGTACAGACAAATCGATACATTAAAGATGTTCAGCACGGCAAGCTCAAACTATCTCACAAAACATCTCATATCTGAAAAATTATACGTTTACAACGTGCCAGTTACGGCTATCTAATCATGGTATTCACGCTTCAGTGAGGCGAAGCATGGGCTACGCTCTAATTGCTTAGCAGCCAACACTCGCCAATTTCATATAGAGAAACTTGAACTCTAAATCTCTAGAAGAATCGAACAAAATAATCGATATGTTACGCAATCGAGTAGGATAATAATGTTATACCTAACTCAATTCGCTCCGATCATCAGCTTGGTGGTCCAGTTACTTCCAGTTGTGGTATAACAGAGTGAATCGTATGGAGAGGGGGATCTACCCATTCACGAGTACACTATCAAATCGCTCGGCAAAATGATCGCATCACGCTCGCTACAGCTCCTTTCTTTCTTCGCATTGGCGATTTTTGTGAATTCTACCACAGTGAAAGAAACACCGATTTTAAACAATAATGATTTGGGAACGAAGAAAATAGAACTTTACGATGGACTTTACGTGAAAATTCCCGAAGCAAACAATACGGATAAATTGATTTCGTTTGAAGTGGATTTGTACAAAAAACTCGGTGAAGGTTAGTAATTTTCTGTTCATTTATTTATTATACATTTTCGTGGAAACATTCCTGATTATATTACGGTATCTTTATATTGTGAGTAAAATATTATATAGGTACATTTCCTTATTAAGCTACTGTGTCGACGGCACGTGTAATGTTTCGGTAATATTTGTTGCTAGCTATGTGATATTCCGAAAATAATATTAACGACTAACGAGGCTTGATTTTATCAATCTCCTGCCGCTGTGGCCTTGCGCTAAATGTAATATTTATTATGTTACTGTTTTATTGAATTGGTAGGTAATGGCACCAAAATATTTAATGGCGTATAACCACTGGTATCAATGGTAAATAATAAATTAACGATCAATGGTAAATATCCCGATTTTATATCAGCA
This sequence comes from Hylaea fasciaria, assembly GCA_905147375.1. Taxonomy (NCBI): domain Eukaryota; kingdom Metazoa; phylum Arthropoda; class Insecta; order Lepidoptera; family Geometridae; genus Hylaea; species Hylaea fasciaria. Next base: position 8,106,818 of record LR990201.1, read on the forward strand.
CAATGTAAAGTGTTGTTTACTCACAATAATATTATTTTATAAATCACAATAAATGTTTTATCACTCTAAAATAAGCAAGCATCCTAAAGTTAACCTAAAGAATATTTAATTTTGGGTTCGATTTTTTCGGGTCAATATGCTGTATTTTCCATAATCCGAAGCACAAGCTTACGGTGCAGGGATGCGGTGCACTAAAGTGAATGTGCATCGAAAGCTTTCCAAGAGAAATTAAAAAGAAACCGGCAAATATTAATGCAATGAGCGAAGGCCGCGTGCCTCAGCATATTAAATGTCTATTCACTGTAATAAAAATAAAACGACGAAACACGTTACATAGGTATTACGTCAAGAAATATAATGCAACTTACCTTTCACAATCACTCATCCATCATCCATTATCATCTATTTGCCATAAATTATTTATAATGATTGTTTTATTAAGAGGAATGCTTAAACGGAGGAATTATTCTTACTAGGCATATTACGAGTATAATACAAAAATGTATGTTTTTGTGATTTAATTTTCTATTTTTATTTTCATGTCGCTTGGAAAGTGTAACAAGCACGAATTTCCTCAAATCTATCAAACAAATTGGGACGTTCTGTTTTATCAATCATACTAAAAACGTGAAAATTGAGCATTTCCTATGAGGTAAATGCGTACCATCCATGAATGATCCAGGTCCATGGTTGATTATAAATGAGTGACTGACAAGTAAAAATTTCAAACGCATGACAGACGTACTTTGTAGATTCAATCGAAACATATTTTTTATAAGATACTTCACCGCCTCGGTAGACCGTAAAGTGTGGAAATGTGGCTTTATAGGCACAATTCATGCGAATACTAAACTAATTAAGAATATCGCACGCTCGTATACTAGATATGGTAAATATACCTACTTACCTACTTTTTTCAGAATGGTAAAATTGTTTTTATGATTGTACCTATTTAGTGATGTTTTAGCGTCTATCTAAGGGTGGCCACGCACTAAGCAGTAGGTATACAAGGAGTACATTATATAAGCCGACTAACGGCCGAAATATTAATAATCAATACTAATCCAAATTTTGCTATCTGGGATTGATATCACAATCCATTTTTAGGGTCAAACGTGCCAATAACCGATCCATGCATTGGTTTATAAAGGCACGCAGATTGAATATCGATCTAACGATAGGCAGCAATCCAAGATCGATTTCAATCTTGGATAGGAGATACAATATTTACGGGCGGTAATTGTGTCATACGGCTATTCAAATAATGTAAGGACTTTGATGTTTATAAACCCTGAAGGACTGACGCACACCTCGTAATTGGCCAATTACTTTAACAAAAGACGATTGTTAGTTTTCAGCATCAAAGTGGGCCAATAAACACACTGTTCTCACACAACAAACAAACAAGCAACAAGTCGAGTGTGAACTTGAAGTAATTTATTCTACACAGGCATACCTGTCATAAAAAGGTGTATAATATACGAGTATTTATTGCGATTGAACTTGTATTGTGACCGAATTGCACTCAATGTATGAGTCTGAGAATTTAATGGGTCCAAGAAATTACACTATGACCAGTTTACGATAAAAGTACGCCAATGTTATTTTGACTCATTGATAAATGAAACTGCCGATATTTGGTGTTGATATTTTAATTGTTTACGTTTTACTGTTGAAGTTCCCACCCCCAAAATACACTAGGATAACCACCACGGTTGAGATTTTGAGGCGTTTTAGCGTTGCACTAAATACTAATAGGATGATTTATATTCCTGAATTAAAAAGAATTGCTCTTGATTTTCAAACCATTTAGGCTCTAACTTTTCTCATTGTTCCACCATCTGCTATTTACCTGTCCACTGTACCTAAGTACCAAAATTATTTGAATTCGGGTGGGACTAAGGACGTTCGCACTTTAGTAAACAACAGTTTTGGAGCTCAGTGGATACAAAGATAGGGTACTATATTATAATTGTATAAATTAGTTGAACACGATCATGAGATAAACAAATACAGATTTCGCCTAGTTTACGGTTGGTGAAAACGGGCTTAGCATTTTTTTTTATTCTCCATGTGAAAGCTAGACTGTGCGGGCGCGACGCGTACAAATAAATAAAAGCAACAGCAGTAACAGCGCTGACCAAATGGGCATACCAACCACAATGGATACCACCGATTGGTATCGCTATTAGCTACTGTTGCATGCTCTGTGCCAATGTTCACTCAATGTTCTGGTTGTTTCAACTAGAACAACAGTGAAAGCGCCGTCGGATCAGAATTACAAACGGAGTCCTAATTCTAGGCAGATTACTTGTCAGGAACAATACTACACAATAGGAAGAACCAAAAAAAAAATACTTTGGTGCACTGCAAGGATAGTGATATGGTAAATCACGGTAATGGTAATGACTGATGGAGTCATCATCGAGTGACCTCAGCTAAGAATGAAGGATCTCTGTAATACCTACGTATAACTTGTTGGTCGAGCTATGAAATACCGGTGCCTGTTAAAATCGTGAATCGCAAGTCCTTTTTGATAACGTATATACCCTTTGTCCCCGCACTATGCTAGTGGGGGATAAATCACCCCAGGTGAATAGCTAGATCTGGTAGTCGCAAACTACAATCATAACTATTTCCCTAACAATTCCTATTTCCTCGTTACAGGTCGCGGTAAGAAGAATAAGCTTATGGAAAGGATCCTGCCGTTGTTCATCATGCCGTTCCTGATCCAGTCGGCAATCGTCCCATTCTTCCTCAGCACCTTGAAGTTCATGCTGATGAAGTCCATGATGGTCGGGAAGATCGCTCTCGCCCTTATCATCTTCAACTCCTTCCGAAACCATAACTCTTTTAAAGGGAGAGAGACGGAGATGGCCAATGTGCACTACGGATACCACGGCAACGGCATGGAAGAGTATGGGGCGTATGTCAATTGAATATGAAAGGAATCTCACATCATCATTATCATTATCTAAGTCATTCGTGTAGATCGATCTAATTTATTTATTTTAGCTTATAATTTTGTGTATAATTTACCCTTGCTCTCCACTGGTGGGGAGACGGGAATAATCCTATTGAGGAATTGTGAAGGCAAAGTGGATGGTCGATCGTTAATACTCAGCATTTCTGGAGATCTACTGGAGACTATTTTGGATTTAGCAAGCCAACAAGATTTATATGTGGCTGCTTGTGAATTGTGATCCTAAGGGGCTATAACTTTCTGAAAACTGAAACTATAAAAACATGGGACATATAAAAACAAATGATTGCCGATCACGATGCCAAAATATGACAACCCCTTTACAAAACACCGAGATAAGTGTTCAATCATGTACGGGCACAGTCAACTACTTACAATACTAGGTACATACATACGTACTACATCAGTAGAGATAGGTAACTGATCTACTTATTACCATTTAATTTTGGACTTTATTTATGGGTCTGATATTCATATTATGTTTTTAAATATATAGGCTAGCCTTTGACCACAATCACTTTGTAACGATGAATTGATTTTCAGCGACCGAACACAATTGATCCAACTGATTTATGTACCTACTGATCAATTACCACATACCTAATGTATCTACTTCTTGTTTGGCATTAATTTCGAAAGATTAATTAAATACGTTATGATATTATATTCAAAATGATGCCATTTACCAAAGATCAATTAATGATTTAAATGAAAACTTACTTTTAATTAACCCATACAGTTAACATATTTAATTAAGCCCTAAAATAATGGCTTCCATAGACTAATTATATCATCATAGATTGTACCTAAAGGTTTGATATTAATAATCGTACCTACCTAGACATTTAAAGTCCGACTCACCTAAAATTAAGTAGGATAATTAATTTATTCACTACCTACTAACATTATTCTTATAAGATGCTTATAAGTTGTATAACGTGCTCAAGTTGCATAAGAGTTAGGCAAGATTTAATTTATTCATTTATATTCATCAATTAAAATTAACTGTCTATCTAAATCGCTTTCGTATTTTACTGAAGACTTCTTTATTTCATTAAAATTCCACCTTAATCCTAGGTACTTACTTACTTACCTATGATAATTAATATTTGGTTGAATGTTGTAAGATGGGGTTATAAGATAAATGGTACCCATTTTTTCTGCGATATAGGTAGGTATTTGATCGAAGCATCTACAGTCTATACTACTATTATGAAGAGGAAGGATTTGTATTTTTGTGTGTATGTTTGTAATTAATAAACTCAAAAACTACTGTACCGATTTCAAAAATTCTTTCACATTGGAAAGCTACATTCACTCTGAGTAACATATGCTACTTTTTATTCCGTAATAATTAAAACGGTTCCCGCGGGATAGTAGTTGACGCGGGTGAAACCGCGAGGCGCTTCTGGTATTTTAGAAACCAGAAAAGGCTTTCGACCAAGTAGACAACGACATTCTTCTAGCAAAACTAGAATCAATGGGATGTGCCCCAAACCTTTTAAAACTGTTCGCCAGCTACTTACGTGATCGTATCCAATTTGTGCGCCTAGGATGCTTTGATTCGGCTCACTACCACACGCGCTCAGGAGTTAGTCAAGGATTATCATTAGGGCCGCTCCTATTCTCCATTATGATAAACGATTTACCCGAACATCTGCTCAAAGCGAAGTGCCTGCTCTATGCGGATGATTTAAAACTCTACATGGAAATTAATACACCACATGACTGCGAAATCCTCCAGCAAGATCTCAATTCCATCTGGTCATGGTGTCATAATAATAGACTATTTCTAAACACATCCAAATGCCACACAATATCGTTTACCCGCTCCACTCATCCAGTTAATACGCAATATCAATTAAACGGGGATCTGATTAATAAATCACAATCAGTCAAAGATTTGGGAATTATCTTCGATTCAAAACTTACGTTTCACGACCATATGCGGGCACTAGCAGCAGATTGCTTCCGTAAGCTAGGGTTCGTCACACGAAACTGCCGTGATTTTTCAAACATACAGGCCGTCAAATTATTATATACCGCACTAGTCCGAACAAAATTGGAAACTAGTGCCTGCATATGGAATCCACACGAAACCTCCTACTCACTCATGCTGGAAAAAATACAGAAAAGGTTCTTAAGATTTCTTTACAGAAAGAAGTTCGGGTATTACCCATTCATGTATCCATCAAAATTTCTACAGGGCACACTAGGCGTAAATTCTTTGGAGACACGTAGGCTTCAAATCCAAATAATGACATTATTAAGGGTATTGCACAGTAGGCTGGATAGTCCAGAACTACTATGTGAAGCGAGCAGGCTTTGCGTGCCAGAGCAGCGCGCTAGATTTCGTAGTGGCAGAGTGCCACTGTTTGCACCGATACCGGCGCGCACGGCGGCGCGACAGCAATCACCAGTCTGCCGCGCACAACGTCATTTCAATTTGTTATGTGTTGCACAGCCACAAATTGATTTATTTGCGGATGGATGGACGGCGATAGAGAGAATGTGCTTAAATTATTGTGAGCAAACGTGAACTCGTTGATGGTAGTTATAGTTGCAATCCCTATCTTTTCGTCCATTGTACTGTTATTTGTTAATGTAAATTTTATTAGACTTGTTAACTTATTTTAATTTTATCCTATTTTAATTGTTAACTAGGTATATCTACTGATAAAATGTAACGCATTGGAGTTGTCTGTAATGTTACTTTTTATATGGAAATAAATAAATAAATAAATAAAGATATTATTCGTCGAGTATCTTGCAGGTTCTTCTTGATACGATGTTACTTATATACCTACCTAACTAACCACCTTAAATATTTAGTTATTATACAGTTTATATCATGTGTAATAAAGTTCGAATCCGTCGGTATTAGAGTCAGTCCACTTTCCAGTGTTAGGGCTAATTTCATGAAGAGTATTTTGACACCAAAATGTTATAAAGCAGTAAGTAAAACAAGAAATTCACGGCGCAGCTACCTACCTACTTAGTTACAAATAAAAAACAACATTTAGGTCGCCGTCTGCATGCACAGAATACTTAGCAATAGGTAGGTAAAGTACATGCTGTAGATGAAGAAGTACCTACTGACACTGGCGCTGGAGAAGTGGGGATGGTGACGAGCGACGGTATTTGCAAAATAGTCACGCCAATTCGTTTCCCGGGCACATCTCACGAATAAGACAGTCCATTTTAACCACTCTTATTTTGTTTATAATCTTTTATGACCGATGAACCGACTGTTTTTTATTTTTCTTTCGTAACACGTTTTAATAGTCGCTACACATTCACGTTGCGCACCGTTTACATTACGACATTGTCTATGTAGGTACCTAATGTTTAACAATCATAATGTTGACGGTGGTCACAACAACTAGTTGTCTCTCGATAAATAATCATTGCTTTGCGACAATTCAATTTTATATCTATTGTACTTACGATGCAATAATTTTATCGAAATAAATGTGCAAACAAAAACTAACCGTAGCGAGAGTGATAGTCAAAGGCGGTCGGGCAAGGTGAGTGAAAACGACTTTTTATGAAGGTGTTTTATGAAGGTAGGTATTAACTAGATGACGAAGTTTCTTATGATAATGTCAATTGTAATTTTCTCTGAGGAATGTTATCAATGAAACAATGCAACAATACCTATGCCCATATAAAATTCATTCCCATTTGTTAAAAAGAAATCATTGTTCTGTGCTCTCTTTCTGCAGTTGGTATACTCACGGATAAATCTAAGTAGTTAAGTATACTTATCATTGTGATTTAAGATAGGTAATGCATTATAACTGCACAAAACTACTTGTCTTCCTAGCATTGTGTGAACGTCACTTAACGATTTCTCGATACTAACACCTCCATCTCCAAGCGAAATTTGTTTTTATAAGCTTATTGCAATTTTATTTATTAGGTTTAAATCCTATGTACCTACCAACATTTTTAGATTTTGTACTTTTAGTTTTACTTACTCTTTTATCCAACTGGAACATCTTCATTCCTCATATCAAACACACGCAAGGATAAAATCAGGTGTGCCGTGTGAGTCGTCCTTATGACCTTTACCTATTGTGCCGACATTTCAAGTTATATCTATTTTTTATACTTACTTATTAATGAACCAAGTCTTTGTTATTTTTGGTACTAGCTAAGTCTGTTTGTAAAGTGACTAGTTAGGTAGGTCCGTGCTAAATATATTATTAAGTATATTAATGAAGCGTTATAGTCATGGAGGGAGACATTTGATTGTGTTAGTGGCAGCTTCGACAAAAGTAGCATATAGGCCGCTAGGTGGCAGTGTGCCCCGAATAGAACAGAATATCAGACTTTTCCTGAAGAATATTCCTGGCTACTCATTATTTTTTTAAATATCATAAACATGCGTCAATCTGATGATAAATCGATCACCGCCTATGGACACCGCCTATGCAACACACAGACTCTAATAAAACTGCTTACACCCTTCTTTTGAAAAGCCCCATGTTATAATTTCAGATGTCTACGTTCATTCAATGGACGTTGAACAACAAAGCAGTTTTCTTCCTAGGAACTTTATCTTTCTGCCTCTTTGTATCAACTGTGGCACTTGCAGTTAATAGAAATGTTAAACCGTATACGGTAGAAGATTACGAACAGGAATCAATCACTGATATGAAGCGTTTGATGACTTCCAATAGTCTCAGCCCTACTGGTGGGGTAAGTTTAATAATACCTTATCATCTTAAATACCTATGTCATAAATAACCTCCCCCCCCCCCCCCCCCTATTTTCCTGTTCCCCCCTATTATTTACAGAATGTATGTAGGTAGGCAACATACCCTAAATAGGTATAGCATTATAACAAACGAGGCAACATGCTGAATATCGCACAATAATGCAAAACTTTTGAATGCTCTGACTCTACCACTCTCTCTGAAATAATATACCTACCTAAGCCCGTTAATTGGATATTATCTTCGGCGGCAATCTGGTTCGTACGGACCAAATTCAAGTGACGGAGAGGTGGACCGCGCGGCCCTTCTTTGACCCTTGTCTAAATCCTTACCCAAATAAGATAGTAAGTAATAGTAGATTGTGCACGGAGAGGATAAAGCACTGTTTTTCTGTCACGGGCGGCATATTGAACACAGAGCGTACCGAAGGACTCTTGTGTACCTAAACAGTCTAAACACCCGAGCGTGCGTTGCGAAGGTGCTTGTGAAGCAAGGTGCTCAAGCCGCCTAAGACGAAAACAGGCTTTATCCGTGAGGTGCATAACCTACTCTATTTTTCATACCTTCTGTGAGACAATAAAACCCAGTACGATATAGAGGTCAGTGCAACGCGCCTTTATTTTTGTAGTCAGTTTAGATGGGCTGTTCGGTATTTGAGTAAATTATTTTGACAAATGCCCGTATTGCCATAAGTAATGTATGGTAGGGTTTTCATACATATTTTGATTTTCCCGATTCAAATCACATTATTGCCCTTGGGAATTTCATACAAAAATCCTGCCCTAGGGATGGAATGACTTGCTTTACAGTAGATCATGCATGGCATGTAATGAGGCATTGTCGAGCTGGTGGTATCAAAATACACACATCAAAAAAGTCTAAGCAACATGGTATTGCGGTATGTATGCGGTATTCGCTCCCAATGGAATTGTAGCAAATCCTTCAGCTGTTGGGTTGTTGTCACTCCGTCCAAGTCCTTCAAAACACGTCTCTGGAGCATGTCCCATGCGTCTGGCGATTGTGCAGGCCAGGGCAATACCCGGATGTTCTCCGTTGCCAAGTATTCACTGGTTCGCCGAGCTGTAGGTATGTGGACGCGCATTGTCATGCATTAACGTAAAATTGGAGCCAAAGGTTTGTGCAAATGGATGGACATAAGGTCTGAGAATATCCTCAACGTAATTTTCAGCGTTCATGTTTCCATTAACAAAAACGAGCTCAGTTCGCTTGTTCTTCATAATGCCCGCCCATACCATAACTGTTGAGCCGCTGTATGGATGAACTTCCTGAACGCACCTGAGTCTTTCAGTATTTCCGGGCCGACGGTACACTCGCACCCTTCTTGTATCAGGCCTAAACCCGAATCGCGACTCATCGGAAAACATAATATTATACCCATTGTTCCTGGCCCATGTTATGCATGCATGTTGCTTAGACTTTTTTGATGTGTATATTTTGATGTAGGTACCATCTATAATTGATTGAGGTGTTGTAGGGTTACACTCTACCAACTCTATATACTTGCCTACTTACTTCGTTCTTTCTTTCAGGTAACTTCTTATCTGCTTCCAAGGCATTCCATACCAAAACATTATAATCTTTCATTAATACCTAATAATGTAAATAAGAACTTTATCGGAAATGTGATAATAACTCTACAGGTTTCAGAACCTACTAAAGAAGTTATCTTGCATTCGAACAAATTAACTATCAACTTTGTTAGTTTGCGAAATAGCGCTAACAATCTCTTTGTAAAATCATGGGATATTACTTCAGATAAAAGAGAATTTCTGTTGATCCAATTGAATGAGGAAATATCGACGGGAATTTACGAGCTTGATATAAAGTTTGCAGGCCGGTTGGATCAAGGAATTATTGGATTCTACGCGAGCAAACTGAAGAATGGCGGGTAATTTATTTATTTTTGTTTGTTTTTCTAATATCAGTAGATACCTACTTACTTAGTATGTAAGTGTAGTCTGAGATATTTTATCAAAAAACGTGTAATTTCGAGCCCTCATTAAATTCAAATCCAGGAAGTTTCAGTGTAGGTAGGGCATTATTAGGTAGGTACCTTTCTACTCACCTTAAGCGCATCCAATAGTTTACCTCTATTAGTTTAATTACTAGGCAAAGTAGCTATAGTACCTATCCCTTCATAATGATCAGACTACACTGACCTTCTTCTGACTTTCTGATTGTAGGAGGGAAGAGGACCCATGAAAGATGTTTTGTGGGAGGACTCGATCGAAGCACGCTCGAAGTGGGGTCTTTTTTATAACCCCTTCGGCTGACCCCTAAATTTTATGTATTTATAGAAGTCATTCTTAGTTCACGATGTGGTCGGCTCACATCGTGAACCAAACAAGCTCAGTAGTAGGTCTAAGGATTGCCGCTGGACCATTCCGATAGGAGTTTAGGGGTTCTCTATCCATCCACAGAAGCTACCCTATCTTGTACAGACCTTAGAATAATAACGGTACAGACCTACTAATAAGGTGTTCCGTGCCTATAAAAAAGCCCCATGCACAAATCATGTGAGGTCAAAACTTTATTTGAATTTACTTGTTATTACTGTAACTGACAATGACGGAATATTCACTTGGCTGGCGTGACAGTGACGGCCGCTTGCCGGAATAGCTGTCACCGCTGTCAGTGTGAGTACTTTGCTTTAGCAGTATTGCCAGCTTAATACTTACTTCGCTGGATTTAGCGTTTTTTAGATTAGGCTGTTACTGTTGGTTAGGTGCCCATCAAAATAATAAAGGGCTTATCGCTAATTCTATCGATAATTTATTTAGTAATACTCTGTTAGGCAAAATATTACTGCGTTAAAAACAAAACCGTCCACATTATTCAGTAGAAAACCAAAGAAATAAAACAATATTCTAGTACTCAAATGAGCATTACAACTAATGGTAGGATAATAATTCAGGGTAGTATTGTTGCATGTTTTTTTTATTATAATGTAGTTTTCAGCAGTTTTGCAGCAAAATAATGTAGATGAACTCAGCGCTCTTTTATATAGAGGGGTGGCAGCACTGTTGTTTTGTTTTGTTTGTTTGTAATTGTGGGCTCGCACTTTCTTCAACCATGGCTTGCACAAAAATTAAAGATTAATTCTTTAATTTTTAATTAATTCTTTAAATAACAGCTAAAGGACTAAAGAAAGCGAATCTCAACTTTGACCATTGTGTGGTTTGTAAAATAAATGTAAATTACCAGCTGGGAGTGATTTGTTTCTATGCGTTTAGCTTGGCAAGCGTATTTTGGTTGGCGCATTTTGCAAAGAAATTGCCAGTGGAGATCATTGTCTACTTTTACCATGGAAACATGTAGTTCACAATCCAGCTTAGTTCCCATGGCTGAAACGAGGGCTTCACATAGTAAGGTCCCGCAAACGACGACCTCTACGACTAACCCCCCATGGAATAACGCTTGGCGATTGTCTCCTTTAGTACAGCCTATTCACTACTACTTAGAGCTACATCCCGATTTTAGCAAGGGAAGTTTCATGGGCACAGTTAGTATAGAAGTGAAAGTGTTAGAAGAACTTTACTGTATTAAGTTAAACACAAAATTCTTAAATATCACTGAAGTTAAAGTGTCTAGTAATGAAGTGAATCTGCCAGTCTCCAAGTTTGCAGAATGCAAAGAAGCAGAGCAGTTGTTGATTCATTTGGAACGTTATATAGGAGAAGGGCTGTATCAAATAGTTATAAACTTTAACGGCATGTTGACTAATGCCATAGTGGGGCTATATTTGTCCCGTTTGGATGATACAAGGTTGGTAGTTTTGTTAAATCCTGTTTTATTTGTCTCATATTTGCTCAATAATAGCAAGTCATTGTAGCAGGTATATGTACCTATATTATGACCATTTAGAAAATATTATAAAGAATAGGTAAGGGAATATAATAAAAAATTTTAATGGATTTATTTGCAGTATGAAAATAATCTAAATAAAAAACAATATAACAATAGTAATCTTAAAATAATGCCCACGCTATCCTAACAAGCTGATGTCAGTGTCCTACCAATATGCTATCAACATTTCCATGAGGTGGATAGAAATTCCGATCCGTACTAGGTATGCTGTGGTTTGGACATGTCAAAATAAATCTATCAGAGCAAATAAAACAGATGAGGTTAACATTGTGGTATTAAACAATAAACATTATTAATTGTTGCTCTGTTTGGTTTCAGAACAATGGTAGCCAGCAAGTTTCAGCCAACATATGCCCGTCAAGCATTCCCATGCTTCGATGAACCAGACTTCAAGGCTTTATTCACCATCACTCTTGCTAAGCCTAAAACTCATGTTGCATTGTCCAATATGAATGTAAGATTTTACAATCAGTACATTTTTATAAGTTTACGTATCTATTGATTTGATATGCGGGGTCTATTTTACAAAGGCTTCCTCATTAGGCTAAATGGCACTCACCCCTTCAAATACATAATAAGAATTTCAGTTATGACAGTTCACGCTGGTTTATGCAAGTATAAGCGATACAGCATTGAGTGGCGAATAAAGCAATCCTGTATACCAAATTTATATTATATAATATATATATTTTTTATATTTGCAGCAAGTAGCAATACTTCCCGATACTAATCCAGACTGGGACAGAGTCACGTTTGCTCCCAGCGTGCCAATGTCGACATATCTGGCAGTATTCGTCATCTGCGACTTTGATTTCAAAGTCGTTGATATAAACACCAATGGTATTGGTGAAAACTTCAAATTGAGATCATTTGCTCAAAAAAATGAAACTCACAAGATAGACTTTGCTCAAGACATTGGAAAGAGAGCTACGGAATTCTACATTAATTATTATCAAGAGCCATTCCCTCTACCAAAGTTAGGTAAGTGCAGCACTTACCCTAAGTGCAGACTTAGAGTACAGACAAAAAACAAATAAAAACTTTCTTATTTCATCCTCACTCAGTGTAAAATTAAATAATGTATATTTATTTCCAGATATGATAGCAATACCAGATTATGTCTCCGGAGCGACAGAACATTGGGGTTTGATCACATACAGAGAGACATCGTTCCTCGTGGATGAAGCAACCGCCTCAGCCAAGAACAAGATCAGTGTTGCCAACACCATTGCGCACGAGTTGGCACACATGTGGTTCGGAAACTTAGGTAAAACAACCTGCATCTATCAGTTTTACGGAATAGTACCTACTATTCAGTAAAACTGAGAGATCATAGAATACTATTTAAGGATACTATGATTTATTCTATACTATAAGGCATAGGCGTTATTCTAGCTAGGACACTAAACTAACCCAAAGTGCAATGTTGTTTGTCAAATGTGACCACTGAACTGTATTTTTATCATCTATCAAGACTATTAATAATTTTGCTCGTAAAGTGCTGAAGCAGATTCAATAAACGATGACATGAAATACATCATTTTATTCTTTTAGTGACAATGAAATGGTGGGATGAAGTTTGGCTGAACGAAGGATTTGCATCTTACATGCAAGTCAAGTCGCTGAACGCTATTGAGCCTTCATGGACTATGGTATTAATTTTGTATTTTGTTTACAATTGCTGTATTTTGGTACCTACCAAAAACAATAGGTGTGAAGATTTGAACTGTAATCCCTTCTTCAGCTTTTTTTTTCATTTTGTACAATTATGCATATAATTCTATTAGATTAACTTATATTTTCAGCTCGACCAATTCCTAACAAGCACCCTGCATTCCGTTCTGGTGACTGATGCGAAACTCTCCAGCCATCCGATAGTTCAAATCGTGAACACACCCGATGAGATCACTGCTATATTCGATGCGATCTCATACAATAAGGTCAGAAAATAAATATAATAGTATGCATACATGTCACGCACCATATCTGTCCACTGCTGATTATGGACCTCAATTTCTCTGTGAGAAGGTTCAGGATCTATCATGGAATCTGGATTGAATATGCTCATTATATTTTGAATTTTCCTTAATTTGAAAACAAGTGATAATTACCTACATCTATTTTTACAAACTTGTGTGTTATATCTTAGGGTTGGGCTCATCACAATACAATATACAAGCGAAAGTTATCCTGATGAATTGAAGTGTTATATTATTCATATTTATTACAGGGAGCTTCCGTACTACGCATGTTGGAAGGATTCATTGGGGAAGAGAACTTCCGGAAGGGTGTGTCTGACTATCTCAAGGTGAATCGGTTCGGGAACACCATCACCCAGCAGTTGCTTGACTCGCTTGAGCCATACTTTACAGAGGCAAGCCCGAGCGCGAATCTAACGTAAGTACACACATCAAAAAAGTCTAAGCAACATACTGTACTAATTTCTGGATCTTTTCTGGTTCGCCGAGCTGTATGTGGACGCGCATTGTCATGCATTAACGTAAAATCGGAGCCAAAGGTTTGTGCAAACGGATGGACATAAGGTCTGAGAATATCCTCAACGTAATTTTCAGCGTTCATGTTTACATTTACAAAAACGAGCTCAGTTCGCCTGTAATCATAATACCCGCCCATACCATAACTGTTGAGCCGCTGTATGGATGAACTTCCTGAACGCACCTGAGCCTTTCAGTATTTCCGGGCCGACGGTACACTCGCACCCTTCTTGTATCAGGCCTAAACCCGAATCGCGACTCATCGGAAAACATAATTTTATCCCATTGTTCCTGGGTCCATGTTATGCATGCATGTTGCTTAGACTTTTTTTATGTGTATAGTTTGTTCCTTTTTTGATTGTCAACCTTTTTAATGACGGATAAAGAAGTAACGCGTCACGAGCACAAATCCTGACTCCGTACAAGGATTCCCCGTATATCTACGTAATCAGAAGCTATGCAGACAATGGACCATTCCTAGTTCCTACTAACACCTCGACTGAGAGAAAACACGGTAAATTAGTAATATTGGTGGAATAGTGATCATTTTCTCCAAAACTCCCAGGAAGTCTCAGTAAAGCATCCACCGCTTTACTGAATCGCGACGATGAATGCACTTACTGGCTAAATGCAAAACTCGTACGAAGCCAAAACAAAAAAAAGAGGGTTTTTCTTAAATTTCTCGCTAAATAGATGGCTAATAATTTAATTATGACTTACTTTAATTGCAGCTATATAATGGACACGTGGACTAGGCAAATGGGATATCCGGTACTAAACGTGATGCCGACACACGATGAACCCAACACCTATGAGATCACTCAGTCCAGATTCCTTCTGGACCCTGACGTGATTCCGACTAACGATTCTCCTTATTAGTAAGTATATTTTAAAAAGTGTTTTTTTTTTGTAGTATTAGATATCTTTTGCCCAGTATTTGGACCATTTAGACCATTTATGCAGGGGTAAGCGTGCGTGTGTGCGTGCATGCGTGCGTGCGTGCGTGCGTGCATAGATATAATTTTCGTTTATGCTTCTGTTTACATTTTAGCTACCGGTGGTTTATTCCCGTCACGTATAAGACGAATACGCGATCAAACCAAAACGTGCTGTGGTTCTCAGATAAAGTTGAGAGTGGTAAGTAGGTACTCATTCATTAAACTAGTATGACATTGCGCGACGATCAGATAGGTGTGCATAGAACCTGATTCCTAACTAGAACTCCCTGTATCTAGGGAACACGGATCTACGAAGAACAATAATTGTCAAACATTCCTAATTTAATTCATTTCATTTTGACGTGCATTTAATACTCCGTGGCATTTCAATGTAATATACCAATGGCAACACTGGTTAACCGTCATCGCTTCGCACCCATTTGTGACATTTTTACATCGTTATTTTGAGTGACGGACTAAGTTATAATCATCCGGCATACAAAAAAACAACAAAAACTACGGCTTTGAGCTGAAACGCCCCCATTTTATTTCAGTCAAATTAACCCTCCAGCCGGATGATAGTTGGCTGAAGATAAACAATAACCAAGTCGGCTATTACCGGGTTAACTACACACCCGAAATGTGGGAGAAACTGACGCGGGAGCTGAAATCTACGGGATGTCGGGTAACCTTTTTACCTTGTTGAAATAAACAATAATTATGCCTGTAACTGTCCCACTGCTGGGCAAAGGCCTCACCTCACTTTCGGGAGGAGGATTAGGACATAATCGACCACGGGGGCTTAGTCCGGGTTGGTGGATAACATGCCTCCTAAATAATTATCGGGCATGTTGGTTTCCTCACGATGTTTTCCTTTACCGAAAAGCGAGTGTTAAATTACGTACCTACATTTATCAAAAAACATATTGGTACGTGCCCGCACTGGGATTTGAACTCGCCACCTCCGCTTTTCACCTAGCCCACTAGGCTACCACCGCTTGATTTTACCTTGTTTACCTTTCCCTTATTTGTTTACCTCTTTATCGGCAGTCGTGTAATATTAAAAAAAAAATTGAAATATAACTGGTTGAATGCACGCGAAATAAAAAAAAACTAAGCAAGAAAAAAAATGTTTTCAGCTGACAATATCGGACCGGGCGCACCTTCTAGACGACGCGTTCGCGTTGGCGGAGGCGGGCGCGGTGCCGTACCCGCTGGCTCTGAACCTCAGCTCCTACCTCAGCCGCGAGCGCGCCTACGTGCCGTGGGAGACCGCCAGGGGCATATTCTCCGACTTGGCCAGGCGACTGCGCAACTCTCCGGCCTATATTCTCTTGCAGGTACGTATTCAAAGGTAGAGATCGTTTTAAGCGAGAACACCGCCTGTTGTACCTTTTTTTAAGTTTGTCCTTGCTGTGTTCTATATATTTTAGTGTCAATAAAGAGTTGTCAAAACTTCAAAAGGTATCAAAAGAGTCGCAGGCAACCCGTGGATTCAAGTGGCAAATTGTCGTTTAGTGGGAGGTCTATGTTCAGCAGTGGACGCCTTCAGGATGATGATGATGATGATGAAAGAGTTATCTATTGTATATTAGAATGTAACGTAAGTTACATTGAAGTTGACGGACGCTATGAAGATATATACAGCGCCCCTAGCGGCGCTAACTGGTAAACTAGTTTCGCAAACGCGCCGCTGTTTGTACATAATATCTTCCAAAGTGACCGTTTGCGCGAGGAATGAATTTTATTTTAATTTATTTACAGACATATGTGCAGAGTTTAATCCGGCCTGTGTATGATAAACAAAGTTGGGACGAACAGAAAGGCCTCCCTGTGATTGACAGGTAAATACTGTTCGCAACAAAAAAAAAAAAAACAAAATATATAGGTACCTACATATAAATAAGTCCAATATCAGGGTTTGAATAGTTTCAACCAAACGCAATCTCCCACTGACCTCTATTTAACTATTAACCTATCTATACGCGCTGGTTGGAACATTTTTTTACTATCTCTTACTATTTTTTTGCAATCACATACTGACTGGCCTAATCTGTTTGGAGGTTATTGCGTACGAACATACTATCGCTGGGCGCCCGGTTCGGTTTGCCCGACGCGGCTTCCCACATCGACCGCTTGTTCCTCCCGTGGCTCCGCAGCCGCCTCGCCGCCAACGCCACCGCCATCGAGCCGGACTTGCGTGATATCGTCTACTACTATGGTGAGAAAGAACAAAAAAACCAGCCAAGTGCGTCTCGGAATCTATAAAATTCTATAAAACGGCAAATTATCTAGAAAAACCGCAAAAGAATCAAGCCGCTACAGGCAGTTAAATCCGCTGAATTATTTGTTTTATTCTGTTTTTTCACCGTCTAACTATCACGGTTCATTGGATACAGCCTGGTGACAGACGGACAGACTACTAATAAAAGATATTCGCTTTTGTCCGCGGCTCCATCTGCGTTTTATATAAACAAACTAAATTCTCAATTCAGCGATGTTGGTAGATAATATATCTATGGACCCGTCATGATTTGTTTTTCATTTCGTTTCTCCTTGCAATTTATTGACAGGTATGTCGTCAGCATCTCAAGCAGATTGGGACAAGCTATGGGAGATCTATCAGAAGGAAACGGATGCTCAAGAGCAAGCGAAGATCAGGAGCGCTTTAGCCGCTCCCCGTGACGTCAATATTTTAAACAGGTTTCTTTTTCTTTGCCACATTTTGCAGCTATATTGAAACCTTAGGACATTGAGTATGCATATCCCTTCCTTCACTGAGAATGTTAACGGATATCTACATGATATTAATCTGATAAAATCGGGTTGTACAGTTGACAGCTGTCACTCAGTTTTAACAGCTGGGGCAGGGAGAGAGACAGAGGGAGAGAAAGAGAGATAGAGTGCGAGGGAAAGAGATAGATATAGAAGGAGAGGAAGCTTTTTCCCATAGAAACAAAGACAGGACAACGTCTGTCGGGTCAGCTAGTATAATATAAATTTCAAATAATGTATTAAAGGTACTTCCAAAGTTAGACCTTATATTACATAAATAAGGTGCAAATTCCTTGTTACTTAAGACTAATAGTTGTAATTTTCCAGATATCTGGCCCTAGCGGTGGACGAGACGAAGGTCCGCGGCCAAGACTACCTGTCGGTGCTGCAGCAGGTGGGCGCCGCCCCCGGCCCGGCGCTGGCGTGGGACGACGCGCGGCGCCGCTGGCCGCAGCTGGTCGAGCGGTTCACTCTCAACAGTCGCTACCTCGGCAACCTCATACCGGCCCTCACTAGCGGGTTCAACACGGAAACCAGGTTGAAAGAGGTTAGAACTCGCTGGTTTAGTTACTTAGCTGCAAGGTTTTTTTATTACTCGCTGTTTTAGTTACCTAACTGAAAGGTTAACTCGCTGGTTTAGTTACTTAGCTGGAAGGTTTTTGTTACTAATTAACCGTTTTAGTTACTTAGCTGGAAGATGTTTTATTACTATATCACTGTTTTAGTTACTTAGCTGGAGGGCATTCTTATTACATACTTACCTACTTTTATTTACCTACTTTTAGTTGATCGAATCAGGTGTTTTTTACTTTGCGGAAATCCATAATTCTAAACGATTTAACAAATTTTAGTTAAGTGTGGATGGATGGATCGAATCGTCTAAAGGTCAACGTCATACGCGATGGGATTTTGTCTCTCCATCGAACGCACGTGTTGGTTTTTTTGTCTGGGTTTCTCAACAAGTCTTACACAGGGTAACAGTTCAGCACAATGGGAAAAATCCAAGTAAGTCACACTGCGATGTTTGAGGTCGGAAACTCGCCAAATCTTACAGGTCTACTTTGAATCTATTCCCGTTTTTTTTCTGTCTAATGTCCGGTCCACATTAAGTCCAACGCTGGAATCCCACTCGAACCATGAGAACCGGTACTGGAACAGACTGGACTGGTCTAGTAACTAGACGGTCTAGTTACCGTCTAGTAACTGGACGGTCTAGTTACCGTCTAGTAACTAGACGGTCTAGTTACCGTCTAGTTACTAGACGGTCTAGTTACCGTCTGGTTACTAGACGGCTATGGCCAGCGTACATATTCCTACTACACCAAGACTACTGGCTATACCTACACTACCAGAAACTAGTTGATTCAAGTGTCTCATTTGTTCTTAGATGCAAGATTTCTTCAGCCAGTACCCGGAGGCGGGCGCGGGCGAGCGAGCGAGACAGCGCGCTCTAGAAACCGTTCGCAACAACATCAAGTGGAGCGCCAACTATGAGAGCGTGATAACGACGTGGCTGGAAAATCATCAACGAGGCAAAACGGTTGACGTTGACAATGTTGATGTCTCAACCAAGACTTAGGCGGACTGTCGACCATGCAGCATCGGTTACGTCTTAGCTAGTCAGTGATCGATCGTACAACAGGCAGTGATACATGTAAACTTTCTTTTATGTTTTTTTTGCTGAGCGAGTTTAATATTTTTTTGTAACACTACTTTATATTATAAGTACATATAATTATTTTTGTTAAAAATATAAAACTGTCACAAAATACATGCATTTTTAGTAAACGAACTAATGAATTCGTATTGGAATTTAAAAATTGGCAACTATATTGCCTTTATTAAAATTGCTTTATTAGTTTATATTCAAAGGGACTGGTGAAGGAATTGTAGAGACTTTTTAAATCTTATTCATGAACCTAGATCTAAACATACAGTTTCTTGGTCGTGTAAATATATTATAATTGTGTTTTCAACTAATATAATCTATCGCAACAATCGCAAGCTAACATCTAATAAGAATTTCTACATTTTAATCTTGTTTGTTGTTGCCCAATACTGCATAGTAGCTGTAGGCTGCACGTACAATCTGTAAAGAGATGAGACAATATAAAAATATGTTGTCTATACTTCTATACCAATATTATGAGAGAGATGAGACAATATAAAAATATGTTGTCTATACTTCTATACCAATATTATGAGAGAGATGAGACAATATAAAAATCTGTTGTCTATACTTCTATACCAATATTATGAAGTGGAAAGATTTGATTGTTTGTTTTCATTGAGCATGCTCTAAAACTACATAACCGATTTTATAAATTCTTTAATTGTTGGGAAGCTACACTATCCCCGACTGACATAGGCTACATTTTACTCCCGTAAAAATTAACGATTCCCGCGGGATAGTAGTTAACGCGGATGAAACCGCGAAGCGCTTCTGGTAATAAATAAATGTGTTGTAAAACGCATACGCTAGCGCTCGGCCACAATCTAACCCCCGGCTCCACTCAACGTCACTTGCCTGTTTTGGTACCGTTGGTTGGCAAAATGTCTTCCACTCGGTTATTCCTTGACAATAATCCTCGTACGAATGAAACAAACTATCTGTCAGCTCAGGGTACCTCACGACGTACCTTGAGGATTCCTCGAAGCAGCTTCTCTACTATCATTTGGTGTTAAAATGGAGTACCGAGGAACCTCTAAAGTTCAACTAACGATACCAAATATGAGGAACTTTTGTGGGAAGTTTCGAGGTCCCGCAGCGAAGGCCGAGTGAAATTTGGAGGTAACGACTAACGATACGGGGGTAAGTATATATATTATGATGATGAAAGAAACAAATACCTGAATAAACGACGGCAAGTCCACAGTATTCAACGGTCCGGCATGCAGTCTCCTCGGTCTCATCATCCCGAAACCAAGCATCGTGACCTCGCGGCGTATCTTCGGGCTAAGCGCCCAGATCGCAGCGCCGAATGGACCTTGCCCGGCCGTTATTGCACTCTACAAAAACATTATATCACGTTATTACATTATGGAAAACAATCGCTCGCTGACCCCGTGACTTATGTCACTAACTCGTACTGCTTTTCTGTGAGAACGCGTCACGATCACATGCCTAGATCTTGACATGGGGTTCCTGTGCTTTAGAGAATAGGCGAAGACTATGCCATGCAAATACGGGAAGACCTGCCTCGGCTGATCGCCTGCGTGAATGGAACCCGCAAATTCATTCTACGCTGTCGGTTCGTCGCCATCCGACATGTTATGATACTCACATTTAATGGTCCGATAGCTTTTTCCATTTGCTGCGCTTCCATAGGCACCAACAAGTTAGTATGTGCTTAATAAGTATTTAAAAAAAGAAGAATTAGTAGGTAAGTACCTGATTGTAGACCGCGTCGCCGTAACTGCAGTAGATGTAGAGTTGAGTTAGAGTAGCGCACATATACTGAAGCAAGGGCACCAGCTGCATGACACCCAATTGCTCCTAAAAGACATTTTATCCACAATAATGCATTTGAAATTAATTTGTGATAATACCCACCCCCACCTCAGCCGTCACTGTTTATAATCGGAGAGAATTACTAGGCACCAATTTACTCGCTTATTTCTAAAACTATCACAACTACCTCTACTCGTAAATAGAAACACGGCAAGACTTCGATAAGCTAGTAGATACAGCTCACAAAGTCAACTATGATCAGCCACGTGCTGGATTGAAATAGTAGTTTGTTAAACAAGGGACGAAAACGAGTCATTCATCCTCGATGTGTAAGGACCGCTAAGCTGAGCTTATAATTATTATTTTAACACACTTTTCGAGCATGAGATGTGAAAAAGATCTTACCGTTTTGAGCCGGACCGCTACAGTACACAAAGTAAGAGTCGCCGAGAAAAAATAGAACCCGAGAATATTTTTCAGCAAACCGTCGAGATCATTTATCAAACTGAAAAAGATAAAATGGATGAGAAATTGTGCGTAGTAGGTAGGTACCTATTAATAATACATCTATTATTGCATGATGCATCATCAATATTTTCGATGTCTACGTTACCTAACGAGTTGAACATGGACACGATGACATTTTATAATCCTGAAATGAGCTCTTATGTCCCTTTTTTTGGAGAGAACGCACATCTTGCCGCGGCCTCCTATTCGCCCACTCTGATAGGCCAAAGAGGAGAAGTTACCGCAAACAAATATCATAACGCCAATGACAGTAGAATCAAAGGCTATATGGACACAAACGCAGTAAATAGCAGCCACGGCCTCACAAATAACAGTCACAACGTAGCATGAGAAGTGAGCGGCGTCACACGGCTTCCAGATCGGTAGAATATGCGGATACCCTTCTAAATCTATCCCTTGCATGAGCCGAAATGAATATTCAATGAACGGCGACAAAATGAAGATGACTCCGGTGAAGCAGTAAATCCGGAAAAGCAGCGTCGACGTCGACATAAACTTGTTCGTGTATTTTTTTATGAAGTCTGGCACGTGACCATTCTCATCTTCGTCGTCCGATTGATACTCTGCAATAGAGAGCTCTTCATCTCGCTTTAGCTGCCCGGCTTCTAGTTGTGCCATGTTGTCTAATAGACGAAGCCAGAGCTCGAATCGCCTCCCCAGGGAAAATAATTTCAGAATACCCATTCCGCAAAAAGATATCACGCTGAAGCATTTGAAGAGACGATCTGGTTCGCTCTTAGACATAACGAGTTCTATGAGTTGAAATGCGTAACTGATGAAATAGCAGAATATGGCGAATTTAGCTAGAGCCTGTTTGCCGTAACTTTTGTTTCCCTGCCATAGTCCTATGTAGCGAACATTGAAAAATATGGTGGAAACTAGCGATTCACGCTTTGAAACAGCCATGGTCCGAGTCCCGATAAAAAGTGAGCTGCCTTATCAGGTTGGTAAGCAAGCACATAATACTCGTAGCTTCAATCACAATTTGAAAGCAATTTTTAAAATTGGTATTTGAAAACAAAGAAGTAATAATTGGTGCCTACTTAATTAGGTACCTACCTATTCTTAAATTAGCAATACTTTATGTTGCAGGGAAAGTATAAAATCGAGTATTTCTTTCTAATGTACACTTATAATACTTAGGTATGTACCTAAAGGGAAATATTTTTCAACAACAAACGTGAATTCCCAAAAACATTGTGATAAATTATAATTATTATGTAGGTACGCATTAATTTTTTTATATTACTAAATAGGGTAACGAACCTGAGTCATTGTTGCCTACTCATTCTTTACTCGATGTTTTGCCTCACATGCGTAGCGAGTGTGGCACATAGAATCGAGTATGAGTGAGTCGTTTGAGACCCGCGTAAAACACACAATTTTTAACACCGAGATTGCGAGAAATATAATAAGTAGGTATACAATTAAAAAAGCTAAGAATATATCACAAATAGTCACGCTCAGTTTCAAATAAATAAATAATCAAATTCAATCTTAAACCAATTTGCATTGTTGTCAAAATTCTATACACATTACACACCTACAGATTATAGGCGCCAATTACAAACGTTTTAAATTTATTCTAACGTTCGCAAACACACACGTACACACACATAGCATACATCCTATGATCGCCAAACATGTAGACGAGAATTACACTTTCATTTCAAAAAGTACTAAACTGTTTAGGCTTCGCACGGTTTGTAGTAGTTTGTACATTAAGATACTCTTCTTTTATTCTAAGTAATTATGTCAAAATGGAAAAATGAAAAGTCGTATCTTCAGCCTGTTGATAATAGCGAGTACCTAATAATTAAAAAAAAACTACTTTCACTCCCTTGTGCCCAACAACCTCGTTTGTTCACGCTAAGCTGAGCTAATCTGACACACTGTTTGAGCTTGAGGTGCGAAAAATATATTATGTGGCGTTTTTCAAAGAAACATAATGCTATAATAACATACAATAGGCAAATGAGGTACCAATTTTCACATACTTTACTATTACTTACTTCATTAATTATGTCATGACTATTGGAATCCGAAATAGACAAAATATTTGATTACCTAACTAAGTAAGTAAAAAGTTCGTAAGTCCAATTAGATAACGAAATAGGTGAGTGAGGTCAGCAAGCGCGTGGTGCGTGGAATACCAAGATACGCTTCTACAATTAATTTGTACAGAAGTTTTTATTTCCATTCCACTAAGCAATAACATCATTCAGAATGGAATTAAAATCGCTGGACAGCGGAGCAGATAAAACTAAATAAATAACCTGACTATGAAGGGTTTAATAATCAACACGAAAGAGTTCCAATGGGAGTTTTGGCGGGAATCCGATAGTGAGACGTTGTTGGTTTTATATTATTTTCTCAAACTTGTGTTTCTTCGAGTGTTAATGTGTAATATTGGTGGAATATTAATCATTAAGTGTTCGTTAACGTGCACGAGTGTAGGCAAATGATATAAACTCAAAAAGCGTGTCAATTCGCATTTTTTCCAAAACTCCCAGGAAGTTTCAGTAGAGCATCCACTACTTTACTGAATCGTGACTGACGATGTAAATAATTGACTAAACTACTTGACCACGATTGCTTTAATACTTCTGTGACTTTCTTAATGTGAAATAAAGAAATACTACTTAAAATAAAATACTTGACACTGGATATATGCACAAACCGTGCGAAGCCATAACTAAATAAATAAAGAGTTCCAATGAGAGTTCCAAGAGTTCAATGTTCGAATTCCTTTATGTACGTTTTTTTTTTAATTTACCGCAACATCATGAAGCTAACCAGCTACCTACCTATTTAGACGCCTTTTCAAAGTGCAAAAGAACTGCCCACCCTTTCCATGTTTTCCATTTTGTTGCGAAACAATCAGTTTCGTCCCTATTGGCACGATAGTGGGCACCTGTTTATATTCTCACAGTAATTATCTGCACATACGCACTCCGCGGCTACTCTCATTTTATTATCATATCCGCTAGCTTAAATCAAAAATATGAACCTAATATCTGTGTAGTGCCTATTGAGGCCCAATTAGCGAATTTAGTATATCTTTAAAGATATAAATAAATAAGTAACAATTACAGCCTATATATAAAAGTAGGTAATATGTTTAGCGGCTAATAGGTACCTACGTGACGAACCATTGTAGATCTTGTGTATCTATTATATCCTATCTATTGTAATTACCTATGTGTATCTAGCAAACCTTACCTAAGTACCTACCTACCGAATTGTTTTTTTTTTGTATAATTTACCAATAAATAAGTTACCAATAGATAATTTACCAATAGATAAATTAGTTAATAAAAGCATGGCAGTGATTGTGCGTATTAATTTTTATTTACATTGAATATTGTAATTATAATATTACGAGTATAAGTAAGTAGGTAGGTATATCTACTTATCAATCTTATCCATTGACATAAACGATTTCGAGTTGAGAAGCCTAGTTTATTGATCTCTGTATCTACAAGCACAGACTAGGTAGAGAGCTAGCTAAAGTCGCTATCCTCACCTATTCTACAAGATTTAGTTATGACTGGCTGGTAAAATCATTAGTTAAAAAGGAAAGCTTATGTAATGGCGTATTTTTACCACTATCTCACCATACATCATTCAAAGGTAGAGACACGCACTTAGAATGGGGCTAAAGAAAGTTCCTATACATTCTATTCGTCAGGTGATGCTTACATACAGAGATCGATATCATTTTTCGCGAGGGTTCACCATGACGCTTGCCAGCTGACTGAGCGGCCAGAGGCGTCTCCGTAGTCAGAACTGTCCCAGCCTCCACCGCCAGCCGAATAACCTCCAGAATTGCCACCGAAATAGGCACCGTAGCCTCCACCACCACTGCTATCTCCCCAGGAACCTACCAAAAATTCAAATTAATAAGTCAGCCTGTAGCTGTCCCACTGCTGGGTAAAGGAATCCGTTGGAGCACTGCAGTTTACGTGCGTTTCACTTTGCAGTCCAACTTCCAGACAGATGGTAACTGGAAAGGCCACTTGACGAGTCTAATTATTTTCTTTTGAAATGTAGGTACTATTGCATCATTTGCACCCCAATGTTAATTCGACTCATTGATAAATTAAACTGTAGATCTTATCTGATGTTGTAATTGTTGACGTGTCGACTGTTGAAGGTAGGTATAGATAGGTACCAATATCTAAACATGATAAATGTTACACGAACCTGAAGAGCCTCCACTTCTCGCGCTCAGCCCAGAGCCTCCCCATCCGGACCCGCTGGATCCTCCGAAGCTTCGACCCAAGCCGCCGGAGCCGCCCGAGTTCCAGCCGCCACCGCCTGACCTGGCCGCGACGATTGAAGGCCCTCCGCCGCCACCATAGGCACCACCGTAGCCGCCGCTGCTGCCATAGCCGCCGCTGCTGCCATAGCCGCTGCTGCTGCCATAGCCGCCGCTGTTGCCGTATCCGCTGCTACGACCCTGCCAGCCTGCGCCTCCTGGTATAAATAATACATGTAAGTATACACTTATAAGTATTTACTACAAGGAACTTAAGAGCCAAGTAGTGATACAATATCCGATATAGTGTGTATCACGCATATGGATCTTTAATAAGTAGGTACCTGGAGAGCGAGCAATTCGAGCTGCTAGGGTGTTCGTCGCTACTACGACGAGCGCTAAGAACAATGTTGCCTTAAACTGAAAAAAAAAATACAGCAACTTGAGAATAAAGTTATAATAGTACATTTATAGATGCATAACATATTGGAAATAAAAGTTCTTAAACTTTCGAGAACAGAAAACATAATTAACTAGCTCAAAACGACCATCCCGTCCGTCTTCTCGTGAACACGGTCGATTTAACTCAGCCGAAACGTCAACCCGTTTATAGCTAGTTTTTATTATAAATGTAGTCAAGAATAAGGTGTCACTTTTTGACAATCCATAATAAAAAAAGTAGTTTTGATTTCGTCAAAATAATTTACACAATATATTATTGATGTTACGACTTTTAAACTGTAGTTATGGTTTACAATCTAGCACTTTTAAGTTATGCTCATAGGTACAAAACGATCCACTTACCATCTTTGGGTGATCTCGATTGATAAAACCTCAGCATTTTGCGGGAATTTATACTCCAACTGTACCATACAACTGGTTTTTTTCGAAGATTTACAATTCAAAAGACATCCAGACACAATAGGATGAACCATCATCCGGGTACCTACCTAATCACGCTCGGCGCATTACTTTAATGTGTTGCTCATTAGTGTTATTAGTTTATCAATGTCAAATTATTATGTGGGTTTATGAGAGGACAATGATAATCTCTTGTTAGTAACGTGTCAAAATTATGGCATTAGAACACACTGCATTGGAATCATATTTTTTGTCGAAATACTTACGTGTAGGTAGGACGTTGGGAATTTCCAAAGACGACTCAAGAAGATTGCCTCTTTGTCACGTGGGTATGGTGGTGACATATGGTACAAATTGATGAAAGAAAATAATCTCTTTAAGAACCAATTGAGTTCGCAAATTGCCGTTGCTGCCCGGCAATGTAGCATCCTTGGCAGCATCGTTTGATGCGATCAATTTATCAATTTACATACAATAGAGAGATTCCGTTTGGCCTCGCTTAGAGTGCGAATATATTGACCTGTAAGCGGATCGTTGGTATAAATCGTAATGGCTAAACTCTTCATCATTCAATCGACATTTTAGTAATTAGCCAAATGTCACATTGAAAACCATATGATAAAGATGTGTGTTAGCGGTCTAAGAGCTGAAATTTACTTAGGAACTACCTAGTAGCTGATATCCATTGGCAAGTATACTGGTTTATAAATCTTTATCCACTTGGTACTGCGTGGTAGCTCCCGAAACTGACTCTACCACGGGTCGAAATGCATCAACTTGTGAACAATCGACAAATATATCGACGGTAACTTTTTGGAATAATAAGGTGCACCTAGGCAAGGATTACTCATAGTACCTAGACCTAGGAAATTAATTACCGAAAATGTCTTCTATTATCGATTTTAAAAACCACCGTCTACGAAATCCCGGAAAACGGCCCATTGATGTTTCTTACAAAAACCGGTCAATAAGTTTGAGTTCAATGCACTAGACTTAGTCCGATCTAGATTATAGAAAGGTAGGTCGGTTATCTGATAATCTGATAAACATCATGGACCTATTATATTTATTACTGAAACTAAATGTACCTACCTACTCTATCTTGATTTATGTAGGTATTTTGATTAATATTTTATCAAAATATTTCAATTTCGACTCAATTAAAAAATATCTAAAATATGTTATCCAGTGGCACCAAGAAAAGGTATCATTATTATCTACAGCTTAGGCGCAGCTAGTACTAGTAATAGTAGGAAATGTCATTGAAGGTATTATATTGCATTTTACCGAACTTATGGAGGTTCTAATGCCTCCTGTAGGTACGTTTTTTGTGTATGTTATTGCGTTTTACCTTTGTTACTGTTGTCTTTTGTGTATTATGCTGTTGTTAATGTTTTGTTATGTTGTGTATGTTACCCGATCTACGGGATTAATAAACTGATTATGCTTTTTGTCTTATTAGAAAGCTAGAATACCCCCTGGTTTTCTCAGCATTTTAAGAAATGTAATTATAGCCGCTTTGGTTCAAAGACTTTAAAATTACTTTGCCCATAAATGTATTTATTAGCAATTAATGGATGTATACCCATTGCGTCACAGACGGGTCATTAATCGTCATTAGAAATCTTTGGTAGGTACATTTAATTCCTTTTATCTGTGTGATATGGAACGTAAACAGTCGTGTAGGAAATGTACCATTTTGTGCACGTTTCGACATAATGTTATTAATCAATTGCTTCACGTGTTACCTATGTCATCAGTTAAAGGTTAAGTTCATATTATTAAACGGTTTTTGGTAATATTATGGTCAATTGACGATTATTCTCAAAAATGTGCAATTTCACAGAGATACATAATATATTACCTACTTAGTTATTTTTTTGAATCCCAACACATTTTACTATAATTAATTTGTACTTTTTGTATATAAAATGATGCCAAACACTATAAATCTACTCAGTTACTGAGAAGTTCCTTTGTTTAACTTCTATCGAAAATATGATCAGCTCGCTCTTTGGGAATGCATGCAAAATAGTATTATAAATCTCGCTTTTTAATAGGTGTTTGTTAGAATGCATGAGATACCTATTTCCCATAATGCAAAGGTCAGTTGGTAAATGTTATAATGATTTTTCGTAGCTTCTGTAGCTACGGAGCTTGTGTAGCGCCAACAGTAGCGCGTCACACTTCAGTTGCATTAGATGCAGTCCGCTTAGTGGGTATGTGCCTTAATATTCTTTCGCACTTGCGTATTTAACTAACCATGATTTCAGTACCTAGTGCATATCACGTCAACTGTTATAGCGGCGTGCAAACCGTATCTGTCGGTTTATGAATTCAATTTTTATTAACTACATATTAGTCAACTGGTGAGTTTGTGTGTGTGTCTGTTCCCGTTAATTACTCCACCAATGCCCACCATATCCCAATAAAGTAAGCCTAATTAATCCTGAAACGTTTACACTGAGGCTATATCTTACGTTGTACAAGTATTTCTTGTGTACGGTACAAATTCGTTATTAATTCTAGAATTCGTTTAAGTATCAGGCTTTTGTTATTATGTACTTAATCCCAAAACGGAGAATTCTATCGTTGTATAGTCGAATCGTTTTTACCTACTAAACAGGATACTTAATCCTATCCAAATTTAAGAAATGGCGGTGGTTGAAGTAATACACAGCACGTATACTTACTTACTACCAACATTGCTTAGCATCCGCTTATCTAGTATCTACCGTCTGTGTTATAATTATTAATTACCTCACAATAAAATTACTTTAAATTATGTTCCCAAAAATATATTAGGTAGGTCAAAATTAAGTACAATTATATACTTACTTTGAAATATACTGTTCATACTATACTTATAACTATTACCTAATTGATATTGCGAAATAAGGTTTTAAAGGTCAGAGTTAAAGGCCATTCATAAAATATAATAATGAAAAAAAAAAATAACACGCCCGCTAAGAGGCACCTTCATAATTATATATTACCTACGTGTTATTTTGGTTATCTATACCTACTGTATATTATACTATTTATAATATTATAAAGAGGAAAAGTTTGCTTGTTTGTTTACATTGAATAGGCTCGCAAACTACTGAACCGATTTAAAAAATTCTAAAATTTGAAATGAAAAATTTTTAATTTTTAAACAGTACGGGACAAAAAGTAGCTTAAGTCACCCGGGGATAGTGTAGTTTCCCAAATTAATGAAAATAGACTACAGTATCCCCGGGTGACATAGGCTACTTTTTATCCCATAAAAACTAACAGTTCCCGTGGGATAGATAGTATGTATTTAACGCGGGTGAAACCGCAAAGTGCTTCTAGTTTCGTATAAAGCATGAGAATTTAAATTTTACTATACCACCGTTTTGCCGCTGCTCTGCCGACCACAGCGACTCTGAATTTATTCTCAGTGTTTGATCACTGTTTGTATATTAGTTATTGTGTGGCGCGCCACCTTCCGTTTTTATTATAGTGATATTTTTGCTGTAAAATAAATTTTTGTATATTAAATAACCGCCTAGTGCGGTAATGTTCACTGTGGTCCAATCCTACGAGGGCGCACAAACATTTAACATGTACCTATTTATCTGTCTGACTCTTTACCATTATCAAAAAACGAATAAAGCGGCGCGTTCATCCATTACTCACCTAAATGTTAAGTGATTTCATTATCATTATTAACGTAATTTACGCACATGTTTGTGATCCAAGCCTGTACAGTAAAAATAAATGTAAATGTATAGCATAAAAGGCAAAACTATGTATTATATTTTCCAAATTTTCACTCTCAATTTTGTGGGGTTTCGCGAGTGACACTTATAAGGAATTCAAACAACGATTGCTCTAAAAGCAACCTTCATTCAGCCCAATGTGTTTTTTTTTTGCAAGGTGTCTTTAAAAGGTTCTTTTAATGGTTAGGCCTACCAAACTATATAGTTTAGGGTCGCAGCAAAGCCAAAAAAAAAACGGACGATCGACAGTCGACACGTTTGGCGGCCACCAGCGCTCTGCATACACAAGTGTGATAGGGACTCGTAGAGGTGACTTCGCCATTCGCGTCTACGTGACAGCGGCGATGATCGCTCGACTATCGCCATCTGATACCCATTGTATATAATTCTTTGCAAATACGATTTCATCCTTCAGTCTTCCGCGGCCTGGCGGACGCGAATATTCAACAAGTTAATGCAAACACATCTGTTTTATCAAAACTGTTTTTTTTTACGTTGGTTCAGTTATTTGGATAATCAGTGTAGAACTGGTGAGTTTTTTTTTTTAATTTTACTTCGTGCAGTTTATGTCATCACTTTTTAATTATGGAAGTGGTTAAATCGAGATGCTAAATAAAATCTAAGTGTATAAACATAAGTTGAATAATTCGCGGCAAAATAAGATTTTTTTTTTGGATGGTAAAAAAAAAACAATTCATAACATAATGATTATATTTATCGCAATTTACACTTCAAACTTCAGTAGGTATCCCTACTGAAACCTACATATTACAGTACCTAATTATTTACCATAATAATAACATTTTGTTTTCGTAACATCATGACGTTAGGTTTAAATACATAGGTAATAATGCGAAAAGTAATGTCCTAAATGATAGAATATCGGTCACTACGGTAATTTAATGATAACCTTGTACTTTCGCTTACATATTAGTAGCGTGTAGTTATTATCTCAGCATGAGAATAATTTCCAGTCTGACTAATCAATCCTACCACCACCGTGTTTGTATTAGGCCGCTTTTTGCTTCAATATTAAATTTGCAAAATTTTACTACTTTAAAATTTGACTATTTATATTGGTTATGTTTTTTTTCTTTTTTTAATATCAATAGCTCATAGGTTTTTGTATTTCATATCATTGTGTATTTAAGTTTATATATAATCATTTATTTACACCGTCAACCTCTGACTGTCCATTATGTCTCTCCAGCCACAGGCTGGCTGGAAGAGATTGCTTTATGCGATAAGTCCGCCCATTGTACTTTAGATTTAGATTAAGCTCCTTCTATATGTATCACCTTGTATATTTTTATGACTGGTGTGTAATAAAGTAATAGCAAAAAATAAAGAAAAAATCTTCTAAAAGGAACATACTAAGACAAAATACATACGAGTACCAAGTCTCACATAAAAACTTCAAAAATAAATTTTTTGTTCGACGCCCTAAAAAGTTCCCCCTGATTTTGTTAAGAAAATAAATATTCTGTTCTATGCCATAAATATATCGAATTGTTTTTTATATACAAGCTATCGTTTATTTATGACCCCGTATCACATAAAATCAGATCGTAAACTACGCAATCTGGGGGTAATTTTTATGACACCACTAAAACTTCCGGCTTGGAGGAAACAACATCAACCCCGACATCATTTTAAAGGCATTTGTCCCATAATTGGAATTTCAAGATTATCTAATCGCGCGACTACTTTGATTTATGAGGACAATCGGAAATGCTCAAGTTATCATTAAAATTATTTTTAATATTTTATTTTCAATCTTTACCAAATGAGAATTGTAAAATATAGTAGATCATTTTACCAAACGAGACGTCGTCGGTTGACAGAATATTATATACCTAATAATACGTTTACAAACTTGTCCTTTGCGAATTATCCTTCGCCGCGTCGCTCAAAGCCGGTACATTATCGCGAGGAAGCACCCAGTAGACACTTTATTATCTAATTTAGTTGCATTAAAACTATGATCTTGTTGTACATATAGGTACTGTGACGTACATTTCAATTAGTACAGGCGCCCCACGTAGCTCTATGTCAAAAAGTAACTTCATGACCTATATTTTAATAATTTTTACAATATTTACCTAAGATATTCACAGAAAAGTGCGATAGAAACAGTAAGTAAACATCATCTGAATCGCTCGTTATTTTCCAAACACGAGATCTTAACACCACTTCATACTGTTTGTCCTTTCATGCATCCGATCGTGTCAATTCATCTGTCACCCCATTCACACAACACAGCTATCTATCAAAGATACAAAGTCACAATACAGTCAGTATCTTAACTTTATTACGAGACTTCCGAATATAAATGAGTTTTTTATCTGTATACTTACCTAAACTAAAATTGTAATCGCATAAACACTTGTTCGTTAAAGTTATGGTTTGGTCATAATAGTATCTAAGTAGACTTCACACACTTGACAATAGTGCTCATGGATTATGTGAGGAAATGTCGACTCAAAACATTTGCACTAGGCACCGACAATTAAACAATAAATAAAAAAGTTAGCTTAGTATTGTTAGTTAGGAAAATAGCCTATGTTAAATTTACACGTATAATATTATTTCTGCACTAAATTGCCTACTGGCGTCGTAAGCATGGTCTGACGCACCGCTCGGAGATCACGCCACTCCCGCGCAGGTCACGATGAACACGTAACAATTGTGCGTAGATGAATGCGGCGCATGTGCCGATTTATCTTGAATATATCAGTTGCGCTTGCAACCCTTCAACTTTGCTCGCTGCAATTGTGAGGAAACAGTATGATATATTATATCATACTGTTTCCTCACACGTGCCCTAACGTAAAGGTCGTCGTTAGGCTTGCGTCGCACATCGTCATCCCTTTTTACGAGGTCCGTAATACCGGATAGATCTCGCCCCTACAGAAGAACCAATTCTTGTAGTTTTAAGATGTACCTATACCTAAATAAAGTCAGCAAAAACATTTAAATTTAGCGTGGAATAGTTCTGTTGCTTTCAAAGTTTAACAATATTCCCATTTACATGCAGAAACTGCATTTTCCCAGAATAAAAAATTGCCTTTGTAACTACGAGTAGCTTAACTTACAATATGGCTTGTCTATCAGTGTAAGAATTGGATTAGCAGTTTTAGAGATAAACCGTAGCAATGATGTAACAAACTTCATCGATTATTATTTAACGTATTTGCAGAAATATAGATCGAACAAAACGGTGAAATAAAATGAACATAAGTTAAAATGACATTAATTATTATGGTTTCAGACTATTTCGTTTTTATCGCAATAAACAAGTTCTATGACTTTTCCATTGATTCTCTGAAAGTATATGAGAAATTAAAAAACAACGTTCTGTTTTTCCGTCTCCCGCGACTCTTACATCCATCCATATTCATACGCATCGTCCGTCTTGTCACATGGCTTTCGCCCCTCCTCATCAAGTGTCCATACCAGGCTAGCCTGGCGCTTCTCAACTTTTCTACCACTGGGGCCACTTTCAAACTTCATTCTATCATTAGGTATAATGTAATTAAAATGCCTTTCGTAATACCTGCCTACCTACTGACATAATTGCATGAGGTGGTAATGAATTAATTAATGAACATGATCATTTTACTTCATGAATTAACCGGCAAATTTGCATTCATGGTAATCGATTAAGTATTAATTGATGATTTATTTAAATCGATTTTTTTAACACGTTGACTTAGCCTTCTTTACTAGCTCAGAGATGTTATCAGAGATAGAACACAAACGGTGAGATATTCGTATTCCAAGTGACAACACAAAACAGATGTCGGTAATGTTTATTTGACTATGATAGGTATTAGGTAGGTACCTATTCATTGCATACCGATCAACTTAACACTGTGTTACACAATTATTAGAGTTACTAATGTTGGTTTAAACATTACCTAAATTACATAATGAAGTTTCAATGCAAATATTTCCTGTATCGTTCTGGAAAATTAAGTCGCCATTCGTATCACACAGAAAACGAGTACCTAGGTACTTGTTTATAGTACTTGCGCTAGCTCCAGCGATCGGTCTGGCGGTGGCACAAGACAGAGCGACGATGTGGTGACTCTTACTCATTTAAGTCACTCACTCCGCCATTCCAGTGGGTGAAATCTTTTTGAAAACGAAATCGTTTTTGTCCATAGCAATATGCCACCACAAGAGCAACAGAAGTCATGGGTCCTGTATGAGACGGACGCCACGACGGAAGACGGCGATGTAAATAACAGGGTAGCCCCGACGGCGGAGAAGAGGACCTGGAAGATTGTGTGGAGAAATGTCCTCCTCATGGGCGTTGCTCATACGGCCGCAGTGTATGGCCTTTACCTGTTCCTTTTCAAGTCTATGTGGTTGACTAATCTTTTCGGTAAGAATCCCAAATCAGATGAATCTGTAAAGTTAAGTTACATTTCCAAGTTGGATGACAAGTGATAACACCGATGGTAACCGGAAGATAATATTTTGTGGCATACAGATCACCTATACCTACGACGACATTGGCGCAATTATTATATATTTTTTGTTATTTATTTATTTAAGTAGGTAGGTACATATTATAGGCGTACGTTACATCTAATGAAACGTAAGTATGGAGATTATGTATGGAGTAATACAGGATTGTGAAATAAATTCTTACATCCTAAAATTGCTCTAAATCTTGCACTGGGACACTATCCTGTGTCGCAAGATCTAGTCTTGTTGAATTTAGAATTATCTTTCTGTCTCTGGTATCCTGTAACGACTCATTTCCTTTTCCAGCGATATTCCTGTACCTATGCTCTGGGTTGGGCATCACCGCGGGAGCACACAGGCTGTGGGCACACAAGTCTTACAAAGCGAAGGTGCCTCTGCGACTCCTGCTCACAGTGTTCAACACCATAGCTTTTCAGGTAAATATCGAGTTAATTTATTGTGGGACTCTTATGGCCTTCGATTTAGCCGAATTTATCAATTGCTATACAACGAC
Source organism: Hylaea fasciaria (assembly GCA_905147375.1). Lineage (NCBI taxonomy): Eukaryota > Metazoa > Arthropoda > Insecta > Lepidoptera > Geometridae > Hylaea > Hylaea fasciaria. The sequence continues at coordinate 8,142,455 of LR990201.1, forward strand.
ATATCAACAATTAAAAAGACCATGTTATTGTATCTAAAACTATAATCTGGAAAAGACGATAAAAATGAGTTGTTTTCGATATAATCGGATTAGTTTTGTACGTAGCTCGCCTATTATAATAATATAGATATGAAATTAGGAATTATTTTTTATTTGATTAGGTACGTGATTTGATACGCCTTTCTTCGATCATATAATAGTCAATCCAACATAGTAAATCCTCGCATAAACGCAGTTGACAATACAAACAAACGAAACTGTTTTTCGTGACGATGCTTACGACTGGCCTAGACTAATGGGACTAGTGATTTGCATGTTTCGAACAAACTAAAATGTATATATTATCTTATAACATAAAATCATATTATGAAACGAATATAAATGATAATGTACAAGAGTAGGTACATAATAATAGGCACTCGGCTCACGTTAGATTAGTTTAAGTCTTATATAAAATATTTAGACGAACTCTTTATCCTTTACACGAGGGTGAAGCCGCGAGATGCAGCTGGTAAGTTGTAAATCAAAATATGAGATAAATTTAAATTACCTACCTTTTAATGGGCTATTGATAATTTGGAAGAATTTATTGCTTCTGTCCGTGACTAAGTCGTGTTATCTTTTGGAACACGTGCTCATCACGTTTCTGGTCACCTTTGACTTATTATCAAATAGATATCATAATTAACTCAAGTCTGTGTAGACTAGGAGTCTGAGATGGCAAAATGTTTAATGGTATTGTACCTATGTTGTTTCGAAATATTGAGTGGGTAAACAATAATGTAGGCAATTATAGAATTATTTCGGAGGTATATTATCCACCAATCCGGGCCGGGCCCCCTTTGAGATCCGTGCTCAGCAGTAGCCGGATAGGGGTAGATGATGATAATTGAATAATAATTAAACCAAAGTGACACTATGAGTAAAAAACTAATACTTGTTTTGAATACAAAGTATTTTTGTGAAAGAATATTTCACATTATATTTGGTATAATATTGTAATCCTGATAATGAATTGCGTTTTGTAGGATATCAGTCATAACGGAACTATATTTTTTCAAACCGAACATGTTTATCAAAAATAAATTTAAAATATTAGCCCCCGATCCAGAATATTTATCGAAATCTTGGCGTTGAAGTTAATGCATTTTTTATAATCAAATTATCTTACATCAAAATACTACTTAAAGTACAGTATTTGTTATTGTGTTTGTTACTAGCTCTCCGCTTAAAGGTTATCAAATATTATGAACTTATATCGTAAGTAAGTAATTTTATGGTACGTGAACGTGATAAATGGCCAACTTGCATTTGTTTACAATATACAATACGCCGGTGACATTGAACGATCATTTCGATAACATCGAATGTATCTACAATTCTACATTTATTATATAATACTCAAAGTTCTTGACCGGGTGACTAACTAACATATAACTGCCGCTGGTGAGGCTTAACTCTATACGCAACGTGTAGGACAAATAACATAACATACAGATTGGTGCATGTGTGTGCGCGTAATAATTATAATTTATTTCTTTCTTGGTGTAATCACAATAAAAATCATTTTCTATTCTACTCCGTTCTATGGCTTATAGAAGCTTTCTAAATTTGGGACGTATGCTCCACTTATAAGCGACTTACTTGCAGCTTAATTATTATGAATCTTTTCCTATAACTAAAGCCACACGAGTAACGCTGCGGGCAGGAGCTCGTCGGCCATTTATAGAAACGTTCACTTGTTCGTGACAAACAATTTTGTTTTTCATCACGCAAGCTTACGTGATCTTGTATTGCAGATTACTTTGATATAAAATTGGCTATTTACCTATACCGTTTTGATTGTGCTCTTCCTCCAGCGGCCATTTTATACACTTTTAAACGGCTGTTTCGTCATACGTCACGTACACAAGCACCGTGAGGTTTTTGTAGGCAATCGTAATGTGTGCCACTTACTCGGATTATCTGATCTGAGGTGTGCTATATACTTTCGTAAGTCACTTTTCATTGGTGACTTCGAGGCTTGCCATTTTAGATTGGTAATGATGCCTATTCTGCTGTTACAAACTATTCTAAATTTTAGTTCAGTCATGTCAAATGGTGTTTTGCCACACTTCAATCTTATGAAAACAAAAGAGATGGCATATGACTTAAGAGCTGTCAAATAAAGATTTAATTTAGTTCGTAACATGGATATTGTACTAACCAAAGTTTGTAACAACAGAATATTACCTACTTTTAAATAGTAAACTTCCTTTTTATAAATATTTGTATAAATATGAGACCTAAATTCTGTTACGGGTTTGTTGGTTATTAAGTATTGCCTTTTTATGTGTGATTAAAGTAGGTACCTATGTGGCTAATAAACTCATTCAAGCGTAGATAATATAGAAGACACTTTGTTGTCTCTAGAGGCAACTATTTATAGTAAGGCAATTGGCCTGATAAAGATAAAAGATTAAATTGCATATTTTATATTTGTAATCTGGCTTGATAGTACAAGAATTTTTCTATACGGGTTTACATTTCATATAAGCATAATATTATACGTAAAATGTAAGTAGGTATTTAAATGTATAAAAAAACAAGTACCTACTCTATAATTATGTACCTAATAGCTAAAGCAAGTAAAAGTATAAATTAACTCGGCTTTTAAACTGCTGCACGAATTTTAATGGTGTTAAATAAAATATGAACACTATTACGTTTTACCACAAAACTTTAGACCAGAGTTAAACAGATGTTTCTAAAATTTCGTCCCACAAAATCGACGTCTATCACTCGCGTTTTCTTATTCAATCCTGGTATGTATATTCCTAATTATTTTACTTGTGGATTTCTTATTGAGTTAGAAAAAGGGAGGGTTAGACGTCGATTCGTTGAGAAAAATAAAACTCTGGTTTAAATCTTTTATGGTAAGACCGATGTCCATAAATAATTGTCACGATTACTCACGCGGCGAAGCTGCAAAGCGCAGCCGGTGCTGCCATATTATAAAAACCTGGATTTTCTTCCCGAACTAGTCGGTTTCCTCACGATTTTTTTGTTTATTGCCTCACACTAGAATTGCTCCTGTATCGTGAGTACCGCTTACAGACATAATTTCACGTACACATCACACTCAGACCAGAAACAAAATTAAATATTTGTGGATCGCACAAAAATATTTGTCCCAGGCGGGAATCGAACCCGCAACCCCTAGCGCAGCAGTCCGATTGTTCAGCCACTACGCCAAACGAGCCGTCGTTATTTCTAACAAATTTTTTTCAGGACGCCGTGTTGGACTGGGCTCGCGACCACAGAATGCACCACAAGTACTCGGAGACGGACGCCGATCCTCACAACGCGACCCGCGGCTTCTTCTTCTCCCACGTGGGCTGGCTGCTCGTGAGGAAGCATCCTCAGATCAAGGCGAAGGGGCACACTATCGACATGAACGACCTCAAGGCCGACCCGATACTACGATTCCAGAAAAAGTAAGTGCTTTTATAAACTCCTACCTATTGATAAGTGTTTAACCTTGGCCTTCCTTCCATCAATGCATTAAATTTTCTTTGAAAAAAATCCTGATATACATCCGTATGTTTAGGTACATTCTATTGAGTTGAAATGAACCGACCACAATACATTTACATTATCGTGGTAGTGAGCTAATTTGTTGATAGAGACGGAAGGTAGACCAGATTAAAAATAGGAATAGATTATTGCCAGAACAATCATTACAAAAAGTAACAAATAGAAAACCCCTATGTAATCTGCGATAATGTCAATGTTATATTACTTCAATTAGCAATCAATTCATCAATAAGTTACGTAATGTCATCAAATAATAATATTATTATTTTTCAAAGCTTATTTCTAAAGACTTATAATAATTTAGTTACATTTGCAGTTACAAACAAGATGCATACTTTGAAGTCGCCGGGAAACACTAATGACTGTCTCTTGAGCAGATATACAGGAGCTTAATCTAATCAGTCGTGTCTCAGTCACCGCCACTAGTGCACTAACTAGTCTGGGATCTGTGCCGCCGCTGGGGCTTTTGCATCACTAGACTAGACGCCACTTCAAAGCTTGCAAAACGCAAACCTGAATAAGCTTTATTCAACTATGCGACTAGCTTGCTGCTGCTCTTGCCTGAATGCAGTATCCGTATAAAAGCTTTATATGAATACCCGAATTATTTTAGTCTTTGATAAGACCAGTCCCATGCCACTTCAATTTGCTAATTCTTTGTGTTGGTTATTTTAATTCTCATATGGATAAATTGTATTTTCGAGTATATCACAGCTTGCTGCTACTTACTTTATATGGAACGTAATAACTCTGCTGCACCGGTTAAAACACATAATATCCGCTTTGCACATTGAGCCAAGTATGTGTTCAAAGCTAAGAGAAGCGGAGGTTTATTGTAGAGCCTTATTATTAGAGAGGTTTAATGGAGGTTCTGTTCTCCCAGATTCAAAAGCTTAACCTCCACTCTGCAGTCTCACATTTTCACATACGGCCACAGTGAAATCTAATTGAGCCCATCAGTTTTTGGTGCTTAAAAGTTCAAGGGTTAGAAGTGCCAGCCCAACCGACAGCAGCTGTTGGCAAAAGTCCAAATTATATTGAACCTTGTGTTTGAATCGCTTGGTATAATTCACGGGTATACTTTGATTGTTTTCAGGTACTACCTGCTCCTGATGCCTCTGTTATGCTTCTTCATGCCCACGTTTGTGCCAACTTACTGGGGTGAAACCAAGTGGAACGCCTTTTACGTCTGTGCCGTCTTCCGTTTCGTGTACGTCTTGAACGTCACGTGGCTGGTGAACTCCGCCGCCCACCTGTGGGGCAGCAAACCTTACGACAAGAACATCAACCCGGTAGAGATCAAGCCTGTCTCCTTGGTCGTCCTCGGCGAAGGGTTCCACAACTATCACCACACGTTCCCGTGGGATTACAAGACCGCAGAACTTGGGGACTATTCCCTGAACTTCTCCAAGATGTTCATCGACTTCATGGCCAGCATAGGATGGGCTTACGACCTAAAGACTGTCTCCACTGATGTGATCCAGAAGCGCGTGAAGAGGACGGGTGACGGCAGCCATCCGGTATGGGGCTGGGACGATAACGACGTACCTGCTGAAGAGAAAAACGAAGCACTCATTATTAACCCAGACAAAGCCGAATAATTATAGGTGCATTGCCAAAAAGTGTTTAGGATTAGGATAAGTAAAGACAACGAAGGCAAGATATGTCTTCGTTTTCATTCAGTCGTTGTAACAGCAGTCGATAGCTCAGTAGAGAGAGTCTATGGTAGAGTTTCAAAAGGTGTGGATAGATTACATCAGTCGGTGAAGTGTGTGTGTTTGTGTGTGTGGCTCTCACAGGCTCTAGACTAGAAATTAGAATCAAATTGTGATGGAAATTGATACCAAAATAAATTATTTATTTATAAAGTTCACTAGCATATAACACTCAATGCTAAGTTTACGTAGTGATGATAAAGACTTTAGTGTGTGTGATTGTTTATTGTGATTTTCATTGTGATGTTCAAACTAAATATAAGATAGAATTATATGCCATTTAAATAAACAAACGGGTTTAAAATTATTTTATTAATAATTTTAAGTGATATCTGTATCGGTCCTCTATTTATCATTATTATTAAACAAAACAAGCTGGAAATATTGATGTCTTTCGGAACTCATCTTATATTACTCACCTATATTAAAAACCATTTATGTGTCTGAATCTGAATAATGTAATTTGAAAATAACGTTCCGTTTTTATCATTTTGGCTACGGAACCCTTTGAAGCTGTCCCACCGTCGCCTCCGTAAATTCTCATACACCGGATATTATAGTCTTACAACAACCCACACCCTTATTACTACAATTGAACCTATTAGCAGATTACACGCTTCATAAGAAGCGCTTACTAACCTCTTAGGAGTGTCTTATCATACATTGAAGGGTGCTCCGAAATTAACAATATTTTAAGTACTTATACATCTCTAATAGTAACTATGCTACGAGCTTAGAATATTATCATTCTAAGGCTACTTAGTATAATCAATGGCTACCGAAAAAGCTTGAGGCTTAGTATAATATCTAAGTTGTAAATCAATCGAAACGACGATACGATAGTGATGTGGTGAAATCCGGTAGCGGTACTTCTAGAGTTTCATTGACATCTGACAGTGAAGATTTGAACGTGGTAAATACACCAAAGAATGATACTTGCTCTAAAGGACTGCTGTTGGAAAATAAAAAGAAAATCTCCACGGAATATTTATATATTCCGCGTTTTGAAACCCGTCGTCAGTATTAATAAATTTATATGTCATGAAAAAACTGGAAACGGTCACCCATACAAGTTCAAAGTTGAATCCTCAGTACTTACCAGATGAGTAGGTACCAAAACCAACGAGTGTTTCATGCCTGTCATGATGACACAAAATGATTTACGAAAATAGCTCTTACAGGCGACGTAAACAAGGAATCCTATTGACTTCCTTGTCCATTTCATCATGTAAGTATTAATGGTACAAGTATAGTAATTTCAATTAAGGGCGAGCCTACTATATGGTTGCCCTCAAATTGAACGCTTGTCGGAGCTCAATTACATTTTTAACAGGGTGTTCTTTTTATACGCAATAACACCCTATCGAAATGAAGTAGGTACCAAGTAAAATACCATATTCTATGATGAAATTCTAAACATTAATACTAAATACTTTGCTAGACGGGAATATAGACTGTAGATAAAAACGTAAAAAGCTAAAAAGAAAAATACAGCTAAGATTTTGCATCTAATATTTTTTGCGATATTGTAATATAAACTGCAGTTCGGTATTTCACGTTGTTTATGAAATAGTTTTGGCGACAAAATCTCGTTATTTTTTATGCAGAGTGAATTTGCTAGCACGCAGTCTAAAGCGCAACGTTGGTTCCGTGAAAATTAAATAAAATACAGAAAAAACAGTAGATAATATGTAAAGCCTGTTTACTGTCCATGTACATTATGTAGCAATTTCAATATAATTTCAACCCTGACAATCAACCCACACCAAAACAAAGCACCACGGTTAGCTTTTCAATAATATTAGTTCACACAAACCTCCATATTTTCCTAAATTTGTAATTGGCAATAACCAAAATCCCTTTTAACCTTAATCCATCAAACGGCGCTGTTTGCTTTCAATCAAAGCGTGTTTGTTTGGAGTGCGCTCTGAGCCCACTGGGACTGCACAAATGTGGATTACTTGTGTGAACAGTGTGAATCAAAATGGACAAATAAACTCGACAGTCGTTATTTTTAGTCGATGTAAAATTTTTCCTTTTCCATACCTACCTAGTGCTGATAGAATACGAACCAAGTACATCGTCTGACTTAGTTTTATGTCTATACTATGTGCCATGGAAATATTTGTACTACATAATAATAGTTATACTGATGATTACAATATAGTATGCTTGGCACACGAACATTCGTTTTAGACTGCGAGAAAATCAATCCACAGAAAAAACACACGCTGTACAATATACTCTAACGTTTGATCTAAAACTACCCTTAGACCAGTATCTTAACCGCGTCCATTCGATTCACTTCGCTTCTAGAAACTTTACCCAAAAATAAATAGAAAAAATAAAATGTTAGATTTAAACGATAGTGAACTCGAAAACAATTCGTTCACTTTCTACGGTCCCATAGGGATGGCGTTTTACGAAGACGGAAACATGTTTGATGAATCCGGCGCCGTGAAGATCTTGTTGACTATTTTTTTGGCAGTCGCCATGATCTTGAGCCTCATTGGGAACATCTGCACGTGTGCCGTCATCGCTCGGAACCGCTCCATGAGGACTCCAACCAACTGTTACCTCTTCAACCTCGCCGTAACAGACATCCTTACGGCCTTCTTCGTCCCGTTAGAAATATACGTCATCTGGATACCAGAGTTCTACCCGCTCGGCGAAGTGGGGTGTCGCCTTCACTTCATGTTATGGGACTTTATTAGCAATTGCAGTCTTCTAATCATAACTGCTTTCACTGTCGAACGATATTTAGTCGTTACTCGGCCGTTTCTCAGGCAGAAATTGTCTTTGAACTCTCGCGTTTTCAAGATAGTCGGTGTCATCTGGCTAATATCTTCCGTATTCTCCATTCCTGACATATATTTCTCAGATCTGCTGGAGAGAAAGAAATACGTGTTTTGTTATTACACGGTTTCTTTAATTGTCAGTATCGTGATTACCATAGAGATCTTTGTGTTCTTCGTCATACCCATGACGGTCATCATAGTGTTGTACGTTTTGATTATCATCGACCTGAAGTCTGCGAGGAAGAAGCTCCGGAGCAGTCCAGTAACCGTTCAGCAGAATAAGGAGAGAGCCGTCAAAATGTTGGGTAAGTTTTTCGGGCTAATAATTTTCTATGGCACCCTAAAACGTAATCAGAAAACCAATCTTCAAGGAAACACTACAGAATAAAAAAGGTTTGCAACAAAGAAGGTAGCTAACAACAGTGTCACAATGGATGGTCTTATCGCTCAGAACGATCTTATTACACTACCTGACCTTAGTATAGTGATTGCGCCTGTTTATAGCCCAATTAGTGGAGTTGCCAGTTTTGCATAATAATTATGCCTTTTTATAGTACAGAACAACGAGATGAACACCTCGGTCTCGGACGGTCACCTACTGGTAAGCGCCACGCATGCCTACAACAACAACAACCAATGCAGTTCAGCGACATAACTTCCTATTAGCATAAATAAACAATGAATGAACTTTACGGTTAATTAAGCGTTTGAAATAGGTACCTAATATATTATGCAAAATTGCCACTGTGTGATCCATACGTATTTCAGCTGAGTTTGTGTGCTTGTGTTACCATGGGCCATGGCTCTCGTAATAGGTACTTGGTTCTCAAGACAGATACAGGGAACCCTAGTTCAGAGACTCGGCCTTTGTGATCGTGTCATGTTATTTATGTATTATATACTCGTTATATACGCGCTAGCAACTAGAGGCTACACAACAATTGAAAATACAAACTTTTTCCGCGGCCTTGCCTGTTACAATGTGATTGACATGCCGCCAAAGTTTACATTACCTATCTTAAGCACAACACCTCGGTAACAATATCAACACAATGCATTATTCATAAATAACGATTGATTTATTCACTACCCTTCTGAATAACATTGTATTGTTTACCGATGATCCTCTAATTGACTGATTGAAAAGGGGTTATAACCAAAATCACTCCGCTGTTATTTCCTGTTCATGAATTACTAAATACAAAATGAGAATAGAATTGAATCTATTGTTTATTTACTGTAATAATACATTAATTAGAGATATTTAAGTTGATTAAATCAACGTAATTAACTTGAACAATTTATAATTTATATCGTCAACGGCACTTCCGTTGACTGAGGAACAATGAAAGGTGTTGAACTGAATAACTAATATAACGAGTACAGAGTAAATACCTAACCTATACTAGATAGACTTTGTTGAACGCAAGCCAAATTGAGTTTTATATCACCGGGGAAGGGTCACATTTTGTGGAAACTCGCAACAACTAAACTGACGTGTAAGAGTTATGCTTAGATCAGAGAAAAATGTCTTAGGTATATACTGCTTGAAGTATTTTTGTGTTCAGCTGCTGTGGCCGCATCGTTCTTCATTTTCTGGTCACCATACTGCATACTTCGTGCGACGATGGTGCTGCCTCGCTACGGCAACGATGAAAACTATAATGTAAGTCCAAAGATAGTTTTGAAAAAGTTAAAAAATTATGCTCCAAAACTATAGTTTCACGATCTAAATAAATAATCAAGTTTGCTCGTATTAATGTTGATTGATATTACAATTAATGAAGTATTGAAGTACCTAACTCAATACGTTTTACTGGCGCTACGTTTTTTCACAGTGAAATTATCAGGGTTGCCCTGCATCTGCGGTTTCCCACTAATTATCCTATGGAAACTCCATCTTCTAGTATAACAAGCTGAATATGTTATTATAAAATTCACTCACTGTCGGCCTACGATGCTCCGTGACGAGATTATTGAGTCGTCGTGCGGAAATGAGACAAAATAATAATTGTGATTGCTTTACGCAAACCGACAATATTATCTCGCGGCGAGCATCTTGGCCCTATGTATGTACCCAAACATGGATAAAAGTAATCGAAACTCATTCAATAATATTAGAGTAACATTTACTATTATGTGTAATTGTGTAATCCAAGTGTTTGATAGCTCATTTCGCGTAGTGGCTGAGCAATCGGACTGCTGCGCTAGGGGTTCGATTCCCGTCTGGGACAAATATTTGTGCGATCCACAAATATTTGTTTCTGGTCTGGGTGTGATGTGTATGTGAAAATATAATGCCTGTAAGCGGTACCCACGATACAGGACCAATCCTAGTATAGGGCTACGTTTAAAAAAAAAAAGTTGATTAATTTATAATACATAAAGCTGCATCGGGCCAAGTGCTTAATTATTATCTAAACTTCATTGTTTATCACACCGTCTGGTCATTATACATAGCCGGGTCCACACTGGGCGATCCTTTGCGATCCGATCGCGAGCGGTAGGAGCGCGCTGAACGCGCCTCGCGCGGTCGAGCGCATGAATTGGAGCGCGCGCTCTTAGCCTCGAGTGATCCACCGTCCACTCGACGTGTACCGTGGATCACGGAGCGCTGATCTAAAATGGATCGTCCGGTGTGGACCCGGCTATTGTCTATCGCTGTTAATGAAACAAAGCTTAGTATCACTGGTCACAGAATTGGAAGATCATCAACTACCTCTGCTACAACGCGTACATGTCTCCTGTGGCAAACCCTATCCTCTACAGCCTGATGTCTAAGAAGTTCCGGCAGGCGTTTAAAGTGAGTATAAAAATATACCGAGCACAAACTATTATGGACATAATAATCTTCATTGTCGTCTGTACCTCACATAGCTGTTTTGTGTTGAGAAAATATATTATTAAGTACATGCAAAAAATTTTACAAACTTATTCAGTACTGCAAGATGGTCAAAGTTAATCTAAACCCAGCTGTCATCTAGGACGTTTATACATGAGGAAATAAAAATGTTCGTCGATTACTAAAATACTTTTTTTCTTGTCATTTCGTTTTTGTAAATCTCTAAATTGATAATTATTAGAAAAATATTGACTTATGATAACTTCATAATTAGTTTGATTTATGCACTACTAGACAAAGGGCATTTCTAAACGAGGTTAAATAATATATAACATAGTCAGAAACTAGATAATGCATGTATATGTAAAAAAAGTTTAAAATACGAAAACTATACAAAGCTGAAAGCGAGACATAAAGACCTGGATGCCGGTGATAGCAGAGCGATAACTTGTGAGCTTTGCAACCCAAAGACAGCGCGTTTGATCTTCCGCCCGCAGTTCGACTTTCAATCACTCGTGCTTTGGGGGGCACGTTAAGTCACTGGCCCCGATTGTTATCAATTGATAGCAGCCGTTAAGCCATGTCTGAGACCCTTTGCCTGCTTAGCAAATTCTGACACTATAGTGACTAACAGTTCTCATACAAACAAACAATAATAATGTCCGGCGCTGGCTTACTTTACAGACAAAATTATGTACTCTTTACAGAACCTCCTGAAAGGGCGAAGCACCCCCAACCTTAAGAGGATGGAGAAGACCACTTCGACTTCAATTTCAAGGCAAAGCAGCAGGGACTTCAACAGCCTGAATCTTTCTAGAATCAAGTTGCATAATACTTAAGTCAATTAATGTTTAACCGTAAGAAACATTTAACGACTCCTGACAGTCGACGATTCATTTTAAAATTTTAGATGAACTAATAGCTAATAAATACATACTTGCTACCTTGCATCTACTCTGACCTACTATTATATTATTGTACGCTTAACGTTGGAAGTTAGGAAATGTTCTGCATTTTTTCGATTGTAACTACATAATGACTCTATTTCTAATTAAAAATGATAATCTTTTTATCGATGTATGAATTTCTACATGAAGCCAAGTCATACAATAATAAAACTCGATTTTTATGTATCATAATTGCTTCATTTGTTTCCAACTGACCATAAAAATAAATAAAGAAATTTACTCGTACAAATAAAAATACCAGAAAGCCGTCGATAGCATATCGATAAATCACTTAGCTATCGATCACCTACTTCTTATGAGATTATAATCACAATATAAACAGGTGCAATCGGTTAATCACTTAATATTTTGATAAGACTAAACGGTTTTATTAGTATTGATTTATTTATTAATAGTGGGAATTTATTTTTTCGCCATCTTACTTACCTTTGTGGTTATGTTTTGGAACTCTCGCTAGCTTTGATGTCTAAATTCTCAGTATTGGATCGCCTAGCAAAACTTTAATAGTCTTACGTTGAAGACGGTATTAATTTAACAATTAATCATGGAATTCAGTTGTACTTGTACCGTAATCGCCTTCTAGTTGCTCTGTTGTGTTTGCGAAACAGATATAAGTGTATAGTTACTATAGCCAGTGAATACAATGTTTCCGATATGCGAGGACACTGATGAGGGCATAAAATGGACGAGCACGATCTATCAATCACTCAAGATTTGCGATTCGATCAGTTTGCAGTTTGTCAATAGTTCGATTATGATTCCACGTTCCTTTGTCGTAATCTAACTTTTAACTCTAATTTACTAGCTCCTCTTTATAAATAGCTCTATTAATATAATGCTTACAATTTTGCATAATATGATGGACGGCGAAAACAAGACCTTTTCGTTCAGCAGCCTTATTCTCAAGTGTCGAAGACAGTCAGATTGATAATATTTCCGCTGGAATTCGATATTATTTTATTTCTAGATTTGCCGATATTAATCAGAAACCAGAAACGTCGCAACACCGGACACCAACAATCCAAAATACGTTCTCACACCGTGTGACATCCGATTCGAGGGTCGGAAATATAAAATTAAGATAAGTTCAATGAAATTGAGTTGGATTTATGAAGATTAATTTTTTACGCCCACGGTGCGCCGTGGGCGTAGAGTGTGTTCCGAGTCGTAGCACAGGATACGCTACGGTGTGCTACGGCTCTACAAGGCCGTAGCTTCGTAGCTCCGTAGGCCGTAGCTGATAATAATGATATCGGAAGTCATTCTCTTTATACAATCAAGATGTAATCTTGCGAAAAACAAAGGAATTAGTGCTCTATATTTAAAAACTTTGTTTAGTTGTGACCTCCCAAGCTACCTGTGTATGTATAATATGTTGAGTTTTATTAGTTAACGTTATCGTTACAATATAAGATAATTATATAATATTTCTTAAAAACATAATTGTACAAAGAAAACTGACATTTGCAATACTACAATACTACAAAAATCTGGCGTAGGCATAGGTATTAGGTAACACAAAAAATAATATTGTTATTGTATACAGACGAATTTTTTAAAAACCTTTCACCAAATAAGTAGGTGGTAATATTATATTGTACACCTGCGTTTTATTATTTTTTCAAATCAAATTCCAGAGATATCACAAACATACGCGCAGCATTTTATCAAAACAAAATCATTGACTTGTTTGCCAAATTTATCGATACATTGTTCGAATTATCAGGAAACGTGTCGTTGATAAAAAAAACCTATGTTGAAAGGTTGTTGGTTGGGTATAATTCTTAGCTAAGTATGTAGGTTACGACAAATTTGTAAGAAAATCAAACGATAAGTAAACATGAATGTACGAGTATATTCTATCAACGTAATAATAATATTTTCACCGACTAAATCATGTCTTTATTTGAAAAGTATGTAGGACGCTTTTAGATATCAAGCAACATTATGTAAAAAACTCAATGCTTTATTTTTTCCAATAGGCCTATAATTTTGTCGTGCAAATAACAAAAAGACTCCTTTTAAACGTTCCGCTTATGGCCGGTGTGGAAATATTAGCGATCGCAAAAAGCTGGCGAAAATAGGTTGCGCAAATATTTTTCGTTTTTGTGAAATGTAGCCGCCCGGGCGCTCGGTCGTAATATTTTTAAACAACAACTAGAAAGAACAATTTTCAAGACATTTTAACTTTAATATTAAAATTCCCACCAGCGAAATTAAAGGTTACAAGTTTTACTATCGATTTAATGTTTCTATTTCTGGATTTATGTAATGTCGAGAGCACGTCGTCTCCAATGTAATAAGAACATTAGTATATACGAACACGAGGCTCAATGTTGCTGTCTATGTATCAGATCTATCTCCATTTTGCATAACTCGTGCAGAGCTCGTCTTCAGAATATTCTAAGGCACCATATCCATGAGCGTTTACTTTGCTGCGATTCTCTGCTATACTTATGGTCGCGTCATAATGCCATGCGAAATTACACTGATATTATCCCACATGTTACGTAAGTGCTATTTAATATTGTTAGTAGTAGCACGTACAGCATAGAATAGAAAATGTTTGTAAATATTATTTTTATAGGCACGGGGCACAACGCGTGGCGTTTGTATCAGCGGTAATGCTCGTAGAAACGATGCCTACTTGTTTCTATTTCCCGAGCCTCTACAAGGCATCCATATTCCATGTCACGTAGGTTTTAAACTGTTCTTGTCTCGTCTACACGTTTCCTTATACAAAGCCTCAAAATATTTTTACATCCTATTTGTTAAATAGCAACACAAGATAATACTAATTTAAAAAATATCTGGATAACTTTAGAAATATATATATGAGTACCTACCTACCCTACTTCTTCTTCGTGTTTTGTTTGAAACATGATTAGACAGCCAGACTACGATGATGCATCTTGTAACTATATCGGTGTCTATATATAAGTATATAAAATTACTATATTATTATTATTACACTCGTAATAAACGTGTGCGCCGAACGTCGGTGGCGGCGGCGTGTTTTAGGCGTGAAACCGGATACTGGATGCCAAATACCGTTTCACAGATGTAGATACATGTAGATGTAGATGTAGACACCGACGCCGACGCCGACGCCGACACCGACACCGACACCGACACCGACACCGACGCCGACGCCGACGCCTACGCCGACTCCGACGCAGACGCAGACGCAGACGCAGACGCAGACGCAGACGCAGATACACAAATACAGATACAGATACCGATAGGATGAGATGGGAATGGGCATAGATGGGAATGGGTGCAGATGGGAATGGGTACAGATGGGAATGGGTATAGTTGGGAATAGGTACAGATGGGAACGGCTACAGATGGGAATAGGTACAGATGCGAATGGCTACAGATGGGAATAGGTACAGATGGGATTTGGTACAGATGGGAAAGGGTACAGATGGGAATGGGTAGGGATGGGAATTGGTACAGATGGGAATTGGAACAGATGGGAATAGGTGCAGATGGGAACGCGTACAGATGGGATTGGGTACAGATGGGAATTGGTACAGATGGGAATAGGTGCAGATGGGAACGGGTACAGATTGGAATGGGTACAGATGGGAATAGGTACATATGGGAACGGGTATAGATGGGAATGGGTACAGATGGGAATTGAACAGATGGGAATTGAACAGATGGGAATGGGTACAGTAGGGAATGGGTAGGGATGGGAATGGCTATAGATGGGAATGGGTATAGATGGGAATAGGTACAGATGAGAATAGGTACAGATGGGAATGGGTACAGATAGGAATGGGTACAGATGGGAATGGGTAGGGATGGGAGTGGCTACAGATGGGAATGGGTACAGATGGGAATGGGTACAGATGGGAACGGCTATAGATGGGAATGGGTACAGATGGGAATGGGTGCAGATGGGAGTGGGTAGGGATGGGAATGGCTACAGATGGGAATGGGTACAGATGGGAATGGGTACCGATGGGAATGGGTAGGGATGGGAATGGGTACATAAGAGAATGACAGATGGGAATTGCTACAGATGGGAATGGGTACAGATGGGAATGGGTATAGATGGGAATAGGTACAGATGGGAATAGGTACAGATGGAAACGGCTACAGATGGGAATGGCTACAGATGGGAATGGGTACAGATGGGAATGGGTACAGATGGGAATGGGTAGGGATGGGAATGGGTACATAAGAGAATGACAGATGGGAATGGCTACAGATGGGAATGGGTACAGATGGGAATGGGTATAGATGGGAATAGGTACAGATGGGAATAGGTACAGATGGAAACGGTTACAGATAGGAATGGGTACAGATGGGAATTGGTACAGATGGGAATGGGTACAGATGGGAATTGGTACAGATGGGAATGGGTATAGATGGGAATGGGTACAGATAGGAATGGGTACAGATTGGAATGGCTACAGATGGGAATGGGTAGGGTTGGAATGTCTACAGATGGGAATGGTTACAGATGCGAATTGGTACAGATGGGAATGGGTACAGATGGGAATGGCTACAGATGAGAATGGGTACAGATGTGAATGGGTACAGGGGGGAATGGGTACAGATGAGAATGGGTAATGATGGGAATGGGTAGAAATGGGAATGGGTACATATGGGAATGGTTACAGATGGGAATGGGTAGTGATGGTAATGGGATGAGATGGGGTGGGAGTGTTAATTTAATAAATGCACTTAAATAGTATATTTGACTTGACGCAGATTTCACGCCGGTCGCTAAATGTTATTTCTACCAAAATGTACCATTTTCTACCAAAATCTACAATTTTCTTCCAAAATCTATCACTTTATCCCATAGTTGCTTATAACTAAAAATAGACCATTACTTTGACTTTGGCATTGACATCCACCATATTCTACCAAAATCTACCTTTTCCTACTACGTATAATTATTTTTTTTACGAATTTAAATGCCAAGTTTGAAGTTGATCAGACCAATAAAACACGTTGCTCCATACAAACTTTGCAACCCTTTTTCACCCCTTTAGGGCTTGAATTTACAAAAATCCTTTCTCATTGCACGCCTACGTCACATATGGAATATTTGTGCAAAATTTCATGGTTATATAGACCCAGCGGTTTCGGCTGTGCGTTGATCGATCAGTCAGTCAGTCAGTTTTTGCTTTTATATATATAAATATAGAAGATAATGTTAAAACTTATAATCATACTTAGAATAACTTGGGTTGTTCCCAGTAACCCATAATTTTACTACCCTCACGTCATCCACGGGCTTTATTTAAGTATCATACCTACTTCCGGAAAACCCTTTTGACCCTTGACCAAAATTCCCAGAAGATTTACGTATGAGCACCGGGTAAATTACTTGTAATTTAAAGCGCAGACAAATATTTGTTTGCCGTGCAGTGAAACTCGACCTGTATAAGATTATATTAAATTTATACAACACCATCCGATCGTTCAGTACCTTTGAATATAATTAGATTTTAACGTGACCTTTATCTTCGCGAGAACGCAGCTGAAGCCCTTTATGAAAGAACACCCATTACACCACGCCATATGGCGAAGGTATCCACTGTTACGAGGCAAGTTATACAATGGCCGCGTGCAGCCGCCTGGCATATCGCCAGCACCCAAACCTTATTTATTTCACCATATTTAAAAAGCTTACGTCGCTAACACGTATACTCAATACCCGCTGGAAAACCGGAAAATTATTACTTTTTGAAGACAGAAATGGATTGAAACATTTTAGATTACTACGAAAGGTATATGAATATAACCATGCATTATACCCATATTCAGGCTTTAGGGATACTTAACGACCACTCAATATAAGATTCCATGAAACGAAATCAAAGAACAATACAAATTTGACTTTAATATAGTTCCGGCTATTCATGGAAGCTATATTATTGTCAGTAGGTAACCTGTGTTTTGAGTGAGAAACTTTAGTGCAAAACCGGTATCGTAAAATAAATAATGTTTTGTTAATTTTAGTTTCATAACTTGCAACCGCATGAAAATCACTCCTGTGTCATAAGATTGTATACTCACAACTTTTCGAATTCTAAGTTTTCGAATATGTTATTTATTTTCTGTGTACGAAATAATCGCTACTGCCACCGCGCTGGCCTTAATCTGGTGTTTGGTTTTAACCGGAATGTGGACGAAAGTATCTAATGAGTTTCTATATATAATAAAGGGGAATGGCAGGGTGGGTATTGTTCCGGAATAGTAAGAAATATGTAAGTGGGGTGTACTGTAAAGGTCACCATAAAGTTGCTCGCCGACAGTTATCTAATTACATTCCTTTCCTTTATCTGATCTATGTATTTATAGTAAATACGTTGATACTTATTTATTAACCTCCTAAAAATATTAATCTCTTAGTCAAAGTCAAATCATTTATTGTAAATAGGCAATAAAATCGCTATTGTACAAGTCATACACTTCAATCTAATAAACAAATTAAAAAACCCATAAAAGAAAACAAACTATAATTAATTGACTATGGTTTGAGTTTGAAAAAGGATGTTTCCCTTTCAAGCACTGGTCCAGGATTGAATCTCGGACAGGAAAAGGACACTCCGTTGACTCTACCAGTGCTTCGGAATACACCAGTTAGAGAAGACAGCACCAAGAAACTCTACGGGGATGTAATTTACAATGACATCTCATAATATTAAAAGAAAACTATTATATTATCTATGTATATTAATAAATATATATCATTAATATTAATAATTAATATATAATTAATATTTATGAATATTAATAAATAATTAATATTAATAAATATGGTAGAAAAGTGTGTCATTTGTTTATCGCAACAAATATGTGTTTATTTAGGTAACCTAGGTATCTATAATATAAGCTAAAACTACGATTATATATCTCCTTCAAAATGATCGCAAATGAAGCAACGTCAAAAAGTGTCGAATTTCAATTCTAATTTAATTAGATTAGGGCTATTTCATTTTGGTTGGTGGATCCGCCAAGAAATTTAGTGTAGCTGCCGACGCAAAAAGGGTAGGCCATTTGGTTAGATGAGAATTTCAGTAATCGTCTTACCTATCCGTGTAATTTTAACAGTTTTGTAGAGTACTTTTCGTGTTTATTATAGAAATTAGGTAAAACTACAATAGGTACATAGCATTTGTTAGCTTTTCGTTCTGTATGTTTAGGGCATAGGGCATACCTATCTAAGGTATGCTCATTCTCAGGTAATGTAAACAGATGTGGATCTGAATAAGTTTTAAAACCAAAAAATAATAACATACCTACCTGGTAATTGATTTAATTATTTAGTTTTAGATCTCTAAATAATTGTTCATTTGTAGCGTGAATTAAAACATACGTGCACGAAAAAAATAAGTAAATTGTTTTATATTTATAACTGAAAGTGTTGTCGGACATACATTAATCGGTAATAACGAATTAATGAATTATAACCGCCCTTGTTCAAACGCAGTGCCTCCAGTAGTCCGATGGTAGTGCGAACTGCTAGTGGTGTGGAACGCCTCAATATGTACCATCTACATTCATTATGATATTACAGTGGCGTTTGTCCAATTTACATTGTTGTCATTAACAAACATCCATCATGTTCCAAATAATAATTTGAACTAGTATCAGCAAAATATTGAATTAAACAGCATTCTTTAATAAAAAATAAAAACTGCTACAGAAACTATTCAAGACAGTATTTTTACTTTTTGAACGGTTCATACTTGATGCAGCTAAAATGTAATTTTCATTCCTGTTTATTTATAAGCACCTATTAAAATCTCTATCAAGTCTTCAGATTACGTGTAGTCTCTACCACCATCACAGAATATCCAAATGCAGTTATCCTTCGCAGTGATAGGATTATTTTATATTTCGGGAATTTAGTTTTGTGTATTTTTCCAGTAGCGCCACTCTCATCATAACATAAACACAAATTAAACTTCCTTACTAACAAAATGATGGAATACACGCACGTGGCTATAAGCCGAATTTTAATTTCCTTGCTTTAGTTTGATACATTACCAAGTTACAAGACATTGCTATTACATTTTCACAAAACAGCTGCCGGCCGGCAAGGCGTCATCCATCAACCTATTTCCTTGAACGTCATCGCTCCGAAAACTTTATTCATCCAGTTTAAACTTTAAATTTTACACGTGGGCCAGAACTTCTGATCAAGACGCCCCTGAGGTGTGGCTGAATGATAATGAAGTAAGTAAAACAAAATACATATGCGTAATTTAGCTTCAAGCGCTCGCCGCTCGTTGATTTTAGTGTTCTGCCTATAACTAAAGTTAAGCAACCGGCACACATTTAAATCGTCCAAGGTAGATGGGTAACCGCGCTCCCGAGCTACGGAGGGCACGTTAGCATCGTATAAATTGATAACGGTTATAAACCCTTAGGCTGGCTGACGAGTTTTAGCATCAGATGGCAATACCTCATTCCAGATCGTTGCACTATTGCATAAAATTCACGAAAACTGTTTAGCAATGTAGTAGTAACGTGTACAGACCTATCATCTGTGTGCGGTAGCGACTGATAGATATGGAGCTAACACTAAAACAATGTGCATGAAACACGTTACATTTAATAAGTTGTGGCGGCTCAACTCTAACCGTTTTACCACTAAAGTTTAGACCAGACTTAAACAGATGTTTCTAAAATTTCGTTCTAAAAATCGACGTCTATCACTCATGTTTTCGTACTCAATCCTGGCGTTCCTAATTATTTTACTTGTGAATTTGTTATTTTTTTAGAACAAGCGAGGGTTGGACGTCGATATGTGGAGAAAATATTTAGACTCATCTGTTCAACTCTGGTTTAAATATTTAGTGGTAAGACCGTATGCCAATAGATAATTATCATAGCCAAATTTATTGATATCTTAGTACCTACTTAAAACTCCCTACAGAATAACTTTAATTAGGTAGAATATCATAACTTATGCTTAGCACAAGCGCAGAATAACTAAGCCCAAGTTTAATCGGATTATAGGATGTGCGGAACTTAAGCAAAACAGATTCTGTTTTGGCAAGATAGCTGAATAGATTTTACATGGATATAAAATTATTCAGAGGTTTTCAAATTTTTTAGTGAAACTGCAATTTTAATTTAGTTAGTTATATTCAACTTTTTGGTAAGGCGCTAAAATTCAACGCTCAGTAGAAGCTATTATGAAGATGCCAATTGCATACATTTTGCTCGAGAACACGGATATGAGATCAAGATATGAGGTAAGTATAATAGTATTCCGAGCTCAACATAAACACCAAAAGTAAACAAATATCTAGGCGATATGGTCAGTAGACGTAAACAGCCTCGTCGTCAAAACGAAACTGCGTCTCCACAACCAGCCCAAATCGTTTTCCTCAACGGAGAAAAGGGGTGGAACGGTATAAAATACTTTCCATTTACTTCCTTGACATGCTACGTGTAGATACCGACATCTTTGTCGGTTCATCCGGCATTATTAATCAAATATATGCTCAGGGCATGCTCCAGTGACTACGAATAATGGCCTTTTCCTGATTGTTGTTAAATGTGAGAGGAGAAATTTGTGAAGGAAAAATATGGTATCATTGAGGAAATGCATTGATACTTGACATGGCCTTGTGAGTGACTTATTTCATAAGGGGCCATTATTATCTACCGCCTGAGGCCTCTTACGAACCTTCCCGTTTTATTATATTTTGCGACTCAACTCGGTTGAATGACTTTTGTTATTTTGAATAGTTTGAAAGACACCGTCAAAATTGTTTTCAATATGAGCGTTACATCGCAGTAGTTAACTGCCTCTCTGATAAGCATATTAAGCATCAGTGATAACGGAATAGGTGATTACGATAATCCCTTTTTAACTAACATTCCTGTCAAGTAGACACTTGAGTTAAGTACCTACCAATAATTCTATACTTAATTTATTTATTTATTTTTGATCCAGTTTATAATTAGCTCACAGTATAACACCAATATACCAATAATTTAAGTATAAATCGTTAAAAATAAATTAAAGTTAACAATGGAAAATATCGACGTATTGGAACTCGAGTATAAAACTGTTTAAAATTGATAGCAGTCTAGGCGTGGGCGCATCACTGGCGTGGCTAGTTCGCGAAATAGGGCACATGAACAGCTGACGCCGGCGTCGACTCCCGGCACGGATAAAGTTATTCGGAACAAATAAGCCAAGAGCGGTAGGATTATTCACCTTGTTGCGCAGAATTTGGCAAACAACAAAATGACATATCAAACTGTTTTATGACCGTAGTCAGATGTTTTCAATAGTGCGCCCTATTTGTCCGTTGAAATAAGATGGAGTTATTCTAATGTTTAGCTCAAGGACCACAAAGAAATATTTATGCCTTAAAAAAATGAGTCGTATCCATAACTGATAGTGATCTAATCGCACGGTAAAATAATTATTTAAAATCCAACAATACCTATTCGATATAATTAGGTCGCATTTCCGACAAAATAACCGTTAAATTATCCCACTCGCGTAAACAGAAGCCGGCTGAAGTAAACAATATTTTTTTATTATTTTCCGTGAAATCAACGGTCTTCATTACTTTGACTGAATCCCCACGTGGTGAGTCCAATACACCAAATATACAGAGAATTGCGTAAAACAACGAGCCAAAATGTTTGTAAACACGTTTGGTGGAGCGCGATATCGAATGCCACATTCATTTAGTGTGTAATGTAAATCGCGAGTTGACGAACAACTCAAACGAATCAAAATATCACTAATAAGTCGACTATACGTATCGTACGTCGTATTAGGTATAGAGGTAGTACGTCGAAAACACGCGTCGATACCTCGACCACCGATTGAAACTGACTCTTACGCCTACTCAGACTCTGACGTCAACGCCGAAGCGAGGTACATAACAAATTTTGATATGATCATAATATGGTAATACCCCAATACAAAGTTTGGTACTTACAGGATACTTGCACCATCACCAAAAACCAAAGCAACGAATTTCAACGGAAATAAACCACGCGCGGTGTTCACAAAATTATTTGGAGTTTAAGTTTATTCTTTTTAAATTTATTATTTTTGGGAACTTGGTGTTTATACCTGCAAGCTACAATTTAAATGAACGAATACCTACATCTTTATAAATTGCGTGTGACAATTATTATAAATGCACATACCTACCATTTCAGTGTAAATATTTCACAGTAACTTCCCAGTACCTGTCAGTGACCTGTTTCATTTGTTCGTAGTACCTACTGTATGGATCGGTGATTATAAATTTAATATAATATTGTGTATGTGAAGCGGTGGTAGCCTAGTGGGCGAGCGTCCGCCTTCGAAAACGGAGGTGGCGAGTTCAAATCCCAGTGCGGGCACGTACCAATGTGTTTCTTGTTAAACATATGTACGTAATTATCACTCGCTTTTCGGTGAAGGAAAACATCGTGAGGAAACCAACATGCCCGAGAATTAATTCGGAGGCAAGTTATCCACCAATCCGGACTAGGCCCCCGTGGTGGATTATGGCCTAACCCTCCTCACGATAGTGAGGGGAGGCCTTTGCCCAGCAGTGGGACAGTTACAGGCTGGATTATTATTATTATATTGTGTATGTATGTCTGTAGTATATTATATGTATGTAGCTCATAAGTAATTATTATATTTGTAGGTATGTCACGAATCATGCGTATATTCGTATAAGTATATCATCCAACTATATTATAATGGGCTGGCGTTGTCGGAAAGGGCAAATATGTATGTACCTAAGCCACAGGTTTGCTACGTCTGGGTGCTTGTTTATGGTCCATGAGGTCCATGGTCCTCGTAGTTCCTGATTCCCTATGATAAAAAGATACATAGAGGTCAGTATAATTATATTATAATGTGATCGTGACTTATTATTATTATGCATCAACGTCTAATCGCTTGGTTTGGACAGAAGTTACCGATAAATTTAAGTTTCAGCCAGACTAAACAAACACAAAAGAAATGAACTCAATTTATGTAGGGCAATCAAAAATTAAGTAAATGGAAATGTAATGAAAACAATAAAATAAAACTGGGGTCATAAAAATGGGCCGCCTACAACTCAATTAAATTAAGTTACAATTATTTTGCCGAGAGATTTCCAGAACTCGATTTTTTTGTTGATAATATTATACAGCATGACTGCGTAGGTAGGTAGGTATGCTATCTTTATTTTCACATAATTGTTCGTCTAATTTCGAAAAACCAACTCATTGTTTTGTTTTTATATTTCAGTATTTATATTATGTACCTACTAAGTTTCAAGAATCCTTCAGTATACATCGCTTTACATAAAATGTAAGCCTTCATTATGAAGAAGAAAATTCGAATTGAAAACGTAATTACACCTAAGTTTGCTGTGAGTCGAGTAGAGTTTATGGCATACAGTCATCGGCAGTATATCGATACTTATCATGTCGTAAAGTAAAGTATCTATAAAGTACCTATATAAAATAAAATTTCCAAACATGTATCGCGGGAGACAGTTAACAAATGAGTTAAAACACTGGAGAACATCACCGTTACGGGAGATATTTCCATATCTTAACAAAATTACCAACCAATTATCAAGTTAACAAATTAATTTTAATATTATCTTGGAAATACTTAAACTAAACGTACGTAGATGTGAATTCGTGTTTGCGTAAGTGTGTCGTGTATTATGTGGGTGAGTGTATGCAGGGGAGGTTGAGTCAGAAAAAATGTTAACAAAAGAAAGATATTTGTGTAATATTAGTGTGGGTATTATTAGCTAAATTTAAGTATAATTTGAGCGGAAAGCAAAATATTATATAATATTATTACACATCATGGTCAGCGACATTGATCGCTGGCTGTGCGTGTACCAACTGAGCCTACTCCACCCGCAGTGGAATTTGCAACACAATGCCGACACTCCATTCAAAATAGTGTAACTCACACTAAATGTCCGAGCGACCTCAGCTATCCCATTTGAGCCGAAACTGGGACAAAAATAGATAAAAGTACAATAAAAGCCGTTACATTAACGGCTCAGGCCATAAACGTGAAGGCCGGTGTCAAATCAAAAGTTTAGCCAATTAAATAGACGAAAGTTCGCGGATGTCGAATACAATAACGGGACCATCATACGTTTTCAGGTTGACCCAGTTGTCATATTAAATAGTGCGAAGGCATTTCCTCCACAAAAAAAAAAGTTGTCATATTAAATATTAGTATTTCTAGACGGTTATCGTTCGTTCTCACTAATTCGACTCGTTTTGTTCGATGTTCGAATTAATACCATAGATTTAATTTTATGGTAGACGTACAAACATACATACAGTCACGCCTTTTCCCGTTGAGGTAAAGTCAGAGACTAACGGCCGAAATTAATAATCAATCCAATCCAAATTTTGCTACCTGGGATTGATATCACAATCCATTTTTAGGGTTAAACGTGCCAATAACCGATCCGTGAATTGGTTTATAAAGGCACGCAGATTGGAAATCGATCGAACGACAGGCAGATATCCAAGATCGTTTTCAATCTTGGATAGGAGATACAATATTAACTTCGGCTGTAAGTAGGTACACACTACACAGGCTGTGATCCTGACACACCTCTTTCGCTTTTTCCACTCTCATGTGTCCATTATGACACACGATACTATTGTATTAGGTACTTAGTATTATATGCGTGCGTAAGTGCATTTGAAAGTTCTTGATTAACGACTTTTGTTGAAGTAGGTAACTTTTTTTATACATATAAATAATAGGGTGCGAAACTAACCAAACCTCTCGGCATTATTAAGGTGACCTTTCGACTTGTGACGTACCTGTATTCTGAGTTGTGCGTGGGCAGACATACCTGCGGAGGAGGTGTTTGATGTTTTACCAGTAATAGGTGACAGCCACGTGAAAATGAAACTAATAAAATCGGCCAAGTGCAAGTCGGACTCGCGCATGAAGGGTTCCGCACCATTATCTATAAAAACGGCAAAATAATCACGTTTGTTGTATGGGAGCCCCCTTATATACGTATTTTGTTCTTTTTTATAGTATTTGTTGCTATAACGATCTGTGAAAGTTTTAACTGTCTAAATATCACGGTCCATGAGATCATTCATGTCAGCCTGGTGACAGACGAATTGATGGACGGATGGACAGCGAAGCCTTAGTAATAGGGTTCCCGTTTTACAATTTGGATACAGAACCCTAAAAACGGAGAATTTCGTCATTTTTAATAATTATATTATACAACTACAGAAGTAATTATGTACGGTTGTACGGTTTTCGGTACCTCACAAGCTGTAAATTAACCTCGAATGGTACTCTACCCACCGTCTTCGTACATACTCGTAAATATTTACGCGTGTCCAAAACGCGCAGGGATCAAGAGAGCGACGCGCGACGGTGACAAACAGTTTTGCAATTAATTTATTTCCAATTATGTTCCTAACTACATACATGTTGAGCTACCTATTTTAATTAACTGGAAAAAGCGTTTTTATCAATTAACTAATTATTGAAACGTCTCTATAAAGGTCGTCTCATTTGCTCTTACCTGCTATCGCGTAGCACGTAGCTCGTAGACACAACCTGTATCAATACAAAAGTCAGCTCAACTGTGTACCGCGTATATCTTCTTTATCTCATATCTCTCACCGGAATACTGCTAGAGGAATGAAAATTTATCACCAACAATGTACCATCCTTTCCAAACTACACATAGGCTTATTCGGAGAGCTTCGTTTGTCTCTTAATTAAAGCCACAATGAAATATATCTAACAAACATAATATGCCAAGAGTCTGTTGTATTGTAATGAAGACTCTCGCTTTAGGGGTACCGCGAAATTGTATTCTGACTTTTATAATTTGTTATGTTGTATTCTTTGCGGTGAGCATTTTGTACTCGTATAGGTATTGATTTATTTATTTTTCTTTGTTCATTTCCATCAAGCTTTTTGTTTTCCGTTGAACATCAGCTTGTTATAAAATTAATAAGGTTTTCATTCAAAATAAATAATTAAATACTTACCTAAACAGAATAGGATATTATGTGCCTACTATCAAATAAGTCTATGCTTCGCTAAAAACTGATCAATTTAGAAATAAACCCCCTAAATGAATGACAATTAAAACGCAATTAGCTAATAAGTATAATTTTACATATACATTCAGGTATTTTTATGTCACTGAGAAATGGCCAAACCATTTTGTGTATTGACGTAGCGTTTCTACGAGTAGGTACAGGGAAGAAATATGAGGGATGCGAAATATACACGAAGAGCATTGTAATATGTTATGAATGAAATATGAGTGGTGCCTCATTACAATGTTGGGGTTGCTCAAGGTCTTCAATGGTGGCTAGCATTTACAAAAAAAAACGTATTTTATTAAAAATAAATTCATTTATTCTAAGAATAAAACATTGCACATTTAAACAAATATCACGTTTAATACATGTAACCAAACGTAACATTAGGTACATTTCCCGTTCATTTACAACATTACTTAAAGCTAACACATTTATTTTATATAGTAACTTTTAATAAAGTATTTTTTATCAACACATTCAATTGACCTAACATTTATGGAATAACAAATTTTCATAACAATCGCTTCCTTTAGTATCACACAATCACAGCAACAATAAATTGTTAAGCACTCGATTACATCACTATTATTACAGCTGGAATTATCCATCCTGCCATTATATATAACTATATGCCATATACTTGGGAATGTGTAAAGTAGAATCCGCCGTATTACAGAACGGGTCCGTTTTGTAATACGGCGGATTTGACTTCCACATAATTATAGTCAAAACAAACCCATAACAACAATAATATTATTATGCATTCAGCTACAAATAAAAAAGCCACTGACCTTAAAATTACTCTTGCGCACATACTTTTGCATACGTCTCAACGTTTGAAATCCTCAAATTCGTCAAAATTTTAATTCAATTTGTATGAGTAATCTCGATGTCGAAGAAGTTATAAATGTATACGAAATATGACTTCATGAGATAATGTATATAAAACACATTACGAGTATATAAGTAGCATTTATATTCTTATATTACTTAATTAAAAAAATCGTTTAGTTACACTCTTTATAACTGAAGAACGACTGAACCGATTTGGCTGAAAATTGATAGGAAGGTAGCTGAGAATCAGGAGAAGGATATAGGATACTATTTATCTCGTTATCACGGGGGAAAAAATTAAACTGGGAAAAATATATCTGATAAAATCGGGTTGTACAGTTGACTATACTGTCACTCATTTTGACAGTTGACAGCTTTCACTCAGTTTTACAGTTGACAGCAGTTACTCAGACAGCTGGGGCAGGGAGAGAGACAGAGGGAGAGGGAGAGATACAGAGAGAGAGGAATAGAGATAGAGTGCGAGAGAAAGAGATACATGTAGAGGGAGAGAGATAGAAGGAGAGGAAGCTTTTTCCCATATAGACAATGACAGGACAACGTCTGTCGGGTCAGCTAGTCTATACTAATATTATAAAGAGGAAAACTTTGTTTGTTTGGTTGTAATGAATAGGCTCCGAAACTACTGAACCGATTTCAAAAATTATTTCACTGTTGGTAAGCTATGCAATCCCCGGTACACATAGGCTACCTTTTATCCCGTAAAAATTAATGGTTCCCGCGGGATAGTAGTTAACGCGGGTGAAACCGCGAGGTGCTTCTAGTATGTAATATAGGTACAGTAGTAGACACAGTTATGTATTATCAGCGTAGTAAGCATATACTAGGATGAGACAAGATATTGCAGGACATAAATATATTATTTCAGGTACACATTTGCTCGTTCCAAGACTACTAAAATAAATATAAGAAAATACTAACTAGGAACTCAATATAATTCATACAACCGTTAATTGGGTTGAAAGGGGTGCTTTAAAATATAATTTTTAAGCAAAAATCCCACACCAAAGTAATATTCGTTTCTAAACAAACATTTTGGAAACAGCGGAATCCAATTAAGCTACAACTAGTGTATACGGTGCTCATAAACGAACTCCTGGCATGTTGCTACAGAAAATGTAGGTAAGCATTCCAAAACATTTTCATAAAAGTAAATACAGTCTATATAATCAGGCGTTACTTTGCGGAAATACCATTTTCAAAATAATTAACATAAAATGTAGGTAGCTAGGGTTTTTATAATATTTATGTAGAAGTTCTGTTAGTATAAGACAAGAATATATACGTAGGTAGTACTCTATCATTTTTCCTATCCTTCATACGATAAACGAGTTGGTTTTTATAGGTATATTTTAATCTTTTTAAAGTAAATTTTGCCTCCTGTCTAACACGACACGTATCAATACCTAATCGGGTGGTACCTACATAATGTAACATTGTATAGTGTTTACGAATTAAAACAGCGTATGTGCGTTAGCTAAAGTTTTAAATTCTAAATTAGTGTTTAAGTAGCCGGATTGATATAATTATCGATTGCTCTAAATTGAATTTAGGCACATTATTTTTACCTTCTATAATATAATATATATTTATATTATAATACGAGTATGTACAATATTGCACGAAATAAGGTACCATTTACCTCTATACCAAACACGTAACTAAAGAGTCTAAGAGCAGGCGAGATCTATCCTTTCTATTTACTTCATAATAGATGCTTATTTTAAGTCCCGCTTATTTTCAATTCTACGAGTATATTCTATTTCATTGGCCTTGTTTGACAATAATGCCGCAACGGCCGTTTTTTTTGGTTAAGATGTGATCAGAAGTTCAGAACGTGGGACGTCTGGGCAGACTAAAACCTTCATTGCCATGAAATTATTCCCAAGGCCCCGAAATTTTTCTCTCCCGCCCTAAATTACTCGTTTTATTCCAATGAAAGGCTCTAAACGGCCGCGGGAATCTTTTATAAGCACTCAGTGGCTCCGTCGCTAGAAGGTTATTAGACAAATTGATTTAATAATAGATATCTCCAGTTGTTTGCCTCGTGTATGAAAGTAAACACGTCAGTTCTATGAAGAGTTCTTTGTTTTTACAAATATCGGTATCATGACGTCTGTGTGCCAAGGTAGGTACTTAGCGTAACGGAAACAAAGAAAAATCGTTTAGGTACTAGAACATTACCTATCTCTAGTCCAATACAAAAATAAAAGTAGATTAAACCCGGCTATGTACATAAAACTAAGATAAACAACACCGATGCCTTCTCATGTCTTGATAATGCCTATTTACAACGACATATACATTTCGTAGTAGCGCACCGCAAAAGATCAGACAAGAACCTATCTACAATATCCATTACAGAGTATTTTTACCGAGCTAGTTACCAGTAGAACGAGTACGAAACTTGTTCGGTATCAAACAACAAAGACAATTCTTGGCGATTTATCTTAATTAAATGTGTAATATGTATATACAACAACCGTCTGCTGCTGTAATATAATATACGCGTCCGAACTTCGACTAAGTGACAGTCGATAAACGTCGGTAATTAGTTTGTGACACTAGGTACCTATATAATGTTACTGGCTGGTCACTAGGTAGTTGGTTAGTCCTTACTAAGGTCGTTCTAAGCTTTGTTTTAGTTAGACAGTTAATTTGGGATATTTCCTGCATTATTATAAAAATTCGGTAAGAAACCAACAGTAGATAATCATTATTTGCCCACACTCCACAAAATAAACACATTTGGGGAAAAAATCTGCAAAATCAACCACGTCACGTTTCCGGTTTGACGTCGAATCTCATTTTCGTTTTTTATCGTGACTCGTGATACATCCACCTCAGAATACCTATATACTTATCTTCTACGTAAGGCTGGGTGCAGATATGGTAAATTAATCGCGACACTTTAGACGTTTTCTGGCATCATGTGACGTAAATCAATTTAGAGCATTGACGTAGTATCAGAAATAGACTTGACAAAAGCGTATACTCGAAAGGGACACAACTTTGCTGCAATATATAAATAGGATAAATTTAATACACGTTATTTAGGTGTAGTTCCAATCATTCGTGCAACATTGTAAAATGTCAAGTTTGATTTGCTTCTGCAGCACAGCAATAAATTAGTGTATACGCCGACAAAGACAAAACACCATAATTGTACTATCCTACTTACTGCTTTGTCTATTTGTATACACTTGTCTCTTTTCTTCTCCGGATTTTGAATTAAATGTCATATCTGTTAGATGATTACTCTGTGATTTTATAGCATTAGACAAGTGATATGTAGCTTGGACGTGGATCAATTTGTTTTCGACAGGTATGAGGTTGTGATTCATGAATTACGTGAGCCCATAGACATGATAGTATACTATCAGTAGGTACTGACGCGTATCGAAATAACAAAATGATGTGAAAGCTATAACTCTTCTCTGGTAGACTGCAATCACGGCAATGCGGTTTGTGTCGAATGAGATAGTGGCGGCCTCTAGTGTCCGAGTATGTCAAGCCGCTTTACCCAATGGCTTCTGAAATGGTCAATCGATACCAACTCGGTTCGGCATGTAACGATGCAGTAACTTATGACGCTTATGACATTCGTATTGGATTAAGATTTACTTTTGTTCGATATTGATTTTTTTGTATGTATAATATCTAATATAAAGAAGTATTTTTTTTGTTGCGGCTAATATTTGTAAGACCGATCCGATTTAGATAATTCTTTTTTTCTTAGTTTTGGCTTCGCACGGTTTGTGCATTACGACAGTGTCAAGTATTTTTTATTTACATTATAGGAAAGTCATAGCATTATCGCAATCCTCGTGATCAAGTAGTCAAGTCAATTATTTACATAGTCAAACTCACGATTCAGTAATGGTAGATGCTTTAGTGAAACTTCCTGGGAGTTTTGTTTAAAATTGCAAAATGACACGTTCTTTGGGCTAACATGGGCAACAAAGTGATCCCAATATTACAACAGCGAAGAATACAAGTGTCGACGTAGAAACACAAGTTTGAGAAAAAAATATAATATCTAAAATTCATTGTTCCTGCGAGAAACGGCAATTACGCGGGTTCATTCGCACACGCAGCTAGTTACTAATACGTTGAGCCGCTTGGCAAACGAAATGTTAGCTCTTGTAAACAAAAACATGGTAAATCGTATAACACTAGCTGAATATGCATATAGATTGAAGATAAAACAAGGAATTTCCAATTTCCGATTACAAGACCGACTTTTCTTACAGCCTACGCAATAAGCATGCAATATAGGACGTGTCTGGAGGTCATAAAATATTGATAATAGATTTCACAAAGAGGCTCTGTCTCGCGCTAAACTAGGGTCTGCTAATATTTTCTTAGCATTTAGAAGAGTGTACAAGCGGATACCGTCGATAGTTTAACTCATTTTATAAGTAGGTATACCGTCGCTGGTTACTTTAATTAATTTAGTTAGTTTAATAAATAATTAATATTACCACAAACATACGCAATTCCGAAATATTTGCTCGCTTTTTCAACTAATTATAATGTATAAGTTGGTTTGCTTATTTATTTGAAAAGAAGTACACACAGTTCACATAATATATCGGTACAAATTGACGTAAAAATTTAGTGAAAATTCAAGCATATCAGTAGGGCAATTCTGGTAATTTAATATGTTCAAAATCTAGTTCCGATCAACTTATAATCTCATTAAAGTCTAAAAATGGTATTCTCGTAACTTGAAAAGTGACATTTAACGTTCGCTTGTTCGAAATGATATCGTAATGTAACCGAACGCTAAAATGGTATTCTAGTAACAAAAATGAGTTGAAGTTATATGTCATAGACAATGGGTTGACTTAACTGTAACTAGATCGTAAGTTGATTATACCGAGATGAAGTTGTAAATTTATGGGAGCAGAATACCAATTCTCAGTCAAGTCATAATCCAATCACATTTCGGTCAACTTTTTGTGTAATTACGAGAATTGACACCCAGATTTAATGACAGATCAATCCACACGCTTGTTTACAAAAATGAGTTCCACTCTTGGCTAAAATAAGCTCCTGTCACAGGTTTCTTGCTAAGAAACTTAAAAATGTTTACACCAATTTACTGTAGGCCTACTTCGAACTAAAATTACGCACTCGGCCTCAGTCAGCCCAACAAAAAAACATCTAGGTAAGCTGTATACCAACTACTCAGTGCAAAAATTCTCAAGTAAAGTCCAATAATTTAACTTCGAGCTCACTCCCCCATTTCGTTTACGAGGTGTCTACACTTTCTACATTCTTGTCACAATTTTTGTGGCAATTTGGAGTGTTGTCGTGACGTGATGCCATTCGAAGACGAAACGGTCGCACAAGATAAAATACGCACCGCATACGTAGTGCGGGGCAGTAGACAAGCTTTTTACGTACTGATAGGTAATATTATATAGCCTCTACTAGTCACTGACAACTACATCTTGGGGAATCTGATTTAGCATCAGCCTAAATAACCGTTAGTTCAACTACTGTTTTGCCTCTTCACTTCGATCATACTAATTGTTGTCCAACGAAGTTGGTAGCACGCGCACTTATAACCAAAAGAAAACATCTTAAGACAGGTAGGTGTACTCTAACGAGTAAAATGTAGGCATGTATCGTATGTGTCGTCTGAAAGCATATTTTAAATTAGCAAAATAATAAGTATTTTGAGTATATGAGAAATAATAAGTATTTCTCACTACTAGTCAGAAATAATAGTATTTCTCACTACTAGTCAGAAATAATAGTATTTCTCACTACTAGTGAGAAATAATATTATTTCTCACTAGTTCACAATATAAGATGTCTACCTAGACCTAGACTTGGTACTGTTTCAATCAGTATACGGTTTGTGATGTATACGTGCGAAATGGGCAAGGGGTGTGCCGCCTCGATAAGTTCCCAAAATATGGGAGGAGGGATTGGTACTTGTGCCGCGACTGTCACGAGATAACGGCAAAGGTCAGGGGCTATCGTCGGAACTCTGGAACTATTCTAGAAATCGGAATGGACGCCATCAAAACATTTTAACAGCCGACTGCCCGTGGATTTTAACGACTAAATAGCACTTTGGCATAATGTTTATTCTATCGAATGTGTAGCCTGTAAGAAAAATAAGATTGCTTAATGTTTTTATTTTGTATTCATGTGAGTTTTGGTAGGTGTCAATTAAAAATTAATTGTTAACTACGTACGTACCTATGTGTTTTAAACTGAGACACACTGTTAAGTGTGTCTGACTAAATTGTAATCGGCCAGATGACCATGAGAACCTATTTATAGTTAAAAGAATATCACTTCACAACTAAAATATGTGCAGGTCAATATTTCGTTCAATTCAAAATAGTTTATTTTATTTCCAATAAAGATTCCCCTCTACACCTCATGTCGTGTTCTTAAAATTAAGCCCTGAAGTACTTAGTTAGTTGAAACTTGTAAGTCGCGAGTATACTCTGAGTGGCTAACCCCCAGTTTCTGGAACGTTAGTTGACAGTAGATTAAAACTATCGTTGTCTCTATCTGACACTAAACAAATGACAAGGATGGCAATAGAGTTAATCTGTTGGCAACGTTGACTGACGTTTCAGAAACTGGGGGGCACCGCATTCATAACTATGACGTCACCTTGAAAGTACAGTCACCAAAAACGATTCCAATCTTGTCATTCTTACTACGTGGGCTTAGAGTTCAATTCAAAAAGGCCCCGGAAAAGCTTTATTGCATGATTGTACTACCAAGCAGTGCTTCTTGTGTAACCCCAGAAATGCGCAAATGGTTTTAATTTGTCCCAGATGTTGTAGCTAAATTCCCGGGAAATGTAAAGCACTTTTATTTGCGGATTTTTTCATTTGAAGTAATTGAAAATACCGAGGGAAGAGTAAAATGCTTATGGTAATTAGTTCGCGAGTAAAGAGATTACAATGCAAAGCAATTGAAATATTTCACTTTTTTCTTTAAACTTCAAGTTAACTTACGCTAAGTAGTACCCGTAAATTTAAAAAATGTCTGTGGCTGTATGCAAATAAATAAAAACACAGGTTAAATTAAAAACCTCCTCATCTGTCGGTTACAAAATAATAAATGATCTTGAATTTTGATAAGCAGACCTTGTCCCGTTTTTAAGATTGTCATATAATGTTTTCTCATAAATCTACTCGAAACGCAGCGTTCACGACGCTCGTTTTTCCCGCCTGCACGTTTATCACAAACTGTGGCCTAAATACTCGATGTTGACCAGGGCACACCAAACACACAAAGCGCTTTACATTTCTTTAGTTCCATTGTTGGCGCCAAAAATATTATAATTTAAACAAACGGGATAGCAAGGTGGCGTTCTAAACCAAAATAAGGGTGATTATCGTTTAGAGGCGTGCAAGTGTAACCCTCAAAATAGGAAAAAGTTTTACAAAAACTCTTAAGTATTACACTTAAGAGTATGTATGTACGCGTGAACCATTAACTTAACGCCGAGAAGGCGAAATATCGTGAGAAGTTGTAATTGGACTTCTGCACTAGTTGCGCGAGAGTTAACGTTAATGTCTTGGTTGCCAACGATAAATAGCTTTACAGGTCCACTGAAACGTTTATTTTTCTGTGAAACTCGATGTTTGCTCCACGTAACTATAATCCTACTAATAGTATATACCCGAAAGTTTGTAAGTATAGATGGATGGATGAATGTTTGTTACTCTTTCACGTAAAAACTACTGAATGGATTTTAATGGAACTTTAAAATTATATAGCTAACATACATAGGCACATAGGCACATTAAGATATAACGTATATTATCCAAACACGGGTGAACTCGCGGGGCGCAGCTAGTAAATAATAATGTCATCCATGCCGGTTTTGGCTACGGCATTTTTTATTATCTCGGATGTTTAGCCTACCCCATAAATATAGATAGTCGCTTTTTAAGCGCACAATGCACCACTGCAAAACTCAGCTCTCATTGTACCAAACCCATTTCAATTACCTATGTATCTTGTGTTCAAACATAAACCGTAAGTTACGTTGTTTAAGGATCCAAAATATTTCTAAAACAATATTTCTAAATAAACAGTCTGACGATTTGTCAGTCTTTAAAAAGATTGAAGAAAACAATTAAATTTAATTCATTGTAACAGGAAAAATTACTTTAGCTAACCAGACATTACATTCGAGTAGTCTTTGTTTCCTTCATTACCCAAAAGTTTGGTTTTATTTCTGGCAAAATTATATTTTGACACTTTCCAGATATTGTCAACTTTTAGGTTAATGGATAAAATATTATATCACTTTTTGGTACTTTTGTAAAACAATTTAATTTAGGTTCAATCCCGGAATCCCCGCGGGATGTTAAATTTCGAAGCGATATGTGTTTACGGAAAGTTGTTTGACTTCTTATATTTATTTCAGGCTTTGTGTATATTGAGCCGGTGCGCGGTAGCGCGTGGATTGAATGGAATTTACGATTTCGAGATTCGAAACCTGACACTAACGAATTATTGCCGTGGATTAAAATGGATCGTTAGCTCAGTCAGGGTAGATATGTTGATTTTATACAGGAACTAGAAGCGCCTCGCGGTTTCAGCCGCATTAACTACTACCGTAAATTTAATTATTTTAAGGCATAAAAAGTAGCATGTGTCACCACCCGTGGATAGTGTAGCTTCCCAACATTAAAATATTTTTTCAAATCGGTTCAGTAGTTTCAAAGCCTATTCAATGCAAACAAACAATCAATCAAATCATTCCTCTTTATAATATTAGTATAGTTAATAAGTTTTTTAAGCATTTTAAACTTAAATTCATCGACATTTAGAAAGGAAAATGTTGCGAAACAATTTCAAGTTTACTCTGATTTAACCACTCTTTAATAATTCATACCAAATTCTTAGTGCAGTCTCACCCAGCCTTACAAACTTCTTTCAAAGATCTTGTTGGGATTTTGTAATAAGCTAAACCAACACGTATATTCATAATAATATCAAGAATACACGTGCGCGTCACTATAATATAGTCCTTATTTACATAACTCTAGATATTATCCCTATATATTAGTCAATATTTATCAGATACAATCAAGTACAAAAACTAATATCGAACCGTTACTACAGCACCATAAACAATAAAATGGATTTTCACATACCTACCTAAAGCAAGAAAGCAGTGTTGACTATGTTAATTTCAATCAAACTCAGTAATTTACAGAGTTTCTACGGTCGTAGCAGTGACGTATTATTACTAGATAAGAAGATTCTAATACGCGCACAAACTATCAAAAATAAATATCATAAATGTATACGTAATTAGCGTAGCCGTTGTCAAAACGTATATACGCAAAACGCGCAAAGCCAAGTGATAGTTTATTGTAACAAATCGATATCTAGAAACCCTAAGCTATTAAAAAACCATTCTCTATCTCGCAAAGAGCGTTCACTTGAATAACGCGGCGAAAAAGTTACCCTACTTTGTTTTATTATGAAAGAAAAAGAGATTTCTGGAAAAATGTAAGAACTTTGCAAAGCCGGTGGACGCAGATTAAAAGATCTAAGAAAGTTAACCTACAACTCAACACAAGTGCTCTAAGTTAGAGGTCGCCATACAAGGCTGAATTTTAAATAAGTACGTCTGCTTCCATTAGTAATACTTTATACTGAATTGTAACAAAAAAAGCTACAATAAACAAATTGTTGTTGTCTAACAAACTGTTTTTATGCAATAGCGTGTTTTAAATGGTTACAATGTTTATGTTGAGAAATACCAGAAATATTTTCAAAAACAAATCATCACCGGCACGAAGACGTCTACTGTTGAACATAGGCCTCCCCCTTAGACCGCCACACCGAACGACAATTTGCCATTTGCATCCACCGGCTGCGTGCGACTCTTGATATCATCGGCCCATCTAGTGAGATGCCTACGTACCTACACAAACAACAGCAATTCATAATTCATATAAGTGGCTACTCGAAAGGTAAACATATTCTGGCACCTTACTGTTCGAATGGTCGTTTCCGTAACACCTTATCAATCAGATAAGGCAGTTGTTTGTCCGGTGAATCTGTTGCGACCATAGAAGTTCTGCTTATTGAAGGAGAAATATTAATAAAAATGTGAATGTCATTTACAATCAAAAACAAAACGAGCAAAGTATACCTAACGCTTGATTATATCAACTATTCAGTAGACGAATAGATACCATGAGTATTAGGCCACCTGATTAATGTTGCAATAAACCTCTTCAAAAGAAAAAGCGATGGTTAGTTGGTGAGTAGTATTATGGGTACTTCATATTTTGGGATTAATCTTTTATGTCTGACGAATTAATATAAGTACTAGATATTGATGACATTAATGTCAGTAAAAACGAAAATCTCCACCTACATATCCAAGTCGACGTCCACAAATGCATACAAAAACTGTAGATAAGCGTATCATGTGATATTTCACTGATGCGTTGATAGAGTTCAACTGGTCATCTCTAGCGAGCTGTTTATCGGTGATGAAGAACGACCTTAACGTCCCTTTACCCGGATATTGTTTTCCCCTACGGCCTTGTTGTCATCTCATAACTCCAAACAGGTAGCTATCAGATAGTTTTTACTCGCACTGTTGCTCACGGAAATTAGCTGTTGGCCCTTCTTTTCCTTGTCAAAGTAGCTGGCAAAGTTTGTTTGCTATCAGCCTGAGAATATCTGTTGTGATTGTTGTTTTTATTGCGAATCTTTTTGTAGATCTAAGTAATACAGGGTTCGACTGATATTACGAGGAATATCGCAGAATGTCTAGCTAAGGTCTAGCACGCCACAACATTTTTCCATGGGGACTAGTTAGTGTCCGCCTAAGGTGGCCTACTACTTAGCAGGTAACGCCCTCATAAAACTAGAGGTACATTTGAGTTCATTGAAAGTGTATTCTCGTATAATCATTTATTTGCCTAAATAAACGAACCAGGCATCAAAAAAATCTAAACTCTTCATCATTCGACACTGAAGAAAATATTTTCAGAGATATTTTTATAAACGTTCTGTTTATAAATATTTCGCTGTGTGGTTATCAAAAATAGAAAGCCATTTCTTTTGCTTTGAACACTTTACATATTATTATTTGCTTCGTTC
The DNA here is from genome assembly GCA_905147375.1 of Hylaea fasciaria. NCBI lineage: Eukaryota > Metazoa > Arthropoda > Insecta > Lepidoptera > Geometridae > Hylaea > Hylaea fasciaria. Next base: position 8,181,399 of record LR990201.1, read on the forward strand.
AAATATTTATTTTTTACGCGCTGTTAGATAATATTGTATTCGATCTACCTATTCATACTCTTGGTTATGTGTGAAATAAAATTTCTTATTAGGTAGGTAAGTACGACAGTTACGAAATAATTTATAACATGATGGAATTACTTTCACTAAAAGCGGGTGCAAGAACTGTGACTAGGTAGGTACTTGAATCACAGAAAAGGAATAAAATGTTTAGATTTTCATTGAAAACTTTAGGCCTATCGGGCGCACCCTGTAAGACTCATAGCAACGATTATGAAAAAAAAAAACATAATAAAAACATAGCTATACATAGAAAAAAGTAACAACAAACTGACCCTTACATTATACACCTTAAGTTCATCGTCATCAGCCTGAAGACGTCCACTGCTGAACATAGGCGTCCCCCTTAGACCGCCACACCGAACGACAATCTGCCACTTGCATCCACCGGTTGCCTGCGACTCTTTTGATGTCGTTGGCCCCTCTATTGGAATATATATTTTTCAGTAGACACCTTCTTTCCTATATTGTGTGCCGGTAAAATCTTAGAAAGCCCAAACAGAAAAAAAAAACTAAAAAGCAAAAGGTCTTTTGATAAAGAAACCTACACATAAATATTTTAGTTCTGTGAATATAATAATTCGAAGTGCTTCCTCATACCAAATAGATACTTCCAAGTAAAACTAATTTAGAAAAAGGTTAGTGGTTATCCAACCTGTCATCCTAATGTATCTGCACATAAGTGCTATACTATGTTACATAGTTCATATTCACTACACAAAAGAAAACCAGATCTAATTTGCGCACATATATTTTGTATGTGTGTTTGTATCGTTTTCACGGCGTGTTATTTACTTCGGAGGAGCACCTATTGGACGCAAACAATTTCATACTAGTACGTGCCACTATATTTCCTCTTCCTCCGCTATATTAACAAAGTATGATAAATTGCTCCATCGAATCGTCCTTGAATTTCTGAATGCAAAAGTAACTGAACTAAAGCTATTCGGTACCCAAAATGCTTTCTATTCTTGAAGAAAGTTGTATTTCTTCCAAACTTTCCGCTATTGACCGAATTTGAGGATCGCTTCTTTATTGCCCTGCTATATTTTATTCATTTCAAATACATTTTGGTCACAGTCAACAAACAGTGGAGACGCTTCGGACAAACGATTCTACTTCAAGTTTGTATGATTTTAGTGCCTTGTATCTTTGTGAATGGTATGGGGTAAACTCGGCTGTGAAACGGGATGGGAGAGGAGTGATAGCAGGAAGTGATAGGAAGTGATAGGATAGAGCAGGAGTGATAGCAGATGCAGGAAGTAGCATAAGACGGGCTGAAGTGGTGGCTTTAATTCCGAAATTACCAAATGTGACTGGTTTTTCTTAGTTTTGGCCCATTTTTTTGACATTGTCTTTTTTACGACTATTTATCACATCACTCAAAATTTGAGCATATTTGTTGTGGTGGTATATTTTTATGACTATCTGTTTTATTGCACAATAACATTCCAAAGACATCATAATTATATAACCGGTTCAATCGGTTCGTTTAGGAAGGTCGAGGCTCTCTGGTGTTTAATTGCCTAGTGAACACAACACAGTAAATCACACAAAAACTTGGGCAAAATATCAAATCCCACTATAATGTGAGCATAATTAAGATGAAAAATGCGAACGCCAATTCCATGTTACTAAACTGTCCCCACTGTTTACTAAACTGCGTGGTCATAGGCTTCAATCGCTCGCTCCTTTCCCTTAGCACATATTTACATAATTCATTCATCGTCGCAGAGACACTCGTGCTTTACCAATAAACGTTTTTATGCCTATTATACGACTTTTATGTACTACATAACTATATCCTATTTACATTTGTCGATGCCACATAGGTAGGTACTACTATGCATACAATGTTTTCTATAAGTACCGTTCTATGGCTGCTTTAGCTATCTAAGCTTACATTAAATATAATAATGCACCTTCCCTTATAATCTACAACAGTCAATTAAACTATTACAATAAATTACCTTGCGCTAAGAAACATGGATATTTATGTTGGCATAAAATTTTTGTACCTCTCAAATTACTCAGTGTTACAACAATCTACGTACCATTATATTCAATACAATGACTTACAATTATTGTTATGCACATTTCGAATAGACAATGATTTAGGTACTAATTTTCCGGTGGAGCGGTAATAATGATGTAGTTAGTATACACGTCATACTTAAAATAACCTCAACAGTAAGAACTACTTTGCCCGCATCAGCCTTATTCTTCACTAGATTTTACCCGCACTTTCAACTACAAGTGACTACGAGTACACTCGTCAAGTTAGCGTCAGACTCCACCGCTCGCAAAAAAAAAACATATTTCCGCAGCTCATACTGTGTTGTAGCGCTTGCGCCAACCCTTTTTTATTTTTGTTCATCTTTCTGAATACCTACATAACCTTTGTAGAGTCGACTACCTTACACTTTTGAAGGACTATACAGCCATATTCAAGAAATATAAATGAAGATACAACTTGCAACAACGTAATAACTACAAAGGTATAAAAAACAGACGCGGTGGCAGAAGAACGGCCATGTAGGTAGGTATTTTAATTTTTAATGACTCGCTACCGCTACCGTATTGGGTTTTTTAAGCCATTGTCATCTACTTGTCTTGCACAGCACCCATTATGCTATACACGAGCACTTTACATAGATTAGGGTGGCCCCGTATAAAGAAAGTTCAATATTTTTTTTACAAAAAAGAGATAGGCTATGTAACACCACCCCAATTTACCCTAGATATTTTAGAAGATTTCCTGCAAAGTTATCTCGCTATCATCGGTTGAAAGAAATCTCATCCCATTTATATGGCAAAGCTCAGATTCGAGGTCATTCGTATTTTGCTCCTTACAACCGTATTTTATATTAATACACATTAAAGTTACGTAAACAAATTAATATAAATCTGATTTTCCCTTAATGTGTGAATTACCACATCGATGAAAAATGTGCCTGGTGGCAGACGCGTAGCGCGATTGTTTAATACGCCATAGGCTTCATTCACCATTCATTTAGTAATGATAACGAAAACCAAATTCTTACATAGAAATCATTTCAGCGCATAAAATTTAAGCAATGCGATAAAAAAATGTACCTTCAGAGGCTACTATTGCGTTCAAAAGGCTTGAATCTTAGCACGCTGATATTAGCAATATTTTCTCGGTAGTACATTTCAATTCCTCAAGAGCTGATCCTGCACCGTAAGGTTTTCCGAGTGGGATTGGATCGATACCATAAAATATGCAATTCCATTTGAAAGGAAATCGGAGAATCGTAACAACTTACAACATTTCCGGTAAACATCACCAGAGGGAAAACCTTGCCCGTTTTCGTAGTCGACTGATTTCCACGTAAATTAATAATATTCATATCTCCAAAATTAAACTTTTCTTTCCGAGAAACTTTCGAGTTATTAAAAAAGTTGTTGCCGGAGCTAAAACCGTCAGATATCGTTATCTTGAGATTCTAAGGTAAGACGTTACCCTAGCAATGACTAATAGCCCCGGATGAGTAATGGGCTGTGCGTGCGAATGATCTTACAACAACGTAATAGCGGTGGAACGAAAGGTCGCCCTCCCTAATCCTAGTAAAATGTGTGTCTTAAGTCCTAAAGTACCTTTCATATGAGATAATGTAGGCCAAACGATGCATGTCGTGCGGGTAATCACAAACGTGAGGTGCCTCCGCGAATTATGTACATTGGGATATTCACGGTGTCACCTATCTATCTTCTATCTGGGTCGTACACAGTAGCATTCGCCGATTTATATATTCGGTTTGTATTACAGCTGAACGAACGTCCGTCGCATTGCATATATACCTAGTCAGGTCATAAGTATTGTCACACAGTAAACACTTTTCTTTTAGAATGCTGGCCACAAAAAAGTTTATTGAATTCGAATTTCGAATTGTTCATGAAAATAAAAATGTATACTTTTTAGAATTTTACTCATTTTTAAATATGGAGTGGACGCTTAAAGAAGACCGTGTTGCAGTTATTGCGTTGCATCGTTGCGGTTACGCGCCAATTCAAATTTTTGACATACTGAAAAATTTGAATATAACCAAGAGATTCGTTTATCGTACCATCAAACGATACAATGAAGACTCTAGTGTAGATGACAGGTCAAGAAGTGGTCGCCCTCGGTCTGTTAGGACTCCAGCAGTGATAAAAGCTGTGAAGGCGCGAATTCAAAGAAATCCCAAACGTAAGCAGAAACTGTTGGCCCTTCAGATGGGATTAAGCAGAACCACGGTGAAAAGGGTGTTAAATGAAGACTTAGGGCTTCGGGCATATCGAAGAAAAACAGGACATCATTTGAATGCTCGTCTAATGGACCTGAGACTGAAGAGATGCCGCGCTTTGTTGAAGCTGTACGCGGGAAAAAAATATCGGGAAATTCTTTTTTCGGATGAAAAAATTTTTACCGTAGAAGAGAGCTACAACAAACAAAATGATAAGGTGTACGCACACAGTAGTGAAGAAGCGAGCAACCGTATTCCGCGTGTCCAACGAGGTCATTTTCCATCCTCGCTCATGGTATGGTTGGGAGTGTCTTATTGGGGCTTAACAGAGGTACATTTTTGTGAGAAAGGTGTAAAAACGAATGCAGTTGTGTATCAAAATACAGTCCTGACGAACCTTGTGGAACCTGTTTCTCATACCATGTTTAATAACAGGCACTGGGTATTCCAACAAGATTCGGCGCCAGCTCATAGAGCGAAGAGCACACAAGACTGGCTGGCGGCGCGTGAAATCGACTTCATCCGGCACGAAGACTGGCCCTCCTCCAGTCCAGATTTGAATCCGCTAGATTACAAGATATGGCAACACTTGGAGGAAAAGGCGTGCTCAAAGCCTCATCCCAATTTGGAGTCACTCAAGACATTCTTGATTAAGGCAGCCGCCGATATTGACATGGACCTCGTTCGTGCTGCGATAGACGACTGGCCGCGCAGATTGAAGGCCTGTATTCAAAATCACGGAGGTCATTTTGAATAAACTTTAGTGTCATAATAATCTATGTTTTGTTAAGTTCATTTTGGTATATAAATGGTTACATAATGAATAAACTTGTTTCAATTATTTTATATAAAACATGTGACAGAATTTATGACCTGACTAGGTAGGTATATAGAGTTTTAAATACATAAAGCGGAAGAGGGCAAGCGGTACCTAAACATTGAAGAAATATATTTAAAAATGGCCTTATTGACTTCAAATATACATTTTTAATGTGTCTGTATGTTTTTGCATCACGTAAAGAAATGTTTATGTACCTGTATGCTTCAAATACAGTTAATTACTTTGAATCCTTTTAGCTAACGTCCACTTCACCTAATTGGCCAAATTACTTCGCCGAGCAATCAGAAATATCATAATATTATATAGTGAACACCATTCTCATCATCTTGCAAGTGATCGCAGCACTAGCGTACCTAACTATAAATAATCTTTGTCTAATCACATCACAATGTTCAGGCCGTCGTCGGATCTCGGGACGGATTGCAGGCTTAACTGTCAGTCACTAACCGAAGTTCAGACAGGTGGTTCACGGTTCACAGACCCGCTGGTTCACTCGACGCCGAGGCAGACGGGCTGCTTCACACGGACGTGTCTCAGGAGGGCCCGCCTATATTGGTCACGTAGTGCATGTAGGTGGCCAGCTCTTCTCCAGTGAGGTCGCCGTCCACCTCGCGGAGGCTGGAGTTGGAAATGCTTCGCGCGGAGTTGTAGGAGTCGGAGGCTTCGTAGCGGAACCGCCACGCTTCCCGCCAGTAGTCACTGCCACTGGGCGACTCGTTGACTATGGAGAGGTCGCGGCCGCTGTAGCACTGCAACGGAAAACATATATGTTAACTGATAAAGTGGTTTATAAAATCCTATAACAAAGTAGTAGGTATATAATAATATCTCTTATTTTTCTCATGAGGAAAATTTTACTTTCGTAATAAACCTTATTATGCATTGTTCAACAACGAAAGTGATATATTTAAGGTTATTTTATTTCATTGACTGAGGAGGAATAATAATTCCTAACAGAAATATAAACTTAGATATGTATAACATTGTTGTTATAATTCCGATATACAGATCATTGGAAGCGATTCGTAAGAAATTCTTGACTAAGCAAGACAATCTATAAATACCTACAAAACGTTATCAGAAATTAATAATCTTGAACATCCAAACAATGTTTCGACAGCGCTCGCGGCTTGTGTTCATTCATTCGTTATAATAAAGTAATAATAACTTTCTTTTGATAAAAAGCCCATTTCAATGTACTTCAGTATAATTCCTCGACTTTGCCGACTTGACACCGTGCTTTCATTTTTCTAGGAAAAATATTTTCCGTTGAGCTTCTGTAATTCCCGCTTTTTACTGCGAAAAGGTATTGAACAGGAAATAGCTGCGCGGAACCAGTAACTAGTCGAGGCCTTCAACTTGGCACGAGTTTCAAAACTAAATGGAATTTTATCAGGAATATAAATCTGTAGGTACTCGTTCAGTTCTATCCGCTCACTGTTTTTCAATGGATAGTGGAAACTCTTCCCAGGGCGGCGCGGGCGTTCCGTTCAAAGTTCAAATCGAGTCCGTATACCGATACCGAACCCGCTTTGAGTATAATAAAAGTAAGCATAATATCTACGCCACTATTATATAGAGAAAATATTTATATTTTTGTGTGTATGTTTGTAATTAATAAACAAAAAACTACTGCGCCGATTTCCAACATTCTTTCACCATTGGAAGGCTCATTCACCCTGAGTAACATAAGCTACTTTTTATTCCGTAAAAATTAAAACTGTTCCCGCGGGATAGTAATTAAAGCGGGTGAAACCGCGAGGCGCTTCTAGTAATTTATATACAGGTAGTGACGAATATAATATTAGGCAGTGGCGGAACATTCCCACAACACATAATGAGACGCACTTACAATTTAATTAGTTAGGTAAATTTATAAGAATGGGTTGTTTTCATAATAAGTACACAAAACAAACTAAACTCTTGATTGATAATGACTGATTAATTTCAACGGCCATTATACACGTTTTCCTTGCCTACTAAGTTATATATATTAACTAAGCGTGAGATAAAAGCAATTAATTTAACATTAATTTTACCTTAACGCTGCTATAAAATTAATTGTGTCTCTCTTTTTAATAATTAAGATATATTCTGTGAGCAGTAGTGAGCAGAACTCAACGGATCCAATAATAAGCTAATTATTTCGTATTCGAGTCGCTGTACATTCGCCACCGCGTCGTTTTATCACTGAAAAACAAAGCCGCAAATAAATAATCCAGTGTTAAATTTATCAAAAATAATTGTTTGAATGTTTAGTCCAAAGAGTTAAACGGCTCGGAAACTCCCAAGGCAAATAACATAAATTATAAATCAACCGTTCACAATAATTCTTTGAGAACGCGAGTGTGTCTTTTCATTGTCTTGTTTTTAGTCGACGTCATGTCATTTATTTAGGGCCTACGCACGCAACCGATGCTGAAAGTTCATTTTGAAGTACGATATGTAGATCAGTACATTTAGACATTCAGACCTAACCATCCGGAAAGTTCAGCATTACCGATCAGTTAAAATGTGACTTCATTTATGCTGCATCGCGTTTTTGTGACACTGCGTTCGATTACACCGTCAAAATCACGCAGCGAGGGGAGTAAAGCGTTCAACCCCCACGTTTAGCTTCCAAAACGTTAACTAACTGCCAACTAACGTTCTGCGAATGGGATTACGTAATGGCGGGCATTACGCGAATGGGACTTTTCGCGAGTAAACGTAAATTACTACACGAGAACTTTCATGATTATATTAAGGCGCAGTTAGAAAAACTTCACGGTATACCGACTTCATTTATTTCTGTTCAACTCTGGTTACCCCCAATTTGTCTCAGCAAGAGAGAATCTGTTAACCTAATATCTGGTAATTAAGGTTTCAGGCACCAAGGGCCTTAGTGGCTGTTACTTCCCACATTAAAAATAAGTGCAACTGTGACCCCGTGTATAATGAACACAAAGTTGTAGACAGAAATTACCGCGTTAAGATAAGCGATAATCAGAGACACTCGTTTATATCGATGGTCTTTCTACCCTAGTTAGTTTCATAGCAATGTAAAAACTCCGTGTTGTTGCTCTCGAAAACCTAAAACTATTTATTAAAGATAAATGTATTTTCACATAATATATGTTCTCTTGTATAAAACAGTAAGTATTTGGTGCAGCAAAATGAGTCCGTGCATTTGATGTGTTCCGTTGTCACGGAAATGCAGATTTAGCGCCTCGCGATATTTCCAACACAGTTACAATCTTGTAAAGGACCGATATAGACCACTGAGCTCGCTCCAAATCGACGCCAAATCGAAATTGGCAACACTTCCAAGCATCGATGGTGATTTTCAAATCGATGTGATCGAGGAACGTTTTTTGGAATGGGCACCGTAATCTAAACCATTTTGATTGGTTCCGCTATATAATTTTGATTGATTTCTGTATCAAAATAATCGACTTAACAAAAATCACTTATAATATTATGATCGATCAAACGTTGTTAATTTTAATGGATACATAGGAAAAAATACAAGGTTCAGCAAAAAATACGAGCCCGTAATAAGTAGAGCTATGATTCTGCCTGTGCCCTGAATTGACTCAGTACGAACGAAACATAACTTTTTACTAGGAAAATATGCAAACAGCAACTCCGAACAGTTTGTTTGAATGATTTCTCTGTAGAAATCAGCCTCCGGTTTTCACTAATGAAAACCGTTTAGCTACACAACTCAGCAGGGCAAAGCAATAAATTCTAGTTGAAACCGACACGACGATCACAGCCACTCGGAGCACGTATTTATAAGCCCATATTTCGTCGTGAAATATTGTTTTAGGCTTGAAAAACGTCCAGCAAACGCTTGCAGGAAATATGCTAACTACGACTGTACCATTATTTTTTGAGTCCGCGTTTTGGCCGTGCAGTTGTATTATAATCAAACTAGCTATTGCCCTAACTTCGCCCGCGCGAAAAAAAACGTATAATTACGATAAAAAAATCGTGTAACTTTAAAATAATTATGATTTATGTCCACGCCAAATTATATTAGGTATTGTTCGGCCGGTAGGTAACCCACAAAACAAACAGATACATAGACTGACTTTTTATTAATTTGCGTACATAGTGATTAATTTATAAATCGAGGTTTAAAATTTAGTCAGTGTTCGAGTAATGTACCTATAGATTGTATAGCGGTCCCTGTAAGATATAAAAACTCGCAGATAGTTTTGCATTCAGAGCCAGAAAACTGTAGCAGTGGCTGTATTATAATATTGATGGTTATAATTGAATTTTCTTCCACATAATATTTTGGAAATGACAAAAAATTGTGAGAGGAAGCCAAGCAGATAGTTTGGAAAAATAAACCATGGAATTGGACTCCATATTTTTTTAATTGTGGAATTATTCCAAGTAAATGACTCCATTGTAAACAATAATGGGTCATCAGAATTATTCAGAAAGTTATTTCCACTTTGACAGAATCAATTTGTACGTAGGTAGGTAATATTTTGCGATTGGAATTATCAGAAATGGAAGCCAAACTAATATAAAACTTATGGATCACTCGGCCTCTTGCGGGGCAGACCTTTCTGCGATTCATTACAGTTATATATTATGTACGACTATAATAAAGAATGTGCCATTTAAACACTACCGGACTTATATACCACAAAACATTTAAAGAAGAGTTGAACTGATGAGTCAAAATATTTTATACACAAATCGACGTCTAACCCTCGCTTTTTCTAACTCAATAACAAATTCACAAGTAAAATAATTAGGAGCGCGTGATTGACGTCGATTTTGTTGAAAGAAAATTCAGAAACATCTGTTTAAGTGTCTAAACTTTTATATTCCCTAAGGTGTTCTTTTTCCATGTAGCTTTTCGGGCCGTCTTTTTACCGCTAGTGATTTAACAGCCTAAGGGTATTTTTAGGCGGGGCGATTTGCATCCCTTCGATTCAATCAGCAAGCCCTACCTATATTATAAGCCTTATACCTATACTATGTCATGAGATCACGCATACAGTCACGTTTCTCAAGCACACATTATTTGGTACCAGCACCACCCAGCACCTGAGTTGTAGTGTGCAGTACTTAGATAAAACATTATAGGAGTAGTAAGGAACTATTTACTAGAAGCTCTCCGCCCACTCGTAGTTTAGATAGTTGCTCGTAGTAGCTGAGAATACCGGACTAACTCAAAGGTATGACTGTGTTATTTTACTCTCTTGGGAAATCTACAACTAAAGTCAGCAATGTTATCCTCACACTTTCGACGTTTTAGTAGCTTGTAAAACGCCCGTATTACGTTAACGCACGTGCATGGTTTATCTACACTTGACCGTAAAGTAAATTATATCCTTTGGTAGAGGCTAGAGTGCAGTCACAACATGTGTTTCAACATTAACTGTACACAGTCAGTTTCAAACGGAACCGGTTATCTCCACTCTGTATAATTTCTTGCAGTGTTTATAACACAAGACTTCACATCGTGTTGTTCCCACTCTCATTTACTTTACTGTATCTGTCTGGACTGCAACGTTATGTTAACTTAGACTAAATAGGTTATGCTAGTTGTCTAGCTGGGTTCTTCTCGGTAGAGTAGTACGACAGAACTATAGAATACCTTTTTATAAAGGCAGTTGATTATTTGTTATTTGACGACACGTTTGCCGTAGTGGCTGAATAATCGGACTGCTGCGCTTGGTTTCGCGGGTTCGATTCCCGCCTGGAACACATATTTGTGCGATCCACAAATATTTGTTTCTGGTCTAGGTGTGATGTTTATGGGAAATTATACGTCTGTAAGCGGAGCCCACGATACAGAAGCTATCCTAGTGTGAATCCTACGTTTAAAAAAATTTGTAAAGATAGAGTGTTAAAAACATTCAAAGTTATTAGAACCGGATCCTTTTTGCGTGACGTTTAAAAAGCGTTATTGGAGCCCGTCACCAATTATAAGATGTTTGGGGCCTGACCTCACCTGCGCTCTAGGCGGAGGGTCGAATAGCTGGGTGGTGGCGGTGGACCCCTTGCGCAGGCGCCGAGGCCCGTGCGCCCTGTCTGACGCGGTGAGGGCTGCGCGCTGACGCTGGGACGCGAGAAGTGCGCTGTACGTCCGCCCTAGGCCTGGTCTTCTGCGTCGACAGCACGCTGCCAACGTCATCTGTTGGAAGAGAAGGTAACGTCATAACTCTCGAAACGAGGTTTGAAGGTACTGGAAGAGACGGCGCCGAGCTGGAAAGTAAGTATTACGCTGCACATTTACTCTGTGGCTGCACACTATAATTATGCACCAATGCACCACCGTCCTCTTGTTTTACGAGCTTCTATGACTTGCTGAATGCTAGGATGGATATTATGTTTATACGAGTCGTAGTTAAAATTTGAATAAGTAAATAAATATATTATATACACTCAAATCTTGCATCAATCTACATCTCCAATTCAGTTAATAGAAAAGGTTTCTTTTCAACGACTACGGGCACATTTAAATCAGCTTACAGTAAGGAATATTACTAATTTTGTAAAAGTTTGATGGGAAATATTTATAAAAATATTTGTCAACAATATACTGGTCTTGAAACTAATCTTAGTCTAATGTGTGAGTTATCAAACCAATGTTGATAATTATGATAATTCTAAGTACAAAATAGGAACAGTGAGGTATGCCGAGTTATGGTTTAGTTACCCTAAAAGTCCAAACAGTTAACATTGTGTGTAACTGAAATTGACTTTGATGAATCGCAGACCGTGTTATTTCTGCATTATCTCTCTAAATACATTCTCATAAACTGGGTGGGATGCATCAAAACTCATCTGAAGATTACATTTTAAGCCGGGGTAGGGTTGCATTACATTAAACTTTGCTCACATCTCGGCAGCTGTCCAAAGCCGGTGCCAGCCACGAAATTATCTTTTAGAAAGTTCAATTTACTTCATATAAAAAGTTATTAAAACATGTGCTACAATCGTGCTGAAATTGTACCTTTTCATAAACAAGGAAGAACCAAAACTAGCATTTTAATTCATTTATTTTTGAGGCAAAATTAAACCATCATGTCACGTTAGAAACGCCTTTAATTAGTTATAATAATTTAAAAAAAAACTACGATTTTAGATCGTGCAAGCGATATGCGAACATCTGAAATTTCCCACCAATAACTCTTGTGGTACAGCTAAAAAAGCCTAGGCACTGAACTTGCCAAAACCTTTCAGTTTACTTAACTTGTTTGATTTAAGCATTAGCTGTAACCCGTAACAACAAAAAACATTTTACCCACCTCCCTCAAATCTTAACACAAATTTGACTTGAATATACGCGAGTAATACAACAGGTAAAAGTAATCGCGGATGCCTGAACTAGTATACCACATACACACCATGCACCGCTCTCCGTAAAAGATTATGAGATGTAGTTTGTACAATGTACAATTGTACATAGAGTTCTGTAAAGCTATATTGGAAGGATATATTCAACGACTTCTGTCCCCGACTGTCGAAATACGCTTCAGTGCACACTAAACGCTCCGCCCTGTGCTTTGCCGCCCGACCCAAACTAGCTAGCCGTAAAATGTACCAACACTGTATTTTGGTTGGCACTTACATTGCATGTGAATATTGTTTTTACATAATTCACAGACTCAGCGAAATCGTACGTGCGACAATTTAGCTGTGATTTCAATAACTTGGAATAAAGTTAATGATTCAATTATTGGTTGACTACTCAATGCAATTTTATACTTGTATAAAAAAAAGGTTGGACACATCACGTTAATATTGTATTGAGGTCAACAAGTGGTATAATCGTGTTCAAATAATCGTATAATATTTCAAGCAATTTAACGATTTGGAAAGTGTATTTAAAAACAAGCTATTATTTACTGTGCCTGTACTACATATAGCAGCAGCAGCGCCTACCAATATATAGATTCTAGAAACGAAAAATTCGAATTTGATTACAATCGTTAGCCGTAACGGACAAATAGTTCGTACAACCAGCTTTTCCGAAAATCTAACTGTGTTCTATATTTTCCGGTAAAGCTACGTGTACAGCAGCAATAAAGTCGCGCACATATCTAGTATTTCAATTTACTATTCAACGCATTTTTTGTACATTTGATGCGTAAAGTTAAATTGGAAATGTTCTAATTTTGTCGTTGACTGTGCTGCAAATAGATCTGTTTGTTCCAGCCCCCGGCAAAGCGTATACCCGACACGTGGCAGTTCAATTTACTTAGTGGACATTAGGGTGGAGCGTCAATGTATGGAGAAAAAAAAAGCTGTTACTATGAAGTCTGAAGGGGTGCCAAAAGTTGCCTTATTTTAAGTACATCCCAATCATATATTTTATAGTTAACATTTTTTAGATCTTTAGCCCTCTACCAAGCTTCAAAGTAATCATAATTTCAGAAAAATTAACTTATTTTGTTTTACTGTTTAAATATGAAATATTTGTACGTATATTCTTGTAACTTGTGAATGTATTATATGGAATGTGGTCATAATCTTAATAAATGTATTATATAATACAAATATAAAAGTTATAAGTACAAGATATTTCACTGCAAGTGCAGATAAAAAATCGTATAATGTTATAGTTTAACCTATTACTTGTAGTGTCTCTTTATATTATAAAACAAGATATTTCAGGCCTAAATGTGATTCTAGTTTATATGGAATTGTCCATAACATCATCTCAAGTCACTATCTTCGAAGCTTCAGTCACTATTTTCACTATTCTTCACAAAATGCTCGACTGCATGAGTGTGGTAAGTGTAGGCGGGAAAACCATTTACATTAGAGAATAAATTACACAAAGAAGCTTATTTGCATGCATATGGCATGAAAAAACATAAGTCTTTTTAACTATAATTCAAACAATCGAATCACTCCATCTTTCCATCCAATATTAGTTGCCATCACATCCTTTTGCTGCGAGGTCTGCAAAATCGACTTCAGTTTTGATTGAAGATTATCATCTTCAATCAGCATGGAATCGGTTATGTATTTACTAGTTCCTGTAGAGTAACTGGCATGTAGCATATGTTCAGCATTGTCAGAAGTAATTAAGCAACAATTATTTAGCGTTAAACAGCAGAAAAGCCGCAGTTGATCTATCATAAATTGCGATATGATCATAAACTTAAGCTCTGTAACAAGTTTTAGTTTCTTTGTCTTGACGAATGGAATACCACCGAAGCTGAGCTAAATTTAGTTATTGGTATCTCTCAGTTACAGAACAGAATAGAAAACCAACACATTTAGGAGTTTCTGGGACAAAAGTTTCATGGTGATCAGCCACAGAACAGATTTAGGCCTTTTGTCAAATCTTTTTTCTATTATTTTACTCACATGTGGACCAACGCTGCTAATAATCATTTTCTATCATGTTTTTTAATTATTACAGAATGGTCAATTCATTATATCTACTTATTTATTATTTAGATTTTATTAGGATTCTAAATGAGCACATTTTGTGAGCGCAAATATAAAAAAAAACTACGAATCATACAATTTTACAGTTTTTCTTGAAACAGTAACTTTTTTTATACTGGGTATCGTAAATAGGGCTGGTAATAATCGTAGTATATCAGTAACGATTGCTTCACACGTTAGATGGTAACAATTGGTAGATAATATTTTTCCTAACAACCTATGAATAAAACGGAAAAAAAAATCAAAGTTATAACTTTTGTATAATCTCATGAAGGTTTAAATTACTATTAATGTATGTAACGACTTTAATCCTTCAGTTTATTATGTATGTTTATTAGATATTTGTTAATATTTCATACTAATAATGAAATTCAAAGTCAGAAAATTAAAATGAAATGACAATTGTTTTTTCGATTTCTAGCATTCTTCAAGGGGTGGTAGAGGGCTAAAAGTGGGGTTGGATATTTTTTTAGTTATCTTTTTCGTAATTCACTTTTGCGCCCCCTTCAGTATTGAAATTACAAAAAAAAAATTAACGCTCCACCCTAGTGGACATGACTCTTCTACCGGATGGATACAATCAGTTACGACAGGACAGTAACGGATCAACGTATTAAATCTCGTAGTGATATCTTCGACTAAGATAAACTACGACAAGGTGACAAGGTGAAAAACCGTAGGCGCCCCTACACACGCGCGTTTTTTTAAGATTTTTCCTGCGTCCTTTGCTCACTGCCGCGTTTTAATCGCCCTGTAAGTATATCCAACGTCCCTACCATGGTGATAAATATATCATCGCGGCAAAACGCACGCGTCTTTTTGCATAGATTTGATATACAGTACCTTTATATTACATAAATTATAACTTATAAGAAATAATGTATTATAGTCAGTATAAGAATATAATGTATACGTAGCTAGCTAGAAAAAGTAGCTGTTAATATTATGTTAATTTAATTTTTCAACGCAAAATAATACAATCATGACCAGCTACATTAGTTGCTGACTGTACCTACTAAACTCCCAACCGCTGAAACGTAGTGCAGGCATTGAATCTGGTTAAATTCGAATTGACACACTCCTTAGATTTTACATACTTTGTTACTCAAAAGTATCTAAGTATATATAGAACAGATGCAACTTGAATTAAATAATGAGAAAATTTCAATTAATGACATCGTGTTCTCTGAAATCCGGCTTACACGCAATTAATTATTAATTACGTTTACATTTAATTATTTTTAACAGACGAACACTTACGAAACCACGTTATTATTCTACTTGTTTATTTCGTTAATGATAATATTGTTATTGTCATTGTTTATTTCGTTCACCTTGACTAATGTTCAATGTCAAGACCGGCATCAACCTACAGGTAAACCCAAATTAATTAGTACGGTCATTCACTTATAAATATTATTATTTACCGCACTTAAAAAAAACGTTTTCTTTTTCGGTCGTGGAACAGCAGCCACAAAGTAAAACCGATCCTTGAAAAATCTCATCTTGCGACGGCAGTAAAGACGAGTCTACACAATAATGTCATATTTTGCTTACCACTCACACTACCAGCAATTAATGCTTATCATTGTGTGATATGAGCTATTTCTCAACCCCAACCCTTATCAAGATTTTGTTTCAGAACCATCCTTGTAGGCACAACAAAGTATAAGTCATGTTATTTGTAAATTGCAACAGTCGCGGCTAGAAGACTTTGAAGTTGCAAGTATCGCGAAACAGACTCGGGCAATTCCACTCCTATGCGGTAGGTGCGCACAATAAAATGATTTTCATCCCATCTATTCGAAAAGAGGCAAAGGGAACACTTCAATAAGGGCGAACAAAGTGGGCCATTCCAGTGCACTTAAATACTTTTCTCATAGTTTAGGATGAAAAGCTGAGTGTATACCACACGGGAACGAAATTATGTAACCTCGAGCGAAGTACTTTGAATCCCTCGCTACGCGTAGGATTTTACTTACTCTGAATCCTCGCTCTAAAGACATTATTTTGTTCCCTTGAAGTACAATCTACTATTTAACCATTGATATGTCGAACAGAGAAAATTCAAAAACTACTATGCCACCACTAATTCAATTACTTTCGATGTATAATTTGAATTTATTATAATAACTACGAGTATAATGTAACTATATTTCAGAGTTGCTCCTAATTAAAATGTCCAACACACGCTGTTGCGGCTGCCCTCGCCCACCCCACAGTTTTGGACTCGACATTTGACATTAAGCATTAATTAAGCCTTTTGTTTCACAACGGATAATACAGCTGTAAGATATAGGGTTCTTTAAAAACTGTTAGGCACCGAACCACCAAAAGTCTGCATTTCCAATATAATTAGCATAACATAATTATCCTCCCCCCATCCACAAAAACTTCGAACATTGCTCGGTGTCCCGCCGACGTCAGTGACGTAACGTTTAATTAAAAAAGTATTTATGAAACACACGTCGTTCCAATACCTTAACGGGTACTAAAACCTTCCCTTCTTGATCTTACCTATACTAACACAAACATAGATTTACGCGTCAACGAAACTTGTAATGATAGAAATCATAGAATATTTTTTGGGTAACATGAATCGGTGCTTGAAGTAAATCACTATACACAGAACATAATGATAATAAGTATAGATTATAGATATCCAATTTTCCTCGTGTCGATGATGATCTTGGGTTTTCCGAAAAAAGTCCATAACCAGTAACTTTTCGAACTTACATAAATGACCAAGCGGCCTTGAAATCATATAGTAATTAGTAATATATTCGAATCTTTATAATACGTTGTCAAATTATAGCGAATCTCAAATTCATAATTCATTTTTACTTACCTACCTATACATGAGCTGCCGTAAAACTCCAAATCCCCAACCACGGTCGAAAACCACTTAAAAAAACTCGTCTTCTAATTGCATTTATGAGGCTATTTCATCTCATTCTATAGACGAAATAAGGAAAATATGGTCCGCATAATATTTATTTGATAATAGTGTTCATAATAACTGTCTTCAACTTCAATATCTCATGGACTAGAATGGAACATTTTGATTTAATGATGAATAATCAACGAAGCACTTTTGAGCTAATAACAGCTCACCGTGGAGTAAGATGAGAAATAAATATAGGTACAGGATTCATAGCTTATTGATATAAATGGTGTAGGTACTCTGCGCTTAACTCCTACCAGTATATTATTATGATGTATCCTGTAATACAGCATACATACCTACCTATCGAATATTAACATATTATGTACATTAAAATAGACATAAACGTCTGAAATTTTATGGCAAATGTTACATCATAAAAAGGCCGGCACGCGATCGCTGGTCTACCGTTTAATATTGACATTGACTTGCAAATTAATATTCCGTACGGCATCTTCGGAATTTATGAATGCCGATATTTCAAGAGAGTCGTATGTTATGTATATTGCTTTCTTCGATGCCTTACATAAGCCCAATGATAATTATATAAAACTATAATATAAACGGAAGTATTTACTGTGTTCACTATATAAAGTGGGAAATATTATAAATCTGGGTATTATCACGAACACGGATGACCTTTTAAAGTAATTTAAATTGATTTACAAAAAACCAACTGATATACGGTCCAATATGATTATTAATGTACGAATTGATTGAACGAAGCACGCTCGAAGGACACTTAAAAAATAATTGAGTTAGACCCATCGATTTGGTATCCACCATCGATGTTGGACCATCAAAATGATGACCCGGTCGACGATTGTGCACGTTCTATGCGTCAAAAGACTTTTGAGTATCGAAAAGATAAACTGCCTCATTCAGGGCGTAACAAGTGTATGATGGGGTGTAGATAAAACGACGGTATGATAGCATAGTAAAGCCATTCTCTGAATTTCAGCATATAAGATGGTATAAGTATACCCCTAAAGCTGTCCCTTAGGTATAGACTCAGGGAACCCGCCAATTTACAAGTTATATGAGCCGGAAAACACGTAGCCCTAAATCCGCCTAGCCTTTAAAACTATACAAAGCAGTACTAACCTAGCACTTTAACTATAAAGCATTAAGTCCAATAACTTTACTTACCCGGTTACAAGATCTTTAGTTTTGTACACTATCCCTGGGGTTTTCCGGCAGCAGTCTTTACGAACTAGTCCAACTCTAGACTGAGAATGTTTACTACCTTCGATCATTTCGTCACTTAAGACCAGGTAAGATATTGGAAAGTTACCAAAAAGTACTAAATAATAAAAACAGAAATGAAATCCCACAACGTTTCCTTAGGATAAAACTTTATAGCTAAGACAATGCGAAGACATGATTATCTTTCAACAGCCTCTAGGCTAAAGAAAAAGCTCCATAGTGACCATCGCCATGAAGCATGTTATCGTAGAGGAGGCGCAGTATTCAGTAAGTACTAGTCGAAACACCGTTACCCTGATTTGCCTCATTAAATATTATGTTTATTACTTTATTGTCAGTTTGTTTTGTCCTGGATAGGCAAAAGTTGCAGCGTTAATATAATTCGATAAGGAAAATACTTGGAAACTTCATTATCTGCTCGCGACGCCGATGGGAGGAACTCTTTTGAACTAGGTTACATCGAATGGAACATTTACCAGGCTTTTCAGAAGTCCGCGTTTATTATATGTTTTGGAGTTTTGACAGATAACTTTGGAAGTTTCAAATGTTTGTTCTTTAAAACTTCCGTTCGTTTTTTTATTCAATTTTATCACAATTACCAAATGTTTGGCTGTATTTGTTCTTCTAGTGTTCCTACCATCGTCTGTCTCGTATTGTACTCAACAAACATGTATTTTTTTGTTTGGTTTTCTCAGTCCAGTGGATAAGGCAATTTTTATGAAACTAACTAAAAACCAACATGAGCTAAGTACTTGGATTGCGAGAAAAATCCTGGCCAAGCTACGTTGTATCATAATTATGCTAGTCCTATTAATATTATTAGTTTGTGTGTTTGTGTTTGTTTAGTTACTCAGCACTGAAACGGCTCAATGTATTTTGATGTACTTACTTTTAAGAATCATAATTATCATCATCCACAGTCAATCACTACACACACATGCCATGACCGCAACCTTATATAAATCCTTCTTTACACTGTGCTTTAACAGTGTATTATATAAATATCCTCTATTATTCAATAAAGGTCTATTTACTCTACTATCATGCCAACGAGCAGTATGTAATGTCACGGAGGCGTAGGAGCTAGAGCCATTCCTATTGTTTAACCAGGGGAAATGGCACCATGTCTGATGGTGTATTGAATTTCTTTCCGCCAGAAATATCCGCTATTGGGTGTACCTACGGGTACGTTTCTCAATTATTATTGTGGGTCTCGGTTCAAGGAAGTGCCATTATGTGAATCCAGGTTGATTGCCCTTATTCCACAATTTGCGAGAAATATATTTTATTATTACGCGAGCGTATTTACACAAGACTATGAAAGAGTTCGGTGGGAAATCTTGTGTTGATTTTAGGTACATTATTACTTAGGATGGGTTTATCTTCGTGCGTGTTTTTGCATTTTGTTCGTAGAATTTTGACCATAAAATATACCATCTCGTTATGCACATAGTTATTTTTTTCTTACTTTTTTTTTAACGAAGCTCAACACTAGTTAAGTATTGACATATAATTTCACATGCCAGAAACAAACAATTCCAAAGAAAGAAACAAACAATCCCAAACCAGAAACAAACAATTGAACAGAAACTTTTTTAACAATACTCTTACAAAACTAGCAGGGTCAAACTACCGGCGGATAGGGCTGAGAGTGAGGAACCTCCTGACAATAACTAGTTATATTATAATATTACAATGACCCGCGTATGACCGAATGGTACAACATGTCATTAATAATTGAATTTTAAACTGCTTAAAATTCTTACGAATAAGGTACATAATAACATGTAGGGGCAGGTAAAGTTTCATCATAAATATCTTCTTATTTTAATTAAGTATTAAAAAGGTTCTGCCCACCTAAAAAATACATTGATGTGCCTGATTTCTTGGTAAAACCGAAAATATAAGGATAATAATCTTACACGTGAATTACTATACATGACGAGGTTTTTTCGAGACATTGACCCTTTTCGCCGGGGATTGAAGCAGGTAACAAGTAACAACATCCAGATAGTGAGATTATCGGTTTTACATAAGTATACCTACTTAAAACAATATAATTAGTGTGAATATTTGAAACTATAATTTAGATATTTTGTTGACTTTCATTGCGAATTTTTATATGATTCATTCCCAATACTTTTATGTCCACACGCACGAACACAAACATCGAACTCAAACTCTTTCCAATTTAATACAATAAATAGCAATCAAAATATGTGAAGACAGCGAATTGGTGAATTTTACACCAGTTAGTGCGAGTGCGAATGAATAGTGCGATAGCAGCCACATTTTATTCCATCAAAGCCCACCATCACCACGTCTGTACCTTCAAACCAGATACCATTTTGGCGACCTCTGTAATGGGTCATACCTCTTTGTGTTTCTTTATTCGGTCCCTGTTACAAACGGCTCAATTTTGTTCGCCGATATTGACAGGCATCATACTCGTAAGACTGATTGTTAGTTGGCTCACCTTAAACGCGTTCCTGAACTTATTGGACATGATGTTGTACAGGAAGGGGTTGATGGCAGTCGACAGGAAATACAGGACCCCGGAAATGTACGTCAGCACGATGTACGCCTGCGAAAATAGTCAGGTTTAGGACGACCGTCCACTGATGCGGAGATAGTCGGAGATGGATTTTGAACTATCATCGGCGATGGCGTCGTCGAGCTAACATTGTCGACGTCGTTCATTTTCATACGTCTTAGTGCATCTCCGCTTCAGTGGATTGTCGCCCTTAGAGTTAGCTTGTACATGGGCTGCTTATGGTCAGAAAACCATTTACGTGTTCACCTAAAACTACAATAGCAATAAGTTGTAATTACTATCGATTAGTGATCAATTCAATATTTCTAAGCAATATTTGGCTACTGTATTTTGCTCACGTATGGAAACTTAGAAACAACTGTTCAATGTTTACCGGATTTTCCGTAATTACGACCAAACTCGATCCCCTAATTTATCGGCTCCCGAGCGCCCCCTAGTACTCCTCGCGGGGTTAAAACTATGTGATTTATTTGCGATAAAAATACCTGGATCCACCGCTTCGTAGTTTCACCGCAAAAAAAATGTTATAGAGGAATTGAACTACCTTTACGTGACTTGAAATCAACTCCACCTTTTTGATGTAAGAAATACTTACTTTAGGAAACTTCCTGATTGCGAAGTGTTCAGTTACACCTGAAGCTATATTATAGCATTGTACATGTTGTTATCGTTTAGTGATAAATATCAACAATTAGAATGCAATAGCTTATTTACGCACTTTTGTTATGGTCGAATGTGACAGGAGTATCTGTTCAATATTGCCAACCCCGTGGTACTTACTATACATACTTGCGAATAGATTTTATATTTTGCTACTTACCTCAATTTTATCAGAATTATTTGGTTAGGACACTAGATTCTGAAGAAAGAATCTTTCGATGTCAAAACTTTGCCAAACGATTGGGAATGATAGCGTAAAAGAGAAATAAATGGAAGAACCATTTTTTATGAGTCGAAAACGTTCCTTTCATACATGCAAGTATTTTTTCAGGTTGAAGAATTTGTATGGCATTAATTTCCTGGGATAATTTAGGGACCATATAATAATCATACGTTTTGCCGTCGCAGACAGTATGAACTAAATTGAACTAACAGTTAGTTCTGCTTCCATACGCAAAGTCTGTGAAACACAGCTCCACTTAAAACTAGTCTAAATCCATTCGTCGGTAGGTACGGATATCTACAGAAATAGTGGGACTGAAATCCTACGAAAATTATATTCTACGTGCTCGCGTTGTAGATTCCTTCTAAGTCCGAAATTCATCTTAGAAATGAAAACGCGGATTCGTTTTCATTGACGTACCTGACTGCTTTTAAAACACCAAATTTAAAGTTATATATTTGAAGAATTCACACGTTACAGTTTTACAATCTTTGATGGATATAATTCTGAATTCGGTAAACCGTGCAACAATGAAGCGGCATTTTCGAATTCAATTTATAATCCTGTTCGGTGAGAACAAACTCTCAAGTTTTAATTACTGAATAGATTAACACTGAATACATCTAAAGGGTAAGATATAATACCACTATGGGGTCTGCTACGTATCTGCATGTTCGAAACAGTGGTATAACCTCCCTAAATATATAATGACTTTGTAATTGCAGAACACAAAACTCATCTTTGAATACAAGCAGAACTAAATCTGTATTGTAAAAAAGCGCGTTTCCTCTGATTTAGCTTAGAACGTCACCATCAGAATCGGAATTAAAGCGGAGCTTTCTGCGAAAGTACCTAAGCCTGCAGGCGATACAGTCCCGGTACAACTCAGATTTACAATTAAGTATAATAACAGTAGTATACAAGTACGATCGAGCTTTTAGGTAGGTACGTTAATGAATTGAATCGGGAATCGTAATACCTACGCATAATAGTAGCAATTTATAATATAACAAAGTATGTCGCTGTGTTTGTTCTCGTAAATGACTTGGAATTTCACGAGGAAACTCATATTTGGAATTAATTTTAGAGGAATTGAATTCAGTAGAATGTGGCATTTTGATTTACAATTAGGAACACATTGATTTGATGAATATAGAATATGAATATTAATATGAATATGATAGAACATGTTTGTGTCATTTGTAAGCTTTCAATACAAAGAACTGTTCTAAAAGGTCTTGTGAATTTAGTTTCATAAAGTAAACGCGTGTTTCATCCGACACGCATCTAATACCTGTTTTATTGGAGACTAAAACAGTTATAATATCATTTATAAATGCTTTGGTACAGTCAGTGTCAAAAGTCTCTGAGCATGTTTTAACTTTCAATACAATATTTTATTATTAAAATATTTTATGCAAAGTAAAATTATTTTACGTGCGTTAGAATGCAACCACTTTTGTCACTGATTTCACATATTTAATGCCCTAAAATAATTTATATACATAAACGAGGAAGAATGCGACTTCCTTGAGTTTTAAAATTATTATAGAGGGTTATTTTCCGCTCTGTTTAATAAACAAGGCAGACAAGGTCGCTACTCCGGAGAGCGATAGAAAAAGCTCTATAGCATTACACCGTCTGACAACTTTACGATAGCCACTAACCAGACTACGCCGCCATGAGCCTGTTATAACGGTGAAAAGGCGTGGCTACTCCGTATCTCGCGGCTCTTTATACTCGTTTTGGGACATACACAATAAATATGAAAAATAGAGTGTCGGACACTGTTTTACAAATTTATTTTACGACCTAAAACTGTGTTATATATGGTAGTATAATGTAACTTCAAAATAATTGTAACTGAGTCAGACAGCGCCGTAAAACGCATTCGCATAACGTAACTCGCATCTCGATTAGAAAAAGTGGGCAGAAATGCCGGCAGCGTTTGTAATATTAATATGATATTTTTATGATATGAGATTTTATTGTTTCATTTTATTATAAAACATTTAGTTCTTGTATAACACTTGTTTTTCTGACTGTACAAATATACCTACAATAGCGGTCGAGTTACCTATTAAAAATAATATTTAAATAAAATGTGGTGACTCGACCGCGCAGGTGTTGTTTAGTCCCAACTCGGCGCAATCTCATCACTATTCCCGCTTCGCTATAGGTACTTACTCAAAAAAGACCCTTCACAAATTCTCGTCTCAACATCCGACCTTACTCGTAGTTATTATTGTATGGTCGCATCGGTCAGCGAATACGAAACTGTGAGCAGTGGTTTTTTTTTTACCGTTATTACTCATCACGAGGTCATTGACCTTGAACACAGGGTCAACCCCTTTTTTGTGATAGAAAACCTCCTCGGTTTCCTCGAGGCTGTGTCCGATGGAGTTCCTCAGCGCATAAACATTAAGTATGTTTTCGTATGATGGTATTCCACACACTACCTACTAGGAAAATGTAGAAGACAACCCTAGGGTACGGGTGAATTTTGTCAAGCCTATAAAGTTACCTTGCTGTCCCATACGCTGTCCACCATAATCTTTATATTTAGTTGCTTAGGTGGGGGCTATGAAAGTAAGAAACGGTTTTTATGTAAAGCTACTTACAGCCCATACGTACCTATATACTGCCTATATTGATAGATATGCCTATATACAGGTATATTGATAGACAGCTTAGGTATTTTTATTAGGTACTTCAACAATAACTTTTATTATAACTTACCTAGGTAGACAACAAATGTCAGAATATTTTTAATCACGTTACATCTCTCGGAAGCTGACGAGGAAAACGTTTAAAACCATAAATCCGCAACTTCATAATATAATTAACAAATGATATATTCCTATGACATAAAATAAAACTTAGTCGTATATTAGATAACAATAGTCGAAGTAGTAATCATAGCTTTGCAAGTATAGGGCGTTCAACGGATATGCAACATGGAGGGAAAGTACCTTGAATATTGAAACTATTGAAATTAACTTATACTGAAAGTAGACATCATTTGAATTTGAAAACAATATAAACTGCATTCATAGATATTTAAATAATTACATGGTTGAACAGAGAATCGAACCCGTTACACGAGAAAAAGAATGATATTCATGATCTTCCTTTTATTTGTGACACTATATTATGTTGAATGCACTTTAAATTGTATTTTTTTTAAATTCAATAATGTCTGATTGAGTAAAATCAACAATATTCAAGGTACTTTCTCTCCATGTGGCATATCCGTGGGACGCCCTGTATATTACAAACGCTAGACTGTTTTATTTCTGTATAAAACCCATCAATTTTGCAAATTATATGGTAAAATTCCAATAGATAGTTCATGAATAGTCTGAATCAGATTACTGGGAATTACCCGAAATAATTACTCCAGTCAAATCATAGGCCGTGACCATGATTTCAAGTAAACACTAGTTAGAGTAAATCGTTATTATAATCAGTCGGAAGTTCGGTACACTTATATTAATAAATCTATGAATTATTTTTTGGGTCTCCAACAGAGTAATTTAATAGGCACGTCCTTTAAATAAAGGTATTTCTTTAAGTATTTCTTTATTTCTTTAAGTTTAAAAAGGTAAGTCTGTCTAACACACATCATCCATTATGAACCATCATTCGTCCACTGATGGATGACTCCTAATGAACGTTACTGACACCGATCTTGAAATTTTATCTAAAAAATCATGCCTATTAGATTCCTCTAAAAAAATCTCATAAAATGGATATCTTTTATCACTTCATATAATCTCATTTACTGACACAATAGAATTATTATTGTTGTGTTGCAGAATACTTTACAAGACATTATAGCTTGTTTAGTTCTATTCATATCTTCCACGTGCTAGCGAGAACAAATCGATAACTCTGAGGTCACTTCTCGGTACTAAAGAAGATAATATATTCTTTGCAGTTTTTCTTCGTTGTTTAAATTTTTTACTGGCTACACCAGTGTAAGAAAACGGCGTGACAACGGGTTGCCAGTCATACAATATGTCTTACCATGTAGTATGTATCCGTAGGCTGCTCCATAGTGTTGCCATAGATAGCCAATAGCCTCTGCACATGAAAAGGCGCCCAGCAAATGAAGAAAGACAACGCCACCGCAACTGCAACAAACCTCGCTGATTCACAGTTTCTGATCCCCTATTTAACTTTGACCAACCGATAAAGTGTATTACTGTGTTTGTCTTTTTTTATAGAAACAATGATAGACATCGGCTGGCCAAAGTTAAGTAGGGATTCAGAAATCGGACATTTGTGCGCTTATCGGGAATTGCAATGGAAGATAGACTGTCTGAGAGCTCAGGGAAACTCAACAGTAAGATCTGTAAGTAATTAAACAGGGCTATTATCAGGAATGAGAGCCAAGCTGCAATCAAAGAGAGATTAAATCGTGAGCTCACAATGAGTATCGCCTCAGTCATTTCATACATAATATTAGCGTTTTATAGTTCCGTGGAAGACTTGGAGATTCCGTAATTTGAAAGCTAAGGACTAGTTTAGACCTGAGACAAACGCTACTTTAGTAGAATATCGGGTTTGACTTTATCTAATACGCAAATTTTGCTCTCGGCAAGGATACTTGCAATATAAACCATACTGCTATTTAAGCAAATCCTTAGCTCATTAGCTACGCCTAAGTAAGTAAGTAAATACAGACACCCAGACAGTAGGCGAAGTGGAATTGCAAGTTGCTTCTGAGCTCTCTTGGTTGTATTAATTAAGTTCACAAACTGGTTAAATTACAAAATGGAAAGCACTTAGTGTTTCCGGAAGTTTGGAAACTTAAAATACTGCTTGGGATTCAGGAATATGACTCACGATTCTACGACATAAACTTTCGAAATTCACAAACACATTATTTGCAGACATTGTTAAGACACTAAAACTGATGGAAGGTTTCGTCAACCCCTGTTATGGTCCCTTATAATGAGACATTATGAAAACTGCCAAACCATTATTACCTACATGATATGAATATAATATGGAAAAGAAAAAAAAAACAGAATGCTTACCTAACATCCGTATGACTCTTCTCTGCGATGTGCCATTCCGGTACTGCGCCGAGCCCTTGGACCGCTCATGGCTGTCCACCGACAGCTTCTTCACTGGGTGCAGTACCCGCGACATGCGCAACTTCATGCCTATCAGCGCGTACAGCACCGATATCAACGACATTGGCACCACAAAGAACACGAAGCTTGATATAATAAACACTTGATGGACCCCCTGACCTATCACTGTACAGGCACTCGTACTCTGCCCATTCTCCTCGTCGTACCGAATACCGAACTGCATCGCTTGAGGGACGGCCGTGCAAAGCGCGCCCACCCATATAGCGACAATAAAACGCACCGCCCGCGATAACTTCGACATGGTATGCGACATAAAAGGGCGACATATCGCAATATATCTCTCCACTGTGAACGCCGCTATTGTCAGCACTGTCGCATTAGCTGACGTTTCTGATGCGAGCCCCACTGTTATACACAACGCCTCGCCGAGAGGGTAAATATACGGATTCCAGAGTCGGTAAAGCTCTAGTGGCAATCCGCAGACTAGAAGAATTAAGTCCGATATGGCTAAACTGAAGAGATAGAAGTTGGTCGCGGTATGCATTGAACGATTTCTTGAAATTACCACACAAGTACTGAAGTTTCCAAGTATCCCCGCCACGAATATTATGGTATATATCAGAGTCAAAGGCACTATCACATCCAGACTGTGTGGTTCGGAGAACCCCGGAACTGTCAGGTTCGTCGTGTTCAGCACAAAGTATGTATCACCGATTTCACTTTCCATGATTTTCTGTTTCGGCAGAGTCATCGTACCTGCGGACAATACAAATATGATTTTTGATCGGACTGCACTGGTCACTGTTATCTAATCTCTGACAGTCTCTAGCGATCGTCAACATCTTACTAATATTATAAAGCCGAAAGTTTGTGAGTGTGTGTGTATGTGTGTATGTTTGTTACCTCTTCACGCTCAAACGGCTGGACCGATTTCGATGAAATTTGGTATAGGGGTAGATTGGACCTATGAGACGGACATAGGCTATCTTTTGTCTCAAAAAATAATCTCGAAGGGGATGAAATAGGGGTTGAAAGTTTGTATGGGATATCCATAATTCTTCAAGTTGGGGATCTGAAAATTCTTATTTAGGCTTTTGGTAATAAATAAATAAATACGGGTTTCAGCTTCTTTGCAAAATCATCCCTAAAGGGGGAAAAGCAAGGGGGTTGAAATTATTAGGTATTCTTTAGATGCACCCCCAACGGACCACAATAAACGGCTGAACGGATAGTTATTTAGAGAGGGAGAGTGCGATGGGAGGAAAGGGGAAAGAGTGCGGGGAGGGGAGAAGGAGAAAGGAGGAGAGTGGGGGGAAAGGGGAGAGTGGGGCGGAAAGGGGGAGTAGATGGTAGAGTGGGGGGAGAAGAGGGTAGAGTGGGGAGAAAGACGGGGAGAGCGGGAAGAAAGAGGGGAGAGTGGGGGATAAAGAGGGGAGAGTGGGAGGAGAAAGAGAGGAGAGTGGGGTGAAAAAGAGGGGAGAGTGGGGGGAGAAAGAGGGGAGAGTGGAGAAAGAGAGGGGAGAGCAGGGAGAAAGATGGGAGAGTGGGGGACAAAGAGGGGAGAGTGGAGAGAGAAAGAGGGGAGAGTGGGGAGAAAGATGGGGGAGTGGGGAGAAAGAGGGGGGAGTGTGGAGAAAGGGGGGGAGTGGGGAGAAAGAGAGGGGATAGCGGGGAGAAAGAGGGGAGAGTGGAGAGAAAGAGGGGAGAGTGGGGGACAAAGAGGGGAGAGTGGAGGGAGAAACAAAGGAGAGTGGGGGAGAAAGAGGGTAGAGTGGGGGGAGAAACAGGGGAGAATGGGATGAGAAAGAGGGTAGAGCGGGCGAAAAAGAAAGGAGAGTGTGGGGGGGAGAAAGAGAGGGGAGAGCGGGGAGAAAGAGGGGAGAGTGGGGAGAAAGAGAGGGGAGAGCGGGGGGAGACAGAGGGGACAGTGGGGTGAGAATGTGGTGAGAGTGGGGTGATAAAGAGAGTAGAGTGGGGAGAAAGAGGGGAGAGTGGAGGGAGAAAGAGGGAGAGTGGGGGAGAAAGGGGGTAGTGTGGGGGGAGAAAGAGTGGAGAGTGGGGGAGAAAGAGGGGGAGAGTGGGGGTAGGAGGGGAGCGTGGGGGGAAATAGGGCAGTAGGGGAAGAGGGGAGAGCGGGGGGAGAGAGAATTTGGTTCGCAGATAGGTTATCTTCTAACTTATGACATAGGCTTCGAACATATTATTAAGTCATCATCATAATCATCGCCGTTTTCTATTAATGCGATAAAAGCTGTGAAAAACTACCCAATGTGCGTAAAATTTCGTACGTAGATAGGTTATCCCGCAACTTACGACTTAGGCTTTAATTCATCATCATCATCACCACCGTTTTGCATCAGTGCAATAAAAACTGTGACACACTACCCCATTGGCATGAAATTTGGTATTTTATAGCTTATATTATTACCTTATACCCCAACTTACACATATACAGTGGCCTAAAAACTGTGAAATAGTACCTTAATTCGCATAAAATGTATTATGCAGATAGTTTAGAGACACAATATAGGCTACAAATCATCATCATCACCATCATCATCACTGTTTATTTGTCCATCTGTGAGATAATAACTGTGAAAAACTACCTAACCTCTGTATTTTCTCTGACACAATGTTACAAGTCGTATCTAACAGCCACCGCCCTATAGGTTTTATAATGTGAAACGCGGGTGAAACCGCGGGGCGCAGCTAGTAAGTAATAAAATGTAATAATGGCCTTCTCCAACCGGTTAGTATACGATCCTTCATACTACTGTTTTAATACGTACCGATGATGTTATTATGATTTGATGTTTGTGTTTAGAGATATCAGGAAAGTGATTTGGCCTCGATTTTCCTGAACAATTCCTAACAAGCTGTTTTACGGGGCATTGGATAGCAGAAATATGTTTCTTCTGGATGTCCCAGACGAAGTTGGTAATTTCAACAATTTTACATCTTATGTATCGAGCGAGCGTTTATATTTGTCACTTCGGATTGGCGTGTTAATACACTGGTTTAGTTAATCCGATACATAAAGATGTTCTTTTGAGATTGTAGTAGAATTTATCAAAATATCGTGTACGTTGTATTATTAGCAGTTTACAAGGTCAAAACAACTAATTTTTACGAGTAAATTCGAACACTAGTTCTTTTAAGTTTTCTAAAACGATAACATGATTATCTATATTAATATATAAAAGCAAGAACTGACTGACTGACTGACTGACTGATCGATCAACGCACAGTCGAAACCACTTGGTCTAGAACCATGAAATTTTGCACTAATATTCCTTATGTGACGTAGGCGAGCAATAAGAAAGGATTTTTGAAAATTCCACCCCTAAAGGGGTGAAAAGGGGTTACAAAGTTTGTATGGAGCAACGTGTTTTCTTGGTCCGATCAACTTCAAACTTGGCATTTATATTCTTTAAAACATTTCATTAAACACGTATTTCATCGTTTTCTAATATTCAACCCCTAAAGTGAGAAAAAGGGGTTGCAAGATATTTTCATCAGATTTAGTTCATATTTGAAATTTGGCTCAATTATGCTATAAGTGACATAGGAATGCACTAAAATGTGATTTTTAAAATTCAGCCCCTAAAGGGGTGAAAAGGGGTTGTATCGTTTATGTGTAACAACGTGTTTTCTTTGTCTGATCAGCTTCAAACTTGGCATTTATATTATTAAGATTTAATTAAACACGTGTTTCATCATTTTTTAATATTCAACCCCTAAAATAATAAAAGGGGTTGCAGAATATTTTTCATCAGATTTAGTTCAAAACTGAAATTTTGTACACATTCGTAGATGACACTAGGAGACGTAGGTGTGCACTAAGAACCTGACTATATATTTTTTTAATTTAACCCCTAAGTGGGTGAAAAGGGGTTGCAAAGTTTGGATGGAACAACGTGTTTTATTGGTTTGATCAATTTCAAACGTAGTATCTATATTCTTTAAAAGGTAGGAAGTGGTAGATTTTGGTAGAAAATGATAAATTAAAGGTAGAAAATGGTCGATTATTATAATATAAATATAAAGAGATAATGGTAGATTTTTGGTAATAATGGTAGATTTTGCAAGGAATGGTAGCTTTTGGTAGATATTAGTGAATTTGAAATTAAAATGGTAGATTATGGTAAAATGGTAGATTACGGATAAAATGGTAGATTTAATTTAGGAAATGGTAGTTTTTTGTAGGAAATGGAAGAATCTGGTAGAAAATAGCACATTTAGAAAGAAAATAATAGATTTACAAAAAAAATTTAGATTGTGGTAGAAAAATTTAAACTTTAGTAGAAAATGGTAGCTTTTGGTAGAACATGGTATTTTCGTAGAAAATGGTAGATTTTGGTAGGAAATGGTAGATTTTTGTATGAAATGTTAGATTTTGGTATAAAATGCCAGGTTTTTGTATAAAATGGTAATTTTGATAGAAGATGGTGGATGTCGTACGAGAATGTTGGATATCGCATATGCGGATATATCGCGGATGTCGATGTCGAACTCGAGGTCATGGTCTATTTTTAGTTATTTGGAATTATGGTAAAGTATATAGTCTGCGCGGATGAAGTCGCGGGCAACAGCTAGTTACATATAAATGTAATCAGTTGCCGGCATTATACCTAATACACTGTTACTCGAGTATGTAGGTAGAGATGTCTACAATTGAAACTTTACAAGTCGCGAAGAGAATTAATTCGATTCAACACCAACGGCGATCATTCATCATCATTTCAGCCCGAAGAAGTCCACTGCTGAACATAGGCCTCCCCTACACCTTTCCAGGAAGAACGATTCTGAGCCCTTTCCATCCATCGACTTCCCGCGATCTTAACAATGTCGTCGGTCCATCTGGTGGGTGGGCGCCCTACGCTTCGTCTTCCGGTTCGTGGTCGCCATTCGAGAACCTTTATTCCCCAACGGTTGTCGGTTCTTCGAGCTATATGGCCTGCCCATTGCCACTTCAACTTACTAACTCTACGAGCTATGTCGGTGACCTTGGTTCTTCTACGGATATCCTCATTTCTGATTCTATCACGTAGTGAAACTCCCAGCATAGCTCTCTCCATAGCTCGTTGCGCGACTTTGAGCTTGTGCACGAGGCCAATAGTTAGCGACCACGTCTCAGTTCCATAAGTCATCACTGGCAACACGCACTGATTATAGACTTTTGTCTTGAGGCTCTGCGGTATCTGCGATGAGAAAATGTGGCGCAGTTTCCCGAACGCTGCCCATCCGAGTTGGATTCGTCGGCTGACCTCTTTACTGAAGTTGGCTCTACCTAATTGGATCGTCTGACCCAAATAAACATAGTGGTCCACAACTTCGATGATATCGCTCCCAACATGTACCGGCATGGGTGTGACATGAGCATTTGACATGATTTTTGTCTTGCTCATGTTCATATTTAGACCCACCTGTTGGGAGACAATATTGTGGTCTCTAAGCATTGTGCCTAAGTCTTCCAGCGACTCCGCCATTATGACTACGTCGTCGGCAAATCGAAGGTGAGTGATGAATTCGCCATTGATGTTGATGCCATACCTTGTCCAGGACACGAGCTTGAAAATATCCTCCAGTGCCGAGGTGAACAGTTTCGGAGATATTACATCTCCCTGTCTCACCCCTTTTTGCATGTGGATTGGATTTGTACTCTGGTCCTGAAGTCGGATAGACATTGTGGCATTCCTGTAGAGACATTTCAACACTTCGATATACCGATAGTCAATTTGACACCGCTGGAGGGACTGTAGCACTGCCCAGGTTTCGACTGAATCAAAGGCTTTCTCATAGTCCACAAACGCTAAGCAAAGTGGCCGATTATACTCCTCGGTCTTCTGTATAATCTGCCGTAGCGTATGGATGTGGTCTATGGTACTGAAGCCTTTTCGGAACCCGGCTTGTTCGGGAGGCTGAAATTCGTCGAACCTACGAGCGAGACGATTAGTAACTACTCTCGAAAACAGCTTATAAACGTGGCTAAGCAAGGAGATCGGCCTATAATTTTTCAAGAGGGTGTTATCACCTTTCTTGAAAAAAAGCACCACTACGCTCTTGCCCACGCCTCAGGCGTCGTACCTTCGATGATGACAGAATTAAATAGCTTCTGAAGGACCTTAAGTATCGGCGTTCCGCCCGCTTTCAGAAGCTCTGTCGTTATTCCGTCTTCCCCGGGTGCCTTGTTACTTTTAAGCTGCTTGAGAGCCGTTCTGATCTCGTATAGGCTGACGTCCGGGATATCTTCTGTGTAGTGTCGGGTTAAACGGGCTCTTGCATCGCTAGTCGTGCTTGTAGCAGGACTTTGCGATGAGGTGTATAGTTGTCCATAGAACTTCTCGAGCTCTCTTAAAATTTCCGGCTTCGAGGAAACGATGTTGCCACTATCGGTCTTCAGTTTCGTCAACTGACTTTGCCCAACAGACAGATCTCTAGCGAACACTTTCGAGCCCCTATTGCGTTCTATCGCCTTTTGAATACAATTAGTATTAAAAAGGCGAAGATCGTGTCGCATGGACTTCGAGATCTGTTTATTGAGCAAGCCGTATTTCGACCTGTCCACTGAAGACTGCAACCTCATTTCACTGCGGTCTGCCAGAAGTTTAAGAGTATGCTCAGAGAGTTTCTGAGTTCTATTTTTGCGTTGGGTCTTATAGAACTCTGACCCTACCGCTT
Organism: Hylaea fasciaria; assembly: GCA_905147375.1. Taxonomy (NCBI): domain Eukaryota; kingdom Metazoa; phylum Arthropoda; class Insecta; order Lepidoptera; family Geometridae; genus Hylaea; species Hylaea fasciaria. Next base: position 8,215,337 of record LR990201.1, read on the forward strand.
GGACAATTTCCACCAGCCCGTTGTTTAGTTCGTCCACTGTTTCGCAATCGGTGAGGCATTGGAAGCGATTTTCGAGCTCCAACTGAAAGCTCTCGGGGTTTTGGATTTGGGCAGGACTTGGGCGAAGAGTAGATTTCACCAAACGAGACCTTTCAAGCTTGACGTTGAGATTCAATGTGCCTCTTACCATGCGGTGATCACTGCCGGTTTTCACCCTGTTGATCACGGAGACATCATTGAATATATGCTTATTCGTCGTTAAAATGAAATCTATTTCGCGTTTGTGTCCACTGGGGTGCAGCCACGTCCATTTCCTGGACGATCGTTTCTTGAAGAAGGAGTTCATCATGAAGAGTCCCTCCTTTTCCATGAAGTCGGCCAATCGCTGACCTCGGTGGTTCCGCTGTCCAAATCCGAATTGCCCCACTCTCAGTTCATCGCCAATCCTCACGCCTAACCGCGCGTTGAAGTCCCCCATCACCACTGTAAAGTGTGTTTTCGAAGCTTGTATGGCGATTGAAATATCGTCATACATTGCCTCCACTTCATCGTCCGGGCGTTTCGAGTGAGGGGCGTATACCTGTATGACCTTCAGCGAATACCGACTGGTGATTCTGAGTATAAGGTATATAACCCTGTTCGAAACGCTTTCGATCTTTACGATGTTATTGACGAGGGACTTATGAACGATAAACCCGACACCATGTTGGGATTGCTGGTCTCCCTCCCGGTAGTAGAGCAAGTTGCCGGAATTTAGAATTATCGTGTCCTCCCCCTCTCTTCGGACTTCTGATAATCCTATCACATCCCAGCGCAACTTACTGACTACTTCTTCCAGCTCAATCAGCTTCTCATCGGTCCTCAGTGTGCGTGCGTTATATGTTGCCAGGGCCAAGGGTCTTTGTTTTGGGGGTTGGTGGCTGGATCTCTGCCGGAGATTCTTCGCACCCCTTGTTCTGCCGTTACCATGGCCGCCACCTGTGCCAGGAATAGCAGAACTGCCGGGGACTAGGGGCCGTCTCGTGTTCGTGTTCATTTTCATGGGGGGGAGGGGGGGTTTGCCATAGTCACCACGCTTGGCAGGCGGATTGGTGACCGCAGTATTGGTGGTATGTACATTGAGGAAATGCTGCTGCCCATTTCCCGGTTGTGTTCCCTTAGTCGCCTTTTACGACATCCACGGGAGGTGATGGAGAGGTCCTATTCTTTGCCGGGACCCCACGGGCAACGGCGATAAACAGAATCAAATACCATTTACAAAGTTACAAAAAAAAAAATGTACCCCTCGGGAATAAACAATGAAACAGACCATTTTCCTTCCTAAAGGCAGAAACATAGAAATAAAATCACAAAATAAAAAGGCAGGGGATAAAATTACTTCGGCAAAAGCCAAGTAATAAGGTACCTAAGACTTTATATGCCTACAGACATATAAAGCTACTATAACTTCTTCAACAATAAATGTTGGGGGTTTGGGGCATTCCGCACAACGGCTGATTCGCGCTGCGGTGCGATTCAACCCAATGCTAATGTTCCATTGGTCGTTTCGCACCGCAAAAGTTATTTGTTCCCAAAGAAACATAATGATCATGTTAAATATTAATCTAATCTCATATCAATGTAAGTATCGGGTAAGTACTCGACTTCTATATAGACGCACAACTATTAAATTTAAATGTTTATAATTAAATTAGTTATAAGTGAATACATTATGTTTGCATAGATTACACTACAAGCTGTTGGCAATTTACTAAAACATGTACATTTTATATTTATGTATTTTTTACTTATATAGCGTTAATTATTTAGAAGTACCTACATAATATATAATACATTGTTGAGGAAAGACAAAAACTAGCACCTAGCAATTTTGTTTGTCTTCTCATGATTACATAAAATGCATTAAGGGTAATTTAATTATAAAATTATGCTAAACATACATTAAAAATAATTTCGTTAATTATTTACTATGGAACAACATTCTACTCTGCATTAATTGTAATTTTAGTGTCAATGTATAATTGGACATTCAAATAATATCGAAGCGATGGTTGCGGTCGTTTCGACAATGAAATCAACGAGTTGGTTGTTAACTTGATCGCAATGAAACTCGTGTGGTCGAGTCACCACCTTTTATTGAAATATTATTTTTAGTAGGTAACTCGACCTTTATTGTATTTTCGTACAGTCAGAGAAACAAGTGTTGTAAAAACTGAATATTTTATAATAAAATGACGCAATTACTCAGAATGCATCATTTTTAGTAACATAATTTACGTATTTGAATAAAAATAATATTATGTACATATATTATTATATAATATAGAACAATGATTCAAATCAAATATTTCTACTGGTTTCTCCAAAGTTTCGAGAAAGTATAATTTGTTTCAAACTTGTAACTTGAAGGTAAGGGTTTCTGCCCTTGAACTAAAAGCTGGGATGATATAACGGGATTCAATACAAAGAGAGTAAAGCACCTTATGCATCCATACTAATATTATAAATCTGAAAGTAACTCTGTTTATCTGTTTGTCTGTTTATCTGTTTATCTGTATATCTGTTTGTCTGTTTGTTTGTTACCTTTTCACGGCTGAACCGATTTTGATGAAATTTGGTATAGGGATATATTGGACTTATGAGACGGACATAGGCTATCTTCTGTCTCAAAAAATAATCTCGAAGGGGATGAAATAGGGGTTGAAAGTTTGTATGGGGAAGCCATAATTCCTCAAGTTAGGGATCTGAAAATTCTTATTTAGGCTTTTGATAAGAAATAAATAAATACGGTTTTCAGCATTTTTTCAAAATCATCCCTAAAGGGGGAAAAGCAAGGGGTTGAAATTATGAGGTATTCTTTAGATGCACCCCCTACGGACCACAATAAACGGCTGAACGGATCGTAATTTAATTTGGCAAGTAATTAAAGGGGGAGAGTGCGGTGGGAGGAGAGGGGGGGAGAGGGCGGGGGAGGGGAAAGGGAAAAAGGAGGAGAGTGGGGGAAAGGGGGAGTAGATGGTAGAGTGGGTGGAGAAGAGGGTAGAGTGGGGAGAAAGAGGGGAGAGTGGGGTGAGAATAGAGTAGAGTGGGGAGAAAGAGGGGAGAGTGGGGAAAAAGAGGGGAGATTGGGGGGAGAAAGAGGGGAGAGTCCGGAGAAAGATAGGGGAGAGTGGGGCAGAAAGAGGGGAGAGTGGGGGGAGAAATAGAGTAGAGTGGGGAAAAATAGGGGAGATTGGGAGGAGAAAGAGGGGAGAGTGGGGAGAAAGATAGGGGATAGTGGGGCAGAAAGAGGGGAGAGTGGGGGGAGAAATAGAGTAGAGTGGGGGAAATAGGGGAGATTGGGGGGAGAAAGAGGGGAGAGTGGGGAGAAAGATAGGGGAGAGTGGGGCATAAAGAGGGGAGAAAGAGGGGAGAGTGGGGAGAAAGAGGGGAGAGTGGGGGGAGAAAGAGGGGAGAGTGGGGAGAAAGATAGGGGAGAGTGGAGGGAGAAAGAGAGGAGAGTGTGGTGAGAATGAGGGGAGAGTGTGGTGAGAAAGAGGGGAGAGTGGGGTGAGAAAGAGGGGAAAGTGGGGTGAAAAAAGGGAGAGTGGGGAGAAAGGGGGTAGAGTGGAGCGAAAGAGGGGAGATTGGGGGCAGAAAAAGGGGAGAGTGGGGGGAGAATGGGGTGAGAAATAGGGGAGAGTGGGGTGAGAAAGAGTGGAGAGTGGGGGAGAGTGAGGTAGAAGGAGGCGAGAGTGGGGGGGGGGAAATATAAAAGAGGCGGGAGAGGGCAGAGTGCGGGGAGAAATAGGGGGGAGAAAGAGAGTTTGAGTGCGCAATTTATAGAAATAGAGGGAGAAAGAGTGAGCGAAGGAGGGAAAGGGAGAGATATAGACGGAGAGGGTGTTGAAATAAATATAATGGATGAGATGGACAGGGAGAGAGAAGGCGAGAGATCGAGAGTGGAGAGGCATATTAATGAAAGAAAGATAGGGAAAGATATAGAGATATAAGGAGAGGGAAAGAGATAGAGGTAGAGGAAGAGATATAGAATGAGCGAAAGAGGGACAACGATAGAAAGAGGGCTAGAGAGGGGGAAAGATAGAAGAAAAGGGAGAGAGAAAGAGACAGATATATTCTTACCTAGCTGTTACCCGCGACATCAATTGATTTTCTAAACAGTTAACATTTTATATAAAAATGCGAACGAAGTTGCGGGTATCAGCTAGTAGTTAATATAAAGTCCTTGTCAAATCACGTGATGTAATGATATTTAATCCTGCGCGAGGATAGTAATTTATCTGTTGTTACAACACAGTCATGTAGGGCATAATAGGTCATAATATTATGTCGATAGTGTACAAAATGTCATTCACTGAATGTTAATCTTTAATCCCTTTTTGTTCTTTGTGCCTAGTGCGAGTTTTGACAATTTATTTACGCGCTCGGTCCGTTTGGCGTAAACTTGAAATTGTATGGAATAATAGCAGCGCCATCTAGTGACTGATTCACTGACGCTAGATGGCGCTGCTCTTATTCCATACAATTTCAAGTTTACGCCAAACGGACCGAGCGCGTAAATAAATTGACAAAACTCGCACTAGGCACACTGATAGACGTAACTAGGCCGTAATTCCATTGTCGTTTGAAAAAGTTCTAATACTGATTTAATCCGACAGATCCGGATACATACCTAATGTACCGAAATAAATGTTCATCAATGTTCATGCCCGTACGTATACGTAACAATCCCTTCTTAGGATCTACCAATAAATAAGTGGCATTTCCGGCATGGTAGCTATTTATTTAGTGTCTCTGGTCCCCATTTCCATTTGCGAGCGGAAAATTTTCTATCAAGTATAGAAAACCTTGAATCGAGTTCCCTTGGCTTTATAGTACCTACCCCATATTATTGAGACACTGCGTGTGAAGTCACTTTTACGTACATATTATAGGTACCTACTTACATATTAATAAAGTTTTGACTAGTTGAAAGAAAACCCAACTAGGTATCTAATGAAATGGCTTTATTTACTATTTTTGTTAAATGTTATAAATAAATAAATTACATATTCTTGTATTTAATACGGTTGTATTGTATAATCATCATTTAGTTACACAATTGTAATTTAAGTTTTATACATAATAATATTTTATTACGCTACTTATTTTAATCTTTTCTGGGTTCCCAGTCTCACTCGACCAACTGTTTGTATTTTTTTACAATTATTTAATTGCTTACAGTGATTTTATTCCAAAGCATTTAATTTTCAATGTATAAACAATTTACACACTCACATAAATCACTGAATACAGTAAAAACTTATATTCTTTTTAACCTTAGGTACGGTAATTGTACATTTATACATATTGTCAGTGTACAAAAAGAAAACCTTAGGTACGGGAATCCAGATGACCTATGTGTCGTAGGCAGTCTCTTAGAAAATAGCTAGACGCCGTATATGGGCACAAAATTTAGCATGTAACTTTGAAAAATAAGACATCAATAAGATTTTTGCGAAAGAAAGCAAGAAATATACAATAAATTTTAAAACATTATGTAGCGTGGTAACTTCGTGATGTGTGGAGCGTCCATAAATTTGTCTAGATATTTGACATGAAGACATGACACATACCCTTTTTATGCCGGGAACAACAACTTCTTGTCGAATGTCGAAATTATGTGACTACGAGTGATCCCTATGATAGGGGTGGTCCGAATTATTTTTCTATTTGGAATGATCTAACCCTCTTGCTATCAATTGTGGAATTGTCAAAACGTATGACGTATACAAAACGAATAAATAGGTACAAATCAAATTCCCTTCGCAGTCAGAGGTGATAGTAATTGATTGCAACAATAAAAACGTAATCACCCTATTAAAGACACAAATTTTACAGCTCATATAGGTATATTGCAGCCATGCCACGTGTAATGTACTACACTTTTCTGGCTCTTACGTCAACTGAGCCCACTCCAAACTGAATCCGCGGGATCAGTTGACCTAATTAATATTTGAATCGGTCAACTGAGCCCATCAACAAAATGTTCAATATATACAGTCACGTTCTAATGATGGACGCTTTGACGTTAAAAATAACTGACGTTAAAATTGATCTGACATTTGAGTAGTTACTGTAGCGCCACATTGCAAATTATTCAATAAAGTACCTACCTACAAGTTAAATTGAAATATTCAAAACAAAACAATTCAATATGCCCGTCGTATCGATCCAATCGATGAATATATGCCACGTGAGCGACGAACGCCAAAATTTGGAACCCGCATTAATTAATACGTAAAGCTTATTACCATACTATTTTCAGACACATTTATGTGGTCACAATAGGTTTGGAACGTTATGAAACTCTTTGCATGTATGATACATATAATTTAGAGCTAACGTGTGCATACTTCTAGGTATACATGCACTTCAGTCGCGGACCACATAGTCTTCTATTTCGTGGAGAAGAATGAAACTAAATTAATAAAATATTTTTTGATACATTTTTCGTGTAGAAGATTGGGAAATTTTCTTGGAGTACTCTGGGAATAACCCATAGTCCTTCGCGACATTTTCCGCCAATCAGGCTTGTAGCCAGAGCCAAGTCTATAAAATAATCAATGGTTATTTAAAGTTCAAACGCGATACGTGTATTATGTTGCTGAATGTAACCTCAACAATGAGTTCCACAAAATTTAACGTCTCATTATAAAATTAATTATACCTATTACATTTTGCCGGTTTCCTTTCCCCATTACGTTGGTAGCCCCAAACGCGGGTAGGCCGGAACGCGGTCGACACACCCCGTGGGCTCGACGCTGCGATTGATGTCCGAAATAAGCCAAATTTACGAAGTGGCCGGTTAAAATTGGACACATTACGGCGCATGAAAACGTTGGAATTAACTGCAATTACATAAAGCCAGTAATTACTTTGTACGCTGGTTGAAACTGGGTGTCGGAATGTAGAGCTTATCAAAACGCGCTGAGAGACTGAGAGTTTCTTAGGCATTGTAGAGTAGGGAGTGATGGTGACTAAGCGATAGAGTGCGCGTTGCATCCCAAGTACACCACTTTCGATCCTCGGCCACCAATGTCTTACCTTTTTTTTAATGTGGGCTACATTAAAAAAAAAGGTAAGCACTAGGATTTCTCCTGTGTCGTGGGTACCGTTTACAGACATATAATTTCACATACTACACATAACACTCAGACTAGAAACAACTATCTGTTAAGCGCACAAATATTTGTTCCCGGCGGGAATCGAACCCGCCACACCAATCGCAGCAGTCCGAGTGCTCAGCCACTACGCCAAACGTGTCGTCGAAATGAAACTTCGTCTTACTGTGGGCAGTTACGTACGGATTTGCATCGCTTTGTGCATCGGTAGCGTCGATCTTGGCCTAACAAACTTTGACACTATAGAATAGAATAGAGAAATAGAGAGAATACCTCATTCAACAAACAATAGGGTGGCGGTGGTGATTTGATTAGGTAACAGGAACTGACTCATAAACTGTCCGTATACAGTATACTCACTGTTGGTACCTATACGTGTTAGTTATATAATACGTAGTACATATAAATCTATGGTATATACCATTACCTACATTTCTGAACTTGGAATATTTCATAGACCGTTAAACATTTGAATGTTTTACAATTTTTTAAGAATGTTTCAAAACTTGTTTGTACCTATACGAATCTTAAAATAACCCCGTGATTAAGCATTTATCATGTATCCGCCCACACTTACGTTGTAACGGTCGTCCTACGTTCATTACTCCCGATTCTTGAACGCAATTTGGGTTTCTTGTCCATGTTTCAACCATTATATTTGTTTTTCATTCAACCATGGCAAATGGTAAACTAACTCGCTCAGCCTATGCCTTTATTATAGTTAAACAGTATATATGTATATACATTCTGTACATATATATGTATATATTATGTACTAGCTGATACCCGCAACTTCGTTCGCATTTTTATATAAAATGTAAACTGTTTAGAAAATCAATTGATGTCGCGGGGAACAGTTATAGGTAAGAATATATCTCTCTCTTTTTCTCTCCCTTTTCCTCTATCTTTCTCCCTCTCTAGCTCTTTTTCTATCTTTCTCCCTCTTTCGCTCTTTCTATCTATCTTCCTCTACCTCCATCTCTTTCCCTCTCCCTATATCTCTATACCTTTCCCTATCTTTCTATCATTAATATCCCTCTCCACTCTCAATCTCTTGCGTTCCCTCTCCCTGTCCATCTCATCCATTATATTTATTTCCCTCACCCTCTCCGTCTATATCTCTTCCTTTCCCTCCTTCGCTCACTCCCTCTCCCTCTATTTCTATATATTTCGCACTCAATCTCTCTCACCTATTTCCCCCCACTCTCCCCTCCTTCTAGCCTAACTCTCCCCTCTTTCACTCCCACTCTCCACTCTTTCTCCCCCCACTCCCCTCCTTCTAGCCCAACTCTCCCCTCTTTCACTCCCACTCTCCACTCTTTCTCCCCCCACTCCCCTCCTTCTAGCCCAACTCTCCCCTCTTTCACTCCCACTCTCCACCCTTTCTCCCCCCACTCTACCCTCATTCTACCCCACTCTCCCCACTTTCTCCCCCCACTCTCCCCTTTTATCCCCCCCCCACTCTCCCCTCTTTCTGCCCCCACTATCTCATCTCTTTCTATTCACTCTACACTCTTTCTCACCCCACTCTCCCCTCTTTCTCACCCACTCTCCCCTCTTTCTCCCCCGCTCTCCCCTCTTTCTCCCCCCACTATACACTCATTCTCCACGCTCTCCCCTCTCTATCACCCCACTCTACCCTTTTTCTCACCCTACTCTCCCCTCTTTCTCCCCCCACTCTATCCTCATTCTCCCCTCTACCCTCATACCCCACTTTCCCTCTCTATCTCCCCACTCTACCCTTTTTCTCACCCCAGTCTCCCCTCTTTCTCCCCACTCTACTCTCTTTCCCACCCCACTCTCCCCTCTTTCCCACCCCACTCTCCCCTCTTTCTCCCCCCACTCTCCCCTCTTCCCCCACTCTTCCCTCTTTCTCCCCCACCCTCCCCTCTTTCTCCCCCCACTATACTCTCATTCTCCACGCTCTCCCCTCTCTATCTCCCCACTCTACCCTTTTTCTCACCCCACTCTCCTCTCTTTCTCCCCCCACTCTATCCTCATTCTCCCCTCTACCCTCATACCCCACTCTCCCCTCTATCTCCCCACTCTCCCCTCTTTCTCCCCCCACTCTCCCCTCTTGCTCCCCCCACTCTCCCCTCTTTCTCCCCCCACTCTCCCCTCTTGCTCCCCCCACTCTCCCCTCTTTCTCCCCCCACTCTCCCCTCTTTCTCCCCCCACTCTCCCCTCTTTCTCACCCCACTCTCCCCTCTTTCTCACCCCACTCTCCCCTCTTTCTCCCCCCACTCACCCCTCTTTATCCCCCCACTCTCCCCTTTCTTTCTTCCCACTCTACTCTCTTTCTCACCCCACTCTCCCCTCTTTCTCCCCCCTCTTTCCGCTTTCTCCCTCACTCTCCCCTCTTTCTCCCCCCACTCTAACCTTTTTCTCACCCCACGCTCCCCTCTTTTTCCCCCCACTCTGTCCGCTTTCTCCCCCCACTCTCCCCTCTTTCTTCCCGCTCTCCCCTCTCTTTCTCCCCACTCTCCCCTCTTTCTCCCCCCCTCTAACCTTTTTCTCACCCCACTCTCCCCTCTTTTTCCCCCCACTCTCCCCTCTTTCTCCCCCCTCTTTCCGCTTTCTCCCTCACTCTCCCCTCTTTCTCCCCCCACTCTAACCTTTTTCTCACCCCACGCTACCCTCTTTTTCCCCCCACTCTGTCCGCTTTCTCCCCCCACTCTCCCCTCTTTCTTCCCGCTCTCCCCTCTCTTTCTCCCCACTCTACCCTCTTCTCCCCTCGCTCTACCATCTACTCCCCCTTTCCCCCCACTCTCCCCTTTCCCCCACTTTCCCCCTTTCTCCCCCTCCTCCCATCGCACTCTCCCCCCTTAATTACTTTCCAATTTAAATTACGATCCGTTTAGCCGTTTATTGTGGTCTGTAGGGGATGATGCATCTAAAGAATACCTCATAATTTCAACCCCCTTGCTTTTCCCCCTTTAGGGATGATTTTGCAAAAAAGCTGAAACCCGTATTTATTTATTTCTTACCAAAAGCCTAAATAAGAATTTTCAGATGCCTAACTTGAGGAATTATGGATTCCCCATACAAACTTTCAACCCCTATTTCATCCCCTTCGAGATTATTTTTTGAGACAAAAGATAGCCTATGTCCGTCTCATAGGTCCAATCTACCCCTATACCAAATTTCATCGAAATCGGTTCAGCCGTTTAGCCGTGAAAAGGTAACAAACAAACAGACAAACAGATATACAGACAGATAAACAGATAAACAGAGTTACTTTCGGATTTATAATATTAGTATGGATATACAAATTCGTACGTGTTCGAATCTTTATGTTTAATTGAAACATAATTGAATATTGACGTAAAATTTACTGAAATATATAAGAAATCAGAAACAATGCCACGTACATTATAAAAATGACTACAAATACGATTAACTGCTGGGATTACCAATACTTTGTAATCAACAAACTGCACATAAAGACAATGGCTGCCACACTGCCGTGTGTCTAAATGATTATTTTACTGCCGTCAAGATATTAACGACTGAAATAAATAAAAATAACGTACATTACAAGCGTACCTATACAATGGAAAAATAACTAGCTATTTTCCTGTCAATTTTATTACTTCTTTTATGACTACAAGTTTACGCAAATAAAGATGTATTATTTCTCGTGGAATAGAATATTTTTCTAGGAAAGTTTAAAAAAAACACCTATTCGGTACTGCAATTTGTCCACCCTGTGTAAACCAATACCAAAATAAAACGTAACATAGTTGGCTCAAAGCTTTTCTCATTACAGAAAGTTATCTACCCAAGAACTTCGTTATTTAGTAATAGAATATCCTTTGACGCGAGGTACGCAAATAACGAAGGCGATGTCACAGATCATAGAACCTGTTGTTGAACCTGTACTGGATGAGGTAAATAGTGAGAAAAAATGAACTTCCAAACTTATGAGACTAGTTGTACTAATCTAATCATAATATTTTATTCTTTAAAAGTAGCGGAGGGTAGGTATATTATTACAAAATGTGGCAAACAGTGCGGCCTCAGCCATACGTGACTGGTTTATAACATGTAACAATTACGTTAGGAACAATTCTAGTACCTACCTACCCTTTTTCATTAAAAACTTTTCTCCGATACAATACGCGGAATGTTCCAATAGTGCAGTCGACTAGATAATAAAGTTTTTATTGTTTTCCATCTTAGATAGCGCAAAGATGACTTCGTTCATAAGATGCATTTATCAAAAGCTATAGCAGTAATTTAATGCGATAATAAAAACAAGATGATTGGTAACAGTATTATTATTAAAAAAAATATTGAATTCAAGAACAGGTGAGTATTAAAAATGTACGTAATGCTTAATCGCTATGTTACCGATGTTTCTGATGAATCATCTAAAAAAAGTGGACATAGCAAGTGCTCCGCGGCTTCTCTTGCGTGAACCTTTACTTTTCACTCGTTAATTATGTCTTGGGAAAAATTAACATTAATTATAAATACCTAAATGAACTGCTGCTCTCCTAAAGCTATTAGTTATTACTGACATGTTTCTATGACAAGTCGTGGTAATTATTATGTAGATAATTATATATCATTATAATTAGCGATTCACTTATCTATTGCTTCTTGTACGCAAAAGCGTGGTGAAAATTGAGCGCAAATTTTTACATAAATGAATTTCTGCGCAAACTTTTAAAGAGTACAGTGAGCTTACTATGTACGGCATTATACGGGTAAATGAAAAGAAAACATATCAAATCAACGATAACGTGTTTCATTTTGGTGTTCAGCGAAAACACGTTTAATCTCGTATGTTTTTGTTTTCTTTTGGACCCTGCGATGTGGTAAATTATGGTTATACTCGTAGATTATTTATCATCTTTACTGCTGAGGATTTTTTAAAACCAAAATGTATTTAGGGACCATCGTTTTTTACGTATAATATAACTAACTCAATCACTCCAGGAACATCTCCTGAATGGGCAATATTTGAAAACACGATCAATCATGTCATGGGCCACTTTGTATTTGATACTTTACTAGCGAAATTTGAGGATCTGCAAACGTTATTAAGGGGAACTTGTTGGTATCGCAAATATCTCGGTTGCTTTTGAATAAAAGTTGTTCACATTTTGAACTAGTCTACAATACATAATTATGTATTTACAGCCTCAAAAGATCCTACTCTACTCTTCACGCCATAAAGATATTTATTATGAGTATACTTTCATAGGTACTGAACAACTGTGACGTAGGCAAAAGGACGATCTATAAAAAAAAATATAGCTAACCAGGTATTTGTTTGAAAAACTTAGGAAATAATATGGCCTCATAGACATGGTGCAAAGTAAACAACTCTAGAGTCTCCAAACTTTCAGCCAATAAGTGTCTCAAGTTTCAAATCGAATGTTTAAACTTACTTTCTTTAAAATAGGTGTCGGAAGTCTGAACTTACACTTTAAATAGCTATTGCTACCTGTTTCCGATTTTCAATTTTCAAGTTCTACGTTTATTGTTTGAAAAATACGCTCGGTGAAAATGGAATGGTGTAAATAAAATCCTATTGATTTTATCCTAATCGCCTTTTTCTGTTCTAACATTATTCACATTATCTGTAGTCTCCTTAGTTTGTGCTAACCTACTGCTACTACTATGGTGATAATTTCATGGCTTACAACCCATACCATCGCCCAAAGTCATTTCGTTGACACTTTTATACCTTGGGAAAGAAAATACAAAATGATTCTGTAAGGAAATGAGAAATCAAGCGGCCCGTTTCAATGAATATTTGATCTGTGGTTCCGGATGAGATGGCATAGAACCATAGAAACAATGGTTTCCATCACAATACGTAAGATCATTTACATCTCGGAAAAGCAACATTTCTGTTGAAAAACAGGAAAGCTAAATTGCAGACGGAGCCGAGCCGTCTAAATAATAAAACAAATTTCCTATTTGGTGCCCGGTATTCATACTGTCTATCTATTATTCTCTTTTAATAGGTAACCAAGTGATAATTTAAAGTTTTGTTCTTGTTTCAAAACGCTGTTAAATAAATACATTTTCATTTTTCATTGTATAAAGAGAGCAATTTTATAGGAACGAGATGCTACCGAAAGATTTCTTCATCGTGAACCAAATTCTTATAACATAAAAGTCTCAATCAAACACATATACTCGTATATCTCGTAAAATTTGCGATGCGTGACAAAATATTACAGCGTTATCTTCATTTCTTTTTTACAAAATTAAAATATGAACTTGTTTTGATAAATAGATTTGTGATCACTAAATCAAATGTAATTATTAAAATTACCCTACCTACTTCAAAAGCTGGGATTAGGAACTCTATAAAGTTATAAATATACACTGATCAGTAATCTGGTTGTCGGAGGCAAAAAGCTTTGTAGTGGGTAGTACAGGGCTGAACGAACGCTAGTTAGACTGATTTCAAAGTAACATTATCTTTGAGTTCCGCGTAACGCCCACACGTCGCGTCGCCTCTGTAGCTATTATGGTACAAATCCGTTACAAAATATAAACATTCTAAGCATAAACATAACAAACATACAAACACTTTATGTTTTATTATACATCGCATATTAATTTCAACTTTGTAATTTCAACCCTCATCTTGTTTGTACCCTACTGTAGATTATAAATATAACCATATAAAATTGTTTATTTGTCTTCAAAAGCACACCTATTCGAGCTGACCGCGGATGTGTCGTATACAAATCGTATTGGTAAATTTTTCCTTCGGGCCAAATGCCAAATTGAATAAGTTTGCCTTTCGGATGCGTATGGGCTACACGTATCGGCGGTCTACGTAGAAAGAAGCGGGCCGGTCTAGGAGGTCACACATATTGCCCGATCAAACATTGGTTATTCTGCCCTCTTCGGGTAAAACAAAATGTCATCGTTTATCACTATTCACCGGCAACCTTATTCCCCAAGACATGGCTATCCACACGATCCATCTGTAGCGCAAATGATTGCCTAAAACCAGCTTGGAATAATCTTGTATTATTTGTACTTATTGATTCCTTTGCCTCCCTTTTCCACACTTTGAACTGCACAATAATGAACTGCTCATTATATGAGTTTGGTTTGAAGACATCATGGTCTGTACATGCCCGCATGGCTTGGCCTTTTTCGATACCTCAATCTAGAGTCTAGAGTGAAATAAAAAACTCCCTTCATTCATTATTATTTCTAAGATATTGTTATAAATAAGCGCTCACCACTTTGGTACTAAAGACAAATTAGGCACTACAGCGTAAAACGTCTCCATGATGTGGTAATCCGGCCTTCGGATAAAACAAATGTCATCGTACTGCGCTCATGGTTTATCACCCTTCAACGTCTTTACCCCAAGTTTAAGTGGCAAGATAACTGACGACATTCGGGCTCTCTAACAACACCCTTTTGGGGCAGGATGATCTAAGCTGGCGACGGAAACACTGTCGAAGTTTACCTTTACGTGCTAAGAAAATTTTGTAAAAGTTCAAGTCTTCCAATACCTTACCTTTTTGTTTCTTTCAAGAAATGTAGTCAGTCCTTGACTAAATACTTACGGCTATCGCCATTATCGTCATTGCGGCAAGTCAACGTTTGTACTTAACTTTGTACGTAGATTTTGTGGGGGTTTCAGTAAAGCAAACCAAATATTTTTACTACGAGTAGGTACACCTCTTCCACAGTGACACGCTTACACGTAACAGCTATCAAGCATCTACAAGTATTAGTGGCAGGATAGGGGTCTAAGAATGGCGCAAAATCTCTGATAGGATTTTCAAACCCTAGATACACAAGTAAAAATTTGGCAAAGAACGAAACAGATTATGAAATTAAGCATGAACGCTACAATATTTTTTGGAGATATAGTTACCCATAGCTACCATTAATATACTAAGGTTTTATAATAGAATATTTAATTATTTACGTAAATATATACTCTAATTACATAATAATACTACAGTGTAAAATTACCTGTGGTTATAAATAACATAATATTTTGGTGGTGTGACGTTGATCGCTTATGTCACTCTACATTAGTTTTACTAAATTGGTGAAATTAGTGTAACTTGAAGCTGTTATTAGAGCTATCAGAGCACCTGTAGAGTCTCTACTTGAAGACACAGTATTCTAATAAGCAAGAATATTACTTATATAATAAACCAGTTTACACGTCAAATTCAGTAGGTACATATTTTATTAGTGAAAATAACCAAAACAAAATATTGGTAATTTAAAATAATTTCAAATAAGATAATTCATAACGTAAAGGTTTTCATTCCGTTTGCAGTTTTTAATCGACTATAAACGAACTAGGTAAACTTAATTTGTATCAGGGCCCCATTCATTTCGATATACTGTGTTTGAAACTTACTAACACATTTAAGTTAATTGAAAAAATATCAAGTTACCTCGTTTCATCCCCTGAAGCCACATAAGCGCCCCGATCGGGAAAGTTAACTAAAGTTACCTGCATAGTGTGCATAGACTATTTTGCATACCTATGATGCGGTTTAAACGTTCCTATCTAACTGGGACAAGAAAAGAGGTAAACATTTGCAGGTTGCAAAGTTTTATGGTTCCAAGGAAGCAATGTTCGCTACTTTGCTTTGGTTAAGCGCAAATTACCAGGTACCTATCCGTGAAATAATTTTACAATCTCTGTACATATTTGAATATAACGTTGATACAAAACATTTGAAATTCAAATGTATTTATTCACATGGACCCCAGAGGGCAGCCACGAAAGTTGTAGACTCTACTACCGGATTCAGAATAGATCTATTCTAAACCGTAATTTATTTATTTATTTACCCAGGTAATTTAGGTAGGTACCTAACACCTACCAAAAATTACCTGGGTGAAATGAACATGGTTTTGAATTCAGTGTTGCAAACCAACGAGCGTTTGTAAAATGTGGACGCCAATGGTAAAATAACGAATTATACAATTTGCTGACGACATATTAATATTATCTTGTGCGCATACCAGCCGTGCCCGCGTGGATGGATACATTTAATGATGTCAGCTTTACTGTGCTATCGACAGATATACTTACTCGAGTTAATGTCTCAATATCCATGCACCAAATAATATAAAATCGTTCATTAACACAGTTCCATGAAATTCAATGAAATTCATCGATCCGTCATTTCACGGAAGTAATAGCAGGATGACTACATACTTATTTTACAGTTCGCTATGTCCTAATGTTATGCGACTTAATCCCCAAATCCTAAGTGTACCGACGCTCCATTTGAGATTACAGGATTAACAAAAAAATCTGGTTTCACGGAATATTCTGAAATCCTCTACCGCACCCTGTGAGAATTTAGTAAATAAGCAGAAATAAATACAGTTTACCTCCTCCCCGTGACCTTTTCGGTAGCCCATTCGTAAATTTCAGCTGCATATGGCTGACAAAAGTTTTAATATGCGATTGTCGCGATCTAGAAAACACTGTTTTCCCACTAACAGGTTACATTCGAAACCTACATTACTACGATTGCCTATTTCGGATAGAAATCTCTTGTTCTGGGCGTAGATATTGGAAATGCGGTGACCTATTTGAAACCATCTGTGAGAGACGGCTTCCAGCCGAGCGCAAAACTGTAAGTGCCCTATACTACCTATAGTCTTACTTGCAAAATATCACACATCTTACTTGTCTAAATTAAGCACCAAGTAAGCCATTTCAGCGGATAGATAGGGGTCGATGATGAAGCCATTTCACTATGTGTTCCATCTCCGTCTACGATGTGTTTATTGCCACCAAGCATTTTAACGTAAGCTTGACGAGTAATGGGGACGCTCATAATAAAACGCTCATAATAGTCAAAGTGCCACGGAGAAGTTTGCAATGCGAAATCTTGCTTGAGAGCGGCACTGCACTTTGCTTATCCAAAGGTGGTACCTACTTCCTCAGGCGGTGACTTTCAGAAGAGGCCTACCACTGCCCCTAGCATATACGAGTATATTGCGTATAACTCTGCTCCCTGTGACTACCACTGTTATGCATTAATGGGTAGTTAGAAAAGGGGAACATCCTTTTTCAAATTGAAACCATAAATCAATATAATATCTACATTTCGTTTTGTTTTATGGTTCTATTTGAGATATAAGTGGTTTTAATTGTAAAAGTGCAATTTACAATAAATGATTTGACTTCAGGTTATGACTTTGATATAGGTACCTAGCTGTTGTTGTATGTGTTAATAGTTATTCTGGTATTCAGAACGAAGACGAATCCAATGAAGCAAATATCATATAAATTGGTCAAGCCGTCCTCGAGTTATAAATGGTGCAACTATAACACACGACTTTGTTTTGTAGTAAGTATATTGTAGTTAACTAACTATATGACAACGTAAAAGTAACTAACTGCTACTCTGTGTACGACAGTTGGACAATGAACTAATAAAAGTGCACTTGCAAAAAGTTATTTACTATCTAGATATATTTTAAATAACTTGGTAATAATGTAAATTGATGTATGAATATTTTAGATTATTACATTTCTTACATAGTCTGAATTACTATACTGTAAGTAGGTACCGCCCTACGGGAATTGCGAGATAGTGCAAGGTTACGTCTATTCCACAGACAGCAAAAAACTATAAAAGTATTTAAATAAATCTTTTAAATAATATAAATACTATTTAATGTAGCTACTATTAAAAGCTCTACAAAAGGTGTAAAACTCTATAATTATTTACCTACCTATAATACCACAGATCAGAGTACGATACCTAATATAATGGGATATGTATAATAATATCTACGCAGCATTTTGATTTCAATGGTTCGTAATTCACTTGCAGGTAGGTACTCGTAGCTACTATTTTTTAATCCGTAATGCCATGAACAATCTCAGGTATTGCAACGTAATAATCGATTTGAAACATGAAGATAAGAAGGCTGGTATAGCAACTACTAAGTATATTAATTTACTCAAACAAAAATATCAAATTAAATTATAAGATGCAAAAAATCTATAATTGTGCATAACTAGCTCCCACGACTTACAATAACAACGCGGAGCACTAAAATATCATGCTGCTTTTCAAGTTTACATATCCAGTTTTCAACTTAAACGAGTTACCTACCTACTCTACCCTTTTTTAAAGAATTGTTTTAGATATATATAGTGCAAAATCTAACATACTAAGTACACTTAAACTTTTATTCATTGATGTTGTTGACATGGAAACAAACTTCGAACATACTTTCTGAATAAGTCCAAGACACGTTCCACAGCTTGTCCCAGTCGTCGTAAACCATCGGCGGCATTACTCGTGACTGTGTGACACCTCACAAGCATCCAGCACTTCATATAAACACATTTAATAATAAAAAAGAACTTCCTGCAAACGCGATCGCTTCCGAAATATCGCACTCTCGGAGCGGTGCCACGACGGAGGCGGCCGGCGGCGTACTTGCGACTGCCGGTTGCCGGCTCCTACCTCTTGCAGCCGCAGTCACGCATGTCAATGTCAAGTTACATTGAAAAACTTTCTGCATGACAACCCTTAAAGCTACACTTGTTCACGTTACGAATCGTGGAAACGCTGGTACAAACCATTCACCATAAAATGTCCCCCGCCGTGGAAATAAGCAGCATAGCCTACGGTGTACGGCCAGGGGGCCTGTAGTGTGTGGGTCTATAAAAAAATAAGTACGTATCACACAGTACGCAAAAAACAACATCGCAGACCCTAAACAGTAATCGTATTTTTATGGATAAGGTTTCCCATTAGATAAACAACCTACTACATCTCGTCAGTTCATTGTAATATTTTAAATAAAAAAAAACATTCTGTAGCTAGGGATACTACACTAAACTAGTGAACAAATTCGTATTGAAATGGATTTACAAAGGAGCCACCCTGTAATTCTACCGTACCGACCGACCGACGATGTTTAGTTGCGTTATATTAAATCTAATTTTACACCAAATATCGCGTGACTACAATGCTTTATAGTCGGGAACTGGACCTTGACAAAAATTAGAAAAGTTTTTAGCAGCATCAGGCACAAGTTGGTCTTGTCTCTTCTACCTAAATAAGTTTGGAACTTTGAGTAGAGTCCAAACGGTGCAGAACAAACTGTTTAAATCGTTTTTCACACCGCATGCTCAAAAAGTGCGTCATATTAGCTCAGCTTAGCGGGACCAAACGAGATTGTTGGGCACTAGGGAGTGAAAGTAGTTTTTTTTAATTTGTACTCGCTATTATCAACAGGCTGAATATTCGGCTTTTCAATTTTCCTATTTGTCATTGTTTGTTGGGAAAAAGGTTTCAGGCATCCATTCGTACGCTTAAATGTACTCGTACATAAGGCTCTGATGATTCTCAAAGTTCCCCATGAGACTGCGAGACTTACAGTGAAGGAAATAATTTATAGATAATGAATTAGTGTAGTGTAGAGCTTATCCTATATTACACTTGATGCTAACCCTGAACTAATAGGACTAGACATATTAAATAATAGTGTAGCTATAGAGTATAATAATTTACGAATAGGACTACATTAAAAACTTTAATTTAACCTATATTTTAACAGCAATTGTCAAAATTATATAAAATTAAACATTACCCTTCTTCACTACCTACCTTATGTTGTTATATTTACTGTTTTCTTTTTCATTTTGGTGTAACTAATTAACTGCGTTCGGTGTTTCTTCGTAGAAGAATTAGGTACTAAGTACTTGACTGACGACGCGACGCTCAAGCATATTTAACCTTCATATTGATTTAATGGACGACCTTGGAATTTCAATCAAAATACTAAAGAGTATAATAAATAATAAGTACTGATTAAATGCAGGACCGGTCCGAACAGGTAGGTGAACTAAGGCGTCAGACTTCGGGGGGAGCCAAACGTATCGCGGGTCAGCGTACGGCAAATTCAAGTGCGGCACTCCATTGAGTAGTCTGCGATTATTATTCGTTTATAATGAAAAAGTGGCTTCATAGGCTCACACTCCCAGTAAACTTACCTATAGTCACTATAGTTTAGCATTTGCTCCCAAATTTTAATTAACTCTTAGCGCTTTGTATAACGTGTTCTGTAATTGTTATATGAGTTTGAACAAGTAATAACTACTCAAAACAAGAAGGGGCGTCAATAAGGTTCCTAATAATATAGTATAATATAGGTATAGATGCCTTGCGCTGGCACTGTCTTTTTACAATAATTGGTACTTACCTACATCATTTCTATTACGCGACACGTGTTATAATAACGAGTCCACACCATAAAATTATACCCACCCCTAAAGAGTTTTATTGGAATTTCTGACTATAATATGTACGTACATTTATTGCAGTTTTATAGGTGATGTTTTAAAATTGCATTGTAGTGATTTGCTAGCCCCGAGGGAGCATTCTGGTAGGTATGTTTTAAAACTGTTCTGGGGACGTATACAAATAAATTAAAAAAAAGGAACGTGGGGTTATTGCTGAATTGAGGAATATAACTATACTAGTCGCGCCCCCGTTTTCACCCGCGTTACACAAACAATACCTATTAACTATTTTAATTATAATTGTTCACGCATATTATGTGTCATCAAATGAAAATAGTTAACATCCGGGATACTGCAAAATTATTGTCCAAATTCTCATACTTATATCTACAGGAAGGTGGCCGTTAGGTGCGACTTGTGGCCTTATGTCTCGTTAATATTGTGTTCGAATAAGTACTGAAGTTAGGTAGTTTGCGGTTTTTATCGCACTGATGGATAACGCTGATAATGATGATGATGATTTTGTAACTTATAAGTGTCGGAAAACGTACTGAAGTAACGTTTTTCACAGTTTATATCACGCTGACAGAAAACAGTAACATAATGATGATGATGATTGTAGCCTATATGTCTCTTAACCATCTCCATACAAACATTTTACGCAAATAGGTAGTATCTAACAGTTTTTATCGCACAGTTTTTATGTAAAACGGTGATGATGATGACTTGTAGCCTATTTGTTAAATTGGGATATAAGCCATACCAAATTTCATGCAAAACGGTCTAGCCGTCTGAGCGTGAAGAACTAACATACATACAAACACGCTCACAACTTTCACATATTATACGTAATTATAATATTATTAAGATTAGGAATGACGATCAGAATTATACTGCATCGCTTAGATGGTGTTTCTTGTTTGGAGATTTATTATAGTTTTAAATTAACCCCACCATCCTCTAAACATATTCAAATTCCAAAGTATAAAACGCTTCCTTAATATTATCATTGGAACGTGAACTGGTTAGAAACAGTTTATACTTAACTCATAAATTATGTTAATTTTGTAGCTTGCGCAACGCTGCCAGCGAAGTTTAATTAACTCAATATAACTCTTTTAAAGAAAGCAATTCGTGAACGTGTTGTTGAACGAATTAACGCTGGACGTATTCAGATCGCGGGGCGCGGCCTGCTTCCCTTATTGTAACCAGCCCGTTCCGCTCGACTCCTGAATCCCTACATTATTGTTGATTTTAATGAGAGCGGAACTTTATGGTTATGTTTCCAACTTACTTTCCAAATATTGTGTTTTTTAAACGTTTATTAAACTTACAATGATAATTATAATTCTATTGTGAGTTAGAAACAATTTGAGTGATCGTTCGTACGTTTGAGAGTAAGTTACCTCGAATGATAAAAGAAAAGTAAATATTTCACAAAATTTACACAGGTTAAACAACACATTGGGCAATATTTTTTTAAGATTTCAGTGAAAACTTTCACGACCTAACTGAATTATTAACTGAATTATTCGAAGTAAAGTTCATCGAGATTGCAAATATTCGATACAAAGTAGGTACAACATATTCGAGCTAACGTCGATTGGGATTTCGATCTTCACAATTTCGTATATACAACCTACAGTCATCGGAGCAAAGTCCTAACTTAGTGATTATTATGATTACAGTCAAAGTAAAGATAGTTGACCGATGTTGTTCTGGTGTTTACTTTTCTCTGAGCAAGTGGGCACAATAAAATTAGTCACGCGTATAACTAATGATTATTGTAGTGTGTGAAGTTCTGTACATTTCACCAAAGAGGTTAATCGCCGGGTGCTGTACACGAGTACGGCACCATTTTCAAAGTGAAAAGAAAACTAAGTGAAACACTGCGAAAGGACTACCTTTCTAGCACTGATAAAATAATAGTTACAAGCTACTAATACCTACATTGCACTAAATAGGCACTAAATAGTCACTGTAGAGCACTTTGAGACCTAAATCTATAAATTAGAGTGATATTTATGTCCTAGCTCTACGAGTGGTAGAGTCTGGCTTTGGGCCAACGCATTTTTTGTGTTGGCAAGTTTAATTAGACGGATAAATACTGCAACACTCATTAGATTTTAATGACGTTGTTAATTTGTTTTTGGTTAACATTATCTGTATATACTCGTATACGATAGGTAGGTACATACATAACATAGTAGGTATTGCAGTTATTTTTTCCAACAGGCATACAAAATACGACTAAAATGTAAAAGACATAGTAAAGGTAGGTAGGTACGTATTTTAGTTGGCAGAATCAATTTTTTCTTCAGATCTAAAGCCAGTAATCGAAAGTCAAATAAATGGCGCAGATTAAATTATTAAGGAAAATATCGAGGAAAATATTAATTATACTGGACTACCCTCTCGGAGGAAATAAGCCATAACTGTAATGATCTACGTGATGTAATGGCCGATAGCAAAACCTAGGATCAGCGTTTTACGCCTATTTAATAGAGCAACGGCACGATATATTATAAGTAGTCTATGGCTCCAAACTTTTTTTGCCCATCGACTAGTTGCAAATTCTTGTGTCCGTGTGGATTGAGAGAGCTTATCAGGAAAAAAAATTTATTTGGCATGTGCGGTGAACTTCCTGTCAATACAACCACAATTATTATTATATATATACACCATAATAATACGAGTATATAACTAAGTACACGATATTTAAATAGGATGGTATACTTAATAAAAAAACTTCTTATTTTACTATATTTATGTTTTTAATTAGGTTTGTTTTCTAGTTACGCTAACCTAAATTAAAATTAACTTAAAACTAACCCCGCATACTTACCTATTCTATCTCTCTATAACTCAAACCTTCGTCTATTGTATATCTACCTACAAAAATAAGAATTTTATAAATCGTCACCGAGTACCAAATACCAACATACACAACCTACACACATATTACACACAGGAACGAAGTTTATTATCCTTCTTTTCCTATCGTAGTGTCCTTCGTAACTGCTACTCCCACTTGATTCGGTCGACCCTTTGTAACAAATATCACGAGTACGACCAGGTTATTGTTTATCCCTAATTTCTAACATAATTTATATATAAATTTATGATCATTTAATAAATTATATCATTTATTTATGATGATTATTTATTTATGATCATTTAATAAATTATATATTATTAAATGACCATAAATAATACTTATTTATAATCATTTATTCATAAGTGGGTTACAGTATTGTTTTAACAACTGTAAAAATAGGTAATATCTTTACATATACCTACCTAATACATTCATTTATATTCATGTGTTATGGAATGCAAATTTTGACAAACACTATTATATCCGTAGAAAATTACAAAGAATGGATGAAATTACTTAAAATAATTCATAAAATGAAGCAAATGCCCGCTTCACTCAAGAAAATAATATCAATTTGATCTATTTACTCGCAATATTTAGGCCCAACAATTCAATATTTCCCCTCCCCTTTGGCGCATAAGATGGCGACGTCCATTTACTAGCCACTTGGTGAAGTTTGAACTTTAACCAAGATAATTAATTTCTTCATCAACTTCTCTCATCTCGTCTGTTTAACTTGTGATTATTCAACCCTAGTAAAGTAAATGTTTTCCGGACAAGCGAGCCCTTTCTTCGGCATTGTCACAATCAAAGTAAATGGAAATGGGACTCCACCGTCTCTTTACTATCTCAGGATATATAAGGGCATTCACTACAAAGGCTTAGATAATTACTCTGCTAGGGTTCCTAAAAAAAGGTAGCAATCTAACGAGTACCATTGTGGTACTAATAAACCTACAGAATATAAGGCAATTTGTTATAGGTACGAAACCATTTATGAACCTACTGTTTCTTATATTTTCTTATTTGTACTTGGTATATATTATATGGGTATAGTCAGTTAAAACATGTATTCATTCAGTCACTTGTGGAAGAGGTGTTCAAGTATAATGACCTGGCGCGCGGGTTTTAGCGCTCGGTGCAAACTGAAAATCCTAAAGCGATTTAAAGTTCTGTTCCTAACGTTACCGATCCTGAACTGCGCTCTCCTCGCTCGGTGTCCTTCTCGCCGCGCTTAGTTTAACGTATATCACCTATAAACTTGCCAGGGTATTCGAAGTAACTCGTACCTAAGCCCTTGAAACATTGAATAGGTCTACATTATAGTTTGCAAGGTCGAATTAAAGCCCCTTAAAATATTACATTTCGTAAATCGTTTCCAAAAGTCTTATCGCCGTATTTGATGAAGGAAACTCTATAAACTGTAATTAAAACTGCGGCTTATCGGACTTTTAATTACTAAAATCCATCGCCTCTAATTCTCTTACTAAAACCGAGTGGTTGTAAAAGTCGTGAAAACCCCCGCAGAAGTGTAGGGCTGATCGATTACCGATAAAGTAGGCCCTAAAAGGCCTTCTTTTTATCACATAAGCTCGGCTGGAAATCGGTGACCTTCCCCGGTTACGTAGTTCCGTAAATGCCCCACGTTTTAGCTTACAATATTACGCTTTCCTGTCACTTAAATCACCAGGGTATTGTTACTCGAGACGCGGCAGATTGCGTTTGTGTTTACCATTACGGGGTTTTATTTTTTTTGCCGGGATTTTTACGTTAAGCCTGACTAAGGCTTCGTTTTAAATTAAATTGAGACTATTTGACTTGTATTGCGTAGTGTCAGATATCCATCCTTGACAATGAACGTGTGTGTGTATATAACTACTAAGTCGGAAACTAGAAGGCACCTACAGTAACTTGTGAGTATTAGCGTCGTTTTCAAATTAAATATGTAATAGCTTTACCCGATGATTAGAATGACTGAAGACGTGATCTGTATTCAGCGTCGAGTGGAATAGGCTCCGAGGAAATATCAAAAGACAGTGAACCACTGAGGTTAGTACACTGTCAGTTCATTAACTTTATTTAAAGAAAATAATGTTTTTCAGGTAAGCAAAGTGAAAAATCAAAGAGATTTATCTCTCTAACGTATTAATCTGCATTAATCTTCTCTCTCTAAACGTATTCCTCCACGTTCTTACCAAAGTTTTAAGATAACATAATGCAAAAAAGTAGCGAATTTTATCAGAATCGTTGTAGACAGTTTCAATATATAATACGTAGACTACATAATTGTGCTATGTGATCGCATAGCAATAAGACACTTCAAGACATTTATTGAGAACCTTGTACTCTTTGTTAACATTAATAATTTCTATGGGGCGAGTGGCACTGGCTTTAACAGGTTGTTTGATTGTGCCCTACAAGCTTTTATGTAATGAAGCATCTAGGCTGTTCATTGATTAATTGGGGAATGAGGTAGTGCAGCTGCTGCCGACTGGTTTTAGAGTTCATGAGGCCACCAAAGAGCCTCAGACATGGGTTAAGCTCTGATGTTAGTTTGGATGTGGTGTAGCCATCCATGAGCTAAGCAAAAATCTAATTGTTAAGCTCGAATTTGGCAAGTGAATTGCAACCCAGTTCCCATTGTTCAATTAAGTTAAAATTGTGCATGTCTATCAAGTTATGGTGACAACACAATGTATGGTGACTGCGACCGTTTGATCGAGTCTTGTTGAGCCCCGTGCGTCTCGCCAGAATAGGGGCGTAGATAGATCTAGAGACGACAGGTTCAAGCCTACTTCTCCACTTTAAATTCGAAGCATGCAAAAATGCAGTAAATTCGAATTACAACTAACACTACTTCGAACAAAGTCGATAGTTTTGCACTGGGATTCCGGGGGGTTTATGAGGACGGCCTGAGACCCCGACTCAGTGAGACGATTTTCAGATGCTGGCTACTTAGATATAATAGAATATAGGCATACAATCATTACGTATACATATTATTATTGTTATGCGAGTATCTTTGCATGCCTAGCATTATAATTGAATGGATTTGCAGTTTAATGCAAATATTACGAATTAAATAACCCTCCTTCTGGGCAGTCGCGGCTTTGACGTGCTTCTGTTATTGTCATCTTTTGCGCGTGGCGCGATCACCTTTCCCAATTTATTTGGTGTTTGTAAGTGTGTACCTAATCAATTGCTAACAGAAAATAAAATATATTTTTCTAATTTGTTTTTAAATACTCCAAAAGCACCTAGCAAAAGTATAAAAAAGTAAGTCCACAGAAGTCTAGAAAAAAAACTATAAGTATCAAGTACACACTGGAACAAAACTTCGAGTTCTTATATCGAGGTTCTTGCATGCTAGTAAGGTTTTATTTTGTAGAGAGTAGAATACTAATGCAAAATAATATCATTGTATAAAATAAAAAAAAACCCCATCTGGTCTATGGTGACCCAAAAGGGAATCCAAATAGCAGGACCAATACAAAATATTTGTAATTATCCTTCCCGTATCTGTGTGAAACCGGGCCCGTGTTATTTATGAATCCCCAGTTACAGTGTATCCTATTGTTGCCAGTACCATTTCGAGGCTAACAATAGAGACGTTTAGATGTATACGTATTGTAATAACTATCTACTATCATTGGATGTTTTCGTCAGTCTTGTTGAAGTGAGTTTACAGGGGTTCTCCTCATCGCCCGTGCTTAACCTTGTCTGGCCTCTGTATATTCAGTAGCTGATTTCTCTCTGGCGTTGTAACGTTCTAGCGCACTTTATGAAGAAAAAGAACAAAATATTTCTTCTCCGTACAGACTACCTACCTACCTAACTAGTAAGTTGCCACAACAGGGATTTAATATAATCGGACCTCAAGGTTGATATTTTTCCGATTAGGCGATATTGTTTTTTTTAAATCATGTTCACACTAATTAGACGACGACGATTCGTGAGCACTTATCGCGGCGTATAAACTACATTTAACTCACCTAAACAGGAGTTACAGGACCCCTAAATTAATTCAGTAATTTGTATCAGTTTGCGAAGCTATCAACATTTCAATTAGTCAGCCCTTCCAACTCACAGGTAACTGACACAAGCGATAAACATGAACATAAATTAACATGATACCGACCGATATGACATTTAGACTAATCTTCAAAGATATTAACTACCTAGCTAAAACCGGGTCTAATTCGCGCACAAAAAATATTAACATATTTAATTTTGACATACCTCGACGTTTTAGCTAGTTAATATTATGTTCTCTGTTCGCGAAAGTTTATGATCTTCAAAGAGTTCACCGAGGCCTACGATGAAATATAGGGTAGATCCCTGCTCCAAAATGGCGGTCTTGTTTTGAACAACGCTTACAGCGTGTTAAGGTTCATTATTAAATGCATAATATGCCTTGTTATAAAAAAACATCACAAATGTTTTACAACGCTATTGCAGTGCGTTAAGGTTCATTATTAAATAAAACAATGTCGGCGTGACAGGTGGACACTTATGAGATTTAATTTTCATAGAGACTGTATGTATAGGGCCACTGAATTGTCGCGGTGGTTGATGAAGAGTAAATTTACTGTTCTCATGTACGTATTAAACAAGTCGTTAGATATTAGATAAACGTAACATATACTATGTAGGACCTAGAGTATACCTACAAACATCATTATTCGTCTTTATGCCACTAATATCCATAAGATGGTTTAAGCTCTCAAGTCAATTAGTTTTGTTTATATTGTTCAATTTAAATGTCTAATTTATACCTAGATCCGAATGGACTGCGAATGGAGCTAATTGGTTTTCTGTCTATAAGCTATTCAGTTTAATTGTCTAGTATTACCATGTATATAAACTAAATTTGCAAATTGAGGAGAAAATGTAGGCAGCTCTAATCGGTATATTTATTTATAATATACACTACTTATATTGGTAAGAATTTGTTTTGATGGGAATATTAACTACGTACGTTTATTTATTTATTTAATAAGGCTTCCCATTGATAGATAGGTAGGTACATTTCAACTTAGGCTAATACTCGTAACAAGATTTGTTAATATTAAATAACTTAATGCTAAAGGGGTAAAAAGGGAAACACCGCATGCATTATAATTACTTATTCTTAACTATTCTAATAAAGAATAAACTGAAAAGTAGAAGAAAATTAAATAGATAAATAAAAAACGTTACCCACGTAAAGAAACCAATTTTTTTATCTGCCTTTAGGTATAGCAAAACAAGAAAATTTAGCAAAACAATCATATTATTATGTCATACATTAATAACACATATTTCTGGCATTTTTATCTACAGGGATAAACGAAACTATGACCCAAAGTGCTATTATTTCGATAGATAATAATAATTATACAACTCATCTCAACAATAATATTCACATTAAATCCACAATGTTACAGGCGGTTAATTGTATTATATGGCAATATTATAGTGAAGGGAGCTAACAAGCGAGTAAAAGAACACAATCATACGAATTACATTCTGTGATACCTTTATATATTATAATATTATAAACCTTTATCCATATTGCAATACACTGTTTGAATTTATTTGATTTTTTGATTTCATATCGTATGATTCTGAATCATTTATTTAGGGTATATGCATTGATGATGATGATGATGATATCATTGTATGTCATGGTATATAATATAATGTGTGGAAACAGAACAATAAAATAATGAATGTGAACATTCGATCAAGAAGTAATAAGCGTCTAATAAGGCGTCTAATAAGGGCGCTTCCACAACGTTACATTTTTTTTTTCGTTGATTTTAGATGATCCACTAACCTATCTACTTTTGAGTGTAGCTCAGACATTATCACTCGAACAAAACGTATTTATTTGACCCAAATCCTTTGGCAAACGGACTTCCACCAATATCTGTGCTCGCATTGCAAAATAAACATAACGGAGTGGTGGGACACATAAACCTGCAAACCAACATTTTTTTAACAAGGTTCCTCGTATAATTTAGGAAGGACATGAAGGTAAATTTCACCTGACTAATTTGTAACTATATGTATATCTATATATATATATATATATATATATATATATATATGTATATATATATATATATATATATATATATATATATATATATATATACCTAGTCAGGTCATAAATTCTGTCACATGTTTTATATAAAATAGTTGAAACAAGTTTATTCATTATGTAACCATTTATATACCAAAATGAACTTAACAAAACATAGATTCTTATGACACTAAAGTTTATACAAAATAACCTCCGTGATTTTGAATACAGGCCTTCAATCTGCGCGGCCAGTCGTCTATCGCAGCACGAACGAGGTCCATGTCAATATCGGCGGCTGCCTTAATCAAGGATGTCTTGAGTGACTCCAAATTGGGATGAGGCTTTGAGCACGCCTTTTCCTCCAAGTGTTGCCATATCTTGTAATCTAGCGGATTCAAATCTGGACTGGAGGAGGGCCAGTCTTCGTGCCGGATGAAGTCGATTTCACGCGCCGCCAGCCAGTCTTGTGTGCTCTTCGCTCTATGAGCTGGCGCCGAATCTTGTTGGAATACCCAGTGCCTGTTATTAAACATGGTATGAGAAACAGGTTTCACAAGGTTCGTCAGGACTGTATTTTGATACACAACTGCATTCGTTTTTACACCTTTCTCACAAAAATGTACCTCTGTTAAGCCCCAATAAGACACTCCCAACCATACCATGAGCGAGGATGGAAAATGACCTCGTTGGACACGCGGAATACGGTTGCTCGCTTCTTCACTACTGTGTGCGTACACCTTATCATTTTGTTTGTTGTAGCTCTCTTCTACGGTAAAAATTTTTTCATCCGAGAAAAGAATTTCCCGATATTTTTTTCCCGCGTACCGCTTCAACAAAGCGCGGCATCTCTTCAGTCTCAGGTCCATTAGACGAGCATTCAAATGATGACCTTGACCTGTCATCTACACTAGAGTCTTCATTGTATCGATGTCAAAAATTTGAATTGGCGCGTAACCGCAACGATGCAACGCAATAACTGCAACACGGTCTTCTTTAAGCGTCCACTCCATATTTAAAAATGAGTAAAATTTTAAAAAGTATACATATTTATTTTCATGAACAATTCGATATTCGAATTCAATAAACTTTTTTGTGGCCAGCATTCTAAAAGAAAAGTTTTTACTGTGTGACAATACTTATGACCTGACTAAGTATATTACCATAAAGCTTGAAATAAATTGAAATAAATGTATATGTGCATGTTATGATAGAAATGTATATCTCTAACAAAATATGTTTTGAACATAGAGGACTATAATTTTGTAGCTGTCATTATACTTAGATACCAATCTTATTTAATTTTAACCGATAAGATTGCCAATATTATCTACCAACACAAAGCCCAGGTATACTCTACCATGGGTATATTTACTAGAAAATTTTTGTCACTTTGAACAGGATTTGAAAATATATTAGCCTACCTATGTAGATAATATTTTGCTAATTCAAATTTTTTGTCTAATATGGTCATCACTTCATCAGTAGGTATCCCTACTGTAGACATTAATACGTGTAATTAGTCCAAATTCTTGTGGCCCTTTACGGTCAGCAAAAAACGTGGAAACAAAAGTGCTCGTTATTGTAGCCTGTGTTTCATTTAAATAAAATTATCCACGTAGATGTTCAGGTACACGTATTTCATATTCCCTTGCCTATATAATATCTACAGAGCTAGCTAGCTAGGGTTGCCAACCGTCCCGCGTGAGGCGGGACGCCCCGTTTCCAGGGCTGAACTAATGTGCCCCGCTTCACGTGTTTGCGGGACGCTAATATGTCCCGCTTTATAGAAAATCTGGCCTAATTTAGAAACAAATCCCATTCAAATGAAGTTCAAGTTTACCTACGAAGCTAACTGCGGTCCCTTTTCTAAAATCCACTGATAGAAACAGCCAACGCTCGCTCCGCTAGCGCTATTATATTTTTGGAATTCCATTTGATATATTACACTGATAAAAAAGTTACATTTCTATTAACACACTGATAGTAAAAACTAAAATTATCGTCTACTTGGTCCCCCATAGTATACCTACACCTCTGGTGTACCGGATATCAGTGAATAAGAGCTGGCAACCCTACTCCTAGAATAGATTAAGTAATAGTAGGGCCGTAATTAACCCCCACGGTTAGGGATTATAGCATAATAGTCGGGCGTTATGTATTCATCTGACTTAAGTACAAAGGCACGCAACAACCCATAATAATATAATAGCTAGGATAAGTATTTACTACCTACATTGTTTGGACTCGTAAACTTGACCCTAAAGGAAAACAAATAATAAAACCATGTGTTACAATTTCCCGATTTATTGTTTCCAGTTTTAGGGCTTGTTTATTGAATATCGCACGAGATTCGTCTTTTTTATTACGACCGAGCGCCATTAGTGCGAAATATTTCCTGAAACGAAGTGATAATGGTATCACTTTTTGAAATATCACCTACCCGTTTTACGACCTTTTGACCTACATGAGCTAAACGACTTGAGCTTGAAAAGTATGTATAGGTAGGTTACCTATTAGTAGATTCTATCTATAACGCGAATAGGAAGTTAGTTATATTATAGTATACATTTATATATTAGACGCTGTGCTATGTGCCTTTGGGTTGAGATTTTATGTCAGTTTCTGCTGTGAGTGTATTACTTAAGAACAAGGCTGTTCAGTGATGTTATGGTTGTTTAGATCAACTTGCAAGTCAATTAGTTTCCGTTGATCAATCAACTGAACAACGAAAATACGGATCAGCTCAAGCTGACATTTTCCATAGTATACCTACCTACCTATCTAAGCGCGGCGGCAGGCGGCCAGCTGATCTTGTGCAAGATAGATAATGAAATTCATCAGTGTCTTTCAAAGATGTGCAAAAGTAGAATGCTTCAAATGATTGCTCATGATTTAATTTGCATGGCACGACTCCTCAATGCGTAAAATATTGAGAATGTCACTATGACCCACATCTCCGATTATAAGTAAGTAGCTGTCAAAAGTCAGTTTCTCATTAGCTAACTTCCCAAAGACCCACATCTATCAACGCCGAGCGTGTGGTTTCATTTCACTGCGTATTATAGGCACTCACTTGGCCCGATGAACTATGTTACCTTCTGAGTAAATTGATTAGAAATTTTATAGCTCAATCTGCCTAAGGTGCCTACTTACCGATGGGCTCGCGGAGCTGCTTTGAATGTGTAATTATTTCCCTGAATTACCTACCCAAATCTTCTACGCTAACATGTCTCACAATATGGTAAATTGAATAAAATATAACATGATAAAATAGGTACTACTTTAATTTGAGATTACAACAAACTATGATTCAATTTTGCTTTTTACAATATCTGCACCTTGTTTATTAGGCATAAATGCATGTTTTGAACTATGTATAATTGTATTTTTGTTGTTGTGTAAGAATAAAAATAAGGTAACGTTTTAATCACAAATGTTATAATATAAATTAGAAACAAGTGTCATGTCATCGTGGAATATCTGCGTTAACGCTTAACATTTGTGAAATATAAATTCTGCCGGCTTTACGCGAATGAAACCAGATGCCACCCATTCTTTCATATTATCGATAATAATACCTTAGAGGAATAAAGCCCCAAAATTTAACGCCCTAACCTTATTTTTCTATAGGTCACATTTGATCTTATTTGTAATTCTTGCAAATCAATGTCATTTTCAAATATTTAGTGATTATCGTTTAAAAATCAGGGCCTCAACTTCGGGTAAACAAACAAAACTCGATTTACTTGACGGCCGATGTTACTTGTTTACGGGTGACCGAGGATATCCAAGTAAGTACCTACTTGTAACTTGTTTCTACCTAAAAGTACCAACGCAAACGAGTCAAAACATTACCTAAATTGCCTCTCATAGAGGCCTCAGCTAATTTCAGCGTTGAAACTGAAACAATAGCATCAGAAGATATCAGTTTCAGCGATCGCATTGTGCGTGCAGCCATTGTAACAAAACATGCCGACTGTAGGTAGGTACATAGCACCACCAATGCTCGCAAATATTCCGCTCGTAAATTCAAGAGCGTAACCACATTGCCATCTTGCTAACAAGGTAGGTACGCCGTTCTTCCGTAACAATCAGGAGAATTAGGAAATACTACCCCCTCGCACCCTGTAACGATTATGTGTATATATTGTTACCCCTCCGTTGAACATTCTACATTACCTGTAGGCTAAAAGCGGGCACGAAAATCGCTCCATCAATGTATTTTGTAGCTTAGATTTTTTACCAAAAAGTTTTCCAACTCTCGTAACTTAATCTCATCCATCTTCGTTTATAATTTGATAATTGTAGTACTTACACTTATTTAACTTTTTTGATTTATTATTCCAAGTCAACGATACTGGATAATTTACTTTCAATTCAATTAGGCCTTGAATCAACACGTGATGAAACTTGATGAAAGGGGTTTATTTAATTTAATCCGTTGGATGTCGCGCGGTCCCTTCCAAAAATGGTGCAAACAATGAGCAATGGCAAATTTATAATATTAGTATATTTTTATTTTCTCTTCCATCCATAATACTGTTGTAAACAAAAGTGATTAACATTCTGTTTGAGTTTTGCTCGAAGAAATCGAGTCTCCTCTCAGTAAACGCGCCGCAATGAACACGTGTGTGTAACGACCGGTATTTCTCGCTGCCCGTAACAAATGAGTTCATAACTGAAAAACATTATTTCTATATAGCTTTAAATGTAAATCAAGGTAAGTATATGATTAACCTTTATTATTTATTTGTTATAACTGTCCTGTCCTATTCGAAACTGAAATAATTTAATGTATAGCACACCTAACAGTGTAGAGGTAGGTTAAGCTAGTTTGGCTAGAATAATTATAATTGCAATCATATTATTATACTTTTGCAACAGGTAAATATACTAGTTCACTGGTTTACTTCATTACGAGATATATATATATACTGTGGTACCTATGTGTGTACTACATACTAAGTATATGTGTCTTCTGTGCTACTGTCCTCTATAACCAAACTAATTGAAAACATTCAACAGTCGTCTGTAAAATGTAGAAAAAAATATTACAATCTCTTTGCGATTTTTCCACGAAAACTCAGCCAGACCTGTAAGAATAAAATAACAATGTAATCACAAAAGTGGTTCTCAATTGACAAAAAAAATTCTAGACTAAAAATTATAATAAGGAGCACTGAATCACCGATAAGAGAATCGAACCGGTCAAGTGGGACTTTTTTCATTAAAGAAGCATGCATACATAATATCAGAAAGGACTTCATAAAATTATGAAAACAGTCAGCACGACCCCAACGAGCACCAAACGCTTAACACCCTGTAAACTTTTCAGTACCAGTCAGTACCAGAAGCAAGTTAATGCTAAGGGAAACACGCGTAGTATCTCTGTCGGCCTCCAACCGCGCCCAAGCCCTATCGATCAACTGGAATCCTCAATAATTTGTTGCTTCATCATCGTCATCATCATCTTCAGCCTTATTCCGCGCACTGCTGGGTATAGGCCTCCTTTCGCTTGTGCCACTTTCCCCGGTCCTGTGCTAATCTGTTGCCTAAATTGTATAAAATACTCCTACCTATCAGGAAAGCAGTAGTATATCCAACAACAAGCAGTATGAGAGCAGAGCGCACGTCGGTGGCGCGCGCTGACGCGAAGCCTGGAGGAGGCGCGCACTGAGGCATGTCCGGGACTAAAGCGGCTTCCAACCGAGCCAAGGATCCACCACTACGCAACTGGAGTAAGCTGTGGAAATCATAATTTCCTATAATGTATTAGAACGTATCAACATTCTTATGTGGCTCCGTATCGATTTAATCACGCCAGAATATTATATTTGGCCAGTGTTCCCGAACCTGCCGTCAACGACCTAAGGGATCACGATCCCTTAGGTCGTTGACGATCTGATATTTGATCGAAGATCATGACAGACTATTTATATGGATAAATTATTTGAGTCTCGTATAATGTTTAGTCGTGACTTTGGGGCTTTATGAGTTTATGCTTATCTGGTAGTTCATCTGTATTATAGAATTATGTAAAAAAATGTATCTAAGCATTTTCACTCCTCAGGTCTACCAGACCGAGACCAGCTAGCAGATGAGCATAAACTCAGAACGCACAAATGTATTCAACAGATATAGGTTGTGTCTCAAAACAAATACTTACCTAAGTATTTGTTCTAGACTTCCAAAAAAGAAGTTCTTAATTCGAGTGTATGTTTTTTTAGAAGCAATTTTCGTGTTACCTGAGAAGCATCGGTCTGCCGTATGGCGAGTTGCGAAGCTGCGGGAAGGCGAGCTGAGCGCGCGTTGAGTGCACCGGCACCTCCCGGATGGCGCACCTGCCGCGAGCCTGGCTGAGAGACCTGCAGAACGATGTCATCATAGTGCTGTCTCGAGCATATCACGATGAGGTGGGATAACCTCGTTTCTTTAGGCGAATCTCATCGCCCGCCGCCATGGATTGCGGCTGCGCTGCGGCGGTGGAAAGGTGATTTTTGTGTTCGTACTACACACTGTGAAAATGTTATCTATTTCTCTCTACGCGCAACCGTTTTCAGGTTCTAGTGCCGCAAGGGAAATTCCGCGGATCGTCTACATACGGCACTGGCGCATTTGGCACGCTTAGCTACTTGTGTTTTATGTTATTTCTGTTCTGTTTAGTTTTAGTTTGTTTGTGTATAATGTGCCAAATAAACGTTTTTTCTTTCTTTCTGACCGGTTTGTAGAGCAGCTCTACATCGGCCTTGAACGGTCAGACCATGACTATCTATCACCTGAGCGTGGAGCGCGCTGCTCGCTGGCCCGCGAAGAACGCGTAGTCCTGGCTAGCAGCCCGCGCCAGGCCCTCCTCGGCCGAAGACACCAGATTCTCAGCGTCCGAGTATCCTCGGATATAGAACGCATTCAGTTGGGCGTCTTTCGTCGACTGAAAGGTAATCAATATGAGACATAAGTATTATGCTGCGAGAAAAACAAAATCTTAGGCTGAGGCCAAACGAGCGTAATTTTGTGAGTCGTGAGTCGCAGAATTTCGTTCGCAGAAATTCTGCTGCATTCGGTTTCATACAAAAGTCCGGTTTCATTCACACGGCGACGCAAAATGAGTTGTCTGCCGACTCACACGCATTATCGGACCGAATTGAGTTTGCGGGGGGCGAGGGGGCCGACGCGGGCC
The DNA here is from genome assembly GCA_905147375.1 of Hylaea fasciaria. Classification (NCBI taxonomy): domain Eukaryota; kingdom Metazoa; phylum Arthropoda; class Insecta; order Lepidoptera; family Geometridae; genus Hylaea; species Hylaea fasciaria. The sequence continues at coordinate 8,251,865 of LR990201.1, forward strand.
GGGCAAAGCGTCAGTCAGGTACATTTTGACGTTCGATATATAGTAACTGAATAAAATGCGCTCGTCTGGCATCCCAACAGAATTTCTGCCAGGCAGAATTTCTGCCAGGCAGAATTCTGCGAACGAAATTCTGCGACTCACGACTCACAAAATTACGCTCGTTTGGCCTCAGCCTTATTGAATAGAAATAAGTAGTTCTGTAATCCATCTGAAGGTAAATATGGTAAGTGACGGTGTGGCTGAGGGTGGAACGAGCTGGAAAACCACCTTTCCTCTTTACAGATTGTAGTTTCCAGGAAACCAACTGGTCCTAGAACTCAAGTATCATATTGTATGTTTTATGGTTCTCTTTGTTAACGAGAATTAGCTGTCTGACTTGTAAAAGTGCGATTTTATTGCCTATTTACAATAAATGCTTTGTTTTTGACTTTGAGAGCGTAAAGCTAAGATTTTACTTTACCATGAGATACATTTGGTCAGCTCCGTTCTTAATGTACCCGATCTTGAACTCCGGCGAGCGCAGCACGGCCGCCACCGTGTCCACGCTCGCCACTCGCACGGACAGCACGGACGTTATGAACGCGGCGTACGCGTTGTATGTCACCACGGCGAAGAACAGGCACACGATCAGGAGGACGCTGGCGGCTGGGTTGGGAGGGGTCCAGGTGCCGCCTGGAACGTAAAGCATCACCAATGGACAATTCGTTGAGACGTAAAGTATGACTGGCGCTTTCCCATAGATATTTTTTCCTTAGCTGGTGCTGCTAGAATAATAAGATGCAGGCATTAGCCAACTATCTAGACGTTCAGATTCTAGCCAGAAGAACGGCTCGTAGGTATAGGCACAATGAAAGATTTAAGTAGGTACGTAGGACAGACTGATTTAATTGAAACAATAAACTTTTTCGGCATGCGATGGCTAACCGCCCAATTAATAATTTGTAAATTACCGTGAATACCGTGAATGGCCTTGCCCTTTACCATTCTACCTTTACCATTCCTAAGGCTTTGTTCAGACTTCACCAACACTCAACAGTCAAACACCGAACGTGAGAGGTCTGACATAGTGCCCCAATGCGAGTGGAGCCTTGAGGCTTTATTTTCGTTCGCACTGAGCTGATAAAACAGTTTACATAATTATACGACACCAGTGTGAACAAAAGAGTTGGTGCCAGCTGATAGGTATAGCAGGTTTCGCTTATGAGCGATTAGTTGTGTGCAACTCGATAAGCCGCTTTATGCCCAGCTCCAAATTCGACGATTGAATGTCGGTAGGTTACGTCTGAAAGAAGCCTTAATGCCGTATTAAACCGTTTATACAACTTCCTTCTTCATAACATGCAGGTGTAGTCGTTTTCCTTATCGATCTTCGAACGCCGGCACAGATAAATAGGCGTTTCATAGCTAGAGCCATTGTACATATTATATCACAATTGTTCACTAACCATTACTAGGTATATAAGTTGACGTCACTCCCGCATGTTCGTTCCTGATTTTTAAAAAGAAGGTAGAACATTTTTGAGCCACGTTATGCTCCTCCTGACGAAGCGTTTCCACTTTATCAATTCCTCTCGTAATGTTTTGGAGGTGATAAACTGATCGGGCCGGAGCACGTCATGTCCAAATAATAATAAAGTGATAGCGATGTTCATAACGATACAATGCACATAATTACTAAGCACCTGATTAGTGTTACAGTTCATCTATTTCATTAGCCACACCGGACGGTCTATTTTTGATCGCCTGGATCGCGCGAGGCGCTTCCACTTCCACACTCCACACCGACCCCGCCTGCAGGAGCGCGATGCTGCTAATGCTAATCGATGCGTGTAATCTAATGGCAGTGGATCGTCCGGTGTGGACCCGCCTCAGTACCTATTGACGCATTAAACTATCCATATCCATACCCTGTTGACAAAGTATGCCCGTGGCCCAGATCAACGCCTCGGTGTATCCCATGCGCCGCGGCTCGCTCCTCACGGAAGGTGCCACCTTGCCGATGAGCACCACAGCCACCGCGGCCGCGGTAGCCACCGCCACCACGCACGCTACTAGGCGGACGCTGAACGGCGCCAGGAAAATGTCGCGGACTGTCGACGTCTCTTGTTGACGGATGTAAATGTTACACCTGTTAACATTTTAGTCCATATCGTTGACTTAGTTTGCAGTTGCACTTCTATTTGCTTATTTCGCAACAAAGTACCTGATGATAAGCGCCATGAAAATATTATTTAGTTTTTTCGACGAAAATAACTCAATTTTATAATTTCTTTATAAATGTATAAACATTATTAGACCTTCATCCTAATACCAAAAGTTCGTAAACCGTTTCTAGTGCAAGTCATTAGCGGTTAATAAACTGTTAATTTAGCAGCAGCGTCGGAACTTTTGTGTGAATTGATGTCACCACCGCAACTTAGCGATTATAAAAATGTGGTACAGTCCACGATAAAAGTCTTACATACACGTACTAAGTAGGTGCATCAATATTTTTTGTTTGTCGACACGTTTGCGTAGTCTGAGCAATCGGACTGCTGCGCTTGGTGTAGCGGGTTCGATTCCCGCCCGGAACAAATATTTGTGTGATGTACCACGTGGGTACATACACACATTACGTGTGTGTGTATGTACCCACGATACAGGAAAAATCGTAGGGTGGGGCTACCTATTTATTATTCAAAGAAAAAATATTTTCCATAGCGAAACTCGGATAAGTAGTTGATAGAATCAGGCGTTACTTTGCGGCTGCGGAACTCCATATTCAAACAAAACAATGAAGTAAAAATATGTAGCTTTAATTCCGCCAAAAAATTGTCTGATTAATGTTGGTTAGATGACTGATGACGAAATCTTTTAAACTAAGAAATCCCTAAAAACCAAACTAATATCCTAAACAGTATAATACCCCCCCCCCCCCCTAATTATGCCAATTTTTTAAGAAAAACACCCTCCCGTACTAAACCAAAAACCCCTAATCTTTGTTTCTTCATTTTGAATAGCAAACTCACATCGTTTCCGCGATAGGAAAGATGAAGTCCATATCCTGATGACGGGCCGCGAGGGCAGTCACTGGCTCCAGCGCGATGTCCACGGTGCCGTCCATCAGGGCTCCGAGCAAGCCCGTCCAGGTGCCTTCGTACGTGCGGAACCCCAGCTTGCTGTAGAACCGCGTCGATGAACTGTTATGTAAAAAACAACTGTCGATAAATGTACCCAAAGAATTGAGAGAACATTTTGTTTGAAACATCGTGCTGAACGGTTTAGACCCCCATTTACGATGTCACGGTTGTTGCAATAAAGTTGCGCAGGATAATACAAGTTCCACACACAGTTTTTGCACCTGTGACGCGACTTAACGGCTGCTATCAATCGATTATCGAATCGAATCGAAATCGAAACCGGGACCAACTAATGTTGTCATCGAAGCACGGAGCGATACAAATCCACACACAACTATTGATGCGGGTTGAGATTTCGTATTTGTACAATCCGGTGCATACGTTTGCTGGTGCGACAAACATTTTTTCATGTCCCAACCACCACCAGTGGTGGTGGTTGGGACAAAAAATATTAAGCTGTTCCAACGACCACCACTGGGGGTGGTTGGGGCAAAAATTATTAAGCTGTTGCAACGACCACCACTGGGGGCAGAATCAGGGGTGGTCGTTGGGAATAAACCCACACCATTTAGTTGCCTACCACTACCACTGAAACTATCAAATGAGTATAGAACCCGAGCCATGGATATAGATTATATTATGTATGTAGGTGGCGCGGCGCGCCGGTATACAGGCCCCGCGAGTGAGCGGTTCCCAATGTATTGTCGACCGTATGTGCTAGGTGACCCCATGACTTCATCACAGCCGCTACATGCCCTTCAGACAGTGAGCCTGGCCAACGGGTATCGGGGTACGGGGTACAGGTATATTATATGGCCCTAGCTTGAAAATCGTTATAAAAATATACGGTGAACCAAGTTGCAGGTAACAACTATAACAAGAAACTAATGCATAACTGACTCCAACTCAGGTAATTAGATGAGAATTTATTAAGATTCAAAAATCTTTCGTGTGTTCCACCTGACATCACCTGAGAAAGCCTGCGCTCTCGACTAAACTCCAAATATTATGTTTACTATCATAAAAATTAACACTACTTACCAAGGTGACGCCTAATATTATCGATTCTTATTTATTATAGATAACAATTCATTATTGTGTAACCAGATGTGTCGGTGTATCATTCTAGATACTTGTTATGCTACCTACCTGTATTATTTTTCATTTACCTCGTAATATTTGTCCATCAGACTAATTCGGTGAGGATTAATATACGACTGTGCGTTTGTTTGTTTCACTTGGCGGGACTCTGCCTGCCGCCGTCGCCGTATTCCCATATTAAAAACTAGTCCTAAATTTAAAATTTTGTATACATGTTAATTGTTTTTTTTACAATAAGTGTGCTGAGCTTGCAGTCTTACGTGGTGTTAAGGCGCACTGTGAGGAAATACAGCACGTCGTCTAGGGAGGCAGGCGCGGAAGGACCATCGTCGTCGAGGGTCGGAGCCCCGTCTGAGGAGTTGCAGCGCCCCACCACCATCTCCTCGCCGAGGAAGTTCCGTGCCTCCACCGGGTAAGGGACATCGACGTAAGACATACTCGCTTCTTGGCTCCAAACGCCTAAAAAACAATATTTAGTGTAAAACTAATTGGGCGGTAATTCAAAATTTATAAAAAAAATCCTAATTTAATATAACTACTACGAACTGCCTACGTCAAAAATACTATTTGCGCACTAAAATCTGCATAATAATAATATAATATCTACACAAATTACAACTACCAATTCGTATTAGGTACATACTAATATTATAAATGTGAAAGTAACTCAGTTTGTCTGTTTATTTATCTGGGGGCACGGCAGTGCCCCCGCCAAGTCGAGCAAAACAAAAGGCACGGCCGTACTATCCTTTTCTCGAAGCGATTCGGGCCATTTTCGACCCCCTGTAACTTCGTTATGGATACAACTAGAAGCCTACATTTTCAGTGACCAAGAGGGCATCACGTTTACAGATAATAATCAAAATTACATTAAATTTGAACCAGTAGTTTAAGAGTTATTTCAAGTCAAAGTCGCTTAATTTCATTGCCCACTGACTGACTGACTCACCGATCATCAAAATTCTAAGGTACTTCTAGCCGTCCCACAAGTAACAAATTTTGAATATAGCTATTGTTTAGCCTATAAACCAAGGAAAAATTCTGACATTCCATAATTTTCATCCCGTTTTCTAGATATATAATCTGCATAAATAACTTTTTATTCCTATATAAATCCCATTAAATTGTATGTGATTACAAAGTTACTTTTACAGTTCATAATTAGACTTCATTGAAATTGAATGAAATGGGTAACAGGGGTTAAAAATGACAAATGGTTGCGACAAATTCGACAGTAGAGCGCTTTTTAAAAACTTCCACGATAGGTACCTACACCTACCGCAGATAAAGAGATACAAATTCCTATACTATACCTACCTACACTTTTATAGGTTGAACAAATTCGTTATCTAGGTACATTAAAATAGGTACCTACCTACATACCTTATACCTAATATGCATCTGTGGAGACGCAAAGACACTCGTTCATGATAATCTATGAGCATGACCTATGTTCGCAAGGGGCCCCGGCCGGGCGCCAGGCGCCAGGCGTGAGGCGCGCGTTGATGCGTGTTTCGAAAAAAAACTAAATAAAGAAAGAAAACCTACAAAAAGAAATGAGATCCCATCAAAAACATTACATGTACAAAAATGCACAAGTCTCGCAACGCAGTTTATCTGCCGTAAAAAGTTGTGATATCGAATGTAAACCAAGTCGGTTAATTTAATACCTACCTACTTATTTATTTCTTTGGTAAATAGAGTGTCTTGGCGATTGTACACGGCAGCATAATCTACTAAGTAATCTAAATAATATAGTCTTCCGTGTAGGTATACTTTCAAACAAATACAAGCACAAAGCGCTATGTAGATTTATGTTGAAGTGTGCAATTGCCAAGTCACTCTATTTAGTAAAGAAATAAATAAGTAGGTAGGTATTAAATTAACCGACTTGGTTTACATTCGATATCACAACTTTTTACGGCAGATAAACTGCGTTGCGAGACTTGTGCATTTTTGTACATGTAATGTTTTTGATGGGATTACCTTTTCACGGCTAAACGGCTGAACCTACTTCGATTAAATTTGGTAGGGGTAGATTGGACCTATGAGACGGACATAGGCTATCTTTTGTCACAAAAAATAATCTAGAAGGGGATGAAATAGGGGTTGAAAGTTTGTATGGGCAATCCATAATTGCTCAAGTTAGGGATCTGAAAATTCATATTTAGGTTTTTGGTAAGAAATAAATAAATACTGATTTCAGCTTTTTTTGCAAAATCATCCCTTAAGGTGGCGTAGAAAAGGGTGGAAATCACGAGGCACTCTGATGATTATACACCTCTATGTACGTAGTCTACCTAACCACCGCTTCTAACCGGCTGAACGGATCGTATGAAAGGCAAGGAGATAAATTAGTGAGAGTGAGTGAGTGAGTGTGCAATTGAGCGAGTGAGTGGGAAATGGGGAGATGGGAGATGGGAGTTAGGAGATGGGAGATGTCTTTTTATTTCATCAGATTTTGGAGTACCTAGTTCCTAAAATAGTAATTTTGTGATGTAACTTTGGAAAAAATAAAGTTTTATGCGTTATGCTTAACATAATCCACCATGGTTTTCAACACTCACCCAAATAATAACCGTATAAAGTAGAATTTATACGGACTTTAAAATATTGCACTAAATATACTCGAATCCCATTGGAATTCTCTTCGACGTTGTATAATTGAGCCTGTTCTCTGGAGCTTTGTGTTAAAGAGAACCGACTGATGTTCACCATTTGGAAGGCCCTCGAGTAATTATAGTTCGTGGCTCCGCTATTGAACAGGGGCCAAATTTTACCGGACCTCTTGTATGTATGGTTTCGGGCCAAATTCTTGAACCTCTCAGTCGAACGGTAGTACCCATCTCTAAATTTGGCTTCCGCTAATTCTTCCTGGCGATGCATGCATTGTCTCTTTGAGTACTTTCGTTCATTGCATATTAGTTTGCGAGACTTGATACCGTTTTGTAATCTCTTTGGTTTGTAAGAAAAGTTGCCGTCGCACAACCATTGAAGGGGTTTTTCGGAACGATGCTTATGAATAGGATACGCGACGATTATGTTTTGATCAAACCGTATGGAAGTTTCGTTCAATATCTTGTTGACAGTTCGAGTGTCTTGGTTTGATCGTGTCGTTATCAGCCAGTCATATGATGCGCAGCCCATTTGTAGCGCCTGGAGCTGAATAATTATTTTATTTATTAGTTTTATTAACATGTGCCTAGATTACAACACACTAATAATATTATTGCTTCAGCAAATATAAAGTCTATTAGTGTACCAAATCTCATTGAATCCTTCAACCGGTTTGGAGTTATCGAGTTTTTAACATGCAATTTCAGGCATTTATTATTATTATAGGATAGGAGATCCTAGGATAGGAGAAGATAATATTATGTTATGAAAATGCCCGAAGGTTAGTAAAAATACGAATTATAAAGAGGATTATTATTGAATTAGTAACATTAATATTTGTATTCATTGCTTTAATTACCTGAGGAGTACGTAGTAGGTACTTAGTACTTAGTTGTGAGTTACTTTGGGTGCAATCAGTCAAATTATTATAAGGTTTATACTCGTAGTAGAAAATCCTTTAAAGTATGTGGTCAAAATGTCATAATATATAGATACCTAACTAGAAGCGCCTCGCGGTTTCACCCGCGTTAACTACTATCCCGCGGGAACCGTTTTAATTTTTACGGGATAAAAAGTAGCCTATGTTACTCAAGGGGAATGTAGCTTTCCAATGGTGAAAGAATTGTTGAAATCGGCACAGTAGTTTTTGAGTTTATTCATCACAAACATACACACAAAAATACAAATCTTTCCTATTTATAATAGTAGTGTAGGTATAAATTATGATTTATCAATTCAATAAACCAGATTGATGATTCGATGATTGCGAAAGTTGCGTTCTTGGCCAGTTTCGTACACGTACTTAGGTGCGCGGATGTTTGTTGTTAACAAATATTGAAGGTTCATTCCTGTCTCTTACCGCATTGATTAAAGTGTCCATTGGTCCAGTAGCATTATATTTCAGACGTGATGGTAGGATAACGATGCCAAGTCTGCCATGCGCCCGCGCACCTCGTGTGGAGTTGACGGCTGAAGCCACACCATTCACGCTCAGGCATTTGACGAGCTTCACTATAGCCCATTGGCAACCTTAATAAAACATGATTATATCACTTTAGATTTTATTATTCTATTATCTTCTTTCTTCTCCGTGACTGAATACTAATCGAGTCAAATTTAGATTTTAGCTTGCATTTAACCTTTTTTTTTAATTTAAATTATTGTAATTAAATTAATTTATTAATTATTTAAGTAATAAAACAAGTCAACATAAATAAAATAAAATAAACTAAAACTAGCTAAATCGAAAACTTACAGATCTAACAAAAGTGGATGTCCATTCTGCATGTGGCATGGTACCAAGAACACTGGCTGCATTACCTCGCTGAATAGCAATGGCTATTCCCTGTGCGAGATAAGAGCCAGCCCTCTTTTCACCAACAATAACAATTTTAACTTGCTCAGAGATTATCGCGCTCTTTGAAGTGATTCATTAAAACTGTTACTAAATCGATAAATAGTAGGTACATCTTATTGCACCGTGAAAGTAGGTACGTGACGAAGGTCTGGCGACGAGAGGCGCAACTCGTAGGTAATCTCCGCCGCGAACGTGATCCGACGGATGCGCACGCGGCGATTTTGGCATAACACATATTTCAGTTAGCCGCGACACACGTGAACATTACATACAACATAGTACATGGCTACATCAGTGATAACATACTGTGGGATTGTAGTGAATGTGAATGAGTGTTTTAACTGCAACTAGGGGTGTGTCGGTAAGATTATGTTTTGATTCTCAAAATTGTAGGTATATCCAATATTACATTGTTATACATATAATAAAAATTATAGCCCGCTTCCTTTAAAGTGCTGGTAGGCTCTTTAGTAAAATTATAAAAAAAATACTTGCTGATTTTTACGCAGACCTAGTATGTATTGTAGATATTTGGGATTTAATTTGAATATACATACAGTTAGTACACAAATACAACATAATTAATTAGCAGAGTAGGTAGCTTAGTTCATAAAATTACCGCAAGCAAATTTTTTTTTTTACGTTGTACGAAGTTTTAAAGTGTCAATGTTTAGTTACTAATGAGGCCAACCGTAAGGCTACGAGAGTACTGCTACGAAATAGAAGGAAACTATAGCGCTACGAAGTGCTACGGAACTGCGGAGCCCAAGAATAAAATGGTTACATAATATTATTATTTTTGACTAAGACTCAAGAAATTGACATTAAAATTTGTCCTGTCTAGAAAGTAACATTAGAAAAGTTAATAATTATGGTCGTAAAATTTTCTTAAAGTTTTTTATGTTGCACGCCATTTTCTTTTTTTTTTCATTTTCATTTCATTCTCCTGACAATAACAATCACAACAAATACATTTTTATCAAAATTGGGGCATCCGTTCATGCATGATGCCATGGCCAAGGGAAATAGGGATTCATTTTTAAATAAGTATATGTAAATAATTATACAAATACAATTTACGTTTACTAGAAAGTATATTGATCATCAATCTTTGAAAGTTGGTGATGAACTGACTGCGAATCACGAGGTTAATTGCGGACTCTATTTGCTCTCTAGCATGGGTGACACGAGTAGGTATATATGGGTCGATTAGATCTCGCAGTTCCTAATATCTAAGACAGGGAATTCTAACTAGTGGTCAGGATTTATGTTCATAGCAGTAAAGCGTTGCTATAGAAATATAGTAGTTTGTTTTACAAGGGTAGAAAACGACTCATACATTACTCGATGTTTTGCCTCACGAGCGTAGCGAGTGTGGCACATAGAATCGAGTATGAGTGAGTCGTTTGAGACCCGCGTTAAACACACAATTTTTCACACTGAGATTGCGAGAAATATAATAAGTAGGTATACAATTAAAAAAGCTAAGAATGTTTCACAAATAGTCACGTTCACTTTCAAATAAATAAATAATCAAATTCAATCTTTTGAAACCAATTTGCATTGTTGTCTAAATTCTACACACACCTACAGATTGTAGGCGGCAATTACAAACTTTTTTAAATTATCTAATGTTCGCAAACGCACACGTACACATATTACATCCTATGATTGCCAAAAATGTAGACGAGAATTACACTTTCATTTTAAAAAGTAAACTGTTTATGCTTCGCACGGTTTGTACATTAAGATACTCTTCTTTTTTTTCTAAGTAATTATGTCAAAATGGAAAATTGAAAAGTCGAATCTTCAGCCTGTTGATAATAGCGAGTACAAATTAAAAAAAAACTACTTTCACTCCCTAGTGCCCAACAACTTCGTTTGCTCCCGCTAAGCTGAGCTAACCTGACACCTTTTTTGAGCATGAGGTGTGAAAAATATATGTATACATAATAGTATAATAAATACGTTATAAAAATCAATAAGTAGGTAGGTACTTAATAGTAAAACAAAGATACATACTTGGTTCAAGGTTTGGTGTGAAGATGACGGCCTGTTGCCAACCTCTCCAAAGAGCATATTCTATGACGAAAGGCAGCGGCGCAAGCGCATCCCATGGACACTTAGCACATGCTGAGAAATAAAGTGTAAAAAACACGCATAGTGCTAAACCGCGTTTGGCTATCATAATCATAACAGACACGGAAAAATATAATTTATATCCAATAAAAAATAAGTCTAAACAAATTGGTACTGATTATAAGTGCTAGGTAGGCATTAATTATTCTGTGCTACTCTATTAGTATGAAAGTTCGAAAGTAATTTTTCGTCCAAAATCGTGAAAGGTGCGATTTATAAATTAACGCCGTCCCACTAGCACGAATTACGCACGACTATATTATAACTGACAAAGACAATTTCGTGATGATTTTATTATACGTACCTACCTCTACATAAAATATATGAAACATCTGCTGTACACCATGACAATGGAAGAGCTAACACAATAAGCTTCCAATGTCTATTAATTACATTATTAATGTCCTTCACTCTGTGATTGTAGTTACCTAGTACAATGTACATACTATAATGCCTGAAGTTGACGCAATAATGCTGTAAGTTCCCGGCTGATAAAACAGAAATGGAGGCTCTTGCTAGTTATTTATGAAGTGTCCATGTATACACATTAATTTATTAGGACACAAAATAGAAAATAACAAAGATGACTTAATTGTAACATAATAGAATCAGAGCACGGTTAAGGTTAAAGATTCCTAGTTTCCTATCTGCTCAAAGCTACAGATTCCTACGTACCTACAGGTACCTGCTAAGTCCTTATATCGTGACTTTGTTGCAATAACGTTATCAAGATTGATTCGATATTGAACTATAGGTAGTTAGCTAGTTTTGTCCATTTCTATTATGCCTATGCGGTATTACTTTTACGTTTTGACAACGACTGTTGCAATCAGCTGTAGAGATTGACATTGATTGCAAAACAACGTTGTAGGTCCTCATTGTAAGTGGGGTCATTCGAATGTCTTGAGTATAGACTGTTGATGTCGTAAAATTCTCTACCTACTTCAAAAAATCGATCTGTGTCAACAGCTGATGTGATCATGATTTGTTATTTTCTTCCACAGTGTAATTGTATGTAGGTAATAGACAGGCCGTGATATCTTATATCTTTAAATGAGCAATTCTTGGATATATATATTATATATATATATATATATATATATATATATATGAATAAATAATATATATATATATATATATATATGATTCTTATGACACTAAAGTTTATTCAAAATGACCTCCGTGATTTTGAATACAGGCCTTCAATCTGCGCGGCCAGTCGTCTATCGCAGCACGAACGAGGTCCATGTCAATATCGGCGGCTGCCTTAATCAAGGATGTCTTGAGTGACTCCAAATTGGGATGAGGCTTTGAGCACGCCTTTTCCTCCAAGTGTTGCCATATCTTGTAATCTAGCGGATTCAAATCTGGACTGGAGGAGGGCCAGTCTTCGTGCCGGATGAAGTCGATTTCACGCGCCGCCAGCCAGTCTTGTGTGCTCTTCGCTCTATGAGCTGGCGCCGAATCTTGTTGGAATACCCAGTGCCTGTTATTAAACATGGTATGAGAAACAGGTTCCACAAGGTTCGTCAGGACTGTATTTTGATACACAACTGCATTCGTTTTTACACCTTTCTCACAAAAATGTACCTCTGTTAAGCCCCAATAAGACACTCCCAACCATACCATGAGCGAGGATGGAAAATGACCTCGTTGGACACGCGGAATACGGTTGCTCGCTTCTTCACTACTGTGTGCGTACACCTTATCATTTTGTTTGTTGTAGCTCTCTTCTACGGTAAAAATTTTTTCATCCGAAAAAAGAATTTCCCGATATTTTTTTCCCGCGTACCGCTTCAACAAAGCGCGGCATCTCTTCAGTCTCAGGTCCATTAGACGAGCATTCAAATGATGTCCTGTTTTTCTTCGATATGCCCGAAGCCCTAAGTCTTCATTTAACACCCTTTTCACCGTGGTTCTGCTTAATCCCATCTGAAGGGCCAACAGTTTCTGCTTACGTTTGGGATTTCTTTGAATTCGCGCCTTCACAGCTTTTATCACTGCTGGAGTCCTAACAGACCGAGGGCGACCACTTCTTGACCTGTCATCTACACTAGAGTCTTCATTGTATCGTTTGATGGTACGATAAACGAATCTCTTGGTTATATTCAAATTTTTCAGTATGTCAAAAATTTGAATTGGCGCGTAACCGCAACGATGCAACGCAATAACTGCAACACGGTCTTCTTTAAGCGTCCACTCCATATTTAAAAATGAGTAAAATTCTAAAAAGTATACATTTTTATTTTCATGAACAATTCGAAATTCGAATTCAATAAACTTTTTTGTCGCCAGCATTCTAAAAGAAAAGTTTTTACTGTAAAGAATATATAATATATATATCTGTATAATTGGAATCTCGGAATCGGCTCCAACGATTTACATGAAATTCAGTATATAGGGGGTTTTGGGGGCGATAAATCGATCTAGCTAGGAATCATTTTTAGAAAATGTCATTTTATTCGTGTTTTTTTATATATCGGTTTTATTATTATATCGTATTTATTATTCTATCGGTAAGATCGAAAAATATTATTCATATTTCATCATTTTATTAGTAATTCGTACTTAAATATAATTTACAAAAAACACAACTAATAAAAATTAAAAAAAAAAACGAATAAAGCTCGGACATCCAGATATTTACAGTTTATAGCAGCTGTTGTTGATCAGGAATATTTTAATCAGAGACCGTTCCTTTACCAATCAGTGGGTCGATAACTGATATCGCAACTTTAATAAGCTACCCGTGACATACATAGGTGTGCCTGATGGACAGCCGGGGTAATTTAATTACTAGTTCTATCGATGCTGATAGGTTGTTGTTGGGTGAGAATGTGTGCGCCCTGAGAAATGCTGTTTGATTTGAAATATCGTGGTGACAGGATTAGACAGCCAAAACGACTGCAGTCTAGACATTATTAGATCCCTAGAGATCAACGCCACTCCGTGAAGCTTCTGTCCCGGATATTCCCGCTTATATGTATGGTCAGCTACTGCGCCGCGTTGGCTGCTGCAGCTCACCCAGACATGATATAATTAAGTCCTATATTTTGTTCCATTGCACAAAATATTATCTGTACCTATGTGGCTCGTTGCGCGTCTACCCTTTTCTAACTACCTACCTTATCAAGCAGCAAGACAAATGATGTTTAGATGTGTCATAATCTGCCAAACACGGTGATAAATTGAAATTTGTGTCGTGCGTTCAAATCATTGATATTATAAATTATTCACCATCGATGTTTCTACGAATCCACCCTTTGTAGTTTGACAGAACGTGGTGACCAACATTTGGAACCTATGTAACCTCTGACTTATCTAGATACCTATACGAGCATATTGGCAAATAGTAGTGTCGTTTAGTTAGACACTTGATAGGATGTTATTAGTTAGCATAAACTTATTCCGCCTTACCACAAAAGTTTAGACCAGAGTTAAACAGATGTTTCTAAAACTTCGTTCGTCAAAATCGACGTCTATCACTCGCGTTTTCTTACTCAATCCTGGCATTCCTTATTATTTTACTTGTGAATTTGTTATAGAGTTAGAAAACGCGAGGGTTAGACGTCGATTTGTGGAGAAAATATTTAGACACATCTGTTAACTCTAAATAGTTTAAGTATTTTGTGGTAAGACCGTATCTACGTTTTATTACTTAATTTGTTTTCTTAATCTCGTAGTACCATATTATAAAGGTAGGTACAAAATATAAGGAAAACTACCAAATAAATAGTTGACATAATTTTAGCGTACCTATACCTACTACAAGATGCCTATAAAAGTATAATTTCGGTCCCGCTATATCAATAGAACTCTGGACCCATTGGTGCTAATGTGCTAAAATCACAGAATAACAAAGTGTCTACCTAACAGACGGTGGTGTTAAGTTCGCGACTCGCAGCACTTAGCAGTGACCCACGGATCAAATTACTGGCATAATATACCTAATACTAATTACGAGACTCAATATGGCTCTGCAATATACATACTTATTTATATATATATTACTAATTAACCTGCGGAACAACGAATGTCACCATTACCTACAACTCGCAAGATCACAAAATCTCATAAAAAATAACAGTGAATTACACTTTAATATAGGTAGGTATATACTTACCGAGAATGCTCACACCGCTCGACAAGCAACGATGAATCGGGAGCTATTCCGGCTAAATCACTTTCAAGACCTCTGTTGAAAGATATAATATCTATATCATCTGCCATGAAAAGTACTTAGGTATGCTAATTTTTGAAAACGAAGTTCAAATATTATATTTATTATATCTATATCTAAGAAAGGGCGTCGAGAAAATGTAAGGTGGACATTTCGGTGTCTTATGGCAACGCGACTTATTTCTGAGATATCAAAGACATTTCGCTAATCGCATTAGGTAGGTACTCACTACAATAAATTACGTTAACTAATTGTCTCAGACCTGTGAGGCAGTTGTCCAAAGCTGTACAAGCTGCTAGCTCTTTTTATAACCGACTTCAAAAAAAGGAGGAAGTTCTCAATAATTTCGACTGTATTTTTTTTACAATAGGTAACTAGGTAAGCTACCTATCATCCGTTCACACTGAACGCTTAACAAACTTCTCAGAAATAGATCATTTACCGTATTTACCGTCTGGCCCCTAGAGACATTTTCTATTTTCCGAATTGAAAAGGGATTACTGTAGGTATACGGGGCCGGAGATTTTCAGATGACTTTGAGATATATAAAGACGTTTTACATCGTCATTTCGAAGATAAGATAACACCAGCATATGTGTAGTATATCTAAGTATACTTACATAGCTTATTTGAGGGTTAGGAAGTTAATGAACTTATGTCGAACCTATTAGGAGGCAATAGCATATAATTACTAAGTTTCGAACATCACCTAATCTGAGTAGATGCTACTTCCTACCATGTACGCAAAGCTTCAGCACACTCCATTTAATTGAAGCGATGAATATTATTAGTTGCTTGTGTACAAAGTGTACATAATTCCGTAAGACGACACAAAGCTGTTCTTGCAGTAGTGGTGATGGTGGTGGTATACTCTAGTAGGACTAGTCAATCTAGTATCCCTGTGGCCAATTAGGTACTTAACATATTGAATAATATACGCAATTAAAAGAAACTGGTTTTCAAATATAAAGTACCTAGACTATCCCAACTATTTCCATAAACAAGATTCCAAGTGATTTTAGGTCATCAGGATAGCGCCCTCTTTACAATATTCATCTATAAATATTATTTAGGTACCTTGATAATTAAAACTTTACACAGAAACATTCTGTTTTTCAGGACACCAAAATGCCTCCGGCTGCAGCCACACAGATCTTGGACTCCCATCACACCAGTGCTGAAACCGAAACGGAATGCAAACACAGACAGAAAACTAGCAATGCTAACGGCCATTGCACAGATCTAGAAGCGCCGCCAAAAGATACAGGGGCTTGCACAATCACAGGCTCAGAAGCCACCTGTCCCTACGACGTGGTTCTCAGAACCCTGCCCCAACCTTGGTTCCTGAAGCCAGTGAGGGCATGGGAGAAGAGGTACGGGTTCGTGACACCAGTGCGATGGATAAACACGATTCTCATTACGTTGCTCCACATTTTGTTCGTGGGCTGGATTGTCAGGAACATTTCTGACCTTAAAGTGACTAAATGGCAAACTGCTTTGTTTGGTGAGTATAATTATCATAATTGTACCGTATTGTAAGTAGGCGGTAAGTAGTTGTAAAGAACTTACGACATCTTTACAATGTGTTTCGGAGCTATTTCTTCAATTATGAGAATTTCCAGTTCGATGTAAGTACTTTATGTTAAAAAAATGTTTGTTTATAGTTCCGTTAGTGAGACTAGTAACAGCCAGTAACATAGCCAGTAATGAGATCGTGTAACCCGTAGGCCATGAACTTCTCAGCCGCCACTCGTGATAACAAAAGTTTTTAATGCCATACCTACCTACTTAATATTGTGGATTAGTGGGACAGTCAACCACACATAGAAAAAAAGGAAGAAAATTCGCCTCAATCGTTATTTTGAAATGCTGTCTTTATTTCAGGGTGCGTCATGGGGATAGTAGCAGGATTCGGTGTAACCGCTGGAGCTCACAGACATTGGTGTCATCGTGCTTACAAAGCAAGATGGCCGCTAAAAGTGATTCTAGTATTATGCTATTCGGTGGCTGGCCAGGTTCGTTAGATATGCAATATTATTACTTAGGTAATTTGGAATTTACTTACGTAGATAGGTACCTGTACCTATGTATTTCTTCGTCTAGGAATTTAGTCACCTGTTTCTTTAAAGGCACTACAGCCCTTTGTAGAGCAGGCCCTTCAAGACTTGTTGGGTTGAAACTATACCTACACATCAAAATAAAATGGAATAATACCTATATCTACTCGTATATAATGTTAAAAAACTATCAATTAACTACGCGTTAAAGTTATAAAACAATGAGCGTTCTTATAGCTATTAGTGATGTCTTTCAGACAACTTAAGGAAGAATAATCGAAATAAGAAAGTTCAACAAAAAAATCATGCAAATCTTTGACTGTGATATCGCAACACTGTAGGTACTTACCACCTAGTGTTTTTAAATCGCAATCAGTAAAGGTATAGACAATCTAATGACTGCATTGTTAAATGTGGAAAGGCTTAGACTTTTATTATTTAGGTGTATGTGCAAAGGTCAGCTAAGTCAACAGTGTACATATTATACTACCTACATACCTATATTACAAAGTACCTACCTGATAAAGCTTCCTTAGGTGCCTTGGTAGGTACCTAGTATTATAGATTTAGCAAAAATATTTTTACGCTTAGGTCACCGCGAATATTGTTATCTAGCGTCCCAGTTCCTTTCATTAACTACTTATGTCAGTTGGGGACGATGATTTACATGATGATAAATGTAGACAAAAATAAAAATACCTAACTAATACTATATACATAAAGTTATGCATATATACATATACAGCGAGAAATGCGGCTGTGTTGTAATAGATGCCGACTCAGCATACCTACACTAAGATCGTTGGCCTTGGCACTGATTTTCAGCCGGAAACTAAGTAGGTATTTGTGACGTCACAAAACGACACTTGGTCCAAAGTCCTACGTAGATTTTTGGTCGTATGTACCTACCCAAAAGATATAATAAAAAAAATTACAATATCTCTACAGTTACTGTTATGTAGCTTACAATAATTTTGCTCTTATACACACTTAACTATATTTATTATAATAATTATAGGAAAGATTTTAGAATAATCATATTATGGTTTACAGAACACCATATGGGAATGGGTTCGGGACCATCGCGTCCACCACAAGTTCTCTGAGACCTCAGCGGACCCCCATGACGCGAACCGCGGCTTCTTTTTCGCCCACGTCGGCTGGCTCATGATGAAGAAACACCCAGACGTGGTCAGGGAAGGCAAGAAGATGGACTTGAGCGATGTCCTCGATGACCCATTCGTGAAGTTCCACACGAGGTATGTCACCACACCTGCCATCACCATCAATAGTTAGATATCAACTGGATTTTAACCTTGTTCTCACTACGCCAAACGCATCTCCGGTTTGTAATTTCTACCAATTTGCGCTCCTCAAATAAAATTCATAAATGAAAAAGAACGACTGTAGGTATATATACTATTACAAATTTACAATTTAATATAAGTAGCACTTACCCACCTAACTCCTCATCTAAAACAGAGATATATTATAGGTAGGTATTATGTAATTAAGTGTCTACTCGCCTTTGTTCGCATAAGTCAGCGTTTTCTATGTAATGACGCTAAGTTATTGGCCTTAGTATTTGAATTATAAGTACCTAAACGAGTATAATATATCACAGAATATGACATTATTGCTTCATCATTAACATTTACAACGTTAGGTGCAATCTTCATACAAAGCGTTGGAGGTCAGTAGACAAAACATGCAACGGTTTATTGCTACAGACAGCACAATGCTGTTCGTTATACCCACAATTATGTACTTTACCTACCTAAATAATGGTTTAATAAGGCATGTCGGACCCTTTTCAGGTTCTACCTAGGTACATTTGCCTACACCAGTCACCAAGACGTTGTATGATAAAAAAAACTTCATGTCGACTTCCCAGGTACTTCATGGTATTCAAAGTCCTCTGCAGTTGGATCCTGCCGAGTCTGGTGCCGTATCTGTGTTGGAATGAAACAGCGGAAGTGTCGTTTGTGTCACAAGCGCTAGTGCGGTACATCTTGTCACTCCACTTCACCTGGTCCGTGAACAGCTTTGCGCATTTGTGGGGAAATAAGCCATATGACAGGTACCCATAGTATAAGTTTTTCTACAGCTAGACTCCCAGCCGTAGATCATACACTTATCTCTCAGCTCATCTTTGAGAGAACCAAGTCCCAATCTCTAACGGCATTTTGGGGTTTTCTAAAGAACCTACGCATTTTTACGTATAGCCTGTCTGTCAGTACAAATATGAATACGATTTGGATTTGGTATTGGTATGTATACTAATGTACCATACCTACTAACGAATTTTCGACAAATTCTGCCAACTGTAACATTATCTAAAGCGACGCTACATTTTGCTTTCAGATATATAATGCCAGCTGAGAACATTTGCGTGTCTATGGTGGCAATGGGCGAAGGCTGGCACAACTACCACCACACTTTCCCCTGGGACTACAAAGCGGCGGAGCTGGGCGCCACCAACAACCTCACCACGACCTTCCTCGACTACTTCGCGAGGATCGGCTGGGCCTACGACATGAAGGAAGCTTCGCCGGCTCTCGTCCGGGCAGTCGCTAAAAGCAGAGGCGAACCACAGGCAGACTCTTGATCAGTACCACGCGAACATACCTTTCAATACACCTAATATTATATCAACATCGAAATATGACCTTGCTAAATAACATTGAACGACACGAAACAACGAAATAAAATTTTAAATGGTTTATTGTACTTGGGTAGGTAGGTTACCGAATCCTTAATTGTAAAGTAATTTAGGAACATTATTTACTACTATATTGTGAGAAACATTGGTTGTAAAATAAATTATTACGGGAAGGAATACATAAGCAAAAAATTCATTACCTAGCCTAGTACAAGGCTCGTTTTATTTTAAATCCATATTAACTATAAGTTAGCACATTTCAGTGCCTGATAAATAAATGTATTAGGTACCTACATAAAATTATACTAATAACAATTATTATAATGCCTAAAATTAAATCACAAACAGCACCTGTTTGCACGTAAGGGCGCCAAAATATCTTAATTTTCGATGCGGAACTACTAAATATTATGTTAAAAAATTTAATATCCCATGAAAATGTAACTATGCTATGGAGTTCGCTCCTGACTGAGTTTGTCGACGACTGCTATCCATCGACAAGAAACGAGACCGACGGTTTAGCATGCTATCTGAAGAGAGGAAGCGGTCTGACCTCATTGCCACTAAACCGTCACCCATCCGATTGTGTGATGATGAGGAAGTTTGTTGGTTATGGTGCCACATATCCAAACTATACCAAAGACGTAAACCGGCGACTATTAGGGCTTCGCAGATTCCGCACCGAGATAAATGCCCCTAGCACAAATCAGCACAACAATAAATACATTTTCGGCAGTAAATAGGTGCATATAAATAAAAATAAACAAAATAACAAAAAATAAACATATTACATTTTCAACTTTGGGCATGCACTCACCACTCCAGGGAATTAGATATAAGAAATTCAAGTTATTGTCTCTATGTAACTTACATAACAGTTATAATAACCAGCATTTGTCTCAGTGCATTTAACATAATAAGTATGTGGAATGGATTATAATTTCTGTGAGGGGTAAAATCACACAAATTCAAACATACTAGAAACAAATATAAACTGATCAATTTCTCACCTCCTACACAAGATATAAAAACGTCTCACTACAATCACAAAACATTAAAAAGACAAATTTACAAATAACTTACTATACAGCATGTTAACTATATTACCAAATGAATGGTTACCTACTATTCTTTTGATGAGCAGTAATGTGCAAAATTACTGTTTCATCAAGGGCAATGCACCCTACGAAATGACTGAGCAATGCAATGCCACACAGGATTTTGAACTTCCAAATTCACTTATCACCACAACTGTTAGGAAAGACTTAGTTCTCACCCATCAGACGAATGACCTGTTTGTACAGTCGCTTTATTATTGTGAAGAAAGTTCAAATTAACATTAGAACATTTTTCAAGTTCAACCTCACATAGCCACAAGACTTCATTTTAAAGCTGAATAAGCATTTAACCAGTAAATTCAGTATCCACCAGTAATCCATGCGAAAAATTTGCTTCCATGCTTGATTAGCATTGTTACATTAATTTAATATATAATTATTTATTTATGACATCAGCAAGTACGGCAGGTTCCTAGCATTCTTTGTAAAAAGGAGCAACCTGAATCAAAAGAAGTAATAACATATCAAACGAAACTCTCAGAGGCATCATAACAAGACATCAGAGACCTAAACAAATCAGTCTTCAATCAGAGCAAAAATATCGTTTTTGCTCTTTGCGGGTAGTTCCATAATTTTTAAATCCTTGGCTGGCCTGGAATTTTCATCTCGTGACGTTTTCCTTTTGAGACTAACAACTTTGTTTGTGTAGACTCCATCTACTGTATCGGAGTTAGAAACTTTACGCTTCTTTGATTTTGCAACAACAAAGTCAAAATCAGACGAGTCATCGTCAAAGCCGGAGTATATAGGTACTGATCTGCCGCTCCTTGTTGATCTCACTGGCTGTACTCGGGGAGAATCTTCTACAATTTGCAAAGGCGGGGGCCACGTGGCGAAATTTGCAGATTGTCTAGCTTCACGATATTTGTTGATAGACATGAGTTTGATGTAAACAGCCAACGTGCGAGCCTTCTCTGCCTGAGTCAAAGTCCCAGGTAACAGACTCCAGGGCATTCTCCTATCCTTGACATTAAGGTAACGCCTCTTCAACGTATTAACTGGCGACGGATTATCAGAAATATCTTCAACCTGAGGAACATGAGAATATTTTATATAAATATGATTCTCAATCTCAATAATTTAGCAAATATTTGCTATAATATAAGCAACCTATAATAAACTCCGTAAGTTTCTAGCATACAGTTTAAGCAAAATAAAACTAAATAATTGTTCGATGAAAAGAAAATAATGATGGCAAACAAATCAGGAAATATACATACTTTTTCCTTCTCTATTGCGATGCCCTCATTGTCATTGGTTGATTTCGAGTTCCTCAGGGCTTTGAGTAAGTCACTCATTTCCTCCTTTGACAAGTGTTCTTCGTCTAAGCCATACTCTGTGAAAATTATAAGATAAAACATAAGTATTTTTTACCCTTCAACCTAAAAAAAATAACTTTAATTATTGATTGAAGTAGCAAATTGCAAATAAATGCAACCATTAAATTATGAATACACCTTAATTTTTCTTTATTGAATTATGAGTAACTAAGATGTACCTGCTTAGTCTTAACATCATGATAAGATTTAATTTATTATTCTCTAAATGTAGATTGGGTACCTACTTGGGTAGCAAAGAAAGTACCTATACAACTAGCTAGGTAGGGTAGCTAAGGGAGATCAATATCAAACATCAAAATCCATTCAGCTTCATCTAATAAAGTTTAAATATGCCACAGGATTTATTGTGCATGCTGCAGAATGTCATATTTACCTATTAATTCAGTTTTCATCAGCTTAACTTCAAAATCACAACTATCATCAGAGGATAAAATCTGATCCATTTCGTTCATTTCACCAATAGTTATAAATTCAAAAGCGAAATGGGATGGAGCATCATTATACAAATGTAATTTTAAGAATCCACCCAAAATAATCCATTTAGACGAGACATTGAAAAAAATGCTTTGTTGTTTGTTTTCGCGTTTTTTAATGTTTTGATTCCGTTTTGAGATTTGTTTTGTTTGATACAGATGATGATAGAACGAGATACGTGACATTGACGTTGACGTAAATTAAATATAAATAATGAATGAACGAACCATGCATGAGTTAATCGAATGAGTGAATGAATTTTCTACCTATCTGATGATAACATAGAAGTAGTATCAGAAATAGACTTTGACAAAAGCGTATAGGTACCTACCCGAAACTGGCAGAAGACGTATAAAAGTGACGACGTATGTGCAAACTAAAAATATAATTAAATTACAATAAGACGGTATATTTTTATGATCCAGATCCCTAAAAATAAATATTATAGTGACCAGTTGGAAGAATTTTATGTTTTGCACTACTTGGCTGCAACTTCGAAATCGGATAAATTTAATACCTACACCGTATACCATAGGTGTAGCTCCAATTATTCGTACGACATTATAAAATCTCAAGATTGGTTTGTTTCTGCAGCACAGCAAAACATGCATACGCCGACAAAGACAAAACATCATCGTGCTATCCTACTTACTCCATTGTATATTTAATTGTATACACTTGTCTCTTTTCTTCCCCAGATCTTGAGTTATAATTCTGTTAGATGATTAATCTGAGCCTTTTTATAATTATTTATGTCTGTTTTGATCATTTTATTAATATAATAATTAAATTAGTTTTGTCTGTGTCGGCGTATGCACTAATTTTTTGCTTGGCTGTAGCTGAAGCAAAACAATCTTCACATTTTAGAATGTCGAACGAATGATTGGAGGTACACTAAATAATGTGTATTAGATTTATCCAATTTATTATGGATTGCAGCCTAGTGTATCCTTTTTGGATATTATACGCTTTTGTCAGGTCCATCTCTGATACTACGTCTATGGTTCACGTAGTATTTATTTCCTATTTTCGAAGGAAAATAACGTTCGTTCGGAATTTTGGCGGGAATCCGATATTGAGACGTTGTTGGTTTTATATTATTTCCTCAAACTTGTGTTTCTTCGAGTGATAATGTTTAATAGGTACTGAAGGAATATTATTCATTAGGCGAAGGATAATATAAACTCAAAAAACGTGTCATTTCACATATTTTATTCCAAAACTTCCAGGAAGTTTTAGTAAAGCATTCACTACTTTACTGAATCGTGACTTTGACTTTGTAAATATTTGACTTGACGACGAGGATTGCATACATAGGTACATAATTATAATAAAATAGGTAGGGGAACCTGTTTTACCTAGGCCAGTTTTTTACATTTTGATTTTTAATAAATTAATGGTAAGTTTAGGGTCTTTCAAATATGCATAAATACAAAGATCAGTTATTCAACTACATACGAAACTAATAAAATCTGTGTATTTTGCATTAAGTTGAGAACAAAAGCCGTTCCAAAAAAAAAGGGAAAACTGTCCAACGTACAACATCCCTGATGTACTTTGGCCCGTGCCAGTTGTACTTTGGACAAACTAGAATAAAATGAAGATAATACACTATATAATTACTGTACGGAGTAAGTTTTATATTTATTTGTTATTTAACTACAACCAATGACTGCTCATATCAAAAACAGTAATTAATAATTATTATTAACTCAATAAAAATACATCTTTCAAAAAACCCCTTACCAACAGTCTTTTGTCTCTAAATCATCCATATTATTATATTCACATCAGATCATGTATGTTTCATAAATATTGGCTTAGCAGTTTTTGAGATACCCCGTTTTTAAGTAAATTTTCAGGTAAAATATTGCCATAATTCGATCAAATTCCAATGAAATCCAGGAATAGCTATAACTGATAGTACAATAGAATGAAACAAGCCATGTTGCCAAAAGTCACCAGTCTCCTACATACTTTTCATACAACATTTTGTATTCAAAATTTTGAAGCCTTATTATACAAAAACTATACATCGGGTACGGATGTTTGAAAATGTTTGGAAACACAGTAAAGTGAATATTTCTTCTCCCTCAATAATGTTACTGCAGTCTCAACTTTATCTATGTCGAGTGAAGCTCTTTTTATGTTTTGCTTGCTTCGCGGCATGTTTCCTGCTACAGTGATAAATGTAGGTAGTTTAATAAAGACATGGAATATGTGAACAGTCCAAGTTACAACGGATATGATGTACCTTGGCCAGGGTCCAAGGTACATAGTTAGTTGGGTGTCTAAGGTACCACTCGCATCAATTTCTATATCATGCTTCATAAAAACACACTTTAAGTTGAGGTTAGCTTTAAATACCAATTCCATCTATTACCTAGATATACTGAGATTAGACAGTACCGTAAAACGGGGTGATTAGAAATCGCGGGGGGAATAGAAAAAAAACTTGGAAAATGTTTAAACTCTTCGTGCGGCAAGCTGCGTGATTCCAGCTAAAAAGCCGAAACAGTAATCATTTCGTAGGATTGTGTTTCTTCGTATGGCAACGTTTTTTGTGTTGCAACATCGAAAAAACCCACCACAATTTAATATCAAAGTTGACACCAAAATCAGTTATTTTTTTCAGCGTGAGTTTGATCTTCCATAACTCACTGAATTTTGGCGGTATTTGTTCAAATTTACTTTACAATTACTGTCTGTTTTATTATTAACATATTTTGTTAAATAAGTGGAGGTAAGAATATGCATTTTATTACTTTAAATTGTAATTTTGTCATACGCCTTATTTTCTTGAATTTTTTGAGGTGATTAGACACGCGAAGGCGGTGAATAAACATGCCTGAGGGGTGACGAGACACGGGAACGGGGTGATTAGTCACGAGAGAGGGGTGATTAGTCACTAGCCTTTTTTGTGACTATTCACCCCCCTCTCGTGACCAATCACCCCCCTCCCGTGACTCGTCACCCCTCAGGCGTGTTTATTGTCCCCTGATGAGAGGTAAATAGAAATCACGCATATTTTGTGGATTATCTTACAATTTATAAACATATCCGAATTTAAATGATTATAATTCAGTAGTTTGGCCTATGACTCAATAAATAGAAGCATAAAAAGACCGGTACCGATGCGGCAACATTACGAAAAACGACACAGAAGATCAAAAACCTATCTATTCACCCCGTTTTACGGTATATAAAACATTTTGAATAAATCTACATTCTGCTTAATAGAAATGCCAAGAGTAAAACCCGAAAAACTAACTTTTTGAACAAGAAATAATGAATTACCTTTTTCTCTGCACTGAAGCAGCGCCGGCGAATGACAACTAACTTAACGATGGCGTTGACAAAGAGTGCTTTGACTGCCATAAACAACATAAATTTAAAATGCGGGATTTTTCGAAAAATTGTGTTTGGCCTAGGTACAACACGGTCTGACGTACAACAGGTTCCCCTACTTGACACTGGCTAAATGCACAAGCCGTGCGAAGCCATAACTAAAACAAAAACAAAAAAACTAGTCAGTTTGCTTAGTTCAGTTCAGTCACCATAGGATATAAATCAAATGTCTACAATAAATCAATCAGTCAGATTCATTCAATCAGTCACTTCAATCAAACCAGTCAGTTCGGTCGCACGCAGTTTGGTCTTTTCTAGTTTAATTTATTTATCTTACGGTTTTGTGCTATAAAACGATAAATTCTGTGAAGAATGTACAATGAAATAATGAATATTGAAATTATCAATTGATAGTGGAGAAATATTAAAATCAAACTTTCCTAAAATGGAAGAAGAAATCCGATGTTTTGTTTGTAAAGAATTTTACAGGGAACCCGTCCTATTACCTTGCGGGCATGCACTTTGTCGCGCTTGTGCTCTAAGCTTACAGACTCACGTTCATGAAGTGGATAACTTGGCGACTTCTAACGATTACCAAGAGGCGGACAAAGCGTCTGTGTCGAGCGAGACTGACAGCGGAGTGGTATGTGGATCAAGGCCTAACAGTTACGCGGGCACTCCGGCCGCGCCTCTGTACTCGCCCGCGGCGTTCAGCATCTCTTGCCCGGTGTGCAGCAAGCTAGTCTACTTGGACGACAATGGCGCGGACAGACTGCCTCCCTTCCGAGTCATGCGGACTATCGTGGAGCGGTTCGGAGGCGTCAAAGGCGCGCCGCCCGCTGAAGAGGCGTGTCAAATGTGCGAAGGAGAGAGACGCACCGCCGTGGTGCGCTGTGAGCAGTGCTCAGTCCGGTACTGCGCCGGGTGCCGGGATGCGTGGCACCCGACCCGCGGGCCGCTGGCGCAGCACGAGCTAAGAGCGCTGGGCACCACCTGTGCAGACCATGGCACACCCCCAGCACTCTACTGCAACACCTGCCAGATTCCCATTTGCCAACGCTGCATTGCTGAAAGACACTCAGCGCATGAAACACAATCTTTACCCAGTGCTACCAGAGCTCATAAGGTACATGCAACAATAATTATCCACCAATTACCTACTATTAGATTCTTAAAAGATGCTCACCACCTGTACCCGATTCACTTTCAGACTGAATTATCACAATCACTACAGAAACTGTCAGAACAAGCTAAAGCTATGACTGAATATATTCAACTAGTCAAAGGAACAGGGGACAAAATAAATGTAAGTATTCAGAAAGACACCTCTTAAAAATGAAATAAATAATATAAACAACAAAAGTAAAATGTAATCACTATATTGTGACAGGAATCGTGTGAAGAATTAGAGCGACAAATTGATTTGGCATGTGCAGAAGTAACTCGTGCAGTAGAACGAAGAAAAGATGAGCTGATCAGAGCAGCTCACCACTCCAGGTCGGAGGCTATAGCTAACATGAGGTCCTTAAAATCCTTGGCAGCTCAGAAACTGCGGGAAGCAACGGCATTGTTGCATTTTTCTATTGAAGCTTTGAAGGAGTCAGACCATGCTGCATTTCTTCAGGTAGGTGTTTCTATACTTACTAAACAAGGTGGTTATGTATTAACTGATCATGAGCGTTATTATAAAATCATCTTTGAAGACATTCTTGACCATACATAGATAATTTATAAAATTTAATGTAAATATTTCTTATGTAAACATTATAATACTCGACGACTTTGATAGCTTAGTTAGACATTAAAAAAAAGTGATTCCTGTCAAAAACAGTTTAACTACTAGTAACTAGATATGTATCTTAACCTTTATGGTAAATAAATGATTTGTACTGCACTCAACTTATTGCTCAAGTTGTACAAACAATAAAGTCATTGTTTTGTTATCAATTTCCTGTAAATTATAAGGTGTGCCCAGTCCAGCTCTTATCAATACTGTATCATATTTCAAATGCATGAAAGTGTAACAGCTCGGCCTACATTTTGGAGTATCAATTTCATTTATCTAATTTCCATTTTCTATTATTAAACTGTGATGCAACAATAGCTTCTTCTGTACAATGCCCAAATAACCATACCATTAAAATAATAATGTTTATTTACTACTAAATCTACACATACAATCTACAAAAAACTGTACGGGCGTCACTAATCAGATATATCTATATTATGCTATTGTAATCAGCTTATTTCATTGTTTACAATGTTCAAAATAACCGCATCTACATTACTACATTGTTTTGTACTGTTTGTATTGTGATATTATCATACAAAAATATACAAAGCCCCCTCTCAAACAAACCAAATTCCGAATAATGTTTCTATGTGGATTTGCTTGTCTTTGAAAGATTTTTACACATGTAAATGTACATTTGACATTTCTATGTCAACAGGTGGGCAGTATTCTAACAGTGCGAGCGCAGGAGACTGCCACCGGTCTGTGCACATCCTTAGAGGACCCTCCCGCAGCCCCAGCGCTCACGCTCGACATTGAACCAGTGTTGCGCACCGTGCGGACCATGAACTTTATAGAGTGCATACGTGAGTACTGAGTGCTTCCTCATTCGCCTTGCTCTGGCAGAGTGAACAGTGGGGTCGACCAATCTCGAGTCTCCCATTGGGTGATACATTTTGATATTCTGCACAACACTCAAGGGTTTGATGTGTTTGAGTCCGAATTCGTCCATACAAGTCCCCTATTAAGTTGACTATAGCAACAACGTTTTTGCATTGCGGCACACCTCTTATGATATCAGCTTTTACTATCTATAGAATTGGTTTAATATTTCAAATCAATTAAAACTATAATGATTAAATTTTCCTCAAATATTTCTTCATGCCTATATTTCGGACTGCAGCAATAGAACAGGATATGAAAACACCAGGTGAGTTATGTTCATCCTATTTCTTATTGATGTAGCCGCCAACTTGCGTCATCCGTTAAGGATCACGAATTCGCAACGCGGTTCCGGTGAAACGAATCGAGGTCGCATAATATTATTTCTTCAGTAGATGCTCGCGAAATGAAATCGGCGACGCCATCTGTTTGTCATTCCGTTTTGCTTTGATTTGTGTCAATTAACGCAGTTTGAAGCTGATTTGCGGAAGCTCCGTGGTTTTGGTTAATTAAATATGAGGTCAAATAACTACTGATAAATTCTGAACACAGAAAATTTATCACAATAACCTGTGGGCTACTTTTATACCTGTTGGCTGGACTTCATTTTTTTTATTACAATGCAACGCTTTTATTGCTCTGAAATAGAATACGAAGTGAAGACATTTGACTATCTTATTCCATGCACGCTTTGTAGCGTGTGTCCTAACTCGAAACTACTTCGGTAATCTATGATAGTTTCTTAATGTCATGTAAAAAGTTCCCGTAGACCCCCATATCACTAGCTTCACCTAAATAGAAGTTATTAAACTTTCGCGGACAGAAAACATTTTAACTAGTTAAAAACATGTCTAATTCGCGCTCAAACAAATATTACAATAATAATTCAGCCTGTAACTGTCCCACTGCTGGGCAAAGGCCTCCCCTCACTATCGAATATTATTTTGACATACTTCGACGTTTCGGCCGAAACCCGTTTTTAGCTAGCTATGTTTAGCTAAATAGTTAGGTAAAGTACCCCCTTGGTCCCTCAGCGCCCGGGCCGCCGGAGATGGCGGTGGAGGCGTGCGCGGCGCGCGGCTGCTCGTGCACCGTGGCGTGGCGCGCGCCGCCCGCGCCGGCCGCCGTGCGCGGCTACGCGCTGGAGCTGGACGACGGCCGAGGCGGACCCTTCCGGGTGAGTGCGCTAGTATGCCACCCGGAGGCCTTAAATACGTCGAGTTTATCTTTCTTCTTTTTTTTTATTTTTTTTTTTATTTTTTAAATAAGTACTGGGATTGCTCCTGCATCGTAGGTACCGTATACAGACATATAATTTCACATACACATCACACCCATCGATGTTGTATAGAAGGGGAAAAGTTATATCATAGGTACTTACTTACGTCTTTTGATCCCCCTGTGTTATAAGTTTAGTGTACCTAGCTGTGGCATCCTAGCTCCCAAACGGCTGAACCGATTTTGATATTTTTTGTCCCTGGAAAGGTGCCTTGGTTCAGAGTGGTATTAGCTTTACTTCCAGGAAACTTGTTCAGCCGTTTAAATATCTACTTACTATGTCTGTCGGGAGGCTTATGTAATTTTTTATTACTTTACTATACGTCAATCTTGATGATATTAAAATGAAAATTAGTTAAAAAGATCGATAATGTTATGATTTAATCACCGCAGTGTCACCCGCGTTCGTTATCATCCCATTCTTTTACGGGTTAAAAACTATCATATTTTCTATTCGAGGACTTTCAGTATCTGTACATAACAATATTCATCAAAATTCTTTCAGCCGTTGCTCCGTGAAGAGAGGGCAAACACACATACCTTCACATTTATAACATTAGAAGGGGAGAAGCGAGAACATGTTTGTTGAAGTGTGCGAGCGAGAGAGTTTAAAGTTGTCTGTATGTTACCAGGAGGTGTACTGCGGACGGGAGACGGTGTGCACGGTGGACGGGCTGCACTACGCCTCGCTGTACAGCGCGCGGGTCAAGGCGTTCAACGGGGCCGGCGAGGGGCCCTACAGCGAAGTCATCGGCCTGCAGACGTCGCCAGGTCAGCACTCCATAACTACCCTAGCACTGGCTAGATTAGACTGCTATCTTTCAGACTGACGAAGACTTGACGTTTCTATACCTAATAAAAAACGTTAAAAGTGGTAATATCAATATACTTGACACCGGCTAAATGCAAAAATCGTGGATAGTCAGAACATAAAAAGCATATTTTGAACCGATGTCACAGTGTAAGAATATCTGGGCGACGTATCGCGGGAAGCGCGGGTGAAACAGCGGGGCACATCATAAATAAATATGAATACAACATAGGCTCATTTCATGTGTGTGTTGTGTGTGTGTGTGTCGCAGTGGCGGGGTTCACTACTACTGCTTAAATAAATAAAATACAGCATACCCTCACCTCATGTGTGTGTGTGTGTCGCAGTGGCGTGGTTCACTTGGGACGCGCGCTGCGCGGCGGCGTCGGGCGGCGTGTCGCTGTCGGCGGACGGGCTGTCGGCGACGGCGGGCGGCTGGCAGCCGCGCGTGGCGCTGGCCGACCAGCCGCTGGCGCGCGGCGTGCACTACTGGCGCGTGCGCATCGACGCCTACGACGCGGACGCGGACCCGGCCTTCGGCGTGGCGCGCGCCGGCGTCGCCCGGGACAAGATGCTCGGTGAGGGGCGGACACGCGAGGCCTCTTACCCCCAGTTTCTGAAACGTCAGTCAGCGTTGACAACAGATTAATTCTATTGCCATCCTTGTCATTTGTTTATAGTCAGATAGAGGCAACGATAGTTTTAATCTACTGTCAACGCCAACACAAACGTTCTAGAAACCGGGGGTTAATCATTTAGCCAAAAAAATATTACAACTGAATCAAGAATCAACCGAATCGATCCGAATTAGAATTTTTTTTGCTGGGTTGATAAACGTGTGGTTTTCATTGAATTTTGAGTCTGACAACTCAGTTAGATGTCGAATCGTGGAGCGAAATGTTAGACACATTTGTACCCCTAGTGTGAGTTTTTACGAGGTCGACATAGTACGCGTCAACTAGCGCTTTTATATGAAGACCCTGTACAGCGCCCCTACCGGCGCGTTTATGAACGAAAAATCATACAAAGCGCTAGTTGACGCGTACTGTGTCGAGCTCACCTATGTATGCAGCCTATGTAGAGTATCAGCCTATGTAGAGCTCATAAAAACTCACACTAGGGGTACTGTCGCAATGTTGAGTAACGTGACGGGTGTGGCGTGTGGCTTGTGGCGCGCGGCAGGCAGCGACGCGCTGGGCTGGGGCATGTACATCGACGCGGCGCGCTCGTGGTTCGTGCACGGCGGCGCGCACGGCGGGCGCGCGGCGGGCGGCGTGGCGCGCGGCGCCGCCGTCGGGGTGCTGCTGGACCTCACCAGGGGCACGCTGCGGTTCACCGTCGACGACCGCCCGCAGGTGACCCACCGGACCAGCGGGAGCATTCATAATACGAACACGTCCTACTAATTTTGGAATAATAGCGCAGAGAAGGACAGTTCCATGCGTAGTTTCGCTCAAAAGTGAAGCCATTTTTTTCTCAATGTATGCGCGAGTGCCATGTAATTATCTTCTCCAAAACGCACAGAAGCACAATGAAAACGTTGCGTGCGTGTTGGTATTTAGCGCAAAAGCAGGGAAACTTAATAAATATTTACGATGACGATGTGGCCCCAGCATTAGGAAAGGCCGAGAGAGATAACCGGCGACATGTATGATGGGGCTCGTGCGGAAGAGGCGAAAAAAGTTTGTTAAGGTTGTAGCGTGTGGAAAGATG
This sequence comes from Hylaea fasciaria, assembly GCA_905147375.1. NCBI lineage: Eukaryota > Metazoa > Arthropoda > Insecta > Lepidoptera > Geometridae > Hylaea > Hylaea fasciaria. The sequence goes on from LR990201.1 coordinate 8,284,353, forward strand.
TAGCCTCAGCCGATCCCGACGGGAAAGAGCCGTGATTGTATGTTTGTATGATTTGTCCTTTTGAATGCCGAGCTATCCGACGAAATCCCCGAAGGAAAAGTGATCTCATGACGACACCTGGCGTACGGAGCACCTGGTGTGTTTTCGTGTATTGATGACTGCGCCCCTGTGTTGTCCTTTTTTGTTTGTTGATTTATTGCTTCAACACTTATGTGTGGGAACGTTACAATTATATATTTTATAAACATGGTAATCTTTAGTCGGATTTTTAATCTCATGGAGTAAAATTGACAATCGAAATGAGATTAGATGCGAGAGAGATAGAGAGACAAAGGTATTTTTATTCAATGAGGTTAAAAATTCGACTATAACACTGGATTACCATCTCGCATGGTAAAAGTGACGATACGGTCGAAGGTGATAAACTGTTTGGGGGCACATTTTCTTCTTGAACATAGTAGCCGAACATAAATAGGTTAAACTGTTTAATGAACACCATAGAACAACCATACCAAATAAACAAAACAGTGCCCTACCACCGACGCAATGTAATTCTAAAACCATTCCTCTATTCCAGGGCGATATAGCGTTCACGGGGCTGCGAGGCGCGTTCTACCCCGCCGTGTCCCTGAACCGGGGTGTCGCGGTCACGCTGCAGCCCGGGCTCCCGCCGCCTCCCGACCTACTCATGTCGCAGCTCTCTATAGAATGAACGCCTCGAACCTTCGATCTATCATGTATTAGATTAAAGATAACGGCCAGTGAAATAAGAGCACAAATAAACTTGTGATCTTATTTGCTTTAATCAAAACTAAACAGTAATGGGCAGGAATAAGGTTGATAATAATTTGAATATTTTTATAACGGTACGACATTTTTGTTTTACCATTTTTCTTGGATTAGTCGAAACTAAACCGTGTCGGACAGAAATAAGATCCATTATAATTTTGGTACTCTTATTGACGTTGTTATATTTTTCTTGGCTGTTTGGATGCATCACTAATCTAGTACATTGTTGATCGAAGCCTCGAGCCACATACAACCGTACGTCCATAAACCGGCAACTATAACATACCAGCCTCCGTCGCGGGGTCTGTCTAGTGTCAACAAGCTGCGAAGCGTGACACTGCGGGTTGCAGTTCAAATATTTGCGTGAACCAAACTTATCTATCTCGACCATGGACCTCTTACACCCGGGCCTCAAGTCGGCTATTTGGCAACAATTTGCGATTGAAAAACAATGCAATCAATATGCAATGTTAATTTTGGCTAAAGTCGGTAGTCTGGTAGATTATCAATCGTAACTTCATTGAATTACAATTGTCTCGTTTTCAAATTGTGGGAGTCGTCGACTCCCATGAAAGTCATAGAGCTCTAACTTCTAGTTACGATGTGTATTATTTAAATTTAAAAAAAAAGCTATGGACTTATTTCAAATAATGGCCAAATGTCAATGTCAAATGCCACAAATTCCTCAAGTTTAGGTAATCTGTGGTCCAAGTGAAGTGTTTTTGTCCGCGAAAACAGCGAAATAAAATCTATTTGGCTTGCTAAGCCACCTCGCTAAGCCACTCATATTTAACTTTAAGAAATTCTTTGGAATTTATTAAATAACATAGTAATTTTAATTAAATTACGTACAATTTGCACTAGAACAATTGATAAAAAGCAATGTTTTCACAATTGTGATTCCATAGACAATTAGCCATGGGAAAAGCTGTCAAAAAAATAGTGGACTAGAGATTTTTGCCAAGATTGAAATGCAATTATCTATTAGACTACGGACGTACTACGGATTTTTCAATTACTTTGCTATGATCCCAATGGTAATGCAATTGAAATGTCAATTGTTAACAGGCTACCGGAAGTGTCAAAAGTAACCATAATGGCTGAAATCATTGATAATCCATAATCAATTCAAATAGCAGACTTGGGGCCCCGGTTTCTGAAACGTCAACCAACTTTGACTGCAGATTAATTATATTGCCGTCCTTGTCATTTGCTTAGTGTCAGATAGAGACAACGACAGTTTTAATCTACTGTCAAAGCTAACGTTCTAGAAACTGGGGGTAAGTTTCTGATTTGCTAGATAATGTTTTATAACTCGTTTATATTCGGCAGAGGTGAGCTGGGGAGTGGGCAGGAGGTAACAGGAGGTAAACGCGATACTTCTCACGAGGGAATTATTGCCGGCAGTGGCAGAATGTAAATGTGGCATTAGACCGTGAAAAATACGTCCCTATATGCAGGCAGTTGTCCAACAAGCCTTGTGATACATCCTTAGATGTATGTCATGTTATACGAACAAATCATTCGTCCATATCCTATAATAAACTGTACTCATAGCCCCATAGCTAAAAATGACAGTCGATTATCCGAGCCCCTTTGAGAGTGGTCAACTAATTTTGGCAATGGACCGATCTCAAGAGTTTAGATAAGAAAATAACATTTTATGAGTACCGGCGATCAGTCTTGTTAGTTTTACAGCGAGAGCCTAGGCCATTGTATAGTGATACGATTTTAGTTTGTCTATACCTATACATGTACAGCAATCTCCATAATTGCCATCATGTAACGCACCATGCATGTGATGCAAAATGAAATGTATTATATTAAGTTGGCAAACATATCAAATTAGAAATAAAAATGCGTCTGTTACGATACAATTCTGTCTGAAGATGAGAATTATTTGACTGGCAAGTGGCAGCTTCTATACTAACGTTGCTTAACCCGTCTACAAGGTTTGATAAACGCAGATTTTCACAAACGCAGTTATTCATACAATACCGTGTCTGCTTTGAATACATAACAATAATTATGATCTGATTTGTTTATTAATTTCTCTATTCTTTAATGGCTCCGACGTACTCCATGTATATACGCAACGCATACTGTCTCGTGTTTAGTGTGCCTTTCTATTCCATACCATGTACTTATTATTTATGTATCGACAAAAAAAACAAAAATGGGTGCGTGTACTTATGTACGCGCGTGAGAAGTTATACTTCTTTAATATTTTAAAAATAAATGTGCGCGCGCATCTTAAAATTTCACTCTCATCATTTTTTCATAACGCGCCTAACTTCATACTGTTAATTTTGTGTCACAGGTGCGCGCGCATCTTAAAGTTTCACTCTCATCATTTTTTCATAACGCGCCTAACTTCATACTGTTAATTTTGTGTCACAGGTGCGCGCGCATCTTAAAATTTCACTCTCATCATTTTTTCATAACGCGCCTAAAGAAGTATAACTTCAACAAAATTGAATGAATTTAAATCACCTTTTGAATCGTACGTGTACTTCATAACTGTAGGTATATTGAATGGATAAAAAAATTGTTTGTCCGTGCGAACTAGGTAGGCATCTTAAAATTTCGTCCAATTTGTAATTACTCGGAACAAAAGCGAAAAAAAATGTTTGGTGTTATCTTGTCAATAATCTTGTAGAAGTGTGATTCACCAATAATAATCTAAAGTAGTTTTATTTTATTAAAATAAAATACAGAGTCCTCTGTGCCATATTTGTGAGACCACGACACATAAATATTTCGTCATCAGTCTGTGATGATGCGGCAAAGCTTGGATTTCCTCACGTACTGTGTGCCTAGTGCGAGTTTTGACAATTTATTTACGCGCTCGGTCCGTTTGGCGTAACCTTGAAATTGTATGGAATAATAGCAGCGCCATCTAGTGACTGATTCACTGACGCTAGATGGCGCTGCTCTTATTCCATACAATTTCAAGTTTACGCCAAACGGACCGAGCGCGTAAATAAATTGACAAAACTCGCACTAGGCCCACTGACCTATAGTGTGACAAGGATCTTTTGGCGCGTGTCGAATTGTAGACATAATTTTGAGATCGCTTTATAGCGTGAGTGAATGGCATCGAATTCATATTGACGGTTGAAGTAATGTCACTGAAACGTTGGCTATTCGTTGTACGTAATTCGACGCTTTATAACAAACGCTATTGGAGTACCTACCGTAAGTACTAAATCGTTAATTCAAGTCTATTTGTGTATGCAATGACATGAACTCACATTTTTATGTATCGTATCTTCTAGGAAAACACGTATCAGCCCAGTATTCAGTATTGGCAAAAAATCAACCTTAACAATAAGTAGTATACATAGATCAATCGAATTTTAAGCCAGTTATACAATTTTTTTAGCCGCCTGATAAAATATCGTTTAAGTTAAGTTATAATTTAAGATTTGTATTTAGTCTTGCATTACAGCCATTGTTTAGTATAAAATGGAATGTTATCATAATATCATTAAGTTTAATTATTTCCTTAGTGATTGCGTTCGATAGGTACCTAACTATTCATCCACTAACTAGAACGTTTAGCGATTTAAGCGGCATAATCCATACTTAAATTAGGAAGGTCGCTCACGGTGACTTTTTGTAGCGATACAGACGCGGTGGGTTCTCAACGAGTGACACCAGATACGGTCACAGTGTGACTCGTTAGGAGTTTATTTTCCCATCCAGTTACTATGTTACACAAGTGTAACACGTTGGGAGCTCTTCTATAAAAAAAAAAGTTGCAACGAGTAACTCAAAAAAGTACTTAGGTCAACTCAAATATTTATATAGCGATTACTAGGTAGCTGAAAAAAACCTAACCAAGACTTGTTGGGAAACCACTTCTTTCACTTTGCGCCCAAAACAGTCGCGCGTTTGCATCGATGCAGTCGCGCGTTAGTAGCGATACAGTCGCGCGCTAGCGTAGCGTTTGTATTCTCTTTGTTAGTAGATATAGGTTGAGAAAACTGCGATATTGCCCCAGATAATAAATATAATATTATGCGGCCACGATACAATTAAATGCGGTGTGCATTATGAGACGAATTTGAGTTTCAAATTAAAATGTATCAATGCTTCTTTACTTAGTTGATTTTATTTTTGTATTAAAATAGTTTTTTTTTCTACAATAAAATGGGGACCTGAAATGCAAATTGAATAATTCCAATACCCACCAACCAGTACATACACTATGGTATAGTTTCATAAATTTGTGTTCATTTTTTACATTGTTTTACGTTAGAAAAATGTTCGCCTATAATTATTATATTAATGTACTTACATATTTATTTATTGCGCTATTATTTGTAAGTTCGTTTAAATTGTAAAGTGTGCTATTCAATTTAACTTAAAATGTATGTACTTATCGTACTTATTGACTGATTTCAATAAAATTATTACTTACGAACTGTTTTGAATTTTTAATGTGGTCTAATAATAAATAATGTTAACTTCCTTTCGTTTCAGACACTATGTTAATTAGCAAAAAATAATCCTTATGATGAAGCCTTTCGATCGGTATGATAAAAGCTACAGGTTGATTTTTTCTCGTGTAACGGGTTCGACTCCCGATTCAACCATGTAAATTTTAAATATCTATGAAATGCAGTTTAAACTGTTTTTTAAATTCATATAATGCCTTCTTTCGGTAAAATGTTCCATCTACAATATTCAAGGTATTTTCCCTCCATGTGGCATATCCGTGGGACGCCCTGTATTTATTGTGTCCGTGCGGATTGAGACTCTTCAGCTTCAGTCAGAAGGATGATGTTCGTGTTGTGAGATGGATGAAAGGTGTTAATAAAATGCAAGACTGGTGTGAAGAGTTTATTCTTTTGGCCCATTTTATGTGTAAATATTTTGAGAGACAAATAAATCACAGTTATGCTGTCAGAATAGAATACTGTTACTAAATTTCTCGTTTTCTTGACATGAATACATTTCTTTGTAGGTACCTATTTCCAAAACTATAACAGCAAGTTAATTGTAATTTCTAATGAAATTATAATTGATCATCTATGATATGCTTGTAATTTTATTAGTTTCCGACTACAAGTAGTGTTTCAAGCGTTTCCTTACATCATATTATTACTTGCTTTTGTCCTTACATTATTTTATAATAATCGTTGTATGTTATCATTACACAAGATTTAGATATAAACACAACTCGATTGTTTTGTAAATAACACATAAATATGTTAATTGTGATAATTTGTCTTACTGTATATTTTCCGGAAGACTAAATATACAAGGTACATTACAGGCATTTTTTTCTAATTATTATCAAGAAGCATTTTATCATGAAGTTATGTATATCACAGATATGATGAACAATTTGAACATTTTTCAATATTCGTTACCATTAAAAAATTATTGCATAATATTCCACTTCGATCAATCAATCATATTCTTTACAATATGTATACAGTACCTAACCAAAATATATTGCAATAGGCAGTTTAAAGTTTAGAATGATATCAAACATACAGTTTAATATGAAAATATGATCAATGGAAAAAGAAATGACCAAATCTTTCAACTCTTCACTTGACATCCCATGAACCAAATCCCCAGAGAGCAATAATAATAGTTGTTGATATAATGGAAAGAAGCTCTCTAAATTAAATCCCCCAGACAGAACAATGTGTCATATCTGCAAGCCGACACAGAATGCAACATTCTCCCATCTCATAAGTCACAGTTGATACCTTACACATGATTGAGATGAAACTAAATCTTTTCTCGAACCCATTTAGGGCAAGGGGTAAAGCAATGAATTTGAAATATTATTTTGATGACCATTCCTCTTACTCTCACTTTGGAATTAGAAAAATTTAACTATAAAATATAATTATTTTTCCTTACTGCTGCTTCACCCCTACACCCCAAAGCAAACAGACTCAAACCCTGTGACTGAACCGCTTATTTTGACAAAGCCCCGAAGGGCAATGGTAAACATTACAGATAGCCAGTCATTCAGTATACATGTTCAATCCATCCAAAATTTTATTTACTTACATCAACTAAACTTCACATCATCTCTACTTATTGAATTTTATTTTGAACATGTGATTTATTCATTTGCACTGGGTAGGAATGAATTCATACTGTAATGACTTAACTTTCAACTCGGCTTGTTGAAATTAGACACTGTTTCAAGCGGCCAGAAACAATGCCAGTGATGCTGAATTTAGACAATATATTCCAAACATTAGTAGCTCGAGCTAGACTTACACATACCTGCTCACAAATCTGTTACTTAGTTTTTTTTTTAATTCAGTAAAAGTAAAGGAGTGCTAGCTCAAGCGTTTTTTATTTTGCGAGCAGGTAGGTACTCACATATTTATAAGAGTCTACCACAATTTATGATGATGTAGACAAATCTAGGTAGGCTCTTAAAATTGATATTCAGATAAATATTTAAGTTTTAACAATAATAGGAATTCGCGCACAGTATCCAATATGGACAAAGCGTGCGACATACCCAAAGCAAAGGTCCAATGCGGTATTTACACGTTTAAAAAAAAAACCTATGAAAGGTTTAAAGTCTTATTTCACGATATAACTATTTACACTCACATTTTGTTTTAATAAATTCATTACACTTTTTACAAATAAGTTTTTTGTTTTTGTTTCAAAGTTTTATTCATTCACCAGTCAGCAAGTCCAAAAAGTAACGGCGAGCGCAGAGCGCGAACGCGACAAGAGTGCGGCGGCTGCGACGGCGGCACGGCGTTACTTGTCGGCCGAGTCGTCGTCGTCGGGGCGCGCCACGTATAGCGCCGGATCGATCACCTTCGGGATCGGCTTGATCTCCGTGCCGAGCTCCTGCTCGATGCGGTGCAGTGCGAACCGGTCCTCGTACGTGATCAGGTTGATCGCGATACCGAGGTGTCCGAAGCGGCCCGAGCGCCCGATGCGATGCAGGTACGTCTCCGCCATGCGCGGGAAGTCGAAGTTGATCACCACGTTGACGGCCTGCACGTCGATACCCCGCGTGAACAGGTCCGAGCACACGAGGTTGCGGCACAGGCCCGCGCGGAAGTCGTGGAACACGCGGTTGCGGTGCGCCTGCGCCATGCGCGCGTGGATGTAGTAGCAGCAGTACCCCAACTCGGTTATCTTCTTGGCCAGCAGCTCCACACGTTGAGTTGAATTGCAGAATATAATGGACTGGTTTATTTGCAACTGTAATTATAACATTTCATAAGTATCTACAACATTTTAGAGTATAATAAAGTTACTAAAAACTATCAAGTTATTTTCTTACCTTTGAAAATAGTGTATTTAAACAATGGACCTTTTGTCTCTCTTGCACAAATGCATAGTACTGTGTGACTCCCTTAAGTGTTAACTCTTCCATTAGGTTTATTTCGTAAGGTTCTCGTAAGTGTTTTTCCATGAACTGCTTTACACTCAAGGGGAAAGTTGCAGAGAACAGCAAGATTTGGCGCTCTTTGGGTAATCTGCAACAACAGTGATTATGTTACATGAGCCATAAACACACCTTGCTTTTGTATTTTGAGTAAAAATTACAATAACAAAACTTATGGGATGTTTTTACTTGTTGTGTATGTATTTATGTATTTACTTCTTGGCAGTTACCTTGAAATGACCATGTCCAACATGCCTTTGAAGTCCTGGGAAAGAAGTTTGTCGGCCTCATCGAGTACTAACATCCTGCAATTTTCCATCTTAGCCACTTGTTTATCCATGAGATCAATCATTCGACCGGGCGTCGCAATTATTACTTGAACTGCAATAAACATAACAGTCATTTTGTTTGCCATAATTGTTATCAAAACAGCATGAAGGCTGGTGATAAAAAATATAATTACCATTTTGATAAATACGCATAATGTCATCCCGGAGGTTAGTACCTCCTGTAGTAACCATTACGCGAATATCTGTATGCTTTGCCAGCTCGATACAAATTTGTGATGTCTGGAGTGCTAACTCCCTAGTTGGTACCACAATTAAAGCTTGAATAGCATCTTTTTTTGGATCAACCTAAAAATACACAATTCATATTTAGACAAAAACAAGTCTCCACATTTTGTAGAAGCATAACATCTAGAGATGTAGGTAATCAGTAATAGGAGTTGTCACTTATAGAAAAGTGAAGGGGAATCCAAACAATATCATCATGTGCATAATTTGTATGTGCAAAAAACCATATTAAGTATATGTATATATTATAATTATATTATGTACAAATAAATATTTACCAAAATAAAGATACATTACCATCAAAAAAAAAACTAATGAAATGTTAGAAAAAAGCATACCTGTTCTAAAACTGGAATGCAATAAGCTCCAGTTTTGCCGGTTCCATTTTTGGCTCTAGCGAGAACATCTTTACCACTGAGTGCGATAGGGATTGAAGCCTCTTGAATCGGGGAGGGTTTCTCCCATCCCTTCTCGAATATGCCCATCAGCAGTTCCCGCTTCAAGCAGAATTCTTCAAACTCATTGCCTCTTGTGTCTGTAACATCCTGTAGAACAAACAGTTTCATAAATAACATATCTACAGAACATTTTAGAAGTATATCATTATTGATAATTAATTAGGAACAGTCACATAATGAAGGCAGATTTGTGATAACTTTTATATACTGCTATGTAACACTGAACCTTATTGGTCCTCAATGTATGTTAAATGTAGTGTAATAACACAAATATTGCCTCATGATGCAACTGCATAATCAGAAATAGGATTTATCACTTATAGGAAGTGAAGGGGAATCCAATAATATCATCATAGCAATAAACATTCTAACAATAATTATACTGACTTATTAGCACATAGTAGTTTCAATGAGCACCTTCAATGCATTCACAATTATGTGGTAAATATACAAACAAAATATAAACATTAAATCAGAAGATAAAAGTGTGAACTCAATGGAGCTCATTAAACGGCATATTGTATGATGCCACATGACATAAATTTCTTTTTATATTAACTTTATTTACCTACTACAGATTTAGACCCAAAGCCATGTGTTCTGGAGAAGATATTTTAAATAGGTAATAAAAATGTCCTAAAATTACATCACAGCAAAAAAGTGTAATCTATAGTTTTAGGCACACTAAAAGATAAGTACAATCTGTCTATACAATGCAACTTGTGTATTTCTATAGAAACAGGGGACTTCCCTTTCATGAACTACTAGAAGCACCTCGCGGTTTCGCCCGCGTTAACTACTATCCCGCGGGAACCATTAATTTTTACGGGATAAAAGGTAGCATATGTGTACCGGGGATAGCATAGCTTCCCAACAGTGAAATAATTTTTCAAATCGGTTCAGTAGTTTCGGTGCCTATTCATTACAACCAAACAAACAAAGTTTTCCTCTTTATAATATTAGTGTAGATTGTGTACAAAGTGCACTCCACATTTAAAATTTGGTTCTCTTTTTTTCTAATCGGAGCATGTGGCACTAGGGAAAAAAACCAAGGATTACTATGTTAATTAGTAGGGTACACTATTCAAAACAGTATGGGATGACCATGTGAACATTAAAAGCTGAATTGTAAAATTAATCCTCTGTACCTAAGTCACTTTCTAATTGACAATCTACTAATAAACCAATTTCAATTAAACTTATGTGAGACAACCCAACCCTAAGGTCTACCTTCTAATCAAAAAACATTCAAGTCAGTTCTCAAGTTCTGAAGCTACAGGAGAAAAGAGCTAGGTAGGTAGTTGCATAAAAAAAAATAATGTTAGAATCTCCTTTGTGAGGTGAATTGAAATAGAAAAAAAAAAGTTTTTTTAAAGTGAACAAAGAACAATAATAATAATAATAACTCTAGCATTCATGTTCTTGAAGCAATGTCCTAGAAAATGGTGGCATGCAGATAACAGTTGAATGAATGTGGGTAGATTTAACTTACACTTGTCTTAATTCTTCTATCTTTTGGAGGTATTTTTAATTTTGATTTCCAACCGATGTCGTCGATAGCTTTATCGACATCTCTGTAACAGAAACAACCATTAGTAAACAACTTTCACAAACAAGTAGGTAGATAGGTTGGAGCTACTGTTGATTGAATAAAAGTGCAATAAAGGCTTACCCCTTCTGACTGTTCATACTATTTCCGACGTGATTACTTGAACTAATTCTATTTTCGGTCATCATTTTGCCAAATTATCCCGTAAGGGACGACTAAAATTAGAAACTAATATTCACAATTCTTTGTCCAAGTATACACTAAACAAATTTCACAACAAGTCACTTTATAGGCATAGGATAGTTTATTTGAAAGTTTATCACGTTCACCAATTTAATCCGGGGATATCTGAAACAAGACAACACCAGTTAACTTTTATTTATAGGCGCAGAGCTGTAAAGACCTATGTAGGACGCGTCAACAAGCAACCGACCAAATAAATAAAAAACACTAACTGAAACTACGAGTGTCTACAAATCAAAAACTAAGTATATTTCAGTAATGAGATTTTTGTCCTGTAACTAATATTGTAATAAACGGCTCATGGTAAAAGAGGATTGTGGAGATATTATCAGATAAAAGTAAAGTCGTAGATACATCTTTCGTTATAATATGGCGGCCTAAGATTCTTTGAGTCGTTACAAATGTAAGTGTATAAAAAGTGCCAAGGCCGTTATGATTAATTATTTCTCACATATTTACCCTTTGCTAAAATTCACAAAGTAAACCAAAACAATACTAAATACAATACCTTGATAAAACTTCATAAAAGACGACGACACTCGATACTCGACGACGACATCACAATGTAACCAAAGACAACCTTTTTTTTTAAGTGCATCAAACAAACTTCCATGAAAACAACCAAACCATAGACTATAAATCAAAACGAATTGGCTGCGTTCATTGAAACAAATTCCTACGGCCCCCTCTATGTACCGCCCCTACCCACGAGATTCCCGTGAGTGCCTAGGGGCGGACCGGACTATGGCTACTCTTCACTCTACGCTATATTCTACGTATTAATCGTATCGAAGTAAACTTATTTAACTTGTAGAAATCTGTTTTTTTAGTACAGCGTAGGAAGGTGAACTCAAGAGCAATAAGGCCTGGCTTTCACGGATTCCGTTCAGGTAGCTGGCTTGCCAGTAGCCAGCAATTACTGCACACGTACATTCTGTTGACTGTACGTACGTACTACGTACAGCAGCTAAGAAACGAAGGGGACAAAACAAATACCGAGTAACGGTGAAAGCATCCACTTGCCAGCCATGCGTATAGGACTATCATAGAGGGAAAGGGCATAATAAATCATTTTCTCCTCTCAAGCTCGAAAAGTGTGTCATTATAACTTAGCGTAGCCGTGCCGCACCGGAGTAAACTCTAGACCCTAGAGTTAATAGTTTAAATAGTAATAGTTTTACTTCCTAGAGTCTAGGGAGTTAAATTACTTTATTTTTATCACAGGTTAGAAATCCTTCGTAAAGACTCGACTTTTCGTTCGAAATTCCATGGTTGTCATAAATAAAAGTGAGCCGTCACGGGACGCCTGACAGATGTGAAACATCGACATTATTTTGTATTATTTTGTTGGGAGAGAATCGCACAGTCGATTGCGCATGGCGACGCGTCGCCACACCGTACACACTACTGCAATAATTATAGACTGTATATAAATATACCATCGTATAGCGTGGCGACGCGTCGCCACGACATGCGTCGCCACGCCTGAAATCGGTTTTACGTGCGGCTATAGATGTTTCACATCAATAGAAAGCTATATAAATGCACAAACCATGAGAAGCCAAAACAGTTTATTCTCGGAATGTCAATTTGATGTCAATCTAGAAAGTGACATAGTCTGTGGATGTCATGTATGTCACAGTCATTGTCATGCATGACATCATTCGTGTGAGTGTATGTGACAGTGTCGTGGTCCCTTCCTCCCTCATCCATCTCATCTACGAAGTGAAGTAGGTTAGGTTTGTACCTACCTAATAGGCGTGTCGACAGTATCAAAGAATCGTCGATTTAATAATTTTAGGGCAATCTACGTACTAAAATAATTTAAAACACAGGTTAAGTTTCATTTCAAATAATCAGATTATTAAGATTTTCAATAAAATAAAACATTAAAATATTGCTATCGGCCATTTTGATTGAAACGCCAATCACAGCGCATGACGTCACGCTTAGGTAAACTCCGCTGATACCACTGTACGAGTATTTTGTTGTTGTGAATACTGCTTTGCGATTTTGGAGTGTTTTTTTTTATTATTTAACGTGTGATTTATCGACTTTAATCTACAATATAACAATGGAACCAAGCTTTGTTAAGGCAAATAGCTCTAATTTGCCTAGGATTGATATATAATGTTGGGCGATTTCCTCGCAACAAATAAAGAATTTTTCTCGTCTGAGTTCCGAAACGTGAAGACTTCTTTGTAAGTCACTTCAAGAACCATCATTCTTCGTTTCTTAGCTATATAAGGTCGCTCAGTTGTGGCGGATGTTCGTATTTTCCTGTCTGATTGGCGTGTAAATTTATGGGGCATACATTCTGGTTTCATACGTACTGGTGATACTGTTACCATCACATGATACTCCATATAATTTTCCATGTCATTTGGCACCTCAAAAAAGAAAACGAATTTTGATAAGGAATGATAGTCAAGGCCAAAACAAACATAACCTCAATAGGTAAATTAATTATTCCATAGCCGCATTAATTCAACTATTTCCAGTCAAACAAACATTTTGAGACCTATAATTACATGACCATCAAAGTGGTCTTCACAGAAGTTTCGCCGTGCGAGCTTTAACCACTTAACTCTTATTATTTTCTTGTTTGGAAAATGTACAAACACTTTGTTGGGTGTTCTTATTGATGTGTTTTTACACTGCGGTACTGCACACCACTTATAAACTACGGAATTCATTTGTATCACACTAAGTATCTAAATGTTTTGTTTAAATTCTTCGTAACTCATAGACATAATTACATGTTTACCTAAGCGTGACGTCAGAGCCGACGCCATGACACCGCGAGCTGTTTTGGCGCACTATTTGAAAAAATATTAGAAAAAGGGTTTTAACTTCGCTAAACTCAAATTTATTACCGAAATAAAGGTTTTTTCGTAAATAGTAAATATGTACCGCTATTATGGAAGAGGATTTCAAAATCTTTCGACACGCCTATTACACCTATCAAATCTAGTCAAATCAAAGCAATCAAACAAATAATCTAATCTACGTTCCTCATCCATCCGACATCCTCAGATCCTCATATTCCTCATTCCTCAGTGAGAACGAAGTACGAACGTTCGTAGTTCGTTGTGTTTGTGTTATTTATTTAGAGATAAGTAATTTACACAACTGCATTAATTAATTTTTAAAATAAATATTATACCTACTACGGAACTTGTTCTAGCTCCCCTGACCATTCAACAACCATAACTGTCTACAAACTCAAGTTCTAAGGAGTCTAAGGACAAACTCACTTGCGTCGCCCACTTTCAAAATGTAAGTCAAAAGTTGTATATCCACATAACATTGTATTGACAAATGTATGTACCTAAGTAGGTAGGTACTTCATAACTTACATGAGATGAAGACTCGTCACACTCAAAGACCCTGGATATCTTGTGATGCACAAGCTACAGAAGCCATAATCAAGAGGCCAATATCTCATCACACTGGACTATGCACCTACTTAGCTTGACAGTTTATTCTCCAACACAACATGCACAAAATTATTGTGATCCCTCTGCAGAAACCACCTATAAAATATTATGTTACCTTACCATTATTTTTCCAGGACCGAGTATTGGAAGTCACAAGCTCGTAAATACTGTGAATTCTGTAAATGCTGGTTTGCAGATAATAAAGTGGTGAGTAGTTTTATTCTAAAAATTAAAATAGAAAAAAAATAAATTGTGCCTAAAAATTTCAACCTATAATTTTCAGTCTATATCATTCCATGAAAATGGTAAACGCCATAAAGAAAATGTTCAGAAACATATATCACAACTCAGCAAAAAGAGTGCAAAGGATTTCAAACAGAAGGAAAAGATAGATGATGATATAAAAAAAATGGAATCCGCTGCGATGGCTGCTTATTTGAAAGATGTGCAGAATAATGCAGATCTCACCTCTCAGGTAACAACCTCACATTTATTCCGTAGGTTCCTGTTATTCAAAATGTTCTTGTAATATGTAAGTTCCTTCCTTCTTTTATCATATATAGAAGATAAATAATACAAAAACATAACCATTCTTTGGCAGTTGTGTAAAAAATAGGGCTACTATCAGCAGGCTTTGTTATCTGCTTCAACTATAACAACACCTGGGACCTGACCCACTGGAAAGAAAATTAATGTAGTATCTACTGTCTCACATATTATTTGTTTTCTCTGT
Organism: Hylaea fasciaria; assembly: GCA_905147375.1. NCBI lineage: Eukaryota > Metazoa > Arthropoda > Insecta > Lepidoptera > Geometridae > Hylaea > Hylaea fasciaria. Next base: position 8,299,536 of record LR990201.1, read on the forward strand.
AGTAGACAGTACATAGACTTTAACACCATCTGTGCCAATATTTCTCACAATACTCTTATATACTGAGCCTGACCAGGTTTAAAAAATACCGAGTCCATGTGTGAGACACTTTGTAGTAAGTATAAGAGTTTTTTAAATTCCAGAGCATAAACAAATTGGTTCAGAGCAGTACTGAGGAAAGTTCAACTATAGTAATAGCAAACAAACAAAAGTCAAAGACACCTCGAGCTTGGCAAGAAGTGAAGGGTGATGATGGGAATTACTATTGGAACACTGTCACTAATGGTAAGCTATTATTAATTATCTAGAAGCAGTCTAGTTCCAAGGTGGCGTCATTCAACAAATAAACAAGTCTAGTTATGTAATCCTATAGAAAAAATAAATATACTTACTTAAAAATATTTTCATGAAACAATTGTAAGATTTTTTTCAAGTCTTGCTTATGTCATATGAAACTGTTATTTTCCTTCGTGAGTGTTCTCTGCCCTATTTATCTTCATAATCTATAACCAATCCATACTAATATTATAAATCTGAAAGTAACTCTGTTTATCTGTTTGTCTGTTTATCTGTTTATCTGTATATCTGTTTGTCTGTTTGTTTGTTACCTTTTCACGGCTAAACGGCTGAACCGATTTCGATGAAATTTGGTATAGGGGTAGATTGGACCTATGAGACGGACATAGGCTATCTTTTGTCTCAAAAAATAATATCGAAGGGGATGAAATAGGGGTTGAAAGTTTGTATGGGGAATCCATAATTCCTCAAGTTAGGGATCTGAAAATGCTTATTTAGGCTTTTGGTAAGAAATAAATAAATTCGGGTTTCAGCTTTTTTGCAAAATCATTCCTAAAGGGGGAAAAGCAAGGGGGTTGAAATTATGAGGTATTCTTTAGATGCACCCCCTACGGACCACAATAAACGGCTAAACGGATCGTAATTTAAATTGGAAAGTAATTAAGGGGGGAGAGTGCGATGGGAGGAGGGGGAGAAAGGGGGAAAGTGGGGTAAAGGGGAGAGTGGGGGGAAAGGGGGAGTAGATGGTAGAGTGAGGGGAGAAGAGGGTAGAGTGGGGAGAAAGAGAGGGGAGAGCGGGAAGAAAGAGGGAAGAGTGGGGGGAGAAAGCTGACAGAGTGGGGGGGAAAAGAGGGGAGAGTGGGGTGAGAAAAAGGTTAGTGGGGGGAGAAAGAGGGGAGAGTGGGGTGAGAAAGAGAGTAGAGTAGGGAGAAAGAGAGGGGAGAGTGGGGGGATAAAGAGGGGTGAGTGGGGGGAGAAAGAGGGGAGACTGGGGTGAGAAAGAGGGGAGAGTGGGGGAGAAAGAGGGGAGAAAGGGGAGAAAGAGGGGAGAGTGGGGGGAGAAAGAGGGGAGACTGGGGTGAGAAAGAGGGGAGAGTGGGGGAGAAAGAGGGGAGAGTGGGGGGAGAAAGAGGGGAGAAAGAGGGGAGAGTGGGGGGAGAAAGAGGGGAGAAAGAGGGGAGAGTGGGGAGAAAGAGAGGGGAGAGCGGGGAGAATGAGAGTATAGTGGGGGGAGAAAGAGGGGAGAGTGGGGGGAGAAAGAGGGAAGAGTGGGGGGAAGAGGGGAGAGTGGGGGGAGAAGGAGGGGAGAGTGGGTTGAGAAAGCGGGGAGAGTGGGGTGAGAAAGAGAGTAGAGTGGGGAGAAAGAGAGGGGAGAGTGGGTGAGAAAGAGGGGAGAGTGGGGTTAGAAAGAGGGGAGAGTGGGGTGAGAAAGAGTGTAGAGTGAATAGAAAGAGATGAGACAGTGGGGGGAGAAAGAAGGGAGAGTGGGGGGGGGAGAAAAGGGGAGAGTGGGGGGAGAAAGAGGGGAGAGTGGGGGAGAAAGAGGGTAGAGTGGGGGGAGAAAGAGTGGAGAGTGGGAGTGAAAGAGGGGAGAGTGGGGCTAGAAGGAGGGGAGAGTGGGTGGAAATAGGTGAGAGAGATTGAGTGCGAAATATATAGAAATAGAGGGAGAGGGAGAGAGCGAAGGAGGGAAAGGAAGAGATATAGACGGAGAGGGTGAGGGAAATAAATATAATGGATGAGATGGACAGGGAGAGGGAACGCAAGAGATTGAGAGTGGAGAGGGATATTAATGATAGAAAGATAGGGAAAGATATAGAGATATAGGGAGAGGGAAAGAGATGGAGGTAGAGGAAGAGAGATAGAAAGAGCGAAAGAGGGAGAAAGATAGAAAAAGAGCTAGAGTGGGAGAAAGATAGAGGAAAAGGGAGAGAGAAAGAGACAGATATATTCTTACCTATAACTATTCCCCGCGACATCAATTGATTTTCTAAAACAGTTTACATTTTATATAAAAATGCGAACGAAGTTGCGGGTATCAGCTAGTAATACATATAATATTAGTGATACTCTTAATAATTCTGTGGTAATATTGTTCCAGAAACCACTTGGGACACTCCTGATGAATTTGTATCAGTTGCTGATCAGGAAGTACAGAACTTGAAAAAAGCAGTGAACAATGAAAAGAAGAAGGATAAAATAATGTAAACTGAAAGTATTTTTAAAAGAAACTTAGTACTTACTTTATGTAGGTGTAGATATGTGGAACTATGTATGTAGAATTCTTCTCAATTATGATGACGTTCTCGTAAGGGGGTTGTTACTGAATCCTAGTAATACCATAACAGGTTACCTACTTTAAAGAGGTCATATTTTCCAACCTACCCTAAACATGGTATATTTTTGTGCCCAAAATAAAGATGTGTTGTTAGGTGTAGGTACCTACTGTGTACCCAACCCATTAACAGAATAATCGAAAGCCAGCAAAATATTGTATAATTTGGATCATGTTTATAATAGTTACATAATAGATAGATTCTTATGTAGATGAACATTGTAATTTTATATTATTTAGAAAAGAAAAGCAAGAGGAAGCCATCAAGGAAGTGAAGGCCCACATGGCCCGCGAGAGAATGCGTGAGCTCGCCGCACCTAAAGACCCTGAACCTTCGAAGTGTTCGATAGACTACGGGCCTTCGCCGCGCGCAGTCAAACCGTATGGATCGTGGACGCCCGTCATTGCCGAGTATGTTGGATCAAGTATTTGTATGGCCAGAGATAGTTTCCACACAGTGCTAGCAGCACACGGCCATCTTGGTCAAGTTGTGACCAGAGGGATTAATAAACTATTTTTCTGTTTTCTTTCTTTCTTTCTTTCATAGCAATCTAAAAAGAATTGCTTCTTTTCTGTGGAATAATATGTTTTCTTAACAATTAATAATACTAAAATCAATAATTCTTTGCAGGCCTGTACAAAATATAGACTTGCAACTTCCCAAATTCGAAGAACCACCACCACCTCCTGTGATAATGGAACCAGAAACCTTCAAGTTCAAAGAAATGAAAGTAGAGTCTCTCGGTGAAGGTCCAGTAGAGTTTAAGAAAAGAAAATTTAACAACCCTAAAAGGAATATGCGGCAGAAACAAGATGAAGAATAATGAATGTACCTATTTGTAAATATAATATTTAAATATTTTTTCAGAAATGTTTTTATTTTTGTTGTATCAGCCCTACCTCTGTCCACTTAAAAAAATCTTGAACGCATCAAATCGCATTTATTATCATCACATAAATTATGCAAACTACACCTGACAGTATGAGCAAATGGAGTTAAGACTCATGATTGTCGGTTTTTCTGATGGTACGCGCCACGTCTCCAACGCCGGCCCAAACAGTTCCAGTGTTGTCATGCACTTGGCATCGCAAAATCTTGTACGACACTACACTGCCCTCGACGCCCAAGGAATATCCCCAGTAATGATCAATTAATGCCGCTGTCAACAGTGCCAGTCAAACGGAACGTAGTAATGTTTACACACTACTGCTTGGCTGCTGAATATCTGGTACTTCCTCTGGCGGACTCATGTAGAAAAGGCCATCACAAAATCATCAAATAGGATAAAGACAAAAATCTCAATGGTTTGGATGCCAGTTTATTTTCTTTCATTTAAGTAAAAAAATATGAAATAACATTGTTATACTAATTTATTTTGGTTCAGTTATATAATACATTTGAAGAAGACAGGCTTGCCTGAAAGTAAGCAATGACACCAAAATTGGTAATGGTGGAATGTCTGATAAAGGTTATTTATTCTCCTATATAAGTCCTGTAGTTTTTCAATCCTTATTTCTATCAAAATGATCCTATTCTAACTTATATTATAATAGAGCAACAATTTTTATACATATTATAACATGCCTTCTGTGTGGTGTCTGGGATGTTAAGACATCTTCAGCAACTTCATTGCGTTAAGTAGTCGACAGTTTCTTTTTCAATGATGCCATATTTTGTGTTTTATTGTATGTAGTGAACATGTTGCCTTCGCGAACTCTCTTCAGTATCTGTTTGTCGTGAAACGGGTGATTATGAGCACAGCCTCTGTAAATAAAGAAAAGTTTAAAACATACACATTTTTTTTAAAACCCATATTCGTTAATGTTGAAAGGCCACAAGGGGCACCTTACAATATTAGTAGCCCTAACACAACAACAAGAAAGCGTTATAATATTTTTAAAGACAACCAACTATTAAATAACTAATGATATCTAGTGCTCTCTTTACGAGTTCTACTTGCCATAGTAATGAAGAGAGTTATATTACACTAGCCCGCGATTTCGTCCACGCGGACTACAATATCGCGATATAAATTATGATATTAGTATGGATATGGATACGTAATAAGGTTTTATTGGTACTACATAGGTACATAGATAGTTTTAATAAAATAATACAGTTTGATTATCTGACTAAATTGGTTTTTGGAACACCCAATAATTCGGTTAAATAATTTATGCTCCATTGTACCTCCAATTAAAATAGTGGTGCCGTTTCTGCCATTTGGTCAATGCAGCAAAAATAAAACATTGTGATAGTTGTGTAATGTTATCTAATAGTTATAATAACAGTTACTGTTGGGAGGCTGCCAATTTGCCACAGCAGTATCGAAGAAATTAATTAATGAATAAAGTAAACATATTTGTTACCTTTCTATAACCATATCGTCTTTAGTAAAAATAAATGCTGGGCAGCCTTTCTTGAAGTAATCTTGACATCTCCACATTCTCTCATTGGTCTTCCGTGTGTGTCGTAAGCGGTAAAGATATCTGTTCAGGACTACCTGGATGCTCCCCTGGCATGAAAGTGTGTATTGAATCAAGGAACCTGTAATATATGAAAAATATATTAGTAGATAGCTTAACCACAATGAAACAATCAGTTTTTAATTTACTGCACTAAGAATAGACACCACTAAGATCAAAAACAAGTTTATAAGGTTAGGATAATCCTGGAGGAATGATAGCATTGTAATCTATTAACATTTAAATATAACATACCTAATTCTGGATTTGGCTTATCGTCTACTTTTGAATTATTAGAATCATCTGGCAGAATTGTTTCCTCAAGATACTCTCCACCATCAAAATGACTGTCGTCCATTGCCGAACTGTAATCATAGATAAAGGCAGTAAATCTGGCCTCCAGGGGCATTATACCGCCGATATTGGGAGAGTAGGCGAAAATAGTTCCCTGTAGTGTAGGCATAATGTAGTAAATATGCATAATAAATAATAAAAATGCAATAGCATAATAAATATGTACTACTCGTAATAAGTTATTATATTTTAATATGTTAGTCTGTCTGTACTCTGTATAATATATGAATAATGTGGTAAGAATTAATTTAGTACTCAATTATTTTATAACTTACCCAAAATTAAGATTATTATGATATAAGTAGGTTCGCATAATCCCATAGAATTTGTAACTTACTCTTCAATTGAAATATTTTCAGCATTTTCTTCTTTGGGTGAATCAAGCCTTTTTCTCTTGGTTCCAGTTCTTTCACATAGTTCCGTGTTTAGTGTCATTGTGGGTTGAACAGATAAGTTTGTCGTCTCTTCCCCAAGATGCAATGAACGTTCATCCACTGCTGATCCTATACTTTCGTTCTGCAAAGAGTACTTGGATTTAATCACTGAGAGAGGCGAGTTGTGTTATTGTAGATTAAATGTGACTTCTTTGTTTAAACCCATCAGGGGTAAGTGGATAAATATAGGTAATACCTCCAATCCTTTTATGGATAGGGCTTTGCATGCCTCTAAAAACTCATGCAGGTTCTCACGAGTGACCACCACTTCTCCTGTATAAGCATACTCCAATATCGACTGCAAGGTTTGGTAGGAAACTCGCTGCAAAATAAAAATAGAGTTAATTCAATCTCAATTTGGCATCAATTTCACCACAAGTTAACCATCATATATAATCAAGAACATGACCCTCTCCTGAGAAGTTGGTTAAATAATTATATGGCACAATCATGTTGGTATATAAGTATTGAGTAATTTATATAAATTGTGTATGTATGTCACCAACAGATATAGTATACCAAATTTATCAGAGACTATACACTATGAACAAAAACATATAATCTGAGAGGACATTCGCTGAAGCTGCAACGCGGGCCAAGTACCAGCAAGCCCAGAGAACACATACTGCCGAATTGCATAGTGAAAACTTGGAACCGGCTACCGGAATCAGTGATCAGCGCCCCCTCAGTGAACTCTTTCAAAAATAGACTGGACAAATATTTAAAGCGCATTGACAAAGACTCAGATATACACGCATCAGCTTAAGAGCTGCTTGTATATCACAAATAATAATAATAATAATCATGTATTGAAGTGTTAGAACTATCAGTGACTAGTACATACAGTGCAATTTGCTTATTTGACTATCAAATCAAACATCGGTGGGTCCCAAATAGTTCCAAGCATCATGATCACGGGTACACTCATGTTCTTGTTGGTGGTGGATTGTTTAAGACAGGGCAGACATGCTCATCACCCTACTAATGTTAGTGACCATTACAGTATCTAATGTAAAACCCTGGTTTGAAACTGTAGTACTCACATTCAGAAATATGACAGGATGGGGACATTGAGCCGATGTGATGAGGTCTTTGATGAAGGGGCTCACGAGCGATACGACCATCTGATGCACCTTCACGTGATGCCCGTCTGCAGCTATCGTCATGTCTACAAACTCGCCTCTCTAAAATAACGTGATATGGCAAAGCAATTACACATTTGTTTAAACCTATTTTTAGCGTTTTTCTGAAGAACGCCATTCGGAAAGTGCTAAATTCAAATACAAGTATCTATAGAAAAACGTTCAACTGTACCTGTTGCAGTAAGCTTAGCCCATTACAAATGTTTTTCTGGTAAGCGTCCCATGTTAGCGACAATCTAACATTCGTCAATAGGGCTTGTTGTATGTTAATATTACCTGCCACAGAATTCATGTTTGGAACCCAGGTACTAGTGCTTAATTATATTCTAATCACAAACACACAGATCACTGAATAATTCCTTAAAAACCCACTGTAATCCAATTTGCCAAAATATGTTATGTAGGTATTTATTTCCCCCTAAATATACATACGCATGTACGTACCTACCACATGCCCTATCAAGTAGGTATAGTATGTTTTTTGTTTTTGCTTCGCACGATTGATTTCAAAAAGTTTGTGGCAGGTGGATTTGTGCATGCCAGTGTCAAAATATTTTATTTTTGTTTTAGTTATGGCTTCGCACGGTTTGTGCACTTATCCAGGTTATTTATTTTCACAATAGGAAAGTCACAATAGGAAAGTCATCATAGCAGTCCTCGTGGTCAAGTAGTCAAGTCAATTATTTACATAGTCAAAGACACGTTAAGTAAAGTGGATGCTTTAAGCCTGAACCTTCCTGGGAGTTTTGAAAACATTGTGAAGTGACACGTTTTTGGGTTTATAATAATATAATTTGCCCACACTGCCACACTAAGACTTGTGCACATTAATGAACACTCAATGATTAATAGTCCACCAATATTACACTCGAAAAAACACAAGTTTGATAAAAAATACAAAACCAACGTCACACTATCAGATTCCCGCCCAACCCCCAGTTAGGTAGGTATGTATAGTTGTATAGGTACCTACCTACCTACAATACTTACCTACCTATCTATTGGTTTCCTCTCCACAGGTTTGCATTTTTTTGTTTTGGCTTTTCTTGGCTGATGCATTGAAATGTGTCAAGTAAAAAAATAATTAAATAGGTTACTTTTATGTATCTACGAGGGGAGGTCAAAAAGTCCGCGGAATGGAAGGGTTAAGAAGGGGCGGGGCATTTTTTTTTTACCTGGTATTTTCCAAGTACTCAATACAGGTATAAATACCAAATTTTAGAAAAATAGGGTCATTAACAAATTAGTTATCACAACATTAGCAGTTCAATCGGGTTAAAATCGTTAAACATGGACAACATTGAGTTTCGTGCTGTTATAAAGTTCCTTACTAAGCAAGGAAAGACACCTCAGATCATTTTGGAAGAAATGTCATCTGTTTACGGGGACTCTTGCCCTGGAAAAACAATGATTTATAAGTGGCATGGTTTATTCAAGCAAGGCAGGGAGTCAATTGAAGAAGACCATCGCCCGGGCCGGCCAATCGAGGCCACCTCCTCAGATATTATCGAAAAAGTCGAAAAACTTGTACTTGAAGATGCCCGACTAAAGAAGAAACAACTTGCAGAAATGGTTGGAGTATCGTCTACAACTATTTTGAATATCCTCCATGACCATCTTGGCATGTCTAAGGTCAGTGCAAGATGGGTGCCGAAAATGCTCTCAGCGGTTCAAAAACAGCAGCGTGTCGAGTGTTCACGCGAGTTTTTGGAGCTCTGTAGTGAGAACAAGGACGAAATTTTGAACCGGATTATTACTGGAGATGAAACTTGGGTTCATCATTATGAGCCTGAATCAAAACAGGAGTCCATGCGGTGGCAGAAAAAAGGCACAGCACCCCCTAAGAAATTCAAGGTGTCACAATCGGCCGGAAAGATCATGGCAACGGTTTTTTGGGATTCAGAGGGGATTTTGTTAATCGACTACAAAGAAAAAGGATTGAATATCACAGGGGGATACTATGCCACTCTACTGGAAAAATTAAAAGATGCCATCAAGGAAAAACGACGGGGAAAATGGACTCGAGGCGTGCTGCTTTTGCACGACAACGCACCCGTTCACAAGAGCCATGTTGCGATGGCTGCCATGCAAAAATGTGGCTACGAAACTATTAACCACCCTCCCTATAGTCCAGATCTAGCTCCTTCTGATTATTATTTGTTTCCAAAATTGAAAAAAGAACTTCGTGGAAAAAAGTTTACTGACGATGAAGAAGTTAAGTCGACAATTTCAGCCTATTTTGAAGGCTTTGACAAAACTTTTTTTTCGAATGGGATAAGCAAACTTTTTGACAGATCTGAAAAATGTATTAGGCTTAAGGGAGAATATATTGAAAAGGAAAAATAAAAAATCATTTAATTTAGCTTCTCTTCCCTGCCATTCCGCGGACTTTTTGACCTCCCCTCGTATCTATCTACCGCCAACGATTTTTCGTCACCAACTGTGGGGACGCACGAATTTAATTTTTCAATTATAATGCCAGTCGTAAATGGAACGCACTTTGAAAACCATACCCATAACCCATTTGCCAGCAGTGGGGCGTCACCAGTGGTGACAATAGGGGCACGTTCTAAAATAATTCTCAGTTGTCACCCCACTGGGGAAGGGGGGAGTGGGGGACATTATTAGGGTGACAACTGGGAATTAACCGTCGATCCACCTGGAGATGGAGTGTTTAGCCTGTGCCAACTTTGTCAAGCAAGGAAGCAAGCAATCATGAAATACCTAATATCATGAAGGTCTTCAAATCATCAAATGTCATCAAATTCATCAAATTAAAATAATATAACAAAACACAAAAAATTCAGAACTTGAATCTACTTATTGCTGATGCAATGGGCTTTATTTATATTTATCTTCCTAACAAATTGATACTATTATATTTAGTGACTTCATGATTCATTGCTGAGTGCCTCTTTTCCACAACTAGGCTGAATATCAGCCCTTTTTCTATGTGATGATTTAGTGAAATCTTCGCATCAAGTCGTAGGCAACTTTTTCTTCATCAACATCATAGTTTCAACTGTATTGTATGCAGTATACATATTACCACAGCGCACTCTTTTTAAAATTTGCTCATCGTGGAAAGAATGGTTGTGAGCACATCCCCTGTAATTATAAGAAAACAAGATTATAGTTTATAGGTATCAATCAATCAATCGTTTATTTGTTCACAAAAAATTATTACAGATCTGAAGTGGTAGGATTGTGGACAATGTATCAGATGGTTCAGTATGTCAGATTCCAGAGCAGATTTACCCAAAGTTCCATGATATATATCTACATCAACCAGCATAAGGGTACTGCCTGACTTAACGATCCTACTGGATAAAATAAATATGTTTAAAAAATAATATTACTTACCTTTCCACTACCTTATTATTTTTCGTTACAACAAATGCGGAACATGCTGACTTGTTGTAATCTGCACATCTCCACATTTTCTCATTGTTTTTTCTTGTGTGACGCATGTGGTAGATAAACCGATTCAGGACTACCTGGACACTCCCCTGGCATGACATTGAGTATTGTAACATGGAACCTGGACATAAATATCTAATTACTAATTTATTTTTAAATCCGGAATCAGCAATGTATTATAATAGATTTTATGTTGTCTTGTACATTTAAAATAAGCATCCTAGCCGAGTGGGGCATTGCTTGTATGGCACTCTTCTCGCTGCATGATAGAATATGAATTACTTCATATAAAATGTCCAAAGCATTTCCAATTCATACCCCATGCCACAGCTCGCACTCCGCACATTTGAATGTGAATCACACTAATGAGTAGTAAGGAACAACATAAAAGCTCAGAATACCTGTAACATGAAACTTACTTTTACCTGTAATTGCTTTGTCTTCCGCTTGTGAATCTGCGGTGTCCTTTTCTGGGACTGTATCTTCATCATTATCATTATCGCAATCATAAGAGCCATCCTCCATTTGTGAACTGTAAGTGGAGATAATTGCGACATTGTCACATTCATTAGCACCTACTTTTGTTTAAATTGACACCAGAAATAACAATGCTCACTCATCATCCATCGGTGTAGTTTCATGGAAAGTTTCATCGTCTTCTACATCCAGAGAAATTGGTGTCTTTTTCCTTTTCACGCCAGTTTGTATACTATGTGGTTCTAGTTTTGGCGTCATTGACAGCACACTTTCAGTAATGTCCGTTGCCCCTACTTCAGGTAATATGGTTTTATCTGTTGTTGATGTCATAGTGTCACTCTGCAAATAGTAGGTACATGGATATAGACTTTTGATATTTTTAAAAACCTAGGAGTGTCGGCACTATGGTATTTGCCTGGCTAGCCACCACCTTCAAGTACAAATCTGTCTACAAACCCTTATCTGGGGGTTCTGGCAACCTCCCAAGAGAGTCACCTCTATTCTAGGCTGACCATGTTTACCATTTTTCAACCACATCATCACATATCAAAAATTAAAAAGGGCTAGTTTAAATGAAATAGATATACCTCAAGGCCTTTTATACATAGAGATCGGCACGCCTCTAAAAAGTCATCTAAGTTGCTTCGAGAGACCAGCACTTCTCCCGTATAGACATACTCCAGTATCAATTGCAATGTTTCATAGGAAACTCGCTGCAAAAACAATCAATTTCTATTAAAAAGACATTATCTTTGATAGAGACATAGTAGTTATAGTGTCATTGGATGATTGGACAACAAAAATAGTTATTCACTGTGCAATAACACCGGATTTCACATAGTCTTAGGCACTTGCCATACTCACATTCAGAAATATGACAGGATGGGAACATTGAGCCGATGTGATGAGATCCTTGATGAAGGGGCTCACGAGCGAAAGGACCATCTGATGCACCTTCACGTGATGTCCGTCTGCAGCTATCGTCATGTCCACAAACTCGCCTCTCTAATATATATCGTGAATTATTAGGCTTATTCCTTTCTCCCCACCAGCTTAGTATGAAGCTTAGCAAAGGAAATAACACTAATAGCTACCTATGTACATAAGTTTCTTTGTTTGTTATTTAATTAAGATTGAACGTCGTGATTGTTTGCGAAAGTACTACTCAAGAACGAGTCATAGAAAAATGTTCAAATCGTAGGTACCTACCTGTTGCAGTAAGCCTAGCCCATTGCAAATATTCTTCTGGTAAGCTTCCCATGTAAGGGACAATCTGGGGTCACTCATTTTTATTTAATTTTACTGTGAATGTGTTCAACAACCTTGCAAATGTATTTTCTTCCTTATACTTCCTATGTCCTATAAATATTTTGACTTACAGATACAGACAGACGTGCGTGAGACGCTGCACCGCCGTTATTTTTTTTTTTTAGTTATGGCTTCGCACGGGTTGTGCAACGTGTGCATTTAGCATAAATACATACCTAGTCAGTCAGTCACGATTCAGTAAAGTGGTGGAATGGTGGATGCTTTACTGAAACTTCCTGGTAGTTTTGGAAAAAATACCAGTTACACGATTTTTGAGTTTCTATCATTTGCCCACACTTGTGCACGTTACCGAACACTCAATGATTAATATTCGACCAATACGACCATTGACACTCAAAGAAACACAAGTTTGAGAAAATAATACAAAACCAACAACGTCTGCCGTCTGTCTGACTATCATCATTCAGGATTCCCGCCAAAACGCCGACGAGGGGCGTTAGAAGTCACCCAAGGGCTTTCTCAGTTTTGTCTCTACTCACCCCATTTTACGTAGGTACCTAACCTACCATTATAATATATAATAATTCAGCCTGTAACTGTCCCACTGCTGGGCAAAGGCCTCCCCTCACTACCGCGAGGAAGGTTAGGCCATAAACCACCACGGGGGCCTAGTCCGGGTTGGTGGATAACATGCCTCCGAAATAATTCTCGGGCATGTTGGTTTCCTCACGTTTTTTCCTGACCTACCATAATCAGAAAAAATATGTAGGTAAGTAGGTAATGTGTAATGAAAAACCAATATTCTTTTAATCATTTTATCGCAACGCCTTTCTGAGTCAGAGTATTATCCTCGTATGTTTCCAACACGTCAGCCAAATGCTCATTGTCTCTGGGTTTCTTAAACTGCCTTCTTTTCTGTGCCGCCTTCTTCCGTTTGGGAGCAAGGGGTTTCCGCGGCCCGTGGTCTTGCATGGACTTGATGCCCTGCTTTTCGAGGTACTCTTCTATTTTGGCGTCGTCCATCGCGTCGACGGCCGTGGCGCGCCATAACTTGACGAATTCTTCGTCTACCTGCGTTTAAATGGCCGTAAAAATACGTGAATACACACCTATCTAATAGCTGACCAAAACATAATGATACAAACAGCAAATGATGCGACTCTCAATAGTATAGTTTGAAATAGCGTTCGCTACATGCAGGTTGAGCCATAGCTTTCAATCTGGGCTATTTTTATGACTTAATTTAGTCACAATACTTACGTCTAATGTCGCAGTTTTATCATTATAAAACAATATTTTCTTTTTATCTGTTGGTCTGGCAATGTACAATATCTCTTGTGCTAAACTTTTCAGTGCTCTTTCACAATGTGGCAATGATTCTTGAACATCTTCCAGTAGCACACCACCTAAACCTTTCAAGTCTTGTTGTTTTAATAGTCTGGAAAGAAGCATAATTTATTTATTCTTATCAAAAACACTTATTATAATCCTAGCGCATCCTTTATCGCATCAAAATACTTTTACTTATCTTATTCTCACCTGTAGCCAAAGCTAATGAGAGTAAAGTTAACAAAAAAAACAGAGAATAAAGAGAGACTGGTGGAGGCAATTAGTTACCTCAATAAAGATTTTTTGTCCTTAATTTTGTATACAGGCTTAAAAATATATTTTCCATCATGAGTGCATTCAATTTTGGGATTGTTCTGGAGAGCCTCTGTTTGTAGCCACTGAAAAAATATGATAGATAGTGAGGATATACACATGCCAGTGGATTATCGTAGAAGTGTGTGTAATCCACCGGTGGGCCCTCGTGTTGGATAATAATAGCCCAATCCTCCTCATGAAAATGACATGAGACCAGTGCTCAGCAATGGGCATTATGGGTTATGATGATGTTAATTGTGTAATTGAACATTGTTAACAGACAATGCGTTGCAGTAGAGCCTAGTATGATCATTGGTGTAATTAGTAATAATTATCATTGATTTGATATATTCCCAACGACCCCTTAACCTCGCAATCAAGGGGGCAGTTGGGTATTTTTATTTCCATCTGCCCCTTGGCGTGAGTATGGGGGCAGTTGAGAATTTTAATTCCCATCTGCCCCTATCGCTGGAATATGGGGGCACATGAGATTTTTAATTCCCATCGGCCCCATGGCCATTTTCATAAAAGGTTTGCATTTTCTTGTTGCAATTAAAATTCCAAATGTTCTGTTTTATGATTGATATTTAAAAAATGCTGGTGACATCAAAGCCATAGACGGAAAAAACTTTATCCATTAACAAGATGCATGTATTATATACATAATACAGATCAGTGTGGGTCAAATGCCATAGTAGATAGGCATCCAGCAAGGCATGGGATGCCAATTACTATAGAAGTGTAGAGCAAATAATAACAAAAATATAAATTCTTTGGAACACTAAAAACAGGCCAAAACGAGCCCCATTTAGGGAGCAATTACCATTAATTAGCGCCAACTACCACTGCTGGGGGTAGTTAAGCAAAAAAACTATTATTCTGTCTTAACAACCATCTCTGGTGGCAAGATCAGTGGGGGTTGCTGGGAATAAACCATTTGAACCATAGCCACCAGGATTGGATAGCAATGAATGAAGGCTGTTAAAAACCCGAAGGGTTTCCCAAGTTTAGTTCCTATTCACCATTTGAGTCCTAACTATTCACTGTTTTATAGTAACTAACTAAACTGCATTGTACCTGTTTGACCTTATTGCCAACATCTAACTGGTTGGTTTCATCCAATACTTCATCGAGTGTCAGTGGATGATCATCTCCCTCCTGATGGCGCGCCCTCATGTGTCGAACGATGCGTGCTAGCACACCAAAACGATATGATGAGCTACCCGACATTGTTTTGTAGCTGGAAATGATAACACAGTATATTGACAAGTGTTACTAACAGGGTAATTAAGGTGTATTAAAACTATTTTTGAATAATCAGATCAGTACATAATGATGTGTATAATAAAGTTAAATCTTCAGTCAGATATAAATTGAAGATTAAAGTGTAATTGTGATGTAATATCATTCATGACACACCTACTACTTTACAGCATGTATTAGGTTCATACAGAAATTATCACAAATATAGGATATGAAGAGCTAACAGTCTCCCAACCACTTACTTACTTCTTGCACATCATAATTCCTAGGAGCATCAAAATATTTTTAGATTATCTCATATGTTTCAGAAGTTTTGTTATACCGAGTACATCATTTGTGATATTCAATTTGTAGATTATTTATACACCTAGTTTACTTACTTGGAAGCATCAAGCTTCGGCCCTGTGCTGACCGAGCTTGATGAAGATTTAGCTTTCTTTTTACTGTCATCTTTGAATTGTGATTCATCTCTCTTCTTTTTTTCGATGCTGAAAGATGAAGTAGGTACATGTTTAAAATAATATTAGCAGTTACCCGTGACTTTGTATACATTTATATGAATAATCTAACTGTTTAGAAAGTAGGGTTCACATATTATATTATTAGCATAGCATTTACCTTTCACATTAATAATATTAGTATGTTTGTACATATTCTTTCTATTAAACTAGAATGGAGGTGTGATATTGTTCAACTTGTACTTATTGACACAGACGGGAGTATTTTGACCCTGTCTCTTGGAGAGAACAGTACCTATGTAGTTCCTACAGAACAGGTGTAGACATTTTTTTATTTATTCTGGAATTTTTGATGCTGGTCAAGTTATTACAAAGAAGTCACATACATTACAAGAAAAATAATATTCCTTACTAGAACCAATAATAATAATAATTGTTCTTGTATAGCTACATAGTAATATGTAAACTTCGTGTTATTTTAGACCTTATTGTGAGATACTATACGGTTATTATAGTAGCTTAACTTTTAAAGAATGATAATAATAATGAGAGCAATGCCAAATTGCCAATTTATGCTTTCTAGTTTTTCAATACCACCATTGTATTGTTCTGTGAATTGAATTGATAATGATCATGGCCTGCGGCGGCCCTGCGAGTGGGAGTGAGAGGGACCCAGTACGCACGCAGCTGTGATCGGCGCAGGCAGAACAGCTCTCTATGCAATAATGTAACTCACCTGGGCGTCGCTAGTGCCTTTTTCTTGAACGCCTCCCGCTCCCGAAGCAAAGCTGGATCCATTTTTTTTTATTAAATCACACAGGATATAAACTGTAAGTTATATAGCTATCATTTTTACTTCTATATAAAAGTTTTCTTTTCTTTCTAGCGCTCGCTTCAGTGAGTCGGTATCTATTCTTTCCTTTCTTTCTGCTTTGATTTCAAAGAATGAATGATAGCAAAGCAAATGGCTGCGACTAAATGCACGCAGTAACACAGATAAAAAAAAAGAATGAAGTAAAGTAGTAATAATAATAATACAGTAGACCGACAACCACTACGTAACCCCGTGAATAGGATTTTTACTTGTCATTGAATTGTATTACCTGTTAATACTTCATTCAGCGCTAGGGGTACCTATTGTGGACTACAGTATATGTACCGCTACCGATCGATGCCAGTGGTGCCAGATTAGGGGAATTATCGCTATTTAGACTACTTCCAGACCAAAAAATCGAACGGGCGATTTAGGCTACCTCAGGATTTTTTCGAAGCTGCTTAATTTTTTCTAGGTATTGCATTTACTATTTGTAGGAATGAGATAGAGATAGACAAACGCGTATAAACACCAGAAAACAATCTTTCTTTCTTCTATTCTACTACCCCGCCAAATTAAGTGGCGCCGCCCTGGGATAATTGCCTAAATACGGTGGTGCTCTGCAATGAAATGTTGATTGATGACCTACCTAATTATTTACTAAAGAGTAAAGTAATAGTTATAATATGCGGGTAAACATATTTTTTTAACATGATGGCTGTTTTTGCGCATCTTCTTTATTTGGCATAAATATAGGCTCAATGGCAAAGACAATAAGGTTCAAAATACTCAACGTGGCACGTGGAAGCGGGTTTTTAGATTTTTTTGATTTTGTGTATACTTTTATCAAAATGTTAGGCAAAATTAGGATACCTGTGCATAATAAATATATTAGGCTATTTAGGCTACTTGGTAGGCAAAATTAGGCGTATTGAGCTTGCTTTACTAATTTGCTTTGCTAGTGCTGATAATCTGGCAACCCTACCGAGGACGCGACGCGACGTCGGTTTGTTATTTTAAAATGTATTTGTATTTTGTTTTATAACTCAGTGCATTGCTATATTTGCTATTTTTCTAGGTCCCTGTGGATTCCGTGATGTCTCTTTCGAAAGCAATCGTGACCGTGAGTTACTTACTATACTTAGGCGGTATGCGCCCATCCCATCACATTCGCAGAATAAAGGATACTGAGGTCCGAAGACAGTATCTAGTTGCCAGTGCTACATCTCGATATCCAGTTATTAATAAGCAACGATTTCAAGATGTAGATTACATTTTGAGTGTAGATCAGCTGGTAGTGCACTTGGTAGCGCTATTGAGGTTCATTTATTAACATGGGCCTAAGATGTTTTTAGCTGATCTCACTGATCGTAACTAATTATATTACAATATCCAATTTGCAGAGCTGATTTGCATGTAGGGTGGTGCGTGTTGGCAGGAGTTTGCTTGCCATTGCATGTAGACTATGTACCTACTATGTAATTGAAATTTTCATTTGCGTTAACTATTTATGGGCATTTCTTTTATGTCGGATGTTGATAAATAGTTATTACCTATTACTTGCTTGGATGTAAAGAACCTGTTGTCGAGTTGTAAATGGTGTAATTTAACACAACTTTGTTTGATATAATACTAGCAGACACTGCCACACGTTGCTGTGGCTAATGTTTTTGTTGTTGCGACTATAAATTGAGATGTATGCTATCCTATCTTTCAACATTTTAACTAGCTAAAAACAGGTATAACGAGAAGACTCAGACTCTGTCATCTCGTGACATCTGTAGATGTAACTCGGCTGGAAATGTCGAGGTATTTCAAAATTATAAATTCCGTATATAGTATGCAGCTATATATCTTAAGTTATCCCCTTGTTTAACTTAAGTGGCGTGTGTATTGGAATTGCAGTTATAGTTTTATTATGATACAATCATATAATATCATACAAATTCCTGAGCTGCAATCTTGCTTTAATTTAAAAATAGGGTACCCCTACTTATAGGGTATTAATAGCTATTGTACACCTATGTTTAACATAATTATAACAATTTGTCAAGAATATAATGTTTTGTATTATGAACTAAATTAATATGTCTTTATTACAGGATGGTCCTGTTCCTACAGAACATGGTAAGCCAACCTTACTATTTTAAATATTTCTGTTACATAATTGTGTAAAAAAAAAAAACAATGTAGGTAGGTAGAAATTAGTTGGTTGAAATGCTGGAGGAGGAGCTAAATTTGTTATAACGCTTTCCCATCAGCTTCTTTTCTTTTATTAAGGTTGGTTGAATGTTTGAGAGGTCAATATTAGAATTATCTAGTAGGCACCTACCTTGAAAACTTATTATATTCTATAATAAAATTAAAGCTATGAGGTTTCTGTGCAATCATCCTCTTCAGGTACATAATTAAAAAGCATGCAAAGGGGGTTTCTGGATAGAAATTCCCCTCAGGTGATAATTGTTAAAGCGGGTTTTCGGTATGGTAACTTCTCATAGATTGGTGTGTGGGCTTATTTTGATGAGCTTGCAGTATCAAATGCTTAGCAACATCGAAGTTCTTCACAAATAATTCAAAAGCATTATGTATGTTATATTTTTTTATATTTATTAGTATTAATTATATATAGGTAGGTATGCATAATGCATTTACAGATGTAATATAATATTGCTTACAGCTAAGCTTGGTAAGTTAAATCTCGTATATTGAATATACCTATCGAACTAAGGTATAACCTACAGTGAAAATATAGAATAGCTTTATTATAAAAACTGGCCAAGTACGAGTCTGATTCGCGCACGAAGGTTTCCATAACATTATCTATAAAAACGCCAAAAAAATCACGTTTGTTGTATGGGAGCCCCCTTAAATATTTATTACCCGACTGCCGAAGGAGGGTTATGTATTGTTTTTCGAGCGTATGTATGTATGTAAGTAGGTACTTACCTATGTAAAATTATCTATACTTACAGTGTTGATACACTTCTAGCTATTTTGTATAGTTTATTCAAAGTTTCATGATTTTAATAACTGTGACTAAATTTACTTCATTTGTTACCTACGCTATTTTTTATATTTAGGGTGCGTAAATGTATTTTAAAGCAAGTTTATATGGGTTTTCAAAATAATAATTTCATGAAAAGCTGCCGCCCCCCTCTTTCCGTAATGAGTTCAGTTCATTACTTTCATTTCACCCCACAGAGCAAATCAATGTTTCTTAGGCCCGTATTAATAAAAGAACCTTAATAGCGCTACCAAGTGCGCTATCAGCTGATCCACACTCAAAATGTAATCTACATCTTGAAATCGTTGCTATTTAATAAATGGATATTGAGATGTAGCACTGGCTACTAGATACTGTCTTGTATGTGCCAATTGTGTCATAATCGGATAGCACTTCACCGCTGAGTGTCATTTATTAATTTGCCAGAGATCATGTAAGTTTCTGTTCCTAATCTACAACGTAAGATGTATATATATTAAATAGAACGAAAGAGCAAGTGCACACTGAAGATAGCTCTCAGAGTTAAGTTTGATTTATTAATACGGCCCTAAGTTTCACCCTAACACAAATTCATACAAATTGCATGAGGTTGCATGTTGTTTTTTAAAGCATGTTATTTTTTTTTTGTAGATGTGGGTATAGCATCGCACATTGTCAAAGGTATGACATTTGCTTCTTGGAATGATTTTGCTGACAAATATGAAAATTTTATAAAGGCCACCTACAGTCCTGTGTTTATTATTGACAGATCTAGAACTATACCCGCTTATAACAAAAGCAACAACACAAATTTACACACCGAATTAGGTTATCAAAGTGTTAGATTTGTTTGTGCTCATAAAGGTGTTCATCATAGTATGTCGTCGGGATTGCGTCCTCTCCAGAGGAGTGCAAAAATAGGGTGTCCGGCTCATATCCTCATCTCATACAGTAAGGAACATCAAGCTTTCCTTATTAAATCGTTAGTTGTTGATCACTGTGGACACCCAGTTGATAAGGATACATTCCAACAGTATTCCACTAACAAGGGGCTACGGAGTCTAGATTATATTGTACCACGTGTACGTGTGGATCCGGATTCACATACTAGTATTACCAAAACCAAAGACTCTTCTGAACCGATTAAAGATAGTGTTGCTTTATTTATGAAGTATAACACTCCCATAGTTAAAGTAAAAGACTTTCTGAGGGATGAGCATGGTATAGGTGTTAGTACTAAAACTCTTAGGAATGATACAAATAAACAAAATTTGCAATCCGGTGCTCTGCATCGGACCGATCAAGATAGGTTTTTAGATTCTCTTATAAACGATGTCAAGTCTGATCCGGGTATGGTTCTAGAAACCCTGACTGCTGGAGATGTAACACAGCTAATATATTTTCAATTTTCATGGATGGTTTCATATTTTGCACAATATCCGGACCACATTCTTATAGACGGCACATATTGTCTTAATAATTGCAGGATGCCTTTATACATTATATTGGCAGTAGATGGTAATAACCACTCAGTCCCCGTTGCTTTTGGACTTCTAGCACAGGAGTCCAAACATGTAGTAGAATCGTTTGTAAATTTTTTTGTCCAACATAATCCTTCATCTGCAAGTACGAAATCATTCATGACAGACAAAGATTTAGTAGAAATTACCGCCCTCAAAAAGTTCATGCCTCAAGCAAAGCATGAGCTTTGCTTGTTTCACGTTTTGAAGAGCTTCAAAGATTTGGTTCATTCTTCAAATGTTCCCAAGTCTTTGTACCAAAATTGTAAATGTTTGCTTGAGCAAATGGCTTTTGCTACCAGTGAAGTGGCATACGACAGCACACTCCAGATCTTCAGCTCTGCATTTATTGCGTACAATATTGTAGACAGGTTTCTGACTAGATGGCACTCTTGTCGAGATTCTTGGACCATGTACAGTCGTATGTGTACTTATAACTTGGGAGATTCCACAAATAACAGATTAGAGTCTTTAAATCAGAAGCTGAAACAGTCCATCAGAAAGTACGCAGCTCTTGATGAGTTTTACAGTAGCTTAAAATCTCACTTGCTATATATGTTGGATAAATTTTTCGTTGCTGCCTTCAAAGACTCCTCCTACCGGAACTTAACGTTCACTGATGTTCCATTAGCTATCACAGACCGCGTTTCAAAGACCGCTACGTATTTTGCTTATAAACAGATAATTAGTCAGATATCTGAAGGTGTTGGAGTACAAGGCGTAAATGCAATTAGCAGACGACCGGATCTTGGCTGTTACAGTTATACAGTAGCTATTCCTCCCCACCGCGTTGCTCTTACCACTCCTATCGCGTGCAGTTGTAGCTATTTCGTCAGATACAATCTACCTTGTGCTCACATGTTTGCAGTGCGGGCATATCTGAACTTAGATATTTTTGATGAGGCGCTAGTTCCTCAAAGATGGACCAAGTCGCATTATTTAGAAAGCATTGCAAAGTGTCGTTGCCCTGTTTCCACATTAGCTCCTAAAGTCCCACAGTTACCATGTAACCAAGAGACTGAAAGGTTTCTAGAGAGCAAACTGGTCTGCAACACTTTACTAGAAATTCTGAAAACCTCAGAACCTTCTGAATATGGTTATAGATTAGGCGTGATTCAGAATTTAGTGCAGCAATGGTCAGGTCATGTGTCAAATCTTGATAGTAAAACCGATTCTCCTCTACCTTGTACTGATATACAATCAAATAAGTCCTGTGGCCAGGCATTGACTACAGACAGACAAAACCTCAATTTAGGTAGCGACCGCAGTCGAGTTCCGATCTATCGCATAAAGTCCAATCTAAATAAAAATTGTGTCCAGACACCCAGTACTGACAGACAACAGAAAATCCACAAGTTGCCTATTTCTATAAGAACTAAAGGTCCAGGTCGCAGTAAACTTACTGCTATAGGGCAAAAGCGTCGAGCTCCAAAACCTTCAGAACGTCTTAAACGTAAATTACGCATTACGGATTATTTCCATGTTGTACGAAAAGAATTTCGTAACAAAAAATGCTCAAATTCTGTCCAGTGTGTTGCTGATGATAGAATTAGTGGTAATGTTCGCGATGACATTCCTTTCAATCCAAATCACAGTAAAATACTAACTAGTAACTCGTGGTTAGATGACGAGATTATCAACTCTGCATCTATTCTTATTAAAAGTGAACACACAGACGTGGGAGGATTACAAAATCCAATCTTTGCTTCTGCCGTTCCTCCAATGTTTAAACCTTGCTCAATACCATTTGTTCAAATTTGTCATGTTAATGGTAATCACTGGAATTGCATTTCGGGCCATATCAGAAACAATATTTTGGTTCTTGATTTATATGATTCTCTTAGCAAAGAAATCAGCCCTGAAATCATTTCAATTGCTAGTAGTTTAAGTAGACTTTACAAAGAAATAACAATGATTCATGTTAAAATTCACGACGTCCATAAACAGCCAAACTCAAATGACTGTGGTGTATTCGCCATAGCGTTCGCCAAAATGATTTGCTCTGCTAAAGACCCAAGCACTGCACATTTTGAATGTTATAGAATGCGGGAACATTTGCTGCAGTGTGTTAGCTCGCGATGTTTTAGCGAGTTCCCGTGTAGCTATACTAGACAAGTCTCTTCTAGACCCATTAACCAGTGTTTTGCAATAGTATATTGCTATTGTCGAGAATCTGGTGATATTAAAGATTTGATAGAATGCGTAAATTGTAATGATAGATTTCATAAACGATGCCTTGAAAGGAGAGGCTTGAAGATTGAAAATTGTGATCCTCTTACATTTTTGTGTTCACGTTGTGATTCTCAGAGTGGCAAAGTATTTGAGGTGGGCTGCTTTGAATAAATCATTTTGTACAGTATACCTAAGTAGTTGTAAATAATATTATCTAAATTGTTAGGGTGTTACTAAAATGTTTAACTGTTGCAGATTCTAGCGGATGAGGATGTGGCAGATACAACGCAAGGTACTCTATTATGAGCACGTCACATTATTAAAGCACGTTTTTTTTCAGCTATGTTCGCGTTCAGCTTTCACTAACTCCGGTGTGACTATAATATTATCAAGTATAACGATTGTTTGTATATTTTATGCATGCATTACGCTTGGTGTATGAAAATATAATATTATGCATGTCCTTTCTGAGTGAGATGGTATATAATGGACGAATGACTGTGTAACTCCGTTATAATTATAAGTATTTGTAAATTACTTACCATTTTGTAATTAAAGTCTAAATTGTATAATAATTATTTATTCATTTATTGCATATTTTATGCTGTGTGTATTAAGCATGCATATGCATGCATGTCATTGTTGAGTGAAATTAACTAAGGCTAAAGACGAATGACTGTGTAGCTCCGCTATTATGAGTTTTGTAAATATACTATTTTGTACATGTACATTTTGTAAATTTTGTAAATAATATTATCTAAATGGTAGGTATAATATTTTTATTTATTAATTATAATATTTATTGCATGCGTTACGCTTGGTGTATGAAATATGCATGTACTTGCTGAGTAAATTGTTATATAAGAGACGAATGACTGTGTAACTCCGCCACATTAAATGTTAGTTAAACATTTATGGTGCCGGTCCTCAGCCCGGGTTAAGGAGGAAGGCACAGTACCTATCTAATATTAATATATTAACGTGATTGTAGTAAATCTTGTTTATGCACCTATGTGTTGCACGCAGGTAACTAGTTTAATCAGCCGTTTAATTAACAGCCTAGCCTTTTCACTAAACGGCGCTATTTAACTAGTTTCTTGAATGGTATTCAGCCGTTCAATCAATCAGCTCGGCAAATATCTCGGTATGATAACGATGCAGCCATCAGAGACTCCCACTTGGTCATTACCTGCAGTGGCCAATATGGAAAGCTCTTAACCGCCTCCGGACCCAAGTTGGCCGATGCAGGCACAACTTAGCCAAATGGGGCTTCATAGACCAATCACACGAGCAATGCAACTGTGGAGCCCCAAGACAAACCATGCCTCACCTGCTGTCATGCTCCTGGTGTCCCACATCCTGTACAATAGAGGAACTTACCGCAGCCTCAGACAATGCGGTGACTTTGGCTACATTTCTAGCCAAGGTCCTGTGAGTTACGACTATTGACACGAAAAGAAGAAGAACGATTAACTGTTTCCCTGACCAAGTAATTTAAGTTTAGTTAGTTCCATTTCTAACACCTATCACTGAAATGCACTCACTGTCAATATGGCGCCAACAAGCAATATTTGTGTAAGTATAGGTAAAAAATACCATACACCATTGGCCTAGCTGTTCGATGGAATGGCTGACTATCATTCAGGAATCTAGGTAGTTGATCGGTTCCCTATTGTAAAAAGTCTAAGCGGTGAATTTTATATTTTTATTTATCTGTCGCAGTTATTATGCACAATACCTTATGCACAGAAAATTTCCGAATAAATCTACTACATAATGCATAGAATTAACTTTATTTTGTGTTGTTGTTGTCACGCCCATTGATGGTACCAAACCTGATGAAAATTATGGTTGATTTAGTAGAATTTTGTGCTCGTAACGAGTTTTAGTACTGTTGAAGTAAGTCTCGAAAGTCTCGAAATTCCCGGGACTGTAAACCTGAAAGTCTCGAGTCTCGAAAATGCCAAAAATCGTCGAGAATCTCGAAATTTTCGAGACCGAGATTCCCGGGATGAAAGCCCTAGTAGGTACGTTATTATAATATTTATTGCATGCATTTCACTTGGTGTATGTATGTATGTTTATGATAATAAGGGACAAATTATTATGACTGTGTAACTCCGCCACATAAATGTTAATATAATTTAACATTTATGACTCCGGTTCTAAGCCCGGGTTAAGGAGGAAGGTACAGTATCTAATAATGAAAACACAATTTTAGTACCTACCTAACTAATTGTTTGTGAATATATTTTGCAGCCAACTAGTTTACTTACTACTCCTTGGTTACAAAGATTAGTTATCAGATTGTTTATTTTGATATGATACTGCAATAAAATTTAAATTATGCACCTACTTGTAAAAAAATTGTTTTATTTCTGAAAACTGCTCACATAATGTGTCCGGTTTTTTTAATATTTTTAGTGTTAAGTATAATCTACTCCTCTGCAAACCCAGAAATCCTGCACATGGTCTAGGGGATCTCCGAAATAAGCCTCTGCCATGACCTACCTCTCACCCTCCGCTCCCCTAGAATGGTAGGTCTGTGCATTTGTTTTTAAAACATTAGTTCATGTACGAAAATTGTAATCAACAAATTCGTGCTAGTTACACCATTTATAACTTCAGAACAGCTGGACTGATTTTATGATGTTTGATTAGGTCAAAGTTGTTAAGTACGGGACTTATGGAATATGAAATTAAACGTACCTATGGTGGTGAGTGGAATGATCAATGAACTATAGGATAGGTAGGTAGGCACCTATTCTGGCAAACATCGCATCGCTTTCAATGTCGGTAGGTAAGTAAGTACATTATTTCAAAGTATCGATATGAGTACATAGGTATCGATCGATACCATTATACCAGTAAAAGACAAATAGGTACCTATAAAAGTACCGATATTTAGCTAAATATCGATAGCATTATCAGTATTTCCGTAGCAAACACCTATATTTTGGAAATATCGATATCAGTCCCTATCAGTAGGTAGGTAAACCCTTATTTCATTATACAGTAGGTACCTACTTAGCCATTAAACATTTCAACTACGACGTCACAATAATATCAAATGATGATCAAAATATTATGATTGTTGTCAATAAGATGTTGTGTCAGCCTTACCTAATCGAAAAATGTATAAGATACATTTTTATTACAATTTATTACTATACCATACCTACCTATCTAGACAATTTATTAATATTCTTTGTAAGGAAAAATAAAACGCAAAAAAGATAGGTACCTACCTACCTACTACGTTTTCTTTCTTTATTTGCATTCATCGTGTACACATATACACTGTACACAATTTTATTATATATATACCACACGTAGCAAATTATCGTAAAGTTGTTAAGACTACAATAATAGTCTCTATTCCAATGCTGTTAGAGCTGCTGTTTTCTGACAAGAATGCTCTTATGTTGGTAATACGCCTTACTGCGTAAGAATAGCCAAAACAAACCATTATAAATGTCAAAAAAGTGCACACATGCATAAGACGTCAAACTAAATTACGCACACGTATGTAAATTTGCAGCATTTATCGTCTGTACCACAGGATATGTATATCATCCTAATGAGTAAGTGAGTGAACAAATGAACTCATATTCCATTTTTTCACTCATTTGCGGGATTCACATACACAATCCTGCAAGACCGAAATTGCACAGACAAAAAAATTGTGCAATTAAAAAAAAAAAATCTTGTGACTGTCAAAATTACTGAGTGAATCTAGCCCGTTCGAAAGCAAATAGCCTGACTGACAGTTCGTGCAGTCATCAGTCAGTCTCAGTAATATGTCAATGTCAGTTGTAACATTTATGGTCATCAAGTACTTACAGAAGTCAATGTCAAAACTTATTTTTAATTTTAGTTTCACACTGGTTGTGCGTTTAGCTAGGGTCAAATATAAAATATTGCAAGGACCTATATCAGTAGCAAAGTCATAGCATTGACTTATTCCAGAAATCCCCTGAGCCGGGGATTAGCTATCCTCGTGGTCAAGTAGTCTAGTCAAGTCACGATTCACTACCAGCCGAAATTAATAATCAACCCAATCCAAATTTTGCTATCTGGGATTGATAAAATATCACAATCCATTTTTAGGCTCATAATGCATAAATGTAATATTATGATTAATCTGAGATAAATATTATGGTAGATATTAAAAGTTACTCAATGGTAACTATACAATATTATGCATGTGACCGCACGGTGCACTCCCTACAAATACTCACTTTATTATAACACTAGCGGCGCCCCGCGGTTTCACCCGCGTTACACGTACAACACCTATAGGTAGCTATTTGAAAGGTGTGTGCATATTATTGTGTCATCATAGTTAGCATCCGGGTACTGGGGCGACATTCTGTAGGTACATTAGCTTCCGATATCGGTCGCTAAGTCCTAACGTACCGCAAATGAAACAGTATGAAAGCCACATATAAGTTATAAAACCGAGATCGTGGGACAAAGTTAAACGTACCTAATCTTACTACAACAATGTGAGTTAGTGTGTGTGTATGTATAGTTTGTGAGTAACATAATTATGGTATAATCTTATCTATGATATATGACACCTCTATCTCTTTCCCTCTCCTTCTATCTCTATATGTTTCTCTCTCCCTCTATTTCATATACTTCCCTCACAATCTATCTCTTGCCCTCTCTCTCTCTCTATCTCTCTCTTCCTTTATTTCTATATATTTCCAACTCGCTCTATCTCTCCCTCTCACGCTCTCTCTCTGCCTTTATCTCCTTTCTTCTTCCTTTTTCTCTCTCCCTCTCCCACTTTCAATCGCTCTCCCTCTATTTCTATATGTACCTTCTCAATCTATCTCTCTACCTACCTCGCTATCTTTCTCTATCTCTCTCTCTTCCTCGATCTCTATATATTTCGCACACACTCTATCTCTCCCCCTCACTCTCTCACTCTCCCTTTATCTCCTTCCTTTTCCCTTTATCTCTCTATCTATACAGGGTGTATCGGCAAGGTGTAGTAATATTGAAATGTGGGTATGTGTACCTGGTGATGAATCATTTGCCAGGGTACTAAAACCTGAAATCGATAGTCGATTTTTTCACTAAAATTCACAAAATAACTAAATATTACAACCCTAACATGATACGGATGACGTTACGTTACGCGGGTCACTGGCATTGAATTATTTTTGTCGCAAAACGCACCGCGCTCTTTGAATTTTCCCGACAATATTTCCTGGCATTGAATTATTTCTGCCGCAAAGAGACCGCGGTGCACCGCGCGGTCTTTGAATTTGCCGACAATATTTTAGGGTTCAGTATTGTTACAAAGTTGAAAGCCTCTAAAATTCATTTCAGATACTTACCGCCCTAGAATAGAATTTTGGTATGTACATTATACGGAGCAGATATCAATCAGCCGCCAAGGAATACTTTTGTCCGGTTGCATCTGTCCGGGTCGGTACAAATCGGTAAAAAACATTATTTAAAAAACAAACGGAACCCTTAGTACTTTTACGAATTTTTCTTGACGGATTTAACGTTAGTCTATCCCTCAAGTTCGCTGACATTGCCCAGCTGATAACTAGGGTTGAACGATGGTTAGTTTTGCAGTAAACTTTGACTTGTCTTAATTCATTACCGTAACTACTTACAGATTTATAGTACCTCCAGACTACTTCGAAATATGTATGTGTATGCGTAGTTTCAGTATTACTACACCTTGCTGTTACACCTTGTATACTTCTCCCTTTATCTCTTTCTCTCTCACTCTATCTCTCTCTTTGTCTTGTATTCATTATTGTCTATCCCCTTGCCAAATTACATTACGATCTGTTCAGCCGTTTATTGTGGTGCGTAGGGGGTGCATCTTAATAATACCTCATAATTTCAACCCCTTGCTTTGCCCCCTTTAGGGATGATTTAAAAAAAAAGCTGAAACCTGTATTTCTTTATTTCTTACCAAAAGCCTAAATATAAATTTTCAGACTCCTAACTTGAAGAATTATTAATTAGCCATACAAACTTTCAACCCTTATTTCATCCCCTTCGAGATTATTTTTTGAGACAAAAGATAGCCTATGTCCGTCTCATAGGTCCAATCTACCCCTATACCAAATTTCATCGAAATCGGTCCAGCCGTTTGAGCGTGAAGAGCTAACAAACATACACACATACACACACACACACACACACACACACACACACTCACAAACTTTCGGCTTTATAATATTAGTAAGATTAGGCAGTGAGTACCTACCTACCTACTAATGACATAGGTAATAATTAGGTACAGTATTACCCAACTGATATGGCTTACCGATGTACCTGCGCAGAAGATGAATTTTCAAAACGCGGGAAATGCTATTGACCGCTATTGGTCGGCAGCCGCCGCCATCTTAGCGAGCTTAGAGTGAGATGGAACTAACAGCTGCAGTGTATTATGAACCTTATAATAGTGAGCTTAGGTTGATTGTAAGTTTTAAGCATTCTTTCATTAATCTTAGGACCATACCGTCTTTTCTGCGCAAACGAAGATTCACGACGCGCCTTATAAGTTGGGTACTAGATAAACTGCTCTTACTTCTAAAATATAATATACGTAATAGGTAGATATTACGTAATAATATCCTTTAATCTGGGCTTAGAATAGCATTGTCAAAGACCCGTACTGTTGGTTAGGTATAGCTACCTACCTACCTACTTCGAATTCCGTGAAATCGGGAGTAAGTAGGTAGGGTACTACCTACATCGGAATAAAGAAAGACAGGAAAAGCTAATAATCTTAGGTACCTACCCAGGTAATGTACAAAATCTTCATAGTATTATGGTAGCAATTGGAATATTTTACCTACTTATTAGGTAGGTACCTACCTACCTACTAAGTAGGTATATTATTATCTTTAATATTACTTAAGGTAGCTACCTACCTAAGTACCTACAAATTTTCATCCCATTGGTTACAAATTACAATGACAAATTAATGTTTTGCGTTCCATCTACGAATACCCCTCCAGCGCATGCAATAAAAAAAACTAGTTTCGCTCATTCGTGTATATGGGCGGTAAAAATATTCTGTGCGCCGCCGATCGAGCGTTGCGTCAGTTGATTTGTGTTGTTTCGCGTTCGCGGACAGTGGACTGGACGTATTTATACAGGTAAAAAAGCCTTGAATTTGAATTTTATTCTGCGATGCGATCTGCATAGAGAGATTTTTTATTTTCTAAATGCACAAACAAGGAATTTACTTCCTCTATGATTAGTGGTCCGTCTACTTCATAGTCTACCGGAGCGGAGGTCCATCTACATCATAGACGAAGTATCACCGAGATCTACTTATTATCTAACAAAATATAGCTACTTTTCGGTCTCTACGAAGTCTACGATACCGAAAGGTCACAAAACGTACCTACTTAGTAGGTAGGTACTACTAGGTACCTACCTACAATCGATATACTAATAAATCTATGGTACCTATCTACTACCTAGGTAGGTAGGTAGGGTAGGTATACCTAAAATACCTACCTACCTATTTCTTTCTTCTATGTTTATTTCCTGTATGGTCACACAAATATCGAATTTATTTATTTCTATTAAGTATATTAATTACATTACGGAGTTTTGGCAACAACAACAACGTCTCACTAACGGATTCCCATCCGTTAGTGAGACGTTGTTGTTTTTGTATTACTGTCTCAATCTTGTGTTTCTTCGAGTTTTAATGTGTAATGTTGGTGGTGTACTAAATCATTAATAATGTTCGTTAACGTGCACGAGCGTGGGCGAATGATATAAACTCAAAAAACGTATCGTCTCGCATTTTTTCCAAAACTCCTAGAAGTTTCAGTAAAGCATCCACCACTTTACTGAATCGTGACTTTGACCATGTAAATAATTGACTTGACTACTTGACCACGATTGCTATAACATTGCTGTGACTTTCTTAATGTGAAATTAAGAAATACTTAAAATAAAATAATTGACACTGGCTATATGCACAAACCATGCGAAGCCATAACTAAAACAAAAAAAAACAAACTACCTACCTATATAGGTAGGTACCTACTTACCCCTATGTACAAATCAAATAGGTACATTTATGTAGCCCCACACCCCATATTAACTGTCTAATGTTTATATAATATTTGTTTCAGATCATGTGGCTTCAGAGATTATTTATATACACCGTGCATTTAGCGTTACTTTCAATAAGGTAAGATATCTACATAAATACCTAGGCCTACATAGAGATATAGGTACCTAATGCCTAGTTTTATATTTTACGTAAGCCTTCCTAATTTACCTAAGTACCTATCCTACCTATCATAAGTTACCTACCTATAGGCTAGGGTAATAATAGATATTCTGTGCTATAGGTAAATGCGGGGTAAATAAGGGTAATAGTCATAATCATAAAATCGTACCTACCTATACCTGTAAATGTAGGGATAATCTAGATTGTTCCTATACCGACCGGATGAATTCATTGATTCTGATACCCGTGAACAAGACACCATAATAAGTAGGCCTAGGACCTATTTAGTAGGTCCTAGGCCTACCTATAACCTACCTATAGTTTTCTAGGCTGTTTCAAACAAGACGTAAAGCGTTTTTTATAGAAGTAGGTAGTTATGTGCTTACCTACTATACCTACTTACCTCTATACTTATCTAAAAAAAATATGTTACATAACGGCAAATCTAATAGGTATTAAAAGCATGACATGGTACAGTACGAAACCGCTAACTACGGAAACGACAAGTCGGCCCGTGAGGTAAACCCGGCAATAGATTAGGTAGATCGCGTGAGAAAGCAGCAGGCCTAGATATCGAGTAGCAATTAGTGTTAGGCATCGGTTACTATTGTTCCCATGAGTTATTTTTATAGTCAACTTCGTTTGAAGTGTTGTGGTAGGTAGATATGAAAAAGCCGACAAAGCACACCTATCTTCAGATCCAATTTTTCGCGCTCATTTAAGGTCACTGTCCTGCCCCAGTAAAGTTGTTACCGATTGACAAGAATAACGAATAACACTCGCCAGAATGAGGGCCCTTATAAACTCTTTCATCAGATCTTGTATGTAGAGGTATTCAGTAGGTACTAATCATAAATTTGATGTAAGTAGGTACTTACCTATACCTACTTACTACCGTGCTACGTAGCCAACCTGAAGTCCTTTCGCTTAATATAGGTTACTAATATATAGGCCTAAGTAGGTACAGTCTTTGAGGAAAACGTAACACTTGTTTTGTACGTGGTCAGACAAACAAAGAGTATAATTTATCAGTGTCTCCATTTATTTATTTGAAAGTGAACATGACTACTTGTGAATTATTCTTAGTTTTTTTTTATTGTATACCTACTTATTATATTTCTCGCAATCTCGGTGTGAAAAATTGTGTGTTTTACGCGGGTCTCAAACGACTCACTCATACTCGATTCTATGTGCCACACTCGCTACGCGCGTGAGGCAAAACATCGAGTACAGAATGAGTCGTTTTCAACCCTTGTAAAACAAACTACTATTCAGTATCACAATAACGCTGCTAGCTGGCTGGCCCCATCATAAGATCCGACTGAATATTCATTAAGTAGGTATCTACCGAAGTATATATTAATTAGTTTAGACAAATTACTCTACACGCTTTGACGCGTGCTCTAACCTGTATTATAGGCTGGAACTCGAACATCATTTAAAAAAGCCTCCGTTTGGCGTGCACTATCCTTTATAGGTAGGTACGCTTCATTATAAACCGTGTACCTACTTAATGTTATAAATCTTCATTGAACCCACGCGGACAAATGGTCGGGTACACACAGTACGGTAACTCTACCGCAGATTATAATAAAAATAAAGCCCTGCAAGAACAGGCACTCACCTAGGTATATTTGCCCTGTGAGGGACCTGTAACTGCACGTTTCGCAATCAGCTCTTCGCCAACTTACGCCATGGAGGCTTCCGACTATATACCTACTATACAAACACTTACGTAGGTATACTTACTTATAAAAAAGCGCTATAACTTTATGTTACTTAATATTTCACTACAAAATAATTAAGTAGGTAAAGAGGGCACATAGGTGTTCCAAAGGCAGGTATATTATTGAATTACCCATAGTACCTATTTCATATTTGCCCATAGTACCTACACTGGGTGGACCACGGTTACAAAAAAGTACCTAGTCGTGGAACACCTTAGTGAACCACTGGTGCAAAAAAGTACCAGTAGTTAGTCCGCCTAGGTGAACCAAAGAAACCGTTATTATTCCTATACTTTGCAGTTCGTTGTAATCTAACTTTGCTATAACATTATATCGCTGGTTGCGTCAATAATAATATAAAGTAGTACAGTGTTTTTCTGCTTCCGTTTCACATGATAAAATGGTTTGTTGTTCAATGTTTCGATGTGTCCTATGCCAGATTAAGTGATTTATCACCCTGTGAAGCGCAACGGGCTTCAATTTCCACGTATCCGTTCCAATCATCAAAATGGTTCTTGGATCTAGGAACAGTTGTTTACTTCAGCAACATTAGTATAACTATGAACAGTTTGAAAAACATCCGATGTTTGATGCGCTGTAGCTATATTTGTTACCTTTACAATTATTCTGATCTTCTTATTGGCAATAGTGATTAAATAATTATCTCTTCGCCCCCCTAAAACAGTTATTTCTTAGCGTATACCTACCCACATTTCGTAGACGTAGGTAGGTACTTTACAACAAAGGGCGGGAAATATTACTTTTAATACACAAAATTTCATACAACCTATGTATGAGATTATCTGTAATAATATTAGGATTAAGGAAATAATCCTAATAACTCCGTCTAGCGTTTCTATAACTGTATCTTCTGTTATCAGTGTCTCAAACGCCGATGACGTGTCACCATGGCGGTGGGCGTGCGAGGACACAAAGTGTGTGAAGACTCGCAATGACCCTCAGAATACAGAACCGGTGCTTAGCCTCGAAGCGTGCAAGATGTTCTGTAACGAGTATGGTAAGTTAGTAAGGTCCTAGGTACTTAGTTTTATCTCAAGGACCATCCGTCACAAAAGGCGTACCGCAAGGCTTTATCTTAGGACCCTAATTGCACCTATTTATACTTCATTTAGCTTCCCTAACTTGTTGTTAAGTTTATTAATTTATAGCTTTTATCCGGAAATATGGAAAAACAACGCTAACTATAGATAAAAGACAAGTGTTACTACATAGATATTATTATCAGAAATGAGACCGCATGGCTCACCCGACTACCTAC
The DNA here is from genome assembly GCA_905147375.1 of Hylaea fasciaria. Taxonomy (NCBI): domain Eukaryota; kingdom Metazoa; phylum Arthropoda; class Insecta; order Lepidoptera; family Geometridae; genus Hylaea; species Hylaea fasciaria. The sequence continues at coordinate 8,333,829 of LR990201.1, forward strand.
GTATGTTTTATTAAGTAGTTGTAGTAAAGCAGTATGTACTAGTCTAAATAAATAAATGCCGAGTGCATTGAAGTTTCCCAGGATGTGCTGAACGTTTTTATTTTGTTATCATCAGGATTCACGATGACATAATAATAATAAAATTCATCATCAGCCTGAAGACGTCCACTGCTGAACATAGGCCTCCCCCTTAGACCTCCACATAAATTAGACATATTATAATTACCTACTTAGTATAATTCATTAAATAGATCCAGATTTCCAGACCTTAGGTAGTAAGTACCTACTCTGCACCTAACTAGGGTTCCCTGTATCATGGCAATCAAGAACTATGATGCCGATGGTCCCAAAAAACCCGGACTCATATCAAATATTGCTATATTGTGGTTCACACAAATCACACAAAAAACTCTGTAGGTACTTAGGTACGGAAATGGAAATAAAACCATGCAGTTGCTTTTCCTGTTCTATCAACTTCTCGACGGCTCGAGCTACATCACAAAAGTCTAATTCGACTTTGTTCCAGGTCTCCTTTGGCCAAAGCCGACGGGTGAAGCTGATCTTGGCAACTTCTTGTCCAAAATAAACGTCAACAACATCGAAGTCAAAGTCCTCAACGAAGGAAGGTCCGCTAACCTGTTGAAGGCTGCTGGAGAAGTAAGAATTAAAAATCCATTAAGTATAATAAAATTACCCCAATATTATGTTGATAAGATATCGCTCCTGAGGGGCATCTAAATCGGATGCTCGAACGCGACGTAGCTAGGTACTATAACTTACTTAAAGGTTATTAAAGATTTGCCTGGAGCAGAAGACGTCTAGAACGACTTCTAGCGCTTAATTTGCATACTTAAGTATAAGTACTTGCTTTGGTAGGTACAATGACTGTAAAATATTTTTTGGTAAGTATATAAGTGTGTCTTTTCCGTGTTTTACACGTTTTGCTGTCCATAAAGTTATGTCTAGATTTTAATTAACCTACTACCTAATATACCTACATAATTAGATATAATTTGAGTTCCGAATGAATGGTGTTCTTAAACAGAATATTGATTTTACAGCGATTCAAGTCTACGGTGACACAGTCGGTTCCGAAGGGCATAACACCGAAGGCGTCAGGGAAAACCCTGACCGTGCATTTGGACAACAAAACACCGGATTTGAGTGGTGAGCTTTATTTTATTTACTTACTTACAAACTTATCGATTTTACCAAAAAGATAAACAAATATTAAATGACTTTGATAATAAATGTTGTCTGTCTACCTATTACTATAAAATTACGTGAATTGATCGTGTTTATTTATAATGTCTACTTAGGTAGGTAGGCACATTACCCAAAGCACAGAATAATAAACTAGCCCAAAGTAACCCCTATAAAAACCCGCGTGGAGGTGCCATTTTGACCATTTGCAACATTTACGGACCCTAATCTTTTTTTAATTGTCATATGAAAATAATTTATTGATTTAGGGTTTTGAAATGTATTTAGGAGCAGGTAGTTATCCCACATCCAAGGTTTTCGATGAATACCTAAGTAAGATAATGATCAACAATATAGGTCCTACTGATCTCAAACAAGGTTCTTCACGTTTAGAACTCCACAAACATTTCGAGGCGAAGAATATCTACCTATCTCAGTATCAATCTGGTTTTAATTCAATTATGAATGCTACCGTATCAAATCAAAAACCTTGTAGGTAGGTAGGTGTACCTACCTACCTATTGTGTCTAGTATAAATTTCTTTTGAACACCTAAAAATATATGTCTAAGAGCGTTTCCACATTATCCGATCCGATATCGGTGTCGGACGCCGATCCGATATCGGGGTAAGTAAAATGTATGAAATATGTACCTGTCTTTCATATTGTACGGCCCGATATCGGATATCGGAGCCGGCACCGATATGCTGGCGGCACCATCGGACGCCCGTGAGCCGTCGGACGATAATGTTTGTATGTGTGCTATACGTGTATCTAAATTGTCTCTTGTGTGCGTAGAGCCCGATGCGCGGCGGCCATTTTGAGCTTGTTTACTAGTTAGGTTGTCATCATGGCGTCGTCAATGGCAAATAAAGTTTTCTATTATAGTCTGCCATGATGACCTGCCTGCACTAAGCTATCGAGCAAATGGCCGTATCGGAACGATTTTGTCGGAAATATGTGAAAATAGCACCGGTGTCGGCTATCGGATGTCGGCTATCGTCGTCCGACACCGATATCGGATCGGATAATCTGGAAACGCTCTTACAGTCGTCTACAAAAGTCGCAATTACCTACTTTTATTTTTGTTTGACTATTTTTATTTATTGCATTAATTTTCCTAACTTATTTTTTAATTATTGTCCTGGTAATCTACTAAGTATTTTGATTCTTTATTCTTCTTGAATGTTCAACCCTTTTTGTTTTTCTACGCATAATTTTAATATTCTCATGGATGTCAGACCTACCTACATCTGCTACATATCGACAACCTGCCTTTTGCCGATAGCCTAATATAAAATTCAATAATGAACTTACCTATAAATTATGGTTAGCATCGGACTCCGAATTGAGTTGAGTTCATTATCCTTCTCAGAGATGACATAAGATCCACAGATAACGTTGTTTGCTCACAAACTAGTTGCTGCGCTAGCACTCCTATAGCCATTGGATATTATTTCTATAAGTAGGTAGGTAGTAGGTATAGGTATATTTAGATACAAAACGTTGGTACCTACCAGACGATGAAGTTAAAACATTTCTTCTAGTAGGATTTCAGATGAATAAATAAACTTTTCGCACTATTATCTCATTACGGCGTAAATTTTTTATAGTTTCTAATGATTGAGTGAGGGAGTTATGGCGTGGTAAAATGACGTTTTTAATTTCACACTTGATAAGCAATCAAGTGTGAAAATTAAAAACGTCATTGTACCATGCAAGCCACATGGGCCGCAGACTGAAGACTCAATTTTATCCGTACTATAGCCATTTATTACTACTAGGTAATAATGAAGAACCTATTTTGATATGCGTTAAGGTACCTATACCTACCCACGTACCAATATGTATTTCATACGTAATTATCGTTAGTTTTGCGGTGAAGGAAAACATCGTGAGGAAACCAACATGCTCGAGAATAATTTCTGAGGTATGTTGTCCACCAATCCGGACCGGGTTCCCGTGGTGGATTACGGCATAATCTTCTCACGAAAGTGAGGGGATGCCTTTGCCTAGCTGGGGCCATACAGTAGGGTGGAGCGGTCATGTATGGAGATTTTTTATTTTTGTAATTTCGTTTACCCTGGGTGTGCAATAGTTGCTCTATTATATGCTTATCATCATTCTTAAATATAGATAAAAAATATTAAGGTTTAGTACTGCCCCAAAGCCCTTAAAGTTTTGTAAATATTTGAAAATTTGCAGATTTTTCCACTTATTACTTTTACCATTTAAAATAACTTACAATGAAATAAAATCACATCATAGCTTAAACTAAAGAACAGGCTGTCATCTAGCTATTTTTCTCAGTATTTTTCAATACTTTCTCTCCCCTCACTCTTCTATTAAAGAGTGGCGCGTGCCGCGAAAACGACAGTCCAAATATCGACACCACCGTAAGGTCTCCCTGCATTGTTTTGATAAGTTTGGTTAAAGAAGAAGGTTCAGAATACTTTAAACACATCGCCATAAATGCAGTCGCATACATTATGCCACAAGATATATTCCTGTTTTACTCCAAAAGTCTATCGATCGATCATATAAATTTAGTGACTGTTGGTTGCGATGGAAGAAAAGGTGGAAGTCTTTCACATGTTGGAGCTACAGTTTGCGAAGACCATTGCAGTAGCTGATGTAGCAGTTACATGCCCATGAACTTAATATGCGTCTCCATTTTGGTTATCTTGAAGAAAATGTATGATGTTCGGTCGTAAAAAAAAATCTTGCCCGCATGCAGTACTAAAGCTCAGAATAATTGTGAAGATGTCCCGGTCGCTAACTTCCAACATATCGGTAAAACTCTGCCACTGATCACGAATACTAAGCAAGACTTAAATACAGGTCAATTGTATTTTAAAAGAGACGTGTGATGCCATAAATTCGGGAGAAAGTAATAAACGTTTGACAACAAGAAACACCGCCTAAATTTGTGCACTTATGATGGGTTATGACATCAATTAATGGTATTTTGTCCAGCTTCATGTCGTATCTGAATCACTACATGAGAGACTTGTGACATCGCAACTTTCATCACAGATTAAAGGATACCAGTATAGTTTCATCTTGAAAGTACTGGCCCCAATCTGGTGTCAAATTCAGACTGAACCATCGAGCTTTCATGGCCCTAGACAGAAAGCTGCCGTGTACGTTTATTCATTGAATTTGTTAGTTAGGACATGTGGAAAACATTATTAATTGCAATCTTAAGAGACGACAGACAACAACGTTATAGAATAACACTAGAAACGAGAAAATCTGAACAGAGAGAACGTCGGATCGTGTTTTCAAAATGAAAGGATTCAATTTTGAAGAATCAGAGTATTACTATATGATAAGCTGGACCACAGCAACTAATCTACCCCTAACACAAACATTAAGACACACAGACTATTATCACAGTGTAGTGTGCTATTATGCAAGCAATTAAAGAACCAAATTTACTAATTGGAACTGAAATATTAGAAAAATATGTCAAGTATCCTTGCCACACGCAATCAACGCAGAGATGTATCAAAATTATGACAAAAGCATCAGTTGCTGTTTGTGTTGCCTTTAGACGAGATGAACTTATAAAAACTGTCTGAAATCTCTCAAAATTATGCCCAAATTCAATAACAATAAAATATAAACGCTGAATAAATAGTGAGTATTTTTTTGTATTGTGTCGTTTTTGTGATAATTATTTTGACACCTTGTTTTAATGATTTCGTCCTAATTTATCGCATATATTGTCATAATGTTATCTAAATACTACTTATAATTAATAAAAGTTAGAAATATCTACACTTATATTTTTTTAGGTCAGTTTAACGCACTCCATGTTTTTGCAATAATTTTGAAACTTTGACCCCCTTGGGGCAGTACTTACAATACTGTAATTATTTTTTAATTATTTTATTCCGTAATGGCTATTTCCATAGCAACTATTCCATACCCAGGCATTTCAGATTTCTCAAAAAAATAAAATCGCTCCACCCTACCATACAGGCTGAATTATTTATTTATAAGGTAGCTACGTACGCACATGGGAGTTCTTATATTGGTCCTGATTATATTTTCCTTGACATAATGGCTCAATACGCAAAAAGCTAAAAGGAGGTGGGTAGTTCGCAAATGGCTACTGTTTCCGAAACTTAAAAACATGTGTCTCTAGGTGAGCGCATTACAAAATCTAAATGCGGTGGCAGGCGTCATGCTAATTTAGCGACTACGCGAAGACGCGACGTGGCCGACGTTCTTTTCTAATGATTATAGTACCTATATGTACGTACTTTATTATTTGTTTCTTGCTTCCAGAATTTTCCCTACAGATGGACGAGAGCTACAGCATAAGGGTGTCAGCTTCGAACGATAGAATCAACGCGACCGTCGCCGGTAACACATTCTTCGGAGTGAGGCACGGCCTGGAGTCACTCTCACAGCTGATTGTGTATGATGATATCAGGAATCATGTTCTGGTAAGTGAATCTAGACTAGAGGTGTATAAGTAGGTACAATTTCTAATGTCCGTAAGGATTGAGGAGCCATTTTTGAAAAATTAATAATTTCTAAATGGAATATCACGCAGTTTAAATGTAGGTGTGTCAATAAAATTTGTACCCTAAAGCAGATTTTAGTAGATTTTATGCATAAAAAGTTCTGTTACTGTAAAGGTGGCACCTCAATTCAGCAAATCAGGATTGAGGTGCCATTTTTCAAGTGAATAGAACTGGTTAAGTTATGGATGAATATTTCTGAAAACGCAATATCTTTACGGACGTGCTGTATATTGGTTGCCACCAAACTCTGGGGCTTGAACGGCTTCAATTTAAAAAGATATATAACATTCAAAGTGGCGCCAAAATCTATAAAAAATCGATTTTAATTTTTTTATTTTTCATTGATATAACTAGTCAATTTACAAAATAAACTTAATGGAAAATTTGTAGATAGTTGGCTGAAGTTGTAGCCAGAGAATGATGTAATAAAACCAAGTGGTTTTTTTTGCTGCGACTAATTTTATGTGGCTCCTCAATCCTTACGGTCTGGAAATAATATTTCGCTATAACTACGTGACAACAAAACGAAATCGAACGATGAATATCCCAAAAAATTGTAGATATGCGTACCTTAATATTCATATATAATTTAATCACTCTACGTATCCTATATTGGACAAAACACACAATTTTTTACTTTGTCATACAAATTTCACTGCGGTGACCATAATATTCAAGAAAAAAATAGGACACTTAAAAAAAAAGTGTGTGCGTGTAACCTTTACGCGCGATTGAAGTAAAACTTTTTTGGCGTTGACGGAAGTAACGCTTACTATAGTCTGTGTAGTTTGCTATTTAAAAAGGTTACATTGACACTACATTGACACGTCAAATTCGCATCATTTCTATATGAAGTGTATTTTTATCCTACTAATATTATAAACGCGAAAGTTTGTAATTATGGATGAATGTTTGTTACTCTTTCACGCAAAAACTACTGAATGGATTTTGATGAAACTTACACAATACTATAATATATAGTATAGCACACACGCACGCACGCACACACAATAATATAGCTTACATAATACCAGAATAACACATGGACTACAATTCATAAAGATATATCGTATATTATCCAAACGCGAGTGAAACCGCGGGGCGCAGCTAGTGATGCAATAATTATATAATCGGTCACCCCCTTAGGGGTTGAATTTTCAAAAATCCTTTCTTATTGCACGCCTACGACACATACAAAATATTTGTGAAAATTTTCATGGTTCTAGGCCCAGTGGTTTCAGCTGTGCGTTAGTCGATCAGTCAGTCAGTCAGTTTTGGTTTTTATACGAGCCCCGATGCAAAATTGTTCGTCTAGTGTGAAATTTTCTCTGTGAGATTTCTTCTAACTTCATTATTTTTGTATATCAATATAAAATATTAAGCTGTTCTACTATCACATGTCGCGTCACTTATGCCATTTTAAATTATGAACCTATTAACTATTTTAGCTTATAAAATTTATACATATCCTGTCTTAAATTCGAAGAAGTTATAAGCAAAACAGTTCGTCTAATTGTTAATCGATGCAAAAGAGTTCGCCGAGTGTCGGTGAGTTAAATAAGATTATTCCTTCTTTGCACAATTATGTTGCATAATTTAGATTTGTAAAAGTAATTCTGTGTCATTCGTCAAGTGAGACGGTATAAATTCTGAAAATTTCAGTATTTTTCATTAGTTTTTAAATAACAATGGGTTGTGGCAAACCCGTCTGTGAAGAGCTTCGAAAGCGAATAGTTTGTGGGGTCGATGCTGGCAAATCAAGTTACCAAATATCTAAAGACTTGATACTTCCCAGGTCTACAGTTCAATCTATCATTCAGCACTATAAAAAGAATAGAACGACTTCTTGTTTGAAGAAAACTGGTCGACCACACATCACAAGTGCAACAGAAAACAGAACCCTGAAGTAAATTAACAAAAATAATTGTCGTGCTCGAGCTGGAGAACTCAGGGTGCAATGGAAGGACATGATTCACAAAGACGTCTCAGTTGATACTTGCAAAAGAGTCCTAAAAAGAATGGGTTACGGATTTTACACCGCTAAGGAGAAACCACTGTTGACTGCTGTACAAAATAAAAAGAGGTTGAAGTTTGCTCGTGATCATTTAAATTGTACTTCCGATCAGTGGCGTAGTATCATTTGGAGTGACGAGTCCAAATTTGAAGTGACATTCGGCGATGAGAGGAAGAAAGTGATTCGGAACAAAAATGAGGCATTTCATACTGATTGTCTCAAACGCAAAGTGAAGTTTCCGGCGTCTCTTATGATATGGGGCTGCATGTCTGCACAAGGTGTTGGTGGTATGCAGTTTTTGGATGGTTCTAGCAATGCTGCAAGGTATCAAAACCTTTTGCAAGATAATTTACTGCCCTCTATTCCGTCACTTAAGCATCAAGATTCCTTCATTTTTCAACAGGATGGTGCTTCCTGCCATACAGCAAGGACAACAAAGACGTGGCTACTGGCGAATAGCATCCCTACAATCGAATGGCCATCTAACAGCCCGGACTTGTCACCGAATAAAACCCTATGGTGGAAAAACAAAAAAGTTCTCCGTAAAAATCCATCAAGATCGAAGAGCAACTTAAAGGCTAAACTCTTGGCTGTCTGGGAGTCAATTACGCCTGAGGAGTGTGCAGCGTTGGTTGCAACCATGCCTCTTCGTATTAAAGCTGTCATTGAGAGCAAAGGCGACACAACTAAGTGGTAGACGAACAATTTTGCGTGAGTGACAAGGGTAGACGAATACTTTTGCGTTATGTTTTTTAGAATAATTTTAATTTTTTTTATGTTAAGTAAAGTCATGAAAGAATTTTAGTTATGTTAAAATAAACTTTAAAATGTTCCTCAAATTGTGGTTTACTTTTTATTAAACGTTCTTAATTATTTTATCAATATTTACTTTCTATATTTTTCGCTTTGCACTTCTTTCCATACTAGACGAACTATTTTGCATCGGGGCTCGTATAATAAATAGATTTACAAATTTATTTTACGTGCGTAAATAGTACATAAGTTTTCACATCTCATGCTCAAAAACTGTGTCATATTATTATTATTTGCTCAGCTTAGCGGACCTAAACGTGGTTGTTAGGCCCTAGAGAGTGAGAGTAGTTTAATATTTTTTGGAATGTATGGAAGGAAATAGGGAAGACCTTTGCCCAGCAGTGGAACAATATAGATACAAAAAATTTAAATTTTTTATTTTCTGTTTTTATAATATGAAAATAAAAAATAATAATAAAAGTAGCTACACCTTCGGGAAAGAGGCGTAATAATATGATGTGTGCATGTATGTTAAATGTGATGTCGTTACATAGGTACTTATGGTGCTTCATTCATTTAAAATTAAATTAATTACTATAAAGTATCAAAATTGATCCGTTATGCCATGAGGGCTACCAGTTCATCAATACACATTACACATGCGATAGTGGCACTGCTATTAATTTAATTTTCTACTATATTTTACCAAGCTGTAGGTACGTATAACCCTAACAACCACAGGAGAGAATTGCATACTATGACACCATGTTTTGCCGTTAGCATTCCAGATAAGTAGGTACTTACCTACTTACCTTCTCCTCTTGTGTAACCCAGGCTAATGGTTTGTACAAGTGCTATATTTGCTGATAGGTAGGTATATAATATTAACATTAAATATAATAATATTAAATTACACACGCTCGGGTATAGGCATAGGTAATAATATAATACACCAAAAAACTAATCAGTAGGAAGGTACATTCATGTTTTCACCCAAGTTTCATGTTGGGTTATAGTGTAAATTTAGATTAGGTATTACCTACCTAATTGAAACTACTTATGTATACCTCCCTATCTTATATCTTTAAATGAGCAATTCTTGTATATATATATATTATATACAGGGTGTATCGGCAAGGTGTAGTAATATTGAAATGTGGGTATGTGTACCTGGTGATGAATCATTTGCCAGGGTACTAAAACCTGAAATCGATAATCGATTTTTTCACTCAAATTGACAAAATAACTAAATATTACAACCCTAACATGATACGGATGACGTCACGTTACGCCGGTCACACAACGCTTGCGCGATGCAGGATTTCTTAGAAACGGCCCTGGCGCCATCTAGTAATTTTTGGTGGAACTTTTACCACAACTTTACTTCTACACCTAGTTTTGTTTGAGTAATGCCGCCGGCTAGAGGTGTACAGTCTTACCCAACTTATATGGTGCGTCGTGAATCTTCGTTCGCGCAGAAAATAAAGTATGGTCCGAAGATTAACGAAAGAATGCTTAACACTTACAATCAACCTAAGATCACTATTATAAGGTTCATAATACACTGCAGCTGTTAGTTCCATCTCACTCATGCCACGCGGCGATCGCTAAGATGGCGGGGCGGCTGCCGACCAATAGCGGTCAATAGCATGTCCCGCGCTTTGAAAATTCATCTTCTGCGCAGGTAGAACTGCGATGTGCAACAGCTGCAGTGTATTATGAACCTTATAATAGTGATCTTAGGTTGATTGTAAGTGTTAAGCATTCTTTCGTTAATCTTCGGACCATACTTTCTTTTCTGCGCGAACGAAGATTCACGACGCACCATATAAGTTGGGTAAGACTATACATGTTAGCCTATGCCTCAAGTTCACTGACATTGCCCAGGATAACTAGGGTTGAACGATGGTTAGTTTTGCAGTAAACTTTGACGTGTATTAATTCATTACCGTAACTACTTACAGATTTATAGTACCTCCAGACTACTTCGAAATATGTATGTGTATGCGTAGGTTCAGTATTACTACACCTTGCTGTTACACCTTGTATATATATTATATATAATTGGAATCTCGGAATCGGCTCCAACGATTTTCATGAAATTCAGTATATAGGGGGTTTCGGGGACGATACATCGATCTAGCTAGGAATCATTTGTTTTTTTCCATGTTTTTTTTAATGATTTTTTCTTTAAATAACCAGTTCATATTTTTTTATTATTCTATCGGTAAGATCGAAAAATAATATTTATATTTCATCATTTTATTAGTAATTCGTACATAAATATAATTTCCTAAAAACACAATTTATAAAAAAAAAAGTAGGTACCGAGCAAAGCTCGGTCATCCAGATATTATATTATTAAACGAGCTGTTTACACTGGCTGACTGCACTAACAGTGCGGGTCCAACACAAAAAAGCGTAAGTAGTTCTTGGATTCCATATCCCTGGTTACATACTTAAATTATGGTCACCGCTTAAGAAAATTTGTATGAGAAAGTAAAAAATTGTGTGTTTTGTCCAATATAGGATACGTAGCGTGATTAAATTATATATGAATATTAAGGTACGCATATCTACAATTTTTTGGGATATTCATCGTTCGATTTCGTTTTGTTGTCACGTAGTTATAGCGAAATATTATTTCCAGACCGTAAGGATTGAGGAGCCACATAAAATTAGTCGCAGCAAAAAAACCACTTGGTTTTATTACTTCATTCTCTGGCTACAATTTCAGCCAACTATCTACAAATTTTCCATTAAGTTTATTTTGTAAATTGACTAGTTATATCAATGTAAAATAAAAAAATTAAAATCGATTTTTTATAGATTTTGGCGCCACTTTGAATGTTATTATATCTTTTTAAATTGAATCCGTTCAAGCCCCAGAGTTTGGTGGCAACCAATATACAGCACGTCCGTAAAGATATTGCGTTTTCAGAAATATTCATCCATAACTTAACCAGTTCTATTCACTTGAAAAATGGCACCTCAATCCTGATTTGCTGAATTGAGGTGCCACCTTTACAGTAACAGAACTTTTTATGCATAAAATCTACTAAAATCTGCTTTAGGGTGCAAATTTTATTGACACACCTACATTTAAACTACGTGATATTCCATTTAGAAATTGTTAATTTTTCAAAAGTGGCTCGTCAATCCTTACGGACATCAATTTCTATCATATAATCATAACAAGCTTGATCTTTTTCCGAAGTCAGTGGGAAATAGCGGACTAATTTTTACTAAGTACTTAGGTAGGTATCTACATTTCTGCAACGGCCTGTACCTATAGGTACCTTTCGCACCGATAACATTAAAAATATAAGTAGTCAGCTTTGTTTTTGGCATATAATTTATAATAAACAAGTATAACGTGTAGGCAAATCTACCTATAATCCAAATATTATTAGTCTATTACTAACGAATTAACGATTGCCCGCGATAGATCGGTGGGAGAGTCGAGGCCCGTGTGAATAAAGAATAACGATAAAATGAATAACGCAATTAATTAACCTCAATATTTTGTTGGTTAACAATGTGATCCATTAGACAATAATTATAACGAACACAATGTAGGTATCTACTTAGTTGTAACTAACGATCCTCTTCATTTAGATTTGCTTGGCGTCTGCATATATATAACCGTTACGTACTTGACTATACCTACATTCAATAAATACCTAAATAATAGTCCTCACTGAAGTGTGGGTACCTATAGTGTAGTGTGCTACCATAATTATAATTTTAATATAAACTAATTAATTGACTAAGCTATGGCTGTAGTATATCACTAGGTATATAATTATAGCACTTACGTAGATGTGTATAACTATATCTCGTTAACAAAATGCATAACTAGGTACCTACCTACCTACTTGTTATTTCAAAGAGACCATGAACTTATCAGCCACTAGACAATAGCTTGTCAAAACTTTCAATTTACTATTCCATTTGCGCATGGTAGGTAGTTATGCCATGTTTAGTGACGTTTGTCATCGACTGTACGAGTGTTTGTACCGGCTAAACAAGGCATTACCATTATACGGTTAGCAGTTTCTGATGTCGCTTACCAGACCTGTTTGCGTTTCAAATAATAAACAGCCGGTGTGCGAGATCATTGCTCTGCATATTTGCATAATGAATTCAGGATCATCGGATCGGATACCTACCACACGGTTCAAATTTATAATTATAGCTTAACCTGTTTTCTCAGGTCTTTGTACTTACTCGATTTCTAAGGATACCTACAATTTTATTTAAATACAGGGTAGAGGCACCGGGGACCTTATATTTCTTTATGTTCCCTGTGAGAATCAGGTTAGTAGCAGTCTCTGTTACAGTAAACTGGCTATTAATAGCTGGTCATCGTTGAATGAATATGCGATCTAGGTATGTAATATACCTACCTATTTATTTAATAAAACTTCTACTTATTCCCGAAATGTAGGTAGCTGTTTAAAAACATGCATGACGTGTTTGCCATCAAATAAATTTATCAACCGGCGAAAAATAGATGTTATTGTTGATTGTGATATTTGCAATAAATTAAGTAAATAATATGGCTTTGGTAAAAATCTGTGAGATGGTAGGTAGGTAACATAATGAAACAAGTCTTTTTGTGATCCTTTGTACCTAAAATGAACTGACGACGATCACGGAGATAATAACCTAAGCCCCTGTCCGATTCCTTAAAATATAATTATTCGAAGTTCCAAAATTCTTGGTTGTTTTGCTTGTGTCTTGTTTATTGGGGTAACATTATAATTGCGTCTGTATGTAGGTAGTCAAGCTTCCCCTTTGGGAAATGGATTTTTTATAACTAAAAATAAAAGATGAAATACGTCTAGCCGATTTCGAGGCCCGATTTATTCTGATTAAATTTAAGTTACAAAAACAGCAGGATACATTTTAATAGTTACATTAAGTACAAAAGAGCACTGTTCAACGACGACGCACAGTCAGCGAAACAGTTACTAACACTAAGTTGCTTTCATAAAGCTATAATATAAAAGAGTACTGTCTGGCGACGAATTCGAGTCAGCCGAGCAGTTGTTTACATTTAACCGACGACGGTGTGGAAGGTTGCATAACGCCTCCCTCCTTAAGAAGGAAATTATCGTTGCGTTCATTTTAAATAACGTTACGATAATTTTCTAAACTAAATAAAAGGACCTTATTATAACACAATACATGACAAAAACTAAGAACTAAGTAAACATCAAATTACGTCTAAAACTTCACTGAAGTTAGAGTCTGGTTTTCTCAAAACAGTAGTTATCATTCACCTTCACTGTACTTTAACGTATAGGGCTTATTACTTCACTTTGTCTCACTTTATTCGTGTCCAGAAGTATATAACCAGTAAGCGTGTACCTACTGGATAGGGGCACATTCCTATATTTTAGTACTCGCGTTGAACCAAGGCAGGTCGTCGACAGGGATCGACTATACAAGGCCGATATCGGTGTTAGCACGACGATGTCCAGTTCGAATGCTATGGATTTCGAAGTCTCATGGCTTGCTGAAGGTCAAGTTGTAGGTCCCGATGACTGAATGCCTATAGTCACCCCAGCGTCACTATTATTATGTGGTGCCGTTGATTTCAATTTTGTGTTTAAAATTGAGCTTGTCATAGTTATACTTTGGACTCGAACACTGCGGATGTCGATCAGCGTTGCACGCAGCAAGTTTGTGAGGTTGTGATCGAACCTGGTGAGTTGGTCGATGCAGGAGGCTCAGGATAGAGCGCGGTGCAGGGCGGTATTTGAAGCCCTGGCGCGATGGTCTTCGGCGTAGAGGCAGTAGTCTCCGGCGGCGACGGGTCGACATGGTTTATCAATCGGTAGGTATTTCATCCTTTTTGCCATAAGGTACATTGGTAAGGGGTATTAAGGAATAATGGTTTTAATTATTTTTTTTTTTCGATAAGTGTTAATTATCTCTCATTTAAACGTAATCTGGTTATGCTTAATGTAAGACACAATGATACCGGTTTATTCCATCGTTAGTAAAAATAATTGGAATGTAACATTAATAAAAGTTTGAAATAAGTAAGTCATCTTATTTTCTTACGTCAGCATGTCTCATATTTTCGGTGATACCTTTGACGGGTTAATGATACGTATCTTAAATCATAGTTGCGAGACAAATAATAAATACTTGTAAGTATGTACTCGTATTTGGAATGCACATTTTGAAGTTCCTAAGTCACGAGAATATGATCCGTTTCGTTTATTAAATTGTTAAATTCATCATTGGTAACTATAATAATTATGAAAGTATTACAAACATTGAAATCGTGTATGAACAATCAGATTTTTTTTTTTCTCTTATTAATAGTGTATAATGATCTGTTTGAATAAACATGGCCTGTTTAACTGGAAGAATGCCTGTATTTCCCTCAAAGGATCGCAGATGAAGGGCCAGCCCCGGCATCTCTACCGTCAGAACTCTGTACTAGCGGAGGGCGTTTGATATTTTTTATTGGAACCTTTGTTAAACGTTCTCTTACTTTTATTGGCACTACATTTTTTTCCGTTTGACCAATAACCTTTGCTTTAATATATCGGGGCTTATCTTTACTTATCCTCTTATTAACGTCCTTGGCAAAAATAGTATTTCCTTCTGGAAAGTCTATTTTCTTCTCGCCACCTTTCTTCTCTCTAATCTTTTCTTTGTTTCCTATCATCTTATCTGCCAATAGTTTGTATAAGAATTTTGTTCGATTAGCATGATCTTTTACTAACTGTTGCATATATTGTTTTTCTGCATCTATACCAAATGGACTGCCCGAGTCAGTATGACCGAACACTGTTTCGAATGGTGTCAGTCCTGTGACTGAATGGATGGAATGGTTGTACGCCATTATTGAATACGTCATGACAGATGCAGCATCTGTACATTTTTTTTCATATTTAGCGCACCTATAGACTTCACTGATAGTTGAATGCAATCTTTCTATTAAACCCATTGAGTTCGGATTATTAGGCGTACCAATATGAAGATCTATTTTATGTAAACCTACAAACTCTTTCATCAATTCGTTATTGAACTCAGATCCTGGATCTGAACTGATCCTTTTAGGGACGCCGTAGAACGAAAAGTATTTCATAAGACCTCGAACTACTTCGGGAGTGGATCTATTCGAAATTGGAATGGCTTGGCCTAATTTACTGAAGGCATCTATGACTGTTAAGAAATATTGTCCTTCAATTTGAAAAAGATCGATGAATAGTTCTTGAAAAGGGGCATCTTGAGTTTGGGTTAACTGTAGGACAGGTTTAATAGGCTTTCTATCATATTTCATTTGACGACATACTTCACAAGCGTTAATTATTGCTGCTATGGTTTCCTGCATGTTGTTCCAAAAGTAAGTTCTTCGTATGCTAGTTAATGTTTCCTTGACTCCCCTATGGCACGTTTTTCCATTATGGTACTTCATGACTATGGCTCTCTGTTCTTCTTCATCTTCCACATATACAACACGCTCAGTACATTCGATTAACTGTACCGTTCCTTTTCTGAATATTTCCTTCACTATCCGGCTAAACTGACGACGGTGTTCTTCGTGCTCGAAATATATGAAATATTTCAGTTTTGGCCTGATATACTCTTTCAAAAATGTATTTATCAAATCTGGGCGGTCTATGGGCAAAAACACTTTTAAAACCTTCTGTTTTGCGTGGGAAATGTCTTGAACTTGTATGTCATTTTTAAGCCAAGTAAATACAAGGATTTGATTGGGTTTAGTGTCCACTGCTTCTTTTAAAATTGGTATGTCAGTTATGTCTACGTCCATAGCTGAATGTATAGTTTCGTCCTTTGAAGTCTCTAATGGTTCTCTGATAGGATGTTCAGGATTATTATCCACACTTAAGATCGACAATGTGTCAGAGATATTACTTGCTGTCATTGTAGCGCTGGAATCCGATACTGTGATAGTCGAAGAGTCATTACTTGGTTCTTTCCTGTCAGAGGTCAGTCTTACAATGTCATTTACTACGTCTTGGTCTAGTGGTTTTCTAAGTCTTTCTTCTTTACTGTCAATGTTAACCTTCATCGATTGTCCTTCGTCTTCAGTCTCAGAAAGGGCATTGACCTTTATCCTTGACAACGCGTCCGCGTTAGTGTTTTGCTTACCCTTTTTGTAAACGATGTCGTAGTCAAAGTCTAATAGTCTTAACCTCCAACGGGTAAGTTTACTACTGGAGTCTTGTTGCGCTTCAAGCCATGATAAGGGCATGTGGTCAGTATAAATCGTAAATTTACGACCGTATAGGTACGGACGAAAATGTTTAACGGCCCAAATAATGGCTAAACATTCACGCTCTATAGTGCTGTAACGTGATTCGGTGTCACTTAAGGTGCGACTAGCGTATGCGATTGGTTGATCGCTACCTATTGGTCCTTGAGATAGCACTGCGCCCAGAGCGACGTTAGAAGCGTCTGTCGTCAGTACGAATGTTTTGTCAAAGTCAGGGTACTGTAAAAGTGGTGCGTTTGTCAGGAGTTCTTTACATTTGTTGAATGCGTCAATATAATTTTGGTCAGTAACTATTTTATTACGCTTTTTGAGGCAAGCTGTTAACGGTTTTGTCACTTGTGCAAAATCTTTGATGAAGCGTCTATAATAACCAATGAGCCCGAGGAAACTCTTTATTTCAGTTGTTGTTTTTGGTAAGGGGTAGTTTAATACTGCTGCAACTTTGTCGTCATTGGGTTTGAGCCCGTCTTTAGTTATGGTGTGCCCTAGGTAAAGAACCTCTTTTCTTAAGAATTCGGACTTATCAAGTTGTATTTTTAAGTTGGTCGTTCTCAGCCTGTCAAATATAATACGTAATTTGTCAATATGTTCCTCTAAGCTTGAAGAGAATACGATGACGTCATCCAAATATACCATGCAATGTATTCCGTGTAACCCTCTGAGAACATTGTCCATGGCTCGTTGAAATGTTGCTGGTGCTGTCTTAAGTCCAAACGGCATTCTCAAAAATTCGTAATGGCCATTTTGAACGGTGAAGGCGGTCTTCTTTCTGTCCTGCTTTTCAACCTCTATTTGATGGTATCCGCTTGCTAAATCAAGTGTGCTGAAGTATGAACTCTTTCCTAATTTGTCAAACAAGTCGTTAATATTCGGAAGAGGGTATCGGTCGTCAACTGTGATGTCATTCAATCGTCTAAAGTCTATGACCATTCGCCATTTGCATTCTCCGGACGCATCCATCTTCTTTGGAACCAGGTGCACTGGTGCGTTCCACGGAGAGTGAGACTCTTGGATGACGTTGTCGTTTAAAAGTTTTTCTACCTGCCGGTTAATTTCGTCTATCTGTGCAGGGGCTTGTCTATAGGGTCTGATAAAAATTGGGTCGTCGTTATTAGTACGGATCTTGTGTTTGACCTGATTTGTAAAACTCAAAGGGATTTGGTCACAGTAAAAAATGTCTTTATATTCATGGCAAAGCCTCAGTATTCGGTCTCGTTCTTCGTTATTTGTATGGTTGAGCCTAAGCTTTTGTAAATTATCTTCTAATAATTTGTCTGTTTCTATAACAGTTGTATTTGCTGTATAGTTTAATTCACAATCAGGCGTATCAAATTTAGTAACTGTGAAAGGTTGCGTTATTTTTAAGGTCATAGGTTGTTCTAAGGTGTTCTGAATAATTGTTGTTGCATATCCGTTTGTACAATTGACCAATGCACTAGGCATTCGCACACCCGATTTAAATTCCTGATAATCAAGAATTGCTTCACCTGAGTGTTGATCTGTCGGAATCTTAACACGAAGTTCGCATCGTGGTGGCAGTTCGATGATGTAATTTAAATTGTTCACAATCGGAATACAAGTTGTTTTAGTTCTCAATGTCAAGGCCTTAAGGTCGATGATCGCTTCCAATTGTTTAAGTAAGTCGTTACCTATTAGTCCTTCATATCGTTGGTCGACGTCATATAAGTAGAACTTGTGGTAGTCATTACTATTAAATGTGGGTAGCAAGGGGATTTCTATAACCTCGCTATGCTGACTACTTGCGTGAGTGCTCACCACTTGGAATGGCTCATACTTAATATATGCTGAGAAATAATGATAAGCTACTCGTGGACTAATAAACGAACGAGTGCTTCCTGTGTCTATCATAAGTTTAGCATTGATTTCCGGTATATAAATGAACGGTAACTTTAAGTTGGGGTCACAGTTTACTTCTATGATTTGTGGTTTTTGAACGAGGCTTGTATCTGAAATTTTTTTTGTTTCAGTCTGGGGTACGCCACTCTCACCCGAAATGTTACCTCCGTCATACAATGAGTGTGTGTCCGGAGTGGGTGTCCACTCTACGTCATTGATAGGGTATACGTCATTAGTGTCATATTCATAGTCACATTCATAGTCTTGTACGTCGTGATTTTCCAGGGTGAGCTCATTCAACCTAAATCCTTGTTGAGGTACCTGTGCTGGTGCCCTTGGAGGCAATGTCCTCATAGATACGTCGGTCGACTGAAATTGAGGCCTTTGGACCTGGGGTGGCTTGTAACCAAATTGTTGTGGGTTCATACCGATAGTTTGTTGAGGGTTATTATTGAATTGAGGCGGCCTATATCCGAACTGTGGTGGCCTGTATCCAAATTGAGGTGGCTTGGAACCAAGCGGTTGTGCAGGGCTATATGGAGGGCGATAGCCTAACTGCGGGGGACGGTTGTCTAATTGAGGCCTGAAACCCAGATGTTTTTGTTGTGGCACAAAATGTTTATAACCGATTTGAGGTTGTGAATTCGCTGCCGACGTCATTTGTTGGGTGTTCCCAAATTGAAACCCTAGGCCAGGGCTAACGAGTTGTCTTGAAATGGAAGAGTTATTGCCGTGAATCCTATTTCGCATCATATATTGTTCGTGGAAATTCACCTCTTCAAGCACTACGCTTAAGGCGTCTTCTAACGTGGCAGGAGATTTAAGGCGAACAACGCGAACCATATTCTCAGGCAAATTGAACAGGAACACATTTAATGCGGTGTTGTTATAGATGGAAATTTTCGCGCGTTTGAGATCAGTATCATTTAATAAATTTACCTTTGAGATAAGAAGCGAACGAATATTTTGAATTCTATTGCAAAAGTCTAAATGTGACTCTCCCGACTTTATTTTACAAGACTCCAACTCTATATTTATGCATGCCTCGCTTCGCGGATCACCAAAATGTCGTTGTAAAAGCTCCTTTAGAGCAGGCCAGTTCAAAATGTCCTCTCTTTCTGATAATAGTGAAGCTGCATTATCAATTAACCGACTCGTAATAGCGTGAAACACATAAATATTCTGTTCTTCATGACCGCTATATCTGTCAATCACATATTCGCACTTTCTCAAAAACAAATTTAATTGCCGCTTATCACCACCGAAAATAGGTATGAGCCTTAACACATCGTTTGGAATGGGCACTACTTGAACCATTGCAACTGGCTCAGGTAAAGGAATTTCAAGTGGGCGTGATTCCATTTTAAAATAGGCGCACAATAATTTAAGGCAAAATGTTTACCCAAATAACACACACAATTAAAATACGAAAACAATAAAATAACACCGTAAAATAAAACACACTAAAAACATAAAACAATAAAAAGAAAATTAATATTTCAGTTCACTTAGATTTTCAACTTATCACTTTACAATTACTAATAATAGGCGATTGGTAGAGTTTCATACCGCACAACCAGACACGTTCTAATGAGAGAGGTTCGATCTCAAAAATAACATTTAATAAAAAACCATTTATGAAAAATACGGGAGAGATAATGGCAAGGAAGGCAAAAAGTTTTACTCACCAACCGACCGCTACTCCCGTACTCAGACCCGTTGCGAAGATGACGAATTTGTTTGTTTGGTTCGTGGATCGTTCCACAGCTATTCGCGCCGCGCTCGCGTTATCTCAGCGAATTATAACGAAAGACGGCACAGCCTTTACGAAACGATCCTACCGGCTGCGCCAGTCAAGCTTCCCCTTTGGGAAATGGATTTTTTATAACTAAAAATAAAAGATGAAATACGTCTAGCCGATTTCGAGGCCCGATTTATTCTGATTAAATTTAAGTTACAAAAACAGCAGGATACATTTTAATAGTTACATTAAGTACAAAAGAGCACTGTTCAACGACGACGCACAGTCAGCGAAACAGTTACTAACACTAAGTTGCTTTCATAAAGCTATAATATAAAAGAGTACTGTCTGGCGACGAATTCGAGTCAGCCGAGCAGTTGTTTACATTTAACCGACGACGGTGTGGAAGGTTGCATAACGAGGTAGGTATCAAATTATTTGTTTATTTATTTTTTAGATCGTTCGAGATGTCACCATCGATGACAAACCGGTATACCCTTACCGTGGAATTCTCTTGGACACTGCAAGAAACTTTTACAGCATCGATTCTATTAAAAGAACGATTGGTAAGTTTCAACATCAGGCCATAGACTACTCCTTCCACGTTAGGGTCTTCATTGCGGAGATAGAGCATGTGAACTTCTACCACATAAACGCTAACGAATGTCTTTCTTTAACAGATGCAATGGCGACAGTGAAACTGAACACATTCCATTGGCATATCACGGATAGCCAGAGCTTCCCGTTTGTATCTGATAGGAGGCCTAATCTATCCAAACTTGGAGCTTTGTCCCCACTGAAGGTTTGAATTTATCACCACCAAATAATTAGTTTATGACTACCATGCATATAATTTAAACAAGGCTTTGTTGTTCGTGGAACTAACGTAATTGAAAATGGTGACCGTTTTTTGGCTCTTTTCTCAAATTGCCACTTGGGTATACATTTTGTATCTACAGGCTTTACATTTTTAGATAATTATACACAGATTTGAGAAAGGCTTTCGACAGTATAAGTAACTCTCTTTCCCCAGATTTACACCAAAGACCAAATCCGTGAAGTAGTAGAATACGGCCTGGAGAGAGGCGTCCGCGTGATGCCCGAGTTTGATGCGCCGGCGCACGTCGGGGAGGGCTGGCAGGACACCAACCTCACGGTGTGCTTCAAGGTACGGTACTAGCGCCACTGTTATTGTATGTTACTTGGCTATTAACGATAATAACAGGTCACGATCACAGAATTTCTAGTATATTTAATAACTCTTTGTTTAGGCGGAACCCTGGGCCAAGATTTGCGTGGAGCCTCCTTGCGGCCAGCTCAACCCCACGAAGGAAGAGCTGTACGAATACTTGGAAGACATCTACAGCGATATGGCTGGTGAGGACTGATAAAGGAGTTTGGTTAATTTGCGCGGGTATTCAAATACATTTTTGACTTAGGTATCTCAAAGTTACGATGAGATTGTAAAAACGATATATTCCCAACGGCCCCCTTAACCTCCCCATCAAGGGGCAGTTGGGAATTAAAATTCCCGCCTGCCCCCTTGGCGTGAGTAAGGGGGCCGATGTAAAAACACAACGACGCAACAACAGTTTACATCAATCAGTTCTCCTCTGCGTTCCAGATGTGTTCCAAAGCGATATCTTCCACATGGGTGGTGACGAGGTCAGCGAGCGTTGTTGGAACTCTTCCGCGGAGATCCAGCAGTTTATGATCCAGAACCGCTGGGACCTGGACAAGGCCAGCTTCTTGAAGCTCTGGAACTACTTCCAGAAGAAGGCGCAAGACAAGGCTTACAAGGTGAGAGGTTTACCTCCCTTGGTCACCATATGTTTTCGTATGGAACAGTCGATCGATCATAATTAATACCAGAGTTGGAATAAATTCTTCTTTCGAGTCGATGTTTCAACCTAACTGGCCAGAGATGAGCTACTGGTTGAATTAACTTAATAACAGAATTACGGCTGGTTACTGGAACATTGGTTAACTTTGATAACAGATTAACAGCTGAAATTAATATTGTATGTCCTATCCAAGATTGAAATTGACCTTGGATTGCTGCCTATCGTTCGATCGATTTCCAATCTGCGTGCCTTCATAAACCAATCCACGAATCGGTTATTGGCACATTTGACCCTACAAAATGGATTGTGATATCAATCCCAGATAGCAAAATTTGGATTGGATTGATTATTAATTTCGGCCGTAAGTTTATCTTGTCATTTGTTTAGTGCCTGATAAAGACGGCACTAGACTAATCTGTTGTCAAAGTTAACAAAGATACCAGAAACCGGCCGTTAGTCGGCTAGATGGGGGTGAAGCAGTCTAGCTATATGTAGTATAGCTGTCAAAGGTGCGCCGAACGTTTTTAGAATTGTAGAGATCGAATCAGTAATAAATGTCACTTGGGGAACCTCTTATCTTGGTTTGTAATTAAAAACATTTAATTTCAGGCCTTCGGGAAAAAATTGCCACTCATTCTGTGGACCAGCACATTGACGGAGTTCACACACATCGACAATTTCTTGGATAAGGAAGATTACATTATCCAGGTAACGGAGATCTTTATCGCTACCTTTACTTTTTATATTGACAAGATCCGAGATAAAATATGATATAAGTACCATGAACAGGATTTGTTATGACATGTTGTGTGCAAGTTTCCGATATTTTAGCTCTATTATCAAGATTTAGCAAACTGATAAAATAATCGCATACTATCTGTGCTCATGTATTTGCAGATGTCGGGCTAAGGTTACAATCGGATAGTCAATTTTTTTTTTTTTTTTTTTTTTTTTTTTATGGTCGAAGTTCTACCAGTCTTGCTGCTCCATGTTATTATCTTCCGTTTCTTTAGGTAGATATAGGTACTACCTGTTTTAAGAAATAGAATAGGTACTAAATAACGGTGCAGAAATAATTTTAATATTAACCGGTTCCGATTGAATATTTCCAGGTTTGGACGACCGGCAGCGATCCTCAGATCTTGGGTCTGCTCAGCAAGGGCTACCGTCTCATCATGTCCAACTATGACGCGCTGTATTTCGACTGCGGATTCGGCGCGTGGATCGGCTCCGGTACTTAACTATTGTCTATTTTCCGATATTTCGAACAATAACTTTCATAATTACTCATATGTGCTGATTCCATCGCTCTGTGCTTCGGAGGACACGTTAAGACGCCGGTTCCGTTTGTTATCGATTGATAGCCATCAGAAGCCATTCGGCATCTTGACGCACTCAGGCTCCAGAGGCAGGCACTACCTCAGTTCGACAAAGTTAGTGCTACAAATAACTGAATTTCATTATTTTGGGACAAGCCAGCGTTAGTGCTGTAGATACGTCTGTTATGCATTCGAATTCCGTTGAATGTATTTTAACTGATGAATAATTTGTTATTCCAGGAAACAACTGGTGCTCCCCATACATCGGGTGGCAGAAGGTGTACGAAAACAGCCCAGCTCAAATGGCTGGCGATTACAAGGATCAGATTCTAGGTAGTCTAGCGTAGCATTTGACCACCATTTCACGGTGTCTACTTATAAGGTACTTTTAACTAGGCCCAGAACCGACTCTCAGAGTTATCTTGGTGGAACACCAAAAGCCCGGTAACAGATTTCTCCTGGATAAGCAATATGGTATTGCAGTACACGGCATACCATATTGGTTCAGAAATATAATAGTGCTGTACCCGGTACCGTTACACGGGAACAGTAATTTAAGATTCACATTTTCGGTTGTCCGCCAAAAACTCAGATCCTCGCGTCTTAAACCCTCCTCACTGACCAATCCTTCTACAGCGTTGATTCAGCCTTATGGCTGAATCTCTGGCAGGACGTTAGCGATCAGTTTACCCCGTGGTTCCCTCAGGCGGCGAGGCGGCGCTGTGGTCGGAGCAGGCGGACGGCGCGTCGCTGGACGGCCGGCTGTGGCCGCGCGCCGCCGCGCTCGCCGAGCGGCTGTGGGCCGAGCCCGCCGGCTCCTGGCAGGACGCCGAGCGCAGGATGCTGCACGTCAGGTAATATTATATTTCTACGTCGTCATCATCATCATCATCACCATTTCAGCCTGTGTCGACATATTTCTTCGTCGTCATCATCACGATTTCAGCCTGTGTCGACCCCCTCCTCCCTTCACGTCACTTATCCCAAAAACGTATCCACCGTCATCTAACCGACGGGCGGGTTGCCGACCAGTCCGCGACCGTCTTCGGCCACCATTCTGCGACTGTGTTCTGATGTTTCCTAATTAAGAGTCATTAACAATTATGAGAATTGACAAGTTTAGATCCCACTTTAAATTTAAATGCTGTTTGGAGGTGTCGATATAATCGAGCATATATCAGCAACTGAGTTGTTGAAAAGTCCAATCGCCCGCAGGGCTAGTTTCTCGGCGCCGGCTCCGCGCCGATAACTTCTCGTATGTGCAGCTCCGTGCTTGGGAGGGCACGTTAGTTGTTAACTTGCCAAAGTATAATCATTCTTCATATCATATATCTTTTCCAGGGAGCGTTTGGTGCGCATGGGCATACAAGCGGAGTCCATCGAGCCCGAGTGGTGCTACCAAAATGAGGGTTACTGCTACAATTGAAGCCAGGCCTTATTCGACTGTGATCAATACCTTCGCCTTTACTTCTTTATTCTTATGATGACTATGAGCCATGTCACGAGTATTACTATTTATCTATAACTTTTACTCGTTTAGAAATTAGTTGTATTTTGACACTTGAGATTCAATTAATGTGATTCACAATTTTTTACAATCTTTATTAGGTAGGTATTGTCTTTCACGTGATATTTTGATATCGCGATAGTTTGTAAATGTTATTTTAACGGAAAAATTTAATGTAACTTTATGACCTTATTTTGTAATAAAAATTAAGTAAAACCTTTCATGTTTTCTTACGACATAAAGTAAAAACAATCCCTTTCAGCGCTTTCTGACAAGTAGCAACTGAGACCAATGTTTTAGTGACACTCGGCTGAGAATCTCTACACTACAGTTATAAGCCAACAGTAATGGGACCCTCCTATAGGTGCCCACCTAATAGAGGCTAAGGTATGGATAAGGTAGGTTACATTACACCTTACCTACCTAGGTATTTTATTGGTAATAGCTTACTTCTAGTGTGTAACTAACAGTGTGCGTAAATAATTCCGTCACTTTAAAATTTTGTTTCAAAGTAAACAAATGTAACTAGGTATGTAGATGTAGAAATTGTTATTTAATATGTTTGAGAATGTTTAAACATTTTAAACTACAATTAAAACTAATTAGACATATCTACCTAGGCACTTAAAGCAGGTAGGTAAAGTATACTATATACCTACTTATTATATTAATTCGTAGGCACCTAGTATATAGCAGTGGTACTGTGCTGAGTGCATTTCAGAGACATTTATGAGAAAACACCATTTACATATTCATACTAAACTCTTTGTTAGGTTTATCCTTGAAATACTTGTTGTTTTTCTTAATTATGTTGTGTATCCGAAGTCGTACAAAGAGCTTTTTCAAATATTCCAATGGAAAACAAGGACATGAATCACTAAACGTCAAGTCACTCATTTTTTCTAACATGTTTCTTCCAACACAACCAACTATTTTATTTTTAAAAACATCTTGGAAGCGCTCTTCCATAGTTTTTATTAAATCAGTAAAAATGTCGGGAGGATATAATATCATCTTTTCCAGCTTATGTGATTTGGTATTTTGATTCTGGTTCACATTTTTGGCTGACTTAATATAATATGTGTACATGCCATCACATTTATGCTTTTCATAACATTTCTGCAGCAAGTAGCTGCATAAGTATACAAATGCATTAGTTCTAGGCAAATCAAAGCAGTAATCATCGGTGCCTACTGATATTGTTTCATTACAAGAAACAATATCAGTTACAGATGATTCATTTGTTTTCAAATTTAAATTGTCGCTTATCATAAAAAGTTGATCGAAATCATCAGTACTGTTATGTTTGGCATTTGCTGAACGTTTCAGCATATTTACAACAAACAACTTTTTAAAAGCCTTGACAAATTGAATTGGAGTTGGTTGTCTACATTTTTCACACTGCAGTCTGATAGACTGGAAAAAAATCCTTAAGCTGTCCAGGTTTAGTCTTCGTGTTTGTATGGAACTAAATCCTTTGGACTTCAAATCATTGGAAAGGTCTATGACACTTTTCAAGCTGATTTGCAAACCTGTGAGACATTTTACTGTGTTTGTCACATCCTCACTGTTTTTCTTGTCACGAACAATGACATTGGCTAAGAATTTCGAAAACTGATTTAATGCTTCCATTTGATATGTTTCTGCTTCAAAAACATTCTTATATTTATTATATAGGTCTTTCTTGACAGCATCAGATGAGTTTAGTATGTCAAACACGTTATTTGCTAACTCAATTAACTTAACTGTTCCAAAGCTATTTTTCTCAAGCAACCCACATTCTATGTGCAGATGCATAGCCGAGGCGACAGTTTTGCTAAAGATTTGAAAGGCATACTTGTGTTTTGTCTTTTCAGAATTGATGTTTATATGAGATTCGGTCAATTTGGGTGCTAGGGGGTATGACCTTTTTATATCTTCCACGTAAAATGATTGGATATCATCCCATGTTGCAACCAGAGGGTTTCCATCAACATCTTGATATTCAAAATTATATCTAGTCAGAATGTTTCGCAATGATTTTACTAAATTTGGCATGTCAAATATGTAGTAAACTTTTACATCATTGATCAAAAAATATGGGTCTTCAACAGATACTTTGAGCTCATGGGCCAAATTTAAGAATTTGGAGCGTTGGTCTGATACCAAGGCTACTATATTTAACCCAATATTTAGTGTTTTGGTAATTGCATCAATTAACCATGTGTTAAGATCTGGACAATCTTTGTTTTGAGTTAAAAAGCAGTACCCTAATGGTTGTTTCCAGTTAGAAAATATTCCTCTAGCCATTATAACAAGAGCATGTGTAGCAGGTTCTGTAGTTTGAATATTATCAATTTCTAGGAAGCCTTCAATTTTATCTTCATTAATTTGATAGAATAAATTTCTTGTCAATGATATTTCATCCATGCAGATGGTGCAAATTTTTTCCATATCATTCATTTGTTTTAATTTGCATTCCAAGCAGCTTAACACTTCACAACTAATTTTTGTACCTATGTCAATACTCATTCTACGCAATGTTCTTAGACAGGGTAGGCTTAATACAGTCTGAAGATATTTGTATGCTGTCGGACTAGCATAATATACACTTAAAGCAAATAACTTCAATTCTTTCTTATGTCTATTGCCCTGGCTTTTACGTTTATGTTGTGTTTGAATTTCTATAAACTTTTGTAGTTTTGGTGAAATTGCTGGCAGCACTGAAGACTGTTGTCCATCTACCAGTTTTCTTTTTTTAGTCTTGCTTTTTAGATGCTCTTGCAGTTTTCTTTTGCAGGATGAATTTGCAGACCATTCCAGAGATGTTTGAGATGAGCATGACACGGTAATCGGGATCTTAATTAGATCTGTTTGATGGCCGACATCTTTAAATTTAGGAGAATCTGTTTGTGTGGTAGTTGATATTGTTTTAGACTTGTTCGTTTCGAGTTCTTCAGGATAGTCTGCGGGGCTGTTTTGAAAGGCTGGCAAGTGAAAAGTTGGCACTGCATCTCGTCTTAATTTCTTTTTTAAAAAATATTTTTTATTAAAATGTAAGTCGCAAATCCGACATAATTTATAGAGATTCTCGACGCCTCTTTCCATTAACTCAGCTCGGCCAGCTGCATTCGCCCACTTTCTGCAGCTATAAAAATAAATAAATGGACTTAGTTATGGCATTGCATGTCATTATCATATTGTATATTGTGGTATGTATATTATAAGACACTTGTGTAATGATTAGTATGTATATTATAATATTAATGATTTTACACTGATGTCAACAGATCTAACTCTATTCCTGCTGTCTATCTTGTCCATGCAAAGGTTGTCTGGTAGAGATTGACCACCTATTGTGCCTATTTAAAGTTTGACCTTTCTGTGTTCTGTACATTTTGATGTCAATATAGATGGTTATCTATCTATCATTATAACAAAGACCACATTCAACTTATTCTTCAATAATGCAACTCCTTATTTAGGTAATTCTTTGGAAGCTCTATCTGCTGAGGATATCCACTAAAGAACTAACGTTTACGACATAGGCCTCAGGGTCTGTACTCTGAAGTTGCAATGGGCAGGCCACATCACTCGTAGAACTGATAACTGATGGCAAAGAAAGGTTCTAGAGTGTCGACCACGGACTGATGATGATGATCCGCAGACCATCTCACTACACTCAAGACTGCTTTAGTCTTGTCAACCGTTAGAGCAGTCATAAAACTCAACTTAAGTTGCTTGTGCAGCTGAAGATGAGCAGAGGAGGATAATGATTTCGCCAGAGTAGTCGACTTTAGTTCGCGATGTAGCGGCAGCTTGAAGTCATGACTGCTATAGGCTGATGTGTGTAGGCTGCTCTAAAGTGGCTTGCCGCTTCACGTCCTGTCACACCATGAAAATTCCTCATTCTTCCTCTTCCTTTTCTGCCCATCAGAAGCCAGCTGTAGCTAAGTTACATGTCCTATCAGCTTTATTTTATAGATTTCATTCTACCTAGCATATTTACATTCCTGGCTGCAGTTTGAGTCAGTGATAATTGTAGGTAATAAAAATCTTAGGTATGGGTTCTTACCGTGCTTCATCCATTGGAAAGCGAAAAAAATTTCTGTCTTTAGTCCATGCTGATGATAGGCAACCGTAAACAGCACACGTCCTAGGCATTTTGAACTTTGGAATCTCAACTAGTATTTATTTTCTGTATGTAGGATTTTGAAAGCATTTATTTAGGTAATAGATAGGTAGCTATGTAGCAGTAGACTAGAAAATAGAGATAGAATCCTTTCTTTACATTACATACATTTTTTTTTTGTTTTAGTTATGGCTTCGCACGGTTTGTGCATATAGCCAGTGTCAAGTATTTTATTTTAATTACTTCTTAATTAAATCACATTAAGAAAGTCACAGCAATGTTATAGCAATCGTGGTCAAGTAGTCAAGTCAATTATTTACATCGTCAGTAACGATTCAGTAAAGTAGTGGGATGCTTTACTGAAACTTCCTGGGAGTTTTGGAAAAAATGCGAAATGACACGTTTTTTGAGTTTATATCATTCGCCCACACTCGTGCACGTTAACGAACACTTAATGGTTAATATTCCACCAATATTACACATTAACACTCGAAGAAACACAAGTTTGAGCTAATAATACAAAACCAACAACGTCTCACTATCGGATTCCCGCCAAAACTCTACATACATTTTGCATTGGACTTTTGTTTATCTGGCAGCGTAGCGTTTGTATTCTCTTTGTATCTGATGGTAAAATGGCAGTTTTTTTTTAGCCCTACTTTTTGGTCGTTTTTTTTTAGTTGTGGCTTCGCACATAAAGTCATAGCATTAATTCAATCCTCGTGGTCAAGTAGTCAAGTCAATTATTACAAACCTCCAGTTTCTGGAACGTTTGTTGGCTTTGACAGAAGATTAAAAATATCGTTGTCTCTATCTGGCACTAAACAAATTAATGACACAGTTGGCTGACGTTTAAAAACCGGGTAAGGCTGAGGCTAAACGAGCGTAATTTTGTGAGTCGTGAGTCGCAGAATTTCGTTCGCAGAAATTCTGCTGTATTCGGTTTCATACAAAAGTCCTGTTTCATTCACACGGCGACGCAAAATGAGTTGTCTGCCGACTCACACGCATTATTCTATCGGACCGAATTGAGTTTGCGGGGGGGCGGGCGAGGGGGCCGACGCGGGCCGGGCAAAGCGTCAGTCAGGTACATTTTTGACGTTCGATAGTAACTGAATAAAATGCGCTCGTCTGGCATCCCAACAGAATTTCTGCCAGGCAGAATTTCTGCGAACGAAATTCTACGACTCACGACTCACAAAATTACGCTCGTTTGGCCTCAGCCTAATAGTCAAAGTCACGATTCAGTACCTATTAGTAACGTTTTGGACGCTTTACTTTTACTGAAACTTCCTGGGAGTTTCGGAAAAAATGCGAAGTGACACGATAACGAACACTCAATACTGAATTCCAGTTTGAGAAATAAATACAAAACCAACTACCTACGTCTCACTTTGGGGTTCCCGCCAAAACTCCCAGGGACACACTTGGCTACAATTCCTATTATATCGTTATACATTTAATACCTACACAAGTACACATGCCTACACGTTTATTAATTAAGTGTGGCTCCAATCATTCGTGCGACATCCTAAAATGTCAAGATTGGCTTGCTTCTGCAGCAAAGCAAGAAGTGCATACGCCGACAAAGATCAAACATCATCATTCTACGCCTTTGTCTATTTGTATACACTTGTCTCTTTTCTTCCCAGGATATATAATATTTTAATTAAATCAATCATGTCTGAGCATTAAGCACTGGCTTAATGCACAAACCATGCGAAGTACTAACTAAAAAAAAACATGGAGATGTTATCTTGTCGCGTTGTCAAGACAAGAATGTCAAGCAAGCTGTCATTTTTTATTTACTTACTAAAATTTTACAAAAATTCTTTATGCTACGCGAAAAAGTACATTAGAAAATTTAAATAAAGGTACATACTTTAATTTTACGATGAGCTGCTTCGAGAATATGACTATGCCGAGCTGCGTGTGGTTTGAGAGTGGAGAGAAAAGGAATATAATAGCTTCAATAGCAGCTGGAATTTTGGTATGTTTTGATGATTCATAGTTGATATTACACCATTTTCTTGATTCCCGTCTTGCTAGCTATTGCGGACTAATAAATAATTGTACCTAGTACCAGGGGTTCATGTAACAATTGTGTGACCTAATATTCTAAACACTGAAATATACAGAAGTAAACAAAGAAGAGACTAGGTACATACACTATGCAATAACATAGCTTAGGTATCTAGTTATGTATCTTACTTAGGTATCTAGTATGTTATTTTAGTAGAACACAGTAAGCTATGTTCTACTAAAATAAATGAAAACTGGTTTCTATTACACAAATACACATTGTCAAGTGCTTTCCTTACCTACCAATTAAATTATCGCACCAAACCAACCAGTGTTCAAAGTTTAGATTAAAAATGAGCTACAAAAATTGTCAATAAGTGAATATAACCACTTTTTCTTTTGCACAGTTCTTCACAGGATGGTGGTTCATCATCGATGCCGTTTCAGTGTACCCCCACGAGCTACCCAATGCATCTCATGTCTGCGGAGTCATGGCTACTTTGTCTTTGATCATGGTTAACTCTGTGTCCAATGCTCAGGTCAGTACAATCTACCTTGCACAGTGAAGGCACTGGAGGCTTTCTGTCTCACCTAGGCTTTGGTGGATAGGTGTTTCCATAGTGGACAGCGCTCATTGGCTATACAAATGAATCGGAGAATGTTCTGCTTATGGATGAAGAGCTTCCAGGAGAATCTTGGGTTTGACTCCAGAAAAGCCTCCCTTTACTGCCTACAATCATAAACTAGCCTAAATCTAGGCAAGGATCTGGCTGAAATGCAGAAATATCATTGGCTCTGACCGTGCCTCTCCTTGTCCGTATGCCTTTGATGAAATTGCTTCTACCAACCTCTTCCCATAGCCAGTGGCAATTAAATACAAATTATATTCTTAGTATACTATCTTCTACCATATTGTCATATCAACATCCCATAAAAACATCGATAATCAGGGCAGGAGATAATTGAATAGAAGTCTGGCCTTTGACCGTGTCTGCAATTGTATTTCAGGTGCGTGGAGAGACATACACAGGTGGGTGCATGGGACCCCGTGGTTCTCGCCTCTGGTTGTTCCTGGGATTTGTGGTCGGGTTTGCATCACTCATAGCTTCATGTTGGATCTTGTTTGCCAATAATGTTAATGCAGGTGAGACTGGCCTCCATATGAAACCTTCCTCATATTAAATCTATTGTCCACATAATTTGGTATATAATTGGACATAAAGTTGTGTGTATGTATGCGCACTCTGGTTGAAGAAAAAATCTAAGAACTCACAGAGAGGGTGTGTACCAATGTGTTTCTTGTAAAAAGAATAAATATGTTGCACATGTAGGTATGTAAACTGCCCATCTGGATCGAGCACTCCAATAGTGGACTATGGCCTAATCCCCACAAATGTGAGCTGTGTTTGAGACCCATGCTAAGCAGGGGGCTGATATGGGCTGTGATGATTTCCGTCTCATAATGCTCCAACTGATTGTGTGTAAATTACTTTATTTATACACACAGTTATGAGATAGATATACCAAAGTTTTGCCTTAAAACTTATACACAAAGAATAATGATTATAAATTATTGTTTAATTTACTTCCAGCTGGTAAACACACATGGTCTGGTGTGAGTCTGTTCATGCAGAATGCCTTCATCTTTGCTGGCTCGCTTGTCTTCAAGTTTGGCCGCACTGAAGATCTATGGGGATAAGTCCAATCACATTGTTTGTTACCTTATCTAGAGCAACTTGCACCAAATCCGCTTTGGCCAATGATTCAGTGAGATTCAGTGGTATAAACTCAGCTTAAATCAGTCATGTCAATGGGCATTGTAAGGCTACATTCAAGCGTAAGTTTGAATTGCGTTTAGTCTACATTTAATGAGTCTGTGCAAGTTGCTTTTTTCACTGTGGCAAACTGAGATAACATCATTATTATAGTAAAACACCATTGAGTAAAACATGATTGTTATTTAAATAAATAGCTTTATTCCTTTGGTATAAATAAATTACATTGATTGAAGTGATAAAAGATCTTACTATATGTGTATAAGTACCTATTGTTTGTCTTGTTATTCTATGAGTATTGCTAGTGTCCGTTATTCTTACTCAGTAGGTATAACATTTTGAACATACCTATTATAACTATGATTTTTTTCTTATATTAATCAGTTTTATTTATTATTAGTAATAATAATCTATTACGATTACATTTTACGCGGGCGGCGGCGGGGCGTAGTAAGTATTTCTTAGGTAATATATTTTATACAAACTTAATTTACAACGACGCATTGTATAAGTTATATACTTAACTGTAAAAGTCTGATCGTTTGATCTTTATGATGGGTAAACAATTACTATTTTGATTTAGGTACAACTTCCACGTGGTTATACGCCTTGCGCAATAGGCACAGGACCAAAAACTATAGAATAGTAGTAAAACGTCGAATTTCCATAATTTTTCGACTCGCGATACCCATATGGGCTTGAACGGGCTTGAATACGTACGGTTTTTACACTTTAGTCGATAATTGTATGAATGTTTTTGGCCGTAGCAAACTAAACTAACAGATCCGCGACCACGATTCATAACTTACCTAATCTCACTAGGAAAACTGAGTAATCTTCAAAGCCGAACGTTTTACTACTGGGTCTATAGTTCTAGTGGGATCGTTCTAGACTTCGTTGTAGCTGTTGTCTCCGTCTACGCACGTCCTACCGCCTTGTCCGTTCGGCAGACAGAGCTGTTCAGGCCGGCAGCCCCCGTTGCTTTGGGAGCAGATGTTGCTAGCCGCCGGGCACCGCTCCGGCGCCACTGCCAGTCCGTAGTGGCGGCCCGTCACTGCCATCGGCAGCTGGCCCCGGAGCTTGTTGCCAGTATCGGCGTACTCAATCTTCAAGCTGGGGAAGGATTTTGTTACAGCTTTTTGGTGGCGGGTAGTTTGAAAAACAATTATGGCTGTGTACCTACTTAAATATGGAGGAAAAGATGAAAATTGGGCCTTTGCTTCAGTTGGCTTATACCATATTGTAAAAGTGTCGATTGAAAGATCTTGTTCTATGTCTTTACCATGGTGCCTTGAAGTAGGTTGTTGCATTAGAACACCTTTGCCTTTGTAACACGATTAGCTAACTTGACGGGGATGGTACAGTCTAGCTATTCATATACTTAGTTACAACGAGAGGTGTTTGAGCCCAAAAATCCACCTTTCTACTGATCCACGTGTAATGTAATGTTTACAAATAACAACGACTTGCATTTTGCTACACTATCCATCAATACTAAATAGTGGGTTACAGCCAGTTACTTACGTCTTCCAATCAGTCCAATAGAACGTGTGCCTATAGACAGCCAAACTGAAAGGATGACTGCAGGAATCGGCTATCGTTTCTCTGTCGAGACTGTCGATGCCGACACACTTGATGGCCAGCTGCCCAGCGTCGGCGTAGCAGAGCCGCTCTCTCTCCCAGTCTATGGTCAGAGAGTTGGGCAACGTGACGTCAGTGCTGTCCAGGAACACCCCTCGTTGGGTGCCGTCCATATTTGCCCATTCGATTTTCGGCCCCGTCCGCTTCCAGTCGGACCAAAAGATTTTCCTGTGAACACGCAAAATTGACGATTAACGAGATTATGGACTAATGTTGGAGAATAATCTAATAATCCAAATTTTACTAACTAATACATAGGATACGAGTATGATTAAGTACGAATAAGTAATATAATAAGTATAAGTAAAAGAATAAGTAAGATGAGTAAGTCTATTTACTGTCCTTACCCTCTTTGTGGATGCACAGCGATGCCTCTCGGATTGGAAATTCCGTCAATAGCAAACAGCACTTTTCGGACTTTCGTGTCTAAGTTGGCCACTTCAATAGTCAACTTCTTTGAATCGGTCCAGAATATGTTTCGTGCTGACCAGTCAATGGACACGCCTTCCGGAGACTTAACACCTAGAATATAAACACATGTAATATACCTATTGAGTACCTATATATCAGTAGGTACCTAGTACCTACCTACTTATAGTTTTGGAACTTCGGGTAAGCAAATATTACGGAAACTGGTTCATAATAGACTTCCAAGTTTTAACTTCAAGAAATTATGAGCTTGGAGTTTTAAATGAAAGCTTGATATTATGTAATTAACTTTATACAAGTCTTAAAAAATCGCTTGGCACCTACCGTTTCTCATAAATATTTCGAAACGTGATCCGTCATAAGCTGCTCGCTTTATCGTGCTTCCCACAACATCTCCCCAATAGACGTTACTGGAAACGCAGTCGACGTCAATGCCCACAGCGATTTGATCAATACCGCTGTTGAAAGGAGTAGCATACTCCCTTGGCGTGATACGGAATGGCACACGGTAGATGGTCGCGCCTTCGCTTACTACAAGGAAATTTCCTGACAGTCTCGGATTCGCCTCGCAGAAGGAGCCATTGCCGGTGTAGCCAGTGTTACATTCACACACGAAGCTATCGCTTCTCTTCAAACAGGACGCCTGCGGGCTGCACAAGTAATAATTCGTTCGGCAACTCGGTTCTGGGATACAAGAATAGCCGTCGCCGTTGTAGCCGTCGTTGCAGACACATTGATAAGAGTCTTCGACAAAAGTGCAGCTGGCATCGGAGTTGCAGTCATTTATAATGTTGCATGTGCGACCCGCTTGGACACACTGCGATATCCCTTCGCCTTCGTATCCGTCATCGCAGTGGCAGAAATGTATGTCGATTTTGTCATCGTACAGGCATGATGCATGTTCTGCGCAAAGAGCCCCGTTGCACAGCTGGGCATCGGGGATGCAAGCGTCGTTCTGATCCTTTACGTATCCCGTGCTGCATTGGCAGATGTACTCTCCGGAGACGGGATTTTGCCTGCATTCGGCGTTAAATTCGCAGTCGGAGTCGTTAGTGCAGCTGAAGTTAGGACGGCACAGGTACCCGTCGCCTTGGTAGCCTGAGTCGCACACACAGAGGTACTCGCCAGCGGCGGTTTCGACGCAACGTGCGTTCAGGCCGCAGGAACAGTTAGGCCCGGTGCGCTCGATGCACTCGTACGCATCGCCTTCGTACCCATCTGGGCAGACGCAGCGGCCGTATGACTCGCTGTCAGAGTCTGGGCCCAAGGAGCATACTGCATTTGGTGGACAGTCAATGTCGGAACTACAGCCATCTGTAAAAAGGCAAATATTTAAATCCTATTTTATGACAATACTAATCTCGCCAAGGATTATAACTCATTGTTTGTGTACTTACACGTATCGGTATTATCGATTGGTGGAGTTGGAACGGCGTAACTTTCAAGCCTGCATAAGTCGTTGTTTCTTTCGTCTCTGTAATTAACATAGCCTGGTGGACATATGCAGCTGTAGGTGTCGCATATGGGCAGCACAAAAGTTTCATTGTATTCAGCCTCTTTGGCGGCTGCGGTCGTGCTTTCGTATGGATAGGAGATATCATAAGACGTGTCTGGATATACAGGAGCAGGAGAATCAGAGACAGCAGGATAAGGATCTACAGATTCAGAGGGTCCAGAGGGCATCGCAGTAGAAGAAAAAAGTAAATACTGGTATGGGGCATCTTCCACGCATTGATAACCATCACCAGAATATCCTCGATTACATTGGCACGTGTAGTCGTTGATCTCGGAAGAAAATGGGCACGATGCGTAAGGAGAACAGCGTGCACAGGCTACGTCGGGAGTCTGCCAGCACCAGGTCCCATCACCAGTGAAACCAGGATTACATGTGCAGATCGGTCCGTCTGGGGATTCCATACATTGAGCATTGCTGTTGCACTTCCTGTCTTGACAGCCGGAGCGTCGAGTGCAGACAATGCCGTTCCCTTCGTAACCATCGTAACAGCGACACTGGAAGCCGCCATCGTGGTTGATGCACTCTGCTTTGTTATCACAGTTGTGTGTACCGGCTGCGCATTCGTCAATATCTACGCACACTTGTTTATCGTCGTTATAAAAATTTGAGAAACCGGATTGGCATATACACGCAAAAGAGTCACCTTGCACTACACATGAACTATGGTGGCCGCAAGTTTCTCGACCTTGGATACACGGATTTTCTTGGCCTAGTGGCACCACTTTATTGCTTGTCCCGTATCTTACAATGTTTTCTTTGGCTTCATATCCCAAGTAATTTTTGGACACCTTCAAAGTTAACGGCATAGAGGACTCGGGAGTCACAGGAGCGTATCGGCATGAATGGAATGAAAAAGATTGCGAAACTTTAGTTTCATACTTTTCACCAGTTAATTTGTTTGTAAATGTTCTCGACGAGTCCGCGCGTATAAGTCCAGGCTCCACAATCGTGTATTGTTCTTCGTATTCCGTCACTTCTAGCTTCGCCCCAAAAGGTATAACTGGCAATGTGCCTCTGACATCCGTTTCAGTAGTGATTTGGTCAAACACGTCATGCCCATAATACTCCTGCTGCACTGTCACTCTGTCGTTTGTTGCAGGGAAAAAAACATCTGCAGTGTGATTAAATTGTGACCCTGTCAGTTGGTATCCATTTTTTGCGTTGCCTGAAGGTTTAGCAAAGAGCCAACCCACAACTCCGCCGAGAACGTTGAGCAACTGTAGACTACTTGATAATGAGCTCGGGGCGCGCGACAGGGCGGTGTAGGCTCGCCCGTCAGCCACGACCACGTAGGCTTGTAAGTCAACTTCATTTAGATGAACATCGTTGATAACACCGTTAAGCTTGCCGTGTACTCTCAAGGGAATGTCATCTTTAATGCAGGATTTTCCGTTTCCGTAGTAACCTTCATTGCACTGGCAACAGATGCCGGCCTGGTAGTCCACGCATCGGGCTTGTATATGGCAGACGCTAGGGCCGCTCAGAGCACACGTTTTAGATTCTTCTTCTTCCACCTCTTCGTTTTGATCATAATCATCAGGGACTGCTACGTTTTCTTCGGAGGATATTACTCCGATTCGGAAAACATATTTTCCGGGCTCGTGCGTATTTGACCATCTGAAATATGGAAAGAATAGAATTAGAATTGTGCAAACTAAGAAAATAAAATCTCGCATCTACTAGGCGATCCAAAGTAACATATACTCGTATGTTGCACATCAAGATTAATATTTATTGAGCATCGTTGCCCATCGCAATACTACTTGCGAGAAGAGACGAGTAGAGCGTGCTATGTGGCATGCTGTAAAATGCTATGTTATATTATGATGGTAGAATACCACGTATTAGATAGGAACTTACGAAACGATATTTCGGATTTGATGACTGCCTGAGCCTCTTAATGTAAATATACGCCCGTCTTCTGCCGTAAACCCAACCTGTGCTTTGGCGTCGGGTAAGGCCGTCGGCAGGGTTTCCCTTTGAATCCACTGGATATCCCTTTCAGGGTACAGAAGCTCCACAAAGCTTTCAGTGCCGTTGCTAATAATGGCAATTTGGAAGCTGTTCTTGCGGTCTCGTGTCTCGCTGGTGTAGGGTACTTCGAGCCAGGTCGCGATAAAAACGCTCGTAGGCTTGAAGTCGTAGTATTCGTGAAAATTATTCTGAACGCTCTCTTCGGCCTTGGAGATTATGTGAGACTCGTTCGTTTCCCTGAACAAGACCGAGCCCTCTGCTGTAGTGTCCACGTTGGTGTAGAATGCAGCGATGGCAGGGTACGGAAGCGGGAACTCAGTGTTCATGAACGAGGGGATGTCAGCTCGGAACGTTATGACGCCGAAGTTGTTGACCTGTTAAATAAATAATTAATATTACCTATACATTGCATGGCGTCTTCAGGTATCGGGTAGAGGTAGAGGTACGTGCCCTGTATCTCAAGTACTACCTATTCTAAGTTCGTACTATCGCTAACTTGTCTATTCACAACTAGCAACTGCTTAATTATATAGCAACTGTAATGTTACATCTACAGATGTATGTATAAACCTACATAGTAAGCTATCTATTACGATTAGACATTATATTATACAAAGTGTCTGTGACCCCGCGGTTGATAAGAGCCATGTGGTATCTCTCACATTCTGAATATAAAAGGTCCCGACACTTGCTTAACTTTGTGTGATAACGTTCTAACTACCTACTCGAGTTAACAAATTAGACAATTTCGGTTGTTTTAAATAGATAATTATCCTACCTACCTACATGTATGAGCGTAACATCAGTGGGTGGTCCGAACCGTGGATTCCATTTACCGACAAAGTCTGTCTTTAGATAGAACTAGTAGGTAAGCAGAATAAAGTTGGTAGTACCTACTGTATCTCTGCTCTCAGGATTAAAAAAAATGTTTCAATCTGTTTAGCACTTTATAATTAGGTAATGCGTTTTGCATGTTTGTCTTCTTCGCGATGATCGCAGCATTCGGGTCAAATAGGACATTTTAGGTCACACGACAAATCGGACAAGTGACGCACACTGCACAATTATGAAGTATTATAAAGGTCCCTATATAAATCCTAAACTGCAGCTACTAAATACTTAGTGTACGACCGAGTATTCTGTTATTTCTGTTAGACAGCCAGCTATCTTCGGAAAGAAATAGCATTATAATACGTGGAAGGACAAGTATGATAATATAATATTATAATATTTACCTAATCAAATAATTGTAGGTACCAACGTTTTGCAATCTTTTATAATACAGTAGTCCCGAAATCCAACAACAAAACTACATATAGGATCCAAACCGCAAACGAATGTTTTTGTGTAATTATACCTAGGTATATACTTAGAGGATGCGGATCGATGTTATGACTTATGCAACCGATTGATTGGAGGCCTGCTTTAAAATGATGGTCTTGATTGAGCTATTGGCAGCCCCAGACTTGCTGCCAAGATCATATTGGCCATACCTACCTAGGTACCTATTGATCATACCTTGTGTATTTTTATAACTTTACTGGTGTGAAATAAAGTAGGCCTACCTATTTTCTATTCTATTTTATTCTATTGACGACAACGACGACCGATAATAATCTTGGTGTTCTTGGTACTAAAAATTAGGTAAGTAGGTAAGAATTATCGTGTGCATAATGTAAGACTTATTTAGAGACCAGGAAACAAGTTCTGTCTGCTCGGTTGGTAGGTAGTGCCTACCTACCGCCTGCCTACTAGGCACAGTACAGAACTGTAGGGATTATAACAGAAGTGGGAGTCAGTGACCGCTCCGATAGGCGCCCATGCACTTCCGTTTGTCCCAATGTAGGTACATCATGTGCGAATGTCCTTTCTCTTTTATCTTTGCCCTTTGACAGTAATAAATGCTAAATGTTATTTGGGACATTCATTAAAAGTTGTAGTAACTAGGTAAGTTATTAGGTAGTATGATGTGGCCTACCCTTTAACTAATATTATACTTGGCTCATTCGTGAAAGGTGTTGAGAGCTTGAAGAAACCACTTGAGCTCAATTCGTTTTTGTAGGTAGGTAAGTCATCGTATAAAGTTGGGTATTTTCTAGATAGATTTTCCTTAAAGAAGCTTATAATTTTTTGGTGATGTTTACACTGGTAAATAAGATTTGTCGGTGACTAAAGTTGTTAGTGACGATAAATGTAATTACTATAGGTAAGTATAACTAAAATACCTCGTGCCTACTTAGAAACCAGGAAGCACATTACTTACCTACAGGAAGGTACTTTATTACCTATGTGATAGTTAATAGTCTACGACCTCAAAGGTCGAAATCGGCTGCTGTCCTAAATGTACAATTGTACATAATGAGGGGCACTGTAATCGATTAACATTTCCTATAAATAATGGATCATCGCACGTAGCATATTCTATGATTTCTTAAATGAAAATAGATCAAGGTATTAATCACGGGAATCACAGAAAGTGCTGGTTGAGTAGATTTATTTTTTGAGGTTACACCTTGTTATTACTGAATACCTAGTGCCTACCAACGGACAAGGCAAGGCTCAAGCCCGGCCGTATTTTATTCTCACCAAGCGTTATTTACGTATACAGCATAATATGCTGCTAGCATATTAGCTACACGTCAATAAGCTGCCATACCTACTTACTACTGAAAGAAACGGTATAGAAATTATTAAAAGATTTCCGCTACAAAAGTAAATTGATTTGTCTTTGGACGTAACGCTATAGGACATAATAATTCACTACTAAGCAAACAGTTACTTAGACCAAATGGCATATAACTGCTGTAGACAAACATCTAATTACTCTTATTAATCAGCCAAACATTGAAATAGTCACGAACGAGTTTAGATTCTAGACTCATTCTCGAATTATACTTATTAGAGTGCTACGAAATAATAAAGCTTCAAAGTTTAAACGCACTTGCTCAGTGTTATTGTTGGCAGAAATACCAAGCTAAATGTAGAAAGGAATTTCATAACTTGCATTTAAACGAGGTTAATATTTTAGATTATGCACACGCCGAAGCTCTTAGTATTATATGTACCTACTGCAGCTGGGAGGAATTGAGAACATAACGTCAGAATAACATGCAAAATAACAATTATATTTGTAGCTTTTTTTACTTACCTATTGATTTGTAATAATCACCAAAAACAACTAAATTGAAGTCAGTTCTATCTTTATGCTAAGGCAGTGTGCTCTTCAATGTGTTGTAGGCATAGTAATTACTTATTTGATTTTTAATTATTAGCACTTTCATCATAGATAAGACACAACAGACAGTATTATTTTTTTATCCCTATTCGAGTTTGATGTGTTACCGCTTGGAAGGGTTGCATTACCTACTCGGAGAATGTAGATACTTACTCGTAGATATATATATTTTTTGTACTTAGAATTAGTTTTGCAGTATACTACGAGATCCTGCTAATATTATAAATGTGATCACACCAAAATTGCTGAACAGGATCTGATTAAATTCGGTTGGTAGATGGATGCGGCACTGGATGAGACAGCAGGGCAGAGCTAGTACTAACGTAACTACTAAGTATCAAGACACAGCGTCAACATTAATAAATTTGATGGAGGTATTCTCACAGAACTAAGCTAAGCAGGTAATCTACCAACCATAAACATTAAACATACAACAAAAGGTGATAATAGAAGAATTAGCTGTACCTAAGTTCACTATTATTGTAATCTAAATACTTCAATAAATAGAAACACGTTGCCCATAATATACAAATATCAAAAAAGTTGCTTACAAAAACCGAATCGTACGTCTCTCCATAGAATATCACGGGAACTTTCAGGAACAGCTCCGGGGAGGGGACCTCGTGACCTTTCGGAAGTCTCTGGTCCAAGCCGGGTCCGTAGGGGTAGAACTGGTCGCGCGTGATCGCGAACGCACAGGCCGCGAGCGCAAGCACTCCTGCGCACGTCCACATTCTGGTGGAGCCACGAAACTACTGGATTTGGCTTCTTCAGTTGACAGACCGGCTCGGGGAGGACAGCAGATTTTGATCGCGTTTAAAATAGAGTTTTAAAACATTGAAATAGGGTTTAATTTTACATTATATACTTCTTTAATTAAATGTGAAGACTGGAGAGTCGTCTTTCGCGCTTAGTGTAATACTGTAATAAACCTTATTTCAATTATCCAAAGCTCTAAATCAAAATCTGCTCTTCTCTGTCAGTGTTAAAGGTCTCTAAGTCTTTAGGCACGCACATTGTCTCCACAGTGGATACGGAAATAAACT
Organism: Hylaea fasciaria; assembly: GCA_905147375.1. NCBI lineage: Eukaryota > Metazoa > Arthropoda > Insecta > Lepidoptera > Geometridae > Hylaea > Hylaea fasciaria. Next base: position 8,376,619 of record LR990201.1, read on the forward strand.
AGAGGGTGTCACTGTTTCTTAACGAAGGGATTTTGGAATCTTTTAGTTATTTACTAATCAGTGATTATTAAACTGCTATTTGAAATTAACGTCGAATGGAATCGTTTGTAAAAGCAGTTAGTTTTAGGTAACCACGATTGTAACAATTTTGATTGCAGTATCACTCAAAATTGTCTTCACTATAGGAGTTGAGAGTGAGACTTTCAACTGATATTATGCGCCATCATTTTTCATTCCAATTTACAACCTAATACACAGTAGGTATAAGCCATTCAAGTAAGCACTTATTTCACTTTCCTTCTTCCTCATAATTATTACCAAACAACGTCATAAAATATGTAAGTATACGAAATGCATAACACTGGCCCGGGAATGTTATCTACTAAGTCACTAACTCGCATGTGTTTGTTTGTCCTAATTAATGCGCCCTATTATGATTACCTACTTAGACGCGTCATCTGCTAATAACTTTATTAAGTAGCCTACCTACTTGGTAGAATGGGCACTTAAGACGTATTTTGTCCTATAATTAGTAAATTCGTTCTGCGCTTTACGTTCAAGAATGCTAGTTAATGTGAGCGTAAATCCTGTGTGTTATCTTGTATAATAAGGATATCATTCATAATATACAAAGTATTTAGGTATTAAAGAATATTTACACGTGTAATTAGGTATAAACTTAGCTATAAACCTACCTACTATGCAGTAATTAGGTTTATATATACCACATATATATGCATATCGACAAAATTAATCATCATAAGTACCTACTTAGGTAAGTAACTACCCTTATCATTACATAGGGAAAACGTTAAAAAAATACATAACTTACAAAAAAAAATACCTACTTAAGGACCTGTAGGCAGCGAGCTTCCGTAAAATGGGCGATTTTTCGTCAAAAAGTTAAGCCGTAATTACAAATATTTATAAGCCAGAAAAAATACAGTGTATAGCCAAGTGTTTCAGTTAGCTAATAAATCAATAATATTGGACTAAAGTTGTCTAGTATCTTGAGAAAAAAATTCACGAGAATAGACCCGAAAATAAACTTTCGTCACATAATGCTCAACATTTTCAGCGACAACTATCATATTTTTTGGAACCATAAAAAAGGCTATTTTATTTTCCAATGAAATTTGAATTTTCCAATGAACTGAAACGATTCCGTTCTTCTAAATTAATAAAAACGACGAGAATATGATCAGTTTGAGCGCGTACTAGGCGACTCAGTACCCGCTACGGCGTTTCAGAGAGAGGACGTATGTCGCTGTTCCTCAAAATTTTCTCGTCGAATTTACTGTTTGTTCTCCAAAAAAATAATGCAAACAGAATCTCTACATGGTATACAACTGGTTTATTTACTTAGTTGCCGTAAATGACTTCCTTCGACGATTACTAAACTTTTATTATAACCTATAATACTTTGTATTTACTCTCCATTGTGTGTAAAGAATAATGGCTAATATGACTATTCTTGCACCACCTGTAACTGAAATTAGCAGCATAAACGCGTTTTTAGATTGTTCACTTAAATAAAACTGGGATTTCTTATAATAGTTTAGTTAATCAAAGGAGCAGATTATGATTGTATATTAAAATGAAGATGTAGTGAACTTCCGTTTTCCATAATGGCGGATCTGGCGGATGCATATTCTGACGTTTTATTTTTAGCACACTTCCAGTAATCTTTCTGCTCAGAGTTTTTTCAATGTTTTTGCTTCGCACGATTTGCGCATTTAGTCATTGTCAAATATTATACTGTAAATTCGAAAGTAACTCTGTTTGTCTGTTTATTTGTATGTTTGTTTGTTTGTTACTTTTTATGGCTAAACGGCTGGACCGATTTCGATGAAATTAGGTATAGAGAGACAACAAAAATGAAAATGAAATTTGGTAGGTATATGGGAGAAGGAAAGATGAGGACCTGGGGAGATGGGGAGATGGAGAGCAGCAGCTGGAGAGATGAGGAGATGGGAGATCGGAGATTGATGAGGGATGGGAGATGAAATATTGGGAGTTGGGGAAAAAAGCGATGAGGAAATAGGAAGATAGAGATGTTTTAGAGATATTGACAGAGACGTGACGTGCCCGATTGATTTACAATAGCATACAAAGTTCACGCATATTGTGTTCTTACTAGCTGGATTCGATTTAAATGCAGACGAAGTCGCGGGTAACAGCTAGTATTCCATATTTTCACAACCTCGTGGTAAAGTAAATTTACAGTCATAGCTACGATTCAGTAAACTTTACTGAAACTAGCTTTTACGCGCGACTTCATCCGTATATGAAAAAGCAACTGTTTAGAAAATAAATATTGAAGTCTTTGTATCTCTATCCCTATCCCTGTCCCTTTCCTTTTCCCTATCCTTAGTCTTAACCTTTATATTTTATCAAGAGCCTAAAATAATGAAGTGTCAGATCACCTACTTGAAAAATTATGAATTGCCCATATAAATTTTCAACTCCTATTTATTTGGATTCTAAGATCCCTATTTTTTCTATGTCCGTAAGGATTGAGGAGCCACTTTTGAAAAATTAACAATTTCTAAATGGAATATCACGCAGTTTAAATGTAGGTGTGTCAATAAAATTTGTACCCTAAAGCAGATTTTAGTAGATTTTATGCATAAAAAGTTCTGTTACTGTAAAGGTGGCACCTCAATTCAGCAAATCAGGATTGAGGTGCCATTTTTCAAGTGAATAGAACTGGTTAAGTTATGGATGAATATTTCTGAAAACGCAATATCTTTACGGACGTGCTGTATATTGGTTGCCACCAAACTCTGGGGCTTGAACGGCTTCAATTTAAAAAGATATATAACATTCAAAGTGGCGCCAAAATCTATAAAAAATCGATTTTAATTTTTTTATTTTTCATTGATATAACTAGTCAATTTACAAAATAAACTTAATGGAAAAAATGTAGATAGTTGGCTGAAATTGTAGCCAGAGAATGAAGTAATAAAACCAAGTGGTTTTTTTGCTGCGACTAATTTTATGTGGCTCCTCAATCCTTACGGTCTGGAAATAATATTTCGCTATAACTACGTGACAACAAAACGAAATCGAACGATGAATATCCCAAAAAAATGTAGATATGCGTACCTTAATATTCATATATAATTTAATCACGCTACGTATCCTATATTGGACAAAACACACAATTTTTTACTTTCTCATACAATTTTCACTGCGGTGACCATAATATTCAAGAAAAAAATAGGACACTTAAAAAAAAAGTGTGTGCGTGTAACCTTTACGCGCGATTGAAGTAAAACTTTTTTGGCGTTGACCGAAGTAACGCTTACTATAGTCTGTGTAGTTTGCTATTTAAAAAGGTTACATTGACACTACATTGACACGTCAATATACGACAGACTATAGTAAGCGTTACTTCCGTCAGAAAAAATCTGAGTTACTCCCTAGTCGCGCTTAAAGAAGTTTTATTTCAATTATAATCAATAACAACGTCACATCATACTAATATATTATGACATACCTATATGATATAAAATAACATAAATAAAAGTGGGTAGGTAGTAGGCACATTACGATACGAGCGGTCTAAGTAGAATACAACTACACGGCGTGACTTAACTTCTGGCGTGCATTTAATATACTTACTTACACCGCGATTATTTTAAAATAATCTTCTAAGTGATGTAATTAAAAGATGTTCATTTGACTTAGCAATAAGTACACAAACGTGGGTAGGTTAGCATTCCACCAGTAGACAACGTGACAACGCAATTTCACACCTACCCATATCACATCTAGATTTGTTTTTTGGGTTATTAGTATTTTCGGATGCATAGATATTTATGGTTCGTGGTTTATTAATTTTATGTGATATTTTTTTAGTTTTAATACTGTACAGTTTAAATAATAATCAAACCGCTTACAACTAAAAAATAGTGAAAAATATCTTTGCATAGCGTTATGTTGTCGCGCTTTCGTTTTATGAACAAATCTTTATTGTAAAATGATTATACTTACCCTGATCTAGGAATCTGTGATTTATATCTGGTTTGTGCATTGTGCATTGTGCACACCTTCAGACTATAGTATTAGATAATAATATTATGGTGATATAGGATATATAATTGAAAGTGTGTTTATTCAGTGCAAATAGCCCATGTGTCGGTAAAAAAATATCTTAATGACAAAAATTCGCATCATTTCTATATGAAGTGTATTTTATCCTACTAATATTATAAACGCGAAAGTTTGTAATTATGGATGAATGTTTGTTACTCTTTCACGCAAAAACTACTGAATGGATTTTGATGAAACTTCACAATAATATAGCTTACATAATACCAGAATAACACATGGACTACAATTCATAAAGATATATCGTATATTATCCTAACGCGCGTGAAACCGCGGGGCGCAGCTAGTGATGCAATAATTATATAATCGGTCACCCCCTTAGGGGTTGAATTTTCAAAAATCCTTTCTTATTGCACGCCTACGACACATACAAAATATTTGTGAAAAATTTCATGGTTCTAGGCCCAGTGGTTTCAGCTGTGCGTTAGTCGATCAGTCAGTCAGTCAGTTTTGGTTTTTATACGAGTAGGTACCTATAATAAATAGATTTACAAATTTATTTTACGTGCGTAAATAGTACATGAGTTTTCACATCTCATGCTCAAAAACTGTGTCATATTATTATTATTTGCTCAGCTTAGCGGACCTAAACGTGGTTGTTAGGCCCTAGAGAGTGAGAGTAGTTTAATATTTTTTGGAATGTGTGGAAGGAAATAGGGGAGACCTTTGCCCAGCAGTGGAACAATATAGATACAAAAAATGTATTGTTTTTATTTTCTGTTTTTATAATATGAAAATAAAAAAAAATAATAAAAGTAGCTACACCTTCGGGAAAGAGGCGTAATAATATGATGTGTGCAATTGTGCATGTATGTTAAATGTGATGTCGTTACATAGGTACTTATGGTGCTTCATTCATTTAAAATTAAATTAATTACTATAAAGTATCAAAATTGATCCGTTATGCCATGAGGGCTACCAGTTCATCAATACACATTACACATGCGATAGTGGCACTGCTATTAATTTAATTTTCTACTATATTTTACCAAGCTGTATGTACCAAGCTGTAGGTACGTATAACCCTAACAACCACAGGAGAGAATTGCATACTATGACACCATGTTTTGCCGTTAGCGTTCCAGATAAGTAGGTACTTACCTACTTACCTTCTCCTCTTGTGTAACCCAGGCTAATGGTTTGTACAAGTGCTATATTTGCTGATAGGTAGGTATATAATATTAACATTAAATATAATAATATTAAATTACACACGCTCGGGTGTAGGCATAGGTAATAATATAATACACCAAAAAACTAATCAGTAGGAAGGTACATTCATGTTTTCACCCAAGTTTCATGTTGGGTTATAGTGTAAATTTAGATTAGGTATTACCTACCTAATTGAAACTACTTATGTATACCTCCCTATCTTATATCTTTAAATGAGCAATTCTTGTATATATATATATATAGCCTATATACTAGCTGTGCCCGCGACTTCGTCCGCGTGGAAAAGTGACTTTGGGCAGTATTTTTGGATATACCTACATATATATCTTTTGGTTTATTTTAGATTATAAACACCGTCGCTTGTTAATAATTTATCTTTACATGAAAATGGCATAACTTTTTTAGTTATGAATCGATTGACATGAAACAAACACTAAATGTTAACTGAATCTACCACAATATACTTAGTAGTGAAAACACATCTAAATAATTGGATAAGGCTTTTCTGAGATTAGCGTGCACAAACGCACAGATAAACAGACAAACAGAAAAAAATATAATAATCTTTGTTTTGGGTGCTATTTGCTTTGTTATAGGTCCCAATAATAATTTTTTCTCAAATATCTTCCATAATACAGACAGCGATCCGTAACATTTTTATTATATTACTAGCTGATACCCGCAACTTCATTCGCATTTTTATATAAAATGTAAACTGTTTAGAAAATCAATTGATGTCGCGGGGAACAGTTATAGGTAAGAATATATCTGTCTCTTTCTCACTCCCTTTTCCTCTATCTTTCTCCCTCTCTAGCTCTTTTTCTATCTTTCTCCCTCTTTCGCTCTTTCTATCTCTCTTCCTCTACCTCCATCTCTTTCCCTCTCCCTATATCTCTATATCTTTCCCTATCTTTCTATCATTAATATCCCTCTCCACTCTCAATCTCTTGCGTTCCCTCTCCCTGTCCATCTCATCCATTATATTTATTTCCCTCACCCTCTCCGTCTATATCTCTTCCTTTCCCTCCTTCGCTCACTCCCTCTCCCTCTATTTCTATATATTTCGCACTCAATCTCTCTCACCTATTTCCACCCACTCTCCCCTCCTTCTAGCCCCACTCTCCCCTCTTTCACTCCCACTCTCCACTGCCTCCCCCACTCTACCCTCTTTCTCCCCCACTCTCCCCTCTTTCTCCCCCCACTCTCCCCCCACTATCCCCTCTTCCTCCCCCTCTCTCCCCTTTTCTCCCCCCACTCTTCCCTCTTTCTCCCCCCACTGTATCATCACTTTCTATTCACTCTACACTCTTTCTCACCCCACTCTCCCCTCTTTCTCCCACCACTCTCCCCCCACTATCCCCTCTTCCTCCCCCTCTCTCCCCTTTTCTCCCCCCACTCTTCCCTCTTTCTCCCCCCACTGTATCATCACTTTCTATTCACTCTACACTCTTTCTCACCCCACTCTCCCCTCTTTCTCCCACCACTCTCCCCTCTTCCCCCCCACTCTTCCCTCTTTCTCCCCCCACTCTCCCCTCTTTCCCCCACTCTTCCCGCTTTCTCCCCCCACTCTCCCCTCTTTCTCCCCCCACTATACTCTCATTCTCCCCGCTCTCCCCTCTCTATCTCCCCACTCTACCCTTTTTCTCACCCCACTCTCTCTTCTTTCTCCCCCCACTCTCCCCTATTTTCCCCCCACTCTGTCCGCTTTCTCCCCCCACTCTCCCCTCTTTCTCCCCCCACTCTAACCTTTTTCTCACCCCACTCTCCCCTCCTTCCCCCCCTCCACTCTCCCCTCTTTTTCCCCCCACTCTGTCCGCTTTCTCCCCCCACTCTCCCCTCTTTCTTCCCGCTCTCCCCTCTCTTTCTCCCCACTCTACCCTCTTCTCCCCTCACTCTACCATCTACTCCCCCTTTCCCCCACTTTACCCCTTTCTCCCCCTCCTCCCATCGCACTCTCCCCCCTTAATTACTTTCCAATTTAAATTACGATCCGTTTAGCCGTTTATTGTGGTCCGTAGGGGGTGCATCTAAAGAATACCTCATAATTTCAACCCCCTTGCTTTTCCCCCTTTAGGGATGATTTTGCAAAAAAGCTGAAACCCGTATTTATTTATTTCTTACCAAAAGCCTAAATAAGAATTTTCAGATCCCTAACTTGAGGAATTATGGATTCCCCATACAAACTATCAACCCCTATTTCATCCCCTTAAAGATTATTTTTTGAGACAAAAGATAGCCTATGTCCGTCTCATAGGTCCAATCTACCCCTATACCAAATTTCATCGAAATCGGTTCAGCCGTTTAGCCGTGAAAAGGTAACAAACAAACAAACAGATATACAGATAAACAGATAAACAGAGTTACTTTCAGATTTATAATATTAGTATGGATATATATTATATACTAGCTGATACCCGCAACTTCGTTCGCATTTTTATATAAAATGTAAACTGTTTAGAAAATCAATTGATGTCGCGGGAAACAGTTATAGGTAAGAATATATCTGTCTCTTTCTCTCTCCCTTTTCCTCTATCTTTCTCCCTCTCTAGCTCTTTTTCTACCTTTCTCCCTCTTTCGCTCTTTCTATCTCTCTTCCTCTACCTCCATCTCTTTCCCTCTCCCTATATATCTATATCTTTCCCTATCTTTCTATCATTAATATCCTTCTCCACTCTCAATCTCTTGCATTCCCTCTCCCTGTCCATCTCATCCATTATATTTATTTCCCTCACCCTCTCCATCTATATCTCTTCCTTTCCCTCCTTCGCTCACTCCCTCTCCCTCTATTTCTATATATTTCGCACTCAATCTCTCTCACCTATTTCCCCCCACTCTCCCCTCCTTCTAGCCCCACTCTCACCGCTTTCACTCCCACTCTCTACTCTTTCTCCCCCCACTCTACCCTCTTTCTCCCCCACTCTACTCTCTTTCTCCCCCCACTCTCCCCTCTTTCTCCCACCACTCTCCCCTCTTCCCCCCACTCTTCCCTCTTTCTCCCCCCACTCTCCCCTCTTTCTCACCCACTCTCCCCTCTCTTTCTCCCCACTCTACTCTCTTTCCCACCCCACTCTCCCTTCTTTCTCCCCCCACTCTCCCCTCTTCCCCCCCACTCTTCCCTCTTTCTCCCCCCACTCTCCCCTCTACCCTCATACCCCACTCTCCCCTCTCTATCTCCCCACTCTACCCTTTTTCTCACCCCACTCTCCCCTCTTTCTCCCCCCACTCACCCCTCTTTATCCCCCCACTCTCCCCTCTTTCTCACCCCACTCTCCCCTCTTTCTCACCCCACTCTCCCCTCTTTCTCCCCCCACTCACCCCTCTTTATCCCCCCACTCTCCCCTCTCTTTCTCCCCACTCTACTCTCTTTCTCACCCCACTCTCCCCTCTTTCTCACCCCACTCTCCCCTCTTTCTCCCCCCCTCTAACCTTTTTCTCACCCCACTCTCCCCTCTTTCTCCCCCCCACTCTCCCTTCCTTTTCCCCCCACTCTGTCCGCTTTCTCCCCCCACTCTCCCCTCTTTCTCCCCCCACTCTAACCTTTTTTGCACCCCACTCTCCCCTCTTTTTCCCCCCACTCTCCCCTCTATTTCCCCCCACTCTTCCCCCCACTCTACCATCTACTCCCCCTTTCCCCCCACTATCCCCTTTCCCCCACTTTCCCCCCACTCTCCCCTTTCCCCCTTTCTCCCCCTCCTCCCATCGCACTCTCCCCCCTTAATTACTTTCCAATTTAAATTACGATCCGTTTAGCCGTTTATTGTGGTCCGTAGGGGGTGCATCTAAAGAATACCTCATAATTTCAACCCCCTTGCTTTTCCCCCTTTAGGGATGATTTTGCAAAAAAGCTGAAACCCGTATTTATTTATTTCTTACCAAAAGCCTAAATAAGAATTTTCAGATCCGTAACTTGAGGAATTATGGATTCCCCATACAAACTTTCAACCCCTATTTCATCCCCTTCGAGATTATTTTTTGAGACAAAAGATAGCCTATGTCCGTCTCATAGGTCCAATCTACCCCTATACCAAATTTCATCGAAATCGGTTCAGCCGTTTAGCCGTGAAAAGGTAACAAACAAACAGACAAACAGACAGATAAACAGATAAACAGAGTTACTTTCAGATTTATAATATTAGTATGGATAATTGGAATCTCGGAATCGGCTCCAACGATTTTCATGAAATTCAGTATATAGGGGGTTTCGGGGACGATAAATCGATCTAGCTAGGAATCATTTGTTTTTTTCCGTGTTTTTTTTTATGATTTTTTCTTTAAATAACCAGTTCATATTTTTTTATTATTCTATCGGTAAGATCGAAAAATATTATTCATATTTCATCATTTTATTAGTAATTCGTACATAAATAGAATTTCCTAAAAACACAATTTATAAAAAAAAAAAATTAGATACCGAGCAAAGCTCGGTCATCCAGATATTATATTATGAAACGAGCTGTTTACACTGGCTGACTGCACTAACAGTGCGGGTCCAACACAAAAAAGCGTAAGTAGTTCTTGGATTCCATATCCCTGGTTACATACTTAAATTATGGTCACCGCTTAAGAAAATTTGTATGAGAAAGTAAAAAATTGTGTGTTTTGTCCAATATAGGATACGTAGCGTGATTAAATTATATATGAATATTAAGGTACGCATATCTACATTTTTTTGGGATATTCATCGTTCGATTTCGTTTTGTTGTCACGTAGTTGTAGCGAAATATTATTTCCAGACCGTAAGGATTGAGGAGCCACATAAAATTAGTCGCAGCAAAAAAACCACTTGGTTTTATTACTTCATTCTCTGGCTACAATTTCAGCCAACTATCTACATTTTTTCCATTAAGTTTATTTTGTAAATTGACTAGTTATATCAATGAAAAATAAAAAAATTAAAATCGATTTTTTATAGATTTTGGCGCCACTTTGAATGTTATATATCTTTTTAAATTGAAGCCGTTCAAGCCCCAGAGTTTGGTGGCAACCAATATACAGCACGTCCGTAAAGATATTGCGTTTTCAGAAATATTCATCCATAACTTAACCAGTTCTATTCACTTGAAAAATGGCACCTCAATCCTGATTTGCTGAATTGAGGTGCCACCTTTACAGTAACAGAACTTTTTATGCATAAAATCTACTAAAATCTGCTTTAGGGTACAAATTTTATTGACACACCTACATTTAAACTGCGTGATATTCCATTTAGAAATTGTTAATTTTTCAAAAGTGGCTCCTCAATCCTTACGGACATTTTTTTCTGACGAAAAATAGCCTATACCCATCTCATAGGTCCAATCTTGATCAAGATCGATTCTGCCGTTTAGACGTGAAAGGATGGCAAAAACTAAAAAAAAAAACCAACAAACACACACACAGTTTCGCATTTATATGATCTATCTTTTACTCCGTCATTGTCATTGTAAAAATATATATCAAAAAGAAAATTATGGAAGTGGACTAAAGAGGATGTATCAAATGGACTTGACAAACGCGCATACCAGAAAGGACCAACACTAAATAAATTTAATACAACTTATTTAGGTGTGACTCCAATAATTCGTGCGGCATTCTAAATTTGATAGGATTATAGTCAAGGAGGTAATAATTTATGTACTGCTGGCGGTAATGTTGGTGCTTGGTGCGTACGCCAACAAAGATAAAACATTTAATTAATACATTATTTACCTACTATAGATTGTGTTTATTTTTCATTGTAACAAACTACTTATATACATACACCAAAACAAAAATCATACACAAAAAGTTTCCCGGCAGCAGGTTTCGAAACTTCGAAACTACGTCTTTAGGAACGGAACGTAGCATCTCAGACCGCTCGGCCAATCTGACATGTCATTACAGTGTCGAAATAATTGAATGCTTCAGACTAAAGCCTACGTAGTAACTATCTAGTAATCTGTGCTAAGGCCACGTGATGCCGTTAGTAAGAGTATAATAATTATGAATTAGCGTTTTCGACTTGCCGTGAGCGCGGAGCCAGCGTGGCGCGCGGCCCGGCCAGGTAACTTTCATCTTCTAAAATACATGAATCGCTCCTATATTAGCGCCTTAAGTTTTTCACCGTTTATTATTCACTGCCGCGCCCGAGCCGCCCGGACGTTATGCATTTATTATTTAATTGTCTCATTTTAACTTTTGTTCGATCTACTTACATACCTATTACCTACCTTTGTATACCTACAAACACGCTGCGTTCTAATTTCATCACATTTATTTTTGTTTTGAGTTTTATTTTAGATCTTTGAATTGCCTACGAATAATAGAATGCGCCTGAGCGCTGACCCAACCGACGACCGTAGATAAATCTCAAGACGCAGAAATATCTCCGTAATTTAGGGACATTGACCTCATCTCCGGGAATTACAGAATGCACGCGAAATACATTTCTGGCAAGTTGCCCCCGATTGCGATAAGTAGGGTAAATTGGGTGCGACTTGAGAACAGATAGCCGACATTTCACTTTGCACCCAGGATAAACGAACAATGTTCAGTCGGAGCTCGGAGAATCAATTGGTTACTTACTGTGGAATATACTACTACCTACATAATAATAATTTGTTTGTGTTATTACAATCAAACATGTTACACGGATCGGTACCTAGTAGGTACAAGATAATTTTTATTACAATCCTACTAATATTATAACCGCGAAAGTTTGTAAGTATGGATGGATCTTTGTTACTCTTTCACACGAAAAAACTACTGAATGGATTTTAATGAAACTTTACAATAATATAGCTTATAGCATCAGAATAACAGCATATATTATAAAAACGCGGGTGAAACCGCGGGGCGCAGCGAGTAATATTATATTTTATGACTTCATTGACAAAGTTTTTTTATGCTGGGTAAAAATGGTACTTAAGTAGGTACCTACGTTATCTAATGTCTAACTTATATAACGATAACTATAATTAACTATTAACAACAATATATTGTGCCGTTCCTAGACGACCGAGACGTAGTAAACCGCTTATAGTATAAATGATGAAAAATGTTCTTTCAAGGGACACTACTGTTTGTTTACAAACATTCGAGTTCGAGTCGAGAGAGAGTTTAAAAATAGTGGCTTTCTCTCATTAGCTGTGGTGGAGCAAGATAAATGGTCCAACTGTTGGCTGCCACATTAGATTTATTATTTTTAAGTATCTATACCTAAATATATGCAATTATGCAACAAACAAAAACATACAAATGAATATAATATTCAATTATGCACACGTTCTAATTTAAAATACACTTTATTGATATGATATAGTTTGTATTTATATCGAACCTAATTATTATTTTCTGAAAGCCGTAGTAGCAGTCCGATGTAGAAATTAATGCTTTGTGACGTGAAAGCTTTAGTGTCTGTTCCCCGATGAAGGGGGCTGGGGGTAAAATCGTGACAACCAAACAGAAAGCTTTTAAACAATTTTTTAAAGTATGGTAAGTATATGTACTTCTAATGTCCATTGATAACATACGATAAACTCCAAAAATAAGAATGAGGGTAGGATACTCTTTTTGAGCGATAACAATAGTAGTTAGGCGCACCTTTGCAAAATTAAATTATGGTCTAAAATTAAGTAACTTCCAATTAAAATTTTATCTTTTATTATTGTAAAAGTATAATTGTTTGCATTTTCCTTACCAGACATTTTACCAACCATTCATCTTGAAACAAAGACTTTTTCAGTACCCAATACTATGGGAGCGTATCCCCCTGAATATTATTTATCGTCCAACTTTTTCAGTATGAGATTAATTGAATGGCAGCAAAATTCCGGTAGATTTGAAAATGGCAGAGAAAATTGCGGGTAGTTTCGGGCGCGTGCGGCGTCTCCGAGGCACTTCCGGTCTGCGTTGAATGATTTCCCACTTCCTGTTTGCGGCGACGGACGCAGTTTAACGATACTCTTTGTGCAACTACCTTTGTGGCCGCCACGACTCTTATTTATTGCGTCTACGGGGATCGGGGGTAGCATGTTTTGTCTGTAAAACAATACGTTTAAGATATTTTGGCAACACTGATAAGAATCCTTCTGAATTTGCTTTTCAGAGGTTTCATAAAGCTTCGATGATTCTCAATTGTTTTATTTTTACTATAGGTAAGTAAGCCTAATGTAATTAACGGATCGTTAATAACTTTATATAGGCGTCTTGATCTTAAACTTATTAATAGTCATCATAGTTGTGAACATTTGCACTGGAATCACTAAAACGGCCAGTAATTATGACATATTCCACGCTCCAGTTGCAACCACAACGAAACAATAAGGAAGAGGCGAGTCTAACGAACTCGGCAGGGGTGTCCGCAAATAATCTACTTTGTCCCGCACGTGACCACGCGCTTCCCAGTCGCCTAATTAATATAAACTCACAACTCTGAGGGCGAGGTAAATTATTGTATCGGAACAGCGGAATACGTGAACATACTACAATGTCTCTGAACAGACGCCAATCCACCTGACGCGCGACGAGTTACTGACGAAGATATCGATTCTAGTTATATACTTAAATGCCTCTTCCAACTGGAGGTCAACTGTTGAAAGCTGACGCATGGATTATACCAATATTACAATGTGGAAATCCTGGAACATATCAAAAAATGACTAAGCTAAGTCTCGGAAACATATCGAAGGAGAAAAAGAGAAAAAAAACTTTTGAAGCACCTAGCCACCTAGACCTCAGAAGGGTCTGAGCGAAACGAGCGCAGCGCTTTGCCACTCAGGAAGGTCAGAAGTATGAACAGTAAATAATCTGCTGTTTTGTGTTCTCTGTGTAGTTTATTTTAATATATTATGTACCTATTTGTAAACGACAGACCAACCAGGAAATAATATTCGCGAAGGTACCTACTCTCTCACTGCCTACACTTTAAACTTCTTAATATTATTTTCGTCGAATATACCTACTATACGTCGTTTACTCGTGTTCAAGTTGATGATAAAATTATGTATTGTACCTAGAAGTGTTACGCAGGAATAACCGAAGAGCTTTTTACACGTAGCGACTTTTCATAGCGTAGGTAAATACTTAGACGTCATCGCGTCGCGTTGAGTCGCATAGTCGCATCGCACGGACGCGGGTGCGTCCGCGAAAATCAAACTGCTTCTTTTACTTTTATAATTTTTTGTTAGTTAAGTTTGTTAATATTACAAGAACAAAATTCGGTTAGTTCTTAGCTGCAGCATAATATAATGTATCAGAGTAGTCAAGTGAACACATTGGTTAGAAATCACGCTGAATTTATTAAATAAAATAGTAGCGTGTAAAAGTTTTACTGATTATTTTATGATTGACCTTGCGTGTTGTATGAAATTCGCTATCACATTTCGCCGGTTCATTACTCGACCCCGTACCCTTGTCGAGCTGATTTTAGAGTTCGTGAACTTAGGGGTACAGAGAGTTTACCGGAAAACTGTATAGTGGTATACATTGAAGTACATAGAGATGGGCATGCAGGATTCCTTTGTTTCATATACCTATGAGAGAGTAGGGTATGAAAAATTGGGGTATTTATACAACATTACGTGCAGTTTGGCACCACTATATCCATAAACAAACTATACCTACCCAATTTACAAACGATGCTAATTAATTTAAAGTTAAAGAGCTTGGTTAAGATTTGGTAGTCAAATATTACCGCATTAAAATGGAGGTCATTTAGTAGTTGTTCGTTTATTTGGTACCTACTCTTATCGCGTTGGGGAAATATATTTAGCAGTGAAATAATTGATAAACATTTGTATTTACTTATCTTGGCTTTTTGTTGATGAATGATTGTCAGAACTAGAATGGCAAATAATTTAAATAATATAAAGGCTGGTGCAATCTAGAATTCTAGAACAATACTACGCGTATTTCTCTGACATTACGTTGCATTTGCTTTGTTGGCGATACAGGCAACACTAAAATTAAACGAAATGTTCAATCAATTTGTCAGTGTCAAACCAATATCTAATTATAGGTTATCTGTATTAGGTACCGGTCTAGTTTGATTCATTCATTCTTTCTTTCACTCTGAATTGTATTGGTAGCGATCACAGATTATAGGATAGGTACGTAGCGATATCGCACGCGCCTTACGCGACGTATTATGTTTTATCTACCTACGATGTACTACTTGTAAGTACTATCAGTGACCTTTTTATTAATACAGTCCACTCAACAACTCCCAACCTATCGAGGGTCCAGGGCGACCGCGTAAAGCTTGCTATCCACTCTTGTTCATTGGATAAAAAATAAACATAATGAGTAGCGTTACTTTATGGGTCATGTCGCGAGTGAGATAAAATATTTAGATAGATCTCAGCATGGATAAAACCACGTACAAAACGATTTTTAGTTTCTTATTGTACCTACTGAAAATATCTGAAACGTTTTCACAAACGACAACATTCAAATTTTTCAGCCAGAGGCTTGCCGCATGCCGCGGGCAATTCGGGAATAATGACAAATAAAATAAATGCATGATTTTAATCTCGGCCACTGGCGGCGCGTCGTAAACTGTTTACGAGCGACCACTTAATGTTTGGGCCAAGGTATAAGCGGCCGCGACGGGAGGTAGAGTCTTGGAGCTGTTCAACTTCAATGTCTAATCGTTTTTGAAGGTTAATTTTATAGAATCATTATTGCAAAGACGCACAGTCATCATGTTGCACATTGCACTGTGTGCTAGACTCGATTGCAGAGTTATTTTTTCCTGAACGGCTCCTAACAAGAAATGCACCTTTATCTACTGAGCGATGATAGTGAACGCCGTCAAATTTACTTGCTACGTTGTTCGCTTATGCCCATACCACGCGCCACATCGCCACAAGAGCGCGCGTCTAATGCCTGCTACCAATCCTTTGCTGTTACGATTTCTGTTTTATGAGTTACACATAAGACACCATCCGATGCACGTTTGAATTTACGTGTTGATTGGCACGCGCGTCGAGGTATGTTGCGCAACCGCTCACGTTGTTGACTGTTCCAAATAATGTAGCTTTGCATGACACGCTGTTCGCTTCACACAGGCACCACACTCCGCGTCACCGCAGCAGCGCACGTCAAACGCCCGCAGTCAACCCTTTGCTAATGCGATCCCTGGTTTTATGAGTTACGTAACACACCGCCCGCTGAACGCCGGAATGTACCCGTTGATTGGGACGATATCTTGCGCAATAACGCACGCCGTTGATGGTTGACGAACAGTGAAGAACAGCGTCGCAAACGTTACAACATTTTGTAGGTGCCAAACCGCAACAGTTGGGGGCTATGCAACGGCGGTTATAAACTAAATGAACAGCCAACAATAACAACTGTATAACTAGTTTGTTGCTTTGTAGAGTTTATTTGTGATGCTTTATTTTGGACGGCTAGATTTTGCAGAATCGTCAAGTGATTATAATTAGAAGTTCTTAAACTTTCGTGAACTGAATACATGTTAATTAGTATGACCTCGTGACCACGGTCGATGTAACTCGGCCGAAACGTCGATGTATGTCAAAATTAAATATTTTGATATTAGTTTGTGCGCGAATTAGACCCGGTTAAATACTAATTAACATGATTGTAACTACACTTCGATACCTTACCTACAGCAACGCCTGCATTTCCGGAAAGAAGTTGAAGGACTTCAGTTTGTAGATTACATAACCATTGTGATAGGTAGATTGGCAGCCTCTATGTGCACCTACTAAGAAGAATTTTAGTAAGCAAGAATGTAGGCTAATGGATGCTAAAGAAGGTAAACGAACGAAACAGAGTTCCCAACGGGCTGCTAGACTCTCGTATATTCGGTATAACAATTTCACGGACGACGTGCCGTAGAGTAGGTACGGTGATAAGCCAACGGGAGAGAGTAAGCTGTGTCTCTACCAATGCATACGAGTACCTAAAATGTGCCGTCATCATTTAACAACATGGTAGGTACATGGTAGCAGTATAACTGGCTCTACTGCGAAAGTGGTGACGTGTATCTGGCTGTTTGTACATTTAATTTTGACAGATAGCGAGAATCGACACGTTGCGTTACTTCGGTGTTATTTATTAAAATACATCATGATTACGCCATTCCAATGACATAACTTTATAAACAACAAGTAACATTCATAAAATCCATTTTGCGATAATCTGGATATAAGTAGGTACATTTTATCAACGACTGTCCGCAAGAAGTACCTACCAGTTATTGTAATTTACAGTCCACAATATGGAAACTTAAACTAAACTTGGCTTTTAACTGATTTGAACTTTCATTGGTATTTTTCTCTTGCCGCTGCTGTAAAACGAGCTAGCAGCTGTGACACCCTCGACGAGTTTCAGAGTAGATCCACCATACGCGGCGCGTCGTAAAGTGTACTTTATGGACACTTCTGGAGAGCGGCGCTTGATGTGTTGTCACAGACTAATAAAACCTTGGAGTCGCCATGACTACAACAACAGCGTGAATAGGTAGGTGCACGCAGAAAAAATCTTTTGGCAGTGCAAGTGCAGTCGATGTGTGCGTGTATATTAGCGGCGGACAAAGAACAGAACTGCCACTGAACATTTAAATTGATTTTTGTGCTAATACTAGGTACTGTGTTGTTGTGGCTTGCTAAATTGTCTGCAACAGATATATGAATGAGGAGTGATTGCACTATGCTCCACCAAGGCGCCCGCTGGTGGGCCAAAGTGGAATGGCTTGAATTTTGCAGTGTAATCTGCCGCACTAATTCATTTTAGTGGGGAAAATTACACTAGCCTAAAATGTTAGTGGATTCTACCCCAATAAGGTTGGCACCTTATAATATGAGGCCATGTATAATTATATTTAACTATACAACATACAATCAGCTCATTGTTTTTAATCAAATAGGAAGTTGAAAATATTTCGAGACTTTCGTCTCCATTGCATCAACGCTCTATGATCGTTGTCACTCGTTTGATACGTCGTCACTCGCTTTAGATTTCATTTGATTCACTGACATGACACCCCGGCTCCGCTCGGGCTAACAATAGCATGTCAAAACTATCAAGTTTTATTTCTTTGATTAAAAGATGTTACGAGCAAGCAAAGATTTAGCAACGGGCAATCAGAGCTGAAACTGGCGGAGAGGTGGCGGAGGCGGGCACGGTAAAGTTTCATGACAATTGAAAGAAAAGAACGTGAGCGATCTTGAATTTGTATATATGGGTCACCACTGATTATCTACTTAGCTTTAGTTGTTTTTTACGAAGCTATATTTTATACTGCGGGTCTTTCTTTCTCGAGAAATATAGGTACATTAGCATATAATTGGTCCACTTTATTATCACAAAATAGAACACAAAAAGTTTCATCAACGTTCACAAACCACCGACCCCCGTCACCAGCTGGATCAAACAGGCTACATAGTCGCAACGTTTCCAACAAGATGTAATTTTAAATCACGATCGGTTACCGTTGTAACTCGAACGCAATTCATTCGGATTACCTCCGTAATATTTGCGCTGGACTGATGAAATTGATGAACTCCAGTCCTAAACAAACTGAAACAAAAAACTGTGGAAAAACTCGAAACATTGCGTACGACCAATCCCCATATCATTTAGCATCTTTGCGCTTTATACACTCGAAAACAAGGGCTATTTTCGAGCGGAAACATCAAATTGGAATATGAGCAAACTTCATCTGACCCAGAGAGGAGAGAATTCGGGTACCGCGCCTTTGTTTCGGGTTTATTTGCTCACGAAAGGTATTCCTCGATTGAAGCGAGCGTAATTCCAAATTCCATACATCTTTCAGCGATCGCTCTGAAGCGAATTTTGTTATTACACGCTCCACATAGCGTAAGTGTTTAAACGGAAAATTGGAGTTTCCACTATTTCATCCCACCATTTCACTATTTCCGTTTCCGGAGGGTGTAAAAAGAAACACTTCTGCTTTAGTAGATAAACTTTTAATGAAAGACATCAAAGGTAAGAAAAGTATCCGTGTATTTCTTTGCAATGAATGAATGAACCAGATAATATGTTCAATTCGTTTTCCTATAATTTCTAGTTCAAT
The DNA here is from genome assembly GCA_905147375.1 of Hylaea fasciaria. NCBI lineage: Eukaryota > Metazoa > Arthropoda > Insecta > Lepidoptera > Geometridae > Hylaea > Hylaea fasciaria. The sequence goes on from LR990201.1 coordinate 8,395,931, forward strand.
ACGACCTGAAGCAAACTAATGAGTTTGTTTTATAACTTGAGCCGGCCCAGGCTAAGATTACTGCCCGACGAAGTCTCTGATTAAACACTAAGACGAAGTTAATTGAAAAGGCCTCTCTGTAAAATAACATAAAGTTTTATTACCGGTCAGCCGGTTTTACATCCACCGGGCCTCCTCAGCTGCGACTTGCGAGCCGTAATGATAATGTCGATGACCTCACCAGAGACTGAGTTCAACCCTGTAATTGGCCCTCGTAATCTCAAATCTCTATCAAGATTGAAGCCGCTGAGTTTTTTCTTCAAAAATTTGTTTTCAGTTAATTATGGCACCGAAATAACTTGTTATTTTAAAACTATAAAAAAGGTTCGTAAGTATGAAATTTATCCCATTGCGTTATTTCAGGGGCTAGCTAGGGCATAATATATATAATAATTTCATCAAAACCCGCTGAGCGGATATAGAGCTGAGTGACAACAATCAACTTACACATTATAGTATAAATCTACTAACGCATTTATTATGTTAGTTAGAACTCAGAGTGGAATTACGATTAAGATGTTTACAGATTACCTGAGCTAGGAAATCTGTAAAAACCATAAATGTTCCACTCTAGAACATTTTTCATAACAGTACAATGTCTACAAATGCTACGAGTTTCGTAGCCGCGTAGTACCTGCTACAACATAAATACAACCACTTTGTGAGTCTTTGTGCAATGCCTGCTACACAGCTGCTACTATGTTGTTTTCCTCTAATTACATGTAACGTCTTAACAATATAACATCAAGCCATTCAATTCCCGCAAACAAAGCCAGCGTTTAACTCCGTATTCCTTTAAGTAAGCTCGTCCACGCCAGATGTTAACATTATAATTATAACAAAGGCCTTTTGAGACTTTGTGGCTGGGAACAGTAGCATTCCTTGGTATCTTGCGCCAGACATCAAGAGTCGCAGAGGGCCCTTGTCAGGGGTTTGGACTAATAGATCGATGTATCTAACTATAAATATATCTACTCACAAGTGACAGACGTGCGATGTATTTCGTACGCAGGATTTGGGAGGGTGTTGAAAGTTTTTACGAGTTGACTATTTTTGAAGTGATTTTCCATTAGTCCGTCGTTATGGCAACTATATATTAGGGGAAATAGCGTTTCAGAGGTTCGCTGTGAGTAAATAAAATGTTACCTGTGTCAACAGTTAATCATCATCCAAATTGACAGAAGATAAGGAGTCAGTAAAAATAAACATTGGCAAACAGCGTTCAAATGTCAGCTAAGTATTTTAAATAATTTGCCATATAATAAGTGATTTTTTTTTTTTCATTACATAATTATGTATTAAACTATGACGTAGGCAGATGTATCACAATCAAATCGTCAAGTCGAAAGTACCCACCGGCGAGTATGCAAGTATTTGACTATGTAGGGACTCTTGAAAGAAAAGAAGCGAACGAGGGGAGTCAGGATCGTAGCACGTGGATAGATGTAGTCTCAGCTTACCCCGACGGGAAAAAGGCGTGACTTTAATATGTATGTAATATCATAAGTATACATTTATCTCCGTAATTATCTTCAAAGACCTAAGTCAGTCATCAGAGGCAATTACCAGCTGATCTGTGAACCCCAAGTCACCCTTTGCCATGACATTGGGTCATCTCGGGTCCGACAAGGGTCCACATTAGTGGCCCCAGTGAAAATTACACTTATTATTTGTTTATAGAATTAGATGTTTATAGTTACTGGAGCCACATTTCACTGAAAAAAAGAATATACGTAGGTACCAGACTAGATAGAGAAGATCATCGGTGAGGCCATTATTAACTTTCACAATGAACTATTTAATTACATTACGTAGTTATTCACCATAATCTTGAAATGCGAAGATCTTTCTATACACTTAATTGTTACGTTAATTTTGTTTACTTATTTGTTTTTATGTAGGTACAGCTTGGGGGTTGGGGGCGAGACGAGCAGATTATTCGAGATTTCAGTGATGTAAGCACGAGACCATAGGGGCAATAAATATTACGCCTAGAAGTTTCAAGGTGATGTGCGACATTGCATTTTAAGTACCTTTCACTCCCTTTCAGTGATTTCACCTTTCCACAGGAACACAATTGGAACCACTACGTCTATCGAGCCCGTTGAAACGTTTCATAAACGCGGTATTGAAATAGGTAAGTATCTACTGGCATTTCAAGACTTAGTAAAAATTTAAAAGATTTCAAAAATTCATAATCGAATGAAGAGAAGCTCTCGCACTGTATATTATCGAATTGCAATTATATCCCTTCCGTAATAGTGAGCTCAACTTACCTCACCTTTCAATTTGCGTATGAAGGAAGGCGAGACATGGCCTCGGGCGGATGAAAATTACCCGATCCTCATGAGATGGTTCAATAGGGATGGTACAGAAATCCTTAACTGAACGAAACTATCGGATAAAAAAATCCGTAATTGAAGAAACCATTCTGATAATATGAAGGTTCGGCTTGCTTTATGGTAAGTGGTCATCAATGACATACAAAAGCGTGTCCAAGAGTTTAAATGCAAGCCATTTAATAAATTCCCGGTCTGTGACACAACAATATGACTCATGCTTGGATAGGACCATCAAATTCGAATAAATCTGATAATAAGTATAATATGCAACATACATAATCTGATATATAATCCGTAACAGATTTTTATCCGTAACCGTAACCCATCTTTAAACAAATAACAATTCCAGTTCCTATCCTTTATCTTCTATCCTGCTCTCACATTAAAACTAGGGACCGTTAGAAAGGGATGGGTTAAATAAAATTTTCCCGAATGGGAAAATGGAAGGATTGAAGAGTAATTGGAAATACCTCTGCATTGAGTGCCGCTGAGGTTTCGGCGATACACCGCCGCATCGCCTTTACTGGCCTTTTGTATGAATTTAATCAGATTCCTGTTGAGTCCTGAACGGTTTAATTGCATTTGGATGGTTGATAAGATAAATAAACAAAATAATTACTATTTTATTTTTCATAATTCATAAATTGTAATTACTTAACTAAATCAGAAACATGGATGATTGTGTACATAAGTTTAGGTCAGATCTAACAAGTTCATTTACCCCCAGTTTCTGAAACGTTAGTCAACGATGACAACAGATTAATTCTATTGCCGTCCTTGTCATTTGTTTATAGTCAGATAGAGGCAACGATAGTTTTAATCTACTGTCAACGCCAACAAACGTTCTAGAAACCGGGGGTAAAGACTCAGTTTTCGTTTAATTGCGTCTGAATTTTTCGTGCTTGCTATGCATAAATACTAACAGTATCACAAGCAAAGACCAAACGATAGCTATCACAAATACCAATAAGTTCTTATCGCGTGAGAAAATGTGCCTACCTACGAGTGTTCCCAATACACCACTTCATTTTACCACCAATCCACTTCATCTCATCACCATCAATGATACACCCCATAAAATACCCCACAAAGCCACGTGTGAACCCTCCCCTGTACAACACCTTTATTTTTACTGAATTAAATCGCAAACTCCATAAAAGGTCCGGCAAAGTTGTAAAATGCAAATAAAGGTGCCTTACTAGGGGTAGGTGGGTAAAGCCCTGAGGGTCCATTGATAATTATTACACAGTAGTACCCTCGATGATCTGAGGCAGCGCCGAACGTGAATGTTATTATAAGACGATGCGGCACGTAGTACCTACCTACACTTACATAGTGACTAATATATCTATCTATGCACAACGTTTCTGAGGGATTATTATGTGAACTACTCATAAAAGTAAGTAATGACGACACAGTTGGCGTAGTGGCTGAGCACTTGGTTTCGCGGGTTTGATTCCCGCCCGTAACAAATATTTGTATTATCCACAGATATTTGTTTCTGGTTTGAATGTTATGTGTCTGTACAGTATATGCGGTACCCACGACACAGGAGAAATCCTGAAGTAGGGTTGCGGTTTTTTTATAAAGAAAATGAAATGAATCAATTATTCTCAGCAGTGCACAGTTCAACTTCTTAACGGTTACATGTTATGAATACACGGCCACATTCATCCTCGTTGTAATCGCTTGATAACAGTCGTTAAGCCATGTCATAGGCTCTTCAGCGACCTGACAAACGCTGACACCCGAGGATAACACTACCTCATTTGAGATCGATCTAATTATTTGGTCAGTTCTGTTGTACAAAGATAGACTTCCGATCGTCGGGTTCTACGTCGCGCGTCAGAGATGATAGCATCGAAGTCTCCTCAAGCTTTACATAATGTTTGCGTGGATTACACGGACGTGACGGCACGGAAGCTTGCGGTATATTAATTTTACCGTATCCTCCTCCCTTCCGTGATCCAGGTCTGTACCTTAGGGCTCGTGCCCGTCTTCGGATAAGGGCTCCTGAGGGACAGGGGATTATGCCTCGTATTAATTAATGTAGAAAGTATCTTTGACGTGACTTGGTGCTTATTTGTTCTGCGAGGCGGATGCTACGTGACGCTGCTAGTGAGTGGTAGTTGAGAGAATAAAAACTAATTTCACTAGCCGTAGGTTTTATTTCTAGTTGCACTTCCCATGTATGTTTGAAAAATGCCTATTAATCTTATCTTACTAATATTATAAATGCGAAAGTTTGTGTGTTTATGTGTTCGTTAGTTCTTCACGCTCAAACGGCTGGACCGATTTTGATGAATTTTGATTCCGAAAACAGCGGGTAATACCGCGAAGCACAGCTAGTACTATATAAAACCTATCGTTAAGTTTGTTTTAGTTCTAGCCTCAACTGTTTGTTTGTTCTGTGGTATGTCAATAATAAGTTTATCTACATATTATTATTTAAAAGTTATTTTCAGAGTTGCGTTTAAATAACTCAGGGTTTGTCTACAAGTTATACTACACTACAATACATATATACAACCTATCGTACAGCTATAAGCTTACCGAAGACTAGGAGTGCGCACTGAGTGTCAAGCTCCAGATATTCTGTGGATTACTGCAAATTATTCATCATAGGTACTAAATAGCAATAAGCCTAAGCAGATCTTACGAGATTTACGTCTTAGAAGCCATTTGAGACGTGATCATTATGGACTGACCAATGGAGCACTTACTACAAGTCCAAACGAAAACCAGGTTTATGGGAATTTTAACTTTATTGCAAGGCATTACGGCGACTTCATGGTTTCGCATAACCTAACGAATGGCGAATCCTACTTGCAAATCCCAAGTTGTAACTGTTGGATTGGTTGGTCTAAGTTATAAACTGGAAGCGGCGTGGTGAGCCACCGGTGGATGGAAGAGAAAAGGTGTCCGCAGATCCACCAGTGGAGCCAAGAGGTGGATCCAAGTAAAAGGAGGGAGAAATAAGAATACTTAGTATGTTTAAGAATAGTATGCTTCTGAAATTAACGTGTACCTATTTATTTTTATTAGTATTTTTAAATTTATAATTTAATTGTTTGTGACCTGTAAAGTTTTTATTTACCAATTAGTTGATTATTCTGATATATATCTGAGAGACCTCGTAATGTAATATAAACCTATATTTTTTATTTGTTTAAGTCTTTTACTTTGTATTAGATCATTTATTTAAACTATGTACTTATGTATAAAAATATAATTGTCGTAATTCTAAAGTACCTAAGTCCCGTGCAAAACGTTTGAGTAATTTTTATTTTTTTGAACTGTTCTTATTTTAAAGCCTATACTATATTCGAGAAGTTTTCCAATACTCGCTCAGTCCCTGCGCCGCCGCTCAAGGGTCAAAATGGTACACGTCATTAAGTCGGCCACCCGACTCCTTACGCTGTAAGTGCGGTATCAAACTGTTTTATTGCGGCCGAGGCATGATTTAATGAAATCTTTAATATTGGAGATAAGGCGCATTGCTCGTAAATCGCCCCGGGCAGTACGGCTGCCTTATATAATATATCTAACCGTACACTATATAGTAAGTACACCCAGTGTGCTACCGTATATCCTGGTGATATTTTATTGATGTTAAAACTCCAAAGAGATGCTTAGATACTTTCTGATACTTGCGAATGTGACAGTAATACATAACCCTGGTCAAAAAGGTGCGTTACCAAGTAGACTATTGAAATTAGAAAATTGGAGTGTCTTAATAATATGGTCTTACAAAATTTATTTTGCCGCATGATACACACTATTTTTTAACTACATTAGAAATAAATATATTCTGTTCTGACCTATATACTGTATAACTGTTGCACTGCCGTTCTATATAAATATTTCCTGAAAATATACGCCATGATTCATGTACTGACTGAGATAATGGGAAAATCAGCAGGGGTATAATAATAAGTAGTAAATGTAGGTCTCTTACGGTCGCGACATCGAATAATATCCGACGACTTCCGCATGACAACACGGAAGTTTCCATTTGAAATGTGCTTTGTTATTCGTTAACCTCGTGCCTCTATTTTCAGTTTTTAATCATTTATATTATGCTATGAGATGTTTCGTCAGGGTGTAACACGGGTGTAAAGATGGTTTTAAGTTTAGAGCGTTCATTTATGAGTGGGGCCTTACATTAACTATAAGGATAATAATATCATCAAGAGAGGCTTTCATGTATATGTTAGTCTGTAAGGTATATATGATATGGGTCTTGGATAAATTTTAGTACACACTAATGTTATTCTAAAGTTACCTGAAATAAAGAGTTTTTATTATTATTATTATTTACATCATTCATTTTATAATCTTAGTTCTTACATTTTTTTACATTTTTATAATAACCTATAAACATTATAAAAAACTTAAACCTAGGATACCACCGGTAGCGGAGCAGGGCCCAGGCTACCGGTGGTTAGGGCTGCAGAGACAGGAATCTCCTGACAATACGTGCCGTGTCGAGGAGTACAACCTTCTGCATCCGACCCTTAATCCAGCCGTCTAGCGACATCCTCTTAAGATGTTGGTCGAGGCTCTTCGCTATGAGGCCGTTCGCCGAAACCACTATCGGGACAATGATCATCGAGTCAACATCCCACATGGCGGTCACCTCATGGGCCAAGTCTAAGTACTTGCTGAGCATGTCCTTCTCGGCCTTCACGAGGTTCTCGTCATGGGGGATGATGATGTCGACGAGCACTGCCCGGCGCTGGGACCGATCTACTAACACGATATCAAGCTTATTGGCTACAATAAAATAGTCCTGTCCGTGATGACAGATAGGTCCCAGTAAAGCAACGCACGGCGATTCTCGAGAACTGGCGCTGGTACGTACTTGTAGTACGGCACTTCAGCCTCGACAAGGCCGTATTGAAGGGCAAGTTGCTGATGGATGATCCTGGCTACTTGGTTGAGTCTGTGCAAGTACTCTCCGTTAGCAAGATGAGAACAACCAGTAATTATATGCCTGAGGGACTCCCCGGGACAGCGGCATGCCCGACAAATGTCGACCGTACCGTCCTTCATACTATATTTCCGGTAGTTGTTCGTCTTGATAACTTCGTCCGCAATTGCACAGACAAAGCCCTCAGTTTCCCCAAAGAGGTCACCGAAACGCAACCAGTTCACCGACGCGAGCAAGTCCACATCGGGCCCTGTTAAGGCCCGATAGAACCGCCCATGCAGCTCCTTGCCCCTCCATACGTCCTTGCGATCATTATTATTATTATTATAATAAAGGCAACGGTTATGCGTACTGGAATTGTGAAGTCAAGATATTCAATCATCTATTCAAAAATGTATTGGTTTCAAACGCGAAATGATGATTTTTGCTCAGCTTGCTTTGGCTAAGAAACGTCTATAAGTACTAATAGACTACTTATAGTTCTCAGTGATATGAAAGAAGGTGATGGTGTCATGTCCGGTCGTTGGAGCGGTACTGACATCCAAAATGGGCCAGGATAGGATCTCTTGTAAACTTGTAGGACTAGGACTTGTAAACAAAGGATGTAGCTTGATAAAGTTCATATTTCATCTCACTAAAGAAATGGGCGGGTAACTGCATATTAATAATATGTACCTATATTTGATTGGGATGGCAAACCACAAAAAATAAATGATTATTAAAATGTGATATTTATTAAATTTTTCCCTACATACACAACAGAACAGCTCAGGCTTGTTCTGTCGTTTGCAAATCAGTTTGTGCAGAAAATAAAGATTTTTCGGTTCGTTTCTCTTTGGAATCTCATTTTAATAAGGATTTTGTTTATTTCTGGAAATGAAATCGGCTCTCGGGGTCGTTTTTGTGGGATCTTAATGTCCCTTTTAACAAGATATTTTTATCAAGCAGAAAATTTGTGACGAACCAAGCCGATTCTTGACAACGCCACAAGTAGGTACCTAGAACACGTATATAGCCAATAACTTGGTCTTATTTTCCCGTAGGTACTGCTTCAAATAACTGCGCTGGAAGTATTCTGAATAAAACTTACTTAGTTTGTTTTACAAGGGACGAAAACGACTCATTCATACTCAATGTTTAGCCGCCTCACGAGCGTAGCGAGTGTGGCATAGAATCGAGTATGAGTGAGTCGTTTGATATCCGCGTAAAACACAAAATTTGTCACATCGAGATAGCGAGAAATAAGTGGGAGTCGAACTCGCCTATGAAGGGTTCCGTAGCAGAAAGTAACATAATATAAGAGTTCCCGAGTTTACGGTCCCGAGGCTTAAATTTGCCGGTTTCATTGTTGATTATTTTCCACGTCGTTTTGATTTTGTCTTCAGATTGCTTAATTTTTCTACTCAAGTGAAGAGACTTCGCGGTACGGCATACATTTTTGAAAGTCTTTGAGTATTGTTTCACATAGTCTAAAAATTGAGTGTCATCTGCATTTATACTTTTTTGTGAATATAATCATACAATTTGTTCCTGCTTTTATAGATAGATAGATACCCGGTGTAGCCCAGTCGCCATCAAATCTCGCCTTGATTTTACCTTTACATGTTTTCAATTTAAATATAGTGTTGAACTGTTTATCTATCATATTGAACAAGGAATTACAAAGTTCATCTGGATTCTCAAAGAACGGTAGATAAGTAAGTTGCTTAACAATGCTTTCTAAAAACTGTTCCATACGGTTGGTGGTAATGGGTCTGTAAGTAAACTCCGGGGAGATTTTATTTGATCTGCATGGAAACACAGTGCTTTGGCCACAATGATCCGAGCTAAGCTTGTCACATATAGCCATGCTCTGTGGTTCACAGTTACAAAAAACATTGTCTAAGCAAGTTGCAGAGGAGGTTGTAATTCTAGTAGACTGATAAAAAAGTTTTTTTAGAAGTCAAAGCACAAAAATAAATTTAGTAATTTATCGCTCAATGGGCACTTATCAAGAATATTAACATTAAAATCGGCACAAACAACTAGGTATTTTGAGGTATTAAATGATTTTCTCAAAACATAATGGACTCAAATGCGTTGAAATCAGCTGATGGGGGTCTGTATACACAAACAATTATAAGCTGCTCCAGCTATAGGTACACATGATACGAGTAACTCTATAATTCGTTCGAAAGACAAAGTCACTATGCCCTTTCTCTCCTTAAAATTGGCAATTGTTTACTACATAAATTAATGACCCGCCGTGAATAGCTTTTTCCCTAGTGAAAAAACTTGCAATTTGGTAATTCTTAATAGGAGGTAACAAAGTATTTTTCCTGAACCAATGTTCAGTTACACACATAACGTGAATTTGACAAAAGTCTACAAATAGTTGTAATCGTAATATATTCAAGGCCTTTCCTTGAATATATTCTGATGGAATATACTTATGAATGGTACCGGGCCTTTCCATTGTCTTAGCGGTCAGTTTAAATCGACTGACCTGGTCATCCTACCCATATCCCGATTATTACAGCTATTAGCTGTAGGATTGTCAATGTGTAAAGTTATACTATGCATAACTGGATCATGTGTATTAAATGCTAACAATTTAGCACGCCTACGCCTATGCCTACGCCTAACGCTTACGCTTTCGCTTTCGCTTTCGCTTATGCTTATGCTTGTGGTATCCGTCTGTTACTCGGTTTATGAAGGTAGGCAGTAAATAAATCAGTTGTGTCGCCGACTCGGTCTTTCATTGCTCCGGCGCCCCGATTATTTCCGAATACTTAACTGGCGACGAGAAAATCGCGTGTAATTAAGTTATTTACGTACTTAAAGTGATAGATAACGAAAATGCCTATCGGAAAAATAGAACAGTTTGATCTTTCAAGTAAAAAGTGGTGTGCCTACATTCGACGCGTCGAACAGTTCATGACGTTGAACGAAATAAAATGTCAATTACAAGTGGCTACGTTAGTGACGTTGGTAGGCGAAGCCACATATGATTTAATGTGTGACTTGTGTGCACCTGACAATCCGGAAGACAAGACTTTCAAGGATTTGGTAAAGATAGTTGGCGACCATCTCGAACCAAAGCGTTCTGAAATTGCAGAGCGGCATATGTTTAGATTGAGACGTCAAAATGGCGGTGAAAGTATGGGTGACTATTTACAAGCTCTGAAACATTTGGCCAGCACATGCAGTTTTAGGAGTAATCTGGAAGAAAACCTGCGAGATCAGTTTGTCTCAGGGCTAGCAAACGATGAAATGAGATCGCGACTGTTCGCAGAACCTGCATTGACGTATAAGAGGGCAGTTGAATTGGCATTTGCATTGGAAGCAGCTGAGCGGCATGCACAGACAAGCGGCACGGGCAGCACGTCGGCGGCGCCAGCCGAGCCGCTCCACCGAGTGGCAGGCACGGCACCGCGCGAGCGCCGCACGGCCAACGCGGGCGCAGACCAGCCTGCGGCAGCCCGCGGTGGCGGCCGCGGCATGCAGCCTTGCTGGCGTTGTGGCAAGGGCCACTTGCCTAATTTGTGTCGTTTTAAAAATTACTCTTGTGACGTGTGCGGGCAAAAGGGTCATCTCAAAATGATGTGTAAGCGAAGTGCTAATCAAGTGAGTGATAGATCGCGTACGGCGGGTCAATCTCGTGGTCAGAATTATATCGAAAGAGATAGCGATTCAGAGTGCGATATGTTTAACATAAAGGTGAACAGTAGTAATGATAAGCCGTATCATGTCCGGGCGGACGTGAACGGACAGGTGATCACATTCGAATTGGACACTGGCAGTAAGTTATCGGCTATTAGCATGGATTTTTACAAACAGAAGTTTTATAACTTACCTATTGTAGAAAATGCAATTTGTCTACATTCGTACACGGGTACGTTAATTGAAGCGGTCGGGTACATAATATGTGAGGATGTAGTAATGGGAACACATACAGCGAAAAATTTAAAATTATTTGTTATCAAAAACGGAGGGCCTCCCCTTATGGGCAGGTCCTGGCTTCGACATTTAAACATCGATAACATACAGATAAATGAAATGTTATTGAATTTATCGGTTGATTCCAGTCTTATCGACGAGTTAAAACGCGAATTTCCCGCTGTGTTTGCCCCAGGCCTCGGTACTTGTACTAAGAAACTGTCACTACGTCTAAAAGACTCGAATCCTGTGTTTGTTAAAGCCCGACCGTTACCGTTAGCATTACGAAAACCGGTTGAGTTAGAGTTAGAGCGGCTCGAGGCAGAGGGTACTATTCAGAAGCTAGAATATTCGGACTACGGAACACCGATAGTGCCAGTGATAAAAAAATCGGGCGATATACGAATATGCGGTGACTATAAGGTCACAATTAACCCTAAATTAATCCGCGAGCCGTACCCAATGCCTCGCATTGAAGAACTATTCGCTGCGCTTAGCGGAGGCGAAAAATACTCGAAAATTGACCTCACGCACGCTTATGCACAACTATCATTAGAAGAAAATTCACAGGCATGCACCGCGATCACTACGCACGTAGGTACGTTCGTGTATAAGCGGACGCCATTCGGATTGTCGTGCGTTCCAGAGAAATTTCAAAAATTTATGGAGGAAACCCTTAAGGGCCTCCCAGTGGTAGCCTATCTCGATGACCTTGCAGTGACCGGAAAAACGCAGCTGCAACATGTTGCTAACTTGAAAGCCGTGTTTAGACGATTGCATGAGGTCGGTTTGAGGGTGAAATTGGAAAAGTGTTCCTTTATGCAAGATAGCATTACGTATGTCGGTTTTATTATTGATAAACACGGGTTGCACCCAGACCCAGGTAAAGTGAAGGCGATTGTTGATGCACCGGCACCCAGTGACGTCACGCAACTCAGGTCGTTTCTGGGGCTAATCAATTATTACGCGAAGTTCATATCTCGCCTGAGTACTATTTTACACCCGTTGCATCAGCTACTGCGCAAGAACGTATCTTGGGCCTGGTCTCCCGAATGTGTAAAGGCTTTCAATGATGTTAAAGAAGCTATTCTTAGTAGTAAGGTATTAGTTCACTACAACCCAGAGTTACCGTTAGTGTTAGCTGTGGACAGTAGCTCGTACGGCATCGGCAGCGTGCTGTCACATCGGTTTAAGAACGGAGATGAGCGACCGATATGCTTTGCGTCGCGGTCACTGACCGCAGCCGAGCGAGCGTACAGTCAGCTCGATAAAGAAGCGCTAGCAATCATCGCCGGGGTGATCAAACATCATCAGTATCTTTACGGACGTCAATTCACTATTAAAACGGATCATAAGCCGTTGACGTTTATTTTTGGGCCTAAGTTTGGCTTACCACAAACCGCCGCGAGTAGGTTGCAAAGATACGCCACCAGATTGGCGTCTTATGACTTCAACATCGAGTTCGTAAAATCAAAAGACAATGGGAATGTTGACGCATTATCTCGCCTGCCGCTACCGTACGAAAGACGTTGTAATGAGTGGGAGACGGTATCTTACGTACATTATGTGGAAGAGTCGTTCCCGGTTAGTGCTAAAGAGGTAGCCTCACGGACGCAGAAAGACGACGTATTGAGCAAGATATTTAGCTACATTAATTGTGGCTGGCCCGCTAAAGTTACGGAAGAGACAGAAAAGCCTTATTTTTATCGAAAAGATAATTTAAATATTGATAGTGGCTGTATTCTTTATAATCATCGAGTCGTGATTCCGCAATCGTTAAGACAACAGATATTGAATGAATTGCACGAAGGCCATTTAGGAATAGTAAAAATGAAAAGTACCGCGCGGAGCTACGTCTACTGGCCGAACTTGGACTCGGAGGTAGAACGCGTAGGTAGGGAGTGTTCTGCGTGCCAACAACAACGCGACGCACCCCCGCGCTCGCTATTGCACCCGTGGCCGTTTCCCGCACGCCCTTGGCAACGCGTTCATATAGATTTTGCAGAATTTCAAGGTAAGCACTATTTAATCTCCGTCGATGCTCATAGTAAATGGATCGAGGTGCAAAAGATGGCGGGAACGACCGCTAGTGCCACGATTCTAAAATTACGCGAACTTTTCGCTCGGTTCGGGTTACCATCGCAAGTCATAAGCGACGGGGGTCCGCCCTTCGGCTCAGAAGAATTCGCGAAATTTATGTGAAAAAACTTCATCAGTCACACAATCACCAGTCCGTACAGGCCGGCAGGAAACGGCGCGGCGGAAAACGCGGTGAAATCCGTCAAACGCGCTATGAAAAAGGCCACGCACGACGGAATGGACGTCGATACGGCAGTTTTAAAATTTTTACTGCAATACCGTAACTGCGAGCACGCCACCACGGGCGTAGCACCGGCCGTAGCTATGCTCGGGCGACGGCTACGCACTCGGCTGGACGTGGTGCGGCCCACAGCTGAGCGCGAGCGGCGCAGTGAGACAACAGGCGAGCGCGCCGCGCGCCTCCGCCCCGGCGCCGAGCGGAACGTGGCGCTCGGCGACGCCGTGCTGGCGCGAGACTACAGCGCGCGCGCTGACAAGTGGGCGCCTGCACGCGTCACGGCTAGGGACACTCCGCTCACGTATAGGGTCAGATGTTCGAACGGTAAAGAGTGGAAAAGGCACATTGATCAGTTGTTGCCCATTCGAAAGTCATTAACTACTTTACGTCACTCGTCGGTCCATATCGAGGACGATAATTACAATAACGAACCTCCTGATGACGTATTTGATGACGCGTTAGAGGCGGAGACGAGCAGCCCCAAATCAGTCACATCTGCGTCTACTGAGGACCCCTATGACCCTAGTTTTCACCCGGTACAGAAGCCATCACCCACTCAAAGTCCTCAGCCACCTCCAAATGTACGACCTAAACGGGCTTGCGTATTACGTAAACGCAATTAAAGTTTGTTTTGTTATGTAACCTACCTATCTGGAATCATTGTATAGCGCACCAAAGTACCAATATCATGTTTATCCATAGACCTATAATAATAAAAATTGTACTATGTGTTTTTGTCAGGTTATTATGCTACCTACCAAAACTTAGGTATTTAGATACCTACGGAGTTGGTTGGTACCTCTTTTGTTTTATTACTGTTTTTATTGTTTTATTATAAGTAAGTACCTACCTAGTGTTAGTCATATACTTAATATATTATTAACTAATTCTTATGTTGTAACAAACCATCGCAGTAAATTGATCACGATCAATTTATTTTTGAATAAATTGCAACAGTGTCATAAAATCAATTCTATAAGCTGCCCTATTCAGTCAAGGCTATTTATGCATTGCCCATAATCAGCTGTTGCCAAGAATACAATGAATGATGGTCTTGTGTTTTGTTTAGTACCTAAGTTTATTGAAGTGTCTTTTGGTTATTTTTGGTAAAAGCACTATTGAAATAAGCTTATTTTGTTTTAAGGGAGGACGTGTGGTATCCGTCTGTTACTCGGTTTATGAAGGTAGGCAGTAAATAAATCAGTTGTGTCGCCGACTCGGTCTTTCATTGCTCCGGCGCCCCGATTATTTCCGAATACTTAACTATGCTTATGCTTATGCTTATGCTTATGCTTATGCTTATGCTTATGCTTATGCTTATGCTTATGCTTATGCTGATGCTATTGCTATTGCTATCGCCATCGCCATCGCCATCGCCATCGCCATCGCCATCGCCATCGCCATCGCCATCGCCATCGCCATCGCCATCGCCATCGCCATCGCCATCGCCATCGCCATCGCCATCGCCACCGCCATCGCCATCGCCATCGCCATCGCCATCGCCATCGCCATCGCCATCGCCATCGCCATCGCCATCGCCATTGCCTACGCCTACGCCTACGCCTACGTCTACGCCTGCGCCTACGCCTACGCCTACGCCTACGCCTACGCCTACGCCTACGCCTACGCCTACGCCTACGCCTACGCCTACGCCTACGCCTACGCCTACGCCTACGCCTACGCCTACGCCTACGCCTACGCCTACGCTTTTGCTTTTGCTTTTGCTTATGCTTTTGATTTTGCTATTAATATTGCTATTGCTACGCCTATTGCTATTGCTATTGTTATATCTATTGATATTGCTATTGCTATTGCATTTGCGATTTCGATTTCGATTTCGATTTCGATTTTGATTTCGATTTCGATTTCGATTTCGATTTCGATTTAGATATCGTTTTCTTGATGTTGCTATTGCTATTGCTATTGCTATTGCTATTGCTATTGCTATTGTCATTGCCATTGCCATTGCCTACGCCTACGTCTACGCCTACGCCTACGCCTACGCCTACGCCTAGGCCTACGCCTACGCCTACGCCTACGCCTACGCCTACGCCTACGCCTACGCCTACGCCTACGCCTACGCCTACGCCTACGCCTACGCCTACGCCTACGCCTACGCCTACGCCTAACGCTTACGCTTACGCTTTTGCTTTTGCTTTTGCTTATGCTTTTGATTTTGCTATTACTATTGCTATTGCTATTGCTATTGCTATTGCTATTGCTATTGCTATTGCTATTGCTATTGCTATTGTTATATCTATTGATATTGCTATTGCTATTGCATTTGCGATTCGATTTCGATTTAGATTTCGATTTCGATTTCGATCATCTCGTTTTCTTGATATTGCCATTGCCATTGCCATTGCCATTGCCTACGCCTACGCCTACGCCTACGCCTACGCATACGCCTACGCCTACGCCTACGCCTACGCCTACGCCTACGCCTAACGTTTACGCTTACGCTTACGCTTACGCTTACGCTTACGGTTACGCTTATGCTTATGCTTATGCTGTTGTCATTGCTATTGCTATTGCTATTGCTATTGCTTTTGCTATTGCTATTGCTATTGCTATTGCTATTGCTATTGAATTTGCGATTTCGATTTCGATTTCGATTACGATTTCGATTTCAATCTCGTTTTCTTGATATTGCCATTGCCATTGCCATCGCCATCGCCATCGCCATCGCCATCGCGATGGCTTATGCTATTGCTATTGCTATTGCTATTGTTATATCTATTGATATTGCTATTGCTATTGCTATTGCTATTGCATTTGCGATTCGATTTCGATTAAGATATCGATTTCGATTTCGATCTCGTTTTCTTGATATTGCCATTGCCATTGCCATTGTCATTGCCATTGCCTACGTCTACGCCTACGCCTACGCCTACGCCTACGCCTACGCCTAGGCCTACGCATACGCCTACGCCTACGCCTACGCCTACGCCTACGCCTACGCCTACGCCTACGCCTACGCCTACGCCTACGCCTAACGCTTACGCTTACGCTTTTGCTTTTGCTTTTGCTTTT
This sequence comes from Hylaea fasciaria, assembly GCA_905147375.1. Taxonomy (NCBI): domain Eukaryota; kingdom Metazoa; phylum Arthropoda; class Insecta; order Lepidoptera; family Geometridae; genus Hylaea; species Hylaea fasciaria. Next base: position 8,412,513 of record LR990201.1, read on the forward strand.
GCTTATGCTTTTGATTTTGCTATTACTATTGCTATTGCCATTGCTATTGCTATTGCTATTGCTATTGCTACTGCTATTGCTATTGCTATTGCATTTGCGATTTCGATTTCGATTTCGATTTCGATTTCGATTTCGATTTCGATTTCGATTTCGATTTCGATTTCAATTTAGATATCGTTTTCTTGATGTTGCTATTGCTATTGCTATTGCTATTGCTATTGCTATTGCTATTGCTATTGCTATTGCTATTGCTATTGCTATTGCTATTGCTATTGCTATTGCTATTGCTATTGCTATTGCTATTGCTATTGCTATTGCTATTGCTATTGCTATTGCTATTGCTATTGCTATTGCTATTGCTATTGCTATTGCTATTGCTATTGCTATTGCTATTGCTATTGCTATTGCTATTGCTATTGCTATTGCTATTGCTATTGCATTTGCCTACGCCTACGCCTACGCCTACGCCTACGCCTACGCCTACGCCTACGCCTAGGCCTACGCATACGCCTACGCCTACGCCTACGCCTACGCCTACGCCTACGCCTACGCCTACGCCTACGCCTAACGCTTACGCTTACGCTTTTGCTTTTGCTTTTGCTTTTGCTTATGCTTTTGATTTTGCTATTACTATTGCTATTGCTATTGCTATTGCATTTGCGATTTCGATTTCGATTTCGATTTCGATTTCGATTTCGATTTCGATTACGATTTCGATTTCGATTTCGATTTCGATTTCGATTTCGATTTCGATTTCGACTTCGATTTCGATATCGTTTTCTTGATGTTGCTATTGCTATTGCTATTGCTATTGCTATTGCTATTGCTATTGCTATTGCTATTGCATTTGCGATTTCGATTTCGATTTCGATTTCGATTTCGATTTCGATTTCGATTTCGATTTCGATTTCGATTTCGATTTCGATTTCGATTTCGATTTCGATTTCGATTTCGATTTCGATTTCGATTTCGATTTCGATTTCGATTTCGATTTCGATTTCGATTTCGATTTCGATTTCGATTTCGATTTCGATTTCGATTTCGATTTCGATTTCGATTTCGATTTCGATTTCGATTTCGATTTCGATTTCGATTTCGATTTCGATTTCGATCTCGTTTTCTTGATATTGCCATTGCCATTTCCATTGTCATTGCCATTGCCTACGCCTACGCCTACGCCTACGCCTACGCTATGCTATAACGCTAACGCTTACGCTTACGCTTACGCTTATGCTGTTGCTGTTGCTATTGCATTTGCGATTCGATTTCGATTTCGATTTAGATATCGATTTCGATTTCGATCTCGTTTTCTTGATATTGCCATTGCCATTGCCATTTCCATTGTCATTGCCATTGCCTACGCCTACGCCTACGCCTACGCCTACGCTATGCTATAACGCTAACGCTTACGCTTACGCTTACGCTTATGCTGTTGCTGTTGCTATTGCATTTGCGATTCGATTTCGATTTCGATTTAGATATCGATTTCGATTTCGATCTCGTTTTCTTGATATTGCCATTGCCATTGCCATTTCCATTGTCATTGCCATTGCCTACGCCTACGCCTACGCCTACGCCTACGCTTTGCTATAACGCTAACGCTTACGCTTACGCTTATGCTGTTGCTGTTGCTATTGCATTTGCGATTTCGATTTCGATTTCGATTTCGATTTCGATTTCGATTTCGATTTCGATTTCGATTTCGATTTCGATTTCGATTTCGATTTAGATTTAGATATCGTTTTCTTGATGTTGCTATTGCTATTGCTATTGCTATTGCTATTGCTATTGCATTTGCTATTGCATTTGCGATTTCAATTTCGATTTTGATTTCGATTTCGATTTTGATTTCGATTTCGATTTCTATTTTGATTTCGATTTCAATTTCAATCTCGTTTTCTTGATATTGCCATTGCCATTGCCATCGCCATCGCCATCGCCATCGCCATCGCCATCGCCATCGCCATCGCCATCGCCATCGCCATCGCCATCGCCATCGCCATGGCTTATGCATTTGCTATTGCTATTGCTATTGCTATTGTTAATTGCTATTGCTATTGCTATTGTTAATTGATATTGCTATTGCTATTGCTATTGCTATTGCTATTGCATTTGCGATTCGATTTCGATTTAGATATCGATTTCGATTTAGATCTCGTTTTCTTGATATTGCCATTGCCATTTCCATTGTCATTGCCATTGCCTACGCCTACGCCTACGCCTACGCCTACGCCTACGCCTACGCCTACGCCTACGCCTACGCCTACGCCTACGCCTACGCCTACGCTTTTGCTTTTGCTTTTGCTTATGCTTTTGATTTTGCTATTAATATTGCTATTGCTACGCCTATTGCTATTGCTATTGTTATATCTATTGATATTGCTATTGCTATTGCATTTGCGATTTCGATTTCGATTTCGATTTCGATTTTGATTTCGATTTCGATTTCGATTTCGATTTCGATTTAGATATCGTTTTCTTGATGTTGCTATTGCTATTGCTATTGCTATTGCTATTGCTATTGCTATTGTCATTGCCATTGCCATTGCCTACGCCTACGTCTACGCCTACGCCTACGCCTACGCCTACGCCTAGGCCTACGCCTACGCCTACGCCTACGCCTACGCCTACGCCTACGCCTACGCCTACGCCTACGCCTACGCCTACGCCTACGCCTACGCCTACGCCTACGCCTACGCCTACGCCTACGCCTACGCCTACGCCTAACGCTTACGCTTACGCTTTTGCTTTTGCTTTTGCTTATGCTTTTGATTTTGCTATTACTATTGCTATTGCTATTGCTATTGCTATTGCTATTGCTATTGCTATTGCTATTGCTATTGCTATTGCTATTGTTATATCTATTGATATTGCTATTGCTATTGCATTTGCGATTCGATTTCGATTTAGATTTCGATTTCGATTTCGATCATCTCGTTTTCTTGATATTGCCATTGCCATTGCCATTGCCATTGCCTACGCCTACGCCTACGCCTACGCCTACGCATACGCCTACGCCTACGCCTACGCCTACGCCTACGCCTACGCCTAACGTTTACGCTTACGCTTACGCTTACGCTTACGCTTACGGTTACGCTTATGCTTATGCTTATGCTGTTGTCATTGCTATTGCTATTGCTATTGCTATTGCTTTTGCTATTGCTATTGCTATTGCTATTGCTATTGAATTTGCGATTTCGATTTCGATTTCGATTACGATTTCGATTTCAATCTCGTTTTCTTGATATTGCCATTGCCATTGCCATCGCCATCGCCATCGCCATCGCCATCGCGATGGCTTATGCTATTGCTATTGCTATTGCTATTGTTATATCTATTGATATTGCTATTGCTATTGCTATTGCTATTGCATTTGCGATTCGATTTCGATTAAGATATCGATTTCGATTTCGATCTCGTTTTCTTGATATTGCCATTGCCATTGCCATTGTCATTGCCATTGCCTACGTCTACGCCTACGCCTACGCCTACGCCTACGCCTACGCCTAGGCCTACGCATACGCCTACGCCTACGCCTACGCCTACGCCTACGCCTACGCCTACGCCTACGCCTACGCCTACGCCTACGCCTAACGCTTACGCTTACGCTTTTGCTTTTGCTTTTGCTTTTGCTTATGCTTTTGATTTTGCTATTACTATTGCTATTGCCATTGCTATTGCTATTGCTATTGCTATTGCTACTGCTATTGCTATTGCTATTGCATTTGCGATTTCGATTTCGATTTCGATTTCGATTTCGATTTCGATTTCGATTTCGATTTCGATTTCGATTTCAATTTAGATATCGTTTTCTTGATGTTGCTATTGCTATTGCTATTGCTATTGCTATTGCTATTGCTATTGCTATTGCTATTGCTATTGCTATTGCTATTGCTATTGCTATTGCTATTGCTATTGCTATTGCTATTGCTATTGCTATTGCTATTGCTATTGCTATTGCTATTGCTATTGCTATTGCTATTGCTATTGCTATTGCTATTGCTATTGCTATTGCTATTGCTATTGCTATTGCATTTGCCTACGCCTACGCCTACGCCTACGCCTACGCCTACGCCTACGCCTACGCCTAGGCCTACGCATACGCCTACGCCTACGCCTACGCCTACGCCTACGCCTACGCCTACGCCTACGCCTACGCCTAACGCTTACGCTTACGCTTTTGCTTTTGCTTTTGCTTTTGCTTATGCTTTTGATTTTGCTATTACTATTGCTATTGCTATTGCTATTGCATTTGCGATGTGGTATCCGTCTGTTACTCGGTTTATGAAGGTAGGCAGTAAATAAATCAGTTGTGTCGCCGACTCGGTCTTTCATTGCTCCGGCGCCCCGATTATTTCCGAATACTTAACTGGCGACGAGAAAATCGCGTGTAATTAAGTTATTTACGTACTTAAAGTGATAGATAACGAAAATGCCTATCGGAAAAATAGAACAGTTTGATCTTTCAAGTAAAAAGTGGTGTGCCTACATTCGACGCGTCGAACAGTTCATGACGTTGAACGAAATAAAATGTCAATTACAAGTGGCTACGTTAGTGACGTTGGTAGGCGAAGCCACATATGATTTAATGTGTGACTTGTGTGCACCTGACAATCCGGAAGACAAGACTTTCAAGGATTTGGTAAAGATAGTTGGCGACCATCTCGAACCAAAGCGTTCTGAAATTGCAGAGCGGCATATGTTTAGATTGAGACGTCAAAATGGCGGTGAAAGTATGGGTGACTATTTACAAGCTCTGAAACATTTGGCCAGCACATGCAGTTTTAGGAGTAATCTGGAAGAAAACCTGCGAGATCAGTTTGTCTCAGGGCTAGCAAACGATGAAATGAGATCGCGACTGTTCGCAGAACCTGCATTGACGTATAAGAGGGCAGTTGAATTGGCATTTGCATTGGAAGCAGCTGAGCGGCATGCACAGACAAGCGGCACGGGCAGCACGTCGGCGGCGCCAGCCGAGCCGCTCCACCGAGTGGCAGGCACGGCACCGCGCGAGCGCCGCACGGCCAACGCGGGCGCAGACCAGCCTGCGGCAGCCCGCGGTGGCGGCCGCGGCATGCAGCCTTGCTGGCGTTGTGGCAAGGGCCACTTGCCTAATTTGTGTCGTTTTAAAAATTACTCTTGTGACGTGTGCGGGCAAAAGGGTCATCTCAAAATGATGTGTAAGCGAAGTGCTAATCAAGTGAGTGATAGATCGCGTACGGCGGGTCAATCTCGTGGTCAGAATTATATCGAAAGAGATAGCGATTCAGAGTGCGATATGTTTAACATAAAGGTGAACAGTAGTAATGATAAGCCGTATCATGTCCGGGCGGACGTGAACGGACAGGTGATCACATTCGAATTGGACACTGGCAGTAAGTTATCGGCTATTAGCATGGATTTTTACAAACAGAAGTTTTATAACTTACCTATTGTAGAAAATGCAGTTTGTCTACATTCGTACACGGGTACGTTAATTGAAGCGGTCGGGTACATAATATGTGAGGATGTAGTAATGGGAACACATACAGCGAAAAATTTAAAATTATTTGTTATCAAAAACGGAGGGCCTCCCCTTATGGGCAGGTCCTGGCTTCGACATTTAAACATCGATAACATACAGATAAATGAAATGTTATTGAATTTATCGGTTGATTCCAGTCTTATCGACGAGTTAAAACGCGAATTTCCCGCTGTGTTTGCCCCAGGCCTCGGTACTTGTACTAAGAAACTGTCACTACGTCTAAAAGACTCGAATCCTGTGTTTGTTAAAGCCCGACCGTTACCGTTAGCATTACGAAAACCGGTTGAGTTAGAGTTAGAGCGGCTCGAGGCAGAGGGTACTATTCAGAAGCTAGAATATTCGGACTACGGAACACCGATAGTGCCAGTGATAAAAAAATCGGGCGATATACGAATATGCGGTGACTATAAGGTCACAATTAACCCTAAATTAATCCGCGAGCCGTACCCAATGCCTCGCATTGAAGAACTATTCGCTGCGCTTAGCGGAGGCGAAAAATACTCGAAAATTGACCTCACGCACGCTTATGCACAACTATCATTAGAAGAAAATTCACAGGCATGCACCGCGATCACTACGCACGTAGGTACGTTCGTGTATAAGCGGACGCCATTCGGATTGTCGTGCGTTCCAGAGAAATTTCAAAAATTTATGGAGGAAACCCTTAAGGGCCTCCCAGTGGTAGCCTATCTCGATGACCTTGCAGTGACCGGAAAAACGCAGCTGCAACATGTTGCTAACTTGAAAGCCGTGTTTAAACGATTGCATGAGGTCGGTTTGAGGGTGAAATTGGAAAAGTGTTCCTTTATGCAAGATAGCATTACGTATGTCGGGTTTATTATTGATAAACACGGGTTGCACCCAGACCCAGGTAAAGTGAAGGCGATTGTTGATGCACCGGCACCCAGTGACGTCACGCAACTCAGGTCGTTTCTGGGGCTAATCAATTATTACGCGAAGTTCATATCTCGCCTGAGTACTATTTTACACCCGTTGCATCAGCTACTGCGCAAGAACGTATCTTGGGCCTGGTCTCCCGAATGTGTAAAGGCTTTCAATGATGTTAAAGAAGCTATTCTTAGTAGTAAGGTATTAGTTCACTACAACCCAGAGTTACCGTTAGTGTTAGCTGTGGACAGTAGCTCGTACGGCATCGGCAGCGTGCTGTCACATCGGTTTAAGAACGGAGATGAGCGACCGATATGCTTTGCGTCGCGGTCACTGACCGCAGCCGAGCGAGCGTACAGTCAGCTCGATAAAGAAGCGCTAGCAATCATCGCCGGGGTGATCAAACATCATCAGTATCTTTACGGACGTCAATTCACTATTAAAACGGATCATAAGCCGTTGACGTTTATTTTTGGGCCTAAGTTTGGCTTACCACAAACCGCCGCGAGTAGGTTGCAAAGATACGCCACCAGATTGGCGTCTTATGACTTCAACATCGAGTTCGTAAAATCAAAAGACAATGGGAATGTTGACGCATTATCTCGCCTGCCGCTACCGTACGAAAGACGTTGTAATGAGTGGGAGACGGTATCTTACGTACATTATGTGGAAGAGTCGTTCCCGGTTAGTGCTAAAGAGGTAGCCTCACGGACGCAGAAAGACGACGTATTGAGCAAGATATTTAGCTACATTAATTGTGGCTGGCCCGCTAAAGTTACGGAAGAGACAGAAAAGCCTTATTTTTATCGAAAAGATAATTTAAATATTGATAGTGGCTGTATTCTTTATAATCATCGAGTCGTGATTCCGCAATCGTTAAGACAACAGATATTGAATGAATTGCACGAAGGCCATTTAGGAATAGTAAAAATGAAAAGTACCGCGCGGAGCTACGTCTACTGGCCGAACTTGGACTCGGAGGTAGAACGCGTAGGTAGGGAGTGTTCTGCGTGCCAACAACAACGCGACGCACCCCCGCGCTCGCTATTGCACCCGTGGCCGTTTCCCGCACGCCCTTGGCAACGCGTTCATATAGATTTTGCAGAATTTCAAGGTAAGCACTATTTAATCTCCGTCGATGCTCATAGTAAATGGATCGAGGTGCAAAAGATGGCGGGAACGACCGCTAGTGCCACGATTCTAAAATTACGCGAACTTTTCGCTCGGTTCGGGTTACCATCGCAAGTCATAAGCGACGGGGGTCCGCCCTTCGGCTCAGAAGAATTCGCGAAATTTATGTCAAAAAACTTCATCAGTCACACAATCACCAGTCCGTACAGGCCGGCAGGAAACGGCGCGGCGGAAAACGCGGTGAAATCCGTCAAACGCGCTATGAAAAAGGCCACGCACGACGGAATGGACGTCGATACGGCAGTTTTAAAATTTTTACTGCAATACCGTAACTGCGAGCACGCCACCACGGGCGTAGCACCGGCCGTAGCTATGCTCGGGCGACGGCTACGCACTCGGCTGGACGTGGTGCGGCCCACAGCTGAGCGCGAGCGGCGCAGTGAGACAACAGGCGAGCGCGCCGCGCGCCTCCGCCCCGGCGCCGAGCGGAACGTGGCGCTCGGCGACGCCGTGCTGGCGCGAGACTACAGCGCGCGCGCTGACAAGTGGGCGCCTGCACGCGTCACGGCTAGGGACACTCCGCTCACGTATAGGGTCAGATGTTCGAACGGTAAAGAGTGGAAAAGGCACATTGATCAGTTGTTGCCCATTCGAAAGTCATTAACTACTTTACGTCACTCGTCGGTCCATATCGAGGACGATAATTACAATAACGAACCTCCTGATGACGTATTTGATGACGCGTTAGAGGCGGAGACGAGCAGCCCCAAATCAGTCACATCTGCGTCTACTGAGGACCCCTATGACCCTAGTTTTCACCCGGTACAGAAGCCATCACCCACTCAAAGTCCTCAGCCACCTCCAAATGTACGACCTAAACGGGCTTGCGTATTACGTAAACGCAATTAAAGTTTGTTTTGTTATGTAACCTACCTATCTGGAATCATTGTATAGCGCACCAAAGTACCAATATCATGTTTATCCATAGACCTATAATAATAAAAATTGTACTATGTGTTTTTGTCAGGTTATTATGCTACCTACCAAAACTTAGGTATTTAGATACCTACGGAGTTGGTTGGTACCTCTTTTGTTTTATTACTGTTTTTATTGTTTTATTATAAGTAAGTACCTACCTAGTGTTAGTCATATACTTAATATATTATTAACTAATTCTTATGTTGTAACAAACCATCGCAGTAAATTGATCACGATCAATTTATTTTTGAATAAATTGCAACAGTGTCATAAAATCAATTCTATAAGCTGCCCTATTCAGTCAAGGCTATTTATGCATTGCCCATAATCAGCTGTTGCCAAGAATACAATGAATGATGGTCTTGTGTTTTGTTTAGTACCTAAGTTTATTGAAGTGTCTTTTGGTTATTTTTGGTAAAAGCACTATTGAAATAAGCTTATTTTGTTTTAAGGGAGGACGTGTGGTATCCGTCTGTTACTCGGTTTATGAAGGTAGGCAGTAAATAAATCAGTTGTGTCGCCGACTCGGTCTTTCATTGCTCCGGCGCCCCGATTATTTCCGAATACTTAACTGATTTCGATTTCGATTTCGATTTCGATTTCGATTACGATTTCGATTTCGATTTCGATTTCGATTTCGATTTCGATTTCGATTTCGACTTCGATTTCGATATCGTTTTCTTGATGTTGCTATTGCTATTGCTATTGCTATTGCTATTGCTATTGCTATTGCTATTGCTATTGCATTTGCGATTTCGATTTCGATTTCGATTTCGATTTCGATTTCAATTTCGATTTCGATTTCGATTTCGATTTCGATTTCGATTTCGATTTCGATTTCGATTTCGATTTCGATTTCGATTTCGATTTCGATTTCGATTTCGATTTCGATTTCGATTTCGATTTCGATTTCGATTTCGATTTCGATTTCGATTTCGATTTCGATTTCGATTTCGATTTCGATTTCGATTTCGATCTCGTTTTCTTGATATTGCCATTGCCATTTCCATTGTCATTGCCATTGCCTACGCCTACGCCTACGCCTACGCCTACGCTATGCTATAACGCTAACGCTTACGCTTACGCTTACGCTTATGCTGTTGCTGTTGCTATTGCATTTGCGATTCGATTTCGATTTCGATTTAGATATCGATTTCGATTTCGATCTCGTTTTCTTGATATTGCCATTGCCATTGCCATTTCCATTGTCATTGCCATTGCCTACGCCTACGCCTACGCCTACGCCTACGCTATGCTATAACGCTAACGCTTACGCTTACGCTTACGCTTATGCTGTTGCTGTTGCTATTGCATTTGCGATTCGATTTCGATTTCGATTTAGATATCGATTTCGATTTCGATCTCGTTTTCTTGATATTGCCATTGCCATTGCCATTTCCATTGTCATTGCCATTGCCTACGCCTACGCCTACGCCTACGCCTACGCTTTGCTATAACGCTAACGCTTACGCTTACGCTTATGCTGTTGCTGTTGCTATTGCATTTGCGATTTCGATTTCGATTTCGATTTCGATTTCGATTTCGATTTCGATTTCGATTTCGATTTCGATTTCGATTTCGATTTAGATTTAGATATCGTTTTCTTGATGTTGCTATTGCTATTGCTATTGCTATTGCTATTGCTATTGCATTTGCTATTGCATTTGCGATTTCAATTTCGATTTTGATTTCGATTTCGATTTTGATTTCGATTTCGATTTCTATTTTGATTTCGATTTCAATTTCAATCTCGTTTTCTTGATATTGCCATTGCCATTGCCATCGCCATCGCCATCGCCATCGCCATCGCCATCGCCATCGCCATCGCCATCGCCATCGCCATCGCCATCGCCATGGCTTATGCATTTGCTATTGCTATTGCTATTGCTATTGTTAATTGCTATTGCTATTGCTATTGTTAATTGATATTGCTATTGCTATTGCTATTGCTATTGCTATTGCATTTGCGATTCGATTTCGATTTAGATATCGATTTCGATTTAGATCTCGTTTTCTTGATATTGCCATTGCCATTTCCATTGTCATTGCCATTGCCTACGCCTACGCCTACGCCTACGCCTACGCTATGCTATAACGCTAACGCTTACGCTTACGCTTACGCTTATGCTGTTGCTGTTGCTATTGCATTTGCGATTCGATTTCGATTTCGATTTAGATATCGATTTCGATCTCGTTTTCTTGATATTGCCATTGCCATTGCCATTTCCATTGTCATTGCCATTGCCTACGCCTACGCCTACGCCTACGCCTACGCTTTGCTATAACGCTAACGCTTACGCTTACGCTTATGCTGTTGCTGTTGCTATTGCATTTGCGATTTCGATTTCGATTTCGATTTCGATTTCGATTACGATTTCGATTTCGATTTCGATTTCGATTTAGATTTAGATATCGTTTTCTTGATGTTGCTATTGCTATTGCTATTGCTATTGCTATTGCTATTGCATTTGCTATTGCATTTGCGATTTCAATTTCGATTTTGATTTCGATTTCGATTTTGATTTCGATTTCGATTTCTATTTTGATTTCGATTTCAATTTCAATCTCGTTTTCTTGATATTGCCATTGCCATTGCCATCGCCATCGCCATCGCCATCGCCATCGCCATCGCCATCGCCATCGCCATCGCCATCGCCATGGCTTATGCATTTGCTATTGCTATTGCTATTGCTATTGTTAATTGCTATTGCTATTGCTATTGTTAATTGATATTGCTATTGCTATTGCTATTGCTATTGCTATTGCTATTGCTATTGCATTTGCGATTCGATTTCGATTTAGATATCGATTTCGATTTAGATCTCGTTTTCTTGATATTGCCATTGCCATTTCCATTGTCATTGCCATTGCCATTGCCTACGCCTACGCCTACGCCTACGCCTACGCCTACGCCTACGCCTACGCCTACGCCTACGCCTACGCCTCTGCCTACGCCTAACGCTTACGCTAACGCTTACGCTTACGCTTACGCTTACGCTAACGCTAACGCTTACGCTTACGCTTATGCTGTTGCTGTTGCTATTGTTATTGATGTTGCTATTGCTATTGCTATTGCTATTGCTATTGCTATTGCTATTGCTATTGCTATTGCTATTGCTATTGCTATTGCTATTGCTATTGCTATTGCTATTGCTATTGCTATTGCTATTGCATTTGCGATTACGATTTCGATTTCGATTTTGATTTCGATTTCGATTTCGATTTCGATTTCGATTTCGATTTCGATTTAGATATCGTTTTCTTGATGTTGCTATTGCTATTGCTATTGCTATTGCTATTGCTATTGCTATTGCATTTGCTATTGCATTTGCGATTTCAATTTCGATTTTGATTTCGATTTCGATTTTGATTTCGATTTCGATTTCTATTTTGATTTCGATTTCAATTTCAATCTCGTTTTCTTGATATTGCCATTGCCATTGCCATCGCCATCGCAATCGCCATCGCCATCGCCATCGCCATCGCCATCGCCATCGCCATCGCCATCGCCATGGCTTATGCTTTTGCTATTGCTATTGCTATTGCTATTGTTAATTGCTATTGCTATTGCTATTGTTAATTGATATTGCTATTGCTATTGCTATTGCTAGTGCTATTGCATTTGCGATTCGATTTCGATTTCGATTTAGATATCGATTTCGATTTCGATCTCGTTTTCTTGATATTGCCATTGCCATTTCCATTGTCATTGCCATTGCCTACGCCTACGCCTACGCCTACGCCTACGCCTACGCCTACGCCTACGCTTTCGCCTACGCCTACGCCTACGCCTACGCCTACGCCTAACGCTTACGCTTACGCTTACGCTTACGCTAACGCTTACGCTTACGCTTACGCTTACGCTTACGCTTACGCTTACGCTTACGCTTATGCTGTTGCTGTTGCTTTTGTTATTGATGTTGCTATTGCTATTGCTATTGCTATTGCTATTGCTATTGCTATTGCATTTGCGATTTCGATTTCGATTTCGATTTCGATTTCGATTTCGATTTCGATTTCAATTTCGATTTCGATTTCGATTTCGATTTCGATTTCGATATCGTTTTCTTGATGTTGCTATTGCTATTGCTATTGCTATTGCTATTGCTATTGCTATTGCTATTGCTATTGCTATTGCTATTGCTATTGCTATTGCTATTGCTATTGCTATTGCATTTGCTATTGCATTTGCGATTTTGATTTCGATTTCGATTTCGATTTCTATTTCAATCTCGTTTTCTTGATATTGCCATTGCCATTGCCATCGCCATCGCCATCGCCATCGCCATCGCCATCGCCATCGCCATCGCCATCGCCATCGCCATCGCCATCGCCATCGCCATGGCCATGGCTTATGCTTTTGCTATTGCTATTGCTATTGTTAATTGATATTGCTATTGCTATTGCTATTGCTATTGCTAGTGCTATTGCTATTGCTATTGCATTTGCGATTCGATTTCGATTTCGATTTCGATCTCGTTTTCTTGATATTGCCATTGCCATTGCCATCGCCATCGCCATCGCCATCGCCATCGCCATCGCCATCGCCATCGCCATCGCCATCGCCATCGCCATCGCCATCGCCATCGCCATTGCCATGGCCATGGCTTATGCTTTTGCTATTGCTATTGCTATTGTTAATTGATATTGCTATTGCTATTGCTATTGCTATTGCTAGTGCTATTGCTATTGCTATTGCATTTGCGATTCGATTTCGATTTCGATTTAGATCTCGTTTTCTTGATATTGCCATTGCCATTTCCATTGTCATTGCCATTGCCTACGCCTACGCCTACGCCTACGCCTACGCCTACGCCTACGCCTACGCCTACGCCTACACCTACGCCTCTGCCTACGCCTAACGCTTACGCTTACGCTTACGCTTACGCTAACGCTTACGCTTACGCTTACGCTTATGCTGTTGCTGTTGCTATTGTTATTGATGTTGCTATTGCTATTGCTATTGCTATTGCTATTGCTATTGCTATTGCTATAGCTATTGCTATTGCTATTGCTATTGCTATTGCTATTGCTATTGCTATTGCATTTGCGATTTCGATTTCGATTTCGATTTCGATTTCGATTTCGATTTCGATTTCGATTTCGATTTCGATTTCGATTTCGATTTCGATATCGTTTTCTTGATGTTGCTATTGCTATTGCTATTGCTATTGCTATTGCTATTGCTATTGCTATTGCTATTGCTATTGCTATTGCTATTGCTATTGCTATTGCTATTGCTATTGCTGTTGCTATTGCTATTGCATTTGCTTACGCCTACGCCTACGCCTACGCCTACGCCTACGCCTACGCCTAGGCCTACGCATACGCCTACGCCTACGCCTACGCCTACGCCTACGCCTACGCCTACGCCTACGCCTACGCCTACGCCTACGCCTACGCCTAACGCTTACGCTTACGCTTTTGCTTTTGCTTTTGCTTATGCTTTTGATTTTGCTTTTACTATTGCTATTGCTATTGCTATTGCTATTGCTATTGCATTTGCGATTTCGATTTCAATTTCGATTTCGATATCGTTTTCTTGATGTTGCTATTGCTATTGCAATTGCTATTGCAATTGCAATTGCTATTGCTATTGCTATTGCTATTGCTATTGCTATTGCTATTGCTATTGCTATTGCTATTGCTATTGCTATTGCTATTGCTATTGCTATTGCTATTGCTATGGCTATTGCTATTGCTATTGCTATTGCTATTGCTATTGCTATTGCTATTGCATTTGCTATTGCATTTGCGATTTCGATTTTGATTTCGATTTCGATTTCGATTTCTATTTCGATTTTGATTTCGATTTCGATTTCAATCTCGTTTTCTTGATATTGCCATTGCCATTGCCATCGCCATCGCCATCGCCATCGCCATCGCCATCGCCATCGCCATCGCCATCGCCATCGCCATCGCCATGGCTTATGCTTTTGCTATTGCTATTGCTATTGTTAATTGATATTGCTATTGCTATTGCTATTGCTATTGCATTTGCGATTCGATTTCGATTTCGATTTAGATATCGATTTCGATTTCGATTTCGATCTCGTTTTCTTGATATTGCCATTGCCATTTCCATTGTCATTGCCATTGCCTACGCCTACGCCTACGCCTACGCCTACGCCTACGCATACGCCTACGCCTACGCCAACGCCTACGCCTACGCCTACGCCTAACGCTTACGCTTACGCTTACGCTTACGCTAACGCTTACGCTTACGTTTACGCTTATGCTGTTGCTGTTGCTGTTGCTATTGCTATTGCTATTGCTATTGTTATTGATGTTGCTATTGCTATTGCTATTGCTATTGCTATTGCTATTGCTATTGCATTTGCGATTTCGATTTCGATTTCGATTTCTATTCCAATCTCGTTTTCTTGATATTGCCATTGCCATTGCCATCGCCATCGCCATCGCCATGGCTTATGATTTTGCTATTGCTATTGCTATTGTTATATCTATTGATATTGCTATTGCGTTTGCGATTTCGATTTCGATTTTATTTCGATTTCGATTTCGATTTCAATCTCGTTTTCTTGATATTGCCATCGCCACGCCATCGCCATCGCCACGCCATCGCCATCGCCATCGCCATCGCCATCGCCATCGCCATGGCTTATGCTTATGCTATTGCTATTGCTATTGCTATTGCTATTGCTATTGCTATTGCTATTGCTATTGCTATTGCTATTGCTATTGCTATTGCTATTGCTATTGCTATTGCTATTGCTATTGCTATTGCTATTGCTATTGCTATTGCTATTGCTACTGCTATTGCTATTGCTATTGCTATTGCTATTGTTATATCTATTGCTATGGTTATATCTATTGATTGATATTGCTATTGCTATTGCATTTGCGATTTCGATTTCAATTTCGATCTCGTTTTCTTGATATTGCCATTGCCATTGTCATTGCCTACGCCTACGCCTACGCCTAACGCTTACGCTTACGCTTTTGCTTTTGCTGTTGCTTATGCTTTTGCTATTACTATTGCTATTGCTATTGCTATTATTATATCTATTGATATTGCTATTGCTATTGCTATTGCATTTGCGATTCGATTTCAATTTCGATCTCGTTTTCTTGATATTGCCATTGCCATTGCCATTGTCATTGCCATTGCCTACGCCTACGTCTACGCCTACGCCTACGCCTACGCCTACGCCTACGCCTACGCCTAGGCCTACGCATACGCCTACGCCTACGCCTACGCCTACGCCTACTTCTACGCCTACGCCTACGCCTACGCCTAACGCTTACGCTTACGCTTTTGCTTTTGCTTTTGCTTATGCTTTTGATTTTGCTATTACTATTGCTATTGCTATTGCTATTGCTATTGCTATTGCTATTGCATTTGCGATTTCAATTTCGATTTCGATTTCGATTTCGATTTCGATTTCGATTTCGATTTCGATTTCGATTTCGATTTCGATTTTGATTTCGATTTTGATTTCGATTTCGATTTCGATTTCGATTTAGATATCGTTTTCTTGATGTTGCTATTGCTATTGCTATTGCTATTGCTATTGCTATTGCTATTGCTATTGCTATTGCTATTGCTATTGCTATTGCTATTGCATTTGCTATTGCATTTGCATTTGCATTTGCGATTTCGATTTCGATTTCGATTTCGATTTCGATTTCAATTTCGATTTCGATTTCGATTTTGATTTCAATTTCGATTTCGATTTCAATATCTATTCTGATATCGATTCAGATATCGTGTCGTACTTTGACCATGACCTTGACTTTGACTATGAGAATAAATAAATAATAATAATAATAAATAAAGCTGGACAAATCACACAGCATTATCTAGCCCCAAAGTAAGCAGAGCTTGTGTTATGGGTACTAGACAACTGATATACATAATACAATACACTACATATATAGATATTTTTTATTATACATAGAAAACATCCAGAACGCCCTGAACAAATATCTGCAGATCGTACAAACATTTGTCCCGGGGCGGGAATCGAACCCGCAACCTCCTGCGTCGCAGGCGGACCTTCGCCCGTCGCGCCACCGAGGTCGTCACTCTCAGAATACACATGCCCTTGATTCGAATATCGATTCAATCGGTTTTGATCGTGATCGTTATCGTGATTGTTCTCGCGCTCGTAATCGTGCTCGTGATCGTGATCGGACATTATAACTTGAAACCCTGTTACGCTTATTGTTGTTTTGTTAACTTATCAAATATATTGCTGTACCTCAGAGGTATACAATATTATGTGACATAACGAAAATTTTACAGGAGAGGCAAAAATGCGCGGAGTGAAACTTTGAATGCAATTTTAACAAAGTTTTTTTAAAGATATTGAAACAAACCCAACAGTATTTTTTATTATTATGTACTACACATAATTACAATAAAGTTAATTCTTATCCGATTTTGTGGACTTGAGACCTTTTTATTAATTTACCTTGTAACAAAAATTAACTTAGGTGTTTTAAGAAAGCATTACCTACAATATCATGCTATTGTTTACCTCTAAATAAAACATTGGGATGTTATTGGAATTCGGCACCTAGAAACATTATGTCTCTTGTCAGTATGTAGCGTTATGGACTTATTTAAGAATTGGGGAGGGTTTTACTAATACAATGAAATAAAAGTTGCTTCACAAATCTGAAAACCAAACTATAATTTACTTTTAAAAATAAACACAGCTAGTCACATGCTTCAGGTAAGTCAGGGACATCTGCACATGGAAGATTCCTATAATATTCGTGTAACAATAATTACAATAATATTCATCGCATACGGACAACTAGCGCCCTGCGCGCGAGTTTTCCTTTAGAGGTAAAAAACATTAACCCCAATGAACAACATTATGTTCGTGCAAAGCTTAGAGGTAAATAATCTTATCGTCACTTGAGGTCCTATACCCATTAGACGTTAGTGGATTTAATGTCATATACGATTGGATATTTATTTTCATTGATGTCATAGGACATGTCTTATACCATTGTGTAGAACTGGTTCTTGCGATTTGAATCGTGCAAGAAACATATTTTCAAAAAAAGTGGATTTACTATTGTATACCTCTGAGGTACAGATTGTATCTGATTGCTGTTAGATCTTTAATCTAAGTCTCGTATAATATGGCAACTGAATATATTACCAGTAAGTATATAATTATTATCTCGTATCTCGAACTTGAAATGTCTCCAAGCTCTCGCTATGGGAGGTTTCAGCTGTTTGTCCTGGGGCGATTCCAATCTATTGCCATTTTATGTATCTACTCCTGATAGGTACATTTGGCCTATAGTTAATGCTTTATTTCTTCATATTGTACTCTGTACTGTACTGAGTGAAACGGGACATGTTGGATGTTTTAGCAATTGGGTATTTGAAAAAAAAAAAAATATTGATTTTTTTTATGTAATTTAAAACTTTATTATTAATAATATAGATAATTAATGCAAAAAACTTGAAAAAAAATTTTTTTCAATTAATTATAAACAATTAAAAATTGATGAAATTTCAATAAAAATCACGTGACTATAAACGCGCCATGATTGGTCACCATAGTTGTGACGTCATAATGTTATAGCTATTTAATAACAGTACAGCGTTTACGGCTATTACACGTGTCTAGACAATAATATTAAAAATTTATTGCTAAAATACGAGTTGTTAGTTGGTTTCGATTAGCTATGTGTGATAATGGTTTACATGGTAAATTACATAATGGTACAAAACAAGAACGATAACTTTTGAGGTTCGACATTTTTAATATAAATTTAAATATTTAATAATGACAACAAAATTAAATAGATCAAAACACTGTATTTATTATTTTTCTATCAACTGCAATGAGTGAAAACTAACATTATGACGTCACACGCGCTCGGGTTTGTTCGGGAGTTGTCGGCGTGTCTTCGGTACTGGATTCAAAATTTTTTTTTTTATTTTGAAATAACTTTTGAATTATTGCGAAAAAAAAAAAACAAAAAATAGTTTTGTTATAAAACTAATACTTATATAATCTTTCCATTTATCACAAAAAATTTTTTTTTTCAAAAACCCAATTGGTGGTTATTGGTGGAGCCCAGAAGTTTTTGCTTAGGCACTTTTTTTTTCGAATGGAATCGTAAAGCCTCATTGATAAAATTTTTCAATAAATCTTATTATCTCCGTAGGTAGGTTTAAACCTATATTTTAACTATTTAAACGGTGAAAAAGGGGCTTCAACCGTCTATTCACATCAAGTAGTTCTTTCAAGTTCTACCCCAAAGCGCATAAAACGTTTCCAACCGTAAGTACCGTTCGAAGACAGTTACGAGCGAAACTGCCTATCACTGCCGTAATGGGAGGAATCCTTCTCGGTTGGAGGGAGATTGTGGCCGACACGTGACTCGCGGCTAAACTATGGGTAAAGTATGGACACAGGTTGATAAATCATCGATATCAGGGGAAAAGTCGTTTCCCCATTTTCAATAAAATTGATCAATCAAAAGTTCTCTCTGATCAAAATTAAACATGATCAAAGAAGATAGCTTATTGTGAATGTAAAAATGTTGTTGGACTATATTGAGATTTATCCTCCAATTGCGGTCAGCTTCCGTCACGATCCTGCTCGACTATAATTTAATCCTATCTCCATAAAGGTAATTTATATACTTAATAGGTGCTACATAATTTTTTGGCAGTCAAAATTGCTCTCCCAATACACAGATTTATAAAAATATTCTCTACCATCATCCGCTACGTTTTCACTGGTAAGCCAGGCACAGAAAGCGAGTAATGGCCATAATCCACCATGCTGGGGCAGCACGGGTTAGTTTTACTCTAGTTACTTAACCAAACCTACCCACTTGCATCTCCAATCTCCAGACTCATCAGACTACCAGCCGACACCGATATACGATAAGGGCGCGT
The DNA here is from genome assembly GCA_905147375.1 of Hylaea fasciaria. Lineage (NCBI taxonomy): Eukaryota > Metazoa > Arthropoda > Insecta > Lepidoptera > Geometridae > Hylaea > Hylaea fasciaria. The sequence continues at coordinate 8,431,934 of LR990201.1, forward strand.
CCACATTACCGTTTATCCGCCGCTAAGTGCATTATGTGGTTGCGGAAATCTCCTGCCGAAGCACTTGTCTACACGTGCGCTCGTATTACGTGTCGTGTCTGATGGTATAGAGACGGATAGAAATATAGAACCGATAGGATAAGAATTGAACTGAATACATACAATATATGAATTGATAGGAATTAAGGTTGGTCTGGGCTACCATTACCACTGTTACAGGCAGTACTACTTACTTTAAAAAAGTTTTGAAATTCAGATAGATATTATGTAGGCACTATGTTCTTCAATAGCCTATTAGATCAGTTTTCGACTCAGTTAACTATCTTCATTGACAGTTTGTTAGTCGCCAAACTAATAAGTATACAATACCTACCAAGCAATAATGTAACTTTACCTAAGATTCAACACCCATTGCTATTTCAACACGTAATAGAAATGTAAGATTCAGTCGTACACGGCACATCGAAACCTATTTACATAATAAAACAAACGGGAAGGATAAAAAGCCTTATCGATTCCTTGGAACCGCTTTTAAAGATTTAGAACTATTTCTACTTACGCCATTGGTGCGAGAAAAGAAGCCAGGGTGTTGAAATGAGGATAGGCTCGTTTGCGTTATTCAATACTATACGTAGATACACCGATAGCGATAGATATAAGTATATAGAATGCGTATTACATCTTCAACTTTAGGTTTCTGTTCCACTGCCGGGCATAAGTCCTTCCAAGTAGGTATATACGGCGTTCGCGTACCATATCCAATTCTTCCTCCTGGAATAAGTACATCCATATCACCACACTTCTCTTCAAATCTAGGCCTTCCTCGATGGTGGCGTCGCCAATCATAGTCAGGCTGTGTGTTCATATTCCATTTAGTTTAGTTGCAAACTACAAGGAGGCTGTATTATAAATTACATAGAAGTAAACCCCATTACACAAATCAGCTTCAGTTGCAGCACGGCCTGTGCTCTGTCCCCTTGCCGATCGTCTGGATAGAGCATAGAGGGATGTTATCTGGATCTTACGAGGGTCGCAGAATAACTAATAGTTCTAGTAGGGTTGCTGTGGGTTTGGCAGCCTCCTACTCGGTCTCTTTTTTTTCTTGATTTTTGGGACGTGCTAATATTAGCCAGAATGTGAACATTATATGTAACCCTAAAATCTATGATAACCCTTTATATCTATATATTTTATGTTTTAAAATATTGGTTTCATTATAATAATATTTTATTTTAGTTTTTTCTCTGTGATTTAATTATAAATGTTAGTAAAATGTTTATGTATAAGTCATAAAAGTATAAAACCTTCAATTTTTTCGTCTCAGAGAGAAGTTATTATCCGTGGTAAAGTAATAAGACATCGTGAAGACGTTTACGTCATTTCAATCTTAGCCTTTATTTTTTTATAGCCGTCCATCTCAGTCTTGCCTTCTATCGTCTTTTGGACGACCGTTGCTTCTATGCTTCTGCTGCCTATTCTCATCCAACAACCACACTACTCCATAATTATGGTTCCAGTTACTGTTTCATAATATTAATATTCATTTCACATTTCATGCTCAAAAATTGTACTTATGTCATATTAGCTCAGCTTAGCGAACCTAAACGAGATGGTTAGGCCATAGTGAGTGAAAGTAGTTTTTTTTTATTTGTACTTGCATCAACAGGCTGAAGATTCGACTTTACAATTTTCCATTGCATCGATATGAATGAGTCGTTTTCGTCCCTTGTAAAACAAACTAGGTACAATTTATTGTTAATTTGTTGTTCATTTGTCGTTGTTTCCACCTACATCCCTGTGTTCAGATCAGACGCACACATACAGCGGGATGTCGCTGTCTCCTTTACGTTACATTTAGGATGCGTGCGCGGTGACCGCACGTTACCCTCACTGCATTATGTAGGTAACGGCCTTTATCGGCTTCTGAATATAAAAGGGTTGTGTAATGAACTGTGTGGATAGTCATAAGTAGCTCTGTATATTTTTTCATGATGCTTATTAACTTTCTGCAATAACTTACAAGGATAAAAAAACAACGTCCATGCATGAGCTTACGGTTTTGTTAAAATATCTTATCTATATACTTGGAGGCACTAACCGTAGATACTACCTATCTCAAATAGATACCTTTATTTTCTTTGAGCTGTACCCTGAAAACGAGTTTGATTAGCGCAAAGAAAAAATATTAAGAATACGTTCATTAAATCTATAATAGTACCAGTAACTATAACTCAGTATAATAATGTTTTAGTAGGTACCATTAGTCCTTGAACAAACGGCAATAGGTAAATAACGTAGCCAAAAATTTATTTCAATTTCTTTTACATACAAATTATTGTTCTACTCGTAAATTCATAAGCACACCTCCTTTATTAGCCGCTTGCCTCATCATGCTCAATCACGGGTAACGTTCACTGCTCCGCCTGATTGAGAAGGGTAAACATTAATATTTTACTACGCCATGGTGACGTCCCATAACCCTGCTTAGCTATTCCGTCAGGTTCGAGAAATCTTAAGACGGATTTAGGTCAGAATATGAGGTTATTTATTATTCATTCTGCGTGGTTCGTGATGCTTGATGTATCTCACACGGAGGGCGGGTGTGTTTATCATAACGACATTAGGAGTGTCGTAGATATTACATCAGTATGTTTTTTTAGCAGCACTGTAGGTACCATTTTTTTTTTTTTACCGACGGAGAAACCAAAGATGCGACCATCAAGGCCCGATCGTAGGTTCGTATTAATAAATGAACCTCAATAGCGCTACCAAGTGCGCTACCAGCTAATCCACACTCAAAACGTAATCTGCATCTTGAGATCGTTGCTATTTAATAAATGGATATTGAGATGTAGCACTGGCTACTAGATACTGTCTTGTATACATGTCAATTGTGTCATAATCGGATAGCACTTAACCGCTGAGTGTCATTTATTAATTTGCCAGAGATCATGTAAGTTTCTGCTCCTAATCTACAACTTAAGATGTATTTATTAAATAGAACAAAAGAGCAAGTGCACACTGAAGATAGCTCTCAGAGCTAAGTTTGATTTATTAATACGGACCATAGACTCGAAACCCCATACCTGTACATAAAACAATTTGTATCGTAGAAAAATTAAGTTATTTTTTTCAGTTTTACATTTCTGAATCACACACTAGTAACATCCACATCTACAAATCTCACATCCACTTTTGACAGCACCAACAAGTTCCACCTGAAAAATTCGGTATCCATTTGCAAACACAGTTCAGAGCCCGAGTGGTGCTCCGAAGTCCTCCATCAAAAGTCGGACGTGCCGATAGGCGGTCAAATTAGATTTGTTAGTAAGGCCCGTCGCCTGACCACTGTGCAACGGAAAAATCTACAAAATCTACGGATTTAGATGTGCGAGTGCTTTGAGGGTATGTCGGCGTCGGCGGATCTGACTATGCTATGCGATGAATATGTTGGTGATGTCATTTTGAACTTTGGAGCTTTTTGGATATATACTTTGACATTTAAAATTGTAGAGATGGTTTCATGTTATCCACTTAATAGAGCAGAGTAGAATAATTAATTTCACAATGTACTTTAATTAAATTGTAAAACTATATTAACTATCAGTTAAAATATATTTAATTCGTAAAACAACTTATGCTTATCTTACACTGTCACACACGGCGGCTGTCTGCGTACACTATTATACTTAGTATTTCCGTTTTTTCACATCTTGTTCTGCCTCTAATGTGTATGTGTTGGTTGTTGTGTGCAGTCTTATCAGAATAAATGTTTTTCTTTCTTTCTTTCTTTCTTTCTTTCTTTCATTTTAAAAGGGTACCTCGGCCTTTTAACATCGCATAAGCTGGTATTGATGAAGTTGAATAAGTAATAAAACAGTCTAATAAAACTCTTGTCAAGGCAAGCTCTGTTGAACAAGTCTATTTGCTGAACACATAGATTAGCCAAATACTATTGAATTCATTCTTCGTTCACTGAATCAATGGAAAAAGCCTGTGTTCTGGCAGAGCGCCTAATTACCAGGCTTTTCGCTAATTACCTACTGCTGTGGGAGTATAAATTGTGTCTATTCTGTAACAAAATGTATTTCCCTATAACCTACCGGGCAATATACCGGGTGAATAAATAAACTAGAAGGTAATATATGGAGTGTTACGGAGGCATTATTTTGGCATTGTAAACTGTGAACAAACCGAAGTGGAAAAGGCTACGTAATATTTTTGACAGCATTATTGTATTTATTATTTAATTTATTTTTTTGACGAGAGCGCAAATTAAGTTTCCGGGTTCGCCTCCTACACATAAAAAATATTTATGTAAGTATATAAATGTATAATATATATATGTACTAACCAAAGACGCTGAATTTGGATGTTTGTGAGGTCATGGTTCTCGTAGTTTCGTCTAAATATAGTTAGGTTAGGGTCAATCAATGGATGTGGTACAGACCCGTTTTCAAATAGGTTATGCTGTAAAATTTCTTTACGACGCGTGAAACCGTAACAAGAGCTATATACGACCGACAGTATACATTTTTTACGATAGCCATAGGCGTTAGCGTAAGTCAATTAATACGAAAACACTGTAAAAGTTATGGCTATATACTTTACTCACGATACTGATGTCCATACCATGTTTCACAAAAGCATGTATACTGTTATAACTATCTATACATATTGTCTGATCATTATTATCGTTGATCTATAGTAAAAATATCACATTTCCAATACCTACTTAAAAATACCAAACAATATTGATAAAACCAAATAATACTTTAAGAGAGTAAGTAATGTATAGTAAGATTTTGTGTAAGAGGGGGATGTATTACACTACTACCGTATCTATAGCCTTCCTAAAGTTAGTGTGAAAATGTCTCTACCAGTCCAACTAACTCAATCTTATTACCTATTAAAAGCCCCACATGTTATACAAGAACTTGTAAAACTTTATCGTGTCCATGTCATAAACTCAGATGCTGATGGAAATCAGGTACCTACCTAGAGTCTTCGTTTTGCAAAAGCTTTAATATTAAAAACCTGATGTCGAGGGAAACTTGGTTTGATTAAAACTTGCTAGGAACTACTAATACTGGAGTAATGAAACCGTAATAAGGTGACGTCTTATCCAATATTGCAGACCATTTTTAGCGAACTTTATTTTTCGCGATGATCTTAAAAATGTTACGTCATATTAGTTTTTATAAATACACTTTCAGCTTCTTTCTTGCATGTTTTAAATGTTTCATGCTCAATGTAATCTTATAAAAGTTGAGTTTTACTCACAACCCACAAGGCACCGAATAACGGTAAATCCTAACAGTTAAGGTAGATATGTTCATAGTCCTAACATTTTGAAACCAAAGTTAGATAAATGTTGTATGCTCTCAACGCTTTGTTGTGAAACCATCGATTATTTTACAAATTGCTCTTTTTCCTGTTTTCGCCTGTACCGACGGACGAGCGCTTCAAAAAGCCTGTATCCGACTTGAGTGACGTTTTAATGGAGCCGGACGAATTTATTCACCAGCCGCGAGATTTTAGAGGAGAAGGGTAGAAAGAGTGGAGAGCTTTGTGTACATGTATAATGTGACCACTATTTTCTGCAGATCCTATTGCTTTGTTCAATTTGAAGCAGTAGTTGTTAAGCATGGTCTCTATTCATATCATGGACTAGAAGCGCCTCGCGGATTCACCCGCGTTAACTACTATCCCGCGGGAACCGTTTTAATTTTTACGGGATAAAAAGTAGCCTATGTTACTCAGGGAGAATGTAGCTTAGTATATAATTTTTGAAATTGGCACAGTAATTTTTTAGTTTATATTCATTACTAACATACACACAAAAATACAAATCTGTACTCTTTATAATAGTAGTGTAGATTTAGGTTAGAAAATTATCGTGCGTAAAACTGAACTGGAAGTGAGTTCATGTTTAACGCCTTTTATCGCCGACTGTACCATGTTTCTGCTCTCTTTTCCTTGTCAAATATCATTCAAGATGAAGCGTCACAAGAATCTCTACAGAGTCCGCTGTCGCATAAGACATCATTTCGGCTCGGGTGCGTAGCGCGTCGGCAGCCGATAGAGACAAACCGTGTTTTGAGTAGGGTTCCTGTCGATTGACCGCCCTTCTGAGGCCACTTGCACATACATTACAGTGGTTGGAAATAGCTGTCAAACCAATTACAATCGAGAGGATTTCAAATATACTGTAGTACTTACGTATACATTAATAAACATTTTAATGTTAATACAATAGGTACATTTATTTTTGTATGTCATAACAGTGAAAAGGTAGCAGACAGTTCTTGGCCAAACTGTTTCTACGACGCCGTGTTGTTAGGTTTAAATTAACGCAATAAACTGTTTATGTGCAAGCAGCATGCAAGTTATCCACAATCCTGTAAAAACAATCTCAAACTAAAGGAAACACGGTGCACCTTTTTTCACTGATTTAAGTTGATCCCTTTAAAAAGCCACTCGAGCAGGCTGCGTCGGTCTGGAAAGGGCTGATTTAGGGATGCAATCCTTTACAGACTTGGGGTAAAAAAGTCCGAAAAAGTTAAAAAAACAGTCATCTGGATACCATGAGGATACATGATACATGATGCCTAGAATTTAAACGGGTCTAATTCGCACACACACTAATATCAAAATATAAAATTTTGACATATTTCGACGTTACGGCCGAGTTACATCGATCTTTACGTCCAAATTATTTTGACATCAGTATGTGTACGAATTAGACCCGTTTAAATTCTAGTTATCACGAAAAAATTGGTTATAATATAACAATTACCGAGCCCAGTTTCTATAACGTCACGAGTTTGCTTGCTTGAGATTCTTGGCCACATTTTCACTGGCTACATCGATCGATCGATCGGCCGGAGTCTGTCTATGCCAGTTTTTATCACAGTGAAGATATCATAAAAGCATGATTAGAATTGCGCAATTCAGTTATGGACAAGAATAGAAACCCTACGCCAACTCTAAAATAAATAGAACAAGAAATATATTATACGTGTTCCAAACATTCCCACAAGTAATAAACGTGGTGTTCCATTATTTTCTCAGGCTGTTGGTTAATTAAATAGTCCTCTCTCTGTTTACATAGGTGAAGGTGAGGTCGGCAGAGTAGAGTCAACAGCTGGAGGCCGGCACATATGAAAATTGACTTTGGCTAACGTTAACAATTTTAGGATAGGCGAATGAGCTTTTAACTGTTTCCCATAGCCATTCATAAGCACTACAGTTAATAGGTATCGTGTTATTCTAGTTATAGGGTATTCTGGGTGTTAGTTGGATGATGTATGGATGGATCCTTTACAAATAGGTATGTAGGTAATTGATAATTATGTTGTACGTTTGGTTTTTATGCGGGATTCAGGCACCTTTTTCAAGTAAATAGTGCTACACAAAGCATAGGCTAATTTTCAGCTTTTAAAAGAACAGCGGAGTCTCGATAAAGAAATACGGGCGCAAGCGCAGGGTGTAGTAGCTAATGTGAAATAGGAATTTTGGGAGGTCATTAGATGGTCATAGATGAAGTATGTCTTAAATGGCTGACGCTAAAAGCATAACACAGACTTATGAACTTTGCCGCTTTATATACTTAGGTAATCATTGAGCTAGCTCATTGTTGAAACAGGGTGCTGTTTCTAGCTTATTGATTATTTGTAATATTGATGCCTTGTATAATGTACCTATCTACAATAAGTACGTCGATATTGCAGCCCGGGACTATTTCAGCAACGATACATCGCGTCGCTCATTCGTGAACCCTATGCTCTTTCCACTGTATTTTGATATGGGCTTCAATTCCTTTTAAAAAGTTCACATATTTATCCCAAAACTAGCACAGTTCCGATCGGGCCCAGTCCCGTTCCGTGGTTATCGATCGTGCTGAATAATGCACGGCGCGTCCGTCGGCCGGTCAATTAGTCGGTCGCGCGCGGCTCGGGCCGGGAATGCACTCAGCCGTTGTTCTCACCGGTTTTTGGACCATTTAAAGGGTTTCAGATTGTTGTTATTGTTTGCTACAACTGTATAATTGTGTGCTGAATCCCTGGGCCGCAAGATCTTAGTCCGCGATGTGGGGACCAACTTTGACACATCGATTCTACCAAAGCGCTTTAGTTGTGTTTTGTTCTTGTTCAATGTTGGCAATAAGTGGCTGCACTTTCTTGTAATAAGAGAGTGGGCGTTCTCACTTTAGCAAACAACTTTTCTGGGCAAGAGAAAGAGCTAGAGAAAATACAGTTATTTGTGAATATGTCCTTACAATATCGCATTTGAAGGTATTAGTGCGATTATTCAATCATTGGCTCATTGGTGGATTCTCTAATATATTTCAGGGGACGTTCTAGTAAGTATACGAGTAGTATAATAATAATATAGAATATTATATAATATACCTATAATCCTCAAATGAAAACTACAAAACTATGACACAGGCTCCATTTAAACGTGAAGATGAAGATTAATCTGTAGCTAACTGAGTAGCCGGGAGAAATTGTATTGATTTAGGAGTCATCCAGGACTGAGGAGCAAGTTAAACAGTGTTAATTGACATTTGGATAACTGTCAGGGCATTAAGCGACGCCGACGTCGTTATTCCGCTTTAGTTACTACAATTATTAATGCATGCAGTAGGGTTAAATTATGTCATTTTAGAAACGGTATATTTAGTACCTAGTAACCTAACCTACATAATAACTAAGTATGGTTCGTCGGTAGATTAGGTGGGCTTATAAACTTGATTGGTTTTGGCTGCTTATTCACTTCTGCATTTCCGATGACAAATATCTCAGCATTATTATGATGGGGATACCGAGCTGATCTGACCACATAATATTGTACGATAAAAAACCGGCCAAGTGCGAGTCAGACTCGCGCACGAAAGGTTCCGTACCATTATCTATAAAACGGCCAAAAATCACGTGTTTTGTATGGGAGGCCTTATTAATATCTATTTTATTCTGTTTTTTAGTACTTATTTGTTGTTATAGCGGCAACAGAAATACTTCATCTTTGATAATTTCAACTGTCTAACTATCACGGTTTATAAGATACAGCTTGGCGGCAGACAAACAGACAGACGATGGACGGATAGCGGAGCCTTAGTAATAGGGCCCCGTTTTACCCTTTGCGGAGGGAACCCTAAATATATATCACATTGAGTCATCGCAAACACACGAGAACAAGTCTACGCCACATCGATCCGTAGTTTGTCTGCTCTATATTTATCACCGCAGAGCACGGATGGGCATCCACTTTGTTTGTGCTAGTATGTAGTAGGATTAGTTATCCTGTGTTTGCAGTCACCTATTTTGGGGATAATATAATTATTTGCGCATTTCCAGGAATATAAAAACGTGGTAGTTCTAACTTAGTATTATGCAGTAGATAAAGTCTCTGAAATAATTCGAACGGATTTTGTTTTTTTTTTTTAGATGAAAAAGCGACATTTGGCTGCATTGGCATTTGATTTCGATTTCCTCTTTGTCGTCTCAAAATATCCTAACTAATAGTGAAACTAGGCTGATAAACGGTTATTATACTTACACTTGAACCCTATTGTCTAATTTTCCCCAATATTTATATACGAGTACACACAGTGTTTGAACCTTTCCCCAGCAACCTATAAAATACTGTTCCCAATTTATTTAGGAACAAAACTGTTTTCCACATTTTCAATAAACAATTTCGCAACCCACTAAAACTTTCATTATCCCATCAAACTACAAAAACAACGCATAAAATCCGTTTTACGACATGAAAACGCGCATCTAACGAAGTTTAAACCCTATTTACTTTAGTTCTACCCTCATAAGGGTTCCAAAAATCGCTTACACTGTGGCATCAGCATAGTCCGACCTCGAATCCCTGGGTTATGATTTACCTATCACGCGGCCAGTTCACGTAGACCCATAGGGGAGCAGCCTTATGGAACTGTTTTGTGCATTCTTGGACGTGAAAGAAGATGCATACGGGTCTGAGTAGGGTGGACCATGTAAATCCAGGTACGGCGACATTTGGCTAAGGTTGAGCCCGGGGTCGGCGGGATGGTATGCAAAGTTGTCATGTGATTCAAGTGACGGAAGTGGAAGTTTTCGTCTATTCTCTAACATAAATGAGCGTTCCTAACAAACTACTGAGTTATTTGGAATTAGCTCCAAAAAGTTAGCTGCCCTTTGAGTTTAAAATCATAGCTCTTCTGAAGAAATTACGGGAATACGGTGACTATAGTAAAAATAAAACTTGTTTAATAGCTAACGCTTCTGTCTTATGGAATCTCGCTACAAGCATTGATGTAGTTAAAAGAAACTTAAAGAAACTTAAAAGAAAGAAATAAGTAGAATTAGACTTAGTTTGTACCTATCTCTATCTATTTACTTTTTATTACGTAGGTACTCGTAAGTAACAACACAATCAGCTTGATAAGCGAGTGACGTCTTTTGTGTTTTTGTGTATGAATAGCAACATGATTGCGACTCAACCACTACTTATTCACAAAAATATACAACATACACGTGTGGCGGTTAGTAATTAAAAGAAAAATATTAACATGACTCTCGCTCACCTCTCTCCGCTTGAGTCTCATCAATTTGTAAGTTTCCCAAAGGCAGGTCTCGCTTTACGATCCGTATTGCGGTCATCACTCATCGGTAACGGAACTGCTTATAATTATTCTATTGCCGCACCGGGGCAATGATGGGGCTCATCGGAAGCGATGAGATGCGTGATTTTACAACTTGAGATTGACAAAGTTTTGTTCAGCGGATTATGAAAATGTATCTTTTGAGTATTGCTTGTTACAGTAAATATTTTTAAACATAGCCTTCTTACTTTTTATAGGTACACATATCTTTCTAAGTATATAGGTATAATATACACTACGCGTCACGTGGTTTGTCCGCGATGGACTCCTAAACTATTGAACCGATTTTAATCTAATTTGCAGACCGTATGCAGTTTGGTCTAACTTAAAAGATAGGATAGCTTACATCTCAATTTATAGTCGCATTAGCAAAAACCTTATCCACAGCAACGCGTCGCCGTGTCTGCTAGTTCGTTCCTAGGTATATTTGTTGTATGTGCAAAATTACTCTTTTTTTTAACAATTCAATTCAAACAGTCCAGTCGCATCTGTCTGCCCTCCAAAAGAACCCGGAAGTCTAATCTCGATTTAAATCGATAGGCGCTTTTTCCATCATTGTCCACCTCAGAGCGAGTCATCGCCTTATCCTCCTCAATAGGGGATAATAGAGTCCGCCAGATGATTTGTCGGATCGGGCCCTATTTTAGGAAATTGGATTTGTAGATCGGATCCGATAAGCGAGGTCGGATCGGTCGGATCGGGGGAACGGTAAAAGTTTAGATGCCCCTGTTATCGCTGATTTGCGTATATCGATTTCGCTCCGGAGCTTCTGTGACGGGGATTTATATACTTTTTAGTAGACTTGAGGGGAGGGCTTAAAATGTTTCTGAAACTTTGAGATTTCGGGTTGGATTCATTCTTTTCTGCCTTTTATCACGTTCGGTTTGAAATAAGCAGAGTTTTAAGAGGTGGTAATGATGTTAATCTACTTTCCTTTCAGCAAAGGGGTCTGAATAAAGTTTAGTGTCAAAGGTTGGCTTCGATAATGGCGTGAGTGATAGGATAGGTTGGGAATTCAGAACCGAAACCTTTACTAATAATAGGAATTGTGTGTTTAATGTGTCACATCGGCTTTCGTGGCGTAATTAATATACCTAAGAGCAGAATGCACAGTGGGAGGTTGCTGATTCGATTCCAGCTCAGATCTTATATTTCTGTAGGCCAGAGGTATCTTCTCTGATGATCTGATAAATCTGAGTGAAAGTAACACCGTTGCCTTTGCAAGGAACCCTAGTAAGAGCAACGACCAACTAATTAGTTTCCCCATTAGGGGCAAGATCATGACGCGTTATAAATTTTAATGAACAACAACCTATTGCATATGTAGGTAAGTTGTAAGTTTATATTTGACGCGGTACATATCTCTCTCATCATAGAATGTGTAAAGTTATAACATCACAGTCAAGTTCAATTACTTCCTACCAGCTTGCAACTTGTAAAGCCTTGTTAACCACAAATAAGCCTTGAACCGCCTTGTTAAACACAAGCTATATCGCGCTGGTAAGTGGTATCGTCGCATATTGCCGTTAGGAACCTCGATAAAACTTTACACGTGAATATTGGCCCTAAGGGCTTAGAATAATATCGCCCGTTTTAGATAAGATAGCTGTTTTTAGCTGTTTTTAGATTGTTCCATGTAACTGTGTGGTTCAAAAGTGTTTTTCTTCATCATTTTCTTCATGGGGTGTTGTGGGGTTTATGGAATAGAGATTCTTGCCAGAGCTCTAAGGCGTCTTCTGATTGTTTTGACTTGAATTTTAGTCCTGCCAGAGTATGTAGATGTATTGTATGTATACGTGGTTTTTCAAGAGTTTATTATGGAGGTTGTAATAAGTACTCGTATTTTCATAATTAACATGTTCTTGAAAGTCTCCTGTGTGACTTATTAACGAAGTAATTGACTTTCTTTTGTTTTATTATGGTAGGTACTTTGAAGAGTTGTCAGTTTTTTTACAAACCTAGGTACCTACATAATTTTTTCGTTTCTTTTCCAGATATTATTTTGATGGTCCGTCAATATTTAAGTATCAACAGGAAAAACGTATCACTGCATATCTGGATGCATCACTCTTACAATGCTTATGAAAATACCGAAAGGCCTTATTCGTTTTACAATTGCCTCATCATTCCTATTTGAAAACACTTTTGTAAAGTACGCACTGTTGTCCCCCAAGTTTTCCTGTTTATCCCCAGATTGGGGTAACAAAAGGAAAACCGTTAAAATAATAGAAAGACGTTTAGGGTCAGGTCACGTAGAATAGTCATTTTAAAAGGAGTCGGATAAACCTCGGCGCTGGTTAAATAGATCGCTTCGGCACTTGAGGGGTCTGTAATGATTTCTACTGAAACATGGTCCATTTATGAGCCATCTATGTTTTGTAAATATGCCACTATGGTATACTCTTATTATAAATTATAATTATTTTAAGTATCCAAAGTTTTAAAAGTCCAGGTTTCGTCTGAGTTATAGAAATAATGTAAGCTTGAAAGCATGAAAAGTATTCTTGACAATGATTAAATTCCTTCTTTGGACATTCAACTTTTTACTCTCATTTTTTTATTTTTGTTGCTTATCGGATGGTTCGGACATCAAAAACTATGTAGGTAGTTATCTAAGTACAATATATTTGTTGTAACGTGTCAATATTTTAAAAAATATGTGTGCTGTGGGTGTACTACTTTTAATAAGTAAATTCACATGTTTAGTAACCTGTAAACATTTAACGATCGTACACCCATAGTTACAGCTCGCCCCTAAATAATTAACTCCGTATTGTTTATAATCATCACGGGCATTAACTTGATTGTCCAAAGTTATATCCATTACCACCGTGAAATTTTAATGCCCTCAGATGATTTACGCACTTTTACAACATCTAATGTTAATTTCACTAATTAAATGCGCCGGTGGACGGACGTAAAGTTTTACGTTGCGTTCAAGTTACGTTACAAAAAACGCACAAATCCTTAGGGTGGCATAACGTAAACTTTTGTTTCGTTTTAATTACGCTCACGACTGAGGGGAGTTAAAAAGTTAATTAGCTTTAATTTTAACTGCTGAGGAAGGAATCTAGGCGTAATGGTTACTGCCGACCGCTTAGTTGGTTGTCAGCGGCGAGTTCCGACAAGATAAGGTGGAGCGAGATAAACGTCCCATTTACCTAAACTTCTCATTTGGTTACGATGATCTTCACAGTCTATTTAGATGTATTTTTTATTATTTGAGATATTTTTAACATTATAATTTGATCTTATTTCCATCTTCTTTAAGCACCTACTTACCTATATAATTGTTCCAATCTGGTAGGTGGGAAAGTGTAGAAAAATGTCTGCCGGATCTGCTATATTGTGTAGAATGCAAAAGTATCCAATTTTTATCGATTACTCAGTATTTTATACTTATACCTACCTCTACACGGTGATAGCTATAGCTATGTATATAATTTATTTATTTATTTATTTATTTATTTATTTATTCATCATATAACTGTAACATCACAGAGTACTCCATTACGCTACATTTATCACAGAAATTAACTAAGTCTAGGAATAACAATAAGAATTTTACAATAGGTAGGTACCTACTTAATTAAAATATAAAAGAAAACATAAATAAAGAATTATGCATTAGAATTATGCTCTACTATAATATTCTCATAATATCTGCTTATATGTTTCTTCTTTCTAAGTAAATTGGCTTTCTCAACATATTTTTTTCAGTAGGGTACCTAATTATAGAATCGAAAATATTTTTCTTCATTTTGATTTTTCATGAGATTCAAGAAATAGGTAAAAAGGCACCGCTTGGAGGTATGAAAACAGCTATAAAGAATAATAATATTTATAAAAGCAACTGTAAACGAATATCTTTCAAATTTGCATTTTTGTTACAGTATTATTGTAAAAAATTCAATTAATATGCAAAATCGTATTCGAATTTCCTTATCTCGCGTCTACAGCGACAATATTTTTGAGAAAAAGTCGGATTCTGTTAGTATCTCTTCAAATAAGTATATTTTATCCTGAACAAAAACAAAGGATAAGTTGTAGACTGAAAATACCGTACCTACTTATTCGTTCTTTACCTAAAAAAAAATATATATACTAAACTAGGCGAAGATAAGGCATTAGCACAATGTAATGTAGGTTCATAAAGATCTTACAGCTTTATTTTAAAATATTAGGCTTTATATTTTAGTATTTGCTCAGGCCTTGTACCTACTCTTTGGTATTAACACCTAGCATAAGTACACAAATAGGTACATTATATGTGTAGGGTAATAATTCTTGTTTTTATTACAGCACCTGCATCTCCCGAAGTTAAAATAACTTTATTACGACGTCTATCTATGCGTATAGGCATGTATTCCATTCTTCTGAATGTAGAGTACCGACGGAAACAGTTTGCGTTCGTCTTCCCCTTCCGTAGCGCAAGGCATGCGCTGAAGGTGATTATTATTTCGACTTTAAACCTTTTTTTGCCCCTTACCCAGAGGTGTGTATCATTGTGTCTGGCTTACATCATAGTTCCCAAACAGATGAACCAATTATATTTAGATTTTTTTTGGTTGAAAGGTGATTTCATCGAGACTGTTCTTAGCTGTGATTCAAGAAAATCTGTTACAGATATCTTTTCCCCTGGGAATGTGGGGGAACTGCAAGCAAGTAAAACTGCAAAGTGGCTTGTAGGATCATGATCGCTCCTACCTCATGCCTTGCATGCACTGAAGGGGGAAGGCACCAGATGTCGCGTGGGTGACAATAAATTTTATCGCCTCTCTACTGTGCGTATTCTCTGCACTACAAACCGTAAGCTGAGATTTGAAACATAAGCGAAAAGTCGTATTTTATACAAACTGACGCACTTTATAGACACGCACGCAAAAATGTATTCTTTGGGGGAATTTGCTATGTGGAGGTGTAGGTACATAAATCTCTTATGGAAATGGGCAATTCTCTGTTTTTATCAATATGTTTTTATATACAATAGATTTTTAAATCTAAACTCGTGAAGACTAGTAGGTACATTCATGTCAACAACAAGTACCTACCTATTTGCTTTAAGTCTGAGGGTCTGTCATCGTTCTCACAGTTTTGTTTTCTAGATGTTTCTTGCAGGGAACCCTAGGTCGGGCCAGTTAACGGTCAGGATTGCTTGTGATCGTGACATGTTTGGAACATTATTTATTTTATACCCATATAGAAGATTATACCACAGACAATTTTCGTAGGAGACATAAAAAATTCTTTTCATACAGCATAAAAGTGGCATCACTATCAGGTAAATCTGCAAATCAACTCTTAGAATAACAAATAATCTAGTGCCCTGTGTCTCGAAACAAACAGTTATGCAAATAAGAATCATAAAAAGCACACATGCATTATTATCTCAAATCCCTTAACTCATTTGAATCGACATCAATTTTCATAAGGTTTCCCTTAACCGCGATCCGCGCTTATTTACTGGGGGTTACATAATCGTAAGACTTTTACAGCCAGCGACGTTAAACTTTATGGCCTATCTTCTAGAATTTTTATTGGAGACAATAAGGGGGCATAATAAAATGAGACGATGAGTTTCGAGACGCGAATAACGACACTAAAATTTTGTCATAAATGTTACTTTGTAATTATCTACCCTGTGCTCATGTGCACCTGATTTTCAACTTCCCCTCAGGTTAGTTGTAAATTTTATCTGCTTACTTTAATGGCAGCGTAAAAGTGTGGCAATCGCAACTTCTGAACAGCTTCACTGCAGGATAATAATAATTTGAAGGGTTGAAATTGTAATGTACCAAAATGTACCGCCCATGAGTGTTGATCAAAAGGATGATACATATACATATAAGTATAGCTAATTTCTATCTCACAGTTTTCATTATAAAAACGTACGTTAGGTACCGTAAAAATTTTCAACGCGGGCGTTATTCACCGTCATTATGAAATTTAACACATGGCCTAAAATTTTTGAAGTATTTTATGAGGCTTTGTATAAAAGTAGTACCTACCTACCAAATTAGTTCATGGTTCACACTAGTAACACTTACGCTATACTAAAATACCCACGCAATATATACCTACAACTTCAGAGTAATGTCACCATTTCCAGGCGGGCGTTATTTACCTACCTGTTCCTTAATCTACCACAAGAAGGCATCCATCTCTCCCATTCACTACCTCGCACTGCATAAATCTGGCGATTCATTAGCCGGCCACACAATGGTCGTTCCCAGTAACTGGTATATTGGATGTATCAGTGACTTATTTCAGTATAGTATACATAACTGGCGCGCGGTGGCTCGCTTGATTAAATCATGTAAGAAATATAGTTTGTCTTACATACAAGTGCTACATCAGAAACATCCAGGATGTACCTAAAGCCTAATTCCTGCCGAATTTGACACCGGCAATTAGACAAAGAAGAATGATTGCAACCTGCAACCTGCCTTATATATAAAGAGAAAATTTGAGACATTTAATTTTAGTATAATCTTTAAAGCAATGCAGTGAAATCACATACACTGCAACATACCTGATGTAACCGGCTTGTCGGAGCGTGCATGGCTCGTTATTTATAACATCCCCGGCATAGTTTATGCCGGACCGATCGATCGGATCCGGCCCAGACGGAGCTAATGGCCCGAAATGGGCTGCTTTTGGGGATGAATTTGGAATTTTACAGCTATTATTCGAGGAGAACGATTCGAGCATCGTACATATTATACAAGTATGCAGGTATATGACTGACAACAGAATCTTTTAATGCTTGCAATCGGACATACATTCCTCTAATATAAATTCTACTAACGTTGATCAATAAGGTATTATTTATCATTAGTTTTGATAAATTAACGAATAGATGGAAAAAAAGGTTAAAATTTTCGTGACTGGTCTGTAACTTTAATAATTAGTAGAAAGAATTAATCCAATGAAAATGCCTTTGCGAAATGCAAGAGCAAAAGATTTTAAAAGGACTTTATATAATACGTATGCGTCAGCATTGAACATCAGGCGCTATGGATACCTAAAAGGTTACCGCAGTGAACTCAATGGCACCAACTGAGAGCGTCAATTTATCGACAATTTATCCGGATTAGAGGGATGAAGATTAGAGCTTTACTACCTATCTACGTGCAGTCATCGATAAGAATTACCTTCTATTAGGTGGATAGTTTATAAGTATTGAAAAGTGTCCCTTTAGTTTAGTGCTTGCTTGGTATTAGTAATGTATCTAACACAGTCGTGCGCGGTAGTCGTTTGTATTATAAAGTTTTATTAGTTTGTATTATAAATAATATAAAATAAATAAGAAGGTAACACAAGTATAATGTGAATTTTAAAAGTGTGAATTAACACAGTCGTTGTGTAACTTTAAATACCTAAGCTTATATATAAACCGTCCGTTATAATGATAATATAATAATAATGATTCAGCCTGTAACTGTCCCACTGCTGAGCAAAGGCCACCCCTCACTATCGTGAGGAGGGTTAGGCCATAATCTACCACGGGGGCCTAGTCCGGGTTGGTTAGCATGCCTCCGAAATAATTCTGGGGCATGTTGGTTTCCTCACGATGTTTTCCTTCACCGAAAAGCGAGTGATACGAGCTCCGATGCAAAATTTTAGTTATGTTAAAATAAACTTTAAAATGTTCCTCATATTGTGGTTTACTTTTTATTAAACGTTCTTAATTATTTTACCAAAATTTACTTTCTATACTTTTCGCTTTGCACTTCTTTCCATACTAGACGAACTATTTTGCATCGGGGCTCGTAATATAAAAACATAATGTTTAACAAGAAACACATTGTACGTGCCCGCACTGGCATTTGAACTCGCCACCTCCGTTTTTCGGAAGCGGACGTTCACCCACTAGGCTACCACCGCTTATACCTACTGTCTAATAGGTACATACTTCTAACAAATGACCAAGCAATGTTTATTTGAGGATTCCCAAACACAATAAGGCTTCCATCGGCCGTTTGATCTCTTGTAAGAAGATTAGTCTAAAAATACATCTTGCCTTTATCCTGTATGCCGCAGTCTCCTGTTTACTCAACAAAGTTGTTAAGTTTCCCATCGCCACTGCACACTGCTTTGATAAATCTAAATGGAAGATACGTTATCTCCCTTTATCACGCTACATTTGAGTTTAAGACCAGTAGGTACAGTACAAACTATAAGTAAGTAGTCCTAAAGTAAGCCTCGTCACTGAGCAGAGCGTAAATTAGTACGAATAATAAGCATGGATAAAATATACGTTTCCGTTACGATAACCTAATCTGCCTCTTTCATGTCTATGTAGGAGTATGTTTCAACCATTGCAGCTCCGTAAATAAAGCTATGCCCATAAGATGCAATATATCTTTCTTTTTGATTTATTTAAGCCTAAATAGTGTAAATATTGTAAAGTGTAAACAGTGTAAAGTGCGTGCGGCGAGTTCGAGCCGCGCAAATCCTGAGAAATCGTTGGCGCGACCGACGTCTTTCGACACGTCGTTATTTGTGGGACAAGGCGTAAACTTCTGCGAAAAGCTTGTGAGGACGGGGCTTAGCATGACGTCTTATTGCGATCCAATTGAGGACCTAAATCGAATAATTTTAATAATTATTCGTACCATGACGTCTTGTTGTGACATCTTGACGCTCAATTAAGATTGATTTTAAATGGCCATGGTAAACCCCCTCCCTTGCAGCGTAAAGTAATCTAGGTAGGTAGGTACCTATTAGGTAAGGTTACTACGTAGGTACACCTAACTTACTATTCTTACCTAATAATATAACTAGTTTCCTAATATACCTTATATTAATTACGAGGTAAGGTATTACCGTATGTACCTCGTATCTATGTGTCGCTTGCATATTAGCGCAGTGGTTTGGGCGGGCTTCTAAACATGAGAAACAGTTCAAGTTCAAAAGGCTTGTCCATAATTTGTTGACGCTTCGCTATTGATGCATAACAATTCAGGTAAATACAATTAGTAATGAATGATATGAATAAAACGCATTGAGAAAACAATGTACTTTCAGTTCATGCCCATAGAAGAAATAAATAGGTACTTAACAGCCTTCCGCGGTCACTCGGGGAACTCGCTTGGCTGACCCGGTGTTTTACAACAATACTCTGCAGGAGTCTTTCTATCCGAGTGTCAGACACAGCGAATATAAAAAAGGAAATTATGGAATATTGTGTAAATTCTAGCAATAAATACTATTTTTAACTATTTTAATAAAAATATTATTATATTACTATTATTATTATTATTTTTGCCATTTATCCGCTCTCAGGTCACATTTACACCAACACAGTATAATGCAGATTGATTCGGCTCAACTCGAAAGAGACAAATACGATTTGCGAGAGTTGGCGGTTACCCCCCGATTTGCTGCGGTGGAAATATACGAGGTCTTGCATAACTTGGACTTTATTTATATATATGTATATGAATTTCTTCCCATTTTTGAAGATCGTGTTTTCCGCCCTAATTTATGATACGTTTTGGCTGCGTCGGTATAGTAAATCAGTGGCTTATGCGATCGTTTCAATGCTGTTCTAAGATTTCGGTATAGCACTAGCGTTCATAGGTCATTTGTAATTCGAACTAAAATTACGCACTCATATTTTCGTGTATCTAGATAATTATGTTCTGTGAGTTAGTCATAATCAATGTAATGGTTGGAAGGAGACAAAGGCAGGAGATACATTATTATTAAAGTAAAGTCTTAAGGCCCGGTTGTACTACGGTGGTTATACTGGTGGTACTGGCAGATTGCCGCGAGCGCTTGAACTGCTAGTTTTTGTATGTTTTTATTTATTTGAAAAAAAAAAGCTAACTAAATTAGAGAATGTAAATTCCCAATCACTTCCTATAATTATAAAAAGCCCCATTTATTGGGATAACTTTCACGGGGTTTCATGATGGAATCTCTTTAGGTCACAATTAAAGATGCGATTTAGTGTCATCTTTGTGATTTTTTTTTATTGAGGCAATTATTTGTTATCGCGTTTCTGTCTATCCAATTGTCTTCATTGTATGATCAATTTTAACTAAAAATATATTTTTTCTTGTAGTTTCATATTTTAATTGGTTTCCTGAGCTTATAACACTTCGAAATTAAGTAAAACCTCGCCTTAAGATATCGCCCCATTGTTATTCCAGGACAAAAGTATTATCAAAATTCGTTTAGCCCATTTAGCGCTGGCACTTTTCGCATTCATAATAATAGTTTGGGTGGCAAAATGAGGTGAGGTAATGTACCTTATCCTCTGAATAGATAAGTAGGTACGTAGCAAGCTCAGGCGCCGCATTTTCTCCATGATTCCTGAAAATTCCACGCTCGGCATCCCCGTCCAATATTTCAGTCGGAACGTTACACAAATAGAAGGCTTGCGACACACGCGAAACGTGCTTTCATAGAAAAACGGGTTGGAAGGCCACAAGCCAAATCAATCCAGTTAGTAACTTAACATGCACAATGCGTATGATGATAGCCTAAAATAGTAGCGACTAATATCACACGTGATCTGTTGATGAATAGAATAGCCGTAGCAGCCGTAGCAGTAAGCAATGAATGCCTTGTAATTTTATACAAAATATTTTATAAGGTAGAAATGTTAATATTCCTTCAATTTTGTTTGGAGGAGCTTATAAAGTCAGTAAATGACGTTTCTTACACTCTTCACACTTCATGTTCGTATATGATAATTTTATTGCAAGTTTACTTATCTGACACTGCCTTTATTAGGTAGGTGGTACCTACTTGAATATTTTTTTCGTAAAAGGAATTTTTTTTTTTTAATTTTCATTTTGTTCTTGGGAACTAATATAATAAAGATAAACCTCTATACCTTACCTAACTTAGAAAATAATAAAACTGGGGTAGTAATTAATTATTAACTTTGCACAGATATACCTACATAGTGATTCAAAGATCAGAACCAAAGACTGTCAAATTAATGATTTTTATCCTTTTCAATGTTGATCTATACATATTGCTAGAACTATCCAAAGTCGAAAATTCGAAATGCTTATTCCGTTTGTGCAAACCGAATTGGTATCATTATTACAAACCCCACGATAAATTAAATTGGCAGCGTACCTTCAAGGCAGCTTTCACTATGTATGCTTCCTTACCCTTGCATATTCGTAGCACGTCCCAGTAATGCGTCCCGGATGGCCTTTTTGAAGAAACAAAACTTGGGACCGTGGAGCGGGACATTTGGCCCACTATTGTAGTGCTATTCGTAACAATGACGCCGAGGAGCGCCGCTTGGCCGTCCCGTTTGGAGCAAGGTTAAACTGGCGCATGGTTTAGAGTTTATTGTACCCCTTTTCAAAAGACTTGTAAGAGAGCTTTCAGTCAATGAGCCCGTCGAAGAGTGAATTTTTATTTTGTTATGAAATAGGATGACATTTTAATGCGATTGATCTTCACATTATCAAAATGTTAGTAAGTGTGGATGTATGTATGTATATAGTATACTTATTCAAATAAAATATGACAAAAAAGATAATGATAGGTATATTTAAACGACATATTCGTAAATTGAAAATACTTACCCAAGTCGAAGTTCGTTTAACTCCGTCGACAAGTTTACGCACTATCATTTATGCATATGGCAGGTATTCTCAAGAATTGCCTCCTACCTCTGCCGCTACCCCTCAAATTTTCTGCCAGTTTTAAATTCTGGTCCCTTCTTTCATAAAAACTTTTCAATTTAATTAAAAACCCAACATCCAGGAACATTAAAATAATATATTAATATTACAGTGTACAGTACACCCGAGCTGGGACTTACATTTAATTTTTCAGCAAAGCCAGTCGGATTGATTTACCATTTCGTTACCCACCTCCACAAAAATAATGCCATTTCGTTTTGTTATTATTTCCTTGCGTATCACGTCCCATTGTTTCAGACATAACACCATAAAGTTTAACATCAACTTTCTATACTACAACACATCTTATTATGTGAGTGCTTAGGTTGATTTCAGGTTGTGCTTGGGGTGTCGCAGGTTAGTGATTAGGTGTTCGACTCACGTCCGGGGCGACTCCGGGGCTGCGATGCGTGTCTTGCCTTTGTTTCTGCTATCTGGGGGCACGGCAGTGCCCCCGCCAAGTCGAGCAAAACAAAAGGCACGGCCGTACTATCCTTTTCTCGAAGCGATTCGGGCCATTTTCGACCCTCTGTAACTTCGTTATGGATAAAACTAGAAGCCTAAATTTTTAGTGACCAAGAGGGCATCACGTCTACAGATAATAATCCAAGTTACATCAAATTTGAACCAGTAGTTTAAGAATTATTGCAAGTCAAAGTTCCTTAATTTTGCTGCCCACTGACTGACTGACTGACTGACTGACTGACTGACTGACTGACTCACCGATCATCAAAATTCTAAGGTACTTCTAGCCGTCCCACAAGTTTCAAATTTTGAATATAGCTATTGTTTAGCCTATAAACCATGGAAAAATTCTGACATTCCATAATTTTCATCCCGTTTTCTAGATATATGATCTGCATAAATAACTTTGCATTCCCATATAAATCTTATTAAATTGTATGTGATTACAAATTTACTTTTACAGTTCATAATTAGACTTCATTGAAATTGAATGAAATGGGTAACAGGAGTTAAAAATGAGAAATGGCTTCGAGAAATTCGACAGTTGAGCGCTTTTTAAAAACTTCCACGATAGATAGAGAGATACAAATCCCTATACTATACCTACCTACACTTTTATAGGTCGAACAAATTCGTTACCTAGGTACATTAAAATAGGCACCTAGGTACCTTATACCTAATACGCATCTGTGGAGACGCAAAGACACTCGTTCATGATAATCTATGAGCATGACCTATGTCGCAAGAGGCCCCGGCCGCGCAGGCGCGGGGCGCGCGTTGATGCGTGTTTTGCAAAAAAACGAAATAAAGAAAGAAAACCTACAAAAAGAAATGAGATCCCATCAAAAACATTACATGTACAAAAATGCACAAGTCTCGCAACGCAGTTTATCTGCCGTAAAAAGATGTGAGATCGAATGTAAACCAAGTCGGTTAATTTCAACACCTACCTATACCTATCTATGGGAGCAGTTATATCTTTATTTCTTTAGTAAATAGAGTGACTTGGCAATTGCACACGCAACATAAATCTATGTTAAGCGCTTTGTGCTTGTATTTGTTTGAAAGTACAACTATACGGAAGACTATATTTAGATTGCCTAGGAGATTATGCTGCCGTGTACAATCGCCAAGACACTCTATTTACTAGAGAAATAAATATATAACTGTTCCCATAGATAGGTACAGGTAGGTATTGAAATTAACCGACTTGGTTTACATTCGATCTCACATCTTTTTACGGCAGATAAACTGCGTTGCGAGACTTGTGCATTTTTGTACATGTAATGTTTTTGATGGGATTATTTTTATCCGCGTCTTGTACTTATTGGGGATGTATTATGTGACACCGGTGTCCGTTATTAAAAGATGTGTTGCTCGTTTTGCGTTGGGAATATAATTGCGGAAACAAACAATAGGTAACCCTATTTTGTTTATACGTTTACAATTTTTAAGAATGTTTAGCTAGAATTACTTATAAAATGTTCAAGCTCTTTTCATCAGGGTATAATAATGAGTCACCTATATTTTATTGAAATTAAGATGTCTTACATTCATACGGTCACTACTGCACTGACTTGGTTTTCCTTTCGATCTCACTATTAAGGTAAAGTAGAAGGACTGCGTTGTGAGACTTGCACATGTGTTTGATGGTATTATAGTACCTACCTAGTCATGACTGAATTTCGATTACAACTTTAAGTAAATCCCGTTCCGTAAATCTGTGATGTTCACGTGAATATTTATCGCCACCATCGAAATAAGGCCCCCATCGCGAGCGCACCGAAATCTTTTTACAACTCGATAAGTGTTATGGGCTAACCAGCTGCCACTTTAACAAATTATTGGTGGATTCAGAGGAAAAAGTTGTCACCCTCCCGGAGAGGGTAAGAACGCCTATTTGATAGCTTGATTTTCCGCGGGGCGTACGGAGAATGTTAAATTACTGGCGAAATGAAAGATAATAGGCCTTCGTCTTCGTCTTAGCAAAAAGTTGTGCCACTTTGCGCGAGGGAAAAAACTTTTATCCCGAAAGATTTAGAATTTCAGCCCCTGGGGTGCGTTGGGTATCGCTTTATTTATTCATGGGTTTTTTGATCTGACTCGGTGCTGTTCAGAAAATAACGAAGCGATCCTTTTTGTTTCTATAACGGTTTATTGTGTTATTACTACCTTTTAGTTTCAACGTATACATTTTTGCAAGTGGACTTTCGTAGTGGACTGTTCGCGCATGTTGTATCTAGGCATATTGTGTAGGTATTCTATGACTGTGAGCTACAAGCTGTGGTCTGCCGTAAACGCCATCGGCCGCTTCAGCAACACACGGTACGCCGATTCATAATGCTTACTACAGAAATGTACTATAGTGAATTGTGGCCTCTTTCACACGCTGAAGTCACGCCGACATTTCTATTGTAGGTACATCGGTGGCATTTATAGGAGACCTTAGCAAACTTTTATTAATTAGCTCACTGTGAAGTTATTATGAATGCCACGATGCAATTGCAGTAGTTTGTCGCAATTTAAGCCCTGTCGCGTAAATAACTATTCTAATAGTGACTGGATTTATAAGAGCCGTGTGAGTCCCGCCTTATTTCAGCTTCAGCTTGTATATGGGTCAACTTTGTCCTCGCACGGTGAAGGCAAGCCTTTAATTATCCCTCGGCTTTGACCTGCCATTGTGCTTGTAGTAACGGGCGTTTCAAAGAAGCTAAACCCCAGTTTCACGACTAGAATCGTTGTTAGGACTAGTTGAAGTAGTTACCATTTTCCGCTCCGTGGTCAAGTGGGATTTTGGATACACGTGCTGTTCTATTTTCTGTTACTCTTCGGGAAAGTGGTCATATATTTTAGAAGCATCTTGTATCAGAGTACAGAGGTACTTTTTTGGTCCACATTTTTGGATGTTTGGTTTAATTTTTTCAGACACAAATGGAGCTAGCATTCGGGGAGACGTTACGTTCCTATTTTGTGAAATTTCAAATTGACAAGCTGCAGCAGTTACTATATAAAGGATGAAACTATCAACCAAATGAATAGTTCGCATAACTAGTTCGTCTCATTACTTTATTATAAAAACTATGTTTACTCCACTAGGTGCAAATTAACTACGTAACTTTATTTACTATATATGTATTAACTATGTAATACAATAATGACCTCCAAAAATTATATTATTAATAACATAGACGAATACATGTTAAGTTACTATTATTACATTACTGACTACACTATACTATATTGTGTCTCATAGGGATTCCATATTATATCTCAGGGATGTAAGCGCAATTACCCATGAGAATCCCTCATGGGTAATTAATTGTCTTGTCCATGACAGACATTACATAAATAAGATTTATTAGTAGTATATTGTACAGTTATATTCATTGTCTCCATAATATCTACGTATAATGTACATATAACTATTTATAACGTTTTTTTAGTTTTGTTACTGTCTATTGTAGTGAGTAAGTGGGTATACCAAAATATTGTTATTTAGTCAAATCTAATATTATGTTATAAATTGATATTGATATCAATGACTGATGTCTAGGAAGTCAGGTGCTGATAGTGGATAATAATGGATTCAAACAACAGCATTCATTTGAAATGGAACAATTTATTGTAAACTAATACGAACGCATAGTAAAATTTAGGATATATATTTTTAATATTAATATTACAATAACAAAACACAATAAAGCGTTAACTAAGTTCACCAACATTTTATAAAGCTAGGATGATTGCAATGGTTTAGAGTTAACGTACAAACCGACGCACCTACACCGAGGTCGTGATTAGATATAGTTAGAATATCAAAATATTAAAGCTATATAAAACATGGCCACTGAAACGACAACAGTCCTAATTCCTAAATAAACAAGAC
Organism: Hylaea fasciaria; assembly: GCA_905147375.1. Taxonomy (NCBI): domain Eukaryota; kingdom Metazoa; phylum Arthropoda; class Insecta; order Lepidoptera; family Geometridae; genus Hylaea; species Hylaea fasciaria. The sequence continues at coordinate 8,458,605 of LR990201.1, forward strand.
TTTTAAAAGTACCTCCCCGCGCTTTCAATATTCAATGTTACATTCAAAAACGTTTTTATAAAATTGTTCTTTGTTACCACAAAGCGTATGAAATAGGTAAGTGCCAGTGAGATCTAGAAAACACTGATTCTTGATATGGCAGAGATTACGGAAGACTGAGGAAGACTATTGTGGATACACCAATCAGTACAATTGCTATGATACGCTTACAGAGATCAAGTTCCGATAGTATAAAAGTACAAAAATGAGCAGAAGTATTTATAGCTAACACGTAGCGTCGCTAACACATCTGTATTTACAATTCACCGAAGCTTTGATAGGACTAAAAAAATATACATACAGAGATAGTAGTGCCAAAGCCTTTATAAATACGAGAATACAAAAGCAGTCTCCAGGTTAAATTCGGTAACGTAGCTTAAAGATATTTGGATTTGAATGGTGATGTTAAAAGTCACTAATTTCAGGGTCGGTATCGGCGTATTTGCAGGTAAAGGGGTTCCGTAGCCAAGAGCAGAAAGATCCATTACTGTGTTGTTTGTATTTCGCTGTGGTGTGCTTCTTAGCGTGCGCTCTAGCGACCGCCGCTCGTCTAGTCGGATACGAGTCCAAAGAAGACGCGTCTGAATCTCTAGGTACAGAATCATATCCAGATTCCGCTCGCCTTGATGTCGCAGCAGGGCTATGCTTTCCAGTTCTCGGCGTTGATTCATGCCCGCTATCGTAACCGTCTGGTTTAGAACTCGCAACGACCCTGGCTACTCCTTTATCTTTCTCATTCTTGTCCAATCGAGGCTCCGTTGTTACGACTGGAGGTGTCACTTCAAGATGCAAATTGGATTTCAGCTCTCTAAAAGTGCTCGATGGTGCTCCGATCCCAGGCGTTCGTCGTTCTTCTCGTAGGTTTGGGTCTGATGCCCCATCGGGATGTCTCAGAGATGCTATTCGATCGTCTGTTATGTTGTTTCCTCGATACCTCTCGAAAGGGCCGTATGAGTCGTTATGAGCTACGTCTAAGCCTTGATATGCGCCGCATTCTTCCACTGCGCTACCAGGTCTGGACATAGTTCTTTTGCAGCTATCACAAATCTTGTCACTCGGCCTGTAAGCAGGCTCACTGTAAACTGAACCGTCTCCATGATAGTCTTCGGTATCTCGAACGTTGCACATAGATAGTGATTGGAACTGTGGTGCGATCCTTGAGGGCTGTACATCGTTATTATCTAGTATGCGACGGGATCCATACACATCTGTCATGCCCATAATTTCATCAAGTCTAGATCGCGATGAAGGTAAACTTTCCTGAGGATTTAAATCATCGATAGGCTCTCCACTGAAGTTATCTGTGTAGAATCCTATTGTTTGCCTTAAGTAGGCCTCGTTTCTTATTTGTCGTTCTACTTCACTGTATAACGAGAATGTGTCCGTAAATGTTGAGGCTACCGTAAGATTTTCTTGACTAAGAATTCTGAGAGGATGATCATCATCTTCCTGGTCAAATTGATGTTCTGAAAGCCCCATACAATAAGCAATATCTTCTTCAGTTACTTGAAGACAAGAATCCTGCATAGGAACTGGCTCTAAAGGCTCTTCAACTTCAATTATCTCTAAAATCTCATCGTCTTCGTCATCGTGACCTCTGCTCATACCATGGATATCAATATCTCTACTATGGTTAGACACTAGTTCCTCGTCCATACGCATACGTTCTTTATATTTACTATCTAAACTCTCCATAGAAACTTCTCTACTGCTAAGACTACTTGGTTGTAACAAAGGTAAAGCAGGGGGTATTTCAGCTAATTCTTCACTATCGTCATCTTCATCTAGATCATTTTTACTACTAGCAGGCTTGGAACAACTATTTTTTCTTTGTGCCGAGATGGTATCAGGAGGACCTATATTTTCCTCTTCGATAGTCATTCCTTTAGAACCAGCTTTCAATCCTGTTCTAATAGTGGACTCCTCTACATGTGGTCTTCTAACAGCATCTTTCATTACATGTTCTGACCGGTGTAAATTTTCTGGATGATCAGGATTCTTTGATCCTGAGTCTTTATGAGTTTTGTGACTTGGTGAATTATGCCTGGACTTTTGAATTTGACAAGTTTGGTTTTCCACCCATTTCCTTATCATATTTTTCTTATGGTTATCCATGTAACCATACCCAATGCTCTCATTTCCATGTGGATTTAAGACTCCTACTTGAAGTGGCACTGGGCTTGGTTGAACTGGAATTGTCTCAAATTGTAATGGAAGTTTTGGTTCTTGCATAGGGCCATCAATCCAAGTCTCTCGTTTCTTCTCTTGAGTTTCTTTAATGATATGTCTAGCTTCAACAAGTTTAGATTTTGATATTCTAGGCCCGTCAATCCATTGTTCATCACTGGTACTTTTCCCATCCTCAGGCAGATGTTTTTGGCCGATTTTCTTCAAGGGTGTGGATTTTGAAGTGATTGAATGTACTGGGGAAGATTTTGGCGTATGATTTGGAGGGCACATAGTTTTAAGTGGCGAAGACTTAGGTGAAGAATGTAGTTTATGTATAGGACTTTTCTCTTCAACTACTTTAGATAGTGCTGATTTGTGTTTTTGTTCTGCCGCTGAACCTCTCAATGCTTTACTTAGCATACCTCTGTTGTCACCAGAATTCATATGTGGAATGTATACTGGCGGGTGTTCTCCATCTGTTGCATCATCTAGAGGTCCAACGTAAATTACTGTATCGGCTGATAGGTCACTACTAGAGGGATCAGGTTCGCTGCTACTTGGCTTTGATGCATCTTCACCAGAACTTCCACCAGACCCAGCATTATTATTGGCTGAGTATTTGACTTTTCTCCTTCGTAATCTGTGTATCCTTGACGCTAATTGTAACGTCGTCAGCGTGTCTGAATAATTTTGTACATTTGGGGATACATGGACTATCATAGCCGTGTGGCATGTCAATGAACCTAAGCATTCCTTCAAAACATGCGTTAGGTTATGATCCCTGTAAGGTAAGTGTCTTTGGCCATTGAATATAGCGAGGAGAATGTTTCCTAGTCCAGAGAGCGGAATACCACCGTTCGTTTTTCCTCGTTCAGAGTTTCCCAAGTCAATTAAGTGCAGTCGGCTGCGGCCACCAGCAACTACGAAAGAAGAAATACGCAATTAAAAAAGGCTTCGAGAGACAAAAATAATCCAAACAAATAAATCATAATTATGCCGCTTTCACAGGCACACTGTCTCAAAGTCCGTCAAACTGTTGGCTTAAAACAGTTGAACCGTAGTAACTGAAAGGCAGTTTCGGAGTTTTGGGTTTTGTCATATTAGACCAGCTTCATGGACTGGCATCTATTGAGATCCTAGCTGTAATAAAAGGGATCAACTACGTGCGATACGTCAAGTGTTGGATTCCAAATCTTACCTGCGCCTTTGCTCCCAACACTGTACTGATATACGTGCAGGGTATACAATAGATGGCTGTCTTTTCCCTCTTCCCTGGTTCCCCGGGTAGCGAGAGCAGCATCGAGGTAGAAAGCTGCCTTCTCTGCGCTGTGCACTCGAAGCTCTGATTGGTTCTGCAGGTGGGTACCGAAGAGAGGGTCGTCGCGAAGATACACGCCAGGAGACTGTTCTGTGTCTGTTGGGGGAAAAGGAGAATGAAGTTTTTAAAAAACCGTAAGTTAATTTTAAGATATTAATGATTCAACAACCAAGGTTCAAAATTTAACAACAAAGACGAAACTATTAATTACTTCACGTTAGAGATAAACATTGCTGCACTAAAATATAGCTTTAATTTACCTAACGAACCAGCCCTAAGTGGCGACGTAGGGCTACTTTTTTGGTGATGGTACCTAATGGTCTTTAGTGAAAGACCGTTCAAAAAAATAAACGGTTGTTCCATTGTTATGAGCAAGGCTTTACTATCAGCGCTAGATTGAGTTGTATCAAAACTGACCATTTTGATAGGGCGCCAGCAAGTCTCTGATCTGGTTGGTGTTGGTGCAGAGTTCCACCGCAGAGACCCTGACGGAGAAGCGAGTGCCGCACTTATGGCGCTGCTCCGCAATCCCTCGGAACAGCCACGTGATGGCACACGGCACCACGCCCAGGCTGGCTGCGGACTCCGGTCGCCCCAACATCGTATAGGATTTACCTGGACCAATGAAAAAGAAAACATGGAAACATTCTATTTCTAGATTCAACATTATTTATTGCCACCAATTGAATTAATCTATTTGGGTCGACGATAAAAGTGCTTAGTCCGTTCACGTAAGATAAACTAAAACTTAGATATCAAATCTAAAACTAATTTGTGTCGAATACTTTCTCGATAGAGCTTCGTGCTCGCCCTAAAGAAATCTAGACGTTAAGAATGTCTCAGCATCTGTATTCGGCAACAACTTAGCCATTATAACAATAAAAGACTAAAATAAATCACCAGAAAGAAAGGGCCTTACGTATATATACCGCAGATTAAAGTACTTAAGCCCGGGTTCCATAACATCACTTTTATAACCCGCTAACGATTCAATTTATCTTCATTACACCATACACCATTGTCAATTATCTGCTAATCGAGTTGCCATTCAATTATCGTTTAAATAAATACTAGGGATGTTAAATTGTTCAAATATCGAGTTTGGATATTATCTTACTAATATTATAAAGCTGAAAGTTTGTGAGAGGGTGTGTGTGTGTGTGTGTGTGTATGTATTGTATATTATATAATATAATATGTACGTATATTGTAATTTTAATCTGATAAGTATCTGAATCTTTGGATATTTTAAGGCTTAGTTTTTGTGTTTTTCTTTAATAAAGAATACTGATAAGAATTATCAGTGAAATTAATTTTCACTTTAGTGATACTTAAGGTAAGTACAGTAAAGGACTTTATAGTAGGTACCTATTTAGATTTTTACATTATAATGTATTTTTTTCGATTAGATAGGTAGATGATTTTACTAGGTAGGTACTCGTAAGTTGTTAAAGTCAAAAATTTTCGTTAATATTACATAAATTTACTTCAGAATTATTCAATGTCAACTTTTTTGATTATTTGATTATAAAAATCACTCTTACTCAAATTATTCTTAATCAAAGAATAACAACAATAGGTAACCGCGCGAGTGAACAGATTTACCCGTAGCTCCCTAATTCACTAATCCAAATATGCGGGATGTTGCGCTAATCCGGGATTCACGGGATTCCGCGGAATACCAGCCGAGTTCTTCGGCAAGTTTCATTCGAAAGCTTTCATTCAATTTGCATTGGTAACAGTAATCCTTTTTCCCGTACTCTAAGTAACTTCCTCGACTCGACTCCAGTCGCATTCCGAACTACAGTATAATGTGATAGAGTTGAGAATGAACACCGAGAAGAAAATTGGCAGTAAATCTGAAATTACACACTGTTAATGGTGGAGTTGTTACACCAGTTGAGACAATGCCAAAATTTGTCTAAAACATGTGGTTTATAGCTCAAAACATTACATGAAACTTTTTATCCTACTACCTAACTTAAGTATTGAAAATTTTTACTTGTAGTCAGTCGACAGTTTTCCTTTTGCATGTTATTACAATTTTTTTGCACTCACTACATACTTTTATTAAACTCCTCTCAAAAAGGATGACTCACATTGAGGAACAAAGTATACGGGAGAGGCAACAGTTCGCAGAACCGAGTCGAGAAGTCGAACCAACTTCGCCGCTAATGAAAATATAAGCCGATAATTTAGCATTGTTTGTCGGAGGTGGAAGGCTTAAGCGCACTCTATTGGATTAAGCACGACGAAGTTGGTAAATCGATTTTGTATCTTGTTAATAAGTTGCGATAGTCTGACAACCTTGGGGTGTACCTTAATCATCGGTTTATAGGCTTCATTTTATTATGACTATAACTTATTTGATTTATCAGCGCAATTAGTTTCTTATATAACTGCAATACTTAGTAGTTTATAAAGTAAGGTAGCGTTACGAGTATCTGTACTGTATCTGACTGTTGTGGACAAAGCTAAAAAGTTCTGGTGAAATGACTTCCTGATTTTGGCATATCGTTGCTCTTACACCGTATATAGGTACTTACGAGTATTATTGCAAAATTCCGGACACCGCATTGATGGCTGGGGTGATTTCAACAGCCCTAGATTCATTGACATGCTTCTTCAAAAAACTTTTATGTAGTATCACATGAAAGCTCATATGGTACGTGACGCTTCCCACAAAACCTCGTGTTTTGCAATCAACCCGAAACCAAGTCTCAACGAACAAACAAACGGAACGAAAACTCTATAGTAAAGACGAAGATGACATCCCACATATCAAAGTTAAGGCCGTATTTACACTCGCAGGCGGCGTCGCCCACCTCTGGTATTTATCAAACTTTCAATTAAGAGACTCGCAGTCTTTCCCATTTCGATGCAAATCCCTCCCTCCCAAAGCCCCCTACTTCGTTGCAGCAAAATTAATAAACAGTGACAAAGTTCTGTAGAATAGTTCGTATTTAATACACACAGACAATTGTACGTTACATTATATACGGTGGTTGGCTATGTTGGGAATGCTGTGCTGGTGTTTTTTACTTAGATGTGTCTGTAGTTCAGTACCTTGAAGCAAAACTATACTATGTGAAGATGTGTGTGTGTTTTTAAGAACGTCTTTTTATGCACAGATCGATCACTTTTCCCATTATTTCAAGTGCTGATCTGTTTTCAGTGATTGAAATCGAATCGACTCTTACGATTGTCCTACACTCTGACTTAGTTTTACAAGATGAAAGACAGGGTTGAATAACATTCTATATGTAACCTTTTACCGGCCTTTTTTTTTTTTGGTGCCAACTATATGAGGTGGTAATGTAGTAAGCTTCAGTACTGTCTCCATATCAGTTTGTGGCGGTGGCGGCAAGAAGTTTCCACACTTTATAGTAGCTCCATAAACAAGCTAGACGCACGCGGTTTGATGCTTTTTAATCAGGTAGTTTGAATAAGATCTCAGCATAATGTTATGATTATGATAGTACACCGGATTAGTTTAATGAAGGAGATTCGTAGTGAAATTCGGTATGCTGCTGTTAGTTTATGTTGTTGTGAAAGGGGGATTGATTTGCTGCTGCTTCTGGATAAGTGAACAGACAGCTGTAATTACGGAATGTTATGATGTTAGAGCAAACATTTTCCGACAGTTAAAATATTAACGAACATAAAAGCAAATATCCAGTATAAGTATTTATACCGGATTTGAGTTTATGATTTGGAGATTAGTTTATAGAACATAATAAATAAAGATAATATATATAAATAATATAAATTAATATAAAATAAAGAGCATATAAAACGTAGAATTTCTTACCAAGGCCTGCGTGTCCAAAGCAGAAGAGGCAACCGTCTGTCCCGTTGATGACGGCGTGAATGACGTCAGTCAGTGCGCTTGAGCAGATCTCCGTCTGCAATAGAAAATATTTGCTATTTATGTAGAACATTCAACCAAACAATGGAATATGTGTGCTCTTAGAAGTATTGCAATTGTGCAAGATAGAACTTTCTAGAAATTTAGCTAGCACTTTTTTATAACTATCACGGATCATCACCGGGTTGACTCCGGGCTACTACCTTTGCAACAGTATGTTTATACCTTTAGTAAATGAAATTGCATCATACCTATTTAGAAAACAAAAATGATTAATTCTTAAACTTTCGCGAACAGGAAACATAATTATTAACTAGCTAAAAAACTCGGTCGAAACGTCGGGGTATGTCAAAATTATATAATATTTTGATATTTGTTTGTGCGCGAATTAGACCCGTTTTTAGCTAGTTAAAAATGATTAAGTTTGAGATCTTATTTATGGCCTGGCCCTAAACCTCATTAACGTGAATACTCTTGTAAAAGTGAATTTATGTTTTAATGTATATTATGCATTTAAATAACCTATAAATCCAGACCTTACCCAATCCTATGACCACAAAACCTATAAATCAAAAACAATTTCAATATAAATCTCTCAGTAGAAAGAAGTTACGAAAACATTTTCTTTATTAAAACGTTAAGGGCAACCTTCGTCACACATTCCCAATGAATTTATTAAAATTCCAAAGTACGCTAAAAAGACCAAGTTCTCTCATTTCCTCTTTGGGCGCTTAATTAATTCGTTACTTTTTCATAGCTGTTACTTTTCTAATAATGTTTTCATGGGTTGGAACTTTCTTCCACCTTGTAATGTCGGGATTTTTTAAATCTGTCATGATTAATTTGGTTACAATCTCATTTCACAGGATGTGGTCAAGGCAGATTAAGGAAGTTGTATTTGTGAGTAAAGTTCCACGTGAAATGGAAAGAAGAAGAAAAAAATTAGAAGAGAAAAGAAGTCGAAACAGCTTGGTACATTCAGACTTTTATCTTACTGCATTATTTAGTTTTTTGGTCTATTCTAAAAAAATCCGATTAACCAAAAAAGTTTTCACCGAGCGGGCATTCAACATAAAAATACATATACTTACTTACTTAAGAGCACGCCATGCCATCAATAATTTATTTAAATCCCGCACTTAGAGCGTGTTGATGGTGTAAAGCCGACCTAAGCCCCTACCTGGCATGGTATTTTCTTTCGAGGGCCAGCTCACAGATAATTAAAAGGGCTTAAGGTGTAGCATTGAGATTACCATAGGACCGCCATGATGGGGAAATTAATAAAGGAAATTAATAAAGTAGAGAGATTTATGAATGTAGTCATTGAATTGAACTGAAACGAGGGTGTTCACCGTTTAACATTTTGAAATATGATACGTAGGTAGGACGCTAGTCATCAAAACCTTTCGACACCTCAGTTTTTATACACAAATGATTGTTACAAAGCTTTATTTTCTTACTTTTAGATTTTTTAATACCAAAAAACGTTACGAAATAAACCGCTCATGGCGACCCCAATTTAGGGTACGTATATACGCTCATTCGAAGCGGAAACGCTGAAAATTGTTTTGAATGAAAATTTTAATGACCAACGTGCCCGGTGCTAATTGAAAACGCTTAGATCCGCAACTGAGAGGGCGGGGTTGATCAATTCCGTTGTTTTGAGCATTCGAATTGTTGTTATTAATTGTTTTGAGGACTTGGAGTTAATTTGTGCTCTTTGAAAATGAGCCCTGTTAACTTTAACGGTAATTTTGAACAATATCTGTTTTAAATGGCGATGGATTGTATAATAATATTATTGTAAAGGCCAAATTGGTTTGTATAATAGTGTGCCTCGTTTAGTTTTTTGTTGTCTACTTCTATATATTTTCTTGTTAATTATAATATTATTTTTATTTTTTATTGGTTATCATGAATGGTGGTCTTTATGTTTAGCGTAAGAATGTAATCATTTTTTCTTTTTTTTTCTTTTCTCTGTGTTCTGGCGGTATGTCCGTTGTCCGTGCCGTGAAGTCACCGTGAGGTCCCAGCGGAAGACCAGCGCTGGTTGTTCTCAGCCAGCATCATGCTGAGCTGGGACCACTTTGTAACAATAATTGTACAAATGATCTGCTAAGTTGTTATTTTATGTTTTGCTTTTTTGTGTCAGATTGTTACAAATAAATTAATTTATTTCTTTCTTTCTTTCCAATCTTCCACCATTTCTTAATGGAAATGAATATACTTACATGTTTTAATAATTCTGACGCATAATATTTACCGTCATTGTTCCAGATTGAGTCAACAAATATCCTGGAATTTGTCTGTCTATTGAAATACCTGAAGTGACGTCTGAAGATTACCCGTAATTACATCATTACTATAGCTGCAGTGACGTCGGTACTGTGGCGTCAGTAAGCCGTCGTAAGCCCTGTCGGCTACTGTTGGCTCGCTTTCGTTGAGTTATGGCAAGGATTAGAGATGTATCTACGAGCATATACAATTTCATATACGAGAAGAGATATTTGAGGTCTGGCCTATGCTTGACACCGGACAGGAAGGGAATTCTTGGATCAGTGAAAATATTGAAATTAAGAGAGAAAACCGATAATTTTTACTTTTTGTTTTCAAGTTTTTCTTCTAAACACCAGAAAGTAGACGATGATATAATTAATAGATACCTACTGCTGCTACAAATGTGCACTGAACAAAGGTCCCATATAAACAAATCCATCCAATGTTTTAAGTTATACGTCCTAAGAAGTAATTGTTTCTCATAGATATAAAATTATATTTTGCCAAAAGACTTCAAATAGGCGATGTTAGTATGTATAATTGTAGCTAAATAAGTACCTGACCGTGTCTAGTAATTATTTAATATTGTAAAACTTAATTTATATGAAATAAATATCATTTAAAACAAACTGTTACTGTATAAAAATACGAGATTTAAACGTACATTTTGTACATTACAATGATGCTTGATTGTTTACCCTTATGAATACCTGTAGTATCGACTAGCGTACCAAAAATCAGTACTAAATTTCCATTCGCCCCCACATTAGCAAACAAATCCTACCAAATCTGTAATGTGGAGTGCTCGCGGCATAAATTATCGAATCTAACTGCGCTCCCAAATCCCATTAATATGTGTAATCCTCTTTATCTAGCGCAGTACTGACGTTGTTGTGTGCTTTAATTGCAATTCGTTGCGGGGATTTATGATGTTGTAAATAGGGTGCAAAATAATTATGTATAAAATTAATGGGAGTTTTGGCGGGAGCCCGAAAGTGAGACGTTGTTGGCTTTGTATTTTTTTCTCAAACTTGTGTTTCTTTCGAGTTGTTATCTTGTGTAATATTGGTGGAATAAAATGATATAACATCAAAAAACGTTTCATTGCGCAATTTTTCCAAAACTTCCAGGAAGTTTCAGTAAAGCATCCACCACATTACTGAATCATGACTTTGACTGTAAATTGACTTGATTATTTGAGTTGAGTTGATATAGAGAGATAATGACACAACATAAGAACTCAGTAGAACCATATACTTCAAACTCAAACTCAGATAAGAACACTTAAAACCAAGGTTAATCAAAGATAATGAACCACCTAAACGCAAGTTTAGTCAGAAATACGGTTGTTCTTCTCGTAAGCAATAGTTAATAAACCCGTTGTTTGGCTCCGCTTTACTGAGCGTATGAGCTACTTCGGCAATTGTAAAACATAATGCACGAAACTAAGCGCACGTGCTACGAGTATACTACATGAGCCTCGTTAAATAAATTCTTATTACTGTATTAAAACTTCCACCTATTCAGCGAAACCGCGAGGGAACTCTAGCCGGCTCCAACGTTCCCGTACGAAGGTGTTCTGAATAATTCCCGTGAAAAATGCTGGAGTTTTCCGTCGAAGTTTGCCATTGGAAGAGAGCAAGTCGTTAAACAATTTGAACAGGGTGGCCATTGTCGGAGGTTACAAGTGTTATACAATAAGGATAATGTATGTTTTTTTTTCTCAGACGTCGTCTGACTGGGTGCTGACAGAAATCAGTCACAGTTGGAATGAGCCCAACACAAGTCCAACACACAAAGAGATTTTAACTAAATTTAACAAAACACCGTTGTCCATGCTTAGTATATTGATATTTTATTCGCAACGCTTGTGCCATCAGTGTTAAAAGTTTTGCAAAACCAGGCTCAAGAGAGGCTCCGCTTCGGCGGAGACATTTTTGGTGCATGTAATTTTAGAGTGGCGCCAACGCGACGGATGCAAGCTTAGGTATTCCGACGGACATTTTCATGAACGGAATAATGTAACAGCCACTTCGTTATTGCTAAAATAGTTCGTTCTCGAAATGCATTTACAGTTATTCAAGAGGAGCAACATTTCACATGCCCAAATCATACCAGTTTCATCCTTTGGAGGCGAATATGAAACCGTCAAAATTTCAGAGGTCAGTATTAAATGGCTTATAAAGCAAAACGATTTGCTCACCGTGCTCAGATGTATTAAAAAAAAACGAGTTACAACAAGGCACTACGAGTATATACGCGCTTGTAGTTTGTACCCCAAGAGTGACTAAAGGCTAAAGTTCCACGTAAGTTTCCTTATTTTAAGTCAGAAAGCTAACCGGGTGTCCTTGCTATGTGTGCCGCAACTTATATAGCTGACATAGATACTTGGCAATTTAGTAGTGGCGTTAAATGTTTCTAAGTGGAAAAAGTATCTAAGCATAATACAATAGCAGTTACAACCGCTCTAACAGTTTGGGGACGTGTAATAAATTAGCAGGATGAATTAGTCGTGAAGAATTAATTTAGACTACGAGTATTAATAAAGTAGCAGAACCCGTTATCCTATTAAGTCGTTCCGTAATAAATGTATGAGAAAATGAATTCTCTTAAATATTAGTCCAGCCGTTCGTTAAATAGAAACTAAACTAGTAGGCCAGCGTCGGTATCGGTGAAGTTATTTGCGTCGTTATCGTCGTCAGCGTCGACGTCAGCATTGTCGTCGACGACTGCATCGTCGTCGGTAGGTGTCGCTATCGGCATCAGCTCGTACAGGATTGCCTTACGTTTAAGAGTACAGATAAGGTGAAATTGTCTCACCTGAGAATCATCGTTCGAGAAGATGGCGTCGAAGGCGAACATCTTCGGCGCGGCGACACCGACCTTCCTGTCTTCGGGCGCGGTGGCGGCAGCTGTCTCGCAGAGGCTCACTTGCTTCTTGCGCTTGTCCATGGAGAAGGTCTGTGTGCCGCTTGTGAAGGGGCCCTCGCCCGATGCCCCCACTCGGAGCATTACTTTCACCTAAAACAAACAATAATCATACTGTATATACGAGTGCGACCACGTACCAATGTGTTTCTTGCTTTTCGGTAAAGGACAACATCGTGAGGATACCCATATGCCCGAGAATTATTTCGGAGGCTGATATCCACCAAATTCTGGACCGGTCCCCCGTGGTGGATTATGACCTAATCCTCCTCGCAACAGTGACCCTTGCTCAGCAGTGGACAGATAGGGATTAGTGATGATGATGATGATGATTATTATTATTATTATAATTACCTTCACGGAAAATGTTAAAAATATAATATTATTGAACTTACGAATATTCTCATTTTTTCTTTTCTAATTTCACAGAATCTACCCAGAATCCACATTTATATCCTAGCATGTTCCACTTCCAGACGCGGTTAGAATCCGGAAATAATTTGGCAATACCCTTGTCTCAGACAGAGGGAATGTTTAATAATAAGCCTCGGCGCAGACGTGAGCTTGTAAAGGGTTGTTAGTCCAGGCTCGGCCGGCAATAGTTTGGTAGGCATTGTTTTCATATGGTGGAACCGATGAACCTATATATGTGGGATATGTCTATGTGTGAACCAATATTATTAGAACTAGCTGAAGATTAGTGTTAAAATTATGTTTTTATGAATATATGTGATATTGTGAACACATTGTGTGAAATTACAGAAACTGAATGAGTTAGGCAAAGAGTAAGTAAAAGGAGGTAGTAAAAGTTTAGTATTTGTACTGGAATCGGAACCAGTTACCACAATAGATTGTCTTAACCATAACACCTTCAAAGTATGTATAGAAGTATCAATATTAGCAAAAAAAACATATAAACAGACATAACATACTTAACACAGAATATTAACAGCATATGCTAACCGTTACGTAAAACGCCTACCAATCATAAGAACTCGCAAGAGAGTCGTAAGTTTTCCACTAAACTTTCAAAAAATGCATGGAAGTTTCACACGTTCTATGCAGGCTGCTAAACGAACCGTACGTCTCACAGGTTACGACAGTAACTATGTGCTAGCAATGCCCGCAAGTCCTCAATAGAAGTCAGCGAGTGCATTTACATTTGGTTTTATCAGCTATTTTCTTATCAAGTGGATTATCAAAGTTTATTTTTACTACCGAGTAACGGGACGATCAAATCGCCCATCCATTAGTAAGTGCCTATCTGAAATGTTATGGAACCCACTTTAAATCATTTCAGAACTTTATGACTTTACACTCAAAAAAATACCTCATGTAAAACCAACCAACTAAACCAAAACAACGTTATCACCACAACATTTTCCAATTTAACAGTCACTATTACGCAAACGGCTACAAATCATGAAAACTCACAAGGGGCCCGAAGTTTTCCACTGAACTTTCCAAGTGCATGAAAATTTCACACGACCTATGCAGCCTGCTAAACGAACCGTGAGATTCCAGGCCCTCGACAGAACTCGCCTGTGAAGTCACCGAGTGGACCGGAAGCGCATTCATTTGTTTTATTAACTGGGGCCATAGATAATACATAGTTGCTGAGGCTGGTGAACTTTATTAGTCTAAAGGGCACGTTTGATGTTGTGGATGATCAATCTATTGTTCAAATAAATGGTTTCCAATAAGAATATAGTTTTAACTGAAAATATATATATTATATAGGTATTATTATTATCAATTCGTATGACTTCTCCCTATTTCTATGGTTCATCATAATATATGAAACCTACTAGAGGCTAACAAGAACTTTAATTTTACCTTTAGCTCAAGTTAAAATATTATGTCCAGTAGCACTTTTCTTATTGTTTCTATTAAAGCGAAGGCACTTTCTTCACGCGTTATTTATAAGCAGCACTAACAAACACTACCTAATGTTAAGTAGAGTGTAAAACCATTCTATAATATTAAGCTCATGTACGGGTGCTAATTCGCGATATGAAAAACGGATTAAAAGTAAATTCGTAGGCAAAGAAACTTTAATATGTATGTATTTAAAAGTAAATTAGGCGTAACAATTACAGTTTACTTGAAACATAATTATGTTAGTTTCACTTATTAACTGAATTATTAGGGATAATTGCTCTGTTCTAGCCCCTAACATAAACAAAAAAAAAACTATTTTTTTATACGAAATATTAATTCCTTGCTCTATCTAACTCATGATTTTCATTAAGTCGAATGCTTTTTTAAACATCACGTGTACAAATATACATCTTATATGCATAGATTTCCTTAAAATCGCTGGTTCTAAATCTCACACGCCTATTCTCTACTAATACTAACTTCGGTACAAGTTGGCACTAATGTAAGTCACTTCCTCGCTCCACTTCCTAGTAAGTTTGTCACCGGTTGCGTTTTATCACTTGTTCTATCCGGCTTGACGTTAAGTAGTAAACGAGTAGTCTGTCGTATTAGTTAGCGGTGAGGCGTGGTGCCAGTGATCGCGAGGAGCGGGCGGGGTGTAACGAGACGGATAATAAGTTTAATATTTTTTCTTCGTAAAGTAAAACTATAGAGTGAATAGTGAAGTTTCATTGTTTCGTGCTTTTAGGTTTTCTGTTTTGCTGCACATCCCACACAACAAGGCTAGTTGGAATTGTGCCGGATATCAAATAGTAAATGCTTACTAATTAGTTTACTCATAACACGTTTTTCGTGAGGGTTCTGTGTACCTTCAAAAGTTGAATATAAAGTTGTATCCACCAATGATGGCGATGATAAAACGCTAGCAGTAACGGCACGCCTTTTGTTACTATTAGTTACATAACTCGCGGAGTTTGTCCCGCGAATCAGGATACGAGTAATTAGTTCAGAATTAATTACACGTGCCTTGTCTTCTGAATGCAAAGTTACCGCGAAATTAACGTACGGCACCTCACCTGCTGTCTGTGGGTAGATTGTTAACGAAATTTCATTATAACAAGGTGGCATTGAAAACGCGTCTTGCATTTAAAGTGTACATTCGTTTGTAGACGTGACGTAGATGTTTACGCGGCTACGAGAGTCTACGCCAAAGGCTACGATTATGCTACGATATTGTCGTAGCATTTGCTACGGGTTCAATTACATTGTTTGAATCATGCTTCAGTAATGCGGCGCTATCTTACTTATTTGTGGTCTAGGATGAGACTTTGTCTGTGAAGCTCAGCAATAATACAGTTTGTCTGGAAAACTAATATTTATTTATTTTGAATGTTTCAATTTACATCACCCTGAGATAACACAAAGTCAACTGTAACTGCTAACCCAGAATCGTTCCAAGCCATCACGAACTAATGCATCGCAATAATCAGATCTAAGCTCGCAAACGTGCTATGAATAATTCAAGTAATGGAGCATAACCACCTACTATTGCATTAGGTTTAAGGGCTGTCATGTCAGGTTGCTTACTATGTAACTTAAGTTTAATACTGGTACGTAATTCAATGCACATCTGTCGTCACTAAGTTTTCCAAAACAGATGTAACTTTATAAATGCTAGTAATAAATCAATCATGTTTCTCTCTCTGTAGTTCCTAATGACAAAAGGAATTTCGACCACGAACTTTACACTCATTAATGTTAGGTAATGGTTGTTAACAACTTTATCAAAAATTTAATATTTTTATGGTACTATCTTTTCTTTTAATCGCCTACTTTTACAACACTATTTTTATGCTGGTTTCAAACTAGGCACATATCGAAATTCTACTTTGTTTGAATACATTTTTGCTTAAACTTTGTCTTGACAGCCCTGACTTAGTATTAGGTATTCCTGTGCATTACATGACATTACTAACGGTGGAATTCATAGCCAAATTAAGTGAACAGTTCTCTGAAAATAATACTTAGGTAGATATTGTTGCTATAGGACCCTATAAGCATAAAGAATGACAAAGAATTTCATTTTTCAAAATATCATTAAACATATTCGTAGTTACAAATAAAATACATATAAAAATGATAAAATATAATTGATAAAATATAATTATTATTTCCTAGGTTGCTATGGTAACAGCAAATATAATTTTTATTATTAATAACTATTCGTATCTTGAGTAAACTTGACTATGCAGAATGCCTGGCACTGACATCGTTCCGCTAATTGTGTAAGTGCGTTCTCAGACAATTAATTACTAAACGTGACAATACGGCACTGATGGTGACGCACTGGTTCAATACACTAGTCAAGTGTGCTAGCGTATGTATGCAGATATATCTACGTATATATCTACTTACTTTAATTACACTCAATACCTAGGATACATTGGATATAATGCGGCATTGTGTATTATTGGATTGTCTTTGAAGTTACGGTATGCATTGTACTCATAGTAATTGTGAAACTAGAGTTGTCTTTAGTACTGTTTAAATTTCAGATTTAATATCCGGGTATCAGTTTAAATATCCTCCATTATACTTTATTTGGACTAATCTATACTAGGTTGAAAATATTGGAACACAATCGGTTTATTCTTTAGCTTACAAGAGATAAAAATTCGTAAACTTTTGAAACAGTTCCATCTTCGCTCAGAATAATAACTATGTATTATTTTGATTAACAAAACACTGAATCCACCGTCAATGTACATCAGAATGATGCGCACGTATAGACCCATCGTTGTAAATTTAAAACTGTAAATCTGCACAACCTCCATGCATACACTGCCATAATGCATAAACACTGTCAGCCGACCAATAGCCATAAAAAAGCAAATCCCCCTCGTCTCTCATTTTATCACACGCAAACGAGCACACAGAGGACTGTCAAAAACGCTTTTAAATTTCAATTAGAGGAAGGATTCAGAGCCAATGGCGCGTTTGATGCGACTTGCCAGCTAGGCTGAGCCTGTAAGCTGTTTGACTGACGAACCGGGCGTTATCGCTCGCCACTCGCCTGTTCGTGAACACTCGCTTAATATCGGTTAACCAGTAAGGAGTTTACGTTTGTGTTACGTTTATGTTCATCTAACGTCTAGTTACCACCTAATCCGTCTAGTTAACATGTAGTTCAGGTAGATGTGTTAGATTAGGTAGTTTTTCAATTGATATGACAACTAGACAGGTATAAAAACACTATCTGAGTGGTAAAAAGTTTAATCCGATGTCGAGTGAAATTGGCTTAAATTGTATTGAATAAAATAAGGCCCGCTAACGTCAAGTGACAATCACTTTTACCTCCACCCACACCGATCACCGCTCAACCGAGCAGTCCCGTTGATCCGTTGATCCTGAGTGACGCGGCACAGATAGCGGTGCAGTACAAACGTGGCGTCTGCCGCTGTCACTGTGAACGTGCCTTTATAACTTTGCTATTTTTTCATTTTCACGGGCAAAGCCTTTTGAAAGGAAATCACTTTATATTCTGGTGAAGGTTCGTATCCAAAAAAGCATATCAGGACGTGGCATACGCCAGCCTTTACTAGGTTAAGCATACTTGATCATACCACAGATATCTAAAAGTTTCTACATCATCTCACATGCACGCCTCATAAGGTAAAACATGTCTGCAAACAAATAATAAGATCTTGCATGCATTGTATATAGTTATTTTATGTTACCTATGATAATTAAAGCAAGTAATCACACGTGTGGATGCAAATAAATTTATCTAAGTATATCTTTATCTTTACCATACTCTGGCTCGGAGGGAAGACTTTGAGGCTGAAATTTATAAGACGTTAGCAGATGTTGGCTGAGCAAAAGGGCGTGTTAGATCTTTCAAAGCGTAATTATTGAAAACGGAAAATTACTGAAGCTTATTCGATAATTGGTTAGTGAAACGTGATGTTTTGAACAATTATTATAGTAGTACTTAGCTAGTCGTTTTCTAAGGCCCGTATTAATAAATGAACCTTAATAGGGCTGCCAAGTGCGCTATCAGCTGATCCACACTCAAAATGTAATCTACATCTTGAGATCGTTGCTATTTAATAAATGGATATTGAGATGTAGCACTGGCTACTAGATATTGTCTTGTATGTGTCAATTGTGTCATAATCGGATAACACTTAACCGCTGAGTGTCATTTATTAATTTGCCAGAGATCATGTAAGTTTCTGTTCCTAATCTACAACTTAAGATGTATATATTAATTAGAACGAAAGAGCAAGTGCACACTGAAGATAGCTCTCAGAGCTAAGTTTGATTTATTAATACGGGCCTAAGTATTGAAATCCGCCTCAGTCTCTAGTAAGGGCAAGTAGAGAAATAAGTTATATTACTGTTTCTCCTGTCCCGCGGCCCGCTTCGTCTTTTATTAAATTCTACCGTCAAAAAAATGTCGTCTGTACAACGTCAAAGAAAAATGATGACGAAAAAAGCCCCCATTTCGATGTTAACACAAATGCACTCCTTCTTAAGTAAATTCCATTACGTCACACAGTAATAATAATAATATGTAAATATAATCTTTCTTGGCGCGAAATGACAAACAGCTCGCGAGGTCTCCACCGAGGAAAAACAAATCTTGACGTCAACAAGCGAAATGGGCTCTGTCAGACGCCATCTTTTATTTCTCTTTTTTTTACGCCGTTGTAAACAAGGCAAAGGAAAACTCATTTAGTACCGCGATAGGGAATTTGAATTATCATGTCTGGTAGGCTCATACAAGGTGCTTTTTGTGAATGCAAATTGGGTGCAGGGTGAGTCATGGGTATCGTTTTTCTTGTGGTTTATCTTTGTTGGATGAAACAGTCAGATTAATATAAATATAAACCTTTTCTGTGGTAGTCGAATGAGAATTATTTACACCCATGATGAATTGAAATAAAAATGATGAGCTGAGCTTAACTCAACTATTTTCACATACCGATAAATTAGTGTTGACTACACGAATACTTGCCAACTTTCAGAAATATATTGTAATAATAACGCCAAGTTAACTAATTAACTAGTTATCCATCCACCTAGATATATAGTACGAGCAACAGTTACACTTAAACCAAGCTGGTAAATAGGTGTACCTAATAACTTTTCATCTGATAACATAACGGTTCACCCCTCCGTCAAAACTCAAATTTAGAATCATGAGACCGCCAAATTTCAAATATAGAATGGCGAAACTACCGCCGAAATTCGCGAGATTTAAATTTAGAACCGCGAGTGCCGCGGGCGCCATCTTCGGGCGCAGCGATCGTGACGCGCGGGTGGCCATGCGTAAAATTAAACGCGGATAATGAACCGTTCAAGAATTTCCCGCGCTGTAAAATGTGTTGAACTGAGAGTTTTCGGAATGGTTTGATGTTGGAAGTGCGAAGGCCTCACTCGAGTTCGAGGATTTGAGGCGGCGAATGTCAAGCGAATTTGGCGAACATCATATTACGTGTTATTTACAAATGCCGCAACTTTTAATATGAGTTCCCGAATTGTATTAAATACTTAATGACTGACCACTCTGTGTAGTGTGCTGTATACAGACAGGATTAGCACGTCTGTGTGCGTGTCGTTACCGAGAACTTCCAAGTTTATGCACAATATAATAATGTGCACTACACATAAAAACAATCGTAGCCAAATGGACTCTGTGTGACACAATTGTTCCTAATACTTATGTTCATGAAACTTATGGTAAAACGTACGTATTTTATGGAAATCTCCTTTTATTCCCTTGTCAGTATAGTTAATTTTGAACGTTAGTTTAGCAGTTAGTATAAAAACCTTTATGATTATACGAAAATTCGTCAATCCGATTCGACTTCATACGTAACATCCGTTATACCAACCCTTAAATACATTACCCATATAACGTTCCAATCTGAATATGGCCAGAACATGCCGAAGGTATAATCGGGTAAGTCGAGTAACACAGATAGATCACGCGACGGCCGACCTTGTTTACGAGGCTCGGATCAATCAGGAAGTATCGTCGGGTCGTAAAGTATAATCCGTTTACTTCAGGGCTGTACTAGATTTGGCTAAGCGCGAATCCTTAGAGTGAAATTACATTATAATCAAAATCTCATTACATTTGCTTACATATAAATTCGTCGCTTAAAACGTTCAGTTTGTGTACTTTTTTTCTGCATTTGTCGTAGTAATTCGTTACGCAGTGGACACACGAATGCAAAATGTGCATCACCACGCGGCAAAAGAAATGACGTCCCGCGTTACAAAAAAAAAACTACACGTCAACCCTACGGCTCCAATTTGTAAAAAAAAACATACTATTATCAGGTTATCACTACAGCCTCGTATCCGTCGTGTTTACACTGTTTACGCCGCGTAAATCCCCCGCGAAATATGCCGGAAAGCCAAGGTCCGCGCGTAAAACCCGGGCTAACGCCGATGGTATTATATTAAACCTACTTAAACAATGTATTGTCACCTTGCGGGGTCGCTCGTAAAATGTGTGAAATATTGTTGTGTTTTTATAGTCTCTGACAATGTGCCCATCTGTTTGTTAAGTATTTGTTATTTTTGATATAGCCCTCCTTCTCACCTCGGACGCCGTGGCGCGGGGCTGCCAAGCCCCTACTCACTCAATATTGTGGTGTTCTGTCTCATATTGTTAAAAAACAACAAAAGAAAATAATATTAAACTTGTTATGTAGTGAAGTCATAACATAGTTAAGTATATCTCGCGGGAAAAAGTAGGATTAAGGACCTCTGGCACCTGAATAATGTATGACATCACAGTGTCACTTAGTGTCAAACAAAAAACAGTGGGCCCTTAAATTGTGCGCTGCACAGAGTTCGTTCAGAGTTCGTCAACATTTTATATCTAGAAAGTATAAAGATATTGTGATTCAAGACACTTCACGATAGTAAAGTTTACTTTAAATTTGAACACAAGTAGTTTTACTCTTTGTGCAGATAGTAAATTAAAGTAAAATGGCATTAAAAGCCATTAAAATGGCCAAGATTCAATCGATATACTATGAATTACAGTTATTATTCAAAACTGGCGCGCAACGATTGTACCATAGCGATAGATAAAATGGATAGTTATTATTGTAACATAACCATCGACCGCACAGTTAATAGACTACCAAAACACGTCACACTCATCAGGCTTTATATGTAGGCCCCAAACCTCGACACCACCAATTAACGCCCCACAAGCACTAAATCCATACGTTACGATCGGGACGAGGCAGTACGGAGGCTGCGATGAATTATGTAAATCGTCTCCAGTGGTTAACATCGTAATATTGTAAGCGACACTCTCGACCCCTGTTTTTAGGGACGCGGATATAGCGTGATGGAAATGGTACATGTTTGGAAATGGGATTCAAACTAGAACTTAATGATACTTAGTTTTCGGTAGTTCATTTATGTACATAGCAGCTTCTTCTACAACATTTCTATAGTGGAATAGTGAAAATCTGCCATTATAATGCCGTTGGTACAGGGTTTACAATTTAACTCGATGTGCAATAAGATTACAAAACATTTATTAATCTGTAATCGGTTCAAATATGTAAGTTAGTATACAATACAATGCTATATTCCTAGACTATTGCATGGGATAAATAGCACCTACCGTTGGTAAATTTGCCGCCAATTTTTTTTATGAAATAATTTTTCTTCACCTATAGGTATCATTATGTTCAACATCTATTATACTTCGCGCGTGAACTTTCACAATGATAACACACCGTGAGGTGCGCGAGATAAATGAGAGTTGTATGCAAGGAGTCTGTTCCAGCAACTTTACATCCTAATTTTAAACTGCCTCAAATTCTTCAGAGACGTGCGATGATATCTGAGCGCGCATAAATTTGAGGGGCAAAGGCGCCCGGGGTCCCAGGTGAAAATTGGCAAAGGGGGCGCAGATTCAAACCAAACATTGCTCGCGATGGGAAAACTCTGGCAATCGTCTGCGATTGTATGGCGGTATATGTAGGTACGTATTTGCATAAGGAAAATTGGTAAGGATTGATAAAGGCATGGTGTTTACGAGTACGTTTTAAGAAATTACAAGATTAAGATCGTCAAGACTGCCGGCTAAGCTCGAACATGACGGGATGACATAGCAATAAAAAAAAAAACAAATTACCTACGGTAAAAATCAGCAGAAACGGGGTCATAATTATGAATTAAACTTATCAAAGATGTAATATTTATGCAATGGCTGATCAAATTACTCCCCTATACAAACTATAGACAAGACACCCCATAGTTCTAGTAACTATTATGCTACTAGTTATTAGTAATTACACAGTGATAATTTTCCACCAGTCAGTCCACCGATTGTTATCGATGGATTGATTTCAAACACTAGTTCAGAGGTAGGCCAGCTTGGTAAACTATTGCAACCAGGGGCCAAAACTCGTTCAACCATCACACAAGCCCGCCGGTTTCCATACACAGGATAAGCAGAAACCTCATATTACTAACATAATTCAATCCCACATAAGCTACAGTTGTTTAATATACAGCCATAAAGTGACACAGACAATGAAAGGGGGTAGGCAGCAGTAATATTTCATACGTGCTCGTATCTCGAGGCCTGGGGCGAGCCGTTGCGTTCAATATTGTTCTGCTTATTATGTTTTAAAATGTTTGTTTATGTTGTATGTGCACTGAATTAACGTGAATTTTGGTAAAGATTTTGATAAGATTACATTAAGTTTGTGGTTGCTCTATTTACTCGTATTTTTAAGAGAAAGATGCACGTCGTTATGGTCAAAATACAACGATGTGGCGACTTTCATGATAAACAGCTAATATTGTTAGGTTTAGTTTTAGTTTATTAGTAGGCTAAGTTTAGTGCAGCAGACTTATAATATAATTGCTGAAGTGATTTTATAAGGTCAATGAAAACTGAAATTATGAACATTTTTGACAATCAATTTTTGACTTCATTTCCCCTAATCATTTTTCCAATAATTAAAGAGTTTGCCGTGGTAAAGCGGACAGACAATCTAGCATGTTGAAAGTCCTAAACTCTGTGCTGTGTATTACGTAATACACAGCACAAAGTTTAGGAAAATAAACAATTACAATACGCGTTCATACAGTATTATTTGCAATAGTTATATTATCTACGATAGATTATTGACTTAATTCCCAAACTGGAGCTTTTTTTTTTTTTTTTAACGTAGTCCCACACTAGGATTGCTCCTGTATCGTGGGTACCGCTTACAGACATATAATTTCACATACACATCACACCCAGACCAGAAACTAATATTTGTGGATCGCACAAATATTTGTCCCAGGCGGGAATCGAACCCGCAACCCCTAGCGCAGCAGTCCGATTGCTCAGCCACTACGCCAAACGAGCCGTCTTTGATACAGGACGCCCAAAGTAATTGGGCGAAATGTCTGCAAATCATGCAAGGGTTACAATTTGACATGAATCGGAAATAGAAAAATCACTAGCACGATGGTTATCTCATATCTATAGAAAATGAGAATTAAATATGAGCATGTTGAAAAAACTTTAGAACGACTGTATAAGAATAACATTGTAAGTTTGGAAAAACTATATAGAATACGTACCTACTTAATGGCTGGTGGTTTCCTTTTAGGTAAAATTTCACTGAATTCCTAAGTAAAAATATCACCCGCTCTAAAATGTAAAGGAGAAAATGTGAAAACTTCCAACTCAATTAACATTTTCACAGTTAAATAGCTTAAACGTAATTGTAGTGAATCACGGTGAAATACAGTACCTACGGTTAGCTGGCACTGTTGCTCTCTTACCGAATTGATACAGCAGAGGTAATGGTTCAGGCAACATTAGTGTGAACGATGTTTTTCACCTTAAATACGTATTAATTCTACTTGTGATTAATTTAAGTATAATTTTGAAAAACTACGTCTCGATCGCGAAACGCTGAGTGTTCCCGTGACCCCACGGTCAATGTTACTTCATCGAAATTTACAAGCAAACTCGATAGACGTTGTGCTATCAAAAATGTCTGGGCAAAGAAATTATCACGTTCATTTCTTTTTCGTACATTTTCCCCATGTTTTAATAGCGAAGGCAAATCTAATAAAGCAAAGATTATAAAAATCGGTCCAGCCGTTCTTGAGTTATAAATGGTGTGTCTAACACGATTTTGTTTAATATCGAAGTAGATAGTAAATATGAATTCAATTCGCTGACGTTTAACAACTTCTCGTGTTGCCAAGTTCTCTACTGTACTATAAATTCCGTAAGCCAGTAAATTTGTAGGGAGGTAGAATCGCCGCAAACGATCTCGTAAATTGACTTGAAATAAAAACGCCACTTCGCGGAATTATATCGAGAGACGCTATTCGCACAAGTAGAGATGAACGTGTAATGTACAAACTTTAAATGATACAAGTTTTTATTCGATTATACTTTTTTATTATACATAAAAACATTATCGCGTACAGGATGAAGTCTAAACACAAAATAAATGATAGGCACTTCCGCTTTTGCCATATAGCAATTTATAGCATCGTCACGAAACCGGCCTGAAAATGCAAGCTCACGTGTGATAAAGATACGACTATTTTAGCGATGAGATAAAATTATAAAATAGATCAAAAAAGCTCTCATATGGAATTTAGCGTGATGTAAATAGCCTATGAAACTCGCGCGGTCCACAAATACACATCAAACGATACTCCACTTAAATAGGTCTACTAATTTCGATGCCACTAACTCTAGCTACGAGGTGACAAATGAACATACTGTCATTGATTGGACGTTTCTATAGCGTTACCGTTGTCAATGCTTATTTTAAAAGCAACAAATGAAATAATAACATCGTAGCAGTAACGAACCACTCTATAATATTGAGATGTCTCTCTTTCAGTTATTCGTTAAACTCTCACAAGTTTTTACGGCCTATAAAATTGAATTCCACTTCAGAGGTATCTCTTTTATATGAGGTCCGTTTTATTATGTTTCAGGAAATTGAATCAATTTATGTTTACCGCTCGCTCTCGGTTTTTAAAAGGTTTTTGGAGCGTTTGATGTTTTTTCAAGACGGTTTGTGGTATTAATTTATGTAACGTCTCCGATAAATTGCGATTCCATTTTGTAGTGGCACTTAACCATTGAGAAAAGATAATACCTCAATAAGGATGATAATAATATAGCAAATTTGATTTTCCAATACTGGGTAATAGGTAAATTATGGTAAATGTGTTTTTATTACCGATATCTTACGCATAATATTTCGCGCAGTTTAGAGCTGAAGCGCAGGGTGGACTGGACAGTGGACACTCCATACGAGTACAAACGGCTGAATCGAACGAAATACAAACGAAACTGTAGGCGAAGTGATAAGCATCTTCTGCGTTGTATTGCGTTTGTACTCAATATGTAGCCAAACAAACAATGATACAAACTCCAAATCTGCCATCACGCTCTAATTTAAAAATAGAGATAGAATTATCTAAATATTATAATCTAATATAAAAATAGAGTTCTTTCAGGGTATTCATA
This sequence comes from Hylaea fasciaria, assembly GCA_905147375.1. Taxonomy (NCBI): domain Eukaryota; kingdom Metazoa; phylum Arthropoda; class Insecta; order Lepidoptera; family Geometridae; genus Hylaea; species Hylaea fasciaria. The sequence goes on from LR990201.1 coordinate 8,484,633, forward strand.
AATCTATGTCTGAAGTTCAAATCAAACCTTTATATTCATACAAAACTCATGAAGATGCAGTTACAGGAATGGTTTCCTATTTACATACTCGTATAAGTATTATAAACTGTTAATGTTATCCCTGGCCTGAAACTAGTCTGCATGACGAATGAACCTGTGGCGTGGCAGAATGCCTAAGATGCGCCTTGCCAAAATTGAAAAGTGACTTAATAAACTTCGCTCCGTCCAAGTTAAAAGAGTATGACAATAAGTGCTCCACTGTTACCAACATAGTAAAAGGGATCTGATTTAAAGTTCTCACGGAGTGATCGTTAAAATTGCAAGTGTGCTGTCGTGAAGCAAGTTCTAAATTTAAATCACTAAGTCTGGCAAGTTGGCCAACTTGGCGAAACTTACTGCAAATTGGATTACCGTGGTTGGTACACTACACTGGCGCTGTATATTGGCTACTTTGACACGTTTGGGTAAATTAAAGCGCTTGAAATTGAGTTGCGTTTGTACTCTCCATGTTTTAGTAATTTAATGGCATTGATGAAGTTAGTAATGTGAACGAGATAAACCTGAAACTATATTCCAAGTACCTACCTACCTACAAGTAAGTGTTATTTAAAGTTCTTGACTGAAACCTTTTTGTAGCTTCTGGTAATCAATAATTTTGACTACACTTAATCTCATCTTTTTTTGTTATTTGTTTGGTTCAATTAGGTAGGTAGGTATATTAAAATATTATACCAAATAAATAATAGTCGAAAGCATTTTTTGTAGTTGGATAGGTATATTAATCAGGCTCACACTTTAAACAATATAAAAAAGCACTGGCAGCAAAAACGCAGTGAAAATGCAGAAAAATAAAAAATAATCACCTCCACGGAATCGTTATTCTAAAATTAAATTTAAAAAGTCGAAAGGGCAAACATTTAAACAGAGAGGGGTGGTCGAGTGGCTCATTACGCGTGAATGGTGCTCCGACAGTGTTTGGGGAACTTTCACGAATGTTCGCGAATGTTCGAGAAGGTGCAGGACTTCGCGACCCTACTGAAGAGGCTTCGATGACTTTGAAAAACAGGAGATATTTTAGAAAGTGGGTAGTCACGAGTAAGCGAGTCGAAGGTAGGCAGCGGATTAATTGGAAATTGTTTATATTTTGTAGAGTAATCTAATCGAGTCAAAGTTTTTTTTGACAATATGATTTTTCCTTGCTTCGAAGGGCTCGTTAAGCCTGCGGTCCTGGTTGTTACCGATTGATAGCAGTCATTAAGACACGTTAAAGACCGGTGGCATGATGTACTCTGACTCTAGAGGATAACACAACCTCATACGACAAACAAAAATCAATAGATAGTGTCAATAGATACTATTATGTGTGTATTAGCAATAGATACTATTACTAAATACTATGTGTCATTGGTGTGTGTACTGTGGTTTACCACTAGAAAGTACCTATTACTTACTACGAAGTAAATTTTAGTTAATGATCCATTTACAAAATTTCATCGAAATTCGCGCAAGCGTATCAGCGCAGAAGGGTAAAAAAATACACAGAAATTTCCGCGTGTGTAATTCTTAAAAAGGATTTCATAGCCACAACTTTTAAGAGATAGTACCTAACCCCCTTTCGTGATAATTCCTACAAAATAAAATAAAATGGCGATTAACGTTCGTTATCCCTAACACCGCAAACTTTGCTGCAGATTCAAATTGAAACTTATTTAATTTGCGGCGTTAAGAAGCGTAGCAATTTTGGTCGCTTAGCCACGTACGTGCTACTTCTGCAAGCCCGTAACTTGTGTTCAACATGCCTGTACTTCAAGAGCTTTAAACAATGTGGCTAGGCAAGTATACCGTTCGCACCTCAACTATGAATTCAACTGTTAGTCGATAATCACCCCTATGTAAATTAATCCAGAGTAAATACAAAATATAATGTAGGTTTAGCAGCGATCAAAAATGACATTTCATTATAAGGATGTAGATAGAAGAATGTATGCAGAAATGTAAATAGAATTTATGATGTAGAAAAAATACAATGATATAATTTTCATTAGACAGTGAATAAAATCAACTAATGATATATCACGGTACCGCGTTTAGAGATACAGAGCTAACAGCAACACGTGGGATGCTGAAAAATCGTTACACCGTAAAGATAAACTCGACAAAACACACCAAAGAAAGAGCTCCTGAAAGCCTTCTTACAAAAATAAGTCCCGCTTCCATTTCCGGCGCAGAGTAAATTAACTCGCGCCAAAATAAATAAATAACAGTCAACTTTCATTTCGGCACGTTACGCTTCGCGCGTAGTTTCATACTTTTGTCGAGTTTCGTGATAGTGATGCGGGGGAGTGGTGTAGCCGGAAATCCGGATAAAGGCTTTGTGTCGTCCCTAGGTGCGCTCCGCAGTTTCATCCGCGAAAATATCCTCTGTTATTTCAGGATCTCAAGTATAAGGTATATGTCGCAGTCAAACTGTAGAATCGGGCTTCAAACAAAACGACTAGCCATTTTACTAGTGGATTACAGCTGAGACAGATTGTCATTCCGAATCCAATTTCGATCCATAAGACGAACCAAGGATATTTAAAATCAATCCAAAATTAACATTCCTAAGTTCCATCCCGCGCATAAAAGCAATCGAAACTTTCCAAAGGCCATTAGGCACCCCACACATGACACCAGCGGTCGCATAAAGCTGCGCTCACACTTGCGTTCAGGATTTACGTCCACTGACGCGCTTTGCTAAGAATGTGGGGGCAAACTTGTTTATTAGGCACGTACACAGATATATAAACTAAATAGATACGTCTTGATCGTCAGTAAACCAGTACTGCGAGCTAATTAGCTCTGGTTACTTTTTTGCGCAGTCACAAGTGCTTCTTTTTTCCCGAATGTGCTCACTGCTTATAGCAATAAGATTTAAAATAACATACCTATATAAATACTAGGTAAGAATAATGGATTTACATAAATAAGCGATTTTAAATCGATTCACTGAAAATATACCAAAACAAATTTTCATGAAATTTATTTAGCGCTGTGCTGACCTTTACAAAATCGTCCAAATTGGATCCGACAGCCCGGCGATATAAAAAAATATGTAAAGCATAAATAAAAAAATATCAGCGACGCTCTTAGTTTGAAACGACTTTACGAACTTGCCTAATCTATTGCTTCTATATCTGTGGGCTCATGTGCTCACGTGCGAGGCTAAGTTACTGCGTTTGCGGTGGAAGACATGACATGGCCCGTATAGTTGGGTCAAAGACATGAGAATAGTGCAACTGTATATTTCATACTGAAGTAACCTACTGTAGGCCAACTACGGGGTCTTAATAGGACGGGCATGTTCCTGTGTCGTGGCTACACTGTGAGTTTGACTAAATTCAATTTGAGTTGAAATTTTGCTACGTTAAAACTCTATTTAGATTTTTGGGTTGACATTTAGAGTTTTCTGATATACTTAAGTTATACAGTTCTAATAACGAAAGCAATATTCATTCTAGTTACCCTAAAATTATTTCTTTATATTTTCAGTTCCAAAATAAATTTGAGTATAATTGACATCGCTCACTAAATTATTTTTATCACTAAATGTAAAGCTTTAATTAGGTTTCCAAGGGTTGTGCACTCAAATTGATAACGGTTTACATACGAACCCTTATACTCATGTCACGTTCATCTACATTGGCGTTGCTAACTAATAAATCCGAAAAGTTAACCCATTATTAAGTTCGTCCATAAGTTGCGGGCGACAATTTGCCGTTGTGTTGACGCGTTGTGTTTAACGAGCGACGGGTAAGTTGTGACGTTGACAGGACACTCGACGTCAAAAGTGTTACGCTGATTATACTTTTTGATATTATTAATTTTAACCTTCTTTAACATACAAAAGAAGTTGAATGCTATTACGTAGGTACTGTATTAAAAAAAAACGTTTTAGCGCACTGAATATACTTCTAATGTAGAGGATTTATTCTAAATTTTTTACTTCTTTCGTATATTATACCTACCTACTAACTGTATAATATTTTTTAACAATAAAGTGATAATATTTATTAAAAGCTTCACTAGAAGTCATAAATCGGCTGGTCAGAAAAAGTAGCAAGGTAAAATCTCGAAAAAAAATATCACTATGATATTATGGTTTAGAAATACTAATGTATCGCAACCGCTGTCAAAGTCACTGATTTTGACAGTTATCGTATACAAAACAGCCAACGTAACAGCTAACGAATTTGAGGCCCTGGCGTATTCCTTTCCAACTCCGTTCTGGTGCACAGAGAGTACGGATCATTCGACCAGTCACTAAGTAATGTCACAAAGCGCGGGTAGTGAACACGCCGTCAAAGGAACTTCGTGCCGCTAATAGGATTCCCGTTTTTTCCGGCGAATAAAAACAACGACCCTTTTAGTGGAATGCTTTATACGACCAGCCCCATGTCAGATATTTGAGCGCGTTGAATTTTTGTTACAAAACATAGGTACGAACTTACATGAGTGTCAATTTCAATTCACACAGAATTTGATATTTTAAATAGAGAAGTGTAAGTAAATGTTAATCACTACCTGTCAATGTATTTATCTAAGAATACGAATGAGGGAAATGGGGATTCCCGGCATCCCGTGCGGGTTAACATTTTGTATAGCCCATTGAAAGCTTGAAAGTACATTTATTTATTGGCACTTTTGACCACAACGATACTAACAAACACGGTCATCAGTCGTCCGAATGCTTTATGCGTAGGGCCCGGTTTAACCACTGTTGTTTATAATTACGGCGTGACCAATAAGAGATGACCGCAAACTTGTGAATAGTCGTAAACATTTGCGGTGAAGTGAGGCGATTGTCAAGATTGTCACTACCGCATGAGCTATAATACCTTGCAAGACTGGCGTAAGTGGAAATCGCTTCATCGCCGTTACATAATAAGTAAGTAAGTATAAGTATAATAATTATGTGGAGTTTGGACGCACACACATAATTTGTGACATTCAACACACATGACCAAATCGCTAGTGATTTTTCGAAAAAAATAAAGGAATTTTCGTGGCATCGTTCACTTGGCATACAAAACGCGACCCGCTTAGCTACGTTCGGTATAAAAAAACAAAAATATACGCGGAATTATATTGGAATTTGTGAATCCAGTTGGAGTAAACAACCCAATGCTGTAACGGCGGCAGTCTGTTAAAAACAAAACAAATGACAGCTGGAGTAGGTACTGTCATTTCCTTTACTATTTAAAATTGCAGTTACGGGAGAGTCAACTCCACTGGATAAAACTACAAAATCATCACCCAAAGTCCCAATGGAAGTTAAAGGGCTGCAAAATCCCACATACTATTACTATATAATACTTGTTATTCGAGACGCATTTAAACCCTCTCTGGAAATTATCACGTCGCAATTAGTTTCATTAATACAATGCCGGCCACGAAAACCGCATAACTATCTTTTATTCAAATTTATTGTTGCACTTCATGTAGCCTCCCCGCGGTACTGTTGAACTCGGGCGGAGGTCAGGCTAGGGTTGCCACTCTACTACTTTGCGGATATCGATTGCAAAAGCCACTGTTTGAGTTTGTACTTCCTTTTATTATTATGAAGCGCTGAAATTTTATAATTATGGCTTAGGTTTAGGTAAGTAGTAACTTTTTAGGAAACGGAAACAAATAACAAAATAGCTTTCCGTAGCATAGTGAACTCTGAATTACTGATTTACTTATGCAATTGACGTAGGTGTGGCAGTCCCTTATATAGGCTGATAAGTAGACTGCTGGCTGACGATCCTTTTATCTAATTAAATATTATGTGCAAATATTTATTTCCCTCAAACAAAAGCTAAAATAACCGCCAAAAACTCACGTAAAGGTATGTTTTATAAGTTGGTGACCCTAATACTATGTTTGTACCAAACACCAAACTAATAACGCAAAGACCAACTAGCTGCGAACACATTTTGTTTCTTTTGTTTGTTTATACTTTTTATGGCATGAAGTGTAAATGTGCAATTTTGTACCGGTTTTAATGAATAGTTTCATTTTTTATTAGGCTATTAATTTTGTGGCAGCGCAATACAACACGAGTTTTACATGGTAATAATTCAGTTAAGTATACATAGTTTAATGTCTGTTTTTTAATTTTACCGCGAATATAACAAATAATGAATTTAAAATGAATTAGTATTAGATTTAATAAGTATAATAAGTATACATAATAAGTATACACTTTTGATATAATATGCCTACCATTGATTGCGATTTGCGCCAACTTATTAAAACAAGTAAAAATAGGTAGGTAAACCTGTTGTTCCGTGGTGTTTAAATAAAGAGTTTATCTACTTATCTATCTAAACGCAATTTAATATCCACGAGTACCTACCGTTTAGTGCATGTAAATCTTGTCAAATGAAGTTCCTAGCGCTGTTCGACTAGGTTTAGCAATTAATCTCGTTTAAAAAAAAATAGATATAAGGGATTTTGGCGCAGTGCTTTTATTTCTAACATAGGAGTGGCGTAACTATTGCACGTAGCAAAAATACCATAATTTTGTAGAATAAAATTAATTTTTAGGGTTCTATACACAAAGACTAAAACGGCAACCCTATTACTAAAGCTCCGCTATCTGTCCGTCCGTCCGACCGTCCGTCCGTCCGTCTGTCACCAGGCAGTATCTCATGTACCGTGATAGTTAGACAGTTGAAATGTTCACAGATGATTATATTTCTGGTGCCGCTATAACAACAAATACTAAAAAACAATAAAATAAATATTGAAGGGGGCTCCATACAACAAGCGCGATTTTTTGCCGTATTTTTAGATAATGGTACGGAACCCTTCGTCCGCAAATCCGTAACGCACTTTGCCACTTATTTTAAATATGGCCGCGGATGATTCCGCAGCGGCTGTCAATAAGAAAGGGCAGGCTATTACGGCCCGCGGCAATCGATAACAGCCTCCGCGCTATGCCAGTGTCGCGGCTTTGGTTGGGCCATTGAAATAGCGATCTTATTTCTTCTTGTGTTTTTATGATCAAACTGGATTCGATATGATCGAGCTGTAGCGCTAATTAGTACTATGGCTACAACACAACAACAACACACAGTAGTTACGACAACTGAGTAGCTCGCTGGCTTTATGTATATGGGAAGATCCAGTAGGAGTAGGATTCGAGAGCATCTCATTGAGTTTAAAGGCTTGAAAATTTACAGGTTGTTTATTTTTAACAATGTGTAAAATTAAAAACCTGCAAATTTGTTAGAGTCTATAATATTATGTAGTGATTTCTAAGCGTGAAAACCACACACGTCTGATATTAATTGAAAAATAAACAAATTTTGTCTTGTATTATTAATAATATTGTTATTTGCCTTTTTTGTCAATTTAATGGCCACAACCTGACACACACAGCCGCTGCAAAAGTGCATTTCTGTGTTGGAATATTTTTATGCTCGGGTCTCGGGCAGAGATAGCAATTTTATACAAAAAACAAAAGGAGTATTCTAGTCGACTCAGTATGATTAGAACTTTTTTATGGCTATTTTTATAGAAGCCAGTGGCTTATTGTATAAATATATAGTTATTATAGTCTATCTCAGTTGTCATTTTTTAATTGGTGGTAGGGCATTATAGTATCTGCCTAGCTACCCCCTTCAAATAGAAAAACTGTCGCTTAGCGAGTAAATGCCAGTATTCCGACAGGAGTCCTAGGTTAAACATGTTTACCACATCTTCGACCACATCGGCACTTAAGACCAGGAGGCTTCCCATAACGTCTTTTTGCGATCCAATTGAGGACCTAATCAGAATTATTTCACTTTACTTATTAGACATCAATCCCTTTACATTTAAAATCAACCTAAATTGAGCGTCAAGACGTCACAATAAGACGTCATGGTACGAATAAGTATAACACAGTAATTCTGTTTAGGTTCTAAATTGGATCGCAATAAGACGTCATGGCCCCCAGTTGAGGTCGAGATAAAATGCTAACCTATACCACCCTAATGCAAAAACTTACTATTCACAATTAACGTAAGAGATAACATAAGCACAAAACCACTGTCACTCCATAACCCATTACGTGCCCCAATTCACCCTATTTTCCCTGTCCTACCGATACCCTGTTTATACCCGTTATACCCTATTTATAAGCTATTTATTTAAAACCGAAGGGCTTCGTGACTGCCCTCGATTAATTCAATTAGCACATAAATAGAGAGTAATCGGCGTAATAACCGTATATAAAGTGATATACAATATTTTTGAACGCGATAGTGCTGTAACTCAACGGGATATAAAATATAATATCTGTAAGTGTACAAGGACACGGAGGCTCGGAATTTTTAACCTAGGCTGTTATTTTTCTTTCTACTTCTAATATAATGATTAAGGGGCATTTATATAAAACAATAAACAATCTGGTTACGCTAAATAATACCTACTGTTTTATTAAATAAGTTGGGAATATTATAGGTACCTATACTTCACTGGATTATACGAGTATAATATTATAATATCAACTCATACGTCCCTTAATTACTATGTGAAACTTTATTTTGTAAAAATAAGCTAATATTAAGTCAAGAATCAATTACTATTACACTAATCAATTAATTTTACAAGTCGTAAAGTTGCATTTTATAATAGCCGGCGCGGCGGGCAAAAATATTATCCGAATATATACAATACAAAATATATTTGGATAGGATAGTTATTTGTGTACCGATATTCCTAAATAACGTTAAATCTGCATGAAAGCCTGTAACTGACTAAACTTAAAGCGGATTAACACTGATAAAAACGGCCACATTTTTTGGCACGGGTGCGCTACACAGTGTAGAGTAATAGATCATCTATGGGGTGACCAATATTATTATATTATACCTATATTATTATGCACAATAGTCATAAAAGTTATTCGGCATAAAATATTATAGTTTTCAAAGTTGTGTTGTTTAATGTTTATGATTATTGGAAGCGAAATAATATATTATTTAATTTTAATTTAGAAACAGTATATGTATTAGTGGCAGTAGGTTATAGATAGTAATTTTATAAAGCCGTCTATTTATTTATACTATGGCTTTTAATAATTAAGCTGACATCAGGGTAACATTTTAAGCTGAGGCTAAAAGTACGACTGTAAATAACTTTTTAGAGTCGTAATAAATAGTGTCATATTAATTTTAGTTTGCAGTATTTGAGATAATAATTGAAAATTTATCAGGCATTGGCTACTGCACATATTCTATACTGTACCTAATGCCATATAACGGCTGCGCTTTTTGTAAAATTTTAATGGCGTGCCATAAAACACGGTTAATGAAAAACTGTTGAATAATAAAGTTTACGGGCTCAGTAATGAACGCCCGTCCCGAGGTGAAATTACAACTGGCAATTTTAAGTTGCGAAGTAATTATTGTTTTTTGTTTCAATTCAGTTAAACCGAGTAGTTTTCCAATGTAATAAGAGGATTGTCGTAAATCACTTTGATCATTTCTAATAGAATCCTTGATTTTTTTAACGACTTAGGCACAAGTCCTAGAAGAAATCATAGATTTCATTAGGGTCAGTGAAAATCAGTTGTAAAATGTGGTGGTTATATATGGCGTATGGCTGGGGCATCATTCAGTATACAGGAAATAATATTGGTGTTAGCTCCATTTTTATTTAGAAGTTTTTCGGACATTATCTCTAACATCAGATGATTTGAACGACGAAGCCCGACTTAAAATATTATAGAGATATCTCTGGAAGAGCTTTTTTCAGATTTTAGACAAAACTATAGCATTCTCATGCAATTTCCCTGAGTGCATTTCTAAAACTATCCCATGACAATAATTCTGCAAAAGACCGCCATTACTAAAATATAAAAACACCAATGTGTGTGCTGTGCCATCGTAACACTAACCGTGCATTTTCCATGCTACCTCCCCATGTCGCAGTCCAAGTGAAGAATAACAGTTTGTTAGGCCAGAGTTTCTCAACTTTATATACCGGTACCCATTATGTACCCTAGAATTTTATAACGAGCCATAACCTAAAAAGTGTGTGCGTGTAACCTTTACGCGCGATTGAAGTAAAACTTCTTCCGCTATTTAAAAAAGGTTACATTGACATGTCAATGTCAAATAGTCATGTGAAATAGCGGAAACTACACAGACTATAGTAAGCGTTACTTCCGTCAGAAGAAAAATCTGAGTTACTCCCTAGTCGCGCCTAAAGAAGTTTTACTTCAAAACTAAAGGTAAACAATTTACAGTATGTACTCGTAGATCACGAACAAATAGGCTTTTCTTATGAAATACAGAAGAAAGGATAATTTAGTATCTCGTCACTTGTACGTCTTAAGTACCTTTCGCACTTACAACTGTATTTTTCAAAATGGCGCCGCCTGGATGCCGTATTACAAATAATATGCCTTACGCCGAAATTACCTCACGGAGGTGCATGCGCTAACTTTGAGAATCACTGTGAGGGTAAGAAATAACCAGTATGTGAAGGTAAACAGTAAGGTACATGTTGGACACGTCATGAGCATATTTCCCTGCGTTCGTGCTCGACGCTCGTAAGCATACATGGCCTTTTTATCAACAATACATTGATTTGATAACGGCGTACAGTTTAGTTTGTTGCAGTTGGGAATGGGGTGCGGTACAAGGTATGAGCGGGCGCGGTTTTCATACGATGTTTTAGTTAGAAGCTGCAAAATGGGCTAAAATTCTATTTAAAACAAACAAACAACAATTGACATTTTGATTTTATCATCGCAATACAGTCGACGTGTATTTTATACATTTTTAAATATACCTAGTCTAAAAATCCTAGACACAAAAGTTACAGGCCGATATTCAGTGAGATATCGATAGTCGAGGAACCATAGGTACATAATATTAAAGTTTACTGAACTGTTACAAATGTATTAAAAAGCTGAAAAAAAAACAAACTGACGTAAATTTATTTTACAATCAAATAAAAAAAAATATCTTAAATTTCATATAAGTAAATGAAAAATACTGATACTGCATCGCTATCCCATTTCACCACACACAATTATAACCCTTGAACACCCACGTGTGGTCGTTTCGACCCCAGACCAATTAATACCGTGGACGTAATAAGCTTATCAAAGGTAGATTCGGTCCGCGGTCGATTTGATGTTTATGAAGCTATTTCGGCTGAATGGCGACGGTGCAGCTTAATTGACCACTAATTGCGTTTTGATTTTGGTGGCGATAGGGCGCAGGAATATACGAGTAGTACATTCTAGCAAGGGCAGAACGAGAATGTAAATTTGATATTAAAATATTATGTTTTGACTAACTTAGTTGCACAATTTTAGGTGTCAATAATTTATGAATCCGAAATCCAAAATCAGTTCTAAAACAGCAGTAAAATTGTTTGTAGTATTTTCAATATTTCTACAATGTCAAGGTTGAGTATTGATTTAACGTCAGTAGCATAATTTAACATAATCGACCAGTATAAATAAAAAAGCAGATGGTTTCCAATAAATCCAGTAGGTAACGTTTAATAAAAAAAAGCTCAACCGCCAACTTTCAGCAAGCGAAAGTTCATTGAGCAAAAAGTCATTGGGCCCACAGATCAATCAGCAAAGTAATTAAAGGGAAAACAGCGAAAGTGTTGAGCAGTTGAGGGTTACGGCGCGGAACATCGGTGCGTTCAAGCTAACATGGGGCCATGAAGCTAGCGAGTAGTGAACATTGTTCCATTTTACTTACACACTTTTAGTGTCAGTCTTCGATAGGAAAGATTTCAAGTCGAGTGAACTGTCCCACCAAAAATACACTTCCCGTAAAATGTTGAAAGCAAATTGCAAATTATTTATACGCCACTTTGCTTACATTCATAATCAAGCAAAAGTTCGTCAATGTTCCCGAAACTTACGTGTAAAAAAGTGTTATAAATTTGTGTTCTATACTACCATTTATATGTAGGTACACACACACAGTACGTAATATAATATCAAAGAAGAGTTTCATTTGCCTTGAGCTAAACATCATAAAAATTACTGTGCCAGCTGAAACCATAATGAATGAGCGAGTCTTAAAACCGACTTTAGTTAATTTATTGGGCTCAAACTGAAAAAAAAGCCCATGGCTCTCTTGTTAATTTGAGTGGAAACAAGCGGGTAATTGATGAACGCCGCCGCGTCGCTCCCGAACCCGTATCTTTATTAATTTAACAATTATTTGCTTACAGAATTGGCACAGGAAACCTGTTTGTTTCCGGCTAAGCAATTAATACTGGGAATGTTATTGATAACGATATTATTGAAATATCATTACGTAGATTTTGTTCAGTTACACTTTGTACGATTTCCGCGCAGAAAAACTCAATTGCTTGCTTTTCGCCTGTTACAGCTGCTATTTCGTCTTTGAAGTCTCTACCGATGATGCGGTCGACGAAGGCTCATTACTCAAATAAATTCACTATAGTTACTAATAAATGCTCCTCAGATCCCCTTTTCAACAAAGTCTAAGTAATGTTATGATGCGTAGGTGTGTATTTTAAAAAGTTAGTACTTCTATGTCTCAGTTACTAAATAGGTACCTACCTACTGTTAAAAGTTCATCTTAGCTGCCTTCTATGTATGCATGTATGAATAAATGTATACAGCAAAAAATTGTTACTCCTTATTGCCTACTCAGTAGAGCTTAGACAAAACTGTGAAGAACTTGGTTCATGCAAGACAAGGTTGTTTTCAGAAGAAAACTCGGTGCACGCTCCAAAAGCATACAGTTAGTTAAAGCGGCCATATTGCTGCAATATCTCGTAAAATTACAATGAATACACAAAAAGGCGCATTGTCTGCGTTTCATAGGCAATGCTCGCTTAAACTGCACTCGCTGGCAGTGCGCCAGCCTTCTGGATAATTTGATAAAAATACTCCACATCCGCGCGTAGTAACGGTAGATTTTTGTTATGCGAATGTTAAGAAAAGCCACCATTTTGAATAACATCTTTCCCTTACTGGAAATATCTGCATAGCACCAAATAATACCATTGTCTAAGTTATTTGATAGTCTGGCTGTCACCTCCAAACGACTGATACTGGGATGAAGTAACCTATAAAGACTTATATTAAGTTACTTTTACCCAAAGAAAATATTCGCAGGCGCAGTAATTAGTCCGAAATTAAAGACAGACAAGAATTATAGAAAGTGAAACTTTATTTTCAAGTCAAGTTTCTACGAAATCTACCCCAAACTACCTACTACCAGCCCCAACCACACTTTAGCCGACTCTATTAGCTGCATGTCATGTTTGCTTGCCGATCTAACAGCTAAGCCGTATAAGCTTGTTAGCATCGTTTTGTGGCTCTACATTGGCATTATGTAGAGATGCGAACTATATTCATAATAGAAATATCAATTTCTATTACAATAAAATAAAAAAAACTACGCGTTTTGATCACATACACATTACACAATCCCTGCCCCTAAGTAAGTAGTGCACTAAAGTCATAATATTATTAATCATCTGTTTCCATATTATGGACATTTTTAGTAATGTACTTAGAGGCATATAAAATAAAACTGAAAATTGAATTTGTATAACATAGAGTAGGTAGGTACTTATATTTTATGTAGTCTGTTGCTATAGCTGTAATTGTTCGCGTTAATTATGATACTAAATAAAATATAGAGAGTAATCTTGCTCCTATGGAGTCAGTCTCTAGTTAGTAGTAGAATGACGGCGATGCATAAAAAAAATACAATACCTACATTATACTCGTAGTAGCGAACATTATTTTGACCCTAAGACCACCTTGGCTTTCCTCGAAGCACAATAAATCACATAACGCCATAACAAAGCCTTTTTCAAATAAAGTACTGGCATAGCACACTAATTCGACAAGCTACACTTGAACATGCACTTAACCCTGCGCTAGTCGCTAACTAATGCAGCCTATTGCACGCCAGTTTGGGTCTTTTCGACCCGACAGACGTAAACAATGGCTTATGGTTGCCCCGAGGTAGTTTGTCACCCGTTTTGCCGTTCGTTGTTTTACGTCTGCACCGGCAGTTTTGCTATGCTTTTTGCTGTTAACATTCGATATTTGTTACCGGTCCGTTTGTGTAAAGGGGGTGTTTTTTGTTACCGGTTCGCGGGTCGGGCTAGAAGGGTTGCGGGTAGATGTAATCCTGTTAACTAGTGGTGAAACATGTGTTTTGTGAGCTAAGATTCAAGAATGAAAAGGAGGCTTTGAATAACATTGTGTAATGTGAATTAATGATGCGAAAGTTTTCAGTCTCGTATCCAAGTACAATATAGGTATACTGGGTATGTGTTTATAAGCGCATGTTATTTGCAATTCCATTCAGAATTATGGATATGAATATAAATGCGTTCATCATTCTGATATTGTGCATTTGTGCAGTAATTTTTCTGGCTGCAACAGTTCCCTCTAAAAAGAATCACGGTATCCACTTGGTTGGTACACTAGCACATAATTATCTGGTAAGGAAACCCAGACGGCCACTTGCATAACCTAATGTTATATTTTAACATGTTATTTGTTAAAACATAAGCTCTTTGTATCCCCAACGAGATTAGCAATCGCTTTGAGCCTCAAATGTTATGCCCTAGGTGATTAAATTTGTCAAAGTTACCAAATTTGTTCGCGCAGTGCTTGTTTTGCTGAAATAATTTTATGAGAATTTAATTTACCTCCGTACGTCACTTTTGTTTGTAGATAAATTCAGTTGGTTGTATTTTTTTGTTGCGATTAAAACGAAGTATACCTGTGTTTTTATGTTTTTTTGTATTTATATTTTTGGATCATACCATGTGGAAAGATGTACACTGTATGTATGTAAGTATGTATGTTATAATAATTTTGATTAACTTTTTTATGTTTTTGAAAGTTCAATAAGTTGTTACGAGTACCTTCCCGTTGAAACTCAAAACATTTATTTTCTCATATTGTAACTAAAAGTGCTTGAATTTTTAGGATTACAACAAATGTTCAACACAGTAATTCATTATTTTTTCCAATAATCCAAGCCCAGTACCCAATAAAAAAGACAGCACTTTCCTCAAATAAATATTGACAAAATAGATTGGAAACACGTACGGCGATCCCAAAGGGCAAGAAAAACAATGTTTACAAGCATTTTTCTATAAAAAAATACCGAGCAAGCCGCTACAGGCCTCTAAATTGATATGTTTACTTCGGACAACGTGCACATCAAAGAAAAAAGAGTGGGTTTGTAGTTCGTATCAATAACGGAGGCTTACGCTGTATAAATCATACATCTCTATACTTGAGGGATGATCTAAGGCTGCATTCAAGGTTAAAGCGAAAGCGGCAGAAGTACCTATTTATAGCAATCGTACGCGAGTGGAGAAAATTACGGAACCTATCAAAGAAATACTCCATTACCTACTCAATGGGAATACTCCGCGTGGGAAGTTAGCATGAACAACTTTAAATATGTTTTATTTAATGAAAGTACGTAAGAAACTAAATACGAGTCTTATCTAGTACGTAAAACTTTTCACAAAAAATAATTAAAGCTAATTTAGACTCCACTGTTTTTATAATAGGGAATCAGTGGCCCCAAAGCAGGCAAACATTAAGGTCATACATTACGAGTATCATTATTTTTTTTACATTTTTACCATCTATAAATTCAGATGGGGCATGTGTCAGACCATATTTTTAAAATGTATAATATATAATAATAATAATTCAGCCTGTAACCGTCCCACTGCTGGGCAAAGGCCTCCCCTAACTTTCATGAGGAGGTTGTACCTATATCCAATAAAAAATTAACTTCTATTCAACGCTTCGCTTTTGTTAAGTCCGCTACTTCCGTTCTTTTAAACCACACGGCATCAAAAGGGTCCGATAATCAATAAGGAGTTTAATCCCAAGGGCTGTGGCGACCTATCTCATTCGGCGGCACAAATTGACGGCCAGTGCCTAACTACACTAGGACATAGATTATATTATTACAGAATATAGAAGGGAACGCTGAACACTGAATGATGTAGGTACCTCATTTACATATTATTACTAAGCTAGATAAAAAGTCCTTGATTTCAGCTACACCAATAATATTATCAGTAGGACTTTTACAGAGTTATTTCTTACACACTGCATTTGATACACCTCTGGTGGCTGTACGAGAAATATGTCCTGTAAAGTCAACTTTACGCAGCTTAAACTTCCAAACTTGAGCCGACGACATCATGGAGTCGCAGGCAACCGGTAGATGCAAGTGGCACATTGTCGTTCGGTGTGGCGGTCTAAATGGGGGGGGCCTATGTTCAGCAGTGGACGCCTTCAGGCTGATGATGATGATGAAACTTCCAAAGGGCACCACTCCAACTGCAGGCAGGACTATAGCGACGAGTGATCTCTGACATGGACTGTGCAACTGCCCTTAGGTAGAAACCGCCCTATCTGACACCCCCAGAGGGGCTGGGCAATAACATTAAAGACTAATAACACGCGAGATTGTTTTGACACAAGATAGCGGATTTGCTGGCACGTTCCGTTTTACGCGTCATTTATTGGCTGTGTCGGGGATATTGATGTTAAAGTTGCTTATTTAATAGTTGTGCTTTTTTAAAAGGAATATAACCTATATTAATTCTCGTGATGCTTTTACCTACATAGATAGATATTATGTGCTCAAAAATGTATTTTTTTAAATTGCAATCAACAGAAAGTTGGCGTAGGCGTTGTACAGGATTAGTTGAATCATGGTGGCTGATGGTCATCTAGGCTAATAGCAGACAGTTAAAAGGCTTTTTCTCACTTTAGTTTTACTTCAACCTACTTTACTACTACAAATGATATGATGTGGATGTTTGAAGCTTGGAAATAGTAGGTAACGCGTCTCTAGCTGGAACGAATTTTTTATGAATCCGGTTTTACGACTTTATCTCGGTTAATCAGGCGTAGATGAAACTTTTCTAATTCCGTACTCACTAATGAACTTTATTTTAGTAATAAAACCGGAAAAATACATGTAGATAGATAGATACATAAAATCTTTATAGAAATCTTATCGCTTAAGGCGATCTCGTCCAGACAACCATGCATGGAGAGGAATATTGAGATTAACGGAAGGTGGCTATTAATATAATAAAAGTATTAATAAAAATATTAATTAATATAACAATATAAATATAAAATAGATACACTCATAAAATACACATAATACCACTAGCAAATAGATAAACTGAAACACATAAAATAATTTGATAAACATACAACTATCATAACTAAATACAAATATAAATAAATATACCTACCTACATAATTATATACAATAGTGTATTGTACAATATTGTATATAATACTTACAAATTGTTAAAGATAAAGTGGCAAATAAATTAAATTGGCTCTTACGTCAACTGAGCTCGCTCGAAATTGTGTCCGTGGGATCAGTTGACCTAATGAATATTTGAATCGGTCAACTGAAATTGAGCAGAAAACTAATTGATTCAAAAACTATGAAAACCAGTGTCGCACCCTAACATTTTTAACGTCATCTCTCGTCATACTTAACCCCTTACAGGTAGTGTTGCTTTTGTCAAATCGCCCACTTCCATATTAGTCAAAGTCGCCGTCTGCCTGCTTCTTGTTAGCGCGTCACTTATCACATTTAACCCTACCCGGAGCGGTAATTGGCGGCGTAAATAACTGAATATACATCCGAGACGCTGTAACGAACGACACGGCATTACCTGATGCATCATTAGCTCGAGAAAAAATGAACAAAACCGCGTATGATGCTAGAGTTAAAATAATTTTTTGGTCAACTTCGTATTGTCCTATTATCAAAATATATTTTGTTTTGGAAAAGTGTAACTTCTGGAAAAATTGCTGCTTATATGGTTTATTTTCACAGTGCAGTTATTTTCTTCGGAAACATCTACTGACGCCGTCTCTGGTATCTACGCCGACGCTGACTGACATCAATATCGACGCAGACGAACGTAGCATAATTTTCATCATTGCCAATGCTTGCAAATCTACTTACCCCTTTTGATTATTCTAAAGTAAATCATAGGAATTATTTTACGGTAAAAAATATGTACATGTGATCTTGCTATTGAATCTGATCATAACACTCAATATCCGAGGCTCATAATATAATAACAATAATGTATCAAGTTTCTGAACACGCTCGCTATTAAACTCTACCAAGCCACTGAAAAATACAATTCACCGTTTTTAATTTGAAGCCTTTGTGAACCGTGAACAAGTTGAGATCCGTGTACCTACTACGTGTTTCGCAGTTCCAATAAGTATCTATAGTCTATAGCACGTCGAGTCGGCGGTATTCCCGCCGCGAGCCTCGTTAGCCGTCAGCCTTATGACATTAGCGGTCTGTCAGACAGCACGTCCGAGCGGCGCGGGCAGGTCTCTGAGACCGCGCTAGTGTTGCAGGGTTAAACGGTGGAATGCGATTTGAAAGCTTTTGTTAGATAAAGGTAAAGAGCTGAAAATAGTTTAGGTCATACATATCTATAGTTATTTGAATAACAACCATGTTTTAAAGGCTGTAGTATATAATATATAGCTAGCTAACTTATAAAAGTACGTAGGGATAAATGCTTACGGCGCAGACCTTTTAATTAAAATTCCGCGTTAGTATTAATTGTTCTAAATTGCATTACAGTAGTTGTTAATTATATTGTATTATTATTTTTATTATTCTTTGCTTTGTGCAAACGTTACTGCCAGATACATCATGAATCTCCCACAAGCAACTTCTCATCTCGTTACTTACAGCTAAGTTCTCAACATAGAATACTGAATAGAATAATGTCAAGAACCATACGATGATGATAATAATATCAAGCATAGAAACACCCAATAAACCTATTTTCAGCTATGAGGCAGCTGACCTAAAGTATCAGGTTATAGTGCGGCATTACACACCTAATTCCCGCTTAGCTGTTCCATCCAATTCAATTGGAGGCATTTGGAGCCCATTTTGGCAGACTCGAGGTAGATTGTTTGATTGGTTAATTAGGTACTGGTTTTGTTGGAATTGGATTTGATATAGCATACCTTAATTTGTACAAGCTTGTGTAATATTTCAGAGCAATACTGAAAATATCAGTTTTGGCCGTTGTTTAGTATCTTGTTAAATAAATGTAGATGCGTAAACATTATATTACTAATATGTCAATCATATAGATCTAACTCATTGAAAGATGTTAAGGCAAGCAGTATTTTTAGGGATGTTAAGTGATAAAGGAACCCTTTTTTGTCTTAGCTAAAATAAATGTGGGATGACAAATCCAACCACAATGAATTCTACAGATTGTGTAATATTTTTTGCACGTAGGTACAAACTTTTGAACCAGTACTGCTACAGTTTGTGTGTACTTGATCGCTTAAAGCAGCTCGACGGCTCATTAGCGAAAGATCATCAGTTGTCTCATTAGACGACCAGCGCCAATTAGCGGAGTCCGGCTGTGCGCACCCTTAAATCATTGCAGACAAGTCTGTTTTAACTGCACTGAGCGAAGGTTTGTATTTTATTTTTACTTTAACTACGTACAATAACTAATACGTTACAAGTATATGTAAAGTAAAATGTAGTCTAGGTGATAACAGTTATTAAATGCGGCCGCAAGGGTATGTTCGGTTGTTATTACAGAGATGTTAGTACCTACACTTTTTAAACCTCTAATTAATTTAATAACATCATAATTTTGTTTAAAGATACATTATGTGGATACATTTTGAAAAAAGTTAATATCGAGCCATCTACTTATCATTCTATGTGATAAAAGAAAACATTTAAAATTTTAATTTATCGCAAAATTCAAGTAACATAGTGATTTAAAAATTAAAAAATAAATTTCAAACATCGTGTAAAAACTCGTTATCTTATTAAAGGAGGCCGGCGCCAATTAGCGGGGTCCGGGTGCGAGCGCCCTTAAATCATTGCGAGACAAGACGCCATTACGCGCGTTATCGCACTTTAGAGAGACTGTTTTTATTGGAAATACTTGAATTAGTTGGAAAATGAGTCGTAGTTTCAAGGAGTTTTACTTCAAGAGCGGGGAAAGGGAGGTTTAACGTTAAATGAACTCGGTTTTTGATTTAGCGCGTTTGTTTTGTAAATTCAATGAAACTTGTAGTTTCAGACACTAATATTATTTGCTATTAAATACAGAGGATCCATTAGTACATTTATGCCATATTGTTATAGATATTCCGGGCACTACAATACCTTCGAGTATCTTTCAACGTCCATATTGTGACGTAGCTGAACCCGTGTGGTGCAGTTCTATGTAGAGTTGCGCTGTATCAACAGTGTCGGTCTTACCACAAAATATTTAAACCGCAGTTAAACAGATGAGTCTAAATATTTTTTCCACAAATCGACGTCTGACCCTCGTTTTATGAAACTCAAAAACAAATTCAAAAGTAAAATAATAAGGAATGCCAGGATTGACTAAAAAAACGCAAGTGATAGACATCGATTTTGTGGAACGAAATTTTAGAAATATCTGGTAACTCTGGTGTAAGCTTACCTTTCCCACGCCAGTGGGTTCTTTGACGCCCAGTCGCCGGAGCAGTGCTGGCGGCGGCGGCGGCGCAGCCCTATGTAGAGCTGCGCTGTATCCGCTCGACGCCGCGTCGTCGTCGCGCCGCCGACGCTCGCGGTGCGGAGAACCGCCGGCGCATTTTGTTGTTGATGTCCTGAAACAATGAGAGTATGGAGTTAGGTTTACGTCATCAAACTGTCATACTTCCACTGCAGGCATTTGGCGTTCAGGAGTTCAAAATGCCAGGGTAGATTGGACTGAACACCTATCGTGGTAAGCGTTAGTGTTGCAATGTTAAACTTTAAAGTGTGAAGGAAATTGGAATTGAAAATGCGCTTTTTTGTTGATGATCTAATCATCGAATAACTGAATGAGGAATATTAATGATACTTGACGATAGTTTTCACTTGTAACTAAAATAATTGAACTAGAAGAAATTGAAGCGACTTGACAGCCCCGATATTATGTGCGAATTCAAGTCCACAAGAGCGCGAATGGACAGTCATGTGACATAAATAAGACGCTGACCGTTCAGGAGCAACCCTCTGCGCAAGCAATGAACCTACAAGTTTCCAGGAAAGGAAACCTTAGCTCATAATAGCCATAATGGATGTTAGGCCCCGCGCAGACGTCGGGTAATTGAAACTAGAATCATTATTTATTTTGACCCGTCGTTCCGGACTTTCCGGACGGAGTGAAAGAAGTCGATCCGGTTATAAATGAACTGTACGTGCCGTCTGGAGTGACCTTTTTACATTTTTCAAAAATTCGCCGCGCGTCAATAACACGACGCATACGAGTTGGGTAGACGAGCGATTTCACGGCGTTTTTGTAATGCTCTAGTTTTTATAGCTTCTTTTTATATCGTTGAATTATGAATAGTTATTTGTTACACTTTATGGATGCATGAATTTATTGTTATGACTTTGTAAGATTTGGCTCGTTTGAGTTGTTAAACATGTAGGTACTGCGATTGTAATCGAGCTGGTTAATCCTACGCATAACTGGCGCTTTCTTTAACTTACAGTCATATAGCCATTGTTTTTTGTTTTGCAACTATATCCGTCAAAAGTCACTCCACATTGGTCGCTCGTCTGCACTGCAATGCAAAGGGGGCTGCACACGGGCGGGTGATGGATGGCGTTTACGTGTCGCGCGACGACACCGCTCCCATTTTATTTTAATGCCGCCGGCGTAACTCGCGAGAGGCTTAAAATTGAAAATTCTCTCACTTTCCCTTGGATATCGGAAAAATGACGATGTACTTTAGTTCCGTAGATATTTACGGTTTTGTATTCGAGACGCGTGTCTGTGTCGAGCGTGTGTCTACTTTAAAGTATGCGGATGAAGTAATGTATAATTTTGTACACAATTTAGGTGCACCTAGTACACGTGTTTGAATTTTGTGCACAATGCCAAATTGACTTTTTGGAGGTAAATGGCAGACCATTTTCCAGACCTCTAACTACTTCGTGATACTTCGTGATTTTGACAATGTAAATCGGGTCAGCTTATAGGTACAGTAGGGTACTCATACTATCCCCAGCACCTTCACGTCAAAGAAGGTAAGAATACAACCGACACCTTAGATTAAGTAAACTGCAAGATTGTGGTGCAAGGTGCAAGGTACAGCACACACTCTGTGCAGGTTAGCAAAACTAGTACGGTCACAAATCCAGCAGCATTCGAACATATTGAAAACAAACATTACACCTGCCCGCATTCCCCCGTGGCGTGCGGCGGTTGCGTGCCGTCCTTACTTTATTGTGCTAAGAACTATTAACATTCCTATACGGGGAATGTTTAGATAACTCCTGTGTTTGCCTCCTGCGAGTTATGGCGCCCTGGTACTTCTTGATAAAGATATCAGGAGGATACATTGCTTTTAGATACGGTATTGACGGGAAGTTGGGGTAGTGCATTGATAAGGTCGTTAGAATATTTCCTTTTGTCATTGTTGGAGGCCAAAAGGAATTTTGGTGAAAATACCTACGTATTAGAAGGAGAGTACCAATGCAAGCACATTTATTTGTAAGCTCCAGCAATTCGAGTTCCAAACCTCTCAACGATTTCGTAAATAGACATCGTAACAGAGAAATATGAATTGAAAGAGCTTCCCTCGTAAAATTTAATCGGGACAAGGAAACGCAAGCAAAGCCCGAGTCGCTAGGCCTCCGCTCGAGCTTGTTCACGGTCCAAGGGGCATTCTATCAAATGTCAGACGACCTTTCCGGGACCCCTAACGTTGTCGGGCTATGATATTGGCGTTGTATCTCACTTTAAGATGTAACTTCTCAAATTTCATGTTTTTGATACAATTGAAACGCACTAGTACGTAATTTTAGTTCAAATTACAAATAACCTATGAACGTTAGTTCTAAAGAATGCTTGTTCAATGAACGGTGGTGCGAAAGAACGCCTGTACGACGAACGCTAGTGCTAAATAACGCCTATGCGATACTTAAACGTGCGATTAACACCTGTGCTACGCACTATGCATGAATGTACTTTGTACGCCCTGTTACGTTGTACGTACATCATTTATCACATATCAAAAGTTCAAGGAGGCATGTAGTAGTTATCTATTAGAAAGTAGCGATTTTAATTTGTGAAAACTGTTGTGCCCATTTTCAGGATTGTAACCGTTATATTGGTATTAAGTTTTTACTAATGCAAATCGTTCCTCTTATCAAACATTTTAACGTTTTACTTTTCGCGCATTCAAGTAATAATCATAATATCTATCCCAAAAACATTATATTATTTTGTGGGCCACGTTGCTATATAAATTACATTAGGACCGAAATGGAACGCAACAGCCCCCGATGCCGGCACGACCGTGAAATCGACGAAGGAAAATCTTTTCAATCTGAAATATCTCCAGAACGCCACGTTATTTATTCGGTAGAAAATATTTACGAGATAGCTAGGAAAATTTCACGAAAAGTACAATTGTTAAAATCCAGGTTTATTCAAGTTGCAAGTCAATTACCAAAGGAGGACAAACGTACAATCACAAATAACGCAATGCAAACAAATGGTACACAAACTCGACACAATTTCAAGAACTTCTTGAAGTCTCACAATCTAAACTCATTACCCTCTTCACTCCAGTCTTGAGAATTCTGATGCTTGCAGAAAATAGTCTCCTATTTCAGTTCATAAATTGACTCTCGGAATAGCCAAAAGCCAGCGAGGAATTGTATTACAGTTCCGTTATCATTAGGAGGCGACGGAGGTGATTTTGGGGCTTCTGCGGATGATTTTAAGGTTTCCCGACTGGAATACTTTGTGTTTCCTTGTATTTTCTACAGGACCCTTATCTGTGAGGAAACTGTAGATTTAGAAGAGTGTGTCTTTTTTCAGTAAATATGACAAACATATTTACTGAAAAAAAGACACGAGTGAAAGATCATTGTTTTTGCAATATCATGAGATTTTTTTTTGTATGTTTGGAACTTTTCCATTATTGGCTGTGTTATTTCTGTGAAGGCCTCGCTTGTTTTAGATATTTAACCACCAAAGTGCAGGTATTACTGTCTTACTGAACACTGCACAATACTGCACATAGGACATTGTCTCAGGGTGTCGAGTGCAGCATAGTGCGAGATTTTGCACTAAACTGCGTTGGGAGTTTTCCGATTGGCTTTGAACTTGTTAAGGGCAGGTGTGACGACATATAATTATATTTGACTATGTCTCATGTTGTTAAAAACATGAGGGCGATTAAGCATATTTTACGTAAGTTATGATTTCATTGTACTCGTAATATCTCA
The DNA here is from genome assembly GCA_905147375.1 of Hylaea fasciaria. Taxonomy (NCBI): domain Eukaryota; kingdom Metazoa; phylum Arthropoda; class Insecta; order Lepidoptera; family Geometridae; genus Hylaea; species Hylaea fasciaria. Next base: position 8,508,962 of record LR990201.1, read on the forward strand.
CACCCCTATACGTCATACGGATAATTTTTATACCCCTGTACCTTTGACATGTCGTGTCACACAAGCGCCACAAAGGTCGCGTGACCCATCCACTTCGTACTCACAATTAATACTCATAAAGCATTAAACAGTTGCATTATAGCATTTTTTAAATTCATTAACAGTATAATGGCGCTAAATGGCCGTATAAAATGTTTTATTTACGTTCGTGATTTGAATTACGATGATAGGCATTTGAAAAGACTTTTATGGGGTTTAGCTCCTTATTTATTAACCAGTAGTTGCAATTTTCTCGTTTACAGGTATTTCCTAAGAATAAGGTTAGTTACGAGTATAGTTGGTTTCTAAATTGTATACGAACTTAACTTCTCTGTGAAAAGTTTCAACAAAACCGGCTCAGTTGTCTGTGTACCTACGTTAATTATTACTATTGTTGGATTTTAAAAATAATTCTAACGTTAATTCAAACAAGTTACAATCATTACGACCAACTTCAAACTTATTTAACGGGTGGTCGTTACAAGTGAATTTAAAAACGTGCCTAGCCCAGGGCTGGCACATATTTTAAAACGATAAAATCACGATATATGTCGCAACCGACACCAACTGGGACTTTTAAAAATTCACCTAAAAGTTTCTAAACTTATGTAATGTTTGTAGCGGTTTTCATTTAATTCTTTGTTCTTATGATTCCATATTTTAAATTGTGTCATATTTAAATTATAAGTTTATATTTAGAAACCAATAAAAAAAAACTTATGTATACTTAAAACATATCACTTAAGTTTCAATTACGCAACTACAGGGACACATTTTGATACCCTTAAAAGCTTGTTAAACGATAAACGAAGTTAAGTCGTTTATTTGTATACCTACGACCTCATTTAAAAGTCGTATCATCAGCACTAAACTTTAGACATGCCACGTCAAAGTTACCAAACGCAAATGTTTCAGCCTTTACACCTTTCATGGGCCAGACGATTTTTTTACTACCAAAACTGTGTGGCTTCGGTCCAAATATACAAAACGTAACGTGCTATATTTCACAGCAATTTCCTACCTTTGCGCCAAATTGAGCTTTATTCCATTGTAATAATTCTGTTGCCAGATTCGTGAGTGTCTCGTTTATGTTGGTCGTGACAGTATTGTTTGGGAAAATGATGGCAATAAAATATAGAGAAAGGCCTTTAGAACTATCCTGTCGGAGCGCTTTCAGGCGTGGAACGTAGAAATAACTTGATTTCTCCCTTTACGATGCGCAGAAAGGCGTGATCAGAGTTGATCGAGCTTAAACTCCTTAATAGGTTGGACCTACAAATTTTATATAAGTATAATATATACTTTTTACGAATTATTTATGAGAAATTCGCTTACTTTAAGAGCTTATAAACGAGGTATTAAAAAGAAAATGAAGCTTTTTTATGACCACAACATTTGTGTTCTTTTTCATGAAAAATTTTTCATGTCACCAACAAAAACAAAACAAAACTTTAATCAATCACCAAAGTTAGATTAATTTTACAAGTAGGTAAAACTTGTCAAAGTTCTTCTTTAAACATCTCTTCAATATCTACGCCGCTTATGTAAATAGGGGTGTTTCCGAACAAAAAAGCCCTTCTATACCGTATAGCTAAAGACAGAGCCATACAAGGTATTAATAAAGAGTTGGGCCGTCCCTTTGTGTACAAAACTCTTCATTAGAGAGATCATAGCATTGTTGTGGAGCGATCCTTTTGTGGACGAATCACGGCTTTTTTCAGCATCGGCTCGGTTTGAGTGACGAGCTCAGAGAGGTGTATCAGATGGGTTGTTCTCAGAGACCTATGTCATAATAACTAGATCGGCGGCTTTTGTTTAGATCTAATATAGTTTACTTCCAAGGACATCTAATAAATATAAGTATACACATGAACAAGTTTTTGCATTTGACGAACAACACTCTTATTCTTTCTAGTGACATTTGTGAACTTTATGTGTTGTTTGTGGATAGTCCGCGCTGAAACATCTGAACGTTTTTTGATGAAATGTATAAAGTTGTTTTGGATCGTGGAATAACAGGACTCGAAACGAACTAATCTTATCATCATGATCATTTACATTTACACCTCATCATTATATGGTAAGTCACATCTATAGGTATAAGAACATAATAATTATTGGTTAGTATTTGAAATCTTGTGACTTAAGACCACGACATAGCGGAGAACTCCTAAACATTATCCGCATGATGTTTGTATTGTCTCGCTGATGGAAAAGTTTTAGTATGGGGCGGGTATACGGCCATATTTCTATCTTAACAGCTATTAGTAAATTTTACCTCATTTGTAATGTTTTTCAACACTGTTAGCTGCAAGAGTTTGCTAAATGTACTTTTAAGAAGACTGCTTAAAATACAAATTATTCGGGCAATATACACACATGAAGAAAAAATAGATAATTTCGTCAGTTATAAATAAAATAAAATAGGGATACCAAAAGGACATCGAATCCAGGCCAAGACAAAACAAAAAAAAAAACTAATTAAACGGACGCCTCCTAGCAACGCCGCTGCATCCGCTCAGAATTTTAATACCGAGAACAAAAACAACAACAAAAAAAAACACTTTAATATAGCTAACACTTCACACTGTCACATAAACAACTCAACACACTTTTAATATAAAATCTCATATTTTACACACGAAAAGCCGGCGTTAAATCACGCACACACGTTGACTGCAAAATCTCGAATAAAAAAATAAATAAAAGAGTAGTAAAATAAAAAAAGGAGTCACAGAAAGTCCTAAATAAAAACGCGAATAAAAACCCTCGTAAGTAAGAAACTTACCGTAAATATGGAGAGAATTCTTCTTTATGGTGTCACAAGGTCGCTATGGGGCGAAAGCAGATTACTGTACGTATTTCATACATGTCAAAGTTAAGTTGTAAGGGAAAAGAATTGTGGGCATAAATTACTGTACAGGTAGTGGAGGGTTGCGTGGCAAGTGCAATTGGATTATTGAAACTTTCAATGGGATACAATAATCCAATTGAATGAAATATGTGTTAATAATATTATGATATTAATCGAATTAACAACAACGGAAACTGCATCACTTTTAAATTGAGTTGCAATACTAGAATATTTTATCAACATACTTTCATAGCACCAACAAAACTAACAGAGTGAAGGAAATAACAAAATTGTAACAATATGCTATGCTACAATTATATCTTAAGTGATCACGCGTGTTATGCTGAAAAACGTATCAATTTAAAACCTGACAGCTGCGGCTTTTTAAAATTTCAGAAAGGCCCATTACAACAGGTTCACAATAAAACATGTGGGCCCGGCGGGCGCAGGGAATAGAAACGTCGCTAAAAAATATGGCGTTACAGGAAAGGAATACAAACACGAATAAAAATAAATGTACAAGAGGCATTCCCGGGTGAGGAAATGAGGAAAACCATATTCTGGTGCCTACCCTCAATACGCTTAGGTAGGGTTGACGCAAGGGTTCAAAAGAACGCGTTTCCCGTCCGGAGGCAGAAGGTTAGTAGATACAAGTTCCTAAAAATTTTATGAATATGTTTGTAGTCAATCTAATTTTCACCCACTATTTTCAATCTATCGCTCCGTTTTGCATATCAAAAGCCTCTATGAAAAGGTGGACTTGAAATCTTCTACCACCACCACCATCACTATTACCACTTTCTTTGGAAACCTTTAAACTAAGTAACTACCGTAGAAACAATCAAATTTTTATCCTACTGTCTTACTGACGTTTATCTACTTAATAACTTCTTGTACGCGACAGCGCTTTCAAATTAACTTGTTTACAAACAATTTTGCTTATTCAAGCATTTCAGTACCTTCGAAATACCTACCTAATCACTCAGATTGAAACAATACAGATTTCGTTTCCGCGTGACTACTTCGAAACACGATCAAGGGGTAAGGAAGGCCTGTCTTTTGTTACATTGTGTTCGCAACAGCTAACAAGGCCTGGGCTATGTAACAGCCTCATACAGCCATGTGTAAACAACAAATTGTTTTCTGTTACCAGCGAGGTTCAGTGTCAAAGTTACTCATCCAGACGTAATGGGATCCGAGTAATTGCGCGTCATGAATGCTGACAGGAGTTCACGGATTGTTTAAATGTTTGTCAAAATGTCGGAAGAAACGTTTTTAAATACTACTGTATTTCAACAATTATATAGCGATTAGCGGTTGAACACAAGACAATACGAATGTTTGTACTTATATATGCAGTAGGTAAATAATCGAACTGTGAAAAGCTCACTGTGTGTGTCTTTTGTCCGTTAGTTGTTACTTTTGCATTTGTTCTACGAGTAGTAATCAGTTTTACTTTTGTTCTGTAGTATACAATAAAGAGTTTAATATGAATTTGAATATTATGCTCTGCAACTTTTGTCACCGTTTGTTCATACTCACAAATATACTGGGCGATATCGTGGGGAACTTGTAAAATTCTAAGCGCAACTTGATCGAAAAAAAGTGTCATGCAAAAGTATCATGGCAAAAAAAAGTATCATGTCAAAGAAAAAACTATCATTTCAAAAAAAGTATCATGTCAAATAAAAAAGTATCATGACAACTATTGCACCCCGGTGATATCACCTGTTCGCTCGACATTGTGGACATACTTGAGTACAACTTACAACTGAAACCTCAACAATGAAGTATGGGGGCGAGCGGCTGCCTCCTGTCAGATTGCGGTGGATTCAGGATTAATAGGGCAGTCTACTGCCTGGCGTATACCACTGCCTGGTTTGTCTTACTGGAATGGTACGTGTGAAGAAAGGGTGGAATATAAATTACTGTATTGTATGACTTCTTGTTAAGTGTTAACGATCATAGATGCCAAGAATAATTGGGAGCTCTACTGTGTCTCTATACTTTAATTTATCTAATATACCCTTTTCTTATAATTGAACTTATCAAGTACCATAAATTTTAAATTTCCTGCTCTACAAGTAGTTCTACCCATCTAATGCCATCGTGTGGTCTTTTCGACATATTATTTACTTGACATGTGATAATGTGAATGTAATACATTGAGAGAATCTTAAAATTGTCAACGTATGCTTTCAATGAAAAGTTTGTTAACAGCATCACCGATAATAATTCAGGATATGATACTCCATTACACATTGTTTTACAAATCCTTGCAAGACTCATCTACTTAGAACGAACCATTGTGTTGTATCCGCGATTTAAACAATAGCCTTCCGAGATTATTGCGAATTTCTGTCTGCCTTGCTGTCATATTTCAACTAGCCTGTTAAAGTTTACCCGCTTCTTACCGGAACGACTCCGGAACGATTTGAGGAAACGCTCTTTGCTATAAATTCATTGTTCGTCTATTGTAAAAGGGAATATCAGCATGGCTGTATTGTAACTCGCTTCGACGACCATTTGCTTTACCTAGCCAAGAACAAATTTGATAGAATAAGTATACCTACCTACTGTCTTTATATTCTCACTTTGGTATCTCGAGTCAAAACTCTGAACCAGCGAATTGTTCAACAACAATCAAAGCGAATAAAATTGTGTAAAAACAAATGTAAACCACAAATCATAACGTCATTGTCTAGAAATGCTCAACTGCAATGTACAGAAATAAAAAATAAAAAAGTCTCACCAAGCCACAGAATAATAGCTCTACCCTGACCAAGCCTTGGAACTTTAAAATGTAATAAACAGTAGGGAGGCGAGTTCCCAGAAAATTGAGTCAAAAGCGCGAGTTACAGGAACCGTGTATACTTGGATGCCACTGAATGCCACTTCAACTGTCTTGCGTTGATCGTTAACGTTTCGTGTAACCTCGTTTGTTTTTCACTGCGGAGGGTCTTGTTATGATATTAGTATCGCTCTGTTGGAATTTAAAGATTTGATTTGAAGTTCCGATCCAGTCCCTTCCGTCCTGATGCGACAAAACACTTAATTAAATAAATATATTACGATGCCTTCACCGTTACCGTTTCTTTGGTTTAGGTCCGAATCGTGGAGTAATAGAAATACGCACAAAACTTATCGAAGTCATTGGTGCGAGCCTAAGGATTGTGTCTAGTAGTGTAAATAGCGTTCCCTTGGTTTCAAGCTATTCATTGTCTCTACAAAAGCTGTATCGAGCGAGACACGAGCATACGCCATTGAATAAGTATCGAACGTGAATCACATCTGTTGCCTTAAGTCGGAAAATCGCTGACGATACGTTTGTGGCAAGATGTCGGTCGTACTGTTGGGATATTACTTTTTGTTTAAGTTGTGCTTTTATTTTCGAGAGGGAGGACCGTTATTTAACTTGTGTGTGAGTTGCTTTGTTGTTCACTAAAAATAAAGAGAGTGAAACAGGAAGATAGTAATAGTTAAAAAAGCGTAATATATGTACTACTGAGTACTTACTGAAACAAATTATAATTTGTAAATAAAAAGTGTGTTGGCTTTCAGTTTAGCTATAAGTTATATCTAAGAGTTTTTGTTTATATAAATAAACATAGCTTCAAAATTGAAACGTAGCGTCAAATTGTATTTTTAAATCTAACTTTAATTAGCGCTACTGCATCCTAACAAATTTCATTTCAAAGATTTCAACACATACATCTCACAAAATAAATTCACTTCCATTACTGTTAAAAAATGCCTCGAGATGTCGAATAAAACTGTTATCATGTCTTGGAAACGAACCCAAACTGAATCAGAGATAAGCTTCCCTCAGATTCCAAGTACGTACTAAACCACAAGTGGTTAGTGACAGAGACGTGGGTCTCACATTTCTAGATCTGTAATGGCTGTGTGTCTCAGCTAAATCTACTACGACGCATCCACTATCAGTATGGACTTTTCAAAGAATGTGTCCAAATAGATAATTAACAAGTCATGATTATGGATTCTGACTAAAATTCCTGTACCTATCTAGATAATCAAGATATATGCGGGCCCGGGTTCTACTAACGCCCAGATCCAGAGCAAATCTTATCTTAATGTATATAAATTACGCGTCACGTTGTTTGTCCGCGATGGACTCCTAAACTACTTAACCGATTTTAACAAATTTGCACACCGTGTGCAGCTTGGTCTAACTTACAAGATAGGATAGCTTACATCTCAATTTATAGTCGCAATAACAAAAACCGTGTCTGCTAGTATAGCTATATAAAAAAAAATACAAAAAGCCAGTTCCGAGATGCTTTGACGCTCAAATGGCGTTACAATATTGATGAAATTCACACACAGATACTTAGTGTACATTACTAACTAACATACGCTAAGTAGTTTTATTCTGCAAAATCCCTTAGGCAAATGAGTGCAGCCCTAGGGAGCAGCAACTGCTGGGTACACAATTACACATACTGTTTCCCTTGGAGCTCTAGGTGCCCGGATGTGGTTGGGTTGACTCATCGTATTTTGGATGTGTTTTATGTACCCACATTTAGTCTGTGAGTTGTGAATGCTGTCCGAGTAGTAAGTAGTACGAGAAGAAGGGGTGGCGTACAGTCGCCTACAAAAATAGATGAACCTTTAATGTTATTAAAATTTATTTTACAATTTCATGCTTTTTTTTTAGGATATTTTGTTTTAGTTTGTGTAAATCGGGTTTAAGACGTGTTCTTCGACTTTTGTAGGTGATTGTAATAGTTCAGAGGAAGTTGGTGTTTACTATTGGTTATATATCGGTTTTTAGGAGTTTTAAATTTTATAGTTTTCATATAAAAGGGCCAACATAATATGGCCTTATTGCGGGTAAGTCCAAATAAAAGTACGATGTTACCAAGTACTTACGTACTTCATTATAAATATTTATAAATAATAATAATAATATAAATGTTAACCTTCGCAGGTGTGAGGCAAACAAAATTGACAATAATTGACGAGCCTGTAAAATACAACCCTCAAATTAGGTAGCACCTACACGGTTACATATTACGCAGGCACAGCAGCCTTATCAGCTAGCAAATAACGTTTTGCGGTGAGCACCTATGTTTTCAGCAAACACTGCATGCGTAATGCGAATGCAAATGCGCTACGCCCCGCGATAGTGTGGAGGCGGCTTAAGTGGTGCCTCTGGTTTAGTTGGTGACAATTTTGTTAGATCGTAGAGTCGGGAAAACATTTACAGACCTCTGTGACTTTTAATTACGTTCGTTACTGCGAAGAAAATGTTCGTGCGATGGTAAGCCACGCTTGCCCTTAACGATTGAAGTTACATACATAGATAGTTAAGCACCTACAGGGTCAAAGTAAGAAGCAATATTGGATGAGAGAATGAGACGCGTAAAATTTAGTTGACCGAGCGAAGTGAGCGAAGGGCTCCATTTAAGAGTGGGCGGTTTTGCTTTTGTCTGTATGTTTGTATGTTGATTCTGGGCAGGTCCATTTATGAAGAGATTTTTAAGAGATTTGGTAAACAGGTTTAACGCTTTTTTTTACCGTGAGCTATTTTCGATAGGCGAAAGCAGGGACAAAATATTTCACTATGGTGAAGTTCCCCTCTGATCGAGAAGATTAGGTACTGTTCACAGAACCATTAGTTAAAATTTTAGGCTATCCGCACAGACGTCGTAATATTGATATACCAAGATAGGCAAATTCTAATACATCGATGCGACAATACAACCCGCACACACAATTATATTATTTATGATTGTCAATATTCACATTATGGCCAGCCATATTGTGTATCTGTGGGTAGGCTAATCGTATTGCTCCTTCATCAGACAGTTCGAAGCGAATTCCCGCTGTTTCTACGTGCCCGTCGATATTAATATATTCGTGCGCTTAGAGGGGTGGTAATCTTGATTAAGCAGTCAGATAATCACAACAAATCGGGGGTTAAAGTGTAACAACTGGGCGTTTTGTTTGTTTGTAGCCTATTGTTACCTAACGGCTGTTTGTATCTACTGCACGCTTATTGTTCTCATGAGAGGTATTTTTAATTTCACATGGATTCCGTCGGTACCGAATCGTTGTAAGATATTTGAATATGAATTTATTATAAATACAATGTTTGGGAAATATTTTTAATTCCATGTGGCTTTAGATTTTTTTTGGTGTTAAAGTAAGTTGTGAGGCATTTATTTTTCAAGAACAGTTTAGATCCGGTTTGAAAGAAAATGACAGTCTTTCGAACCATTTTAGTAAAAGAAATACGATCACAAAAGAAAAAAGTTAAACACGTTTAATTTGAATCAAAATCAATTCACGTAGGTACCTTGTATTCGATTTTCTCTCTACAGGATATATCCTTCCTTAGAAATATATCCCGCCTGCACTACTGTATTGTTTATTCTGTGTTTCTGCAGCACCAAACATTACAGATTCATTAAGTTGTGCTTGTGGTGTCGACTCAATAATGCAATGTTCGCGTCGCGACACGAATTTAGGCGCCTCACTGACGGCGCGCTTGTCGACTCGACAGTAACTGTGGTGTGTCAACTATTGGAGTTGCGAAACGGACTGTTTAAATATTGTGACGTTTTATTGGCATACTCAGTTACTCACAGCAACCTAACGTAACAAGTTAAAAGTTGTGAATTAGCAAAAATATTATCGAATCATATTAATTCAATGGGGGTTTGGTTAGTAGGGGAAGGTGTTTTGACTTAGGCATATTGGGGGTGGGTTTTTGATAAATATGGGTGTTTTTAGGAGATTTTTGGGGTTTTCTTATTAAAAAATATTACGTCAACTGTTGTCTGTCTTCAGACACATTTCCGGCGGAATGAAAGCTACAAAGTTTACGTCATCGTTTTTTTCGATGCCAATATCGAAAATTGTTTGTATCATTTATTTTTACTATCGATACGCGACACAATTTAGGGAGCACTAGATGCCGCGACTCGTCTCACACCGCCGACTGTTTGTCAACATTGCCACAGGCGACAATGTGCGCTAATGGTAATGCAAATTTGTTGTCTTTGCCGCACGACGCGACACCATTGGAATCGTGACAATGTCACAGAAATAAAATGTAGTTCGCATTTGGGATTTTGGGATCAGAGAGCTCACTGTATTTTCACGTGACCGTTGCTGTGGAAAACAAAAACATTAGTGCATATTTTTGGCATAATACGAGTATATGGGGATATGCCAGTTCAATACGCTGCTAACAAGAAATAAAACCAGAATTCAAGTGGCGAGTGACTAGATTTAATCCTACATGAGCTAAGGGAATACACGATAGAACCCACAATGTAAGACAAAAACAATTATAAAGAAAGACAGATTATGAACCTTGAAACAATGGTGTCGCCGCCAAGTCTCCATAATATTATATAATTATCATTTTAATTCAAAGCAACAATTATGTTAACGTTTCGCTATAAATTTGTAAGCAGACCTAAAATTCAGTTCACTGACCGACAGTGTCGATACAAATTGCAATGTTTCGCAAAAACAATTTTATTTATAATACCTCTCACTCAAAGAGTGTGCATATTTGTAAAAGCCATTGCACCACACTCCGCTTTTTTAATCACCGCCGCGTAAAACAATTTTTACTGTTAGTTTCAACGGTATTGCTTTGTATGTGTGTAGAATGAATACCCCTGAACTACATTTGTGTGCGGGCAACACCATAATGCAACTTACACGGGCGAGCCTCTGAAATGATTGAAGGGCATCCATCTATCTACTGTGAAAATAATGCTTTAGTGACATGTCGGTTAGATTCACGTTGGAAATATTTTTTCTAAATCAAACAAAGCCAAACCAAGAAAACATTCCGCTTTGAATAAATGCTTGCTCCTAAGTTGTAACAAGCTAGAGTCATAAGATGGGGAAAAATGTCAATATAGTATTAATAGGATTTTTTATAACGCCAGCAAACGCTATTTAGCAACTTTGGAGGCCTCGGTATCGACTATGAATTTTAAGCTCGCTTGTAAACCACTCCCCCAAGAAAAAACTCCCGAGTTAAAAGTAAAACTTTAAAAATAAACGCCCTCCGAGCACCGCGAGCGCCTCATTACGCCGTAATGACTCAGATGAGAGATAAAACTCACGGCAGAGCAGTGTACGCAGTCTGCCGCTGACTGTACAATGTACGTGCAACACTATCGGTGCCCTATAGCCTTACCCTGTACCCGCATTCAGGTTTCCTGGATCAAAAAGTAGTATAAATATATTTACGTAATTTCAAATATCTCTGCTTGCACAAAAACAATCGTTACGCCAATCAAACTTCACAGATTTAAATCATAGCCGTGTGTACAATAATGGTACTATAATAAACAAAATGAAGACGGATAATCGCATTATATCACCCAATATACTTAACCACGCACTTATCCACCCCACAATTATATTTACCAAACAAAGTTTATCCCTATTAGCGTCAGTCGACCTAATTCCGTGATAAAGGAGAAGTTACACTAGCGTGCATCCGACGTGGGCGTGAACTAAATGCAGTTACGCGGTTATAATACCTCAATGTGCTCGGTTTCACACAATATACCGATACATTATTATACTTAATATATTATTTTAACAAAAACAGACACTTAGATTGACTTATCAGACACTTACTCCCAATTTCTGAAACGTCAGTCAACGTTGACAACAGATTAATTCTATTGCCATCCTTGTCATTTGTTTAGTGTTCGATAGAGACAATGATAGTTTTAATCTACTGTCAAAGCCAACTAGGGTTCTAGAAACCGGGGGTTAGACTGATTTTTCTTGTAGGAATAATGCGATAGTTGCAACACACTGAATGAAATAGCGGGATCGTTGTGTACTTTTTAGTAAAAGCCTATAGAAATAAGATATAAGTAATATTCTTCGTATAATTTCATTTATAAAACAACATTAATGATTGTTGGTACGTAAATGACGCGACTGTTAGCATGGCGCTTCCAAAAACGGTGGCGTGGCTTGAGCTAGTGTGAAAGGGCTCTTACAAACTTACGAACCCTAATGTCGTGTTACCGAGTAATTAATATTGAGCAAGAGACTATTTATTTCATTATTTCCTTACTCGCATTCGCTTCGAGTTAGAAGTTTGTTGGTGACGGGCGGATAGTCGAGATGAGTTCGAGTTTCGCTTCAAACTTATCACTGGGTGTGTCTTCTACCGAAATAAGTAACAAATCCCAAGTTAGTAGCGCGACTGTCAAAGTTTTGTTAGTAAGAATAAGTATTGTAGTATCGACGAATAATAATGATACATTTGAGTGGTTATTATGAAAGTGGAAAAAAAACCTAGGAAATACAAAAGAGTCTCCGTTCCATTGCTATAATTCAGGGTTTTTCTTTGTGTAAAAAAGTTACTTATACCGATGACGTAAGATCTCATTTAAAAAGGTGGTCACAAGATTATGAAACCAACATCACAAATTTTCACCATCTCCTATGTAGAGCGAAACGCATAATAGAAAACATTGTGTCTCCAAGTAGTAGGTACCATTCGCACCGCGTTAGTTATAACAGCTGTAATTTCTATTTATGGTATTACTAGCTGATACCCGCAACTTCGTTCGCATTTTTATATAAATAATGTAAACTGTTTAGAAAATCAATTGATGTCGCGGGGAACAGTTATAGGTAAGAATATATCTCTCTCTTTTTCTCTCCCTTTTCCTCTATCTTTCTCCCTCTCTAGCTCTTTTTCTATCTTTCTCCCTCTTTCGCTCTTTCTATCTATCTTCCTCTACCTCCATCTCTTTCCCTCTCCCTATATCTCTATACCTTTCCCTATCTTTCTATCATTAATATCCCTCTCCACTCTCACCTCTATTTCTATATATTTCGCACTCAATCTCTCTCACCTATTTCCCCCCACTCTCCCCTCCTTCTAGCCTAACTCTCCCCTCTTTCACTCCCACTCTCCACTCTTTCTCCCCCCACTCCCCTCCTTCTAGCCCAACTCTCCCCTCTTTCTCCCCCGCTCTCCCCTCTTTCTCCCCCCACTATACACTCATTCTCCACGCTCTCCCCTCTCTATCACCCCACTCTACCCTTTTTCTCACCCTACTCTCCCCTCTTTCTCCCCCCAGTCTATCCTCATTCTCCCCTCTACCCTCATACCCCACTCTCCCCTCTCTATCTCCCCACTCTACCCTTTTTCTCACCCCAGTCTCCCCTCTTTCTCCCCACTCTACTCTCTTTCCCACCCCACTCTCCCCTCTTTCTCCCCCCACTCCCCTCTTCCCCCCACTCTTCCCTCTTTCTCCCCCACCCTCCCCTCTTTCTCCCCCCACTATACTCTCATTCTCCACGCTCTCCCCTCTCTATCTCCCCACTCTACCCTTTTTCTCACCCCACTCTCCTCTCTTTCTCCCCCCACTCTATCCTCATTCTCCCCTCTACAATCATACCCCACTCTCCCCTCTCTATCTCCCCACTCTACCCTTTTACTCACCCCAGTCTCCCCTCTTTCTCCCCCCACTCTCTCCTCCTTCTCCCCCCACTCTCCCCTCTTTCTCCCCCACTCTCCCCTCTTTCTCCCCCCACTCTCCCCTCTTTCTCCCCCACTCTCCCCTCTTTCTCCCCCCACTCTCCCCTCTTTGTCCCCCCACTCTCCCCTCTTTCTCCCCCCACTCTCCCCTCTTTCTCCCCCCACTCTCCCCTCTTTCTCCCCCCACTCTCCCCTCTTTCTCCCCCCACTCTCCCCTCTTTCTCACCCCACTCTCCCCTCTTTCTCCCCCCACTCCCCCCTCTTTATCCCCCACTCTCCCCTCTCTTTCTCCCCACTCTACTCTCTTTCTCACCCCACTCTCCCCTCTTTCTCCCCCCCTCTAACCTTTTTCTCACCCCACTCTCCCCTCTTTTTCCCCCCACTCTCCCCTCTTTCTCCCCCCTCTTTCCGCTTTCTCCCCCCACTCTCCCCTCTTTTTCCCCCCACTCTAACCTTTTTCTCACCCCACGCTCCCCTCTTTTTCCCCCCACTCTGTCCGCTTTCTCCCCCCACTCTCCCCTCTTTCTTCCCGCTCTCCCCTCTCTTTCTCCCCACTCAACCCTCTTCTCCCCTCGCTCTACCATCTACTCCCCCTTTCCCCCCACTCTCCCCTTTCCCCCACTTTCCCCCTTTCTCCCCCTCCTCCCATCGCACTCTCCCCCCTTAATTACTTTCCAATTTAAATTACGATCCGTTTAGCCGTTTATTGTGGTCTGTAGGGGATGCATCTAAAAAATACCTCATAATTTCAACCCCCTTGCTTTTCCCCCTTTAGGGATGATTTTGCAAAAAAGCTGAAACCCGTATTTATTTATTTCTTACCAAAAGCCTAAATAAGAATTTTCAGATCCCTAACTTGAGGAATTATGGATTCCCCATACAAACTTTCAACCCCTATTTCATCCCCTTCGAGATTATTTTTTGAGACAAAAGATAGCCTATGTCCGTCTCATAGGTCCAATCTACCCCTATACCAAATTTCATCGAAATCGGTTCAGCCGTTTAGCCGTGAAAAGGTAACAAACAAACAAACAGATATACAGACAGATAAACAGATAAACAGAGTTACTTTCAGATTTATAATAATAGTATGGATATTTCACTCAGATAATATTATGTGCATCAGATTTGATGGTAAATATAACTAACTGTATTGAAACTCATTTAAACGCCAAGTTTCCAAAGTTCAACTGTAAAAGTTGAACTTACTCTTACAGGGTGTGCATGTTCCAAGTGACAACGGAAGCAAAAATTAACTACATAAATTGCTGTTTGTGATTTATGTGTGTTTGTTGTTGTACCTACTCAATAAATTCCAATACACCTGAGGGTAAACGCTGTTAAACCAACATATTTTGGGTGAAATTAACTCTAGATACTTAGTACAGTTATGAATAAATCGGCGGAATCTATATATCGTACATATAAATAAAATTGAAATTTTGTACTTATTTATTTTTTCAAAACTCCCAGGAAGTAAAGATTCCACCACTTTACTGAATCGTGACTGACTGACTGTAATGTAAATTGACTTGACTACTTGATCACGAGGATTGCTATAATACTATGAATTTCCTATTTGTGAGAAAGTATAAAATATTTGAAATATTTGTATACTTGACACTGGCTAAATGCACAAACCGTGCATTAAAATTGAAAACTGTTTTGCTTTATAGAAGCAAAGGGTGAACAAATTAAATGGCAAAGAGTTGATGACCCGCAAAAGTGTAGATTTATGCGATAACTTTAATGAACCGAAAAATCCGAACTTTTGTCTGCGCTAAACAAACGACTGTCTAGATAAAATTGGGCATCTTAATGAAGCACAGAAGGGGGTGAAGAATAAAAATAATTAAAATTTCCATCAAGCGAGAAGGCTTAGCGCTTTCGAGTGAACGTTTTGCCCATTGTCGAGACTTTTTCAAAGATTAATAACGGTGGACACAAAGATGGAGACATTAAAAACCTTTTCAGGAGAAAGGCATGAAAGTACAACCGGAGATAAAATGAGCAAAGAGTTATATGCCGCCAAGAAATTAACGAGTTCTAACTTTTTCTGAAAGCTCTTTCATGCTGGCTTAGAGATACTGAAAAAGTCACACGGTACAAAGGTAACTTGGACCATGACAAATGTTAAGTTTGAAATTCAAAAGTTACCTGAATATAATTTTAGTTTACTGCAGTCGTTTTCACTACTTCATCCTTACTCGGAGATGTAATAATCTACCTAAACACAAAGACAAGTAGGTGCTTGGGAGTTTTTAGCTTTTCTTTCAGAAAAAAACATGTTTTTTAAACATTCAGTAAGATTATAATCTCAACTCGATACCAGCATCTGAATCGTCGAGAAAGAATTTATAAGCTTTTCAAAACGGAAAAAACCCGAAGACTTTACCAAAATAAAAGCGAAGCTATACACGGTGAGATAATTATATACGCACCTGCGATCTCCTTTCATTCCATGAATACAAAGAGGTGTATCTGATGGAGGATTTACATCAGTTTACGCGGGAAAGACATTTTTAAACGTAGAACACGTGATTGTAAATCGAATCCCATTTCTCAACTGTCCCGAAGATAGATGGATGAAACGCTTTGAAGAGTCAATCAGTTCTGTTATGTGGATTATGTTTCGGAACGTGTCGCTTTAAACTGAAATTGTGTCATCAATTTTGTAAAATGGAGCGTTAAAATAAATATAAAAAAACAGTCTTGAAATGCGCTTTGTCATTCAAAATACATTTTATAAAGGCCATTTTTAAAACTTGAGGTATTTTATTAAGAACTGCGAGGTTTGTTTTACAATTGTCACTAGTAAGCTTTAAAATAAAAAGGAAATATCATTTGACTAAGTACTTATTATTGCCATACTTAATCCATTATGTTACAGAGTCCTATATCCTAAATAGAATACTACTAAATAGAATGAGAGATAAAAAAATGAGAGACAGGGTGACGCGAAAAGCCTAATACAAAATTCATAGACAAAGCTATAAAATTCAAACAGCACCTTGGAACATTTTTCAATTAAAACCTCCCAAAAATATTCCATTTTACGTCTGGTGTCCCATTTTAAGTACACCATTCCGAGATATAGATGACAAGCGCGAGGGGAAGCCAGTCATTTACATAATGTAATCAAGCGGGCCAAACCGATGATTTGAAACGCACTTTGCCCTACTCAGGGGTAAAGGGGAAGGATAAGAAACAGTAAGGGCACCCCTCCTAACTCCTAAGAAAGCCAAACAGACGCACGCCCCAAGAAAGAAAAAATCAAAACAGAGTAAACGTTCCATAAAATCTTTGATACGATAGTTAGTAAATCGTGTTTGGTTTTGCTTTAAAATGTCAAGGGATGAAATAAAAACACATTTTAGAGCTTTTCATATTTTTAAGCTAATTCATGCGCTAACGTTATTTAAATCATGTTATTCTTACTTGATATTTTTATTTAATTTATCTACTTTTTGTTTGATTATTTTCATGTTATAGCCACAAATACAAGATTAGGGGAAGATACTTGAAAATCTGATAATTTAGCAACTTTTCTAATCATTATTTGCCTGTCTCTAGTGCCTTTACTTCCGTACTGTTGTAGACGCGAATCTTGAAAATCTAATTTAGTTAAAAAGTTCCACTTCTGCGAGGAATCGATCCTTGTGCAGCTCTGGTTTGTTGATGAAATGATTGGCGGTACAAGAAGTAATTGCATAAGTTATTCAAATATTCAAAAGGAATTCTAACTGTATCGCCCTAAAGTTCAAATTTAATAGGATAAATATTACAGTAAACAGAGTTCTCCACTTAACAAATGCTGCATAAAAATTAGAAAATTGCATTGCATTTACTTAAAACAGTAATAAAACAATGCTGTATTATAAAATACAAACTGTTTATTACAAATTTTGTTGTAAACTGTCTCTTATAATTATTTTTGTTTATATTATGTGTTAAAATCTAGATAATAAATAGGCCGATACGACAGCATTTCTAAGCTAGAAGATACATAACCAGCAAGAGCGCGATGATCGAAAATTGTAATCGGACACTTGGAAGCTCTTATCTCACCTACTGTAGGTACATCTACTACATCTCTACACCTGCTTTTCCTTAAACAGCTATCTGTAAAGTCGTTTCGTCACCCCCGTATCGGAACATTGTAAGATTAGCGTGAAGAAGCATGTTTCTATTTAAAATTCTCATTTTCCTTCATCGATTCTCTCTTCTCGCAGCTGCGCTTGACAACCAATAGCGCTTTAAATATACGTATCTATAAAATAAAGCGCTGGAAGTATTAAAATGGTACATTGCTGTAAAATCTCACTGAGTTTATTGGAATTGAAAACGTTTTGTCTGAGATCGATGCTTTGTCGTCGATGTGCTTTGCTTTCGGTACGGTTTCTTTGTGTTTGAAGAAAATGTATCAAGTTTTGAGTATGAAGTAGAGTTAGCGTTTAACTAGGCATATTTAGGATTGATAGATAACCAAATATCCAAATAGTTATTAAGATGCTACACCTAGCACAGATACAAATATATCTGTGTACGTTGTACAATGTACATACACATGTGAAGGTATCTTTGTCAACATTTTCGAGAAAATCTGAAAGTTTCCCAACTCAAGAATACGTTCCTTTACGCTAACTTTGTTCGGGAAATTTGTAGAAAAAAATTGGCTGAAACTGCCGAATAACTCGACGCGGAGCGCTCGGGGCGCATTTTAACGAACCGTGTTTAGGACGTAGACACACATACAAATTAGAGAAAACGAAAAACGGGCAGTAATTAAATGATAACTATGACATTTAGACGGGACGTCGACGTCCCAGCCAGGTAAAACACCGCGTAATAAATACTTTAGTTCTCGTGTAGGTACTCAGTAACGAAACTGATAAAATTATAAACTTTGTACACGATTATTGCACATTGTATAAGCCACGATCTGTAAGGCGATTCTGTACAAAACTCACTTACGTGGCAGCGCTGAATCCGCGCTGCGGTTCGTCAGTGTCAGATTGTACTGTATCTGTGGTACACTACATATTACCGAATAGTTACTTCCCAACCTATACCTACTAATGATTAATATAAAAGTGAAACTTTCCTTCAAGTGTACCAGTGTGACCACCGCCTAACGTCAGACGTGCGGCGTACTATTGGGCGGCATTCATGAATGCTAATTCTCGCTGCGTAGTGGCAAAGTTGTGGCTTAATCCTGCCGAATGGTAAATAGGCTTTTGGTGTAATGCGACAATCGTTTGGGAATTCAGAATTTAGTTAATAATCGTAATCTATAGGTAAGTACATATTATACAAATAAAAAAAAACTCTAAATTAAATATAATTTTAGGCGGTATGTCTGTGTGTATTTGTAGCGTATCCAGTATTAAAAATATCATTGCGATCTTTGTTTCTTCCTTCTCTTTGATCGCACCCTTTCAAAGCAACGATAAATGGAATTTTCATCAGAAAAGATATCTTCTGTCCAAACGCTTCGAGTTATGAAGTCGCCCGACGAGGGTCATACGTGATTCAATCTCACCATGATTGATCTTTCGTCCACCAACGTTGGACACGGATGCAATTTTTTACGGGGCCTGCTTTAGCCGAATTACCCTGCTTTGAGATCTGATTTACTATGGACAAACAACCGTTTGGCGGCTCGTTTGGCGTAGTGGCTGAGCAATTGGACTGCGCTAGGGGTTGCGGGTTCGATTCCCGCCTAAGACAAATATTTGTGCAATCCACAAATATTTGTTTCTGGTCTGGGTGTGATGTGCATGTGAAATTATAATATGTCTGTAAGCGGTACCCACGATACAGGAGCAATATTAGTGTGGGGCTTAAACCTTTAAAAATAAAAACCATTTCGCTCTCTTCTAAGTTGTCAAAACAACATGCCAGTTGCCACACATAAATAATTATACTTTGGCTTTGAATTCAGGGTCTCCTACTACTTCGGAAACTAGGTTGCGAAGCTAGAGTTGTGGTTTTGTTCCTCTAACTGAACTCCCGGCAAATGTTTGAGTAGGTTTGATCCTCAAATATTAGCTCCAAGTTTCGGCAGCGGTGGTCCATTGGCTGCTATAGTCACGGCAATCAAGGATTAGATCAAAATATCAATAGCCAATTTTTTAAAATTAAAAACAAAAACTAGCTCATACTACATGGTACACGCTTCAATCGAAGCTTGTAATGTATGGGTGCTCAGATAAAATACATGTGTTGTGGGTATAAACATGAATTTATTCAAATCGCGAAAGTGTAACATATTTTACTGTAAACTATACCCTAGGTAATCTTCAAAGCAATAAAGATGTATTCTTATAAATCAAGTGATTTTACTAGTTATTTGTTATGTAACTTACTACACTGTAACCTACTGAAAATGGCCACCGCAGACATTTGCAACACAGATTGCTCTGTGAAGTATTTGAGTGAACCAGTCTTCAGTTTTCGTTTGAAAATCAGCATCTATCATTTTGCAATTCAGCTGAATGATCTGATGGAAAATATTCTACATATAGCAGAAAATTGCAAGAAATGACTGTGTAAATAGAACATTCGAAAAGCTTATCTCGAAGAAGGTTTAAGTTGTTTATGTAAGACACAGGTGTGCCAGTACCAAGCAATCGTCCGACCAATTCTTCCAAAATCCAATATACCAAATCGGATAGCCCCCAGCTAATGGCTCATCCAAACGATCAGGTGTTGCTCGCATCACCCGCGCAACACATCGGAACAAATGGACAGACGTGAGCGGACTGCGAACGGTGACCCAAATAAGGTGCACGACTTGGAAGCCTTGGAAGTCCCGTAAAAAGGGAGCGCAAGTTTCGTAAACATCAGTAAGAAAGTTGGGTAATTTTTTGTTATTTCATTTGGGAACGACGCGGATTACGAAGCTTTCTGTTTGGAAATAGGTACTCGAGGGTAAGTACTAAAACGGTACCTACCTACCTAATAAATGATAATGTTGTTAAAAAATTGTAACGAATGATTCCATTCTGACACTTTGTCAAAACCAATTCAAATAAGACACCTTCATTCATGTATCTTCAGGATTTCGGTAACGGACAGCCTCAGAGAACCCACGACCATTGATAAATTAACTTTGACAACAACATACTTAGTACGCGTCAACGCGCGCTTTGTATGAACATCTTTCGTTCATAAACGCGCCGGTACAGGATCTTCATACAAAGCACAGCACGTTAACGCGTACTCTGTTGAGCGCGTAAAGTGGCCGTAAAAACTCACACTCAGGGCACACAACACAAAACAGTTTTATCCCATTTAAAACTATCATGATAGGTGGTACATACACGATCAATTTTCTAGAAGGTCTATAGGTAATGGAATTAATCCATATTGTAGAGGCTCAATATTTTGTCACAGTGCTATCACTGTGAAAATTGAACAGACAATGTTTATAATGACTTTGGCGGCGATATCCGTAGGTATCGATTGCAATTCCGCTCAGCTCCGGAATAGCGGAACGTTTCCGGATACGAATACGAAATGCGGATATTGCGGTGCCCTTCGTATACCTAATAGGGTTGTCACGTTGACAGAAAAATTAAGCTTAAAAACATGAAGAAGGCTTACAGTCAGTAGGGAAGTTAGCGCTAAGATACAACAGTAAAATTTCGTAAATAAAACTGAATAGTCCTTCTAAGTACGTAAATCCCTTCCCATTTTACCCTACAAAATTTCTCGGCGTAATTTCAAAAAAAATATACGTCTGTGTCAAACATGATTGTTAAAATTCACTAAAATATCTCACAAAAGTTGAGACGCGAGTCGCAAGCCTCTAAACTAAAACATAAAAAATCGTCTGATTCTTAGTTCGTATAAAATTGTTGTTGCAAAGGGCACTTGCATCCAACGATGGTCGTTGAAATTGCAATTTAGGAGGGTCCTCTCATTCGACAGCCCTACTTCTGCGGCCCAGCGGAGCGCGCGCGCCGCACGGACCAAATATATCCGTATTCGGACGGACTTAGATAAATAATATAAGATAGAACAATCGAAGTTATAAGTATCTATGAGTTTGTATATTTGTTGAGCAAGAAATTACTTTAGGAATTACATTATCACATGGGTTTTATTTAAAATGGGATTTAGTGTAACAGTAGGTAATGATAACAGTTATTCCAGGAATGTACCGCGATTCCGACGCGTAATAGGATGGCGTGCGTAAAACTTCGTAGTGTAAGTAGGGGTTGGAGGAGCCAATTGCAAACCGTGAAGTTTCAGGTTTAATTCCTGCACAGGGCAATTCCTATTTGTTAACCACACCCACTCCTCAAAGTTTGCGGGCTTGTGGGGCCACGATTTTCGTTGATTGTTCCTTACTTCCCAGTTCAGAGGGAGTCCACCTTCCTTTTACTTCGTACTGCTCCGTCGAAAAGTGCACTTCTTCGCACCACAGTACTTCGGTACTTCCAATACTTTCCCATAATTACTAATAAACTTCTCGAAGTACGATCGTCACGTTCCACAAATTCAAATAGCTCGCGCAAAAAGCACCATGGCCAAAGAAGAAAGAAAAAAAGATCACTTCCTAATGTCAAGACAATTATTTAAAGTAGTGAAGGGTTACACTAAACATTTCACCGAAAGTTCCAAAATAGAACACTCCCCAATTTACGAACTGGATAATTATAATGACGTGAAAGCTATCGACTATTTTGGGCACTTAAATTGAACATGACATAAAAGCTATACACTATTTCGAGCAGTTCAAAACATTATGTGCATGAATGGAGACATAAACTACCGTTATTTTGGTGCACGTGTTTAATTTGTGGTTGCCGGTGGTAGGTTAATTAATAGATTCTAATTTATTATAATATATGACACGGACGTTGAAGAGTTAAATTTAAATATATTATGCGTGGCTTTTCCAGTTTGTAGTCAACACTGAAAATTATGACAGTTATTTTTTTATTCACCACTGTATTGCTCAGTTTGTGGAGATATAGTACCTACTGGTTTATGCTTACATTATTGTTTCATTATTATTTATTATAATTATTACTTCTCATGTATTATTTTGAAGTGGCTGTAAGCGCATCTATACATTTTCTATTCATATAGCCGATTTTTTTCATGGATTAGTTTACAATATCTTCAACCTCCTACTTGGGAGTGACCCACCAGCCTCAGAACATTAAGTTACAAGGCACAGTTACCACAACAAACGTACGCTTAACATGCAGGTCTCACACTCCTCGGGCCATCCATCACACCATGTCATATACCTGATGCAAATGACGACATTTTTCCTCAAAACTCCAATTTTGAGACGCACAACACAAGACACGCCGCCGGGTCCACTCGCGCTGTGAATATGAATGAGGTAACTTACACTCATATTTGATGGTATACCACAATTGTAGATACATCTGCGGAAGTGTACATTTTATCTTGAATATGAACGAGCGACGCGTTGAGAAACAAAAATAGGAGGTGGGATAGAATTTGTTGCGTTACTAAAAATGCAATAGTAGAGTTAGCACTAATCGTGATCTTGATAAATTACAAATATAATACGTAACAAAGGGATTATTTTACCCGAGTGCTTAATTTAAGTTCGACATACAATCGGCCTAATGAACATTAGTACTAAAGAATGTCTGTGCGATAAACGGTACTGTTAGTGTAAGTTGTATTTTTTAATATTATAAATAAATTATTCACTCTACCCTCGTGTTGTACCAACTAACAGTCAACATACTCTTTTGTACCGCCGCTTGTGTTCATAGTACAATAGTATTAGTAACGATCTTGACATTTAACTACAATGCATTAGCCAAAACTATCAAACTTTTTTGTATTCCAATTTGAAATTATAAACAACTATCTTCAAGTATCATAGAACTACTCTTATAAAATTCTCATACTCTTAGGTAATGTACCTATATTTTATAAACTTAGCTACTATACAGTTTGCAAGAACTAATCGATCCCAAACCCTTACATTTGCATCAGGTACTTAAACTCTGCGGACCTTCAAAACTTGCATCATAATAGTAAAATACTAAAAGTTCCCGAACTGCACTTTAAATCAAACAACACCCCCACGCCCCCTCCCCCTTCTGCCCTTCCCCGGCACCTATAACTCACCCCCTTCGATAATCGCGCCATAACTCACACTAGTGCACCTCTAGGCTAATATTAAATCGATGTAATGCGGTGATCAGTTTTAAAATATTTTATGGCGGTAGGTTAAGGTTAAAATATTATGTGGTGAGACGAGACGTTATCCTCATGCAGATTTATAGGCGGGCTATATTGCAATTTATGGGCGTGTGAGTGACATTAGCGGAAAAGTGGAAAATAAAATTCGACAAGATTTACAGCTACTCGTAGGTATTGAGCTTAGATGTTTTTAAAAGTACCGAAAACCTTCCAGAGGACTCGATCTCTAAGTTGGTCATAGTCAAAGTTATATTGATCTCAATAAACACTCTCACGCTAATAAACATAAATAACATAGAACAGCTGGACAACCTAGAGTCTTCTTTAGATTTTTCAGCTGCTTTGCATATAGGTATTATTTTATTGTGGAATCTAAAAAGCTGATGTTGTCCACCAGTACGATAGAGTAAATGGGTCTTATGAAGTAAAAACAAAAGCCCCCTAGATATGCTAAAAGAAAACGATCCCTCCACTGATTCTAGAAAAAAGACCGTCTCACTACTCATGGCATCGTCATATAGCCTAGATTCTAGATGGATAAACTTACCATAACGTTTCAATCAGTCACAACCTTTAAAACAATGAGAAGAAGAAGAAAGATTGCACCGAGTAAACTCCAAAAATCTTAAGCAAAAGACCAAGACTTGAGTTTGTCCCTCAAGACGTTTCTAAAAATAAACCCGCCGTAAGCAAGTTACCAGCAGACTAGACGAACTCAGACGAATACGTGGCGACGTGTGTCGGGGGACCAAGTTCACAGCAAAACGCATTATGTGGTGTCTTCCCAATGGTATTCTGACTGGTAGTTGCATTGATTATTATACATACTTCACTATGATGTTGCATTGCCTGCCTTGCGTGCACGCCAGTCTAAGAAATTATCCATTCTGGCTCTTCAATACCACTCTCTTTCGTTACAAGTGATAGAAGAGTTGACGAGTTAATCCGATTTCCGTTTCTGACTGTGACTAGATTTATTATTCTGATATATTACAAGGTTTAATGTTTTGGATAGTTCAAAATGAGTCGGCAGTTTTCGATTATTATATGTACTATACTAATAATATACATTATGATACATATTATACTATGGCCAATTTAAATGAGCATTTTAAATGAATTAGCAATTTCCATGAATGAATGAATGTAACACGAATTTCGGATGAAAATCACGCGAGCATGAGCTTAACAATAAGGACTATTGTAATAGTTAATTTAAATTTTAAATAACTGCATGATTATTCCACAATAATTGTATGGATATACTTTTGTTCAAATTCGAATTGGTTTTACAGTCTGAATCCAGGGCTTCTCATAGATAGAGAACTCATCATATTATGCTGCATCAGTTAGAAAAATGATGAATGTAAGTGATTTTATTTCGTAGGACGTTAAAGCGAACGTTTTTTCAACTAGGCCATCAGCGCGTAGACGTCTATTTATACTCGTATCGAAAGTAAACCAGAATATCCACAAAGCCAACAAAATCGCCATAAGCCATCACTAACAACTCCATTATTAACAATTTCAATGAAAAACCCATCGCCAGCCCAGCGCGTAATAACTCATTACTAAAATTACAATTTGTCGATGGCGGCTTCATAGCGTAGGGAATTTAATCATTTTCGCATTGGAACCTGACCGGCGTGAAAACTATAATAAATTCTGCAAACATTTCCAATTAGTAAGGCATTTTTAGTGGGAGATATTGAGGGGTATGTGAGGGGGGAACTACTCTGAATTCTGAAGCATTGCCGTTATTTATAACTGCAATAAAAATATATTTCTGCATTAAGCGGTGTATTAACAGCGGTAGCCTAGTGGGCGAGCGTCCGCCTGCCAAAGCAGGAGATGGCCAGTTCAAATCCCAGTGCGGGCACGTACCAATGTGTTCCTTGTTAAACGTTATGTACGTGTTTATCACTCGCTTTTCTGCGAAGTAAAATATCGTGAGGAAACCAACATGCCCTATTTCGATGCTATTCAACTATTTCGGATGCATGTTATCCACTAATCTGGAGCAGGCCTTAGTGGTGGATTATGGCTTTGCCCAACAGTGGGAAAGTACAGACTAACGTGCACATAGAGGACTAACGCTAATTACTATTTATCAGTTATTCTGGTAGTAAGTAGAATATTACAAGAACGCAACTTACGCTAAGAGTTTAGATCCAATGGTTGGGAGTAAATGCGGAAGCACGCATTATTATGCAACCTAAAGTTCTGGGGGGTGCTGGTTAGGGCAGGCGCGGCACTTACCATCACGTAAGCAACTTGTACGTCCCGTGACTCAGTAACAAAACGCACCTCAATTTTATAGGTACTTGTGTAGTGTATAATGCACTTGTGTAGTCTATGACAGTTTTAATAGCCCGCTCTACATACGAGGTTAAAATTAAAACCTAGCGCCTATAATTTTTTAAACTGACCACTGCAATTGCAAGCTTTTGATTTTGTACCAGAGAGTGAAAATGAAAAATATCACTGTAGAGTTTCTCTTCAAACAGATCTTCAGAACAACTTGACACATTTTTCCCTTCTTTACATTTCGAATAGATTATTTTTTTATGAAAAGGAAAGAGAGTATGGTACTTATACCGCTTCCTATCTATTATTACAATTTTGTATTCTATTTTTCCTGGTATTCTACTTATTTCGTTATACACTTGGCACAAATGTCCTAAAAAATAACGTTAATAACTTTAATTAATTGGTTGGCAACTACATAATATGAATTCTAAAACATCACAACAATCTTCGTCGAACACTATATCATTATAATTTTTTGCTCTCTGATAAGTTATACCTACTGCTGTATCAGTGCCAAAAAAGCTAAATAAAACAACTTACTTATTTCACACGCCGTTGGTTCTGAATCAAAACTGCACTTTCAAGTTTCAAGCAATATTTAACAAAAACCGTTAATCGCACCACCAAAGCGGCGCTTCGATAAAAACTAGAGAAACAAAAATAAACGAAACGAGTGACGAGATATCGAACCGCGCCGCGCGTAGGTAACAGAAAAAAAAAGAAAACAAACATTTTATTCAATGTGCTACGGACCATACGTGTGTGATCTTTCGGTGCAGTCATTGTATCGATTTTACATCCGGGCGAGGACGAAAATGGACAGCCGCTACTAATTGTTCTCGAGAATGTGTCTTAGTTATGTCACTGATGCGAGTTCGAGTTTGGATTGAGATCGATGAGTGGTTTCGCGAGGAACGAGCCAAAATCTAGTAGATTAAGTACGTAGGGTCAGTAAATATTGTCCGTTTGCTTGATTGCCAAACTTTTCATATACTATTCATGTATTGTTTTGGTAATTAAATTATTTTGATTTGATTTTGATTTGATTTGAAGTATAAAACAATGTGTATGTATACAAACTATAAACTTTGACAAAGCCAATTTATAAATTCACATAAGGTGTTGTCACCATGTCCAAAAACGTAGAACAATCCCGAAGAAAAGTATACTTAGTACTTACTAGGCTTTTCAGGCTATTCAATGGTATGCTTAGTAGGGGCTTCATTGAGCAAACATCCAATGTCCGGGAGCGTGGGCACCGGAAAGCTGCGATGATAGAAATCTACTAAAGGAATACTTTTTGCGCGGTCTATCTAAAAATAACCGTTCTCAAAGCTTCTGTTTTTGCGCCACTTTTTCAAAAAGTCGATAAAAAATACTTTGATAATACAAAACACGTTTCAAGACTGAATCAAATACAATTATTCCTATAGCTAAGGCGGTGATAAAGTGTGTCCACTGATACTGTTATAATAGCTATTCAAAAAAATTCACGTTACATATTAATAATTATACTTATATTGAATTTAAAAGAAGTTATTTTAAATAGCTATTCAATATTTCAACGACAGATAACACGGCTATGACAATGTCAATCAACATCAAACTGTCGAATAATGAACATCATTGTACGTTTTATCGCCCTGATAAACCCCAATAGACTGGCATATGTCCAAATGTGGAGATAACAGTATTCGGTGATATAGTTGAGCATACATTACAGTTCACTATGCCACCACACAATAACGTAAACCACCAGGTTCACGTTATCCAGGTTTGTGTTTGTGGTTTGCTGCCGACTGTTTACTTGTGCGACTTTACATAATTCTTATAATTTAATTGTGCTTAACTTACATAACGTACATATTTGTGTTTTAACCTGCTTTTTGATGTGTACAGTTTATTGTATTATAGTTTTTTGGATGTATTTGTATTGCTGTAGCCTACACGAAATGAGCGGAATGAAAACACAAAGCAAAAAAAAAAAAATGTTATATACTCGTAATCTTGAAAGTTAAGTAGGTATAGATATAAAAATACCTTATTTTAATAATTATTATGTAATTTCTGTAATTGGCAAGAAAAAAAATAAATACGCGCCCAGGAGTGGACGAATGATGATGATATAGACTTACCTCGGCACCTCCTTTGCTGGGCTGGATTGCGTCTCCTGATGACTGAACGAAGCCATGGTGGATCACTGATCAGTCTTTATACTCATCTTCGTTCAAAGTCAATTCAACTACTTATCACTTTTTCACTTTGGCCTTACTGAGAACATTTCTGTAATGAGTCGAGTTAAATTTATTTTTGAAAGTTGAGTGGTTAAGGAAAGTTCGAGATAAAAATACGTGATCGTTAAAACTTTATGGAAAAGTTTAGAACAACTGCGGTACACGAGTTTTGATTTCAAGATATCGATAGTTATTTTTCTTTTCACGTTTTAGCAGGCGGAAGTGTTCGTAAAATTATTTTAGTTGGTCTGTTTTTAGCTTTTATTAGAGTTTTAAGTTTTGTAAAGGATATGTGATTTGTAAAGTTGTAAACATATTACAGTCCTTTTAAGGGGCTCAATCCCACCTCAGAATAAATCCAAATACGAGACAAAAATGTCATAAGTAAAACAACACGACTATCAATGTTTGCGATCCATATAGGCAATTAGGCAGTTATTAGGTATATTTCATGTTGTATCATTATTAAATTGTCAATGACAGTATCTCGGTATATTTCTACATGATATCACAAACATAAATAAAGTTCATATATGCGCTCGTTGGTATAGTTTCTATGAGGGATCGAGCGATCGCCGAAGTTAGGCAACGTTCCCTAGCGACACACAATAATTGAATGGGCGAACGTTCAATGGCTTAACATTTGAGGACCTCCGTGTTTCAGAGGGCAGTTAAAGATACATATCGATAGGCTATGATAGGCTATTCAACCATGTCAGAGGTCCTTCGGCGACAAATTCTACCCGCAAAGAACATCACTACCTCATTCGAGGTTGATCGCTCGAATATAGTTCATAAATACTCTGGGTTGAGGTGTAGCGAGACCTGGTAACTCCTAATTCCCAAGTTTAAACATGCACTCTATGTCTCCCAGTCAAATTAATAATGTACCTAGTGCAACACCGCTGGTTCAATTGTTTATTTTAGTCAGTATCTCATTAAGGACATTAAAGGAACCGACACTTTGTATAGATAGATTGACGCTTCCCCAATTACTATTATTTTGTTTCAAAGCTTGACCATTGTATTATGGGACTGTAATCCTAGTTGCCATTTGTTCGGGCTCTGAACAGGGTTTAGTTGAAATAACCTGGTGAGGAGACTTGCCAAGGGACTGTGACGATATTATCTCATCTGCATAACTTATAGATCGGCTTAATGGCTCGTATTTACGCATAATGCCTATGTCTAAATTTGACTAACTATACACCATAAGACCCTACTTGTCTTACCACAAAAGATTTAGACCAGAGTTGAACTGATGAGTCTAAACAATTTCTCTACAAATCAACGTCTAATCCTCGCTTTTACTAACAAAATAACAAATTTACAAGTAGAATAATCAGGAATACCAGGATTGAGTAAGAATACGCGAGTGATAGACGTCGATTTTGTTGAACGTAATTTTAGAAACCTCTGTTTAACTTTGTGGTCTAATCTTTTGGGTAAGGCCGTAATTAACTAAATTCAATACGAACGTGCAATAACATTAGAAAGGCATAAAATTAACACCTGCCCATTATAATTAACGCTGCGTACACGCGGCTCGAAATTACCACCCGATTTGACGACCAGCGAAGTTTACATTGAAAGTCGTTAAACAGCTACGATCGCTATGGATTTATTTGACAGGTTATAGCGAATAGAAGCCGAATCGTGCAATCAAATCGGAAGATTTGAGGATTTAGTTTTAACGAGCGACGGCGACGTGTGAAAGTGCCTTACAATGTTATTGTTTGTTTTGGACAAATGGGTGGGGCTTATGTTATAACTGGATTAGAGGGCATATACATTTATGTAACTACCATTGCATACACATAAGTTAATTATACTAAAACACATACTCGATTATCAAAGTAGAGACAAGGTCTACTTCATGCTAACGCTAAAGGCATGGATGGTATCGCGTCGCTCGAGCGACGGAGCGGTCACTTACCTTACCTATGCGTCTGAATACACAAAATTCCAGTTGCTATAGAGCACTTTATAAGTGACTTAAGTACGTAAAAGTGCAACTGCATCTAGACAGTCATCTAAAGTCACGTTGTTTTATTTTTGAGGTTATACATACTATACAAAGTATAGTTACTAACCCAATTAGCAACGCTACCACGCTCACGTTACGCTCCGTAATATTAGTTATTCTGTGGTTACGCCAAGGAATCTATATCGTTACTGGCTATTCGGCGTTTCAGTTTAAAGGCCGCCTCGAAATGTAGACTACGCCGTAATATAGCCACAGAGGGACTAAATGAACAGTGCTTTGTGAAGACGTTAAAAATTTACGGCCTCGCTTCGCTTTGTGTTTTTACTGCCATCGTAGAGCAGCGTAGGACGTTACACAACGTAATAATGAACATAACTACGTGTCTGCACGAATCGATTTTGTATTTTTTGTGGGTAAATTTGTCCTGTGTTTAAATATTACAATTTATTGTAATGAATAATCAAGAACGATTTTATATAATTGTGTATGCAAGAATGGAACAAAGAAAGATACAACATTATGATAATTTCTCAGTCAAGATAGTTTTCCTCATGGGCGCGTTCGAGCATTACTCGTATTAATTAACCTTATAGTGACGATATGGTGGAGGATATTTTTTTTATCAAAGGTTTTAATAATTATGTAGGTACGGCCCCTTATACATTTTAAAGCGAGTATTAACTTCCAAAAATGTACTGTAAATAATAATGATCTCTAATGAGAAGTTCGTGCGACTGACCCTTTTACATCAACCTTCGTAACGATCAAATCCGGGGTATTAAGTAGACAAATCTGCATTGACCCTTCAGGGCCTGAATCCTAATGACCCTGCTTATCATGCTGAAGGCCCCCTGAAGGGACTTTAATTAATTTATGAATTAAAGACGCCCGTCTTCGTTTTACTTTGAGGTTTTGAAATTGGGTTACTGCAGGTCGGAGTTTTAATGGAATTAATGAATATTTGTAATTTATTACCGTCAACTTTGGTAGCTGTTAAAATCATTATTATATAACAAATATCACGTTATATCATTTGTGAAATATAGGCAAGTATACTATTTTGTTCGTACAGTAAGTCCACTTCGACGAAATTTTAATAATGTACTTAAATAAGATAATGCACCTAGTACGAGTATTACGACAGAACACTAAAATATTTTCGTTAAATTCCCTGACTAAAAGAACCGACTACACAATACTCATTAGTAACTCAGTATCTCAGTAACTCCTGAATCTGAGTACGAAGTTAGAATTCTCTTATCACTTTTCCTAAATCGAATGAGAAAAATTTCAGCCCCTAAAGCACCGCACACACGATCGTACAATTAGAAACGCTTGTACAACACCGCGGGGGCACGTACGGACGGACAACGTGGCTTTATTATTATTACAGTTTATAAAAGCTGGCGAGCTCCCGGTTTTATGGATTATAAATTTCATTAGCGTGCGCTGTCGAGCCATCAGGTTTATTGCTTGGGCGGCGCGGGGTAAAGATGCTAGCCGAGCATGCTCGCTGATTTAACTTGTTACACGAACGGTTCAGCTTGTCTGATGATGTTCAAATGAGCAGCATGTCGCTTATAATTTCATTCGTACCTTACTAAACCCACAGATTCCACCTTGGGGACAATGTTGAAAATATTTTTTTAAATACTTTTTAGGCTACTATTTGTCCATTCGCCTATACGAACAAGGGTGGTAAACATGATTACCTAGATTGGGAGTGTCTCTCGAGGGTCGCTGCCAGAACACTCCTATAGGGATTCGGCACCAGATTTTCTATTTGAGGGACGATATTTATCATTGGTCAATATCGATTCAGCCGTTACAGCGCTCAGTGGTAACAAACGTACGTACAGACATTCTTATAAGCTTTCACATTACAAATATAGAAAGCATTGTAGAAGTCTTAAATTCTTAATATAAAAGTTGGGATTCTGACTCTACATGCAATAATATTTGCTACCAAAATTCCATTGGCAAAACTCTGCCAATAGCCTGCAATGTTTATGTTCGTCGAGCTTGTCCGCCGAGCATGCTCGTGATAGAAGACATCTGCGTGTATCCTGGCGTTAACTCCTAATACAGCCTGGGTGGTTTATAACCACTATTAACAAAGTAACTCAGTGCGTATAATAATTAATTAGTTAACTTACACTGGTCCACTGTGTTAGTATTAATGCATATACTCGTAGAAGGAAATAATGTAGTTCATTTTTTTATTGATTAGTTTGTAAAATAATTTGATTTAATATTGACAGTGAATTTGTAATGTAGTCTGGTAGTCGACGAATGTATATTCGTTCGATAAATTTTTTAATTGTATTATTCCTCAGAAAAGGGTTAAATATTTTAATTATATGGTTTGATAGCGTGCTTAAAGCTATAGAACATTGCAGGACTATATTTACGAATAGTCTGGTGCAGCTCTATACGAGAGTTCTTATAAAACCCAAGAGAAACCACTCCCCTAGTCCCCTCTGCTAATATACAACAAGAGTTAGTAGACCCCCCCCCCGTGCCCCCACCTACTCCTCACACTAAAAAAGGTCTAACTTATCATCCCTCTGGTACTAAAAACATTCCTAATTAATTTTAATTACCTGCTGCTGTGTAAACCAGCAGTAAATCTTGCATTGTTGCGTGATTTATTAAATTTTGCCTTCTACAAAACGGACTAGAACTATGTTGAATGAAAATTTAAAACTGTTATGAGAGTATTAACAAGGATTTAAAGTGGTTTGTGGAAAATGAAAAATTAATGAGGTACAGTCAGGCAACGTAACAAAATGAGGTTTGGTTAAACGTGTATATTCCCATTGCAAGAAATAAAATACAACATACAACACATAATATATTAAGTAATATTAGTGATACACTGCAGCCTTTTAAATGCACCTAGCTTGTGATAATAATCAATTTAACGACTTGTGTTATTATTAAATAAGCAATTTTTATTTTATTTAATAACCCGCCACCAACGGGTATCTACCATTTCAAAATTGCCACTTAATGAATGGAAAACGTTATAATCATGGTCCGAAATAAACGTTAGCATTTTGATCTGAGTTCTTTTAAATATTAGAGTTCAACAAAACAGTAAAACAAGTAAAATAAGCTTTCTCATTTGCCCGAGACCACTAAACCCAGTAGTCTGCGATTTTTCATTCAACAGCACATTTTCAATAGGCTCCCCCGGGCCTCGCTAAGAAAGTTCTGCACTAACTATAATTGTTGTGCGTTCTTCGAATAAAATGCGCTTCAGTGGATAAAATTGGCTCGTGAAACGGAAATAGTGATGTGCTTGTCGGACACTCGAGTTCTGTATCCCACACAAGACAACGAGTGGCGTTGCGTTGGCTTATTTTTCTTTGGGTTGCGAGATAGTAGCCTCCTCGAGTGGCATATAATGAACCCTAGAAAAAAGGGCACATTCCAGTTTAAAGACCCCGGCTGTAGTAGAGAACTCGGGACGCAGTATTGAAAAAACGCGTCGTTTTTTCGTGTGTTGGTTTGGCTAAACCTCCAGAACAACACACAACAAGATAATCACTATAACAAGACTACCCGTTTGCACATCACTAAAACACGCGAACGCGTTACGTTTAAGTGTTATGAGGCCACTTCTCGTTCAAGTGATTGATCTCTCCCGTTTTACATGTTTGTTTTATTTACTCGAACGTTTGATGCTTTTTAGTTTGATTAAATGCTTGTTGATGCGATGCCGATGGAGTGGGTAAGTAATAGTGTGTATTTACAGTGTTACACAAAGGAGTTGCAGCTTTAAAAGCTCGTTGTGTGATCGCTTACAGTGTAGATGGAAATGTGATGGAAACATCGATACGCTCAAAGAATTTCATGGCTTGAATTGCTCAAGATATTTTGCAAGACTATTTGGACGAGTAAGTGATAACGATAAGTAAAAAAGACTTGCTAGTTGTTAAAAGAAGAATTTATCAGTGATCGGCACCGCATTCTGTATATTGTGTATTTTTATAACTGGTGCATTATGAGGTATTTTTATTATATTGTATTTTATGTATTCTGCACTACTGCACGCACAGCTGTGCTCGTCATTAAATTTACTTGTTTTTACATTATAGCGCCTATAACTCACTAGTTACGCAGTAAGTTATCACCCGCACACAGTTGAGTATTATCCCACGGCATATAAAAATTTCGGCATATACATAAAAGTTAGTATATGTCACGTTGCAGCCCTCTATCTAGGTAGAAGATACCTATGTAAAAATCACGCAAAATAAAATATGACGATACGTCCTGTGACCACACTAAAATACTTAATTTTGCCCTGAGCGGAAATAAAAAATTACGCTTGTATATTTTGATATTAGTTGTTGCGCGAATTACACCCGTTTTAATCTAGCTATAAATAATATCACGCTTGGAAGTCGGCACTTACGCCTCGGAAGTATTGTACTTATAATTATCTTTATACAGTGTTAAGTTTCTAATATGTGAGCTTAACATACACTTGAATAATACTAGAGGTAGTGCACATAATATTCTGGTGGCATTACCGCCGTGGCGCCTCTTTGTGCGCTC
Source organism: Hylaea fasciaria (assembly GCA_905147375.1). Classification (NCBI taxonomy): domain Eukaryota; kingdom Metazoa; phylum Arthropoda; class Insecta; order Lepidoptera; family Geometridae; genus Hylaea; species Hylaea fasciaria. The sequence goes on from LR990201.1 coordinate 8,543,665, forward strand.
GTTAGCTTTGTGGCGTTCCAAGGCGTTCTAAACTTTACTCGGCTTTTATAACAAACTAGGTGCACCCGCGGTTTCACCCGCGGAAATGCCGTTTTCCCACTGGAATATTCCACTTTCCGGTATCAAACGGCCTTTACGGCATAATGTAGTACTCTATTAAGGAATTTTAGGAATCTGATCAGTTGTTGAGATTGCCTTGTATCTAGGAACAAACTTACGTACCAATTTACCTCTTTGTAATATTAAATGTAGATGTTGATTGACACTTTGACAAGTTGGTTTTGTAGCAAATCATGAAGAAAATTCTCCCGAAGATTATAATTATCTAAAGATTCAGGAAGAGCATTATTTTTAACACATTAGTAACAAGATGAACACTTGATAGTGATTGCCTGTCCGTAAAATTGCAATTGCCACCCCAAAACGGCAATGCAAATTGCAATATATATCGCGTGGTACCGCATTGCATCACCTGTGACATTGCTTCTTTATACGCGGTAATCGACCAAACCGTTACTTAAAACCAGGATGAGATAGTGGTTTTATACTTTATATGCTAGCCTATAATGTATAAAAAACTGGAGCATTTGCCCTTCAAACTGGAATATCACGTTTATACAGTACTGCTTAGAGTGATTAGAAATATCTGTATAAACTATCCCGTACGTCGGATTATTGAAAAAAACTATTCTCTCATATAAAACTAGTCTCTCACCGTGTCGACTACTATAATAGTGTCGAGTATAATATTTCCGTTCCCGAAATGAAATGCTTTGTACAGTATGGATACAAATATACACAGGGGTTAAAAATGGCGAAAAATTAAAAATGTGACATTTTCTACCAGGAAAGCTATGTGAAAATCTCCATGTACCTACCTACCTCTACATAAATTCCGTAGTTATATACCTACAGAAGTGTACGTTTCCACAAGTCAGGTCGTACGAAAGTCCAGCCACGTGCGGGACTATCGGCAAATTGCAGCCTGAATTTCAGAGAGATTACTTCAAAACTTTCAGCGGGCCTAGTTACGAACTGATGGGAGTACCTAGTAACAGTTCTTGAAACAAGTTGAATTGAAAAGCATCGAGTTATTTATATAATTAGGTATCTTGTAAGTATAAGTTTAAAAAATATAGATAAAGGTTTTATTTACAATAGAGTATAGAAAAGTCCCAGACCAACAAAAATAAATTAGCTAGTGTCAGTACAGAATGATTTGATGTCGCGTTTTTAAGCAAGTGTAGGGAAAGGGCACCAACATAGGTTTAAATGAAAATTGTAGAATTTTCTTTTATATTACTTTTTACGACGAATGTGAAAGGCACCTCTACAAATTTGACCATCATCCATAGACAAACGCATTAAATCATCAGCATTTTAAAAATATAAAACATATTCACTAACCTCACGCTAATCATCTATTTTACTATGGCATTACTTCATTAAGCACTCAAACTCAAAAATGTTTGTCTCTTCATAAAATATTTATGCTGGCACTACATACACAGCACGACGATATACGATGTACGAGATATACCACGTGGGGAAAGCAGGCAGCGACACGTGCGCTCGCCGCCTCGACCGCCGCGCTACTGATCAACTGAACTTCAGTTTCAGTACGTTCTGTATTGCATCTCGCCCTATAGAAGCTTCCTCGTTTTACTGGGCGCCTGGTACCTCGGACGTGATTTTGAGGGAAAAATAACCGGTTTCAGGGAAATATTGGATTGGCATTGCGAGAAAAATGGCAACACTTCTTACTAACCGCATATACCTACAAATAATATATAGTTGTTAATACATAGACACATTAATAACAGCCTAGTCAAGTTAAAAATACGAAAATCCTGAAAATAAAACATTAAACGTATTCAATGTAATTTTGAGCTGCCTAAATTCCGTTTCTATGTATTTAAATCAATAATTGAAACTCATGAGGAAAAAATTGTAAGTGAATAAAGTATTTATAAAGAACAAAATAACCAACATAAACATCTTTTCTTAGGTATCGGCTTTCAAAGAAAAATCTCTCTTTGCGTAACGTGATCGTTACTAAAATAAAGCATCACCGTAACTGTTGCTTCAAAAAAACTAATTGTAATTACTTCAGAGCCGAGATTTTAGGCGCAGTAATTAGAGCCCAAAAAGCCCGGAATTCGGACAAACAATTCCCCTTATTCCCCTATAATTAAAAAGGGAGAAGGAGGCCTCATTTGCAATCCTTTATTCTGCTTTATAAACTCCTTTTCGATGTAAAGTCTTTGAAGGAGTATAGACGGTTAGTCGTAGATGGTTGAAAATGGATCGGCGTGACTCCTTTTCAGAGAGGAAATATTGTAATGATAATATTTTCTTTATTAGCCAGGAAACAGAATCCTTAAACAGAAGAATTACTCCCATTTATAATAGGGAAGTAATTTTCTATAACTAACAAGAATTAATACTTATCTACTGAATAATAGTGCAACAAAGTAAGCGCTTTAGAAATCAGAGGCTTTCCACAATAAGCCCTTAGTATAATACCATTTCCCTACAGAATATTATATACCTATTTATATTAGAAATTCCATTGCCCTGACAGAGGTGGCAGGTAAATGACGCACAAAGCCTAACGGCTCATATTCAGAGGCTTTAGAGGAGGTTAAAGAGCTGGGGGTCATTTTGACTGATGTCTGATTTCTTTAAGTGTTTTATGACTAGGGTTCTCCGCATATTTTGGACTATAGTGAATATAGTGAACATGAAATTATCATGAACTTTCTGAATTCATTGTTATTGAATTATGCGTTCATCGATTCGTTCACTATAGATTGTTTTATAATGGCGTTAAAACATGCTGAATCCTATTTCTTTTTTCAATGAACGTGGATGAAATTTGTTACGGAAGTTGTTCTAACCTTGGCCAATTATATATATGTATTATGTAATACATCTATCATGCGTATATAGCCCGTAATATATAGTAAATATCCCATTTCTAATGAGGTGCTAGTAATGTAACGTAAACATTTTTGCCTCTATACCCTACGAATCGTGACTTTAGTGATCATAATCCCTTGTTCCACAAAGACCAGATACAAAAGATGGGATAGTGTTAAATATATTTTTTAATTTGTTGTATTGGTTTTTTTTTTATTGATAAATCATATACGAGTTACAATGTTCGGTAGCTCTCCTACTATCGCGACTGGTTCATATTGAGCTCATAGTTGGCTAGGAGTCGGTTCCGTAGTGCTCTAATTGGCTGCACAGTACGCGGTGTATCTGCTTACTGACGTACTTGATGGCGGACTGCGTACTCGATACGTATGGAAAATTGGCATTGTTCGACTCTATTGAAAACTTTATAGCGGAGAACAGAGATAATTGTTAGTATGGGATAATATAATTAAGTATAGAAATTGTGTAATTTAGTTGAACTAACAATATTAACAGTGTTTCTATGCTCCGTATAAATCATGAAATTCTACACAAAATATCATAAGATGTTCGCGGAAAAAATATAAGGATACTGTTGGATTAGAATTTAGGAAAAAGAAAATTATAATAAGGCTGGACAACTTTATCTACTACCGAAATGATTAATAAGTAAGCCCCCCCAAAAAGCTCAATCTCAACCCTCTCGAAAAGGTCCCCTAAAACACAAATAAAAATATCAATGGTGCATTAAAGTGCGTAAAATTTGTTTACGTTATAATATTTACCTGCCCACTGACCCGTTTAATACTAGCCTGAGGGAGGAGTGACCCTCTTCTTCATTGCAGTCTCAATATAAGTTTAAAACAGAGACCAAACTTTATTAAGAATAAAACATTAAAGTACTTAATAATTAAAGTTACATATTTGATTTAGAAATCTCGACCTTAGGGCTCGAATCGCAAATACTTTCCATTCATAACAAATGATAAAAAATGCAAAAGTACCTAAGTGTTTCCATAATAGTCGATTTACCACTGAGCTCTATCGACTAAATTGGATTCAATGAAATTTGACAAACAGGAACTTTAAGTTCTGATTGCATAATTAATATACCTAATAAATAATAATCATTATTATTTAAATCCGCAGATGAAATTACCGCGGCAAGAAATTATTGTAACTAAAATGTGCCACTTCAACTACTGTTTAGATGAAATCTACTACCATCATTGCAATGGCACGTCATTTCAAATGGTCCTGAACAGATTTTTATATCCATCATCCTTATTTTCAGAGAACAAATATTCTTAAGTTTTTTAACATAAGGTTTAAAATAGCGTGTGCAGCTTTATTTCTTCAAAATGAGGGTAGGACGGTATGTGGTGGTAGTTACAGTATGCATTGCTAGGGGGTAATTTGATACTGTTTAACTCGTGGGAATAAAGATTTATAGATCGTATGCGTAATGAATAATGGGGATAAAGATCTGGAATGGAAAGAACGTTTATCTTCAATGCTTATTGCGGTATTCTCCAGTTGGTTGTTTTATTTTCTCTCGATTTACGGAAGAATTATGAGAATAAGAATTTTATCTTAACAATATCTCTGCTTAGTTAGCAGAATTTAAATGTAATTATGTCACCAGAATAGGGATCCTGTGGCTTCCCGGTTTCGTCATCAGAATAACTCCTGTATATATGTGTTGCAGTTATCACATGGTGACTTGAACGTACCTGTAACAAATCAAAGTTAATTATTATAAAAATGCATTTATTTGATATAATTACCTACTTAATAATAATAAAAACTTGGCTTATTATAAATAATGATAATCTGATAATAAGTGTCCGATGTATGTATCCAAACATCAAAACATCCTATTCATCGCTGAGTTCTACCCATCATTAGTAATGTTTGGTCTGAAAATTAAATTAGGTACCTAAACAAACTTACACAAGTGGCATAAGATAGTACAGACTCAAAAAAACGTTTTATATTATGTGTAACTGTTGGTCCATCTACTAATGTTAAATATTGACAAGATCATTGCTATTCCAAAGAAAAAGAAAATGGCGTATCTACGCGGCCATAATGGCGGTAATGCCGCGTGTCACGAGGCCGCAGGGGTGGGTTAGGTGAGAGGCAAATGACTAGTTTAATTACGAGTGGGATAGCGGTAACAAGTAGACCTTACCTATTACAACCATCGACAAAAATCGCTGCACATAACTTCACTTTCAATTTAGCTTCACTCTCGTACAACATTACTTTTATTTTGTAATAATATAATGAATTGATAGTACGGTAATCTGTTCATGAAGTCGTGCCTATGCGAGCTTGCACTGCCCTCTCCTTCTAGTAAGCTTTAGACATACTCATTCGTAATTGTACTAGCCAGTGGCTCTTCGACCATGCGCCGAACCGAATGTAATTCGAAATTACCTCTTGCATTACCGAGCGACGTCGAGATAAGTTTGCGTCACTTTAATAAAATTGCGGCCGAGTGCCGCAGACAGATACGAGTGTGGGTGATAGGTTTATTACGTTGGCTTCCTGATTGACCATTTGACCTTAAACTAATATTCAACCTGTTGTAAAACAGAGTCACACTAGATGGTGCAATAGGCGAAGCTCCTCGTGTTCCATGGTACCCTAGTATTTGTCTATAAGTACTTAATACTATAAAGAGGAATGATTTGATTGTTTGTTTGATCGTTTGCATTGAACAGGCTCCGAAAGTACCTATATAATAATTCAGCCTGTAACTGTCCCACTGCTGGTCAAAGGCTTCCCCTCACTATCGTGAGGAGGGTTAGGCCATAATCCACCACGGGGGCCTAGTCTAGGCCTAGTAGATTGGTGGATAACATGACTCCGAAATAATTCTCGGGCATGTTGGTTTCCTCACGATGTTTTCCTTCACCGAAAAGCGAGTGATAATTACGTACACATTATATTTAACAAGAAACACATTGGTACGTGCCCGCACTGGGATTTGAACTCGCCACCTCCGTGTTAGAAGGCGGACGTTCGTCCATTAGGCTACCACCGCATCTCTCCGAAAGTATACTGAACCGATTTTAACAATTTTTTCCCTTTTAGGGAGCTACACTATCCCCGGTTATTATAGGCTACTTTTATCCCGTAAAAATCAACGGTTCCCGCGGGATAGTAGTTCACGCGGGTGAAACCGCGAGGCGCTTCTAGTGATTCGATAATTTTTCAACTAAAAATACCACAAGTGTACCGAACACTCCAGATTTAAGAAAGGTTGTATTGCTATACGTGTAACCTGTAAAAGTCCTATACGCTAGGACGATACAGTGAAGGGCAGTGACCATGATACAATACGCCATGTACCTACTATAACTGATTAAGATATACAATAAATTAAATTTAGATGTATGCATTGATAATGCATTTTGCATGAGGAATACAACGCTTTAAATAAAGAACGATCTATTCAGTTCCCAACATCACATAAAATCTACGACGTTTTATTTTTTTAAATCCCGACAATCTACAGTGAAATTCTGAAATAAGCTCCATCTATCCAAGGGCGGGCATTTTGAAATTAGAACGCTAGGCTATTTGCACTTGAGGGAGGACAAAGGGACTGCCGCCGTGCGTGCCATTGGGGCGCCTGCGGGCTAGTGACGCGAACGATGAGCTTTATCATAATGATAATTAATATGATCCATTTTAGACAAAAAAAACATGCGTGCGTACAAAGTACACATGTCAGAAGTGAAACTTCTTTGGCGAACTAATTTATAAATCTTGTTTATATTTATACCTTTTTCTCTCAATCTTTCTCACTCGCTTGCTCCCTACTCTCACTCCACGGCTAGTTGCTCATGCTACGTTCGCCCTGTCTTACTCTCTCTCAATCGGTCTCGATCACTCTCTCTCTCTTTTCCGACACTTCCGTTGCAACCCGGCGTGACGTTTCATCTGTAAAAATTTTACCCTCATGCGCGTAAAGAAGTTTCACTTCAAAAAAAATATAGCTATATTATTGATGGCAAAAGACAAGCCATTAAATGAGTAACTAGCCGGCAAATTTTGTCTGCTAGTTGCTGACGTGAAACGACGAGATTTATCACCATTATATATAATGATCATGAAATAATATTATGTAATAGAAGGGAACAGAAAATAAATTAAATTTTTACAACTGTAATAAAAAACGTGTTAAATATAATATGTAGGTAGGTACGTCAAATTTTATATTTATTTATCGCCTTTGTAATATAAAAGTAAACAAATAACTGAATTAGTACGCTGGCATAATAATATGTACTTCACTGTCACAAATTTGCTTATGGTGTAAAGCGATAAGCTTAATCATCGTAATATTTTCGTATTGAAGCTTACCATACTATAATCCGAGTTATATTTAGAACAACTGGGAAGAGTTTGATCTATTACTAGCACAGATAAATCACTCATCGGTTTGTTATGATGAAAACTGATAAGCGATGCTGACAGACGATATTGCATCTTCGATTAGCAATGAGTGTGCAACACGATTACAACAATAAACCACCATTCTACATTCAAACGCATCGCTGTTGCGTCAATGAGGAAGAGGGATAGTATTGGTTGATGATTTTCAGAAAATCATAGAACAGTGAGTAATTGTATTGGTATTTGAACAATTATTTCTTTATCAATACAATAAAATTGTGGACCTTCTAAAATTGCTCACTCAAACTGTTTTATTATTTTAATAAAAAATTATATCATGAAAACATAGTATATTAAAAATATTTAATTACGATTTAATGGGTAAGTACGAGATCGCAAACGTTTGTTTACTGGTTTGTGACGTCATATTTGCGTCAGTTCTTTAAAGCTGAATCTGTTTATAGAGTAACCTATAGCAACCTCATGCTGTTTGCTCGTGTGTGACGTCATGAGCCACACCACGCCATAAACAAAGAAAATTGTTCGTGTTGGCGGAAAAAAAAAGATTTCCTTATTATGATTTTTGTTACAGAAAATAGGTCAGCTTACGAGAAAATAGCAAGTAAAATGAAACTAGTAAATTTACATTCCATGCAAACTCACGTGTGCCTACATCGACTCCCAATGAAGATGAAACCTCTTTGTGCTGTTAATCTTTACTGTGAAGTCTTAAGCACAGTATTTGTTTGTCTTTATGACAATAAAATAATGTTTGTACTAACACTGAAGTCATAAATTTAATTGTGAAAGTAAAGTTATTATTAGTGTTAAAATGACCCATGCCTAGTGTTCACGCCTCGAGCGGGTATTCAGCGACGCTGCGGGTAACGCAACGCAAGCCCGCGGGTAAATAAACGCCTTTAGGAAACGGAGCCACTTTCACGCTGAATTTTCACCGCGCCTGTTGAGTAGAAACTAGTTTCGTATGATTTTCAAAAATTTTAGTAGCTGCTATATTTGTAACATTTATTAAAAAGTTATAAAGGGACCGGAGGAAGAAATAGCGACGAAATGCCCAAAGACAAGATTGATGTGATAAACTTACAATACTAACACTTTTCATCATTTAAAGCCTATAACTAAATGAAGTATCTAGTAGTTACACTCGCCCTATGTCTATGAGGACCGCAGTATTTATTTCATGTAGGGAATTCAGCACTGTACGTGTACATGAGACCCAATACACAATACAGACAGCCGAGCCATTTCACCTCAAAACTATTTACCCAACCAAGGTTTCGGTTACCATTAAACATGGTAAAAGTAGGATCAAAACTTGTCATCTTTATTTTAAAGTACCTAATGAAAACTTCAACAATACTCAATGAATTTAAATTCATGACTTACATGATTGCAACATAAATCATCACCGGATTACATAACAGGCACCGTGATTTTAGAAAATAGAAATGTTATTCATGTTTAATAAAAAATAATAGTACCTAATTATGCTGGGAAAGTCATCATCATCATAATTATTATGAAACAAAATCCACCCACGGCTATGCACGGGCCTCACTTCACTTTCGCGAAGAGGATTAGACTAGATTGGTTGATAACATTCCTCCATAGTATTCCTCCGTAGAGTTTATATTATGGTCACCCTAATGTTAGTAAAAGGACACGCTCCATAGTCGAGAACCAATTGGCCTCATCGATCCTTATTAAGTTACCGGAGCCGGGTGGAGTGGGAATTCGTTTTGTCGTATCTTGTTCACTATTATCACCTTTCTTTACTTTTAAATAGAATAGCAAATACAATTACATTGTATGACATCGCTCGCATATTTTATATAAGTAGCTTAAAAAAACTTAACTGTTACCTTAAACTGTTATACTTAATGCTTTTCTGTAAACTGTAATTTTTCTTTGACGAAATTGTATTTATTTTTGTACCATGTTTTTCATGGAATAAAAATGAAAACGTTGAAGTAAAAAATACTAAACAGCCTTACAAATATGAGTGATTATAAAACAGTTACTACAATATAAGACATCAGTGATGGTAATCCCACAAACGGAAATCAGGGGATAAACACCAATATCAAGGTAACGCGTTAACGGGGCGTTTTTTTGCCCGTGCTTCTTTGTTTAATTCCAAAGCCTATATTATATATATGTGTATACCTACTTGTACAGTTTTATCGCAACACCCCCTTTGTCGCAAATCCGGGCGCATTTGTAACAGGCACCCGGATTATCGGCGCGCCCCGGGCAAAAACCGGCTCTCAGTGTGCCACAGTATTCTATCTTCAATTTATTTATACTACTACTGATTGCACCTTGCACTTTCTCAGGCAGAATTTATGTTTTACTACAGGAAGTTTTAATTTATCCGGGATTAAAGTTGGCCTTTGTCACTCGGGATTTTTTACATTTCTATCAACGAATCGAAATAGTGTTTGAAGAATGTTTTGCCTTGTTTCAGACATATAATTTGTATCTATACCCAAGGCTTCACATGCCAGGAAATGGCAAAATAGAAGAACTAACTGTTGACTGAACACCTTATCTACTACTATTTTCGTGAAATAAATTCATTTCATTTCATTTCATTTCAACATGATGTCAGTATCCAATACACTTAAATCTAAATAGTAAAGAGTTGCGGAGATCACCTTTTTACTTGCGAAATTTCTTTAGGGACCCATTTTCCCGGTACAGTCCTGGAAAATCCCGGAAATCCCGTTTTCCCACAGAATGAATGTAAAATGTCACGCATCTAAAACACGTGCTATTATTGGGGACGGGAAATTCCTCAATCAAACTACACTATTATATTAATAAGCTTAACTACTGGATAGTACCACTACCGGGTGCGACCCGGACGAGTCCTGCGACATTCAGCACATAAATTCGCTGCAATGATTCATGATTGCGGACTTCGGCGAAAGTTACGAAGGATTAATCGACGAGTTTCGGTAATCGATGCACCGGACCTAAGGGCTGATGTATATTATGATACTGATTTTACACGATTGTACTTTAGTTTAACTTTTAAATTAGGTAGGTACTAATCGTAAGTCTGTTTGTTCGGTTCGCTTATTTGACCGACTACTTGCAGTGCACACGGCTGCACCCGCAGATGATAAGTAACCACGTTATGAGGTATTCAAGGATCTAAAGTAAACTATATATATACTATTCTCAAAATCAGTCCAAACTTTTTTTTAAGCGCTCAGTATATTATAGAGACTAACATAGAAACCTACAAAATTTCGATATGTTAATAGGATTAAGTATTGAATTAACGAAGAATTATCATTCAAATACTATAATATCTTCGGGTTAACCTTCACATGATGAGTCACTTAACGTAGCATTAAAAAAGATGATCTCACAGAAATCACCCTTAAGATACCTAGGTAGGTAGGTACTAGGTACTATAGAATATGATGTGTAGCTGAGAACGTTGCTTAACTTTCAAGCTGTGCTTACGAACGCTTTAATTTTGCCATTTTAGTTGTATCCAGTAAAGCGTCATTGAGTTCCATGTCCTTCATGATTGCATCAACTTTGTTCCTTATGGCGAGAGAGATAATGGTAAATTTCCTTAAATATCACAATATTTACATACTTACCCATCAAATGTTGCAACATGTACGTTCGCCTTAACAGCTGTAATCGATGTGCCCAACCCATTACTTGCAGCTATAATATTTTCGACCACTGCGCCTCGGGCATCCACAGATTATCAAAAATTACCAAGAGCCCTTGTACTGTACATTCAGCAACAAAAATCTAAAACACTATAACCTTTGCACAATCAACAAAAAAGTCGCAAACTTTCTTCAAACTTTGTCAAAACCTACGCTTAATACGCTTAATTTAATATTTTGCTTGCCCTAAACTACTTTTAATTTATGAGTTGTTAAGTAACTTTTGTCGCTGACATTACTTTAATAATGAAGAGTGGTAAATACAGGGACAAGTAAAGGCAATGGGCACTTGGGCACCCATTAAATTGAGCCTAAACGGGTGGATTCGGAGAATACTTATATACTTAATTTGAAGTTTTTGGCAAATGTAGTCGAATCGGCTTGATTTTTTTGTCGATTATCGTGGTAACACTTTTTTTATTTCAGGCCAGGTAAAAAAAAAGTAGCAGAATAATAATATTATCATTAAAAGCCGTCATTGTTCTTTAGAGTATTCCGCCAATTAAGAGCCATAAGTGCCATCAGAGCCCGTGCCATTTCAGGAGAATTTTGACCACCTCATTTCTAAAAAAAATTAACCTGGGGGTAACAACGACAAATTTATTACTTTTTAATACACTGTATACATTTTGATATATTTATCTTTGCATCTACGAATATCTACTTAAAATATTGCAACCAAACAAACTCTACCAAATAAAATAACCTACAATAAAACGACCATACACGCTAAATCCATCAATGAATGATGGCAAATCAATCAGCCTATACCACTTAACGATCTCATTTTGTTCCCGTTCATCTACTACTCTTATTCTTCCCACGGAAGGTTTAAAATCGCATGAAAAATATGATGAAAATATAGGTCGAGGTATTCAAGCTTCCTTTACTAAGTGATTGACACTCGTAATGCTCACACAAAGGCGCCAGAATAATGCACGAGCACTAAGTAGTATTCAAGTATAGATAGGGCTTTTACGTAGCCTGGTTTATGTCAAATTAGAACAGATAGAACAGTAAGGGTACCTATTTATCACGGAGGAGGGTCTTATACATATAAACGGGCTATTTATATACAGAGGGGCTATTTATATACTAAGTTAAGTCTGCAAAGATTTTCTGTAAGTGGGGAAAAATCGACGAAAGGCAACGCGTATAATTCCATAAATATAGCAGATACTTCTAAGATCTTGTCTAAAATAGTTTTCGTGGAAATTGCAAATTAACTGCTACGAGTTGTTTTCCCCAATTTTTATTGAAAAGCCGTAAAATGTCTCTTTTACCCCTTTGTGTCGTATTTTTAATTTCTCAGTGTCATGCTTGAATTGCCACTGAATATTTTGATTACCTAGTTTCAGTACGCAGACACCAATTTTGGATAATTACCTTTTCCTGTATTTTTTTAAATAAAATAATCACTCGAAACAAGAAAGAGGATGTAAGGTTGTCGTAAATGAAGAAAAGTAAATTAGGGCAAGATCACCTTCATAAATAGAGGCGGACGGGGAAAAATATACTGCGATGCCCCCACATTTTACTAGAAAGAAATAAACTTTTTCGACAATTAACAGGAGAAATAATCTAAGGAGTACAAAAAGCAATTCTGTTAATCGAAGTTCAGGCCGTTTGTCTCGGGAGCAGTAAATGGACAAATCAGATTATTTCACCCACTATGAGTGCGTGGATGCCCGTGAGGGGTCGTAAGGCATGAGTGGATGGAGAAAATATTATAGCTCTTTATTTAGTAGGTAGTAGATAACATTTTATTAGTAGTTCTACAAACACAAAATGATTGTGGATTTAATTTTCGTAGGAAAAACAAGGTTGTGTTTCACTTGCGTTGACTATTATCCCGCGGGTGAAACAGCGGGCCGCAGTTAGTTTTGAATAAAAGTAGCTCTTATAACATCAGCTATCTGCCAGTTAAAAATCGGTCCCACAGTTTCAGCTATTAGCTAGAACAAACGGACAGTCAGACAGACATAACATTTAAATATTGTTATTTGTTAATGGTGTCGATTATATATTTTCATACGTATTTAGTAAAAAGTTGTTATTTTTCATTACAAATTGTTGGAAATTTTCATGTCATTTATAATGTACCTACTCGCAAGTACGTACGTAACGATTCACCCTTTTTAGAGCATAGCAATCCAGCTGATGTGCCTACTGAAGCGTTAAATATAATAGTTATAATTATCACTGTTTCTTTATATATTTCTCTATTTCCTTAGTCTACTTCTCGCTATCGCCTATCCTTTATACCGGTACTTATCGAGTGCAATAAATTAAAAGATCCTGCTAAGTCCCCAGCAGAGTCCCCGCGGCGACATCGACTCAAGGGAAGACATTGCTTGTTTCATTGGAAACTATCCGGATTATCCGGTTTTGGTGTATTTTATAGTTTTCACGTGTTATGATGTGTATTGAGGTCATTATTTGATCGAATACAGATTTTGTTGAAAACAACTGAATACCTAGGTACATTTTCATCGAAAGAAAATGCACAAACAAAAGATCACTACTTACCACTTTTTGTATTGAATTCATCATTAAGGGTACAAAATTTACAATCCATCACCATCATCATCAATCTATTATTCCCACTTGTGGGATTCAAGCCCCCTCAGACAGAGGATCCAGTGGACACTCTTAAATATATGTTTAAGAAGGAGCTGTTAAAAATCCGGGACTGTGTGCACTCCAATGCACGGAGCGATATCAATCCGGTTCAATCCCGGTTCGGTTCCGGTTTCATTGGGTTGCCAACTGCACAGATTGCTATAATTCTTCAATTATCCTTAACAAATATAATAAAATTCTATCGCTTATCTATTTCAGCAACAACTCGTAAAACACGAGCTAAGCTAAATCTTCAGATTATATCCTGTTAACGGCTTGTAACTTATCTGCCATTACAAAAGGGTTATTTTATTTTTAATCAAATACGGTCAGTAAGAACCAAGTAGAGTCATAAGGTACAAGCTAAGCTGTTGACCGTACCTTGCATATTTAACGGCATAAAACCTATTTGAGCATTACAATAGGGACGTCTTCATTGTCTGAAGGCAAAGTCGACGCGTTGCCAGCAGACAACGGTGGTGCAAGTTACAAGAGCTTCCTTGAGTTTATGCTAGAGCGTATGTAAAAGTTTATAAAAAACTGGTAAGATGTATTGTTTGCTTTCGAAAACGAGTTTATGGCAAATGTTTTCAATAAAAACTGTGAAACAAACGCCGTTGGCTGCTAGCGACTACAAAGTTGATGTAATAATTAATGAGTTACTGACTCTTTCAAGTTCAGCAGTCTCAACTTAGATAACTGAATGAAGATAAGGTTGTGTTGAACTTACATAATTATATGAATTTTACATATATTATATGAAATTACATAATATATTACAAAACTGGATATGCTTAAGTAAGAAAAAAAATTTCGGTGAGGAATATTCAAAGTCAAATTTCTCGCTACTTCCTATTGACTTGGACCTTAAAATCCTGCGTTATCGAGGTCTAAATTGCAAATTTAATACAGCCATTTGCATCTGAAAGGAGCTATGCAAAGTCCTTTTTGTACGCGGTGATTTGTTCTGTTTATCTAAAAGTGTTTATCTAAATACGGGATGCGTAAAACGCCGTTATTTCGTACTTAAACCAATGTTACATTCTTGTCTAGATGCTAAATTCGCTCTTTTATGACTTCTTAAAACGTTTAAGCTTATTTACTGGCTCGTTATTTATGCTGCAGCTTAATATGAATCAGAGCAAGTGAAATTTATTGAAATTCGTTATGTTTTACTTCATATTTGTCTGTGTAGTTTTTGTTTTCATAAGATTTTGTAGTTGAACCATAGTTACATTGGCAAATAACCTTTTGTTTAGTCTTTTAAGCTTCTTAGAAGCTAAATAAAAGACTTAGGGCAATTTATGAAAAAGTTCTTTTAAACAAAAGGTAATTTTAATTAAATAAGCGAATTGAAACGAATCAATCACCGGATATGAAGGCCCATCGGTCTAATCAAATAATAAAGCACAGCTGATTAAACAACGTAATGAAAAGATTATGTGCTCATCATCTTTTCAATGGTGACTAAGAACAATATATTTTAACTTTTGCTTTGTACGGAGATAGGATAACTATGCAACATGGACAGGAACTATCGATAGACTACTGAAATGACATAACGTGACTGTGGAAATGAAACATTTTCATAAAATACTTTGAGATTTATTGTTGACACATAAAGTTAGTAAGTACCTAGTCGAAATTAAAAAGACAAGTCCAAATTCCCACATAACAATTAAATAATCCAAGGTTTTGTCCTAAAATTTTCACAAACCCATCAAGCCAACAGCTGTGTCGGCCCACACCCGCTACATTAAAATACGAGTAGACAAAAAATAGAGGTGTTATCGTAAATCGAAAAGCAATGAAGATGTCACGGCATGTGTCATTTTTGGAGGCATCGGCCCGTGACCGTTCCGGTAGCTTCACTCCCCTCGACTTATACGATGTGAACTTCTTGTATATTAGCGACGAAAACGATGTGAGCGTTTTAGATTATTCATATTTGGCTCTATTTTATTAACAATTTTTTATTTAGCTTCACTTGTTAGAAGAGATCGTAATTTTAGTTCGAATTACAAATGGCCGATGAACGTTATGCTAAAGAATGCTTGTTCGAGGAACGATTCACGAAAGAATGATGTCTAGGTCAAATTATATCTTCTCTATTAGGATTATTATTGCCGCCAATAAAATAAAAATTCCAAATACAAATCAGTCTCAATTTAAAACTAGTTAACATTAAATCTATTGTCTTGTTACAACATTAATGTGATCAAAATTTTAAGATAACATCGGAAATTCGTCAAAACAATAATAATGTTACGATTATGGTTGTGGCGGTATGTAGGAAATTCCATGTAACATAAGCTCGAAGCGTGAGTCAATACAAATAAACAACCCTGGAGAACAGCTGTTCAGATTTACATTTTATGAACGGAACTCTTTACACGCTCGAAAACGGAAAAATATTATTTGTATCTCGGAAGAAACTACAATGTTTTCAGTGAACACCTGAAACGAAGAGTTCGGTTACTACACCGTTAAATTTAATTTATAAGTAGGCATAATATTCTACGGTTGGTCACTGACAGTTCCGTTGTCTATATACCTTCCGTCTCTGTAATCACGGTGGCTTACTATATCTATATATTTTTCTATAATATTATTGATTTGTCACCAATACTTTACAATTTACATGCATGCAAAATTTACCTGGATTAAAATTTAGTACTATGTGAATAGGTAAAATAGTTGATAAAATTGCAATGCATACAAATTGTAAGAGATTTAAATTGAGGTAGGTATTTATTTCATGATGGTTTTCTTCATCACACTTTTTATATTACAACGGTGCTCCCATCAGTCTCATCTGTTTATTTCCTTCTTGTTTAATGTTTTTTTTTGTTGAATGGTTACATTTGTATTTAAATAATAAGATGACAATATTAACATCTTAACGGCTATCATCACAAATATCGAGATCTACGTCAATAGCTTCATCATGCTGCTTTAAGCCTCAAAGAACTTTAAAAGCGCTCGTAAACATTTGATAGGCGTCCAAACATTTACCACATTCCGCAAACAAAGTCGTAAAGGTGAACAATTTATGAATGTTAAAAAAACCATCATTAACAGCTTTTACCGCTGTCAAGACATCGTAAAAGTTTTAATAACTTTTTACTGCAATTTACGTTATGTCATCCAGGTGGTTCCTTAATTTCCTTTCCATTTTGGTTGAAAGTAGTCTATATAAACGTGACAAAGCTTAAAATAACAGTAAAACCATTTTGCATTTCATAAAAATTAAGTTGTATGATGTTACACCGAGTCTTAAATAATTGATGATACACTTACTGAGAAGCCTATGCCCCCGCATTTGATTTCCGTGCAGGATAAATTGTAGAGGAACCACAGGTGAGTATTTAATTTGATGCAAAACTGTCGCCGTCTCCATAATTAAAAAGACCAGCACACTGGTTGCTAGGTTGCAGCATCGCTAATCCTATTATCATTATGTTTCAACCTAAACAACCCGAGGATTAAAACCACGACACAAATGAAGGCGACAAAAACTTGATTACACGTAGATATACCCAACTTTGTTATACTGCGAACTTCATTTTTCATGGTTTATCAAATGATCCATAATCCCATATCCAGAATAAACTTGAACGGTGAAAATCGCCGACACAGACATTTTATTATCTACAAGCAACTTTAACCTGTTTAATTACCGCGAAAACTGTCCCGCTAAGTTTGACCGCTTCCTGAATTAATTCAGTCTCTCAGCCGACACCCCTAATCGTGGTATAGCGTGATTCTACACCTCGTTCCATAGTTGTTTCCAGTTTTTTAAATGGACGCTACATTAGTTTCGATAGCTTTGTTTAATCACTTCATTTGCATTTCCACGCCACGTCTCCAGAGAGTTATGTTGTTGAACGTTACGGTTGTGTGGCTGTTTGTTTGTTTGTTTTTTTAAAGCTTGTGTTTTCATCGGGGTGTTGCACTGTCTAGTCTTTCTACTCTGCCTCTAGCAGAACTACTTAGCGCATATCTAGAATAAGGAACGCATCTCAACTAAAATAATCTTTAACGTCGTGCATCAACATGCTTCAATCAACATCAATCCTACATCCACCATTCAAACAACACCAATCCATCTTAACCCTATTCATTATTGGTGCTGGTAAAATACAAAGTATTGATAAACAATTTCAAGTGAATAATAAATATGGAACTTGCTATTAACATAGTGCACAAGATAAAAAATCGTTAAAAACATTTAAAGAAAGATTACAACGCGACACTTTGTTATTTGTTACATAGCTATATCACATGGGAATATTTGTATGAAGAGGTTGACAGCCCGCGCCACTTTAACGTAATTGAACAAAATTTTCAGCTTTCTGCATCAAACTACTACCAGTCCCAGTTCCACGCCGGTCGATCCCGACATCCATAAATCTACGTTTCACTCAACGTCCCCTGGAACACGTGCACGTCACGGTAAATGTACAAAAAACGACGTCCTAATAAAGACTAATGTCGCAGTGATATCAACAGGCGGACGCGGGATTGCCCGCATTTCGATAGGGAACGATCAATTTTCTATGGCCCAATTACTATCGTTGAGTCGGGAGACACACGGGTGGAATGATATGAGCGAGGCAGACAGATAAGAGTGATGTGAAAAACGCTGGTGATGTCTTTTTATAGGGGTGATATAATTCTAAACGTTCATTTTATCAACGCAATAGATAAACAGTAATATTTGAAGTGTTTTTGTTATATATGATTTTGCGAATTTGGTATTACAAATGCACCAAATATAGAACCAGTTATTTGTACTTCTTTATAATACGCAAGCATTTACCCTGTATGCAAAAACAAACACAATACAGAAATTCGGTCAAAGTAACTCTAAATTACAGCTGTATTTATAGTTGTAGTGGTCAGGATGTAGGTGAAATTTTGATTGTGAGGTGTGAGGTAGTTGACAGTTAAATAAACCTCACGCCCGTGTGTCTCATAATATTCTCGTTAGGGAACTGATAGGCAATAAATTAGGGGGTGACCAAAGTATGGCTTCGTCATTCGTAATTCTGTTTATTTCGTTGAACGCGAGGAACAAAGAGGTTTTTGATTGACATGACCCGAAGAATCCCTCGGGAGGTCCTCGCGCGCGCTAAGTAAAATGTTCAGGGTAGATACTGCTTGTTATACCGACATTATATTTTCTTTTATTATATGGACCAGTCTATTATTTGTGATATCTTTAATTTTTATCATTCTTTGAGCAGAGACCGAAACTGATTTGATGCTTGGACGATTACAACCCAATTGAATTCGTTTTCACTGATTGAATAACATAATCTCATTACATATCTGCAGGGTTTCATAATATTATATTTTATGCCGGAACAATATTGTTTCACTAGTTTCCGAGCTTTTTGTTTCATAATTAGAATATGTAATCACATTGTCAATACATATTCTAAGAGCTGTAAAAAAAAAATAGCTGTAAGTATATAAAATGTAGTGTAATCTTCGATTTCGACATCCTGCCTTTTCCCTTTGAAAGTAGGTAGAGTAAACCAAAACAATATACCCTCATATTACGATTTTTATGACGTGATATCTAAGGGGCTCTCTCTAGGGAGCTCCATTAGGAAATTAAAAGTATAGTTTCTTCGGTATTTTTATTCGGAGCTGATCTTTGATGGACATTTTATTTTGACTTTCGGTAAAGTTAGATAACCTTATTGGTAAGAGTATGGCAGTAAAGTATTGTATATAGGCCATATGCCTATCACAAATTATATACCTATTAATAAGATGTGTTCAAATCGAATGTGCAAGAAAAGTGATATATGTGCCTAGTACGAGTACATTTATAAGTATACCTACTCCTATATTTTGTAAGTATGTTTGACATTAGCTACAGGCTCGATCATTTGACTTATATTCAGATC
Source organism: Hylaea fasciaria (assembly GCA_905147375.1). Lineage (NCBI taxonomy): Eukaryota > Metazoa > Arthropoda > Insecta > Lepidoptera > Geometridae > Hylaea > Hylaea fasciaria. The sequence continues at coordinate 8,563,259 of LR990201.1, forward strand.
GACAGATTTGCAGTCCAAAAGTTTTACGTACTTAGTACTTACTTAATTTAAAACATAGTCTGAAACTGACTATTTTAAACTTTTCAATGTTTAATTTTCAGCTGTTTACATTCTGTGCATTAGTTTTAAAATCAAACACAAATCACCGCTAAGTGTCATGTCAGGATGTCGGTATTACCGCAGCTCTAATTCTTACCATAAATTATTAGGACTCTTAACTTAACCTTCCTATAAAAACCCCTAACCCCGTCCTTCCGCCGTGTCGGTAACTAGCACTAAAACATTAACAATTCAAACACTTTCGTGGGCAATAAATTAGTTGCCGCACCGTGAGCTGGCAATTTCAAAATGGCGGCTGCCGTAATACTTATAAGTTTTTAAAGTTTTAAGTGACGGAAGGTAGCGATAAGCAACGGATGGCCGATATACTTGCTTAGAAAAGATGGGTATACATTTCTAAGGCATAACGTGCATGTAATGTGTTCCAAGCACTAAATAGCTAGCGGTAACTCTTGGGCACGTGAGACTTCAAACCAAAAGTATGTATCAGGTGATGCAAATAATTATTGTTGTAGAAAGTTCTGAGTGCCACTCACTGTATTTAGGATTCATAATAAATAGGGTTGTGCTTAGGCCACAATTCTGATAGCTATGGAACCGCGTTAAGGCTGCAAATTGCGAAGTTGTTACCTACTTTCAAACTACTAAATGTGCGATGAAAAGTACACTGCCAATCTAATATAAATTTAAAAAAACCTTTCCCGTGCCTGTATAAATTGAAAATGTTGTTAATGGGCTCAGTTGACCGATTCAAATATTTATTAAGTCAACCGATCCCGCGGACACAGTTTGGAGTGGGCTCAGTTGACGTAAGAGCCAAAGTTGCAAAGTAGACTTTTACAGCTTTCCTAGTACCTAATATGCAAAAACTGTCAATACAACAGCCAATAGAGTTGAGGTCATGGCCAACATACTTGAGGCTCAGGAAAATAACCTCATTGTCACTCAACATATTGGTACCAGAAACTATTCCAATACTCTACTTTTTTTTCTTTTCCGGTGTATTTCCAGTTTTTTGCACTTAGGCCACATACTTGCAACGAATGTATCCCTTGACTTCCTGTGCCGTGCTTCCTGGAGACGTCACAGCCCGTGGTTTGGCATCTGACGTCGCCTTCGCCGTATATTTACGTTGTCTGTACGTATCTACTCTGTTGCATAGCTCAACCAGAAGGAATAACTCAAACCATAGCTTAACCACAATTCCTAACTGAGATCAGCTAATTCGATTTTCGTTTTCGTTTTTCGATGACGAAATAAGTTGACGATTTAAAAAAGCATTTTATTGCCACGATTTCGTAGTTACACAGATATAACTAACCTCTAATTGAAAATACTTTTAATTGAAATAGTAGATACCAATTTTACGGGATCTTTTTTCTCATGGTAGAGATGATGCATCGTGCTTAACTCTATCTTTAAAGCTCATTCTTATTATTTTTAGTAACCATTTATGTTACTTATGTTATGCCAACTAAAAAATAACCTACACATATTGTTTCTGTTAAGATTTATGTCTAATTTTTTCCCGCACACTACATTAGTGGATCAATACAGAAGTGAGACTTGCCCTCTCTCCCACATTACAAATCACTGCTGGCACCAAATGAAATGATTTTCTGAAACGCCCAATATTAGGCTCCCTAAATATGTCCCGGCAAGACGAACGGTGGTAAATCATCACCCTTCTGCTTTCCATTTGCGAAATAGCCGGCCTCCTATTAAATGGCGATTTTTCACGTCCCCTCTCTAAGGGTAAGAACTTACCAGGCGCTGCAGCAGTACGTGTGATTCCATGATCAGCAGGTGACCTCTCGGCTGTAGAGTGTAGGACGTGATCTCTTTTGTATATTATTGAAACGACGAACGTCGCTTTTCTTGAACAGAAATCTTGGGTCTCAAGTGGGTCACTAAGTATGTAATTTAAGTGCAATCGAATTCTGAGTCTGCCTCACTACATGAAGTTGTATGCCAACTCATTATCCAGAAACTCTCGTTGGAGACAAGCATATTATTTGCCTGAAAGAGTAACTTTTAGCAACTATTAACACGACAGTCACCAAAGATCTTTCCATATTACGACACAATATGATCTAACACATTTCAAGAGCACCTAATTTGATCCAACCTTGCAATATTGCTGCATAAGCTCAGTGAGTCTCAACCTCGAGTTGAGGGAAACAGTTACCAGAGGCATTTCTTGCGTTGGGGTCGGATTTGATTCTTGGAAACGTTTTTGTGAGCCTATTTGAATTTAAAGGTTATTTCGTAGCATTTCCAAGTGCAAACCTTGGAGTTTTTAAGAATGGTTGAGGACAATGAGCTTACGTGGGTGTGGGGGTAGGGGCATTGGAAAGGTTACTCTATATATGCCATTATGAGATTGCCGTTGATTTGAAATGTTTGAGTAAACTCTGACAAAGCTGCCAGTTTAATTGCGATGCATCCGTAAGATTGTCAAAGAACTTTGCGACTAGTTGCCCTAGTTTTTATGACTTAATTCCAATTTTATTTATTTGATTATTTATTTTTTATTTATTATTTTTATGAATTATATATAAATAATTATATTAATTTAACTTTAAAGGTCTTCAAAGGTCCAGGTGGGTACCTAATAATTTGTTTATAATCTAAGTTTCTTTGTTTGTAGTGGTAATGCCTCTGACGTCACATTTGTGTAAAGAGTAGTATACATTGATGATGTTTGGTGTAATTTTGATAAGCTTCCTTTAATATTAGGTAGGTTTCTTTAATATAAGATGGTAAAAAAGCTTTTCTTAAAATACATTTTCTTACACAGACACAAAGACATGTGGCATAGAAACGCCAAATTTTCCTGCAGATCTGTTACAACCCCTGCCATTTCTCCAGCTGTCCCGAAGTTCCACGCATGTTCCTTATACCTGTGGGACGCCATCCATCCTACTTAATAATTACCGAGTCGAGGGCACGAGATAACCAGCCGACATGTTGAGACCTTTGTCATTGCGTTAATTACCTTAAACTTTGAGATGGATCCGTTTTAAATAATGTATTATGTTGTTTATGTCAAGTGTGTTTTGTGGGGACTGGTTTTAAGCTCCTTATTATTTATTTTAGACACGGCCTCAAATACATTTTAGGTGCTATTACCTTGTTATTTGTATTTTTTTGTACGTAAGTATATTATGGCACCCAAGCCAGTTGTTTTTGAGCTGCCATTATACAAAAATATTATACTCATTAAAATGTTATATTTATATCATAATATTTAGCAGATAATCCGAATAAAATTGTATAATGTCCTATTACCATCTACTCGTTTAACATACAGGGACTCGTTTTTAATCTCCTCATCACATATAAGTCACGTGTTCTCGTGAACACGTCGCATTACGCAGTTGTGTCCACGAGGACACAACTGCGTAAAGGATAGTATTTGGAGTCTTGCTCACAGAAGAATAAAAAACGTATGCAGCTACTTAAGCTTAGAACCCTCGCTACCCCTCCCTCACCATTTACCGTCAGCACGCAACATAGTAAATCGTTCACAATGATTAAAGTAAACAACAATGTCACCCTCAAAAAAGAGATATCTTTTTTTGTAAATTACTTAGTAAGAGACGAATTCCGGGAACGATAAGAGAGCGTTGTACTTCTGACGCCGATGCTTGGTTCAAGTCAAAAGAGCGTAGCGTTAAGATGGCATGCTAGTGAAGAAGCGGATATAAAAATTATAAACCACGTTGTGTTTGTACTAAATATTTATAGAAACACGAGTGCGTAATTTTAGATATCATTACAAATGACCGGAACAGGAGTGTCTCAGAATAAGGACAGCGTAGCGCATTGCTACGCATTTTACTTTTACAATTATTGAAGTTTGTGAGAGGCACGACGTATTGGCCCAAGGCAAGCGCCACCAACCCACCACCAGCTACACCACCGGCCATTGAACTTACCACCAGTACAACACTGTATATTATCTGGCTTTAATTCCAGTTTCCATGTTATTGCTATCAAAGTCAAAGTGAAAGCATTTCTTGTAAATAGGCATTAAAATCGCACTTTTACAAGTCATGCAGCTAATTCTTGTTAACAAAGATAACCATAAAACATAAAATATGATAAATTGAATTAAACAGTAATTGATTATGGTTTGAGTTTACAAAGGAAGTTTCCGTTTCAAGCACTGTATCAAGATTCTGGATAGTAAAAGGAAACTCCGTTGACTCATTGCTTCGGAATACGCCCGGTTAGAGATGCCCGCTATCAGTTCATAGCTCACCCCACGACCGCCCTCCGTCACCTGGCGGCAGTGTGGAATAATTTATTACATTTCTTAAAAGCCATTACTGTGACGCCGTCAATGGACCGCCGCAGTTTCCTTCGCAATCAACATGAGTTTAAGACTGCTACTAGTGTTGATTCAACATTTATATTCAGCATCCTCATAGTCCATTGATGCCCATTGAGGAGTATTTAGTTCTTTGTCTCGATGTTCCCATAAAATCATCAGTTATTCAATTCCTTAAATATACATGTTATTATTAAAATCCGTTACAATAGATACCTAAAATCTTACTTAGATCCTTTAGCCCCATAGTTGCAATTTATCCTTACATAATTTATTTGATGTCTACGCCATTAACATCACTTTTGTGATGGATAGTAGATGGTGTCCGTTAAGGAGTAAGGCTATTTTCTCCTCTGCCTCTAGCTTTGCCCACAAATGGGCTAACTATCAGGTACCTACCACCGAACTTTCTCGTAAAAACTAAGTAGGTATGTATAAAACGTTGGTATAATCTATTGATTTTTTTTTTGTTTGACCTCGCATGGTTTGTGCATTTATCCAGTGTCAAGTATGACTATTTTAAATAAGAGTGTGTTGGTCAAACAACTAAGAAAAAAAATCTCGATACTTCGATCGTCGAACTAGTGAGTTTTTCTTTCTCAGTAGTTGACGATGAACTAATGTGTGTCAAACTAGTGAAAACAAATGAAAATATTATTTAGCGCACAAATAAAAGTAAAAGGTTTGCAAATAACAAATTTTCCCGGCATTTACACGCGGGTCACTGTAAGTAAAATAAATGCTAATGAAGAGAGAGTACCTACCTAATAATCTAATACTAATATTTATACAATTTTTGACATTGATACTAAACTTCCTATTGCATGGTACTTAGGCAATTAGACATGTTTCATCAACAAAATTGGTAGGTTCTACTGAAATGTTTATTTTGCTTTTGCCTCTTCTGTTTTGCTTTGCGTCAACTGGATATCAGTACCTATTTCCGATTATTTTGTCACTGCTATTGGTTTTGTGTTATAAGTTAGACGTGCTTGGTTATTTTAGTGTATAAGGAAGAGTTTTTCGGTAAATCAAATAATTGAGTTCAAGAATATTGCTAAGCTATGTCACTATAGAACAGGAAACATGGTTTTTTCATTGTAAGTGCTTTTGTGATTATTTTTAGACATCATTTGCAATAATAAAATGACCATTTGTAAGAAGTAATGTCTGGCTGGAACTGCTAATACAATTCTGAAAATTCTATTACTGTATAATATAGTAGCTACACTTTTACTGAGTGCCCAATACTATGTTTCATTCTGGGAAACTTCTGGGAAATTTCGTTCTTGTGGGAAAATGGGGAAAATCCAGGTGAAAACAAGGGGGGCTCAACTAGATCAACATTAATTACTACTACATAATTTCTTCTTTTTATTCTTTAAATCGAATACTGTTTGGAAGTTTCGTGCAAGGTTAATTAGAGTATGAATGAATCCATAGTCGGATAGTTCAGTATTCAAAGATTAATTTGAAGATAATCTACCGGTATTTTTTTCTTTTTCAGCACATTGTTAGGCTTGATAATTATTTTAGGTCTCTTCTGGACCGTAGAGTACCATTACGTACCGGGGAGGGGTATGCCGATGCCAATAAATGAAACAATGACAACAACAACAGAAGAGACCCTCCTAAGACAAGGCACTTATAGGAGAGCCTCGGGCATAGCAGCACCAAACAAGCACCGGATGAAACAAAACCATTTCAGGAAAGGTGCATCAAGCAAGAGACAAGATCATAACAAAAGAGCTGCTGGAATAACAAAAAGCAATCGCCGATTTAAGGAAAGCCACTTTAGAAAGAATGCCGGTAAAACAACACCAAAAGTGCGTTGGTACAGAACAGAAAATTTAAGGAGAGAAGTAGACGAAGTAACTCAGCCGCAGCATTTCACGATAGATATCGACGAAGCGATGATGGCGAAGACCAGCTGCGGTCCCGATGATCCGCCGTGCTTCAATGGATTGCTAAGCGATAAAATTGATCTATGAAAACTTACACATGCAGAATTACAGTCCAAATTTTGTTTGCGTGCATATAAGGACGTCTTACCGCAAAAGACTAGACTAATTTAGAATAATTTCGTTCCCCAAAATCAACGTCTATCACTCGCGTTTTCTTACTCAAACATGGCATATTCCTAGTTATTTCACTTGTGAATTTGTTCTTGAGTTAGAAAAAATGAGGGTTAGAGGTCGATTTGTGGAGAAAATATTTAGACTCATCTGTTCAACTCTGGTTTAAATCTTTTGTGGTAAGACGGTTCTAAAATTGCTTTACTTTTGCTTTTCTATTGGTAGCTCGATTATTGTCTCATGCTGTTAAAGAATTTAGAAAAAACACTCTTTTGCTAGCCAAAAAGTGATTACACGGTTCGAAAAAGTTGCTTTAACCTCAAAAATCTATTCACAATGTCTGCGTTAGTTGATGTTAGGTGTCTGGCTACGAGCTGTCCCGTGGCAGTCGGGTCGCGGTCGGTGGCAGACAAATAAAGATTTATTCAGAACAATGCTGGTTAATTGCGCTGCGTCAGCCAGACGTTGGACTTTTTAACGCAGTGGATGCGTTTTAAACGGTTTTATTGACCGTTTTCGGCATGCAACATTGGAATCAACAGACAGCGTTCAGAGAACAGAGAAATTATTTTCATTATTATATCTGTAGGAAATGAAAGATTGACAAATAGTAGGGCGTGAATTACAGCTTTACACACAAACGTGTAGTTTTACAAATAAAACTGTATGACTTTTACAAAAGTTCTAAGTTCCGAGATTATCCGAGAAGAAAGATACGACGCAGTTATAACTTATGTTAAGCAAAGTGATAAAAAATAAAAAGTCCAATCAATTACATATGTATTTCTGAGTTAGTGATCACAGAATAGCTAACGGCTGGCACTGAGCAATCATTGTCCAGACTATCTATCGATGAAACTTACTACACAAATCACGCGCAATCGAGGAGCAGACTGCCCTCTGCTCGTTAGTACACAGCAAACAAATCTGATTACCTAACGAGACTGCCTCACCTGGTAGTCTGAGAGCCAGGTTTTCATCATTTCACCGTGCTTTTAAGATTTTGTAAGCAAGAAAAGAGTTTTAGAAAGTAGGGAACGCATCAATAATGCTTCGGGTGCTGCTTGTATCTCTAGGTTATGGCAATCACTGTAGATGGGTTGTCAACTTCTTTGCCAAATTGCCACTCTATCAGTGAAATAAATTGCACTATCGAGCGCAAAATTAGCGATATAACTATTCAATCACAGTCACTATATTGACCGGGGGCACTATTGCTAATCCAACCGAGGGCGGTCATGATGATTGTCTATTTAGAAGTATTTTGTGTCATTGTTTCAAAGATTGCCTATGCTTGTGAGATAAGTAATAGTCCTTCATTCTCATTTTAACCAAGGATAATAATTGCACAAGTTTTTGCAAGTAGATATATCAATATTAGATCCCCAACTGTTGAGTAGGATGCTGTGAAATGCACTTTTTGAGCTTTATGGACAAATGTGCTCTTGCCCCAATAAGTAGGTACCAACACAATTAAGTCAGTCAGCTCTCCGACTAGGTACGTCCTATCAACAGAGACTTCTAATGTTTGCACAAAACATTTTACACTATTATACGACTTCAAGCTGTAACGCAATCCACTAAAGTTTAAATTTATGTGAATCGTTTCATGATGGATGGTGACCATCGTCTTCGTTAACTACTTTGTTAGTTACACTCAAGCTATCTTACTTGAGCTTTTAAAACTCCAGGCCAGAATCTTTTGCACTGCTGTGAGTAAAATCCATCCCAACCACTGTACAATACAAATTTCTCTCGATTAAAGCCTTAAAATATAATACAATTCAGCAGCTTTTTACCGACCACAATGAACGCAATTGCATTGAGCTACGCATCCGGCTCCACACATGGCAGTTATGAGACAAATTAACGGGAAAATAAAAAGAAATGTTCCAAAGTCAATGACACAATGACAGCTATTGTCGACCACTTGTGCCTCATTAGGAAGAAAAAAACAATTAAGCTCAGTTCAGCTGCACAAATTTCTGACTACCCCCAGAAAAAAATCTGCTCCTTTACCGTTAAGAGTTAAGGTTTAAATTGGTTTGTTTAGGTTGTAGCTGTTAGTAAAATTGCAAGGTCCCCTCATCCTCATACATACGTCAGTGGCGAAGTACCTGAGGCTATTCCTTTATGAGCATTGTGAACTTTAATCGAGTCGTGAATGGCATTGTTTAAATCACCTACGGCCCAAAGGAAAAAGCTATTGTAAGCTCCATTGTGCGGCCCACTCTAAGGCACACTGCTATGCTCGTTTAGAGATGGCTTTTTGTTTTACGTGTCTGTGATGACATGAAAGATAACATTACAGTAATTATTTCAGTTGCTCTTTCGAACTATACCAGAACGAAACTTGTGCAATATTGGTGAAAAGTAGCAGCAGTGGGCTCTCACATAATATTATTACATAGTATAAATATAACATGATTATTAAATTCGTTTTTAAGGCGATGAGGTTAGTAAACATGAATGCTATTGCTTAATCCGGAATACATTCAATCCTATTATTATATTACGAGTATATATTATTTCTATTATTATTAATATTATAAAGAGGAAAGATTTGATTGTTAGTTTGTTTGCATTGAATAGGCCCCGAAACTAAGGAACTTATTTGAAAAAATTTTTCACTGTTGGGAAGCTACACTATAGCGGGGTGACATAGACTACTTTTTATCCCGTAAAAATTAACGGTGCCCGCGGGATAGTAGTTAACGCGGTTAAAACCGCAAGGCGCTTCTCGTATTTTATAGTTTACGTTTATAACTCTGGCAACAATATTGACTCACATCAGCGACCTGCTTCTGGACATGAATATTTCGCTCCTGACAACTTATGTTCTTTAATAATCATTAACTCCAATAATTATAAAATCGCGCTACTTATCTCCCTATCAGCAAAATAGGCAGGTATTCCGGGCCGCAAGGAAACATGTTAATTTGCGGACACCGCAGTAATTTGTTAATAGCGCAATCTGATCGGATGGCAACATCGGCGATTTGCTCGGGTCGTTTAACTCGCAGAAATCGGGCAATTGGTTTGACCACGGTGGGATTCAGAAACAAGTTACACTTCGATTCACGAAAGATGACCACGGCGCAGAAGGCATATTTTAGGTCCCTTTGGAGGTGCGAGGTGAGGCGCGGGCGGAATGCGTCAAGACCGGAGCGACGCCATTGGTGCGTTATTAACATCAAAAATTATTTTGTCTTAAGTCTTTTCTTCATGAGTGTACGTGCGCAGACGGCCGCCATTTGTAGTCATCTTTCGTGAATCGTACTGTACTGGAAAGTTGTTGCATGAGAAAGGTGCGAGGTGAAGAAATGAAGAAAATGGCACCCGATTAGTGTGTTCTAGGTTATTGAAGATTCCATGTTTTAGAAGCTTATTTCCTGTTTTGATCGTAAAAAACTGTGTTAGTTCAGAGTAATCGGCAAAATTGCCCCCACTACTTTCCGTTGTCGCACAACTTACATGGATGGAGCATAAAATATAAGGTCCTCTTGGCTTAAAACGTTTTTTCCTCGGTTGTTTAAATAATGGATCTGTTCGGAACATAAATCTTAATAATACGTAGTATTTCTAGAGTAGACCGGCACAGGGGCTTTTAGTCTTGGGAAGTGAACTTCAAAGGGGCTGTGTGTGAGCCATGTGTGATTTTTGGAGCTACCGACAATGAGCAACTTTCCAAAAGATTTTAGATTGAGGTAGTACAGCTTATTCGACAAAATCATAGAACATGAATAAATCTCGAAATTAATATTATATTAGGATAATTACAAAATGAATGTGTAAATGCAAATAACATTAATAATAATACGCGTACATATAGCTTTAAATACCTTTACTAAACCTATAAAAGGTCCTATTTTTGTAGAGATCTGTGAGAGTGTAGCTGCGAGCAATTTTGACACTTATTCTCACAACGATATTCAAAATAGCACTCAAACATAAAAGTGCCTCAGGCGGGTCGCACGCAAACCATCAGTGGCGGCAGATTTTAAGCATGGGCTGCAGATTTTGAGCATCAGTATAAATAAATAAAACATGTTTTTAACCATGTTGCAAAATGAAATGTAGTTCGTTGAAAAGTAACTAAACTCTAGTTGCCTGTACATAGTCTATATTTTTAAAAAGATGGTAAGTAGGCGTGGTGGGATGTCGTAGCCAACTGGTCAGTGTCTGCCTGTCTGTACTTACACAATATCATTTTGTTGTGTCATATTTTTGTCTCATTTGTTTCATAATAATAATAATAATAAATAACAATTCAGCCTGTAACTGTCCCATATATTCAGTCGTTTCATATATTCAGTCGTATCAGAATCATTATTTATTTCTTCTTCTACTCTTATGTATCGCTCTCTTCTAATTTATGGTTATCGTGAAAAAACATCTCGCGTGATATAATACTATGATATTATAAGCATGCTTAGCGCTAGTTCAGACATGCGGGAATTTTGCGGGTTCAAACAGCGCGTTTACAAATCACGCTGTTTGAACCCGCAAAATTGTGATGCTATTCAGACACCGGCGGTTATTATGCGATTTTCGTGCGAGGATAATGTCAGTTTGAAAATGGAAGTCGACGAAGAAGTGTGTTTACTGTGGTTGCTCCTTAAAATAAAGAAAAGAGAAAGGCGGTATTGGGTGCTAACCGCGCGGTATCCGCAATGCAACTGAACGCGAAGTAAAGACTCCATAGTCATAGAAACGCGCGGGAGCAGCGCGATTCTATTTTCTGGCGGTTGGGTTGCGGTAACCGCGCGGCTTGATTAACCGCGCGGCTATGTCTGAACTATTACTAACTAACTCATATAAATAAGACCCGCGCGATTTCCATGCGATTCTATAATCGCGCGGTTCCCGCCGTGTCTGAACTAGCGCTTAAACCTATAATTATGATCAGCATTGCTATTGCAATAATTGGGCAGCTGCAAAGCCGTGAATGGCTGCAGAGGGGGGAAAGGGGGGCACTTTAAAATTTATTGAGTTTTCGTGTTTCGAACCCCGTACCGCGACACTCGCGGGTTACGCCTGTCAGTGAGCTAGCCTCCAGCGACGAAACCATTTGGAGTTTTGCCGTTTTTACATCACACCTCTTTACCTAAAACAAAATAACTTTTTTTGTGAATAAAACCAGACCTTTTATAAAATACGTAAGCATAGCGGTAAAGTGTTTTATTTTTCTCAGTGTTCCTATTACAAATCAAGATACATAATTAATTACTTTTAATTTTTTTCTTGCCCTGTAGTTACCGCATGATGAGGAGTATTTTCCGATCTACGAATATTGCAGCGTATTTTTACGATTTCACTTCGAAAATAGGTCGGACATAAAAACGAAGTTCGAGTGATCGAATCTAATTAGATTTGAGAGCGATTCGTTGGACATTTTTACCGACATTTTCCTTCTGTTTCTAATTAAATTTCGATTTGTCAACGGGAGGAACGCCAAACTTCTTTAGTCATAAGATTTATTCGATCGTAACATTTTTTGTGGCCATTTTCAAAGCACAATGTGAGCTGTGGTTGTTTTTGAATACAATGTTAAAAAAGAAATGCTCATTTGAAATTGTAGTAAAATTGGTCATACATTTTTGTAGCAGTAAAATATGATGGAATAGCCATTTTATTAATGTCTCTAGTATAATTTATGTGATTGGTGCTTGAAATGTATTGTCAGGGAAATTTACTTCATGGCACAGCTAAATAATTAAAAAGCTAATTTAAACTGCAGTAGTTTAATCCGTACATCTATTTGCAATAGTTTAATGCATAAATAACGTTTGTCTATCTATTACACCCAGTACATTATAATAATACACTATACTGAGGCCGTGAATAATCATCTCTCAAATGTACCACATAAAGGAATTGTGTGGCTCATTAATTATAGGCAGATTGTCACTAGGCTTAGGCATGAAGACTTGTTGCTCTCATTGCTCTGTAATATAAAGAAGGTGTAGCACTACCAAAGAAACTGCAAACTACAGAAGGTAGAAGGAACAACAGAAAGCCGCGCGATTGTCCAATGATAATCGTACGAGGAGGACAATTTAATTAAAAGTTGAAATTAATTTAAGTTTTAATTAAATTTCTGCCGTGGTGAAACTGTAAAATCAATCCTTGAAAAAGTAAAATCGGTGTAAATTAAGAAGTGCGCGTTAAACAGCTTCAGAACAGATCCAAAACGCGTATGAGTACTTATGCGAAAAGATCATTATTGTATCTACTATTAGCCAAAAAACCCTTCCACTTTTTATGAAGTGATCATTTTACTTAACGTGTCTAAAGGTAATCTGTAAAGGTACTTATGTAATGCGATTATAGACGTTAACGTATAAAATAGAGGAAACAAAAATTTGCGGGCATTTGTCAAAGTCCTCCCTACGGAAATGGTGCATAAATTAGGTCCAGTTAAAAAAGCCCAGTGACCCCTACTAGGGTAACCAGAGTTTAGTTGACAAGTCATTGAACTCGAAGATAAGGTGATAAACATAATATTTTTAGATGGATTCTGTACAAAAAGACTTTTAAAACTGCTCGTTTTTATTTGACATGATACGGTGAGTACGGGGGGCTTCGCACAGACCGTAAGTGGCGTAAAAAGAAGGAGACTTTTATTACTATACCCAACAGTAGGTTGATATGAGCATCATTATATTATGATGATGATGATGATGAAGTTTAATTTAATAACGCCCTTTGTTTTTCGCCGGGGGTTAAAAAAAACAAAAATCCCTGATTACAGAGGTACCATCTGATCAAAAAGTGAACTGTAAAAACATGTACCGAATCTTAGAAAAAGTTTGGAAAATATAATCTTTCATGCAAACTAATAAACAAATCCATCGGCTGAAGTTCAACGAACGATGCTTTCCATAGTTGCTTGAACAAAGTTTTGTTTTAGTAGTTACGAGAATTGTTCAGTCATGTTCTTTTGTCCAAGTTCAGCGAAAACATTTCAAGTGTCACCCATCCATGTCAAGTTACTCGCTATTCGAATTTCGACATCGCGTGACTTCTTGATCGAAAGTCAAGTAACTTTTTGATCGAGAACTGTTGGTAGGTTCAATGCTCTATAACACATTTTTACGGAATAGGTACCCCATGAAATTGCTAGAAACAGTAATTTTCCATTGTCTCTATTGTGCACCATAATAAATTGCAATTATGTTTAGTTATAGCTGTACTAAGTTACTACTGCAACTTAGTTAAAAAGGTTCGAAACTAAGTTAAATCTTTGTGAGGTTCGTTACTGAAGAGTGAAGCGAGATGAAGTTATAAGTGAAATGGTAAATTTATTAAGTGACTACCGGTCTGCTGAGATTTATACAATATTTGTAATAGATAGACCGTGAAATTGTTTTTGCATCCTAAACTTATTGTCCCTTGTCGATTTGCGAAAAAATATCATATTAAACTTTTAGCACTTATCTCTACATACATCATACCTACCTATTATATTCATTAGTTACTAAGCAGCAGCTTAGTAAATGACTGAATGTTTTTATTTATTACAAAACTCGAATAATAAAGCGCCGAAATTTTTCCACAGCGAAACACGTTACATTGAAATGGAATAACGTAACAACAAATACTTCTACAGTACAGAATTCATTTTTTTTAATACATAATATCAATAGGATTTCGTTAAATATTTGTATAAACCCGTTTCGAGCTAACTTTTATTTGGTTTGCAACAGGTTTTCATAACGTACCACAATACAGATACTCAAATATGAAATAAAAATCACAACCCTATCAGTGATATTTTGATCAAACACAGGCACATGCGTATCGATAGTGGGCACGTGTCGAGTCCAGCCCGTAACTGTTAATTAATTGAAAAAGTATACCACAAGCACAAGCAAAATATATATACCTATTAATTAAAACACAAGAAACACATCGAGAACGTCATATAGAAAGGCCAAGTCAAATGTCTAAAACTGGCGAGCATGTATGAAAAAACTCATGAAAATGGAAGAAGCGAAAGAGGTGTCAGGATCGTAGCATGTGGAAAGATGTCGTCTCTGCCTACTCCGATGGGAAAAAGCGTGACTGTATACGAGATATGTGTATGTAACAGACTAAATATAATCAGTAAACACTTATTCAGATCTAAGAAAAATAATAACTTGACCAGTGGATCCCAAAAAGGCATACCTACACCGTTTGTCGCTTTCTCTAAAGCAACTAAACTGCACGGATGTGTAGTCATAAATCCGTAAATCACTCTGAGCCAAAACACTAGCAATAACACAAATATTTACTCTACACGAAAATTTAACCCGCATCCTCAAACGCCAGTTTAAAATCGGCTGAACATTTTAATCTACCATCAGCAGTTTATGTATACAAAAAATTGCAAATTCGTTACTGAACAACATTTACTGAAGCGATCAAGTTTGCGAACTCGACCACTGAATTAATTAAATGCGGACACGTGCGTCGACAGAGGGACCTGCGGTGGGCCGTGTGGACACGTGTCCACTGTCCACTGTCCACTTTCCACTGTCCACTCCGTCCCGGGACTCTATATATCAATCAAGTGGACACGCGCCACTCGTTCGGTATCCCGTGTTTCAATTTTGGGGTTGAGTTTATTATCTGGATAATACTTGTTTATATAAATAACTTTAGCTACCTATTTTTTCTTGTTTTTTTTTGTAGAATAAAAATAATCTTTATCGGGTATTGGGGCGTTTCACCCTACGTGTTGTTCGCTTTTTTCAGTGGAGCTATTCGCACTACATTGGGGCCACGGTACCGTGTGTGATTTGCCTTCGCATGACTATAAAAAATTGACGGAAAGTTTCATTGAATGTTCTAATTGATCGAAGTTTCTATGTATACCAATAAAATGTATATGGTGTATAGTGAAAGCATATTATGACTGTATGCGATACCTACGACAATAACACTTTTATACCTTTCGTCGGTCTGTCTGTTTGTTACGGGTAATTTCCAAAACGGTTGTACCAACATTGAGGGAACATTCACTGTCACAATAGCTGATGTTACAAGGCTACTTTTACTTCAGGACTAGCTGCGCCCCGCGGTTCCATCCGCAATTAAGGGTTCCTGCGTGTTAATAATCAACGCGAGTGAAACTGAAGCGAACAGCTAGTAATTAAAACTATTAAAATGTATCTACAATTATTACAGATATCCCCGCCCGTGTACAAAGGCGCTAATAACAATAGTATAAATGTTAAAGAGGAAATATAAGGTACACGTAAATGTTACTGTTATTGCTTCGTTGTATCCGTAATCATTATCGTTATATTTTACTCAAAATTGGTCCCTTGGAGACGGTCAATGCACAAGTGTTTATTATTACCGACAGTAATCATTGATGATAACTTCGCTTTCATTATACAATTTACCATTGCGTTAAAGATGAACCACGATAACATTAGATGCGACGACCAGTTGAATAACCTAACAAAACTATAATAATATTATTAGTTCAAAACTATATGATTAGTTTTCCTGTTTTCAGATTCTCTACAATGCGTGTGATACTTGGTCGTACTTTATTAAATTCCTGACAAAATATGTTGATATAAAGATTATCAATGTTAACTACATACGTACAATAAAGAACATGCTTGAAAATATATATTTTTCTTTTAGTACATTCGTAACTTTTACGTGCTATTCAATGCATATGCCAACGTTCACGGTGGACTTTATGTAAATGCTATACTGTTTTCTCTTCTAGTTTTCCATTCGAAAACTTTAAAATAACTTTTTCATTCTGTGTAAATTCAATCAGACTTTCAAAACTGATAAAACAGTTTTCTTTTTGGTCAAAACTATCTGCTCGTAGGTGTCGGGAAATGTTAAAGACGGTTCTTTCAGTAAACATTGTGTGCCCGTTTACTTCTAAGTTTTATATTTTAATTAAGTAAACGGAGGGTATAAATTAAAGGCAGCTCTAATTTTTTCACTTATAATATAAACAAATTTAACTGGTGTTTAAAAGAAATTGGCTCATGACCCTCATGGCATACAGCCGGTTTTTACATTCGACTGACGGACCCGCGGCAACGTTCATACGAAAATTAAACTACCGTATTCCCCCACTGGCGAAATAAATGTCTGTAAATAAATACTCCTTGATCCATCTTCTCGCTCCAACAAATAATTTCTACGAAACCTAACCTTTATCTATGTATATATACTACCTAGTTACTTAATAAGAGATATCAACAAGAAATCGTAGACAAAGGCCACCATTTCCCACAATACCAGTGGCTTATCGATGAACTGAGAGCTCCTCGAGACGGGACCATTACTAATGTGTCCATTGTTTCTGAGCCGGTGGACCACAAGTGGGATAGAAGTGGGATAAGAACACAAAGCCTAGGTCTTAATGAAAGAATCAAGACTTTATCGAAGATAACTTTGTACCTAAGTTTGGATTGAAAGAAAATTGTGTTTGTTAGATTTTCCTTTGTTTTTCTGTCTACAATCTGATTTAGTAACCATTCAGTTTAGTAGTCAGTACCTACTTAGTTTGTATAAAATATGACTACCTACATCTATTGACTACCTACATTGACTAGTATAACTCAGATCAAGTAGTCTGTCATAGAATGCATCATCGCTTACTGTCAAACGTGGCGGAGGCAAGCAACGCGAGCCAATTTCCATACTTCGAAGTTTCAAATGACGTTCAAAAGTTAGAAAATATGTTACGTCGATCGTTGGCCAGGCATCGCCAAGAGTTTATACTATCTGATTTCTAACATAGTCTCTCTATGTTATTTGTCTTCGTTCATTGATAGTGTCTGTGAATATGCGGACGACACCCAAACAGAGTGACTTGCATTAAAACGCGTTATGCAAAGACTAGCTGTCTCTTTTCCGCGTGGGCATGTTTTGAAGTTTACTGAGAAGAGACACCGACACAATAAAAAAATTGGGCTAATATATAATTTTTTTTCAGTATCTTTTCGGTATTTTTCTAGTCTATCTGACGTGTTGTTATCCTACCTCATTAGACTAAACACAAATAAGCAATACTATCTTACTTTGATCTTAATAACCGATCTTTCCACCATAAAAATACAGACGAAAATCGTATCTGATAACGCAAATAAAAGTTGGTGCATTCGAAAATACGACATCGATAATTTTACAGTCAAACTCCCTACTTGAACCAACTTGCCGATCGTATTTGCTTATAGATAGAGTTCGTTTTAAAACTCCTTCCATTTGCGCAATACTGAATTTATGGTGGTGTTTCAACTCAAGTCCTGAGTGCATGGCTGTTCCTGCAAGCTTTATGTCTACGCGAAGATGGTGGAAGCTTCTTAGCGTTTCTTCGTAAAATGCTTTCCTGGTACACAATCATTCCCGCACTAGGCTGAACCCCAATTCCTAGGAATGTTTATTTCAAGTGTCCCGACTCCTTTAAGCACAGTATGTTAACGTGTAGAATTTGTTTTATGGGGTGGAAATATTTGAAATAAGTCAGCGAATTGGAATAATAAGTATTGTATTCATAGATCACTAGAAGAGTGACGAAGTTAGCGTTATGTGCTCTGTGACTTTTATTTAGGATAAAAGAAAGGATATAACAACATTAAAATAAAGGTAGGATAGGTAGTTTGCTTTTCTGTGTTCTGTACATTTTGGTATCAATAAAGAGTTATCTATCTATCTAGGTATGTAAATACAACCAAGTGACGATACAAGCAGGTCGTTTTCACCTATCGGTTAGCTACAAGCCTAATAATAGCCACTGAATTTCGGGACACCGGGAAAATTACCCAAACACAAAGTCAATAATTTCATTGTTTTACTTACATTATAGAGCATTCATAGCTTGTATGATGCTAGTTATTGTATGCACAATTGCTTAATATATAAAAATAATAAAAAAATACGAAACACATAAAATACAGTAAAAAAAACACATTGAATTACGTGGGTCCTGTCAAACTGCCGTTAATTAGGTCAGCGATGCGAAGGGCTTCACTCAATTACGGGGCAGATTAAATTTTCCGTGTCGCGGAGTTATGGCTTTCATATGCAAATGTAGTTTGGGGTGGTGAGACCCCCAAGTGGGACACACGGGACATTACTGTGACCCACAATAGTAAAAACGAAGAAGAGTAAAGAAGTATATTTTTATTTATTTATGGACCATTACTCCTTTGCTGGATCTTTAACTCTATTCTCTGCAATAGTAACTAATCATTATCGAAAGCAGGTCATGCGGTCTACTGCATAGCGGGGCAAATCTTGCTCCATCGCACGACATTCATCCTGGATTTTAGTCAATCTGGTACAGTTATTATCATCACCCATCCAACCATCACCCATTGGTGTCATTGTACATGCAAAACTTTATTAGATAGGCACTTTATGGATGTAACAAAATGTTGTAACTTACCTACCAAATACTAGTTTGAAATACTAATTTAATCAAAATATATTTTATATTTAATAAGTTATTATTCAGTTTTGGCCTTGATCCGTATGAATATATACTCGTAGCATGACGCCCTTGCCCAGGAATCCGTCTGTGTGTCCCGATTTTGTTATGACAGGCAGTGATGTAATATTTATTTAGCTTCCATATCAATTTCCATTGCTG
Organism: Hylaea fasciaria; assembly: GCA_905147375.1. Taxonomy (NCBI): domain Eukaryota; kingdom Metazoa; phylum Arthropoda; class Insecta; order Lepidoptera; family Geometridae; genus Hylaea; species Hylaea fasciaria. The sequence goes on from LR990201.1 coordinate 8,582,349, forward strand.
ATACGCGAGCTGTTGAATTTGCATTGACATTATAAAGCCGCGTCAGATTGAGATTTGCCAATGTTATGTTAGATATAAAACATTATATTTACGTATACGCGAATCTTGAACTGTCTATGAAATTCAACTGAGCAGAGAAGCAATAATCGGCCATGCTAAATAGATGTTACAGATTTACTTTGACTTTGAAAGCTTTGTTTAGTTTACGTACCTATTTAGGCGTATTTAAGAAAACTTTCAATACATTATGTTGTGCATCTTTGTAAACAGTTGCACAGACGTTCTTTCGCTCTACGGTTCATCGAACAAGCATTCTTCAGCACTAACGTTCATAGGTAATCTATACTTCGAACTAAAATGACGGACTCACTAACGCTCCTCATTCGAAAGATACAAACTAGTATCTTGTGCTACTTACAGACCACCAAAATTTTTTGTACTTTTTAACTAGGTACTCCACAAACTCTTTCATTCAAGCGCTCAACTAGACAAAGAAGACCGAGCTCTACATTTTTTATCTCCAACTGTGATGAAAGTTTTAAGTGTCCATTTCGTAGAGGTAGAGAAGTTTGCGCGACATTTAGAGCGTTAAAAACAATCTCTGACACTCGGTGTCGAGGGTTAATGCGTCCTTTTGTACTGAGAACTGTTTACAGAACTGTGATTTGGGAACTACCATTGACATTGTTCGATAAATGGAAACTGTTTTTTTTTTTACATTTTCAAATAATATCAATATGTAGTTATTAAATTGTACACAAATATATGTATATATAACATTCGGTTGATTGTACTTGATTTAGATAATGATGTTAACTGGCACTAGAGTTTCTCAGCCTACCGAAGGGCCTTTGACATGACAAGACAATAGAGATCAATGGATAGAGATAAAAATAATAAAGCATAAAATATAATATGTCTAATTACAAACCAAGTTGGGTAAAATACATGACTAAAGAAAGAGGGTAATGGCAAGTAGAGTAAGTCTTAGACTGAATTAAACTGAACCAAGAACAAGGAAGGGAAAGGTCAGACGTCCCGTAACACAACATTTAATTATCTTGGTGCGGAGGAAAAGGCATAGATAACTTATAATTTAACATTGTAAAGCCTGTCAACAGCAAAAGGAAGCCTATTTACCCTGCAGTAGGTAAAGAAGCAGCTGCAAATTACGACAAACCTTCCCAGATCAAGTGAACTGATAGACTCACTTTCGATCGCTTCAATGAACAGATTAATAATCGAGAAGTGATAGTAGCCGTCCGAGAGCAAGTGCACTCGTCGACTCAGGCACGAAATGAAAGTTTCGCTCGGTTTCGTTTATTTCTCGCTTCGCATGTCCGCCGATGTGATTTATTGTTTCGACGCAGCATTTGTTTGGAATTGCCACTTTGAAGTAGGATGATGACAGCATACGGTCCGACTGCAATGAAGATTTGTACAATTGTGTATCGATATATTCATATCGATACAAAATGGGGCATAAATTCATTGCATATCAGTATTCACTGATATTAACCTAAAGAACTGGCGTACTGCTCGCATGAAAACCATCTTTTTAGGCCTATTATTATATTATGTTCCTATTACTGAATGTTTCTATAATTTCTGAAGATTTGACATAATAAACGATACTACTGGAAAGCGGCGGTAGTACCTACTTACTCAACCTCTATGTTACTGCAGTTGACAATTTCAAAGGCTAACAAAATCATAATTAATAGTCTTGCAAGATCTACGAGCTGTCAGCAAATAGACATGCTTACAATTAGGCAATGCATGCTTACATTCGTGCCATTGATTTATTACATACAGCCTTAGCGTATCAATACCTATTATACACCAATGAAATATCGCATGTAATACTGACATGTAATAACTGCACGATTGTTACAGCAAATGCATTAACAGATACTATCAGGGACCGTATATATCAGAGAATGATAATTGGTATGTCCAGAATACAATGTTGGGTGAATTGTGATGTGTTTAATGGTTGATATGCGCCATGACTTTACACATTGATCTTGGATATTCTTACAGAGCTGATAATTAAACCCTAGTGATAAAAAATATAAAGCTACTACCACACAGGTTTGATATTAACGGTCGATAACATCGCAGCGTTATTGCGACCCGCGTCCTTGCCGTGCAGTGGTGTTTGTATCTTTAATATCTCTAGACTCTTACCGTTCTGTAACACCGCTGTATTTTTAAAATAACATATTACGACAAAAATGCAGACCGCAAGAACGCAGTGTCCCGTTTTTATCATAACTATATTATCGCACCAATGTGCAATATCGTGCGAAATGTACTGGAACAGATGTCGTTTACACGTCTGCAATATAATCAACCGATAATAAATCGCTAGTGAAGGTAGACCTATTTTCCAAGACGATCAACAAAACCAACCATAAATCTATTATTTCATAAATACATTTTATACTGCCGTGATACACATTCAGTGAAGTTTAAAGCTGTCGACAGACGACGCGTTGTCACAGGCCTGTCGCCATAACTCGTGTCACTTTTTGTGTATCCGGTCACCCTACTGCAATGCAGCGGCTAAAATGTAGTCTCTTTGTGTAGTGTCTGCCTAAACTAAATGATCTAAGTAACAAGTCTAAACATTTTGAATGAAGTCACCGCACTTCTGGCATATAAATGTAACTTGTTTGCGTATATAGTTTATTGCAAATATTTATTCTGTTATGTTTTTAATGTTTCTTGTGTTGATTTTGCGTATCAATTACGTTAGAATGAACCGTTATCATGATATTGTGAGTTATAGTCATAATTAATAAAATGCAACGCACTTTGAACACTCACCCCCCACCCTAAACTACCGTCCTCAATCCTACTGAGATTTTACTTCATCATCATCATCATCATCAGCCTGAAGAAGTCCACTGCCGGACATAGGGCTCCCCTATGGCATACATATCCAACTATTTCTAGACATTTTACTTATAATATTACTTTAATACTATTTATAGAGAAGGGCACGGACTGCTATTAAAAATACCTGTACTTAATTTTTCATGTTTATTTTCATGATTCACAAGAATAGATGATACCTAGATCTACAACATGAAAAGTAATATGTCCGCATCGCAACTTAATCGCACCTTTCCTTTAATAAATCAGTTATGGCCTGTACATGGCACTTTGTTTCCTATAAATCCAAAAATAACCCTCATATATTTACCACTTAAAAATAAGTCGGCGTTTATCCACATCCCCTGAACCCGACATCATAACGGAACGCTAATGACCAACCCAAAAAGACCTCCGACACTTATAATTTCTCTTTGGTTTGGAAATAAATTGAAGGATCAACCTTAATTGGTGCTATATGTTACCATAAATACTCGAAGTTTAACTTACCAGCTTTGGTTTACAGCTTACAAAAACAACGATACCTTCTCTAACATTGAGTCAAAGGCGATATTTCATTGGCAAAGTATTGGTGGTAAGTATATTGGATGGATGTTTTTCAGTAGCTTTTAAATAGACGTTGAAAGTACTCGACAGACAGCCATCAAGGTGTCCTAATAGGCGTAGCGTATGCCAGAAATAATTTACAAATTGGCTTTTTGTCGAGAAGAGTTCGAGAGAGGTTTTGAAACTCGTAGTTGCCTATTTATTTTATAAAAACAACAAGTAATTACAAATTGTTTTCAAAAGGTTTCAGTTGCAAAGGTAGATATAATATAAAAAGTTATCTTCGGTACCTATAACTTTTTATGGCGATTTAGTGCGCCCTCATTTGACCCTCCAAAAATCAATCTAACGGTATAAACAAAAACATTCCATTACAAGTTTCATGCAAAATATAAATCGACATTTGTTCAGGAATAATGAATGATATACTGAAAACTCACGACCGCCTCTCAGTTGACCACAATGTCAAAGTTCGGACCACCGCGCGTGACTGTCGCAGTTTTGATTTTGACTTGATATTTTCTATACATTTACAACAACACAGTGAAAAAAAAGGTACGGGACAGTATACCACTCTCTATCGTTAGCCATTTTCAACTGGCTGTAAGAAAAAACTGTATACTTACTACGTAAAAAAACAAGATATTATTAGGGCCACACCATATTATAGTTCCCTGGGCGACGAAATCATCAACTGAGAACTTTATTAGGTACTTTTCCTTATTTTCCCTTCTTTCATAACCTAGTTCCATAGCTTTGATCTCCTTTTAAAAAGTTTTCCCTCTCATCCTTTAACCGTGAATTAATAAATCCCTCCTCAAACCACCAGACTGCCTCGAGCTACGTTCATTAGATTATTACATGTCCCCAAGCTAAGTTTTCAAGAGGCCAGCGGTCAGGCGACTCGCCTATGCACTGCACTTAATTAACAACTTTAGTTCATCCACTCGAATAGAGACTACATTATGGGTGCTTGGAGCGCCCTGTACTTGGAACATTCTGTACTGGTGCAGTTTGGTACTTGGGTAATTCAGCTTCAAAATCTCAAGTCTCAGGTACTTCGTAATTAGATATTGAGAGGTGTTAATCTACAAACGCGGAGTTATGCTCCTAAAACTGAAGATGACCACTTTTAAGTTAAGTATTTGTATCAGCTAAATACTAAAATCCGCCGCATAATGACTAGACATTTTACAAAACGGAGCAATTTTGTAGTGTAGTAGCGCAGAAACAGTAGGCTTATTACACTTGGGAGTGCCGCTTGCTAGTGTACTGGCATGAACTGACATGAACCGGCATTTACGGCTTAGATAGAGAGGTCTCTGCGGGACGCATCGATGTCACCCTTCGATGGACCTTTAAAGGTTACGAATGAGTAATTGCTTTCCTATTGATCAGAATGAGTTTCGAAATATTTGATGTACTTTTATGTGTTTTTGGGATTTAGGCCTTATTCTTGCTTTTTAGTTGGAATTTTGTTTTAGGCGCATGATACCAAATCCTCAAAAAAGTATATAGACCTTTTATAAAATGATATTTTCACCCCTACTTACCTTGTTACAATATTCCCAGTTTAGTATTCATTATATTATGAATACTCTATAAGATATCATTCCTGCACTGTTTAAGTCCTGTAATTCTTTGATATAGGTATCTAAGTGCTGGAATAGGTAAGTACATCATTTGAGTTAAAATAAAAAATTGGCAAATCTGTTCCTTGAGCGCCTTTATGAATGACTCGTGTATACGCACGTAAGATCTTTACAACGAGGGTACCGTTTGTGAAATTAGATATTATTCAGCTAAGGTTATACCATAGGTGTCAACCATGCTTGCCCTAGATAACTGCACAAAGACATGTCAGAATTGTCAATGTTCCTCACCTTCATCTTCCAATAAGGTAGAGTTAATAACACGAGGTCATGCTCATGGCACCTCCGTGTTCAATTTAATAAGACAACGAGACTGTCTGTCTGTCAGAGTTGACACGAAATTGCTTTACGACTCTGCACAATAACCGAGATGCGTGGCATGAGCGAGATTAAATACGCGATAGAGATTATAATTTCGATTTGTTTGGGTTTGGAAGTCAGATTTGACTAAGTTAAAGACTTATATACCGTTGCCTATACATAATTATTATACAAATAGGTACCTACCTAATAGTAATTAATAGTAAAATGATCTACCTATTTCTCACTAATATTATGCATGTGAAAGTTTGGATATTTGTTACTCATCACGCCACTTTTACTGCGATTTAGAATAGGTACGTCCGTCAGATTCCACTTTCGTCAGAAGCAGTTTTTTTTATAAAGCTGAACGGATTTTGATAAAATTTGGTTGGTAGATGGATGAGGTAGTGGATTACCACATAGGCTACTTTTTATCCCAGATATCGCGGGTGAATGCGCGAGGCACAGCTAGTTATTATGTAGCAGGGCACAATTATTACCAAACGCTTGTTAATATACCTAAATAGCCTTGCCTTACACACTTTTCAGAAATCTCTGTGTTAGTAACAGTTTATTTCTGAAGTAGAAATAATTCTTGAGTCCTGGTACAGGGATTATCCAGTTTATAAAACCCCCATCGGGCTATTTAGTTTTCAAAAAAATTCAGTAGTAAATTTTATTACAGCTGGGCGTGGTTTTACTACCGCCATCTATCCCCGGGCACCGGATCTAATATCATCCCGACGTTGTTCGCGCCCGAGGGAACGAAGGTGCGGTAGCGGCTAAGTTTCTAAGCTGTTCACGAGATGGCGCTTTAAGCGCGGTGTTAGCACTTTACCGGAATAGTGCGATCAATTTAGCAGTCAGTTTTGAAATGTTTGCAAAAGTTAGATGTTTATGGAAAGAAAAATTGGATATGATGTCGGAAAATTGGAAAATTGGGAAAAAAAATTTTTTTTTTTTTTGTATGAACATAATAATTATACATTATTAATAGATTTTTGTTACAACCACGTCTTATAAAGAGCACGTAGGCACTTAATGTCCGTTTGGCACATAGAACATTGCGATCATTATACAAGGTGTAACAGCAAGGTGTAGTAATACTGAAACTATGCATACACATACTTATTTCGAAGTAGTCTGGAGGTACCATAAATCTGTAAGTAGGTAGGGTAATGAATTAAGACACGTCAAAGTTTACTGCAAAACTGACCATCGTTCAACCCTAGTTATCAGCTGGGCAATGTCAGTGAACGTCAAATCCGTCAAGACAAATTCATAAAAGTACTTAGGGTTCCGTTTGTTTTTTAAATAATGATTTTTACCGATTTGTACCGACCCGGACAGATGCAACCGGACAAAAGTATTCCTTGGCGGCTGATTGATATCTGGTCCGTGTAATGTACATACCAAAATTCTATTCTAAGGCGGTAAGTATCTGAAATGAATTTTAGAGGCTTTCAACTTTGTAACAATACTGAACCCTAAAATATTGTCGGCAAATTCAAAGACCGCGCGGTGCACCGCGGTCTCTTTGCGGCAGAAATAATTCAATGCCAGAAAATATTGTCGGCAAAATTCAAAGACCGCGGTGCACCGCGGTCTATTTGCGACAAAAATAATTCAATGCCAGTGACCCGCGTAACGTGACGTCATCCGTATCATGTTAGGGTTGTAATATTTAGTTATTTTGTGAATTTTAGTGAAAAAATCGATTATCGATTTCAGGTTTTAGTACCCTGGCAAATGATTCATCACCAGGTACACATACCCACATTTCAATATTACTACACCTTGCCGATACACCTTGTATATAAAGAAATTCATCGCAGCAAAAACTTCCAGAGTAGAATAAAACGCTGCGAAAGAAAATAAAAACGCTTCATAAACCGTCTACTTAACCTTGAGCACTCCTTTTATTCCGTCACTGTATTTTCTTCTTATTTCGCAGCCGAAAACACCTAATCAGTATGAAAATTACACAACCCGGCTGAAGTCATCTCTGAGAAGTGATGCGAAGGCGAGCAAAGCCCGCCCTAATCCAGGGATTAGCGTAGTACTAACGCAAACTGTGGCGAAAGAGATTATTCGGAGAAACGGATAATTTTTATATTCAAAGAAAATATTGCGATGCAGCAATATTAAATTGAAATGCTGATAGTGAAACGATTACAGGACGGTTCTATACTAATCTGATAGTTTTTGGTTTGAAATCTGTTTATTTGCGTAGTGAGGATCGTTGGTGAAACAAGGGTTATCTAGATTTTCAATTTACTTTGTCAGTGTTAGCAAGCATGCAGCGTTGAAATGAGTACAAAGTATTACTTTGCACTTTCAAAGTATTACTTTGAAAGTAAAGCTTGGCCAACATTGCTCGCTCATCATCGACAATTTATTACTAGCTAAAAACGGGTCTAATTCGCGCTGAAACTAATATCAAAATATATATTGACCCGTTTTTTTACTAGATAATAATTATGTTTTCTGTTAGCGAAAGCTACTTCTATGCAGCGTTGAAATTCGTACAATTAGTGGTCGACCACCGTTGCAATATTATACTTATTCACAAAAAAATGTAGACAATATTTTTTCGTGAATCGTTCTTTGCACACGCGTTCTTTTGCACTAGCGTTAATCGGAAATTTGTAGGTCGAACTAAAATTGCACACTCGTCTGCCTACGTCGTATTTGATTGGATAATTTTCTTTGACGAATTTGCGTAGTCAATTAAACTTCTGAAAGCTGGAAGACGGAAACGTTGAGTGAATACTAAATAAGATAGGCAGTGTGAGCCTGTATATAGGGTTTTGGGCGGTTTCACATGGATTTATATGGGTTTTTTTTAAACAGTGAAAGAGAATTTCGATTAAAAACCAACATGTCTGAAAATATAAAAAATCAATCACGTAATGGTCAAACCAGGATTCCATTGGTACACCGAGGCGAATGATATGACAAAAGATATGACGATGAGTTGTGGCATCGTCAGAGGCTCACGATTGTCATGATGGTTGTTTATTTTTATGCTTGCTATTTTCACAATAAAAATCGGTGGACGCATTTGCCCAGCATTGGGGCAGTAAGTAAAGTCTAAACGCAACAACACAAAATCATCAAAAAAGTAAACGCAAGTTCTTAATTTAAATAAAACCACAGTCTGGACTAGACTAGGTAAATGAACGTGGTGTCAGATATACAAAACTAAAAAGTCGACAGGGAAGAAAACTCGAAATTACAATACAGCACGGTGGAAACTACTAAGAGTCCTCGATTAAAATTCATCTCGCTCTCGACTCGTGACAGTTACGTCTGAGTCGAGTCGAGTTGAAAGCTCGCCGCTGGCGTGTCGATCTGTCGAGATACGCGTCTGTGGAAGCCGTAACAACACTAACATCGTTAGATAAAAGCTCGCTTTGAATTTTCACGATGTTGTTTGGTCAAGGAATTTAGTTCATACACTTTTAATAACTCGGGAAAAAAGTGTTGTGGTAGCAACAGGCTGTTACAAGCTCAGGCTGCAATATAGATTTAAAATGTAAATATTGCAAATAAAAACATCTGTCTGTGCCTATTTTGTGAGCTATTTTGTTATTTTATTTGTTCTAATTATGACAGTTACATTTTACTTTTCATATGTTATGTTTATCTCTAACGCAACTTGCGTAGTTTAACCGTCTAGGGTTATCCAAATATCCGCCTACCATCCAAATCTATGTAAGATAGCAGTCAACCGCTATCATAAACTGTGTGATAAGTCTTAATTTTTTAATCTGTCCCAGACATGGATCTACTCATTAGAATGCGTGGCGCACGAGTGACGGGTGTGTCAAACGCTTCGCGGCGGCACGTGCGTCGATCTGTCTCGTGCGACGCACCGCTCGGCGACAATGCGATAGGAATACTGACGCTGGCTAGGGTTGGCGTAACAAGCAATCGCTATTTAAAAAAAAGTGTTGCAACCTAGCATAGCATAACGTCGTACAACACGATGCAATTCGGATATACTCAGTTCTAATCAAAACTCTGGAGCTAAGAACGTCATGCTCTAACAAACACACTTACTTGAACGCCGACGCTTAATATGTATGAACGATAAAAGTTGGTCAATAATTGCATAGTCGTATTTTATAATTGGAGAGAAAAGGAAAAGACAGATAGTTAGCTGTATTCAATCACTTTGGCTAGACGAGGTTGACAAACGACAAGGGCTTTTGATTTTAAGAGTGTTTTATCGTGAGTATTTATTACCATTTTGTTATAATTTTATGGAAACTACAACGAACATAGTGCGAATAACAACGAGCCATGAGAGGTATATAAAATAAGGCTTTTTTTCAAAATAGTTCCATTTTTGTCCCTGGCTTTAATTCAACAACCCTACATTGTTCAGTGGTGGCCTGCGTTCCATGAAGTCATTATCGTAGCCTCGGAAATGGAAGGTGTCACGATTATTGTTTATAGAGGAAGAACAAACGGGTTCTAATGATTACCGCCATTGCAGGTGGTGTCGCAGAAGAAAACGTCAAATCGTTATAACGATTTGGAATATTTTTTATTGAAATTAAATTATAATTTTATTATTTATTTTTGGAAAGTTTTTTTTTGCATATTGTTGTCGTAAAAGATAAACATATTAAGTAGACCTCCAAGAAATCAGATACCTACTTCGGTGACCACAGTATCTAATGCCAGATGACTCCGTCAACGGTTGTTAATTACAGTGTTATCATTATTATCAGCTTAGATTTCTTCGGAGCTTATTCTTCGTTGCTTTGTTATGTTTCAAACTGAATCATATTTTATTATGTAGACCGAGTTCCATGTCGAGATTGTCTCTGAATCTCAGCACGCCGCGGTGCCTTATAATTTCGTCTCCACACGTCAAACAAACCAACTCAATTCAAATTTTGCACAATTGGATTCTGACAAATCATAATCTATGATCTTCATCGTCTGAAAGTAATACACACGGGCATGAACAATGGTGAGCCTAGACAGCAGAGTGGGGGTTATTTTAATGTGATTGCCGCCCCCCGTCTCGCCTGGCGACGCTGCATTATTAATGCATCCCTTGCATGATACATTGGGAAGTCGAGAATGGCTAGCATGAGCTGACTTGATGCTGGGAAAATGTATAATTATTATAATTTTTACTAGCACAAATCAACAACGACAGAAGCAGCACGTTTCGCTCTAAATTTGTTTGTGGCCCCATGATCTTCGTAGTTCCGGATTTCCAGGCTTATGAGATATTATTAAAACACGCAATTATATTACTATCTAAAATAAAAATCTCAGAACTATTCCACAGTTTAGATATACGAACGAGAATTCTCAAATTTTGTGTCAAATTGTAAATTGAAAGTTAAAATTACTCTGCGATTTTTGTCGATGACTGCGCGTTGGCATGCTGTTACCCCATGGAAAAAAACATTATAAATACGTATACGTTATACGTCCACACAGATACCGTGTGAAAAAAATAGTGGAGTAGGTACTTACCGCATACTGCGAGAATCCTACTAATATTATAAACGCGAAAGTTTGTAAGTATGGATGGATGGATGGATGGATGGATGGATGTTTGTTACTCTTTCACGCAAAAACTACTGAATGGATTTTGATGAAACTTCACAATAATATAGCTTACATATCAGAAAAACACATAGGCTACAATTCACAAAGATATATTATTGTATATTATCCAAACGCGGGTGAAACCGCGGGGCGCAGCTATTAAAATATAATACAGCTGCAGCAATCAGCTGGGCCGCTTACCGCGGCGGTGTGCGAATATGCCAGCAATGCTAGCAGTCATCCGCGCATGTATTCCACAAGCTTTACACGCTCGGGTCGTACGGTAACTAATTATTTTGCTGCATTTAGATATTCCCTTTGCTCTGTCAAAGGCATGTAAAATATTGAAATGGATCTTCCAATTCGTATTAGATTCTAATCTTTCAATTATTATTCACTAATTATCTGTTGTAAGATGACGAACATAAGTCTTTAGTTCTCATTGAAAAAAATTGGTTTGATAAAACGATATTAATAAAGGGGTATTAAAACTTATTAATACTAGCTAAAAAACATGATAGTAATCTGGTGCCTACATTGATAAACAAAGGACTCATTAAAAATAGTTAATAGCGAGAATGCCGACCCCCAATAAGCACTTTCTAATGATTACATTATATACCTATATATTATGTTCGCAATTCAACTTGAATCGATTGTGCAAAAATATCATAACATTGGCAGTTGCCTGCTATTTAATATAAAAAAATCAATCGCTCAGCTTTATTCCGGCATTCCTTAGATCCCAGTCTGACCTCTAATTGTCCCTCCCATAAATAAGACAATGGAAATAATTATTAGTCCGATACCGGGCAACATTCCAGGCCGTGCCGGAGACAATGCGGGCCCCCATTGTTGTATGAAAATCTAATTGAATCGGGCCGCATGTAATCTGGGTTTGGAAGCGGTGAAATTGTGGAAAACGGCGTGGGTAGATTTACTTTACTATTGAAATGGCAGAATTAATGTTATTGTGAGATGCATGTATGACAGTATAATAAAACATTTAAATAGCTAAAAGACAGAAACACGATTTTTCATTCTAGGTATACCTAGAATGAAAAATCGTGTCGTTAACTAAGTACTAATATTAAATAATATATTATTTAATATTAGTAGGTACTTAGTTAAAATCGTAACTCTCCTGGAAATCGTTCAATGTGACCATCTCATGGTGAAAGCATTGGATATACCATGATAGGAAGATCATGGGAATTGAATCAAGATCTGAAAGAGATGAGAATGCAAACACGAGACTAGGTACGTAAGTAAGAAAAATACAAAAAACATCAGCTTACCGGTCTCAGTAAAGCTAATTATAATTATCGTTAATAGACATCTGTGAGTCAATAAAAAACTAAATTGAAATAGCTACTTTGTGATAAAGGTAGATACACTCTGTATTGGAACACCACAGGCAAAACACCTCTCGATACCGATTCCGCGATACAGCTTAATCGAAACAGAATATACCACAGATTCAACAATGACTATCTAACAACGCACAATGAAAACACAAAGCCACGTCGACCAGTCCGTCAATTAAGGCTGCTTTTAAAAACGGTTAATTTATTCAACTGCTACCCACCGTCGGCGGAACTAGAGGAGCCAACTTTGATTTATACCCGAAAACCTTTGAGGCTTTCACGCTGAGGGTGAATATTAAATAAAGCCTTTCACGAATTTAATTCATCTGCCTGATTATGCGGGTAGTACGCGGCTTAGTGGTAGAGAAAATATGGGAGATAGCTTGTGATTCCATTGAGTAGGTATCGCGAAATTCGTCTAAACGAAAAAAAAAACATTTCACACATGAGCAAAACGCGAACGCTGGTACAAAAACCTATTGCACTGTAAAATATCGATTTGCATTGTTATAGTAGGTACAAATGCTTTTCTAGTTTTCCGCTGATAATTTATACTAAGGTACAAAGATCCAAGGTGTGTGTGTGTCAGCGTGTGAGAGGGTGTGTGGGTGTGTGTGTGAGGGTGGGTACGTAGGTGTGTTTTTCACTACTTAAATAGTACATTATCTTTGTGCATCCTTTCGCTCGTGTGAAGAAAAAAAATCACGAGTTTACGATATAGGAGGATTGATATCAGCTTCCAATTTAGACGTGCGATTTAGAAAATACGCTTAGATTTTATAGCCAAGCTATTGTACTAATGGTTCCACTGGAGCAACAACCTTACATTTTTGTCATTCTTTTTTCAGTATTCTTTTTGTTTGTAGGTTTGCGTGTTCCTTTCCTTTATCATCGTATATCTAAAGTGTTGGCACTTGATAAAATTGTTATAAATCACCTGGAATATTTCGTGGGTCATTAAATAATAAAACGTAAAGTTTTCTATGTTAATTTTGTAATTTAATACAGCGTGTATTGCCTTGCTCACTGCTCACTGACCCTTTTGAAAAATATTGTTTTATTTAATTCAATTTCCTTTTTTTGTAAAATGTAGTTTTACTATTTAAACCAATCAACCTAAAAAAAGAAATATAACTAAGTACGTTATGTCATTATCTAATCAGCAACCACCAATGGCGTATAATAGCTACTTTGCCACGTTAGAAACCCACCGAGAAAAGTCTTCAGTGCGCTTAACTTGCTACCTATTAAATCGATATTTAACACCTTCCCCTCATCATCATTAAATACATAATTTGTCCCATAACTCCATCTGGTATCTCAGTTTGCTCGTAAAAAGCCTTATTATTGTAACGTCGTAAACCAAGAAAAACGACGGTTTACCACAGCATAGCTCATTAACAATAACCCTTATCGTCCATACACGTTTAATGATGCTTTAAGGGGGTGGTCCCCGGCATTAAAACGGATTGGTGTGCCGCAGTGGTGGGGCAAAAACAGCGGGATCTAGTCGACAATGTTAATTTTATTCCCTTTTCAGGAAACTAATGTACGAGTACCGTTTAATAGAAACAATTGAATAGTGTTGCATAATTTTTGTAAATGGAAAAGAGAGGGAAGACCGTCCCATTAATTTAACTCATCTTCATCGGTCTAACCAAGTAATTTATTGTAAACTATCTATTTGCTAAAGAAGATACTTTAAACTATGACAAAGGCACACAATTCGAGGCTTATATCAAATGCAACAGCTAATCCACACCAACAGTTACCAACATAAAACACAATTTTCTTCACTCATTTCGACCTCATAGAAAGCTACAACATGTGGCGAGCCACAGAACATATAAGGAACCCTCTCCCCATCACAAAGCCCACTTATCACACAAAGGCATTTTATCAAGGGCCATGCTACATCGGGCCGAGTTAATGTGGGCCGGCACGCAAAACATGGTGATTAAAATTAATAAAATTAGTTAGCAGGTGGAGCGGACCAACGTTGGGTAAATAGGACGCGTATGATACTTCTGTCGCCGTATAAATATGTGGTCAGTAGCTCAGATTCAGCTGAATAGTAAAAGATAGGTGTTAATGTGGTAGAGTGCAAAGTTATGAATTGTGATTAAACACATAACACAAGTAAAATGCCAGGAATGCCAGGATTTTGTAAGAAAACGTGAGATCTATATACTTCGATTTTGTGGAGCGATATTGTAGAAACGTCTTTTTAACTCTGGTCTAATATTTTGTGGTAAGACTTTTTATTTTCAAATGATTGAATGCTCACTATAGACATAGACTCTGTCTTGTATTGTGTTTCTTTCTATTTTACTGAGTAGCGCCGCTTAGTGTTAAGTATTTCAACCGAAAGAACTTCATTTAGTAAATAACTAATGATACCTATCGTAATTTATCTGTCAAATGAAGGCATTCGCTTATAAATTCACTAGTTGCATATAAAGTAATTAGTACTTAACTCGAGACGAATTATTTAAATGGAGTTCCTCTACTGTTTTAATTGATATACTGCACTTTTATGTAGGCTATAATAGGCCGGGAAGGCACGTGAAACGACTTTTTAAGCGAGTAAGTGATAAAAGGCTTGGAAGGATGCCCATTTTGGAGGTCTACTGGTTTACCTTTGTAACTTTGTAAATTGAGAATGATATGAGGACCAAAATTTACTAGCATGTTAAACTCAAAATTTACTTGTATGTTAACATCACAGCAACGGGTATTTTGAAGTAATCCTTAACGGATAATTGAAGATATGAATATATGAAGTTGCCTGCGTATTAATATTTTATATTATGTGAACCTGTAAAAAATAAAATATTGAAACATGACATCGATCATAATGAAAATGCGGGGACATTTTGTAGCCCTACAGGAATTGACTTTAAAAATATTTCTTTGAGATACCCAACTCTTGAAGAATAGGTTTGTCTTCTAAAGACAGTTTTCGACCCGTGCCTTTATAATATTATCAGAATTATTTGGAAGGTATTTGGAATGAAAAATGTAGGCCCCCCAAAGTTATGTGTGAAGCGTAAAAAAATACCAACGTGGCACATACCTACCGAAAAATAAGAGTCACTAAAACTTTATGCTAACTGGAATGAAATAAAATAAAGTGTATTCAAAAGTTGTTGTATTTAAAATCAATACAATTAATAGAACTTGCAAAACATTACCATATTTGAAAATTACAATCTACTCGTACGTCGCTAAACATAGATAACATCGCTAAATGTAACACACAAACTAAGCAAAAAAACAAATCGGTTCCAACCTAGTAAATTATTTAAAGCAGCCACCGAACACAGTGACTTGATGGATTCCCGCTTAGATTTCCTCTTGAATCCTCCACGGGGCCCGTTGGATATTCACGAGACAGAACTAGTCCGTTTGTTTGTATGTTGTGAAACTTTGTAGTGTAGAGTATTGAGTATGTAGCTTTTTTGTAAGATTTAGCAACACATGTCTCTTGTCGAGGTTGTGCGGCAGGCAATGCGATTTGAACCATAATCATGATCATATAAAGTTAAAAGTATTTTATTATAACTATTGTTAACTATGATAGATAGATAGGTACATTATTTATTAAAACACCACAGAAAAAAGAAAACTTAAGGTTAGAACAGAACAATAAAAAATACCCAGTGTGACAATGGGCGGTCTTATCGCTCAAAGCAATCTCTTCCAGACAACCAAGCATGGCGAGAAGTAGCAAGAACTATAATATGGATGGTGGTTTTCAGTATAATATACCTACAAAAAAAAACTATGATAGGTACTTAATTTAAACTCGTAAACTTCGCATAGTTCTCACTGTGGCCTACTATGTTTTCGACTTGTAATATAATAATTATCCTGATTGAAACGTTACAGTTTTGCTCCTATCGACGTATCTAATCTAGCCAGTGATTATTAATAACATTTTTAATTAAACTTTCTTAGTCAATATTCAAAGAAAAGCCTCAAAGCTGTTCTATTAACTTCTGATCCTACTTTTCGTATCATATTAAGGTAGCTAAAACGCAGTGTATGAGATTTATTCTCACAACAAAAACTACCGACAGGTGTTCCGCTACTTCGGAACGAGATCTTAGATATTCATGGTAGAGTAAGTCGTTTTGTGTTTATTCGAGTAGTAAAGTTTTAGTGGTAGAGCTATGCGGTAGAGTCAGCTTGTTTATACTACTCGCTGTCGATTTATTCACTGTAGTAAAAGTAACCTATATAAACACTAACGTAAGAGTTAGGTTATTTGGAGACTTTACTCTGGCGTTTTTCTCTACTTGGTGCTATCTTTTGTTACGAACGTATTTCCGAAACACTGGTAGAACTAATGCATCAACATTTTCATTATTGGTCCCCATGTACAGCATTATAAAAAAACAAGTGCAAGTCGGACTCGCGCACGTAGAGTTCTGTACCTTAATCAATAAAAACGGCAAAAAATCAAGTTTGTTGTATGGAAGCCCCTATTTATTTTATTCTGTTGTTGTTATATTGGCAACAAAAATACATCATCTGTGAATATTACAATTACCTAACTATCACGGTTAATGAGATACCTACAGCTTGGTGATAGACGGACAGGCAGACACACGCACGGACAGCGGAGTCTTAGTGATAGGGCCCCGTTTTACCATTTGTGTACGGAACCCTAAAAAACGTACCGCATTTGTTTAAATTCTCTGTAGTGTTATTGTATAGTGTTCAATAAAGAGTCATTATTATTGTATTGTGGTTCAAATGGTAGCTGTCATATGAAACGACTGCTATGAATGACAACTTCATCCTACCTCCCACAAAAGTCGATTCCCAAAAGGCATAAGTTATCAGTAGATAAGAAGCTTTACCATATTTTATATTTGAGGTTTCTTTTACGAAAAATATGCTGAAATCCGTACTCGCTCACCTATTACTCTATGATATGAGTAGAGATGTGAGTATTTGGTCACTCTCCGGAATACACTTTATTGAGCGGTTCTACAATAAGGAAGGAAAAAGTGACGCAAAATATAAGTTATTAGTTGTCCTGTCAAAAATGAATGAGAAAATGAAATATCAGTTTAATCTCTGTTTTGTAAATTTCCTGTGTTTAAATAGTTATTCTGTTATTCGGAACGGAGTCAAATCCAACAAAGCTAAGATCATGAAAATCGGTTCAATCGTTCTTGAGTAACTAGCACGACTTTCTTATAATTACTATTTTTTCTTTTATTTTTATCTCTTGTATAATATAATAATTATAAAATTATGTATAAATTTAGTACTACACTTCAAGGTATACTAGCATGTTGGATACGATGTTAACTGGTAGTGGTATCTATTAGGTAACGTAGAACTTAGTTAGTCCTACATTGTAGGTAGTTAGTTAAAGGCAGAAATTTGTGACTGTGTTTGTATTTTTGTTACTTCTTCGCTGAAACGACTGGACAAGTTTTGAGAAAATTTGATGCGGAGGTAGCAAACACCCTAGATTAGCATATACTTAAGGGCTACTTTATATCCCAAAAATAGCGGTAACCTCGCGCGGCGCAGCAAGTTACGTAATAAAGGTATTACCCCGTTACAATCTCGTATCGGTTATAAGCCAGACCGAAGAGCACTGTTCCACCTTCCGGTCGTTTTGTTAGGAACTCGCAAAACACCATTTAATATTGCACAAGCGTTTTCGGAAAGTGAAGATATCTCGAATATTTTATTCAGGAAGGTAAAGAGGCTGACAAAGAAATGCGAGTTAGATCGTGCCCTAAATAAACTGACGCTACTAAGTGTTCTTGAATGCCCCTTTCGAGAGTTGAGAGAGTAAACTTTTAAAGGCCTAAGTCTAAAGTTAACTTCTAACTAAAACATAAGAATTTTCTTGAGCTTTCTCTTTTATGTGCATAAGTAAAGGAAATAATACGTCGTTACTTTTAAACCTATTTAAAGGCTAACGTAGAAGCAATTGTAGGAAATATAGCTATATAATATGATGTTAACATGAAACTTTTACGTAATGTACTCGTAATTAATTTACTACCAGAAAGGTAAATACTTAAAAGGTTAACACGTGAGGAGCGCACAATTATTTCCGGCAACCTTTGAAAAAAATACTCGGGCTCGGTAGGTAGGTATATAAAGAATGTGGTCACATACAGCAGTTGAAAAGATTTTTGATGTAAAATATGTTAAAATTGTTCAAGGTTCTGTTGTTGTTGTTAGTCGTATGAGGTTGTGTCAGCCTCTAGTGTCACGGTTTCCATCATAATATTGTATTTTTAACAGAACTATCATGCATAGACGAAAACTGCGTGTCAAAATTTACATGCCTAATTTGAATTAATAAACTTAACAAAGTTGAATGGGTAAGGTCTCAGTTGAATAAAGTTCTCAGTACTCGTAGCAGCTTTGGGAAAGACCGTTTAACAGTAGACTACACACAGGATGCTTCTTAGAATATAACTCGAAATCGCCGCAACTTCGTTTCGTAAAGTCGATACTAGTCGAACTTTCGTGTCGATCAGTACCCATAGTAGAGGCATCGGAGCAATATTGGGTCGAGCGAACGCCGGAGGCACCGAAATTATTTATTTAATAAACCCGGGCCCTGTGAGTAGTTACATAATTGTTCCTTTTCAATTGCTACACAAAACACGGCGATTGCTCCCACAAATAGTAACAACGGCGGCAAATGGAGCCGTTTACAACATTTCGTTGAACAAAGCTGCGCCGTTTCAGTTATTTCATTTTGAGCTTCTTTAAGCTGATTATGTTGAACGGACGAAATTAATGAAATGCCTTTAATAAGTAATTTTATTATTCGTTAGTAATTGGGTGCCATTAGGAAAAATTACTTCATACAGCATAGGTAATTAATTTTGAGCGTCGTAATTAAGCCCCTTATAAGCCAGTCGTGTTGGAATTGTCATTTGATGCAGCTATCAAAATTGTTTGATTTGACGCCTTTATGGATTTTTTGGAACATTTGTTAGGTTTGACCAAAGATGTCTATTGTAAATTACAAAATCGTAACGAGCAAGGTAACGAACTACATTCTAGAAAAACCACCGATAGGAGACCGATAAATAGGTATTGCAGCATTGGGACCCTAACTTTGTAAAAATGTTTTCACACAACGACATCAGTCTAAGCAAAACGCGAATCAAAAGAATTCCACTCAGATTTTTTTTTCTAAAGCCATATAAAAAGACTGGCCAGCCGGTCTAGGGAAATAAAAAGTCACACAAAGACGCCAAGTGGATGTGAAATTAAAAATTACGCGAACGGAGGAGACACTCTTTGAATTAAAAAATAGGTTCTACAGGATTATTTAATTCTGAAATAATAAAAGGCACGTTCGTTCGCGAGACGCGGGGCTTGAAACTAATTACTAGTGAAAGGGAAGATGGCACTATTCACTGATTTTTTAATGGTTAAAAGAGTTTCAAACTAATTAAAACACTCTCTCTTGCACCCCATTTCTACTGTCTGGTTTTAACTTATATGCGAATGACAATTGACTAGTTTTAAGGTTCTCAATGACAATCCCAAATATACTATACGATTGTTTTCGAATTGATAATTGGCAAATGTTTGCTCTTGTCACTGTTGATTGCTAGCTGTACTTGAATAAAATTACAATGCAATTAAATTAGTCATTGCATTGTTTTGGAATGGGTATCTTAGTAAATAGTTAATTTGGAAAGATAATAAAAATAGAACTAAAATGTATGTTCAATTGATGGACTCGTATAAACTTATCCAACAAGTCTAGTTAATTTCCATGGCTAAAAATCTAAGGTTACAATCGACCATAGCAATACTATACTCAAATCAAACCAACCTTAAATCCAAAAACTAAAGTTATACGTGTCAAGCAAGATTGTCTGTGAGCAAACTCCCAAATTATTTCATCTCTCCCATCCCAAAGTTAACTAGTATAAGCGTTTACCATCAAACGCAAGCTTGCGTCTTAAGAGGCGTCTATTTGACTAAATTACCCGCTCCAGGTCGCACCAACGCAATGCCAACTAAAACTAAAGATGTGCCCGAGGCGATGTTGGAGCTACTATGAAAACGCTGCGTCGTCGTCACTATACGCGTATTTCGACAAGCCGAACCAATTCTTGGAAAGTCATTAGGTGTTCAATGAAATTGTAGATGTGAAGCGCAAATTCCACCGCTTAAAAACCCCCAGCTTAATTTGAAGTTATTTGCAATGTAAACCTAGATAACCTTGATTATCAATAATTTTAAGTCTTCTGATTTATAATTATGTAGTATTTCAAAATTGCATCAGACTACGCGGATTTAACCTACCTATCGAAATGCCGTTTACTTTCACGGTAGCACCGGCCTTATATGAGATGTTTGCATCAAGATAATTTATGTACGCGTTGGATACGCTTCCTCTAGTTTAGGATATGGGTTTCTTGAAGACTGCCAACCTGGGCCTTACGAAACGACTGCATCGGTGTTACCGTTCTAAGAAAACATTTGTTTATTCGGTTCAACGGAGAATGTACGGAAAATATACGGCTAAGTCGGGGGAAAGGGATATCCGGATGCAGAGATCAATGTTTCCAATATCTTGCAGTGCGGTTTGGGATCTTTGTAACTAAAGCTATGTTTCTTACAGAATCTTTTGACGTGTTATTAATTTATGGTAGGTATTACTTTTTGACATAACATTTTTGTTCTGCTTGTTGTCTTTCTTTTATTTAGAGAGCTGTTTATATAATCTATCTAGTTATATCCTGGACTTTTTTCAAGCTATCTTTCTTCGTTCTAAGTTACCAACTCTACTTGTACTTGTGATGATAGCAAGCTGATCCATTCACAAGGGGAGAAGGTAGCCAGCGATAATCAGTAAATAAAAGTAGATTGATAATTAATATTTCTTTTCGGCTTTGCTAGACCACAGATTATCCAACTGGCTAATAATTTTACGCTGCTTACTTACTTTCTAAATCTCAGATTATGACAATTTCATGAAAACAGCAAACGCATTCGTTGGATTACAAGCATAAACATACAAATATATGACAATAAAAATGTACCCGCCTTCCCATATTAAAAACAAAAAGGTAACAAAACGTTTCAGTCCCAGTTTTCAGGCCGCCGTAACCGTTTACAAAAGCGAACCCTTTCATATTTACAACAGCGATTATCGCAGAAAATCTACGAGAAACCTTGACCTTACGATTGAAGAGGAGGACTGAAACTGATAAAATCAAGCGATATTTAACCGGTACAATATGATTATAGCAGTACCGTTATCTCAACGCTTTTGACTGCGGCTCGGGTGGCTTAACGGTTACAGATAAAAAGTAAAATTAATAGAAGCGAAAATGAATGTCAGCATATTAAAATTTAAATGATACCTACCGATTTATAGCTTATGCTCTCTATTTCTGATAGTTCCGAAGTATAGAATTGCGTTAAGGGCTATCGTGATAAGAGGATGAATCAGGTGTTTACGGGCGTACAGTAAAATAAATAACAAACAACAAAATACCGTAGCGAATTGCTAAATTAGTATAGTGATATCAGATAAGCAGTTATTAAAATTTCAAAGTATCGACGCAAAACCAGATACAAACCAAGTTTTTAGGATAACCGGTCCTTTTCCTCAAACACTGACGCTACATTAACATATCCGGGACTTTCGTGCCATCCAAAGTCGTTCCAACTGGAATTAGCAACTGCCGAATGTCCCGAGGCCTCAGTATACCCAAATATAATGTAATTATGAAAACGTTTAGGGCTCAGTTTACTGACTTTGCGCAGGCAGAGTCGCCGAGTTTACAGCTGCTGTAGATTCCATTTCTGGTTTAGGCCTGGTTTTCGAAGCACTCAAGTTTGTGACCTATGAGCCCTTAAAACTTTGTTGTTAGCAACGCATGATAATAATATTGGCTTTAACATGAGCTCAGAATTAATGCTATAACGAAATTAATTTTAGTGAAATTTACTAGTCCCTGCCAAGATTCACATAGATGATGAAAACAGTCATGTTTTTTTTACTTAAGTCTTTTGACATAAACTCTGTAGCCAGCAGTAAGTTTATTTAGTGTTGATGATTGGCCGTCAGTCGGTCGTTAACAGACCAATTACAGGCCCAAGTTGACACCCACCGGCAGAATTCCTAAGTTGCTTAAGTTTAGCACTTCGTACTAGCGACTTTAAGCTATTACAATATGGACTTGCCAGGGGCTCTAAATTAGTTTAGGGTTTACTCGATTAGGAATAGGCCAAAGTATAATCATAAGAAACCAATATAATAAAAGCTGAGGAAAAACCAATTCAATGCTAGTTAGGACTATAGGTCTAAAACTAAAATTTACGTGTACCTAGGTAACTTGTCAATAATTCAGTCTGTAAAAAAACATTCCTACATATAAATACAAGTACCTAGTACATTCTAAGTAAGATTTAATATATCATATATTAGCTATCGTGGATTTCTAGGATGTCTAACTCAGATAGGACTTACGAAGCGACTCACGAGGAATTAGTCAAATAGTACTTCTAAAGTTTACCTACATGAAGCACTACTAATGGTAGTCGATAGATTCTCGTAAATTGTATGTTGTACTTGCACTGAAAGATGACTCGGTGACGTTCACGCAAGAGGATTGTGATGTTGCTAGATAGGTAGGTTAATTACACTGTTTATTGAAACACTACAGAATAAAGAAAATAAAAAAAACATTCAGCCTGTGGGATGCCACTGCTGGGCAAAGGCCTCCACTGAATTTCGAGGAAGTAAAGACAGAAATATTATATTAAATTTGGTCGAATCAATGCCTAAACCTCTACTCCCTCCTCTATAACATGTGGTATATTAGTGTTTTTTTATTCTACAATTACTTTGATCATTGGCAGTTGCTTCGACATACCATTATTTTATACTATTCCTTTTATTTCTTACTTGCTCCATGTGATAATTGTAAGAAAATCGTGTTCATTTAGTAGGGGCCATCATCCGTATTAGTCAAATGCTGTCCAGGAGTTTACCCAGAGTTCGGCAGGATACCGACTCGAATGAATATGAAATTGAATGAGTTGAATAAGCACAGATTACGGGAAACTAAGTTCCTAATTAAGTACCAGTATTTAATAAGAGATTAGATTACAAATAGCCGCTGGTGAGGTGCCGGCATTCGAATTTACTCGTTCTTCAGTGTCGAGTGACAAGAAACTCATAATAATTTATGCTGTCGCATTTATACTAGGATAAGGTGGGACGAACTAAATCTCGCACTCTATCTATATTTCTCTATTAATACTATAAAGAGGAAAGATTTGTTTGTTTGCATTGAATAGGCTCCGAAACTACTGAACCCATTAGAAACATTATTTCACTGTTGGAAAGCTACACTATCTCAGGATACTTTTTATGCCGTAAAAATGTACGGTTCCCGCGTGTTAGTAGTTAACGCGGGTGAAACCGCGAGGCGCTTCTAGTTGTATGTATATTTTTATAATATTAAATTCATATAATATCGCCGGTACGACTCGCCTTACACCAATATAGCTGGTACACGACTCCGAGCCCGTATTGAAAACTGAAAATTTCATCAAACGACTATTGCCTGCGAATATCAAACTCTAACAACGTGGTGCTGAAATTAAATTACTGTGTAAATAACTGAGCACCGGTTTGTTCGCGTTTCAGCGTTTCAGGCGTTCTGAATTATGTAGTGATCCAATGTTCTTGTGTAAGATCGCTTTGCACGCCACTATGCGGGTATACGGAGTACGTATACGATGTACACGCTTGTAAATCTAGTGTACGACTCGTGATTAAAGTTGTATAGCGTGCCTTGTTCTAGTGTTAGTTGTTCTGGGTTATCTACGTGTTCTGGTGTGTTTACTTTTTTAGGGTTCCGTTCCCAAAGGGTAAAACGGTAACCCTATTACAGTAGTACCCAACTTATATGGCTTACCGATGTACCTGCGCAGAAGATGAATTTTCAAAGCGCGGGAAATGCTATTGACCGCTATTGGTCGGCAGCCGCGCCGCCATCTTAGCGATCGCCGCGTGGCATGAGTGAGATGGAACTAACAGCTGCAGTGTATTATGAACCTTATAATAGTGATCTTAGGTTGATTGTAAGTTCGCATAGGTAGATAGCATTCTTTCGTTAAACTTCGGACCATACTTTTTTTCTGCGCGAACGAAGATTCACGACGCGCCATATAAGTTGGGTATACTAATGCTTCGCTGTCCGGCAGTCTGTCCGTCTGTCACCAGGCTGTTCCTCATGAACCATGATAGTTAGATAGTTGAAATTTTCACAGGTGCTGAAATACGTAACCCTAAAAATAATAAAATAACAATAATAACAGATATATAGATAAATTTGTTATTAGGAATTATTTTGAGTTGATAATACTTACCTACGAAAGTAAATTCAATTTCCAGGTCGACTACTGCTGTCAATAAAATTGGAGATGTCTAGTTCCCATCGGACTAGCGCAACTGCAACATACCTGTAAATAAATGAAATGAGTGTTATTATGTTCGTAAAACGTGCAATGTTACGAAAAGTATGGGTTGCCAGCAAACTTGTCTTATGGAATCTTCAAATTAAATCCAAGTATTTTAAATCGGCATCATTCAGAACGTAAACAAATGTTGATACTGTATTTTTTAGAAGCTATACGAGTATTTTATCTGATGGTAACCCCACGTTTGCCCATAACTTTGTGCCACCCACAAGTTTGTATTGCAAAATCTAGCACGTCATTGCATTACAAGCATCATTATCATTATCCTGAGACATCGGTTCCGAAGCCTTATAAGCCCATTAATTTCGCTAGAAACAGCGCCCTTCAATTCGGAACATGTTAGGTATTTCTTCTTAGAAAATGTGTCTAACTCTTGTACTATCCACCTGACTCCCTGACAAAACGTGACTGTAAATTCGTTCTATGCCAAGCAAAATATTAAACTTGGGCTCTAACAATAACCATGATTCCTAAAAATGGGAAAGACATTTAAATAAAAAGTTCTTCCGCTTGTTTCCGTCCAGATTCTTGGCAGCCAGCATCTTGGCAAGCGAACTTAGTGCGGATAGGGTAAGTATTCGGCCAAAACTGGCCGGATACGATTTCAGCCCAATATCCCGCTACCGACTTGATAATTTCCTGTGGGAAATATTTTAGTGTTTTGAATTGGAAATCATACCAAGCATAACGTGTCACAAATCCTTACCCCTAACTAGGATTCTTTATATTATCATACAAAATATAATGAAAAATTACGATGACCGTGGTCCTTAGTCGGCTTATCACCAACTTATGCAACAGAGGCCGTAAACTTGTCGGAGGTAGGCTCATGTTTGGTAAAAACTGAACGCTAAAAAAACCTTAGACCAGGCTGTTTGTATATAATTCGGAAAGGCTCCGACACATTATACCTAAGTGCAGATAATATTTTCAATATTGTTCAAAAGTCATGTGACAGTATATTTTTTATGTTTTTTTTTTATATTATTTTAGAATATCTCTGAAAGTCTTATCCGGCCATTTTCTTGTCGGCAAACCTCTACAAAAAGCAACTCTATCACTGAATGACTGAAATTACCGGGAATAACTGCTTTTGTACCTTATCCTGCCGCCTGGCCACTGTTTCCTTAATGGAAATGATATGCCTCTGATTGCCAGTTATGTTTGTTGGAGAAACTTTGCAGTATTCACTTGGACAGTTTAATTGCCGGTAGTTTCTATTAAGATTGTAGAAGATACTGTTGCTTTTCAGTCACGATGGAACAGCGAAGGTCTGTGAACCATAACCATAACCAATGCCAATGCGCGATATATAATGATCTACCAACGCCGATGCCAATAAATTTAATAACGTTGACGCCGATTACCCAGTTTTACAATCAAATTAATTCGTTTGCCGGATCAGTTAATCATAAAAATCTGGCATTATTTTCACAAAACTACAAGATAGTATCCTTAATAACTTCCAATGAGAAATCAGCCACAGATTGCCAGAAAATTTAGAACAAAAATTTTCGAACAAATGACAGTTATGATCAGTTATTATCAAAAATCGTTGGTCAGGCCAGTGCAACATTTCGATTCGGAAAAGCAGGCCATTTTAATTCAGCGCGGGCCAAGACTCCGCGAAGCCAAGTGTGCAGGTCTGACGCATTAATAACTGAGGCATGGAGCACGCCCGGAGGTGACGTGAGATTAGCCGAGGATGGAGCAAACACTCCTGGAAATGTACGGGTAATGGAATGGACGGTTGCGCTGACTTGGTGCTGAACGAATGGGCTCGTTTGTGAGATTCGGTTTTAAATACGGGAATATACGGGAAATACAAGAGGTGAACCGCCGGCGGCTTGGTTTGATGATTCTTTAAAGCAAATAGCATCTAGGTAAGGTACGTCATGCATATCGCAGACTGCACCATAGTTCAGTATCAGCCTAAACGGTGGTAGAGTACAAGTCAATATATTTATGGCCTAATAGCCAAGTCAGTGATGTTCGGAAATGTTTCATAGATTTTAATTTCCGTTATACACTTAAAATAAAAGCCGGATTGTAACATTCGTTTATTTTATATTTTATTTGGGCATGTAACCTATCCTTTATTTCTTCAAAAATTTATAAGTTATTTTTTAAATAAGAGCTAATATAAGTAGGTACCGAAAACTTTCTAGTTTTATCAAGATTTCTTCACTTGTTGTTTTAGTGAATCGGTTGATAAATAATTATTTTAGAGCAAAGCTTTTACTTTGTTATTAAAAAGGCAAAATTATTCTCAACCTACCCACGAACTTTAACCGGGTAAACATGGTTTTAAAACCATGCCTGATAATAAAATAACATAGTGATAGGCAGACCTACCTATTTTTTTATACTTGCTGACAAGGAAATGCCAAAGCACAAGCGAAAATGAAAGAGAATCACCAACGGCAACCAATTTCCGCTCGAAGGAAAACGCCCGTAGACATCGTCGCCACGTTGTCATAGGGATGTGATATTAGATGGAAATTATATAGAGATCTTTTAAAACTCATACGAGCAGCTCGTCCAACTGACGGTAAGCGCCGCGGTACGCTTACCCAATACCCATTAAGTACGCCTTTCGATGAAAAGTAAATCTACACACCGCATTTCTTTTTATCTTCCACAGGCACTGATTGTGTAACAATACATCAACATTTACCCATTTATTCCAGAGTAGCAGGAGCAGGATAAGATATTATGGGCCCTATTACACAATACACACACACACAAACAGAAGAACCACACTATGTTCACCACAGCTTATCATCGTAGCTAGTATGATATCTATACATATAATAAAAATGTAACTGATCGCAGTATGTACATGGAAGATATTATTATATGAGAAACAATATTATTGGGACCTTTATCAACGCGAATAGCACCCAAAACAATGAATGTTAGAATTTTTGTCTGTTTGTCTATGCGTTTGTACACGCTAATCTCAGAAACGACTTATACGATTTAGATGTGGTTTTTACTAATATATTGTGGTAATCTTTCATGGTAATCGGTTCATAAATAAAAAAGTTACGCCAATCTTTCAAATAGCCATAGGTGTTGTATATGGTAACGCGGGTGAAACCGGGGGGCGCAGCTAGTATATCGTAATTGCGCCTGCAGGCAGCAACACGCTACACCAGAATATTTTTCTCAGTATTTTGGCCCATCGAATTAGCTGTTGGTACGTTTCAAAAAGGCATTGCCGCTAGCATTTTGAATACTGACGACATGCAGCAAAACGAAACTAACACACTTGAGTTTTAATATTAAGCCTCCAGAGCATTGTCTATACTTTTGGTAATTAAGTATGAAGTGAGAAGTTATACAGCTACTTGCCCTTCTTTGCGCTGCGCAGTCGGGTAATAAGCGCCCTTGCCCTTTACCAATAAATTTATCAGATTATTGAAGTGATCTAAATACATTCAAATGTATACTACCTATATAACTATTCTGGCAGCCCAATTAGGTCCAGAGTTATATTTACATTTTAATTATACTATCAATCAACTCAGAATACAGACTAAAATATACTGGTATTTAATATATTAGTTTGACGAAATTGAAATAAATAAAGGTAGTCAGACAGGTATTATTTCGTTTGTAGGTACCTAATGAATAAAGTCAAAGTTGCCAGATGGTTGTTCTGAAATAGTTTTAATAATACTACTTAAGTACTTATATTTAGCTCGATTTACATTTATATACAGTATGTAAGTACGTACTTAAACTATTTAGGTACATTATTGGCATCTAAGTATTGAGTACAAATTAACTGATAGACACTTGTATGACTTTTTTCTTCAAAAGAAAGTAATATAATTTTATTATCAATCTAACTAAACTCTCCTTAGACTACCAAAATCGCCAGAAAGAAAAACTCAGCTCTGGCAACATGGTAGAAAGCGTATAACTTATTCATAGACTCCGAGGTCAACTTCCATACCTGCGCAATATTTCAAGGCAGACGTACTTTATATATTATTCTAGGTAAGTAATTTGTCTGGTGCAATGAGGGATTTTTAGCTCGAGGGTAAGGGCATTGTCGGTAAAGACTAGTAAGTCAGCCTCTTGTTTTATTTTGTATGGAGCAAGGTAGAGGTGATTGCGTGTATCGAATGATTGAACATTCAATTGAGACTATATTGCAACTGCACAAGATATAGTTTGCATTGTAAATAGGCACAGCGAAAGATTTAAATATACCTTATCCACCATAATAAACGTCTCTATAACTTCAATATTCGTACGGTATGGCTGGAGTAGGATACACATGGAGAGGGTGAGCTTTTAATCGAAAAATCTTCCATAGTAGCACACAAAGTTGCAATATATAAAAAATGCAACACCAAAAATATTGATTTGATAGTATATAAATATTGAAACTTTCAATATTATACCGTCAAATTAAAACAGTTTACATTATTGCAACATTTGAGACTCCTGGAGCTCGCGCGTGAGCATAATACACGCAATATTGAAAACGCATTGAAACAGCTTATTTTCGATTCATATAGCTACTTACTAATATATTACGGCAACAAAGTGATATACTTACATGAAAGTAACTTAATATTTTATCCATCATAAACCTATTTCGTGTCTACTGCTGAGACGCAGTTATAAGCATCATTGATTAGGTCATTGGATTCTAAACTCATAGACAAAGTTCCCTATACAAAGGTTCTGTGGTTCTCATGACTTGTGCCAACCCAGAG
This sequence comes from Hylaea fasciaria, assembly GCA_905147375.1. NCBI lineage: Eukaryota > Metazoa > Arthropoda > Insecta > Lepidoptera > Geometridae > Hylaea > Hylaea fasciaria. Next base: position 8,611,947 of record LR990201.1, read on the forward strand.
ACGGAGAGCTTACACGGTCTCTCTCCGATACCATCGCGGTATCGCGCTCTATCGCGCCTAATCGTCTATTGTGCTGGAGAGCGATCGCGCATCGCACAATGGCTCTGCGATCCTTCGTCTGATCTATCGTACTGTTATAGGGCTTAGGGGATGAGCCTTTTTAAAAAAAGAAATAAAAATACTTAATTGAATTTAGTAAGACAACCGTCTGGTTTGGATGTTGGATGAAGACTAAGGTGAGTGGATGGGTGTCTGAAATACTAAGAAAGGGAAAGTGATGATTAGGTGGAATTAGGGATGAGTCTGCCATAAAGGGTGCAGGCGGAGTATATAACACCTCCCAGGGGTGGACTAAACTTCGGGGTTGAAATTTCGAAGTTTAGGAAAGTTATATATTTATTCTAATGCTGGGGGATGGAATGTCCTTTGGGCTGTGGTCTTGTTTACTGACCTTGACGGGGATGACAGGTTTGGGAGTATTGGTCAATTCTACAGGGGGGTCAACTGGAACTGGTCGGGAAAGCTTAGGAAAGCGATAGGTGAGACGGTTGTGCGATTTAATACACAAAAACAATTTGTAAATGAAAAAAATAAAAATGGTACAAGTAATCAAGATTAAAATAATTGAGTAATGAGTCTCGTATTTAATAATTTGATGTTGGTCTAGTATTTTACCGGTTTCTTCTGACAGAGATTTGAGTTTGGACTTTGTTTCAAGTGTGAAGATATCTAAATCGATGTTTTGTAATTTTATACCAGGGTCATAACTCATTTCCGTTTTAAACTTATCTAGGGTACAACACGAATCATTAATTATATTAAAGTCGGAACGGTACACAGTAGCGTTGATGTTATAGTTATTATATTTCGGTATTAATTTGGTACTTTTACAGTATGCAAAACAGTTGTTTGGTATGTTTACAATTCCTGTCCCGATAATATTTAATTCTAAGCTTTTCTGACTGGGACATTCGATATACAATTTATTGTTCTGCGATTGTACATAAATCCAGTTATTGTTGGAAAGTGGTTTCCATATATCTAGATGTCCATAAATGAAGTCAGTTTGACACTGCGGTGGTAGAACACTTATTACGTTTGAAATAAGTTCACTTTCACAACTGGGATTCGCGCTGGTTGGGTACACGGTCATGACGTCACAGATAAACTCGCGAGGGTTTATCACTCTGCATTCATTCAGTGATTCAAGATTGCAATATTCCGATTTGTCCTTGGTCAAAGCGATGTACTTACTGCTAGGTACTATGAAAATAAATGAGTTCGGTTTTACATTGTTATGCGGGGTAGGCAGAGCTATACTATGGTATAAACTATATTTCTTAGAGGATATCAGAGGTATTCTTAAAACAAAAATAATCTTATTGTCTAAACTATAACAAATTACATTAGATATGTTCATTAACATATGAATTTGACTTAACTCTAAGGCAATAGGTAAGTTAAGGTCAGCCGGTAAGTACCTATAGTTATCAGCGAGTTCCTGATATAATTGCGTGGGAGTTAAAACAGCTGGGTGAAGAATGTTTTGGCTGCTAAACATAACTGCATTAACTATGTCTTCTAATTGAAATGATAAGGCGAGCACAGTGGCTTCCAAACTGTTAAAGATTGAGTTAATATTTGCTTTTGTTTTTAAATCATCATAGGCTTGTGAGACATTTTTCAATTTTGATGATAGGTTTTCGATGCCTTCAGTAAGTTTAGCTTCATTCATATTTATTGTATGTAATGTTTTGTTGAATTTGGACAAGGTAGAGGCTGTAACCAAAATGTTTTCTCTTATCAGGGAAGCGAGCCTTTTTTCATTATTTTGCAGACTTCGTATGGCGCTATCATACTTGACAGCGTCATCCTCGTCTAGGGTTCCAAATATTGCTTTGGATAGAGTGCCAACACCGCCTATCCAGGCACTGCGTTTAAACCTATTGATGCCGGTAAGGTGAGCGATGGATGAATATGCGGAAGTAATATCTTTGTACCTGACCGCCAGTGGTTCTAACACGTTATGACACTCTAGCTGACTAGTGGTTTCAATTTGAATCTGGTTACATAAGAAACGTATTGTACTAAGTATTGAGTTAATGTTTTGAATATGAGGTTCGATGTGTGATACATCTAACGGAGTAACTACGTCTAGATGACCAATATTTATTTTCAGTTCGCCAATTGGATCAAAATATATGCCGGAGCTCGAGTTGATTGGTTGGACATAATCATGGTGACCTTGAACCAGTACGCTGTAATGAAAAGAAATGTCGGAGTTACGGACACTTAAATATCAGACTTACCTAAGGTTATTTAAAACTACGAGTACTTATGTAATCTAATCGCTTAATGAGCGTTAATTATTAAAACTAAATTAAGTGTATAAAAATAAAATATTCTAAGTGGGAGATGCGTTACGATCTTCCACGTGCTTAACTTCATCGTAATGATGCTTCACATGGCGTCTATTAATTAGTAAGGATAGGGTATGATTACCATGTATTTTAACGACTTTGTATGGGCCTTTCCATAAAGGCGACAAGGCTTTGCGCATCCTTAGGTGATTCTTTAACATGACGTAATCACCTGTCTTATATTCAACAGGACGAGTCCTTGAGTCGTAGTACCTTTTGGAAGCTTCTTTAGATTTATGAATGTATTCTAGAGCTTTATCGCGTGCGTGTTTCATGCGATGTTGCAGAAGTTTGACATATTCAGGATATGTGGTATCGGAGTTGTCATTGTATACCGAGTCTGGTATGTGTGGCTTATGCCCGAACAATAGTTCGTATGGAGAGTAGTGTGTAGTTGAATGTACGGCAGAGTTATATGCCAACATAGAGGTGTAGACATATTGGGGCCAATTGTCCTGATCTTCGTTAGTGTAAGATTTTAAATATTCCTTGAGAGTGGAATGAGACCTTTCTAATGCACCTTGAGTCTGCGGATGGTAGGGTGATGACCATAGTTGTTTGATCTTCAGGAATTGGCATGTCCTTTTAAAGAGATCCGCGGTAAAATTAGTACCTTGGTCAGTTAGTATATGTTTAGGAATTCCGAATAGGGATATAAAATGAAGAAGGCAATCACTTGCCTCTGCCGCTGTGTTACTGCGAAGAGGATATGCTAGCGAAAACTTTGTTAAGTCGTCTTGCATAGTCAGAATGTACTTGAGATTGGCTGTGCCGGATTCGGGCAGAGGACCTACAATGTCGAGGGCTAATCTTTCGAATGGAGATGTGGAAGTAGATGTTATAACCATAGGTGCCCTATTTATTTTACGCAATGCTTTATTGGATTGGCATGATGGGCATGCCTTAACATAGTTCTCTACGTCACTACGCATATTCTTCCAGGAGAATCTCTCCTTGATGCGATTTAACATTCTCGAGGATCCTAAATGTCCTGCAATTGGGATATCATGATTCTCTTTCAAGATTTTGGGTATTTCGCTAGGCGAAGGGAATATAATATTATTATGGTAAATGTGGATTTTTATATTGGTGCCATCGAATAAATATGTCAGCATGTTGTAAATTTTTGTGAAAGAATGTCTGTCAAAAGGATTTCTAAAATCCGTTATGCTGATTGCATTTACCGTGGGATAAGACATGATTATTTCGTCACGGGCATACTTTAGGCACTTGAATATGTCGGGGTATGAGTGGTCATCGAAGTGGTGCACTTTTGTGAATAGGAAAAGGTAAGTTTTGTCTCCGATTGTGAGAGGTAAAAACGTATGTAGATTTCTTTCTAATTTCAGGAATTCGTCGCGTTCAGTACTTGGACAGTTAGCAAGAATTTCTTGAACGTAGGGCATGGATTCATCCATGTCTATAGAGGTAGGTATTATTATTAGTTTTTGTACTCCTTTCAGTAAATCTTCGTTGTGTTCTGTAATTTGAGTATTGTACGACCTTACAGGTGATTTTAAGAATTTGTTATAGGTTTCGTCGGGTAAAGGTAAGGTTTCAGGTATTGGAGAAGTTCCGGGTCCACGATCAGCAGATGTGGATGCAGGTAAGTTGTTAGGGTTCTGCCAACTGGTTGAAGGTTGAGGATCTGGTTCTGTTTCAGGTTGTGGATCAGTCAGCGTGGAAACGAGGTCACCAGGGATAGGAGGAGATACGAATATAGGAGGATCTACAGCAGTATCAGGATTTACAGCAGTAGGAGGAGACAGGGGACTGAAGTCAAGGTCGAAACCATCTACTGGGCTAAAGTCTGTTCTCAAGATTTCATCAAGGCTTTCTTGAGGAATCTCTGCAAGAGGTTGCAGGGGAGTGTCATCAACAGGGTTTGGATTTAAATTATTTTTATTTTCAGGAAAGATCGGATTTACAGGGTATCTAGAAAGAGCGTCTGCTGCGCAGTTTAATTTACCCTTACGATAAATTATTTCGTATTCATACTCTTCAAGCTTTAGTCGCCAACGTTGGAGTTTGCTGCTGGGGTCCTTGTGGTTAAATAACCATTTTAAAGGTCTATGATCGGTTACTATTCGGAACTTATTTCCGTAGAGATAGGGACGAAAGGTTTTACACCCGTATAGGATGGCTAGTAACTCCTTTTCTGTCGTACTATAGTTGGATTCACTCTTATTGAGAGTGCGTGACGCAAAAGCCACAGGTTGGTCTTTACCAATCTGTCCTTGGGAAAGGACAGCTCCCACGGCGTAATTCGAGGCGTCGCAGGTTAGTATAAAGGGTTTGGTAAAATCGGGGTAAATTAGTAGGGGCGCAGTCGTTAATTTACGTTTCAGTGTATCGAAGGCAAGCTGTTCTTGATTTTCCCATTTAAAGGTTGCTTCCTTTTTCAGAAGATTGGTGAGGGTCTTGGCAGTTTTTGAAAATTCAGGTATGAAACGGCGGTAATAAGAAACCAGGCCAAGAAATGATTTGATATCTCTAGCAGATTTTGGCTCTGGATATTCAGTAACGGCTTTGATTTTGTCGGGATTAGGCTTTACGCCTTGCTCTGTAATGACATGACCCAAATAACACACTTCTCGTCGCAGGAATTCGCATTTATCTGGTTGTAGTTTTAGATTAAAGTCTCGGATTCTTTGGAAGATTGATGTGAGGTTTACAATATGGGACTGGAGGTCATACGCGTAACAGACTATATCGTCAAGATATACGAAGCATCGCATGCCTTGGAGCCCGGATAAGGCTGAATTCATCAGTCTTTGAAAGGTAGAAGGGGCGTTTTTTAGCCCAAATGGCATTCTCAGGAATTGGAAGTGTCCTTCTGGGACGGTAAAGGCTGTTTTAGTTTTATCCGCTTCATTTAACCGGATCTGATGAAACCCGGATGCCAGATCTAAAGTCGAAAAGTATTTGCTACAACCGAGCTGATCCAGGATTTCTGTGATCTGAGGTATGGGATAAGTGTCACCAATCGTGACATCGTTGAGTTTTCTGTAGTCTATTACGACTCGCCATTTTTGTGTATTAGACGCGTCGAGTTTTTTGGGGACGACCCATATCGGTGACGACCATGGGGAGTCGGATGGCTCTATAATATTTTGTTCTAGCATTTTGTCAACTTGTTTCCGGACTTCGGCCTTGTGAACTTCTGGGAATCGGTAAGTTTTTGTGTGGATCGGTGTTTCGGTTGTCGTTTTTATGTCGTGTTTTAGAGCGTTTGTACAGGATAGTTTTTCACCGGGAAGATGGAAAATATCGGAAAATTCCGAACAAAGTTGCATGAGAGCATCCTTTTCTTCACCATTGAGGTGAGAGACACGCAATTGTTTTAGCACCTCTTCGGTGCGTGAGACGCAGTCAGTTGTAGGACTTATATGGTTTACAGAAATGGAAGGGCGTTCTTGGAACTCTAAAGAATCAATAGGGGTAAGTTTCAGGTTAAGATTTGATTTCAGTGTAACGGGTTCTTCAGAGGTGTTTACTACGGATATATTTATTCTGTTATTTTCTTTTACACGGACAACGCTATTCGCGAATAAAAGTGTTTTGGAGAATTTCTGATCGAGGATCATTCCTACTTTTACTTCTGGGTTACGGACAGAGCATTCGATGATTGTTTCTGTTCTTGCAGGGATCAAGTACGCAGGATCATGAAAGCGCAGTTTCAGAGACGATTTACCGAGGCAAAGTAAGTTATTAGTATAGTCAATGTTGCAGCTATGTGCGTTGAGCATGTCGGAGCCTATGATTCCATCATAAGGTAAGTGTATCTTATCAATTACGTGGAATTGGTGAGATATGTTAGATTTAGGCAATTGTATTTTCAGTTGAAAGTGGCCTCGGGTTTGGATAGATTCTTCTGACGAATCAATGCCTTTTAGTTGAATTTTCTCCCTTACTAACTTTGGATGTTTTTCCATACAGGAATGTTTCAACAGACTTACTGAAGATCCCGAGTCTACGAGTAAGGACAGAGGAATGTCGGACACAGAGGACTCGACGAGTACATGAGGCAATAACATAATCGCAGGATTATTTGTGATCTCAAACACATTGGATTCAGTGGATTTTGGCAGGGTAATGCCCTGCGAGGATACAGTGGATTTTGGCAGTTCATCATGTAGCGATGACTGCAAGGATTTAGAAGGGTCCATAAGTTGAGCTCCATGTGGCGGAGTCAGTTTAGGTCGAGACATAGGAGTTAGGGTGCCGATTTTTAAATCTCGAGGTCCCGTACGACACCGGGACGAGACGGCTACTCGTTTTTTGGTTCGGCATCGACAGTGTCGTAACCTTCCTCTGATTCAGCTGGAAACTGATCTTCGAGGGCATCGGAAACAAAATGAACACGCTGAGGTGTTCTTGATGGGTTTTGTTCAACCCTGAATCGGTTGTTGTTATATTGTCGTTTACGGCATTGTTCCAGGGTATGACCTGGTGCTTTGCAGTATCTGCAGATGGGAGTAGAAGGGTTGTTACTCGTATTATTGGTCGGTTGGTTGGAGAAGTTCGGCCTAGATTGGTTAGAGGTCGATGGATATTGTTGATTTTGATCACGGCGTGCAGGTTGGAGATTAGATCGCGGGAAGTTTGTTTTTTCCGGGCGTGAACCAGGTAAGTTCTGTTTGTATAGATACTGTTGTATCTTCTCCTCTGAAATGGCTATGTTGATAGCTTCGTTAAGAGTTTTGGGCGACTTACATCTAACGATGTTTGATATGCGGGTTATTAACCCCATCTGGAAATGGTGGAGGGCTAGTTCCTCCATGGCTGCTGTGCGTCCTATCATTTCTCTACTTTTATGGCCATGTGAAATTGATATTTCTGTGAGTAATCGAGAGAGACATGTTTCAATTCTTAAAGCGTACTGGCTCACCGGTTCATTGTTTTGTTGTTTGCATTCCTGAAGGTCGGTGAGCAAATGGGCATAGTGCTTTCTCTCACTGAACTGTGTCTTAAGAAATTCTTTGAGTTGTAACCAATTCGCAAATTCTTTAACCGAACAAGCGGTTTGAGCCTTGCCCTGCAGTTGACATAGAATGTACTTGAATAGGATATCTTTTTGAGGTTCCGTGGCTAACTCATAGGCATTGCTGCAATTTACCAGAAAGGAACTAAGCGCTTCTCTAGATCCATCAAATGGTTTTATGAATTTGAGTAATGTGGAAAGGTCTAGCTCTACTTTAATGGTTGCAGTGTTTTTCTTTTTCGTGACTGACCTTGTAGTCGGACCCGGAATACAAAAATTATCGTCTTCCGTATCCGTAACGGTGACTTCGGGTCTTTCCGGTTTCGGACTTGTGGATCTACTTTCGGACATTTTGAGATGTTATAGCCAACAGTACAATGGAAGTAAGAGTAAATAGTACACAAAGTAAATCACAATTCACACACAATCAATAAAAATTAGATCAGTAAAATAAATTCGTAAAATGACAATATTAAAAGTTTGAGAAACGCGATGACCAAGAACCACTCACTTGAATACGGACAGAGTAATAACAAGCGTTATCATTTCTTCGAAGCTCTCGCACGGTGGGTGAGATGTAGTCGCGCAGGATGCAGATAAGAGTCGTGCGGCGGATCGTCGCCGCGTCGCGTCGAATGAGCTTGCCTGTCGTCGGATGGTCGATAGCGGTCACAGCATTAACTTATGCGTGACAGTGGGTATGACTCGCTGCCTCCGGAAAATGGCTGCGGCTGGCTGCAGCACAAGCAGTGTGCAGCGGTAGGCCTTTCACAGAACTTGGTTCTGGGTAAACGGGCTGGTTGGTTTGATGCACTTCACTTTTTGGATGAATTAGTAGCGCACAACGAAACTTGCTTTTTCACACACAACAGACACGTTATAATTATATACGGCACTCACACGGAATTCGCGTATGTATTTGGAAGGATGGAGACGGTACCGGGGATTTCAATTTTTTAAAATCCCTTAAGCTGCCACCAAATGTTATAGGGCTTAGGGGATGAGCCTTTTTAAAAAAAGAAATAAAAATACTTAATTGAATTTAGTAAGACAACCGTCTGGTTTGGATGTTGGATGAAGACTAAGGTGAGTGGATGGGTGTCTGAAATACTAAGAAAGGGAAAGTGATGATTAGGTGGAATTAGGGATGAGTCTGCCATAAAGGGTGCAGGCGGAGTATATAACAGTACCATCAGTCTAATGACGGCCTAACCTTCTTATTATAGGGTCATTAAAACATAATAATATTATTATTCCACTTCTTGGAATACTAATTTCGTTAACCTTATAATAATATATCATATTTGTATCCTTCTTTCATCTAGTAAAGTAGGTACATACTCGAGTAGGGTAGTAACAGGAAATAATCCTAGTAGGTTGGCTAGTAACAGATGAATTTGAATCGCACCTTGCAATCTTTCTTAAGGACTATTTTCTTCCAAGTCAAAGTCTGCAGACAATAAAGTTCAGAAACCTTACACATATATTACCTTACATATTGTAGTTACAAATACTATTATTACGGCAAAAAATATAAATTATACATATTGTTGCGTAAATCAGTAGCTATGAAAAACCACCCATGCTTTGGCACGTTGCGTTATATCACGTCGCGTTTGTTGCTCACACAAGACCAGGCACGGAAAACAGATAGGGCCAAGCGTAAGGTTCATGAGAACTTCGTAACTGTCTCGCGGGCGCGGTAACTATTCCAGATGTACAATTATCGCCAACCAGCTAATCACTCCAAGTTTAACCAAGATTAACCACGGGTTATTTAAATCTATTAGAAATATTTTCCAGTTACCCTCGTTATTTACGGGCTGAGTAAATTACATCCAATTACTAGTGCCGGTGCAGTGGCGTGCTGGAAATATAGCACATATTACGCTATAAAGTATGTTTAAAGGGCAGTGTAAATGATGATGTTTTAGAATGACCCCATTTGCTCAGATTGTTATAAATCTAGACTTAATTGCGTCAATCGAGTTTAGGTTTATAGCTCCGAGTTAATTATGGAGTAACACTGCTGATCTCTATACTTCATTGGGATCAGATGCGACAAATGAGGTTAGTTAAAGAACTACAAGAGCTCTGGTTGATTGGATTACACTACACTTATTTCAGAGTTAGTATACCTAACGCCACACCCAGAATTAGAAAAAGTATAATATCATAAATAGGTTAATTGCCTGAATATGGAAGGCAGTAAAAAACAAGGACTAGGCAGTTAAAAGTATAATCAAAAGGGTATGTACTCTGTAGCTCCAACTACCTACTCCTAAAATCTATTCTATTACTGGTCAAATTCAAGGCATAAAAAATATAAGACATATTATTGTAAAAACTTAGAACATTCTTTTGCAGACTGGCAGGAACAGTCATAAAACAAAATGAAGTACAGGCTCGTCCGTGGAAGGCCACGACTTATTTTGCGTCACTGCACTGTCCCACTTAGTTTAGTGTCAAAATAATACAATCTTTAACTATTGCCATGCAAAGTGGTGTCTTGTTGTCGACAGCCAAGGCTCATTTTGGGTACTGCGATACTTCGAACTAGAGAAATACAGTCCGTTGTGTGATTTAGAGTCATATCTGCCGGTGTGCCATATTCACTGCTCGGCACTCGCCTTATTATCGATTGATTCTGCTTATTTATTGAGTGCTTTGCAGCGATTGCCGTTAATGTTTTAGACTGCAAATAATTGCTCCTCGCGTGGTATCGTTATGTTCTAGCAGGTATTTAATGTGTAAACTCAGTAGTTTACTAGTATAATTATACAATCAATATTGCACTCCAGATGATAATATAATAGACCACAGACATTATGACGGGACGATTCGCAATACTGCCCGCTGATAATAATTAAATATAGTTGACGACAAGAAAAAGGTTAATGAATATTCACACACACGACTAAATTAATTACCTACCAATTTTAAATGATTAATAGAAGGTTGTAAGGATGATAGCATAAAATTTTGGTAATCAAACCGTTCATTGTTAGTGACACGTTTTCGTAAACTGTATACCTACCCTGTTTTTTTTGTTAAGCCCGATATTAAGTACTTTATAATGGAATAAAAAAGAAAAATCCGGCTAAATAATTATAATAACAATCTTTGGAAAAATATTAGGTAGGTACCTACTTAAATAAAAACCCGAAAAGGAACTAAAGATGATAAATAGACGATTATACTCAACGTTAAAAATTAATGACCCTAGACTGAAAAACAACATCTTACAATAATTAATAAGGCATTTATTGAAATTAAAGCTATCAGCGAAGGACCATGAAAAATCCAAATAAACAATCGCCGTTAGCGATCACAGACGTATTAATCAAAATGGCCCCATAAACGAAATGTGCGATATGATAGATATCGGCGGCGCGAAAAAAACGATGTTGCCAGTTAAGATAAATTTACATATCCATATTATTATAAAGTAAATAACTGTTAATGTTTAATGGTCGCATATTTATGTACGAACCCTTAACTAGGTTTCTAAGTAAGTTGTATAATTATTTGATCATACAATAAGAAAAGGTGAAGCACTTTTTCAGTGAGCTCAAAAGCTTTTATATTTCAGAAAGATATGTGTTATTTAATTAGGTACCTAATAGACTTTTGTGCCATATTTAAGATTACTAGCAAAAAGTACGTACGCATGTTTGATGGCAACATCCCGACATTCACAATTTTTTAATTTTACGTGACTGATCCATCAAAATACATTTTATTATTCCAATTAATTGTGCACCCAGGTTAACACTACCAATATTTAACTACTGTACCCAGTTCCTCGGGAAACATTCCGAACTCTGGCAACTGTAAAAAACCAATGGCCGCAAGGGACCAATTTGCAGATTTATGTCGCCGGGCCTCGAAAACAGCTGTCGGCGAAAAAACGGCTAATTTGACCCGAACCGCCTCAGCGATTAGGAACTTAACCGAGAGTTATAGCCGTAATGACGTTCCAATTTTGATTAATGACTGGCTCGTTTTGGATGTGGTGTGATTTGTCACATTGTAAAAGGGTGAGTTAGCGAGGAAAAGGGTTTCATTTGACTAATTTTCCTGTGAGAGTAAATTAATTTGTGAAGCATATCAACAATAATATTAAAACAAAAAAAAACAAGACTCAAATAATGAAGGCATCTACGTTTACTTTTTTAATATACGACAGCGGCAACACCCGTTTGATGGTAAACTGTCACAACAGCCTATGGAAATCTCTGCAACAATATTTGGGGCGTTGACTATGCATTGCCTACTCTAGGTAACTCATTTCACCCTTCTTTGCCTAAAGCCAATGCCAGCCAAATTTAAATATTCTGTTGCTACAAATAAACATTTCGCTCTATTATTTACTTCAAGTTTCTAGCACCGCAAACAACAGTGCGCAGCCAAGAGTCGGACGTCAAGATCTAACGCTCAATAAAATCGAAGCGTAGTAAAAAATTCCGGACGTCCGGACTTCGGGCCGCATAATAAAAGTTACCAACTACGTCCGTAAAGGAAAAGTTGACGATAAATCAAGAAAAAAGGTCAGAGATTTCACCGGGGATTTGTAGTGTTCGAATATTTTGTGTTTTCGAAATTCTGATTCAAATGGACGACAGTTTTAAAAATGTTTTGTAAAAGTAAGTTCAGTTGGTTTTAACGAACTTTTATGAAGCTTGCTGTGTTAGTATATATTTTATAAAAAGTTCGTCTAGGAAAGCGCTTACACCTTTGATAGATATTTTATATACGAATGCTGGCAGTAAGTATATTATTTATTAACACCTTCTACCTCTAACGCTCCATTACTCTTCTCCATCCAAAGGTTGACTAGACTACAGTTACTATTAGCGATAAGTGTGCCCATACTTTTATATAATATATAAAATTATGTCACATTCCGTATGTACCTCTGTATTTTGTTAGCGGTGTAAGTACATAGTATTTTCTATTCTATATTACTTATGTATTATGACCCCTCAGAATGGGACTGTGGTCCCAATTATGTTCAAACTATTTTTCATCATCATCACCTAAGCCCGTGTCTACCCACTCTTATGTATAGGCCTCCTCTTCTTCACGCCACTTATTTTAATGTAGTATGGAAGAACCCACCTCCCTAGCTCCACAAGCACACCTTCACAAGGTAGTCTGACTAACGGATTGGTCTGTCTACCGGTCTGTGCTCTGTGCGCGACGTTCAACCTTCTTTCTGTCATTTTCTTAGTCCATCTGCCATCATCCTATCTGGCCAGGTACTACGCAATACCCCATCAAGCCTAGCTTTCTCTTACGGACCTATTCAACCTGTGACAAACTCATTAAATGAAAATATTATCTGCGTTTATCACACGCATAAATGGGCAAAGTTTCGCATGCTAGCGCAAAGTATAACAGCTCGTTACTAAAATGGCGACCTTCTCGTTGAATAGCATGGCTCGTGAAAACACCATTTTAGCTTTAAAACAATGTGTTAAACAACCGCTAAATACACTCGTACAACTTCCCTGACATTTGCGCTCGATCTAAAATTCCATTACCTCTACGGAGAAAATTAAAGGTTAAATTACATCGGCGCGGGCTGGAATCTTACGCTAGGCTGAATGTAGGTACCTATAATATTACTACATTTGGAGTGCGACGTAACAGCCTAAATTGGAGTTTTACTATTTCATTAGTCTGTGGCAGGCCCCGTCGCAGATTAATCGGGGTTGACACAAGAAGTGAGAAAAATTGTGTACCTAACCTTGTAAAGGCTAGAAAATTCTATGCTTACCAGTACTAGGTGTTTCAGTAGATTAGGTATTATTATGTAACATGTTAATGTATGTCCTCAAAGGCAGAAAAATGGGTTATGATTAGAAATTTAAGCATTTGTAGAATGTATATTTTTTATTTGGTTCACAATCAACCTTCTAGTAGTCCATACACAATATTAGGTGCATTAGTAAAGTTATTTGTACTCATTAAAATTATTATTTGGAGCACGTCAAAGTTTATATGACTTTTGCCGACATGCCAACCTGACAAGCTGGTATGACATACGTATTCGGCTCTGCAACTGATAAAAAAGGCCAAGTGCAAGTGCGTACTCCCGCACGGAGGGTTCCGTAACATTATCTATAAAAATTTAAAAAAAAATCACGTTTGTTGTATGGGAGCCCCTTAAATATGTATTTTATTCTGGGTTTTAGTATTTGGTGTTATAGCGGCACAGATACACCACCTGTGAAACGCACCACCAATACATCATCTGTGAAAATTTCGCCTGTCTAACTATCACGGTTCATGTGATACAGCCTGGTGACAGACAGACAGACGAACGTACAGCGGAGCCTTGGTAATAAGGCTCCGTTTTACCCTTTGGATACGGAACCTTAAAAATAAACACTTTCAGCCTAAACACTTTCAGCCTGCAAAAGTCAAACAATGGACCTCGCAATGAATAACGCAACAATAAATATTTAAAAATACTAGCCTCCTAAATGAGTTATACGAGTATAAAAGCTAGTAAATAAAATAAACAAGTAGGTATATACTGGCAAGCGTGTCATTCAAAGTTAGCTAATTCTCCCGATCCCACTACAAAGGAAACGGTATTACTCAAGTTTTACTAACTTTTATTGGGAAACGCGAGTTAACCTCACTTTTGTCGGGCGACGATTTAAGGCTGCTGTCACACGGCGAATTTCATCATATTAAAAATCTACACTACTATTATAAAGAGGAAAGATTTGTATTTTTGTGTATATTTGTAATGAATAAACTCGAAAACTACTGTTCCGATGTCAACGTTGAAAAGCTACATTGAAAAGCTACATTCACCCTAAGTAACAGCTACTTTTTATCCCGTAAAAATTAAAACGCTTCCCGCGGGATAGTAGCAAACACGGGTGAAACCGCGAGGCGCTTCTAGTATATTATAAACTAGTAAATTCCTGCGACTCCGTACGCATGGACTATAACAGTATGTGACGTCATTGTAACAGTTTCAGCCCAGTCACCGGCTCTATTTCCATATCCCGCGGAACGTACGGGGCGCAGCAATGTTAGACGCGTTACCTACTTTTTAGCAAAATTGTAAGTAATTGCTATTTTATTTATGTAAAACCTCATCTAAATCGAATACTCCGTTTCTGAGATTAGCGTGCACAAAGACACGGACAAACAGATAAACTTATTATTATTATAACTTAGTAATATTTTATATAGTATTATGCACGAGCTGCCAAAATAATAAAAAGGAGACAGTCAGTATTCGCCGTGTAAACGGTGCTTAGCGCTCGAATTTTCCGCCTTGTTTGAAACTTAAATAGCAAACGCAACAGTTTTCTTTAGCTTTTGTGCTCTTAAAGTATTTATAATCATGCCAGTGGTTTGAATTATGTTTGGTTTTTAACAGACAAAGTTTATTTGCCTATTAGATAAATTGATAATCATATCCATACTCTTCTGCTCCAAAGTTAAACAGATTTTTAGAATGTATAAGCTTATAGGTACATACTTATATTCTAAAACCTTGTAAAGGTAAGAAACAAAAGTGAATGAGTAATTTGTACTTCTACAGGAATAAAAATATACAAAATCTCCAAAACAACCGAGGCATAATAATGAACTTTTAGTTTCCCGTCGGGCGTTCAACCTTCAAAACTACTCTTAAAAATTCTCGCTCCAACTATTGTGAAAATATTACACAGCCAAAAAATGTGTAGAAATACTACAATATGAAAGGAAATATGTCAAGCCCTGTAAACAATATTAGTGAGAGCGGTTGCAAGTTCGAAATATTTTTTAATTTACCCGAAAGAGTAGGTAGAGTACTTTCATTACGCAGGAGGGACCTTTGAAGTCTGCCGCGGTGCATATTATGATGTACCTACTTTCGTATTACTTTACGTTTTACCCCTCGTGCTGAGTACGCGGTGAGCCCCGCCGCTATATTTTTAACATTCCTTTTGTTGAGCGCGATTTTGTTACACATTTTTTTTCGCGCTTAGAGCGGTCATCTTTTGTGAACCATACTTAGGTATCCAATATGGTAAAATAATTAATTAAATCTTACTCATTTTCAAACTTATTACAAAATAAGAAAAAGATTCAATTATGTTTAGCAAAACTGGATGCTTGGTGGAAGGTATTAAAAACAACAGATCGTCTAGGTTTACATTTTGTTCTGAACTATCTATCGCTTTCTCTTATCTCTCTCTCTCTCTCTCTCAAGATTACAACAATGGTCGGTTATACTTACTTATAAATAAAAAGGAAATCATAGGTTATAATCTAGAACTCGGTATGTTTGCCTCCGTAAGAAAGTAAAAAATGTAATAAGCGTTTGCGAAGAAAAACCGTTTTGTCACTTCACGAGAAAGAAAAGAAAAACCTAAGAAAACTGCAATAAATCAGCGAAAGCGAAAGTAGAGAAAACCTTTATGCCGTTCGCTTTGATTGAGGAGAGAGATTCTAATTTTAAATTAGGTTTTTTTCATTCAGAACTAAATGAAAATATTTCCAGCCAGCTGCTAAAAGAGGAACGCTGGAAGTTAAAAATAAACCAAGCAATCTGATCTCTATTTTTACAGGCTGAAATTTTTATTCGCGTTCGAATTTTTCCTAAAGCAAAAAAGTTAGCATTTCGAAATATTTCTACAACAGAATCCCTTCAAAAACATTTGACTAAGCGCACACATCATAAATGTATGTGAGAACGTTTGCGTGTCATGTCGGTGTCAGATTGTATTCAGAAGTGGGATGAGACAAAGCGGCGCAAGTGACAGTGTGGTAGATTAGAGTGAACTAGTAGGTACGTTAGGGAATATTGATATAGAGTGGTTACCTACTATTGATTTTATCGTCTCAGTCTACGAGTATTAGGACAACTTGGCGTTTGTATGTATCCTAATCTTCCTAGCCATCATATACCTATAATAATATCTTCATCTTAAATATTTGCTAAGCAGACCACCCGCGGACGTCTAGCATTTAAATTTTAGTTAGTGGAATATACCAGTTTTTTTTGTTATTAGGCACATTTTGGCTTTCAGTGCTCCACTCGAGCTAGTCTGACGTGATGATGGCTAATCCAATTATAATTGAACTTTTTTCCTATAAAGCTGTTTCCTACTCTGTGTCCCAAAGTTAAAGTAGGTTCTGTAACTTCGTCGCTTCCAATAAAACTTGCTCGATGCCGTCTAATCTCAGACACGGCATGAATAAATACAAAGTACCTATGTGTGTAAGGCAGCATTCTGATCCAAATGTGACGTAACTGGTGTTATCACGAGTTCACGACTCGAGGTAATGCATAATATAATATTGTTGTGACCACCGATAGAAGCGACCGTGATGCGCATCGTAGCTGGCTGTAACGCTTTTCGCTAGAACATCTACGCTACCCCATTTGATGTTTGCCACAAGGTTTATTTTTTCGGAAAGTAATGAAGTTTACCGTAGAAATTAATTGTCGGTCTTGGTCTAGTCTTCAATCAAGACCTTATGATTTCAAAATACAATGGCGATATTAGTGTTGTTCCAGTTATTATAGGTAAGTAATATCAAATAACTAACCTATCCGATATCCAAATAAGCAGAACTGAGGATTATATAGTAGATCCTATCGCAGTCGCACATGTGCATGGTACATTAAACGATACATTCTGCTCGCGTGCTGCTCACCACGATTATCATAAACATGGTACGATTAATATCGATCAGCTATCAGGTGTCGCTGGAGCGTATTGTCAAGTCAATCAATGACATACTCCGCTGCAAGTGGCGCCGGCAGTAATCTCAGATGCACAAGGTGTATGTAAACCTACGTCAAATGAGTTAGTTTATCGTCCTGAATCATCGCCAATGGCAAACGACCCTGAGAGTCACGCTGAAACTATACTTTGGTTCAAAAAACGTCGGTAAAAGTACGGGGTAATGAAGATACAGTGGGGAAAAGATACTAAAAAGAACGAACAGATTCTAAAGCTGATACTGCCTGACTGGAACAAAACAATGGTATATGCTGCTGGCTAAATGAACACACACTAAATGAACACCTATCGCGAGGTCAGAATACAAACAGACGAGATATTATGTTCAACTGCTTACAGTACAGACAATGATGGGAAGCACCATCTAAATGAGGCTTCATAGTTTCGATTTTCAGTATTCTCGTCTCACTAAACCTAACCTCGTGTAAATTCTTGGAGGGTATCACTTTGAAGCTGTAGCAATGCCATAGCCATTTTGATCTCGTCTCTTTAGTACTATTAGCGCGTACCATTACCCAATTCAATCTTGTACATACGCTTCTCGGGAAAATCGACCTAGTGAAGTATATTACCGAAACGGCAAGATCTAATTTCGGTAAATAGAATTATAACGCTGAACGTTATGGTAATTGCTAATATATTGAAACACGAAACAGTAATGCCACAACGTTATTACACTAACACGTAATTACCTTTTTTATATGGGTAGGTAGGTACATATTTTCGATTTACATTCAGGTTGTGATTTACGATCCACGAAATCATGCCTACTTTTGAAATGAGATACTGAACCCTGAATGCGGGTGCACGAATCGTACTTGGTCATTTAAAATTTTAATTAATCCACATAAACTCTTCTTCGTCCCCTTCAAAAATGCATGTAAATGCAAGATAAGATGCAAGATAAAGATAATATTCGCGTGGCAAACGTAAGTCCGCCGCATGCCAACTGGTTAAGCATTCACGGCCCGATGGTCCACTTCATACCCCTATCAGGTGTCAGCGGCCGTTGTCGAGTCAATCAACGGTCGTGAATGGCCAGCCTAATTAATTAATGCTGGCCATTCAGTTGTATTTGTTTAGATGTGATTCAATTAGTGACTAGAGGCTCATTTCCATAGTTACGTTGTGTGGCGGACTGATAAAAGCCCGTTGTATATATAGATTTACATTGAATTTGATGTATCAACGAGTGCATAGTTAATTTTGTCTCAAATTGTTTTCAATGTCTAAATAGATTAAACTCTTTAATGAAACACCTTCTTCTTGTTTTGGTCTTGTCGCTCACAGAAATATTTTCCCACCTAAACCATTTTAAATAGAACAAAAGCAAACAGCAAACAGTGTCACAAAGAGCAATTTTTTCCAAACGACCATGTTAGTTACATAACCCAAGTTTTAGTTAGACGATGGTAAGTGGCACCTTTGCCCATAAAATTGCAACAAAGGTAAATAAAACTAGATTGCCACTGCAATGCGCTCGTCGCCCTATATAACAATGAATTAATTTAAATTGGACTAGATTTATAATCTACAAACAGCTTGATTGTAACGCTTTTACGCAACAATTTAATATTGAACAATTAACATTAAGCTATACCGATTATACTGTGTAAATAAAACGCCATCTTGAGCTATCAAGCAGAACATTAAAATGGCTTAACATCGTAAAGGATTTATATCGCTATGAAGAGTTTCCCATCAAAATCACAAAATTCAGGAGCGCAAATCACGAAGACCCAAATAGAGTTAGCATTCCCTCTTATCTGTACTTAATTATGTACTTATTGACGATTTCTCTTTTACGACAACCGCGTTTTATTGCCTGCTGGCAGAAAACAGTTGATTTCTTCATCTTTCCAAGATTCCAAGGTTTTGGATTCCATTAACTTTTTGAGTTCCAATTTCATCAAATAATATTACCTACTTTAACAAAATCATTGGGTAATATAAAAAACAAAATGAAGACTAAAAACTAACACTAAAACTAAGTAAACCTAATCTATAATAAGCCGCTACCAATGGGCAACGTTCCCAGAATGCTGGCTACATTGCCACATTCTATGGCTTGTATGTATGAATGTATGTATAATTAATGAATTGAATGAATTGTATGTATGAATGTGTGTATATTGTAACTTTTTTACTTTTTTTAAAATACTTACTTTGCACAATGTTAAGATCGACCTACCAAACCAACATGTAGTCCATAATATCCCAGCCAGACAAAAGGCTAATAACGGACATGAAGAATTTGTAGGAGTTCCATACAGTTTCTCATCAAGCTGCCTAAAAAGTAACAATTCCTTCGTCAGAACATAGTCTTGGATGATAAAGCGATTTAACATAATTAGGTCAGTATACAACGAGTAGGTGTCTCCCTATTTTGTTTCAATTAAACTTTTTAATTAGCTTTAGAACCTCAGCAGATAATCTCTTTGTAATAAGGCTGAACAGAAAAATAACTTATAATTAATTTGTGTTACTTACTTTGTAGAAATTATATATTTTGTTACACAATTTTATAGGTCGCGGTCACTTACATCGATTCGGACCACTGAGCTGGAATTCCAGTTTCTTTGGAATCAGGAACTATATGCCCTATAAAATCCTACAAAACCTCAGCCTCAGAGTCATCACAAATAGTTTTAAAGAGCCTGAAGAAATGAAAATCAATGACAATCCTGGAAATGGAATTTTAGCTATTATAAAAAGCATTAACTATATTATTATTACGAAGCTACAGTAAATTGAAGTCTCATAAACACAGTAAGTAATCTCTAACGGTAAACGTCATACTTACTTCCTCATACTTACTTCGTTATGACACCACTTTTACAAAAATGACACTTTCTCATAAGCCTGTTCGTGCTTTATGAACCTTTGAAGTATATGATTTGACAGTCGCTTCCATAAATTTATGAGAGGTTCTTTACATAAAAAAATCTGTGTGAAAGGCGCCTGACATATTATTAAGAGGATTTATATTGTGCCTTTAAAATGTTAAAGAATTATAGGAAATGAAGGTAGCGATTTAAATAAATTGACAGTGTCGGACGGTCGTCGAATTTACGCTGTAATGAGAGGGTATGGACCTTAACCTGCAATAAATTATGGGTTATTGTAATGCAAAATATGTTTTATTACGAAATAAATAATGTAATGAAAGTACATTATAATGATAAACGTGGATATGTGTGGGAAATATACCGTGAAACACTATGTCACCCGATTCATTGTCGTACCTAATATAACGTAACATGGAAATTCAGCTAGAACGCAGTATCAGAAAATACGCTCATCGATCATTTTGTTAGGACAATAGAATAAAATCCGTCTAAAATATCTTTGCCAATCCCTACTCTAAGTATATTCTGAGAATTCACATGAGATTGCCTTCAAATCTCCCTCAAAAAAACCTCCCCAGACATCTCGAGTTCCTCCCATCCCCATTCATTAAACTTTCTTAATTTTAAGAAAAAAAACGTCAAATTGAAATGTGGGCCACTGGCACAAAACCTAAGCTTTAGGACACACTTGAACGAACGGCGCGGTTGCATTGCAAGCGAACGGCGCGGTGCGGCGGCTATTGCAGTGGCCTGTCGGTCGGTGGCATCTACGCTGTACCCTATACGTTTTGTTGTTAGCAATCGGTTAAATGATTTAATTTTATAGGTACTTTTCCATTTTTACAGTTTTAATAAAATATACTACACTTTTTGACTTACCTTAGACCCCACTTCTATTAATGTCAGATTGAACTATGGTGGTTATATTCGTAGTACTGGTAGTACTGACAGATGGAGCATTTTTGCAAATTTTTGTGTTTTTATTTTTTGGAAAAAAGTGATAACGTAATTACGAAATGTAAGTTCCCAATCGCTTCCTATATAAAAAGCCCCATTTATTGGTTTAATTTTCACGCGGTTTCATGATGAAATCTCTTAGTAGGTGACAAGTTAAGATGCGATTTAGTTTCATCTATGTTATTTTTTTTATCGAGCCAATTATTCGTAATCGCGTTTTTGTCTTCCTAATCGTCTTCATTGTAGGTATAATAAAGTTTAACAAACATTTTTTTTTCACTCGTAATTTTATATGTTAATTAGTTTCCTGAGCATACAAAGCTTTGACATTGAGTAAAACCTCGCCTTAACGTAATGCTGGCAGTCACGCAAGTCGCTCAAGTGTGTCCGGAGTTTTGAAGATCTGTCGACGCTTTCGATCCCACCTCGTCTCATTAAACTCGCAGAAACTCTTTTCAAATGTTTCCCTATAACTCATTGTTCGGTTATTCGTCTTGAGGATTGGATGCTGAATATTCTTAAATCTTCTGTGTATTTTATAAATAGGTCGGTTTATTTGCCTCATTTGTATGGAGTTATAGATTTTATATTAAGTAAGTAGGTAGGTATACTCGTAGGTATTATATAAACATACAAAAATATACAAAATATGTTATGAGAATTAATATTACGTTTGTTAAATTTCAAATATTTTGACGACACGTTTGGCGTAGTGGCTGAGCGATTGGACTGCTGTGCTTAGTGTCACGGGTTCGATTCACGCCCGGAACAAATCTTTGTGCCATCCACAAATGTTTGTTTCTGGTTTGGGTGTGATGTGTATGTATGTGAGATTGTATGTTAGTAAGCGGTACCCACGATACAGGGGCAACCCTAGAGTGGGGCAACGTTCTTATAAGAAAGAGAAATAAACACAAAAATCTTAGCAAATAACACTTGCTATTCTGGCTCATACAAATTTTATGATATATTTGAATTTTTTCCTATCAATATTTCACCCGCGGCCATTGAATATAGGTAAGTACCTACATCTACTTTATATGTGAATTTTCACCTAAATTGTATACTGGTGCACAAACAGGGAATTGCAGTTTAGAAATTGCCTTACAGACGGACTATTCCAGAACCTTTAGAGGAAAATAAATTCATGTAAGAAACTAAAGCCAAATATGATCCCAATGCCATTACGTCGCCTTTTCCTTCGCATGTCATTTGCCAAACGATAGGTGGCTATGAGCGTACATTGGCATATAAAAGAACCAAATTGCGGCTAAATTGCGCCCTATAAACGGTTTGATTTGCCTCCAATTGCTTTTTTATTACAAACTGGATCTATTAAATTGAGCTGTACCGATCGCAGCCTGAAGAAAAAGAGATTCGGTATGAAATGGCGTTTCAGTTATTGTAACCAAGTTAGTGAACTATCTTTAATCTATCTCTATTATATTATTACAAGCTTTTATTCAACATAGTGTAAATTTGTTGAGGTCATAAGTATTTGCCTTCTTCTGAGTTAGTTTTGACTCGGTTTTATTGTGAAATTTTGTATGCCTATCAAGTTCGAAGTCTCAATCATACTCGTATATATATTTTTCTGAAAACCGTGCCCTGCAAATTTTAGTTCGGTCATGTTTGCACACTACTGCTTGAAGGGGGAATATATCTACCACTATACATTCATTATTTTACAATCGAACAAGTAAGTATTGTATCAAGTAACATAAGTACACTGGAAAAATAGAATATTTATTAAAATATTCTTATCTTTTCTTTATTATGATTTAGAATAACACAGTATATTTTCATTCTTATCATTTTCATTCCACCGTCCAACACAATTCAATAGCTAAGTTCAACAACATGAGCAGGTAATCTAAATTCACATCTACGGTACAACCCATTATTTTTATAGCAAAGTGCATTAGTAAAACGGTTTCACGTCTCACAGGGCCATTCGTGACCATGCCCCGGGTGTACAGAGATGTCAAGTTTTTTCACAGGGTGCCGTTTCACAACCATCTGATAAAAGTTAATCGATAGATAATTTTAAGTTGAGATTAACACTATAGGTATAGCGCAACATAAATTGACAAGCACTTGATATCACAGAGCATCCTGTTTATTCTGAAATAGAAAGGATGAAAATTAATATGATCTTCACATTCGGAAAACAGTTATAAGTACAGTGGCAAAAAGTATTGATGTCATTTACATAAGTGGATTGAGGTGTTTTTATTTACTTTGTAATAAACCATTAACTTCTTCACAAAATCCCCAACTTATAAATACTATCGTGTTCTATATATTGCGATTTGCAGTACGAGTCATAAACGTGTATGCAGCCTCAACATAGGTACATTTAGGTATTACCTTATCTATCAGATAGAATTATTATCGTATGATTGGAAAACCGAGTTCCTTCAAGTTAATTGTGTTATTTAACACCTCATAGTGCAGGGAGTAACATTTCATGTAGCTTGCATTAGCTTTTAATAAAGTCTAGTGTTTTATGAAGGAGTTATGTTTTGAGATGGAGCATAAAATAGCGTGTTTGTATTGTGTTGTGAATAATTGTGGCATGTATTCAACTGAGAATAATGACCTTATGTATTCTTCATTTCGTTTGAGATCAAAATATAGAGCTTGGTTAAGGGTAAAGCATGGATGATGTATCAAATAAAAAGTACTATAATGCATATTAATTTTATGTTACTGACCGAGTCGAGACCGCGGTGGCGCGTAGCTCTTACCTGATGGTAAGTGCCTTGCAGAAGAGGCCTGCCACTACAAAATGTCTGTCCAAAATACGTGCGACAGTATTATGTTTATTGGCCTCATATTATACTATGTAACTCTAACGGTTTTGGCAGCACACGCCAGAATACCTCGCAGATGATTGATTTTTTCCTACTTACTTGACACTTATCATCCTATTTTCGACAATTCACACATGACAATATCTTTATTAATTTGTAGCATATTATTATGTGTTAGTCTGATGTAAGCTATATTATTGTAAAGTTTAATTAAAATCCATTCATCCATCCATCCATTCATTCATCCATCCATCCATCCATCCATCCATCCATCCATCCATCCATCCATCCATCCATCCATCCATCCATCCATCCATCCATCCATCCATCCATCCATCCATCCATCCATCCATCCATCCATCCATCAATCCATCCATACATACATACTTACAAACTTTTGCGTTTATAATATTAGTAGGAAGGAAGTAGGATAGTAGGAAGTAGGATAGTCCCGATACGTCACAGATTATACCTAACGAAAAGTCCCATTTGGATACGAACTCCTTATTGCCGCTGAAGGGTTAAGATGACGCCCTACGTAGTAAGTTACGTATGTGTCATCTAAAAACATATAATACCAATCTAGTCATCGTTCTGTTCACAGACATAATAAGTACCTACTCGTAATATGCAGATGTAATTAGAGTGTAATTTTCACTCCATATCGGCAGTTGGGATTGCGTGAATTTCGTACACAAAATGAATATTAATATGGATTTAAACGTGTTGTCTGGCTCAGTGGGTGGATAATGAATTGTTTTTTTATAGAAGTAGTTCATTACATAATAAAATATATTTGCATCATTGATGTTGACGTAAAAGAGATGGATAATATCAAACAAACTATTTTTTGACTTATAATAACTGACTGATAATCCTGTAATTATGATGGTGTTTCAACTAAACCAACCTAATCCTGGCACAAGGGAAAATTATTGAGAGATATAATATATTAGTGGGTTGAAACGATACGAAAGAAACATATTAACTAGCTAAAAACGGGTCTAATTCGCGCACAAACAAATATCAAAATATATAATTTTGACATACTTCGACGTTTCAGCCGAGTTACATCGACCCTGGTCACGAGAAGACTGGTGAATGCGGGGTATCACCGTCCGGAGCGGCAGGTGTTGTTTCCAACTACCCGCGTTTGATCTTGCAATACATAATCGTCACGACATTACAGTTACAGTCGAGGTATGTCAAAATAATATATTTTGATATTTGTTTGTGCGCGAATTAGACCCGTTTTTAGCTAGTTAATATTATTATGTTTCCTGTTCGCGAAAGTTTAAGATACGAAAGAAAATTATAAGAATGGGTAAATTAAGAAGGTAGGTATTTGTCAAGAAACAGGAACCATTTAACTGAATCAAGAAGTTTCAATGCAGCAAAAGTTTAAGTTTAAGAACCCTAGGTACGAACTAGTCAAAATAGTAGGTATAACTTAGAAATATATTAATAAAATAATTTACAAAAATATAAACGTCAAATAAACAGAACATTCCGCCCATGTAAACTAAAATTACAACAAGAAACGTTCACTGAAGCATAAATAATTTGTTAAAACTTTTCAACTTTATTTGTCCAAAGTTAAGGGAAGTTTCTAAGCGAATTTTTTGAAAGGTTTCCTTTGTAATAACTTGTATATAGAACTTGAAACTTTTCAGTTCTTTTGCGTTATCACAAAGAATAGTTGTATAACGTTCTCATTTCTGGTCATTTATATTATGATTAGCGAGCAGAAATAAGTACCTATACGTATTTAGTACATTTAAATAAATATAAATCTTCATTAGTAGGCATTGATGTATCCGCAATGGCGGCATTAAGACACGTTATTTTAGTTAAAACATTGTTGTGACACCGGATGAGTTGATATCACGATAACATATTATTAAGAAAGAAAAAAAAAGAAAAAAAAATAGGAAATATATTATTTAACAATGAAAATATAATGGCTATAACTCCATTCATAACGTGTAATTTCGATAAACAAAGAGCCACAGAGTGCCTGATTTTAGCAGTGGAAACGAAATAAGCCGATTATGGTAATGATAATCTAAATGAAACCTGTTCATTACTATTTGAAGACCCTTTTAAAACATGCGCTATTATCAGATCACCTTTCATAAGTAATACGACCTATTCCATTTACAGATCACTATCAATTGAGTCTCATGTGATTAGAACTAGCCATATGGGGCCCGATCAAAGCTTAGAATAATCCTCTTTACCATGCATGGACCTAGTTTTAATAATTCAATAGCCATTGCGTGCACCGATGGTAACAATGGTTTAATATTTAATCTATACTAATATTATAAAGTGGAAAGATTTGATTGTTTGTTTACATTACAATAATAGTCAGTATACACAGTATACAACAATATTACAGTAATAGGCTACGAAACTACTGAACCGATTTGAAAAATTATTTCACTGTTGGGAAGCTACACTATCCCCGGGTGACATAGGCTACTTTTTATCCCATCAACATTAACAATTCCCGCGGCATATTAGTTAACGCGGGTGAAAACGCTTCTAATAGAGCTATACTTAAAGTCAATAGTTTTTTGCTATGAGATTTAATCATTCTTCATTCGGTTAGACTTTCAAAGAGTCATTAGTCGGTGTCCGTCCCAGTTGTAGACGCAAACAAGCAGACAGCGTCACTTTTAACAGCAATTGATGTAGCGACTTTTAATAGGCAAAATAGCCCTTGAAAGCGATCGGAAAGCAAAAAAGGTTAATGGATTGGATACGAAAATTGGAGTAAAATTAATAACAACGGTTGACGAACTCTGTCACTAGTCCCATGTTTTATCTAAAAACTCATCGTCTATCATCCATACCAATATGGTATTCTGAAAAGAGACGTTTTTTTATGCAAACTGATTGGACAGATGCTGTTGCGATAGCGCTTGGTTTTTGTTGGGTCTAAAATGTTAGATAATTATGATTATTTTGATCGTTGAACACCAATGTTTACTACTTTGGGATACATTGTAATTCCAAAAAAATACTATTAATTCACGAAGTAAGTACTATTTGCTAAATATTCCGTTTTCCATGATACCATAATGTTAGTTAGGTAGGTATTCTTTTTATTATTTGTTATTGATAAAGTGCCATAACAAAAGCGGGCGAAAATCCAACAATGTTCTTTTATTTCCTCGAATTTTTGTTCCTAATTCATTGTCATTTATCAGTTGCCGAAGCTAAAAAAGTTTCCAAGTTTCCGACAAAAGCACGAGCCACGTTTGACGGCAAGTTTGAAAGGCAATCAACAGCTTTATCTGCCATCTACTTCGCTAAAGCTTTTGTATTTCATTTACTGCAAAATTTCAGAATATATTTTCTCATTTTTATTCATCATTATGAAAGATAGTGTCTGAATCATTTTTATTCATCATTATGAAAGAAGAAGTCTAGCCTTATAAATTTATAACATAAAAAAATGGATTAAACTGCGTCGTGTATGAATTCCACAATATTCGACATAATTTGTACCTAGTTGGTCTAAGTAAAAAAAAAAGTATACACTATGCGGTAAGTATTTATCAGATATTGTTTTATTTATTTATTATCACGCGATATAATCACAACTCCCATCAAAATGTTGTATTTAATATAAAATTTCATAATTGGTTTCAAATACTATAAATTTGATGCCTAAAAATGTATGTAATTTGTGTTTTACCTATCTATTGATTTTGTATTGAGTCTTTGAATTTTAAAATAAGTTAAAGTCATATCATTTATAGTAAATTGTAAATAGGCAATAAAATTGCACTTTTACAAGTCAAACACATAAATCTCAGTAACAAATAAAACCAAAAAACAAAATTTAATTGATTATGGTTAGAGTTTGAAATAAAGATGCTTCCCTTTAATATAAATACATTATATAATATGAATAAAAAGCAAAACCTTTAAAATATGGGCATTTAAATCACTTCACAAATAATTTTACAGGTCTGTTTTAAATTGTGTTACGTTTACTTATTTATCTGATTAGTCACCAACCGTGTGTGGTACTTTAATTATAAATATATAATTGTATAAAGTTACCTAAGTTTATCCACACCATACTTTTGCAAATATTATCTTCAAAACATATGAAAACGTCAAAGTTTCGGAACACCGGTCAGTAAACAGAAGTTATTAGTAAACAAACTGACCTGCCAACAGTCTGGGGGTAAACAATCCTCTGATCCTTCCTCCGTCTCCGCACATCACTTTCCACTCTCTTATCACTGTCGGCCCTTATCGTGTGGTACCTCGGCTGGTAGCTCTCGAGTTGCGAGTACAACCGCGCTCGCGGCGCTGGGGGCGGGCCACGCTGCGTCATCTCACGTCCACACTCCACCGGAGTCGAAACCGCACTGAGTTCGGAAAATGGATACACTCTCTCGGCAGCTCCAGGCCGCCGCTTTTCTTCGACGAAAGCCACTCGAGGAGGCTTCGGCTGCATGAGGCTGATTTTCTTTTTCTTTGCGGTCGCCGTCACGTAGAAAAAGTAGCCGTTGCGGTCCATTTTCGGCGCGGTTGCTTTGACCTGTTGAAGAGTTGAAGTAAATTTTATAATAATAATTAATACAACGGTTGGAAGTTTGGATTATCTTCAACGCCTACTATAAATGTCGTTAACTTGGGAATGTTAGGTAAACTTTGGGTGAATTTTTTGGACAGGATAATTTAAATTGACTATTATTGGTATAGGACATCAAAAATTGACTGTACTCGTATTGTATTACATTCAAGTTGATTTCAGAGAAAATCGGGCAGTATGTTAGGATGTTGTGCATCCATATTGTAGGTACATAATAATTATAATATAATTATTATAATATAATTAATTATAATATAATTATTATGTAGGTACCTACAATGTATTATTACGGTATGATACATATTATGCAAATCCTTGGTAATGGTAGTTAAATTTTTAGTGGTAGTATGTTTTTTTTTTTGGTAACCGCTAAAAATGTGTTACCAGTGATAAATCTACATTGTGAAGCTATGTCATTCTCCACCCCTCAGTCAAGGTCCGTTAACAATCAATGAGCCATCACCTGCTTCCGCTCCGTGAGACCATGACACAAAATTAAAATCAGATTTAACTGCATAATTCGAAATTAATGATTGAATTATGTTCATATTTGTAAAATATGAGAATGCACCATCACTAAACACAATGCATACATTATTTGGTATTATATCCTCATAGATTAGAAATTTTCGAACCGGTATGGGTTGATTTATTTATTTGTTCCAATAATTATTAATAAGAAAATACAATATACACTACTTTTATTGATCAAATCTGTTCAACCAGTGTTGGTATAAATAAAAAGTATAATTTGATTATCAATGTGTGAAGCGCTCGTAGCATCCTATGGGATTATTGTTTTTAATTTTCCTGAAAGTCCTCGTGAGTCGTGCAAACTTCCTACGTAATGCATTTTTCAAGACAATAATATACGCGTTCTTTATTTATTTTTATTTCAGAATAATACTTTTCAACGCCCTGTTTATTACTAATATCATAACATACAAACGGCTCGTTTGGCGTAGTGGCTGAGCAATCGGACTGCTGCGCTAGGGGTTGCGGGTTCGATTCCCGCCTGGAACAAATATTTGTGCGATCCACAAATATTAGTTTCTGGTCTGGGTGTGATGTGTATGTGAAATTATATGTCTGTAAGCAGCCCACGATACAGGAGCAATCCTAGTGTGGGGCTACGTTAAAAAAAAAAATATATATATATTATTTGGTCAAAAAC
Organism: Hylaea fasciaria; assembly: GCA_905147375.1. Lineage (NCBI taxonomy): Eukaryota > Metazoa > Arthropoda > Insecta > Lepidoptera > Geometridae > Hylaea > Hylaea fasciaria. Next base: position 8,641,532 of record LR990201.1, read on the forward strand.
TGAACACAACTATTTCTGTCCTTCTGTTCTAGCCATATTCGAACTGTCGTCGTCGAAACTGAAGACAATAGAAACTTAGGATATCTTAACTATGGTACAGTTGCAGCAAGCAGTTTAGTACGTTTTAGCTATTCGTACTGACGATACAATGTTTCAAATTAAATCCGGCGTGCTTGTACTGTGCGTACAGTCAGTTACATAATGTTTAAATAACATTCTGCTGCGACCTCCACTATATAAGTATTACTTTGACACAATTATCCTAGTTACTGTTTTATAGTAACTTTAGTGGAATAGTATCGTTTCTAGGCGTATTCGTGCTTAGTCGAATTGTATAGTTACATTTAATAATAGTACTACCCCTGTTTACCTTTTGTACTTTTTTCTGTATTGTTTATTGGTAGTGTACAATAAAGAGTTTTCTATTCTATTCTATTTTATAGATATTTGTTCATCATTTTAACTAAAGTATGTTATATTGTCCTTCTGCAATTTGAAATAGCTGTCTCAATTTTCAAAAATACACCATGACATCGCCATCGGTACCTACGAAAACCCCATATTTTTACATCACACGAATAAATATACTTATCTGTTTTATATACACGATACCCTTCATAGGCAACTTAATATTAGTGATTATATTTCATAATATCCACGAGCTCATATTTTGTAAAACCTTATAAAAAATATAGGTAATAGCTAAAGTGCGTATGTCGCCGAGTGTACCCTGTAAACAATGGATTCGGGTAAATAGGTGAATGGAGGATTGCTGTGTGATTAGATTAATTACCCCGGCATGTTTCAGCTGGAGTGGTTATAGCGTAACTGGTTGTTACCATTCGGATATTTTGTTATGGGGTAATTTTGTGAAAATTTAGGACGGGGACATTTGTGCGAGTTTTGAAATGTTCCTGATGAGTTAATTATCATAACGAATGAAAAGTTGTTTGAGAGCCACTGATTTCGTTTTGTTTAATTGTTAAAGTATCCAAATCACTCAGTTTAGAGGAAAGGGGTTGGATAGATTTCATTAGGAAAATAGTATAACCAGTTTGTCTGTAGTATTTACTGTTAAGGTAAAGCTCATCTTCGGGACGGTTCATGGATACGTTTTGGATCCAAAGTACACTCACATAGATCCTGACTCCAAACTAAGGTCCCTGTGTCTAGTGAACCCAGAACTAAACGGGGCATGGTTCTCACAAACAATCTAATTCAGAGCAAATGCTATGGTTTACCTAAAGTGTCCCCTGCACGAGAATCAAACAACCTCACGCTTCGCAGCTAACCCATCAACAACTAAATGGCAATGTAATAACAAACTGCGCGAAACCTATCAAATACGCCCATCTCCACCCGAAAACATTAAGCAATCCAGACTCTTTGTTAACACTAAGCTCAGACTGCAATCTAAATCACAGAGAAAAATACCTGGCGGCGGGCTGGGACTCAAAGTGGGTGCACTGTGCCGGTACAGATGTCGCAGATATGGCCTTTGCAGCATTGAGCGGCCAGTTAGCATTCAGAAAGACGCCGCGGGCGGAGGCGCGATAACATCATCGCTACGTCACTCGGGTGCATGCCGGATACACGGAAGCGCGAGATGGCCAGCTCTTGGATAAGCCTCATTATGCCAGTGGCAATATACGGTGTATACTGGTTATACAGATTCCAGGTTTCCGTAGGTGACTGCGCAATAGTTTGCCCCATAAAATAAAAGTATGTATGCCCAATTGATTCCTAAAGCGCTCAAAACCAGAACGCCGCACGAGAGGGTGTCGTAGAATTCGGCAGATTTTGAACCACTCTCCTTTGCTAGTCTTATGCTTCGTTTCTATCGATACATGGAATTGAAATAATACCTAATGACAATATCAGAGATTTTTTTTCGTATATAGAGCTACGTTTGAATACTATCACGAATGATGAGAACTAGTGAATGTGATCTAAACGATACACAATGCGTTGCGCTACCAATTAATTTATGCTAGTTTTTACTTTGACAAAAAACCGCAGCAAACAAAAACAAGCAGTAGGTAACGGCAAATACCAGTAAAAAGGCAGCTGCAGCAGCAGTGCCCTGGATAGTATTCAACATTTGTTTTTCATTCTAACCACCCCTGTGTCCTTGTGCTATCGCTATTCAACATGACATGCTGGCATGCTCATACAAAGTTGAACCATTCTGTTTTCCTTTGTAAAATCAACCAGAAATGTATTGGTTCTTGTAACGATGTCAAATGTGGTCTGGTTTTAAAATTTATTACTTTTTACGATTACGCACGATTTTAAGATAAACGAATAATCCAATAATAGCAAAGAGATCCCATACCAGAAATTTTCTTCCACTTCACACAGTCTTTATTATTTAAAAAAAGTTAACTTTTTCAAATCTCAGAACCTTCACTTCTAAATTTTTCATCAAAATCTGCTTGTATCATTAAGCAGCTATAATTTAAAGTGTAATGTCTCGAAGCTACCAAAACCACCTAAAACTTCGCAGTACATGCTTCAAACAAACAAATCAGAACAACATCCCGGTCCCTCTGTGTCAATATTTGAAACTACACGGATAGAAACGGGAAGACAAAGAAGCTCCGTGTCGTAGTAATTGACATGCAGCTGCCTCGCCCGCACATAACTTATTTGGGTAGATAAATATGTTTAATCTTGTGTAGATTTGTTTCTTTGACTAGGGCTGAGTAGGATGGCGTGACCTGGTGAGATTCGTCGGAGCCACTGGTTGTGATCAGCTAGCAAGCTATCCTTGTGGTGGAGGTCTATGTTCAGGAGTCGTTTTTTTTAGTTTACTAGCTTTTGAACATGATCCCACCTGTACCCCTAGTATGAGTTTTTACTAGCTCAACATAGTACGCGTCAACTAGCGCTTTTGTATGAAGATCCTGTACAGCGCCCATACGGGCGCGTTTATGAACGAAAAATCTTCGTACAAAGAGCTAGTTGACGCGCACTACGTCGAGCTAGTAAAAACTCTTACTCAGGGCATTGGTGTGGTCGAAAGGTAAACATGCTCACCATAGAATGGGACTGGTTCTCCAGGACCGCTTCCCGAACACCCCGGTAAGGATTTAACGACTGATGATGATTAGGCTTAACCACGGTTGAAGTGACTCCTTCCTGAATCTTTGTCTTCTTCCGTGTTGTTGTTTTGACTATCGAACTCTGAAATTAATTATTCTGGTCGCTCGTATGTGTAGAATGTAGACTTAATATCAGCCATTCTATCACACAGTTACCTAGCTCGCTCATAACTTTTTAGAAATTTATCAGAGAGGGGCATAATATACAGTTTGCTTTGCCCAATTAAACTATCATGATTTTAATTATAACAACAAAATAGTGGTCAATAACGAGCATAATACATTAATTAGTGCCGAAACAGTGCACCTATTTACAATATAAGTTGTTAATGCATTTCTCGCGTGCCTCCTTCAGACGGGCTGTAGGGTGATTAGAAATATACGTAGTTACGTAAGTGCCCATTCATACTATGACGTGTGTTGATCCGATAACAATAGTCCAACCTTGATTCTTTCAAATATGGCGTTGCACCCATCATGGCTACTCTGGCAATGCAGTAGGCAGCATAGCTATGCTAGTCAGCTGTGACTTGTGACAGACATTGCTAAATAAAGCTAGATCTAGTCAGCCGACTGTAGTAGCCGCGATTTTAAGAAAGATTATTGGTTAAATAGATCTTGTTCTTAGCAACCTGATAACTTAGAATTGTCTGAAGTAGAAGTAAATTGAGTTTCAATCCCTATTATTACTAATTTACCGTTCTGCCATCCGACATAGTATAGCTTAGCAGTATAGGGCAGTCAATTATGACGAAGGTAATTTGTAAAATTTGCAAAACTGATTAAAAATACAAAGATGATGAGAGACAGAGAGATAGAGATATAGTTTTTAGTGTATAGTGTTAGAAGAAAGGGTTAGGGGGTTAGTTTAGAGTATACTTTAGTCATTAGAGGTTATCTGATCAACTATCCACTGGCATAGCTCGAGCTTCTTACTGAGAAGTAGAAGTATAGTCATAATAATTTAATCATCACCAACCAGTACCAGTCGCGCCCGTTGAAATGATGCGTCAAATTGAAAACAGAAATGTTTTGTAAAATCCCCACATTGGAGAGGCAGTACAGTCTAAATAAATATTCACTGTGGTAGTACAGAAAGGGTAAGTCATGCCAAATTGATTGATACTGGCGAGGCGTCGTATTTCAAAATTTTATTACGTCAGGATGAGGCCCGTTGGCAATACATCATGTGGTGTTTTGCTGTTTGTATGTACACAGACAGCGGAGTCTGGGAGCCTTTTAATTTGGAAGTGAGTTTTACGAGCGCAAGTAATTTTTATAAAATTTTAATGGCACAGCATTTGTCAATTTAGTAAGTGAAGCGAAATGTTTATTGGTCCTGGTTGTTATCCATTGATAGCAGGCCTGATGAACCGAGAAGCCTCACTAGAGAGGCTTAGACAACCAAATAAACGTTACGTAGCAAAGCTTCTGCAAGTTGTACCGCCAAAGTTGGTACCTGCACTGTTACTAAGTACCTACAGTAACTTAATATCATGATAATTCACCGTTTCTAATTACTCTCAAGTGTGTCTAATGAGCTAAGTAACTTACTTAAGACGTGGTTTCCGATCTGCGTACATTCAAGCACTGTCTATGTACGATATACCTACGTCATTTCTTAGTACCCTGCCGCAATGAATATTATTATTGTATTAATTCACTGTCCGTATAGGCCTTGCCTTTACATATTATGGCATGGTACGAAAACTAACTATATAGGATGGGATTCCGTAAATATCTCTGCATTCGTGTCGAAGGTATCTCGTTTTATTTAATTTAAACTCGGTTTTAGGCATTAGCTTTGGAATTTAATAATGGCTGACGGCAAGTAGCATAGTGAAATTAATTGCTTTGAAGTGCCTTTGTGCATGTCAAGAATGTATAAATGTGCCTCGATGAGGTAGATGGAGTGCCTAGTTATAATATTTTATATTTTGTTGGTACACGCTGTCTGACTCATGTTAATTGTTATTTAACGAGGTTAAATTAGGGTTGTAAAAGTATTTTGATACCAATTTTTATTTTATTTTATTTATTATATAAAAACCGTAAGCATACGAGTAAGCTACCTATGCACGGTTTCGCTAAAGCAAAAAGATAATCATTTACGAAATCCAGTTCAGGCATCGATTTATAAAAATTATCCGGTTGGTAAACTTGGGCGTTGGTATTGGAACCGCATGTTCAATCTCATACTCATCATGAACATTTCCAAAAAAAACATGGATGTGATAAAACATGTTTGAACTTTTTTTTTTATTACCTTAACTTGTACAAATACAAAATAGATGTTTCATTGTTGAATTAATTAGTACTATTAGTTTTTAGTCACTTAGAGAAAATTGCATGCTCGAAATAAAAAGGTGGGTTATTTTTTAAATTCATAAAATGTAGATTTTTTGTATTGTGAACCATTTGGGAAAGGAGTTTCAGTTACGTGACTTTGTAAAATGAGACTATTCGTGTCCGTCATGAAGGGGCAAATTCGACTTATAGATTTTTGCGAACTGGAACTTTGATAAAGGTACGGTATCTACCAAACGGGGTTTCTTTATCAAACACTTACCCTATTTTATCATAGCAAAGGTAGAAATTTGATAATATATATTCTGTTAGATTCTAATATTACGCGTTATTTTCCGTATTACACAGGCAATTTAATTTTCTTCGGAGACCTGTTTTTTTTTGAAAAATAAGTACAAGTCCAAGAACAAATCCTAAAAAGCTAATGGCAATGAGATGGCATTGATTGCCAGTGACAATGGCAGTAACCAACGATTTTGAACTCAACGATAATGACTTTAAAGCATACGTATCATTCTTAACAACTTAAATAGCAAACCCACCAACCAAACTATAGTCGACGTGGATTTCATAAAAAGTTCCATTCGCATTTCATTAAGCTTTCGGCAAGGTTCTACTCTGCCCCTTTTTCACAAAGATATTTTTAAGCCGTGTTAAATTCCACAAAAAAAGCAATAATGCATCAACGTCATACTCCAAGGGCATTATCGGGCGCGAGTGCCCTTCGAGGTTATTTGTTAGCGAACACAAAGGAAGTAAGTATTAATCTTCTATTGCTAGTGCTGAATTGAATCGACCCCCGGAGTTTGCATCCGGATTTTCTTGCCCTGTTTCTGCCCCTTGCCGCCGTGATCCATTGATAGGAGGTGTGAGTAGCAAATTCAACTCATGAGCAATTATCCTGAACCTGAAATTGGTCCATAGTTGCAAGTCGAAGCGAGTTAATGTTTATTTTTTTTAATGGGACATAGTTTTGGGGCTTCAATATTTAGGAAGTGCCTATAGGTACCCATTTTGTGACACTGAGGATCGTATTAAGAGGAGGTAGATATATTAGATACTTTTGCCGTTGATGGAAATTGATTTCGCTCAACAGTGCCCGAATTTGCTATTGAGCTGGCCAAACTTCCTTACCGTGTGTCTCGAAGGGTGGAAAACCAGCCCTCCCTAGAGTTTCCAAACTGCATTTCATAAGTGATTTCTTTTATTACGAGACACGGACACAAGAAACGTTATGAAAAATCCATAACAGTGGAAAGTGATGGTTTACGAGCAAGGTTTATGGCGTAATATGAAGGTGATTAAAGTCGACTAGATTCAGTGGTCGCAGTTATATACAAGAGAGAAAAATGCGGGTATAATAAAAAAACTATTATTGATTTATAATTTACTTATCAAAAAGTATTTTCTCATAAATAACATGAACGTATCTTTACAGCTATATATTCGTTCTAAAACACTCCTGAGGTAGAATAATAAGAAATATTATAGGTAGATAGCGAATGTATCTCACAATAAGATGGTTTGTAAAATTGTGAGATGTTTCAATTCAGTCGTGAATTACATCGCCAATCGAAAAAATGTGAAAATAGTAATATAGAGGCACATTTTTGAAAACAACACGATTTTGTCTATCTGTTTCATACAAATTTATGCAGCATCTGGATGGAAGTACAGTGAACCGTTTATGGTATCGTACACTTTGTTCTTATCTCTAAAAATTCCGTATAAGTGACAAGATATATTTCTTTTGTTTTTTAATTTGTCCCCTAGTGAAATAAGAACATTTGAAATCAATGTCACAAACTATTCCGAAGCCACTCCATTGAGATTCGATTGAAGCGGTCTTAAATTAGCAGAATTGAATCCCTGAACTACAAGAAAACTTTTCAATTGTCCGTCTGACGTCACTTCACCTTGAAGGACCCGACTTATAGGATACTTAGGCCTAAGTATCCTAGTCTTAAGTCTACAATACGACGAGACTAACATACTAAGCTATGTTGCTTTATTACATAGTCTAGTGTTATGTGACGCAAAGTGATTCTTTACGAGGCTAAAGCCATCGCTATTCTAAGGTTTAACGTTTTATGCGCAATAATAGGATACTCAGACTTTTTATTGGAGGTTTAACTTAATTTCAGATATACAATTTGACGTATTTTGGTATTCGTATGATTGATCGGCCGACGCCGATATGGACAGTGTCAAGCACATTAATAATTACCTATATAATTTGGAAACGTAAAGGTTTATCTTAATTTCAGATAAACACTTTGACATATATTGGTATTAATATTATGATTGATCGGCCGACGCCGATATGGAAAGTGTCAAGCGTATTTAAACAAAACAAATGCATCCACATTAATTAATAACTAGCAATATAATTTGGACATTTGTACGTTTACCTATATTGTCTTGTTATTATTATGTATCAAAAGAGTCGCAGGCAACCGGTGGATGCAAGTGGCAAATTGTCATTCGGTGTGGCGGTCTAAGGGGGAGGCCTATGTTCAGCAATGGACGTCTTCAGGCTGATGATGATGATGATTATTATTATGTATCTTAAATTCTCAATTTTGCACACTTGCTTGCAGGTCGAATACATGTGACTCGATGTGTACCTACTCGTTTCATAACATCTGAAAATGTAGGTAGGTACACTATCTTATGTATTCGGACAAAAATTCAATGATTTGATTTATTTGAGACCGGTAAGTATGATACATAGGACGTAGGACGTAGGACGTAGGACGTAGGTATAGCTAGAGAAAAGCAATGTACCAAGGCACGACGGTATTGGTATAATCATACTATAGTTTATTAGGCCTATTAGTGAATCTTCATCTGAAAGGAAGCAAAATAAAAGCAAATGCAGAACTACAAAGAAACAATTACGCAAGGGTGTTAAAATTGAAATTAACTGAAAAAATAAATACTATTCATCTTCCATACCCTAGCTGAAATTATCCAAAGGTACAAACTGCGCAAGTTAAGGATGCGAAGCTAACGAAGATATCGATCACACATCATCCATTAGCGTGTTTTCTCGTCTGCTGATTTATGACAATGCACAGGATAATGCACTGTCACTGTTGCTTATAATATATTGCCGTCTCTGTTCGACTAAGAGCGTAGAGAGGGATAGTTGGATGGTTTTGAAAATACAGTGTAATTTATTATTTTATAACGTTCCGACATGGAGATAATTATAGTTTAACGTAATATTAGGTGAGAATGTGGGGAAAATATGCCAAAGGAACAAAATAAGTTTTGTATTTTTGTTACTAGTAAATTAAGAAATATTACCCGAAACTAAAATGAATGAGAGATTTAATGGTGTTTGGACATCATACAAAGAACGGCGTCCCACGTTGCCTAGTATCTTTTGATTTTTACTTTTATCTTTTTACGAGATTCAAATATTTTCACCTTGAGTATTAATATTATTTCTTCAAAGAAAACGCTTTTTCCATTAAATACTTAGGAACATTCATCCTATAATAACTTTTGCTAAGGCCTCCTTTTCCGTGTAGTTCTGTGAAGCATCTACTTTGGTATCATCCGGATGTTCCAAGAAATCAGGGACAGAAACAGTGCTCCAATAAATAATGCTGTAGAGGTGGTAGAGAAACCTTTCCCTCTAATATATAGGTGCGGAAAGTTACAGAATATCATTTTCAAAATTAACTATGATTTTATGGAATCATTTTTTTTTTACTGTGGCTATGTCATGTAACGGTAAGAGTATAAGTAGATTTTGATAATGATGGAAGAATAGAAATATACTCACAACAGAGAAGAAGACATTACGTAAAATAAGGTAAGAGAGTGAATTCTGAGATGACGCCTGACATAATCGTAGAAAAACGGAAGAGGTTGCTCCGAACCCACATAATATCATCAATCTATCCAATCCGACCAACTAAATGAAATACATACATCGAAAACTGCTCACACCATAATTTTGAGGAAACACTGCATCTGTGTACAAACGCCAACTAATTTCGTGGTCGTCAATCAATTAGGGAGCACAGTTTTTGTAAGAATCGTTGGGGCACTATTGCGTTAACAAAGACTATGATATTGAGACAGATACGGCTTTTTTTTTAATGTATAGAGATGGGAGAACCAGCAATCAGACGATGGCTGGTTCACATAATTCCAGTAGGTAACTGATACGCACGTAGAATCAGTCACTCACTTACGTTCCTATCTGCTTACTGACACCATTTTGCTGTCCTATTATGCAATGGCGTGATTATTTTCTACGGGTATGTTTGTAAGAAATACTGTGTAGGCAGTTATTGACAAACATTTTTCCCTTATTCTGCTTACTCTATGTTATTATTAGCAAGTTCTTAGGAACTCTCCCTTGCTCACCCCTCATATTTGTTCAGCCTAATTTCTTTAGCGGTAAGAAAAATATTGTAACTTCGGTTAAATGAGAAAAAGAGCTTAATTCTTTAATGTTGTTGTTGTCACGGATTATTGATCGAAGATTAAAGACCCAAATATCAGTAGATACTGATTCTGGAAAGATATTTTACGATACTATTTATCTGGTAAGCGTAATATAAATTCACTAACATGAGAAAGCGGAAGTAACATACCTACAAGTCCTACAACAATTCTAAAAGCTTGTTTGTTGAACGTATTTGTACAGTCTGCGACAAAAGTCACTGGATATAACTCCGAAGCTTAACCCTCAAATAAAAAATATCACATGTATTATTCCAGGATTCCAGGACCTGTGATACAACTAGGACAAACTTTGTTAAAATCCGTTCAGATTTCACGGAGTTGTGTCGTAACAAGCACACATTCTTTCCTATTTTATACTTAAATATTGGCTAAGAGTAATACTTTTACGGCTTATTGTTTTTTTTTTTTTTTTTTTGTTTTTTTAAAATAACGTAGCCCCACACTAGGATTGCTCCTGTATCGTGGGTACCGCTTACAGACATATAATTTCACATACACACCACACCCAGACCAGAAACTAATATTTGTGGATCGCACAAATATTTGTTCCAGGCGGGAATCGAACCCGCAACCCCTAGCGCAGCAGTCCGATTGCTCAGCCACTACGCCAAACGAGCCGTCAAATACTTCACAAGTACCCTCATTCATCCACGAGGCGGCGTCACCTCCACATGCTGAACTTATAATTGGAGGAAAGTAATCAACAAGACAAACTCTGATTAATTAACAGTGTCGCAAATTAAACATCCGCGAAGAAAGCTTAGGGGATGAAGTTTGGGGTTCTATGGATAAATAATAGCTCGTTTGCACTGTGTCGGGTGAGAAACCGATAAACGGTGGCATGGTTTTTGGATTTCGGCACTATTTTAGAAACCAGTACTTAGAGCCAGAAGTGGATAGTAGTCGAAATGCATGAAGAAAATAACTCGATTACCCAGTTCATGGATAATCATAATAAGTCCGCCATTAAACACAAGGTAGCGCTTAGCATCATGAGTATCTAGTGCGAGTGCATTAATTTTTATATGCACTAATATAATATGCCTTGACTTTAAACCAAAAGACTAACCCCCAGTTTCTAGAACGTTTGTTGGCGTTGACAGTAGATTAAAACTATCGTTGTCTCTATCTAACACTAAACAAATGACAGGGATGGCAGCATAATTAATCTGTAGTCAAAGTTGGCTGACGTTTCAGAAACCGGGTGTAAGTATAGAATCTTCCAACAAGATATTATGTTTTTTAGACCGACCTAACGGTATAAGCCGCAACTTTACTCCCCTCGGATGTCATCAAGTGGCGTCCGGTTGTAGACTCTGCACTTGTTCACCGGACACCGTTGTTTGACGATAGTATATCGACATCACTGACAGCGATATCGTATATTTGATATCACCAGGTGGCAGCTAATATGACCAATGTGAACAGCTGGTCGAATTGGAAATTGAACACTAAGAACAATGTAATTATGATATTGACATGGAAAAATATTTAAAATCATGCATGTGGTAATAAAGTAAACAATGGTAGGGTACACACTTGGAAATGAGTAAAGAGTATCATATTCAGATCGATATTATTTACCATCCATACTTGTCAGCACACATCGTGTTTTGATTCATGATGATCTGATGGTAAAATTAGTAAGTAGTTTGGGTTAAATGAAACAAATATGTGACACCATTACGCAACGCATAAAATTTACGAAAGTTTTCACCGCTACGGCACAGCGGTGATCCATCAGGGTTGACACAGGGTAATAAATAACATGGAACAATCACATACCCTTAACTAGGTTTACTTGTAAGACCTACGAGGGCCATGACCCATGAGCAGACAACTTACCAGATTTATTGCAGCCCTAGCGTTGCTGTTTATCAAAACAACCCCGCACTATCGCCAGGGGTGGTACGTAGATGTCGACACATAATTTTTCAATTTGTCCAGTTAAAACGCGTTTAGGAGATTGATTAATAAATCTCCGAGGGTGCGTTATTGAGTTAGAATTCCTTCGGTGGCACCCCTCGTTCCGGGAAATGCAATGATCTCAGACGGGTGCCTATGTGTGGGTAGAGTAAATAAACAATTTATATTAACTAAATATTTTTAAGAAAATAATTATAAACGATGATAACTTTCATACTATTCCTTCGTTCCTAGGCATTCTTTGAAGGGTTTTACCGTTATGACAATAAAGCTGTAACCTACTTATGGCATAGTGACAACTTCAAATTCGTTTAGTTATAATGATACCTAACTACCCTTAAATTTGTTTGTATGATCTATGTAAGTACTTACATCTAAATCTTTCTCTTCTTTTATTGGACTTGCCTCCACCCTGGCCAAGTTTCAAATTATAATTCCGGTTGTTATCTATTTGTAGCAGTAATTTATAAACATTAGAGACTCTTCAGCGGTCTGACACACTCTGACACCAGAGCCTGGAACTACAACGACAACAACAAACAACATAGCGGACAGTATAAACGTCCCATAGACAAACAGCTGGAACACTGGTATCATGTCGCATCGCCATACCAGGTGGTAAATGGGCGGATTAGAACCGTTTAATGATATGTGGCCGTACAGTACCCGAGGATGGGGAGTTTCAAACCGATGATAGGCATATATTATCATGACCCGTATATACGGTTTACTTATCGTACTTAGTTAATTTTATTTTTAATGCTTTCGCGGGGAAGTGAGGGGCAAATGTTCAGTCCTGCATAAGTAGGTTTAAAAATTCATTGTAAAATTAATATGTACCTATTACAGAATAAGAACATACATGTACATATTACGTAACAATGCAGCCAGTGTTTTGGACACGATACCGGTATACCAGCTTGTTTTAATTTATACATAGTATTTACTTACTACAATTAATGATCCCTTCTTCTGCTTTATGCTTATACTTACTACTCATTATCCACTCTCTATGTCTCTCACGTAAATCTCGTGAACTTCTCACTACGCGTTATAATGTGCACGCAAACTTAATTTCTTTCAGTGCTATAGAGTACAGACCATTATTGCCTCCACTGTTACTCAAATAAGTGCCACAAAAAAATCAATTTCATCAAAATTCTCAATTTAAAACAACCACCCCACCCGGATTTCATCACTCGCGGCAATCCAGACAGATGAGTGATGGCGGCCGAAGACAATTACACACTCAGGTGTCCGGCGCGGCACAAACATCACGGTTTGCATTAACGTGGCCCTAGAGTAGGGAAACCAGATGTGTTAGTGGACAGTGCAAAAAAATGTCTAGCAGCCCACACATTTGCTAGCCGTGGGGCTGATTGGGTGGCTAAAAAACAAATGAAACGATAATTTGATCCTGATCCTTTCATTACCGACAGATGGATGATAGCGCGGTATCTGTTTCGGCATTATCTCCTCTAAATGTGATACTTGATACATGTACCTGATACTTATGTCTCTAGGTACCAACTGTAGACGCATTTTATATTTTTATCTGCATTTTATCATTAATATAGTATTAATATATAGTAGTGTCTGTATCTCTCGTCCTGGAGCTACACAGTAGTGCCTCCGTTAATTCGAGCCAACGGCTTATTCCCGAAATTCCCTGGCAGTATCAAATCAGAGCCGTTCTGTTTTACTCTCGATGCAATGTACAATAATTGACCATAATCTTAATAAATAGGTATATTCACTAATAGTAGTGATTGAACAGTTTTGTTTTAGTATCTTTCAACAGAGAACAATCATAAGGTAAAATTCTCAAATTACCTTTTAGAATTGGAAATGCCTCATCTGCCCTTCCACTCTCTCGGCAGGTGACCAAAAGGGTGGATCAATGGAATATTAATTGCTTTTAAAGAGCCCCAGGATTATGCGAATAATTGGTCGGTTTGACGGCAAATTGTCTGTGGATGTGTTGTGTATTCATTGCCATTCGCGTGGTCGTGAGTAATGTGTTTATTTTGGTTTCCGTCGTTCAATATGTTAACGACTTTCATGGTACTAAAAAGTACATTTCAAGTTGTTAGATAATTTACTGCTGATAATTTACTATGGGGCCACAATCACTCTTAAATAGGTACAAACCTTGAGTGATTGTGGCCACATAGTAGGTACATATGGACTTAGCCTGGGCTTTCTAACTAATTAATTAAGTTACCACCGTTGGCTGACTTTTCGCAGCTCGTGTGATATCTTAAATCACCTAACCAGCAACGTCCTATACAGTAGAAGTGTTGTGCATATTATGCACTTCTGCCCTAAAGTGGTACAAACAAGTCAAATAAATATAACAACTATGTCAATTGAAAGCTCTTTAAATTTCAAGTAAACCCCGAATCCCTAATAACGCAATGTGTAGACCGAGTCTGTTCGAGAGCCGTCCGCGTCGCCCGTTAAAATGAAGTATTCGCTACGTCAAACGCCTATAGCGTTTGCGTCACGCACGCACGTTTCCACGTCGGGAATCGGGATTGGCAAATAAAAGCCGCGTGTATGGCTAACGACCGGTAATGAAAACATTTTTTATTTTATCCTTTTACGTTTTGTTTGGGCTCGGGGTTAGATTTGCGAGGGTACGGCGTGAGTGTTAATGCGTATGATTAATTTGAGGAGTTATATTTGTTTGATCGAGTCCGTTTTAAGTGTTTTCAATATTGCATTGATTTATTTCATACTAAAAGCGGTGGTAGCCTAGTGGGCGAACGTCCGCCTTCGAAAACGGAGGTGGCGAGTTCAAATCCCAGTGCGGGCACGTACCAATGTGTTTCTCGTTAAAAAAACATATGTACGTAATTATCACTCGCTTTTCGGTGAAGGAAAACATCGTGAGGAAACCAACATGCCCGAGAATTAATTCGGAGGCATGTTATCCACCAACCCGGACTAGGCCCCCGTGGTGGATTATGGCCTAACCCTCCTCACGATAGTGAGGGGAGGCCTTTGCCCAGCAGTGGGACAGTTACAGGCTGAATTATAATTATAATATTTCATACTTAAATTCGTTACGGCTGTAGACACAGTAGGTACAGTATTTACAAAAGTTGTAGTACCAAGTAGAATTCATTGTTTAATTTTGTTTCATTATTCAGTTGGGAAAACAAGAAGCTCAAAAACAAATTTAAATGCGAGTGAGAATAAACAGAACAAAATTACTTTGTGAAGAAAAATCAAAAGGCTTATCCATACAAATCGAAACGGATTTTACTCAATTTCCCGTCACTAGTTCCATAATCGCGCGCACCTGTCACGCGCGCTGGCTGCATCGCTACATCACTGGCACAGCACTGGCCACATTATATGGAAGTAACAGTTACTTTCAAAAACTTTTTTAATATAAGAAAAAAAAAATGTCTATGCAGCTATCTAAGCCCGGAAGCTATCAACCGAAATACGCGAATTCTGCGGGATAATAAAAATTGTACAAGCTTCGGCGATAAAGCAAGGCTAGGAAATTATTGTACTACTATAGCTTGTCGACTTCAACTATAAACTGCAAAGAGCCTAAAAGCGGCCATGACCTAAGCCAGACCTAAGTCAGACTCACAAAAAAGAATCAAAACGGTTTCAAGCGAGACTCCCTCTAATCCAAGCTTCGGTATAATCGTAAATGAACCCTCGCATCTACAAAGCATCAAACTCTATGGACGCCGACGTATTAGGGAAATAGGGGTAGGGTACAGTCAAAAGCAAGGATGCTAGAGGATTATACTCGAATCGAAAACGTGTCTCGGCCAGCGTTTTCCCCGGACCAATTAATTCGATACCTGTTTGGGGTGAACCTGATACCGATACCAGTTCTTTCTACACGTATCTTCCCATGCGATATTTTCACTTGTTTTTTATATCTTTTGATGCGGGTGATGTGTTGATGTAAGGATATTGCTATGGTTTTGTTAGTTCTTTGTAAATGCGAGATTGAAATTGGAAATGCAGATAGTTCCAAATCATTTTTTTGCAATAAAGAACGGATGGAGTGGATATTTCATAGCCTTTTCCAAGTTTGCAGTTGATCAATTATATTATTTAAAAGGAAATGTTTTATGTAATATTAAAAGTTTATTTTTATACCGAAACGTACAATTGCAGAACCAGGGTTTTACTGTAATTCAAAACTAAAAAAAAAAGTCGCATAAACCAGAATACGACTTACGAATCGCTCACATACTTTCATTGCAAACAACAACTCCGTTTCTCATTTTAATTTTAACAGCTAATTACGATGCAGTTACTTAAGATGACATTGTAAAATTTCCGATAAAATATCTGTGATAAATTGTCGTGTAATGCAGAATTGCATCCGAAACTGGCATTATCTGGTCAATCGATCAAGCTGTTACATTATATTGCTTTTAACACGACTTTCGCTTGCAAATCGTGATTACTGAGAATTATACCTACGAGTATGTAGTTGATTACAGACATGTTTGTGTGTTCGAGGTATCAGCCTACGTTACGAGAGCTTAAAAATATTTAATGATAAATATCTTCATTTTTGTTTTTAGGTATTTTATTGAAACATTAACCATTTCGTAGACAGATTATATCGTTACTTATACATTATTGTCTGGAATAGGTCTCTTCTAGGTATTTTGTTCTGAGTTTATTAAAACTGTCTATTATCTTATTATAATAATTAATTACGTGTCCCGTTGTTTGTTCGCGATGGACTCCTAAACTACAGAACCGATTTTAACCAAATTTGCACACAGTGTGCAATTTGATCTAACTTGAAAGATAGGATAGCTTACATCCCAATTTATAGCAGCAATAACAAAAACCTTAGCCACAGCAACGCGTGGCCATGTCTGTTAGTAGAACTATATAGGTCAGACATCGCTCTATGAAAGAAATACCTATTGATAATTTGGAGCTTTACGAAAAATCACATACCATATCCTAGCCTTATAATCAATCTTAAGGACTTATCCCTACGATAAGTGCGCCTCCGCACATGCTACCTAGTCGCGTAATTGTCAGCCTCTAAGTAGTCGCAATCGTGTACGCACCTGAACCCTGATTAAATATTGTGGAGGCACATTTGTAACATATTTATCACAGTCAGTGGCGTTTATTCACTGCACATTCACGGGGTTTTAATATTATGTTGTTTCTTTTGCTTAAAATTTAAAATTTATAATTTTACGCTTTCTGCATCACATTCGAACTGATTGAATTGCATAATATTATGTACCGTTGTATGTAAGTATTCGGTTTTGCATTTTCAACCAAATCTGAGATCAGTCGTATCACTGACAATATTATGAATATTTGTCCACTCCCGGATATTGGCATGTGTAATTGTGTACTGTACGTAATTTTGTAACATAATTTTTCTTCCATGAATTTTAAAAGATTGTACCACCCGAGTGATGTAAATAGTACTGCATTAGTTTTGCAATTTTGCTGCTGATTTATTTCTAGTTTAAGTCTAGGAGTAAGAAGTGGGTGTGAATTTCTATAGACACATTATACCTATTCATTAGCCTAATCCATGGAAACTATAACCTATATGTACATTACTATAGCTGTAAACATATCCAAACTGTAACATATCATTCAGCATTCCCCCCTCAACTGCTCAGTGATGGGGTGCGAATCTTTTTATTTGATTTTTCGTCCAATTTGTGCGTTACCAGAAGCGACTTGGCCTCGAGCTATGACCAGAATTACTTTAATACAAATACATGTAGATATAAATAATATCGTCATTAGCATTGATAAATTATAAATGTGTATTTTGTTCTAAGATACTTTTACGTAGGCAAAATTGGTTCATCATGACTGTCCAATAGTACATTTTGATAAACAACTGAAAATTATATTTGGGCGCGAAGGAATTACATAATAATTACGAAGAAAATAGGGTCAACACTTTAAAACTATAGACGGCTCGATGACCAGAAGCACAGCTCCCAATCTAAATAAACACTTTTCATCCTAATCTTGCCAAAAAATAATGCATGATTCAAATTCGAATACAATAGGTAACTATAGATAACTATTAGAACTTCCAAACAGACTTTTACTACAAAAGTACCAACCAGAGTCTTGAAGTAAAGACTCTGGTTGGTACTTTTATAGTAAGGTCTTCCTATCATTCTGACATCCATAAAAATCACTTCCTACATCCTTTAGATTTAACAACGAATGGGGGATAAAACCAACCATCGAAGATAGAGATCTCATGGTCAGTGACGCGTGACAATCACCAATGCGTGATGCCGCGAGTGGATGTGCTCGCGTGATCGTCATTATGATGGTGTCGTCATGGCGGGGGATCTTTAGGGGGCCTGATCATCACGGTGTGGGAAACATGATGATACGATGCTTTATATTGCACGCCGTGGTGACTTCAAGATTTGATATAAATAATTCCAGTCTTTTAGTAGGGGGTTCTAACTCCAACGCTCGGTTTCCTCGATGAGGACGTTTTGAAACAAACAACCGTGAATAGATGATACCAATGAGTTTTAATGCGTTTGAAGGATCGTTCGTCAACCCTACTATTCAAAGTAAAGTATAGTGAGACAGAACGTGAATGATGAAATTTAAGTCTCACTTGTTAGAGTTGAGTTGGAAGGTAGAGATTTTGTAGAACATTGGCTGCAGTTCACAAACATTGATATCGCAGCAGCCAATGACAGTTGCCAATGTTACAATTTATCATATTGTCACCAGACCTTTAAAGTCATGCAAATAAGAAAATTTGTACAGAAACTAGGTCAAAATCCTTTGATATTAACAAACATCTGTCTACCTATAGTAACATACTAAGTTAACTAACACAGATAGTATAAAAAGGTCATTTAAACGAGCATTTTACACAGCATAATTGAGAATGCGATGAAACATAGTGCACTGATGCAGTCCCCCAACCCATAAACCCTTAATCAACGACCGCCAAAACGCCTGTTTCAATCAAAGGCACGTTTATGCGTCATCTAAATAAAGGTATGCTTGCATAAACGACTAAAGCATAGGTACATTACATTTTTAAACCAGTATAGAATCTTTGATGTTTTGATTTGACCACTATTTTTTGTGCACTCATTGAAATTCTTGCAAGTTTTAGGAGACAATTGACGAACAGTGTAACAGACAGACGTGTATAATAAAAGATATCATTGATAAAGACTACAAAAATCGGAGATATGACATAGTTAGTACCCAAAGTAATACTTTCTGGGCACCCGTGGTGGATTATGGCCTAATTCTCCTCACTAAAGTGAGGGGAGACCAGTGCTTAGAAGAGGGCTATCACTCTTCTAAGCACTGGTCGATGACGTTGATGATGAATACTTTCTTGTCATTGCTGACAATTGGTCCGTTTGTGATGTTTAACAAGCTGTTGAAGATATTACGCATTAAAATGGCCACTACCAGTTTAAGGAGATTCTCTACTGTTTCACACAATATGATATGGTCGAGGGAGGTCTCGAATTGGACCCGGCATCGATACCCTCGCCCTCTGTCGGCGAGGCACCAAAACAACGCTTGAGATCAAAGCTACAATGCGGGAGGGAGAATTTGTCTAGGTGACTCTGCCATAGTCAGGAGTATTGGCTGCTGGAAGAGACGTGACTTATTGTCATTTTATTAGAATTAGTTCCCTTATAAAAGTATCGTGACAACGACGTACGTAGCCTAAATCATAATTGAAAGATCAACGGTAGGGAATATCGGTGTGTCATTTGAGTGATTAACCGTTAGTGATGGTAAGAAGGTTTGGTCAGCACCAAAGAGCAAAAAAATTTTACATCAACAAAAGATAGAATCTCAGTACGAAAAACAACATTATAGACTAATGTACACCTACCAAAAATAACTGTCACCCCTGCTGGATACTGGACAGCGAGCAGCTATCATTGATGGTTTAATAGGGTTGGTATATCGTTTTGGCTGTAAATCTTCTTTCGTTGAGTTTGACTAAAACTAGCACCATGTTTCTGTAGCCTAATCTAGAAACTTTATAACCCTGGGTTGTACACTAATAAGTGCGGTGGGCGACACTCGTCATTACGACGCGAGGCGAGGGCTCAATGCGACGAGCCTGTGTGTATTTGTGTAGACAAATCGGAAATATCTTCAAACACCTGCGCCGTGATTGAAGGATTCATATATGAAAGGACCTATCAGATTGTGAGGTTTCATGTCCATTGTTTTTGATATATTGAAAATGTTGACAAGGTTTTTTAACATAAGTTGCACATTTTACAGTTCATAGTAACGTACCTACTGGAACGAGTGCGTAATTTTGTTCTACTTACAAACTACCCAATATTACCCATGAACGTTAGTGGTAAAGAATAACAGCTGGATGAACGTTAATGCTAAAGATACTCGTACTCAGTTAGACTAGTCTGTCTGCCATTGTCATGTCATAGTCAGCTACTAAGCCGACAATATAAATCGATAAGTAGGTACTAAGTACAATGGTTTTGAGGCATGATAATAATATAAGTATCACTATTTTCGCTACTGTACCT
Source organism: Hylaea fasciaria (assembly GCA_905147375.1). NCBI lineage: Eukaryota > Metazoa > Arthropoda > Insecta > Lepidoptera > Geometridae > Hylaea > Hylaea fasciaria. The sequence continues at coordinate 8,661,909 of LR990201.1, forward strand.
ACTAGGTATTCGCCAAGAACACAGGTAACGCATTTTCTAGATCTGTGTGTATATAAATAATAATAGTTATCAACAAATGTAAAGGTGCGTTTTATAAATATTTTCAGATAAGTATAGGTACGTAATTCAAGCCTGCTGAACGAATTCCGGGCCTCGTGATCTGAATGCCACTTTCATGAGACTCCGTATTCATTACCACAGACTGTGCTGCAGTGATTGAAGTTATTTCAGTACTAGATGAGATGAACATAGTCAGGAATGCGGATCAAGTAACAAGTCGTAATATAATGATTCACAAACAAATTCTCATCCACATGCAAATCTGGCGTTGGACCTGTATCATTTATTTATTACTGAAGAGAGCTGCTACTATGGAAAACTTTAATGAGTTAAAATGTATCTCATTATGAGTTCGAGTTCGAGTTTTTCTTAAAGTTGACGTTTACTTTCAATATAATAATATATATGATCGATTATGGCCTAAACCTCCTCACGAAATTGAGGGGAGACCTTTGCCCAGCAGTGGGATAGTACAGGCTGAATTATGATTTATATTATTATGACATTTACCGACAAAAACCATTAGTAGTGACCGTAAGAGCAAACCCGCTCACATTTTTGATGAGATTCCTCTGTATGTAAATAAGTACGTACCGCGTTATTTACCGCTTTTTAGTTCATTTCTCGCTTTTGATGTTGAACAGAGGTCTCGTTTTCGTGCTTTTTGTTCACACACAACGTTCTTTAAATTTTTCAACATCTAAACATTTTCATTTAGCAATTAAACAAAAATATGAAACTATGTTGGATATTAAACTCATGAAATAAATGTAGGTGTTTAAGCAAATATTAAATCAACGCGGAAAACTATTTCACTTCGCGGGTTAAGTTTACTGACTATACCCTGAAATAACATAATACTGATAATTTCAATCCTACTATTAAAAATTATCAAACCTGTCCATCTAATCAATTCAATTAGCGCACGAATCCGGCCTCATTCAATCGCCAGCCCTCATTATCCTAATCGCTCTATCACACAATAATACTCACTTTACACACATTTACCTTGAGTAAAAATATCAAAGGGGGTGGTTAATGCATCGAGCCAAATCGAGGGGTGCATAATTTATCATTTAGGAGTAGGACCACCAACTGATTTTTGGTGAAGTTGGATTTTTAATCGGCATTGAATTTGCTCTGTTGAGGTTCTGTTAATTGGACTTCGCCCATACCTACTACCATACTATCTATTGTATAACCCTTTTCCCTTCCACCAATACCGTCTCCTCCTAGATCTCTCTGACTGCACTGAATGGTGACGGTTTTGTGATGTCCTCGAGAGTTTTCGAGCCACGATAAGTTATGGATTTTGAATAACAACGAATTACCTAGATCTAAAAGTGTTCTAATTCTATAACAACGGACTAGTTTGCATTGAAACCGTTTGCTACATTATTCTTTATCAGTGTGCCTAGTGGGAGTTTTGACAATTTATTTACGCGCTCGGTCCGTTTAGCGTAAACTTGAAATTGTATGGAATAAGAGCAGCACCATCTAGTGACTGGCTGACTGACGCTAGATGGCGCTGCTCTTATTCCATACAATTTCAAGTTTACGCTGAACGGACCGAGCGCGTAAATAAATTGTCAAAACTCGCACTAGGCACACAGTTATCTAAGGTTATTCTCACTCTGTAGACCTCGATCGTACCTACGCAATGCTAACGAGAAGCCTTATTTTTTACTACTGATTTGACTGTCAACTGATTTGATGGTTCGGTTTGGACCAATACAGGGTTGGTTATGACAGTCCAGAGAAAAACGAAGGTATGGCAACCTTCTTCAGGGGCCGCTATATATCTGACGCTATTTTTATTGCGTCACACGGTGAAGAATGAATTTCAAATGGTGTCGGAAGTTTGCAGGGGGAGTAAATCCGGTAGAGGTACTAGAGAAACTCGATAGCCTTGTTGATTTCAATCTTAATAATTATAACTTGAATAAAGGTAGAGTTCAATGGTTGGTCCAAAGGTTGGTCAAAGGCAACATTTCCCAACAAGAAATTCGCTGATGCCCGACAAACTGTTGTACAATCTTCATTTGTTTTGAAAAGATCAACAATTTTGACCTATTTTGATACCAAGAAAAGAATAACCTGAAGTTAAAATCTGAGTTCGAGTGCATGTAGTAACGCCCTCATAAGGTGTTCTAGGGTGTAAAAGAATCTCGAAAAAATGTAGGTTCGCTTTGAATCGACTTCAAGTATGATGTATGATGCATCACGATATTAAAGGTTTCGCTTTGATTTAGTCGAAACGCGCATTATGCCTCATGCTTCTAAAATATTTATAAATATTTAGAGGGATAGCACGCGCGTTTCAATGGATTTTTAACGGGAATATGGGGGCTTTAAAATGTAAGGAATCATATAAACACAAATTGGAATAATATTGTTGCTTTGTAGGTTTATGAAGTACATGATGTACTGAGTACATGAGTATTTAAAAGCAATGGTGAATTTAATAAAATGTACCTCAACAACTATAACTGAAGTAGTTTATAAATCTTCTTGCGAGATTAATTTAAATACATTCGTGGTGATTGGTAGAATGAGTAGCAGCGGACATAAAAAAATAAAAGTAAGCAAATGTGTAACAATTCTTCCAAAATTATGAGCATATCATGCATTTTATAGCAAATCTTAATACGTTAACAGTTCAAAATAATATATTTTTGGCTCGCTTAACTTTTTACCGTTCCCCTAGCTTAGGGCGCAAAGAACATCTATCAAAATCGTAAACTGTATAACAACCATATTTCTGGTTATCACCGGTGTGGACTCGAATGCAAAAATGCTTCCACATCCGGGTACCCTGTCTCAATAAAGAACAGCCGAAGTTTCTGCAGGCAGCGAAGGGCTGGGAACTATTTGACTATGAGAAGGTGCTAAAGCGTTAGTGTATTTGTAGCTTTAACCGGTGGATGGAGTGCGTGAGGTAGGGAGCAGAAATTAATAAGGGAAACTGGATTTTAACGATTTCGAGACAAATTGATGCGGAACGATCATTTGTTATGTTCGGAGTTCAGCGGCCTATTCCGGAGTTTGGTAACAATACAATTTGGAACTGGAAATGTATCTACGCTTCGACTCTGTAGTAATGTGAGATAGATATCATTTTTTTATTCCGGATATTTACGTCACTATGATTTTGTATTAATATCGTTAGACCCGATTCAATACACACGTCATTTTACCTAATTAAAGCAATTACATTAAATTAATTAACTAATTGTAGGTTTATCTACACAAAACAAAGTTATTACACCTTAAACTTGGATCACTTAGGTCAACATCACATAATTATATAAATAGACAAAAAACAATGGTTTATTTTTGTTCCGGAACGTTCTTGGAACGTACGGAACGTACTCGGAGTCATTTAGAAAACAATCGCGAAAAACAACGGTGTATCAACATGAGTTATAATTTAATTTTATAATCACAGCAGTAACTTTACAGAATAGCGCCACTGCTTGTCAGCTGCCACCCCAACTATTGTAAACTGAGAGTGACGTACGGACCAAATTGCAGACTCTACATCTGCAAACTGACAAGAAAACAATTTAGCAGTCCCTGAGGTGAAGTTACGATTATTACCTAAACTCATAGAATACTTATAGTTACAGACAAGGTCTATAATAAGAAACAATAACAAATTAGAGCTGAAACAGTTTTAGTTAATCTGTGGTAAGCCAGATGTTTGAACAAAAAATGTGACGTCGCGAGAATGCTGCCTTTGCCAGAATAGTGTCGAAATTAATAGGACTTTTTGTTTCGTAGTCGCTTTATTTCATTTATGTAGTCTGTTGTGTAGGTTTTCTGAATTACCTGTAAATTTATGAAGAAAGAAGTGTAAAGTTTTGCATTCTGGAAATGCTATAAACTGGGCTCGTGCTGGGCAAATTAATTACTTTTAGTCTCTTACTTTTTTTCTTTACAAGATTTTACTTAGGTACTATAATGTATTATGTTAGTATGGCTGAATGTTCGTTCGGGTAATATTGCAAGACAGTTTTAACTTCGTTGCCGTTGTTCAACAACTGTCTTCAAGTTTTACATCAAAGGAAAATTGTAGTACCTAACAGTAACTGAAAATCTACTTACACATGTAAATCTATGTAGGTAGGTATACTTAGATTACTTAGTCAACATAATTGTTCGTGTGCAATAGTCCAGGTATTCACACCTTAACGGTGGAAGCAATTTCCGTTAAACTTTCCACAGATAAGTATATTGCACTATATAAGTAGTAGAGACAGACAAATATTATTTTTTCCCGGATAAACACTCTCGGGAAAACGAGAAAAAGGAGGCAGAGCCGCAGAGTACTGGTAGAAAAAAAACCACAGAAAACCAGTTATTACAAGCCCTAACTTTACCTACTACAATTTGCATGACAAACAAACAACACAAAGGGGTGGAACTCATCAGCGTAATAGTATTTTTATGAATGTAGTAAAACTGAAATCTTGCCATAAAGGCTGTTCAGTAATTAGCTTTGTTGAAGCTATTGAGTCTCATTAGCTATGGAGTGAGGCATTTTCGTTAATAAATTTAATTTCACGTTACCTCCCGGCAAAAGATAGAAGTTAAATTATTTTTCAAATACAATACAACTTACATTTGGAAAAAAATAAATTTATAGCATGTTTTCAAACAAACAAACCATCATTGTCTGGGAATAGTCGATTCAAAATGAAACAACTCATTTCCACGATGAGGTGTAGCTGTTGTAAAGTAGTGATGTCCTATATAAACCTGTAAGTTGTGTTATTCAAGATGTCATAAGCCGTATCCGAACGAATAGACAACAAAATAAATAGTAAGCCTAAGAAAAATACTGATTTTTTACCAGATAGTAGGTAGGTACGTGATTGTGTTTACACCACGGCGTGGATTGCCACAAAAAAGTAGCTCATCTTTATCTTTTTATCTTATTATTAAAAATAATATTAATTCGCAATTACCACTTACTCTCCTGAAACGAAACCTCAGCACATTTTCCTCGCATTCCCTAATGATCTATAACGCATAAACTTTCTCCCATTTTAGGAAAAAGTCACTAAGCGTTTGTCCCACAGTTTCGACATCTTTCTGAGTCACAGTTACCGTGTTACGTATGTTTTTTCACACTCACCCTTTAAACATTAACTTATAGTCATTCTTTCCACAAGGCCTTCTCACCCCTGTAATTTCGGGGATTGTTTTTTACTTTTGTTTACGAGTCTTGCTTGAAAACTCAGCGGTGACAGATTGACTGCGCCGACGACGGGTGACAGATTGACCGCGCCGATGACGGGCGACAAGTTGACAGTTCGCGTTCCTTTTTCTTTTGGTTTGGCTTCGCCCGGTCGCGCAAATGTTGCCACTCGACTAAATACCGATATCGATCTCTACTAAAGTTAATCCCGGCGGGCGCGTCTGCCATCTTTGGATTGCCGCCGAGTATTATAATCGACTAAATTTGAGAATCGATATCAGTTGATGTTTGGTGCGGCAGATGTCAGCCCCGCCCTTCAGGTGCTACCGATTTTTTCCCCGCACAACGAATAGTACGGGTATAAAACCGAGTCGCGGCGGCCGGACTGCCTTTTTATTTTTCCGAATTTACGCGGAGCCCCGGTCGTTTTGCTGTCGGTGTTTAGGGCTCCCTTGTGCTAGTGCGTGGTTTGTGCCGAGTGGGATTGTTGTGCGCGTAGTGAGTTCCAAGTTTCGACGGCGCTCCATCGGCAGACCACGCGCACTTTGACGGCGCTCCAGCAGCGACTCCCGCGCACGGGAAGGCCCGCCGACAGGTAAGCACCGCGTGGTTTTCCCCTCGCCTCGATTCTCGGGCGCCCCTGGCTCGTTCGTAATGCTAATCACGCCTATTCTTTACAGCAAACCCGACGAACGTTTACACGTTGTCCACGTGCGTCCCGCGGGTTCCAAAAGGGCGAAGACTGCCCTTCTTTTCGACCACGCGGCCGGCGCGGATCCGCCGCGAGGTCACGCCTTCTTTTACCCTGATTTGAAGGTGAGCCATTGTTTTTGTTATTCGGCCCGCGTGCATAAACCGCGGAGTCGTCAAGCGTACCAAATCACTTCAAATCTTTTCAATCATTTAGGGCTTCCAGCCCTAACCTTGTTTAACCTCTTCCTCCTATGCCGGGCCTCCGCCCCGGCAGGAGATTTTCGTCATTTTACAACTTGTAACGTGTCTTTTGGACGGCGCGTTCCAGGGTCGTTGGAGGACCCCCAGTTCGTTGGAGGACCCCCAGTTCGTTGGAGGACCGCCATTTTGAGCGGAAAACCTCGAGTGCGGTGAGCGCCCGCTGCCCTCCATCTAGTGGCGTGACGCCGTCGGCCTGCGACCTTCAACGGCGAGCGTACCAGGCCCGCCAGGTCGTCGCTTCCTTCTGCGTGCCGGCGTGCCGTACAGGACAGTACCAATCCCACCTTCGTACCTTCATTTATATAACCACAAGGTCCCAGCGCCCACGCTGGGTGGCGCTCGAACCTTCTGCCTTACTCGAGAGCAACCCTGGCATTAATCTTTATCTAAATTTAACCGCGAGCTATCCGGCTCCGATTAGGCCTTTCATATATATCAAAATTGCAACCATTGGCACACTGAATAGGTAGGAGAGTATTTAAATTATAAGATCTTTACTGTAATAAAGCCCCGTCTTCCACGGAACTGAGGTCTCACTGGAGGCCTCCATTCTCATTGTATAAATTCAATTATTTTAATAAACAATTTCGTTTGGGCATTACTATTTCTGGTATTTCATTTACAAAACCTTAGCTGAACGTAGGTAGGTAATACATTCACCGGAGAGTTGCGGGTTCGATTCCCGGACCTCCGGATTATACATGTAACAGTGGCGCCACGAACAGGGAACCTTTTGCTCTCGAGATCCAACCACAGTGCCTTCTGCACCGAGGAAGGAAAGGCAAATTTTTTTTCTTTTTGTACTAACCTTTTAGAAACTTAACTTTTACTTGTGTGGTTTTACTATTTACATTTATTGCTGTGACAATTCTATTGTGCTATTGTGTACTAGGGTGTATTTGCAATTTGTTTTAGAATCTATACCTTAGACACATTTATTATATTAATTATTGTTAACATTGTGCCAACGGTGTAGTCGCAGTAAGATAAACTTAATTTAACTTTTCACAATGGAGCATCATATTGCCATGGGCTCCGCAGCTATGAACTGGGGTTGCAGTACTAGTATCTGGTGGTCGATTAGGAATAATTCAAATATTAAATTGCATAATCCAATTCATTCATAACGGTGCATTCATTCAATTATCTTACATTATGCAATTATTTAGACAGTTGTAATGCATTGTTGACTTTTATTATGGATATTATGGAATGTTGACTTTTATAATTTCATTGATGCAATTCTTTTTACAAATTCAATGTTTACAATTTCGCCTCTATTGGGTAATTTTTTTTGTTGTTTGTTGAATGTTGACAATTCTATTTAGTTTTGAATGGTTATAGAATGGTTTATGAAGTTTTCTGTTGGTGTTAATCATTTTAGTAGGTACCTTGGATTTGGACAATTTCCTGTTTTCTTTTTTTTATTTCAAACATATTTTTTTTCTTTCCATTACAAGTAGTGAATCTGTTTTGTCATTTCAAACATTTTGCCACCCCTTTTTGCCTATTTTTGGGACATTATTAGACTTTTACAAACTTCTTATTTTTTCACGGATTGAGGAGGCTTGAATTTTGTTTTTTTTTGGAAAGCAGGGGTTTTTGAAAAGCTTCGCCCCACCTTTTGTCTCTCTTGGAGAGGGACGTTTTTTCCGGTTTGCTGGGTTCGGGTACTTTTATTTTTCAGTTTTCGGACCGGCACATTTTTTCGGATTTTGTGGTGCGAGCTTCAACCCTGTTTTGGTAACGAGTCACACTGGCCTTTGGCGTTTTCGCGCCGTTTTTTTCTATGGTGTCAATTTTCTTTCATTTGACACCGTAGGACATTCTGTCATTCAGCCCCACCCCGGGATGAGTGAAGCCAAGGTGACCGTTTCCTTTCCTTTTTCACATTCTTCCAAGCCTTCCCCTTTTTACTTTTTCTCTTTTCTACCTCTTTTTAGGGTCTTCACAGGTCGATTCGAGTTCTTCTCGAGGTTTCTATTTTTTTTTCAAGATGAGCTACTCTTTTTGGCTCATTTGAAATCTGTGAGCTTAGTTGAGCGTCTTGTTTATGCTTATTTTGCATACTGGGACAAAGAATTGTTTCTTTTTCATTATCAACTTTAAGTGGGGTATGGTTGTGAGTGGATAATTGTTTTCATCATTGAATTAGGTTGTGTAACCGAGGTTAAGCTTCATCGCGTTCGGTTCCGGCCGCTGGGGTATCAACCCCTCGCTTATTTCAAATTAAGTATACTTTCTTTCACAGAATTCTTTTAACAATTGACTTTCTTCCTCGTTGGCTCGGGGCGACAAAATTAAAACACAACAATTTATAACTTTTGGAATAGGGAAACAAACAATTTAATTAACAAACCTTTAATAGTATTTGACAACAAACCTTTTACTAACTAAATTACTTACTTCAAAGCGGTCCATAACTTTCATAAAGCCTTATATGTGTAACGGTACTCAACTTGTGCCAATAAATGCCATTGAGTACCGGGTCTTTTCCTTCTTTTAGAATCAAAATTTTGCCTCTACCAATTAAAATACATTAGAATGTTACCACCCCCCCCCTCTATTGGTAGTCAGTAGTTGTCATCAGTAAATTTCCAATTTTTTTTATTAGCTTTGCCCTTCCTAAATTTACTTCTTTCCAAGCGGTACATAACTTGTAAAATTAAGCCTCATATGTCAAGCGGTGCATAACTTGTAAAACAAGCCTTATATGTGTAACGGTACCCAACTTGTGCCAATAAATGCCATTGGATACCGGGTCTTTTCTCTTCCTTCAAAAATAAATCTAAACTGTTCAGATTCAGTCTTCTCTCTAGAAGATCACCAAAATTTATTTTTTCCAAGCGGTACATAACTTATAAAACTAAGCCTTATATGTCAAGCGGTGCATAACTTGTAAAACAAGCCCTATATGTGTAACGGTGCCCAACTTGAGCCAATAAATGCCATTGGATACCGGGTCTTTTCCTTCCTTTCGAATTTCAACTAAAATTCAAAACTGTACCAATAAAACCATCCTTCAAGCGCTTCACGCCAGGATTAATTAAATTAAAAAAAAAAAAAAAATACTTTGTTGTTAATTAATTAATTAAAATCGTAATTAACATCCTAAACTTGAGTCCACGGGGTAAGAAATCATTAAACTAGTTTTCCTACCCAAATATTAGGTTGTCCTTATACTACAATATGATGACCACTCACAATGCATAACCCCTTCGTTGTAAACAATTCCTCTTAGGTAATGTAGGTCTTTTGTTTCAGATCGACAAACATTAAATAGCCCTAGGTCCTATTTATAATTTAACTAAGCTTTCCATTTAGAAATAACCTCGACTTTCGGATTGGCAAAGAGGGAACCCTTTTAATTTTTAGGTGTTTTCAGCGCGGAAATTGTTTCTTTTTTTTAGGTTTTACTTTTTTGACCATGGCGTGGTCCGACCCAGAAATTGTGGGCTTTGCGCTGGATTTTTTGTATTTTATGGCAGAATGGACGGGACAGATCACTACCTCTGAAAATTACAATGCTAGGATTTTATTTTGTGGTTCTCTTACAGAAACATTTTCAAGACGGGCTTCGCGATAGAAGTTACCGCACCTTATAACACGCTTTTGGTTTGATAGGCGTTACGATTCAGTTCCGCATGGGCTGATCGTAGCTACCAAGATCGAACCATCCTTTTCATGTTTCTCCTCTAGAAACATCTTCAAGACGGGCTTCGCGATAGGAGTTACCGCAATTTAAACTTTAATTTCAACTGTTATTTCAACTTTAATTTCAACTTTAATTTCAATTTTAATTTCAACCGTATGGTACGCATTGGCAGGTAATTCTTTTTTTTTGCATTCCTGAGTTCCGGAGGAGACCGTAAACAAGTGTCACCCTTATATAAATTTCAGGTAAACGTTTTATTTTAGCGCCCTCTGTCGGTTAGCGGTGGAACAACTTGAAGATCGCGAATCGATACGTTGCGCCGTCGATTCTCTTACCGTTTCAACAGTTAGATATCACTATTCTCGTGAGGATTTTGTTGAGCTGGATTGTTTTGAGACTGTTCCGAGCGTACGGCCCGGTTTAAATATAGTTTACTACTGGATAGGAAGGTACCGTCGTAAATTTTGAAAATAATAATCTAAATATTAACGTTTTGAATTATGCTGGTTCTGATTTACTGGCTTCAGTTTAACTTCGCCTGTTCCGATTTGGACAGGTCTTACGAGCAGAACAAGACCCCTTCCGTGGCTCGATCGGACGCTTTATGATGGAACTCATGTATTTTCGGTAACACCACCCATATCAACCTACACTTACTCATACACTACTCATACACACCCCTATCAACAGATCCACACTTACACGTCTAAACACCATCACGCATTTATACCCACTCGTCAACATAGTCACCCCTACGTACGTAACCATACATCCATGCGCCTCGACACGAAAGCTCCCCTTCGCTCATGCCTTTAAAATTCTTTATTTAATAAAATTTAAAATAAACAGCTCAGCTTACATCGGTAATTATTTATTTGATATAACTTCAGAGGATAGGTGTTTACAAAATTAATACTAAATTATCAGGTTATACTTTGCAGTTTGTTGTTACTCTTGACAAAGGTAATGCAGATCTTCGTTAGGACTATGACGGCCTTTTCGCTAATCTTTAGTCGGCCTTTCCGTAACAGCTCCACCTATCGGCGTGCGCCGGAACCATCTCAAAGCGAAACAGCATCGATTCGTAGTTTCAATCTATCTATGACAACACCCGCGGTCAACCGATAGATGGCGTTAATATTCATTCTTGAATTGTTTGTTCGTTTCAGTTAAAATTTGTTATCCTCTTCATTTTCTTTCTTACAGGCCAAGATTCTAAACATAGTGATCGGCATTCTGTTTGCTCCGATTGATCAAACAGGTTTAGTGTCGTTTTCCGTTTCGTTTCTTTTAAGCTTCGGAGAGTTCTTTTCAGGTGAACTGTTGCCCTCCACCTACTGTGGTGAGGCAGCTTCACGATTGGAGTAGTTACCTACGCTTATGGGCGTGGAGCCCGCTCGACGCTTTCCGATCCGACGAGTCCGGGTTCGAACTAGAGCACGTCCTCTTCACCTTCGGGGATCGGGTAGTTTCGAGCTGGGGTCCAGCTCAGGATTTTCTCTTGCTTTATCCCGATAAAATCCTTATCGGGGAAGGGGGTGTTGTTACGTATGTTTTTTCACACTCACCCTTTAAACATTAACTTATAGTCATTCTTTCCACAAGGCCTTCTCACCCCTGTAATTTCGGGGATTGTTTTTTACTTTTGTTTACGAGTCTTGCTTGAAAACTCAGCGGTGACAGATTGACTGCGCCGACGACGGGTGACAGATTGACCGCGCCGATGACGGGCGACAAGTTGACAGTTCGCGTTCCTTTTTCTTTTGGTTTGGCTTCGCCCGGTCGCGCAAATGTTGCCACTCGACTAAATACCGATATCGATCTCTACTAAAGTTAATCCCGGCGGGCGCGTCTGCCATCTTTGGATTGCCGCCGAGTATTATAATCGACTAAATTTGAGAATCGATATCAGTTGATGTTTGGTGCGGCAGATGTCAGCCCCGCCCTTCAGGTGCTACCGATTTTTTCCCCGCACAACGAATAGTACGGGTATAAAACCGAGTCGCGGCGGCCGGACTGCCTTTTTATTTTTCCGAATTTACGCGGAGCCCCGGTCGTTTTGCTGTCGGTGTTTAGGGCTCCCTTGTGCTAGTGCGTGGTTTGTGCCGAGTGGGATTGTTGTGCGCGTAGTGAGTTCCAAGTTTCGACGGCGCTCCATCGGCAGACCACGCGCACTTTGACGGCGCTCCAGCAGCGACTCCCGCGCACGGGAAGGCCCGCCGACAGGTAAGCACCGCGTGGTTTTCCCCTCGCCTCGATTCTCGGGCGCCCCTGGCTCGTTCGTAATGCTAATCACGCCTATTCTTTACAGCAAACCCGACGAACGTTTACACGTTGTCCACGTGCGTCCCGCGGGTTCCAAAAGGGCGAAGACTGCCCTTCTTTTCGACCACGCGGCCGGCGCGGATCCGCCGCGAGGTCACGCCTTCTTTTACCCTGATTTGAAGGTGAGCCATTGTTTTTGTTATTCGGCCCGCGTGCATAAACCGCGGAGTCGTCAAGCGTACCAAATCACTTCAAATCTTTTCAATCATTTAGGGCTTCCAGCCCTAACCTTGTTTAACCTCTTCCTCCTATGCCGGGCCTCCGCCCCGGCAGGAGATTTTCGTCATTTTACAACTTGTAACGTGTCTTTTGGACGGCGCGTTCCAGGGTCGTTGGAGGACCCCCAGTTCGTTGGAGGACCCCCAGTTCGTTGGAGGACCGCCATTTTGAGCGGAAAACCTCGAGTGCGGTGAGCGCCCGCTGCCCTCCATCTAGTGGCGTGACGCCGTCGGCCTGCGACCTTCAACGGCGAGCGTACCAGGCCCGCCAGGTCGTCGCTTCCTTCTGCGTGCCGGCGTGCCGTACAGGACAGTACCAATCCCACCTTCGTACCTTCATTTATATAACCACAAGGTCCCAGCGCCCACGCTGGGTGGCGCTCGAACCTTCTGCCTTACTCGAGAGCAACCCTGGCATTAATCTTTATCTAAATTTAACCGCGAGCTATCCGGCTCCGATTAGGCCTTTCATATATATCAAAATTGCAACCATTGGCACACTGAATAGGTAGGAGAGTATTTAAATTATAAGATCTTTACTGTAATAAAGCCCCGTCTTCCACGGAACTGAGGTCTCACTGGAGGCCTCCATTCTCATTGTATAAATTCAATTATTTTAATAAACAATTTCGTTTGGGCATTACTATTTCTGGTATTTCATTTACAAAACCTTAGCTGAACGTAGGTAGGTAATACATTCACCGGAGAGTTGCGGGTTCGATTCCCGGACCTCCGGATTATACATGTAACAACCGTAATAGTTAGTATGCCAGGATGTCCCCCTCTCAGCTTCCTTGGCGCCTGGTCGGACCCTCACCTACGTAACGGTGATTCGTGCTCATTTGCTGAATCACTGTCGGGTACTCGTAGAGTGTAAATTTATCTGCCTTCTAAAGATACTTAGTGGTGATTGTCGCGGTACCGATACTTTACTACAGAGCTTGCATTCTTCGCCTGCGTTTTTCTCATAATCCCGTGATAGTTAAGTTCCCTATGTTGGCCTTTGTAGCGTACCTAAATTATCTTTTTGTTATACTTTTGAATCGGTTCAGGTATGCTTTAGCCGATTATGTATGAAAGTCAGTCTTCTCTCTCTTACATACGTTCTGAGAAGAATGCTTGAATCTTGAGATAGCAAATGTTACCGATTATGATGACGAAACAGTTGTTTTGATCATTTGTTCCAAAACTAATATTGATGTATGATTCATGCCATATTCGTCCCGGTTATTCGGCCTACACCATTAAAAGTTTTTATTCGTTTCGCACAATATTAATTATTTGTTCAAATTCTTCCCTCATGTAACACTATACAATTTGTAATTTGTAACGACGTTTATACTCCATTCACGAAACTTCTCACTTGTACTCGTATATGGCAAGTATTAAGTGACTCACAATCGTGTTCGAGACTTGCAAAATCGCTTCTAAAGGAAACTTTATGACAGATTATACAAACCCCTTCGCTGTTTCCGCTCGGCCTGGTCTCAAAGCCTCTTGATGAGCTAGTTAGTGGTGAGCCATACAATTCGTATAACATTTCTCATACATTTTATGCTTAGGTGAGTCGTCATCTCAGATTTAATAGATGATTTACCTGGGGTGGTAATTACGAGTGCAATCATCTCTGTCAGGTACATACTTATTTCCTAATAAAGTTAGTCTAAACATTTAAGAAAATCCATGTTTACTGAATAAATAATAGATTGCGCGTCTCCATGTAAGAATATGTTATGGAGAATAATTGATTAGAATAGGTCACCAGCACAACCAAAAGGAAACTGCTCCTAAATTTCATCATCTGTTTAATACTATGGCGCTGTTTAATAATTACTACCCTATCAACAAATATTTTTTCCTTCCAATAATATTGTTGTGTCAAAGTATTACTATGTTCACTGTTTTATATGTACAGTTAATTTCTGTGGTTACGGTGTGGCGCCTAGCCGTATTCAGAAATATCCCACGGCGATGGGATAGCAATGTCCATGTTTTGGCCAACAATGGAAAGGCCAGCTGCTTATTGCGGGCAAAAGTCATGTCGAACCAATTTAAAGTGGTCGTTGGAGACACCTCTTTACTGTTTTAGTTGTGCCTGATGTGTTTACATTTTCCATTTTGAAACTTTAGAGGCTAAGAACTGGTTTGTTACTTGTAACTTGTACTTACCTATTACCTAGTTATTGTACTGTAGGTAGGTACCAAGTTAATTAACTTTTATATAGCTAGCTTAATATGTGAGTTGGTTGTCATTTCGACCGCAATAAAATTCACCCGCGTGGTCGAGTTGCCACCTTTTATATTAATTATTATTTTTAGTAGGCAACTCGGCCGCTATTGTTTTTTTGTACACTCATAGAAACAAGTGTTACATAAACTAAATGTTTTACTTCTCATAAAATATCTATATAGGTAATGGAAACTTTTAGATCGTACTGAAAAAAGTCTTAAAAATGCTTACAGCATTGAGCGCCTCCATTTCATAGGGGCTGAGCTTGTATGAGGCATCCGATCCAACGAGGCGAGGCGAGGATCTGTGAAAGAATAAAATAATGCTGTGTTAGTTCACACCTTACACAATGAAATTGCATATGAATGTCGAAGAAGTCAAAAGAAGGAGAGAAGTTATACGTTTTCTGAACTTTATAAGGCTAAATGCATGCCGTGGTTGTTACGAAAGGGGAGACTAGAGTAGCAACATATAAATTGCGTATGTAAATCATTTTCACTTGCAATTCATGATCTAACT
This sequence comes from Hylaea fasciaria, assembly GCA_905147375.1. Classification (NCBI taxonomy): domain Eukaryota; kingdom Metazoa; phylum Arthropoda; class Insecta; order Lepidoptera; family Geometridae; genus Hylaea; species Hylaea fasciaria. The sequence continues at coordinate 8,677,073 of LR990201.1, forward strand.
CAGATCATACGCCACGGTGGACCCGAAACAAAGAGGTCCAACCGAGCGAAGGCACAAATAATATAGAAAATAATATAGTGGCACCTAAATGTTTACTAGTTCCAGAACTAACTCATATTTCGTAGAGTCGAGGAGTGCAGAGGTAGCCGTTATAGCCGCTTTAATTATTAACATTCATAAATGTTGGTAAGTGAATTTATGAATGTGTAGCTCTCGGCTAGTTTTGGAGTTTCTTTGTCAGCGTTTAGCGGTTATCATAACCGCTACACTGGACCGTTCGCATTGTTAGCTTCTAAGAATGGGATGGGAATTATTTCACACGTATTGATTACTCTTCAACAGAGCGAACGACTACAGACTGCATTATATGGTTTCCCGTGAAGGCCGAGCCAGAGAAAGAAAAAAGCAGACAGACAGACGGACGAACAGCGAAGTTTTAGTAATAGGGTCCCTGGTGCCCTAACCCGAACTGTAAAAACTCAACTACGATCAAAACTGAAAAGGCTAAAGAATATAATGAGCATAATATAATAACCTCGATTTAGAAATGTGAAATATATTTGTAGGCATTACGCCACCTGTGGCAAGCCTAGACCTAGACCTAGTTTGGGGAAATTCATTATAGAGATTTTTATGTAGATAGATTGATTTGAACTAAAATTAATACTACATTTGTTTTATTATACAACAGTTATAATTACTATAAGAAAATAGCGGTTCCTTCAAGCGAGGACGCGCTCAATTTTAGGTAAGTACCACAACCCGCACTGTAACAAGTACTGCAACTCGATCTTAATCGCTATCCGCTAGCAGACAGGCCACAGCCGGCGCAGGTAAGACAAATACGCTCATTTCCTGCGGAGGGCGCCCGAACGTCCGTGCTCGACAAATTGTGCCCACAGCGCTTATTCTGGGTTTCTCCAGATTAATATGTGTATTTTATTATGATGTAAGTATAAATAAATATGAAATTAGAAGCGTGCTTATTGATGTTATTATTTAATCTGATATACTTACAACAGAAAAAAACATGATTTATAAAAAAATGCAGACGAATTAAAAAGAGTTGGTCATGTTGTATGAAAATGTGTTTGCTCGTTTAATTAATAATTGTTTTCGTATGTGTTAATTTGTCTGTTTTTAGTATACTTTCTTTGATCCACGCCTTATAATTCGCGTATAAATAGGTACGTAGACGTGCTAATTGTGTTTATCTGAGATGCATTACGAAACAAATGTCGCTAATGTATTTGCAGTGTTAGTTAACCAAACATTATTTTTTATTATAAATAACATAAATTAATTGCTATTGAACCTTACGGTAAAAATGTAAATCGATCGACTTGGACGATTTATTTAGTGTTCAGAAACAACCAGAATACGGGTGTAACCTCTCGCGCTCGACGGCTGAAAGTTTGCCGCTTCTTTTATTTATTACGGTTATGCGCCAACAAATTCAACTTTTTCCTTCGCCGCCTTGACAGATAGCGGCACAATCCGATTTTTTATTAAAATATTGAAATCGCTCGTTCTTTTGTAAAATGAATTCAGGTTAACGAATCGTTCAAATGTATGCGGAATACCAATGGGTTCGCCGTTCTTTTTAGGCCTTTTTTTGTGAATGAGGGTCAATTTTGGAGGTAAGGCTTGCAGGTCACGATTCTTTTAAACTGAAATGCTTTGCTTACAGTGTTAATAATAATGAGGAATAGTTGCTAGTGTCTAGTACTTATGGTACATTAAATTATCTATTGTCTCGCTAGTAAAGGTTAATAAGCGGAAAGGTAAAATTAATAAAATAAACACTTAAGTATGAAGCATTCTATATTTGTCAGGAAAATCCGTATGTATAAGTCGTTGCAGTCATTGTTGATAGAAGACACAAGACAAACACCTCCGGTCTTACCACAAAATATTAAAACAAAATATGTCAAGGTTTGTATTCCTATAGATATTCAAAGCATGTTACTGGGAGGAATTTACTTTTACTGCCGACCCTTTCATAGTAAGTTTTGCTAAATAGTTTGGGAACAATACGTGTACCTATCTTACTTTTGAGGTTTTGTTGAGAAGTATGTAGGTACCTATTAACTATACCTTTAATCTGCTTTTTGAAAAAGTTCTAGATTCTTGGATTGCTGAGGCATTGGTTACACGTGTAACTCTAATGACCCTGCAATCCAAATATCTATAGAACTTTTTCAAAATAAGATTAGTACCTACGTAAGAATTCAAACTCAAATTCGTATTTTTATCATACTTTTATTGTAGATCATCCATCATTAATAATAATAATAATTATTAGTTGAATGCCAGCTTTTCCAAATATTTTATCCCGTGCTATGTGGTGCCGACAGGATGTTCATTGAGTATTGCCGCTATTTGTACCACAGACTCATAATATTGTTTTAGCACTATTATAGTTTGTAATAGAGTCTTGACGGAGTCTGAAAGTGCCGCTGGCAATAGGCATGAAGTTTTGCTTTGTAATTTTTATGTCCAAACTTGTATCTACTTACATACATTTCGAACGTACAATGCAGTTGACTAGTAGTAACAAATTCACTTATCAAAAGTGTCCCATTCAACGTAGATAGGCCTCCCATAAACCCCTTACGCTGCCAAGTCTGCCGATAGCGACAACCTTCCGGAACATACCAGGGGTGCCCGAACGAGATTTAGTTCGTACCGCGCCAACCTTGAACTTTGATTCACTTTCTTACCGTCATACTGGATGGCTCTAGAAATTAGGCCTCTTTATGTTTTATGCTACCCTAATAATTCTTGTATACTAATTTAATTGTATAGCTACTATTAAAATTTTCATTAGGTGAATATTTTTATTTGTTGCTGATTGTGCTTCTGAAAGTGAGAGCCCGGTTGAGAATGCTTTAACAATGTAATAATAGGTATTTAAGAAAAGCTTTTGGTTCCCACGTGGAATGGCTTCTTAGACCGCAGTGGCATAATTTAAGCCGGTGCGTCGCTTCGCTTTATTGGATCTGATTATTATGTTTTTTTGACAGATTTTACACGGTTATTCTGGCATCAGACAATTATTGCTATCAATTTTACCATTGGATCTTTTGTTCCAATTTATGATCTGCCATAACCCGATACTATTGATTGAACTAACTATCGCCGAAACAGGTTTTTGATTAGATTAAAATATCTCGTCTCATAATATTATGGAACATCCAAGGTCTTGCGTCTATAATTGCGACTGAAACCAAGACTGAACCAACTCATTAATACCAGCCTGCATGCATGACTTGTTCTAAGCGCATGCATGCTACGCTATTGTAAGCAATTTAGAGCTGCGACGAGATATCGATGTGAGATCTGTGTAGCAACCGATCATTAGTCGTCTCGTGTCGTGTTGTACCGTCACCCATTTGTTTGAGTATGTGTGTGCAATCGTTTAGTCAGAAAATAACATAACATACGTGACTAAACAATGTTTAAATTAAACACTTCGCTGTTGCGACGCAATGGAGTTCTCGTATCTCAGTTTTCATACAGAAATTCAGCCAATGGTTATAATAATAAGGTTATAAACGTAGGCCAGCTTGGATCTTCAAATTGGGAGTGCAATATGCGGCTTGCTGTAAACTCAGGCCACGCGTTTCATTTGGTGTTATTTCATCTTTCGCAATGGAGTAAAGAGACGCACTGTTGGTGAGGCATGCCGCTAGTGATGGTATCTAATTCTAAATACTTAGGCCTTATTTACCTTACATTTATACAGCATTTGAAATCACAATCTTTGGTACATCTGAAAACACTCTGTATGTATTAAATACGAGATATAGCGATTGCGTTCAATACTCATGTTCTCAACGATGTCTCTCCACAGAATACAGAGGAGTCGTATTGTCGTGCTCTTGTGTCGTAAGATGGTAATGTCAATAAATGTTCAATATTAACCTCTGACTTGTGAACGAGAAATCGCATCAAAAAGAGGGCATAGTTTGTTGTCATTGGGAAAAGGAAAGTCAGAACTAGATTTAAGTAAGTAGGGAGTGTAAAGAAACATGTTGGAGTATTGCAACAAACTCACCCCAAGTTATTTATGACAACAAGCAAAATTATAATCTACTAATTGTCACTTCGTCGCCTCTCGCTGAGAATATCAACAAAATTTCACACCCGGCGACAAAAATAACAATTTCGTCGAGCATCTGTCAAAACATTTTCATGGAGTAGGTATACCTACTAAGATAATTTTGTGTTTGCGTCTGGCATGAAAATGCTGCAAAGTTTGGGTTAATATTTCTTAATGCTGTTTAGAATGAGAATGTGTTGTTTTTATCATATTATCACAGAGTTTTTGTACTGTTTGTATCTGCGATCAATTAATATATTTGATTGAAGGTGTGTATGGATAAAATTACGTATACCTACATGTAACATAATAATTACCTATGTATAATCAAAAAACACACTGGTACGTGCCCGCACTGGGACTAGGCTACTACCGCTTTTTTTTTAATAATTACCTATTCATTGTTTACATATCACATATTACCTTGTAATTGTAATTGTTATTACCTTGGATATTATAGTAGAAATTTCTTCGTCTTTCGTATAGATATTGACTTTCAAACATTCCGAAAATAGCTGTGTCGCAAACTACCCCAATTGGACGGGCAAGAACACAAGGCCAGGTCTCGAAATCTGATCCATGGCGATATGAAGGGCTGCTATAAAAATAAATGAAGCCCTGCAAGGTCGGGCTAATACCAAACCGATACCAACTTATCCAAGAGAGAAGCAACATTGTGTTGAAATATCACAAGCTCCCGTTTCGTGGAAAATGTTCTTGAAACGTTTGCTAACTAGGCTAGCACGCGGATTTGGATGAAATATTACAAAGTATAATATTACCTATTTTGTATTGCTAGCCGATCAAAATGAGCTACTTACTGAGATAGTCCATTACCTTTCATCGCGATTACCAGATCACCAGGAGCTTGATAAGAACTGAGTCAAAAATGAAATTCTAGATTTAACCAATACACTCACCTATCTATCCTCTAACCAGTAAGTACCTAAATAGCCACCGTTGCTAAAACATTAGATAGGGGATGAAATCGAAAATGGATAAATCTTACTTAATTTAGCTATAGTTTAGCTTAGACTGGCGTACAGCGAGCAATCGAGCATGCTTGACTTGAAGTGATACTAAAATTTATTTGGATTACATTACAGTGTTATAGTCCGGCTCGTTTGGCGTAGTGGCTGAGCAATCGGACTGCTGCGCTAGGGGTTGCGCGTTCGATTCCCGCCTGGGACAAATATTTGTGCGATCCACAAATATTAGTTTCTGGTCTGGGTGTGATGTGTATGTGAAATTATATGTCTGTAAGCGGTACCCACAATACAGGAGCAATCCTAGTGTGGGACTACGTTTTTTTTAAAAAGAAAGATAAGAAAAGAAAGAAAAAAGTCCAGTATTTCAGTTTTTAGTATTTCAGTCTTAGCTATTTCACAAATAAGTACGTAGGTACACATTTTGATTTTCCATCAGAGTAGGTGATAAGTATAGCTCTAGGTACCCAGCACATTGTTCATATTATTATTATCGTGCCACGGTACTAAAGCGCCCATATTCTTGAGTAGGTATCCGCAACCTTTCTTCTAAGCTACGAGTAAGATGCACTTCTCCACAACAAAGAAAGTTGATTTATTAACTGCAACTATGACTCAAACAAGTAATGGATGAGGCTGTTAGAGGTTGTGTCAGACCATTTGCAGTGCCCCGACGTGTGCTGGAAAAATGCTAGATATGTTTTAGGTATCATAGGGAATAAACATAGTAAGTATTAGGTAGGTACCTATACAATACATTACACTTATCTAGTAGATATAAGTAGGTATACTTACTTAAAATTATTTACTACAAACTAGATTTGTTAGTAAGTACATCATAAATTATTCGTAAGCATATCAAGAAGACATTGTCCAAGAATCAGTGTAGGTACAAGGGGGAAAAAAATTGCGCAAGTAATAATATGTACTTACCTACTTAATCATGAAATTATTATAATTTGTTTTTTTTTAGTTATGGCTTCGCACGGTTTGTGCATATAGCCAGTGTCAAGTATTTTATTTTAAGTATTTCTTAATTTCACATTAAAAAAGTCACAGCAATGTTATAGCAATCGTGGTCAAGTCAATTATTTACAACGTCAAAGTCACGATTCAGTAAAGTAGTGGATGCTTTACTGAAACTTCCTGGGAGTTTTGGAAAAAATGCGAAATTACACGTTTTTTGAGTTTATATCATTCGCCTACACTCGTGCACGTTAACGAACACTTAATGATTAATATTCCACCAATATTACACATCACTCGAAGAAACACAAGTTTGAGATAATAATACAAAACCAACAACGTCTCACTATCGGATACCCGCCAAAACTCATTATTATTATTGGTGGAGTTATTGGTGGTCTCTTTGTATGCATTTTATGCGAGGAAGCGCCACCTAGCCGTTTACAATCGAACCTCCATAAGTAATCACATTTCAGAAAGCTACGCTCCTGTTTTATAAAAACTTCAATAGGTGGCGCTTTTCTGAAGATGCCAGTGTTATTAACTAAAGGTAGATGGCGCTAGTATGTATTTAGTTAGAACTTCATTTCATGCATCGTTAGGTACAGTCGAAAACTAAAATTTGTGCATAATAGTAAAAACGATACGATCAAAAACATCACATAGGAGGAGGGTATCCCGTTATAATATTATGTATAAGTATATATTATAGCCAATTGTGATAAGTGCATATTAAATTAATATATGTATTACTAATGATTTACAATTTGCATAATTATCTATGTAGATAAGTAAAGTATTTCACTATTAAGGTACCTACTTAAAGTATTATAGGTAGCTGTACCAAAGGAGAATGCCTTTGAATAAACTATTAAAAATAATAATATATTGGGTACTTATAACTAGATAGGTTGTCCAATAATAGATCGTCACACAATAATGTCTTAGTATTTATGTGTAAGTATATAAATAAAATTAAGTAGGTACCTTAATAGTGAAATACTTTACTTATCTACATAGATAATTATGCAAATTGTAAATCATTAGTAATATATTAATATGCACTTATCACAATTGGCTTATATAATATATACTTATACATAATATTATAACGGGATACCCTCCTCCTATGTGATGTTTTTGATCGTATCGTTTTTCACCAGTAAGTAGGTATAGTGCCTACATAATAATATTAGGTAGGTAATACGGAAAACTATCTTTTACCTTAAAAAAATAATCTACCACTAGATTACCTACCAACTCAACAGTTTTACTTAGATAAGCACTATAAGTAGCCACTGCACTCTCTAATTTCTCAAGCCGAACACAGTTAGCGGCGAGCTATCTGCGAGTTTTGTTACGACCACATTTCCTTACTTATTGCAGCACGCAATCCCTGTATACATACTTACTGCTATCACGCATGTGTGCGTGTGGAAGTGTATTTGTGGATGTTAGGCTTACTTGCACCCTCCAATGCAAGTGCACTAGAAGACAACGCCACAGGGCCACAGGCACTTAAAAGGTTAGGGGTGACACATTTCACAAAACATTTTTACATAACGTAAGTAGTACCTACCTACTTAAACTTTCTTAAAAATCGAGGTAATGTCAAAATTATTTAAGTTGACATTAGTTTGTGCGCGAATTGGACCCGTTTTAGCTAGTCAATATTTTCATATATTATAAAATCTACTTAAATGCAATACGTTTTATACCTATAGATACCTACTAAATGTATTTTGATAATAAAATAGGGTAGTACGTAGTACTCATAAGTCACATGGGGGCGCATGAACGAAGCCTTACATAATTTACTATTGGCCTACCAACATATTGAACAAATTGTGACCACTAACCATAACCGAAATTGGCAACAAGGACATCATTATGAAAATAAGTTAAAACCACTGATACCTAGTTAAATCCTAGGTAGAGCAGAGAGTACCTAGTAATACGAGTATAATAATAACACAGACGAAAAGTGCAGCTAAAAAAACATAAAGCTACTTTTCCTAGTTATAGGTAGGTAAGTATCCATCTGACTGACACCCCTGCCTGACCCTACAGAGACATCACAAAACTGAGTTGCGACACATCCGCGGGCAATTAGGCTTGCACCCGCACCCCGCACCCTATTGCCATTTACGTCGCGGGGGCCCTTCGGGGGCCATAACGACTTGCACCCTCACTGCTGACCTGTCGGATTGGCGTTTTGTGGTGCAGCTCGCATCACACGTGAACGTAGTAAGCGAGTGAGCAAGATGAGGAGTCATCTGAAGGGATATAAAATTAATTTAACAAATCGACGCTTAACCACCAATACCTCCTAACCCACATGGACCAAATTTTACAGGAGACACAAAAAACGTTATATTTCTGAATATATACCGAATATTGCTAAAACAAAAATATACTTGGTTACAAATATAGGTATTTTTAAGGTGAAGTCAAAAATATTTGTCTATGTTACTCTGATAAAGAGGTAGGTATGTTAGGAGAAATTGATATAACTTTTTATACCAATTTGGTACATAGGATTTATTTCTTCTTCATTTAGGAGATAATGCTCGCTAAATTGTAAATGAATTCGTCGGTATTCCTCTGGTTTTGAAGACCTATCCATAGACACCCCACACATATGGGTTTGATGAAAAAAAATATTTTGAGTTTCAGTTCTAAGTAGCTAAGGGGAACCCCCATTTTCTTTTCTATTTTTGTGCGAAAATCTTAATGCGGTTCACAGAATACATCTACTTACCAAGTTTCAACAGTATAGCTCTTATAGTTTCGGAAAAAAGTGGCTGTGCATTAGGACGGACGGACAAGCAGACAGACATGACGAATCTATAAGGGTTTCGTTTTTTGCCTTTGGCTACGGAACCCTAAAAACCTGTGCCAAATCTTCAACAGGATCGGTTATGGAAGTAACATTGATGGTTGAGTGGTTGATGGGTCTCTCATTTTTGTCGGAGTCCACATCATTGTGCTCAGTTGTGTTCAATGACAGCTCAACTTATCGTCTTGAACGATTAGAATTCATTCTACGAAACAAAATATAAGTACATCATCACCCTGAAGACGTCGTCCACTCTGAACATAGGCCTCCCCCTTAGACCGCCACACGGAACGACAGTTTGCCACTTGCATCCACCGGTTGCTGCGACTCTTTTGATGTCGTCGGCCCATCTAGTGGGGGCTACCTACACTGCGTCTTCCAGTCCATGCTCGCCACTCTAGAACCTTTTTTCCCCGTCGGTTGTCAGTTCTACGAGTGATGTGGCCTGCCCATTGCCACTTCAGCTTGCAAACCCTGAGAGCTATGTCGTAAACTTTAGCTCTTTGGCGAATATCCTCGTTCTGAATTTTATCGCGCAAAGAAACTCCGAGCATAGCTCTCTCCATTGCCCGCTGTGTGACTCTGAGCTTCTCCAAAAAGCCAGCAGCTAAGGACCACGTCTCGGTACCATATGTCATCACTGGTAACACACACTGGTTAAAGACCCTTGTCTGTGGAATTTTGGACTAGAAAATGTCACGCAACTTTCCGAACGCTGCCCATCCGAATTGGATTCTTCGGGCGACCTCTTTGTCGAAGTTGGACCTACCTACCTGGACGATCTGGCCAAGGTACTGGTCAACAACTTTGAGGGTATCATTCCCAACGATTACCGGCAAGGGTACAACATGGCCATTGGGCATGACTGTTCATTTTAAGACCCACCAGTTGGAAAACGCTACTGAGGTCGCAGAGCATAGTATTGAGATCCTCCAGTGACTCTGCTATGATGACTACATCATCGGCAAAATGAAGGTGATTGATGTATTCGCCATTGATGGTGAAGCCGAATCCGTTCCAGTCCAAGAGCTTGAAAACGTCCTCCAATGCGTTCGTGAACAGTTTCGGAGAAATAACATCTCCCTGTCTCACGCCTTTCTGCAGTGGGAAAGGTTTCGTGCTCTCGTCCTGTAGTCGGATTGACATGGTGGAAATATAAGAACCTACGAGATATTTTAATTATTAAAAATGTGTCATTATTTTCGCCAAAAAATGCATTAAACTCTATCATAAAGAATTACGTAAATTCCTTACCCCCGTGCCTATTTTTTCTTGTAAAAAGACTATAATGGTAGTGGAAATACCTCCTAAGTGTTATACGATCGAAACAAAAACAAACCCAAATGCAAAAAATATATTCGACCAATAACTCCTATCTCCTTTTGATAACTTTAGAGACGAATTATGACTAAAATGTCAATTTAAACCACCATAAGAACACCAGAATAACATTATAGTATTCGTTTTAGGTAGTAACAAACGTTAAACACTAAAATAAACAGTTATATTAACAGAAAACTTACATTGAGGTTACCGGCGCGCGAATCCGTGTCTATTGCATGCGAACGCTATGAGTTCACGGAAGTTAGGAGCAATTGGCGTCAACAATCTGTCTCTGACTTATAAGAGGTATTGGCAGGATAACAATAACACCCGTTAGGAGCACAAAATCATATAGGAGTTTTTAGTGGGCGGTAGATATGATGTTAGTGAATATAATTTCATAAAAAAAAATTTTTGACAAAAATGTCAGTTAGGAGGTATTGGTGGTTAAACGTCGAAATATTACGAGTATGATGAAGGTATACCGACTGTTCCACCATTTTGTTCACATTTACTTAATACATTTTGGGAGATCTGCTTTGAGAGGAGTGGTTTTTTGTAGACTACAACTACAACTACTCCTACAACAGGAAACATAAACCGTTTTACCACAAAAGATTAGGCCAGAGTTAAACAGAGTTTCCAATTTTCGTTCCCCACCAATAGACGTCTATACCTCACGTTTTTTTTCTCAATCCTGGCATCCCTAATTACTGTACCTACTTGTAAATTTGTTATTGAGTTAGAAAAAGCGAGGGTTAGACGTCGAATTGTGGAGAAAATATTTAGACATATCTGTTCAACATCGTTTGTGGTAAAACCGTAAGAATTTAAAAATAAGGACATGGTTCTCTGGTCTAAGTGTCATAGTTTTTATAACGCATAAAAACGTAATCGGCTCCGGTGTCTGACAGTGATATCTGCTTACACCACACATGGGGGGTGTTACTGTTACCTCCTAGCACCTCACTTCTCGTGGTTGACATTCCTAACCTGTCAGCGGAATGTATTTTGTAGTGCTTTGCTGGAAGGGTGTCTGTTATCTGGCACCTCGCACCTGGCAAAGGAGTAAAATTCAGTTTCATATTTTAAGTGCAATGTGCGAAAGACCTTCCTCAATGGTATATATGATTAATTTATGTGCAACACTATTTAATTAAGTAAGTAATTTTTTTACTTACACCCTGTTACTAAAACGTCAGCCAACTTTGACTACAGATTAATTCTATTGACATCCTTGTCATTTGTTTAGTGTTAGATAGAAACAACGATAGTTTTAATCTACTGTCAACGCCAACAAACGTTCCAAAAACTGGGGGTTAGTCTACCTGTCGTTTAGTCAGACGATCTCTAAAACATGTTCAGTCAAGTCAAGCGCTGAGTCAGTGTTCACAACTGAAGCTGTAAATAAAAAAGGCACTGTACTTTCGCGTCCGGCGCGTTTGATCTAAACGCGGTTCCGTTGATCGGTGCATTGGAATGGTTTGCACGTGCTGAAAAGTGAACCAAGCATGCAGTCAATGCATTGATTTTATGTAGGTTTGTAAAAAAAATAACGGAAATCTCTCCCGCCTGATGACAATGCTCATGCTCATCTGCTAAACGTAGTAACGAGATTTTTACAATAGTCTCTTTTTATATTCACACAACGAGATGATAACACAGCATTGACAGGTATGGGTAATTGCAAACGGGTAATAATTCAATGGGTGCATACCATAATACGTTGTGTAAAAAAAGATTGCTTTATAATCCTGGTTACTTCTATAGGGGCAATTTCCTACGCAGCCACAACACACGCTCGCCTCGCATTACTCTCGTATAGTACCTATTCATAGTTCGACGGGCTAAAAAATAATTAAGACTACTGTTTCAATGTTAAATTAGAAATATATTACCTAGCTAGAAACGGGTCCAATTCACGCGCAAACAAATATCAAAACATATAATTTTGGCATACCTCGAAGTTTCGGCCGAGTTACATCGACCATGGTTACGAGAAGAAATTTAGAAATATTTCGCGTATCCTACAGATAATATTGTAACATCAAAATATATTCGCCAAACTAAAACTGTGCCAATTCATAAAATTTCGGACTGGTTATCGATACTACGGCGCCTTTCGACGCCTCTAAGAATAGATCGGCAAGTACAAGTTTAGCAAAAGCACGTGCATCTCCTGTAGTCCGGAACCATATGTCGAGATCAAACGGAACACCGGACGCGTTATTGGCGATAAAGTGCACCGCGCGTTGTGCACTGTGCAGTTACAACATTATTCCCTGTATTCACAGTTTGTTGGATAATATTATTGCTACTGGAAGTGCCACGTTAATTATATTATTTTAGGGAGAAAAAGCAGCTTTTATAAAAACGCAACATGTTTTTTGTAAATCACGTAAGTATGTATATGTACTACCTACCTGCACTTACTGTGTTGACTCCGTTCTTCAATTAAATTGAAATTTTTGCCTGTAAACTTCCGATGACAACTACTTACCTACTAGCAGTAAATGCAGTAAGTATAGGTAGTACAATAAATAAGTGGGCATAATGTTAGAAAGAATCTTTAAAACCGTAAGATTAGGCGTAAGGTTGCTAACAAAATGCAAGTCGATGATTAAAATATAAATCGATTATTTTTTACATGAAACAGTGAAAGTTCTCAAAGGAAACCAGTTACCTAATAGGTACTCGAAAATAATGACATAAGTATACCTACCATATAATTATATTAAACAGAAAATAATACGAGACAAAAAGTCTAAAATATAACTTTGACAATACATTTTCAAAATATATATGACTGAAAAGTACTATCGCAAATTTGTTTTGTCTGTATCTGTACTTTCGCCCAAATTCTATTTGCTTGTCTCTCTACCGAAACTGTTTGCTATTTTCGTCTCATTTTCCATCGTCAGGATGGCCGAGCGGTCTAAGGCGCTGCGTTCAGGTCGCAGTCCACTTCTGTGGGCGTGGGTTCGAATCCCACTTCTGACAAAACTTTTTGCTTACCTTTTTTTCAACTTTTCCTACAAATCATTAATGTTAGTTAGTGCCTAACTTTTACTAACATGCCTAGAACCATTATGACCATCACCTTCATCATCTAGTTTGAGACATGACAAATGGCTACTAGAAAAATAAATGTTACTTACAATATAGTTTTAAGTCCATCAAATTATTAAATACTTAGGAAATAAAGATTTTAAAACTCCAAAATTATCTTAAAGAATATAAAATCATTTCATAATAGGTACGTATTGTTTTACCTATGCTCATCCAGTTATACAATGATATCACACGTTTAAAAATAGCACCGTTCCCACTAATCTTTATCTCGAAGATAAAATGAAAAAGTACCTACCTACCTAATTAACATAATTAAGTTTATCTGTACATTGAATATGAATTGGCCCTTTTTGACGGAATCACAAAGGACCATTGTATCCTGGAATGTTAATGTATACATATTAATTAAATAGTCGCCATGATAAGGCCTTTAGACAGTAGGTAATTGATTAGGTATAACTAAGTAAGTACCTACGTAAGATTCCTGTGATATCGTACAACGACGGACAGACCGACTTTATTCGTTATTCAAAGAGAGAGTTTTTAATCAATACTCAGCAGGATATTGCTATATAAACTCTATCAAAATGAGACGAGTGTTTTTTTTGTTTATTCCAATTATATAGGTACCTGTCTAAACAAAAGGATGATGAGCCCCAATTGACTGCAATTTATGTTGAATTTGGTACTTTCAACCTTCCAGAGTAACGAACGACTTCAACTGGGTGGTAAGCGCCTGCGCAAAATGGTTGCAGTGCCACCCAGAACATTGCATTGCAAAATCTTGCGCGGCACTGCAATGCACTAATATCACACTGGGGCGTTATAGTTAATTTATATAGTATATTTATAATGCCTAGTATGTTCTTACTTTAAATAGAACAATGCTCTTCGAACCGGAAACAAGTACTCTCATAAATTAATATTCTAATAATAAATTTCCCCGTCACAAGAAAATGGGAGCAATTTTCGCATTAAATCCGCCTCACTTGGCCTTTGTTTCGAGGTAATTTCTAAAAAATTTACTCTATTATTTGCAGTTTCCTCGTGAATGGCGGCACTCTGGGCTCTACCAGAGATGACTTAATAGTTACTTCGTGCTCTACCTTGCTCTACTGTGGCTACCGGTACTAGCAGAGTGCGGTATTGTCCAGAGAATGCCTTTATAATGGCCCCTTCAATGGTTAATGCTAGATGAGCTCGGATCTAGAGTTCTAGAAATGGTAAAGATCTTTTTACTATATTTGATTTGTAAACAAATTTTCATAGAAATTTCGGAGGTGACGTCGAAATTAATTAATTTGGGCTCACTATTTTACTAATGAAGAAACAAAAGTTTGAGAAAAAGCACAGAATCGAAAACAGCCCATATTTTCGGGTTTCTATCATTACACCACCAGCACTTATGCATATAAATGCCTGCAGGGACGAAAAATATAAAGGTTATTGCAGCTGTATTGTCATATCCATAGAGAGTACATTCCTGTATCAGTCTCGTACAGCTTAGAGATGGCTCGAGTGCCATCGGCCGTGTATTTTTCAATGGAAACCGACAATGCGACGCTACACCTGAATGAGAGTCCATCTTGAGGACTTTGAAGGGTACTTTTATAGATAGAAGAAGTCTGAACTCAACGCGACAACCTTCTTTTGGTACTATAACAAATCAGTGATGAGTATAAAAACTATAAAAAAGTCTACGATACCGATATTTAAAAGCTACAGAATAAGAATGAGGTTTAATAGCATTTTGGAAAATGATGTCTGTTTAGCATTCTTCATCCAGTCTTTGTAACCATACACTTCACGCAAGACTTGTATTTCCACCCAAAAATTAAAAATATTCCTGTGTATTTATAAAACACAAAATTATGAGTGTTAAAGGTGCATTGGACGCGTCACATGTAGTGTTAATAGACTGGTAATACCAGCGAATGTTTGGTACAAGGTACAAACTTATAGCGACGAACTCAATCAGTAATCCTTGCCTACGTTACTTATTCTTATTCAACTACGTGACACGCCTGCAGTACATCCTACTTATAATATTATAAACGCGAAAGTTTGTTAGTATGGATGGATGGATGGATGGATGTTTGTTACTCTTTCACGTAAAAACTACTAAATGGATTTTAATTAAACTTTACAATAATATGGCTTTTACATCAGAATAACACAGGCTACAATTTGTAAAGATATTGTGTGTATTGTCCAAAATATGACGATAAGTATGTATCAAGTGAGTAGGAAAAAATCTACCATCTGCGAGCTATTCTGGCGTGCGCTGCCTAAACCGTTAGAGTTACACATATTATTATGTAATGTATGATGGAAATGTTTATCTTAAATAGTCCTACAAAAAAGCCGTAAGTATGTATGTATGTATCTATATCTTATGTGTAAGCCATTATAGCCAAAATAGCTACTCGAAATACTAATCCTGCGCAGACGAAGTCGCGGGCACCAGCTAGTAATCCCGGCGGAGACTATTAGTGCTTACCATTTATTATTATTACCATCAAAAACGATGATCTACTTCATCGGAAGCTCATGCTCATTCATTGCGTGCGATCCGAATACAAAACCAACCTAGCATTAATCACCCCCATTCGATGGATATTCACATAGATAGTTTGAATCAAGTCCTGCTGCTTTGCTTGTTGTTTCATTTGTCATATTGTCCCGTGTGAGCTGCGCGAAATACACCAATTTCTGTTTTCAATTCTGGTACGCCGTAGGCCGGTCCACACGCGAATGCTCCAATTAGGTAATCCAAGACGCTCCCAATGCCGCCAAAAGCTTATAAATTAATCCCCCAATGCAAACGAAAACACATGCTAGCTGTTTGTGTTTGTTTGTCATCGAAAATGCACTGAGCGAGCCGTACCTCATGTGAGCTTTGACTTTTTACATGCATTACTGGCGCGGTCAAAGTAGAAATATTTATTTTTAACGAGTTACGGCAGCACCCTTCAAATATAGTCACAGTATAACTAATAGTACAAGGTTGAAATACTACCCAAAATACGGTTTCACCACATTCTGATGTCTCTTTATGTTGCATTCAGTACCTAATTCGGTCTGAGCGGTAAAACTAGCTAGACTTTTTATTTCTCAATGTAAGTAGGTGCCTATATTATTTAGGTATATTGCACAATATAATGATTCAGAGATATGTAATGTAGCCAATTTTTACTATGCATCATCATCAACCTATATCTACCCACTTCTGAGCACAAGTCTAGGAGGACTATTAATATACATTTCTATGATTATTTTTCGTTAATGAAAGATGAGATTGTACTGGTAGTCCTAGTACTTAAATGATATTGGTTTACTCGTCTTTCAGTTTGTATATTTCTAAGGTGTTATTAACTCTTTATTGTTATCCGTCAGATAAGTTTTATGTAGTGGTGGTAACAGCTAGGCTTGTTAAAAAACCTCGTGAACAGAACTAAAGGGTGCAGTGCATCCGAATTAATGGTGGGATGATGACTGGTCGGTTTTTAATTACTTTTGACTTTGACCCTATGTTGGTGTGGTGTATGTTAACGTTAAATAGATTAGGGATTGTGTTGATAGAAGGGGTGGAAAATATAGATCTGAATCTCGTTCAAAGTCGATGTTCAAAGCCTCAAAGAGAAGAAATACGATGTAGTAAGTTTTGTGGCTGTCTAAGATAAGCCTGCCCGAGTGACTAAAATGAAAAGTTGAGGCATCAAGACTGCATTATCAGCACCTAGTTACTTGGTTATTGTGTTCCTGTCTCTTCAATTCAAAGTAACTATAACTCAACTGGGCAGGACTCAAAGCTAAGCAGAATTACTGTGACACTACCAGTTGACACAGATCAATATCCAAAAAACAATTCATGTTAGAGTTCAACATGGTATGATTGCCATTCCTTGCGTTCCAAAATAACGGCAGTACTTATTCTAAAACTGTAGTATTTTAGTTTGGATTTAGATTAGTGCAGCAATAATTGTCTTATATCAGTCTTAAGGCGCTAATATAGGAGCGATTCATGTATTTTAGAAGATGAAAGTTACCTGGCCGGGCCGCGCGCCACGCTGGCTCCGCGTTCACGACAAGTCGAAAACGCTAATTCATAATTATTATACCTTACTAACGGCATCACGTGGCCTTAGCACAGATTACTAGATAGTTACTACGTAGGCTTTAGTCTGAAGCATTCAATTATTTCGACACTGTAATGACATGTCAGATTGGCCGAGCGGTCTGAGATGCTACGTTCCGTTCCTAAAGACGTAGTTTCGAAGTTTCGAAACCTGCTGCCGGGAAACTTTTTGTGTATGATTTTTGTTTTGGTGTATGTATATAAGTAGTTTGTTACAATGAAAAATAAACACAATCTGTAGTAGGTAAATAATGTATTAATTAAATGTTTTATCTTTGTTGGCGTACGCACCAAGCACCAACATTACCGCCAGCATTACATAATTATTACCTCCTTGACTATAATCCTATCAAATTTAGAATGCCACACGAATTATTGGAGTCACACCTAAATAAGTTGTATTAAATTTATTTAGTGTTGGTCCTTTCTGGTATGCACGTTTGTCAAGTCCATTTGATACATCCTCTTTAGTCCACTTCCATAATTTTCTTTTTGATATATATTTTGACAATGACAATGACGGAGTAAAAGATTTGTGCATTTAGCCAGTGTCAGGCATCCGTACTAAGATCATATACTTAAATGCGAAACTGTGTGTGTGTGTTTGTTGGTTTTTTTTTAGTTTTTGCCATCCTTTCACGTCTAAACAGCTGAATCAATCTTGACCAAGATTGGACCTATGAGATGGGTATAGGCTATTTTTCGTCAGAAAAAATAGGGATCTTAGAATCCAAATAAATAGGAGTTGAAAATTTATATGGGCAATTCATAATTTCTCGAGTAGGTGATCTGACACTTCATTATTTTAGGCTCTTGATAAAATATAAAGGTTAAGACTAAGGATAGGGAAAACGAAAGGGACAGGGACAGGGATAGAGATACAAAGACTTCAATATTTATTTTCTAAACAGTTGCTTTTTCATATACGGATGAAGTCGCGCGTAAAAGCTAGTTTCAGTAAAGTTTACTGAATCGTGGCTATGACTGTAAATTTACTTTACCACGAGGTTGTGAAAATATGGAATACTAGCTGTTACCTGCGACTTCGTCTGCATTTAAATCGAATCCAGCTAGTAAGAACACAATATGCGTGAACTTTGTATGCTATTGTAAATCAATCGGGCACGTCACGTCTCTGTCAATATCTCTAAAACATCTCTATCTTCCTATTTCCTCATCGCTTTTTGCCCCAACTTCCAATATCTCATCTCCCATCCCTCATCCATCTCCGATCTCCCATCTCCTCATCTCTCCAGCTGCTGCTCTCCATCTCCCCATCTCCCCAGGTCCTCATATTTCCTTCACCCATATACCTACCAAATTTCATTTTCATTTTTGTTGTCTCTCTATACCCATCGAAATCGGTTCAACCGTTTAGCCATAAAAAGTAACAAACAAACAAACATACAAATAAACGGACAAACACAGAAACAGAGTTACTTTCGAATTTACATTATAATATTTGACATTGACTAAATGCACAAATCGTGCGAAGCAAAAAAATTGAAAAAACTGGCTCATAGCTGAGCAGAAAGATTACTGGAAGTGTGCTAAAAATAAAACGTCAGAATATGCATCCGCCAGATCCGCCATTATGGAAAACGGAAGTTCACTACATCTTCATTTTAATATACAATCATAATCTGCTCCTTTGATTAACTCCAAACTATCATAAGAAATCCCAGTTTTATTTAAGTGAACAATCTAAAAACGCGTTTTTGCTGCTAATTTCAGTTACAGGTGGTGCAAGAATAGTCATATTAGCCATTATTCTTTACACACAATGGAGAATAAATACAAAGTAATAAAGGTTATAATAAAAGTTTAGTAATCGTCGAAGGAAGTCATTTACGGCAACTAAGTAAATAAACCAGTTGTATACCATGTAGAGATTCTGTTTGCTTTATTTTTTTGGAGAACAAACAGTAAATTCGACGAGAAAATTTTGAGGAACAGCGACATACGTCCTCTCTCTGAAACGCCGTAGCGGGTACTGAGCCGTCTAGTACGCGCTCAAACTGATCATATTCTCGTCGTTTTTATTAATTTAGAAGAACGGAATCGATTCAGTTCATTGGAAAATTCAAATTTCATTGGAAAATAAAATTGCCTTTTTTATGGTTCCAAAAAATATGATAGTTGTCGCTGAAAATGTTGAGCATTATGTGACGAAAGATTTTTTTCGGGTCCTTTCTCGTGAATTTTTTTCTCAAGATACTAGACAACTTTAGTCCAATATTATTGATTTATTAGCTAACTGAAACACTTGGCTATACACTGTATTTTTTCTGGCTTATAAATATTTGTAATTACAGCTTAACTTTTTGACAAAAAACCGCCCATTTTACGGAAGCTCGCTGCCTACAGGTCCTTAAATTCGTTGTCTGGAAGTTTAAGAAATCCTTAAGCTTTGGTTACTTCACCAAATTCCTTGAAAGGCGACCCCGCACTTGTCAGGGTGCAGTTGATATTGTTTGCGTCAGATACAGTTACCATACACCTATAAAAAACTTAACGAAGTAAGTATACAATACAAGTAGTCATAGATCACTAAAAATCTTTTGAGTAAAAGCTTTTAGTAGGTACCCACTAGTGTTTAGGTTTCGTAGTAACTATTTAGTAATCTGTGGTTTATGTGTGTCTTGCTATTATCTTGGAAATCGGATAGCAAAAAACAGCTTTGACAATCTGGCAAAAATATTGGTTATAATGGGATCATTTTGAGAATGAGACGTTGTGACATTTGCGATATTATCGTGACCATAGATCAATTGCGATGTTTTATGAGTAAGTACAATGTAAAAGATATCCACAGGCGCGTTTTATCAAAGATGCGTGATCATTACAAAATTTAACCATTTTACAAGATTCTCTAATTAAACTAACAACTCCCGAACAAAATTTGAAACGAATTCCGAAGGAACCGCGACTCCATTTGCATTTTACAAGCCGAAAACTTTACCGGATGTTCTGGAAGTTTCAATGACGGTTACGAAATCTTCGGAACCTCTTTTTGAAGTATCGTTATCGTGTTTGAATCAGGAGATAACTTGGTAGAGATTCATGGACAGAGAGTTCGGATTTTGTCGTTACCCCCGCAGCTTTGTTCGCAGTGGTATTGTTTTAAATCGATATTCTATGGGTAATATTTTTCCATCAAAGCCTTGTGGTATTTTTAGCATAGTTCGCATACTTAAATTATAATTATGTAACGTAGGTAATAACTCATATTTTTAAGTTTGTTTAAATTATGTAATGGGTATGAGACGGTATAAAAAAAAAAAAACAAACTAAACCGTCTTACCACAAAAGTACAAACCAGTTTTTTTTAAACCCATGTTTCTAAAATTTCGTTCCACAAAATCGACGACTATCACTCGCATTTTCTTACACAAACCTGGCATTCTTAATTATTTTACTTGTGGATTTGTTATTGAGTGAGAAAAAGCGAGGTTTAGACGTCGATTTGTGGAGAAAATATTTAGACACATCTGTTCAACTCTAATTTAACTCTTTTGTGGTAACACCGAAAATGTTCAGTACTTATGTTCTTTATTTTAAGTATACTTGACTATTTATTAGATACTATATTATTATTATGTACAGCTTTCTTAATTTTAGATAAAGATATAAATTACCTACTAATAGTTATTTATAATTTGCATGCTACAATATCTTACCTTGCGTACTGCACATTTTCCTTCGGGGACGGCATGGGGGTAGGTATCCTCCTACCCCCTTTTACCCCTCCACCACTCATTGCGCCCTACAATTGTCCTCCAGTCGAAACTGAAAAAAAAAACAACACGCTTAAGGCACTTCAACAAATTAGCTATGGGAATTCCTGAAAATGTTGTGCAGATTTTGTATACTTAGACTTGATTAATTATTGAATTATTTTATTTTTGATTAGGCATTTAAAAGAGGTGGATCTCGTAAGACAAGTGTCCCATACCATGGCTATCAGTACTTTAAATCGTACCTAAAAAAAAAAACAATATTTAAATATCTGCCTCATCACGGTTCACTAATTGTATCTATGCTGGGATTATATTCCTACCTAAACCTAAAATTACATTTTGCCCAACTATACGTTTTCAATGTTGCTAGTTTTAATTAATATTTACACCTACATCGTATAAATTCATTCTAGACGCCTAATCCTCAATGTCAATGCTAATCAAGCAATTTGAAATCCGTGTTTGTACTTACTAACCCTATCTAATTTTACATTGTTAGATTAGAGCCTATTCTCATATCTCTACTGACGAAATGACGACACTGGGTGTGATGTGTATGTGAAATTATATGTCTGTCAGCGGTACCCACGATACAGGAGCAATCCTAGTGTGGGGCTACGTAAAAAAAAAAAAATGAATTTAGTAGAGCAGGTGAATACCAAGCAGGATAGGAGGAAAAGTACTAAATAAATGTGTATTTAGTCCCGTGAAGTACCTAAGCGTTCCAAATAACTGTTTCACGCGATGTGAGTGCATGACGTTCGCGTTTCTACTCCAACTGTATGTTGCGATGGGCAAGAGCGAGCGATGCATAGACAATCGAAAGAATCGAATTCGATACAAAATTACAATCGAGTCTATTAACATCTCGCTACTCGACTGAATTATCGAGTTTACTGGCTCCCTGCCTAGCCGCCCACTGCGTTTTTCATTGTGCCTAGTGCGAGTTTTGTCAATTTATTTACGCGCTCGGTCCGATTGGCGTAAACTTGAAATTGTATGGAATAAGAGCAGCGCCATCTAGCGTCAGTGAATCAGTCACTAGATGGCGCTGCTATTATTCCATACAATTTCAAGTTTACGCCAAACGGACCGAGCTCGTAAATAAATTGTCAAAACTCGCACTAGGCACACAGCTCTCTCTCCCTCATACTTATCTCGTGAACGGCCTAAACTCGAAACAATCGTAGTCGGTGGCACCAACATTTTTCATTTTTCTAATTTTATTTGTAAGCTTGTGAGAACCATCGAGATGCTTGAATAATCGAAACAAAAGAACTCCGACTTGCCCATGAGTGAAACCAGATAACAATTAATTTCGACTCTCCTACAAATTGTTACCTTAACTTCCAACTATTTAATCAATAACGAAGCAAAGTTCTTATCCGAGATAAAATGTGAGATTTTGCTCGTAAGCAATTTTCTTTGCATTGGAAACCGAAACGCCTGTAAATTACAAGCGTGTCGCAACCTCAATACAGATAACCCCGTTTCTTTTACGTAGGTAACCATAAGTCAATCGAAGTGTCTTCAAGGTAGACACAAACAAACGGTCTTATTAAATTGGATTTTCTATTTAAGGTTTTACTCAATTCGAAGCTTTTTAAGCTCAGGAAACCAGTTTTAAATATGAAAATTATGAACGAAAGGTTTAATTTTGTTAAAATTGATCATAGTTACAATGAAGACGATTAGGAATACAGAAACGCGATTAAGAATAAGTAATTGGTTCGAAAAAAAAATAAATGATGACACTAAATTGCATCTTTACTTGTCACCTACTAAGAGATTCCACCATAAAACTACGTGAAAGTTATGCCAATATATGGGGCTTTTTATAAAGGAAGCGTTTGGGAACTTACATTTTCTAATTTCGTTCTCTTTATTCCAATAAATAAAACCATACAAAAACTAGCAGTTCAAGCACTTGCGACCATTAATAAAATTGTCAGTATAACCAGTAACCACCTTAGTACATTTCTCAAGTTAATTTATAGCAGTTAACAGTAACGTTTGTGTTGTTAAAATGACAAGTATTTTTTTATTTTCTTTGCTATATTATACCAAGACGAGGGGAAAATATGTCATTAAGTCATTATGACTTAGAGCCCCCGTAATGTTCACCTAGCTGAATAACTCCAAAATTATCCAATTTAAGATATAATTATGGAAATAGGGATAGAGAAACTCGGAAAATCATTAGAGCTGTTTGAAGAATGTTGATTAGTAAATACGATATATTCGTAAAATTCGCCGTAAGAGTGACGGAGCGAAGTTGGAAAGCTGCCCTTGTAATACATGAGTGGTAAAATTAATATCAAGGGCCATATCATGTCATAGCTCCGTTTTTTGCATCTACTTCACTGAAAGCACGCTCTCGTCACCGCTATTGTCATAATCCTGAAAGCAGGCTTCCAGAGTAACAAGGCTGTCTTTGGTATGTAAGACACGCTACATTTTCATCACAGAAATGCCTTTTTCTAGGCAAACACAACCCGTATTTGTCTAGAAAAAGGTATTTTTGTTTACGTAGGATTTAGAAGTGGTTTGCAATTTCGCACAATTTCGTGTTCTTTTTTGTCATTTAGGTATTGGTTTTTACCATTGACCTACTTCAGAAAAAGGGGAGGTATTCTGTTGGATTCATTTTTAGGGTTCCGTACTCAAAGGGTAAATCGGGACCCTATAACTAAGACTTCGCTGTCCGTTCGTCTGTCCGTCTGTCACCAGGCTGTATCTCATGAACCGTGGTATAGTTAGGCAGTTGAAAACTAAACAGATGATGTATTTCTGTTGCCGCTATAACAACAAATATAAAAATCTGAATAAAACATCCTACAGACATGATTTTTTTGGGACACCGACTCGCTCTCGGTCGGTTTTTATTTTAATAATTATATTACAGTTTTTACTCATGGTTTTAATAAATAAATACCTTATTTGCCTAAAAATTAAGGTCCGCCCACAGTCCAGTATTTTCACAGTGAAATGTCACTAAAATGGATGAAAACGCAGGTCAAGCCTTTATGCGCTTATGAAAAGATGGTAGGATAGAATCTTATCGCTTTGTTTCATCTAGACCGCGGTCTGTGCCACTGCTCAAAATAACATCTCTCGTGCTACCATGCATTTTTACAAGCTTTTATTGGACTCACTGTGTTAGTAAGTATGTGTGTATGTTAGATATTTAGTTGACTGGCTAAAAACGGGTCTAATTCGCGCACAAACAAATATCAAAATATATAATTTTTACATACCTACCTCGACGTTTCGGCCGAGTTACATCGACCGTGGTCATTGTTTGTGCGCGAATTAGACCCGTTTTTAGCTAGGTAGTTAATTATGTTTCCTGTTCGCGAAAGTTTAAGAACTTCTATATTTAGTTGAGATCAAATGTTGTAAGTTAACGGTGACTACGTTCAGTAAAGAGGTTATAAGTCTCGCAATCCAGCTCTATCACCGTAAAAAAGGTGTGAGATTCTTGGTCTAAAGTATACAACATTTTTATTTATTACACATCCGTCAGATTCTACGTACAGTCATGTGATATGTATTTGTAGGTGCCATTATTTGCACCTAAATAAAAATGATACGAAGTTCTAATCACGTCGACCAACTTTGTGGGCAACCTGCAGATTCTACCAGTACCTAACTATATATCCCGCAGCATAATCGCTCATTAGACCGCTCCGTTTACCCTCATCCGTGACTGGGCATGGCATCACCTGCTTATGCCCTCTCGACTTGATTGGGCATTATGCTACACCTCTTAAAATTCTGTGGCTACATGTTGTACTGTATAAAATTGTTGAGAAGGTATTCAATGTGTGTGATGTGTATGTGAAATTATATGTTTGTAAGCGATACCCACGATACAGGAGCTATCAAGTGCGGGCTACGTTTAAAAAAATTGACCAGGTTGTGTAAATCTAGGGTTCAAAGTCGACGTCGTAACTGTTAATTATTGTAATCGCTGTTACTTTCATGCTTAAGCAGACCACAATATTAAAGTACCTCCTGGCGATAACTTACTCGATCTTCTGTATCTACGCATATACTTACAATTAATTAAATGAATAATCTCTTTAGAACACAACAGATTAAATAACAACAAATTTAAACAACAGATTGATTATAATAAACCAGTAAGCAACCGTGGTAACCCTAGCCAAAGGGGACGCTAAGCAGAAATATTAATTAGCAAGCAGACAGCGACAGAACGTTCATTAGATTTTTATTTTCATCGCAAAACCAATGGAGATCCCATTGTTTGCATAAATTATTTAGAAAGCTTGCTGTGATTTTATGACTGCTGGCAGTCTTTGTTAAAAAGACAAGGTTATTTTAACACACTTAGGTATCTATGTTTATGATTGTAATGGAACCTCTCAATTACATTTTCATCCGTTTCCAGACGTCGGAATAAAGGAGTATTGTTCAATGCACTTACAGTCCTACATGTCAGATGGCCATAATTTAGATCGTCACTCAGAATAACAATCTAATTATTTCATGACTAGAAGCGCCTCGCGGTTTCGATCGCGGTCAGTAGTTTCGGAGCCTATTCAATGCAAACAAACAAACAATCAAATCTTTCTTCTTTATAATATTAGTATCGTTTAGGGATCTCTAGAGAAATTCTGTAACTTACGTAATAAATCCCATCATACGAAAGAAGTTCTATCGATTGCAATGACAAAGCTTACGTATAAAATTTCAATATCCGTCTGAAACGAGGCTAGAGGTAGAGCTAGTCTAGGGGCGGTATTCTCATTTTCAATACGGGATGCATTGAGGGCGGGGGCAGGGGGGTCGTCTTGAATTTCACCTGTACACAATTGTAAATGTTTGTTTAGTAAAGTTAGGCTTTTATTATGTATAGTTGTGTTGCGGACAGCGTGAGACGAATAATGTTAGCGTATGATAGTAAAAGTTCAGACAACTCGTTTGGTGGCTCGTTGCTCTTTTTAGCTTTCTGATGATAGAGACAGAAGATCTTGCCCCAGGAAACCAACCCTGAGTCCGCCCCTTGCTTTCAGTCAACGAAATTGCATCTAATTCCCAACCAATCTCTCAGCTCCTTTGAGCAAGAATAAAGAAGATGAATAATGAGCCAATATTCAAGATAATGGAAATGGGTAGTTCTTATTTTGTTTGCAGCTCATACTTTAAGACGTGTGTTTTAGTATCCTTTTATAAAAGCCATACAACAATAAATGTGTTTGTTGAATGTTATATTCTTTCTGACAAGCTTTTCAAAAATACGTATTCGGTACTGGAAACTGCCCATGGAGCCCAATCACCTAACCTACAGTTATTGTGTCACAATGTGTTCGTGGTGGAATATGGCCTCACGAAAGTGAGGGGAATCACGTACTTCAGCAGTGGGTGGATAGGGGTTGATGATGATGATGATGATGATGATGATGATGATGATGGTGATGTTAAAGTCATATCTGTAGAACTACAACACAAGTTGAAGAGCTGTTAAAACATGATTATTAAAATAAAGTATGGTAATACTTTCCTATAAATCCATTTTAAGTACAGTTCCGTATTCCCAAAAAAATATGAAGGAACCTTTTGGATAGGAAGGTTTATTTATAGCTGGGCCGCCCTAAGGTTAAATGCAAGATACTTTGTGAAAACGTGATTTTCGTTTAGGAATTAACATTTTCCGACGCCAATTTTCCTCCTGGCTGAAAATGGTTAAAGGAATACAATGGAAGTTAAATTTGAAATTTCTTTCAGAAAAGGATTTTAGTACTTAGTACAAGGCCGCCTGCTTTTCAGAAATGGCTTCTTAGCCATAATGTTGCAGGTTTTAATTTGATGTCTTTTCTAGGTATTGGTACCTGAATTCCGAGAACGCTTCATTTGTGACTTTCAACAGTTTTATCCCATTCACGAAATCTCACAACTCTGTCCATTAATGAACGACATACACAAGTGCAGACTGTACTGTAAACATGCAGTCGCCGCACCTATATATCATCCTAAACAGGAAACCTAACAGTGTTGCAGTCGAGTGCAAATTCGAAGTATGCGCGTAAAGTATTACCGACATCCGCGGGGTGTATTACAGTGACGCTCGATAGTGAGGCACTAGTATGATGGGTGGGACTTAGAAGATAGTTCGCCTTTGCCACCCAAGTTGTTGGGTTTGTTCGGTTGTTCTGGCATTAATCTTAGTTTACTTCGCTTTACGTGAGAATTGTTTAGCTAAAGCTATCGCTGACTTTGTTAATACATTTTTGTCTCTATTGCGTTTTCATTCCAGTGAGTACCTCAGAATAGGTTGTTAACTCGTAATAGTTATCGAATGATTTTAGAATACTACACCATTTCATACAATTGTCCATGCTCCCCTGTTTAAAACTCTCCATAGGTAGAGCTCTAACCCGCTGACATAGAATTGCAAAATACAATGTTTTTGCACATCATAGTGGAGTATACATGTATTATAGAGTAAATAAATCTCCCTTGTTATTTGCTTAGGGTCGTCAATAAGCCTGCATGGACGTTTGTATAAAAATCAACGTAAGCTCGTCTGGCAAATACGCCTTTGCTCGCGTTATTGCATGCATGCAAATACAAATAATTCAATGGTAGGTAGTGGAACATTTTTTGATTAATATTTTTTATACCAGTTATTGGTACTTTGAGCGAAATATAGGGTAAGCCCGCTAAGACCGCGAGGGTGTTCCGGCAACGGTCATTGAAAGTCAGCCCTATTCTAGACTGAGCATATTTACCATCTCCGATCAACCAAAGTAAGATATTGGATAGTCAGACGCTAGACTATCAAGTATAAAAAACTTACCCTACAAGTTAAAAATACACTGAGTTATTTATTTCCCTTCCGAAATATAACAACAAGGAAGAGGCTTACACTGTTATTTATTCTGTGGTGCAACGCCGAATCCGTACAAAGGTAATTCTAAAATCTACATCTAAACATTTGTTTCAGTTGGTTTACACGTCGGCTTTCACAAAGTAACCTGTGGGTCACTGACTCCGCTGTTATTACAAGATGGGTAACAGTTACTGGGCACCTTGATAGACTCCGACGCCTATTAGAGTTGGTGTTGCCATCAGTTTTACTTTCTTCGGACATTGGCCACATTACGGTCTTACGCCCGAAATTAATATTGTATCTCCTATCCAAGATTGAAATCGATCTTGATTTGCTGCCTATCGTTCGATCGATATCCAATCTGCGTGCTTTTATAAAACAATCCACGGATCGGTTACTGGCACGTTTTACCCTAAAAATGGATTGTGACATCAATCCCAGATAGCAAAATTTGGATTAGGATTGATTATTAATTTCGGCCGTTAGGCAGTTTCAAGAAGGAAGATTATTGATAGCGCTCAGTTTTACTTGGGCCTATTCGTGCTTGGGCTCCGGTCGACTCTGGGCGACCGATCCTTTAATATGATCCTTTAATATGACCGGTCGAATACCGATGGACCTTTCTGAGGTCTCTTTTATTTACATATAATATATTCTCGATATTAAAGGTGCCTGAGGGAGGCATCCATGGCTTGATCTACGGTAGTATTTAAAAATATAAGTATGGTCAGGATAGCTGTTTTGTATTTGTATCCGTCGTATTACTAGAAAGATTGGAGTAAGATAACTAGGCAATTAGTTTCAGAACAAAGACTAAATAATTATAGTTGCACTGCAATCAGTTTAGTCTTATTTTATTGTGGTAGACGTAATTTTCAAAAAGTTTACCCTCCTTTTCAGAGTAAGTAGCATGTTTTAAGTCTAATTCACGATTTTTAAAAATATCAACGATAAGACGGCCCCTTTTTTTCTCCTTATTGTATTTGAGGTGTACGTACAATAAAGAGTTTTCTATTCTATTCTAGAATAGGAAAAATGAAGGACAAAATTCTATACGTAGTTGATAACTACGTATAGAATTTTGTCTTTCATTTTTTTACTTTAAGTATATTACTCGTAAATCTGGCAGAGTCTCAGTTTCCTTAGAGATGTGATGGAATCCCTACTTTCACGAAAACATGCGTAGGTACGTATAATGTTTACGCCGTACATGCATTCCTAGGAAGTAGCGGTTGATCTGTGAGTTACAATTCTCTAAACTAAAAATCACAGTATCACAGAGATTTCGCCATCAAATTATAGAACGAAGAGTAATAACCAATGTAGTTTGCTGTTATTCCCTATCATATTTCAGGTCTGCTCGTTGATACTATTAAATTATACTGTTATTGAAACTAGACCAAAACAATAACCTAATTGAACTACGAAACCGAATTTAGTACCTACTTACCTACGCTCGTAGGTAAAAATAGAGACATGCAAGATCTTCCACTCATTCCCTTGAGCAGGTATATCCAATTATCCATACCGATAAAAACAGAAGCGCACTGGAGAGAGGTGAAAAAATACTTACTCAACTTTTAAGACGCCTCTCAAACATTATTTCCGTCGCAGAGAAGCAAAATCACATTGTGCGACGATGTATAATATGCAAAACCTTAACGCGTGCGTGTGTGAATCTCCCATATGGGAGCTATTTAATTTTTCAACCGAATTATTTCTTAAAGTGAAAAAGTATTCAGACGTTATGCAAAAGTAAACTAATACGTAACAGCGCAAGAAAACTTACGGCATATTTAGAATTACGTTGTAGGTAGGTATTCTCTGGTTTTGCAAATTCTTTTCAGACCTTTTTAACATAAAGAAGTTGATAATAAACACGCTTCGCTTGTGTAGCATTCAATAATGATTCAGTGGACTGTAAGTACGTACATGCTGAATTTCAATTATAAAATTATTGTCGATACCAAAAGCCTGTAAGAGTTAAATACTCACGGGCAGCCTTGCAGATACTTCCTCACAGGATTATTGGCTACCAATTTTACTTATCAAGTTCGCGTAATTTACCTAAAACATCGGATTAATTAAATGTAAATGAGCAGTGACCCGGTACATTCGGGACCGAGCGCTAATTAGTTTTGTTTAGAATTGGATACTGGTTGGCACCAGGGTACCGTCCGTCAGGTTAGGGAACTTAGTCCAGTCACGTTCCGTTCTTGTGATTGTTACGTTTTCGGTAATGGCCCACATGTGGCACGAAAACTTGGAAATATCTGGAATCAATTACGTTACACTACCCGTTACTTCGTTGCCCATAGTATTTTTAGTAGGTACAGATACTAGGGAATACAGTTTTCCACCATCGCCCGGTGGTCTAGTTTCTTATTTTGTACTATAAATAATAGGTACTATTCGAAAACGCAGTGCAATTATAAAATTCACTTCAGGCTATTTAGAATGGTTATACAATACAGTGCTACTTCTGCTCACGTTTTGTGAATTCTAAGTTGAACTGAACACAAGGTTTTATGACGCACTCACGTATCTGAATACGTTTCGTGCGAAATCTCTGAAGTTCGCAAATGCGTGCCTTATTTACGTAGCCTAGTCTGCATCCTGCCTAATCTTGCCAAGTTTTAACATATTATTATGAGAAGTTATCTTAAGTTTATTTTCGGCATATAATCTAGACGGAGTTTAAGTTAGACGCTAACATTACTTTGCGACATAGCGTTGCTAAGTTTAGGTATGAAACTAAAATTATGTATATGCTGAACTTTTAGAGCACTGTAAAATCTTGAAAAAAAATATGAGATATCGTACCTATTTGCCTCTATTAAATTTCACGCATGTAGCAGACGAAAAACGGTCGGCCTCGGACAGAGAATTGGTAAAAATGCCTGTAATATGAAATTTCTAGTGCCTTTTTGTGACTAAAATAATGATTTGGATGTCATATTTTTCAGTAAGCTCGATCTCTGTCTCAAAATACGATGCAATAGCAATAATATCTATACCTGTGGGTCGATAGTAAGTAACTTTGTCTTCGATTGATTGCAATCGAAGTTCATTAGGTACATGAGCCAACTGCGAAGCGTGAGGTTTCGAGTTCGATCCCTACGTAATGCAAGTACTTATTTGTTGTGAACTAAACATTTTTTGCTCTGAGGCTGAGTTTTTGCTCCAAAAAGACCCAATTCAATTCTCAGAAAATCTCAGATCCTTGACATGATAGCTGTTGTTTTTGAAAGTTGTCGTTTTCGGAAGTTGTCGTATACGGAATTTGTCGTTTTCGGAAGTTGTCATTGTCACCCTGCGGAGCATGTTCCGACTATATTTTTGATCTTAATTTGACAATTTTTTTCTTTTAAGTGTAGCATTAAGGGTCCCTCCTGAACTCGTACAAACGCATTATCCGTTCTTACAGGCTGTAGCCGCACGAAGCAATGGATCCAGAACTGCCCAAGTTTTGTTTGCAAACGTCCGGGGCGGATTATCTGTGTAAGCGGATAAAGCTCGCTCCGAAGTACTCCGAACCCAAGATTGTGTAATTCCCTTTCGTTTTTCTGAAAGTTTAGGAATTAAAGCTTAAACGCTGGCTTGGTTTGCGGAACTACATTATTAAGCACTTACTTAACAGTGTTTTAGCCTGGGAAAAATTGATAAAATAGACGGACCTACAGTGTATAATATCCTACCCTACAATGCGAGTATCAATGTTTGTTTCCTACAACCGAAATAGCTGAACTAACTTTTATAAAAATATACTAAATTTATACGCGTTACAAATGGTACCTACTTATTATTCCCTAAATCCACCCCAAATCGGTACCCTAGGTTTTTTTGTGTATAGTAACTTGGTAAGTTACTACACACAGTAGGTACCATGCAAATAAACCTGTAGAGTCGAGTTTCCTGGGTAGAATCGGACCGCGATGAGAACTGGCTGTGGTGCGAAACGCCCCATTACCCTGAACTGCGAGGGCCGCTAGTATATTTTCTCATGCATTTAGTATACGACGATATCGTCCCCTACCATAGGACAAAATCAAACGGTAACCAATAAAAAAACCAAATGGTTCTACTATTTCAAGTAGGTAACACAACACTCTATTAATATTTAAAACCCTATCAAAACTCACAATGACCTCATTACAGCCGTCGAAAAGAATCTATTAACATCTACCCTCATTCCCACTACCCTAGTGAAAATACAAAAAGTTATAAAGAATGCAGAGTTCGATTTATCGAACAATAAGTGCGATCCAATTTGAAGTTGTATTGTTTACTGTGGGGGGAAGTTTCAGCCCCTGTTTAATAGAGTCCTTGAAGTGGGATGATTGACGGGTGGCGACGGTCGCGTGCCCGGTTAATGCAAGTGAGTTAAAGCTGGTAACTTTATAGATTATGTTAAATTGTTAAAAATGGGTCCATTTCGCGCACAAACTAATATCAATACAATATAATAATTATAACTTTGACATATTCGACGTTAGACCCGTTTTAACTAGTTAATTAAGTATGTTTTCTGTTCCCGAAAGTACTTATAGACTTACTAGCTGTGTCCCGCGGTTTTACCCGCGTTGACTGTTATCCCGTAGGAACCGTCAATTGCGGGATTATTCCTTGTAACATCAGCTATGTGTTAGTTGAAGTCCCGTCAAAATCGGCCTAGCCGTTTCGGAGTTTAGCCGGAACATAAAGATAGACAGCTACTTAGTCATAAAAACTTATAATTTAGGTATTGGTATCGTATAGGCATTTTTATTTTATTTATTCTAGTCATCTGTAGAATGTTTCATAATTATCATCAGTATTCTTTTTGGAAACGAGATATTTACTATGTAAGTAAGTATATACTTACCTATTCACTTTGTTTTGATTCCTGATATTTCAGCACCGTTGCCGGCGACTTTATCACGTGAATACACTGAATACTGATGTTCCTAATTTTCCTTCATAACTAATTCATCAAAGAAAAATTCTTAATAACATTTCACCGCCCTAGACTCGTCGTAACGTCGCATCAGAAAGATTACAACAGCTAGGTACAATTAGCAAAGCAGGCGCGTTTTGCAACGCTGCATTTTTGACTTGTTCAAACTCCATGCACTATGTGCCCACATAGTATTTGCATACAGAGCATCCTTTGCCGCGTGCAAGCTGGCGCGAAACCCTCTCGTGTAAACACAGCCTAACTATTGTTCTGGCTTTTCAATAGTTCCATTGTGGACGACACGCCATGATGGCTAGGTATGGGCATCAGCGCAAGGATACGTTTTCCGTAATTGTCCGAAAAGTTATATGAAAAAATAGTTAGGTAAGTAAGCTGACCTATTCAAAAAATACTTGCACCCATTTTTTAACCGTAAAATTATAAATGAAACCGATAAAAACAAGTACCTATTTAATTGTTTTATTATGACCGATCATTTGGCAGCAATTAAACCGAAAAGGTAATACGCAACAAAAGATAGTTTGCGGTTGTCGTGTGGTGTAAATTAGGCAAGTATGAACGTTCATACTTGCCTAATTTACTTTTTTAATACTTAATACTTTACTTGTTTAATACCCACACGACAACCGCAAACTATATTTTTGTTGCGTATTATTATGTATTAAGCCACTTGCTGTTGATTTTATAATAATAGACCGACCACTAATAATAATTATCGTTCAAAGTAAAATTTTTGGCACCAACATTTCTCAGACTATTCCAAACTTTTACGGATAGCGTCCCATCACTAGACTAAAAGCCCAATGGTGCGACTCGAAATGCATAGTAGTCCAAAACCATTGTGTGCTGGCAATTTGTTCTGTCAATCGAAGGGCTGCCGAATCTTAGAGATTGGGGAGTTAGGGGATCTATCAAACTAGAGTAGAGCTATTAATGGAACACCTGACAAAAAGGGGGTAGTTATACAAAACTTTATGTGCTACTTAAGGGACCTGGCTTATGTGTGAACTTTAGGTGTAGTTACGAGTATGAGTGTATTCGTAGGTTAGCTTTAACATGTTTTTCGAGTAATGGTAGTGTTTGAACCGAAGAGCTGGAAAACAGGAGGCTCAAAGGGATAATGAGAGAGACACATAGTTGACAATAAATCGCTAATGTGCTTATAGTGTGCTCGGAGACTATAATGGTCCCTTAAGTTCGTTGGCAGTACTCTTAAGGTATAGAAACAAGTGAGAGGTGTGCGGGGAGACCAAATGGCGCTCGTTCTTTACTCTACAAAGACGACGTTGAGATTTTCTTTCTGTCAACGATATGAACAACGAACATAGATATTCCTATATACCGACACATAGTTATTGATATATAAGCCGCTGGCGCATTCAGGTAGCTATGTACCTTATTTTTTATACACCAGTTATCAAAGCGTGCAGGTCATTTAGCAGATGGTAAACCACAGTGGCCCCTAACAATAGCAAACCATCGAATTAGCTGCAATTTTCAAACTACCTTGAACTTTTACGAAAATTTTGCAACCGCACTAAATATAATAAATGTTTCAGAACACAGGTAATGGGGGATTGTAAAAGCAGTAAATGTCTGAAAGACTTGCAGCGTTGTTCTCTAAACTAAATAACTTTACTTTCGTGGCCTACACTTGTGTAATACCCAATAAAAGCAAGCAAAATGTAGTTGTCGTTACTTAAGCTGTACCTATTGAGTAAGCGATAGCGGAGAGGAGAGAAATAAAAACGCATGGAATCATCTTGTCTCATTTTCAATTGGAGCGAGCGTGATCCTTACCATAAAACAAATGATTTGCTAAGTCTATTGATAGATCATTTGCTTCTATTAAAATATGTGTTCATTTAGTTGTCACCTGTCATATTGTTTGACTCTTTTTAGACTAGATTTATGTAAAATAAAGCAACTGGCCATCTCTAATTTCAAACTGTCGCTCTGTCTATAATACAGATAATGAGACCAATCTGCTTCTTAGCATACTTGTAGTACATACATGCAGTCTACCTACGCTTCATTTATCGACGGCCACTCACACTGCAAACCGCTATCGTCTATGAACATAATCACACCCTTAACTACCTCTACCACCCAACACACAACCTGCCACCAACACCACTTTACAACC
This sequence comes from Hylaea fasciaria, assembly GCA_905147375.1. NCBI lineage: Eukaryota > Metazoa > Arthropoda > Insecta > Lepidoptera > Geometridae > Hylaea > Hylaea fasciaria. Next base: position 8,712,201 of record LR990201.1, read on the forward strand.
ACATGTTTATTGCCACAGGAATAGCACGGGAGTGTAAAAATGATTCGTTTCACTTGAAGATTCGCCACGCCCTCCTACTTCGTGTAGTGGAAATACTTTTTAAAGTATTTTGAATATTTTTCTCTGAAACATGCTTCTTGTTATCGCCGCTTTAGATCTTAAACTCCCTCAAATGTATTAACAATTTAATTGGTGCGTCCAAAAGTTGAAAACGGTACTTCTGCGAAGTGATTGTCACTTGCGCTTTTGAATGGTTTCATCAAATAATCGTCTGGTGGGACTAATTAGGACAATTGGTAGGACATCACGCGCGTCCGTCACGCTTACAATTCGCTTGAGAACTACGTTGGTGCAGTTAAACTTTGACCGCGGTCAATTCGGATGACTTTGTGACGTCATACAGACTTACCGGCGCAAAGCGGCGGCTCATTGACTTGTTTATCTTCAAAAATTATGGGAGTTTAAAGATTGATAAAAAAAAGTAGAATGCTTTGTTTACAGTTTTAGAGTTTAATGACAAATTGTTTTCGATCAATTGATAAATGAATGAATGAAGCTGTTCAATTGAAGTTTCAACGATATCTTTCACTGATTGAAGATTTTATATGCTAGTAATTAGCGAAAAGAGCGCGCGCAAAACTATACAAGCCAAGTATTTTTTCTTGCATAAATTACGTTTATAAAGCCGTAAATATTGTATATGAACATGTTTTACTAAGATACGAATGGATGATCTAGAAGCTGTATTGTCAGACTGTGTCACACAGCAGGGCAAGAATTTATAATTACAAACTTATTAATATGATGCCATACATTCATAAAAAGTAAAGCTTTATCATCCTACTAATATTATAAACGCGAAAGTTTGTAAGTATGGATGGATGTTTGTTACTCTTTCACGCAAAAACTACTGAATGGATTTTAATGAAACTTTACAATAATATAGCTTATACATCAGAATAACACATAGGCTACAATTCATAAAAATATATCGTATATTATCCAAACGCGGGTGAAACCGCGGGGCGCAGCTAGTGTAAGTTTAAAATATAAATACGAACCCTTATTAGGTACTCTTAGCTATAATATACAATGACAATAGACGTTTCTATGAAATGCGCTTTCTTCAGTTGTAATTAGAGAAACGTTAGGCAAGATTACTTTAGTTATTTATCATTGTGTCAAGTGTTTTTATTTTATTTGATCTGGTAGCTCTCTATTCATACTGGCCGGGCAAAACAAACATTGACTGGTTTATCCGGTAACATGACGACGCGACCCTATTTTATGTTGTTGCCAATTCCAAATCCTCGCATAGATGAATAATTGGAAGTATAGGAAGACACAGTGCGGTTAGCCCCAACGTAATAAAGTGTAGGAAACTAAAAATAAAAAATTTTTAACTGTTTTTGTAGAATTACGGGTATAGGTAATTAGGTGTACATAATTTTTTTATGGTTTTGTTTTTTTAAGAATCAAATACGACTACATAAAAATCCTGAGTTTTATAATGTACCTACCTACTCACAAAGGAAAACCCCAAATTCGATACGCCAGTGTTTCATGCTAGTTTTATAATATTTATGGTATAATTATAATTAAATTGAAGAAATGTATAAAATTATGTGGATAATTATTTTATGAATATTTCATTCCTTACAGGTAAAATTTGTCTGGTATAGAGATCGCTTAAAGCGATAGGATTGTTATTTCTGTTTTTATACATTTAAGTGTCAATAAAGAGTTATCCATTCTGCTTATTATTCTTATTTTTGCTTGCAACAGCTCGCATCACTATCTTCTTTTTTCGTATATCAACGTCCAACATTAGGGTGGGTACACAATTGCACATGACGGCCGCAAGGGGTGGAAGGAGGGTGTTTATGTGCACCGCATTTGTTCATCCGACCTTTGGGTAGATAATTGAAATTATAATGATAGCTTTTGAAGCGTAAATGAGGTTCAGTGATGATGTTGATCGAATATTTTAACGGTTCGCGTTTAATCATTATTGTGGAGATGGTATACGGGGCTGTATTTATAAAATTCGATTGGATATTTTTTTACGTTTCGACTTCGCTGGATTAGTGCATTAGCTAAGTGTCAAGTTATTATTTCCACAGAATAGTCATAGTAATGTTCACTTTTGTTTGATTGTTGATTAGGGTCTTCTGATGGTACTTAAGTGATACGCGTACCCAACGTTTGGAATAACATTAGAGTGTGGTAGTTTCTCGGATTGATACCTAGGTAGTTACTTATTATAATTTGACTAATTAATTATTAGTAATTATCTCTATGTCGTATGTATGGAAATAGATAAAATATAATAGGTAATAAGTGCATCAGTATGAGATAAAAGCAGTTAAATGACTAATAATAGAACAAAACAGCAGTAAATTACGTATAATAATTTCATTGCAAAATATCATAGTCGTAAAATTATTGTTTATGTGATTGCTAACTGATTGAAGTGAAATACATTATGTAGGTAGGTAATCAATTTATGTTAACTGAAGTTAAAACAGAAAATAATATGTTCTATTAAAAATAAAATTGTATCTACATAAATATGTAATTTAATAATGGAGCTGTAATAATGCTGTATTTAATTTCTTACCTCAGAAATTACGTTCGACAAGCATAAACAGTAAAGACCTACTCGGAAATAACACAAATCCAAATAAATTTATTTCACATAATACACTTATAATAAAAAAAACAATAACGAAACAAAAAAAGGATTACCCCACAATCGAATCGAAATAATTAAGGACGTAAAGCGAAACAAAAAGTATAATGATCTGTCAAATTCACGTAAAATTTAAAGATTCGTTCGAAGTTAGTTCGCGCGGGGATCGCGAGGGAGGAACGCGCGCTCCCCATGGACCGCGGGACAACTATGCGGGACGGGATGGTAGACGGGAAGTCGGGAATGGAGGGAAAAATGTTCGTTCTTTTTTCAAAAACACAAAAGATCGAATTGTTTTATTTTTAATTTCAAAAGTGGTAACGTTGGTAGGTTTACGGGTGTAGTAAAATGGTTTATGGTTACATGCTAGTGGAAGTTTATGGTGCGGTAACCCACAACACAACCTATACTGTAGTTAGGATCCATTTCAAAATAATAAGGCAAACGTGATGGTACTTTTTAGTAGGTACGGTAATATGCAAAAGTTCGGTAGGTATTGAACCTAACTATGATACACGTCACGAAAAATAGAGTAGAATTTATTTTATTAAAAAAAACATACAGCCGAATTGAGTACCTCCTCCTTTTTGGAAGTCGGTTAAAACAGAGTCCAGCGTTCCAGATCTGTTGAAGTGCTGAACAAAATTATAAGAATGTTAACAATCAATGTACGTAATGATAATGCTAGTTTTTAGTTTTTAATCACAAATTCTCATAAGCGCTAACTGAAAAATAATTTACTTGAAGTTAGCGTAAATATGGAATCCAATTTCAAAGTAAAAGAAATCCAGCTTGAAGTTACTGTCATCTCTTCAAAAGCGCGTAAACTTTTACATTACAACTTTACTGCTCTACCAGCCGACTAAAACAGTGCTCTAACCAGATGAATTTGCGTATCTTCTCGGTGCCCCGCTAGATGGCGCCGTTCTCAAAACTTTAGTTGAATGACACTACCACAGAAGATTTATGTAGAGGTAATACCATAACAGTAACTATACTGTAATTCAAGTCTTTGTAGTAAATGTTGCGGTGGAAAACGTTACAACACTCGCTGATAAATTAATTATGACCGTTATTTCAAAATAATTCCGTGCTATATTTGCATTGACCCGTATCGAGCTCCTAATCTGGGTCCTAATTATTTTATCGCTTGCACTATTTATTTCAGTAAACTATAGTAGCCTAGCGATAGCAAAACTCTACAAAATGTCATAACTTTACGAGTGCGATACCACAAAGTACCTTATTATAAATCTGTACCGATACGCTACAAAGGTAAATTATTGAACAACGTCATTTTAATTTTTTCGTTATAATTTCTACTAGAGTACCTACCTACATAGTTTCTTTAATTCACTATATTTTATGTATAATTATACTCAAAATATCGACATTCAGCCTCCAGCTACAATAATTTAAAGTACCTACCCAAATTTAAGGTTTTGTGAGACACATCGAGCTTTCCTTAATTTTCCATTTCGAAATTTTACAATATCATTAAGTACAATCATGTTGTAAGGACATGTCCTTTTCTCTTTGTCCCTCGGGAACAAAGCGGGTTTAATTTAGGATGACAATGAGAACAGCCACGCGTGTGTAAATTGATCTTTTAATAATAATTAGGCCATGGGGCTTTTTAACAGAATGACTTCTTCACAAGCGTTTATTCGACTGTTGTAAGTACTTAAATGTACCTCCTGTGGATCGCCATTTACGCACTTTATTTGAGAGTAGATAATTATAAACCAAAGCTTCATGCCCTTTGCCATACCTACCCACTTGCGTCTTTTATATTGTGTCATTTAGGTACATACTGAGACAATTAGATTTTTAATTGTTATCTTTCCCGATTGCTATCACCGTATATTTTCAGTAGGTACCTAATCAGTGGTATTAGTATTTATTTACAGTGTAAATTTTGAGCAAGTTGAAAAATAAACTGTATGTAATAACATCTTCGCTTCATGTTTTTAGTAGCTTTAGGCCAAATGTCAAATTGAAAACGAATGTGTTTCGGCGTGAAACATAGAGGAAATAAATACTTTGGCGTAATATGTTTCTGGTTTCGGTGGTCTAGGAGTAACTAGTTGTGCAGTTGAGTTATCAGGTTCCGATGACGATACCATATTGTGATAGCAGCTGATGTAACAATAGAGTCTGAAGGTATACATCAGCAGCTGATGCAGAGGCAGCTGCTGCCTTCAGTGACTAACCCCCGGTTTCTAGAACGTTTGTTAGCGTTGACAGTAGATTAAAACTATCGTTGCCTCTATCTGACTATAAACAAATGACAAGGATGGCAATATAATTAATCTGTTGTCAACGTTGACTGACGTTTCAGAAACTGGGGGTTACAGTAATAGACGGTGTTTGCGTTCATTTTGATCAGCTTAATAAATAATGATAATAATAATTCACTCTGTAACTGTCCCACTGCTGGGCAAAGGCCTCCCCTCACTTTCGTGAGGAGGATTAGGCCATAATCCACCTCGAGGCCTAGTCCGGGTTGTTGATCAGCTTGATGTAACAGAATACCTAGATATTTTGTAAAGCTTATCTATGTTCAGATCCGGATCGTGTGACTTTCTAGTTCCGGATGTTATCTTACGGATGTGCCTAGCTACAAAGTACTAGATACTAAACTATTGAGACACACGACTCTTTACGAACAACTATTTCTATGCGTAAATATTATATGTAAAGTACCAGCCGCTTGAATTACCTACGTTTTCAAATTATTATTGTAGTATGAAAATAAAGCTATGGAAATTTGCCAGAATTCTGAAGCAAAAAAACTGTTAGGAAACAAAGGAAACTAAAAACGTTGACAAGTACAAAGCACTCAAACACAAAGATAGACATAAGATTTGTTTATTCGCATAAAGCAATTATTCATTAAAACAAAGAAGACCATTGCGCTTATTCTTAAAATAATTAGTATTCGTTTTTGCGTGGACGGAGAAATGGTAGAAAATTAAGCCAATCCAGGTACTTACCCAATAAAAATATAGACTTTTATGAATGTTTAGTATATTCAGTTCATAGTACAAACTTTTTTAATATTTCATAATAAAACTGAATAGAAATAAAATTATTAAATTATCAATAATAATATTAATTTAACTAAATACCTAAACTTAGACTTATCGCTTAAGTTTTTATTTTCATTGCGTTTGTATATTTTTGAGTTACCTACCATAAAAAATATATTATGAACTATTTCTAGATTTTAGCCACGTTTTTGTAGATCTGTAGACCATCTACGAGGACCATGAGTATAAAACAAATAACAATAATATTAGGTATATTATTGTTGGTAACCATCTACAGCTTTTGCGTTGTTCAGATTGCAATGCGATTTAATGAACGGCATATTGCCGGAAATAGGTAGGTGCATCATTATTTAGGTACGCGTTGATGATGTGTTATTTTCCGTTCTGTAAGAAAATGAGTAACTCTGTGACATTTATAATTATAGAGTGTTGGTCTTCTAGTGGTCATTCAGTGACACTGGGCTCGAAACCTCGACTCTGTACTACCTGTTTTTATTATGGTAGTACTGACTTAATTTAATTAGTGATGTGTGTTTTTCCAACGCACAGCTGCTTTGGACGGCACGCGACGGCGGTTGTTATCGATTGATAAGCAAGGGTCGTGTGCGTTCACAATAATGCTACTGTAAAATTAAACCCCGAGATAAGCGGAAACATTTTATCAATGGTTCTGTATGTACCAATTGATTTATTTTTAACTAAAAATTGCATCAAAGAAATACACTTAAATCTTACCCTACCTCACCAAGCCTCTACAGTACAGTTAGAGTAGTGTAGACCAGACATAGACCAGACCAAGGTGAACAATACAGTGAGAGGATAACAGTGTATCACTGCAAGTTCTATTTCGGTGCGGTCGAGGAACGATACGCGCATGAGCGTACTATCGAAGCCGGTGAAGCTAAGCTAGTCAGTTCGCTCGCACTACGAAGCGCGGCCGCGCGCCGCTCGCGACCGCCAAGGCAAACAATCGCGCATCGTAACCACCGCCGATTATCATAATATCCGAAAAGTGCTCGACAGTGTACCAAAAATGAGGCGCAACGTCAAAATACTGTTCCTCGTCGGCGCTGTGTGGATGTTATTCCTTTTCTACTACATGCAACCCGACTCCGTTCAGTCAAAGGTGAGTTCTATCGATTAGTTAGCCGTTGTTTATCAAGAATCAGCTGTTAGGGTAAGAATGACTGCAATGTGCGGACGGTGCACTGCGCATGACCGGAGCCTCTTGCTGTTGAGATAAAAAAAAAAGTTGCGGATGAAAATAAACATACTAGAATACAAGTGCAAAGAAAGTGCGTTAGTTTTAATTTTAGCCATTTGAGCGTGTTTCTTTATATTCCCCATGACACGAATCGAGACGGAAAATTAAAAACGCAAACGTGAGAAATTTACGGATTACAGAATAGGCTACCAGAAAAATCAGAATTTTCACATGATTTTTGTGTTGGGATACTTTCGATTGGTCCATGTTTTGATAAAGCGGTTTCTTTTTTAGCTGCTAAGTAAGTACTAAGTAAAGGTCAAGGCAGTAATGAACTAAATAGGTAGGTAAGTATACTGCGAAATACTTATCGCAAAAAAACATTAAACATGATAACAGCTTGATACATTTTCATCTAAATTCATAGCTCGCAAATGACATTTTGAATAACAAGTATTTATTATTTATGCGCTTCTTCGCTACAGGAAGGAAATATTGACCTTGTCGTTTATTACTGTAGGTAGGTAGGTAAAATAATATATAATTATTATTCTCTTAATTGCCCTATATTAACATTTAACAGAGTTCAGACATAATCGTCGTGAGCAGGTAATAATAGTGCGAAAGGCAAAGCGATGGAAATATTTGAATTTTACCAGCGTTTGGGTTATCCAAAAAATACTCATATGTAAAGGCAAAGGCTACATAAGTACTTAGGTATTTTAGAGATGTTGCAGCTCTATTACTATGTTTACTTACCTAATATTGTACCCGTATGTTAGATTTACACTAAACTCTAACAGACGAGGAGATCCGTAATGTCCACTCAGGTGAAAGATTTGGTTTTTTAAGTATTATAAAAGATCAATCCCTGTTTTAAAAAAACACCTTTTTTAATAACAAAAGCTTATTTCAAGTATGTAGCTTTTCTTCAAATAGTTAAGTCACGGTCAGTCAGGAAGTTAGTAGAGTCAAGTGTGGTAAGTGTTTCACTAAAACTTTTTGGGGAATTTTAGAGAGGACATTGTAATGAGGCGTTTTACCTACACTTACTTTTTTCCTTCAGCCGCCTTGTCATCGTTCATTTATGAGGTGCCAATTAACCAGACAGCCTCTTATCCAAATCAAGTCCGTCCGTTCCAATATCTGAAATGAAATTAAGAGAATATAAATGGCCACCGGCACTCGCTATACCTAATATCTTTGCCAATACACAAGTCAAGATACAAACAGAAGCTTTAATTAAAGAAACATGCAAATTTTGGTCCATCTCTTTTTTATCTTCCATAAATTAATACCCTTAGCTCTCATAAGTAATGTTTTGAAGGCTTTTATTTTATTTTCAATGTTTTTATTTATATGTAGATTGTACGTAGGTAATAAAATTAAAACCTTTTCAAATTCTTCAATATTACATTAAGTTTATTTAAATAAAAACGAATTATTTTAACTTTACTTACTTCTAACTAAACTTATACGCCCTATAAATGTAACAAAAAACGGTGTCCATGTGGTAGGTATGGTGCCAAGAATATACTCACTAACTATACTTATTACAGGCACTAAAACTATAATCTGATTAATTATACTTCTTTCTATCTATCTAAACATTTGTATCCATCATAATCAAAATGTTATATACAGCGCAATAAGTATTTTACATTGAAATTTAGCTCTGACATTTTCTTATCATTTGGTTCTATTCTATTCTGTTTCTTATCATTTGCTTCACTTCATTCGTTTGGAAAATACCTCGTTTTTTACAGTCTTCTATATTACTCCACACTGACTGGTAGGGTAACATCAAATCATATTATAGCTTCTTGGATAAGCGCCTCACCTCACATAATACCTATAGCTCCCAGCCCAAAGGTCGAGACAGAAAATCCTCTTTAGGAAGTACGCGGACTATGGTCCCATAAACCTCCAATTCCTATTATTACAAATATTTTCCCAACGTGGGAATGAAACCCCGCAATCTCACGCATACCAGCTCATCTTTACATTACGAAACGTACTCTGTAAACACATTATATTATTATACAAAGTGACTACTCGACTCTAATGGATTACGCATTGTTATTTTACTTAATTAATGGCCCACTTAGATCGTTTAATAATACGATTATTGCATCACTGATCTATACTAACGAAAGGTATGCATGGCCACTGTTGATGGTTAAATTATGCAACAGAGGTCGGAACTTGTTATCAATGTACACCCACTAATGATGCTAAAAGTTAACGGTTCTTGTAATAACATGCTATTTGATTGTAGCAATAATACGAGTGCATCCCGTATTATCATCAATCATATTTCCAACTAGCAATGTAAAATATAAATAGGTAAGCTGAAAAACAGGTTACTGTACAGTGCTGGATGCTTTACTGAAACTTCCTGGGAGTTTTGGAAAATATGCGAAGTGACACGCTTTTTGGGCTTGTATCATTTACCCACACTCGTGCACGTTGCCGAACACTCAATGACTAATATTCCGCCAATATTAACCAATATTACTCATTAAGACTAAAAGAAACACAAGTTAAAAAACCAACAACGTCTCACTATCGGATTGCCGCCAAAACTCCATCACTATAGTTGGTAAAAATGTCTCTGCTTCTTTTTATTATGAAGGTACTAATAGAATGTTCTACGCAAGTAAGTATGTACCTATGTATTATTTATTAAAAATAGGTCGGTCGTGATTTGAAATAAAAGTAGTCACGACTTAGTTCGGGTTTAGTATTGCAAAAGTATTGGGTAGGTACCTATTATCTAAAAGTTTCAAAATTATATTTAAGCATAATAAGTACCTATCAAATGTAATTTTAAATTCATGTATGTATATAATATATTTATAACATTTGGTAGGTATTTTGATTTATTTTTACAAAATGAAACCTGCATAAGAGAATATGAAAGTCAAAAACATAAAATTATTATATAAGCAATAGTGGCAATAGAATAAAATAACACAGATTTTGAATGCAAAATTTAGACAAGTACCCACCTACTTTCACACTTTAAAACGATAAAATCTTTATCTATCAGACACCTGGGTGTCAATTCTCGTAATTACACAAAAAGTTGAACGAAAGTTGACCGAAATGTGATTGGATTATGACTAGACTGAGAATTGGTATTCTGCTCCCATAAATTTAAAACTTCATCTCGGTATAATCAACTTACGATCTAGTTACAGTTAAGTCAACCCATTGTCTATGACATATAACTTCAACTCATTTTTGTTACTAGAATACCATTTTAGCGTTCGGTTACATTACGATATCATTTCGATCAAGCGAACGTTAAATGTCACTTTTCAAGTTACGAGAATACCATTTTTAGACTTTAATGAGATTATAAGTTGATCGGAACTAGATTTTGAACATATTAAATTACCAGAATTGCCCTACTGATCGAGCTTAATTTTATGAAATTTTTAGTAAGTATATTCAAATTTTATGGTAACTAAATGACTTGCACAAACAGACACGATTTAAGACGACATTAAAAAATGATTCCTTTCCAAATAAGCCTTTTACATTGTTGTAACGTCTTGTAAGTGCGTGTCGTCACGTAGCTGGAGCGTTTTGCGTACACTTGAGCGTAAAGTGTTTCGGTAATCATTGGATTTATTATGGGCTATCATCAGTCTGATAGACATACTAACAGTCTACACTGTATTTTTTCATAATATATCATTGTCTTAGTTTATATTTAACCCTGCATAACTTAACTTATTTTTAAGTTACGTTGTCGCACCATATTACTAAGTTCCAAAAGCGTTATGTATTTTGCCAATTACCGATCTAACTTATATAAATGTGAATCTGATCTCTTCAAGCACTTAGAGCGTGAAATGCTGCCACAAAGTATGTCAGTAGGCGTTTCCTGAAGATTTTTTATATCAGCCTTGCAATGTAACTCAACGCGGCACTCGCAGGAGGCTACTCAGAAAGAATTGTAACTACTTTTTAATTTTATTCTTCTTGTTGTTTTTTACTTCATTATTTTATTTTGTGGTAACCTAATCAATTATTCCAAAAAAACTACATCATATTATATTTACTATATACCATATAATTACAACGTCGAATTTTCAACGTAGTAATTATCTAGTAATATGGAAATGGGCACACTCATTATTTTATTAATTATTATTAAATACTAATTGGGCAAACTAATTATATTATTAATCATTATTAAATACTTCATCATCAACCTTAAACATTACAAATGAATTAATTGTAACCCAATAATTTAGAAGGGAATGTAGTCCAAATCGTGTAATAATTTTACAAATAGGTACATAGAAACATGAAATACAACTAGGTTATTACAATCTATATTATATTAGTGAAGTGGTTTTCATATACAGCTGCAACAAATCCATACTAATATTATAAATCTGAAAGTAACTCTGTTTATCTGTTTATCTGTATATCTGTTTGTCTGTTTGTTTGTTACCTTTTCACGGCTAAACGGCTGAACCGATTTCGATGAAATTTGGTATAGGGGTAGATTGGACCTATGAGACGGACATAGGCTATCTTTTGTCTCAAAAAACAATCTCGAAGGGGATGAAATAGGGGTTGAAAGTTTGTATGGGGAATCCATAATTCTTCAAGTTAGGGATCTGAAAATTCTTATTTAGGCTTTTGGTAAGAAATAAATAAATACGGGTTTCCGCCTTTTTGCTAAATCATCCCTAAAGGGGGAAAAGCAAGGGGGTTGAAATTATGAGGTATTCTTTAGATGCACCCCCAACGGACCACAATAAACGGCTGAACGGATCGTAATTTAAAGGGGGAGAGTGCGATGGGAGGAGAGGGGGAGAGTGCGGGGGAGGGGAGGGGGAGAGTGGGGGGAAAGGGGGAGAGTGGGGAAAAAGGGGAGAGTGGGGGAAAAAGGGGAGTAGATGGTAGAGTGGGGGGAAAGAGAGGGGAGCGCGGGGAGAAAGAGGGGAGAGTGGGGGAGAAAGAGGAGAGAGTGGGGGTAGAAAGAGGGGAGAGTGGGGTGATAAAGAGGGGAGAGTGGGGTGAGGAAGAGGGGAGAGTGGGGTGAGAAAGAGGGGAGAGTGGGGTGAGAAGGAGGGGAGAGTGGGGTGAGAAAGAGGGGAGAGTGGGGGGAGGCAGAGAGGAGAGTGGGGTGAGAAAGAGGGGAGAGTGGGGTGAGAAAGAGGGGAGGGTGGGGGGAGAAAGAGGGTAGAGTGGAGAGAAAGAGAGGGGAGAGCGGGGGGAGAAAGCGGGTAGAGTGGGAAGAAAGAGAGGGGAGAGCGGGGAGAAAGAAAGGACAGTGGGGGGAGAAAGAGGGCAGAGTGGGGAGAAAGAGGGAGGGGAGAGTGGGGAGAAAGAGGGAGGGGAGAGTGGGGGGAGAAAGAGGGTAGAGTGGAGAGAAAGAGGGAGGGGAGAGTGGGGGGAGAAAGAGGGGTGAGTGGGGTGAGAAAGAGAGTAGAGTGGGGAGAAAGAGAGGGGAAAGTGGAAGGAGAAAGAGGGAAGAGTGGGGGTAGAATGAGGGGAGAGTGGAGGGAAATAGGGGAGAGTGGGGGGAAATAGGGGAGAGTGGGGGGAGAAAGAGAGATTGAGTGCGAAATATATAGAAATAGAGGGAGAGGAAGTGAGCGAAGGAGGGAAAGGCAGAGATATAGACTGAGAGGGTGAGGGAAATAAATATAATGGATGAGATGGACAGGGAGAGAGAAGGCGAGAGATTGAGAGTGGAGAGGGATAATGATAGAAAGATAGGGAAAGATATAGAGATATAAGGAGAGGGAAAGAGATAGAGGTAGAGGAAGAGAGATAGAAGTAGCGAAAGAACGAGAAAGATAGAAAGAGGGCCAGAGAAGGAGAAAGATAGAGGAAAAGGGAGAGAGAAAGAGACAGATATATTCTTACCTAGCTGTTACCCACGACATGAATTGATTTTTTAAACAATTTACATTTTATATAAAAATGCGAACGAAGTTGCGGGTATCAGCTAGTTATTAATAAAAGCTTACCTACCTACAACAATATTATTTAGAGTAAAGATTGCAAGGTTCATAGTAGCGCCCTCGAGTCGATCGTTTAATTGTGGTATACACGCAATCAACACCTTCACTTTTGTATCATCTCCTTTTATTTTTCTTTGCAGTTTTATTCACTGCGGTTAATGACACAACAACAAATAAATACCTACGATTTTTAAAATATAAAATAATTTATCAAAAATTAATTTCACAATCTCTATACTACGTAACTGCACGAATAGTCACGACTTGAACTTCTTGCTATAATTAAGCCGTCTTTTAACTTTTATTAAAACTAAAACCATGTCTAGAATTTAATATTTTAATCAATCACCAATAAAGTTAAAAATTAAAGTATACTTAGTATTCGTAGGTATCGAAATCACACAACAGTTTGCTTACCATACTACTGACAAAAACTTGCGATGATAAAATACTACAAAACTATTTTAAATGATACAGATGTTGATTTAAGTATAAAGGCAGCACAATTACATTACAACGGCTCATACGTTTCAGCTACACCATATTATCTACTCTATTTATCTGTACAAATAACTTAACCAAATACGTAAACAGCGCTTTGCGGAAGGTGTTACCATAAATAGCTGTTGTATTACTGCAATAACAGTTAAGCTAGTTAAGTAACACTTCCGAACATCACTTTTCATTCTTCCTTACCACTTAAAAACAACGATAACTTTTTTTTCTTGTTTTTCATCTAAAATTACGCACTAAGGTTATTTGCCTGTTAAATAATTGACATTATAAAAATATAAAATTCTTGATGTACCAACACTACATTTAAATAACAATAAATTCAGCAATAGAAACAAAAGAACCTCCAACATTAAGGTCGAATTATTATTTTAACTACTTTATTGAATTAATTAAAAGTTGCAAGACTTCATTCTTCTACGATCTTTATCAATTGTCTACGATACCATATAAAATAAAGTAATGATAATTACTTTTATGATGTGGAAAAAACATGAAATTCTTTGGGTCATATTTTAACATGTAAGAGTGTTCTTAGATGGTCACAGAAACAATTTATGCTGGAGTTCGGGGATTGATTTTAGTACAATAAGGGGCACCTTATACACACACAACTTTTGATTTAGCTGAATGCGAAACTTCCCTATGGAGACCGGAATAATAAAGAGGAAACTTTCCTATTAATACTTTTTTATTAGATTTATGCTTCGCACAATTTTTACATTCAGCCAGAGTCATATTATTTGAGTTAGACCATTCGGTCACAAGCCCGAAGTGTCAAGCAAGTGACAAGACAAGCATCTAAAAGTTCAGTCCAAGATTCTTTGTTTCCCGTTTCGTAAGTTCGGTAAAGTGATCATCATCATCATCATCACCCGCCGTCATCATCACCGCCCAGTGCCCAGCACTCTTGTGAGCAGGAATGGAAGAATTTGATAAGAATTTAGGATATAGAAGTTCTTTAACTTTCGCGAATACGAAACATTAAGTAGCTAAAAACTTTTCGAAACGTGGAGGTATGTCAAAATCATATATTTTGATATTTGTTTGTGCGCGAATTAGACCCGTTTTTAGCTATTTAGGATATATAATTCTCCACGGGGGCTGGTTCAGATTGGTACGGATCATTTATAGGTACTACCTCAGAAATAACTCTCGGGCATGGGGGGTATCCTCGCGGTACTTACTTACGTAGGTACTCAAGTAGGTGCTAATGTGCTGCCTAGCCAGAAGTCACTAGGATGGAATGTTTAACTCGTGTCAGATCAATAGGACGTCTTTACCTCGCAACTTAGTATTCAAAGACAGCAAAGTTAACATGCGTCTTACTTTAATGTTAAGTTGCCTTTCATTAAACCGTGAGAACATGGATTTAAATAAATTAACTCTCACTTCTCTTTGGTTCAGTGCCAAAAGAGAGTGAAGTATACTTTTTGAACGTCATTCCAAAGAGGTCTGACATGCATGAAAAGTACACGTGTAATGATATTGAGTTACAGCTATTGACTATCATAATATCTGCACCTCACTTCTACATTTTGGTGCACTATTAAAAAGGTTGGAGCAAGACAAATCTATCCAAAAAGAGCGAGCAAGTTTATACAAAGAGGGTAGTTATAAAGAGGGTTGCCGAATCGATACCGCGGGATATCGTAAGGGGTACAATGTAAACAAAGTTGGAGAATAAAACAAACTTTTCCGGATTTTTCTCCAGTTAGAATTAGATTAACCTATTAACCAGTAAGTACCCATCAATATAGATTACTATGTTTTGTGATTATATTGCCCGATATGTTGCATTAAAATTCGTCATTTTCTAGAGTTTCGTAACCCCAAGATCTGATTCGTAAAAGAAGCGTAATAAAATTGGATCATTAACAATTCCGACATCCGCTTTTCATATAATCCTTAAACATAATTAACTTAAACATATTATCATACAAAACCAGATAAAGCCAATTTCTCCTCGTACGAGTATAATTATGTACACTCGTAGGTGTCACACAAGGTGCACAATTCGGCCCATTTTTTGGGGTTCTTCGCATACAATTTTACCTTCTATAAATTAAATCATTTTTTCTAAATACTTTTACTGTGTTTACTATTTCGGAGAAATAATATGAACTTATGAACTATATAGCGGAATTTGATCTGTTATCTATTACATTATCATTTTCTGCTCCCGATTTCATGCGATACCAGACGTTGACTTTTTATCTCTTTGGTAACTGTGTATAAAATTATGTAAATATGAATAATGATAAGCGATAACCTGAAGTTAACTTGGCCATTAGGTGAGATACTGCGACGTTTTAGTGTAGTGTAGGTTGAGAGGAATATTCGATGTATTCCTTATCATTTACGGAGAAGTGTAGATACGTGTGGATGTATGCAGAGTACTGCACAAATATACACGTCACTGCATGCTTGCATGATGATGACTTCTATAAGTGTAGCTTTGCTTCATATAAATTACAGTAGGTACAATGAAAAAAGGTGCCTAACATTAATTAAAGTGATCCGATTTGTAACCAAAAGTCGTTGACCGTCGGACACAATAACTGCAGCTATTCAATGTAGCGGTATTCGAGGAATCAAACGTGACAGAATGCTACAGGCAAATCGGTGGGAACTTCTTTTTTTAGGGTTCCAAAAGGTAAAATGGGACCCTATTATGGGCTCCGCTGTTCGTCCATCCGTCTGTCACCAGACTGCATCTCATGAACCGTGATGGTTCGACAATTTTTTCGTTTTATAGATGATCGTACTGAACCCTTTATGCGCAAGCCGGACTCGCACTTGGGCAGTTTTTTGTGCTAACAACTACCGAATGGTCATTTTTGTATCTGACGAATGACCGCTCAGTCATCATATTTAATATACTTAGTAAGCACCCACTGCACTTCCTATAACAATTACAGCGCAACTGTGATCATGTCTGTGATCAATGAAGTACAGAAAACCGAAAGTTCTGGAGGAAATTAAGAACATCTCATAATTCATTATGAAGAGGGCTGTGTCTCAGTTCTAGTATACGAGTATAATAAACAGAGAGGCCTGTGTCCTAAACTTAACTAAAAAAATCTAAGAAGAAGATAATATTAAAGAATAAGAAGTCAGTGTTGATAGAGATGAAAATGATGTTATTGTGATTTTCACTCACAGCAATCGGTCGAATAATAATCTTCAAACGGCTTAACTTGGAATGTACGGACATATTTTAGTATGCTGGGATTTTCAATGGAAGTGCGTATAGGGAGATTACATGATGATTGTATGCACAGAATTCGGAAAAGACGGTGAAAATGTGTACCTATTTGAAAGTAGTGAGTCAGAGGTATGCCAAATTTTAAACGTTCTAGTTGTAAACCTCCCAAAGGCCTAATTATAATGATGAATTGCAAAGCACCATTGAAATCTCTTTAGCCGAGTTTTAGGGAAGCTAATTTTTCGGAGAGTTTTTAATTACTTTCCAGTACATTAACATCCAGTATATTAAAATATATACGTGACTTTACCAACGGTTCCAAGTTTTTGCAATGGATTCAATTTCAGTGCGTAGTTGGAGGTATTACTGCTTACAAATAAAATAACTTCTTCTTCTCTTTTTTAATTAGCGAGGAAAAAGTAAGCTATAATCAATCCGTCGCGGATTTTCCGGATGGCTTGCGGAATTTTACAAATCCATGTTATTACTTATTTATTTATTGTTGTGAATATTCAAACCTTGCTCGCAACCACGGAATAAAGATCAGTGCTAATTAAATTCTTTCACGGTTACGGGCACGCTCGATTTTCCTCACTGACTTTGAGATTTTGTAATCAAAGGAAAGTGTTAACTAGTGCAAGCATGTTATATTGCAGGTATGGTTGAATTCTAATCTTCTGCGATAACATAGCCCGCCCTCAAAACTCTATACCAATATGAAAGTCAATTGTTTTTTTGAAAGTGTCTTGTCACGGTCTGTTTTCAATCAAGTTGGTCAAAATCAGTCATTCATTAGCAGTCTGACGGAGTAGCGCGTCATGTCGGCATGCCATCCGCACCTACTAACCCAATCAATGTCGTAATCTTAACTACTGTGGACTAATCTGTGTCGTCACGTACTAAGATCGTAAATCGATCGTCTCGATGCGTCTAACTTTTAAGGGATAATCGCTTCCTTAAACTATAAATAATTCTAATTACATGGACCTATTGTTGCTTAATTATTTAAGTATTATAGAAAATGACAGAACGAGGCGAATACCATCCTACTACCAGCACTATGGTGAAACTGGAGTACTTATATGCTAGATTTTCTCGAACCACATCGCATATAAGTAGAACCACATAATATAATAACGGTAGAACCACATAACACAATAACAGTAGAACCGCATGGCATAAATTATGTGTCAGAACTACAGTAAATTAGGTGCCTATATTGCGTAGAATAGTCACAGTTTAACTATTCCTGTAGTAAATCTCGATAAGCTACCTAGCTATTTGTACTGGAGGTTACCTAGCAAACTTAACGATTTCATAAGGATGCCATTTGCAACTGCCAACACGAGCGAAAGGACAAACTCGTCCTTTGACTAAATGCCACTTGACGAACCTAGAAACGAGAGGCGAACAGCTCACTTGCCGTGCAAACAACGTAATAAATAAACTAAGTTACTATGTAGAGATACAAACAAGTGGATAAAACAAAAAGGCAGAAATGCCAATCACACCAAAGTTATTGTCCTCACTTTTGATTTTGTCAAGTTAGTTTCACTTACTAACTTGACAAAATCAAAAAACAGAACGTTTGAGGGGGCTCGGGAAACAAGTGGACAAGGGTATTATAACAGAATTGGCAGCCAGCCAACCGACTACTGAGGACCGTCGAGAAATGGTAGCGCTTAGGTATAAAGGTGTTATAAGTTCCAAAGCAAAAATATATCAATTTGTTTGCGAGTCTGAAATACTCTGCAATATATTATAGACGAATCAAATCAGTCTTCATTATTGCCCGAATCTTTAATGGAACTAGTTATAGCTTTTATAAATCGGGTTCTTTGAAACTCATGTGAAAAGAGAAAATCCCAGGTTCCAGTATCATATGACAGTATCTACCAAAGACAAGTGAAGGAAGCTGTTATGAAGCATTTCGCACCACGGCTAGTTCGCAGCGCGGTGCAAATCGGGCCACTTTGTTTTTTAATTGAGTAATTGGCGCTACATTCACATTTTGCGTTGGTCTGTTAGCTCCACAACTTTATACGTACACATTAATTTTCACACAAAATGTTCATTGGGTGTGATTAAACTTAAGTAAAAAGAGGCTGTGGTGTCATTTCCATTGTGTCAGATTTACATGTTTTTCATGATATCTCATCCGTAACTGTGCGGGTCTGTTGGGACTGAGTATGTATATATTATACTTACTATAGTGTTT
The DNA here is from genome assembly GCA_905147375.1 of Hylaea fasciaria. Taxonomy (NCBI): domain Eukaryota; kingdom Metazoa; phylum Arthropoda; class Insecta; order Lepidoptera; family Geometridae; genus Hylaea; species Hylaea fasciaria. The sequence goes on from LR990201.1 coordinate 8,731,085, forward strand.
GATCTAAAGTTAGAATATACGAAAGGACTTGACAAGGGTTGTTTTAATTTAAGCGTACATCGCAACGTGGTGACAGGAGTAGAAACTGTCCTAGCCTACTTTTGATAATTTATCAACAAATCCCCACTAAGACTAGGCTCCAAGGACGCAAGCTTTATTGTGGAACTCGAGCGTTATTTAGGGTTCACGTGACGCGCATTAATCATTCATTAATGCCTTGGTTGTTAGCACATTACAATGTAGAACGGTATACTACTTTGTATACTTGTGGCCCATTTTGTATACTTTACAAATAACGAATGTTGGTCACGACTCACGATCGTATACTCGAGTTTCGAACGGTTGAATGACGAGTCGAGAAGTTCATCCTCGTGATAGCTTACGCCTTCAAATCAATTGAGCGCAAAACTTTATAGTTCCAAAGGATTTGGTAACCAGCAGAAAAATTCATGGTAAAATTTCAACTAAAATTCCAATTCAAGATTCCGTTTATATCAAAGCCAAGGTATCTAGGGCATCCAATATAATATTACTTCAGCTCCATGTGACATGGCAGCTTAAACGGCCGCTCGTATAGGAGATGCTTATTTAGATTTTATTCTATATTATTATGTAAAAATTGTTTTCGGAAAACGTTAACTTATCACAATATCTCGTAATATTGTCTTTCCGGCATTCGGTAGCAATTATTATCGAGCACATTCTTAACAAACTTCTGTGCGGCTGGTTTTGTTATTGCTACACGTGTTTGTTACACTCTGTATAATAAAATAAGCCGTTGGGTGACACTACTGGCCCTTTATTATCGTTATTATTGTTTACAAAAATAATGAACAATGTACAATGTGTTCTAACAATGCGAATCAGAGATCGTTGTATTGTCTCTGACAAGACTCGAATTAAATAGGCTTGTTTACAACATAGTGAAAGTACAAAAAATGGGCAATTGTTACCAAGATTGTTATGAGCAAGTACCAATTTTTAAGTTTTCGAGCTTTCGAGCAATTATTAGGTCGCTATGTAATATATTATATCCTATCTAATATATAATTCTATATAATTATGTCCAAAATCATATCGTATTAATATTATGAGATACGTAACGGCTGAACGGACTTTGATGGGAAGATTGGATCATCGTGGATCATAATATTGGGTTCTTTTCATCTGTCTGGGTGAAGCCATGGAGTGTAGCAGTTTAGTTTTTAAAATCTTTGCAGCAATCACAATAACGGCGTTTTACTTTGAACTCAAATGTTCTGTTTAATAAACAATATAAGTACGATTTAATGGCTAATTTTGTTGTGAATTTAAACCTTTAAAGTTACAATAATTTATCCGATGTACTAAATAACCTTATAACTTGCAATGACAGTGTTTCACAAAAGATAATTATGAAGAAACACTAGTGTCTAATAAACATTTAAAACAATCAACGTTAGTAAATAGAGCGCGTCAAACGAAAAGAAAAGGTGCATTATGCAACAACTAATTATTTAGATAAATCAATAGATCCGACACGACTCAGAGATCGAGATTCATCACAATTAGGGTTGCTACTAACCAGGAAAAAATATGCCAGGAACTGTGTGAATCTTAGTTTTCTATTGAAACTGGTAAAGTAGATTTGATATTTTGTAAACTGTCCCACTGCTGGGCATAGGCCTCCCCTCACTTTCGTGAGAAGGATTAGGCCATAATCCACCAAGGGGGCCTAGTCCGGGTTGGTGGATAACAGCCTCCGAAATAATTCTCGGGCGTGTTGGTTTCCTCACGATGTTTTCCTTCAACAAAAAGCGAGTGATAATTACGTACATAATAATTATGTTTAACAAGAAACACATTGGTACGTGCCCGCACAGGGATTTGAACTCACTACCTCCGTTTTCGAAGCCGGACGTTCTCCCACTAGGCTACCACCGCTTGCCAGTCTTAATATTAATCGATAAATGAAATGAAATGGATTAATATAAATTATTACTACGTGTCTTTGAAATTTTGTATCTAGGTACTAGGAATGTAATTTGTTAGTAATCGTTTTATTTTAATAGCTAATAATTATATCCACTGACAAATCTTTTCACGCTATTACACTTGCCAAAATTTTTAAACCGGTAATAAATTTGCATAATGATTACGTTCATGAGAGATGTGATACATTATTATACCGATGTATTACATCTCATGTTGTGATCGTCAAACCTATTAAAGATACTGCCAGGGTTATCCGAAATTCCGGTGCCAACGCACCAGGATGCTAACAGTTTCCGCATGAGCACGTGAAGCAAATCTATCCTGGCTTTGCCGAGTTCAGCTGTGGCAGCCCTAAAGCCGTACAAGCAGTTCAACAGAAAGCGACCACTGGAACCGATCGCTTGGACGTTTAATGACGCGCTCAATGAACCATCCTGTATAACCGCTACAGAGCGACCGCATATTGCACGCCGCATCGGATTGCGAAGTCAACTCGCCACTAAGCTAGCGAAGAGCATAAAATTGTAGAGTTGGTCAATTTCAAAACGCGATATTTCTGTCAGTTTACAAACTTATCTTGGTCAATTGCGGTTCTTAAGAGTACATCGCACGCTTAACCTAATTTATCGGTGGGAACATGAGCTCGCGCATTTTCTCTAGTATAGAGTTATATTTTACACACACATGCCTATTCCACATTCAATCGCAAGCCTATCCACCATGTCGCACACTTTCGATCATCACCAATTTACCCCACTATTCAACCGCTTCACTTTCCAAGTGACATTAAGAAAGTGCCACGATTGCCGGGGAATCTACTATCTACCCCATGCTGCGAGCAGTTTCACTACGATTGAAACCATGGAGTGAAACAATGGATTGTAACTAGTTTTGTTAAGCTTTTTATGGCACAGTTGCCGTTTAGGGCGTTACGGATTTTCTTCTCTGTGGCAATTTGATACCGTTACATCAAGGATGACTAGCTTCTATCATTTTATTTTTGTGTTTGGTCTAGATTCTTGTTTTTGAGAATTGGGTACTTTTGAGATTACATTCAAATCTGTTCTGGGGTCTTTATGTAAAAAGAAATCTCATAATGAAAACTAAAGTGAACTTGATTTGACATTTAAAACATACCTAATCAAAGCGTCAAATTAATATCAGCTTAATTTTCATTAGATCTACATCATACGGCTCGGAAGGGAAATTAGCTTGATGCTCAAAGTAAATACGTTTTTGAGGAATAAGAATGCATGCACTACCAAAAGAGAAAAAATCTGTTCCTAGTATTTTTTTAAACGTATCCCGACACTAGGATTGCTCCTGTATCGTGGGTACCACTTACAGACATACAATTTCACATGCACATCACACCCAGACCAGAAACAAAGATTTGTGGATCGCACAAATATTTAACCAGGCGGGAATCGAACCCGCGACACCAAACGCAGCAGTCCGATTGCTCAGCCACTACGCCAAACATGCCGTCAATGTATCAAGACGAATAATATAAAGACCAACATATTAGTTAGACTAATTGCTATACCTCAAGTGACACAGTCATGATCTAATCGCCTAATGAATCGAGGCCACATGCCATTACTGCCATATGGCACATATTGCCTAACATGAAAATAAGTCCGGTATGGATGGTCCAAAACTGACCCACATGGCCTAACTAAGCGGTACCGCTACCCACACAATATAGCATAATATCCTAATATATTCGTTTTGAAGAATACAAAATTTAAAACAGTATACTTATTATCAATGATTATCAAAATACTTATATCGTATATTATATATCACGTATATATCAAAATACTCATATCTATAGTGCCATTCTGTCAGTACCTTATGTATTTTTATAAGGCGATGTGTAATAACGCTTTTTTTTTTCAAGTCTATTTTATTTTTTGCATTTAGTTCATATACCGGAAAATCGTGTCTTCAGTGTTAAATCGTTTTACCACAAAATTTTAGACCAGTGTTAAACAGATGTTTCTAAAGTTTCGTTCCACAAAATCGACGATACCACTCGCGTTTTCTTACTGAAACCTAGCATTCTTAATTATTTTACTTGTGATTTGTTATTGAGTTAGAAAAAGCGAGCGTTAGACGTCGATTTCTGGAAAAAAATATTAGATTTATCTATTCAACTCTTTGTTTTAGTTCTTAGTTTCAATTACGATGATTACCATAAGACCAATTATTAAATAAGTTATAATTACGTAATTTGATGGATTGTGTCGTAAACGAGGAGGGATTGAAACCGTCGAAGGCTTTTCTGAAACTTCTTACATAGTAAATATAATAATTTCGACATAGAAATAGATTAGCGCCATTTATAGTACCTATACGAGTAATGTTCGCTTCTATAGTCAGAACATGGACTTTACCTTCATTGCCCTATGTGCCTATCGTATAAATTTTCGATGTTACTAAACTTGAATCTTTTGCAACTTGCATTTATATTACAAAACGTTTCATCTCAAGAGTACTTATGTATCCGCACTTAGCTGGGATTACCAGCCATGTTATACTGAAATGCTGTAAGACGTCTGACGAAATAAACTTAGTAAAAGTAGCTTGGCTTAAATATTCTAGGCTGGTGTGAGGTAAGGTCTACATTTGGGCCCAGATTGAGTAACCTATAACCCACCTACGAGACTATTTATGATTATGTTACTTTGCCTGTATTTGAAGATGTGTACTGACTTTAATTAATATCTCGATTTCGTCTTTTAGTAATATTGATGCCAGACTGATATACTGAAAATAATTTTCATTATTCATTTATTGTATTGCATTGTTTCAGGTAAAATTACAGAACATTGTAGTGTAGTCAACAAACACAAACAGGAAAAAGTAGGTAACTACTTGAATACCACCTGACTACCACATACGATACCATCTGAAACTGGATATTTACCATCTATTCGTTACCCGTTTCCAATTATCTTATCTATCTGGGGGCACGACGACCAAGTCGAGCTAAAAGCAAAAGCATGGTGGTACTTACCATCGTTTACTAGAAGCCATTCAGGCCATTTTTAACCCCCTAAACTGTATTATGGATAAAGCTACAGTCTGGACTGGTTTTAGCACGTCAAACTATTTCTAAATCCGGTTTGACTTATTAGCTTTATTGTACAATAATCGTCTAATTAGCAAAATGTCGCAAAGACCTGAGAATGGGGCCAGATACAAAAACGTCAAACAACTCCATTGTTGTGCTGCAATGTGGGTGGCACTTTTGTGGCCTTTCGCCGCTTAGTGACATTGACGTGTCGCAAGTGTGAAAACCCCGTGAACTTGGGTGTTTCTGCTTATTATCGAGTCACCAAAATGATGGGATTGTCAACGGTGATTTTTATATTTCACTTCCTAACGGCCTGATGTGGCTCGTTCATGAATGATCTATGCAATAACAGTTTCAAAGAAAGATGACTAGTGACGCTCTAACTTAAAATCACTCTGTACTTTTGGTCCGGTCGACTCGGCCCGAATAAAGTACAGGTACCTACTTATAGTGCGACAAGGATCCATTGGCGCGTGAGTGACATGACGTGAGTGACACACGGAGGGCGCTGTAGTCACAGATTTGTATCCAATGCATGTGTTACAAGAGAACGAAGTTAGTTCCGATTTTGGCCACGCGCCACAAGAACCTTGTCGGTATATATGCCACTTCTACGTTGCGGATCCTTCCCAAATTCGCCTTTCCAGCAGTCTAGGACGTATACGCTTGTGGGATATAACTACAGATTATATTTCAATCTATTTGAAGTGCCGCCTCCGGAAAGTTATTGAGTCGAGAATGTAAGATGTCGATTTGTTGAACGAAATTTTAGACAGATTCATCTGTTCAACTAATGTTTAAACTTTTTGTGGTAAGACCTTATAGCGTCTAATTATTAGCGCTTCGCGACTTTACAATCAATAAGTCCAAAGGCTGTTGACCTTTTTCCAATAACGTCGAAACGTAGGTACCTACGTACGGGATGTGATGCGGAGAATCATTACAGATAACATCATTTACATTCGTCAACAAATCCGGCGCTGTTGAATTTTGAAGGTCAGCATGGAACTAATTTGTTCATTACACATTTCGTTTGCTTTGTTTTTATTATGATAATAGTACAGTCAGCCTCAAAAATATCCAATATAATTTTATATAATCCAATACGCAACATAACTTTAGTTTATTTCGTCAATTAGGCAATTGAACGTAGACAACAATAACTTTTGTTAATTACTTTTTTTGCTGACTGTAGATACGTATTCGTTCCACTCTGTTTTAAAGCTAACTACTAGTGTTATAAGATTTGAATTTAATTATGTTGTTCATTCGTTCCACAGTATTCCACGATAATTATTTTTAGTTCAAATATATTTCATATTTTTCAAGGTGAACGTACAAGCAGACAAAAAAATTATGATTGTTTACTATTACCAATTTTGTGGTTATACTGACTATTTCAATTATCATTATTACTCCCACAGCGCGTGTGAAGAGTTATGAAATCTTTAAAAACTTGTATAATGTAATTTAATTTAATCTCACGTGTTTGTGTGAGATAAAATAAAATTATAATGCGAGGATATAATCTTTAGCGAATTTGGAAATTATGATTTTTAGAGCCCTAATTTCTCTTGCTTTTTGAAAAAGTACGGAAGTACGATTCCGGACCGGGCCCCTGTAGTGGGTTATGGCCTAATCCTCAGCAGTGGGCGCATAGGGGTTGGATGAATTGATGGATGGGATCCAGAGACTCTTTATTGAAACCACGGGGTGCATCTAGTAGCTATTTTAAAAGTTTCTGTAACTTTTCCAAGCGGATTCTTACAGAAGAGGCCTACCGCTACAAAAACACTAATCGAATTCAAAACTCGCGATGAAATTACTGTCGTTACATAATTTAAGGTGTGTTTACACTTGACAGTTAGAAAGTGAACTTCACTCCACATTTTGAGTACAAAGTGCGCACTCGAAACAAAATTGTCGTTCATTATCACTCTTTTTACTGGGAAGTAAACAAACGCTAGAGAAATGTAAACTAGGGAAATCTACGGAATTTCTCCTACCGTTTTCAACTCACCATACCAACCCGTTTTTATTCACTTAAGCAAAGTAAAAGTCACCTACTTACCGCTATAAAAATGGAGAGTTTCCGTTGTATTCTGTATCCATAAATAAATACCTAAAGAAAAAGGAAATCCAAACTGCAACCTCACGCTTCACAGTCGGTTCATCACCCGCCCACCGACGCATGAGCGTTCCATTATTTTTATCCATTAACAGTTATGGTAGCTAAAACCGTTTACATTCCTGGGTTCCAGTCCCATTCCGTTAATTTATTTACAGAGTTACCTCTACTACCCTCGCTACCGAATAATTAATTCATGGACCTCACTGACCTCAGCCATCCAGGTGGGGGAATCAAAATTATTTATTTACTCGCTGAGGTAAGGGATCTCGGATGTTTTGGGATGTGTGAAGCTCGATGCTTTGCTGCTTTCGTTTGAAATTTGTTCTGTGATAGAGAACAACTTTTATTTTGGCTCTGTCAACATACGTGATAGAAATATGCTCGTATATTATTACTTAGTCTTTTCAATGGATATTTTCTATCTACCCTCTACAGAATTGAGCGTGTGATTTGTTTTTCATTCGACTGGCAAAGAAGAGTTATGTGTCTCTTTTTTTCTCTAGCAAACAGTTCGTTCATTAGGTGTGGAAGTGTTTTTTCAACACAATCTAACAGCTTTATTGATATAAACAGAAAATGAGAAAATATTGTATTCGTATGTTAAATGCACCTCGCCCTCCTTTGATGTTATTTTGTCAGGGATGGAAACCCGCACAAAACTTACGAGGATAAGTCAGTGCTACAGCTGATGATCAAGTCAAGTGTCGTGGATTTGGAACAAGCGCAAGGTGCCGCTCAGTCACCATCTCTCTCACTAAGAACGAAATTTATATGACATCACAAATTAGTTTCATAATATTTTCGCATAGCATCGTCATCGATATTATGGTAGAAATGTAAAATGGGTCTAAACGGAGAAAGCCGACATTAGGACGATATTTAGCTACCTCGTGTCAAATAGTTTTACCAGCGGGGGCAGTGCTAAGTGCGTGACTTTACAGACTCGAGTGCCCACATTTTTCAAGATTCAGCGTGACAAGTTTTTTTCTTTTTTTTAGTGAAGTTGTTTTAACAGTTCTTCTTTCCTCACTTCGTTCGTTCACTGCCAAGCATCAAGATGTTCCTGACCCGGTATTTCACTATCAGGTGCCTTTGGGTTGATGAATGTGGCCAATTGTTGACCAATTTCTGTGTCACATAATATGTCATCACTGCATAGTGAAATACGCTTGTATAACAGATTTTTCATTGATATTATGACCGATACGGAATTTATTATATCACTAGCTGCGCCCCGCGGTTTCACCTGCGTTACATATAGAACACCTATAACTATTTGAAAGGTAGGCGTAACTTTTTTATTTATGAACCGATTGATATGAAACAAGCACTAAATGTTAAGTGAAGCTTACGACGATGTATAATGTGAAAACCACATCTAAATCGGATAAGCCGTTTCTGAGATTAGCGTGCACAAACGCACAGACAAACAGACAAAAACTTACAATAATTGTATTGGGTGCTATTTGATATTTTATTTCCCAATTTAGGTTCAAATAATATTTTTTCCCATGTACAGTCAGCGATCCGTTACATTTTGATTATACGAGATAGATATCATACTGCGGCAGCTGTGTATTCTTTTTACCATGCAAACTAAATATTAGAAATATCTAAATGGTATTGAACGACGATTACAAGATAAGAGATGAAAAGAAAACGAACCAGCAGCGCCGGCGCCCGCGTACCAGTCGACTAGTGATGTAACAGCTAACAGCTAGTAAAAGTTTCAACGACCGAAACATCTGATTACTGACCTACACGCCACAATCGAGGCGATTCGGGTGACTACACCGCCCGGCCACAGAAGCAAAGCAACTGGATGTGGCGTGAAGGAAATATCAGGGAAAAGTTTTAAATATTTATTTCTTGGACAGTATGTTAGTACGTTCTATTGTTTTGGATGTACTTACATACACACTCATGACTTTTTCTGGTTAGGGTAGACAGAGTCTACGTCTTTCCACACTGTCATGCTACGATATGCTACGATGCGTCACTTATACATGCTTCGCCTGATGTACCTACTCATCTAGCTAGATATATGAGAGTTTTTCGTGGTTCAATAGAAAAAATATTATTAATCTTCTATTGTTGACCGTTAATTTCTGTGTGTATAGCAGCATCTTTCTTAAGGCACCTTATGCCATTAAAAGCTGGAAATAAAAACACTATCTACCCAAAAAAGGATCTACAAAGCGTTTAGAATATATTTGGCATGTCTAAATTAATAGTATGTTCAAAGAAGATTATAATTTGATAATTATTTAGGCTAAATAAAACTGGACATTTAATTGCCACTGCAGTTTATAGTGATGTTTCATCTTAAACAGCTTAAACCCATTGTAGAGGTTCGACACGAAAGTAAATTTCTACTTTGCCCTAACTGCATAATAAACGAATCAACTCTTTTTATTATCTATCTTTAAACGGGTCTGATTCGCGCACTAACTAACATCACAATACATTATACATATAATTTGACCCGTTTAAAGTTAGTTAATAATGATGTTTTCTGTTCGCGAAAGTTTTAACTTTTATCTTTTTCTATATCAGATCTATCTTTTCTATATCTTTGTATCCATCCAGTAATTGCTCGAATTTCTCAAATGTCATGTCTAACGCATTACAACCTCGATTAGCATTACATAACGCTAATTCAGACCGAGATAAAAGGCAATGGATGTACTGAATTGGTGTCAGAGGTCCGTATACAAGTAGGTATTTATATGCATCATCTGTGAATCAAAACGTGATAAAATGTAATGTTGTTCTTATTAGCTCTATTTTTTTACTTTCGTTAGAGCTATTGAGTTATTACTCCTTGAGTAGGTGTATGATTTTGTTGATTTGTTTTATGGGTTTACCAGTTCATTTATTTTTGGTGCCTATACTTGTTATACGTACTTACTCGTGGATAGGTTTTCAAGTGGATTTATATATTCAATTTAATACGTAAATAAACTATACGAGTAGAACAATATGGCGGCAAGCTATCTATGTAGGTACATTGTAAGTGGTGGTATTCTTGTTGATTCTCTGACTGCACAAATACGAGTATACTAGCGGTCAAGTTACCTACTAAAAATAATATTTAAATACAAGGTGGTGACTCGGCGAATTATATGGCGGTCGAGTTAACAACCAACTCTTGTAAATGTCGATATTTGGAATTGAGTTCACTGCCACCGCCGCTTTTATTTTCTTAATCGCTTATTTAAATCTCCTAGACTACAATTAAATTCTAATAATTACTCTTCGATGCACCCTTATTTTTTATTATAAGTAATAAAGCACTATTATAGTAAGTATGAAGTCAGAAGTTACGTAGTTATAAGTACGCATATTATTTCAGACCGAAATTTTGTCTTACACCATTTCTAATCTAGGTGCCTTAAAAACCAGTTTACCTGATTAATAATTCATATAACATCAGCATTATCGACCAATCCATCCAAACTGATGTAATCTTGACAGATTTATATACGGCTAACATCATAGGCTGAAATCGGAGCGACTTTTAATTTGAGCTTGTGAAATACTTCTTCCAAAGTAAAGTTGTAAAGAGTAACCTCGTTCAAGCATTTGCAGACGATGTAGTTCTGGTGTTCAACGGAAAATCAGTCGAGAAAATCCAGAATGACGCCAACACCACTCTAGCACGTGTGCATGAGTGGGGTGTCCGCAATAAACTAAGGTTTGCCCCACAAAAGACCAAGGCAATGATGATAACAAAAAAGCTGAAAGTTGACACACCACTCTTGCACATGAGCGGAGAAAGGATAGAAATGGTTGAAGAAATCAAGCTGTTGGGGGTCACTATTGACAAGAAGCTCACTTTCAATAGCCACGTATCAAATGTCTGCAGTAAAGCCACTAATATCTACCGACAGCTGGCAAGGACAGCCAAGATTGAGTGGGGACTGAACCCCGAGATTATAAGAACTATTTATACAGCTGTTATAGAGCCTATCGTCATGTATGCATCGAGCGTATGGGCACCAGCTGCGGAGAAGATAATGGTGCAAAAACAACTAAACACCATCCAGAGAGGCTTTGCCCAAAAAATTGTAAAAGCGTACAGGACAGTCTCCCTCAATGCAGCAATCGTACTGTCTGGGCTACTTCCCCTGGATCTCAGGATCCAGGAAGCGGCCCAGATATACGAAGCAAGAAGGGGTAAGGCACCACCAGAACGGGATCGACAAATCGAGGAGCTAATACCGTTCGTGCAAGCCCCTCATCCAGCTAGTGAAATACAAATTGATTTTGAATGCCTCAAGGATATGCAGCCCGAAACCCTGGAAAACCATAAACTGCCAGTTAACCAGATCTTCACAGACGGAAGCAAAATGGATGGGAAAGTAGGAGCGGCATACACGTACTGGAAAAACGCCAAGGAAACAAAGACCAAGAAGATCAAACTCGAGTCGTACTGCACGGTCTTCCAGGCGGAGCTCTGTGCATTATACCAGGCCACGGAGCTTCTGCACAGAGACAACCAAGATACGGTAGCCGTGCTGAGCGACTCGAGGTCAGCTCTAGAACTTATAAAGGACCCAAATACGTTCCACCCCTTGGCGTTTTTAATAAGACGCAATTTAAGAGAATTAAAAGAAAAGGGTAAGAATATCTGCCTTTACTGGGTTAAGGCACATGTAGGAGTATCCGGCAATGAAAGAGCTGACGAATTGGCCAAACAGGCCGCCCAGTACACCAAAACAGCAGCTCACTATGATAAATGCCCAATAGCCCACGTAAAAATGGGAATTAGACAAAAAACAATAAAGATATGGGACCAGAGATATACCGAAGGAGATACCGCAGGGGTGACAAAACTATTCTTCCCTACAGCAACCAAGGCCTACAAAACGATAGTAGAAATGGAAATCTCACCGGTGTTGACACAAGTGCTAACGGGACACGGCGGATTTTCGGCATACTTGCACCGTTTCAAATGCAAGGACAGCGCCGGTTGCATATGTGACCCTGAAACGGAAGAGACAATAGAACATCTGCTGCTGAACTGCCCGAAATATGACGCAATCAGAAGTGATCTTGAAGTAGCAACCAGAATGAAACTAAACCAGGGCACATTAAGCGAAATGATAGCCGGAAATGACTCCAGAAAACACCTACAAAACTTCTGCACAAAAGTTGCAGAAGATGTAATTAAACGTAATAAAACAAAATAGAAAAAAAAAAAAAAAAAGAGGGAAAGAAAAGGAAAAAAAAAAAAATCTGTGTATATATTGAAACCTGATAATTTTTTTTACCTACACATGGTAAAAGTATAATTATAAATAGATACGTGTAAAACACAATAGTGTGAAGTAAAAAGGTGTAAAATAAAAAGCGGTGGTAGCCTAGTGGGCGAACGTCCGCCTTCGAAAACGGAGGTGGCGAGTTCAAATCCCAGTGCGGGCACGTACCAATGTGTTTCTTGTTAAAACATGTACGTAATTATCACACGCTTATCGGTGAAGGAAAACATCGTGAGGAAACCAACATGCCCGAGAATTATTTCGGAGGCATGTTATCCACCAACCCGGACTAGGCCCCCGTGGTGGATTATGGCCTAACCCTCCTCACGATAGTGAGGGGAGGCCTTTGCCCAGCAGTGGGACAGTTACAGGCTGAATTATTATTTATTATAAAACACAATGTTTGTCTTGCAAACATTGGCAAAATAATAAAGTAAAACCTAATAAATAAATAAAAACCTAAGAAAAGTCTCCGAAATATATCGGAGGAGAAATAGAAATTAGAAAAAAAAAAAAAACCTCGATACAACTTAATTATTCCACTAGAGATATATATGTATATCTGTAGTCGTGATCGCATCAACTGTAGTAGTAAATCTTATGCTTAACATAAGATAAGGTAACATCTAACTTAGACTAAGTCTGGCGGTAGTGGTTGTGCTGATTCAATATGTATGCGACACAAGTTCGATTGCCGTTGGGGCAACTATACTCGTATTTTAGCACTTACTGGCAGCGCACACTAGGTGACTGTCGCCGCGTTAGTCGCCGCAACAAGACGCAACGACAGGCTGCGACCGACTATTTTCATACTTTTGTCATTGCGACGCGAGAATCGCCTAGTGTGGCGCCTACTGTTAGAAAAGAGCAATATGGTTCACTGTCATTTATTCAATGATTCACGTTGTTTGTAACTGGATCAATCCTATCTGGATCAATTTAGACTGTAATTCTGAAACTTCTCCCATCTCCACGTTTTTTATCGCGTGTGCTTTCCTGTCGATGGTTTTCTGTGCTTGTTATTTTACTGACTGAACAACAGTTTTCTAACTATACCGCTGCTTGTATTCCGCTCGGGCTTCAACCCCCACGCTAGCTCCGCAATCTACCTAATTAGCTATCAGACAATGGTATCGAAACTGCATGCCGCGAGCTAGCCCGAGTGAGGCAACTCATTGTGTGTCGACAATGAGTTTCTGTTGCAACATGCACTATCTCTCCATCTGATTCACATCACTAGTGGTTTATAGCCTACAAATAGCGAATCTTGCAAAATGTTATAATGATCTAGTCCTGTGCCAATGAACACAGCTTAGGACGCTCATTGTCCAGCTCTTTGTCTTGGACAATGCTTACGTTTTTCAAGTGTAGGTCCTAACTTCTGACTCAATTCTAAGTCAGGAGTTATACGAGTATATATACAAATAGCCAACTCAGATCAAATACCTGTAGTTCCCTGCAATAGGTATTAACATATACCTAAACAGTAATTAAATTTTATCAAACTTTCAATCCAGATATAACACAAGAACTTTTAATGAGAATAGTTTATAAAATGTTAAACAGAGTGGCAAAACTGTAAATCTTTGAATAGGTACCGTTACTTGGCAAATATATAACGCTAAAGTGCAGTAAACTATTTAGCTACCATAAGTAGAGTCCACTACACATTACCCAGTTAACACAATTAAATTCTAGTTACCATAAAATTATAGCAATTAGCAGTGCCATTTCCATAAAGTTCAATGAAGACATTAAACACTTTCAACATAGCTACGATTATAACAGCATCAAACAGTGCTTCGTAAAAGTAAAAGTGCGGCATTTCCCATAAACACGGAGTCGTTAGCGGCATTCGCTAGTTCACATCAAATTAAATAGTATGAAGGGAAATGAAATGCATCTTATTCGGGTTGGAATAAAGATTGAAATGGGAGTCCTATTAGGCTCTTTAACAGTCAAAATTGATGTGTATGTAAGTTATTTTTCTTAGCACGAGTTTGGTACCCTCTCTCCACCACCTTAGAAAATAAGGTTCCTGTCTGCCTGTCTGTAGCTTATCCTATTATGCATTATTTATTCAAAGAACCTGTTGAGAACAATATAAAAATCATAACGATTATAAAATATTACACTCCTCTCCTACTTATCTATTTAATAATATAGGTACCTAACATCAAGAGATGGCATAATGATTACTAAATCTGAGCATTGACCTGGCATTTTAGCACCGCAAAAACTTTAACAAAAACTACAAGAAATCATGCTAAAGAAAAAATATGGTAAGAAAATGACCTTTTTAAGTTTCACAACACAAATGTTGGTTCTTGTTTACTGTAATAGTTGTGCATACCTAATACAACTACGTAATAATAATACTAACTAGTAATAAAAAATAAAGTAGGTTTTTTATTACTAGTTGACCCGACAGACGTAGTGCGGTGATTATACGAAAAACGAATCGCCTCCTGGTGACAGACAGACAGACAAACAGACGGACGGACAGCAAAGTTTTATTAATAGGGTCCCGTGTTACCCTTTGGGTACGGTACCCTAAAAACTGCTCACAACACAACCAACACAAATTAGCAAAGGTAAAGTGATAAGGTAATAATTTCCATTCGTCTGTCAGCCACCACCACAAATCAGGCTACGCTCTGATGAATCAGAACAAAATTTTTAATTGCTATAAAATGTTCATATCTGTCCTTTATCCAATTACTCTAATTAGCGATTGTTTATTGTTTTGAAATGCTTTCATTCTGAGCCTATTAAATCGTGTTACAGTATATTTTGAACAGTATGTAATCTTGATCAAAAATCGTTAGTTCAAACTTCAGAAAGTGTATTGCAAGATGCAAACTTACCTACCTTATTACACGGAAGATCAAAAGAACTTTGTACAGTCTGTATAAACTGTATGCCATTAATAATAGCTATTCACCATAATGTTCTGAAATCTGTGTTTAAATAATATTAAAAAAAACTTTTTTGTCGTAGTGCGAATCGACTCATCTCCATTAAATTGAGTCTTTCGCACCACATTCCTTTTGCAGTGCGAATCCACAAATAGATTATGGAATGTTAGTAGTCGGTTCGCACTGCGGTGCGAATAGGCAGTGGGTGCGAAACGCCCCATACTAAGTCGCAAATTTACTTACCATAGCCTGTGCAAAGTATACTCGTCACTTGCATAAAATGTATGTATATATATAAAAGAAAGTCGTGTTCGTTACACTACTTATAACTCAAGAAAGGCTGAACTGATTTGGCTGAAAATTGGTGAGGAGGTAGTTGAGAACCAGGAGACGCATACTATTATCCCGTTACCATGGGAAAATTTTTGAAACTGGGAAAATTCTATCTGATAAAATCGGGGTGTACATTTGACACCTGTCACTCATTTTGACAGAAGACCACTGTCACTAAGATTGACAGTTGATAGCTGTCACTCACTTTGACAGTGGACAGATTTCACTTAGTTTTACAATAGACAGCTGTCACTCAGTTTGACAGCTGGGGCAGGGAGAGAGATGGAGGGAGAGATACAGAGGGAGAGGAAGAGAGATAGAGTGACGAGGGAAAAAGACGGATATAAATGGAAAGAGATAGAAGGAGAGGAAGCTTTTTCCCATAGAGACAATGACAGGACAACGTCTGTCGGGTCAGCTAGTATATAAAGTCGCTATGTTAAAAGATACTGTACTGTCAAGTTTTCTGTCATATTCTTATGATGTCAAGTGCATAATTAATTGGCTTGAATTGAACTCGGCTTGCCTTTCATCCATTTAGACATTTATTACTTTCACTATCGTTAGTTCCATGGCTCTATAATTGTTACAAGTGTAGCAATTAGCAATTCGACGTTACATAACATGTCTTTCTGTTCATCACTTAATTATTATGTGGCATCACTGTGAGATTTTGACACGTAACTTGGGCACTCAAAAATTATATTTAAATAGTTAATGTTTCTCATGTTTTTTTAAACTATAAACTGTATGTTTATAGTTTAAAGTTTTTTTAAACTGTATGTTACTCTGATGACTGATTACTATACGAGTTAAGTCAAAAATACAATTATAACCTAACCAGCATAATTGTGTACCTACCTATACTTAGTTCCTTTCTGTTGTACCTTGTGTATTTTTTTATAACTGGTGTATTTTCTATTCTAACATGTTGTGATAAAGCTTCAACACAATGTAATGTGATTTAATTGATCAATAATGAATCCGATTTGTGTAGGTCATTATATAAAATTGCATACAGTTATTAAACATGGCGATAACAAGAGCAAATAACATAAAAACTTGATTACAAAACGTACCAAACGAGTTCTTATCGTGTTCATTCATATTACATGACATACATATTATATAATTATTATATACCAATTGTTGACTCATTTTAATAAATGTATCACGACTTCACTTATTTGCCATTTATCATGTAACTCAGTACCAATGTAATAAAAAAATACACTATTTTAAACTGAATATAATTATGCAATAAGTAAGTATATAATTTTTTTATGGCAGAGTTACAAGCCAACAGGGCTTTGATCTGTTGGTACGCGTCATACCCGCCCAAGTGACTATTACAAACAAGATTGGTATTCAACCAATGTGCAAGTCAACCAGATATACTGTGCATTGTCAATTCGTAGAACCGCACCATATTGCACTGAGCGTCATCCCGAGACTTTGTATAGATCGCTATGTCGGTCAAGTTACCGGACATATAAATTTGTGTAGAGGTAACGTATCCATATCTATTATGGTTAACCAGGAGATAACAATCTGAGTAGGTCCAAGCTCTATAATTTCGCTTTTACTTTTTGTTCCGTGCCTCTAGGCTAAATTACTTGCCACCACTATTACTGAAAGTAGCAGTTATTTATCTTCATACAAACGGTTTTCACTTCTAGCGACAATGTTAATACGGATCGATTGTTTCATAGCGATATAGTTAACTGCTATAAATAATGGTTAAATTATCTGGGTCGCTGTATGGCATTGAATTAAGTTGAGTTTACCACTGGATTTCAAATAAATATAATAATATAAGTAATTTAGATTTTTGGGATTTTCGTCCTAGTCGTCCTTGCAGTTTATTTTGTACGTTACATATTAGGAATTTAATACTTCAACCCTCACACTTATGAAGATATGTTACTGCTGTATTTCTGTATGTTGTTACGGACTACACCTGCAAAGTTACATAAATACTATCAAGATTATTGCGTGAACGGATTTTTGTATTCCCATCGCAAAAAGCTTTTTTTTGGATTTAATCCGAGATTTACCATTAGGTAATCCAATTTAAATTTCATATAATGCCTTTTGCATATCAAAATTGTTAAAGTAGGTACGTAAGGTATCTACGTATACGGGTAATTTCCAGTAAATTACCCAATATTAAGCTTTAAATAATCAGAAAAATATAACTGTGCAACGGTTTCAAAAATAGGTACCGAGTAAATTATTTGTGGCTTTAATTGCCTTGTTTTTACTTGTTGGCTAGTTAATTTTGTTTAGGTTAAATCTTGCAAGTCGATTCTTGAGTTATTTGTTCAACTGCATGCCTGTCTATTTATGATGACAATACAAAATGATTATGACAGCGAGCTAATCTGATGATAGACAGAAGTTATTACACAGCTCCTCAGTGACTGTCAGTAGATCAATTGACGATATTTTGGCCTCATTTTGATCAGCATGCAATATCGTGTAAGCAGACACGGCCACGCATTGCTGTGGCCAAGGTTTTTGTTATTGCTACTATACATTGAGATGTAAGCTATCCTATCTTTCAAGTTAGACCAAACTGCACACGGTGTGCAAATTTGATTGAAATCGGTTAAGTAGTTTAGGAGTCCATCGCGGACAAACAACGTGACGCGTAATTTATATAAATAAGTATATTAAGATTTTGGGGTAAATGTATCTCTTAATGTATTTGATATTCGGGATCGATTATGAACTAATTATCAAGTTTATGTTTCTTTCTGAAGCAAACCTTCATTATCGACGTTGGCATTAATCGAGAAAGGAGTCGAAAACTTCTTCTATCCACAATAAGATTTATTGTAACTCAAGCTTCCTGGATCGTGACTCCACTATCCGAGGCAAAGTGACCTTAATCACGTAGACTATAAGTCTTATTCTGCAATAGTTTCGGCCAGCCAGCTCAGCTAGGATCGTGACTTGAACGGCTACGGGCCGCAACTAACTTTCCAACAAGTTTGCTAAGCCGAACCATTTCTAGTGTAACTGGTACCGCGATAGATATCTCTAGGAAACATTAAGTACGCGCTGGTACGAGCTTTGTCTTACCTAACATGGGCTCGTTGCATGGGAGACGCAGGAAAAAGGTAGCATCATGAATTCATGATTACCGTCAGTCCATTAGATTATCATTGGAGTATGACCAAAGATTTTAAATGCTAGCCGTGTGGAAGCTTGTTCCTCGTTTTTATTGATACCAGTGATTCTGACATCGGCCAGCACGATCTCACATTATTATCATAGAACGTAGTGCAATTAGTCATTACTCGACTTTAAATTATGAGGGTCCACAAAAACACCTGCCAAATAAACCCCAAGTAAAATGGCTGGGACAACGGACATACGATCATGACAAATTAAACACGATGGCTACATTTTTGCCACTGCTTATGGAGCCCTTAAAACTTAAAGTGTAATTTCATGAGACCTCCTCTTATTACTACAAATTATGTAAAATAAGACCTTACTTTAAATAGCTAACTTCTATTTAAAAAGATCTTATCTTCACGAGCTCAAGGAACATTTTCAACATAGTTAAATGTAATATTCATGAAGACTGAAGGCTTAAAATAACTCCTCGTTCCTCCGGGAGTTGCTGTATTAGGTCTCAGGTTACGTGATGAATCTTAGATCTGCGATCTGGTTCGGGTTCCCGGTTTTATTTAGTACCCCATGTTTTATGGGTCTGGTTAGTGCATGTGAATATTGCAATCTATATTTAACTTTAGGCTTGTCCTATTAGATGTTCAGTTTTTACTTTACCTCATTTACAGTTAATGTATAGACTTTCGTCTTGTGCTATATTGGTAGGGTTCCGTACCCTGAGGTAAAACGGAGCCATATTACTAAGACTCTGTTGTCTGTCTGTCTGTCTGACTGTCCGTCTGTCACCAGGCTGTATCACATGAACCGTAATAGTTAAACAACTAAATGTTTGAAGATGATTATATTTCTGTTGCCGCTATGAGAGCAAATACTAAAAAACAGATTAAAATTAATATTAAAGTGGTCTCCCATACGGCAATCATGATTTTATTGCCGTTTTTATAGATAATGGTACAGACCACTGCAACCTTGGCTAGGATGGAGTAGCTAGTCATCAGCGTATCTGGAATTAACGAAGAACAGTTTTCTTCGTAGTCTCTTTAACAATCTAACTAAATGTTCATGGAAAATAAAGTTAGTAATTTCTTAAACACACAGAGTAGGTATAATAAAAGAGGTCAGTGCACAGAGTAATCAATTCTCTACGCTATTTTACGAGAGTGTTTGCAGCAAATTGGTAATGATTTACAACCTGTTTTATTGTACGTAAACCTGCTACAATTTTACAGTTGTAAAATGAACTTGCATGGCACCGCACCATTCGTTATTTTATTTTGACAATAGTGTACTTCTTTTTTTTTAATTGGGATCCGCTATGGGGAATCTAATATAGATACTTCAAAAATTAGAGGTCAGGGAAATACGATACAAATCAATAAAAATATCAACAATGTTATTTTCTTCTCTTTCAAGTAGTAGTTCGAAAACCAATGCATCAGCATGTGTGACAGACGTTCTGATTTACTCATTAAAATGGGAAATGTGAAGCGATATCAAATACTTGGGCAGCTGCTATTCTGGATTTACTCTAATCAAAGGATTCAAGAGCATGACAGAAAAATTACGCTATACAGCTATCCGTATTCCATACTCGCTCCGAAACCTACATTACCTTAAAATATACATGTATTAAGACAAGTAACTAACTTATACGTACAGGTTCCTAACTACATAATAATATGCTTGGTTATAGAGACATGAGCGACTTAACACTCGCATAGTATGCGGCCGGCGACATTGCCGCGCTACCGCGGGTGCGCATCCGGTTATGTAACCGAATGTATCAAGATGACCAAACAACGCAAAGATCAGGGTTGCCACGAAGCCGAAAGGATAGGTTCGGGCACACTAAGCTATTATCATATCGATTGAAATAAAATTATTATTTTACAACAATAATTCTATTTTTTATTAATATTTTTCGCGTGAACAACAATTAGCTGGTATTTGAAATGAGATACTGAATTCATGTTTACCTACCTACTTTATTCGTGTTTTAAGGGTACACATAAAGTCACAGCTGGAGATTGCAAATATTTTATATTAAGGTCTAAAAAAAGCTATAGGAATCACACTTATAATAATTACCTGTTCATCCAATAATTATTATTGTAGTGCGCACTATTTGGATTTATTTATTTTATACTCAACATCTTTTAAATAAGAACACACCGATCTGACCGGCCAATACTCATGAAATTGAGGTCAGAATATCTAGCAATTTAATGTTGTCAACCCTATCGAAATTCGAATACTCTAATCCAATTACTGTCACTACACGACAGTGAAAGTGCGGTCACACGGCGTCCTTGGCATAGCTCGTACAAATCCGGTTCGAGGTGAGTTCCAGGTTCCCTGGTAGCCGCTCTATTGTGACAAATGCTGCAGTTGATGAACTTGTCAAGACATAGTTAAGGATGGAAACAATGGAGTTTGTTGGCTACTTTTGTAGTTGTGGCGAGTAGACAATAGGACTTTGTGAAGTATACATTCTATTTTAAGACAGTTGGGTTTTAGATGTAGATAGATAAATAACTCTTTGTTGACACCAAAATGTATAAAACTGAAAGACAAACTTAATAATAGGTACCAACGGGTGGTTTTATCGCTTTTAAGCGATTTTTACTAGGCAACGTTTGTAAAAGTAGGTATCTTAAAAATAGTTTATTTTACTTAACCAAGTTGGATTTTATATATCTCTATAATAAAATTTAGGTCCTGAAATTACTCTCACAACCTTCGCTACAATAAATATAAGGTTCCAGTAATGATAGATTCTGAAAATAGTAGGTAAAACGTGTTAGCAAAATATGCAGCCAATCAGTATGTATGCATAGATCTAATTACAACCCATGAAGGTGAAATAAAGAACCTTGTTCTTTTTTAATGGGTGAAATCTTGATGGGTTGTCATCAAAAATATATGTTACAGAACCACATGTATTACAGTAAACCAACGTAAACATCAAACATCTCAACACGATAAGTCGACATAATGTTATCATACAACTCAGTCAGCTGTTTAGTGTTTATCTCATCTCTAATTATAAAGCTATTTACTCTGAACTGTGATATTACACCAGCAACCAACAGCAGAAACTCATTAAATGTTACAGCCCGTACAGTTCTGGCGTAGAAAATGATACACTCGAAACAGTTCCCGTCTACGTAATCTGTATGTTGGCACCGGTAGGTCACGCGGCGTAGGCACGACATTGTACCGTTCTACGCACTTGCACTTTCAAGTGCAATGCACTGCACGCACAAAACAACGAAACAAAAAGTAAAAAAAAGGCAAAGATGAATACTCTATGATGAGTACGGTCCCGGAGTCTATGTGTAAAAATTACAAATTACGACAAATTACCTAATTACCGTACCTACACCATCATGTTTCTATTCCACCTCGACTCATTAAAAACAAGAGATTATTTTTGCAGGTCCATAACTGTAAGATTTAATTTAACCTGTATTAGTAGGTAGGTACCTATGGATATTTTAGTGTTATATAAAAACTTGTGATGAAACTTCTCAATAATATAGCTTACATATCAGAATAACAAGATATATCGTATATGATCAAAATGTGGGTGAAACCGCGGGGCACAGCTAGTATTCAATATAGTAACTTCCTATAATACTTCAAGTTCCCGTACTTTCGACGGCACAAAGTATTCTAAGCCGTCGGATATGCATAGAAAGCGCAAAACCAGCTTCTAACTTAAAACTCAAACAGGTTACTTATCAGTGTCTAGGATAACTACCGTAGCTATGTGAACTGTAGTAATCTTGGGAAATCGTGAATACTCAATCGGTTAGATTGGATAGAAAGCGATAGTTGTCTTAGGTGTAGCTACGAGCCGAGTGTAAACTTCCATTAAAATTTATAAGACAGCTTCTACCAGGTTTTAAAACAATAATTGATAGGGCGTTATTAGGTCAGACACCCACACAAAAAATGTTGACAAGCTTTTATAAAATAAGTATTTGGCACTCCAAGCTGACCGTAATGACCCCAAAAATCATCTACTTACCCAATGAGGAGTTTCATAGTCTACCTTCTGAATATCATTTATTAGATCAGCTCGCTATCACCAAAAATTTGGTTGTAAAATAATATCTGGTAAAAAAATATCATAAATCTCAATGAAATTACAGGTCGTTACAAAAGTGGCAAGGCACAGTTTCTGTTGGATAACTAATTATACTGCTAACAACGGAAAAGGGCTGAACTGTAATTTTGTTTTTAATGGTAGAACTATAACATTAGTCGCGGGAGCGGTTATAGCTTAGTGGGGGAACGTCCGCCTGACTTATCAGAGGTGACGAGTTCAAATCCCAGTGCGGGCACGTACCAATGTGTTCACTGTATGTACCTACGTAATTATCACTCGCTTTTCGGTGAAGGAAAACATCGTGAGGAAACCAACATGCCCGAGAATTATTTCGGAATCATATTATCCACCAATCCGGACCAGGCCCCCGTGGTGGATTATGGCCTTGGCCTTATCCTGCTCACGAAATTGAGGAGAGGCCTTTGCCCTGCAGTGGGAACGTTCTGGGCAGAGTTATTTATCTATTTAATTTGTATAATATTAGATAACTGAGGCAATAATAATTATACTCGTAGAGTGCGTGACCCAATTCTTGGCGCAGCCATAACTCACCCGTGACGCTATTGCGTAAAGCTGGTATTGCAATTAACGCAAGCTGACGGATGACTGTTAAATATTGTCTGCCATCGCCCTTGACTCCTTCTTGATCTTGCTTGTCATAATTGTTAGAAACGCAATGGCAGTTAATTTTTTAAAACACCCGTTACTTAGGTCGACTATCATTTCCGTAGCATCTTTCTTGACATTAGCAGGGCACACTATCTAACAACTATTCACAGCAATAACGTAACTGTCTTATTAACTAGAGAGATTACATATCGGACGATTTCTATCTGCCGCAAAATACTCAATACATAGGTTATGTAGCCGCGTTGATCAATATTGCAATTTCAATTGGAAATGCCTGCAGCGTTGTTGGTATGCTGCCAAGTAATAGATCGTTGACTAATGATAGTCGATCGGCTTTCATTATAAAGTTCAGTGCGGTGATCAATAAATCATAGGTTTGTTTTTTTAGTTCAGGACTAGGTGAGGCTATACTATATTATCATCTTTAAACCTTTTCGTTTCGTATGAAGGGTCTTGTGCAGGAGTTCGGGTGTGATCTAGAGGCCTTTGATTTTCTTCCGCCGAGCAGTCGAGTAATGTATGTTATACATTAGAAGGCATTCTCCAGAGTGTTTCGGTTTGAAGCTAACCGTTCTAATATAATTAAGTTGAGAAGAACTACAAAATATTTAAGAAAAACTGACCAAGTGCGAGTCGGATTCGCACACGAAGGGTTCCGTACCATAATCTATAAAATGGTGTAAAAATCATGTCTGTTGCCCCCTTAAAAATTTATTTAATTTTAGTATATTTTGTTGTTGTAGCGGCAACAGAAATACATCTTCTGTGAAATTTTCAACTAAGTATCTAACTATCATGATTCATGAGATACAGCCTCGTGACAGACGGACGGACTGACAGGCAGACAAGCAGACGGACAGACAAAGGAGTCTTAGTAACAAGGTCCCGTTTTACTCTTTGAGCACGGAACCCTAAAAAACCATAATGCCTCAGTGTGACAAGCGCTTTGCGACGTAGTGCAGTGCTGCGGAAGATTTTACAGAAAAAGTAGGTACTGGGTGTAAATGTGATGGGAAAGCGTGACGTTTACCATCAAGTAAAAAAACTTGCTCGACTGAACATAGTAGAATGGAAAATGTTTTATTGGACACCACTTTACTAATTAACTAACACAATATGAGCATAACAGTTAACGTAGACAGCTAAAACTATTATTCTAGGATTTAAATTTTATTTTGTAGCTAAGTACTTACTTAGTGTCTATTGTTCGCATCTTCTTGCCCATGAGGCGAGGTTGAAGGATTTATTTGAATAGAATATTTTACTGTGGCTTCGTGTCAAGAAGTGCCAGCCTTGAATCTTAGTTTTGAAGTCTGTTTGAATTAAAAAGGATAATAAAACTCGGGATCTAATTAATCTCGTTTGTCTGAATCTTCACTTGAAAACAGAGTTAGGTACTTCTTGGCGTATCTGGCGAAGTACATAATTTATTACTCGTAACTTTAATACCTCAGTAATATTTAAGGGCCTTACCACAAAAGATTTAAACCAGAGTTAAACAGATGTGTCTAAATATTTTCTCCACAAATCAACGTCTAACCCTCGCACTTTCGAACTCAATAACAAATTGACAAGTAAAATAATTAGGAATGCCAGAATTGAGTAAGACAACGCGAGTGTAAGACTTGTGGAACGAAATTTTGGAGACATCTGTTTTCTTTTTAGTAATGGCTTCGCACGGTTTGTGCATATAGCCAGTGTCAAGTATTTAAAACATCTGTTTAACTCTGCTCTAATCTTTTGTGGTAATGAGGGTGTTTTGTTGTCACACGGTTTCTGCATTTAGCCAGCGTTGTGGGTGAATGCTAGCCCATCCGAAAGTGTATACAAATACGACTATCCTACCATCGATAGTAGTAGCTTTATTTGATCCACTTTTGTTAAGTTGACGATTCCTTTGGCTGTCACCACGCTTTACTGTCCAATATAAAAAAATCGTCGCAAGTTTGAATCCATCTCCTGTTTCTAATAACTAGTGATGTAACCTCAAGGTCAGAACTTTCGAACCTTACACCTGTTCATCTCATTGGCATTCCTTGGCATTACAAAATCGATGACGGCACCCGCAGAACTAGTTCTTGAATATACATTTCAGATTATTTATTTATATACAATATGTCAAGGTGAAGCGTAACGTTACGATACGAAGTTGGAAAATGGGAAGGTTAGCCCATCATAATATTCATGAAGCATTCACATATTCATAGAAAATTTGGTATAATGTAATAGTAGAGGCTCATTTTGAATTTTCATAATAGACATTTTCTCTAAGTTATGGACAAGTCAAAGTAATAAATTATTATTTGTGTTTAATTATATTTTAAGGACCTTAACTTATTGTGTGACGGCTCTGAAAACTGTACCTACTGATGTTTTTATTGTTTTGTTTAGATCGTCATATTATACCTATATACTACACCATAGTTAAAAATGTTAATAAGTACCTACTAGATAATATTTTACGTTAGGATTTTCTGTGACTATTGTCCCTGACTGTACCTACAGTTTAAGATACATAATTCAGTGAGTCATCAGAATCACCTCTTGAAACCAGCAGCGCTTTAATACGTTCGCCTGTTTTTTATTGAGCGAAGTAGTCGACCTCCGATGTCATAGTGCGCCCGAGAGCCTTTGACGTGACATCAATAGATAACAACCGGGACCGACAGCTTAGTGCGCCCTCCGAAGTACGGAGCGATAGTAATCCACACATAACTTACGAAATTAAGTTATTCGGTGCGGTGCCGAGGTGTCGCGGGGGTATGTATGTATGTATGTATGTATGTATGTATGTTAGGGTATGTGTATCTATGTATGTAAAACTAGCTGAAATACTAACCCCCAGTTTCTAGAACGTGTGTTGGCTTTGACAGTAGATTAAAACTATCGTTGTCTCTATCTGACAATAAACTAATGACAAGGATGGCAATAGAATTAATCTGTAATCAAAGTTGGTTGACGTTTCAGAAACTGGGGGTTAGAGGTTGAAATGTTTTTCAGCACTACGTCATTATAGACTGCGGATTTCCTAAGAAACCCCCTTTTTAGGAGCTGTGAGGTAGACAGACTAATTTAATACACTATCTTATCTCTGAGGAACAGCCTTGAACACAGCAGCTGTGTGCTAAGCACCAGCTCAAAGGGAATAAGTTGTATGTAAGCAACAAAATGCTTTGGAACTCGAGTTGTTTATTATTCTAAAAGGCAAACAACAAGGCCTTTGAATACCTAAGTTATTGGATAAAATGTTAGCTAGCGTATTTCATGAACCGCTAAGAGCGAGTGTAGTAAAGCATTGAATAAAAAAAAACAGGTTTTTTTCTCATTTGTGTAGTCGATAACGAGTTCAATTTTAATAATGAAGGGTATCCGCAAGCCAAAGTTCTACGAATATGTAATTTGGAACGCCATACGAATCTGGGCTACCCCCGATTTTTATTAAACAACTAGCTGTGCCCGCGACTTCGTCCGCGTGGAATAGTGATAAAATTCACCTTTTAAACCTTCCCTGGACTTCCACAAATCATTCAAGACCAAAATCAGCCAAATCGGTCCAGCCGTTCTCGAGTTTCAGCGAGACACACGAACAGCATTTGATATATATAGAATATAGAATATAGATATATAGATAGGTAAAATCTACTGGACCGTTCTAATAAAAACATTACTTCACAATCATAATGAAAATGATGTTGATATTATTACGTTTTATTCCGCTGCAAACAAACACACCTACGTCGTAGCCGTGTTTTTGCAACGTACGTAACGAAGGCATATTCACGCTTATGTAGAAAAAGGGGTAATGGGGCGGCGTTTAGCCCACGCCTGGTTCGGCCCACGGTCCGTATCGACCCAGTAGGTACTCATTTTGCATCGGTCGATTCGCCCCACAACTATAAGTTTCGACACTAAGCCCACCACTGTTTTGCCGTCCGGATAAGGAAAGTCAAATAAAATTAACCAAAAGTTTCCTTGTTACAGGAAGAAAATATAGCGCTCCGTCTCATCAAACAGCACGCTGAAGAAGAACCGGAGAGCAGTCCATCCTCCCCCGAGGATACCAGCATCGGCAGCACAGGGAGGTCCTACTTCGACGAGGGGGGCTATGTGGCCGGGGGCGCTAAGGATCAAGACCCCTACGTCAGGAATAGATTCAATCAGGCGGCTTCGGACAACTTGCCGAGTAACAGGGCTGTGCCTGATACAAGAAACGCTATGTAAGTTTATCTACAACTTTATAAGTAGGTATCTCTAGCCAGCTGTTAGCTAAGAGAGCTTGAAATACTGGCTTCATAATATAGCTTTAAATATCAACTGTATTTGGTTCGAAAAGTACGCCAAATATTTTTCGACCGCATGTTTACCGAACAAAGTTTGTCGAAGCGTCCTAAATATAAGTCAATATTAGTTTTAAAGTTATTAAGTGGGTAAAGGCTCGAAGAACCAAGAACTAAGCTGGTTTCTTTAACTTTTCCAGCGAAGCACAAGCCACTGCTCTGTACTCCCCAAGTTATTCTTCTAGAATGCGTTGGCAGAGATTAAAACTTTAAACCACAATGGTTAAAGTTCAAAGTCTGTTGGTGCTTAGTTTAATACATAGTATAGTGGGGTTTAACAGATACATAAAGCGTTGGTATACAACATTTTTTTATAAATACACGTAATATCCACGGATATGCATTGATGTTGACCAAGCTAGACAATAATACTATGGTGGAATGTAGAAGCATTCCTTGAACTATAAATAATACGAGTAGTAGTAAAGATATTATGATGGCAAGAAACGTAGGTAAAACAAAGTGAACTATCTCAACGTAATCTCCATTCATTCCAACCTGCACATGACTAGTAATTACTCATGCAATTACCATATCCGTAATGAAGATATTATGTTAATTGCCTGTGCAGAACATTGAACTAGCGTCCACTCATGCCTGGCTTGTTTGAAAGGTTAACTAGGTCCGAGAGAGGTCACACAGTGGTCATTTATGACTGGTTCATGCAGAACATGCGTGTATACAAAAAAAAGTATAGCTATAAATCATTATTACTCGCTTTTCGGCGAAGAAAAACGTCGTGATGACACCCTAATGCTTGTAAATTATTACGGTATGGATCTACCAACCGGAATTGGACTCTTGTGATGGATTATGGTCCAATGATCCTCACTACAGTGAGGTGAGATCCATGTTCAGTAGCAGGCGGATACGGGTTGTGATGGTCATGACAGCATGTATGGCAACTTGAGGTTTCCTTTGGGAAAGAAAAGTATACGAGCAGAATTGGCACCGTGAATGCAAATAGAGTTCTAATCCGACCTAATAAATATTTTTTTCATTTTTACACTGCAGTTCTGCTGAGATACTAGGCATCCTACCTACTTCAGTAAATGTCAAATGAATTTGTCCTTCTTCTTTATAAATACGCGTCTGAGGAGGACGATTACAGTTGTACTATTTTGAGAAATTTTAAGAACTTTACAAATAAGTCCAATATTGCAATTATATCCATGTCGTTTCAGGTGACGGGAACCCATTCCAATGAACTAAGTGCATTTAATATCCTTTAAACTATAAGCGAACGTTTGACCTAGTGTTAGGTGGCGATGTGGTCGAAAATGAAGAAGACGCTAAAGTCAACGCTACACTGTGTTTCAGGTGCCGATTAAAGAAATATGAAGATGACCTGCCGGTGACAAGCGTGATCATCACATTCCACAACGAAGCCAGATCCACACTCCTGCGCACCATCGTCAGGTTATACCATCTTTTTTAACATTTATAAATCAACATTAAACAAGTATGAACTTGGTAACTTCTAATAGTCGGTCGTTATTCATTTGTTTTTCGATAAGAGTTATTATCTCATGATAATAATGTAAGCGCTACGATCTTCTTTTTTTATGTTTCGGGTTCACACGATTTGCGCATTGCCAAGTTTTTTAAGTTTTTCTTATTCATATAGAGTTAAAACAAGTCCCAGACAGTCCGGGTAGTCAGTTGTCAAGTCCTGTCTTACAGTCAACAGATTCAGTAAAGTGGCGGATGCTTTTCTAAAACTTTCTGGGCGTTTAAGAGAGAGCACAAAGTAACACTTGTTTTTGTGTTTATATTATTTTCCCACGCTCGTGCATGTTGCCTAACATTTAATGGTTAACTTTATACATTAAAACACGATGAAATACAAGGTTTAAAAATAGAATGTCATGTTTTTGGGTTTCCATTTCCCTCAAAACTCTACGATCTAAATATTACATTTCATTTAGTGTTTAAGAAAATCTTAAATGTAACTTAAAATGGTAAACAATGTAAATGTTATGAATTTATTGCAGTGTCTTAAATAGAAGTCCAGAGCACCTCATCAAAGAAATCATTCTAGTCGACGACTTCAGTGACAATCGTGAGTAAATTTTTTCGTCATGTAAAAATTGTATCTCTTGCCAACTTAATAATATAAAAGCATGTAGTAATTTGTATTCGGATTCTAATTCCGTAATGGTAATATTCCAGCAGCGGTCTTTTACAATCCCGTTTTTAACTGAGCAGGTTTAGCAACTTCCAACACATCGTCACTCATCACCTGGTGAGATAGTGATCAATTGCTAGCCTATAATTAATAAAAATGTGATAATTTACATGATAAGTAGGTATAGTTGATGAAATATTGAATCAAAGTGACTAAAATATCTCTTTTCCTACAAACCAGTGACACTACTGGCACTGCTCAGTAGTTAGCAGACAACCTTGAACTGGACTGGTCTGGTGCCGGAACTTTAACGTTACTAATATATTCAGGCGATCGTAACCATATTATAATATACGATATTGCGACGCGATACGTTTGACGTCACAAGAAATTCATTCACACTATTACTCAATTATTATACAACTTCTTCTAAAATGCCTATATTTAAAAATAAGTATTTGATCTGAGGCTGGGCCTTGATGGGAACATGGGCTTTGTTGTTTATGACTCTCTACTACAGGGAGTCAGGAATCTGGATCTTTAATTATTATTGTGATTGTCATAATACAATTGGAAAATGTTATATAATCTGTATTAGTATGTATGTATAATATAATAATATGTATAACACACATTTTAGGACGTTTTATAAGCTAGCGTTCGATCACTATCCCGCACCTACCTACAAAGTTTTATAAAGTAGTCAATATGGAAAATACGTTAGAAATAGAATGGGATCCAACAGGGCCATAGCGACAGATTTCATGCTTATGGGGAACTAGCTCAAATGGCAATATTTCATGAGACAAAAGGCTGCTAAATATGACTGGGTTTTCAAACAATTAAAAAAAACTTAATAAGAAGATTAACATGATGTATCTTCAACAGCGGAAGACGGCGCCTCGTTACGCGCCATCAGGAAAGTGAAAGTCATCAGGAACTCAAAGCGCGAGGGTCTGATGAGGAGTCGGGTGAAGGGGGCTGATGCTGCCACTGCTCCGGTGCTGACCTTCCTGGATTCCCACGTGGAGTGCAACGTGCACTGGCTGGAGCCTCTGCTGCAGAGGATCAAGGAGGTAAGAGCCAAAAATTTTAAACGTACGAATAATTAGAAAAGTCAATAAAAAACATAATACTAGAGTAACTATAAGAGGGTAAGAGTTAGCGATAAGGTATATTGTGTTATTTTTCAGACGGTTTACTGAGTAGACAAAAGCTATCTAGCCATAGCTTGGTTGTACCTAGTGAGCACCAGTGTGCCTAGTGTGAGTTTTGCCAATTTCTTTACGTGCTCGGTCTGGTTAGCGTAAACTTGAAATTGTATGGAATAAGACCAGCGCCATCTAGGTGTCAGTCAGTCAGTCACTAGATGGCGCTGCTCATATTCCATACAATCTCAAGTTTACGCTAACCGGATCGAGCTCGTACAGAAATTGGAAAAACTCACACTAGACACACAGAACTTAGGATTACAAACGTTTACTCATTGCCGCTAGTGAAAGGACGAATTATATGACAACTAATAGCTTCAATCAAAAACGAGTTGTGAAGATTGTACCTATCAAATTTATGAGAACCGATCATGAGGTCATCTCAATTACTAATTAAAAAAGAATAGGTAGGTACAGTAAAGTTTATAGTCATGGTAGGTGGCTAAATAAACCAATATCCAAGTATTATATAATAACATCAAAGCTAAAATGGGTTTGCGTAGGTCGAAGCCGATCCAAATAGCTTACAATGCCGGCTGCAATCTCCTTATGACAACACACTCTTACACAGAATACTAAGTAGGTAATCCTGCCATTAATTTCGCAAGTTCGAGCAATCATCGACACTTACATTATAAAGCTCGCGATACGAAATGCGGTGCATAAATAATAATTCACCACCGCTTGTCGCAAAAACGATACGTTGCGGTCAAGTTGGGTGATAATAACATTATTTAGAGATAAATTCAGAATGATTAAGTAATGATGCAATTTATAATATTACTGTTGTAATACTACTTTGTGCAGAGACGTCAGTGTTAAAAGTTCAACATTATACCCAGTACCGCATCGCGTGCAATATTCACTTCCTAATCATTAGGACGGAGTACAAACTCTTGGATGGAGAATTTTGACATAATCATTGCCGCTTATCTAAGCGAGGTAATGAGAAGGAAAGATACTAAAATATTACAGCTTCATCAGTATAAATGTTAAGACGAAAAACAGGGTAATAAATAAAAATGTATTATTGCTGTCTTTGGTTTTTCTTCTTAGGTCGAGTTCACAAGATGCCTCATACACGAAATTACATCATTCATTATTTGGTGAATTTTCCTTAGTATGCATGTTATTACATACAATACATGTCATACATTACCTAACATGAGACCATTTTACGGCATATGCTTAAAGTGAATATTTCATAGCTTATATGCTTAAAGTGAATAGCTTATCAAATGCAAGTCCGCCAACTCAGCAATGATGATTTTATTTGCGACACATCGACAATACATAGCAAAAGGCTATAAATAATAAGTTCTTACGTAGATATATAGTTAATGACCAATAAAACAAAGTGCTTTATGTAGTGCAATTGCGCCGACTTCTAAACTCAATCTGACTAATATTGCTCGTTGGTGATATTTCAATAATAAACTGTAATACTATTTTCCATGCGAACGGAGTTTTGCAAAGGCTAGCGGCACCAAGTCATAACCATAGCATAACATTAACTTGTTCGAGAAAATTAACACATTTCCGATGGCAAACTATGACTGCCAATAAAACCATATCCATTCAAAGCGATGATCATTTTATTAATTTAACCCCTAGGTAAACATAATCTCTTCACTATTATATTTTGAGATGAAAGGACAAGCGCGGTTAAAAGCTGTTTTATGAAATGTATTTATGTTGTAATCAGTGAGATGTAATAAATTTAAGTTGTAACAGTGATGACTGAAAATAAGCCATTATTGTGTGACTATTATAGCATTCATAAGCACTAAAATACTCAATTTCCAAGCCAGTAAAATAAGTTATCGAATATGCGCGCGACATTTCGAACGTTCCGAACTGGCTATGGTAATGTCAAGGCTCATGGCAGCTACGTGACGGAATTATGTGATCGACTCATGTCTGACGGAAATACTTCGTTTTGGCAAAGTCAAACAATTCATGTAGAAATAGAGACTTCGGCCCTTTCACTACACACATACTCGTATTTTATGATAAGTCATTGTCTAGGGTCGTGCTCTAAGGAATTAAACATCTTGGTCAAGAGGAGATATGCGAGCGACAAAAAGTGATAGAGTTATCAAATATTTTCTACGCTAAAGTTAGATAACAGAACCAAGTTTATTATAACACTAGCTGACCCGACCGACGTTGTCCTGTCATTGTCTCTAATGAGTCAAAATGAGTGGCAGTAGTCAACTGTACAACCCCATTTTATCAGATATATTTTATCCAATTTCAAAATTTTTCCCGTGGTAACGGGATAAATAGTATCCTATATCATTCATTCTCCTGGTTCTCAGCTACCTTCCTACCAATTTTCAGCCAAATCGGTTCAGCCGTTCTTGAGTTATAAAAAGTGTAACTAACACGACTTTCTTTTATTAAAGATATAATAAATCTAAATAGGCAACATTCTCCGCCGCTATCCCATATTTTGAAATTACAATGGAACTATGTTGAATTCATGATCATTGGGCAATATTAGAAAAGTTACGTAATTTGTAAAAGTTGCCATTTATTAGTATTTGCATAAACGCAAACAATTAACGTTTAAATAATAGTAAAATAAAAACGATTAAATATTAATAGGACTATTTCAATTTACAAATCACCTCGATATACATCTTTGTTGTACAACTTACGTATCAAAGCGATATCAATAAAATCTGCATAAAACTTATAAACCGATTACGACATTTCCAGTTGTAACTAAAAGTAGAATTCATAGTCAAGAAGAAGCGCACAGCCATAATTTTTTTTATTATTTTGTATGACAAGTTTTATTTTATAAAGCATACAAAATTCAAACGGCGACGCACAGCGCTTAGTCATTATCACAGTCAACATCACCACTCAGTGAATTAGTAGACGTTTTACTATAACTTCCTGGAAAGTTTTGAAATCAACTTTTGCCTTTATAGAAAATATATACAAAATCCACAATGTCATGCCCGGTCTCGTAACTTCCCGGCCATAAACTCCAGCTCATTAGATAATTACTTTTGGGGATTGAACGTACCTACCTCTAGACGTAGCGGTGGTAGCCTAGTGGGCAAACGTCCGCCTTCGAAAACGGAGGTGGCTCGTTCAAATCCCAGTGCGGGCATGTACCAATGTGTTTCTTGTTAAACATATTATTATGTACGTAATTATCACTCGCTTTTCGGTGGAGGAAAACATCGTGAGGAAACCAACATGCCCGAGAATTATTTCGGAGGCATGTTATCCTCCAATCCGGACTAGGCCCCCGTGGTGGATTATGGCCTAACCCTCCTTACGAAAGTGAGGGGAGGCCTTTGCCCAGCAGTGGGACAGTTACAGGCTGAATTATTATTATTATTATTATTACCTCTCGACTATGAATTGCAGACTATTACCTATTACTACTAACGTATGAATTTCATTGTACCTAATATAAACAGACAATCATCATTCAAAAAACAAACCACTCCACAGTATACACGTAGGTACTATGTAGACGTGTCTGCAAACAAAAAAATATTTGCCAAATGAAAAGCTAACCTTTCCAATGAACAGACAATTAATATCTCACCGCTTCGGTGGTCGCTGGGATCAGTAGGGAAGAGAGATATCCGTTACCAACTATCGGGTATCAGAAATAATAAATGTATGCTCATTTATTATTATCCGGAACTAGAACTGAAATGAAGTTTCTATGGCCACAGCTTACCACTTACACTTGATATCGTAGATCAAATTTTAATTTATGAACTCAATTATATATCTGAAAGTGGCATAAAAAATAGAATATAAAACTACTACACTACTACATTGTCTATTTCTAAAGTTACCTATCCGACGCTCTCGTTTATCGGGTTGCAAATAATATCCGTAAAACAGTTAGCTTTTTTCCGTATCCGTATTTATAACTGAATCTCCATATTCCAACCCTAGTCGTAACAAACGTGACATACAAGCCAGAGTTCAATCATCAAATTGAAACCTATTGAAAGGCTACCACTCAGCGAGAGATTGACAGAGACCAATTTGAATTGACAGGTAACGAGTTAACATTCAATGCGAATAGATTATAATGTTAGTGAGTAGGTACTAAGGAGTAATGACGTCTACGTTACGTATATCATCAGATCAGCTCTATTTCACCATTATATTGCATTGATGCAAAATTTTAACGCAACTAAACAGCAGGAAGCGTTAAAGTTGACTTGTAAGTTTTACTATACATATAAACCTAACTTATAAAATATGGTGATAAGCACGAGGAAAACCTTTTTTGATATATACTGTATCGAAAGCTAGTGTTACGTCGAAGGCATTACAGATTTCTCCATCGCGTGTAGAATCGCTACCGTCTGCCTTGCACGAGAAAATTAGTTTCTGATTGGCTTACAGCTTACGTAAACCCCAGAAGTCCAATCATTCTGATAAGCCATAGACCCGGCTCGGCGAGGTGCCTTCGCTGACTAACTGAGCGAACTAACTCACGACGTCACAGACTAACTGAGCGGTATTGCCTCGCGAGGCAAAAGATCAGTTTGTGCGGAAATATTCGATAGGCGAGCATGATGAATTGGTAATACATGTATAATCAATCAGTGCCACACATGAAGCACGAGAAGCGCATCTTCGTGGACGCAAAGGCTGTTCTGTTATATAAGAATCCTTCCGAATTCCGGTCCGATAGCAGACTGGCGCCACTTCATTAATCCGGAACTGGACCGTCGATTATTACGACACAAGATTAAATATGTCCCAGGGGTCGTTGCAAAATGTATAGCCACCGTTCGAATGTTGCTTCACGTTGTAACACGCAGTTACAGATTCACTGCATTGCATTTTGTGTAGCGGCGAGATTAAGTTAGCAGTTGAAAGAGATTGTATGGAAAGTGCGCAAGTGCCGAGTAAACTTCAAAAGATTCTAGTTTTGACAAGATTCATGTGCAAGAAACGATTGTTGTGCCAATTTAGATAACAACTTCGTAGTACAATTACGACAGTTTTATCAAATTACGCAATTATCCGCAGAACCACTTAATATCGGGTCATATCGATGTACAATAAATGCAAGCCTATTGTATCATTGTAGAAAAAAACTGTCAGGAATAGACTAAAAAACAGACATTTCAGTAATGCGAAAAGCAGCACCTAAGGGTCAGTTTATGGCGTAACTGAACTATCTCCATTACTAAATATTTTGCCTAGGTTCTTACAACTCATCCGCTCTCGCTAAGTACTTCTTGCACACCGTTCCCGCTAATTCCTATACTCTACACCTTAAATTACTCAAGCGTGGTGAACGGAAGATACTCGTACTGGCTGTTGCATTGCATAACCAAAATGACCGGCGATCCCTTCACCCTGCGTAGTATTTTGATTTATGACGGTTGATAGTTTGTTACACTTCAATTGTTGGGTGTCGGCGTACCTTGTTGCGTGTCTACTGTGTCTAGTAGTATCCTGGTTATTTTGAATGACAATGAGAGATTAGTCGCCGGTGCTTTTATGATGTTGAATAAGGAGCGAATGTATGCATATTATGTAAGTTACATATAAGTATGATGTCTGTCTATGTGCTGTCTTGTAAACCTAGGAACTTGACGGACAGTTACATCATGTATACTATATTATGTTCTTACTCTCGGTTGTCATATTATAGGTAGGTACTATATAAAACGTTATCTAATATTTTATATGTCATAACCAGATTGCTGTCAGACGCAGATTGCTTGTCCTCTTTATATCCGAAAAAAAGTGAAATAATGCTATAAAAACTCTACACCTACTTACTCTACAATACGTAGCTGACTGTACTTAAATATGTGACATTTTTACGAGCATGCAAGTTGACGACTAAATAAATAAAGTAAAATGAGAAGGTGCCAAATAGCGCGCGCTTAGATTTCCACGCTTGCGAGTTGACGAGCAACTCTACGTTTGAGGAGGGAAAATGTTTGAGTACCTACGTAAAAAATCATGAGCGTAGTTTATTCTCGTCTGTTTGGATATATGGACTTGCGTAAATTAGGTACCTACACTATAGTAAGATTAGTAATAACATGTTTTTCGTATTGAAATCCACTTTTCTTTTTTAACCACCTACAAAGTAATAGTAGGTATACCTACAGATTACGAAATACCTACTAAATTTTAATGAACAATTGAACATACCACTTGTGTCAAATAAACTTACTCACAAATTAGTACTAGGACTACTAGATATTGCGCAAAATAACGTTGGAACATAGTCATTTATTGTAATGGTGCAGTAACTATTAACCTCTCAGAAATAATCAGTAGAAGCGAATCTCAGACACAGACCAAAACGCCTTCAAGACATGTCACTTCACTTGACCCGTTCTGTTTGCATCCACACGTCGCTAGCAATCCGGTTCCGACCGATACGATGCTGTCACCTGACATAACCTTGACACGCGTCTTGGCAATGAAAGTGAAGCTGTGACTTGACAATGAAAGTGAAGAGCTATGACATGACAATGAAGCGAATATGGTATTATATAGCTTCGCCTAAAGGGTCTATTATATCATTGTCAGAGTTCAAGCCATAAGTCAGTACTTATGTAATGATTATCGTGGCGAGACCATCTCTGATTATACATTTTCTTTGAGGACAAAGGTGACAATGACAATGAAACCAATTATTCATCATTAACAGGTTTGATTCATTCTTGCTTCATAGCATATCTAGAACACATTTTGTAGTATAATATCTACTCCGATGTCTGTTCCATCAAGAACAACTTTCATCAAGAAACCCATTATTTTGAAGTCGATTGTTTCAGAGCATCGTTCACATTTTACCCATCAATTCATTTTATTTCACTAGTGCTGCAATAATTTGTGCTGATATGAAAGTGAGGATACTTGCAAATAGTATTGCAAATATGTTCACTAATGCTTCTTACACACGTTTAAAGTTTCAGAACGGTAAAGTGGACAAAACCTTTGCCTCGACCTCTGTCATGCCACTAATTATTTAAAAATACTTAGTAACTTAACTTCCAAAATGAACACACAGCATACCCTCCTATATCGCGGTCATGGTCTTATAACCTACGTGTTACACTACGTGTTGCAAAGTAATGATCAAGTTAAATTGTTCATGAAATTAGTTTGTTTATAATATCGTTGGATTGCAACAAAAAAAAGGGAATTTTCCTGTTTATGAATAGGCACAATGACTGTCGAATAACTCCAGCACTTTAACAATGGGTTGGATGCAACCATTATAACAAATAAACGTAGTAATATAATATGTAACAATAATATAATGGAATAAATAATTCGTTGCTACGTCAAAGTAGGTCATAAGTAAGATCAAATTAAGAAATATTGTAGCCACTTTTGTATGCTGAGGGACAAAGTAAAGTGAAGCTTGCTTTCGAAATGTATTGGTTTTTAAGATTTCTAATAATTTGATAGAATAAATTGGTTTGCTCAGACCGGAATTTTATATCTGACTCATGGTAACTTTTGGCAATAACATCCGATTGATTGTACGTGGAATAGCATATAAACACTATGCGGCTGTTATGGAGGTATGCAAATTGCTATGAAATATTTGATGTCAAAAGAATTGCATATTGTAGGTACCTACATAATACTAGAACTACGATTTATTTCGAGCTACATGGCAATATCCTCCTTTGGAGCTTGCTGACCTCCCGAAGATTAGGAAGGATCAAGATTCCTTCTCATCGTTTGGCGTTGACAGTACGAAAATCGAGCAGATTTGTGTCAATACGAGTAAATGGCAAGGTCCCATAGGAAACCAAGTCATTTTATAAAAGTATAGTGCCATCTTTATCAGTCTATACTTGCCAAATGCTGGATATAGGACTTACTTACCATTCCATGCTTCGGAGGTTAGGTAGGTGAAATCGTCGACCCCAGTTGTTATCGACCGATAGCAGCAGTGGTTAACCCGTGACGTGAAAACTCTGACGCCACTATTGTAGTGCATGTGTTAAAGAGATGTTAGTTAACCATTCCTTCTCCCCCGTTCCAGGACCCTACTCGTGTGGTGTGCCCGGTCATTGACGTAATCAGCATGGATACCTTCCAATATATCGGCGCGTCGGCTGACCTTCGCGGTGGCTTCGATTGGAACCTGGTCTTCAAGGTTAATGTCAACTTCTAATTCCAATAGTTCATAATCCTATCAATCTTTCCCATCTAGGTTGTTTGTAAGAGATCGCTTACATTATTTTATATTTTCTGGTGAGTAAAGTTTAAAAGCAATCTCTATGTGTTAAATTAGGGTAAATCACGACCCTATTTGTGTCTGTCGCTGCTATGTAAGATGAGGCAGACATTTTGAGTAAAGCTCGCATTATGTATGTTTCACTAACGAAGTGGACAAACTGTAGGTAAAATCGGTCATCGTATCAATGGACCTTCTAGACAGTTTCGACCGGAGGCATTCAAGGTGAACTAGTGATTGGTAAATGGTGAAACATGCCCACGTGGGGTGATTAATTCGTTGAGTGAAGAATTTAATACAGCTTACGAGCATGATTTAGCATGATTTATAAAACTTAAATCTATGGTAGAGATTTTGTGTTTCTAGATCTAGAGAACTAGATGCGTGATTAGGTAAGACACGCGCAGTCGGGCATTCCAACATGACACTCTCTGTTTATAAATTGAGGTCACATTTTGAGCGGTGATCGCCATAATGTCTATCTATTATGATATAACAAGTTATAACAATCAAAACTTCAACAAGATAAACCTTACTTTAAAAAAATAAACCTGAGATAATACTATGTAAGCTAAAGTTGCTACAAAGACGACATGGTGCCATGAAAGCTGGCTAAATTTCCACGTAGAAAAGCGAGATTGTTTGTAAAGAACAAAAACAGTTTACGAGATAAAATTTGCTAGTTTCGCCAAATTCTTTCTAGAGCCTCTAGGGACGAATGGCAATTTCAACTTTGAAAACCAATGTAACGTAATATTCTGTTCAATTGAGTGGGCTTTTGAAATGCTTTGTATGTAACTAACCACAATAAGATCTGAAAGCGAGATGACCTACATTTGTGCTCTTGCAGAAATTATTACGAGGGACGTATGTTTTATAATAAAAAGTTAAGTGTTTATATTATGCTAACAAGATAAATAATATCAAAGATGCTATCACTTGCGTAGGTATTTCATACGAATACCTCAGAAACTAACACAGATTGAAAGATACATACAGATACTTGTTTACAGGGTAGGTATTAACTTTAATAACCAAAAAAACAAATGAGTATCTACGCACTGACAAAAGGGGTTTTCGGTGACAGTTTCGTTTGGTCTTACCTATAAGACCGAAAACCCCTTTTGTCAGTGCGTAGATACTCATTTGTCGAAAAGTCCTAACTTTTGTGACCAGAAGCCTTGAGGAACATGTTGGCCGCTGGAAGTTTCTCATGCAATTTGAAGATCCAGGTCATAGATGTTAATGTTTAGTGGCCGAAGTGTTTCGACAAAGCTGCCTCTTATCTTCATGCAAAAAAGTGTGCATCTTAGTAATATTCTAAAGGCGAAATTTTGTGAGTGTTTGTACATTTGTACTTTACGCTCGTACGGGCGGCGGGGCCAACTTTGATGAAACTTCGTATGGAGGTAGCTAACAACCCGGATTAACACGTAGGCTATTTTTAATTTCGAATACAGCGAAAAACGTCGCATGGCACAGCTACCAGCTAGCAACCCTATATAACCCATTCTCCAAAGATTCTCGTGTCCTATTCCCTTGTCAATGATTTCAGTGGGAATATCTCTCGCACGCGGAACGCAGCGCCCGTCTTAGCGACCCCACGCAAGTGATCCGCACCCCGATGATAGCCGGCGGCCTGTTCAGCATAGACCGGAAGTACTTCAACAAGCTCGGCAAATACGACATGAGGATGGACGTGTGGGGCGGCGAGAACTTGGAGATCTCCTTCAGGTAATACTTCTGCCGGCGAAGCGAATTCGCTGTTGGTGTTGCAAAGAGTTGTTCTTTAAAGCACTTTACGCGTGTCAGTTCTGGTACACCATGGCTAAAAGGGATCTTATCATATGTATTGGACTCATGTTTATCAACATTTCACAGGATTTGTATATGACACTGTGTCAGTATGCTAGTATGTTAGTACAAGAAGGGTCTTTGTTATGTACTTCAAATCTTGCAAGTAAATTTTGATCCAGTTCCCGCTGTTCAATTGAGTTGAAATGTTGTAGGTGGTATACCTATCAAGTTTCGACGACAATATTGTTGTGCCATCGAGTAGTATGATTACTCTTCAATGACTGACAAATAGGTTGATGTTTGTTTACTTACAGTACCGAATTCCAAAAAAAATGTCAGCAATAAACTTACCTATTCCACTTGACATTTTCGGTGATGATGAAACATGGACCATAGGATAATCACCCATATTTACCTACTCAATGGAAGGTTTCGTAAAATAATAATGAGCGTCAGGGACCTTGTGGTCCAAACACGTCGCCGAATGATGCTTGCCTGACATGGCCTTGCTGTACCGTCCACAGACGTAGGAATGAAATGTAATTAGTGTAATTACTAGTTTTTCATTTGTTTACTTGGGCCAACTAGCTTCATCCGACGGTGTATACAGTAAGTACTTTCAGGGTATCGTTTCTATAAGTTTTTACAGCTTATGGGTAGATGGCGTTACACGTTTTTGTTTGCGACATGCAACAGTAGTATAACGGAAGTAGATGATAATGTTATATTAGATTATGTTGCAGCGCTTACCTATGCAACAAACCAATGCCAGAGAATGACTACCGGCAATCCAGCGGTGCGCTATATTTCTTGATGCCAGATCTTGGTGGTATTGCTATTGCAATTGTTATGGGCAGCCATAGCGCTCACCATCAAATGAATCTAACCCGATTATGTATACGAACATCATAATATATTCCTACTGCTAAATTTAAGTTTCTTCTTTGACAATAGCACAGCAAATAATCCTAAACTTCTAACATTTCCAGAGTATGGCAATGCGGGGGCTCCCTAGAAATAGTCCCGTGCTCGCGTGTGGGCCACGTGTTCCGCAAGCGGCACCCCTACACCTTCCCCGGGGGCTCGGGGGCGGTGTTCGCGAGGAACACAAGGAGGGCGGCCGAGGTCTGGATGGACGACTACAAGGAGCTGTACTACAGGTCGCAGCCGCTTGCCAAGCAGGTTGATTTCGGAGAGTAAGTCTCCTGTGTTACTGAGGAAGACAAAAGCCACTACTGTCCTGCAATAAAATACATCTATTCATTAAATACCCACTGCTTCATCATTAGCATCATCATCTATCCATATCGGCCCACTGAATACCAGTCTCCCATCACTTTCGTGAGGTGAGGAGAATTACCACCACGAGAGCCCGGTCCGAATTGGTAGATAACTTGCCACGGAAATAATTTTCGATGACTACTTATTCTATATGTATGTATATTGTGTAAAAACAGATGTCAGCGACCTATTTACCTATAAATTGACCTCGGCCGATATTCTAATGTTAAATGGTATTCTTTCCCAGCATATCAGAACGGACGACCCTTCGGGAGAAGCTCCACTGCAAACCTTTCCGGTGGTATCTGGAGCATGTGTATCCAGAGCTGCAAGTGCCAGCCATGGTCGGTGGGTCTCATGCGATACGACAAGGAGTGCGGTGCATGGACACTATGGGGCACTTAGTAGACGGAACCTTGGGTAAGTTTGATGAGCCTGACATTCACTTTATGATGCTATCCATATAATGATGAAGGCATCATTTGAACCTAATCTTATTCTTCTAAAACCTACAATGCACTTAATTCCAGGAATGTATCCGTGCCACAACACTGGCGGCAACCAAGAATGGCGGTTTGAGAATGGTCTGATTCGGCATCATAGCTTGTGCGTGTCGCTCTCAGCCGAAGACCGAGTCACAGCCGTGTTGGCAGCATGCGACGCCGCTGACGACGCCCAGCTCTGGCGAAGGCGAGGTCAGCTCGTCAGACACGCTAAACTAAACGCGTGTCTAGACTCGGACCGACCAGCCCTGTACCTAGAACAGTGCGATGAAGATAAACCTAGTCAACAATTCACTTTCTAATGTGCCTCGCTGCTGTGATAGAAGGTAGAACAAAGACTTTTTATTTGTATGATGGTTGATATTATGTGAATAATATAGGATCAGATGGACGCTAAACGTAGGAAGCTAGGACATTTTTATGGTCAGTGACTGATGAGACTCCAACTGAATCTTGCCTCGGAAATGACAGTTGAGTTAGATTTAGATGCACAAGTTCTTGAAGAAGTTCAACACGATTATAAAGATGTATTAGAAATGACAAACGAAAAATTACTTCTGAAAGATGATCAACCCTGTACTGTTATTCACAAACTGCTGTCAACTAATATGTTTAAATTCATTTACTACGTGTTGATAATAATTATACGGACGAATTTAAAAAGTACTGACTGGTGATTATGTGTATCCGTTCGGTTGGTGGCTTTCTTGAATCTGTCATCAAAACACGAGCTGTAAGGTCACGTCAGCGGCAATAACGAAATAGTGTTTGACCAAAACCAAATTATGACTTACGGTAATTTGATCAAATGCTTCATGCACAGGATATTTAATGATGAAAACTTAAAATTTTACTATCTAATAATCAGATAATTATAATATTATGTAACTCCAAGTTTTTGATAGTGATAATAATTTGATTATAGATAAACTTAATGGCACCAAATCTATAATCGTATCTTACTTTAGGAACGCATCGACTAAAGGAGGGTGCAGATTGCAAACCCTATTTTCCATAACATTGTATTGGTATATTTTGTAAATACATTAATTACTTGAGTTTAGTAATTTTAAACATTCCATTATGATTTTAAGATTGTTTCTGAATTGTTTACTTATTGTTCAAGTGTTTTCTAAGTGTCCGTCTGCCAGTTTACCTTCAATATCTTTTACACATTTATCTTTTCTTTCTTGTGCATGTAGATACCTATTGATAAAATT
Source organism: Hylaea fasciaria (assembly GCA_905147375.1). NCBI lineage: Eukaryota > Metazoa > Arthropoda > Insecta > Lepidoptera > Geometridae > Hylaea > Hylaea fasciaria. The sequence goes on from LR990201.1 coordinate 8,775,376, forward strand.
GCTCAAATTTGATCTGAGTGATTTTCTCTTTCCTGTGCACAGTTCATTATTTCTTTTATACATTTTCTTCTGTTGTGTATGGTGTCTGTTTCAAATTATTATTGCGTAAGTAGGTCAATGTTATCATGAACCCTAAGCGAAAAATTACCAAGAAAAATAAAATCAACCAAATTATCTGTAAAAAATTTAGACAATTAGTGTTTCCCTTAATTTAGAAGTCTATAAAGTGTAATCTCTCTCTTGTCGATTGCATGCATTCCAGCAGATATTTTTTGTTACTGTTTGGAAATCCACTGCTGGCTTTGATCTAAACTGAACTTAGATATCGGTATACACACTATTTTCGATATCATATGCTCAATATCGTAGATAACACACATTTTCGCATTATTTTTCATGTTTCACTCAAAAACTTTCCTCTTACTAATCCTATAATGAACAAAATGAGAACAACTAGATAGTATTTTGTATTGTAATTAAGTTACCATTGTAGTCATAAGTTCAAATTAAGTGCCGGGATAGTGGAATGTGGATTATGTTTAAGTATTACGCAAATGGATGATTCTGAAAAACATTCAAGTTTTTATATTTATTTTATGCATTATTTTAAACTGTAGCATGAAGAAAATAAGTACCTATCAGCACAGGATACCGATTAATACCATAGGTATCAGTGAAAGATCTGTCTAATGACGTGATTTAGGTAGGATATAAATTTCTCATTACAGTCTAAGATTTTTGTCTTTATTGTCTGTTATTGACGACTCTGTCTAATATAGAGGTCAGAAAAGTATAGTTTAATCAAAAGCTAGATTTAAGTTTGAATTTTATCTTTTATCTAACAAATCTCAATACAATTTACTCGTATATAATTTAATAAAATAGACGTCCAGTATAATAAGCAATGATCTTATAAATACTCTTTGATTTAAGTTATTCTAATATATTTTTATTTACATTTGTTACATACTTTGAACAAAGTATTTATTCGACTTTATGAATATCTTTGTGTTATTTGATTTTTATAAGTAGATATTTTAAAGATATTGTAACGATTGTGTGTGATTATCATTTGTACACTCAATTTCAAACTATGAACTTATATGTGCCTATTTTTGTGTCCTAATAAAATAGACCATTTAATTTTTTTATACTGCCCGAACATTTTAAAATAGTTTAGAATATAGGCAGTAATGTTATCATAGAGAATGTTGATAATATGTATTAATAATACTATGCCTGTGTACACCAACATGAATTTGATGAGAAATCCTTAAATATTTCCAACTGTATCGTCGTACAACGAATGCAAGTACTTCACTGCCGAAAATAATTGTACAAAAGTAATTAATTGTATCTCAAGTAAGGAAACAAAACAATATTATAGTAGTTTTCAGTGTCTTTCAATGTATCGTCATTTGTAATTTTCAACATTTTAGGCTGAGATACACAGATGCAGCTGACTAACGCTTCCGTATAGAGCACACTTTTTGACATTATGAAAACGTCAATCAGAGTTTAGCTGACCATAATAATATGAATTTCAGCTTTAGTGGAGTAAATTACGTCGTCATCAATGTATATACCTACTACTTATTAGGAACAAAATAAAAATATTGCAGTATTAATATTAAGAATTATTAGTATTTACCTCAATATGCTATTTCAACAAAAAATATGATATTCATTGACACATTATTACATATAATTAAGTTTTGTTTGCTATGTGATAGGTACTTGATGAAACTCGTCATTTGAATCCAATGTAGAAAATCACCATAAAAATATTTGAAGTAGATTGGCCTATTTAAACGTTCATTACTGTACATACTAGCTATGAATATATTATGTATCTAAGTCCATAATAAGCATTCCATTAATATTGATAATTAATTCGTATTTATGTAAATAGGTATAATACTATTAGTAATGTACTTACGACTGTTAAACTACTAAAATAACATTTTGTAGTTTGGTACGTTAATATAACCGCATTGACTTGCACATTTTATTCAAATTAATATTAATTAAAATAAACAGCACCTAGTAGCACAACAGAGTAGGTGAATCTAAATTGTAACATTCGTTTATTTTACTGACTTTCCTAGTCAGACTTTGTTAAAACTGGAAATCTTTTATATTTTTATTCATTTTGTAAGCGAACGCGTGATTTTATTTTAGTGAGACAGTTTTGGTAAATGAAATACGTGGTAAAGAACAAATTTGAGTTTATTTTCATCAAAATGCTGGCTATGTCAGAAGGTACTTACCCAAAACCCTGAATCAACCGAAATACAAAGCTAATTACAAAACCAACTTCATACTGTTTATATTTTATAACAATACCTAACATGGATTTATTAAACTGAATCAGTTGACATAAACATAGAAACGCTTCATAGGTAATACATACTTCTTTATTTATATCATAATAGGTTGATTTCAACAGAAATCCTTGTTTCAGGTATGTAGGAACATACGTCTAAGGAGTAAATTATAATTTCAGTCTTTGATTTAACTTAGCCCTCTGGCCAAATAAGTATTTCCATCTTTTATACATTATACATTATAATAATAATAATATACTTTTACATGCAATACTTAGGTAGGTACTAGGAAATAATATGTTAACTAAGCATATTATTTGATGTACCTATACACATGTAACGTTTCAATTTATGAAAATAAAAAAAATCACTTAAATATAATAATTATCACACTTAAACCAAACGATATCCTTCGGTCTTAATTACTAAACCTTGATCTCATAACATTACTTATTTGACGACACTATTTTATATAACCAATTTATAACTTACCTAGTTAAGAAAGACTATATTTCTAAATAATTATAGTAATCAGTTGAAAATCAAAGAATAAGTAGGTAAATTATAATGACGGCTACTAGGCCCATTAGAATTACTACTACTAGGCCTACTTATAAAGACAAAATAAGGAATGAAAATCATCTGCACAACGAAAACGTTTGTCTTGATGAAGAACCCTAAGTTTCATAAAACGGATACTATAGTAACATATTTAACTATGAGAGAATACATTCACAGAACAATTCTTAGAAGCATACAATTTCGGGCAATTCATTGCACAGAGCTCATCTTAGTCTTGATGAAGTTGCCGATGAGTTTGATGGCTCGGAAGGCGTAGTTAGGAGAAAGCCGTTGCCGCAGCAGGTAGTACCCGGCGAGGTTCATGGCGACCAACATGGACACTAACACGCCGAAGTCTGCCCAGAAGGATACGCCGGACATACCCATCATTTTGACGAAATAACTGAAAGAATGATGAAAATGGTTAATATGGCTTTTTCATAAATCCCGTGAAGGTATGTGAAATAGTTGAGGAAAGTTATCCCAATGAAAACTATATATTGGAATGGTAGCAGACAAACGATACGGAACAATTTGTAACAAACAGCACCTTTACCCCCCTATTGTTAGTCGTTACCTCCAAATTTCTTTCGCTCCACTCAACGTCACTTGCCTGTATAGGTATCGTTAGTTGGCAAAATTTCTTTCACTCGGTTATTCCGAAGGAAACTAACCATCTGTCAGCTCAAGGTACCTCGCGACGATTCGATTTCCTTCAGGATTCCTCGAAGCCACTTTTCTACGATCACGTGTTAAAATGGATTAGGGGAACCTCGAAAGTTCAACTAACGATACCAATATGAACCTTTTGGCGGGAGTTTCGAGGTCCCTCAGCATAGGTCGAGGGAAACAAAATTTGGAGGTAACGACTAACGATACGGGGGTTAGAGCTGATCCGAAGCATGGATACTTACGCGACATTCTTGTACTCGCAGTAGTCGACATCGTCGGGGCAAATGAGGTCAGCCCGCGGGGGCCCGTAGATGGCGGCCACCAGGCCCTCGATGCCGTAGCGGAGGAAGGAGCAGGCTCGAGCGAGTCTCCAGACGATAGGCAGAGGGTCGTCGCCGCTGCCGATGCCGTAGACTGCTAGCAGCATTAGCGGCACGCTCAGAGCCGGCCCGAGGAACACCGAGTTCTGGGAAGTTGGTGGAATTTTGAGAGAAAGCCTGCTTACTTCCAGTTTTTTTAATTGGGCATAGTCTATCGTTTGACGACTATCGCACTTGGGCACAAAGACTATTTTTCTATTGTGCAGTAAACAATATAATAATAATAACTGTGATGTCAATCTAGGTGTGAAGTACGCTAGAATTGATATAATACACACTGTATTTCACATAACTAATTGAATTATCTGTGCAAAATAGTAGAATTAACGGATTATTGATTTTCAATTATCACCACTACACCAACATACCTATACTTGTAAGTAGAATATAGTTAGAATAGGTACCAAAAGTGTCAAAATTGACACAGTTTCGATAATTAATAAACGATCTACAATTTGGAAGTTTTTACGCAATTGAAATTATACCTAGTCAGGTCATAAATTCTGTCACATGTTTTATATAAAATAATTGAAACAAGTTTATTCATTATGTAACCATTTATATACCAAAATGAACTTAACAAAACATAGATTCTTATGACACTAAAGTTTATTCAAAATGACCTCCGTGATTTTGAATACAGGCCTTCAATCTGCGCGGCCAGTCGTCTATCGCAGCACAAACGAGGTCCATGTCAATATCGGCGGCTGCCTTAATCAAGGATGTCTTGAGTGACTCCAAATTGGGATGAGGCTTTGAGCACGCCTTTTCCTCCAAGTGTTGCCATATCTTGTAATCTAGCGGATTCAAATCTGGACTGGCGGAGGGCCAGTCTTCGTGCCGGATGAAGTCGATTTCACGCGCCGCCAGCCAGTCTTGTGTGCTCTTCGCTCTATGAGCTGGCGCCGAATCTTGTTGGAATACCCAGTGCCTGTTATTAAACATGGTATGAGAAACAGGTTCCACAAGGTTCGTCAGGACTGTATTTTGATACACAACTGCATTCGTTTTTACACCTTTCTCACAAAAATGTACCTCTGTTAAGCCCCAATAAGACACTCCCAACCATACCATGAGCGAGGATGGAAAATGACCTCGTTGGACACGCGGAATACGGTTGCTCGCTTCTTCACTACTGTGTGCGTACACCTTATCATTTTGTTTGTTGTAGCTCTCTTCTACGGTAAAAAATTTTTCATCCGAAAAAAGAATTTCCCGATATTTTTTTCCCGCGTACCGCTTCAACAAAGCGCGGCATCTCTTCAGTCTCAGGTCCATTAGACGAGCATTCAAATGATGTCCTGTTTTTCTTCGATATGCCCGAAGTCCTAAGTCTTCATTTAACGCCCTTTTCACCGTGGTTCTGCTTAATCCCATCTGAAGGGCCAACAGTTTCTGCTTACGTTTGGGATTTCTTTGAATTCGCGCCTTCACAGCTTTTATCACTGCTGGAGTCCTAACAGACCGAGGGCGACCTCTTCTTGACCTGTCATCTACACTAGAGTCTTCATTGTATCGTTTGATGGTACGATAAACGAATCTCTTGGTTATATTCAAATTTTTCAGTATGTCAAAAATTTGAATTGGCGCGTAACCGCAACGATGCAACGCAATAACTGCAACACGGTCTTCTTTAAGCGTCCACTCCATATTTAAAAATGAGTAAAATTCTAAAAAGTATACATTTTTATTTTCATGAACAATTCGAAATTCAATTTCAATAAACTTTTTTGTGACCAACATTCTAAAAGAAAAGTTTTTACTGTGTGACAATACTTATGACCTGACTAGTTATATTTACTAGCTAATAATGATTTACTTGCGCTAACGAGTATACAATATGGAATAAGAATCAATCTATTGCTTGTTATTGTGGAACTGATGCGTAAAGTGGACATAAATGGTAATAACACGACTATGGTAAAACTGTTATCAACTTAAAATTTATATGAATTCTAATCTAAGACCACCCTTTGTATTGTAAGGTTAGAGTAAATCAATTCTTAAAGGAAGGTATTATTTCATATCGATTCTAGCTCTTACACCCAATGTACAGAATGTTACTGCTTGTTAGTCTGGTACATAAAAATGTAGATACAATATAGCTTTTGTAAGAATACCCGTAGATATAAACGTTAAGTTGCTATCGTAATAATTCTACTCGTATTTGCACGATGATCAAAATGTCATGGTCAAAAAGCTGATTACTTTTCTTTTTTGGTCGACACTAACCTTGGGTTACCTATTCAATCACGGTATCTATTCAATGAAGTATCAATAGTCGATAAAAATACAAATAAATCAACAACGAAAGTATGCATAAAAAATGTAAGCAACTTTATTCTTCTAAGCAACTTAGAGAGATCACTATTCCCGAACAATTTTAGTGTCTAATCGTATAGAACGGTATCGATTATCTGAACCTCAAAACACTACCTATCTTCACATATTTTCAGCGCAGCGTCTAACCTGACCACGTAAAAACATAGTAGGTACCTACATACTACGGTATTACATCTGAAATTAGGACTAGGCGTTACTTTCGGAAATCCATATTCAAAATACCTAGTTAAGTTAAAATAATATGGCTCTCACGTCAACTGAGCCCACTCTAAAGTGAGTCCGCGGGATCAGTTTATCTATTCGTTAATTTTATAAATATGTAGGCTTTAATCCCGTCAAAAAAAATTATGTTGGAATTAAAGCTACATCGTCCATTTTTACTTCATTGTATTTTTTAACATCTAAATTCCCATGAAATAGATGACACTTACAACGACACTCAACATCGACGATATCACCGTCCCCATCGATTCCGAAATCAATGCCACCATAATGCATATCGTCGTGAACATCATTATTCTAGGCGGTTCCATGGGCTGTGACGTCAGAGGGTACGTGATAGCCAGATAGATGAGGCTGAAGAATATGGTGGGCGGAGTCCGGGAGACCACTAAGGCTGCGTAGTAAGGCTTGAGGCCGTACCAGCGGTTGAAGTACTCTCGCTTTACGAGCTGGACTTCTTTTGGGACTGCAATTGAAAATATCATTAGGTATAAGAACAATTCTTTAAACAATACTGAAGAAATGTCTCACGGAAAATCATAAATGATATGAGTTTCGATAGTAAACCCCGGTGACTTCCATAAAACATTACTAACGAAATATTTATAAGCATTGATATACTGGGTCTTATAATCATCACTATCGGCCTTACCCCAAAAGATTTAGACCAGGGTTAAGCAGAGGTTTCTAAAAGTTCGTTCAAATTCGATTCAGTTCGAATTTCGACAAATTCGACGTTTATCACTCGCATTTTCTTACTCAATCCTGGCATACCTAATTATTTTACTTGTAAATTTGTTATTGAGTGAGAAAAAGCGAGGATTAGACGTCGATTTGTAGAGAAAATATACAAACTCATGTGTTGAACTCTAGTTTAAACGTTTTGCGTATACTTAGTTTAAGACCTAACAATGATAATACACAGCAGATGCCTGACGTAAGTAATTCATTAAGCTGCGTCATAAGCTTATAAGGAGAGATAGATGCTAAAAAAGACATTGAAATACTCACAGGCTAACAAAACTGGCATCATAGGAATATACAACATGGCAATGACACAGGCGTAGCAGAAGCCAAAGTTGAAGATGGTCTTGGAGGCGTCGTAGCCCATCTCGTTGAACAGCATCCCTATGATGCAGCCGAGGAACAGGTGCAGCCCCACGCGGAGCCAGAGGTAGTTCTGGAAATAGATCATACACCAGGTATAGTGTAGATCATTGACTATGATGCTCTAGAGTTTAAAATTTAAACGGGACTCATTCTAGCACAAACTAATATCAAAAGTCTTCTCGTGACCACAGTCGATGTAACTCGGCCGAAACGTCGGGGTATGTCAAAATTATATACCTATTTTGATTTTAGTTTGTGCGCGAATTAGACCGGTTTAAAATTCAGTTCGCGAAACTTTAAGAGCTTCTATGATGCGCTCTCTCTCTTCATAAAATACAATGTTGAAGTAGGTCCAAGTTGTTTACCTTATTTCGCACAGTTTGGAGCAGCATCCTCTTCAGTAGCACCAGGAACTGTTGGCACACCGTGCTGCCGTGCCTGTAGTTGTGTTTCTCTACACCACCAGCGTTCAGCTGTTCTATCTCCATTTCTTCTTCATAGACACCGTCGACGGCGAAGTCTCGCCAGCGCTGGTTCCTGCCGTTCTCGATGGCGGCCACCATCCTGTCGGCGTTGGGGCCGTACTCGCCGCTTGACACTTCAATTACTGGAACAATCCGGAAGCAATGTTATTGGAAACTTTACAAATAAGGAAAGTTAAGGAAGGGAATACAAAGTATGATCAGGCATGAGAATAGATGGTGCGATAAAACAAATTTTCGGGCGTATGATAAGTGTTGGGAAAATCATGGCCGTGTTATTATAATAATAATGATTCAGTCTGTAACCGTCCCACTGCTGGGCAAAAGCCTAAAAGTTAGGCCGTATTCCACTACGGGGGCCTAGTCCGGATCGGTAGATAACATGCCTCCAAAATAATTGTCGGGTATGCTGGTTTCCGATGTTGCCCTTCACCGAAAAGCGAGTAATAATCACGTACCTATGTTTAACAAGAAACACTGGTACGCGCCTGCACTGGGATTTGAACTCGCCACCCCCGCTTTGGCAGGCGGACGTTCAGCTACCACCGCTCTACTCGCATCGTACTTACTGAAATCGGCCGGGTTGTAAGTCTTCGGGCACGGCAGCTGCAGTTCATTTAGGAACGGCACGACTCCGGCCACGGTTCCTTGGTAAGCGCAGCGGCCGTCCGCCACGACGTACACGTGGTCGAACTCCGCGAACAGGCGCGCGGACGGGGTGTGGAGGGAACAGACGACGGTGCGCCCGCCGCGGGCCACCCGCTTCAGGAGAGACACGCACGTGGATGAGGCCACGTCGTCGAGACCTCTGCAGGGGAATGGAAACGATCGCGTTTCAATATCCTTAAAGTTGTAGGTAGCAACCAGTATACATAGGCTACTGCTATTAATCATTATTATTTTGTCAAGTTGTTTCAGAGAAAAAACTACTTTCGTGTAACTTTGGGTGATATAAAAAACGAAATGAAAACTAAAAACTAAAACTGTTACTTTTCAATTATTTGAACAATACGAACTACGGATACAATTATTGAAAGTTGAAAAGGACAATTTTTTTAACTTATTTTGTTAATATATTTTAACCACGATATTGCAGTAGGTATGTATTTACAGGAAATTGCAGAATAAAAGCGATGAAAACTCAAACCCAAAACAATAAAAAATGTGAGGTAGACTAGACACTCCCGTGTTTAGCAACCCTACTGTGTCATTTTAATTTGGAACAAGTTTTCCTTCCGTATAATCAAAACAAACAATAATGTAGATGGGCTGTTTATTCAAAAACATAATATCAATTCTAAGGATGCAGTCATTTTTGTTTTCATAAGTTGAAATCTTCATTGAGAAAATATAAAGAAATGGTTTTATTTGCTCATATTTTCTAAAAATAGCGATAAGATCGTATTAAAATTCGGTCAGAATTGTAGACAAAACTAAACTACATTGCAACAAAGCGGCGCGGGCACGACGTTCTGTGCATAGAAAATAAATAATTTTTTATACATTATTTTTTGATGCTGTCGTCAAAAAAAAACATAAGTAGTTGTTATTATGAGCACATCGAGTTTTTTTAGGATTAAAATATAGATTTTTTTATATAATACTACGTTCCCATTAGTGATCTGTCGAAAAAAATTTAACTTACGTCGTTGGCTCGTCGAGGAACACAACTGGCGGGTTGTTGAGTAGCTCCAACGCAACTGACAGCCTCTTCCTCTCGCCTCCCGACAGCCTCTCCGTCGCCGTGTTCCTGGCCTTCGTCAGCCTCAGAAGTTGAATGATCTGTTCCACCTAAAAACAAAGCCATTGTATTTTTATTTTGTTTTTATCACAAAATAATAACGGGTGCATGTTCTTAGAATATTCATAGAAACGTTGTGATTGTCATGATGATATTCATAGAATCGTTAACAATCAGCTACGAAATCGTTATAATGCGCGAGGCCAACTAGAGATGTACATAATTAAGTGAGATCTACATAATTATCTACATCATTAGTATACGCCTTGCGTGGAAGTGAATTCCTATATATTTGTAATGTCACTAAACATATCCGGATAATACTAAAAAGGGATGGAATGTTGTTCAGTTAGCAGTGTTTTCTGTATCGTTCCTAATAAAAAGGTAACTTGTCCTATTCTTTTGGGTTGAGCTCAGGTTGTCATTTTTAGGGTTCCTTAACCAAAAGGTTAAACGGGACCCTATTACTAGGGCTCCGCTGTCCGTCCGTCAGTCTGCCTGTCTGTCCGTCTGTCACCAGGCTGTATCTCAAAGTTAGACGGTTCAAATTTTCACAGATGATGTATTCCTGTTCTCGCTATAACAACAAAAATAGGTACTAAAACAGAATAAAATAAATATATTAAGGTGGCTCCCATACAACATTGGTACCATACAATAATGGTACGGAACGCTTCGTGCGCGAGTTGGACTCGCACTTGATCTGTTTTTTATAATAATGGTGCACTGGTGTGGACAAGTGATACGTAAAGCCAAAATACTCAGTTTTCACTCAATATCGAAGTTTTTGAAGCTCAGGAAACCAATGAAAGTAGAAAATTAAGAGTAGAAAATTGAATTCATCATACAATGAAGACGATTGGGAAGACAGAAACTTGATTACGAATAATTGTCTAGATAAAATAGATAAAAAAAATTACAAAGATGACACTAAATTGCATCATTACGTTTGTCACCTAAAGAGATTCAATCATGAAACCCCGTGAAAGTTATACCAATAAATGGGGCTTTTTATATAGGAAGTGATTGGGAACTTACATTTTCTAATTTCGTTATCACTTTTAACCAATAAATAAAAACATTCAAAAACTAACAGTTCAAGCGCTCGCGGCTATCTGCCATTACCTTAGTAAACCCTGGCCTTAAATCTCTGAAGAAATACCTATCAATAAAATCATCTATTAGTTTACGTGATTGTGTACTAACTGTGTGCCTAGTGTGAGTTTTGCCAATTTCTGTACGAGCTCGATTCGGTTAGCGTAAACTTGAAATTGTATGGAATAAGAGCAGCGCCATCTAGTGACTGGCTGACTGACACTAGATGGCGCTGCTCTTATTCCATACAATTTCAAGTTTACGCTAAACGGACCGAGCAAGTAAAGAAATCGGCAAAACTCACACTAGGCACACAGACTAGATTAGTAGATGACTGGCTACATACTGACGGAGTCTCGACATTTTGACTATTTCAAATAACTTGACACTGGCTGATTAATTCTCTAATCACGCGAAGACACTTAAACAATTCTTAACGGAAATTTTCAAACGTTATGATTGGCAAATAATTGGCAAATAGTGAATAAACTTTGGACCTATTTTGCATACCTAGTAATATTTAAAAAAATACAGAAGAGGCAAGGTCTTGCACTTCGGAAATAGCAGTACATTATAACAAATACTAAAATCGTGGTATCGTATATTAATAATGCAAAATATAACAATGATGCGATGTTCATTGTTCATGTGACACGACGCCACTCAGAACTATTTATAATAAGACGGAAGCTACATTTTGAAGCTTTGTTTTTGTTAAGTATATATTTTTCGTTTTTAGGATTATGTACCCAAAGGGGAAAACGGGATCCTATTACTAAGACTCCGTTGTTCGTCCGTCTGTCTGTCTGTCCGTCTGTCGCCAGGCTGTATTTCATAAACCGTGTTAGAAATAGTCACAGGAAGGAACGGTAAATTTTTCAGGGGTACTCTTTCCCCGTCTACGCCACCCACGTGTCATTTTCACTAATCTGTGTAAACACTCGTAACATCAATCTGTATCTGTTGTACGTGACGGTAAAAACTGCATCAAACCCAATTTTGTATTTAGAAGGATCGTAGTGAATTCGCATGTAACAGTTTTTTTAACAATCCTGCTAGAGCATACATGTAATACATACATATTCAGTAGACCGTAAAGGTCACTTAAAATTATTTTATTGTAGATTATATAAAGGCTACCTATTTTCTGGAAAACGCTTTAGAATACGAATAACAGGTTTTTGCGTTTTATTACATACTAGCTGCGGCCCGCTGTTTCACCAACATAACTAACCAAAACCCAATCACCGGCAACAATTCTGTATTATCCTGAAATGATCCACGCCTAGAATCCTATCCACGCCTATCCACGCCTCAAAATATGACTTTCTATCGGCGAAAGAATGTTCAAAATCAGACTACTCTTACAAACATAGTTTACCTCCTTTCATGTAGATCATGTAAATTTACATTACATAATGCAGATGTAAATTAACGCAGATGTATACATTATGATTACTACCAGGATATTATTATAATGGACTCTAAAGGCCAATAGATAAAATATTAACTAGCTAAAAACGGGTCTAATTCGCGCACAAACAAATATCAAAATATATCATTTTGACATACCTCGAAATATTTGACATACCTACATATTTTGTGCGCGAATTAGACCCGTTTTTAGCTAGTTAATATGTTTTTTTTTTTTTTGTTTTAGTAATGGCTTCGCACAGTTTGTGCATATAGCCAGTGTCAAGTATTTTCTTATAATAAGTATTTCTTAATTTAACATTAAAAAGTCACAGCAATATAGCAATCGTGGTCAAGTAGTCAAGTCAATTATTTACATCGTCAAAGTCACGATTCAGTAAAGTAGTGGATCCTTTACTGAAACATCTTGGGAGTTTTGGAAAAAATGCGAAATGACACGCTTTTTGAGTTTATATCATTCGCCTACACTCGTGCACGTTAACGAACACTTAATGATTAATATTCCACCAATATTACACATTAACACTCGAAGAAACACAAGTTTGAGAAAATAATACAAATCCAACAACGTCTCACTATCGGATTCCCGCCAAAACTCCAGTTAATATGTTTCCTGTTCGCGAAAATTTAAGAACTCCTATAGATAAAATAGTTCAATAGGAACTCTTTTGATACCGATTTCTCAAATATAATTCTACAAGGAGTTAGAACTAGATTGTATTGCGCACTCACCACTGCAGCCTTCTTCCGTATGTCCAGGTCGGTGCCGAGCTTCAAGTCGGCAGCCATTGACATCGCTTCGAGGACCGTGATGTATGGCTGGAGCAGGTCCTCTTGCATGATGTAACGGGATAACTTGCGGAACTGCCGAAGGTCACGAGGCTCGCCATTGGTGGTTATGAGACCGTTCGCGCCTGCCACCCTAGAAGATTTATAAACATTGATTGTTTCAAGTTACATATGAAGTCTCAATATATTAAATTTGTATAGAATAGATTGAGTCATATTTGAAATAACTATAACAAGTTACACAAAAGAACGAGAAGAGAAGAGGGAGATAGCTAAGATTTGATAAGAAGTAAGTTCATTATCATCATCAGTCCGATGATGTCCACTGCTGAACATAGGCGTCTCCCACGGAACGAGCGGTTGCTAGCTGTTTACAACCAGCGGCTCTAGCGCCTCGCACCAGCAGCCTACCTTGCAGAAGGCCGTCCTACACTACATATTCTGGTCCGTCGCCACTCGAGTACCTTTCTACCCGTGACGGTTATCAGTTCTACCCGCTATGTGACGTGCTCTCTGCCACTTCGACTTGCTAATTTTGTTTCGTTTGACTGTTGTAACAATATTCATGTAGGGTCAGTGCGTTAGTTTTCGGCCTTTTAGCGCAGACGTCAACTTTAAAATTGCATTTAAAATAATTGGGCTGATGTATAGCCGTACTTATTTTTGTTTTTGATAGTGTAAAAACACTGAAGTTTATGTTGGAGTTAATGTGAGGACGTTTAATACTACAGCTTATTTTATAAAAAAAGAAATGTCTGAAAAGTGCTAAAATGCTAGTTTTCGGCCTCAAATTTCAGTTCTCGGCCAGGCCATGTTTAGTTTTCGGCCGTTACATCGCGCTATATTAAAGGTAAAATGCCATTACTTTAATATCAAAACCCTGCATAAACAGGTAAAAATGTATTCGAAAAATACATCATCACGCGCCCATCTGCTTTCCGACTTGAATAAGGCCCAATTTGGTACAACACGTTTTGGTGGGCGAATGTATGAAAATACAATTAATGGCGGACATAATTATTTGTGTTTCAACGTTTCAAGTTCAAGCTCTTGGACTGGAACGGATTCGGCATCGACATCAATGGTGAATACATCACTCACCCTCTTTTTGCCGATGATATAGTCATCATGGCAGAGTCGCTGAAGGTGTTAATATCTGAACATAGGCTCAGTGACCTCAGTGGCGTTTTCCAACAGGTGGTCTAAAATTAACATGGACAAGACTTTCATGTCAAATGTCCATGTATACAGCCGGTAATCGTTCGGAACGATACTCTCGAAGCTGTTGACCAGTACACATATACCTTGGGCAGATTGTCCAGTTAGGCAGATCCAACTTCGACAAAGAGGTCACCCGAAGAGTCCAACTCGGATGGGCAGCGTTTGGAAAGTAACGTGACATTTACTCGTCCAAAATTCCACAGTGCCTATAGACAAGGGTCTTCAACCAGTGTGTGTTATTAGTGATGGCACAAGAAACTGAGACGTGGTCCCTAACGGTTGGCCTTTTGGAGAAGCTCAGTCATACAGCGGGCAATGGAGAGAGATATGGTCGCAGTTTCTTTGCGCGATAAATCCGAGACGAGGATATTGGCCAAACACCTAAAGTTTACGACATAGCTCTCAGGGTTTGTAAGCTGAAGTGGCAATGGGCAGGCCACATCGCTCGTAGAACTTATAACCGATGGAGATGAAAGGTTCTAGAGTGGCGACTACGACCTGGAAGACGCAGCATAGGTAGGCCTCCCACTAAATGGGCCGACGACATCAAAAGAGTCGCTGGCATAACCAGTGGCTGCAAGTGGCAAATTGTCCTTCGGTGTGGCGGTCTAAGTGGGAGGACGGAGGTGGACGTCTTCAAACTGATGATGTTGTTGAAGCAATGATGATGATATTTGAGCTTCAGCACAGTTAAGTTATCCTACGCACTGCTATTTTTTATTTGATACATAAAGGTTGGGGAACCATCTTGGACTAAGGCCTTCTAGCTGTTGGGCAAAATGCGAAGCCACTCTGATCACTATTGAACATCCGCTCTAGTCTTTCCAATATGTCTTGGTGGTTTATTTCCACCAGGAATGATTCAAGCTCTCGGAACCAGAGCTTGATCGACTCCTCCGTAACACGAGCCCTCGCTCTATTTATTCCTTCGGCTCGTCGTAGTGATAATGCTGAACGCCGTGTTTTAGTTAAAATTTTGGAGGTGCCATCTGGAGAAGGACATTCTTAAACTGCATGAACCGATATCTGTCAAGTTTCAGTAAATAGGGAGAACCCAGTTCGATTTGCACTAGTGCTAATCTAAATTTGTTCACTATTTTCATGATACGGCCGATAAGTGGGAACATCACTCAGTTTTCGGCCACATTTTGTTCCATACAAGTAACGGTAGGCCGAAAACTAACCTAGATTTTTATATGGTGTGCTAGTTTTCGGCCCCGATAAAATGGTCATCTTAGTGGCACCATAATTTAATCATACAACTGTAATTTGGCGGCCGAAAAATAACAATTAGAGCTTTCATGACGGTTACTATATGAGAGAAAAGAGTAGTCCCATGATGTTAGCCACCAAATAAATAAAAGAGACAAAGTATAACAAGCTATGACAACTTAGTTCTCGGCCACCCGGCCGAAAACTAAATATTTGTAGAAATTACCATGTTAATATTTGGCCACCAAAATTATTGTGTATTTTTATCAATTATGACAATAAACAAGCTAGAAGTATGATAATCAATCATTTATTTAATGAATAACATGCATGTCATCGTTTTTTACTTATAAAAAAGTCTAAAAAAATGATTTAATCATCACGTGCGCCACTATTTTTTTCGTTCAATTGCACATCTTGTGGCACCTCTGTTGCTGGTGTCAAACTGAATAATTCATTAGAAATTCCTGGTCAGAGCTGTCAGGCCAAAAATATTGTCAGATATTAGGCAACTAATTTCAGATGATTCAGACAAAATTATTTTTTTCAGGCACCTTCATTTATTGCTATAATCTTAATTATACTGCAACACCACAGCCCAAAGGCCGAAAACTAAAGGTGGCCGGGAAACCAACGCACTGACCCTATAAGCAGATAAGTAGATGCCGATGTAAACACCGAAGCGGACGCAAATGCCGAATTCGACGCAATGCAGACGCCTGTTTTATAATGGGAGAATAAACGGTACAGAGGCTGTTTATTGTGATTTTGTCGTACTCATATTCTTAAAAAAAATGCGACAAGTTCCATATAGAGGCATGTTTGATCACTTGTCTTGATCAATGTCACAACGTCTAGACTTGGCCTAGTCTAGTACACTTATCTGCATATTTTACTCCTTTTTGAGACACAAGACAAAGTACACTGAAAATGTCACGTGCTTGATTTGTATTTTTTTCACAAAGTTGTTTTGTCTTCTTTTGGTAAATTGTGCGCGAGTGTGTGTGAGTGAATGTAATAAAAATAAATTGCCTCAGACAAAAGGTCGCGGTACGAAACAAACAAGCCAACGAGCTCACGGGTAACCTAATTATAATATTAGTTTGATATTACGCTTGTTTTAATTTAATGTAGTTTAATGTATAAAGAGTATAGAGACACTCATTGAAATACAACTAACAATAATCAATTTTAAGATTTTAAGTTTTAATTATTGTCTCTATGACTATGGCTCTAAAAAAAAGGAAAAAAAAACATTGTAGGATTTAAATACAACTTTCACGGAAATTAAAGTGACTCGTGCAGCACGTATGAATAAACATTTTTTTGCATT
Organism: Hylaea fasciaria; assembly: GCA_905147375.1. Taxonomy (NCBI): domain Eukaryota; kingdom Metazoa; phylum Arthropoda; class Insecta; order Lepidoptera; family Geometridae; genus Hylaea; species Hylaea fasciaria. The sequence goes on from LR990201.1 coordinate 8,792,298, forward strand.
GAAATCCTGCGTGGCTTAGATCATTGTGCCTGAATGCGTTGAGTTGTTGATGGTATACTTTCTATACTAACTGTAATCTTTTGTGAAGAATAATATACTTACCTCAATTATTATGTGGATCTACCTACACCATTTAGAAACAATCCGTCACAACATTTTTGTATTTTATGTCAATAGAATGTAAATAAAGAATTGTTTTATTTTAGCACACTTTCAGTAAACTAGATTCTAAGTGCTCATAATTAGAACTATACAAAAATTATATGAACCACTCGCCTACGAATCAACGGTACACAGTAAAGGTAACGAATTAACAAACATACAAAGCAGATTTTTCCTAGATTTTTCCTCCTCCGCTCCAATATTGAAACTTTTTTAATTCAAACATTTGTAATTAATACCTATATCCAGCCAGTATATTGAGGAGTGAGCTCTTGCCAGCGCCGGACGGACCCAAAATGGCGGTCAATTGTCCCGACCGGAAGTCGCCATTCAAGCCGCGCAGTATGATCTTGGAACCTGGAACATATTGATACTGATGAGTGGAGCTCATAAAAGATAATGGCATAAACATAATAAAAAAATCATCAAAACAAAACTGCTAAAATCTGTGGCACAGCACTGCGATAAGACTCAAGACCCTATAGGTAATATCTGCGTGGCTAGCTTCCACCTTCATTCAGAAAATATTATGTCACCTATGATGACACATATTATATTATATGCAACATAATATGTATGACCCTATCGGAGTGTTCCTGCAGTGGTTATTAGAAATCGAAATCGAAAACATCGACATATTTTACTTAAAAAAATAGGTAAGACGTCTGTCGTGATACGTGAAGTCATGAACATACAATGTAAAATTTTGGTAATTAACCAGTCATAAGCATGTAAGGCAGTTTCTGTAGCAGCAAGAACCGACCGAAGGTTCCGTTATACCCATTCATAATAAACATTACTCGCTATTGTCATTTATCATTACGTATACACCTTTCTAGCCCATCTATTTAACGACTCAGTCTACCGCTAGCTCATTTACTTTGGAAAGCTAAGTGGCTAAAATACCTATACTCAATACCTACTGCATATCTGCAAAATGAGTTTACGTCATACGTGTTCTCTCTGTCTTATGTAAGTTAGATAGGTACCTAGAGGTACCTCATCTACCTTCCTTTCTCCTTCTACTTCTTTTTGGTTTTCTTCCTTCTCTTCTACAAAGTTCTAGACAGAAACACTACCTACATTACAAAGATAACTTAAATCTATAACAGTGGATGGTCTTAGACAAGCCGGTCAAGTTAAACTTGCAAGTTTTGGCTACAGATACACCGGGATAGGGTGAAACTGAATTAAAAGATTGTTCAATAATGTAACTGCTTTTCAAACGAATTATGAACGGTCTCGGTGGCGTAGCCTGAACCAACTACGAAGCATTGTATTGTAGAATTATTTACATAGGCAAAGTCACGATTCAGTAAAGTGGTGGATGCTTTACTGAAACTTCCTGGGAGTTTTGGAAAAAAAGCAAAGAGCTTTTTGGGTTTATATCATTTGCCCACACTTGTGCACGTTACCGAATACTCAATGACACCCGAAGAAACATAATTAGGTTTGAGAAAAAAATACAAAACCAACAACGTCATACAATCGGATTCCCGCCAAAATATTCAAAAATGTTTTTTAAAAAGATAATACCTTAATGAGCAAGAAGGTTGTACCACAGTAAAAAGAGGTCGCTGTACTGGAACTACATTCCGTGGCTTCATTGCTGTTATGCACTGTTGCCACAGAATAACGAATAGTAGCCACTAAACGGGATTTCATGCGCTATTTCCTAGTTACGTAGAGGTACTATCGCATAATGTTGAACTACCGCAGCTATTACAATTTATTATTTTAAATTTTGGTTTCGCACAAGTGTTTTTTTGTGTGTTAGTTATGGCTTCGCACGGTTTGTAGTAGTCACGTAGTCAAGTCAATTATTTACATCGTGAAAGTCACGATTCTATATTGCTGTGACTTTCTTAATGTGAAATTAAGAAATACTTAAATAATAAAATACTTGACACTGGCTATATGCACAAACCGTGCGAAGCCATAACTAACACACAAAAAAACACTACTTTACTGAAACTTCCCGGGAGTTTTGGAAAAAATGCGAAATGACACGTTTTTTGCGTTTATATCATTCGCCTACACTCGTGCACGTTAACGAACACTGAATGATTAATATTCCACCAATATTACATATTAACACTCGAAGAAACACAAGTTTGAGAAAATAATACAAAACCAACGTCTCACTATCGGATTCCCGCCAAAACTCCCGCACGAGTGTTCCCTTGTCAAAATGGCGAGTTTCAGAAATTCATCTAGTCAAGTCGCATTAAACGTCACAATTCATTAAACTGGTTTATGGACGCTTTGCCGAAACTTTCACTGAATTGTTTATTCCGAAGTCCTATCTATATACCTACATAGTCCTGGAGACACGCACATGTCTTTCTATGGGTGTTTGTGATCTGAGGAAATGACGTCACAAGTCTGTACTCATTACGATCTCGTGACCATTACACTAATCATATCCATTGATAGTATGAATATTTGCCTGAATTGCTGTTTGCTGTGTTAATGAGATGTGAAATCGGAAATCGGGGAGCAGTATACTACGCGACCGAAGTGCATTCACGTGTCACGTGCCGGTGTGCTGCAGTGTCACGTGTGGACACTTAGGCTTAGGGAGGGGACCACCAGGGGATGCGTTGCTATCGATAAACAGTTAAATTATGTACTACCTCCTGCCACAGTTTTAACCGGGCGGACTGCGGTATCCTTCCGGAACCGTTAATTTTCCGTGATAAAAGTGTTTATCCGGTACTTAACTAGTGTCTCTTTATCAAATTTTTTTTCGTTTAGTTTAGTTTGTCCACACTGCAAAAGGTTCGCTATTGTAAATTTTATAGAAGGATTATGTTTATAATTTTTTCACTCTCCAATATACCTAGTCAGGTCATAAATTCTGTCACATGTTTTATATAAAATAATTGAAACAAGTTTATTCATTATGTAACCATTTATATACCAAAATGAACTTAACAAAACATAGATTCTTATGACACTAAAGTTTATTCAAAATGACCTCCGTGATTTTGAATACAGGCCTTCAATCTGCGCGGCCAGTCGTCTATCGCAGCACGAACGAGGTCCATGTCAATATCGGCGGCTGCCTTAATAAAGGATGTCTTGAGTGACTCCAAATTGGGATGAGGCTTTGAGCACGCCTTTTCCTCCAAGTGTTGCCATATCTTGTAATCTAGCGGATTCAAATCTGGACTGGAGGAGGGCCAGTCTTCGTGCCGGATGAAGTCGATTTCACGCGCCGCCAGCCAGTCTTGTGTGCTCTTCGCTCTATGAGCTGGCGCCGAATCTTGTTGGAATACCCAGTGCCTGTTATTAAACATGGTATGAGAAACAGGTTCCACAAGGTTCGTCAGGACTGTATTTTGATACACAACTGCATTCATTTTTACACCTTTCTCACAAAAATGTACCTCTGTTAAGCCCCAATAAGACACTCCCAACCATACCATGAGCGAGGATGGAAAATGACCTCGTTGGACACGCGGAAAACGGTTGCTCGCTTCTTCACTACTGTGTGCGTACACCTTATCATTTTGTTTGTTGTAGCTCTCTTCTACGGTAAAAATTTTTTCATCCGAAAAAAGAATTTCCCGATATTTTTTTCCCGCGTACCGCTTCAACAAAGCGCGGCATCTCTTCAGTCTCAGGTCCATTAGACGAGCATTCAAATGATGTCCTGTTTTTCTTCGATATGCCCGAAGCCCTAAGTCTTCATTTAACACCCTTTTCACCGTGGTTCTGCTTAATCCCATCTGAAGGGCCAACAGTTTCTGCTTACGTTTGGGATTTCTTTGAATTCGCGCCTTCACAGCTTTTATCACTGCTGGAGTCCTAACAGACCGAGGGCGACCACTTCTTGACCTTTCATCTACACTAGAGTCTTCATTGTATCGTTTGATGGTACGATAAACGAATCTCTTGGTTATATTAAAATTTTTCAGTATGTCAAAAATTTGAATTGGCGCGTAACCGCAACGATGCAACGCAATAACTGCAACACGGTCTTCTTTAAGCGTCCACTCCATATTTAAAAATGAGTAAAATTCTAAAAAGTATACATTTTTATTTTCATGAACAATTCGAAATTCGAATTCAATAAACTTTTTTGTGGCCAGCATTCTAAAAAAAAATTTTTACTGTGTTACAATACTTATGACCTGACTAAGTAATATAATGGATATAAGTATACATTTATTTCTATACCTCAAATAAATAAAGGTAAATCCATGTCAATTGCGTAATTTGCGTATCAAAACTGATAATAGTAGTGAAGAAAGATTTGTCCTATCATAATTACGCAAAATATTTTACCAAGTTAGTTTGTAAAAATATCGATATTTTTCCGACAAAGTGGGAGCATCCCTATATTGCGTAGGCTCTAACACGTGTTACAGCTTTCTAAAGTTAGCCAACGCTCAAGGCAATAATTGCACCTACTAAAATGCATTGCAGTTGATGCTGCGGGAGTTGCAATACAACACCTAACGCGTTTTACTGACGACTACGGTTGTATTACTCAAACGTCATTCAAACCGCCCGTAACTTATACTAAACTACAAATATAAGCAAACTATATTGTAACAAAGCCCTATATCCTCTAATCAATGTGTACCTAATTTGTAGACCTACATATAAAACTGTTTTATGAATAAATTAAAAAAGGATAAATTAAAATTAAAAAAATAAAATAATCTATTATTAAGACTTCATCAATAATTATTCATCACTTTCTAAAAACTCCGGAAAACCCGCTCTAACGCCATTTGATATTTATATCAAATGGCGTTAGAGCGGGTTTAATACTCGTAGTAGGTGCAATCAAGAATAATAAAATTGATTGTATAAAAACTCTCGTAATTTGATAATTATACCTACATAATTGTTAATGATTAAATGCATTGCAATATTTGCCATTTAAAAGAATTCAATGCGCTCACACGTTGTTTTTTCATTAATTTCATTAATATTTTTATTATTCTTTTTTCATTTTGATGTCAATAGAGATTTATTCATCTATCTATTTATCTATACTATGAATAACATAAAATTACAGATAGATAAAGGTAATAAATACACAATAGAGCCGCACGCACAACGTGAACAATAGAAAATACTCTAACATTCCAACATTCAACATGGAAGACACGAGACCGGTCTAATTTTTAGCTTGCTTGGCTTGTTTCGTACAATCTACCTAGCTGGGTAGTTCAGCTACACCGAGACTTGCTGCATTCTTCGACAAAATATCTGTAACACGTTTGTTTGTCGTATGAAGTTGTTCCTCTGGTGTCAGAGTTTATCAGGCCACTCTGACGTGACTTAACGACTGTTGCCAATCGATAACCACAAGGACCGACGGCTTAAAGCGCCCTCCGAAGTACAGAGTGATGGAAAGCCGCACATCTTTCTTCTTAATGTATATAAATTACGCGTCACGTTGTTTGTCCGCGATGGACTGGTAAACTACTTAACCGATTTCAATCACATTTACACACCGTGTGCAGTTTGATCTAACTTGAAAGATAGGATACATCTGAATTTATAGTTGCAATAACAAAAACCTTAGCCACAGCAACGCCTGGCCGTGTGTGCTAGTCTATCTACACTACTATTATAAAGAGGAAAGACTTGTATTTTTCTGTGTATGTTTGCTGTGTATGTTAATGAATAAACTTATATACTACTGTGCCAATCTCAAAAGTTCTTTCACCATTGGAAAGCTGCATTCGCCCTGATTAATATAGGCTACTTTTTAACCCGTAATAATTAAAACGGTTCCCGTGTGATAGTAGTTAACGCGGGTAAACCGCGAGGCGCTTCTAGCACCTTATAAAAAGGTATTGGTGCGGGGCCGAGCATCAAACCCGGCATCGTTGGGGTTGAAAGCGCACAAGTAACCACTCGGCCACCCTCACTTTAATCAAACCACGTAACACGTGACACGCGGTGACCTTTCGTTACAGTTGTTAAAACTAGAGCTTCCGATGGTGGCGCCGCCGTCATAGTGCCAGTACGCGACGTGCAGATCGGTAACGTTGATATTATAATAGCTTTTATGTGACTTACTCCTGCCATTATGCACAGTGTATGTGAGATCCTGGAAGGCCAGGTTGACGGGCGGCCGCTGGGGCAGGTGGCACAGGTGCGCCCGGCCCAACGCGCGGCCTGCGCTTGTCACTTCCATCTCGCACGACATCCTTGGCTGGACTGTCACGCCAAACACATCGCCTAGAAAAAATAAATTTGAATAAAATAAATATTAGGAAAAGGAAAACCAGTAAATAAATTAAACGTTGCTCTAGTTTGTATATAAGACTTTACTCGCATTTTATACTTTCCTGAGTATTTTATTATCACTCATTCGTAAACTTCGTTAAGATCCAGGTTGTTCGCATAGAAGGCGAATTTTAGAAACTTATTTAAAATGTACAAGTTTATTCGCTTATTTCCTCATTTTTTACTTAGGACGTAAATTTTTTTGCCGTACATCCTCCCAGTCAAGCGAACAGCTCGAATCTTAACTCCATAAAATTGTTATGTGCTACGATAAAGCAAAATAACACGAGTGAAAACTAATACAAGAGTTTAATTTTCACGATAATACTCTAACCCTAAACGGCCGCAATATGGAAACAATCGGTAGAAAAACGCGCCTCTATTACGTAAATAATTTAGATGGCGACATTGACTTACTTTCGGGTCAAGTTGGTTGCATTCGTTCGTGGCAACTTTTATTGCAAGTCATGTTTATTTACACACAATAAGCCACTCATCGCTAACTATAAGCGCAAATTGGACGAATCTGGGTGGTACCTGTAATATGATGAGATGAGGGCTGTATGGTTGAAGGCCATAGCGTGCTGCAATGTGCGTGCTAAATCACTCGTTATTATAAGGATTGGATCTTTGTGAAGAAACAGTGAGTCTATGAATGCCCTAGCTAGCTGTTACCCGCGACTTCGCTCAAGGTAGGTATTTTTATATCGACATTACAAAACAGTTTCCGACTCTGTGGCCCGCAACCTACAGTATTTAAAAATAAATCGGCTTTTGCTTGTCGAATTCAAATGTAATATTTTATATACTTATATCATTTCAGAAATCAAATTCGAAGCTACTCGTATCAAACTGTATCGCAGTCCGTTTAGTAGTTTTTCGTGACACGAAAAGAACACAGACACTAAGTACCTATACATAAAAGTTATTCCCTAGTTTCAAGTTTTGACAGCTCGTAAATTATTTTTCTATAATAACTGTCATAATATTATACAGACCTTCGTTCTATTGCGTTATTAGGGCTGATATAGAGATAATACGGCTAATCACTAGTAGCCTAGTAGCGTAGTAGTCATTATTTCTGACATTGGACGCACTACGATTATATGGTGCGATCAAACGTTGGGAGGTAGGTATAATTTTCATAGGGCTATTTATTCTTGGCGCTGTTCTTGTATTCAGCCAGTGCTTAGAGTTATAGCATGTCGCGATCACATTCACAAATCCTAATAAGGACTCGTACTATACAGAATATTATAGAGAATCAGGAATTATGACAACCATGGTAATTTTTAAGGTTCCCTACCCATACGACACATTATTACTAACACTATGATTCCGCTGTCTATCCGTCCGTCTGTCACCAGGCTGTATCTTATGAACCATGACAGCTAGACAGTTGACGTATTTATTTTGCCGCTATAACATCAAATATCAAAAAACAGAATAAAATGAATATTTAAGGTGGCTCCCATACATCAAACGTGATTTTTTAGCATTTCTTGATAATGATACGGAACCCTTCGTGCTCGTGTCCGTCTCGCACTTAGCTGGTTTTTTATATATTTTTTACATTAGACCCTGAATGGTTAGGGTGTCGTATCCTATAAACGCCATCGGCCGCTTACAGCACCACGCCGCCGTACCTACGCCGCGTCACTATACATAATGTACTTATTACTGTAAAACTTTAGTTAGTTAGTTGTACCTATCTAGATTGTATTTTTCAGGAGACGTGACGACATCAATAAATTCCTCCCTTATGCTGTATTAATTAGTGTATCTTTCTTATGGCAAACCAATTTCCTATGCCCTGTAGTTTCCTTTTCCTGTGCGAGATTCGGTCAAGAATCAGCACATGAAACGGAAACTTCCCGTTTCAACCTCAAGCCATTATCAATGTTCTTATTACGGTGTTATTCTCCTGTTTACTTACGGGCATCTCGTGTTGGATTTGTAAAAAGTTATTTAATGCCTATTACAATAAAATACATAAAGTTTTTAACCTCCTGGCGACTAGATTAACCAGTTGTTATGATGTTCTTAACTTGTTCAGCTTACGCATGAAACTGGTGTTAGACAAACCACGTTGTGCTTTATGGGCAATTTTAAATCATTAAAGTAAAATACAAAAAAAAAATGAACGTTGAACTAGCTATAGTAGGTATCATAAAGCCGAGCATTTTTTACTCTGAATTTATTATTCTAAGCTCTGAATATAATTATTTTTTATTGCCTCCTAAAATAGTTTTTAGCTTCGCAATTTTTATTAGTTATAAGAAAAATTCGCTAGATAAACTAGTTCATTAGCAATGTAAAATTACAGGTAGATATAGCAAAAGAACGTTAGTATCAACGTTTCGCCCGACCGAATCTACGTGTACCTAAGTTTTTTATAATCATCACGCGGCGCACAAAATACAAAATTAATATTTTGTGTGGTAAAGTGGTTATACTGGTGGTACTGACAGATGGCCGCGAGCGTTTGAACTGCTAGTTTTTAATCTTTTCATTTATTGGAAAAAAGCGATAACGAAATTAGAAAATATTGGTGCCCAATCGCTTCTTATAATATGAAAAGCCCCATTTCTTGGTTTAACTTTTCTGTGGGTTCAAGATGGAATCTCTTAGTAGGTGCCAGATATAGACCACGGAAGACAGACTAATAGATAAATAGATAGACAAAAAAAAAGGATCACCCCTTTTTAATTAAGCTATTGCATAGCTTCTATCGCGGGTCTTGAGCGTGGAGACTGAATTCTGAAATTCCGTAACCGAAATAACCTAACACCCCCCCCCTCAATATACCTCAAATAGACTTGTAACAATAATAATCCTACTAATATTATAAACGCGAAAGTTTGTAAGTATGGATGGATGGATGGATGGATGGATGGATGGATGGATGTTTGTTATCTTTCACGTAAAAACTACTGAATGGATTTTAATGAAACTTTACAATAATGTAGCTTACATATCAGAATAACACATAGGCTACAATTCATAGAGATATATAGTATATTATGCAAACGCGGGTGAAACCGCGGGGCGCAGCTAGTAATATATACCTACCTTATCTTGTTGTCAGAATAAATACTGTGTATTACCTGCGTGGGAATCGAACCTACCCAGCCGTAACCATGTTTTTTTTTCATTCTTGGCCTCAGCCTTTGAACTCTAAAAACTCAGGAGCGCTCACCATGACAAAAAAATGATGGCTGACCAGTGTTACCAACGAAAATAATTTGAATAGAAGAGCTATTATTCAAATGGCTACCAAAAAGTTTAAAGATCAAAGTCACCCCTTTGTCGGGCACAATTTTATAATAAGAAAAATACGATCATTAGAAACTTTAAGTTAGAACATTATTAGGTACCTATGTTATAAACTAGGTTATATCCTTAGTATAATAATTATATAGTTGTTCGTCCAAGGGTTATACGAGACATATACATTTTATAATTGGCAGGCATTTTTCCTGTTGTCAGTAACTATAGGCTTCTAAAAGTATGTGTGAGATAAAAGGTAGGTATCTCGTATAAATACAGGTAAATTATAATGATTATAAGTTAAGGCCAGGAAGGTTAATTAAACCTGTTGAAGGTTCAAACGTAATTAGAACTGGTTTAAAATTAACTACGTACCTACGTCTAAAAAGAGTCGAGCGTAATTAATTTATATACCTACGTTTAATATAAAAATATATATTATACTTCATTTAGGGCAAATATACCTGAAATTTCGTAGCTATAGGAACCATGTCTGTTCAGTTGTTCGAAGATTTAAAATGGCAGCAAGAAATACTACATTTCTCACGTTTCCTCTTGAGTATGTCGATAGGTAGGTGCTGTTAGGTAGGCACTACCTTAGAAGTTGCGTTATTATTCTAAGGGCACTACAATGATTCAGGACCTCTTAATACCCCAGTGTATATTATTACCAATTTAGTATAACTCAGAATAAAATTCCTAAATATATGCAATTATTATTATGTATGCCATGTTTCTCACCCCTTTCCACATGCTACGAACCTAACACACCTCTTTCGCTTCTTCCACTGTCATGAGTCCCTTTACAGGCTCGCTGTTTATAGGTAGTTTTGATAATAAGCGATGCCTAAACCGGATTTTATATTATGAAGTATATTTTTACACATCGAAATGAGCCGTCTCTTAGGCCTGCTACACATTGGGCGTTTTGAAGCGCGCGCTTCTGATCAAACGCGCGCTTTATAACGCCTAATGTGTACCGGGCCTTATAGTTAGCGATGCTCTACACAAGTCAAGAATTAAACAGAGCATCTGAAACAAGTCTTAGTCATTGTGCAGAATAAATACCATTCACTTAGATTTAATTAGCTAAGGTTAAATACGACACTATAAATAAACCTAGGCTGAAGACCAAGTGCCTTATATTTACTTAAAGCGTTACTAAACATTTGTTAGCCGCAATATATTTGCGTCGGTTGAATACCCGTTGAACGGGTTATTCTCAGAGTACTCCACGCAAACTACTAAATCTCAATTATTATTAACACGTTAAGTGCGAAACGAGGCCTAAATCACCCCTCATGCAACTTCCTTGTGGTGCGGCAAGGAAAAACGTGAACATCTCTGTCGTGCGAAGGGCATAGCTTTGGTTTGGTCCATTATAGAAAAGAGATAAATGTATATTTGAGACGCGCTAATGGTCCCGGACTCGGTGGTATACCTACCTTGGTACCGGATGTCTTAGGCCTCGTACCGCACTGAATTAATATAATTTTAATGCAGTGCGGGACGAGGCTAAAACGTCCCATATCCCCCTGGACCTCGTACCGCACCCAACGCGAGCTTCCCACGACTAGTGTTGTGCATCACGTCGATTGGAGGGCACGTCCTTTTACATCGCCGAATTATGTCTAAACGATGTCGGAAGAAGTTAATTAAAAAAAACTCAGAAACAGAACCAAAACAAGTAAATTTTTTAATTGATATTTTTGTAGGTAGTAAAAGCTCCACAAAAAACGCAAAGCAGCCGTTGAAAAAACAGGTAAGTAATTAATTAATAATTCAGTAGTTCTTTGTCTAGGTTTTGAAAGTAAATAATTTTTAGGATTCCGTATCGAAAGATAAAAACAGGACCCTCTATTACTAAGACTTCGCTGTCTGTCCGTTTGTCTGTCACCTTTTTAAAGCCCGAGGCAGAATAAATAGGATAGTTTCTTTTCTACTTCTGGTTTTCTTTTTTTTTCTATTCTGTGAACCGCGACTTTCACACAAAAATAGATAAACGTCGTTTCGTCGATATTATTTTTCTCATCATTAATCTTAGCGAAAATTTACCCTATTTCAGTGCGTTACGAGGTGTATAAGATCCCATATTTTGTTTTGCCAATAATTAATAAATTAGCTATTAGATCCCGGGGCGACGGTACATTAGGGTTCATCAATTCACTGTCTATATCGATAAGGACCAAAATTTTCATTTATTTTTGATTTCGGGCCAGAAAATGGATTTTAGTCTGTTAAAGGAGGTGGGGTCTAATAGACCGCGTGTCGCCCTAACGTCTGGTCACGGTGCGGGCCGATAAGACCTCGTGCCGCAGGAACGGAAAGTTTGCAAAAATTGGTGCCGCAGCGAACGTGTTAAGCAAATCAAATAATTCAGTTTCATTCTACTCCACGCGACGACGACGTACCTACACTGTACAGTCATTCGCATATACATCACTGTTGTCTTCTTGCACAATAGGCCAGCTAAGTTACCCATGACTGTGCAGTTGCTTTGACATTTGATTTAAGTGTGCGACATGAAGCGTTTTAGCCGTCAAAATATCGGTATAATTCGGCCTTATTACCTGCTCATTAAATCATAATACTTTAATTCTTCTAAAATTGTTATTACAAAGAAAAAACATCAGTAGGCATTACTTGTAGTTAACTAGATAATTAGACGGACGTTGCTCATAGTAGACCCAACAAAAGTTAGTGTATCTAGAGCGGTATTTGCCGAGATTTTATGGTTTCAGTTTGCTTTGCTATTAGTGGATTAGGGTCAATATTTTTATTCTCTCTACTAGCCACTATGTACAAAATAGCTTCGAATAGCCTGTTCCCCATACTTACTGTGTTACAGTCAACCTGGTTAGTGTTTCCCCATTACTATCAAAGTTACCCAGGTTAAAATTTGACTTAAAATATAAACTAATACCAACGGTCTATCAGCTGGTTTATTAGGCTGTGATCTGTATTATTTCATTTTCTACCAGTTGTTTCGCAATGTATTCCAAAAATACACAGTAATTGACAGTTGCATCCTAAGGTTGCATCAGAATAGCTCACCATATTAATCATAGGTAGATCATAAAATGTATGTAATTTTATGCTAATGCCAAAATTAGCATTACAGTTAAATACCTAACTAAGCTTCTTGCAGTTTTGTGAAGTCTCTCCAGTCAAGGTTCTATGGAGACGGCGGCAGAAGGTCTCTCTGTCTCACTCTCTCTGACACAAGGTCTTTTTTAACAACAATAGAGTTGAACAAGAGCTGAACTTTAGCTGAAATAAGCATGAGGTCTATGCCGAGGAGAATTTCGGCGGCTAGCATAAAATATGACGTTGTGTCTACTCGTATTCTAAAACTTTTGTTTCTTCATGCGTAAATAAATGTGTAGGTACCTAACTACTTATCATACTGGGAGAACAACAGCTGCTATGAAGTTGTCGTTCTTAAAACTGTCTATTTGACCAACGTCAAATCAGACTTAATATAAGAATTAAAATTTTCAAAATTTTTAAAGGTATGACATAATAATATAGTTATAAGTCATGACCACTACGATCTTATTTTAAACGTCGGTACTTATGTTAACTTACATTGAATATGAAAACATATTTATTTATTCTATAAAATTGAACCCATTCTACTTCATTTGTAAGACAGTACGTACCATAATCTAATTATATGAAAGAGTGTGTTTGTTGCTACTTGGATCTATTGTGTAACTTGTAATAATAGAATAGGTACTGTTACGGGGTGGGTCAGGAAACGGTTTTTAAAAAAAAGATTTTATTAAACTAGAAAAAATATTATATTATGGAAATTGAAAATTAGTAAAAGATATTAGAACATAAACAATATCTGACCGCGCCCGAAGTTCAAGTCTGACTGACTTAGAAACGTGGGAAACTACCAGACCGAAATATGCATGATATCGGAAACGCTGGCCTCGCTAAAAGTGCAAGCGTCAGCGTTTCCGTCTCTATGCGGTCGGCGTGTATGGGGTTTCGTAACAACCCCCCCCATAAGATGGATCATCACAGAGGAAGTGATGAGGAATCATGAACAGACTGGAACTTCGTTTCGGATCTGGAACTAAATAAGTAGTTAATTATTTCTAATACAAATCTTAACCTACATTGAAATTATATAAGAAACTTGAAAATAGCATTTAAAAGACTATAAACCTATGTAAGGTTTATTCTTATTCTCTATATAGTAATTAACTAGTACAACTAGTAATAAAAGTGAATGACACAGAGTAACACAAAGCGACACAGAGCGACACGGAGAGGCACAGAGTGACACAGAGAGATACAGGGTGACACAGAGAGACACAGAGTTATATAATTGAGTTCCTACAAAGTTTGGTTCAATTTAATGATATTACGTTTACTTACTGTGCTATAAGATATTTCAGCTTCTTCATCCTCTGATGTGTCAGGATTTTTAGAAGGCTCATTGACTTTTACAGTTTGTACAGAATTCGATTTTGAATTAGTATAGCATTGATTATAAATTCTTATGCAACATTGCGAGGCATTTTTGCCACATATTAATCTCTTACATTTATACAAGAGGTACAGTAATGTAATTAAAGATATAGTATATCCTATCGACGTATAATGCACTCCATATTGCTGGAAATGCGTTGGACTTTCAATTTTATTTAGTTCGTCCTCAAGGTTCTTGAGTGACAAGCTTGCGTGAAGTAGCGAATGGAAGTCTCCCGTATTCCCTAGTTTCATAAACGGGAGAGTTTGGAGTGTTTTATTCTTAATGGTTTGTATACAAGAATCGTCTTCAACTAGTTTAAAATTGGAAACAGTGTTCATACTGGTATTACTTACAAGAACGTCACTTGGCGTGAATTGTAGAGTTTTAAAGAATGCTTTACATTTCTTAGGAAGGCTTAGGATACCGGTGCCGAATAGAACTTCGTCATGAGTGTCACTTTCACACGCTATGTGGCACTTCCCTGGCTCCGATTGGGCGTAAATCCACCGATTGTTGCTAATTCTGTGAAAAGCATCTACGACACCTTTAATCAGTTTTACTTCGCACTGAGGTGGCAGTTTACGCACCACTTCTGTTAGGAGAATTGTTTCACACGCGGGATTGGCTATGGTGGATAACACATTTGCACTAGATAGATCACAGACGTAGCACTCTCCTACTATAAGTTTACAATTATCGATAGAGTCCAACAGCGAGTAGAACATATTATCTATAGTTATTGCCACATAGGGTTGGTGAGGAGCTAGCAAGGCATACGTGTTAGGTTTCGCGATATCATAAGGGACTGGCATAGGGATAACATGATAGAGTCTATATTTTTGGGGAAGCACGAGTGGGATTCGAAGAATGGTTACAAATTTTTGGTTATGGTAATAGCAGATGAGTTTAGAGATATCTATTAATTGATGCACATTGTGTAGAGATAGCGATAAAGGTAATTCACAATGTCTGGGTAAGCGGTTTCTGTGTAACTCGAGCTCGTTGTACACCTGTTGCGGGCTGAGTACAGTCGGGTGTAGAATGTTTAGTTTACCGAACAAAATGGCATTGTTTATATCTTCGATATCGAAGGAGATGGAAATGATAATACTTTCTAGCGAATTTAGTACTAAGTTTAACTGGGATTTAATTTCTAATTTATCGTTAGAATTGGAAAGTTGTGCAAAAGATTCATTAATTAGTTCTAAGTTATGGTTAAGACGTTTTTCATTATCCTCAGTTTTAGAAATGGACTTGTTGAACGTAGATATAGTAGACTTAATGACATGAATATTATCTTTCATTAGGTGTAATAACTGTTTTTCGTCTGATTGTACCTTGTCAATGGCTTCTGAGTATTTTAAAGCGTCATCACTATCGAGCGTTCCGAACAATGATTTAAGTAAAGATCCGCCTGCGTCAATTAAACCACGTTTGAATCGTGTAGGTTCATTACCGAAGATTAGATATGAAACAGAGGAGAATTTCTTTATGTTATTTACGTGCAGGCTTTCTAAGGACGATAGGGAGTTGGTGCACTCTATTTGTATTTTTGAGGACGTGGACCTACAAAACTCTTCGACCTTACCTAGTAGACTATCTACCACATTTAGATGAGGTTGTATGTTACGAATATCTGTGAAAGTTACAACGTCCCACTTATCATTACTGAACTTAACGTCGAGCAACTTATCATAGTAAAGGCCGGAACTATCTACTATAGAGGCTGTGAACGGGTGGCTCGAACTGGTAGCGAGAAAGATTTGTCTGGAAAAGAAGAGAAGTTACTGTGAGGGATTATCGGCGGCTAGTTTTATTTCATCATAATGATGACGCACATGGCGTCGGTTTATCAGTAGAGTAACTGTGTGATTTCCGTTTATCTTAATAACTCTAAAAGGACCTTTCCAGATGGGCAAGAGAGACTTGTTCTGTTTATGATGGCATTTTAAATATACCATATCGCCGACATTATAAGTTGTTGGTTTTGTACGCGAGTCGTAGTACTTTTTGGACCTTTCTTTAGAACATTGTATATTTTGAAGGGCTCTCTGTCTACTATAAAACAGTCTATGGTTCAGTGCCCGAATATAGTCTGTGTAGGTATTATTTTCGATGACGTCGATGGACTTTGGGACATAAGGTTTAAAACCAAACAGTAGCTCAAAAGGAGTGAAACCGGTGGTAGTATGTACATTTGTATTGTAAGCTAACATTGCAGAGTCTAGATATAAATCCCAAGCATTAGGGCTATCGTTCACAAAAGGACGTAAATACTCTTTAAGAGTGGAGTGGCTCCTTTCAAGGGCGCCAGATGTTTGCGGGTGGTAAGGACTCGCAAAAATATGTTTGATCCCGAAGAGGTGTTCTAACTGTCGGAAGACTTCGCTACAAAAATTAGTTCCTTGATCGCTGATGATCAGTCTGGGTATTCCGACATGGGAAATGAAGTGTACAAATTTCTTTGCTGTTTCCTCGGCGGAGCAGGTTTGTAACGGGTAAGCCTGGGAATACTTTGTTAAGTCGTCTTGAAGGGTGAGAATGAACTTGTACGTGAATTCGTAAGTTTCCGGAAGTGGGCCAACAATGTCAAGATAGACTTTTTCTATGGGTCTGGTCGCGGTGGAGGTTATTATCATGGGTGCCCGATTTGTCTGACGCAGAGGTTTGTTGACTTGGCATGACTTGCAAGCTTTAACATATTCTTCTATATCTGTACGCATATTCTTCCACCAATACATTGTTTTAATGCGTTCATACATTCGAGCTATGCCAGGGTGGCCCGCCGAGGGTGAGTCATGATTGTCTTTAAGAATTTTCTTTATTTCGTCTGGTGTTGGAAATAGTATATTGTTGTGATAAATGTGGACTTTTATGTCTGTGTCATGGAAAATAAATGCAATGATATTGTATATTCTCGTGAATGATAACTTAGTGAATGGATTAGAAAAGTCTGAGATGGCAACTTCTTTTTCTTCTAGCCACCAGTATTTGATCATATCTCTATAGTCACGTAAGATGTTGAATATGTATTTATATGAGATTTCGTCGTAGTGATGTACCGAAAGAAAAAGGTGAGTAAACACGTGTTTATCATTCGATGTGTTATAGAAAGTGTATAGTTCGCGTTCGACATCTCGGATGCATGGTTTACTTGTAGATAAGGATATTATCTCAGAACAATATGGAGTAGAATCGTCTAGGTCAATCGAGGTAGGATAAGCTACCATTTTACATTTAGCTCTAAGAAGAGACTCGTTATGTTCTTCGATTATAGTGTTGTAAGATGCAGAGGGAGAATCGCGACATACTTGTAAATACTTTTCGTAGGTTTCTGAGGTTGTGGGAGAATTCAGCGGGTTATTGTCATCGACAGCAAGGACTGGTGGATTTCTAGACAGAGAATCGGCGTTATTATTAAGAGTCCCTTTTTTATATTCAATTTCGTAATCGAATTCTTCTAACCTGAGCCGCCAGCGGACGAGTTTCGAACTAGGATCTTTACAACTGAAAAGCCATTGTAACGGTTTATGATCAGTGACGATTTTGAACTTGTGACCGAAAAGGTAAGGACGGAACACTTTCGTTCCAAATATGATAGCTAAGCATTCTTTTTCTGTTGTTGAATAATTGCCTTCGGCTTTGTTAAGGGTTCTTGATGCGAACGAGATGGGTAAATCTTTCCCTACTTCACCTTGAGAGAGAATTGCAGAGATAGCGAAATTAGAAGCGTCAGTGGTAAGAACAAATGGTTTAGTAAAGTCTGGGAATTGTAGTATAGGGGCGGTGGTTATTTTTAGTTTTAGGAGTTCGAAAGATTTTTGTTGATCGAGGGTCCAGTGAAAATTAGTATCTTTTTTCAAGAGGCTTGTCAGGGGCTTCGAGATATTAGAAAAATCTTGTATGAAACGACGGTAATAACCAACCAATCCGAGGAAGGATTTTATATCCTTGGGAGATTTCGGAATTGGAAATTCAGCGACGCACTCTATCTTTTTGGGGTCAGGTTTCACGCCCTGATCGGAGATTATGTGGCCTAAGTATTGAACCTCTTTTCGCAAAAACTCACTCTTGTCTGGTTGGAGTTTGAGATTGTGTTCTCGGAGTCTCTTAAATACATGTTCTAGGCTTTCTATATGCATATTTAGATTAGAATTGTGTATTATGACGTCATCCATGTACGTATAACAATGGAGACCTTGAAGGCCGGTTAAGACGATATTCATTAGTCTTTGAAACGTGGAAGGTGCGTTGCGAAGCCCGAAAGGCATTCTAGTGAATTCGTAGTGTCCGGCTGGGACACTGAAGGCGGTTTTTTCGGTGTCCTTGACACAAATTTGGTGGAAACTTGACGCTAAATCGAGGGTTGTAAAATATTTACTGTGTCCAAGCTGATCTAGAATGTCAGTTATGTTAGGGATGGGGTAAGCGTCCCCAATCGTTATTTCATTCAACTTTCTATAGTCTATAACAATACGCCACTTCATTTTGCCTGAAGCGTCCGGCTTTTTAGGGACGACCCAGATGGGAGCTGACCAAGGTGAATTGGAAGGACGTATTATTTTTTGGTCTAGCATATCTTGAATTTGCCTACTTACTTCCTGTTTGTGGCATTCAGGGAATCTATAACTTTTTACGTTGATCGGTGTTTCTGAGGTGGTACGAATTTCATGTTGTATTGAGTTAGTATGAGTCAGCGGGTCACCTTCAAGGTGAAAGATATCTGAGTATCTAGAGCATAAGTCACGTAACGACTTTTCTTCTTCGTCGTTCATATGATCACAACGAAGGGAAGTTTGGACCTTGAGATCTCGTTGGGAATTAGTAACAGTCATGAAACAGGGAATCTGAGAAGGGTCCAGAGAGAGATCTTCGTCATTTGATTCGGGAGATGGAATTGCGATTTCTAGCACTTGAGAGACTGGTTCTAGCGTGAACTTAAGGTCCTCTACAAGGACGTTGTATTCGGACGTGTTTAACACAGAGATGACAACACTATCCCTAGAATTTACACTTACGAGGCACCTAGCAAAGTATAAGTCCGGATATTTAGATAAAGTATTTTCCAAAATGAGTCCTTCTTTGATTTCTGGATTTGTGACGACACATTCTATAAACATTTCGCTGCGAGCGGGGACATCATAAATGTTCTTTGTCATTTTAATGTTGAAGTAGCAGTTCGGGTTATCGGATATTTCTAACCTTGATTTAGAATATCGGACGTTTGCATTATAAGCTTTCATGAAACTAGTACCGATGATTCCGTCATAATCTAAATTTATATCTCTACCTACGACATGGAAGTAAAAGGGTAAAGAGTCGGTTTCATTTAGCTTAATAGATAAAATGAACTTGCCTTTTGTCTCAGCGTAGGAATTTACGTCATTGATGCCTTTAAACTTTATTGTATGGTTTTCTAATTTAGGCATTGGTGTGAGACTAGACTCTCTGATGAGGCAAATAGAACTACCGGAATCAATCAAGAGACGGAGAGGTTTACAAGAATGTGAGGTAAGAACTTCTATAAATGGCAGGGAAGACTTGTCTTCACGAATATCGTACACGACGATTTCCTCGTTTATTTTTGATCTCGAATTTTTGTCATGTTTCCTATATTTTCTTTCAGATGATGCTGCGTATCGTGACTCAGAGAGGTATTTATTTTCGTTATTTTTAAAATTTTGATTATCTGTTACAGGTGCGGAACCAGAACTGTGTGAGTCAGAGCGCGTCGATTTAGTTGGACAGCGATTGATAGGCACAGAGGAGTTTGGGGGTACAGCGGACAATAATTTCATGTTATAAAGGTCGTTGGAGACAGAGGGATTATATGACACAGAGGATATCGGTTTGGCATTACGACAGCTAATAGAAACAGTGGGTGCATGCGGAACAGAGGACATTGATTTAGAATGGCGGCGATCGTCAGAACCAGAGGGACCACGCGAAACAGAGGGCATTGACTTAGAATAGTAACGGTTTTCAGAAACAGAGGAGCCATATGAACCAGAGGGCATTGGTTTAGGATAATGATGGTCGGCAGGAACAGAGGGACCACGCGAGACAGAGGACATCGACTTAGCATAGTAACGGTTTGCAGAAACAGAGGAGCCATATGAACCAGAGGGCATCGATTTAGAATGATGATGGTCAGAAAAAACGGAGGGACCACACGGATCAGAGGGTATCGACTTAAAATAATTATTATTAATAGAAACAGTGGGACCACGTGAACCAGGGGGCATCGAATGATGGTGGTCGACAGAGACAGGGGGACCACGTGGAACAGAGGGCATTGTAGAAGGACGTCCTACCACAATATCACTATAAAGTTTTTTACGAGAAATAGGATCGACTGTCGTTTTTAAACTGTTTATCAGTTCAGTAGGTTGAACACTTGCAAATGTGCCTGTTTTAGTATCAGGTACTCGTCGGCACGTATTCGATACCTGATACTTTAGTTTAAATGTTCTTCATTATATTCAGAAGGCGGCGGTGATTCTATGGTAACATGATTCTGTTGCGGGAGGCTACGTTGAAACGTGCCTTGTCGCGAGTTATTAACTCTACGTTTTATACACTGTGATATGTCGTGTCCTATATTTTTACAATATCTACACACTTGTGGTGCAGCAGGTCTTTGGAACTGATGCTGTTGGAAAGGGGCCCTTTGTTGTTGATATTGTTGTATCGGGGGTCTCTGAGCGCGATATTGTTGCATGGGGAGTCCTTGAGGTGGACTCGGGACTAAAGCTTGCATCTTTTTAGCGCGGCAATCTTTTTCGGCATGCCCTAACTTGTGACAAAACCTACAAGTCATGGACCCTGAGGGAACTGAACTTCCATTACCGGTTCTATATAGTACATTTTGGACTTTTTCTTCGCTGATAGCTAGGTTAATCGCAGCGTTGAGGGTTTTAACGTCCCTCGCGCGAACAATCGCGCTGATACGCGGGCTAAGACCCAGACAGAACGTGTGGAGACCTAGGTCTTCGGTCATGGCTATTCTACCAGGCAGGTCTTTTTTATAAGTCTCTGAATTGTGGATTTCAGACTGGAGTTCTGTGACGTAAGTTTCAACCCGAAGGGCGAACTGGGCTACCGTTTCGTTCGGTAACTGTTTGCATGACTGCAGTTCTAACAACAAGTGGGAGTAATGTTTCCTTTCACCAAAGTTTAGCTGGAGGAAAGTTTTTAGTTCATCGAAATTGTCGAAAAGTTTGGTGGTACATGCAATTTGGGCTTTTCCTTCTAGCCTTGAAATAATGTATTTGAAAAGTAGCCCTTTTTGGTTTTGTGAGGCCAACTCGAGGGCATTTTTGCAATTAGTGAGGAACGCCGGCAACGTTTCTCTATCTCCCTTGTAAGTACTTATAAAATTACACAAAACATTGATCGGAAACTCGGGTGATGCAGCGGATTCTAAAACCTTATCGGATAATTCACTTTTTTGGGACATGATGGAAATAGTATACGATACGAGCGAACAGCACAGATATAGAATCAAATTATTTACTTATTGAAATAAGGTATTGAACGAATTTAGTATTAGTCAGTTGGATAAGTGAGTAGACTGTGGCAATAACGGATAAAAATAGGTTCCACTCACAGGACGATTACGACTTGCACGGTGAACATCCTGTGTCGGCTATCGGGGTTGACGATACAGTGGCAGCAGGTTGGCAGCGGTGGGCAGCCTCGATTCCAGGTAGACTTCTTTCCCAGGAACGCAGGAGCGGTGGCGAAGAGGAGCGGCGGATGGCGACGAGTGTGCGGAGACTACGGGCTCACACAGCCCGTGTTTGTACCAGGATACAGCGTGATGCGGCGGTGTCCACGCGGCACACAGCCAGCGATGGACGAGAACGGGAGTCAGACGCGGCGACGGTCTCAGGGTTTACGCGGTACAATACCAGCGTAAACAAAGTTGGGGCACAGCGGGGCGACGGCGGCAGCTTTGGGGTCCACGCGGCTCAGGGCCAGCGCGGGACACCAGGTTGATGGCGAGCACAAGCGAACTTTCTTTTTGACCCGTATGAGATGGTTAGCTTAATTTTGCCAACTCATCCCACTTCTGACACCACTGTTACGGGGTGGGTCAGGAAACGGTTTTTAAAAAAAAGATTTTATTAAACTAGAAAAAATATTATATTATGGAAATTGAAAATTAGTAAAAGATATTAGAACATAAACAATATCTGACCGCGCCCGAAGTTCAAGTCTGACTG
This sequence comes from Hylaea fasciaria, assembly GCA_905147375.1. Taxonomy (NCBI): domain Eukaryota; kingdom Metazoa; phylum Arthropoda; class Insecta; order Lepidoptera; family Geometridae; genus Hylaea; species Hylaea fasciaria. Next base: position 8,814,705 of record LR990201.1, read on the forward strand.
ACTTAGAAACGTGGGAAACTACCAGACCGAAATATGCATGATATCGGAAACGCTGGCCTCGCTAAAAGTGCAAGCGTCAGCGTTTCCGTCTCTATGCGGTCGGCGTGTATGGGGTTTCGTAACAGTACCTACTAGTTATGTACAAATCTCGAAATCTTCATGTTATTTACTGGTTAGGTAAATGTATTCACGCTTTAGTTAGTACTATACCGTATTAAGATTATTTACGTTTGTAATTACAACAGCCATATTTTATACGATAATTAAAACCATACGCCCACTCTAAACGATAAAAAATCGTTTCATCCGCCAAGCCAAGTTCAAATCTTTCAATGGATAATATTGCGGTCACCGGATACGTTCAATTATTACACGTATGGGTCGATTCGATTCCATTTCAGTGTCAATCTGGTAAACCCCTGGTCAATATGAGCAATATAGTTTTATTAAACATACTATGATTTTATATTGATAGATTATCCTGTAGAACAGAAAATAAAAACCGAATCCCTACTACGAACAAAAACTGAATGTGGACAAATAAGCTATATACGTACCTATAATAGCAATGTAATATAATTAAATACAGTCCTAGGCATCAGCATATCATTTTCAACTTTTGAGTGTAGTACATATTGTAATAGATTATTTTCTACTTTTACTTACTTTTTTTCTACTTGGTTAGACCTTTATTTCGATAATTATGTACGAGAAAACCAGTTTGACTTTTTAATTTAGTTGCTTAGGTACACAACCGTGATCCGCATTTTTTCCTAATAACAGCCGGTCACTTTCGTGGTTCAGACGACTACGTTATTATACCTCATATATTATATCAAAATCCGTCAAGCCTCGTAGGCCTGTAGTGGATGTCACACTAATACATACGCGCAGAGGTATGTGCTGTTCTAGGAAAATCTTATTATGAACTTATATGTTTTATGACGCCTGACCTTATCCATTTCCTCATAATTAGAATACAACCTTTACTCCAAAAACGAGGCCGACTATCTGAACTTCAAATCCGATTCCCCCAGTTGTGCCTACGCTCCAACTGTTTTGAATGTTGATACTTTATCATTTGACACAGTTTCTGTCCGATAACAAAATGTAGTATTCATACTAGCTTTGATATTAGCGTGTGTTGCAATGATTCAGCGAGCAGAGGTCGTCAACATTCTGTTTAAGCCATCGCAAGTCAATGTTATGCCAAAATCTGTCTATAGATGGAAGCCGATAGAACAAATAAATGGATTCGCGGAAGACCGTGAAGTTACTTCAGGGTTGGTTCAAACCCCAGCTGATGGAGTCACCTGCATGTGTGATTTAATAGGTAAACAATTTATACAGGATGCTCTAAAAGTTAGGGTTCATGCAACGATTCAGTTCAAGTCAGAAGAGCACAACTGGAATTATATGCTTCTATGAAAGTTGTTTGGTGTTAAGATGGTATCATACGAGAATTATGGTATATACGAGACGCCATAAACCCGGATCTGCGTGCTATTTTTTACAAATGTATTTTTTTCCAAGGTTTTATTAAATTCACTGGTATTTATGCATGGATGAATGTATAAATTGTAGGTAGGTGTAAAATATAATGAATTATACTGGTGGAGGGTAAGAGCAATAAAGGACAGATGATGGCGACATTCTGAGTTTCCTTATACCACGTCCTATATCATAAAAACATAACATGGCGCAGCCGAATTTAATACAGTAAATATCGCGTATTTGTGAACTAGTTTCGACCAACGCGTGTGGTTGTTGTGAAATAAATAAAAATAAGCTGTAAAGAATGGATTCCATATTACGGCCGCCTCAACCGTTTATGTTCGAGAATAACTTGGCAAATGTGACATCGGGAAACCTAAGCAAGGAGTGGGAAAAGTGGAAAAAATCATTTAAAATCTATTATGAAGCGTGTGAGTTATCGAAGAAAGACAAGAAGGTACAATTAAATATATTATTGCATATTATTGGAGATCGCTGTCGGGAAGCATATGACCAGTTTGAAGAGGAGTTCAGGTCAGTGGATGAGTTACTACAAAAATATGATGCAGTATTTTTGCCAAGAAAGAATTTAACAATAGAACGTCACAAGTTTTTTACAAGAGATCAAAGAGAACTGGAGTCCATTGAACAGTATGTGTTTGAATTGAATAAAATGGCGGCTAAATGTGAGTTTAAGGATTTGTGTAGCGATTTAGTACGTGATCGACTGATATGTGGTTTAAAAGAGGCAGCATTACGAGAAAGATTGCTCAGGGAAGCAGATTTAACGCTGTCAAAAGCAACCGACATTTGCCGATTAGCTGAGATGTCTCGCGCGCAAGCGGTACATATCAATACAGAAAACTCAGTGCACCACGTTCAGGAAGTCAACAAAGACGAGGCGAAGCAGCAAGCCTCAGCTGATGTTCACTGGGTTAATCGCGGACGAAGCGGTCAACAATCTACGACATATGCGAGGCCGTCAGGTAACCAGGTTTATCAGTCCCGTGGAAGACCGACTCGTGGAAGAGCATATATAAATGCCCGTACATTTTCAGCACAGAATAACTATAATAACAATACGCAGTGTCAGAGGTGTGGTGCGAGACATAGGAGAAACGAGTGTCCAGCGTTCGGACGACAATGTAACAAGTGTAGGCGGATGAATCATTTTGCAAAAGTGTGCAGAGTGTTTGAGGTCCAGGAGGGGCTCACCGATCAGGTAAATAATCACAACAATTTTCACAGAAATTGTAGAAGTGAAGAGTGGCTAACAGAATTACAGATAAATGACAAATTGCTAAAGTTTAAATTGGATACTGGGGCTGATGTAAATATTATCCCTAAAAAGTATTTGGGCTTATTAGGTTTATCTGAGTCTGAGTTAGTTCCTACATCGATAAAATTGCATGGATATTCAGGAAGTCAAATAGCGGTAATAGGTAAATGTTATCTCAAAGTGAAGCACAAGAACACCATTTATTTTTTAAAATTTATTATTGTGAAAACAGATTCGGTTCCCATACTTAGTAAACACTCATGTGAGGAACTACAGTTATTAAAAAGGGTTTTTTCGATAAGTGAGCTAAGCTGTGATAAGAATATTATAGAAGATTTTAAGGATGTATTTGAGGGGATCGGGTGTTTGCCCGGTGAATATAAAATACAGTTAAAAGCGAAGGTCGAGCCAGTCATACACCCGCCTAGGAAATTACCTGTAGCTCTTAAAGAACAAGTTAAAGAAAAACTTATAGAAATGGAAAAACAAGGCATAATTACGAAAGTAGAAGGGCCCACAGATTGGGTAAATAGTATGACCGTTGTTAAGAAACCTAGCGGGGATATACGCATATGTTTAGACCCACGTGACCTAAACAAAGCCATCAAACGCGAACATTTTAAACTTCCTACATTTGATGAGGTTACTACCAGACTAACAGGGGCGGCAGTATTTAGTACGTTAGATGCGAAACATTCATTTTGGCAAGTCAAATTACAAGATACAGATTTATGCACTTTTAATACAGTTTTTGGCAGATACAAATTTCTACGCATGCCCTTTGGCATATGTTCCGCTTCAGAGATATTTCACAAAAAACTATACGAACATTTAGACGATCTAGAGGGGGTAATACAATTCGTTGATGACATTTTAATTTTTGGTCCTAACAGGCAAATTCATGATCAAAGATTGCGAGCAGTTTTACAAAGATGTAGGGAGATTAACATTAAATTAAATAGACAAAAGTGTAAAATTGGTATGTCGGAAATAAAATATCTCGGTCATAAAATATCACAAAAGGGAATATCCCCCGATGAATCACACATACTTGCAATAAAAGATATGCCAACACCACAAAACGTGAAGGACGTCGAAAGATTTTTAGGCATGGTTACATATGTAGGTAACTTTGTACCAAACTTGTCAGAGCAGACTTCCATACTAAGAGAATTGTTAAAAAAGGACGTAGAATGGCACTGGGAGGAAAGACATCAAAAATGCTTTAGCAATATAAAGCATTTACTCACAAGTCCACCCGTTTTGCAGTATTATACATTACAAAAACCAATAACAATGTCTGTTGATGCGAGCAAAAATGGGCTAGGCGCATGTCTCATGCAAGACGGTCTCCCCGTGTCTTATGCCTCCAGATCCTTAACGAAGACGGAGCAATCGTATGCTCAGATAGAAAAAGAGTTATACGCGTGTGTGTTTGCATGTGAACGGTTTTATACTTATATATTTGGCAGAACAGATGTAACAATAGAAACAGACCATAAACCACTCGTGAGTATTATAAATAAGCCTTTAGTGAACGCTCCACCACGCTTACAAAGAATGCTATTACGTTTACAACCCTACACTTTCAAGCTTGTTTACAAACCAGGCAAATACCTATACATAGCAGACACGTTATCCAGAGCAGTCGCACCCGCCAACGGCGGCGCTGGCGACGTGCACACACAGCCGCGTGATTACTTACATTTACAGGCACAAGTGTGTGCGTTATCAGCGAGCAATCAGCTGATAGATACGCACTTCTTACACATTCAAAAATGTACAAAAAAAGACGATGAATTACAGAAATTAATGAAGATTATAAAAACAGGTTGGCCCGTAGATAAAAAACAGTTGGATAATATATTAAAACCTTACTGGGATTACAGAGATGAACTTACAGTAAATTTTGGTATAATATGGAAAGGAACTAGGATAATAATACCGAAATGTTTACGCCACGAAATGATGAAAAAGATTCATATAGGTCATTTAGGTATTGAGAAATGTAAATTGAGAGCACGAGAAATTATATTTTGGCCAAATATAAATACACAGTTAGAAGATTATTTAACAAATTGCCAGGTATGCCTGACCCATAGAAAACAGAATACTAAAGAACCTTTGATATCTCACGAAATACCTACCACTCCGTGGCAGAAAGTAGGAGCAGATGTATTTCATTTTAGAGGCGAATCTTACATTCTACTCGTAGATTATTTTAGTAAATATATAGAAGTCATGAAGTTGCAGTCTTTAAGGTCGGAAGAGATAATATCAAAAATCAAACGTATATTTGTAAGACATGGCATTGCTAATTCTGTATGTACAGACAACGGTCCAGAATTTTCCTCGATTTTATTTAGCCAATTTACAAAAGAGTGGAGCTTTCAGCACATTACTTCTTCGCCGAGATATCCCCAGTCGAATGGCCAAGTCGAGCGTGCTATACAAACAATAAAAACCATAATGAAAAAGGCACATGAAGATAATAGCGATTTGGATTTAGCCATTTTAGAATATCTAAATACACCAATTACTGCTGAGATTCCCTCTCCAGCTGAGTTATTGTTCAGTAGAAAACTACGCAGCATACTACCGCGGTCAATGACATTGTATAAGCCTAAGGTACATGGTGACATACACCAAAAATTAGTTAATCGACAAGTACAACAGAAGCAATATTTTGATAAAGGTTCCCATGAATTAACGGCATTAACAACAGGCCAAAAGGTAAAGGTAAGAGTAGGTAATAGATGGGAATCGGGCATCGTCGAGTCAATCTTAAGCTCACGGTCATATATGATAAGAATGTGTTCGGGTAATGTTTGGAGACGCAATAGGAAGCATATAATAATAGACTCAGATAAACGTATAGACCCAGTGCCCGGGTACTCGTCACAGTTCGACGACATACCAAGTGGCCAGGCTGGGGATAACGCACACTACTCCTGCAGCTCCAGTATACCACCACCTTCCAACTCTTCTAATTACCGTACTCGTTCCGGCAGGGAAGTGATACCTCCTGATCGGTGGACCTACCCGCGGGTGGTGCGCGTGCGCCGGGACCCGTGACAAAACGAATGGGGCATGTGTTCATTATTATTTATACTACTTAGATAAGAAAAATGATTAACAATCTTTTCTAATCAATTAGAGTTACGATCGAAATTTTACACTAGTGCGATGTGGTGCTTGGATAAAATATTTCGTTGTGTTGTAGCATATCACGCGTTACTCTTTTTTTTTTTGTAAAACATGTAGACAGTTTTATCCGCAATTAATCTTTGTGATTATTAAACCATAAGGTTGTAACTTATTGTTTAAGGAACACTAATCATTTGTGCCTTCAAGTCATATCCGACGAATGCCTTTATAAAATGTGAACTAGTAGAGGTTTTTATACGTATTTATGGCATAGTGATTAATAGTGAATAACACATTTAGATGGTTTATTGTTTAGGAATCACAGTAGGATAAATTTTACACTGAAAATGTATCTAATATTGTCACTAGAAATAACGTTGTTTTAAATGGTAGAGGAATTTATCATGAAGTTTGGTGTTCAACCTAAATACAGTGTTTAAATATAACGAAGTTATTTCTAAGCATGTTGAAATCATTCGAATAGTTTATTTTTGTGTTATTAAAATTAGTTTGTATGGTCGTCTTGCAATGTAGGTACTTACCATGTTTTCGCTTTAATAACTTCCAGCAAAGAAATCACTGCTTTTTATTTGTACCTACAAATGTAAGTACATATTTTTCTTTTTTTTTTTACTTTTATACGTATTATTTATCAGTATTGTATGTAACCTACTTATGAATTGTTTTTACACATGCTAGTTGTATAAATTAGCACTGATATTACCATGATTTAAAAAAAAAAAAAAAAAAAAAAAAAAAAAAAAGAAATACAACCAACCTATGATTGGTTAGTTGGACCTAGGATTTCACTACACCTCACTGTTTGTTTGATAAGGGGATTGTAGGTAGGTGTAAAATATAATGAATTATACTGGTGGAGGGTAAGAGCAATAAAGGACAGATGATGGCGACATTCTGAGTTTCCTTATACCACGTCCTATATCATAAAAACATAACATAAATGTATGCCTAATTTCGTGATTTTCTAAGTGTCTAATTGAAAATTTTATAGATTATGGTGTTTTATCACGTTTTCCATTGTTTCAAGTTCCGATGAAAATTCAAATTACAATATTTTATTTAGGTACCTATACCTACCTATTGTAGGTATACCTAATATTTTAAGTTGATAGATCGTTCGATAATCGACTCTTAGTCATAAAATTAGCTGGTACCTGAAGAAATAGATGACGTTCTTAGCTACGGTACCTAGCCTAGAACCAAGGTATACAAACCTAGGTTTTACTACTAGCATAGCAATAGCGCAGAGTACATTCACCTAGTCGTAGAGCTCGCAATAGTGTGTCGCGGTCCGAAGGGCAGACAAGCCAAGGAAATTATAGGTAGGCGAGACATTCTAATATCGGATTACAAGTTGAACAAACCATGATGCATTTTAGGAGTTTTGTGTCATTGCACGTTTATTAGGAGAGTGCCAACCCTAACTGAAACAGCGGAATTTAAATATGAATGATCAGCATTTGCTGAACAATGAACATGGTAATTGCGTGATGAACCTTAGTCTGTAAAATAATGCAATGTTATTGTATTTTTGAAGTTAGGGTCATACCACAAAAGATTTATAAACTAGAGTTTAACCGTTGTGTCTAAATATTTTCTCCACAAATTGATGTCTAGCCCTCGCTTTTTTTAACTCAATAACAATTCACAAGTAAAATAATTAGGAATGCCAGGATTGAGTAGGAAAACGCGAGTGATAGACTTCGATTATTTGGAACGAAATTTTAGAAATATCTGATTAAAATTCTGCTCTATAAAACTTATGTGGTAAGACGGATGTCCAATGGCTTTTGTCTATATATTATTAAGTGTGTACCACCAGCTCATTCCCACTGTGTTCCCTGAATTTAGACCGCGTTAGTGTGGTTCTGCCATAAGCCCAGAATAAATAATAGTTCTGCAAGCATTAATTGAATCGTGATTCTCTTGAGGAATTGGTTTGTCGCCAACCACGAATTGGAAAGTATTTCGCGGTTAGCATTCTATGTGAAGAGGTGAATGTTAGCCTTTTATGAATAAAATGTAAATGACGTCACCTTCTCCTTACGACCGTTATTGTACTAATGTACCATTTTCAACAGTGTGGGCACTTAGCCAAAATGGTCGCCTATCAACAGTCGCACTGTCGCAAATAATAGGTACATGTGCACTTATAACAGGTAGGTATGCCAAACGGAAACTCCCTTTTGACACGAACTCCTTTAGCTTAGATAGGACAATGAAAAGCGCACAAAAAGTATAATGTACTTATATAATATTAAGGCATTTTGGATTGCGTATACATAATTACGTAAAATGCCATAAACAATAAATTCTCGAAGCATAGCGCTAAAAAGAAAGCTTACAAAGAAATAAAATATCCAAAATAGAACAGCGGGCTGTGCTGCAGCGTTTGTTAGCGAATGCAGTTTACGTAATTGCGCATTCACGACGAGGCGCATCATAATAGATAGGTTGAGTATCTAGGGACCAGGAGTATAAACTTACGCGTCGTTGGTTTAGGTTGGAATAGAAAGTGATACGTATTTAAGTCAAAAAGTTTTTTTTCTTTCAGTTTGCGTTATGTTTTGACACAGAAAGACCGCAGTTTGGTACAGATACTCGTATTAGCTAGACAGTAGGTACGAATTATAAAATTTTCAAACGGATATTTCGAATGGTATCTATAATATTTCTTTTCAAAATAATCTTCTATTCTATCAATAGGCTTCCCAATCCTATAGTCTTGAGAAGATTTTTTGTACCGTTACTAGTATTCCGTACCGTAACTTTCTAAATAACTGATCGAGCCTACCTACCAAGTGACAATTTATGACAATTACGAGACCTCATGTTCATATTGTCAATTTATCAACGTAAATGATGATTGTTGAACAGTACGGTATTTTATAAAGTCTAACAACTTTTTGCTAAGTTGTCAACTGAGAAAAATACAGTTAGTGCCTACCTAAATAGGTTTTTGCTAGGTCTCAGGTTATTGTTTTAGAACTAGGTACCTATTATTTCTGTTGATTAACGTAAAGACAATAGTATTTTATGTTAATATGATGAGAAGGATAAACAATTTCGTTGCAAATGTGTGAAAGGTACTTGTAGTTACGTTTCTTTATTCTGTGCTTACGCAAATCTAAAGCTATAAAAATATGTTTCTGCTTTGAAACGACAGAAAGTTACGCAGTTATTCTTGAAGACGCCACAATATCTTACGTGTATAACTTATTAGCTTATGCCCTCGACTTCATCCTAGTTTTATTTTTCAATTTAAAAATGTTACTGATAAAAAGTTTTAGTTTTAACTATCAAACTTCACTGACCACGGCAACATGATGTCCTAGAAAGGTCCCGCTGATTCACCCGCGTTTGCTATTGTACTTACATTTCTTATGACAGTTAGGTACATAATAATTTTTATTCAAATCTGTTAAATATTTTAGAACAATTTTAATAAAATCTAGAAATTGTCGATAAAAAGTTATTCTATACCTATAAGAATGCGAGGTCGAGTAATCGAGTTATCCTGTCTGAGTTATAAAAATAAATATAATTGTTTCTCTTCATTTCTGTAACAGCTAATTAATCTGTTATGTTCAATTAGTCGATAATAAATTGAATGAAATCCTTAATTACCTACCAATCATTTTAATAGCACACAACATTACAACAGATGAAAAGCAAATTAAAATGCTATTATCTGAAAACAAAAACAATAGTTCGTCTAGGAAAAGACACGATAATAGTGGAGCCAATATTGAAATAAAAATAAAGTAGGTTCAAGTTAATATAATGTTTTGACGTAGGTGTTGGTTGTCTCATTATGTAACAGCCAACCTCTATTTTTTTTTAAACGTAGCCCCACACTATGGTTGTTTCTGTATCCCGGGTACCGCTTACAGACATTATTAATTACACATACACAATATCACACCTATTACTGCTATATCTATCTTGTCCATCCGGGATAAGACCATGCATTGTACCTACCTATTATTCAGTTTTTCTGTTCCATCTTTTATACATTTTGGTGTCAATAAAGAGTCATCTATACCGTAAAGTATAAAGAACTAGCTGTCCTGCCAAACGATGTTCTGTCAAAATGAGAAAATTTCTCAATATTTGTATCCTTTTTCCGAAAATTTTATACATGCTTTATTATTTATTCGAACGGAGACGAATTTAACAAAGCAAAGATAATGGAAATTGGTCCAGGTTATAAATGGTGTAACTAACACGACTCTGGTTTAAGTAGTTACCGATATAGATTTTTGTACGGTATTTGTATTGTATTTTTATGTAACAGCCTATGGAATTATCTATGAAAAATATGCAATATCCCAAATGCGTCAGTAGGTACCGGTGTATAATATAGTGTATACATACATTGGTTTGTTACAGACCGTAACAATTGAACAAATTTAATAATTTGTAATAGCTGCTTTAATTATTTCTAGCCGACTGCCGAAGGAGGGTAATGTTTTTCACATGACAGAGTATAAAACGTGCCGACTTCTGACATTAAACAGCTAGGTATATCGCCGCCGGGGACCCGCAATACTAGGGGCGTTGTCGATGCTTTGCTTGCGCTCTATACCTAAGTATATAAAGCCGAATTTACATTATAAAACTATTGTCGTGAAATAAGTTTCTCTAGTCTCATCGATAATTTTTTGTGTAAACATATTTTTTTTACAATACACGCATTAATGTCACGACGCTAAAGCAGTTTTATGACGCGCGATTTTTTGATGAAACGCAATTGTAATTTTTTATTAAAACAATATTATAATTACCCTGGCTACGCCTCGCAGTTTCAACCGCGTAAATGCCTATATACATAGATTATTTTGTCCCTGTATGCTGTTACTCTACCATATTAATTGTTCTTGTTTTCGTTGATATAAGTATACCTAATTTTTGCGAGCAACGTAGGTACTTATTATTATTATATCTACGTAATAATTTTTTCGACCCCATTTCACCGCCTTATATTAGTATCAGCCCCATAGAAAAATTTATATACTTACATAGGTATTAGAATAAAAAGCCATTTGTCTGATTGTTTTTATACTGGTAAAAAAATTAAAGTATTATTTTGAACAATAATAACATTGACCTAAATACCGATATGAATAGAGAGTTAGCTGGTGTCGATGTGAAATTATGTATATAACATTATTCCAGTGCCCAAATACATTATAATATTCTGTTCAAATGGTTTCGTGTCGTAAGTAGAATACATTTTCAGCTTTCAGATAAAGCTAAAATCTTCTTTTCTCAGTTGTCATTCTGTCAGCAACATCTCGAGTGTCATTAAAATTACTTACCATTTTGTTTTTATTCAATACTAGAAGCGCCTCGCGGCTTCACCCGCGTCAACTACTTTGGAACCGCTAATTTTTACGGGATAAAAAGTAGCCTATGTTACTCGTGGATAATGTAGCTGTCGAATGGTGAAAGAATTTTTAAAAACGGTCCAATAGTTTTTGAGCCTATTCATTACAACCAAAAAACAAAGTTTTCTTCTTTATAATATTAGTGTAGACTTATAGGTATTATTTATTGTTAAGTATGCACGTTATGTAAATACCAATTGTACAAAACTAAGTCTTACGCGATTTTTTAATTTTATTGTGACCTCAGGTCGCTGTTATTGTATTTGTTATTTAATTTAAACCCAAATTATAACAATTCAACAATGAAATGGTTAAGCCCCGCTTGAATTTATTACGGTCGCACGACGTTTCCAGCAAGATGCGTCAAGTCGCGGGGCATTGTTCCTTAAGTGATTTTTTTTGTACGGTCATTGATAAACACATTCATATATAATTATTATCCACAAAATCTTTTTTACCACAGCGTAAAAAAAAAATATTGTTACTGTACTCACGTGAGTATATACTTAGTAGTTACCCACCTACTTATGCAAAAATTTAAAATACCGTAAATAAAACAAACAATATACCTACACAAAATTCAAAGGAATAAAGTAACGCGTATAAATTATACACACAACCTTTACCTACCTTAACTTTTACTCCATAAAATATCAGTTGAACCTAAATTTTAATACTCAGGAATTTACAAAAAAATCGAATAACCTACTCAAGTCTTTGCACTCTAAATCACTGGTTGAAACCAACTTCTCATTAAAAAGTTAAACAAAAGAGGTTAAAGTATCGTTTGAATTGAGAACACGATATAAATAAAATGTTTTTCTACGATATAGCGCATGCGTGGTGCGCTCGCGAGACCGCCAAGGGAACTAACATCTAAACTCGTAACGTAACTGGTAAGTTACATTCTTTAATCTGCGATGACTTTGGTTACATTGAACTATATACAAAACTTGTCCCATAGAATTGGCTACCTTTTCAGATTAGGTCTAGGTATACTAAATTAAATTATTACGACAAAATAATAGAACCAAGTAAGTATACTCTGAATGGCGCATTACATGGCAACTAGTAACGCATATTATGGCTACTTATTGCTCAAGTTATTTGTTGGTGATAGAATTTATATCTAGCTAGCTGTGCCCTGCGGGTCCATCCGCGTTCACTCACCGAGAAATCTACGGGATAAAACGTATACCTACTATATTATTGTTTTGTTAATCCAGTATCTTTCGTAAAAATCTATTAAGGAAAATGAGGACGAAAATCCAAACATACTGACATTCACAGTTATAATATCAGTAGGGCACATTATATGAGTAGGTAGGTGCCTGATGGTGATACCAAACCAATTACCGTTCAACAAAATTTTGCCGAAAGATAGGAAATGATGAGATCCGTGACCTCTATAATTATTATAGCTGACAGAGGTATAGAAAAGAGATACAAGGAGTACTTACTATTATTTTTATTCTGTGGCATAATAAGTTATGTGAGATGTTCCATTACTCTGTGCTTTGAAAGGCACGTTAAGCCGCCGATTCCGGTTGTTTGTGTTTGATAGCAGTTGTTAAGCCAAGTCAGAAACCTTTGGGTGGCCTAACCGGCTCTGACATCGGAGGTAGGCCTCGTTCGACAGACGGAATGGCATAACGCCAAGATAATAATATGGTACTATTAGTCAACTAGCGTGCTCTAGCGATTTCCAGTAAGTACTTTACGTTTTGGTAGAGTAGCTGTCGTATCTACACGCAATTGTTTATATTTTTTAGGAGAATAATTAGTGTCCTCTGAGTTATGCCATGGATGACAATAATAACAATCACAAACATGGGTCGAATAGCCGGTAGTAGGTACAGTAGAGCGTACCGCTGAGATGGGGGAATATAATTCGTAGTGACTTAAATTGCTCTCGGTTTGAACTCTAGCTAAGTACTTTTTAAGTGCCAGAGTACCTATAAAAACGTCCTTGACTAAAAAAACCGAAAGCTCCATTAACGTTCACCTACCATTGTATTTTCGTGTCCAGACATCGACTCTGAAACTATTCGGGTATATTAGGGTATATTATTGTAGTTAAATTCTACTTATATATCAACTTGATTGATGTAAAGAAATTAGAAAATATTTTTATAATAAAATTAATTAAAGTGCAATCACTTTTTTATTGTTCTGTTGATATTTTCTTTTTAATTAACTTTAGTAAACAGGTCTCATTATCGCATCATTGTCCGCACTCTGCCCTCATATTCGCCCACTGCTAGCACGGGTATATCCTCACTTTAGTGAGGATTCATAATACATCGTGGACGGCAGGTCCGGATTGATGGATCACCTCTCAAGCAGTTCTCGGGCCCGTCTATTCCTCGCGATGTTTTCCTTTACCTTTACCGAAGAACGAGCGATCTTAACTATTAATTAACCTACCTAAGCTGCCTATTTATTACAAAAGTTTAGGATATGACGCAAAATTACTATTCTTAGAGTAGGTAGCTATACAATTATGTACATAGTTTCAATTAAAAGTAATTAATTACTCCACGGGTAGCTCGATGTTTTGTTGTTGTTGTGTAAGATTTGTTTTACTCCAAAAATAAAACTTCACAAACTACTCAGTGAAAGAAACATTTGGAATTAATTTTAATTCAACAAAAACTTGCCTCAAAAACACTATAAATTAAAAATCTTTTCTTAAATTATTAGAAATAATTAATACAAAAATGTTTAGTAGGTAGTTGCCCATGAATAACGTGCAATTACGAACAGCACTGAGAAAACTATACAAATTGCATAACGCCTACAGGTTTGCAAAATGCACCTCTAACATTTATTTTCGTCGGCGTCTCAAATACCAGTTCGAAGACATTGGCCTAGAAAAAAATCGGATAAGATAAATACCATACCGTAAGAACATGACCATAGATACCTAGCTAGTTTGGAAAGGTATATACTTACAGTTAGTTACTTTTAGATAGTTCTGCATATTTTGTTAGTAGGTATAATAATAATAATAAATTATTATAATAATCCAGCCTGTGACTGTCCCACTGCTGGGCAAAGGCCTCTTTCGAGAGGAGGGATAGGCTATAATCCACCACGGGGGCCTAGTCCAGATTGGTACATGGTAAATGCTAGAATTGAGTAAGAAAATGCGAGGGTTAGACGTCGATTTGTGGAGAAAATATTTAGGCACGTCTGTTCAACATCTTCTGTGGTAAGACGAGAGGGGTTTTCTATTAGGTACCTATACTGGAGAGTTTCACTATATGTAGGTAAATAAGGTACGTCATGGAGTTTTGGCGGGAATCCGATAGTGAGACCTTGTTGGTTTTGTATTTTTCACTCAAAATTGTTTCTTCACGTGTTAATGTGTAATATTGGTGGAATATTAGTCATTGAGTGTTCGGTAACGTGCCCAATGTGGGCAAATGATATAAACCCACAAAGCGTACCCCTTTTGCCACAGACTTTTTTGCACAAACGAATGTCATAAGATTTATAATTTTGACATAATATCTCGACGTTTTTGCCGAGTTACATCGACCGTGGTCATGAGGAGACTGGAGAACGCGAGCATCACCGTCCGGAGCGGCAGGTGATGTTTCGAACTACCCGCGTTTGGTCTTGCATAACGTTGCGTTTGGTATCAAAATTATATATTTTGATATAAAATCCGTTTAATTCTAGTTAATACGTATGTTTTTCGAACTTGATGACAACATGCATTTATTTCTTAGAATTGGATTAACAAGTCAAGTTTCATTATTTTTTGCATTGTAAGCAAATTGTCTCTCTTTAATAATTATTTTCTTCACGTCAATCAAAAGAGGTTCTTAATAATGTAGAACCTAGGTAACATCTATGTAATTTATTAGCTACATTTGAAAGTTCTAATAAACAATGTAGTCAAATCATTAGAAGTCCAGTTTAATTTAATTAGGTAGTACTGCTAATAATGTTGCATCGTAATGAAACTTTGTAAGTATCTACCAACTAGGTATAATGTAGTTCGGATAACAACAGGATAATTTGTAATCTCGGATTTGATCTGATGTTGGAGCCAGGAGGTACTTTATAATTATTGCCAGTATTGAATCAGAAATTACAAAACAAGTATCATACAATACAATATCATACAAGACAATAGGTGCCTAATTACCTCCACAGCATCCTATGGGTAATACGCCATACTTGAGCCCCCGTGGATTACACGCATCAAGTAAATTGTGCAGTTGCGTTGTGCAATCGCCAATCTTGGCCAAGGATCACTAACTCATAGTTATGGCACGTCATACCACATGAGAACGTCATTGTCTACCGAACATTTTTACAATAGAAAATACTACGTTAATTACCCAACTCAAGGTCAGCTGCGAGGACACAATTTATAACTGAATTTACATATAAAACACATTTATGACGTCATAATTTAAAACAATAATTACATCGAATTGAGGAGGAACCTAAGTAAAGTGACTTGTGACGTGAGTGTCGTTTATTGCGTAAATATAAAAATATGATTGTATTTGCGGCTCCGTGTTGCTGCAGTCGATGGGTTTCCTAATACCCTTCAACCAGCAAACGGTATAATACCTCAACAGTTCCGTTACGTATGGAACTATTTCCACGGAAGTTCTGGAAATAGCTCACTTTTATTTATAGAACGATGTCCTCTGACATAATATGGGTGTCAGTGCTTTTTTTAGATTTTGATTTGGTTTTTATGACTTGTAATTTAAGGGCAAGCATTGCAATAGTAAAAACAAACGATATCATTAATCTAGTAAAATTTTACGATAGCAGAAATTCGCTCATGTTATTTCAGTAAGTAAATATTATTCATAATTAAGGTATTGTAGTAGTTCGGTATACATGAAAGAGACTGTCAAAAAACACTCTGTTACTACTATGTAGGTACGTGATGATTGATTGTCTAATTGGTCTATCAATGCTGTGTTGACTGGGGATTTTAGATAATCTTCACCAGGTGACCTCATAACCGGTTACAGATAACAGGTTAACAGATAACGGTTAGACGCATTTAGTTACAACAAATAAGGTAATTTTAACTATTAGACATAATTGCATTATTTAAATCACCAACTAACAACTATTCATCAGTGTCATATTTAATAGCGCAGTATGTGAATACAAACAATTTAATTTAACGGTCGGTTGCACAATCGTTTGTCAGATAGATACCTTTCCTTTCGGTGTGACCTAGCCTCAGGGTTCTAACTGCTCTTTCTAACAAAAGCAAGTTTTCAATTGTTACTAGGGTTAAGGTTGAGTCAGTGAACTTTCGTGTTACGTTTCTATTGTGTTACTAAGGTTTAAAGTTGATTCGATTAACTTTCGTTAGTGCTTAATACCTCTCGAGGCCTATATGAGTAGAAATATTTGAGTTTGAGAGAGATACTAGGTACTTACCTAATTTGTTTACTTTATCTTTTACGAAACTCGCAATTTTAACACCCCTAATTTCCCTATTGCTTGAACATGTAATGTGAAATAAATAACCAACAATTGTTTGTTTGTTTAAATACGAGTGTAGTTTATAACTTACGTACCTACATAACTATAATTTATAGGAGTAGGGTAGATATAAAAATAGGTACCGTTTTTGTAAGGAAGTAAGTATTTGAACTTCCTTTGCATCCACTTACCCCCATTA
The DNA here is from genome assembly GCA_905147375.1 of Hylaea fasciaria. Lineage (NCBI taxonomy): Eukaryota > Metazoa > Arthropoda > Insecta > Lepidoptera > Geometridae > Hylaea > Hylaea fasciaria. Next base: position 8,831,710 of record LR990201.1, read on the forward strand.
ACCTTTGAATATTACTTTGAATTTACTTATCAGTTTACTTTATCGTGACATAATGTCATAAATAATTGCTTCTTTGACAAGAAAAACATAAAAATACTAATTTTGTGGCTTAATTAATGATACATAAATCTAAAACCAAAAAGCTACCTCACCCATCATACAAGTAAAACCTGTACATTGTGAGTCGATGATTATTTACGCGTAATTTTGGTTCAAATCGACTCTACCGGAAAAACATGCAAATCAATAGGTACCTACTCTACCACCAGATTCGGAATCAACTCAACTGTAGAGATATAGAAAAGTTTATCAAACTAGAAGGTGGAACGTCCCTTCCCAATTTAATCCCATAAACAATATAAACATTTTGTTGTTGTTATGTATATTATGTAAAAGTCATTATAGATAGTGCCCCCTATATCAATGTTTTGTCCTCTTGACATAATAATGATATCACGTAAAATAAGATAATTCATAGTTCCTTAATTATTATTATTATTACGTTAAACTTTATGGTCGGAACCCCAGAAATATCTTACAATTTACTTACTCCATAATATTCAAAGTACTACCTACTGTTTAGATTCCCAACACTGTCGTATTTATTTTCGTTATCTACCAGTGATTGATGAAATAACAAAACGAGGTAGGCACACTTACATGGCCCTGCCTTAAAACACCATTCACTATGTTACCAGCAAACATGCGACTCATACTACTTTTAACCATATCGATATTTCGTCTTATCCAGGGAAGCTGTTCAATAATAATTCCTGAAGAGCATCATAAGAACACCACGTTTCTGACATGCTGTACGAATATAATTGTAAAGTATTACGCGGAAGCCAAAAGGTTAGCTTACATCAACTTGGATGATGAAGCCGACTTTCTGTTGAGGAAAATTCACTCACTGGAAAGGGTTGCGGTTAACACGAGGTCGCCGCCAGAAACCGTGTCCAGGATGAACTTGGGATACGTGATAGTTGCAGCAGACATACCACATTTTCTTCAGCATATCTCCTACCTAAAAATGGAAGCCAGTTGGAATCCCTATGCTCGCTTTCTTATCAGCATAAAGTCCCTCGAAAGGGTTAAACTACGGCAAGTATTCGATATCTTCCTCGATCTGCATATAAATAACGTCGTGGTCGTAAATGCAACTTCTACAGCTGAATTGTACACCTACAACCCGTTTGACGAATTTGCCTGTGGAAAATATTATACCAGAATCATCGAGTTTGGTACATGTTTGGAAGTAGCAGCAGATTTATATCCGGAGAAAGCAAAAACAGGGCTGCGTAATTGTTTTTTCAACGTGTCTGTCCCTCACTGGCCTCCGTACGGAGTAAATCCTTCGCTAGTAAACGATGCAACAACACCTATCGGAACAGAACAATATATTTTCGATCTGATAAGCGAGATAGAGCACTTCAAATATCAGTTTAACTATGATTACGACCCAGAATCGTTCTCGACGGTATCCAGTAACATGAATGTATCGGGACCGATGTTGATGTTGGCAAACAACCAGACAGATGTTATGCTGGGTGGCCTCATACTGGTACCCTCTCGGGCGAGCATGTTTTTCTATATCTACGGACACCTCGATAACGTCGATGAGGTTCGTATCATGGTGAAGGGCGCTGAAGAGATACCCGCTTGGAAGAACTTCTACCTGGAGTTTTCACCTTTAGTTTGGGCTTTGTTGTTGCTCGCTTTAATTGTGTATTCGTTGTTAGTGATTGTCTTAGTAAGAGCGGATGATAAAGGGCACGTTGTTATGGTGCTGTTAGATAATCTGTTGTCTCACGGGTCACAGATTCGGTCGCGGCAGTCAGTGCAGCACGTCTTTATTATCTGGGTCTGCTTCGCGTATTTGATCAACTGCTTCTACTGCTCCAACTTAATGAGCCTCACCACGAAGCCCAGTAAGGATTATCAAATTAGCGACGAGGAAAATATGTTACACCATAATTTAGAGCCTTGTATCAGCACAGTGATGGACAAATTCATGAAAACAGAAGCCACCAATTCTGTAGCTCTAAAAGACGGCGATGTTTCGATTCGAGACTGTGAGAAGTTCTTGGACAGTATCAAAACTGTGAGTCAATCTTTCCACATGTTCACCATCATTATTTATAGCGTGTACTTGTTCAACAAGCAAAAGTTTTACGATGCGTACGGAAATTCTCCGGTTTATTCTTTCCGAAAGCCGTACACGAAGCTGATTTACGCGATGTATTTCAACAAAGGGTTCCCGATGCATGAGAGACTCCACTCGCTGGCATTGAGAATTCGGGAGACCGGGTTATCGGACAAGAGCCTCAATGACCATTTTTACCATCAGCAGATAAAGTATCACTTCCGCGCGCAAGGTTTCGTGGCTCGTTTCGGCATACCGTGGTATCTTTACATAGTAGGCGTGTGCATAGCGTTTCTTACTTTTGTAGTAGAAGTTGCGTCTCAGTATAAACACAAAAAAAATGCAGTTTCAACAAATCCAAAAATAAATTTGGTTCTTATCAAAAAGTAACTTGCTTACAATAGGGTGCCATTACTCCGGAACCAGAAGTTTATAGAATTCCAACTAAAGTTATTCTGAATCTAATTCTACAGATAAATAATCAACAATAAATTCATTTTTTTTTACAATATATATATATACATCTGTGTCGGTTTACAAGATGTTGTCTAACTAATACCTATTATAAAGACCGAAGTTTGTGAGTGTGTTTGTATGTTTGCTCTTCACGCTCTAACGGCTAACAGCTGGGAATTTGATGATTTTTTTTATGGAGGTAGCTAACACATAGGCTACTTTTGTTCCGAAAACGGCGGGTAACACCGCGGGGCGGAGCTATAGAGTTATATACCATAGCTGTTATGGTAAATAAATTATAATAAGTCAGAATCATCGGTATTCAACAGCCTGTCTTTTCGGAAGTCCAATAGTTTTATTAAAATAAAATAACCATTATATTTAATTATAACTATTAGGTACTTACTTGCTTAACTTTTTAGTATCTTGCTTAAATCCTCACTTCCTAGCACGTCTAGGTACGATAATAGATATAAAATTACCTACAAATTATCTTGTAATAACATACGATAATATGCCACATAATCGTTGATACCACACTATTATAAAAGGTTCTCTTGATAGTATTCTCCTCACTAAGAGCAATGGGATTTGTTTTAAGACTTAAAAAGGCAATACATATGCCTTCGATGTTCTTCGAGGGCCACTGCAAGGGGCCGCCCGTGATCTGCATTCTAAAATTATTTTACATTTCGTGTAGAAAACTACGACCTAGATTCATGTACTTATGAACGTATGTTATGTAGATTTTCAGTAGTGAGAAACTTTCGGCATTGTGTTCTGTGTGTGGGTATACGAGTAGTAACACTAGGTACGCAACAGCTATTACATCAATAGAACAATAACACCTTGATAAAAATTGCTTTTATTTATAGAAACACGATACTTTGGAATATTCAAGGTTTTCATGTTTTTATAGACACTCAATCACGTGTTAAAGGTGCGTTGAGGTAACCTGTTATTCGACTAGGAGGAAGGTGCCATTGGGGTTTTATTTGAGACAGAAACCGCCGCCTCCATCCCCTCCTCCACGGGGTAACTGAGGAGGATGTGCAAAGATCGGACCCACTAAACCTAGCTAATTAGAGCATGCCACGGCTGAGTAAACTGATAAATATCACACATTGATGTCACTACAAACTAACGGTCTAGCTAGCTAACGATACTGTTTGATCGGACACATTGTAATAAAGGTAACTACAGCCTGTAGTTATCTTTATTACAATGTGTCCGATCAAACAGTATCTACAGGTCATGTACTTGACACCTGCTTACTTCCTATATTTTTAACGAGCAAATGCCTAATAACTACCTATCTACCACAACAGTTAGGGCCGTATTAATAAATCAAACTTAGCTCTGAGAGCTATCTTCAGTGTGCACTAGTAACCTACTCGTACATAGGTACCATTACAGGTGTCAAAGTCAAAGTCAAAGACCAAGGCAGGCAGTCTGTACAATGTACAATTATTATTGTAGATATTGTCATCGCTACAAAACGTTCGCTAAATCTTGGCACTTTCGTAAAATGCAAGTCTGTACACCAGAGTTTGCGTCGAAGATGTTGTGTTTGTGGTATTGTAGAGTTAAACGAAATCTCAATTCATATTTCGGCATTTTCCGACAAAAATATTATCCCTAACTATCCCTAACTGTAGCTATCATAGCTAATGTACACTGTACAGACTGTCGCCCAAGCACTTTGGTTACACGTCATTTGCTAACTTGCTTCGCTGCAAACCGGGTTGTTATATTACGCCTGCCAATGACGGGCAACAAAATGGCTTCACTACACGTTATGCACCGATGAGTTTGCCGATAGAGTAACTGCATCGTAATATCCCGGAAGATGATTTGCTAACTGGTGCTATCATTAAAATTTGCCGTTGATCGCCTTTACCAAATCCTTTTGTCAAACTACAAAGTAAACTGAATTAGAAGAGGCATTGACGGGATGAGACGAGGCAGTGAATTAGAGGGACACGCCTAGGGAAAAATAATATTTCAAACTGTGTACCTACTCCACACACTTTCTCAGAGCCTGGAAAATATAAATACTTCGTTCCCCCTTTAAATGTGTAGTACTGTAATGTAATAAAAATCCTTTAATTCTTATTTCATAAACCATTTATTTAAAAAATATACAAAACACATAACATCTAATACCATCTAACCGCCTATAATAATTAGTTGGACCATTTTATTTACGATTACAAAACTAAGTACAAGTCAATAGACAAACACCGCGATCCCTGGTTTAAATACACCTACTCTAACTTAACTTTAATACCAATGGTAATAGAATTAACCTTTTGCCTGTCAAGTTTTTAGAAGTAAAATGAGCCATCCATGCCAAGCTACGAATCTACAAACATCTATCTTTTGGAACAGTCATCTAATGATGACATGTCGTAGATGCTGTTTTTGCTTTGTCATGTGTGACTGTGGCAGTCAAAAGGTTAACTTGAACGGACTAAAATATGCTGTTTTTTTAATATGACCGTTAGGGTTTCGTGACTTCTATACGGAATAATTTAAATATAAAATATAGTAATTTACAATGTAGATTGTAGAAGTATTTTAATGAAGGTTCTTAGATATTGATATTGTTTATACAAAACGTTCGCATTTAAATTTGTCGATTTGCATTCAATTATATTCGTAAAGTCAATTTATTGTATACATTTTTCCTGTAGTTTGCGATGTTGAAGGCTGTTCGACATTTTAATAATTTTTTTATTGCCTAATTAGGACAAAATAATATTTAAAAAACTGGTAATCGATGTCTGTTACCATTGGTATTTATCAATATCGTCGCTATAAGGAAATGATAAGGCAAGCCAATAAGGCAAGACTAAAAATAAGATTGAAATGAGCAATTTTTTATACAAATACTATACTGTTTTACCACGATAATTGGCAGTTTTAGGCTGAGCCTCCACTAAAGCGGAGCCACGCGGAGACCATAGTCATAGACTATATCATAGCCGTACTGTCATACTCAACACAACCCGTCTTACCACAAAAGTTTAGACCAGAGTTAAACAGATGTTTCCAAAGTTTCGTTCGACGAGTTAGGCGAGAGTTAGACGTCGATTTATGGAGAAAATATTTAGACTCATCTGTTCAACTCTAATTTAAATATTTTGTGGTAAGACCGTATTCGTTCAAAGAATGAGAACCTTAAATAATAGACACTGCTAAATTCGTTGTCAGACAACACAAGTCAAGTTCTATAGTATCAAAATCATTGAAAACCTCAGATTATTCTTGAAAATCATTGTATCACCTTTCGTCATGATAACAATATTTTGTGGTTATTCAAATTCGTCAAATTATTTTTTAATCTTACACAATGACAACTGAATCATGGAAGCAGCGACTATAGACGTTATTGTCTCTCACCATTAGATCTCTCTTTCACTTACTACGATGTAAAGTAGTGTAACAAAGATAGATAGAGGTGATAAATTTGGCAAATTTTTATCGAGATTCTATTACTTACTTTCATTCTTATTCTTTGTATCGGTCGTCCAGTTCCGCTTTAGTGGATTACAGGCCTTACGTTACATTTCGAGTAAATATTTTATGATATCGATCATTCGTCAATTTGTTATTATTTATTTTGTATTTTGTAACCAATTACCCAGACAATAAATGTTTAAAGATAAATTTATTAATTCATAACTATTTATACATGTAGGTAACTATGCAGTCGTATAAGTGCAATCTAGTCATATTCCGTCAGATCACATAATAAATGTTAAAGTATTTGGTTGAAAGTATATAATATATATAATGTGGATGGTATATAGTTGCAAATTTTGGCAATAATCTTTATTCATAAGTCTTGTATAGTAATAATGTTAGGAATTTGTTACAAAATTGTTTATTTATAGCATGAATGTCAATTTATCACACAAATATTTATCACATTGGCTTTAATTAAATACTTTATTAACATTTTCATATAATAAGGGTTTTTACTCGAGCCATTTTAAAGTGGAAATTAAGGCACTTAGAATATACACGCTTGTCATGAATGAATAATTAGAGATACCTTTTGCTTTCATAGTATCGAATTGTGTTTATTCAATATTATGCCCGATACATTGTGTTATCATTTTTGGCATCAATTTATTTAACAGCATAATAATATTACAACCAAGGTTGAAATTTGAATTCCTGTTAGAGCCATATTCGAACGGAAACACTATCACATAAACTGCGTTATATAATGTAATTTTTATAAGTCTATAAATATAGCTACAGTCATTACATGAAACCCCGTCACAATGATACTTCAATAGTCATATAACTGCAGAAATGGCGTCGCCCCTTCACTGTGACAAGGAAATAATAAAATAAACTTAATATTATGAACCTGTCTTATTTCTTCACTAATGCTAAAGCTGTGCCGTGACGTGTCACTTAGAAAGAGCCCCTCAGCCCGATCTTAGGCCTGTACTCCACTGCGGCGCACGGCTACAATTTAGTGTCCAAATACCATGTCAGAAACTTTCTATACGCCGCAGTGCAGCCACGGCATTATAATATCGTGATCGATAGATTTCACTTTTACAAAACGATCAGTCCTAAGTCTAATGTGTTATTTACAACGCTTTGCCGGTATTAAACTTCGCTTACTAAATAGATAGAATAAACGAAAATATGGGCCCATTTCACGTTTCACCGGCACAGACTTGGTGACTTATCTGGTAGACTTTAACTTCCAGCGGAGGAAGAGGAACGCGGATATGCGCAGAACGACGAAGATGAGGCACAGCGCCGCGATGTCGAGGGTGAAGTCTGCGTCTTCCATGTCCAGCTCTTCTAGTGTTGTCAACGGATTCTTGAAGTGACAGTATGTCTGGGGAGAGATGGAACATTTAGTCGTTAATTATTTTCACTGGTTTAATGGAGCTAATAGATTGGCAGACAGAAGAACTTGAGAGAATTGGAACGGGCTTCTTGTATACATTTTAACGGGCAGTTTTTGTTAGCAGTATAAAATAGCTCGTCTGACTGGTCGGGCGAGTTTTGGAAGTATGAGAGTGTCGATTAGATTTTGATGTTTTTGCATCCACTAGATGGTAAGGTAGTGGAAGGGTTTTTGTGGAAGTCTGTGTAAACATTAGCCAGTCAAACTACTAGGTTTAAATACAGTTTTTTTTCAGTTCGACGACACGGCTCTCGATCCTCGATCGCTCCGATTTCATGTACAAGCATGTCCTCCCCCACCGCATCCTGTACACTGTACAGGATACTGGGAGGGGCATCTGTATAGTATAGCTGTATAGTATACAGCCCCCGTCACCTGATGGCACTGCAGCTTGGGGCGCTGGAAGGAGTAGGTGGCGAGCGCGGTGCCCTCGAACCCGTAGCGGATGTAGGAGAGGTAGGTGATCCAGCGCAGGTACACGGGGATCGCGTTGTATAGTATAGTATAGTATAGCTGTATAGTATACAGCCCCCGTCACCTGATGGCACTGCAGCTTGGGGCGCTGGAAGGAGTAGGTGGCGAGCGCGGTGCCCTCGAACCCGTAGCGGATGTAGGAGAGGTAGGTGATCCAGCGCAGGTACACGGGGATCGCGTTGTATAGTATAGTATAGTATAGCTGTATAGTATACAGCCCCCGTCACCTGATGGCACTGCAGCTTGGGGCGCTGGAAGGAGTAGGTGGCGAGCGCGGTGCCCTCGAACCCGTAGCGGATGTAGGAGAGGTAGGTGATCCAGCGCAGGTACACGGGGATCGCGTTGAACGACACGAAGAACCCGCTGAACAGCAGGAACGGCACCGACATCACCGGAGCCAGGAACACGCCGTTCTGCGACGGAAACAGAGTTAGGAGTCGGGTGTCGCAAGATGGCACCGGTAGGGCGAGCTGGAACCTCTATAGAGAAAGTATTCGATATTTTCGATTTGATCAGTATTCCTACAATAGGGCAAGTACGAAAATTTTAACGGTATGTATCGTTATACTTAAATACAGATTCATATATACAAAGGTGGTATTAGTTACACCATTTAAAACTCGTGTTGCTTTGCTAGATTTGTCTCCGTTCCAAATAGCAGAATAAATCATAAAACATGGGTTTTTTTTTCGAAAATCAGAGATAAGTTCTGGTTAATTTTCTCATACATTGGCAGGACAACGTCTGTCGGGACGGCTTGTTTAAATTATGAATCATATTTATTTTCACTATGATAACAATATGATGCACACAGTGCAGGTAGACGTAACGTGGCCTCCCACTAAATGGGCTGACGACATCAAGAGTCGCAGGAAGCCGGTGGATGGAAGTGGCAAATTGTCGTTCGGTGAGCGGTCTAAGGGGGGAGGTCATGTTCAGCCGTGGACGTCTCCAGGCTGGTGCTGAGTGCGCCCCCACCTGCACGTTCATGGCGGCGCCCACCACCAGCCCCACGCTCTGCGCCACGAAGGAGATGAGCAGGCACGAGGAGAGGAACATGGCGAAGCGGGACCACACCGGCGGCTGCGAGGTCAGCAGGTACACTATCACCACGTAGATCACGCAGAATATCGCCTGGGGGGTACAATGGAGCGATTAATCATACTTAGTCAGGTCATAAGTATTGTCACACAGTAAAAACTTTTCTTTTAGAATGCTGGCCACAAAAAAGTTTATTGAATTCGAATTTCGAATTGTTCATGAAAATAAAAATGTATACTTTTTAGAATTTTACTCATTTTTAAATATGGAGTGGACGCTTAAAGAAGACCGTGTTGCAGTTATTGCGTTGCATCGTTGCGGTTACGCGCCAATTCAAATTTTTGACATACTGAAAAATTTGAATATAACCAAGAGATTCGTTTATCGTACCATCAAACGATACAATGAAGACTCTAGTGTAGATGACAGGTCAAGAAGTGGTCGCCCTCGGTCTGTTAGGACTCCAGCAGTGATAAAAGCTGTGAAGGCGCGAATTCAAAGAAATCCCAAACGTAAGCAGAAACTGTTGGCCCTTCAGATGGGATTAAGCAGAACCACGGTGAAAAGGGTGTTAAATGAAGACTTAGGGCTTCGGGCATATCGAAGAAAAACAGGACATCATTTGAATGCTCGTCTAATGGACCTGAGACTGAAGAGATGCCGCGCTTTGTTGAAGCGGTACGCGGGAACAAAATATCGAGAAATTCTTTTTTCGGATGAAAAAATTTTTACCGTAGAAGAGAGCTACAACAAACAAAATGATAAGGTGTACGCACACAGTAGTGAAGAAGCGAGCAACCGTATTCCGCGTGTCCAACGAGGTCATTTTCCATCCTCGCTCATGGTATGGTTGGGAGTGTCTTATTGGGGCTTAACAGAGGTACATTTTTGTGGGAAAGGTGTAAAAACGAATGCAGTTGTGTATCAAAATACAGTCCTGACGAACCTTGTGGAACCTGTTTCTCATACCATGTTTAATAACAGGCACTGGGTATTCCAACAAGATTCGGCGCCAGCTTATAGAGCGAAGAGCACACAAGACTGGCTGGCGGCGCGTGAAATCGACTTCATCCGGCACGAAGACTGGCCCTCCTCCAGTCCAGATTTGAATCCGCTAGATTACAAGATATGGCAACACTTGGAGGAAAAGGCGTGCTCAAAGCCTCATCCCAATGTGGAGTCACTCAAGACATCCTTGATTAAGGCAGCCGCCGATATTGACATGGACCTCGTTCGTGCTGCGATAGACGACTGGCCGCGCAGATTGAAGGCCTGTATTCAAAATCACGGAGGTCATTTTGAATAAACTTTAGTGTCATAAGAATCTATGTTTTGTTAAGTTCATTTTGGTATATAAATGGTTACATAATGAATAAACTTGTTTCAATTATTTTATATAAAACATGTGACAGAATTTATGACCTGACTAGGTAGTTAGAGCCTCTTTTGTTCGTCTCACGAAAGAGAGAGACAAGTGGAAGCGAAAAGTGGGTTGGACACGCGTGCCAAACATACGACTCGTGGGTCAAAACTAACGCCAGTTTTGCCACACCTACTATGTAATGCCCACAGACTGGGCTATGCCTTATCTGCAGTTTTGGAGCCCATTAAAATTAACCGTATCAGTTAACGCATAAGGCGCATTTTTAAACAAACGGCAATTGACTTATAAACCTTTATTGACACGGTGACTTAAATGTTTTTTGGCGACAGCGGTTGCGGTACAGGTGTGAAGTTAAGTGACTTCCATTCCGATCTATATTATTACGTTCTTCTTCTCTTTCCCAGTCAAATGCTCTGTTACAGTTAAATACTGTTCGTTAATAAACGCATAATTTGAGAATAGCTTCACCGATTTCACTATTCATCATAGTCCGTCCGTATTTAGGTTTCCAAAATACAAATTAGAGAAATGGCCGGAAAATGAGCAAAAACATAAATAAAAAACAACAAATCGATGTGATTATATTTCTACTGTTTATACTTTTAAATAACAATCTTAGGACAACGTCTGCCAGATCAACTATTTACCAAAAATGCTTTTATATTTTAGTCCAGACCTACAGAGGCCATTAACCTTAGTTTAACAAAGACAACACTTACTTGGAACGGTATATCCGACACTGTAATGGCTAGATAGTAAGACCGTAGAGAATACCATCTGTTGAAATGCTCTTTCACGAGCACCGGCATTTCAAGTGGAACTGTAATAGAGAATAATCCATGTTAATTTATGAGGGTAATTTTATTTTTCACTGACACCAGGGAGGTATTCATTTAGATTTGACCAACGATATATTTGATGGATTCAGGAATTTCTTTGCTGAAATCTTTGTTCAAAATGAAAATATATACGGTAACTTTTATTCTGAGGAAGTTGTCAGAGGAGAGAGAGAAAAGAAAGATAACAGACAATCCCTATTTATTTAAATATTTAATACTTTATACTTATTCGTTACCTCATAACTTTCGACTAGGTGAACCATATTATGTTCGTTACCTCATAACTTTCGACTGGGTGAACCATATTATGTTCGTTACCTCATAACTTTCGACTGGGTGAACCATATTATGTTCGTTACCTCATAACTTTTGACTGGGTGAACCAATGTTGATGGTATTTGTTTTATTTGAAAGGGTATACTTCCCATGTGGTCCTATAAATTTTATCAAAATCTGCTCAGTAATATGTTTTTTTTTTAATCACAATAACTGTAAATATTTTAGGATTTTAATTGAAGTCGGTTATTTTTTGTCCAAATTTTATTTGCATACACAATCGGTAAGATATATACTCACAGCTAAGTATAGTGATGGTCATGGAGGTGTACATGAGGAACAGCATGTTGAAGAAGAGGAAGCCGAGGTTGGAGAGCACCTTGGAGCCGTCGTCGCCGATGTCGTAGTACAGCGCGCCGATCAGGAACCCCACCAGGATGTGCGCGAACAGCCGCAGGTACATCAGCGTCTGCAAGGGAGGGGGGGGGGGGGGGGGGGGGGGTCAGTCTAGTGGGGAGAACGTCCGCTTTCCAAGCAGAGGGTCGCGGGTTTCAATCCCCTCGCGGAGCCTCGCGCAGGGCGGGGAGGCTTACCCAATCCCTTCTGCTGAACAGCAGCGTCCGCTTCAGCACGACCCAGAACTGCGTGAGCTCGGAGGTGGCGTAGCGGCGCGGGGAGGCGGCGGCGCCGAGCAGCGCCGCGTCCGCGTTGTCCTGCTTCTCGCCCTCCGCCATCTGCACCACCAGCGACTCGCCTGCCAAAGTGACAAAGGTGATGGATGGATACTTTACACCGGGACTACTCAACCGTTGGGGGGGGGGGGGGGAGATGTTAAGGGGGGAGATGTTAGGGGCTTCTGATTATGTTAATCCAATTACTTATCATTGTTTATTATTTAAAACACTTACATTTAGTCGCGCCACCTAGTACCTATCGGCCGAACTAACTACTACGCTTTACCACAAATCAAATAAAACAATTCCTCAAAATACCTACCTGTCAATGCCAATGGACCATGATGAACAAAACTGCGCTGAAGAAAAATATAGGGGGGCATGGATTTTTTTTTTAATCCGGGGGGCACTATGCAAAAAAGGTTGGGAACCCCTGATTTAAACAGTGTATTTTAGTTCCCCCCCTCTCTGCCATCGTCACTCTAGAGGCGCGCACAGAAATTCGCTTGATTTTCCTTCCCATTAATGCCACTGAATAGATCACGATCTCTCCTTCTGTCTATCTCTCTCTTTCTCACTCTGAAAGTGTGCCCCTGTTAAAACATGGGTATGGCTCGTACCATCGATGTAAAGTAGATGGCGCACGTGTCGTTTGTTCGTCATTATAAATGCGTTCGTAGATTGAGTTGAAATAAAACTTAAATCGTGAACGAAGCCACGGAAAGCCTCTACCATGTTATTATAAAAAGGTTTGATGAGTCTCAGACAGGTAATAAAATAAGATAAAAAAAAACAACCCTAGTCTTATCTAGCTAAATGAATAAACAAGGTCATAGTACAATGTAAGTGTTTTACGCCTCAAATAAATTATAAGTACCAAAAAAAATACGCCGGATTGTTAGCACTGATGTCATTATTATAATACATAGGCGACAAACGCGTGACAAACAGACAAAAACGTGCACAAGCGATATGTATACTATTATACTTTTTATGTACTACCAATATTATATAGGTAATTAGAAACCTACCCACTTGCTTATTAGTGCTTATGTAAATGACAGACGTGTAGATATAACTTCTTACTTCAGTATATTATAATACTGTTGCTCATACAATATCTTAGTCGAGGGAATATAAATATTATAAACGTTTTATAAGATTACTTGACACTGACTAAATACGGAAATAGCACGACAAAAAAACTTATAATGATGTATTCTCCTTAATAATAATTATGTATTCTCCTCTTGTTCGTAATTATGATGCAGAAATTATATATTCGAAGAAATTATTACCTAAATTATACATTCAGACACGTATCAACCAATCCAGTTAAGATGTTTGCTAAAATACCGGTTTTCATTGAAAATGTTATATTACTAGACTATCTATTCATAGATTTGCAAAGTCAATATTATTACAATAATTAATCGAGTAAAGTCTAGCATAACAGGAAGTAAAATTATCATTCAACTTTGACCTTTGTTATCTGTCGCAATCAGGGCTTTGTGACCTCAAAGCGAGGGAATCGAGGTCTTATATGAAAGATGCTGATAGCAGCATACTTTTGCAAGGTATGATAGAGTTTAACCTATAGATACTAGACAAGCGTTCATCGTTGGACGTCATTTTATAGTATCCTGAATGAAAAGGTCAAGCGAAGATGAATCTTTTCTTAGTATATATACGCCTATGTGTTGCTTCGTGCGTCTCTTCAATAAATAAGTTTATATAACAGTGTTGTGACGTCTTTACCTGCCTCAAACCTTAAGAGTGTCCGACCTCCAAAATAAATGTTAATTTAGCTGATACTAGTAACTAGTTTTAGCATGCATTGGTTCGTTTGTGTCCATAGTATTTACTGATTAAATTATGGAAATTTTATTGTTAAAACTATGTTAGATTTGCTCATCAGACGCCTATATACTTTACTAGATTATGCTGCAACTTCTGCCACTATACAAAAATGTATATAAAACTATATTGATTTTACACAGGGTTCAAATCAAACTATCTCCACATCAAATGTTATCAAAACTGTGTGATATTGTGAGACAGAAGGACAAAGTTTATTCTGCTTGAATAATATTAGTAGGATAATGTATTTACTGTAAATAAAGGCGATAGGTCAAACCCGCATTGGGTTGCAGTTCGCTTCAAATTCAATAACCCTTTGACCGAGGCTGTGTAAAAAACTGATGACGTTACAACTTTTTTTAGTCATCGCACTGTTTGTGCATTCAGCCAGTCTCAAGTTTAACAAGTACAATATTTCAAGTGCATTTTTTATTTGCAAACGTCAAATCCTAGTCGAGCCAACTGGCAATCAAGAATGAACCTTAATTTCGAAAGCAGTAAGTTACCTTTAGAGATCTCATTGGCGGCGTACTGCAGAATCCCATTATGAAGGTTCCCGTTCCCGTTGGCGCCGTTGGTGACGTTGTCTTTGAACTTCTCCTGGGCCTGAGAGAGGTCGTTCTTGTTCCACTCCTTGGCCGTGTTGAGGGACACCTCCATGTCTTTCTTGTTGTTGTAATTCGGGATTGCGCTTTCGGGGAACGGTTGGCCGTTCCTGGGGAGCGAGACGTCGGTCAGTTCTGAGCGTAACAGGGGCGTATCGAATGGACTTACGCCCTTAGTTAATTTTGACCAATTGATAGGTCTATCGTTGTCTCTATCTGACACTAAACAAATGAATAAGACAGCAATACACTTATCGTTTAGTTAAAGATAACTAGGGGTTTAGAAACCGAGCATTAGCAGATGGGATGTCACTTTAATGTAGGTACCTATCCTGAATTAGTTTAATGAAAATAAGTAAGTTTTGAATATGGATTTCCGCTAAGTAACGAGTTAGGGTCATCTCGGCCAAAAAACTGCCTGTATTCAATTTAATACCTACTTTAATAGGGGGCTACTCAGCTGACACCTAAAATAAAAGGTGTTTATGTACCTACAATGATATACAAAACTCAGCTGACGGCAACCGTACCTGATATCGTTCTTGCCGTTGTTGATGGCTCGCACCAGCTTGCCGGTGTTGTCCCCGTACTCCCCGCACGACACTTCGATGATGAACGACGCGGGGTTGTGGTACGAGGGGCACTGCAGGCTGAGGCTGCCCAGCCATTCCACTGCGAAACACAAAGGTACCCTTAGTCGATATAACCAATCAATCTTCGTGGAATCGTACTCGGTATGGCATTTGAAAATCTGACAAAAGTTAGACGCGTTACGTGCGTGTTACTAAATATATGTAAACTGGCAGAATTAAGTGCGAGGCGCGTTACGTTTTATAGCACGTTGTGACGTCACACGTTTTCTGCAAGTGGCATAGCGATAAGGGCCCTGTGCCCTGAGTATGACTTTTTGCGGAAAGTTAACGCGCTCGACATAGTACGCGTTAGCGTGCACTTTGTATGAAGATCTTGTACAGCGCTCCTACCGGCGCGTTTATGAATGTACAATCTTCATACAAAGAGCTAGTTGACGCGTACTATGGCGAGCTAGTAAAAACTTATACTACGGGTACTGAGTACACACATACATCGGCGAACGTATAACCGGCGAGTAAGCATGAAGGGACTGTAAAGAAACGAAAGAGGTGTGTCAGGATCGTAGGGTGTGGAAAGATGTAGTTTCTGCCTATCACAACAGGGTAAAAGGGTATTGTATTATTGTACTCTACTGAAATACCCAACTACGGTCTAGGAAGTCAGTTGTAGTCTATTGAATTTTGAATAAAATTGTCATGACATTACGGCAACTTTTTTGTTTATATACAAGCAAATAAAATTATGGGTAATTTTGAACTTTATTCGTATGAAATAAAGTTGTAATTTTAAAATGTGCCGATATACCAGATTCATAATATGCGAATGCTTGGTGGCCGTTCTATAAACTGAGTTTATAACCAGTCAGGCAGGTTTTTCATCAAAGTAAGATAATTAGTGAATGACGCAAAAAATATATTACTTTGGAGTAGGTAACCTACCTACCTCTTCGTTAGAATTAAAAAAAAATTACATTTATTAAAGTTAAAAAGCCAAGCTCATAACCGTTAAAAACAAAAACATAGGCGCACTAGAAATCAGAATGGACGACTATTATAATAATTATTTTTATTTAATGTAAAAAAAAAACAAGTATTTTATATATATTATGTTGTCCAGTCCTCTACAGGATCTCGTCGTCGTGCTCTAACGTTGCCTCAAGTTTATCGCTTCCAGTCTGCATAATTATGTGTAATTTTCTAGCACGTTATATAGGTATCAATATCGCTCGCCATTTTACAAACGGTGTCGTCTCGTCGTTGGCAAATTGTTTTTTTTTTGGTAATTTTACAAACAGCGCACCGTCACCATTTTTTAAACACACGCCGTTTGCAAAAATCTGCTATTTTAATTATACCAACTCTAGCTAGTTGGAGCCCGACTTTCATGACTCTGACTTAGCGGTAGCGTTCCTTGGTTAGTTTATTTTTTGTTCCGTTAACCGCATTAAGAAAACGGCAAGAGTTCACAAACAAACGACACCGTTTGTAAAACGACGACCACGCTTACCCAATCGCCCAGTGCTGCCTTGGTACACGCACTGCCCCTCAGCCAACGTGTACAGATGGTCGAACATCTCGAACAGCCTCGCGGACGGCTGGTGGATGGTGCAGATGATGGTCCTCCCGCCCCGCGCCAGGGTCTTCAGCAGCGAAATGCATTGGAAACAGGAGGAGCTGTCCAAGCCGGAGGTGGGCTCGTCGAAGAACATAATGGGAGGGTTATTGACTAGCTCCAAGGCTATGGAGAGACGCTTCTTCTGCCCCCCGGAGAGGTTGGACGTCATGGTCTTGTGGTGCTCTGAGAGGCCGAGTGTTTCCAGGATTTCTTGGATCTGGAAAGAGATTTCTTTATGAGGACTTAGTTGTTTATGGATAGAGATAGTGGCGGGCTCTAGTGTGAGTTCCTCAGATAGCTTGGTAGGTCTCTGACGTGGCTTAATGAGGGGTATCAATCGACAACAGCCAGAGCTGACGGCTTTGCATGGTCTCCGGAGCACTGTCGATGGAAAGCCATAACTAACGAGGATGCATCATTGATGCGGGGTCAAAGTTCCTGGTGACATTATAGATTGCTAATCTGTTACCTAGTAGAATAAGTTGTTACACGGCTTTAGACTCGCGTATAGGTTGACCCGGTCAAGGCGTTTCTGACGCTCTTTATCGGCGATAACATTTTATTTTATGTTAAAGCTACAGTCTGTTTCACTATAATTGTGTTTACGTGTACACGCGCTTGGTTTTAGTGTGTGCCCAGAATCTTTAATTCACGACGCGACACGCACACTGTCGCACACTGACTGTTTGATCCTGGGTTAAATACTTAAATATTCTTTACCACGAATATGGCTCTAATAGGATATAACCACACTGAAATAGATCAGCTGATTGTCAATTTTATAGGAAGTAAGAAAACAGTTGTCAGAAAAAATACTTGAACAACATGTTGATGAGCAATACCTATAATATCTGAGCACCCGACAACGTGTCCATTTATCTATTTCCTAAAACCAAAGTTAATTTAAATCTTCACTCGCACAGCGACCACGAAAGCCTTGGAGCTTTGACGTCACGGCATAAAAGCATCACCAACTGTTGATTTGCATTGTATGAATTCTTCAAAATACGAGTATTAGACAATCGAACAATGTTATATTTATTGTCTGCATATTTTGACCAACAACAGCTGAACTACGTATGAAGCGAGTAGGACACGCAGATAGCAAATCACTGTATGTCAGTTGTATGTCACTGAAGGTCGTTGACCTGATGGTTTTGACAACTCTTTATGACCTTGAATTACCAGTTGCCCCAGCATTGTAAAAAGTTGTAATTTACATTCAACATCTTATAATTTGGTCGAAGGTCCACACTGAGCTTTGCTTCATCGCGATTTAATTAATTGGACTGGTAAAACAGGGGTAGGCAAAAAAAAAACATGAAAGACAGTAAGACTCGCGTTTTTTTTTCAGTTATTTATTCTTATTTATATTGCCGCTAAAGTTGGCTGAAGGTTGAACCCTTTTTACTGGACACCGATTCTACAGTTTTTGTTGCCTGTTTTGTAAATGGGAGCCGTTCAATCGAGTGTGAGGATTTGCCAGGTTACCCAAATAGAAACGTCTCAACTATGTCACCTTCTTTTAGTGAGGGCACGGTCGGAAGTGGTAAACACGTTTAGACTGGGACCGACTCTTACGACTGCTACCGAATACCTGAAAAAGGTTTGCGACAGATCTTCTGCTGAGGATAGCAGCTGGGTTGATGATTATCAAACCTAGATCCACAAACGATAATCGATCAGTTCACGTACCACTTCCTCCTTGTCCGCCCTGGTGGTCGCGCTGGGTAGTTTGAGCGAGGTGGCGACCGCCATCGCCTCTTCCACGGTCAGGTTGCCGTGCAGCTGGTTGTCCTGCATGATGTAGCAGGACAGCTTGCGGAAGCTGGACAGGTTACGCTCCAAGCCGTTGATAGTGATGCTGCCTTCCATGCCTGATGTCCTGGCGATCAGTGCAATTGGTTAGCAAGGTTTTCGTTGCGATCAATTTAATTGGATAACGAGCATTTTTGCGATCAATGTAATGGGACGGTAACTTTTTTGATAACTAATGTTCAGTAAGGTTATAGCGATTAAAGCAATTTAATGTAATTTTTGAAGTCGAAGGTGGTAGACTAGCTACGCTTTGAATGGGGCTGGCTTTCTAGGACTGCAGGAACACTCCTAGAGGAGCAACGTATTTCTGCTCGAGGGGTAACTGCGCAGGATACCACTAAAAGCTGCCCATCACCAATTTCCATCATCAGATATTTTAACTTACTATCGTATCTCTAATGTTACTATGCAATCCACGTCTTTGATCGCATCAACACTACACATCGGACCAGATCGAGTCACGCATATCATTGAGCACTCTATCATAGACGTGTATGACACAGATGTTATCTAATCCTTGCCTGCTTCTCCATTGTAATATTACTATATAATAAAACGTGACTAACACTGTACGTACAGGTTTACTATAAACTTTTATGTGATTCATTAAGGCTTATAGCACAATAAGTCTGGTATAATGGTTACGTTAAGTTGTCAGATAATCTTATGTCGGAAATAACGAATTATAAGTATATATTTTGTCAAAATTTTGGACCCACTTTGACCACTTCGCCTTATTAAAGACCACTTAAGAGTAATTCAACTTCCGCCATCATAATTGAGTCCCATAATAATATAATTTATATGTACCTATATTGTACCTATACATATTATGTAATCATGGGGCCTATTATAGTATCTAACAAAACACTGCCGAGTACTTAGTGTGACAGTACAAAGTTTATTGTTGTCAGAAAACATTAGCCGTTGTGAATTTATTTTACGAATAGGGCGAAACATCTCTTTAAAACTAAGGGTCAACTGGCCTGTTCTTGAAGTTTGTTCCGGGCAAATAACCCCATAACGATATGAAATGGGGACATCTCGGCTATGGGCCAGTTGCAAGCGAGCTTGACGTGACCGGTATTGTGACCATCTACTTGCAATTCCCGACTTAGAAAATAACTTATCTTTATACCAACCCTATCCAAATCTCATTCTTGCAACCTTAATAAGTTTTCCTACCAAAAATGGCCTGCATTTTTTTACTAAATTAGTTTTTAACAACTATTACTTATACATATCATGAGAGACTCAGACAACAAAAGTTAGGACAAAAATACATGTACAATTGTTTCCAAGAAACAAACAATAGACAACGCATTCATATATATACGTATACCTACCATAATATGTATACTGCGGAACGACGACCGCAAACATTACCCGACTCCAAGAGTTCCAGTCAAGTATCTTGAAGGTTACTAGGGAACTTATTGTTGTAGGATATCAGTATAGGTTATCAAGAATATACTATAATACCTTTATAATTGAGGTTAAGCGTTTTATATCGTTCAGATAGTTTAGCGGTTCTTCTCGGATGTAGGTATCCATTTCGAATCGCATTCTTCGGCCATGTGAATATTAGAATACTGCACTAAAATGTCGAATAAGAGCTGAAATATCGGAATCTCAAATTAAATCTATAAATAGACTTCCCGTAAAATAATAAGCACATAACTCATTATTTATAATTATATACACTTTGTTGTAAACCATTAAGTTTTTCTAGAAACATGCTCAGCAAATACGAGTGCCTATAACCAGGTCAACGCGTAAGTAGATACGCATACTTCGCAATATGCCATGCATCAGAGTACGTAAATGCAACATGGTACTTAGCGATCGATTAGAAGATGCACTGGATCGTGTTAGACTTGTTGATGCGTGCAGACGGACATTAATGGAATTATTCAGCAGAGTGCAGATGAATTGACCATCCATAAATACGGTGTATTTTAAGTGTCAGTCGAGTTGCCCCTTTCATAAAGTTTATAAGGGGCAGCTCGGCCGTTCAGCCGACATTCTATTTCGCCGAGATTACCCCCAAATAAATCATAATATTATACGGATAACATTTGCCTGACAATAGTTATTATAAAATATGTTTTCGGTTCTGTAGAGAGAGATCAAAACTAATCCGAACACCATCGATCTTCAGTTACTGCAATGTTACATTGTCTACATTTCGTCTCTATCATCAGACCAGCTCGCTGTCCCGTTTATACTGTTGTTGTCAGAACTTACAAAGGGGACTGACTGGGCCATAATTGACTAGTAAAACTCGATAAGAACTGGTCAGTTCTAAAAGCTTGTAAAAATGCAGTTGGAGTGAGAAATCGCATGAACGGTAGAGAAAGAGGTTTGTTTTGCTCACATTGGCTGACTATAAAATAAATGTTATCAGATAACCTTTCTAGAGGAAGGTTATTTTGCTAGTTGATAATAGGTATTATTGTCAGATAATATTATAATTAATAATAGGACATCGGTGAATAACTAAATCACACCGATATTTATTATCTTTTTCATTACCTTTTCATTACCATATTTATAAAAATAACCATCTTTGACGTTGTCAGGTAAAATAAAATACAATTTGTAATATTTTATTTATCTGTAAACAATTTATTTATTTATAGAATGTCTTCATGGATGTAGGGTTGATCGTGACCCTGCTTGGCCTATTGACAAAGGGTCAAAAAGAAGAAAACAAATTAAAAGTGAACAATTGACTTCTACGAACATTTTTCTCAACAAAACATGATACAAATAGATCCTTATTCTGTTTACATTTACGAAGGTATTAACTACCATGGGTTGTAAGACTGGAGCCTTCATTAAACCGTTTTCTATGATACTAAACTCGTCTGTCGCACTCTGGTCAGCTAAACTGCACATAGCCTGATGGATAATCTAGTCACGGGCGTTCCATGATTGACACCTCGGTACAAGAGAAGACTTATGGCCATGATACAATAATCTTTAAAGTTTCGTGACATAATAATCAGTCAATCACACTGGGTCACCAAGTTGTAAAGTTTGGGCCAGATACATTACGCTGACCCCTTTTTATTGGGACGTACCCTTATCAATTTGATAAGCGTCTCTAGGGGTCATATTGTAATAATTGTTACACTCGAAACTGATACTTTACTTTAACCGATATTATGGAATTCACTGAACTGGCCCGTAGTGGCTACTGGCACAAGGAAATTATTATATAATTAAGTATTATAACTACTTGAAATTGACATTTATTCAGTTTTCTAATGAGGCAATCTAAATTGAGTAGAACATAATTGCATGGCATGTCCTCAGCACAAGGTACTATGTTCCATACAAAAATGGTGGAACGTGTATCATTTACTAAATGTAGCAAGCAATTAATGTTCTCTGAGGACATGGGAATATTAATTGACCAATAAATAGGATGTTCGTTCGGCGTTCTTTGTACAATTATGTGGTAAATATTTACCTACAAAAATAATTTATCTTTAGGCTACCTACCTATCTTTGTCATTTTATTATTGTTAGTGAAACTGATAGTACTGTATCGGGTAGCACGTACTATGCGATTATTTATTTGTAGGGTGACGACAATTTTGTGGTAGGTAGTGTAGTTTTCATATAAGTTCTTAAAACAATTATGCAATGAAATGATAACACAAATACACGTAGCACGATTCCGCCATATGGCAAATAGGTACTACTACAAGCTTCAACTTACATAGAACATAGGCTTTAATTGCCTAGTTGGGTAAAGGCTATTATACCTTGAGATTCTTGTCTAGTTCGTGCCTTTGTTCCTTGGCTATGACAATAAAGTAAAATAACTCTCAACAGAGCATAGAGTTCAAAACTGGTAGAGTAGCTATATCCATCAGGCTTCTCAATTTGGTAGAGGCGTCATTACCGTAGCCAGTGTATCTCACAATATGAACCTCATAAAACAAATGTATCGCAACAATTTCAATAGAAATACTTAGAACGTCGCAGTACTGCGTGGCAATCGGACGCCCGACCTAGTTAAATTAAAACTGATAGTACCTACTGTTACAGGGAAGCGACGTGACGTACTCGATTACTAATTATTTTCAATTGTTATGCGCTAGTTTCCAGTTCATTCAAGTGAGGATATTGTGCAAATGATACGTCTATATATTTCTATAGGTATACATGCGCCAAGAAATGCTACCGGCACGTCAATGACTTACAAGGGAATGCAGCTAACTTGGCACTGCGCCACATGAAATTAGGTACATATTTACTCGGGACCGCCATATTTGTTCTTTAGGACTATGTTATCATAGAATAGAGGAGATAAGAGGAGTTCCAGCATGGTGAGCGCGGCAGACCACTAAAGAGCTGACGAGACAAACACCTTCGAGAAAATGTGGCAGAAGATCGCAAACAATGAAAAGATTAGGAAAGCCTTTGTCCAGCAGTGAGACCAATACAGGCTTAATTCAACATGGAAACAACAATTACAATTTCAGAGTATATGACATCAAACTACGGATCCATCCATCAAACTCCAGTTTGATGTATGGATCCGTAGGTAGCTCTCAGTACTAATTGGTTAGATCATAGTCCATATTTGACAGAATTGATCACCTGCCTTTATCAGGCTCGGACAATTCTCTCGATCCGATTGATAGTAACTTACAGTCGCATATACAATATCAAGAATTTTTAAACAAATCTCCGTTTAACAAGGATATTCTTTGATCATTATGCTGGCCAAAGTTATTTCCGGACACACGTAGCAAAGATAAGACATTTGTAAACGAGCAAGAATTAAAAGAGACGCTTATCAATCACGCTGTGAATTGTGAAAAACACAATGGCTGTTGTGCATCACTATCCTTTCAGGATTGTCCAAGGCTTTCTATGAACCTGGTTTTATTATGTACCATGTAAAGTAGTTTACTACAAATATAATGGGACTTCTCAACTGATCATTACTATGATCTGAGAGAGTAAGTAGGTATCAATGTCAAGATCAAGGAGCCCACGCGAGAGCTACACAGACCGCATGTAATATGTTAAATCAGTCCGTCACATACATCAAGTTCCATTACGAGTCATTTCCTGCTCTTTGTAGATTTTGGACGGAAACTACATACGACCTTTAGACCGCCGCCATTTGCGGAATTTATAATAATGTATACGTAGCGAATATCAATTACGTAAAAATTATTATAATCACAATTGTGTAGAATTACCAAAAGACCATGCGAAATAGTAATTGCAAATGTGTTTTTATTGACTTATGTTATGAAATCGCTTTAATTTTTGGTAAGTACTGCGATTTTCCTGTTTTTTTTTTTTGTGAAATCTGCACGGATGTTATCTAAACTAACGTTTTTGTTTTGTTAAATTCAATTTAAGTCAGGTTGGTTCAATTTAAGCAGTCACTAATAGTTTATCGCGATAAATTAAAAGTATCCTATTTCCTTCTCACGGGTTCAAACTATCTAGATCCGTTCAGCCATTAGGCCATTCAAAAGAAAATAAACGAACAATGTTACTTTCACACACTAAGTATACTACATTAATTTTTGAATCGTATTATAAAAAACAATGCAAACTTCGATTGCTAAATTCACTATATAATATTTTTAAATATCTTTCACCATAAACAGGTAACGCAAACCTAACCAGTTTGTCAGTGACATTTTGGAATCACGTGAACACTCGATGACAAGGTAACCTTCTGAATAAAATCCATCTCAAAATAATACTAAATCCGTAGGCTATGGCGGTATCTCAAGTAAACAAAAATAATAGTGATCATCAATCATCCATCATCTATTTCAAATATAACCATCTATTGCACCTCACTCTTTCAGTGTTTTTCAACCAAAATTTCCTCCAATTCTTCATGTTAAAGACTCTACATCTAAACGACTGAAGTACCTACTCTTCTTCCATTCTTCTATACCCTATCTATACTAATATTTATAAAGAGGAAAGATTTGTTTGTTTGTTTCAATTGAATAGGCTCCGAAACTACAGAACCGATTTGAAAAATTATTTCACTGTTGGGAAGCTACAATATCCCCGGGTGACATAACCTTTTATCACATAAAAATTAAGTAGTTTACGCGGGTGAACCGCGAGGCGCTTTTAGTACGAGTAGCTAATATTTATAAACGTTATATCAGTTTTAAAGCGCTTTTGCTGAAGACGAACTAAACGGGTTTCAGAAGAAGAATATAGTAGTTCTTCAAGCCTATTTTATTTTAGTTCATTTTAACTTCTGATGCATATTATTCTTTGAATTGAGCAAGGTTTTCGATTTGGTGGACCACGACATTCTTCTAAAAAAGAGGCCCCGCTTAAAAGGGTTGAAACATTTCTACAAATTGAGTTCAACCGCTATTTCAAACGGACACTGACAAAGATTTCTAGCGCTATTTTGCTAGATGCGATTGTGAAGACGCAACGCGTAAAATGAAATGGATGGCACCAGCTTTCACTTAATAATACCGGATGTGGTAGGAAACCCTATTATGAATTTACGACTGGTGTAGTTAAAACGTTTCTAACATTCGCCCATTTACGAGATGTAGCGTGATTAGGTACATCGGCTAAGTTACTACAAAACGGCACCTAAGGTTAGAGGTTAATTTCCGAACGAAAGGCAGATTACGTTTCCTGCTGAACCCGAAAATAGGTTTATTTTTTTAAAGCCTGTTCCAGCGTCAAGAAGATGACTTATTTTTCATATTAAAAAAACGTAGCCCAAGGATTTCTCCTGTGTCGTAGGTACCGTTTACAGACAATTTCACATACACATAACACCCACACACACACACACACGTATTTAGAATCGCGAAGTAGGCCTCTCTAAATCCTCGATATCTGCAGGGATTACTTCGGGACAATGTGATACCCTGATACGTTGGACGTTATTGAACTTTTACGCGTAATTAAGAACTCGTTTTGAATCACGATTCGAATACCGTATTTTCCTCAACTGCGAACTTCGGATCCTCTTAAGTTCTTATTTGGGTGTATCTCCTTCACATTATACTTATAGCCTTACGTTGCGCCTTGAACCTTCTTGTCACTGCTTAAGGAAATGACGCTACGACATTCATCAGTTAAATGGTAAAGTACAAAGTGTATGATATTTCAGAAATCTATAAGGAAATAAAGTAGGAATTCCCTAATTATATCGAAAAAGCCATCGATGGATAATTGTGGTACCTGCTACACTAAAGCGGTATGGAGCTGTTTAATTTAGTATCACAAGTGCATCACCACTTGATGAGGATATGGAACTGATATGTATTGTATGGAACTGACGCCTTATAGTACCATCTCGCTTACCGGTAACCGCATATGGGAACCTAACACTTCTTACCTGACCCACGGGTCATTCGTAGAAGGAACTGCTCTCATCATAACAGACAAATTGCGCGCTTTTTCTAAGACGCACACACACACACACACACACACACACACAATAAGTTTATTAATAGTTATAGCCTTGTAAGTACTTACTTGTATCCAGTAAGGATGTTCAGCAGGGTAGATTTGCCGGCGCCTGATGGACCCATAATGGCAGTCAGCTCGCCTGAGCGAAGTCGGCCTGACACCGACTTGAGGATTGTCTTCACATCTGCGGACAGAATGAAGGTTGAAGTTAAAGACTGAGCCAGGATTGATGTGAACATGATAATGGTAAGCTGTGACTTCTTTTGGACATAACACTAATAGTGAGACATTCGTCTTAGCAAGAGTCTTGCTTGACTCGAGTATCTTGTTGAACCAAACCTGGTAACCGTCACGACAATGTCAGGGTAAGAAATAAGGAAGGTCCCCTTTCTAAATTTACAAGCGATCAGCTATTGCGCGAAGCGAAATGGTCAACCAGGATAGTTTCGACACGACGAAGAATTCGTTTTTCGGAGGAAGATAATGATAAGAATCTGTGATTACGTCAACTCGGGTTTTGTCAGGAAATAGCTCAAGATACTGAAAGGCAGCCAAGTGAAAAGTTATGACTTGATATTTGAAGAAAGTCAAGGGATGGAAAAATCTGAACTAGTTCAGAGCGTAGGTGACATACGATACTAAAACAAGTTCATGACCATGCAGGACATAACAGAAAACAACTGATAATATCGCTATGACCAGTGAACCGACAATGATGTCAGCGGTAAACAATAAGTAATTTTAGTAAGTAAATAGGTATTTCAACACAATTAACTTTGTACTGTGAATAAAAATCGTTTTTGTATATGTGACACTATACCACAACAAGGATTACTGAACTGTAGGGGCCTACCTATTGTTCCACTCGCAGAGTTTAGAAAATATAATTATATTTTTTGGTTTTTCGTTTATCTGTCTATTTGGTAGTAGGTACCCAGCCGCGTCTATATACGTATATGATTGCGCCAATCTCAGAAACTTATGGGAAGATTTACACTCGGGTTTTGCCTTTAGACACAATCTATTCATGAGGAAATTTTAGAACCTATAAAATATTATAGAACATTAATCATACTTTGAATGAGGTTTTTAAATACCGAATCATAACAAAGTAAAGACAAAAAATACTTTGAACAGGTTTTTCTTAGGACTGGGTCTTCGAACTGGTAGATCATTCAACTTGTGGCCATCTAACTAACGATCAAATCGGAATTTGTTCAAAAGCTATTTACACGTGAATTGACAATCAAGGTATAATTTGTTCAAACGCTAAAATAGACATAAATACTAGTCTCAGATGAAGAGCTACATAAGTACATATACATAGCTACATAAGAGCTAGAATAAGTTTACATTTGTCTTGGAGTTTCACAGTCAAGGGTCAAGTCGAGAGGTAGGTGCCATTGAAATTGCAAAAATAACGAGCTACTGCCTATTCTGTGAACATGACCGCACTTCTAAACTTTGCGAAGTTGAATTCCAAAATCGACGTTTTTTGTGAGCGAAACTGTTGGCGAGATTTGTATTCTAACAAAAAAACTGAGCAGAAATAACAAAAAAAGAGTCATTGAGCTGTACTTAATTATAAATTTACAAGGACTCGTGTCGCAAAATTTAAGCTTGAAGTCTACTACAAAACAGAATGGATTAACTCAAGTTATTTTGTTGATATTTTGTATGTTGATATTCTGGGTACATCAAACTAAACTAAAATTGGTAGCGTTATGAGTAACCTTTCCTCTTTCAATCCTATGAGGAAACAAAAAGGACAGAAATAATATAGAGTCAAAGGTGTCCTAGTCGCGGCGACTCACCATCGAACATAATATTCTAACACACGCTGACAGCGAACTTAGCTAAGTAAGAGCGAAGCGAAGCGAAGTTCCACCTGCTACTAATATACATAAGTCTACAATTAAGTATATACTAATAACATGTAGTTTATTAACAATTTTTAACCGACATCAAAAAAGGAGCCAGTTTTAAATTTGATTGTACTTAGGTAGGTATATTGTATTTATGTCTTTCTACAGATAAATTATTTCCAAAATGTCGCGTTATGCCTGAAATCACAACTAATAGAGACCGATAGGTGAGTACATTGTATTACTAATAGTTATTAGTCATGCCATGTCAAAGTCCTCATCTCATCATATTAAATATAATTTAATTTGTTTTGCTCAGTAATTTTGGGGTGCAAAACAAAGAAAACTTTTAACAGTAAATTCTGTCGTTCTGTGTGTCTGTAAGTTCAGTCCTATTTGACCCTACAAACACGGGTCACATAAAACTAAATATGTAATGTCTTTATTTGCAAAACTAACTGTACAATATACTAAAGGTATATGAATTACCATGAAACGCACCTATGTATATTATATACTTGCGATTGTTGTGGCATTATTGTGGAATTCCCCATGTATAGACATAGAATACATATTATATACCTTATACCTTGTATAGATTAACTACGATACCACGTGCAAGTAAAAACAAATTTTAACAAATTGGTATATGATATTTCTTCAGACACTGCTCCCGCAAACGCGTAAATCTATTTACCATACCTAGACTGTAGATGGATTTCGATTTTAATTATCAATATCTATTCATTACGGTCACTTTCACCAATGGTGTCTGTCTTCAATATCTCAATATATATGATCATAAGCACTCATCATGAGCACTCAAGATAATTAACCGACTCTACCACCGATACAGTAGGTCGAATATCATACCAACTGAACTTTTCATGATCCTTAGTTGACCTTTATTGCGAATGCATTTTAATTCAACTTCCTCTTCCTTTACTTCCGTTTAAGGAATGTGTAAAATATTATTGACATATCTTCACTGCAATTACAGAAGCCTATACCTACAAAAAGGTAATTTCAGATAACCTTTTTCGGTTGGCATTTATGACACCTTCCCTGTGCCGACATGAGTAACTTTATTACATACATACATGTATATATTACTAGTAAATCAAGCTTAAACAAACTCTCTGACAATAGGATAATCGGTACCTGTTCTTATCAAGATAGGGTGGATTAAGATATTTATATGTTTTTAATACTGCATTCTATTTGACATTCAGTGGAATATCAGCCTATCTCCTTTGGAGCTTACGCAATAATTATAATTATCGGCTATCGAAATAGGTGACACAACGCAATGCGATAAAGTGATTCCTTTCAACACGTGCTGCGCAAAAATAGTTTATTAACTTTAGGTTACTTTGTTCTTAGAAATGCTATCTATATTACCATATTTCTTGGACCAGCAAATCTGCTAAACTGTGTTATTTGTCGTACAAGGTTTAGATAGCTCTAGCTAAATCTTGCTTCACTTCAAAACAAACCCCTGTAGGTCATTCAGTCTTGGTCAATGGTGTTCGTCATTCTCGGGCAAATTCAACATAAAAGAGTGGTAAGCATGAGTAACTGTAAATTTTATACCATTTAACATTTTTACTCCTTTCTCTGCACCGTTACAAAAAGCAAAACCACAGTCAGTCTCGGCCTTTACAACTTGTAAAGGCTACGTTTACAACACTCTTACCAAGTCGAGTAAGCAAACATTTCCAAATATATAGTGCGTAACCTAACTACACTTACCCAAATGGCCGTTAGGAACTGATCAAAGTAATGTTTGAATTTGTGCACTTTAAAATATTATGAAATTTAAGTAACAAGACATAAATAAAGTAACACTTCAGAACAACGTATCCATCCGATCATAACAATACAAATCAAACGTCGAGGTATGTCAAAATTATATATTTTGATATTTGTTTGTGCGCGAATTAGACCCGTTTTTAGCTAGTTAATACATAACAATAACATAAAGATGACAGATTATTTCGGACGACATTATTTAGTACGAAATTTTAGAATGATTTACCTGTGTTATATTATAAAACAAATTACAGAGATCTTTCCCCAATCAGTCCAGCTATCTGCCCGACATACAGAAAGAAAATCTTAAACCCTTGCTCAAAGAAGACCCTAAATACAAAGCGCTTCATCATATTACTCAGCCAACTATCTCAGCGATTGCCAATTGCTTACAAACAATGACTTGGCCGCTTCCAGCGTAAATATGCAGTGCTTCCTTTGCAATTCTTTTAATGACCACTGCCGCCGGACTGCCTACTACGCATCCTGTATGGTTAGGCTACTGACTAAACAGCTCATCAGTTGTACCTATGGAATAATGCAGTCAACCGTTGGATGAAACAATAGATTACCAAGTAACATTGTACTGCGCAAGTTAATTACTGAATATTACTACATATAAGGTTTATAATGTACGTGTTATCGCAGTTATCACTTATGAAAATTACCCTGTACCGTAGGACTATAACTATAAATTATTATTGAGCAAAATAATTTCTGTAAACGCCCTATAGTAATATTATAGGGGTCCTATCCTACCTTATCAGAAGGTATTTTCAGAAATGAAACTCGAATAATACTGAACATAAATTACATTTTTATTTCCTCTAACTAATATATACAAAAGTATTCTTACCAACTAGCTATTACCATAAGTAGTACATTTACACCTATCTTGCGACATTGTACGTGACTCGCTAAAAGAGACAAGGGATATTTTCTTCTCGCTTACACCGTATAAATATTTTGCGCGTATGCGAGCTCGCCTCAGTCCGTATTAAATATCGCGCGCCGGGGGTCGCCTCTCTTATTCCGGTGGCCGCTGCGCACTGGAGCGGACGCTGCGATGTATGTTTTTCTTGGGCGACATGGTGGTGGTCCATGACCGCCACATCACCCCCCTTCAAGAGAATCGCACGGAGGGACGAACGGTTCTTCCACTTCTTGTGACGTAAGGCTTCTTCAGTTGGTCTGACTTCTCCGCGTTGTCTGGAACGGCGGCGGCGGCGGCGGCGGCAGGAACACTTGCTACGAATTTCGTAGCACTTAGCGTCGTAGCTGTTGTTTTCGTGCTTGTTACGTTTGCGTCGTTATTATCTTCGGCTTCGTCGTCGCATAGGTACGCCGGCTTCAGTCGATCTATAGATATAACTGCCGTGCGGTTAGGCAGTTGAATCTTGAAATACTTTTCATGCTTCTGTAATACTTGGTAAGGCCCTTCGTATGGTGGTGTGAGCGGCTTCTTGACAAGATCGACTCGTACAAAGACGTGTGTACACGTGGACAGGTCTTTGTGCACGAAAGGAGTGTGCAGCGATCTGTGCTTCTGCGTGTTACCCGGTGCGAGTGACGTCATTGTTTCAGCCATCTTCTTTATGAATTCTGCTGGTTCATCTGAGTTCGCTTTCATTGGTACGAAGAAATCGGCTGGCAGGCGTAGCGTCGTTCCGTAGGTACATAAAGCTGGGCTTAGGTCCGTCGACTTATGCAACGATGCGCGTAACCCCAGTAGGACTGTAGGTAGTTCTTTAGTCCAAGTCGTGGTCGCTCCTCGTGCCATTAGCGCGGCTTTCAGTGATCGGTGCCAGCGCTCTATCTGGCCGTTCGACTGCGGATGGTAGGCAGTGGTTCGGATCTGTGTGACTCCAAGTTTCTTCATCAGCGCTTGGAATAACGCTGACTGGAAATTACGGGCCTGGTCCGTGGTGATTCTCAACGGACACCCATATCTGCAGATCCAGTGTTCATAGACAGCTCTGGCTACCGTCTCTGCCGTGATGTTACGTACGGGGACTGCTTCAGGCCATCTGGTGCGGCGGTCGATCATAGTTACTAAGTAGGTGCACTCTTCTGATGGTAAGAGCGGACCGACGACATCGATGTGTAGATGTTCGAATCTTCCAACTTCAGGGAACTGTCCGAGAGGTGCGACAGTATGTCGTTGTATCTTGCTCTTCTGACATCTGAGGCAAAGTCGAGTCCATCTTGTTACGTCGGCGTTCATGTTAGGCCAAAAGTATCGTTTGGCTATCTGCTTTCTTGTGTTACGGATTCCTGGATGGCTTAATTCGTGAAGTGCTTTGAAGGCGGCTTCTCGCATCGAAGCAGGCAGGTACGGTCTAGGATCACTCATAGACGTTTCGCAGTGGATTGGCTTGCTAACGCCGGGCAGAGTTATTCGAGCAAACTTCAAGTTACTTTTAGTTTGTAATTGTTTCAGTTCTTCATCTTCTTCTTGGTCGTCTGCGAGTTGATGGTAGTCTAGCGTTGAAGTGCATGTGATTTCTTCTAGTCTTGAGAGCGTGTCAGCGACTGTGTTGTTTTGGCCGCTGACGTATCGGATATCAGTGCAAAACTGACTGATAAATTGCAGTTGTCTCTCTCTTCGTGGTGTATCGTTGTTGCTCGGTGGTTTCGATAAGGCGTATGTAAGTGGTCGGTGATCAGTGTGGATGACCACTTCTGCGCCTTCTATGTATCGTCTGAAGTGTTTGACAGCGGTGTACATGGCTAGTAGCTCGCGGTCGTACACGCTGTACTTCTTCTGTGCTTCGCTGAGAGTCTTCGAGAAGAAAGCTATCGGACGCCATACCGAATCTTGCAGTTGATTCAAGACGCTGCCAAGACATTTATCTGAGGCGTCTGACATTATGTGCAGCTTGGCTCCTGGGATGGGGTGTGACAATGTCGCCGCTTTTTTGATGCTGTCGCGACATTGTTCAAATGCTTCTTCGGCTTCTGGAGTCCACTTGATTGGTGTCTTGTCCTTCTTCTTTGCATTGTGTAAGAGTTTGTTCAACTCTAATTGTTTATCGGCTTGATGTGGTAGTGCGTCTCTGTAGAAATTGATCATTCCCAGGAATCTTCTTAGTTCTTCTATCGTCTTTGGTTTAGGAAAAGACGATATGGCTTCTGTCTTCTCTTCTGGTGGTTGTATGCCGGCTGCAGAGACGTGATGGCCCAGGAAGGTAAGTTGTTTCTTCCCGAACTCGCATTTGTCGATGTTCAGTGTGAGACCATATTCTGTCAGGCGCTTGAAGACTTGATGAAGGTGGCGTTTATGAATTTCTTGATCCGGAGAGAAGATGAGTAGGTCATCGATATATGAGAAGGTGAAGTCGTCTAAGCCTCGTAGTACTTGGTGCATGAATCGTTGGAACGTTTGAGCGGCGTTACGTAGCCCAAACGTCATTGAAGTGAATTCAAACAAACCGAATGGCGTGGTGACGGCTGTTTTCTCTGCATCTTCTTTGCTGGCCATAGGTATCCAATAGTAAGCCTTCTTTATGTCAAGCTTCGAGTATATCTTCATGCCGTGCAGTCTGAATGTGAAATCGGTAATCCGTGGTATTGAGTACCGATCTGGCGTTGTTCGACTATTGAGAAGTCTATAGTCGCCGCAGATGCGTAGTTGTCCATCCTTCTTCTTGACGATGTGCATTGGGTTGGCCCACGAACTGTTTGATGGACGACAGACGCCCATCTCTATAAGGCGCTCGAACTCCTTCTTTGCTTCAATATATCTATCAGGCGCTAGTGGGCGCGGCCGGACGTAGACAGGCGGTCCAGTTGTTTCTAAGTGATGTGTTACGTCGTGCGGCGGTGGCCTCTTAAGCGACATTGGCCTCTGGATATCTGGATACTGCATTAGTATGTCGCTGTACTGGTGATTCATGTTGATGACATGTACGGAAGAGTCATCGCTGCGAGTTGAAAGTGTCTTGACTGAGAGCTTGGTCAGCCCGTCAATCAATTTCTGGCCTTTCAAGTCCACCAGGATGTTGTGATGACGTAGGAAGTCTGCACCGATGATTGATCTTCTGACATCTGCGATTACAAACGTCCAAGAGTAGCTACGTCGTAAGCCCAGATTTAATTGAAGCGTCTTCTCGCCGAATGTTGAGATTGTGCTTCCATTTGCAGCGTACAGTTTGAAGTCGGTGGGAGAGTGTCGCTGTTTCATCTTCACCGCTAACACGGAGATGTCGGCGCCAGTATCGATCAAGAAACGTTCACCACTTTGACGGTCGGTGACGCTCAGGCGGTTACTATAAATGGCTTCAACATCGGCGCCCGCCGTATCCGATGTTTCATCTAGTTTTCCGACTTCTGTTGTTGCTTCTTCCAGGAACAGGGGGACTCGCATCTTCTCGATCGGTTACGGAAACGGTAGTGGTATCGACATAACCAATCTTCGTCGCCAGGCTTCCTTGACTTGCTGTGAGTAGACTTGGATCTTGAGCGGTTACGTTGTTGAAAGGGACGGCGATATGGCTGTCTCCCTCTAAGTTCTGCGACTTCCAATGTGAGTTTTTCTATTTGTTTTGACAAGAGTTCAATTTTGGTGTCTTCTTCAGGCTTTTTCGACGCGGATATTGCTGCGACTTGTGGTTCCAGGTGCTCCATCATCTTGTCAGCCATTGATGCGAGAGTGTCGAGCGTAGACTCGCTGTTGACGGATATGACGGCTCGAACTGAAGTAGGCATTTGATTCAGCCACAGGACCTTCAAAGCGTCGTCTTGAACCATGGAGCCGCCTAGGTCTCGCATTCGTCGCAATAGTTGGCTTGGTTTCTGGTCTCCAAGCTCTTGACCACTTAGTAGCTTCTGTAGTTGTTTCGCTTCTGATTCTTGATACACGGAAAGTAAACGATTTTTCAGTGCGTTGTATTTACCCGTCGATGGTGGATTCAGTAGGATGTCGCTGATCTGCTGAACGTCGGATTGTTGTAGTACGCCCAAAACGTAGCGAAATTTTGCGTCGTCACCGACTTTCGATGGCTCGATGAGTGTTTCGAACTGCGCGAACCATAATCGCGGATATTCCCTCCAGAAAGGTAGTATCCGGGATTGAATCGACACGGGTGATATGTCGCAGGATGCCCCAAATTCTGTCATCTTCGTTGCTTCAGTCGGTGTCACCATTTATAGGGGTCCTATCCTACCTTATCAGAAGGTATTTTCAGAAATGAAACTCGAATAATACTGAACATAAATTACATTTTTATTTCCTCTAACTAATATATGGGTGAATATACAAAAGTTGGGTAACTTTTCGGGATATTTTGTTTATGATAGTTTTTTCAATCAAATTCCTACTAACTCGCGTTATAAGGTAGCTAATCTAGTGAACATATTACTCATGATAGGGCCAGTCACTTTTTAAAGTAGATGCGAAGATATTTAGTTTTTTCCGAATTTGACTGTCAGGGGACTGACGAGAGTGACAGAGTACTGATAAAACACACAACTTCAGTAGATATGCAAGCAATTTATTAAGATTAGAAGAAATCTCTTAGAAAGTAATCATCATCATCATCATCAGTCTGAACACGTCCATTGCTGAACATAGACTGCCACACCAAACGACAATTTGCCACTTGCACCCACTGGTTTCCTGCGACTCTTGATGTCGTCGGCCCATCTGCGTCCAATCCCATACACTGCGTCTTCCAGTGGTCGCCACTCTAGAACCTTTCTGCCCTATCGGTTGTCAGTTCTACGAGCGATGTGACCTGCCCATTGCGACTTCGGCTTGCAAACCCTGAGAGCTATGTCGTAAACTTTAGTTTTTTTGGCGAATATCCTCGATCCGGATTTTATGGCGCAAAGAAACTCCGAGCATAGCTCTCTCCATCGCTCGCTGTGTGACTTTGAGCTTCTCCAAAAGGCCAGCAGTTAAGGAACATGTCTCAGTTCCATATGTCATCACTGGTAACACACACTGGTTGTAGACTCTTGTCTTCAGGCACTGTAGAGTTTTGGACAAGAAAATGTCGCGCAACTTCGCGAACGCTGCCTATCCGAGTTGGATTCTTCAGGCGACCTCTTTGCCGAAGTTGGACCTGCCTAACTGGACGATCTGGCCAAGGTTGTTGTACTGATCAACAACTTCGAGAGTATCGTTCCCAACGAATACCGTCACGGGTACAACATGGTAATTGGAAATGAGTTTTGTCTTCTTTATGTTCATTTTAAGACCCACCTGTTGGGAAACGCTACCGAGGTCGCTGAGCATAGTATTGATATCCTCCGGAGACTCTGCCATGATGACTATATTATCGGCACAACGAAGGTAAGTGAAGTATTCGCCATTGATGTTGATGACGAATCCGTTCCAGTCCAAGAGCTTGAAAACCTCCTCCAATGCGTTCGTGTTCAGTTTCGGAGAAATAACATCTTCCTGTCTTTTAGTGACTTCATTGTAATATCATTGGGAATGTAAGCAGTCATCTGATGCACCAAGAGTGTCCCCTTAAGGCGATCATTTGAGACGACTAGTCGTTAATCAAGGTGTCGTTAATCGTTAATCAATCTGCTCGATATCACAGCCGTCAATCACCGTAACTTTTATACCTGGACTGGACAAGTGGACATCTCTCGCGGATAAGAGAAGCAAACTCGCATCTAGTTAGTTTTATCACCTCCTGAAGCAATCACTTGCTCAGCTGTTCACTTGCATGTGACCCCTATACTATCGGGTACCCTCTTCCCATGTCCGGCTTCATGAAAGATCCAGGAATTAATATTTTTCCATTATTTTCTAGTTAATCATTGCTCCCGAGGCGTCATGTCTTTAATATATATGTTTTGTACCTTTTCTTTCCTTTTTAATTATTGCAACTCTTGTTTCTCTTTGTATTCGGCTAGTATGTTGGGGTTGCTTTTAATTTTAGCTAAGTTAGCTTTTACGGCTTCTCTTTTCTTTTTCAATATAATATCTTTCCAATCCTCAGACGAGGTTTGTTTTTCTTTTGGAGCAAATGATGTTTTAAACTGAAATAGTAAAACAAAAATGCTTACCCCCGGTTTCTAGTCTAGAACGTTTGTTGGCGTTGACAGTAGATTAAAACTATCGTTGCCTCTATCTGACTATAAACAAATGACAAGGATGGCAATAGAGTTAATCTGTTGTCAACGCTGACTGACGTTTCAGAAACTGGGGGTAAGACACGCTCAAAAAATCAGTACCCTGGAAACACGTCAGTCCATTGGCGCAATATTTGACAGCGGACTGACGCCAACGGACTGACGAATCCTACATGAATTTGAAGTTATCTTTAGAACTAACGTTTATTTTAATAATTTTGAATATCAAGAAGCTACATCTTGACAGATCAAAGTTAACTATGTTTAAATTTAAACATAACACAGTTTTACAAGGAAATTGCGACTTACCATAGGACTGATATTCTGTCTGGATCTGCCCGCGTTCACACGACAAACACAACTCTAGCACTGGAACAGTAATGTCGGCTGGACAATGGCTCGGTCTGCAGTTAGCTTTAGTATCAATCTTGAAATTTAACGCGCATTTGAATTTGAGTCGCCGGTATTTCGCCGAAAATTCAAATTTGAACAACACACAACGGACTGACGCATAAAACCGAACACAAAGTTTCTTATTATTTTTACAAAACGGTGCAAATGTTATAGTATGAAAGTTGTGATTATATAGTAATAAATACATCAAAGATTATAGTGATATAGTAAGTTTCATTATTTTAAAGGTAATACTTTATACACAGCTATTTGATTGTGCGATTTTGAGATTGTGACACGCCAAAGTACTGACTTTTTGAGAACATTTTGTGAAGTTTTACAAGTTTGTATTTAAAATAAATAGCTAAAACTGGGTGACCACATAAAAGCCTTTTAATTGTTTTAAAATTAATCGTAAAATATAAACAAAATATAATTATACATTGTTTTATTGGCTGGTGACATCGAGTTACCCAATTTTTGTAGAAACACCCATATACAAAAGTATTCTTACCAACTAGCTATTACCATAAGTAGTACATTTACACCTATCTTGCGACATTGTACGTGACTCGCTAAAAGAGACAAGGGATATTTTCTTCTCGCTTACACCGTATAAATATTTTGCGCGTATGCGAGCTCGCCTCAGTCCGTATTAAATATCGCGCGCCGGGGGTCGCCTCTCTTATTCCGGTGGCCGCTGCGCACTGGAGCGGACGCTGCGATGTATGTTTTTCTTGGGCGACATGGTGGTGGTCCATGACCGCCACAATATTAACACCCAGTCGGACCTTGACTGAAGATATCAAGGATAACCAGTTGCAAGAGACTATTATAGATATAATTGCAAGCGTTGCTCTTGTAACAGTCTATGAATAAAAATATAATAATTCAAAAGCCATATTATTATCGCATGCAGAATTAGATCTCTTGAGAGTTAAGACGCTTGAGTCTTGCAAAACTCTGTAATTCAGAGATATGTAGTACAAAAATACGACTTTTGTGTATTGGAAATCGGTTTAAAAAAAATTATTGGAATAGATATCCAATATCGACACAGGAATGAGCTAGCGTTAATAAATAGATCATAAGGTCTCGTTTAGCACTGAATATTCAATTTCTATAAAAACTATACACTTAGGTAAGAAATGCCAGGAGTTATTGGAGCATGTCTAAAACGAAACATAGATTTGCTCTACTGAATTGCTGATATATATACCATTTCTTAAGACAGGCAAGGATACGGATTTCCATACATTCGCACTATGAAGGCTTTTCTGGTGCCGGGGTTTTTTTCATCAAAGACCTTCTTAAACTTATTTCAAGTTGCCTTGATGGTGGACTACTGATTCTGCATGGTTTTGTGATATTAATTTGTACGCAAGCAGATCCGATCTTTACTTAAAATCTTAAACGCCGCTTTTTTGGTATTTATGCAATTTGTACACAGACATTTTGCCAAGGCATATGACACGTATAGGTACTTACATAGTTTCATAATGTTTTAATGTCACCGACGTAGACCTCGCACAGTCAAAAGATTTAAGCCAGTGTTGAACAGATGTGTCTAAATATTTTCTCTACAAATCGACGTCTAACCCTCGCTTTTTTTAACTCAATAACAAATTCACAAGTGAAATAATTAGAAATGCCAGGATTGTTTAAGAAAACGCGAGTGATAGACGTCGATTTTGTGAAACGAAATTTTAGAAATATCTGTTTAACTCTGATCTAAACTTTTGTGGTGACGGTCAGTGTTTCACAAGGTTATATCTACGTGTCTATAGAACTGGAAAGTATGCTATCGATCAATTGGAAATTACTTGATGACACAAATAATACGTTAGATTATTATTCGTCCTTGGTGGTAAATTAGTCTTAGTTTAACTCATCTTATACTCGTAATCTAATCGATATTTCATATCATTCCGTTAGTAGGGTGGACCTCAGAAGCTTTAGTGGGTTCTGCCATCTGCTTTTGAGATCAGACCCATTCCCAATTAACATCGATACGAAAAAGATGACTTGGATCCTAATTCGATTGAAATACACGATGATCTACATCATTATGGATAACTTTTATTTGGTTATTTGAACGCTGATTCATGTGGAAAGTTAGGTACATCCCTTATAAATACCATTCATATCTAGACATGAATTTTACCGTAAATGAAGGAGGCTTAACTATTTTCCTTTCACATCTACGTAGATACTTTCGTACAATTTTATATTGCAGCTAAAATTAAAGTTATGAGCACTCAACTATGTTTGTCGTTGAGTCGTGACTCTTTGACCATAGCGTTATAACATAAAAGTTATCGATTTGTGACTAATGGACGACCGCATGCGTTACCTTTAAAAAGTCATCTTATTGGTCACTTGGTCTCGATAGGCTGAACATAAAATATGTATAGGTCTTGTAGATAGCTCGCGGTAGCTCATGCGAATCAGGACACTTTACGAGAAATATGTTGTAATCTCAGATCAGCGCAGATCAGGTAGCCAATGATTGGCGTAAAAGAGGCATACCCCTCGGTATCTTTTCATACTGCGCCCCGACGATGATGTGGATCAAGATAATATCGTATTTTCAACCATAATTTAAACTTGTCCGATGCTCCTAAAATGATGGCCCTTTTTGATATTATAAACAGATCTGTTTAAATGATTTTAAAGCAATGCCTTCCTACTTTATCATGTCAAAGAAATTGGTCCTTGAATTAAATTTAAATAATATTCAGAAGACAATGAACGAGGTAGCCTCATACATATTCAGGATTAGTCAGTATTCTTCAGTATTAAATCCAAATACTTGTACAATTAATTACTTACATTAAGTTGACAAAAACCTATATTATGCGCAAAGTGTCGTTTTTTTTATAAGTAGATTCGAATAAGTATCGGAGGACTATAATGTAAACTTGTATTTATTTGTCTATTTTTACATAATTTTGCAGCTGTAGCTTGCCTGTACTTAATCAATGATATGAACGGCTTTTGTGAGACTTCAAAGCTATTACCCAGTCACGCATTTGCCCAATCTATATAGTCACAACATCTGTATAGTTACAGAACCTCACAAGATAAGAACTCTAAATGATACGAAGTAAAACCTTGCAACAGAGAACCAAGAATAATACATAATTGTACGCCCTTCTAAAACCTATACGATTATCTTTAGCGTCTTCGATAAAAACCAAGATAATGCAAAACAGAGATATTGTTTTTTTCCTAGCATATTGATTAATTTATTTTAATGACGATTACGCATGGAAATTTGGACGAGATTGATTAAAAATCGGTGCGATATTATTTAGAGTTTAGAGGGAGACGTTTGCCCTGCAATGGGTCGAATGAGCTGCGTATGATTGATGATGATGATGATGATAATGATGATGATGGTAATCTTAAACGTTTTTTTTTTCATTTAAATGTTTGGGTTTTATCCTTTCTCCAGTTTTATGGCTAGCTTTGACCAAATCAAGTGGAAGTGACGATGTGTGCGAAAGTTTCAAACACGCAAATGTGTCACTTAAAGTGGTGGAACAGCCACTTTATAAGTTCACATTTACAATAATCAAATTTATCATAATCCCACTTAAGTAAATGATAAACCTTGTGTTATGAAGAAGCATAATCTAGGTGGCACAGAATAATTATTATGGTACAATTTGAAACCGACTATTAAATTACACGAGCCAAGAAACACTTTATATATTATTATACCTATGTATCCAATTTAAAAACTAGTTTTTACGTCAATAAGTCTGGTTAATGTAAGATTGAATTTTAATTGCATTCCATTACCTTTACAACCGAGCCTCAGAACAGTCGCATCGCAAGTCCTATGAAGTTTTTTGAGTTCATATAGAAACAAGGCGATTCATTAGACGACTATAATTAATGATTCAGACCTCGTTTAGAAATGTTATGATCAACTGCTGGCTCGTTATCAGTAACAAAACAACAATGTTCATGGACTCGTCGAAGTAGAGCGATCAAAGGGTCTACAAGATAATCGAAGCTACTCACTGCTCTTCCTTCCTTCTTGAACCTTGTAGGTCAGATCAGTGAAAGCCAAGTCGACCGGTGGTCTCTTGGGTAGGTGCGTGAGCGTCTTGTGCTGCGCCGGCGTGATGGTCACCTTCAGGCTGCCCTTCCTGTCGGACATGATGGGTTTAGTGTCCACGGGTCCCGCAAGGGACAGCTCTTTGTCCACTTTCATTTTGTATATACACAATGGCCGTTTTAAGAGTCACTCCACTACGTCACAAAGAGATGCGTGTGCGGTTGAAGCGCGCGAGTGGCGGTACGGTCGCGCGTGCACTGCCTGTCTCGGGACGACAGCCGAGCGCTGACTGACTGACTGATGGCCCTGCAAGAGCCGCCACTCCGCGAGGTAGCGCGAAGAGGGACGGTGATGACGTAGTACCCCGATGATTAGGACATACGACCAGAGACGCCACAGTATGGACGAACTGTAGAGGCCGACTCGTACGGGGATTTTTGCAGCCAAGTCGGCCTATTGCTCTTTATTTGTGTGTGTGAGTCGTGTGGCGCCGTTTTCGAGGAGTACCTTTACTGTAATACTGATGCTTGTGTATTGTGACATGGAGTGTGTGAACTTTGCGCCTTGCGACGACATTTTGTTTATATCAAAACTGGTTGAATTGTGGGATTTGTTCTCATCATAAAATTGTGTTTATTTAAATTAAGATTATTACATATTTTGTGTTATTCAACATACAACGTGCCAATGTAGGTAGGTAGAGGCTTTTTAAGACTCCAGTACTCCACTTTAACCATGATGTCTAGGAAATGTATCATTTGCTTTTATAATATTATCTAAACTATTCTAAGCCTACAATAAATAACATAATAAATCTGGATATATTCGTGCTTTTTTTTTTCGTTAAAAACTTTGATAAATAGTAGGTATGTTTGTAATTTTCATTGCTCATATTTTTTGTCTCAAAACATATCTCTATAGATTCTATCAAGGGTCCCTTTGGATCATAAGGTCCTCATACTTAAAAAAAGTAGTAATAACAATAGCAACTTAACCATATTATTTTTTTTATTATTTCATAAATCAAATAAAAAACTTACCCCCTTATTCATAAAAAGTTATGTAAGGCTTAAAAAAAATGTGCACTGAAAAATTGTACTGCTGCTAAGTGACACTTAATAAATGTAAATTAATGAGGGGGTAAGTTATATGTATTAATCTTTCAAGCAATGCTTAGCTACGAATTTAAATAACAGGCAGTTCAACTTTTTATACTCTCTATACAAGGCATAGAGTAACTTTTTATACAAACTTTATTAACTTTTTTTTAGTACAAGGTTTTTTAATTGAACAGCGGACATTTGGCGAGTTACATAATGGCAAACTAAGACTGCATGCAGCACAGTAAACAATGTTGTCATAATTAACAGTGAATTTTAAATTATAAGCTACAATGAATT
The DNA here is from genome assembly GCA_905147375.1 of Hylaea fasciaria. Taxonomy (NCBI): domain Eukaryota; kingdom Metazoa; phylum Arthropoda; class Insecta; order Lepidoptera; family Geometridae; genus Hylaea; species Hylaea fasciaria. The sequence continues at coordinate 8,874,507 of LR990201.1, forward strand.
TTTCAATATTTAGGACTATCATTGTTTACTAACACAGTCCATGTTTACATGTAACATAGTCCATAATAATTATGTCCTATGTATCCCTATTTAAATTATGATTGTCATGACCCGCTCTCTATGGAGTAAGTGTCTGATGAGCCAACTGCAATGTGTGATTTTACTCATTCAATTCCTGCGCAGGGCAAATTATTAGCGTGGCGTTTGAGTATGTGCTTAGTGTGAGTTTTTACGTGCTCGGCATAGTACAATATATCGTTCATAAACATGCCGGTAAGGGCAGTGAACAGGATCTTCATATAAAGCACATATTGGCGCATACTATATTGAACATGTAAGCTTGCCACAAAAACTCACACTCAGGGCACTGAAGTATTTGTTTGTTGGACCATTGTTCTCAGTCATTGACTCTTTAGGTACCTACCAAGTAGGTGTTTATCCTAGAATCAAGATTTATGTACCTATGTGATTCTGGTGTATTTCAATGCTACTGGCAATATGTTTTTGGTCCATCTAAAAGTTGTATGGAAGATATTGCTTGAAGCAATACACCTACCATTCTAATTTCTTGTTGAATCTGTTGTTTTTTCTATTGTTTTTTTATGGTATACAATTTAACCCTTTGAGTAACCAATGCTAGACACAATAGATGTTTAATTTTACATGGTCCATATGTGCCAGTGCAGGTGCAGTGTTGTTAGGAGTTTTCTAATCTATTTCATTTAAATTATTTTCTAGTAGGTACCTACCATTAAAATGATGACTAAATCTCAAATCCTCTTCTCTAATCAGTCCACACTCATTGTGGATATGACACTATAGGGGAAAACAGGGTGGCTCTGTACAGAGGGAGCCTTCGTACAGTATGTATATCTCCACTATTAGTTATTTAGGCGCGTTCATCTTTTTATGCCTGATTGCCACTCGTATGCAGCTACTAATTAGTGGGACAAAACATCAGTATGGCTGCCGGGTCCGTTGAAATAAATTCAAATATGTTTTCGCGCCGCGAAAGTATAATTTGGACTTGAATTCAAACTCATGAAGCTCTAGTAAGTTTTACTGAAATTGTGTGAGTAATTTATTGTAATTGAGGAACATATCCATTAGTTTATTATGTAATCGTAAATTTTGGGATACAGCTTAATGCATATTTATTTTTATTAGAATTGTGTAATTAATCGGGTTGGGGTACCTTCGTACACATGTGTGTGGGGTACATTCGTACTATATAAATGCTTCGTGAAAATATTTTCAGCCTGCAATGTCCATATTAATATTTGATTACCACCATTATGTCATGTTATCGTTATTATTTATGTTGATTCTTACTAAGTAGACTATTTTAAGTGACTTTTTAATTTAAAAGAATATTTTTTGTGAAATACTGCTGCATTAGAACTACTACATCTAAAGGCTGATAATTACTCAATTTTATGTTATTTGAAAATCAAACTGATGGATATTTATAGTTATTTGATGATAAACGTATCAAATATCCCAGGGTGGCGTAGGTTTCCTCGTTAATAAAGCCCTCGCTAACAATGTTGAAGAAATCTCCAGTGTGTCGAACAGGGTAGCGTACCTGATCCTTCGTCTATCCAAGCGGTATAGCATGAAGGTAATTCAGGTCTACGCACCAACCTCGGCACACTCGGATGATGAAGTGGAGGATATGTATGAAGACATATCCAAAGCCTTACACAACACCACTAAGGCTCACTTCAACGTTGTTATGGGGGACTTTAACGGCAAGGTGGGAACCCAGACTGGCAACGAATCCCGAATAGGCCCGCATGGCTATGGAGTTAGGAATCACAGGGGGCAAATGCTTGTCAACTTCCTTGAGAAAGAGGGCCTGTTCTTAATGAACTCGTTCTTTAAGAAACAACCTCAAAGGAAGTGGACATGGCAAAGCCCCGACACTGTGACTAAAAATGAGATCGACTTCATCATGACGGATAGCAAACATATATTCAGAGATGTCTCAGTGATCAACAGGTTCAATACCGGATCTGATCACCGGCTACTCCGAGGCTCTCTGAATATAAACTTAAAGCTCGAGAGAAACCGTCTCATGAAGTCCACGCTCCGACCTAACCTAATCCAAATCATGGCGGGCACCGAGAAGTTCCAGCAGCTTCTCGGGGATAGATTGGTTGCCTTGGAACCCACTGATGACGCTGACGAGAATCTACACAATCTGGTCAAAACGTTGAGGGACGAGGGCATCAAATTCTGCCAAAAGCAGCGTACTGGCAAGAAATCCAAACTCTCGGATGAGACTCTCGGGCTGATGGCAAAAAGACGGGAAACCACCCACGCGACTTCGTCAGACAGGTCAGACCTGAACAAGCAAATTGCGAAGATGGTACGGCGCGACCTTCGGAGCTCCAACACACGCCTCATTGAAGAGGCAATAGAGCGAAACCGAGGGTCCAAAGTATTCACTCAGCAGCTAGGTAGGAGCCACCTGACGAAGCTTAAAACCCACGATGGGAGGACCGTGTTGTCGAAGCCGGAGATCTGCACCGAGGTGGAGGATTTCTACGGCCGATTATACGCTGCACATGCCCCTCGTTCCCAACGAGATGACCACGATTCCAGAGCCACCCTGACACGCCACTATACCGACGAACTGCCAGACATCAGTCAAGACGAGATCGTGTTAGCTCTGAGGCAGCTTAAAAATGGAAAAGCCCCCGGTGAGGACGGAATAACATCAGAGCTCTTGAAAGCCGGAGGAGCTCCTGTTATACAGGAATTACAGAACCTCTTCAACGCCGTCCTTCACAGTGGGAGAACTCCAAAGGCGTGGAGCGGGAGTTTGGTGGTGCTCTTTTTTAAGAAGGGAGATAAAACCCTTCTTAAAAACTACAGACCCATCTCGCTTCTGAGCCACGTCTATAAGCTGTTCTCACGAGTCATCACGAACCGTCTCGCTAGGAGACTCGACGAGTTCCAGCCACCGGAACAGGCCGGGTTTCGCGGAGGATATGGCACCATAGACCACATACACACAGTGAGGCAGATTATACAGAAGTCCGAAGAGTATAATCAGCCCCTGTGTTTGGCCTTTGTGGACTACGAGAAGGCCTTTGACTCTGTCGAAATCTGGGCTGTTCTGGAATCCTTACAGCGATGCCAAGTAGACTGCCGCTATATCGAGGTGTTGAGATGTCTCTACGAAGCCGCCACCATGAATGTCCAAGTACAGGGCCAGCAGTCTAAACCCATCCAACTGCGCAGAGGAGTAAGACAGGGGGATGTTATATCCCCGAAACTGTTCACGAGCGCGTTGGAAGATATGTTTAAGACGTTGGACTGGAAAGGCAAGGGCATTAATATAAACGGCGATTACATCTCACACCTAAGATTTGCTGATGATATAGTTTTAATGGCAGAGTCGCTGGAGGAGCTGAACCGAATGCTGGACGGATTAGCTTCAGCCTCACGACGCATCGGTCTCGGCATGAATTTGGATAAAACCAAAGTCATGATCAATGGCCTCATTGATCCGGGGCCGGTCGTCGTACATGGCCACCCTCTCGAAATTGTTTCCGAGTACACTTACCTTGGGCAAATTCTGCAGTTAGGTAGAAACAATTTTGAGAAGGAGGTCAAAAGGAGGATCCAACTGGGCTGGGCAGCGTTTGGGAAACTACGTCGAGTCTTCTCGTCATCCATACCACAATGCTTGAAAACTAAAGTTTTCAATCAGTGCGTCCTACCCGTTATGACCTACGGAGCTGAGACGTGGACACTCACGGTAAGGCTGGTCCACCAGTGTAAAGTCGCTCAGCGAGCTATGGAAAGAGCTATGCTTGGAGTCTCTCTGAAGGACAGAATTCGTAACGAATATATCCGACAGAGAACCAAAGTTACCGACATAGCTCAAAGAATTAGCAAGCTGAAGTGGCAGTGGGCCGGCCATATCTCGCGAAGAACCGATAACCGCTGGGGTAAACGTGTTCTTGAGTGGAGACCGCGACTCGGCAAACGTAGTGTAGGACGCCCTCCGGCCAGGTGGGATGACGACCTGCGAAAGACTGCAGGCAGATGCTGGATGCGTCAAGCTAAAGACAGGGCGCTATGGCGCTCATTAGGGGAGGCCTATGTCCAGCAGTGGACTAGTACAGGCTGATGATGATGATGATGATGATGAAACGTATGTATTTTTATTTTAAATAACTTTTATTATTGTGTTTGCTGTGTACGAAGGTACCCGACGTCTGGGGTGCCTTCGTACGTTTTTCATTTTTTAGTAAATCCGTCATTACTCAGTCAATAATTATGCTGTATCGATACTAATCCACACTGCATTTTATAGCCAGATATATGTGTAACATACCAGCATTGAAATGAGTTTGAAATAGCTGTTAGTTTTTTTGTTACAAGGCCTAATGTAAAAACTGTACGAAGCCACCCTGTTTTCCCCTAACTACCTACCCACACATTGCATATAATTTTATTATACATACCTAGTAATAGTGGTTATTATGAAAAACGTAGCTGATGTAAAAGAGCTAGTAGGTATAGGTTGCTAAGAGTGGGGCAACTTTCTACACTGCCCCAAACACGTTAATCAATGACTGCCTCCTTATACAAGGAACTTAATTACATAAACAACTTTTAATTGCATGTTCTGTTATCATCCACTTGAACTGTGCCCATTATCGGGAAAGAAACGGGGCATCACGAATTATATGAAAATTAAGGTCATACCTCAGAACGATTTCTACTACGTTGCAAAATACTAGTTCTTGCATCAAAAGCAGCAGAGTAAAACAAGCTCCTTACCTCAAATTATTGAGTATATAAACGTTATCCATTTTAGCTATTTCTAAACATCACCACTTCTATCACTATTTTTCTATGATCTAAAACTTTACACAAACAAAACTTTCGCGAAACAAACAAACAAAGCAGAAGACCAAACAAGTCAAATAATTACGTTTCAAGTAAAGTCAGCTGCCAAAGCTAACGACGAAATGAATGATTTTTAGCATGTCAAACACTTTTTTTTTTTTTGTTTTAGTAATGGCTTCGCACGGTTTGTGCATATAGCCAGTGTCAAGTATTTTATTATAATAAGTAGGTATTTCTTAATTTCACATTAAGAAAGTCACAGCAATATAGCAATCGTGGTCAAGTAGTCAAGTCAATTATTTACATCGTCAAAGTCACGATTCAGTAAAGTAGTGGATGCTTTACTGAAACTTCCTGGGAGTTTTGGAAAAAATGCGAAATGACACGTTTTTTGAGTTTATATCATTCGCCCACACTCGTGCACGTTAACGAACACTTAATGATTAATATTCCACCAATATTACACATTAACACTCGAAGAAACACAAGTTTGAGAAAACAATACAAAACCAACAACGTCTCACTATCGAATTCCCGCCAAAACTCCCTGTCAAACACTTTCTCCGCGAAGACAGACATTATAATAATTATTATACAATAAAATGTACAATCAATATCGATACTTTCAAAATATCGGTATTGGGTACGGAAATACCGATAATGGTATTCATTGAATACCGTAATAAATATCGGCATGTGTCTTATACCGATATTATGGTTCGATACATAAACTATACCCTGACATTTAATACCGATATTTCTAGATAGCAATGCGACGAAATGGCCAGAAGTTGTAGTTAGTTTCAATCCGTAACAACTTTGAATTTCCACAATTTGGTTGATATATTGATATTTAATGGTATGGTATTGTAAAATTATACCGACACTAAGATTGGTTGGCAAATAAAGGTACACAATCACAAAATAAAAACTAAAAACCACCCTTAGATTGGTACTTTTGTGCCGATGCGATACCTCAATATAATATTGATGGGTATTTCAGTTTTAGTGGCTGTCCTACTTTTTGTGCCATTGGCTTGAGCTGGTTAATTCTACAGAACGTGTGAAGCCAAAACACAAAATCAATATAATGCCAATGTCAAGCTGACATACATAACTAGCTGTCTTATGTCAATGTCAACTAACTGACTGACAAGACAGACAGCAAGAAAAGAAAATACTTCAATTTCATTTCACTTTTGCCGTCTTTAAGTCTTTAGTGGAGTTTTGGCGGGAATCCGATAGTGAGACGTTGTTGGTTTTGTATTATTAGCTCAAACTTGTGTTTCTTCGAGTGTTAATGTGTAATATTGGTGGAATATTAACCATTAAGTGTTCGTTAACGTGCACGAGTGTAGGCGACTGATATAAACTCAAAAAACGTGTCATTTCGCATTTTTTCCAAAACTCCCAGGAAGTTTCAGTAAAGCATCCACTACTTTACTGAATCGTGACTGACGATGTAAATAATTGACTTGACTACTTGACCACGATTGCTATAACATTGCTGTGACTTTCTTAATGTGAAATTAAGAAATACTTAAAATAAAATACTTGACACTGGCTATATGCACAAACCGTGCGAGGCCATAACTAAAACAAAAAAAAAAAAAAAAAAGTCTTTAGTGCTCGTATTTTGGTAAATTATTTTGAAACAAAACAAAGTTACGATTACGTTATCTATGAAATAATGTGAACCGATAACATCTTTCTGTTGTAGACAATGAAAAACTGAATCAAATTAACATGGAGAGCATCGCAGTAAGCCGTGGTCTTTTCGCTTTATTCTGATGTTATTGTTCATTGTTTCTCAATAAAATGTATTGTTTCAGAATTTTTCTATCGCGCTGTTCAAAGGTTTCATTGACAGCTTGCGAGGTGTGACTGTGCTGTTGTATTTAGATAGGGAAATCAACGAACGCGCTCTCAGTCGCTCGCCAAAAATTGAAGATTCCAAACAGATACTAAAACAGCCTAAAATCAAACAGTGAGATATTTTTATTACTACATATTTATTTAATTTATTTTTTAGATGACTGTATACGGTCGGCCTATAAATTAGGTGAACATACTTTAAATTGTTTATTTCTACATAATATAAATATATAGAGTATGTATTGTGTAGAATTAAACTAGGAATATGAACAGGTTTAGCTAATTCTAAGGTTCAGCTAATAGCTGTGCTCTTTATTATATTTTTCCTATTAATTCGTTCTCGTCTGAACATGGTTGTGTGTTTTTACAATGATGTTAAAATGTTTTGTTAATTAACTTTTGATTTTGTTGCACTGTGCAAGCTTCAATCAAGGGATTCACATATTAATTATGCCCATATTAATCCAAACACATCCAAAAGTAGACACTAGGTATTGAATTAACTCTTCCGTGCATCACGCACAAAATAAAACCAGCAAATTGTAGTTCTTTTGTTTCTTTCACAATAAAAATAATTGAGTATTGCGTTGAATCTTTAATTAAAATGGTACTGGTACTCGCTCAGTTAATTATAATCCCTGTCAAGTACTTTCATAATCATAGATTCTTTGTTTCAGAGAATCAAAAGTGCTTACACGAGTGCTGCAATCATGTGTACTCAACGGGTTCATATTCTTACTAAGCATACTGGTTTTCGAATATGCCCTATTACCGGGGGTGAAGTTCATAGTCACAGTGGTGTTCGGGCATGACCCGGGGGTGGCTCACAGTGTGTGGGGCTGGATGCAACCCTTCCTGTCGATGACGTTTAGGATGATATGGGTGCTGCCCCTGTTCCTGTTGAGCAAACTTGTGAACAGTCTGTGGTTTCAGGTGAGAATTTGTTCACTTTTTTTTTTTTTTATTCTTACCGAGAATAAACTGACATCTATACTCGTCATAAGCCTACACATTCATGGTGCTAAGAGAAAGATGTGTTCACAATGAGAAGGTTAAAGCCATAATCTTATGTAAGGAATATGTGTTTGTAGAGCGCATTATTAACAATAATGTGTCACAACTATTGTTTATAATGACCCATAAATAGACTCCCTGTATGTAGATGTGTCACATAACTAGTATACATAAATTATGAGAAAAGTACAATCTCAATGGGCAGATAAACATAATATGTAGGTATACTTATAACACCTATTGAAATATCCTATCATACAAAATTAAATCTCCATATATTTTTGCAGGATATCGCTGACTCTGCATACCGGCATAGAAGAGGTCGGCCACAGTTCATGTCAAGCGTCAGCAAAATCATTGCAGACTCTCTGTTCAGCTTGCTAGTGCAAGCATTATTTTTAGTTCAAGTAGGTATACAATTTTATTGATGTACATATTTCATAAGGCACAATGCCTACACTCTTACGGCATTCAACAAGATCTGATGTTGGCAGTTTTTGTTAGTCTGCAATGGAATGATGGGCATCTGTCCGTAGAGCAAAGTTAGAAGGCCAATATCAAGATACGTCTAGAAGACATGAACTAGATTTGAATGGAATAAACAGTAGGAAGTGTATGCCCTGCAGTGGCTCAATGAGCTTTTATTATGAACAAAACTGGGGCTAGCAGTTGACCACTATTTCACCAGGTGTTAAGTTATGCTAATATAATGCAGGTGCTAATCAAGGGTAAATTATCACAAAGCTAAACCTAGAACACAACTAGCTCTTAACAACTGTTGCTAGTACATCCCAATAGTGGCTTGACAAGAACATTTCTGCCTGAGTATGTCAGTTAGCATATCAGACACCAGTCCACTACCTTACTACAATCATAATCGGCCATCTTGTTTCAGAGCATGCTCGTAAACATGCTCCCGATCACCTACATCGGCGAGCTACTCTGCCTCGTCCACATGTGCCTGCTTTACTCGCTATACTCGTTTGAGTACAAGTGGTTCAACATGGGCTGGGAGCTGCACAAGCGGCTGACCTTCATCGAGACCAACTGGCCCTACTTCCTGGGCTTTGGGCTGCCGTTGGCTGTGCTGACTCAGATACCACAGTCCTATATTATAAGGTCCGTTTAACATTAGTTACGCCCCGCGGTTTCACCCGCGCTCGCTGTTGTCCCACAGGAGCCGTTGATTTTTTAGAGTGTAAAAGAATGTAATAGCATTATATTTTATATTCCAGGACCTATATAGTCTCTGTATACCAAATTACATCAAAATCCGTTCATCCGTCAAGGCGTGAAAAGAGGACAAACATTCATTCAAACTTTCGCATTTATAATATTAGTAGGATATTAAATGCCGAGCGTTTTTGAACAGTATGTGCCGATAAGGCTGTTGCTGGTGTAGATACATACACACAGCCACGCTTTTTTCCCATCAGTGTAGAAAGATACTACATCTTTCAACACACTACGGTCCGTATTAATAAATCAAACAGCGCACTTGGTAGCGCTATTGAGGTTCATTTATTAATACGGCCCTACGAATCTACGATCCTGTCCACCTCTTTCTAGGTTTCTGGTTTCCCAATGACAGGAAATATTTATAATGTAGGCATGTAGGCAGGGTCCGCAGGGGTCATGGTCATTTAGCATAGTAGGTACCTAAAATACAGCGAAAAGGTGACCGGCGTGAGGCGACGTCCGATAGGTACATTAATTACATGGCGCATGGCTTAGGTTTCGAATTCGACGTCGTTAGGAATACCGGGCCAATAAACAACATATTTTAATGAACTAATGTTATATGGTACGGCACGTGGTCTCTGTGTGACGATACTGACCGATCGCGACATCGCTTCCTAAGTTCTAAGTTCAACGTATCAACTATCAAGGCCGCAATGATACCGCGCTGAGTGTGCGCGAGTGAACGGAATTAAATCCATTTGCAAAGGTCATAAGGATTATAATTTCTCGCCACGGTACCCTAGCACATTTCGTTTTACTTGGTAGATAGATTACTTATTAAAATTAAATACTAGAAGCACCTCGCGGTTTCACCCGCGTTACTTACTATCCCGCGGGAACCATTAATTTTTACGGGATAAAAGGTAGCCTATGTCACGGTGTCACCCGGGGATAGCATAGCTTCACAACAGTGAAATAATTATATTCAAATCGGTTCAGTAGTTTCGGAGCCTATTAATTACAACCAAACAAACAAAGTTTTCCTCTTTACAATATTAGTGTAGATGGTGATACTTTTTATAGAAAAAGATAATGAGCTAGTTTCAGATAGAGCAGTGAATAAATAGAAGTTGTAAAGAATACATATTATTATTTAAAATTATGTAAATATCATTATCCGAAGGCCGTCTCTAATCGCCCATAATTAGTATAACCTTTTATATAATAATATCTCAACGGTTCATGGCGGGTTCGATTCTCGGGATATTTATAGTCCAGTTGAAACAGGTATATTTGATGTTATTCAGTGATCTAGTATGGATCGCTCACTGTACTACCTTCTGTTTAGCTTTTCTACTTGTCTATAGTTTGTTCCTTATTTGGTATGCAATAAAGGTTACTATTCTGTAGGTATTTCTAATGTCGTAATCTTTTCCTTTTTTCAGTGGTTGCGTGTTCTCAATATTTTTCCCGGTGTTCATCCTGAGTGGCAACGAAGCCACGCCAGTCGTAGGAAGGTACGTTAATGTTTGACTATGCCACGCCTGCGCAAATACAAAATGATGTACCTAGATCTCTGCAAAAGAGCATTGTAACTTAATTGTCGACCTTAATTAATCATGTTCAGTTAGATAGTACTATTACTTATTCTGTGCTCATGGCTACCTACCACCCTCTATCGCCTACCCCTATCAGGGTGTTCCGGTAACGGGCCTTGAAACCATAAGGGAAATAGTGCTGAAATGCTAGCCAATAAAGTAGATATTAGGTTGATAAACTCGCGGGCGATTTAGCGGATAATATCTGTGTTAGTAAATTTATGTTCGCAATCTTACACAGTACAGGATGGACCTGGAAACTCCATACAAACAGCTGAATCGGACAAAAGACAAGCGAAACTCTGTGCGAAGCAAATAACGTCGTCCGCGTTGATACTGCTTCGGTACTCAATAGGTCACCCGACACGCTCAAAATGTCATACATCCCGATCGCACTTTAATTTAAAAATAGCGAGTGTCCCTTCTTCTAGGGTATTAATAGGTGTTCTATGACACTGCTGCAATAATAAAATTACCACTAAATATCTCCTTTCCAGTGAATATCCCCTGCGGCTATTCTCGCCCGTGGTCGCGATTTCCAACGGCATGTTCCGTTTCGCGCGGCAAGGCGCCGAGGCGGTGACGCAGCGGGCGAGGTGATGCCGGCCTCCGTACTTAACTGTGGGATCGTATGCGGCTATAGAAGAAACATTTGATACAAGCAAACGGCGTTAGACGCTTTTAACAGCTCAATTGAATCGACAGGCGAATACTCCCTGGAGTGCCCTCGACAATAATCTGAATAGGTACACAATTTAACAGTCAATTTGTGGTCACTTTTCTACTTTGTGGAAGCGAAAGGGGTGGCGGTAAATTTAGAGCTGTAAAATTGAGTTTTACGATTGCCAGGATTGGCTTGATTGGCATTTGGCTAGGTTTATATACAAGACAAAACTGATATAACATACCAATATTAACTAGCTAAAAACGGACAAAGACGGTGTCTTCTCGTGACCACGATCGATGTTACACGACCGAAACGTCGAGATAATACTGTCAAAATTATATATTTAGTGTGCGCGAATTAGATCCGTTTTTAGCTGGTTAATATGTTTTCTGTAAATAGTAAAATTCTAAATATTTTGAGATACACCCTCTAGAGAACTAATAGGATGTAACAGTGATGGTAAAAGTAGAATTGTTCACATCAAAATTGTCTTTGAAGATGTTAAAAGCTTACAAATAAGTTTATGCAAAATTAGACGATGACAGTTATTAAATTTTTCGGCTATAGCTGAAGTTAAAAATGCAATAAAAGTGTTAGCTAAACAAAGGACTTTTGGCAGGATTTTGGACGAGGACAGCGAATATTATTTTTTGTTTTTTTTTATTATCAATATTTTTTTCATATAATTTGTATTTTACCGGAATGGTATCACAAGTTAGTCATAAAAAGGTCATATTATATTATCTAACACAAAATATAATCATAACAAAACGTATATAAAGATAGTTGCAAAAGAGTTCTTGTTTGTCGACAAGTGGTGCAAAAAATTCTTAAAACTTATCTTAGATTTCTAGATTCCACTAAGCTACATACAAGGGTCCCATATTACTGTACGTTTTCCTAAACTAGTTTAAAGCCGCGAATGCGAAGCCACGACCACAGATTGAAGAATACTGTTGTATGCCACAACTTTCCCAAGAAATGATTTCCCTATTGAATGTGCAGTTGCAGTCGTAAGGAACTTTGTCAAATATGGAGCCGAGACAAAAAATTATGATACGAGTTGTGATGGTGATATTTATTTTGTAATATTGTGATGTTCCTATGTCGCTTATATCACAGATAAAATTTTAATATGTACTATCTGCCCCGGTAAACAATGGCAAAGCCACGGGGCAGTTGGCATTTTATAATCTACTGGGGTTTTAGGAATGAGTAAACAAATCTATGATAGTTATTTAAAATATTTCGTTTTAATGTAAATGGTGCATGGTCTTAATTATGTGATTATATTGTGAACACGGCTGCTTTATCCCCACAAATGTATCTGGTAACTTTTTAAAATAAACACAAATCTATAAATATCTCACCGTGTCGCGGTGAATGTTGTTTTATAGATGTTAGTAATTATGTACTTGAGTGTTAACCGTTTTCCTGCGACTAGATACAAATGAAGAATTTCTAGATTTGTGTCTGAACATGCAGCTAGATCTCATATTATCGCCCTTTATTTATAAATCTAAAATATTGTATAATGTACAGAAAATTAACTTCTTTTGAAATGTAAAAGAAGTTTATAAAGGTGGTTTTACGTTGAAAGTGTTTCACTCGCCACCATTTGATAGGTGTTACCAGTATCTAATTTTCTGGTGGTAAATGTGAAAGTTACCAGTTTATTGGTTGTGATAAATATCACAATTTATTGATACTTGGCAGTGTAGCTTTATCAGCGCAAGCTAATGATTTTCTCTAATTAAATTCAGATTTTAGTAACTATAGCTTAATTGTAAGCTGTTTAGTCATAACTGCTATCTTTCTTGTGTAGAAATATTTTATTGTGATTGATTTTTTTACATGACATATTAAACGGACTGACTGATTTATGGTGACTTTATTACATGAGTAGCACTGTTCCTTCCGTTATAGTGAACAATTTGTAGACATTTGGTAGAATTATATATAGTTTAGGTATTATCAGTATTAGTCGATTAACAGCCGAAATTAATATTGTATCTCCTATCCAAGATTGAAATCGATCTTGGATTGCTGCCTATCGTTCGATCGATTTCCAATCTGCCTGCCTTTATAAAACTACACACGGATCGGTTATTGGCACGATTTACCCTAAAAATGGATTGTGATATCAATCCCAGATAGCAAAATTTGGATTGGATTGATTATTAATTTCAGCCGTAAATCTATAAAGTAGAATGGGTTTTCAAAATTTTTAAGGGAAAAAATCGCGGATTAAATAGTTGAGCGCAGACAGTAACGATGCTGCGTATTCAGTAAGTTGTTATGCTAAATTGGAGTTCATGATTCATAAGGTTTAGTTTAAAAAAAGAAATTGCGATCGAACAGTCATATATTTTAAAATTTAACAGCAGATTTTTGATGCATAATATTTATCCATTCAATAGTATTACATACACAACGCAATTATATTATAAACTTGTTACGAATTATTTTAATATGATTTTAATATGACACATAAACATGCACATTTATTTAAAGTTGGTTACAGGTAACATACATTGATTTGTTCGCAGCATAATCATATTATATTTATGTTATTGACCAAGTGATTAATTGGACAATATGCATAATGTCCGAGCTATAAGTTATTACTTGGTCCATATCATTATATAAGTACACACCTACATAATCGTCACACATGACATAGTCAGTAGTCAAGACTCGTAGGTATTGATAAATCACGATAACCTGTCAGGAGCAACTCCTAAAAAAGAAATGCTATTAAAACGTTTTTTCACTAATTGCCGAGTCATGTTATCGCGATTCATAATATGTATTCCATCAGTGAGATATTCCAATATAAACTAAGACAAAAAACAGGTACCAATAAACGATAATTTCATTTGTCAATTCAGCAGTTGTATAATCCCGCTAAGAACAATACTCGTGCGCATAAGCTTGCCAACTGCACTGATATAAAACCATTAAAATCAGGTACATACAATATTATCCTAATAAATTACAAAATCATTAAAAATATATATAAATAATAATAATAATTCAGCCTGTAACTGTCCCACTGCTGGGCAAAGGCCTCCCCTCACTATCGTGAGGAGGGTTAGGCCATAATCCACCACGGGGGCCTAGTCCGGGTTGGTGGATAACATGCCTCCGAAATAATTCTCGGGCATGTTGGTTTCCTCACGATGTTTTTCCTTCACCGAAAAGCGAGTGATAATTACGTACATATGTTTTAACGAGAAACACATTGGTACGTGCCCGCACTGGGATTTGAACTCGCCACCTCCGTTTTCGAAGGCGGACGTTCGCCCACTAGGCTACCACCGCTTCATTTAAAAATAACTACAGTTAAAATTAAAATATAAATAAAGCAGAAAAAAGCAATCAGCTGTTCTGTCACCAAGATATTATTTGTCTGGGAGGAATAAAAACAAAATCTTCCATTGTTTAATAATAGTCACAGTAAAGCTTTGTCAGAATTATAAAAAAAAACTAATTACGAATACGAATTCCACCAAAGACTGTTCAGCAATGATCAGCAATCACGTCTAAATACTACATGAGATCTATGACACGATTTGGTTTACATAAACATTAAACTAACATCGATTGTTCTACTTAAAAATAAAGATGGACGTTGAAAAAAGGCAGTGTTACTAGTAACAACGGAATGTAGGCGTCCCAAAATATATAAATATTCTACACTCATTCCAAATATATATTTCTACGTGAGTTAATTGTGGAAAATTGACTTATCACAGCAAAGTTCAAATAAATACTCTTTGGAAAGTTGGTAGGACCCTTTCAATTTATGTGGACGTTAAATTATTCTACTATATTTTGTGGCAAGTATACATCATCTGCATTAATTGATATAGCTATATCTATTAGTACTTATAAAATATTATATCTTACAATATTAATTGTCAAGTTTCACTTTGTCTTCGACTTGTCTTTTAAAATTATCCCTGTTACGTTGGCTATCTAGTATGTATGTTAACTTTGACGAAACATTCATTTAGCACGACGCATTACAAAATAGCAGCAGTTCTAGAAGCATAACTCAAACTTTCTATAAGTAAGGATAATAATAGGGCGAATTCTCACAATTAGAAACTTTTTCAAGTGCAGTTAAATTGAAAAAACAAAACATTGTGTTCACATCTCATGCTCTAAAGTGTCATATCAGCTAGCTCAGTTTAGCGAGCCTAAACGAGGTTGTTAGGCCCTAGGGAGTGAAAGTATTTTTTTATTTATTTGTACTCGCCATTATCAACAGGTTTTACTGAGTACCTACTTACGTTTTAACTATTACTGGGGTTCAAAAATTAGCTTCAGTTTTACTATGAATACTTTACCAGTAAAGTTAAGTACATGGGTGCTATTCTATTCTAGTGAAGTAACGATTTAACCTTCTTGCCCTATTCCACTTTTAGCCACGACTTGAGCGTAGATCTCACTACAGATCTATAGAAATTGACACTTAAATCTGTAGTTGAGATCCAAATGGAGCGATCGTTCTAGTATACGGGCCCAATGCCCGGTTTCAGACCCCTAATTTGACCAACTGATAAATGCACTTATCAGTTGGTCAAATTAGGGGTCTGAAACGTCTTTGTCATTTGTTTAGTGCCAGATAGAGACAACTAGACTTTATCTGTTGGCCAAAGTTAACTAGGGATTCAGAAACGGCGTTAGACATTATTGCGTTTGCTTAGGACTAAATATAATGTAAAAAAAATCCGTCAATCACTAAACAAAGTCCACAGTATAAACAAAGTAAACAAACACACAGTCAAAGTTAACAATTACAGAAACCCTAATAACGTGGTCAATGTTATGAGATTTACTTTCTTGTGATATGCCACTTTTACATCTTCCTGCGAAAGTACATTTCTTATTTCTTAATACATAATCTCATGTTGTTTCTCCGACCGCCATAGTCACAATAATAATTACCGGTAGTATTGGTGGCCTTTATGGTCACAATACCAATCAGATCCCTGTAGTAACGTCACAGTAGACATAGACTTGAGCGTTCACTTGTATGAGGTATCCGCGCCAATAAAGGAATGATATGAAATGCATGCCCAACGCAAAACAATATAACAGCTTTTCATATGCTGAGGCAAACTAGGTTTCTTTATTGACACGGTTCTTAACAGAAAATCGATACATATTAACACGTGTCGCTAGAAGAATAGATCTAATTTAGAAGGTTACATGGTTTTTGCCGCACTCTCTCTCCAAATTTAACACTGACACCTGCTTTCAAGACGGTCAAGATCCGTCGCGCGTACAGTAGTAAGCCTTCAGTCGAACCTAACATCCAAGGTCACGCTCGCAATATTGTAACAAGTGAATACATTTTTACCGGATTCTTTGAATTGTCGTTTATAGTACGCGCACTAGAAGCATGCCCACGGCTGCACCTACGGTCAGACCGACACTCAGCATAGTCGCGATTATGGATGATGCTTTCTCGCGCTCGTGTAGTTCCACTTCCCTGAAACAATTGTAATTTTTAATAAGTTATAATTATAAAGGAAATAATACAACACATCACTGTCTTATACACAGACGTAGGCGTATTCTACTCATTACTCACTAACTCCACCGAGGCCGTCAAATGTTTGTTGATACCTACATAAAGTAAGGATTTGAAATCATAATTATGTGTAAAGTACACTTTGCAAAATGTGCACTCGCATTTGTAAGAGTATTTTACAGCACAATTATTAATTAGGTTATCGCGTAATCGGGTATCAAATATGTTAACATGACCCATCGCCGAAGATAACGCAATAGAGTATAGACGTAACACTGCACAAATAGTGGAAATGAACTAACAAAGATAACCTTTACTGTGCTAAATTACACAAAGGACTCATTGCTTCAGGGCTCTGTAACTACCTACATATAGTTTCAACTTACTAATACACAGACAGCCACAGTTGATGATAAAGGTAATTTGGTGCCGAAACCAGGATAACAAAACCGTCAAAGAACCCCAAGATTATATTTAACTAGCAGACACGGCCACGCCTTGCTGTGGCGACTATAAATTGAGATGTAAGCTATCCTATCTTCCAAGTTAAATCAAACTGTACACGGTGTGCAAATTTGATTAAAATCGGTCAAGTAGCTTAGGAGTCCATCGCGGACAAACAACGTGACGCGTAATTTATGATTGTTAAGTGCACGTGTACCTAGTAGCGTTGACCATGACGATGTTGGTGAGGTAGCCGTTGCTGTACGCGAACAGGATCATGATGATGATGTACTCCCAGTCCCAGGGGAACAGCACGGGCAGGTGCCGCCGCGGCTGCGCGTTGCACAGCATCAGCATCGGGACGCCGATCACGCGGAGCAGACTGGCGCCGGCTATCACCCATTGGTTGTTTGGCTGAAAGTGTTTACATTTCTCTTAGTTGTATCTTAATAATAATAAAACTTTATTTCAGATACCACAGATCCATATTAGAGTAACATCATTTAAGTGTAGGTAGTTAAACACAGACACAAAAATAATAACACCATCCAAATAACAATATTAAATGATATCTTAGGACTAGGACCCTACGATTCCTAACCTAAGTATTACGTTATCTTGTAGTAGTAGTTAGTTATACATCCACACCATACAGAAAACATAATGCTGTTATTACAGAAAACATGATACTGATACTATCAGTAGAAACTTGTAGTATTTTTCCATAAAATATATTGAACCGATATGTGTGATGCAAGTGATTCTAAAACTATTTTCACTAGTTCGTGAGGCTATAGATAAAAAACAGCACCTAGCTTATTTTATTTCAGTTAATGAATTACAATGTAAATAGTAAGAAAATGACCTTGTAACATTTCCTATGGCGATAGACTTGTTTTCATTACAACTACATACGCTTACATAATTAATGGCAGCAGATAAGATACATACATACTATGAAACCACGTGTTTTTATATTAAAGGGCTCACTCACACGTGTGGAAACGACCCATACATTAAAATAATAATATATGGTTGTCATGCCGTATAACGGCCGAAATTAATAATCAATCCAATCCAAATTTTGCTATCTGGGATTGATATCACAATCCAGTTTTAACTTCAAACGTGCCAATAACCGATCCGTGGATGGTTTATAAAGGCACGCAGATTGGAAATCGATCGAACGATAGGCAGCAATCCAACATCGATTTCAATCTTGGATAGGAGATACAATATTAATTTCGGCTGTAAGTGATGAGCCGATTGCGATTGGGATAGCGCGGCCTCGATTCCCGGCAAGGTCAATATTTGTGTGTACCACAACTATCACATGTATAAAATATGTATAAAACTGGGTGTGTGTGGGACCAAGTCCCATAGGTACAATGTTTTACTATTTATGGGACAGGAGTTATGTGTGTGAACGTGATTTCGGATAGTAAACGATTTATTTATTTATTTTATTTATTTATTTCTTTATTTATCACCAACATAATGTGCACCTTACCATTAAAAATGTACAGACATGCAGAATTTGAAATGTATTTTACGGCCATAAGTCTGCTGTCTCAGATGCTCGCGTCTCTCTCTCTCTCTCTCTCTCTCTCTCTGTCCTAGCGGCCAAGATCCGGCGCTTATACTGTATTGAACTACCCTAATACAGACTTACTTACAATATACCTCAACATATATTATAAATGATCAAACGAACTTCCACGATGTGAAGTTCGATCATTATTATATGAGTCGCTTCATTCGAAGATATGATTTGATTACCAGGTAGTCCCTCTACTTACTAGGCAACATCGCACGATTTTTAAAGACTTAAAACGACTAGACTGTATTTCCGGTTTACCCTTCCCTAGTTCGCCATCTTGTCGTTTACTCATTTTTTAGAGTTCTTTGAGCAAAACTTTCATAATTATAGGGAACGTCAGTAGTTTCTACAATGATGTCAGGGAGGGAGGGTGATCATATCTTCGAATGAAGCGACTCATATAATAATGATCGAACTTCACATCGTGGAAGTTCGTTTGATCATTTATTATATTTCCTCGCTTCATTCTTCAGATATGATTTGATTACCAGGTAGATGTTAAGAGAGGAAAGTTTTGGATTTAAATAAGAGAAAAATTATTAGGTAGGTACTTCTGTAATTAGCTTAATTTTACTTTTAACTTCTAATCAATTAATTATGTTTCATCGAATACAATGTTATGAATTAACTTATCAATTATAATCGGTTTATAGTATTGTGATTCTCTCTGATAAGGCAAACGGACTGAGCAAATTCGCCTTCGCTGAGGATAGTTCTGTTGTAGAAACGAGCGAATGAATTGGAGGAACTGGTCCAGCCAGCCGTCTTGCGGATATTTTCTATGCTGACGCCAGCGGCACTGGCGGCAGACGTTGATGCGTGCCGTGTGCTATGTGCACCGAAAACCCCTATGTCAACACCGCTCTCTGACAGGACCTGCTTAATTCATCTACTGATGGACTGGGTTGTGGCGGCTTTGTGTGGCCGTTTGTATGTTAATAAGAGGTTATTCGTACTCTCTGGCCTTATATTTTTAGTTCTAGAAATATAGTCTGAGAGAACCATTGCTGGGCAGATACTTGAATTCTCCCTGAAGTACGGCAGAAATAATACGGGTTGATCTCAACCGGGAGCACATGTCTTTATGATATTAGTAATGTTAATTTTTATGCCGGTGTCTGAAAAGGCAATATTTTCTAATTTGATGAGCGAAAGCGTCTGTACCCTGTGGGCGGTACAAATTGCTAATAAAATAACTAGTTTTTTGGTGATCTTTTCGAGCGGCAGTTCATTATTAGGGAACCACGTTGAAACTTGGTTTAAGACCAACTGAGGATCCCAAGTGTTGGAGTACCTCGGTTTAGTGGGTTTCAGTTTGTACGCGCCCTTAAGGAGCCGCTTTACTCACTCGTCTGAGCCGATGTTATTACCTACAAAGGCTGACAATGCGGAACGGTGAGAATTTAAACTGCCATATGCACAACCGTTGTTAAATTGTGCTGTTAGAAAGGTAAGTATAGATGTCTTCGGTGGTTCGAATACATCGACGCTCTTATCTATACAGAATTGCCACCAAAGCTTCAGTGAAGTATTATACTGCTTTATGGTGCTGTCAGAAAACGATGCCAGCATTAGGTTAATTGTTTCGCCGCATGCGCCACGTCGTGCAAACGACTGCCGCAGAGCCTCGCGACACCCAGGGTAAGGTTCTTGTGCAAGGGATGATGATCCCTGAAATGAGATTGTAAAAGATATTTTTCGGGATTTAAATATAAAACATCTGAAACCTTTAACGTCTGCAATAATGGGAACCATGGTTGCGAAGGCCAGTGGGGATACACTAATATACCGTTAGCGTTATCATCAATTATTTTCCGAAGACACTTCAATACCAAGGAAAATGGCGGAAAAGCATAAAAATAATTCGACTTCCAGTTTAAAGTAAATGCGTCTACGGCAACTGCGTCAGGGTCTGGTTTACAAGAAATGAATCGCATACATTTAGCGTTATCTCGTGATGCGAATAAGTCGATTTCTGGGTGGCCGAAGTATTGCACGACATTATGGAATGCACCCTCAGAAAGAGACCACTCAGTATCCGCATTTACGACTCTCGAGGCGGCGTCTGCGCGGTTGTGTTTGGTATTAACGTACGATGCAAATATCCAAAGGCCGCGCTGCTCGCACCATTGCCACAATGTCCTGGATAAGTCGTTTAGATGCGGGTATTGTATTCCGCCCATACGATTCACATAACTGATGGCAGTTGTGTTATCAATGCGAAGTAATATTGCACAGTTAGTTAACTCGCTAGCGAACGACTTTAAACCTAGAAAAGCTGCCAATAATTCTAAATAATTAATGTGTCTTGTCTTTTCTGTGTCTTTCCATTTGCCATGCATCCTGTTATTTCCATGAACTGCGCCCCAGCCGGTTATGGAGGCGTCAGTATAGATCTCATGCTCAAAATTGGGTTGTCTCATAAAATTGGATGTAGTGTCAATATTAGACGACCACCAGAGTAAATCCTGTAATATAACTCTAGGTAGATTAAATCTTATTTCGTAATTGTCGTTATTTTTGAGCAAGGCAAGGTATTTTTGTCGCTCTAAAGTTTTAGTGTATAACCATCCGTATTTAGCTGCGGGGCAACTGGAAACCAACACGCCAATAAGTTGGGAAAATTCGCGGATACTACATGTAGATCTAGTATATTTGGTAACCAACGTTGCAATTTTACTTCGCTTGTCCGAGGGAAGACATAGGCTTAGATTTTTCGTATCGAAGACAAACCCAACTTGCAAGTTTGACGCGGCGATAGATTGCTTTTATCGTAATTGACCACGAAACCTAGGCAATGAAGTAGTTTTAACGTTTCATTAACGTTCTCAATGCATTGTAGATATGTATCGCCTATGCATAAAATATCATCTAAGTAATAAACAGACTTATAGCCGCGATATCTTAGATGAGCCATGACTTCTTTCATTACCTTCGTGAAAACTCGTGGAGCGACGGATAAACCGAACGGCATGCCATTAAACTCATATGTTAATGTTTCGGTCGTGTTAGGAGGCCGAAACTGAAATCGCAAGTACTTACAGAGAAGAACTCCGGATAGATAAAAGAAAGTAAGCATCTTTTAGGTCAATGGTAGCTAGGTAACCATCACGTGGAATTAATTTGCATGCTGTTCGGTAATCCTCCATTTTAAAATGATCGGTAGGAATAAACCTATTTAAGAGTTTCAAGTTTAGTATGAAACGCTTGTCACCGTTAGGTTTTGGTGTGAGAAATATTGTTGATATAAACTGGTCTTCTGTAGCTTTACACTCTGAAATAGCTCCTATTTTCTTTAACTCATTAATAGACTTTAACATAAGTAGTTTTTCAGAATCTGAAAAACTATTACTAGGTCTAAAAGACTGACGTGCAAACGTTCGCAAGGGTATAGTATAACCATTCCTAATCCAGTCGAGTACAACAACGTTGTTTGTTATTTTTAACCAACAATTGTAAAAATGGGTAAGTCTACCCGCGTGAACCTGCGCTAGTGGTGACTCGGAGCCGAGGCACGGGGCTTCTCCTGGGATGCCGCTCGGGGCTGCGCCGCCGGGGCTGCGTACTGGCGGCGCGCTGCTTGTGGTGCTGGCTTCCTGTAGCCTGCATGGTAGGTTCCCCGCCCCCCCCCCTGTACGCCGGGTAACGAGGAGGCGCTGTCCAGTTTCCCTGGAAGGACGTAGGACGAGCTGCGGGCTGGGGGGCTGCAGGCCTTTGTGGTTTCACTGGTTTCTTAATCAGAAGGCTCTGTTTTTCTATGACCTTTGCGGTCTTTATCTTCTCTGATAAGGATGAGCCGAACAAATATGTTTCGTCTCTGTCGGAATCGTGCACCATTTGGTGAAAATTCCTGTCAAGGCTGGGCGTGATGAGTCTTATACGATTTTGCGTAGCGGAATAGTGTGAATCACATAGTAATCTACAGCCGTTACTTAGATGTTTCATGGCCTGAACCTTATCGTCGCTCTTTAAGAGTATATCGATGCCTCTATTGACGGCGGTAATTCCCGACCCGAGCTGTTGTTGAGCGGCGGAGAGGGTCTTGTCGCGATTACGCACCATGACTGGTACCGCAGCAGATATTTCTGCGTTCAGTTTTGGCGCTTGAAGAAGTCGGCAATTGTCCGGTATCAGATAATCCTTGATCATCTTGTCTTTACCGTCTTTGGCCATTCCTTTTTTTAAAGGGGGGGCCCATAATTTTGATAAATTATTGTGTACCTTATCGCCGTATTCAGGGGTTTCAGACGTGGATTCGCCAAGAGCAGACAGTAGTTCAGGGTCTAAATCCGGATCCGCGCTTGTCGTGGCCGTATCCTGAAGGCTGGTTCCAGCCTCATCTTCAATTTGGCACGGGATACCCATAATAGCCTCGTGCCCTGCGTCTAGTGTGATGTCCGGCGCTGGTTCCGGGGTCGCGACATTGCTATTATTTACGACCAGTTCAGGATCTTCGTTACCTATAATTACAATTTTGCAATTAAGGTTGTGAAGAAAAAATATATTTGAGGGTAGTTAAAGAAAAAAGAAATCGGAAAACGATTAAACGAATGTTTAGTTTTCGATTGAACTTGCGCAGAGACTGTACATCTATTTTAGATAGCACATTTTATCTGCTGTTGTCATCGTTGAAGACTCGCAGTCAACCCCGATGCAAAATTGGTCGTTATGCTATTTTTATAGTCTATTGGAAAATGTCAATGTTATTGACTCTCGGTCAATCCCAACGCATACCAAATAGATTTCTTAGGTTTATGAATAATCACAGCTATGCGACCAGTATATAAGCATAGTATTGTTTATTTTGTTACGTACCTTCATCATCCGATGATGATTGCAATGGAGATATGATTCTTCGTCGTCGTTCACTTTGTTCAAGTTTCCTTATTTTATATTTTAATCGTACTATTTTAGATTCTGCACTTCTTTTCGGCATGGTGAAATGCGCGTGCGATCTTTACCGAGCACGAAAGAGGAATGAGTAAACGACAAGATGGCGAACTAGGGAAGGGTAAACCGGAAATACAGTCTAGTCGTTTTAAGTCTTTAAAAATCGTGCGATGTTGCCTAGTAAGTAGAGGGACTACCTGGTAATCAAATCATATCTGAAGAATGAAGCGAGGAAATATAATTATAATTGTACTCACTCGTAATAAGAAGCCAGCAGAGAGACGTCCGGCATAATCGCCGCAGTTGAAGATGAGATAGTTCACAACCGGCACGAAGAATATATCTGGAACAATAGAGAATTGGGTACAGTTTCTCAAGTGTGCAAAGATGAGTAAAGATAAAATAATTCTTGCACACTCCAAGACATTAAAAGAGAGAGACAAGTAACTTTACTACGGCTTATTGCAATACAGAGATATTTTGTAGACAGTGGATTCTCACATTGTAACTTTCTCGCAATAAAGAAACAGTATCATCTTCATAGATTATGATTTCTATCTAGCGAGTTCGTGTCTAACTATCTAGGGAATACTATATATACAGGGATACTTGTGGCACAGATCACTAAATAGTTAGTACCTTGTGGTGCCCACAATCAGTTGCCCTGGGGGCTTATTACCATGACATCTTATTGCTATCCAATTGAGGACCTAAACAGAATTGTTTCACTTTAAGTAATAGTAATACATGGCTTTCGCTATCATTTAGGCAGACGTCAATCCCTTTAGATTTAAAATCAACCTAAATAAGTAATAAGCGCTAAGATGCCAGAACAAGACGTCATGGTACGAATAAGTAGTAAAACCATTCAATTGGATCGGAATAAGACGTCAAAGTAAGCCCTCTGTGCGAGAATCGAACCCGCACCACACGTAATGCAACTATACCCACAGAAGCTCCGTTCAGATTCTCAACAACGTATATTGTATACATCATGCAACAAAATACAAGAAAAGCTGTAGTTCGCGGTTAGTCCAAATAGATGGAGAATGATGTCATGTGATACAAATAATTTAATAATAGATCTTACTAAAATCATTCTAGTCTCCATAAATAGGTAGATATGGTATAGATATTCCTACAACTTTGAATTGATCGCCGACGAACTACAAAAACTCGATAGCAATGTGTTTTTTGTAAGTTGACTGTCTCAGTATGAAATGACGACGAGGTCGAATTGGAAAATATTATAAAACAACATATTTAGGTTTTAGGTACCTGCTTTATTTAGGGATGCAAAATAAAAATAATAATCATATGGGTGAACCAGTTCATGCCATAATACCTGTCTGAAACTGGCACCGAAATATCAGTGAAGTATTGTCAATAAAAACACTAAAAATGATCGTGAAGGAGTTCGGACTTGAAAATTGCAACGACTTTATAATGACTAGCAATAACCCATGCTAATGTTACAAAATGCCCAAGGATGTTTGTTTGTTAGTTTGTTTGTTTGTTGCGTGTTCAAGGCTACACCGCTGCACCATGTTTTGAATTGAGGTGTATACTAGTACCCAACTTATAAGGCGCGTCGTGAATCTTCGTTCGCGCAGAAAAGAAAGTATGGTCCGAAGATTAACGAAAGAATGCTTAAAACTTACAATCAACCTAAGATCACTATTATAAGGTTCATAATACACTGCAAGCCATGCGGTAAGCCATATCAGTTGGGTAATACTGTACCTACCTATGTCTGATTTCAAAATCCCTACTTAACTTTCACCAACCGATAAGTCTATCGTTGTCTCTATCTATCACGAAACAAACGATAAAGACAGCAATCCACTTATCGGCTGGTCAAACTTAACTAGAGGTTCTGAAACCGGGCATTATACATTAACTTTTATATTTTATACTGTTTTTGAACTATATTATGTTGTCTTCGATAACCAATTGTACAAGGAAGATGTGTTTGATTCCACAGAAGAAGTCCACAGCATTTTTTATAATTGTATTATATACTTAGATAGATTGGGCATAGGTTACTTTTTATCATGACAATATTGTGTAGCCTGCGCTGACGAAGTCGCAGGCAAGAGCTAGTTGTGATATAAATATAAATAAATCGTCGTCACCATACAAGTATTACTTTTAATATGATGACGAATAAAACTATCAGAAATAATATACCTACATCTAAAACTTGTCTTGTTTTTTATCCGGTTTAACGAATTTTTGCATAACTTGGGCGATTTTAGTGACCATTATACTCGTAGTTATAGCAGTAACCGATGACTCAGAAACGAATCGATCATATATTTATGGTAGAGATAATAATATAATTATAGTGTGACATTGCAATAAGTCCCAGAATATGTAATATTCCAAGATAAAGTGTTTATGCAGCTGCTCGATTCAGTGGAAAATGAATTCCAAAGTAATTTGGGTATTCTATAATGTGTTATCTTTTATAAGAAAATATTGCTGTCTTTGTCATTCGTTCAGTGCCAGACAAGGCAACAATATTTTAAAATCCTCATACTACTAGTATTAAAGAAAGCGAATGTAACTTTGACTATTTGTCCCCTTTACATGGCTAAACGGATCTTGATAAAATTTGTAACGGAGATAGTATAAACTCTGGAGAAGAACACAGGATATTTTTTATTGTGATAAATACTGTAGTCGACGCGGACAAACTCTTTAGGACAAACTTTGTAGATGTAGCAATGAAGTTGGTAAACTCCATTGAAAAATTCCCTAACACATAAGATGTATTACATACGGATCAAACTAATAAAATCATATAAAAAATACTCACTGTTCCAATCAGTCCCTTTAGTGATAGGATGAGATTCAACCAGCACAGTCACAGCCGGATACACCGCCATGCTGATAGCGAACACGGCGAAAATGCTGAACGCATAAACCCAGATCTTGTTCATGATTGCCAGCATCGACACGTCCCTGTGTCGGTTCGTCGCTATACCCCCGGTCCCTTTCAATATGTGGTAGGTGAAGAAGTCGATCTTGTACAGCATGATGAAGGAGATCAGCGAACTGATCACCATCACGTCGGCTATGATGAAGTAGATCAAGGCGCTGTGCTGAGGCGATATCTTGAAGGCGAGCGATATGATCTGAGCGATGGCCGCGATGATGCCGCCCAGGGATTGGCCGCTGATGACAGCCGCCATGTATTCTTTGGAGAATCGGCTCGCGATACCCACTAGGCCGCCTATGAAAATAGCGCTGGCCGCTGTAAGACACATGTTGTATTACAGTTAAGGCATAATAAATAGACAAATAATTAACAACAATCCTGACGGGCGATGGCAAATAAATCGGTATGGTATAGTATGAGTTTTTGTAGTTAGAATTGTAACTTTCGCGTTTGCGTATATTAATGAAGTTTCTATGAAAACTTGAACAGCGCCCCTACCGGCGTTTATGAACGAAAAATCTTCATACGAAGAGCTACTTGACGCGTTCAATGTCGAGCTGGTAAAAACTCATACTCAGGGCACTGTTCTGGTCCAGTTTTTCCCCTGAGCCCTTAGTTATCACTGCAAACTGTTCAGTATCACTTTGATTTGGATTTTATTAGGTCTCTTTTACACGCTATCCGCCGATTACAGCGTCACGCCGTACACCGCGTCACGATGATTACTATAGAAATGAACTGCGTGCCTAGTGTGAGTTTTTACGTCTTCGTACAAATCTCACGTTAGCGCGTACTATGTCGAGCGCGTTAACTTGCGGCACTCGGCACTGTTGTGGTCTCTTTTAGACGCTGATGTCGGCGTCATAGGTCGGCGTACATTTCTATAGTACACCGTGACGCTGCGTAGGTACGGCCCGACGCTGTAAGCGGCTGATTACGTTTATAGTAGGTACATATTATATAGGAGACCGCAGCCTTAGTATCAAAATAAAACATACACGTCGTAAAGTCGTCAAGAAAAATTAATCAAATCAATTTCTAACATAAATGCAATCTGCATCTAAACACAAATATTTGATCTGAATGATTTAGGTACTTGTTTATCGAGGCTGTAGGTTAATGAATGACGCGATGCCCTTTGGAGTCTACATAATAATGTGATTTGATATGCATCTTTCTATTCTATGTGCATGTAGTTAGAACTCCGTTTTGAAAATTGGCCGTCTCTTTATAGGCTCTTTAGCAACATACCAGTCCACTGTTGTACCTTTGGAAGCTGAAGCCAGGGTTAAGACGAAACTTAAATACAACACACTCCAACCAACCAAGTCTTCTAGTTTCGATATAATCCTTGACGACTCCATAAATAATTTTAATTATGTTTATTACTAAACCACCATGTATAAAAAACCATCAATATCTGTGAATTTGGCAGCAATCATCTTGATTACTCTCTCTCTACTCATATTAAAGAAGGGATTAATCAGCTAGTAATGAGTCACTTACCAGTCATAATGACCACCATGACCATAGTGACAATGAAAAAGCCATTCTGCCATTCATCAGTGTTGACCTGCACCAGTGTGGTGGTCACGAGGAACGCCAACGTGACCACTATTAGTGACCCTTGCAGACGGCTCTTCAGCGATACCCTGAAATGTGTTTATTATAAATAAATCTTGTATTAATGAGCAGGCTTCTTATCCGCAACTAGGTCGAATTGTCGGCCCTTTTTGTGGGATTAAAAGGTTGTTTAAACTGAAACTATGTATTTGACTTGAATTGTTACATATCGAGAAAGAGAGAAAAAAAAAAAATGGGGAAAAAGAGAAAATGACAAAAAAAGGAGTTGTTATCCATATCTTTAGGGACTGACATAGTCGTAGGACGACTCAAAGCCCCCAATAAAAAAAATATATTATAGAAAAAAAACAAAAACCATAATTCTTGACACATAAAGCTGCGGTTTCACCTTTGGAACCAGACACTACATTTCCCAGGAGATAACTTAGCCTACAGCATACATAATGGGATAAGAAATAAACAGGGATAATGTATCAGATCTTTTAATGTGTCAGAAGTTTTAGAATCAGACCCGACCAGACTTTCTTGACTTTAGCAACAAATCTACAAACTCTACCGTTTTATAATATTTTAGAAGAGTAGAAAGTGTAAATAAAAGATGCAAGAATATTAAAGTACCTATAGAGTAAAGTCAACTCTGTAATAGATATTAATTTATTCTATGACTCCAAGTGACTACAATAATATGGAACACATCAGGCCAACTAGCAAAATCTGATGGGATTTTCTTCAATACATACCAGTGTCCATAAACAGAGTTAAGAATCAGGAACAGTAAGTTAGGTACGGCCGTGGCAACATTGAGGTAGGATGTGAACTCCGCCTGGAACTGCGTCTTGCGGGGAAGAGGACCAGTCAGGTTGGTAGTGTTCACCTCTCGGAACTTATACATCCAGTACTAGAAATAAAAGTACAACTTTTAACATCCACATGCCAGTAATAATAGAATAAAATATATAGAATAGAAAACTCTTTATTGTACACCAATAATAAATAATTTTGAAAAATACAGTATTAAGGGGTATTACAATGGGCAGTCTCATCGCTAAAAGGGTGAATCAACTTTTTTACCCACACTTTGGATCACTTTCAGAACATAAAATGAAAAATAAATCAGTATACGTTTTCGATATTCTGAATGAGCCAATCTATTAGCAATATCATCTACTATCATGGTTATGAAGGGCCACGAAGATAATGGATTGTATTAGTCAATATTTTAAAATAACTGCACACACACCCGATAAACTGTATTTTGCGTTACCTACATTCAATGTTTATTATATCGATAATTAAAAAAGTGAAATTTTTTTTTTTTTATATATTTATTTTTCAAACACAGTTTACTCTTTTGGTACAATCAGTCTTTGCGATTAAACATTTTTAAATATAGAAATAAGCAACATTTTGTCTTTAGCGTTACCGACGTACATTGAAAGAAGGGCTACTTTTAAATGAAACGAAGTCACAAACTAATAAAAACAAAATATACATAGTGCACTATGCTTAACAAGTAATAGTATTTAGTACTGCTGAAATTATGGCAAATAATTAAGAATTGAGCATGCTACTACTGAAAAACTGATTCAACATTTGGGGACAAGCAGTAACTCCAGAGACAAATTTGGGTAACGCCTAAGACATTAAATAAGAATCTAAACAATAAGATGACATAGATTTGAAAAACACTTAAAGTTATCGTGTAAAATAATTATAATAATATAACAATCAAGTTAGGAGTTATGAGATCTCAATATTTTAATCAACTATAGCAGAACCTTCCAGTTTTTTTTTCAAAAATGTCAATCGAAGCTTTGAATAGGTACGTATTGGTCATTTTCCGAAATGCCAGGTATTGGCAAGATTTTAATGATATCTTCGTGATTGACGTAGCTAAATCTCTCTTATCAAGGCGGAATGTCTCTTTTTTATCGGAATATGTCTTTTAACTTTATGGTAGTGGGCGCGGTGTTTTATTTTAGCTTCTTCATATTTTTCAGTGTTTTGTTTTAGTCTCTCCCTGTACCTTTTTTGTTTTTCAGCCGCTGTTAGCCGCTCCATTGTGTAAAATAATTTATCTGAAAAAATAATAGTTACATTAAATAGAATTTTAAGTATTTCTAATTAGTTTTATGATACGATTAACGATGTATATTTAAAGTAAAGTGCTAAATGTCTCTGGAGTTGCCAATAATGTCTATGGAGTTACCCACATAGTAACACAGTATACTGGTATCTCAGCAGACAATTGATTTACTTTTATCAAAACCACACACAGAATGTTAGATAAAGTAACTAACAGATGGTTTGGTCAATAACCTTAGCTATTAACTATAAATTAAGCCTATTATTATTAACCAATAAATTACTTACTTCGAGATAAAGCGGTCACTCAGTAGACTGCACAAAAAGGTACACACTCCCTTCGAACGTTGGTCGCAGACTGGCCGCTCGTCGAACACGATCAAAAGATTCGCCGCCCGCGCGATGTGAAAATCAATCGTAATGTAAAGCTGCTATGGCAAGCAGTACCATCTATGTGTTACTTAACGCATTACTTGAACGTAACTCAGCATACGCGGAAGAAAGGAGCTTAACGGGGGACAGAAACTTAACAATTTTTTTTGGAAAAAGCTATTGATTTATTTTTATGCTTTATTGATCAAGATAAATATAATAATTTCATCATTTTCTACAATTAAAATTGACCTATGGTATCATTGAAAAAAAATCTTTGCAATGAAATATTCACCGATCATACAGCTCTCAGGACACGAACTTTTTGTATGGAGTGTTTTTTTTGTATGCGGAGTTACTATAAAAAAATATATAAATTTAAACTTTTCCGACACATAAACAGTGTTTTAATAATGCCTTATGATTTGAAATACGTTTGGAATAGTATTTAACTATGAATTTATTGTAAATTTGCGTATTTTTAGCAAACACTTGCGGGGACAGCAAAGTGTGGGTATTTTAGTTGATTCACCCAAAAGCGATTCCCTCCAGACAACCTGTGTATGGACAGTGAAAAATATTTTTGATAGTATGGTCAGTGGAGTATAATGTTAAAAATATAAAAAGTTTGTATGTTGGATTATTTATTATTTAAATTGTTTATCTCTTCATTGTAGCATTTGAGGTAAATAAGTTTCTATAGCTATAAAGATTTGCCACAAATCATATTCAATGCCTTAGCACCATCAATGACTCCTTGAGTCACTTCTAAGCAACTAAGCACCAAAGTAGAAAAGTAAGTACCTATACATTTTATTACAGGAAATAAATGATTCACTCACATCATTGGCAGTTATTAAGAAATTCCATGGCACAAGAGATGTTACACCAAATAGTAGAAATAGAAAATAGACAAGCCGATATCGGTCTCGAGGCTCCTCTGTCACGTCCAAGACTTTAGTCGAACAAGAATCAGTCACCAGCTCTCTCTCTTCGCTATCGTCGATAACTTCTTCCTCATTTTCAATGGAATCCACGCAGACTTCGTTGTTAATGGACCCCGTAGCGTCCATTGGATCCATTTCAAACAATAGGTGCACAAACCACAAGGACAAAGAAACGTGTTTCACCTAAAAATCTAAATTATTTTGATTCTAAACACAGCAGCAGACAACTATTTCAGTTGCTAGCTGCTAGTGCTGCCAGCTCTCTGTAATGTAATTATAGTGGTCTCGCTGAAGGCTGAGATAACCAAAAAGTGCTAAATTGACATAATTTAAAAAGAAAAGTGTTATTCATGTCATTAGAGCAAAGCAATCATATTGAAAAGTTATATTACGCTGCAATCAAAAGCTAAGGGTATAAAGATAATCCATAAGTTTAGTATGTAACCAATCTTCCTTGGTTATTTGTAGAGAATAGGTATTTTTTTTTGTTTTAGTCTTGGCTTCGCACGGTTTGTGCATATAGCCAGTGTCAAGTATTTTATTATTATAAGTATTACTTAATTTCACATTAAGAAAGTCACAGCAATATAGCAATCGTGGTCAAGTAGTCAAGTCAGTTATTTACAGCGTCAAAGTCACGATTCAGTAAAGTAGTGGATGCTTTACTGAACCTTCCTGGGAGTTTTGGAAAAAATGCGAAATGACACGTTTTTTGAGTTTATATCATTCGCCTACACTCGTGCACGTTAACGAACACTTAATGGTTAATATTCCACCAATATTACACATTAACACTCGAAGAAACACAAGTTTGAGCTAATAATACAAAACCAACAACGTCTCACTATCGGATTCCCGCCAAAACTCGAATAGGTATTAATTAATACATTACGATGAAAGCTATTATGATTATAGCCATTATGATGGTGCTAAGCACTCATACGAATGAGTGCTTAGCACCAAATAACGTTGTTGGGCGCTAACAAAAACTAAAAAGCACTAGATCTAGTGCAGAAAGCGTAAGCTGGCAGCACTGCCAGCTGCTTTGCTTGGAAGTCAAATAAATCAAGCATAGCAATAATTTACGACAGACAATATTATAGACACAGAACATAGACAAGACTGGAAGTGACAACTTGACATCTGTATCGGAACCGCTGTCGCCAAAACATTATTATTTATATTTGTTACTGTCTCAATAAAGATTTATACTTACCCTGCCGTTTATTTGAAAATGTGACTTATTTTAAAAGGCTAAAACTGCACATTTAATGCATATTCAATTGTGTGGCAGACGTAGATTATGACATAGTATGTGGCTAAACTGGCGTTGTTTCTGAGCTACGAGTCAAATGTTTGGCACGCTCGCCCCGCTCACTTTTCACTTCTACTTATCTCTCTCTTTCATGAATAAATAGTAATTAACTTCTTTAGTTTAGGCTTCGCACAATTAATGCATGATCAGTGTGACCAGTGTCCCCCTCTTCGCCTTTCTTGTTTCTAAATTTCGCCAGATGGCGTTGATCACAAAAATTTAACGTGTAATGACGTCACCGCCCGCGCTGGCAGTCAGTAGGTACCTACGTTAAAATTGCCTTAGCCTAATTATTATTGAATTGTGCCTATTAGGCCGTTACTAGTTATCGGGGGTTTTTTGATTAGGTATGTACTATTTAATTTAATAATTCATTCTAAGGTTTGTTTCTAGTTCCTAAATTATGTAGGTATATGCTATCTACTGTTCCCGGTTCCGTCATCTAGTTATTTACGCAGTTGGGTAAAAAAAACAAGTGTAGGTTATTCCTACTAAGTAGGTAGGTACCTATACTATTTATTAACTCTATGTAGGGAATGTACAAAAGTGTAACTTTTTATGATAACAACCTACAAAAAAATATATAAGTAGGTACCTACCTACCTACCTAGTAGGTACTAGATTGGGTAGGTAGGGTACCTACCTACAATCTATATATTTATACTTATCACAATAGATTTTAAACACAATTATTTACATTCATTTGTTATAAAATGTACCTATAATAATTATATATCTCTCACGTAAGACTTTATGTCGTCTACAATCTATCTAGCGTAGGTAGTAGGTAAGTATATAAAATAATATAAGATATTTTGTGTAATTAAAACTCATTCTATTACATTATTTACATCAAAACACATACAAAATTAACGGACGGATATAAATGTAAACGAGAGGTCCGCCATTACAAAGTCTAAAAAACAACTCTCCTCCTGCAGTCGGGTAAATTACTTATATTACAATCTATCTACTTATAGCATAGTAGGTATTTCATTTTATAGTCAACAGATGAAGATAAGCAAGTAAATCACTGAAGTAAATTAATTTATTAATATTGGTGATTTTTGTGATTTAAATTATTTTAAATATTAAGTTTCCATTCTGAGATCGTGCGTTAACGATAATAATATTAATTACATTTGTTAAAATATTTAAAACTTATATTACTAACGCCATAATTATAAAAAATAATTTTAATACGATATAAAAGTTAAAATAATATTACGGAATGTAAGAAAATCTATCTTATCTGTAACTTATCAACAAGGCACTTGTTTATGGAAGATTATATAACATAAAAATGCAAAATAAAAAGCGATCCAATCATTATCTCCAATCCATCAAGACATTCTATTCAGTCTTTCATTGGTTTCCTACTTACCTTTCTAACTATAGTTTCTAGATACGAATTTGTGATAAACTTTCCTTTTTTTCTAAGGTTTTAATACAATAATTATTATACTTACATACATTTTTCTAACAGCAAATCCAATCGAATTCTCGATTTTTATGAGTTCGAACAATACCTACCTACCTACTAACTAAGAACTTAACTACATTACATAGCCGTTTCCAAAGGTTGACTATGTGAACGACTCGCTTCAGTCAAAGGTAGGGGGCTCGTATCGGAGTCATCGAAATCGAAGTTAGTTTCGAGTAGCGCTTCAGACTTGGATCTGTGATGTAGTTCCGGGGTAGGGGAGTCAAACTCGCGAGACAGGTCCTGTGGACTCGAGTCGTAGCTCGGTATGTGCTCCGACATCGTGTTGTCGTACGGACTGGAGTAAACCGGCGGGTGAGGCGGACTTGGTAAGTTGTCCTCGTAATATTGCTGTTGATCTGTAAAAAAAAATATCAGTAGGTATTTTCTTTTTTCCAGAGCTGTTGGACTGGCACTTGCCGTCGGGTGGAATTTTAGGCACATAGCATAATTACAGTTGCTGAATTGTTTGCTCGAATCCGGAGGCATGGCCTTCCCATCATTCGCTTAGTGAGAGAAAAGACAACTTTATCGTGAAACTATTATAAAGTTTTAGGTCTCCTTTTTTGAGTAATTTTGGGCAGATGATCAGTTTAATTTCTTGTATCTAGTGGTAGAGTTCTTCTTCTATAATTGAATTTCGTTTAGTACCAACTCTACGTTTATATATTATGAAGAAGTAAGGAACATCGTATTTGTCACCACCGAAAAAAAACTTTTTTGCCCAAAATAAAGAAATAGAATTGAATAAATGTCAACTGTTTTCAGAACAACACTGACCAGCAATATTATTTCTCTGTCCGAACGTGGTGGCCGGCGCGGCGCCCGGCTGCGGCTGCTCCGGCATCTTGGACCGTAGCTCCATCAAGAATGACAATTTCGGCTGCGTGCCGTAGTTAGGAGTCCCGTAAGGTCCGTAAACCTTCCCTTCATTGTCCATCTGGCTCTTCAACGTATCTTCAGACCGGTCAAAGTTCCTTAAGGGCAAGGTGTCGGAGTTGAAATATTGATCGCTGTTTGGGGACAGAGTATCGTCTTCTTGCGGCGACCGAACGCCGCCCGGATGATGCAGGATCGGTATTTCTTCCGTCATCACCGTGTTTATGGACGGAGCTTCGCTAACCGCACCCGAGTTGTCCCGGTAACCGTCATTCTTGAACGCTAAGTTGTTGTACTTGTTGGTGGCATTTTGTGGAACTGAGTATTCAGGCGAGGCGGCCTTCTTCATGAATGTGCTGTGCCTCAGTGGAATGACGTTGGGGTTAGGGTTGTGCGCTTCGTAAATGTCGAAGCTCTGGTTGTCTTCGATCGAGGAGTTGAATTGGCTCTTCTCCATAGATTCCATGGAGGTCGAGGATGCTACCATCTTGCGGTAGTCAGAGCCTTTCGTTAGTGTGTCGGTTGATCGAGTGCTCTGCAAAAATTATAAAAAGATTTGTAATAATAACTGAGATAGTAGTTTATGGACGAGAAGAAGATACTAGGCTCCATTAGCGATTTCCCCTAATAGTATCTTGGATAGCTTATATGAAAGTTTGTTACCATTTGTGCAAGTTTTCTTCTATAGGTGTTGTCTGGGAACCCTCCATTTATGCTGCCGATAGACCGCACGGAGTGAAGAGACTGGCGAATCGAGTTCCGGCGCTCGAGCCTTTGAACATGTCTGAAATAAAATATAAATAATAAGCTTGAGAAGCAAAAATCTTCAAAGCTAAGGGTTTTAGTCACGTGGAGCTACATGCCTTCAAAAAGTTGACCGACCTATTCCCATGAGAAGTTCTTATGCTAATTGCACGACTGATATCATCTTCAGTTCCTAATAATTACATTATATAAGAAATACCTCGACATTTATTAAAACTAAATTATCATAATAGCTGTAGATACACCATTTTCATTAGATTAGTAGGTATACTTACCT
Organism: Hylaea fasciaria; assembly: GCA_905147375.1. Lineage (NCBI taxonomy): Eukaryota > Metazoa > Arthropoda > Insecta > Lepidoptera > Geometridae > Hylaea > Hylaea fasciaria. Next base: position 8,910,842 of record LR990201.1, read on the forward strand.
AAGTATAAGATTTATCAGCTACCATTAGTTTGTATTCGTTTGTTGTTTGGAACTCTTAGAAGAGAATAAACATACCTGTGTTTGGATTTGGAGTACCAGCAGATCAATGCAGCTACCACCAGCACTAGCATGGTAACCAGAACTCCGACAAACCCCACCGCCAGAGTATCCCCTCGCCAAGACATCGGATCTATCATTATCTTCGGATCTGAAATAGCCAAAGAATGTATAGGTCCGGAAAATTCAAGTTTTGAGTAGATTAAAGTTAGACATCAAACAAAACCTGAATTATGTAATTCAGATTATGTGGTTACAGATAACTTTAAGGAAGATAAGACAAAAAACAGCCTATAATATTCTGTAAAAATATACCTACCTACCTAATGAACGAATATGCATGAATGTATGTAATATGGGTAAACAGCCGAAAGCAGCTTTAAAAGACAAAACAAAATTGCCCATTATGGGCTCAAAATAGCCAGTTTACTTATAAGAGCTAACAAAAAAAATCAGTCAAAGCGAACTTTTTTTTTCTTACAGTCGATTAACAGTCATAATATAAAGCTCACCAATTTCGCAAATGAACGAGTTCTTCTGGTTACAGTCGGTGACCTCCACACTGGAGAAAGCGAAGGAAGTGCACTGGGTGACGTAGTCGATGTGGTTCACCCACACCCTGTCGCCGTATTGGTACCCCTGGTTCTGCCGCTGGACGAACTCATAGAGAGCCGCGTAGTTACCCGTCACGTATGGCATCGACGCGTTGTCAGACTGTAAACAATACATGGAAATATCAAGATAAAACTGAACATCAGAAGACTAAACAAAGATAGAAGACCTAACAAATACAGAAGACTAATATGAAGATGAAGAATTAGCTATACCTACCTACACTGATTGTTAATCTAAGATACTTGTGAAGCTGTCTGGGAGAATTATGCTTATATATTTATGAAAATAAACTAAGAATTATGATGATAAAGAAAAACAAACTGATTAAAAATTTAAAGTTACTCGTGAAGCGTCTGTAAAATTACATATAAAGTGAATAGTGAAAAACCAACAAAATAATAATTGTAAAGAAATGAAAGCATCAACCTAAACCGTAGTACAGAAATAGAAGAAAAAGAGTTTAACAGCAAAGTATACTCACGAGGCAAAACTGCCTAGCTTCCTCATACGTCATCGGCGCACCCACATACATGTAACACGTGCCCGCAATGGCGTCCCATCCGGGAGGGCACTTGCCTCCGTCCAGGATGGTCAAGTTGTTCATATAAAAGGGTCTGTAGTCCACTTCCAGGAGCAACGGATTGTCGGATTGGTCGCGAATACGACCCGCCACTGCCAGGCTTTCGTTGTAACTCCAATAGTTGTGTTTGGCGTCAATTCTCGTTCGCCAGCTTTCCAAGGTGCTGTGAATGTTTCAACCGAGTCAGCTCACGGAATAAAGGATGTGACTCAAAATGCTTTGGTAGACTACGTATAAAGTGCTTTGAAGGAAGCGGTTACAGTAATGTAGAGCGCCCGTGTGAAGCAGATCACCATCATAATAACTTACGTATTTTCCAATGGAGTAAGTAGGTATATTTCGTTAAAAGTAGATACATTTAGAAGGAACTATAATATTATTTAGGGACCATGAAAGCGGGAAACATGCTCAGAAAATAATATCAACCACCATTGCTACCCAATAATTAGAAAGCGAAGGGAGTTTAAGTATATTCAGATAGAATCCAATAATTTGCAATTTTGTGAAGTTAGCTATAGATACGAAAAAATAAGTATTGGTGCTCATAATAAATTCCAATGAAACTCACCTTATATAATCGGTACTATAGTCAAAGCTATGGGGCCCGAGGTAGCCATGCAACAAAAACATGCAATAAAATATTAATCACCTTAGTTGATAAAGTATCATAAATTCCAGGATGATGGGACATGCAATATGGAATCCTCAAATGGCTTTAATCCTACTTAAAATTTGCTATCTAAATATACCTTATCAATGGAACAACGGTCTTCTTACGGTCTCCTCAATCGTAAGTGCTTTTCAATAAAGGAGGTATTAATTAGAAAAGTCATTAATGTATGTAATGGTATTAACTCTATTGTTATTCTCATAAAGTACTTACATCGATTTATTAATAGTGATCATTTCGTAATCGTTGTCAGGGTTAAAGAAGATGTTGTCAACATAACTTTGTCCAGCTGTTCCTGCCACGACTGTGGCTCGACCTTCTCGGTCCGTTGCATAGTTTCTGTGAATAAAATTTGGTTCAAATCAAACAATGAAAAGGTAAAACAAACAACAGTGACAGACAGAAGCCTTAAATTTGGGTTCGATCAAAATAAAAACTTAAATGAAGAACCCACTTGTAAAATCCGTTATGCGAAGTGGTCTGATAGATCGGCATCCTGACTTTGTCGAAGCCGGATATCTCCAAGATCCTCATGCCGGTGTTGTCGTGCACATAGTTGTAGTTGAAGGCGGAGACGACCTGCCGGAGGACGATGACGTCGTGGAACAGCACGCGGTTGCGCGTGAAGTAGTTGCGGTAGATCGTCACCTCTTGATACGGGGTTGATTGGCGACCTGAAAGGTTAACAATGTTTTGGAGACCTTAGAGATAATGAAGACATAAAGATAAGTAAAAGATAAGTAAAATAATTTAGACACTGCGTTTAAAATAATTACAAAGTGTTAATAGTTCGGAATAATATGAGGCAAAACCGCGAAATATATAGGTATAAAAGAATAAATGGAACTTATACCTTCCACTTTGAGACACGGTAACTCATGGTTGCCAAAGAACAGGTTGTTATGAATCCAGCCGCGTAAGGATGTAGCCGATCCCCTCGAATCAGCTCTTACTAGTAAGCCACCAATATTGTTCTGCACTAAGTTGTTCTGAAATTTTAAAATCTAATTGGAATCACCGCTCGATTTTACCACTACAAATCTCTATAGATTAATTTTCGTGTGACAACTTACCCTAAAAACTAAAGTTTGAGTATTCTGCACATCGACTCTCACAGCTGATTCACATGAAGTAAAGTTTCCGTACAATTTGAGACAGTTATCTTTGATCTCATTCCTGGTAATGGCCAGCAGAGGGTTGACTTCACCTACAGATTGATAGGAGATCGCTCCATCTCTATTCTTGGTGAATTCGCTGTACGATATGTTGTGCTGCACGTCACGATCTGAGGAAAAGATGAGTTTGTTAACGTAAGCCGTGGACGCGATACAATTTCAGTAATGAATTTCAGAATTGGTGTCTAAACTTACTAAGTCCAATAGCAGATATGGGTAAAGTGACGATTTCAGCAATAAATCCATGTGTCGATGATGCCCCATTAGCAAATAGTTTCACGCTCAAACTGGGACCATAAGTTTTAAAGAGCTTCTTTTCTTCAGGAGAGCCGTTTTCCAAATAGCCAATGAGTGGTGCAGTGATATTGTAAATATCGCCATCGTATAACGACAAAGAGTCTCGTTTCCCGTAGTTCATTGAGTGGTTGAACAAGTTGAACTGTAGCAGTCGGAATCCTAATGGTTTCACTCTGTACATGCTCTTGAATATTTTCACACAATTCACAGGATTATTATCGTACTTATAGTAGAGAAGCACTCTTTCTTCAATGGTGACCATTTTACTACTGTCACAAATGTCGACGAGAGAGAATAGATGGTATGGGAGATTCAGATCTTTGAGAGGTGTGAAACTTGATTCTTCAGATTCTCTACCTTCTCCATTCAATGATATAGCGCTTACTCCTTCACCTAGTATATCATTTACGGAGTTGAACCTGACATTAATCGTGTCACTAGGAGATATCAAATTGATACCATGGTGGGCACATCTACTTATGTTGACATTTTGAATCAAAGGATTTTTAATGATCGCCTGAATTGCGGGGGATTTCTCATTGTGAAGTAATCCAGCGCCAATAATTTGAACATGTCTTAGTTGGCTTTCAATTTTCTTCATCGTTTCATGTGTATGATGATCATGGATTCTGTGCTCATATGCTGAATACTCAAATTCTGGATTGGCAAATCTTATTCCACCCCAATAATCAAACGATTCTTCTAGATTTCTCGTACCGCAATGTATAAAAACAAACTCCGAGTCCCATTTGCATTCATGTCTATGCCCATAAAGTTGCCCATTCAATCTGATTGGGCAGTCTTCATAATGGTCTTCTATTCCTATACATTGTAAAGGTTCGGGCCAAGACCAAATACGTGATAGAGAATTGCTGTGATATTCTACTCTACGGTCGTGGGCAAAGAATACATTGATAGGATCAAAACCAAGCTCTCTACAAACAACCTGTGCGTTTCTTTCAGTGAAACGACTGTCACACATAGGTACCCATTGGAGTGTTGTTTTATTGTAATATTCTAAGAAACCTTCATGATTTCTTTCTATTAGGGTGTCACTCATTGAGCAGTTTCTTCCAGGACAAAGTCTTATTGAATCTTGCACGGTCAAAGATTCTAACTGACGCCTTTGCTTATGATGACTCGGTGAATATTGGCCTATTTCCCTTTTTTCGATTCTGTTAATTTCTACATTACTAGCTGGCGTTATTGGCCTCATCACAATTGGCAACTGCCCGTGACCAATTGCTTCAAGCGTACCCATCACTAGAATGCCAACATTAGGTGCGAATTCCATAATGACTCCAGGACTTATTACTAAATTAGCATCAGGCATGACTGTTATATCAGATTTTATAATGTAAGGGGCAACTCTTGCTTCGAGAGTAAGATTTGATAAAAGTCTTCCTCCTAGTTCATTAATGTCCATTATCACTTCAGGGCTAAATGATGCAGAAACGCTTGCATCGAAATGTTCTTCTAGCAAATATGGCAAATAAGTAGCGATTGCATGATTGTTCCAATCGTCGAAGTCAAATATTTGTTTTTTGATGTCTTTCTCAACTGCACTTCCCCACCAGTTTTCGGTAACATCTAACAGATTATTAATTTTAGCTGTTTTGATGCCAGCTAGTAACGTATACTCCAAGCCATTGTTTCCAAATAGATTTCTACTTACTTTAACTTTTTGTATTCCTTTAAAACCAATTACGTACGTTGGTTCAACACTTCGAACTAAATTGAATGCTCCACGATTAGTTTGTGCCAAATGATGATTATTTTTCACTTGATTGTATATGAATACAGCATAAACAAGACCCATAACTTCACTCTGACTGTCCATATCATATTTTACCATAAACTGACCATTATTTCGTTCAATAAAGTTCCCGTCGATCATCATCTTCTTTTCCATACCTTGGATGGAGAGCAGCCCAGTCTTGCAGAAGTTATCCGAAAAAACATTCTTACTTATATTAACTTCAGCAAAATGCCCGTCTATGACTACTCCAAACTGCTGATTGTTACGCCACGTGTTATTGTACATGTAAACTGAATGAGTAAAGTTTTCATTATATTGCCAAACATAAGGTAAACTTATATCGAACCCACCGTTCTTGTTTCTCTCTATAGTATTATCTTGTAGAATGTAGTGATATAAGTTATTGGAGCTCCTCAAATCTCTGGCGAAGTGATATATTCCTCTCCCATTATCTGTGATCAAGCTGTTGTTGACCATAATGGTTATTTCTGTAATATTACTTTCGTGGATGTCCCAGAATGGCGTGTTAACGTATATGGCATCTTCTTTATTGTGTGCTATTTCGCAATTAAATATTTTTATTGACTCATTAGCTTTTCGCAGAAAATGATCACCGAGTTCATTTAGATAACGGTTGTAGTAAAGTGCTTTAACACCTTTTGTGTTGCCTTTGATCTTTGAATTGACGACTTGTAGCGTAGGAACGGGACCTTTGACGATTCTGTTTCTCAAATTCTGGACAGGTGCGATGATTGTGGTCACGACTAGGACAACTCCGCCAAGAGCAGCTTTTCCACTTTCATATGTTAGTACGACTCCAAACGTATTACTGGTTGTTGGAAATGTAGACAAATCTCTGTCTAAACACCATTTAGAGCTTGCTTCGTTTATATTTTGCGAATCATAAATGCAGATATTTTCCGTAGAAAAGTTATGAATAGGGTTTAACAGTTGAAGCCCTAAAACATAGCCTGGATTACACTTAATATTGTATGTTTTACTAATGCTCTCCCCATAATGTTTTGAGAATACTAAATATCTTGTTTCGCCGTTCACTAAACTTATATCAGTTTCATACTCAGGTATCGTAATAGGATTGTAGTTAGATTCGTCAATATTGAAACCAGGGTCTAGGTTAAACCATCCAGCTATTTCTCTTTGTTTTGGCCCAGGAATATGAGGGTTGTGAGAAATACCGGCTATATTATTGTTCTCGATGACTGAACTGTAGACTTTGAGTCCTAATTGTTTAAAGCTTATACCACTTCCTCGGTTATTGCTGAATTCGGAGTTACGTACGGTATTAACGGAATCGGATCCGTATAAATCTGAATATAACACTCCTAATCCGTCATGGTAGTTGTTAGAAATTTTAACACTTTCCAAACTGTGACGCGCAAAATCCATCTGTAATGCAGGCTTGAACACATTTGATGAATAATCTAAAAGACCTGCCTTTTCAATATAAACGTACTGTAAATCAACTCTTTCTGAGATAACGCTAAATCTCAGGCCTGCCCAACTAGTTTCATAACATCTAATTCCAACGTCATTGTCATGAGAACAAGATCGTTCAAATTGTTCCCTGTTTTCTGCTTTGCATTTTGTAATATCATTGTCAAATTCTGTACACTCTACATTAGACAAGATGATGTCTTCCGCTGTTCCGGCACTAGGTATTTCATTCGGTTCCAAGAACCAATCGTCGGGATTCAGAGCGAGGCCTAATTGATTGCAAACTAGTGCAGCATTTATAATATTCCACCTATAATTGCAAACTGTTCCCCACTTGTCATCAATTCTTACTTGTAGCCTGCCTTCATGCGGAGTTCTTCCTCCCAATAACCTTATTGGGACAATAGGTTCGGAATATCCCGACGTAGTGTGCTCAAAATCTGGGTCAGTTTCATAAAAACTATCATTGGCCATAATTACCTCCTCTTTCAGAGTAAATGTAATGTCATTTGGACGATTTCCTCTTGCCTCGAGTTTTCCTGCTACCATCATACCTATTGCTGGCGGGAATTTCAACGTGACTCCGGATTGTATAACTAGTTTTCCTCCTGGACGGATATTTATATCTTTGTTCACATCATATTCTCCTTGTCTCAATATTTCTATGCCTTCTACTTCACCACCAACAATAAAAGTACCTGGTATGTTGAATTGCGGGACGTACAAAGAATTATAATTAATTTGCGTCGCACCAGGGTTACTGCTATGAAGTAAGTATGGCATATAAACAATCTTTGCTAAATTATATCTATCTTTCCGATGGAACAATCTATTGTATACCTTTTCTTCTTCTCCAAATCCAAGCCAGTTAAAAGTACAGTTCAGTACCTTGCTCTGATCTTCTACGTGTGAACCAATTTCATACTGAGCTTCTGGGTTGTTAATAATATTTCTAAAAACATCAATATTGCTAGAAGCTAAGACTATCGTTGCCGCTACTCTACTTCTTGGTGTTAATCTTGATGATATGCCTTCTAGTGGTTCAAACGGCTCCCGTATTTTATTGTCTCTTAAATAATTTCTTGAAAACAAAATGTACTGCATATTACTGTATGGCGACAAACCGAGGTTGACAACAAATGGGCCTCTGTTGCCAAAAAAATAATTGTGTTGTATTTGAAATCTCGCCGGTAATATTTCAAATTCTTCCAAATATTTTCCTTCTATTCGATTTAATATAACAATTGCACCATAATTACCATGCTCAAAGTAGTTGTATTCTATTCTTCCTCCAATGTTGAGGGCTGGTTGAATTTTTATAGGCACTCTTTGGTTTTGATAAAATCTGTTATGCCCTACTTGCAAATTGAGTAGTCTTGGCGGGTTATTTAATCTCCAGCAAGTATATACATCTATAGTGCTCTCCATACTCGTATTAAACCAATTGCCTGTGATATTAACCCAACTGTCTCCACAAAAGTTGCCGTGTAAGATGCCCACATCAAGATTTTTAAATATTTCTGAGTATTCAACTGTTGTAGTCTGATTTATAGGTATGTATTCGGTCTCTTGAGTGTTATTTATCCATACAGCGAAGCCAAATCCTTGATTAGAGCTAAGGATACTTCTCGAAATATTTCTGTTTCCACCCGTGACAGTAACGTTTATGCCATCTCCCTGATTGAAAGAAATGCGGCTCTCTGTAACATTCACATCTCCTGCCCCACTTACAACTTGAAGGCCTGCGACGTGGTTATTGTTTGATATAGAAGTGCGATGAATATGAATTTGGGATCTCAAGTTCTCAATGACGACACCTCGTCCATTGTTGTCCGAAATAATAGTATCTGTTACATTCAAGTCATAAGTTTTACTTACACCCGAGGTCAGTCTCAAAAATCCAGTTATATCTGTTCTCGTGTTAGCACGAAACCTCACGTACATTCTGCTTCTTGTTGACGTCACACTTTGCGGTCTTGAATGGTTCCTTATTTGTAATGATAGCAAAAGTTTATCATCTGTCGTCAGTCCATCGTAAACAAATATTTCACCAGTGTTATTTTCTTTAGTTAGTAACTTTAAAAAACTTAATGTTAGGACGTGATCTGGTCTAGTATAAAATTTTTGATGGCAGTCTCTTTCCATGTTGGAATACCTAGACTGTTCTATCGACATTTGAATAGGGAATGTTTGGCTTGGTGTGGAAGCCAGTGTGCACAGGTCGAACACTTCGCTTCTATCGAATCTCTCATCGATATTCATTTCGTGCACCACGTATTTGACCCCGTCACCACCGTTGTCGTGAATCGAGCAATTCTCAATCTTGCTCATTCCATACGTTGAATTCACGTATACACCGTAACCTCTATTGTTTTGTATCGTACAATTGTTAATAACCATGGGAGCGTTCGGTGACGTCACATTTATGGCGTTGTATGCAGAGTTAGAAATTTCTATATCGTCCATGACAGGTGGAACCCCTATTATATCTAAGGCGCTTGAAGCATTGTTGTCTCTTCCTAACCCTGCATTTTTTATAATGATATGTGCTAGCCTAGACATCGATGTTGGTACGTAAAGCGTATTGACTGCTGTGAGTATTCGTTCATATACAGCGTTTTCGAAGCGTATTCCCCTCCAATATCCTGAGTTTCCTAATTCGTTAACATCGTGATGAGGTAGACATTGGAGTCCTAAGTCTGGATGGTAGTCGCATACCCCTGACCCGAGTTGTCTTGAGTTCCAGTCACACTGAAAGAGATCATGTTCTGTGCCTTTGCACTTTGGTTCTTCGAATAAAATTCTTGGGCGTCTCCCTGATTGTCTGTCGATCCAATTATAAAAAGATCCTCCCATGAAGCCTAACTGTCTGCATGCAGTTTCCATGTCGTTTAGAGTCCAGCTGAAAAAACAAAGGTCTTATTAACTTTCTCCGTACCTATACTTTCCTCGCAAAGAAAACCAAGTGAACTAAGTCTCTGATACTCACTTTCTCGAGTTTGTGCAGACAGATCTCCATTGTCCCCGATGCAGAAGTTGTACTCTGCCAACGAGGATTGAAGGTCCATCGACCAGACGTATATCTGGTATGGGTTGGGATGGCCTCACTGGCTCTTCAGTACTTGTGAACGTTATCCCACTGTCATGATTACCCTGAAATAATAAAAAGCTTGCTTTAGATGCTGTCAAAGATAGGCTAAGGTGCATCTCTCATCCCATCGGCACAGTTACTCTCATCAGTGCGACTGTATTTAGGTACAGCTATTGAATCTAGGTAACATTTCTCATCGAAAGCCGATACCTATTATGTATTGTGCTTAGGTAATTGATCGTGTCTAAGTGCAGCGATTTTCAAAGTGCAAGAATCGCATTGTTATTAGTTTCGCAACACGTCGATTGTCCGTGGCGAGCCAGTTTGCGAGATTTGTATAAAACAAATAAAACTATTCGTGTCTATTGAATAGCCGGATGTAAAGTAGGATATTGCGAAATTTCACCGACCATTTGTAATCATTTTTCCTGCCATGATTTAGCGGTAGGTACCTCTCTAGATTGCTTGGCTAATAACGTAGTCAAAGTCATAGTCCATATGGGTGTTTTTAACCGGTATGACGGGATAGGTTCAACAACAGTAAGAACGTAGCTACAAACGGTGACTCAATATTATACAAATCGTTATGGCGAAACACCATAAAAAGTAAAGCTTATCAGAGTCGGTCAGATGGGTGACATCACTTCGTACAGCGTGCGCCGGCGCAAGCTACGTGCCACATCGCAGCGCAGCGCCCTTGCACTTCATACGGCTTCCTGCCTTTTCACACAACCCCATTGATGCAGTCACGATCTACTGACCAACTGTTACCGCACCGTTGCTAAATTGAACGTGTCGGAGAGCTGTAATTTTACGGGGATGGATATCGGACGAATGTTCAGTGAACCGCATAGAACAGTACCTACCTACTTATGTGACAGGCATGAAGACTGATGATTGACGACTGTTTAGTTTCATTTGTTTGAACAACAGGAAAATAACAGTGTTTAATTGATGGCATGTTTACAGACAGGAATCGATGGAGACACCTACACACGCAACATATAGAATGGTGATTGCGATTTTCAATCTTGCATCCCAAAGAGTTTGTTATGCGGTGGTAAAAAGTTCCGTTATACTTTTGTATCGGAACACTAAAAATGAAATGGAGGCCCCAAAGTCATCAAGAGATAGCGCGTCATTTCCAACATTTTAAGGCAGGTCGTCAACGTCCGTTAAGGCGACACGGCTGGATGGCCGGAGACGGCAAAAAACTTACAAAAACGCCCACATCGGTAACACAAACGTTAGATTTTAATGATAGTTCAAAGGACGGACAAGGTCGCCACAATATAAACTGTGAGTCAGTACCAATCCTAAAACAGCTATGTGCCATATTTCAGCATGCCGGAGTTGCCAGTCGCCTGATATAGTGTTCCGTAGGCTGGCGTTTTGGAAATTGCATTTATTAAAGTTCAGGGTAATCTAGCTAGACATTTGCAATCACGAATTTGTGAACCTTGAAACCCATTCACTGAACATATTATATTCGCACACATATTTTGCAAATTGAAATTCATCGAAAAGAGACTTATTATAGAAAAGTGATATTACTTTTATTATTTGGATTTGTTACTAGGTAGGTATCTGATATGACGAAGACACGATATGGAAAAGTTTTGTTAGAATTTAGTTTCACTGTAATTAAAATTGTAGCTGCCTAATGGAAACTAAACTTGGGCGTCTCCTTACAGTCGCTCATAAAACTCCATAATGTGGCAATGAAGATTGCCCTCGGATCATCACCTTAGGCCATTAGTTGTCAGTTCACGGCGAATTCCTCGCTTTATGATACACGCTTCCTGTGTTCAAAGAACCCCAGTGCGTGGAATCTTAAACAAGCGTGTTGGTGCGACCGTAACGGACAAAATATAGTGTAGTACCGACCGACCAACCGATTACCGGCCGATGTACCTAGGTACGGGAGTATTTTCTAATTGTCTTTGTTCTGTATATAGCGATTGGTGATCAAACCAAACTTCTAATTTAGACCAAGCATCATCTGCAGCAACATTTATAACATCCTGAATCCTAACTACATACATGGTAGGTAGTATCGGCTCGTAAGAGAAAGGAATAGACCATGATCTTCTTTATATTTATCTGGCTACATCTGACATCTCCTTTCTTATTTCACACTCAGTTGGGTAAATACTGCCGACGGACAGACCAACAAGACTTCCAACAGTTCCAACCAAAGCGACTCCGGTTGCCAAGAAAAGTAAAACGAAGTAGGCACCTACAAGAATACATGACATGAAATCATTGAAGCGAAAAGAGAGCACTTAGCTGCTTACTGATCCTAAACCAATTAATATACTGAGTGAATCTTTTGTTTCTGCTATGAGTGATCTATAGGCCCCATACCGTTCGTGAGAAATCCCTTCCGAAATAAGTCTAGGAAGGCAGACCACGCTTCCGCCGATTTCACCATGACCCCCGTTCCTACTCAAGTAGTTTATCTAGGTCAGCGGTACTCTAAGTGTGTTCCGCGGAACCCTAGGGTTCCGCGCTACCCCTGTAGGGGTTCCGCAAGACTAGAAAAAAATCATAACACCTCTCTCTGGTCACTGGTCGAACGTTTTGACTCCGCCCGCCGCGCGTAAGTATACTTGTGAGCGCGCAGTCCCTTTGATAAAAGCCTCTGAATTAGACTCTATAGTTGTGAACAAGTGACTTCCGGCTCTATCTTCGAAAACATAAAGTCGAGATTGTTAAAGAATACACTTTTAAAAACTATTGTTTTATTGTAGAGTTCTGTCAAGTATTTTGCTTGTCAAAAGGGTTCCGTGACCAAAAAAGTTTGAGAACCGCTGATCTAGGTAATTCATTCGACGCTATTTGTGTCTGGATTCCCATGGCTGGTCACACATGGGTGGGCTCTGATCTAGATATTATGTACGGATAGGATGAGGTTTTCTCAAGGTGTATGTTGCTTTAATAATCTTGTTGACGACAATTGAATACCAAAGCAGTAACTTTGAGGAGGAAAAATAAGGAAAATTACGATAAGAATAATTGTCAAACAGATTATGTAGGTAGGTACCTACGAAACAAACATTAAATTTAGTATCATGCCATAGGTCGGTACTTAATAAAATATTAAAAGGCAGGGGCTTTTAGATGCGATGGTATGATTGGTAAACTACCTATCTATAAAGAAGACTAACCTAAAAATATTCTAATAGGTTTACATCGGTCACACAGTAGCACCTATGCGCGGATTCACTACAGCTATGAATGATAATTACTTACCTACCTACCATTAGTCTCATTAGCAAATGTCTGACCTTCCAATCCTTTATAACAATGCACAGTTAAAGTTCATTGTTCTCTATAGTCTGCCAATCGTACGGCAATTTATTTTACCCAACTTTTGCAATAATAGCCGCAACATTCAGCACTGTCAAAACAATGCCACTCCTGTCACAACTTCCTGGAACCAGCTTTACTTTTGTTAAAATAACCTTGATGGGCATGGCATAATATATATATAAATTATAGGTATACCTACTTAGGCTTATTGTTTTGAATTTCCAGTAATATTTCATAATCATACTATAAATATTCATCATCAAATCTTAAAATCAGTCAATAACAATAGATCGATTTAGAAGTTTCATTAGTATCACCCCGTAAAGAAAACTATGACACGACGAATGCATCATACATTATGTAGTTCAACATACCTAGGTACTCTAAAGTTATCAACATCAATAATTTTACTAAAATAATGGAAGTTAAACTCCTACTCCGGCCGGCATAGATAGAGGTAGGCATATGAAAAATATCATATTTTTTACATCATAATATATTCTCGTAAACCGTTCCCTGTTTCTCTTTCAAATCTTCGTTACCATCACCTTCTTCATTTTGGATCAATCGTCTCCAAATAAATCGCCTACAGATAAACGAACCACTCTGTACTTCACAGCAAACTCTATAGCTATACAGCAGATCACGAGCTCACGAAGGCGACATGGCGGCGAGGCGTGCGTCGTGCCGTCGCAACTTCCCAGGTTATTCACCCACTTCAAAATTCTAACACGATCCAAAGACGCCTCTGTCTGTACCTTCACTAATTCCAACTGTGTATCCTTGTTTTAGATAGGGACACAAAAATGCCTGGCAAGTTACAACACACAACTATCTTATGGGCATGAGCTTTGACCTCCCAAAGTGATAAAGATGGGGTTTAGGCTTTTAACGTTACTTAAGGTAGTAAAGTAACTAAGTAGGTACCTAAAGTTTGTTAGAATCCTATTAGAATGTAGACCGTATGTCTTTCCAGCTGTGTTCGGGATTCCATTTCCCACGCTTTGTAATTTACGAATTGCTCGATTCTCACAGACCAAAAACAATGATGATGTCATCATAACTCTCGAGAGGCTTGTGCAAATTTGGCTAAAAGCCTCTTCGTTGTTCACGGATGTGACAACCAGCTAAGCATGCTTTTATCGCGGCCATTTCACCGATCAGAGGTCTGTTTGTCACGCTTTTCACGGCAGGAACCAGAGCGTGTCGATGGTATCTCCCGTGCCATGCCAAATGTTTGTATCTACGCACTTCCAAGTTTCATGTTGGGTCTGCTATGGTATGAATGAATGATCTGTTGTTCAAATTACACTGGTACTCAGTTTATTAGTGAATGATGCAAACATCCAGTAGCTTTTTAAGATGCTACGCATTTCATCGAATTCTTCAACATCATACAGGCCCTCTCAACAATTATTTCCGGAAATAATTTCGAAATGTGTTGTAAGTAGATCCGTTTGTGAGTATAATTCGTAATCATCGTTTATCGTTACATAGTAAACAATGATATCTACTACATAGTAGAATTATTACTATCTTTTCCGTAGGTGCGGGTTTGATAAGATGATTACTTGAATACTCACTGTTCATAAATCTTTAAGGTTCTATACTTATGTAACCATTTATTCCCAACGACCACCTCTGATTCTGCCCCCAGTGGTGGTCGTTGCAACAGAAAAATATCTACCCACGTTCTTTTGATGAAAAGACGATATTTTCGTTACATTTCAGTGTTTTAGATCCTGGTCTAAATCTCCATAATGAACTAAAGACTGTTCGCTACAAATAATGTATAAAAATGAATTTAATTTTTAAAATTTATTGTAATAATTCTGTAATGATTTTTATAATATTAGTACGAGTAGGTAGGTACGGTTCCTCATATAAGTGTGTAACATTCGAGGCATTTCACAATAGCCATTGTACTCAATGTTTATCCCTTGGGCGCAAAATGAAGCAACAGTCCCACACGAAAGTCGTTGCATCACAATTCACAACCCCTGGGCATTACCACGGTTGTGAAAAACGATAAATTATTAAAATCGACAAAAGCTCTATAGAAACCTGAACAATGAAGAATCCCGAGCTATTTCTCACCTCCCCTTATTTTGAAGGTTCCCGTAACATTTCTCTCTCACATCTGCCCCATGTTTCGGACTTTGTTCAAGTAGCCGTTATAAAATGAGATGATTTTGTTCATTAATAACAACCGGCATTTCTTGAAATACACCGGGTTTTGCTCGTTACGTAACTTATGCCTGCAGCTGTTTCTACTATGCCTGCAGTGCTCTCTATATTTACGATGCCGCGATCGCTTGTGCATCTTTTGCAATGCACGTTTCTCTGGCGAACGAAATTGATTACCATTTTATTTCTGTCTTCAAAGATAAGTCGTTTATCTACGTGCTGTAATGCATTCGACTGATCACATGCAGAAGATAAATTATCTATGTTATTAAAGATGTTACTAGTTAAGTAGGTACGGTACGGTTGTAGATTATTGATGGAAAGTACGGTTGAATTAAAATGTTCAGCCATTGCATCTCGTCTAATTTTACAACATTCCAACAATAGAAATAACGTTAAAAGGTATATTGTGATCGAAGTTTGAGTCGTGCAAACTGATTCGTTGCAATATTTGGCAATTCGTTTGTGGAGATCGCAGTTGTGCTGTTATTTTGTTAAGTATTCAGGGTAGGTACGACTGGTTATTGTCAGGTTTTGGAATTTGTGGATTTTGTTGTATTGTGTAAGTAGGTACCTAACCTAATTAGGTAAGTACGTATGCATTTTAATCCCTAGGTAATCAGGTCACCTGTATACGCTGTTGGCTCATTAACGAACACCTTTTTCATCGTACAATAATGCTAATTGTTCCTTACTCCCTAGGTTTCATTACTATAACGTCACATTGCTTTGAATCCATAGCGCTCAAACTAAATTGTCCATAAAATGCTCCATTCCGTTACCCTACGTTACATTTTTGTAGCACTGCAGCGCAATAAGTCACCATTGTTAGTACATATCTAGCAAGTGCCTCGTTCGACTTCGGTTCATGACATGATGGCACGCACGAACCGCGACAGAGGTGCGTACTTGCCGTAACAAGATTGACATGGTACCAAGACATTGAACTTGAAGCCGGCGCCGGTAAGGTTTCTAGTTTTGGCGGGTCGGTATGCAGAGCGATATAGCAGCAGGGGGCACTCATCTTTATCGACTGAAGGGTTCCAGGCAGGTGCCGTAACGAGATCTTCGTGATATCGAGACGTTGCCCCAACATTACTTGTGCCGGTGTAAGACACAGTTTTTACGTTGTTATGGTGTCGTAAGTCTCAGAAGCTGAAGACTGAAGTTGTTGTATCAACCTCAACCAAGCAAGTGCTGAGATCGACGCGATAAAGGGGCATTGAACTTAAGGCTGCATGCGGAGTTAATTAAGTTTCAAGTTGGACTGTGGCCAGCAGCTGCGGGGGAAGGGTGCTTGCTATTTTAATACATGCTTCTTTGTCAGGAATCAGCCGGATTGACGTTTGTATCCTCTTTCCACACTCAGGGAAATTCTGAATAACTCTGAAGCCCGTATTTTAGAATGATTGAGGGAGATCTCCATAAAAAACAAGATCATTAATAATTATTTCTTTCTTTTCATATCCGTCATTCCCATTTCCCAAAGACTGAATGACATCAATTCAGACTTATTTATTTCAACACAGGTCACTGTAGCTGAACCAACAGCATAATATGGGGTAATGATTGGCATCCATGATTAGAACAGGATGAGTCTGCAATGGCGCCTGATAGACATCTAGAGTGGGCGAACCGGTTCCGTACAATCTAAGCAAAACGGGAGCGGGAGCCATCGGATTTATTGGCCCGCAAGGTCTCGCAGTTTGCTTCTATAGAAACAGTACCTACTCCACCAATTAGAAGTCATTTTTTCCCATTGAACTTCCTCAATCTAGCCGATTTAATGTGGATATAAGCAATCTAGTGCCTAGCTGCAACAGATCTCTAGGTACCTACCTACTTACTATCATTGGATTTGTTACAGCACAGGTGTATTTTTATAGACGCCCGGATCGCGTGCTTCTCTATGCTGTTCTTTAGAGGTTTTCGAACCGTTGAAGGGTCAAGTGGCTACATAATAATATAAATAGGCCAAACCTGACGACCGCAAGAATTGCGTAAGATTCACGCAGCCTAGATTTGCGGTGGTTACAGGTTTACTGTTATTCGAGCGTGACCCGAAAAAAATCTAAACAATCGATCGTTTGAAGAAACTGTATCGTCCGGTACAAAATAACACGATTGGCTACGCGACGCGTAAGAAACTTTTTATTCGCTGCTCTGCAGGGATTCCGCTCTAGCTTTTTCTATATAGTTTCCGTAAATATCGTAATTGGTGAAGCCGTTATCTATCTGTTATTTTTTTTATGAATCGACGAGAGCACGTACAGTATTACGCCTCATTCTCCTACTTCATTCACCACAACCTCGATGTACTTAAAACTTACACATCGATAGATTGTAAGTCTATTTACACGATAAGTGAAGAGCTGCTTCACTGAATTTATAGGACCCGTCGGAATACAGTTTCGCACCTCTAAACTACACTATATTCGATATTGAATAGGTACCTACTAGAAACGAAGAGGTACCTAACTTATCTATTCCGGTGCCAGGTCACAGACCCGATCATGATACGAGAGAGCAGCGAAACAGGAAGGATGCCAGTGTAGTTGATAAGCTCGAACAATATCTAAACGGAAGTAACATTGTACTATAGTAAAATTATCAGGTGACATGTTATACAAATAAGCCAAATAATATGACTCATCTAGGCCGTCATGTCTGTGATGACGCGACTGTAGAGAGAGCAGGTTTGGTAAAGGTGTCTGAAGAAATGTCTCTTGATGACGCGGACGGCGGATTGAACTTGAAACGCTTTCTTGGTCGGTAATCGCTTGGAAAATGAATCAAACGTATTAGCTATGTAATTAGTAATTACGAGTAGGTACTCCAATCGTCAGCTTTTGAATATCGGTAGGTTATATTTATTTTTTGTTTTTGTGAAAGAGTAGTTTTGTTCGATGCTGTTTTGCTAAAATGTGACATGTCAAAACTAGTATCTAACGTTAGAAACGGGGTACTTAGGACCATGACTATTATAATTATCCTGTTTTGGTTTTGGTAGGTACCTATACTTACTGTGGTATAATAAATAGTGACCACGTCCTCGGTTCATAAATAGGTTCGAAAATATATTCCATAAGGTATTATTTAGATAATTATTAATTCGATGTGTTTATATAGTTTGGTAAGTACCTACATTATACTCGTTACGCATGACGTGATGATTCATCCCATATTGAGTTGACATTATAAGATTCTCGTCTGAGTTCTGAGTCATGTGTACAGCCGCTTTAGGTACCTATGTCTGAATTGGTATCCTATCAATAGCTAAGTAATTTGATATCACGTGGTTTCAGATACCTACTCTCCAGTATTGGGTCAGGTATACCTACATTTATTAAGTAGGTATATGGTTTTGCCGTTACGCATCTCTGTGAAACATGGGAAACGTAAATATCGAACGCTTTATTTCATAAGGTTTTCCTCTATTATTAATATAAAACCCACGAAATCCACCATAGGGTCCTATGATGCATATACGAGTAAGTATAACAGTACCATATAACAGCTATAACCAATGATTCAGAGACTTTGGCGAGGCTACGTTCTATAAATTACCTCCAAGGCTGCTATTTATTCCAAGAGGTTATAGACCAATCGATCACAACCGTTAACTGTATCACTGTAGGTACCTAAGTGGTAAGGGCTGTGTTATTCATAAATGGACAGTTGGTGTTTCGTCAAATGAGGAAGGAGGTGGTAGATTGATTGTGTCACTTTACATAATACTTTTAGGTAAATCAAGTTTCTGGAGACTTGGCCAATTGTTTGCTGGAGATGTCTTGTCAGAAAGCAGCTGGTTCCTAATTAGGGCAAAAATCAGCACTGCAATTGAGAGTAGCAATGCACCTAATCAATAATCATGTCCAGGGAATTCCCCTCCGCTACAGGTTCTATCTAGCCTTGTAAGAAAAGTAATAATATCGCGCAACCGATGCAGATGCGCCTTGCACCTTTCATATATTACTCTTCGGACCCTTTCCGATACTCTAAGTGTGATAAGGACGACAAATTTACTACTCGTAGTTACCAGACTTACCAGTTTTGATATCTCGTTGTTTCGATGCTTATCTGTTTACAGATCTTGACACAATTTTGATACGAACATGCCCAAAATATAGTTAGGGCATTCCACTTTAGTAACTATCGGAAATGATTAACCTACAACATTGAACTAATACCAATCCTCATATAAGGAGTATCTATTAGGCTCATCGTATTGGCATTGCAATTCAACGGGGCAATGCCACAAGTACGTTGTGTAGGTATGCTGCCATTAGTGGGTTAGGGACGTTAGGACTTACAATGCGTACCTACCTACCTATTTGGTTGTCCAAGAGTCCAAGAGTAGGTAGGGACCTAAATTTTACGCTGTCTAAAGGCATCAGCCCATAAAAAAATTATTCGCAAAACAAAAGAATTAATAAAAAAAACAAAAGAACTACAAATCGGTTGTCAGATCAATAACTAAAGCTAAGTAGATGTTATCGTTTTTTATTTGTCAGCCAGTGAAAGTTTTTTGCGGTTTCCAACGTTCAACATTTTTTATACCGTTTCCGAAACTTCCGTTGAATGGGGTCGAAAAAATGCAGTAGAGCGAGAGTCGTCAACCCCAAATAACAAAAAATGTTGATGATATGCCATCGTCGAAGGAGTTATAATTTGACAGTTATTTACGGGAAATATAGGTATCTATTCTAAACCAATAGTGGCATTACTGATACTTAGACAAAAAAATAAGCTAGAGGTTTTTAGGGAGAGGTAAGGTGTGATGTACCAATTCGTGCTATGACCTCAAGAACTTTTTCTCTATCCCCTTACATTATGTTATTATCTATTACTAAGTATTGTATGAGTTATTATCTAATGTATCCACCTCTAACTTTCCATCCCTCCTCATCAAGTCACAGTGTTTGGAATGATTGTTAGGATTACCCTTTGTCTCCAATCGACACAATAAACTAACGTGGGATCATTTTTTTGCTGTTTTCACTTGGAATTGTATTATTACCCGTAGAAGGCTGCATACCATTCCTACTGCCATTGAATTGGACATACGTAATTTGGTATTCACCGGCGCTAATCGTAATGTAATGATGGATGAAAATGTACTGGAGAAATCTGAATTGTGAAGGCAGAGAGGAGATTGGTCGTGTAGAGAAGTTTTGCGAGCTATCTCGATGACTGTAAAGTTTGAAATTTTATGAATTACAACGTAGGCCTGTTAAAAAAAACATAACGAAAGCGCGCCATTTTTGGTGGTCAGTTATAGCCCATCATATTTGCTCGCGTCCAATTAAAAATGTCCTAAGGAGCGTGTATGTCATTTAGATTTCATATATTGACTCATTATAAATAAATCATTATTACGAAAATTAACGGCCTTTCTGTCGATATAATGATCTGGTATTTGGAAGCTTCCTTCCCAGTCTTGTCCTAATCATCGTCATGGGGCGGACCCCATGACGATGATTAGGACAAGACTGGGAAGGAGGGAGGAAGGGATTCGAGCAGTTGATTGAATTAGCAAAAGGATGTCGCTCCGATGCGCTGTCTTCGGGTCACGACGCGTCAGAGGGTCAGGAAGTGTTAGGATTAGGGTCAGGATTGGCGGGGAGCCTTTTATCGCACCAGCTGCCTCATTAGCACGTGCTACACGATTTCTCGTGAGTCATGTAAGAGTTACATTGACGCTAGAGGGTTCTTGGTAAAGGTACTAATTTATGAGTTGGTGACGAGGTGTTCTTGAATAATGACGCCTGTTAAAGCAATTAAAAACACATTTTCGATAAGGTAAGATAATCATCGTACCTACCTAATTACTACGTGGTATGGTAGTTACCTAATTTAAGATTTGTCACAGGTAGATTTGGCTCAATCCCCGTAACTACTTACTTATTCTCAATATTCATCGCAACACGTGAACATAGATAATATTATAGAGATATAGGTAGGTACATACTTAGATTATTTGCCACAAAATAAACATACCTACCTATATCAAAAGAAATTCTGTTGACATTTCGCAATGCAAGTATTTGCTACAAATATTTGCCCTACACACTTCTAACAGGTGAACAAATTAACACAGGTGAATGAGTGTAACGTACCTATAGTTATCAAGATATGTTACTCGACGCGCTGGTATCAGCAATCATGGAATTTATCGACCCGTTGATAACACTCGTAGGGAAAATGCAATCAATAGTGGTTCGCCCTAATTTTTCGTCAGTTTTTAGATCTGGATTTAGGCCAAATATAGATTAAGATCCGCCGTTAAGGAGCGTTCCATTTGATTTTGACCACAATAATCACTTATCTTCAAATATACTTCCACGACCTTTTTCGAAAGTGAGATTATTCATATCTTTTTTGTATGTTTAGGGTCCTCTATCACCTTTCTTAGTCGTTTGTATTCTTTTTTGCTTGGGACCAAGCGGAGTTCGGTCGTAAAGAACCGGTTCTAATTTGACATCATCGTCTTGTTCCCGTAGTTTTTATGGTCCAGTTTGAAAGGGTAAAGCTAAGAATATTTTACTTATATTTGCGGCTTTAGGGGTTTTATCAGATCTTTCTCCAATCGGACTCTAGTTTGACTTTTTTTATTAAAGAGTTCGTTTGTTGTTTTTGCTTCTATGAGTAGTATAGGTAATAGGTATCTATATGCCGGTTGATAATTAATTTGCATGCAAGCTATTATAATTAATAGTAATCTTTACTAAGTATTCATCTGTGACTCACAAAGGGTCTACGTGCTTGAGCTCTTATGTAAAATAAAAGGTAAATGTAGTATACCTATATAATAATAATGTATGGCTCAAAGCTCTGTGTTACTAGGCACTTAACATTTGCATATCAAGTACCTAAGTAGGTAGGTAATAAACACGGTTGAGCATGATTTTTCCTACACACTCTTATTTTTTCCCACCCATCTTTTAAAACAAAAGTGCCACTATTGAACGTCAAACGCACTAAATTATTCGGGGTTCCCACAAGGCTCGATCCTAGGTCCCGTTATGTTTTTCAACGTTATAACTTGTTGGTGACTTACCACTGCAACGAGTTTCCCTCGCACCGTGATGCCGATCATCGGCGCGAACCTCACTTCCACGCCCGGCTCCACCACCAGCTCTGCATCTCTTTCCACCAAGAGGTCATCCCTAAGGAGATAGGGTCCTCCGTCTCGCTTCCACACCGTCCTTCCTCCCGCTAACACTCCACCTGGCAACTCTGTCAATCCCGCGGATTTATTCACTAAGTAAGGGTCCGACTCCACCAACTCCTGTCCCGTGCACGTACACAAACTTATAACAATATAACACACCACCACTGTCCTCCACTTGTATTTCGTGTCACTGAACTGACTGTGTCTCTTCTGCACCCCCATATCCTTGCAGCACTCCATTTTCCACTAACTGAATACGAAAATATTCATTTCACTTTTACTAACGCTTCTCACCTGCACGCAA
Organism: Hylaea fasciaria; assembly: GCA_905147375.1. NCBI lineage: Eukaryota > Metazoa > Arthropoda > Insecta > Lepidoptera > Geometridae > Hylaea > Hylaea fasciaria. Next base: position 8,933,521 of record LR990201.1, read on the forward strand.
TCATATCCACACCTATCCAAACATCGCACAGGTATTCCGTCAAGTTTAAACACTGCACATTACTGTATGTTTTCATTAAAGTTATGAATGAAGTGCACTTGCGGCTGTCGTAGAATTTGTAACTAAACAATCCATACCGAAACAAAGGTGGGGCTAACCGAAGCGGAGGAAATAAACGAAAAGCGCGCTACAGCGAGCGCGACCGTTGAACAAAGTAGTTTGGCCGGTTTTGTACTTACCTCCTCCCTCCTCGGCACTCACGTTCAAAGCCTCCTCCCACCCTTCGCTACCTCGCACCCACACATTGATAAAGCTACTATGTAAATACACGGACACCAACACATACGGTTCAGCTATACCTTTATTTGTTATCTAGCCTTATCTAATTTTGTGATAAGCGTTCAGTAGTAGGTATCAAAGTATGTTTTAGTTAATAAGATTCTATGAAGGTAAAACATAATTTTGGTGAATTACCTTATGGCAATAATGCACACAAAACCATAGTAGAATTTTGTATTTTAGAATAGCAACATTTGCCGGCTTTTCCTTTCATTCCATTCATTCATTCAATCATCGATTTCCCATGCGGTTGTTCGTTCTTTACATTCATTCAACAGCCTTACCAGACCGTCCCTTTTTGGACGGTTTTCGACCCTTTCAATGTCAGTCTGTCCCTTTTGCACCCATTGGTCCTATTTGTGACGGTGATCGCTGGATCTCATCACACACACAGTGTCAAACGGACAGAAACCAATCAATTATCAGATTAATTGAGAAAATCGAGGTGGTCGTCTGAAAAGATAGGGCAAAACGCGAAATTTTACATTGCCTGCTCCACACTTTACCAGAGAAACAAATAATTATTTATTCAAAACAATGATTGCAAACTGTATAATGTTCCATGTTCCTTTACCACATTACACAATAGTGCTAAAAAAAAATCTCCGCTCACTGCGCTCGCGCTTTCATATAATAATGTTGGGAGTGTGATGTGGTGTGATGTGCATGTAAAAATGACTGTAAGCGGTACCCACGATACAGGAGCAATCCTAGTGCTACGTTATTAAAAATAATATTTAAAAAATATATAGTGTGTAATGTTTAGCACACTGATAATATTATACCTAGTAGATTATGCACCGAGCAGGTAAAGCACTGTCTTATAGTCATGGACGGCTTATCACACCCAGAGCTTTTAGAAGGACTCTAGTGTTAACGCCCGAGCGTTATTTAGAGCCCTGGAGACGCAAGGGGTTTAAGCCGCCTAAGGCGAAGACAGGCCTCAAGGTGCATACTTATTATAATAAAACCCAGGGCAACATAAAAAATTGCACCATAGGCTGCTTGGATTTCTAGTTGATGACTCAAGTGTTCGAAATACACTAAAAGGACGGATTCAGACACAGCCTATACCCATTTTGTTGTTCTCCATTGATTAAAATCATTATAGGCTTTTTGATATTTACCATTTGATTTTTCTGGCAGTAGGTAGGTAGATTATTGGTAATTTCTAAAGCGTATAATATGATTTAATAAATTCCGGTGTCAAATCACTATCGCTTGACGACATAATTTTTGTGTTTAGTAACTTGAAAAAAATAAAACTGTTATTGTAATCTACCTACCAATACAAATTATGTTACATCAAACAAACACTCGTATTTAATTTTACATTCTAATCATACCAATTCAAAAAAGAAGTGGCGTGATTGGTTGCAAGTAAGTCTAGGTGGTCATGCCAAAAGTCTAGGTGGCCATGGCCAGTTCGTTTTCAAGTAAATTCTTTATACAAATCCCGAATAACTTTATTATTATGGTAGAGTTTTCATACATATTTTGATGTTCCTAATTCAAATCACTTTTATTATTCCCTTGGGCCTTTCATACAAAATTACGGCCCCGGGCTTGGTATCACTTACAGTCACTACAGTGAGAATGCATGACATAATATTATAATGGCACATTGTCGAGCATGATTGTGGTACCTATGAAAACTATTTTTATCAAACACCGTCCCTTTTCAAGCAAACAACCGTCCAAAATTGTCTACTAGAACTGATAACACTGATTCAATCATTCACTCACTCAAAAGCTTCTTCGGACGTCGACCTAGTTTCTCTTGCTTTATAATTTTTAAAATTATTGCGACAGAATTTAGAGTGCATTTAACGTAATTTTGATCTAGAAATAATTTTATTGCATCACGTAAGTCTACACATCTACAATTCTACATATTTACTGCAATCAGAGAAGTGATTGATTAGCTCGTGTGGCGTCGTGGCATCCAACCAAGCGTCGACATCTTGTTTTCCGATTCTTTGTATTTATTTATTCATTCCGAAGTCAGATTCCTGCATCAATGGTTAGCATCGGCTTTTTTTAGATTGAAATCAATTACATTTTTAATAGCGACAACGTATTTCAGTGTTTCATGTGGTATTTCTTTTTAGATACGAAACAATCATGAGCTCTTCTTCTAACGGAACGCGCGTGTACGTGGGCGGCCTTGTCGAAGGCATCAAAAAAGAGGATCTCGAGCGGGAATTCGACAAATACGGGAAACTGAACTCTGTTTGGGTAGCACTAAATCCCCCAGGCTTTGCGTTTATAGAATTTGAAAGTTTGCAAGAGGCCGAAGATGCGTGTAGCGCGATGAACGGGTTTGAGATGCTAGGCGCGACGCTCAAAGTAGAGATTTCCAGAAGGCGAGACGGACCTCGCCGCGGAGGTGGCGGTGGTAACTTCAGGGGCGGGCGTGGGGGCGGCGGCGGCGGTGGCGGTGGTGGTGGCGGCGGCGGTGGTAGCTTTAGGGGACGCTCGTTCGGAGGTTCCTCTGGGGGTAGCCGACCTTACAACTCTTCTTACGGCGGGGGCGGGGGCCGGCCATACAATCGCAACGGCGGAGACGGCTATGGCTCCGGCGGCGGTGGTGGTGGTGGCGGTGGCGGCGGCGGCGGAAACTTCCGGTCTAGATCACCTCACTCTCGATATTAATTATTTTAGTTTTAGTTTATTCTTAGGTTTAGTGTTATCGTTATCTGAAGCCTTCCAAGTATTGAAATTCGAAAACAAATACTGGGGGTTTAATGCTAGGAAGAGTTCTGTTGATGTCACCGGAAATTAGAGGTAACATTTTTTGTAATATTATGAACTCATTTTGCCACCTTCTGACTAGCATTACAGAATATGTAAGATAACAAGCGTTGAACCCCATGTCATTTTGAGGTTATCTCAACGAGTCAGAATGTGGTGAAATTTGCAATTTAATTTTTTACTATTATTCTAAGTACTACAATATTTAGTCAATTTGGGTCAGAAACATTTGATTGCCTAATTGCAATGAGCATTTCAAAATAATTAACCATTATTTTCTATTTAAAAAAATGTTTTATATGCTTAGGTACCTCTACTTCATTGTAGATTGATGTTTGATGTGTATTTATCAATGGCGCATGTTTTACTGACCCATTTCATTTAAATTAGACAATTTACATGACCTATTTGTGCCTTTGTGAAGAAGGAATGTCTGCAACCACAATAGATTTAGCTGTATCTGTCCATGCATTTAAAATTACTGAAATATTTCATATTAATCATATTTAATACTGTATTTCATGTCTTTTTGTTCATAAATAAGTTGAGGATGCTCCAGTGGAAATCTATTTTTAGTAGACGGGACGGGAGTGACTATATTATATCTTTGAAGCCATAAAGATATTGTCGTAAAGTCAAAAATGGCCCTGTAGCATTGTCCTTGCATATTATGTTATATTAAGGAACTTGAAGAACTGTACTTCAAGGCTACCGGTGTTCAATTACTTATATTACATACTCATGCTGGTATCATGTATCAGTATCTTTCTTTTGAGGTTAAGTCCATTTTCCGAGCTAAAATTGAGTATAATTTGTACAAAATTGACGGTTGGTTACATTATAAATCATGTGACATGTATTTGAGATTCAAGGCATGCACACATATAATATGCCTCTTTGTTCTGTTCAAAATAATGTATCAGTACATGTGTTTATTTTTGATAGTGAATAACTTAATCCAACTGAAGATAGAAATGTTGCCACTTATTATTATCGGAGGCCAAGACTCATTTAGGGTCACTGCCATTCTAGTTCAGAATTGGCAGCTCATTTGACATTTTGTACTGATAAGTTCCTTGCTTTTGCATAGGACACTTTTATTATCTTGATAAGATTTCTGGAGATCCGAAGAGTATCTATACTTGTGGTTTTAGTGTTACATGATGAGCCTCACTGCTCACCCACATGAGGGGTATTAAGTCATAACTCTCCACCCCCAGTTTCAGATTGATAGTTCACATACCTCTGTTAAATTCTAGTGCACATGGGTTACCTCCCGATATTTTCCTTGACTTAAAATCAAGTGTGATAATTATGTATACATGTTTTTATAAGAAACTTATTGGTATGTCTACACTGGAATCACTAGGCTATCAGTGCTGTGAATATGTCTAGGCAGTATACACATAGTTACACCGTCTTCTCTCTTTCAGTTCCATTGGATTTTATGATCTCCGACATGTTTGTCAACAGACGAACGCAAGAACAATCTTCAGTGTATATTTAACATTCTACCTAAATATCCTAGTGTCTAAGTTTCATTTGCATAAAATTAAAAGATTTATGACTGTATATCAAGATTTTATTGTTAATTACTTTCCTTATTTAAATAGGCTTAATTATAAATAGATCTAAGACGGGCTGCTGAGGCTAGCCATGAGAAGTTCCATTTTGTTTAAGAAGTTTTTGCCTTCCATTTTGTCAAGTTTGATCTCTTTGAATGCACCTCCGAGGTTCTCCCATTTCTTGTCTTGAACTAATTCACTGGAGAAAAAGTCTTTCCTTGGCGATTGTGCTATGAATACTTGCATTCCGACAGAGGGTTCACATCTTATTGCTATCATCCTGTCCCCTGGAAAACGATTTGCATTTGAGTTCATATAAATAAAGTACCTATGTACAAGTACATAGCTATAATGTAGGCATTAAAACAATAGGTTTAAAGTTCACTGGAAGCCATATAAATTGTTAAGTCTGAACGGAAACAAAAGGCTACCATTTTGAATATTATGTTTCAAGACTACTAAGCATACTGTGGTAGGTACAGACAATGACAAATACACAACCCCCCTTGAACAAAGTATCGTATAACAGCTAAGGGGAGCTAATTCTACAATTAAAGTCATCTAGCGATGCAAGGAGTTAAAACCCCATGACATGAAGTCTAACACAACAATATCAATAGATCAATGAAGCTTGGATTTCTTTGACCTTAGATGAATAAGTCCAGATTTTTTATTCAGAATATCAAATTTACCATTTGGTGAAGCTAGCAGACAAGAGGAAGCGTTGCCCAACAGTTCAACGGGGCCAGAGCCAAGATGTGAACTGCTGGCCAAGAGCTGCCAACCCATGCACCTGCCGACTGCTTGCACTGCTGTCATCTGATGCTGGTATATCTAAGGGAAAGGTACCTTTAGAAAGATGGGCTGACAAAATGAGAGCTATAGCTGTTAAAAGCTGCATTAAGCAAGAGCTTTCTTCAACAAAACAGATTCAAGGATAAAGTCTCCAATATTATGACTAAATTATGTGCTATTTTATAATCCTTGGATATATAGTGCGTTGTCAGTTTGAGGAAATTTGTGTGTTAAAATCATTTATAGGACTTGCCGTTATATTGATTATATTATTACAGTGTCCTGTTTATTGTATGTGAAAAAGCTCTGAACTAAGTTGAGATTATTACTAGCTGTCAAGAACCAGTGCAAGTTTTAGTCTCACCACACCACCAACCAAAGATGAAAGATTGCATTGCAGGTGTTGCAAGTTAATTTTAATAAACGCTGCATTGAGTGCAAAAATATAAAATATTCAGTGGCTATCAATTATTCATACAATAGCACAAAGTAGACGTTGACTTTCCATACGATCAGCTAATTCGGAACCCAAGGAAACTGCTTATGAATGTGTGTCATGAGTCTTATACATACATACTATAGCACCTACTTTATGTAGTATGTATACTATATATATAAGTAGTCTCGCCTGGAGCGCTACGCGCATCCGCCGCGCACATCGCGCCACGGCTTACTCACCAATGAGGAAAGAGTATCACACCCAATAAAGTTGCTATAGTTTTGGCGCTAAACGAGCCACGCTCTGCGAGAGGAAAATATCGCATTTATTCCCAATTGTCGCCACCAGCTCCGTTCCCAGTCGTCACTGGCGACAACTGGGAAAAGATTTCCCATACCTCGCCCCTGACGACAACTGTGTGGTGGATGGATAGGCATTTAATACAAACCAAAAACCGTATCAGTTCGTGTCACAACACTATTACATCTAGCGGAAACAGCTATTACTAAGACTGGGTCAGTTGTCATGAAATAAACATTCAATAATTTACAGAGACAGGCAAACGCAAGAGCCGACAGATCGACCAATCGTGCGGTCGAATGCCTTCGCACATCTACGGTCCAATAACGCCCAGTTTCTGAACCCCTAGTTAACTTTGACTAATAGATAACTACCAAAATTAATAATCAATCCCATCCAAATTTTGCTATCTGGGATTGATATCATAATCCATTTTTAGGGTCAAACGTGCCATTAACCGTTCCGTGGATTGGTTTATAAAGGCATGCAGATTGGAAATCGATCGAACAATAGGCAGCAATCCAAGATCGATTTCAATCTTGGATAGGAGATACAATATTAATTTCGGCTGTAGTCTATCATTCTCTATCTGATCTGAAAATAAACAAATTATAAACACACATAACGGTTGCTCAAATTAAACTATAGCCGTCTTACCACAAAAAAATTAAACCAGAGTTGAACAGATGAGTCTAAATAGTTTCTCCACAAATCGACGTCTAACTCTCGCTTTATCTAACTCAATAACAAAATCACAAGTAAAATAATTAAGAATGACAGGATTTAGTAAGAAAACGCGAGTGATACACGTCGATTTTGTGGAACGAAATTCTAGAAACGTCTGTTTAACTCTGGTCTCAACTTTTGTGGTAAGATCTAAAATGGTAGGGATTCAGAGACCAAACATTGATCCTTGCGCAGTCTCAGTGGGCCACTATTTCCACTATATATATTTATAATATGTATATATGTATATAGTGGAATATAATACTATATATATTTTCCAACCTCTTTCCTTATAGATTACCTGGCAGTATATGAGATCCCTAAGCTCTTGCAGCTCGTAGGAGAGATGGCGCACCTTCCCGTCGCGGCAGATGCACTTGAGGGTCTTCTCACCCACGTGCACCACCAGCGACGTGCGACACACCGCGTCGTACCTGCGACATGGTCCGCACACTATACACGGGGCCCGCTCCGGATTGGTGGATAACATTATAACATACCTCACAAATGATTGGGCATGTGGTTATCCTCACGATTCCTTCCGTTCACCGAGGTAATAAAATCGAAACAACGAAGTAATAGAAGTTCTTAAACTTTCGCGAACTGAATACATGTTAATTAGTATTTAAACGGGTCTAATTCGCGCACAAACGAATATCAAAATATATAATTTTGACATACCTCGACGTTGGTCGAAACCAAGTTACATCGGCCGTGGTCACGAGAAGACTGGTGAATGCGGGTATCACCGTCCGGAGCGGCAGGTGTTGTTTCCAACTACCCGCGTTTGATCTTGCAAAACATAATCGTCACGACATACAACACTAACAGTATCCGAAGTCCCACTTGAACATAAGTTGCGCCGTACACACTTGCTAATTACTGGATTCCATGATCCAGACAACCTAAACCCATCTTCCCGATTGAAATTCCGGTACTTCTTGATTTCAATCGCTTCACGAACAATTCTAGGATAGAAATGACGATCAGTGGAAAGGATCTTCGGGTCATGTAATTCGATCCAATGGTTTGGTCCTGAATCAAGCAAGTGCTCGGCTATGGCTGACTTGTTCACCTGACGGTTCTTTACTGCTGCGATATGCTCCTTCACTCTTTCCGCGATAGTACGCTTCGTCTGTCCGATGTAAGAGCTACCACAACTGCAATCAACCTTGTAATACCCCCGGTGTCGGTATGTCAAACGTCGAGGTATGTCAAAATTATATATTTTGATATTCGTTTGTGCGCGAATTAGACCCGTTTAAATACTAATTAAAACGAAGTAATAATCGAAAGAATGCTATATACTATATTACTAACAATATACTATACTATATAATAATATATTTGGCGGTCTAAGGGGGAGGCCTATGTTCAGCAGTGGACGTCTTCAGGCTGATGATGATGATGATACTCATAATGTACCTAGTACCTACCTACCAAACGACCACCATTGGGGATCATAAAATATTATTCTGTTGCAACGACCACCACGAGGGGCAGAATCAGGGGTGAATAAACCAATATATGAAATGTAAATAAGCCATCCCAAAAAGTTACTTATAAAATTAGGTACCTATTAATTTATTATAATTTCCATACATAATAATTACCCATATGCCATAATGTTGATTTTCACACACGATTGCGTGGGACTGTTCAGTGCATTCCAGTGTGACACGATTAGGGGATCTTTCACCTGAAAATAATCATACATTATAATTCAGTTCATTTTGTACATATTATTCGACAAGAACTTATCGCCGCGCCCCGATACACTAGGCTGAGCATGTATACCACCGTCGACTGCATCGCCACATAAGTCATAAGAGTAAAAAAAACTCAAATTTGATACAAAATGTATGACAGAAGCTGCAATTTCGAAGCACCGAAAAGCACGCATCTTTTAGACGCCTCGTCATTTTAATTAAACAGCGCCTATTTCCATAGCTTTAAACTGAAAATGTATACCTTACCTCTTTAGCAATAGTGTCGAGCACATACTCGCTGCGCCGGCGCATGAAGAAGTGCTGCGCTTGTTGTATGATCTGCTCCAGCAGCGACTGTTCCTTGCTCATGTCCAGCAGCTCGTAGCGGTCGGCCGCCATCGGGCCTGTACACAATGTTGCTATTGGAATTGAACTCGTATACCGCAGGATATAGGGCTTCGTTTGGCATGACGATCTTGCGATGTTGTCATATAAGGTGGTGCCGGCGCGGACTCTTACTTGTCAGAATTTGTCAGGCCAAGCCTCTGACGTGGCCGCCTATGCCTACTATCAATCTGTTACAACCGGGACCGACGAGCGACGGTAATATTATGCGCTCCAAAGCACGGAGTAATGGAAATAACTTCGCATATAACTTCGTATTTTAAACGAGCTTCTGTTTTGGTCAGACTTTATATTATTCTAGAGGCATTTTTTTATATGTATACCTACGATGTTCTGGCAGACCATTAATAAAAGTCATGGGTAAGTACGGAGCTTAGGATTGAACTCGGCGTCTTGGGTCGAGTGCACATGTTACCGCTTCGCCACCATTTCTCTCTCCGCGTGTTATTGGTCACTCTATTTTTAGCCGAATACGGCGCAGCAAAACGGAAGATTACTATTTTATTCACTATGTTAGTATGTTCTTCCGTTCCCTTATAACTTAATCTAGTCTAAACTGCACATAATAGTGTAGTGTCGCAGGGTGTAAAGGGTATAAAGGGAGCGGGAAGGGGCGGTGGGTGTTGGCGGGGTGCACGTGTATAGTGTGGCGAGGGGGTCCCGCACCGGCGAGGCAGCGGCGCTTGGAGGGCCCGAGCGGGCCGGTGGCGGGGTGCGGGAAGGGGTGGTGGGTGTTGGCGTGGTGCACGTGTATAGTGTGGCGAGGGGGTCCCGCACCGGCGAGGCAGCGGCGCTTGGAGGGCCCGAGCGGGCCGGTGGCGGGGTGCGGGAAGGGGTGGTGGGTGTTGGCGTGGTGCACGTGTATAGTGTGGCGAGGGGGTCCCGCACCGGCGAGGCAGCGGCGCTTGGAGGGCCCGAGCGGGCCGGTGGCGGGGTGCGGGAAGGGGTGGTGGGTGTTGGCGTGGTGCACGTGTATAGTGTGGCGAGGGGGTCCCGCACCGGCGAGGCAGCGGCGCTTTGAGGGCCCGAGCGGGCCGGTGGCGGGGTGCGGGAAGGGGTGGTGGGTGTTGGCGTGGTGCACGTGTATAGTGTGGCGAGGGGGTCCCGCACCGGCGAGGCAGCGGCGCTTTGAGGGCCCGAGCGGGCCGGTGGCGGGGTGCGGGAAGGGGTGGTGGGTGTTGGCGTGGTGCACGTGTATAGTGTGGCGAGGGGGTCCCGCACCGGCGAGGCAGCGGCGCTTTGAGGGCCCGAGCGGGCCGGTGGCGGGGTGCGGGAAGGGGTGGTGGGTGTTGGCGTGGTGCACGGCGCGCAGAAGCTGATGCAGCGAGTGTTCCAGCACGTGGTCGTGGTCCGCCTTGCCCGCAGCCGACGCCTCCGGCTGAGGGGAACGATGCCACTTATTAGTTAAGGACGAACAAATCTATTGTTGTCTCTATTTGGCACTAAACAAATTACAACCAAGTGCGTATGGGGCTATGTATGTTCCTAGTTCCTATAAACATACATAGCCCCTGTGATAACATTGAATAACATTGCAGCCTTTCAAAATGACTTACTTTAACATTTTCTAAATTAGTGTTATTGTTTTGACCGTTGTTATGCCGTAAGCCGATCAGCAATTGGATACCTGGCAGCACCTGTAAAAGAAAGTAACATGGTAAAATTAGGCAAGAATAAGGATGGCCAATTTGGCAGATGACAGGTTTTTGGAGTGCAAATTACTGCATGGTACTACAACTATAATGGCAGCCGTGGAGCTTCCCATCGAGTGAACGACATAGTTTGGTTACCAATAACTTAAAATAAAAACAATTTATTTAAACCCCTCACTGTAGCCATGATGTGGTTGCCGACCACCATGTGAGGTATGGAAGCGTCCAGCTGCACCGCCTCCGCCGCAAGCCTCGCGAACAGCTCCTTACAGAACAGGACATTCTGGGCCGCTTCCAGCTTCTGCTGCCAGTGCTGTTCCACACCGTCTCCCGGGATGGTGCCGGGGCAGTTCAGAGCTGATGAGTTGAGGGTCATCGATACGACATCTTCTTGCTCTGGAAGTTGGATAATTTGAAAATTATAACAACTGATATAGGCTTGGACGAGTAGAATGCAAAATTATAGCAAGTGTAGTAGAAGCGTATGTGTGGTGATAGTGTTATGTTAGTACTAGTTGGTGCCCGCGACTTCGTGTGCGCAGGATTAGTATTTAGAGTAGCTTATAATTATTAGCGTGACGTAGAAAAGAACTAACATTATGACATTAAAATCACACATTTTTATGGTTCACTATTTTGGCTATAATGGCTTACACATAAGATATAGATAATATATACTGTGGTGGGCTTTTTTGTAGAACTATTTATCATAAACATTTCCATCATACATTACATAGTAATATGTATAGCTCTAGCGGTTTTAGCAGCCAACGCCTGAATAGCTCGCAGATGGTAGATTTTTTCATACTTACTTGACACTTATCGTCATATTTTAGACAACTCACACAATAATTATCTGTATAAATTGTAGCCTATGTGTTATTCTGATGTATAAGCTATCTTATTGCAAAGTTTCATTAAAATCCATTCAGTAGTTTTTACGTGAAAGAGTAACAAACAAACATCCATCCATCCATACTTACAAACTTTCGCGTTTATAATTATAATTTAGTAGGATTCTACGATACTCATTATATGCTTCGGTCATTGTCACTAGGGAGGTACCAAAAATTTAAACAAATGTAACATAAATCTGATCTCTCTGAGCCGGCCTTTGTGAGTGGACAGACCCTAAAAGGCTATTTACATCACTGCTTGTAAACGTCAATGAAGGGAGATTTTCTTTTGCCAACATGTTAATAGAAAGATTGTACCTTTCTGACAGAGCACAGAGATGAAAGCCACACCCTGGAGCTCTGGCGGAACGGTGACCCTCAAGGCAGACGGCGCCGGTCCCCCGCCACTGGTACTCATTGCCAGCGCTATCTGTTCTTCTGGGGCTTTGGTTACCTATAAAATTAATTTATTGGTATTAAAACAATCTATTTTGTTATTCATTTATTAGTTTGTTAATTTTTAAGCAAACAGCATGCATGCTGATGTGACTACATCACGATGTATTGAATTGAAAGTAATTTTTCAATATCATTTACTTTAGTAACAGTGAGTTTAAGTTGACCGCCAGCTATCAGGTTTGTTTTAGGTTTTTACTCAGGAGGTAGAAACCATATCGTCTAAGGGTATATTTTAATTTAACTTTAAGAACTTTGTAATAGCAAATATTGACACTGCAATGCGCTCATCACTAGAGGCATTGGTTCTATTAGTATATTAGCAGTAAACTCTTAACACAATAAACTGTAAACTGGAACACAGCAATAATGACTCTCGAGTGCTTGGCAGATATCTGTGAAAGTGATGTGGAGAGTGCTAGGTGGGAGATCTTTGATCATAATTACTCTTCATTTTACTTATAATTAATTACTCTTTCAATTTACTTATTTCATTATAATATTCGTAGACTCACTTCAAACACACCAGTTTGACTGAACTTAGACCCCGCTGTGCGATAACTTAGATCTCCTACGATAGTGTTGGACACTTTCTTTAGCCTCCAGTTCTGTCTCAGCCTTAGCAGGTCGATGTGAAAGTCAGGCATGTTTCTAGTCATCCGCATGTTCTCGCTAGCTCGGAGACGGTCCACTCCTGCTTGGAGTACGGCAGCGGCTGCAGCGAGGGCCTTCTTACGGCCATACACTTGGACCATGGACCGACTTTCGATCTGTTCAGGTTGAACTGGGTCTAATACCTGCAAATTATGGTTTTAATAGAAATTACACCTATCAAAAAATGAGCCAAACTATCATTTTCCTTTTTTCTTTTATCCTGAAGATGTACATTGGACATTTATAATAACCAATAAGAATTATGTGATTGACTTTTTTTTCCTAAATTATTATGTAGTTACCTACTACAAACTTGTATGTAGGTAGATGGTCTTGGTTATTCAGTAAAGTTTGAATGTAGAGAAAAGATACTACAAAGTATCATGAGAAGGAGATAAATGATAAGAATGTCCAGATTCTTGAGCTCTCTATGCTTTTCGATTTTGTACCTACTTACCATATACCTCTTTTCCTTTGCAATGCTCAATACATCAGCCAGCACACTGACTTCTGTCAATGAATTTCTCAGTTTGTTCCTCACGGAGTCCCAGGGCCACAGACTGGACTGATACCCCGGTTCTTTGTCATCTTCCGACTTGGCATCTGAGCTGCTTTCTCCCTCCTTTTTAATGCTACAAAACTCATCGTCTGTCTTCGAGAAATCTATCTTTTGCGCTAACCGGGCAAGGTTCTCTGACATAGATAGAGGTCTGAAATAGCAAGAAATTTAAATGTGAACAACATTATTATGATCACAATATCATGGTGGAAGATAAAGTGAAGAAACTTACGCTTGGTATATTTCCTGGCCATCATAGGTAATTTCTTGAATTTGGTTTTCTATCGGAGCTTCAACTGATATATTGACAGAATTAGCCATTGTAAACAATTATTTGCGAAAACTAACACATTTTTCACTCTCCCTGGGAATACTCTTTTGCAGTATACTTACTTAACTACCTAGGTTAGGAAGGTACCTACCTACCTTAGTTTAGTTAATTATTTATTTATGAAAGACCTTCCTATACAATATAATTACAAGTAGGTATCTACCTAATAGTTTTACAATTTTTACAAAATGTATTTAAAATTTATCTATGTAGGTATGTACGCAAAGCAGAAATTTAATGTATTTGTTGTTAGATTTGTAAGGTTAAAATTCAGCTAGTTTTAGTTTATTTTATTTTATATACCTACTTAAGTTAAATTACATACAAAAAATACACTATTTATAAATATTGAATATTATTATAATATCGCGAAGGTTTTTAAATAATTTGTTTTTGTACCCAATTGTACCTATTTAACCTATTCCATCTCTCTCTTGATAATAATAATAATAACAATAATCACTGTTTATTGCCAATAAAGAAAAAAAATTACAATATCTCTTCTTTCTTTCTGACAGTCTGACTGACAGTCGTTTTGATGACACTGGTCACTGTCATCATGACATTCAGACATGACGTGACCACAGACGAAATTTGTATCATCCTTTTTTTATTTTTTTTGTTTTTGTATTGGCTTCGCACGGTTTGTGCATATATCCAGTGTCAAGTATTTTATTATAATAAGTATTTCTTCATTTCACATTAAGAAAGTCACAGCAACATAGCAATCGTGGTCAAGTAGTCGAGTCAATTATTTACATCGTCAAAGTCACGATTCAGTAAAGTAGTGGATGCTTTACTGAAACTTCCTGGGAGTTTTGGAAAAAATGCGAAATGACAGGTTTTTTGAGTTTATACCATTCGCCCACACTCGTGCACGTTAACGAACACTTAATGAGGTAATATTCCATCAATATTACACATTAACACTCGAAGAAACACAAGTTTGAGAAAATAATACAAAACCAACAACGTCTCACTATCGGATTCCCGCTAAAACTCTGTATCATCCTTGATCCTCAGATTACTCGTATCATCTTTGTATAGGTAGGTACCTACTTACCTAGGTATTGCTTTTTTGTACTTTATCAACCAAGAAATATTGATCGAAGAATTAATAACAAATTCCTTGACCATGACTGACTGACTGATACTTTTTAACCGACATCCAAAAAACAACGAGGTTCTCAATTCAAGTGTATTTTCGATTTGGCTCCAAGTTTATTTAGTTTTGTCTTCGCACGGTTTGTGCATTTAGATATGCCCAGTCTAAAAGATTTCATATTTTAACAATAGCAAAGTTATAACATCATAACAGTCCTCGTGATCAAGTAATCAAGTCAATAATTTACAGTCATCGTCACGATTCAGTAAAGTGGTAGACGCTTTACTAAAGCTTCATGGGAGTTTTGTAAAAATGCAAAATGACATGTTTTTAGGTTTATATTATTTGCCTACACTCGTGCACGTTAACTAACACCAATATTACACACTAACACAACAAGTACAATACCGACAATCTATCGGGTTCCCGCCAAAACTCCTTGAAACTCGCAAGGTGTTACACCTTGCGTAGCTGTAGTTAAAATAAATTTCTTTCTAGCCTAAAATGTTTAGCAGTTAAGTACCTAGGTAGGTAGGTCACGTTTAAATAATCTGCCTTGACGTCCCTTCTCCTCCCGCAATCCCTTAGCAGCCTATTTACCTACCTACCTTACCTTATATTACCTACCTTAGCGGTACCTACCTGTTATAGGTACCTACTTAGGTAGGTACTACGCTAAGGCCCCCTCTGTCCTGTCATGTAGGTGTACGGAATCCTCAGATGCCTCAGACAGAACAAAATACAGTAGTACAGACACAAAATAATTTATATACGCTGTGCATAATACAAGTGCTCATATCTGACATTCGAATGGACTGTAGTGATGTCCACGTGAGGTCGTAAAGCTAACGATAAAAATTAGTACTAATAATTTAATACGATTTGTTCACCTTTATCTGGTGTGTGCTTTAAGCTCTATTACTACCTAGGGTAGTGGAACCAATAAATGAACGTTTAAGCGTTTTTGTCAACTTTGAATCACTTTTACTCAGTTATCTCGTGACATTGACGTTTCCTGGTATTTTTATAAGAGTCAGTATATCCTCAAGTATTAACGAATGAATCAAAATACTTTCTATATCTACCAGGAATTTTATAAAAAATCATTATGTGAAAAAAATAGCGTTTTATCCCAATAGTTGAACGCTGTGCCTTAATTATGAACATTTTGTACCCAATAGCTGAACTAATATTTTGAGAGGAATTATGGGATGAATTGTAATGAAATTGAATAATAAAATAGTAGCAGCGTTAATAAATTATTTTTACTATTCATTTAGAAGAATGTAAATAATAACTAACATATTTTTAGGCTTCTTCGAGAGTACTCCGTAATTATTATTTATTATTTTTCGCAGTGTAGGTGGCTTCTCAAAATAAAGACTTAGAAATCTCGAAGAAACTTGAACCTATCCCTTCATTGCGAAAAACAAGACCTAAAATCTTAGCTACAATCATTCCAATGGTTCATGTTTTGGATACTAATTTACCATAAAATGAACGAACAAAATTTTAGTGTATTTCTTAGTGGTAGGGGAGCCCAAGCGGGGATTTCGGGATTTACTAAAGCGCGGCAGATTAATATACAGGGGGATACCTTGTACCCGGTTAAGTACCTCCACAAAACATGAGGCCCATATATAAGGCCGCCCGTGAAGGATACAGGATCAGATTAGTAAAAAAAAATTGACCATCAGAAATTCTCGAGCGCGTCAGATTAAGGGAGGATGAGTTAATTACATCCTAAAAAGTGTATATTCCACTAATCTGACAATTTGAGAGAGACGTAAAAAAATGGGAGGGCAACAAAGTTGTAAAAAAAAAACGTCATCTCGACATTCTCGAGCGTAGCTAATTTTTTTTTTATTTTGAAGGAAATAATTCAAGAATAATGAAAAATATATAATCTGACGATTTCCGCAAGCCGAAATAACAAAAATTCGTCGATAAAGTTAAATGCGTGCAGCTGCGTGATGCCTACATTTCCTTCTCCGCGTTTCTGATTTCCTGTGAATTTGAACCGATTCGGACCGATAGATTTTGAGAAATTTTGAAAAATCTCAGAAGAAAACAGATTTTTTTTTTTAAAGTGTTTTTTTTTTTTAATAACTTTTAACCGGCTTTATCGATCAACTTCAAAAACTAATCCGTCTTTGAGCTTAAAAGACCACGTCGATCGCCACCAAGCTGGTCTAAAGCGGTTGATTCGTTTGAGAGATATCGTGAACAAAAGAAACCCGAAAAAGTGTTTTTTCGGGATTACTCCGAATTTTGTGGTTCGATCAATTAAAATTGCAAAATTACTTATGAGGATGATAAAACTGCGTCGAATGCCGCCAACCGCGTGAAAATTGGTTGATCCATTCAAAAGTTATTGCGGTTTGAAAATTCCAAAAATAGTGTTCTATGAAACTTCTATCAGACTTTCGAGCTGGGAGAGCTCAAAATATCACACAAATTATATTTTGGGCTCAAAAATGTCATAAGTACAATTTTAAGCGCCCAGGAATGGAATTAGCGGGAAGTTGCAGGGATGGCCTTTAAGGTGAACCGTTTTTCTAAATTTTTTTTGTCAGATCAGGCGAATCCCTCTAGATAATCGTCAGATTATGAGACAGTACGTTTAGAACATAAAGATGAACCATATATATCTTAATCTGACGCGCTTGAGTATTTCAAAATGGCGAATTTTTTTTGCACATTATGAAAATGGCCGCGAGTTTGCGTCCCATCGAAATCGTCAGATTAGTGAATAAGAGCTTTTTTTTGGTGCACTTAACACTCCCTAAGAAAATCTGACGCGCTCGATAATTTTTTTTTTTTTTTTCATTTTCTATCCTTAAATACAACCACCCGCATCATGCAAACGATCAGATTAACATACGTACATTATTAAAAATACGTAGGGCATTGATGCTATCAATATCTGACGCGCTCGAGGATGCCCATGCAACAGTTTTTTTTTACATATTTAAAAATCTATAGCCGCTTCCCCCACCGATGTAAAGGTATATATCATATAACATTTTTTTCTTCTTATCATCTAAGCTTTGCATCCCAATAGGTCTCTACGACGCTCGAGTAAATCCCCATTTAGCATCGTGGGCTCCCCTACTATAGTTCAAATTTTGGGCATGGAACCTAAAGCTGAATATTGAAGGATTTCATACTAAAATCAAGCTCTTAAAATAGCGTTTAACACTGAAAACATGTGTTCAACTTTTGGTAAATAACTTTATACATTAAACAAAATTAATTTGAGTGATTTTGTTTTTATCTATAGAGTCAAGTTTAAGATTTACGATGCTTGTAAAAAATGCCTTTTCTCCAGAAGATGACCACCGGTCACTTAATGGATCAAGCGAACTAAATTTGAACCATTACTTGAACAGTAAATATCTCGAAAAATACGGCTAATAATGTTAATAAGTTTCAACAATATCAAAGCTGATGAGATGAAGATTTCATTAGAACCAACAAAACTCAGATCCATCTTTAATTTATTTATTGAATCTGACAAAATGCTTAAATTGGAGGTCACCTTTCTTAAGTAGGTTTTCCTAGAAACGTAACTTTTGGTGGACACCACTCACGTAACGAATTACCGAGGGCTCATCTGAGCCGTCACTGTCGATCTGTTTAGGGCACTAGGTAGAAAAAATGTTGCGAGATACGGAAAAAATTATCCCACATGCGTATGTAGCGTAGTATTTTATATTTTCCTATTTTTTGGTCGATCGTTCATCTAATGGGGGTCAGTCATCTTTTGGTGCCACTACCCTACTATAATATAACTTGTGGCATTTTCAATGAAGAGTGTCATAAAATTCACCTGCATAGGGATGTATTGCTAAGTTTTTTGGTTTGTAACTTTTAGGAAAGGAGGAAGTGCCTTATCTTACAATAATAATTTACCTACTAGCCAAACCATAAGCCGTGCCTGCCTACCTATACAATAATTTATCTTTCCGCGATTGAATTGCTGAATGTGAGCTAGGCTATTCATTTTTATTTAAAAAGACGGTTGTAAATAAAAAGGAATGCCGTTAATGCTAAACCATAATACAACAGCTTTTTCAACCTAATAACTCGAACAACTTTGTAAGCTGTTGCCGTCTAACGATAGGTACGTTGATATAAATAATTATTGACGCTAAACGAAACGTTACCGATTGATCATTCCAAACCTAATTTAACAGCTTTTTCAATCTATTGGTCATAGATGATTAATGGTTAAATTAGATTTACTAGAAAATCGTCGATGGCCCGTGTCTAGTAGTAATAAACATTCAATAATACTAGGAGCCATATACAATTAATTTATTAGAGACTAGCTGGACCCGGTTTACCAGCATTGACGGCGTTATCCCACAGGAATAGTTAAAATGTTTACGGGGTAAAAAGTAGAACGGGTATTTACGTGCCGCAACGTACCTTACCTACCGAATTTCATCAAAATTCGTTTAGCCATTTTGGAGTCACAAAAAATATCCAAACATAAATCCAATTACTTGTATAAAAATAGTAGGATCAAAATTCAAAAGCACAACCCTATATCTTTATTTCTCCGCGGTCGACGCCCCAACCAATGGTTGTCTCATGAATTCATAACATTCCGTTTCGTTATCGACATTTTATAGAGGACTTTGGGGAAGGGGAACACCTTGGAAACACGAATCCATTTCACAAAATCCAAACTGAATTCGAATTTTTACTACGGATTGTAATACGGTCGTGGCCGTGCCATGGTTAAGGAGGAAGGAAGAAAAACAACGAAACGTCTCTTGTGATGTGTGATATCGTTTGGTTTTGTTTGTAAGTCGGTCACGATGACGGATCGTGCGATTGCCGTAAGTGATAAAAATTATTTTCTCTCTCGATTCTAAATTCTTTTCGAAAACGTAATGACTATAAACACGGAAACTCGATGCGTTTCTCATTTTCGTTTTCGAGTTGATGTTTGATTTCATAAATAAATGAAATATTATTATTAGCTTCAACTTTGAAGTCGAGTTGTTTTGTTTTTTTGAGATTTGCTTTGATTAAAAGGCTGGCTATCCTACTAACTACAGTGTAAATATGCCTAATTCCCTAGCTATGGGTTTACTTTCGATTCGAAAGACACCTACTTGCCTACCTACTTATAAATAATAATTTTCAAAAGAAAACAAAAGATTACTAATTCAACATTTCATTCAAAATTACATTATGCCTATTTCAATTATTCCAGTCTCGTCCGAGCCTAGAGCAAGTGATGGCTATTGTTGACTTCATGGAGAAGCACCCAGCACTGGCGCTGGGCCAGTTGCGAGGCCTGGAGGGGAGGGACGAGAGCAAGAAGCTCTGGTTCAGGCTTACCAGGATTGTGAACAACATCACCGGACCAACACGACCCATGAAGAGTTGGATCAAAGTAGGTTGCTGGTAATTTACATAAACCTACTTGAACCTTTCAAAACAATTACCTATGCACTTTTTGTTTCTTCTCTGGGCATGGTGCTGTGTGCACATTGTGCAAGTTGTTTACCTATTGTATAATATACTTGTGCCATGTAGGCCACGTGGAATTGACCGGTTTTTGTATTATTGTATTGATACAATATAATTTTCCAGTATTGGGCTGATAAGAAATCAACAGTGCGCTCCAAAGTCATTAGCAGTGGCGGTGACCCTAACAACTTGTGTTCTAACATAGAGAAGAAGATATGGGACCTCTTTCTAGCAAATGATTCTGGCAGTAAGTTTTTTTTTTGTTTTTCTTTTTGGCCATGGTGCTTTTTGCACATTGTGCCAGTTTCAAGTAAGTATTTTATTTACTAACAAGTAACAAGCCACTTGCATAATTTCATAATGTGGTGTTTCAAAGTGAGTAGGTACCTACCATAGGTATTTACTGTCAATAAGGAGATGCTTAGTAGTTCCCCACCGGTTAAGATAATGTTATGGGAGTCAGTTCCCGGATTTCTTCATAGAGGAAATAAATACTATATGGATTGCTTGGATGGACTTTGGTTGGCAGCTTTAATGCTTTAAATTAATAAAGACATCAATTTAATTTTTGATATTTTTCTGCAGTCCAAAGTCTCTTGTATTCAAATGTCATTCAAATTCAATGAACTGAACATTAAATTACATCATTCCAGAGCCCCGAGAGTCGGTGAAGCAAGAGTCCCATTTCCTGGACGAGAGCTTCTTTACTGAAGAATCAGGTGACCAGAACCACGACGAACCGGCGCTGGTCTTCGACGACGCTGCGGTGGAGCCTGCAGACCCTGAGGAACGCCAGATGGCTATCATGGAGAAACTGGTAACAGCGCTTCCTTTGTCATTTTATCAACCAAGAAATGGGCGGTTTTTGTTTTGTGTAACAAATAACTTTAACTATTATAGGTATATACTTGTAGTGTTGTCAGAAGGAAAAAGCCAGAGTGAGTGATCAAGAAAACACATCTCCGGGTTCTCCTTGGAAGTTTCTACTCTATCTCATACATCCATCCATAAACAGTCACTGTCTGTTGCTTTAAAAACATTCTCATTCCTCTTGCATTACTAATGATGGGACTTCCATAGTTTGGAATACGTCTCTGTACACCTGTCTTATTCTCATTAAAAACTAATTTTATATACCTACCTGCATATAATTACAGGTGAAAGTGATGAGTGACCAAGCATCTGCCATGTCTCAGTTAGCGCACGCATCGCATGTCAACGCAGAGGCAATGGAGAGGCTAGCAGAGGCTTCACATATTCAGGTACTAATGTCCTGTTTTTCAATATCAATAAGTACATAATTACTGAAACAAGTTGACTCACAAACCAAGTCACACATGGACTCACAAACCAAGTCACAAGTTGACTCACAAACCAAGTCACATGTGGACTCACAAACCAAATCACAAGTTGACTCACAAACCAAGTCACAAGTTGACTCACGAACCAAATCACAAGTTGACTTGTAAACCAAGTCACAAGTTGACTCACAAGTGCACCTCCCTGTCCATTCCAGGCGCGAGCGATAGACCGCCTCGCGAACACGTTCGAGACCATCTCCGCGGCGACGCACGACGTCCGCAACGCCGTCGTCGACATCGACGGCACCATGAAGCGGTTCTACGCGACTGCGCCCACCTAGCACACCTACACCTGACGTGGACTGTACGAGTGAACTTGTACTGCGAGACAGTAGTCAAACTGGACTGTGCGAGCCATCACCATTCGTCACGTCACGGATTCTGCTGAACTTCATGTTTTGCACGCCTTTCGAAGTTTGAAAGAAGAACGACTAGCGTGCGGAAACTTTCAATATCCGATAGAGAGATTATTTGACATGCGTTTTACCCCTGTTGGTAAATTTATATTTCCTGCCAAGCCACAAAATGGTGAATTTCTCGAATGTCGCTCGCACAATGAAACTAATAGTTTCATACTGGAAAGGACGATAGATAGTTCAATATTCGGTCACGTGAGCGCTGGATCGGCACTGGCGCTAGTATCGCTTGTAGGACGTTTTTGGAAACAAGGCGTGTAGAGCTGCCAAGGTGTCACTTTGGTTGTGATAATAGTGTTAACATTAGATATTTGCCATATTTTCAATGCTTTATATTGATATTTTTATTCTAACAGCAGCGATTCAAGTGCAAAATCTTGCTCATCCCGTCAGACATTTGGGGTATTTGAGAATATTATACTGAGATTATAAAAGACATTATTATTTAAATTCATTTTGAGCGGAGGCGTTGCTCTGTGAATGCAGATACTAAATTAAATTTTGTTGCGTTGTCTATTATTACTAGAGGCCCTTGGGCGACCTGACAAATTCGATACAACAAAAAAGACAGAATATCAAGAACATAAATGCGACAGTGCGGCCCTGGTGCCATAGCGGGCAATGCAACAAAAAATAGTCCTTAATGCTACTGGGCATAAAAACATTCCTCCACTGTCGACACCGCGAGGCATGCGCCGCGAACAGCCCCATCGTGCGTGCATGGCGAAGTGTGGGCAAATGCTCACTGTGAGTCCTCACACAGAAATGTGCGACGCACTGTTCGTGGCGAATGCCTCGCGATGTCTTACGCACCTTTAAATTAACAGCTGGTTGTATAGAATGAAAGGAGCATTTTTAGAATTTACTTTTATATTGTTAATACAGGTTCTATATTTTTATTTACAACTTATATTTTAGTCTTATGAGCTGACATATAAACTGAATAGGTACCTTTTAATTATAAACAATTATTATTATGTATTGTATTCACTTACAATAATAATGTTAGTTACTGTACAGTATACTGTGTTTTAGCAGTAATTTATAGCAATAATAATCAGTATAATGGATTTTATTTGTTACATTTAATTGTAAATGATTATTTCTTAGATATAATAAGCAACAACTTAATTGTTTAGCTCTAATTAAACTAGCTCCCTAGTTGGGAACAAACCACGGTCAAATCGAATGGAGAAAGACAAAAATAATGTTTTATGCCTTACATTTTGGGCTAATACGTAGTCATGCCCATTTTCACTAACACTAGGCATTGCCTTAATTGACAACTTTAATTGAAATTGACAGTATATTGTTTGTTAGTTTAGCTTGTCATTAAAAAAAAAACTGGTGCACAGAATTTACATTTGCATTTGTACACTATATTCTATTGCAAGAAGTTTTTTTTTTTTTTCGTAGAACAGGTTTCGTTTGTCTTCCATTACTATGTGATTTAAATTTACTCGTAGTTACAATAAACAATACAGGCTTATGAAAAGATTTGGGTACCGCTTTTATTACTATGCTTAATTAAGTTCCTTATCTTTACTTTTCGGTCTAGTAATAATTCACTTTGACTACAATATTCGGCTCAATAATTCACTTTGACTACAATTGTTCAAAAATCACTTTTACAACAGATTTTATATTTCACTAAGACCTTAGCCAAGGATGTAGTAGTGACACCGTGTAGGTACATGTAAATAAACGTGTGTGCGCTTACTAAAATAATGTGCATATGTACTAAAATAACAACAATCATAGCTGATTGGACCTCGTGAGATAGAATATTTGTATTCTGTAACTACCGCTGGTATGTTATGTGGTTACAAAGTAAGTCTTGTCTTATAGTTATAATACTAACTTAACCTAATATGGAAACACTTTATTAACTACACTTATAATTGTATATCACTTTTCAGTGATCGTCGGAATACATAGGCACATGGTTTATATGCCTAAAATGTTTTACCATTTCACTTCAGTTTAGTTACAGTCGGCGACACAAGTAGGTGAACATGTCGAAACTTTATGCTATGTTATATTTTGGAACGTAAAACTACATTGTTAGTTAGGACATATTCAGCGACTTTTGTCCTTAAATGTACCTATGTGTGGTACACCTATCTAATATCTATGGTGTTAGATAAACGTGAAAAAACGTCTAAAACAGTTGGTGACGGCTCGTTTGGACCGTCCCACCTCGTTTGCCATGTATCATCTCAGGTAAGTGAGCAGTTTGGTAAGTGTGGTGTTTTGTTGCTCCGGAGTTTGGACCTTGTCGGGTTTGAGCCCTTCCGTGCCTTTACCGTACTGGGGCCTTGCATTTGTAGTCAGGTAGAAGTTTCCTTTTGCCCTGTTGAACGAGGTTTTGTTATTTAGGCGGTGGAAGCTATAGTCTCCAGTTTCAGATTTTTCAAATGTGGAGTCTCGTAGGTTTAATACCTACTACAGAATACCTGTTTATAATATCATATGATACCCTAATACCTTCTATACTTAGGATACTATAGCTACGTACCTACATAATAGAATCAATTTGAGAGCTCGTAACACGAAAACGTGATTTAAGTAAATATAAATGATTGTGACAACAACAAAAATGTAATGAAGCTTGGTAGGTAGAGTTTTAGGGTTTACACCGGTCTATTCAATTCCTATACCTATGCCGTATAGATATTATCTATACATACATATATATATATTATAAAGGGGAAAGATTTGTTTCTTTGCATTGAATAGGCTCCGAAACTTCTGAACCGATTTGAAAAATTCTTCCACTGTTGTTTAAGCTACACTATCCCCGAGTGACATAGTCTACTTTTTATCCCGTAAAAAATTAACGGTTCCCGCGGGATAGTAGCTAATACGTGGGTGTAAGCGCGAGGCGCTTCTAGTTCAACATAAAGGAGTCCTCACCGTGTGCTAGTCAAGTCTCCCAGGTAGATAGTCTGCTTAGTCTGCCCTTCATTGCCGTACCAGCTCTCGTAATCGGCAGAGGCGCCGGCAGGGAAAGCCGTAGGCGACTTTATAGCTTCCACGTAGTACCGCCACGAGCGGTCGTGGCTGCATAGGTCTGTAACACGAGTCAGAATACTTAAAGCTTATTATTATTATATTGTAGACCCTAGACTGAACCCCAGTTACTAGAACGTTTGTTGGCTTTGACAGTAGATTAAAACTATCGTTGTCTCTATCTGACAATATACACATGACAAGGATGGCAATAGAATTAATCTGTAGTCAAAGTTGGTTGACGTTTCAGAAACTGGGGGTTAGCTGAGGATTTCGTGCCACCTTGAAAAGCCCAGTGTTTACAATAAAGAAACGTCAATTTTTTTTGCCATAATTATATCTAGTATGTTGGCGATTTGGAGTCTTCAATTAACTGCGTTTTACTTCAATTTAACCCCGTTGTAGGGAAATAGCTGAAAAACTCTTTGATTGATTTTCTATAGTGTAAATTGTCAGGATCAATGAAATAGCTGGCTACTCTCGTAGTACTTCCGCTGTGGTGGTTCTCAAAGAATTTGGAACAGAATTATGAGGACCCCTCATTAGACTTCTATAGTTATTCTCAAGCAGCTTCCTAACGCTAGAGATGCTTACCATATTTAGGATTTCTTTGTTTTTGCCATAAAATACGTCTATTAAAATTTGAGTCGTCATCGCGCCTTGAACTGCTAGAGCTGCGAATTCTAATTCAATTAAAATTTTTGACGTTTCTTTAATGCAAGTAGAGTCGATGCGATAGATTAGGCTAGGCTAGGGCTTATTGTTGTACTTGGCATTTTATTTAGTAAATGGCATAAAATAATAGTGGCTAATCGCTCCGTAGCTCCAGGCGTCGTCCTAGCGTGGCGTGCAACCGGGAGTAAATGTCCAAAGCTTCAGGCAAACCTGTGTCGTAAAGGCTAGATAAGCGTGGCTTCTCTTCTCTTTAAAATTCATAAAATAAAGAAGTAGTCTTGGTTCTTAGTGTCAAAACACATCGTACGTACGTATACCTACTCGTAATTACTTAGGTTATATTTGTCAACATCATATTTTTATTTGTAGTAACTACCTACCTAGGTATGTTGTACCCTAATCATTTGGCAGGAATTGCGAAGTAGGCAGATACCACGGGTCCAATTCTGCTAAACTAATCGTGTTGGAAATTCGAAAATACTTGGAATGGGGTAGTAAACGTTGTTTTACCAGATGTGACAACAAAGATTCCAATTCATTTCAATAACCTTTCCCAATGCCATATGGAATTGTTGTTTCTGCTTCTGGTTCCGATTATTACAAAAGCGGGTTCAGATTATGTTTAGCAGAATTGGTCTCCCGTCACTTTCCCAATGCGAGCCAGAAGCCAGAAACCGGCACCGGTGCGGAAGCCGCTGGCCTTGATTTTAACATTTTTTTAATCACAACTCTGCTCAACATCTTCCAAAACTGCATAATAATTAAACATTAAACATAGTGTTACGCAGCAGTTTACAAAAGCGCTGCAATGAGAACGCATGCCGTTGCAATCACTTACTGGGTCTTTTGAAAGGCATTCTCAACATTTGCATTGTCGAACGTATAGGTCCAAGGTGTGTTTCAGTGTGTATTTCTGGGCTAACGTAGTCTGAAAGTTTTGTTAATTTAGTATGCAATCAAACCGGCGGTTCTTAGATATTATGTGGCTGTGGACTTTCACAACCACTATAGAAACGTTCGGCAGTTTTTTAATATTCCAATTTTGCATAATCTTAATTTTATATCAGTTATTAACATTATTTCACTTTATATCGTGAGGTGTATCGTTTAGCTCTTGGTTGTGACGATAAAGTATGGACACAGGTGCATGGACTGGTTTAATTTACTAGTGTTCTGTATTAAAATGTTTGGCAACACCACAAAACAATCTTAGTACCTACCTATGTTATTATGTATGAAAATAAATAATGAACCGGTGTTATATCAAGATTATCATATTTCGATAGTGATCAAATAAGATGATGATACTAAGGGTATCTTACTGAGCATAGACTATAAATAATGAGATCAAGGGCCTGCGGCCAAGGTTAACGGAGTAGACGGTGTGTGTAGCCTGAACTGAACAATGTAGGTAAGTCATAAAACCAAATTAGTTAATTTGGAATGAGGGCACCATTACTTAAAATTTATTGTTTGGTTAAATCGCTACACATTAAATTAAGAATGGGATATAGAAGCACTTGATGATATCGCACTCGTATCGAGGCCAATTTAAAAAGTTCTTGCTGTTATAGTTAGTACGTAATAATATATTTTTCCTTGACTAATTTTTCATAATAAATGACCTTGTTGAAATATTATGCGGAAACCGTATCAATTTCACCCCGGAGTTGATTACAATCGTCCGCTCTCGGCCATCCGTGATGTGATGAGTGATCGTCATCAGACTATTTACCCATTTTAAATAAAGGAATATATATGAATTATAGAAGTTCTTAAACTTTCGCGAACTGAATACATGTTAATTAGTATTTAAACGGGTCTAATTCTAGTTTGTGCGCGAATTAGACCCGTTTAAATACTAATTAACATATTATATTAATTATATCTGCATATAAAAGGTACGAACGATCCGGGACGAGGATATTCGCCAAAAAACTAAAGTTTACGACAGCTCTCAGGGTTTGCAGGCTGAAGTGGCAATGGGCAGGCCACATCGCTCGTAGAACTGACAACCGATGGGGAAGAAAGGTTCTAGAGCGGCGACCACGGACTGGAAGACGCAGTGTAGGTAAGCCCCCCACTAGATGGGCCGACGACATCAAAAGAGTCGCAGGCGACCGGTGGATGTAAGTGGCAAATTGTCGTTCGGTGTGCTGGTCTAAGGGTGGCCTACGCTCAGCAGTGGACGTCTTTAGGCTGATGATGATAAAAGGTAGCCTGTTCATTCCTCGGCGCTCTGAAGACCAAGATATGAAGACACCTTACCTTCCGGGCTGAACATGTCGAAGTGCCCACTAGGGCATCCCGGCTGGACGCTCCCCGTGCTGCCGTAGTTGGGCCAGATGTCCACGGTGCCGGTGGGGCCGCTGGTGCCGTAGCCGCCGGGGTCGCTGTGGACGATGTCCACGAACTTGGCACAAGTGCGGTCGAGGCCGCTCTGCACTGCGAAGGTGCCCTCAAAGAGAGCCCGGGCGGGATCTAGACCTGTTATTCTGGAAACGTCAGGGGATTGTTAAAGTAACATCGGTCATCCCTAAGCTTATTATTATATCTAGATGTAAGTACAAGATAAAGCAAGGATAAAGCGTTTGCTATAGGAAAAGCGTGTCTGCAGGTGAATCGAACATGCCTACGTACTGAAAAAATGAGCGACTTTAAATAAGGTAGGTACTGGTGGTACCGACTCAGAATAATTATGACTTCTTTATAAATAGACTGGTAGGTACATAGGAATAAAGCACCGTGGACGAAGTCGCGTTGAGGATACCAGCCCTCTAATGGAACATTTTGATTCGCTCGTCTTTAGGTTGTAACGTCATCGTCCTGCCCTATTCAAAATAATTAAAAATACGATTGTTTACCTCTCCACTATATGCCCTTCCTCCCTGGACCTTCTCCCAGCGTAGCCCATGATGTGCGCCCCGAGAGAATGTCCCACGAGGTGGATATGCGTCATGTTCACTCCTGCACCGTGCAGTCTCACCAGAGCGTCTCCCATCGCCTTACCGATCTAAAATTGCAATTAGTTGTTGCACACATACGTACCTATTACCAAGGTCGATTTAAAAAGTCCCCGCATAATGCCTTTGGCTGAATTGCATATTCGTCAAATTAGTGTGTCTGTGCACAACATTTATTAATAATATGTCTGGTTGTTTAAATTAGTTGTGAAGGCGTAGGTACAAATATTAACAGTGAGGTGTCGTTGTGTAAGTATAGCATTAGATACGAATATTTACATCTTTTTAGTCGTCTGCTTGTCTGTCTAAAGTTCGAGTGATCATCAAAATGCTGGCCTTAATTTCGGACAAAGAAAAGTTATTTGCGATGCATTTTAGAAAGGCCACCTATTTTTATATTAGGAAATCCTGATTATTTTCGGAACACATATTGTAGGTCAGTCTTTTGAATAAGGTGCATCAGGGTATGGCTGTCGACTGAGCGACCACTCATTCATTCACTTACTTTTCTGGCACTGGGTACAGCACTAAAAGCATATCCCAAAGGTACTCCAAGCAAGCCGCTCTTCGCTTCTTCTTCCCAGTCTAGAAGAAGTACGTTCCTCTTCTTCTTCTCTATGTAGGCTGTGAGCACGGCAGTGGTGGCAGGCCCTGCCGTCCTGCCGCGGTAGCCGAAGGTGTAGACGATGGTGGGGACCGCCCTATCCAGGCATGATGAGAAGGATTCAGGCAATGGCTCGTCTAGCGGAGTCACTATGTAATCTTCTAGTGTCCTGAAAGAGTTTTATTATTATATTATAGAGTATAAGAACGAGGCGAGCCAGATCAATCTACTTGATGGTAAGTTCAACGCTTGCTCTTATCAAAATAACATGACAAGAGCAACATGGCATGTTATGTTATGATATCTACGTAGGTACACTGTTCAAAACATAAGTTAGGGTACGTTTTTCGGATGGTGAATGCCAACTCGAGCCCTTCTCACCCCCCTCCAGGTGGATCGACGGCTCACGGGGGGTTTTAGTGAGATTTCGTTTGTTTTTTGGTTTTTGTTTAGTTTTCCCCCATCAAAAAATAAACCAAAAAGGAGGTTGTACCTACGTTCTCTGAAAATGTTGTTATCGTACAAAAAAAAATATAGATTTTGTTTATTTTCTTCTAATAAAAACATAAACAGATAACATACCGGTCACCGTTTCCTATATAAACCTAGGTACCTACTTTGACTACGGAAGATACTGCGGAAGGTGAAACAGCGGCGGGGTTTCGGTAACGATCAATATATAAATATCTTTTAGGCAAAAATCTACCTAACCTTCCTATGTAAACGAGAAAAGGCTACCAGAATTGATCATAAAAATATTATATTTTAACGTAACAGTTATGTTAGCCATGACTAACTTCTTCGTTCTTCGGTTATAATGTTTAAGGTCACATTTTAATCTATACAATATCTTAACGATTGGTTTTGGTAAATGGTATTGTTCGTAGAACTGTGTAAAATGTAGTGTGGAACAATATATTTCATCTGACCCTGACCATGCCAGCTTATTTATTCAATGCCGTACTTAGCCGCGAGCTAGTATCTCTTTAATTCTTATGCGGGCATTGACTCTCTCATTATCTATCTAAACCTTTATTTAATTTGCTTTTAATTTAAAATATTGCCTTCCGTAATCTTTACAAACGCACATCCATGACCTTCGACAGGAAGCCTTATTATTTTATTTGGTAATGTGAGTAAAAATACTAGGTACCTTTCGTCATGTACCTACATACAACGGAAACATATAAATTAATACTTCGACGGAACGTAACAGAGAAGTCAGTTAGATAATAAAGTTATTGAGGTTATGGGCCCAGTAACTACACTTCTTTTACACTAAATTTGAACTCCAGAAACTAAAATCCCACGGTGACCCGTCATACGCGATCATTTGTAATCTGACTCTCCAAAAGGTTACACTGTAGAGACACAGTAGACAGTCAAAAAGCTACTTAAAGGTAGTTGGTAGACAAACTCAGCCAGGCAAAACAAAAGTAGCTATCAAACGCAACTAAGTCCAATTACTACTTCCTCAGACAATAATAATTTGCAGTGTGCAATATCCAGTTAAACCTAAACTGGCCGATTACTTCAGACTCGGTTCTAGGATATGTCGAAGCGTTTCCATTATGTTTCGAATCGGTCGAGTGCTCATCCACTCTTGACCGCGGATATCTCTGTCCAGGGCTGGCAGTCTGTTACGTACAATGACGTAGGTACATGACATCGCTACATAACGATCGCTAAAGCCGTATCAATTAACCACGTTTGGATAACGACTTTCGTTAAACGCAAGTCTAGGGAAATTTGGTAGACGAGAGTCAATCAAATTCATTATTTTTCTTTGAAAATGTATCTAGATTGTTTGCATCCTTAGCTCGATCACAAACGATTACATTTATTAACTTTGTCTCGCGATCTCGGTTTCATCCTAACAATATATTATGTAAATTTCATACTGTTTCATCTTCGGTACGTTAGTGCTTAATGACGGATATCGGTAGCTAACTAATTTAGAGACTGTCGCCCCAGAGGTCGAGCGACGAACTTGAGCTAACTGCAGCGGTTACCTTGTAGGCTTTGTTCTCGTTTAGCTCATTGATTGATTGAGGAAGTGTCTGAATCAAATTAAAAATAGTCGAAATATAGTCGACAAAAAATATATGGCTATAATTATTATGAAGGTGAAGACGGCTAAAATCTTTAATGTGTGTAGAGTTCTAATAATTATGCACGAATCCAGAAGATGATTTGATATTTTATTTTATTTGACTATTCGATTAGTTTTATTTGAATAATTATAATTATATCCGTATCAATCTGATTAGATATTACATAATCAAAAGCGAAAGTTTTGCAAAAATGTGAATTACCTGTATCTAAATTAGTATGTAGACGTTTGTAGAATTTATATATCCACAGATGTTTTGTATTAAGTATGTACCAATTTAACCCGGTTTTGTCAATTGTATACCTATACCTACCTATATAGGCATAATAAATATGTAAGTAAATGTAACGCCGCAATGCTAATAATAAGTAGACAGTTTACAATGTTTCATCGACACCTACCTAATATGGATTTACATACGTTACATACATAATAATATATTATCCAAAGCAAAAAAACAAATTTTAAACACGCTTCTTCAAGATTGTTATCATCACCTTTATGAATAAAGATCGTATATTATGGATTAGTATGCAATGCACCGTCGCTGCGGCGCACGTGTCAACGGAAGTATGTGCCTTGATAAGTACCTACCTAGTTACCAGGATTACCAGGGCCTCAAGTTTGTGATCAATACTCATAAATTTTAGCTATTGACAGTTTTCGCATACAAAAACTGTCTAAAGGCTATCAAAATCAATGCAAAGTAAAGTAAAATACCTACTTAGTATAAGTAGTAGCTAAGCCAAAACGAGTAACGAGTACCATCTTGAGACTCAGATATGAGGTTTGTATTTAATTTAATACACACCTCATACAAATTTATAATTTCATGTTAGATAGCAAATTGGGAACTACTTAAGTAGCTATGTTTATGTCCTGTTTTTTCGTGATACGTCCCACCACTTATTTCATCTTTGTCTGTTTGAATATAATTATTCTTTAATTTGTTTTGTTCTTGTATGAACATAATGAGGTGTTACTTACTAATTAATAATCATGTATTGTCTCCTTGCGGCAACACAAACAAAGCGTTGCGGCATGAAGTCACTCGGCATGAAATCTAACGTGTCAGAACTTTGAATGAGGCTAATGTGACTACTAGGCAATGTATGAGGCATTTGTTATGTTTTAATTGTTAGGCTATCCTTAGGCAGAAATTACACGTTAATTATTTTTTTGTTTATACAGGCATGATCAATCCGGCAAATGGGACCGCGGTCCCCATACCTAGCGGTCCCAATCGACGGAGGCCTCAGCATTTGAACTATCCCACGGCGGTCGAAGTTGGCCGGTGGTAAATCCTCAGCCTTAAATGGGGCTAGGTCGCAAGGACCGCTGCGGAAGCACACCCTACAATAGAGGGGTTTGTCGATAGATTTTCTACATGAGTATAATGTAGTAAAAAGAAAATGTGTTCTAATAATCTTTAACGTTCCGTAGACAAATCATCTTTGATTTTGAATGACTAATGTGTTAGACTAACTAGGTATCTAGTAGTATCTCCTGTGTATATAGCTTTACTATTGTGTTTATTGCATACCTACCTTGAATATGTCTGTTATTGTGGTCATAAAGATTATTATAAGACTGCAACACTGAATGAAGCCTTGTCAGTGTAATGCACTATATGCTTGTGGATTCTATGGTTAACTAGATAATAATTATAATCTGTGGTTCCCGGGCATTCGGGGAATGGTTTCGTTCAATAGGTCGGTACTTGAATTCGGCAGATAAAATTGTATTGGATGTCTTTTGTAAATGCAGAGAATTACAAGGTTTTGAAGTGAATATCCGGAGTTTGATTGTAAAGTAGATCTGTTCTAACATCTCAGAAGTGGGATGAGCCTATTTGGGCCACAAATCAACGACACCGATCGTCCGTCCGATGTGGCGTCAGTGCATGGGTATTATCTACTGATGATTTGTCGTTCAGTAATCTAAGCTGTAGATCAATTGGTTCTTACGATACTACAGGGTATTTGCTAAAGAAATAACACTTCCAACACCTTCGCCCTGAGTTTAGTTTACGTAGAAGCTATGATGGATTTTTTGTTGCCCTCGATATTTTTTTCAGCAGTATCCGGATGCCTCTGAAAACTATGTGCCGACCCGTGTACTATGCGTTCACTGAAGTTGGGTTCGTGCAGTGGTCAAGGGCTAAAACCAGAAGCATTCGTTCGCCAGAGCGGCAAGAAAGTTCCCTTCGCGAAGTGTACGTTCCAGCCGTAGTCGAGGGCATCAACATTGACCAAGTTGCAGTCACGGGTGAAGTTGCAGCCATGAGCGGGGTCGCCGCCGCGGTCAGAGCCCTGGACAGTGGAGTGGCAGTTCCAGGCAAAGTTCCAGTCATGACTGTGAGCTGAATAATAATTGCAGACGGCTAGTTGGAGGCGTCGAAACCACACCAAGCATAGCTGTAGTAGCACGAGTTGGATTAAGGACACTCCTTTACAGCGAGAGCATGCAAGTGTTATTAATTTACTAAACGGTATTAATTGTTTTTTTTTAAGAATTAGTTAGAACTTCAACTAGTAATCAACCGAAGGGAAATGAATTTCCAATGTTGGAAATGTATTGTCAGAACTTGACCCAATGGTTATAGGTCAAACCATTCACTCACATGTGGCTTAGTAAAGTGGATGAGTGTGCAAGATTGTACAATTGGGGTGATGATGAATTCATCCACTATGCACTGCCCACATTGACAGGACATGGAAGACGAGTGTGGCTAGAACATGGTATCAGGCATTAACTACCTATGTCGTTTTCATGATTAGAATGGAAAGAAGTTAGTGGAATTGTTTCCTAGCAGCGATGATAATGCAGAGTTGTTAACCGAAATGTTATGAAAGTGAGTTAAATATAATGAAACCTTGGAACTTTATTATTATGAGAAAAATAGGTTAATCAATAGATGATTATAATATATGAAAATGTAATATTTGTAGTAAATTAGGTCATACGCAGTGAATTGCCCGAAATTACCTGGTGACTCTTAAGATAGATTAAGTAATAGGGAAAAAATGTTATACAAATCGATACAAGAATTACAAATGATATCAAATATATGATACACTTAGCAATAAATGGCTTAATAATGGAAGGATATGGTGACTTGGCCAATCAGTGCACTTTACTTCAACTTAGTGAAGCGATTAAGTTGGGTATATCTTGGACTAATAATAATTTGCCAGCGTTGAGGGAAATAGGTAACAATGTTGGTCGCAGTTGGGTTTAGCAAGGGCGGAAATGGAAATATGGAGTATTAAAGAGTAGATTGAAGGTTTGATTGTTGGAGATGATGTGATCAAGTATCCAGTCTTGGTTGGTCAGTTTACAGGAAAACCAGTAATAAGCAAAACTACAGAATCATAAATTTCTTAACAAAGTTGTTGAAAATTAGAACTGACTATAAGAATAGAAAAGAATAGAAAAACTTTATTGCTCATAACTGTGTCAGTTTACAAGATGTTATGGTAATAATATTGTTAGTATCAATAGCATGTGCTTTCGGATGTACAATAGTTTTGTTATGAACAAACATTATTTTTTAAAATTAATTCAGTTTTGGTTATCAAAAAACACAGATTTTTATAATAATATACAACATGAACTTTTAATTCTGCCACAACAAATCATAGTAATACCAGTAACTTGCAACGGTGACTTTGTCAGGCACTGTGTATGTTAAAGGATTGTTAAGAGGAAAGTCAGGAAATGAATGTTATTTATTGCCAGGAGAGTATAACTTTTAAGAATGGAGTAGGTGAAGTTTTTATTCAAAATGTTAGTGTGAACCAGTGACATTGCATATAGATATTTTACTAACACAATCTTGGACTCGCATCTAACTGTGTGAATTTGCTCGATTTCAACGATGAGACCACTAGTTTAGATTTAAACATTGGACAGCAATGGTCATTGTTAGTTTTTTGTAAAGTTAGCGAATGCAAATGCATTTCAAGGACTCGCTGATCACAAATCTATAATTTTTATTAATAAATTAGTTCCTAGAATTTAATGTCGGATATTAAAAAAAAAAAAAAATTATAATGATAATAATTATCAACGACCTTGATTTCCCGAAAATGACGTCACCGTCGGCATTATGTTAAAATTACCTAAATATTACCCACCCAAAATAAATAAAACAACAAAATACAGGTGGATAAAGGCTATGCATGGACCATACCCTTACCATTGTTTGACGATCAATTAGATAGATAGGCTGGTCACAATGTATTTATTAGCCTGGATTTAGAATCTGGATACCTACTATAAATTACCAGTAACTAAGGGGTCCCCGGACAAATGAGCTTAAGCAACCGTTTAATTTGTTGAAACAAGAACTGGGTGAACAACCAATATAATATTATGACCCAAAATTAGAAACCGAGGTACTACAGTTTTAACTGGAAACACTTGCAGTTATAGCGTCGTTGGCTCGATTCCGTGTTGTTTTCTTGGCTTAAAGTTAAAATGGTCACCACTAACTGTAGAGTAGTGCACTTCGAACTACTCTCACTAAAAGAGATTTAAGTCCACGCAGTTCTCAAGAGTGGGTGCAGGTTCTGGAGTACAACTGTGAAGTTGAATAATGTAGGCCGGGCACAATCCGATGCTTTAAGCCGTGGCCCTGTGGCTGATTTTCCCCTTAAAAATGATGAAATTATGACGTTCAAGTCATAGATGTATTAACCATCGATATCAAAGATTGTATTAAGTACGACGGTTCATGAAAACGACGGTAAAATCAACCGTATAAAACAAATATTATAAAATGATGATACGAGGTATGTCGCTGACGTTTGCAATAATTACCAACTAATATGTACCACGTTACCGCAAATCAGATAAAGGATTATGTTAGGTGGTACCGTATGGAGTTAGGTGGTAGGTATTGAGGATGAACCACGATGATAGTGGTCACAACGGATTTGGGAAAACTTTAAGTCGTTCACAGAGTGTCTTGGTTTCCGAAGATGCGTCGGTTTACAAAATATCTCGGAGCTAGTTTAGAATGTGCAAATCATAAAGCACCTGGGGGTCCGTAAGAAAGAATGTTTTCCCCTATTTGTAAGATATAATACCATTCCACACCCTGCACGTAGTTCACTAAAGTACAGGTCATAATAGATCCGTTCACGAAATATTGCACCATCACCATACGTGCAGTTCGATACTAAGACTGCGACTGCCATAAGTGCCTATTTAGTAAGTATGTATTTTAGTTATTTCGGGATACCGGCACGTTAATTACGGATCGAAGGTCTTGTTTTAGAAGTAGGTCAAGTAGGTACAAAATTTAAATCATTTACCGAAAATGAAGCGTCAAAACATGTATTAAAGCTGTTGCTACCCCAAGAGCAAATAGGCTGGTAGGAAAAGTTTACCGGACAATCTCAGATGATCAAGTACAAAATGTAATAGTAAAAATAATAATAAGTACATGGGATTTGTTTATTGGAGGCATTCAACTGGGAATAAATACTATTATAAATAAGTCAATTTGTAATAGCTCATCAGGGCTGTTGTTGGATGCAAACTAGTGAGTGCATAAATTTGGCATCTCACTGAGTGTATTGAGAATGTGTTAAGAGATATAATTACAGAGACACGTGGACAGTGGGAATGAACTGATCAAACTCAGGCAGATGTCAGTAATATAATGTGCAAGTAACAAGAAGCTTCGAAAAGAAACCATTCGATAAGCATAGGAAAAGGTGTGCTCGTACAATCTAATTAGAATTGGAAGGGCAGTGACTGATAAAGGTCGTGTGGGAAAATATAAGAAACTATTGCTAATTTAAATGGCATATCGATTCATGAAGATTTTGCCTAATGGTCGTTGCCTTGTTGAGGATATTCCTTTGACAAGGAAGGGAAAGAGAAAATACGAAAATGTTGAAGCTGTAGATAACATAAACTCTTGGCTTAATTTTGACGGATACGAGAGTGACATAGGTGGGGATGATTTTGACTTAGTTATTCATTGTCAAGACTGAATTATTGTAGTCATGACCTAATATAAAATTGTTATTTAATTGTAAAGGGTTATGAGCAATCAGTGCAGAGGGTGAATGGTGTTCGTTAGTAGATATCACACTGATGATTGCAGGTCATAGCAGATTATGCAGAACTGAGATTTGTCAGAAAACCCTTGTTATAAGTATCTTCATAGTTTATTAATATTGTAATATGAGCATAGGCTATGAGCGATCAGTGTAGACAGCGAATTGTATTTGACAATTGATACCGAAAAGATGATTGCAGATCATAGCAGACTGAGATTTGTCAGAAAACTGTTGTTATAAGTACTTTAATAGTTAATTAATGTTGTAATATGAGCATGGGTTATGAGCGATTAGTGCAGACCTTGAATGGTATTCGATAATAATTGATACCGCACAGAATATGATCGCAGATCATAGCAGACTATGCAAGACTGAGATTTGTAAGAAAACCCTTGTTACAAGTACCTTTATAGTTTATTAACATTGTAATAATAATGAGCATGGGCTATGAGCGATCAGTGCAGAAGTTTAATGGTATTCGATAATAATTGATACCGCACAGATGATCGCAGATCATAGCAGACTACGCAAGACTGCATGGGCTATGAGCGATCAGTGCAGAAGTTTAATGGTATTCGATAATAATTGATACCGCACAGATGATCGCAGATCATAGCAGACTATGCAAGACTGCATGGGCTATGAGCGATCAGTGCAGGCAGCGGATGCTATTTGACAATTGATACAGCACAGATGATCGCAGATCATAGCAGACTATGCTGGACTAATGTGATATATTATGTATTGTGATCTCTTTTAGAAATACGATAACGGATACTAGTGATATTGTATTGTATTTGTATAGTGACAGTGATATAGTATCAGTGATTATTGTGAGCTATGGTCAGATATAGGATCTTGCTTTTGGGCCACTGCATGTTAACGGTAATGTTGGGTACATATAATATACTAGCAGACACGGCCACGCGTTGCTGTGGCTAAGATTGTTGTTATTGCGACTATAAATTTAAATGTAAGCTATCTTATCTTTCAAGTTAGATCAAACTGTACACGGTGTGCAAATTTGAATAAAATCGGTTAAGTATTTTAAGAGTCCATCGCGGACAAACAACGTGACACGTAATTTATATATTAAAAGATTATCTTTTATTCCTACCTATTGTAAGATATTACGATTGTGACGCGACTATAAGTGAGAGGACTCACTCTTAAAGGATGGCCGAGTTGTTAGACTAACTAGGTATCTAGTAGTATCTCCTGTGTATATAGCTTTACTATTGTGTTTATTGCATACCTACCTTGAATATGTCTGTTATTGTGGTCATAAAGATTATTATAAGACTGCAACACTGAATGAAGCCTTGTCAGTGTAATGCACTATATGCTTGTGGATTCTATGGTTAACTAGATAATAATTATAATCTGTGGTTCCCGGGCATTCGGGGAATGGTTTCGTTCAATAGGTCGGTACTTGAATTCGGCAGATAAAATTGTATTGGATGTCTTTTGTAAATGCAGAGAATTACAAGGTTTTGAAGTGAATATCCGGAGTTTGATTGTAAAGTAGATCTGTTCTAACAAATGTGAGTTATGGATAAGAGCTCCTCAAGGTCGCTCCTGACCTAAGAAGCATAGGTAATGGTTATGTTAAAACGCATTACAAATGCGACCAAGCCGGTTTTTACCTTACATTTGAAATTAATTATATGAAAGTGGTTACGTGTGATATCTTTATATAATCGGCCCAATACTCTGTTAACCTTGGCCCGCTGTGGTGATGCATTGCAAAAATAATCGAGCCCATAGGTACCTACTGGTTATTTGATCTGTGTTGTCATTAGTAATAGAAATTATTCGTATATTGTATATACAATATTCAAAAGATTTAGTTGGCTGTTCTGGATATCTTTCGTTCGCAAATAGGTACATTGCAGGAGCCTATTTCCGATACTTATAAGGTAGGTTCACCCAATAAGGACCGGTTTCTTATAAAGGCCACCATTCCAAAAACCCAGTTCCCGATGATAAATAGAAATCAAAACTCGTGTTGACGTTCCTTATTGACCAATCATATAAGAGCACTGGCATTATTTACATTTTACGCTGCCATTTTGTCAGTATGCTTGTCAATGTACTCGTAGTACATGTCACAATGCGTCGGTCGATTTATTATATTCCTTGGTGGCATTTTGAGTAATTTAAGTATTTGTTTTTGGTTTTTATAAGAAATTAATTTATGTAAAGGAACAAAAAACATCTACGCGTGGATTGTGAAGTTATGTTATTGAAAGCACGATTTTTATTGGTTTTCTCCGGGATGCCGAAATGCCTAAGAAAGCCCACCTACTTGTCGCCAATTAAAGGCCGGACCTTATTAAGGTCTATGAATACTGTAAAATACTTGCTAGTCTTGTTATTACTAAATTTAACTAGTTACTACCACATTTTTTTTTAAATATTTATTTATTACCTTGTAGGAAAAGCTTTGATGAATTTTTTTATCCAAAAAAATAATACTGAATATTTTTTTAGAACCCGAATAAAATATGGAACCTCTAAAAATGAGCTAGAATGAAGGAATATCAACATAGACATTTACGAAGTAGAAATGTCACTGATTTTCCTGAATTTGTTCTGTTCATTTACATAATACATTATGTTACTATTTGATAGTCAATATAAGGTCCACTGCCAAAAATGTGATTTCTCTTCACTTAAGACTATGCCCAAGAGCTATGGTTGACAATATTCCTAAATCGTATTATTTTAAAGCTGATAATTATTTCTGTTAATACATAACAATACAAAACTAAAGTGTATTTTATTGAAATACATAATTTGATGTCGTTATACTGCATTTAAGTTTTTATAGTCTTAATAAAGACCACCACTTCAATTTTTATGAATTTATAGATTAATCTTTCGGGAAAGATAAAAATAACTGTAAATATCACAAAATTTAAATAAAATAATAAAGTAAAGTCGTTTTAGAAATATTTACAGTAAAGAAATGGGCCTTATTGAGATCACCTGTTTTTAATAAGGTCCATTGACAAGTTTTTTTTGAACTATTATTGTCATTAATTTACTTATGATAAATGATTTTTGGCAATGTTTTTACTACAAAATGCAATTTCTATATTTTAGATATGTTATCAGTTGAAACGCTTCTAAAATCAGATTTATAGGGATTTGTAAAAACGTGGTCCTTATTGGGTGTACCTACCTTATTTACCACTTCACAATACATAACCATTGCATACATGTAGGTATATACTAAGTAAGTATATACTATACATGACTGTATAGTACTTATATACTTATGTGCGTAACTATTATGTGCAAGCTGATCTTGCTGCATTTACTATTTATTTTGTGTGTAGATATATTTATTTGATCATTTTGCCCAAGCGATTTGTTTTGGTCGTTAATGGAAACAAGTCTTTTGTAATGTTGTTTGGTTTTATTGATGAAATTGACATGGTGTTGAAAGGGATCTCGGATTGGGACACTAAATGCTGTTTATGCTTATTACATTACGTAAAAAATAAAACTATGTTATAGTTATTAGTTAGATATACGTATAGACAAGTAAACGGAGGCTTCTGGATAAAAATAATGGGATATTAACGATCACTGCTATCCTCTGAACATTAGGTACTATAAACCTATTTTCTTGTTTAGTACTCTTTTGAGAACGTGTTGATTTCATGTTTCAGTGGTTGGGTTTTAGCTGTTTCTACATAACATACCTACCTACCTACTGGTACCATGCCCAATGTAGATCGGATGTAGGTACCTACTGTGCAAAGAAAACCGTAACTTTTAATGACATTATTAAACCTACATCAATTACGATGCCGTGAACAAGTATTTTCCTACTACTTATACCGGATAGACAAAAAGGAGTACTTACGAGATGTTTATGTACCTACATAGTTACAGTTTACCTAAGTATTTTAATTCAACATGTAC
Organism: Hylaea fasciaria; assembly: GCA_905147375.1. Lineage (NCBI taxonomy): Eukaryota > Metazoa > Arthropoda > Insecta > Lepidoptera > Geometridae > Hylaea > Hylaea fasciaria. The sequence continues at coordinate 8,974,853 of LR990201.1, forward strand.
ATGTACTGTGAAAAAAAACATACTAGGTACCTACTTCACAATAGTTAGTTACGTTAAAATTACCGGTTCACATGTTTTAAAATCAACTTTCAAATTAAATACTTAATACAGACTGTGTTTTGTTTTTTTTCTCGAACCCACAGTCTTCCTTGTTGTCAAGATTAAAAGTACCTTCCTACTACCTATCTTTTGGGTGTATGTAACTATAAGTAGGTAGGTACGTAAATAACATTGTATGTAATTTAGTACGAGTATAATAATATGTAGGTAACTGTAGGTATAACCTAGATTATAAGATCGATTTGTATGAGTTGGTTGTCATCTCGACCGTTTATTTTTTGCGAACCACGCTCGGATCACTGTAGGTTTAGGTACACCTACATTATGTAGATCTTGCTTGACCCCTACCACGAAATAAATACTTAACCAGGAAGTAACGAACGCACGGACGGGGACGGACGGAAGGCAATAGACAGTTTTGTCGTCATTCTCCATTGTATTCTGAAATATTAATTGGCAGGTCACTTACCCTTTATAACAACGCAACCAAGCTCCTCCAGCAAGCTGGGTGAGACCTGAATACAAAATAAACATTATTGAAGTAACTACCAGCTAGCTAAATATCTTATTTTCTTAAAACACTATTTTTTATTTGAAATTTGTAGTAAGTATTAGGTATATATTTATAGTTTTTGTAACAACATGATAATCAATATTATCATTCTTAATATAAATTGTTTATCAGCAATAATCACTTTTTTTTTGTTTATCTTTAAATTAATTACTTTAATTTATTTTTTTTACTGCTGAGCAGTTGTAACAAAATATAACAATGATTAGCAACATCTTGTTTCAAATACTAAGTTCGTGACTACAGATCCCGTATTATGTGATGTGTGACCGACTGTGACCCACATCTCAGGTCATGACGGTCACTCCCTTTCGGGAGACATCAGTGTTTGAAGATGTGTCATGTCAAAAGTTCATTGAACCTGTGATTAAACGACATACCTACCTATTTTATTGTGAGAATCGAGACTAGTTCTATTTCTAAATTTGAATTTAGAACTAATAAGTTCTAAATTTGAATTTAGAACTAATAAGTTCTAAATTCAATCAAATAATACTGCTGATTGTATTTAGAACTAATAAGTTCTAAATTCAATCAGCAGTATTATCTAAGGTACCTACTTGTAAAGTTCATAAGTTTTGAATATAATAAGTAGGTATAAATATACTGACATATCAAGGGTATCCACAATCCAATAAAATAAAACTTTTCACTGAACATTTTTTCACGCACTTTATTCTACACACAACGATTTTGTACCTAGGTATTTGAAAATTATTTGAACCGTTTCAATTAAAAAGAAAAAAATTATTTGTTATTCGACTTCACAACATAACGCAGCTTTTTTTAAATAATGCTGCGTGTTTTTTTTTAACAATACGCTACCGCGTCCGACTGTTGACGCGTCTTGCGATACCGCGTACGAGCGTGCTTTTGTGTGGCGATGCCAGTGCACCGCTTATTTGGTGTCTTGTGATGACTGCGACTGCGTCCAATGCTTTAAATGATATCCGAGGATTGTACGTCGCACTTCTTATCAAAGGTGTCAGAGCCCAGAAGGCTGGTAGATTAATTAGGATTTTTGTGACCGTGATCTGGTTTGCCATGGACACCGCTAAGTCTATGCCACTGTCTGTATATACCTACCTACAATCAACAGTGCCTACGGAAAAGTGAAGAAGTAAAAATCTTAGAATAATAACGAAAGAAGGATAGTTCCATGCGTAGGTTCACACATCACTCAAAAGTGAAGCCACTTTTTTATCAATGTGTGCGTAAGTGCCATGTCAATTTCCTACTCCAAAACGCATACAAGCGCAATTAAAATGTTGCATGCGTGTTGGTATTTAGTCCAATAGCAGGGAAAATTAATAATTTACCATAAAAGCTTTGACTTCGAACAATAGCGAGTCAAAATCCGAACTAGGCCCAAAAAGTCTCACTAAAAATGGTTACACGGCGCTAGCGAGTATTTGGTTTCTATGTGTTATTCTTCTAAGGTAAATATCTTAAACGCGACGTACGGCGTTACGCTATAAGCAGCCGATAGCGTTTATATAGAAGGCCACAGCCTAAGCTCATACTTTGGCTTAGCAACGAACGACTATTTAACGACATCATAGGAAGTTGTTTGTAGGGGCTCAGCTGGAAGTCTTGAGGAAGCTGCACTTATTGGTAAGCCGCAATGAGAGAAAACAAGGTGTTTTTGGTTAGACACTGAAAGTTAAGATATCGTGATAAGGCGTGTCTATTGTGACCGAGCTACCGTGACGTGGCTTGTACTTTGATATATTATTATCTTCTTGTATTATATTTGCATTGGTACCTACTTACTACATTAATATATCAATACGATGTACCGAATAACCATTATTAGATCACCTAGAGCGTAGACAGTTTTGTTCTCTGTACAGTATAAATTCAAAATCAATCACTTATGGCGTCATATAATATCATATTTACTTACATACGTGTCATGTAATACTTAAATAATATATCGTACCTATAGGGCATTGACCGGTATTGCAATTTATTGTACACTTTAGGAGTATACAAAATAATACACATTTTATAATTCACACGCACAGATTCGCAACGTGTTTCAGTGTTCAAGTAGACGAGCACGAACCTTTATCGAGAAATTATTCGATACGTTAACTGTCAAATTTGTTTTACATTTGATCGTATTCCTACAATAGAGCAAGCACGAATATTTTAACGGTTCGCATCGTTAACGTATCGATCAAGGTAACCGTTCGCGTACGCATCTTGTCGAAGTTGCTAAGCGGTGATCAAATCTAAAACAAATTTGACAGTTAACGTATCATAACGGTTCGTGCTAACCCTACAGCTGCTCTTGAAGCTGACCGTACTACCAGTGTGGTACAAGTAACTAGTAAGTTACCCTATAAAATGTAACACAGAGATCAAATCCAAGATTGAAAAAAAAAATTAAAACCATAGGCGTAGTTTATTAAATTTTTTTTTTTATTATCCTTCTGCAGTCTGCACATCCTGTTACGACTAAAGCGGTCTCCAAAAACCACATTAGCGTGTGGTGTTGTAGGTACATTATATTATGGTTAGACCTATTTATGGTCTACGGACTAGAAGGGAATGGTTCTGAAGGCCTTGTACCTTTTTCATACATTCCGTACATAGATTCACTGTATGTTTGGAGGCAGAAGATGCCCCTCGTCCTGTTGGAATACAATAGTCTGATTAGTATAGTACGGGCAACGTAATTTCTAGCTGCATAGCGCACACTCGACAGAGTAAGTCATAGTAGCAACAAGCGCATCCACGTTGCTACAATATGTCATAGGAGTTATACCAGTACCTAGGGTTTTAATAGGTATTTTGTGCCTATTAACCTAGGTATTCCTATTCAAAAACAGTTCAATCGTCAAAGGAGTTGTATGACACTTTAACTTACAGTCTCAACACAAACCAGAGTTAAATAGATGTTTCTAAAATATCGTTCCACAAAATCGACGTCTATCACTCACGTTTTCTGACTCAATACTGGCATTCCTAATTATTTTACTTTTGAATTTGTTATTGAGTTAGAAAAAGCGAAGGTTGGACATCGATATGTGGTGAAAATATTTTGACACATGTGTTTAACATGTTAAACCTTCGCTTTTTCTAACTCAATAACAACTAGTTTAAACTTTACGCGCAACTCTAGTTTAAATCTTTTGTTACAGCCACCTTCTTGACGGAAGACGTTCCCAATCCAGTTGTATTATTTATTGTAATATTAGTCAAATTAATTGAGTTACTTTGCATTACTGAATTATTATAGAAAGTGTTAGAAACACTTTACAAAAGGACTTAGTAACCCGCGGGTCCGAATAAATAAATAGATCCAATCCTACGGTTCTATAATCGGACAACGTCCGACGTAGTCTGGGCAGTTAAACTGCATCTACGCAGTCACAATGTTCCAACCAAAATCAGCCCATATCGGACACAACGTTTCAAACCATTGCTACGAAAGCACAAGATTGAGGTAACTCATTTTGGGCGCGTGAAGATTCACCATTGACAACGTAGGAAGGTTCAATGTAGTTAGCAAACTCCTTACATTATATCCAAGTCGATGCTGAAAGGGATAACATTGGTGTAGTTCCCTTTGCCGGAGATCCAAGCCTCTAAGCTGTCGGCCTGGCTGGCCTGCAGAGAACTGTTAGTATTGAACTGCAAGCACTCGGCATATAGCATAGGGGCGCGGTCGTGGCTGCAGCTGACTGGAACGTACACATAGGTTTCATAGGTTTGGTATGAGCGGGCTCATTTGCTTTAGCAGTTAAAAACCCTTTTTGCGGTTGCAATGAGTTTGCGATATGCCAAGGCAGATAGGTATAGGTACGTTATTACACCTAGTACATAATATTATACGGTATGATTCACTATGAGTGTGTGAGCTTTCGGAAGGGGGGGGGGGGGGATGAAATACGATTAATTTTATTTACAAATCATCCCCCGTAAGTCAGGCTTCTGCCACAATGATAAAATGGCAGCTTTTTTTTTATTTTTGGAATGTAAGCACATTTTTATTACGATACTACAGAATGTGTAGTAAAATCATTGCTTTCACCTTTGCCCTGAGTGGGATAGTTCACAAGCTATGTTTTTTTAAATAGGAACAGGGGATCCCAAAAGCCTACCTGCCAAACAGCCATCTCCAACATAAAGGAAATCATTCTACATATTTTATCCAAGTAAACATGACTGTGGACGGACGGATATGACAAAAAAGCGGTCAAGTGCGAGTCGGACTCCGCCATGAAGGGTTCCGAAGCAGCAAGTGGCATGATATAAAAATTATTGTAGTTCGTTGTAACTTTGATCGATGTTTTAATCATAGTGTATTTTTACGATTTATGACGTGTTAAAAAACACTACTTACGAGATCTCATTCAAACCAATTTTCGGTGGAAGTTCACATGGATGTACATCATATATATTTTTTAGTTTTATCATTCTCTTATTTTAGAAGACCTTCCACAGATACCCCACACTTATGGGTCTGACGAAAAAAATATTTTTGGGTTTCAGTTCTAAGTATGGGAAACCCAAAATTTATTGTTATTATTCTATGTCTAAATCTTAATGCGGTTCACATAATACATCTACTTACCAAGTTTCAGCAGTATAGCTCTTATAGTTTCGGAAAAAAGTGGCTGTGACATACGGGCAGACAAACAGACAGACAGACATGACGGAACTATAAGGGTTCCGTTTTTTTCCTTTGGCTACGGAACCCTAAAAAGGCTACGGAATCATCGAACGAAAAATGTCATGAAATCCTACCTGCTCCATTCTCGCATCCTGGTTGGATATGTCTCTTGATAAGGGGTCCGTAGAGATACGATCTAGCGAAGATATTCACATGGGCGCTTGGAATTTTCGAGCCGAAAACGTCCGTGTCCGTGAATGCGCTCATAACGAAGTTGGCGCACGTCGTATCAATGCCAGGCTGCAAGTAGTCAAACAAGGGGCCGGCCGCATCGAGCGCGATCACTCTACACGGAAGGGTTTAAAGTAATAACCAGCACCCCACTAGTTATCGATCAAATTCAACTTTCATTCATGTGACCTTCAAATTATTTTCAGAATTTTTGCAGTGATAATACAAAAAAAATAACAAATATAATATTTTCGAAAAATGTGGGAACACTAAAAATCTAGTTGAATGACGATGCGATTGTAAAAATGTCCGACTTTTGCCGACTTTTACTAATAAATTTGCCGACAATATAATTTGACTAAGAATATAATTATATTATACAGCTTTACATTATATAGCTTTATCATACCGATCGAAATGCTTCATCATAAGGATTATTTTTTTGCTAAATAACATAGTATCAGATATAAAAGGAAGACCATGAATTTTAACATTTGAATAGGTACAAAATTAATCAATTTATCAAATGCTCAAAAGTAGTCCCCTTCCTGTTGAATACAAAGTCGTACTCTTTTGATTATTTCGCTCCCTGTTGATTTTTTTTGTTTTGGATATTTAGAATAATACGTCTAAGTTCTGCTTGTAGCTTGCTCTGCGTGGACTGGACACTTTCATACTTGTTCTTGTAAACTAATTGTTTTACATAACCCCATTAAAAATATCAAACGGAGCTAGATCTGGGGCTCTTGGCGGCCATATTATTTCATTTATTCATACAAAATTTCACCTTCTTGCTTTTATTTCTGATACTACGTTATTTAGTAAAAAGTAATCCATAAGATGAATCATTTTGATTGGTATGATAAAGCTACAGGTTGATTATTTTTCTCGTGTAACGGGTTCAATTCGCGATTCAACCATGTAATTATTTAAAAATCTATGAATGCAGTTTAAATTATTTTCTTTCAGTAAAATGTTCAATCTACAATATTCAAGGTACTTTCCCTCCATGTGGCATATCCGTGGAACGCTCTGTAGGTATTGTACCATCATTCTTATTTATTTTATTTAAATGAACCCCTATTTCTAGATCACGCTATAACTTGAGAACGGCTTTACCGATTTTGCTAAATTTTTTTTGTTGTATTATTCGTTATTATCAGGAGAAGGTTGATAAGAAAGAAAAAGTTTAGAAAGTTTCGCGAAACATGAGAAAACTAAAGAAAACTTAGTGTGCATTTTCACTTTTAACAAATGCAATCTAATACAACTTTCTTGCAGCACAAATTACAATTTCTTGATTTTAATGACATGACAACGTCTGTCAGGTTAGCTAGTAATATATAAATATAAGCATTAATAAATATAAAAAACAAAGTCTTGTTAGTTACACCATTTAGAACTCGAGAACGGCTGGACCGATTTTCATGACCTTTGCTTTATTGGATTCGTCTTCGTTCCGAATAACAGAATAACTATTTCAAGATGCAAAAAATTGAGTACTTAATATGCTTAGAAGAATGACACACAGAAATTGAGTACCCGCTAGCGCCGTGTAGCCATTTTTACTGAGACTTTTTGGGCCTAGTTCGGTCTTTGACTCGCTATTGCTCGAAAATTCTAAGGTATAGAATATGATAATTATTTTCTCGTAACTTATGGGAATGGCTTGAGAGTTGACAGGACGACAACGTTTATCGGATCAGTTAGTAATATATAAATATAAATACAAATAAATATAAAAACAAAGTCGTGTTTATAATTATAATTAACACAAGAACGGCCGGATCTATTGTCATTATCTTTGTTTTGTTTGATTCGTCTTCGTTCCGAAAAGCAGAATAACGATTAAACATGGAAAAAATTCACGAAAAAGATAGAAAAATGACAATTATTTTTCTCATAAATTTTTGACAGGTACCTACAGCCATAGAGGAAATAAATACCTACTACGTAAAAGGGGCAGCTTATATGAGTTAAATTATATGTGTATGCATAGAGGAAATGAATATATGTGTATGTTTGGACCATGTGATTATGTAATTTAATAAGGACATTGGGAATACGCTAATAGCAAGTAACATATAACCAAGTGGAACTTCATTGTTTATCATCCTATGTCTGGTCATACATAATACTGATTATATACATATTGTTATCACCTACAGAGTATTTTAGTAGGAATCACTACACTCAACCTAATGGGTAGTGCTGCGCATAATACCCAGGTAATTTAATAACCTATTTCAATAGCTAGCTACTTTCACAATACTCTCTCATATTATTCATTGGTCTATAACGTATACTTACACCACGTGTGGGTGTTTTTACTTACCTTGCAGGCAAATTCTCGTTATACTTGTTTGCGAGGAACCTTCCAGCTGCGCATACCAGATGAGCACCTAGTGAGTGTCAAACGAGAATCAGCTGATGTAGCAAGTCGAGGCCAGCCTTCGCCAGCCTGACAAGTGCTTGGGCTAATTTGTCCGCCGTCTTAAAAATATTTTTTCACATGTTAATATATATAGCAGGTGTGTGATTTACTAGTAACTTTCGGGACCAGGTCCTAGTCTAATTCACCTCAAGGAATGCCCAAGGAAGTGAAATAATAAGATTCGTGTTCGCTCAGTAGCGGGTGGATATGGGCGATGATGATGATGATGACTAATTATTATTTTATTTTATTTTTAATTTTGACTTTAATTCGCACGGTTTGTGCATTTAGCTAGTGTCAAGTATAAAATATTTCAAGTTTTACATATTTTCACAATAGGAAATTCTTAGCGTTATTTATAGTCAAATTAACGTTTCAGTAAATTGGAATATGATTTACTGAAACTTTCTAGGTGTTTTGGAAACAATTCGAAATGACACGTTTTGTGGTGTATAACATTTGCTCACAAGAATAATCAATGAATAATTACACATTAACACTCTTAACTGCCGGTTTCTGAAACGTCAGTCAACTTTGACTACAGATTAATTCTATTACCATCCTTGTCATTTGTTTAGTGTCAGATAGAGACAACGATAGTTTTAATCTACTGTCAGAGCCAACTAACGTTCCAGAAACTGGGGGTTTGAGACTTAAGTTCGGGGAGAAAATACAAAACCAACAACGTCTCACTTTCGGATTCTTGCCGGAACTCTATACTTTTGTGTGTTATTTTGACGGTTGTCGTAGCGATGGAGTTCTATTTTAATATTTTTACACAGTACGTAAATAACCATAAAACTCACTATATACAAATTTGGAATCGCAGATGCCGCATAGGCTACAGGGATCGTTAACGTGTTGCCAAAAGTTGCGGCTTCTTTCGACCAATCCAACGCACAAACGTTCAAATCACCACGCTGCAAGTGTGCCTTGGTGACGAGCTGAGCGATATCCCCTCCAATCGTATTCCCAAAGCCAAAAACAAATATGGCTAAACGGTACTCGGGCTTGTAACTGGGCATATCCAGAATAGTTTCAATTTGATCTAAAGACACATTTACGTATGTGTCTGGACTGAAACAAAGCTTCATTAATTAGTAATAGGTACTATATCGATAGATAATAATACAATAATAGGTAGTAAAATATAATCATCTAAAATTTTTAAAGTCGATGTCGAATAAGTCCATTTTTATTAAACAAGCTTTTTCACCATTTTAAGAGTGGCAATTTTGTTTTCGACCGGATGTTTGTTCCCGGCTACAGGTTGCATTTCTCAAGCGTTTTTTTTCCGCAATTTTTAATAGTGGCAATAAACCGAGGGCAAAAAGGGGGGAAGTTTGATATAGCGCCATTTAATGGCCTAGGGTTATAAAAATTGGTGAAAAAGGTGACGAATAGTTAATGGCAAATGGGACAAAAAGGGTGGAAATCTATCACCATGATATTGGCTGTACACAGAACCATAACTATATAAATGTTCTAAAAATAAGAAACACATACTAACGACATACTATTATTTAACGTATAACCGGTACAACATTTCATGTCACTCGTGTAACCAGCTGAGGAGTTCCTAATCAGGATGGCTCCTGATGAGGAATTCCTCCGTGAATGCATGCAGTAGCCATGCGATAGTAAAGCTGAAAACTGGCAATCATAATAAAAACAGGACAAGTGTGAGTCGGACTCGCGTACGAAGGTTTCCCTACCATTATCTATAACAACGGCAAAAAAATCACATTTGTTGTATGGGAGTCCTCTTAAATATTTATCTTCTATCTATCTATCTATTTATCTATATTTATAAAAATCAAATGCTGTTCGTGTGTCTCGCTAAAACTGGAGAACGGCTGGACGGATTTGGCAGATTTTGGTCTTGAATGATTTGTGGAAGTCCAGGGAAGGTTTAAAAGATGAATTTTATCACCATTCCACGCGGACGAAGTCGCGGGCACAGCTAGTTTTATTATATTTTTAGTATTTGTTGTTATAGCGACAACAGAAATAATTATCATCTGTGAACATTTCAACCGTCTTACTATCACGGTTTATGAGATAAGTACAGCTTGGTGACAGACGAACAGACGGACGGACGGACGAACGGACAGAGGAGCCTTAGTACCTTTACGAGTAGATCGTCGCAGTAGATAAAATATCCTTTGCAGTGCACGAAAGTGAGGCTTTTACTTACGTTGTTCCATTATAATAAATCATTGAAGCACCTTGCGTCAGCTGTAAAATTCCTGTAATAACAATGAATTCGGGTAAATTTAAAAAGTACCTAATGTATAAATTAAATTAGGTGCAACATAATTATAGTGTTGTACTTTTTAATACTTAAATAAATAGATCCCACAAAAATAGACCAATAGATCTTTTAATGAAGTGTCAAACATCATACTAATATTATGATGACTGTATGAAAATCAATACAGGCGTATAATATGTATGTAGGTACCTATGTATGTATTTTATTATACGTAATACTTATAGGTACCCACATTACTGACAGGGCTTTAAACTGCCAAATCTACATATAAAAAAAAACGGTTGGTTTGTTACATAATATCGCGGGAAAATAACGTTTACTGGTAGTTATGTTATTATATCAGTCTACTTTTTGTAATGTTATAAAGTTTGTGAGATGCTTTTGTATGTTTGTTAATTCTTGACGCTCAAACAGCTGGCTCAATTTTAATGAAATTTATTCCGAAAACAGCGGGTAAATACCGCGAGGCGCAGCTAGTAGGTATTATTTGTGAGAAACACAAACAGGAACGCGAAATAAAAAATACGTGTGCTGGGGAAATTGTATAATTTTGAAGTCAATTTGTCATATATCTGTACATCCTTAATACAAATATGACATTTTCTTTTATAAAAAAATACCCAAACAGATCCTAATCTAACATTATTATTAGCTGAAACCCATTAAAACGGCATAGATAGTTACCCATTAAGACGGCACACGTACACCAATTGATTCCTGGAGCCATTTTGCTTTAAATTAAATAAAACTGCAGTTATTTTCTGGTCTCCCAATGCACGCCTATTGTGATAAGACTGCTGTGTTATTCGATACTAATAAGTTATTTATATTTATATCAATAATTCGCTCCGTAAAAAAATATGCATCAAATTATCATTGAAAGTATAATAATTATAACCTTATTATATTGTTGTCTCTAACACCATTAGGTAACACACCTGTGCTGATGATAATAAAGTGATAATTGCATTTAATTGAATCGTATTGAACATCTGTGTTTCAATTGAATTCAATAAAATGCAATTGATCAAATATAATAAACTTATAAAAAAATGTATGTCCTGTTCGTCAGTAGTGTTATTGACAGTGTGCGGGTACATAGTAATGACTATGAAGGCCTCTCCCCCAATGACATCTTTTATTATTATTGACTAGACGCGACTCGCGGTTTCACCCGCGTTTACTGTTATTCCGCGGGAACCATTAATTTTAATGTGATAAAAAGTAGTCTATATGACCCGGGTAATGTAGGTTCCCAACAGTGAATGATTTCTTTAAATCGGTTCAGTATTTCGGAGCCTATTAAATGCAAACAAACAAAACAACAATCAAGTCTTTCCTCTTTATAATATTATAATATAGCTTAGATAAAATAGCAATCGATAAATTGCAAAAGATAGAAATGTTAGATAATATTCGAATAGCTACAAATAATAACTAGGTAGAAACGTGCGAGACAACTAAAAAAAAAACATCATAAAAGTCAATTTACTGATTTTATTTTGACAAAACAATTTACATACACAAATACACAACACGTTTATTTATAAAAATATTATTACCTTATCTAACTTCCATAACGCTAAATGGAAAAATAATATACATTTCGTTTCCCTTAGGCTCTACTCAACGGTATTTCCTTTCACTAGATATTTAACCTAATTATTGCTCTACTTCAAAAATATTCTACACAAATCCATTTGTTATTTATCAAGAGATCTAATACATATACTTACATAGTAACTGGAAGTTCCTGCTTCAGACTAAATCAAAGTTTTCACGAGTATATTAATAAAATAGTTACTGGACAGTATTTACAACTATTTAATTTACATTGATCGCGTAAAATGGTACATAGTCGCACTACATAATTAAATAATAATATTAAGTATTAGCAAAATTAAATAAACACTTAGCAAAATAAAAATTTATAAAAATTTACGGCTTTTTATTAAATTATCGTCAGTATTATATTATTAGGATTATAATGTTAATATTAATTTAAGTTTGTTAATGATTAAAATAATGCTGATTTATATAATGTTTGAAAAATTTGTTTTATTACTATCGGTTTTATACGTTTATCCATTTCGACAGATATCGGAAATAATTTAGGAAATATACCGTTATTAATTTATCGGTCTAAATTGACCCACGATCTAACGTCGATCAAAATAGCGATTTTGGTTAACCAGAGATAGTTACCTACATCCGCTTTTTCAAATAAATGTGGACGAATGGTTTTTAAGATAGTATAGTTACTTATCACATTTTGATCTACCGACGCACGGGTCCGGTGGATCATTTATTTGCATTAATTAATCCGTTAAAACTTCAGAACATAATTGAACGATAGTAATTACAGAATTTTACGGGTTACCACAAAAGATTTAAACCAGAGTTGAACAGATGAGTCTACTAAATATATTCTACACAAATTGATGTCTAATCCTCGCTTTTTCTAACTCAATAACAATTTTACAAGTAAAATTATTAGGAATGCTTGGATTGAGTATTAAAACGCGAGTGATAGACGTCAAATTTGTCAAATGACATTTTAGAAACATCTGTTTAATTCTGGTCTTAACTTTTGTGGTCAGACCTATTTATATACAAAAAATCTTTCTCAATATAAACCCATTTCATCGATACCACCTAAAATAAGTTTCATTCAATATAATGTATTTTCATCATTTGCCACGCTTAGTCCTGGCATTTCATACAAGATCGATCCGCACGATGCTGCCGATGTTTCAGGGCGGCGCAGCTGATATGTTGTTAGGCACCATATCCGACTCTTCATCGGCGGTTTCCGTCCCGCTTTCCTTAGGGGATTCTGTTTCTGGCTCGTCTCTCATCAGCGCCCGGTACTTCTTGGCTATGATCTCCCAGTCTACCACGTTCTCGATCTTGGTGGCGTTACTGAAGCTCATCTGAGAGCCGAGTGGGCTGAGGTGCACCACGGATAGACGAGTTGAATCTGAAAAGTACACCATCATCATACACTTTTTTCATACTGACAAATGACCTACTAAACTACTTCATAAACCAAATTTTAATTATAGTTGGACAACCTACAGGCTATTACAGGTACTATCATTATTTGTAATTGTGAGTATAGTAGGTATACCTATAGCTGTGGATATAGTATGAACTGCAAGTACTAACGTTCATGTAGATTTCTAGTGTTACAAAAAACATAATTTTGTAATGGGTAAATTTTAGTCGTCCGTTAAAAATAGAAAGGATGCTTTATAATATAAACAACACAAAAAGACACAAAACATAGGGGAAACAAACAAGTACAAAGATAAGAAGACAAAGACAAGGACAACCTACCTTTAGGCACAACCTGTCCTCTTTTGACTTTGGACAGCCACTTGGCCCCAGCCTTAGACCTGGCGCTGAGTTGGTCCTGCCTCTGCAGCCCGATCATGTGCACTAGGCTCGGACGCTTCTTCTTGGTTAGACGCTCCTGAAAACGTTTCATCTGATGCTTAGTCATTCTGGCATAGAAAACCTCAGGGTAGGAAGGTTAGCCTAGTGGCCTAGACTAGAATGTTAACATGACACTTCTCATGCCCCTGCCACTGCTCCTCGTGCTGCCTCGTGAAAGTGAAAGCGATGTGAATGCAGCATGAAGTGTGTATTCACACTCTGCCCTACGCCACACGTATCGTGATATCCCATTGGCAATCCCGTTGTTTAACTTCATTTGACGTTCGCCGTAAATGTAGCAACGTAATCGTTGTTTTTTTATTTTGGTTCATTTTGTATTTGGCCGTTGGCGATGACGATAGTGCGGCCACTCAAATTTGTGGCGATAAATCATTGGGACAGTTTCCGCGTTATTTACAGCGATGTAGGCCGTTGAAGATGACGATACGTGTGGACGCAACATCACCAGGGAATTATTGCAGCGGGAGGAACTAGAGCAGCTGTCTAAACGGGGGTATGATTCCGGTACAGGTAGAATCGCTTGATTGGCTATAAGTTAATCTAAATAAGCTACAAAACTAAATCATAGCTTTTAGCTGCGGCTCCGTCCGCGGAAAAACTTAGTGGGTGACGTTGGATAACTCACTTTGCATCTATTGATGAGCCACATGAGCCACGTGGTTACCAGGTTGAGCGGCGACGGCGCTGTGTTGGTTCTGTGCATGTTTCGGATCAACTTAGACAGCCCGTATTTCCATTCTATGTCCGATTGCGCCTGGAAACAGAATGGCGTTATGATTTTTTATCAGACTGCCGTGGGTGCGTAATGTTTTTTGCATAGATTTAAAAACTAGACCAACGCTTAGTAGCATGTAGTACATCAGTTACTAGAAAAAGGGTTACGTCTATAGTACGTGTACAGTATTATAAATAACAATTATTATTAATAAAGCCTTATCATTTTACATTACATAGTCATGTAGGCAAATGCTTCAGATATAAATATATCTATTTGTTAAAAGTTTCTGATTAAGATGACTGCTAATAAATTATGACACGAAAGTAATTCCGACTAACGAAACCGTAAAATTTTCGTGACTTAAAATACTTATGCCGATTTCTTATTATGCATAAAATGCTTCGCTACTCATTCCTCGCGTGTACCTGTATCCTTTGGTAGGTGTCTGACATCATAGCAATAAGTAGGTTGATGAGCACCACCACGGACACCAGCATGTAGATACCGAACACTATTTTGAAGAGGTAGTTGGTCCAGACGGGCTGGACGGTGCTGTCGTTACGGTGCACCCTGGTCTGCTCGGTGGTGGTCTGACCGAACACGGCGAAGAAGAGGAGCTCGAAGGAAAATATCGGGTTCATGGTCACTGTGGACAAGGGAGAAGCTCTTGGGCACGCGGTTACCTGTATGCGTTGGTAAGTGTCCGACATCATCGCAATCAGGAGCGTTATGAGCACCACGACCGACATCAGCAAGTAGCCACCGAAGACGAACTTGAACAGGCTCTGTGTCCACGCCGGCCGCACGCTGGAGATGTAGTTCAGGTCTGACAACGTGATCTGGCCGAAAAGGGCGAAGAACAATTTCTCGAACGCCTCGACCGGTGACAACGTCGCTAGAAGACAACACTCAAATGGACCTCGTTCTTTGCTCTCCACACACGTTTTAAGAACAAATTGATGGCATTTTCTTACTCTTTAAAAGTAAGTAGGTACAAAATACAAGTAATATACGCGATTTGTATTTTGTTAGCAGCCAGCGTTGATACCGTCGCAACTGCTATCAATTTGTTACATAAACTAACTTCACTCTAACAACAAACTAAAGAGAGACTAGAATGGCACACGCAGAGTAGATTGATACAGTTCTCGTGAGTCTCGAAGCATTGACAATTAGAAAAATGATGTAAAAAGCGTTATAAAAAGAATGCATCAATCCACTCTTTTCCTCTACGACAGCCTTGTAGTGAAACATCAACAGCGTGGACGCAAAAGGCGCCACATCGAAGACACACAGCCAAAAGTACCCAAAAACATAAAACAATACCTCAAGACACGGCGTGAATCACAGCCCCAGGACAAAACCAAGCCACTGCATGCGCAAAACAAACTTCCATCGAATGCGGTGAGTCGGCACTCATTCCACTACACTAGGCACCGTGAGCGTAAGGACACGCAACGCATGTTCTGTGACACATCTGCAAACCACGCGCCTCTTAAGCCTTCACAGATGTAGAAAATGCATTGGGTGCTTCATTAACATTCTATCCTTATCACAATATAAATCGGCGTGTATGTTGTATGGTACAGAGCCCACATTCCTCATTCATTTCTGTGTTGCGATTATCTAACGGGATGGCTTTGAGTACTATCAACGATGATAACATTCTCGATGTGACGGCAACATTCAAGCCTGCAAGCGGATGCATGGACAGTTCCAAATAAAACAAACAAAATAAGCACATCGAGATATAATGCGATCATCGTATGAAAGTGACATAAGTGGACATTGAGCTCTCTCTAACACGGACTTACGTCCAGATGGCCCCTGTTTTCTCCTGTACGATTCCCCAGAATCTGTATTTATCCATTGCGCATCTTGCGCTTGTCGTTTTGTTCGAAGATTTTCTATTTCATAACAAAGATAACATTAGATTTTGAACTGTTATTTGGAAACAAATAATTTTAACACATCAAGACTCTCTAAAACAAAGATTTGTGGTGGATGATGCGTGTACAAATGAATAAAGTGGAGACACACTTACCATCTGAAAATAGTTTTCTTCTGGCTTGTCTCGCGTATTTATTGTCTTCTGCCTTGTTTATGTTCCTGAAGGGCTGGTTCAAGGCGACGATGTGCATCGAGAATCCAAACACGAAGATCGCCAGCACAGCGAGGAACCGCCCCAGGTCCTTCATCAGATCTCCGATGATGATAGCCCAGGGACCGAACAGGTGATGGAAGGAGAGGAAGTCTAATATTTGGACGCACGCCAGTAGAAATGACAACGCAAAACACTGGTTCCTGCAGTACATAAGGGTCGGCCAGTATTTCGGTAACACGAATATCCAGCCGACGACGTGCGTCGCTACACCTATCATACCTAAGAATAATACAGCTATCTTAATCCAACCTAACCCTGACTTATCACTAGGATTTGTTAGCTCAAACAGCAGAAGCCCGCTCAGACAAATGAGCAGCATCCACTCGTACCACCGAGGTACCAAGCTTTCCCTAAAAATAGAATTATAAATAGGCGTTATGGCGACTAGAGATAACAATACCATGAGGTAAATATGAGACGTTAAGTACGACATGAACTTAATTATTGGAACCTTATTATATTTATGGCCTAGTGGAAGAGAAAACACCATCCAAACAGGTGGGCAAACTATGAATGCCACAAAAAGGAACATTATTTTGATGCCACTCCATTTGAGACTCCCTCTCCAGAGTTCCTGCAACAAATAACAATCGTGAACATCACTTTTAAGGCGGACTCGATATACATCGTTATAGTTGGGAAGTTACCTATTTTTTACCTGAAGATATCTCTGGACGACGGTGTGGGCGATGACTTCTTTCTGTTCGTTCTCGATGAGAACGTCCAGGAACTCGATGTTCCTGTTGTCGGTGGCGGTGAGGATGTGTCCGGCGGAGTCGGCGCCGGCGGCGAGCGCCAGCAGCTCCGTCGCCATCGCCTCGCATTGCTTCCCCGCCGCTATCAGGTCTTTGGCACGCTCCTTTTCCTGTTAAGGCAAACAATGCCCTTTGCATATTAATGGCTCGAGCCATGGAAACATCCGATGAATCACCACAATGTTACCTTAGAGGATAGGTTGATGTAGATATTGGACAGCTTGGCCGCGGTGTCAACAGGCGCCGGCGACACCAAAACAAACTCCTCTATCGGAATGTTGTTGTGGTTTTTTGAACAGACCATGAGGTTGTAAACGAATCGTTTGTCATCCATGAGCGATTGCGTGTCGTGCTCCTTGTGTAATAAGTACTCGAGGACATCGTTGTGGTTCTCGGAAGCGGCGAACCAGATCGGCGCGCAGTTGAGGTTTGTTTCGCTCTTGGGTGACGCGCCGGATTCGCATAAAAGTTTTACGACGTTTAGATGTCCAGCTTTGGCCGCGCAGTGGAGGGGAGTCCACCCGTTTTTGTCTGTCGCGTTGATTTCGGCTCCTTGTCCGAGCAAAACTTCCACCATTTGATAGTGACCGTACGTGGATGCTATATGGAGACCGGTTTTACCGTGTCGGTCTGTACTGTGTAAGAGTTCTGCCGATCTGCTTAGCAACAGTCCGACTATGGACATGTGACCCCCAAAACATGCGAGGTGGAGTGGATTGAACCCCTAGAAAAATAATAAAACATAATTATTAGGATCAGAATTATACCTGCTAAAAATACCAACACGGTGTTTCAAAAGAAACAACGTACGTTTTCATTACTGGCAGCGTCAGCCTGCACTCCCGCGGAATTCAGGAGTAATCGCACAACATTCTCGTTGCCGTTGTAAGCGGCGAGATGCAGGGGCGTCAGCCCCGACTCCGCCCCTAGCACCGGCACGAGCGACATACCCGTAGGAGCTTCCGACTTCACCGTTCCTGGCACTTGTGATAGTAGTTCTCGGACCGTCTCTGCAAAAAGTTAAATGCCATTAGATTTTTAAAACACCCCGATAATCCTTTTCATCAAAGTAGACAAGAACTCACCGGCTTGTCCGTAGTAAGCGGCTATGTGTAGAGGAGTCAGCCCCAACTTTTTACTCGATATCCTCAGCGTGTTCGTGGATCTCATCACGTCTAACACGTTCGTGTGTCCATACTGCGCAGCGAGATGTACCGCAGTGAGGCCAGACCGGTTTTCGTCGGTGCACGAGGCCCCCGCCCGGACCAACGTCCTGACTACGTCCGCGTGCCCCCCTTCGGCGGCGAGCTGCAGCGGCGTGGAGTCGTTCAGCTTGTTCCTCGCGGAGATGACGCCGGTGCGGTCGAACTTCATCAGCTCCTCGATCACTTTCACCGAGCCCTGCATGGCGGCGATGTGAGCGCACGTGTTCCCGTCCTTCGTCGTCGCCATCACCAGATTAGGGTGCTGCTGGAGAAACAACTGAACTACTTCAGAGAAGTTGTTCTGTGCAGCTGCGTGGATAGGCTTCTGTCCCAGCTCATCCGTCGCGTCGATGTTAGCTCCGAGCTCCAGCAACAGCTTGCAGACTTCCATTTGCCCGCTAGCCGCCGCCAAATGTAGAGGCGTTTGCTTTTTTAAAGTGAGGACGTCGATCATTGCGTTATGGTCCCTGATTAAAAACTTGACTAGATGAGCGTAGCCGTTCATAGCCGCCAAATGAAGAGCCGTCCGTCCGTTTCTGGCTTTCGAATTTATGAAGGCTTTATTCGTGAGTAGCGCATCACACACTTGGAGGTAACCGTGTTCCGCCGCTAAATGTAGGGCGGAGCGACCTTCCACGTCGAAGACGTCCACTCTCGCGTGGTTGGATAGTAAAGTGCTGACTAGCTCCATGTGCCCTCGGTTGCAAGCGATGAGTAGAGGGGTCCACCCGACGGAGTTCTGCTTGTTGAGCGCGCGGCCGACGTCGGCGGAGGAGATGTGCGCGATCATCTCCTGCATGACGTCATTGTTTCCTGCGATCGCGCAGAAGTGGAATGCGGTTTCGTGGTTGTGCTTCGTCTGTAGCGTCACGTCGGCGCCGTTCTCTATGAGGCACTTGACGACTTGTCTGTCCGCGGTGGGGATTTTGACTTCTTCCTTGGTGATCTTGCACGCGAAGTGGAGGCAGCTGGCGCCGTCCTCGTCGACGGCGTCGATGTAGGCGGTGGCCACGTTGTCCCCTTTGTGAGTTTTCACGAATTCTATCAAATGTCGCACGACGTCGGGCTTGCAGCTTCTACACGCCATGTGGAGAGGAGTTTCGCCACTCTGGAATTAAAATGTTTTAGATTCATACGTGTTCATATCGTGTAGACGATCCTTCTAATAGTTTAAATTGAAAATATGTAAGTTTTTAGGTAGGTACATATTGGCACGTAGAGTGCATGAAAGTGATACAGCTTTCCATGGATTTGTCGAATCGAATTGAATGCTTCATGAAGTAGGTGTACCTTGGTTTTCTTCAGTGGATCGCCGCCGTCTTCTAACAAGAGGAGCAGAGTGGTCAGGTTCCCGTACTTGGCTGCGACGTGCACTGGGGTCATGCCGTTCTCCGTCGCCTTGTTCGGGCCCGCGCCGGACTTGAGCAGCATGAGGGCACATTTGTCGCCTGGAATTGAAAATATTCTTCAAGATTATTCGCACTCAACTCAACAAAACAATGAAGTAAAATATATGTAGTTGTAATCCCGCCAAAAATTTTTTTGCCGGGATTACAACTACATATATTTTACTTCATTGTTTTGAATATGGATTTCCGCAAAGTAACGCCTGATTTTATCAACTCAACTCAACAGTTCATAGTAGAACTTCGTAAGGAGTGACGTGAAAGAAAAGACGCAGATTTTCATATTGATTAAAACTCATTTACAGAGGCAGTTTTTTATACGTAGCAGACTATGTTAAATCATCCCAAACCGACTAAAGTGTCGGTAAATGAGTAGTTTTTCCCAAATACCAATGCTTAGTAATTATGCATGATTCATGAGGACTAGTGGTTTTAGTGGACTCCTTGCTTCTGATGATTTCAAATTCAAATTTTTTAATTTATCATTTAAAATGTACTTGTATAGTACCTATAGAATAGAACACTCTTGATTGTACTCAAAAAAACACAATGCAGAAAGACAACAGGCATAATAACCTTATTGTGTCTGTTGTCAGAACTAGACTTTCCATTGACGGCCATATCGTTAAGTCTAGTTCTTTGATCAATAACATTGATTTGATTGCCAGGCAAGGTCTAATGTTTACCATCAGGTATCCTCGCAGCTATGTGCAAGGCGGTTTCTCTCTGCTTGCCTCCTCGCACGTGCACGTCGGCTCCGTACCCGAGGAGGGTCTCCACCACTGCAGGCTTGCAGGACTCCACCGCTATGTGCAGTGCTGTGTAGTTGTCCTGGAAGCAAAGGAAGATAGAGCATGGACACATGTCTGTGTGAATGAGAGTTTCTATCCTGCGCATTACCAAAAATAATTTGCGTGTACACCTAACAACGGTCATAACCAAAGCGTCTAGACTTCGTGAGCTATAATATTTGGCCACTTCACATTATTCCACTAGTTTTCCAGTCCAGCGATCGGATCCAGCGCTGGAATACCACTGGAATAATGTGAACCGGCACTGGAATTTATCCATTCCAGTGAACAATCCATTCCAGCACTGAATTGAAAACGCTTTGTTGTTGTTTTTTTTGTTGTGAACCGGTCATAAAAGGTTGATAAGTAAAAAAGATAAATTACATTGGTGGTGACGTCGACGCTCTCTCCCTTCTGCAGCAGTGTGTTGATGATGCCGACGTGACCGTACCGCGCCGCAGTGTGGATGCTCCGCGCTCCGTCCTAGAATCAATTGCAACAAATCGTGCAATTGCTGAATTAACAGCTGACCCCAGATCATTAGAAACTTCACCTATAGTATAAGTACAGAAAGAAACTGCATACACTCCATTTAATCCCAGTAGTGGGTACGTAAATGGTGAAAACAAAAATAAAATTTTGTACCTTCACAACCATTTAAATAGAGCTTTTGCCTGAGTCACGTGAGGAAATAAATCTGCCATCCGTATATGGTTGTCCAAATGAACTATGTAAAGAAGTTGAGTCAACAAAGTTCGAAAAAGCAGTCGAGTGCTATAAACTTTCTAGACTTTTACCTGCACTAAACTTAGGTACTTAATCAAAAGGCACGCGGCATCAGCTAATTGTAAATAAGGCTAAGGTTACAGGTCTCGAGCGCTGGCCGCCGTATGCACTGCTTCTATACCACTGTTAATATGGCGGAACACGCAACGTCATAAACCAGTTTCGTGCAAAAGCTGGCTGCGGGAATATACCGTTAACCCGGCAAGGCAACTTGTGAACGATTTCCATATTTCAATCTTCCTTTCGACACTGTTATCTATTCTGTGGTTAATATTATGAAGTGTACGTATATTATATCGTGTTAGTATCCGCAGATATATTTCTATGAACCCTGGTTAAAAGTGATGGGCATCAGTTTGAGTTGTAATGGGGGTTGGAATGCTCGCTGAATTGTATACTGTAGGTTTAGTTACATTCAAGGAAATGCCCTCGCGTTATTGAAAGGTACGTTTGATTGGAATTTTATTGACGCTGTTTTTTTCAAGGTTGGCTTTTAGTTTTCATTATTTTGCCGTCATCGAACCATTAACATAATTTAAGCTTTAACAAATACATACTATATTATACTTACTGCTTTAATACTAAATCTTAGAACCTAAACCTTTAAAAGTTTATAAAAATAGTTTTTTTTAACATTAAATCTAATTTAAAACCACATGATTGAAAAAGTCCTATCATATAAACACATAAATATTAAGAATAGGTATCCGAGTGAAAATAAAAATAGATGAAAATAGAAATAATAATTTTCCTTTTTTCTTGATGGACTGAACATTTATCCTGTAGTGTGTATAGCTTTAACCTTATTTCGACGCCCTTTAGAGAGCATCATAATTCTTTCGAAATTGGACAGTTCGGACTTTCCCATAGTCTTGTTACCTGATATGGCATACCATATTGACGAGGCATTACGCATGAGAGTTCAATGCCTCTAGCCCCACTAGTTCCTACCTTATTTGGCATGTGGAGGTAGACGCCCTTCTTGAAGAGCATCATGGCGCAGTCGGCGTGGCCGTTCAGCGAGGCGATGTGCATGAGGGTGCTTCCGTCTTTAGTTCTCTCGAAGATGGACGCCTTGAACTTGTCTGCTAGGAGTTCTATAATGGCTGCATGGCCGTTCTCTGCTGCCAGGTGCATGGGCGTCCGATCTAGTACAACAAAAAATACATTTGTAAGTGACGTTTTTGCAAGAACCTGAGAAGTACAAAGATGATAAAGCTCTCGACATCTTGACTCTCTCGATAGATAGACGGAGATCGTGGATTTAAGTCCGTTTATTTTTTTTGATAGTACAAAATATAGTTTGGTCTTGCAATGTTCATTTTTATTATTATTTAAATTAAATTAAATATTAAATACGCAAATAATAAATACGGCTCTCGTGGTGTGAATTTACATAATAATTATGATAATAATAATAATTACAAACACATGTAAAACACCACAAGCCATAAAAAGTTACATTTTGGAACTACGAGTACATCTCAACGATATAGGCTACACTTTCTTCCTGTAAAATATGTTCATTAGAAAATGAAAAAATAGGAAGCAAAGGCGCTACGACATTTTTGTGGTAACCGAGTACTAAAAAGGCTCGCCTAAAACAGGCAGTTTTGTACTTTCAAATAATCTGCCTTCGTAATCGTGTATTAATAGACTGTTATTAGTGTCATAAAGTTCTGGGTCACCTCAATACTGATTTGTTATTCGCCATAATGTAGCTAAATTACAATTAGTAATTTCCGGGGCTAACTAAGGGCTTGCTGGTTTCTCTTTGGCGGTTTGAAGAGCTTGCGTCAATATAAATGTAGGTAGTTATGTGATTTTGTTTACCTATTTATGAAGTAGCAAGGACATAATGCGCGAAAGGTAAGGAATTTTCATTTGATAATTCGCGAAAGTCAGTATAAATAGGTATAGTAGATTATGCAGCTTCTCTTGTTACTCTTTACCTTCAACATGCATCTTTTTCTATGGCATCTCATTATTACGATCTTTTCTATAGCAGGCATAATCAGAGCTGTAGCGCATACTTCAACTCTTCCACAAGTTCACAAGACAAGGAGACTGACGTAAATCGGTTCGTACCTTCATTATCCGCGATGGCAGCGTTGGCCCTGACTCCATAGAAGTACTTGACTAGTGGTTCGTCTCCCTCAGCCGCCGCTATGTGGAGCGCCGTCTGTCCAGCCCCGTTGGTAGCGTCCACTGCCGCTCCGTAGTCCACGAGGATCCTCGCCATGTCCACGTCCCGTCTCCTCGCAGCCAGATGCAGGGCGGTGTCGCCCGCGGGCGTGCATGCCTGCGGAGAAGACTGAGCATTCGTGAGTCGAAGAGGTTCTCTCAAGCAGTTATAGAATACGAATAAGGAATGATATCTTCAGTCTCTTATGACGTTTTGACATGAGAATCTTCCTGTATTTTACTAATAAGTCACAAGTTATTTACAAATTTTAACTTGAACAAACGAAATTAATATACCTAAGTGTTGTGGTATGGATGTAGGTAGTTACCGAAATAATAGTACCTAAGGCTACCGGCGTATTCGTATTACTACGGAAAAGTTTGGAAGTTACTCTATACTATACTTGATTAAGTAACTATGGAAGCAGGCAGAAACTTTTTATTGAAATAGAGACATTAGGCAAGGCGAAGTTAGCGAAGATAACGTTAAAAGAAGCGAGTTTTAATCGTAAAAGTTTGCGCCTTAGTTTTCAGAGGCACATTGGGTTTTAGTGTTATGGTCAATGGAAACGTGAGGCGTTCGGCAACGTACCTTGAGCTGTTCCGCGGTCTGCGCGCTCAGCAGCTCGCGCACCATGGACTGGTTGCCAGCCTCCACCGCCAGCAGCAGTGGTATCTTCCCCCTCTGGAACACCATGTCGCGAATTAACTTTTTCCACTCCTTCTGCCTGGCGCGCTCTTTGTTGAGTTCTATATAGCTGAGCTCGAGTTTCTGCAAGTCCTTATTGACTTGCAGGTTGGCCGGCGGACTGCGCCCCCCGGAGCGGAAGCTCAGGTTGGCGCTCTTCGGGGGCTCCCTCCCGCCCTCGGCCATGCCGCCCGCACTATGCACGAGCGCGAGCAGCGCGGGCCATTCGCGGAATGCAGCTCCTCGACACCCTCCACACTGTCACGCCGCAGACGATATCCGACTGTGTGCAATCTTCGAGAATGTATAATCGATCGGATGCCGTGCCACACCGTATTTCCGATGCGAATTTATAACGCCATTTCTCTTTAAAGTCTAGATCACCGCAGTGGAAGATTGCAATACGTACTTGATCCTCCATCGTTATCAATTTATAGACACGAATCGGCGGGAGGCCATGCCGATGCCGCCTTCCTCTAGGCGTGCCGAAGGACCGACTGAGACTTACTGTATTAAAATTAGTAATTTTGAATTTCAGCGCTGACGTTATAACTAATATTCAGCGAGTGATTTGCATTGTAAATTCGCGCGGTGACGTTTACCCGGTGGCTTAAGCTCGCCGGATAATTAGCTAGTTTCTATTCGTGTGGGGTGGCCGAGGTGGCTCGCTATCGGAATGTCCTCAAAATGTCGCCGCGGCGCCCCTTCCGCTTTGGATCGGGGAATAATTAGTATTTGTCAGATTAATGTGTGCTACGCCGCCGAGTGACTCCTTCCATCGCAAAGTTTTATTAGATTGTGCGCGTGGAATTCTTACAGCGCTCGGTGTAAACTGCGGGTATTGTTTACACGTTGTATCTTAGGGTATTTTGGGGGGAATTTCCTGAATCGCGCGCGGATGGCGGTGCCAGGCGACGTGGCTGCACGCGATGCCTGTAGATGCAGCTACTACTAGCCTACCAATCGAAGCTCTATAACTTTACGATAAGACATAGAATTTATTGTGGGACGCTACAATACGGCATAGGTACGACGCCATTTGGTTTAACCATTTTAAAATCGGCATAAATTTGCTCGCAAATGCTGAAGGGTATATAGTGAGTAGTTCGGGTCGAGAGACTCCAAAGCCTAGCCCTGAGGCATCCTTGGCGTACAAGTTGTTGACCCTAGTTCGCGATGACACTGCAACCAGCTCTTTAATTCATGAGCTTTCAGTGCTTACGATGTAAATAAGATGATGGCAGTTATCTATGAGCCATCTAGGTACAGGAATATAATAATTATGTTCTGTAGGTATTTTTTTGGTGTAACTTTTTTCTTTTTAACGTAGCCGTACCCCACACCACACTAGGATTGCTCTTGTATCGTGGGTACCACTTACACACATATAATTTCACATGCACATCACACCCAGACCAGAAACAAATATTTGTGGATCGCACAAATATGTGTTCCAGGCAGTAATAGAACCCGCGACACCAAGCGCAGCAGTCCGATCGCTCAGCCACCACGCCAAACTTGCCGTAAAAAAGAAAAATATGTAAGAGATCAATAAATTTTCGTAAGTTATGTACGGATTCCCATCGTTGTGCTTCGGAGGACACGTTAAGCCGTCTGTCCCGGCTGTTATCGATTGATAGCAGTCGTTAAGTCACGTCAGAAGCCCTTGGGCGGTGTGTTAAACTCTGACACTAGGGCTTAGCACAACCTCATACAACAAACAATCAATTTGATAAACCAATGTGTACCTACTGACATTACTAAAGCTACGCACTCATTTTGGCTACCTACGTATTGTATTGACCGCAAACTCCCAGACTGTCGTTGAAAACTATAATGAGAATCATGGTCCAAACAACCTACCATCTTCGTTCATAAAAATAGTTTATTTCACCAGGTCAGATGTGAGGGTTCCTCAAAGGCACTTACCCCATCAGCTCGTAATCTTATATCCTTCCCCGCTGCAGTGAGAAGTGCCCGGAGGATGCTGGTGGCTGTCCCGGTTTGTCTGCTCGCCACCAGGTGGACTGCAGTTTGCTGTCGACTCTGTGGAAATTTGAACGTTTAAAGACCCCACCAGATAACTTCGTTGACCTAGAAAGTTTCATACATTGTCATAAGCCCGGGATCTGAACCGTCTCTGCACTTTGAATGACCCAACACTACGCGCGCCGAAAGTTTCATACATTGTCAGGAGCCCTATACTTTGAAGTGTTAAGATTAATGTGGCATTGCAATTGTGTCCGAGATTCAATTCTGGACCAGTGTTGAAAGGGAAACATCCTTTTTCAAACTCAAACCATAATTAATTAATTATAGTTTGTTTGCTTTTATGGTTTAATTTGTTTTTTAAATTGAAGTGTTTGACTTGTAAAAGTGCGATTTTATTGCCTATTTACAATAAATGATTTGACTTTGACTTTGACTTTGAACACTTTACTTA
This sequence comes from Hylaea fasciaria, assembly GCA_905147375.1. Lineage (NCBI taxonomy): Eukaryota > Metazoa > Arthropoda > Insecta > Lepidoptera > Geometridae > Hylaea > Hylaea fasciaria. Next base: position 9,001,647 of record LR990201.1, read on the forward strand.
TACTGGTCATAAATTGTAGCCTTATAAACGCTTACAAGTGTTACTTACACTTGTAAGCATTTATAAGGCTACCAGACTACCAGAGTAATAACTCCTCAGTATGAATACTCTTGTTCTTGGCTTTTATAAGAGTTTTGATCTTATAATAGCAAAACAAAACTAACTTATAAACGCTTATAAGTTTAAATATAAGATTAAACGCACTTGTATCCAAACAGTCTCCCTTCATATCATTAAAAATCCTGTACCAAGTACCAGAATCATTATAAGGGGATCATAAGTACAATACTCCTATAATGTATGAGTTCCAGGATAATGTTGCTAGTTACGTTATCTTTAGACAGTGAGCAAAGCATTGACAGTGCAGATATTGTGTTCTCACCCCTCCAGTGGCGAAAGGGTCAACTCCTCGTTTCGACAGCAGCAGTTTGACGATGTCCTCCCTCGAGTACATGGCTGATATGTGCAGTACATTGTAATTATCCTGGGGACAACACATTTATTGTATGTTTGTTAGTCTAGGGAAAGAGGCACTAACAAACTTACTTTAGGCCTGGTACACATTAGACGTTTTGAAGCGCACGCTTTGGTAACGCGCGTTTTCTGCACTAATATTATAAAGAGGAAAATATTGTTTGTTTGGTTGTAATGAATAGGCTCCGAAACTACTGAACCGTTTTGAAAAATTCTTTCACTGTTGGGAAGCTATGCTATCCCCGGTACACATTGGCTACCTTTTATCCCGTAAAAATTAATGGTTCCCGCGGGATAGTAGTTAACGCGGGTGATACCGCGAGGTGCTTCTAGTAAACAATAAAGAGGTTGTTCGAAGGTGTACACACGCAAGCGCGCGCTTCTGATCAAGCGCGCGATCTTCTTAAGACGCGCGTTACCAAAGCGTGTGCTTCAAAACGCCTAATATGTACCAGGGCTTATTTTTAATCTTTTCTTTAAAAAATGTAGCCCCTCACTAGGATTTCTCCTGTGTCGTAGGTACCGTTTACAGACATATAATCTCACTTACACGTAACACCCAGACCAGAAAACAATATCTGTGGATCACACAAATATTATGTTCCGGGCGGGAATCGAACCCGCGACACCAAGCGCAGAAGTCCGAGTGCTCAGCCGCTACGCCAAACGTGTCGTCGACGAACGTAATATTTTAAGTGTTTACTTATTTATATATAACCTTGATAAATGTACTTGGAAATAAGTTATTAACAACAGTTTCCTGAAGTAAAAAACTCCTCACACACCACTCCATCATACTTCACCCACTCACTTACTTGCCACTTCACCTTAGGTTCACAGACGACAAACTTATTATAATACTAGAGCGGCCCGCTCCGGCTTCGCACGGGTATCACTACGTTATTATACATATACATAAACCTTCCTCTTCAATCACTCTATCTATTAAAAAAACCACATCAAAATCCGTTGCGTAGTTTTATAGATTTAAGCATACATAGGGATATAGGGACAGAGCAAGCGACTTTGTTTTATACTATGTATAGTGATGTATCTATAATATTGTATTGTTATAGGTAACATACTTTATACCCATTTTAACATACATAATAAGTAGAATTCCAAAGAGCTCAGTCAAATTGAACTGATCGTCAGAGCATTAGATTTCAACATATTGGGGGGCTTTCATGCTTTAGATCTCTAACATCAAGTGAAAAACATGTTACTCGTATCCTAAGTCCTACTAATGTTATAAACTTTGTATATTTGGATGTTTATTCCCTTATAACGTCACAAAGGCTAAATGAATGGATGAACGTTGGTAGTTTAGGTGGAAGAACAAGCTCATTTTATTCCGGGAATCATGGGTGAAGCTGCTGGGCTGTATAGGAATAGTAGGAAAAAATTTCAACCTATGATTAATACCCTGAGGGGCGCATGCATAGTAAAAAGAAAATAAACCCTTTCATATAGAGTCGACTTATTAAGACTGGAAGAATAAAGACGCTATCATCATCGTAGCCAGTATAATTAATATTTAATTGTCAAGTAGATTCGTGATTTGTGAACAAACCAAAATTTTTGACCAAAACAAGGATACCTAATGGAACGTCTGGAAAATTTCATACAGGGCGCCTGGTACGACCATTAGAATTTTTATTGCGAAAATAATAATGACAAATGGATAACCTTCGGAAATTATTAGTCTTCATTGTGAACCATTATGTATGTATCAGTGGAAGATATTTAACTGCTCATTATATTCTCCCATATCATAGATTATTATCATGAATTATTGTCCCATTACTTTGTATCTACAGAGGTAAGGTTGTTATTAAATATGATCTGAAAAAGACTAGTTTCTTTTGCTTTTAAATCTGATTATAATTATAACGGGGATTGACTATGTAAAAGCCGTTGGTGAACCTAAATGTGTTTTTATTAGTGGGGCATTCGTACCTCTCTTTTGGAGACTCTTTATTTTTCATGCTTTCTATTTAATAATTATATTAAAAAAAAATCACATAAAAAGGGAACATAAATAATATTGGCGTGGCTGCTAAGTACTAGAATTTATAAATAAAGGTTTAATAATACGCCTGCACACACATTACCTCCATCGCGTGCAATCTCCAAGCATTTCTTACACGCGTATGTAGAAATCTATGTATGCATGCAAAAGTACTGAAGTAATGTTTCCTTAATGGAGGAAAATAGCCCCATCATGTCTCATCACAGCTTATGTAGTATCTTATACTGCGTACGTTGGGGTTGGAAACTATATCATTAGAATTATTGTATAAAAAGCACTAGACAATCAGAAAAATGACCTATACCTGCACCGAGAAACGTTAAAGTTTCGTTAGGCTGTGATTGTGTAGGTTTTATGGTTGTTTTTTTTTTTTATCAAAGTAGAGTGATGGGATGTGCAAATTACACTGAACGCAATGCGCCGAATTGCAAGATAGAGATATTATATTCCTTTGGAACTGCTTAGCACCTACAACAGGTGGCTAAAATTAGTCGAGCAGTCTGACGTGGAAGGTTGAGGAAGGAAACAACGTATGCACTAAGTTTTATTTTTTGCTTGTTTCTCATTCAATTTATAACGTGTGGCAGTGCTCACACGTTACAATAGATAAGTTACAATAATACGTCAGATAAGCATTATGCTTTGGACTTTACAAAATGCTACTGACTTTAATTTAGTAGTTTAGTTCAAAAATGCTGAGCAAGCATGTCAAAAGGTACCAAAGATAAGTTACGGGACAGATAGACAAGTTATTAGAAATAATACATCTGATTTGGATGTGTTTTGGCAGTTTAATAAATGAAGATCATAGGCACACCGACCCCCGTTTTACGCCATCAAAAGTTTCAACGATAATGATTCCTTTGATTCCTGTATAAAGGCATAATGTTCAAATTGCGTGCTCACGGGCCCGATGTTGCCGATCCGCTGACTTCTAATACCACGGTATTTAACGTGGTTGGTGATTCAATCTCATTGACGAATGTGTCAGCACGAAACTGAAGTGATTCATTCGGCCAGAGCTTTATCCTTTTTCAAGGTTTCTATGCCTTTTGAAGGCACTGCGTTAGAGAGGCGATAGGTACGTCGCAGGAGATATAACGATAATACGGAATAACTATAGACTATCTAAAATATGATATTGAGATGATCACCAAAGATTTTTACACGTATATCAAAGTAGCTGAACAAAAGTTTGTCAAGTACTAGCTATAACTAAGCAATTCTTAGACGTGAACACTGAAATGTATACCTATTACTATAATATGTGATCTTCCCATAATATGGTAAGTGAACGAAGTTATTTTATAAATTAATCAGTAATGCAATTTGCATCCATGTTTTTAATCGATAACAGTTGTATATTTTATATTAGTACACTTAAATTTGAACAAAAATTGAAAGTTTAGACATTATTTTGGTAAATATTAAATATGAATAATTAATTTGTTTAATGGTAGTAGTAGTAGTAGTAGTACAAAATGAGGTTTTTTTTTTTAAATATTGGTAGTACCTGAATTTTGTAACAAAGTGTAAAGCTTTCGCATTTGACGACTTCTGACCTAGAACCATAGCTCTAGCAACTGGTTATGGGCATAAATCGAGCTAGAAGTCCACTATCGGCCATCAACCGTAACGCGCGCCGCCCGCGCCGGCGAGCTTAGCGTAAAGATTGGAGACCACAAGCAGAATAGCTGTCTGTTAAAAAGAGGTCGCAGCTCATTTGCAAGATGGGACAAGTATGATGTTTGTACCTATTGACCTAAGGTACCTAGTTCCTAAATGTGAAATGAAATATCAGTCGTGTGCTGTTATAGTAAGTTTACATGAATACAGGTTTGCTAACCTCAAATATATCTTCTCAATACAGGATTATAAGATTACTCTTCATTGCACTCCAAGATAAAATACAACATGAAAGGAACAAAAAATTTTACAATTGTCGGCCTTATTGCTGCAATATGTGTTTTAAAACAAGAGCATAAGGTCCATTGTCCATTGCAAAAAAATATATAGTAACTTTTTAATTATGTTTTACTCAAATGCATCTATCAGTGGAACACCATCTTTAAACAGTAGCGCAGGGCTTTCGCGAAGCAGAATTGCTCTTTCGTTCCAGTTTTCTTTCTTTTAGATTGTGGCAGCCCTAGTTTATGATTTTTAATCGCATACTAAAGCTCTTGCATGTTTACATTAACACCCTAAAAAGGTTTAGTGGTACTCTTCTTTTCTTAGCTAGAGAGAGGGAGAAAGAAAGTAGGTACTTGGCAATAAGTAAGGCTTCCTTGTGATATATGGTCTAGTACCTTTTGGATTAAATTTATCGCGTTGTTCCGTCTGTACACTCTATTTTGGTGCAAAACGACCAATGCAAAATAAGGTACTTACTAGGTCGGTTCGCACCGTAAAATAATTGTGGTGCGAAATACCCAAATGAAATTGAGACTGCGTCAGTTTACGCCGCGGTGCGAACCAGTCGTGGTGTGACACGCCCAGTACCGACGAGAAAATCAGGCACTTCTTTAATGCTCCCACTGATTTTAGTTTTAATTAAATAAAATGTAAAAGAAGCTTACTGCGACTCACATTGTTCCTGGCGCCGACGTCTGAGCCCAAATCGATGAGCCTTTCTACGAACGACGTCCGGTTGTCCTTCACCGCGTACATCAGAGGTGTCATCCCGTTGGCCTGGAACAAAATCATTCAACAGTTACTTACCTACTTATAAAAATGGTCTACAGCCTACGAATCCTACTAATATTATAAACGCGAAAGTTAGTAAATATGGATGGATGGATGGATGGATGTTTGTTACTCTTTCACGTAAACACTACTGAATAGATTTTAATAAAACTTTACAATAATGTAGCTTACATATCAGAATATCATATAGGCTACAATTCATAAAGATATATCGTATATTATCCAAACGCGTGTGAAACCGCGGGGCGCAGCTAGTAAATAATAAATCTTTACAGCACATAATAATATAGGATTCAAATTAAGAATTTAAAAAAAGAAAATAACCCAAGTACATTTTATTTTGCCAGCGCTAAACTTCAAATAAAAAATGAAAAATTAGCATAGATTACGAATTAGGTGCGTAATATAATCAGTCAGGTTGGTATTTCGATAATGATGTCGAGGATCGAGCGCCTCCAGTATATATAAAAAGTTACTCTATGATCGAGTGGAGTCGCAAAAAAAACTCTTCAAAAAGTACCTACACACCTAATTGTTTTAACATTTTCCTAACTTTGCAAGTTGTTTAGAACTTTCGTGCTGATAACTAGCCCAGTCTGTGTAGACTACGGTATAAACTAAAGGCGGTAACGTTTACGGTCGAGTAGTTTTATGATAGGTACGGTCGGATTGTAAAGTAGCTGAACATCTCTCCGTATCTTAAATTTAATATACACCTTAATAAAGTACATTTTGCGTATCTACAATTGAATGGAAAACTAAAACATGTTCAACAAAACAACAATCTAAACATGAAAAGTGCAACTCAGTGAAACCTTATGCAAAGTAGACAATCCATGGAAAAACGATACGAAAAATACATATTTAAGCGCTAGCACTTGTGTCTTATATTATTGGTATAAGCTATGCCTGTTGCATTGCCTAAAGCGAATAGAAATAACGTTCTCTTTATATTTTGATCGGTAAGTATTATTATATAAAACGTGATGTAATTGCAGGACAAATGGACGCGACAGTAATCTTAAAAGTGCTAAGCTATTTTCCTTTTGAAGAAACTGAAATCACAAACCGCTAACAGCTTGTGGCTTACACCTAAAGCTCGTCGCAACACTTAAAGGGGTTAGAAAATTATTATTGGCACGGGGTGAAGCGTGACCCGTTATAATTATGTTCTACGGTTCTAATGATCTTCAGACTGCAGTTCCTACTTTGGATATTGATAAATTTGATACTTACAAAAGCAATAAACCTAATGTACGACTTTCTTCCATTTTTTCCCGTATTTGGCACACCTTTTGAATTTGATTACGCTAGAGGGCTCGCCTTAATAGCCGTAGGTGTAATTAAGGACAAATGGTCGTTATTTGGTACCATTTGTTTGTTTGTGTCGTGGTTTCAGTACCTAATTGAACATTTATGTACCTACTTGGTACATTGTATAATGGAATAGAGTAGAAAAACTGTACTGTTCACCACTGTGTCGGCTTACAAGATATTTTAAGGTAAAAATATGATTAGTATCAACAGCGTGGCCCTGTAATAATATATTTTTTTATTGCAGACACATAGGCCCATAGTTCCAACACATCATTGCAATAATAACATAAATAATAATTCAGTAGAATACATTACAAGTAAAAGGTGTCAAGCTCCACCCACCGTCTGTTATGTAGATTAGTATTTCTGCCAGACTTCTAATAATTACATTATTGCACACGTCTACTCTGTAAATAAAGGAAGATATCCTCTTACGTTGTATGGCATTAAATCAGTTGATTCCAGTTTCCATATACGAGTACATTTCAATTGTGGTAAAAATAAATATTACTATCGTCTTCCAACTTTTGAAAGCTTGTAAATTGGTTTGTACTAAACAAACTTTTTTCATTATTATATTACCCAACAAATTACTAGATTGTTAGACTTTTCATTAGACTTGTGCACTTACGTAAATCATAATGGCATGCTAATTTTGCCAATTTCACAAATTCGGTTAGGATCTCAATATTTATAACGTATTGTATGACGCAGACGGATACATACAATTTGTAATCATGATCCAATTTCCTCATGTCCTGAATGTGCCGCTTTTCATCAACTTCCTTCGTTTGCAATATCCGGCGCTAGCTTTTAGTCGGACTCTCATCAAATCATGACCTTTATACACATAATATGTATGTATACCTATACATGACCCAGCCCGCCGAGTCATATCCGGTCGGAGGTATCTCACCTTTACTGTGATTCACTATAACTTATTAACCTCAAACTAAAAATTTTGCATTGTTCAAAGCAAGGAAAAATTTGACGAACCAGACACGTCATTTCCTTTCAATTGAATTAAGTATTTGCGCCCAAATTGGCAGTTTACGAGTATTAGATGTGTTTTTATTGTGTCAGTTCTTGTGTATTTACCTAAGCACATACGATATGTACGATGATATGGTTAGCTATGCGTCTGTATCGATGATATATCGCGTTAGAGTGATTTACCGCGTTCGATCACAATAATATACAGAAATAATCGTTTATTAAGTGCATTAAGCTTCCGATATGATGTTGGGTTACGGATAGATTATAGCAGATGTTGTATCGAGCTTCTGAAAGCTATAAAAACAAAAGAATCGTATGTTTGTGCAGGTCTTTGGCTATAAGATTATATACGTAACAGATATTCCTAAATTATTCTACAGAGCGTGACCTAGATACCCTTGCAACATGCCAGTGAAGTGAACTTTCGATTATACTCAGGTATAGGGCTTAGGTACTAGCTTATAGGTATTAGGAACATATTAATGACCTAGTCATGTGTGACGTAAGTGTGTTAGTTTAACGACTTTGAACTCCTTTTTTCAAGGGCCATGCTATAGCTAGAACGCTAATCCTAGACTAAACGTCATTATCAGACTGCAGTTTTATTTACTAAGTTGCCGTTAAATTGGGATTTTTGGGATACACAAAACTGCGCTTTATGATTATGCTCCAACATGGGAAAATTTACAAAAAGTGCAGAAATCCCCTACGCAGGGGGTACTGCTAGGGGATTTCTGGAATAAGCTCCATGGAAACGTTCCCCTTTTGCAACATAACATTTAATTTACAATATACCCTCTCTAACATGACGCAATCGACGATAGTAGGTACAAGATTGCCTAAATTCACTCGTTTGTCATCGGTCTACTTTATTAGTCATAATCCACGATGATTCAGTAAAGTTTTATGAACTTCACACACGCCTTCATAAATTTAGCTTTAGGTCAATGCATTTTGAATTTATAATCACAGCCATCCACTACACTACAGGAGTACGTCTGACTGTCTATTTGTCTATGTCTTGAGAAGAGGCCGGTATCGAAGAAGTGGGAACGCAATGGCCGACGATTCTCGAATTCGATTCGGCAGTTCTGAAATTGCTTGCCCATTATCCACTGGTGGGCGTGTATAGCTAATTGCTGCATAGTTAGCGACGCTCAGCACAGCACGTTCCGGCAAGGTCACGGCTCGCGTGAGCCGGCGACGGTGAATGAAGGACTCTTATTGACCGAATGAGTACAAATTGCATCAGAAATTATTTGTGGGCACGTTGAGACGTGGAGTGAACATTATGTTGGAAGATGATTCTTCCTATACTGAATATTAGTTGAATCATGAATCAAGGTTAACATATTTCTTGGCAGCAGTAGAGCTATAAAAAAAAGAATACCTTTGTAGTTACTAAAAATGAGACAGGCTTAGATGCAGTCTTCAACCAAGATATTAGCATGAAAGAAGACGATTTTTCATTGTTTCACTGACATGCTGCAATGCTCTGGATTTGCATGGTGCCCATCAATTATGGTTACTTTTATATGAATTTATCCATCTCGTTCATTATAACAAACAGTACAGCAATACATTACATGAAAGTATAACTATTTTCATGTACTTAGCTAGAGTACATTAGCGGCTGGGGCGGCCATCCCTCCGGTCCGCCCGCCCGCGGCGGAAGGGCGCGTGACATGTGCCGTGTCATCCATAATAGCCACTTTTCGCTTTCAAAAGACATCAACGGCATCCCTGTTACTTTCCACATATTGGTTGCGGCATTATTTTCGATGGTTCTCAACTCATGGTCAATTTCCTTGGTTTATTTTATGCATCTGTATTCGTTTTGAACGTGTCCGCTTTATGAAAAATGGCTTGAATGTAATTGTTTAGCTGGTTTATTAGATAATGCCGTTAGAAAAAGTGAATAAGAAAGTTTGGTTGTGTTGTTATTTAGTGTTAGGACCTAATAAACGGGATTAAATAAACAAATGCTTATTATGTGCTACCGCATACAAATGAAATGTACTTGAATAATTAACCTACAAATAATTATGTAATAAAATAAAGTGCAAAATCAGTCATGCCAATAATTTAGATTTAGAAAAGTAAAAAAAGTACTATTAAAATTGATTTGCAGAATTTCTTTGCTTCAGTCCCCGCTGACCGCCCTTGTACAGGTCCTTGATTTGCGTTTAGTCTATTGTTATTATTCACCTCAATTTTAATAATACATAAAGGTGAAAATTCGATGATTCATTGTTAGTTGTTACATTGCAAAAATGAAAATGTGTGCACATTGGAAATCGTTTGCAATGTGTATAGCAAATAACTCAATAGAAATCGCCGTAGTACAACATTTGACCTTTTTTAAGAGTTGTTAAGTATTTCATTTCACATATCTTATGTCTATTTTTATATCTATTTGTTTTTCGATGCTCGTATGACAACAAATGCGAGTTATTGCAATAGGTAGGTAATCTTTCAGAAAACTTTCGAACTATTCAAGTCTTTTCGTCGATGAGAAACAGAATTAACTACCCACGCTACGTGCTGCTACGATACGCTACGAAAACGCTACGCCGGTACGAGTCTACAAACAAAACTGTCCGCAAAGTCAACAGACACGGCAACAGAGGGCGTTGTACCAATTCACTGTAGAATTTACTACACTTTTGTAAACAACCTACTTTAGTTCGCCTTTTAGTCACGGCTGTTGAGTTACAGACTTTCTTTTGGTATACGAAGAATAAATAAGCTGCTCAAACAAAAAACTTGTTGGCAATTTGCCTGACAGGTAACTTATCTTTGTAAATATCTGTACTAGGCAGCCTTGAAGCTTAGCTGCTGAATTTTAGATTGATGATTTAAAACATCGATTATGGGCATGGTATTCGCTGCTAGTAAAACAAATGGAGTTTTGTACGAGTATAATATGTTACGGGGTTTTTTTTACTAACTTTGTTATTGAATCAGACAGCATTTGTCATCATCTTACAAATTATTGTGTCGTATTGATTTGTAGTAGGTACAGTAAATATTTGACATGAATTCAAATAAATATTTTAATGAAACTGCATAATTTTTATTGGTTTTGAGGCTTCGAGTATCACATGTTATTTCCTTATAAAATATAAGAATAGTTTAAAAACAGTTATCTACTGCAATTAGGCAATTGGTTCAGGAGTTATTTTTCGATATTCACTTAGCAAAGTCATTATTTACCCAAAACTGCAGCAACAATTCAACTGCAATTTGAATAAATTTCCGAAACATTTACCGGTACGAGTGTTGCAAGTAGGTATTCAAAGTTGTTGTATTAAACGCTACATAAAATTGTTTTTGACCTGCCGCCAACGACTTAACCTATTTTACTATTCATGACTAATTCATAATCATAATTCATGTTCATTTATAAACTTAACGGTAATTTTTTTCCGAAATTTCGCCCCTCCCCCGCACCCGGATATTCAACGGTAGGAGCTAATACAAATTCTCCTATGCGAGAGGTTAATTAAGAGTGTACTGAGGATGCCATAAGATTCATTTACTTCCATTATCGTATAACTCATAATAATTATTATCATCAAAATAAGCCAGTATAGATTGTGATGATATTCTACACTTTACCCGCAGAACATTATTATGTGATAGAACCTAAACTACCGATATACTAAATCTCATCTAAATCCATTTAGCCGCTACGGAGGTGGGTAGAAAAAGACATTCCGAAAGAAAGAAAAGAAGGAGGAAGCTTAGTAAAAATCTTATTGTACTAGTTATTGGCGGTCTTATTAAGAAACCGATTTCTATCACAGAACACTGAGAATCAAAATCATATTATTATTTTTGTATAAATTGTGTACTTACATAAGTTGTTGTTATACAGTTAAAGTTTCAACAATTTGCCCATTTACAGCGTATACAATAATGGACTTAAAGACTAAATAAAATTGAAAAACGAAACCATATTTCTTAGGACTTAAAATCTATTATGAAAAATATTATTTTATGTTATAAAAACCTTGCACTAGTAACCCAGATTCACACATTGTTTTTCGATCTACAGCAGTGGCAATGTGTCTTTATAAGATTCGATCTAAACATGTAAACAAACACATTAACTTAAATACGAGCTTGTAAAACGGGTGTACACTGTGTTGCGTCGCAACCCTTCTTTTGCATACGTAATTACCGTTCCTCAGAATGTCTCGGAGTTTCCTCGATACTCGTATCAACCCTTCGATCGTCTGGCGTTGTTTGTTGTGAAACTTGAAAACTATAACAGGTCTTGACTACAGGTTTTTTATACTTTACAAGCTGCCCCAACAGAAGTTATCCTGACAAAATGTATGTGGTATTTGATTATCATTTATTATATCTTTTTCTTGAATATTCCCATTCTGCTATTCAGAGCGGAGACTAATAATAATTCAACAAAGTAAAAATTATGAAAATCGGTCCAGCCCTTCTTAAACACTAACATGGTGGAACAAACACGACATTCTTTTATATTTATGTATATTAATATTATTAATATAATATAAGATAGGCTAGCAATTAACCACTATCTCAACTAATCTTAAGCAAGGATTTGGTCAAAGGTAATATAAACTTAATTACCTTAGAATAAGACCTCTCTTTTTGTAAATGCTTCTCTATTTGTCTCTTCTTCAAAATGTGTAAACACAACAACGCAAAATAATTTTCTTTATAGATGGATGGATAGGTAAATGAGAAATAATGTAACCACGGTCACGAAAAAGTACCTGCAATTATAGTTTAGGAAGAATAGATCGTTATCCACTGTTGAAATAAAACTTTAACGTGATACAAGGCAGTAAACTGAAATGTTGTTTTGCTAAACGTGCTTGCTTTGGATAAGATAATAACAGTTTTTAGAAGCGTTCCATTTTACCGAATTATACATTTGCAAAACTAGAAGAAGATAGGAACCTCTGGTTTTTGGTTTTTCTCGTTAGACAAACCCATAACATGTATACATCATGTCGAGACCATGTCGAGCCAGAATTCAAATTGTCTTTGTCCGATTTACTCCCATGATACGATATCATTCGTAGTAAGCTTCTTCTTTCATATTGCTATGTATGGCATGATTAAATGTTGTAGGGAAGATGAAGGAAACTATAAAAATATATTATAATATGTTACTTACTCCACAATGAGTGATAAGACTGATAGTAATAATGATATGTATTTATTTCCTAAATATAACACCATAATAACGCCTTAGCGTACGTACGCTGATTGTAACAACTTGTTAATAAGATTGTTTTTTAACTCAAAATTTTTATGCTATGAAGTCTTGTCTGGCAACATTCTTCGCAGATCCCTTCCGCCAAAAACGCACCACACCTAGCCTTCTGCCATTAGACAGGTCAGCCATACCCAAGGATGTTGCCGTGGAAGCCAAGGTCGGAAATCTCCCATCGATTACCAGCCAGCCGGGCACGCAAAACTCCTCGACTCTACCCTTGACACAGAAACGGTCAGTTCCACTCATATTTCGATTGAAACCCGAAATTATGTAGGTTGGAGGAAACGAGCGGAAACGACCGACGATTTATGCGAAGTCATGGTCAGAAGGGGGATGTTTACTTTTGTCTAGTCCACTTCAATGCTAAAACTAGGTAAAAGCTTTGATACGTATTTTAAAAGTCAGAAAGAATTTGATATTTTAAAAGCTCTCTCTCACCCGGAGCCAAAGAATTTGCTGACTAGTTAGACAGAGGGCGCTGAAGGTTGAGGACATTGCCACAGAATACAAATACAAGTATTATTTGCCAGCGTTACTTTTATTTATGGGCTTGGTTTTCAGTATAATCTTGTACTGTTATTATTATATGATCGAATCAACATTTGAACGGTCGCTAGCGAGAGGCACAATAAAATTAATTGTGCTGGAATAATCGAGATGCCAGTGAGATTCTGCGTCTCACTCTCTCATAATGGGGCAGTGGGAACTTGGCTTCAGTGTACTTGTTGGATTTAAATTTGTAGATTCTAAAATGCTGACGCGCCAACCCATCGGCGTCGGTTTAGTAGTATTTCATAATGCAAAAAGTCATAAACAAACAGATGGACAGAATTTTTTTTAAAATGTTTTTGTTTTTATTTTATATAATATCTTCAATTTACAGACTTTTGTCCTATACTGCTTTTTTATAAGTACAGATTTTGCTTCATTTATTATTCAGTATGTTATGTAACACCGTTATAACGCTCCATCGCTGTCGAATTCTACAACATAGGCACCTCAACCTTGCTTAATTTCCTATAGACCTTATCAGCATTTACAAGAGACCATAAAACTGGCAAAATCCATCAAATCTAAGGCTAAGTCCAGACACTTAGTTTAATTTAATATATCGTGGAACGTAACGCGAATTATGAGAACGGCATTGCGCGAGTTGTTTTGTGTTAGCGTTAAAAATACCGTACGAAGAGAAACGCGCGAACCTGCCGACAATAATGATAGCATAGGTAATAACATGCCGTCCTTGTCGTCTATTTTTTTTATTAATTTGTCTCCACGCTACTACGATTCCTCCTAAATCGTGAGTACCGCTTACAGACCTATAACTTCTACGTGCCGTCTTTGATGGAGAAGTCTCCTTACATTACACGCTGGACTTGGTCTAAGGCCCGTAGTTCACAACAACGATCAGTATGAATCTATAGATTAAAGAACCAAAGTTGTTGGTCTTTCAAATCTTAACCAGATTCAGTACACACAAACGTGACGCTCTGATGCTAGGTACTTCATAAATATTAGAATTGAGTCGGTACACATAAAAGCGATACCAGTGTTGCGATGCGATGCGAAGAAGCGATCAACGATAATTTTAGGGTTACGATAACATCGCGCCGTATCGCATCGCTTTTATGTGTATCTGTTCTATAATATATGTATTTATTTTTTGCATGAGCGTATCATGGAGGCGTGGTTTATCTATACCATTAGGCGAGCTGTCATCAGTATGTTTGCCGTTCTATCAAAATGGTTGTCGTTATCGGCTAAGTAGACAAGCGCCTGAAAGGGTATTAGTATAGTAAGCCAGAAGGAAATTACCTATCTAGACTGGGTCCTCCCTATTTTTTGTATGACATAGCACAGGCTAGCGGTGGTCAATGCTAGCATATCTTACTATCCTACTAATATTATAAATGGGAATGTTTGTGTGTGTGTTTTTCCTCTCTTCATCTCTTAACGGATGAACGGATTTTAATGAAATTTGGTATACAGATACTATAATAGGTCCTGGAATTTCAAATATGATACTTTTTATCCAGTAAATTAACGGTGCAACCGCGAGGCACATCTAGAAAAGTATTAGTAGATTATTTGGTGGTATCATAGTGGAAAAATTATCCATTATCCGGAAATTGAAAATTGTTGTTGCAGTGCCAACGCATTAATGGTCACAGTTCGAGCTCGCCCGTAAGACTCGCCGACATTATATTTTGTACTAAAATTTAGCACCGTCACTTCCACCTCGTATAGAATAATCAGCAGTTGGACGACTCCTAGGCCACTAGGCCAACTCACTAAAGATTTATTTTCCCAGGCCACTTATTATGTGTAAGGTTTGCTAGGCACGCGCCTGTAATCGTAAAGCCTCCGAAAATAGAACCTCCGCTTGAATGACCAGCCTGCGCCCTCGTGACGTGGCCGGTCCTTCCGTTAATTACGTTTGTCAATTACAGACTTTATGGTGTCTAATTTAGGTCTAATAGTTAAACGTTGTTCAAAAGCGACGAGCAAAAGGTTTTATTTTGTTCAATTGTTTCATTCTTATTTGCAGCCAGTTATATCGCAACGATTACAAATTAGTGGTGAAATGAAATGAAATGAAATAAGTATTTATATTGATTAGTAAGAATTTTCGTTAGTGATATGCAAAGGATGGCACAGAACCTACATAAGTAAGGAGCAATATTTATATTTACGTATCACTGGATAATATGTCTATTAGGTATTGTAGTTTTAAGCTTTAGTATCCACGCTCACTAAGTAAACCCGCGAAATGCTCTACAATCAGCCGCAGATGTTAGAATAGGAAATCTAAAGTTTGCAGATGTTCAACTACTTTTTATATTATTAATTTAACTGTGTATATTTACGTACCCACTCTCAATGATTTGCGTCAATTTGCTGGTGTATTTCCGAAGTTTTTTTTTTGCAATATTCAACTCAAAATCAACACGTGAAACAACATACACAACGTCACTTAACACCAGTTCAGAAAGTGGTCAAAGCTAGCCTATAAAGTAAAAAACAGGAAAAAAACCGCTTCGCACTGCATCACCATAGAAATGACCAGCATCATCGAGAAAGAAAAATATCCGGCTGCTCAACTGTAATTATTGTTCGTTACGTGCTTTGTGAACTTGGCACATAGGGGAATTTCGTAACGTACGTAATAGGAAAATCATTGACCTCAATATGTTATTTGAGCCGGCACGTCCTTGGAGGAAATGAGAGAGCGACCAAGTAGTGCCGCTGGTTTAATGTTCTGTTAAACCTGAAAATCTACTTTGCGCTATTTGTTTGAGCAAAGGATGTTTTGTATAATAATTGAATGAGAAGAGAAGTAGGTTTTCTCCCTGATGGTAAGGGCCACTCCTGATCATGACAATTGCAGTGCCATCCAGGACTTTGAATTGGACTTGAATTTGAGCGGCACTGCACTGCGCATGACATACTCAGATTTTTTAGATTGATGTAAGTATGGATGGAAGTTTGTATATTTTTTTGGTTTAGGTCAAATTTGAACCCAGTTGTTGTTGTTCAATTCCTTTGATGTTTTGCACGCAACAACCTGCGCAGTGCGCACTCAATACTAGGTATATGATACTGCTGGTGACAGCGTGCTGATGAGATGGTGGAGCAGGCATAATGCAGAACTCCAACTACATTCATACCGTCTGAAACAGACGTATCAAGAAGCAGCTAATAACTCAAGCGCAGGTTTATGGTGCGCATAAAGTAAGGTTCAGAGCATGCGCCCCGTTTTCCCGGAGCATATAGAGTTGAAAATCAAACGTCGAAATCGTAAAATATCGATTTGATATAAACAGAGACAGGCAGCTATGTATCTTTGGCGAAATACCAAAACAAATCATACGTGGGCATATTGCGATCGATGAAACGCGACCCCCCGGCAGTAAAAACGTGGAAAGATATCTCGGAGACGCTGCCGGCACGCGACCGTTGCCAAGATATCGAACATACAGCCGGCTCGTTCTTTGCACAACGTTTCACTTTTTCCTACGCGGCTTTTAAGTCACGAATCGGAAGTTATATATTTTGGTATTTTAATCGGACACTTTGCTGATGATTAATTTGCTTGATGACCAAATTAAGTTGTTAATTTGGAAATATGTTTAAATACATATTCAGTAACAGTAACCACTTTAAAAATATATTGATATGTTTATTGATTAAATTGCATTACTAAGTTTGGGTATGTAGGTATATAATATGGATTTATGTTTCTAGCTTGTCACGGTCGCCGTTTCCGGTTGGACATCTTGTCAAGTAAAAGACATAAACGGGTGTCTATGGTCGCTAGTCTCCATTTGTGTAATTTATAAACAGTATCTGAGATAATAATAATGTAAACAGTGCCTATGGATGAAAATGTCTGTGACGACTCTTCAAAAACACATGAAGTCTCAAGTGTTTTGCTTTAGCACAGTAAATACTTTGTGTCCTTCTTTATATCTAGTGTTATGTAAAGGGTTTTCAGATTTTTAATTTAACAACAGTAACTGAAGTATTAATATATTGGAGGAAAATCGAAAATGCAATGTTTTTGATTGTTATTTTTTTTCAAACTTGTTTTTACGTGTAATAATATTATGCAATATTGGTGAAATATCCCACGAATTTTCGCATCACGTAAAAACTACTCAACGCAATGCAATGCGGTTTTCCCTGTTTAGTAGTTAAGAATCTGCCATTACATCTAAATAAGCCGAGTAAAAGACGAGCTATTGGTAATAAAAGTATAGTTCGGTGGCGCGGTATAGGCTTCTAAATCTTGATGAAACTGTCTTCTAGTATTGATATAAAAATACAACTGTAAACCAAATCTCGGATACCAGGTAGTTGATAATGTTTTTATTCCGTGACAAAATAAATGAATTTTGCAAGTCTATTTCCCTTTGTTTACTTCTGGAATAGATTATTATGGTCTAAATATAACTGAAACATCGGTATAGCTGACAGTAGGTATAATAGTATTTTAATCCTACTAATAAATTATAAACGCGAAAGTTTGTGAGTATGGATGTATGGATCTCTTCCACGCAAAAACTACTAAATGAATTTTGATGAAACTTCACAATAATATAGCTTACATATCAGAATAACACATAGGCTACAATTCATAAAGATATATTATACAAACGCGGGGGAAACCGCGGGGCGAAGCTAGCTAGGAATAACTAAATTAATCAAGTAGGTAGCCTTGTATGAATAAAAAAGAAAACTAACTTTCTTCGCCAAGCCTTTATTTTACTTTACTTACCCCATTTAGAATTTAGTTTTACTTATCTTACTGGCTTTAACTAGATACTTAGATAAAAACACTTGAGAATGCGGAAAGAGGGCAAAGCCTTGAATTTCCGAGGAATGCAACTTATGCTTAACTTCCGGCGTTTTCATGAAATGAATCAGATGGCAAAACCACACAAAACTCCTCATACGTAGTAGGTACTGACTACTGATTGTGAAGCAGAACTTTAACTCAAACTCATAAACCTTAATTAGCTTGTCCCCACCAACCCATGAAAATTAACTGACTCTACCATCGGATTTGGAATACATGTAGGTAATCGAGAAGAACCGACCAGTAGTACAACCGCAACTTATTCAACTAACAGAAAACATTTCAAATTGTCTCCAGTTTTACCTATAATAACTAAACAAATAAACATTTTTTTTATACAAAATATACTTGGATCACATTATGATATTCTACCAATAAAACGTATAAGAACTGTTTAAAAAGCTGAAATTATTAGGTGTATTTTTTTTCGAAACGCTTTCCATAGACAATATTACTATAAGTACAAACATTATGAACATTTGCCATGTGATCGTGCAATAGTTTATCATAAGTCAATGCATGCGATGCCGTTTGTGCCTTGCATCAGTTGTCACATACCGTGCTGGCACGAGGCGGGCGAGGCTCCGAACCACGAACATATCTCAAGAGTAAGGGCATTGGTTGGCTGCGAGGTCGACCGCCCCAGCAACCAGGTGCAAATCTTACACCAAAGTGTCTATGTTCCCTAACTTCCGTTTCACTTCCCTTTCACACGTGTTGGTGGCCATTCGAGTAGCTTACTATAAGTAGTCCAACTCAGCACGTACCGAATACATCGGAGCCGGTCTCTCGACTGGCAATGGAATTCTCATACACATAGCTCACATATTATATTAAGAAAACCAAAACAAATACACAACTTGTTTGCATTCGTAATTTGACATAATAGCGTAGATCAATTTAAACGTGGCGATGTATACTATGTATACCTTTTTGTGATAGTTAAAAGGTTATATACGCGTTTTTCCTTCAATAACTGATGTTTGTTTATATTAGTAGCTATATTGATAAACTGGTATAAAATATAAAAACCTTTTGTATATAGTAAATATTGGATTGGTTATAAAAGGGGGCTTTTTAGTTAGAGCATGTTCCGGATTGTCACCTTTCACGTTTATCAGAGCTTTTAGCGCTATCGCAGTGTACTCGTACATAAACAAAACGTGATTATTAAAATCTAAATTGACGGCTAGATAGGTATAGTAGCTAATAAAATGTTCTGGAATACATTGTGAGTGGTTATATCAAGTATCAAGAATAATATTATGCCTATAATATAGCGTAGTCACAACCACCACCTAGTAATTTCATGCTCCATATTGCTAAAGGCAATGCGAGCATAAAAAAGCCTTACCTTAAAAATTCAAAAGCTCAAAAGCTGACTACAATTTAACAAATAAGCATTGCCGTGTCGCATCCAAAATACTGTATCAGTTTTTTTTAAAAAGCTAAACGTTAAACAATACTATGCCTAAATATACCAATTTATGCCTATGTACACATATTAATTATATCCAAACGCCGCGACACCGAAAAGGGACGCAACATCCTTGAATGGTCGCAGCGTGCTAGGTATGACTACTCAGCGCGCCAAGCTATTTCTACTTCCACATTTTTCCATTACAAGTGGCATTTACCGGCTTCTATCTTAACGTCAATTGAAAATGAAAAAATAATGATTAGCAAGAAGTTAAAGAAGTTCGATATTGTAAACTCATATTTGTGACGGGGTAGAAGTAACTTTATAGAAGTACAGACGAATCTCCACGATGGAACGATGACTCATGCTTGTAAGCCTGAGATTATGGGAACAAACGGACTCAATAACTAGTTATAAAATAAATAGCTCTGAGAATGAGCTTCTTTTCGTCTGCACAGAGAAGCATTTCCTACATCCATGGTATCAACCATGAGAATCAGAATTAGAATCCAGGTGGAAACCATTTTGATTCATTTTAAACTTCTATTTGAAAATCAAGCTAAGCCAAAAAACGAAAACTTCATTATTTTTCAATAAAACGAAACTAAACTGAATCTATAGGTATTTTTAATACTTCCAGGTATGTTATAAGAGCACCGAACGTTCCACGACGGCAACGCGCCGCCGGCCGTCGGTCACAGGCGTTACAAGTTGTTCAACGATTGGGAGGAGAAGTCACTCACCGAGTCCAGGATGCCCGCCATGGGCACCGTGACCGTGTCCTCGCCGCCGGCGGCCACCAGCTTCTCCAGCACCTTGAGGGTCTGCTCGACGGCGGGCCACTCCCCCTTCTGCGCCAGCACCAAGATCTTCGCCGCCACCTCCCGCATGTTAACTCCCGCACTAGGCGGCTTGACCAGCACTTCGACACCATTGTTCTCCTTAACCTCCTTCTTATCACCGTTGTTGGAAGACGTCTCGTCTTTCTCCTCTGTGACCTTAGCCGGCACCGTCTTGTCATCGTCGGCGTTCTTCTTAGGCGGGCCCTTGCCGCCTTTCTTGCCGGCGGCCTGCGACATGGTCTCATATCCCGGGCTCAGTCGGCGGCACTACACAGGCGCGCCATGGCTCGGACGGTGCGGCTCGCAGGGCGGGCGGAGCATGACTGCGGCGCGTTGCGTAGCGAGCGCCAGCCGACTTCTTGCATGATTCGAGTAAATAAACGCGCCGGCGAGCCCGCCTGGATTTACAAACAATACTCGCGGGCGACGTCTCAGAATGTCCCGTGCATTTGACCCATTTTTTCGAGGGAGGGATGGAGTTGTCATCCTGGAGACGGGAGGTGGGTCGGCTTGAGCTTTCTTATCGAATTATTTGTATCCTGACGACTGAAAACGGGAAACAAAGAGCTTATTAAAGCTGGCCCGTATATAAGATGTTGGTACCTATACCTAGAGTAAATAAAGGGTGATACTTTAATTAATGGTATTGATGACGATTATAATTTGATGTAGGTACCTACATGTGTGTTTTTACTTTCACAAATTATAATAATAGTTAAAAATTACAGTCCAGTTTCAGTAGCGGCTGTGAATTCAATTTGAATAATTACAACGATGATTGTACTTTCTTACAATAGGTTGTTCTACTTCTAGTAATCGATATAGCAAACATTATCGCAGCTCTATTCATTCCTTACAACACGTGTAGGTACATATTTTCATTGATATAAATTAGCTAAGTAATGGAAATTCCTTAAATTTAGTTGACAACTCTTTAGAAAGTAGACAAAGGTGGAAAAAAGCTTTCTAACACAATGTCACAGATTGAGATATTACTTATGTCGGGGATATCATCGACGTTCTAGACATCCCTTTAGGAGTTGAAAGAGAAGATACTTCCGCATCTACCTATCGGAGTTTAGCAAACACACATAGAAAATTGCGTCAAACGGCTAAGAAGCGCTTCCTCACACCACGGCAAAAATTAGCATTAGAAAATAGATTAATAGCCGTAGTACTTCCCGACCCTGCGACCTTGTTTGGGAGCTACGAGCACACATGGAACGCATTTCCCCCAGATCATATCGGAGCGGTGCGACACAGTATCCAAGATAGAAACAAGACACCAGTGTAAAACAAGACAGGCTTGCATAAATCAGGCTACGAAACGTACGGAAAAACGTGAATCGACATACGATTCGTATGCGTTTAGCTTCTACATTTCGTCATCATCATCATCATCATCATCATCATCGTCATCATCATCATCGCCCAAAGCTTTGTCCGTCCCACTGTTTATTACTACATTCACTAAAACTTTATTTCCCGAAAAACAGAACTCGGCTATTTTCTCTAGAGCGTAACGGGTATCTTCTACGCAAGCATGCGCCATGGTCGCGTATACTTGTCTAGATGAGAGATGGTAACTCTATCTTCAATGGCATCGTCGCTTACGAGTACCACCAGAAGAGATCGCCAACAAAAGGAGAGTAGATGCTTTAAAAAATAAGCGTACCTATTCGTATAGGTAATTGAATTGTTTTTGGTAGAGCACCAGGAGATGCAACTCTATCTCAGTCTGCACACTCTACAACAAAGGTTTGAATAATCAACATAATTGTACTGTTAGTATTTCTGTAAAGATATATATATATATATATACGTCGCAAGCTATGTACTGCGTTCCAACAGTACTGCGAAACCAGGTAGGGGGGAATTTGCATCGTCCGTCGCTAGAGGGCGCGACGTCGCGTGCCCCACGCCGCTTCCGGTGGGGGTGGCCTGGCCTCGATTCCACCGCGCCAAGATCAGATACTGAAAGAATATGCTTTGACCGTGGTCCGACACTTGTAACCGTTGTAAGTTTGAAATTTGAACTAAGTAGAGTTCGAACTCTACTAAGCATGCACGGGCCGTATCTGAGTGGGCGCCTCGGAGGATGAGGTAGGTATTATGCGGTGGTGTCTAATATGATCTATACAACTATTCGATAAGACATACAGGTCGTATCCCAAGTAACAAAATTTGGTACTATAAAAGTCCTGAGAACGTTTTAGAACGTGCTAGTTAGTGTTCAAGATTAGTACTATAATGGTGTTGTAAACGTTTACAAAACCCCGAAAAGGCCCTAGTTTTATCACTGATTTATTATAAAAACATTCCATAAAGGCTCTTACGGTGATAAATCAGCTCTATAGTTGAAATGTAAAAGTGTCGAGAAACGCTTTTTAGTACTAAAATAGTGCTGTCTGCAACTTTTATATCACAAATTTGCACTATTAAAGTAACCAAAACATGTTTATAGTGCTATATGGCACCGTAAACGATTCCAGTGATCTTTATTATCACACTTGTTTGCATTTTTGTTCGTGTTGTGGTTTCGTCGTGAGTATAGACTATACACATAATATACCTATTATACAGAGAGTCGTGAGTGTTCCCCAAGAAAATAAAATAAATCGGTAAGTTATTGTTTATGTCATTTGCCATGTTTGCTTAGCGTAATATGTAATAAGGACATACTAAAAAAATGTAACTCTGCCATAAATTGCACTTGCGAAAATAATTGTATCGATAAAATCATTATGCTGATTTAAAATTTGACGATGCGCCCTCATATTTTTTATGTTTTAATAAAATTGTAATTAATAAAATAAGGACTTGTCCCGACAATGGCTGCTATAGTACATATTGGCTCCAGCCGTGCTGCTAATGTGTTATCAAGGCAGAGAACAGCAGCCATCTTATTTTCACCACAAGCGAATTAGGAATTAGTACATTTATATTACGGTTTAGTCTCGTAGCAGTAACAAAAACTCACCAATAGAGCTATTTAGAATTTAAATTATTTAGCAACTGCACCAGGAGTCGCTATGGTGCTATTTAGTACTATAGAAGAGTGTTCATTACTTTTACATATCTACCCCATAGCGATGTTGAAGGAGCTCTTAAGAAGCTTACAGGTTACGTAATGGTTTTGCAAGGTACTTTTATAGTGCAGATTGATCCTGTAATAGTATTTTCGATACTGCTACAATACTAGCACTGTAAAAGTTATTTTGACGTATTATTAGTGCAAAATAGATACATACAAGTGTCAGTAAGATCATCTATAGTACTAAATAGTACCATCATGTCTTTTTTCATATCTATTACAGTGCAACACTTTAAAGATTCTTTTGTATGGTCCTGTATGCGTTTTAAGAGCTAACTTATAGAACTTAAATGCTCTTTAATCTTATAGAATCAAAATGCTCTGTTAAAACCTTTATAGTACAAGCAGTCACAATGGTTACCATTATATGGTTACTATATCACTGTTTGGTGATAAAATGCCTTCGTTATAGAAGCTTTTGCTACTTGGGATGCTTCCCTGTTTATAACAAATGAAGGTTTAACCAAAAGTGTTGCTGCAAAATCTTGCGCGGGACTGCACTACGTGCATCACCTTGAGACAATGGTTTTAAATCCCATGCACCAGACTATTGGCGGATACATATTACTTTCATTGACGGACCCTCGTCTACCACTCATCTAGGCACAGAGACACTTCGTACTCAAAAGGTACTCAAACCCACGGAAGAGAGAGACAACGCGCTAAAATGTAATACAAAATCCCGATCATGCTATCTTACTTTAATTCTGTGATATAGGTTAAAGTAACAGCAACAACCTGTAAAAAATTTGCCCGGTCTATGTACCTACATTAATTAAAATGGATCGACTATTTCGTATGAGATAAAATACACAAAGTTAATCGCTAATAAGTAAAATACGTGAATGTATACCTATTTAGTTTTTATCGTGCATTTCGAATCCAGTAATGCCTGGGTAGTGATATCTAATCATTATTATTAGCCTCCAATCATGATTATAAAATAATATGCTTCTTTAATAGAGATGAAATGTTTTCAGCCATTTCGATAACGATAACAATCGTGTTATCGTTACCACGAGCTAGATATGCCATCCTAACTCCAAATTTAATCATCCGATTTTTTAATAATGTATTCGCACTGAGGAGTCTCGTCATCATTCTATTTCCTATGCACAGTGTGTCGCGTGGTCTGTATTAACTTAAAATAAAACAAATGAATTCACTCCTATGCGACAGAACTATTATTATGAAACTGTATTATTATTGTGACACTTTGTTAGTTTCGTCACTATAAGATACAAAATCATTATCGTCTGATGTGTCGTTTTGGAATATAGCGGTAGACGAGTTATTAATTAATTATATCTCACGTAACGAGCGATTACAGTTGTATACATATTTGTGTATGGGAAAGTGGGGTAAAACCGGGACCAAAAACGGTCAAGTGTGAGACAGACCTTGTTAAATGAGTGCTAAGTTCCAACCAAAATACAATAAACCTAAAGTGAGTTGACCCGCCTCTTCTTACAATCTGTACGTCATCGCGGTTCAGTTTAAGTTGGCCGTTATTTCTATGAAACCCAAAACTGTACAATGTCCCCTATAATAATTTAATGCCACTGTAAAAAAGCTCCGTCATTTTTGTTTGACATGAGTTCTGGCTGAGGCACGAACATGCAGGATTTTTTTTAACATCTATGTACCTACTAATATTATCTCGTACCCAAAT
This sequence comes from Hylaea fasciaria, assembly GCA_905147375.1. Lineage (NCBI taxonomy): Eukaryota > Metazoa > Arthropoda > Insecta > Lepidoptera > Geometridae > Hylaea > Hylaea fasciaria. The sequence goes on from LR990201.1 coordinate 9,026,825, forward strand.
TAATATTTTAGATTCTGCTATTATAGATAACAGCGTTGTATTTATCGAAACTACAACTCGTGTCAAAATTGGAGCAAGTCATATAAACAAAACATAATAATGGTATCTCTTTGATGTCCGGTTTGAGGCTTATCTCCCTTATTTTCGATAATATAACTGTAATCACGGAGTTGTGGTCGCCGCGCCAGCCATATCTGAATGCGGCGCGGCGCAGCGTGGACATGTGGGCTAAAAGTGTGCAGTTTTGCGTGCCGAGACTGAAGTCTCTAAGGTTTGTTTACATGATTATTACCTGTTTTTGTTTCATGCCTTTGTAGCCACCTTAAAAGATCCTATACTATTCTTCTTACAATATTGAAAATATGAATATGAAAATATGAAAGTAGCACTTCGTATGTTTGCATGTTAGGTTGGGTGTTTTCATGTGTGGATGTTTGTTTGTTGGTTCCCTCTTCATGTCGCAGCGGCCAAACGGATTGTGATTAAAATCTCCTGGAATAACACATAATATACTGTTTTATGCCGTAAAAAGTAATGGTTCCTATATGCGGGTGAAACCGTGGGGCATAAATACCGTAACGTCAAGGGATTCCGGTGATTTCCAGCTGGATCCATCAGGTTCAGTCAGGCAGCTACCTGCACAACCCTGGGTCGGAGCCGCTCGCCGTCGCCACGCTGGGAGACGTGCTCGCGGAGTCAGCGCACAAGCACCCGGCCCGGGTGGCGATACGCTCCGTCCATGAGGGCATCAGCATCACGTATGAAGAGTTACTCACACAGGTAAACGCGGCTGTGCAGTGTGCCGATATTCTTGATCCAGGCAAAGGCCAGGAGAACTAAGTTTCAAGTTTCATAATACATTTTTTTCTCGCGCATTAAGTGGGGCCTCTGTATTTGATATAATATACATAATATAATATTATGTAATTGATGAAAATTAAATAATGTAGTATACATTTTGGTCAACTTTACATATTACTAATATTCTAAAGCAGAAAGTTTGTGAGTGTGTGTGTATTTGTCTGTGGATGTTTGTTATATAAGAGGATAAGAGATGGGAATGGGAACATATGGGAATGTGATCAGATGGGAATGGGAACAGATGAGAATGAGGACAGATGATAATGGGGACAGGTGGGAATGAATTCAGATTGGAATGGGATCAGATGGGAATGGGAACAGATGGGAATGATAAGAGATGGGAATGGGGACATATGGGAATGGAAGCAGATGGGAGTGGGAACAGCCAAAAATTCCCATTCCCTGGTATCGTATTCTGAAAGTTTAGCTTATTTAGAATGTTTCAGGATCTATATATTATATTACTATTAGATCAAAAAAATATATATTTCATAGTTTAAAATGGAGCCGCCAATAGGTCGATCTTGAAGATACTCCCCTTAAATTGGTATGGGGGTAACTAACACCCTGGATTAACAATACAAAAGCTACTTTTTATCCCGAAAACAGCGAGTAACGCCGCGAGGCGCAGCTAGTATAAATATAATTCTAACCAAAATTATAAGCACAAACGCAGTATGTGAGTGTGTGTGTAAGTTGCCACTCAGCTCCGTAACGGCTTCAGATTTTGATTTGATACTTTTAATTTCGATGACGCCATGGTGGGTGCAGCTAGTCTCGTAAAATACTTACCGATTATCACAATGATGTTGCAGTCGCTAAGGATCAAAGGCATGCAATAAATTGAAAGTATGACAATAAGTAGGTAGGTCCACAGTCCACATAGTGTATGATATTGATAAGCTTGGACAAGTATAATAAACTTAAACCTTTACCTTGGTAAACCTTTTGTTAAGAATTGACAAGTGCCGGCTTAGCAAATATGATTTTAGCAACACGCCAAAAGAACTTTGTCGCACAAAGATCTTTTGGCGTGTTGCTAAAATCGGGACTAATGCCATCATCTAGTAACACTGACATGCAATTGCATCGTGATTTGCACATAATTATAGATCAGTGACTACAACACCCTCCCAGTAATTTCACTTACGCGCCAAAAGATCCTTGTCCCACTATATTTCTTTATATTGCTGAATCCTTTCTTTCAACTTTTCTTGAAAGATGTATATTATAGTACAATTTACGAATGATAGCCACACTTTAGAATAGACGACGCGTTTGGTGTAGTGGCTGAACAATCGATCTGCTGTGCTTGGTGTCCCGGGTTCGATTCCCGCTCGGGACTAATATCTGTGTGATCCGCAAATATTTCTACAATGTTTCGTATGTAAACGGTACCCACGACACAGGAGATATCCTGGTGTGGGGTAGTACCCTAGTGTACGTTTTTTATATAAAAAAAAAATATAGCAAAAAACTTTTCCCGTTTTCAGGCTGACTCCCTGGGCTGTGCACTTCGCGACCAGGGTCTGGTCAAAGGGGATAGAGTAGGGGTATGGTCACACAACTCAGCTGCCTGGATCGTCACCGTAGTAGCCGCGGCGAGGGCTGGACTTATTTCGGTAAAAATCCTCCGACTACTAATATAATTTCTCTTATTTGGTAGACACTTTACTTCTAAGACCTTCAGTTATGTACCCCCATACTTTTATTTTACACAGAAGCTCCAGAAAAAATGGCCGATGTAATCAGTCAGTCAGGTCAATTAGTATCGCGTCACCACGTTTCCGTCCCACTGTCTTTTTGACAAACAATGAACCGTCACACAATGCGGTTCATATAGAACGGCAATCAGATTAAAGAAATATAAAAATCGGTCAAGTGCAATTAGTAGGAACGTCGCGAACGGAGGGTCCGTCCGTACCATTATCAATAAAAACGACCATAAGTATTCACGTTTTTTGTATAGTAGCACCCTTATATATTCATTATATTCTGTTTTTAGTATACATTGTTATAGCGGCAACAGAAATACATTATTATTGTGTGATAATTTAAACTAACTATCACGGTTCATGAGATACAGCCTGGTAGTGACAAACGGACGGATATATAGACAGACATACGGATGGACTGCGAAATGAAAAGGGTATGGATCCCTAAAAATGTACCTAGGTAGGTAGGTATACCAGATGCAAAATGTGTCCTTCAATTACGTTCGCTACAAGTCTGCAATGTGCATCTGAGAATAGCAAACGAGTACAAAAGGTCGGCATGAGGTCATTATATCTGACTGTCTTTCTAGTCTGTTGTCTACTTCAGCTAAACCCCGCGCCGCCGGTCGCATTGCGAACACGCATTACCTTTGCTCCACTCTGCGAATCACAGGTTAATTGTGAACAAATTAGTAGAGAGGCCGCCCTTTTCTTTTACTTAGTACTTTTAACATAGGGATCGCTTAAAATAACACAATAGTTTGTATGATTTTACAATTTAATTGATATAATATAATTGATAGGGGCTTAGCGCCATAGAACACATTCTTTGATGCAGTATTTGTCCCCTCTGTGTTCCGGAATCTCACGATCTATTATTATTATGAAAAGGTTTTAGGTCCTAATTAACCCCGTTTATGAGAAAAACGAGCTGAGCTTCTGCTTACGGAAGACCGAAATGAAGAGTCTGTTCATCGGAGAGAGGTTGCCGAACCGGAACTACTATAGCACTTTGGAGAAGTTATTGCCGGAGTTAAACGGAGCCGCTCCAGGACAGCTGAGGTCGCAACAGTTCCCGGATTTGATTTCGGTGATCAATGGCGGTAAAGAAAAACTGAAGTGAGTCTTGCCCTCATTATTTAATATTTTCAAAGTCGTATTTTCAAAGTTTATTAGGAACATATTTAACACAATATTTATATACAAAGCACACAGTAAATGAAGAATAAAATGTCAATACAATTTTGTTGTGTCCACAGTGGTACGTTTGCTTACGACTCCCTAGTCAAAGACTACAAGAACAGAAGTGAAATTTCAAGGTACGTCAGGGAAGCGAAGCCAGAAGATGGCAGCATCATACATTTCACATCTGGTACCACGGGTGAGTAACTGGCGAAATATTAGTTACCTACAAAAAAATCAGAAACCAGTACAAAACTATTGTACTAGTAAAAGATAGATAAACAAAGAACGCCAGGGTTACAAAGTCCAGCAAATATAATCATATTTAAAAAAAAGCTTTTTTCAGGTGAACCAAAAGCAGCCCTTGACTCTCATATGGGCGTTGTAAACAACACATACTTTATAGGTAAACGGATCACTTTCCATGAAGGGCCTCATAATATTTGCGTTCAGGTGAGAAAACTTAATTTGGACTATCGACGCGTCTGTTCATAAGTGACGCCAGGGCTAAAACGTAAATCCAAGTCTCAGTCTCATACTCTTTAGTTTTGTAGTTATAGGATGAGCCGGTGCCGTCATGGTAGTTTCCTCATTGGTTACAACCAATGTACCATTCCTTAAAACGATACAGCTACGATACATAATTATGTGCTACAGCTACCATGGTAGCCGTAGCATATATTAGACCGAATCCATTCTCGGGAGACGCAGTTACGTCACCAATGCTGCCCATTTCTACTACATCCAGGTCCCGCTCTTCCACGCTCTGGGATCCATCGTCACCATCCTGGCTGGTCTCCGACACGGATGCACCTTGGTGCTCGCTGCACCGACCTACAACGTCACTGCAAACATCAACGCATTGCTTGCTGAAAAGTACGAACCTTTACCATTGCCTGACCTTTGACCCTTGACCTGTAGTTTTGACTTCATCATTTCGATTGACACCATTAAACGTTTGTATAAAACCCTCGTGATACTCGCGAATCGTATAACAGCCGAAATTAATATTGTATCTTCTATCCAAGATTGAAATCGATCTTGGATTGCTGCCTATCGTTCGATCGATTTCCAATCTGCGTGCCTTTATAAACCAATCTACGGATCGGTTTTTGGCACGTTTGACCCTAAAAATGGATTGTGATATCAATCCCAGATAGCAACATTTGGATTGGATTGATTATTAATTTCGGCCGTAAGTGACTACAAATCATGATAGAGCTAGTCGCGTTATGCTATTGTCTGGCAGTAGCAAGTGCCGGTCGAAATTTGCCAAATAGGTGCAGACAGATAGAGAGAAATAGTGGTCAACAGCTGGCCTATAAGGTATTAAAAAGAAAGAAAAAGGAGGACATTACAAGATCACCGGATTTGCTCTAATTGGGAACCACGTGCAGAGTTTTGCTGAAGGGTCAATGTCTATGACGACCGCTATCAGTTAGTCCAAAAAAAGTGAATTTTTTGCTTGTCTTATGTGTGTGTTATCCTTGACTTACAGATGCACAGTGATCACAGGCACGCCAACCATGTACGTGGACATGCTCACACAACTGCGGACCAAGGGCGAAGTCCCGTCTCACCTGAAGGTGGCCCTCGCCGCCGGAGCACCCTGCAGCCCTCAGCTCATCAGAAACATGGACGAAATAATGAAGTCCGAAGTGAAGGTGAGTTCGTTTCACATTCTGATTATATTAACTTGCAATTGTTTCAGCAACTATTTGTCTCTAAATGGATTAACATGTAGTTTCTTTTTAGGCACTATACGGCATGACGGAGACCACAGCGTCTGTGTTCCAGTCGCTCGCTGGAGACAGCGTGGACCAGGTGGCGGAGACCGTGGGGTACATACAAGACCACGTAGAAGTCAAGGTCTCATCATCTCTGTAACACGTGTGTGTGTCCAGTTGAAACACCAGCAATACATACAACACAGCACAGCATAGAACTTGGTCCAGTTATGATTTGCAAAGGCACTGTATTAAGAGGAAATGATTTTGTTTGGAATAATGATGTTATGATGATAGGAATTTTTTAAGAACCATGCACTAAAATTTTTCTAACAGGTGATAGACGACAATGGCAATATCGTGCCGTTCGGAGCCCCCGGTGAGCTGATGACTCGCGGGTACAACTCCATGATCTGCTACTGGAACGAGCCCGAGAAGACCAGGAACGCTATCGATAAGGACGGCTGGCTGTATACAGGGTAACTGCTTCTATAAGTAGATCGGAAAGATTCAACGACGAAACGAAGAACGAATGTTCGCCGTGTTTTGTTTTCTATAAATTACATTTACTCGTAGTTAACTGGCCGCTAAGTTTTTAACATCGAGACAGAAGTTTCGTCAGACAGAAGAAGACAGAAGTCTTTTATCCCACAACAAGATTATTATCATGTCTTTCCAGAGACAAGTTCACGATCAGCGAAGACGGCTACGGGCGCATCGTGGGCCGGCTGAAGGACATCATCGTGCGGGGCGGAGAGAACATCGCGCCCAAGGAGATCGAAGACTTGCTGAACACGCATACCGACATTATTGAGAGTCAGGTAGAGATTGTTGTGAACTATTAATACTGATACACCCACCAGGATCTATCAATTGACGGCTCCCTTGATTCCAGGTGGTGGGAGTATCAGATGAAAGGTTAGGCGAGGAGCTCTGCGTCGTCCTCCGCGTCCGAGAAGGTGCCAAAGTAACACTCGATAACGTCACCAAGCACCTCACAGGACATCTAGCGAAGTACAAGATACCCAGGATATTGAAGGTGATAGATGAGTTCCCGAAGACTGCGTCGGGGAAGATCCAAAAGTATAGGCTTAGAGAGTTGATTGAGGCTGGCAAACTGTGACCAGAATAAACGATTTTTTGTATGGCTTCGTTTCATTTCTCTGATACTGAAAGCTGATTTTTGTAAATTGAATATAATATCGTTTGTCAAACTACTCCTGTAATTTTCGTGTTTAGAGAACTTAGATAACTATTACAGTTAATGATGTATGAACCAAATATTTACTGTATAATCGACAATGCTATTTGACGCTGGGTTGCTTATCCCTGGTCACCCAGGCCTTTTGCATAGTAATATATAATAAACTAGCTGATACCCGCAACTTCGTTCGCATTTTTATATAAAATGTAAACTGTTTAGAAAATCAATTAATGTCGCGGGGAACAGTTATAGGTAAGAATATATCTGTCTCTTTCTCACTCCCTTTTCCTCTATCTTTCTCCCTCTCTAGCTCTTTTTCTATCTTTCTCCCTCTTTCGCTCTTTCTATCTCTCTTCCTCTACCTCCATCTCTTTCCCTCTCCCTATATCTCTATATCTTTCCCTATCTTTCTATCATTAATATCCCTCTCCACTCTCAATCTCTTGCGTTCCCTCTCCCTGTCCATCTCATCAATTATATTTATTTCCCTCACCCTCTCCATCTATATCTCTTCCTTTCCCTCCTTCGCTCACTCCCTCTCCCTCTATTTCTATATATTTCGCACTCAATCTCTCTCACCTATTTCCCCCCACTCTCCCCTCCTTCTAGCCCCACTCTCCCCTCTTTCACTCCCACTCTCCACTCTTTCTCCCCCCCACTCTACCCTCTTTCTCCCCCACTCTCCCCTCTTTCTCCCCCCACTCTCCCCTTTTCTCCCCCCCACTCTCCCCTCTTTCTTCCCCACTCTCCCCTTTTCTCCCCCCCCACTCTCCTCTCATTCTCCCCCCACTGTCTCATCTCTTTCTATTCACTCTACACTCTTTCTCACCCCACTCTCCCCTCTTTCTCAACCCACTCTCCCCTCTTTCTCCCCCCACTCTCCCCTCTGTCTCCCCCCACTCTCCCCTCTTCCCCCCCACTCTTCCCTCTTTCTCCCCCCACTCTCCCCTCTTTCTCCCCCCACTCTCCCCTCTTTCTCCCCCCACACTCCCCTCTGTCTCCCCCCACTCTCCCCTCTTCCCCCCCACTCTTCCCTCTTTCTCCCCCCACTCTCCCCTCTTTCTCCCCCCACTCTCCCCTCTTTCTCCCACCACTATCCCCTCTTTCTCACCCCACTCACCCCTCTTTATCCCCCACTCTCCCCTCTCTTTCTCCCCACTCTACTCTCTTTCTCACCCCACTCTCCCCTCTTTCTCCCCCCCTCCCTTTTTCTCACCCCACTCTCCCTTTCTCCCCCCACTCTCCCCTATTTTCCCCCACTCTGTCCGCTTTCTCCCCCCACTCTCCCCTCTTTCTCCCCCCACTCTAACCTTTTTCTCACCCCACTCTCCCCTCTTTCTCCCCCCACTCTCCCCTCTTTTCCCCCACTCTGTCCGCTTTCTCCCCCCACTCTCCCCTCTGTCTTCCCGCTCTCCCCTCTCTTTCTCCCCACTCTACCCTCTTCTCCCCTCACTCTACCATCTACTCCCCCTTTCCCCCCACTCTCCCCTTTCCCCCACTTTACCCCTTTCTCCCCCTCCTCCCATCGCACTCTCCCCCCTTAATTACTTTCCAATTTAAATTACGATCCGTTTAGCCGTTTATTGTGGTCCGTAGGGGGTGCATCTAAAGAATACCTCTTAATTTCAACCCCCTTGCTTTTCCCCCTTTAGGGATGATTTTGCAAAAAAGCTGAAACCCGTATTTATTTATTTCTTACCAAAAGCCTAAATAAGAATTTTCAGATCCCTAACTTGAGGAATTATGGATTCCCCATACAAACTTTCAACCCCTATTTCATCCCCTTCGAGATTATTTTTTGAGACAAAAGATAGCCTATGTCCGTCTCATAGGTCCAATCTACCCCTATACCAAATTTCATCGAAATCGGTTCAGCCGTTTAGCCGTGAAAAGGTAACAAACAAACAAACAGATATACAGACAGATAAACAGAGTTACTTTCAGATTTATAATATTAGTATGGATTGGGTTTAAAAGTGGTAGTAGAACAAATAGATAAAGATATTTCCACAAATTAGCGATACAATATTTTAGAATTTGAATAATAATTGTAGTCCACGCGGAGGAACTCGCAAGCAAATGTCAGTATAGGTAGGTACTATACATCTTATCTTACTAATATTATAAAGCCGAAAGTTTGTGAGTGTGTGTGTATGTGTGTATGTTTGTTACTTCTTCACGCTCAAACGGCTGTACCGATTTCGATGAAATTTGGTATAGGGGTAGATTGAACCTATGAGACGGACATAGGCTATCTTTTGTCTCAAAAAATAATCTCGAAGGGGATGAAATAGGGGTTGAAAGTTTGTATGGGGAATCCATAATTCTTCAAGTTAGGGATCTGAAAATTCTTATTAAGGCTTTTGGTACTAAATAAATAAATACGGGTTTCACCTTTTTTGCAAAATCATCCCTAAAGGGGGAAAAGCAAGGGGGTTGAAATTATTAGGTATTCGTTAGATGCACCCCCAACGGACCACAATAAGCGGCTGAACGGATCGTTATTTAAAGAGGGAGAGGTCGATGGGAGGAACGGTGGGAGAGTGCGGGGAAGGGAGAAGGAGAAAGGAGGAGAGTGGGGGGAAAGACGAGAGTGGGGGGAGAAGAGGGTAGAGTGGGGAGAAAGACGGGGAGAGCGGGAAGAAAGAGGAGAGAGTGGGGGATAAAGAGGGGAGAGTGAGAGGAGAGTGGGGTGAGAAAGAGGGGAGAGTGGGGGGGGGGAGAATGAGGGGAGGTTGGAGAGAAAGAGACGGGAGATCAGGGAGAAAGAGGGGAGAGTGGGGGAAAAAGAGGGGAGAGTGGAGGGAGAAAGAGGGGAGAGTGGGTTAAAAAGAGGGGGGAGTGGGGGGAGAAAGAGGGGAGAGTGGGGAGAAAGAGAGGGGAGAAAGAGGGGAGAGTGGAGGGAGAAAGAGGGGAGAGTGGGGGACAAAGAGGGGAGAGTGGGGGGAGAAAGAGGGTAGAGTGGGGGTAGAAACAGGGGAGAATGGGATGAGAAAGAGGGTAGAGTGGGCGAAAGAGAGAAAGTGGGGGGGAGAAAGAGGGTAGAGTGAGGAAAAAGAGGGGAGAGCGGGGAGAAAGAGGGGAGAGTGGGAAGAAAGAGAGGGGAGAGTGGGGGAGACAGAGGGGATAGTGGGGTGAGAATGAGGTGAGAGTGAGGTGATAAAGAGAGTAGAGTGGGGAGGAAGAGGGGAGAGTGGAGGGAGAAAGAGGGAGAGTGAGGGAGAAAGAGGGTAGTGTGGGGGGAGAAAGAGTGGAGAGTGGGGGAGAAAGAGGGGGAGAGTGGGGGAGAAAGAGGGGGAGAGTGGGGGGAAAATGAGGGGAGAGTGGGGGGAAATAGGGGAGTAGGGGAAGAGGGGAGAGTAAGGGGAAATAGGGGAGAGGGGAAGAGGGGAGAGTGGGGGAGAGAGAATTTGATTCGCAGAAAGGTTATCTTCTAACTTAGGACATAGGCTACGAACATAATTATTAAGTCATCATCATAATCATCGCCGTTTTCTATCAATGCGATAAAAACTGAAAAACTACCCAATATGCGTAAAATTTCGTACGTAGATAGGTTATCCCGCAACTTACGACTTAGGCTTTAATTCATCATCATCATCACCACCATTTTGCATAAGTGCAATAAAAACTGTGACAAACTACCCCATTGGCATGAAATTTGGTATTTTTATAGCTTATATATTACCTTATACCCCAACTTACACATTCACAGTGGCCTAAAAACTGTGAAATAGTACCTTAAGTTGCATAAAATGTATTATGCAGATAGTTTAGAGACACAATATAGGCTACAAATCATCATCATCACCATCATCATCACTGTTTATTTGTCCATCAGTGTGATAATAACTGTGAAAAACTACCTAACCTCTGTATTTTCTCTGACACAATGTTACTAGTCGTATCTAACAGCCACCGCTCTATAGGTTTTATAATGTGAAACGCGGGTGAAACCGCGGGGCGCAGCTAGTAAGTAATAAAACAACAAATCACCTCCAACTTTACCGAACAAAATTGTACAAAGTACGAATATAATATCGCAAACGCGAAGCAAGCAGAATGAAGAATGTAGTTGAGTCCTTGTTTAACCTGATAACCGGTTTGAACTTATCTCCACTATAACCGATGAAGTAGATAAAAGTATTAGAGCTGTTGTCATAGTCCGTACGCCATGCCACAGTGTTCACTAGTTCAGTGTGTCTCAGCGCGCCGTGCGGCACAGACCTTTGGTTACGGATAATGTGGAGAAAAAGTGCGCAGTTTTTTGTGCCGAGGCTAAATACACGGAACCATATTATAAGGTTTGTTTTCATAATAATATTATCATAGTATGATAATGAATGAAAGAAAGAAGTAGATAAATGGTTAAAACTTATTACATTCATGAATTTTATAAAATACTAGAACCGCCTCGCGGTTTCACTCGCGTTAACTACTATCCCGCGAGAATCATTTTAATTTTTACGAGATATAAAGTAGCCTAGTATGTTACTCAGGGTGAATGTAGCTTTCCAATGGTGAAAGAGTTTTTGTAATCAGCATAGAAGTTTTTGAGTTTATTCATTACAAACATACACACAAAAATACACATTTTTCCTCTTTATAATAGTAGTGTAGAAGTGTAGATAATAGGTATATCCCTGTCAGTTGTTACAAGATATAAGCAATATGTGTAATTATCTTAAGTGTTTATTTAGAGAAAACCTCTCAAGCTAATGTTGACCCAGTTCCGGATATTTAATTGAGTTGATATTTCGCTTTCCTGACGGCTGAATGAAGCAAACTGATAAAGACGGATATCAGGTAGGCAACGGGACTATGAAATCCCCAAATATAATAACAATTGAAAACATATTGATTTTATAACACAACTTTATAACAATAATATAAAACATATTATTGATAACATATTATTTGCGTACGTTTTCCGTACCTCCATATTGTGCAAGATGAGCGGGACATTATTAAATCAAAAAATATAAATCAACAGCTCTACAATCAAGAATAACATATCAATAAAAAAAATGCTCATGATTTCCAGCTGGATCCGTCAGGTTCAGTCAGGCAGCTACCTGCACAACCCTGGGTCGGAGCCGCTCGCCGTCGCCACGCTGGGAGACGTGCTCGCGGAGTCAGCGCACAAGCACCCGGCCCGGGTGGCGATACGCTCCGTCCATGAGGATATCAGCATCACGTATGAAGAGTTACTCACACAGGTAAACTATAGAAACAGCAAGCTGACCGCAGTTGAGTTGTAGTAGATACAGTGGGTATTAGGGTACCTACTTCGTTATTATTTTTTATCTAAGAAATTGCTATACAAATGAAATAAAAGAAGCAGAAACTTTTATTAGTTGTTGTTGTGTAACCAAAACAATAATAATTAAGAAAACTGTGCATAATAGAAATGACATATCTATGAGGTGTAATCTTCCAGGTCGTGAAAGAGAAATGATGGGGCAAGCTGGATTTTGAACAATAAGAGGTCCATATAGTTTTTCCCTGTGTTTTTTAGGCAGATTCCTTGGGATGTGCCTACCGTGATCAGGGTTTGATCAAAGGCGACAGGGTGGGGATATGGTCACACAACACATCAGCTGCAATCGTCGCCGTCGTAGCTGCGGCGAGGGCTGGACTCATTTCGGTAATTCTCTGTTTGAATAACTTTAGTAACCCAACATAGATAGAAAAAACAAAGATAGAGAGAGCTATTCGCAGTTCCGGACTCTCACGGTCTATTATTATTATGAAAAGGTTTTAGGTCCTAATTAACCCCGTTTATGAGAAAAACGAGCTGAGCTTCTGCTTACGGAAGACCGAAATGAAGAGTCTGTTCATCGGAGAGAGGTTGCCGAACCGGAACTACTATAGCACTTTGGAGAAGTTATTGCCGGAGTTAAACGGAGCCACTCCAGGACAGCTGAAGTCGAAACAGTTCCCGGATTTGATTTCGGTGATCAATGGCGGCAAAGAGAAGTTGAAGTATGTCCAAATGTCTTTCTTTTGTTTTCCTAGGTTTACTTTTGCGTAACTCTTGCTAACTTATAGCACTGCCGGCTGTGTTACCTATCTATATTGGTTAGAAATACCATGCGCAATAGGTAACAACGCAATATTGCTATTCATTTCTAACATGGAATGTCGATTTAGGTTGAATTTTACAAGTTAAAAGAAACATAATAAACATGACATGGAGATAAATCCTTTAAATAGTAGCAAACACAAGTATGACATGTAGGCACATTATCTTAATATAATCTATTAGATAAGGATTATGCTGTGTCCACAGTGGTACATTGGTTTATGACTCTTTGGTCAAAGACTTCAAGAACAGAAACGAAATTTCAAAGTACGGCGGCGAAGTCAGGCCAGAGGAAGGCAGCCTCATCCACTTCACATCTGGTACCACTGGTGAGTGTCTCTCTGAATTATAAATAAACCAGCCAAGTGCGAGTCGGACTCGCGCACGAAGGATTCCTTACCATTATGTATAAAAACGGCAAAAATACACGTTTGTTGCATGGGTATATGCACCTTCAATATTTGTTTTATTCTGATTTGTTGTCATAGCGCAAACAGGAATACATCATCTGTGAACATTTCAACTCTCTAACTATGAAGCTCATGAGATACAACGTGACAGACGGACAGACGGACGGAGGGACGGACAGCGGAGCCATAGTAATAGGGCCCTTTTTGCCCTTTGGTTACGGAACCCTAAAAAGCGAAACTAATATAGATATGAAATCTAATATATTTAAGTCGGAAACAGCATAGAATATCAACGTCGGAAACAGAAAACCAAGGTACGAATAGTTCTCTCCCTGGAAATATACTTACCTAAGTACCTACAACTTACAATGACTGTGGTGAGCTGGTGACTCGAGAAGGTTCCAATCCTTAGTTGTTCGTTAAGACACCTCTTAGACGACGACAAATTCCATACACGATTGGGTTAGACCTCGGTAACAATTTCAAAGGTGTATTGGCCTAACCTTATGTAGAGTCATTGAGGTTGGACGCTAGAGACAATGTCATCAGTTCAAGTAGGCTCGTAAATATCTCTTTAGTTAACTTTCAGGCGAACCGAAAGCAGCTCTCGACTCCCACATTGGAGTGGTAAACAACACATACTTCGTAGGAAAAAGAAACACGTTCCACGAAGCACACCATAATATTTGCGTTCAGGTAAGAGGGCACTTGAACCAACATACGCGAGCAATCCAAATTATAGTACTTGGGTATCGTAGATTTTTACAACGTTTTAAGAAATGGCAACTAGAACATATTTACTCTTTAATTCGTTCAGGCACCGCTTTTCCATGCTCTGGGATCCATCGTCACCATCCTGGCTGGTCTCCGACACGGATGCACCTTGGTACTCGCTGCACCGACCTACAACGTCACTGCAAACATCAACGCATTGCTTGCTGAAAAGTACGTAGTATTTATATCATCATGATAGACGCCTTCCCATGACTAATAACAGCGAACAAATGACAGATTTACTTAGCGGCATGTCTTGGCCTAGTAAGAAGGAGTCGCGAAGCAAGCTCTTGGTTGAAGCTTATCTACCTTGTACCAGGTACTATTACTATCACCTATTTAGTACTACCTGGCGAGCAGTACATGCAGGGTTTTGATCAAGAGTAAACCACGATCAAAGATGAATAAGACCTCAAAATGATCAAACTTCATTAGGTTATTTAAAAGCATCAGTATCATCTTCCCTTGCCCACAGATGCTCAGTGATCACAGGCACACCAACCATGTTTGTGGACATGCTGGCCCAGCTGCAGACCAAGGGCGAAGCCCCGTCTCACCTGAAAGTGGCCGTTGCCGCTGGAGCACCCTGCAGCCCTCAGCTCATCAGAAACATGGATAAAATAATGAAAGCGGAAGTGAAAGTTAGTTGGATTTGCTATGATTATGCTCAAGCTATTGCTGTGATTATGCTCAAGCTATTATAATATAAACATATTTTAACTTGCAGTTGTTTAATAATATTTATAATGAATATTTACAAGCTTCTCATGAAGAACTATAGGATTTATAATACTTGTATGTAAGTGAAGCATGTGTCTTTGGGACCATCGCACAACCTTCCCTCACACGTATCACACCCCAATTAACATTGTTCGCCTACCAATACATATTTCATCTACTAAACTTGATCGTATAGTAGAGCAATACAGTAAATTGACTTGTATTTTTTAGGCACTATACGGCTTGACGGAGACCACAGCGTCTGTGTTCCAGTCGCTCGCTGGAGACAGCGTGGACCAGGTGGCTGAAACCGTGGGGTACATACAAGACCACGTAGAAGTCAAGGTACATATTGTTGTACTGTATGTGAATGGTACAGCACAATATTATCAGTATACACCTAACCTACTGCATCTGCATTAGAACTTCACCAAACATGTTTTTTTATTTGTATATTATTATATAATATAGTATTTGACCACAAACGTATGTGATGGAAAGTAACTCCAAGGGACTGTGGCTGGATTGTATTTATCATTAAATGGTCGACCTGCATGTGTCCTCATAATGCCCCATATTATTACAATTCAACGTTTTTGTTTTTTTTTAAGTCTCTAAATTGTCACCATTAGGTGGTAGACGCCAATGGCACAATCGTGCCGTTCGGAGCCCCCGGTGAGCTGATGACTCGCGGGTACACCTCCATG
This sequence comes from Hylaea fasciaria, assembly GCA_905147375.1. Lineage (NCBI taxonomy): Eukaryota > Metazoa > Arthropoda > Insecta > Lepidoptera > Geometridae > Hylaea > Hylaea fasciaria. Next base: position 9,042,210 of record LR990201.1, read on the forward strand.
ATCTGCTACTGGAACGAGCCCGAGAAGACCAGGAAAGCTTTCGATAACGACGGCTGGCTGTATACCGGGTAAGATAATATTATGCTACTGGCAGTCTCTACAATTATTGGAAAAATAAGTTCGTCATATTCGTGGTGGTCAGTCACCTTATAAACATGTCTTTCCAGAGACAAGTTCACGATCAGCGAAGACGGCTACGGGCGCATCGTGGGCCGGCTCAAGGACATCATCGTGCGGGGCGGAGAGAACATCGCGCCCAAGGAGATCGAGGACTTGCTGAACACGCATACCGACATTATTGAGAGTCAGGTAGAGATTGTTGTGAACTATTAATACTGATATGCATTCGCCAGGATCTATCTATTGCCGGCGGATCTAGCTATTATCTCTGCGTCGTCCTCCGCGTCCGAGAAGGTGCCAAAGTAACACTCGATAACGTCACCAAGCACCTCACTGGACACCTGGCGAGGTACAAGATACCCAGGATATTGAAGGTGATAGATGATTTCCCGAAGACTGCGTCAGGGAAGATCCAAAAGCATAAGATTAGAGAGTTGATAGACTCTGGAAAACTGTGATCAGAATCATTCAATAAATATTTTCGTGTACGGAATTGTTTCATTCTACCTGCATACCTTTCTGGTTTACAAAAGCTGATAATATCTGCAACATCTTTTTAATGGTCCTAAAAATTGTTGTAATAGTTTGAACTTATTATGCAAGGTGACAAGAGGGCTGGCTCGTATCTTCCTCAGAGAATAGCCATTGCTATTCAGCGAGATAATGGTAATGTTACATTTAAGGTTGAGATTTAGTTAGTTTTAGTTTTTTATTTTGATTTTATTTGTTTTGTTTAATAATTTATAATTCGTGGTCTTCCTTTTATTTCTGACACTATGTTGTTTAGCAAAAATAATCCTTATTTTTTGCTAAATAATAATGTTAAGCTTTTCGATCAGTATGATAAAGCTACAGCGGGTAATTAATTTTCTCGTGTAACGGGTTCGATTCCCGATTCCACCATGTAATTATTTAAATATCTATAAATGCAGTTTAAATTGTTTTTTTAATTCAAATAATGTCTTCTTTCAGTAAAAAGTTTCAAGGATATGCCACATGAAGAGAAAGTACCTTGAATATTGTAGAAGACATACAATATTTAATGTACTTTCTCTTCACGTGGCATATCCGTGGGGCACCCTGTATATTGTAAACTATTCACAGTTCAAGTACATAAGAAACTATTCGTATGTAATCTCAAATTATACATATATTATACCACACACAGCCACCGTGAAGATCCAAGCTACAAACATGTAAACATTACTCATTTGGAAGATTTTATCTATATTCAAACAACAAACGAATCATACTCTTGTGGTTTCACATAGGTATTTGTAACTATGAAACTGCATGCGTGAACAAGGTATCATATATTAGACATTACATATACATACGTTATCTTTGATACATTATACAGTTATACTCTACTACTATACCAACGTTATTATAACCATATGGTGCCACAAACATTGACGTGATCTAAGTTTATAATAATGTACTTAGGTACATTAGTCGTAGGTATATAACAATATAAATAAACTGGATAAGCGCTGCTTTCTTTGGTTCAAATTATACTTAATTAATTTTCTATACGTGTGCAGTGGTGGCTCTGCTAGTGTAGAGCTCGGGGTGTTGCTTCTTAACCTTCTTATTCCATAGCGCCTGTAAAAAAACCTACATGAAATCTCTAATAAACTGCCGTGCTGCTTGTCTAACAACTACAGATACGCATTGAAACTTTCAGAACAGTGCGGCTGGTTTTTAAATTAGAAATACTTAGAATGAGCATACTACCTAACCCATAAATAACATAAATACTACGTACCTAACCGGCAAAATAAAGTTAAGACCGCTCGAAAAGCCAGTGTCTGAGTGGATGAGTGTATGGCAAAGTGATTGATAATGTAAGTGCTACAAACCACCATCTAGCAACGCCTTATTTTGAATTATGTACGGAGTATAAGATTGAGAGTTGATCTCTATACAGCTTCTCAGTTCCACGCTCATATTGAGTTTTCTCAAGTGAGCGTCACTCCGAAGTATACGGGCCGTAGTGCTGAGATCGACATACCTTCAGTGACTGTCGAAACTTCGTGGACATCACACTGAACAGGAGCGGGTTGAGGACGGCGCTAAACCAGTTGTTGATACACGAGATCTTGTACAAGCAGTTCCACCACTGGAACAACAACAATTACTTATTTAAAGGGGAAACTACTTATTGAATATACTGTATAAAATTGTCTGTTATCGAACGTCCTGGATGTGATTATTGAGGGGTCTTGGCCGAGACCTTGGGCTTGTTTTTGTCCGTTTTAACTATTAAAGCCGTACTATAATTAATCTTAACTCAATTCTGTCAAAAAGTAAAATAACTAGGTAGCTATATACCTATCACCAAAGGATTATAAAAAACTTTTAGCTTCATAAAAATAGTTAATGTTTACCTTATCTACATTCATAAGCCGCTTCGCATCCCACACGAAGATGAAGATCCTTATGGTGAAGAACGGAACCCAGCAGACCAGGAACGACAGCGTCAATGCTACTGAACAACAAACATGCGCTTATTTTGTTAGTAACTATAAAGAATAACAATTTGCAAAAAAATATTCCTCGTAGCCATCATGTAGATGACGTGCTGAATGTTATTTTACACTACGTTATGCCACTATGCGTAAAACAAAACTCATCTGAGATCAGATGGCAGATTGTTGGGCTATTAGGTACTCTAGACAACTGGCGGTGGCGGCTTGGAATCCAAGCTATGTATGTCTCAAAGCGTGACAACTCTCCGTCAGACGCTTGCCGCAGTTCAGCACAATACATTGCAACTAACGGCTGCTGCAGGACAACTGCTTTCTTCTTTAGGAGACGATGCCCTAGACTCAACTAGAAGACGAGTCAAAAGGAGAGGCGTTGCGATGACGGACACACCGTCTCTTTCAGCACTACCATCATAGTCATCATTACCACCATTCATTTGAGATAAGATGGGTTCAATTACAGTCTCTACCACATATGCATTAACTTGTACTTATACTTACTAATTAGCTTGTTGACTTTGCTCCTGTTGTCCCGGTGGTTAAAGATCCTGCCTTTGGAGGTGTTCCTCTGCATGGTGTTCATTTGGAACGCTATCATGGCGTACACAAACGTCATTATCCCCAATGGAATGAGAAAAGTAACTACCGCCAACACGCCATTCAGTATCCTGGCAAAGCGCGTCGGCACTATGAAGCACATGGACGCTGTCTTAGTCTGTATCAAGCGCACAGTCCAGACTTCCGGGAGGGTTTCGGCGATGGCCACTATCCAAATAATCGCGATAACCTTCATAACCCTTCGCCAGACGGGGGTAGACTTCAGCATCAACGGATAGCATATCGCTACGTACCTCTCCGCCGCCAACGCCGTCATTATTAGGATGCCGTTGTTCCACAGTGCGACCACCAAGAAGTAGTGTATCCTGCACGTGAGGTCTCCGAACGAGTAATGCAGAAACTGGTATTCAGAGCCGAAATGCTCGTGCACTTCCAGGAGCATCGCGAACGACACTAGCAAATCCGATACGGCCAAGTTGAACAAGTAATAGTTGGTGGCGGTGTGCATGGTTCTGTCGTAATATATGACGATGCAAGTGAGTACGTTGCCCACGAGGCCGACTATGAAGATGCAAAACATAACCGCGGGTAGCAGCATCTGGGGCCATTGGGAGTCTTCGATCAAAATCTGCTCCATGAAGTGGAACCACATTTTCATGTCTATTTCACTGGTTTCCGAGAAATTTAGCATTTTATGTTCTTAGATCCTTTAGGGGCAAAGCGAGCGAGTCTGTGTCGAGGGCGCCGCGTGGGTACTGAGTGGATATTACGGAGCCAGCTATTGGACAGGCTAGTGGCCCTTGTTTGCACGCTTCGTATATCTAATGGTATTGTTAATCATTGTTTGCGGCGAGACGGTACACAAGATTAATTGGATTAAGCGGTAGTTTGCTCAAGCATACTAATGGCTATATCGCTACTTTTTTTAAATGATTCTGATGGTTTTTGTACATATTATACGGATCATGCGGTAGGTATAATAATGGAGGTTGTGGAGGCAACGTTGTGACGTGCTATTTATAATTACTTAGTATCTTCAAATAAAAATAGGGGGATTCATATGAAGAAAAAAAAACTGAAAACATTTGACATTGTGCTTTATTTTCATAATTCAGAGGAAAGTGAAATCACTAGTTTTATATTATCTTTGCGCTCTCAAAGTTATGTACAAATAAATTTATAAAATGTGTTCGTGCTATTTCAGGACCTAAAGTATCTATAATATTATGTACCTACTTACCGATCTATCAATATTACCTATAATCCGTTGACCGTTCAGTCATTACGCAGCAAACGAGTAGTTGCATTATGATACCCTAACTTACCTATCCTACCTAATCTATTATATTCATAAATTTGTACTTACGCATTAATAATATTAGCGAGATATACATAATAGGTACAACATAGTTACATTAGATCTGATATTTTTCTAAACTTAATGAGCCGTATGTTGATGTAGTAGTAATTAATTTTAACACACAAAACTTGTGTCCTAACCTTACATAAGTATATAAAATATTTGCTCACATATTCAAATCATGTACCAAAATAGGACTAGTAGGTAGGCGCTACGAACAGATGAACGTACAAACAATCATTGTATAAATGATCATGAAGCTAAAATCATGCAATATATTATAATAAACAATAAACATATAATCATCACAAGCACATCAAAAAATATGATCTTTATATTATGCAACAATGTAACTCGTCGATCTATCTCATCAAGCACTGATTCCAGCGCAGCGAGTGACGACCGCGATGCAGCGCCGCTGCCACGCAGCACTTTGCAGTGTAAAGTACTTGGTGGCAGTACGACTGTGGCACTGCAGCTACCACTTACTATCAGGTGAAATTAATAACATTCACTCCTGAAATATCATTCACTAGACAGAGACCGTAGCTATATCACTTTATATGAAAATCAGTACAGCGCCCATAGCGGTGCGTTTATGAAACAAGATTTTCGTACAAAGTGCACGTTGTCGAGTGCGAGTGCGTAAGGGGCAGTTCATTGAAATTAAGGATGACAAAATTGTCTAGACAGAAAGGTTGGCAGGGAGGTCTTCTCCTTTCCCCTTGATATTTCGTGATTTTTGCTAATCCCCCTCCCCCCTTTCAAGCCTCACGTGATTAATGTACGGTCCCTACGCTTAACTCGGCTAAAAGATTTTTTATCCAAATGGCAACCGGTGACTCTATAGCTAAGTAGTAGTGCGTTGCGGCAGGAACCAGCCGTGCAGGCACTTGGGCGCGTCCGAGGGCGTGTGGAAGTGCGCGCGCGCCACCTCGCGCAGCGTGCGCGCCTCCAGCACCAGCAGCGCCGCCTCGCGCGCGCGCGCGCCGCCCCACACCAGCGCGCTCAGCACCACGCCCTCGTCCTCCGCCTGCAGGGACAACTCTCATGACAGCCGTCAGGGGAAGATACGAGGACTATGTACACAGTCATGCAGCGTGTCCACTTGCGATAGCACACCGTGACGTCATGATGACGTCGATGTGAGAATAAGCATCACACTTTATATACGTATATATATGACGGAATAATTATTATTTATTAAGCTACCTACTTATGGAGCTGACCCTGAATTAAGGTATGCAAATAGTGTAGCTCTGTCCTTTTCCGGCACCAGTAATATGTCAATATTATTTTCCTACCTGTGAGAAAGAGACTACTGATACGAGCCGCCTATAGCTTTCTCTGTCTACCTACAACGACAGATAAGAAAAAAAGTCAAAATTCAATCCACCATAAAAAAAGAATCGGAAGAAGAAGCCGTAGGGTGAGTTGTTCGTGGCTTTTATCTCGTAATTAAATAGTTATGTACATACCTTAGCGTCCGGTGTTGGTACGAATATGGGCTCGCTGGGATAGCAGTTGGTTTCGCACCAGGATATGGTCTCTCCCGTCTTAGTGTCTACTTTTATGACCTGTAATCATACAATTGGTTGAAAACGTCTCGTTTTTCATTAAAAACAGTTTGATTAACTGCGCTATTGCGTGCGTAGTGAGTACCCAAAGTAAGTTTTGGCTGCCAATAATAAAAACTGCCACTTTGACATGCTACCTAACTAACATAATTATGCAAAATCTATTCTTACGGCTCCTGGATTCTCGGCGTCTACGTCGGAACTGATTGCGTAGAAATATCGGTAAGGGCGTCCTGAAAACAGATGTTTTTATTAGAATTAGAAGGTTAGTATGAATAGGTAGGTACCTATAGGAATAGTTTTCTTAGCTTTGATTTTTATGTAAGCTTTAAAAGTAAACCTCGGGGATAACACTAATTTGTTTCGTCACGATCGTCTATAAATCCTAGACTCAGCAGGCTTACCACCTTCGACAAGATAAGCAAGTGTTCAAACCCTGACCTACCCATATCAATACAATAAATGCGAAAGTACCTCTGTTCATTTGCTTGTTTATTACCTACCATTTCACGGCTAAACGGCAGAACCGATTTCGATGAATTTGAATACAGAGACCGATTGGATCTTAAAGAACATAGGGAAATTGTTTATCACGATAAATATAGTCCGCGCGAACGTAGTCATTGGCAAGAGCTAGTAAAGTAAAAAACGGTACCGTTATGTAAATCATAGTGTATCCTGGGAGTCTCACAGCCGAGGTCCGCCAGCAGCCGCGGCTGCACCCGGGTGAGGCGCGGCGCGGCTAGCGGCAACTCCAGCCGCTTGGGGCGCGCGCGGAACCACTCCGCGTAGTCCGCGTTGGTTTGCATTGTCTAAGGGAACAGGTGGAAGAAGCGAAACGCCGCCGATAAAGAAAGAACAAACTAAAGCGACGCCTAACTAAGCGAAACTAAGTACGAGCTACTGAAGTAAAGCTGGCATGTCAAATCTATTCCGTACTATCGACAGCAAGATATGGTGGCACATAAATCAACAATACATGGCCAAGGGACGTAGAATCCAGACCGTAACTCCAACAATCCTACTCCTACGTATTCTGCATCTTTTTGGAGGGAGACAAGGGACAACCACTTTTGTGAAATTTATTGCGGTCTTGTGACACATTTATACCTACGTTTTGCAGATTGCTGTAATTGGACGCAGTCAGAAACGAACTGAACTGAACTAGCAGGGCGAAATCTGAACATTTCTCTATAATCTCAAATCCAATCAGACAAACGTTATCTATTATTTCTTATCTTTTTTATTTATATAAACTAGCAGACACGACCACGCGCTGCTGTGGCGACTATAAATTGAGATATAAGCTATTCTATCTTTCAAGTTAGATCAAACTGTACACGGTGTGCAAATTTGATTAAAATCGGTTAAGTAGTTTAGGAGTCCATCGCGGACAAACAACGTGACGCGTAATTTGTATAAATTAAGAGAAGAGAAGAAGATTGATGGCCTACTATCATGTGACCCACCTAATGGTCGCCCCCGCCTCCATCCTCTCATATAATGGGCATCCACAGATATAACTTTTTAAACCACTACTTTAGAATACCTGTCCATAATAATCAAAGCTCTCACCTCAATGGCCTGGACGTACATAGCATCCAAAGCCTTAGGGTCCTTGTAGGTGCAGAGGTCGACGACCAGCCGGCTGTCCTCCTCGAAGCAGTTGATGATGTGAAGGAAGAAGAACGTCTCCGTGCAGAACCGCTTCCACTCCTTGCCATCCTTCCGGCTTATCAGGACTATGTGCGTCTGAGAACACATCTTAGCTGTTACAAGCGACAAGGAGGAAAGGAAATATGATGACAAGGAAAATAAAAAGGTTAAAAACTAAAACTAGACTGCAAAAGCATTCCGCTCTGAAAAGTATGAAACAAGAAAATATTCTTGTATGTAATTTGTTATCATCTAATAAGTAGACAAACGAAAAATTTACATAAAGTCCAGAAATACCCTGCGCAGGGGATACTGCCAGAGGTTTCTGGAATAAGAATCCATACATTACAAACTATACCTAATGTAAGAGACATTAGGTATGGATTGTAATTAAATACATAGACACAGTGATCTTCAGAGGTTAGTCAATCAGTTAAATGATATCAAAAGTAGAGGCCATTGGGGAACCTGTCATACACTAACACCAGAGAAAGCAAGAAGAAAGTAAATACGATTAAAATGAATACAAATACCTCGTGCTTTGGATACCAGTGTAGGCTAGAAGCCAGCGGTTCGTTCGTCAGCTGGTTGTGCAGGACTCCCCAAAGAGACACCGATAGGGGCTGCTCGACTATTACGAAGTAGTTCTCGGTTATACCTGTATTACGAGTATGTATGTAAAATATTATAATATAAATCTGACGATATAAAATTATTACTAGGGTACATACATACCATACAGGAAAAAGTTCGTGTTAAATGTAATCCAGATAAGTTCTGCCGAAAACGAGACACAATAGGCACCTACACTTGAGGTTTTTGGAGTCGAGACGTTAGGACGTTTGGGAGACCATCAAATATTTAAAACCTTGTAAGGGTGTATGGTCAAAGCTATACGCTACTTTTGCCCGAAGACTAAGCACTGTCGTGCCACGCGGCAATGCCACCAGCATTGTAAGAACGTTGCATACTGGTCCATTACACTGGGCAAATTTAAAAGTTAGTTTTAGGCTTTTATTGTATTCGTAACTAACGTGGCTTACCAAAAGTGTGCATATAGGCCGGGTTGAAAGGCCACCGCGGCTTCATACTGCCAACTATATGCGCCTTTGCGAACATGTCGCCTGCGGAAAATGATAAACCAATTGGATTTGTTGTTCGAGGTTACAAACACTAGGGCTGCGCCCTTGTTGGAACACCATCAACATCATTCATCATATTCGCCCACTGCTGGGCACGGGCTTCACCTTACTTTCGTGAGGTGGATTAAGCCATAATCCACCACGGAGGCGCGGCCCAGACTGGCACATATCCTCGGAAACAATTCTCAGGCATGTGGGTCTCCTCACGGTGTTTTCTTGCACCGAAAAGCAAGTACTTAGGTACTTACATAATTATATTGTTACATGAAACAATGATACGTGCCCGCATGTGGTTTGAACTCGCACCTCACTGTTTGGAAATTGGTGGGGAGACGAAACCTCCCTGCCCAATTACTCAATCTAGTCTTTTTTCAGTTTCAGCACTCACCCTTTTCAGTGAAAGGAAACTTCACAACCACGTGTCGCAGTCTGCCCTTCACCACTGACATGCCGACGTTGTACACATCGCCTGAAAATACATCACCAAATTTGTTAGCTTTTGATGTTCCATGCTGGCCCAGAGTGGAATAGTGGATTTCACAAAAGCTACATGCACAATGCGTGTGCGTAGTGTCTGTGAATAGGTATTTGGCACCAATCAGTATGACTTGACATCGAATACAGAAGTACGAGAAACGGAAGAAACTATTTAGATAATAAGTTCCTAGTCCGTTGAAATAAAGTTAAACACTATTTTTTATGTATATTACTAACCATTGGTCATAACATGCGGGTGTGAGGTGTGGTTGACGAGGGCCACGTCATCCATGAGGTTTTTCCTCTCCATCGTATCCAGAGTCACTGGGTCTATCCTGGAACGTTACAGGAACATCTAGCAAAAAGCTGTGCGAATCTAAAACGCTCTATTATTTATGTTCTACTTTAAAATGTTCACTGACGAAAATATTGTATTTTTTGTACTAATATTTATGTCTTTTTGATGGTGGGCTTGAAAATTAATTTCCCTAAATATTATTTTTATATTATACTTAAGGTTTCCATGTTAGGTTCAATATTCCAAGTAAGTAGTGTCCTTTCATGCGGTGTTCGATTTTTCCATTTTATATGTTACTAAAGTAGGCTTTACAAGGCTATAGCAGTACACAGTGTATAATCTTTTCTTACCTATGAATGATTGGACCTTCTGTGAAAGCGTAGATTTCGTCTCCAAACGGATACAAAGATATCATCGCATTGTCTGACATCGACTCAGCCGGGTTGAACACCGCCGCTACCCTGTGAAATTCTATGTGTGATTACTTTGGAGGTCTATGTCATGATCTTATGTGGGATTTCACGGACTGGAAGACGCAGCGTAAGTAAGCCTCCCACTAGATGAGCCGTCGACATCAAAAGAGTCGCAAGCACCGGTGGATCAAAGGGACAAATTGTCGTTTGGTGTGGCGGTCTAAGGGGGAGGCCTATGTCCAGCAGTGGACGTCTTCAGATTGATGATGATGATGATGATGATCTTATGTGCTCACCTATCGAAGATAGTGTGGCAGGGGTCTGGAACAGATTTGGTCCCGAATTCTGTGACGACGATCCGGTTAGCCGCTCGGTTCTTCTTCAGCGTGTTGCTGCGCAGGAACCGGCACTGGTACGTCACGGTGTCGTCCAGGATCGCGAATCTGGTGGACCGTGGTCATACCCTTTACCATAGTCTAAATTAAGGTTATCCCTACACGTTGAAAGAAAGAAAAGAAAACAAGGAAAAAACATTTATTCGGACAAAACTGCACACAACGACAGACACGTACCTATACAGTACACATATTATATACAAACAGGACAGAAGAATTAAACAACGTAGGCTAGAAGTCAGATATTGTGTACGCAGATAGCCGGCGCGCAGTTATGTCAGAAAATGCCCTAGCTCAGCATAATGTTGCGGTAAAAAAAACCCGCAACATCTGTAGTGGTAAGTTTTGCCATGAATATGTCCCATGACGTAAGCATGCGTATTGCGTACACGGCGAGAAACAGTCGAATTGAGGACCAACTCTTTTTAAAGTCGATTTAAAACAGAATATCTCACTGGATGAAGTTAGTAAAGACATACTTACCGGTGGAGAAGAGCCGAGCTGTCGAAGATATGGTTGAACCTCATGGAGCCGACCTTCAGGGAGCCTGGCCCGTTCCTCAGCAGGGTGCCGTGCAGCCATGGCGGCAGGGTCCCTGACAAACGTTCACAAATATTTTCTATATTATTATGAAATAAGATGGATGTGATAGGACAGTTTTCCTAGAGCACCACAAGAACGATAGAAGAAAAAAGTAATGTTCTGTATACCTACTTTCATAGAAAAAAACCGCTAAAACTACTAAATTCTCTTTAAAAATAGAATCCTTATGTATCGGTCTTTTTCGTAGTTGCCATACTGTATGTGTGCAAAGAAGTGATGCATTTAAAAGATCATAACAACGCCACGGCACTGGATAATAGACGTGGCAGTTTACGTGGTATGCAGTTTTGTGCAGCAGTTTGCGCGGTATCCTTGTACATATTGAATAATGGCAGGCGATTAGGTAATAGCCCGGCTTATGGCATAGTAAAAGATCAACCGTCTAATTAGCACTGTAACTGTACGTACAGAGCTCAACGCATATACTTATCAAATATGCAATTGATAGTGACACAAATATAAACTTACTACGTAAATAGGTATGTCTCAAAATAGCATACATGATGCTTTGTTACTCGCAAAAACGAGCGCACCCAAGTCAACACATTACGTGCTATATTTGTATCCGGATAATGCACACTAAATACTCGCGTAAATATAATGCACGAATATCACATAATTACACAGGTACCTGACACTAGGATTCCGCCTAACATTTGGGATTTCCTGATTGGATTCTCCAGGTCTCCAAGGTCAAATACCTGTGGTTTACACAAATTTGTCCTGTGCGGTTATCGAGCACACAACTTCGTTCTGCAGTTCGCTCAACACCAACATAATAATTATTCCTCGAAGGCCGTCATATCCCTATATCAGTTCTTAAACTTTCGCGAACTGGACACATGCTAACTAAAATTTAAACGGGCCCATTTCATGAAAAGTTTCTCTTGAATCTTGAGTCCTCGGTCGCTGAACGCGGCGGAAACGTCGAGGTATATGTCAAAATTAAATAATTATATTAATATTAGATTGTGCGCGAATTAGTCCCGTTTAAATTCTGGTTACAATATCCCTTTCATCATGTACACCCTTTCGGGTATTCTTCAGTGATAAAAACGCAGAGCATGTGGTAAAGGTACCTGTAATTGTCCCGTCCAGAGGTTCGTCGATCTCTTCCTCGCAAGACCTGAGCCATACGCTGGAATCACAGTTCGGATATAATTTCTTTTGATTTTCCCCCATCGCTTCTGTAAAATTAAAATGGTTAAAATTAGGTTAGTACATATAGATAGGACTATCGTAAGCTATCGAGCTAGGAGATGGGTTCCTCTGATTCATAAACTATTTTTTCTCGAGCACGCCCGCAAATGTGCGTGTCTGATCGAAGCGTTTCTGTAATAGAAATTAACAGCTTGCGTAGATGGCTCTTCGTACACGCCTGTTATGAGAGAATATCAATTTGTGCCCGTCTTAAAAATTTAATGCTGTGTTTATTATTTAGGTACCTAGTACCTACCTACTAGGTAGAATTGCCTGATTGTTTATTTCAAATATTATCCATACCTTACCAAAATGTACCATTCAACACAGCACATAGAATATTTGAACGCAACACTCCCAACAAATAATAAAAGATTACATCTATATTTTTACTCTAAATGAGGTAAGTATAGAATTTAAACTAGTACCTAGGTATCCATCTTTAGACGCATAGGTAAAGGACATTTTTTGTTCATAAGTGATAAGAAATCCTTTACTAGAAAATCGTTTCTACGCGAGGTGACTATTTATTATAAACACCCAATTACTAAAAACTGGTTAGTAAACCAAATTACAAACAAAGATTTTCACCTATTGTTTTGAAATTCACCAAAACAAATATGATTGCTATCACAAACTACAAAATACGAATCTAGTTGCCCTCAAAATTATAAAAGAACGCACACAGCTACGCACCTTGTTTGTCTTGCGTTATAATATAGAGGGTTAGGCTTCCACTGTAATTTATCCAGTAGATGTTAGAATATAATGTTGTGGTGATCAGTGTCCGCGTACAACCGGAGTGGTGTGGAGAAGGCGACTGAAGCGGGCTGCTGAGCAGACTGAGCGGCTGAGAAGCGTGGGCAGTAGGGTGACGCGCCACCGCCCGCCCGTGACCTTACGACTTAAGAACTGAAGTTAACCATCGAAACACAAGCCTTCTTTTAAGTACAGTCTGTAGATTCCTGAAGAGAATCGTACATTTAAAATAAGAAAACTCTTTTTGAAATCGTTTCATAATATCTGTAATTATATTTTATTTTATTTTATATTTTATTAAGAAACTTGAAAAATAACAGAAGTGTACCAACAAATACCTAAACGAAATTATAAGTTGAAAGTTAATTTTTCTTTTCAATTTAGTTTTGCTTTGATTATAAATATAGCAACCAAAGGTGAGTGTAAAAACTCTAACAAATCTGCGCCTTGTGATTAAAAGCCAAACAGGTCCCATAATATAAGAAACGACAGTTTTGATTATGACCACCACTATAATTACCTATGTCATAAGTATATTTATTTAGGTAGGTACGTATTCCAGTAATTTTTCATGAAAAGCTAACCTTCTAAACCAAAAACTGAGACCATAATTATAGTTACGTTTTATACATAGGGCATAGAACTCGTATCGAGTATAGATTCTGCAATTCCTACATAACTTCCTACTTACATAGACTAACATACTTAAGCCATGAACGGTGATCGTGACATTGATACTTGAACATCGCAGGGGATTATTGGCACCCAAGTAATACGGCGTAGCGATAATTGGACATTATTTATGTTCTGCCTACCGCTTTTATTAGCACATTTATTTTGGATATCCATTAGGCTCATTAGAACTTTTAGAAGATGCCATTGTATTTAACCTTCACATGAGAAGACCACTTGCATTGAAAAAGTAGTGTTTGAGCGAATTTTAAAAATCTCTTGAATTTAGTAAAACATACATTTGGAGTTTTTGGAAAACTATTCATACTTATTATTTGTCGTAGAATGTACTTAGAGTTTTTAAGTTGAGATCGATAATCGATTAAGTATCTTCTATGCTCCACCATTCTATGCATGCTCCACCACATTGCTATCAGGTACGACATGTTTGCTTTTACGCAATACTTAATAAAAAGGTTTTTGTAAGGACTATGAAAACGTCCTAGATAAATCTGTTACTTACTCCTAAGAGAGGATCGTTACTCGCGATACGCTTGTCGCTCGTCCCGTGACGGTCACGGGCGGCCGAGGCGGACTAGGTGGATAATCCCGAGGGTGGTCCGCCCCCGCCGACCTTCCATCCAAGGCTACGCTCAAGTTCAATACCGGACAGAATTATGTGCCCAGTCCCGTGCGGATGTTTTGCTGCGTAGATGTACCTACATTTATGGCCAGATGTAAAATGAAATGCGAGCGTAGGTAGATGTGAATTTATGGCCAGACGCGAAATCTAATGCGACTAATACGATACAATATACTAGCTACTATAAAAGTACCTACTCGATAAGTTCTTCGTTGAACTATGCTCCAGGTTTGAGATGTGTGGTGGAACAAAATGCTTTGTAACTAGAAGTGAAAAACATCAAGGTGGCTTAGACAAGACATTTTATATTTGGTCCTTTTATATCTAGGTGTCGATTTTTGAAGTTATACTTCTTTAGGCGCGTTATGAAAAAATGATGAGAGTGAAATTTTAAGATGCGCGCGCACCTGTCACACAAAATTAACAGTATGAAGTTAGGCGCGTTATGAAAAAATGATGAGAGTGAAACTTTAAGATGCGCGCGCACCTGTGACACAAAATTAACAGTATGAAGTTAGGCGCGTTATGAAAAAATTATGAGAGTGAAATTTTAAGATGCGCGCGCACCTTTGACACAAAATTAACAGTATGAAGCCGTCTGCTTAACCGCTCATTAAGTCTCGAAAAAAAAGCTACCAACAAAATAGGAATTGAACCTCGATATTAGTCGCGCATGTTGGTACGATTGAATAAATAATAAATATTTATAAAAATAACTAAATAAATTTAATGAAAACTTTTTGATAAAAATGAAAAGTGAATATTAAATTAAGAAATCAATAAAAATATTTAAAAAAAGACCAACCTTAAATTCGATTTTTAAATTTATTATTAAATTTATTTTTAAAATATTAAAGAAGTATAACTTCTCACGCGCGTACATAAGTACACGCACCCATTTTTTTTCGATATTTTTCGATCGATATTTACAATATATGGGTTGGTTAAGCATAAATCAAAGATAGCGTAAGCGTATTAAACTTATCAGGATCATCACTTTTGGGAGCACTAAATAAGTGTGTTTAACTTATTAACATCATTGGTATCGGAAAATTTCTGGCACAGCTTCAACTTTTCGTTGTTATTTGGGATGAACTTGTAAAACTCGACACCTGGAAATCAGAACAGATTTTTTTATTATTCTCTTGAAATCTTCGGAAGTTGCGTACGTCTGATCATCATTATAGCACAACCTCTCTTCACTCCAATCACAAGTCTTGTCACTGCTAAGTCGTTCCTACTTGGGGATGTTTGCATAAAATTATTTTGGTGTTGAAGGACCATAATTTCTAGACACGGGGTATAATGTTGTCAAGCTTTAAGAGTAAGATCAAGGCCATGTAAATGTGAAAAATACATTTATACCTACTCAAGATACATAAATAAATGGATCCAATGACACATACCTGTAGCATTTATCCGCACAGTAAAACCTTGATCCGGACATAATATCCCACATTTCTGCTCTACTTTATACAGATCCTAAAACAAAGATGTTTGTAAGTAGGTATATATATCTTACTGGATACGCAAAACAGTCAATGCTACCACGATGTTTCAACCAAAGACCATGTTATCACAAATGGTTATAGTAGTACCCAACTTATATGGCTTACCGATGTACCTGCGCAGAAGATGAATTTTCAAAGCGCGGGAAATGCTATTATTGCCCACTATTGGTCGGCAGCCGCCCCGCCATCTTAGCGACCGCCGCGTGGCATGAGTGAGATGGAACTAACAGCTGCAGTGTTTTATGAACCTTATAACAGTGATCTTAGGTTGATTGTAAGTTTTAAGCATTCTTTCGTTAATCTTCGGACCATACTTTATTTTCTGCGCGAACGAAGATTCACGACGCGCCATATAAGTTGGGTACTACTGTACCTTCGATTTGCCTAACAAGATATGATAGCACGGCAGTGCGGTGGTAGCCTAGTGGGCGAACTTTCGTCTGCCAAAACGGAGGTGGTTAGTTCAAATCCCAGTGCGCGGGCACGTACCTACCAATGTACCGTGTTTCTTGTTAAACATATGTACATACGTAATTATCACTCGTTTTCGGTGAAAGAAAACATCGTCAGGAAACCAACATGCCCGAGAATTGTTTGGAGGCATGTTATTCACCAATATGACTAGGCCCCCGTGGTAGATTATGGCTTAACACTCCTCGCGAAATGAGGGGAGGCCTGTGCCCAGCATTGGGACAGTTACAGGTGAATTATTATAGCTAGGCAGAACGTACTTGGATGTCGTAAACAAGGGCCGGTATTCCCATTTGTTTGAAGGTAAAAGTGGCGGAAACAGAAACATTAACTCGGTTGACGAACGCGATTGCGAAAGAACCATCGTACAGTTCTCGAGTCCACAGCTCTTGCTGCGCCATCTGGGGAGAGACAGCATACAATTAAGCTAGTACTAATACTCAAATACTCTCAAATACTCAAATAACCATTTATATGTAAACTACTTTACACGTCAAATAGGTACAAAGGTATAATAAAATGTCAAAGTTATTAATGATAACATGAGTAATTCCTTTAATTTAATGTTAATTCCTTTTTGACCTAATGTCTTCATTAGGAGTAAAAATAATGATTGATTACTATTATATTTATATACTACTAGTTGTGCCCGCGACTTCGTCCGCGTGGAATAGTGACTTTGACCTTATAAATCTTCTCTGGATTTCCACAAATAATTCAAGACAAAATTAACCAAATCGCTCCAGCCGTTCTCGAGTTTTAGCGAGACTAACGAACAGCAATTGATTTTTATATATAAGAGATTTATATATATTTATATACTATTGGGTATTATTTTAATTAAATGACAGAAAAACCTCACCCCTTTCTCGTTCTTCACCTGCCACGTCCTCAGGCCCTGTTTGCCCATCCTGTCCTGGTTGACAGCTATGATCTCGCTGTTCAGCAAGATGTCCTTGGACTGCCGGTCGATGCTGGCCAGGTCGACGCTCATGATGAGCGGCGCAGCCATCACCGCCCACACCGCCATCTGCATCCTGGCCTGGTCTATGCTCAACCCTTTGTTCCCCACCAGCAGCTGTACCAAAAGTTGAAAACAACCATAAGGAGTCACCGTCACTTTACATTGATAGATAACTCTGTATTGACACCAAAATCTATCTATAGAATTTGGTGTCAATACAGAGTTATCGGACACACAGAACAGGACACAGAACGGACAAACTCAATAAAAGGTATGTACAATGGATGGTATTATCGCATAAAGCGATCTTTACCAGACAACTTTTGCATTGACAAGATAGACAGCAGGGGTTGGGTCGGTTGACATTAGTGTCAAATAATGAATACAAACATGCTATATTATGCGTTAATTATACAAAAAAATGTGCTTACAAAATCAGGGTCGTTCCACCTCCCAGGCCCCGCGTAGGGCGCGAACCTCGCCTGGTTGTCCCCGAACCAGTCCATGGTGAACAGCAGGTTGTAATAAGTGTCAGCGATGTCGTAATAATTCCGCCACATGTTGCAGTACTTGGATATTAGCGAATAGTTGGACTAAAGAGACAATAAGAAACAGAATTAACAAACATTCCTAAGCTAGCAATGCACGAAGATAACAGTCCCTAGCAGTGCTGCGCTCAGGGACCAAAATCGGCTAAAGCTTAACATATTCCATCTTCCTAGTAGCACATGGGAGTTTAAGGTCCGTATTAATAAATGAACCTCAATAGCGCTACCAAGTGCGCTACCAGCTAATCCACACTCAAAATGTAATCTGCATCTTGAGATCGTTGCTATTTAATAAATGGATATTGAGATGTAGCACTGGCTACTAGATACTGTCTTGTATGTGTCAATTGTGTCATAATCGGATAGTACTTAACCGCTGAGTGTCATTAATTTGCCAGAGATCATGTAAGTTTCTGTTCCTAATCTACAACTTAAGATGTATTTATTAAATAGAACGAAAGAGCAAGTGCACACTGAAGATAGCTCTCAGAGCTAAGTTTGATTTATTAATACGGACCTAAGACACGTTCAGGGAATATTGTTGTTTATCTGTTGCTGACTGTAGACACGCTTTATAAACGAAAGTAAATCTCGTAGTTTACTTACGTCTATTGAGTTGACCTCTTCGTAAGCTGGCCAACTGCAAGAGTACAAAATAGGCCGACCGGTAGCGTTCAACTTATCGCCAAATTCAGGATATCCTGAAATACAGAACATGCCGGTTCAGCAGGTTCCAAAGGTACATATATTGCGCAATATTTGTATGATGCTCATATAACTAAAACAGTGAACTGTGAAAGTGGAGGTGAAATTGAGCGATAGGAAAGAACGCAAAGCCTGACATCCACCAGCGAAAAAAACCACTCATTTAGCTGCTAGAGAACACAATTCACACATAATCAAATATAAGTGGAAAAAACGCCGCAAATATTTGAGATAGCGTGTATACAAAGACACAAAGTAATCTAAGCTTTCAGTTTTAATAGATAATAAAAACCACTCTGAAAATGTCCTCTTACCATCAATTCTCTGATGGTAGGTAGAGCCGCACGCATCGATTTTTAGATAGTCAACATCCCACTCCAAAAAGGTTGCTATATCGAGATCCTCGTAGCCCACTAGGCCAGGGTACCCTGCACAGGTGTTGTTACCGTAGTCTTGGTACATGGCAAACTTTAGACCTTTACTGTGTATCTGGGGATAATGCTCTTTAGATCTATCAACATGGATTAGACAATATACAAGGTGTATCGGCAAGGTGTAGTAATATTGAAATGTGGGTATGTGTACCTGGTGATTAATCATTTGCCAGGGTACTAAAACCTGAAATCGATAATCGATTTTTTCACTCAAATTTACAAAATAACTAAATATTACAACCCTAACATGATACGGATGACGTCACGTTACGCCGGTCACACAACGCTTGCGCGATGCAGGATTTCTTAGAAACGGCCCTGGCGCCATCTAGTAATTTTTGGTGGAACTTTTACCACAACTTTACTTCTACACCTAGTTTTGTTTGAGTAACGCCGCCGGCTAGAGGTGTACAGTCTTACCCAACTTATATGGTGCGTCGTGAATCTTTGTTCGCGCAGAAAATAAAGTATGGTCCGAAGATTAACGAAAGAATGCTTGACACTTACAATCAACCTAAGATCACTATTATAAGGTTCATAATACACTGCAGCTGTTAGTTCCATCTCACTCATGCCACGCGGCGATCGCTAAGATGGCGGGGCGGCTGCCGACCAATAGCCGTCAATAGCATTTCCCGCGCTTTGAAAATTCATCTTCTGCGCAGGTAGAACTGCGATGAGCCACAGCTGCAGTGTATTATGAACCTTATAATAGTGATCTTAGGTTGATTGTAAGTGTTAAGCATTCTTTCGTTAATCTTCGGACCATACTTTATTTTCTGCGCGAACGAAGATTCACGACGCACCATATAAGTTGGGTAAGACTGTACATGTTAGCCTATGCCTCAAGTTCACTGACATTGCCCAGCTGATAACTAGGGTTGAACGATGTTTTGCAGTAAACTTTGACGTGTAATCATTCATTACCGTAACTAAGGTAGGTCTGTCGAATTACGCCTAGAGTCAAATTACGCCTATGCCCTAAAACTCCCAGTTACACTATCGATAAAATCAATCTTAATGCGTATGCACTAAGGTTAACAAGCCTTGTGGCGGTCCCGAACCACGGCCGCCGCGCCCTCCACCCCGCTAGCTAGTAATCGACTGACTTTCGCCGTACCTGGTCCCTGGGCTGTTTTTTCTAAGAAAAATCAGGACGTTTGTGGTAAGTTTTTATGGTTTTTGGTAATTTTTTACTCAAATCTTAAAGTTATTCGTCAATATAACTATATTCCTAGCCATAACTGTTTTTTTTTTATGGTAAAATGTGATAGATTTTAGTTTTAATGCAAATTTAGTCGGAATTGCTCTGGATGGTTAATTACGCCTAGGCGGTATTTCACTAAGCTAGGCGTTTTTAACCGTAATACTTATTCTATGCCATCACTAATATATTATCTACCTCTTCTTCTTTCTTCTCTACCTCTTCTATCTCCAGTTGCTCAAGTCACTCCACCACCCTCAATGACTTTAAGTCCGACCCCACAAGATACTCCACCTCGCTCGCAGTTCCTTCATCACTTCCTTCACAGTTAACTCTACCACAAAATAGCTTCCGAAACCAACCCAGATACAAGTTACTTGAAAACTGCAAAGAAGATTGTGGATTACAGCTCATCTAGAGAGGCTTCTGATGGTAAAAGATACTTCTGGCACTGAAGTTATGACTAGATTGATCACAACACAAGACCATATAATATAACCAGCAAACATCACATTCATTTGAATCAGACTGGTGATCATGAAGAGGACATACCGTTGGCTCAGTTACCCGGAAAATGTCATTTTCAACCATTTTTTCCCACGCCGAACTAAGCTATTATTAGAAAAAAACTACGCGGAAAAGCTTTAAATTACAAAGGCTAAAGAACACCTAACCAAAAATGTATTTAATGACACCATGAAACTAAGTGAGGAAACGAAGAAGAAATCTAATGGCATAGAAATTGCCGATGATTAAAAACTATTCAAAAATAAACTAAAAGGGATAAATACAAACAATAAAATGACATAAAAAATAGCTGCCAACAATAAGAAAAAGCGGAAATTAGAGGAGTCAACGGTAAAGAAAATAAAATAGCTAGCTGGTATTGCTACGCTTACTATGAGGATCGAATTCCCGATATGAGACCATTTGTGTGAACTGCTCAAAATGGTACCACGACCACGAGGAATGTATCGGTTTGACTAATGACGTGGAAGAATTCAAATGTCCTGATGGTTGTTAATAGGCGTTAATACCCCTACTGCGTATAAAAACGCCTAGTGTTGATTTTTTTTACATTTTTTTATTTTATTTGGATAGCTATCTAAAGACTATTTGATTAAGTTTTATCTACGTTCCTCTAAGGGAAATAATATAATATTGTTTATTGCCTTAGCAATTAAAGAATTTGGTTACCTAATTTTAAAACTGTGAAACTATGTTAAAAATAATAAAAGAATTGATGATTATGATAGTAAACTTACCACTGATTATGATTCTAACTAATGATAACTCAAATAATGCTCAACTATAAAGTTATTATGAGTAAATAACCATAGGCGGAATTAAACCCCAGTAGCTTAATTCTGCCAAAACCAATGTGTTTGAATATTATTGTTTTTTCGTTGCTTTCTATAAAGAGCAGTATTATTTGTGATTTATTTGATTCATTATTAAAGTACCTCTCAAAACAAATACTATTTTAATTTTCCTCACTAGTAATATTGGAGAAATTCAGCTTTAACCTTAAGTAGGCGTAATTCGACAGACCTACCTTACTTACAGATTTATAGTACCTCCAGACTACTTCGAAATATGTATGTGTATGCGTAGTTTCAGTATTACTACACCTTGCTGTTACACCTTGTATAGGTACTTATTTCAAGCAAGAAGCGTCTTACCATCACATTTTCGGCAACAACCAAAGACTACATGTGAAAGTCACTTCTTTTTTCACAGAAGTAGGTATTTATTGACAGCAAATTATTTCGAAAACAAATAATGTCCTAGCAGAATCTACATACGTAATCAGAGAGCGCCTTCATTCCGCTAGGGAACCGACGTTTATCGGGCACCATGCGGCCGTCTGGACTTCGACGCTTCTCCATCCAGCAGTCATCGATGCCGAGGTACTGGTAACCTGCTGCCAGATAGCCCTCGCTTACCATGAAGTCTGCCATGCGCTTTATAAGCTTCTCACTAAATAATAAAAAGGTGTCAATCCTTAGAATATCCTAAATAAGTAGTCGAGTTGGTTCTAGATCTTATTGAAACAATTAATTAAGAAGAATATGTAGGAAGGTAACTTTTTTTTATTTGTAAGGTTTTAGAATTAACTTTGAAATTACCTCAACCGCAAGATAAAATGGTACAGTATTACCCAACTGATATGGCTTACCGATGTACCTGCGCAGAAGATAAATTTTCAAAGTGCGGGAAATGCTATTGACCGCTATTGGTCGGCAGCCGCCGCCATCTTAGTGAGCTTAGAGTGAGATGGAACTAACAGCTGCAGTGTATTATGAACCTTATAATAGTGATCTTAGGTTGATTGTAAGTTTTAAGCATTCTTTCGTTAATCTTCGGACCATACTTTCTTTTCTGCGCGAACGAAGATTCACGACGCGCCTTATAAGTTGACTATACAATCGAAGAGAAAAATGTTAGACTTTTTAGCTACGCACCTTATACATTCATCAGGGTGTTTGTCACAGTTGATGGTACAACCGTATCGAAGCCAGGTGAGCCAGCCCATGGGGGGTGTGAGGGCTAGTCCGTTGTCCAACCCCAACACCGTGGATTTGAAGTTGGCACAGCTCAGAATAAAGCAGAACACTAAGAAATACATTATTTAATTTCAACTGAAAGGCCATGAATTGCAGCTGCTATGCAATAGTGGAGCCTTCCAGCTACTGCCGTGTTTTATACTCTTTGATATAACTTATTCAGCAGCTGTATTTGAGGTCATTTTATATGTAGGGCGAGCAGATAACATTTCTTTAACTACGTTAATTGCACAAATAAAATAAAACGAATTAGCTAATAATGCGGGTACTATCTTATGTAGTATAGTGTGTTAAAAAAAAATTTGGTGAAATTTGAATTTTGTAACTGTTGCAATACGTTAGTAGTTTGAATTAATAAAACGATTGTAACAAGGACAATTTTTTTTCATTTACTCGCGTAGTAGGTTAGTAATCTGAAATTAGCTGTACTTATATTTTTATTTTCCATAAAGTGACAACGTTTGTTTCGATATGTGGTGCCAATTATTGTGTGCACTGTTTTTGGCTGAAAGTGCTCATATTAGTAGTTTTTATTTGTATGTTCTCAATTACAATAACCACTTGTTGGCGATTGGTTCAACAAACCAGACGCTGCATCTATTTCGTTGCCAGTTTTGGAAGCTAATTAAATGTATTTATCGGTTAGCGTTTGTCCACGCTATCTGGTATTGTGCCGATCTAGTCGACAGTGGAAAACATCCTAAGTCTGGAATGAAAATAATGCTGGCTGCTGGCTGAACTTCACTTAATTCGTAACGGGGGTGGTGACATTTTTTAAAGGTGGTAGTTACCCATGTCGATACTACTCGTATGTTAGCGACGCGCTCATTTATTCAGGTAGATTTAAGTTGTAGTTTTTTAATTAATATTTGCGTTGAGGGTAAGAACAAAAAAAAGTCTGTCGGCTCGACAAACGCGAGCGGGTGCGCTGCCACGCACTGCGCTATATATTTGTCAGTTTACTCATAAAACGATGTAATTTCGGTCTAATTGTGCTCAATATACGTTACTAAAAGTGTTGTGCTGTGTTTTGTGTTGAGATCCTGACCCTAAAAGACTCCCACGTACTACAAAGAGTCCTTCGAACCGGATCATGTTCAACACGCCACCGGCGAAAAAGATGGATTCCGTTGAAAGTGCGTCACGCGTCGCGCGTACGCAAAATCTCGAAAAGATGGCACTAAAAGTGCTAAATGTACGCGACACTGACGCACCCAGCACAGCTCCGATGTTCAAAACGCCAAAAGCTTCCACCGTGAAAAGTGAATCTAAAGCCACCACCGCCTCGTCGCTAAAGGCACGCCGGGAGCGGCTGATTCTGGAAGCAACGAAAAAAAAGGCCGAAATACAAATGACTTTGATCGACCAAGCGTTAAAGGCGGACTTGGCCGACCTTGAAGATGAAGATTTATACAGTCCACCAGAAGATCGTAACGAAAACGTGGAGCAGTGGCTCGAACGAAGTCGCCACGAAACGCAACTTGTCCCCGACCCTGGTATTTATAAGGACGAGCTGCGACCGGCAATGGGCCAGGCGACACCATATGCCACTCCGGCGGCACCAGCGGCACCACACGGTACTTCCACCTCGCCGCAGCCGCCGCCACCTGTAACGTCACACCCACCGAAGGGGGCACAGCCTCCGACTCCAATGCAGCCACACGCCACTATCACGGAAACTGTTCAGATGATAGCTGGCGCGCTAAAGGACCTGGCTGCTAGCAGTGCACCGAACAATAATAACCTTTTGAGTCGTATGTGCACACCGAAGGATTTACCTGAGTTCTCTGGAGACCCACTAGAATGGTTGCAATTTAAACAGGCATACAATGAGTCCACAGAAGTGTGCAGGTTCAGCCCCAAGGAGAACTTATGGAGACTGAGGAAGTGTCTCCGCGGCGCTGCCAAGGAAGCCGTGTCAGCGTTGTTTATATCTGCGAGTTCACCGTGCAAAGTAATATCGACTTTGGAGCTACGATTCGGCAACCCGGAGTACATAATATCCAGGATCATCCAGGATATCAAGAAGTTGCAGCCGATGTCTCAGGATTATCACAAGGAAGTTGTGCCATTTTCTGTGAAAGTTCAGAACCTGATGGAGGCAGTGCGAGCGGTCGGACATGAGGAGTACTTGCAAGGTATGAGCATTGTGTCGATCATATTGTCAAAATTTCCCACAATATTAGTGTCTAAATGGTCTGACTATAGTTATCCTCTCATTACTGATAACAAAAAGCCGCGAATAGAAATTTTATCAGATTTTCTACATGAGGAAGCCCTGAAGATATCCGCTACGGCTAATATTTATTTTACGAACCCTCGCACTGACCAGAATAAATATAAATACAACGATAGTACCAACCGAACGCACACTATTTTGTTACAAAGCGATGATGATGATAAGTGCCGTTTTTGCCGCATCTCTAAACATAAACTGACCGACTGCAGACAGTTCAAAAAGGCATTACATAAAACTAGATGGCAACACGCTAAACGTAACGGGATCTGCTACAAATGCCTACTCTCACGCCACGCGTGTGACTCATGCCCCGCACCGGCCTGCGATAAGGAAGGCTGCGAGAAACCCCATCACAAATTGTTACACCGCGACTTCAATAAACCGACGGACAACTCCCCGACGCCCGCACCGCTCCAGGATCAGCTGATGTCGAAGTCGACGAACCCGACGACGCCACCTGTGAACAGTAAACAAACGGTTACTCATATTAATGATAAAACGAGTGAATCTGCAGTGTTACTAAAGATCGTACCTGTTCGTATACATACCCATAGCGGCACAGTCAATACGCACGCATTACTCGACGACGGGTCGACGGTGTCATTATTGAGCGCGGGGTTGGCGAGACGGGCGGGGGTGAGCGGTCGACTCGAGACGATGCGCGTACGCGGCGCCTGGGCTGATAAGGAACTAGTTTGTGAATCTGTTGTCGCTAACGTGAACATTTCCGGTATGAACAATAAAGTGCATAATATAAGATTACGTTGTGTTGATAAATTGGATCTGCCGGTGCAGTCCTGTTCAATAGTAAATTGTAATAATTACGAAAACTTACTTGGTATAAAAGACAGCTTATGTACAAAAGATGTAAAACCTGAAATGCTTATTGGTCAGGATAATTTTCATTTATTGTTACCGCTAGAGGTTAGATTAGGTAACAATAGTGAGCCGTCCGCTACATTAACTCCCCTAGGCTGGTGTGTTCATGGTTGTTTGTCACGAGCGGCGCGGAGTGCCGGCGTGCGTACCACGGCCGCCGCGTCCGCTGCCGACGCGGGTGGCGCGCACGCGACCATGCTCGTAAGCGCGAGCAGCGTGCCGTCCGTCTGCGACGAGGAGGCTCGCCTGCTGCGGGAGCTGCACGATGAGGTAGGCCGGTCCTTCGCTTGTGAGTCCATAGGGGTGAGTAAACCTCGAGTAAATATTAATGACTCATGTGCCGTCGCGCAATTGGAACAGTCCGCCGAGCTAGTCGACGGGCGCTGGCACGTGGGTCTGCCGTGGAAGCGTGAAGCCGGTGTCATGCCTGACTCCTACTCCAATGCCTTGTCTCGTCTAAAAGGAATAGAGAGGAAAATGAACAAAGACGTCGAATTCGCAGGCAGGTACAGGGAACGCATTGAACATTTGTTACAAAATGATTATGCAAAGAAAATCACAGCTGTCTCCCCCGCTATAAGGACTTGGTATCTCCCACATTTTGGGGTGGACAACCCTAACAAAAAGAAGTTAAGATTGGTTTTCGATGCCGCGGACGAAGTGAACGGAAAAGGTCTCAATAGTTACTTACACTCGGGACCGGACTTGCTGCCATCGCTATTTGGAATAATGCTGCGGTTTAGGGAAAATATAGTAGCAGTCACAGGTGACATCAAGGACATGTTTTTGAGGGTAAAAATCCGTGCCGAGGACCAGCATGCTTTTAGGTTCCTCTGGCGGAGCAACCCTGCCGAACCCGTTGACACTTACGTCATGACTTCGTTAATATTCGGAGCTTGCTGTTCTCCGTTCGTGGCGCAGTTTGTAAAAAACATAAATGCAAAGCGATATGAAACGTCGTTGCCAGCCGCAGTAGATGCTATATATAAGTCGCACTATGTTGACGACTACATAGATAGTCTACCCGATGAGGCGACAGCTATCGAGATGGTGAAGAATGTATCACATATCCACAAGAGTGGTGGGTTTGAAATACGTAACTGGACGAGTAATAGTGTCGCTGTTTTAGATAGCGTGCCGAAGGAAAGTTTAGGTGCCACCGCGGTCAAGTTTAAGGCTGAGCAGCAATACCAAGGTGAGCGCACCCTAGGCCTCATCTGGTATCCAGCAGAAGATCAGCTAGGCTTCGACACTTCCCTGAAACGGATACCTGAAATAATTATTCAAGGTGAGGAGAAACTCACAAAGAGGACGATGTTACGCGTAGTTATGTCTATTTTTGATATACTCGGGTTTTTATCACCATTTACTATTCAGGGTAAGATTATGTTACAAGACACTTGGCGTTTAAACGTCGGGTGGGATGACGTAATACCTGAGTGTGTCTTTCAAAAATGGTGCAAATGGATCGACATATTGAAAGAATTAAACCGTGTGCGCATTTCCAGATGTTATCTCGCTGTCACTGATAAGGCGTGCGGGAGCGCGATGACACGAATACGACCTGACGTAGCCCCCGCTACAGCCTGTGTGCTACGTTCCGAGGCGTGCGCTAGAAGAAGCGGCTACGCGACCAGCTCACCGCCGTCATCGCCTACATGTGCTACGACGGGACGCGGTACTCCGAGCGCAAGTACACTCAATAATTACAATGACTTGCAGTTGCATACGTTTTGCGATGCATCTAGTAAAGCGATGTGCAGTGTAGCCTACTGGCGCTGGAACGAGACCGGACGTACACGCGTCGCATTTATTGCGAGTAAATGCCGCGTTGTTCCAGTTCGACCTTTGACCGTTCCCCGCGCGGAATTGCAAGCTGCAGTTATGAGTGCCCGTCTAGCAGATACTATTCTGAAGGAACATCGAATGAAACCTGAGCGGAGATATTTCTGGAGCGATTCCACTACGGTTTTACAGTGGATTAGAAATAACACACGCACGTATAAAACCTTCGAAGCTAATCGATTAGGGGAAATCGATGAACTTACGCGCGTCGCTGAATGGAGATATGTACCTACAAAATTGAATATTGCCGATCTGGGAACCCGTGAAGTGTTCGACCGATCGTTGTTTGAAGGTGAATGGTTTACAGGCCCTAATTATTTGTTCGAGGATGAATCGTCGTGGCCCACGGACGTGGTGAGCGCCGCCTCCGCCGGACGCGAGGCGGGCGCGCAGTGTGTGACTGCGCTCCGCCACAGCGCTGCTACCTTACCTGTCCCGGACCCGCTCCGCTTCTCCTGCTGGCTCCGCCTGCTGCGCGCCACCGCCGTTATGCTGACATTCATCGACAGGTGCAAAGGACACACCTCTGAAGTAGACTGTGAGGTGATGGCCCGCGCTGAAGTTCTGCTTCTCCGGAAGGCGCAGGCAGATTCCTTTCCCGATGAGATATCTGCAATCAGAAATGGTAAATTAATATCACGAGAAAGCAAGTTACTTACCTTGTCACCGTACTTCGATGAGGACGGCTTACTGAAACTCGGCGGACGCATCGATGCTGCGACGGACGTAGACCTGGAAATAAAAAGACCGGTTATTTTAGATGGAAAGCATCCGATAACGCGACTCCTCATTAGATACTCACACGTCAGAGCCGCACATGGAAATCAGGAACTAGTGGTGAACAACCTGAAACAGAAATATTGGGTTATCAGACTAAGGCCAACGGTGAAACAGGTAGTTTCGAGCTGTATGTTTTGTCGCATCCGAAAATGTAAGCCCGAAGCGCCTAGAATGGGCGACTTACCTCATGCTCGAGTGGCTCACCATCAACGGCCGTTCACTTTCTGTGGGCTGGATCTGTTTGGTCCCATGGAAGTGACAGTGGGAAGAACGCGTCAGAAGAGGTACGGTGTGCTGTTTACCTGCCTCACAGTAAGATCCATTCATGTTGAAATTGTGTCTTCGCTTACGACGGATTCCCTCATCATGGCGTTGCGTCGTATGGCAGCACGAAGATCATGGCCAAGATATTTATATTCAGATAATGGTACCAACCTGCGCGGAGCCGATAAGGAGTTGAAGATAGCCGCACAGGGACTTGATATGGACGCCCTGAAAGCTGTTGGTGGAAACAACAATATGAAATGGTGTTTTATACCTCCGACGAGCCCCCACTGGGGTGGGGCGTGGGAAAGGTTAATTCGAAGTGTTAAAACGGCGCTCCGAGTGGTACTTAAAGAAAGAGCACCACGAGATGAAGTGCTAAGCACCTTCATGGCTGAAGTTGAAAACATGGTAAATAGTCGACCGCTGACGCACGTGTCAGTCGAACCCAGAACCTTTGAAACTTTGACGCCTAATCATTTCCTTCTTGGTGGGTCGGCAAACTTGCCCCAAATAGGATCATTTGACGACTCGGATATGTTTCTGCGTAAGCAGTGGCGTAAGGCACAGCAGTTAGCGGACATGTACTGGCGAAGGTGGATTAAGGAGGTTCTTCCGGACCTGCTTCCAAGGCGGAAGTGGACTGATGAGACAAAGCCACTACAGGTGGGTGATTTAGTCCTAGTAGTTGACCCGGGGAACCCACGAAACACCTGGCCACGAGGTGTCATTCGTCAGACTCACGCAGGTAAAGACGGACGAGTACGTCTGGTTGAAGTGAAAACGGCAACAGGCGTGTGGAAGCGGCCGGCAGCACGCGTCGCTCGAATTTCCGTAGAATAGTGCCCTAGCACTAGGGTGGGGAATGTTAGCGACGCGCTCATTTATTCAGGTAGATTTAAGTTGTAGTTTTTTAATTAATATTTGCGTTGAGGGTAAGAACAAAAAAAAGTCTGTCGGCTCGACAAACGCGAGCGGGTGCGCTGCCACGCACTGCGCTATATATTTGTCAGTTTACTCATAAAACGATGTAATTTCGGTCTAATTGTGCTCAATATACGTTACTAAAAGTGTTGTGCTGTGTTTTGTGTTGAGATCCTGACCCTAAAAGACTCCCACGTACTACATCGTAGTTCCCTACCACCATTGGACCAGGCATTGGACGATTTTTGCGAAAGCAAAGCTTTCAAACATTAAAAGAACATTAATTAGCTCCCGTTGAAGAACGGCACGTAATGTTTTTTGTTTGGTTGATTTAACCCTACCAACAGTGGCATTCATCACCCTACCAAGAGTGGCATCCGATCACTCAACTGAAACATTATCGATCCAAATCTTAAACATAGTGTCGGCTACGGCAAGGGGCTATAAAACCGCTACATTATTTTCAAATATTTTAGTAGAGCCACAAACACCTATGTACCAACTTAATATTTTAGCAGGCATTAACTCTCTGAACTAAGCAGCTGATCGTAACTCATCACCCCATTCGACCACCAGTCTAAAAACGTGACAGAAACGTGGATTCAGTGACCGCTACAAAAATGTGATTGCAAAAGTGAGCAATAAAAATTAACCTTCTTAAGTATTGCTAAAATGTTGGACATCTAAATACTGGAAGAGACAACTTTTTTATGGATTTACGAAAATACCTAAGAATTTTTTTTAGAGATTCCACACGGGTGAGATCTATACAAGGATATATTGATACTCTGGTTATAATGTAGTTCCAATGCCTTGAATTTTTAAACCCAGCCTCACGAGTACGTTTTAATTATACCAGCAAAGATCCCTATAAATCTCTAAAGAGCTTAGTATAGCAGCGTCGATTCCAATTACCGAATTCAACCTCTTTTTAACCATATGTATCTACATCACTTCTCATTGTGTGAATATAATAATGATGTACCGTTATGTGACATTACATTTTAAATGTGTAAGGTTATGTGTAGTCACCCTGTATCACCTTAACAAGGTGCCTCCTAAACTTAACGTCTAACCTCAATTATTCTTCTGGAGTTCTCAGTGACTACTACGGAAACTAATACGAATTCACTTCCAGTAACTAATTGTCCATGTCGTCCGGCACGATGAAGCCATGCCTCATTGTTTCACGTGAAGCCGCCTCCGACGCCTCGTGCGTCCTGTATACCTTCAACTTAAACCTCATTTCTGTCGCACGTGCTCAGGCGGCCTGCGAGGGGCGGGGGTGTCTTTACTTTTTCGTAGCGCGGTATTTCATCATGCTAATTCAGAAATGATTTCAGCCGTTAGCTTAGATCTAATACTTGTTCATCAAATACAAATGTTTCCGTAGTAACCTACGAGTAAGTATTCTTAAATTAGTGTATAGATAGATCTCAATTGAATTATAATATTACGGTTGGTATTATTAGTTTTATTAATTCCATGTACAAAAATGCTGTACTTGTATTCAAACGTCTTTTAATTATTATGACCTTAACAATATACAAACGGACACTTTATTACATTTCTTTTTCTATTTATTAAGATTAATATAAAAATCTTGGTCTAAAAACATAACATACGTTGTATAAAGTGCTTCAAAAATTATTGTTATGCCAGATCCCGATATTATGTCCAACTGTTTATATTTACGTAGGTATAATTTTCTATGTCTCAATTTTATAGGCGCAGCGTAGCCAAGTCATGTAAGTAGAAGTTGCATTGTAGACATAACGGCGTAGCGGTCTACAGGACCGTCGTAGCGGATTTACTTTGACCACAATCGATGCAATTGGATATTTTTTTGTAAGTTTCGCATTTATGCACTATCTCACCAGATGTTCAGTGACGATATCGTCTTCATTTCTCCGCAAATAATTCAAGGTACAGTCTATAGCCACAAGCTTGACGTCATCGTGGTGAATGCGTTATCCTCACTTTCTCTTACCCTCGCCTCTCTCACAGGCTTCGCAAACCTTGCAGGGTTCGAACACGTAAGGGTTACATACTTTATCAGGGTGGACGTAGTATTCGTCTCCGAGGGCGTAACACTTGCCCAGGTTTAGCATGTCTTCCATATCACACCTGAGTAGAAAACAATTGAAGGTGAGGTCGGTTGGCGAAGACTAAAATTGAGGTTCCACAGTAACTTTTTTTTCTGTAGGTATAAATTAGCCTTATATTAGGATTTCTCCTGTATCGGGGGTACCACATACAGGCATATAATTTCACATACACATTACACCTAGACCAGAAATAAATATTTGTTAATCGTACAAATAAAACTATAATTTTTACATAAGTATTTGTATTTGTTTCTATTTTGTTCCAGACAGGCTTATGTTTGATCGTCATTAGGTTAGTGTACCAAGCAAGCATTTTAGCAACTCCCAAAAAGGGCACACTTTAAATATGAGCCTGTGTAAATAAAATAATAATAAAAAAAAACTCATTAACTGGAAAAGGAGTTTTATGCCTCTTTTCAGGCTTCCATTTCAGGGTGATTTGGTCCTATAATTCGTAACTACCCAGAGTTGCGCATTAATATTTGGCCTTGAGATATATTATTATGACGCGGCTGCTGTCGCAGGGCTGTGAAGCCGACAATTGTGCTGTAGCTACTCACTTGGCATTTTCCAGCAGTAGTTTCTCCGATTCGTTGATGACGGGCACCGCGTACTCCACAATGCCGCCCTCGCCTACCGTCACGGGGGTCGCGCAGATCTCCATGTTGTAGCACTTCTCCGGGTCTTTCTGTTCCACCAGGGCACTGTCTATGAACGCCGGCTTCTCGAACAGACCTGGGGGAAGAAAGCGAATGAAAACCCTCGTAAAATTGTGTTAATTTCGCCACGTGTTTTAGTTGCGGAGAAAGTTTTGTTTATATTGAACGCGTTACATTAGATGAGTTAAAACAGTATTGAGATGTGCCTAGTTAAATAATTTGTGACCTCTTCAACATAATATCAACTCAATGACAACGCGGAGGTCATGACTTGACGACGAAGACTGCTCCAACTCTTACCTGTCTATAACTATATTACAATCCGACAGAACATAAAACATTGACAACATTTTAACCCTAGATCCATAAATTTGAAAAACAGTACCAAGTCGTCAAACCTTTCATAATATTGAGCACAAATCTAGCAGTGGAGAAGCCGATAGAAAGATGTCCTTGTTCGTTGTTCGACTTCACTTTGCAGATGATGTCGTCGGCCTCCCGCACCAGCCTCGTCAAGCATTCCACCTGTGTCTATAACACAGAGAAGGCAACATCAACTAACGCAGGCCAAAAGCAACATAGCAGCATTGCAGCAGTACCTATACCTACTGTTGGGCATCTCACACTAAGCTATTCCCCCTCAATTTGTCACTAAAACTTAACTAGGACATTGCCAGAATTTCTTGGTAAGATGAACCGCAGCGGTCGTTGCCGCAGATGAAAGGGATGCTGGTTAAAGCTGGACCTCCAGAGGTTTGTGATGTGGTCACCTGCGGGACGTTGGCACCTTTCCCCACGGAGAAGACCGGCACGCGAGTGCAGCGGCCGGTGCCGCAGATGACGGGGATGCTGGACACCTTGGGGTCGGCTCCGGTGATGGAGCAGAACAGCTGGTTGGCGCGCATGGCGTTGATGGCGTTCACGCCAAGCACCCGCCGCTTATCGTACGCTCGCGCCAGTTGGAGAGTCTATAACGTTGCGCGAATATTGGATAGAGGAATTTATAAGTCACCGACTTGGATTACTCTCGAATCTCTTTCTCTCTCTTGGTGTCTTTTCGGTTTTTCTTAGATATTTTCGCAAGGTAATATAAGGGTAGGTTCCAACGTACCCACTAACTTTTGAAGAATATTATGTTATTTAGGCCATTACTAACTATTGCACTGCTACGAGTATAATAATATTCAGCATCGTATTTACATGGGATAGCAGGTCGTATAGCTAAGCCTAAAAATATTCGCTAAACATAGCTATACTGAAATTGAATTTGATTACTTCTAGAGTCAAAATCACCTATTGCCTCGGCCTTACATGTTTGACCAGTGTAAAGTTACAGTCCACAGGCGGAGACTGCACAGCTATGATGGCCTGCGGGCAGAACTGAGCGCAGGCCAGCGTGACTGTGCGCACGAATGGCATGTTATGGAAGAACAGATCCCGGTCCTGGATGTTGCAGGCCGGCGGCATCACGTACGCCCCGCCGCAGATCAACACCACGTCAGAATCCTAAAGGGCAAGTCATCCTCGTTAGTAACTATGTACCTACAACCAGTTGGTCGTTATTGGCTAAGTGAGTGAATCCTTTTTTTATACTCTTACTAGATATATACAACATGTTATACGTAGTCCGCTTTGTCACCGCTTGTGCGGGCGGTGGCGTCCAGGGAGACTGACAGATTGTTGAGAAATTCAGCCTATATCGTCTTCAGGAATTAAATCCTTACGTATAAAGCTGGCTTGAGGAACATCCTCCCCTGGTAGGCTTCCACCTGGGTGCTGGTATCGATGTGCGCGATATCGTTGGCCACACCCAGCACAAACCGCTCCGGGATGTCGTCATACATCGCCAGGGTCTTCACCACGTTCTGTTGTTTCAAGAATAGGCACACAATGCGGCCCACGTCGCTGCCCGCTCCGCAGACACACACCTTGAGAAATATTACTCACACCTAGAGATTTCTTACAACACAAAAAAATGCACCCTTACGATTCGATTTATACGCTATTATTTACATTACATTACACCTGCAAAGTATGATTTATGAGCTTCCTCTAGTGGTGTTTCCGTAATGCTACAATCCTACAATCCTTTGAAAAGGGAAAAATACGGATTGCACCGGACACCTCGTGCCGCATGCCGTATCATACTCGTAAGTGTAGATAAATGTACCTATTACAATTGTATCATAGAGGAAATAAATACTACAAAGTGTATGCCACCCTATAACCAGAATTTGAAGAAGAAAACAAGTAGGTACATTCTGGAGACCTTGTGGTTGTGCCACTTGATCTGAATACCGCAAACGGATATCAGTTATCAACGCCTGGTACGGTTGAACTGCGTCTAGTAATCCTCGTGGGATTTAGTACAATATAACGATTAAGAATGCAATAAGTTATTACTTGCACAATAATTAGCTTGTGCGAGAGTGACCTATAACATACATAGCTTACGAACTATTTATCAAGATGCAATTACGGCGACTTCTGCTTTATGAGCACGGTGTACTTGCAGGTACGGTTTGACATGATCTAACTACCTATTAGGTATAAACCGAATGTAACTGTCTCTATGTCTATTTGCTTCCTTTTCAACGGCTGAACCGATCTTGCTGAAATTTGGTACGGAGATAGTTTATCTCCAGGAGCAGGACATATCATTATTTTTGACGAACTCTAGTCCTCGTGAACAAGTCATAGGCAATAACTTGTCTCTTATAAGTGTTAAATGGTTGGTCCGGATACCTACTAGCACAGGTAGATCAAACAAGAGTGGAAACGGTCTCTCTCTTCCGTGACCAAACCTACCTTCTGCGGTGGAAACCTGGGTACAGGACAGAACCTCTCACAGTCCTTTTCAACCTGTGCCAATGCGTCGGACATAACGAAGTTCTTATATTTCGCCGTTTGCATCATCAGCGACGAAGATTTCGCTAGAACCCCCCGGCACGCTCTGTGAACCATCTTCAAATGGAACATTGTTAACTGAATTAGACCAAAAGGTTCTGATATGTATCAGTACTCGACTGGCTGGCTTCTCTACACGAATACATTTAGCTGATCGATTTGGCTTATCTTCTAGATTTTGATGTTAAATTTTATATTTTATTTTCGTATTTCAACAGACATTTTTATAGGTTAATTGCGGTCAAAAACTTCATGCATAGACTAGTATATAATGTGACTTCTTACGTAGTATTTATTTCCTCTATGATGTGTCTGAACCTGTGGTCAAAAATAGTTCCCATATAGTTCCTCATAGGGTCATAACTCATATTATCAGGGTCAAAAAGATAGACAAGTATTCCGCTGTCTGCTGGACATAGGCTAACTAAACCAATATATTCATGGACCTGAAACCTATCAGAGAAATATAGTGTATGATCCATGTAGTATAGTGTATGAGTGTATGATACCACCCAAATATAAACGGGTGATTAAGCCTTAGAGGGTTACATTAAAAATGAAACAAAGTCATAGAACAGACATCAAATTTAATAGATATAAGTTTCACCTATATTTATTAACATTCATATTGATTATTACATCATATTGTCTACCCTTAATACAGGCATACTTGCTCATGTTAGATACAACACGGAGGAATAAAATGACTAGAACTATTTGAGAGGGAAAGCCGCCCTGGATATATCGCAACATCGGCCCATCGATATCAAATAAGTACCAACATTGGACATTTAACATCAACTCGAATAAAATCTGTGATGATTTAAAGATTATGATTCGCATCATTTACAAACAAAAATGTTGATTAACAATTTGAAAGTTGGGGCTTAGCAACACAACTTATTTTTTTACAAATTAATATAAAATATTAGGTCTATAAATAATTTAAAACAATTTTTATAACATTGAAATTGTCTTTTTACCAACATTTTAGCTGATGTTTTTTTACATTATATTCTTACGTTACATTTGTATAAGAAATCTTTTCTGGCACATTTAAATACACTTATAAACTTAAAATTAACAGATCTTTGCTAAGATTCAATAGGTGCAACTAAAATGTACATTATGAAAACAATAGAAACTAAGCAACGATTAATTTATGATCACACAATATTATAATCAAAAACAAACTCTAAACATACACATACTTATTAAATGCCCATAATATTCACTATCCAATGACGTTTAAATTTGTGTTAGGCTGAGACACACTCGGACAAAACGACGCGCACGTTTCACGAATCCACCGTTGTTACCAATGTTATATGCGAGTACTTATATCAACAGATGCAAAACTACATAGAACGTTAGGTTTTGTCACAATGTAGCACAGACCTTACATTAACATGTGCGTTACACAATACCAGGCCTGTGTCACTCCGCGTGTAGCGGCGGCCACTGCGCAAGGGCCAATCTAGTAGGCTGCCACAAGCGAAAGAAAACACACGCGTGCGCGCTATATGTTCGACCACGTTCAACTTAATTATTTGATTTGGGTGATTCATTATATAATTGCAAGATGGACACAAAACGAAAATAAGCAAAAAGATACTGTGCAGTATTTTCAGTAATTTAAGTATTTAAGTATCAATTTATGTATATTTCAGTAATTAAGTATCAATTATTATGTTTTGTCCGAAAGAAAAACAATTCCAGATATTTTTACACATACATAACACCTATTATTCTTTTGTCTATATAAGTATAATGAACAAAATGTGTTTTATTTTATTACTTCATTAAATTAAATCTTTGGCAATAATCGTATAGCATATACAATTATGCAGCTAGCTCTTAGACTACATGAACGTACTCGGCGCTGCCTGCTGCGCGTTGCCCGCCACCAGTAGGAGTAAACGCTCGTGCTGTGCGCTTGATGGCATAAGTAGTTTCTCGAAGTAAGCAACCCTAGTCCGCGGCTCTTTCAATACGTATAACCATGTATAACTTATTATGAACCGTAGTTTAGTGAATTAAGGCCCATATTCCTTCAAAAAGAAATTGGTAGGTATGTAAATGAACACGTGCTCGACTGGACCGCGAGCTAAATTAAATCATATTGTTTATCAGATAGAGTCAATATTTCTTTGAAACCCATTGCGAAGTAAAGCTTCTGTACTAGTTTACTAGTTTATTATTCTGTGACAATACACAAAAATAGCCGAAAATTGTGCACAAAATGTTATGCTCGCTTTCAGAGCTCACAATAATCCATTAATACAAATATTTGCGCAAAAATTCCTATTTCTCTCTTTAAAATCACGGTAAAAATAATAATCCTGATCGTGGAGGATCGTAGTAGGTATATACAATTATAATTAACAAAATTCTAATGAATGCTCTACACTATGATATTTATTGTTGTAATGTGGCGTCCGCGTTGTATTTTTAAAGAGAATAGTTAAATTCTATTACGTAATTTGTCAGCCCCTAGACAGCTCCCCTCACAATACGTTACTCGTACTTAAGACACAGGTATTTCGGATTAAGATTCCAACATAATGTTGGAATTTATTTATCACGATTTATTGCTTTCATTGTTTAATTAAGTATTTTGCATCTATCTACCTGTGATTCTCGTCTATTATCCAAGTAGTATTCCAGCCCAGCGATAGAATCCAGCGCTGGAATGCTATTGGAACAATGAAAACCGGCACTGGAATGCACCCATTCCAATCCAGTGACTGCCTTGACGGTCAACTTTTTCATTCCAGGTCCACGGGAATAATTCAGACGGCCATTCCAGTACTGGATTGAATGTTGAACAGTGAACACGCTTGGTTGTTTTTATGGGGGAAAAATATAACTGGCTGGAATGATGTAAACGACATAGGTAATCCAGTACAGCACTGGATTGGGTTGATTCGTTGCATTACTTATCTGGCCTAAATTCACATGGTGTTATTTTTTTAATATTTGTTAACCAATAGAAAATAATTTAACTATGTATTCAGTATAGATACGTCCTATTCTATGCTATCAAATACGCGAATACGCAACGTTACGTGGAGTGCCAGCGTAAGACAATGATAACCGTCTTTTTTCTCCTCTACCATAACTGGTACGGTGTCCTTTTCAAACTTACGAGACGTGGTAAATCTACGAATAAATTGGAGAAATGGCGGCGTGTGCGCAGGTGGCGCCGCGGTTAGATGTTGCAAATGTTGCAATATTTAGTTAGATGTTGCAAATGTTGATTTGTACGATTATAGCGTTTGTATTATAGTACGCGTTCTCGGCACAAGTGATCTGCAGAGGCGATTGCGCTGTGTGCAGTGATTCGCCAAGACAAATTACCAGTTTGTTCGTAACTTACTTGTGTTCGCTACGCAGACCATACTAGAAATAGGACCAAAGAATCGTAGAATACAGAAGAATCGGATGCGGTCTGAAGAACGAAATTAAGAACATTTCTGGCACCGCGAGAAGGTCCATACCAGAAGCCGACTGCAGCTTCGCACACTCGTTAATCCTACTCTCCTTTACTCACAACCCGTCGCGCGCGACGCTTATATAGTAGATCATAAGAAATGTGCCAATCACCTGTTTGCACCCCGCTTGATAACACCATGGTATCTCTAAACTTAGACAGGTTCACAGGCGAGCTCACTTGACTGTCAAGCAAGATGTATTCGATTTTTACAGTGTTAACAATAATTTGTGCCGATCTACCCCCGTGTTGGTACCACGGTAACTACAACTGATTGACTTCTCAGATACATTTTGCTTGAAAACACAAAGACTGCACTTCAAATAATAACTGAGACCACATTACAAGCGGAGTCAATAGTATCTAGCTTAGGATCTAGTCGAATATTTTAAGAGGGTATTAAATAGACCAACTTTCAAAATAAATTGCAAAACTTTACATAGATACTTAGATGGATAATGGATAGGTAAGGTATTACATACCTACATCAAAAATAGGTTATTAAAGGTAAATATTAATAAATAACACCGCAATATATCGTAATAATAAAAAACACTTATAATGGAAGAAATAGTTAAAATAAAGGTTAATGTCAGAGATTTATAAAATAATTTTTTACAACTATAAAATATCTAATAACAATAGCAGAGTATAAAAGTAGCTACAGACAAGCAACAGAAAGAGTTTCACAGAAACGTTATTGCTTTTCACGCAAGGTTAATTCAAAATTATTTATCGAAAGTATATGAAAACAAGTAAGAACCTAATAAAAACAACTACTTGGGTAACCGTTACCACATCAGCGTGCCGAAACTCTCCTGTGGAATGACCCTACCGTAAATAACTGGAAGAATTATGTAAATATTGTTCGAAAATAATGAACATCCAAAATCCATCTCAAAACGATAGCGATAAGAAGCGTCAAAGTAGGAAGGCTCTGACGGAGTTGTTTTATTACAAAATGAGCAAAGACAATCTAAACTTATCAAACTATGATTACATTTTGTAGATGATAGAAAAAGTAGAATTTAAAAATGTCGTTTGAGACAAAATTGTGACAAAAAACTAATATGTTTTTCAAAAAATAGTATGTAAGATAGATGTATACAAGTTTACTTACTAACTACGTATTACATAACAAGACCAGAAGACATTTCGTGAATGTTCACCGTGCTCCACACATTACCGAAGCTGCAGTGGGATCGCACACCTATCACATAGAAACAACTAATCCTTAACCTAATTGGCAGAATCACACAAACTTCGAACACTCATCACACATCACTTGTACATTACAATAAAAGACCACAGCATTATACCACTATATAGACTATATATACGAGCATACAGACTATACGACACACTAGATAATATTACAAGAAATCTTTGCCATTTTAATACTTGTTATGTTTTAACACGCAACCGAAAGCCATAATTACTTAAGGGTACTTAAAAGTATTGGGGCAATTTCGTGGCAAATAGAACTCTATAGCATCTCAATAAAAATATTTTATTCAGTGTCTAGTGTACTAACGTTAGACAAAGAAACTGAATAAAATATGTGCCTACATTTTATTATTTTAATGTGCATAATAATTATAAGGCTCTTCAACGGTATTTAAATAAACAGTGTGTGCGTAGAGATATAAGGAGATATAAGGAGCAAGCGACAGTCAGAAAATGAGTGTCAAGTGGTTTACGCTCCCAAAGGGTTTAGTTTAATTTATCTATTGGAGCTGAATTAAATTGCGCGACCATACTGACCATCTTGCCTGTTCCGTTGCTCCCTAAATCTCCAACCCAACTTCAAGCCTGTAAATTATCAAAACGGAACGCAGACCGGCTGTGGTTCAGAACATGCGACCGAAATCCTACCTTAATACTATTCAGTTAAGAGTTAAGGTACACAAGGCAAGAACAACTCGTGTCACAAACACGTTATACTCTTTGCAGGACGTTAACGCTACCTAGTCTAACTTGGTGTCAACGATAGGATAATAACAATGCCAAAAACGGGTATCCACGAAGAAATACGTTATAGATATGGGACGTTAAGATAGCCTATATACACACACACCTTACTACTATCCGCACATTACCTAGCTTGCATGGCACAACCTACAAGGATGTAATCAAAAGATAGTTGAACAGATGTTCAATTGATGTATTGAATATTAGTATAATTAATTAGCCGGGGAACAAATAAGTGGAAGTAACTGACATACAAAATGTACTGGCGGAAACTTCCTCTTACATTATCTGACGGAATTAAAGCACGCGCCTCTTGACTATAGTGCTACCGTTTGACTCAGTCCTCGCCCGCGGGGTACAGGGGCGTGGGGGTAGGATGTCAAAGGGGGTCGAGGATATTTAATATTCTGTGATGTGCCTGCCGCCCGTACCTCCCGCAGACCCCTTTATTGGCGTTTCACGACTCAGCCAATAGGGTCGTCCTGCCATCCTCGAGATCACACATTTTGGTTGCAATATCTCTTGATATGACTTCCCATGGCATACAGACATTCAATCGAAAGAAAAATGTACATCCATGTTTAGATTCAGATCAGTGACAAGTTAAGAGGTTCCAAATATTATTTACGTTCGACACACTGACGCTGTTTCTATCACTAAAAAAAGTTTTAAGGGGTGTACGTATTACTACCTCCTACAGTATTTTGAATTACATATTTCCAACTTGTGTCCTAAAGCTATAGAAGATTGTGCCAGAACAAACTAATAATTATCCGATCCGAGTCGCTCCTCGTCTCTCAATTCTACAAACACTGCGTTGTAGTGTTACACAGAAGCTCACTGTTTATTTAACTTTACTTTATTAACCTTTCAATTGCCAAAATGTCGCTTGAATCGCACGTAGACTAATTTTAACTATTTACTTTCAATTCTTGTCATTCTCAAGGCTCATTCGAAATCTAACTAAAGTGTTAACGTGATATTCGTCTACACGTCGATACGAATCCGCTCACTGTGCTTATACCTAACGACACTAACATACGTTTTATAATAGCTATATGCTATAGATAGATCAATAAATATAGTAGAAGAAGTTATAGATAAGAGGTTCCCTGTTTTCTTCACTCATTTCGCGTCTCGAAAACGAAATTTTATTAAGACACCGATTTTTTTACATGTGTCATAAAAACGAACGTTTTACAAAACTGTCTCAAGTCAAAACGTCTACTGCTAGATACGTTTTCGAACAGAAGTACCTACATTTACAGAAAAAGATATTAATATGTATAAACTTTAATCTAAAACAGTATTGAAATGGATTCAAGGCAATCATAGGACAGGATTGGAAATATTACCAATGCACTACAATATAACGCACAAGTTAAACTAGCTTATAACGGGTCTAATTCGCGCACAAACTAAAATCAAAATATATAATTTTGATAAACCGTGGTCACGAGAACACTCACTTCTCGTGACCACGGTAGATGTTGGTAACTCAGATATATTTTGATATTAGTTTGTGCG
Source organism: Hylaea fasciaria (assembly GCA_905147375.1). NCBI lineage: Eukaryota > Metazoa > Arthropoda > Insecta > Lepidoptera > Geometridae > Hylaea > Hylaea fasciaria. Next base: position 9,084,572 of record LR990201.1, read on the forward strand.
CGAATGAGACCCCTTTTATGCTAGATGTTTACTGTTCGCGAAAGTTTATGAACTTTTACGCACAATTTATTTTAAATTATTTTTCTACTAATATAGTTATGTTCTACATTACTTGAACTATGTATTTATTATTTGGCATCTACACAAAGTTACTTACCTACAACAAGTTTCGGAACGGTATAAGTGCATAATTAAAGTACTATCCGTTATAGCCAAGTCATAAGTCCTATTATTGCACTGTTTGTTGCCAATGCGCTCATTTTGAATATTTCTATTGATACAGCGATAACAATCAATTGTTAGAAAAATATTGTATTTTTAGTTACGAGTTATTAATTTATTAAGCTCGGATATGATAATTTATTAATTTTTAACAATTTGGTAGTTCATTTAGTCCTAGATATCCCTGTATATCTTATCTTAATCGATGTGAATAGGTTCGCTTCTCATAAAACATATTGTTGGTTATCTCATTGCTCTTGTAAGGGGAAAAGTAAAGCATTCAAAATGAACGCATTTTCATAACTTACACCTATGAGTGGGCACGTTTAGAATATAGTTATTTATTATTGCAATGTTCGATTCAGGACATACGTTTTATTGCTTTATTTCAAGACAAGGCTTGCTACAATGAGGAAACTCTCCTTTGCCGATACCAACTAATACAAGATTTTAATTTTCTAAAACTTGCGCCTACACTACATTTTGATTTTTTTTTAATCGATCAGAAGAACCCAAACCTACCTTTCTACTTTCGTATGTATAAGTAACTAATAAGAAATTAGTAATCGTTAAGTACTTCGAGCCTAAACATAGAAGAAGCACCATAGAAGGGGGTAAACACTATTTACAGCCGTATTTAAAGCCTCATTAAAACAATAACCCGTAACGCTATAAATAATAGAGCATATTTACTGTCCCTACGAAAATACAGCTACACAGTTATGTCCAGATGGCGCCACACGAGCCAAAATCATAGACAGAACCAGGGCGTGGGCGAAAGGACGCGACGCGACGGTGGCGGGACGTGAGCAGTTGTAATGTAGTTGTAATGTAGCACCGGTCGCGCCTCCCCGTCCCGCCTACGCTACTGCGTGTCATGTGACTAGTACATTACAACTGCTCACGCGGAGTTTTGGCGGGAATCCGATATTGAGACGTTGTTGGTTTTGTATTATTAGCTCAAACTTGTGTTTCTTCGAGTGTTAATGTGTAATATTGGTGGAATATTAACCATTAATTGTTCGTTAACGTGCACGTTACTGATTCGTGACTGACGATGTAAATAATTGACTTGACTACTTGACCACGATTGCTATAACATTTTTAATGTGAAATTAAGAAATACTTAAAATAAAATACTTGACACTGGCTATATGCACAAACCGTGCGAAGCCATAACTAATACAAAAAAAAAACTGCTCACGCCCCGCCAGCGTCACGTCGTTTCACCCACGCTCGGTGCCTGTCGAGACCTCATACCGGAAAATCGAGTATTCGATAAAACAAAATGTCTTATGTATCACTACTTCACATTTTCGCCCATAACTAGAAGGCAATAGAGTACAAAGAAGTGGTGACGCCTTAACAGTTAACATTCATTAAGCAGTCTCCCCCGTTAGCAAACGGTCTGATTTACGGGACTAAGGAAATAATTTTAGACTATTGTGTGTGACCACTGCTGTAATAAAATCTACCAACCGCTGGTAGACCTACGGTACTGGAGTGCCAATAGATTACTTAACACGACAAGACAGGCACTGATGTATCTTTTCTCGAAAGAGATTCGATTAGAACCCTCATCACTTTTGGATAATTACATTATTTAGATTCGAGTTGTTTACGTAGAATATTTGATAACTAGGCTACTTTACTATTTAAATATATTTTGATTAATTAAAACATGATTTGATTACCGTGACTTCCAAAGGTTAGTATACATTAAAAATAGAGTGCCTGATATTAATTATTTTGTTTATTATATCAAAATATGACACGAAGGAGTATTCCTGGCAAATATTAAAATTGGAAACGTCACAAACCATGAATATTATGTTGTTTACTCCAGTGTTCCAGTGATTTTTAGAACAAAAATACGATAAATGGCTACATAGATATAAAGCAACTGCTAACTGTACGGAAAATGCGTTATTTTTAACTATTAAATGCCGAAATTGTAACTGGCCTTATACAATATTTTGGAGATCGGAATAAATACTATTACTATTGGTATATGTACCGTATTCGAAAACAGTTATGAATCAAATAAAAATCGCGATGAAACATACCTAGTGAGAATTGTAAGTAGGTTAAAGTAGGACGCCTATAAATGGGGGGCGGGGGGGGGGGGAGGTTCGTGTCCCACACACCCCCTTCTATCACCCCCGTGGCGGAAGGGACGTGTGAAGGGGGGGTAAATAACTCCCCAAAAAAAAAGACGCCTATAATACTGAACTACAAAATGAGATTTATAAAACAGCGCGCGAGATTGCACTATGAAATGATCCAAATATCCATTTCTTCGTTTGGGATGCACTACACTTTGAAGTAATAGTTAATCCGTATTTCTTCCCAACGTTGAAAATTTGTTACCTGAAGAATTACAAAATAATGTCTTGTTAAAAGCTTTTGTCATATCAACCAACCATCGAGTTGCATGACTTTGAAGGCAATTATTAAAAGTTGTGCGAACAGTCGCTTATAATAATAATAAGTGCCCATTTCTGGCCTGACCATTAGGGCGACTGAACTAAGCAATAGAATTTGGAATGTCAATCTACAACCTATGCTACAGACACCTGTTAGTATAAATAATGATGCAATCAAGCGCATGGATATCTACATACAATTTAATAAATATTTAACACATAAAACTCTACATCTATTAATCCACACTATGTTAATATTAAAAATTTAAATAAATATCGTAAACGTACGGAAAATTGTATAACATGAAGGTACTTATTCCGTAACAGTAGCGAGAATTTTGAGAACACCTTTATTTCTAGACTATTTTACTGATATTCAAACTCTCACTGCATCGAATGCTTTCACTAACCAGAAGTTGGAATTCCATCATAAGAACAATTTAAAATTACAAATCTTGGAATAAAAATAGCGCTACGAACACGTATATAATAATGTAAAGGAATAACGACCATGAATACTCGTACGAAACGATTCTAACGGAAGTTTAATCGTGCATTAGATATGTAGACTTTACCTGTCTTACCACAAAAGATTTAAACCAGAGTTGAACAGACGCCTCTAAATATTTTATCCACAAATCGACGTTTTTTCTTTCTCAATCCTGGCATTCCTTATTATTTTACTTGTGAATTTGTTATTGAGTTGGAAAAAGCGAGGGTTAGTAGACGTCGATTTGTGAGGAAAATATTTAGACTCATTTGTTCAACTCTGGTTTAAATCTTTTTTGGTAAGACTGTACGTAGTTATATTACATCGAAACTCGACGAAGCTTGAGAACAGGTTTCGACGAACGATCGCGTCGGTTCGAGTGCGCGGTGACTAGCTCGCCGGCGCAGCGCCAGTGCCACCTCTAGCGACTTATTTAAATGCAGTCGAAGACTTCGCGCCTCCGAGCGATCCTCCCGCCCGTGTCACGGCACGAGGGAACTAAAAACTATAGAGATTGCGAACGTAGACCGGGTCGCGCCGGCGCTCCGATCCTTAGGCGATAATATCACAGATTCCTAAAGAAAACAATAACACGAAGAGTCGCGCACGTACCGCGGCCGCCGCCGGAGGGAGAGGGCGCCACCTGGTGGCCGCCGCCGCCGCCTAGCCCTCGGGGGCGCCGCCGCACAGGCGCTCCAGCTCCACTAGCTCCTGCAACGGGAGAGGTGTTAGTTAAAAAATAGCTCGATTGGAAGAGGTTCTGGAGGTTGCGGGACGAATAGGGGTTGCACGACAGCTCGCTTCCGACCTTGACTACGTCCTACGTGGGTACCTGGTCGCGGTGCTTCTGCAGCAGCTGCAGCAGGCGCTCGTGCAGGCGCGCCAGCTGCTCGCGGCGGCGGGGGGAGGGGGTGGGGGGGTGTTGTGGGGGTACCTGGTCGCGGTGCTTCTGCAGCAGCTGCAGCAGGCGCTCGTGCAGGCGCGCCAGCTGCTCGCGGCGGCGGGGGGAGGGGGTGGGGGGGGTGGGGCGGGGGTACCTGGTCGCGGTGCTTCTGCAGCAGCTGCAGCAGGCGCTCGTGCAGGCGCGCCAGCTGCTCGCGGCGGCGGGGGGAGGGGGTGGGGGGGTGGGGCGGGGGTACCTGGTCGCGGTGCTTCTGCAGCAGCTGCAGCAGGCGCTCGTGCAGGCGCGCCAGCTGCTCGCGGCGGCGGGGGGAGGGGGTGGGGGGGTGGGGCGGGGGTACCTGGTCGCGGTGCTTCTGCAGCAGCTGCAGCAGGCGCTCGTGCAGGCGCGCCAGCTGCTCGCGGCGGCGGGGGGAGGGGGTGGGGGGGTGGGGCGGGGGTACCTGGTCGCGGTGCTTCTGCAGCAGCTGCAGCAGGCGCTCGTGCAGGCGCGCCAGCTGCTCGCGGCGGCGGGGGGAGGGGGTGGGGGGGGTGGGGCGGGGGTACCTGGTCGCGGTGCTTCTGCAGCAGCTGCAGCAGGCGCTCGTGCAGGCGCGCCAGCTGCTCGCGGCGGCGGGGGGAGGGGGTGGGGGGGGTGGGGCGGGGGTACCTGGTCGCGGTGCTTCTGCAGCAGCTGCAGCAGGCGCTCGTGCAGGCGCGCCAGCTGCTCGCGGCGGCGGGGGGAGGGGGTGGGGGGGGTGGGGCGGGGGTACCTGGTCGCGGTGCTTCTGCAGCAGCTGCAGCAGGCGCTCGTGCAGGCGCGCCAGCTGCTCGCGGCGGCGGGGGGAGGGGGTGGGGGGGTGGGGCGGGGGTACCTGGTCGCGGTGCTTCTGCAGCAGCTGCAGCAGGCGCTCGTGCAGGCGCGCCAGCTGCTCGCGGCGGCGGGGGGAGGGGGTGGGGGGGGTGGGGCGGGGGTACCTGGTCGCGGTGCTTCTGCAGCAGCTGCAGCAGGCGCTCGTGCAGGCGCGCCAGCTGCTCGCGGCGGCGGGGGGAGGGGGTGGGGGGGTGGGGCGGGGGTACCTGGTCGCGGTGCTTCTGCAGCAGCTGCAGCAGGCGCTCGTGCAGGCGCGCCAGCTGCTCGCGGCGGCGGGGGGAGGGGGTGGGGGGGTGGGGCGGGGGTACCTGGTCGCGGTGCTTCTGCAGCAGCTGCAGCAGGCGCTCGTGCAGGCGCGCCAGCTGCTCGCGGCGGCGCGCGTAGTTCTGCTCCAGCCGACAGCACTCCGCCACGCCGCGCTCCACAGACTGCAAGTATACGGCACGGGCTCAGCAAACTATTTCTATCCATTTATCTTGTAGGTACAATAACGATTTCCAATACTCGAACCTCGACGGCCTGATAGAGCATTTTGATCTTTATAAAAACGGAACCGAATGGCTACAAATAAAGATTTCGTGTAAATTCTCCATACTAATATGGCTAGAAATGTACAGTAGACTTCTTTAACTAATCGAGTATGTCCGGTACCGACCTGCGAATGTATCTCCCGCTTTATCCTGAGTATTTCGTCCTTATCTCGGTTGGTTTTCTTCGCTAGGGCTTTCACGTCTTCTTTCCGCGAGTTGGCGAGTTTGTTCAATATCTCTTTCTTTTCTACTTCCAATTGGTCCTGCAAATAATAGTAAATAATTGTGAGTTTATCAAGAGATGGTCCGTTTCTTTTCCTCCTAAACTCTGTCACATTGATATTAATTACTTATACTACCTACATAGCACTAGTTTAGTTATTATACTACATGTATGAAACTTTTTTATTCAATTTCGTTATTGACTCACGTTCGTCCATTACTTTTCGTGTAAAGTGGTTTAGGTTGGCGCAGTCGGTAGGATACAGGTGCGAGATACAGCGACTCAGCAAAGATATAGCCTCTGTTCCTACGCTTGTTGCACTACAGTTCAAATCAGCTTACACGGTGGCATAAAATACTTATACTAATACCTTAGAATAAGGGACACTCAATTTCGTATGTCATTTAGCTTGTCGTTGTCTCTGTTCCGTGACGATGAGTACCTATTGAGTGTTGAGTGTACATCCTGTGATGGCGGTTTGTATGTTTTACTGAGATGTCTTACTTTACGTAGCGTGCGAGGACGAGATTTCGTTCTTTCATAAACCTAATTCCTAATGTATGCAAGCATACATGTTTGTTGCAAATCAAATTAGTAACGGCAGAATTAATTAGGCATATTTACGGTGAGATGCTTCATTTGGTGCTGTTGGTCGGAGCGCACGTGCTTCTCCAGCGCCGCGTAGATGGCGTGGTGGTAGTGCAGCCGCAGCGCCCGCTCCTGCGCCGCCGCCTCCGCGCCCGCGCCCGCCTCCGCCCCCGCGCCCGCGCCCGCGCCCGCCTCCTCCGCCGCGCCCTCGCCGTGCGCGCCGCCGCCGTAGCTGGAACACGATACGATATGTTACTGGCTGTTAGACACCACTTATGTCCAATTACAATGCTGACCTATTCAAATACGAGACAGTTACAGCGCCCAACAAACAAATCACTGTCTAATACACTGACCACGTATTATGAACTCTTAATCCCAGTCTGTCGCCGTAAACTGAACTGCCTGGCGATTTTGTATTATGAACTCCTAATGCCACCTAGTAACATCACGTGACAGTCAAACCTACTTCAATTCTGACCTAATAAACAGGCTGGCAATTTCTTATTACGAACTTTAATTTGCCATAATGTAGGTCATATATAAATACGAAAAATGAACAATCCAGTTTACGACCGTAAAAAGAATTGCCTGGAACTTGCCTGGTTTTAAATAAGTACATAATACGCCCCAAGTTCACAAGTTGCGTAAACCGCAAAATGCAAGCTGGCGACGCGGCTGCGACACTCACATGTTCTTGGCGGACCACTTCTTGACGAGGCGATGTCCCGGCACGTAGAACTTGGCGGAGGGCGGGCGGCGCTCCTTGTCGCACTTCCGCCGCAGCTGGTCCAGCTTCCGCGCCAGCTCCGAGCGCTTCTCCCGCACCACCTTCAGCGCCAGCAGCGCCTCCAGCGCCTCCTCCAGCGACTCCTCCGAGCCGCCGTTGGCTTTGCCGTCCGACTCTGCGGGCAGGTGGCCGTCGATTTTGTTATCCTACTAATGTTGTAAATGTGAAAGTTGTGTGTTCGTCCTCACTTCGCGCCGCAACGGCTTAATGTATTAGATACTTTTGAACCTGGAATACAAAACGGCATACTATCCCGTACAAAATTTGCAGTTCCTGTGGGATAATAACGAATGCTAGAAACCGCGAGGCGCAAGTTCTCGGATATATACTTCCCCGCCATTGGCACACAAAAGAATACATTACAGTTTTTCAGGAAAAAAATCCTATATATAGTTTGGTCACCGTGTATCTATAGTGCAGTTACTATGTGGTCACCTTGCGAAATTCTATTGTTGACGGGCGCGGCGGCGGGCGCGGTGCTCACAGACTCGCTATCGATCAGCTTCTTGGTTTCCACCATGGCCACTTTCAAGGGGCTGATGTGCTCCATAATTTCCGGTTTCACCTGGGAAATTCAAGGACATTTCTAGCACGTCACATGAAATTAGTCACTGAAGGGCAAATGAAACGTCTTGCCGCGCTTCCGGGATATCTACGGGATATCACCCGATGAGGTCGTATGGACCAGTACTGCGTAAATAACATTAAATTTGATATCTCGTTTCTCCTCACTACTGGCATGTCGAGCCTTGGCCCGCGCCGCTACCGGAGCGGGCTCAGACGTCACGCGGGATAGGCATGCCGCGTCACATCGTCGTGTAGACTCTGCGTTGGGGGACAAGTTGCGGGAAAAGTTAGGGGACAAGTTGGAGGCAAGTTGGGGGCAAGTTGGGGGGCAAGTTGGGGGGCAAGTTGGGGGGCAAGTTGGGGGGCAAGTTGGGGGGCAAGTTGGGGGGCATGTTGGGGGATTTATCGTGTTTTCACAGTAAGTATAGTATTCGAAAGCTATAGCTACCGTGGGCGCGGCGTCCTTGTGCTTGGGCGCGTGCGGCGCGTGCGGCGCGTCCGTGCCGTCCGTGAGCACGGCCAGCTGGTGCTCGCGCTTGTCCAGCTCGCTCTGGTACTTGATGGGGTTGGCCAGCGCCTCCGCCCACTCCGACAGCCCGTCCGGCACGTAGTCCTGCCGAGCCAACTCGCAGCATTGCACCACATACACGGGGTACCGCTGAGCGGTAGCGGGGCACAACATTACCCCGGCTGCGACTGATCGTTCGCGGAGTTAGTGACCACCTATTCATTTAAAACTATACCGGTCTTACCACGAAAGATTGTTGAACAGATGAGTCTAAATATTTAGTCTACAAATCGACGTTTAACGCTCGCTTTTTCTAACTCAATAAAATTCAGAAGTCAAATAATTACGAATGCCAGGGTCGAGTAAAAAACGCTAGTGATAGACGTCGATAATGTGAAAAAAAAAACAGAAAAATCTGTTTAATGCAGTCTTAAATTTTGTCGTTAAAACTGTGTTCCCCACTCGCGTCGTCTGCCCATTTTGTGGAACGAAAAAAGATATATAGGAGAGTCATCATCTTCCTCCGTGGAGTGTAGTGTTGTACCTTGACGACGACCTGCAGCAGCACGCTGGCCGGCAGCGGCGCGCCCAGCTCCGAGCGCAGGTTGACGTGCCGGTAGCCGGGGCACAGCCCCACCACGGGCAGCACGCGCTGGCCCAGCAGCCGCCCGCCCTCCTCGTGCGCCGCCACGCGGATCATGGCCAGGTCGGGCAGCACCACCTGCCGGACCGGAGGGTGTTCATTACTCTATGAAATTCTAAAACCACCTGGAGTTTTGGCGGGAATCCGATAGTGAGTTGTTGGTTTTCAGTAAACCATCCACTACTTTACTGAATCGTGACTTTGACTATGTCAATAATCGTTTTCACTACTTTACCGCGAGGATGCATTGAATGCTATGACTTTCCTGTTGTGAAAATAAGAAATACTTTAAAATATTATAATACTTGACCCTAACTAAATGCACAAACCGTGCGAAGCCATAACTAAAACAAAACAAAAACCGCCTATCGACAACGATGCGTGGAAACTAAAATGAAATACCTATATTGAGCGTGATAAATTTCGTGATGTCACAGTCCAATAGCGAAATAGAAGATCACTAGGTACTCCATTTTTATGAAATAAATATACAATTGCCTATGTTGGCATCCTATAATATTATTATCATGGTCATGGTCAAATTAGACCTACTCTATTTTTTCCGTGAAACAATAGTTATGTAAATGCATTTAAAAAAATCTCAACCTATTTTCTAAATGCCACATAATTTAATACTTCATTTTCCAAATATAAAATCTAACACCCAATGAAATCAAGTAACTAAAAGTTTGATTTCGTAAAGGCAAGACCCCGTTTTCATGTGTTGATTCAGGACTAAATCACGCACTGTAAAAGAAAAACACGCTTCTCATTTCAGTGCTAGTGTTGCAGAGATAATATTATGCTCGTTAGAGAAAATAGCACTAAATTTAGATTCGTTCGCGTGATTTCATTTATATGTGACCAAAATCAAATGGTGCCGCGCATTACAAATGAAAAGTGTATCGCCACGCCTTCGCCTCGCTTCGTTTTTGCACTGGCCTAATACTCGTATATATAATACTTTGATATAAACTGTTGAATTTATTGCAAGCAGTTTTGTATTGTAGACACAAAGAACGAGCACGGTTGGCTATAAACATTCACAAAACGCAGTCCGTATGGTCGGCGTGGTTCAGAATTTATTTAAGCGATCGGTTCCCCCGACTAGTTATTATTAATTACATCCGCGTGAAACTGTTTTCACGTCGAACCGTGAATATTGAACATTCGACACAGAGCTTCGTTATTTTCCATAGTAATATTTCGTGGAACGCGAGCTGCGGAACGAATCTCTTAGAATTTTAATCGTTCGGTAGTGTAACATATCGATCAATACCGGTTGCCGTTCAATTAGCACGCCTGTGACAACAACATGTAAACTTATTACCTAGCTAAAAACGGGTCTAATTCGCGCACAAACAAATATCAAAATACTTATAACTTTGACATGGAGTCTTTTCGAGACCGCGGTCGATGTAACTCGGCCGCAACGTCGAGGTATGTCAAAATTATACATTTTGATATTTGTTTGTGCGCGAATTAGACCCGTATTAATTTAGCTAGTTAATATGTTTTCTGTTCGCTAAAGTTTAAGAACATGTAAACTGTGGGTGTTTATTTGTCGAAAGTAAGATACGTGATCGGTCGCCTAGTAGGTATATCAACAGATTAGTTTCCTTGTAAAGAGCGGCGGTGATCGGGGGCTAAATTGTGCACTTTTCAAACAGACGACACCGAGTTGGATCCTTGGTTAAAATTAGGTTCTACAGGATTCGTACCGTCAGGATGCCAATAAAGAGGTATTTTAAGAAGGAATCAAATTATAGTATCTTTCCTAAACTGAAGGTGTGGACTTGTCTAATGTATAATGTCCATTTTTATCGTTTTCATGAACAAAATGTCTCAGTACTGCGGCTAGGGCTGACCTTCTTGAAGACGAAGGGTTCCTCCCCGTAGACGGGGTTGATGCCGTTGTTGGGCGCCACGCGCGTGCGGAACCGCTTGCGCACGGTGTCGGCCGGCAGCCCGAACATGTCTCAGTACTGCGGCTAGGGCTGACCTTCTTGAAGACGAAGGGTTCCTCCCCGTAGACGGGGTTGATGCCGTTGTTGGGCGCCACGCGCGTGCGGAACCGCTTGCGCACGGTGTCGGCCGGCAGCCCGAACATGTCTCAGTACTGCGGCTAGGGCTGACCTTCTTGAAGACGAAGGGTTCCTCCCCGTAGACGGGGTTGATGCCGTTGTTGGGCGCCACGCGCGTGCGGAACCGCTTGCGCACGGTGTCGGCCGGCAGCCCGAACATGTCTCAGTACTGCGGCTAGGGCTGACCTTCTTGAAGACGAAGGGTTCCTCCCCGTAGACGGGGTTGATGCCGTTGTTGGGCGCCACGCGCGTGCGGAACCGCTTGCGCACGGTGTCGGCCGGCAGCCCGAACATGTCCACCTCGACGTAGGTGCCGGCGCGCTTGTCCGTCAGCAGCTGCGCCGACAGCACGGTGATGGTGAGCGCGCCGGCGATGATGCCGTCCACCGTGCTCTCGGCGAACGGGTCCAGCCGCCGGTCCTGCAGGGAGGAGGGGGGTGGCGTTAGGTTAGGTTAGAATATGACTCCACCCACGTCCTCTCAGCACCGCGTGTTCTGTCCGGCCCCCACTGACCTTCCTCCGCATGAACTCCGGCTTGAGCAGGAACCCGCAGCGGCGGTTGTACTCGAAGGTCCCGAGGTTCAGCTGCATGGCGAGGTCCAGGGTCTGGTAGTTCAGCGCCACCAGCTGGCAGCCCGCGTTCCAGAACACCTGCCGATTGGGAACACCGTCATCATTGACCTCTACCAACCCATCGCCGAGCAACGGTCTCCCCTCGCTATCATGAAGATTAGGCCATAATCCACCATAGGGATTAATTAAAACAAGTATCAAAGTTATCTAAAAACCATGGTTTTGATAATAAATGGAATTACAACGCCTCTGAGTCGTGAGCCACCCTGAAAGATACAGCCAGATAGCTAAGCGGGCGGTGTTCCAAATTTGAGTTGCAAGATTCCACCCAGAACCACCAGAACGACTACAGACAAACAAGACAGTTGCAAAAAAAGTGGTAAAAAACTAGTCGGCAGCCCCCACCTGCGGCATGAAGTTGGAGGAGTCGAACCGCGTGCCGGCGGGGTAGACGCGGGACAGCTGGTGCTTGTTGTAGTTCACGAACTCTATGGGTCTCTCCTTCAGCAGCGTCGTCGCCTGCTTCTCGTCGAACGAGGACATCTCGTAGAAACGGCTCTTCTCTGGTGCAAAGTAATGGTACAGTGAAGTCTCACACAATGTCAAAAGCTTGAGAAACTCAGCAAAACCTTCTTTTTTTGTAATCAATTTTGTTTCCTGGACTTTCTGGATAGATAGGGCCTACATGCTGTTAAATCATATTGCAGCTGACTAAAGTCAATTGAAGCGGTATAAAATTAAATTAGCGTTAAAATTGTCGTTCAAATCTCATGGTACAGGAATAAAAACGCTCGTTACAAACGGGGTATATAGTGGCACTAGTGCATTTATATTTTTAGTACGATAAAATCCAAGTAGGCAGAATGCAGACTTACTCTCCAAGAGCCGTTTCAATAAATGAACCTCAATATCGCTACCAAGTGCGGTACCAGCTTATCCACACTCAACGAGTTAATCGTCGATTTGAATCTTTGTAGATGACGTGTTGGTATATATTATTGAAAATAACGAAGTCCCAAGAGCAAACTCGAGATCGCTCTCAAGTCTGAGATTGATATATTAATATGTGCCTACAGATCGGCGACACTTACTCTCGGCGCTCTCGAAGGAGGAGAAGTGCACCGGCTGCACATAGTTGACGAGCGCGGAGATCTCCGCGGCGGCGTGCGTCTCGCGCGGCTCGTCCCCCCCGCCCTCCCCCTCCGGCCCGCCCTCGCCGCCCGCCTCCTCCTCCCCGGACGAGCTCTCAGACGACGACGAGACCATGGACTCTTTGGAGCCGCGACGCACCGCCTGCCGGAACAGTGATGAAGGTAGAATGATGACAAAATGTTGTATTTGTCAAATAGAATGTGATATTTGGTACGCTTATCATAGAATTTATTATATTTGGTACACTTATCATAGAAGGCGATATTTGGTACACGTATCATAGAATATGATATTTGGTACACTTATCATAGAATGTGATATTTGGTACACGAATGTGATATTTGGTACACTTATCATAGAATGTAATATTTGGTACAATTATCATAGAATGTGTTATTTGGTACACTCACCGTGGCGTGCGATATCTCCCCGTTCCCCTGCGGCGCCGGCTCGACGCGCGGCTCGCTCTCCTCGGAGACGGTGGACTCCTCGGCCTTGTGGTGGTGGTGGTGTTTCTTTTTGTTCTTTATTATAATCTTGTTGCGGAGGAACGAGGGCGGCGGCAGCTCTCCTCCTGAAGAAGACGTTGACCTTTTAGATACATTTGATTGATATTTAGAGATATAAGGTAACAACAGTTCACAGGAGTAGAGTTGACGACTAGTAACCGGACTAGTGAGCAATCAGTGGAATCTCAATTACGACACGAGTATACTTCGCTCCAGTGGATTATAGAATGTGTAGTACTTAAATGTACACACATTTAGCTGAAACCTTTTATCATATTGATACATTTATAGTACCTTCAGCGAATGATTGTGTGATAGGTCATGAATCATTTTTTCCGATCGTCTAATTCGATCATCACCCCGTGAATTGGTTAGTAATTGATGATCGTCTTTGATTTGAGCATAACCTGTTCAATAAATCATTGTAGTGAAATACGAGAGCAGTGCGCGTATTAAATAAACGTTATCGCATAAATCCACCGGTTGTATAATGTAAGATCGCATTAGCGTTAGTTTACACAATAGAAATTAGTTTGTTTTCATTTCTTTTACAAGCGTAAACACATATATCTCACAGAGCGCGAGCACTGTATCTTTGGACACAGTAGAATAACTCCAAGCAAGTGTGGTGGTATAGTTCGAGCATTTGGGTGGATACGGTAGAGTTTCATTGCCATAATCGTCACTGCACTGTGCTTGTATAATCCGACACATAGTTAAATAAATTTATTAGGCACAATGACACAAAGTGTGTCACAATCAAACCCTAAATTCTAATATAATAAATAAGTTTTTTTTGTCGAAAATTCTTTTTAAAATTCTTTTTTAAAATATTATTCAATATAGACTGATATTGCTGATATAAAAATGACCCCAAACGCCATTAATTCAGGTACTGTTTACTGAGAAATTATGTCGGTAACGTACCTTACATATTATTATCTATCCTAAAATCAGCTTAAGTCATAATAATCGTGTACTTTTATCGAAACTTGACAGTGACACAAGCTTTCTACTCAATTGAAAAACATAAACTGGATCAAAATTCACTTATAAGATTTCTATCAGTACTAAATATAATTTAAATAAAAGCTTATAAATACAATAAACAAATTGCGTTACATACTTTTATGCAAGTACAGTTCCACACTCAAGTATAGCGCGAATGCAAATACTCATTATGAAGGCAATGATGATTCTGGAGAAGCTTATGTACTGTACCCAATTTTTGATTCGCTCTAGAAATAGTAGGTAGGCGTTCCTAACCATATTCAAAGGGAATTTCGTAGCTATATTGTTGGACAGTAGCAACAAACATTCAGCGGGGGTGTTTACGCATCAATACAGTCTATAGTGTAGTGGAAACAAACCGTCAAGGTGTTTACGCGTTAGACAGGTGTCTTGTACGGTTGACACGCATAGTGGAATAACTAATTATCCTAAATACCTTACCGAGTCACATTTAGGATTTCTCTCTCTATTCAGCAGAAGGAAGTAAAAGATAATAGGTGCAAAATAGCAGTAACCGAATCACATTTCAGTGCGTAGAAAGTTCTATAGCTATGCATTACTGTAACTCAAGACGAGGTTGGGATGTGCGGAAATAATTATCAGCATTCAGCCGCTATCAGATACCTAATTTTTTGTAAAATTATAAAATATATTAAATCCATGTTTTATTCAAAAAATCTTCAATAGGTATTGTTATAATGTTCAACAATATGCCAACCCTGTATATTTCGTCAGTTTCCTTTCTTGACATAGTGGGCAACCCTAGCCGTCAGTAACACGCCAATACAAACAATCGCACGCAGGTGGCTGAACTTCAAAGCGATCTCAGTCGCCCGAATTCCTGTACGTCGACATAAAACAACATGGATATTGATTTCCTTTGGCTATCGAAATATCTGAAATACGCGCTAGATCTATTTTTAAATGTTCTGTCAGATTGAACGTTTATGGTCTGGTACTCCGCTAATTTTTTACGCTCTCTCGTGGATGTCGGAGAGAACGCTTTGAAGCAAGTAGATGGGTGCCATGATATACTATTTAAGCTCGTTTTGTTCACGTTTTCCTCTTTATCTTTTTGATCTATCTCCTGCATATGCCTACGAAAAATAAATGTAATGGTCATGTGAGATACGATTTGTCGCAGAATTCTACCGATTTCGGATAAAATTTCAAAATTGAAACAGATTCAAGCGCTAGACAGCAGTCTGAAATAATGTATCAAGGATTATTTATGTGTTTTAAGTATTATTTGCCCTTTTATCTTCTTGTTTCACTTAAATTCTTTTAAATATTGTTAGTAGTGTTGATTTGTAGCACAATCTTGGTAAATACTACTTATTAGATTAAATCAGTACAGGACGCAACTGACTGTACGATGATGATATTCATAAATAAATTTGCCTGCTGAGACATAAAATAAGCTACAGACCTCTTGGTCCGTAGCTTATTTTGAGTAATTAATTTTTTTAGGTAACGTTTGTAGATAACTTTTTGGAAATGTTGCCTATCTGTATGTTTGTATTGGCGTCGCGTAAAATCTACTGAATCGATTGCGATGTGGTATTCACTGCTTGCTAGCTAAAATCGAACTTGTCAATTGTAAAATGTTAGACCAACGAGACCCAACGAGTAGAAACCTAGCTATTGCTAAACATAAAATGCCTGTAGGCGGTATAGACCACCAGGCCTTGATGGGTCAATATCGATTGAAAAACAAAAAAAAACGGCCATGAACTAAATCGCGGTCAAATGCTAATAAATAAATGCAATAATGGCTGTCCGGGACAGGTAGATAGCCAACATAGGCGCAGAGAGATCAGATATCCGATACCACCCAATATACGTATCTTGGCAACCCGCCTGCGCCCGCAACGTGCGATATAATGAACAAACCCAAAGGGTAGCCTGTAATAATAATTATCAAAGGGTATAATACTTTAGCTGTTAACAGTATATTATAATACCCGTTGACTTTAATTTAATTAAATGAAAATTAACCCATAAACTGAGTATTATAAGAGCTATAACAGTGATGTCTCTTGCCTACTAATTAAGACTACCTTCGGGTGGACAGTGTTGGAAGACAAAAGAATAGCAGGTTCTTAAACGTTTAATAAGCTTAATGCTCATACCTATAAAGTATCGTATCTCTCCAAGACTATACTATAACATCTAGGTACTTACTTTTAATAGTATGTACGCGTACCTAATACATATTAATGTTTAGTAGGACAAAGACGATAAGTGCTGACGTCTTCGTATATAAAGTTCCAATACTGTTTACACTGCTACAGCGGCCCTCGAGGGATGAGCGAGTAAGGTACCGCTTACATTGTGTAATTTATTCATAGGCACCGTGTTATGTCAACAAGTAGCCCGGCACACGTAGCGAAAGGAAAGAAAATACAGTGGCACCGGCCCATTGTACCATTCAAATGTATATTTAAAAATAAAATAAGCTATATTTAACTGCGCCGGCAAGGCCGCTGATAGTGTTATCATGCAACCAATGTCGATTTTTTATACAGCTAACAATCTATAATTAATTAGGTAGATACCACAAAGGTCAAAGGCCTGGAATACCACCTTTTAAAGAGGTAGGTCCCACTCTTAAGGAGGTAGGTTGAAGCGATATTTGTTTAAACTATAGTCGAACAGATAAGTCTAAATATTTTCTCCACAAATCAACGTCTAATCCTAGCTTTTTTTAACTCAATAACAAATTTACTAGTAAAATAATTTAATATGCCAGGATTGTGTAAGACAACGCGAGTGATAGACGTCGATTTTGTGGAACGAAATTTTAGTAGCATCTGTTTAACTCTGGTTTAACTTTTGAGGTAAGACGGCCAGAGTTTAGCACATGGTTCGAAAAAGGGATAAGCAACGTAAGCGCATTGTGTGACAACTGCGCCATCCAAACCGATTAGCTTAATCTCATAAAGGATAAGGTTTAACGAGATTTAGGAGATCGAGACGGGAACAACATAGGAAATAGACAAATGGAAAATGCTCCTATAAGTGTTTCACAAAAGGAGGCGGTTCTAAATTGGACTGTATTTTTACAAGCTCTCATTTAACTCGCGTGTTAGTATAACATGTTAGGGGCGGATGTTTGTTTAGGTTAAATCTTGTGAGTGAATTTGCACCCACGTCTCGTTGTTCAATTGAGTTGACAGTTTGAATGGCTGTCAAGTTCCTATGACAGTGCAATATTGAGGTGACAACGAGCTGATCTGACGGCTCAAACGGAAGGTAGACAAACTATTCAATAAATAGCTGCAGTAGACGGTGCTTGGGCTCATTTCGATAGATTCTCAGTACAGAAGACGTGTTTTATATAAGCTCGCCTAGAAAACTATATCCTACTATCCTACTAATATTATAAAGGCGAAAGTTTGTATGTATGGATGGATGTTTGTTACTCTTTCACGCAAAAACTACTGAATGGATTTTGATGAAACTTCACAACAATATAGCTTCCATATCAGAATAACACATAGGCTACAATTCATAAAGATGAAACCGTGAAACCGCGGGGCGCAGGTAGTATAGATATAAAGGTGCCTACTAATGGTATGTTACATTTGTATTTTTTTATTTGAACGGATAGATCTTGGAAATAGGCCTTCATGAAATACATTTGAAGTAATACTTTTGATTCAAAGAATCACAAGTATTTGCTGTACCGAAGATTTTTCGGGACTTTGTACTAAAGGGTCAGAATTCTCAGAATTAAGGCACGACAAGGACGTGGTTACTACTGCTCAGTTAAACCTTGAAATGTCATTCAATAATCGTCTCAATAACTTCCAACAATATGGAAAGTAACAATTCAAAACTAACTAGCTTCAAGGGCGTTCCAATCCAAACTTTCATGGCCATAGCTTTAACTATGGGGCTTGCGAAAACTATGGAATTGGATTCAGGGTTTCAGCATAGCATGTAACATGCCTCGAAACAATGATGCCATTGCCACTAACTGATGCTTGAAAGCTGAAACGACAATATCAGAATATTGTAACAAATATTTAAACTGTTACCCCACTCTACCCTACTCAGGGCCGTGCAACCCTTGCGAGTCCATCCCATAGTAAAAACAGAGCATCTCAAGTTATTTTCGCAACTAAAATGGGAGAGTTTAGAAAAAGAATAGAAGCAGACTTAAAAAAACACATTATAAAATGCGCCCCTGAAAAGTGAAAAAAAAAACACTCCTTGCACGTGCTTTTTAACTGTTGTAATCTAATTAGACGGCTTCCCTTGGTGGTTACGGGTCTCGCCAATCGGGCTTGAAATCTCGAAGAATTGTGTGTACTACTCACGTTTACATCTATACTAATAATAGTATATACTTAGATGAAAGATTTGATTGTTTCTTTCCTTGCTTGTTTGCTTGCACTGAATAGGCTCCGAAACTACAGAATCGATTTGAAAAATTCTTTCACTGTTGGGACGCTACACTATCCCCAGGTGACATAGGCTACTTTTTATCCCGCATAAATTAGCGGTTACCGCGGGATAGTAGTTAGCGCGGGTGAACTTTCGAGGCGCTTATAGTTCGATAATAACAACATGTATCAAATAATTAATTTTATTTTTCAAGCCGGGTAAAAGGAATCAAATTGGTACCGAGCGTACTCTCCAGATCGATCAAGTACCTACCTAAATACAATGAAGTAGATTTATATCAATGCTGATGATTTCTGTATTATGCCGCCAAATCTTTCCTTGTACGATTCCGTGGAATCCTGATCAGTTGGTTAATGAAATACTCGCTAACGCAAACTTAAACATTCCGCTAATCGAGGACGTTGTCAAATAGTATTCAATACTCTCGAAGTTTTCTAAAAATACCGGCGATAAAATTGGATCGCAATAAAGAACTGTAAATAGAAAAAGAAAGAAAAGCGATGAGTTGAACAACCTGCAAGTCTCGTTCGTCTGATCTGAAGCGCCACTCTTGCCCACAATAATTGAAATGTCACTCAGAACTTTGGATTGAAGTATTGCACCGCGCTGCGATACACTTCACTATACACTGGTACCTACCACCTTTTTGTAACAAATTCAAACCAGTAAAAAAAATACATGGGTCGAATGCTTCAAAAGCGCTTTTAGCAATAGCGTCATAGCTTGATTTACACTTACCAGGTTCTAAAGGGTGGGAATCCAGCGCTTTATCCAGCAGCATATCACCGAAGATATCTCTGCAGTAGTTCGCTATTTTGGCTTGTTGCCGCGGATTGCAATGATTCTCAAAGCTAAGTATCACGGGGAAGTCGGATGTCTTGAAAGCGCTTTCGGCGATCGCTTCTAGAACTTCCTTGGCGCTGATTTCTGGTACGAAAGTGTAGCCGTGTACGATGACAGGCTCCTCTGTTCGTCCGTTCCAGAAGTCTAATTCCACGCATCTATAAATAAAATATTTGTTATCATTTATGCCAGCAAGCGGAAGCAAACACATAGTTAAGGAGGCTAGACGTTTTGTCAATACAAAATCGAATCCTTTATCGTTTTAGAAACGTTATGACTTCCAGAGTAGGCTTCATTCAGTCAAAACTAAAATGTACTAGCTACCCTTGTTAACGTAAGAAATATACAAGTTCAACAAAGCAACGTGATGTATTTATTTACTACTGTACAACATAGAATTGGATAATGAACAGCCATACAGATACACATTTATGTTAATTAGAAGTGTATTACCAAAAAGTTTCTGCGACAAAATATAACACAATAACTCTATTGAATATAACATTATTAAAAGTTATGTTAAACGTTTAAGTACCTCCATAAGTATACCTTCAGAACGTTTAAGCAGTCACCTTTATTAGGTTAATTAATCATTGTAAAGACTATTAAAAAGCGACAAAGTATAGCGACGATTAAATTAATACAATAATGTTTCATAACTTCTCTTATCTTTCGCTTTATCTTTATTACAAAAGCAATTAATTATAACCAAAAATTCCATTATAAGTGGAATACGTTAACAACTTATCAAATTAAGCAATCGTTTACTGTAAACAACAAAAAACAATCCTAATAGCTTTTAGATAATCTGCGGCCGGAACTATATTAGTTTAACTGAAGGTGTTACGAACGAATATATCAAAGTTCAAAGTGGAATACACACAACACTTAGCCCCAAACAATGATGACGAGCCTTAGAAAAAGAAAAAAGTAATGAGATAAGCTTCGATCAAATATCGCCTAAGAAGGTAAGGCATTTTCTAGACAGACTCACGCAGAAAGTTTGTCGGGGTATTCCGAGGTAGCCACAATCCAGGAGCATCATGTTTACTAGCTTCGATCGCAATTCCGTCACCAGATGTTACCAGATGTTTCACTTTGGCCCATAATTATTGTACTATCTGGTACATAATTGTATTATACTAGCTGACCCGACAGACTTTGTCCTGTCTTTATAGTCAAAAAATTGTAATTTGTCCTGTCAAGAAAGCAAAATTAGAAAATCGATATCGATGATCAGTTTTCTAAAATATTCTAATAATTTGCAATAAAATAATATTGCGACTATAAATTGAGATGTAAGCTATCCTATCTTAAGTTAGACCAAACTGTACACGGTGTGCAAATTTGATTAAAATCGGTTAAGTAGTTTAAGAGTCCATCGCGGACAAACAACGTGTCACGTAATTTATATTATACTAGCGGCGCCCCGCGGTTTCACCCGCGTTACACGTACAACACCTATAGGTAGCTATTTGAAAGGTTTGCGCATATTATTGTGTCATCATAGTTAGCATCCGAGTATTGGGGCGACAGTCTGTACATTAGTTAGCTTCCGATATCGGTTGCTAAGTCCATACCTACCGAAAATGAAACAGTATGAAAGCCCTATATATAAGTTAGGATGAAACCGAGATCGTGGGACAAAGTTAAACGTACCTAATCAGACTACAACAATGTGAGTTAGTGTGTGCGTATGTATGTTTGTGAGTCACATAATTATGGCATAATCCTATCTATGATATATGCCACCTCTATCTCTTTCCCTCTCCTTCTATCTCTATATCTTTCCCTCTCCCTCTATCACTATTTATTTCCCTCTCCACTCACAATCTCTATCTTTCTCCCTCTCCCTCTATTTCTATATACTTCCCTCACAATCTATCTCTTTTCCTCTCTCGCTCTCTTCTCTCTCTCTATATATCTCTCTCTTCCGAGATCTCTCTTCCTTTATTTCTACATACTTCCCACTCACTCTATCTCTCCCTCTAACGCTCTCTCTCTCCCTTTATCTCCTTTCCTCTTCCTTTTTCTCTCTCCCTCTTCCTCTTTCGATCGCTCTCCCTCTACTTCTATATGTACCCTCTCAATCTATCTCTCTCCCTCTCTCTCTCTATCTCGTTCTTTCTATATATTTCCCACTCACTCTATCTCTCCCACTCACTCTATCTCTCCCCCTCACTCTCTCACGCTTCCTTTATCTCCTTCCCTCTCCCTTTATCTCTCTATCTATATACTTCTCCCTCAACCTCTTTCTCTCTCACTCTATCTCTCTCCCTCTCCGCCTATCTCTGTCTTTATCTTGTATCCATTATTATCTATCCCCTTGCCAAATTGCATTACGATCCGTTCAGCCGTTTATTGTGGTCCGTAGGGGGTGCATCTAAATAATACCACTTAATTTCCACCCCTTGCTTTGCCCCCTTTAGGGATGATTTAGCGAAAAAGCTGAAACCCGTATTTCTTTATTTCTTACCAAAAGCCTAAATATAAATTTTCAGACTCCTAACTTGAAGAATTATTAATTACCCATACAAACTTTCAACCCTTATTTCATCCCCTTCGAGAATATTTTTTGAGACAAAAGATAGGCTATGTCCGTCTCGTAAGTCCAATCTATCCCTATACCAAATTTCATCAAAATCGGTCCAGCCGTTTGAGCGTGAAGAGCTAACAAACATACACACATACACACACACACACACACACACTCACAAACTTTCGGCTTTATAATATTAGTAAGATTAAGATAAGTAGGTGTAGAAGATATAAGTATAGGTTTCTCACAATTCTCAAGAAGGTGTAGAAGATATAAGTATAGGTTTCTCACAATTCCATACTCAAATCTTCCTTTGAGCTAATTTTGAAGATAAAATTGGAGCATGTTCAGAACTTTGCTAATATGTTTTTAATATCTGTAATATTTACTTGGGAAATGTTATTTCAAATGCGAATCTGGGTCCTCCGGATCAACGGGTAATCAAGCTACCGTTTAGAGTGATCTTTCTACAATGTTATCATAGTACATCAACAGTATTACTTCGCGAATAAAGCTCCACGAATAACTAGACTGAAACATTCTACATAAATTTTATTGGAGAGAATCGTTAACACAGTTTGTATCTAGAGAATCGAGGTTCATCTTTCGTTTGTATTCTAAAATACTCTTGCAAATGGAAACACTAAACTCGGTACTAGGTATTACAAGCTTTACAATTTTCTTAGGACGTTCACAAACGACTGAGATATTGGAACGAAATACACACATCAAAAAAGTCTAAGCCACATGTACTAATTTGCCAAGTATTCACTGGTTCGCCGAGCTGTATGTGGACGCGCATTGTCATGCATTAACGTAAAATCGGAGACAAAGGTTTGTGCAAATGGATGGGCATAAGGTCTGAGAATGTCCTCAACGTAATTTTCAGCGTTCATGTTTCCATTTACAAAAACGAGCTCAGTTCGCCTGTTCCTCATAATACCCGCCCATACCATAACTGTTGAGCCGCTGTATGGATGAACTTCCTGAACGCACCTGAGCCTTTCAGTATTTCCGGGCCGACGGTACATTCGCACCCTTCTTGTATCAGGCCTAAACCCGAATCGCGACTCATCGGAAAACATAATTTTATCCCATTGTTCCTGGGTCCATGTTATGCGTGCGCATGTCGCTTAGACTTTTTTGCTGTGTTTAAGATCGCGTTGGTTCACTATCTCATAGATCTCACGCTCACCCGATGCTTAGTGCATTCGGTCTCATACTTGCTATGAATGTGAATTATGTAATGATAAGAACTCAGTATCTGCCTTTAGACCCCAAATGGCTAAATGAAATGTTCTCATTACGAGCCTTTATTGCAGCCATTTTACACTATACAACTAAGTAGCCCGTCTTTCACGGAATTATAATAAAATCTAAAAGCGTAATAAACAAACACTTTGCAATGTATATAACGTTTTGGTGACAATAATTATATTCGGGTGAGATATCGCTGTGTATGTATACATAATTAATGCCTTTTCTACGCATATTCTTTACTGTTTCTTTGCTATGTACTATGTACCTATGAAATATAGGATTTTTACATTAGTATTTTGGCATAAAAAAGCAAGTTTTCATAATCACCAAATAATGACAATGTTCCGGCGGAATTAGAGCTACATATTTTTGCTTTATCATGTTTAATAATTACCAATTTTAGAATTTGAATTTCGGCATGTCGTTTCATTTTCAGAGCCTATAATAGCGAATGTTTTAAGTTTTAACACAGACCGCAGAACCGCTAATTGGTGTTAATATCATGTATGTAAAATTTAATAATATAATTCACTAGAGACCCGCCCCGGCTTCTCACGGGTAGCACTACGTATGTACGGTCGGGTTTTCATAAATTATATCTCAACTTTCCTCGCTGTCTATTGGTGAAAAGCGAATGAAAATCCCCCATAGTATTTTTTTTTTAGATTAACACAAACATACATTAGTATAGAGAGACGCAGCGGGGGATTTTATTTTATTATTTAGTAAGTAATTAATAATGCAAAAAGTTAAAAAGAACAACATGTCAATTCGATATACAAATTCGATTGTGAGAACCCCTATAAAAACTACATAGGTTAACTCATTATCTTAACTTTCGCCATTATAATATCTGATTTTGTGTATAATACGGCGTACACCGACACCGAAGCCGAATTAAATTAGTAAAACACCACCCATTTGCGTAAATGTACGCGCGCGATAACGAGTGTTTACAATAAAAACTAGCTTTACCCAAACATTTACATTAATTTTCATCGGCTCGCCATCAATTAGGCCGGATCGGATAATAACGAAAATTCTCCGCCGATACTCGGATGCTCGATACATAGCACACCACTCGATAGAGCCCGTTAATTGGATGATTAAAAACGCATCGGGGCCGCGGCGGAGATTTCTGTATAACTAATTGGTGCGATAGCGATGCGATTGTCGCGCCCGCGTGCTTTAATTTGATACGCGTGATTGTGTCGCGCGATGTTGTGTATCGGAACATGAGGCGGGCATCGATGTATGGCAGGATTGCCGGGATATGAACGTTCAGGCCTATAAATCCAGCAAATCCACTCATGTCGGAATAGTAGCTAACTAGGTATATATAAAATAATAGTTGTTTTTGAAGCTTTCGCCATCGAGAAGCGATAAAATTTTATCGTTTTAGCAATGTTATTTTTTTATCGTCTACGCTTCAATCTGATGGACGCTACACTCATTACCATAACACTCACGATCCATTTGCTTACCTAGTTCACAAATTTATATTGTCAAAAGTTTTCAAACAAACTTACGTATGCTAAATAAACGGACGGCACTTTAGGATGGTCCACATTATTAGTTGAAATGGGTAAATAGATAAAGAATATTCATGGGTTGGAAAAAAATATTTTAGGCTTATTTTTGCTTCGCTGAAAGTAGGTACCAAAATCTACTCCACAGTTTGTGTGACTTATAAAGATTTCACAACTACTGAGGATAATATAATAACAAAGATTACAATGTATTATACATGTCACATTGAATGTGTTTAACTTTAAATTAATTCATGAATGGATCTGATAAAACGATTTAATAGGAAAACTTCGTTGTTTATGGCGAATGTTTATTAACATAAAGAGTGGGTAATAAATGAGTCATCGGCTCTATCGATAACGTTAACATTCATTACTTAGTTCTCTGACACCACTTGTTTTTTTTTATTTATCATACATTTCCATTAACAGTTGAATGGCCATACGTAGTACTGAACATTTCGAAGCTCCGCTACACAGTAAATTTCTATCCTTACGGGGTAGTCATAATGGGGTCATCCTGCCACATTTCCGCTCATTACCGCGCATACCCGCTCATCCACGCGCATAACCGCTCATTGCTCGCGCATAACCGCTCATCCGCGCGTATTTCTGCTTACATTTACTCAACTCCGCTTCAGCGTATAGACGACTACAACACACGTTCCGTTGTCATACTATGAGGGTGTTCTGGCATCGGTCCTTTAGAGCCAGTTCCTTTTTATACTGAACATGTTTTATACCATATTCGACCGAATAGTCATTGAAGACCGGCAAGGAACCGAATGGATTCGATTCGCTATCGTTCTCTAATCGAACTTCAAATCGTTGAACTATTCAGAACAATCGACAATAGAGATTCGGATAGATTTCGGCAAATGACATCTAGCATCAGCCATCATCCGACGAAAATAACCGAGCGATCGGGAACTTCGCTTCGATAACTGCGTTGTGAATTGCGTTGCAGGTGAGATAATACCATGCACATATTAATACCTCTATAAATCATTAACCTAGAAGGCGAGATAGCATGAACGGGGTTTTGTATGACATTTGAGTGTTGTGTCTCTCTCTTCCGTGGCTTTGAGTACGAAGACTCCACCCTGGAATAACGGTCAAATGCAAGTCTAAAAGGCATTAAAAAGCACTGACCTGCAGCCAGCCAGCAGGCTCTGCCGGTAGATCTCCACGCTGGACTTGCCGGTGATCTGATGGCCGGTGAGGTAAGTGTTGTGCGAGCTGTTGATGAAGTAATGCGCCATCGGCTGGTCCATGTCGTCGCACAGGTCCAGCTTGTTCGACGCCACGATGGGGTTGTCCTCAGACATTAGGAACCTGCGAGCGTTGGAAGCTTTCATCTCTGCTGCATACACGGGTTTGCTGTAGCGATGCCCATTACATCTTGCATTTGCTATGAAAGTTTGCGGGACTAGTGGTGTGACACCTTTGGTTGGATCACGTGCTACGTCACTTAAGTGTACAGCGGACCTATCTTTAAGATCAAGATTAAGATCGGTTACAGAAAAGCTATCCAAAATACAATGTACCTACCGGTGACTAAACATCGTTTATGTATATCTACCTAAGAACCGTCCAAAGTTACTATCTTAGATCTCATCATCATCTATTCGCGGTCTTTGTAATCCCACTGCTGGGTAAAGGCCTCTCTTTTAGCACTCGCTTCTGCCCTGTGCCAATCGGATCCAGGTTCCGCCCCCCCCCCCCCCCCCCCCCCATTAGAAATACCTTAGAAAGCCGTCGAAAGTGAGCTGCGAGCGCTGCTGGTGGTACTTGTTGTGTTCGTACGCCTTGATCAGATCCTTGGCGCGCTGCAGGTCGGCGTAGGGGTGCAGGATCTCGTTCAGCCGAGGGTCGCGCTGCACCACGTTGAGGAAGTCCACCAGCTGCGTGGCCGATAGGTGCGGCTTGCCGTCAGTACTAAAGTGGAATATAGGAACCTATTGTAAGGCGAGGTTTTACTCACTTTCCAAGTTTTTAAGCTCAGGAAACCTAAAATACAAAATTAAAAGAGAAACATTTTTTTTGTTTAAATTGATCATAGTACAATGAAGATGATTGGGAAGGCCGAAACGCGATTACGAATAATAGGCTCGGTAAAAAAATCCCAATTATGACACTAAATCGCAGTTTTATTTGTCACCTACTAAGAGATTCCATCATGAAACCCTGTGAGAGTTATACAAATAAATGGTAGGTACTTTTTATACATATAGGAAGCGATTGGAAACTTACATTTTTTTTTCATTTTCATACAAAACTGACAGTTCAAGCGCTCGCGGCCATCTGCCATTACCACCAGTATAACCACCATAGTACATCTGGCCTTAAGTAGTTTTTTTAGTGTTGTTCTGACAAACGTTCTGATCATCATAGCCCATACCCGCCCTGTGATGAGCATGGATCTTACCTCACTTTCGTGACAAGAATTATGTAGGTCATACTTACTCAAAGGCTTCGGCTATAACCATAAAGTAACTATTAAAAAAGTTTGCATAACTCAAACTTATCTTATAATTGCTCACTTCCCTCCCTACTAATTAATACCTACAAATTAACTTGCCTTGCTAAACGCGAATTAACTTACTACACAACAGGGAGTGTCGATTTGGAAATTTTGACGTTGGCAACATTGTATGCCAATTAAATAGAGAAGTTTTCTTGTTTCCATCTCCATTGTAGAGCAAATACAAGGTGCCTAATTAAAGTTTCGTATTGTTCGCAAAAGCTTCCGACTTTGCTCCAAACGGCGAATATAACAATGGGATACAAGAAGTACATTCAGTGCCAAATTACATTTAAAAAGATGCACCGCAATTAACCTCGTTGTGAACATTCGTTATACAAAACAAACCTAATGAAAATTCATTAACAACATCTTGGAAATACGAAAGAGCGTTGATATTGCATAATTTTACATAAAATACGCGTAACCAGCACCGTTATGCGAAACAAAGCTCCGAAACAAATACTTACAACTGAAAAACAACGTTTGAAATCCACCTGTGGTAATAGAGGTAATGAATGAAATACCTGGTTCATTATTTTAAATTATTCAAATGCTGCCGGTCTGCATAATCTCGTTTTGTGAAAAAAGTCCAATAAAAATTCCGCGCGGGGTTTATTGCCAAGTCTATTTTAATTGTGATTTATTCGCGGGCCAGAAGACAGACGGGACGGGTAATGCTCGCACAATCCGGACAATTATAACGAATTGCCGTACCGTTTGAACCCGAGAACTCGACTCGGCCGACACGGGTATCAGCGTCACTCGCTCGAATCATCATGCAAGAGTCAACCGACGCTAACACAACATTCTCAATGTATGCGCACAGGTATTAATTCCTTTTCACGATGGATACTTTCTGAAGAGACTTCGTTTTTATGAAGCATTCAGAACAAGAACTTCCTCGTGGCGGCGGACAGTTCAAGTTACTAAAAGAGCATAAGAGCCATAAAGAGATAATCTGTAACGTCTCCTAAACGAATATCACTTTGAAGTAAGAGATGAAAGCACAACGCGCACTTTCATCTCAGACCATTAGAGACCAGTGTTCTACTACGGCGGAAATTAAGATATTCGGTGACCCTAACCGCGTCTAACGAGTAATACCACGCCAATCTCGGCAATTATAACGAATTACCGCGCCATTTGATCCCGCGAACTCGACTCGGCCGAGCCAACATTATTGTCACTTTGCGGCGTTGAGATCATACATTGTGGGCGTTTATCTAACGCCATTACTAAATTAGTCAGCCTTTTTTTGTTTTTGTGTCTCCCAATGTGTACTTAGAGAATTCCTTGCGTAAGTCAACAAACGTTTTATTGAGTAAATATGTGTTACATAAGCTGGGCTCGTGTAAATCGTCCATAATAGAGCTATCGTAGCGGCGCCAAACGACCCCTGCGGGCGTCGAAAAATGTTTACATAGCGCCGCACTTGATTTACGACTTGCAGTTCGAGTAAACAAACCGGTCACTTAAAAGTTCGCAAAAAGTACTCGCGAAGTGTAACGACCTATGAATCAGGGAACTTCACGTAGGTTGTTAAGCGTTGAAATGAAATATTTGATCCCTCATCACATGAATTCCTTGAAAGGAAAAGTACTTATTCGTAAACAGAAAATCTGGTAACGACGTGACTTAAATCTTGCTCGCAGACGTCAAAACAACGCAATCCGAACATCGAGATGGATTGTAAAATCAACAGTTTGTAAACCAGACAATGCGATTCAATTTCGTCAATGTGAGAAATTACCTACGCAATTTGAGTTAATGACGTTGCTGCCAAAAGTCAGTTCGGTATGATAATTTTGACTTGGGAAATAAAAATAACATTTATGTAATCCAGCTCTAAAGCATCTAACTACTTATCTAGCTATCTACTATCTAGCTAACTTTAAAAACAATGAAATGCTTAGCAGTATTCGCCCTACAATAGGTAGGTTACCACCTAACAGGAAACCGATAAAGGTCATGGCTAATTCTATAAAACGTAGGTCACAACGTCTGCGAAGCTTACTTAGCTTAACTCAAGTGTGTTCCAGTTTTCGGCCAGATGTTTTAAATTGGATGGCTGATATTTTAGACTGCATTGTCGCGGTGTGGCTTACACGCTTCATACGCTGAAATGTAACTTACAGGTTGTTGAATATCTTCTGCACTTCGGTCCGCTGCGTGAGGCTCTTGTAGAAAGCGAAGAAGTCCTCGAACTGGAACTTGGACTGGCTGATGGTGTCCGTCTTGCCGGTGGGCAGGCCGGACTCGCTGAGGGCTTTCTCCACTCGCTTCTTGTCCTCCTTGTTCTGTGCGAATAGTCGCACGATACTGCGTAACAATATGACCCTTAGTAAATTCGGTGGTCCGCCTTAGTGTCGAACTGTTGATAAAATGGTATGGAATATCCCACTACGACATTCTTGAAACGATTCTATATCCAGTTCATAAATTAGCCACTTCAGAAGCCCTTGACCGCCTGACAAACCCTGACACTCTCATTCGACAAACGAACGAAAAGCCTCAAAACATTATATACGAAGGATTTAATTGAACCCCTAATCAAGAAAACTCAGTTCAAATCCATTCAGTGAATTTTGATGTTATTATCGATTTGGTACCACGAACTCGTGCACCAACATGAATTACGTAATAATGCACTTAATATCCGAATTCTGTGTAATGTCTATCCGGACAAAGACGGACACATCTCGTTGATGTTCTATCAACCGGTGCTTCACCCGCAGCGGGCACTCAGTGACCGCGCGATGATAGACCGCTATGTAAACAGTTATCTTCGAGCCATAAACACACAAAGCTTTTGCGTTTCTGACATCCCTGCCTGCATAAATTGCAACCACGTGCTCAGTATCGATAGCAACAACTTTGTTTCAATAAATAATCTTTAGTAGGTAAATTTAATAATAAACATATGTACGTAATTATCACTCGCTTTTCGGTGAAGGAAAACATCGTGAGGAAACCAACATGCCCGAGAATTAATTCGGAGGCATGTTATCCACCAACCCGGACTAGGCCCCCGTGGTGGATTATGGCCTAATCCTCCTCACGATAGTCAGGGGAGGCCAGGTAAATTAAAAATCTGTTGTCCCTGATAAATAGTTTTTTTTTTTACTTGGCAAAATGTGGTTCTGAAAGATTGGTTTCAATAAATGCCGAAATGTTAAACACTTATATGACGCATGCATGCAATGATAAAAACAAAACTTTATTCAGATATTTAGAAATTGTTGTGTATGTGGAGTGTTGGCTACGGGGTCCGGCCGGGACACGACCATTAAAAGAGACTGCTAGAAGCGCACTGGTTTATTGTAACAGAAGAGCGCGGGCGCAGCCGCGCGTTTACTGTAACTAAGTACACATATATATAACACTATCCCTCCCTTTAAGTGGAAGACAAATATTAAAAGAACTTTTTATAATTTATACGAGGTTTGTTCCGCCTCGGTTCCTGAATTGGAGCTGCATGAGTGGTTGGAGTCAAAAAGATTGGAGAACCATCTTGGGCGGGCGCTTCCGGGGATCTCTGATCGATCGGGGTACTGGGCAGAGACGCAATTGCAGTCGGCTGGTCATCCGAACTAACTTCCCCCGCCAGCGGCTCGGTGGCGGCCGCGGAGGCTATCGCCGTGTCAGCGTCTGTAAAGCTTGACGCAGGATCAGCTATTGAATCCGGGCACCAGTTATGATCATTATTAGCCACACTTGTAGTTTCTCCCTCTTTTCTTATCCATAGTTGATTTTTGTGTTTTTTTACTACAGTATCCAAATCAGGAATGTACACTAAATATATAACACTTCCTAATACTTTTTTAATTACGCCTTTCTGCCAATAGAACTTCTTATTAGCAAGATATTTTTTTACCCAGACAATATCCTGGATATTGAAATCGTGTCGAACAGTCCCTTTATAGTACTTAGCCTGTAAACACTGCTTTAGTTCAATCTCGCGAGAAAGGTCAGTGGATGTCGAATCGATGACTTTTGGATTTAAGAGGTCAAGTCTACTACGCATGGGACGACCAAAGAGTATTTCCGCAGGAGATTTATCAATGGTGCTATTTTTCGAATTCCTATAGTCAAATAAGAACTTTAATAACTTTTCGTGCGGAACATTTTTGCAGCCGCTAGATAATATTATCGATTTTATGCCCTTTTTTACGACTTTGACTAGGCTCTCAGCCTGGCCGTTGCTGGCCGGATTGTATGGAGGGGACAAAATGTGATTAATGCCATTCGATTTGCAAAATTCTTGAAATTCTTTGCCCGTGAAAGAGGTACCGTTGTCGCTCACTATAGTATGAAAAATTCCTACCCGTGACATGAGATCGTTTAGTTTGCCGATAACCGCTTTAGATCCAAAGTTCATATTCATGCAATAGCATTCTACCCATTTGGAAAATGCGTCCACGACTATTAAATACATTGTATTATTAATTGGGCCTAAGAAATCTATGTGAATTCTATAAAACGCATGCGGGGGAAACGGCCAGGGCGCGAGGGGGGCGCGCGGCGGCGCGGGGCGGAGCTGTGCGCACACGACGCACTTATTCACCAGCTGTTCTAAGTAGGCATCGATACCAGGGAACCAGAACCGCGCGCGAGCCGATGCTTTGATCTTCACAATGCCAAAGTGTGAGCTATGTAGTTCATTGCAAACCTTATCGCGGAGCTGGTCTGGAATAACAACTTTATGGCCTCGCATTAAACAACCGTTTTCGTATGACAATTGGAATCGGCAATTGAAAAATGGTTTTAATTCATGATCTATTACTTTTCTAGGCCATCCGTTTTGAACGTGATGTATTACCTTTTTAAATAGATTATCACATTCTGTTTGTACTTGTAGCTCGTGGAGTGTGACCGGAAGCGTCCCGTCGACAACAAAGTTTATGTATGCGGCCCGCTCCTCGTAACTATGCTCATCATGGGCCTGCGCTGCCGCCTCTTGCTCGCTACACGGCAACGTCGCACGCGACAAGAAATCAGCATTGTTATCGGCACTACGTACAAATTCGATAACGTAATTATAGGCTGTTAAAAAAATTGCGTATCTCTGGAGACGGTTGGCGGTTACTTCCGGAATACCTTTATTAGGACCAAAAATAGTTATTAACGGCTTATGATCAGTACGGAGAACGAACGGGTCTGAACGGCCGTACAAGAACTGGTGGTATCGTCTAACCCCGAAGATAATTGCTGTAGCCTCTTTTTGAATTTGCGAATACCTATTTTCGGCTGACGTCAAGGTTCGCGAAGCAAAAGAAATAGGCCTTTCCAAGCCGTCTTGACAAATTTGTGACAAAACCGCCCCTAAACCATAAGGGGAGGCGTCTACGGTTAGGATGAGCTTTGCATTCGGGTCAAAATGAGTCAAAACCTGATCGGATGCGAGTATGCCCTTGACTTTGCTGAAAGCAGCAGTATGACTGGATGTCCAAACCCATTTCGCGTCTTTGTGCAGTAAGTTATACAATGGACTTAATATCGTAGAAGCATCTGGAATAAAATTCCGATAATAGTTTATAAGACCTAGAAATGACTGTAGCTGCACTACATTGCTAGGTATGGGGGCGTTTACTATCGCGGCAACCTTGTCACTCGACTTACGTACCCCTTTAGCGTCAATTACGTGTCCGAGATAATTTACTTCCGTTTTTAGGAACTCGCATTTATTTTTTTGTACAGTCAAGCCCGCGCCTTGCAAACGTTCTAGCACCCCACGTAACCGTTCTAAATTTTGTGTTTTTGTGGAGCCTGCTATCAATATGTCGTCTTGAAAACAGAGAACGCCATCCATGCCCGCCAGCACACATTCCATGGCACGCTGGAAAATAGCCGCTGCACTGGACAGACCAAACACCATGCGCGTGAAGTTGAAAAGGCCGCGATGTGTGTTAATGCAAGTTAGATTTTGAGATTCTTTCGATAAACAAAATTGTGCATAGGCCATCGAAAGATCTAACTTGGAGTAATATTTACCACCATGTAGCTTAGAAAACATTTCGTTAATTGTGGGCAAAGGATACTTCTCAATAATTAACTGTTTATTTATCGTTACTGAATAATCCGCGCATAGTCTTACACTACCGTCATTTTTTAACACAGGGACAATAGGCGAAGCGTATTCTGAGTGCTCGACCGGTTTTAAAACGCCTAATGCTACTAGCCGATTCAACTCTTTATCGACTTTGTCTTTTAAGGCGAAAGCTACCGGCCTTGCTTTAAAAAAAATAGGCTTTGAGTCGGGTTTTAAGTATAGTTTGACTTCATACTTAGTGAAACATCCTAGGTCACCAGAAAACAGCTGAGGAAACTTTGAAATTAAGTTAGTGATGCGAGTTTCGTCAGATTCGTTGCAATAGTTGATGTTTGATGATGTGGGCGCTATCTCCAAACCAAATGCACACATAAAACTGCGACCTAATAGCGACGGGCCGCCGTCGCGCACCACGTACATATCCAGTGCATGTGTACTGGCGCGGTACGAGACAGGGACGCGGAACAAACCAATTATCGGCATACTATCACCCGTGTAGCTTTTAAAATTCTTATTTGTATGTAACAATGGGATGTGACCGAAGAACTTGTCATACGTTTTATGCGAAATAGCGTTAATTGGGGAACCACTATCAACCTCGAACTCTAAAATAACACCGCCGACGCTTACGCTCTCAAGCATAGGCTTGTCTCGGGAACATTTAATATTGCAAATTGGCTTACCGTCATCGCATTCATCCACTGTACCTTCCTCGACGTATTTTATTTTATTATTAGAGCACATTTTGCGCAGATGACCTTTCTGGCCGCATTTTTTGCACTTATAGTTTTTGAACCTACACTGCAAACTTTTGTGATTAGAGTAACCACATACACTGCACTTATCGCCGATTTTCCCTGAGATGTTGAACACGCCGACTTCCTGCGCTGAGATAGCGCGCGCGCCGGCTGAGGCGGCGCCCCCGGGCGCTGCCGCTGCGGCCTCACGGGCGCATCTCACGCTCTCAGCCAGCTCCATAGCTTTACTGAGACTGAGTTCTCGCAGGTCCTGTGAAAACAGCTTGTCGCGTTCGTGTCCTGCTACCATGCCCATGACGAACCGGTCTAGCAAGGCCTCCTCGAGGTTTTTAAATCCACAGTGAGCAGCAAGACCCCTGATGCGTGCCGCCCATTGCGAGTGTCCTTCTCCTGGGTTCTGCATCGCCGAGTAGAAGTGGTACCTTTCGGCGAATCCGCAACGCTTCGTGGTAAAATGATCGTCGAAAATTTTGAGAATTCCTTCAAAGTTTAATTCTGCCACGTCCTTTGGCAAGGCCAAATCACTAGCCAGCTTGTAAGATGTCTCTGAGAGTGCGCTTAGCAAGATCGCCTTCCTTTTGACGCCCGCCTTATCCTTGACGTCATCAAAATCATTGGCGATGAAAAACTGCAGGATTCTGCTTCTATAAGTGTGCCAATCTTGTGATAGGTGGTCAAAGCTGGATAATACTCCGAAGGAAATCGACGCCATTGCAGCGTGAGTTCGCTCGTCGCCACTGTTGTGTATGTGGAGTGTTGGCTACGGGGTCCGGCCGGGACACGACCATTAAAAGAGACTGCTAGAAGCGCACTGGTTTATTGTAACAGAAGAGCGCGGGCGCAGCCGCGCGTTTACTGTAACTAAGTACACATATATATAACAGAAATCTAGGTTCAATTTGAATGTGCGTAAAGCGGACACAAATTACGACGATTTAGGTCAGGCGGCGAGATTTTCGCGCACGTTGCGAATATCTAAACTGACGATATACAGCTTTTTTAAAAGCTTGCTAATTTTATCTTAAAAAGACCGTCCGAACCTTCGCGTTAATAAATAATCGATCCCTTCATCCTTTTCACGAGAGTTTTAGTCACGGCACAAAGTTAAAATAGCTGGCCCTAAGATTAGGCGGCGTTTTATTGAATTTCCTCGTAAAGGTTGCTTCCTGGTGAAATTACGTTATAGGGAGAGACAGGGCATAACACGTAAGATTGCGATCTTATTATGCTGTCGGACGTTTCGTTGTTTATGATATCGTGTGATTGACGTAGTTGTGCGAATTACAATAGAGATATTCCAGATGTCAGGTACATAGGTACCTACACTAGCAACACACATTGAACGGTTTGACGCAAACAAGTTACTTAAGCGAACCGCGCTCGCCGCGCTTACTTGTTTGTATATCATTGTATAAAAATTATAGACTCCTTGATAACGTCAATTTATTTATTCTGGTAATGGTTTTTCTCGACAGATGAATACCTACGTCATTGAGAATTGAGATCCTGGAAACTAGTAGTTTCTCCTTATAAGTTTGGAAAAATGTACGGAAAATTCACATGGAAATGAAGTGTCTACGTTTGAATGAAATCTATCGTTTCAGCCAAATAAATCATTTAATTGCAATCACAGTTCAGGTTCAGTCCAGACAAAGATCGGTGAACAAATCTTTACTGTCAATTCATGAGCTTTACGCATGCAAAATAGGTAAATAGGTGCTATAGTTTTGCGTAGTAAAGTTAGTTTGAAAATATAATTAGCGCCACTTGTCGCTGACTGTACATGAGAGATCTAAACGAATCCCGTTTGCCCATAAACCTTAGCCCATAAACAAGACATAATGAAGTAAATGTTCCAATTAACATGAAGTATCATCCAACAAGCAATAACAATAACTATGCATAAAGCGCCTATCAATCAAGCCTCAGATGAATAGGCTCGATTGAAACCGTTCTCGCATAATCATTTACATAAGCCGGCTTAATGGCCGCGCTGACTCGAATAATAATACAATGGGTCTTCTACACCGCATCATGACATTACTATTATGAATCTGTAACTGGGATATACTGAGCTTGTGCCTTTACACGCTGGGTGGTTTCAAGACCAGCGCGAACAGACTTAATTTACTCCATCGTCGATTTCATCATCGATATCCTTGGACAAAGCAAAACAGTGCAAGCAAAATACTATTAGATTAGACGCACAGAAAATGACTTTTTCGTCCCTGAATTACTTAGCGAAGAGAGATGGGTATCCTTCAGACGTACGTAGCGAGGCATGCTAGTCGAGAAAATAATAGCAGATTATACTAAGCTCTTAGCTAAGTGTTTTATCGGATTATTATAATTTTTCTCTCAGATTGATGATGTTAGGAATTATAAAGGTTGATTCATCTTTTTGGTTATTATTATATACGAGCTGTGGTTCTGTTTAAAATAGCTAAGTATAGAAAAGAAGAACACCGTAGGGCTAAAACCTTTGCTTTGTAGTTTTACAATGACAATACATTTTAAATGACAGTATACCTACTGAAAATATTATGGTAAACGCATTTATTTCTTTGCTTCTGATAATTTTTTTAACCCATTTTCATGTATACTTAAATATAAATATCTAGTGAAAAACAACCTAGAGTTTGCTTAATTTACCTGAAAGAGAGACACTGAAAATAGAGACACGAATAAGATGCTAATAATAATCTCTACACTAGAATAACATTTAGCCGAATCTGAATTAGTCAGTATGAAGCAAAGTGTAAGGACAAAATAATTTAAACAGGTGAATGTAGTGGTGCCAAAAGACGTGCCGCGCCAGAGATTAATTATAAGTACTTTCGCAATCATCATTTGTAGTGTGCAAAAAGGTATATATACTTATTATGTATTATATAACTAGTATCCAAACTTTCTGTGAGGCGTGAAGTTGGGCGCAAGGCGCGACGCGTCGTTGTGGTAAGACTGACGTAAAGATGCCTTCGCAGGGTACTTCACAGGTGCTATTAAGTTTGCGTAGCACTCTACCTCCTCTATGGCACAGAGGTTACGTAAGCCTTCAGCAAAAAATCCTGAAGGACTATTCTAAACTTAGCGTTTACTTTAAACTAGCTGCGCCCCGCGGCTTCACCCGCGTTACATATACAACACCTACCTATAGCTATTTGAAAGGTTGGCGTAACTGTTTCATTTATCAACCGATTGACATGCAACAAATACTGAACTAACGTTCTTGTGAAGCTTACCACAATATATTAGTCAATACCAAATCTATATCGGATAAGTTTCTGAGATTAGCGTACACAGACAAACAGACAAAAATTCTAACAATCATTGTTTTGGGTGCTATTTGCGTTGACAAAAATACCAATAATATTGTTTCTCATGTATCTTCCATGTACCGACTGCGATCCGTTACATTTTTATTAAATATCTATAGAATATATATAGATATCTATAGAAGATAATATTATCCCATTTTAGCGTCAGATAATCGAATGATTAGCGTACTTCTGTCAAAACAAAACATGTTCCATGCGTGACACAATCGCGAAGGTCGACATCCTCTGTGTCAGGGCTAAGCCAATATTTGCCGTCTATTATATGCCTAATACGCGTTAATTTACTCTTGAGATTGTGTTTTTGTTTTCTAGTCAAAGGCGAGTCTTCGTTGTAATGTCGTCGTCCATTATAATGTCAGGATTGACTTGATTGAGAACGATCTCTTTGCGGGCCTTATTGTGTGGACAGCTCTTTATTAGATACAGAAAGAACTTAATTAATGATTGATTGGCGTTATTTATTCGCGGATTTTGAGCGGACGATTGTAAGGTCGTGGATGTGTGCGTACGCATTTGAGTAAACAGTACCTGAGCAATGATCAAAGGGGTTCGAAGCTTTCAAGGGAAAATCAGAAGATTCTGTATCTCACCCCAATAAAAATTATAATAACTTACACTGGATCCATCTTGAACAGCGCATCAAAATCTGTCTAGCTGGAGTTTTAGTGACACAGTTACTAAAAAACTTCAAAAAAACATGATTTAATTTTTAATCACATACTATGTACTTAATGTAGGTAGAGGTAAAATTCAGAGGGGCCAAGTTAATTATTATAATTCATTATATATTTATCATTATTATAATTCTTTTGATTCATTAATATAGTGTTTGAAAAAATAAGGGTTTAGGTGTTTTTAGGATTGCTATAATTTCAGAAGCAGACAAAGATGCAAGCATAACGGTTATACCCGAATTAATTAGAAATTGAGGTTCTGGCATTTAAACGTAAAGGTATTTCAATTCTCCGAGTTGAGAAATGACTTCCCACGCTTTACTTACCGCCGGAATGTTAACAAATGTTTCGAGTGGTTCTATGGGTAACTCAAATACAAGGAAAATAATTAATTATATTATTTCGTTGGCAAGAAGAACCAGAAGAATGTTGTCGGAACGAAGAAAATGTAAGGCCGATATTGATAGACGTTATTTTGCCGGAGCAGGTGTTGCGCACTACTCAATATTAGTAAATATTTTGGAATTTTCGATAAACAATTCCATTATAGACGTTCTGGAGCGGTGGTGGGCGAACGTCCACCTGCCAATGTAGGAGATGGAGAGTTCAATTCCCAGTGAGGACACCTACCACCCAATGTGTTTCTCGTTAAACACATGAATGTAATTATCACTCTCTTTTCGGTGAAGGAAAACATCGTGAGGAAACCCACATGCCCGAGAATCGTTTCGGAGTCATCCACCAATCTGGACCGGGTCCCCGTGGTGGATTATGGCCTAATCCACCTCACGAAAGTGAGGGGAGGCCTTTGCCCAGCAGTGGGGCTGAATTACTATTACTAAACGATCAAAATTAAGGAAAAGCAGCGGCAACGTTTTTAGAAGTAACTAATCGCTTACTTTCGCTGAGCATTTGTTTATTAACGTCTATCGCTCGGCCT
This sequence comes from Hylaea fasciaria, assembly GCA_905147375.1. Lineage (NCBI taxonomy): Eukaryota > Metazoa > Arthropoda > Insecta > Lepidoptera > Geometridae > Hylaea > Hylaea fasciaria. The sequence goes on from LR990201.1 coordinate 9,123,512, forward strand.
GAGACCACTGTTCTCAAACTTATATGCCGGCAAATCAATTTACTTACGATCTTAAACAAACGTCACGGAATAATAACTTCAAACTAATTCCTAGCGTGACATACATGTGCTTTCGGAGCACGCGTAGTTGTGCGCAACGCACAGTCGGACATCAACATAGCGGATGGTAACTCAACTCTTAGATCAAGGAGATTGAGTGCCTAATGTTGAGAGCCGGCGTCGAGAGGCAAGCGTTTGAAGTAGGAAACTAATCACAAAAGTTAAGTGGAGATAAACGAGACACTCGGGCAGGTAAAAGGGTGAACGGGGTCAGAATGGTGTCATATACAAAACAGTACTTTGTTTCACTGCCGCCTCATCCGCCGCGTATTATCTAACTACCTTCCAATCTCTAGCATTCCCGTATGTTACGATCAGGGTTTATTCAATTTATGACTTACTATACAAGTGGCTTCCAAGTGGCAAATTGTCGTTCGGTGTTACGGTCTAAGGGGGAGGCCTATGTTCAGCAGTGGACGTTTTCAGGCTGCTGATGATGATGATGATGATGATGATGATGATGATGATGATGATGATGATGATGATGATGATGATGATGATGATGATGATGATGATGATGATGATGATGGTGACGATGCAAGTGTTACACTTGAACACATCTCTAACAGGTGCTTCTGATCAAAAGCTGTAATACAATTTAGCAATATAGTACTCACTTTTTGACTAATATCTTTCCAGTTTTGTCAGCTCTGAGGACTATCTTCGTGTGCAGTTTCTCTAGGAACTTGACGGTGGGATTGTTGGATTGATTCATGTTGTATGCCAGCGTGAACAGCTCCTCCGTCCACATCTGTTAACGAAACAACAATCAAAACAACTTTAGTTAAGAATCTAGTTCTTCAGGATCTTCCAACGATACATTACGTTACTCTGACACTAGAAGCCGGCAACAATTGACAAACAAACATACCACTAGTATTATCACTGAAACGGTATACTTATCAACCACTTCAACGACCTTTATCTGTTTGTATAACATTTACCGATTCGATTTCGGGAATGATTTCATTTGTAAAACTAGCTGTTGCCTGCGACTTCGTCCCATGAGCTTTGCTCAAAACTATATAAATTATCTCATTTAGGAAGTCCAATAATTTCTAAAAATACTTCTAAAAGGGTTGGGGTAGGTACCACCTTTAACAAAACCTACCTATTTTAATTGTCAATGAGGGACGAAAAAATGTAGAGCAGTAGGTCCCTCACCCAGACAGTTGTAAAAAGAATTTTTAATTTCAGCACATGTCAGCGGAGCTTTGAACACGTATCATGGATCACAAACGAGCCCTCGCGTAAATATTTCACATGTACTGAATCAATGAAAACTAATCTCATTTCGCTTCGTCACGGCATCACACGTGAACGGCTGTATACTAGTACCCAACTTATAAGGCGCGTCGTGAATCTTCGTTCGCACAGAAAAGAAAATATGGTCCGAAGATTAACGAAAGAATGCTTAAAACTTACAATTAACTTAAGATCACTATTATAAGGTTCATAATACACTGCAGCTGTTAGTTGCATCTCACTCTAAGCTCGCTAAGATGGCGGCGGCTGCCGACCAATAGCGGTCAATAGCATATCCCGCGCTTTGAAAATTCATCTACTGCGCAGGTACATCGGTAAGCCATATCAGTTGGGTAATACTGTACCAATTTTGCTAATTCTTTATTTGTCGGTTTTGTTTTAATCAGGTGAAGGTTTGTATGGAAGTAAAAAATAAAAAAGTTACACCGAACATTATAAAATTAGAGGAAACTTCACGACCACATTCACTTTTATAATGGACCTTTCAATTTTGACAGGAAAGATGTCAATTACAGGACAATGTCTGTCGGGTCAGCTAGTTATATTATAGAAGATAATACACGTATTTAATACTGAAAAACTGACAATTAAACGAGCTTAAAACATAATTCATTACAACCTCAGTTTCGAGTTAGCGCATCTTTTTTTGAACCCGGATCAAGCTACCTCAATCGAGCCGTCACTTCAATGAGGTCACGACTATCATCAAGCTAGGCTAGGCGATGATCGTAAAAAAAGATAATTCCAAATAAAGCAAAGTGAACCTACACCTATATCTGATGAAGGTACCTATTTTTGTTATCTTTATGGGTGAGAAGTAACAAGACAGCATAATATAATTACAACCCTACTGTAATTTTTCTGCTGGTTCCAAACACGCTTATACAAATTCACACATCATTGCATCGCAGTGGTATCAAAGTGAAAACTACTTGCAAAAGTTAGACATCAATCAGGTCAGGCTGACGGTAAGTTGCTACGTCTGCCAACTGTAGTCACAAATCAAAACATTCGCCAAGATTCAGGACTGAGCGCCCCGCCTGGTGATAAAATTAATCAAAACACTACAAATCACACTAGCTACCTAACCAAACCAAAGATCAAACTTTGTAGAACTGGGAGTGTCAATCTCAGTATCACAAACATCATCATTTGCCCTTTCACGGGTCACGAACCTTATTTCGCAGAGGCTAGCAGCAAAAGTGATTTAAGGGCCAGCGAAATTGCGGAGTTGATGTTACTAATTTATTCTAATGCCACCGACCGCACGACTCCCCCTTGGCTACTGACACGCCTCAAGGGCGAGCCTTCTTATTCTTCGCTTTAAAGGGTAGGCCCGGAGGCCGGGGCGGTTGCCACTCCAATGTTTACGAGACTAAAGGTGATAAAGGTCGAGTCGCACGAAGTTGCCCTCAAAATGTCGATCACATTAACGTCGTCGAGATAATGTGCCGAAAGAAACTTGAGACATGTGAGCGAAGTGAACTGAAGTGTCCGTAACACGGGCGAGACGTCTAATGCCCAACTGTGATAAATATTTCACACAACGTTAGGCTTTATTGCAGGCATGTATTTGACATAAAATGCTGTAAAATAAATCCAATTCTTGTCATGTCATGACAGTACAAAAACTCGAAATGAATGAACCCCGCAAAGAAAATCCACCTCAAATTGAAATACTAACGTCTTGCTAGCGTCTAAACAGCAGCTACCAAATGACAAGGTATACACAGCCGTTACCAGTGCATATGAGTACACTTTAGAGTACTCATCAAGATCACCTTCCAAAAGCTCATAAACCAGAACAGCGAAGCCTTGACCCGCCGGAACTGCGCCTCTACCATAAAACTAACCATCCATGAGCCGCGCTCAAAGCTATATTTACGAGTTTGCCATGTCCCATAAGTCTGCATATAAAGAGGTAAAATGTACATTGCAAGTGAGATTCCACCCGGAGCACCTGATGCTTGCGCAAACATATCGCAGTTTGATGGCTGCAATTGTATATGCTTCGAGCGTTCTCTTCTCTGTTGACTGTTCCACAGCGGGTACGTAATGCGAGATAGAAGATAAAGTACATCATAAATCATCTTCAAACACATCGTTCAACTGCTGGTGATAACAATAACTAGATGCAATTTGTAGCACTCGAGGAAGTTGGAGCTCTGCGGCGAAGCGGCTAACAATACTATCTTATTCATAGGAGGCGGCGTGTAAAGACGATTGCGCAATATATATCACTCACACGACACAATACTGCGGCGAAGAGTACGCTTTTTCCTAATAATGGATCTGCTCTATACGGCGCGAACGTGAGTGACGGCCGCCCGTGCTCCCCCTGCGCCTCTACGCAAATAGGAAAACGTCCACGAAAAGGAAATGTGAGACTGTGAAACATTTCACACAGAAACACCTCGGTATTTATTTATAGCTTTTGTTCAGTGAAATTTTCATCAAGGGTTTCTGAATAAATCCAATCCCGTATACCAGTGCAAGTATTCAACCCAGTTCTATTGAATTCAGAAAACGCATATGAACAAAGCGGCCCATTCAAACTATTCGCTCCAATACTTGGCGAATTTAAACAATCAAACTTCACGTCATGCGAACCCTATTGAAAGCTCCGCAGTAGACAAACCGGTGCATATCGGCCCGCTGCTGGCGGCGGCGGCGCGGCGCACGGGTTGTTCTGAGCCTCAACATATAGGAGTACCTATGCATAGCAGCGGAAATGTAATAGAGGCTGTATTGGAACGAGGAAAATGGTCCAATATACAAATAGACGAGTTTTTAATCCGGGATAACTGCGCTACGGATTCATCGCGCTCCGCTGGACACGAATATCAGACATCGTGGATGGCGTACAATGCGAGATACATACAATACCTTTATGTATCTACATCGAGAAACGCGGTTACGTGGCCGTTTGTTATGCCAACCGCATTGTCCTGCGGTGTGTTAATGCGAACGACACTGTTCACTACTTTTCATCTTAATAAAAAAAACGTTAGTTTTGGTTGCGACTATGTATAATTTATTATCGTAACAGAATCGAAAAGGTTCGCAATGATTTCAAAAATCACACAATGACTATTAAGGTTTCGTGAAAAATATACAATTCCAACAGTCAATCTCTGTCAGCACATAATATATTAAACGAACTGACTAACCACTAACCTCGACAGATCTGCAGATTGGATTTAATGCCGGGGATTATGCATCGGCGGCGGGATCGATCGACCCATTTATTCGAGACTACGAGCTCACCGCTCACCTGTGCGATTTCTCTCCTGGTGCAGCAGAAATTGATGAAGGTGACGTTCACGAAGTCAGTCCCGAAGCACACGGACACCGTCTTCTCCTCCAAGGAGCCTTGGGACCCGATGAGAACTACGTTGCGAATCTTCTGGTCCTGTCAACAAACATACTCACTCTCAAAAAATACGATCGAAGCCAATTTATCGAAAGTAAATCAGTAATTTAGTTTTAGGTGAAATTCGAAACGGTGTTCCAAGAAAAATGGTAGAACGTATTAAAAGAAGCAAAGGTTTGAGATCTAAGGCGGTAGTGGCAAAGTAACGTTATCAATAAATGCCGCCTTGTCTTATACGGAGGAAAAATATAATTCCATCGCATACGAAAATACCTCAAGTAAACAAAACATTTCGTATGAAAATCTTTGTTCATAAATTTATCAATCTCCGATCGCCGGAGTTTCGGAAGATAAGGATATTATTATTGCACAGTTCATTGTCATCTCGATTATTCGGATCGGAGAGTACCTTTCCAGATATTAAGTCTATCAGAAAACATTTTTGTCGTACGAGCTCGAATTGAATACGATTTATCGATTATAGAATACCGACCTGGTTCTGACATAGGTCACTGGGTACGCTGTAGACGTTTCAACTAGATGTATAATAATGTTTTCCACGAATTTTGTTTGGTTCGAAACAAATTGCCCCATATAATTTGTTTTAAGAAATTGTATGATAGAGAACGTAAATATTTAAATGTGACGAAATCGAAGCAATATTCTTAATACAAATAAATTCAGAAAAGCAAAACACAATAATTCAGCAACGGAATGCGAAAAGAGCATTCTCTTTCCCAACTTTGAGGAAACTGAGCCAATCTGGTGCGGATGTGAAAATCTGGCGAAAAAGCAAAATTGTCAAGGCGGTAATAACAAAGTCGGACAACACGCAATACCGTTTATCGGATAACTCGAGGAGCTCTCCCGACAAATTGGTGCCTTGAGGGGCCGTAAAGAACCACCTCCAAATGATCTCTTAGGCTAAAGTGTGTTTTATTTGATTGCTACATTATTGGGGAAAACAAATTGTGAAGTTTTTGCTGCCTCGTACCGATTTCCGATCTTGACATTAATTTTTCTTTGTCAATTTACTGGTATGGTGGTTCTTCTGATGATAATAATCTATACCGTGCACGGATGTTTTAGATGTATGCGGCCAAAACACAGCTGTGGCGCTTAGTTTGCAAAGGATTTGATTCATTTGTTTGATTCTGGCGCCCGGCTCTGATGATAAAGTACGGAGATGGTAAACTGAGAACCTTGATAGAATAATTGGGCGTCGAATCGAGTTTCAGCTTATTAGAGGTCAACTTACAGTGCCGATTAGCAATTTGCGCCTTGATAAAAAAAGTTGATAAAAAGACTATTTTTCAGACAGAAATATTTCTCTTTCCTTACCACTTAGCGAGATTTTCGCACAGTTTCCATTCCCCTAAATAAAATATGTATATTTTGACAGCTGTAAGGCCATGTTTATTCAGTAAAAATATGAGACAGTGAAATTATTTTCAGCATCATCCTTGTACACTATTATTTATTTATACCTAAGATCTTACTAACAGTTTTAAACCTTTATTTTATTATGATCCGGACAAAAATATTTTTAAAATTTTCACACAATGTTTTGTAAACAGAGAATACCTAATTCCCATATAACACGATACAAAATTGTTCATTATCACTTCACTATGACATTATCTTAATGCGGTCGAAATTAGAAAGCGTCTATGTCGTAATATCATCATCGTGCGTATGTACATAGTTGGGATTTTTACGGAATCACTAATCATTGTGATAAGGTAACCGACGCGACGAGCTCTCAGCTCCCATGGAGGTAGGTAGAATAGCACTAAAAGGGTTTCTCCATACGAAGAATTCTCCATTTCCCTGAATAATTGGCATCTGAACATTTTTTTACACATCCAACAAAGGAATGAGGAATTGATAACGCCCTATATATGACAAAAAAATATAACATTTTATTTTGCTAATTGACCTTCTGATAAAATATGAACTCGATAGTGCGTAGAATGCACGCAGTGAGACGTCCTTGCATCGTATTTCCGTGTGATACCTACCGCCACATGAGTCAACAACACACATTTATTATATGAATACTGGTCAAATTTAAATACTTTCTCACTAGACCAAAATAATCATTGATCCTACACCACAAGTGTTCCCAAACTATCTGACGAGGCTCATATTGATTGCGTGTCGACCGATGTAGCCCGGGCTTCGAATGGCATCGCAGGCAATTAAAGTTTGATCCGCATTAAACCTTACAGCGGTTACAACAGCCGAGCCGAGACGGGGATGGGACGGGATACGAGGATAGGAAAATACGGTACGGTAGATCCTTTGCGACCGGCCGGGTCGACCCGTACCGTATTCCGTGTAGCCCAGTAACATACGTATACGGCAACTAGGTTATAGCATCCAGTCCCGCTAAGGTAATCTAATCTCTTACCGGACGGTTCCGAGAGCGGGGCCTCTACCAGTCCTAAATGAATTCTATTGGCGCTCAGCCGAGGGACCTGTACCATCTAGTGTGATTCAATTCACATAACAGCCGATTCCTCCACGTGCCTTTGTAAAATTTCAGTCACAGTAAATGGAAACAGCGCGGTGCGCTCGTTGCTTCGATTTGCTTCTTCACCAACATAGTTCTCAGGATACATCATCACTGTCAGTTACAGCTGTTACCCATAGCGATAATATTTCGCTTACTGGTTACCTTGGTTTGGAGCCGGCTGCCAAATGCGTTGGTCATAACTCTTCGAGATAGTTTCCTTCATCGAAAAGTATTTATCGGTCGGGTTTTTATGCATGCACTCTTCATCTGTAATCGTGGTGGACCATGGTATTTTTTATTTTCGATACTGTATTATATTAAATGCAACAGCACATGTTTAAATAAACAAAAACATTGTATCTATATCTATAAACTTACGCTCATTCGTATTGTTAGTTTTATTTCGAGCTTGTCTCTAAAGATCAACAAAAATGTATATTAATAGCGTCAGCCCAGAATCCGTGTAGCATGATTCAATTCATTTGACATATACCTACACACAAACAGGTGACTTTTTTGTGCGTCTGTTGTATTTTTGTATTCTACATCATTAAGCCCCGCCAGATATAGGCACATCAAAATGTGTTGATCCGTTTATTCGCTAAGATTTAGGTACAAACTATTTAAAACTCGTTGCCTTTTTAGCTTTCTGGGGCGTAAGTTTAGTGCTAAACAAGGCTGTAAAAGTAGCATTTTCTAACTAGTAATTTGATCCTATTTGATGACATCAAAGAACTTAGTTACTCTAAGGGTTTGCTACATATTAGATCACAGAATCAGCGTAGAATGTAATCTCCCCACGCTAGGGGCTGTACGCGTCGACCCAAATGAATTTCAATGGACTCTACAGCCGGGACAGTTTGTAGCGGTGTTGTAGTTTGACATTGTGTGTACACTGTACAGTTTACTATGGAACAGCGTTGTGTAAACTCAACTGTACCGTTTATCTTTGAGTTTCGTACCAAACCTACTTGAAACACTGTAACTAATTCCTAAAAGCAGCTATTACAAGGCCCCTGTAAACCTCTAACAATTATTTTACTGCCTTTCGATTATTCGGACGTATGGATCCAATGCGATAAACGTGTCCGCGCTATATAATACAGAGGCGTACTTATATGCATTTTCAGACAGAGGGTAAAAGCTTTACTTTAATAGTGCAGTTACGTCCACTCTATACGCCGAAAAGGTAAGATTTTTATTGCATTCACATCTACTTTCTCACCACAAAATAGGATTGAAATTATTTAAAAAGGGAAATGGCTTATGCCGCTCTTTTCAGTCAACTCCAAACAAATACATTCGGTTCTAAGTATTCGGCTACAACGTCACAGCTCTACGATTACATTTCAGTACGTAATATAATTATTGTTGTACAGAATAGCAGTGAAACTATGACATGTTGCATGTCGCAGTGAAACCTGGGTGAGCTCATCTAGTCTAGTACTAGATAACAGTGGTAATTAGGCTAAGTGGCGGGAGACTTTAAAACAGCATGACGTCATCATGTCTAGACCCGAGAGACATAATAATAGCACAATTTTGTTATAACAGTGGCACTGTGTGTGGGCAAGGTAGTGATCATTGCTTTGCCTAGATTCGTCGACCATCAAAGTACATAATTTTTTTTTGTGTCTTAACAGAAGCGTATATGCATATTGAAAAAAAAAAGAACGATATCCGCAGTCATGTATCCTTACCTGAAGAATGTACACAGAAAATCATATTAGAAAGCTCCTTGTGAAAAACATCGAAACAATAATTGTTTACAGGGATGTCGTAGCCTGCGCTAAATACACATCGATCACGTTGTGATTTATTGCCAATACTAAACGTGCTAACATTATGTACCTCTGTTTGAATAAAATCAGCATACGTGATCGATACACTGCCGATACTGCCGCAGCAGCACACGTATATGTGGCAGGCAGTTGCCGTTAGCGAGGGCAGTACGTGAAATGACCAAATCACAAGTGATCACAATTTGTTTTTTTTATCTAATCAATCTAATTTTTTTTATCTAATTTTTTTTTATCGTGTGGGACCTAGAAGTTCCAAGGAAAGTCACAAATGCCGCAGTGATGACGATGTGGCGGCTATTTTCACACAAGTAACTACTTTGTGTTGGAGCTCAGAAACAGTGAAAGCCTTTTTCTTACTAATTTGTACGTCAAATACAAATCAGGCTTCCAAAAAAAAACCAAGCCATTATATGAAATTGAATTAGCAGCAACGGTCGATAGTCAATAATGAACTGCATAAAAGTTCGCGTTGATATTGCACGTAGTAGGTATTTGGACATTTCCCGAAGTGACATAAATTAAATTCTGCCTACAACATAGCATTAAGTCAGGCTCCCGATTTAATGCGTGTGATATCAATAAAAATGGGCATAAAAGTGGAGATAAAATCAGGGATGTGTCGAAGCGTGGGAACATAACGGCGGAAGCACGTAGTAGTGCTATAATCGCGCTACAAACGTGCTATAACCGCAACAACCTCGCTCCGGCTCACCTACGCAAACAAGACAATGTCTAATACAAGACCAATTTAACACGAGCAATAGATACGCTCAAGTCTGGTACATACTGTCCACTTTAATCACGCATCCAGGTGTCCTAGATTCGTAGTTTGTTTAGGAAGACGGCTACTATCGCGTGAGCAGCTTTGAGTCTTAAACGTTGGTACTCGTAGGTAGATTTTTATTAGTGCGTTTTGTTTTTAATGGATTTCGCGTCTACAAAGTTTATCCACAGCTTTTGGCTTTGTGAAATTATGTCTAGCCAGCGCCGCTTAATCAGTAAGGGCGGCAGGACGCAGTCTCTTTTAAAGTCGCTCGGTAGAAAGAAATCTCCGCTTCATCAGGTTTTTTAACTCTTGGAAGTTCTTAAGCTTTCGCGAACAGGAAAAATTAACTAGCTAAAAACGGGTCTAATTCGCGCACAAACAAATATCAAAATATATAATTTTGACATACCTCGACGTTTCGACCGAGTTACATCGGCCGTGGTCACGAGAAGACTGATCACGTCTTCTAGACCCGTTCCCTTCTAGTAGACCCGTTTTAGCTAGTTAATATAATTAACTCTTGGAGCTTACGTGTAGCGATTAATAGGAGCCTTAGTGGCATAATATGCCATTTGGCCCATAATTTTGGTAACATAAACTAAAATCTCGCATTCAACAATCCGTGATATCAGCGCGCAATTGCTGCTGAACTATAACAGGGTAAGTAAGTACCCTCAGACGGAAAGTTTCGCACGAAACTATAAATTAACGACACCCCGCCTTACCCAGCCTTTTACTTAATGGCACAAATTGAAAGCTCCTAATGAGTTTTCGCAGTAACATTATCGTAATTCGTTACACTCGACTTCCACTTGTTTACACGTTTCCCAGTTTGTTTATAAAACGTCTGTCGACGCCGGCCGTTTATCAAAATAGTTTTAACATAACACTCGGCCACAGAACTTATCATAGTACGTCGGGCTGTCAGGCTTAATGGGAAGAAAGTGTATTACACATCTGGAACAAAAGCTTTATTGTAATCTAGAGTACCGTCAAGCCAAGAGCTTCTAAAGTGTGCTTTCTTATATTGAAATAAAATGAACAAAGATACTAATCTGAAAGTTTCATAAACTCAAAACTTTAACCCTTTCTTAGAATGGCACCGTTCATCAATAAATAACTAGCTTGTTATGAAGATTGGTTTTACGAGTATAGTAAAGCTTCACTTTCAGATGCTATAGTCTTCAATATTAGAACTTTTTTGAATGATGGCGGTGCTTATTTAAGAAGTTCTTAAACTTACGCAAACAGATAACATATGAACTAGCTTTAAACACATCTTATTCGCGCACCTAATATCAAAATATATAACTTTGACACAGCTCGACGTTCCGCCCGAGTTACATCGACCGTGGTCACGAGAAGACACGACCGTGGTCTTCTTATGGTACCTTCTTTTGTTTTAATGTGGCGATAGTCAGAGATTAATAACATACTCCTCAGTGCCGACTGTATCCAGACGCAAGTTGGTTCGTTGGTTGATACCCCGCGTCAAAGCTCCATTCGCCGCGATATTGACAAGCTACTCGAGCGTTCGGACACACAAGGCATACCACTGAACACATTTTATTTCTCTTTGTGCGACACTTGGTAGGTATGTACGATATTAGATTGATTTTGAAAAGATCTCTATAGTGATACTAGAAAACCCGCGGACGTAGGTACCAGCAGGCGACTAAGCTTTATAAAGCTATCCATAGGATATTGCTGTGAGGCTGTGACGGCGTAATGGATTGTAGTTTTTTTTGAAGTAAAACTTCTTTAGGCACGACTAGGGAGTAACTCAGATTTTGTTTTCTGACGGAAGTAACGCTTACTATAGTCTGTGTAGTTTCCGCTGTTTGAAAAAGGTTACATTGACATCCGCTGTTTAAAAAAGGTTACATTGACATGTCAATGTAGCCTTTTTTAAATAGCGGAACAATATAGCGGAAAAGAAGTTTTACTTCAATCGCGCGTAAAGGTTACAGGCACACGCTTTTTTTTTATTTATAAGCGCATCTTTTTATACGGAACCTCGCATGGTTAATGTTAACTGGTACGTTGTTCAATGAGAAGTTACCTTGCCCACTTTCCATCCGATCACCTTTTCATCAGAACAACCAACAATAACACAATATAGGAGACCAACTTGGGAATTAATATTAAACTTGTATTGAAACAAGAAAAATAAGGATAACGCAGTCAAATATGTATACGAAGTTTGTAGCTCCGTGGTTTCTTTACATTTTCCAATGAAAACATATGTAAAGCCGACTATGCTCTACATACGAGTTAGTAATCTAGCCATAAATCTGGAAGCGATAATTATAGCCGTTTGCAATGTCGCTGTTAAATTTATAACGTGTTTCTTTTTTCTAATATTAGTGCATGACATGGAATCGATAACGATCGGGCGCGCGATAATTTTAGCTGCACCCGGGCATCATCGTTCATACCAATAATGGTAGAGATGATGTCGCTGTGGCATGTAGACGCCTACGTGCCTCCATGGGTCTCGTAGAGACGTGACTACGTGTCTTTATGTCGTGACATTCTGGAAATATTTTTGTTTACCACAATTAGTGAGAAACAAAAATAATGTTTTTACTATAATTTTGTGAGGCAATTTAAGATAATTTGTAGAAGTAAAATTTAAAATAATAAGAATGCAACGACGTGGGTATTGTAGCTAGATATTTTACTTCCCCTCTGCCTATTCCGAAGCAGATTTGTGGTGTGTGATGATAGTAGTTATATAGTGATTAATAGGCCGACGGTCTACCCCAACAGTACAATCTCTAGTCCAATAGGTAATTAACCGAAATTGCGTTAGAATAGCCGTTAGAATTTGATTGAGACCGAGATGCAAACCTTGCGGTGATAATTACAACGCTTGAGATTGGACAGAATAATAAGCAACTACCTAATGTATAACATATATTATAATATAAATTTGAATTTGATACTCTTTACACGTTACCTGCATGCATTTATGATTCGTTACGTGTTAACAAGCTTGTCTGGGCAAAATAAACTCATAGACAAGACTACATTTAAAACCGCTGTCTCTATCTAAATAAGCTCAATACGGAATCTTGTCGGATACAAAACGAGAGACGTCTACGAACATTATCTTCAACGCAACAGGTTCTCATTACTTCTTTGTGTCGTCTCCCCGGGGGGACACAAGCCGTGTAAAAATCAATGCCCTGGCCCCTGAATACTTTATTCGAGATGGCTCTGGAAGGCAGAGTCAAGTTCGCAAACTTCCGAGCTCGCTAACGAGTGGCGAGTAACGAGTGACGCTGTAATAGAGTCACTTACGAGTCGATCGGTTTTTATTCAGTATCGCCTTTGGTAGATCACGACGAGGCCGACGCTTGGAAGAAGTGTAACAAGTAACTAGAAATAGTGTATGTACAAAGTATTAAACAAAAAAAAATATAGTTGGAAAGATTGGAACTACAACCATTGGTTTCATCGGTCCAATCACTGAACTAATAGTGAAACTAATACGCTCACTGAAGTTGTTAATAAGATCCATGGAATACAGAATAATAAACATCACAGGAAAACGAATAGCTCCCCCGAGAGGTTACCAGAGGAGGTTCAGGACATTAACACATACTTAGTACATTACACATTAAAGTATAAAACGTTCGACGTAACTCGACTAGCTTCTTAGAATCCATCCTTTGAACACTGTTTCCAATGTGAACACGAAGTAAGTTTTTGATCTGATATTTTGTAATCAGGTTCCGCGTAAACTCTGTTCTCACTGAAATTTTATTTTGACTAATAGGTACAACGCGATATGTAGTATTGACACGCAAATATCTGATTACCATTTTATCTATTAAACTAATTGGGAGTTCGGCGTTGAATATTTCATATATTTTAATGTTTGTCAATTTGAAATCAAAGAAACCCAGATGATCGATAGATTAATTATTAATATGTCGGGGAAAACCGCGTATGAGGAAAATTGATACTGACACAGAAACTCACTCGTAATTTGATAAAGCCTACAGAAAAGCTATCATATATTAATTAGATTAGAGTACATTATCTAAGACTACATTTGAGACGGATTTCTTGTTTAAATTGGTAAGACAAAATATTTGTGCCATATAGTAAAATTACGATACACAAAAAATAAGCATCAGCCTACATAAAGGAGAGTCTGGACTGAAAATGACATCCCTTTCAACGTGATAATATAAATCTCCAGATAGATGAGATACAAGAGCTTGGCAATCGCAACTGGCGCACTTGGCGAGTTTCGCAACACCGCAAGAGAAGAGGCAATGGACACATTGAAAATATCTGTCAGATAAGTATAGCTACCCTAAATCTTATTATCTGAATGATAATATCATAATATTCATAACCGAGCACGTAAAGTTGCCATTAAATTTCCTGTTCAAAGCGAAGTGATAAAATTAATTAGGATCTAATTTATTTCATTACAATTATTATGTACGGGGCTTATCGCTTGTGCATATAAAAGTCCGCGTTTATCAGCCTCGAGGTAAGAGCATAATATTGCTATACCTAATATTATTCCAGTTTTCAAGCAATATCTCGTTGAATGGGGTAACTATTAGGTTATGCGTGAACAGACATTAGGCTAACAAATCACTGCTTTCAAACTGACATTTCACTAGTACCTATACAAAGTAATAAGTAATTGATGAAATCGTATCTAGTTTACGCAATGTTACTATTATTATAAGTACCTTTAAAAAGTTTAAACATACATGTGCATTGTGCATTATATCAGTTTATTTCTATTATTATAATCATTATTACACTTATTTATTCAACTTTATGCATAAACTTGATTAATGTGTTACCTCTGTTTTTCATTATACACTGAAACTGGCGCCTGTCATTCAATTATGCGTATTTATGACCAACATACACATATATTTTGTTGGTTGTTTATGCCATTTAACTCATTCACTCACATTACAGCCAACATAACCATCATATTATGATCCCCATATCTGATTATAGCGCCCTCTTCCTCACTTGTTATAGGGTTATCAGGCGTCGTTTTATTATTGACCTACTTTTACTAGTCCTCTATGGCGGTTCGAAGTTAGAATTCTGTTAGAATGGAAGGGTTTAAATCGTTTATTAAATGTATTTTTCAGACAGGTGAGAAACGTCGCTTATGCGTGCGCTTGTATGAAAAGCTATGTGTTGCATCTGTTTGCGGTTACAGACCTGTGGTTAGCGCGCGCGTTTATTCGCAACGCGGGCGCGGCCTGAAATAGTACTTTTACAAGTGAAACATGGAAAGGGTTAATTATCTAGTATCTACTATGTCTTTCCTTGATTAATTTATTTCTTACATAGAGATTGATAAAGAGCTGCAGCTAAAGTGGCTAGAACAGAGTTTAAGACAATTGCGCGTATAGTGTAACTACGATACAGTAACATTTTTAGCCAGCAGCAGGTATTAAGGTAGCAACCCTAAGGCCGGCGCTCAACTGACATAGGCCATTACAGTAGCCGCGCTGTAAAAACACTTACGCGATATCGATATTGAACGTTATCCCGTAATAATATAGCCGTACTACTCCTCGCTCTTCACATAAACGACTATGACCACTTTCTATTATAAGAGTGTATATCGGCATTATGTGATATCTGTATCTGGGATTGTACGGTAGATTTTATGAGAGAGGTAATTTTAGTAATAGTTTGACCACTGTACTACATTGTAGGGAAAAGGAAAGCGAAGTTGATACCTAACTAGACTACTATCTATATTGAAATTTTTTAAGATTGCTATTCCATATCAAATGCTATTTTTACTACCGAGAGTTTCCGAGGTTCAAACTCAATGGAATAATTCGTGGCGTGTCTTATTTGCACGGCACGCTTGCAAACGGAGGCGGAATCATTTGTTTGTATGTTCAGATGATGTAGGGTGTGTGGGAGACACGCTTTGAGTGCGGCAGAGCTTTAGGCGACCAACTTAGTAGGTGTACCTACGTAGGACGCAGTTGTATTTGTCGCGGCATCTTTGGGCATACTTATAAGTTACCAGTATAAATAACCACAATATTTATAGACTGTGATATAACTCAAGGAAACTCAAAGGTATTAACCCCACTCATACCGCAATAGGTATGTACCTAGATGGAATAAAGCCATTTCCCAAATTAGATACATATTATGATCAGGACACATAGCACTAGGCTTAGAAGAATAACACATAGAAACCAAGTACTCGCTAGCGCCGTGAAGCCATTTTAACTGAGACTTTTTGGGCCTTGTTCGGACTATGACTCGCTATTACTCGAAATCGAAAATTTTATGGTAAATATTTACTAATTTTCTCCTGTTTTGGACTAAAAACCAACACGCATGCGACATTTTCATTGGGCTTGTGTGCGTTTTGGAGAAGATAATAAAATACCACTCACGCACACATTAATAAAAAAAATTGCTTCACTTTTGAGTGAACCTATTCATGGAACTATCCTTCCTTGCGTTATTATTCTAAGACACTTACCCCCGGTTTCTAGAACGTTTGTTGGCGTTGACAGTAGATTAAAACTATCGTTGCCTCTATCTGACTATAAACAAATGACAAGGATGGCAATAGAATTAATCTGTTGTCAACGCTGACTGACGTTTCAGAAACTGGGGGTAAGTATTAGAACTATTTCAAAAACAACATGACGTCGCGCCCTTTTCTCCTACCAACCAATGTACTTATATACATAATAAGTTAACAAACAAGCATAATATACAAACCAAATGTACAATTCATAAACGTAGTGTGACACAGTTTTGTGACAAAGCCGTCTGGAGGAGGCAAGAAGCGCTTGTGTTACCAGAATGACACACCACCGCGCCCCGTAATATTCCCGCCACCAACCGTAAAGTAATATGACTGGGCTTAATGGTTCAGTCACATGAAATATTGTGAATATCATAGATGACAGGCCCCAGTTCCGTTATCATACCATTAAGTAAGTAACCTAGCGGTGGTAGTGAGCATGCTCGTGTAGGCTTGTTTTACGCGGATTCTCTTGCCTACTAACCACAACTACGAGAGAATTTTCGTAATCGAAAAAATACATAAAGGGTCACTATAATAAACCTTCTTGCAATTTGCAAGCATGAAGGCAGATGTGAAGCGATGAAGCACTCTATTTGAAAGTGCGTTTGCGCATGGGACGCCTATTCAATTTAAAATGTAAAGTAACCGCAAGAAAATATGTTCTTGGAAACAGTAATAGATTACCTATGAGCATTTCATCTAAGTATAATATGACAGTTTCAGCCCCATTCATGAGCGATTCGGAAAACCGCGAAAAAAAAAACAGATCAACGAACGTAGGTCGTAGCTGCGGCGTTTCGATATCTGTACTTTATGGTTTTTTGGATATGACCTCAAGAGGTCAGGTGGATCCGCGGCAGCGTGTGAACTTATGAAGCATGCGGGATTCTACGTAAATTGTTTTTTATTATGGTTTGCAATGTTTCTGAACAGCCGTAAAGACAAGGATGAAGATATTCTATGGATGTAAACTAAGTGAATTGTATAGGGTGTATACTCTAGTGGGAAATTGAGTAGAAATCTTCACGCTAGTTATCGTGAGACCTAATTATTTAGAAGAATCTAATAAAAAAATAGAAATCAGCTGGGTATGTTTGGATGACGATGATTAATAACACCTGAAAGAAATACCCATCGTTGACTAAAAGGAGAAAAACATCTGGTTCATTCTAGTGAAATATGAAAAATATTCACTTTAGATAAACATTCAGAATAGACTCATTTCTCAGTTTAGCAAAGGAATTTAGCTGGATTTCTGGAATAGTCGTAAATATGAACTAAGCTTTGTCAAGCATGTTCATAATAGTAAATCTACAATATCTATGATAATTTCTACAATTGGCCTAGTTTTTCCACATAACATAGTGTGTTGCTGGAATTGCTAAGTCAAACAGCCAGTTGAAACCCTTCCTCATGGTTAGATACACTAAAACAAATGAGACATTTGGACTGGAGCCAAATTTAGGATGTTTTATTGAGCTAAAACACATATTTTTAGCTTTTGGTTATAAAGAAAGACGAAAGTGAAAATAGATGTCTCATTTTCCTTATCTCAGGGTTACAAAGTAGGTAGGTAACTTTTTTAACTTGGTTAACTTGTTTGTAGTAAGTATATCCTGAATGAATGAAGTTGTGTTGTTTATAAATAAGGCACAGATATTTTACTTACCATAATATCAGTTTTATAAAAGTTAAACAGTAAATTTTAAAACATTTATGTGAACACTACAAATAATTTAAAATTGAAACATATTTATGATGAAATGCAGTAATGCAGTAATCAAAATAATTACTATGAAATGCTAGAACACAATAGCTATGAAATGGATAATGGTAAGGGCACCTCGCACACCATGTAAATAAGGCACAAAAACAAAACAAAAATATAAAATTTAAAAAAATAGTTGTGCTGAACAATATGCTTACCTTAGGAACCTTTGCATGGACCCCAGTCCTCACGTCGCGGACGGTGGCTAGGTCCAGCAGCTCCACCTCCATGTTCTGATCCGTCCAGAACAGATAGAACCCCTTGGGGTCCACCCGTAGTGTGACCGGGACCCCCGTGCCTGAATCCTGGACCAAAGAAAGCTTTGTTTAACAGGTAATTATAATTAGGACAATCTCTAGACAAAGTATAAATATCGACGCTTGAAAGGCAAAACTTCCTAAGCGACAGAAATACGTGAAATGAGTTAAATATACCATTCGAATCGTTAGATTTTTCTACGTCGTTTAGTCTAGATTTCATCGCTCTACGACGAGTTTTTTGTCGCTTAGATAGTGTGTGATTTCCATCAATTCGCCTAACTTGTGCTTACTAACCGACTGAAAAAAAGACCATTTAAGGATATTTAGCACTTATGCCATTTTAATAATTGGAAATATGAACTTAGTCGGTTTTTCTTGTATTTACTTCTTCATTTGTTTGCATTTATATATTTTTACTTGTTTTGAGATTTCCCTTTGAAACCACTTAGTGTATTGTACCCACCCAAAATAATTGTGATTTGTATGGTTATACATTATAACCTGATAATATTATTTGGTAACAGTGTCTTTTGTATCATTTTACCTGATACAAAGTGGAAAAATATTGAAGCTTAGATACTTTTACTTGTTTAACATAATATCGCTATTTCATACTTGGATATTTTTACTTGAGAACTTTTTCTAATAATAATGTCGGTTAGATAATTTTACTCAGCTTATTTAGGTGGTAAAGTATGGCGCCTCGATAATATTACTCGTGCAAAAATATAATTTCTCGTCGCTTAGGAACTGCGCGAGTTCAAAATACGTCGCATGACTATGCGCAAATATCGCGCGCCGGGCATCGGCAGAATGAAATTCAGCCGCCGGGCGTCGCTTAGTAAGGACGTTCGTGTCAAATCGTCTCCGTTTGGGCTCATAAGAATGGTCGCAATGAGTATGACGTGTTTGGTAGATGGTTACTAATATATTTTGATCTAATAATTGAAATAGGAACTAAATGTATTATTACATAATACAAGTTAAATTAAATAAAACCAATAGATAGCCTCGACACAAAATAATCGTTTGCAAAGTAAAAAAATAACACATAATGATCGTTGGCCCTATTTTGATTTGATCAAAATGTGACGTTGTGATCGCGTCAGGAGACCAAATAATGAAAAAATATATAAAATTGAAAGAAAGCTTGGTGACAATATAATAATAATAGTCATCCATGCCGCTTTCAGTAACGGCGACGTATGTTACTGTTTCTGTTTTTTCGATGTTTATAGCTCTCATATGACTTATAATCCCTATTTTAGCGGTAAATACACGAGCACAATGGGCACATGTTAGAGCACCGTTCACGTAATTAAATTGCAGGTGTGAGTGCGGTCTCATTGTTAGCAGCTGGTCACGTATCTCGTCTAGTTCACACCTTCTCTCGTTTTCAAATGCGTAAACATTACGCTTCACCACCGCCACTCAAGACAGTTCTCTGCTAGTGATTCCCAATGAGAGAGTTCAATATTGCATTTGTTCACATGTCTTTTCTGAACGTCCTTGTACCTGAGGAACTGCCCACCGCATTTCCACTTGCCATCCTGGAGCTCAGAAAAGAAAATGCGCTTCAACCACTCTCTCATTGGGCATCCGAGATTCGTGCCTACCTATGGTGACACATCAGGTACCTAGGCCTCCATTCCACAGATATATTAGCTCGTTGTAGCACCTCTGTATTCCTGACATAATTCGATCATTTGATGTTCAAAATGTCGCGGAGGCCCTTGAGATTGAATCGATCGAGCGTGCGTATCTGACGGCGGTATAAGCACCACGTCTCAGAGGTATACAAAAAATTTGGTGGAACAAAATAGCCATGTACACTTTGACTTTGGTGCTAAGTTTAATGTCATGGGATCGGAATACCCTGACCCGAAGTTTTCCGAAAATAACTGATGATGCACTAATTCTGCTGTTGATCTCCGCATCAATCTGTGGCTATTTTTGTACTCCCTAGATTTTTAAACTCTCTACCTACTTCACAACTTCACCGCCTAGTTGCACATTTAGGGATACACGATCTGACGCGTAAGTAGGCGCCAGCACACAACCTTGGTTAGCCCCACAAGTTATTGTGAACTATTCCGATTGCTCACCATTCACAGCCAGACAGCACCTCATGTCATACATCATGTAAAGAAAAAGCCTTAGCATTGTGAGGAACTTATCCGTACATCCTAGTTTTGCCAAGACTACCCACAGTGCCTCTCGATGTGCGCTGTCAAAGGACTTTTCCAGGTCAACAAACGGAAGAAGAGGTGGTTGTTCTTGTTCTCTGATTTTTCCTGGATTTTTCATAACGAGAACATTGCTATGCAGGTACCTTTACTAGGACGAAATTCAAATTGGGTCTCGAGTAGAAGAGCCTCGAACATTTGAGTGAGCCGGATGAGAAGCACTCTGGCAAAAAAAATCCAGCGGTTGAGAGTAGCGATATGCTCCTGTACGAGTTACAGTCTACTCGATCTCCTTTGTTTTTATAAATAGAGTAAATACGTGACATCTTAAAATCCGAAGGGATTTGCTTTTTATATCCCACGTCAAAAGATGACTTGCCATATCGCCTCGTGCAGCCCTTCTCCGCCGTTCTTCTGCAGCTTTTCAGGGATATTGTCAATACCAACCGCCCTTTTATCATGTTGGGCCTTGATGGCATTAACCACCTCTTCCAGCGCCAGAGGCTCATCAAGAGTTTCAACTCGCAGATTTCCTGGCAATTAGTATATGAAATTTATATCAGCTGATAGGTCTACATTAAGCAGTTTGTTGAAATGCTCTCTGTCCATCTTTGTAGTACATCTAACGATATAGGAGTGGTAATATCCACTGATAGGTCTACATGCAGTTTGTTGAAATACTTTCTGCCCATCTTTGTAGTACATCTAACATAGGAGTAATATAAAATACCCCGGTCTCGAGAAGTGACGCGTTTGTCAAATAAAAATAGAGCCAAAATACACTATTTGTATGTTTTTACCATTTAAATATTTTTTGTCGAGGGATTTTACGTTTGAATTCAGTTTTTAATTATTAATAAAGGTTTTTAATACAATAAAAAGATAATTATGTCATTTATTTCCGCATGTGAATAAAATTTTGAATACTTTGGTTAAATAATTATCAGTTCCGGAGGGTGGTTTAGAGTAATTTCTTTGACTAAGATATATTTTCTTCAGATAAAAATCACATTTCATAATATTAAGATAAATTGACCTGATTTATTTTAAACGATAACATCGTGTTAGATACATATTCCTGTATCGAAATTCCAAACTGTGTGACGTTGTTTACTTTTACTTGTTACTGCAAACCTTTCAGTGGTTACTTAGATAATTTTACCTGTTTATGAAATAAGGTAAATTTTATCTAAGCGACATAAACTACTATCTATATCAGTGTTAGGTGACTGTCATTAATATGGTGGATAGCTTTAAAAAAAATATTATTATGTCTGTTAAAATCTTTTAAATCCAACAATTACGTGAGAATATACGATTTTTTTTCTAAAATTTAGAACTTTAAATCACTCTCCTGTAAAATTTGCTCTATGGCGCTTAGTAAGTTTTGCCTTTCAAGTGTCGATATAATAGAGTAGATACACCACATACACACAACTTGTGTAGCAAGCATTTAATACATGTACCTATGGAAGAAGTAGGACCTAGGGACTGCCTATTACTGTGCCTCTGAATTATTAGTAGTCATCCAAAGGACTAAACTACTTCACTAATTGTGTGTAGCTCAGTATAATTGGCAAATTGAAGCAGGTTGATGCAAATTCAAAATAATGTAGGTAGGTAAGTATCCTCAGTATCAGGAACAATTAATTACATTAATTAAAGCGCTTGACATAATTTAATTTATAAATGTAAGATTTTTTTATGATAACAGGATAGTTTTGATTTTTAATAATGTGATATATTATGGAAAATATAATATGCATACATAAATACATCTATTATTTGTTATATTATGCACCTAGCCTAAGTGCTTTTGCTATTGTTTTCTATTGCAATTAATGGTAAAGAATTCTAAAACAGCCACAAATATTAAAAAAAAAATATGATGTACAGTTATGTAGGACTATAACTCATTATATTTTGTTCACTTTACCTACTGAGTAAGTTACTGTAACAGTAACCAGCTTGAAAGAAAAGTTATGATTTTCCCCTTTGTTTGTATGCCTAAGAATTCACTGGGATTTCTCACAGCAGGTAGGTACTTACCTGCATACTGAATAATATAATTCTTCTAAGCATACTTGGGACATAACTTTTTTTATTCTATCCAGAACAGAGCTGCAATTTTGCTGCCGCCATACAATCAGCATGTACTGTTTATTACATTTGTTTTGAATGCATTGATTGGATCACTGACCTCATCCCACTTGATGAACTTTTCACCATCCTGCAGGGCTTTGGGAACCTCTATGGGTTTCCAGCTCACTTTAGCCGAACGCGAACTCGCAGTCATTGTGAACAACAAACACTTCACGCGGAAATAACGCTCTGGAACAACGGAGTCGTCATCTTTCGCACTGAACACGAAATAATTAGAATTTATATCAATGGCATGCTCAGCTGTATCAGACGAGATAAACGAGACGAGCAACGATAGGTACTTTAGCAAATCAATAACGACTAACGTAATACAGCATAATCTGCGTAATCTAACACCTGCTTATTAATTAGCAAACAAAGATTTTTCCCGCATACTCCCGTAATTCGGTGGCTCAACGGAGCAGACTTGAGCCTTGAGCGGAGATGGAATGGAGCCAGCCACCGAACGAAAACTCAGAATTCTAAATTCTAAATGTCAAAACTGACTGACAGACTGACAAAAGCTAGACTGACAGCTCGGCTCGGTCATTCGTTCCATCGGTGTCGGCCGGTCTCGACTTCGAGTCGAGCGAGAGAGAGGAAACTAGCTAGTGTTGTGCTTGTGTGCGACATAAAAACAGTTTCAACTTCAACCGAACTAAATAAGTATTCGAAACATGGATACATAATAATTATCTAGTTCAGCTATCTAACCAGCGAGAGAACAAAGCATACATAAATAATACATACAGTATAATTAATTAAGTTAGGTATAATATTATTTATACACTACCTACCGATAGTAACTTTACAAGGTTAGTTTTATAAGAGTAGTACAGTAGACTGGATAGCATTATTTATTATTAACTTAATGATATATAAATAATTACTACAGTCTAGTAGGTACCTAATTTACCCAACTCAAGTCACACGAAGGTTTAGTTAGAGTCGCATTCACCATCACGATTAGTAAAGTGGATGTTTATTCATTGCTGTAGGTACATTACCTACAAAATTATTTAAATCATATTTTGTCAGTCGTGCAAAATCCAATATTACCTACCTATGTATAAGTACACATTTACATAACAAAAAACGAAACGCCAAAAATAAGTTTAAAAAGTTGTGAAGCTATTTGAATATTAGCAGTAAATTGCCCATTTTTTGCAAATAGTGTTATGATAAATAAAGGACGTCACTCTTCGCGTTTCGTTCAGAAGATTCCGCTCCTAAGTTTTTCATTCTGAATCATAGACGTAGACCCGTAGTATCAGAAATAGACTTAACCAAAGCGTATACCTACCTACCCGAAAGGAAACCCTTGGCTGCAACTTATAAATCGGATATTATTACACGTTATTTAGGAGGTGCTTCAATCATTCTTGCGAAATTCTAAAATTTGTCAAGATTGGTTTGCATCTGCAGCACAGCAATAAATAGTGCATACGCCGACAAAGACAAAACATCATCGTACTATCCTGCTTAATCCTTTGTTAATTTGTATACACTTGTCTCTTTTCTTCCCCGGATCTTGAGTTAAATGTCATATCTGGTGGATGAATATTATCTGAGGAATTTATTCATCACCAACATCGATGGTAAAAAACTATCGACAGGTACTATCGAGTATCGATAGACTACCTATCGACAGACATAGACATTCGATCGATGTTTAACGTACGTACGTCGTCCGTCACTAGGTACTATTTCGTATTTCAGGTTTCAGGTCAAATAATACTGTATTTTTGTACTTGACCACGATTGCTATAACATTGCTGTGACTTTCTAAGAAATACTTAATACTGTATTTCATTGTCTAAGAAATACGTACTAAAGATTAGCTAGATTTGTTTCCTGCTGCGTTTTATTGTGCTGACCGGGAGAATTAAGTAATAAGTAGGTACCTACAAGTTACAATTACAAAAGTAACTATGCCAGAATCCGGAGCCGAAACCGGTGACCAAGATGCAAAACATGAGCACAGTCCTCGAAAACGCATTCGGCATCGCAAGAAGCAGCTGTACGAGAATATCCTCAAACAGATGGAGTTCTACTTCAGCGATGCCAACCTCACTAAAGACAGGTTCTTGGGAGACCTCGTTAAAAGCGAACCGTATGTTCCGTTAGAGACCTTTCTCAAGTTTAACAAAATCCGGTCCCTGAGCCAGGATACCAACGACATCGTGAAAGCTATGAAACATTCCACTCTGTTGGAGCTATCTGATGACAGATCAAAGGTAACTAATCAACTTGTATTTTACCTATCTATCAATAGAGTAGTCAATAGAGATAATGGACTAGTCAACAGAGATTTTCAAATTAAAACAAGCTATGAAATCACAGGAATAGTCAGAGAATGATGACTTGGCCAATGATTTAACTCGGCCTTGTGCACTTTGTTTTGTCATGAAGTTATTACTGTGGCGTTGAAAAGGCAGAATATCCGATTAAAATAAAGTAAAAGTAATCTACAGTTACTGAAATAGTCTTGAATATAAAGTGATTTATTCAGATAAAGATTTAAGAGAAGCTGCCCTGTCTAATCTTACCATCAACAATAAATTAAGGAAAGCTCACACAGGCCATTCACAGTGGTGCCGAAGCATTAAATAAAGCAATGTATTTTATTTATTATAGGTTAAAAGGAAAGTACCACTGCAGCCATACAATGCAGACCTGAGGACTGTTTATGTGGAGTCAATACCTGTGACTGCGAGCCGTGAGTGGGTGGAGAAGGTGTTCTCAGACTATGGCCCAGTCGCATACATCTCCTTACCCAAGTTCAAAAACTCAATGAGAATTAAGGTACTAACGAAATAAAATTATTTAATACTTACTGAACTTGCTTTAAAAAATATCAGTTGTGAATGTTAAGTTAATAATTAACTTAATTTTTTGCCATATTGGTAACTGTATGTATATTATAAAATAGAGATGAAGTGTATTAGGTAAATCCATTGATTCTATCTATATGTCCAATCCAACAAAAACCCAAAACAACATCTTTTAAAAAATGCTCCAAAAGTTAAAATAAGGCACAGTTATTTACTATACTTTGGCAAAGTTTGAAACAAATTATTAAAAGTTACTTGCCTACATTCCTTAAACCCGGGCACGGTTTTGCTACGGCTAGTATCTTCATAGAATTGTGTCTGTAGAATGTTATGACTTCACACAGTCATTTTCTGCAAGGAGTTGTAAGTGGCACATCAAATATGGGCCCAGACTATGGCAAACCCAATAAGGATAGTTATGATTTACACATTTCAGGGATACGCATTCATAGAATTTACAAATCCCGAAGATGCACAGAAGTGTCTCAACACATTCACCAAAATGGGATGCAAGTTGCCAACCTGCATGCCTCCCGAAGAACTATCTTCTATAAAGATGTTCTCAATAGATGAGGCTGAGGAGCTCCCAGAAAAACATGAAATGAAGGAAGTTTACGAGCCGCCTAAGAAGAAGAAGAAGAAAGAAAAACGGCCTCAGAAGGGTCTCGATCTTAAACTGGGCCATGATTCTGACAGTGATAAGAAACTGGACACTCCAACTGTAAGTACAGTATTATCTGTGGAGTATTGGGAATTAATTGACAGTTTATTAGCCTCAATGATTATTTAATAAACACTTAATTTGTACATGTAAATCTAGACAATTATAACTGTTATTCTTTGTTGTTAATTATAAGAAAAGGTAAGATTTTATTAAGCACATTTAAACTAGGTAAGAAACTATAAGATTCCATTTCATAATACAAAAAATTTTGTTTTAATTAACAGGATGAAACAAAGAGTATCACAACGCCAAGTGAGGTAATCATAGTTAAATAATTATTACGCTTTATATTAATACATTTTTATGCAATAATGAACTGGATATTTGAAATACTATAAAAATAAGTCATACAAAACTTTGACATTTCCAGGATGAAAATAAAAGCATTGCAACAGTTGCAGAGGTAAGTAAACTTTTGACTAATAAATGTATTAAAAAAATAGAATTTTGTAACATACATGGGACATAGATATTATATCGGGCTAAAGTTTGAGCAAAAGGGAAAAGTAGAAAACATGTTATAAGCCTTCTGATGAGTTGAATACTGAGTCAAGAAGTCTAGTCAAGGGGAAACCCCTGTAGGTAGGTAACTGTATAATGTACACACACCAAAAAATATCTGTACATATTAAAACTTATGTAAACATCAAAAAAGGACAATAGAACTGTGTGGTATTTATTATTGCTAAGAAGCAATCTCCTCCAGACCCAAACACATATCTCTATTATTCTGTTCATCCAGGAGTTGAAAACAAGAGACGGAGAATCTAAAGATGAGCTGACCAGTCAAGACGAAGGAGCTGATCAGGACACTCCAAGAAAGAAGAAATCAAGGAAGCGTACCAAAGAAAAGTCAAAGAGCGGGCTGGGAAAGAACGAAGCTCCTAAAGGTGAGAGAGTACCTTCTAGAAATTATTGTATATTACCTAAGCCCCGCTGTGTTATTCACTGTTTTCAGAGTAAAAAGTTAATCCAGAGTGTTAGCTACCTCCATAACTACCAAATTTCATCAAAACTGGTCCACCCGTTTCAGTAACAAACTCACAAACTGTCACATCTTTCATATTATTAAGGTTTTGTATTGACACTAATGGTGCAGGAAAAATGATTATGACACCTAAAAATCGAACAACGGTACTTCTAGTGTATGGCTAACACATCGGCTAACAGGTGCTCTGTGGGGCTTGCAAGTGCTGCCCAAGTCGGAGTGGAAGGCCCTGCGGAACAAGTACCTGAACCTGCAGCGGAAGTACATGAAGGACCTGAAAGCGCAGCTGCACAATAAGCGGTACCAGTACCCGAGCATACCAGCACCTGCCGCACCCTCTTTAGGAGTTGAACCAGGTAACACACTCGGGATCAAAGAACAAGCACAACATAAAAAGATAATCTTAGAAGGGTATTAATCTACAAATAAGTAATTACTAATAGATGGGCCGACGACATCAAAGAGTCGCAGGCAACCGGTGAATGCAAGTGACAAATTAATTGTCGTTCGGTGTGGCGGTCTAAGGGGGAGGCCTATGTTCAGCAGTGGACGTCTTCAGGCTGATGATGATGATGAAGTAATTACTTATTCGTTGGTATTAATAGGTATTTTGTGACAGTCACATTCATAAAGGGAAGTGGACTTTTTGGGATGATACAAAATAAGTAATATACGATCTGTGTACAGATAAATTACTATTTTTAAGGCAACTCAGTTGAAGGCGTTGAAGGGCAAGGGACAAATAGCTAAGCCCAATCTCATTGTAGAAATAATAATTGTTCCATCTCTTGTTTTGTGATCTATCGAAAGGTGGTATAGGAAGGATGTTATCACTAACGCCTGATTGTTTTTTAATATTGCAGTGATTACGTCGTCAGATGCCGAGGGTGCCAAGACCGTGGCTAAGTTAGAGAGGGTACCAGGTGTATTCGTCAAAGAGATTCTATCGGAACCCTGTCTTGATGTGCGACTGACAAAGCGTACGGTAAGATTTTTAAGGTTCTATTGAATAGCCAAGTGGCGATGAGCGAAACACTATTAAATTCATCATATTTTATCCCTCTGCGGTTGAGCAAGTAGGTGATTTTCGTGAACAGTGTATAATCGGTTTTTACAATACAAAAAAAAATGTAATGTTTCAGATTAGAAGCAACGTGCACGCACTTCACGTGGATGTGAAGGAGGGCCAGACTGAAGTAATTATCCGGTTCGACTCTGCAAATGCTGCTAATGAGGTAAATATATCTTCAAGTCTGTTAATTCACCTAGTGTGTCGCATAATCTTAAGCTTTGAAACAAGCTTATGAACAAGCGCCGTCAGTAGCACTCTACATCATAATATAAGATGTTTATGATAGCGTATCTCGTTTCCAGTACTGCAGTAACTCGAGCCACCCCGCCCTTGCGCTCACCAGCGCCGAGGAGGCGGAGCAGTGGGCGCGCGCGGAGGCGGCGCGAGCGCAGCGCCGGCCGCGCGGCCGCTGCCGGCTGCTGGCGCAGGAGGGCCGCGCCGCCGCCGCCGCCAGCCGCGCGCCGCGAGCGCCCGCCTCGCCGCAGCCCACGCACACGCACATACGGTTCGACGAGTAGCCTGCCTCCGTCTGTGTGTCATCTGTGGCTATCTGTCTCGTCGCATACTATACGAGACGTGGGATAAATAGTTTGCAGTGTAAACAAACAATATAAAATACATTAGATCGAGTGTGCACCGAGTGCGCTCTTTCGAATATTAATCTGCATGCATTGTAAAGTTGATGAAGTCACATGTCGTGAATACTTTTCATGTACAGTACCTACTTGGTTTAATAAAACATGAAAGCATATTATGTGTTTTGCATTACGTAACCTTGTTTTATCATGTATCCTGCTAAAAGACTTGAGTTATGTTATGACATACTGAGACAATAAACATTCTTAGAAAAGAAAATTTATTACATAAAGTAAATGCCAACATCAATGATATTCAGTCTTAAAATTAGTTAGCTTAAAATAATAATACAGGAGGCACTGGCACATATTTGTTCATATAACTTACATCTAATCTTATAACATTAGCAATAAAAACATATAAAAAGAAGTAGGTATACTTTAAAAAGACCTGTATCTTACAACCTGATTGATTTTTGTTCTTCATAACTTTGTCTAAAATACTAAGTACACGTGAATTATTATTAATACCTAGGACTTACAATAACTGGCAATTTATTTTAGACTACAAAAATAATTTAGCTGTCTGGCGTTACTTCAAAGACTCAGTCACATTTGTTAAGTATTATAATAAGTAATATAAATCTAGATAAGATTGTAAAGATTATTTGATTAGATAAGTACAATAGATTGTAATATTCTATGGAGTAAGCCATCATAACTAAGCATCTTATGTGATAGTAACATTGAGACATAAAAATGGAACTTTGACCATGATGACAAAAACCAGGGTATAATAGGGTCTATTATTGAGCACCAATATTGTAAATAGAAAGGAAGTACAATGTGTTCTAAATGAATGTGTAGGTATGTACTTAAAAATAAATTAATTCATTATTATTGTCAAATTAAAGTATCACAAATTCAAATGAACAAAAATTAAAATGTCGTTGTTATTTTGATTATTATTTATACAAGAGAGGTAGATTTATTTAACATGGCTATTGGACATTATGACGCCTCCATGTGCCTGTGGACAGTCACTGGGGCAATAACACTATTCTTCCCGCAAGGCAGTACAGTCACGCTTAAATCTCCTACTTTTAATCTGGGCTTTATCTTTGCTGGGAGTGGACAGCTGACATCTGATTTTGTATCGTCTGATAGAATTATTGGGTCATTAACTGAGAAAGCCGTAGCCTCCGAGTCCTCGTGCGGAGTCATTGTGGAGTAGCCATGGTCAGAGCCACCGGCCGTGTGAGCTCGCCTGTACCCCGTCACAACTCTGTAGGGCGAGATAGGGGCCTCTATTTCCATTGCGGGCAACAACTTGTCCTGCCCCGATTGATCATGTGGATCGTCGGATTGCAAGTGGCTCATTTGCACGTCGGCGTCGTGCCACGTCTCCGCGGGACCGTCCACGTACAAATTATGACAACTAGCTGTAGTCACATTCTGTCTGTAACAGTATATCGCCACGGCTATGATGAGGCTGACGGTGACTATACACCCGGCTATGGGGCCTATAGCCGAGTAACTTCCTAGAGCGTCTCGGTTTACATGGCCAAAGGTGCCTTCGCCGTAAGGAGTGACGGCACCTAGAACACCATTGAAACATGTCGACTGTGACGTGCAAAAGGGTGCATTTAGCGGCGTATGACCGTCGGTGTCGATCTGGCACCACTCGCAGCCCAAAACACCCAGGCAAGTAGAGTGACTCGCATAGCTTTCGCATTGAAAATCAAAGCAAGACTTCAGATTCTCCGCGAAGTTGTGAAAATAGTGCGATTTGTGATTATTATTTTCGAGCATCACTCCACATAGAGGGATATCTTGATTCGATCGAGATATGTTAGCATTTGGGCAATCGTACAGTTCTGAGCTACATTCGCAAGGACATTCACACTCAGTTTGTTCCATACGATTGCAATTGAGGCAAAGACGGTCGACCATGCTGCAAGGGCAGAAGGCACCGACGCTGCATGATGCGTTCACGAGACCGACAAAGGCATTTGTGCCTGGAATAGCAGCTACATAGTAGTGAACGCAGTGGTCACCAGACACTACGTTAGAGAGCACAGTAGGCAAGGACGTATTGAATTCGTAAAACCTTTGAATAGTTTTGTCATAAAAATTATTACACAGCCTTTTAGTAACGAAACCCTTGTGGTTTAACATGTCCATAGCTATCATGGATTCTTTGTGCGTAATATGCTGTTGCTCAATAGGACCAGAACTATTGGGATCCATCAAACCAGGGTGCGAGACTAAATATCCTCGATTATTCATGATAAAACATTTAACATAGGACATGGCACAGAGAGGCATGCTGTCAATGAGAAGCTTGTACAGAAAGCCCATTGTGACATCCATTGATACAACCATGGTGGGATAAAAGGAGCTCTTAACAGCATATGAAATGGATACCACATATCCTGCACCACCAACATCTAGATTAGGAGGGGTCAGAATGATTTTGTCTGGATTGTCTAGCGCATAGGTGTACCATGGTCTTCGAACAGGCTCATAATCATACTCCAGTACTGTGCCTGGGAACATAACAAGAACGCCACTCTCTGTGACAGCATACCTTCTTACAATGTACTTGGAATATGCACCATGTAAATGCTGCCTTTTGTAAAATGATAAGATGGAGTTTAGAAAACCCACATCCTGTTGGATCTCCCCCTTTAGTCCTGGGTTGGACAGCAGCCCGTGAGCAAGGCTTTTTAAATAAGCCAAGTAATTTTGCATATAAGTAAGAGCTTCCTGGCCATCTCCCATATCGTAAAGGTATGTAAAAGGTGACTGGAAACTGGAAGGACTTAAGTACACAGTACCCTGATCAACAGTGGCAATCTGTTTGAAATGTCGACAGATTTTCCCCATTTTGGGAGGAAACAAATCTAATCTATGAAACAATATTTCTTTGTTACTCTTTGAAAAAAAGATGTTAGTTTTGTTAAAAATACTTTGCTCTGTTATTTCTGACACAATACAAATAATATATAAGTTTTCTACCCATTTCCATGAGTATACAATTATTTTGGTTGAATTTTGTTCAGTCACAGTTACATTATGAGAAAAATTTCCAAAACTTTTAGAAAGCATTGCCGCTTTAACAATATCAATAAACTCATAGGTTTCAATACTTTCTATGTTTGTGAATTTAATTTTATCGGATGTTGACTCTGGTCGGGGAAAGAAAGTGTGCATCAAAACTCTACCAGAAAAATCCATTACAAAAGCTCGTTTCTTTTTGTTAGTGCCTTTGAAATAAATGACATCTTCAGCAAGATCTGACCAATAGAGGTCCAGCCCTAACACCCCATTTGTAGTAGGTAGAACTAGTGAAATTATGAAGTCTCGTTCTGTAGCTTCCCAAATGGGGCCTTCCACCTTGATTTTGTCATCGTCATATTTACCAGGTAACAGTGATATGAATGCTGATGCCACTTGCCCAACCACACCACTGTTATTGATGTGAATTCTCATTACAGGATGATTGGTTGTGTGGGTGTGCCACTTGTCAATGCGATATATCCCCAATGAGCTATTTTTGTCTACTAGGTTGTCATATATCAATCCAATTGCAAAATTCAGACCATCATCTTTATTGGCGGAGTACGGAAACAATTTTAACCAAGTATCATTCTTCAACACTTTAGAATCAGTCAGGAAAATAAAGAGTTTATTGTTTGGCACATTTTTCTGGTCCATCAAGCTCTTCAGTTCTTTGTTAATGGCCATTGGTGATACACTGGTGGGAACAACATCAAGGGTTGACAGATACTCCCTTAACAATAATTTGTTGTTCTCTGTAGCATTCCCAAGATCTGACATTCCATCAATGCTGCAGGCGTCTTCAAATTTAACAAAATCAGTCACATTTGTCATCTTAAGGGCTATCCTGTCAGTACTTTGTAGGGCATATGCAATTTCTTTCACAACATCTATAGCATGTTGTAGCGAATCCACATTCATATTATTGTCTACAATAAAAACTACCAGTTTTGGGTCCGGGTGTACAATCTTGTGGTATAAATATCTCAAATTTGTATGTGACATAGTTGCACAGTCTTCATCAGTGGCATAGTCCATATGAGAAAGATAATATTGTCGCTTTACCTTCAAATCTTTGAAATGACCCAGCTTGGATTTAGGTTCTGAGGCTTGCAACGCATCTTTAGTATTCATGCTTTTTGAATTATCAGATTTACGTATAGAGTTGAACGGACAAGGATGAGTGAAGGACGGAGTACTGTTGTCGCTGATAACATTTTTCATTTCACGGAGTATATTCATAGCTGATGAGAGCTTGTACGTCAGTTTGTCGGCGATATTCACTAAAGTCTCAGTATCCGTGGTTTGATATCGACTGACCTTATATGCCGTTCTCACTTCGAAATGAGCCGTATATTCGCTTCCGAGTTCTTTCACAACTATATCACTAAACTTGTTCGCCAAAGTGTCTGCCAGTGCCCGAAGGCATAGCTTATGGTCGCCGCGACTGTTAGTCCTTGTGCAGTTATCGTTTTGAGCGATGGTCAGCCGGCCGTCGATCCATATCACAACCATTACCAATAGCGATAGTGGCTTCATCTTGTCG
Source organism: Hylaea fasciaria (assembly GCA_905147375.1). Classification (NCBI taxonomy): domain Eukaryota; kingdom Metazoa; phylum Arthropoda; class Insecta; order Lepidoptera; family Geometridae; genus Hylaea; species Hylaea fasciaria. Next base: position 9,157,059 of record LR990201.1, read on the forward strand.
GTATCGGCATTATCTTTGATCAAAGTAAGTATATCAATTATTTGTAATGTTTGTAAAGATCACTGACACTGAAGCTCTGTGTGATTTCTTCATTTTGACTTCGATAAAAATAACAGTTCGATTAAATCTTCTCGAGATAATGTTCATCAGTTATTTGATACACTATCGAGAAATAGGTTCAGAATTACATTAAAAAACTTAATATACCAATATAAAATAAAATAAACAGTAAATCGCACGCTCCGCGCTCGCATCGAAATACAAGAGAAATATAAGATTGTTTTTTTTTCTAAAAGGAAGCAAGAAAGTTTTTGATCTGCGCCACAGACTCAAGAAGTTGAGATCGAGATTCGAGACGGTCTTAGTTTTTTTTTATGGCTTCACACGGTTTGTGCATATAGCCAGTGTCAAGTATTTTATTATAATAATTATTATTTAATTTCACATTAAGAAAGTCATCGCAATATAGCAATCGTGGTCAAGTAGTCAAGTCAATTATTTACATCGTCAAAGTCACAATTCAGTAAAGTAGTGGATGCTTTACTGAAACTTCCTGGGAGTTTTGGAAAAAATTCGAAATGACACGTTTTTTGAGTCTATATCATTCGCCCACACTCGTGCACGTTAACGAACACTTAATGATTAATATTCCACCAATATTACACATTAACACTCGAAGAAACACAAGGTTGAGAAAATAATACAAAACTAACAACGTCTCACTGTCGGATTCCCGCCAAAACTCGACGGTCTTAGTTTTTTTTTTGTTTTGTTGTGTGTGCGAAGCCATAACAAAAAAAGTAGTTTTCCCTAATGTTGTGACATTGACATTAACTATTTGCTATGACATAAATGGCGGGGACAAGACGTCAACAAGTTTTTTTTTGTTTTACTAAGGTATGGCTTCGCACGGTTTGTACCGACTAGTTTTGGCGGGAAACCGGAAATGAAATGATGATGGTTTTATTCAGAGGGTTCGTACCCAAAGGGTAAAACTGGAATCCTATTACTAAAGCTCCGCTATCCGTCCGTCTGTCACCAAGCTGTATCTTATAAACCATGATAGTTAGACAGAAGACTTTTTTACATAATAATAATATGATGTACATATTTATTACCTACTGTTGCCTAGAACAAATACTTTACAACAAACATGATTGTTTGACCGTTTATAGGGTACCGTATAACCTTGCAACATTGCCCGCTTTTTTAATATTTTTTATGATAGCACAAAAAGGATTAGCTTCATTCAAAATTTAAATATACAGTTATACAAAGCGCAATTAAAGGAATGTATGTATCCAAACAAATTGTCATTATGTTAAATATATACTTACGGATAAAATTACGGTCAAAGAGGCGGGCAACTTTATCAGCCATTTCTTACAACATTGCACACCTTAAATATTCGAGAAACCGTAAGCTCTATTGCTCTGATAATAAAATATATCTTGCGGAATGGTGTAAAGATGAAAACCCTGTTGACAACAAGCTAAAATACCTTATAGTTTTTTTTTTTAATGAGGTGGGCATTTTTGTACTACCCTTCAGATCTACTTCCATACAAAGTGATGTGAGGTGCTAGGGCTGCTACAAAAGAAAAATCTTAATATTATATTTTTGTAGATTTATTTAAATGTATTATTACAAACAATGAAAAAAAAATATTAAATAAGTAGGTAGGTAACTAGGTAGTACCTACCTATCAAGATATTACGTAGGTATCAATTTATACAATTATGAAAATAAAGAACAAAACTAAACTTGCACCTTGGTATGCCAAACTTATTATACCTAGTTATCTCTTTGTTCCTACTTAGTTAGGAATTGTAAATACAATTCAAAGCAGTAGCTTAGGAAGTTATTGAGGTACCATAGGTACTTTAAATGTCTGAGATTTACCCAAACACTCAAAACTGTTGCTATCTTAAAAACTAGATTTACCACGACAACTTTTGTTTAATTTTCGGGTTTGGGCAAAGTTGTACTGCAAAGGCAATGTTGTAAGAAAATACGGTACATAGAGGTATCAAGTTGAAATTTATATCAAATATACCTACCGGTTTGTACGGAACCCTCGCGTGTGCGAGTCCGACTCGCACATGGCCGGCTTTTTTTTCTGGGCGTCCGTCGCTGGGCATCATGCGGCCCGCACATACCTAATTCGACGATCGGACTAACAAGTCGAACTAGTGAGAACGAACGTGTGTAGCGCTCTTACCCACGTGTCGCGCCGCACCCCCGCCCGCCCAATGCCAATTTCATTACGTTATATACCTACCTACGACCTACGTAGGTATACTTATACTTACTTAGTACCTACTACCTACCTATACCTACTATGTGTAAGTAGGTACCTACATATAGTTTTGTATAGTTAACTTATACTTTTTTTTCTCATTATTTGTACGTACAAGCCATACCGGCCCCGGTCTCTCAGAGTCTCACCTCTTTCGTGAGGAAGGCCTAATCCACCACGGGATCCGTCCAAATTGGGGGATCTTGGTGGATCACTATATATACAGGCAGGTAACTCCGAAATAATACACAGGCACAGGCACATGGCTTTTCTCGCAATGTTTTGTTTCAACGAGAAGCTAGTGAAAGCTGATAATTACAAACTTCTTGCTTAGGTTTATTGTAGGTTAAACTTATGTATAGGTAGGTAAGTAGGCCCCCACTTATCTACTTACAACCTATAATAATATATTATTATTGTTAAGTTACATAATTAATAATTATTTAGTTGATTACGTGTCCGCACTGGGATTTGAACTCGCAACTTGCAATGCTTTGTTTGGCAGTTGGCAGCCAGACGTTCTCCCACACTCACTAGGCTATCGAATAATAAATTAAAAATAAAGAAATTAAAATAAGGAATTAAATAAAAGGAAATAAAAAAAGAAAACCGTAGGTAGTAGGTACCTAGCTGAAATCTTGCAACATGTTGCCTTTTGTTCGTTAACGTTTTGACACAGTAGTTATCTACCCCGTTCTTGGAAGCATTTTAATGAGTAGGAAACGCAATTCAATTCAAGGTTTACTGGGTACTATATATACCTACTTACATTAGTTAGAGTTGCCCAACCCAATACAATAATGAAGGTCTTGGTTATTTTTCAACTGCGACAAGGTGACATCGGCACAAGGCCTTTTGAAAATGCGTAGCCAATTAATTGAAATTTCCCTTTGTCGATACTTCAATACTTATTTACCTACATCATATACTACTATAGAATTATTACATAGTTTAAGCTTAAAGAGATATTTAGGTGATTACTAATGTGTAATGTACCTACCCTACGGAACCTAGACGTAGATTCGGAGTGTAGAATAAAAAATCCGATGTAATCTGTCCATGACTAAATATAAAGTATAGGTAGGTAGGTACCTAGTACCCATAAGTACCTACCTAGGGTAAGATGACTTATAAATGCACGCAGGGAGACAAAACAGAACTACCTACAGCAAGCGCCGTCTAGGAAAGTGTGTCAGTGACGGCCAGTGACGGGCGACGTTAGTCATTAAGATTGTACGTAAGGGTAGTGCACACGTACATATGTTTCCATCGATTGGTCAGGGGCGGCGGCGGCGGCGTGGCGTACCGGCCGATCATTAACCCAGTTGTTCGGCGCTGGGCGGCGGGCGGGCACGCGAGCGGCTCACTCCGCCGCAATGCAACTGCCCGAGACACCGCCGCCACCGCTCGCTCCGCTGTGGGACCGCGTGCTGCGCGCCCGGGCGCTCCCGCCGGACCTCGACGTCGGCCTCCTCTACGTCGCCATCCGCGACCGCCTCACACATCCCGAGTGGGAAGTGCGGCTGCACGCGCTCAGAGTGCTCGCCGATCTCCTCCCGCTCTCCGGCAACGCTCTATCCTTCCCCTTCGATCAAGTCGTCGACAACTTGGGACATAACTCGCCCAATGTGAGGAAAGCTGCACTGGACGCCTTAAAAGTGTTCTGCACGCACTGTGAGGACCCCGAATGTGCGGCGCGGGCCATCCTCGATAAATGCTATTACCATAACATAAGGCCCCATTCCGCCGGTGTCGATACGAAAATGAATGTGATTACAGGATTGATATTATCGATTCCCTCTGTGATGGGCATACTGAAAAGGAGGAATGCTGCGCTTGACGTGTTTCCTATCTTTCAAATACTGGGGGAGAAACTCTTCGATCCAGTACACAGAGACGTGGCTCATAGAGCCATGATGAAACTACGCAAAGTTTGCGGACCAAGGGACTACATGCGTAACCTGTCGAGATTGGATCAAAAAATTCAGGAAAAGTTTCAAGTTTTATGTGATAACTACGACGAAGACTCTAACGACGTTTTCTACCCTCCCAAGAAAACAGTTTACTACGATAGCAATAATCAGCCTTTGGTCAAAATTAATCAAGTATTCCATAACCCACTTGCCACTCCAATCCGCGTGTCCACGGATTCTCATTCGGAGGATTCGTTCGGACGAATTGGGTCATATTATGGTAATAACTTTGCAAAAGTTATAATAGAAACTGAAATAAAGTTTGACTCGGACACCGCCATCACAATGACGGTCTTAGAAGAAAACGACACGGAATCCGAGAGAAACACCGTGAGTGAAGACGATTACGACAGCTCCGACAGAAACATGTTGAGGTACAGTGACGATGGCGATGGAGACTCGGAAGACACCGATGTGGTTGTGAAAAAAGTTCGTTTTGGTGGTGAAAGTGTGAAAATAAGGACGCCGGACAGTGACAACTTGCTTACGAGCGAAGACGACGTCAACCAAAACAAAGCAGTGCCAATAGAGAGGGATAATAATCTGGAGCAAGTGTCAAGACCGGCTACTCCGGTGATCGTGAACAAAATGAACGAAATAAAGCGCGAAGCCTATGAAAGGGAAGCTCAAATGAGACAAACAAAGAGAAGCGGCATTCCTCTGCCGGTGATCCAGAACAAATCGCATAAGCAGGAATATGTAGCTCAATACAGTCGAGTCAAATTAAAATCAAAGTCTTTGAGTGAGCTGTATGATTACTTTAAGACTAAAAATGACGTGAACGAGCTTGATGACGGCCGGAAATCGAAAGAATTTTCTGGGTTTGCTTTGACGATATCGGAGGTGCGTTCTCCGGAAAAGATCCCCAGCCCTGTAGAGCTCCATAGGGAGGTGGAGGTGTTGCACAACCTGCAGCGAAGCCCTGTGGTGTCTCCTCGACGGTCTCACACCAGAGTGCATCTGGAACAAGACGGGTAAGTCGTAATTAAGTATAAGTAATACCTAAGTGCAGTTAATTTGGCAAACACCATTAATTTGGTATTAGTCAACTGAGTCGTTCCATTTCCTCCTTTGCATCTTATCATCAGATCATTTTACCATCACCACAACTTGACAAGAATGCAAAATTTTAATTCACTGAAAAGTACCTATACCTACCTATTCATAGGAAGGTTGCGGAGAATGTTATGGAGAAGTAGAGGACCTCACTGGACAAGAGTTGCAAGTGACAGGTCCGAATGGAGATTGTTAGAGGAGGCCTATGCCAAGAGGCAAACTGTGCGTCGGGACATTTATAACAAGTTGACAAGTTTATAACAAGTTTATTGATGAGCAAATATATGATTAGGGATGTTCACACCAGGTTCGTCTTGAACCTGTTGGCGTCTTCCCCGCCTCCCCGCGAGGATCTGGTGCCACCCCGCGCCCCAGCGCCACTCCAGCCCCACTATGACTGGGAGGACCTGGACATAGTCCCGCAACACGTGGTCGATCAGCTGCATAACACGGTAATTTATATTTATGTAAAGCCTAAAGATAGCGTAGGTCGTATTTACCTAATCTATATATTCACACGATACATCGCCGTTTAAATTTAGACTGACTTTGAATTTAGGAGTCTGAATCAGGAATTACAAGGACCGAATCCAATATAACCTTATTTGGCCGCCCCTCACCCCACTGTAAGAGAAAGTTGAATTTTTAACATCTGATCACCGCGTTACGGTGCCTGGATGTGCATTGGTACCTCGGTATATAAACGGTTTATTCCCAACGACCACCCCTAATTCTGCCCCCAGTGGTGGTCATTGCAACAGCGTAATATTTTTTTCCAACCACCCCCAGTGGTGGTCGTTGGAACCAATTATTTCCAAAGAGTCACATTAAAACTACTACCACTGGGGGTAGAATCAGGGGTGGTTGTTGGGAATAAACCGTATTTAAATCTTTCTATAGTAGGTAGTTATGCTGTTCATCTCACAAAATGCAGTAATCTTGAAAATCATTGATGAGGCAGTATTACTTACCTAAATGATTATCCTAAACTGCAATCCTAGGAGAACTGGATAGCATCAGTGAAGGCGGCGGACCAGCTTCACAGCGCTCTGCTAGAGACAGACATGGTGCGGAAGGTCGAGCCAGCCGCCTTATCGCTGGTGCACCATATGTGGGCCCTTAGCGACGCTGTACGTATCACTATCGACCCGTACATGTACCTAAACTAAGTAGGCTAAGGAGCTGTATCGGTTCAGGAATTTCAAAAATACCTAAGTACCTAAGTAGGTATATCTCAAACAAATTGGTGTTATGCACCTATAAGAGTGGAAGTGCCACGCCGTCGAGTTGAGTTGCGACAAAAATGTATAATGTAGGTACGGGTATTGCTTACGTCTAGACAATTTGCATAAATAAGTATACCGTGATAGAGATAAACCCCTATAACAGTCGACGTTGCAGTAGGGGTGTGCTAGAAATGGCATAACTATGAATGTTTGGCTTATGAACAAGAATCACTTTACTATATTTTTGGTAATACAAGCAGGTGGCTAACCTAAGTGTTAACACCCCAGCTATTGTTAGAATGAATCAAGCACTCATTTAATGATTCATAGGTCATATTCCAAATCAACTTCACTTAATAGCGAGTTCGGGGCATATTTTGTTCGTCCAAGGTTGACATACCTATAGACCTAAGGAAACTTGCGAGACACAGAGCCATTGGCTTCAACGATCAACGACCCTCACGAACTGTGATCACGATAACGATAGGTGGTAATTATTCTATAGGTATTATTATATCAGCTGTAAGGAGTGTGGTAGTAAAAGTAACGAAACTTCTCACGCATAAGTTCCATAAATATAACGACACATTAAAGAGTTAGAAAGCACAGCGCAAAAAGTACGTAGGTAGGTATGCAAAACTCAGATCCTCGCCAGGTTGCGGCGGCCAAGGCTCCCGCGGAAGGCGCAGTGTGCGCGCTGGTCCGCGGAGCCAGCAGCGACTGCGCCCGGCAGCTGCTGCCGGCCCTGGTCTCCAGGCTGGCGCGGGAGCCGCTGCCCGCGGCGCTGCCCCACGCACTGCTGCAGCGGCTGGCGTTGCACCACCTCGTCGACCTCATATTTGACCCTTATATGATTGGAGTAAGTGCGAGTTTCTGCTGAAAATACACTTATTAGAACCTAAGTACACAATAATTATGGCAGTTCGATCACTGTTGACAAACCGTTCGAATGGGAAAATTGAGACTGAAACCGATCGGTTGGTACAAACCAGACTGTACTTATTCAGAATATTCGTTGTTAAAGTCAGTTGGATGTGTAGGTATACCTATGCGCGAAGTAAAATGACTCGACATTCCGACTATCGGTTACCTAACCTGAATAAGAAGAACCGCAGTGCTCAGTTAACTATAGTTCCTATTAGCGTACCTCGGTACATCGAGCATTGGTTGAACTTTGGGTTGAACAATAGGCATTAGTCAAAGAACAATCCAATTTGCGGCAAAAAACTAAAGCAGTTGTGAAGTGTCCCAGTTTCCTGTGCTTGGATAGGTAAATATAATCTGTAGATGCTAGACACTGGCCGCTATAGTGGAGACGAAGCCACGAATATAGGCGTGGTGATGTGGTCCAGGTGTCGGGGGACCCGGCGCGCGCGCAGGCCGCCCAGCTGCGCGCCGCCCTGTGCGTGGCGCGGGCCGCCGGGCCGGCCGCCGTGCTGTCGGCGGTGCGGCGGAGGCTGGCCGGGACCTCGCGAGCAGACCACTTCTGTAACAAAGTAACTAGAAAACTAAATATTTCTACCAGAAGTGGGTACCAGGGCAGCATAAAGACACAAGGAGGCTTCGTTTCTTGTACATCTTTCTTGGTCATTACGACTATATATACTGTGTTTCCTGATAATTATTGATATCAGAAGTACCAGGGTTGCGTAACACACTATGAGGTCTTATTTCTTGTGCCATCCATAATAAATTGTTCAGTGGATTTCTGGAATGTGTGTCCATTTTTCCCCTGTGCATGCGAAAACTGTAGGTAAGTACGCGCAGGAAAAAAATGGGCAAAAGTCCAGTAAACCAAAGCTGGGAAGGCTGACGGTTTTATTCTCGGACCATAATATCCTCATTATTTGCAGTTAAGAGAGCGACTAAGCAGACCACTGGAGAACATCAGGCCTAGCAATTACATCACAAGGTAAAGTTCTTCAACATCCTAATAAATTAAAATAACTTCAACGCAGAATTATGTGACTTTTTCCTGTTTCAACCAGGAGTTCCCAACTTCCTGTGCCAGTGAGGAGAAGAGCGAGATCCACCCCGCCTCCTGCAGGCCCCCAGCCACCTAGAAGACTCAGGCCGCTACCAGATTCTGCACCACTGCCTAGTAAGCATAATTAGACAGGATTTTGAGCCGTTAACTATAAGATTAATCAAAAAAGTTTCTTAATTGACGTGTCTTGTTAAACAGGTATTGTCAAAACTGGCCGAGAATATGTCCTGAAGCCGCTATCTCCGATTCCTCTGAGTGACAGGTAAGTGATAGGTATACTTTGGAACTTCTGATCGAAGATTCCGTTGATCTCCACTTCTCGACTGTCAAGAACAAATACAACCTCTTATAAGTAGATACACTTCTTAGATAAGTTCCGGTCTAGGTTATCGCAATACGATATCAGTACTAAATCGTAATACCATAGTTACTATATTGGTTTAGCCGTTGATGTCATATACCTCTACTACAACTAATTATAAGAGCCTTTAAAGAACATAGGCTAGGCGAAGACCTTGAACCTCTAGTATTGACATTGCCTTTGTGGGAACTGGGCAGCTGGTCTGACCGTTGAAGAGTAGAGCTTATTCCTAGGTACTTTGAAATATTAATGATACTACCTACTTCAAATACCAGCAGGTAGTACAATTTCAATTCAAAAGGATAAATGAAGTGAGGATTAAGTCGGAAGGTAAAGTAGACTTAATTAAGGTACATTCTTGTACACCTACTAAACTATTAGCAGGAAAAATTTAGCCCCAGATTTTAATCAAATCCAATAAAACACAATGTAGGTATAACCAAAACAACGAACAAACCTTGGTCCGAATAGTAACCTCATAAAAAATAATCCCTGAAGATTAATCGCGTCGATTGGAGACCCGATCGAAACCCAGATCAGGAAAATTGCGGGTTAATTTTGGCTCGATAGCGACTCCCGTTGACCGTGGCGATGGTTATCTATGTAAATCCAATACCATTACGCATCCACTTACACCTGTGCGGTGTCAACCACCCCTGCCGCCTGACAATAGCCAATCGATAGACCTCGTATAGGTACCTACTTAAATTGTATGTTAAAAGCTACAGCTTTCAAGAAAACACGTCGTAACTTTACGAACTCAAGGAAAATGTCAAACACTTTATGATAATGATTCCGTGAACAAAGAAATTATTGCAATAAACTAGGAAGGTGTATAACTACTCCACCACTAGAGCATCAGTAGTGCGAATTTAAAGCTTTGCGTGACTCTAATGCGGCGTCTTACAATCTTGTATGGTAGAAGGCAAAACGAGCCACATCATCGCAGTTGGTAAAAACACAGATTATATAATAGTTACTTGCTACCTACGTTTAAAAGGTTCCATTGAATATTACTCATCGAATTGAAGGTAGTTCTTTATGAATCATGGTAGAAGAAAACAGCCATTTTGTGATAGATTCAGTTCGTATATCGCTTAAAAAGGGCTGTAATTGCGTGCCACCACTAACCTACATTTTGACAGTTAAATCTATTGGCCCACTTTCATTCAGGCGATTCAGGGGCGCTTATGAACGACGGACACGGCTCGTAGACGACCCATTTATGGTATCGCTAAATCGTTCTACTTTTCGTCCCTCAAATGGCACCAACAGGTCTGAAGCGTGCTCGATTCTTAGGGTTTTAAATGTTTTATAGCTGCTTGACCACGTACCTACATTACTTGGTATAAATTGCTCTAGCACTTTTTGAATACAGAATGGGTACCTATAACCTAATACCTCCCTAATTACAAAATACTACAACGCAACCAGAACGCAACATGTTTCAAGTAAGTAAGTAGGTAAGTAACTATAACTCTTTTGGAAGATCAATCAAACGTAACGACTTTCTTATTGGCTGGAGTCGTGTTTCCGTGAATTTGACTGAGTAAGTAATTTGCATAACATGCAGGCGGCATGAGTGAGTGAGGTCATCAAGAATGGCCAATAAATTGATCGCGGGCAGTAGGCGGCAGGGTGAGTCGTAGATAGTGGTCGCCGGCGAGGGTGCGAGGCGCGCGTCAGTCGCGGAGGCGCCGCGGCGGAGGTGGCATGCTCCGTCTGTGGTGCTGCCCGCGCCCCGCTCCCGCCGCCGTCGCACCCGCGCCCGCGGCCCGCCCGTCCGCGCTCCCGCACGACCTCGTGGCGGACCTGCCCCCGCTCGCCTGGTAACTTCCGGCGGTCCACACCCCGCGCGGCAAACAAACGGCCGTTGCCCCGTGACGTGACAGTTTGTTTGTGTTTACAGGGATTCGAGCGCGCAGGAAGCTTACGAAGAGGACGATTCGAAGGAGTCCTCGGAAGATACAGGAGAGATCGGCGATCCCCGGCGTTCTCCGACGATCCCCGACCGCGAAGCGAATGTTTTCGGCGATGCCGCTTCGGGAAACGTTCCGGCTTCGGAAGCGGTTCCATCGCCGCGCTCGTCTCGGTCGCCTTCCATTCGGGTCGAAGACTATTCCGAAAGGTCGAATCCGTCCCCGGGTCGAACATCGGGCGAGACGCGAGCTTCGCCCGTGAGGAGTCGCGGGGAAGGGTCCGAAGGACCCGCGTCATTAAAATCGAACACTAGCGAGGCGAGCGGAACCGACCGCCGCCGCAGCCCGAGCGGGAAGTCGTCCACGCCGCCGGCGGTCAGCCGCGCCGCCTCGCCGGCGGAGAGCGCGCCCCGGACCCCCTCGCCCGCCGCGCCGGACGAGCCGCCGGCGCGGGGCACGCGCGACGTGCGCACCGCCCTCGCCGAGTGCATCGTGCCGGCGAAGCACGAGGACTGGGAGGCCATAGTGACCGGGCTGGCCGAGACCGAGCGCCTCGCGGAGGACGGCGGGGCGCGCGCGCCGGCCGCCAGCTGGCGCGCGGCCGCGCGGAGCGTGACGGCGCACGTGCGCTCGCTGCGCTCCCGCGTGGCGCGCGCCGCGTGCCGCACGCTGGGCGCGCTGTTCGAGCACCGCGGGCGCGCGCTCGACCCCGAGCTGGAGGAGGGCGCGGCGGCGCTGCTGGACCGGTGCGCGGACGTGAACCGGTTCCTGCGGGCGGACGCGGCGGCGGCGCTGGCGCGGCTGGCGTGCGGCGGCGCGGGCGCGCGCGCGAGCGTGGCGCTATGCCGGCGCGGCGCGAGCCACCGCGCGGGGCCGGTGCGCGCGGCGGCGGCGGCGGCGCTGGCGCGGCTGGTGCGGCGCGACGGCGCGGCGCGGGCGCTGGCGCAGCCGGCGGAGGCGCGCACGCTGCTGCTGCGCGCGGCGGGCGACATGCTGGGCGACGCGTGCGCGGAGGCGCGGGTGCACGCGCGACAGCTGTGCTTGGCGCTGTCGGAGGATGCGCGCTTCCGCCCGCTGTTGAAGGAGGCGATGCCGATATCTCGGTACCGCGCTATCGAGAAACTTATTGACAAGCTCCGGTAAGTCCCGGTAGTGCGATGGGTGCTTAGCCGAGTCGATTCCGTCCGTATTAAATAAGGATAAATTTATTGACTATAAGTATATTTATCATTAATTATTATTGTGCTATGTTATGTTATTCAGATTAAGTAGGTAGGTACATAATTATTAGGTATAATCTGTAGAAAATCGTCTAGTGTCGCTGCTGGTTAGATGCTGGTCATCCGAAAATTTTATTAAATTTTAACTTATTTACTAATGTTAGTTTTATACTTATATACATATAACATACCTTATATATAACCTACCTACTGAAAGTTATATTTACTTAGATACTGGTTATACTCTGTTCTGTATGTAATTAAATTAACACTTAACGAAGTCCATCTGATTTATATTGTTAAACATGACTGATATGTGCGAAAGGTATTTTTGTAGAAAATCTTATATTATTACTAATAAAGTACCAATCTATTATATTTATAAATCAGTTTGGGTGTTAATTTGATTGTTATGATAAGAATATTATGTACAATGTTGATTTTATAAGAAAGATATGAATATTAAAATACATTACATTATAATACAACTACCTAAAATGGTTTTATTATTATTTTTAATTTTATTTATAAGGTAGTATATACTATATAGGTAGGGTAACTCGGTATAATGCAGGTTGGTGCATACCTACCTATTCCTACTTCATTGGTGTTATGTTACCTACCATTTAATTTTCACATCGCCTCTACGCTTCGAGCCTCTACGTCACGTGTCGTAGGCGTCGTAGCATGGCGCATAGTGGTGCATGGGATAATGGGCAATTGGGTATGGTGCATGGACACAGGAAGTTTTCTCCGTTTACTGCACTGACTGTACACACTAAGGTCAGTGGTCTACTGTAAGATGATAAGGTATTGTGCGCAGGTATGGTCCGTACGCGCCCACCACGGTTAGTCTTTACTCCGAACTCTTTGCTTACCTATCAAATCAACCCATTGACGACGGAAAAACTTTCGTAAACTCCTTCCTTTTCACTAAGTAGGTACCTACCGATGAATTCAGTTATTATGACCTCAGATTATCTGTATCTATGATTATGACATTACTCTGAGTGAGCTCTGAGTCCACTAGTCAAATCATGTCAAAATTCTCTGCAACATGTAACAACAAACCATTTTTGCAAATGTAACCATTCAAAACCAACCATGCCCCAAACACCCAATAAATAACAGCTGCTTACCTTAAAAAATAAAAGTCGTGTATCGAAATAATGAATGATACAAAACGAAGATACACAACTGAATGGCTTTAGTGCAAGAGCTGTCCTCCACGTCGCTGGTGAAGCTCATGTCGTTCCTGTTCTGGAGCGCGCTGTATTTCCGCAGCGTGGTGAGCTGGCCCGGCAAGGCGCCCGAGTGGAGCTCGCGGCTAGTGACGCTGTTCCACGGCAGCATCGCCACCGTCGTGGGCCTGTCGCAGTGCGGCGTCATGAACATCACGCCCTGCCGACTCAACAGTCAGTTTATTGTTCATATTCCGTCCACTGCTAGGTGTAGGCCCTGCTCGTGCCCCTTTTCCATAATCCCGTGTTAATACTTCATACCACCGTGACCCTGTCATTTTATACTAGTAGCTATAGGTATAGGTATTAATCGTATTCACCATACCGATGGTGTTCTTGTAGTGTGTAAACACCCGACCTATTTATAGGAACCGCCGACTTAGCATTAAGTGTAGTTATTTGATATATTAGTATTACTAAGGCAGTCATCATGTAGACGCCTAGCAATAAACATGCGTCCTTAACTCCGCTCTTTCACTTAATTCTTTCACCACCAACCAACCAACATTACATGGCGACCCTAACAACAAGTAACAACTTTACATGGCGACCGTGACAGGACAGTAACAACTTTACATGGCGACTCTGCCACTGCGAACCAAGGAGTCCAACAATATAATGGAGAAATAATTATATAAGAATGCCAGAAAAGGAAGAAAGAAAAAATCAACAAAGAAGAATATAAAGCAAATAATATGAAGAAGAAACGACAGGGTAATCGTAAATAAATGATATAAGGAAAAAATGAAGTATTAAATATGAAGATGAAATTATAAAGAAGAAGAAAAAAGAAAATAAATGAACAAAGAACATTATTATATTGAAGAATAAGTTATGAAGAAAGAATTACATTTTACGAAGAATAAGAATTATTACTGTGAAGACGGTAAACAATTTAATGAAGAATAATATAAGAAGAAATGAAAAAATATGTGGGGAAGAAAGAGAACATTATTATATTGAAGAATAAGAAATGAAGAATTGAATTTTACGAAGAATAAGAATTATTATTGTGAAAACAGTACACAATTTAATGAAGAATAATATAAGAAGAAATGAAGAAATATTTGGAGAAGAAAGAATAATTTTACGAAGAAAAAAATATTATGAAGACAAGTTATCTTCGGCCTCATGGAGTACGGGATCAAGGAACGGTGTCCAGGGTATAGCCCGGCCCAAGCGCAAGACGGATAGTAGCAGCGAGTATCAGCGCCAGGAACCAGGATTTGGAGTCCAGAGTCCTGCCCAACCGGCATCAGTGAACTTTATACGAAAACGTGTTATATTTTTGTGAGTTATTAATTATGGAGGCGAAAAGTAAGTAATTCAACAATACATATTTTGAAGTGATTATTGAGAGAAATATTGTTTACTAGAAATTTTGTTTAGGTGACCTGTTTATACAAGTTTTTTTTTTTGGATTTAAGTAATTTTATTTTATTTACAAGTTTTCAATTTTAGTATATTTTTTTAAATCTTATTATCATGGAGAATTTTGACTTCGAAACGGCGATTGCCTTGTTACCTGTAATGACGGGACAAGAAAATGTAACTAGATCTTTAATCGACGGGATAGATTTATACAGTAGTATGTTGACAGAAAATTCGAAGCAATTTTTAATTAATTTTGTTTTAAAAACTAGACTGACACAAGTAGCAAAATTTTATTTGAAACCAAATTATGATAATGTTGAGAGTTTAATAAAAGATATGAAAGATATACTGTTACCTAAAATGTGCTCAGTTGCGTTACAAATTAAATTATCAAATTGTAGACAAGGGAACAGATCAATTAAAAACTACGGAGAAGAAATTGAAACCTTGTTAACTGATTTAACGTTATCACAATCAGAAGGTAATAGAGACAAAATAAATATTTTACACCCAATTAATGAGAAAATGGCGATTAATATATTCGCAAAAGGAATTTCTAACACAAAGTTAAGTACAATTATTTCATGTAGACATTTTAAATCTTTACCAGAAGCCATACAGTGTGCATTAGATGAACAAGTTATCATGCCATCTTACGATGAATTCCAGAAATCTTATAGATATAATCAAGTTTCAAACAAAAATAGTTATAACATCCCACGTAAAAATTATAATTCCACAAACGTGAGGAATAATAAATACGAATCATTGTGCAACATGCCTTTGAATATGACGTGTCAAGTTACCATGCCTAGCAACGCTCATACTTTGCGCGATCAGCAAATGCAGCAAGTAGGTGATGCTCAGTGCACTTTAGAGACAAGTCATAAAACTAAAGTAATGAAATGTGATTCCACCTGCATTCCAAATGTAAATTGTCTTACTAATAACGTTAAGATTAAAACGGAAGATAATGCGGTAAATGAAAAGAAACAAATAGATTCAATGCGAATTAAAAATATTTTATGTTTCACCAACGTTCAAAAGAATAGGTTCGAGACAAATAACTTGGATTTGACGAAGCCGATATCTGATCAACCTGCGGTAGATAAGAAAATCGAGGAGTCTGAGGACTTAAAATGTATTGATAAGAAGAAGGATACAAATATGGAATTAAGAAATAGTAATGAGTATGATGAAAATAATATGAAATATAAGAGATTTAAAAGTAAGTTAAGTAATGTTATGATGAAAAATAAGAAAGCGGATAATGATGTTGAAAATAGTAATATAATAAAGAAAGAGGTGAAGAATTTTATGACACTGAGGAAAAATGATTCTGAATTTATATTAAATAATATTAAAGCGGATAATTATGTTGAAAGTGGTAATGTTTTAAAGAAAGAATTGAAGCATATAATGTTGATGAAAAGTGATGACGATAAGAAAATAAAAGAGTTACGAAGAATAAAGTTAATAAAACTGTATCGTATATTGCCGATAAATGGTCAAGTAAAAAGTTTAATGGCAAACAATTTCGAAAAATTTAATAATGGTGATAGCTCAAAGATTATTTTAATTTGGCCAAGTCACGAGGCATTAATTCGAGCTAATAAAAAGTTTGAAAGCCGATCAGTTGGCATAACTTAGGAATTTAGATTAATAATATTGTGTAACCATAGTATACATAAGTTGTAGAAATAAAGAATATTAAAAAAAAAAAAATGTGCTTTTACAGTGTTTAACGAATATAGATAGATTTTTTTTTTAATCAGATGTTTAACTAAATAGATTTTATGTTATTTTTGTTTTTATATAGTTTTATAGACTAATGTAAAATTTATGATTTTTGTTAAAGGATATTAACTAACTAAACTACTACCTAACTATGAATCAAACTATTATAATTACTGTAAATTGGCATCGTGGTCATTAAGAATGTATGAAACATACTTAGTACTTATCTAATTGTTGCAGTATATTATTATAATAAATCCAATAGTAAGTAAAATGTTAAAAATGAATTGTGCGAAAAACGTTATACAAAATATTATTTTTTGTACAACAAGTATTATTATCTGTATTTAGTCGGTTTCAGGAAATATGAATGTAAATCTTAAATAGTTAATGGCGAAATTTTTTTTGTGGTTGGTAATGAATTTAAAAAAAAAAATATTTTAAAGAAAACATTTTTTTTTTATTTCAATAAGGCGGGTGATGTAGTGTGTAAACACCCGACCTATTTATAGGAACCGCCGACTTAGCATTAAGTGTAGTTATTTGATATATTAGTATTACTAAGGCAGTCATCATGTAGACGCCTAGCAATAAACATGCGTCCTTAACTCCGCTCTTTCACTTAATTCTTTCACCACCAACCAACCAACATTACATGGCGACCCTAACAACAAGTAACAACTTTACATTCTAATATCCTAATGGAACATCCCAAGATCTCTTGATGTAAGTAAATAATCTTGTACCTAAAGTAGGATAGGTATTAGGTCCTGCGGGCACGACAGCGAAATCATTTTGTTAAAGCTATAAGTAGGGGAAGCTGTTTTACCTAGGCCAGTTTTTTACATTTTCATTTTTCATAAATTAATGGAAAGTTTAGGGTCTTTCAAATATGCATAAATACAAAGATCAGTTATTCAACTACATACGAAACTAATAAAATCTGTGTATTTTGCATTAAGTTGAGAGCAAAAGCCGTTCCAAAAAAAAAGGGAAAACTGTCCAAGGTACAACATCCCTGATGTACTTTGGCCCGTGCCAGTTGTACTTTGGACAAACTAGAATAAAATGAAGATAATACACTATATAATTACTGTACGGAGTAAGTTTTATTTTTATTTGTTATTTAACTACAACCAATGACTGATCATATCAAAAACAGTAATTAATAATTATTATTAACTCAGTAAAAATACAACTTTCAAAAAAACCCTTACCAACAGTCTTTTGTCTCTATAATAATCATCCATATTATTATATTCACATCAGATCATGTATGTTTCATAAATATAGGTACCTATTTGGCTTAGCAGTTTTTGAGAAACCCCGTTTTTAAGTAAATTTTGAGGTTAAAATATTGCCATAATTCGATCAAAGTCCAAGGTACATAGTTAGTTGGGTGTCTAAGGTACCACTCGCATCAATTTCTATAACAATCTTCATAAAAATACACTTAAAGTTGAGGTTTGCAATAAATACCTACTCCATCTATTACCTAGATATACTGAGATTAGAGAGTAAATATAACATTTTTAATAAATGTATATTCTGCTAAATACAAATACCAAAATTAAAGCCCGAAAAACGTACTTTTTGAACAAGAAATAATGAATTACCTTTTTCTCTGCACTGAAGCGGCGCCGGCGAATCACAACTAACTTCACGATGGAGTTGACAAAGAGTGCTTTAACTGCCATAGACAACATAAATTTAAAACCCGGGATTTTTCGAAAAATTGTGTTTGGCCTAGGTACAACACGGTCTGACGTACAACAGCTTCCCCTACCTATTATAGAGCATGATTGAGCAAGACGGCATAGCATAGATATCTATGTTACCTTATTTATATAAGTAGGTAGGTAGGTATGTTACGAGACGGCGGCCGAGCGGTAACATGTGCGCTTTGGAATCTAACTACACTAGGTTCGATGCCTCGCACCGATGCCTTCTCTATGTTATCTGCGGGATTTCATCGGTCCGTGTTCGTAGGGCACTGATGTTTACGAGCCACATCAAAGCCTTTGGGCAACCTGATGAACAAGGACGCACCTAACACAAATAAGTTTTTCTACAATGTGTCGTCCAGTTAGCTTTCTAAACGAACTGGACAATTTATTATCCACTGCCTTTGAGGTCTGCAGAATACCAAAAGGTATAGTAGGTACTTGCTTACGGTAGGCGTATACACTGTAGGTAGACTTTAGAGATGTCTACGTCTTAACACCTATGGGCCCAAACTATGCTATAAATAGAACACAAGGCCGTCTCGCGACCCTTGCACGCATCGTTTTATTTATGTGGCTCTCTCAAGCCTCAACAATATGACTATGGAGAAGGCGAAGTAAGAGCATCATCTGAATAATAGTAATATATACCTACATCTTTAAAAAAAACGTCGCAATTCCCCAGTGAAAGTGACAACGCGGCATTACGCGTTAATGTTGTGGTCGTGGGGGTACTTTGCGTTCGACATGCTGTGGTGCCTCGCGCACCAGCCCGAGGGCCGACTGATCCTGTGTCACCACGCCAGCGCGCTGGTGGCCATCACCATCTACATGCAGAAGGACTACACCGGCTGCACCTTCGCCTGCAACCTGGCCATGATGGAGATCACCAATCCTCTGCTGCAAACACGGTGGTTTGTACTCTTTCTAATAAGTTCTTTTTTTTTAAACGTAGCCCCACACTAGGATTGCTCCTGTATCGTGGGCACCGCTTACAGACATATCATTTTACATACACATCACACCCAGACCAGAAACAAATATTTGTGTGTCGCTCAAATATTTTTTCCGGGCGGGAATGGAACCCGCGACATCTAGCGCAGCAGTCCGATTGCTCAGCCACTACGCCAAAAGTGCCGTCGCCAAAATAAAGTACTACTACACAAAGGGCATGCCTCAAATAACAAATAGATAGGGGAAAACGGGTGGCTTCGTACTGAGGTGGCCTTCGTACCTACCTATTATCTCCACTATTATTAACGTATGAGCGTTCATATTTTTATGCCTGATTCCCACTCGTACGTAGCGACTAATTAGCGGAACAAGACAGCAGTATGGCTGCCGGGTCCGGCAATGACCAAAAAGTTGCCATACTCCGGCGCTATTTCAAACGCCAGGGTTTTTAAATCTTGTTCTTTGCTGTCGGAGCAAGGGCAAAACCTGGAAGTATGGATATGTAAAATACTTCTTAGTTCGATTTCTTCACAAGAACACATTCCAATACCTTCTGGCTGAACGCGGACCGTTGGTGGGTACCTACTATACAGTGCTTCGCGCCGCAATTCTTTTACGCACATTTTCGCTCTTCACATTAGGAACTTATTAGTAGTCGCATATTTGGCTGCCATGAACACAGCGTGAGGCCCAGCATGCACGCTGTGATGGCGCTCACGAGCAAGGCTACTGCCAACACCGTGGCTGACCAAGTGGGGGTCAAGATCACGGCTGGGAGAGTTCAAATTTCTTTTCATGGACTCATGAACGCTATGTAAAATTGGTTTATGGCAAGCTGTCCCCACCAGATTATGACATTTACCAAATAAAACCGGCCGAGTGCGAGTCAGACTCCCGCCGAATCGTTCCGTACCATTATCTATAAAAACGGCAATAAAATCACGTTCTGTGTATGGGAATATTTATTTTATTGTTTTGTATTTGTTGTAAAAATACATCATAATTTTATGTGAAAATTTCATGTCTAAATATCACAGATCATCATGAGATACACAGCCTGCACTCAGACGGACAGACAGAACGAAGAGCCTTAGTAATAGGGTTACCGTTTACCCTTTGAGCATGGAACCCTAAAAAGGGTTCCTATATATCATATTATAAACTAGGTATACTAGTCTGTATGTTAATCAAGATCCAATTATATTCAACTTCCGCGGCTCCTTACTTAGGGCCCCCCCCCTAAGTAAGGAGCCGCATTGTAAGCTATCAGACTCAGATGTCGTTGATTATTAGTAGTCAGAAGGGCTTATTTTAGGCCCTATGGTAGCCTGACAAACTCTACACTCAGGCACTTCTTCACTCAGTATTATGCAATTAATAGGTAGGTAAGTAAGTATGTATGTATTTATGCAGGACACTTAAAGCAAATAGGTCTTTTAAAACACAATTGTCTCATTAAAATGACAGTCGCCAGTAGTGATGTGTTATTGGAGAAGTGTTTCAGTCCTCAGCAAGTAGTGTTATTTTAAACTGAGTAGGTACTTAAAACTAATTGTTTTGTTTCAGGTTTCTAAAACAAGAGGGCTATGAGAAAACCACTTTGTTTTACATATTTGAGGTCACATATGTGGTGATGTTCCTGATTATCCGAGGGGTGTTAGGCACATACCTGACATATAAAATATTGAATTCTCAAATGTTTGACATAGACGAGAAAATAATATCAGTGGTTTTTTATTTTGTATCTGTAGCCCTAATCTATGATGTTATGGGCTATGTATTATATAGATATCAATCAAAAATAGTGAGTAAAATCAAAGACGGTCAATCTTATATTAGAGAAAACTTACATCCACCTTGGAACAACAATTTCTTGAATTCATATACTTGATTACCGGAGGATTTTGGACAACTTGAAAATAAATAACTTACATTCGACAGTTCAGTAATTTTTAATAAAAATATTCAAATATATATTTTCTTTTGATGTAGTTTACAGTAGCACTAAGTTATATTTATGTATTTTATATTAAATGCATCAATCCCTGTTGTGGTAACCTCTCCTGTGGTTCCTTCTGTCACGCCAGCTGTTGGATGGTGTATTCCTGTGGCTGCTTTTGTGGTGTGGCTCCCTCGACCTGAATTCATCTCTAGGGTGTGGTTCTTTGCCTCTATAAGGATGGTGCCTATGAGACCAGTTACCCTGTAAACTAGCTACAACCAGTTTATCAAGATGTTCATGAGTTTGCCTCGGTGTGTAAACATTCCTAAGGTCTTGCTCCGTCAATTGTTTAGTCATGTTTGAGAACTGCTCTGCTACTTTGGGCTGGGAGTTGAAGTTTAGTAACGGTTCTGGTGCATAGCAGCGGATAGGTGGCGGCAGCGGCGGCATACGCCCTCTACATTGCAGCATGAGCGTCTTATTGAACAACGCAGTTCCTCGGAACAATTGTATGGCGTAAGGAACCGACACTTCGTGGCAAAACGTTATGAATGCAAACGTTTTCTGTCGTCCATCTCTGTCTCTAGCTATCCTCACTTTTTCCAACGGTCCAGCCTGCAGATAAGTAGTATTATTCGGTAGTAGTTAAAAAGGTATAAGAAGTACCTACTTAAATCTAAATGCACTCCAAAAAATATTTGTTTACCTGCAAAAATAGTTCATATAGAAGTTCCTCCGTGACTTGGTCAGCCAAATTACCACACCACAGTGTGCTGTTGCTATCTTCAACCATATTTTTTAAAAGTTTTTCTTGTGATCTGTGATCAAATTCTACAGAAAAGTTATTTTATTTTCCAGAAATTGGTGAAAGAAACCATCACAATTCCAAAAATGACACTGACTGAAATAACACAAATAGTAAACAAACATAAACATACAGATCATCAAATCACGAATCAAACAAAAGCAATCACATTATTTGGTTATAGCTGATACAGATAACAAATAAAGTACATAGATACACTTTGTCAGATGAACATTACTGTGGAGTTTTGGCGGGAATCTGATAGTGAGACGTTGTTGGTTTTGTATTATTTTCTCAAACTTGTGTTTCTTCGAGTGTTAATGTGTAATATTGGTGGAATATTAGTCATTAAGTGTTCGTTAACGTGCACGAGTGTGGGCGAATGATATAAATTCAAAAAACGTGTCATTTCGCATTTTTTTCCAAAACTCCCAGGAAGTTTCCCAGGAATAAATACTTGACACTGGCTATATGCACAAACCGTGCGAAGCCATTACTAAACACAAAAAAAACATTACTGTGCAGCCTGCCCTAAAATGTTCATTCTAAACACTTTCCGTATCTGTGATTTCAGCCAAGTTTTTCCTTCCGTCGTTCTTTCTTTCCTCTTCATTTCATTCACTCATTGAATTGGATGGTGGATGTGAAGACGATATTTTGTTCGTGGCTTTTTTAAATGATAACTTTCTTTGAGAAACTGGCAGAAATAGTCTACAATAAAATGCAGGAATCTGTATGTATCAAGGGATAAAATACTTAACAACGTTAAGTTAAATTCTTGTTACTACGTAAATATTTTGGACTGCTTTAAGGTTAAGCCCCGAGGAACACCATGGAAGACCATAATAAATTCCAACAGATGCAAGATGAAATGTCTAGGTAAGCAATCGAGCATAAGTACAAATATACAACGTACCAAACAACAAGTTCGTGGGTTGGAAACTTGCGTGCATGTTGCCCGTCCCATACCGTCCCTACCAACAACTTTAATGGTGGAATCCAAGGATAATGTATGAAAGTAACTTCCACACAGAGTTCTCATACTCTATCTCGTGGTCCGTAATTATAATATCCTCAATTCCTCATACCCTATCTCATGGTTCATAAAAGGGGCTTTATTAGCTTCACAAGTAGTAACTAACTAACAATGCAGTAAAATCTTAGTTTTTTTTTTGTTTCTATGTTGGTGTTAGAGGCATTAAGCAATAAGAATATAAATTGTTAAAAAATCATATACATGTCGACATAGCAATTGTTGGCAGACCTGAATAAACAAATAAACAAGGCCTCGAACTGAGAAACATTGCATCATGTACCAATTTTTGCTCCACTTTGGCTTACCAATTGAAGACACATAAGCTATAAAGTAATGGTTCAGTAGTTTGCAAAATAATTTCTTTCATATGCCACCCCACATGAGGCAGGCATGAGCTGAGTATGTCAATTTCAAATTGTCTACCCTCTTGATAACACCACTGTACAAATATTTTGTCTCATATACTTACTCACCTACTTCCAAAATAAACCTCCAAGTATTATTTACCACTGATTGATCTGAGTGGATTAGGAGACTCTTCACTCAGTCAAACATTATTTTATTTGGAACTTGTGACTGCATCTTTCATATTTCCCCATAAACCTTGTGTTCAAGGTAAAATGCTACTGTGCCTAGTTATTTTAAAAATACTACAAAGTCATAAGAAATAGTTTAAAAACAAACACTGATAGTTACCTTCATGTACATAGTGTTTAATCCTAAATACATGACATAACGTCTGTGACACTTGCTTTAGTCACTTCAGATAGGTACATAGGTACCCAGATTATTTATTTGAAATGTGGTGGATTGCAGGTTTGAGGCCGAGATCTCGGGCACGGAAGCTGCCGAGCTCTTCAGGCCGGTGATTGGATCCGGCACGTACGGTGCCATACAGCAACGGCTGGAGCGAGGACCGCTGGCTCAGTTCCAGCAGCTACAGGAACAGCAACAGGCTCTAGCCAGTATGATGTATCCAGCTATGCCTCCGCCGCCGCCTCCTCCTACTAACATCATGGTGCCGCAACAGGTCTGTTTATTATTCCATTTCTTTTTAACTACATATTTACAACACAATATAAACCATAGACAACACAACACATCTTTGTTATAAAATATAAGTCAAGGAATAAAATAAAATTATCCACAGGTGCAACGGCTACGCAACCCTATGTCTGGAGGCTCCGCTTCGTCTCACTACTCCGAGGATCAAGATAGCTACCCGCAGCCCATGCCGTTTTTACGGCCAGGCCTGCCGGGCCCTCAGCTGATACCCCCGCCACCAGCGCCGCCCAAGCCGCAGCCAATCATCCTGTCAGCTGCACCCAAGCTGTATAAGAAACCACATGACGATGATGAAAAGAAGGAGAAAAAAGATAAAGAAAGAAAGAGGGTGAGATTAAGTTTTCTATCTATATTATAAAACCTCTATATCGGGGAGTTCCAGTAACGATCCTTGATACCCTAATCCCATTGTAGGTGGAGCATGTTTACCACCTGTGACCCCATAATCACTTAAGAACAGGTGAGAAAATGGTCAGATGATAGCCCATAAAATATAACAAACCAGGAGACGCTATGAGTAAGACCTCTATGATTGTGTTACTATTAAAACGTGGTTAGATATTAAAAAAATATATATATTCTTCTCTAGCTTATCCTATGGAAGAAGCAGTTTAACAGGAGAATAATCTCTATTCTAGAAACGAGAGCCTCCGCCTCCGCCACCGAAGCCCGAGCCGGTGCGCGAGCCCACGCCTCCACCCGTGGTTGTGGTGCCGCCGCCTCCGCCCAGCATCTCGACCATAGACACACATAAGCCGAAGAAAGAGAGGAAGAATAGGAAGGTCAGCTCAAGGCTATGTAATCTAACAAACAAGTTCATTGTGCAAGCAGAATTACAAAGAAATGTGTATGTGGCACGACGCAGCTAAGGATATGCGATGTCTTCGTAGAATTGGAATCCATGTAATTTTCAACAAGGAAAGCAATATATAATAGCGTCTAGATTTCGTAAGAAAATCAGAAATGTCAGCTGTTGTGATCAGTCTCATTTTCTATAGCTTATTGTTGAGATTTCTACAAAACTGGGACTGTGAACTTGAACTTAAATTTCAGCCTCATATTATCTGACTGAGGTGTATAATATTGAGGTGTCTACATACATTTATAACCTACATAGACTATGTCTACTGTAAATTGTCCAATATACCAACAGTATTTCATTTAGTGAGCAGATTGATCATTGGATTATGTTTGTCTAAACTTCTAAATTGTATTCATACCAAGTACACACTACACATGAAAATTGTACACGATTGTACATGAGGTGGCCTGACAGTTTTGACTAATTATCCCATCCATTGGCCCATATATTGTGGCCTCATGGCCTTATACCATAATGCGTGTGTAGTTATAAGTGAAGTATAAGTGGTAATAGAATTGAATATGGCAGGTGGTGCGTACGGCCGGCGGACAAGTGTGGGAGGATGTGACGTTACTGGACTGGCCCGATGATGACTTCCGCATGTTCTGCGGAGACCTCGGCAATGACGTCACCGACGAATTACTTGTAAGCATCTACGATACTGCACACCCTTTGCCACCAAGAATTTAGTGGCTTATACAGAAAGACAGTCTGTTGTGACTGAGTACTTAAATGCATATCTTATTTCCTACTAATGTTATAAAGACAAAAGTTTTTGTGTGTGTTTGTATGCTTGTGACTTCCTCATCCTCAAACGGCTCGACCAATTTTGGTGTAATTGGGTATATGGAGGTAGCTAACACCATATAATTAACACATAGACTTTTTTATTCGTAAATAACGGGTAACGCCGCGCAGCTAGTATGTACATAAAACAAGCGTACCCAAAACTTAACAATAGTATTTGTATTTTGTACATAGTTCCTGAACATTGATTCTCTGCTCACAGACTCGCACGTTCAGTAAGTACACATCGTTCCAACGAGCAAAGGTGGTCCGAGACAAGCGCACCAACAAGAGCAAAGGGTTCGGATTCGTCAGTTTCAAGGACCCCGGAGACTTCATCAAAGCTATGAAGGAGATGGACGGTCAGTATCTGCAAATGCTATCATATTTTTTTTATATTTTAAGAATAGGCTAGCCATTGACTAATATCACACCTGGTCTTAAGAGACGATGTGATCGAAGGATGGAACATGCTCAGCCTAGCATAGGACTGGCCCTCAAGGACAGCTGCCGGAGCACCCGGATAGGGATTCATCATCATCATCATCACTCATCAAACTATTTATTTCTCATCA
The DNA here is from genome assembly GCA_905147375.1 of Hylaea fasciaria. Lineage (NCBI taxonomy): Eukaryota > Metazoa > Arthropoda > Insecta > Lepidoptera > Geometridae > Hylaea > Hylaea fasciaria. Next base: position 9,183,201 of record LR990201.1, read on the forward strand.
GTGGAATACAGTCCTCTAGAGGTTGGGCTGAGCTGGCCCGATGCAGGTCATGTCACCATGTTGAGAGAGGGATTTTGGCACAAGGGTTCATATTGGGAAAGTGACATTTTGCATCTGATATGTTTTTGTCATTTAAATACAGCTATCGACTGACGACTCCGTTCGATGTAACTCGACTGTATCCCTACTGTGAGGTTATAATACATAATAAACATTAAATAAAATTTTAATGACAAAATTGTTTCCTTTTCAGGTCGATACGTCGGCAGCCGCCCTATCAAGCTACGGAAGAGTTCGTGGAAAAACCGTTCCTTAGATATCGTGAGGAAGAAAGAGAAGGAAAAGGCGGCTTTGCTCTCACTCCTTATGACTGGGAAATAATACTATGTTGTTGGAATATAAAACTAATTAAAGGACTACCATACAGGCGCGTTCTAATCGACAGATTATCGCGCTTGTGTGGTTGCGGGTTAAGAATGTATTAAGTGTAGTTGGTAGGTAAGTATCATTCAAAATTATTCTTACTTATAAAAAGTTAAGTTATATTACTTAGTATAGCACAGTTACGTAGTAATTGTATACTCTTTGCTACAGAGTGGAATCTGTACAATATTGTAGTGACTCATACTAAGTAACTCTTAAGTTTTCATAGGTAAGAGAGCCAGTAGCTCTGGTATTTGTAAAATATTTCATAGTGTAGATGTTTGTAGATTTAATTTAAAGCTACCATTACGAACGACATTCACATACATATGTTTAATGTTAGCAGAAGAGACGGCACAGTGCAATAAAATTCAAATGCAAAATCTCGTTTATCGCCCAACAATGAGTTGGATATTTCATGAATTTTATTCGAATATGCCTTTTTTAGGTGTGTTTTTATTTCAATCTGTTTGTGTCTACTCTTTTAGGCCTCCGTATTCATAGAATTGATGTGTCCTATCTACATGTGTGCATGCTGTTGTATCAAAGAATAACTTATAATCTTTCTGGAATTTAGTTAAACATTGAACTGTAAAAGCATTGTAAAATAATTTCATGAATAAAATAAAATATTTTACTAAAGCACTCGGAAGAGTTATTTATATTATTATTATTCCCTGTGACTATTATACACGTGAAACAAAATGCAGTGAAATAAATATAAAAATAATTTATTGTAATGGTAAGACAATCTTTGGCTTAACTACTACATTAAACTCGGTATTTTCACATTTTTATTAATTGATCATTGCTCTACAATCTGTTTGTACACCTACTCAATAATAGATGGTCAGAATTACGGAGTAACCATCGGGAGAATGAATACTCGTATGTTGTAACAATATTATAAAGACATGAAGATATTATTCCATTTGAATGTCGCGATGTGGATTAATTATTTTTGGTATAAGCTTGAAAGTTATCAAGGCAAAACGCTATCTACATAACTCGCTTCGAGGATTGAAATTTGTAGACTTTTGTTATAAAACCCCAGGGTGGGCCCTTCGTACTCAAAATATACTCGAAAGCCACAGAAGAGAGAGAGACAACACGCTGTAAATGTCATACAAAATCTGATCAAGCTATCTCTGTCTCATAAAACAAAAGAGTTTATCCTCCTTTCCACTGTGATGACTGTAGCTGCCTAGAGATAATTCTAATCTAGGGTGTTATTATAAATGGAGTTGATGCCGTTCCCTCCCCGCAACTGCCTCAGCCTAGCGAAGGGGCGCGGGCGGTTCCGGGGGGGCTGCGGGGCGGCGGCGGCGGCCGCGTACTGAGCGTCCAAGCAGCAGCGCTCGTCGCCTTCCTCCAGCCCCGAGGTGTGGGGGCAGAATGGAGCGGTGAAGTCTTCCACGCAGTACGCGCCGGATGCGCTGGAGACGAGAGAACGAGGGTTAGACAGTAGGTAGGTAACCTAAGTATTATAAAGACGAGGCATATCAAACTCTGACCTGAGATGGTATGGTTGGTGTAGACGTACTTATAATAAATGTTTACTCACAATACATGTCAGTCATAAGATGCAGTACCTACTTATCAAAAAAGAAACCATAACATATTTTTATTTATAAATGCCACCAATACAATACCAACTCGACGACATCATATTTTGTGGATGCAGAATTATTACAGTCGCTTATTCGACTTGTCACTAGTCTAGTAGGTACCTATTGTTATTTATTATATAGGTATCTTACTAATAATATTATAAAGCCGAAAGTTTGTGAGTGTGTGTGTGTGTGTGTGTGTGTGTATGTGTGTATGTTTGTTAGCTCTTCACGCTCAAACGGCTGGACCGATTTCGATAAAATTTGGTATAGGGGTAGATTGGACCTATGAGACGGACATAGGCTATCTTTTGTCTCAAAAAATAATCTCGAAGGGGATGAAATAGGGGTTGAAAGTTTGTATGGGTAATTAATAATTCTTCAAGTTAGGAATCTGAAAATTTAAATTTAGGCTTTTGGTAGGAAATAAAGAAATACGGGTCTCAGCTTTTTTGCAAAATCATCCCTAAAGGGGACAAAGTAAGGGGTTGAAATTATGAGGTATTCTTTAGTTGCATCCCCTACGGACGGCAAATGGTAGTGCAATTTGGCAAGGAGATAGATAATAATGGATACAAGTTAAAGAAAGAGATAGATAGAGGGAGAGGGAGAGAGATAGAGTTAGAGGGAAAGAGATAGACGGAGAAGTATATATGAACATAAATAGAGAGATAAAGGGAAAGGGAAAGAGATAGAGGGAGATAGAGAGCGAGCGATAAAGGGAAAGGGAGAGAGCGAGAAATAGAGGGAGGGAGCGAGAGATAGAGGGAGAGAGCGAGAGATGGAGGGAGGGAGCGAGAGATAGAGGGAGGGAGCGAGACATAGAGGGAGGGAGCGAGAGATAGAGGGAGAGAGCGAGAGATAGAGGGAGAGGGAGACAGCGAGAGATAGAGGGAGAGGGAGAGAGCGAGAGATAGAGGGAGAGAGCGAGAGATAGAGCGAATTTACTAATCTTATAAAGCCGAAAGTTTGAGAGTTTGTATGTATGTATGTATGTGTGTATGTTTGTTAGTTCTTCAAATCATTAAATTTGTTCAATTTGGTACGCAGATAGGTTATCTCCCAATTTTGGACATAGGCTACGAGTATAAGTCATCATCATAAACATAAACGTTTTCCATAATGCAATAAAAACTATGAAAAACTACCCCATTTGCATAAAATTTGGCATTAGTTTAAACCGCAACCCTTAACACACAGTGGAACGAAAACTTAAAAAGTAGATAGACCTTAATTTGCATGATATGTTGTAAGCAGATAATTAAGACACACAATATAGGCTACAATGTCATCATCATCATCACTATTTCACTGTCCATCGCAGTGTCATAATAACTGTGAAAAACTACCTAACTTCAGTATTTTTCTCTGACACAATGTTACAAGTCGTATTTAACAGCCACCGTGTGTTATAATGTGAAACGCGGGTGAAACCGCGGGGCGCCGCTAGTAGTATATAAGACTAAACTACACTAGATGTTTGTAATATCTATAGGTACCTTTGAGGTACCTAACTACCTACACTCCTGTAAAATACCAAACGGAACCGCCCTTAGAATTTTAAATGGATTGAAAATCCACCTACCAGCCAAATAACTAAAGTTTACCCTTCAGAATCAGTGTTAGATCAGTGTTAGACATAAGCAGTTTTGATACAGTCGTGACTACAAAGTATCTAGATACTCACGTCATAGGCGCGGGCTGCCCCAGCGGCACGGGGAGCGCCGAGGCCCGCGCGGGCGGCACGCGCACGGAGCACCGCCGCCCGCACGGCGCCGCCGCCCGCGCGCGGAACAGACTCTCCGCTTGGTAACAGATCGACCAGATGTGGCTGCAGAGAGCCTCGTCTGCGAACACAATGGAGACAGCATCCTGAGATAAGCTAGACGACAGCTGATTGGACTTCACTCAACATCTTCCTTCTTACCACAAAAGTTTAAACCAGAGTTAAGCAGATGTTTTAAAAAATTCGTTCCACAAAATCGACGTCTATCACTCGCGTTTTCTTGCTTTAACCTGGCATTCCTAATTATTTTACTTGTGAATTTGTTATTGAGTTAGAAAAAGCGAGGGTTAGACGTCGATTTGTGTAGAAGATATTTTGACACATCTGTTCAACTCTGGTTTAAATCTTTGGTGCTAAGACGGCTTAGGTTTCGCGAATTTTCTCAATCGTTCGCCAGGGCCACATAGCATGAGTACCTACCTATTTATAATGATTGCATTACAAGAAGGAAATTATTAACTTGCAGTATACAAAACTCGAAAGTGTGGAGAGACCTTTGCCCAGCAGTGGGTCAGTATAGGCTGAATTTTTTATATTTTTAAATACAAGCCTGACTTTTTTTCGTGTGGGTTTTTGTGCTGAGATTGGTTGATTTGGTTGAAACATCGCGCTGACAAGATCAGCATACGATGGACACGACACACTCGCAAGCTGCCCATAGCAGGTATACGCATCATTCAGAACTGATGTACCTATTGCAGTATGGACACTGCTAGAGTACCTACCTAGAGACTTTGCTAGGGTACACCTATACCTATAAGTGTAGGGAAGACGGTCCGGGAGACCTGAGAATAATAACTCACTAGGCGTGTCCTCGCAGTACGGCTGGCTGCGGCCGCCGTTGAGGCAGAAGTCCGCGTGTCCGAGGCGCGCCGCCTCGCCGTAGCGGCCCGCGTTAGTGTGCAGCACGTGCACGGCGCGCGCGTCGCCGGGGTCCAGCCGCAGCGCCGGCGCTGACCGGATCAGCGGACGGGCCGGGTCTAGACCTACATACACGCGAGAGTTATCTAACTAGATCAAATAGTCAAACGGAGAAGGCTTTATATGGCGGTAAACGATCAAGAACAGGCGTTACAAGGATGATTGGACAGTCTAGCCCGAAAATAACTTATCATTTCGCGCCTTACTTATACTCGTAGCTACACTACACAAGTACACACGATATCACACAAGTCAAATCAACACAGACTATTAGCATTACTAGGTCATATCCTGTGCCGTTGAACGTCTAAATTAGTCACTGATATAGTGATTGACCACGCCTCTTTTCTTACTCACTACCTTGGACATTTCGGACAAGACTCACGAGTCCAGCAGCTACATACTTTTTATGAACATACCAATGATCCTGTTCAGCCTGAAGGTGAGATAGTTGGCGAGGATGCCGCACAGATGCGCGCCGAGCGAGTGCCCCACGCAGGTGAGGCGGTCGGGCCGCAGCCCCGCGCGGCGCAGCGCCCCCAGCGCCTCCGCCGCGCACCGCGCCACGGGCCGCAGGTTGTGCACGGCGGCCACGTAGCACGGCGGCTGGCACAGCGCACCCCAGTCCAGCATGAACACGTTGTACCCTCCGCGACGAAGATACGCTGTAACATCAAAAAAACTAAGCCATCATAGTCAGGTCATGCTAGGCATGTAAGACCGGTGGGCAAGATCGTAGGGTCGCCGTATAGATGAGGCGGCATCGCCACAGAATAATAACTAGTAGCATCGCCAAGCCTGACCCTACGGACGCGTAGGTACGTTTACGCATACCTAATACAAAAATGGTGAGGTCCATAGTGAAGGGCACTTGGAAGTACTAGTATGACACCTTTGGCCAGCAATTGGTTGGGATGGGACATCACAGTTCAACTAAAATAATCTTATCTGCTTTCTAAGCACCAATTTAAAGCCATCAACAATCATGAACACATAAACAGGGTTAGTAAACTGTCTCATAACATATTATTATTACTCTTGCAATTAGCAAACAAACTACTTTAATACTGGTGTAATTAGTAGGTACCAAAGTAGGTAATACTGATAAATATAACTTTGCCATGTTTCCTAATGAGAGTTCCACTCATTTAACATTATTTAACTAAAGTAGGAAAGTGAATAACCCATTGCCAAGAATCCTCATCAAGGATATTAGTTATATTTCAGTCAAATTCGTTTGCAAGTTTATAAAAACTCAAATCTAGCATGATGGTACGAAAGCAATAATCTTGTAGTGTAGGGTACCTAACTTATTTATACTTACCACAAAAAATTATAAGTATCAGTATAGTCTCAGATTCATAAATAATTATAAGAAAGAATATAGACAGCGCATCTTAGTCTCATTAATGGCGAATATTGTCACTGTGCGACGACGTATGGAATTTATTAACAATCCTCAAAGAATTCTTTTAGTAGGTACGTAGGTATTTCCCAGCTTCTTGCTTCGCTCGTGTTCACGCAGTATAGGGATCGTGCCTGGCCGTTTGTGCAACGCATCTGGCGCAAGCGTCATGCTAAATGCTGATGGCATGCAGGGCATTGCATGGCACGATCCGTGGCCTCCTGTATGCAACGGACGACATTACTGATACGAGTACAATTCGCAACACCGGGTCGTTGACTCTGCTGACTCCGTGTGCGCCATGTTCCGGAGAAAGCCACGTACCTAGTACTACAGTTCAAGTGTTGTGCATGCAAGCTAGGTTCTGGCAGACTGGTCAAACTTAATAGCGATTGGTCGAACAAGAATTATTATTGACAGTTTGGAGCACTTCCGTGATTGTACAAGTCGTAAAATTGAAATGTTCTGCCACGTTTTTCGCCGACTGTACATAAAGTACCTACCTACCGAACGAGCTAGTGTTGATGCAGTTCCTCCATACTCCGCACTTTGCTTAGATGTGATAATCGCGTAAGGTGCAACGCCACCGTGCAATAAGTAGGTACCTACCTAACTACCCATATGGCACTTTCACTTTTATATTCAAAGGAAGGAAACACGCTACAGAAAACTGACGGAAAACGTGTCTGCTACTTTCGTTGACATTTACTTCGTTGCGTAATAAATATGCAAATGTAGTACATAAATTAATATTTATTGGAAGACAATTTAATGGCTTAGGAAGCTATATATCTCGGTGATTGATGCATACAGTTAAAATAAAGAAGAAATACATAGATGGGTGGTGTTCGCACCTAGACACCGGTCACGATTCGATGATAGGTGCACATTATGTCGCTATACCCGGCGAATAAGCGAGATCCAAAAGAACAAGAACTGAGAAAACAATAATTATCAAATTCTTTTGTCCGGATTTGGGCACTGATATATTCTTACCGTCCCTCAGCACAGTGATGGGTAAGGTGTCGTCGCCTCCCGCGTAGCCGTGAATCAGCAGTATCGTCTCGTGCGAGGGCTCCCAGCCGCTCTGCCGGAGCCAGTCCTCGCTGAACAGGTCAACCTGGGACACAATCATCGTGAAGAGTTTGGAGACGAAAGCTATATTTATGGAACAATGCGACGAGCATTGAGAAATTATTTTCGTGAAGGACATATCAGAATGCGAGTGGTGAGATATTGAAAACAATGGTAAAACTAAGGGGCCTTGGCTAGTGTATTAACCTACGCCGTACACTTAATCAGTTGTTATAAATGCTCAACGACATAGCTGTGAGTGTAAGGAACAAGATTTTGGATGAACGCCCACTAGTGATGTTTGATGCGCACTAAGTAGGTACTGTGTTCTGGTTTGAAAAGGCAATCTTTCCAGTAATTAATTACTGGTCATATGAGACAGAAAACCAACGGGTGACGATTGCACAGTAGGTACAGTGCCGCGCAATATGCAGGTTATGCAATCCAAAGTAAAAATTGCAAAGCCACCCAGAAGGCTTTGCAATTTTTACAGGCAGGTGAACACCTGTATCTAGGTACTACATTTTCCTCATTTGTTGCATACAACAATGTAAGAGATGTGAAACGTGTAGTATGTGATGTAGTTATCAATAAAATATTTTTTTATTTAGTTCTAGCTTTTCTTCGTTCATTCGCTTTGACTTCGCCAGCGTGGAAGAAAAACATATATTTTTAAAGCGATGAAAAGTATTTTATGTGCTTTCCTCGAGGCTTAAACTATCTTCATACCAAATTTTATCAAGATTCGTTCAGCAGCGTTGAAAAGGGCACAAATAGACCTAATAGTTAATAGACAGACAAAATGTGTTGCTTACTTACATTTTCATAATATTAGTAGATAATTATGATTAAAATATTTTCATTTTCCGTTCACCTGTGTCACTATGCCTGCGTGTGACAACGGCACCTATTTGGTATTGGTATTACGAAACACTGCGGTATTGTATGCATAGGAGTCAGTTCAAGTATTCGGTTAATTTCACCCATCTGCATCGTTTTTGGTGTTGCGACATTTTCAGATTACCATTCTGTCCGCATACGTGTGTTTTCTAAACGCTTTTCTTTGTATTTTATATGCTGCGTAAGTACAAACTGTTTGTGATCGCAAAAGCGTATAGCAGAGCGCGTTGATGTCTTTTGTTAGGATTACCGTACTAGACTGTAGCTAACTGATATGCGGTTACCATCATGTCGCATGCATGACTCGTTATGCAGTAACATAAAAAAATAACATGAAGGTCACATACCTACATATCCAAAAACTCATAGGACTCTAGCGGGAGTGGGTTGCGCGCGCGCATGCAATGCTTTATGAGGTAAGGACTATGTCAGGACGAGTAGCGGTAGCTTGGTCGCATTCCGGCGACCACTATGGTGATGGACATGGCTCAATGGTAATGAGAAGAAAATGTGATTAGGGCAAAACTTATATTTCGCAATGTAATGATAGCAATTCTTCTGCCTGATAAAATGATGTGAAGAATTCAGGGTTCCCAAAATACAGGCGTAGCTTAGTTTAGGATCCACACATTAAAGCTGATTCTGCTCTGGATTTCTAATATATAATCCTACCTATGATAAATCATTTTCTAAAGACCTATAGGTATGTCAAATAAAATGTTTATATACATAACACTACAATAGGTACCTACTTTTGGCGATGAATGTGTTTTTACTTTACTATCTGTAATGACATTTTTAGAAAATTTAAAAGGATAGATAAAGCTGATTTAAATAGCTTAACCTATCCTACCACTTTTCAGCAACTTACTGGCAGCTTGCGTGTATTCAGCGGTGGCTGGTCACAGTTGAAAGAGTTCGACCGTGGACTGCTTTCTTTATACGTAATGTCATTGTCGTCTATCGTAATGAAAACAAGTTTGTTGTAGATAAGATGGCTAGTGCCGGTGGTGTGCCCGATGGTAAAGGCACCGCGTCATCTCAGTCCACAAATCGGAGATTGGACGGCCTGCATTCCCTAGTCCTGTTTGCTAACGGTTATGCGTGAAATCTTATCATTTATTTATTTCACTTGTTCTTAGTGTAGGTACCCTACCTACCTCTATACCAACCAACTGTTTTGTTTTGTGAGAATAATGTGCATAGATAATTTTGAGAACGTGGGAACATGACAAAACAAAGGAGCTTAAAATCTACATGTGTAAGAGTAGGTATACTTAATATATTACACTATTTTAAGGCGGTATAATATACCTAATTATTGCTATTTGGCATATGCGTGTTTTTAATACTGTGTAAAATTACCTACATATCTAATACAACTAAAATCGATTCCTATAGCCACTATAAAAGTGAAACTGAAAACTGACAGTCTGTTGACTCCGCCTAATCCAGATCTTGATAAAATTTGGTATGCAAGCAAGTTTGAAGCTTGGGATCATAGGAAACTTTATCGCGATAAACTATATTCGTCGCCGGCAACAGCTATATATAAAAAGACGCTGTTCAAATCATTCCGAAACAAAACAACGTGCATGAATAACATCGAGTGAGGATCTAAAGCCCGGTTTTCAGCAGTTCTACCTAAATAGCTGATGTACAGCGAGGTTAGGGTACCTCTGTCGATCCATATTGCTTCTAACCATCCAAAGGTTGACTGGAAGAGATCGTTTGCTGCATGCAGAAACGAAACATGCAGCCCGCGCCCATTGTACCATATTATGTAGTGTCTAACTCTTTGTTGTATATCTAATACCTTATGTATTTTATTTTCTACCAGCAGACACGGCCAGGCGTTGCTGTGGAAGGTTTTTGTTATTGCGACTATAAATTGAGGTGTAAGCTATCCTATCTTTTAAGTTAGATCAAACTGCACACGGTGTGCAAATTTGATTAAAAATCGGTTGTGTCCGTAAGTTTAGGAGTCCATCGCGGACAAACAACGTGAAGCGTAATTTATATATATTAAGATTTAGTGTACACTGTACCAGAAAGCGTTATCTATTCTATTCATTTCTAGGGGTTGGTGGAATGATTATGAGAAGTAGTAAATGCACTCACGGGTTTCTTCACTGGCTCGGCCTCCGTGTAGAGGTGCAGGCGCACGTCCGGGTCCGGGCAGGGCTCCCGGTCGCGCCGCCACACGCAGTCCTCGAAGGTGGCGTTGACGAATGAATCATTGTGCAGGAATAGGGCTTCTTTGATCGGATGCCGGTCGGGCCGCTCCGGGCGCTCAGGCCGCTCCGGTCGCTCAGGCCGCTCAGGACGCTCCGGCCGCTCAGGCCGCTGCGGGCGCTGTGGTTTGGTTTCTGTGAGGATGACAATAATATTGATAACGCGTCATGATCACAGATCCTGATCCCTATCTATATGATTGTATCTGAGGAATCAGAAACCTCGACGACTTTCGAATGCTCTGTTTCCTCAAGGACTTACTGGAAAGAAGCTCTTTTAAGCGGTAAGGACGCCTTTGCGTTCTCAAATGTACGTGTATAATTGCCTTGTCAAATATGTTTAGGTACTTTGTGTGTACAATAAACAATAAAATGAACAGAAGATGGTTTTGCAAAATCAAAATAACACGTATGGTATGATTTCATCATAAAATATCATCACATCGCCCACACCTTTACGCAATTGTGCATAGGGTAATTCCAGGATAGATGCCCGGCTCGGATAGATGCCTCAAATTCAAAAACTATGATTTCCCGGCTTGTTTTTGCCGTCGTTGATATTGCCAAACGAGAGACATCCCCGCACCTACCCGGTACCCCCCGCGAGGTAACCCCTGACCCGTCGTGCATTCCATCTATACTCAATGAAAGATTTGGTGCGACGAAAATATTGCTAATTCTTTTTCTACAGCATTTATGAGGAGCTGGAACTTTTTAAATGGTGACTAAATAATTTATATTTTGTATCCAAATGTTACAGTGGACTGTATACTAACACTAAAATCAGTTTATTTAGAATATTTATTGAATACACATTCCTGAATATAAAAGGCGTCTATCCTCTACGAAAAGGATAGACGCCTCGATTTATTTTCGCCTATGTTTAACCATATAAAACAAATAATTCTTATTATTTTCAAACGATGTAACTACATTAGGGTATAGATGCCTCAGAAAGGAAACTTCTTTCGTGAGGCATCTATACCCTAATATGATTATAAAGAAAATACACTTATTACGAACATTTTTAATTAATGTCTGTGTTTAAATTTTACTTCCCATCACGAATACCTAATTTCAAATTGAAAAAGTGTTTTTTTATCAATGAGGCATGTATCCCATAACTGGTTTTGACGCATAGAGCAACTATCCGCCATAGGGCATCTATACTTTCAAAAATAGAGGTCTGGGAAAATCGATATAGATTAGTAAATATCAACAGTGATGTTTTCTTTTTCCTTCAAAGTGGTAGTCGAAAGACCAATCTATTAACATGTGTGACAAACGTTCAGATCCATTAATTAAAATGGGAAATATAAAGCGTTTTCAAAAAGTATGGCAACTATCCTGGACTTACCCTATTTGTATTTTTGTCATAGTCATCATACTGCGCGAACTTGTGAAATAGGTAGGTATATTAGTATATTAGTTATTCTGTGCATTATGGAACACAAACTCAGCTAACAACTTGCATTTCCATAATTTGGCTGTAACTCCTAAACATTTACAGAAATATTTAGGTATCAACGTGTAATTTGTTGCTTTGATTAGATAATATCATTATTTATTCTATGCTCATAGAAAGATGGAATATTCCCACGGCATAATTTAGTTGTCAAAGCAGTCAACAGAAAAAGAACGATAATTGATTACATAACTAATTGGAAACTGAAGATGTTTCCGCCTTACTATGTAGGTAAGTATACTGACGTGATACTGACTTTTGCCCATGTATTTTTACTTTCGTGTCAACGAGAATGTTCACTTGCACAGTTTGCACATTGCACTATGCGATATATATATATGTACCTACGCTGTATGTATATATATTAATTAAAAAGTAGAAGATTTTGTGGTCAGTTTATTTATTGAACGGTTTTTAATATCATAATGAGACCAATAAAATATTTTTGAACTAATTTATCAACGTAGTGGCTTAAGATAGGTAGGTAGCGCTATGTAAATTGAAGTTAGATTATTAATACATACTTACATATTATTACTATTCACGCTGCTTTCAATAAATATTAATGATATCGTAAAGCCTATTATTATTTATTATTTTGCCTTATTTACTTCATGCTAATAAAGTTTCGTAATCATTATAAATCAAAGCTCCTTCTATTGTCTATTTAATTGCAAACGATATCCTATTGCATGCATGCGTTATTTTTTACAAAGTAATTTAATAGGACTGCGAGGACTGCCCCATTGTGAGGAAAAGGAATAAGAATTTAATTAGTCCAATTAAATAACTTGTTCAAATACATATAGGTAAGTATACTATAATACTTAGAGAGGTGGTAGGCATCGTCAAATAGATTATCTGCTATAGGAACACAAGGTATATAAAAGAGATTTATACAAAACTAACATAATTATTTACTTTTATACATAGTGAAGTCTGGCAGAAAGCATAGAAACTGTTATTAATATGTCTGGTTACCATCAGGTAAAAGAAGCGCTCTCAGTTATATAGAAAAAAAATACTCTGAATATAATTAAGTATAAATCTGATGATGATGGCGGGCAGTTTATTGTAACCGTAAACATATTCCATTAAAAACTTATAGTACTTATTTTAAAAAACTTCTATGCAACAATTGAAAGGATAACGAATCCTTTAAAAAAAATGTTTTGAGGTTTAAAAAAAAAACAATTGAATCGCGAGAACCTCCCTTTGAAGTTGGTTAAAAGCAAGCAGAACAGTACCTTGCTCCTCTGACCCTATCCTTCAACCTTTTTTATTATTTCGTTTTGTACAAACTGTAAATATTGTAACGAATATTGTAAAGTCCTTCCCAACTTACTCCCTACTCCTTAATGAAAAAACAAGAAACCCGAAAATAAAGAAGACTGAATAATATTATTTGATTATTTCTTGAAGAAACTGGGAAAAACTACACTTGACTCTGGCAAATGCATTAGAAGTGCGATGCCAATATCCTCAAATGAGGAGAAAGAAAAAAAAAAACAATACCTTGCACGATTGCCGCGAGTGCGACTATCACCAGCGCACGACACCGCATCCTCGTTCGACCGCACTTTGGCTACTGAGTGCTGGTGCAAGGAGCCAGGAGGGGACACCTCATTTGCAATCTTACATATACTACTCTATGTTTGCAATCGTGCAGGCAGTTGGGATATCAACGATGGACTGAATCATTTAAAATATTATGAAAGCGATTTGTAATAAGCAGCGTCGTTATAGATCAAATGGACGTAGTTATGCAAACAAGATCCAACCCACAAACATGTCAAAATTGAACTAAGTATGCCGAAGCGTTTGAAAATGCACCTTCTATCAACCCTGTAAATATCAAAATGATCTGATGACTTTGACCTAACAAACCATTACATCGACAAAGTTACCATCTCAGTAAAATGGCACTTTGGATTAAAACAAAAAGATCCGTACTGCATGGTACCTGTAACAAACTGCTAATCTTAGAAAATGTATTAAACTTAAAACGATCCATGAGACATGGTCCTATACAATTCGTTTTTTATGTTGCATTCCAAGTTACCATGCGGTTTGGATCTTGTTTGCAAAATAATATTTCCGTCAACTTTAAAATTATGTAGATCCATACCACATGGTTCTGTGTAAAACTTATGTTTTTAAAGATCATGTGTGTTTTTTTTAATAGAAATTTCGAGGGGTGAGTCATAAAACTCTAATAAGTGCCAGCTTCTTAGTGGTGAAATCTATTATGTCAATTGAATCCATGCTAAAATAACTTATTACGTATAAATGCGAAAGTAACTGTTTATCTGTGTCTGTTTGGTTTCCTTTCACGAATAAACGGCTAAACCGATTTCGATGAAATTTAGAATAAAATTAAATATAGATTGGACCGGTAGGTATAGTGTTTTATGCTGAAATAATATCACAGTAATACACGTTATATTGACTTGACATTAAACGAAATTCCGCGGTTGATTCTTTAAAACCCATAAAACGACGTGTTCGACTATTTTGTCTGCACATTTTCCCAGAGATTAAAAAACATAATGCAAAAAGGAAAAAGGAAACAGCTAAAAATTTAGATATTACAGACTGATAAACCTCCTCCCTCAAATATACGAACTCTTTGCCAAGTTTCTGGGTAACAGAATAAACTCGCTAACTTGAATGTCAGCCTATCAAGGAAGCAGGTTTTCGGAGCGGATATTCTACCATCGGCACAGTTTAAAGGATAATATTCCATTCACACCACGAAGCAGTTGATGGAGAATTGTGACAAATTTGACCAAACCTTGTGCTTTTCTTTTGTTGATTACGGAAAAGCTTTTGCTAGCGTCGAGCACTAGGATGTGCTCTATTCAGTTCATATCTGCCATGTAAATGTACCTATGGTAGGTGTGGTTGTCTTTCTAAACCTGTATGAATCAGCGTCGATGAGGAACGGATGCATGCACTCACGGTAGTCATAGAGTAACTTGACGGTAGTCACGGATAACATTTAGATCAAACAAGGTGTGCGATATAAAGGGACGCACCATATTCTTATCATCCAAGCTATTAACGGCACTCTTGGAGGACGTACTCAAATTACTCGTTTAGGAAGATAAAGGTGTCTTAGGTTATGGTGCCCACTTATTTTCTATCTCCGTTTCGCAGATGACCTGAGTGTTATCGTGAAACGCACCAGATCTCAAGTTATGTTGTATGATCTGCACTAGGTACGCTTCTCTCGGGTTTGGACTTAAGATGAACTTGTCATGACGAAAGTGAAGACAAAATATGTCTTCAGTACATCACTCACCAACTATTATAGCTGGAGTTGAGACACTAGAGGTGGTCGCTCAATATTATATCTTGGACAGCGTTTATCTTTTAGCAGACAGCATAGACACAAGAAGATCACCAGACGCATCCTAGGATGGGCTGGCAAACTTGACGACGTGCTTAGGGACTGAAAAATTCCGTAGTGCCTGAAGACCCGAATATACAACCAAATGTGTCTTGCCCACGATAACGTATGGTGCTAAAACATGAACGTTCAATAAAGAAGCTGTACATAAGATGCGAGTCACACAACCGGCTATGGAGCGCACCATGTCAGGACTATATGTTACGCGTCAGGATAAGACACAAGTTCGAAATACGGAGATCTGAAGAAGAACCACGGTGGACCAAGTCAGATCCAGTATAATTAATTAGACACTTTGCAAGTTGTGATTATGGCAGTGGAGTAAGTCCCTGACTGAACGATGGCCACGTGTCACTAAGCGTAGCCATAAAAAACCGATACAACGATGGATCGGTGAGAAAATGTAAGGCAAACCCCAGGTCTTACCAGGTCTACTCCAGCTGATCGGCTAAAACTGGGATGGATGTAGTAAAAGGAGGGGCTGAGTTGCTTATGAGGATTATGATACTCATATTTGAACAGCTCAAAATACAACAAAGAACATTGCATCTTATTGTTGACCAGTTATCATCCCTTAGGTGACTTAATATGTAATCTTACTAAATTAATATAAATGTGCTAATATTTTGTATGTGAACCAGTTTTTTGCCATGAAGCTTATCTCTGAACTGATATTTACACACTTATCGGGGTTTATCACTCATCCCTCGATATGCATTTTTCTTTTCCACCAATATTTTTAAGCTACATTTTTATCGCGATAAAAAATATCCTATATCCTTGTCCAGAGTCCAAACAATGTCTATACCAAATTTCATCGAAAACGGTTCAGCCGCTTAGCCGGGAAAACGTAAAAAATAAACAAACAAATAAGCAATAGTAGAAAATAAGGGTATTAATTTGAATACACAAAGATCCAATCCACAAATTTCCACAAAAGGGCGTTTTTTCAACAAAGATCCAGCGATGTTTTTGCTAAATAAACTATATTTCACTTATAATATTTTGAGATATTATACTTAAATGAATAAAGCGCAGTATTATGTACAAAATAACAAACTAACTTCATCAAATATATGATCAGTTTATTTTGTTTACACGTTTTAAACAAAAATCGATTTTTCTCGAAACTAACATGGTGTGGGTTGGATCTTGTTTGCATAACTACGTCCAAATTGAAAGTGAAAAGAAAATAAATATTATGCGGGTAAGTTACCCGTGGTAGTTACTAATTTCACATATTAAATACAAATTGGATAGTTTTAAAACAAAAATTTGTAAAAAATAAAAAGAAAGAGCAAGAAACATTTTATTGTGACTTTATCCGTCCATAACAATAAAATAACCTATGACGCTCGAAAATTATGCATGTGTTTTATGTGAGGGAATAGCTTCTACAGACACGGAAGCTGATTTAGCAAACGCCTGATAAAGATAAAAGTGCAATACGCGAGGAGAGTCTATTCAAGTCTGCTAATAAATCCCTCAATGATTCGAACTAATGGCAAAAGCACCCTGTTTAACAATAACATATTATATATATACGTATAGTTAAACAACATTATTAAATGACATTTTACCCTAGACAACCTAGATAGCGAACTTACAAAAATCGACAAAAATATTTGTCAAGTTATGTAGCGCGTTGATGTCTTTTGTATGAATGTTTTATTTAGTTAAAAATAAGGTTAATATACTCAAAGTATATAAATTTATAAACTTTGTTGTAAACAATTTTTTTAACATATATATTCAAAGTGCAAAAACGCAAATCAAATAGCAAAACAAAATGATGTAGAGTTCTTTCAAAATAGTAGGTACCTAGTTACTTCTAATATAATTTGTACGCACTTCGTTTGTGTGCTGCTAGAGCTAAGGTATAAGATGTTGTGGATTGAATGAAAAGATTTTGTGTGTGTGTACATTGTAAAGGAGTAACTCTTAAATAATCTGTGGTCCAGGTGAGACGGCCGCCACAGAGCGGGACCGCGAGAACCTCCGCAGGTAGCGCCGCGCCGCCCGCCGCCCGCGCCAGTTCGATACACGCGCACCGCGCGCGCCCGCGTCGCGCACACACCGCATAGCCCGCTTTCTCAAAAACAATATTACTGAACCAATCACTCAGGCAGTGTTGACAACAACAAACATAACAGCAAGCGATAACTTTATCACGACTGAATGCAAAGTGCCGTTTGCGGACAATAGAGAGAAATAAAAGTGTAGTTAATTGCGCGAATGCCACGGTCCACGGCCTACGCAGCCGGCGGCGTTCCCCACCTCCGTCCATTCAAGGACCAATCGTTGAACCCATGCCGCCACGGCTTTCGCACGGAGCTCGGAACGCGACATGCCGATTTGATAATGAGCGTCGAAATCTCGCAGAGATGCATTGACTGAGCCGATGACCCCCGAACGCGGCCAGCGACAATGTCAATCAATCAGAACACGGGCCAGTTCAACAAACAGAAACAACAACTAGGTAAACAGGGTCCGGAACCGGTCAACTTTCCACCTCGTTATCATCCGCCCCCGGCGGCCGCAGGTGGGCCCAAGCTAGGCAGCGGCACACACGACGCAGCCGCGAAGGAGTTCAAACCGCCGTATGCCAGCAAGCCTCTCGATCACAGCAAGCTGCAGTACCCGCCGGGCGCGCACGGAGCGGCGCCGGGACCCTACCCGGGCGGCTCGATCCCTCTCAACTATAACCAGGGATACCCCGTCGGATATCCCCTGCCGCCGGGAGCTATACGTGTTCTACGGCCGACTTCAGAGGTGATCACGAAAGCCATCGTGCACGAGTCCAGCGAGCGCGCCAGGAGTGCAGACGACACTCAGCGAGCGCAACGCAACATTGACGAGGAACAAATTCACAGGAGATCCGCGGATATGCTCAAGTTCACGAAGCGTGTTGACCCGGAGGCCCCGCGAGCCTCCACGGACCAACGGCGACAGATTCAGGCCCTTTTAGATGAAATAAAAGCGTTGAAAGAAGAGAACCGCAAGTTGAGCGAAGACAACCAGGAACTCAGGGATTTGTGCTGTTTCCTCGACGACGATAGACAGAAAGGACGGAAGTTGGCTCGTGAATGGCAGCGTTTTGGAAGATACACGGCGTCCGTGATGCGCCAGGAGGTCTCCGCTTATCAGAACAAGCTGAGGGAGTTAGACGAGAAGCAGCAAGAGCTAATAAGCGATAACTTGGAACTGAAAGAGTTGTGGTTGTATTTGGTAGAGGAACGCGAGAGGGGTACCTGCGTGAACTGTGGACGACCTTCGGGCCGGCTGCGGGACGACGGCGACGGCAGCAGCAGCAGCACTAACGTGGAGGACGGGCCTCGGCCTCCACCGGTCATGCCTATGACTATGACGCACCCTCAGCTGGCCGAGCGCACGGTGCAGTACGTGCGGGATCTAGAGCAGAAAGTCCGCCGGCTTGAAGCCGAAAAAGGTTTGAACAACGGAGGTAATAATGAGCGCCCAGAGGCTGTAGTCCGAGCGCTGCAGGTGTTGGAAGTACGGGAGAGCGTGGAGCGGGAACGGAGAAGACCCGCACCAGACCTGGACACCGGCGAGCAGGCTCTCGTCAGGGAGATGTGCAACGTGGTGTGGGGCAAACTAGAAGAGGCGCCGCCGCAAGCCCCACCTCGCTGACACCATCAACCGCTACATTAGTGCTAATAACGACCAGAAACATTCAAAAGGAAGTTATCGTGTGCTAAATGCAGGTTGTTTGTTTGGAATCCGACTTGATTGAGGTCATTGAGAACGTCTCGTGCCGTGACCCAGAGAACGGCATTAAGTGTTGACCTTGTTTAGTGATCAAACATAACAGTACCTACCTACCTATAGAACTCGGCTCGTCAGCTAAGGGCTTATAAACTGAACGTGATGAACACTTGCCACTCTAATATCGCCTAAGTACTTGTATGAAAAACAAACTTGAGAGTACAAAATAGATACTAATCATAATAATTATGTTTACTTAATTTGTAATTTCTAATCTTTGATGCTTCTTCATTTTCGGTCTTATTGGCGAATGACGAAACCACTTGGATCTACCAACCTATCTATAGGTTCAGATTATTTGTACTTAGTTAGAGGCTATAATTAATAATCATTCTAAACATTACATTAATTTGATTCTGCGATTCTTTATATTATTATACTAATGTCTGTGATGTTTCAGTGAGCTGGATGATGGTACAGATAGTTATATATATATATATACAGGTACTATATTTACTACGAAAATGATGGCTCGATTGTATTCAATTAATAGCTTGCCTTTCAGCTTTAGGTATGAGTAGGTACTTAGCTAGGTACGTACCTACAATGCATTTTAATAAGGGGTTCCTATAGCTATGTGATAACTTTATGCAACAGTTTATTTATTTCACTTTCCTCTGTCTGATAACATCTAGCTAGTCAGTAATGATCATGCATTTAATAATATTATTATATTGCCTAATTCAGCTCACGAGGTTCCGCAAATCTTGCTACAGTTCCTTTGCGTAAGGTGTTATTAATTTATTTAGATTAGTAATTAACAAATACAATTATAAGTATTTCTGTTTTCATGAATTATGTTTTACCGACTATTACCTGTCTTTAATTACAAGGTCCTATAAACCTTAACCATTCTTTCAACCCCGAAACGTAGCGTTTGTATTATTTTTGCCTGAAACTAGACTACCTAATATATAAATCTATGTTTACAGCATGGGATTTAGTCGCATCACCGTGTTACAAGTCGCACCAATGCTAAGTTTGTATACTTAGATCATGGTAGTTACAAGAAAACATCTTGTACCATGGTATAGATAGATCATAATATTATTATAGAGGCACATCACGGTACTTCTTGTAATATGCCATGATATAGGTAGGTACCTACATAGATCTTTGTCAAAACTCAAAAGCCCTATCATAGAGTTACTTTTTATACTGGTACCCATAGATAAAATAAATACTAGGTATATACTAGTATACCTACGTAGATACCAAACTGGTGCCTCTCAAAAGTCATATTTTAATTGAATTTGCCTGGGGCAAAGCGATAAGTTTAATTTAAGTTTAAAGTAGGTACCTATACCTACTTACTCAAAATCAAATTAAATAATGACTGAAGAAAAGGGCGAACCAGGAGAAGATGAAGATACTATTGGTGTAAGTTTTATACAGTAAGCACTATAATAAGCCTACATACTTACAATAATATAGTTAAATTATTTTGGATTATCACGGAACGAAAGTCTTCAAGGACAATAGAATTTCTTGCATTATAGCACTTGGTAAATTGCAAATATAAGCCACGGATACTTACTATATAATATGGCATAATTTTTATATAAACAATTTAAAGAAAGAACTACTTTCATCTTTATTTATATAGGTACCTACTATCAATACAAAATGGCATATCAGTATGAGCGACGTAAAAAGATTGTTACCGTCTTTGCTATTAGATTTACGTAGGCGGTCGCAGCGCGGAGGGCGAGAGGCAAGGCGAAGGCTGGGCCGTGTTACCGAACGGAGACTTCTACCAGGGCTGTTACTGTAGGGGCATGAGGAACGGCAAAGGGTTGTACGTGTTCAAAAACGGCTCGAGGTATGAAGGTAAAGTGCCCGAACATTTAGCACACTGGGAATGAAAGAGTATAAATTTAACGTAACTGCCTACTACTGACACAAATTATATCTATTTTACACTTAGTACATCATAGCTCGACAATAGCTTAGCACTTCTCCGAAAGAGATCCGAGCACACCTATCACATTTCAGGCGAATGGCGAAAAGCAATGAAATACGGGGTGGGGCGTATGGTGTACCCAGACGGGTCGTATTACGAGGGGGACTGGCGCCACGACCTCAAGCAGGGCTTCGGCGCTTACTACTACACCAACGGAGACATCTACGAAGGCGCCTGGTTCAAAGGCAAGCGCCACGGCTTGGGGACGTACTTCTTTGCAGAGTGGCAGGTCAAGTTTATGGGCACCTGGGTAGATGGGGTCATCGAAGGTTGGTTTCGGAACGCGTCAAAGAGTAGAATCAATCATTTGATTTACATTAACATAAATCGAGGCTGATGGACATATGCACACTCAGCACTGCAGCTATCCCTATCCCCTAGTACTTAACATAATAATAATTATCATACTCAATAACTACAAACACATTGCCTTGAAATCTCTCTTGAGGTAAGTAGGTCGACACTATTGGTGGGTATAGGTACCTATTATAAGTAAGACTTATTCCCAATTCAAGGCCCAGGCCAAATAATATACCCACGGTGCCGTTACCACGGGTCTTGGGTGAAAAGCAAGCCCAAGGGGCCAGGCTGCTTCGTGTTCGACACCAGCTGCATGCAGCACGGGTTTTACTTGCTCATCAAGGATCCGGCGCTGGAGGAGTATGGAGAGGGCGAGGAAGAGAAGGAAGATAAAGACACTACTAAGGAGCTTCCCGTGGACGAAGCAGAAGAGGAGATTGAGATTGACGAGACTGCGGGTAAGCTATTACGTCACTGCTCTCTACGAACCTTCGGCAAAGCGCAAGCGCAAGTCTTGAGCGGGGTAGGTATAATTAATAAAGCAGATATCAGATATCGAATCGAAATTGGACAAGTAATACTTTGGTGATGGTGAGAACTCGATCGATGACACCCTAGTGGGGGAACGTCCGCCTTCCATGCACAGCGGCATTTACAAATGTTTGTTGTAAAAACAAACGTAACTATTATTGTACCTAACTCGTTTTTCAGTGAAGAAACAGGGAAAGTATCGCGCAGAAACCAACGTGCCCGAGATTTAATGTATAATTTAGGAGATTTATAATATGTGATGTGACCGTAAAATATGCACCGGGCCCCGTGGTTGATTGGAACGAAAGTGGCATGAGACTCGTGGTCAGTAGAGGGCGGGTATGGGTTGTGATATGATCAGCTTCAGGGGTTTGTACTAAAGCCTTCCACAGTTCTTGGCATAACATGCATGTGTTAAGTTTGAAAATGGTTAAATTCCAGGCAAGATCGCAGCATGGCGCGCGCGAAATGTGACCGCTTACACGGCAGAGTTCCTGCCTCCAGAACCAGTTCCTCTGCCAGTCCACGACTCACTCCCATCCCTGACTGACGAGAGCATCCACACGGATGTCATGCAGTTCGACAAGCAGTCAGTGGGTGAGGAGTATGAACGAGGAGATGATAATGACTCCTGGCTGGTGCAACGCCAGCAGTTCTTGGAGGAAACTCAGGAAAAAGACACTTGATTTGCATGTTGTTCATATTAAAGTCTTTTTTATGATTGTGTGGTTTCCTTTGAATGATTTTCTCTGCATGTGTTACTTTAAAGCTATGTTGAAGCTTAGAAAAACATGTTCAGCAATCGGCTGAAATATACTCCGTGAAAGCCTCAACCCTGCTCTAAAATTAAACATCATTCTGCCTTATATCTATTTATTTTAAATAGCAAAATAAAATTACTTCTACATTCATCTTATTGCCATTGTGTTTTGTAGAGAACAATTGTTATAATGATTATCATTAAATAGATAATATCAAGGCTCATGTATGTACATACATTTCTATATCATAAGATTAAATGGAAGAAACAACATGCATACTGACTCGGTTAGTATGAGATCATATGATTTGGTTACTTCAGTAAAATATACCACAAACAATATAAATAATACACGGGTTCCAAGTGTTTCTCACTTGTGATGCCATTATGGTATGAACTGTGGAAGCGTGTTGACATACATCTTCCAGAAAAAAGTGTAGGTGTCATACAACTTCATAGGCAATAGAATATTGGGCTGACTTGAAGAAATTTTGTCTAAAGCCCGAATTCACAAAGTATGAGAAAATTCTTATATCTTTCGATATTTTCATAAAAACTCACATTGGAGAGAATGTTTTCTCATATCTTTATCAAACTCTCTTTCTTAAGAAGTCTAAAAGAGGTCATTTAAACTGCTTAACTTTTTCAGTTTTAAGCTAACTTTGTATGACTATTATAAAACAAAATGAACAATGACAATTATCTCGAACATCTAGTTATTCTAACTTCTAATCATATTGCTAGTTTTGGCATTATTTTCTAGGCACATCGGTGTGTATATTGAACATCAGAAGGTTCTACCACCTTTATAAATAGGTTGATACTTTGAAGCTACTCCCAGTAACAACTATCAACAGTAACATTTAGACTTTAGGTCTTATCAAGACGTACTGCAGAGACTAAACAAGTAACTCAATAGAGAAGTCAATATTGTTGAGCAATCTACTTCATCAATATGCATGTTATTGTATTTTAGAATATCAAGTGCGTTATGTTGGAGGTGTTGGTTCGGTGGAGGCTCGCGCATTGCTGTTCTCGAAGGTAGCTTTGTTTTTGAGAAGGTATGCTGCCAAGTAGTTGATCGGGTCTGGAGGGCGCTCCTTGGCCAGCGCAGACAGACCCTGCAATAGTATAGGCACTACCGTCTGATCCAGGTACTGGCGTGTCGGCAAGGCATTGAGATCAATTCTCGACTTCCGGTTCCCGTTCGTATCGTCTTTTTCCATTGATATTATTTTCTGGAATAAAATGTGAAATCATCACCATTTATAAGTATTAACAGAATGAACCTTCGTTCTTTTGCATGCATGAATTATTTTCAAGTGGCCACTAGTTATTTCCTGTAAGTAAATAGTATATATACTTCAACTTATACTCTTACAATAGTAAAGGATAATGCTAATGTAATGCTTTAGGTACTAATATTTAAATTTGTCAAACCTTCACAGATTCTGATATTTTTGACGGAGGCTCTTCTTTATGGGGTTGACTTGTATGTAATGAAGAAGCTGACATGGGTTAAAACTTTTATATACGCATTCGAAAAAACACTGCTCGGAAGCTCTAAGTTATTAAAATAGCTGTATTCAATGTGTACCTATGTACTTTTGTGTGTATTATTTTGTTGAGGATTTGTTTATTTGCGGAAAAATATAGAGAAAAACGTCACGCGTCACGCAAGTTGCAACGAACGAATTGATTGATTCAGTGGTGAGTGAATGAATAAATGTGAGTCATGATTGATCACAGACTATAATTTCCGCCCACAGACAACATAATATTCCATAATCACAGCACCAACTACCTACTGTTCCAAAGTTAACCACTCATTATTATGGCCGCTTTACATTCACTCGCTCTTTTCTCCTTTTTCTCTGAGAAATGCTGGAACCCCAGAGCGTAGATTACCTACTAAACTTAGTAGGTAATCTACGCTCTGGGGTTCCAGAATATGTCTGTAAGCGGTACCCACGATACAGAAGCAATCCTAGAGTGAGAGCCATTTATTTAATAATAAATAGTGTACCATGGACGAACTTATCTGGAGTTCTCCTGCAAAATTCTAAAAAGCGTAGGCACAGCCGAGGGCATACTTTTGACTTTTCTTGAAGCTATTCAGGCGATCTTTGTTATTTTCTCATCCCTCCCCATAGGTAGGTACTTACACGTACACAATACTTAGGTAGGAACTTAGGAAGCACCACGAGAGACAAGTGGAAGTGGCTGTTTTCCGTGGTAAGTAGGTAGATGTAGGTACTAGGTACCTACCTACCCATGCGGAGTTTTTGAATGTCGTGGCGGGAAACTTTAAATGTGACGTTTCATAAAAGATGACGTTGATTTTTTTCCAAGCATTGATATACATTTTTATAGTGTTTCCCCGATTGCCGAAACAACACTCCGCCTGGACTGGTCCGTACGGACCATAATAATATAACAATTAAACATCTACTGGCATGGTGTACTCAAATTGGTAGGTAACGGATTGGTAAATCCATTTTTTCCTATTCATTACTAGAAAAATAAAAGTGAAACAAGACTTCATTTGATGTAGGTATTTAATAACCAAAAACTTCTGCTTACAATTTATCTTAATCTATACTTAACTGTACAGTCCACACGATATAACACGAAAGAAAGTTTAATTTGTACCTGCGACGTTAAAACTACTATTAAATCGGAGGTACTTACTCTATCGCGTATCGTCTATAATTAGTTTAATGACTACATATTCTACACTATGGTACGGTCTATCATTATGTTATTATAGAGAAAAGACCAAACATTTTATTCAGAACTTATCGGTGATAAACATCACAATGTTGCTTTACTTCTTTTGTGTTTAGAGTGTAGTTCTAATTTAATAATTCTGTGGAGTTGATTGGGAATTAATGTATGGTATGGGATAAAAACAATTTTAGAACAATAAAATGGAGTACTCTGAGATTAACCCCTAATGGGTTAATCTCAGAGTACTCCATTTTATTGTAATTAATACTTACTAAGTAAGTAGGTACCTACTTACCTTTAGAAAAGTAAGTAAGTAGGTATGCGAAACTATGATGTAGGTACTTAAATGTTTAAATTCAAATAGGTATTTATGTAACTAGCCGACTCGACAGACGTAGCCACTGTAAACAAAATTGTAACATTGCAGTGACTTATCATAAATTTCTAGTAGGTAATATACAAAACATTTAAATTTCATCATTTGCATTATTACAATATCGATACAATAATTTTAATTAGGTACACCAAATGTTCAGTAAACGCATTTTAAAGCTGTCACTAACTATGAATTAATTATTTTTTGAAAATACATATATCAGATGTGCTAGTAGGTACCTACCTACTAAATACACACAGATTGACATCAAAGTAAATTTTTTGGCTAACCTCTAACTTTTATGTTGCAAACAAAATTATATTTAACTAGCTCTTTTACTCGCGACTACGTTCACGTTTCGCATCACATAAAAACGACTGAACCAATTGCAATGCGGTTACACTGTCTGGTAACTAAGAATCTGGTTTGTGCAATGATACATAACATTATAATATCTAAATGCATTAAAACAGCTTCTAAATTCAAGTGTTTGTAGGCGGGGCGGGTCGGTATATAACTTACTGCTACTGGGCTTTGGTGGGAAAACTGTATTCTAAACTCCATATTTAAAATTATTATACACCATCGTGAACATAGTCGCAGGTAACACATCCGATAGGTATTAATGATAATGGCAACATTGAGTGTAACAACTCTTCTACAATTGTATCAATATTCTGTGTCATATCTTCAGGCGTCACTCGAGGGTCATAAGTATTTCCAACGTAGATGTCGCTTTGCTGGGACAGTCTACACCCAGTAAAAAAAAACTGGGCTCGAAATTATTGAAAATACAGTATGTATACAAATACATAATATGAATACATGCCACTGATTATTATCTACGCAGAGATCATCCCATCCCTGTCTCCCTAATGGAACTGTCTGAAATTGAAATGTAACTAAAGTACGAGGAACGAGAGTCAAATCCTTATCGGCCTCGAATAGCTGATGTTCCGATGTCGTCGCCTCGCTGAGCGACTTAGCGAGTAGTCTTTAACGAGGCTGTTCTTAACGAAAGCTTTCTATTTCTTCCTCGCTTCAGCTACTGCACTGTCAACGCCAAACTCGTTGAGCGACCGCACAAGTCCACAACGAGCCTATAAGTCTTATCACGTCACGCAAGACCTTCCTTGCCCTCTCTGAAGAGATCCACGAGAAACGGAGGAGGCATCCGTCCAGTATTCCTATGTTCGGAGGTAATGCGGCGGGGGCGGCGGCGGGGGCGCGGGGCGCAGCCTCGGGCCGCGCTCCAGCTGCCGCCGCCAGGAGGCCATCGCCTCGCTGAGCGACCACAGCTCGGACAGCAGGGAGAGGTCCAGTTGCCGGAGACTAGCCTGAAAAGATACGTAAGGTTTTGATTAACATTTCGTTTACAATCAAATAGATTTCCCTTTATTGTACACATAAAGTTGGCAAATTACGTAGGTACGTTTAGTTACGTTCTGTAGCATACCATACTGTGATGTATGAAATAGTATGCTACATGACACCATACGTGATTCGGACAAAGCGCAAGCAATATTGAAAAGGGGATTGTCTTAAAATACACTTCAGAGCAACGACAGAAAAATAGATCACGAAACCGCATTCAAATATTGAGAACAACAAACTACAAAGGTGTCTCAAAATAACATCTAAAAAGAAAGCTGTCCTGATAATGACCTGTTAAAAGCTTAAAAATATACACATAAAGGCGCATGATATTTATTTTATAGCCACACTAATGATCAAAGACATTTAAAAAGTGTCTGCTAACTAATTAATATGCGAAACATATATAGACATAATATTATTATAGTGACCTTTATTGGCAATTCGTTTTCTAGTTCCATTTTTATAAGTGGTTTAATCGAGTTACGGAAGAGACTATGCAATCAAAAGGGTGTGACTATATTGAAATATGTACATTTATGAAACAGAATGGGCAGTGTCCATAAACACGGTCGAATGACAAGCCGCATGCGTTTGCCGACCTTCCGCGGGTCTGGCGATTGCGTTACTCAGGAATGCAGTACGATCACGAACCAACGTGGGCCGAATTAACAAGTCTACATTACCTACTGCACTAGGTTGTACCCACAGCTCTGTCCGCCGCATGGACCATCTACTTCAGGGTACAATAACGAAGCACCAAACTCCGGTTAAAGTAAAGACACGCTATCACGTTAGCAGTGTACGCAGCTTTCATATTTCCCGTGAGGATTTTTATATAAATATTTCCGGCAAATAGTAGGTATACACTTCGTGGTAATCAAAAATATGACCAATTTTTTCGCCGTGCATTCGGAGTTACGACTTCATTTTATTCTTTAGTTGGACTAACAAATACCTAGTCATAATATATGGAGAAAATAAAACCCTTTGTTTTCATAAAATTTTACTATTATTTTAACTGCCAATGAAACAATCGGCAAAATAACAGATAAACCCGACTTTCCCATTATTATAATAGAAGTACTTATATAATATCGGCTGCGCTATTGGCGACGCGACGTCATAAACGGATCTAGGTCGACAGGTTTATCAAGTCGCGATCTAGGAACTAAAGTGGTTTAGATTGTGCCGCTGCAGGTGTATTGAAGCAGATATTTCACTGTGTTATTATTAAAGCTTTATTTATCATACTTATCGTAACAAATCATACTTGAATTTATGCTCGGCCTCTAGATGGAAGGCGTCTAATAACGAATATGATTTAATTTAGCTTTATAGCTCCAGCCAGCTGACAGAATACGCGTGGGTGGATCTGCGATTAAACTAAGAGATTTAATGGTGTACTCATTATACGTTTTACAGCTTTTTGGTGTCGAAGTGACGATGTGCATCTCACAGCCCACAGCCTTGAATGGAAATTAGTAAGCAAAGAAAGAAAAGGTTTTAACAAAATTTCAACGCCCGCGTTTAGTCTTGAGGCCTTATTCATTTTCTGATGATGTTAGAAACTTCATCATTTGACCAAAATCACACCGCTCCTGAACTAAAGCACGCTAAAGAACCGAAACAACAACTATAATCTAAACGGACTTCGTGAGACAGACTACCTGTAGCGCCATTCAATTCAACCGTTGCAATTAAGTAGTGTCACGAAGCAATGAATTCATCGGATTACGATGAAAACTAACATTTACCCGATCACGAGGGGAAATTATCATTGGTTACATTCTTAGGGAGAATGTTTGAGAAAAGAGGGAAAGTGGCTATCGCCGGCGCTGCACGGTCCAATGGACACATGCGAACTGGCAGCACAGAATAATTAGTTGTTCCGATGACTGCTCGCCGCATCCGATCGCAGACTACGCAATCGTCTTGTAGACATATGCACGTTTGTGTTTTCATGAAAATGCTGTTTACTCGTGTCTACCTTGAGAGTATAGAGCACAATGCCTGAGCAATGTAATATTCAGGGTTTCAATCAAATATGATATAGACGACTGTGGTAGTTGTCCTATTTTCCCGAGGGAAATCTTAACTTTTCATCTTGGAACATAGGTACACCTACTCTTCGTTTTCAATTCAACCGATTCGGCGACACACTCATAATGGAGAATGAAGTATAGGCACGTTCTTGTACTTTACGGTATTTTAAAACTTTTAATCACTTTCTCCATTCGTTACACGCATTCTGCGTAGATTCACTTGTTAGCATCTCTTCATAGCGATCGGGCAATTCAAAACATGCGGGTGAAATTGTATGATTGAATGTTGATGAGTTCATTATATTAACAAATTAGTTTACCTCTGTTTAATTACTGTGCTAATTGCATTGTACATTGTAGAGATTCTACCTAAAGCGTTTAGCGGAAATAATGTCTATTAATGTGTTTAAAACAGATGGCTCAAATTTAATTTCTCAGAAGTAAAAATACAAAAAAAAAACTTAAATATTTCATAAACTTAAAAGTTCGACAGGTGCAATAACAGTGAAAAGTAAGGTCAACAAAATGAGAAACTATTGCCAACTTGTTTTATTGCGAAAGTGTGTAACTCAAATGCTTTTAACCGAGTTGAATAAATTTTCAAGGATTCAGGTCACATTGATGCAAGAGCACAATGGGTTCGAAGCTTTGCCAAGAGAAATTACTCTATGACCAATAATAATAAAGATCAGGTTGATCGATGATGTTTATCAGCTTAGTTACCAGTATCAAACAACGAATCGATCATCGTCGATTTATGGACTCATCGAGTTACCGATGTTGTGTCGACGGAAGAACATCTGTCAGCCGCAATGTGGGTGGGTTCATCTTGAAACACGACCAACCAATCCGTGCCTATCATTATCGTTATTAACAGCTTATTTTCCTGTTTAGGATTTTCCCAAAATCTTTTCATGCAAGATCTAGAGCCTGGTCAAGTCTTTTCAGCGTCATTGGATACATAGGTAGGTACTCATTTATCTAGGATGGTGAAATCAATTGATTTTATCGTCCGGCGCAATTGTGTGTGCCTGGAACCAATTCAGTCACTTTATATTCAGATTGTGAACAGGCTAACAACTGTACAATGGAATGCGATTTGGAGGAGCAAGAGAGCAAAAGTCAAGAGTTGATTTGAAACTTCAAATCCTAAAACTATTATTATACCTACTATTCAAGATGAAGACCCCTATTTTGTTGTATCTTTATTACAATGCTTATCTCTATAACGAATCATACATAATGCTCTTGAATCAGCTCAATATCATGAAAATACCAGCCAGTATTTCAGTACCTATCAGTAGATATTTATAAAATCAATCCTCAATGTGACACAAAATTGAAACACTGGGTAAACAACTGCCCGTTTCTCAGTTCTGCCAACTGGCTTTTATGTTTGTGGATCTAATAAACTGTCTCAAGGCCGCACACACAAAACAATCTTGCCAAAGAATACGAGATGAAAGCTTGTTGTGTGCTAGAAAAACAATTCAGCTACCGATGCTCGAACATTTGTTCTAATAACAAATGTAAATATACATTTCAGTAAATTTTATTTATTGAGGCTTTATTTGCGCACTAACAGCGTAAGTTCCCGACGAACAACAATTTCTGGAACAAACGCCGGTAACCTCACGTTTGGTCAACACTAGCTTGTGTGATCAATAACGAGCGACGGCGAATAACACGTTTGTATTTAAGTATCACAAAATTTATTTATTTATATTGTGTACTTGGCTGGTTATTTTAGTGGTAAGTCCAGCCAGACGCGCTTTTCATTTCGTCGATTCCAATCCAATCTCAGAGGAAATAATCCCGGCCGGCCCTCTAAACCTATAGCTATAGCTACGCCACTGCCGCTTCGATGTACAGTACAGGCTTTCGTTTTCTGCCAAAGCAAGGCTCGTTTGTCCAGGTACTGGCTATAACATTGCATGCCCAATAGCCATCAATAAGAAGTCCTCAAGTAATAACGTAGAGCCCTTCTAGCGCCATCATAATACTTTTATATCATAGGGGTGTTCGGTCAGTGCCGCGTAATTGAATTAGACGCACCCCGGAAATGTATGAAGCGGGACGTTCACCTTTACGAAGGTTTGTTTCTTAATGGCAACTTTATAAATTGTGTACTGTTTTCATAGAATCATTGTAGGTAAGTATGTATATTCTATAATTTTGCCGAGACTGACTTATTTTCACGGGGTATAGGACACGCCCCAACCACGCTATTCATGGCTGTTTAAAAGTGTTTACCTTTACATAGATTTCTAAACTAACCTACCCATTAATACGCTCTAAAAGCCTGCCCATTGAAAAGTACAGTTTCTCCGAAGGCGGTCCAAAACGCTAACATCAACAATCAGGACTGTTGTTACAACTAGTTCAAAGGAAACCCATATAAGCGCATCACAACGTCCGGCGCATTGTTGTGTTGAGTCTATAGTTGGATCAACTGAAACTGCAACTCTACAATGTTGCTACAGGTTTGTGGTTAACTATTTCCTGCATTCATGTAATACTGCAAGTGTAACACCACTTGCAGCATTGATAGGCGAACCACTTATTTTAGCAAACTTTAGACATTCTCACCCCAGCAGAATCTTTTGAAACTAACTATTATTAGCAAGCTGGCTTATTTTTATTTAGAAAGTAATTATCCCAAAAATATTCACTAAGTAGTAAGTAGGTACTAGGTAGGTATATGAATTTTAATCTACACGAAACTTAACCCACGCCTATCTAGGTAGCTTGACATCATTCGTCAAGAAAATAAATGAGCATCAAAGATTTAATTTCCTAAAATAATAACCAGAAAACCACCAATGCTTTTGAAACGTTCAAAGAACTAGATACTGAAAGGGAAATGGGAATGATCTCACGCAGATTAATGTCCAGCTCAAGTCGAGCGTGAACTAGAAGATGTCTTCCGGTGGAGCCGCGACACGATTGTGAAAATGTTTATATTTACACCTCACTATGGTCAACTACTTGCTATTGGAATTATTGATCTAAATATTATTTTGGTTGTAATGTCTCAGTGAACTCGCGTTAGCCCAATTTATGACATTTAGTGCAGATTTGGGCTCTACATAATTACTGTTACTTTACACACTGCTAGTGCTGTTGTTTGAATCTCGCTTTTATTAGATACATTATGGCTTAGAATAATAACGCAGAGAAGGATAGCTCCATGCGTAGATTCACTGAAAAGTTTAGCCACTTCTTTATCAATGTGTGCGTGAGTGCCTAATCTTCTCCAAAACACACACAAGCGCAATGAAAATGTAGCATGTGTGGGTATTTATTTATTTATCCCAAAACCAGGGACAATGAATAAATATATTTGTCATAAAAGCTTTGATTTCGAGCAATAGAGTCAGTCCGAACTAGGCCCAAAAAGTCTCAGTAAAAATAGCTACACGGCGCTAGAGAGTACTTGACTTCTATGTGTTATTTTTCTAAGCATTATGGTAAATCCGAACGACTTTCAATAGGCGTTCTACTGTTGTTCCTGTATTCCAATGAAGTTTATACACAAAAGCGGCGCCGGCGCCGTCACCCACGTGTCTCCATCATTTGAATTCAATACGTCCCCCGAGATTTCGAGATATTATGGTAATATTGCTAAGGGCCGGAAGAAAGTATTATTATTTACATCTGCTTGATAGTTGGTAGCTTTATATTGGTGGGTATGTTTGTGGCGGTGCGTAGGTTTAGGTGGCGTGGTTTGATGTTATACTGTGTAAATCGAAAATTTCTTTGAAAGCGACAAATACTTCGAAACTTTGTCACCTACGCCGGGGTTTACAGTGAAGGTGACTAACTAGTGTGATATAGCGGGTATTTTATCCTTTTAGGGACTTAATTTACCTTTTAGGAGGGACTAATGTCGGAGTTTCCAAAGCGCGTTATTTTATTTAACTTACTTAAATGAAGTTACTTTACGTGTAATTTTATTAACACAATAACTTATTAAGTACTAGTTGGTGCCCGCGACTTCGTCTGCGCAGGATTAGTATTTCGAGTAGCTATTTTGGCTATAATGACTTACACATAAGATATAGACACATATCGTGGCGGGCTTTTTTGTAGAACTAATTAAGATAAACATTTCCATCATACATTAAATATGTGTAACTCTAGCGGTTTTGGCAGCGCACGCCTGAATAGCTCGCAGATGGTAGATTTTTTCCTTCTTACTTGACACTTATCGTCATATTTTGGACATAACACACAATGTCTTTATAAATTGTAGCCTATGTGTTATTCTGATATATAAGCTATACTATTGTTAAGTTTCGTCAAAATCCATTCAGTAGTTTTTACGTGAAAGAGTAACAAACATCCATCCATACAGACAAACTTTCGCGTTTATAATATTAGTAGGATTGTTCGTCGGTATCTTTTTGATTTATAATTGATATATATTTTTTTAATGTAACATGTTTTATTACATTCAATAGTTTTATACATTTGTAACTATCTATCTATCTATCTTGTATGGTCTAAATATTTTATCATTGATAAATTATTAATTTATATGTCATCCATCATCGTCAAGCACAAGCCCAAATTGGAACGTGTTTGTAAAAATTAAATGACATACTTGTAATGACAAAGTTTGTCTATGCGACAGCGGCGGCCTAATGTGGGTGTTTGTAACATAAGGGCCTCCACAACTCTACAGTCTACATGCCAAAGCGCATTCGCCCATTAGGTACAGTTACACGCAAGAAAAATATATCGGTACCGTGAGACCAGTCCACCCACGGCCCTTCTAACCCAGCACCTACTCGTATTTTCCACCATATTTGTCCACTTGCTTTATCTATCAGGCGAGGTAGCTTTTTATGGCTATCTACAATATCACCTCAGCTGGCTTAGTTTAGATCATTATATAGCACTGCGGCTCGTTACCTTGTTAGGTTCGTAGCGTAGTACATTTTGATGTTCTCAATTCGCTGTGAGCATGGCGATTTTAAACGAACACACTTGCCGCAAACCTGTTCAAGTTAATTACACGCCTCAACACACGCTGTGGTATCACAAAAAGTGTACAGGGTCCGGTTTTGAAATCGCCAAAAAGTATAGAAATTGGTTGGTAGGTAATACCTGACCTTATTTCAAAGCCGATTTGAAACTTGGCAGCCGTCTTGGCAGACTTCGGGTCGCTCCAGCATAGTTATTCAGTGAATGACGCGATGCCTAGGTAACCTACAATGCCTTTGCTACCTCGGTACTGATAGATATCTAGTATGTTGAGACGTGAGTGTGGTCTATTACGCAATGATGTAACATAATTGGATGGGTTTTGTCGATGAATTCTCTATTCACCTGCCAGGAACCCTACGACCTTTTCAACATAGCCAGAATGTTAAGTACATACCACACACCACCCGGCAACCGCGCTCGGCGCACGTGCCGACCCGACCATGGGCCCAAGCATTGTAAGTGGCAGCAGCTGCGTTACCCTGCTATTTCTATTTTTTCTACATCCTTACATTGCCACAGAATCTTCAGTAGTATAAACGTACCCATACAGACCCCGGTCCAACAGCGTCGTTTAGCGACATTAAGCGTGCAGCCAATTAAGACGCGCATGGGAAGACTTGCAGGTGCATTGTAACCTAGCCGTTTCGTTTTGTTCCAAGGATACTAAGATCAAATGCTTGGAATTATTGCATTAATATGAAAGAATAAATAAGACAAGGCGTTAAAATTCCTGTAGCAATAGCAGCTTTTTACATTCAGCGGATAAAGGGATTGGATGGAAACTAGCACAGAGTGGAGTAGTAAATGGTGAATTTAGAAACAGAAGTTGCTCTAAATACATTATGCATCATGCAAATGTGTCTGAAGCGTCTTATGGGACACTTTCTCGTACAATGGGAATCACAGTAGGTACGAAAATAATTAGCTCATTGGGTATAATAGAAAAGTTCATCAGAATAACCTTCTAAGAAGCGTTTTATCATAGATAAAAAAAAATATACAGTCGAATTGAGAACCTCCTCGTTTTTTTGAAGTCGGTCAAAAAGAGTCATTTGACGAAAGAGAGGTCATTTGACGGATATTTAACTGAACCTGTAAAGTGTAGGTACTGGTGTAGTAACGTCAGTTGGAATTCTTTTTCAATTCCGGCAATGCCGTAATAGTGAAGGTCAAATCCACTATAGAAGATTGGCCATCGGGTCACAGACAGAACGATCACAATGCGACTTTCATAAAATAACATTATAAACACCGCAGGTTAAGGTACCGAGTGGTATTCTGAGTATAATCCATTAATAGTACATTACGATACAAGCTGTCTAAGTAGTATATTAATACACGGCGGCGTGAAGTTAGCGCCCGAGCGAAGCGAGGGTGCTAACCGCCGTGTATTTAATAGACTTACTTGCGCAGCGAGTATCGTATACTATTTTATAGCACGTGCGACATAAACCCGCCATCTATTTAATTTATTTAAAAATAAGCTTCTAATTAATGCAATAAAAAGATGTACATTTGACTCTTAGTAATAAACACACAAATTTTAATGTGGGTAGTTTGGCATTCCACCAGTAAAGAACGGGAAAACACAATTTACACCTACCCGTATCACTTCTAGATTTGTTTATTTAGGGTATTAGTATTTTTGGAAGCATATTTATTGTTCGTGGATTGCTTAATGTGATATTGTTTCAGATTTAATATTGTTCAGTTTAAATAATAGTCAAACAGGTTTCAACTAAAAATAGTGAAAAATGTAAATATTGTAGTGCTTCATTTTGTAACCAAATCTTTTTCGTTACGAATCTGTGATTGATCTAGTTTGTGCATTAATATATTCACTATGAGACTATAATTATTATCTAATATTAGATATGTATTCAGTGAAAATAGTTCATGTGTCGGTTACATTTTATGTAAACAACAAAAAATCGCAACATTTCAAAATCAATTATTATTCTTATATTTCAATAATTATATAATCGGATAAGAAATTTTATAACAAAGGTAGGTACAGTGTACGGTTAATATCGCTAACTTAGGTATAGCGTTTTCACGTAATAAGTAATATTGTTCGACGAATACCAAAATGAAAACATGCAGAAATAATATGGCGCTAAAGACATTGGCGTTTCGGTCTCACACGTTACAGATTATGGGTACGCATCTTCTCTTGCTTAGGTACTATGAGTTTGTGAGTGGTGTAAAAATGTATGACTGATTATCTTCGGTTCAATACTACAATCGCAACGATGGGTATATTCTTAAACGGTGTGAAGTTAGTGAACATCAGGCCGTTTAAAAATGTGCTACTTTGAACAGCGCAAAGCGTGACCTAAGTGCGGGTTTAGGTCGCACGGTGCTATAAATATACCTACGTTAAGGAAAACTGTGCAACGTGACATACTGATACTAATCAAATACCAAGCATTTAGCTCAAACTTGCGCCCATAAAAAAATAATAACCACATCGCAACAATATAGTAAAACATCGAAACTAATTTCCATTCAATCCCCCATTTCGAGAATCCCGTTGGGAATAATAACAACAGCAGACTATCCGAGGATATCTGGCATATCCATTAACTAGACGCGATGACGCTGCTACCAATTTATCAGAATCTGTGAGATAACTCAACGGAGAATACTTGTTGAATCATATCGCGTCCGTCGGACCGAGGTTGTAAACAAACATGGCTGACCACCGTGAATCATCGTACGAAACCACACGCAAAAAAAATGAAATAAAAGCGACTAGGATAATTTACATAAATATTTAATTATGCTCGAGGAATGCGCCAATTCACAGCATAGTTTTAAATCGTGGCAATGGTTAAGAAATCCCAAATTTCCGGACATTTCAGCACAAGGACGAAAATCAATTCATGGACGGTTAATTATGCAGTAAATGAGGATCCCTGCCTAAACAGTAATTTATGATGGATTTGAAACATGATTTGTTTGAAATTGCGAATCGGATTTGGCTCGCGTTGGTCGATTGATGCAATCTGAGTTATGGTATGAGTCATGTTGCCGTTTTAGTTACATATTACGCATAGATCTGCATAATACGATGCTGTTGCACCTGAAGCGGCTATGCATGGCTCTCCAACCGATGTTTACGTGGATTAATTTATTTGATTTCTAACAACCAGCGCTTGGCAAGGATCTCTCTCATTTCTTTACACAGTCTCGGTAAATTGCTTGTGACTGCCCGTTATCTTTTCGACAGACAGTTATAATGCCTCGCCCATTTTGTGAGTCAAGCGCTAGAGAACATACACGAAAATGTTCTTAAATGTATAGACTTCAAACTTAGCTGACATGCAAAGGCAAATATTATGACTGCCGGTGGCCATCGCGTGGGTTTAAAAAATGGCTGCCCACGTGAATCAGAAATCGGACTTCGGCGCGTAAGTCAACGACCGAACGAGGTGTGGGTTCTATTTGCATAGACACTAGACAGGCCATCCATCAAAGGGATGATTTGTCTTTATGAAGGGTAGATAGGAGCGAGATTGCCTGTTAAGCTTTTTCCTGTTCGTGTCGACATGTCAGACCGTTCTAAATGTGTATTGTCTGTACGTTGCCATTGCCATTAGTAGTACAAGAGGGCACTCATGAAAGTCGACTTTACCACCTGGTAAAGTCGACTTTTATGAGTGCTCTCTTGTGTACCAAGAACTAAACCAGATCTATGCCAGTTTATTAACAGCTAATTTAATCAGGTCCTCACTCTAGCTGGCTGAATGTTGTCTATACATAAGTCGAAAGACACTATCTTCTAAATCCTTCCTTACTTGCCCAGAATGGCTTCTTGGCTAATTTTTTTAGCGTGAATAAGACGGTGTTCAAATCAAATTTTAGTTATATATGCGTCAAAGATTACTACGAGTGCAAAGACACGATGAAGAAAGAAAAACAGAACATAATACATTATTTAATTTTCTTGTCTTCTTATTCGTAAAATGGGCAACATGGATATACAAAAGAAAACTGACAGACTTACTGGTGCCATGGCAGGTAGAACAATGGCATTGGTTTACATATATGCATAAAGATTTCATTGTATTTTAGTAAGAATACACCAAAGAAGATAAGTACGAGTAACTACATATTACTAATTGAACACAATCCTTGACCATATTACTAAAATCATGATTCATCTATGCCTAAAACATTATTATACCAACAGCAATAACTGATCAGAACAATAGCACCTGTGTAAAAAAGCAACTTGATTCACTTCTTCAGTATTTAATCACAGTCATTGAATTAAGTATCCATTCATAAACACTTTTATACAAGTAGGCATCTACGCATAACTCCTGATGATACCGTCGACTGAAAACAAGACAATGAAGAGAACAGTCAAGCATCTGCTAAGCACATTAAAAGTACGTAAAGAAAGACACGTCTCACCAACAATGACAAGAAGAATCGCCCGAAGATTCATGAGACATGTGCTCGTCAAATGGAAGGCACTAGGGTGGCATCACCAACAAAAGATTTCGTTTGGCATTCGGCACGCGTCTCCGATTTGGCCGCCCGGCCGATGAGAACCGACCTTAGGGTAAGTGGCACAAGGAGTGTCGATGAACGATAGAAAGGCGTCACTGGTAGCATTATTGATAGACTGAGTACTTAATTGTTTTTATTTTTCCTTTTCTGAATGGGTCAACCGGATCTTGTTACGAAACAGTGAATGGAAAAAGAGGTGATAGAAGAAGAAATAATGTGAAATGGTGGAGAGTGAGGTAAATAGATCTATCAAGCAAGCTTTGATAGATTTCCTGCTTAAGTCACTATTCAGTATTCACCTACCATTCACGCATATTCAAAACTCAATAAGTTTACATAACTCTGTCCAATAATAATTCACCTTGACAGTATAGCGGAGCTATTAACATTTTGGTGAAATACCGTGACCTTTGCGCGAGGTCGATACAAAAGAAATCAACTTTAACAAAGCGTTAGATAAGAATCGCTACCAAAATTAAACCAAGCAAGAGAGATCATTGAAATTGTAATTTTTGCGAGATTTTATTCAGCTCGTGCTTTTTTAGGTGAGCTATTCTGAATTTTCATAGTGAGCCTTCAAGTATTATACTAACTGTCTTCAAAGGGTGCGTAAACGTGATTTTTCACAAAAGCGAAACAGATAATGGCCGTCTGGAAAAATACGTGAGAGGCCTAAGATCTTCCAGAAAACTACTTCGTTCTATTATTGTTGGATGTAAAAGGTACCTCAAGCGAACATAAGTAACAGCCAACGGCAAGCAGGAAGGTATGAGATAAACCAAACAAAGCAGCCATGAGATAAGTACAAAACAAAGAAGGCATCCACTAAACGGTCGATTATCCAAGTAACTGCTAAATAATCAGCTTGTTAATGACTAATTAGGCGGGTTCCTGCGTCAGGACGGAGCGGTCGTCGGGTGTGCGAATTTAGACGCCGAAAAGGTCGTCAATGACTCACTTTGTGATTCGAATGTCGGGCTAACATTATTCCACCACAAATGAGGAAGATTGAGGCAATGTAATATAAAACAGGTAGGAGCATAAAACCGGATTAACTGGCATGTAAAAACAAAAACAAGAGTGTATTACCATAAAGATAAATAATTATACCAAGACTTATCGGAAACAATTAAGATGAAATTCGGGGAACCATTGCGTTCAATCGTTATCGGTAACTTCCAGTTCTTTTAGCATTAGAACTAGAGCAATCTCAAATCCGGGTTACTAATGGTTATTGTTCAATTTAAATTCCTGCCACGTACATAATGCTAGACATACATGCGCATTTGCGCAAAACCTCAATCTCTACGGCACGGAAGCCCGTTTAAACGTATAGGAGAAACACGATACGAAACCAGTTTGTAGCACGGCTTTAGAACAATGCACCATAAAATCCTTGGGCGATTCTATTCCTCCGGTCACACCATGGCGCGGCCTTGAGGCTTTACTAAGCTAAGGGGTTAAGAGGAAATGTACAGCTTTGAACGACAGACTCTAGCTATTGCCGAATCCGTGTCGAAAGGATTCGGGAGCCTCCCAATCATCAATTGTTTTTTATCTTCACACTTTTTGTAGTGAGCGGAAATGTATTCATTTAAATTGATTACAATGGCTTTAGCGTGTCGAAAAAGTGTCATTATGGTGCCTGTATTACATGCCCGACATTGAGTCATAGACGCCTTACGGGCTGCGGTGCCGGTGGAGGCCTCGGTCGTGCTCTGCTGATCACTATGACGGAGTAGAAACAATACACTTCTCACAGTAGATAGATACCACTGATTGTAGATATTCCTATTGCACTATTCCGCTAAAGGAGCTACTTCATTCACGAAGATATTGTTTTCCTGCACTAGTAAATATTATGGTATGAAGGAAATAGAATATTATTTTGACGTCTCGTTATCTCATGGCCGTTAGTTGAAAAAACAATACAATCCGACGTTGAATAACTTGAAACCATAATTATGATTACGATATGTTCTGCGAAGGTTACATGTATTATCGAGCGGAAAACCTTCTACTTCGTTATTCTTTTAGAATAATTGTCCTAAATATGCAGATCTCAAGTGGGGTTCTCATTTATTAAAAAGTTACAGACAGCTAGTAGAGATATTTTCGAGTCTCGTCTCGACCCGGTTTCATTCGCGTACATGCCTCGTTTTCAATGAAAAGATGCTGAGAGTCTCTCTGAATGTACAAGTGGACGATTTTTGAACGCGCTGAACCGCTGACATCCGTTTAAAACTTTCTCGTGACCCTCCTTGTACTCGCTCGTTTCGTGGCAAGCATTGTTATT
Source organism: Hylaea fasciaria (assembly GCA_905147375.1). Classification (NCBI taxonomy): domain Eukaryota; kingdom Metazoa; phylum Arthropoda; class Insecta; order Lepidoptera; family Geometridae; genus Hylaea; species Hylaea fasciaria. Next base: position 9,224,105 of record LR990201.1, read on the forward strand.
TTTTACACGTTTTAATATCGCCAGCAAAGGCATTAATCACGAAGAGCAACGGGCGTTTTACACGAGTATAATATGACATTAGTAAAGTTGTCGTCTCCAGTTTGGAATGAAATTACAATCGGCTCCAATTTCGATTGAAATTACAGAAGTTTGCAAAAAAGAGCTAGACAATTTTGTACAATTACGGACGGACATGGCAGTCCAAAAAACAGAAAGATATTGAATAATAACCACTGATTGTGAAAGCACGAAATTGTAAACACGATATATACAACAATGCATGCGTTTCTCCTTGAGGCAGTTGTAATGGATGGCAAGAGAAGGCGCGTGCAAAAGCTGGCTTTGATAGTAAGTGCACACTCGATGTGGTTGTACCGTGTCGTGACTCGTGAGTCACGTTAAAGCAAGCTTGCAAGTATGAAAGAGAAGACATGAATGGGTCATTAGGGAGGCGCGGCTGAACGTTTCCTACGCAACGACTTTGATGTATGGATTGAAGTAACCAAATATGAATGTAATCGTGGAGGAAATGGAAAAGCGAATTTTCTTTTCGAGCTTAACGACCCACGATCGATGATTACTTGCGTAAACATATTTGGAATGAACGATGCTTCGAACGAATTATAAACGTTATTTACCGTTTCGAATCCATTTAGGACAACAGTTAGAAATAATAGATAAGCATACTAATTCTTATAAAATCTAAAACTTCTATCGGCTCATAAAAGATCTGAAGATAAGCGAGCGTTTATGCATGTCTAATTATATTAACAAAGGCACTAGCGTAGATAGTTTGTAAGTTACTATTTTCCCATTTTTACTTAGTTACGTGACGATGATTCGCTCAGTACGAAAATCAATGTCCACGGTGTTGTACTTTGTTCGATTAGCTACACGTTATATAATTAACAAGCTAACTAATTATGGATGGAGTAACTGTGGTTACAGTACAACGAGTACAACCGATTTCGTAGTGATTAAATGTGAAATCGATGATGGGTCTAAAATTATTTTACGCTGTTAATACAATGTTGAATGCCAGTTAAAAGTATGAAGCCCGGATTGGATTTTCTACTTCCTAATTCTATCTTATAGTTACATTGTTATGTATTGTCAGTTCTACTCGTATATTACAGTAATTATGGTATACAAATATAAAGTAAGTTGTACATAGTTACTGAAGTGTGACCAAATATATACAATTTAAATACTTAACAAAAGATTTCCAATTTAAGAAACACGTTTCCGAAATAATGGAAGAAAGCGTGACCAAGAAACATGACAGTTTGGATAGTAAAAGTGTTGGATGTAGCCGGCTTCGGTCACGAGACCTCGTCCATGAATGGACACAAAACAAGAGCAACGCAGCACTGAATAGTAATACATTGCGTGTTGCCAGTCTACCAGAATTTAGAAATATGTAAGAATTGGGACAAACAAAATGTCATATAATTAAACATTGTGAGATAGCAGCCCGTTTGGGCATGATGTTAACACCGACAGTTAATATCGGGTTGAATAATAATGAAGTAACGCAAGATGCAATAGAAACAATTATTTCAACATCGAAATGCTATGCTTAAAATACCGGGCCAACACAGGAATGCATAAATCTAAATATTGTAGGTATAAGAGATATATGTTTGCAATACGAATTATATAAGACTTGGTCTCCAATGTTATATTTACAAACAAACTATGTTTGTATATTGAATGAATGACGACGGCCAATGTAGATACGAGAACATCTTATAATAATGTAGTAGTAGCACAGAACACAGAAGAGTAGTAGTACTCGTAGGTAGAATTAGATATAGATATAGAGTAGGTAGAATTAGATAGGACTAACACAGCATACATTATGATAGAAACAAAGCTTCATATTGCTAATCACTTGTAATAGAGACGTTACATAAGCTGGACCAGCCGATGGAAATAGAGCGCTATGATTAACACTGCTGACTACGCTGATTTGCACGTCGATATTATGCAACGGATAGCATAAGCCGCGGCGAGATGCAAGCATATAATTAACCCAGATAGAAAATAGGAGTTTCCTACAACGCCGCCGCGAAATGAAAACTCTGTCAAGAAGGCTTGTATTGACAAAATGTAACAGATTTCACCTGATTTATGTGCTGGCATTTTTATTGTTACGGAAACCTCATATTTGATATGAAAAATGCACATTTAAACCAATATTTCAGTGCAATACACACACAAATCTGATGAATGATCGCGAATGATCAGATATCGTGCAGGAATTTGACTATTAACTCGAGTTTCTGAATGCTAACATCTGCCAAATCGACATTTACACGGCACCAGTAACCGAGTGAAATAACAATCTAAATGTGGGTGAAATTGTATGACACGAGAAAGTATGAATGGTACATAATATGTGATGGCGCGCGCGCCTGCTCATCCGTAGGATATGATGACTGGCGCGTGACGCCTGCACGACCATGCGCTTTGAACAATAATCGCACCTTTATTCAAAAAACGAAATAACTCAAAATTTCTGTTTTCGCGGTTTTACTAATAAAGCGAAATAACTTTGCTAGGAGAATCCATTCACTTTAACAGCGAACTCGATACGACAAAAATGACAGATTTAAGCAACTGTCGTTCTCTTTTTTACTAACGCGCGCGAACAAGTCAGTACCGATAAAGTGATTGAATTCAGTGATACGCCGGATTTGTCTGAGGTAAGAGCTCTGAGAACTGTAAAAAAATCGAAATAACCCGAATTATATCGATGTTTTACTACCAGGAGTACTATTTTATGAGCGCTATTTTATTCAAAAAGTGCATTTCTCCGACTTATTTCTCTTTATTAGAAAAGTAGAGGTATATTTTTTTGTAAAATTATGACTTCATTCAGTTTTATAATAAAAATGTTAATGAAAACTAAAATGAATGGTGTATTGTTTCAGTTTTGTTCTATAATTTAACAAAAAAGTGTTTTTATTTTTATTTGTTCCTGTTTACTATTCAATTTGATAGACCCAGCTTTTGATTTTATTCGAGTTATTTTACTATTTTAATTATACCACGCGTATAATACTAGGTATTACAATTGAGTTTAGTAGGTGTTCCATTTATAATAAAGGGAATAAATGAAATAGTGAATAGAAAAATAAAATAGTCTACCTAATATAATTCATTCAAGTAAAAATAAACTCTTTTCATACCGGCTCGACAATGTCTCATTACATGTCATGCATTCTCTACTGTAAAGCAAGTCATTCCAACCCATGGCCAGGAATTTTGTATGAAATAAGGTAACGTGAATTGTATTGTAAACATCAAAATTAATAATATTTCCATAAAAACTCTAGCATACTCGTTAATACACATAATACAAAGGCAATACAAATAATTTACCCGAAAATAGAACTGGTCACCTAGACAGACATCAGAAGATAAAAGGTGCAATGGATTGACCTCTGTAAATGTACCTACTATTACTGGCTAAATCAATACTATTACGTAGTATTTATTTCCTCTTTGGTCAGTGCCGTAATTATTGCAGAGCATACTACAGGATAGTAATATTATATAAATACTTCTTTTACAGAATCTCAATGAAAAGATAGTGTTTGGTGTTATTTTAATAGTTCCGTATTTTAACCATCTTTGAAAAAGCCATCTTAGCTGACGCTATTACTCGAACGCCAATCAGCCTATGGTGCAATTGCTTTGCAAAAGGTATGAGAAGTAGAGCCACCTCAAGGATAAAGCCTGTCTTCGGTTTAGGTGGCTTGAACCCTTCGCTTCTTCAGTACTCTAAATAGCCCCCTCGCTTCGCTCTGGAGTTAACTTACAACACCCTCGCTATGCTCACTAGTCCTTCGTTACGCTCTGGGTTCAATATGCTGCCCTTGACGGTAAGACAGTGCTTTATCCTCTCAGTGCGTAATGTACTATTGTCCTGGTTTTAGAACGCCATTGTATACCTACTCAAAAAGGGAAACCTGGGGAAGATTGGAGAAAACTCAGCAACGGACTCTTCAAAATGAGAACCATAATTATTATTATGGTTCTCATTTTGAACCATAACTATTATTATGGTTCTCATTTTGAAGAGTCCGTTGCTATTGCTATTGCAATAAGGAGGAGAGCTCCAATCACGAGGTGATTAATTAAATTATAACAAGAGTCTTATAATTACTTGGTTATCTTGTTGTTCTACTGGATAGTTTTGTTTACTACTTCGAATTTGTGAGCGCCAGGTTTCTAGTCCCGATTCGAGCTTAATTAGTTAACAAGTTAGCTACAAAATGAAAATAAACATCTTGTCGTAATAGAGAGCGAGATTGAAATTAAAGGAAATGGACAATGGAAGCAGTAGATTTCTTCGATAAAACAAATGAAGAAGCTACAAAAGTACCAATGTTACAAAATAATTATGAAAAAACTACATAGGTTACTTACACCTACCTATCTAGTACCCACATTTTATGTTTACTGTTATTATAAAAACCACAGCTTGAAAACACCCGAATAAATCTGCGACCTTATTATGATGGTGATAATTATTACTTTGTCTGACAATAAAAATAATACACAACACAAAACTACTAACAAGCACGCCCTCACTTAATAAATGCTAGGCATTTGGCTGTTATTGAAACAGACGACGACGATGATGTTATTGAAAATACTCTTCCAATGCTTGAAAGGGAAACGTTCTTTTGCAAATTCAAACAATATTATAATCATTAAGACTAAGTCGTGTTTAATTTAATTTATCATATTTTATATTTTCTGGCTCTCTTTGTTAATGAGATTTATTACAGTGGGTTGACTTGACTTGTAAAAGTGCGATTTTATTTCCTATTTACAGTAAAATGCTTTGGCTTTGGCTTTGAACAATGTCTTGAATTTTTTTAGGGAATGCAGTAAATTACTTTTACAGTTGATAATAAAGATGATGCTAACTATATAAATGTTCTTCAATTTAATTTTAATGGTTATCATTCAGTTGTAAAAAAAATCATCTATAACATCATTCAGTAATTAAATCCTGACCTCCCTGGGATGACGATTAAATCGTCTTCCCAGAGAGGTCAGGATTACACAAAATTATTATGCATCTCGACAATCTCATGTCGATAATTTGATGCATCTCACTTACTCAGTCTGATTTGATATAAATTAATCACTAAAATATTATGATTATGATGTTTTTTTTATTCATTTAATCTTTTCTAATGAAAAATACAGCAAATTGATTGTTTTATTTATAAAAACACCATTATATAATTTATTACTCAAATTAAAACAAAGAAACAATGCGGAATATTTCTCCGATAGTTTATTCTTCTTAAGTTAATAGTGTGCAATAAATTTAAATATTTCTCCGACTTAAAAAATAATTTTAACATAAAACTGCAATATTTGCAATTACTTCATCTGTTTCTAAACAATTAGGTTACTCGTTCTACTGAAAAGTGAAATAACTACGAACTTTTTTTTTAAATGTTTGTTTAGGTGGCGGGCATTTAAATAATGTGTAATTTTCTACAGTATTCTAATAGTTCAATAAGCAGCCTACCTATCCCTACTTTTGGATTAACCCTAAACCAATTATTTATTTTTTTATGATAATTAAAGTCGTCGATGTGAAGATTGTAAAACTTTAAATGCGTTTTCCCACAAAATTGAATTTTTGAGTTATTTCGTTTTTTGAATAGAGGTGCGATTGGTCATTTGATGCTCTATCATTGAAATCTATTACGTTAAGTAGAAAAATGTGTAACAATATAACGGATCGATGATGATCAATCGCGACTTGATTAGATTACAGTAAGCGATTATTTACTTAAGAGATAAACTAGCAGGCCTTTGGAGACAGTGGACAACAATAACATAATACATTTCTAAATTGATAATGACATGAAAGCCATGACATGACCACCCAAACTTATATTAAAATCACTGTGGTCATAAAATCACTTTCACAATTTCATTTCAAATAGCAATCTATCGATTTTGAGACTAGGTAGGTACATAATTTTAGCTCAGGCGCCGTTAAATTTTATAACAATAATAAATCCGATACAAATGACTTTATTGCGTCTGTGAATGAATCAAAAGTACCCATTGAGCGCGTCAGAATTGATCTTGATTTGATGATACAATTAACATGCACACAGTAGACCAATTTGACCATGTTTAATTGCTTTTGATTAATTACGAGGGTGAATCAAAAAGTTCTTAGAAGTGCATATATATGAAACCTTTTTGGATCAAGTTCGATATTCAAATTAAAGAGTGTCTATCACACTATATTTATGCAGACTGTCACTTGTTTTTGTCAGTTCGTTCGCATGTAATAAATTTTTTTGTGCAACGAGTTGCTAAAAAGTCAAAATTATGGATAAAAGTGAGTTACGTGCGGTGATAAAATATCTCAGTTTGAAAAAAATGTCTACGAAGGAAATTTTTTTGGACATTCAGCAGACATTAGGGGGTGATGCTGTACCCTATTCTACGGTTGCGTACTGGGTGGCTGAATTTAAAAGAGGTAGATCAAGCTGTAAAGATGACCCGCGTTCTGGGCGGCCTTCAACCTCCGTTACAGAAGAAAATGTCAAAAAGGTTGAGAATCTGGTTTTGGAAGACAGAAGAATGACTATAAAACATATAGCTGAGATCCTAAAGATATCTTTTGGTAGCGTTCAATCCATTTTAATTGATTCACTGGGGTTCAAAAAAGTGTCTGCAAGATGGGTGCCACGAATGTTAACCGACGAAAACAAAAAGCGACGTTTGGAAATTTCCAAGCGTAATCTCGAAATGTTCCAGCGTGATTCGGATAATTTTTGCCGTCGTCTTGTCACCATGGATGAAACGTGGGTCCACCATTTTGATCCTGAAACTAAAAGACAAAGCATGTCTTGGAAACGACCATCCTCTCCATCCATTAAGAAATTTCGAGTTGCTCCTACCGCTGGCAAAGTTATGGCCTCTGTGTTCTGGGATAGTGAAGGAATCCTTTTTATTGATTACATGCCAAAAGGCCAGACGATTACTGGACCCTATTATGCAAATTTAATCCCGAAAGTGCGTGAAGCGATTAAAGAAAAACGTCGTGGAAAACTGTCGTTGGGCGTGTTGTTCCTTCAAGATAACGCTCCTGCTCATCGATCGGAAGTTGCGCTCAACGCAATCCGCTGTGCTGGCTTCAATCTCCTTGACCACCCACCATATTCTCCGGACTTAGCCCCAAGTGATTTTCACTTATTTCCAAAATTAAAAGAGGAAATTCGTGGAACAAAATTTCACGATAATGACGCGGTTATAGCTGCCGTAGAGGACTTTTTCGAGAGTCAAGAAAATAATTTTTTTTCACAAGGAATAAGGAAGTTAGAAACGCGTTATTCTAAATGCATTGCATTGGAGGGAGATTATGTAGAAAAATAAAATATTATTATTTAAATCTTTGCATTTTTTAATATTGATTCCAAGAATTTTTTGATTCACCCTCGTATAACACTTATGATTTTACTGACTACACTTTTTTAATAATCGAAAAATTAATTGCATTAAAAATTATAATTGTAGGCATTTACTGGAATATACCCAACGGCTCAACTTCTCATCTCAGTAAATAAATAATGCACAAAAATAATTGATAATGGCTACAAAGTACTCGTAGAGCAAATAAGGAGGCTTCCGTGGATTGGGACCGCTAGGTATGGGGAACGCGGTCCCATTGGCCGGATTGATTTTATTATAAGGAGGTGAGTGCATTACGAAGTGTCGGCATAGTTATGTAGCCGCTAATGGAAGTGCACAGCACACAGTGCAGGCGGGTGCGGGCGCAGGTGGGAAATATGACAAATTTAATGTAGCCTACGCCTTAGGAGGTTCTAGTATTTCTTGTTAGAATAAATATAACAACCTGCAATCTTCCAAAAACAGTCCTAAAAACACTTTTCATTCAAAAATATGTAAATAAAACACGCTTGTTTTCTATGGAATTAAAGTAGAGAACAGTGCCTGTAAAAATCGAAAATGTTTCATATTACCTACTTACCTACCTAATTTATTACCGAAAGCACCGACTCCAAATTAATCGGTGGGTAACGTATAACGCTGGATGTAGACCGCATTATTTTACACATTTTTCCATGCTGTGTAAACACATGCTATTAGTATTATTATTAATTTAATTTCAATCGAAGTATTTATATTTCGCGTTTTAAGTCGGATTAAAGTTTTTTCATAATTTTTAGGGTTCCGTACCCAAAGGGTAAAACGGGACCCTATTACTAAGGCTCCGCTGCCCGTCCGTCCGTCTGTCACCAGGCTGTATCTCAGGAATCGTAATAGTAAGACAGATGAAATTTTCACAAATGATGTATACTTCTGTTGCCGCTATAACAACGAATACCAAAAAAAGATTAAAATAAATATTTAAGTGGGCTCCCATACAAAAAACGCGATTTATTGCTGTTTTTTATAGATAATGGTACGGGACCCTTCGTACTCAAGTCCGACTCGCACTTGGCCGGTTTAATTTTATTTGTTTCATGGAAAGCAAAGCGTTAGCGTTAAAATACACCTCTGTTTTTGCTATAGGTTTCCTATTACACTATGACGTCGCAGAGTATACTTTTACAATAGGTACTTTAGCATCGTCTTTTGTGAATTCGCTTCGTAGCGGTTTAGCTAACCCAGTTGCATCACATTGCAACCATTGTCGACTCCTAGTGTGTAACAAAGCCAGCGGGTAATAGTGTTCTTCAAACAAGCGGAAAATAATAACAACGGTTGATGCAAACCGAATACAGGTTTGGGGAAATCCATACAAGTTTAATGTTGGACCCAATTCTGGCACGGATTCTATTATTGTTTCCGACACGTAAGCGCTTGAGGAAGCAAGTTGTCAAGCGAGACCGATTGGAAGTTAGTATGAATAAAACTAACATAAATACACATCAAAAAAGTCTAAGCAACATGCATGCATAACATGGACCCAGGAACAATGGGATAAAATTATGTTTTCCGATGAGTCGCGATTCGGGTTTGGGCCTGATACAAGAAGGGTGCGAGTGTACCGTCGGCCCGGAAATACTGAAAGGCTCAGGTGCGTTCAGGAAGTTCATCCATACAGCGGCTCAACAGTTATGGTATGGGCGGGTATTATGAAGAACAGGCGAACTGAGCTCGATTTTGTAAATGGAAACATGAACGCTGAAAATTACGTTGAGGATATTCTCAGACCTTATGTGCATCCATTTGCACAAACCTTTGGCTCCGATTTTGCGTTAATGCATGACAATGCGCGTCCACATACAGCTCGGCGAACCAGAAAAGAACCAGAAAATAGTACATGCTGCTTAGACTTTTTTGATGTGTGTATCTATGTAACTAGCATGACTGTTTAAGTCAGTCCTCGACCGCGGGGTACAGGGACGTGGGGTGTGATGTCAAAGGCGGTGCGGACCGCAGGCACGACGGCACGTTTGGCGTAGTGGCTGAGCAATCGGACTGCTACGCTTGGTGTCGCGGGTTCCCGCTGGAACGAATATTTGTGCGATCCACAAATATTGGTTTCCGGTCTGGGTGTGATGTGTACGTGAAATTATGTCTGTAAGCGGTACCCACGATACAGGAGCAATCCTAGTGTGGGGCTGCGTTAAAAAGAAAAGAGAGAAAAGAGTCGTATCACAGATTACTAATTAGTTACTTCGTCCTCGATCCCTTTTGACATCCTATTTAATACCTAGATAATTATGCGAAAGAGATCGCACAGGACCAGGTTTAGCGGAACTAGTGAACGACATCGTAAAGTGAAAACTAATAATGATATACTTAACAAATTATTCTGAAATAAATAATGACTAGTAATCCTTATCCCATCAAAAACATTACATGTACAAAAATGCACAAGTCTCGCAACGCAGTTTATCTGCCGTAAAAAGTTGTGAGATGGAATGTAAACCAAGTCGGTTAATTTCAATACCTACCTATACCTATCTATGGGAGCAGTTATATCTTTATTTCTTTAGTAAATAGAGTGACTTGGCAATTGCACACGCAACCATTTTGATGGGATCTCATTTCTTTTTGTAGGTTTTCTTTCTTTATTTCGTTTTTTTTGCAAAACACGCACCAACGCGCGCCCCATGCCTGCGCGGCCGGAGCCCCTTGCAACATAGGTCATGCTCATAGATTATCATGAACGAGTGTCTGCGTCTCCACAGATGCGTATTAGGTATAAGGTACCCAGGTACCTATTTTAATTTACCTAGGTGACGAATTTGTTCGACCTATAAAAGTGTAGGTAGGTATAGTATAGGGATTTGTATCTCTCTATCTATCGTGGAAGTTTTTAAATAGCGCTCAACTGTCGAATTTCCATTTCATTCCCCATTTTTCCCATTCCCATTTCATTCCCCATTCCCATTTCATTCAATTTCAATGAAGTATAATTATGAACTGTAAAAGTAACTTTGTAATCACATACAATTTAATAGGATTTATATGGGAATACAAAGTTATTTATGCATATCATATATCTAGAGAACGGGATGAAAATTATGAAATGTCAGAATTTTTCCATAGTTTATAAGCTAAACAATAGGTATATTCAAAATTTGAAACTTGTGGGACGGCTAGAAGTACCTTAGAATTTTGATGATCGGTGAGTCAGTCAGTCAGTCAGTCAGTCAGTCAGTCAGTGGGCAGCAAAATTAAGGAACTTTGACTTGCAATAATTCTTAAACTACGGGTTCAAATTTGATGTAACTTGGATTATTCTCTGTAGACGTGATGCCCTCTTGGTTACTAAAAATTTAGGCTTCTAGTTTTATCCATAACGAAGTTACAGGGGGTCGAAAATGGCCCGAATCGCTTCGAGAAAAGGATAGTACGGCCGTGCCTTTTGTTTTGCTCGACTTGGCGGGGGCACTGCCGTGCCCCCAGATACGGGTTAGTGTAGTGTGGTCACAGTGTAATTTGGTCATTAACAAAATAATAACGACTAACTTCCCGTAATGTAAACTTTAATCACCTCTAATAATAAAGCGAGATACAGTGATGCTTAACATCTCATCAATATGAAGACGTTTAATTAAACACTGAACGCTCATGAACACTCCCTAAACTCTATTACTGTGACGTTTATCGGTATTCAAAGACATCGCGTCTACAATATCGACGGGGAATCCAATTAAGCTTTAATAAGCCCCTAGAGTACATGTAATTGATGACTTCAACAGTGTCGTATCGTAGGTATTCCGTAGGTATGTGGCCAAGTCACTGGAGGTCGATGGACTTTCATTCACTCTGATGACCATTGACATTTTTTTTTATGATGCACTCTCTATAAACGTGGCTATTAGCCAATTTGGTTCAATCTAGAGTAATAGTTGCCAACGATTCGACAGTTGTGTAACTGCGATGTTCGATACAGTTACATAGCAAGTGACAATATCTCGATGTTGAATCTAACCATGCGCAGTGTCGAGAAACGGACAATGTTCTTGGTCTGGTTTCCATCAGACTTCGAAAATTGTTTTACTCAAATAATTGAGTATTAATGGAATAACTGTTATCTTTCGAAACAAATACCTATGGAGTAAAAGACTTTTATAACCAAAGTATTCCAAGAAACTTGGTGAAGTTGAGTACAGAATGAAGTTATTCTCTTATAAACTCTGTTGACAAAAAACAAACATATGTGGGTTAGAGAGTGAGGGCGGGCAAACGAAGCGTGTCGTCTATATTGGACATGGGTTTAAACAGCTTGTTTTAGTGAGTTGATGCCCTGTTGACTCCGTTATTTATAGTTGAGAACACACGGCTGCGCGTCATTCAGCTGCCTAGGCTGGGTGGCCGATTGTGACACGATTTTGTAATAAAGGGCCATCAGACCATATTAATCGTATTAGAATTGAATATTTCTGATTCATATTTACTAACAATTAGCTGACGTTGCCCTATTAACTAACTGTCATTCTATTTCCAAAATGTATGAGACAATGAATTATCAAATTTACTTATCTCTTCTTTTGTGATTTTTTCTCATGTTTCAATAGTTATTCAGTTATTCGGAATGTACTCGTATTGAATACAAATAAAGTTTAGGTACAGACATACACTTGAAAAACGTTCAAAGGTGAGCATAATCCTAAAAAGGTTTTATCATTTTAATGCTCGCAGCTAAGCAAAGATTACATACAATATTACCTACCAAGTAGCCAGCCTAGTGCTAGCTGTAAGCAGGCATTACAAGATTTAAGATTACGCAATGCATAATACAGGGGATACCTTAGAAAAGGGCTTACAAATACCACCTGAGGCGTCTCTAGAGTATTATAAGGCTATAACTATCGATTGCCCAGTTTCTAGCGGTGATTCAAAGAAAGTTAATATCAATATTATAGTGAGTGGGCAAGGAAATGTGCCAAGACGTAAACCTACTTTTGTGCGAGACAAGCATTGATGTAGGCAAATAAGTTTTATTGCAGGGTATTGCATATTGTATTCTAATGTGGAGTTACTGAGAAGTGTATGGAAATATCAGTTTGATAAGCTGTCGTAAGCAACAACACTGAAAGAGTAGGTAAAGTCAACCTACCAATTATAAAATTATTTTCCGAAATCGTGATCGCTACCTTGATTGGATTAACTGTTTATATGTAAATTCCATTATTAACACATTTCTTAGTCTTCGTCCACTCGATGGTCCTTCAATTTTTGATTTGACAATGTTGTTGACAGGTTTGAAATTTTGCTTATTGGGGTTCAAGAAAGACTTTCGTTTAGCCGAAACTAAGGAATAACCAAGATTTCGCTCCAGCCAGCTAATCCCCTATGAGTATCAAGACGCCACATACGACACTGACGCCGTAGCAGATTTGATTACATAAACGGCAATAAAGCTTTCATCGCCTAACGCCATTGACAGACGGTCGACGTCGCCTTATTGGATTCGTCCAGTTTCGGGCTAATCCAGTTAAGTGACGTCACCCCCGGGTGGCACTCGTGCTATAAATACCGGCGCGTGCTGCCCTCCAGGCGCGCTGTCGTCGGGATCTTAATACTTATAAGTCTTGTATGTGTGCTTCACCCGGGGGGATGCATGGTCTAATTTCACTTATATCTCATATGCAGGTGCTTGTTCTTATTAACATTTGAAACGGTCGCGGCAACATTTTTTTTTTTATGAAACATTGCCCCACACTAGGTTTGCTCCTGTATCGTGGGTAGACATATAATTCACATACACATTACGCCCAGACCAGAAACAAACATTTGTGGATCGCACAAACATATGTTCCGGGCGGGAAGCGAACCCGCGACACCAAGCGCAGCAGTCCAATTGCTCGTCGACGTACCAGACGTGCCCTCAAAACATGAACTGAACCTTTAGATATGGCATGAAATCGAATTGGTTTTTGAATATGCGACACATTTTGCAGTTCTATATCGGCATTTGTGTTGATCAATCTAGTCGTCCGGGGCTCCAGCCGCTAATAGCGGTCTTGCCGTATTTTCATCGTAGACCCCATTGGCCAGCCAACGCGGATGCGATCGCCTGACATTAGTTAGACAATGCGGGCGATGGTTATTCTGGATCGACAATCGACGCCTGCGGCTGGCATTTTAGATTGGGGGCATAGGCGTTTAAAAATTTGAACTGGTGTCACTATTTCCGATATTTAGCTCTCGCACCTTCATTCTTTTTTTTATATACGATGCCCCAAGCTTTGTACAAGGTCGTGGCTTGGGTACTTCCCAACCACAGAGCATCCTAGTTAAATCACAGAATACATAATAAGTTAATGCCAGACATTAGAGTGCGGGCGCTACCATAGGTTAGGTATCGCTTTATGTTGTGCAATATTAGTTGAATATACCTTCTGTATATTTTAAAGAAAGTATCTGATCTAAAAGCACTCATTCAGGTGAAGTGGAAAAATCATCTGTGAAATTATTTTTCTTTAATTATACAATTAGAAAGGTCAGTTTTTGACAAAAATTCTTTCGGAATTCCGGTGCTTCCGTAAATTTTCGAGTTTGTTTTAATTTTCCGAATATGACAATTTATATATTCCTACCATAATATCAATCGAGAAGAGACTAGGCAATACAAAAAGATTCAAGTAGCTATGCTATTAAAAGTTTGCTTTTAAACGTACGGAACCAAGAAAATCCATTCAAAATGAGGTTACAGAATAAAAACCGTCACGTCTCAGGGTTACAAAGAGTACAGTACCGCTTCGAACTTCTTGAAATCAGATGGTACACTTGTAATGGGTTGTCGTTGGAACCTACTATCAGTCTGGTAGCAGTCAAATTGGAACTTTGACTCAATGTAGTACGAGTCAAAACTGACTGAAAATTGTGTCAACTGTGTTGGTACATACATAGAACAATTGCGTGGGAAGACACGCTTGCACAAAAGAAGCCACGTAGAAAGTGACCAAGGCCCGTTTTGGACCATTAGATGAGAGCTTTCATAATATCTCTAAAAACAGGTACGCGAGATGGACACTTATGCACAAAAATGGAGATATGGCATCAGAAATTTAGTTACGTTATTTCCCATAAGGATCAAAAGTTGCGCAACTGAAATGCATTTGAATGAGAATCCAATCAGATTTCAAATGGTAGTTAATATAACTGTCGGTAATTATTTAAAGAATCGCTCTCTAATACATGTTGTCGGTTAAAACGCAGCCATGTTAAGACTGGGAGACTATTCGGCCTGCAGGGTTACAATTTGACAAGTGTAACTAATTCTTCCAGGTGTAAGTCGAAGTCCATAAGTCAAAGAGTAATTGAAAAAAAAATATGTTCATACCACACCGTATATGAAACTAAAGGATGGCAAGAATAATATTCGCACATAACGTTTAGTTGAGTTTTTAATAATGATCCAACTTGTAATTAGGCGAACATTAGGCGTCCTCAACCAGTCGAAGATGTTTTCGAACTTACTTTGTAGGCATATGGCCGGTGGCTTTTTTCTTATGGTGTCAATCTATTCATTTCTCAGCACCACTCAGAAGTGGGTCTGCATGCGAAGGGCACCAAGAAACGGGACTCCCATAGCAAAGATGCTATGGCGTAGCCTACCACCTACACATATGGTAATAGGTATTTAGATGTATCTAATTAATTCAGTGTTACGACATCGCTCAACCGGATCTATAATATTAATATGCAATCATGGAGATGCTACGTGTTGCTACGCCTATACATTATAATAGAAGTAAATACAACGAACTAACAAATACTTATGTAAAATTTATAAAGAAGATGGCGTGTGCGTTACCTTTAGTATAATTGTATAATGCTTTATTATGGAAATTTTTCAACTATTTGGTACATTTATCGTTAGGTAAGCATTAGAATCCTTGGTCCCACTAATTACCAAATAGTAAGTATGTATCAATATAAAATATGTAATAGTATCTCTTTGTTAATTCATATTAATAATAATTAATTAGTGCAATACCCGATATCTTTCGTTTACACAATAGCTTTTCCACTGTTATTAGTAAGTGGTGTAACGTACCGCGTTAATGTTGCATCTTTGTGGTTAATTTCGTTCCATTTGCGAATTTCCCATAATTACGACGTACAATCCCTTTGTTTATAAACAGTGTTTCTGAATAACGCTGGATGTAATAAACAATGGTTGCTGTACTGAGTGGTCACGTGGCGCCGCGTAGGATGCAAATTATTACAAGGTCTTCAAGGCTGAGAATCGCTGATAATTGTCTGTACAATACAACCTGTTATTGTGTACTATATGTATTGTACTTTATTGCATGATGAAGCTGTTCCCTGACAATTAAATCTTTACAAACCAGTTTATTTTTCCTTCCCGTAGAACACTTTATAAGGATGGACCCGAATCATAGTAGGTATATATAAGTTGTAGGGCGTTATCGACAGTGTCCACGGAAACAGGCTCGTAGAATTGGTTACGTCATCACGGACAGAACAGGTATGAGTAAGTATATCTTGTCTAAAAGCATCCCATGAGAGGAAATACTTGCGGAAATTAGGTATATTTGAACGTATATCACCAACACAAACCGCAAAACGCGGCGACACGAGCCGAAGTATATGTGCTAAGGACCAAGCCGACGTCCTATGCGCAAACAATTTCCATAAGCGAGCCTTTGCTGCCAAGAATGCGATGCAGCATCAATTACGCATGCCGCAAAGAACGGCGTCTACGTAGCGCATACACATACGCGCTTTTGCGTCATTGTCAACACAAACATTAGCAAAACCAACTTTCATTGCAGTCGATAATAAAGCACGTATTGTCATCGTCAAGTAGGTATGTCGAATTGCTCACACTGTGGATAATGATTGGCATTATGTTCAACGCCGTCGCGGCGCAAGGTGCACAACGCACTACATGTTTTATCAGTAACAATGACACACAGAAACAAGCGCCGTTTATCTTAATCGACTCATTACCGATGGGGCAGATACGTAACGCGACCGCGCTGCATGTCGGATGTTTAAAATATTTCTGTGTTAAAGCGAATTGGGACGTGTAATTGCCCGTTTGCGTTTCCTATGTTGGCAACCGTGTGCCGGAATGGTGCGTAAACGGTGTGCTCCCGATCCCGCATTACTATTACGGCCGATAAGCCAAAATGTACGGACATCTGTTTTCCAAACTGCGCTCGTGTCTGCCGCTATTGCACAGTATTTATTACACGTTACGGACTATGTGAAGGGAGGCGTTCTATTTTCGGTGTCACGACTTCAGTTTTTTATGTAATTGCTGTTTATGGACACGTTGTTTCGACGCGCGCTAGACAGAGCGCAGAGTGATTTAGAAACTTCAAATGTAGATCTAACGTTAGCAACTTTTTCAAAGCAAAAAGTGGTATCGAATTACTAAACGTATGTCCATAAACTAGTAATACACGACTTTACAGCTATCACGATGTTCTTTTTAGAGCGAGAATTTTATAGTAAAACAGGCGCAGTTTCGTTGTAATATTTCCTTTAATAAAGTTTACGAGGTGTTTTAGTTGCGTCTTGTATAATATTTTTAGTAAATTACCGACGAAAAGGTAAGATCGTAAACTGACGACGATGAAAATTTTGGTTACTTTGATGTTACTACGAAAACACGAAAAAGAAAGCTCTATGCCGGACGAAAATGTAACAAATTAGCCTCTAATATAAGATTGTAACTGAAAATAATATTGAAACGGAAAACGTAACCCGGTCATCCAATTAGGATCATCGGTGAGCAAAATAAATAAGTGGATCAGGTCAAATTAAAAGTCGTTTACTTGGGAACTGAGCTGCGGAATGTATCTGTAGACATTTTTTTATTACGTTGATTTTAAATTATCTATATCGTATACGTCTATCCTCTTGGTACTTCATCTTGAACATGTAGGAGCATCGATCTTTCAACTTCGCAAGGGAGACCTACATACAGGATTAGTGAAATTCTTGTCTATTTTCTAATACGCATAAATAAAACTCTCTCAAGTCCAGCCGATACAATTTATGACACAACACGACGAATAGTCGTTTTCGAATAAAAAAAACCTCCAAAAGATTGAATTTCGCTGATGGTGCTATTCTGTGACATAATTGGAATTGTGAGGTCTCTTACTCTGACTCGACACGAAAGCATCACAATTGGAACAGGAACCGGATATACGTGCAAGAGTAACGCGGCTGTAATACATAAACAACCTTATTTCAAGAACATGAGATACGTACCATCTCCCGCTTCAGGTATATGAGCTGCGAGTCGAGGTCGGTAGGCGGCTTGTCGGGCGTGGCGGGCGCTTCGGGCTCGGCGTCGCCCTCCGCGAACCCACTCAGGCTCTTGGGCAGCGGCGGCAGCCCGTGCAGCGACATGGTGCTGATAGCGCGGAACTGCTTGCGTAACCTGGGGAAGAAGAGTCCATACAACACGACACAAGTCAGGGGTTACTATATATTTGTATGTGTAGAATGGGATCGAGATCAAGCTGGTAACACTTTATTCCGATGGAGCGTGGTAGTTAGCCACGCAGACACTAGTCTTACCAGTCCTACTGCCAAGGTTTCTAACGAGATCATTACTAGTGTTTCGTACTAACTTAATTATCTACACTTAATAGCTGACCTCGTAGATTATACCTAACTTAACTTAGCCATCCAGGTAAATAGTGCATTAGAAACGATTTAATCGGATATAGGGTAGTGGCACCAAAAGATGACTGACCCCCATTAGATGAACGATCGACCGAAAAATAGGAAAATATAAAATACTACGCTACATATGCATGTGGGATAATTTTTTCCGTATCTCGCAACATTTTTTCTACCTAGTGCCTTAAAACAGATCGACAGTGACGGCTCAGATGAGCCCACGGTAATTCGTTACGTGAGTGGTGTCCACCAAAAGTTACGTTTCTATGAAAACCTACTTAAGAAAGGTGACCTCCGATTTAAGCATTTTGTCAGCTTAAATAAATAAATTAATGATAGTTCTGATTTTTGTTGGTTCTAATGAAATCTTCATCTACTCAGCTTTGATTTTGTTGATACTTATTAACATTATTAGCCGTATTTTTCGAGATATTTACCGTTCAAGTAATGGTTAAAAATTAGTTTGCTTGATCCATTAAGTGACCGGTGGTCATCTTCTGGAGAAAAGGCATTTTTTTACAAGCATCGTAAATCCTAAACTTGACTCTATAGACAAAAAGAAAATCACTCAAATTAATTTTGTTTAATGTATAAACTTATTTACCAAAAGTTGAACACATGTTTTCAGTGTTAAATGCTATTTTAAGAGCTTTATTTTAGTATGAAATCCTTCAATATTCAGCTTTAGGTTCCATGCCCAAAATTTGAACTAAGAAATACACTAAAATTTTGTTCGTTCATTTTATGGAAAATTAGTATCCAAAACATGAACCATTTGAATTATTGTAGTTAAGATTTTAGGTCTTGTTTTTCCCAATGAAGGGGTAGGTTCAAGTTTCTTCGAGATTTCTAAGTCTTTCTTTTGAGAAGCCACCTACACTGCGAAAAATAAAAAATAATAAATACGAAGTACTCTCGAAGAAGCCTAAAAATGTTTTAGTTATTATTTACATTCTTCTAAATTAATAGTAAAAATAATTTATTAACACTGCTACTATTTTATTCTTCAATTTCATTACAATTCATCCCATAATTCCTCTCAAAATATTAGTTCAGCTATTGGGTACAAAATGTTCATAATTAAGGCACAGCGTTCAACTATTGGGATAAAACGCTATTTTTTTCACATAATGATTTTTTACAAAATTCCTGGTAGATATAGAAAGTAGTTTGATTCATTTGTTAATACTTGAGGATATACTGACTCTTATAAAAATACCAGGAAACGTCAATGTCACGAGATAACTGAGTAAAAGTGGTTCAAAGTTGACTAAAACGCTTAAACGTTCATTTATTGGTTCCACTACCCTACTATTCGAGCAGATTTCCATGAATGCATACGTAACGAACGATATCGTGTGGCGTGCACTGCGCTTTGTTTTTTCTGCATAGTTTATACAATATTCAAGTTTAAAACCTTATCGCACATAGAAAATCTAGTACTCCTCATCCTTTGAACGGTGTACTTAGGTGTGGCAACAAGGTGAGACGACCCCGGCAGTCTCGCAGTACTCTGTCGTTGTTAGAGACTTTTGCCGAAAGGTTTGGCCGATATGACGTTTGCAATAATTTAGCTGCAAAGTTATTGAGACAAGGCTTTGAAACAGCCATGCAGTGATTGTGGCATTATGTAATTGTTTGCATAGCCATCGTCGATAAAACTATGTACTAGATTGAGCAGTTTAGCCATAATTGGTTGTCCTCTGATCTGTCTCTGTAGTAGGTAGTTATGTGCAAATATTATGGCAAAATAACCATTCTGGTTCCAAGAGCTTTTCTCCTGAGAAACTGAAAATCATCTATAAACGATAGCCCAGTATGACTACAAATTACGAGCGTGACTAAGCATTATAGCTGACAAGCTGCACCCCGTGGTTTTCCCATTTAATTTTTCACGGGAAGATTTTCGGAATATAAAGTACACTATTTTTAAATTATTACATTTTTAGGAGAATAGAATTTCATTTCACGTTATAAAAGTAAGGGTATTAACCGTATCAGTGTAAGTTACAGAGTAAGTATGTGTAAGTTATAGACATTCTGGTGTAAGTAGATTAGGAAGCCAGTCACATTACAAGGTGAAAATCAGCCAAGAATTATGCAGGCTAACAACTACTTTATTTACATTAATATTAATGAACATAACATTATACATTATACTGTATAACCAGTTTGTGTTAGAAAAACGAGTAGGTATGTACAAAAAAAAACAACAATTTTTTCCCTAATTTGATATTTTCCTAATTCCTATGGTTTTAGGATAATGTATTTATTAGGATAATATTTAGTCTTATAAACGTACCTACGTCGCGTCGCAGAATAAACAGTTTATCATGAAGTCGTTAAAAACCGATATTCGTAGTTTCAACATGACAATTTCAATTTAAGTCAATATCCGTGACCCAGAATCGGTAATGTTGTGGCGGTGTGCCGACGAGCCGGACAACCGTGCATAACCCGGTTTTACACGAGCGTTATGACCTTTAAACAGCACTACCTGTTCAACATAATAAGATCGCAGAACAAAAGCCAGCCACTAATGATGTATTCAGAACTAGAAAATGCAATTATGCTAGCTCATACCTAGATTTAAGGTCGTCGTCCAGTATGTAAGCGTAGGCTTGGTCGTAGCCTTCGTCCGTACCACTTGTCACCGACGACAACGCGTAGTTTGGCTCCGAATCCTCGGAGTCGAAGTGCCCGTTCAAGTCCTCGCTCACGTCCTCTCTAGCTTCTAAGGTCTCGGGAACGTTGGACTGCGAGTGCATCGTCTGCAGTTCATATATCAACATCTCGTGATTATTCATGTCCTTCGTCAGATCCACCTCGGGCGAGTCGATCCCGTTACTCGTGTTCTCAGAAATCTTGCCTTTATCTATAACAGTGTTCGCTTCGTCTTTGTTATTGTTATTTCTGCTCGCGAGAATCTCCGAAATTAACATCTCTGTTACCCTTGATGTCTTGCGTTCTAGGGAATTGGTGTTTTTATTAACATCGTTGTCGGGTTTCGGGGTGACGGGTTCGGTTCGGGGATCCGTGGGATTGACTTCTTTCGTTGGGCTGTTCCGTAGCCTGTCGTCAAACTCCTGCACTTCCTCGACGGAGGCGTAGGGCGCCTCGAGGGGCGGACTTCGCGGTGGCTTCGCGTCTATAGGCGACGAGTACGGACTGATTTCCGGTAACCTCTTTGGCGCGTTACAAATTATTGGGCTGGTCGGTGAACTAGGCGCTTGCCTTTTCTGTCCAGGTAAAAGTTTCATTGGTTTCAACTTAGGTTTCGGCGATAAGGGCGGCGGTGGCGCTTTCCTCAGCGGAAACGTCTTTTCCGCGAAACTAGAGGATTTTGATACTTTACATTTCGAGTCCTGGTCTAACTTGTTCGACGTGGAAAGAGATCTCACTAATATTTGTCTACACGTTTTGACAGCTTTAGAGTTCAGCGATTCGTTAGACTTCTTGTTGGACGGCGGCGGGGGTAAAGAGTTGCTGTCGCTGGAGCTCCTCCTCGAGTTCTGTCCGCTCGACTTCTTCTCGTCGGAGGAGGAGCTACGGTCGCTGATCACATCTCTGATGAAAGACTTGACGCGCGCCAGCCCGTTCTGTTTAGGCGACACCGACGCGTTCGAAGTGTTCGATCTCTCCAATGTCTTGGCTTTCGGCGTGTGAGTCGTGTCCTGCCTGGAGAACGCCCGCGACTTGGTGAAGTTAACCTTCGACTCGGCTACGGCCTTCCTGGTCTTGGCCAGTGCCTCCGCGACCACACTCTGATTGGGTCGCGGCGGCACCGGCGGCGGCCCTTTGATTTTGGTGCTCTTCATCGGCTGGGCGTTCGTCTGTACCATCAGCATGCTGACACGGACCGTCACTCGTCAATACTATAAGGAAGGGTTATAGTAGAAGGAGCGCGCTAGACCGGCGCCGCGTGACACATTCGTGAACGCTCCGTACGCGGGCAGCTAACGTCCGTCCTCGCGGGCGCGCGACACTCACTAACTCGCCTCGCACTTGCCGGCGGCCGGCGTTTGGAGGCGGCGCACCGGGCTACTACAGTCTACACCCTATTAGTTATTCTGTGCCGCCGCGCAGTGTTCCGTTCGCGCTACCTCCTCTGTAACACTTCGACTACAATTCCTCAACCGCCGGTACTTCAACACCGTCGAACAATACGCTGACCCGGCGTTTTAGTAACTGCGACTGTTTACTATGAGAACGACGGCGGCGGCTACCGTCGGCGGAACACGAAGCCCTATTGTTTGGACAGCAATTTCGAAAGCCACTCTCTGATCTATTGTTTCACGCTAATCAAAACGTTACAGCTGTTGTTTGCGAGTAGCTTTGTGTCGGTGTCGTAATTGTTGGTTTAAAATACCTTTAGCTGTTTATACAATATACTACATTTATGTACCTACTACTATGTTGTTTAAAATAGTTTTACGAGAAAATAACTTCCTTGTCTGTTCTTTAATACAATTAATTGTGAATATGTACTGGTTTATTAGTTACAACTCACAATAATTATAAATATATTTAAGATTAATGGAATGATTCATAGCCTGGGCCTGGATACCACTTCACTGAAATCTAAAATAAACTGGAAAATACACAACACATAATAGGGAAATATTTAAAAAATCTAAATTATTACCCCTTTTGTAACAATAATATCAAAGAGTGTAGTAAATTATAATAATATGTCTGAAATAAGCCTCAAAGCATGGAACAGCTGCTGGCTAGTTGCGGAAACAAATTGTATCAATACACATTTTCAGTTACCATTTATTGTAGTACAGGCAAAATGGTAAATTGAAAGTGTTATCCATTATCTGCGTTTGCTGTCTAGGAGCAAATATTCAAATTTGATAGACTATGATAGTATTAGGGAAATCTAAGCCACAATCCCCACTCTAAAGCACACTACTAGGACAAGATGCAAATGCAATATTTTGAATAAATACTTAGTTACTGCTACATATTTTATTCAAGTGCACCATTTCCTTGGCTAGTTGATTGTATTATTTTTTTATTTTTATTTATTTATCAGGGGTTTATTTTATTAGCTGATTGTATTGAAAATATTTGGCCTGCACTACATCTGGGTAATTACTCTTTATAACTGATGCATAATGATCTACTTCTCAATGCACATAAGGCCAGCTAGGAATGGTAGTACACCTTCTATGAACAAGAGTTAGTGAATCATTTGTCTGAATCGGTACATTTTTCTGAGATGGCATTTGCTGTAATTTCTAATTCTGTAATTCCAAGATATACCTAAGACATAAAATAAAACAACAACATGTTTGGCATAGTGGTTGAGCACTCGGACTGCTGAGCTTGGTGTAGCAGGTTTGATACCCGCCTGGAACAAATATCTTTGTGATCCATAGATATTGGTTATTGGTGTGGGTGTTATGTGTATGTGAAATTGTCTGTAAACAGTAGCCACGATACGGGAGAAATCCTAGTGAGGGCTATGCTTAAAAAAAAAGAAATATGGAATGAGCACAATAGAACGGGTACATTGTTATAGTATTACAATAGTAAACATCCCATAGAAGGTTGACATCAGAATCATACTTACAAAATGTTCACTTATTGTTGAACTTCCAGTCCTGCCGGCACATGGGGCACTGCTGCTGCGGCTGGGAGTGCAGCCACTTCACGATGCAGTGGATGTGGAAGCAGTGCGAGCACGCGCCCCACACCAGCGGGCAGTCGTCCCCCGGCAGCTTACAGTCAGGACAGCAGCTGTCGAATGGCATACGACAGATACCGCAGTTGTCGTCGTTCGCCACCCAGCGCCAAGTGGCCACCCCCGTCCAACCTACGCGAAATATTTATAAACTCACTAAAATATAAACAAAAACAGATTCGGTCGCATATAAGGTTCCTTACTTTTAACAGTCACTTTCATGTCGCGTCGTTATCATTACGGCGATTGCGTTGCATATAGGATAGCAAGTTTAATAAAGTGAGGAAGTTAGCATGAACAAATGAAAGTAATGAAATTCTAAATGAAGTAAAAATTCACTGTAATGTAAAGTTGAAAATTTAAAATTAAAACACAAAAAATCTATCTAAGGGTGCCGGCGCTAGGCAGTTTGTTCTAAAAATATTAGCTTAAATATGTCACTGTCAAATCTTTATAGTTTTTGTCAACGTCAACTACTTAACTGTCATCGGTCACTCATACAAAACCCATCGAATTTCTCAGGCTTGAGACTTTTGTGAAGTTCTGTGGAAAATAAACTCAGATTATTCATCTAACGAATATGACATTTTAACTTAAAGATCCGAGGAAAAAAAGAGACAAAGTGTATACAAATATACAAAAGTGTATGCAAATAGACAAAAGAGTACCTAAGTAGACTGCTGCAGAAACAAACCAATCGTAAAATGTTAGAATGTCGCACGAATGATTGGAGCTACACCTAAATAACGTGTATTAAATTTATCCGATTTATACATTGCAGCAAAGGTATACCTTTCGGGTATACGCTATTGTCAATGTCAAGTCTATTTCTTGATGCTACGTCTATGAAAAGAAATAAACCGGGTGTTGTGACCAAATTATTGACCAACACGGATAAAAGTATAGAGAAATCTCATTGGCAAAATCCTAGGTTTTTGTAGGACAAATTGGTTTTGTCTAGTGAACCAATTTTTATTGTTTTCTTGATTCATTGGCATCCTTATATCAGATTTTTCTATTTTGTTCCCTATAATTTCATATAAATTATATTCGAAAGTATTGTAAGCAGGTAGGTACTTATGACACCTCTGGCAAAGTCTGTGAATGTGGAGCGGGCTGTATTGTTTTTTTTTTGTTTTTTTTGTTTTAGTAATGGCTTCGCACGGTTTGTGCATATAGCCAGTGTCAAGTATTTTATTTTTAGTATTTCTTAATTTCACATTAAGAAAGTCACAGCAATATAGCAATCGTGGTCAAGTAGTCAAGTCAATTATTTACATCGTCAAAGTCACGATTCAGTAAAGTAGTGGATGCTTTACTGAAACTTCCTGGGAGTTTTGGAAAAAATGCGAAATGATACGTTTTTTGGGTTTATATCATTTGCCTACACTCGTGCACGTTAACGAACACTTAATGAATAATATTCCACCAATATTACACATTAACACTCGAAGAAACACAAGTTTGAGAAAATAATACAAAACCAACAACGTCTCACTATCGGATTCCCGCCAAAACTCGGGTGTATTGTTGTTGTATTGTACCTATGGTGCAGGCAGGTTTTGTAAATGTAAATGTCACTAAATATTTGGAATGTCAAAGTCAAAACGTCAAATTAATGAATATTGTCTGTCTTGTCTTGGTTGTCAACTTTTTCGTAAAAGTGTTGTGTTGGATGGATACATTTTTCTGCACATTTTTGTAATTTAAACAGAAAATTGGTCTTTCATTATGACTACGTTTGATTCTAAGTACGATGTAAGTAACACCAAACATAATCGTTGTATCTTAGCCACCTGACTAATTAATTTCGACTTCTCACGAAAATGCTACATTAAGTGATCTTACAGGTCTTTCTGGTTGGATTTCTATCCAGTTTTCCTGCTTACTTAACATAACGGCTGTATAAAGTATAACTGTATGCATTATACTTTGCGGTTTGGTTTTTATGTGTAGGTACACAATAATTTGTGCATTACAATCCAGTTAAAAACTGCTAATTTTTATGCTCTACCTCTGTATAATTATGATTGTATATACTGTCTTGCGTATACCATTAAACCTTTAACTCTACCTCTACATAGTTTTTTATCACTGATGCCCGGTTTCCGAACTCCTGGTTAACTTTGACCAACAGATAAGTATATATAGTTGTCTCTATCTGGCACTAATTGGCACCAATGACAAAGACAGCAATACACTTGTCACTTGCTTTAAGGATTCAGAAACCAGGCATGAGTAGCACACTCCTTGTTACCCTGACCTATCTCCAGAAATCTTTTTTACATACGACTATGCAAAGTGATTCTTATCTGTATAATATCTACTGAATGAATTAACATGATCTCAATGATCATCTCACTTCAATCAATCAATGCACTGTTGAAAGAGTTAGTTGCATATTTTTGTTAGCACAAAATGAAATGCAACTAGATTACTAAACCTGCTATGATGTGGATTTTCAGATGTTCCCAGCAGGGGATGTCGGTATTGTGGAGGGTGACATGAATGTACCAAACAGGGGTGGTCCCGAAGGGAATTCCATGGAATTTAATACACTCGATGAGCCAATCAAAGAAACATTTGTAAGTAAAATACCTCTTAGACTAGTAGGTACTACCTTTCCTAATAAGTATTATTAAAAAATCCGTAATAGCGTTTACACAGAATGAGCTGGCTTGGGGCTTCAACAGGCAGCCTGACAAATTTGGCAGGAAATGCCTTTGCCACAACTTTATTTCAGAAAATCTCGCTACATTATTAGATCTGGCCTGGTGAACTTAACTGTCAGGCTGCCTAGTCATGTGAATCCACTATAAGCGTAACAGCTTTTTCCCACTTTAGAATACATAGTATATTATGTTCTAGTGTATGTGGTATATTAAAAATGCTATTCTTATATATAAAAATCAATTGCTGTTTGTTAGTCTCGCTTAAACTCGAGAACGGCTGGACCGATTTGGCTAATTTTGGTCTTCAATTATTTGTGGAAGTCCAGGGAAGGTTTAAAAGGTAATAAATATAATATAATTATCCAACGTCACTATTCCACGCGGAAGAAGTCGCGGGCACAGCTAGTTTGATATAATATTCATGTTCATTTATTCATAACAATAATATATGTTAGATGTCCAGTGTGTTCAAGTTACTATTATCACAATACATAGAATTATAACAAATCACAGCAATAATAAAGAATTGTCACTGTTTTTAGATGCGCGACCTCAGAGCTGTGGGTAACAAATTTTACCATGTCCTCATCCCAAGAGAAAAGTCTAGCTTATTAAAAGAATGTGAGTGTATTTGTTTCATTGTTGCATACTTATTAATTTTTATTACATGTAATACATTAACCCATCAAATTCAATCATAAAAATCACACATTTACTTGGCAAGTTTCATATAGGTACGCCAATTTGATTAGAAACAGTGCCCTTCAAACCGAATGTACGTACTGATGTAAGTAGGTGCTGTGCTGATAATTTCTACACCGTGCTTGTACTGTTTTATATTCATTATAATATTCATAATTGCAATCCTTAAGAAGATCTACCCCAGGGCTTTAATTAGTTATACCCATGATTCCAGGGGATCTATGGGGTCCGTTGCTGCTCTGCACATTCATGGCGACCATCCTTCAAGGGTCCACGCAGAGGGCTGACAACTCCAACGATGGAGGGCCGGAGTTTGCTGAAGTGTTTGTGCTCGTTTGGATCGGAGCTGCAGTTGTCACAATTAACTCTAAACTTCTGGGCGGGAACATGTAAGAACAGATAGGATTTTGTTATATTGCTCCTTACTGTAGATGAATAAAAAAACTTTTTATTGATTCACCACAGAACAAAAAAACTTAAGCAAGAGCAGAAATACATATCTTAATATGTATAAATTACGCGTCATGTTGTTTGTCCGCAATGGACTCCTAAACTACTTAACCAATTATCAAATTTGCCCACCGTGTACATACAGCTCCATTTAACTTGAAAGATAGGATAGCTTACATCTCAATTTATAGTTGCAATAACAAAAACCTTAGCCACAGCAATGTCAGCCATGTCTGCTAGTATAACAATAAAATTAGTGTCAGCATAGTTGGTTGGTTAGAATGCGTGTGGGCCTGCCACTCATTATCATAATCATCAACTCGTCCTTCTGGAATGTAGTATAATTACTAAAACAAACCATGTGCCAAGATATTGTATCTCTTTTTCAGATCGTTCTTCCAATCGGTGTGCGTGCTGGGCTACTGTCTGTTCCCGATCGCTATGTCCCTGGCCATCTGCCGGATAATCCTGTTCAGCACGCAGACCACGTTCCTGTTCTTCCTGCGGCTGGTCATCTCCATGGTGGGCTTTGTGTGGGGAACTTATGGTGAGTGAGGGGAATGTGTAGCAAACAGGTCATTAAAGGCCGATAGGAATGTTATTGTTGCTGTAATGATGATGATCGCAAATTAGCAAAGGGATAATAAACAGATTGTAAGCTTTTTACAATACATAGGTTTTCACGCGACGTCGTTCGTACGCGCGTATCACAGCGTGTGACGTTATTATGACAACTCCAGCGCAGCCACCAACTCTACTCCCATAGCCCGTTAACTTACTCGAAAGCAAAACTACCAAATGCCAAAACTCCCATCAAAATCCGTCCAGCAGTTTTCGTGTTTTAAGGTGACAATCAAACAAATAAATATTCTTAGAACCACATCTTCGGGTTCAGTGGCCTTTAAGTAAACAGTCGATCCAACTCCGTTTTTTAAAAATAACTTTAGTGTTCACATTTGGCTCATAGTAGGTATGTACAATGTACATACATAATGATAGTAAAAATTTTAATAATGATGACTTCATAATATTAATATTATGTGTGCATTTTGGCTCAATGTAAAACGTCGCATCATCAAATATCAACTACCACGCAAAAGCAGTTACAAAACAATGCCTAACAAATACTCACCTTGCAATCTCACTTACCAAATCAGCGCCTACTAAATATCACGATTCACGACTAATAAGTTTATTGCTTCTTTGCAGCGGCCACGAAGTTCCTCGGAGACAGTCAGCCGGAGGGCAAGAAGGCACTCGCAGTATACCCCATTTGTCTATTCTACTTCATACTATCGTGGCTAGTCGTGTCGCACTCTAACGTGTAATGCACACTGTTCAGTTGCACAACCGCCCTGCGCGCCTTGACCACTGTCTAGAGACAAGAAGACAACAGCTGCTGGAAAGATTATTGAAGAGTCAGTAATAAATACATCTGCTCCAAAGTACTGAACCGTCCGTCAGACATCTACGCGAAAGTACCGCAGTCAGACAACTGCCTGATTAATTCCTGCAGCCAATGAGACAGCTGCCCGAAATATTACTGTAAAGTCAGTATGACCCTTGAAAGATTACTGCAGAGTCAGTATCAAGATTACTGTAAAGTTAGACAGCTGTATGGTAACAGATTAAACAAGTTAATGGTAAGTTCTTGTATACTTTTGTCATGCTACAATGTATGTATGAGGTAAGAGCACTTTAGTTAATACTTTTGGATAATTTTTTTTTGCTTGTCGATATCAGCTTTAGTCAGGTTGACGTCATTGTTTGTCTCTCGGCCGGCTAAATTCAATGTGAACAGGGCCTTAGAGTATTTATTATTATTGTGATACTTTAGTGTAAATGTGAATAAATGTTAGTTAAGTGGATTAATTTTTACTGTATTTTAAATAAAGCGTATTTATTCGGAAAGTAAACAATTTAATAGCCACTTTTCCTACAGATTCGATGTTAATACGATGCATTTTCAACATTCCAATCATAACTTTATTAATCGATTTAAATTAGATATTTTGTACATAATTATTATATCTAATTAAAAGGCTATTTTCCGTCTGTTCAAATTTTTATTTAACCTTAAATATGTTTAATATTCATCTTAAATACAAGGTTGGTAGAAATTCGAGGGAATCAGTGCCGATACACGATAGCATGGCGGGGTCGCCGGCTAGACTAGTAATTTCAATTCATTTTTCTAACACTAACACATTATTTACATACATAGCCATTTTTATAAGCAGCGATTACATTCCATAGAATTACGATCATTGTATCTAAAGATCTATAAAAGCACGAAATCGTATTCATACTTCTATAGAACTTGTTGAATCGATAGCACCTATACCAGTGAAGATTTAAGATGTTTTGAAAGTCTATATCTATCGCTAACACATCAAGCTACGCATCTACTTCATAGATATAAAATGTTCTTTGATTCACAATTACTAAAACTAAATTTTAAAAATCACTTTGTATAGTTAAAAATTATGTAGGTAGTATACTCAGATTTTATTCAGTTTTGGTGTCATTTATTGCTGACTGTTGCTAATTTCTATTTATAGTAGGTACAAGATAAAAAAAAAAAGATACATAACCCAGTATTTGTCCAAGGTATTGCTGAGTGCTAATATGATTAGGTATATTGATTAAAACGCATTTATACGGACTATAGTAGAACTGTTAGGGGTGAAAACATGACCCTCCTTCGACAGTAGGGTAAATAGGTGCTGTGGCTTGTATTATAGATTATAGGCAGCGTAGAAACTTCGTCATTATCCGTGGACATCAATAAAATTAATTTGCTCTTTGTGTCATAGTTACAATTGGTCATAATTATCTATACAAAGTTGTCCTTAAAACGAGGTTATCACATAAATAAGTAAATATACTAAGTTACATGCGAGTAACTAGATCACCGTTTACATACTCAAGCGAGATATACTACAAATAACACTAAATACATTTTAACTGGTTATAGCATTGCGGTATACAATTTATACATCGATTTGTCAAACATAAAAAAAAAATTGATACCTTTTTTAGAGTTTACCCTATTCCTGTGGGAATGTTGTCTGTCACGGAATTTGCTTAAAGGAAATAGGATTTACATTGTTGTATACTAACATTATCGACAAAAGCGTCTACCATTTTAAATCGCGACCTTTTTAGTCACTTAGTTGCCTTACCTACAAAATTATACAGGACATATTATTATACGGTATTACCACAAAAGATTTAAACAAGTGTTGAACAAATGAGTCTAAAAATGTTCTTTTCAAAACGACGTCTAACCCTCGCCTATTCTAACTCAATAACAAACTCACAAGTAAAATAATTAAGAATACGAGGTTTGAGTAAGACAATGCGAGTGATACACGTCGATTTTGTAAAACGAAATTTTAGAAACTTCTGTTTAACTGAGGTCTTAACTTTTGTGGTAAGACGGTCAAATTCTAAGATGCTAAATCATGCCCCTACGCCCAAATCATCGAACTCATACCCCGCCACTCGTCTCCAAAAATATCAATATTCATAAAAAAAAACATTTATAACTTCATAAGTTCTCCTAAAAATCGGTGCCGAAAGGATACGTCCTCGGACACGAAAAGGTGTCAACTGAACCTAACTAGAGTCGGAGCCGCTGCACGTTTGTCGGAGCTCAGGAGGGGCGAAAAAAAAACATTTATAATTTCATTCGTTCTCCTAAAAATCAGTGTCGAAAGGTGTCAACCGAGCCTAACTAGAGTCGGAGCCGCTGGAGGTCTTGTCGCTCCTCGGGGGCGAGGGCTTGGGCGAGCGCGCCGGCATCTGGTACGACATGTGCATCTGTATCGTGTCCCGCGCCTTGCGCGCGTTCTTGTACGTGAGGGAGTTGGCGCGAGGCTTGCGGCGCGAGAAGTGCCGCTCCACCCACTTCAGCATCGCCAGCACGGAGTCCGTGGAGGAGAGCCGCCTCTCCGCCGAGGTCTTCGTGATGCTGGACGAGGCGATGCGGAAGGTCGCCGCCATGCCTTTCAGCGCCTGTGGACGGATTGTCGCGGTCACAAGGGAAATAAATGCGGTTCCTCGGTTGGGGTATTTACTGTCTTACCACAAAAGATTAGACCCAGGTTCAACAGATGTTTGTAAAATTTCATTTGATAAATTTAACATCTATCGTTTATAGCGTTATTATAGCGTTTTTTGACAAAATTAACGTCTATCCCTCGCGTTTTCTCAGTCAATCCTGACATTCCTAATTAGACATCGATTTGTGGAGAAAATATTTAAACTCATCTGTTCAACTCTGGTTTAAATCTTTTGTGGTAAAGACGGGTAGGATAATCTAGGCAGTTGTTTTCTTAGGGTTCCGTAAATCCGTACCCAAACGGGATTGGTAACATTCCGCTGTCCGTCCGTCTGTCTGTCTGTTCGTCTGTTACCAAAACTGTATCTCATGAACTGTGATAGTTAGACAGTTGAAATTTTCAAAGATGTTGTATAATCTGTTGCCTTAAAACAAACACTATAAAACAATAAAATCTGTCATTATTTAAGGGACTAAACGTGATTTTCGCTCGTTTTCACGGAAGCCTTTGTGCGTGAGTTCAACTCGCACCAGGCCGGTTTTAATAGTTACTTATTACTAAGTATAGCAAACGACAAGACTTGAGCATCTAGTTGGTATAGTGGTTTCTCATTCTGAAGACATCTCTAGAAAAAGCGTTTGTCCAAAAAAACTCTTAATGAAAGAAAATAAAAATGGTCTGTAAAAATAGGTGTTTTTTCAAATACATCGAGTTTTACTCACCAACATAGCGTCTTCATCTGTAACATCGTCACCGGCGTAGATGATTCTAATCCTTTCGCTCCAGTCCAGCCCGAACGCAGTTCTGAGGATGTAGATGGATGCACGACCTGAAAAGCCATCATGTTTTGTTCAGCTGGTTCCATTGGACCGACGACTTACAGCCGAAATTAATATTGTATCTCCTATCCAAGATTGAAATCGATCTTGGATTGCTACCTATCGTTCGAACGATTTCCAATTTTTCCAATTTCAGATTTCCTATCTGCGTGCCTTTATAAACCAATCCACGGATCGGTCATTGGCACGGTTGACCCTAAAAATGGATTGTGATATCAATCCCAGATAGCAAAATTTCGATTGGATTGAACATCTATCTACACTAATATTATAAAGAGGAAAACTTTGTTTGTTTGGTTGCATTGAATAAGCTCCGAAACTACTGAACCGATTTGAAACATTCTTTCACTGTTGGGAAGCTACACTATGCCCGGGTGACATAGGCTACTTTTTACCCCGTAAATATTTAACGGTTCCCGCGGCGTAGTAGCTAACGCGGGTGAAACCGCGTGGCGCTTCTGGTAACTTATACTCGTAAACATATCTGTTCCTACATAAATCAATGTAACTACATGAAGATACGATCACATTATGCCGTGCCGCAGCGGGACACCATTCACCTTCCGCGCAGTTCGCTTTCATACATTTTATATGGACTAACGCACAGTGCCGGGATCAGATAAGCAGTAAAGAAAAAAACCACATGATTGTATTCTAATAAGACTGCACACAACAATCAACAATGTCAACCAACACATTAGAGGCAGGACAAGATATATAAAAAAAAGGGAATACCTACTCATTAAAATAGTGTATACGCGGATAGCTGGCGTGTACAGTAATGTCACAAAAGTCAGTAATGTCAGACGCTACTCACCCTTGTCCCACTGGACCGGCGGGCGCGCCTCGAGCGCGCAGTGCGCCGGCGCGGGCGTGAACCCCGCCGCCGTGATCAGCTTCCGCGCCTGCTCCGCCAGCGCCGCGCGCTTCGCGATCGGCGTCTCGCGGAAGTGGAAGGTCAGGAGGGCGCCCTTGTTCTCCACCCAGGCGCCGTCCTTGCACACCTACGGAGCGAACGTCCGATCAGACACCGGCCGGATGGACCACTCCTTCATCCTGTACTTTAGTAGACCGACAACCTGGTGCTCAGTAGGTATTGATGTGGGTGAAGGTAGTAAAGAGGTGGCTCTCAAGGATTTCTGCCTAAAGCTTCCTGGAGCTGGAAAGGTATACCTACATGCACCAAGAAAGATGAAAACCAGGTGAATGTGGATAGATGTAGTATCTGCCTACCCCAACGGGGAAAAGGCGTGGCTGTATGTTTTATATGTGTATATTATGTACTTTGGGAATTCCTCGGTGAGGCAATCGGTAAGCTTAAAAAACTAGGATAGGTACCTACCGCTACCGTCCATTAATCACGTCAGGCTTGAAAGGGGGGGGGGGGGGGGGAGGATTTAGCAAAATCACGAAATATTAAAAGGGGGGGGGGGGGTCTTAGTAAGAGATCACGTGTATTTATTTATGCCAGTGACAAACAGCCTGCAACCTTTCTGTCTAGACACACATTTTTAACATTCTTTGCAGGTAATAAAAACTACACGTGATTTGGTGTTGTCTGTAACATCGCCACGTATCAGCAAAGGGGGAGGGGGTGGGGGCAGGTGCAGTCTTCCCATGGCTAATTCCAGTAACATCCATTGTGCACACTACATACCTGCTCCTGCAATGCCTTGAGCAGTTCCACGACCTTGCCCTGACACTCCATGGGCATCGGGTGCACGAACTTGGAGCCGTCGGGGTGCAGGATCTCCAGCCCGTGGTTCCCGGCGTACGTGATGCCTTCGATGCCCACCTGGAGACGAAACTCGTCGCTCAGTCGAAGGTCATAAGGTCACTTATGCTAACATGTACAATTTCAGAAAAAATGACAGCCCCGTAGAGTTTCTTGGTGCTGTCTTCTCAAACGGACGTATTCCGAAGCACTGGTACAGTCAACGGAGTTTGCTTTTCCTGTCCGAGATTAAATCCTGGATCAGTGCTTGAAAGGGAAACATCCTTTTTCAAGCTCAAACCATGATCAATTAATTATATTTCGTTATCTTTTAAGGTTCTATTAATTTGTTAATTAAATTGACAAAATCCTGGGCCGAACGAGGTCTTTGTCAAATGGAATACCTATCTTATCTTGTATACGGTTGCCATTTGCTGGTTTTTGAATCGATCCATAGACTAGTATGCTTATCGATGGATACCACACGCTTGTGATATCGCAAGCGTGGTTATTTGCGATGTTCAGTTATTTTTAGGGCTTACCTAACAATCGTAATTTCGTTTTGTTGTCTGCTATTTACTAGGTACCTATAGGTACCTACTCGTCAAATGTTGACTCCTATTAAACTGTAGAATGCAAATAAGGTCGCATCGCAGTTCCATTCGTGTCGTTTGATTAAGGTTATCGAAGAGCTGACCCTATATCGTTTTGGAGTGAACTCGTTTAAATTTGCAATCCATATTTATCACACAGACCATCTAAGTACCTAGGTACCTACCAAATTTTATAAGTCAGAATGATCCTTTTAAGGGAACGTTAATTATTACACAAGGTATCACAATCTCGACTTCTTGGCCATTTTACCTTATGCTTACGTAACGAAATTGCGCATTTTTATTTTTTAGTCTGAATCAACCGTTGGCCCCGCTGCTGTGTTAAAATAAGTTGCTTAATTATTAATAATATTTCGAAATATGTTTTGTATTCTTATTTAATTACATCATAAAGTAGTAAAGGTCACTATTACGGGCTGATGATCCAAAATCCGATACTGACTTTATCTCTTCTTGGAGGCGAGGGAAAGATTTACGAGTTCAGTCATTGTTAGAAATGGCGTGCAAATAGAACTAGATAAACATTGCAAACCAATCATTAATACCAATTTGTGACAAAATAACCAATTTATACCAATTTGGATAACCATGCTCTTTCAGAGAGATTAGACGCCGTAATGTTGATGATACTGAACTGGGTTGATGAAACTAATGTTCAGTTACGTTGGTACATTCTTGTATATATAACTATTTATCCTATAGTACTTAACTACTAAGATGTTATTCGCAACAATATCTAAATTTACGCACAAACTTATCGGAGTTATATACCTAATCCGTGTAAACATAATACAATCAGATGTTTTAGAATGTAGTCGTTGCTACGTATGCAAACAATTCTTACGTAATGTTGACCGAATACTGTACCAGCAAGTATACACCCAACCGGGTTAACATTATCAAGGATGTGAGGTACCGCAGTACATGAAACAGTATAAATATTTTTGTTTAAAACTAATGATAAAATCAGTCAAAGTTCAGGAGATAGGAGGCAACCATGTTATTGCGAAGCTAGATGTAATTATTAGCGATTTTTTCTTAGTTTTCGACGCGTAGATGATTTTTCTATCAGGTTATAGTTGTCTATTTGATTAAACAGTAACTTTTGTAATCAGTCTCATTTATAAATTTTCTAACTCAATGTATTTTTTATACATGAACCGTTCTGATTACCTATAGAGATGTGCAGCAACCGCCATGGCCAAAGGATGGCGACTGAACTTACCTGTTATTTTAATAATAATTTTCAAGGTTTTACGGTCTTATTTTGTTAACCTTATTTCCATTATCTCGACACCTAGTGATTTCAAAAAATTGATGTCGTCTGGTCTAACTAAAATGTTGTGGTAGAGTTGATCTAGCTGTGACGTATACCTAATACCTATGTGTTTTTGTTTTTTTTTTGTTTTATCTAATAATTTTGTTTCAAAACAACTTTCGTTACATTCAGTCTTATCAATAAAAGCAGTCATTTAACTTTATTTTTTTCAAGTCACAAGTGCGTGATAAACTTTAGCGACGTCAGTGGCTATCGGTGATTCGCCGAGTGTCCACTGGTCACAGCCAGAGACACGTGTTTCGTGCTGTGAGGTCTTTTCCTACAGATAACCTCGCCGGCTGTCGATTAATCTATTTACTTTCGTCACGAGGTTATGCAATTTCTGGCCGGTTTCGAGCGTGATCTAGGATCGATCTTGTTTGTTAATTGTTATTTTTTTTTTTTTTATTCTTGTGTTATTTTTCCGTTGCTTTTGTGTGGAAAGTAATCGAACTTTATCGGTTGTTTATTATTTAGTTGGAAACGTTTATTTCCACTAATAGTTTTGATTATTTGCGTGTCAATTTTTACTGGTATATTTTGATAATGTTTGGTTTTGTTAGCGTTACCTACGTAGAATTCCATTAGAACTAACCAGCCATATTGCATCGCTAATTTATGTGCCTAGACTCTATGTTATCCCCGCTACTGCCAGGGCGCGGTGCAAGACAGAAGCCACTTCGAGTGAATATTTCAGCTAATCAGCGAACCCTGTCTTCTGTAACGGGCGTAATCCGAAACGCTGGTAGAATCAACGGTGTTTCCTTTTCCTGTTCGGGATTCAATGCTGGACCAGTGCTTGCAAGGAAAACATCCTTTTTCAAACTCAACTCATAACCAATTAATTCTATATTCTTTTCTTTTATGGTTATATTAATTCGTTAATTAGATTGAAGCGTTTGACTTGTTAAAGTGCGTATTTATTGCCTATTTACAATAAATGATTTGACTTTGACTTGGACAATGAAGTGTTTGACTTGTAAAAGTGCGTATTTATTGCCTATTTACAATAAATGATTAGACTCGGACAAGAGTGTCCAGTGGCCAGTCCAGGGTCTCGGGTACACTCACCATCTGGCGGACGTTGTCGACGTTGCGGCCGGATATGATGGCGATGTACACGTCGGACATGTTGGACAGCCGCTGCAGCGTGTGCTTGGTCTCCAGCGGCAGCGTGGCCAGGTCGGGGTGCGGCGCGATGGGGGCCAGGGTCCCGTCGTAGTCCAGCAGCAGCGCCAGCTTCTGCGTGTACCCAATGTATCTGGAATATACGGGGGCATTACAAATAAGCTGATCCAAGCAACAGCGAACAGACCAGGGCGTATTACAAGCTTATTTAAAACCAGGCCAATTCCAGGCAATTAATTTTACGGCCATATACTGAATTGTTCTTATTCGTATTATGATCTATATTATGTCAAATTAAAAGTTCTATAATGCGAAATTATATTTATATTCTATATTAGGTCAGAAGTAGGTTTGACTGTCACTGTTGTTACTGCTGGCATTAGGAGGTCATAATACGAAATCGCCAGGCAGTTCAGTTTACGGCGTAAACTGACTAAGATTAAGGTTAAGATTAAGATTAAGGGATTAAGAGTTCATAATACGGCCCCTTCGCCTCCAGTTTGCTATGAAGGTTGAGAACTTGAGCCCATTGACTGACGCGTGCGCTTATGGATTTCGATCTACAGAGTGAGCTGTTTGATGCGCAGATGACAGCTGCATGGACTCCCGATTATCACTGCCCACGACGGGCTGTCGTACCATTCTATCGCCCATCATCAGTTCTTCTCCAATAGGGCATTGAGCCCGATCCAGTCTCTGAATCTCATCTGGCATCTGTCTTTTGCAGTCAAGTATAGTGT
This sequence comes from Hylaea fasciaria, assembly GCA_905147375.1. Taxonomy (NCBI): domain Eukaryota; kingdom Metazoa; phylum Arthropoda; class Insecta; order Lepidoptera; family Geometridae; genus Hylaea; species Hylaea fasciaria. The sequence continues at coordinate 9,262,197 of LR990201.1, forward strand.
CCCTTAATGTGTGCGGTCATCATTCTACCATGTAGGAAGGCGGTGATATCGCTCGCAATGAAATATTATGCTAAATCTAAACAAACATTTCAACATTCAACCTGCATGATAGTTTAGTTTGCCGAGGATTTAGATTATCACTTTATGAGGCAAACAAATATTGATTGTCCTTGTTATGATCACACATTTATTTTGGTCTTGCAATTTTAAAAATTAATATCTATCTATAGTATGGAGTTAAATTATAAAATCCTAAGCAGTGAGCAGGCTTATGCGCACCTTCGAAAGGCCTCTCAAAAATCTTCGGAATACAATTGGAAAAACCGTCAAGAAAATGAAATTTTCAGTTCTTCAACTTACTTGGAAAGGTACTCATCAAAGTCATCAATGGTCAGGGGCTGCATGGAGGTTGCTCCAATGTCATCGGCCTCCTCTTCCAGAGAGTCCATGGCCTTGAGGAACGCCTTCATCCAGCTGTCGACGTCATTGAGCTGTTCTCTCCGCCGCAGGTGGTTCATACGCACTGTCCTCTCGTCTTCCGGCATTATTAGGGCTCTGGAAACAAGGGGTGCCAAGTTGCATTCATTGGAAGTCAAAGAAAAATTACGTTAAAAAAAGTTACAGACCCAAGATTGAGTATTTCAGTAATAGTTACCTATGAAGGTAAACAATGCATTGGCAGAAAGTAGACGTTTTTGTTACCAGACAATTTATACAGGGTGTATCGGCAAGGTGTAGTAATATTGAAATGTGGGTATGTGTACCTGGTGATGAATCATTTGCCAGGGTACTAAAACCTGAAATCGATAATCGATTTTTTCACTCAAATTGACAAAATAACTAAATATTACAACCCTAACATGATACGGATGACGTCACGTTACGCGGGTCACTGGCACTGAATTATTTCTGCCGCAAAGTGCGCCGCGGTCTTTGAATTTGCCGACAATATTTTAGGGTTCAGTATTGTAACAAAGTTGAAAGCCTCTAAAATTCATTTCAGATACTTACCGCCTTAGAATATAATTTTGGTAGGTACATTACACGGAGCAGATATCACTCAGCCGCCAAGAAATACTTTTGTCAGGTTGCATCTGTCCGGGTTGGTACAAATTGGTAAAAAACATTACTTAAAAAACAAACGGAACCCTTAGTACTTTTACGAGTTTTGTATTGACGGATTTGACGGCGGGCCTAGTTTTGTTTGAGTAATGCCGCCGGCTAGAGGTGTAAAAGTAACGAAATAAAGCGTACAGTAGTACCCAAGTTATATGGCGCGTCGTGAATCTTCGTTCGCGCAGAAAAGAAAGTATTGTCCGAAGATTAAGGAAAGAATGCTTAAAACTTACAATCAACCTAAGATCACTATTATAAGGTTCATAATACACTGCAGCTGTTAGTTCCATCTCACTCATGCCACGCGGCGATCGCTAAGATGGCGACCAATAGCGGTCAATAGCATTTCCCGCGCTTTGAAAATTCATCTTCTGCGCAGGTAGAACTGCGATGTGCAACAGCTGCAGTGTATTATGAACCTTATAATAGTGATCTTAGGTTGATTGTAAGTTGTAAGCATTCTTTCGTTAATCTTCGGACCATACTTTCTTTTCTGTGCGAACGAAGATTCATGACGCGCCATATAAGTTGGGTACTACTGTACATGTTTGTCTATGCCTCAAGTTCACTGACATTGCCCAGCTGATAACTAGGGTTGAACGATGGTTAGTTTTGCAGTAAACTTTGACGTGTATTAATTCATTACCGTAACTACTTACAGATTTATAGTACCTCCAGACTACTTCGAAATATGTATGTGTATGCGTAGTTTCAGTATTACTACACCTTGCTGTTACACCTTGTATAGACTTAAACTGTTTGCATAATAAAATCAAACAAAGAAACATAGAAAACACTAGAAAAATAATACTTTACTTCTATTCTTTACCTGTGTATGACTTCAGCTGCATCATCCAGCTCGTAAGGATTACAGATGAGGGCCTCGTGCATCATCTCCCCCGCTCCAGCGAAAGGCGACAATATTAACACTCCTGGGGGCTTGTTGATCTGACAAGCCACAAACTCCTTGGCCACCAGGTTCATCCCATCTCTGAGAGGAGTCACCAAAGCGACTGCAGCGTCGCGGTAGAACGCTGCCAGCTCGTCTTGCCCAACACAACCATAAATGTATCTGAAGATGTAAGGAGTTGGTCAAATTTTTATTTAAATCTTATGGAACCTAGTGTAGTGATATTTTTAGGATAAAATATTACCCTACCTTATTGGTGACCAGTTTGGCGTCGTAAATCTCCCATTAATTCTGCCGACCAATTGATCCATCTCTTCCTTCAGCTCCTGATACTCTTTCACATCTGTTCTCGACGGCACTGCGATCTGTAGCAACATAACCTTCTCGATATGTTCTGGATACTTCAACAACAACCTTTCAAAAGCTTTCAGTCTATTCACTAGTCCTTTGGTATAGTCCAGTCTATCGACTCCTAGAATCACTTGTTGGTTCGTAGAGAGCACTGCTTTTGCGTTCTGTGCCAATTGCACAAACCGGTCGAATGGCACACCTATAGGCAGAGGTCGAACGCAGATTGTGCGGCCGCCCAGCTCGACTAGAAGATTCTTCCTATCCACACGGCAGCCGAGGTTTCTTTGGCAGCAGTCAATAAAGTTCAAGCAGTAGTCAGTTATGTGGAAGCCGACCATATCGCAACCTGCAAGAAGGAACCAAGTTATTGTCCAGAAATGTTCTACGAAGGCAATTCAATTGTTCGGTGGCAAAGAACTTACCAAGAATACCCTGCAGCACTTCGTCTGACCACGGGAACAGCCTAAAGATATCCCATGGCGGGAAAGGAATGTGAAGGAAGAACGCCAATTTACATTTGATGTCATCTTCTTCGGCTCGCTGTAGACGAAGTGTTTCATTAGTCCCGATAGCATTAACTGCTTTAAGGCAGGTTTGGGATGAGACGAACCTGTCTGATCCAGTTAGCTGCCAACATGAGATGGTAATCATGAACCCAGACGATGGGCGGAGAGCTTCCATTCTTTTCCTTTTGGTGCTTCAGAAGTTTGAGCGCATGGATGGTCTTCTCGGCGAATTCCTCGTTGATCTTGATGTACGCTCTCCAGTGGTCGGCAATGAAGGTAGCTCGGTCAGGCATGGAATGGAACAGAGGCCAGAAGGTGCCGTTGCAGCATCCATTGTAGTAGCTGTCGAAGAGTTTGGGCTCGGCATGGATGGCCACGATCTGCAATGGGAGATGTTTAGTTATACCTAACACGGTTTAGGAGAGTGGTCTGATCTGGGCAATGATAACGTCACGTAACCTTCCTACAGTATAAATCATTTGTTTGTAAAGCACTGACATTGAATGTTTATTAGCTTGGTCAATGGGAATCAGTGACAATAAGAATTCACTTGTACGTTTCCATTATAAATAGCTAGTAGGTATACATATTATTCAAAAGAAGTTATTCAACACTATCGGGCTTGTAAATATATTTAAAACAATAAAACTAGAGCTTAGTTAGGAGTTAAATCAATATTTTAATTGCACGATATTATCTGATTAACATTTTATCAGATGTACTAGCATACTATAAAACTATACTTCGACAGGAAAAATACGGGTTTGCGTCATTTTCTTACTTTTCCGTTTGATATACTACAACATAGGTAGGTACTAGGTACTGAGGAACCTACAGGTAAAAGTGGTAGGTTGTTAGGACCTACTTAGGGAGGTGTTGCGAACTTCAAAATAAGAGTTAGAAAATTACTGCCCACGTCATGCCAACGTTAACAATGATAATGATGCGACTACGTATGTTTATAACGAACGTATTGTGATATGGATCTCACATGCCACCTATACGTACATAATCGTGGCAATTAGATGCCAGGTTCTAATGGAAAAGGACAAACACGACTTGTTTCTACAACAATGTACTTATTGCGTATAGGCGCGCTCGGATTAATCGATGGGTATAAGTATTGATTTTGTCGCAAGCTGATCCAAAGATAGAAACAAAGAGGTAAACTCGCCTCTGTGGCGTGGGTTTGCATTGGACCCGACGCTATTTGTCCATAACCCAGCCAGCAGCCACGTATGTCACGCATGAATCCTGAAGGTCGCCATTATTTCACAGCAATTTGTGTACGGACGTTTACGACGTTATATCGGAGTTTATCGACAGGCAAGACTGGGAGCTACTTCAGACACGATATTTCGTCGAGCTAGTTTTTAAGAATTCAGACGCAATAATTACTTACTAAATTAAATATTTAGCTCAGATATAATTTAGTAATTTTGTTATAAATAGAATTAAACTGTGTATTTGTAATACTGAAAGTTTCTACAACCGGATTTGTTTTTTTTTTGAACTGGTAGAACTGTAACTCTACCTTACATTATTCAGCACTATAATAATAATCACCGAAATTGGTCTTCTTAGCTTCTATTTTCAATAATCTTATCTATAAGTATAAAGTGTATGATTGTCTATCTGTCGCATGTAATAGTTAGTTAGGTTGTAGTAATTTATTTATCTAAAGTCTTAGTTCAGATCAACATTTCTGTCCCAATGGTTTGATGTGCGAGATTTTTGGCACTACTACGAGGCAGTGTTGATCAAACTAGAAAAACGAAGGTATCAACGTGGTCCTACCTTATTGGAAAGCAGTCCCGCGGTGGGGGTCTTGTCATTGGGGTCCGACTCGGGGATCTTCTCGTTGGGATCTTCCAGGTGGATGCCCGGCCAGCCGACCCAGATGCCACCTCCGCGGATGACCACCGGCGCTACTGCTGTCACTAACCCGCCGGCACTGCGAATGGAACAAACAATAGACATAAATAATAGACTACTAGCCATTGCCAAAAAGTATCCTATGTACTTCTCCAAGCTCCAATCTATCTTTATACTTACCAAACTTCATCAAAATCGATTCAAGCGTTAAATTTGTGAAAAGGTAAAAACAAATAGTTACTTTCGCATTTATAATATTAGTAAGTAGGTATATATTTAGCTAAATGTAACATATCATATTTCTATTTTACTAAATTTTTACTAAAAAATATTGTTAAGATAGGTGAAAAGATCGGAATTAACCATTAGGTGGGATATCAAAAAGTTCCTACTCTCCGGGTCGATATATTAGTAGCATTTAGCCGATGACAGATTCGTGTATCTGTTGACTGCATACATAGTGGGTTAGTTAGCACAAGTGCCGATCGCATGAACTCGTTTGATCGCATCGCATCGTAAATCGTATGCGCCCTGTATCGGCGACATTGACTACAATAAAAACTCAGACATAAACATCGTAGGTAAATGACCGGAAAGCCTTGAATCTCGGTAGCTATCCGCATAATTATTAACTCGTGTTATGTATTATTACTTCAAATTATGTTATTAGGTAGGTATATACCTAAGTTTTATTTATCATTACGTACGTTACTGTTATCGGTTTTATTTTTAGGAAATACTTATTATATACTTATTAATGTATAAACGCTATCCGTTATACCGCCTATACCAGACGCGACGGAAAACGTATTTCTTCGATCGTTAATTAATGCTGTACCGTAATCGTGATCGTATAAGTCCTATTAACATTACGAAGGTTTATGTGTGTGTTAGTATGTAAGTAGATATCATACAACTCAGCGCTGAATTAGCTGAACGAAATAATGCTGAAATTCGGCATGTAGATACTTACTTAGCTACTTTTATAGGTTCTGGAATAACGCATGGGATATAATTTTTACGTGTCATAAATGTCATGATAATTCATAAGTAAGTAAGTAAATATTACTTTGTATATTCCATTTTGTTTAGTAGCAAATAAATCGTGATGTAGTTATACCTAACTAAGCCGTACCGTCGTCTTCTAGAATAACAACTCTACTAAACGAAAATATAGGATCATAAATAATTATAAGTATATCAATTAGATATTATGCCGAATAGCCTTTCAAAGGTAACTGAATGGCGTATACATTGTGAAAGCATAACACTATCTGGGTCAATTCATAAACACAATATATCAATACGAAAGTGTGTGTCTTTGTTTAACACTGTGACAGCCTGAACGGATTTTTCCTGAAATAACTTACATAATTACCAAGCGAGCACAGCCGTGGGGCGCGAATCGCGATGCAGCTAGCTATAAATGCTGGGTAGCACTTAATATTCTAACATAAGTAAATACGTTTTATCTTCACAACAGAGTAATAATGCATATCTTTAATTCATGATTACACAGTACCTAGCTACATGATTGCTTTCGTTTAACGCGTTTCATATTCCATGTTGTTTCTTGACATAGGATAATACTTATATATTATAAATTTCATTTTTTTTTTCTGCTATTGAGATCGGAGACAAATTTAAAAGCAAAGATTATACTAACACGACTATGTTTTATATAATAAGTCGATTTGTTTTCTAAATATATAGGCATTTTTTCAATACCTATGCGGAATGTAAAGCGCATATGATTCACTTTCCAATAAAAAAACTAACTTAATGTCCTACTATGAAACAGTAATAAAGTTGGTCGTAGAGCGCATTCTAATAAAAAAAGTATTTCATGTAAACATCAAAGTATTACGCATTATCGGAATTGTTTTTACGTAACACAGTACCTTGAACGTTGACGGTCACAAATATATTTGTAAATCCTATGTTGACAAAGTACCTACCCATTTCTAAAACTACTCGTAGTATACTTACTTACATATTAACATAAACCTGTACCTAAGCACTGCTTATTTTAGTTGGATACAAATATGTAGGACTCAAACACACATACACTACTCTGATGTTCTAAATATACCTACTAGTAAAATGAATTATTCAAACAAGCTAAATATAACCAAAACAAATATAAGATGCCGCTACAAACTAATCCTACTATAATATTCGTACAGATTTGAAAGTTTGTTACGTTTGGATGACTTGTTGGTCAAACGCATTTTGATGAAATTTGGGTCCTGAACTAACACACGTCAATAAGACTGACATTCAAAATTATCTATGTTATATTTATTGTGGTAACTATTATCATAACATTACAATATTTGCAAAAGGAGCTGATAAAAAACTGTTTTGATCGTCACTGTAACTCCGAATACATAATTATTTGGGTCGATCGCTACGGTGTTTTTGATTATACGACCGATTACAAACGCCACTTGCTACGACTTTTTTTTGTCTGCTTTGTGGAGAACTAGTTTGGTTTTGCACTCGATCGGGTTATTGTAATGACGAACGGACGCTCTCAGAACGGCTGCTGTTTATTTATTTTTGTTATGCCGCCAAGTTGTCCCGTGGAATCGTATCAAGACTGCTATGTGGGTACCTACCTACTAGTATATATAAATGTAATAACTTTTAAAACAAATAACATCATGACAGTCATATCTTTATACATACCATTTAAAAGTCTTGAAGAAATACACAGAGAAAAGGATAGCTTGCCTAAAAAACTGGACACGCACAATTATAATCTACGGAATAAAGAGAAACTATATATCAACCAAAGACAAGACTAGATAAAGTACGAAAGCAAGGTACCTATATACACTAAAATATTAATGTACAACAAACTTCCTATTAACATAACAAGACTTTATTTGACCGATTTTAAACGTAAAATTAAACATTTCTTTGAATGTACCCCACTGTACTCGCTTAACGAGTTTATGGAAATGCGTCTGACAGAATCATCATTCGTATATGAGGATTGACAATACAAATTGAAATAGCTACGTTTATAATTACTTATATAATATAGAAACCTAAGATTTACTTACTAGTCCCTCAAATTTTAATTTTAATTGGACATTCTTTAGTCTATAATACTTATGTTAAAGGTAAACTCACAGTTTTGGATGTTTGTGATATGATTGTTATTATGTACCGACTTACCTTGTGTAACGGACTGAGCTATATGGCCAATAAAATATTCTATTCTATTCTATTCTAAACATAAAATATATTATGCGGACATGATTTTGTAAAATACCTGCCTACGTACCTTTTCGTTACAACAAGCTGACCAAAATGTGCCCAAACACTATTAATGTACCTAGCTACATTATGTCTGTATCGTCAGTCAGATCATTTCAACACAATTGAACAAGGGACAGTGCCATGAGGCCCAACAACAACCAACATCCATCCATTCTATGAAAAGCTTGTTAAAATTATTATTACTTACCTATTAGGTTGGTAGGTACTTATAACAGCAACGGTACCGAAATAATTATTATTCTCGAAAACCCATCTACTAATTATAGTTTACATAATCAATATTTATTATTTACGAAAACGTTTTCAGAAACATGCGCAGGTAAGTTCACGAACAATGTGGAATCTTCCGGAATGAAAAAAATCAATTCCTTCTTATCAACTACACAGGAATACCTGCTATGTACACTCTTGGTTTTTGTATTTTGGGAATCAATAAAATGTGTAAACCATGGTTGTTTTTCTCACGCTACCTCACTAGCACTGTTAGCACGATGTAAGCACGATCGTCCCTTATTAATAAACATAAAAAATAAATATCAGTATGTGTACCTACCTAGCTTTACGCTCCAACTCTCCGGTTTTGTCATTCCTCTTCAGGATGAAGGGTAATCGGTTGGAAACAACGATCATGCTTCCTTTGCTGTTACACCCGGCACGACTGGCACTGTTCTTCGTTCCACTCATGTTTCGGGCTTCTTCGCGAACGTTCCAAATCACGGCCAATCACAACGCTGCCAGCTCGCATGCGCAAATGAAAACGGAGGGAAAAATTTAAAAAGTTTTTACACTGCTGCATGTATCATTGCAAGTTGCGATGTTCCGTTGGTCCGCTGATGTAGGTATTGTGTGCTGAATACACACGAACGGCGGAGATCGAATGCGCACTGCTTCTTTTGTGTGCGCCGGGTCGCCTTTATAGACTATGAGCGTCGCGCAGAAGGGCGAGTGCTTTCGAGTTACGTCTGATCTGTCGCGTCGAGGTCCGGAGACGTTACAAGGAGGTTATCAGCGCGACCCCTGGCTCGTCGCCGCTCGGCCAACGCGAACGGGGTCCGCGAAAATTCGGTGTGCGTGCTCGATCTCTACTGTACATTAGACTGTGTATAAACTCTGAAATTGATAGCGGTGTCTCAAACAATTACATTTTTCCTTAATCATTGAGTATTTGCAGACCAGCCGTATTGACGCCTGATTTGCTTCTCGACTGTAACGTTACGTTTGTAAATAACATCTGCTATCCTTATCAGGTGCTTATGGTGCTGTCCTTGTACACACCCGCCAAGGCCGTATTTCATACATCTCAAACAAATCGCTAGAAAGCTCTCTACTCCCCTCAGTAATTTCATTTTAATACACGTTTTTACGTTTAGTATTTTTCTGCTTGACATCTTCCGCGTTCTACTTACAGAAGCTTTCCAAAAAGTTTTTTTGAACAATTGATACTTAAAAAAACAGAACTAAAAAAACGGCCAGAAATACTTGGATATTATATTACCTACCTGGGATGTTTTATCAGGTTCTAGACTTGATATAAACTGCATGAATTTTCCAAAAAGCTCAGTGAAAAGACATAAGACCATGAAGTAACAAGTAACTACGTACATGCCTAGTAACAAAAATAGGTGTCGAATTAAGTTTCCTGCTTAGAGTGCTTCCCCAAAGTTATTTGAAGAATTTGCCACACGAGTTTACTTAATCAACTAAACAAAGATGTTTGCTGTATTTGGCCTAATTGCCCTATCAATCGAGAACTGTCCAGCGGCATTCATTGGCATTGTAATGAGTCTCTGTTGGCTTTGTGACACGGGTATCTCACTCAGAATAAGGACTAACGCTTAGTTATTACATACAGCACCACGTAACCTACGTCCTTACGAATTGGTTGTTTTGTTGTAACACTTGTATTGTGGTCGTAAAAAGCCATTTTTATCAGAAAGTTATTATTGAGATTGTTATCCCTCATCCCTAACTACATTCCATCATTAAGTGACGTCAAGTTCGTTGCTTAATAATGCTGTTTTTTCACATATTAAAATCTAGTTTTAAACATTCGTGAGGACGAATCTTGTAATTTGGAGCGTATTTCGCTATAAGTAGTTGGAAAATATGACTCTGTTAATTGTAAACATACAAATCCTAGACGAGATCATCGGTTCAATACACACACAAATTATGAACATTGTTTATTGTTTATACCACGTTATTCTTGCGATGTCTCACGACCTAAACGTTCTGTTTGATTAGTGTTATTATACTAACAAGTTATAATGAAATGCTGCTAATGATGAAGATAGTGCTGCAAAGATATTATTGCATCAGTATCGCGTAGAGCACCTTAGTCATACGTACTGCGGCATCCGTGATAGCACGGGAATAGTTTTCCCGCATTTCCACGACGCGGGAAGCGCGGTGCGCGGCGCGAGGGCCGTACGTGACGCCCGCATGGGCGCCGCGTGTTACGCACGCGCAGCACACGTGCGCCGGGGAATGAATGAACGAACAGCCGGTGTTTAGATACGGATTGGTTAACAGCAGTTACAGATAAGTTCACGCTGATGTGTTATCGTTCTGGGGAAGCTGGTTGGTGTGCATTTGCTTATTTGTAGCTGTGGAAAGCAAAACGAGACGTTAGAATTTGCTATGGTTTTCTAAAATCTGGCAGACCTCCACACCACTATACATTACCACAATCAATTATGATTTCACCATTATCAAAATTAGTGTAATTCTAAAGACGCAAACTAAACTTGTCGCCACTAAAGCTTTGTTAATTTTCAGATTATGTATCTATAAGTATACTTAAATGGAACTTTTGCGAATAATTGTGTATGAGTCAAACGGGCCACGGATCACGTTACCGTGGACATTAAGCAAAATGATAATTTAATATTCACATGTGCGCGAAAATACCCGTTTTGTCGTGTAAACAAAACCATGTATATTTATTATGATTTTCGCTAAACGAAGGTATATTTTTAGGAAGTTTATAAGTAGTTTATATAAGTTTAAACGACCTACGCCAACGTATTATGTGTGCTGACAAAAACCTAGTAGAACCAATTTAGACTCGAATAGTCGGTACTTACCTATCTAAAATCATGCTCATCAAAGTATCGCCATGATTCATTAAATACATTTTAACCTAGGCCCGTGAAAAAGTTTTTTACGTACTACCTAGTATAAAACACAGGTTGAACACGTGCCTCTGTTTTTATGAATACCCATGTTTTTACCAACTTCGCTATGAGGTGCCTACATCAATTGAATAATATTTAAATGGTAACTATTTGAACAGCAGGTGATGTGTTATGATGTAAATGTAACGTAAGTAAAGTGTAGAAGTCTATAAAGTTCAACGGGTCTAGACAAGTGGCAAACGTTTCTAACCAAATCGAAACGAATAGACTGAAAATGTATGGGCTGACATAAGCACATGAAACGTCACGAAGCGAACGAAATATTCGTAGACAAGTGCTATTATTATTCTAATCGAATCTAATGAACGCTCCCTGTCGTTCGACATAATCCTGATCGCTAGATACAGGAATTTAGTGCCTTTCGCATAAATGCACCAATCGTCAAGAGGATACCGGCACTTAACAAAATTATGGCTGCCGCCGCGATGGCTAACTGCTCCCAGGTGTTGCTGACCGACCTGACACTGGCCTAGTTGCTAGCTCAACTCCTGTCGTTTATTTAGCGATAATTCTCATTGTACTGGCGATTATAATAATCGCCAATATAATGAGAATTATCAATCGCCAGTATATCGACGCTTGAAAGGCGAAATAATTGGTGTTAGATATTTTAATTGTTGACGTTTTGACTAGAGTATTAGGACCCGACTATAAACTATTAAAGTAATACCAAATATCAAAATCATGATCATCATCAGCCTGAAGAAGTCCACTGCTGAACATAAGGCCTCCCCTTAGATCGCCACACCGAACGACAATTTGCCACTTGCATCAACCGGTTGCCTGCGACTCTTGATGTCGTCGGCCCATCTAGTGGGTCACCTACCCACAACAAAATACAACAAAAAATCGTTATAATCAAGGTTGCAGTTGGTTCATTTATCTCAGATAGATCAAAGCATAATAACTAAGCATAGCTGTACTTAGATTATGCTGTACCTACTTAGATAAGATTATGCAATATCAACACAGACTTGAATCATTTGAATAAGTACAACTAGATAATTAAATTTTCATGTTTAAAAACCGTATAGAGAATGTTTGTTAATTTAAACTAAAGTAAATTATATTGAAGAATTATCGAGAACTTTTATACGAATCGGCAGATCTTTGATGCGAGTTGCCAACCTACACGGAGTTGTTTATAATTTAATTTTATGATAAGTATACGGAAACATTTACCTAATACAATAATGTAGTACAATAATAACATAATGTAGGTATAATAATGTGTAGTATGTAATTTACCTAATACATACTCGTAGTTTTGTTTTCATAGCAAGTAACTAGTCAGCGTCAAATAAATCTACACTTTATAATAGAAAAAATTCTCATTAGTTTTGTATGAAATATTGCGTAATTCACTTTTTTTTCTTAAATTTATTTTTCTGAACTTTATCTTTGTTAGAGTTTTAATAACGTAGAGAAGCACTGCACAGCTTATTTTGAATATTTTTTTGTATATCTCCAGATTAGTAGATAATACGTTTAGCTTACTTCAGTAGCGACAATGATAAATTACTGTAATTTTGTACATAATGCCACCCGCATTGTTTTTACAAGAAAAACCTATAATATACTAGCTGACCCGACAGACGTTGTCCTGTCCTTAAAGTCAAGAAATTGTAATTTGCCCTGTCAAGAAGGTAAAATTAGAAAATCAATATGGCCGTTCAGTTTTTTGTAATTTTCTAATAATTTGCAATAAAATAATATTGCGACTATAAATTGAGATGTAAGCTATCCTATCCTTTAAGTTAGACCAAACTGCACACGGTATGCAAATTTGATTTAAATCGGTTCTGTAGTTTAGGAGTCCATCGTGGACAAACAATGTGACACGTAATTTATATATATTAAGAAGATTGTTGATAGTTTCATGCAAATATAACTAATTGTAAGTAGGTGGAGGCTATTGACTTATGTAGTAGATCTAGAGTGTTTCACCATGAGACATCAGAGTAATGTCTAGTCATTTTCATTTCCCAATCATTCTTTGATATTTCAAAATCTAGTGAAACATGTATCGCTGAAACATGTTTTGATAGGGTGATGCGAATCTTGCGATCATCCCAGCGTAACTAGCTAGACATAACTAGCATTAGTAATCAAGAAGCATAGAGGTAGTAAAATGTGGATTAAATCGTTGTAATGTAAAGGATATTATTTTCAGATTAATTACTGCGAAAGTCCTAGTAGAGATAATCGACGATAGCATTGATTTGCTCCAACCGGACAATTAACTCTTAAATAATGAGAAAAACTAATCTGGATTTGGAGCTAGCTGTAAATAGGTGTCATTATCTTGGTTTCCTCTACACGTATAAGTAGAGCCTTTGTGTTATCTGTAATTTCTTGTTTACTAGGTTTTATTTTTTCTTTTTAGTGTAGGTACAATACAGAGTTTTCTATTCTATTCTTACGCATGTACGACATAAGATTAAAATTTGACCTTGTTACAAAGACGAATTGGGTCCCAGGCAAAATCCTTCACGAAGCTTCCTTTTCACCTGAACGAATTTGAATACCTTGTTGGTTTTATTGTAATCTCAAAATATTTACCTACCTACTATAGAGAGATACTATAGAGATTGTGTTAGTATGTCATTTGGTCATAGTGTAATTTGGTCACATTTTCAGCTTCACACATTTAGTGCAATTTGGTCACATGTCAAGTTTAATCGAAATATTTATTATTTTTTAGTGTAAATTGTACGTGCAAATATTTCTATTTGTTTAGTAGTAAACGCCTACATTATGAACCAACCGCATCTGTATGTTCACATTCGAGTCGAGGGGGTCGTGATCGAACAATTTTGTAAATAATTGTGCGATCTCGTCGACAACATGTCGGCTTTGACAACAAACTCGTACGTCACCATTCTAGGTTGCATTTCAACCACATTACCATTAGTGGTCAAAAGCCAGCCTATAACACATAAATAAATAATTAAAAAAGGTATTTAATGTCACGAAGTAACATGTTGATTTAGATGGGAAATCCCCCGTACCGACTGAGAGGAGACCTTATCCAGCCTAGTCCACAAGCTAGAGCACCCTGTCTAAAATCTGCTAGTTGGTATGATTACCTATTGCTTTTTCCTTGTTTTGCGTCATATATGACCTTTACAGCTGTGAACTGTTTGCACTCGTTTACCGACCCCTCAAGAAGGGCCACTATCTCTTACGTAGGTACGTGCGCGCATTATCAGAGTACGAGTAAAGTATTAAAATAAATCAAAATCGATTTATGATACTGTTTATGTATATTCGTCGTGCCTGCGAGGACGAGATAATGAACCTTTCTCGGTTATACGTAAGTTGTCTGGTAGAGATAGCTTTGAGCGATACGACCGCCTAATGTACATATTATTAAGAGTTATATATCTATCGATCTGTCTATCTACTTGGCCTTGCCGTGAAAGGTCCATGTCGAGACAGTTTTGTAAGTAATCATTCGTCTATTATTTATTATTCGTCCCCATTTCTCATTATATCTACTCCAGTGGTATGTTAGTTTATTGATATGTATTCGCTATGGCTAGATACTATGTACAATTAGAAAATTAATCAGGTCTCTAATTTTATAGAAATCTAACACCTAAAATATTGTGCTCCATTAATTTATGTAACTTTTAAAATATGCAATGTCCCTTAACAGCCTCTTGGCTCAATAGTATTACCTATTTATTTTCTTGGAGCCGGTGTATTTCTCATTGAAAGAAATGCATGTTCAATTGATGGAATTTGATGATACTTAAAAAAAGATTCTGGGATTTCAAGCGGAATGATTTCTTGGAGAGCAGTGGCATCCGTCCTCCGTTTTCCTCATCAACTTTAACATTGTTTATCTGACTGTACCTACGTGTGCCACATTTATTTGATGTTTACGTCAAGGAGCTCGGTATCAGGCGAACTTTGGATATTCCTTTAAGATGGGTCATCGACTCATCGTCCTTTCGAGTCGATGCTGTATCGTATCGTAATGTTGAGTAAAATTATCTTTCGCTGTTATTTTAAAATGACAGCAGCTCTGTACAAACTTAATAATATATTCAAAGTAGGTATATACCTATTTGGAATTAATTTTTAATTGCAAACGTTCGCATCTTGGTGGCACATGATTTTGTTGGCAGTAACTGGTTAGCATAGAATGAAACCACTCCGCCGCACTACCCCGGGTAATTGTGGAATTAACGAATGTAGTGGAATATTTTTGCTACCTATTGTGAACGCGTTCTTGTCAGTCAAACAGTTAGGCTCTCTCAAATTATATATTGAAGTTTCTTGTGCAATAAATTGATTATTATAAGCTGAGAGGCTTACCCTTCACAATTGAAGAGTCTACTTCTAAGCAAGCGTGAACTATGGTCAGCCACATCATCACTTATTTATTCTATAAAGTTAACTATTCATCACAAGAAGGTTCGTGATGAAAGATATTGCAAAATCTTGTGTAGAACTGCTTTGTGCTTGTCAACCTGAAACATTCCGTCTTTGTTGCCATGCCCCTTAATTAATGCTGTTCAAGGCCATAACAAAACACAGGAGAGGGGCTTAAACCAGTTTTAAGTACAGTGACGTTCAGTCATCAAAAATTAAATTGGTCTAAAAAGGTCAGGCGGTCCTTGGAATCCCTCGAAATCCTCGTTGGGCGTAAATGTCTTGCCGTTACGACGTTCGTTCCAACAAAAACAACTTATAAGTTATCATAGATTGTGATATAAGAAAAAGAAAATAAATGTTTTGTTTTTGTTGATAAGAGACAATGTTTTTTTTCATAAGGCTATTTGGATGGACAAAACTTTTTACTCTAAACATCTACATAGTCTACCTATTTATTTATATCTGAAAAATGAAGCTAAAGAAATATAATATTATGATCAAATGAACTTCACGTGTGAAGTTCGATCATTATTATATTATATATTATATATAAAGATATAATACCATTGATTTCCGTTTCTTTGATTTTTGTTTGAACATTGAAGTCAAAGGGGTATGCCTACTAACAAAGGGGTAGTTCCGTTCTAGAAATGGAATGACATGTTATTGCGTTGGCGTTTTAATGTACCTAATAATAATATTAAAATACTTTTTATTCATCTTATGTTAGTAGTATTATTTAAGCATTAGTTAATTTTAATAAATAAGTAAGATTGAAAGATAAAACACCGATTCAAAAGGTAGGCTAGAACTAGAAAAGGCTAGCTTTTACGCGCTACGCCCGCGTCTACGAGCTACGTCGTAGCACATGTCACTTATTTTGGGCGGGCGGATCTATTTTACAAACATGAAAGATTTGGGGGAAACTGAAAACGCAACAACATTGAGAAGTATTTTTTTCGTGCCCATTCAACTTGAACTAGTTTGGGTGATTTACAAACTAGTGCAACTTACGTGTAATTTCTTGTTACATCCAAAACTGCCTAAGAAGTTTCAATTTCAGTTATGCATTCACCGCTTTACTGCAACGTGACGTTGACTGCAGCTTGACCTGACTATCTACCTGACTGACGGAGCTCGATATTGGAACTATTTTATACGAATCCATACTAATATTATAAATCTGAAAGTAACTCTGTTTATCTGTCTGTTTGTCTGTTTGTTTGTTACCTTTTCACGGCTAAACGGCTGAACCGATTTCGATGAAATTTGGTATAGGGGTAGATTGGACCTATGAGACGGACATAGGCTATCTTTTGTCTCAAAAAATAATCTCGAAGGGGATGAAATAGGGGTTGAAAGTTTGTATGGGGAATCCATAATTCCTCAAGTTACGGATCTGAAAATTCTTATTTAGGCTTTTGGTAAGAAATAAATAAATACGGGTTTCAGCTTTTTTGCAAAATCATCCCTAAAGGGGGAAAAGCAAGGGGGTTGAAATTATGAGGTATTCTTTAGATGCACCCCCTACGGACCACAATAAACGGCTAAACGGATCGTAATTTAAATTGGAAAGTAATTAAGGGGGGAGAGTGCGATGGGAGGAGGGGGAGAAAGGGGGAAAGGGGAGAGTGGGGGGAAAGTGGGGGAAAGGGGATAGTGGGGGGAAAGGGGGAGTAGATGGTAGAGTGGGGGGAAGAGTGGGGGGAAATAGAGGGGAGAGTGGGGGGAAAAAGAGGGGAGAGTGGGGTGCAAAAAAGGTTAGAGTGGGGGGAGAAAGAGGGGAGAGTGGGGGGAGAAAGCGGACAGAGTGGGGGGAAAAGGAAGGGAGAGTGGGGGGGAGAAAGAGGGGAGAGTGGGGTGAGAAAAAGGTTAGAGGGGGGGAGAAAGAGGGGAGAGTGGGGTGAGAAAGAGGGGAGAGTGGGGTGAGAAAGAGAGTAGAGTGGGGAGAAAGAGAGGGGAGAGTGGGGGGATAAAGAGGGGTGAGTGGGGGGAGAAAGAGGGGAGAGTGGGGTGAGAAAGAGGGGAGAGTGGGGTGAGAAAGAGGGGAGAGTGGGGGGATAAAGAGGGGTGAGTGGGGGGAGAAAGAGGGGAGAGTGGGGTGAGAAAAAGGGTAGAGTGGGGAGATAGAGAGGGGAGAGTGGGGTATGAGGGTAGAGGGGAGAGTGGGGGGAGAAAGAGGGAAGAGTGGGGGGAAGAGGGGAGAGTGGGGGGAGAAAGAAGGGAGAGTGGGGTGGGAAAGAGAGTAGAGTGGGGAGAAAGAGAGGGGAGAGTGGGTGAGAAAGAGGGGAGAGTGGGGGGAGAAAGAGGGAAGAGTGGGGGGAAGAGGGGAGAGTGGTGGGAGAAAGAGGGGAGAGTGGGGAAGAAAAGGGGAGAGTGGGGGGAGAAAGAGGGTAGAGTGGGGGAGAAAGAGGGTAGAGTGGGGGGAGAAAGAGTAGAGAGTGGGAGTGAAAGCGGTGAGAGTGGGGCTAGAAGGAGGGGAGAGTGGGGGGAAATAGGTGAGAGAGATTGAGTGCGAAATATATAGAAATAGAGGGAGAGGGAGTGAGCGAAGGAGGGAAAGGAAGAGATATAGATGGAGAGGGTGAGGGAAATAAATATAATGGATGAGATGGACAGGGAGAGGGAATGCAAGAGATTGAGAGTGGAGAAGGATATTAATGATAGAAAGATAGGGAAAGATATAGATATATAGGGAGAGGGAAAGAGATGGAGGTAGAGGAAGAGAGATAGAAAGAGCGAAAGAGGGAGAAAGGTAGAAAAAGAGCTAGAGAGGGAGAAAGATAGAGGAAAAGGGAGAGAGAAAGAGACAGATATATTCTTACCTATAACTGTTTCCCGCGACATCAATTGATTTTCTAAACAGTTTACATTTTATATAAAAATGCGAACGAAGTTGCGGGTATCAGCTAGTTGAATATATATTTACTTATTTAAAGCATAAGATGAATGTATACGTTCACGTTCACATCCTTCGTCAAAGTTCAAAACCTCAACACGGGACTGAGATAAGCTTCATCTATTTACAAGACCTTGTCTGTCTAACATCTGTATCGTTAATTATCGTTAATGATTTACGTACGGTATCACGTACAGTGATACCTACCACTGCATGATACACACGGTACCGAGTAAATACCGATACCGGTCAAAATTGATCGTTCTACCGTAGTACTATTATTTGATCTGTGGTTTCACTTCGTTTCACACTGGGGCGGAGTAACGCAGCCGAAGCGTAGCGGCTACGCGGCGGCGGTGCAGCTACGAGACACGGGAGCACCGGTGCGATCTACTAAGCTTATGATTACTTAGCTTTTTGACATGTTCTATCTATATAGATATGTACCGTAGGGTGTACCATGTATCGCGTGATTAATATAGATAAATATTTTACGCAGATAACCTCACAAATTAACGATCGAGTAATTGGATGGATGGATGACCAAAACGGGCCTCTTGCAAAAATCCATTCAAGAGAGTTTGTATGAACACGTTTCAAATATTAGTTTAAATAAGAAGACTTATAAACCAATTAAAGCTATTTTAGACGAATAACATTTTCTTATGTTGCAAAAAGGGGTATTTAGTTTCTGATCACTCAGGTGTAAATTAACCGTTCCCTATGATGGCTGCTCAACAACACACATGCGCTAGTATGAAAGAGCTGGTATGTAAAAATTAAATTATGGCCACGTAAAGTGATAACTGAAATGGACGCGTGGTGAAGGGGTTTAAACTAGTTCAAGTGGGTAGGATGCGGAGTAATTTAGTTCGTTGTGGAACGGTAGGTGGCGGCACCAGACAGTGGGTCAAAGATGAGATTAAAGAATACGGCGTGACGTAAATAAGTCATATTTACGCAACTGTCAAAAGGAGAAGGACACCTAAAAATGTTTTCAGAGTATGTATTATGTTGTGTATGTAAAAGGGCTTTAATGGGGTCCGAATGAAGAGAAGTGACCTCAATCACGAGAGTGACATAATTAAAACAACATCAAAAAGATGGTTGTAAGCAGCCATATATTCCGATGAAACAAAAGTTACCAATCCTATCGAGCGAGGCGAAGTAGACGTTATGAATAATTTAAAGGCTGATCTGCTTCATATCTGAGTACCTAATCTGCGTTGCTAGCAGCATTTCAATATACCGTTTGACTGCATTCGAAGTTGACAGAACCATTCATTTGATATAGAGCGATTTAAAAAAAGTAATTAAAATATCACCACACCCCCATACCACACATCGCTCGTAGAACTGACATTACTGACAACCGATGGGGAAGAAAGGTTCTAGAGTGGCGACCACGGACTGGACGACGCAGTGTAGGTAGGCCACCTAGATGGGCCGACGACATCAAAACAGTCGCAGGCAATCGGTGGATGCAAGTGAACAATTGTCGTTCGGATTGGCGGTCTAAGGGTTCATGTTCAAGTAATGTTCAACAGTGGACGTCTTGATGATGATGATGATGATATAAATACAAATATTTAAATAATTGCACGAATTACGTTTTATTCATTCATTCAAGGCATACATACTCATATGTATGTATTTAGTATGCAGGTATATTTTATTTTATCAAATACATAATATACTTTTATATAAATTTGTATACATTCCAAACCTCCGTTATATACAATTTTCTATGATCTAATGAAGCTCTAAGTTCTTGATCCGGATGTTTTTATTAATGTTTATATTATGTAATGTATTTGTTTTGACAAATTATGTAAAGCTGATAAGGTTTCTCATGCCGTGGACACTGGAGCGGTGATTTCACATAATGGCTGCGTGACAGTATACTCTCTGTCAGTGGGGTGGTAGCTTAGATGGGTTCTATCTGTATTTTGTTTTTAATAGCTTTTAGATATCATTCTAATGGTTGGGGACATTTTCATGATCTACTAGTAAAACGCATCCACATTGTGTTTCAGGCACCTGTCTTTAATTGCACTAGCAGAACGAAAATCAGATAACGGAACTTCTCAGTGAACCACAGTAATGTCCTTTGGCACATTTTCGGCAGCTCGCAGTGCTAGAAAAGCTTGACTGGAAAATATATGTACCTTTTAATATAAAACCTATCACACGCAGGCGCATAAACAGAATGCCAGTGAAGCAATCTAGAATAATACATTTCCTGCTATTTATCAACTCGCCTACACAAGTTCAAGCTCAGTGAAGATATCTAGGCGCTATTAAAAATGAATAGTAATGTGTTAATTATTAAATATGTCATTTGCCAACAATCGGTCAAACTCGATAAGGTTAACTTTATTAATATTAGAACCATATTATAACGATAGTTCGAGCAGACTTTAGATTATCCTAACTTGCACTATACAGCTGAACTAAATGCAGTTGAACTTTCGACTCCTCGAGCAGTGGCAACTTGTGCCAAGCCGTCCTTGTAGGTATGTCGTTTGACGATCAGTGTGCCTAGTGCGAGTTTTGACAATTTATTTACGCGCTCGGTCCGTTCAGCGTAAACTTGAAATTGTATGGAATAAGAGCAGCGCCATCTAGCGTCAGTCAGCCAGTCACTAGATGGCGCTGCTCTTATTCCAGCTAGATATAGATTTCCAAGTTTCTTGAATTATTATTTTCGCTTTTATCGTGAGCGGCGTCAATAGGCCATAAATGTCGAATATAGACATAACAATGCGTAGAAGTTCCCGTTTCGTAGGTTCTTGTGTGCATTTTAATATTTTGTCTGGGATTTTTTGTAAAGACAAGTTGAAACCGAAAGTGTCGGTTTTCGGGTACCATAACAATCCGAGGATACGTTCGCTCAGATTATCTTCTTCAGTCTTGAAGTTTACCGCAGCTTCACTCAGGGCTTCTTTTGTTATATTTTGACATACTTGCGGTTCGTTGGACGTCCAATTTCTTATTTCGTAGTTTCCTTGTTTATGTATAAAGGTGACATCTCTCATTGTTTTTATGGCTACATCTATACTATCAAAACAATCTATGTAGTCATCCATATAGTGACTGTTTATTATGGCTGTCACTGCGTCTGGCATCTCATTAGTAAATCGCTGCGCAGTCAAATTTTTTATATGTTGCGCTATGAATGGGGAGCAATTCGCTCCAAAAATTAACGAAGACATTTTGCACTTCTGTATAGGTTCATTCTCATTTTGATTATTGCGCCATAAGAATAGCAGAGCGTCTTGATCGTCCTCTCTTATTTTTGTTCTAAGAAACATATCTTTTATATCTCCAGTGAGTCCGATTGGTCGTTCTCGAAATCGCAGCATAATACCAAGCAGGGACTGAAGCAGATCCGGACCTTGAAGTAAATAGTCGATCAGGCAATGACCACCAGAGGCAGGTGCGGCGTCGAAAACAAGACGGAGTTTCTTTTTGTTCGGGTTGTCAACTCCAAAGTGTGGTAAGTACCAAATCTTCGTAGTTCTGTTATCTTTTTCATTTGATTCGATTTTACGGGCGTAGCCATTAGCGAACAAATGATCGATTCTCTCTTTGTATCTCGAGGCGAAGGCTTGGTCAGCTGACATTTTCCTTTCTATTGTCTTTAGTCGACGATAAGCATTGAAGAATGAACTCGTCATTTTGGAATTTTCATCTTTCCATGGTAGGCCAACTTCCCAATTTCCATTTATTAATCGTGCGGAATTTTCCACAATTTGTATTGCTTTCAATTCATCTTTGTTTTGTCTTGGTTTATTATGAACACCGATGCTTTCAAACATAAAAGATTTTCGCACCAACTCATGAAGTTGCTCATCATTCTCTGGGTCCGTGTGTCTCGAACTATTTTTTCAATAACAGGATTGACATTCCGAAGTAGGCAGAGTGCTTATGTTTGCGACTGCACGGGAGCATGAGTGCTGGAGCTCGCAGTGGGGCGCGCGGGTAGGTCGCGTCAGCTGTTCCATTGTAGTTATCATGGCGCACTCTGGCCTTGAACTTGAATATTGACGCTTCGAAACACATACGCCGTGTACACACCAACCTAACGGTGTCAGTGTGGCGCAAGGTTCATTTCTGTTGCGAACAATTGTTTCTAAGGGCGCAATAAGATGGTAATTGTCCTGGCCAATTAATAACATTGGTTTCACATTTCCACAATACGAAATATATTTTTTTAAATGGTTTAAATGTTCATAGTCTTTGATTTTTATGTTAGATAATTTTTGGAACGGCAAATTAAGTTCACTTATTTTTCTTACGCTCAGTTCGAATGACTCATTGTTTACGTTTGTTATTTTACACTTTATTTTTTCACTGTTGCACATAAGTTCCGAGTCCCAGGCGCCACGAACACAAAGGGTTTGTTTTTGTCCATGTAGGTCGACACGATCAGCGATATCAGCTGATATTAACGAAACCGTCGCGCCGTCGTCCAAGAGTGCGTGCGTACTGTTATAGGGCTTAGGGGATGAGCCTTTTTAAAAAAGGAAATAAAAATACTTAATTGAATTTAGTAAGACAACCGTCTGGTTTGGATGTTGGATGAAGACTAAAGTGAGTGGATGGGTGTCTGAAATACTAAGAAAGGGAAAGTGATGATTAGGTGGAATTAGGGATGAGTCTGCCATAAAGGGTGCAGGCGGAGTATATAACACCTCCCAGGGGTGGACTAAACTTCGGGGTTGAAATTTCGAAGTTTAGGAAAGTTATATATTTATTCTAATGCTGGGGGATGGAATGTCCTTTGGGCTGTGGTCTTGTTTACTGACCTTGACGGGGATGACAGGTTTGGGAGTATTGGTCAATTCTACAGGGGGGTCAACTGGAACTGGTCGGGAAAGCTTAGGAAAGCGATAGGTGAGACGGTTGTGCGATTT
Organism: Hylaea fasciaria; assembly: GCA_905147375.1. Lineage (NCBI taxonomy): Eukaryota > Metazoa > Arthropoda > Insecta > Lepidoptera > Geometridae > Hylaea > Hylaea fasciaria. The sequence goes on from LR990201.1 coordinate 9,285,647, forward strand.
AATACACAAAAACAATTTGTAAATGAAAAAAATAAAAATGGTACAAGTAATCAAGATTAAAATAATTGAGTAATGAGTCTCGTATTTAATAATTTGATGTTGGTCTAGTATTTTACCGGTTTCTTCTGACAGAGATTTGAGTTTGGACTTTGTTTCAAGTGTGAAGATATCTAAATCGATGTTTTGTAATTTTATACCAGGGTCATAACTCATTTCCGTTTTAAACTTATCTAGGGTACAACACGAATCATTAATTATATTAAAGTCGGAACGGTACACAGTAGCGTTGATGTTATAGTTATTATATTTCGGTATTAATTTGGTACTTTTACAGTATGCAAAACAGTTGTTTGGTATGTTTACAATTCCTGTCCCGATAATATTTAATTCTAAGCTTTTCTGACTGGGACATTCGATATACAATTTATTGTTCTGCGATTGTACATAAATCCAGTTATTGTTGGAAAGTGGTTTCCATATATCTAGATGTCCATAAATGAAGTCAGTTTGACACTGCGGTGGTAGAACACTTATTACGTTTGAAATAAGTTCACTTTCACAACTGGGATTCGCGCTGGTTGGGTACACGGTCATGACGTCACAGATAAACTCGCGAGGGTTTATCACTCTGCATTCATTCAGTGATTCAAGATTGCAATATTCCGATTTGTCCTTGGTCAAAGCGATGTACTTACTGCTAGGTACTATGAAAATAAATGAGTTCGGTTTTACATTGTTATGCGGGGTAGGCAGAGCTATACTATGGTATAAACTATATTTCTTAGAGGATATCAGAGGTATTCTTAAAACAAAAATAATCTTATTGTCTAAACTATAACAAATTACATTAGATATGTTCATTAACATATGAATTTGACTTAACTCTAAGGCAATAGGTAAGTTAAGGTCAGCCGGTAAGTACCTATAGTTATCAGCGAGTTCCTGATATAATTGCGTGGGAGTTAAAACAGCTGGGTGAAGAATGTTTTGGCTGCTAAACATAACTGCATTAACTATGTCTTCTAATTGAAATGATAAGGCGAGCACAGTGGCTTCCAAACTGTTAAAGATTGAGTTAATATTTGCTTTTGTTTTTAAATCATCATAGGCTTGTGAGACATTTTTCAATTTTGATGATAGGTTTTCGATGCCTTCAGTAAGTTTAGCTTCATTCACATTTATTGTATGTAATGTTTTGTTGAATTTGGACAAGGTAGAGGCTGTAACCAAAATGTTTTCTCTTATCAGGGAAGCGAGCCTTTTTTCATTATTTTGCAGACTTCGTATGGCGCTATCATACTTGACAGCGTCATCCTCGTCTAGGGTTCCAAATATTGCTTTGGATAGAGTGCCAACACCGCCTATCCAGGCACTGCGTTTAAACCTATTGATGCCGGTAAGGTGAGCGATGGATGAATATGCGGAAGTAATATCTTTGTACCTGACCGCCAGTGGTTCTAACACGTTATGACACTCTAGCTGACTAGTGGTTTCAATTTGAATCTGGTTACATAAGAAACGTATTGTACTAAGTATTGAGTTAATGTTTTGAATATGAGGTTCGATGTGTGATACATCTAACGGAGTAACTACGTCTAGATGACCAATATTTATTTTCAGTTCGCCAATTGGATCAAAATATATGCCGGAGCTCGAGTTGATTGGTTGGACATACTCATGGTGACCTTGAACCAGTACGCTGTAATGAAAAGAAATGTCGGAGTTACGGACACTTAAATATCAGACTTACCTAAGGTTATTTAAAACTACGAGTACTTATGTAATCTAATCGCTTAATGAGCGTTAATTATTAAAACTAAATTAAGTGTATAAAAATAAAATATTCTAAGTGGGAGATGCGTTACGATCTTCCACGTGCTTAACTTCATCGTAATGATGCTTCACATGGCGTCTATTAATTAGTAAGGATAGGGTATGATTACCATGTATTTTAACGACTTTGTATGGGCCTTTCCATAAAGGCGACAAGGCTTTGCGCATCCTTAGGTGATTCTTTAACATGACGTAATCACCTGTCTTATATTCAACAGGACGAGTCCTTGAGTCGTAGTACCTTTTGGAAGCTTCTTTAGATTTATGAATGTATTCTAGAGCTTTATCGCGTGCGTGTTTCATGCGATGTTGCAGAAGTTTGACATATTCAGGGTATGTGGTATCGGAGTTGTCATTGTATACCGAGTCTGGTATGTGTGGCTTATGCCCGAACAATAGTTCGTATGGAGAGTAGTGTGTAGTTGAATGTACGGCAGAGTTATATGCCAACATAGAGGTGTAGACATATTGGGGCCAATTGTCCTGATCTTCGTTAGTGTAAGATTTTAAATATTCCTTGAGAGTGGAATGAGACCTTTCTAATGCACCTTGAGTCTGCGGATGGTAGGGTGATGACCATAGTTGTTTGATCTTCAGGAATTGGCATGTCCTTTTAAAGAGATCCGCGGTAAAATTAGTACCTTGGTCAGTTAGTATATGTTTAGGAATTCCGAATAGGGATATAAAATGAAGAAGGCAATCACTTGCCTCTGCCGCTGTGTTACTGCGAAGAGGATATGCTAGCGAAAACTTTGTTAAGTCGTCTTGCATAGTCAGAATGTACTTGAGATTGGCTGTGCCGGATTCGGGCAGAGGACCTACAATGTCGAGGGCTAATCTTTCGAATGGAGATGTGGAAGTAGATGTTATAACCATAGGTGCCCTATTTATTTTACGCAATGCTTTATTGGATTGGCATGATGGGCATGCCTTAACATAGTTCTCTACGTCACTACGCATATTCTTCCAGGAGAATCTCTCCTTGATGCGATTTAACATTCTCGAGGATCCTAAATGTCCTGCAATTGGGATATCATGATTCTCTTTCAAGATTTTGGGTATTTCGCTAGGCGAAGGGAATATAATATTATTATGGTAAATGTGGATTTTTATATTGGTGCCATCGAATAAATATGTCAGCATGTTGTAAATTTTTGTGAAAGAATGTCTGTCAAAAGGATTTCTAAAATCCGTTATGCTGATTGCATTTACCGTGGGATAAGACATGATTATTTCGTCACGGGCATACTTTAGGCACTTGAATATGTCGGGGTATGAGTGGTCATCGAAGTGGTGCACCTTTGTGAATAGGAAAAGGTAAGTTTTGTCTCCGATTGTGAGAGGTAAAAACGTATGTAGATTTCTTTCTAATTTCAGGAATTCGTCGCGTTCAGTACTTGGACAGTTAGCAAGAATTTCTTGAACGTAGGGCATGGATTCATCCATGTCTATAGAGGTAGGTATTATTATTAGTTTTTGTACTCCTTTCAGTAAATCTTCGTTGTGTTCTGTAATTTGAGTATTGTACGACCTTACAGGTGATTTTAAGAATTTGTTATAGGTTTCGTCGGGTAAAGGTAAGGTTTCAGGTATTGGAGAAGTTCCGGGTCCACGATCAGCAGATGTGGATGCAGGTAAGTTGTTAGGGTTCTGCCAACTGGTTGAAGGTTGAGGATCTGGTTCTGTTTCAGGTTGTGGATCAGTCAGCGTGGAAACGAGGTCACCAGGGATAGGAGGAGATACGAATATAGGAGGATCTACAGCAGTATCAGGATTTACAGCAGTAGGAGGAGACAGGGGACTGAAGTCAAGGTCGAAACCATCTACTGGGCTAAAGTCTGTTCTCAAGATTTCATCAAGGCTTTCTTGAGGAATCTCTGCAAGAGGTTGCAGGGGAGTGTCATCAACAGGGTTTGGATTTAAATTATTTTTATTTTCAGGAAAGATCGGATTTACAGGGTATCTAGAAAGAGCGTCTGCTGCGCAGTTTAATTTACCCTTACGATAAATTATTTCGTATTCATACTCTTCAAGCTTTAGTCGCCAACGTTGGAGTTTGCTGCTGGGGTCCTTGTGGTTAAATAACCATTTTAAAGGTCTATGATCGGTTACTATTCGGAACTTATTTCCGTAGAGATAGGGACGAAAGGTTTTACACCCGTATAGGATGGCTAGTAACTCCTTTTCTGTCGTACTATAGTTGGATTCACTCTTATTGAGAGTGCGTGACGCAAAAGCCACAGGTTGGTCTTTACCAATCTGTCCTTGGGAAAGGACAGCTCCCACGGCGTAATTCGAGGCGTCGCAGGTTAGTATAAAGGGTTTGGTAAAATCGGGGTAAATTAGTAGGGGCGCAGTCGTTAATTTACGTTTCAGTGTATCGAAGGCAAGCTGTTCTTGATTTTCCCATTTAAAGGTTGCTTCCTTTTTCAGAAGATTGGTGAGGGTCTTGGCAGTTTTTGAAAATTCAGGTATGAAACGGCGGTAATAAGAAACCAGGCCAAGAAATGATTTGATATCTCTAGCAGATTTTGGCTCTGGATATTCAGTAACGGCTTTGATTTTGTCGGGATTAGGCTTTACGCCTTGCTCTGTAATGACATGACCCAAATAACACACTTCTCGTCGCAGGAATTCGCATTTATCTGGTTGTAGTTTTAGATTAAAGTCTCGGATTCTTTGGAAGATTGATGTGAGGTTTACAATATGGGACTGGAGGTCATACGCGTAACAGACTATATCGTCAAGATATACGAAGCATCGCATGCCTTGGAGCCCGGATAAGGCTGAATTCATCAGTCTTTGAAAGGTAGAAGGGGCGTTTTTTAGCCCAAATGGCATTCTCAGGAATTGGAAGTGTCCTTCTGGGACGGTAAAGGCTGTTTTAGTTTTATCCGCTTCATTTAACCGGATCTGATGAAACCCGGATGCCAGATCTAAAGTCGAAAAGTATTTGCTACAACCGAGCTGATCCAGGATTTCTGTGATCTGAGGTATGGGATAAGTGTCACCAATCGTGACATCGTTGAGTTTTCTGTAGTCTATTACGACTCGCCATTTTTGTGTATTAGACGCGTCGAGTTTTTTGGGGACGACCCATATCGGTGACGACCATGGGGAGTCGGATGGCTCTATAATATTTTGTTCTAGCATTTTGTCAACTTGTTTCCGGACTTCGGCCTTGTGAACTTCTGGGAATCGGTAAGTTTTTGTGTGGATCGGTGTTTCGGTTGTCGTTTTTATGTCGTGTTTTAGAGCGTTTGTACAGGATAGTTTTTCACCGGGAAGATGGAAAATATCGGAAAATTCCGAACAAAGTTGCATGAGAGCATCCTTTTCTTCACCATTGAGGTGAGAGACACGCAATTGTTTTAGCACCTCTTCGGTGCGTGAGACGCAGTCAGTTGTAGGACTTATATGGTTTACAGAAATGGAAGGGCGTTCTTGGAACTCTAAAGAATCAATAGGGGTAAGTTTCAGGTTAAGATTTGATTTCAGTGTAACGGGTTCTTCAGAGGTGTTTACTACGGATATATTTATTCTGTTATTTTCTTTTACACGGACAACGCTATTCGCGAATAAAAGTGTTTTGGAGAATTTCTGATCGAGGATCATTCCTACTTTTACTTCTGGGTTACGGACAGAGCATTCGATGATTGTTTCTGTTCTTGCAGGGATCAAGTACGCAGGATCATGAAAGCGCAGTTTCAGAGACGATTTACCGAGGCAAAGTAAGTTATTAGTATAGTCAATGTTGCAGCTATGTGCGTTGAGCATGTCGGAGCCTATGATTCCATCATAAGGTAAGTGTATCTTATCAATTACGTGGAATTGGTGAGATATGTTAGATTTAGGCAATTGTATTTTCAGTTGAAAGTGGCCTCGGGTTTGGATAGATTCTTCTGACGAATCAATGCCTTTTAGTTGAATTTTCTCCCTTACTAACTTTGGATGTTTTTCCATACAGGAATGTTTCAACAGACTTACTGAAGATCCCGAGTCTACGAGTAAGGACAGAGGAATGTCGGACACAGAGGACTCGACGAGTACATGAGGCAATAACATAATCGCAGGATTATTTGTGATCTCAAACACATTGGATTCAGTGGATTTTGGCAGGGTAATGCCCTGCGAGGATACAGTGGATTTTGGCAGTTCATCATGTAGCGATGACTGCAAGGATTTAGAAGGGTCCATAAGTTGAGCTCCATGTGGCGGAGTCAGTTTAGGTCGAGACATAGGAGTTAGGGTGCCGATTTTTAAATCTCGAGGTCCCGTACGACACCGGGACGAGACGGCTACTCGTTTTTTGGTTCGGCATCGACAGTGTCGTAACCTTCCTCTGATTCAGCTGGAAACTGATCTTCGAGGGCATCGGAAACAAAATGAACACGCTGAGGTGTTCTTGATGGGTTTTGTTCAACCCTGAATCGGTTGTTGTTATATTGTCGTTTACGGCATTGTTCCAGGGTATGACCTGGTGCTTTGCAGTATCTGCAGATGGGAGTAGAAGGGTTGTTACTCGTATTATTGGTCGGTTGGTTGGAGAAGTTCGGCCTAGATTGGTTAGAGGTCGATGGATATTGTTGATTTTGATCACGGCGTGCAGGTTGGAGATTAGATCGCGGGAAGTTTGTTTTTTCCGGGCGTGAACCAGGTAAGTTCTGTTTGTATAGATACTGTTGTATCTTCTCCTCCGAAATGGCTATGTTGATAGCTTCGTTAAGAGTTTTGGGCGACTTACATCTAACGATGTTTGATATGCGGGTTATTAACCCCATCTGGAAATGGTGGAGGGCTAGTTCCTCCATGGCTGCTGTGCGTCCTATCATTTCTCTACTTTTATGGCCATGTGAAATTGATATTTCTGTGAGTAATCGAGAGAGACATGTTTCAATTCTTAAAGCGTACTGGCTCACCGGTTCATTGTTTTGTTGTTTGCATTCCTGAAGGTCGGTGAGCAAATGGGCATAGTGCTTTCTCTCACTGAACTGTGTCTTAAGAAATTCTTTGAGTTGTAACCAATTCGCAAATTCTTTAACCGAACAAGCGGTTTGAGCCTTGCCCTGCAGTTGACATAGAATGTACTTGAATAGGATATCTTTTTGAGGTTCCGTGGCTAACTCATAGGCATTGCTGCAATTTACCAGAAAGGAACTAAGCGCTTCTCTAGATCCATCAAATGGTTTTATGAATTTGAGTAATGTGGAAAGGTCTAGCTCTACTTTAATGGTTGCAGTGTTTTTCTTTTTCGTGACTGACCTTGTAGTCGGACCCGGAATACAAAAATTATCGTCTTCCGTATCCGTAACGGTGACTTCGGGTCTTTCCGGTTTCGGACTTGTGGATCTACTTTCGGACATTTTGAGATGTTATAGCCAACAGTACAATGGAAGTAAGAGTAAATAGTACACAAAGTAAATCACAATTCACACACAATCAATAAAAATTAGATCAGTAAAATAAATTCGTAAAATGACAATATTAAAAGTTTGAGAAACGCGATGACCAAGAACCACTCACTTGAATACGGACAGAGTAATAACAAGCGTTATCATTTCTTCGAAGCTCTCGCACGGTGGGTGAGATGTAGTCGCGCAGGATGCAGATAAGAGTCGTGCGGCGGATCGTCGCCGCGTCGCGTCGAATGAGCTTGCCTGTCGTCGGATGGTCGATAGCGGTCACAGCATTAACTTATGCGTGACAGTGGGTATGACTCGCTGCCTCCGGAAAATGGCTGCGGCTGGCTGCAGCACAAGCAGTGTGCAGCGGTAGGCCTTTCACAGAACTTGGTTCTGGGTAAACGGGCTGGTTGGTTTGATGCACTTCACTTTTTGGATGAATTAGTAGCGCACAACGAAACTTGCTTTTTCACACACAACAGACACGTTATAATTATATACGGCACTCACACGGAATTCGCGTATGTATTTGGAAGGATGGAGACGGTACCGGGGATTTCAATTTTTTTAAAATCCCTTAAGCTGCCACCAAATGTTATAGGGCTTAGGGGATGAGCCTTTTTAAAAAAGGAAATAAAAATACTTAATTGAATTTAGTAAGACAACCGTCTGGTTTGGATGTTGGATGAAGACTAAAGTGAGTGGATGGGTGTCTGAAATACTAAGAAAGGGAAAGTGATGATTAGGTGGAATTAGGGATGAGTCTGCCATAAAGGGTGCAGGCGGAGTATATAACAGTACGGAATGTACCTTTCGGTCCATGAATAGTTACGGGTACCACTTGAGAACACAAGAACTCGAGCCGGTCGTGGTATGAGCCACAGTTTCTTTATTTTCGGAGCAGTCCGTGTTTATCGTTTTATCACTGGCACTGATAAGTACGTTTTCGTCCGTATTTGTAGTGATATTGTCATTTTCACTTTTAGCACTGTTTTCACTGGTTTTGAGTTTCCAATGCAGAAGACGGTGATGAAGTAGGCCACATTCGTCGACGGGGCAAGAGGCTGCGGAGCATGTGTCGCGGCTATGCGTAGCCAGTAGGCATTTATGACACAGGTGGTTCAATCGCACGAAACGCCATCGGTCTTTTGTCATCGCTCGCTTGAATCGCGCGCAGTCTGGTAACTTGTGGTCGCCGATCTTGCAGAATCTGCATTTATTTGTGACGTCACGCTTAGTACTGATTAAAACTGAGCGCGATTTTCGGTCTTCAGATTTTTTACGATAATCGGTTTGACTTTGAAGGTGAGTCAAACCCGCAGCTGATATTTTAGAAGCTTCAGAATAAAGAAATTCGGCCAGTATTTCTAATTTAGCCTTTTCTATATTGCAGTTTGCATTGTAGTAGTCGGCCGACTTATTGATGAGCGCACTAGGACACTTTATGAGAACGGAGGACACCAATTCAGGACTTCTTAGGTAATCAATTTGATTAACAGCTTTAGCTGCGGCCACGAAATTCTTGATTTTAATTGAAAATGACACAATCTCGTGGTGGTAGTTTTGCGATAATGGTTGTATTTTCTTAATTTGATATGTAATTTTGTGTATTATTGTTTCAGGTCTGCCGTAGCGGAGTGCGAGAGCTTCAATGATGATTTGTGGAGCCGTGGTCCCGATTAGAAGTGAAGAAACTGTCTCCTTTGCCTCTCCTTTGATAGACTTGCGTAATCTCCACATGTTCTCTGCATCGCTGTATCCGCATATCTTTGTAGATTCGTCGTAAGCCTGTTTATAAGCCAGCCACTCGAGAGGGTCACCGTAGAATTGTGGTAAGTCTCTCGATGAAGCAAATCTCGTCATTAATGTTTTATTTTTCAGATTTGATTGATGAATAGCACTAACTAAATTGTGCATATTATCTGCACCGCCGCCATCAGTGCGTTGGCTAGCAGCGCCGGCACCAGCGCCATCGGCGTTTCTCGCGCCCTCGCGGTCCGCATTCAAGAGCTTGTTTTGCATATTTTCAGCTGCGCGGCTTTCATCGAGCCATTGTTATACTTTTTCTGCAGAACTTATTTCTGTTGCCTGATATTGGGAACTGCGGCGGCTTCGAGATGATGTGCTTTGTAGTGCTGCAATATCTGCAGCTAATTTTTGTTCCACCAAAGATTTTTCGAGCTGAGCGTTCTTTTCGATAACCTTCCTTTCGATCTCGGCTTTCTTCTGGGCGGCTTCAAATTCCAGTTGCTTCTTCTTTATTTCGATATCGATGAACATGATTGATTTTTAGAAGGTACGTGTTTCACACTGTGGGCGTCTCCCTTCAAGCAATCACCTTCCGTTTTTGGTCGTGATTGCACACTAAAAGTATTTTCAGGTTTTTTCACGATTTCCGACTTCACGTCGCGTGCCGTGTCTTCTTTCACCATTTTTGCCCAAGCGCTACGCGTTCGAACCGTTGTTTCGAAATGGCGGCTGCTTCGCGGCGGCGGAGTGTTAAACATTTAGGCGTAATACCACAGGTTCCACGTGAGATCCGCTCGGAGGACCACTTTATAGAGGAAGCGGGTGCGTGGAGTGGTAGGTATACGTGAAATGAAAACACTTTTGGACTTTTAAGAAAGAAAATTAGAAGTTTGCGCGAGCACGACATATAACGCGGTGTCGGATCGTTGTTTTTTCTCGGCGAACTGTCGTTCGCGCGCAAACGGAGGGTAGATCTGGTTTATTTATTAATATTTACGGTAGTACAGTGTTTTTTAAATCTCTACCCTCAAGTTATTTTATATTCGCGAGGTACGTCATTAACATTCAGTATACATAAAATGAGCAAGTGTGCATTTTGCAAATAAAAGTATAATTCGCAGCCTGCATTCCTATAACACCGACTGATAACGAATCCACGTCAACGAATCATACGAATTCACGTTCCAACATCTCAGCGGGGCTCTCTCTTCCTCTTGCAACGTCCCGACACCTGCGCCATTTCTGCTACAGGCTGATCACGCGGCGGTCTACGATTCGCGACTTCCGTTGCAAGTTAGCGTTGCCAATGCAACTCAATCTCCGCGTTCTGCGGCTATCCGCAGCCGCCGACCGCTGTTCGCTTTCCATATATAATCAAGACATATCTAGTGAGCGTAGCTAGCTGTTCAAAAGTATGCATTGGCAACCTGGCCGAGTGTTGAGAGACCTGTCAAGTCCTCGCCGCGCTACGAGCATAAACGTCTGTAGCCTTCGAACCGGTCATCCACCATCGCCACCTCTGCTATAAACTCCGCTTACAGTCACGCGATAACAATATTGTGTAATCTTTATGCCTGCTAGCCCATTGCACCCAAGTGCCTTGCTTGGTCTTTAGTGAAAGCGAACGAATATCATACGTTATTCTCGCTCAATAATTTAGTAATAAATTGTCATGAGGAAACAGAAAACGATGTTTGATAACTACACTTACTTGAACGTTAGAATAATGTTTCTATTGAGTGCGTTGGCGCATTTGGCGGTGACTGCGGTTGCGACGCTGAGTGTAGACACCGCCGTGGATGACGACCCTAAACTGAAGGCATACTATTACACTAGATGGAAGCTGCTAAGTTGTTGGGTCAATGTAAGTGTAAAGTCTAGTATATTATTTCTAATGTAAAAGAAAACTTTGAGAAACTGACATGAATCTAAATTCAAAGACATTATATTTTCGTACTGTGTACAGTGTCCAGCCTGATGGTTTTGGAAGAGGGAAGGCAGTGGTGGAAACGATGTATTATTATTAACTATATGTTGATAATAAACAAAATACTTATATAGGTATTTACAAAACATATAGGAAACTAGCAGACACGGCCACGCGTTACTGTGGCTAAGGTTTTTGTTATTACGGCTATAAATTGAGATGTAAGCTATCCTATCTTTCAAGTTCGATTAAATTGAATTTGAAATTAAATTTGATTAAAATCGGTTAATTAGTTTAGGAGTCCATCGCGGACAAACAACCGGATGCGTAATTTATATATATGTATTAAGATTTATTGCAGTTGATAACTTTGGCGTACCTCTCGGTCCGTTTGTACAGCGACTGGCAGACGAAGCAGGGCGCCGGGAACAGTACACTGGTGACCATCCTGTACCAGGCTAGTGACATGGTCATGACCGGCCTCCTGTTCCCTATCACATTGGTATGCGACAGATGGCTATCCACCAATAAACAATTGACGCGCGTTTTGTTGCCATATCCAACGCAACTTAGCACGATTATAATTACGCGTTTTATTTTCATGGATAGATGACAGAGCCACAGCTCTTCAGGCCTGTTGACGACTGGTCTTAGAATACGTCCTGGTTAGATATTAATGGTACCTCGGTATATATTTTTTCAGTATAAATTGAGAGTTGTTCTGCGCTACATTATGCGGTGTATCATTTTGTAACCTGGTGGATACATTCTTCCATTCAACATCCTTATTTTTCTCATTCTCCTCTCACTAGAATATAGACTAAAACTATACGAACATCTTTTTGATTATAGAATAGGTTCGCATTTGATTACAATCTCGCAAAGTGCGCTAGAGGTAGCTTGTTTACTCGTGACACAGAATAATAACTAGTACTCGTGACTTGAAGATTGCCAAGTTATGCAATGGTATGCAATAATTGAAACACAATATTTGAACTTGAATTTTTTTTTTAAGTTGAGGTATGTAATAATTATATATTTTGATATTAGTTTGACCTTCAAGAATTGTATGCAACGGGTTACACACAAATAGTAGGAAGGTAGTTATAAAATTTAATGCAATTATTGGATGCAAATCTTGACACTGTCTCCTTTACACCAATACAATTTATTTTTTTACCGACTTCAAAAAAGAAGGAGGTTCTCAATTCGACTGTATTTTCTACATGACGAAAGTATACCCATTACTCAATGTTTTGCCTCCCGAGCGAAAGCGACGGAGACACTAGCAGTGTCCTGGGCAACAGGGCATATACTCGTACCTAGTCCTTTATTTTTACGCATGGAACCAGTCAATGATTGCATACAATTTTTGTATCGTCTGAACTGAGAACGCATACTCCGACAAGGAGCTCCACTCTCTAACGGCAGACAACTTGTTTCAGTACGGCGACATTATGTTCTGGTCGTTGTTTTGGTGGGACCGCGCTCTGATGACGCCGCTCCGCCTCTGGGAGTACCTGCCGACCTGGGGGCAGCACTCCCTGCACACGGTGTCCTCCCTCGTGGTCCTGGCAGACCTCCGACTCACGCCCCGCCGGCTGCCGGCATCGCTAAGGCCGAGAATCGCGCTTTTGTTATCCTTTATTTTCGTTTACATTTGGGTGTAAGTAGGTACATTACCTGGCAGACTTTTCTTTGTTGCTCTGAGGTACTCTCTTCACTTTCATGAAGGGAGTAACTCGCCTGACCCATACGTTATTGCCACATTTTAATTGGTCACTATATGGTAATATCAAATTAGTATTCGTGAATAAGTATTAACTTTCCTGATCAAGTTTTAATGATTTCGTGCTCACGTGCCTATCTAAGAGTAACCTACCTACTGATTTAACTACGGTACCGTACTATATTATTATATTACTTATGAGTTAAGTACCTAGCTAAGTAAAAAAATATAATGATTATAATCCGTTACTCTGTGCCGGTATCTAACACACAATTTTATTGATATTTCAGGGTCTACCAAAGCTATTTGGAGGGTGAAGTTGTGTACCCTTTACTGGAAGACATGAGCTCGGTTCAATTATTAGCGACGGCTGTGTTTTCTATTGGCTTCATTGTAATGTTATTCGCAATTCAATGGAAGTTGATAGATTTATTTTGGGGCACAAAACCTAAGAGGAAAATTACATGAAGTTTCTGCAATATTTAATTTTACACGATTTTTAAATTTTTTGTGGATATTATTTATGTGCTGTGAAAATGACGAACGGCTAATTCTTTCAAATATTATCTTTGTTAGAAAATTACGCTTCTTTGATTGACTGTATACAAGCCAGTGTAAATTTAGAGCATGAGCTTAATTCAATTTATATTGACGACTGTGCTGCCAGCATTCTTTTTCATTTTCGAATAGACTTTTAGACTCTTTTTCATTTTAGAGCTATGACAACGACGCGATGTGACGACGTGTAATCATTTTATTTTAAACAATGTGAAATCTCAAGCTTTGTTCAGTTCTATTTGATTTTATTTCTCATTTTACATGTTTGTTACAGAAATGTTGCGAGTTTCTTAGTTACTTTTATACTTAATAGAATGCCATTCGTGTCGCTGTAGCTCACAAAACTGCAGGGGGTAGCATGGGTTAGGTACTACTTAAGTATGTAATTAAATACAGATTAACCATGTATTATGAAACGTTTATTATAAAATATCACCACTTATACACTAAGGGCCATTTGACTATTATATTTATTTATACGTAACAAGTATTAAGGTATAAAAATAGAAAAAAGTTAAAAAATTATTCGACATGAAGAAACAGTAATGTCGTGGATAAAACAAGACTAAGTATTTAAATATCTCTTTTTATTTTGCACTATAAATGCCCCAAAACATTAATCCTAGTACTAATTTTCTACATGAAATAATAAATACCTAATTGAGCAGCTAAAGATAATATAAATTACCCTAAAAAGACGTGTAAGGGGTGTCGTATACAAATATTATACAGTTACGCAACATAGCTAGTTACTTAGAAATAAAAAATAATAACTTATTACCGTCCCTTTCGATTTCATAAAGTATGAAAGTGCCGGAAAATAGGTTGAAACTACTAAAATAAAGTTTACCGTAACTTATGGCAACATAATTGGCAATATTAAACTTTTTTCAGATTATTTTACAGTAGGTATAACTCAAAAGTACCTAAACAATATTGTCCTTACTTTCTACAAAAACAAATATTAGGAATTGTTTCCTAGAAAAATAAAATCAAAAATATAATATACATAATAAAAACAAAATAATAGAAAAGATAATTGAATAGGATAGTTAAATTACCGAGAAAAACTAGGGCATGCTCAATTCTTTTTGAGACCAGTACCTTTTTCCCAAACTCAGAATCCAAAGTGGCATCTTTTTTCGATGCTTTAAGTACTTACTACATGTTGTGTTGTAAAATAATATTATTATCTATCCATACACGCCTTCACACAAATAATTTGTGTACTAGAACACTCCTACTAACTGGTAGGTACACGTTTACTTTATGTGTAGACATAATTTAGCTGTAGGTACCTATATTCATTGATTATTACGAGTACTTATTTTTTAAAAGTTCTTTAATCAATCTACCTTGAACCCTTACTAAGTATTTAGGTCCTTTATCCTATTTTTTAAACATTGCTTTTCATCAGATAGATTTTATATAGTTTTAATTATTAGTGGTCGTTGTTCTTACAGTTTACCGTGTGAGTAAATGTATATACCATCTACTTGAGAAATGTCTGATTTAGTTAAAACGTTGTCTTTATGTTCATTTCTCAATTGAGAATGCAGCAAACTGTGGTTTTATATATCACAGCCTTAGTTTTGAGGCGAAATCTTTGTAAGGTTAGAATTGACAAGTATTTTAACTCGCATTTATTGTTAGCTTCATCGGCATTAGAATAATTAATTATATTTGTGTGCACGTAATGGATCGAGCATCTCATTATAATTTTCGCAATAAATTTATTATATAATTTATAAAATTTAATTCGTAAGAGAACTCAATTAAGATATATATCAAATTAATGACACGGTAATATTACAAAATTCAGAATAGGTCCAAACATGTTTTGGCATTACTAATGCTCCGTTTCTGAGCGTTTTTCGTTTAGGTAAAAATAGTACAAGACCATTAACTGAACAACATGCCAATCAGCTAAACTTCTACACTTTAAAAAACTATTTAACAGTCTTCCTTTCAAAGGAACATACATAGTATATTTTGGCATCATAAGTATACACTAATGTCAGTATTTTGCGTAGACTTTCTCATTTAATATGAGAAAGAATGTGTCAATAGACTAAAATCTTATAGATGAGTCGACTGTGATGTGGCGATACACGGTGCCTTTTAATAAAATCACTCAACCGTCACACATTGGTTGCGAAATTTTGAACTTAATTCGTCGGAATTGATCTATAACCACCGATAGCGATATCTTGTAGAGTTGTCAAAAACATCACTGTCACGTCGTGTCGGTCTTTTTGAGTATTATCGGTGATGGCACCCCGCTTGACCCTACATGTAGGTAGGTTGGTGGATACTCTATACTCAACAGTTGTGACCACCCGATATAAGTGTACAATTCTGTCGTATTTAGACAAAATTGAAGCATCATGACGTTTAACACACATTACTGAATCCTACACATGACTCTGGCGAAATTGTGGTGACTTAGCCGCAGAAGTCACTTGACAGCGGAAGTTTAATTCTACTTAGTGTCATCTGGTCAGGTCTATCGGACGGCGCTGAGCTTCCACTTGAGCAGCAGGAACGCCGCGATGCGGAGCACGAGGACTGTGACGGTGAGCGCGAGCACGTCCCACCAGAACATGTCAGGAGACATGGCGACCTCGGCCAGGAACTGACGGGGGTGCCTGGCAGAATAACAATGTTATTATTAGCATTACAATTATTAATTACTAGCTGCGCCCCGCGGTGTTACCCGCTGGTCTCAGAATAGTAAAAGTAGCCTATGTACCTCCATACCAAATTTCATGCAAATCGGTTCAGCCGAACGAACAAACACACAATCTTTCGCATTTATAATATTAGTAAGATAAGATATAGTAAGACTGGTCGTGTAGCGAATTCCCCAAGAAAGTATCTCCTGTCGCCATGCCCAATCGCAATAACTATGTATTTATCAATATTACTTTAGTGGCACTCTATGGGAAATTACTTGAGCGATGGGCTAAAAATACAATAGAATAATGTTTAAGAGAACAATCTCAAAACCTTGGGATTATTAACTGTAGCAAAAGCATAGTAAAATAGGTGTCTCCAAAAAGAACTCACTTGTAATGACAGTACTCTGCCTGATTGCACTCCAGTACTGGCCGGTCGAGGCCGTAGATGGCGCCGATGAAGCCCTCGAGGCCGTATCTCAGGTACGACACGTACGACCCCCAGTACAGGTAGGGAGGTAGATCACGCAGGGTCACCCCGAACCCGGCGAACATCATCATCGGCACTGACAGCGTGGGGCCGAGGAATGTTCCGTTCTATGAACAAGTGTTTAATGTTAACGAGCAGTCCCGACAGACATCCTGACACTATTTGGCACGTTTGGCGTAGTGGTTGAGCAATCAGACTGCTGCGCTTGGTGTCGCGGGTTCGATTCCCGCCCGGGACAAATATTTGTGCGATCCACAAATATTTGTGCCTGTTCTGTGTGTGATGTATATGTGAAATTATATGTCTGTATACGGTACCTACTCACAATATAGGAGCAACGTTTTAAAAAAACAAAGAAACCAAAAGTGTGAGAAAAAGAATTATCATTTTTCGCTGCTTTTTTATTTACATTAATTTTTCTACATGTTTCAATAGTTATGCTGCTTATCTCACATTTTTTTTAATTGCAAATCTTGTAAAGTGTTTTGTTTATTATATTAAGAATAAAACAAAAACATATGTGGTGGCCCCTTCATCGCCTCTTTCCATTTCTTTGACAAATTTTGTTGCGTATTGTAAACGATATACCTATCTAAAGTATTTGATACAATAATTGCTTCCAAGCTGCCTTTACTGACAGTATTAAAAATGTTTATTTAAAAATTGCCAAATCAACGTTACGTACCTACTACTTACCAACCAATACATGCAGACTGAGCCTACCTACAAAATAAAACTGGGGTGGGAGTTGCACAAGGTCGGTCATTTAGGACCCAATTATTTCCTATTATTGTAAGTAGATTTAGTACGTCATGTGTTATAAAGACTTGTACGTACAACAACGTTGAACGCGGCGCCGATCATCAGTCCGAAGCTTTGTGCCACCAGCACTGTATAGAGTGATATCGCGAAGAACATGAGGAACCGAACGATGTCGAGAGGCTGCGACGACATCGTGTACACTATGACGCTGAATACGAAGCAGGATACTATCTGAAAGTTATTAATTACATGATCAAAGTTGGTGCCGTGATAGCCTGATAGGGCGATCTTATAGTCATCAGTGTGAAAAATGTTCTGAAGAAGTTGATAGATTGGAATGGCCAAAACCACAGAAACCACTAGGTCTAATTTTATCAAGTTGTCTAGTAAATGTTATAGAATTTTAAATGATAATTTGTAATAATATAATTCTTATCACATTTATATCAAATTGTATAATTAGCTTGAATTTTAATTATTTATTGTTCATACAGGTTCTGAAGGGTTTCCTTACCGAAATAGGCAAATCGATGATCGTGATGGATATGTAGTAGGATCCCAGAGAGTACCATCTGTTGAAATGCTCCTTTGATAGTATTGACATCTCCGATGGGACTGAAATAAAATGAAACTATTAAATATCATACTATAGGTAAATCTATAGGTAATATCTATTGAAACCCTTTCAGCTCCTAGACCGCCGATACGTTTTCTATTGGTAAACGTTTTCAATTTGGCACTTGGTCCATAAGATTGATAAATAATATGTATAAATAATATTTTATGTACCCTCTTTCATAGTAAAAAATATTTCAGGGACCTTTACCTCATTGGTGTGTAAAGAAGGTGGAAGGTTAAAACCCGTAATGGCTTACCTACCTACATGAGTATTCGAATGGCTTGCATACGAAAAAGGAAACCCGCTAACTCAATTATACAGATTCTCAAACCTTATTTGGACAAACAGGTCGATTCAAAACTAAATAATGATACAACTCCATTATCGCAAGGTAATGCAAACATAAAGGATTTGAATAAAATAATCTACATAAAGTTGGCAGTTAGGCAATTGAACGGTTGAAAGTTTAACTGTTTTATCGTTTGTAATACATTATTTTGTTTGTTTGTCGAATAACTTGGCCTCTGGTTTAGAGATAATCAGGCCGATAGCAAACTAAACGTGCCTTCCAAAGCACGAAGTAATGCAAATGCACGCACACTATTACTATGCTCTTACACGTGAGTATCGTGAGCATCATCGGCGACATCATGTGATGCATCAATATGGCGAACAGCAGGTTGTAGTTCTCGAGCACCCTGGAGCCCTCGTTGCCCGCGTTGATGAACAAGCTGCCCAGCATGATGCCCACCACCACGTTCACGATCAGCCGCAGGTGGGTCATGGTCTGGAACACGTATGAACGTTCAATGTAACATTGTCTAATGTTCCTTAACTCCTTAGCTAGAAGATATATAACTCTCAACTAAAGAGAGACGGCGTGATCGGGATTTTGTATGACGTTTGAGCATGTTGGCTGTCTCTTCCGTGGCTTTGAGTTACCTTTTACGGAGTGTCCACACTTTGATCCCTAACTTTGACCAACCGATAGGTATATCGCTGTCGTTGTCATTTTATGAGTGCTAGATAGAGACGATAAACTTATTGGTTGGTCAAAGGTAACTAGGAGTTCAGTAAGCGGGTATAAGTAAGTAGTATGTTACGTAGGTACCTCATTAGGAGACATTAAACCACATCATCACTAGGGCACTTTTGTATCGAAACAAGGTTTCAGATGTTGGATTAGGTGCCTGATATAATAAATAGATTTTGGATTGAAATTGATAGCCGAATTTTTTTACTTCCTTATACGGGGAGTGGGCATAATAATTAGTCAAGACTATAATATTCTCCGGTTGAAACGGTAGACGACTATTCAGCGGTTCAAAATACTCACAGCGTCTCGCTTCGCTTTCAAAAACCCTCGCTTGTACAGCACCGTTCTCTGGTTAGACTGCGGCGTCTCTTCTGACCCCGACGACGGTTCCTGCTCCCGCATGATGCTCAGGGGGTACTGCTTCCGGAGAGCTTCCATGGTGGGTATGGAGTCCATGTCGTCAAACCAGTCCAATGCTCTTCCGTTTTCGGCTTTCGTGCTGAGGAGCTGGATTTTGTCTTCGCCGTATTCTCCGCATGCTACTTCGATTACTGGAAATGAGAGAGTTAGATTCAGACTTAATGGCTGCAACTCTGATTCTGATTTTGCAACTGGATTCATCAGTTCTGGCAATGAAATATCGAAAGACTTCTAGCTGCGGCCTGCAGTTTCACCTAAGAACTAAAATTATTGTTCTCATATTTGTCCAAAATCAGCTGGTACCTATACTAAATGTTCCATCATCACTTTCGGCCTTTACAATATTAGTAAGCACAGACAATGAACAAACATGGGCGATCGATCATCACAGCACTTACTGTAATCAGCTGGGTTGTGGTATATCGGGCAGGGAATGCCGGCCTGCTCGACGTACGGCACGAGGTTGCCGGTCGTCCCCTGGTACAAGCACTGGCCTGCCGCGAGCACGTACACGTGGTCGAACAGCGCGAACAGCGACGCGGAGGGCTGGTGGACCGTGCACACGATGGTGCGGCCCTGGTGCGCCAGGCTGCGGCACAGCTGGACCACTTGCGCGCACGAGGAACTGTCTAAGCCCCTGGAATGTAGAAGCGTACATCATCATCATCATCATCAGTCTGAAGATGTCCACTGCTGAACATAGGCCTCCCCCTTAGACCGCCACATCGAACGACAATTTCCCACTTGCATCCACCGGTTGCCTGCGACTCTTTTGATGTCGTCGGCCGAAGACGTTAGAAGCGTACATAGAGGTCAAATCGTGTACTGTGACAATATCATCTTGTTTGAGATAAACTGAAGATGGCGCTGCTGTTGTCTACGGTCACAGAATATGAGAAATACCTTCACGGCGTTCTAGGCTGCTTGGGGCTGGAGTAGGGAACGGCCGCAACTTCACTGCGTAATAGGGACTCGGTGTCAAACGGACGTGTGCGACTGTGCTGGTGCTATTAAATATTTTGAGTACTTTGGTTATGTTTTTTTTCTTTGGTTTCCGTTTTTGATATAAGTTTTCCTTATAATCTATTAGGTATTTATATTTTTTTATATTTATAGGCTAGTATTTGAGCACTATCTCACTTGGTCTTGAGTGACGATGTGGTCGAGGGTAAACATGCTCAGCCTAGAATGGGGCTGGCTCTCAAGGATCGCTACAGGAACCCCGACAGGGATTGGAAACATGTTTTAGGTTCAGGATAAGTTTGCGTTTGACCATTATTTACCGTGAAAAGGGATACAGTTGACATGGTACACGGCACGTCTCAGGGAATATAGTGGTAGAAACATCATTGTCACGAGCGATTAGACTGATTGTCATAACATCGGATAGTGATCTGAGGTTGATTGTAAGTTTTAAGCATTCTTTCGTTAATCTTCGGACCATATTTTTTTTCTGCGCGAACGAAGATTCACGATGCGCCTTATAAGTTGGGTAGGTACTAGTATAACAAAATGTGATTGTTCAACAGTAAAATTATTATTGTATTTTAAAAAGGTAACACAAGGCCATATTCGCAGAAAGGTCTCGAGCAATATTTTCGATCTGTAAACTCACATTTTATTACCGTTATAATATTTTACTGAGAATAGTCAAGGTAGGTAACACAGAATTACAAAAAATTCCAAGTACTCTAAAAGGAAATCGATGGCGCAAATCTAAAAGTGCAAATATTCCGTATAATATGATGTAAATAAACAGATGCTATAATATTTAACGAACTATAATATTTTAATTTTTTTATATTTATTAATTAACACAATAGGGATACTATTCTATCAGAAGTTATAGGATAGGTACATCAAGTCAATACTCAGTACTAACTATATCTTGTAATTGGCTCTACCATTTAATTACTTAGTAACAGTATTGGAGTTGATATTTGTTGTTGTGCGGAGAGTTCAAGATCAGGCTTATATAGGTCAGAGTTCAATTGTACGACTGGTGGTTCTATAATTTATTAAATAAGTAATAATATATTTAGTTAGGTATTTGCCTGCTTTAACTTGTAATTATTAACGACGTTAGGCGTAAATGCCAAAGTACATACAACTTTGTTGTCAATGGGCATAATTATTAATGATGGGTGTATCTTTGGGTCAAATATTGAAAACATTGTTGATCCAGTTTCCGTTGTGCAATTAAGTTGTTGCAGGCCCAAAGATAATAATCTATAATCAATGTGCAGTATTGTGCAGGCCTTAACTTAATAGGCCTGCACATATTAAGTTCCGGTGACAAGACAATATTGTTATAGAGACTGCAAGCAGTTCTGATGATGGAGATGAAGGATAGACAACGTAACTCCTCGATTAGTAGATTGTTGGTGTTTGGGCAAATATGACTTACGTGGTGGGTTCATCCAGGAACATGATGAGCGGATTGTTGATGAGCTCTAGGGCTATGGACAGCCTTTTCTTCTGACCCCCGGACAGCTGCGCGCTGCGGGTGTTCATGTGTTCGTAGAGGCCCAGGTTTGTTAGTATGTCTTCTATCTGAAAACGAAATAGGTTTTCTTTGGAACTAGTTGGTGAAGTTTTATTGGCATCAATATTTGTAGCCATATTTATCAATCAACTGCTAGACTTCCCCCCCCCCCCCCCCCTCCTTCTGCATTTAACTGTCATTAACTATGTGTTCCGTTTATTAACGAGGTCTGCAGCCCATTGCACCGTCCGACGTCTAGCATTCCTCTAGCCAGAGAAAAAGTTTCTTGATGATTTGATTTCGCAGTTCCATATAAGAGACAGGAACTAAACAAAAGTGAACAGGCTCTTACCACTTCTCCCTTCTCGTATTTGTCTAGTTTGGTGGGTAGTTTGAGGTCAGCTGCCAGGGTCATGTTCTCACCCACCGTCAGCAGCCCCTGCAGCCGGTCATCCTGCTGGATGTAGCACGACATCTTCTTAAATTTCTCTGAAAAGTAGGTAGTAAGTTTGAAGTTAATTCAAAGAAAGGCGTACCTACGATTATACTTCAGTGTAAGCTTCTAAACGCCTAATGAAAGCGTATATTGATGAATTGCGCAGAAACCTGCAGTTGGAAGAAATATGAGCTCTATGACCCCAGGTCAATGCACACTCCGCAACGACACCGCTAGTCAGATGGAATTAATTATGAATGGAACCTAACACGTTTATTGTGCATCCTGGAATATGTTATATACATTGCAGTACATATAAATTATATATTATATAAGTGCTCACGAAGCAGTACATATAAATTATATATTATATAAGTGCTCACGAACGGCTCTTAATACAAGCCGTGTCTCACGATTTCACCTGCGGACGAAAATTATCCTTTATGCTATTCCAGGAATCAAAGCAAATATCGTTGGCCAATATGCTTTTCTGAACGTACAATTTTATCAAACAGAATTTTATTCGTTTCAGCGCAGATTGCTACAAACATAATACATAACTCATAAACATTAGCATTTATAACATCTCTAGGATATGCATCTACGAAGTAGTATGAATAATATTTACCCTAATTAGTCGTAGCCGTTGTCGAGTGCCATTTCCAAGAAGTAGGTAGTGCAGGATTACTGGCCAAACTGGTATTGGCCCAGCCAATGCCGTAAGGGCTACCAAGGACACTGCACGTTCGTTTATGATACATCTCGTATTATTATACGTTTATGAGTAAATGAGGTTTTAAGGTTATTCTAGGTCGATGATCTACATAAATTTAAACCCTAAAATAAACAGTGTTATCAAACCAGATTACGAGTTTCGATACTAATTTGAATTATATAATACGAGTATAAACGTCAGCAGAGTTATTTTTAAACATAAACTGACGTCAGGTTTTAGTACTTAATTCATTTATTTTGTAAAATATTTTTCTATGAACAATCACGAGTTCTGAACCGCGTATAAGTGTGAGTTAATTATCAACTCGACTGCAATAAACTCGCCCATGCGGTCGAGTTGCCACCTTTCTTTTTAATAGGAGCCAAGTCGACCGCACGTGCAAAGTACAGTCAGTTGAAAAAGTGATATCAATCAAATGATTATCTTACTAATATTATAAAGCCGAAAGTTTGTGAGTGTGTGTGTGTGTGTGTATGTGTGTATGTTTGTTAGCTCTTCACGCTCAAACGGCTGGACCGTTTTCGATGAAATTTGGTATAGGGGTAGATTGGACCTATGAGACGGACATAGGCTATCTTTTGTCTCAAAAAATAATCTCGAAGGGGATGAAATAGGGGTTGAAAGTTTGTATGGGTAATTAATAATTCTTCAAGTTAGGAATCTGAAAATTTAAATTTAGGCTTTTGTTAGGAAATAAAGAAATACGGGTCTCAGCTTTTTTGCAAAATCATCCCTAAAGGGGACAAAGTAAGGGGTTGAAATTATGAGGTATTCTTTAGTTGCATCCCCAACGGACGGCAAATGGTAGTGCAATTTGGCAAGGAGATAGATAATAATGGATACAAGTTAAAGAAAGAGATAAATAGAGGGAGAGGGAGAGAGATAGAGTTAGAGGGAAAGAGATAGACGGAGAAGTATATATGAACATAAATAGAGAGATAAAGGGAAAGGGAAAGAGATAGAGGGAGATAGAGAGCGAGAGATAGAGGGAGAGGAAGAGAGCGAGCGATAAAGGGAAAGGGAGAGAGCGAGAAATAGAGGGAGGGAGCGAGAGATAGAGGGAGAGAGCGAGAGATGGAGGGAGGGAGCGAGAGATAGAGGGAGAGAGCGATACATAGAGGGAGGGAGCGAGAGATAGAGGGAGAGAGCGAGAGATGGAGGGAGGGAGCGAGAGATAGAGGGAGAGAGCGAGACATAGAGGGAGGGAGCGAGAGATAGAGGGAGAGAGCGAGAGATAGAGGGAGAGGGAGACAGCGAGAGATAGAGGGAGAGGGAGAGAGCGAGCGAATTTACTAATCTTATAAAGCCGAAAGTTTGAGAGTTTGTATGTATGTATGTATGTGTGTATGTTTGTTAGTTCTTCAAATCATTAAATTTGTTCAATTTGGTACGCAGATAGGTTATCTCCCAATTTTGGACATAGGCTACGAGTATAAGTCATCATCATAAACATAAACGTTTTCCATAATGCAATAAAAACTATGAAAAACTACCCCATTTGCATTAAATTTGGCATTAGTTTAAACCGCAACCCTTAACACACAGTGGAACGAAAACTTAAAAAGTAGATAGACCTTAATTTGCATGATATGTTGTAAGCAGATAATTAAGACACACAATATAGGCTACAATGTCATCATCATCATCACTTTTTCACTGTCCATCGCAGTGTGATAATAACTGTAAAAAACTACCTAAGTTCAGTATTTTTCTCTGACACAATGTTACAAGTCGTATTTAACAGCCACCGTGTGTTATAATGAGAAACGCGGGTGAAACCGCGGGGCGCCGCTAGTAAAATATAAATGAATCTAATAACCACAACTGTAACATTATTTTCATTAGATATTAAATGAATATGTTAAATGCAGTAAAGGCAGATACATATTATGATATCTCTTTCATATCATAGAACGTTATTGTTGTTCCACCCAATATGAATGTGTTTACACTAGCAAACCCAACCATACTGGTGCGCACCGGAATCCCTGAATTTCTACCCAACCATTAAAATTGACATAAAATAATATGTGTCACACTTAATTATTTTCCGAAAATATATGCTTTGGGTTTGTACCAAATTATGCAAAATATAAGTATACCTACATTAGATAATATTGTGTTATATAAAACGAAGTATAGATTAAACTACATACATTAACATACTTTAGTCTTTTCGATGATGATTTTTTGAATAGAACGTGTTTACTTACTCTTTTATGACCAATTTTAACATTTATGACTGTTGATATAATTGTGCTATAGACACATTTATTACTTAACTATATAAATTCGTGATAAATACATAAGTACCTTCTGAAGTCTCGCTTGTTGTTTATCTTTTTACACAAAAAAATGTAATAACAAAGTGTATCGTATTAACAACAAACACGGTGATAATAATTGTCGTCGTTGTTATTGTAGGTACTATCTACTTCAGCGAACCTTGTGATCTTAACAGACAACTTCCGAGTGCCAAGATAGATGGGTAATAAACTTATTATAAAGTACATAAAGGCCTCAAGTTTTTTCTATGACAATGCATTGAAAAAAAATGGGTTAAGAAACTTAAAATTAACTACATACTGAACAGGAATATAACCATAATATAATATTTGATTTAGAGGCTATCTCTCGTGCGGTTGCGGTCACGATCCTAACCGCAACGCGTCACAAAGTCACAAGTCTTTGTCCATCGATCACTAGCACTCGATATTTGATAGATAGATATAAATTGAATGCAAACGGCACGACTTCGCAGGTTTTTTCCCCATTACGGTGTAAAGCCTCAATTATTACGTAAGGTACAGCAGGCAAAACTTCACAAGAACTCAGTAAATACGGTTGCAAAAACCCCCTCTGCCCCCCTTGAGATCACCCGCGACTTTGTCTACGTTGACTCCAAAATTTCATTTGGTATTTTGCGGCAACAGCTCACATACACATATTTGGCAGTTATAATAACAGCAAACAAACAATTACAACATTATCGCACCTGAGGTTTTGACGTCAACATGCGGTCAAACAGGCAACGTATCCGTTTGATGAGTTGGGATGGGGACAATGGTGAAGTGAGGAATTAAGCCAAGTAAAGTCTGGCCAACCACCGCCCTCAAGTAGAAGATCTGTCTCCAAACCCCTATCGGGGCGTTCCGGCAGCGCTTCATTCTAGGCTGAGTATGTTGACCACCTTCGACCACATCGTCGCAGGACCAGATGAGATCGTGGTCTAATGCTAGCTTATACAGTGTGTCCGGTTACAGAGGGATAAACACCTTACAAGGGGAAAACAGATGAAATGTCGATACAATTATATTCCCTTGAAGGCTCCGTCACTCGTAGCTGGATAAAAAAGTACTCACTCATAATCCTCCCCCTGCCGTTGATGAAGACGGCGCCGCCGACGCCGGTGATGCGGTACCCGGACAGCACGTCCAGCAGGGTCGACTTGCCGGCGCCAGAGGGGCCCATGATGGCTGTGAGCTGCCGCGGCCGCAGCCGCCCGTGGACACTGTGCAGGATCTGCTTGCTGCCTGAAACAAGACAGCATGTGAGATAAAATCCTATAGATAGATTTGTTCTTACTCTTTTACGCTTACATTCTCCGGAGTGTCTTAAACCATATTATAACTTGAGTCTCTTCAAGTATAGACTTGAAAGAGTAAGCAACGCATCGACAACGCTCTAGATGTTGCAGGTGTACATAGGCGGTGACCGCGTTCCATAAGATAAACCTGAATAAGCATCTTCTAAGTAGACAATAGTAATGCATCATCGGAATCTAGCCAATCAAGGAATCTGGGGACACGGTCGTGCCCTAGGCAAGGCGAGCACACGTAGGCACAGCGTACCATCCTTTACTCGATAGGTTTTTCCGTAATTAAAATAAATTTGAATAATTTATCATCATATTTAAGATTTAGCTACGAGATGTGAAGTACTTAATTCAATTAGTATTTGTGCCTAGTTGATTATGTATTAATAAGCCTCACGTTTTACCTCACTGTGTGGAATAAGCAAATAAGAAGTACTTAGATAATTATGTACGTTTGTAAGTAAATAAAGCCTGACGGATGCAATACGATATCTGCACTCCACACAGATTTTATTTTATTAATGTCTATGTTTCAACCATGAGAGCAAGCTTTTGATCAAACCATTTTGTTAAAATGCGCAATGTTATGTGGTGCCGCTTGTGCCTTATTAAAAATTTAGAGTTTTGGGATAATTGGATTTGGACCGAAGATTCGAGCCTTCTATGATAAATTATCTGGGGCTATCCGATAAATAGATTAGAAGTCGATTATTTAATAACTTTACATGAACCCGAGGTCAGTTAAAATGGACTATAATCATAAGTAATAACTCCATTTTGCACATTAGTTAACAGTTATGCGAAGCGCTTCATATAAATGATTTAGCTTCAATATCTATCATGTCCAAC
Source organism: Hylaea fasciaria (assembly GCA_905147375.1). Taxonomy (NCBI): domain Eukaryota; kingdom Metazoa; phylum Arthropoda; class Insecta; order Lepidoptera; family Geometridae; genus Hylaea; species Hylaea fasciaria. The sequence goes on from LR990201.1 coordinate 9,312,951, forward strand.
ACATGTGTAGCCTATTATGACCCCTGTCAGTTTCCGTGCTGGCAGCAGATAGCCCCTGGTGACGTCAGCAGTGCCCTCAGCATGCACTTGACTGACCGTAGGTCCGGCACGACACGAGATAGGACGGCTGGACTCTTGATCCATGGTTGGTGCATGCAGATACAAATATTGCTCAATGATTTATATACTGGTACCTGATGAATATTAGAATAATTAAATCATAATAGAACTGCTCTAAAATCAGTCCTATGCTCCGGTCTGAGCGTTGTGATGCACCGTAAAAACTTTTCCCATAATGATCCTTTGCCACCTGTAACGGTCTCGGGCGCAGTGTACTGCCACAGAGGCTTTTATGCAGTGGTTTTGACATTTGATGAGACCACAGTATCGGAGATATCACCCCCTGGATCTCTTTCTCTCGGTTTCTCCAAGATGTCGAAAGGTTTTTCGGGCAATATGCCCAAAGCCTGCCACCATCTCGGTACGCGAATGCTCTAGAGCCTCAAGGTGCTTTCCAACTTCTTCAGGATGAAGAATGGACCAGGTAGTTGTTCGTCATGAAAGTTCTTTATAAGTATCGTTAACGATCTAGTGACTTCCGTGTAAATATTATGTTTAAAGATAAGGAAATATTTTATCAGGCAAGCTTTTAAAAAGTTCATATTCATTCATGCCCAAACATCAATCGACGGTAAGTCACTGAGGAGTTACGTTGTCTATCTTGCATAACTACTCCATGGAATCTTTTGCCCAAGTACACAGATGTACAGACTAGGTAGAGATACTATACGAACGGATAGATTCGTACATAGATTGTCCCTCCATGGCTCGATCATCAAACGGACGCTTACCACCATCTATATACCTCCTGTCTCTTTTAGGACCAGCGAGGATTAGTGTTGATAGTAAGCGAAAAATATGTCTCTATTTATATACTTAGTTAGTTCAATCCGTCAATCCGTCAATGTTTCTACAGTTTTATTATACTCGTATGATAAGGCAGAACAACTTAATTTTACGCAATTAAGGATCAACTAGTCATCATAACATCATTCTCGGAAACATGTACCTGGCTGGGTATTAGTATATTATAATTATTAGAATCATCATCCAAGCACCTGGAACCGGTTGTTTTGTCATATCTGCATGCATATCTTATAAATGAAACTGTAAAAACATTGTTTTTCTTGTGTTCATTATAATGTTTTATGATACTCATAATAATATCCCGTGTAACGTCAATACATTGCGAATATTCGTGAACAGCGTTCGTTGATGGCACCGGAATATATTTATAATATACCTATGTAGAATGACATACTATGTAGCTCGGGATTATCTCTGAGAGAGAGTTTGGGATGTATCGTAATGGTTTTTTAAACTTGTACTTATCCAGTCAATTTGTCTTTTTGTCAAATAATTGGTATACCCAGCATAGCTAGTGTTGCTTTGCAATGATAGTGTATCAATTGAAAAAAATTGTAAAAAAATAGTAGGTTCCCATTTTACCTCGTAAGCAAAACTCCATATAAAATTAAAGTAGGTAGTACAAGCACAAGTACATTAGTAACAGTTACTTTTATGAAAGAAGCTGGGCTAATTATGTATGGGCCATTATATGTAAATAATATCTATTTCCATCTATGTATGTAAGTACTTATCTATGGAAATAACAATATTGAAATAAGAAATATACTTTTTCATAAGGACATATTTTATGTAACAGCTATAGCGCAAAATTACTTGCATATATACTAATATCATTTAAACAATAGAAAATTATAATACACTGGAATCGTTTTTGTGTTGCATCCAATTTCATATCTTCTCGATGTTTTTGCAACGCCTGCGCACTGCCTGGTTCAGGATATCATGCAAAGACGTAAGTTTTCAAACGTGGCAATATGTAGGTATATGTATATACTATAATAATTATATATATACCCGTTTATGTACACAATCAAATAAAAAATTATAACTGCTGCAAAATATCAAGCGCTATAATCCACGATCAGATATATTTAAATAAGAAATACAGGTATGTTTTGCGCCTGACGATACGGTATTTGATATATTTATCACAATGAGAATGAAAATTACACATAATATTATCTTATATTATCTTTAATCTTATATCTTTAAATGAGCAATTCTTGTATATATATGTATATACTATATATTATATAATTGGAATCTCGGAATCGGCTCCAACGATTTTCATGAAATTCAGTATATAGGCGGTTTCGGGGGCGATAAATCGATCTAGCTAGGAATTATTTTTAGAAAATGTCATTTTATTCGTGTTTTTTTATGATTTTTTTCTTTAAATAACCAGTTCATATTTTTTTATTATTCTATCGGTAAGATCGAAAAATATTATTAATATTTCATCATTTTATTAGTAATTCGTACTTAAAGATAACTACCAAAAAGCAAAATTTATAAAAAAAAAATACCGAGCAAAGCTCGGTCATCCAGATATTTACAATAAAAACAGATACAAAAACACGGGAATTTTGTATATAAACAAAAACACATTGACTAGCAAGGGATTACAAAGGCATTGTGTCACAACAGCACATAGGTAATGTTATAAAATTCCACGCACACATTCTCCACACGTAGTGCACACACGTTGAGTGTATTCAAATTAAGGCAAAATGAAGTGAGGAAGTTCCATCTGGTACCTACACAGGTACAGTCAGTAACTTTTATCGCTGAACGTTCCCAAGCTTACAATTTACTAAACATGCTAGCGTCTGTTAATTCTTCTTATAATTAAAAATCCAAAAATGTGTGAGGGTGTGTGTGTGTGTATCTGTCTTCTCTTCACGCTTTAGTTATAGGTAATGGAATAGAAAATAGGATCTTTTTTACGCCGTGAAAATTAACAGTTCTTGTGGGATAATAATGGACGCGGGTGACACAGCGGGGTGCTGCTAGTTCAAAATAAATGACACAATTTAAGTGAAAATTGGAACTAATACCGGTATTAAGTACGACCTAAATGTTCGCATAGGTTCCTTTTCGATATCATGCGATCAAAGTCGATCAAAGTCGCGGGCACAGCTAGTCCTACATTAAATTTGAATATAGGATTTGTGTAGTTACTTTTTGCGCCGACTGTACCAACTATAGGTATTTTATTCCCATATTAAAATGAAGGTTAATAAATGGTTAATAAAGCCATTAACAGAAGCGCGTGTATACAAAGAGATATACGGTATAGGTATACGCGATGGTCCTTCTGTGTTCTGCGAAGATTTCAGATATTATCCTACTGTGGTGACAGTGTCTGTGATAACACTGATAAGTTCACTCACTGTGCGTCTCTATTATGTATTGTATGCCACTGTGCTATTAGGGTTTCAGGTTGTTTTTTCAGTTGCTGTGATACGTTTTAAAAGCAACAACACGGATGAAGTAAATAATTCAGTATTAGGTAAGTATATAAGATCGTACCTACTAAATCAGACAATATCTACTAAATGTTATTCAAGCCGTAGATTAGCTAGGAACCTCAGAGATTTGAACATACATCATATATAATGACCACAGTCCGTTACTGACAGGTCTGTGTCAAGGTACAAAGTCCTTCCGCGAGCAGCTGCATGCAAATACCTTTGTGTAACCTAGCAGCTGCCCGCGGCTATGCTTACACATTGTTTGTCAAACGACGTTGATTCATGTAAAGTGACGCACCGTTCCGGTCTTGTTTTGATAACACTACTGACATTTTCTCGCTACTTTTTGTGTAAGCAGGTAATTCATTGAACTCACTGTTTGAGGAACTTTGAGCATTACTCATTTGAATCAGCAGTGAACCGGGGGAAGTGCAAATGCAAATGGTAATGGTAAACTGTCTTCCGTTGGCATAGGTACACGTACCCGTAGTACGGACAAAATGATAAAAATAACACGTTTACCATTACGATGCGTGATAGATTTGTTATTATGTTTCCTGTATATTATATTCTGTGCTTATGTGTACCAAATTTCGAGCAATGGACAGACGGACACTACTGATGAATATTTGCTATGTATTGACAAATTGTCTTTGAAAATGTTTACCAATATACCACTAAGATGTGCTATTAGCAGTTCAGGGTAATTTATAAATTAGGTGATGACCCGTTCGTACGAGTTAGTTGTCATTTCGACCGCAATAAAATTCGCTCGCATAGTAATTTTCATACTTACACTAAACAAATAAATGATATTGAAGTGTCTGTTTATGTCAAAATAAAAGCTTTTTAGGTACTATATTACACTCTTTTTAGGGTTCCTACCCAAAAGGTAAAACGGGCTCCTATTACTAAGGCTCCTCTGTCCATCCGTCTGTCCGTTTGTCTGTCTGTCTGTCCGTCCGCCTGTCACCAGGCTGTATCTCATGAACAGTGATAGTTAGACAGTTGACATTTTCTCAGATGATGTAAGTAAGTACCTATTTCTGTTGCCGCTGTAACAACAAATACAAAAAAAAACAGAATAAAATAAATATTTAATAGAGCTCCCATACAACAAACGTATTTTTTGTCCTTTTTATAGATAAAGGTACGGAGCCCTAAGTGCGTGTGTCCGACTTGCACTTGGCCGGTTTTAAATATTAAAGTATATATGGCACTTATGACGAAAACCTTTTTTTATATTTTTTTCGGTCTATCTGCTAATCTTCGAAACGACTGAACTTTTCAGATAACATCAGTTATTGTCTATCTAAGTAATACCTACCTACTTACCTAAATATTATAACGTGTAAAAATACATACAAGTACAAAAATTAACAATGTAGGTAGGTACTGCATATATTATTATGGCATAAAGGAAATTTAAATACACAAAATTCTATACAATCGATAGAAGGTAACCTATACAATAGGTATGACGAGATATTTATAATGTGTACCTACTCTATTATAAGCTTACACCTACCTACCTAACTGATGTCAGAGTGCTATACAGTTAATAATTATTAAAGATCTTAGGCCATAATTCTCGCATTATATTACTCGCTTTATTTATTAGATCCTACTTTATATAAAGTACCAGCAGACACTGGCACGCGTTGCTGTGGCTAAGGTTTTTGTTATTGCGACTATGAATTGAGATGTAAGTAAACTATCCTATCTTTTAAGTTAGATCAAACTGCATACGGTGTGCAAATTTGATTAAAATCAGAGTCCATCGCGGACAAACAACGTGACGCGTAATTTATATAAATTGAGAGAGAAATTAAGATGTGCGATACTCCGCTAGATTATGACACGAGGCTACTAGATTTTAACACTATAGAGTCGTGTGTGCGTAATGAGAGAATGGACAGTGTAGAGTTCAATTAGTAACTATATAAGTATCTAATCAAATAACTCATGGCCATTATAACCTCAATAGCTGTAACCATTTCGGCATGTTCCTGCCTACGTCAGGTTCCCAGGCGATACGACGACCTATATTAGAAGGCTATCACTGACGTCACGGGAGCGATGACCTGCCGCGAAGTGATAAAGTTCGCGAAATGGTTCCACTGCGACGACGCCACTCGCGTACCTACTACACAATGCTCTTTGTCTTGTCGGACTGAAGTACACAATACACATTATATCCTTGTGTGGTGTTGGTGCACAAATACTATTTTGGTGCTGAACATAAAGTCAGCGACAGATTACTGAACATGTCCAGCTTTTTAGTTTTCTTTACAACGTAAATTGTTGGAATTTATCCCGTTATGTAGAGTCAGGCGCCGTCTCGCCAAAACGGGTGAGGTGTTCCTTTCGAAAATTATTATTATCAATAATTATAATTATGAATTAGGTAAGTAGGTAGGTACCTATCTGATTAAATTCACTTCATTCGTGACATCTCATTAGGCGCACCGTAATTCTATCCTAATTATTATTTCAGTCTATTTTAGTGCCGTAGAAGTACCTATGTTAACGAGCGCCACAACCTAAGCCTAAGTAGTTGATATAAGTAGTAGATATATGAATATGGCATTAGTATGTAGCCATTAGAGATTTGATACATGTATGTAATAGTATGTAAAACACCGCGTACATCGTCTCCTAGATATGACCGCGCCGCCGTGCGAAAGAGGCAGGATGGGTGCATGCCAGATGTACGCGGCAATTGTATTAGGTTTAGTTTTATCTATTGTATTTCGGCTCTATTGTATTGGCGAGCCAGAATGTATTGATTGCCGTAATAGAAGTTTGCTTTAGTAGTAAGATATTTTTGTTAGTCTTTACTACGGCCTTTATTGTACAAGCCAGGCAGAATGTCTTATTGCTGTAATATAAGTTAACTTTAATAGTTTACAACTGGCCATTATATTTAGGCCCTATTGTGTTAGGGCAGCTGCATGTATCATTTACTGTAATAATAGTTTACATTAAGAATACGATACTTTGGGAAAGCGCAGTCCACTGAGAATCGTTATAGCGTCAACACGTTGTTTAGCTAGCATACAAAGCTAAACCCGCGAACAAGCCAAGTCCTGATAAATAACCTCCAGTAATCTCTCAGTACAAAGTTGTTTTCTTTCAACACTTCCTCGTCGTTGTCATCGTCGTCGTCGTCAATAGAAGCGCTCGTTTCGTCAGTACCCTGCACCTGAATAATTAGTCGTCTACAAAATTCCTTCGAGCCGGATCTCTGACGAAAATGAGCGTGAAGAGCTCGGTGACAACACGCACTTAGTTGAAGAAGAAGACTGAGAAGACTTCAACCAGAACCGACCCGGGGCTGCGATCCGAAGAGCCGCCCGGGTCATCCAGCGACGTTTCTGCGATGTCGTCGATGGTCACGCAGGTCATTCCCTTGGCCGGACCTGGTGGTCGTTTCAGCGACCACAGTGTCTTGGTGCCGGATAGGGATGATAAAATGACTGGCAGACCGCGGCATCACAGCGTCCGATCCTGTTCGAGCCGCGCTTCAAAAGCTTGCGCGAGTAGGATCGAGCATTTGCGACTACTCGCGGAGTATGAGGCGGAACAGCAAGTGGCGCACATAAAAGAAAAGGTGGCGCACGTACAAGAAAATCTGGTGAGGAAGAAGCTGTTGGTAGACTTGGCTCGTATCGACGCAATGGCTGACAAAGCTAGGTCAGATCACGGTATGGTCAGCCACGTGGAAGAGTGGGTGGATACGAAGCCGCAGGAAGTCGCGGCAATCCATCCACAGCCGCAAATGCCGGGAGCGCCCCTCTCAAAGTTGGTGCTGTTAGAGCCCAGCGCACCGGCATGTGAAGCAAGCTCCGATAATGGCATTGTCGAACGAGTGGCAGAGGGGGTGGATATGATGACGCCGCAGGAAGTCGCGGCTATCCACCCGGAGCCACCAGTGCCCGGAGCGCCCCTCCCGCAGTGGGCGTTGTTAGAGCCCAACGCGCCTGACGTACTTGTCGTGACACCTACGCCAGATCGATCTTGCGGTGTCAGGCCGCATTACACTCCTGTCGCGGTCAGCAAGACTGCTGCGCCGCACGGGACAGCGAGTGTCATCGAGGGGCAAGTCGTTTCGTTGGCAGTCAACAGGGTGCGTGGTGAAGATTTGTCCGACAAATCAGCGCGAGTGCTAACTCCCGTCGCGGCCAGCAAGACTGCTGCGCCGCACGGGGCAACGAGTGTCAACGGAGGGCAAGTGGTGTCGTTAGCGATAAATAGTGTGCGTTGTGAAGAATTGTCCGACGAGTCAACGCGATTGCTAACTCCCGTCGCGGTCAGCAAGACTGCTGCGCCGCACGGGACAACGAGTAGCAGAGGAGGGCAAGTCGTCTCGTTAGCGGTCAACGGTGCGTGTGGTAAAAAGTTGTCGGACAAATCAGCGCGAGTGCTAACTCCCGTCGCGGCCAGCAAGACTGCTGCGCCGCACGGGACAACGAGTGTCATCGGAGGGCAAGTGGTGTCGTTAGCGGTCAACAGTGCGCGTGGTGAAAACTTGTCCGACAAATCAGCGCGAGTGCTAACTCCCGTCGCGGTCAGCAAGACTGCTGCGCCGCACGGGATAGCGAGTGTCTTCGGAGGGCAAATCGTTTCGTTAGCGGTCAACAGTGCGCGTGGTGAAAAATTGTTCGACAAGTCAGCGCGAGTGCTAATTCCCGTCGCGGTCAGGAAGCCTGCCGAGCCGCACGGGATAGTGAGTCAAATCAAAGGGCAAGTCGCTTCGCTAGTAAGTAGCCAAGGTCGCGGTAACCAAGTGTTCGACATGTCGTGGCGAGTGTCAAAAGTTCCCGCGTCGCGTCACCTGAAAGCGCTCTACAGACGGCTTCGGGCCCGAGGAAGAGTCAAGGCCCGCGTAGCATACGACCCGAAGCTCTACAGACGGCTTCGGGCGCGAGGAAGGCTCCAGGCTAACAGAGCGCACGAACCGCGGCGCTACAGGCTGCTACGGAGACGAGGAAGACTCAAGGTTAGCAGAGTGCACGAACCGCGGCGCTACAGGCTGCTACGGAGCCGCGGTAGACTCAAGACAAGCAGAGCGCATGAACCGCGGCGCTACAGGCTGCTGCGGAGACGAGGAAGGCTCAAAATCTGCAGTGCGCCCGTTCCGAGGCGCCACAGACACACAGCGGTCGTCGTGTGTTAATTCCCTGCTTAGGCCAGTAGCAGAGGTTGTGGTGCTCTCAAACCATTGTGTAATCGGCGGAACCCTTTTACAGGGGGGAAAATGTTAACGAGCGCCACAACCTAAGCCTAAGTAGTTGATATAAGTAGTAGATATATGAATATGGCATTAGTATGTAGCCATTAGAGATTTGATACATGTATGTAATAGTATGTAAAACACCGCGTACATCGTCTCCTAGATATGACCGCGCCGCCGTGCGAAAGAGGCAGGATGGGTGCATGCCAGATGTACGCGGCAATTGTATTAGGTTTAGTTTTATCTATTGTATTTCGGCTCTATTGTATTGGCGAGCCAGAATGTATTGATTGCCGTAATAGAAGTTTGCTTTAGTAGTAAGATATTTTTGTTAGTCTTTACTACGGCCTTTATTGTACAAGCCAGGCAGAATGTCTTATTGCTGTAATATAAGTTAACTTTAATAGTTTACAACTGGCCATTATATTTAGGCCCTATTGTGTTAGGGCAGCTGCATGTATCATTTACTGTAATAATAGTTTACATTAAGAATACGATACTTTGGGAAAGCGCAGTCCACTGAGAATCGTTATAGCGTCAACACGTTGTTTAGCTAGCATACAAAGCTAAACCCGCGAACAAGCCAAGTCCTGATAAATAACCTCCAGTAATCTCTCAGTACAAAGTTGTTTTCTTTCAACACTTCCTCGTCGTTGTCATCGTCGTCGTCGTCAATAGAAGCGCTCGTTTCGTCAGTACCCTGCACCTGAATAATTAGTCGTCTACAACCTACCTACTTATTTTTTGCCAAATTATATTATCTGCCATTTCCGTATGAGTATTAGGGTGGGCCACTGATGTATGAAGAAAAAAAAAATGTCTGATATAGATTCGTAATAGTTGTAAAAAGGTGTTACGCTATAAGAGTAGTATGTTCTGAAAAAACTATCACTATAGAACCTTATCTTCAGCCTCCGGATTGAGTTTGAAAAATCATGATATTTTCAAAAAGAGCTTTTTGTAATTATATTCCTAGGAGTGCAGATTCAAGTTTAATTTGAATTATTTTGCACTAATAAGAGTACCTCTGTAAGTTGTGTTTATAATAATTAAAAATATTATTATAAATCATTACCCATCGAGATAATACTTCACACGAATAACGAAATTATTGCGGATTTTTACTTAAAAATTTTCGCATCGCCTTGCGAGACTATCGGAGTCGTTATTAACTCTGGTTTGCAGATTTATCGCACAAAGAACACGCTGTTTCAGTAACAGTCTTGACAACCATTTCAACTTCTCGTGTGTGGCAAGGTAGGCGTAGCAGAAGCAGTTCTCGCTCTCATTTATGTGCATCAAACATTCTGTAACTCCGCGTCTTTTGCAGTCTCGAGAGCTGGAGATTCCGTGACATGTAGGTGACAAATTGATGAGGGTAACGTTATAAATTGCATACAGGATAAGCTCTGGATGTTTAAGAGTTGGACATTTGACTACTTATTGGCTCGAGCCTTTAAAATACAACACGTTGCTCACGAATGTGATTTCGCGGATCTAGTTCTCGAGGTAAGCGAAATAACTATTTCTTTGAATTACTACATTGATGTGGGCTTTGAGTTAGACTGGCAGATACAACTAGAAGCACAATATACCAACGTTCACAGGTGTCGTGCTCCATCCTTACAAGTGGGATGAGCTTCGGTAGCAAACCAAGTCGGAGGGTAATTTTTTACATCGTAAGTTGCTAAAATCTTTAGTTTTTAGGTGGAGTTTTCGTCGAAGCATACAAAATACAATGAAACCAAGTAGGTCACTTTAGCCGTTTGGTATGAGACATCTTGCCTGGGGAATGAATACTGACAATTTGTTGGCTAAATTATCAAGGAAATCAAAGAAAATCACCGAAGAAATCTATACTGATACGATTGATCGGTACTGAACTCTTGAGGTGTTAAATCTGGTAACACTATGGTTATTAGTTGGAACTAAATCACCTGAGTATTACGAACAGTTTACTTAGTCTACTTTAGAGGTGGGTTCCGATTGCTTTTAAACGTTTAAAGACCCGGTGTCCCACCGGTAATGTACGGAAATAAATTTAGAAATGATAATAATTTTTGATGGCATTTATTTGCACTTGCCGTGATATGCTTTTACGATTTGTATGACTCTTGTTTGTTAAATGATAGAAAAGGATACCCCCGACCATTATCTTTAACTTTCAAGCATCATACTAATATCAAACTGTTGAAATATGTGTTCTTTTCGAGTACCTTTTCCTAATTTTAACTGTCGCCTTGTCCAGTCTTTATACTTTATATGAACGTCTGCATAAGTAAGCAATATTGTTTTTAAATTACCTATGCATGTTTCATAACATAAAGAACATTTAGTTGTGTTTGGCTTGCGCTTCATTTTTAATAAGTACGACCTCCTACCTAATAAGCCGCGGCATGATTAAACCGAGATTTTTTTGTGAAAAGTGCAATCGGTGCCTTCTCATCTTATACCAAAAACTAACTAGTCTACTCGTTTATTGGTTTGTTTATGTAATAAGACCATATAAGCTATCAAATAATGTGACACTGATGCAAATATTATGAACACAATCCATAACTCTTGGTTCTTGAAGTCACATCTAAAAACGTATTTTTCCGATTTTTCAAAGTGAATCCGGAGGCAGTTGCCAATAAGAGAGACAGATAATATTTTGCATACGTCATTTGTACCCTTTTTAGCACCCTTTTGCAACTATTACGTTACAAGAATAAAAAAAAAAAAAATTCGGCCCACCCTAATGAGTATAGCACATAGGTATTATTTATAAACACTATTAATATCTATAAATATCTACTGTGGCTTGACCTTTGTCTACGTAAACGTCTTTAGGTAAGGTTTTTTTGTACTGAAGATGAAATAATATATATGAAAATTACATAGGTAGGTAGGTAGGTACTCAATACTACATATTTACATAGGTACTGTATATATTGCTTAGGTATATTATAATATTTATATTTACTTGATAATGTACACATTATTTTATGTCTAATAAAAAATATTTTTGCAAACAACTATCTACTTTACACAATAATCTAGTTAGATAGCGTTTTCAATTTTTTTTGTATTTTCTAAAGCCACAGAATGTAGAAATAATATTACAGGGCAAAGTACAAGTTACATAAGGTAAGTTTTTTATTTTAGCTAAACCAGTTTTTATTTTTAAATAAATACCTAACGCAAACCCCTACTGAGAACTGTAAGTAACCTCAATTACATGATAATAATTATTGTAAAATACATTCAAGGTTTAGGTTTGTTACTTTATCGAATCATACGGGTTTGATAATACACTACAGGTGCTACAGGTACCTATTAATTGTATAATAGGTACCTACTAAGTTAAGCATTGAGATCAAAACCGGAAACTTTAAGTTATTCGGGCAAGTTAACTCGTAGATAGTGCGTTTAAATATTTTAGAATAATCAATACTTACATCTTTTAGAAAAACGATAATAGGTATATAACTTTATATTAACATGTAAATAAATTAACGAAACAATTAAACCATATTTGAGTAATTCATCTAATCTGAATTTGTGACCTAGTCCGGGTAGATAGTAGTAATAGTTATATACATCGGTAGGTGTAGGTATATCATAAATCGGTAGGTAAGTAAGTATACTATAATAGGTATTTATAATAATATTTAATCTGCGAGGTTGCGGTAGAAAAACAATATAATATATATAAGTAATCGAGATTCCAAAGTCCAGTCCGGAGCCCGCGGCAGGATGTTTTGCAATCGCTGACCCATTGTAGAAGATTAATTAATGTGTTAACTAAGTACCTAAGTATTTACAATACCTATTGAAGGGATAATTAGATGTAGTGACGTCATTTGTGCTTGGGCCACGCATCTGATGAGACGCAAACTATTATACGATTTTATAGTTCTACTAAAATTTTGATGTTATTGTGTTGTATAAAATTTAATTTGTAAAAATTTGTATTGTGTATTGTATAAAATTGTATTTGGTATGGAGGTAGCTAGCATCCTGATCTTTTCCCCCTTGTTTCGAACTTCTACTTTTTTATGACAAACCCTTCCAAAATAATTAAAAAAAAACTTCTACGTTTTGTGATCCTACTCGCTTCTGAACCCCTAAAATGTGGATGGTACGATATATTTCATAAGAAACAAAAGAAGCTGGTAACCACTGGTTGATCGTGTCCTGACGGTTCCGCCAAATATTATCCCATTGTACTTATAACACATCTGTAGAAACAGCTTTATGCAGAAGAAGAATCTACACATAGCGTAATTAGTAGCTCTTTACAGCCTTTATGAAGTAGATGATTTTACACATATTAACACATAGCCTAACTAATTAGTAGCTCTTCACAGTTTTTGCCTTCCAAGGTTCATTTTCCCGCACATACTGTTATGTAGTAATTCAAAATCCAGTGAGAATCGATCTTTCATTAGTGTCCGAGTTCTCGCCGCCGCATTCACTGCGGAAAATTAATTACGAGAGTTAAAAATCGGTGCATTATCAAGGATAGGTTAAGAAATAACTGCACAATTAAATCATGCGCTCATAGATGGTTAGTCATAGTTCATAGATCACAAGCATTAGCACAAGCGTAAAGCACGTGCCTGTAGTTTTGATAACTTAAGAAAAAATGTGGTTTGTGTGATATGAGTTTTTATGAGGCATTTGGTTAGAATGAAATAAAATCCAGGAACAAATGACTGCTGATTGAAGTTCACCGACTATATTTTGGACTTTGAACTAAATATCAGCTACAATCTTGAGTTTAATTAAATCTTTGTTTCGAACATCGTGCGTCATGCGAAACCGTAACACGTCAATCTCTTCCCATCTCTTCTCTACTTTGAATAATATGCTTAAAAAGGCAGACCACTAGAAACAACACCAGAAATTTTGGCGGTACGTAGCCTACATTGTCCCATTATACCTAGTTATAGTTAATTTAGTTACCTACTGTACAGTTTATTCTTTGGGAGTTGTGCTCCTTTAACTTAGATGTCAATAGTAGGTTCACTTGGGAACTCAAGAGGTGGTAGAGTTTGTTCAATTTCATATGCAATGATGTCGCGTCGAACAATCATTAGGTCGGATACCATGTTAATTAGATAATGTATACTATACAGTATATATGCATATATATATTGTGAACGTATAAGACATGCATTAAGAACAAAGTGCACTGTAGAGTGTAGCTGTTAAAATACCTACAAAGTTATTTTATAATGCAACTTAGTCCGAATACGTTTTATTTTCGTAAATATTTAAGTACATCAACAGCACATAATATCTCCATAACAACCCTCTAGAAAATGCGTACCTACGAATACCTACATACATATTGCTGAATACCTAAGTACAATCCCAACCTGTAATTTATAACGAATAATAATGTTTATCAATGATTCTCATGTTTACCCTTCCCAGTCCTTCAGTTCTAGACCTAACTTTAATTAGTTCCTGGTCACTCCATCGGGTCACGGAGCCATTATCATCATTTCTATTTACAACACATCATTTCTATTTACAACAGATAACGGTGACAAACATCTCGCAAGGTTTATCAGTGTGGTAAAGTTCAATAACGCGGGTTAGGTACTGGCTAATTAGATGTATCATTAGTTCGAACGATCAGTTACTATAGAGGTGAAATTAAATAGAATTGTTTTGCGGTTAGCATCTATGCTTACGAAGGCCGCAGCTTGATTTAAGGTCAATTTACCTAGGAATGGTAATTTGGCAATGACCCGATTCCCTATTTCCATGTGATCATCATCACCATCAGCAGCCTGAAGACGTCCACTGCAGAACATAGGCCTCTCACTTAGACCGCCACACTGAATGACAATTTGCCACTTGCATCCACCGGTCACCTGCGACTCTTTTGAAACTGCGACTATTTATGTCCAAGTGATACAGGAATTAATTTATCTCAGAGAAATTAGAGTTCTTGCGGGAGATGAGGATTCCGCGGGAGAGAGGTACCTACTGATCCTTTACTGAAATTTCTTTTACCCATTAAGATTCCCTACTCCTAAATGATATCTGTAATCCTAGAAAAATGCAGAGAATCTGCAGAAAAATGGGTAGGTAATAGGTATAAAGCTAGCGAAACCGCGGGGCGCGCCTGTAGTATATTCAATTTCAATAACAAGCGGATTAAGATTTGTGAATTTTCTACCTTGCCTTGAGGTTTCTTGAGGCCATAATAATCTGAAGAATATTGCATTGGTTATTATGTTTTATGACAGCAATAAAAATATCAATAACATTATAATATCATGTCCTATCAGAATTGAACATCAGTTTATATCTTTTCCTTCATTTTAAATGGCAATAGTGCAAAAACTAATAATGATTTTGTCGTAATAAGACGTTTATAGCATGTTATCTTCCATATTTCGAGTATGTACTCTAGTATTCGTAGAACCTATGAGGCTTCGGGCGATTGGGACCGCAACGTATGAGGACCGCGGTCCCATTCGCCGGATTGATTTAATTTTATTATTTTTCTTCCGGTGAATGGGACCGCTCTCGAAATGGTCGAAATCTATTCTTGAAGTCAAATAACGTACAGTCAAAGGTAAAAATAAGTATAGAAAATAATAATTATATTGCTAAAGAAAAGTATCGAGCTTTATAGGGACAGCACATAATTTATTCTCAGGTGAACCTTTTTAGCATAGGCTTTCGTGTTCAACTGGGATCATGTCAAGAAAGTAGTCATCATCATCATCATCATCATCAGCCTGAAGACGTCCACTGCTGAACATAGGCCTCCCCTTAAACCGCCATATCGAACGACAATTTGCCACTTGCATCCACCGGTTGCCTGCGACTCTTTTGATGTCGACGGCCCATCTAGTAGGAGGCCTACCTACACTGCGTCTTCTAGTCCGTGGTCGCCACTCTAGAACCTTTCTTCCCCATCGGTTATCAGTTCTACGAGGATGTAGTCGATGGACGAGAATTAACTATAACGCAACTCGATTAGGAAAATTGTCTCTAAATTGGTTCATCCTTTTGTTCTGAGGGGTCAGCCCGTATCCAAACTCTATGGAAGTTGAACGAACGAACGTCGATCGCTTCTCTCCGTAATAATTGTATTTTTAGGGTTCTGTACCCAAAGGGTAAAGCGGGACCCTATTATTTCACCTTCGTAAAGATCCTACATATGGTTATTACGTCCTAGGTTCCAGCTCAGCTTGCACACTCAATCATGCTCAATTTTTATTAGAATGTGACCTTCGGTTACTTTAATATTTTTACTAATTAAATTTAGACTGGTCATTGGTCATACTGTAAATATGTGTTTATAAGTAGCGTCACCATCACATGGGTATGTGATATATATACTGTATGTGATACATATACTTATACCCTGACCACTAACTAAGATTCCTAGAGTAAATGGAATCAGGAACTACAAGGAGCATAGTTCAACAAACGTCCAGACTCGGAGCAAATGGCCAGATGACCGCAAAACCTGAGGTTGAGTTTCCGATAAAGGAAAACATGGTTAAAAACCTTGGTGGTAGGGTACTAAAGTGCCGTCTGCTGCCACCCCTAAGGAGAAAACCTCTTTTAATAAAAACTCTGAAAAGCGATTTAGCGGGATTTAGCGGACCTCGAGGGCCAGTCTAATGCTAGGCTGAGCATGTTTACCACCTTAGACCACATCGTCACCTTCAACCAGATGAGATAGTGGTTAAATTCTAGCCTATTAATATTAAGCAAAACCTAAGGCACTAAGCATTAAGTATTATAATGCTTTATGCGCGATTCGAACCCCCAATCTCACGGACGGAGTCGTTTCATTCATCTATATCTACATTGTGATATATTTGTAAGTAATCCGTGATATCATTGGCACGTGTTATCAGATAGCTGATAGGACTATCTAAGATCCGGGAGTAGCGCATGCTACAGGTAAAAGTAAGTAGGGTAAGTAGATATAATTATGTGGGTAGATAAAGCTGATATTTAAACAAATAGTTGTTACTCAAAGTAATCTCTACCAAATACTTGCTAGGGAGAGTAGAGTATTTAGGACAATAGAACACATTTCCGCTAACTTGCTAAAATTCTAAAAGCGAGTGATTCTGATTATTTGCCATTAATTTATTTTGAAGCTAAGCTACAAACATTTCTACGAACTGCATTTTAAATTAAGTTTGAAAGATGTTTTGTGATTATCATAATCTTCGGTATTGTTACGTAGCTTATCAATATAATCCCGACGAATTATTCGCCACGTATAGATTAATAGCTCTAAATTAAATTAAAGTCATGTTTAGATGGTCTTAGATATTATGTCCGAGTATGCTTGTAATAAATAACTGGTGTTAATCCATCCACTATAACGGAGTTTATACAACTACTTACTTTTATTTATGATACTGATATCAACAATTATTGACAAATTGAGTAAGGTAATTACTCAGCACATACAGAACAAAGAACGCAATTACTCGACTGACCTTAAAATAATTTCGATAATAAACATTTGGTGTAAGTTACGCGACGAGTTTATTAAATTTCTTATAGTCGTTAGTAATTCCCTGTACCTTGTATTTTACTCGATTGGTATTTAGAATGTAATTCTGTGATTACTTCACCAACTATCTCTGGCCGTGGTGATCGTACATTACGAATGTTCACACAGATAAGTCGGTACGTGTTCACGTTAAAATCGATAAAAGTGTCGAAATACTAATCCTTCTAGTAAAAGCGATTCATCAAGCCGTAGCACACCCATTTTACTTGCATTTGAACACATTGACATTTTGCAGGACTTTTTTTAAACATATTTAGAGATGTTCCCAAACTGCTACACGAAAAAACTGTAATAAACTGTATAAGTTAGTGAAACTAGACCGCCTTACCACAAAAGATTTAAACAAGAGTTGAACAGATGTGTCTAAATATTTTCTCCACAAATCGACGTTTAACCCTCGCTTTTTCTAACTCAATAACAAATCAACTTGTTCGTTCATTTTGACACTCTATGATATTATGTCGTTTAGGTCGATTGCATTTGCTTGTGACCTTAACCTTCACAGAGCAAAGTTCTCTGGCCAATCTGACCATTGATCCGTCGTTTTTATTAGCACTGGCTACATGACGTGTGTAGAGAACCGGTTCGATTATTCTATTAATTTGCAATACCTTGATAGACAAGGTAAAGAAATATAGGTACGCATTTTACATTTTAATCTTATGATGTAGGAGATAATTTAAGCACCACCATGGATAGGGCCAGCACTAGGGCTAGGGGGTATTCCTTCTCCGACCGGTTCGCATCATGGGCTGGTCGAACCAGTAGGCTAGTACCTAGGTACTCATTTTTCATTGGTCGCTTTGCACCAAAAAAGAATGTGGTGCCAAAGAGTAAATTAAAAAAAATGACTTTTCCCCCGCTCGGAATTGGTCATAATTAGGTAGGTCACGCTCAATTTTTTTTAATTTTATTGTTTAGCATTATAATCAGTCAGTAGCTCTACTAAGTGATTCGTCGTTTTGATTGGTATGGAGATAAACATTTTCATTAGTATGTATCCTAGCTAATGCTAGAGAGTGATAGGAAACATACTCGTAATTATATTTCTGAACATTCGAGTAACAAACAAAAACGACTTGCTAAAATTTTTTTGCTATGGCCAATTGAGTCGCATGACTAAAAAACTTAATTTATTTGAGTTAATATGACTAAATAGTATATAGGTATCCTCATTGGAATTGCTGATTATACAAACAGTAAAGGAAAAAAAAATCGTTAGAACAAACCATTTTTCAGAATAATATTATGTAAAGACTGGGGGCATAATTATTAGGAAGTGATATCTAGAAGAGTATAATTATTATAAGTTTTATAACTTAGCCTAGGGTCAAACAAGTCAGTTACAATCTGTGGCGGAAACAAATACAGAAGCAAAATTCAACAAATGTACGTAGGTCTGGCAGATGGATAGGTGGTCATTTCTTAATATACCTAGTTACATAGAGGAAATAAATACTACGTAAGAGTTACATAGAGGAAGTAACTACATAGTTACTTATTTATTGCGGTTGATAATCATGTTGCAAATGAGTGATTGCTACAACTAATCACACATAAGCCGCGTCCTAGTAGGTACAGTGAATGTACCGTAGATTACCGTTATCAAGCTTAATTTACAGGTGTTGATGCAAGAAATGGTTGAAGAATGAAACCAATAGTGGATATCCCCAATGATTTTTCAATTAGTCTTTTACCGATAATTACAAACATCTGTCATAGAAATTACGTGTATATAAGCGCGAATTGTCCCCGATTTTTCGTTTGGGAACCCTAGTGGGTTTGAATTCAAGGAAACAAAAACCAGTTAATGGGTTTTAAATATTGTTGACCACTGCTGGTGCACCGCATTGTGGACCACAGTAATATGGATCCAGATGGACCCATATTACTGTGGTCTACAGTCTTGTACTTATTAAAAAAAAATCGAAACAGCCGGTGGGCTCATCACTCTGAAATATGGTCCTTATTATCTCTAGCTATATTATAGTGATATACAAAATACGGTACCTACCTAGTTTAAAATTTTACTACACTAACTGAACAGTTTGCGGGCACTCGTGTAGGCTTTTTCTTCTGTTTACACCCAGATAAACTTTGAACTCTTGACTGCGGCGTAAAATTGGGTCGAACATTTTATTGTTTTAGCGAAATTTGCGTGCTGATATCAATAGCTAAGTATGAAAAATATTTAACATCAACTTCGTATAGGTATAAAAGTAACACGTGTGTTCTGAAACGCTTCCAGCCTTTGTTTACAAGAATATCTGTACGTGATCACATGCATTTGTGCACTAATTTCAAAGTGACTGAATTAATATTACATTATTTTCAGGCTAAAATTAGATATTTTTTTATATATAAAAATCCTTTTAACCATATTTCATAAATGTTTCAGGACAGTGCTTACCTTTGTTGATGCCCAATTTGACATTGCAAGTGATGTTAGAGAAGTGGATATCCACGGGGTCCGTCGTCGGCACCCTGGCGAGACCCTGAGCCTCTGCCAGTGGGGGTGGCCGCGAGGGTGCCAGTGCCACCATCTCCACTCTCTGAGCCTGGGGCAAAGTCTGTGCCACCACAGGCCCCGTGGTGCCCGCCGGCACGGTCACCACACCAGCCGGGCTGTACGCCACACTGCTTTGTTCCACAATCTGTGCGCCCGCGAGCATCATTTTCGAAACGTACGTGCACCAATTTTTATTTCAAATATGTGCGTGCGCGTTTTCCCCCGTCGCGCGATTAAATGCGCGCGCGCCGACGCTCGACTCGCACACAACTGGACTATCACACACGCCCGTAGCCCTTTGCTCTGTCCTCACTTGGCTAATAAATAATTGCATTTGCGAATTGCGCTGATTTTGTTTGATTGTGGCGTTTTTAAAATGTATTACGAGTATGTGTAAAGGGCACAAAATAAATATCAACTATGTAATTACAAGACGAGTAACTTTTTTATCTATTTACAAGCACAGTCGCACACGTCGAGGATAAAATTAAATATAAAATGCATTGTTTAGAGTAATTTTGTTTCATGTGTGATAATTTGTCAATAATTGAGTGTTGGGTGAAGCTTATTAGTGTGCGTGTACACATACACGTGTGTTTATTAGTGTGCGAATGAAACAATACCCTTTATTTACCACTCGAGACAAAGATGTCACTCATTGCGGGTAATTATGCGCGAGACGGTGCAAATAAATATAGCGATAGAACAAAAGATTGCTCCTTCTTTCAAAAGTCCAATTTATGTAAATCAGCCAACAAACAAGGACTGTCATTCAAACCATTTTTGTGAAGAGTCACTTTCACATATAGAATAAATAATTCCCCTAGTTTCTCGACTCTCATTCTCTCTATAAGCCCAGTATACACCTACGTACCTAAGTATGCATATTTTTATACTTACTGACTTTCCCGTTATCGGCGGCTATGAACTTGGGAAATTAGTCCTCGGTACATGGGTAGGTACTTGTTATGCGTGTAGTAACAATATTTTATGGTACCATGGACCTCTTATAAGTTTTCATATTTTAACACAGAATAAATTAAGTTATACCTTGTTTGTAGGTACAAGTCAGAGTTAGATTCATCGAGCCCACGATTCCATACTAGGTATCTAAGTTCATACAATTATCATTCTCCACGGGCACTTTCATGAACCAAATTATCAAAATGATTATGGCCAATTCCTTGACCAAAATTCATGTCTGATACAAAAACCAACGTGTTTCTGTTGATAGTGGGTAGGTGGACAAGTACCATTCTCTAGCACCGGGGATCCCTAATCGAATTAAAAAGGTGAAGATTGCTATAGGTACTACCTACTCAAATAAATTTTTCTCTTTGAATATATTGCTTACTAGCTGCACCCCGCGGTTTCACCCGCGTTTGGATAATATACAATAATATATCTTTATGAATTATAGCCTATGTGTTATTCGGATATGTAAGCTATATTATTGTGAAGTTTCATAAAAATCCATTCAGTAGTTTTTGCGTGAAAGAGTAACAAACATCCATCCATCCATCCATACTCACAAACTTTCACGTTTATAATATTAGTAGGATTTAAATATGTTACAAGAGAGGTGTCAGTACAGATTGTAAACAGTTATACATAGTCAATTACCAAGCCAAGTTCAAGTTAACGTAGATCCACTAGATACAGACCGGATACCATTAACTGCAAGTAGAGCCTTGCACACAGGTAGGTTACATGCAGTAAGTAGCACACCTTGTAAGTGTCGGCGAATACAAGTCATGCAAGGCAAGAGAGGCATCGAATTCGTTAACTATTTCTATAATCTAGCTCGTAGATACCATTCATATCCGGATAGTGGTCCCAAATTGTACAGCTAATGTAAATCTAAGCTTATATAAAGAGCATCGACAAGGAGAAATAAATATTTTCGTCCCATCTATTCGAAAAGAGGCAAAGGGTTCCTGGAAAAGTGCGAACAAAGTGGGTCATTATTGTGCACAACGAAAAGACTTTTCTCATACTTAGTTTAGGATCAAAAAGTGTACTTACCACACGGCAAAACAATATTTGCTTACCCTCGAGCGAAGTATAATTTGAATCCCTCGCTACTCTTAGGATTCTACTCAAGAATCTTTCGCTTCGCTTCGGTATCAATAAAACAAACAAATACAAAATACAAAATGTATTTATTGATAAAGTACTTTTATACAGCTACATTTTAATCCATAAGCTCCCGAACTAGTGTTTAACTGTGTTTCAGGAGCTAGTAGTGGCTTCTCCCATTTTATATGTTATATAAAATTACGTCTTATAGAATAATATTATAATATAATATTATAAAACGCTCTCGTCCTAAATTTGTTTATTATTTTGTTCCCTTGTAGTACAATCTACTATTAATACATTGAGATTGAATGTCATGCGCACAGTTTGAATAAAAGAAAACACAATATTTCAAATATACATTCAGTGAGACACGCGACCGGTGAAACACGTAGTACTTAACGAATATAAAAAAATCTCCTATACAATTACTATAAAGTCTAGAACTCTATAATTTACAAATACCCGAGAGGTTCTATTGGTTATCAAATTTACACCGCTTAACAGAAAAAAAAACTACGTAGTTGCGAAATTACCTTTAATTTTGTGCAATAAAAGGAATGGTTTTCAAATTATTTTTATGGATGATAATATGAGCGTAGTATCTAGGTACATGATATCGATAATTAATCATGGTTGTATCTACCTAATATCGATGCGTTATTTAATATCAACGATATCCTACCTAGGTACTCGGTTTTTATTATGTTTACAACGCCATCTATGATTTCAGTCTAGAACCATTAAGGATTGTAGTTACTAAACAAGATAACATATTTTGCAAAGTCACTAAAGATAAGGTGAAGTAACATGCCTTGCCGTTAATAGTTACCAGATAAAGTAGAGAGATGTCACTAAAAGCAAGTTCCAGTTGTTGATTGTGGGCATTCAAACTCTATACATGGCCCCAAGTAGAGCTAGACTCTACCACCGGATTTGGAATACCTTCGAGATAAACCGGCAAGAACCTCGATGGCATTTTGATTTTTAATTTTGATTCATATGCCTAATATCATACCTACCTTTTTTATGTTAGGTACCAACAGTACTATTTATAGATAGGTACAATAGTCGCCGCAGGTGGCGCTTGATTTGCTTCTTTTTTTTGCAATAGAATAGATGGTCATTAATTTTATATTATTCAAAAAAAATACTAAATACCTTTAAATATTATTTTTACCCGGCTGACAAGGAATGGTTATGTTTATATTATTTTTTCTTAGGAATTATGAATATAGCTTTATTATTATTTTGATTAATAAAGATGTCTCTAGCTAGAGTTTAGATCAATATGAAGCGCCTGGCTCAGTACCTACTGCATTAGTCGACACGTCTCTACATTATTTTAGCTTCCCGATATCGGTCTCTAAGTTCTAACCTACGTTGAAACAGTATGAAAGCTACATCTATACTATAATATTAATAATAACATACTCGTATAATAATATTATAAAGAGGAAATATTGTTTATTTATTCGTTTGCATTGAATAGGCTCCGAAACTACTGAACCGATTTGAAAAATTCTTTCACTGTTGGGAAGCTACACTATCCACGGGTGACATAGGCTAATTTTTATCCCATATCATTCATTATTCCAGTATAATATTATAAGTTACAGGATGGAACCGAGATCGTGGGACAAAGGTAAAAGTTAGTTATACTCGTGAGTATTGTCATTGCCATTTTGCCAGGCGGTATTTCATCGGCGGTATTCAAACGACTAAGACAGGAAGTAGGTTTCACCCGCGTTTGGATAATATACCTACGATAGGTATATCTTTGTGAATTATAGCCTATGTGTTATTCTGATATGTAAGCTGTATTATTGTAATAAATCCATTCAGTAGTTTTCGCGTGAAAGGGCAACAAATATAACATGTATATACATACATACTCACGAACTTTCGCGTTTATAATATATTAGTAGGTAAGTAAGTATTTTCATCGATTTAAATGTAATTATTTCTGGGATTTAATAATAGCCAGTGCTCCGGTTCCGGTAGTGTCGATTTGTAATCATTTAGGAAGTGTTTCGGGGCGGGACAAAACTTTTCTTTATTTAGCCACAATCTCACCTTGATCATGTGAACGGTACAATCATATACTACGCCAAGTATATGGCACTTCGAAACACGTAAATAAAAATGTTATAGTAGGTAGGTACGCTACCTATAACTGGTATCACAACGAATAAGTAGGTATGACGTAGCTATGTGTCGTCACACACGTGTTATCTTGTCTCGGAGTGTATTGTATTGTATTACCTTGTATTTTATTGTACCATGGTACCTATGTTGTAGACCTACAATGGGATTCATCCCCACCCCCTATGTACCTGGTTTATAATTATATCCTTCGAAATCTAATTTAAAACGTTCATAATGAGTTACGGAGCTCAAAGTATAACAATAAATTAACGAATTTTGGTGACTCTGGTATGATTTTGGGTCCTGGAATTTTCATAATTGTCAGCGCAAGCAAAGCAGTGTGACGCAGTTAGTATGGAGATCACTAAAAACTAAGGTTATAGAGATAAGTACATACTAATTAGTGCTCAATTTTTTTATAAGCAAAAGATCGTGTTGTGCCACGTGAACTTAGCGCGATAGGCGGATGTATTATAAATATTATAATTAAAACTGACGGCTGGTTATAATAATTATCTAGTATTTTAACCAGCCATCTGTATACCGAAGTATTTATAAAAATAAGCTTATTTTTATAATTATAGCCTACCTGATTACAGACTGGTTAGGTGGGTACCTATAACCAGCTCTGTGCTAAAAGAAAAGTTATACCATGTTTATTCTCAAAATTGGTATTGGATTCCTTGACACATAATGCCGTCTTACCACAAAAGTTTAATGTTTCTATAATTTCGTTCCACAAAATCGACGTCTATCACTCGTGTTGTCTAACGGCCGAAATTAATAATCAATCCAATCCAAATTTTGCTATCTGGGATTGATATCACAATCCATTTACGGGTCAAACGTGCCAATAACCGATCCGTGGATTGGTTTATAAAGGCACGCAGATTGGAAATCGATCGAACGATAGGCAGCAATCCAAGATCGATTTCAATCTTGGATAGAGATAGGTACTACAATATTAATTTCGGCTGTAACTCAATCCTGGCATTCATAATTATTACACTTATGAATTTGTTATTGGGTTGGAAGAAGCGAGGGTTAGACGTAGATTTGTTGAGAAAATATTTAGACTCATCTGTTTTAAACGTTTGTTTAACACTTGTTTGAATCTTTTGTGGTAAGTTTTTATTATTTACGGTAGCCTAAAATAATCGAAGCCACCTGAAGTGTTTTTATCAATCGATATTACACCGACGCGTTTTCTCGGTACAGTCGCGTTTTTTTCGTGCGATACTTGAAAACGTGAACAACGTCGTTTGACTTTGGACAAATGTGATGATAAAAAAACAGCCAAAGCAGTAAAAAAGTAGGATCTGCTTTGATTACACAACCTGTTGAGTGAAGACAGAACTATACTCAAAAGTCTGAAGTAAAACATATTGCTCCACCAAGGTAGCACTTTTTAACCTACTTCCAGAAAAGAGCAGGTTCTCAATTCGAGTGTATGTTTTTTTTATACAATGAGATAAAGCGATATAATTTATGTAGCTATCTAATTTGTTGTTTTTTATTATTTGTTCGCAGTAAAGGAAATCTAATTTGAATATAAGAAAAAGAACAAATAACTAAATAAATTAAAAAAAATATAAGGATCGTCGTAGAGCGTTTGTGACGTTCGACAATGCATTACAGAGGTCTAATGAAGGTGGGCGAGTCACTTGGCTAGGGCTAGGAGATAGGAGAATAGATGGACAAAAGCGGTCACAGAGTGGTTGCCCAGAGGACGAAGAGATCAGTAGACAGACCGGCCGGATGTAATGTTCATGTAATGTTCTTACTTACCAATAAATTGATTATTCTGATTATTATTATTCTGATGGACAGACCAAGTGACCAAATCGTCGGTATTCAGGGCAAAACGTGGATGAAATCGGCGCAGGACTGGAAAGAGTGGTGTGGTAAGGAAGAGGGCTATGTTTAGCTGTGGATCAATATGTGCGGATTTTCCATTTCAACTGAACCTCGCCAAAGAAAAAATAAAGGATTCTGTACTAGTCAAGTGCTTTAGATCAAAGTTTTTTACTTTTGAACATTCAGAATAAGTCATACAACGTAGCACAAAAAGCTAAAATGAAATTCTTTATTATTCTGCTGAAAATTTTCGACCATTATACATAAGTTGCGATAGAAATTCTAAATTTACTTATCAATCAAAGTCGAGGTGTAAAAAGAGTGGATGTTAGTAAATAAATGATTATTTACATAGGTAGCCAAATAATATACTATAAATTTAAGTAATAAGTAATTTACGAGACATAATATTGTTGTTTGGTTTCGCATAGAGGTGTCAGATTATTTGTAATATTATAAATGCAAAAGTAGGTATGTGTGCGTGTGCAAGTTTATTAGTGTGTTTTAATCAGCTCTGTAATACCGCAACACAATAGTTACAGGTACCGTACCCACTCATACAGATAGCATAATTCTAATTATTTATTTTGTAAAACAAATAAATGTAATAAAAATGCAGACCGCACTTCGTAATAAATACTATACTTACCCAAATAGACGTATCTACCTACCTACCTGGGTGTCAGTAAAATAATATAGGTACTTTATATTACCTACTATATGCATACCTAGGTATAGTAATGATTGTCGAAGATACAAAATGAAGTCAACGTACCTAGACTTGTCATCATTTATCATCTGATATTTATTTAATAAAAGAAGAATGCATGTTTTTCAACACTCAAGTGAATGGAGGAAATCTTTTATTATAATCAAGGTCTTAAAAAACCGGTCAAGTGCGAGTCATGCACGCGCACGCAAGGTTCCGTACTACCATCTAGAAAAACGGCAAAAACATCTTTTGTTGTATGGGACCCCCTCATATATTTATTTTATTATGTTTTTTGTACATTTTGTTGTTATAGCGGCAACAGAAATACATCATCTGTGAAAATTTCAACTGTGTAACTATCACGGTTTATGAGATACAGCCTGGTGACAGACGGACAGACAGACAGACAGACATACCCGACAGACCGACGGACAGCGAAGTCTTACTAATAGGGTCCCGTTTTACCCTTTAGGTGTGAATCCTAAAAATGCACTGTCAAGACAAATCTTGTACGTCAAAACGTACTGCTGTATAGAATCAAGAAAGCTAAGAAAGCTCTATAGAATTTGCGCTAGCTCTCTTGCAGTTCCTGTTCCGTTTTAGCACAAAATTTAAATGCTAAACATAATAATAATATATTATTATACTATATATATGTATAGAGTTATATTTACGAGTAAGTATATGTTTACGAATGCTCTTCAGTTCTACGCGAAAGAGGCTTTAGTATGTATGAATGTAGGTATGTGTGTATGAACGGTTAACACAGAGATATGCAATTCCACCATTAGCCTAAACAGTGTCAATGGTATTACATCAGCTAAACATTATACTACAGATAACAGAATGACAAATAGGTAGATACAAGTTACATTGTATGTTGGAACACTGGTAGCGAGTATCCGCAGTAATTACAGCAAAGCGGTGACCTTTATTTCTCCGTAGCCAGCCACTGACGTGCATATATGCACAATACATAGGTATTCTATGCATATTGCATATACTATAGTATATTGCGTATATGTATACGTATATACATGCAGACATGTACTCGTATATACGTGGAGATAGGTAATAGTATAGATAGATCTGGGGGCACGGTAGTGCCCCCGCCAAGTCGAGCAAAACAAAAGGCACGGCCGTACTATCCTTTTCTCGAAGCGATTCGGGCCATTTTCGACCCTCTGTAACTTCGTTATGGATAAAACTAGAAGCCTAAATTTTTAGTGACCAAGAGGGCATCACGTATACAGATAATAATCCAAGTTACATCAAATTTGAACCAGTAGTTTAAGAATTATTGCAAGTCAAAGTTCCTTGATTTTGCTGCCCACTGACTGACTGACTCACCGACCATCAAAATTCTAAGGTACTTCTAGCCGTCCCACAAGTTTTAAATTTTGAATATTGTTGTTTAGCCTATAAACCATGGAAAAATTCTGACATTCCATAATTTTCATCCCGTTTTCTAGATACAATATAATCTGCATAAATAACTTTGTATTCCCATATAAATCTCATTAAATTGTATGTGATTACAAAGTTACTTTTACAGTTCATAATTAGACTTCATTGAAATTGAATGAAATGGGTAACGTAGGTTAAAAATGAGCAATGGCTGCGAGAAATTCGACAGTTGAGCGCTTCTTAAAAACTTCCACTATAGGTACACCTACCGCAGATAAAGAGATACAAATCCTTATACTATACCTACTTACACTTTTATAGGTTGAACAAATTCGTTACCTAGGTACATTAAAATAGGTACCTAGGTACCTTATACCTAATATGCATCTGTGGAGACGCAAAGACACTCGTTCATGATAATCTATGAGCATGACCTATGTCGCAAGGGGCCCCGGCCGCGCAGACGCGGGGCGCGCGTTGATGCGTGTTTTGCAAAAAAACGAAATAAACGAAGAAAACCTACAAAAAGAAATGACATGTAACTCTTTATTGACACCAAGATGCGTAAAAAACAATAACAAAAAGAAACATAACTTAATAATACCTAGGTACAATGGGCGGTCTTATCGCATAAAGCGATCTCTGCCAGACAACCTTTGGATGGACCAGATAGAGAGCAGGAAAAAGGGGTTGGGGCGGTTGACATCAGTGTCAAAATATCAAAACATACATACAAATAACTACACAAATACTCCTTTTAAAATATACATACGAATAAAAAGATAGTCATAAATACATATACCTACACAATATATATATATATATATATATATATATAATACTATAAACATTAGGTTAAATAAAGAGTCTAGCAGTGGTTTGAAAGGTAATGTTGTTTGACCAATTTTTTAAAGATGTCTGAAGATTTAGCGCGTCTGATGTCGACAGGCAGTGCGTTCCACAGACGGACCGCCTGGACAGTAAATGATTTGCCGTAAAATTGAGAAGAGTGTACCGGAGTTTTAAGTTGGAGGGTGTTTGTAGAACGTAGATTTAAAGAGTTAGAAAGATGAAGAAATTCAAAGCGTTCTTTGAGATAGAGTGGAGTGGACGGTATAAACAAGATGTTATAAAGAAGTGAAAGAATATGAGCATTCCGGCGAAGACGAATAGGTAACCATTTCAGCTTACAGCGATACTCGGAGACATGGTCATATTTGCGTAATCCAAATATGAACCGGAAGCAGAAATTTTGAAGGCGTTCAAGTTTACTGAGCTGTTCTTCGGTTAAATCCAGATAGCAAGCGTCGGCGTAATCTAAAATAGGGAGCAGAAGGGACTGTGCAAGTGCAGTTTTAGTGGTAATTGGTAATAAATTCCGCAATCTTCGCAAGGAAGCCGCTGAAGCAAAAACTTTCCGACTGGTTTCCGCCATCTGAGGTACCCATGACAGTTGCCTGTCAATAAGCACTCCAAGATGCGTTACCGTCTCACTAATTGTAATGTGGGTAGTGTCGAAGATAACCTGTGGAAGGCGAAACCAATCAATTTTAGAATTCATCCTGGAGCTGCCTATCACTATTATTTGCGTTTTCTGTGGATTTACGCTCAGTCCATACGATTTGCTCCATTCTGAGATTCGTCGCAGATCACGATTGGTACGTTCAATTGCCTCATCTATTTGTTGTGGTGGAGCTTGAGTATATATTTGCAAGTCATCGGCATATAGGTGGTAGGATGAAATAAGCTGATGAGATATTCCGTTTATAAAAATTGCAAAGAGAAGAGGAGACAGTACGCCGCCTTGAGGGACGCCCGCGGACATATCACACCAGGATGAAAAAGTATCATCAATGCGAATACGCTGCCGACGCCCATGAAGATAACTGCGAAACCAATCAACAACCGTAGGAGATATGTTAAGAGAGAGCATAAGTCCTAACAGAACATCAAAATCTACATTGTTGAAGGCATTACTGAAATCCAGTAGCGATAGTACAGTCACCTGCCCCTCCGCCATGCCATATCGGATATCATCAGTGATTTTGACTAGCGCAGATACAGTACTATGGCCTCGTCGGAAGCCAGATTGAAATGGATTCAAGAGGGAGTTTCTATTAAGGAATGAGTTAAGTTGTTCATGAACAAGGCGCTCAAGAACTTTATAAAGGAAAGGAAGGATATATATAGGCCGGAAATCAGAGAAAGAGGAAGGATTGCGCTTTTTCGGAAGTGGAATAAGTTGCGCCTCTTTCCATGCAGTAGGGAAATTGCCACTAGTAATGGAAGTGTTCAGGATATACTGGATAACTGGCAGAAGTTCATCAAGAATAAGGATAATCATCTTACGACTTATACTATCACTACCCATAGCATTGGAGGAAATAGATGCAATACTCTTCTTAACATCACTATCGGTAAATTGATTAAAGACAAAAGAAGAATGGTCAGGAGTTGGAATAGAAGAAAGTTTAGAAAGGGTATCAGGCTTTGTACGACCATCAAAATTGGAAGAAGTGGAAAAATGTTTGTTTAGTAACTCAATGTTTATATCTTTAGGAAAAGCGTTTTGACTAGATTGACCAACTCCTAGTGACCTAAGAAATTTCCACTCTTTCGTGGGGATCAACAGAATCGTGAATATGCCGGCGCTGCGCATTCCTACACACCTTATTGCACCTGTTACGACGCTCAACGTATCTCTCCCTATTCTCATCCGATGGTCGATATTTGAGTTTGGCTTTAGCAACGAGTTTCTTGTGCATAAGCGATCGGATTATATTAGGGTATATTATATTAGGGATCATGTACTTACGTCACACCATAAGGAAGAGGGAGGGGGTTGTCGAAGTGTGACGTTGTGTGTCAACGGTTCTATTTTCGTGACGTCACATTTCAAATGCCGAACTATTAACATAAAATTTATAAAATTTCCATCTCTATCTCTATATCTGCAAGGTTTAAATTGTTAGCTTTAATTATGCGCCCTTTCATATTTTCGAAGTGCTGTTTGAATTTAATAATTTCTAGATGTAATAATTGCAAGATATGTGACGTCACACTAGAGTGTCATAATATCTGACAAGAACGGGGGAGGGGTCAAAAATCACGAAATTAGTGTGCCGTACTTATTTTATGGATGACCCCTAATATATACATAATTACACACACCAGGCTCTACCTACATGCAGAACAGAGTTCATAGCAGTATAGCCTGCTCTCCGCACTGCTCATACACTAATTTACTGGAATATCACATGTAGCATTTTTATCTAATTAGCTCATAAGTCAAACTCTTATCGCAATATTTGACTTCACTAATTTGTGCATAGAAACAAATATCATAGTGCATCGCGCATTCCTACGTAGGTACCTATCATAAAAATAAATGAGATGAAAGCCAAAAAAAAAAGATAAACCGTGCTTAGGACTGGTTTTAGTAATTCCTAAGTTACCTAATATCCTACCAGGGAAGACGGACTACTAAGTACGACGTGACAATAATTATACTAGTACGTAGTTATTTGCCTAAACAATTTATGAAAAGTACAAACAGTTTGGTCAATACAATGACCTAATTAGGTTATCGAATTCGGAATCATCCGCTTTGCACAATATGACGGTTACTGAGTCAATATTCATAGCGGAACTTAAGAAACTGAGCATATAAGTATATTATTATTGCATACACGGTGGGACCGTGGGATTAGGCACCTATACAATAAAAAAAAACTATCTACGATCTACTTGAAACGAAACGTGACCAAAATGCTGGCACGTGGCATGCAGCCAGCATTATAGGAACGTTGCACAATGGTAGCGGCATTATCGATTTGGTTTTAGTTTTATAGTATATCGAATAAATTTTCATATACAAGTAGATATTGTATTGTAATTTTGGACAAATAGTACCTACCTCTGTCGGCATGGTAGTAGTTGTACAAAATGACTAAGCGGTAGTTTATACATATTTCAGAATTACCTAACCAAACACTTAAGACAGTTTTTTAATTGGGTTAAATAAACCATGTTTCTTATACCGGTGAACTCGAATTATAGCATACATATTTCAATTTTGTCCATTAGAGTAGAATGAAGCTTTTGACTCTATAAAAATGAAGATAATAAAACAAAAAAAAATATCCCTCAACGTACATGAAAATGGAGACATCTATAACAATATAAAGGTCAAAAACCACTTCAACGATGCTCAGTTTGAAGATTGACTTGAGGTCTTGAGGCTTTGAGGAACTATATTCTTGAAGTGAGATTGGTTGGTCGATATTCTATACAGTGTGCCTAGTGCGAGTTTTGTCAATTTATTTACGCGCTCGGTCGTTTGGCGTAAACTTGAAATAGTATGTAATTTCAAGTTTACGTCAAACGGACCGAGCGCGTAAATAAATTGTCAAAACTCACACTAGGCACACTGATCTCAACTCAAAACGCTCATATCGCTAGGTAATGGGTACCTATCAGAAGAGCGTCGCGCCGTTCTGGCATACGGGCCTAATACTTGGGAGGTCAAGGTATGATAATGTGAGCTCGTTGAATTAATGAATAATAGGTATGTTTAAAAACGTTCAGTCTTAAAAGTAATGATGAATAAACCATTTAGGTATCCAACTACAGATGTTTATAAAGAAAGTGGTGTACTTAGCGTGAGACAGCTATTTATATTGAAGACATCGCTATCTGTTCACAAGTCCATCTTAACCTCTGCTGAGTATCAAGCAATGATCAAACGGAGAGTCTACCGCTTGCCTACTCCACCAGTGAACACTTCGTTCGCGTTTCGTTTTGGACAGTTTGTGCGGGCGCATGTTTATAATTCGGTTGTTAAACACTGTGATTTAAAGGAGAAATCTTTGTATGAGGCAAAAAATATTATAAATAAATGGCTGTCTACGCTAACGTATGATGGCACTGAAGATGTGTTGCATATTAAAACTTAATAGGTATTTTTATAGTGTTCCTCCTATTAAACTACTAGATATTACTAGTAAAGAATCAAATTTATAGTAATCTCCTACACAACTTCATAACTAATTATAAATACATTATACTTAAAAATTATTATATATACGTGTATATTATCATGAAGCATAAATTACATAGGTATATAAGTTTTATTTATTACCAGCAGTGGACAGTGCGGATTATATTATATAAATTTTGTGTAATATATATATATATATATATTATACATATATATTTGTTTATATTTATATGTGATTATTAAGATGCCAATATAGTAGTTCTGACCAAATGTCAATGAGTTATGTTGGACTGCTAATCGTATTAGGGTCCTCACGATACAGGCTTGTTGCCTAGTGTGAAGGCCATAGTTAAGGTAGTAGGTACTATTGTTTCTAATTACAACTTCCCAGCGACACATTATGATTAGCATAAGTACCTACTTGTTTGTTTGTTTCAAAACCTGTTCAATAAATATTTTTTCATTTTTTCATTTTTTTTTTTTCATCTGGTTTAGAAAAGTGGGCATAATATCTTATTCACCGTCCTCGTCACACTTAGTAGAATCTTGAATGTAGACAGACAACCTTTAAATGAGGTAGCAATTTAGTGCCTTGAGGCATCAAATAACGTAATGAAGGTATTTTACACGTGGCACGGTCACAATACCCTCATGAGATAGAGTGGTGTTTTTTTATGTAACGGATTGGCAAACAAGCTGCATGACCTGTCTGATGGTAAACGGTCACCACCACCTATGGGCAGTGGACGCTTATAACTACAACACACGTGGCGTGGTCGATGCGGTCGATGATATATAATATCCTATTCCTACTGTCTATCGTGTCCATCGTAATTTGGTAGAGATCATTTAAACCGCCCATTGTCACTATTTTTAAGTTTTGGCTTTTCTGTTCTATAAATGTTGTTGTCAATAAAAAATTATCAATCTATCTACGTGTATGTAAAGGAGCGTACCGACCGACATCGTGGGGCATGCTAACGCGATACACCGTGCGACGAATTGTTCGCGACGCATGCCTCGCGATGTCTGTACTCGTACGCGCCTTTACCATTTTATAATACGAGTACGGTAGGTACTATTTTCATAAAGCACGTAACAATCTTGATTAATACAAAAATATACACAGTGTAGTTGTGTAATCTTGAGGTACAATCTCGCAAAACCAGCCAAATTGCTTGAACCATGACATCAATGGTGATAAGCAGTTATACTAAGAACCATTTAACCAGTATGAAAAAAAACGTCATGTTCACTACGTTTCTCGAAACTTATCTACTGACACCGTGGAGTCGGGTCAAAGTCATCGAAATTGACAAGTCGTTTAACGACTTATCGTGACGACGCGACGTGCTCACAGGTTGTAAACAAGCTAAGCTTTGGTTTGGCTCTCAAGAACTGCTCGAGGGTGATTGCTGGTGTCGTTCTACTCTCTCAACTTAGAGAATCTATACATTTTCTAAGTCTACCACATAAGTATTGCACCTTTTTATGTTTGTAAATTTAGTTGGTTTAGAACACGTACTGCGGGAACAAAACGCAACTAACTGAACGGTATAAGTATTATTTAAAGCTTTATTGTGTAATTATAGTTGAGTTTATAGGAGACCATTATATCCGCCCTGAAAACGCAACCGAGCGGTAAGTACATTGTTAAAAGCTTTATTATGTAGTTACTAGCTGCGCCCCGCGGTTTCACCCGCGTTTGGATAATATACGATATATCTTTATTAATTGTAGTCTATGTGTTATTCTGATGTATAAGCTATATTATTGTGAAGTTTCATCAAAATCCATTCAATAGTTTTTACGTGAAAGAGTAACAAACATCCATTCATATTTACAAACTTTCGCGTTTATAATATTAGTAGGATAGGTGAGTTATAGTAGACCATCAACATCCATATCCACCCTCTTGTCTGCTGAGCACGGATCTCCTCTCAGTTCTGAGGAGAAAAAGTTAATAGCAGATGTGCCGTGCTAAATATGGTCCGATGAATTTTCAGCCTTAACCCCGGTTTAGATAACTCTGGTTTTGAATTATTATCCAACAAGATCATTGGGTAAGTAGATTGACCTTGTGACTTTATTATGGTCTATTTCTGACCATTATAATGTAATAGAAACCCGGCCAAGTGCTCGAAGGACCGCGGACAGTGCAGGGTTCCGTAAATAACGGGTATTTAAGAACTTTTTAACAAAACAATTTCAAATTAGATAACCATCTATTAGATGGCACGGCTAAAAAGGTAGATGTGTATATATATATATTGAAAATATATATATTGAAAATGGCTTTAGTATGTAGCATCTCATATTTATTTTATTTTCACCGTTTGACTACGGAATCCTAAAAAAAAATACAATCGAAATAAAGTAAGAATATAAAAATAAAATTAAGTAAGTACTTTAACTGCGTTTCATTAAAAAAAACTAAGCATTTAAATGTAGAATAATAAATGTTAATCTGTAATTAAGGTTTGTTGTACAACCGGTTCGTGTCCAAAATGCTGGCCTATTTAATTATGCTTATTGTATATATATATTAGGAAATATAATTAACTTCGCTATTTTTACCTACGGTCGGCGAGGCACCCGGCCAGCATTTTGGGCACGATGCCAAATACCTACATAGTTGCCATTGTCATTGTTTGATTTTGTTATAGGTAGTTTTGAAGTTTTCTTTGTTTGTGAGGTTTCAAATTACAAAATGATGTACTGGGATTCAGTCGTGTTATTATCATTAACTACATTAGTAATTCAGTATTAGGCATACTACTGTAGGTTCATTAAGGAACTAACCCTTCACGAATCAATAACCTGCGGTATTTCGTTTCTGATTTTTAGGGTTCCGTAGCCAAAGGCAAAAAACGGAACCCTTACAGATTCGTCATGTCTGTCTGTCTGTCCGTCTGCCGTTCGTATGTCACAGCCGCTTTTTTCCGAAACTATAAGAGCTATACTCTTGAAACTTGGTAAGTAGATGTATTCTGTAAACCGCATTAAGATTTTCACACAAAAATAGAAAAAAAAACAATAAGTCCCCATACTTAGAACTGAAACTCAATAACTATTTTTTCATCAGTGGGGTATTAATGGATAGGCCTTCAAAAATGGTATTGAGGTTCCTAATATATTGTTTCTAAGCCGAATAGTTGGCGCGAGAGACACTTCCAAAGTGGAAAAATGTGTCCCCCCCTAACTTCTGAAATAAGAGATTGATAAAACTAAAAAAATACTACATGTACATAACTATGCAAACTTCCAACAAAAATTGGTTTCAACGAGATCTAGTAAGAAGTTTTTTTTAATACGTCATAAATCGTAAAAAATGCAATATTTTTAAAACATCGATCAAAGTTACAACGAACTACAAGAACTTTTATATTATGTTATTTGCTGCTACGGAACCCTTCATGGGCGAGTCCGACGCTTTTTGTTATACAGTCAGGTATAGTATAGACAGACAATATTATTTTAGAGCATTTATCAGACTGTAGTATTATTATGCGATTAGTCATATTAAAGTTTTATAGTATTGAACATTCCTGCGTATTTCGATATTTATATATATTTCGGTATGTGGTTATTGCAAAGGATTTCTCTAAAAGTTCACTGGCCGAAGATACCCTACTTTTTTTAAACTGGTTCCGCTTGTCCTCGAATACAGTTTTAAAATGTGTTTATTTTACTTTTAAACTTTTTTTTTGTCAGCCAGTGTAGTGGCACACAATACGGTAAACTTTTAAAAATCAAAGTCAAAGGCAAGTCAAAGGTGATAACTAAGGTAACACAGTCATGTTATGTTAACATTTCCGTCAATATATTATTATACCTACACGTAGCAATAATATAACAATTATTATGTGCCAAGAAGTTGGGAGGTAACCTTAATAAATATTAGGTATGTAGGTAAAACTAGAAAATAAAATAGGCACAAAGTAGGTAGGTAGCTAAAACTTTATTACGAATACCATCCTGTTACACTCAAAGCAGAAACGTAATTTATATAATAATTATATGAAAATTAGTTCCAAATATTGCTTTTCAAGGCTTTTTTGTATGTATAGTTACAGCTATTGTTCAGTTAATAACCCTCATTTCAGTAATTTTACGACAAAAAGTCTAGCAATTTTTATATTGTTAAAATGATGAGAAAATTATAAAAATTACGAGTTTGTCGAGTTCATTTCCTTATCATCATATCGTCATATTTTGGACAACTCACACAATATCTTTATAACTTGTAGCCTATGTATTATTCTGATGTATAAGCTATATTATTGTAAAGTTTCATTAAAAAATCCATTCAGTAGTTTTACGTGAAAGAGTAACAAACATCTATCCTATTATCTATCTATATATATCCATCTATCCTATTAACTAGCTAAAAATATGTTTCCTGTTCGCGAAAGTTTAAGAACTTCTATCCATCTATCCATCCATACTTACAAACTTTCGCGTTTATAATATTTAAGTAGGATAGGAAGTACACTTAATAATTAGCACAATTATTGCTCTGCAAAGTTGCATTATCCATTTTTACAATAAGACAATAGAATCAGAGTTAGCCAAGCACTAACTAACTAACCTGCCTACTTGTAACATTTCTCAATAAGAACGTGTCGATTAATGAATGTTCCATAATTTTTTTTCTGATTGCAAATTATGATTTTCCAATGTATACTTATCTGTTCTAGAAGACAACATTCATGTTTTTCTTGAGGTGGAATAAATACTCTCATACAGCGGTGCGAGGTGTTGAGGGTAGACAGATATGTGAAGTGGTGGTGGCGCAGGATAGTCATCTGACTGGCATACATATTATGTACAATTTTGGTATATTTATATCTTTTTAACCAGAAACGTTGGTAAGAAATAGCTTTTTGATGCTTATTGCTTTTTATCTTACCATTCATTTATACGCTGTTAAAAATTATGCTCACAAGACATATCGATATACTTAATACAAGGCTGTATGTAGATCATGCAAAAACAGTTATAAGGTGAAAAAGACTGTCCAGCCGAAATTAATATTGTATCTTCTATCCAAGATTGAAATCAATCTTGGATTGCTGCCTATCGTTCGATCGATTTCCAATCTGCGTGCCTTTATAAACCAATCCGCGGATCGGTTATTGGCACGTTTGACCCTAAAAATGGATTGTGATATCAATCCCAGATAGCAAAATTTGGATTGGATTGATTAGTCATTTCGGCCGTAAGTATTTATGGTAATGGGTATTATACCTAATATGTGTATTGTATGACAAGTAATTACTTTTACCTAGCAGAGGTTATAGAGCAATGACGCAGGTGCAGGCATAGGCGAGCATAATTTTGATAAAGCTTTCCCTGTGGGAAAACACGTGATCGACTGATAAAAAAACCTCTACACAAGTCTGATGGCTAATTTAAGGTAACATCACATCCCACTGCAGGTAAACTATAAATTGTTCTAAATAACAAATACGGAACCCTAAGTATATGTTGCAATATTGATTTTGATTTGCCATTTTAGCTGCGTTTCTGTAGTAAAACGGCAATAACCTGGTAGAATAAGACATTTAAAAAATGTTGATAGTGATACTGCATTCTGCGGACTTACATTAAATAATAATTAGACAGTTTGCTGTCTTTGTATTGGTTATAAATTACACTAATTATTAAATAAGTAGCATCACAAACCTGTTGACTCTGAAATGGCTATTTCCACATTATACATTACGAGTAGGTAAGTACTATTCATTTATATTCGAGTACCTACCTTTATCGTATCAAGGACACAAATAAAGAGACTCTCCATGACCCGTCTGGTCAATCTGGTCATCGACTAAATTACCAGTCAACAAATTAGGCGTGAAATGTCCAAGTTGTTTTGATAAGTTCCATTGTAATCGTTACAAACGTTCGGTTATATCCAACTAATTTAAGCAGTAAGTCTATTTAGAAACAATAACACAAGGTATATTTAGTAACACTAGTTCTCGTGAACCGTACGATTGTGACTATTTGTGACTAGATCGATGTTTAGTTAGCAAATAATAGATATCGCCTTGAAATGGCCTTAACTATCTACGCTAACGTATGATGGCACTGAAGATGTGTTGCATATTAAAACTTAATAGGTATTTTTATAGTGTTCCTCCTATTAAACTACTAGATATTACTAGTAAAGAATCAAATTTATAGTAATCTCCTACACAACTTCATAACTAATTATAAATACATTATACTTAAAAATTATTATATATACGTGTATATTATCATGAAGCATAAATTACATAGGTATATAAGTTTTATTTATTACCAGCAGTGGACAGTGCGGATTATATTATATAAATTTTGTGTAATATATATATATATATATATTATACATATATATTTGTTTATATTTATATGTGATTATTAAGATGCCAATATAGTAGTTCTGACCAAATGTCAATGAGTTATGTTGGACTGCTAATCGTATTAGGGTCCTCA
The DNA here is from genome assembly GCA_905147375.1 of Hylaea fasciaria. Lineage (NCBI taxonomy): Eukaryota > Metazoa > Arthropoda > Insecta > Lepidoptera > Geometridae > Hylaea > Hylaea fasciaria. Next base: position 9,352,339 of record LR990201.1, read on the forward strand.
CGATACAGGCTTGTTGCCTAGTGTGAAGGCCATAGTTAAGGTAGTAGGTACTATTGTTTCTAATTACAACTTCCCAGCGACACATTATGATTAGCATAAGTACCTACTTGTTTGTTTGTTTCAAAACCTGTTCAATAAATATTTTTTCATTTTTTCATTTTTTTTTTTTCATCTGGTTTAGAAAAGTGGGCATAATATCTTATTCACCGTCCTCGTCACACTTAGTAGAATCTTGAATGTAGACAGACAACCTTTAAATGAGGTAGCAATTTAGTGCCTTGAGGCATCAAATAACGTAATGAAGGTATTTTACACGTGGCACGGTCACAATACCCTCATGAGATAGAGTGGTGTTTTTTTATGTAACGGATTGGCAAACAAGCTGCATGACCTGTCTGATGGTAAACGGTCACCACCACCTATGGGCAGTGGACGCTTATAACTACAACACACGTGGCGTGGTCGATGCGGTCGATGATATATAATATCCTATTCCTACTGTCTATCGTGTCCATCGTAATTTGGTAGAGATCATTTAAACCGCCCATTGTCACTATTTTTAAGTTTTGGCTTTTCTGTTCTATAAATGTTGTTGTCAATAAAAAATTATCAATCTATCTACGTGTATGTAAAGGAGCGTACCGACCGACATCGTGGGGCATGCTAACGCGATACACCGTGCGACGAATTGTTCGCGACGCATGCCTCGCGATGTCTGTACTCGTACGCGCCTTTACCATTTTATAATACGAGTACGGTAGGTACTATTTTCATAAAGCACGTAACAATCTTGATTAATACAAAAATATACACAGTGTAGTTGTGTAATCTTGAGGTACAATCTCGCAAAACCAGCCAAATTGCTTGAACCATGACATCAATGGTGATAAGCAGTTATACTAAGAACCATTTAACCAGTATGAAAAAAAACGTCATGTTCACTACGTTTCTCGAAACTTATCTACTGACACCGTGGAGTCGGGTCAAAGTCATCGAAATTGACAAGTCGTTTAACGACTTATCGTGACGACGCGACGTGCTCACAGGTTGTAAACAAGCTAAGCTTTGGTTTGGCTCTCAAGAACTGCTCGAGGGTGATTGCTGGTGTCGTTCTACTCTCTCAACTTAGAGAATCTATACATTTTCTAAGTCTACCACATAAGTATTGCACCTTTTTATGTTTGTAAATTTAGTTGGTTTAGAACACGTACTGCGGGAACAAAACGCAACTAACTGAACGGTATAAGTATTATTTAAAGCTTTATTGTGTAATTATAGTTGAGTTTATAGGAGACCATTATATCCGCCCTGAAAACGCAACCGAGCGGTAAGTACATTGTTAAAAGCTTTATTATGTAGTTACTAGCTGCGCCCCGCGGTTTCACCCGCGTTTGGATAATATACGATATATCTTTATTAATTGTAGTCTATGTGTTATTCTGATGTATAAGCTATATTATTGTGAAGTTTCATCAAAATCCATTCAATAGTTTTTACGTGAAAGAGTAACAAACATCCATTCATATTTACAAACTTTCGCGTTTATAATATTAGTAGGATAGGTGAGTTATAGTAGACCATCAACATCCATATCCACCCTCTTGTCTGCTGAGCACGGATCTCCTCTCAGTTCTGAGGAGAAAAAGTTAATAGCAGATGTGCCGTGCTAAATATGGTCCGATGAATTTTCAGCCTTAACCCCGGTTTAGATAACTCTGGTTTTGAATTATTATCCAACAAGATCATTGGGTAAGTAGATTGACCTTGTGACTTTATTATGGTCTATTTCTGACCATTATAATGTAATAGAAACCCGGCCAAGTGCTCGAAGGACCGCGGACAGTGCAGGGTTCCGTAAATAACGGGTATTTAAGAACTTTTTAACAAAACAATTTCAAATTAGATAACCATCTATTAGATGGCACGGCTAAAAAGGTAGATGTGTATATATATATATTGAAAATATATATATTGAAAATGGCTTTAGTATGTAGCATCTCATATTTATTTTATTTTCACCGTTTGACTACGGAATCCTAAAAAAAAATACAATCGAAATAAAGTAAGAATATAAAAATAAAATTAAGTAAGTACTTTAACTGCGTTTCATTAAAAAAAACTAAGCATTTAAATGTAGAATAATAAATGTTAATCTGTAATTAAGGTTTGTTGTACAACCGGTTCGTGTCCAAAATGCTGGCCTATTTAATTATGCTTATTGTATATATATATTAGGAAATATAATTAACTTCGCTATTTTTACCTACGGTCGGCGAGGCACCCGGCCAGCATTTTGGGCACGATGCCAAATACCTACATAGTTGCCATTGTCATTGTTTGATTTTGTTATAGGTAGTTTTGAAGTTTTCTTTGTTTGTGAGGTTTCAAATTACAAAATGATGTACTGGGATTCAGTCGTGTTATTATCATTAACTACATTAGTAATTCAGTATTAGGCATACTACTGTAGGTTCATTAAGGAACTAACCCTTCACGAATCAATAACCTGCGGTATTTCGTTTCTGATTTTTAGGGTTCCGTAGCCAAAGGCAAAAAACGGAACCCTTACAGATTCGTCATGTCTGTCTGTCTGTCCGTCTGCCGTTCGTATGTCACAGCCGCTTTTTTCCGAAACTATAAGAGCTATACTCTTGAAACTTGGTAAGTAGATGTATTCTGTAAACCGCATTAAGATTTTCACACAAAAATAGAAAAAAAAACAATAAGTCCCCATACTTAGAACTGAAACTCAATAACTATTTTTTCATCAGTGGGGTATTAATGGATAGGCCTTCAAAAATGGTATTGAGGTTCCTAATATATTGTTTCTAAGCCGAATAGTTGGCGCGAGAGACACTTCCAAAGTGGAAAAATGTGTCCCCCCCTAACTTCTGAAATAAGAGATTGATAAAACTAAAAAAATACTACATGTACATAACTATGCAAACTTCCAACAAAAATTGGTTTCAACGAGATCTAGTAAGAAGTTTTTTTTAATACGTCATAAATCGTAAAAAATGCAATATTTTTAAAACATCGATCAAAGTTACAACGAACTACAAGAACTTTTATATTATGTTATTTGCTGCTACGGAACCCTTCATGGGCGAGTCCGACGCTTTTTGTTATACAGTCAGGTATAGTATAGACAGACAATATTATTTTAGAGCATTTATCAGACTGTAGTATTATTATGCGATTAGTCATATTAAAGTTTTATAGTATTGAACATTCCTGCGTATTTCGATATTTATATATATTTCGGTATGTGGTTATTGCAAAGGATTTCTCTAAAAGTTCACTGGCCGAAGATACCCTACTTTTTTTAAACTGGTTCCGCTTGTCCTCGAATACAGTTTTAAAATGTGTTTATTTTACTTTTAAACTTTTTTTTTGTCAGCCAGTGTAGTGGCACACAATACGGTAAACTTTTAAAAATCAAAGTCAAAGGCAAGTCAAAGGTGATAACTAAGGTAACACAGTCATGTTATGTTAACATTTCCGTCAATATATTATTATACCTACACGTAGCAATAATATAACAATTATTATGTGCCAAGAAGTTGGGAGGTAACCTTAATAAATATTAGGTATGTAGGTAAAACTAGAAAATAAAATAGGCACAAAGTAGGTAGGTAGCTAAAACTTTATTACGAATACCATCCTGTTACACTCAAAGCAGAAACGTAATTTATATAATAATTATATGAAAATTAGTTCCAAATATTGCTTTTCAAGGCTTTTTTGTATGTATAGTTACAGCTATTGTTCAGTTAATAACCCTCATTTCAGTAATTTTACGACAAAAAGTCTAGCAATTTTTATATTGTTAAAATGATGAGAAAATTATAAAAATTACGAGTTTGTCGAGTTCATTTCCTTAACATATTACGCTAGATGGCAAGGAAATTAACAGCGTCATTATTAATAATTAGCATTATTGTACTGCTTCTAGCTGCTACCATAAGCAAGCACAGTATAAGTGGCTTATGAATAACTCGGCTTCTACTTTAGTAAGTAGGTAATGTCAGTTTTTATGTCAGATCCTATTTTTTTACCACAAGGGAATAATAATGTCATCTCAATAGATTCAGTGGTTTGGACATGATGCAAAAGTAACCAACATTACAGAAACCTATATTTACGAATAAAATATATTCTTATTTTACAGACACACTTTTAACCCTTTCCTGCTTTATTATTTGTGTCGATATACAGAATACATAGCATCCCATGTTTTTATATTCATACTTACAAACTTTCGCGTTTATAATACTAGCTGGTGACCGCGACTTTGTCTGCGCAGGATTAGTATTTCGAGTAGCTATTTTGGCTATAATGGTTTACACATAAGATATATATACCTATATACTGTGGTGGACTTTTTTGTAGGACTACTTAAGATAAACATTTCCATCATACATTACATAATTGTGTAACTCTAGCGGTTTTGGCAGCGCACGCCAGAATAGCTCGCAGATGGTAGATTTTATCCTACTTACTTGACACTTATCGTCATATTTTGGACAACTCACACAATATCTTTATAACTTGTAGCCTATGTATTATTCTGATGTATAAGCTATATTATTGTAAAGTTTCATTAAAAAATCCATTCAGTAGTTTTACGTGAAAGAGTAACAAACATCTATCCTATTATCTATCTATATATATCCATCTATCCTATTAACTAGCTAAAAATATGTTTCCTGTTCGCGAAAGTTTAAGAACTTCTATCCATCTATCCATCCATACTTACAAACTTTCGCGTTTATAATATTTAAGTAGGATAGGAAGTACACTTAATAATTAGCACAATTATTGCTCTGCAAAGTTGCATTATCCATTTTTACAATAAGACAATAGAATCAGAGTTAGCCAAGCACTAACTAACTAACCTGCCTACTTGTAACATTTCTCAATAAGAACGTGTCGATTAATGAATGTTCCATAATTTTTTTTCTGATTGCAAATTATGATTTTCCAATGTATACTTATCTGTTCTAGAAGACAACATTCATGTTTTTCTTGAGGTGGAATAAATACTCTCATACAGCGGTGCGAGGTGTTGAGGGTAGACAGATATGTGAAGTGGTGGTGGCGCAGGATAGTCATCTGACTGGCATACATATTATGTACAATTTTGGTATATTTATATCTTTTTAACCAGAAACGTTGGTAAGAAATAGCTTTTTGATGCTTATTGCTTTTTATCTTACCATTCATTTATACGCTGTTAAAAATTATGCTCACAAGACATATCGATATACTTAATACAAGGCTGTATGTAGATCATGCAAAAACAGTTATAAGGTGAAAAAGACTGTCCAGCCGAAATTAATATTGTATCTTCTATCCAAGATTGAAATCAATCTTGGATTGCTGCCTATCGTTCGATCGATTTCCAATCTGCGTGCCTTTATAAACCAATCCGCGGATCGGTTATTGGCACGTTTGACCCTAAAAATGGATTGTGATATCAATCCCAGATAGCAAAATTTGGATTGGATTGATTAGTCATTTCGGCCGTAAGTATTTATGGTAATGATGGGTATTATACCTAATATGTGTATTGTATGACAAGTAATTACTTTTACCTAGCAGAGGTTATAGAGCAATGACGCAGGTGCAGGCATAGGCGAGCATAATTTTGATAAAGCTTTCCCTGTGGGAAAACACGTGATCGACTGATAAAAAAACCTCTACACAAGTCTGATGGCTAATTTAAGGTAACATCACATCCCACTGCAGGTAAACTATAAATTGTTCTAAATAACAAATACGGAACCCTAAGTATATGTTGCAATATTGATTTTGATTTGCCATTTTAGCTGCGTTTCTGTAGTAAAACGGCAATAACCTGGTAGAATAAGACATTTAAAAAATGTTGATAGTGATACTGCATTCTGCGGACTTACATTAAATAATAATTAGACAGTTTGCTGTCTTTGTATTGGTTATAAATTACACTAATTATTAAATAAGTAGCATCACAAACCTGTTGACTCTGAAATGGCTATTTCCACATTATACATTACGAGTAGGTAAGTACTATTCATTTATATTCGAGTACCTACCTTTATCGTATCAAGGACACAAATAAAGAGACTCTCCATGACCCGTCTGGTCAATCTGGTCATCGACTAAATTACCAGTCAACAAATTAGGCGTGAAATGTCCAAGTTGTTTTGATAAGTTCCATTGTAATCGTTACAAACGTTCGGTTATATCCAACTAATTTAAGCAGTAAGTCTATTTAGAAACAATAACACAAGGTATATTTAGTAACACTAGTTCTCGTGAACCGTACGATTGTGACTATTTGTGACTAGATCGATGTTTAGTTAGCAAATAATAGATATCGCCTTGAAATGGCCTTAACTATCGCGTTATCAGTACGTACGTATGATTTGTATAATAAGTAGGTAGCATGTGGAGCTGCAGCTGGTATTGTTCTACACGTGACGACTCATGTGCGACCGTTCATGACTTGCATTTTACCGGAAGTTACAACCTAGGATATTATGTCGTCGGATAAGTTTAAAATACTTGTATCGCAGTTGAAAATATTCAACAATTTGTTTTTGTAACTTAGAATAAGTTAATATATAGCACATAATCTACAGTAAACAGCATTAAAACAACATATTATTATAGTTTTATGTTTTATGTACATAATATTGATGTATTTTTTTGTTTGAGTAATGATTAATATTCCACAAATCGGCCCTCAAAGTGAACCGAGACGAACATGCAAGGACTATGAACAAACAGTATAAGTTTGTAAACAAATAGGCAGTTTCCTAATTATGTATTAGGAACCGTGAATGGGTACAAAAATATAAAGCAAAGTTATGTCTACCTTATTTATTACATCTTACTGCCATGCTTTATCCATTGAATTTTATCATTCTGTAAATTTTTGCAATATCGCTTTATCGCCTTCTAGTAAGTTTATTGATATTTTTTTATGTATAGCTATATAATGTCGTAAATACTGCAAAAACACTATGTACAGAAAAAAATATATGCTGGTTATTTTGAATGGTATATATAAATACACAATCAAGAATTTATAAAGATTCCACAAAAAAACATAATTTTACGAAATCACCATGCCAAAAATTACATTGCAAATCAAAAAACAAAGTACCTATCTGCTAATAAATGCTTGCCAAAATTGCCGAGTAACATCTAGCAATATAAGCAAGCATTAATTGATATCAAAAAACTGTGGGAATGATACTACACAGGTTAACCAATTGTCTGATGCTATAGCACAGAATACTATAGCATAACATAATTATACATGTTATTAACGTGGATTTATAATCAATTTGTAGCATTATGTGAAAAGCAGCGCGTCAGTATCGTCGTCAGTATAACTGCGACCTCGGTAGGTTTCGGTCTTGGCGCGCTTATCACGCATGCTGCAACGCGGCTTGAAACGTGAATATAAATCGCAACAAACAAAGTACAATATTTTAATCAAATGAGATAAAGCTCTGTGTGGAAACTTTTGACAAAGAGTAACAAACTTTGAATCAATAAATTATAGTAAACGGTATAAACAAACAATCTTGTTTTTGAAAACATTCGATATTGTTTTCCTATGATGTGCATACGCAGTGTTATCGCACTTTAAACAAATAAATTCAATAAAACATTTGAAGGTTTGACTTCAAAAATGCCTAGTGTAATGCAGTGCCTGCTTAGCCAGAGGATGGCGAAAAGTGAGAAGAACTCCAACGAATGCAGGATACTGCAAGTGAACATGCCTGCCAGAGCTCTGGTGGACATCGAATTCACAAACCTCAGCATGACGGTTTCGGAAGGACTGACCTCACGAAGTAAGCACTATTATTTTTGGTTTATAGGTAGAATGCTACTAAGTAAATTTGGCTTCGGTAACCAAACAAAACCAAGTTAATCATAGAAATTCTGGCGCCAAATCCCTGACGGGGTGCTCCGGCAGCGACCCTTGAAAGCCAGTTCCTTTCTAGGCTGACCATGTTTACCACCTGCAACTACATCGTCACTTATGACCAAGTGAGATTGTCATCAAATTCGAGCCTATAAAGTATAAATAAACTAAAAAAATTGGGTCATCATCATCAAGCCAAGGGATGATTGGCATAAAAAAGGGGACACAAGCCAAAATTTAACACCATGTACATAAAAGTTTTGGTAGCTCTCTGCGGGGTCAGTACCACATCGGGTTTAATGTAGGGTCTGACCCGGTTCTGCAGAGCCACGAGCATACTCTCTCTACATTGCACCGACGACTTTTAAGACCATGAAACTTTGCTAAAAAACAATCTTGTCTTTTCAAAAGAACAGGGGAGCCATGGAAGTGTCTAATCGTTTTCTAAAAACCTAACTCTCCATTCCATAAATATTGGTGTTTTTTTTACGTTCATATCGGTTAGATTTATCTTATATCTTTAAATTAGCAATTCTTGTACATATTATATAGATATATAATTGGAATCTCGGAATCGGCTCCAACGATTTTCATGAAATGGTGTTATCATTACCCTAGAAGAGCACGCCATGACGATTTTTCATGCACAAGCCTCACGCAACCATTTGTAAAATATTTTTATGTGGACTATGAACATTTCTAGACTATAAATAAAAGGATATAAATTAACTTGGACCAGTGGTCCAGTGCATCCTAAGCAAATGGAATTAATCACTACAAGTGGCGAATTTATCATTAAGATGTTTCAACCGAGAAACACTTTACAGGGTATAATTGCTAAAGGTATATCAACACGTAAGAATTACGTTTCCCTTTTTACTGTGTTTTCCTCCTCATATTATACGCCGGCGGCGTTGTACTACGGAACACTAATTTTGCGAGGTCCAACTTGCACTTGACAGCTTTTTATTGCCGCCATTATTGTGGCCATTATGTCGAGTTATAAAAAGCATTGATATTGGTCTAATTTGCTAATACTTATAATAGCAAGAACCAGTTTAGACATAATTGCGAAATAATAAAAAGGTTAAGCTTGCATATCAATAAATGGCAACATAATACTAAGCATATATCATCTAAAAGTATAACGAGGCAGTAAAGGAGACGAAAAAAATTATATAGATGAATTTTGATAAGTTAAACTGAACAAGCATATACTATACCTATATAAAAATTGTTATAAGGGTCTGGTTGTTTTCACTTAAACAATTTAAATGCGGTCTTCTGTTTGGCGGCCAAAAATCTGAATGCGTTACCTACATCAAGAGTTCTAGTAGGTATCAACGCAATTCTAATTCGAGTTTGTCTTAGATTTGACCAAAACAAACAAATATACAAACAACCAAAGCAAACGAAACCGTTCAAAAACCGTTGGTAGCATCGCGGGCAATCTTTATCGTTACAAAAACAAATATGTACCACCATTTTCCATTCTGAGATCTTGCACGCAATATATTATGGACCTTTACAATAGATATTTGAATTTGTATTTTCGTGCCCACTTTTACGAGTAGCATATCTATCTGTAAATACACCTGTAACTCTTAACACGTACACGATACTCTTACTCGAACTCTTACCGCCTTACCACAAAAGATTAAAACAAGAGTTTAACAGGCGTATTTAAAAAAATGTTCTCCACAAATCGACGTCTAACCCTCGCTTTTTCTAACTCAATAACAAACAACACAAGTAAAATAATTAGTAATGCCAGGATTGAGTAAGACAACTTGAGTTATAGACGACGATTTTATCGAACGAAATTTTAGAAACATCTGTTTAACTCTGGTCTAAACTTTTGTGGTAAGAACATTTGCTACGTAATTCTTAGACGGCGACTCGTGTCTAATCTACCGACGGACGCTCCTCGTGTGCGTTGGCCGTAGTACCATCCTCTCATTGTACGCCCATTAGAATTACTCGTCTACATTGCATCACTACTTAGCTCAGCCCGCGACAGAACAAGCCATTTATGGATATAGTTTCAACTGAAAGCAGAAAAGAAACACCATCTATTGTTACTAAATCCGTAATACTACTGACGTATGGACAGGAAATAATGGAATAAGTAAATAAAAACTTATATTTACAGATTACTACATTAGTTACGCTTGCTATTAGCATCTCTGAGGATTTTAATCATTACCTACTTATATAGATATAATCAATAAAATTGAATAACACCTAGATCCTCAGCCAGCGATGGAACAGCTAGGATATAAGGATCATTTCAAATGTAAACAGAAAATAAATACGGTCCATTGCCACTAAAAAAATTTGTAATGACATAATTTTATTGACATTTTTATGCATATCAAAGGAAATAATAGGAAAAAACTTCTGTTTACAGATATATTAGTTACGCTTGCTTCAAGCATCTGTGTGGATTCCAATCATTATATTTTATCTACACTAATATTATAAAGAAGAAAACTTTGTTTGTTTGGTTGTAATTAATAGGCTCCGAAACTACTGAAACGATTTGAAAAATTCTTTCACTGTTGGGAAGCTATGCTATCCCCGGTACACATAGGCTACCTTTTATCCCGTAAAAATTAATGGTTCCCGCGGGATAGTAGTTAACGCGGGTGTGACCGCGAGGTTCTTCTAATAATAATAATAATAATAGACAACCGCTGTCACGATCACTCGTAATTTTTTAGATTATTTTTATTTTGTATTTCTTTGTGCGAAATCTGAACCAAAAAGCCTGAAATGAGTCACAAAACGTTGCAGTAATATCTACACAATAAAATTCAGCCATTTGATCACATTTAAACAAATATATTTTTTATATGCAATATTTTCCCCAATGATGACAATGTCACAAGACGTCAAACACAGAAAAATATCGCCAAAGAGAGAAAAAATGAAGTAATACGATGATTACAAGAAGCAAAGCGGGTACAAAGGCGCAACCACCACCACCAGCGCCCGCTCCGTCATCGCCGAGCTCCATATCGTCGTCGGGGAGTGAGTATGGAACTCCCCCGGACACGAGCCCGTCGAGTGGCGAGAGTGGGCCTCCGTCACCTCCGTCGCCGCCAAGACCTGTGCGACGTGGGCGGCCACCGCTGCCGTCACGCTTGGGGCCTGTGGGGCAATCTGCCCCGCGCTCAGCCCCCGCTACCGGCAGCCAGGCGCAACGCATGCGGTGGACACCTACAATGAACGAGAACTGCATGCGCGCATACTATGGGGCTACAGAGGGAGGAACTAACCTGACAGCGTATCGTGTTCGAATGCTGTCTCTGTTTCAGGCCCTCGTGCCGACCGTCGCCGTATCCGCCCAACGACTGTCGGATCAAGTGCGTGCTATCCATCGGTGCAAACTGATGGAGCAGAGTGTGCTTGATCGGCTGCGCCTGGAAGCGCTTCCTACTCGTGCGACTTCAGACTCGGCGCGGGGACTGCCCGACGCGATGTCGGCACCGGGGCCGGTAACGACCCCGGCGTTGGTAGCGCCGCGGGTGGAACCCGTGGCCGACGAGGAAGATGGTGCGACTAGTGTAAGTACCCAGGATAATGAGCAACTGAGGAGGGCCTTGGACGACGCGATTCAGCAGTATCGGTCCACGCCCGACTCTAGGCCACGATTACCACGTATGCCCACTCATAGACATAATCTAGCGTTAATGGGAGCCTTGAACGCTTTGCTAGCTCCGTATCTACGGACTAGCGAAGATTTAACTGATACACACTCGATCCTATATTGCGGGGCTATTGCGGCATGTCGCGTGGCTCGTGTCAAGTTTCCGAACGCTGTCCAAGCACCGCGAACCGCTGGATGTACCCCTGCGTGGCAAATACGGATCGAGCGGCGTATCAACACGTTCAGGACTCTCATTGCAAAACTGATCTGTTTTAGTCGGGGTAACCATCGTCCCCGTGTAATGCGTTTTGTGAACCAGGCCTTTGCTGGGACCGGCATTAGACCCCGGGACTATCCGACCTGTGTCACAGAACGCATTGACTTTTTAAAACAGAAAGTTTATGCGTGGGCAAACCGTATTCGGCGCTACAGAGAGCGTGTGGATAGATTCCAGCAGAATCGCCTTTTCCAAAGCGATCAAAGGAAGGTGTATAGGACCTGGGAGGTAACTGGTCAACGTGTGTGTGATGGGCGGCTACCGGATGCTACTGCTATGATTAACTTCTGGCGTAACATTTGGTCGGTACCCGTTGAACATACGGAGGGTGAATGGATGAATATTGTGGAACGGGCATGTGAACCCATCGAAGCCATGGAGGCTATCTCCATCAGCCCTGTAGACGTTAGTTGTGCGATGCGTACGGCTCAGAACTGGAAAAGTCCTGGGCCGGACGGATTGCACAACTTTTGGATAAAATGGATTCGATGCTCACATTCATGTTTGGCAATGCAATTTCAGGAAGCCCTCGAGGTTGGTTCCCTCCCTAGTTTTATGACTACTGGATGCACCTCCTTGCTCTACAAGTCCGGTGGTACCACGGATCCTAAGAACTATAGACCCATTACATGCTTACCTACTATCTACAAGCTTCTTACATCCATTCTGAGAACAAAAATTAACGCACACATTGTTGCCAACAATATTTTGGCTTCTGCTCAGAATGGATGTAGGATTGGGTCCCGTGGTACTAAAGAGCTCCTCCTCATAGACATGGCCATTTGCCAACAAGTCCGGCGTAACAGGGGGGCCCTTTCTACTGCCTGGATTGACTATAAAAAGGCCTATGATTCGGTGCCTCATTCATGGCTGGAGAGGATCTTGGAGCTGTATAAAATTGATGCAACTCTAAGATCATTCTTAGGCACATGTATGAGGCAGTGGACCACAGTACTTTGTCAGCCAGGTGGCGGTGGCGTCTCTGACCCGCAGGACTTCATAAGGATTGAGCGAGGCATATTTCAGGGTGATAGTTTGAGTCCTTTGTGGTTCTGTCTGGCCCTGAATCCTCTCAGCACTCTGCTGCGGGATTCAGGACTAGGCTGTCGACTGCGGAGAGAGGGTGAGAACATTTCTCATCTACTGTACATGGACGATCTCAAACTGTTTACACCGAAGCGTCCAGATTTGATGAAATTACTAAAAACCACTGAAGTTTTCAGTAATTCCATCAGCATGGAATTCGGGATAGATAAGTGTGCGGTCATGCATGTACAGCGGGGGAAGGTTGTAAATTCATCGAATCTACAGCTTTCTGAGACAATGTCTCTCAGATCTCTCTCTGAGGCCGAAACCTACAAATATCTTGGTATGTCAGAGTCGTTGGGTATCGTGGACAGAGATATTAAGCAGTCGGTGAAAGAGCGCTTCTTCTGTCGCCTGACAAAAGTACTTAAGAGTCTTTTGTCTGGTGGCAACAAGGCGCGCGCTTTCAACGGTTGGGTGATGCCTCTGCTTATATACTCCTTTGGTATACTAAGGTGGACTCAGACTGAGTTAGACGCCCTGGATAGGAAAGTCCGTCAACAGCTAACATTACATCGCATGCTCCACCCGCGCTCGTCTGTTATGAGACTGTACATTCCGCGGAAATGGGGGGGTCGTGGCTTTTTAAATGCCAAGAACCTCCATAACCGCGAAGTGTGCAGCCTCAGGGAGTACTTCCTTAGCAGCGAGTGCGGGATGCATCGTGATGTTGTGGCAGTTGACAGGGCTCTCACGCCGCTCTCCTTGGCAAACGAGAACTGGCGCAAACCATCGGTGCTGACCACTGATGATCGCAAGGACGTATGGAAGGGCAAGGAGCTGCACGGGCGGTTCTATCGGGCCTTAACAGGGTCCGATGTGGACTTGCTCGCGTCGGTGAACTGGTTGCGTTTCGGTGACCTCTTTGGGGAAACTGAGGGCTTTGTCTGTGCAATTGCGGACGAAGTTATCAAGACGAACAACTACCGGAAATATATTATGAAGGACGGTACGGTCGACATTTGTCGAGCATGCCGCCGTCCCGGGGAGTCCCTCAGGCATATAATTTCTGGTTGTTCTCATCTTGCTAACGGAGAGTACTTGCATAGACACAACCAAGTAGCCAGGATCATCCATCAGCAACTTGCCCTTCGATACGGCCTTGTCGAGTCTGAAGTGCCGTACTACAAGTACGCACCAGCACCGGTTCTCGAGAATCGCCGTGCGTTGCTTTACTGGGACCGATCTGTCATCACGGACAGGACTATTGTAGCCAATAAGCCTGATATCGTGTTAGTAGATCGGTCCCAGCGCCGGGCAGTGCTCGTCGACATCACCATCCCCCATGACGAGAACCTCGTGAAGGCCGAGAAGGACAAGCTCAGCAAGTACCTAGACTTGGCCCATGAGGTGACCGCCATGTGGGATGTTGACTCGACGATAATTGTCCCGATAGTGGTTACGGCGAACGGCCTTATAGCGAAGAGCCTCGACCAACATCTTAAGAGGCTCTCGCTAGACGGCTGGATTAAGGGTCGGATGCAGAAGGCAGTACTCCTCGACACGGCACGAATCGTCAGGAGGTTCCTCTCTCTGCAACCCTAACCACCGGTAGCCTGGGCCTTGCTCCGCTATCGGTGGCTCCCTAGGTTTAAGTTTTTTATAATGTTTTTAGGTTTTTATAAAAATATTGTAAAAAATTTAAATTTAAGAATTATAATAAATGATGTGAATAATAATAATAATAGCCTTTTATTCAGACAGATGTGTTAGTTTGATTACATGATTTTCTTTGATTTTAATTAGTTTTACAATTATTGACGATAATGTAGGTTAATATGCCTCGACATCCCTGTCTGTTTGCCTCTTTCCGGCAAAGGCCTCCTCCAACTGCTTCCATTTTTCTCTATTATTTGCTGTTCTGGTCCATGCACTACCTGCTACAGCCTTTATATCATCGACCCATCGCCTGAAGGGTCTACCTCGTTTTCTTTTTCGGTCTCTCGTGAACCAGAACATGATTGATTTGGACCACTTGTCTCTGCCTCTGAGTGTATGACCTGCCCATTTCCATTTCAGTTCTTTGATTGTTACTGTGATATTTTTTGTCCTTGTATGCTTCTTAATAATTGTGTTTCTTATCCTATCTGATTGTCTTATGCCCATCATGCTCCTTTCCATAGCGTTTTGGCAAGTTTCCAATTTTCTAATGTGGGCTTTAGTGGTTGCCCAGGTTTGGCAACCGTATGTGAGTACAGGCAGTACACATGTATCAAACAGTTTCCGTTTAATGGTCATACACATTTCCTTGCTTTTCATAATCTCTTTTAAACTCCAATATTGCTTCCATGCACTTCCTATACGTCTATCAATCTCTTTTGAAGATAAGTCCGTGGGTGAGATTATCTGACCGAGGTAAACATATTCGTTCACATAGTCAATTGTGTTATTGTTAATGTAGAGAGGTTCTTGTTTCCCATTTGTCATGACTTTGGTTTTTTGCATGTTCATGATTAACCCCACGTTGCGGCTTGCATTATCTAGATCATTTAGCATTGTCTGTAACCCTTCCTTCGATTGTGACAGAATTATCAAATCGTCTGCGAATCTTAAGTGCGACAGGTTCTCTCCGTTAATTAATAATCCGTAATTCTGCCAGTCTAGTTGTCGAAAAACTTCCTCTAGAACTGCTGCAAAGAGTTTTGGTGACAAGGGGTCTCCCTGGCGTACGCCTCTTTCTATTTTTAATTCCTTCCCTTCCTTCTCTAGTTTTATTTTTGCCTTGCTGTTTTTGTAGATATTACCCAATAATCTGATGTATTTGTTTTCGACACCTTGGTTTTTGAGTGCTTCCCAGATCTTCCCATGTTCAAGTGAGTCAAAGGCCTTACTGTAGTCTACGAAGCAACAATAAAAAATTATATTGAATTCCTTGCCCTTTTCAAATAACTGCTTTACAACATGGATGTGATCTAAAGTTGAGTATCCACTTCTGAATCCTGCTTGTTCTCTTGGTTGGTTCTCATCTAGTGTCTGAGTTATTCTGCTCAGGATTACCTTTGCAAAGATTTTGTATATATTTGACAGCAGACTGATAGGTCTATAATTATTGATGTCGTTTTTGTCTCCTTTCTTGTGGTGTAACGGTATTATGGTTGAAGTTGTCCACTGGTCGGGTATCACCTCACTCTGTATCACTTCATTAAATAAGTATGTCAGAATTGGTACTAGGTGATTTATGTTTTCGATAAGGAACTCATTACTGATGCCATCTGAACCGGGAGCTTTATCTTTCTTTTGAGATTTTACAGCTTTTTCTATTTCTGCAGGTATTATATGTGGTATATCCTCACCTCCTCTTAGGTCGGTACTTTGACTGATGTTATTTTGTTTATACAAGTCGCGGAAAAAGTTTGTAGCTATTGACATAATTTCTGGGCGTCTGGTTTTGCATTTGCGATTTCTATCTGCAATATTGGGAATCCAGTCTATTTTTTCTCTTAGTTGTTTGGCTGCTTTTTTGATTCCTCCGGTTCTTTGAATGCATCTTTCCAGTAATTCCAGACGGTATCTCTGTCTATCTTTCCTCATGTTTGACTTGATTTTTTTACTTAACTGAGCTATACTTCTTCTTATATGTTTTGGCTTCTCGGACTTTTGTACTAATTTAGCTCTGTTTTCCAGTAGTTCTTTAGTTCCGTTTGATAGCCATTTTACCGTGTCTTTTACATTGTTTATTGTACTTGCTTTATTTGTCTTCAAAAACTCTTCAAATTTGTTATATTTATTCTGGGTACTTAGTTCCTTTGTGTTTTTTATGAAATTTTCAAACTTTTCTTTTATTATTTCTGTATTTCCTGGTTCCGTAGTTTTCTTTACCTTGAAAGGTCGGCTCCTCTTGGGTCCATTGAGTTGTAATTTGGCTCGAACCATTCTATGGTTGCTGTTGAAGTCTAGCTTGTTTATAACTCTACAGTCTCTAAACTTCTTATTTTTGTTTGTTAGAATATAATCAATTTCGTTTTTGTGACGGCCATCTGGAGATATCCATGTCCATCTTTTATTTTTAGCTTTTTTGTAGAAAGTGTTAAGTATTTTCAGGTTGTTTCCGTATGCTAATTGTATAAGTTTTTCACCGTTCCTTGTTCTCTGTCCTGAACAATATGGACCCAGTACCATTTCCTCTCCGTCACATCTGCCTCCTGTTCTTGCATTAAAATCTCCCATCACTATTAAGTTGTCGTGTGAGTGCTCCTGTATTGCATCTTCTAACCTAGAGTAGAAGATGTCAATTTCTGTATTGCTTGATTGTTCTGTCGGAGAGTAAATTTGCACAATAGACCACATTTCGTTGTTGGGTGGTAATTTCAAATTTAGTATTGCAATGCGTTCAGATACACCAATGAATTCGTCAATGCAGTCTCTAAATTCTTTTTTAATTAAGAATCCAGTACCATATCGACCTGGTGTTTCTCCTTTAAAGTAAAAAATAAAACCACCATGATCTTCTATTCTCTCGCCTAGGCGTCGAACCTCACTCAGTCCTACTATTGACCAGTCTATGTTCTCCAGGGATAAGATCAGCTCAGCTAGGCTTTCGTTGGTCCTAAGGGAGAGTGTATTGAATGTTGCAATTTGTATTATGTTTTCTCGTTGGCAAGTTGATTTTTGGGTCATATAGGTTTGGTCTTTATGCTGGGTTTTGTCAGTTGGAGGGTAGTGGTCCACTTCCCCCACGGTGACCGGCCGGCTTGGGGTGTTTATTATAAAGGTTGGTTTGATTGTAGTTATATTATTAATTTTATTCTGGTTCCGGGTGTCGATGGCAGTTACAAGTTTTTTGGAGTCTCAGATAGTGAAGTTGATCTTCCCCGTTCGACGTAATTGAGTATGTTGGGCTTTAAAATTTCTTTTACAGCTGTTTTATGCAACGGGCGTGCTGGGTTAGCTGTCGCATTAATTTTCTTTTGCGTCAACAAGTTTGGTGAACTCGAACCCTCCCTTTTCCTCTTCTCCCGGTTTTTGTCTATTGGTCTCTTCACTACTATTTTGTCATATTGTATAAATGCTATGTTTCCTTTCTTTCTTTCCTCATCTACTTCTGGTTGTAACTGCCTCCGTTTCTCTATTACTTCTTTCGGATAATCTTCCTTGACATATATACCTGGTGGGAGATTAGACTTATTTTTTAGTATTATATGTTTTTTCCACATAGTCGTGATAGTGACTACTACGGGGCGATTTTTGTTGTTGGACGGCCGACCAATCCTATAAATATTGCTGATTTCTTGACTATCTAAGTGTATCCCGGCTTCCACTATAATGTCCTTAATGTAGTCTACAAGTTCATTTTCAGTTTTCCCAATTTCATCGGTCCCAAAGAAGATCACGTTATTCTTTCGTTTCTCTTTTTCTGTGATGCTGAGCTTATGTTCCAGTGCTGAAATTCTTGTTTTCAGGATATTGTTCTCCTCCATTACTGTTTTAATTTTTTCGTTAATTGCTTCCATGACATTTTTTGTTACTGCAGTTGTTATGACTACAGTTTGTTGATTAAGCTTCTCATCCAATTTCGATAGTAAAAGTTCCATACTTTTTTCCATTTTATTTAATTGTTTCCTGTTATGCAAACGCTAATTATGGTAGCTTTCAATTTTGTTTAGTGGCAACACTGCAGCTGTCGGTTATGTCGGTGTCACTTCTGATGTATTGGTATGAGCTATCAAGTGTCATCCGCGTTAACTCTATAAATTGTCTATGAATTTAATAATGAATTGCACTTTTAGGTTATATTCTCCACTTTACATATGAGATATTTCCACTAAATGTACAATTTGCACTGTGATCACTTTCAATCTGAAGACTTTTTGTTTCATGAGTGTTTTTATGTCGCCAAGCACTTGATTGTCACTATTTTACACTGTTATATCAATAATGTTTGCGGAGGTCGTTGACGTACGTGTTTACAGTTTAACCACCGGAACCGGAACCGCGAGGTTCTTCTAGTAGATAATAAAAATATAATATTATATTTAACAGCTGGCGTGGCGACCCTAATCGGACCTTGGACTCCAAAAAGAGAGAAAGCTAGAGGGCTAATGGTTCTGAAAATAAAATAATAT
Organism: Hylaea fasciaria; assembly: GCA_905147375.1. Classification (NCBI taxonomy): domain Eukaryota; kingdom Metazoa; phylum Arthropoda; class Insecta; order Lepidoptera; family Geometridae; genus Hylaea; species Hylaea fasciaria. The sequence goes on from LR990201.1 coordinate 9,371,340, forward strand.
TCAAGGTGAATAATAATTACCTGATCCGTTTACTATAATATCAAATATTGGTATTTTTTATAATGTAAATATGTATATTCACTGTGCCACTCATAATAACTTGTTTCTTTTTTTACGACCCAAACCGAAGAGCGGTATGTTTTATGTCCGTAAGGATTGAGGAGCCACTTTTGAAAAATTAACAATTTCTAAATGGAATATCACGCAGTTTAAATGTAGGTGTGTCAATAAAATTTGTACCCTAAAGCTGATTTTAGTAGATTTTATGCATAAAAAGTTCTGTTACTGTAAAGGTGGCACCTCAATTCAGCAAATCAGGATTGAGGTGCCATTTTTCAAGTGAATAGAACTGGTTAAGTTATGGATGAATATTTCTGAAAACGCAATATCTTTACGGACGTGCTGTATATTGGTTGCCACCAAACTCTGGGGCTTGAACGGCTTCAATTTAAAAAGATATATAACATTCAAAGTGGCGCCAAAATCTATAAAAAATCGATTTTAATTTTTTTATTTTTCATTGATATAACTAGTCAATTTACAAAATAAACTTAATGGAAAAAATGTAGATAGTTGGCTGAAATTGTAGCCAGAGAATGAAGTAATAAAACCAAGTGGTTTTTTTGCTGCGACTAATTTTATGTGGCTCCTCAATCCTTACGGTCTGGAAATAATATTTCGCTATAACTACGTGACAACAAAACGAAATCGAACGATGAATATCCCAAAAAAATGTAGATATGCGTGCCTTAATATTCATATATAATTTAATCACGCTACGTATCCTATATTGGACAAAACACACAATTTTTTACTTTCTCATACAAATTTTCTTAAGCGGTGACCATAATTTAAGTATGTAACCAGGGATATGGAATCCAAGAACTACTTACGCTTTTTTGTGTTGGACCCGCACTGTTAGTGCAGTCAGCCAGTGTAAACAGCTCGTTTAATAATATAATATCTGGATGACCGAGCTTTGCTCGGTACCTACTTTTTTTTTTTTATAAATTGTGTTTTTAGGAAATTCTATTTATGTACGAATTACTAATAAAATGATGAAATATGAATAATATTTTTCGATCTTACCGATAGAATAATAAAAAAATATGAACTGGTTATTGAAAGAAAAAATCATAAAAAAACACGGAAAAAAACAAATGATTCCTAGCTAGATCGATTTATCGTCCCCGAAACCCCCTATATACTGAATTTCATGAAAATCGTTGGAGCCGATTCCGAGATTCCAATTATACAAGGTGTATCGGCAAGGTGTAGTAATATTGAAATGTGGGTATGTGTACCTGGTGATGAATCATTTGCCAGGGTACTAAAACCTGAAATCGATAATCGATTTTTTCACTCAAATTGACAAAATAACAAAATATTACAACCCTAACATGATACGGATGACGTCTCGTTACGCCGGTCACACAACGCTTGCGCGATGCAGGATTTCTTAGAAACGGCCCTGGCGCCATCTAGTAATTTTTGGTGGAACTTTTACGAGTAATGCCGCCGGCTAGAGGTTACAGTCTTACCCAACTTATATGGTGCGTCGTGAATCTTCGTTCGCGCAGAAAATAAAGTATGGTCCGAAGATTAACGAAAGAATGCTTAACACTTACAATCAACCTAAGATCACTATTATAAGGTTCATAATACACTGCAGCTGTTAGTTCCATCTCACTCATGCCACGCGGCGATCGCTAAGATGGCGGGGCGGCTGCCGACCAATAGCGGTCAATAGCATTTCCCGCGCTTTGAAAATTCATCTTCTGCACAGGTAGAACTGCGATGTGCAACAGCTGCAGTGTATTATGAACCTTATAATAGTGATCTTAGGTTGATTGTAAGTGTTAAGCATTCTTTCGTTAATCTTCGTACCATACTTTATTTTCTGCGCGAACGAAGATTCACGACGCACCATATAAGTTGGGTAAGACTGTACATGTTAGCCTATGCCTCAAGTTCACTGACATTGCCCAGCTGGTAACTAGGGTTGAACGATGGTTAGTTTTGCAGTAAACTTTGACGTGTAATAATTCATTACCGTAACTACTTACAGATTTATAGTACCTCCAGACTACTTCGAAATATGTATGTGTATGCGTAGTTTCAGTATTACTACACCTTGCTGTTACACCTTGTATATAATATATATATATATATATATATACAAGAATTGCTCATTTAAAGATATAAGATAGGGAGGTATACATAAGTAGTTTCAATTAGGTAGGTAATACCTAATCTAAATTTACACTATAACCCAACATGAAACTTGGGTGAAAACATGAATGTACCTTCCTACTGATTAGTTTTTTGGTGTATTATATTATTACCTATGCCTACACCCGAGCGTGTGTAATTTAATATTATTATATTTAATGTTAATATTATATACCTACCTGTCAGCAAATATAGCACTTGTACAAACCATTAGCCTGGGTTACACAAGAGGAGAAGGTAAGTAGGTAAGTACCTACTTATCTGGAACGCTAACGGCAAAACATGGTGTCATAGTATGCAATTCTCTCCTGTGGTTGTTAGGGTTATACGTACCTACAGCTTGGTACATACAGCTTGGTAAAATATAGTAGAAAATTAAATTAATAGCAGTGCTACTATCGCATGTGTAATGTGTATTGATGAACTGGTAGCCCTCATGGCATAACGGATCAATTTTGATACTTTATAGTAATTAATTTAATTTTAAATGAATGAAGCACCATAAGTACCTATGTAACGACATCACATTTAACATACATGCACAATTGCACACATCATATTATTACGCCTCTTTCCCGAAGGTGTAGCTACTTTTATTATTATTTTTTTATTTTCATATTATAAAACAGAAAATAAAAAAATTACATTTTTTGTATCTATATTGTTCCACTGCTGGGCAAAGGTCTCCCCTATTTCCTTCCACACATTCCAAAAAATATTAAACTACTCTCACTCTCTAGGGCTTAACAACCACGTTTAGGTCCGCTAAGCTGAGCAAATAATAATAATATGACACAGTTTTTGAGCATGAGATGTGAAAACTCATGTACTATTTACGCACGTAAAATAAATTTGTAAATCTATTTATTATAGGTACTCGTATAAAAACCAAAACTGACTGACTGACTGATCGACTAACGCACAGCTGAAACCACTGGGCCTAGAACCATGAAATATTTCACAAATATTTTGTATGTGTCGTAGGCGTGCAATAAGAAAGGATTTTTGAAAATTCAACCCCTTAGGGGGTGACCGATTATATAATTATTACATCACTAGCTGCGCCCCGCGGTTTCACGCGCGTTAGGATAATATACGATATATCTTTATGAATTGTAGTCCATGTGTTATTCTGGTATTATGTAAGCTATATTATTGTGAAGTTTCATCAAAATCCATTCAGTAGTTTTTGCGTGAAAGAGTAACAAACATTCATCCATAATTACAAACTTTCGTGTTTATAATATTAGTAGGATAAAATACACTTCATATAGAAATGATGCGAATTTTTGTCATTAAGATATTTTTTTACCGACACATGGGCTATTTGCACTGAATAAACACACTTTCAATTATATATCCTATATCACCATAATATTATTATCTAATACTATAGTCTGAAGGTGTGCACAATGCACAATGCACAAACCAGATATAAATCACAGATTCCTAGATCAGGGTAAGTATAATCATTTTACAATAAAGATTTGTTCATAAAACGAAAGCGCGACAACATAACGCTATGCAAAGATATTTTTCACTATTTTTTAGTTGTAACCGGTTTGATTATTATTTAAACTGTACAGTATTAAAACTAAAAAAATATCACATAAAATTAATAAACCACGAACCATAAATATCTATGCATCCGAAAATACTAATAACCCAAAAAACAAATCTAGATGTGATATGGGTAGGTGTGAAATTGCGTTGTCACGTTGTCTACTGGTGGAATGCTAACCTACCCACGTTTGTGTACTTATTGCTAAGTCAAATGAACATCTTTTAATTACATCACTTAGAAGATTATTTTAAAATAAATTATATAGATGGCTGATTATGTCACACGTTCTACGTATTATACGATACTCGCGGTGTAAGTAAGTATATTAAATGCACGCCAGAAGTTAAGTCACGCCGTGTAGTTGTATTCTACTTAGACCGCTCGTATCGTAATGTGCCTACTACCTACCCACTTTTATTTATGTTATTTTATATCATATAGGTATGTCATAATACATTAATATGATGATGTGACGTTGTTATTGATTATAATTGAAGTAAAACTTCTTTAAGCGCGACTAGGGAGTAACTCAGATTTTTTCTGACGGAAGTAACGCTTACTATAGTCTGTCTAGTTTGCTATTTAAAAAAGGTTACATTGACGTGTCAATGTAGTGTCAATGTAACCTTTTTAAATAGCAAACTACACAGACTATAGTAAGCGTTACTTCGGTCAACGCCAAAAAAGTTTTACTTCAATCGCGCGTAAAGGTTACACACGCACACACTTTTTTTTTAAGTGTCCTATTTTTTTCTTGAATATTATGGTCACCGCAGTGAAATTTGTATGAGAAAGTAAAAAATTGTGTGTTTTGTCCAATATAGGATACGTAGCGTGATTAAATTATATATGAATATTAAGGTACGCATATCTACAATTTTTTGGGATATTCATCGTTCGATTTCGTTTTGTTGTCACGTAGTTATAGCGAAATATTATTTCCAGACCGTAAGGATTGAGGAGCCACATAAAATTAGTCGCAGCAAAAAAACCACTTGGTTTTATTACTTCATTCTCTGGCTACAATTTCAGCCAACTATCTACATTTTTTCCATTAAGTTTATTTTGTAAATTGACTAGTTATATCAATGAAAAATAAAAAAATTAAAATCGATTTTTTATAGATTTTGGCGCCACTTTGAATGTTATATATCTTTTTAAATTGAAGCCGTTCAAGCCCCAGAGTTTGGTGGCAACCAATATACAGCACGTCCGTAAAGATATTGCGTTTTCAGAAATATTCATCCATAACTTAACCAGTTCTATTCACTTGAAAAATGGCACCTCAATCCTGATTTGCTGAATTGAGGTGCCACCTTTACAGTAACAGAACTTTTTATGCATAAAATCTACTAAAATCTGCTTTAGGGTACAAATTTTATTGACACACCTACATTTAAACTGCGTGATATTCCATTTAGAAATTGTTAATTTTTCAAAAGTGGCTCCTCAATCCTTACGGACATTATGTTTTTCATATACAAATAAATAACTTGTAACTATGTAGGTACATATCATACATACATATCAATGATTAAAATCGGCTCGGCCATGAACGGCGGCTCAGGTAGGTTGCTCTTGACCAAAATTCCGATCGATCGATATTGGAATTAATTGAGACGTGTTGTACTCCTCATGACTATTCCACGGACTGGCAGACGCAGTGTAGGTTACCCTCCCACAAGATGGGCCGACGACATCAAAAGAGTCGCAGGCAACCGGTGGATGCAAGTGGCAAATTGTCGTTCGGTGTGGCGGTCTAAGGGGGAGGCCTATGTTCAGCAGTGGACGTCTTCAGGCTGCTGATGATAACAATGTACTCCTCATGAAAAGTCGCAACTCCAAATTATCGTTGACTGCCATTAATAGAATTAATTTAGAAAATATTACGAATGTTGTTTAACTGAACTAATGCATTCGTGAATGTCGTCCCTCACTTGTAGGTTTGCGTATAATTTCTGTACTAAAACATATTTCACTGCAATGGTAATTCAAAAATATGTTTCAATCAGTCTGTCGCACAAGTGACATGCGAACGCAGCAACTAGATGCAAGCGGCGTGTGCACAAGTGAAAGATAACTTTAGGAAGGTATATATAAAATGTAAAAGCTGTAACGAAGCTGCAAGAGCGACTTTATTGCCGCGTGAACCACTAAAAAGGCGTAGTGTTATGTCTATAGACGCGAGATAGCCCCAAGAAGCTTCAACGTCGTCCTTATTGACTTGAAATGCACTAAAAAACTGTAGTAGCATCTTTGTCTCTTTACAGAGGAAAATTATTTCTGTAGTAGTGTCTTTATAACCTCCAAAGCCCCTAAGCGGCAGAATCTGTCTAACTAGATGCTTATATGATACCTGGTGGTACCCGCGTGCCGTCAATTACATGTTATACGCAAATAAAAAAATATATATCAGATGATTATTAATAAGGTAATATAACTTGTTATTAATTCGATACATGCTTAATTATCTAGAACTAGATATCCATAAAACTTTGTTTGATAAAATCTGAATATGTGCCTATGTTGACTTTTATAGCATTCATTATGCCATTTTATTCAAGGACTCATGCGCGAATTAATTTGCAAGTATTAAAACATTATTATTTCACTTATATATTTTAGGTTCACAAAATAGCGTTCTATGTAGGTATAGTAATGCCTACTATAAAAATTAAAGAAAAATAATATTTCTCTAAAAATATTTAATTTTATTCAATAAAACACCATTTAAATATAAATAAAATAAAATAAACTAAAACTAGCTTTAACTAAACCTTACAAATCTAACAAAAGAGGGTGTCCAATGTCCATGTGGCATGGTACCAAGAACACTGAAGTACAAGAATATTTCTCTTGGTTACATATTTATGCGTCATCCAAATAATCGATATTTTATGTAGGTAAAGTACTCTGACCCGACAGACATCTTACTAATATTATAAAGCCGAAAGTTTGTGAGTGTGTACTGTGTATGTATTGCATTACAATAGTTAATGTGGTCGTGTAGCTTCCTCGAATTTTCTAATATTCGGGGCGTAACTATCCTGACAATAACAAACACATCAAAAAAATAATTAGCACACTTGGTCCAGCCGTTCACGCGTGATGCCGTAATAATAATAATAATAATTCAGCCTGTAACTGTCCCACTGCTAGGCAAAGGCCTGCCATCACTATGGTGACGAGGGTTAGGGCATAATCCACCACGGGGGCTTAGTCCTAGTCATGGTGGATAACATGCCTCCGAAATAATTCTCGGGCATGTTGGTTTCCTCACGATGTTTTCCTTCACCGAAAAGCGAGTGATAATTACTACATAATAAACACATTGGTACGTGCCCGCACTGGGATTTGAACTCGCCCCCTCCGTTTTCGAAGGCGGATGTTCACCCTCTAGGCTACCACCGCTTGATTATGACGCGTGATGCCGTGACCACGGGAAATTGGGGTTCATTTTGATATTGTCACGGTGTCACTAAATGTCCCATTCTCAAAACGTCACATTCGGTGAGCGTCCCAATTTACATTGTGGCTTCGCTCGAAACTTGTTATCAGTTCATTAGTTATCCTCAGATAAGCTCTCAATATTAACTCTTAGGTCATATTATTATTAGACAGCACGTCATTGGCGCTAGCATCGGAGTATCTACGAGTTAGTGCTATTATTTATATAATATGTATAATACTAACAAAAACAGGTCGTCTGCTTAGTACTATTATGTAGGTACCTAAATTGGGAAACGATCACTTTTAGTGATAAGTCCGCACATTGTACTTTAGATGTAGGTAAAGCTCCTTCTGTAATACCTTGTGTATTTTTACAACTGGTGTTCAATTAAGTATTTCCTATTCTATTATACCTATTGTAAATTTGAAGACATTCCTTTATAGGAACATAACCGGACTCAAATTAGCTCAGGTGTTCCGTTTTTCTTTTTATAGGAACACTAACAAACAAAATATCATTTTTCTATTTACCTATACGAGGTTTCGTCTACTGCAAAAAGTCGACAGGAAACTTAACAGACATCATAAGTTATTTATGTATTGCTAATTACTTTGAAAGAGATTAGCAACTTTTAATATCAACTAATAAAATTATTATTCGACGTTCTACATGCAAATGAATTAGCAATAAAATAAAACATTTTTACTGAGGTACAAATGAAAAAAGAGGTAATTGCGCCAGTCAGTGAAAATTAAAAAAAAACATACTGTGTCGAATTGAAATTGTGTCTTTTTGAAACTCCTTAACCTCTTACCACCAAAGTTTAATAATCTAAAATTTCGTTCTATAAAATATATCACTCGCGTTCTCTTACTTAATACTGGCATCCCTAATTATTTAACTTGTGAATTTGTTATCGAGTTAGAAATAGCGAGGGTTAGACGGCGATTTGTGGAGAAAATATTTAGACGCATCTGTTCAACTCTGGTTTAAATCTTTTGTAGTATGACCGTCAAATTCCCAAAAGAAGTTTACGTCAAGCTCAGTTTTAGTACATTTTCCTTATTTTTTTAAATATTAAAACAAGTACAAGCGGACTGCCCGCCTACTTACGTTACATATTGCCAACATTATGGCGTCGACACACAGCGGGCCGGGGCGGGACGGCACGGCGCGGCGACGAAGGGGCGGCGGCGGCAATACAACATTTCAACTGCTCACGTCCCTTCGCCGTCCCGCCCACGTAACGAGGCGTGCAGTAGAGCGAGCAGGAACCTCTATCGAGAAAGTATTCGATAGGATAAGTACACCTATACTGCCGTCCGATGACTAAAAGACCGTAATGTGACATTTTGTCAAATTTGAGTTAGAAACACCACATGAAAGCGAAAATTTTGCTCTATCTTCTAGTCTGGGTCATTTTATTTAATGTTTATTAGTTACTGAGATACAGACACTATGCCCGCGGTTAACTACTAGCTTTTCCAACTTTTCCAACGCTTAAATACGGTTACCTTGCTTTAAAACACTTAAATACCGATAGAATCACTTAACTGTGTATTTAAACGTTGAATTTACCCTGGCATTCAAGCTTAGAAAACGGCTTCATGCACGTACGATACTATTAAGCCGTTACCTGACTTAAGACGTGTTTTAGTGGTTTACAATAGCATATATCTTCTTAGATCTACGACGTCTAAAAGACAGTTTTTTAACAACAACTATCCTATAAAACCGCTAGCCAGACTTAGCCTCTCCGTCGTTGGTTAAGCAATTAGAGTTTAAAACATTTACAATTCTAAAAGACGGTGACCGTTTTTTTAGTTATACGTACTTTTTAATTCACGCCAATAAAAACAATATTACATAACAGTTAAATTACATTACAACGCTAAAAGACGTTTATGCGCTAAGGCTTTCCCAAGCTCCCAACCCCGCGCGCTCGCGCATTTGTCGCTAGGACGCTACGTGAGCGCGAAATCCCGCCAGACTGGATTCGAAAGCAAGGAGGTAAGCATTTTATGTACTTAATTTTAAATGTTTTATTGAATGATGTTATATTAGCAGATTATACTTGTGACACGCTATAGCGAATCTAGGTAATCTATACAGCTTTGTCATGGGTAAAACTATACTTACTGTTTTTAGTTTATAAGTAAACCCAGAATCTATTTCTGATAATAAGTTCTTTGTTAGAATTAATACTATTGATCCTCTATAATATTTTTTTAATTTTGTTGCATACCATACTTTTAAAGTGTGTTCTGTGATTATAGTATAGGTAGGTACTTAATAATAATGATAATATGTTGGGCAGTGCTCGTCGACATCACCATCCCCCATGACGAGAACCTCGTGAAGGCCGAGAAGGACAAGCTCAGCAAGTACCTAGACTTGGCCCATGAGGTGACTGCCATGTGGGATGTTGACTCGACGATCATTGTCCCGATAGTGGTTACGGCGAACGGCCTTATAGCGAAGAGCCTCGACCAACATCTTAAGAGGCTCTCGCTAGACGACTGGATTCAAAGTCAAAGTCAAAGTCAAATCATTTATTGTAAATAGGCAATAAAATCGCACTTTTACAAGTCAAACACTTCAATCTAATAAACAAATTAAACCATAAAAGAAACAAACTATAATTAATTGATTATGGTTTGGGTTTGAAAAAGGATTAAGGGTCGGATGCAGAAGGCAGTACTCCTCGACACGGCACGTATTGTCAGGAGGTTCCTCTCTCTGCAGCCCTAACCACCGGTAGCCTGGGCCCTGCTCCGCTATCGGTGGTACCCTAGGTTTAAGTTTTTTATAATGTTTTTAGGTTTTTATAAAAACATTGTGAAAAATTTAAATTTAAGATTATAAAATAAATAATGGGAATGATAATATGAACACTTTTATTGAGGTACTAACTTCAATAACATTAATGACTAGGTACTAATATAATTATTATCCTACGAACCATGTAATAGTATACTTACTTTACAGACTAACAGACATAACTTAGTATGTAATATTATAACTACCTACTATATTGATTACTTATTATGCTACTAATATCAGGTAACTATTCGCCTACACTCCCTGTATTGGCGGAAGACCACCCCTGAAGGCCAGAAGTCCGGGTTGAGGAACATCTCCAGGTGCTCGGCTGGAACCTGGAGCACGTAGGACTTGAAGTCAGTGGTCCTAGGCTGCTCCTCCAAGTGCTGCAACCTCACGCTGATAGGCTCCTCACGCGAACTTCGATACATGGCCATTCTCTCCTGGGCATACAGCTCAGCTTCTACTTCCTTCGTATTCTTTGTCCAGACGAGAGAGTTAGATGCCGACGGTCGGGACTACAGACAACTTGTAGCGTCTAAGTTGTAACCGAGGCGGTGCCGCGATGGTTGCGATTCATTCGTGGAACCTGTGCTTCTTCTCTACAAGCATGAAGCAGTTTTCATCGGTCTGGTTCCGGGTAGGTGCAGTTGTAGTACGCAGCGATGGTTTGCGGCTGCGCGTTTGTAAAGTGCCGCTTCACTGACATCGGTCGGGATACTTGGGCATACAATCTGACGACGCAGGGATGATGCAGAGGTGATGGAACAGGAGCGATGACGGAGTATGAACTAGAGAATTCCAGTATCTTTAAGTTAGTCGTCGGAAGAAGTGGTCCTTAACACCAAATAAATCCCTACCTACCAACTTAATATAATAGTATGTACTTAAACTAATATGTACCATTTATTTTTAAGCGGGTATTATTTATTATTTTTTAGGATTTAGAACTCTGTACTTACATGATATTTTTACAGGTGTTTACATGATTTTTTACCGAGTTAAGTTAACATCTTAACCGTAACGTAACCCACAAATGTCAATTGGGCACCATTTGACTGTCCAGTTTAATTCTACTGAGTCTAATTGGTTTAAATGGTTACTAATTACCAACTTTTATTAAAGACGAGTTTAGAAAATGCTACCCAATTTTATTTTATCACTATTTCAAGACCTAACAACAGCTTCTCCATTCAAGGAAAGTACACTTAGCCGCCCATTTAACATAATGTGATTTATCTCTGACCTGTGTTTCCTACACTAAAATACAGTTACTATGAAAGGTTCTACCAGGCACTGTTATTTAACGTTGAAATCTGTAAAAAATTGTTTATATAAACCATAATAAAAACCGTTACAGTCCGATAAAGGCTTTTTTAGTTGTGGTGTTGATAAAATTTTAATTATTGTCAAATTGAAAAAAAAGTTAAAGTGACTTAACTGTTATTTAGCTTTGAAATTGTATGTAACTGTGGCTCGATAAAAACTCGCCTCACAGTTGTAGAACATTACAATCCTATAAGACGGCTGCGCTTCAGCCAGCCGTTTTTTAGTATTGTAAATAAAAACATTTTTGAATTGACAAGCACTACTAAAACACGAAATCTTAAATTTTAAAATAAAGAAAAGTCGTATGGCACATTCTAAGCCATACATAGAAAGCTTAAAAGCATACAAGTAATTTGGTTTAGGAAAAACTTCTCTATGTATTCATATTTTCGAGATACAGAATTTTTCACGTTTTTGCTCATATCTCAAAATTAGGGTTGTGCACATAACGGTTTTTTAGTAATCGGACGGCAGTATAATAGGGCGACCACGAACATTTGAACAGTTTGCATCGTTAACGTATCGATCAATCGGTATCGGTAACCGTTCGCGTACGGCGCTGGTCATATCTAAAACAAATTTAATAGTTAACGTATCGAATACTTTCTCGATAGAGGTTTCTGCTCGCCCTACAGGTCGGTCGCGTGTTGGTAAGCGCTACGTCCCAAGGGCTGTGTTTCCTAGAATTATTGCTTGCTGAATAATCGTAGTCAGGATCGAAACGTAACGTTGCCTCAACTATAACTATCTCATAATAATCCACAAAGTAGATGCGAGCGCCTTTATATCTCATACTAGCTTCGCCCCGCGGGTGTTAGCTACCTCCATACCAAATTTCATCAAAATTGGTCCGGCCGTTTGAGCGTGAAGTCGTGAAACATCACACTCACAAATTTTCACCTTTATAATATTAGTAGGAACACAACAAAAGTGGAATAATTCATAATTATAACATGAAATGATTATATTATTGAATAACAATAATGATTAATAAATTGTTTCAATGTTACCTAAACTTTAGATAGGTACCTAAGCTGTACCTACTCGTAAAAGCTAAATTAACTAGATACTAAACGATGGGTAAACTAAGCACTTATGGACAAGTACCATACACTTCGGTCCTTATAAAATATGCAATATGATCATCGCAGCTATAAGGTAGGTACGATACCTTATATGCATGAAGAGAACAAATTAGTATGAGTACGTAGCTTCGATTAATAATGTACTTCGAAGGTATATTTTATACAAATAAGGCCAAGTTCGTATATTATAATATATATACCTTACAGCATTTGGCATGCGCCTTGCATTTTTTCTACCATGTCATATGATTACATACTTTATCATTCTGTTATTGTAATCGTAAAAGGTGATAATATACACTAAACTGTTAGGTTTATAAATCATAATATTATAGATTATTAGGTCTGTTAAAGATAATCATAGGTACTTATCAAGTATTATAACTAAATAATTATTTCATTATATTCCTATCTATACTGGTATAGTAAAGTCATTATAAAACAGTAAGTATACATAATATAACTATAATGAATTCCAAGAAACGGAAACTTTTTTATGGAATTGACGTAGCTAGTGCTACGACGTTTTAAAGATCCGTCGAAAAAGTGGAGTGTTATAAGTTTAAGGTGTGTATGTGTGTGTGCGTCATCGTAGCTCTCAAACGAATGAGCCGATTTGATGCGGTTTCTTCTATTTGAAAGCTTTGATCGAGATGGTTCTTAGCTATAGTTTATGAATATGTTTTATGAATAATTGTTTTACTAATTGATAAAAGGTTATTACCAACTTACACACTTTACACAGACCAGATTGACTGAAATTCGGTGTACTGTTACATCTGTGGTATTTTCAAGACATGGCCATCTTGAGCTGAGGCTGCAACTCCAAATCCTCAGCAACTTTATAAATATACCTACCGTGTTTGGGCACATAACCAATGAGATTGACGTGTTATACATAGCATGATGATTACCATTCATTTAAAATTTTTGAAATAAAAACTTATTGACTATTATTTATACTTAGGTAGGTACATAATATTTAATTTTATAATTCGATACAGAAATCATGACACAAAATTAAAAAAATTCATTTGTTTTTGTTGGCAAGTACCCAAGTATGAATCGACGATGTTTGCAAAACTGTGCAAATGCACAAAGCTGAAGTAGACAAAGATACTTCTTCTTTTCCGAGAGGCCTAAGATCAACAAAATATAGTCGTCGATGACGTCGCGTCCATCCGACCGGACGGTGTGATGCGGTAAACTTATTTTTTATTGATTTTGGGTGCAGAGGGAAAAGTTCGTCGTTATTGACGCGTATGTCTTCCTTGGTTATTTGTGTTCCCCAACTTTTTCTTTGTTTTGCATGTGGGCAAATGATAAAAACACAAATAACGTGTCATTTCGTCAGAACTGCTCAAGAAGTTTCAGTAATGCATCCACCACCTTCCTGATTCGCAATTATGACCATAAAGGAAATAATTACACGATTATGACTGCAACTTGACTATGACTAGAGACCTGAGCTAGAGATACTTTGTATAATAAAGGTTAATAAATTGTCTTTTAAATGCTTTGCTTGCACTATATAAGTATAATAATACTTATTTATAGTCTGTTTCACTATTCAGCGTCGCGTGTACAAAATATGATGTAACGTGAAATCTGGCAAATCGCTGAAAATATAAATGTCAGTTGACTTTTCAATGTAAATAGTTTTAGTTTATTTTATTTATGTTACTTGTTTTCTTACGTTCAGTAGACTATTAACCTTGCAATTATCTTTTCTTAAACTTACTAATAAGGTGTAACACTATCGTGATATTTTAAGAAAATGGCTAAGTATCTAATAAATGACATTTCAAATATTATACGAACGTCACTCAAGTAACCCTCAACTGGTTGTGCGTAGGAAATAGCAACATCTGAAATGACACCACCTGACCGCACCCATGAAAATCAGCGTTGAGTGTATAACAATTCTTGCCGATAGTTTGCAAATATCACAAATTCCAACTTAACAGCCTCGTCACAGTCCTGTTTCGGAGGCTTTTTAGCTTTATACTTTTTGGAGCTGTTTCCGCAAACTTCTATAATATGTTGGGTAGAGTCGCGAGCAGGTAACCGCTTCGCAAGCTTCCCGTTTCAAACCGGTCCACAGAGGCTAATCACCCACGTTCAAATATAGGTAATAGTGACATTGAGTTACACGTGCTTGCTTTTCATCGCTCAAACCGAGAAAGAAGAAAAACTTGCTATGGCGAAACCAGCGTGTCCACTGTCCAGACTACCAAAAACTATGGATACCTATGCTATTATAAATACCTACTCCGATTCCGCGACTAAAAGCTTTATGGCTTATCTCTCTCAGGCTGTCATTCGGAAATATGTATTTAGTATTGCTCTAATTTATTCATTAATAATGTAGAACACAATTTTTGGCAAAAGCCAAACTAAAGTTTACTGAAGATTTTTTCTAGTGGCTTTAGGATGTGTGAGTTTGCTCAGCGTGTGCTTTGGGGGTAACGTCTGAAGACTTACTTTGGTAAAGTCTAAGCAGAGCTATTCTCAGCAGAATAGTTATGCAATTATTTTAGATTATATTTGTCATGTATAATATACCTTATACATATAGGTACCTACAGAATATCATATTGATTTAACGATTTTGAAATTTTAGCATGTTCTCAGTGCAAGCTGCGGCCAGTTAACACAATATCCATGAACACCAGACACGCATATTAGTCATAAGTTGACAACCTTAGAACATGTATTCAGCGTTGACAACACGACCAGGTATTGCCAAGTTGGTGTCAACACAGCCCGCCGATATAGCAACCATAACTTAGCTGGGAAATAATTACATCACTCGGTTTGCTTGCCTTTATAATATTACGCACACCTCTACACCTTAACACTTCACATGGAGTAACATTTCCTATATTTACACAGGTCATGTTACAAAAAATCATTCATGGTCGAGTAGATGAATATTGGATACAGTACATGAATCTTCAATATTTTTTCATTTAATTTTCGATGGACAATATAAAAACGGTGAGTGCCTTATAATAATAACGCGTGCAATATAAACATTTATCTGCAAAGCAATATAATTGATGCGGAGGAAACTGACGCAGAAATTATTTTTATCGAAACGTCTAAAATGGTCCTTCTTGTCCTTTCTGGATACACTCCTGCATCATGTAGATGTAACATCGCTTTAGGGCTTAATAAAAAAACCTGTTGTGGTGTTATTATCCTATTAAATAAATAAATAAAAAAATGTATGGACCTGCACAATGCACAATCAAGAGAAGTCGCTGTTTTTCTTGCAAGCGCTATTTTTTTTTTTTTCATTTTGTTGGGATCTGCTTGAAATGCTCTCGTTTTTCACGCGCGTCTTCTACTATACTCAATATGCAGTCATATTGAGATGTAGTTATAAAGTTCCAAACCCAGATGACGATAATTATGTGGAATGTATGTACGGAACCATAAATGGGAATACAACAATATTATTATTCATAAATGACAGTAAACAGTAAATTAGCATGCTCTCGCTAAATATGAAAAAAAATGCAGGCAATGTGCCAAGACTGCCAAGTGCAAGTCATGAATACATATTTTATAAGTTAGCCACCTTTAGACATCACTAAAACTTACGGTAAAAATATTTTTTCTGTGGCCTTTACTTTGTATTTAATAAAATACCTAAGCACTTAGTTCAAGTAGGCACTCGATCGATCGATCTCAAATAATTCGTGGTGTAACATAAGGTTATATCTACGAGTGGCCAACACGAGTTGTATTAGTTTGTTCTGTTTGTAATATGTCGAATGAGGTATTTATCAATTTTGTCATGCCATCCAAGGGCCTCGCTTCTATCGACATCAACCGGAATTGAAAGCTTTATGGCTCCATCCAAAGCACGAAAGTACTGAAATGGTCAAATATTTTACATTACTACGTGATTACTAGAACTAGTCAATCACTTTTTCCACTGTAGGTGGTTGGGGATGATTAATTAAACAATACTTACCAACGTTTCGGTTTGTTTCCCCGATAAGTATAGGCACTACAAAACTGTCACGTTGAACCGTATAATTACAAAATAATTTATACAATACAACGGAGCTTTGACGGGTAAATGTACTGACCTATGCAAACATAAAATATTACATGCGTAGTTAAACATTGTACGTACTTAGTCTTTTTTGCTAATTGACTTTACCGTGAACATAAGAAGACCTATGGATCTTTCACACCATCACTTTTAACTAACAAAAGAAAAATACTGACTCTGAACTGTGATGATATGGATTTTTTTGTCAAAATACCGCTCTATTGTGTTAAATTTTCTGACAAATATTTTAATTTATATCCATAAGGCTGATTTATTTATTGGCTTTGCTACAGACATTTGCTTTGCAAAATATGTTACCTACATACTTTCGTGTTCTATCCCAACTTCTCAAGGAGTTTCAGTATACGAGTAAATATAGAGGAAATAAATACTGCGTAAGATTTCAGTAGAGCATTCACCACTCTACTGAGTTGTGACTTGACGAGCCTTAGGAAAGGACTATATTTTAACAATAGTCTTGGAAACCTGATATATCGTAATACTTGTAATGGTTAAATACAAAACCATGCGAAGCTACTCATTAAAATCTATGTAGGTAGTGAATTGAGATATGATATTAATATTATAGCCTAATCGATACTCATAAGTATCGATGATGTAGCTAGCGAAGCCGATAAGTGTTCAACTGCTTCTAACGATAACAGTGGAAATTATACATTATGTTACAAAATGAAATAAAAGTAACATAAGAAATAAAACATAAATTGTATTATAGTTAAAAATAAAGACAAAATTTCACATTAAAATTTCATTAGGAGAGGCAGCATCGCTATATTACTGTGTAGAAACATTCAAACTACGAACAAATATACGTCCAAAGTTTGCGTAAGATCATCATTTACAATACAGTTGTATTCCTTGATGTAAAAGTCGAGAAAACACAAGAATCCTTGTCTTTGTCCCAGAAGTGGCCACATAAAAGCTTGAAGATTATGATGATGCAATCGTCATCAATATCAGCAATATGGTTAGGAATAAAACTAAATAAGGAAAGTTAATCAATTCCCCCAAAATAACAAAAGTGTTATTTATAAAACAACGTCAACATGAGTTCCTACAGAAAATTGTTATTAAAAATATGAACCAGAACAAAGGAACCACTATAAATGAAAAGCCGAACCTAAACTACTGCGCTCATTTTTTACACTTTATCATCGGTAAATTTTCTGATTCAATCTTTATACGAATTCTCACCGCCTTACTACAAAAGTTTAGACCAGGGTTAAATAGATAAAAAAATAAATAGATATTTCTAAAATTTCGTTCGACAAAATCGACATTCCTTATTATTTTACTTGTGAATTTGTTATCGAGTTAGAAAAAGCGAAGGCATCAGGGGTTAGACATCGATTTGAGAAGAAAATATTTAGACTCATCTGTTCAACTCTGGTTTAAATCTTTTGTGGTAATACCGATAGAATTTAGGCACAAATACTCAAGAGAAGAGCAAAGCCACACCAACAATTATTATTATGTATCTATCTGCTGGCGTACACAAGCCATAAAATATAATCAGAGAATAATTTAACGCTATGATAATGTATAATAATATAATAAGAGCCAGTTATAAGGCAAAAATCATGATATTCACAAAAAACAGCATCAAATTATAGCAGTGAGGTTATATGAAGTTTTGCTATAACTTCGATATAGGCAGCATTTGTTTTTATAGCGGCAACAGAAAAAATACCTGTCAAAATTTAAACTGTCTAACTATCACGGTTCATGAAATACAGCCTGGTGACAGACGCACAGACAGTCAGACACACAGACGGATGGACGGACAGCGGAGTCTTAGGGTCCCATTTTAACCTTTGAGTACGGACCCCTAAAAAGGCAAACAAGCTTTAGATTCTTAGTTTTAGCAACGAAAAATTCTGTCACGGGCAACGGCTTTGTAATTCTTTTTTTTGCGTTAAAGTTTACCGAGCACAGTTTTCCTCATGAGGTCCGGTCTCGAACTTATTTGGGACAGAGCAATTTATAACTTGCTGATGAGCTATAAGTGATAATATGTAGATATAACATGTAGCGTGGGTGTGTGTGTGTGTATTAACTTAATATTTATTATCTTGCATGAAAGTAAAAACAGAACAATACATCAAATTAAGATGTGAAATAAAATTATTTGATGTGAATCGAAATATACTGAAGCATATTAATAAATATTCGTACCCGAAACATATTTACACTCCAGTCAGTTTTCTAAACTTTATATGCTAACATTTGACCATAATTTCACCTGCTCGGATGATGTGATCGAAGGTGGTAAAGATGCTCAGCCTAGAATGGGGCTGATTCTCGAGGATCGCTGCCGGAACACTTCGATAGGGGTTTGGTGACAGATTTTCTACTTGAGGGTGCTAGCTAGCCAAGCGGGCACTCCGGGTACCAAGGGTTTAATGATGTCTTTCCTTCATGGGAAGCTCAAGTAAATCCTGTGAAAACTGATACGTGTTAAAATTTCTACCTGATATGACATCCATCCTAAGAAAAGCAAGATCTGACAAAGATTGGTGCAAATAATCAATTGGCTCAGGCAGGCTCGTTATACCGATGCAGCTGTATGAACAGTGATGTTGATGATGATGGCTCAGCGTAAAGTAAATTAAGAAAAAAACCAGCCAAGTGCGAGTCGGACTCGCGCACGAAAGTTTCCGTAGATAATGATCTATAAAAACAGCAAAAAAAAACACGTTTGTTGTATGAGAGCTCCCTTAAATATTTATTATCTTAATATTATGTATAAATTACGTGTCACGTTATTTGTCCGCGATGGAGTCCAAAACTACTAAACCGATTTTATTAAAATTTGCACACCGTGTGCAGTTTGATCTAACTTGAAAGATAGAGTACATCTCAATTTATAGTCGCAATAACAAAAACCTTAGCCACAGCAACGCGTGGCCGTGTCTGCTAGTATTCTGTATTTTAGTATTTGTTGCCACTATAAAATATGGCAACAGAAATCATCATCTGTGAAAATTTCAACCGCTCAGTGGCCTTAGTAGGTACCTACGTTCGTTGTCCGAGTAACCTGAAAACCTTCAACTGCTATTGCATTGCATGCTGTCTCCACTCCGACCTTGGCTGCAGCCACGAGATACTTGTCAAGTGCATAATGCATCTTCAAACAGTCCGCAATTACTGACGTGCGTGCTCTCTGCCATTAAACTTATTAAAATAATTCCAGACCATTTATGCGTCCGTCACGAGAACCGGTTATTAATCAGCTCCATAGTCTGCTATGTCCATAGCTCCTGGCATTGATCATAGATTGGGTGGATGAGCTTCTAACGTGGAAAACTATGAACAATGAGTCGGATTCGTGGACGAAGGACTCCGTACTATCTATAAAAACGGCAAAAATGACGTTTGTTGTATGATGGAGAGATATGGAGAGAGCCCCCTTAAATATTTATTTTATTCTGGTTTTTAGTACATTTTGTTATAGCGGCAACAGAAAAACATCATCTGTGAAAATTTCAACAGTCTACGGTTCATGAGTTACAGCTGGTGACAGACGGATGGACTGACGGACGGACAGCGGAGTCTTAGTAATACAGCTCCCGTTTTACCCTTGGGCTACGGCACCTTAAAAAGGGTATTTCTGATTATACTTATCTTGAAAGCACATGTAGCAAAAGTCTAGACATAATTTGACTTCAAACGAGCGACTACGACTTTAGTCCTTTTTAAAAAATATTGTAGGTATTCTATAGCTATTTCAAGGTCGATATTCGCGGGTTGAAGTTTTTATCTATTCCTCGATTTATCTCATTTGTCAATTTTGATATCGAGAGACTCCATCCGTTCACAGCAAGGACATTTTATCCTCGATTAGATCGTTCAAGGTTCATAATATTATTAAAGAGTCTAATTAATCAGTTTTTGTGCACGACATACTTCTATTTGTCGTTCTATGAAGACCATCAATTTGATAATCGGCAATTCTAAAGTGTGATTTTTTTTATACTTATTTGTATGATGCCGAAACAGTTTGCAGCAAAAAACGCATAGTGTGGCATGGCTGTTACCTTTTTTGTATCATCGTAACTCGTGTCAACTTTACGTAAACAAGTCATTCATACGTAGCACTTACAACATCTAGGTATGTTTTACGGATAATGAGAAGAGATTAAATTAATTATGAATAATTTGTCATCTCGCCACAAACAGGAAGTATTTTAAGTAATTTCAATATGAAGTGTTAATAACTGACTTGTTATAGGCATGCTATAATAGATTATATTGGTGGATAATGAAGGATGTTTTACGTACAATGATAATCGATTTCTATTATTATCAATTCTCCAAGCTAGATTGTCGTACATTGTATTTAGAATCGAATGAGATTTTTTTTATTAATAGGTACTTCTTTAGACCAGTATTTAACCACTATTTTTTAAACTTTTGATCCAAGGTGGAAGGTAAAGCAATTATTACCTATTATTATTAGAAGCAATTAGTACCTAACTATTTTTACAAAAACAATAAGTAGGTACCAAAGGACCCGCCAGCATATGCCAGGCCCTTATTTAAAAGAAACTAAATAGGACCAGTTTTTCTAAGTACACGGGTGTACTTAGTTAGAAAATCACAATTATTCACATTTTGTATAGCTAATGTAAATCTGCAACATTGTAATATTCACATATTTGTCATAAACTATTTAAGTGGAATGAAGTTAGTGTACATACCTATAATCTATACATATAATATGATAAAATGTGTGTAGTGTGGAATGTTTAAGAGCTAGAAATATAATTACTAGGGTTTAATTGGATTTCATTAGCGTAATTAACTTCGTACATAAATATAAACTTGTCACTTGGTATTGGGTAACATTTTCTCTTTAATATTATGATTGTCTCTATTCATGCATAGATCTAGATAATATTATGCTATATTACAAATAATTAGGCTTTAGAGCTTATTTTATCGATTTTGTAACATAAAAATTAAGGTTAAAAAATCGTGTAAGTTATCAAAATGTCTAAATTCTTATATAAATTCCTACTGTATAAATCGTATAAATTTCTTCTATCAGTAACTATAACATTGATATTTGTTCTTATAACATAATTATCATTAAGGCGAGGTTTTACTCAATTTGTAAACTCACGAAACCTATTACAATAAAAAATTACGGGTAAATTGTTTTTTTGGTAAAATTGGTCATACATATTGGGAAAACAGATACCTACCTACGCGATTACAACGTATTAGCTCGATAAAAACTAAATTGCATATTTACTAGTCACCTACTAAGAGATTCCACGATGAAACCACGTGAAAGTTATGCCAATAAATGGGGCTTTTTATATAGGAAGCGATTGGGAACTTACATTTTCTAATTTCGTTATCACTTTTTGCCAATAAATAAAAACATACAAAAACTAGCTGTTCAAGCGCTCGCGGCCATCTGCCAGTACCACCTTAGTACAACCTGGCCTTAATCAATATAATATTAATTTTCATTTAATTTATATTAGTGTTGAGAGAAATACCTACCTTATAATTATAGGAGTGTTTCGGGTACGTCACTTGTTATAGAAAGATTGTTTCATGGAAATCAAATTCAAATGTATACAATGTAGGTACCTAAAACTTAGTTTTCGTAGCCATAACTCATATTAATAACTTTATAATAACTTAAAAATATATATAAATAAATAACTTATATAAATGAATAATATTTGCATAAGTCATTATCTTATTTTATTGCAAACGTCCAAGCCTCTACTCAGGTAGTATAAAAAATTATACTTGCTGAATGTTTAATCGCTTATAAAGGTAAACAACCTGCTGGTTTCGACATTAAATTGCACATAAACAAAAACAAACAAACATCCATCACACTAACAGTTTGTAAAAAATTTATATATATTTCTAGTCTGGTTGTTTACCTTAGCAAATTAGGTTTACAAGAATCGTCCAAACCCGTTTAATCATCTCATTTACATAAAAATAGTAACATCGGAATACTGTGGATACCTACAATCTCGACATATTTGTAAGTCAGACACATTATTTCTGTACGTTTGTTAACCCTCTATTTGCTTTAGAAAAGAAGACCATCCTCCACGAAGTGTCTGGTCTCTTCAAATCTGGGCAGCTGACCGCTATCATGGGCCCGTCGGGCGCCGGGAAGTCTTCTCTGCTCAACGCTCTCACTGGATTCGCGTAAGTTATAATATTCAATAAGTATATAATATATAATATCATAAGCCAAAGAACGGATCTACAACATTTAATTGCAAACATGAGCCAACATCTGCGGGCACGCCTGCCATGTCGATATATCAGCCATAAACACGGTTAGAGAAAAAAACTCTAAAAAAATAAGTTAGAACACCTAATTATTGTGGTAGCTATACAATCGACCATATCAAGCAGTCGACATCAATAATAGCTATACCATTCAACAAACAACCAAACATATAATATTAAAAATGTATCCCGCTGACCAATTAAAATATGTAGTACCTTCTCATGAATTTGTGGCCTCTGGATATTCTCAGGACTAACGGAGTGACGGGTAGGATCCGTGCTGGCAATAACGTGTGCGAGTTTGACGGCCGCTGCACCGGCAACTTGAACGCGTACAGAAAGAAATCCAGCTACATCCTGCAAGATGACAGACTGAACCCCCTGTTCACGGTCGAAGAGCTGATGAGGTTCGCGGCAGACGTGAAGCTCGGCAACACACTTTCTGAGAAGTTCAAGCTTGAAGTGGTACGTTGTTCCAACAAATCTATTATCAGTATTATGCGTCGCGAATAGTTCCTCACGCCTCGACCTGACGCACGCGATACGACGGTACATTTATGCATGCGTCCCCAATGACGTTTTTGTGGAAGTGCCTTACAATGAGAGTAGTAACTAGAGTAGAGGTAGTTAACTTTGACCAACCTACAACTCTATCGCTCTATCGTCATCTCTACTCTGGCACTAAACAAATGACAGAGACAGCGATACAATTATCGAGCTGTCAAAGTTGACATCAACCGGGTCTATCAACTATCATAATCCGCTGATAGAGTTCGCAGTGATATGTGAAAGGTTTTGATCCTAGTGTAGGGCACTTATAAGTTATAAATATTGTTACAGATTAAAGAAGTACTGTTTAAATTAGGGCTGAATGGAACTGAGAAAACGAGATGTGGAAACCTCTCTGGTGGACAGAAGAAGAGGCTGTCCATCGCCGTTGAACTCCTCGACAACCCCCCTGTCATGTACCTCGATGAACCCACTACGTAAGATTTTGTTTAATCGATTATCTCACAACGAATCTACAAATAGAAATAATATTACTCGGTCTGTGATTGGCCAATCATAACATTTAATTGTCTTCTATTTTCAACGGACTCATTATCGTCATTATAGAGCTATATAATATTTTTTTAATAAAATAAACTTGTTATAATTGGTGTGTTAGTTCATACTCCATACTTATAATAAAAATGTAAATGACAGAAAGACAAAAGTAAAAAGTATTAAAATTATTTCCATCGGTCTGTTTATTTTCCCACATAAAAACTGAAATATAACCTAGGCGTTATTTGCAATGTGGCACTGACAGTTAGAATGAAAGCTAAGAATCTAGAATATATAAATCTAAAACGTAAAATCGAGCTATTTATAAAAATTGTTCATTGTATGCCCCCTTATTTAGTGAGCAATGCATAAAAAACACTGTAAATAGAGTAATAACCAGTATTCATAATGATTATGGTATAATTTAAAGTTTCTGAATTTACAATCACGCTGTTTCGGATACTATAGGTTAATTATTGCAAATTATACCATCGAGGTCAACGGCAAAATAAAAAATAACAATTTTCCGCACATCAATGTCTACGGACGTTTACCTGGGAATTAAAAAAACAAAGACTCGTAGCCACGTAGCATGACCAGTTATTAGAGGCTGCCCGTGTGTATACTTGTGCACTATAATGTAGGTACTTAGTTACTACACACCCTGTAGCACGGTCATAGTAGAGTCGGGTACCTATACTCGTAGTATACTTAGTTGTAGCTGAATATTTTCATACTTTGAAATTGCTATTATTGTTAAATTAGACATATTATTATGAACATGTCCAGCACTGAGGCCGTCTGTTCTCGTAGCTCGTGTAGCAGAGCGTAGCAGAATTGCTTTTATAAATAGTAATTTTACGTATGGTGTTCAATAAAGAAATTTTGTATTGTATTGTATTGTGAACGGTATGTCATGACGGCAAACGATATTGGTACTTCGGCATTTTACAAAATTAGCGTCATAAAAATACGCTAAGTTATGTACCGATAACGTTACAGAGGGTTGGACAGCCTAACGTCGACACAATGCATGACCATGCTGAAGAGTCTCGCTCGTGGCGGACGCACCATCATCTGCACCATCCACCAGCCCCCGGCCTCAATCTACTCCATGTTCGACCAGGTAACTTTTTTAAATTAAGTTTTGGCTTCGCACGGCTTGCGCATTCAGCCGTGTCAAGTATCAACAAGTATCAACAATCATTTCAAGTATGACATGTAACTTTGCTGAAACTATCCTTACTTTGTCAATAAATAAATTTTGTATTTGTATTTGTATTATATTCACACATATTCACATATTCACAATTGAGATTTCGAACTTTGTTAATAAAAGTCTAAGTCCTAACTCATCAGGGTCAGGATTAATGGTATTCTTTCATACCCGATGTCAGATCAAGCCAAAAAAAATGGTGTAAACGTGGCATTAGCTGTTATCGTTAATTTGTGTCCTAATGGGCGATACTAAAAGATTTATGTCACTTGGCAACAAAGCCCATAAAACAAATTTAAAAACAAGTTCTTTAATGTACTGGTTAAATGCTGAAATCGTACCAAATGACTAATTAAGAAAAAAACTTGTCATGACTGACTTTTTACATTACTTTGGGCCCATAAAATCTCAGCATTGAATACACGTGTGGAGCGTAGACTCACGAATAGCATCGTTAAAGTATATAATTATTAATTATGGTAGGTAATTATATTTAATAGTGTACGCCATTCCATTTAACGAAGCACTATAAAAATACAAAAAACATGCTGATTTGTGAGTCAAGAGTCGTCAAAAATTAAGGCGAGGTTTTGATAAATTTCGATTTTTTTAAGCTCAGGAAACCAATCAGGAATTTATGAGTGAAACAAATTTTTTTTTGTGTTAAAATTGATTATGCAATGAAGTTGATTGGGAAAAGAAACGGAATTTTAAAAAAATGGCTCTATAAATAATATCACAAAGGATGACACTAAATCGCATCTTTACTGCTCACCTACTAAGAGATTCCATCATGAAACCACGTAACAGTTATTACCAATAAATGGGGCTTTTTATTTAGGAAGCGATTGGGAACTCACATTTTCTATTTTGGTTATCACTTTTTTCCAATAAATAAAAACATACAAAAACTAGCAGTTCAAGCGCTCGCGACCATCTGCCAGTATCTACCACCAGTATAACAACCTTAGTACAACCTGGCCTTAATAGCTTTATCTTTTCTGGCGCGTTAAAGTCTTTTGTATGGACGAAATGTTGCCCGTTTTGAAAGTTTTATTAAGCTTGCCCTGTTGGTTGACGTGAATGTTTTCGCTTCTACCAGAGTATAAGAACATTAATAACCATCATTATTATGTTATATTCGAGTAGGTATAGGGAAGCAAAATGCAACAAATACTTAATAATAAGATAGCTACCTACCTATTAAAAGTTGAAATAGGCTGAAATGGAAAGCTCTTTTTAACAGAGTATAATTATACTTATTATAATATATATTATCTTGCTATCTAAATAGTAGCGGTCGAGCGGTAACTTGCGCGCTTCACAATTCAACAACACTGGGTTCGATCCACGCCGTGCTCTGTGTTTCGGAGTGCACATTCATCAATCCCAGCGATTATAATCAGTGGGCCAATTCTGTTAATTTAAGAACGCTTCATTCGTATCTCAATGGAGTGACTTCGGAATAGTTTGTGACATTATGGAAGTCTGCTATTTTTATGAATCTCCTAATTAAATAATAACTTTTGAAATCAATGTCACAATGAAATGTCACATACTATTCCGAAGCCACTCCATTGAGATTCGATTGAAGCGCTCTTAAATTAGCCAAATTGACTCCCAGATCCATTAGGCAGTCTGACAAAATCTGACACTAGAGGCTAACACTTCCGCATGCTATACGTACGATATGTTTTTTTTTAGGTGTACATGTTAGCTGAAGGGAGGTGTATTTACGACGGTTCTAGCGAGAACACCGTACCCTACCTCGCAGCATTGGGCCTGCAGTGCCCGATGTACCACAACCCTGCTGATTATAGTAAGTACACGCAGCGAGTATATTATTATCTCTGGTACGCACCTACTTACGGCCGAAATTAATAATCAATCCAATCCAATTTTTGCTATCTGGGATTGATATCACAATCCATTTTTAGAGTCAAACGTGCCAATAACCGATCCGCGCATTGGTTTATAAAGGCACGCAGATTGGAAATCGATCGAACGATAGGCAGCAATCCAAGATCGATTTCAATCTTGGATAGGAGATACAATATTAATTTCGGCTGTTAGTGCTTATCAAGTACCACGGAGAGATTCCCGGGTTACTATATATGAAAGTGGGAAAAAGAATAACTTTTTTTAAGGAAATAAAACAAGAAGAAAAAAAATGGAGGATCAATGTAAAATAAAAACAAGCTTTACTTGAAACTGGCACAATGTGCGAAAAGCACCATGGCCAAAGAAAAAAAACAAGATTATGGATGACAGAACTTTTAGCGCCTTTTTTAACTACTTTCGATCGATTGTAGGTAGCACGTGTTCTTATTATATTATGTACGAGTATATCGTTAGGTCATATCTACCAATGTTTCCAATAGGTATCATTAATTATATAAATCCTGTTTATTTTCAATATATTTTTAAAGCTCTTATTACTTGGTTGCGCGCTCATGCATTGTGCATTTAGCCATTGGTCAATAAAATTGTATTGTTAAAAATAAACAAACATGGTCAAAATAACAAGCTCTAGTCAGTCAATAAAATAGTCTCACGGCAAGGTGCTTTATTGAAATTTCTCGGAAGTTTTGTAGAGAACACGTTTTTGAATTTGCATAATTTGCTCATAGTGCGATTCCAATAAACAAACACAATTTTGTGACGAAATACATAACAATCAAGAACGTCACATATTCGGTACCTCCCACCAAAAAAACTGCGTAAAAAAAAGATACAGGTACCTACTTATGTCTTGTCAGTCTTGTCACTTAACACAAATAAAACAATACGGTATTTCTTTGGTCACAAAAGGTTATAACGTCATTGCACTGTGAGAAAAATAAGAAATAATTATTATTTTTTTAACTTTTTTTGTCATCGCACGGTTTATGTTTATAGCCAGTGTGCAATTTTTTTTACCGTAAATATGTAAGATTATTGTCAAGTGGCCATTGACAGCCAATGGAACTATAGGTATACCAGATTACCATGATTCAGCAAACCTGTATGGCAGGTTAGGTTTCTGTAGGTACTTTTCCTTCAACATAAATGTTAACTTGCTTAGGTAAAAACCGGTGGAAAACTGTTAGATCCTGTGGCCAATGAGGATAATAAATACCATAACAGCTGGTAGCGTGGTCCCTCCACCCGCCGTGTATATTACATGTATTTATCACTTTTTTAAGCGTGTTTTTGTAGACGATCTATTTTTTAAACGTTTTTTTACTCTAGGATTGTTAAGGTATCAGACATATAATTTCACATGCACATCACACCCAGACACAAACGGGAATCGAACCCTAAACATCAAGCGCAGCAGTCCAATTGCTCAGCCACTACGCCGAACGTGCTGTCATTATATTGCCCCATAAGGTGTTCGCGCACTATATAGTAATCCAAGTCCAAGACCATTGGAGGCAAGACGTTATTAGCTAATACGCGTGCTACCGCACGACCATGTGCGCCATAGTACTTATGAATATAAAACATCCGGTCTATAATCTAAGGTGAACAGGTAGTCTTGGACTTGGAATAAGTATAGGTATACCAGTGCGCGCACACCCTTAAGTTCTATAGTCTACTGGCAACGTTTCACTTGTATTTATCAGAATCAGAATCAGAATATTTTTTATTGTATAAAATTGTGTACATAAGTTGTTATTAGGTAGGTATACAGTTAGTTCCAACAATTTGCCCATTTCGGGCGTACAATAATGAATTACTTAAAGACTAAATAAAATTGGAAAACAAAACAATTAAGGGAAAGTTTAAAGTTGGTAAAACATTTAAAGTTGGGATAGGAATTAGGGATACCCGAGGAGAAAGTTACTGCCTGATTATTGTCGAAACAGTGTAGGGAAAACACGACACTGCAGAATCCATTCTGCTAATTTAAGAACGCTTCAATTGAATCTCAATGGAGTGACTCCGGAATATTTTGTGACGTTTCTTTGTGATATTGATTTCAAATGTACTTATTTGACTAGCGGACTTATAAAAAAATATATGAATAGACTTCATAATGTCACAAACTATTCCGCAGCCACTCCATTGAGTTTCGATTGAAGCGTTTTTAAATTAGCAGAATTGATATCCAGAATGTTTGCATCACATCACGAGCCTAGGCAAATTATACATACGTAAAGAATCTACAAAATAACGTGTCTCTCCAAAACTGCATAGGGAGTGGAGTAGACAGACGCTTTATTAGAATCGTAGTACTGTCTATCCGGGATTCAACATCTTGATTACAAATTTGAAACCATGATTTGAAACATATAAATTGTATGCTATTAAAACTTGACACTGGCTAATTGCATATCAAATGAACTATTTTCTAGATTAATAACCAGTTCTCTGACGCCATTGAATTTAAATTGTCTTAATAAAAGGTAGAATGCAAATTACGAATATCAAATGATTGTTTTTCTAGATAGCTGCTCGCCGGCGGATAATACTGTGGTGTAACGAGTTTTTTTTTACATTTGAGTTGAACTAATATTTTATTATTCCTATTATGTAGTTGATTAATAAAACGGACTATTTACTTTGCAAATTAAATTCATTTTTAGTTAATATTTCTAAAATTATGAAATAAATATTATTATGCCTGTAATACTTTGCCATCTACAATGGATCATTTTAATTTATTTGTTGTCCTCTTGTATTGTATTGTATTTAGCCTGTTGTGTCTTCTTATCTACCAAATTTTATGAGAATATCAGATAAACAACTTCACAAGAGCATGTTCAAGCTGTAATGGTCCTAGATACAATCCTACATACTAACACTGTTCCGCCGAGGTTAATTTGGAGACCACGCACTCAAAGTTAATACAGTTCTTACTTGGTACATATTTTATACTATTTCTTAATTTAACAGTCAGTCAAACTGCAGTCTTAATTAATTTTATTACTGACAGTACTTTGTATGTTTGGCCGAGTCGCTCACTAGGTATAGGTAAAATTAAATTGGGAAAACTCGGCCGTTCACCGACATTATTTTGTCCGCAATGACCCCCACCGCACTCCCGGCTCACCTACGAGTATGATTTATTTCAGTTCTGGAGATAGCGACCGGCGAATACGGCAAGTTCAACGAACTGTTAGCAGAGAGGTGTTCGAAGACTACCCACAGGGGCGATCGGAAGTTGGCCCCGGCGGCGGCGGTCGACAACAGGAGAGCGAGCCTACTCTGCGACAAAATCTCAGTCCTCGTGAAGAAACCCCATGAGCTCTACAAATTCACTATACTGTTCAGAAGATGTGCCATACAGCAGTATAGAGATTGGGTAAGTCAGTTGCTCATCAGCCGGGTCCACGCCGCACGAGCCATTTTGGATCGGCGCTTTGTGTTTGACAATCCTGGGGGTCGAGTCTACTGATTGAAGAAATGCTTAAATCGAATCTCAATAGAGTGGTTTCGGAATAGTCAATGTAAACAATTGTGATGGCAGTCGTTAAGCCACATCACGTCAGAGACCCTTGTAATATAAACGCTGACGCTAGAAGCTAGCACAAATTCATAAAGAAAAAAAACACTGATTAAAGTGTATAGTGAGTGCGTCTACATTATCCTTCCTTCTTGGACAATAATTAAGGTTAGAAACCATTAAATCCTAACGATGCTGCCTTTTATAATTTCGAATCACATTGGAGCTATTGGGTAGGATATATAATTGTTATGTCTGCAGCTGTGTTATACGAGCAAAAACTTAGTATTTGAAAAAAGTTATTAATCGTTTTGATGTCGTAACAGATAACAGTATTTCCCTTTTCTTATTTTTATATTATACCTATAGAATAAAAATTTAGATGTAAGTACGTACGTAATATGCATATAGGTACCTATGTGTATATAATATTATGTGGTCGTTAACTTTTCACTAAGTCAACACTTATATGTATAATTTCCATACAATAGATGGATTTCCCAGTTAGGATTTGTTATGCAAAAATAACATAATGTGTCGTCATTAATAACGTAAAAGATTTTAAAAATCCAGGTTCAAAAAGCATTATTTCCGTTAGAAAAAAGCTCACATTTTGCATACAATTTGGCAATTTTTTTTTTGTGATAAAATTAAATTAATTCATTATGATCGCTTTATCATTGACTAACATTTTAATTTGGTAGATAGATAGTAAGATTAGTAGAAAGTTACTGCGTTCTTATTTTATACGAGACTAGAAGCGCCTCGCGGTTTCACCCGCGTTTACTACTATTCCGCGGGAACCGTTAATTTTTACAGTATAAAAGTACCCTATGTCATCCGTGGATAGTGTAGCTTCCCAACAGGAAATAATTTGTCAAATGGGTTCAGTAGTTACGGAGCGTATTCAATGCAACGAAACAAACAAAGTTTTCCTCTTTATAATATAATATTATTATAGTGTTGATACACACTAGAATAGGATCAAAAGTCAAATGTTTTATTTGTTAATGTGTTTAAACAAAGACAGACAATACATCCAATTAATTACTTTACATCTAGTGCCATCTTATGTTTATACAACTGAGTTCATTGAAGAACGAACTTATTTAAGAACTTAGTTCTTTGACTGGGTAGGTATCTTTACTACTTATCTACTACTAGTTATCTATACTACAGAATATTTGTCTCGAAGGGACAGAAAGCAAAATGTAGGTAAACACCCTCTATTTTTTTTTTCTGGTAAACATTATATTAAAAAATATAGCCTATAGCACTCCCACAACTGAGACGAATCTAATGACACCCCATATATGTTGAAATCCGTCAAGTGGTTTAGGCTTTAGACTGGCACAAAGAATTAGACATACATACATACATACGCTCGAAAAACATAACCCTCCTTCGGTAGTCGGGTAAAAATAGAAACATAATAGGGGTTATAAATGTTTCAGACAGTGACGCATCTAAAAGTCCTTCTCCACGCGTGCATCGGCGTGCTACTAGGGTTGTTTTACGAGCACGCCGGGAGGGACGCGTCGAAGACCGTTAGCAACCTCGGCTACTTGCTGATCTCCGTGGTCTACTTATGCTACACGTCGCTCATGCCGGCGGTGCTTAGGTGTGAGTAGCCCTTTCAAACTTCCTAACAGTGACGTTCGTCGGTTGAATGTTTGTACGAGTGCGCCGATAAAAACGCGTCCGAAGACCTATAACAATCTGGTGCGTAGCATTTCCTCTACGTAGTATGTATAATTTCCTCTATGAATGTGGTCTAAGTACTGAGTTCCTATAATACTTATGCTGGTTGCTGATCTCCGTGGTCTCACCCGTCAGGTGGAACAGATGTGTCTAAATATTTACTCTAACCCACGCATTTTCGTACTCAATAACAAATTCACAAGTAAAATAATGAGTAGTGCTAGGTTTGAATAAAAAATGACCAATGACCATGCGACGGTTTCGTGGTTTTCTTTTGTTTTATGGGCGCATCGGAAGTTTATTGTTTTTGCCTCTATACCCAACATTAATATTTAATTTTACAATAAACATTTCCTATAAATGTAATTTATTAAATGATAAAATTAGAACTAGATAAGCTTATATTTACTTACTTAAAGTTGTTTTATTTATTGGGCGTTGACGTGTCTTTGGGCGCACCGGAAGTTTAATTCTTTAAATCCACTACTTATAGGGTCATTTTCTGTTACTCTGATGCCCCCGATATGTCTATGAAATAGTATTAGATATCTTTGTATTAGATATTTTCTCTCCCTATTTATTATTTTTACTTTTTATTATAGGTATACCTACTGTACCTACCTACTATCGAATATTATGTAGGACACATCATTGAGGTAACCTACATGGCATGCCAATATTCACAATGCTTTACTACCGATTCAAAACCATCAATCTTTCAACATCTGTCAATTAGACATGATTATAATGCATCATGCGTAGCACACGTTTATCGAATCAGATACCTACATAGGTACAGCTCATCAACTCAATTGTATTGACATGAGAATTTGTTTTTCGTCCCTGCAAAGAATTTTAATGTTGAAGATTTGCATAGTTAGACAAAGATGCGGCTAACGAAAATTAGAGCACTTTGCTTGCAAAAGTTACTAGAAATGTCTACTACTTATACCTATATTATTAGTGTTCTATTATTGCCTAGATGCATTCAACTTTTCATTTTAATAGGTTAGCTCTTTGAATTAATTGTAACTGTGTTGTTTAATTTTAACTGTTTTTATATTACAAAAGTACTACCGACTTACCAGCTGGTTTACCTGTTCCATGATACATTTTTAGATGTTACTGACAGTAATTTTATTATTCCTTTTTAGACAAAGCACACTGAAATAGACACGTTAAAGGCTGCTATTTGTAATGTCATTGTTGGCTGCGCTTAGTCTATAGTTGAGAACGCACGTATAACCTTTTATCACTTGTAAACTTGTAAGTTACAATGTCATAAATCTTTTTCAACAATCTTATCACGTGTGAAGATACTTATACCTACGAGTACCTACTGCAATAGCGTCATTGACTTTTCGTGCTCCTTGAGAGATCACTGAAAGCAGTTGCTTGATTCCTAAAAATCCAGCCTTTGTACTTTACTTTGTCAACTAATTTTTTTATTTTGTGTTGTGTCTAGTTCTAATTTGTTTGATGTCTAAATTATAAAGTCGCCTAAAATTTTACTTTCCAGTTCCTTTGGAACTATCTGTTCTGAAGAAAGAAAACTTCAACAACTGGTATAATCTGAAGACTTACTACTTTGCGGCTCTAATGACCGGAATACCTCTGCAAGTGAGTATGTCAGACAGAAATTAATTCGATTAATTTGAGAATCATGAGTAAGTAGGTTTTTATACTCAATTTATTCATAGTTGTGTGAATTAATTCTATGAAGAAATCCTTACCTATCATAGTTGATCTTCGTGGAAGTGACTTCTTTTTTTCGTATCGTGTTTTAATTAAATAAGTACCTAGGTAGGTACCTACCTACAAATAACTAACATTGCCGTAAAATTACCCACATCATAATTATTTACCTATCGGTAAGTATGAACAATAAAAAAGTCATTTGTATCGGTATGAAATACGTTGTTTTTATTAATTATACAACTTTATGTAATCGATGCTTAATTATTAATTAAAGTTTTATTACTTTGTTATTATAATAAGGTAGTTTACATGTTGAATAAAATATACCTACTACGACTTTTCGATCAGCTTATTGAAACGAATTTGTATTTTATAATGCTTGCCTGAATATACCTATTGTATGTTTTTCACCATCAATCTAATTTCCAGATTTGGTACAGCCTCGTGTACTCCGTACCCTCGTACTTACTGTCGGGACAGCCGCTGGAGTGGTCCCGGTTCCTCATGTTCCTGATGGCCCTGGCCAATGTGTCGCTGTTGGCCGACGCTCTCGGCAGCGTTATTGGGACATGCGTTAACCCTGTGGTGAGTTAACTTCTTTTCTAGTGGTCACCATAAAGTATGCCACCAAGAAGTGACCTTTAATGCAATAGGTTATTATTGTTTATAATAGGTACCTTTTTATTGGTGGAACAGTCGAGTGTGGGCAAATAATACAAAACAAGAGATAGGGTATCGTGTTCTCTCCAAAACTGCGCAGTATGTTTATGTAATGCATGCATCACTTTACTGAATCGTGATGTACTCTGTGACTTTTACTACTATCTGACTGTGACTCGACATACATTTTCGGTTATCGACTATTCTATAAAATATATTCATTGAACTTGGGTAATAAATTGACTTACTTATTAGGTATTAGTATTTATAGATCATTTATTAATAAACCGTACCTATTAGTGATGGCAATTAATGCGATTTCATATAAATTTCATAAACATGCGAATTGACGAGTCTTAGCATGCTAATTGCTATTGCTATGCTATTTGCTAAATAAGACGATAAATAATTGACGATATTAAACTCATTTTTCGTAGTTCGCACGATTTCAACGGATTAATCTGTTACACGCATTCATTCGATATACGACCGTAAGTAGTACTAAGTACAAGCCTATCAAGGATAATCATTGCTTAACCAAATTTTATAGCGTCCGTATGAATTTGCTAAGGTTCACGTGAATGAAACAGACTTGTTACATTGAGGCGGACGAAGAGATCGCACGCTCGCTGCCGGCCGCTGCATTAAAATTAAGTATGATGCGAGCGACGAATTCGCTTCGCGCATCGCAAAATTTCGCTACGTAATTTAATTCGGGAAGTGACGATTATGAGTTCGTCACGAAAATTATTACGAATGCGAATTAATCCATTACTAGTACCTATAGATGAAAACAGTATAATATTCCCAGCGTCTCCAATGACCGCTTTACCATGAGAATTATTTTTTCTACTGCCCCACTAAGAAAAGGGGCAATGATGATAACTAGGCTAAATGAAATCTGGGGTCATCTCGGCCAAACGGCCGAGTTGTCCTAATTCAATTTTACCTATTTTACAATGGGGGCGACTCAGCCACACGCACAAAGTACAGTCGCATATAAAATTACTTAGTATTTTTTTTTATGTGTCTATCCCTTTGTCCCCAGAACGGCACATTCGTAGGAGCAATCATGACGTGTGCCATGATCCTGTTCTCGGGGTTCCTGGTGCTGTTCCGCGACATGCCCTGGTTTATGATGTCCATCTCCGGCGTGTCCTTCATCAAGTTCGCGTACGAGGCCGTCGTGCTCACGATGTACGCGAACGGGCGACAACCACTCGATTGTCCGTCCACCGTCAACTACTGCCATTTGAGGTAGGGACTGAGAACAGTCACACTGGCGTGGTCACAGCCGTCCACCGGTCACTACAATTATCTACAGAAACAGAAAATGTTACGTTCTTAACTTTATTTTCTCATACTTTTATTAAATATAAATAAAATAAAATAAAATAAAACTAGCTTAAACCAAACCTTACAAATCTAACAAAAGTGAGTAACCGGTTATTTCCAATACTCCTTGGAATTTCAGTTAACATTATAATAATTCATACCATTTTTCTGTACCATATATTAGTGACCGGCGTTGACTGATACTATAATACGAAACCTACCAACAGACTTCCTAACTGCCTGGAGCTCGATATTTTATCTTTGTATCAGGTGAGAAACTTATAATTATTTCAATTGAATCTTTTTGTTTTGCAGATATCCGTCTGAAATCCTGAAAGAGTTTAGCATGAAATCTGACAACTACTGGACTGACATTACAGTAATGATGGTAGAAATTATAGTCCTCAGGATCTTAGCATACTTCACGCTAAAAAGGTGCATGAAAAGCTCTAAATGATTTAGAATACATTTAGTGATACCTTTTACTAAAATGTGATGCAAAGGTTTACAAACTCTATTTCGATGTGATATTGAACTTGCCTGTACTTAAATGCGTAATGTATACCCGGTATTATAATCATCCTAAGAATTATATACCTATAGGTAACTACTACACGTAATAAATAAGTATGTTAAACAGTAATACTTATTGAAATACTTACGAAAGATCATAGAACGTATTTATTGTGTAATAATTTATACATCATAATTAGATAGGAACCATTTAGAACTTGTAATATCTATATAACGTCATAATTTTATTTTAATCTATTTATAAAAAAAAACATCCCTTTTACCCTTGGTTACAGCATCACGAGTGTACTTCTGGGCCAATTTTGGTAATTATTTTTTTGTTGTGTTGGTTATTGTCAGGAGAAGGTCCCTATGAAAGAAAAAAATAAGTAATTTGCGCTAGGTATTAATTTTTTTTGAAAACATAGGGACCATGTTAACTTAGATAGAGAGATAGAAGGAGACGAAGAGAGATTAATGGGCACTCGGAGTGAGATAGTGGAAGAGAGAGAAATGAGGGATGATGGGAGGATGGGGAGAGACAGTGGGAGAGTGAGAGGGAAAGAGACAGAGAGAGGAAGGGAAAGGGAGAGAGGAGGACAAGTGAGAGAAAGAATGTTAGGGAAATAAGGAGATAGATAGAGGATAGAATAGGAATAGGAAGAGAGATAGATTGAGGGAAAGGGATAGCTATAGGGGAGAGAGATAGTGGAAGAAGGAGAGAGGTAGAAGGCGAGGGAGAAAGATGGAGAGAAAAGAGAGCGAAAGAGAGTAAGACGATAGAGATATTTTTACTAACAATTTCTTCACTTTAGTGACAGGACAACGTCTGTCGGGTCAGCTACTATAACATAATGATGGCTTTAAACAGTGTCATTCGAGGTATCTTCAGTGGAAAAAGCGTTAGGTAGGTAGCTACATAGGTATTCATAATAGGTATATTACTAATACATAGATATTACTTAGGTATTAATAGGTTGTTATTATGTGATAATGTAATAATACCTAAGTATTAATTATGTTAATTTAAATGTTTATTGTGCGGCTTACGTAGGTACCTACCTTACCTATGCTACTCACATGGAAAAAAAGTGTATGCGTGTAACCTTTACGCGCGATTGAAGTAAAACTTCTTTTCCGCTATTTAAAAAAGGTTACATTGACATGTCAATGTAACCTTTTTTAAACAGCGGAAACTACACACACTATAGTAAGCGTTAGGTACCTACTTCCGTCAGAAAAAAATCTGAGTTACTCCCTAGTAGTCCCTAGTCGCGCCTAAAGAAGTTTTACTTCAAAAATCATACGAATATGGTAGAAAAATTTTCAATGCAAAGTCAATTCGTATAGTTTTGTTTGATTTCATTTTCAATGCCAAGAGTTTATTATATTTCGCCATAGTAGGAAAACAATCAAACAAATAAGGTTTACAAGCAAACATAGCTATTATTACAATAGGTGTTGATACTTATGCAGTAGGTGATTAATAATTACTTACCTAATAAGTACTTATTAAGTGCCTAAATATAATGCTGATTACTTGAAGTTTTCTGTGAAAACGAAGTAAATAAACTTAAGTAAATTATCAATTATTTATAATATGTAAAACACTCAAAAAATTAGACACAATGAAGGATTTATTTATGTAGTATTTATACCTACCAACAAATATAATTAGCAAATTTTAATAAATAGATATAGGACCAAGACCTCTATAAATAAATATGTCCGTAAGGATTGAGGAGCCACTTTTGAAAAATTAACAATTTCTAAATGGAATATCACGCAGTTTAAATGTAGGTGTGTCAATAAAATTTGTACCCTAAAGCAGATTTTAGTAGATTTTATGCATAAAAAGTTCTGTTACTGTAAAGGTGGCACCTCAATTCAGCAAATCAGGATTGAGGTGCCATTTTTCAAGTGAATAGAACTGGTTAAGTTATGGATGAATATTTCTGAAAACGCAATATCTTTACGGACGTGCTGTATATTGGTTGCCACCAAACTCTGGGGCTTGAACGGCTTCAATTTAAAAAGATATATAACATTCAAAGTGGCGCCAAAATCTATAAAAAATCGATTTTAATTTTTTTATTTTTCATTGATATAACTAGTCAATTTACAAAATAAACTTAATGGAAAAAATGTAGATAGTTGGCTGAAATTGTAGTAGTAGGTAGTGATTATAAAGTATGTATACCGAGGTATAAATAATGCAAGAAACAAGCCTGTATTATTTTTAGGTGCTTAAAATATTATGTATCCTGATAACAAATTAGGCGCAGTAGGTCCGGTAAATAATGGTAACCCTACAATAAGTATAGAGACTAGAGACCGAAGAAGCGCCATAATCACTCGAAAATGTAAATAAAAACAATAATAAGAAAATATTATGTAATACTACCTAGTTATGTGCTCATAACCACCCTATATTAAGAACATGCCCTATTTACTACTTGCTATGAAAGCACATTGTAACATTGTAATGCTATGGATCACGCCACCGTCCCAGACGCACGATCAGCAGAATGTTATCGCATCCGCTCGTTCGTGAGACTGTGACGAACGGCTAGTGAGCCCGAACCATCGGCAGTCGATTAGCATCCAACTCTGCTACCGCTCGTATATTGTAAAATTAATTAATTAAGTTTATAATTAAATAAATTCGTAAAATCCGAATATTGTTTTTAAAAAGTCTCCAAAGCGCTCCCGAAAGATATCTGGCGCAGCCGGTAGGATATCGGTTGTTGCCATCGCGAAAAGTAGCGCTATAGTTTTTGGTGAAATCCTAAAAAGTGAATCGCGTGTGGCAACTAAAAGTGAGAGTGTTATAAAAATATATTTACCTAAAATCGGTATCGCGCTCTCCCCGGTAATCCAACGAACCAAATAAATACGATTCTTAGTGGGACGTGATGACTACGGTGGCGGTTGGACAGTGAGTAGTAGTAATAATCTACTAAGTAAAATCCTTCTACTATCCTTCCCTACCAAACTCCTAAAATTGGTTTTAATTTTAAGTTATAAATATTTCTTGTGTGTTTTAACTATATTGTGTTCTAAAATCGAAACATTTGGTTACATTATTAATTTAGAAAAGTGCTCTATTATATTTAGTTAGGTTGACTTTAGTTATTACTGTGTATTAGGTAAAATGGCTCACTCACAAATGCAAGCCACTTCCGCGCCTGTTTTGGTACCACCACAATTGCAACCCGTAGATTTACAGATACCGCGGGAAGTTTTAAATTTGATACCCGAATTTAGCGGCGAAACAAAAACTTTAAATTTATTTTTAAGAAAATGTACTTACGTGATTACACGGTACCAAGGCACAAGGACGCGTAATGAGTTTTTAATGCAATGCATTACTAGCAAGTTGGCTGGTAAGGCGGCGGCATTAATAAGTGAAAGAGGAGACTTTGAAACATATGAAGAGCTTGAGGCTCTATTGGTTCAGCATTTCGGCGATCCTAGAAGTGAAGAATGTGTTGCGATAGAGTTAGAGACCCTTAAGATAAAACCCAGTGAGTCTTATCTCGAGTTTTGTGGCCGTATTCAGGACATCCGCGCAATCCTTTTGTCTAAGGTTAATCAAAATGCGTCGCCCACGCTACGAGAAGCAAAGCGTGTGATATATAACAATACTTCGCTTAATGTTTTCCTATACAATTTATCAGAGCATATGGTTAGATCAGTTAGGATGAAAAATCCTAACTCGCTAGAAGATGCCTTACAGCACGTTTTAGAGGAAGTCAACTTCCGGGAACAATACCACATGCGTACTAAAATGTTACAAAATAAACCTGTACAGATTAACTTTAGGCCATTACAGACCTTGCCTCAAACCCAATTTAAATTTGGTATACCGGATCAAACGAATAACTTCGCACGCCCTAATATGCCCAACTTTGCATATCGTGCACCAATGCCAACTCAATTCGGTTATAGGCCGCAATTCAATAATAATGCACCAGGTCAAACTCAGTTCGGACAGCGACCACAGTTTGGTTTCAGACCACAACCACAAGTAAGTCAGCTCGGGTTTAGACCACAAGCTGGTCAATTCGGTTACAAAGCCCAACCAGGTCAATTTGGTTTTAAACCACAACCGGGACAGTTCGGGTACAGGCACCCACAGCCCCAAGGTTACCGTCCACCTCATCAGTACTCAAATGACGTGACCATGAGGACTGCTCCAGTGAGACCTCAGCAGTTACCCGTTAACGAAACATACGCGTTAGAAGGTCAGTACGAGGATTATTACCATCCTTACGAGGCCTATGAATCCTATGATACTTGCGGTGAGATGACTCACGAACATGATACTTTTAACGGTATGTATACTTATCACGAACCGTCAGTGCAACAATACACCTCTGCTGAGAGTAAAATTTGTGAAAATGATACACAAGGTAACGCGCCTTTAGCGCCCAATGATCATGAAACAGTTGATGCTGTGGAAAATTTTCACATAGACGTTTTCCCAGCCACCACGAAATGATTGAAGTAAACTATGACGCTTCGTTAAAATTACCGTATATTTACGTACCGGACATAGATGGAAAATTCATGCTTGATTCTGGAAGCACTCGATCGTTCTTAAGTCCATTAAAAGCAAACGAACATTTCGCGACGTTAAAATCTTACGAACCATTTATGGTCACGAGTACCCATGCCTCCAGCATCCATCATGAGGTGGTTAACATTCCACTTTTCTCGATATTTAACGAAGATGGTCATCATAAATTTTACGTGTACGACGTTGATAGACGATATGACGGAGTGATAGGATGCGATCTTATGTCAAGGCTCAAGGCTAACATAAATTTAAAGAATAAGACTTTAGAAACCCACGGTTCTAAAATACCTATTGTTTATAACGACGATTACGTCATCAAAATGCAACCACGCTCAGAACATCGAGTTAAAGTGCCTGTAAACTTAGAAAACGGTGATGCAATTTTGAACTTTAAACATTTCCATGACGGTGTACGCATGCCTTCAGCAGTAGTCAAATGCCATAACTATTTTGCCACTACAGTAATACAAAACCTTACTGAAAATTTGATTACCATAACGATTACGGCACCTTTTACTGTAGATGAGTTCAACAGTGACATATGTGAAGTAAATTATAACTCAGATTTTACTGACATTCAAGTAGACGATCTCCTGGCCGAAAATTTATCAAAGTTAAGACTAGAACACCTTAATAACGAAGAGACAAAAGCAATTCAACAATTATGCTATGAATATAAGGATATATTTCACTGCGAGAGCTTACCTCTCAGCTTTACAAACCAAGTTAAGCATCGTATCAGGACAGTTAACGAAGATCCTATTTATATCAAGCCCTATAGGCAAGCACCAGCTCAAGCCGAGGAAATTAAACAACAGGTTGAAAAATTACTTAAGAATAACGTAGTTAGAGAATCGCATTCACCTTGGAGTGCACCCGTACATATAGTTCCAAAGAAAATGGATGCTTCGGGACAAGTTAAATACAGAATGGTTGTAGATTATCGTAGACTTAACGAGATCACGGTTGACGATAGATTCCCCATACCAAACATCTGTGACCTGTTCGACAAACTAGGTAAAAGTAACTACTACTCTACGCTAGATTTGGCTTCAGGCTATCACCAGATTGAGATAGAGGAAGAGGATAGGGAGAAAACCGGGTTCTCAACACAAAACGGACACTACGAATTTCTGAGGATGCCGTTTGGCTTAAAAACAGCCCCGGCCACTTTCCAAAGAACAATGAACAACGTGCTCAGAGGCCTGCAAGGCATCCATTGCCTAGTTTATTTAGACGATATTTTGATATTCTCAAATGGGTTACAAGAACACCTTCAGAAACTACGAGCAGTATTTGACAGACTCAGACAGACTAACCTCAAAATTCAACTTGACAAATCCGAATTTCTACGCAAAGAAGTACAGTACTTAGGACACACCTTAACTAAAGACGGACTGCGACCAAATAACGACAAAATACAAGCAGTTTTGACATATCCCATACCACAAACACAAACGGAAATAAAACGGTTCTTAGGATTTGTCGGCTATTACCGTAGATTCGTTAAAGACTTTTCCAAAATTACCCAACCGTTGACATCTTGTCTCAAAAAGGGTAAGAAGGTAGTGACAGATGACAAATACATAGACGCATTCGAAAAATGTAAGGAGTTGTTGGTTAATGCCCCTATCTTGCAATATCCTGACATGACGAAACAATTCATACTTACGACAGACGCCTCCGAAGTTGCGATCGGTGCGGTATTATCTCAAGGGCCAGTAGGCTCAGATAAACCAGTCGCATACGCTAGCAGGACTCTAACCGACACAGAAAGAAAGTATAGTGCGATTGAACGAGAATTATTAGCAATCGTTTGGGCCACAAAACATTTTAGACCATACTTATATGGAAACAAATTTACAGTTTATACTGACCATCAACCCCTTGCTTGGTTAAACAAATTCAAAGAACTTAGCAGTAAGCTAACGCGCTGGCGTTTGCGCCTCTTAGAGTATGATTTCGACATTATTCATAAGAACGGGAAACAAAATACAAATGCCGACGCGCTATCACGCATACAGTTGAACGCATTAGGGAACGACGACGACGTATCTATGATTGTTAATATTGACGACGGTGAACAACAACTGCAAGACCATTTACAAGAAGTGACTGAACAAATGGCGACTCTAGCAGGTCGACGTAATACTGACGATTCAGGGACTATAATAATATCCGACTCTGAAAGAACAGCTACAGCTAGCCCTGAAACCATACCTGACACAAATATATCTGAAGAAGAACCAGACTACCCCATAAGATCTGAATCTAGTGCAACGCAAACCATTCACTCAGCTAGAGACATGGAATCGCTAGGTATTCCTATATTACAAGAAGCCATTGATACCAAACCGAACCAAATTTTAATATTCAGTTGGTTACGTAACAACATGCAAGTCAAAGACTTGTCCAGGGACAATCAAAAGATACTCGAAGTTTTCTTACCACTTAACAACGAAGAACTAATAAAAGACTTTTTGAAAAAGTACGTTCGACCGAAAATCAAGTATTTTATTTACTTTGAAAATCAAGAACACCGAAAAGATTTTAGTAGGGTTATTATAGCTTTATTTAAGAGAGGGACAGTCAATTTTTACGAGTGCACGGAAAGGGTAATTTATATCGAAGACGAAAAAGAGCAGAAAGCTATTGTAAATAAAATACATGATGGGAAAACGTGTCACCGTGGAATTACGGAAACTATCAAAAGAATTCGGCGTACGTATCACTGGCCAAATATGCACGAAACAGTGGCAGCTATGCTCAATTCCTGTGAAAAATGCCAAGCCTCTAAATATGACCGCAAACCAATAAAACCAATACTACAGCTAACACAGACGCAAGACGCTCCTTTCCAGGAAATCTTTATTGATATATTTTCTATAGAGTCCAAACATTACCTGACCCTCATCGATGCATTTAGCAAAATCGGACAATCTATCGAAGTGCCATCCAGATCTACTCCAGAAGTCGTTAGAGCGCTATTGAAATATTTTGCGTTTTACGGCATTCCACGAAAAATAAGTTGTGATCCCGGCACCGAATTTAATAACGAACTACTTAAAGAGCTGACAAGTTTACACAAAATACAACTGCACATAGGCACGCCAAATAATCCAAACTCCATGGGCATGATCGAGCGATTTCATTCTACAATAATCGAAATCTACCGCTTAGCCAAGTATGAGAGGAAATACACAGACGCGGCGTCTGTAATGACATACGCTGTTATGGCCTATAACAACACAATACATAGTGCAACAGATTTAACACCATTCGAGGTCGTATTTGGTCACACAGAATTAAATTCCACATTTGATATTGATTTCGATAAATGTTATAGACAGCAGCTTATAAAAGATCACAGAAAAAGAACATATGAACTATACAAACATCTGACAGACAAAATGATTAACTTAAAGGAGAAAATTGTAAAGAAACGTGGAGGTGAGGCAGGACCGGACCTTAACGTAGGGCAAACAATATTCGCAAAGGCCGTTAATAAAAGGCAATCCAAAGATAAGCCCAAATTCCAAAAAGCCATAGTTACGGGACAACATGAGCGTAATGTTGTACCCATTAAAATAAACGAGAGACAAACTAAAATACCTATTAAAAATATCAAACGCCCCCCACAGGTGGTGCAAGATCCTGCTATGGACATCGATGATCACGACCATCCTTTGCCAAGTTCTCCCCAACCAGGGCCTTCAAGTGGTAAAACTTGAACATAATCCGGGTATATTGCCGGTTAAGCAAGGTCGCGCATTCGTGCAACATGACAAATGGTTAATAATTAAGACGAACAATCTCAAAGGCATTGTTAGAGACCTAAATTATAATGTCGATAAATATTTAGAGTTCAGT
This sequence comes from Hylaea fasciaria, assembly GCA_905147375.1. Taxonomy (NCBI): domain Eukaryota; kingdom Metazoa; phylum Arthropoda; class Insecta; order Lepidoptera; family Geometridae; genus Hylaea; species Hylaea fasciaria. Next base: position 9,416,240 of record LR990201.1, read on the forward strand.
AAAATCATAAGTCAGAACAAGTCTTACAGTAATGACATTTTTGAATTAGTAACCCAGGCAGAATACCTACGCGACGAAACCGTTGAGAAAGTTCGGCAATTAATTCCCTCTAAAAGATACAAACGCGGTCTGATCGATCCCCTCGGATCCATAATTAAAGCAGTAACCGGGAACCTTGATCACGATGACGCGATGCGCTATGATAACCTTATCAGTGGACTTAAGACTCGAGAACAGGGCATTTTAAATAAAATCACTCTAGTATCCGAAATGATGGACCACTTTCTCAATTCTACTAAAATTATTAACGACAATACTAAAATTATGAATGAGCGACTAAGTCGCATTGAAAACATTGTAAAGGATTTATCAAAAGAAAACATGTACATTTTCGTATCATATTTAACTAATGTTTTAAATATGTTTATTACCAATTTTAGAACTATATACATAAAAATTAACGATGTAGAGACATCTCTAGCACTCAGTAAAGTATCCATATTGCATAAATCTGTAATCAATTCCAATGAACTTTTACTGTTGCTAGGCGAAATCTCAAGATATGATAACTTAATGTATTCTGTTACTGAGCAAAACCTAATGAATATTGAAGAATCACTTTCAGTAAAAACTTACATTAAAAATGATGAAATAAGATTCATAATTACTGTTCCTTTAGTTATTAACAATACTTTTAATTATTTCAAATTGTACCCTTTACCTATATCCCGGGACTCTCAAACCTTCGTCATTATTCCCGAATTTCCCTTCCTATTAGTAGAAGGTACGAAATATCGTCCAACCGCCCACCAGTGCCGAGAGATAACGGCTAATGAATATTTGTGCTCTGAAGATGACCTCGTCTCATACGCTCCAGAGACCTGTATTGAGCAACTGATGGAGTATCGACAGAATCAATCCAGATGTTTCCCACGTAGAGTCTTTTCAGAAGACTTGAAACTTCAAAGAATCGCAACAAACCGTTGGATATTGTATAGCAAATACGACAAAACACTAGTACAAACCTGTGGCGATGACGTCATACGTGAAAATATGCAAGGAACGTACATACTCACAGCACCTGAGACATGCGACCTTTCCATCGGTGGCGTTGTATTACATGGACGGCGCTACCACCAAATGGATACTGGCTATAAGCCCGTTCCACTTATCACCCTACCTGATGTACGGCAGCAGCAGCAGCAGAACCTCCTCGTCGAAAACACCGAGCCTGTTGATCTCAAGGGAGTCGAACTGGAAGACGTCCAGCACCTCAACTATCTACTCAAGAAAAGTGTTAATAGTGATAATGGGCAATATAGTGATTATAGTGTTCAAATCGACAGTGTCAGTGTCGCAACTATAATACTTTATATTATTGTCTTTTTATGTGTTAGTTATGTAATTTACCTTAGATTTAAACATCCAGTTTTAAAAATGTGTGGAAGAGAACAGGTTCATAATGATGGACAAGAGAACCAATCTCAACCACCCTTATTATTAGTGTCACGTTAGGTATTGGCAAAGTTATTGGAAAAACTTCCTTTTTCCATTAACTTCCATCTAAGGAGGGAGGAGTTATGTGCTCATAACCACCCTATATTAAGAACATGCCCTATTTACTACTTGCTATGAAAGCACATTGTAACATTGTAATGCTATGGATCACGCCACCGTCCCAGACGCACGATCAGCAGAATGTTATCGCATCCGCTCGTTCGTGAGACTGTGACGAACGGCTAGTGAGCCCGAACCATCGGCAGTCGATTAGCATCCAACTCTGCTACCGCTCGTATATTGTAAAATTAATTAATTAAGTTTATAATTAAATAAATTCGTAAAATCCGAATATTGTTTTTAAAAAGTCTCCAAAGCGCTCCCGAAAGATATCTACCTTCCTACCTATTGTTTCTTGGCTATAAAAGCTACAAATAAAAGTAAAAATGAAAATAGGGACAATTCCGCAATTTGGCTGGCATTCTTTTGGCCGAAATGACTCGCAACTCAAACTACGTACAAGAGCATTATACCTACATAACAGCACAATTATTTTCGTCTCTAATTATAGGAAAAAAAGTCGCGGTTTAATAACTGTAGGTATTTTATAAGTAGTAGGTATATTATGCTGCTTATTTGTAACCTGCTACTTTTTTCTTCAGAAGAACATAGTTAGGTAAGTATGTATAGGTAGGTACCACCTACTTTGTTTTTCTGAGCGGCCTTGGTACCTACCTACCTCACCTGTCAGATTATAATATAGGTACCTATTTAATCCATTATTTACTGCACGGATATGCCAGGTTAAAAAGGCAATTATTTTATTAACAGTTTGTTTATTTGTCGTAGCTTGTGCTCGCCTTTACCTAGTGCCAGAGTTTATCACGCCGCCCAAGGGCATCTGGCGTGGCTTAACGACTGCTATCAATGGATAACAACCGGGACCGACGTGACCTCTGGAGCACGGAGAGGCAGGCAGTTCCTTCTATCGTATAGTTGGGTAGTATTTTTTTTATAATAAGTAGCTATTTGTGGTAAGATAATAATATGGTTGATGTACTAGGTATGTATAGTGTAGTTCTATTTATTAATTAATTATTAAGTATTTAATTAAGGGTTGGGAGTTAAGACTGTCACTGTGTTAGACTAGTTATATTAAGTATTAAACATAATATTTCCATTTTCCAATAATTATTATACCTTTGCTATGCTATCAAGTTTGTACTTTGTTTCTTTTGAACTAGATGGCGTACCTAAATAGAAAACTTGAAACTCGCAAACTATTAAAATTTGTAACATCACTGATACAAGATACCTAATTAGAATGAGTGAAAAATTCAAATACATTCAACTGAATACTCATAGGTGTTTCATTTATCCTGTGTTATCCAAAATAAGTAGGTATAGGTAGGTAGGTATACTAGTACCCAACTTATAAGGCGCGTCGTGAATCTTCGTTCGCGCAGAGAAGAAAGTATGGTCCGAAGATTAACGAAAGAATGCTTAAAACTTACAATCAACCTAAGCTCACTATTATAAGGTTCATAATACACTGCAGCTGTTAGTTCCATCTCACTCTAAGTTCGCTAAGATGGCGGCGGCTGCCGACCAAAATAGCGGTCAATAGCATTTCAGGTACATCGGTAAGCCATATCAGTTGGGTAATACTGACCTACTTACTCAGGTACGTAACTACATACCATTCAAGTTTGTAAATGACGTACCTATATTAATAGTTTCTTTGGGAACTTGACTTAACGACAGGCCTACCTAACGACCTACCTACCTACTCGTAACTGCGATTCTCTGAAAACTGCTTCAACTGACTAAGTACTTTTATTAAATAAATAAACAAACATTTATTTGATAACAGAAAACAAGTTAAATTAAATTAAATACGTAACAAATTAAAAGTAAGTGCCTACCTGTATAAAAATCTAATCATGATCATGTGGCATGGCATGCGTGTCATGACAAGAAGTAAGAATAATAATAATCCTCTCTCTCTCTCTCTCTCTCTCTCTCTCTCTCTCTCTCTCTCTCCCTCTCCCTCTCCCTCTCTCCCCCCTTCCTCCCTCACTCTCTCTCTCTCTCTCATTTATTAAAACATCGATCAAAGTTACAACGAACTACAGGAACTTTTATTTTATGTTACTTGCTGCTACGGAACTCTTCATGGGGAGTCCGACTTGCACTTGGCCGCTTTTTTGGGGTTTAACCCCCAGTTTCTGAAACGTCAGTCAACTTTGACTACATATTAATTATTCTATTGCCATCCTTGTCATTTGTTTATAGTCAGATAGAGGCAACGATAGTTTTAATCTACTGTCAAAGCCAACAAACGTTCCAGAAACTGGGGGTACGTAGGTATATCATTTTGCCCAAACTCAAGCACATTAACGAACACTCAATTGTTAATAATATAAATATTCCACGAATATTACACTCGAAGAAACGCAAGTTTGAGAAAATAATACAATACCTACCAAATATGTAACCAAACTCAACGTCCGACAATTACGGATTCCCGCCAAAATTCCTTCGATCCTTTTTTCCTTTTTTCAATAACCAGATTAGGCTGTCATTGTCAGGGATTTTCTCACTGCCAAATGTCAGTCACCGTGCCTGTTACGTCAACTTGACAGTGCAGTGACGTATGGAACGGAATGCCAACTGCCACTACTGATACCGCTGCCAGCGTTGCCAGACCGACCCTTTATAGACAGTTTTTCGTCCCTCTCAATGTTAGACCATCCCTTTTCCCTCACTTGGTCAACACTGTCTTATTTAGGATGGTCGCTGAACTCATCACACGCACAATGCACATGTTGAAATGGATAGAAACCACTAAATGAGACCCGCGTAAAACACACAATTTTTCACATTGTGATTGCGAGAAATATAATAAGTAGGTACTATACAATTAAAAAAAGCTAAGAATATTTCACAAGTAGTCACGATCACTTTCAAATAAAAAAATAATCAAATTCAATCTTTTAAACCAATTTGCATTGTTGTCAATATTCTACACACACCTACAGATTATAGGCGGCAATTACAATTATTTTTTAATTCTAATATTCGCAAACGGACACGTAGGTACACATAGCATACATCCAATGATCGCCAAAAATGTAGACGAGAATTACAGTTTCATTTAAAAAGTAAACTGTTTAGGCTTCGCACGGTTTGTACATTAAGATACCCTTCTTTTTTTTCCTAAGTAACAAAAAATGGAAAATTAAAAAGTCGAATCTTCAGTCTGTTGATAATAGCGAGTACAAATTAAAAAAACTACTTTCACTCCCTAGTGCCCAACAACCTCGTTTTGTCCCGCTAAGCTGAGCTAATATAACACACTTTTTGAGCATAAGGTGTGAAAATATAATTCAGACCTTCATCTAGGGGATTGTTCATAAAAAAATATGTACCTAACGCTTATTAAAATGGCGCACAGAAAAATACTAAGTGACGTTCAACTTTTTATGAATAAGGGGGTTTATCTGTATATTTATATATAATACTCCTATTTAAAACAGCATTAAATTATAACTCGAGAACGGGTGCACCAGTTTTCCCGATCTATATTTTGTTAGATTCGTCTTCGTTTCGAGTAGCAGAGTAATGATTAAAACATGGAAAAAATCACATTCAGATAGGCAATAGACAATTATTTTGTTATACATCGTATATAACAGCCTGTTGTACATAATGATGATAAATATAAATAAAACCATATTAAATTTTACGTAAACATCGAGTTAACCTCGAAAAAATACTGAAAAATACCGACTTCCACGGGGCAAAATACCAATAAAAATACTGATTTTATGAAAAAGTTGTTAGTAAGTACTACTAATACTGATTTTATTGGTCTTTTGCCCCGTGGAAGTCGGTATATTTCAGTATTTTTTCGAGGTTAACTCGGTGTTTACGTAAAATTTAATATGGTCACACTGAAATGTAACGTGTCAGTGTCAGTCAGACAGTCACGTCTGCTGCCAGCCAAGCCATGAAGCCACATTCAGCCAGAGCTCCTAATTGGTGGGTCTAGTGGCCAGGGTATGAGGGTATGGATGGACTGATAAAATAAAACATTTAATTTTATTTACGTTACGACGCCGAGTGCCGAGTGCAGACTCCTCTCGGGCTCTCGCATGTCGCATGGTTCACGCCTATACAAAAGTAAACATTTTTATCATGTCCTGAATAAGTGGTGTTATCTAAATATTGCTTATTTTACGTGATTTAAATACCGCTCTTGCCACTACACAATCAGTCAGAGTTCTATCACAATGTAAGTTTTTCGGCGTTCCATTTTTCCAACTAATAATTACTTAGTAAATATATTGAACATTTCAAAGTAATCTACTTTTACCGTTGTATTGAAAGTAAAGGGATCTTTACGTTTCTCGCAGGTATAAAATATTAATAACGTGCTTCGCATTATATGCCGTGGGAAATCTAAGCGAAGTCAGTTTCTATGAAATATTGGGTGTAACTAAACAGTCTTCGTCTCAAGAAATCAGACAGGCGTACAAGAAGTTGGCAGTTAAATTTCACCCTGATAAAAATGCAGTAAGATTGTTTAAGTTCCTTTAATGGTTTTATTATGACATTTTGTAAAAGCACACAACTTACCTACCTACCAAAATTATTTGGAAGTAGGTTTGACTGCAGGCCACATTATATGTTAACATAAATTTCAGGACGAAACTAACAGAGAGAAGTTTCTTAAAATCACAGAAGCTTATGAAACTCTGAAGGATGCTGACAAGAGACGCAAATATGATCACTATGGGGCATACCCATCCTACTCCCGGAAATATGACTACGAATCACAATCTGAATATGATAATCTGTTTTATAACGGGCTGTATCATAATGGTCCACATGTTGAGTCATTGTCTGGGAAAAAGTTTTGTAAGTGCAAACATCCCTGTCCAGCCAATATTATTTCTACAATCTTATGTCAGTCTGGTATCTGGCATCTATTTACTGAGTAGCTGTGCCAGTTTCATTCGAAACACACTTGTTGATCCTAAAGTGACTATACCTACATTTGAAGGATAATAGTCACATTTCTCCGTGACTTTTGCAGACAGTTACCTGAATGAGGGTTTTTACTTCATCAACTTCTACTCACCATTCTGCCAGCCCTGTCAGGATTTGGCCGACCATTGGAAGAAACTCGCCGAGACATACAAGGGCATTGTAAGTTCATCTTCAGCCTAGATAATAAATGTAGGCCTCTCGTAGTGCACAACACAGTTGAAGCTTAACTCTTGTTGCTCAGGATAAGGTGAATAATGTGGGTTGTAAGTTAAATCACTCATGACACTATCTTCATCTTTCTAAATTAAGTAGAGTGGATAAGTTGCTCTATGTTTGTTTAGTGGTGCGCTGAATAACACAACAAAAAAGCACATCGTAATTGCAAGATGATAGATTACAGATTAACCAAACAAAAAAAAGAGAAGTAACTTCCTAAAACAATCCCTATTTCTCATACTTATGACTCATTTGAGAATAACTGCTCGCTTAAAAGTACTATAGAGATCTATAGCTTGCAGTGATCCAAATGTATCTGTAATTTGAATGTTATTTAGAATTATTGAATTTGTCTAAGAAAGTGTTAAACCGCATTTAGTAGCATCTCTGTATCTTTTATAGCCTTTAATCCAACAGTGTAATTGAGGAATAAATGGGCCCTATTAATATTTATTTCCAGATAAAGGTTGGTGCCGTGAACTGCAAGTATCACAGCTCCTTTTGCTACAACTCCATGAGGATTGGCAGTTATCCCACTTTGCTTTTCTATCCTGATGTAAGTTTTTATATTCCCTCTTTTCTACGTTTTAAAGACCATCTGCCAGTTCCAAGCATATAATGCAAACATGGTGGATTAAGGGTTTAACCAATAGACGAAAGCTTTCTCCATCTATGGTTACCACATCTAAAACTTTTGTTAAAACTGACATTTCTTCAAGACATCTCTGGTGTAAGTAGGTGATAAGGCGACTGTGAAGCTTGAGGTTGCTGGGTTGATTGCCGCACAGGGCAAACATGTGAATCCAGGGTATTTGCACCAAATCAGGGTGTTCCTTGAACTATGTTCCTTGCATGATTCCTTAGATACAGGGAATCCTAGTTAAGGATTGTAATTTATGTGATTGTGACACCTAATTTATTTACATGCTACTAATATTTCCAGGGTAAACATGGCAGCTACGTTTACTATCAAGGTGACCGAACTCTGGATGCCATGGAATCCTTCATCATGATGTACCTTTATAGCAAAGTCAATGTGCCGACTGTCTCTCAGATACGGGGCACGGACCGCCCCATTGCTTATGTACTCGGAAATAACAGGATAGACCAGAATGCTCTTACAAGAATCGCTTATCATTTGGTAAGATGGTCTTATATTATGGCACTGTCGCTATATGATTGACACCCACGTGTGTTATATAAGAATTACTGCCAACCATTTTTTACTAACAAGGTTGGCACACCGACCCGAAATGAGTCGTTAGGCTGTAATATTATGAGCCACATTTTATTGTTTCATTTTAATTAATTTGTCGTTATAAACATGTTTTTGATGAACACTTATTAGGTAGGTAAGTACTGATTTAAAAACAAGCAAATTCCTAAATTAAAAAATAACCTCACAAAAATAGTCTAGAAAAAGAAGTAAAATCACCTTTTGAATTTGCCGTAGTACTCGTATGGTAAAAAACAAGTTTGTCTCTTTCAGAATGGTCTAGTTACAGTAGCGATTGTGGAAGACGAACAACTACGGCTTAAACTGAGCCAGGATGACTACGTAACTGTCGTGTTCAAGTACAAACAGGTCACCAAAGAGACGGAGAGCACGGATGAGACGGAGGTGCTGAAATACATAGTGGACCAGTTGCCGAAAGTTGTGCTTATCGATCCCGACAAATTAAAGGCAAGTTATCTTTATATCCAGTTGTATGACCCACAATATAATCATCAACCCGTGGCAAGTCAGCCCATTGCCGGGCGTGGGTGGCATCAAACGTGAGGATGATTAGGCAATAGTCCACAACAGGGCAAGCCCAGATTGGTGGATCCATACCTTCAAAGTAATTCTTGGGCATGTGGCTCTCCACTCTCCTTACAGTGGTAGGCTTCACTGTAAAGCGAGTGATAATTATGTACATTATGTTTTACCATAAACATATTACTATTATGTGCTCTGGGGTTGGAAGCTTCGAGCTAGCAATCTTCAGCTTGAAATGTGAATCTTTTCTAATCTTTTGTTTTATCAGTAAAAGTCTTCTATGTTCACAGATGATCAGAAATGAATTGCGCAGTGGTTCCAGCGTACCCTGGGTGCTGTACTTCTCATCCAACGCTCACAATAAGCTGGAGTTGCATCAGATGAGAATGTCAATGCCTGATATAGAGTTTGGTAAGTCTATATGGGTTCAGAGGATTTAATTGATATATTAATTAGCTAAAAACGGGTCTAATTTGCGCACAATTAAGCATAATTTTGACATTCGAGTTACATCGACCGTGGTCACGAAAAGACACTAATGACGAAGACTGGATTTCATTAATAGTTCAAGTTATTGCGTATTTTAATCACTTTATAACGAGCTGACCATTTCATATTTACAGAAATCTATATAAAATATAATTGTCTCGATAATGTTGATAACCTGGTGACTTTGAAGGGCAGGCTCTTACCATGAAGTGAGCACACAGCTCGTCCTGTTACTCTAACGGTCTACCACAAAAGATTTAAACCAGAGTTGAACAGATGTCTAAATATTTTCTCCACAAATCGACTTCTAACCCTCGCTTTTTCTAACTCGATAACAAGTAAAATTATTAGGAATGCCAAGTTTGAGTAAAAAAATATAGACGTCGATTTTATCCAACGAAATTTTAGAAACCTCTGATTTACTTTTGTGGTAAGTCGGTTACCATCATCACACAAAAGTTTAAACAAGAGTTACACAGATGCTTCTTAAAATTTCGTTCAAAAAATCGCCGTCTATCACTCGCGTTGTCAAAGTCAAAGTCAAATCATTTATGTAAATAGGCAATAAAATCGCACTTTTACAAGTCAAACACTTCAATCTAATAAACAAATTAAACCGTAAAAGAAAACAAACTATAATTAATTGCTTAGGTATGGTTTGAGTTTGAAAAAGGATGTTTCCTTTTCAACACTGGTCCAGGATTGAATCTCGGACAGGAAAAGGAAACTCCGATCGATCCTGTCTTACTCAATCCTGCCATTCCTCATTATTCTACTTGTAAATGTATCATTGAGTTAGAAAAAGCGAAGGTTAGACGTCGATTAGTGGAGAAAGTATTTAGACACATCTGTCCAACTCTGGTAATGTAATGTCACTGAACGGTCACCTTTGTTTTCCAGGTGAGATATCGTGCGACACTTGGGGCTCGCTGTGCGCGGCGCTGCAGGTGGCGGCGGCGCCGGCGTGGGCGGTGCTGAAGCCGGGCGGCGCCTACCAGCTGGTGCGCCGCGCCGCCGCCCGCGCCGCCGCCGCCGCCACCAACCTGCACACGCTGGCCGGCTCCGAGCTCGACAGGATACTCGACGCTGGTGAGACGAGATGACACTAGGATCATTCTCTTCACTTTCGCTAGATCATCTACGGTATTACCACAAAAAATTTAGACCGGAGTTGAACAGATGAGTAAATATTTTCTCCACAAATAGAAGTGTATACTAGTACCCAACTTATATGGCGCGTCGTGAATCTTCGTTCGCGCAGAAAAGAAAGTATGGTCCGAAGATTAACGAAAGAATGCTTAAAACTTACAATCAACATAAGATCACTATTATAAGGTTCATAATACACTGCAGCTCTTAGTTCCATCTCACTCATGCCACGCGGCGATCGCTTAGATGGCGGCGGCTGCCGACCAATAGCGGTCAATAGCATTTCCCGCGCTTTGAAAATTCATCTTCTGCGCAGGTACATCGGTAAGCCATATCAGTTGGGTACTACTATAATTCTCGCTTTTCATTATCTGATAACAAATTTACAAGTAGAATTAATAGGAATGCCAGGTTTGAGTAAGAAAGCGCGAGTGTTAGACGTCGATTTTTAAGAACAAAATTTTAAATATCTCTGTTTAGCTCTGGTCTAATCTTTTGTGGTAAGACCTAGAACGGAGAAAAGTCACCGCGTCATCGGACAGAGTGGTGACTTGTGCGCTCTATAACCCAAAGAAACCATTATATTTATCCTGTTTAGACTCAGCTGCCTGCTCCTAATCCTCTCATTTCTGCCAATAATTCCCTCGAGAGAAGAACATACTGCCCTACTCCCTTCGCTTTCGCCTTTCGCCACCTGTGTCTTGCAACCATTATCATCTATAAATAATACCAAACAATAGACAAATAGACAAAAAAAAGGAGAATAAAATAATCTATATTCATTTCAAACACACTTATACCTAAATCGGACCTAAACAGTTATATTTTTCTGTTTCAGATACGGGCGTATGGGTTCTCCTAGTAGTACCTTACAAGCTATCTTGGGATCACATCGAGGATCCGTTCACTCGCGCCAGTCTGCATTTTATAGACAGTGAAAATATAAACGTATGTTTGTAGATGTTGGGTGAAATGAGTAAATATCTCTACCTCTTTTCATCTTACGACTGTGGCACAGAGATGACAGAGAAAAATATACTGCACGAAGTTCATTTTATAAGTAAAAACCGTGACCCTTCCGTGCCACCTACCACGAGTGCGTGACTATCGCTACCTATTTTTAGGTCCGTAATCGAACTTAGCTCTGAGAGCTATCTTCAGTGTGCACTTGCTCTTTTGTTCTATTTAATTAATACATCTTAAGTTGTAGATTAGGAACAGAAACTTACATGATCTCTGGCAAATTAATAAATGACACTCAGTGGTTAAGTGCTATCCGATTATGACACAAATGACACATACAAGACAGTATCTAGTAGCCAGTGCTACATCTCAATATCCATTAATTAAATCTCAAGATGTAGATTACATTTTGAGTGTGGATTAGCTGGTAGCGCTATTGAGGTTCATTTATTAATACGGCCCTTAGTATCCGTAATTTTACTCATCTCAATGTATATAAATGACATGGCTTTTGTTTCAGTTCGGTATTATAGCTTGCTCTGCCGTCACGAATCAGCACTGCCAGCGCGTGGCGCACAGCGAGCCCGCCATCGTGGCCCAGAATGGCACGCGCCGTGTGTACTACTCCGGAGGGCCGGATGCGCAGGAGATTATTGACTTCGTACAACTACTCAAAGACAGCGCCGGTAAAGAGCAAACTTCCTTTCCTATATTGCATGGCGCAGTCGGTAGGATCAAGTGTTGGGGTAACTGTTACTTTTCTTATTCCTTGCACAGATATGGAGTTGACAGAGTCTCAAGTATTGGATATACTGGACGCCAGCAGCCGGGGGCACACGTGGCTGGTGGCCCACTTCCCCCCGCACTGCGGCCGCGTCTGCGACGAGCTGGCGGTGCAGTGGATGAAGGTCTACTCGAAGGTGAAAATCGAAGAACCTATTTTGATTACTTTTGAACAAGGCAACCTTTTTAAATCGATAAAGAGATATAAAAACCAGTTCATACAAAAAAAAAACTTATCGAGACCTGCAATTTTGAAGTCCAACTGCAAAACCTGATGTAGAAGTTTGAAGATTTTGGCGTATTTTAAGAATCGCAATTTCTTTTTTTATTCTCATAACTTTTCCTAAGTGGAGCTACGAATCTTATGAATATGTTATGTAGCTGCGGCCGCTGGACTTCGTGCGCGTCGGCGTGCTGTCCTGCGCGGCGCCGCGCGGGTTCTGCGGCAACATCCGCGCGCCCTCCGCGCGCCTCTACCCGCTCGCCTCCGGACAACACTACAGGTCGGGGCACCTGACTCGACTATTATACCGCGGGGCGCAGCTACATAGTTCTAAAATAAAAGTGGCCTTATTTATAGCATGAGCTGTCTGCGAGTGAACGTACCGTTACAATCATAATTCAGACAGACAAATTCGTATATTGTGTTTTTGTCTTGTACCATAATTATAATACTTTCATAATAATATGCGTTGAGTAGAAAGCTGTTATTTTGACATTACAAACAGACTTCAATTTTGTCTATTTGTATGTATGAATAGTTATAGATTACCCTAATTGGGATGCCCTAAGGAATCGGAAACTACCCAGACCGTAGTCCGACTTAATGATTTAGTTTCTTTCGCTTGAAAGGTGACTCTATCGCGAATTTCGTAGCGATGATTCAATAAACTGTGTTCAACCGTTTTAAAAATTGTGACAGAGGTTTATGAAACTTTAATTGCACTAAAATAAATTAATTTGATTCTAGCGTGGACTTGCGTCAGGTGACGGAAGCGCCGTACATTCTAGAGTGGGCACTGGAGCGTATCGACGACTCGGTGCAGAAGTTCAACTGGCACTCGTTTAGCAAGACCGTCATAGCAGAGGAACTCAACCCTACTGGGTAACTTTTTGATATCACTCTATCACCCAATGATCTTAACCCCTGTTACATAATAATATTATAATTATTATGTTGATCATGTAATTTGTTATTTTACAGTGAGGCGACACCGTGGCTAGTGTATTTCCACTCGCCCCGCTGTTATAGATGCTATGAAATGTATTCGGATTTCGCAATAGCTGGAATAGTGAGTATTCTATTTGCGTCTATAGTGTGATTGTAAAGGCCCATTACATGTAGGACCACCGAAATGTAGCGTAGACGAGTGCGTAAGGTCGTTAAGACTCGATTTTATGGTAAGAAGTTCCCTGGAAAAGTGCACACAAATACAAGTATTATGAATCTTCGTGAACTTAGAATCGGTACCTTTTTTTCATTGTTTTTTTTTTAACTTGGCAATTTATTTTTCCAACCCTCAGTTCTTGAACACCGCGGTGCGTCTCGGCAAAGTGAACTGTCTGACGGAGCGAGGTATCTGCCAACACGAGCAGATCTCCAGCTACCCCTCGCTCAAGCTGTACCTCAACCGGAACCAGCGGCAGAGATTCAGCAGCGTCGTCGATATACAAGTGAGAGACTACGCCCGCTTGCTGGGCGACGTGAGGCCGCACCTGGAGAGGCACCGCGGGGCCGCGGGCGCGGGCGTCGGCGCCAAGCATGATGAGTTCTGATGAGAACCTCGAGCCAACGCTAGCTGGTGTGGTGGCTGTGTACTGTTAGTGTCAGTGAGCATTGCCCCTGTACTAAGCACATTTTCGGGGTGTTATGGCATCATTCCCCACCTATGGGGCAATGGGAATAACCTAGTAAATTTTATACATACCTAATGAGCAATATGAAGTTGAGTGGTGGAAATATGTTGCTATTTTTTTATTGGTTTAGATCACAGGCATGAATAGTGATCTAGATAAGTATTAAAGAGGGTGAGACACGTCGTTACTATCTAAGGAGCGTAGAAATCTCAATTGGCGTCACTCAAGCAATATGAATTAGTATTATGAATTGTGGCTTAAGAATAGTGCTTTGAACATTTTTCTATTTTTTCGTGTTTTCTATATTTTCTTAAATCCATTCCAACATAGGTATTATAATTTAAACTTTTTAACGCCGAAGTCATCAACTCATACTAAGCAAAACGTGTTCTGTATGCCATGGCATCATGAGATGACTATTCCAAAAGGCGTTGTTTGTGGATTTCTTAGCTGGGCGTTTTGCTTCTCAAAGCTTGGCAGTCAAATGGTTAATCTATCATGTGATATAAATAGTACTAAATAATTAACGACACCTAGAAATAACTTAGTTCCTATGAAACCTATAGGTGAAATTTAAATCTCAACTACGTTGACCACTTACTTGGTACCTACGCGGACCAATTCTCGCATTTGTTTAATTATTTTATTTTTAATAATTGTAGGTTAGGTAGATGCCTACTTTTTAACGCTTGTGATATTAATTAATTGTTAGTAATAATCTCGAATTTTGTACAACCATGAGCCATGAAGAAACTTTTACAACATTATAGATTATAGGAAAGATTAAATTATAATCCTAATATTATTTTAGTGAAAGTGTTGACTGGGAAGTGACGTGGCTGTAATATATTATTATATCCGGAAAAAATATATACCGTATCCACGGGCAAAATAGCAAGGCGCCGTTACTCGTTCATAAATCGAATTGCATGATTCGAAGTCGTCGTTATCTCGAATTCCTATGAACCTTTTATTTCAGCTAACATATTAATATCATCTTTATCAATTTTAACCAAATCATCAGGTATTAATGTACCTACGTTCTTTGTAATATCTTAAAAAACTTGTTATGAAGTGCTATGATCTTTGTTAAACATTACTAATTGAAAACAATTCCACAATAAAACTATGTAAGTAAGCACAATTTTTTATTTTCCTTCTCAACATAAATCATTTTCATTAGTATTTAAACGGGTCTAATTCGCGCACAAACAAATATCAAAATATATAATTTTGACATACCTTGCTTGATTCAGGACCAAACCATTGGTTCGAATTACATGACCCGAAGATCCTTTCCAATGATCGTCATTTCTATCCTAGAATTGTTCGTGAAGCGATTGAAATCAAGAAGTACCGGAATTTCAATCTCGAAGATGGGTTTAGGTTGTCTGGATCATGGAATCCAGTAATTAGCAAGTGTGTACGGCGCAACTTATGTTCAAGTGGGACTTCGAATACTGTTAGTGTTGTATGTCGCGACGATTATGTTTTGCAAGATCAAACGCGGGTAGTTGGAAACAACACCTTCCGCTCCGGACGGTGATACCCGCCATTCACCAGTCTTCTCGTGACCACGGCCGATGTAACTCGGTCGAAACGACGAGGTATGTCAAAATTATATATTTTGATATTCGTTTGTGAGCGAATTAGACCCGTTTAAATACTAATTAACATGTATTCAGTTCGCGAAAGTTTAAGAACTTCTATAAATCATTTTCAGCAATCTCAACACTACAAATTTTATTGGATGACCGGCATCTTGACTGACAACATCTGAAAAGACAACATTTTATGAGAAATTTGATCAGCCAAGCCCTATCTTGCTTTTTTTTGACACAGGTACAAGAATGTCTTTATAACCTGTCTACCAAACAGGCGTCAGCAACAAATGCTCCTGTAGGGACTTATTCCTTATTCATAGCCTGTAGGGTAATACTATACAGTATAAGTATTCTGTGCTTCAGGTAAAATAATTACAAATTAAAGGTCTCAGCACACATATGGGATCGGAAAGGGATCGTAACCGTAACGCCTTTTCGTGTCGCCGTGTTCTGAGGGGAGGCGATCACGGTACGATTCCGATTAGTGTGCGTTGCAGTAGGGAGTTTAATACAAACCATTCTGAACGACTCGAGGCGATACGGTTACGATCCCTTTCCGTTCCCATATGTGTGCTGAGACCTTAACTGTGAGCATGTGGATGACATTACATGAAAACAGTTTTATTTGTATTTTATTGCACACCTTTTTCACGATATTATTTATCTATGTGAATTCTTACGATGTTGATTAGAGATGCAACGGATAGTTGTTTGGCCGGATACCGGATACCGGATATTCGGCCTGATCACCGGCCGAATATCCGGTATCCGGCCGCCGAATATTCGGCCGGCCAAACGATACCTACATTTTAGTTTAGCGGCGGGCGCGCCGTGCAGGTTTCAACCTGTTACGTATTGTAGGTTCGCGCGGACCGTTTTCTAGACAAGAAACGAGTTTTATTAGGTCAGTGTATGGAACTATTTCGTATGCAGTACACGTGCTCCCGCCTATATTGCTGAATAGATAAGTTGTACGTTAAAGGTAATACTAATAAACACATATTGATAATTAGTTGTTGTTTTCTTGTATACTAACCATTTTTCAAAGTTAAATACCAAACATAATCACTATTCGGTATCCGGCCGGATAGTGCGCAACTATCCGGTATTCGGCCGGATAGTAAAATAATGGCCGGATAGGCCGGATACCGGATAGCAACCGGATATCCGTTGCATCTCTAATGTTGATCAAACTACAGTATAAGGAGTTAACTTCATCCGTGCAACATCCAGAACTACTTACATTGTTATTCCTATTCAGCTGAGCATCAATGACATCCTGGTCCACACTACACGGCAGAAAGAAATCCACCACACGGTAAAGCCCTTTGGAATCCAGCACTAGTCTGTCTTCCCCCACATCCAAATTCAGATCTTTAAGTTCCAGCTGAAAGAAATGACACATTACAGTAACAAAATAAAATTAGGCAGTCAAAAGGTTAATATTAAATTTAATTACTGATCCACCGATCCAGATTAGGCCATGATGTGGTGGATCGAGCATTGTATACTTAGTGATAAGCAATATGCTGAGGAGAAACAATAACAAAGCAACATAATATAGTGTTGTAGGTACTCATATTGAATCGAATGAGTACCACAATTGTTTTAATTACATACCGAAGCAGGTATTTTAAATTCCGCTAGCAAATACTCTATTTCTCCAGTGGGGGGTTCCCGTCTCAACCGATACATTATCTCCGGCTTTTTAGGTGGTATAATAATCATCGGTTCAGGCTTTTCACCAATTTCTTCAATCAATGGTGGCTTCAAAGCATCTTCAGTCGTTTTAATATCTCTTATTTGAATCCTGTGAGACTGCAAAGTTCCAATAGACTTTCTATTCTTCAATACTGTGTACTTTCGAGAGTCTATTTCGATCTGATATTTGTCTTGCAACCCCTCAAAAACCACAGTTAAAAAGAAAGTTTGGAATAAATCATCTTTTTCTATTTTCTTGAAGAAATTGGGGTTTATAGCAACATCATAGACTGTAGCTGGAGCATGAGACCTGTCTAGCTCAGTTCTGCCTTCTCCGATGCTCATTGGCACTCGGTAGCTTGAGGGATCCGTGGAATTCAGTATCTGCACAAGTGCTTCATTGGTTATGTCTCGAGGGCAGGGTATGGCATCAGTAAGGCAAATGTTCACAAATATCTTCTTGTTTTCGAGTTTACTAAATGTTTTGACACAAAAACCTGGAATGTATAAATTAATTGTTATTAGGAACAGTCTAATACCCAATGTCATTAAACATTGTTTAGGTGTTATCGATTGAAAATGGAAAAGTAGGTAGGTATTTAAAAATCCTAAGCTAAGCCTAAGATTACTGTAAATTACACATCCTATTAATATTGGAAAAGCAAAATTAACTCGGTATGTCTGGTCCCTTAGGTGTGTACACTGGGGAATGACTTACAACATATTATGGCATAACTAACTATAAAGCTATGCTATATAGTATACTAAAAAATAATAATATGCCATTGCCAAACAATAGAAGTTAGTAGGAATCAAAGGTAAGGAAAGGTTGCCTGTAAGATTTTTTTCATTTAAGGTGCCCCTTTGTAGGTAAGTAATTTTTTTAAACACCTATTGTTTGTATATAGGTAGGTGGGTACCTAATAATAATTAATTGTGAACCTATACTACCTACCTGGTGTTGGTTTCACCATCTTTGAAGGCACTGTGTCCATTGTTGTCAAATATTTGTTGAATTCTTCCTCAATGGGATTCTCCTGAAATAGTATTGGATAAGCAAGTGAAATATGTAGGTAAGTAAAGAAACTATGAAAAACTTAGAATTGCTTAGAATTATTATTTTTGCTCCAATGTTCCGTTGAAATTGTGAATTCAAACTGAAATCTGCAAATAAGTCATGCAAACTGCAATCACAAGGTATAAAAATATGTGCCTACTAACTACGTACCCTTACAATTCTCATATTGTTTTCCAATATGCTGGGGTCCACATCCAAAATAATTGTATCTTTAGTCATTTTGTTTTAATGTTTCTATGGAAATCAGCTGTGCAATGCAACAAACAACCTAGCCCTAGCTAATAGCTATAGTCTATGACTATGACTGTCTAATGTCTATGAACAGTGTATCAACAAAATTTTTTGTTGTTTTAGTTATGGCTTCGCACAGTTTGTGCATTAAGCCAGTGTCAAGTATTTTATTATTTAAGTTCACAAGTATTATTGTGGTCAAGTAGCCAAGTCGATTATTTACATAGTCAAAGTCACGATTCAGTAAAGTGGTGGATGCTTTACTGAAACTTTCTGGGGGTTTTGGAAAAAATGCGAAGTGACACGCTTTTTGGGTTTATATCATTCGCCCACACATAAGCACGCTACCGAACACTCAATGATGACTCATTTTCCACCAATATTACACATCAACACTAGACGAAACACAAGTTAGAAAAAGAAATCATCTCACTATCGGATTCTAGACCAGCCCTTATTGTGTGTACAAAGTAGGTGCCTACCTACTAGAAACGTATTTCTCGATATTTTTAATAATGTCGATTGTGCTGATCTCAATACCAATATTTTTTACAATAGGTATCTGTATTATCTGTTTAATACTGTTTAATATATTTATTTTTCAAAATTATACAGGCATCTAGTAGTGTGCTTAGTATCGGTTCCATAAATAATATTTCCGAACCACCATAGGTATTTATTAGTACCAACGTACACTAATTATAATATCAGTATTTCAGTGCCTGCTAGATACCTATGGTCGATTGCACTCGATATATTTGCATTTAATAAAATATTTTACTCTGTGGTTTTATTGGTCATACTTGGGTCAGTGCTGCCAGCAATTACCAGCTTTTTTGTTTTAGTAATGGCTTCGCACGGTTTGTGCATATAGCCAGTGTCAAGTATTTTATTTTAAGTATTTCTTAATTTCACATTAAGAAAGTCACAGCAATGTTAAAGCAATCGTGGTCAAGTAGTCAAGTCAATTATTTACATCGTCAGTCACGATTCAGTAAAGTAGTGGATGCTTTACTGAAACTTCCTGGGAGTTTTGGAAAAAATGCGAAATGACACGCTTTTTGAGTTTATATCACTCGCCCACACTCGTGCACGTTAACGAACACTTAATGGTTAATATTCCACCAATATTACACATTAACACTCGAAGAAACACAAGTTTGAGCTAATAATACAAAACCAACAACGTCTCACTATCGGATTCCCGCCAAAACTTAATTACCAGCTTCTATGGGTTTTAGTAAAAATGTATTAGATTTTGGACTTATTAACCGAGCAAATAAAGTGAGCGAAGGGTTCCATTTTTAAGAGTGGTATGAAGTGAGTGGTTAAGTTTTCTTTCGGTTGTTCGTATGTTTGTTCCGGGCTACAGGTCACAATTTTTAACAGATTTTTACTAGATTTGGTATGTAGGGCGTACGTTGATTTGTGGTGATTTCTTGGTCAAGAGTGATTTTCAATAGGGGGCCGTCCATTAATTACGTGACGCTTTGAAAGGGGAGAGAGGGTTTAGCATAAAATTACGAAATATCATGGTTGGGGGAGAAAATAATATAATGTGTATTTATGCTAAAAAATGCTGAAAACATCACGTGATTAATGGAACGGCCTTTTGAGGGGAAATGGGGGTAAAAAAATATTTAGTGGATACTTTAAGTATTAAAAGTAAAAAAAAGTAAAAAAGTAAAAAGGTAAAAATACGTTTTAAAGTTGCTGAGAAACGGGGTCCTAAAAAGGGGAAGTTTGCTATAGCACCATTTATTGGCCTAGGGTTCCATCTCGCCCCACTACAGGCACTAAGGCATTCCCCTCCCCCCCCCCTTAAAAAAAAGGGTTATCAAATTTTGTAATAATCTTAAGTAGGTACCTATTGAATATTATAATTTAAATAATGACATGGGCCTTTTATTTAAATATTTATATTTTTGATATTACTATTCTTTTCAGATTTATAAATGACATTATTTGCGAACTTTCGTCTTTCTGGTTTGTCTAGCATAGCAACCCCAACCCGAGAAACGTCAATGAGAACTAGGTCGTTCGAAGGGACGGTGCAGTCCATCATCTCTAGTTCAGATTCGTTTATTCTTTTCTGAGCAATTTTACGCCTAATTTAGTACCTACTTTAATTATTGCAATTTCATATTCTATCGATGATGAAAATTTTTGTTACTTTTATGCATTTATTCTAACCTTGGAGAAGGATCATTCAAAGGTAAGGAAATCAGTGTCTTTTCGATTGTTTGCCATATTTTACCAATTTGAACTTTCTTTTTTACTTATTTTTTACATTTCTCCCGATATATTGCATGATTTCGAAGAACTTCATCACTGAAAAGTGTGTCAGGCAAAACGTATCGATACAGTGATGATTTTGTTGTGGTAAAAAATTAGGTCTTGATTGTCAGCTGAGTGAATGTAAAGATAGATAGAATACCTATGTATACCTACGTATGCACAAGAAGTCAAGAATTGTAGTTTCGTATTCTCCAGTTTTCCAAAGGTTACTGACACCATTCAAGATTTATAAGAAGTTTAGAAGGTTAGTCCTAAAAATACTCTCAAGTAATTTTATAACCTATCTGGGATTATGATGGCAAAATAATCAGAAGATAATTTTGAAATGTAAAGTTAGTTTCCAGTTGAGCTGGAGCTAGTTTTATTTATTTTTTGTTATCAGTAGGTATCTGGGCAAACAGCCAGGCCATTGGCAATTTATTGCATACCTATTTATTTGCTAGAAATACTTGGGAACAAATTATTTTAATAATTCAAGATATTCAAGGTGATATAACTGTAAAACGGAGTTAAGAAGGGGAACATAGTCAAGGGATATCTACTGGCTGTATACTTAAATAATCTACATAATATAACATAGAAGATGTATGCACGTAATATAGTAAAACATGTTATCAAATCCAGCACACTTATTGCCAATTATACATAACTTTGTTACATTAAAATGTGTATTACCTCTTCAAGATAAATACCTACTGTAAGTCTTAACAGTTCATGATTTCATGGTGATGTACATAGTTTGCAAATGAAACATTTCCTATGAAGATATGAAAAATAAGCACACAAGTATAAATGTATACCCATTTAAATAGAATGCACCCTTACTTTGGGCAGTCTGGGGTGGCCATTACAATTCATGTTGGTAGTCTAAAAGCTGTTTAGAGCATGCCCTTATTGACAGAGTTTCTGCTTGACAAATTTAAATATTTATTCATCAAACATATTATAATACTAGCAGACACGGCCACGCATTGCTGTGGCTAAGGTTTTTGTTATTGCGACTATAAATTGAGATGTAAGCTATCCTATCTGTTAAGTTAGATCAAACTGCACCCGGTGTGCAAATTTGATTAAAATCGGTTATGTAGTTTAGGAGTCCATCGCGGACGAACAACATGACGCGTAATTTATACATATAATATATTAAGATTATGAAATAGATTGGGTTGGGTGGAAATAATTGTGTTCTTATGTTGTAGCCAGTTATTGACCTATATGGCATAGCTGCAGGTAATTATGGCAGACAAAAACAACCTGAACTATGAGGTGAGAGAACTGAAACTAGGAGCCAGTTTCACTAGCAACAAGGCTTCTCAGTACCATACTATTAAGTGTAAGTATCACATACTTGACTCTTGGACTAGAAAGGTAGGAGCGGGAGTAAAAAGTTGCGTTTGACGACACATTTGGCATAGAGAAACAAGGAACAAATATTTGTGCGATCCACAGATATTTGTTTCTGGTCTGGGTGTAATGTGTGTTTGAAATTATATGTCTGTAAACGGTACCCACGATACAGGAGCAATCCTAGTGTGGAGGCTATGTATAAAAAAAAAAAGATTAACACTGAACAAGTGGAACTTTTTTGAAAAGTGAACACTGTAGCCTCAAAGTTAGAGTTTTTCAGATGACTTCAAGCCAGCATCAGTGGATGTGAACAAAATGGCTTCTGTGGATGTTGGCACAAATAATCAAGTGACCGTCACTGTGCCACATTTGGGTGAGTATTGATTAACATAATTTAAATTTGTAACTTACATTGTGGCCTTTTAAAATCAATTGTTTTTAGAATTTAGAGTTTTGACAGTTTCATATCATGTTGTTTTCTTTTTGGATTATTCATTTTCATTTAAAATTGGTTATAGTTGTTCTCAAGAACGGTGAAGTGAGAATAGTCTAATAGCCTAAATTAATATTGTATCTCCTATCCAAGATTGAAATCGATCTTGGATTGCTGCCTATCGTTCGATCGATTTCCAATCTGCATGCCTTTATAAACCAATCCACGGATCAGTTATTGGCACGTTTGACCCTAAAAATGGATTGTGATATCAATCCCAGATAGCAAAATTTGGATTGGATCGATTATTAATTTCAGCCGTACGAACTAGGTACTAATCCATACTAATATCATAAATGTAAAGTATGTGTGTTGTCTTGATTTTGTAACGCATTGTCTTGATATTTGCATAGACATAGATATAGGGCTGGACAGTGACATGCCAACTTTTTTCCTGTAAAAATGAATGGTTCCATTTCCAATCCCAAGACGGCAAACTGCAGGGTGCTACTTTTACTTCTAAGTTGCCACATTGCCGCACTAGTATAGGATGCTATAATTATGTATTATATAGAGTTATAGGACACAATTTTTCTGCAAGTATTTACCTATGCAACCAAAGCCTTTGCCAAATGTATAATGTCCAAGCAGTTTTAATGCAAATATTAGTGTTTCACAGTTTCATTGGTAATGTTAATTTAATTTATCAAGCATATTACGTAACTAACATCAATTTGTCGAGGATTCAAGTGCAGTGTTCTGTTCTATGCTATTTTCAGTTCTGTGCAAATTTTTCTGTCTTGGTTCTTGGTGGCACTTGCAATGCTTTCACATGTGGTGTGGTAGATTATGGCAAAGTATCACCTATAGAGGACTGTGCCCTGAGTGTGAGTTTTGCGGCAAGTTTACACGCTCGACATAGTGCGCGTTAACTTGAGCTTTGTATGAATATACTGTACAGTGCCCCTACCAGCGCGTTTATGAACGAAAGATCTTCATAAAAAGCGCACGTTGGCGCGTACTATGTCGAGCGCGTGAAAACTCACAGTAGGCACACTGTTCCTGGAATGGAAACGTAATAGGCGGATGTTGTTTATGCCCCTCCACTCATTGTTTGTTTATGAATATTCCAGATGGTGCTGGTGTTCCCCAAACCGTGTTCAAAGGCAACCAGAGGCCTTATACGAAGGAGTGTGTCCTCATAATTGACAGAAGCACCGGCGAGATCACACTCGAGAAGCTCTCTAGCAATATACAAGTTAAGAAGACGAGGTAGGTATTTTCTTCATACATAGATCTGTCCCCGGTACATATTCCATTCAATATTCATGTGTAATTTATAAATCTATCTTATCTTATTTTATTCTCTAATGTTTTGAATGAATCAACCAGGAATCTTATCTATTCGAATCTGCACCTTAATGCTTTGCAATGAAGCCTATCGGTGATAACTTGGGCCTAATACAAGTCGGTTGGTTCCAGACAGGAGACGTCTCAGAAGCCCCTGGCGCTGAGCGCGCTGCCCGGGGAGTTCACGAACACCACGCAGCGGTCCACCTCGCGCACGCGGGTCACCACCAACCGACGCGTCGTACCTAACAACCCAGGTAACGAAGCATCATCAAATATTCCTGGGAACGGAGAACATTATACTCAAATAAATCTTGGAATCTTCAAGTCAGGAATAGGTATTAGGTAACTTCTAAGCGAGAATGCTCCATCGACGTACGTATTCTACCACTTGGTCCATGAGTATCTAACACAGACTCTTGCAGACGAGGTTTACTACTATAGCAATGAATCTATGCAGCTAACTTTACGTTGAGTTGGGATAATTTTGTAACAGCATTCTGGCTGAACTGCTATCCGACTCAGCCAGAATGTTGTACAAGCTAGTTAATAGAGTTTAAAGTTAAGTAATACTACTGTTAAACCTACCAGGGCGGCATATTCGAGTAAGACAATGAAGCCCTTTATTGTTGATAAATAAAAATAAAATTTGCTTTAAGAATCCTGTGTATGTTATTTGTGGTTACAAGTGAATATAATTTTGTTTGTTTGTTTGGTAGCAGGCCCGGGGGCTGCGGCGCAGTCTAGCAGCCGGCCGGCGTTCCCCAGCTCCTCCCCGGCCGCCGCCGCCGCCAGCAAGCCTCCGCAGAACATGGTGCGCTCGCCGCAGCGGACCAAGACCTCGCCGCCGCAGGCCGCGCCGTGAGTCACCACTAGTCATATGCCGAGCCTGCGACACGGGGTTCTAAATCGCGGAACTAATGGCAATATTTCATTCATGTGAATGAAATATTACCATTAGTTATTTTGCAATGTAGCGCATGTTGACTCGTCGTCGGTCCGGATAGATAACGGTCGTGAAGTCACTTCAGAGGCTCTCCAAACCGAGACGAAATGGACGTCCGCATATAACTTACGGAAAGTCTTTAGTGTGGACCGAGTTCGTATCTATACTGACCGATCAGCATCCAAACGTACCAAATGTGAAATAAAACGTCGAAAAGATCACTAGTAGTTTACCGCTTTATATGTATATACCGCTTTATATTATGTATGTCGTGCTATCTTCCGACCGCTCTTTCCTAACATGGCGTTTAGAAAAGAAAATACTATTTGAGTAGGTCGAACTTATAATAGTTATCTTCGTGTAAGAGTGAGTGTTGGTCCCGCAGCTGGTCCGGCGGCGGCAACAGCACGCTGGCGTCGCTGCCGATGATCGGGCTGGACGACGCGCTCGGCCTCGGCGCCGCGCCGGCCGCGCCGCCCCCGCACAACGGTGAGGATACCATCATCATCATCATCATCCTCATCATCATCGTCATCATAATCATAATCATCATAATCATCATCATCATCATCATCACCCATGTCCACCCACTGCTGAACCCAAGTCTCAAATCACTATTTCGTGAGAGGTATTATTTATATTCTGCCGTAGTTGGGGTACAGACTTGGTGATCCATGGGTGATAATTAGATATGAGGTATTAACAAGATCTAGTATTTATAAGTGTGTATTATCATTTCTTTTTCTGGGCATTAATAGTACTGTATTGTGCTTCCAGGTTACACCGCCGGCGCTCCACCGCCGCCCCCTGCACACAACGGTAAGGCATGCGCCCACTGCGGCGTACGGTGACGGTAGTCGCAGAACATATCCAAACTTTCAGTTTCGGAATATTTGTATACTTATATTGCACGCATAAAGTTATTTAGATGAGGCACTCGTTCAACGATTTATGGGGTGACTTTATACTCACTTTTATTTTATCACGTCTTGTAGTATATTTTGGATGCATCAAACGGAAGGTCTAAAACTATCGCTGTCCTTTTCTATTTCCTAAGATTTGAAAGAGATAGTAATAATTTTTAACCTATCCTGTTGTAACCTGGATATACATTTACTAGAAGCGCCTCGCGGTTACACTCGCGTTAACCGTTAATTTTTACGGGATAAAAAGTAGCCTATGTCACCGGGGGATAGTGAAGCTTCCCAACAGTGAAATAATTTTTCAAATTGGTTCAGTACTTTCGAAGCGTATTCAATGCAAAAAAACAATCAAATGTTTTCTCTTTATAATAATAATAGTATAGGTATACTGATAAATGTTCAGGTTACAACGCGGCCGCACCGCCGCGGCAACCTGAGCGGAGCCCGTACGTACCGGAGAAGAACAACCACGCGGAGCGAAACGAGCGGCAAGAGCGGATAGAGCGACAAGAGCGGCAGGAGCGAATAGAGCGCCAAGAGCGAGTGGAGCGGCAGGAGCGACAAGAGCGGCAGGAGCGGCAGGAGCGGCTCGACCGGCAACCCATCCCCGCGCCTCCATCTGCGGCCCCTACCCTTCCTATCGTAAACAATGTAAGGATTTCCAATTTTTTATTTCTTGTGTAGGTTTGACCTTGTGCCGTCTACAAAACTTTTGATCATTATTTATCTTGTTAAATAAATGTATTTTATATCGTTTTAATTATAATTACAGACCAACTCGCAGGACGACAGCTCGTCGAGTTCGTCTAGCGACAGCGGCAGCGACTCTGACAGCGGCAGCGACAGCGACGACAACGACGCGAATGCGCAGCGATCTCTTCCTAACGGTAATATTTGCTCCGCCCACTGACGAGCCCGGGTCTCCCCTCACTTCTGTGAGGAGCAATAGGCCGTGATCGAGAGCAATAGGGATTCGAACTCACGGTCCTCTGCTAGGCAAGCGGATATTTCCCGGCGTAACCGCTCTACTTTCAAGAAAATTGGGGGAAATCGGGGGAATAGTAAGGGAAACTCGAGGCGGTTGAGGCTTTACCCAAAAGCGGGGAAAAAATGAGAATTGACACAGCTCCACGCTTCCAAATTGAAAAGTAGAAATGTATGATAGAGTAGAATGATTTGACGTTTGACGTTTGCGCAGGCAACGCCGCTCCCAACCCCGCGCTGCCGAGCGACGTGCTCAACGACGATCTCTGCCTCTCCGAGTCCGGCAGCGACTCCGACTGACAGCACCGGCAGCCGCTCCGGCAGCCGCCCCGGCAGCCGCTCCGGCAGCCGCTCCGGCAGCCGCTCCGGCAGCCGCCCCGGCAGCCGCTCCGGCAACCGCTCCGGCAGCCGCTCCGGCAGCCGCTCGGGCAGCCGCCCCGGCAGCCGCTCCGGCAGCCTCACCGGCAGCTGCACCAGGCGCCGCACTAGATCTCGCCTGTCGCCGTACCTAAGTGGTTACCATAGCGGACGGACCGTCTCTACCTGGCACGCGTGATATTATCGACCGATAATTCTTTGTTTTATTTTTATTATTTATGGGCAAATAGTAAGTACAGTTCCGTACTGTACTCAATCTCAAATGGTATTCTCGCAAATTGACAATGCAATTTTTTGCCAGTATCACAATAGATTTATTTCAGTGCGTATTAGTTTCGTATTAGAATGCGTGTAATCTTTCTCACACAACTGCGTCGATAATGCTTTTTAGAACGCTAGGGCAAAAATAATGCTAAACGGAAATGGCGCGGGACGTTTTATCGTAATAACGATGCGATTTTATCGACTGATAACATCGCGCCTGTGGTAGTGGCTTTTATCGTGTAATGTCGGGCTAACAGCACGGATAGTCACACAAGGCATAGAGCAGACCATGGTACAACAAAACAAGGTACAGCACTCGGCTCAAGATGATGACGTCGGCCTACACAAGACTACGTCATCAAAGTACGTGTGATACCGTGTCATAACTACACGATCCATTTATTTGAACTGTACGAAGTTTTCTTGTACCATGGAGCAGACCAGTTGACGAGTCTCATCAGCTCATGAGCGGTTGGCACGAGGGGACGCATGGTGTAAAGGTTTCGACAGACGGGCGCGGGCGCGGGCGCGACGCCGGTGTGACGTGAGCAGTTTGTCGACACTGTCCACTGAAGCACATAATAGGTATACTCTACTCTTTGTATCCATGTTGGAAACATATCAATCATGGAAGCAAATTTAAATTGTATCGTACTTCAAATTAATGTACGTTTGTATTATTTATTACAGTTCTATGGTGTATAATATACTTCATTATTTGTTATGTATGTGTATGTTGTCATTATTATTGTGGAATTTTGATTGGTAATTGGCAAATAGCCGTCTATTCTATAGAATGGATGGGTATTTTCATTTGCATATTTAGGCATTTTTACAGATGTACAATTAAAGTGTCTTATCTATGATATAATTGAATTTATATTCTATTTCTAAGTTTATTAATTTAATGTGATACTACACATACTTAGTAAAAACGCTTACGCACTGCTTCCGATCTGGAACCGCAAAAAAGTGATTGACGCGTGTGAATACGAATGATCGTGCGCACCGCTACCGCCCAAATGACCGCTTGGATTATCGGACGCAGTGCGTAAGCGCCCCAAAAATTGGGCTTCGTAAAAACGTGACTTTCTTTAGTTCTATCCTTTTCTAGCTAAAAACGGGTCTAATTCGCGCACAAACAAATATCAAAATATTAACGTCAGGTGAACAAGTGTTTCCTGTTCGCGAAAGTTTAAGAACTTCTATCCTTTTCTATCGCTCAGATACTTCCGACTGCTAGAGCGAGACACGCTGCTCGGTGAGCAGTAATGTGGTCGCTTGCCGCTCGAGTCAGCTTATAATAAAATGTGGTATGCTTCAGTGGATTGTGCTTATGTAATTTAAGTTTAGATATTACTGGTCAATATTTTACAGAAATGTTTGGTCTGTAAAAGTAGATCGGCTATTGATTACGAACACTTTTGTAAAATGTTGATTATTGTAAAATATTTTTATCAAAATGTGACTTAAAAGTGTCCAGCTAGTGGTACTATTATATAGTTTAACATAACTCGCATAATTCGTTGTCAAGAATGCCATACTCTACCATCAAAGTAGTACTAATCAAAAATAATGGTAAGGCAGCCAGAATGTATTTTATTTGCAGTAAAAATACTTTATGTAATCGATTTTAGTTGTGATAATGTGGACAGTTTCAATTGTAAATTCCAATTGACTATTATCTGTTGCTTCTGAATTCAAATTTTCTCGTAACCCCTGTTATTTTCATACATTAACTTGCCATGTCAAAAATGTGTAGAGAAAATGGTACATTGAGTGTGTTTAAATATTTTAATAACGAAGTTTACAAAGCGGTTATGTTATATTTACGCATTATTGATATAATATTATCATTACAATAACGTGCCTCAAGTGGACAGAGATATTTTTTATTTTATGCCAATATTTTTTAAGACGTAGCGTTAGTACGTAAATTTGGGTCAATATGCGCAATACGCATGCCCTAATTGTAGATTTTATATTGAATAAAAATGCAATAATATTTTTTGTACAGCGAGAATATAATTTTTGTTATTGGTTATAACGTTTATGGGGGGTTAGTTCGTACTTTAATTACGTCACAGTGTTTAACAGTGGGACAAGTGCGGTACGATTTTACTTACGTGGTTTCTGAATTGATGTACCTACTTAATCTCTCTTTTTGGCTGTATCTCACGTGGTAGACGGACAATTTTTTTCACCTTGCAATTTGCTAGTAATGCAAGACTAAAATAATATTACCAAATGTTAAATCACAATGTGTTTTTAGTTCCATTTTTTTTCGTCGAAGCTGGATAGTGGGCGGGTTACCCGCGCGTTCATAAAAACTATAGGAAAATACTGATTTTTCGTATGCTGTCTACCTCAGATTCATACAGTATGAGAGAGATAGCACAAGATTCGTTCACTTTCGAATCCACGGATCAAGTCGAATCGTACCGCTAGTTTAATTCCCCACTGGTTATTTACTGTCCCAATATTATAGCGCTTGTAGAAAACTATGAAAATTATATAATGTAAATATACAAAGAGATATAAGTTTAAATTAAATGGTTATTTAGGACGAAGAAACCTGATATCGTGTGCCTTCGGTAATACCCGGGAGTAAAATAGTTTGAATAATTACTTGCATATATATGATATAATAATGTATTTACTACGTACATACGATAGTATAGATGTCCTAATCGGTTATATCAACATGCTCTTTTATGAAAATATAAATACAAATGTGAATTTATTGCTTTTTATTTGTGTTCAACAATTAATTATTATTGTCTAGTAACGCGATGTAGTTTCGGTGTTCATGGAATCAACAAATGAGATTTTGTTTGTTTAGGTTTAGGTTTACTTACTAGAATGTCGTCAATATAAAATTGTCATGTACAAGTATTACTCATCTGATATGGCTTGCCGATG
The DNA here is from genome assembly GCA_905147375.1 of Hylaea fasciaria. Taxonomy (NCBI): domain Eukaryota; kingdom Metazoa; phylum Arthropoda; class Insecta; order Lepidoptera; family Geometridae; genus Hylaea; species Hylaea fasciaria. Next base: position 9,446,467 of record LR990201.1, read on the forward strand.
TACCTGCGCAGAAGATGAATTTTCAAAGCGCGAGAAATGCTATTGACCGCTATTGGTCGGCAGCCGCCGCCATCTTAGCGAGCTTAGAGTGAGATGGAACTAACAGCTGCAGTGTATTATGAACCTTATAATAGTGAGCTTAGGTTGATTGTAAGTTTTAAGCATTCTTTCGTTAATCTTCGGACCATACCACAGAATAATAAACTAGTAAACTAGTAACCATACTTTCTTTTCTGCGCGAACGAAGATTCACGACGCGCCATTATAAGTTGGGTACTAGTTATACCTACCTATGTAATGTTTTTTAGTATAATCTGTGTTTTTGTTTCAGTGATGGCTTCGCACGGTTTGTGCATTTAGCCAGTGTCAAGTATAATAATATTTAAGTATTTCTTAATTTCACAATACAAAGTCATAGCATTAAAGCAATCCTCATGGTCAAGTAGTCAAGTCAATTATTTACATAGCCAACGTCGCGATTCAGTAAAGTGGTGGATGCTTCATTGGAACTTCCTGGGAGTTCTGGAAAAATGCGTAGTGACACATTTTTTGGGTTTATTATCATTTGCCGACACTCGTGCACGTTTCTGAACACTCAATGGCTAATATTCCACCAATATTATACATTAACACTCCCGCCAAAACTCTAATCTGTGGATAAGACAAGACAGTAAGACCGTGTAGAAGTGTAGAATGAATACTCTGTCTTGTGTCATTGTTTGAACATTGAGGCCCGTGGTATTTCTATCACAATGCAAGTTTTTATGGATAATTTACAATGTTTTATTTCATTTATTTTACTTTTATTAGGTTTTCTAGTGACAACATCATATCCAGAAACCCAAGTTTTGTACAAGGGGTACAAAACGCTGTGGGAACCTTACACGCAATGGTATTCAACAGAAAGGGTAAGGCGCCACAATAACTCGGCCTCCCGCTTAAGAACAACTAGCATCGATAAAGATTAAGAATAAAGATTAAGAATAACTGACATCACTAGTTATAAGTGCACATTATTTGCAGATGACATCTCTATAATTTTGACATCTAATAATAAAATGAACTATGACATTGAAATAAATAATACAATTAAATCTGTTGTTCAATGGTTAGATCTTAATAATTTAAATGTAAATGTAAATAAAACAAATTATATTCAATTTAAAACCAAAGGCTCAAAGGCAATTACCAGAAACGTACTACATAATGAAATTAGGCTAAATGAAGTTAGTACTACTACATTTTTGGGAATAACTGTTGACAATTTCTGTGATTGGAAATCTCAAATAGATAATGTGTGCAAAAAAATTAATAGGTTTGTTTACGTTCTGTATAGACTCAGGAAAACCTCAACACGGCAGACTGTTCTGTTGGCGTATCATGGCTATGTAAGTTCTGTGCTGCGGTATGGGCTGCTGCTTTGGGGGAATTCCACGGATGTAAATAGAGCCTTCTTGTCGCAAAAAAGGTGTGTGCGTGCTATGGTTGGTGTCCCTCCCTACGTATCTTGTAAGCCTTTCTTCAGAGATTTTGGAATTTTGACTCTGCCTGGCATGTACATTTTTGAATTATGTATATTTGTGCGCAATCATCCTGATTTGTTTACTCGAGCGAAAGACTTGTTTCCTCGAAATACGAGAAACAGTGAAAGGTTGGTTCTTAATCTTGTACCAAAAACCACCTTGTTCAAAAGGAACTGCTACTCAATGTGCATAACTATCTTTAATAATATACCATCATCGATCCGAGAGCTCCCCTTCGGTATGTTCCGGAGGAAGTTGAGATTATGGCTAGTTGAAAAATCTTTTTATTCTGTAAATGACTTTTTGAAGGACAAACCCTTGGAATAAAATATTTTTGACTCGACATTGTAAATCTAGATTTTATTGACATTAATTTTACTATTACCTATATCTGACAATGTTATTTTATTTTTCTATTCTTATTTTTATTATATTTTGTTATTATTAGACATATAATTTGTATCTATACTAAAGACTTCACATGCCAGGAAATGGCAAAATAGAAGAACTAACTGTTGACTGAACACCTTATCTACTACTATCTATTTTCGTGAAATAAATTCATTTCATTTCATTTCATTTCATTTCATTTCATTTCATCGTTATCGACGTGAACAAAATGCCTTTTTACATGAAAGATGATTACGATACAGACGACTTAGCGCCGCCACCGGGAACCAGAAAGACGCTATTCAACGGTTACGACACTCCAAAACAAACCGTTTTTCGGGACACTTTTAGCCCTGCGCCTCAATGGAATAGCGATTCTAACAAACACGTTCCATGGCTAAATAACAGTAAGCAGACTTGGCATCGCCCCACTGCCTGGGAGACACCGGACCCCCGCAATACCATAATATGGGCTTGGACTACCACTGAAGGGTCTTTAAAGAAGAAGCCGTATTGGTACTACAATGATAGAAACAGTGAATACGATGATAGTTTTTACGGTTATTTGCATCGCAATCGAGCCAAAGTGGGGGGTACAACGCTCCATCCTAACCCTTTGCCGACTGCTTTACGGGTGTTTGGTACGACCAATGTATGGCGATTTTGGTCCTACGATCGGAAGTCGGGAGGTATTGACACGTTTTTGGCCCTTGAAACGGAAGAGCAGCCTCGGAGGAGAATTGGGATTCAGAGGAGTTCAAAAATCGAGAATAACACGTATTGTTACGTTTGTGGGCTAGACGAGGAAGGCATACCTCGCATGCCTTCCTGTTACGCGTTGTTCGATGGACCTTACCCAAGGTAGGCACACCGCACACACAATGACATGCTCTTTATTTTTAGGACCAACAAGCTTATTTTCAAGAAAAAATCATTTGTACTCTGATGATTGTTCCTTAACTACTGATGTTGATAAAACTTGGTAAAAATTTTACCTAGTCTATCTTCCTACTTATCCATACATTTCTCTGCAGTTCTGTTTATGAGAGGAACAAACTTAAGAGGAAGTGCATAGCCACAGATGATAGAAAAAAGAAAAGATCAATATCATCATCATCTGACGATGAGGACGCCGCCGCTCCTGTCGTTATCGACAGTGGTAGTGAGGAAGTTACAACCAAATCGAATAGATATTGGTACGGAAATATCTACAGAGGTGGCTGCTTCAAACGTTACACAGATATTGGTATTGAATACAATGAGCGGGGTTGCCGGACGATGAATCCCGTAAGAGGAAAAAGTTTCGCATCGAAAAGGTGATTTTTGATAGTAACTTGTACCTACTAAGTAGTAGGTATCCTACCTAAAGATAATTATTATTTATCCATAGCTAGTGGCTACTAAAGCCCGCTCCCAACTGCAGTGCGAACGCAAGCAGATGGCTCTGCTCAACTCTGCTGCATTTTTAAATTTTTCATCGGTCCGTATCTGTAACTTAACATGGCGGACGTTAGCCGCCATATTGTTTTTTGACTCCCAATGTAATCCCAATGTCCAAGCGTAGGTAACAAGGTAGGTAGCTAATAAATGACCTACACGATAGCTACAGGCTGTCTTGTAATGATTTGCTTAGGTAACATTAATCGGTTTACGATATTCTGTAATTTCTAGGTTCTCAAAACTGGAGAAACTGTTATTTGACAAGGATGAAGGCTGCGTGTCAAGTCCGTTTGCATCTCTCACTCCCTTCAGTCGGCCTATATATCTCTACGTGCGCTACCATGTGTGTGTTTGTAAAGGGCGGTATTGTAACCGGGCTCCTGTTGTACGCACTGATATAATACCGATATTGAGTTGTTTTTTTGTTTTAAGTACTTATTAAAATATCTTTCTAATGACAATAACTATATTGCGCTACCTCACACCATGTTGTACTACATTTATAACTTAATGGATACGGGCTTTATACTCATGATAAGTTTGTAACGAAAAATAAAACATCATTTAATAACTTGACACTGGCCAAGTTCATGCAAAGCCAAAACATTAAAAATAGATCTTGTTATTTTACCGTCAATGTCAATTGTGTGAATTGTCATTTGTCACTATTCATGTCAATGTCAAGGTACTGTCGTCGTGGTGTGGTGATTGATGGATGCGTGCGTGCACTGTGCAGGCCAGTGGCCAGGCAGACTGCAGAATACTCGAAAATACAGCAGATTTGAGAAAGAAAGATAGAAACATTAAATCTACATGACCGATACCATTATTTATTTACAATAATTACATTATTTCTTATTGCTTAGAGTTATAGGTAACTTTTATCAGAATTTTATAGTTACAGTGTTTGGAAGTTTCCCTATACAATTTTGTTGTAAATAAATACTAAAATCTCCGTCCAAGTGATCCAGCTCCAACTTTTAGTAAAATGACATGATCTAAGTGTATCGTTGTGTTTATGGAGTAAAGATGTCTACCACACCATCTAATGCTAAGAACCACTCCAAGAAGACGAAGGAAAGTGGTAGGGAGCGTGACAGATTGAAGGTGACAGCTTCAGAGTCTGGTGGATCCAGCCAGTGCGATACCCCACCGCTTACTGAAAGGGTAACTTGTTTTTTATTCGGCGTGTTATGTTTGTATCATTTACTGCACCTACTTTACATCGTCATTATCAGGCCATTGCATACCCATGACTGAGACATTATTAGACCCGTCTATTGGTAATGTGCACAAGCTTTGGGACCTACAGAGGTTGTAAGGCAGCTTTAGGGGTGAAGTTATATTCTAATATTGAGTAGGTACCTAGCATTATTTCCAATAAAACTAGAATTATTATGTAAGTTATGACATTTTAGCATAGGTATCATTGTTATCAGAAAAGTATTCTATATGCAGTTGTGTTAAGTTTTCATTAATTGTATCTTCATAAATTTTCAAAAAAATCTTCAAAATTGTTTTCATAAATGTATATTTCATTATATGTATAAATGTATTAGCTCACAGGATAATATTAATAAATAGTAAGTTTTATTATGTTATTCATCAATATTAGTAATTTCAGGATGCAGGTCCGTCACAAGGAAAATATGCCGGCATTGGTCCAGACTCAGTACAGTGTATGGCCGATCAAGTTGGTCATGAAATGAATGCGGAGGCGGCGGCTAATTTAGCCGAAGATGTTAGCTATAAACTACGCCAGATTATTAGTGTAAGTTATTGGTATTAATCTCAATATTATTGTACACTTTGTTGTTAGGCTTACATAGATAAGTAAACTAAATTTATGTTCTTAAGAATTTACAGCAGTCAAAGTTGCCCCAAAAAAGTTCATAATTTTACCCTTGATTAAATCACAGTTCACTTAAAATTGTTGTTTTCCACATTGAAACTGATATGCAGGTCTATTAATTTTATGAAACAATTTGTTACTATGAGTTTTCAAATGTATTTTTTAATTCTTAACTTTTTATTGTCATGTTGTCCTAGCTTTGACCGTTGAAGTGTCAAAGAATGATTAAGTTCACAATCCCAATGTTGTTTCAGACAATTGCATTACATAGCGAAATGATGAAGAAGTGCAGCATAGACAGCTGGGATGTAAATACTGCCTTCACCCTCGCTGACACAGGCCCAGTAGTGGGCGCCTCGGCCACCCACTATGCGATAGTCGGAGAAGAGAGGCTATGCTGTCCAGTTGTAAGTTAACTTATTTCATGTTTCAGCGGTCTCCATAGAGTAGGTTAATAATGGCTGTGAAGTGAAGTAGCGGGTTAGTACCCACACCGGCCAAAGGTTCACACAAATCACAGGAATTTGCTGTCTGGGTGTAGTATAGGGTGTAACTCGGCCTGTGAGCGGGCCACCTTGTTCCCGATTCCATAGATGCAAGAAATTCTTGTAAGAGTCTTACATATTATGTGTAACACAATATAATTATTTAATACAATATTGTATAGGTGAAATTTACAGCTGAACATCAATCTCCAGGCAACCTTACAGATCCAGTAGAGCACCCTAGCTTAAACAACGATAAACACATTACTTCTAAAATTAAGCATTAGTTTAAAAACCTTTACATTATAATTTTATTAAATATTATTATTACCAATCGAATAAAAACAGTTCTACTTTAATTTCAGGAAGAATTAATAAACGTCAGTGAATACGCACTAACCCCACAGACATATGTTTTCTCGTCCCATCCTACGATATTGGTGGAGTGGATCACAGATGAAAAAAGTCTACACAACAACACCAATATCAGTGTAAACCTGCATAATTACTACACCAAAGTAGCTAGAGGTATGTTCTTGGATTAATAATGACTATAAACTAAACCTAATCTAAGAAGTCGCCATCAATGGGTTACATTCCCGAAATACTAGTTGAATCACCTCTGAGATGTTAGTTCCGAATACATTTGTGTATATGGCTATGTTATCGAAAGTGAGAATTGCCCTTTTCATACATTTTAAGAGGTTCCATGTTTAACCAAAGAGTAAAACGTGACGCTATGACTAAGACTCCGCAGTGCGTCCGTCCGTCTGTCTGTCTGTCTGTCTGTCCATTTGTCACCAGGCCGTATCTAATGAACCGTGATAGTTAGACAGTTGAAATGTTTACAGATGAAAGTTTTATTTCTATTGCCGCTGTAACAACAAATACAAAAAATCTGAATAAAAAAAAATAATTATAAGGCTCCCATACAAAAAACGTGTTTTTTATATAATGGTTCGGAACCCTTCGTGCGCAACTCCGACTCGCACTTGGCTGGTTTCGGTTTCCTGCCAAAGCTCTAACCTTACATTTATTCAGTGTAAAATAAATAATTTTCTGTTCCATTTGAAGCAATATTAAACCAAAAGAAGAAACTCAAAGAAATAGCAGTCGCGGACTTGATGACAAACACACGGATAGGTCCGATATTTCCCAACCTGTTCAACTTGGCCGTCCTGGTCCTTAACGAAGACAATCTCAACGCTCTCAATGTGTCCGCCAAGAAACCTCTGCAGTCGCACGTCTTGGACATGGTCGATGCTCTGTGTGCGAATCCGTGCAGCTTGGACACCAATATCCAACAACAGGTATTAGTGGTGTTCCGTAAAAACGGGGTAAATAGGAGTCAAAGGGTAAATAGGTACACAATTTGTGAGGCTTTGGCTTCTACCAACTGCCTTTATTAACTGCCATCCCTTCCTGATGGGGTTTGCTTGCTATAAAAAGTGGTAATTGGGCCCAAAACGGGAGCCGTAAGGCGGAAATGTCCCAAAGGCTTTCTTTTGTTGGTATTTACCCCCTTGAGCTTTATTTACCCTGATTGATGATTTATTTAATTTAACCTCCTCAATTTCGCATTACCTCTGTAATTATAGTGTTACACAAATAATGAAGACCCAAGCAACGTCAACTTACGATGATGCACTTGACATATTGTAAAGTTTAGTCTCTTTCTTTCAGTTCCAAAGATTATTCCCCGTGATGGTGTCTAACATACTGGGAAATGGATCTCTTGCGGAGAAAATGGTTGCCATATTGACGAAAATCACACGCACCTGGCCCTCATTCATTACTATAGGTAATTATCTATTATCTTAACATATCATTACTATCAAGACCAGATGTAATAAATAAACAAACTGCTAATGTTGTGTCTTCATCAAGGCTCTTTGTGCTCAGTTTTCATATGAAGTCAAAGTCAAAGCATTTATTGTAAATAGGCAATTAAATCGCACTTTTACAAGTATAACAGCTAATTCTCGTTAACAAAAATAATCATAAAAACAAAGTATGATAAATTAAATTAAACAGTAATTGATTATGGTTTGGTTTTGAAAAAAGGATGTTTCCCTTTCAAGCACTGTACCAAGATTCTGGACAGGAAAAGGAAACTCCATTGACTCTACCAGTGCTTCGGAATACGACCGTTAGAGAAGACAGCACCAAGAAACTCTACGGGGATGTCATTTTTTAACTTATTCTTTTTCATATTCATATAAAATATCATATAAATGTTACGGTCACAGTTCACTACTGTATAGCCCCTTGTGTAAAAGCTTATATATATTCTACCATACAAATAAACTGCAACTTTACATGACTGTCACGGTCTTAGCCGTCTTACCACAAACGATTAGACCAGAGTTAAACCGAAGTTTAAAAATTTATTTCCACAAAATCGACGTGGTTCGCGTTTTCTTAGTAATTCTTGGCATTTCTAATTAGGTATTTTACTTGTGAAATTGTTATTGAGTTAGTAGAAGCGAGGGTTAGACGTCGATTTGTGGAGAAAATATTTAGACTCAACTGTTTAACTCTGTGAACTAGCCAAAAACGAGTGTAATTCGCGCACAAAAAAAAAATCTAAATATATAAGCTAAATATATAATCTCTAAAAAGCTAAGCTAAAAATACCTCGACGTTGCGGCCAAGTTACATCGACCGTGATCACGAGAAGACTGTCAGTCCCGTTTTTAGCTAGTTATTATGTTTTCTGTTCGCGAAAGTTTAAGAACTTCTGTTCAACTCTGGTTTTAATATTTTGCGGTAAAACCGTAAATGTTTATAGTTGGGCTAATCCGAGGCCGAGCCTCTTTCACTCATCCACAGTTGTTTTGCAGGGAAGGGCATTCTGTTCGACTATTTAGCGCAAGGCACGAAGGACCGCCTCACGTCGCCTATGATCAAGTGCGTGATGGCGCTCGGCCGCCGGGCGCTGGTGGAGTGCCTGGAGGGGTACCTGGAGCACCTGGACTGCTGCGTGCACGGCCCGCGCCGGGGCCATCTGCAGCCAGACCTCAGGGAAACCATGCTGGTGAGTACGGCACAAGGACTGCCCACAGGGAAACCATGCTGGTGAGTATGGCACAAGGGCTGACCTCAGGGAAACCATGCTGGTGAGTATGGCACAAGGGCTGACCTCAGGGAAACCATGCTGGTGAGTACGGCACAAGGACTGCCCACAGGGAAACCATGCTGGTGAGTATGGCACAAGGGCTGACCTCAGGGAAACCATGCTGGTGAGTATGGCACAAGGGCTGACCTCAGGGAAACCATGCTGGTGAGTACGGCACAAGGACTGCCCACAGGGAAACCATGCTGGTGAGTATGGCACAAGGGCTGACCTCAGGGAAACTGTAGCGACACATTATTGCGTTTGCATTGCATTCTGCTGACGCGAGTTAATGCAATGCAAGGTGCAGGTGGGGCGCATCAGTCGTCACCCCCCGGGCACGATAGGTAGACGTAGTTTCTGTGTAATTACAATAATATACCGCTTGACCTACTTAAATAGTATTTTCTTTTCTAAACGCCATGTTAGGAAAGAACGGACGGGAGATAACTTTACACCGAATCTCCCATTCTATTTAGGTAGATTGCACACTCACATTTAAAGCGGTAAACTGGTGACCCCGCGAACTTTGCAAGATTTTATGGTGACGACTCACTTTATATTATCTATCGTGCCCCGGAACCTCGCCGAACACAGTGTCATTCAGTGTTCGGTGGACATTTCTAAATTGTTGTGCTATTGATTGTGATGGACTAGTGGATTGTTGCTGTGATTGTGGACATGGTGTTTAATTATGTTGCCTGCAACGCTGCCTGGATAGGGCCCCGCGCCCGGGCGGACATCTAGCCCGGCGCCCGCCCCCGCTACCCAGGCGAAAGAAGAGATAATATGCAGAGATGGTCGCCATAGCAGTCACATCTTGAGTTCTGGAGTTTTGGACTGATCACCCGAGGCTCTGGTTTCTACAGACAGAGGCTGTCCTGGCGCCGCAATACTATCCGATGATGCCTACATTTTACCTCATCATCACCAACACATAATGTCCGATGCCAGCATGAGACATGTCGACGGTGCGAAGCAGAACGATAAAACGATGATGCGGCCAATGAAGCGTACTTGAAATGTAAGCTGAGTCTTCAGAATGCCGCGAGTTCGACTTATCCCGTGCCAGACTAGTACCCTAGCTCTTATACAGTCAATCACGAACTGTTAGCCATTTTGTTAGTAATCATGGATTTTTTTATTTTAGAAGTTAAGAATTGCAACCATCCAGTGTGCCGATTTTTACGTGCCACGCTGGTGATGCGACCCAAGTAGTTACGTTAACATTGTAAGGTATCTGCACTAGTATTATGCGACACATATTTAATTGAGAAGTGTCGACTGACAATACTAGACCTTATTTACCTTTTGCTTTTCGCAATTAGCTCTCAAGGCGATTTGGATACTATGTCATGGGTGGATAAGTTACCAACTGTATTATTGGAACTCGGAACCACGTTACGTAGTGAACCAATCTTAGCGCCGCTGAATTAACGTACGGATGCACCTTGAGATTGCCGGGCGAATTACAGTTAGCGTACCTACTGATCGACTGGAATTGGCATACCAGCTTAATAATGAGCATACGGATTCTTCCGCGGACGCTCATCGTAAGCAGGATTTTGCAACGTCCATGTACGCTCCGGTCGCATCTAGCGTTTCTAACTCTACGGGTATGGTGTGTATAAACAAACCCGGTATTCTTGCCTAGATACGTAAAATATACTTACCTACCAGTTACATTATTGATAACATTTTTATTCTTTTACAAGTATTTTTGTACAAAACTGTTGTTATTTTATTTTGTTACGAAATAATATATGTAAGTATAAAATGTATGAGGCATAAGTATTAGTAGGCAGATAGTGATTTTGTTTTTATTTCGCAAGTATTTGTTACATTGTATTGACAGAAATCAATAATATGCTGAATATGCTTTGCATAGTGTGTTGTAATTTCTTTTCTGTTCAATGTTGAATGTGTTAGTTTGTATTTTGTTATGCTTGCGAAACTGTAGCTAGGCTAAGATAGTTTACCTGAAGGCATAGGGATTTCTATTGTACTTCGATGTAAACCAGTATACCAATTTTGTTTTAAACCTACTTTGTAATTAAACCATGTGTATGTATATTTTTTATTTGGCTTCGATGTAATTCTGTATATTTTTATAGGTGGTATTTTAATCAGAAACGTGCCCTAGATTGTTATTTAATTTAAAATCAATTTTATTGTAGGTATTAATTGTTATTGTGACACCTTAGTGCATATGCCTAGGTAGGTAGTCGAGCGCACCTGACAACACGGCTGACAATCGTATCGAATTACTTCGGCATCAGCTATTTAGCCGTCGCGCGATGACGATAGCGCCCTGTGCAGAGCGATACGATTTTTACCTAGGCATGGCGAATGTTTGTATTGTCGTCTTGTTTTTTGTTGTTGTTTTATTATATACCTTATTTTTTCAAAAAGGGGGTGGTTGATGTAGCGATACATTATTGCGTTTGCATTGCATTCTGCTGACGCGAGTTAATGCAATGCAAGGTGCAGGTGGGGCGCATCAGTCGTCACCCCCCGGGCACGATAGGTAGACGTAGTTTCTGTAATTGATTTATAATATACCGCTTGACCTACTTAAATAGTATTTTCTTTTCTAAACGCCATGTTAGGAAAGAACGGACGGGAGATAACTTTACACCGAATCTCCCATTCTATTTAGGTAGGTATATACACGCACATTTGAAGCGGTAAAAAACCATGCTGGTGAGTATGGCACAAGGGCTGACCTCAGGGAAACCATGCTGGTGAGTACGGCACAAGGACTGCCCACAGGGAAACCATGCTGGTGAGTATGGCACAAGGACTGCCCTCAGGGAAACCATGCTGGTGAGTATGGCACAAGGGCTGACCTCAGGGAAACCATGCTGAGTACGGCACAAGGGTCCCTGAAGTCACTCAGGGAGTGCAGTTGAAGGAGACTGTTTTATTAGGAGCTACAGTAGTCATTACGAATATTATCATTTTACCTTACGAATATTATCATTTTTCCAAACACATTTTTCACTATGTTTTACTATTTGATTTAAACACATCATTAGTTAATTTGTTTGTTACAGGATGTCTCGACTTACCTACTCAGATCTGAGCCCACCACCTACCTGGAAGACTACGTGATTACGGATTATACTCTCTACGAAATGCTTGGCGACTGTATAATGCCGAGGCGGACGATATTTCCCAAAAATGGTAAATACTTTGATCAACTTTACTAATCAGTTAGGGTGTTTGTGTTTAACAACTTTTAATAACATCTCTAGATGTTTTGGTCCTAAATAGGAGGCAGTTTCTTTATAGAAAAGAATTAGTTTTTTTAGCAAATATCTTAGCTACCATTTCTAAATACATACATGCATTAAATTAATCTTAATATTGTATGGTGCATTTACAGGTAGAACTACTCCGAACGAGGAGAGCGCGGAGCAGCCAACCGACGAAGACGTCACCTTCAACAGCCGACCGCTCAGCAAACCTAAACTGAGGCACATATCCACCCTCCTGCCGCTCCACAACGGCTACAGAGAAACTGTGTTCGAACCGACCAAGTTCCACCGCGACAAGTGCATACGGATCAAGATCAGGAACTGCAGGACGCTCCACGTGCGGAGCCGGGCCTTGCAGAGCCCCGCGGGGTACTCCAGCCACTCCAGCCCCGGCACCGGCGCCTGCGACCGCGGCGTGCTGGTGGCGGGCGGGCTGCTGCACCGGTTCAAGTACCGCACGCGCCGGGGCAGCGCGCCCGCGCCCTACTACGCGGCGCTCATGTTATGAGCCGCAGCCAAAGGGGCTCGGCCCACTTGAGACACGGGCCACTTGAGACTCGGACTACTTGAGACACGGGCCACTTGAGACACGGGCCACTTGAGACTCGGACTACTTGAGACACGGGCCACTTGAGACTCGGACTACTTGAGACACGGGCCACTTGAGACACGGGCCACTTGAGACTCGGACTACTTGAGACACGGGCCACTTGAGACTCGGACTACTTGAGACACGGGCCACTTGAGACACGGGCCACTTGAGACACGGACTACTTGAGACACGGGCCATTTGAGACTCGGACCACTTGAGACTCGGACCACTTGAGACTCGGACCACTTGAGACACAGGCCACTTAAAACTCGGGCCACTATATAGTCCTACCGCGATAAAGACGCGCGCTTCGGTTGGTTTCATGTTATGAGCTACAGGCCACGGTCGACAGGACTCGGGCCGCTTCAGACACAGGCCACTCTAGTCCTAGAGCGATAGTGCGCTTGTTTGAGCGGCTTTCTTGAATCAAGTGCTGAAGTAACGCGTGTCAAAGCACCTGTCACGATATTATCTGTTGGCTAGCTGAGCTAGAGCAACTCCAGCCCAAAAATGGTAGAGAATCAAGCCATTCCAGTTCCGGGGCGTGATTTAACGCCACCCAGACTAGTATAACTTTGTAATGCGGAGTGCGGAGTACAAGTGGAACGAGAATTCGAGATAATCCAGTCGCAGAACGTTCCCGTTCGACATTACAATGACAGTTATGTGCGAAGTAGAGTGAACTAATATTGGCGAAGATTCGAGCCAATACAGCTGAGAAAGCCAAAATACACAGTATGCTAACTGGCTTCTCAATGATATAGTGAATTTCTCTTATGATATTAGATAAAGTGACACTACATTATTGGAGTTTTAATTGTTCTGATAGGTGAAGAATAGTATAAAGGCGATCGCGGCTCGGAAGTGTTTGTGCAATATACAGGAGATAAGCGATTAAAGCTGATATATTTTTCATACTAATTTGTTTTTTTTGTACTCACTAATCGTAGTACCTTCCTCATTGTCTATACTTACACCGCGCGGGCAACGCAGCGGGGAGTAGATAGTTCACGGAGTAATACAAAAATTGTAGTGGGTTTTAATAAAACTAACTAATTAGTACTTGCTTCACTATATTTTATTTTCACAAAAGGCAATAATTGTTATAAATTAACAATAATTGTGATAATTGGCACGGACAACGAATTTGGCAACGGATTATACAATGTCATTGTACTTGTGGGAATTATTGTTAAAATGAAACTATACATGTGGCTATAAAATAATTTATTTAAGTATGGGATATTAGAAGGATAGGTAGGTATATATTTTAAACCTAAGTAGGTAAAGTATATGAAAATAATAATTATATAAATAGTAGGTAGGTAAATTTGTTATTATAACTAGGTATCATAATGTATGATGTTATAATAAAGCTAGCTACATAAGTCTTCACAGCAAGCTGATTTTGCATGAGCTGATAATATTACAAATTATATTACAAAAGTTTTCACTTTTTTTCTTATGTACCTACCTATCTACTTGTGACATATAAACAGTCTTTTATAAAAACAATAATAGGGTTGAAACGTTTGTCACTATTTATTTTAGCTCCCGACAACGACGGTCATTTAAAACCGCTTAATAATTTTCTGTTTTTTTTGGGTCAAATGTGCGACGTCCCTTCTTTATAGATAGGATTCTTTGTGCATCCGTAATTGTATCTCCCAAACGGATATACCGATTCTGATTAAGTTAATTTAAGTTTGGAAGGTGACATTTAACATTTTAGTGCCAACTTATTCTCATATAAGCCATCTGTTAAATTTTAATAAGTAGGTACCTATACAAAGTATTACGCTAACGTCATGCATGCATTTGAGACGTTCTTTTTGTATGATAAAGTTGGGAGTATACAAAATCGTGAGCCTTAGGTGGTCAGGGGATGACAATGATATTAAGAGAATATGCTATTAAATCACACTTTAACATTTGCCCCAAGCAACACCTGACTTTGATACTGATCGAGTTTCACATTATCGAACGTGTCGTTCTTGAAATACAATTCGATTTCCTGCAGCGTCCTCCCTTTAGTTTCTGGCAGTTTGAACCACAAGTATAATAGGCAAAACATCGAAAGCACCGCATTCATGAACATTACCCCATGGTACCCCAAAGCCTCGAACATACTCAACGCTGTCTGAAGGGACAAAAATAACAAACTACTGCCGACGGTACCAAATCCAAACAAACAATACATCTTGAGCTCCAAGGGAAATATTTCAGCGAACAGAGATTCAATGACGGGGAAAAGACCAGCGTATGCTATCACATAATACAAGGCTAACAGACAACAGCTGAGCCAAATGAACTTCGCGTCTCCAGCGGGTTTGAAGTAAAGGCACGCACTCAATGCGTACATGATGGCAATCGCGAGAATCCCCGAGCTAAACAGTATCGCCCTGACTTTAAATCTACTGTTAACAACGCAAGATAACGCACAACCAAAGAGTAGAAAACCGTCAACCAACATGGTGAAGACAAACAAGTCGGATTTGCCGGTTATATTTTGAAGAATGGTTATGGTGAACGTGGAAAATAATATCTTCCCGCCAGCGACCCTGTACACGTGCAGCACACAAACGAGCTTCGCTATTTTCCAGAAGTACTTTTGTCTCATCGCTCTCCACAATTTCTTTACAACCGCTTTTTTCTCTAGGCAGATTTTGCTTTGCTTACATCTCTCGACTTCGATGAGGAGATTCAACTCTTTCTCCGCCATGCTGCTGCATCCGTGCAATGCTCTGAACGCCCTCTCACACTCCTGGAACCGTCCTTTAGACGCGAGCCACGTGGGGCTCTCGATCCAGAAACACGGCACTAGAGCAGAAAGAAGCGTGGGGACTACCCCAATGAGAGCTACTTTTCGCCAATGCAGCACTGTGCTCAGAACATGAGCCATTGTCATTCCTATAGCGGGTCCGCCTGATACGATAAAGCTGAGGCAAACGCCTCTAACTTTCGGCGAAGTATATTCGGCTATGGAAATTAGGCCCAAAGACAGAACCCCTCCAAAGCACACGCCGAGCATGACCGTGGATGCCATCCAAACTGCGAAGTGATCGTCGAAGTAGAGTACCAGCCAGTGGATGATGACTGGCGCCGTCAAGAAGGTTAAAGCACGCCTTCTGCCGAATCTCTCCGTGACGAGAGCTGCCAGTGCGAAGCCGCACAAACACGTGCCGTGCAATGATGAGGCTGAAACCGAAATGTTTGTAGTAATAGTAATTACTGGCCTATGCATTTTTACAATGCATGCATTTTATTATGCATTTTTAAAGGTATAAAATCTTCAAACCTACCTAGCCATGATATTTGGGTTTCTGTGAACTTGATATCGCTGTCTTTTGACTGGAGTCCTGCCACCATTCCGGACATGATGCCGAGGATGTACCCCTCAGACATGCTGATGAATATCATTCCGGTAAACAAGAGGATCTGGAACCGGAAATCAAAAGCATTAAGGTAAATAATGAAAATCTTGAGATCTTTGTCGCTGACGTAACGAGCTAGCATACGTAGGGAGGTACGAGTGAGTGCCATATCCTGCGAAGTTAACAAAATATAGGTAGGTTTGTTGGTATGTACGAGCTATGAAAAATATAAGTATACCTACCTACTCACCGTAATATTGTCTAATGTTTGCAATCATATTATAAATTATGATTCTCACAAATGTCATGATGAATAAATAATTTCACATTGCGCGCGACATTGGCCATTATTTAAAAAACTTAAATTAAAACAAAAGCCAAGCTAAATATGATGCTCTTTATACGAATTAGGTAGGTTTTATACCGATAAACAGTCACTTTTCACGGAATGTAGTCAAAAATACTTACATAATAATATTATAATTAGCTCCATTTGGAAAAATACTTTTGGCCAGCCTGTACACTGTACAGTGTACAGTCAAAAATAGTTTTGACAGATTTCTGCATAATATAAGCACAGAATACCTATTTAATACCCAAGGTTAATAAGTTAATTTTTTTGCTACTGTAGTAAATGTAGTACCGACCTACTGCTATAGTTTTGACTTCTGACTAAGTATACACCATTTTACATACAAATTTTGCATTGTACTTTGTTGCCTAAAACGTAGGCAGTATACCTCTAAGACAAATATTTAGTATTGACGCATTTAATGTTTAGCTTAGCATCATTTCGATTGAGCACATTTTGTTAATGTAGAGAGAAAATTTTCAACTTGTCACTAGAACGCGATGAATTCGGTTCCATGTTTGCATTATAGGTACCTACTATTTAGTTCCCTAGGAAAAATCATCAAAATAAATATAATTATATTTACCCGTTGAACAGTTTTAACGTCCATAATTTTTATTTTATTAAAACAATTCAATTTATCTTTCAATTTCGACACTAAAATGCGCACTCCAAATCACACTCAGGTTTTAAAATTATGGCAGATTTATATCTAACGCAACCGTCTTTATACCCAAATATAACACTAATTTTAATTCGGTTGTAAACATACTTACCGACGCAACATAGTCATAATAAGTACATACCTACCTTTATATTCTTTAAAAGTAAAACTAACTAAGTACCTACCTATATAGGTATCACCAATAAAAAATATAACACTCCTTCAACCTCACGCGTAGAAATAAAAATAAGCTGCAAGCATTTTGTTTATCGATTTTTAATCAATATCAATAATTTGATCCCAAATCCATCAACCATAATATGAATTATTTAACACAATAATTATTGTGTTAAATATTAAATCGTTATGGATGGATGGGTGGAAGAACATAATATTGTTTTATTGAGTTGAAATTCTGAATCCCTGTCAAGTTCCGATGACAATATAATATTTTATGGTGACAGGAGCTGATCTGATGATAGAGCCAGACGGTGGACAACGGAACTTGTAGGAAAGAAAATAATACGGATCTACGCCGATCCTTGAGGACGTCTACAGCGACAAGGACGAGGCGGGTTGGTCAGCTGCAGACGGGAAACTGTGTACTTATTATCTGAACTACCTTAAGTATTTATAAATTTGCCGATTCAATACAAATAACATCGAGTAAAAATATGTCTAACTAGGTAATGTTGAACATATACAACTCATACTACCTGTGCTACAATAGGTAACTAGCTTTAAAAATAACAATTAATTTCGGGCGTTAATGAGCAGGCGAAACGTTCCCACAGTAAGTAGGTAGGTACATAAATTAGAGTAATTATAATCTACCTATACTTATACTCGTATATTATAATCATACCTACATTATATTATAACCCACTTAATAAATGCAGAATTGTCGAGTTAGCGGTCGAATACTACCTATAAAGTATGTAGGTACTTAGGACCTCTAAGTATAATTATAAGAACAGATACCTAATAAAATCCTGCTAAACTTGGGTTTCCTTTTGTACCTATTTTATTCTGTAATCCGACACTTTTGGTATCAAAATCCGATGGTGACGACTGAAGCACGATTGCCTAGAAAATACGATAGGTAGATACGTTATAAAAGACACCAAAAGAGTCGCAGGTAACCGTTGGATGCAAGTGGCAAATAAAGTTGTTGTTCGGTGTGGCGGTCTAAGGGAGAGGCCTATGTTCAGCAGTGGACGTCTTCAGGCTGATGATGATGATGAGATACGTTTATGAATAGCTAAAGTGGGTAGCGATTTAGTGATAGTGTATTCTCATAGTGATAGTTCATCTGCTTAGTGGTAGTGATGCTTTTAGTAAACAGTATCTAACCCCCAGTTTCTGGAAAGTTTGTTGGTTTTGACAGTTGATTAAAACTATCGTTGTCTCTATCTGACACTCAACAAATGACAAGGATGGCAATAGAATTAATCTGTAGTCAAAGTTTACTGACATTTCAGAAACCGACCGACAGTAAGTATTCTCTACCTTCATCATCGTCACAAATAAAGCCACACCTTTTATTTCTTTGTCAAGGAGCCGCAGCCGTACGTAGGTATTCCATAACTTTTGCCATCTGCCGTCAACGGAAACCGCAATAATTATTCTCTACAGTAACAATTCATGCTTGTGCGACAAGGTGACAAGTTACATATTTATGAGTGACAAAAAGTGACGCGTTAACAAAATGTGATTCACGAACTTTTGGGACATAGGTAGGACTTGTAGGCTGAGGAGGTGGGGTGTGTCAAAACGCGAAATGATCCATGAAATTTAAGACAAGAAACCTTTGAAATTCCTTGAGGTCTCTATTAAACGTGCTTTGCATAGATAAATGCATCTAATTCAAGAGTCAAAGTGAAAAACGGTACATTTCAACAATAAAAGACTGTTATTCAAATGCCTTAATGACGACTTTTCAGGATATTTAGCTTATTATAACTTCAACAAAGCGGCGGGCGTTTCGCCGGCGCGTGCAAAAATCTTGCGTGGTTGTATTCGAATTAACTTATCTGGAAAACTTTTCCACACTAAAATCTTGATGTTTTCTTTTTTCCAATCTCCATCTCATCGCTGGCACTGTGACCACAAATGATTACCAGCGGTGGGCCAGTGGGCCGTGGGCGGCGCTGTCACACATTGAGCCGCCGACATTGACAAACGACTCCATTGTCGGCTAATGTCATTGGGACTTTGCATGCACGTAACCTCCTGTCATATTTGCAGACGAGTCAATTCGATAAATTAGGTAGGTATATAATAAAGTATCTAGCATCTTAATAACACAATACCTCGTTACAGAGTTAACTAATAGGTAGATAGGATTACTACTTGTAGTACTTAAAAAGGATATCGCAGATATCTAACAGTTTGTTGTTGTAATATTAGGAATAAGTAAAACAAATTGAGTACCTAGGTATAAGCAAGCATGAAACATTGAAGATAGTGTAGGGACCTATACACTTAGGCACGACGCGTGTGATCAGGTAAAATGCAAACAAGAACGCCATGAAATGTTAGATAAGTTGCGATTTGCTGATGCTGACCTAAATAATATTTATGGTTATTACATATTATATACCTATGCTCCGACAATCGCTAGACGCTGCGCCGCAAGTCGATGCGATCGATGCACGCGCGCGCATGCGTCATCCCGGCACCGCAAACCAACGCGAACGGTTCCCGCAGACGAAGCCAATGCTATGCACGATACTGCCAAGAAGGGATACAAATTTCGGCATACTAACAAAGTAGCTTTTGCTAAGACTTAATAACCCTATAGAGGTCATTTTTTTACCTTTGTGACGTGTTCACGAGACTCATTCATCAATTAATAATAATTCAGATCGGAATGTAGAATGGAACGTAAAATGAATAAAAAATTTGTGTTTATAATGCAAATTAACTAACAAGAGATCACCTACCTACTATTACTTGAAACTGGCACAATGTGCGAAAAGCACCATGGCCAAAAAAGAAAAGAAAAAAAAATTAAAAAAAAAAAGAGATCACAAAGAAGGGCTAAATCAATTCGCTTCCATGCAACTTCATCATTGGTTTTATAAAGTAGGCAAGCATACCTTTGTAAAACTAGGTAGAACATATTTTTAACAAATGCACATTTTGAGTTTGCCTTTCTCTCCTTGGTCCCCTTCAGTCGGATCCCATCGCCATCGATCGCTAGTCGACCGAAGACGATATTTTGCGGTCAGGCCGCCATCGCCGGGGTAAAAATAGAGGAGCACCGTGCGAACGTTCAACTCTGGCAGGATCGATTCAATATCATGCGATATTGTGAGCAAAGATAAGTTTTCGTTATGCTGAACTTCTCTTGACAGTACCCTACATCTGTACTTTTAGACATTGATTCGACAGTCGAAACAATGGTGGCAAATGATTCTTGGATCAGTCATCTCCGTCATAACACAGAATATACATAATAGTATGTATTACCCAACTGATATGGCTTACCGATGTACCTGCGCAGAAGATGAATTTTCAAAGCGCGGGAAATGCTATTGACCGCTATTGGTCGGCAGCCGCCGCCATCTTAGCGAGCTTAGAGTGAGATGGAACTAACAGCTGCAGTGTATTATGAACCTTATAATAGTGATCTTAGGTTGATTGTAAGTTTTAAGCATTCTTTCGTTAATCTTCGGACCATACTTTCTTTTCTGCGCGAACGAAGATTCACGACGCGCCTTATAAGTTGGGTACTAGTACGTACTAGTAGGTACGTACGTACTACGTACTAGTAGTACTACTAGTACGTAGTACGTACCTACTACAGGGCTATACTTATCTACTAGCATTTTTATCATTATCATAGACTATTTTGTAGACCATGTGAATGATATGAATTCGGTTTTCAGGCGACATAATAAATATATTTTACCTATGTTGTAATGTTGTGGAATCCAGAACTGAATCATGCAGTGCAGTAGGTCGATCGTGTACCTTAGGTGTAGGGTAAATTATTATTATGATGTGCCATTATTATTGTTTTTCCCCCCAAAAGGGAACTCTGAGCTATCTACATAAAACACGAAGGCTAGTCCAGTTACTTTACGAGTTCTGATAATTTCTCATGGGTCTTACGTATTCTGATCCTTTGCTGATTTTACGATCTCCGGGTTCAAAATTGATATGAAATAAATCACAGTCATACCCAAGTCTTATGTAAGTAGGGTTGTCATGAACATTACGTTTTGCCATAGATAACTACGGATATAGGTATTTATATTCTTTATAGTTCTTCTAGTGTAGTTATATTGATAGTTCTTTATTTAATTAGAGACTAACAGGCAGACCGCCTCAGTGAGTCAGAAGACGTCATAAAGTGGCTAGAGGTTGATTGGACAGCTTATGTAGGGTTAGAATGAGTTGCGAGCATATTATGAGAAGGCACTGCAACCAGCACTGACTGACGGTTTAGGCTTAGATAGATAGAAAACTATCAGATATCAGTTACAGATATAGAAATCCGTATCTACAACCCTAATCTATAGAAAAACATGGGTACACCCTAATAACCATAGAGAATCCACTCACGTTCCCGCTATAAAACATAATGTCCGTAAGGATTGAGGAGCCACTTTTGAAAAATTAACAATTTCTAAATGGAATATCACGCAGTTTAAATGTAGGTGTGTCAATAAAATTTGTACCCTAAAGCAGATTTTAGTAGATTTTATGCATAAAAAGTTCTGTTACTGTAAAGGTGGCACCTCAATTCAGCAAATCAGGATTGAGGTGCCATTTTTCAAGTGAATAGAACTGGTTAAGTTATGGATGAATATTTCTGAAAACGCAATATCTTTACGGACGTGCTGTATGTTGGTTGCCACCAAACTCTGGGGCTTGAACGGCTTCAATTTAAAAAGATATATAACATTCAAAGTGGCGCCAAAATCTATAAAAAATCGATTTTAATTTTTTTATTTTTCATTGATATAACTAGTCAATTTACAAAATAAACTTAATGGAAAAAATGTAGATAGTTGGCTGAAATTGTAGCCAGAGAATGAAGTAATAAAACCAAGTGGTTTTTTTGCTGCGACTAATTTTATGTGGCTCCTCAATCCTTACGGTCTGGAAATAATATTTCGCTATAACTACGTGACAACAAAACGAAATCGAACGATGAATATCCCAAAAAAATGTAGATATGCGTACCTTAATATTCATATATAATTTAATCACGCTACGTATCCTATATTGGACAAAACACACAATTTTTTACTTTCTCATACAAATTTTCTTAAGCGGTGACCATAATTTAAGTATGTAACCAGGGATATGGAATCCAAGAACTACTTACGCTTTTTTGTGTTGGACCCGCACTGTTAGTGCAGTCAGCCAGTGTAAACAGCTCGTTTCATAATATAATATCTGGATGACCGAGCTTTGCTCGGTATCTAATTTTTTTTTTTTATAAATTGTGTTTTTAGGAAATTCTATTTATGTACGAATTACTAATAAAATGATGAAATATGAATAATATTTTTCAATCTTACCGATAGAATAATAAAAAAATATGAACTGGTTATTTAAAGAAAAAATCATAAAAAAAAACACGGAAAAAAACAAATGATTCCTAGCTAGATCGATTTATCGTCCCCGAAACCCCCTATATACTGAATTTCATGAAAATCGTTGGAGCCGATTCCGAGATTCCAATTATATATAATATATATCCATACTAATATTATAAATCTGAAAGTAACTCTGTTTATCTGTTTATCTGTATATCTGTTTGTCTGTTTGTTTGTTTGTTACCTTTTCACGGCTAAACGGCTGAACCGATTTCGATGAAATTTGGTATAGGGGTAGATTGGACCTATGAGACGGACATAGGCTATCTTTTGTCTCAAAAAATAATCTTTAAGGGGATGAAATAGGGGTTGAAAGTTTGTATGGGGAATCCATAATTCCTCAAGTTAGGGATCTGAAAATTCTTATTTAGGCTTTTGGTAAGAAATAAATAAATACGGGTTTCAGCTTTTTTGCAAAATCATCCCTAAAGGGGGAAAAGCAAGGGGGTTGAAATTATGAGGTATTCTTTAGATGCACCCCCTACGGACCACAATAAACGGCTAAACGGATCGTAATTTAAATTGGAAAGTAATTAAGGGGGGAGAGTGCGATGGGAGGAGGGGGAGAAAGGGGTAAAGTGGGGGAAAGGGGGAGTAGATGGTAGAGTGAGGGGAGAAGAGGGTAGAGTGGGGAGAAAGAGAGGGGAGAGCGGGAAGAAAGAGGGGAGAGTGGGGGGAGAAAGCGGACAGAGTGGGGGGAAAAAGAGGGGAGAGTGGAGGGGGGGAAGGAGGGAGAGTGGGGTGAGAAAAAGGTTAGAGTGGGGGGAGAAAGAGGGGAGAGTGGGGGGAGAAAGCGGACAGAGTGGGGGGAAAAAGAGGGGAGAGTGGAGGGGGGGAAGGAGGGAGAGTGGGGTGAGAAAAAGGTTAGAGTGGGGGGAGAAAGAGGGGAGAGTGGGGGGAGAAAGCGGACAGAGTGGGGGGAAAAATAGGGGAGAGTGGGGGGAGAAAGAAGGGAGAGTGGGGTGAGAAAAAGGTTAGAGGGGGGAGAAAGAGGGGAGAGTGGGGTGAGAAAGAGGGGAGAGTGGGGTGAGAAAGAGAGTAGAGTGGAGAGAAAGAGAGGGGAGAGTGGGGGATAAAGAGGGGTGAGTGGGGTGAGAAAGAGGGGAGAGTGGGGGATAAAGAGGGGTGAGTGGGGTGAGAAAGAGGGGAGAGTGGGGGGAGAAGAGGGGAGAGTAGGGTGAGAAAAAGGGTAGAGTGGGGATATAGAGAGGGGAGAGTGGGGTATGAGGGTAGAGGGGAGAATGAGGATAGAACGGGGGAGAAATAGGGGAGAGTGGGGAGATAGAGAGGGGAGAGTGGGGTATGAGGGTAGAGGGGAGAATGAGGATAGAACGGGGGAGAAATAGGAGAGAGTGGGGTGAGAAAAAGGGTAGAGTGGGGAGATAGAGAGGGGAGAGCGGGGAGAATGAGAGTATAGTGGGGGGAGAAAGAGGGGAGAGTGGGGGGAGAACGCGGGAAGAGTGGGGGGAGAAAGAGGGGAGAGTGGGGGGAGAAAGAGGGAAGAGTGGGGGGGGGAGAGGGGAGAGTGGTGGGAGAAAGAGGGGAGAGTGGGTTGAGAAAGAGGGGAGAGTGGGGTGAGAAAGAGTGTAGAGTGAATAGAAAGTGATGATACAGTGGGGGGAGAAAGAGGGAAGAGTGGGGGGAGAAAAGGGGAGAGAGGGGGAGGAAGAGGGGATAGTGGGGGGAGAGTGGGGGGAGAAAGAGGGGAGAGTGGGGGAGAAAGAGGGTAGAGTGGGGGGAAATAGGTGAGAGAGATTGAGTGCGAAATATATAGAAATAGAGGGAGAGGGTGAGGGAAATAAATATAATGGATGAGATGGACAGGGAGAGGGAACGCAAGAGATTGAGAGTGGAGAGGGATATTAATGATAGAAAGATAGGGAAAGATATAGAGATATAGGGAGAGGGAAAGAGATGGAGGTAGAGGAAGAGAGATAGAAAGAGCGAAAGAGGGAGAAAGATAGAAAAAGAGCTAGAGAGGGAGAAAGATAGAGGAAAAGGGAGTGAGAAAGAGACAGATATATTCTTACCTATAACTGTTCCCCGCGACATCAATTGATTTTCTAAACAGTTTACATTTTATATAAAAATGCGAATGAAGTTGCGGGTATCAGCTAGTAATATAATAAAAATGTTACGGATCGCTGTCTGTATATGGAAGATATTTGAGAAAAAATTATTATTGGGACCTATAACAAAGCAAATAGCACCCAAAACAAAGATTATTATTTTTTTTTCTGTTTGTCTGTTTATCTGTGCGTTTGTGCACGCTAATCTCAGAAAAGCCTTATCCAATTATTTAGATGTGTTTTCACTACTAAGTATATTGTGGTAGATTCAGTTAACATTTAGTGTTTGTTTCATGTCAATCGATTCATAACTAAAAAAGTTATGCCATTTTCATGTAAAGATAAATTATTAACAAGCGACGGTGTTTATAATCTAAAATAAACCAAAAGATATATATGTAGGTATATCCAAAAATACTGCCCAAAGTCATTTTTCCACGCGGACGAAGTCGCGGGCACAGCTAGTATATATATATACAAGAATTGCTCATTTAAAGATATAAGATAGGGAGGTATACATAAGTAGTTTCAATTAGGTAGGTAATACCTAATCTAAATTTACACTATAACCCAACATGAAACTTGGGTGAAAACATGAATGTACCTTCCTACTGATTAGGTTTTTGGTGTATTATATTATTACCTATGCCTACACCCGAGCGTGTGTAATTTAATATTATTATATTTAATGTTAATATTATATACCTACCTATCAGCAAATATAGCACTTGTACAAACCATTAGCCTGGGTTACACAAGAGGAGAAGGTAAGTAGGTAAGTACCTACTTATCTGGAACGCTAACGGCAAAACATGGTGTCATAGTATGCAATTCTCTCCTGTGGTTGTTAGGGTTATACGTACCTACAGCTTGGTACATACAGCTTGGTAAAATATAGTAGAAAATTAAATTAATAGCAGTGCCACTATCGCATGTGTAATGTGTATTGATGAACTGGTAGCCCTCATGGCATAACGGATCAATTTTGATACTTTATAGTAATTAATTTAATTTTAAATGAATGAAGCACCATAAGTACCTATGTAACGACATCACATTTAACATACATGCACAATTGCACACATCATATTATTACGCCTCTTTCCCGAAGGTGTAGCTACTTTTATTATTTTTTTTTATTTTCATATTATAAAAACAGAAAATAAAAAAAATACATTTTTTGTATCTATATTGTTCCACTGCTGGGCAAAGGTCTCCCCTATTTCCTTCCACACATTCCAAAAAATATTAAACTACTCTCACTCTCTAGGGCCTAACAACCACGTTTAGGTCCGCTAAGCTGAGCAAATAATAATAATATGACACAGTTTTTGAGCATGAGATGTGAAAACTCATGTACTATTTACGCACGTAAAATAAATTTGTAAATCTATTTATTATAGGTACTCGTATAAAAACCAAAACTGACTGACTGACTGATCGACTAACGCACAGCTGAAACCACTGGGCCTAGAACCATGAAATTTTTCACAAATATTTTGTATGTGTCGTAGGCGTGCAATAAGAAAGGATTTTTGAAAATTCAACCCCTAAGGGGGTGACCGATTATATAATTATTGCATCACTAGCTGCGCCCCGCGGTTTCACGCGCGTTAGGATAATATACGATATATCTTTATGAATTGTAGTCCATGTGTTATTCTGGTATTATGTAAGCTATATTATTGTGAAGTTTCATCAAAATCCATTCAGTAGTTTTTGCGTGAAAGAGTAACAAACATTCATCCATAATTACAAACTTTCGCGTTTATAATATTAGTAGGATAAAATACACTTCATATAGAAATGATGCCAATTTTTGTCATTAAGATATTTTTTTACCGACACATGGGCTATTTGCACTGAATAAACACACTTTCAATTATATATCCTATATCACCATAATATTATTATCTAATACTATAGTCTGAAGGTGTGCACAATGCACAATGCACAAACCAGATATAAATCACAGATTCCTAGATCAGGGTAAGTATAATCATTTTACAATAAAGATTTGTTCATAAAACGAAAGCGCGACAACATAACGCTATGCAAAGATATTTTTCACTATTTTTTAGTTGTAAGCGGTTTGATTATTATTTAAACTGTACAGTACTAAAACTAAAAAAATATCACATAAAATTAATAAACCACGAACCATAAATATCTATGCATCCGATAATACTAATAACCCAAAAAACAAATCTAGATGTGATATGGGTAGGTGTGAAATTGCGTTGTCACGTTGTCTACTGGTGGAATGCTAACCTACCCACGTTTGTGTACTTATTGCTAAGTCAAATGAACATCTTTTAATTACATCACTTAGAAGATTATTTTAAAATAATCGCGGTGTAAGTAAGTATATATTAAATGCACGCCAGAAGTTAAGTCACGCCGTGTAGTTGTATTCTACTTAGACCGCTCGTATCGTAATGTGCCTACTACCTACCCACTTTTATTTATGTTATTTTATAACATATAGGTATGTCATAATATATTAGTATGATGTGACTGTAACACCTTTTTTTGTCAATTCAGTTGGAGGAAGCCTTCCAGCTACTTAAGTTTGTAGTGTTGAAACGTATTGTTGGTTTACCTTTCATGATGGTGCATTCAGTCTTACATACTGGTTGTGTCCTCGTATCCTGTTGGGAGACGGAGCGATCTGTCTTTGCATTTTGTTTATCTGGCGAAGATTATCTATTTTCGTATCGAGTGTTTTTGTTTACATTTTACATGACGCAGTTTGGGGTTATGACAGAAGTCTTGACTTTGACAGCGAACTGTCAAAGTCGCGTAATGGTATTTCTGTCAGTGTCACCGAGCGCCCCTCGCATCTTTACTTGATCGAGTTAATGGATCAATATTTTCGATCGATGTAGTGTGGATCGACCGTTTTAGTGTTTTTTGTATCTGTGATCTGGGATTTGACGTTTCATTCCGGAAGGAAGGGCTTGGATTTTTGGTGGCATTTCTGGGAAACCATTCGGGCCGGCCGGCGATTGTTTTCCCAGGCCGTTTTATTTTGCTAATATTCCAACGTATTAGCATTGCAAAGTAAGTTTGAGCTCGATCCATTATTTACCAATGTCTTCCGCGATCTCGGACGCATTATTGATGGATTGTGATATTGTTTCAGGTTACCTACTGCGTGGCGTGGCATCCATCCATTGTTCTGCCCCGTGTCTGTCTGTATTTTTGGATTAATACGGTGAGAATATAACTTGCTGCCTTCATAAAGCCGTGGGAAACCTACGTATCAAATTTGTTTATTATATGAGGGCTTTATGCTAAAGTTTGGTAAATTCGTTGCAGTTACTGGACGTTATTTGCTGATGTGCTGGGCTATACTGGCTGTTGTTGAGCTGCTGATGTGGGGTATTCCTCCTTAAACGGTATGTAAATCTATTGTTATGTACATGTGGACGTAACCACGAGGTTGGACTGCCGGGATATTCCTTTTTATTTGGAACTAGTATAATGTATGACCAGGCTGTGTCTGTGTCATATAGAAGTTAAATTAGTATAATGTCCACTATCTAGGGTACCGCTTGCAAGTTAACTGCAAGGCGGGTTGTTGATATTATAAATGTTGTTATTGTAAGCCGATCACAGTCACAATTATGTAGCGGATCTTGGCGATAAGCAAGCCGTTGTGTCCGAGTTGCCCGTTACAGAATCGTTGTATTTTCTATTATTACTCCAGGATTGGATAGGAAGTGTTGGAACTTTTACCGAGTTTCTCATAGTGAGTTCGATGTGTTTACCTTGAAGTAATTGATGTGTTGTTGTTTTCAGGAGGTGCTTTGGTTACCCCCGAGCTTTGGCTACCCCCGAGCTTTGGTTACCCCCGAGCTTTGATTACCCCCCGAGCTTTGGTTACCCTCGAGCTTTGGTTACCCTGTCCTGTTCTGGATACGCTGTCTTGTTTGGTTTGGTTAAATTTTAGTTTGCGATAATACTTATTTGATGAACCGCGTAAACCTTTATATTCCTTTTTATTTGTTACCGTTACCTTAAGTAATTCAAGATGGTATTTTCTAACGTCAAGTAACTAAACAAAAGGTATTTGAATATAATAAGTCGCCACTAGACTTAGTACTAAGGATTATGAAATTGTAAATGTTGGGGACCCCAAATGTACGAAGTTTACCCTTCGTACTTTTCGTGTATTTAAGGTCAGTTAACGTAATATAGTGTAGCCAACACTATTTTATTGCATTTGGGACATTTTTATTTTGGGGGCCCAAGTGTACGAAATTTACCTTTCGTACTTTTGTTGTCTGTTATTACTATTTAACTTAATTTAGTGTAGCTAACCATATTTTATTGCATTTGGGACATTTTTATTTTGGGGGCCCAAGTGTACGAAATTTACCTTTCGTACTTTTGTTGTCTGTTATTACTATTTAACTTAATTTAGTGTAGCCAACCATATTTTACTGCATTTGGGGCATTTTTATGTTGGGGCCCAAGTGTAAGAAGTGTACCTTGTAGGTATTTTGTGTTTGGAACTTTAAGTCGTACACTAGGCAAGCCGAACGAACCCGACACCGTCTCATTTACCCTTACCTTAACTTTTTTTCCGACTGCAACTTCAAAAAGTTGTAGGTTTTGGACTTTTTCTAATAAATGTTGAATTGACATCCGGGCTTTTCTTTTCTACCCCCGGATATCCGTTACATTTTGGCGCCCGAACAGGGACCCGTCGTCGTTCGTGGAGTATTCCCCGGCATTGGTCTTTCGCTCAATGACGTATCGGCTTGTCTAGACTTGTTGTAGTACTTATTACCATAGAGTGAGTGTGTTATTACTGTAAGTCGTTGTAAAATACCAATTTGAAGCGTGTTGCACTAAAATTTATATAATGGAGGAACGCCCCATTACTTTTCATCTTTTGAACAAAGATGAACTTATCTATGAGGTTACGATACGTGATGGCGTCCCGGAAGACACCGTAGAGAAGTTGCGCGCGCAGGTTAAGGTTCTAAATGCCAAGGTTCCTACTGATGAGATTTGTTTCTTTGAAAGTCAGTCGGAGCTTTTTACTATTCAGAGCAAGTTAGGCGAACTGGAAGAAATTTGTGCTCGACGTCCTTTGCATTTAAAATATTTGCACCGCATTCAAGCGCTAGGCAATCATCTGTTTCATCGTTTAAGTAGGGTAAATCCATATGAGGAGGCGGATCGTACCTTGAAGGTGGAACTGGAGGATAGGCTAGCACTCATTACCAAGCGGATGGATCGTATCTTGTATAACTTTCAGAGCGGTTCGGAACACAAGCCAGCAGAAGAGGAACGAGTATTTGAGATGGCGGAGTCTAACGGTGGTCAGCCTGGTGGCGTAGTATCGTGTGATCGTAATTCTAATGTACATGCTCTGAGTCTTAAATTTAATGGTAAAGGCAGTGTACATGCATTCTTAGAACGGCTCGAAGAGTTACGTGTCTCTAGAAATATTTCTTATACGAAACTTTTTAATTCTGCGGTGGAGCTTTTTGTTGATGATGCGTTGTATTGGTTTCGCAGTGTTCGTGATGAGGTTCATAATTGGAGTGAACTTAGGAATTTATTATTGGAGGAATTTTTACCTCACGACTTTGATTATTGTTTGTTACAGGTAGGGCATGCTATCCGGATATCCGGATATCCGCATTATCCGGATATCCGACGAATATAATATCCGAATATTTCATACTATTACTATTCGGATAATACGAATTTTACGGATACTTACTTATTTTAACAAAACTACGTTATTTTTAATTATATTGTTATAAAATTACTCATCATCATCATCAGCCTGAAGACGTCCACTCTAGAACCTTTCTTCCCCATCGGTTATCAGTTCTACGAGCGATGTGGCCTTATTGGTTTTATATTGACGGCGTCGTCATGCGTGGTAAGTACCTACCTACTTACTTAATTTTATTTCCAACTTACAAAAACACAAAATAAAGACTAAAAACTTACTTAATTAACTTTTCTAACCAATGCAATGCCTACATACTTAAACTTTATCCTTCAGCGCATACAACTATTAAAGTTATAAAGCCGAGAGCGCTTTGCACTAAATTGGATAATTTGGAGAAGTTTTATTTTATCTGTACCTACTGTATGCACTATTATGTATAATATGTATTGTATAAATATTATAATAATATGTTATTATTATTATCACTATTAGATCTCACTCGTGTCGTTACTGATCGTCGATACTGTAAGTAGGTGTAGGAAAACAGGGTGGCTTCTTACAGTTTTTACATTAGGCTTTGTAAAAAAAAAACTAACAGCTATTTCAAACTCATTTCAATGCTGGTATGTTACACACATATCTGGCTATAAAATGTAGTGTGGATTAGTATCGATACAGCATAATTGACTGAGTAATGACGGATTTACTAAAAAATGAAAAACGTACGAAGGCACCCCAGACGTCGAGTATCTTCGTACACAGCAAACACAATAATAAAAGTTATTTAAAATAAAAATACATACGTTTATCATCAAATAACTATAAACATTCATCAGTTTGATTTTCAAATAACATAAAATTGAGTAATTATCAGCCTTTAGATGTAGTAGTACTAATGCAGCAGTATTTCACAAAAAATGTTCTTTTAAACTAAAAAGTCACCTAAAATAGTCTACTTAGTAAGAATCAACATAAATAATAACGATAACATGACATAATCGTAGTAATCAAATATTAATATGGACATTGCAGGCTGAAAAATATTTTCACGAACAATTTATATAGTACGAAGGTACCCCCCCAATTAAATACACAATTCTAATAAAAATAAATATGCATTCCACTGTATCCCAAAATTTACGAATACATAATAAACTACATGAGTTTGAATTCAAGTCCAAATATTACTTTCGCGGCGCGAAAAGATATTTCAATTTATTTCAACGGACCCGGCAGCCATACTGATGTTTTGTCCCGCTAATTAGTAACTGCATACGAGTGGCAATCAGGCATAAAAAGATGAACGCACCTAAATGACTAATAGTGGAGATATACGTACTGTACGAAGGCTCCCTCTGTACGGAGCCACCCTGTTTTCCCCTACATAGATAATAAATAATACATTTCAGTTGCGTTGTTTATATTATGTATATTTTGTAACTTTTATAAAGGATCTGCTTGAAAATTATTCTGTTACAAAATGTGTTAATTTTATAATTCTTCGTTACATAAGTATAATTACATATTTTTTGAATTGTTTGTAATAAAAATGTTGATTTGAGACTGATATTCGTTTGATTTATCTTCTAGTTAGTAATATCCGAAATATCCATATTACCCGGATTTATCCGGATAGTGTTCTGGAAGTATCCGAAATATCCGAATAGTAAAATTGGCGGATAATTGCATGCCCTAGTTACAGGAGATTCGCACTCGTACCCAGGGTCCGGATGAATCTATTGTGCAGTATTTATCTATAATGCACAATTATTTTGTAAGGTTGAGGAGACCGTTAAGTGATAGTGAGAGGTTGGAGATTATTAAGTATAATGTGCGACCGTTTTATACGACCCAGTTGGCGATGGTTGATTGCACTTCATTGTCCGATTTTAAAGCGCGTTGTAGGCGACTGGAGGCAGCTAAGCAGAGGGCTGAATTGTTTGTAGAACCTCGGTCCAATGTTCAGAATGCGGTTTCCCCAGATTTAGCTTATAAAGGAAAGAATAGTCGGAAAATTGAAGCTGTAGAGACTACGGGTGGTAAATTTTGTGTGCGTTGTCGTAAAGCAGGGCACACACTCATAGAATGTAAGGAGCCTCCTGTTTTAGTTTGTTATAAGTGCGGTGAGAAAGGAGTGACGGTGAAATCTTGCTCGCGTTGTGCTCCTAAGCGTTCTGTCTTACCGACAAAAAACTCGTAGGGACGGGCCGTTGTGTAACTTCCGTTGGGGAATGGAAGGAGTGGTGTGATTATGTTCGTACGTTTTTGAATGATCAAAAACTTAGCGTGGCAACGGTCCGTGCGTGTTGTGTAGATGCACGTCCATATTTAAATATAAAAGTGGGTGGTTTACCTTTTTCTGGCCTGATGGATTCAGGTTCGGAAGTTTCTATTATTGGAGGTTCGGCTAGGGATTATTTTACTGATCTTGCTACGTTGCATGAGTCAGATTTAGATAATGTGGTGACTGCGAATGGTTCGTCTTCTACGGTCCTTGGTTATATGTTTTTACCGGTTACCGTGAAAGGTGTGTTGCGTGTTGTGAAGTTTTATGTGATTCCTGGGGTGACATCGTCGTTAATATTCGGCATTAACTTTTGGAAAGCTTTTAATTTAGCGCCTGATGTGTTAGGTCTGACGGAAAATCAGATGGATTTAATTTATCTTCAGAAACCTTGTGATGCTGTTGTTTTTCAGGTGAATAGGTTGCATCCTTTTGACGAGTTGACGGTGGAGCAGAAGAAGCTAGCTGATGATGTTTGTGAAAGGTTCAAAGAAATTTCCGCGGAGAAGAAAGGGTTGGGTAGGACTCATTTGGTTTCTCATCATATTGATACAGGAGATGCAGCTCCAATAAAGCAGCGATATTACGTGATGTCTCCGGACAAATTGAACGAGTTAAATCGTCAGCTTGACGAAATGCTACAGATGGACGTGGTTGAGCCTAGCAATAGCCCTTGGAATAATCCAATCACCATGGCTCCAAAGGCGAATGGAGAAATGCGGTTTTGTTTGGATAGCAGAAAGTTAAATGAGGTGTCCAAGCATGATGCTTATCCTCTTCCGTACATCAATAGCATTCTCGATCAGCTTAGGGATTGTCGTTTTCTCTCTTCTCTTGATTTAAAAGCTGCTTTTTGGCAAATTCCTCTCTCCCCCTCTTCTAAAGAAAAAACTGCTTTTACCGTGCCGTCCCGGGGATTGTTTCAATTTAAAGTGATGTGTTTTGGTTTGACCTCAGCTCCTGCTAGTCAGCAGAGGCTGATGGATCAGTTGTTTGGACCTGAATTTGATGGGCGTGTATTCATTTATTTAGATGATATAATTATTATAAGTAAGACTTTTCAGGACCATTTGGATCTCCTGCAGAAAGTCCTGGATCGGCTGCGTTCAGCTAACCTGACGATCAGTTTATCGAAGTGTTGTTTCTTTCGGAAACAGTTAAAGTATTTAGGTTATGTTGTGGATGAGTTGGGATTGAGGACTGATCCTGACAAAATTAAGGCTATTACGGATTTTCCCGTACCCTCCTGTCCCAAGGACGTTAAGCGTTTCCTTGGCACAGCTTCGTATTACCGTCGTTTTATTAAAGGTTTTAGTACTATTGCTGCTCCTTTGAATGCCCTTACCTCTACCCGGAAGGACAGACCCCCATTTGTTTGGTCTTCAAAGGCTGAGTCTGCGTTTTTGGAGTTGAAGAGCACCTTGACGTCTGCTCCTGTGTTGGCGTGTCCGGATTTCTCCTTATCTTTCGTGGTTCATGCTGATGCGTCTGATGTTGGTGTCGGTGGTATGTTGACTCAGGTTTTCGACGGAGAAGAGCATCCAATTGCGTATTATAGTCGTTCTTTGAACAAACCAGAGCGAAATTATTCGGCGACGGAGCGGGAGGCGTTAGCAGTTGTGAATGTGGTGGA
This sequence comes from Hylaea fasciaria, assembly GCA_905147375.1. Classification (NCBI taxonomy): domain Eukaryota; kingdom Metazoa; phylum Arthropoda; class Insecta; order Lepidoptera; family Geometridae; genus Hylaea; species Hylaea fasciaria. The sequence continues at coordinate 9,480,816 of LR990201.1, forward strand.
GCATTTTCGTCCGTATCTTGAAGGTCCTAAACCCTTCCAGATTATTACGGACCATGCTAGTTTGAAGTGGTTTCTCAATTTGAAGAATCCGACTGGGCGATTGGAACGTTGGGGGTGTAGACTCTCACCGTATAATTTTACTATTGTGCATCGACGTGGTTCTGAGAATGTCGTACCGGACGCTCTTTCGCGTTCTGTGCCCGTATCTGTTCTCAGTACAGCTGTTGTAAGTGACCCGTGGTTTCGTAATGTTTATTCTCGTTGTCAGGATAGGCCACAGACGTGTCCTAATTATCAAATTATTGATGGGAAGCTTTACCGCTATACAAAGGGTAAATCTTCATTGACAGGTGATTTTGATTGGAAGGAGGTTGTTTCCGTAGAAGGGAGACAGGCTCATATTTTGGAGTGTCATGACTCTGATCTAGGTGCTCATTTGGGTGTAGAGAAGACGTATAAACGTCTGCGCCTGCTGTTTTACTGGCCTGGAATGTATCAGGATGTGGTGAAGCATGTGTCGGAGTGTGTTACGTGTAGGGCTTACAAGCATCCTAACCAACCTACTATTGGACTGTTCGGAAACCCTAAAGTTTGCCGACGTCCTTTTCAATGTATTAGTACTGATTTAGTAGGGCCTTTACCTAAGTCTCGACAGCAGTATGAGTATCTCCTTGTTGTGGTGTGTTGTTTTTCCAAGTATTGCTTGCTCTTTCCCTTGAGACGTGCTACCAGTGCGGCAGTGGCGCAACGCTTGGAGGAAAAAGTTTTTCTGGTTCATGGTGTGCCCCAGACCGTGATTGCGGATAATGGACCACAGTTTATAGGTCGTGAAGTGAAAGCGTTGTTGGAGAAGTATTCGGTTCCCCAGGTGCATTATACGCCTACTTACTGCCCGCAGGTGAATACGGTCGAACGGTATAACCGTACCATCGTTACTGCGATAGCTACTATGGTAGGTGAGGATCAGCGTAGCTGGGATACTAAGCTTTGTCAAATACAGTTTGCAATGAATACCGCTGTGAATGACTCTACGACGTTTTCTCCTTTTATGATTGTGCATGGTCGAGAGGCTGTGGTTAATGGTAGTGTTTATGGAGATTGTGAGGATCTTGATGAGATAACTGTTTGCTCCCAAGATGTGTATGTGAATAAACTGAGTGAGTTGAAGGATGTTTTTCAACGAGTCGAAAAGGCGTTGATTAAGTCGCATTCCCGAAATGCGAAGTATTACAATAAACGGAGGAGGGATGTTGAGTTTGAGGTAAGTGACGTAGTTTGGCGTCGCACACACCCTCGGAGCGATGCAGCGAAGCATTTCTCTTATAAACTCGCTCCACGGTTTGAGAAGGGAACTGTTGTGAGGAAGTTGTCTAAATTAGTATACTTGTTGGAAGATGTGAATGGCAGACGTACTGAATGTCATGTGAAGGACATTAAAGGGTCCGTCTGATTTGGTAGTTTTGTAGTGTTTGGTCGCTTCCTGGGACCGTAGGTCAATTTAATTGTGTTGCCGGACTCTCTGTTCGAGTTCGTCAACGATGCCAAGGTCAACAATCTAGGTTAAGTGTAGTTTTAAGTTTCAGCTCAGAAGAATTTTCTCAAGATTCTGGGCATCTTTAGTTGTTACACTCTCTACAGAGTGTACCTGCCGTTATTTATCGTCGTTTTGTGGTGATAGTTGTTATTGGGAGTGGATGTGATTATAGGGTTTTCGTATTTTTTCGAAGGTTGGTCCGTGAGTCCAAGTGCTTAGGGTTCGGTTTGAGAGTTGTCATGATTTTGAGTGGGGAATGCGAGAAGCTGGAGGGCCAGCGTGAATTTTTCTCGTTCCTGTCGAAAAATTCTGGTGAAGAGGGGAGTACTGTAACACCTTTTTTTGTCAATTCAGTTGGAGGAAGCCTTCCAGCTACTTAAGTTTGTAGTGTTGAAACGTATTGTTGGTTTACCTTTCATGATGGTGCATTCAGTCTTACATACTGGTTGTGTCCTCGTATCCTGTTGGGAGACGGAGCGATCTGTCTTTGCATTTTGTTTATCTGGCGAAGATTATCTATTTTCGTTTCGAGTGTTTTTGTTTACATTTTACATGACGCAGTTTGGGGTTATGACAGAAGTCTTGACTTTGACAGCGAACTGTCAAAGTCGCGTAATGGTATTTCTGTCAGTGTCACCGAGCGCCCCTCGCATCTTTACTTGATCGAGTTAATGGATCAATATTTTCGATCGATGTAGTGTGGATCGACCGTTTTAGTGTTTTTTGTATCTGTGATCTGGGATTTGACGTTTCATTCCGGAAGGAAGGGCTTGGATTTTTGGTGGCATTTCTGGGAAACCATTCGGGCCGGCCGGCGATTGTTTTCCCAGGCCGTTTTATTTTGCTAATATTCCAACGTATTAGCATTGCAAAGTAAGTTTGAGCTCGATCCATTATTTACCAATGTCTTCCGCGATCTCGGACGCATTATTGATGGATTGTGATATTGTTTCAGGTTACCTACTGCGTGGCGTGGCATCCATCCATTGTTCTGCCCCGTGTCTGTCTGTATTTTTGGATTAATACGGTGAGAATATAACTTGCTGCCTTCATAAAGCCGTGGGAAACCTACGTATCAAATTTGTTTATTATATGAGGGCTTTATGCTAAAGTTTGGTAAATTCGTTGCAGTTACTGGACGTTATTTGCTGATGTGCTGGGCTATACTGGCTGTTGTTGAGCTGCTGATGTGGGGTATTCCTCCTTAAACGGTATGTAAATCTATTGTTATGTACATGTGGACGTAACCACGAGGTTGGACTGCCGGGATATTCCTTTTTATTTGGAACTAGTATAATGTATGACCAGGCTGTGTCTGTGTCATATAGAAGTTAAATTAGTATAATGTCCACTATCTAGGGTACCGCTTGCAAGTTAACTGCAAGGCGGGTTGTTGATATTATAAATGTTGTTATTGTAAGCCGATCACAGTCACAATTATGTAGCGGATCTTGGCGATAAGCAAGCCGTTGTGTCCGAGTTGCCCGTTACAGAATCGTTGTATTTTCTATTATTACTCCAGGATTGGATAGGAAGTGTTGGAACTTTTACCGAGTTTCTCATAGTGAGTTCGATGTGTTTACCTTGAAGTAATTGATGTGTTGTTGTTTTCAGGAGGTGCTTTGGTTACCCCCGAGCTTTGGCTACCCCCGAGCTTTGGTTACCCCCGAGCTTTGATTACCCCCCGAGCTTTGGTTACCCTCGAGCTTTGGTTACCCTGTCCTGTTCTGGATACGCTGTCTTGTTTGGTTTGGTTAAATTTTAGTTTGCGATAATACTTATTTGATGAACCGCGTAAACCTTTATATTCCTTTTTATTTGTTACCGTTACCTTAAGTAATTCAAGATGGTATTTTCTAACGTCAAGTAACTAAACAAAAGGTATTTGAATATAATAAGTCGCCACTAGACTTAGTACTAAGGATTATGAAATTGTAAATGTTGGGGACCCCAAATGTACGAAGTTTACCCTTCGTACTTTTCGTGTATTTAAGGTCAGTTAACGTAATATAGTGTAGCCAACACTATTTTATTGCATTTGGGACATTTTTATTTTGGGGGCCCAAGTGTACGAAATTTACCTTTCGTACTTTTGTTGTCTGTTATTACTATTTAACTTAATTTAGTGTAGCTAACCATATTTTATTGCATTTGGGACATTTTTATTTTGGGGGCCCAAGTGTACGAAATTTACCTTTCGTACTTTTGTTGTCTGTTATTACTATTTAACTTAATTTAGTGTAGCCAACCATATTTTACTGCATTTGGGGCATTTTTATGTTGGGGCCCAAGTGTAAGAAGTGTACCTTGTAGGTATTTTGTGTTTGGAACTTTAAGTCGTACACTAGGCAAGCCGAACGAACCCGACACCGTCTCATTTACCCTTACCTTAACTTTTTTTCCGACTGCAACTTCAAAAAGTTGTAGGTTTTGGACTTTTTCTAATAAATGTTGAATTGACATCCGGGCTTTTCTTTTCTACCCCCGGATATCCGTTACATGACGTTGTTATCTATATATATAAAAGCCAAAACTGACTGACTGACTGACTGACTGACTAACGATCAACGCACAGCTGAAACTACTGGGTCTAGAACCATGAAATTTTGCACAAATACTCCTTATGTGACGTAGGCGTGCACTAAGAAAGGATTTTTGAAAATTCAACCCCTAAGGGGGTGAAAAGGGGTTGCAAAGTTTGTATGGAGCAACGTGTTTTCTTGGCCTGATCCACTTCAAACTTGGCAATTATATTCTTTAAAAGATTTAATGAAACACGTGTTTCATCTTTTTTTAATATTCAACCCTTAAAGGGGTAAAAAGGGGATGCAAAATATTTTACATCCGATTTAGTTATACATTGAAATTTTACACAAATATTTCTTAAGTGACGTAGGTGTGCACTAAGAAAGGATGTTTGAAAATTCAACCCCTAAGGGGGGGAAAAGGGGTTGCAAAGTTTGTATGGAGCAACGTGTTTTCTTGGTTTGATCAACTTCAAACTTGGCAGTTATATTCTTTAAACGATTTAATTAAACACGTGGTTCATAGTTTTTGAATATTCAACCCCTTAAGGGATAAAAGGGGGCCACAAAATATTTTTCGTCATTTTTATTTCGAAATTATTTTTTTTGCACAAATATTTCGTAGTGACGTAGGTGTGCACTAAGAAAGGATTTTTTTAAAGTTTAACCACTAAGGGGGTAAAAAGGGGTTGCAAAATTTGTATACAACAACGTGTTTTCTTGGTCTGATCAACTACAAACTTCGAATAAAATTCTTTAAAAATTAATTTAGCACCTGTTTCCGCGTGTTTTAACATCAATCCCTAAAATCTACGCAGGAAAATGGTAGATTTTGGTAGAAGATGATAGATTTAGGTAGGAAATGGTAGATTGTTCTAGGGATTGGTAGATTTAAGTAGGAAATGGTAATATCGGTAGGAAATGGCCGATTTTAGTAGGAAATGGTAGATTTTTGGTAAAAATGGTAGATTTCGGAAGGAAATAGTAGCTTTTGGTAGAAAATGGTAGTATTAGAAAGAAATGGTAGATTTCGGTAATAGCGGTATATTTTGGTAATAAATGGTAGCTTTTGGTAGAAAATAGTAAATACAGAAAGAAAATGGTAGATTTTCGTTTAAATGGTAGATTTATATAGAAAATGGTAAATTTTGGTAGGAAATGGTAGATTGTTGTAGGAAATGGTAGACTGTTGTAGGGGTTGAGTAGATTTCGGTAGGAAATGGTAGAAAATAGAAGATTCAGAAAGAAAAGGTAGGTTGTCGTAGAAAATTGTAGATTTCAGTAGGAAATGGTAGATTATGGTAGAAAATTGTACATTTTGGTAGAAAATGGTAGATTTTAGTATGAAATGGTAGCCTTTGATAGATTCTGGTAGCCTGATAGATTTTAGTAAATGGAAACTTTTGATAGATTATGATAAAAAATTGTACATGATAGGAAATGTAGGAAATGGTCGATTTTGGGAGAAAATGGTAGAATTTGTTATAAAATGGTAGATTTTTTGTATAAAAAGGTTACTTTGGTAGAAGATGGTAGATGTCGTATGTTGGATATGGGATGGCGATGTTGATGTCGAAGTCGAGGTCGATGTCTTGAATTACTTACGGACCAACCGCTGATTGTAGAAACCTGAAACTTAGAGGGTGTGTTCTTTGTATGACGTAGACATCCGATAAGAAAGGATTTTCCGAAATTCTACCTCTAAGAGGGTGAAAAAGGGAGCAAAGTTTGTATGGGACAACGTGATTCGCTTTGGTCAAATCTACTTCAAACTTGGCATAATTATATTATTTGAAAGATTTACATGTAGGTATTTCATCGTTTTTTAATATACAACCCCTAAAATTATAAAAAAGGGTACAAAATAATATTGTCATCAGATTTAATTCGAAATCCGTATTAACACGGAACATAGACAGGGTAGAACTTTGACATGTTTGAATATTTTTTGGATTATTTGAATACTTCTTAGGAACTTTCTCAACCCCATCCATACTGTGCGTCAATCAACTGTTCATCCATACTTGAAAGTAACTATTTTTGTTTCTTCGTTACCTTTTCACGGCTAAACGGCTGAACCGATTTCGATGAAATTTGGTATAGAGATAGATTGTACTTTCGAGACGGACATAGAATACTTTTATCGCGATATAATATAGTCCGCGCGGACGAAGTCGCGGGCAACAGCTAGTTGATTATAATTGAAGTAAAACTTCTTTAAGCGCGACTAGGGAGTAACTCAGATTTTTTCTGACGGAAGTAACGCTTACTATAGTCTGTGTAGTTTGCTATTTAAAAAAGGTTACATTGACGTGTCAATGTAGTGTCAATGTAACCTTTTTAAATAGCAAACTACACAGACTATAGTAAGCGTTACTTCGGTCAACGCCAAAAAAGTTTTACTTCAATCGCGCGTAAAGGTTACACGCACACACTTTTTTTTTAAGTGTCCTATTTTTTTCTTGAATATTATGGTCACCGCAGTGAAAATTGTATGAGAAAGTAAAAAATTGTGTGTTTTGTCCAATATAGGATACGTAGCGTGATTAAATTATATATGAATATTAAGGTACGCATATCTACATTTTTTTGGGTTATTCATCGTTCGATTTCGTTTTGTTGTCACGTAGTTATAGCGAAATATTATTTCCAGACCGTAAGGATTGAGGAGCCACATAAAATTAGTCGCAGCAAAAAAACCACTTGGTTTTATTACTTCATTCTCTGGCTACAATTTCAGCCAACTATCTACATTTTTTCCATTAAGTTTATTTTGTAAATTGACTAGTTATATCAATGAAAAATAAAAAAATTAAAATCGATTTTTTATAGATTTTGGCGCCACTTTGAATGTTATATATCTTTTTAAATTGAAGCCTTTCAAGCCCCAGAGTTTGGTGGCAACCAATATACAGCACGTCCGTAAAGATATTGCGTTTTCAGAAATATTCATCCATAACTTAACCAGTTCTATTCACTTGAAAAATGGCACCTCAATCCTGATTTGCTGAATTGAGGTGCCACCTTTACAGTAACAGAACTTTTTATGCATAAAATCTACTAAAATCTGCTTTAGGGTACAAATTTTATTGACACACCTACATTTAAACTGCGTGATATTCCATTTAGAAATTGTTAATTTTTCAAAAGTGGCTCCTCAATCCTTACGGACATAAAACATAGAGTCGAGATATTACGCGGTTTTAAGACCGCTGGCAGAATTACAAACAATAAAGTGGATAGGTTTAGGTAATAATTAGGATTGCATAATTTGTGAAGGTGGCGCCACTGCTCACGTGTTTCGGCGCCGGCGCCGACCGCCGAGGAAATAATGTCGTCTATACACGACCCGTCTCTTTCTTTACGGAAATAAGTGGTAAAGTTGTCAAACAAGATGATGGCTTCCCTGGCGTAGTTGGTGGTGAGCCGACTGCGACGCTTGAGGTTGCCCGTTCCGTTCCCGCGCAGGGCCAAGTATTTGAGCTGAGTTTGGATATTTGCAGACCGTTGGACATGTAGTTTCGGATTCCCTAGATAGCACGAAATGCTACGTAGGGGTCAGGATGACATGCATAATTGTCAACAAAGCGTTTATTTTATGTCAGCACTGCTGTTTGACAATAATAACAAAGGTATATATTGCCGATGTTACTAAATTTGATTTGACACCTCATTTTTATTAGACGCTGCGATGGCGGTCATAGTGCACCTTACCTTGAAACGAGTCCAAGGACTTCGTCTACTACATAACTTCCTTGATCTAGACATCACTAGTAGTCCTCAGAAAATGCGTAGCATTCAATCGTCGCTTCTTTATACCTCCAGGATCTGATAATTTTATCAAAATCTTTATAAACACGATACCATCTACTTACTTACTACTAAGAAGCTTACCTACATTTTTTACTGTACCTAGTCTTGTAGTTTCAAAGTTTCCCATTGTTAGAATATTGATAATGCACAGCATATACAATTGTGGTCGCAACCGCAAATACGTCACTATACCGGATCTACGTAATCTCTAGATCCGCTTGATATCCATGCGTCTTCTCACGTACCACCATGGACGGTGTGGTGATTTAATATAATATAATCCAATGATATATATTTTCTCGACAATGCCGAATATCCTTTATTGGCGACGCCGCGGTTCATTTAAATTTATTTGTTGAAAAAGAAAAGACTGATATCAAAGCTCAAATAAGAGCGAAGTAGGTACTTCAGTACTTCACATATAATATGCAAAAACTTCTAAACCATAGCTTTCTAGTAGGTAGATGATAGATGAGCCAAATATCTGAAATATCAAGTATTCCGAACAGCAAACATCACAGAGCGACTATAAAAACTAGAGTATAATTTCGTAAGTTTATTTCAGTTGCGTTTACAACTGTCGGCATTCAAATAGTGAGCAGTAATTAGTATTTGTTCCTAATGGCGTCAGCGGCCGCGCAGCCGGCGCCTGCCGTATATGCGGCTGTAACGTCCTGTACTCACTATCAGGCTTGTTATCAGTCTGTCAACCTGATCGCCATAAATGCAAATTGTGGATTTAGATATTGAGCTCACAGCGAACAAACATGGATAAGACTGGAAAGATGTCTACGTAGATCAGACAAGGCTCAAAGGATATGAGAGTCCTTTTTCGGGAAATGAAATTATCCTCCTTGGCAGGGGTAAATTGGTAGTGATTATGGACATACCCAAACTAGATTATCAATACATAAATAAAGATATACTAGATTATAAATAAATAAAAAAAGCGATAAATAAAAAAATATATTTATGATAGCTGTAAGCCCCCCAAATAAAATAAAATAATCAATATTCGCCGTATAGACGAATAGTATTCGTCAAGTTTGGACATTAAATTTAATGAAAACCAATACTGAATACCAATATACGACAACATTATCGCCCATTTAAATCTAGGAGCCATCTTGTGGTCTTATAATTTCGGTTTAGATGCTCAGTGTTTTATCATTTGTAAATTTTTGTATCCGTGTAGATTAACATTAATAATATTAAAATAATATTATGATCGTTCCGTTATAAACTCGCGTTGAGTGCGTCGTGTAAATTTCAGCGTCGCGACCGATTGACTGCGTTTTATTTAGGTACCGCGTCTAGCCACTACAAAATATCAAACACTTGTTTGTGGAACTTCAAATAACATTAGCTGGGTAGTTTATACAACTACGTGTACTAAGTTTATAGGTATAGGGATACATAACAAAATTGACGTCGAATGCCGTCAAAATTTAGAAGCATTTCTCTGAAATGGTAATATAAATGATTTAGACTCGAATATTATATGCAACAATTATTATATCAACCTAAATCCAACGACGATTAAAGAAGCTAAACTATTTATAAAAAGATGTTTGTCAGACCCGACTACCCCTCCAGGTACTTCTTATTTCGACACTAGTAGCGCCTCGCGGTTTCACTTGCGTTGAATACTTCCCGCGGGAACCGATAGTTTTTACGGGATAAAAAGTATAGCCTATCTCTCTAGCACCTATAACTAACCTATCACTCGAGGATAGTGTAGCTTCTCAACAGTGAAAGAATTTTTCAAATCGGTTCATTAGTTTCGGAGCCTATTCAATGCAAACAAACAAACGAACAATCAAATCTTTCCTCTTTATAATATTCAGAATAGAAAACAAAACACCACGCACGAAATCGCCGCCGATCGCCTCATGCAAGTAAACACTAAAGCGAGTTTTGGCGGGAATCCGATAGTGAGACGTTGTTGGTTTTGTATTATTTTCTCAAACTTGTGTTTCTTCGAGTGTTAATGTGTAATATTGGTGGAATATTAATCATTAAGTGTTCGTTAACGTGCACGAGTGTAGGCGAATGATATAAACTCAAAAAGCGTGTCATTTCGCATTTTTTCCAAAACTCCCAAGATGTTTCAGTAAAGGATCCACTACTTTACTGAATCGTGACTTTGACGATGTAAATAATTGACTTGACTACTTGACCACGATTGCTATATTGCTGTGACTTTTTAATGTTAAGGACCTGTAGGCAGCGAGCTTCCGTAAAATGGGCGGTTTTTTGTCAAAAAGTTAAGCCGTAATTACAAATATTTATAAGCCAGAAAAAATACAGTGTATAGCCAAGTGTTTCAGTTAGCTAATAAATCAATAATATTGGACTAAAGTTGTCTAGTATCTTGAGAAAAAAATTCACGAGAAAAGACCCGAAAAAAATCTTTCGTCACATAATGCTCAACATTTTCAGCGACAACTATCATATTTTTTGGAACCATAAAAAAGGCAATTTTATTTTCCAATGAAATTTGAATTTTCCAATGAACTGAATCGATTCCGTTCTTCTAAATTAATAAAAACGACGAGAATATGATCAGTTTGAGCGCGTACTAGGCGACTCAGTACCCGCTACGGCGTTTCAGAGAGAGGACGTATGTCGCTGTTCCTCAAAATTTTCTCGTCGAATTTACTGTTTGTTCTCCAAAAAAATAATGCAAACAGAATCTCTACATGGTATACAACTGGTTTATTTACTTAGTTGCCGTAAATGACTTCCTTCGACGATTACTAAACTTTTATTATAACCTATAATACTTTGTATTTATTCTCCATTGTGTGTAAAGAATAATGGCTAATATGACTATTCTTGCACCACCTGTAACTGAAATTAGCAGCAAAAACGCGTTTTTAGATTGTTCACTTAAATAAAACTGGGATTTCTTATGATAGTTTGGAGTTAATCAAAGGAGCAGATTAAGATTGTATATTAAAATGAAGATGTAGTGAACTTCCGTTTTCCATAATGGCGGATCTGGCGGATGCATATTCTGACGTTTTATTTTTAGCACACTTCCAGTAATCTTTCTGCTCAGAGTTTTTTCAATGTTTTTGCTTCGCACGATTTGTGCATTTAGTCATTGTCAAATATTATACTGTAAATTCGAAAGTAACTCTGTTTCTCTGTTTGTCTGTTTATTTGTATGTTTGTTTGTTTGTTACTTTTTATGGCTAAACGGCTGGACCGATTTCGATGAAATTTGGTATGGAGAGACAACAAAAATGAAAATGAAATTTGGTAGGTATATGGGAGAAGGAAAGATGAGGACCTGGGGAGATGGGGAGATGGAAAGCAGCAGCTGGAGAGATGAGGAGATGGGAGATCGGAGATTGATGAGGGATGGGAGATGAAATATTGGGAGTTGGGGAAAAAAGCGATGAGGAAATAGGAAGATAGAGATGTTTTAGAGATATTGACAGAGACGTGACGTGCCCGATTGATTTACAATAGCATACAAAGTTCACGCATATTGTGTTCTTACTAGCTGGATTCGATTTTAATGCAGACGAAGTCGCGGGTAACAGCTAGTATTCCATATTTTCACAACCTCGTGGTAAAGTAAATTTACAGTCATAGCCACGATTCAGTAAACTTTACTGAAACTAGCTTTTACGCGCGACTTCATCCGTATATGAAAAAGCAACTGTTTAGAAAATAAATATTGAAGTCTTTGTATCTCTATCCCTATCCCTGTCCCTTTCCTTTTCCCTATCCTTAGTCTTAACCTTTATATTTTATCAAGAGCCTAAAATAATGAAGTGTCAGATCACCTACTTGAGAAATTATGAATTGCCCATATAAATTTTCAACTCCTATTTATTTGGATTCTAAGATCCCTATTTTTTCTGACGAAAAATAGCCTATACCCATCTCATAGGTCCAATCTTGATCAAGATCGATTCAGCCGTTTAGACGTGAAAGGATGGCAAAAACTAAAAAAAAAAAACCAACAAACACACACACAGTTTCGCATTTATATGATCTTAGCACGGATGCCTGACACTGGCTAAATGCACAAATCTTTTACTCCGTCATTGTCATTGTAAAAATATATATCAAAAAGAAAATTATGGAAGTGGACTAAAGAGGATGTATCAAATGGACTTGACAAACGCGCATACCAGAAAGGACCAACACTAAGTAAATTTAATACAACTTATTTAGGTGTGACTCCAATAATTCGTGCGGCATTCTAAATTTGATAGGATTATAGTCAAGGAGGTAATAATTTATGTAATGCTGGCGGTAATGTTGGTGCTTGGTGCGTACGCCAACAAAGATAAAACATTTAATTAATACATTATTTACCTACTACAGATTGTGTTTATTTTTCATTGTAACAAACTACTTATATACATACACTAAAACAAAAATCATACACAAAAAGTTTCCCGGCAGCAGGTTTCGAAACTTCGAAACTACGTCTTTAGGAACGGAACGTAGCATCTCAGACCGCTCGGCCAATCTGACATGTCATTACAGTGTCGAAATAATTGAATGCTTCAGACTAAAGCCTACGTAGTAACTATCTAGTAATCTGTGCTAAGGCCACGTGATGCCGTTAGTAAGAGTATAATAATTATGAATTAGCGTTTTCGACTTGCCGTGAGCGCGGAGCCAGCGTGGCGCGCGGCCCGGCCAGGTAACTTTCATCTTCTAAAATACATGAATCGCTCCTATATTAGCGCCTTAAATTAAGAAATACTTATTATAAGAAAATACTTGACACTGGCTATATGCACAAACCGTGCGAAGCCTTTCCAAAAAAAAAAAAAAAAAAAAACACTAAAGCACTGCATTGCAGTATCGCTTGTTTATCGATCGTAACACGTATCTGCAACCAGGCTAATTGCAATATGTAGGCATATCCTAAGTCAGATTTGTACGTACAGAACTGCACATTTTCACGTTCAGTAATTGGAGGAATCGTTCCGCCAAATATACAGGTCATGTCGAGAAGAGCGCTCGCGTCTTGCGTTATTTTTCCTGGTACCATCTACGTATTGCCTGCTCTTCTGAATTATTTAATCTGTGACCGTGGTTAACTTGATGACAGCTAGATTTATCTGTGGTGTGTGAACTTAGAACTGTGAAGTGCTTCTTGGATTTCCCTTATGCGGAAATGTCTCGGTGCAGTTTAGTAAAGGTAGGCCGGTATGTTTTCTTGTGTTTCACCTATAATTTATTGCCTCATTCTTCTTTGACAGGTCTTGATTTAATGTTATAGTACTAGGTACCTACCTTAGTAACATACAATAAATAATAAGAAAGAAATGATATTGCTGTTTCTGATTGTATAGGTACCTATAACCTACGATATATCCTATAATCTGTATAATCTACGATATTCATGCCTATTCTAAACTAGTCTGAAAGAAATTGCTTTAAGCGATAAGACCGCTTATTGTACTTCCTAACACTTATTAGTACCTACTTATACTTTATCGTTGTAAATTGTTTGTCTTCAATTTATTGTTCAATAAAGACTTTATCTAAGTTTCTCGACCTCTACATGGAAACGTAAAGTACCTACGTACTTAGTAAGAAAACTTCCTAGACAAATACTGCTAGAACAGATCATTTTAGATAAGCACGAGATAGGTAAGTATTGAAAATGATGTTGTTATTACTAACAGCACAGGTATTTCGTATTGCAAGTTCATTTGATATAATTTCCATACGTATTCAGCGGCGCACAAATATCTGCTCTAACATAGAGTTAATAACGTCGTCAATCGCACACATGCTTACCTACGCCGTGGATAACTCATATTGTTGACTTGCGTATTCCACTTCTTACAAATCACTTGGCGCCAGACCCAATCACAAGTACTAATTTTGAACTATTAAGCTGAGGCTGTGCTACAAGCGGTAGCGGTAGCGACGCACTTTTGACCACTCGTTTTTGGGGCGTTTGGCTTCGCGGTCTATCCGTCCGTGTGTCTGTCTGTCCGTCTGTCACCAGGCTGTAACCCATAAGACAATAAAATAAATATTTAAGAGAGCTCCCATACAACAAACGTGATTTTTGACGTTTAATAGATAATGATACGGAACCCTTCGTGCGCGAGTTCTACTCGCATTTGACTAGTTCTTTAAATTCCCAAACGTAGACATGATAGTCCCTCGCTACTTTAGTTCTGTAGTCTTTTAGACTTTTGAATCTTTTTTTAGGCAAACCATTGTGTAACTACCCTAACGATTTAAGATCTTGCACGCTAAATGTGACAATGTAATTTCATGGTTTCACAAATAAACAGCTTTATTGTACTAAACTGTAGTTTGTTGAGTAGAGATCAAAGTAAGTATACATTTTACTTAGCAATTTCGAGTGGAGCCACCGCGTCACTCAGGGTCGCGTTCAGGTGAGCGTCGAGCAAGGCGCCCCGCTGTCGCGACGTCTGTCCCATAGTCGTGACCTTATTGTCTCATTTCAATAAACATACTAATTATTTGAACGTTCCTTATCTCGGCTTGCCGTCGTAAAATCAGTGTGTGTATCTAAACGGTTTCGCCTTGATAATTAAGAGAAACACTTTATTTATGCCTTCTTTATTGGTTAACGTGCTGCTGCTATTTCTGTTTGCAGCTTTGCGAATGGTTACGCGAGTGGATGATGAAGATAATATGATTTGTTTCCATCCATTCCCCAAGAGCCTGTCTGGGAAATAGCTTGTTACCGCAGAGACGTGGAAAATAGCGAAGATAGATAGTAAAATCAGGGACCGAAAAAAAATTGGCAAAGCATTTTCAAAAGCATCCAGGTTTTTTTATTAAGGCACCAATTACCGAAATCTTAACGTACACACAGAGTCTGCATAGTCCGGCGTACTTTTATGACTGTTTGAGCCTCACCTGTGGGAAGCAGTGTAGGTACCTATAGCCTGATACAGTAAGTAGTACCTAATTAATGGGGCTTTTGCTACTACATATTATAAAATAACTGCCGTTTTATCATGGTAGCAGAAGTCCCACTTACGGAGGAAGATTTGTCAATAAAATTGGTCATATTTCACCCCCCTAAAGGCTCCGATGCTCATAGTGAGGCGCACTGTATAGCTTCTTGGTTGATTGACAGGGGTTAGTTTCCCTTGACCATCAGCAAAATCATCTATGTGTAATTTAATACTCACTGGATTTAAAATTGTTGATTGCCATTCGGAAATATCTCTGTAAGTACCTGTGTCTGTTCGATAAAAAATATAAGTGGTAGTCTACTGGGACCATTCAGTAACTATTATATTTCACAACTTCCTGAAATTTGCGCCATTTTTTTCAATATTCTTAACATAATATAGTATCGAGACAGTTTCCGCTTTTAGACGATTATTTAGAATGAGATGTTCATTTGTTTAGATAAAATCTTGCGAGTAAATTTTGATCTAGTTCCCGTTGAACGGAATCGTTCCAATTGAACAAATGAGAAAGAGTTGTGCATGCCTGTCAGGCTTCGATGACAATACGATATCTATGGTGTGAGCAATATCTGATGACGGAGACGGAAGTAAAACAAACAGATCTCCCCTGTAACAGCAGAATGATGATAACATTTTTTGGTCACATTTCAAAACCGCTTGCAGTACCGCAAATACCGAAATATTTTTTTAAAGTCTGTTGGAAAAAAAAAAACATGCGTGCGTACAAAGTACACATGTCAGAAGTGAAACTTCTTTGGCGAACTAATTTATAAATCTTGTTTATATTGATACCTTTTTCTCTCAATCTTTCTCACTCGCTTGCTCCCTACTCTCACTCCACGGCTAGTTGCTCATGCTACGTTCGCCCTGTCTTACTCTCTCTCAATCGGTCTCGATCACTCTCTCTCTCTTTTCCGACACTTCCGTTGCAAACCGGCGTGACGTTTCATCTGTAAAAATTTTACCCTCATGCGCGTAAAGAAGTTTCACTTCAAAAAACTTTTAAACTAAAAACTCATTTGTCTTGAATTAGGTCCACCATGACTCATAGAAATGCCTAGATATTATCTTATTGTGACTTGTAGCTTGTTCTAGGTATTTACTAGGCCGCGTAATTGCAGCGTATACTTAGTAATCAATCAATTAAATCTGTCTTACCTATTATATTATTAGTATCGCGAAGGCAAAAAATTCCAGTTTCCTTCCTTCCTCAAAACAAGCGACGGATGGTAATATTATGGAATTTAATAATAATGAATCAATTACTGACATTGAGATTGGAAAATCCCTATCATTACGTCTTTCGTCATTCTTCTTCTTCTTATTTAACCCTTAATTACTCGCACCTAAAAAGTTACAGTAACGCTCGCGTGGGGCGTATTTTACCCCAATTTTAAAAATGCAATAAAACACGAATTTTATGAAAAAAATATTTTTATTTAGAAATATTAACAAAATCAACACATTACTTTATGGATAACTGTATACTTAATCTAAAATTTTGGAACTATTATAAGAAATAAACCAATGTATATAGGTATCATTTTCATCGTTGCACTCATCACATGTCATGATGGAATGGTCATAGCAGACCTGTTTGCGACATTTAGCACACGTAAATCTTATTTTCTTGTCTTCTGATCTTGGGCAAATGTGACATCTTTTGTAAGATTTCGATGGGTCACTTCATGACGCGGAGCCAGGACTCTCAAAATCAGCACTTCTATTCAGGCGTTTTTTTATGGCCCGTGGCAGTTGTGGTATTTCTCCACGAGCCTGTTGATGATACACATGATCATTCAGTGGTTCATCATCTTCAACAGTCCATTCATGATCAGTTTCATTAGCACTTTCTTTAGAGGCTGAGTTGCGATCACTGTGTATTACGTCGAACGCCACTTCCTCTTCATTGGGGTATCTATGGCACTTTCAGTATCTTCTTCAAGTAAATTGCGAGATATCTCGTCGTCAAAAATCCGAATATTGGCCATTGTGAAATTTATAACCTAAAACAAAAATAAAACGTGAAGAAAAAATAATATTAAACCCACATTATACATAAAAATTATACAGAGATCAACACTTACCTATGAAAAAAAATCCCACTATCACTCGCGTGGGGCAATATTTACCCCAAGCGTGATCTTTCAGCTAAACCACGCGGTGCAGGCTGAAACTTGTGACTAAAACATGGAGAAGGGACCTATTTAGGCAGCTACTAGGAATGCTGCAGCTGTAAATTCATAAATAAAGGAGTTATTAGCTCTCAATCATGTCTTGGGGTAATATATACCCCACGCGAGTAATTAAGGGTTAAGAGCATAGCTCTTGTCGGTGGAGTAACCTTTCGTCATTGGGGATCTGAAATAGGGACGTTTTATTTTCTCAAACGTGTGTTGCTTCGAGTTAATGTGTAATATTGGTGGTATATTAATCAATTTAATCATTAAGTATTCATTAGCGTGCGTTAGTGTGGGCAAATTACTTAGACGAATATAAAATAAAGACAAATGATATAAACCCGAAAAAACGTGTACTTACCTAATTTCGCATTTTTCCAAAACTCCCAGGAAGATTCAGTAAAGCATCTACTGAATGACTACTGAATAGTGACTTTATCTATATAAATAATTGACTTGACTAAGTACTTGATCACGAGGATTGCTATTAGTGCTATGACTTTCCTATTGTGAAAATAAGAAATACTTAAATAGGTAAGTAATTTAATATTTCACACTGGCTAACTGCAAAAACGTTGCGAAGCTAAAACAAAAAAATAATATTTTATTGTGTTCTTCCTCACAGAAGATGGGGAGACCCGTTTTTACCAGTGGGTTGATAATGAGCTATTGGCGCTGATGATAATGTATGTCCATAGAGTTATAGAGTATCCTAATTAACCAGGGCTGCAAGTAAAAAATGATGTATCTACTCGTACGTATGGTAGTGAACAAAGCGTGAATGCTAAATCTGAAGATCGTCTTCAGATTTAGCAGTATTTTTCAGTTTCATTGTAGTTAGTCATCGTCGTCATTCGGAAAATTTTACTTATCTGCTATTTCAATTACAGAAGCACATAATAATTATATGTCTTAACTGCCCGTGCTGAATTCCCAGATCGCTGATAAGTAAAATCTTTGTCATTCCCAAGTGAGTATAGAATAAGTAGGATTGTTTTGTTCACGGAATTTAAAAAAATACACGCGGTATGTAGCTCTTTCAAGAAGTGGTAAATATGCAAGTTTTCAGTTCTGCTCGTTATTTGCTTGGACCCCAAATTAACTATGACAATTATATCACAGAATTAAAATTACATATCATTTCTAAATGTCATCTACATAATGTTTAGGAGCCGAAATAGTACCTATTTGTAACCATTGAATTGAACATACCATAAAGACAATTATTATATGAGTAAATACAACATCCTAAGGAATTTCCAATTGATATCGGCAATTAGATTTTAATCAGCTCTACAATATAGAAAAAGTGGGTGATGAACCTACCTATGTATTCTCTACTTGTCCTTGTGGAATACAACTAGGAGTAGTTATGCAGAATGACGTCATCATTATTATTTAATATATTGACAAAAAACTTTGACGTCACAGCATTGACGACACATAATCGAAATAGGATCATTGGAGCTAATGTCCTATAGGTAAGTACATAATAATATTTAGAGTTAATAGATCTGTAATTTGGAATTGAAATAGAAGAGGACATTGTAAAATGTGGTTCACTACCGGTAGGTAGTATAACCGTTTTTTTTTTCCGGAGAAACAGTTTCTATATTACAGAAATCCTACGTCACGTGGAATTCTAATCTCTGTAAAAGCAGAAAATAGTGGCATAGTGATAGTGGGGGTAGCTAAACCCTGTACAGCACTTTTATACTAAAAATGTACAAGTAAACATGTATTTAGGTAAGTGTAGTCTGTACTTTAAACCGTATTATTAAAAAAGGCTTTTTTTTTAACGTAGAGATTGCCTTTGCTCTACTTTTGTTATTTGCTACTCCTGTCATCGGTACAGAGTTCATCTTTAGTTGCGTCATATGAATAATTTCATCCGAAATTGATCTGTCGGAATCTTCAAAAGCCGCACAGTTTCTATTAGGTAGCTATCTAGTGACATAATTATCATAAGTAACTCTAAGAACATTCCGCGGTTATTAAACAGTTTTAATTATGATTTATTTCCACTAATAGCCGTGATATAAGGTTACGATGCGAGTTGGTCCGTGACGCACATATGTTGGGAACAGTTTGGGATTTAGTTCGTACGTAAATATGGTCGTGTACTATTACACGTATACGTACACACGCACACGTACACGCGGTGTACTGTTAGTAAAGCTGTGGTATTAGGAAAATCGTATAGTACGAGTATATTTAGGTATTATTAGTTAATTAACATTATTTATGCCCTACGATTATTATTTACAATGGTCACTTGATTATTGTTTATCCATAGTTCAAAGCAAATTAATAGTAATACATTGTACTATAATATTACTTCGTTATGTATGAACCAGGATATACGTGACGTTGCAACATTAGATTGAATTATTTCGCTTATAAAACAACGTTGTATGTTTTAGAAGCTTTTGCTAAATGAGAAATAAGTACAACTCCTACAAGTTACAGTATTTTCATCATATTTATACCAATGTAAAAACTGTGATTGGATTAAAATTAAAAGAAAATGATACATAATATGAGAACTAATGACATCCCCGTAGAGTTTCTTTGTGCTGTCTTCTCTAACGGGTGTATTTCGAAGCACTGGTAGAGTCAACGGAGTTTCCTTTTCCTGTCAGAGATTCAATCCTGGACCAGTGCTTGAAAGGGAAACATCCTTTTTTCAAACCTAAACCATAATAAATAAATTATAGTTTGTTTTCTTTTATGGTCTTATTAATTTGTTTATTAGATTGAAGTGTTTGACTTGTAAAAGTGCCTTTTTATTGCTTATTTACAATAAATGATTTGACTTTGACTTAATGAAATATAAAAGTAAAACTCTACCAGTATCTAATAATTAAAAATAGCACAAACGCCGTACATTCATTATTGTATTAATTAATTATTGCCCAATCAAGTTGTATTACTTTTTTGTCATATTAGGTCATACTCCATCTTAAAACATAAATAAACTTCCTTGTATACATTATCACACATGATTTCTAAATGTTATGAATTTTCATTCATTTTTTGCAAACCTAATAAGTTTTTAATGACATTTTATAAAATGTTAAATGCGCATATTATTGTATGTACGCGAGACAATTAAAGATTATCAGATGGCTCACGGGTTTACCAGTAAATTGATTATGTAGCACTAATGCATTAAATTAAAATGATTAGTTGATTGTTTATGGTTTTACAATTTGCCACGGGCGGTCACGATGGTACCATGCCGTTGACATCATTATTGGTAGGTAAGTGTGTTTACGTATTTATGAAGCATTTAACTCTCGCTAGTCGTGTGTCATCACTAAACGATGATTATGTAGAGACTATGATCGTAGGTAATTGAGAATATAAAAGATAATGGAAAACAATGAATTCTATAAATTGTATTATATCCAAAAATTTTCCCTAAAATCTTCGATAGAATATAATATAGATACACAGTCTTTATGAAAATTAAATCTCAATTGTTCACCCGGCAAGCCAATATTGTTTCATTTAATATTGGCGCTATTATTGTTAACACACTGCAATAGCGTTGTAAAACATTTGTGACGGTTTTTTAAAACAAGGCATATGTATTTAATATACTGAACCTTACACAATGTAATAGCGTTGTTCAAAACAAGGCATATGACGCCCTTTTTGAAGCGGTGATCGGGGATCTACCCCGTATTATTTCATGGTATCCTAAAATTTATGATATAAATGATATGATAATTATGTCATTCATCCTACCTATAATATGACGGCTCGTTTGGCGTAGTGGCTGAGCAATCGGACTGCTGCGCTAGGGGGTGCGGGTTCGATTCCCGCCTGGGGCAAATATTTGTGCGATCCACAAATATTTGTTTCTGGTCTGGGTGTGACGTGTATGTGAAATTATATGTCTGTAAGCGGTACCCACGATACAGGAGCACTCCTAGTGTGGGGCTACGTTTCTTTAAAAACAAAAAAAAATAAAAAATATCCCAAGGGTAAACCGCGCGGCGTAGGCAGAGTAGGTTTAAGTATATACCTACTTACCTACATAGGTCTGCAATAACTAGGTAGGTAGGTATTAGTGTTTGTCACGGCAGTCATGGAACCTATATTAAGTTTCCGTGATCCAGTATTGAAAGGTGTGCTAGGGTCACCCTTTACCAACTCCAGCGAAAGGCAAATCAATATTACCTGCCATTAGAATTAGAATTAACCGTTGCCATTCGTACATGTTTCGGACGACAGTTTTCTGACATATTTCGGAGTCCAAACAATTTGTTCGTTGCGAGCTATAATTTGACCAATGATAATAGAGTTTCTGGAATGGCCTAAATGAGAACACTGATTTATTTATAACTCCAGTACTGACTAACTGACTAACCGCTTCACGCTATTCAATTTTTAATCTTATTATCTCAGCACCGACTATTGTACTCGTAACATTTAACTCAACCAAATGTAGGATTTATACATTTTCCCAAAGAAACATCTGCACATCACTACTTATATACAATTGCGTAATAATATGTACATAAAGGCCCAGTTTTTCCAAGGAACAAAATTAGACTTATATTAAAGTATTTAGTAAGCATCCACCATTATGCTGACTCGTGAGATTGACTGAAATTTAACTAATTTAGACTCTACTTTTGATTAATTTACACAAAATCTCGAAAGATAATAATACATTATTATTAATCATAATAAAATAATAATAATTCAGCCTGTAACTGTCCCACTGCTGGGCAAAGGCCTCCCCTCACTATCGTGAGGAGGGTTAGGCTATAATCCACCAAGGAGGCCTACTCCGGGTTGGTGGATACATGCCTCCGAAATAATTCTCGGGCATGATGGTTTCCTCACAGTGTTTTCCTTCACCGAAAAGCGAGTGATAATTACGTACATAATACTTAATATGTTAACAAAAACACATTGGTAGGTACGTGCCCGCACTGGGATTAGAACTCGCCACCTCCGTTTTGGAAGGCGGACGTTCGCCCACTAGGCTACCACCGCTTAATAAATTATTGCAATGTACTTACTAATTGTGCGAATCAGAAATTGTAGACGATTCCATCTAAATTAAGTACCTATACTCGATTAGAATATAAAGTAAACCTTCAACTTCTATCTGCGGTAGGTTTCTAATAACTCTTTATTAGATCTTACCTAGTTAAGTTGTTTCTATAATCGCTTAATCATACATCGTAGAATTTTATCACTCTCGTGGCTTGCTCACGAGTCCTGTCTGGTACGTATCTGTCTGCTGTTAGCCCAACCGTGTATTTATAATTATAATAAATGACTTAATAAATCGGCATAAATTGCCTAAAATATGTACCTTATATTATACGCACGTTTGAGTTGGTTGTTATCTCGACCGCCATACAATTCGCCCGCGTGGTCGACTCACCACCTTTCATTTAAATATTATAATGTAGTGGGTAACTGGGCCGCTAGTGGATAGTTGTTCATTTAGAAACCTTTGAAAATTAAATGTTTGACCATAAAATGTAACAATTAAAGTAAAATGTGACATCCCTACTAATGTTTTCACCAAGGGTAGGTAAGCATCGCTCATTTTTAGGTAAGTAAGTAATTTAAGATCTAAATTAAGGTAAAATAGACATTACAAAAACAAAAATAAACGAGTAAGTATGTAGAATAAACTAGATATAAATAAACAGTAAGTTTGCGATGATAATGCAATTCATTAAAAACGGCTGTTAACTATCTTACTCAGTGCCTGCAGTTAAGTTTAGCCTACATACAGATTATCTATCGATTAAAATTTGAACGACGGTTTTAATACGCCAGAAGCAATTTCCTGTTCATTTTAGATCATAGCGACATAAACTCGTTTCCTGTGCGCACAATGAGATCCAATCCAGTTAACTGCCAAAAAAACTGCACCGAAGAGTACATGTTATATCAGCGAGTGATCTCATGTGCTTATCTCTGTCGGCTATCAGCGCTCGACAATGCTTTGTCGCTGCCAGACGATCAAATAAACATTAATATCGAATCACTAACGATCGGCGCTCATAATATTATGCCAACGTAATGAGCTCTTGTCACGGCCGTTCCTAAAGCTGAAAACTTAGCGCTGCTGTGAGATAAGATATAAAAACTAACTGACTGAAATGTCTATTATAAAATTTCAACTAAATAAGTCGTATACATAGAATATAAAATATAGAAGAAGAGCCTCAAGGCACAGGCCCCGGCCTAGTTTGGGTCTCGCTGAAAACTTACACTCTCTCAAAAATGTTAGCTGTGCTTTATGTGTAATATTGATGTACCTACATAATGCTTTCGGGTAATAAATACATTATTATATTATTATTATATTATTAAGAATAATGTACCTACCAAAAACATCATAAACCTAACTTTAACTACCCTATACCTACCATACGTAGCACGTAGCCAAATGAATCTCATTAATTAATAAATAAGAAATAAACTCATTATCGTTGTTATCGTTGTCATTATTATATCGATGGACTACCGTGAAACCACAGAGACAAAAGTGGAAGCTCACTTTCGTGAGTGAAACTAACTTTATGAATTTCACATGGATCCACCTTATTTTTGGCATAATAATAATAATTGGCTATCTAGCTAGTTCGAACTATTTTCTCATTTTTATATTGAACATAAAAATTAAGATGCGATTTAGTGTAATCTTTGTGTTTATTATAATTTATCGACCCAATTATTCGTAATCGCATTTCTGTCTTCCCAATCGTCTTCATTGTATGACAAATAATAACAAAAAAGAATGTTTTTACTTACCTATAAGTATTTTAATTGGTTTCCTGAGTATACAAAATTTCATACCTCGCCTTAGGTCATTTTGCTGAGAGTAGATACAATTTTAGCTACTTATTTGAAATAATTGAATAGTTCAATTCTCTGGTTTATTTTCCGTGGTCGTGCCGTGACATCATTCGATGCATTTAGTTCAACAAATGTTGTACAGTTTTAAGGTAAGTATTTAAATCAGAGGTGTGAAATATGACAAAGCACTTAGTATCGCGTCACCAACGGTGTCAGGTCCAAAGGCGTGTCAGATCACGTCCATAGGCAGCCTAGGTTAATACCTAGACAGTGTTTAAGCACAGCTCAAGCCATAAATCCAGTGTTATTTATGCACGTCACAGTGCGATTAATAACGAATCAAATTAATAGGTACCTATGTGCCGTGGAAATACTCGTATTCAGGCAATATTTATTGTTGCTGACCAGTAGGGCAAGCACGAATCGCTATCGAGACAGTATTAATATAGTTAACGTAAAAAAGTTTAATGCGATTTGATCTGCGCCCTTGCTATTGTCAAGATGCGTAAACGAACGGTTACCTTGATTTATATACGTTAGTGATACGAACCTTAAAAAAATTCTTGCTTGCCCTATTGTAAAGTGTAGATAAAATCTAAAACAAACGAGTAATTTCTCGATAGTGATTCGTCCTTGCCCTAAGACATAGTACGTGTTATTACGTTGTCGGGTCAATATTACCAATTTCTACTTTTTGATTTTTCGACTACTTCTTTGGGCTTCGAAACCATTGAATCTCTGTTATATTTTCTTTACAACTCAAAATGACGTCTTCGCTGCAAAAATTACACAGATCACGTCATAGCAAACAAAAACTGACCATAAAATCCATAGAATTCACACCAGTGTTGAATCATAAAGCTAAACTGACCACGGTAATACGTAATTACGTTTTTAGGGCTACGTATCATTGAGTGGGAAAACGGAACTTGTCATTTTAATGTCTGTTCGTTGTAACATTTTTTTTTATCCTATCTAATCCTTATACTTGTTACTTACAGAACCAGATATAAGGAAATTTGGCATTACTAAGGTTGAAAGCTCCAAATTCCCGTAAAAAATAATCTACAATAAATTCGGCATTTTTCAGATCACGTATTCTGGTGACAGTGAAGATTTGATGATTTTGGAAGTTTGGACTAATTTTGAACAGCTAACTAAAGTAACAAAGATGTAAAGTAAATATTTATTGCAATGAACACAATAAACTTATTATATTGTAAAAAAAAAAACAAGCTATTATAAGCAGAACACTCAAGGCACGGTTCCTACCCTCACTTGTCTGACTTTTTTACTTCGCACCGTTCAAATTCAATCCGCCGCCAAAAAAATTGCGGCAAAAAGATGTGCTCTCTTTTAAATTGGACACGTGTTAACTTCGTCATTTATGGAAGAAAAACAATAGTGATGTCACTGACGAAAATGGTATTATGACCGGAGGAACGTCAGCCATGAGTGACAACTTAATCCATGTGTAAATTCTAAGCGGTTACGCGTTTTCGCAGCTGAAAATGTTTGTAGAAAATATTATATTATGTAATTAGGTAGTACAGGTACAGATACTAGCTGCGCCCCGCGGTTTCACCCGCGTTTTTATAATATACGTTATATCTTTATGAATTATAGCCTATGTGTTATTCTGATGTATAAGCTATATTATTGTAAATAATCATTAAAATCCATTCAGTAGTTTTTACGTGAAAGAGTAACAAACATCCATCCATCCATCCATACTTACAAACTTTCGCGTTTATAATATTAGTAGGAGTAGGATAATAGTTAAGACGTACAACCCCGCTCAGCTCTTAAGACCTATAAAAAGTCGCTATATGAAATTGGAGCAATCCGATTGATACATTAATAAACTCATCTTTTATTGCGGTTTACCAAATAATATAATACCGCTAATAGTTTCGTAGGTAAGTTTCTACCATGTCTTCACCAATAAGTACTTGTGTTAGACTCAAATGCAAAGATTTACTTGCAACTAGTAATCTATTTCCTTTATAGTACTGTCTATTACGACGTCACTGGGCAAACAAAAGCATTGTCAAATTAATTCAGCTTATTAAGTTAATCCTGTATTAAGTTCTTGCATATAACTTAGCTGACAGCTTCTCGCACTTTGCTTATCTCGGATCAAGTAGCACTTTGCTGATTGACTTATTGATCTCCAGGTAAATACCTAGCAGTGGAGCAAGTTTTTAATTACCATAATAAATGATAATAAACTAAGCATATCTAAATATAATAATTGACCGTATGGGCGGGCGTCTGTAGACTGGACTGTAAATGAGAGGTCACAGTTAGACTTCTGCGATTTTAGTTAAGGTTTCTGATTATTAATTTTTTTTTGTCAATATCAGTTCGAACCTTTGCCAATGAAACCGATTTTGGGTAGGCTTACAAATAAGCTCTCAAGAGATATATTAATATAACACTATAAACTAGTTGAAATAATCAAAAGTACATAAAGTAATAAGGGACGTAAAGGATTTTATTTTTGTACAACTAAGTTATGAGATGCCATACCCACTCCTGCCATGATAAGCACAGAGTCTGTCCATTGGTCTGTAACGTACTACGCAGCCCTTAGAAAATCACGCACGGTAATGCATCACCCTAGCCTCCCTGACACAGTCCCTTTAAAAAAGTAAAGTTATCTCGGAATAAACTGATATAGTGCACGCAAACCCGCCGGTTCTGCTAGCACTACAATGTCGGTACCTGCCCTAACAACTCTATATTACGGGAAGTGATATCACTCCACAAAAACAACTGACAAACGCCGCGCCATTGAGATCAATGCATGACAGACGTGTCGTAACCGATTTACTGGGCCGATTGATAGATAATTAAATCGATATCACGCGATTAGGTCATACCTATTCGGGTTGGACAGGAAAGCGTGAAAAAAATGCGACAAAAAATGATCGAGTTAAAGTACGCACGTGCAACTAACTGTGGTGATGTCAGACGTAAGCTTTCTTCAACTACTTTGCTTGAAAAACTTTTTGATGATGCGATAGTTGGCTGTGGTGTGGTGGTCTGCCGTACACTCAACTACAAATGTTGCTGGAATTGGCAAGACCTTCAATTTACCTATACTATTTTATTCAACACAAAGTTTCTCATGCGTAATACAGCTATCAATGACACACATAACTTTTATTAGTCAAAATAAACCTATGTAAATCACTCCGCACTGGGTTAACCCAACCTTTAACTGCGGTAAAACATATCGTACCTAATAATAAAGCAAAGTGTACGAACATGCGATGAGGTAAGCGAAATTATTGTTTTTATATGTAAACAAAAACACTACTTTAATTGAGAGCATAGTATTACGTAGGCCCATATTTATAATTACAGTCATGACTGGACTATTCTCTATTAAAAAGAATTATAAGATGATTAAAAAAAAATAAAATTTGAATGGAATGAAAAAATGCTTGTAGAAAGTCTTTTCGAAACTACATTAAGTGCTTTAATTTGTTCAGTGTAGTGTAATGATTATAATGTAAGCCATAATTATGAATAAGTAATGGAAAATAAATAGATAGAGTATTTCGAAAATTAGTCTAATAGAGTATAAGCCCTTAGCAGAATAGGGCAGTTTCAAAAGTAAGGTATAGGGTACCGCGAATATGTTCCAAAAACGCATGGATCATTTTACGAATAGTGCGTTTATCTACTAACCCATAATAATGCCCGTCTAAAAATACTCGTATTTATTCCACTAGCGCTAACGGGGTGTGTTCGTAAACTGAACCGGGGGCTATAAATTTAGCAGGCGCGCTTTGATAACAGCAGCACTCCTGCCAAATTTCATTGCACGCATTATGACGTCCGCATCACGCGTGGCTCCACTGCGATACGTCTATTATTGATTTCTTCCTTTATATTAAACAATGTAATTTAGGTTACAATAAAATACTTATTCTTTATACACTTGCTACAATGAAACAAATCCGATATGAATGGAATCAAACTTGGCGGCCCAAGAGTGGAACCTTGCGGAACACCTTTCCAAAAGTCTATAAACTAAGCAAAATTTAGGCTTAATGAAAATTGATTGGCACGCTGAGCATGTTTACCATCTTGGAACTTATCGCCACTTAAGACCAGGTGAGATAGTGATCCAATGCTAGCCTCAAACGTATTTAAAAAAGTAGTTTCTTTATCATAAGCATGGTCGATATCTTTTGCTTAATATAAGTTTCCAACATTCTACTTTGTTGTGTATACACATATTATTGTAGTAGACAATTCAGTCATAACAATAGACATAATATCTATCTTTATCCTTCTACTCTATCTCCTAATGATGATGCTATTAGATATGGCAGCCAAGGTCATGCCGAGGGGTCATAACCCCCATCAATTTAGTACCTACTATTTGTTTAGTCTTTGACCGTTTCTATTCTGAGTCGTTTCCCGACATTGTTAATGAAGCGGTAGTCATTCATGTGTTTAAACTGAGCTTCAATTGGGTAACGATGATTGATTGAGTGCTTGGTCTTGTATTGGTAATGCGTTTAATTAATGGTAAAATAGCTGTCCTGTCATCAGTCACAGTGTACAGTCTAGAGTCTATAGTCATCCCCAGAGACGAGTTCTTTTTTTAAACCAGATAAGTACAGAGTCTAGGCTAGGCAACAACCAACTCCCTGATGTTTTTTTAATACTTAGTTATAATTCAGAATAGGTTTGGCGTTTGACTGCTATTGCACCAGTAGGTAGTAGATGCGGTCTAAGATGATGCACACTTACCTAGAAGTAACCTGTTCACTCGTGACTTAAAGACTGGGTACGACAATGTGATTTAGAGCCCATTCCGATTAGTTAGAAACAGATGTTAATTTTAGGAGTGTAGTGTTACATAGGGTTCTAAAGTAGAGTTTTATATATGTAGGTATATTTATCATTATAAAACATGTTCGGCGGTCTTTGACCAGCTAGTAAGTACAAACTCATAGTCTTGCTGGATAATCCATGTTTCAACTAAACTACTGTGTTAAAGCACAATTATTAAAACACTGGAAAAAGACTCTTCTTTTATCTTAAACATACCTAAGAATAAAAGAATATGCTAAAGGGTTATATTTCGAGGAGACAGGTGACTGGGACCACGAGGTACTGGAACCGCGGTCCCAGTCGACCAATAGCGCTTTTTATCAGGCAACTGAGACCAAAAACCACGTGACGTAAGTTGCCTTTAATTTCATAGAATTTAACTTGGAATACTTTAAATATCGTTCCCCAATGGAAACAGTAACGCTCATATTAGAAGAACATCGACATCAGTAGGCACCCATTCGGCATGACTCACTGTTTGTATGATTATCAGCTATTGAGATACGACTGACTGATGGATAGTAAATCGCATGAGATGCGCCGACCGAGCAAGTTACAAGAGCGAAGATTTTCATGAAACAATGTTCAAAATAGTCTAATAAATGTCTATAGAGATCGATTCGAATAAGCGGTAATTTCGTTCCTTTGAGTCATCTGGGTGGACTAGCACACATTGTACCTACTAGTATAGGTACGGGCAACTCACGTATGCCTACGATAATGAGATTGTCTTGATTTAGATTTTCACCGTCGCTTGGTCTTAAGACTTGTTCCGCACGAAGCACGAGATGCGGCGGCGCAACTTACGAGCGATTTTATAAAAGCTGTTGTGCTGTGATTGTTTGTTTGGATGTCGGAATAGCAACAGGAAGTTTGGTCTCGTCTGAATCTAAACGGAGACTGTTTTTATGAGCAATGGAGCCAAACTTATGTTTGTCTGTAACGAGTCGAAGCCAATTTTGTCGTCACCCTTTAGTTGCGCAGTCAAACTTTCGCTTAGTTTTACGACAGACAAGTAGTTTTGATAAGTTTTGCTCTAGACTAGAAAATATGGTATGGGTGGCTTGTTATATTATAATAGCCTATAGGTACTAAATCTCTTTCTCTCTCTCTCTTTCTCCAGAGAGACTCGAGCCCCAGCAATAAAGTGGGAACTTCTTGACGAATAAAAATAATCGCAACTGGCAAGCAGCAGCACTTTCATGATTACAGAAAACATCAGATGTCATGAAAGACAAAACCAGACTGTTTGCTCGTTATTTAGTAGGTACGCCTATTATGCAACTCAAACATAATAATGCTAGTTACAAGCATCTGATCTCACTCAACCTATTTCATACATTATAATGGTTTTAGTGCGACGTC
Organism: Hylaea fasciaria; assembly: GCA_905147375.1. Taxonomy (NCBI): domain Eukaryota; kingdom Metazoa; phylum Arthropoda; class Insecta; order Lepidoptera; family Geometridae; genus Hylaea; species Hylaea fasciaria. The sequence continues at coordinate 9,510,877 of LR990201.1, forward strand.
CACGCATTTTAACATACTCATATAGCAGTTTTGACGTAGGACGAAATGATGATGGTGGTACGAGGTGCATCGTAAAATATACACGGATATCGTATCGTAGGTTCGTTAGGATAATCCAATCGTTGCACAAGACCTTGGTGTCATTTAATACTATTTGATTGGATCGTAATTTGTTGAGACCGCGTACGTGCGTCAGACTAGAATGAAAAGCAGGATTATTGACGCTGAATTGTTTGAATATGAAAGCATTTATTGTAGTCAATAATATTGCAATTTTACAAGTCAAACACAATTGAGCAATTAAAACTAATTTTAGTAGGTACTTAAGAAGATGATGAGTTAAGAAGTAATTGATTATAGTTTGAATTTTAAAAAGGATGTTTATCTTTCGTACGCTGACCCAATATTAAATTTCGGACAGGAAAAGGAAACACCGTTGAGACCAGTGCTTCAGAATACGCCCGCCAGAGAAGACAGCGCCATGAAACTCAATGTATTTTTTTTTCGTAATAATATATAGGTAATAATATTTAAATTAAAACTAGTTAAAGAAAATTTTTCAACTAACAACTGTTTTGATCCCCTGGCAAAGATCGAGCCTGCCCATATTTACAAGCCGACCTGCGCAATCATTACACTACACGCAAAATAAGATACGGCTTACCCGCAAAGGTAGTATAATCGACAACCTTACCGCCTAACTGCCCGCTATTAAATCAGCACACCTACAACCAACAGCACGATACGAATGCCTCTAAATGTGTACAATTGTTATTTGTGGGCAGATATAAAGACTCATTGCAGGGCCGCGGGCGGGAACCACGGGTGGCGAACCACTAATTAACCACACTAACTGCGCCTTCATCTGTGGCGTAGGTGGCAAACAATAAAGTGCAGAACAATGCAAGCCAAGTTTGGTTGAAATACGGCAGAAGGCCTGTTTGGGATGTTGGAAACGTTACATTATGTTTATTGTTTGCCCAACAAATAGCTTTATTTGAAGCAAATTCGCCCAGTGCGAGAGGAGTTAATGAAACCAAGGTTCTGAACCGGCATCCATTGTTTATGTTAGCTTTAATGTGACACTTCTGTCTCATAACGGAATTTCGCATGTCACGGCAAACAGAAAAGAGATGTCTAGATCTTTAACGCCAGTATAGCCTAACCCACACGACTCCCTGCAAACGCTGTCAACTTTAGATCGTCATTCGATAGGCCTCCCCCTTAGACCGCCACGCCGAACGACAATTTGCCACTTGCATCCACCGGTTGCCTGCGACGTTTTTGATGTCGTCGGCCCATCTAGTGGGTGGCTGCTCCTCCCGCTGCCTGTAATTTCTTCGTGAGAAGTGTACACACACTGCTTTCACTTTCGTCGGACAGTTCGAGTAGCAGTGGTAGGAGCATAAGAAGCCTATGGTCTGCCCTTCCCACTTCCCCGCTCCTGTTGCTGAAGACTCTTTCTGCCCCATTATGCCCACACAGAATCATAAGCAAACTAAGGATGGCCAGTTGTTCGCAATCCGGAAACATTCCACGCATTCGTTATGGAAGAATGCAGCGTACCTGTTATTTGTTATGCTAAATCTTAAGTGTTCACATTAAATGTCTCGGCATAATGACACGCTCGACTCGAATTACCTTCGTAATAACAACCGCCGATTGTTTGTAATGAATCAATGAACATAGCAAACTACTGCAGACGGTAATTATGTAGATATTATAGCTTCGCGGGAACCCTGGCTCATCACTGGGCACATAAGGGCCGTAAATCGGCAGACGGGGGTTTATATTTAGAAAAAACTGATTCTGGCTTGCACTGACACAGTATTTACTCGGAGTCTGGGTATTTTGCAGGCCATGGTCCGCGTAGCTCTGGAAGCCCTAGTTTATCTTCGGCTATTAGGTACTGAACATTTCTCTGACTACTGACTGACTGATATACTGAGGTGACCAGGTAACCACGGCTTATGAGTTTTGGCTTCCTTGGCGACACTTTCAAAAACTTTATGCCTCCTATTATTGACGTTATTTTACTTCGATCTTTTGAGTAAATTATGCCAAGCTTAAATATGCGTAATTTTTGGTGATAAAATGATGCTATCCTGTAATTTTCCATACAAGTTCTTTTTTATTTCTTTGTGCTCATAATGTGCTTTAGAGCTGCTATTAGCCTAGTCCAACAAAAAAGAAATGCACAAAAGATTAACAGTAGCACCTCAGATACGTGTTGATGATTAGTTAATTAATAAACTCTGTGTTTACCTGCCAGATGGAAACTGGCCATCAATAATTTAGTGTCATTGACGAACAAATTAATGGCTTTACGATTTATATTTATGGCAAAACCAGATCATCAATATTTATTGTGGTTCATACTTCACACATGGTTATGCAAACAAATTATTATTACGTAACGACCACACATACATAATACTTATTTTATAAGAATCACACGAGCATTTATACAATAAACTTACCTATTTGTAAAGATCTAAACCTTCTTTGCCCTTATGATGCTTACGGCTCTTATGATGCTGGGAATGCTAAATTATTCTACTTACTAAATTCTAATTCGCCGGGAAGGGAGGTTAGTAGTTTTTATGGACAAAAAAATAACAGGCATCAAACTTTTGCTTCACTCTACACTACTCTATAGCGGAGCTCTAGATTGGATTAAAAGATTTCCAGAGCTATCCCCGCGTCTCTCTTGTTTACTAGTTTTATTTAGGGGCTTATACTGAAATCCCCTTAGACAAGTATTGTAATTATTGATCTTAGTGTCTCGTACCAGCGTTTAAAAGCTGTATAAAAACAAATTAAATCAAACACATTTGTACCATGATTCATGAAAGTTAGCGGACTCTACTATCGAATTCGGAATACATCAATTCTAAAAGTCATCATTTATTCAAACAGGCGTGGCGTGACGTATCAACACCATACTATACAAGATATCTTCATCACATTATACCACAATAATATGTTGTTGCTAAATATAAGCCTCCGATAAAGACGTAATAAATTTAGATAATATTTATTCTAGAGTTCGACTAATGAAACTTGATACTTAGGTGACAAATCCACCAGGTCCTGGTGTATTAGGCAAGTAGGTAGGTACATGAACGAGTTTAAATGGTAATGCTCTGTTCCCAGAACATTTCTAATATATATTTTCGTACACACCTGCCAGTGATTATAACAAACAAGTAATAATAATTAATTACAACAATAAATCGATAAGAAACGCGTCAGTGAGACTTATTAGGTGTTACCATAGTCTACCGCTAACGGCGCATGCGTCAGTTGTAATCGATCAACGTTTAGTTTTGGTGAAATTCATTGATTGCCACCATATTGCCACTCACCAATGTCACTCGGTTACGTAATAGTGTCCTTTAGGACGTTCATGTGATGTGATGAGTCAAGCAAGTGTGCGCGTGAAGCATAATCTGAGGGGGGAAGTCTTGTTTGATTAGTCCTAGTCTCGACAAATGTCATGCACAAAGGGAAGGGAAAGGAAACATCCTTTTTCAAACTCAACCATAATCAATTACTGTTTAATTTATCATATTTTATGGCTCTTTTTGTCAACGAGAATTAGCTGTTTGACTTGTTAAAGTAACCTCGATATTTCTAACTCAATAACAAATTCACAAGTAAAATAATTAGGAATGCCAGGATTGAATAAGGAAACGCGAGTGCGGTAGACGTCGATTATGTGGAAATAAATTTTTAAAAAATCTGTTTAACTCTGGTTTAACTTTTGTGGTAAGAAGGTTAAACGGCAACGTAATATTACTGTTGATAGTATAAATAAAAATATTATTTTTATTATAGTAGGTAAGTACATAATATTATGTTACAAATAGGTAGAGTTTCCTTTCCTTCCTCAAATAAATTAGGAGCGACGTCACACTGTGACGCAATGTCACTATACATAAATGTATGTGACTTCATTAGGTTTTTCATTACCTTATGTATATACCCATTACTATAAATTAATAAATACAATAGGTTTACCTACCTGTTTTAAGGAAAGTCAAGCATTACGTACTTAGCGAAGTGAGTTTCCTATTGATACGACTAATGCATTAAAAATACCCAGAGGTTAATAACAAGCTTATTAGCTTTTCAAAGTAACATAATAAAGATAGATTATGAAATGAAAATGTGATGTGGATTTCGTCATTTTTTTCTTATAAGTATTTGTGTGATTTTGAATAGTAAACTTGTATTTGTGTGATTTTGAATAGTAAACTTGTATTTGTGTGATTTTGAATAGTAAACTTGTATTTGTGTGATTTTGAATAGTAAACTTGTATTTGTGTGATTTTGAATAGTAAACTTGTACCCATTTGTGTGATTTTGAATAGTAATCTTGTATTTGTGTAATTTTGATAGAATATTAACTTGATACGACATTAACACACTCATATCCAACCCGGGCCTCACCTCATGATTGGGGGGAGAATTAGACCATATTCCACCAGGGAAGCGGTCCAGTCTGGATTGGTGGGCTGATTAATTAAAATAAAACAATAAAAATAGTACTGTCCAAACCAATACCAATACACACCTCTCCACACCACCGATTGATGTTCCACATAGAAAAGTGATAGTAATACATTGCGGCTGAATGACGTATCGAAGTCTATGCATCGTTTCCACTTTAATTCATCAGCGCTGTACAGTAGTTCACACGCTATAAATATACCAAGAGTTGGTTAACATCTAACGCACACTTGCCGCATTTGTTCTTCTGGTGTCAAACGCACAACAGGCGGGCCCCTTCCTATCTTGGATCGGATACAACAATATATTTGAATCATATTATATAACTTAACTAGCAGACACGGCCACGCGTTGCTGTGGCTAAGGTTTTTGTTATTGCGACTGTAAATTGAGATGTAAGCTACCCTATCTTTTAAGTTAGACCAAACTGCACACGGTGTGCAAATTTGATTAAAATCGGTTCAGTAGTTTAGGAGCCCATCGCGGACAAACAACGTGACAGGTAATTTATATTAAGATTTTTTTTGAGGTTACTATAATATAATATTAGACATAATTGTAGTGATTCCAGTTAGTTATTTATAGATATTATATTTTAATAAAAATATTTACATATAAAAATATATGTTACGCTGTGATTAAAATCACGTAGAGCCTATAATCGACTGGCTAAAAGCGACAATAAGATCCACATACCCAAGGAATCCCCTGCGCAGGGGATACTGCCAGGGGATTTCTGGAATAAGCCCAATGTTGCTAGCCTGAACACGGTTCACATTTAGTTATACATAGACAGCTGTCAAACGCTGTGACCTGCACCGAATTACGCATTCAATCGTCGAAACTTAGTGCAAAATCAAAATGACCGATTGTCCTCGCCAAAGTATCAAGTGTGTTCATGTCCTTAGGTCTTAAGCGAGTGAATAACCGTTTTTATTGTCTAAACGACGCCGCCCCAATCTAGACTCTAGACACTAGACTGTCTTGTATCGAATTTCCCAGGCTACTAAAATGTGAATAATCATTTTATGATGTTCCGTGGCCGATTATAGTGCCCATAGCTAATTATGTAACCGCTATATAGCTATATGAAAAATGTTTTTGTCTACGTGAGCTGTGTAGCTAGAAATTCAATACACAAAATATCTTCAATTGTTTTATACATAATAATAGATAGGTGGTATGATCAATATATAGGTGCACCTAATACTTCAATGGGTGCTGTGTTTGTCGTTGATTATATTATGACTAAATTTTTGCTTACTATCACCTCATCGAGGCACACTACTATCACTTTGCTGTAAATCAAGTGCCGAAGAAAATTTTGAAAATTGTTCATGAGTAAACAGACATGCTTTCCGGACAAAACCATGGTACAATACAAGTCTCGCTTCCAGTATACGCGTGTTGCTCTTTTTATGTTGCCGAACGAACAGTTTTATTGATTTTTATATAGTTATTTAACAGCTTCCTATATCATTGAGTTAGACATGAATGATCATAACGTCTTCACTATGTAGGCGATGACGCATTCACGCGTTTTTGGTGTTAACTTTGTTTAATGGAAGGTACTTCGCGCTCTCACTAGGTAGGGACGTGTATTTTACTCATTCATTTCATTTAACTTTAAATGAAATGAATGAGTAAAATTTGTATTCACATTGACCACAAGAGGGCATCAAAATTTACTCTATTTGAAATAATTACGGCCATGCTAAAACATGAAACCTTATGCCGCATTTTTCTCAGTGATTTTCTTCATAATATTATGTACCTAAATGAATTCAGTTATTAGGAAAAAAGTAAAGTTATTTGTTTTTTACATAATATGAGTAAGTGTTGTATATTATGTTCGACTAAAAACCATCTACCTACCTACTTACTCTATTTTTGTGTACGCACGTACGCTCACTCATGAGTAATGGGAACGTATTCGTCATAGGATTCAGAATGGGGTATCCAAAACATTTCGTTTATTCTAATACGATTTTCCGGTAGGTACTTAAATTACCGCCTATTCATCCTTAAATACCAGCCCTAAAAATAAATAACATCGGCGCTCCATATTTTGGGTTCCAATTTCTAAGAATCTTATTCGGAATCCGCACCTTTTCACGCCCTGAATTAACGCTTAAGATATTTTTTGTCACGCCGGCACGTCCGTATTAATTGTGCCATTCAAATATTAAAAATAAAAGTGTTTTAATCCCCTAATGTTATTCAAGCCGCGCTCCATCCCAATTCAGATGCTATTCATTTTTTAGACGTACGTGTGAATAATAAAGGAGTTTATGTCATAAGTTGTGAGACCCTCTATTTGATTTATTTGTCTGGTAAACGTGGATTTACCTGGCGTTTGAGTTTTTGTTGTTGTTTTTTGTGGGAGATATTCGAGATGCGCCGGCGCCGGCCGGGGCGCTGATCAAAGCGATTGGTGGCGATTAAGACTCGGTCACACCAGAGCGGACTTTGGAACTGCAGAGCAAGAGCGCATATAAATCTTTGTAAGTGTTTGGGTCTCGAACATTTCTAGACCATTACGTCCCATATACCATCGACCATAAGTCGAGCGCAGATGAGGCGTGCTTTGTATTTTTGTCGCTCAAATAACCTGCAATCAAAGCGAACGAATGAAGTTGCTAGCGTGTGACAGCGAAGCGGCTATTTTTGGGTTCAATGGTGATGGCGAATAGAGCGGTGTATAAAGGTCTTGCTCTTTTGCATAATTTGTTTCGGTTACTTCAGCAATAACAAACATTCACATTGCACAACCGTTCGGAGAGGCTAACTTCAGAGCGATAAATTATTAACAGTTGCGACTAGCTACTTACCTCCCTTTGAACGCTTTGCAGTCGCGTCGACCGCGCAGGTGTATGCCGAGATTAAAGTTAGTTGATATAATATTATGTACGAACAATACGCTGGCGCCTAACAGTCGCGGTATACGAGTACATTTGATATGCCCGGTTTAATTAGGCGCTTTCTCAAATTCGACTCAAAGTCAAGGCATCTTCGAGTGAAACGCTTGATAGTGTCTATTGCAATAAGTAATAACAATGGACCATTATTAAATCATTATAGGTACCTAAATTAATTGTTCAACTATAAGTAAGTTATAATCTCAGTGGATTGAAACGAGGTAAGTAAGGTTCTCACTCAAAACTAACCTCAAGTTCTCTACTGAGTAGAGATTCAAGTAAACGGATATTAAAATACTAGGTAACAGTGTAATGCGCTAAGGGTCAATTTTAAGATTACATAAAAATAGTGAAAAACTAAACCTAGGAATAGAGTGTTATTAATATATTATTGCAGACAATCATTATGGAGAGGAAAATCAAGAGTATTTAAAACACATGGGCTTTCACTTGCTGCATGCAAAATGTATACCAATTTACATTTTACATACCCTAGTGTATAAAGCTAACTTATAATAAGCACTATTAAGTATAATATACTTTAACATATTTTATAATTTGATATAGGGTTTTCCAATCCGGATTAGGCCCCCGTGGTGGATTATGACCTTACCCTCCTCACGAAAGTGAAGGGAGGCTTTTGCCCAGCAGTGGGACAGTTACAGGCTGAATTATTATTATTATTATCATAATATAGTTTTTCAAATAATTATAATTGTTACCTCTACGTACTATATCGGTGTCCGAAGACTCAGTCCGAAAAATCTCCACATAAGGCCGTCATTAATAACCTGTAAAATTCCTTAGACCATTTTTAACTCCGTTTTTAATATAAATTCCTCCAGCGACACGTAGAGGCGTCAGTCATTGATACGATCTACGTAAATAATTAAATCTAGGACGGAATGCCGTCGGAATGCTTCTCAGAACCGATCGCGGCGTTCTTTGTGGACATCTTTGGTATGGCTTCGTAGAGCTTTGGATACGAAGGCTGTATAGGGTGCTCTATAAATAATTAAAGGTAAACTTGGTAATGGCAAACACAACCACTTTTTATTGAGAACGGTAATAACAAACATTTTTACTAGCACTTTGATAGGTTAGTTTCTTGTCGAGGGGCAAGTCGTGATTTTGTAGAGCTTTTTTCGTTTCTATTAAAAATATGAACGAATAAATAAAAATTAGTGGTTGTAAGAATGCACCTATAAGTACTAGCTATTAGGAAGTTAGGAAGTTTTTTTTTGGTTTTTTGCTTGCTTTCGACTGCTGCTTTACCAATTCCGCTGTTTTTATTTTTAAAAATACCTTATAATATTAAATGATCCCGCTGTATTCTCACACTATTGTAGACGGCACGTCGCTAGGGTTCGCCCTTAGCGCTTATTATGAACTCATTTTTTTGACAACCCTACGTGAACAAAAAAACGTTGAATGGACGTCTCATGAATGAAATTCCTCTGCCAAGGGCCAAGGTACGATAAACGTAAAAAAAAAAGATGAATAATATAAAAACTTACCGTCGCCAAGCACTACGGAATTCGATTCGTATTTTTTTCCTTTTTTGAAGTTTAAGATAACTTTGGGGTGGCTGATACGATTTTTATTACCGTTTATATTTCTAACTGACCCGACGTAGTCTTATGATTAAAAAATATAGCGTCGTTTGCACGTAAATTCCTAAGCAGCCTCTTCTAGAAGACGCCTGTTACCACAAATACTTGGCTCCCATCTTGTATTGATTGACCAATACTTACATAAAATACATAATTATATTATTAGATATGTAACAACATAATACAACACTGTAATGAACAACAAATTAGTTAAGCTGTGATAGTACTTTGTAGTTACTGCCTTTACCTATAATTTACTAAGGTACTATTCATGAAACTGCGGCCTGCTAAGATAATTTGTAATTCACTCCTACATCACATTTTATGTGTAACATAAATTTATTCAACATATCGGATTAATTATGATTGTAATAAATCAAGCTTTAATTAAGGCTTAGCGTAGTGTAGGTACTGTTTAATTAATCGATGAAGCGATTATAGGAACTTTGGGTTATTGATTTCAATTTGCTTCAACAAGTTTAACTTGACTATCGAGTATTATGTTTGACTCGTATGTTACGACTTACGAACGAATTGAGTGAATAAGTATAGGTATTTAGAAACGGTACGGAAAGTTTACGACATAGCTCTCAGGGTTTGCAAGCTGAAGTGGCAATCGGCAGGCCACATCGCTTGCAGAAATGATAACCAATGAGGAAGAAAGGTTGATGGAAAGGAATGATGATGATAATGATGATGATGATGATGATGATAATGATGTTTAGAAACGGACGGTGATCCCGCATTCACCAGTCTTCTCGTGACCACTGTCGATGTAACTCGGCCGAAACGTCGAGGTATGTAAAAATTATACTTATATTTTGATATTTGTTTGTGCGAATTAGACCCGATTTTAGCTAGTTAATTTGTTTAGAAACGGTAGAGAAAGACCAAAAGAGGTTTAAAATTGTGGACGGATTGTGTGCAAAATCACATTTGTGTAAGAAGGGCGCGAATAGTCCATCACAACTGACAGGTACAAATTGAATATTTGGAACCTTAAAAAACCTCGGAGGTAGGGTCAGGTGCCCGCCTGGCCAGTTACCACCCTCAAGTGGAAAATCTGTCGCCATACGTTCCGACTGTGGTCCTTGAGAAACAGTCCCTTTCCCTGAGCATGTTTACCACCTACGACCACATCGGCATTTAAGACTTGGTAGTCAAATGATTGCATATTAAGTTGTTAAAAAAAAAAAAAAACGACTAAAATTGTGGGATAAAGGAAGGAAGACGAAAATGTCAAGGGTTTATAAGAGTGATGTCACGGAGGCTTATGGTGGACTATACATTATATCAGTCAAATAACTAGTAGGTATTGTTTTTGTCCCATATAGGCTAGGTAATGTTTGATCACTATCTCACAATATTATGTCAACAGACTGGCGCTCGAAAATGTTAAACAAGCTTGAAAGAGAGAGGTTCTCAAGGATTACCTACGTAATTTTCTTTTAGAACGCTACATTTTATGGAAAAAAATAATTAAATGGGGTTTTTACACGCTTTTAGCTATCATGCGTGTCTTACCAGATTTTCGAATTTTATTTACATAGCCTTGTATGGTACAAAAAACACTTAATTTGTGTTTATAATAATTAGTGAATGGTTTATACATCTAACTAAATTATATAGGTATATGTATTAGTATAGTGGGTATTTATATTATCATTGTGGATAAGTATAGTACCTACGACATAAGCAATTTCTAGGTCTTCCCCGTAACTATTACGTTGGTAATAACAGTCTTGTAGGTCTTTGAAAGTCAGTACGAACTTAGAATAAGCAAATAGATCTCACAGAAAAGTAACGAGTTAAGCCGGATGTGGAGTTAAAAAGTGGGACAAAATAAGATTATTACAAATAAAATACAATTTGGGTTGAATAAGATGTCATATTCAATCTGGTAATAATGTGGGACGAAAGCAGAATTTTCCATACGGGACAAACTACCGTGGGACGAATGAGGCACAAATTAATGAAACGTTTTAAAATCCAGCTTGTATCTCTACGAGCAATACAGATACGTGTACGCGTACCGTTTTAACTGGTACGTGGACGAGCGGGCCGCCCTAAAACATTCCTTCGCATGAATGGTTCGGAACGTTCATACAAATTATTGTTAAAAACGCAATTGAAGGCACCCACACGTCGCCTACGGTTCGCAGAAGGTTGCGGATGTGAGGCATTATGCTATGGGAGACCGTAGCACCATAGGCTCAATGGAAAAGAATACATTGTTCCATAATGTTGGTTCGTTTGTGTACTTAGTTTCACGTGTTGGCATAGAGGCCGGCTATGTTAGCCATTCATTAGAAAGGTGTCATAGCATGGATTATCAATAATGGTTACCCCATTGACTAGCAACTCAACATCTGTTAAATTTATTTTTTTTGGACTACATCGGTTGGTTTTGTGTGAGGTTTGAAAGTAACAGAAATAATTAGAGGCCGGTCAAAATTAAATTTATATTAATTTAATGCATCAAGATTACGTTGATATACGAGTATCTTTAAAAGCTCATCGCTTTAATAAAGTACACAGAAGTCCTTCCTTGGAAGGCAGATTAGTATGTACTGTTGACCATCACAGCACATATCACGTCGGAACTGAAACACGAATGATTGAGATAAGTCAAACGTAGCTAAGCGCTATAAGTAAAGAAAAAGACAAGAATTTGATAGAATAGAAAACTCATTATTGTATAGCAAAAGACATAACAACAATAACGTAGTAACTTACTACTTAACGCAAATTCTTCCATACAATTTTTGGATGGGAAAAAAACCTCGCAGTGTGATCAATGGCTTACATCGCATCGCAAATAATAATGTAACTACTAAATACTAAGAATATTCTACTTTCATTATTTCCCACTAAGAATAGACAACCCTAGAAGTCTTACAAAGTACGAGCTTCAATACTGTTCCCGTCACCGATGGCATGCTATGGGCATTGTGGGAAGCACAAATGGGCGGATATGGTGCGCCACCATCTGCGCCGGCGCCTGCCGCGGCGATCTGGCGCCGTAGCGAGGATAGGTGAGAAAATCTCACTGGACTATATGATTGGTATATAGATTAGGTTGGCATCGGACCACCAATGTTGCCTAAGGATGAGTAGCATCAGAGAGGAAGGTATGGTGTTCGCTAGTTTAGAACATCGTATTTAATATAAAGGTAGTATACCTATATTATATAATTAGTATTTCTAATTTGAAAGTATAGTATACAATATTATACGTATATTATTCAGATTAAATAAACTAGTGCGCAACACTAATTGTATATGTCAATTAAATTGAGCATTTAATACAAATGAAAATATTTAGGTAATTAACCATGAAATTATACATTAATTATCATTATCTATCTTATTCCTGCACGCGTATGTTCTAGCCATAGTCTTTGTTGTCTCATGAATATCGTAAGAGATAACGTCCTTTTTTGGAATTCGTCCCAAACTAATCTCGTACGCCAAGCCATTGTTTGCAAACAGGTGGGACGCCTTTGTGACAAACAAAGTTTTACAATGGGGGTATTAACGGCGTTATCTGAGGTATTGTCGCCGTAATCCCAAACACATGTGCGGAGTGTCGGGTCTGTGTACTAGGGAGTAGTAGAGATTCTTTGACGGAGGCGCGGTGCATGAGTCACCTCGTTCATTGAGCGGAGGTCCATTGAGGCGCGGGCTCATTACCGCTCCGCCGGCCGGCTCTGCGCACACGCACTCGCGCCGCTCGCCGATACACACCGACGCACGACATGCTCGCTCCTATCTCGCGACACGACGTGAGTGCAACCTACGATATCCGCTCGCGGACCCACTCGAGCCTTCGCGTTCAGCGTATTCACGCCGCGTTTGTTATTGTTTCAGATGGAGAACTTCTTGAAAACTTACGTGTGGCTCGCGGCCGCCGCGCTGCTGGCCGCTTGCGGAGTCTGCGCCGGCGCAGGGGTCGGCAGGAAACCCTTCACGCCGACCGACTCTATCCTCGACATCATCGACACGGGCAAAGTGGAACGGTTCCTGGCGGAGCGTCGGCGGGCCGAGCATCAAGCCACCGCGCCCCCCACCTCCTACGTTCAGCGGAACGAGCTCGGCGACGGTAGCGTCGAGGCCGGCCTGGTCGTCTCCGCACCGGACCAAGACGACAGCACCGAACTACCGACCGGAGTCGATTTCCGCAAAATCTTAAAATCCTCCAAGAACGCGCTTCTCGTCACGAAAAAGGAATACCTCAAGGAAGATTGGTGCAAAACGGAACCTCTCGTGCAGAAAATCAGAGAGCCCGGCTGCCTGCCGGCCACGGTGATCAACAAGTTCTGTTACGGGCAGTGCAATTCGTTTTACATCCCTAAGGGCCCGCGGAGGCGGGACAACGCGGAGCGGCCGCAACCCGCTTTCAAATCGTGCTCGTTCTGCCGCCCTAAGAACTTCACCTGGATCACGGTGACGCTGCGCTGCCCCGGACAGAACCCCCCGTTCAGGCGGAAGCGCTTGCAGAAGGTTAAACAGTGCAGGTGTTTATCTGTGGGAGTGAATTGATACTGTTCAGTGACGGACCCTCGGTAGCGAGGCGGATCGGCCGTCGAGGCGCGCGCCCGGCGAGTGTGTTGTGCTGGGGCAGAGGCGTTCATCAAGAGTTACGGTGAGAACTCATCAGCGATGTTACCCGACGCTCGAAGCGTCCACTTGTGTAATGTGTATAGACTGTAGTTAATAGATTTCGATAGCGTGCTCTTTTACGTCAATAGAGATGACGTAATGTGATGCATACTTGTCTGTAGCGTTAGGTTTTAGAGCGGCTTCCATTGCAAGTCGTCCGAGCAGAAGCTTTAATTGTTTATAGCGATGTCTACTTAATTAATTTAGTATCATAGGGGATCTACCATTGGAGAATTTCATTCGGTATAAGTCTGAAATTACTGTTAAAGTTGGCAGACGAGCGACAAACATTGCTACAGAATAAAAATTGTGATATTAGTTTTAGTTCTGTACCAGTTTAGTGTAGGTAGAGAAGTCACACAATAATTGAATAAATAAGTACTTATGTAAAGTTGTGAATATCAGTGTTAAAATAATTGTTATTTATTTTATACGTAGGCTTATTTACAGGAATACGCTTACAAATTGGTTATAATATGTATAACTTAGAACTGGACGTCATTTCGCAAACGACGGCTAGATTGTGTGTGTAGTAATTAATTAATGTAATAAGGTGTTAGTTTATCGTAACTCTGACAATAATAAAATAATAATCTGTATGTAATGATCTCTGAGCTCTCGAAATAAAGAAATATGCATTTAATATGTTTTATACACATATTTTTGCAAAAAATCAAGCTGTTTCTATTATAATATCTCATGTACTTATCAAATGCGTTTGTTTATCAATAATAGTACTTATTAATATTTATTAAATCATACTTATAAACGAGGTAATATTAATAAAATTTGCTTGATATTTTCATATAAGTCGCGTAGTTATTATAGAAGAAAAGAAACGTGTTATCTTGCCAATTATTTTCATTTTTTTCTAATACGGTATGGGCTTACTTTTCTATTTCATGTTAATGTACCGTCAACATCATCAGTATCTTATTGTGCTCCCACTGGTGGGATACTTTGTCATCTCTCAGAAGAAGATAGGCCATAGTGCACCATGCTGGCCCATTGCAGGTTGGTGGATGTTTATAAGTACAATAATAGTAAAAAAATAGATTTTTTTTAACTATAATATTGGCGTCAGTAAAAGTAGAAATCAATCATCAATATCATCAACTCATCAATATTGCGCAGGAATATTGGTAATTTTGTTGATTTATTGCTAAACTATAATTATAACTGTACCTAATTATTAATTTCTTATGAAGAGTATCACTATGAATTCTCTTTATTCATGTATATAGCTATGAATTTTATTGTTGCTAATAATAGTAACATAAATAAATTACGTGTAAATTCGCAAATATAATAAAGTAATAATTTTACAACGGTATCCAAAAAATATATGAGTACCGTATCTTGTAATGATTCCGTGTATAATTTCAATTAGCGCCCAGTTGGTTGACAAAAAAAGTTATTTATTTTCAAACATAAAAATCGTAGCAAGAATAACAAGTGACTCCTTTTTGAGTTAAACCAACTGTGGTGCGAAACGCGGCATACCCTTGTACTTCCGATAAACGCAACTCATTTTATTTATGTTCATAAAAGAGTCGCAGGCAACCGGTGGAAGTAAGTGGCAAATTGTCATTCGTTGTGGCGGTCTAAGGGGAAGGCCTATGTTCAGAAGTGGACATCTTCAGGTTGATGATGATGATGATGTTCTTATATATAATAATAATAATAATAATTCAGCCTGTAACTGTCCCACTGCTGGGCAAAGGCCGCCCCTCACTATCGTGAGGAGGATTAGGCCATACTCCACCACGAGGGGTTAGTCAGAGTGGTGAATAACATGCCTCCGAATGTAATAAATTGTAATGAATGATACAAAATATATAAAAATATAATTCAGTCTGCACTGTTATTAGTACTGCATAATTCAGACTGCTCCTGGGTCTCCCCTCACTCTCATATTTATGTACTTAAAAACATTTAATTAGTGCGTCACTATAGTCTATCCTACACTAGTGTAATGTATTTAACATTTTGCAATTGTTGTTTTTGTATGAGATAGTGCTGCTTCTGATGTCACAGTTTTTCAATCCACCTTTTGTATCGTACCCAACTCCAATAAACAATTTTATAGTACGGTCGGCATCAAAAGTAGCTTAACATGTTTTAGTTTCCAATTCCATTGCAGATACACGAAATGTAAATTTATAGGGTGAATATTAAATTTAAGATACGGAGATGTTCAACTACTTTAGAGGCCGACCGTATGTACTCGTAAGTTATAAAATTATTATGTAAATTGCATACTATCCAAATTACCTTACATTTGCACTCTTTCTATTTATCTTATTATTAAGAGTTTTTGAAGGTTTTGTATACGAGTGTACAAAATAAATAACACCCGATTTAGGTACCACCTAGTTTTGTTTAAGCTGAATTTCAATCATGATTGTACTTACTTTTGGCGACGAGGAAATAAAATGGTAATGTGCCTAATTAATGTTGCTGTTTATTTATCCTTCTAAACATGTAGTCATAGTCAAATCACATTTATTCATAGTCAAATCTCATTGCAGTACCGTCGCGACGGCCGAAGTTTTTATACCTTGCGACGACGCGTCGTCGTTCCATCTCGTGGGGCCTTTACAATGATCCTGAAGTTTTAGGGTCCGTGGACCATTCGAGAACTATCTTCCCTAACGGTTGTTGGTCCTACGACCTACCTCGACAGCCCACTGCTACTTCAACTCGCTAAATACATACATACCTACATTAAACACGCCTATTCCCGTAGTAGGGGTAGGGAGAGACTATGCCGGCAACCTCTGCGGATTTCCTTCAGAGACTATGCCGGCAACCTCTGCGGATTTCCTTATTAGATATACCTAGATCTAACCTTGCAGTTTTAGCAACAGAACCGTAGTACAGGATCTAAGTACCTATATAGGTATACTTATATTCGAGATCGTGACGTGTAATTTGTCTTTCTATTTACTAAAACATAAGGATGAGGGTAGATATAAAGAAACAATAAAAGTCCCAAATACACAGATAATAATTTACTTACTGAAACAATTTGTAATAGCGATGAGCGATTATGAATGACAGATCAGCATAGGACAGACAGAAAAACAGGTACAATTCTATGACTATATAATATATTATCTATAGAAAAATTATGAACGGAAGCATTTGGACTCGATTAAATATTAGTCGCACGAAATTACTCGCTTCTCTTCCTCTCGTTTTGTCTCTCAAGATGTGAGCAATTGAGCATGGCTTGCATTCTCTTATCTTAAAAGTAGGCCCTGGACATTTTTTAAGCGGTTGTATTTTATATCCCGCACGTGTGAAAAATGTTGTTCTATTGACATTCCAAGGGATGGAAATATTGACGAAATGGTAAACTCTTTTTTGTTAGTTACTAAAGAGACGTCATCAATTGGTGGCTCAGTTTATTTGACGTAACGAGATAAAGTGCTACGCCATCTATTTTAATTGCTGTTAGATTAATGAAAGATGTCCACGCCCCTCATTGAAAACGTAACGACTAATATTATTCGAGTTGACATATTTACAGAAAGTATTTATGGTAACATTGACATGGTTATTAATATAATCACGCTTCTAAGCGAGCTACTACAAAACATCAATATGTTACATTTATGTAATAATTTACTTGAAAGATGTATTTAGTATTAACCATAGATGTATTTTTTATTAATCTGTGAGTAATTTTCATCGATTCTTTTTACTGCAAAATCAACGTATAAAATGCAAAAAAAACCCTTAATCATCTTGAAAAACAATTATAAAATAAAATAATTAACTTAGGTGGTAAATAAATACCTAGGTACACATTTTTACACAATGAAAAAATATAATATGTATTAACAAAAATCTGTTTCTCCATCTTTGTAAAATTTAAAAATACATACTATAGATCTATTATTTAATTTACTAAATTAAAATAAATAATTTATACACACTTCTCAAGTATTAACGTAGCTTTTTTGAAATTAACGATACACTTAAAAATATAAGTCATCAAAAATCGAGGAAAAGTCTCCGCACTGTCGGAATGATGTTCATACTGTAAAATCATTCACGATCGAGAACCCTATTTTAGACTTCGAGTAGAATAAATCGTATTACGTTAAAACCTCATTTATAGCGTCAATTTCCATCATTCAAGTATCAAGTACTAAGTTTAAAACTACTTAATTTATCCATTCAGTAGTGTACACTTTGTGTCCAGCTTTAGATATTATCCGTAACATCTCTTCATCTCGCCAATATATTCATATTTTGGAATAATAATAAATATAATACATACATTTATATCATAATAAATAATATGTATATATAATAAAAATAAAAACAATAGCATAATATAAGTATAGAAAACCGCGTCATCAAAAATATAACTGGAAAGTGGCAACCACACAATTGTTTTCATTATCCTGTCTCCCCCACATTGATACAACGTGAGAGAACTAGCATGCGAGTTATCACTTGCCACCATTTTCATTATCATTCCTTTATTGGTGTGGGTCTTAAAAAAACCTCAAGAAGCAACTTATAGTAAAGTACACATTTTTTTCTATAGTTACTATAGTATGTTATATATATTGCTATAGTATATAATACTATAGTACTATAGTATACAATACACTTTAGAATTTATGAAATCTCTAAAACTACAACTACTATTATGCCACATCTGCCTTCTGGGAAACCTCTCAGGGTTGTTACCATCTAAGAATATTACTGTCTTCATTTCGCCTCTAATACATAATACAATTCAATATGGTGGCCCATAAATACGATTAATTATATATTAATTTACAGCATCATATGCACAGAATATAAATTACTAAAAGCTTTGAATGTTTTCGGAGATACATTGCCTATACTTATATGTATAATATCTCGCTTCACTCGTTTTACCATTGCTTTGGTCACGTACTTTCCCTTCAATGACGTATGTACAGAATAGGTTTCCACCTTACACCTTTCCACTGAGACCCGATTTTCACAGTACGGAATGAAGAGAAAGATGAAAGTCAATTGTCAACGGTGTTTTTGAAAGGTGCGTTTGTTATCTGAATCTTGGTGGTCCACTGTCCCACTGCTGGGTAAAGTACCTAATGTACTTTGCCCAGCAGTGGCATAATCCCTTCCATATACTTTCTCTATCTTCCGCATGTTCCCATCGATTGTCTTCATAAACATCGAGATCGTCGATATAATATAATATTTTCCTATTAGCTAAGAACGATTATAATGCGTGCACAAACACAGTCATGTAATATACATTTGAAACTGATAACAATTACTGGGTATTACTTATTTTCAATACATATTTAATTAATAAGTATAGAAAATTGAAACATTAATATCCCTCTAGTTTTAAGCTGTCATAGTCTTGTTTAGTATCGAATGTGATATCCAATATTATATAATATATAAGCATGTACGGTGTTTTATTAGTTATTTTATATAAGTTAAATCTACTCCAATAATCTCGTAGACTGAGTTGAGTAACTATCTTATTTATTATTATGGTAATCGCATCATTATATTTTCTAATGTACAGTACACCTTTAATTTTATATTATTAGGTAAAATTTTATAATAAATTGAAAACATTACACATAACACTAATAAGATCCATAAAAACTTCTAATGATTATAATCTAATCATCTAATTTAAATTTTGCGTTTCGTCTCGTTTTTTAAATAATGTACACCTTTACTTCTATTCTTACTGTTAATTTTATATTATTAATCGTGAATTCTATATATTTTTATAGACTAAGGAATATAAATAGAGGGGCAGCTAATTACAATGTAGACAATGATTATAACTTAATCTAATAACTAGTACAGACACTACACCAATAATACACTTTTACTTCTAAAACTTAATCTATAATTACCATTTTCAGTTTTTATTTCCATCAATATCAAGCCACAGTGGCGCATTCAATTTAGACACAAAATAACGAGGGGTGAAAGATTTCGTTTTCAAAAAGTACAGCTCTTATTTATTTTAATACAACAATAAATATAATAAATAATAAATATAATTATAACGTATAATGTTCAACTTGGCGTTACGAATGTCCCTTCGTTCATGTGCGAAACCTCTACGAAATTATGTATAGGGATTATTAAATAGGTATACATAACAAATTATCTAGGAAAGGTACATACACAAAGAAATCACAGGACATCAATTTAAAGCGTTCAAGCCATTAATAATTATAATATAAATTATATTACGATTAATAATTAGACATTTAACATAATTATTCACATTTTACCTACACACATCGATTTGCGTTCGCGAGTATCTGTAGTATAAGAAGTGAATTAATTTATGCCTGACATTAGGTCTTATTTTACTTCTATAGTAAAATACCTAATATTAAATTATAGCTGGAAGGCTTTTTGGTGGATTTTGTAGTTTTTATACATTGTATAAAATTGGGCAGTGAAATTGCCCAAACTATGTTGTAATTTTAGTTTTTTATAACAAAACGGCACGCTTATTACGAACAATACGTCTTATTCTTAATTATTTGTTTTCTGTTAAGGGTGTGATTAAATTAAAAGATCAAAGACTATGCGATTGATTGTAAAATTCATGACTATTATTATTATAACAAAATACTACAACACAATATGGAAAAAATTCAATCATAACACGCATTATTGCTTTTTGAATAACGGTTATGGGGGACTAATATATAAGAAAAAATCAACTTAATCACCATCATCAACACCATCATCACTATCATCCTCATCTTCTTCATCATCATTATCATCACCTTCATCGTCATCATCATCATCATTACGTAAGTATATTACGTAAATACTTAGAACATAATACATTCATTATTGCTTTTTTGAATTACGTTTATGGGGGATTTATCAATAAGAGAACATTATTTCCATCGCTATCATCACATCATCTTCATCACTATACTTACAACCATGCTCATCATCATCATCATCGTTATTTACCGAACTGTACGCGCGTGAGACTCAGTAATGCTATGCTCAATATGATTTTTTTAATCATATAGGTATTATAGTCAACTGACAGATATGAGAAATAGATACCGCCTTCACCATTATCATCATCCCCCCCCACTACCACCACCACCATCATCATCATCATCATCATCATCATCATCATCATCATCATCATCATCATCATCATCATCATCATCATCATCATCATCATCATAATTATCACACTGTACGCGTAGCACTGTGTGCGTTATGAGTAGGTACTCAGAACGCACGTACGCACTTAAGGTATTACGCCGGGTTTCTTACAAAAATGTCTTTACTGTTATTAAACGATGGCATCGAAATCCGGATGCAACTTAAGAAGTGGCAGATTTGCGCTGAGTCGAAGATTGGATCCTGGTGTTGTAGGATCGTAAAGCGCACATGCCATCTCTCGGCCACCGCCCCGCAACTCTTATTAACATTATAATACATGTATTATTACATCTTGGTTTATTTATAGACCACTATTATTTTGCCCGACGAAAACAGAAGGGCTTATTGTTCAAATTATGTATTTATTTGAGGATGCTATTGCTACTTGTTATTGCTTGCTTTGGGTACTTTCCAGTTGCCATTATTATTATAAGAGATATACTTTTCTCATTCAACCCTCGAAAATAAATAAATACGGTCCCTTCTACCCATTCCCTTACATAACTATAAGGTTAACCTGTTCGCGACTGTAGAAGCTTACTCCCCCTTTTTACCATTTCAATGTAAGTAGAGACAATATCTTATTTTGATAACATTTTTCACAGTAATGTCAAATGAATGCGATTTGTACCCATAAAATTTTTCTAACACACGAATTTTATTTAACTTATGAAATGTTATATTACAATAATATTATAAAGATCCAATAATATAAAAATAGGGTGTTTGATTGAAACTTTTCTCTGTATGTATTTAGTTAAATTAATTATTGAATTATTGAGTGAGATAATTATGCCAATATAGGTCATGAATATTTATAATTAAAGTGTTTGTTGCCATTATCTCCAATAAACTTTTAAAGAAATCAAATTATCTTTTAATGAAATCCAAATAACGTGAAACTAAATCCAAATAAATTTTAATGGAATTCAAATAACTTATTCCAGTAGTGGCCTCCGCTCGCCCCTATTAGCCACTCCTATCCACGCCAACTTTTTGATTGTTATAAATTTTAAAAATTAAGATGTTATAAATTGTGTTCTTAGAAATTATTAAAATGAAAACCATCAACACAAGTTGGTGAATATGGAAAATATGAATATTAAAATTATTCCAAGTTTAGAACGCAACTGTGTTGAAAAATTTATATCGACAAACAATGTTTAAAACGTTTCAAGCAAACCCAAATATGTATATTAATTTATAATACCGCAATAAGTGTTATGGACACCACATCACGGCAGTTAATGCTATTTCAAAAATACGAAACCTATTTCAATATTTTACTGTATGACTGATACATCAATAGTTAAAATTAAACGTTTTCTAGTTTATTACTTCCCATTTTACACGTGTTACTTAAATATTACAATGACATTTAATCATTAATACGCAATGTCCGTCAAACTCGTTGACGAACATAAACGATGTCTTTGTTAGGTTGTCCTCTTTATCCATACTAAAATAAGATTAACACATTAACACTAATTGGAAACGTATTGGTAAGTACATGAAATCTTAAACGGTAATTACTTAAGAAGCTATTACACATTTTAAAATTAAATACTACGCCTTAGATCTGTATCCAACTCGTACGTCTTAAATTAATGATTACAATGCACTACTAAGCCTAATTATCTTGATGTAATTATTTAAAAACCTTAATACTAATCCACATAACTTCTGCTCGTGCAAGAAAATAGCAACTACAATATTCGATCTTGATGTTAATAATAAAACACTTACACTAATCCACATATTTTCAACTGCTCTAATACAAATTTTATACTAATCCACATTAATCTCACCTGCTCCAGTGAAAACTTTATACGTACTAATCCACATTTCACCTGCTCTAGTGAAACTTAATATATTATGTACTAATCCACATTTCACCTGCTCGTCCAAGAAACGAGTTATATTTAATTATAGCTATTATATTTAACCTAATATTGATACATATTTAAAAAACAAATACATATATTATATATGTTTTATAATAAAAATAAAATATAATTATGAAAATATTTCCATAGTAAATTATTTTGTTATATCAGAATGAGAATTTGGATTTATTGATATACACGAGTCCCAGAAACTTCACTAAGTATACATACTAAGTTAGTAGCTGTATGTGCGTATAAATTGCAGTTCCATATTTATAAATAATTTTGAAAGACTCGGATAATAACCATTACTGCCATTAAAGTGCGTTATTGTTTATAAAGTGTATGTTTTAGTACAAACTAAAACTAAAACGTCTAAAACACTTTTTCCGTGTAGGTAATCAACGGTAAATATTATAACGGTAAATATTATATGAGTATTATTTAAATATACATAATTATTATATTATATATAAATATATTTAATAATAAGGAAAATTATAAATAAAATATAATAAACCCTTTCAGCTTATCCTTTGTTAATGATTCATTTATAAATTTAGGCCTGACCTCTATACTGTACGGTTAATGAAAGTTTATAACCTAATAATATTTTGTACCAATTTCAACGTTAATGACTATTGAGGTTAGCTATTATTGGAAAATATTTGAGTAAAACGTTAAAATCACGCGCTGTTGAATAAAAATGACATAAAATAACAATTAATATCGAAACTGAAACTGAGATATTGTTATTCAGCAAATAGTAAAAACACTCTGGGGAGGGTTACTTGATATTAGTATAGCCGTAAGAAGTATTTTTGTAATTCAACTTTACTACCATCAAGATACAATAACTTATAATTATGTACGGAATTCATTATTTTATAACCACATTTAACAGCGAGTGATTTTAATATCAAATATTTTCCACCTTTTATAATTTATTGAATGGCCACATAAGAACAAAAATCCACCAATTTGAGATACATTATAATGTTTATATCAAAATATTACACGAATATTACACGACGTTAATATATCAGCAATAATATAATTTATTTTTGGATACCTTATTTTTTAACAATTTCAACTCTGAATAATAATACTTTATCACGTAGAGTCAAAAATACTCAGTATAAAGTATTTGCCTGTTCAAACCGATATTTTCCCAACAGTTTACAACCGGCTGCTCAATAATATATTTCTCTAAACAAGTTCTTACAAAGCTGTTTCATATGTTTCACGCTATACAGGCATATTGTAACAATACCATTTACCAAGTAGAACGTTAGCAGATAAAGACAATGCTAAATTTGCCATCGGTAGAGTCGACATGATAATTTATTATGTTTTTTTAGTTCCTTATTAAATTTCAAATAGTTCTTATATAGGTAGCTATACTACATTATAATGTATCAAAAACAATGGAGTATAAAGTGTATTTTTTGTCGATTTTTATATACTTATAAAAACATGTAAACGTAAACTATTTTGAATTACTGTAAATTTGTTTTTTATTAAAGAGGTATTTTGGTTCTTAAACAGATTTTTTATATTTACCTAACAACAGATCCATTTTCACCGATTAAACGACTACAATATTGAGGTATTCTTTTATTACTCCGATTTTAAAAAATAGAGGTAGGTTCTGAATGAAAGTAGAGGTAGCAAGTATTAAAACTAAATTTTTGTACATTGAATGAAAATAAAATCTTTTAACCTTTTTCGATTAATGATCGAGCCGATTTTTTGGCTAAGAGCTAAATATAACCCTCTTTTATATTTTGTTATACGAAAGATAGTTAAAATATAATTTTATAATAAAGTAGGTATATAATTATTATATATTTTGGACATTTTTTCTATGAAATGAAAATAATAACTAAATATAATTTACATAAATAACTCAATGTAAATGAATTAATCAGTCCAAAATTTAAACCAATTTCTTAATAATTATGCCAATCGTATGATGAACAAAATATACTTAAGTACGAGGCCATTTTGGTTTAGTCCAAACATTTTGTTGTTTTTTTTTTCATTAGGAACTAGGTGACTCTGATTACTTTCTTAAAATTTGAATCACACAACAAAATTATTTGTATGATAAAAGTTAGAGCAACACAACTAGATAAGGAAATACTTACAAACATATGGGCAAAAGAAACTAAGCTTTGGCAGAAGTTAGAGAAGTCTAATTACTATTGACGATTATTGTTGTTGTGATAGTATATCTCGCTCGCTATGCAAAAACATGAGCACCATCCAATTCCTACGCTTTCTACTCACTCATTCCAACATTTTCAAAGATATGAAAAGACAGGTTTTGAAAAATATTGTCTAATACCAAATTCGAAAATAATAATGCAGTGGTATTTTTAGCCAAATCATTCAATATTATTTCAAGAAGGAAAAATGGGGATGCCATTTCACCGGCTTCCTAAAATAATATTAATACGAGACTTTGCCTAAAACATATGTCATGTTATTATTTTGCAAGTTATTGGTACATTATTTTTGAAAATTGTTCTATTGTATGTTTAAAAATGTTAAAAGCGATGAAGAGCGAGTGTGAAAACTGTGAAATTTGGTGATGCTCATGAAAAAGTTTCAATAATTAAAGGACGTGTTAGTTGGCGTACGCTTATAAATTTATGAAACTTTTAGATGACCGGACCTTATGGACGAGACCGTAGCCAAAGTTAACAGTTTTATATGTGCCGGTGTAAAAATCGATCAGTAATCGTTTCATACGACATGCATGTGCATGCTGACCAACAATTACGACAGGCGCCCCACCCCGACATGCCGTAAGAGACATTTGACTGAACCCGCACTCCTGGTAGATACCCATGTTTAGGAGTCGAAATAAACGGTCGGAAGGTACAAGTTGCGTTTGTCGTTAAATGTCAAACAAACGTTTTTATTCACAAAAATCGCATCGATATTTAGGGGCCGATATTTTATTTTGTAGCGATATATTTTGCTGTTTCGTAATACTATTTTAGGCATGTCCTACTTATCCTTCAAGATCTTTCTACGCATCATCCACCAGTCAATATTGAAATGAAAATATAAAGTTGAGAAAATATAAATCATTTTGTGTTCAATAACATTAGCCAACTTAAAAATCTTCCTATAAAAAAATTACATTAAAAACATACCTACTTATGTTATATCTTACATTGGTTTTCTTATACAGCAGAGCCATAGAGCTAATTATAATATTGTCTTTCAACTGCGTACACCGGCTAAGGAGAGAAGTTGTTGTGTGTAAATAAGTTTGGTTAATACCCAAAAAATATTCCTACACAAAATGCTATTACAACATTCGCACGGTGGAAGTGTTTTCTGTGACACTTTGTGATCAATTAATTAAACAAAGTTTCGTCAAAAAACATCTCTTTTGCTGTCACGCCTCTTTTGTTCTACGACTCTATATTACTAAAATTCTTTAAGGCTGCATAAAAGCTGTTAAATAGAATTACAAGGACGGCTGTAAAGAATTCTGTTACATGTAGAGCGAGTGTTGAAAGGTTAGCAGTTTTTAGTACATGGCATTTAGATGTTTTGTACACGAACTACTTCAGTTATTATTTTGAACCAACATTTTAGAAATACGATATCAATATAATGAAATATATATTATTACACATGTAAATACATATAATATTATATAGGTATTCGTAGATGTATTTATAAGTTCGTAGTATTTCTTGGAATATACTAAAATATGAAGTGAATGCGTAGAGAGGAATACCATAGATGATGATGATACAAAGAAAAAATATTTAAGTTGAAAAGATGCAACACGTCTCTCCAGTAACTTTCTTTTTTGTAAATGGGTCTCGTGATTTAAAACACGAACACTATGAGCTCGAGCATTTGGCATACCTGTCACCGCGGAGTTCCATAGTAACCAGCCCTAAGCACATTGGTTGAACCATCGACACGTAGAAAAGTAGTGCTCTAAAATAATTTAGACAAAAAAATAAATTTAAAAAAGAAATTGTAGTGATACTAAAGGAAAAGTTTGTATTTTTTTTGTAGCTGTATTAAAGGGTTGTTAAGGAACGCGACGGAAGGCACGTGACGTGACTCTTCCTGGTATGAATAAAGCGATCATAATAGATATCTTCTATAGGGATGTTTAACGAATAATACCTACTAGAAGAAAAAATAATGGTTCCGAAACGCTAACGACTAAAGGTGGTGGGTTAGTACCTTTATACTTAAAATACATTATAACATACATTACTTTAGTACTGAGTTTTTAGTGAGATTATGATACTAATACATATATTATACCAATAATACTATAGGTAGATACCTAAGCGAATATGAATAGATATATAAATATATAATTATATATACATAACGTTTTTACATATATCCAGAATTGAAGTTTTAGAAATATATTCTGAAAATACATATTTTATTGTATAATAATAATATTCAGAGATCCGTTCAACTAAAATGTTGGTTCTTAAATGTCACGGTAACATAGTATTTTTGTTCTTTTCATACTTGAATGAGCTGTGTTAGATCAAAATACAGAGCAGGATTATAACAATTATTATAATTAAAACTATGGTCTTATATTTATTTGAATGTTTTTGAAACCTTTTATAGTAGGTACAATCTCAATTGGAGAACTTTTTGATAAGTCAATGAAAAAAATATTAGTTGTGCAGTGATCAAAGATAGATGCAAGTCAGTCTCATCACCTTACAGGCAACTCGGGCACCCTAATTAGGATAGTACCTGTTTTCACAAGGCGTCGCCATAACGGATACTTAGATTGGCAAATATAAACGGTACAGGCAACCGCGAAATGCCCAGATATAGTGAATATGCACAAATGTACCTACCTTAGGGTAGTTCTTCTAAAATCATAATATTATGGAAAAAATCTCCAATGTAATCTCAATAATCATAATAACATTGATAGAGTTTAGAAGAAGAAAATTGAGTCACATTTTTCAACACGCATCACATCTTAACCGGAGCGAAAAATTGAACGAAAAATGTCTTCAGCTTTGATTTTGGGCAAATTTGTACACTGTAAACGTCCGATAAGCCTAACCGTCTTTCCATTTGGCAACTTACATACTAACTTATGACTTAACTTACAACTACTTACGACTAATGCCAAATGAAATCCAAACCCACCATCCTTAGAAAATTAGACCTAAAGGTGTCGAATACAATGACGCACTGCCCATGAAAAAAGCTGAGGACGCGATCGTTTCGCATTTATAGATTCCTCACTTTGATCCAAATTGTTCGTCTATTTAGTCACGCGATATAAGCGGACGTTCTTCACACATTCAAAAGATGTTAACGGATATAAACACAACACCTTTAAACCAAAGAGCCAAAGCCATAGTTAGAGTTATAAAATAATGAAGATTGAAGAATGCTAGAAAAGTGTAGTACAAATAATCTTGTTGTGTTGCAATAATTATTGTTATGATGCTCAGTATCAGGCTGGCGGCCGCTGGTGGTTTGACCGCTTTAGAATTATAACGCAGAGGTGTTAGATGCGTTCATTGAGTCTGACAGTCAGGTGGTCGGACTGAAAGACTCGGCTGACTGTTGGTGGTGTTTCAGTCAGGCGGTAAGTTTACCAGTCAGATGGGCGGACTGACAAACTCGACTGACTTGTGTCAAATACCTTAGAGCCAGTCACTGGAGTAGTGGTTGAGTAAATAGATCTATCACACCCCAACTATCCCTTTATCTTGTTGTAGAAATAAATGGGATATTTGGGAGGTTTAATAGGCCTAGCCACTACGCCGGGTCCCTCGCCTTTTACGAGTCGCTTGCCCGGCAACGGAGTGAATATTCTTTCTCCGCCCACTCACGGATATTCACAAAGCTGATCTGCTTCATTATTACGCAGATCAGTTTTGTGAATTTTATCTCTAGTGTGACTTAATACATACGTGTTCTATTATCTTATTAT
This sequence comes from Hylaea fasciaria, assembly GCA_905147375.1. Taxonomy (NCBI): domain Eukaryota; kingdom Metazoa; phylum Arthropoda; class Insecta; order Lepidoptera; family Geometridae; genus Hylaea; species Hylaea fasciaria. The sequence goes on from LR990201.1 coordinate 9,539,636, forward strand.
ATTTCTTACCTTAATATTTGGAGTTAGAGCTTGTTGGTAAGTCACCGGGGTATTCCAGACAAGTCCGGTTTCATTGACGAGATCTAATTATTTTAAACTGCTTTTCGCTGTTGATGTTACTGCTATTCTGTGTTATTGTACTTAGTTTTTACAACGTCTACGATCTTATAACTGGAGTAATGTTGAAGATATTATCAGCGAGTCCAGTAAACTGATGAATTCGATCAATTTACTGACCTGAAATATTGTAAACTGGCCATTAGCAAAGTGAGAAACTTGTCCGAAAAGTTGTATTAACCCTGAAGTCAGTTAGTAAGAGTTTGCAAGTCAAACAATACTCGCAGGCATGCTGAGTCGCAAACATGGCTGACTTGTGCTGACCTTACAATCAGTTATTAGTGTAGTAGTAAAGTGAATGGACCTAAGACTTGATTACATTGTTTTTAATTTCTGTATAAAGTGTTATTTTTCAATTTGATCCTTATTACTTTTCATTATTTTATTGTACAATTTGTACCCACAGTCCTGACCTAAGCCCGATCTGCCCCTGGACTGCTGATATAATAATATACCGTAATGGTAAACGTAATCAATTTAACATTTTGGCCTTCCTAAAAATGTCAAAAGGTAACTTTCACCACTAGGATTTTTATCTACAGTCCTAACCTAAACTCGATCTGCCCCTGAGCCACTATTATACATTACATCGTAATGGTAAACGTAACCAGTTTGACATCTTACCCTTCCTACAAATGTCAAATGAAGACGTTTACCATTACAATTTGTACCCGCAGTCCTAACCTAAACCTGATCTGCCCCTGGACTGCTGATACATTTCGTAATGGTAAACGTAATCAATTTGACATTTTGGCCTTACTAAAAATGTCAAATGAATAAGTTTACCATTACAATTTGTACCCGCAGACCTAACCTAAACCTGAGCTATGAACCGTTAATACACAAATATCGTAATGTTAAAAGTAACCCATTTGACATTTTGGCCTTACTGAAAATGCCAAATAGAGACTTTACCACTACCGTAGTTTGTACCCGCAGCCTAAACTGTAGCCCGACCTGCTTCTGAACCGCTTTTACATATTGTAATGGTAATAGTTATCTATTTGAAATTTTGGCCTTACTAAAAATGTCAAATGAAGACATTTACCATTATAATTTGCACCTGCAGTCGTAACCTAAGTTCGATCTACCCCTGAACCACTGATACATTTCGTAATGGTAAAAGTAACCAATTTGACATTTTGGCCTTACTAAAAATGTCAAATGAAGACGTTTACCATTACAATTTGTAAGCGCAGACCTAATCTAAGCCCAATCTGTCCCTGGACCGCTGAAAAATAATTATATCGCTATGGTAAAAGTAATAATTTAGACATTTGGCTAAAAATTACAAATGTAGACGTTTACCAGTACGATGTAATATATTTAGTGGTCCAGGGACAAATCGGGCTTAAGTTAGGACTGTGGGTACAAATTGTAATGGTAACCGTTATTAGTTTGACATTTTTGCCTTACTAAAAATGTCAAACGAAGACGTTTATCATTAGCATTTGTACCCGCAGTCCTAACCTAAGCCCGATCTGACCCAGGACAGCTGAAACATATCGTAATGGTAAACGTTATCAATTTGACATTTTGGTCTTCCAATAAAAATGTCAAATGAAGACGTTTACCATTACAATTTGTACCCGCAGTCCTAACCTAAGGCCAATCTGCCTCTGGACCGCTGAAACATATCGTGATGGTAAATATTATCATTTGACATTTTGGTCTTCCAATAAAAATGTGAAATGAAGACGTTTACCATTACAATTTGTACCCGCAGTCCTAACCTAAGCCCAATCTGCCCCTGGGCCGCTGAAACATATCGTAATGGTAAACGTTATCAATTTGACATTTTGGTCTTCCAATAAAAATGTCAAATGTAGACGTTTACCATTACAATTTGTAACCGTAGTCTTAACCTAAGACCAATCTGCCCCTGATCCACTGATACATATCGTAATAGTAAACGTTATCAATTTGACATTTTAGTCTTCCTATAAAAATGTCAAATGAAGACGTTTACCATTACAATTTGTAACCGTAGTCTTAACCTAAGGCCAATCTACCCCTGATCCACTGATACATATCGTAATAGTAAACGTTATCAATTTGACATTTTGGTCTTCCAATAAAAATGTCAAATGAAGACGTTTACCATTACAATTTGTACCCGCAGTCATAACCTAAGCCCAATCTGCCCCTGGATTGCTGAAACATATCGTAAACGTTACGTTGGTAAACGTTATCAATTTGACATTTTGGTCTTCCAATAAAAATGTCAAATGAAGACGTTTACCATTACAATTTGTACCAGCAGTCCTAACTTAAGCCTGATCTTACCAATGGACCGCTAATACATAATATAATATAGTAATAGTAAACGTACGTCATTTGACATTTCGGCCTTACTGAAAACGTCAAATGAACACGTTTACCATTGCGATTTTATATACTGTTAGTTTAATTATTTTTCACGTACGGTTTTTATCACGTGCCCATATTGCATTGTCATTTTTCATAATTATTAGTATTAAAATTTTAGGCAATTTTGTACAATATGATAATGACTTAGATACCTAGGTAATCCAGTTGCAAAGGTCTTAGCAGAATATGTCCTCTATCATTAACGGTAAAACAACATTGATGAACCCCGGAGCAACTTACCAACGCGATCCAACTATCCCACAACTTTTTATATTATTTTAAATTTTTATTAAAAAAATATTATTTGTCAGAAAAATATAGCTACTTTACTTATACTCGTAAGTATTAAGTACATTACAATTAGAATCTAACATCGACTGTTTGACACGGCTCGCGTCGCAACATTCGTATCTACAATTAATTATGTTTACTGAGATCGTTCGCGTACATGGACAGCGATTACAGAAGCAATATTTGGTTACTTAAACTAATAACTCAACTATACTTATTTACTTTTATTAAAAAATATATTTTTTCTTAAACGACTAAAGCAAAAAAATATAGTGTACTTATTTCTGACTTCTCTTTTTACAACTACTCGTTTTGACTAGAGTGACTCGTTTGCTTATGATTATGACTAAGAGCACAATATCTCTGGATATTTGCCTATACAAGTAAGATTTTTTAACCTAGTTATATTTTTTTTGTAGAGTACATAATATTTTTTTAATACTACACATTAAAATTCCTAACATTATATTTAGCTTTGGGTTACATTCAAAATGTTAACTATCAAACTAGCTCTATTAACTACTGGAATAACTTGTAATAGATTTTACATGTTTTAATCCTTATTAAGTATATTCATTAGGTTTAATTTATTTTGTTGTCTACATTCTGTTGTTCACAATAGTCGCTGATCATTTTCCTTTCCCTCCAACTAAGCTCCAACTTAGCTAAAGTTTTGCATAGAATAGTGAATTTAAAATTTGTCATGTTTAGGGATTTCTGTTTCTGACTGTACCATTAAGTACATAGAATAGCGTTTGTCAAACTATATGGCTTTGACGGGCCTTTGGCGGAACGCCCTGATAGGGGGTAGGTGACATACTTTCTACTTGAGGGCGGCAATGCGAGCACTTCCACATGATAAGGTTGGCGTCGGAGACTGTTGTTTGTTATCTGGTAATGTTACCAATTAGAGGTACCCATTTGAGGAATGTCAGCGGAGAAAACCAATCGTCTCATCAACCGAGCTGATTTAATATCCCTAGACGCCTGTCCAATTATTTATTCGTTAAGATGTATTAATAAACAAAAACATATTAGCACAAACACAATATGCACGCTTATGCTCGTATATAACCTTAAAATCAATGATTGATCAGTACGGGATCCATTATTAGATATTATTATGTTGTGTAGGTACAACATTGGCAATAGAAAAAATCAAAAGGGGACAACACTCGTTGGCATTCGTGAAATAGCACATGGGGTTAGGAAGTCAAAATGGTCGTGTGAAACCAATCGAGTATTTGTATCGTTTCGTTAATGTAGACGGTATTATCATTTTGATGCTGTGCTGTTTGATAAATTACGTCTAATGAATATACTTAGACCTAAACCTATCGTTTTTGGAATATAACTGCCGTTATTACGTCTAAAACTAAAACTATCAACAGTAAGCCGTCTAGAAACGACTTACAATACAAAAATCACATACTGCTATTATTTCCTGTTGACATAATATTATTTTAAAATAATATAACTATAGCTAACATCTTTGGAAAAATATTAAACACGCGTAATGATGACCTCCGCGCGGGTTGCCTAGAATTTAGTATAATAATTAAGTTTATCGATAATAATAAATAGGCTAAATAACTTTAGAGTTGAGAAAGTGCGTTTAGACACCCTCAAGAAATGGACAAAACTGATAAATGAAACCTAGCCGAAACAGAACTGCTTGCTGCTTGGAGCAATTTCATATAACATAGTTCTTTGTCGATGTATCTACTGCTGGCCGTGTCAAAGTTTTAGCTTTGGTTATTTTTTAGTTACTGCGACAATATGGGACACATTTCACAAGGTGCAACTTTTATTAGACAGCTTGTACAAAACACTCCCTACTTATTTTGTCCCCGGACGCAGACCGAGGGTGTTACTGTACGCATGTCTGTGGGTTCGTATCTGGATCCTAACGGCTGAATAAGTTAGGATTTAGATATGATTTTTTATTTTAAAAGTGCATTTGATCGAGCGCCCCTGTGCTTTAAGAAAATATGTTCAGTCACTTTAAAATCATCGTGTCGTGGGTTTTTGGAATGGTTAGGTTAACTTTTTTTTTTGTGTAGATGTCAGATTTGTAGGTTACATCATTTACAGGTGATAGAATAGTAGAGATGGGAAAAAATATTCTAAGATAATGAGGGAACTATTGACTCGGAAATGTTGAGCCTATTTATTATTACGTTAAAGAGTACATAATATGATAAGAATAAAGAACACCGATGCTAAAGTCGGATTTGTGTCCGATCATGGCACTATTAATATTATGTAATGGGTAAGTAGCTACTAGACTGGTAACATCAAATTCTATTTTTTTATTTAAATTTTACGTACTTAAAATTACTTTTAATGTGTACATTTAGATTCTAAGAGAAAGGCTGCATAAACTTTATTCTAATTCTTATTTGTTATAATGGTTTATAGATTATTACTAATAATATATCAACTAACATATTATAGTACGGAACCGAACTTCCATTCTTAAATTATTTTCCCTTTTTATTAACTGGTTCAAGATTGTCATGGTAAATTATACTGTTTAGTATTTTAATATTAGGTACTTTGATCAAGCAATAATAAAGGCTTATTCCTAAATTTACATGATGGCCTATGCTAGTCCATTAAATCCTGGTTTCTACACCGCAAAAGTTCTTATAACTACAGATTATATTGTCCTTATCGAAATTTATAAAAATATATCATAACTTACATACTTTCATTTATATAGGTAGGTACTTATGTTTGTCCAGTTAGAGTATATAAATCTTAATCGTAACACTGATTACATTATTTTACTTATAATGCGGTATGTTGATAGTATTTAGATTATTGGTTATTTGTCTTCGGAGATTATGTTTTAAGCTTTATACTGGCAATAAAAACACGCGTGTTATTTTTTTTTACCTATACCTATACGTCATTAATGACCTCTGGCGGACCATCCCCGATAGGCATTGTAGATACTATGCGAAAGTTTCTTCCGTTTTGAGGTCTAAATTGCCGAACTAATTTAGATGAATTTTGGTATTTGTATCTTGAAGAATGGAATATAATCCGCGCTATTCGAGTTAGTTTCAAAGGCTTCCGTCGATCGGGACCGCTAGGCATGGGGACCGCGGTCCCATTCGCCGGATTCATTTAATGTATGTTTCAAATAGTCCTGTAGTTACTACTACGACTGTGTGTCATAGTAGTAACTACATAGTAGTGACAGTGGTCTTAATCGTGTCATGTGAAGCGTGAGGCAGCAGGTTGCGTTCCGGCACAAGTCTATTTTGTTTAAACCTGAGATTTGGTCTGAGTCAGAGTTTTTGTGGGATGATCCTCGTTTATGATTCTCTATCTAGATACAGGAACTCCCATAATGTGATCAAGATCTATGACATTTTATATCACATTTTTAGAGGTTTTGGTATAAGAGATGGTACTAGGCCCATACGCCTACACTTGTTGTGTGTCTTGTGTTTCAGTGTGTGTGTGTGTTTGAGTGTATCTCGAGGTGACCAATTGTCAGGCCAATTCTTCGTAAGGTTAAATGACCGGAAACAGAAACCTATCTACAACCAGTCGAGAAGAACCTTTTCTTGGATAATAATATGTTTTTCTGAACACGGAATATAAAAGATGTAATCAGTTCTTCTAGCTGGTTATAATCCTCAGACGCTCTCGACCTCTTTTTTATTATTCATTGGTCTTCTGGCGGCTACCGGTCTCTATCATTATAACTTGGGGTTTCATCATGGGGATTAAGTATGTCATTAAAAACGAAAGAAACACCTGAATAACGAAAAGCTGCGGTTATTATTTGAGCAGTTCCGTTATTCATTACTCCATCATCACATCAGCTCGTTGGTCTCATATTATTATGTTGCTATCAGGTGATTGTTTGTGCAACTTTAGAATGAGAACCAGGTTATTTCTTTCCAAGATCTAGTTTTAACTTCTTCATTTATTTCTCTTCTTACATTTTATAAAATTATGTATTGTTCTATTTATATTATTTATTTTCATCTACGTGTAGGTACATGTGAGTATCCTTTATCGAAGTGCCTTGATATGTTTTTAACAATTTTACCCGGGCTGTTATATTCTGTAGGCTGAAGTCAATATTCTCCTTCAGCGCCACATTAGGGTATCAATTTGACTGAATACTGGTGTCCCTCATCTACCAGTGATCCTGAAGCACCTACCAGGTATTTTATTGTGTCTTACCAAAATTCATCTGAACCAGTCCCAACCACTGTCTGCTTAAAACATAACCTTTGGATAAATCTCCTTTGATCCTTAGCAAGATTCACTGGTTTCTATTCCATGCAATTTGACATTATGTCTATTGGTTTGCATTCGCATATCTTTACTTGCAGCTGGAATCATCATCATTCTATTGTACTGCTGAGAACCAAGCTTTTAGTCATTGATTTAGTCTTCAACCCCAATTCATTTTTCAAATTAGCAATTACCTCTTTCTATAACCTCCAATCTCTAACAGATATTCAGACTTTTCCCCAGACAGATAGTTTAAACTTGCAGCCCTTTCCAACCACCAGTTTCTCACCACGATGAAGCTCTCAGATTATCCCAAACCTCCAAACAGTTAGTTTCCCTCGGAATCAAGTCTTCTCTATGATTAATTATTTGATATACAAGTGATTATCGTCTTCTATCATCTTTAACATCTCACTCCGATCCAAGCTTTGTTCTCAATTAAGTTCTTATCCCATTTCCTCTGTTCTCCAATCTCAATTCTCAAACTCTTTCTCAGACTAGATAGGTTAATAAAGTTGTATTGTTCCTCTGCCGCGTGGCTTTTTTTCAATTCATAATGCCGTCATGAAAAGTCGTTTCATATACTAATTCACACTTATGCGCGTCTACAAATAATTGTCATTACGGATAAATGATTCAAATGTACCTACATGTCGCTTTCGCTTTGAGAATATAAAACAGTGATTCTTGCAAGGCTATTGTTGACTTTACTATTGGTATTACTTTGTAGTTAGGGTCAACTGCTTCATTCCTCTAACCAGCCCAACTATTTCAGTGCCAATGTTTTTGTTTGTATAGATATTCAGTTTGTGTCATGCTATATATTTGTATAAGTGTATGATTATAATATTGTAAATCACGACACGATTCACAAGGTCCCTTTTTTTTTTGCTTTTATATTTTTTCTCTATATTTCATTCAAAATTTTTAAGGAAGACGTCAATTAAGTATTTATTAATAGCTACATAAGATACACATATATTTTTTTTTAATTTTTATTTTTTTCTTGTATTTACTCAGATATATTACTTAAATATATCGTACTAAATTGTTATATAATTCATTAAATAATTACTTTATTTTTATTCTAGCTGCACCTACAAACTACGTAAAATTTCAGAGCAGTGGCGCCACGCATTTGGAAACCACCCTAAAATTATATTTAGTTTAAAAAAAAATATTAATGTTCTGCGTAACTTTTATTAACGTAAGTTTCATTTGAGGCAACTCCGATCAAAATACTGTGTGCAGGTGCCGTACAAACAGTGTCAGTCATATTAAATTATTAAAAAATAACATAATATTAAAAACAGCTTCAAATAGTTTTTAATCCTGCTACCCTCTAATCTAATCTAAGTATTAAATATTAAAACTATTTACTAGTTATTACTGTTACATGAGTATTGGATCCACGTCGTCGGCCATCACACTGATAAGTGTTATTTTGGCATTATACTAAGAAGTAGTGTTATACTTAATTTGAAGTAGTGTAGGTAGTTTTGTTTTTTACTTGTCTATGGATCGTTTTGCACTCGCAAATAAACACATCGCACGTCCTCTTCATCAAGACATGGGCACACTCACGCGCATACACATCCTCCTTCCCTTACAAACACACACACAAACACCATTTCTCTCTCACCCACTCATACATTCAACCCTTAAAACATCATGCATACCACCCGACACTCATCAATTTGGAAAACCCGCTATCCCTGTCACAGAGGTGTTATTAATGTATTGTTATGTCTTTTTGTCAAGTTTTTAAACCATGTCTCTGTTATAGTGTTATTAATTCTGTGTTAGAAGTATCCTTTATTTCATCTAAGATGACTTTCTCATATCTCTTATATCCTTCATTGTGTCAGTTGTCTTTCTGTTCAACTCTCTCTTGTTCTGTGGTGTGTTGAGATCTATCTATATACCTTTCTGTTTTATTTTCGTGTATAAAAACCATTCTACCTGCTTCAAATCAAGTTTAAAACTAAACTACAAACTACGAATTACTTCAAACTATACGCAACCCTTTAAGGCGCATTAACTTCTACCGTCTATTTCGCACTTTTAATGTAAAGTATTTCTAAATACGATTAATATTTTAAACTTACCTACACCTATACTTACCTAAATGTAGGTCTACATTATATGTAGACGTTTAAAACTAGAGTTCTACTAGAATCTTTGGTTATGCCATGTCCGCTCGTTTTTTATATGTACAGGTTTACTTATGACTAAGCTATCAAATATTCACTTATAATAAATTAGAAAATAAAGCTAACGAAACTTTGTGAATAAGCCGAGGATATTATAAAAATACGTAACCGTAATATTGTGTGCGTAACACAAAAATGAAACATTCAAAAACATAATTATAGCAATAAATAATATGTAGATATAATATATAATAATATTATATTATTTATATAGTATTGACGACGCGGTTAATTTCGGTGATTTATGCTTTAAGCTATATCGTTGAGCCTAATTCTTGCTAATTGCAAATAAAATCTTTGTTATATACCCTAGCTTTTATTTTATCTCTAACCAGATGAATAGTATCTTCCATCTCAACTCAAGTGACGCTATAAATGAGGTTGTTAACTGGAAAAAATATGGGACGATCGATTCGTAACTGTGCATCATATTTAAAAAGACTGAAAAGTCACAAACGAACATACTTTAAAAATCAAGGGCACATTACGTGTCAATAATCTTTTGCGAAAAACAAAAGCTATAGGGATTTGAGGGATATGAACATAAATTACTTTTCATGAGCATCTGATAAAAACAAACGGTTTTACAAAGATCTTCCTGAAATTACTGCTCCGACATAGTTGTAACCACGGAACACAGACAAGAGTGGAAGTGGCTTAACTTGACATCTGTATCGGGACCGTTGTCGCTAAAAAAATATTGAAAGTTACTATGTCAATAAAGGTTTATCAGTCAACTGCCGTTTATTTGAAAATGTGCCTTATGTGTAAACCAATATGTTTCATGTAAATGGGCTCTAAAACGGCACAGGCATTTTTAAATGTGTGGGAGACGTAGAGCATGACATAATATTATGTATGGTAAAACTGGCTTTGGTTTTGAGCTACGAGCCATATGTTTGGCACGCGCGCCTCGCCCACTTCACACTTCCACTTGCCTCTCTATTCCGTGGTTGTAACGAATAACCTATGCCCTCAAAACACCCTGTTAAATAAAATGCACGATTACGAACTGCCCCTACACATAATAATTATGTATAGTTATTATAAAAATAGGCCCAGTAGAAGTGTTCAGGAACGTACAAAATATTCCCTGTGCACTCCTGCATGGCGTAAATAGACACTTACCTAACTGTACTTATGCTAGAAGTGCGAACTAGTAGACATTGACGTCGAAGCCTTTCTTGGCAGCGATGGGCAGCCTCTCGCCAGTGAGGTATGGGTTTTCCACCTGAAAGTTACCTTTTGGTTAGGGTCGGTGGGAAACCAGGGGAAGCAGGTCTAAACCTCCTCACGGATGTGTGAGGACACTCGTTCTCAACAGTGGATGAAAATGGGCTGTTGATGCTTCAATAAAACCTTAATTTTAATAACGGCTGCACATTTGCAACTCATGTTTCCTCATGTTATTCCTCACTCATATTACTAATACCATGAAAGTGAAATCTCAGCAACCCTGCACCAGCTCTAGGGGAGTCCTGCATTTGCCGTCTATATGCGGCTAAACGGCAGAACCGATCATGATTAAATTGGGTACGGAGACAGCTTAACCCAGGGTATAAGCGATAAATCTGTAATGTGAACTGAGTAGAAAAGCTAGTGTAAAAAATAACAACTTACATCAGGCATGTACTTCTTTGCGACCAGGCTCTTATGGTGGTCAGGAAAGCCCATTTCCAGGTCCGAAGCCGACTCCGGGCAACTGAACATATGCTCCCCATCACACATGCAGCGCTGCGCCAGCTGGTACTCTCGGCTGAAAGCTGCCGTGTTCTCGAACTCGCTGATGCAGCCCTGGTCTTCTGTATGAATAAGGGAAAGGCTTTTGAGATCGTGACGCATAGGACAGAATCCGCTAGGCCGAAGCAAGTTGATCAGAGCTTTCACCAGGTTTGCGATAAGGTTTCTGTTAAATGCGAGCGACAAAAGCTGAAAGGTACATTGCAGTTACTGTTGGCGCTAGATCAATATATAAGCCAATTCAACATTACTTTATTTATTATACTGCCTGATTATAGTTAATTCATGGTCATCTGTGTTTAAGTCTGTTAACGTTAGCCATAGACTTTTTGGTTATTGAGATTTATGTTATATCGTATTTTAGTAGCATTCTTAACTGAGCCTGTAATAATATGACCGTAATGTTTTATTGCGTCCAAGAAACTAGCAAAGGTCACTAACCGGATCAGAATCGCGCACCTGTGTTGCTATCATTATTGTTGACCTTGCATGTGCTAGGCAACGATCAAATTGGTTTATATTCATCATCATTTAGAGGTGTATCTGTTGTAGGAGGCAGTCCTTCTGGCTTGTCGGTCAAGTTACCTGTGTATCCGACTGGGCATGGATTGGGAGGGTTGCAGTAGGCAGGTAGCACTGCATCGGTCTTCACCATTTGCCGGTTGGGCAGCCCTCCTGCTGGCTGCAGATGCTGCTCACCCTCGCCTGCTCCTCCGGTTACGTACTGATGCCCCCACAGCGAACTAAATGGAATAAATGTGCTATTTATAATACGATCATTCCTGCATGCATTTAGCAGAACCAGCTGCTGTCTTATAGTACTTTCATCGCGATGGTGGCTGTTTGAGCAGAAGCTCAGATTCACGTCGTTTATTTTTATTGTCCAAGTCTACTATTTACCACAACCAGCTGTGTCAATAAAGACTGAAGAAATAAAGTGATCATCTGCTGCCAGTTCTATCTTTTCTGCATGCTTCAAGTGCATCGATCATCAACTCGTAGTGATGAGAGCTCAGGTGGCTCAGGTGAGCTAAGGTGTCAACTGACCGAAAAAACTGAGCTTGAGCTCCGATGAACGGAAACATCGTTAAAAACCTTGGTGGTGGGATATTAAATGGACCACCTGGCTACCTACCACCCTCAAGTAGAAAATCTGTCACCTAGTCTCTATCGGGGTGGCCAGTTCCATTCTAGGCTGAGCATGTTTACCACTTTCCACCACCAGGACCATCATCGCCTGACCAGGTGAGATAGTGGTCAAACCCTATAAAAAAGAGGGAAACAACTAGAAAGATAAAGATACCTGTGCTGCAAGTATTCTCTGTCCCGCAAGCTGGGGCTGGGGTTCCCGTCGATCAACGACTCGTAGTCCAGCTGCTCGTTCTCCAGGTCCTTGGAGGCGCGCGCCATCAGCGCAAGGTGCCGCTCGCTGGACGGGTACTCGAGATAGCTGGACGCAGCGTCGTTGAACTCCTTGCCCATACGCTCGACAACCTCACGAAGCAAAGCCTCGGTTAAAATATGATCCTGTGGGAATTATCTTCGGTTAAATCTAACTTTTAAAAGGTGATCTGCAAGAACAGGGGCCTTACCACGACGTCTTATTGCGATCCAATTGAGGACGTAAACGGTATCGTTGTAACTACTACTTATTCGTACCATGACGTCTTGTTGTGACATTTTGACGCTCGATTTAGGTTGATTTTAAATCTAAAGGGATCGACGCTTACTTCAATGATATCGAAAGCCTGGAAAATGATCTTAGTATTATTTAAAGTGAAACGATTCTGTTAAGGTCCTCAATTGGATTGCAATAATACGTCATGGTCAGCCCCAGGCTTTCTTAGATCCTAATTCCGCTTGAAACTGGTTTCGAATAGATCTTCTTATAATAGTTCTTCCTTTAATTAACTTGACCAGAATAATTAATGTAGATTTAGCTGTTACTGCTTTATCTTTAGTTGGGTTTTGTTTTACCAATGTATGACAAACTGATTTAGGTACAAAAAAAGGAAATGCTATAGCCAATACCGGTTCAATTATTATTGGGTATGCATCCACTTTGAAAGTGCATAAAATGACCCACTTTCGTTACAGCAACATTAGGCGGAATGCCTCGTAAATCACAAGTTATCTCCACTTCTGAAGTTTTAGATATCAGTTCGGTTGCTGAATGTTATTGGTCTTCAAAACGATTACTGAAAGTGTAATTTTACGATGACTTCGGCCTAAATGTCTGAATCAGAGTAGTCTGTATTACGACTTCGAGTTCAGACATGGGAAAGTGAGCTAATCACGCTTAGTTTTTGCCAATACAATAAAAAAAAATTGGCTATAAAATGACTGAATTGCCGAATAACATGTAATCACACTGACTGAATTAAACTCATTAACTTTGATTGAGTGCTAAGATTCGCGCATTATTAAGTATTTTGTTGTATCGTAAATTGTTGAATGAGATTCACATTCATTATGATTACATCATGGTTGCCCATCAGATAAGCTACGACCTGTATCAAGATAAGGCTGTGTCACTGAAATAGGAATCATACGGCCATGGATGTATGTATAGGTACATAGTTATTATCGTACCCATAGGACAAGTAAGGCAGAGTTCACGTGGGCACCACAACCTTCGCGTGATGTGTTTTACTGATAAAATTTAATCTGTGTTACTTATTTTATGTGTTTATTCTAGACGATCAGCTGTTATGGACATAACGAACTATATACAAGTAATGCGTGTGTTCATATGTATATAGGCGAAGCTAGAAAATAGTTACGTATATTCTTGCTTCAACTTTTAATGAATGGTGTTTTAGCGGTTAGGATTTCAATTCATTCATAGCCTTTTAAGATTATTTTTTAAGTGTATAAGGTAAAATAAGTAAATATGTACTAACGTTTTCCCCAATAGAACCATGGGGGATAAATCCCATGGTACCGACGATTCCTATCACCAAAAAAAGTGCTTCGCGACGGCCCATGTCTAATCTGTAACAAAGAGAAAGATACATTCAATATTTTGATAACGAACTTGAATTTACAGACTGTAAAAGTTGCAGTAGAAACAGATAGCAAAGAATAACTAACTAAGAAGTATAAAGAGTTGCTCACGCGTATACTAAAAGAGATTTATCGGCTCCTATACTAACTAAAAATATATCTATACTTTATTTGGTAACCTTTAACATACTATAAGACATGTAGGTAATGTATACATTATTATACAGATTATTATCAACATAAATAATAATATTTCAGCCTGTAACTGTCCCACAGCTGGGCAAAGGCCTCCCCTCACTTTTGTGAGGAGAGCTAGGCCATAATTCACCACGGATGCCTAGTCCATTGGTAGATAACATGCCTCCGAAATAATTATCGGGCATGTTGGTTACCTCACGACATTGATGATACATTGATTACATGAACATACTCGGTATTTATTATTACCATTTTTGTATACCTTGTATTGTCGTTTCTCTATGGTATGGTGTTCAATAAAGAGTTATTGTGTTGTATTATTTGATGTACACAAATACTTAGTAATAATATTTTCCAGTATTTCCATGGGGCAGGCGTCAAAGTCCTACTTTGTGCCTTTTCTTACACCTACATTAGACGCCACACCATTGTACCCGATTTAAGGCGCTCAATTAAACGCAAAACCCACATATACCGTCAATCAAAAATTCATCAAAGAATACGACATTAGTCACGGACCACGGTGCTTTTTAGTAAAATAAGCCGCGTGTACATTAGGGTATAGTGTTGCACATTACAGTAATAAGCTAGTGTAAGGTGTTATAAACGATCCTAGTTAATTTATGCGCATCCAATGACAGCGGGTGCGATACTTTGGCCGCAATCTTACTAATATTATAAAGCCGAAAGTTTGTGAGTGTGTGTGTATGTGTGTATGTTTGTTACCTCTTCACGCTCAAACGGCTGGACCGATTTCGATGAAATTTGGTATAGGGGTAGATTGGACCTATGAGACGGACATAGGCTATCTTTTGTCTCAAAAAATAATCTCGAAGGGGATGAAATAGGGGTTGAAAGTTTGTATGGGGAATCCATAATTCTTCAAGTTAGGGATCTGAAAATTCTTATTTAGACTTTTGGTAAGATATAAATAAATACGGGTTTCAGCTTTTTTGCAAAATCATCCCTAAAGGGGGAATAGCAAGAGGGGTTGAAATTATGAGGTATTTTTAGATGCACCCCCAACGGACCACAATAAACGGCTGAACGGATCGTTATTTAAAGGGGGAGAGTGCGATGGGAGGAGAGGGGGGAGAGTGCGGGGGAGGGGAGGGGGAGAGTGGGGGAAAAGGGGATTAGATGGTAGAGTGGAGAGAAAGACGGGGAGAGCGGGAAGAAAGAGGGGAAAGTGGGGAGAAAGAGAGGGGAGAGCGGGGAGAAAGAGGGGAGAGGGGGGAGAAAAAGGGGAGAGTGGAGGGAGAAAGAGAGGAGAGTGGGGTGAGAAAGAGGGGAGAGTGGGGGAGAAAGAGGGTAGTGTGGGGGGAGAAAGAGTGGAGAGTGGGGGAGAAAGAAGGGAGAGTGGGGAGAAAGAGAGGGGAGAGCGGGGAGAAAAAGGGGAGGGTGGGAGGAGAAAGAGGGGAGAGTGGGGAGAAAGAGAGGGGAGAGCGGGGGGAGAGTGGGGTAGAAAGAGGGAGGGTGGGGGGAGAAAGAGAGTAGAGTGGGGGGAGAAAGAGGGTAGAGCGGGGAGAAAGAGTGGCGAGTGGGAGTAGAAAGAGGGGAGAGTGGGGGGAGAAAGAGGGGAGAGTGGGGGGAGAAAGAGGGGAGAGTGGGGGAGAAATAGTGGAGAGTGGGGGAGAAAGAGGGGATAGTGGGGGTAGAAGGAGGGGAGAGTGGGGGGAAATAGGGGGAGTGGTAAGAGGGGAGAGTGGGGGGAGATAATTTGGTTCACAGATAGGTTATCTTCCAACTTAGGACATTGGCTACGAACATAATATTATTAACACGTTCAACGCCATGACGGTCAATGGTGGGCGACACTCGACTTTAGCACTGGGCCAACCGAAAAACATGGAAACGGCCAAAAAACGTCATTGTGTTTTATTGGTTTAATGAATAGATTATACGTAAAAATACAAGTTTAATTCAACACAGGCTACGTAGTATTGTTTTTTAAAGAGTTACTGACCGTCGCCCAACATTGTCCGTCGTGGCCCCTGTGGAGAGAAAACCGAAAAAACGTTGCAGGAGGCCGCGCGGTCCCCGCGTCGCCCCCCGCCCGCGCCTCACTCGTGCGCAGGGACAATTTTGGTTACCTTTTTAACGGGTATTGATTAGGTTTATTTGAATGTTTTAATAAAAACCCACAACATATTGGTAACACTATTGAACGATAACCTATTTCAACAGGTAGCCCTTTTAAAACCCACCAATTCGGGTTACGTATTGAAATGGTAACCATTATGCTTTATTGTTTAGGGTATTAATCAAAAACCCAATCGGTTGGGTAGCCCCTTCAAATAGTATCACGGTAACCCACAACGGTTCGAAGCGGTGTAATTTGATCCCTCATGGCGTCGCATAAGTACAAAATAGCATGTTGACTAGCAAGCAGCTAAAACTTGAAAACTAAACTACGTTGCACCAGCTAGGGTGGTACAATCAAGTACCTATGGTCGTTATAACAATCAACTTAGAAATCATTTTATTTTTGGTGATAAATTTTATTGGTGTACAATTCCTTTTGTTTTGCCATTTTCCCTCCGAGCATACTCCCGCTGAACAAACATGATTAATGTTTGTTCAAAATATAAAACTTACGCTCTAATCTAACCTATCTCAAGGCCTGTGCATTGTGCAATACCCGAAGAAACCAAATTGAAGGTGTTACCTTTTCAATTAAATACCAAAATGAAACAGTAACCCTTCAATGGGATCTTAATGAAAGGGTAGCCCATTTACTGGTTTTAAAGGCGAGGCTACTTGAAGAATGAAGATGAAATCCATTCGAAAGGGTTTAGCCTATTATTTTTTCTATTTATATTTTTTTTATCAAAATTGGTTCAGCCGGTATTATGTTGTAAAAAGTACCAAACAAATAAACCGTTTTAGATACTTAGGATTTATAATTTATGTTTTAATCTATCTAATATTTGGGTAATTATGGTAAAATCCATAACGTTTTTCTAAGAAAATGTAAGCAACAAGAAAACCAGCAAATTTTTCCTTAGCTGTGATTCGTTTGTAAAAACCAAGGCGTATAGCTTAGACTGCAGGGCCGCGCGGGTCTCTCTTCATACAAATTAGTTAGATTTCTCTGTCCGCTGGCTCACCACAGAGGTTTAAAAACACGTCTGATGCGCGGTCACCAGTGGGCGACGCGGCCCGAACGGAAATGTTACCTGTCGCCCAACATTGACCGTCATGGCCTGAATGAAAATGACTGCTTTTTTTCTTGGCAGTGAACGTGTTAAGTCATCAATCATAATCATCGCCGTTTTCCATCAATGCGATAAAACACCCAATGTAGGTACGTAAAATTTCGGTTATCCCGCAACTTACGACTTAGGATTAATTCATCATCATCATCGTCACCGTTTTGCATCAGTGCAATAAAAACTGTGAAAAACTACCCCATTGGCTTGAAATTTGGTATTTTGATAACTTATACACCAACTTACACAATTCACACGGCTAAACTGTGAAATAGTACCTTAATTTGCATGAAATGTTGTATGCAGTTTAGAGACACAATATAGGCTACAAGTCATCATCATCATCACTGTTTTCCTGTCCATCAGTGCAATAATAACTGTGAAAAATGACCTAACTTCAGTATTTTCTCTGACACTATGTTACAAGTCCTATAATAGCCACCGCCCTGTAGGTTTTATAATGTGAAACGCGGGTGAAACCGCGGGGCGCAGCTAGTAATGACATAATTTCATAAGCTATTGTGCCGTCACATAACATTGTCAATGCGTTGCTTAATATTGGATAATATAGTGTAAAATGTGTTTTTTTTCACTTTGTCTATTAACTAGTACGACTTATTAAATACTTGCTGAATGGCTATATTTTCGAACAGAAAATTTGCTTTTGTATATCCGAAAAGTATTTACAAAATTATTATTATATACGATACGGGAAAAACCTAGTTCAGGGCATTGTTTTTTTTATAAAAAAGTAATAAATAATTATAAACTCACATGTGAAAATATTGTATTAAAATAATATTTAATGGGACGTAAGAGATTAATGCCTACTAATGTATACTCAGCTTTTAAACAACCCGGTGATCCTTAAAATGATACAATTCATATCAATCACATGATACATGACATAACATTGTTGTCTGGTGTTTTATAAATCAGTTTTTTTTGTATGGTTCTCGGATGGTGTATGGACATGCCCATGTGGGCGAGAATTAAGATGCCATCTAAATGTTTTGACGGGCGGCTCTCTTTGATCGCCTGGCTTAATGGTAACAAATTTAATTAGAGTTTTAATTAAATTTTTCTATTTCTATTTTTCTAGTTTTAATTAAATCTTTCTGGAGCTAGTCTCTACAAAACGTCGATGTGTGTCAGCGTTTATAAAAAATATGATGATTTGTTTTTGCACAATTTTAAAAACGAAACGGACTGTATAAAAACATACAGCCCTTTATTACAACGCTTTTATAACACTTTCACCAAACGATTGCAAGTTTGCACTTTGGTTCCTAGACGTTATATCAGGAGATATTCGCATGCATACGGCCTGCAAGTCAGATAAGCACCGGTTCCGCTGGCGACAGGGCCTAGACTCAGACATTACCTAGATGATATAAGGTAGATGCTATAGGGCTGGCTGGATGGACGATGGGATGATTTATTAGTTATTTTTTTTAAGTTAGGTCTACGACAGGCATCCCTCTTGTGCCTTAAGTTTGTTAGTTGACCCGACCTATCGCTGCAAAGTCAACGGTTTTTGACTAAAACTATAAATCAACCGGCAGCATTGACGTGGTTCAATA
This sequence comes from Hylaea fasciaria, assembly GCA_905147375.1. Lineage (NCBI taxonomy): Eukaryota > Metazoa > Arthropoda > Insecta > Lepidoptera > Geometridae > Hylaea > Hylaea fasciaria. The sequence goes on from LR990201.1 coordinate 9,558,629, forward strand.
TCAGCACTTGAAAACATGCTTTCCAAAAACATAAAAGCGCTGCGTATAAGCTGAATTACAGTCCACAATAGCCGTACAAAACTGCTGAATAACAGCGTTAGCAGCGCTATTTCAGCTGATAGTACATACGTACTAGCTGGTTGTTTTTAACACAACTGCACATTGTACAAGCTGATCTCTTTACTGTCTTGTGCAATTATCGTCCGCCAGTAATTTAATTATATACGAGCGAAGCATTCGGATGGCGGTCTAAACGTCACAGTTGCTTGGGTTGTAAAATCTAGTATGGTACTGTAACGCACTGATTACCCAGAGGTATGTCTAGTAACTAATTTAACTGGAAACAGTGCCCTTCAAATAGAACCTTAATAACTGGCTAGATTGTTAGTTTGGTACTTCCAACCCTACCTAGCACAGCCTGGGTGTAAGTACTTAGGTTCCAATCAGGACTATACACACAGTCCATTCACTGGCGTTCATTCAAGCTTTCTATCGTCACAGAATATGACTTGTATAGAAAGGAAATTTTCGAAAAATATGCCTACCATAATTAGATGATTATGAGTAATCTTTGTGATGCTATGACATCACAAAGTAATCTTTGTGATGCTATGACATCACAAAGTAATCTTTGTGATGCTATTTATAGAAATAATACTTATATCTGTGATGCTATTGATGTTGTTGATAATTTGTTATTACTAACCTCAAAAATAAAGCTCGTTTGTTTGGTGACTTGTCAGTAAAAAAGAATTATTTACATTTTGTTTTGTGTATTACCTACGTATGTTTTTTTAATATATTAGGTTCTCCACAATTTTTTTTTCGAAAATGGTTTTAGTACGTTCAGGTTTAGTATGTTCAGAGTAAACTGCGAGTGCGCAGTTTACTCTGAACATTTAGTTACACTATAGTTTATTAAATTTATTCAGTGTACGTAAATAGTTTTTAATGTAGAAAACAAAACTATTATAGAATAATTGTGAGTAAACTGCACTTTGTTGCAAATACTTTATTCTTTGCCCGGGGCCAAGATATCAGGTGCGCGGGCGCCGCGCGTGGGCGGCGCTCTGTCGGCGCGTCCTCCCGCGCGTATGCGCAGCCTACTTGACACGCGAGCCTCTACCACAATGTATAAAAAGTACCTATATTTTGTGGCTCTACCGTCAAACGTCATTCTCTCTGTTTACTCGCTGAGAGTAGAATAGGCCAAACTTGTGTCCTACATCACAGCGATGACAGTTACACTACTACATGGCATATTGTGGAGTGTTTTCAATTCATTTTTATTATTAGTATTTTATTTTTCGATACCTGCAGGTATTCATTTCTTTTCCATCAAGTTTATACCTGTTATAACCACATCAATGCAAATTCATCATTTTAATTTAATTTCACATTATCTTCGAATCCATTTGGCAGACGTCTACTGATTAGCTTGTTAAAACATGTATTTTGCGTTGAAAAAAATATAATTGTTATAAATAATTTTCAATTGGATTGTGGCAAAGTGCACTTATGATCCATTTAAATAAAAAACAAATCAGACAGATCTGACCAAATTGCATACACTATGACGAAATAACACTAACCCGATGTGCCAACTACGGTACATACTTGACGGTACGGTACCCTTGACAGTACAAAAATCTCCCATTTATCATTCAAATTTAGCAACTGTCTAACTATCACGGTTCAGGTGATTCAGCCTGGTGACAGACGGACAGACAGTCGGATGGACAGCGAAGTAATAGGGTCCCGTTTTATCCTTTGGGTATGGAACCCTAAAATCAAAGATGCTATTGTAGACATAGATATCATATACACAATTAATTAACAGTAGGTGTTTTTAACGCATCGACGCCTTGTTAAAGATCAAGCCCCAGAGCCTAGTTAAAGCTAGTTAAAGAAAACTCATAATTAGGTAAAGACGTAATAACTGAACTCCAACACTTTGCGACTACATCAAAAAGGTGTAAAACTGTTTTATGTTTCCGTTTTATTATTGGCTCTTTGGAGGCGTCATCGTAATATTTGCAAATTTAATGACGCTACGTTTATGTTCATGACGCTGTTTTTACGTGTACAGACTGGGTTAGTGTAATTTCGTCATAGTGTAATTTGGTCACACATTTTTCATTATGGTTCTTAGGGACTGAATATGAATAAGTACCTAAAAGAAAGTTCACTCTCACTCTTTTTAAATTATATCGTGATGGTAGATCGGGAGTTTGTTTGGCATTTGGAACGGTGTACGGGAGATCGGGTACAATCGAAATAATTTTACTTCGACCATGACTGTGTAGTGAAGTACCTGTAGCACCCACATACTTGATATTCATATCATTTAAAGAATCTTTATCTGGCTCGGTGATGGGAGATCGGAGATGGGAGATCGGAGGTGGGAGATCGGAGATGGGAGATCGGATATCGGAGATGGGAGATCGGAGATGGGAGATCGGAGATGGAAGATTGGAGATGGAAGATCGGAGACGGGAAATCGGAGATAAGAGATCGGAGATGGAAGATAGGAACAGCTGCTAGGTCAGTATAAATTCAAAACGCTAAAAAGTCGAACGCTAAAAATTAAGATTTCCTAAAACATTGCTATTTCTTTAACTTATTTTATATTGTGACCAATCAGACGATCACATTTTAAATAAAAATAAAACAGTAAAATCATTTTAAAAATTTACTGCCGTTCCTTCAACTACGTAGGTAGGTATAATTTATAATTGTGGTAGATTAGACTTTATGTTACCAGTCTGAGCGTAGGCTAACTCACATACCTACACCAGCTTTATTAGGTCTTAATATGAAACAAGTACCTATGTTTCTAGATACGAGCAAAGGCGAGACGACAACTGTACTTCTAAATGTTTACTTAGAATGATCCAGTAAGATGTTCCAGTTGATTCATTCTTTAAACGAGATTTCAATTTGGAAATTTATTTGTTTTCTCACAATTCACTATTACCTATAGGTACAGAAGGCTTTGCTTACGATTGAAAATAAATAGAATTGAAAATTATTTTATAATTATGCTCACATTTTTCTCTATGTCGAAGAAATCACTTGTTCACAATAAATCCGTTGGTTGAGTGATTGACACGATGTAATAAGCAGTCTCGCACTCACATTTTTTACAAATAATTTTAACCTTTTGCAACAAGCTGTACACTCTAGTGTCATATCGCGGATCGTAACTGTAAATTTCCATTTTAATGACTCAAAGGCTCAAACAGCACTACACCGCACCACACAGTAAAGTGACGCAGCAGCCCGGGGCGCGGCGACGACGTCGCTCCCTCCACCCACACCGCGCAGCCGCAGTGCTACCAGCCCGGCTACGCCACCCTCTAATCCCCATCCCCCCGTACGCAGTCACAGTATCTCAGCCTAACCACGCTACCCTCTCCACCCACCCCGCGCAGTCGCAGTGCCACCAGCCCGGCCGAATCGATTTCTCAACCCACACCGCGCAGCCGCAGTCTCTCAGCCCGCCTACGCCACCCTCGCAACCCCTCGTGCACACACAGATTCTCAGCCCGGCCACGCCACCTTCCCCCCACACCGCGCAGCCACAGTCTCTCGTCCCGTGTAGGCCACCCTCTCCACTCACTGTTCTGGAACAGTCTCTCAGCTCGGCCACACCACCTTCCACCCACACCTCGCAGCCACAGTCTTTCGTCCCGTGTAGGCCATCCTTTTCACCCACTTTTCTGGAACAGTCTCTCAGCCCGGCCAAGCCACTTTCCTTCCACCCCGCGCAGTCGCAGTGTTACCAGCCCGGCCATGTCAATTACTGAACCCACACCGTGCAGCCACAGTCTCTCATCCCGTGTAGGCCACCCTTTCCACCCACTGTTCTGGAACAGTCTCTCAGCCCGGCTACGCCACCCTTTCCACCCACAATCCACAGCCGCAGTCTCCCAGCCTGACTACGCCACCTTCTCCCCCCTCACCGCGAAGTCACAGTGCCACCAGTCTGGCCACGCCACTATGCCTCCACTCACACCGCGCAGTCGCAGTGCGGTTCAACCTTTCCAAGCACTCTAGAAACTGGCTGCATTGGATGCATTAAATATGCTGTATCGATTGAAATGCGGTAAAGCTAATTTTAACTGTATTGATTGTCAGTTTGTGTCATCGTCTTGGTAACGAATATCACAAGATTAAATTAATTATTTACTGCAATAGATTGCTCATATATAAAATGTATAGATTTGCCTTGGCGGATTCGAGGTGGAAATATAATAATTTTAATACATTTTCGCATAATATAATAACGTCTTCATGATAAGATTTTAATTACCTACGCTCCATAATATTTGATTTGGTTTTTATCTAATCAGCTTATATTTCGTGTAATTCAAATTCAGAATCACTAATCGATAAATAATTAGCATGAACGTTTGTATGCCAGTACTTGACCGAGTTACTGGACCGCTGTGTACATGCATTATCACACACAGTGACACTTCGTACTGGATAATGATGGTCGTTCATGTCATCCATACGTACATTTTTGAACTACTATCTACTATGATTACTGTTTTCATTATGGTTTGATAATATTACTTATGTAGGTACACGGTTTAGTTTAATATAGTACAATTTTGCTTTAATTTGCATCTACTTGATAATCAATTTATTGGAGTTAGAAACAAACTTAATTCCGAACTGGTTTTGGTAAGTATCTTTCAACTTTTTTCTACATAGATTCTGACTTCTAACTAAACCCTGAGTGAGTGAATAATATGAGCGGTGGAAGCTACCTTTCCCCGTCCCACGTGGCTAGCCCACGTGACCAGCCCACAGCCCACATTGACCAATATTTACCCAACAATCGCGTGCAAGATCTCATCAGTATTGTCGGCACGTAGGCAACTTTACGCAGTCGAATCCGGGGTCCGGGACTGTCACATCTATTTTTGTTTTATTCTCTAATCGATCGCGCCGATTGCGTGGACGAAGATCCGTTTGACGTATCTACACGCACGTTACTCTGCTACCTGTGGAAATGCATATCAATTGGTAGTTTGATTTTCACACCTATTTTATTTAACCATGAGATATCATACTTTATCCCACATTTTTTTTAATTGTTTATTACAATACTCATCATATTATTTATTTCGATTCACTAATCTCTACATCGATTTTATACTATGTAATCTGACTTAAAATTAGTAGGTATCAATTAGATTAACTACTTATTTATCTTCCTAATAATTATAGTACGCTTATTAATAATTTTGCAATTACTTATAATAAGTAATATTATGTAGCAAATTGTAAAATGTATCAGTAATCTGTTTTGTTAACTAATAGTAAACTAGCACACACGGCCACGCGTTGCTGTGGCTAAGGTTTTTGTTATTGCGACTATAAATTGAGATGTAAGCTATCCTATCTTTCAAGTTAGACCAAACTGCACACGGTGTGCAAATTTGAATAAAATAGGTTAAGTACGAGTAGTTTAGGAGCCCATCGTGGACAAACAACGTGGCGCCTAATTTATATATTAAGATATATATATATTAGGATAAACAAACAAACATAACTGTGACACTGTCGTTTTAGATTAGCCACTCGTCGTCGCTCCTCGTAGTTCCTGCTTCCCTTGATATAGGAAATATTAGTTCAGGGCCAATAATTCAAGATCTTTAATGTAGGTAGGTAATGTAGGTATGATATGATAGTAACGTGTTTTTATTAATTCAAATATTTACATGTAATAATTTTTTTAAATATTTTTAGCTTTTATCGATTCGTCTCCAATCAGCTAGTGACATCGAGGGCTCAGAGTGCGTCAAGCCACCTAAGCGCCTGATATGACTTAACGACTGATATCGGTAAATCAATAGATCTAACAACTGGTACCGACCGAAGACGGTTCAAACTGAAATTATTTCACAAAGGAAATTTAGAAAATGAATTTTGTAAAACAATAAACGTTTACATCAGACCGTCATCAATTAAGACCTGGTGAGATAGTGATAATTTGAAACAAATTAAAATATGCTAGTTCAAAGTACTTACCTAAGTATATAAAAAAGTTCCGGATATAAGTATAGCCACATTTAAAACTATGTTGAAAGTTAACCAGATCGATACTTAATACCTACTATGTTTATTGTAAGTCGTTTTCTTTATATTTATAGTAATTTATTATGTTCTGTAAGTCAATATACAATTATGTAAAGAGGAGTCATTAAATTTAATTTAATAAAAAAACTTTATCAAATGCACTATCGAGTATTCAGTATATAATTGTCGAAAAGTATCGAGTAAATAATATAGACAGTATTGAAAACAAGTAACTCCACAGGTAGTTAATAGGTATACCTAAGAAAGAAAACTAAGAACGGCTACTATAAGTAAACGGGACCCTTGTATAAGTTTGCTAAACTTTTATAATGACATTTCAGAATCTGCAAATATTGAATGATTCAATCATGTAAGATACATTTTGGGTAGAGCACTGGTTCGTAAATAATATACTCAGGCAATAATTTTATTGTTGGGATAGCAAAACACACTTTTATTTAAATAATATATTTATTATCAAAATACTTATGTACCTACTAAGAAAATTACAAAATAAATAGATATCTTATGGTACATAAAACTTCTTTAATTATACAACGGGTATAATTAAAGATATTTGGTTTCATCCACTTGTGTATACTACTTAAGTTCCATTGGGTTCATTTGGGATTACTTGGTTCCACTTAGGTTCAGATGGTTATGCATAGGAGCATTTGGCTTCAGTAGACTTCTATTGATTCCACTTTATTTTCATTTTCATCCATTTGTAGCAGGTAAGTATGTAAAATTTACGCAAAATCTAATATACTTTGGTTCCATTGGGTTGTTTCTTCTTGAGTTCAGGTATCGTCAGTTCCAAGTGATCCTTTCGTTCTATCCACTTGTGAAATTAATTTATAAAAAAAAAAACAAAAAAAAAAACAATTTATGAGTTTGGGTTCCAAGGTAAGTTGAACCTTGAATCCATCCACTTGTGATCACTACGGTTCAGTTAGGTCTCCGTGGTGTCGGGCGGGCCTGGGTTTATCCGTCACTGACGCATAAACCCAGGCCCTCCGTGCTCATCCCGGATGGGTGCGGAGGCGTCGGTCTTGAGGGAGAGCGCAAGTCGTGATGATCCTCAAGGCAAGTCCAGGGTAATCCTTCACGTGGTTGCTGCCTGTTATTGGTCTGGTCCCCTCTGGAACAGACGTAACTAAAACCCTGGGCGCCGCGGTGTCGTCCATGGGGCTCCGTGTCGTGTTCACGGCACGGGGTCTCATGGGCGATTGGGGGGGCCTCTCCACGTGTCCCTCTGATTAGCAGAGGGCACTGTGGATTGTGGAGAGGCCGGGGGGGGGGTCTGGGCAGAGGAAGGGTGGTCTGCCCGGGGGGGGCCTCTTCACGGTAGTGGATTGAGGCAGACTGCTTCGGCGGTCCGGGGGGGCTCGGCCGGCGTCTCGGACTTATTCCGGGTAGCGGCGGCGCGAGTTGAGGCGGCCTTGAGTGGCTGCGGGGCTCGGTCGGCGTCTCGGCCGTATGCCGGGTAGCGGCGACGCGAGCGGGGCGGCGCGTGTGTGCGTCTGCGGTGGGCTTCTCCACTTCGGTGGATTGAGGCCGTCCCCTCCCGGATGTGCCGGGAGTGGGACGTGGAGGGGGGGCCCGGGCGGTTCGGCGCAGGCTCGAGGAGGTGGGACCCGAGCACAGTTGTGCGGGCTCGAGGAGGTGGTCCGCTCCCGGACACCTGCCATACGGTGGATTCGTGGTTGGGTTCGGGAGTCGGACGTGGAGGGGGGGCCCGGGCGCTTGGCGCAGGCTCGAGGAGGGGGGGCCCGAGCACAGTTGTGCGAGCTCGAGGAGGTGGTCCGCTCCCGGACCTACCATACAGCGGAATGATGGATGTGTGCCGGGAGTGTGACGTGGAGGGGGGGCCCGGGCGCTTGGCGCAGGCTCGAGGAGGTGGGGGTCGTGGCGCGCGGCGCCGACTCGAGGAGGTGGGGCCCGGGCGGTTTAAAAAAAAAATGGCGCAGGCTCGAGGAGGTGGGGTCCGAGCACAGTCGTGCGGACTCGAGGAGGTGGGGTCGTGGCGCGCGGCGCCGACTCGAGGAGGGGGTCCGCTCCCGGACAGCTGCCATATGGTGGATTCGTGGTTGGGTTCGGGAGTCGGACGTGGAGGGGGGGTCGTGGTGCGCGGCGCCGACTCGAGGAGGTGGGGTCCGAGCACAGTCGTGCGGACTCGAGGAGGTGGGGCCCGGGCGCTTTGGCGCAGGCTCGAGGAGGGGGGGCCCGAGCACAGTCGTGCGGGCTCGAGGAGGTGGGGTCGTGGCGCGCGGCGCCGACTCGAGGAGGGGGTCCGCTCCCGGACAGCTGCCATATGGTGGATTCGTGGTTGGGTTCGGGAGTCGGACGTGGAGGGGGGGGTCGTGGTGCGCGGCGCCGACTCGAGGAGGTGGGGTCCGAGCACAGTCGTGCGGACTCGAGGAGGTGGGGTCCGAGCACAGTCGTGCGGACTCGAGGAGGTGGGGGGACGGCGTTTGCCGACCCGGGGAGGTGGTCCGCTCCCGGACAAGGACCGCACGGTGGAATCGTGGTCGGGTTCGGGAGTTGGACGTAGACGGGGGGGGCCCGGGCGCTTTGGCGCAGGCTCGAGGAGGTGGGGGGGGGACGCGCTGTATGTTCCAGTGCGTCCCTCCGCGGAGGCGGGATCGCCCACGGGCGAACGTGGCTAGAGCGGGGTTGCGGAGAGTAGCAATAGCGGTCCCGCGACCCTGCTCCCATGGCTGGCCGGAGGAACATCCCGGGGTTTAGTGGGTATACCCGTCCTCTTCAAGGGCGGGGGAGTCCCACATAACCACCCTGCCCCTCCCTCCTTCGGGGGGGAGGGGCAGGGTGGTATGCGTAATGCATTCCCCGGGTCAAAAAAAAAAAAAAAAAAAAAAAAAAAAAAAAAAAAAAAAAAAAAAAGGTCTCCGTGGTGTCAGGTTCCATTGGTTCCATAGTTCTGAGTCGATCCATTTGGTTCCACTTGAGTGCAGTGAAGTCCCATTTGTTCTCTTGGACTAGGCTGATAATTTGAAACAAAATGGCGGCGTCCAAGTTTGCGCATGTCCGAAGTTAAAAAAAAGATGATACCCAAAAATACAAAATGGCGGCACCATAGCTGGTCCAGAAACGCGGCATATTAACACAAAATGGCTACCACTCGTCCTTATACAAAGTGGCAGTAGCTAATATTGCGCATGTCGGAACAGAAAAAACAAAATGGCTGCTTGCAATTTCAAACAAAAGGCAGCGACCAAGTTTCTGCAGGTCGATGAAAAGATGTCGCGCCAAATCTCCAGATGGCGGCACCGTATCCGGTCCAGAATCAGAAACGTGGCACAAATTTTTTACTGTGTTGTCATGTATTCCCGAACCGAATGGAAAAACACGCGCGGAAAATCGATTGCTACACGTGTCGGTTTTAATTTCCGGTTATGGAACTTGGTCTGAGACAAAATGGCGGACAGACTTGCGCAGATTGATTTCCTTTGTTATGTCACTGAATATTTATTTCTAGAGGTATCCATGGCAGCTAGTACAATCAGATGGCGGCTTTAGTGATAGAAGAGCTCAACCTACGACCACATGGCAAACCTGTGCAAGTCGATGGCGCATCAGTCTACATTCCTTTGTTTCGTATTCGTTAAAAGAAAAACTAGAGATTTTTAATAGTATTTTGTTATTTCCTTATTAAGAAACATGAAGGCACTTTGTGCAAAAGTAACTAGGTAAAAAATATAAAAAAAAAAATTAAGGATAGAACACAGATCAAAGTAGTCGAAGTCCGAGTCGTTGAACCAAGTAGAAGCATTTCTGGGTTTTAAAATTTAATTTAATAAGTATTTTTAGTAAATATTCTTCCTTTACTAAACCGAGGTAGGCTAAATTCAAAATGGCGTAAGTAACTTGTAAACAAAATGGCGGCCGTCTTTACTGTCTTTAGTTAGATGCCACGAAAATAAATTTCAAAAAACGATCAACGACGCCCTCTCCTTCTCATTTAGAATATTATTTGGAACTTTGAAAGCCTTCAAATGAATTTTGAAGACCGATGACTCGAACTGACTGAGAACGAATGTCCTAAGATAAAGGGACAAAGGGCGCGACCTATGATGTATGGAAAACCCGAAACAAAACTCTCTTATGCCCACTTACCTCTACGAAGAATGAGGCCTCGAGCTTCCGGCATAATTACTGAGTTTAATTTACACACTTTAATGATTTAAAGGTCAAGCTATTACAATGTTTAGAGAGGGTAATAAATCACCACCGGACTGCAGCGTGACTGGAGAGCCATTGGGAACGCGCATCCAATGCAGCCCGGATAAGGGGGTGCAAAGTGGGTGGGAAAGTGGGTGAAAATCCGGGCGCCCGCGGGGTTGGGGACGAGAGGGGAGAGCAGGGAGAACCTGCCTCACAGTTTCCTATTTATAGGTCGCCCTGGAATCTAGAATCTTCCGGTGGAGCTCAACGCGCAGGTCTAGTTTGTGGATCAATACAGCTCACGGATTTGCCCGGGCCGCGGGGCCTTCCGTAGCAACGTAGACTTACAGGTGTGCTATTTATAAGTACAAAGGAATTGAATTCAGTACTAATTTGCCAAAATTGTCTGTTGTAAATTACGTTTTTTTTTTATCAATATAGCGTTAGTTTACTGATAGTGGAATTCTCCAACGATTTTTTTACGAATTAAGAAGGCATTTTTTTTAAGTTAATTAGGTCCAGAAATTATCTTCTAAAGATTAGGTTGCTTTGTAATGTTATCTAATATTGAAATACAAAAAACACTTTTCAAAGAAAACAAAGGAATGTAGGTATGATCGAGAAGATTATTTTCCAAAATCAAGGATGGTATAAGAATAATTTTATTGATCAAATTTTCAAAACAATGTTTGGCTTTAATTTCTGTAGGTTTGTTATTATTATCTATAAATACAAAATATATAGATATTAATTAAATTATGTTCTCTTATGTGACGACTATCAAGACGTGGCAAGATCTTCAGTTCTCTGCTGAAGCTGTTTGTTTTATTGGGTCATTACATCAAATTAATTGAGACAAGGGCAAGGGGCGAGCCAACCTGTTGCGCTTGAAGGAAACCCCGAACTTTCATAAGACTTTAGTAATTTTAACTAGTGTATATTTATGTATTTACGTAATGCTTTAAATGATTTAGTAAGGTTGAATATGTGATTGGTGGGTTTGTTCCGTTTTTTTAGGACTAACAATTTTATGTTTTATGAAAATAATATTCGTCGACAACGTTTTAAGGGGTAAAATTTATTAGCCTTTTTTAAAGTATTTTGAGTGAATTTGTATACAAATATACACAATCACTTGTAGGACGCAATTCCGTAAAAATCCGTAAAAGGGAAGAAAGTCCCTTGTTCAGTCAGCAAAAGAAGTCACACAACATTTTCATTTCATTCCAAAAACATACAAGAAAATCTGATTATCCGACTTCTGTTGCTGACTGTACTTATAGACAAATAATTACACTATATATATATAGAAAATAGCACAAGATGAAAATAGAAATGAGAAAACAAAGGAAACAAAAGAAAAACGTAGGCACTACGAAGGAACTGAAGGAAAATCATAAAACAATCGAAAGGAAAATCTTACTGTTACGTAATAAAAAATGACTTACATGGAGTTTCACGAGACTGGCTACGATTATAATGAGCGCTACGGCTAAGTACATTAAAGCAATGTAATAGCCTTTACTTGTTTAGAAGTACTTAATGGAATTGGAGAATTAAAAAAATGTCAAGCGCGACCGCGGAATTTGTGTACTCACCAATGGTTTCACGGAGTAAGTGAGCGGTCGGCAGAGGAAGCCAGGATCAATAGTGGCACGCATGCGCCTCAGGGCTTCTACGCAGTAGCCCTCGGCTTTTGCACATGCGCCCTATTCGGCGTAGGATGTGAACTTTGCCATTTCAAAATGGACGCTTTTGCTGGAACTTTCCATTAGGGATGAGGGGGATGTTCGGCAGAGTTATGATATTTGGCCGGATTTCCTTTGTGTGATCGGTTCTCGAAACCATACGCTCTAGGGCCATAACACTGATATTATCTACTTGCCTCAATACCTGAAGGTGGAAGAAACTATAATACTGCCGTCCGATGACTAAAAGACCGTTATGTGACATTTTGTCAAATTTGAGTTAGAAACACCACGTGAAAGCGAAAATTTTGCTCTATCTTCTAGTCTGGGTCATTTTATTTAATGTTTATTAGTTACTGAGATACAGACACTATGCCCGCGGTTAACTACTAGCTTTTCCGACTTTTCCAACGCTTAAATACGGTTACCTTGCTTTAAAACACTTAAACACCGATAGAATCACTTAACTGTGTATTTAAACGTTGAATTTACCCTGGCATTCAAGCTTAGAAAACGGCTTCATGCACGTACGATACTATTAAGCCGTTACCTGACTTAAGGCGTGTTTTAGTGATTTACAATAGCATATATCTTCTTAGATCTACGACGTCTAAAAGACAGTTTTTCAACAACAACTATCCTATAAAACCGCTAGCCAGACTTAGCCGCTCCGTCGTTGGTTAAGCAATTAGAGTTTAAAACATTTACAATCCTAAAAGACGGTGACCGTTTTTTAGTTATACGTAGTTTTTAATTCACGCCAATAAAAACAATATTAGATAACAGTTAAATTACATTACAACGCTAAAAGACGTTTATGCGCTAAGGCTTTCCCAAGCTCCCAACCCCGCGCGCTCGCGCATTTGTCGCTAGGATGCTACGTGAGCGCAAAATCCCGCCAGAGTGGATTCGAAAGCAAGGAGGTAAGCATTTTATGTACTTAATTTTAAATGTTTTATTGAATGATGTTATATTAGCAGATTATACTTGTGACACGCTATAGCGAATCTAGGTAATCTATACAGCTTTATCATGGGTAAAACTATACTTACTGTTTTTAGTTTAAGTATAAGTAAACCCAGAATCTATTTCTGATAATAAGTTCTTTGTTAGAATTAATACTATTGATCCTCTATATATTTTTTTAATTTTGTTGCATACCATACTTTTAAAGTGTGTTCTGTGATTATAGTATAGGTACTTAATAATAATGTTAATATGTTGGGCAGTGCTCGTCGACATCACCATCCCCCATGACGAGAACCTCGTGAAGGCCGAGTAGGACAAGGTCAGCAAGTACCTAGACTTGGCCCATGAGGTGACCGCCATGTGGGATGTTGACTCGACGATCATTGTCCCGATAGTGGTTACGGCGAACGGCCTTATAGCGAAAAGCCTCGACCAACATCTTAAGAGGCTCTCGCTAGACGACTGGATTCAAAGTCAAAGTCAAAGTCAAATCATTTATTGTAAATAGGCAATAAAGTTGCACTTTTACAAGTCAAACACTTCAATCTAATAAACAAATTAAACCAGAAAAGAAACAAACTATAATTAATTGATTATGGTTTGTGTTTGAAAAAGGATTAAGGGTCGGATGCAGAAGGCAGTACTCCTCGACACGGCACGTATTGTCAGGAGGTTCCTCTCTCTGCAGCCCTAACCACCGGTAGCCTGGGCCCTGCTCCGCTATCGGTGGTACCACCCTAGGTTTAAGTTTTTTATAATGTTTTAATCTCCAAGTGCTGCAACCTCACGATGATAGGCTCCTCACGTGAACTTCGATACATGGCCATTCTCTCCTGGGCATACAGCTTAGCTTCTTCTTCCTTCGTATTCTTTGTCCAGACGAGAGAGTTAGATGCCGACGGTCGGGGCTACAGACAACTTGTAGCGTCTAAGTTGTAACCGAGGCGGTGCCGCGATGGTTGCGATTCATTCGTGGAACCTGTGCTTCTTCTCTACAAGCATGAAGCAGTTTTCGTCGGTCTGGTTCCGGGTAGGTGCAGTTGTAGTACGCAGCGATGGTTTGCGGCTGCGCGTTTGTAAAGTGCCGCTTCACTGACAGCGACGGTCGGGATACTTGGGCATACAATCTGACGACGCAGGGATGATGCAGAGGGGATGGAACAGGAGCGGTGGCGGAGTATGAACTAGATAATTCCAGTATCTTGAAGTTAGTCGTCGGAAGAAGTGGTCCTTAACACCAAATAAATCCCTAACTACCAACTTAATCTAATAGTATGTACTTAAACTAATATGTACCATTTATTTTTAAGCGGGTATTATTTATTATTTTTTTGGATTTAGAACTCTGTACTTACATGATATTTTTACAGGTGGTTTATGTTTTACCGAGTTAAGTTAACATCTTAACCGTAACGTAACCCACAAATGTCAATTGGGCACCATTTGACTGTCCAGTTTAATTCTACTGAGTCTAATTGGTTTAAATGGTTACTAATTACTAACTTTTATTAAAGACGAGTTTAGAAAATGCTACCCAATTTTATTTTATCACCATTTCAAGACCTAACAACAGCTTCTCCATTCAAGGAAAGTACACTTAGCCGCCCATTTAACATAATGTGATTTATCTCTGACCTGTGTGTCCTACACTAAAATACAGTTACTATGAAAGGTTCTACCAGGCACTGTTATTTAACGTTGAAATCTGTAAAAAATTGTTTATATAAACCATAATAAAAACCGTTACAGTCCGATAAAGGCTTTTTTAGTTGTGGTGTTGATAAAATTTTAATTATTGTCAAATTGAAAAAAAAGTTAAAGTGACTTAACTGTTATTTAGCTTTGAAATTGTATGTAACTGTGGCTCGGTAAAAACTCGCCTCACAGTTGTAGAACATTACAATCCTATAAGACGGCTGCGCTTCAGCCAGCCGTTTTTTAGTATTGTAAATAAAAACATTTTTGAATTGACAAGCACTACTAAAACACGAAATCTTAAATTTTAAAATAAAGGAAAGTCGTATGGCACATTCTAAGCCATACATAGAAAGCTTAAAAGCATACAAGTAATTTGGTTTAGGAAAAACTTCTCTATGTATTCATATTTTCGAGATACAGAATTTTTCACGTTTTTGCTCATATCTCAAAATTAGGGTTGTGCACATAACGGTTTTTTAGTAATCGGACGGCAGAATAATTATATCGTAGGGGCAACTTTGTAATCTAATCGGAGTCGGGAATTAGTTTTACTTTAGCGTGCAAATCTACAAAGGTAAAGGCTTTTTAAGTTTTGCGCTTATTTTATCTACTTTCTCTTCGTTTTGTATAATCGGCAGTGAGAAGCACTATCCAGTTAATCACATCATAATTATCTACAGCGCATTGTTCTAAAAAAATATTATATCATGTTTTTTGCCGGTAAATGTTAACATGAATGCGCATTTATTGTCATTAATGACGTCCCCTTATTCGTCCGTCTGTCCGGCTAAAATTACTGCGCATCTCTAATTTCCACCCCTGGTATGAGCGTGGGCGAGGAGGGGAGAACGTGATCAGGGGGTGGTTCTCACCCCTATTTCTGTTTGTGAAAAGGCAATTAGAGGGCTTTCCTTTGTGAAGTATGTTGTAAGTACCTACCTACCGATTTGTTATGATTTCTCGTTTAATATGTTGCGTTATATACGTGTATAATTAATTATACTTGCCTAATAAAGGCGTGCATTAGTCACTACTGAATAGTCTTCTGCATTATTGGAATAGCGAGATGATTAAATTTAGTCCAAATATGGAATAATATGTAATAATATAGGTAGTGTATAACTGTAAGCTATTGCAGAGTTGCAAGGTTCCATTTTTATTTTCAATCCCTAGTGTCTACAAGAAACATGAACTAAAACACACACTCAGGGAAAATAGCTGTGGTTCACACCTGTGCAGGAGTCGAACCCATAACCTCACCCTTCGCTGACGGCTCATCACTACGCCACGAGGTTACCCTATATTATTGTTAGCATTGGTCTGCAACAGGTCTGGAAGACGGAAAACTCCAAAATCAAACCAGGACTGAAGTATCTGTTAAGCACCTGTAAGATTCTATATAATATGAAAATAAAGCCGAGTTCTTTTTCAAAAAATTAAGCAGGTAGGTACTCAATTCGTAGGATTTTTAGTTGTAATTATATATATTTTTCTGATTTCTCGATGTCTAGTCCCAGTCGAGTTTTTTTATAATTATGTTAAATATTTATTCAAATCTGCTCAGTAGTTTTGTGGCACTGTGAAATACTTTTATGTTGGTTAAAACGGAGAATGAAAATACCACCGTATTTATAGCGATAATATTATTATGGCATCATCATCATCATCATCATCATCATCATCGGTCTGAAGGCGTCCACTGCTGAACATAAAAAAGTTCCAATTTGGTATAGCGAGACTATACATTGAGTTCAAACAGTTGTAGGTCTGTAGTAGTAGTAGTAACTACATCCCAGTGGTGGATTATGGTCTAATCCTCCTCACAAAAGTGAGGTGAGATTGATGTAATTATAATTAGATTTGTGCAGAATACCAATATTACCAATAGTAGGTTATATCAGGGCTCATGCCAACGCAACGCCCTCTGGCAAGTCAAACGGCCCCTACTAACGGCCCCTACCAACGGACCGTACCCAACTGAACAATATCAGCGCTTAAATGTTCAGTAAGTAATCAGGATATATATAATTGTATAACGCATGGAGCTTTTTTCGGTTATAAGGAACCTAATCTATACTAATATTATAAAGAGGAAAACTTTGTTTGTTTGGTTGTAATGAATAGGCTCGGAAACTACTGGACCGTTTTTAAAAATTCTTTCACCATTCGAAAGCTTCATTATCCACGAGTAGCATAGGCTATATTTTATTTTGGAAAAAAGTAGAGTTCCGTAAGATATTTGGGGTTTTTCGGACACAAGGTGTAAAAAATCAACCAGAAAAGTTACTTATTTTGCGTACGCTGCCTAAACTATAATCTTACTAATATTATAAAGCCGAAAGTTTGTGAGTTTGTGTGTATGTTTGTTAGTATTTTATAAAAATGCGAACGTAGTTGCGGGTATCAGCTAATATATTATACTTTAAAAGTTCAGTGAAAATATATTACAGTAATATCATATTGGGAGTCGCGCCATCTGTGATATTTACTATGAACTACGTTAAGATGTAGTAAGCTAGAGCAGCTTTGAAGGCAAAGCTTACAAAAATGTTAAGAAATAAACCATACAAGCACCAACGCTGTAAGCTATCATTTCCTGTAGTTACATGGTTTCCAAATAGATGGCGTGAATGGCCAAATACCAGGGTTTCATACGATTTTATTAGTTAAATGCTAAAGATGCGATATTAAAATATAACACAATAATAATGGAACATGGGATTGAGAAACAAAACATGCACGGCTAAACAACCCGAGTAAAATTTAAAAGATATAAAAAAATATGTATAAATTTCATTATCACTGGCAAGTATACTTACCTAGGTAGGTAGGTACATAAGAGGTAGGTAATTAAAAAAGTTATTATGTAGTAAGTACTTTTGCATAAAAATAGGAGTAGCCCGGTTATGTTTTCGTAAAAATGTTAGTTACGAGGTGTCAACGTATGACCATGATCGTATGAACAACGTATGATATTCGCAACTTGTTGGTACAACAAGCGGGGTTACGAACTCATACATTAGTTTCCGTAACACTTGTTTCTTTGACTATACAAATATATAAAAGCTACTAAAAATTATATTTTCATAAAATGTGGTGACTCGGCCACTCGGACGAATTTTATTGCGGCCGAGATACCAACCAACTCACTTCAACGAAAACTTTTTATTTACCTGACCCTTATTTAAATTTTAGGTACATTAAAATAGTTGGATAATTCGTCACTTAGGTATAATATTGTATGTGTGAGTTGGTATAATATATTATACCAAAAGTTGTTGAATGCTTCGTAGTAAATAATTCTAAGGTCTGGAGGTATCAACTCCATTTTTTTTTCAATTATAAGTAACATGCGAGGATTTTCATAAAACACTCTTTGAAATTGTTATACCATCCAATTAATTTAATAAAATAGCGACGCACACCTAAATAGGCAGAGGTATGTCGTTCTTATAATAATTTTCTTTATCTTTTTCTTGTAGGAAACCAAGTAGGTACACGTAGATTCTAAGAATTATCTTCTAGTAAAGCGAAATTTCTTGGAAAAAAGGCCACTCACATATTGTTGCTCACGTTCCTTTGGAACGTAATAGGGACGTACCTACCTACTTACAATCCACGTTACCTAATGAAATTCGGATTAAGTTAAAGGATGGCATATTAACAATGGCACATTCAGCTGTTTTTCTACCTTTTGTGGATCCACTTTTATTGTCATTAACGAACCTAATACCTACCTATTAGATTATTATACGTAGAGATTTATTTATTTTCTGTTCTTCTTTTTGAGTTATAGTTTTTTTTATCGACAGCTATGACACGATAACACCGAAGTACCGGAGTGCTAGTAAACAGCGCATAACTTTTGAAAATAAGTTATGCGTGCGGGAGATGAAAGCTCTCACAGTGCTGTCCACAATCATAATACTGATATATTGAAATAAAAATCGTATTAGTACAACTATAACGTTGCCTGTAACATGCTATTTCATAGTTGTGCCGGGATAAAAACTCTGTCTGCTAAAGCGGTTTGTCGATTAGCCGTAGGTAGATAAATCTTGTGCAATTTTGTCGTGTTGCGTGCTAGAAGGTATTAATAGCAAGATATGGTTTATCGATAGATATCGGTGGTGTGCGGTTCGAATTTTTGAATGGAAGTTATTGGCACAAGGTTGTGTCTTTCTAACCAACCAGATTAGAGTAGTCATCGGAGCGTATATATAATGTTTTTAGGGCGACGAGCGCATTGCAGTGCCGTGCCAGATTTGCACTGCAAAGTACTGGGTGGCACTGCAACTATTATTACACATACCATTAGATAACGACTTGCGCACATTATTGCTTTCTGAATTATAAAAAAAAACCTTACCAACATCCGGTTACTTTCGAACTCATTGTAATTTCTTAGACACCCCTGAAAAGACATTACTACTTACATTAAACCCCACTAACATCTATCTTATAGAGCAGTTATTCATAAATAAAATAGGTAAAAATGTGTAAAATCACTAGAAAATACTTTAAGCATAAATATATTACCAAACACTATCGAAGGTAGGTATATTTCCCGTCTTCTCAATGGAAACAGATCTGTTATCAATGGAACGGAATGATAAATGATAACCTTTTGTATTGTCACAATATTTTGGCACAAAAGGATGTTTTCAATGGATAGAAACTCAACACCTGTGGAGGGCGTAGAAACATGAGAAAACCCGAAATTTATGGTAAAAGTTTCGGAAACGTCGCCATTTACTTTATGGTGCTGGAAACAGTAGAAATAGTAATAATGATTAATCTATTGATACGAGTTTATCATTTATACGTACGAAAACTTGCAATTGTGAAAAAAAATAATATGCTTATAATAGCTGTTTCTATCGTCTGCAACAACCGTATGAGTATTTACGAGTATGTTATAAGTAAGTCTATTCGTTACGATCAGTTTCATTTAAACAATTTTTAATTGCAACCAATCCTATCAAATACTAAATGATAGGTAGGTTAAACCACTGCTGAAACCTTACGTTCTGCAATAGCTGTACAACTATACAATACGTACAATGTACATAGGGGTTCAAAATGATAGGCCGGGGGGTGCTTTACCTCACTTTATCTGTTTTTGGTATTTCGATACCGGAACAACCTGTAAGTACGCATGTGTAAAAAATAACATTGTTCTCAAATCAGTTATAATTATACATAATTAAGTTTGTATATAGCAATAGCATTTTGTATAGCAAGAACATTTGGACAATAATGTCGCATTCGAAATAAAAGAAAGCTCCTTCGCAGACGTTGTATTTATTTTCTTCACACTTTCTGGCCTTTGATGTCCCAGGGGTGGAACGCGCTTCTGATTTCTCCCCTTTCGCCACTAAAGAAAGCTGGGGTTTACGTAGGCACCTACTTATTGAGATTGTTGTACTTGCAATTGTGTAAATTCTTCTAGCTACAGTGGCTGGACGTTACGAAGAATGTATGAATTGGCACTCGTAGCAAAGTTACCGACGTACTATGTCTCTGTTTTTAGTTATATTTACCCCCAGTTTCTGGAACGTTTGTTGGCGTTGCCAGTAGATTAAAACTATCGCTGTCTCTATCTGACACTAAACAAATGACAAGGATGGCAATAGAATTAATCTGTAGTCAAAGTTGACTAACGTTTCAGAAACCGGGTGTTAGAGTCGTAGGCAACCGGTGGATGCAAGTGATAAATTGTCGTTCGGTGTGGCGGTCTAAGGGGGATGCCTATAGGTAGGTGCGTTCAGCAGTGGATGTCTTAAGGCTGATGATGATTTTAGTTTTAGTGTATTAATTATTATCGAAAAATAAAGCGAACAGTTTTATATTTGGTTGTTTTATTCAATTCGTTTCTAATTTGTATATTATACTGGCACAAATTTAATAGAAAGCCGCATAGAAAATTTAAAAATAGCACTGTCAGACATTATTACTTTTTATATGTACCTATTGCTCGGACTCCAATGCATTTTGTGATGTCTTTAGTGCACGGCACTTTATCAAATAGGTTGACGAACTCTACGTTGACCGGAATCTAATTTGTAAGCGTTTGAAGGTTATTTGGATAATTTCTTTATTTCTTCGTCATCATTGAAAATAAGTAGTCATTACTTATTCAGAACACTTTCCAGC
Source organism: Hylaea fasciaria (assembly GCA_905147375.1). NCBI lineage: Eukaryota > Metazoa > Arthropoda > Insecta > Lepidoptera > Geometridae > Hylaea > Hylaea fasciaria. The sequence continues at coordinate 9,579,418 of LR990201.1, forward strand.
CTGTTCTTTGATTACGTTACAGGGGCTAAATTTAAGAATTTTCTTTACAAACTTTTGGAGCTAAGTCACCCCGAGCGCTCTGATACGAATATAAAACTCGCTGTAGTTTGGCAGCTGGTGGTAGTTATAATCACTGGTGGAGGACGAGTTTTAGTCTCTATATCACAAATTCTCACCTATATAAATGAGATCAGTTTACCTTATCGGAGGATCTCTATGTTTTACTTTTAAACGTTAGTGTACGTTACTAAATTTTACGTTACCTACAAGAACAGCTGTATGCCCTTATAATGTAATAGTATTTACAAAAAAACACTTTACCTATGTGTAGACAATTTTAACTGTGTGATCCTAAAACAACCCATTATCATCCTAGTAGCACACTTCACCATGGCAATTCAAACACTCAATATTGCGTACAAACTTTCCACGCGTTAACAAACTGTCCAGTATCTCCTTAGCATACGTAAAGCTGACCCCTGCTATGGATAGACGGTTACAAAATAAATAAAATGCTAATCGGATTCCCTTTACTGTCGAAGTTGAACAATCCCTGATCTCAGATAACGATAACCGAACAAAGACTGTAGCGATATTGCGCAAGTTCTCACGATATTGCTCTTTTTAGTTTGTTTATAATGATGTTGTCTGGTTCCACATAAAGTGCAGACCATTTAACTAAATAAATGGCCTGGCTCATCCGTTACTGAATCAAGGTTGAGGGTATCATGTGAAACTACACGGACCTTTGTTACAGGCTTCGGTTTAAATTCGCATTTTTAATTTGTCAGCCTGTTAACTTAAGTAGGTGCTTAACTACTAGACATAATAATAATCAAATATTAAAACATAATTCACGATTGATGCATGTTTCTTTAAAATTATTTTAAGGTTATTTTAATCACAGGACTGTATTTGAATTTAATCATAATTATCATAAATTATTTTGTTATTCGAAAAAAATAATTGTCATAAGTCACAGGGTCGCACGTACACGTTTTTCCTATTTACAATTCTGTACCTATTTATAAACTGTGTGTTTACTGAAAAGAGCCCGCTTCTTAGGTACCTGTTATTCTATAGAAGGGAAAATTAGGTCAATGGCTCGCCGATCCAATTACAATATCTAATTGCGTAACAATTATCATCAATCCATTTGGAATTATTACGCTTTTATATTCTCTACCAGTAAGATTTTGTTGTGTTTTTGTTTCAAAGTACAAGGTGCTTATGGCACACTCAGCAGAAATAACTTTCTTTTCAAATTTCACGCAAAATTGTTTTATTGTCTGTATGTTAGTAGCTTACTTAAATGAACTTACTTGTATGCTTACTTTTATCTTCAGATATTTTGAGATCGATACGTGTCATATTATAACATTGTAACATTATCCCGGATACTATTATGTGAACAAGCGAAGAAAAAGAGATGCCTAAATCAGTGGACTTACATATTTTACATGTTACATTTTCAATCCTCGCGGCTCCTCCGCCTTAGAATTCACAGGCAGGTGGCGGGAATAAAACTTTTATTTCCAAACTGTGATAAAGGGAAGCGTCGCTTTCCGATTAAACTTTAGCGCGAGCTGTAAAATGCAAGGGATTTTTATTAGGTTTTTTTAGACGAGGTTTAATCAAATAAGTTTCTATGTATTGGACCAAGAATGTTCTACCGTTAGATTTAACGGTAATTGAATAGAAAATGGTTTTCCTTGGTCGGTTGTATTCCAATCGGAAGCTTGTCCATTAGGAATGATTTATGTTGCACCGAGTCTTACGCGTGCTGTAAATGGTAGGTAATATTATAATTATATAGAAATTAGCAAATGGAATAAGGAATTTTACAAGATAATTTTATAAATCTCATCACTGAAGAGAAAATAATATATTATCTTAAAATATGATAAGTCCAAATTGAATTTATGAACAACTTGACGATTTTGCTGCCTCTGAGAACGTTTTAATTCCCGACGCACAATAAAAGAAAACCAAACAAGCCTACAAAGTTGTATAAGCCCTGTTACGAAATATCTTGTACAATAATTTTGTTTAAAAAGATCTTTTGCAAAAGGTTTGAATTGGTGTTTAGGTTTGCGATGTGGACGCGGTGCGTACATATTGTGAGTGCGCGTATTGTCGTGTACACAAAGCCGAATAGGGACGCCGCCGGTAAGGATAGAGGGTGAGATCCAGCGGATGATGGGTCTTTTTACCCGATTGCCGAAAGAGGGTTATGTTATTCTAAAAGTCTCTTTGATGCGATCAATTTGGCTCACTGAGAACTGTAGGGTGAGCACAAACCTCTATCCGGAAAGTATTCGTTACGTTAACGTGAAAATATGTTTTAGATTTGATAGTACTCCTACAATAGGGCAAGCACGAAAATGTTAACTGTTCGTACCGTTAACGTATCGATCAAGGTAACCGTTCGCGTACGCATCTTGCCGATGGCAAAGGCGCTGATCAAATCTCGTTCAAATGTTTTACGTTAACGGTACGACTACTTTCTCGATATAGGTTCGTGCCCGCCCTACGTGCATATACTTAAGTATTAACTTTCAATAAACTAAAGTAGACATAGCTCTAATAATCGCTAAACTCCAGGGCACATTGCTCGCAGAACCGAAGCCGATGGTAGGTACTAAAAGGTTCTCGAGTGGCGACCGCGTACCGGCCGATGCAGCGCGAGCAGGCCCCTAACACGGTGGACCGACACGGTAAAGACCGCGGTCTTTCTCGGCTGGATGAGGGAAGCTCAAGACCTTACATCTTGGAAGTCATTAGGGGAAGTCAATGCCCAGCAGTGGACGTCTGTCTGCTGTTAAAGTAACTAAAATTAATTTGTAACTTTTGAGGCTGACTGTACACAATACATGGATTTAGTTTACCATTATTCATATTTTTATGAAGAACATCCGTGGAACGAATATGGCATAAATCATTTTCTTCGTTCTTGAAAGAGTTTCGTTTGCTAAAGTACTATATTTGGCGATGTTTATTATCTAAGTAAGTTTTAATGCACAGTTTTATTACATCGTCATTATATTACAATATGGGTGTTCGCGCACTAGTCCAGTACTTGGACTACTACCGGCTGCCTTAAACCAATATTTCATGCTAGGTTCTCTTTATCTATTAATTCTATTGTGCATTTTGCAGCATAATCCGGTAAGACGCGTGGTGGCGGAACGTGTAGCTTGCATCAAATGCGCGTGCACCCTAAGTAGGTACCACCATTTGTCGTTTCACAATATCTCAAACGAGTATTACTTCCCCCTCGTAATCTCCAATAGCCAAACAAACCTTGCACACCTGTAGTCTGTGCCCAAAACGAACTCGTTAGCGTTTCAAACCGTTTTCAGAACGCATCGGAAGCGGAAGCGACCGCCATCAGACGCGCCATCACTTCACAAGTTTACATTGAGAGAACCTTTCACTTTGCAAGCGCTTTTTTCATTTGCGAGAAGCGACGCATTGTCGCATTTAGGTGCGCTATTCATTTACCAAGAAGGATTTCCTGGTTAAAAGTGTATGATCTGCGGTAACGTGACTCGCCCCTCCAAGAGCATATTAGCAGGCTTTAGGTTTTGTTGCGTCGCGAACTGTTTGCTTGTCTATTTGTTTTTCTTTATGTAATTATTATATAATTACGATGTTTATATTTGTTGTCATTCATTGTCACTGTTGTAAAATTTTGTGTGTGGTCTCAAATAAATACTTTTTTCTTACTTTCTAAAATTAAGACGCAAAATCCAAACTTTCGTGCCGATGCACTCTTACTCGTGCAGACACTGGATAGTGATTAAAACAGGTTTTTTTAATAGGACTAATATTTATGATATTCCATATTTTTCCATTTAAAGGAGCATGCCATGTTATTGTAGAAGATCCATATTCCATACGTGCAGTGAGAACGGCGACGGAGGCTGTGTGTTTTCATTTTCCAGGGCCGACATACAGACAATACCACACGATCACGCTCATAGCATAATATGAATCTATGTTTACTATCTGCTATGAATTTATACCTATTACGAGACAAGTTAAGTTAGACGTACTAAATAAACTTAGGTTAATCCAAAATACATGTTATTGCCGGTTCAGCTACGAAGAAGACAAAATTGTCTCCACTTTCATTTCATTATATTTAACGGGTCAAGCTGTTGTAAAAACATAGGTACCAAGTTTTATCAGGTAATAAAAAAATACAGGTTTTACCGGTTTAGCCTTATTTCAGTTTTTATCCTCTCTAAACAACAAACCGAAAAATACCTGCTTTATATTATACATTTTATTAATAATAATATTAAGAAGATTAAACATCAAACAAGCTAAAATTGACCTTACAGTAGCAATCTACCTTAAGATATCTAATTTAAGTTTACAAAAGCCTCTCTTAGACCAAAGACTGAAGCTCTACAAAAGTCATTAAACTTCTTCAGAGTTTAAACTTGCCACATAGTAGTTACACTTCAATATTATAAGACTATAGCGGCCTATATAATTATGTACTATTTAGTACGGATATGATACTGGATGATAATAGTCCGTACTAATCTGTGGTTCTAGCATGGGCGTGTCTATGGCGCGTCACTATGAGAATGTGTTTTAAGCATTCTTTCGTTAATCTTCGGACCATACTTTCTTTTCTGCGCGAACGAAGATTCACGAAGCGCCTTATAAGTTGGGTACTAGTATAACAGCAAGTGGGTCCTCGTAAGTCTGTCCCACAGAATAGTCATATTGATTTTTCAATCAAGCTAACGTCCCTACCTTGAAACCCGCCACCAGGAAGCACCGCCCGGGCAGGTGACAATAAATTGTGCAAATGGCATTAATAAATATTTTGGTATCTCGCCTCCGCCCTCATCCAATTTTCACGGTTTTTCACGTTGTCTCTTGTCTCGCAATTGTCACTTTTTTATTTCTATTTCAAATGCAAATTGAGTTACGAACTTCGTTTCGGCTTTTCGTCGGGGGTGAGAATTTCGACATTCTTTTGTTATATATTTCGACATATTTAAATGTAAGTTTGGTTAGGAGCCCTTGGCGTTGAATGAGTTTATTTTATTTTTCTCAGGACCATACAATCTTGTAGTAAAAATCACCTAAATGTATCGCACGAATTAGGGTTATTGCGCTCTAGCAATATACAAGAGGTCGCTGTCATTCAAATATCTATAGGACTATACAGTATTATAAATGTGTAATTATAATTGGACTACAAGGCAACACTTCAAATAATATCCAAAATTACAAAGAAAAAAGTGAGACTAATCCATCTATACAAGTTCCTAATAGAGTAGGAATATTATATTTTATATTCCAAATGAACTAATCAAACTGTACCAAGCAATGTTGTTTTACAACCAGTTGACTGGAAGTTACCAGCGATTCTCTAATGAATGAGCTGTTGACTTTACGAGCAACGTTGTAACAAAACAAACGTCTATTTAGTAGAATTTGTAGCGAGTTGAAATTGAAACATTATGTTTAGGTTAAAATAACGCCATTTACATTAGGGTCGCGACGAAATCAGGGCTGGGTGGTAACTGGAAACTTTCACGTAGAAAAGGTATTTTATTAGAAGAGACATATTGGCAATGTTATCGTTACAAACGAGATGGTGCATCTGATATGCGACAGTGGCCATTACATTATCCAATTTTCAGAGCGCTAAATCTAGTATCCTAGCTAGTGCACTAAGTACATGAGCAAGCGTGACCGAGTCCACATGATCGCACTAGATTGATTCCCTAATTGGGCTTACGCACGCTAGCACATATATGGTAGTGCTCTGCAAATTGGATAATTTACATAATGCACGCTTAAATGTCTCTTAATAAATTGTATTCAATCTCAATGTAAGTAAAATTTCTGACCACGTAATATTATGCAGTCATATAATATACAGAATGTGGAAAGAGCCGCCATCGGACATTTTTCCGCAGATTTAGAACATGGGTGAAAAGGGGGTATGGAATGTAGGTAACTCATCTAAAACGCCGTTGCAGCTATCCGTACGCGATGGTAACCGTTTACCATCACGCGGTAGTCAGGTTCTACACCGCTCAACCACAAAATCGCTATGGAAGTTGCCGATGTTGTCAGTTTTGTAATAGTAACATTATTGCGGTTCAAAAACTAAAGACAATGTTGACGAGAAGGATGCCAGGTCTATTAATTTTCTATGTCTATGCTAACTTTTGACACATGGAAAAGTCAGCGGTCCGTTGAGGCCGGGTCAAGTGTGATCCGTCCGTGCGATCCCTGGATCACACACACACACACACACCCTCACTAAACCTTTGAGGATGAGTTATGTGATTAGAAGTGAAAACATCATTTACAATTCTATATTTTGGTTGGGTTTGCATTACAAGATTATGCAATGCAATTGCACTGCAACGGTGGCACTGTAACTGTTGCAGGTTGAATATGAAGCTTACCGCTCGTTATTCAGTAATATGAAAAATGTGAAATTCAACATTACGGTAGGTAGGTATACAATAAGTAATATTAATTTCCCCGAGGCCAAAACTCCGCCAAAGTTTGCTACAGGTGAAAAAGGATCGGCCTATTTTATTAATTATGTAGTGACCGCTTAATTTATTTCTCCAATGACTGGTTAAAAGCTAATTAACTCCGGAACCCTTTGGCACCGTAAGTATAGGAAGCAAATTAAGTAAAACATCGGTCAAAGACAAAAGCAAACCTTTCCTTTGATATCGCTATTTTAAAATATTTTGCAGATTGTTACGTAGAACGTTACAATATTTGCGCTTATGTTAGCTAGTAATTATAACGAAATTCAAAGCTACACGCGAGATCGATAAGATTATTATTACATTTAAACATCATCTGTAAAAATAATACCGTCTTACCACAAAAATTTAAACCAGCGTTAAACAGAGGTTTCTAAAATTTAGTTCTACAAAATCGACGTCTATTACTCGCGTTGTCTTATTCAATCCTGGCGTTCCTAATTATTATTTTAATTGTGAATTTGTTATTGAAGTAGTCAAGAAGGGTAAGACTTCGATGTGAAGAAAATATTTAGACTCATCTGTTAACTCTTGTTTAAATATTTCATGGTAAGACCGTTGGTTTGATGTTTGATAGTTAACAGTTAGTGTGGTTTAGCTCTTGGTCTAAATTATGGTGGTGCCTTTAATCTGATTGACAATGAATTAAATAATAGGCATCTGATATTTTAATTAAAGACCTAAGTAGGAGAAATAGAAATATCACAGCTTAATTTGAATTTAAGTATTTGTAGGACCATGTGATGGTTCTCATAGCTTTTGTTTGTTTAGGTACGAGGAGCTCAAAGTTGAGGGTGTTTTATTTATAAAAAAACATAAATAACTAGGTAACTAACTTTCACTTTCATTAACTAAAACCTCTTTTTACAATATCTGCCTATAAAGGAACCTGTTAATTTTTAAGAAAAATATAATTCTTATGAATCTTAAAATCACTCAGTTGGAAGAACACAGCCGTACATGTCTACCTACGGTTTTAGCAAGCATTTTCATTTTTCACTCGCCTGAAGCTACGCTACGTGAGGTTTTAAAACATGATGTATTCCTACAATTTACTGTATAACACGCAATAAATTTCTTGTACAATTTCACAGGACCATTTTCTAAGGCACGAATTGATTTATACTGGAAAGAACAAGTCGAGAGGAAAGTTACTTTTTATATCTCTTGTTGCTAATGTAACGTGGGCGACGATTTCAGTATGTCATTCTTTAATTTACATGTTAACTAACTTCGATTATTTTGTATTGATACTGCGTTGATATTGAATGTATAAATAAGTTAACACACCTAATGATTTAGTTAACAGATATGCGCTTGGAACCGATTTTGATTCCAACCATAGCACCTTCGAGATTCTATCCATTGAAGGGCTTGTGAGTTGACTTTTATTTGTTTTTTAATTGTTTCACTATTTTATTTTCAAAAATGTACTTTTTATTATTAGGTTGGGCTTGCGTTATAAATATGATCCCAAGAAAACAACACAGATAAACACCGTCAAATAAAGCTTTATCGCGAAATATTTAATGAATGTATTCTATATAGCTGATCAGACAAATAAAGTTTTTGCGAATATATCATATAATACGATTCACCGAAAAGTCTTATAAAATGTCCCTTCGTCAGCTTCGGTGTCACACATCATCGCAATAATAACCTCTAACCTTGCATCCGTTACAAATAAATGGTTTATTACGGTTCCCTTTGAAATAGATCCGTCATCAGCGTAAGAGCACTCCACGACAAGCGCCACACTTGGCGCGCCGCAACCAGGTACTAATGTGCGTAAAATTCTAACAGGACGTATTAAGGTAAAGGGCTTGTGGCAATTACTGAAAAAATGACGCTAGATGACATCAATAATAACCTTTTTTTTTTTTTTTTTTTTGAGGGGGGGAAATGCCTTCGCACTATCCCCTTCCGCCACGGGGGTGGCGGAAGGGGGGCGTGTGGGACATGAACCCACTAAAACCCCCCCGTGAGCCGTCGATCCGCCTGGAGTGGGGCGAGATGGGGTCGTTTTGGCATTCACCATCCCGCCCCAGCGGCCGGCCCGGTGAGACTACCGGGCCATTACGCCTAGGGAGGGGATGTCCTTGCTCACCAAGGCCATCCCCCCAGACGCGTGGTGCCGTGCAAGCCGGCGGAGGGTCCCCCGACCCCCCACCAGTGGCACCACTATGGAGGACGTAGGAGGCGACCGAATCGCCTTCTCCTTCCCCCTGGACGTCGGCGTCGGAGCGGGTCAGCGTGGACGTCTTCCTCTCTGGCCCGCTCCGCGGCCTCCTTCTGCTTCATAACGGCTTCGCAGAAGGAGGCCACCGCCTGCCACGATCTCTCACTGCCGAGCATGGCGTTTACCACACTCGGCAGAGAGAGGTCTTGTCCCACGAGCGCAGAAAGCGTGTGCCGCTGCGGGGACCATGCGGCACACGCCTCCAGCGTGTGAGGCGCCGTGTCTTCTGGCACCCCACATTCGTGGCAGGCTGGGGTCGCCTCCCGCCTCGCTATTTGGTACAGGTACTTTCCAAAACATCCATGCCCGGAAAGCACCTGCACCAACCGGAAGGTAAGCGCCCCATAACGCCGCCCCATCCACCTCGGGAGAACCGGGCGGATGGCCTCCACCGTCCACTGTCCCGGGACCGGTGGAGCTAGGTCCTCTGACCACCGCTGCAACAGGACGACCCGCGCCTGTCGCCGCATGCGCCGCACCTCCTCCCACGCTGGAGGCTCCCCGCGGGATCTCCTCGCCGCCACGAAGTGGTACACCTCGGCGAGGATCTCCGCTTGGAGCTCCCAGGGGGGATCACTGGCGAGAACGCACGCCGCCGTCCAGGACACCGTCCGGTATCCTCGGATCGCCCTCGTCGCTATGACCCGCTGCGGACGTCGCAGCAGGGCCTTATTATCACGACCGAGGGCGTCGACCCAGACCGGTGCCCCATATAGGGCCATACTCCGGATCACTCCGGAGTATAGTCGGCGACAGGGGGCGTTAGGGCCTCCAATGTTGGGCAGCAGTCGCCCAAGGGCGGCCGCGGCTCCCGTGACTCTCGGGCCCAGCTGGGAAAAGTGGGCCCGAAAAGTCCACCGCCCATCCAAGATGAGACCCAAATATTTCATTTGGGCCCCAACCGGTACCGGTACCCCGTCCAGTACCACCCGCGTTCCTAGGGGAGGTCCTCCCCGAGGCCCATGAAATAGTAAGGCCTCGGTTTTAGAGAGGGCGACCTCCAGGCCCAGGGCGCGGATGCGGCCGACCACAAGGGTTGTTCCTACCGTGGCCCACCGCATCGCCTCCCCGAGATTCCTCCCCTTGGCCACGACTAGGGTGTCGTCCGCGTAGCACGCAATCCCTATGCTGATGGGAAGCGTCCCACGCAACACCCAGTCGAAGCCTATGTTCCACAGGAGCGGTCCTAGGACCGACCCCTGTGGAACTCCGCGCATGACGCGACGGCGTAACAATCCGTCGCGTCCTCCCACTAGGACCTCGCGATCCCGGAGGTAATCAGCGAGTAACTCTCGCAGGTACAGGGGCACTCCATGGTATCGGAGTGCCTCCTGTATCGTTCCGTGCGGGAGGCTGTTGAAGGCGTTGGCTATGTCGAGCGAAACAGCCAACGCCTTCCCCTTCTGTCCGATTACCTCTTGGGTCCACCCTTTGAGCCAAAGCAGGGCGTCTATGGTGGACCGCCCCGCTCTGAACCCGAACTGGGCCTCGGAGAGCCCGGGCCCAATACCGTCCAAGTGTCGGACGACACGGGCAGCAACCACTCTCTCCAAGAGCTTACCCGTATCATCCAACAGCACAATGGGCCTGTATGCGGAAGGTGAGTCAATGGCACGACCCTCCTTCCGCAACAGGCACAACTTTCCGTCTTTCCACGGCTTCGGGAACCGCGCCGACGTCAGGCATATGTCGAAGAGTTCCCGAAGCCGTGTGCCCAACTCCCGTAAGGCGATCCCAAGGACCTTTCCCGGGATCCCATCGGGGCCCGGTGCGGTCCTCTTGCCTCTCAAATGAGAGACCGCAGTCTCCATCTCCGCCTCCGACACTGGTGGGACGGAGGCCGGGTCCATCTCCTCGTTGGGATGGGGAGAGGCCATCGTCGGAGGGGTGTAGAGGGGGTCAATGTGGGGAAAGAGCCCCCCTAACACCCTGTCTAAGAGCTCTGGCTCCATGGACTCTGCGGCAGGGGCTGTTTGGCCTCGGAACTTGTTCCGGGCGGCCCTGTACGGCCGGCCCCAGGGATCCCTGTCCAGACCCTCCAGAGCCTCGGCCCAGGCTTGGGACTTGGCCTTGCCAATGGCCAGCTGCAGCTCCCGCTTTGCGTCGCGGTAAGCGTTGTGCAGCTGGTCCTCGGCAGCCAGCTCCTCCGACGACAGCTGGCTGTCGGTCCTGCCATGCCGTCGCCTCCTGCAACGACCGTAGCGCCGCCGTACCTCCGTGCAGGCGGCTCGGAGCTCCGCAATCCCGACGCTCCACCAGTACACCTCGCGGCGATCGGGGCGGCTTCGGGACCTTGGCATGGACGCGTCACACACGTCCACGACGGCGTCGCGGAAATGGGCCGCTGCGATGTCAACCTCCGGATGTAGGGGGGCGGCACACCACGCCTGGACAATCGCCGCCTCATGTGCCAGTTCGGCATCGAGGCGACTGACCGCCCAGCGTGGGAACACCATTCGCCCTGTGCGTTGAGCCCCTCCCTGACTATGGGAGGTGGAGATCTCGAACCGTATATACTTATGGTCCGAGAGAGTCTCCACCTCCGACATGACCCTCCAGGCCCGGACACGTGCTGCGACAGACGGGGTGGCGAATGAGACGTCCACCACGGACCCCCCGTTGTGTCGCACGCACGTGTGGACCGACCCCCTGTTTAAAAGAGTCAGTCCTGAGGCAACTGCCCACTCCACAACGATCTCACCACGAACGTTAGTGGAGGGGTTGCCCCAATCCCGGGCCTTCGCATTTAGGTCCCCTAAGAGGAGGACCTGACGCGGTGCCTGTCTTCTTACCGCCGCGGCCAGGAGATCCATATAGACCTCCAGCTCCGCAGCGGTTCTATTGGGTGAGAAGTATGCGCCGACAACCGCATACTCCCCCAACTTGGCGACCACATAGCCTGAGCCCCTCTCTTCAACTGATAGAGGGGGGCTCCCACTCGACCGTCCTATTATGGCGACGGAGTCGTCCAGGTCCCCAGCCCAGCAGGAATGGGGGGGGACGTAGTACGGCTCCGCCGCTACCGCCACGTCTATTTTCCACTGCGCCAGAGACTGCATAAGCAGGTCTTGAGCCCGGGCGCAGTGGTTCAGGTTCGTCTGGAGGAAGTTCTGATGTCCAACTTGATCCATTAATCAGACATCAGAACCTCCTCGCACGCCGCTGGGCTTGACACCTCCATGGGGGCGGCCTGGTGAGTTGCCGCGGGGGTGGCCTGGGTCCTGCTTAGGTCCACCCCCTTCGTCGTCGGGGGAGTGCAGCTGCGTCCCCCCATCACGTGGCCAGAAGGCCGTCCCGACTCCGCGCATATCGCGCATCGTGCTACCTTCCGGCAGCTGGCCGCCCGATGGCCAGCGCCTCCACATCGGAAGCATAGTTCCCCCCTGTCTGCAGCTGATGGGCACTGAGGGCGCGTGTGCCCTAGTCCCAAGCACTTAAAACAGCGCAGGGGGCGTGCCTCCAACGTCACCAGTCGGGCAGAGCTCCATCCTACTAGAATTCTGCCCTTCTTTGACAGCGCTTTAGCTGCCGTGATCGGGCAAGAGACAAAAGTGGATCCGGCGCTGATTTCTCCGGCCTTCACCAGCTGCGGGTCGCAGCCACCAGCCTTGGCGACTGCCACCGCTACCTGCTCTTTGGTAGCCGCATCGCTCAGACCCGTCACACTGAAGTCAGCATATCTGACGGGAATGGCGATGCTGGCCACCTCGGACAGGGCCACGCGGAGCTTCTCCGCGAGTCTGCCCGCCATTTCTCCCTTTTGGGAGCCAGGAATCTCCAACTTCCTGGCTCCCGTCGCAGTCGGCCGGCAGCGGATATGATCAATCCCCAGCTCCTGGAGATTGACCCTCTCCTCCGCCATTTGGAGGACGTCTTTGTACGTGACTCCCTTTTCCGCGGCTTCGGGCTGTAGCAATACAACAACAGCCGCGGATTTGGGGGCCACCAGCGCCGTCTTCTTCTGCTTGGGCTTGGGCGCCACCTTAGGGTTGGGCTTGGGCACCACCTTAGGCTTGGGCTTCGGCGTTGCGGAGGGGGCACGGACCATGGGGGGAATTGCGGGCGCCACTGAGGGAAGGGAAGTTTTCCCCTTTCCCTTGTCTTTCCCTTTACCTTTCCCCACCACAGTTGCCCAAGATTCCTCATGAACAACCGTGGTAGCACTGCTGGCGCCCTGGGCCCCCCCAGAGCCTGAGGGACCTGCAACCGATGCCACTGAGGGGGCGGCGGTGGTCTTCAGTCCAAGAGCGGACCCTTTGCCCGCTTTACGTGTGGGCTTGCGGGTTGGCTCCGGCGTCGGCATCGGTGGTGCAGCCACCGGCGCTGGCTTTGGCGGAACAGCCACCTCCGCCACTCCCTTGGCGTCCGACCGCAGTGGCGGACGCATGATTGGGGCAGGCAGAAGGCGGCCCTCCAGTCCCTCAATTCGGGCATTGAGCATTTGCCCGAATGTGATGGTGAGGGACCGCTTCAGCTCCTCCACTAATTCCGCCGCCTGCAGGTTCGCAGGTGCAGCGGTGACGGCAGCAACATTGGCTGCTGCTGCTGCGGCAGTGGCCGCGGCAGCTTCCGTCTTGGCCTCGGTGAAGTCGCGACGCAGCGCCTTCACCTCCGCCTTTCCGGCCTGGACTTCAAGGAGCAGACGGCTGTTCTCCGCTCTTAGCCGTCGCGTCTCCTCTGCCTCACTCCTGTCTGTCAGGGCATTGACCACATCCCTGATGCAGGTTGTCGCCCTTTTTAGACGGCCCACAAACTCGCCCTTGAGGTTACCAGACTTTCTGGTAACCTCGATAATGCGGGCGAGCTCTGTGCCCGCCTGTGCCTTTAATTGCTGAGCGTTCATGACGCTAAGGTCCCTGACCTCGCCGACGTCGGAATCACTTCCTGTATCGGTTACTAGGTCGGTAACAGCAGCGCTCGGCCCCTTTTTATACTTCCTCGTTTTGAGGAGCACCTCCAGGTCTCCGTCAGATGCCACTGGAGTTGGAGGTTTCATGAACCTCTCCCTAGTAGGGGTGCTCCTGAGGATCCTTCCCTTCCCTCTCCTTGCGGTGCTCACCTTAGCGGTCACCGTCTCCTCTGTCTCCGTGTCCGTGTCCAAGTAACCGGGCACATCTGGAAATAGGGAGCACGGCCGCTTTCGGCAGCTTCCCACCTCACTAGCGGACTCTATACCGCTCAATACCTCGGTCTCCATAGCAGAGACGGATTTGACTTCCGCTCTACGTACGACTTCTGGGACGTCTTGGAGGTCCATTGCTGGAGCCTCTGGGTGGCCCTGAGAGGGGCCGTTTGGGTGGCCCTGAGAAGGGCCTTTGAATCGTCCTTTCTGTTCGCGTGGGGGAACCGACATTGTCACAGAGAAGGCGTGTTTTGCTGCGACAGACAGAGTATTGGCCTGCTGGACACCTGCGTTACCGGGTCCAGACAGTTTCCAGGTTACATCAATAATAACCTACAACAACCCTGTTTCGGTCTTTATTGGCTACACGATGTTGTTCTAAATTCTTTCACGTAGGAACTTCAACTATTTATATTCAACTATCAACAACACAAATTCAACAACAAAAATTCAACTATCAATATCAACAACAACAACAACAACTACTCATCACCGATCTATATATTGGTTCTCACACGTCAGTTGAGACTGTGTTAAAGTTAATCGGTCTGCTGAAGCAAAAAAGGGTAGGCTTGAATGCCTTCTAATGCGTACATTCAGGTTATGACGTTTCCCAGGAAGATTTTTAAATGCAGCTGAGCTATTTGAAAGAGCCAGACTAAGGTTATTACTTTAATAATTTTGCCCAACAGCGCCCTGCGTCCGTACCTGTTCTGCTGTTCAGTTCTGCTCGCGACAATTTCCCACCACACGCAGTAATTACATTAAACCGACCCTCGTCTATACTTAGCTTGGGGCTAATCTAAAATTAAGCGATTTACACTTTTATCATTTTGGCTTAATTTTTGGCACCAGAATTTGACACTGTCATGTAACATTATAATATTTGTACGTGGTTGGAAAAGGTATGACAAAGCTGAATTAACGTTGGGTAATAGTTGGGTGTTGACAATGAGTAGGTGCATTCTGAAAACGAATGAATTATTTTGACAAAATAATAATTATATTGTGCAGTTTTCCTCAATCCTACTTCCTACTAATATTATAAAGCCGAAAGTTTGTGAGTGTGTGTGTGTGTGTGTGTGTGTGTATGTGTGTATGTTTGTTAGCTCTTCACGCTCAAACGGCTGGACCGATTTCGATGAAATTTGGTATAGGAGTAGATTGGACCTATGAGACGGACATAGGCTATCTTTTGTTTCAAAAAATAATCTCGAAGGGGTTGAAATAGGGGTTGAAAGTTTGTATGGGTAATTAATAATTCTTCAAGTTAGGAATCTCAAAATTGAAATTTAGGCTTTTGGTAAGAAATAAAGAAATACGGGTCTCAGCTTTTTTGCAAAATCATCCCTAAAAAGGACAAAGTAAGGGGTTGAAATTATGAGGTATTCTTTAGTTGCATCCCCTACGGACGGAAAATCGTAGTGCAATTTGGCAAGGAGATAGATAATAATGGATACAAGCTAAAGAAAGAGATAAATAGAGGGAGAGGGAGAGAGATAGAGTTAGAGGGAAAGAGATAGACGGATAAGTATAAATGAACATAAATAGAGAGATAAAGGGAAAGAGATAGAGGGAGACAGAGAACGAGACCTAGAGGGAGAGGTAGAGAGCGAGAAATAGAGGGAGAGGGAGAGAGCGAGATATAGAGGGAGAGGGAGAGATCGCGAGATAGAGGGAGAGAAAGAGAGCGAGAGATAGAGGGAGAGGGAGAGAGCGAGAGAAAGGGAGAGAGTGAGAGATAGAGGGAGAGAGCGTGAGATAGAGGGAGAGGGAGAGAGTGAGAGATAGAGGGAGAGAGCGTGAGATAGAGGGAGAGGGAGAGAGTGAGAGATAGAGGGAGAGAGCGTGAGATAGAGGGAGAGGGAGAGAGCGAGAGATAGAGGGAGAAGGAGAGAACAAGAGATATAGGGAGAGGGAGAGAGGAAGATGAGAGAGAGAGCGAGAGATAGAGGGAGAGGGAGAGAGCATGAGATAGAGGGAGGGAGCGGGAGATAGAGGGAGAGGGGGAGAGCAAGAGGTAGAGAGCATGAGATAGAGGGAGGGAGCGAGAGATAGAGGGAGAGGGGGAGAGCAAGAGGTAGAGAGAGAGGGAAAGAGATACTGATAGAGGGAAAAAGTTAGAGGAAGAGGGAGAGAGATAGAGAAAGAGCGAATTTACTAATATTATAAAGCCGAAAGTTTGAGAGTTTGTATGTATGTATGTGTGTATGTTCGTTAGTTCTTCAAATCATTAAATTTGTTCAATTTGGTACGCAGATAGATTATTTCACAATTTAGGACATAGGCTACAAGTATAAGTCATCAACGTTTTCCATCAATGCAATAAAAACTATGAAAAACTACCCCATTTGCATTAAATTGGCATTAGTTTATACCGCAACTTAAACACATAATACATAGTGTAACGAAAACTTAAAAAGTAGATAGACCTTAATTTGCATGATTTATGTTGTATGCAGATAGTTAAGAAACACAATATAGGCTACAATGTCATCATCATCACTATTTCACTGTCCATCGCAGTGTGATAATAACTGTGAAAAACTACCTAACTTCGGTATTTTCTTTGACACAATGTTACAAGTCGTATCTAACAGCCACCGTCCTTTATGTGATATAATTTGAAACGCGGGTGAAACCGCGGGGCGCAGCTAGTACATTATAATTTTGAGTGTGCTAGCCGTAATAGTACATTACGATACGAGCTGTCTAAGTAGTATATTAATACACGGCGGCGTGAAGTTAGCGCCCGAGCGAAGCGAGGGTGCTAACCGCCGTGTATTTAATAGACTTACTTGCGCAGCGAGTATCGTATACTATTTTATAGCACGTGCGACATAAACCCGCTATCTATTTAATTTATTTAAAAAGAAACTTCTAATTAATGCAATGAAAAGATGTTCATTTGACTCTTAGTAATAAACACACAAATTTTAATGTGGGTAGGTTGGCATTCCACCACTAGAGAACGGAAAAACACAATTTACACCTACCCGTATGTATCACTTCTAGATTTGTTTATTTAGGTTATTAGTATTCTTGGATGCATATTTATTGTTCGTGGATTGCTTAATGTGATATTGTTTCAGATTTATTATTGTTCAGTTTAAATAATAGTCAAACAGGTTTCAATCAATATTGTAGCGCTTTATTTTGTAACCGAATCTTTATCGTAACAAATCTGTGATTGATCTAGTTTGTGCATAAATGTATTCACTATAATTATTATGTAATATTATATATGTAATAGTGTATAATAATTGAAAGTGTGTGTATTCAGTGAAAATAGTTAATGTGTCGGTGACATTTTATGTACACAACAAAAAATTCTAAATCAAGTAAGTATTCTTATGTTTCAATAATTATATAATAGGATTAGAAACTTTATAACAAAGGTACAGTGTACGGTTAATATCGCTAACTTAGGTATAACGTTTTCACGTAATAAGTAATATTGTCCGACGAAGACCAAAATGAAAACATGCAGAAATATGGCGCCAAAGACATCGGCGTTTCGGTCCCACACGTTATACGTATCTTCTCTTGCTTACTATGAGTTTGTGAGTGGTGTAAAAATGTATGACTGATTAGCTTTGGTTCAGTTCTACACTAGCAAACGATGGGTATATTCTTAAACGGTGTGAAGTTAGTGCACATCAGGCCATTTAAAAATGTGCTACTTTGAACAGCGCAAAGCGTGACCTAAGTGCGGGTTTAGGTCGCACGGTGCTATAAATTATATTATTATATATCCAATCAGAAACTATAAATAGTTGTGGTAGCTGTTTTATATAACATTCGAGTAACTTTATTTTATACACACAAGTATGGCTTCGTAGATAATACTCTCACCACAGAATATTTAATAGTAGGTAGTTAAATTTTATCAGCAAGTCGGCGGCGGCGCTCATCTGTATTAGGGAGATTATATTATGCTACGCCAGCCAACCGTGAACCTGAAAATTACTCAATTTTCTATCAAAACTCCTCGTCACCGATATTAAAATCTGTCAATTACGCAGCGTTTCAGAGTCGCCCGGAGGGACGTCTTTTTGTCTTCAGACAAAATTATTCTCTAATTGAGCGGATCAACCTCAATTTCTAGCTGAGGGCACACCTACGCGACAGCGCGACTGCGTGACGCGGATGAACAACAGGAAACGGAGCGTTTAAATATGTACAGTACATAATTATATATTATGTATATAATATATATTATATACATTGTAATTAACGGCTATGAGATGGTCAAACCAGGCAATTTAGATTGCAACGTATGTACCAGCTCATGAGCGAAAATAAATATTTTCCAAAGGTGCATATTATGCACCTTTGGAAAAGATTCAAGAGATTAATATGAGATAGATGAAGGAAGGTTATTTATAAAAAGCGGTATTTCCATTTTATAAATTATGTACCACGAAAAAAATGGCATAATTGCATTTGTGACATCAAAATTATTGTGCCAAGTCATCATCGCCTCGCCGTGCCGCCGTCGTATCTCTCGTCTCGACTTTCATCCGCAGTCGCTGCTCGCTTAGGTGTGTCCCGAGCGTTACTGTTATTAAAAAGTGACTAAGAGTTACGACAGCTTCTTTAATAAATCCGCTTAGGAAAGTTTCCACGTAAATCAACGTAAACCGGAGATTATTATGCGGAATTTTGTAATTTTTCGTTAAAGGACAATGACTGACGGGCCCTTAATTAACGAAGAACGAGTTAGCGACGCAAGTGAGAGTAAAGCTATTTTATTCTACCTACTAGTAATACTTTACTTTATACGAGATTATTTTTAGTTAGTTTGTTTTTTTTTTCTTTTTCACTTAGGATTTCTCCTGTGTCGCGGGTACCGTATACTGTCTGTAAATGTAATTTCACATACAAAATAACACCCAGATGCTTTTCTTCTGACTTTATGCTCCTATTATACCTATACCTTACCTACATGCCTAATTTATGCCTTATGATCAAAATTACTTTAGTAAATCTAACCTTTAAAAGCTCAGCAAGAAAGTATTCAAAAAACAATGAACAAGGCACAACAAAAATAATATATAAACCGTTTTCATTAAAACGCCCCAAAAGGCGTATTTACAATACAATTTACTCTTAATTTATTAAACTGGAGGTCGCATAATGAAGGCTCCGCTTCTACCGACTCGTTGCCCGGAAAAGTAGCATTTTTATCTTTTATGTTCAATAGACTGAGTCTTTTGGTGCTTGTAATAAAACACTGAACTTTGGGCATAGTAGGGCTTTGTTACAGAGCATACAATAAAATAATTTGTCAGGTATACGCTCTGATTCGTACACGATAGGTTTGTCCACCGAACGGGTGTCAGTTACTGTGGAGTTATTAACGTGAAGTGAAGTAGTCATCACTTCATGTATTTTGACAGTGGAAGAGCATTTATCGTGCTCATTGAACAAGCTGTCCTTGAGGCAGTGATATTTGTGGTCGAAAATGAACACGTCGAGCATGTCTCCCATGCTCACAGGATAGGATAATGGTAGATAATAGTGGTGATAAAAAAATGTGTTATCATCGTTATTATTTGTACCAGTTCTGTTGTAGCATTCGCTACAAAGTTATACCGTGGAAATTTATTCGCAGCCTTGGTAGCTTATAGTAAAAAAATAGGGTAATAAGTAATTATTCGTTGCTAAAATTGCAAAAGAAAATTCGAAATAAATTGTATTACTTGCAAACATACTGAACCGATTTCAAGGACTATTTATTGTAATTCGAAAGCTAAGAATCTAATCACATCATTTCAATGGAGCGCGCTTCCCCGGACAAGAAATAAAACAATTTATTGAACATAGAAATTGGACAGGATTTACAATAGACAGTTCGCATACGTCCCGAACCCACACAAGGTCCCGATTACTGTCCCAAATATTTTCTGACAAACCTAATTTCATTAATGTCATGTCCCAATTTGTCGCGGGAATTTAATTTTGGGCGTTTAAATAGATTGCGGTGCCAGAGGCCGAGTAATAGTTAATGTTACTCGCGAGGAAGGTTTTTGGGTTCTATTACGGACATAATTTTACTTACGTATACTAATATTACTGACATATTTTATTATATTAGGCTTCAATTGCTTAATCAAAAGGGCGTATACGGAGCTAATGAGCGGTTTAAAATAGATTTACCACTTCTGAAAAGATTGCACGCAATTTTTTTTTTGGTTCATAGTTATACAGTAACCAAAAGCGTCCCGTATCTATAACGGCTAAGATTGACACACATGCTTACTGATAACTAAATGGTAAGAATTGCATATTATATCTTCGTGTATTTATTTATACCTATAAAACAGGGTATAAGGGTTCGTACGTAGTTGCGTACTATGTCTCTGTGGCGACACAAACTGTTGCTATTTTTTTCTGCTGCATCACGTCTCCTACTACACTTCATTCTCAAACGTGACATTCTCAAAAAATGCGGATTCTTAGTTTCACATCATAGAAAGGTCACATTTAAAAACCTTACCATTGTAAACACGTCACATTCTCAAAATGTCTCGTTATCGCCGAATCGTCACATTATCAAACCTTCTCATTCTAAAAAGTCTGATGCCAAAAATGCTATGCAGAAACGTCGCATTCTCGAAAATTCACATTCTTAAAACGTCATTATCAAAACGTCACATTCCAAAAACACCAACTTTCTAAACGTCACGTTCTAAAAACGCCATAATAATGAAAACGTCTTATTCAAATAATGTTACAATATCTTTAAAACGTCACATTATCAAAACATCAGAATATTATCAAAACGACTCATTCTCAAAGGGTCACATTCTCAAAATGTCCCAGTCTCAAAACGTCCCAATTGTCAACATGTCATGTTCTAAAAACGTTCCATTCTTGAAACAGCCCATTCTCAAAATGTCCTGTAGTAATTACGTCACAAATCTCACAATCTCGTCACGTACTAGAAACGTCATCTTGCAAAACGTTTTATACTAAAAACGTCACATTCTCAAAACCTCACATTCTTTAAACGTCACTTTCTGAATACGTCCCAATATTCTTAAACCGGTCATTCTTGTCGGTCTAATACAAAATCGAAACGTAAACTTTGGAACACTGCTCCACAGTGGCAGTTTCTGCCGGTAGGTCTCCGACTGTAACAACGTACTTAGTGTTGGCAGATTTTCCCTCCACGGCTCCATCAATGACATCATCAAACGAGCGCTTACCACCATCAACGTACCTTCTATCGTTGAACTGGTCAGGATGGTACGTGATGATGGCAAGCGTCCGGACGGCCACACTTTGAAGAAGCGCAGAAGACCACTCGTGTGGGACGCGTCGACACGTTGGCTCCTTCTCGCCTCGGATTAGAAGGATTAGAAGGCCTCGAAGGCCGGAGCCGCAGCGGGAACCGCAGAAGAGGTCAAGCGACGCAAGTACGTGAAACTTTCTAGTAACGCTTGGCTTCGAAACTTTTGGTCCATGAGTCCCAGTTCCAAAAATTTTTACAAACATCTGTTTCCTCGGCTAATCGACGCCGTTGGTGACAAGAAGGCTGGCTCATATCTCACAGAGAATAGCCATAATATTGCTATTCAGCGAGGTAATGCAGCCAGTGTTTTTGGCACAATACCACATGGACACTCACTTTTTTTAGATTTTTATGTTTTAGGTTTAGTTAGTTTTATTTTTTTATTTGAATTAATTTAACCTGCTTTTTCTTTTTATCCTATACAAAATTCGTCCCATTCTCAAACTCTCACATTCTCAAAATTTCCCATTAGGTAGATACACCGATGCTCTTGGCCAAGATTAAATAGACATAGGGCCATGAATATTAAAGGTACGAGTACAAACGAACGGCATAAAAACGGTAAACATCACTTTTGCAAAGATTCCACGTCGGAAATTACATCATTCCCTGAAGATTAACTCCGTGAGTCACCGAACTTCCACCCCTTCTTTACACCCTCTAGAAAATTCTACCTGTATCTCCCAATCAAAATGAGGTGTCAACTCTGTGAGACTGAAATGTTATTACATTATTTTCATCTTACTAATATTATAAACGCGAAAGTTTGTAAGTATGGATGGATGGATGGATGAATGGATGTTTGTTACTCTTTCACGTAAAAACTACTGAATGGATTTTAATGAAACTTTACAATAATGTAGCTTATACATCAGAATAACACATAGGCTATAATTTATACAGCTATTGTGTGAATTGTCTAAAATATGACGATAAGTGTCAAATAAGTAGGAAAAAATCTACCATCTGCGCGCTATTCAGGCGTGCGCTGCCAAAACCGCTAGAGCTATAGATATGTAATGTATGATGGAAATGTTTATCTTAAATAGTTCTACAAAAAACTTTGGCATAGTATATAATTATCTATATCTTATGTGTAAGCCATTATAGTCAAAATAGTGAACCATAGATATGGGTGTTTTTAATGTCATAACGTTAGTTCTTTTCTACGTCACGCTAATAATTATAAGCTGCTCTAAATACTAATCTTGCGCAGACGAAGTCGCGGGCACCAACTAGTAACTTAATAAAACAGTTTCTTGACTGTAGCAGACTGTAGCAGACATTGAGGCACAAATTGCACAAGCATTTTAAAAGCAACCTAGAACATAATTATAAGTTTGTAGGTATGTATGTGAGCCTAAGTAATGAAAATTCGCTAAAATGAATTATAAGTTCCATCTAAATTAAGTAATGATTTCAATTTTGTCTTTTTTGTGTCCCGGGGTTCCTTATAATCAAATAATTATTATTATGCGTCAAGAGGGAAAAGAATAACGTATTTTTTATGGAAATATCGTGTATTTAAACAAAATAATTTAGAACAAGACTAAAATTAAATTATGTTACAACAACAATGATAAGCGCCTGGTAAGCAACGCCGCTGGATATAACTAGTAATAGGAACATACTATTTTTCAGGATAAATGATCAAATATTTACGAAGTGTTGCTGGGACAGGTAGCAAAAATACAGATAGAAAAATAAAAATGTCGACGTTGAGTTCAAATTTATCAAGCGAAAGTGAAGTAGATAGATGGGACAGTTACTGTTGGTTTGCGTAGTGTCACTCAATTTATCCAAGTATCAAGTTTTTGTATAAATATAACACCGCCCCATGCTGCCATCAAGGAAGACTGTTGAAGTCACTTCTTATTGGTCTTCTTTTCCTCGAATGAAGGTCGGGTCTAACTTGAAGTTTCGAAATGAAATGAAATTAACGCTTTGCGCTAAAATTTCTAAGATTTCTTGTCTTATCGTAGGTGATCATGGCAAAGCTAATTAGGTGCTTCTACCATGTGGTGAACCATAAAGACCCTCCAGATTGTCAAAGTGGCTGAGGAGATCGCTGTTGACAGTACCATTTTTGCATGATTTTATATTTCCAAGCGGTGGTAGCCTAGTGGGCGAACGTGCGCCTTCGAAAACGGAGGTGGCGAGTTCAAATCCCAGTGCGGGCACGTCCCAATGTGTTTCTTGTTAAAAACATATGTACGTAATTATCACTCGCTTTTCGGTGAAGGAAAACATCGTGAGGAAACCAACATGCCCGAGAATTATTTCGGAGGCATGTTATCCACCAATCCGGACTAGGCCCCCGTGGTGGATTATGGCCTAACCCTCCTCACGATAATGAGGGGAGGCCTTTGCCCAGCAGTGGGACAGTTACAGGCTGAATTATTATTATATTATATTATTATATATATTATATTTCCAAGTATCAAGATTATACTCGTATAATTATAATAAAAATTAACCATACCTGTGCTATACATACATAGCTGTGGGGTGGATGGTGTGCTATCTTAACCGGCTCTAAAAAAGAAAGAGGTTCTCAATTCAGTTGTACGTTTTTCATAAATGTTTGTTATTATAACTAAGTATGTTTTCTAAAAACTGAAAGAGCGCGGCTGAATGTTTATTTATAACTGTAGCACAGTAAACTTCTAAGAAGCGACTCACAAAGAACGTTTAAAACTTGAAGAAATTTAAAATGCAGTTTATAAAGTTATTATATTCGCATTACAAAAGCATTTATGTATTTTTCTTGAAAAAGAGAAACAATCTTAACTGTTTTTGGTTCTGCGCTGTTTTCAAAAGTTGCAATTCAAAAGAACTCAAACAACTATCGTTAAGTAAAGTATTTGTGTTTTATGAATGTGGCATGTTCCCACATTAGTATAAAACGTTACGTGTTTTAAAAAAAATATCGTAGGTATATTTTTACCTTAAGTATTGTTTTCTATTAGAAAACATTAAAATAATTGTTTCATGGGCCAAACGCCTATACCGTATAAAATGTTTCATAATAGGCAAATGATTGTCTAAGTGCCAACTAAACAATGATATTTTGGATTGTAACAGTAGGTACATTTAATAGATATGATACTAAAATCATTACTATACTAATTACATTAATAAATAATAATGATATAGGTAATGCTTGTTTGCAGATAGCTTTACTTATCAGCATGTGCGTAGGTATTGGGAGAGATTGGGTGACGTAGTGCACTTAAGAAGCAAAGTTACTCATGTGTGGATTGGTGTAACAAGCAACGTCTGTGATATTTCTTCGAGTTTTAGTAAAGATTTGTGGAGATATTCGAGGAAGTGTTAATTATCATAGTTTGAATGATAAACAACATCCCTAACGGGGCATAAATATAGGTTAATACAGGAGCTAAGAAAGTTTTGGTTACATTGTTTTGGTTTGTTTTTGATATAGGCCTGTCCTAGTAGGGAGACTGGGTACGAATGTGACAATTTTCATTTGATCGTCCATATTTTCTTTAGTATTCCAGTTAGCTGGAAGAAATGTGTTTTTTATAGTACTATGCACATTTGTCTACGTGAAAACACAACAATTTTGCCCCTAAGTGCAACGGTTTACTTATAGGAACCTATTATAAAAAAAGTAAAAAATGTCACAATCGACCCTGGCCCTGGGTCGGTTGTGACAGTGCTTGGGGTCGGAAGTGACAGGTTCATAAATACACCAAAATGGTCTATAATTACTTACTATTGCACGCAATAATGTAACATAATGTAATATCATATATTTCTGGAAACATACGTAAACGGAATAGCATCTGGGAACATTGTAATCCCTAAAAACTAACAGGCAATTTATTAATTATAATATTTTAACAGTATTCACATTTATTAGTCAAAAAGGTGACTAAACGTCTAATTATATTTACATTACGGTAACTGTGTCAAAATAGACAACAAATTTTAATAAAATTTGTGATTTGCTGCGATTAAGTTATCGAATACCCGCAACTGACCGTACTATGTCACAACCGTACCCAACAATTTTGGCACAAACGTACCTATACACTCATTTGCAAAAAAAATTATTGCCATGACTATACCAAATAATCTACATGCAAAGTAATAACTGCTAATTAACTATATATTAGTAACTTTTAATGAGAAAATATACTCATTAATCTTTCGGTACACATATAACGGCAATTATGAAATGAAATCTAATAAAAAATCTTACTTTTCGTTGAAAAAAAGTAATGTAGGTATCTGCAAAAGGCAACGTCGCCCAAAGGCTGGCCCAATACAGTGAGACACCTTCAGACGGACATCCCGCTTCTTTCTTCCTTTGCACCCTCCCCGGAATTCCTTATAGTTTCGCTAATATGACGACTGTCACAATCGTACCATGGCACAAACGTACCCAGTCTACCCTACATCACCGGTGACAACTTCCTCCTATCTCCTTTATGACACTCCGAACCAAGTCTCTACCTGCTGTTTTAGTAACTCAATCTAACCGGTGGCGTCCTACTCTAAGTTTGTCAAAACGCGGTCTCTATTCTATAACTCGTCTACCTTATCGATTGTTGGTTCTTCTACGGATGATGCCACTTCAGCTTTGTAGGCCAGCTTTGTAAAGTAAAAGTAATTATAATTAAAAACAAATTAAACAACATAACGCCATCCCATCGCCACCAACATCTTTATCTCTAGCAAAGTTGTTCGCTTTTGAGACACTGATTACTATCACGAGTTCAAAGTAAAGTTTGAAGACTTTGAAGAAGTGGCACCGACTGTGTCTTACATTTTAATATCGCTAAAATACAAGCTGCGATGTTATCTTGTACCTTAGAAAACTGAAAAAAACTGAAAACAGTTCTTCAAATTGCAATATAGTAATACTTACACACTGCTGCTTACTTTCCCAGGCGTACCTACTCTTCCAGTACAGGTCTGCCATGGCACGAAGTTTACCACATTTACCGGCTTGACAACGTTTATCGGGCCGCAGCTAGTAATATAAATAGATATACTGCATAATTAACGGATCGCCTGCGCATAACTTCTATAAGTCAGAAATAGTACGATTAAGTATTACATTTCTTGGTAGTGAGTGCAGGCACTAGATAGCGTAGCTGGAAGTAATGTTCCGCCGCTGTTGCCTCGTGGCGCCACTGTATCGATAAAATGATGCATTACGATATGTCAGTAGCTCATGTCAACGCCTTAAATACTGGCAGCTTGCTTCCAGCATTACCCCATTATCATATCAAGCGTAATAGCCAATGAGTCTGCCACTCAGTCCACCACACGTAAAGCGGCTGCCATAATTGATTGCCAATTCAACGTAACATAATATCACCGACCGACTGCCACTGACGTCAGACCCCGTTGTTAACGGAGCACCCCTCAATCAAGTGACTAATTAATTGATAACGACAAGAGATTAGATACGGCTTGTTAGGCGACTGTAAAGTATAAAAAAGTATTTTTTTCTACATACTTATTTTAAATACGAGTATAAGACAGTGTTTTTTTCTACATACATACTTTATATCTACCAATTGTAATATGGCCTACTCCTCCCCACTTTCGTGAGGGGAGGCCTTTGCCCAGCAGTGAGACAGTAACAGTTACAGGCTGAATTATTATTATTATATATAGTTATTTTACAGAGAAAAAAATGTTCTAGTTATTTTTGTAGATAGATGATGATGAAAACTTTGCATTTGATTGTATAGGGCTTCTCCTCGACGGGCTTAGGTAAACCAGTGGTAGGTTCGGATAACCGTTACGAGTGCCCCTAGGGGCTGTGTAAATTAGTTAATACTTACTCGTATAATGGAGACAACATTTAGGTATGATGTCAGTAATTGAATAAAAACATATTGTACTCACTTGTACTTTAAATTATTACCACGTCACATTTGAACGCCAGGAGAATGATTTTTGGAAGTCATCGGTGATTTATAATCACCGAAATAGGCGATTTTTTAATCACTTGAAATTACGTGGAATTGAATATTGCGTAACCAAAAATGATATTGTGCTTTTTGAATGTAGTAACAAATTGTTTGCCAAATAAAATGCCTAATTTAGAAGGCGGACAAAGATATAGGCTACACACTACACAGGTACCAGAAGGCTATTTACGAAAATTCACATTTGCCCTTCCCTTTGCCCTTTGATTGTCAAAGGTTGGGGCCAATTGACTTTATTTCCGGCAGTGGAATAACATTATTACTTCGTTGGAAATAACTTTGATCAGTCTACTAAAATAACTAAGATAATATACAGAACTAACTTGAGATGGGATCATAATAGCGGTCAACCTGAAAAGGTTGGAAAGCTTAGGAAAAGTAATGAAGACTGGAATATTGAGAATCTACTTATTTATGATCATGGCGGGAAGTATTGTGATTCGTTATGTTACGTTAGCTTAATTAATAAGACAATAGCTTGGACTAACACGTTAGAGGTGGGACAATATACCTAGTAGTCAATTTGAAAGGGAAAGGGTTGGATAAAGTTCGGGAGGCTTTATGGGGTCGACCTATTATAATCGTGACTAGAAGTTAAGGGATTTGCTTTAGCCAATTATAGTAATCGGCAAGACTAACATTGATGAGGCAGATAGGTTAATTTGTCTAGAAAAAACAAGCTGCAAGAAATTCCCGTATAATAGAATCAGAATCCAATTATTTTACTTAATTTTAGCTGAATTATAAACAGACACTAAACCACAATCTAATGAGGACACTAAATAGTCATATACTATTGACCCAGGGGTTATCTTTAGGTCATTGGTGATTTCAATATCATAAAGTCATAATTATTATCACGGTAAAAACGATGGTATTTTGATTGTCCTTTATATTTAACATTAAATTTACTATGATAAAAAACGTGAGCTAACTCTCACACCGAGTGACCGAGAATAAATTGGTCTCTCCAGTCTTCTTGCTATCTTCAAAGGCTTTCTCATAAATTAACTTCAGTAACCTAATCCCGTTACGGGACCTTCCTGTAAAATAAAATATCCCACTGGAACAAAGACAATTACAAATTCACCACGTTAACTGCCACCAGTTTAGATCAGGTGGAATTCCACCGAACATTCCCGGTAGTGAAATAACTACTCGAGGAAACTGTTATTGAGGTAAACACCTTAATTCCGATTGTTTGAACTGTTCGCTTGGCACCTAACCCTACGTTGGCTCCGACACCCGTGTAAAAGGTACACGGTTAACATTATACCACGGACTGGTTACTTAACAAGCTTCCTAAATTGCTGATATCAGTAGCGTTTATCCCAACCTGTTGTGCCCGTTTGGCCCCTTGCCAAACAACCAGATTCCAACCCAAATGCAAACAATTTTCTGTACGCAAAACTCCAGTAACAAGCTCGGTTCGAAAACGAATCCTACCTACCTCTAGTTTATTTTTCTAAAGCATTTTGTTCAGGACATGCTTAAAATGCGTATTCTATACCCTAGATGATTAAAATGAGTTCAAAGGCCATCAACTATATAGGTAAGTCATTGAGGAGCACCTTTGTCAACCCTTTGATTGTATAGTCTCAATATTGTATCGCCGTCTGAATTTGCAAACCCAATCGATCAATAAGCATATTTACCTAAACGACGGAAATTTTCTCGTTCCCTAAACATAATCCATCTTTCCATCGCATACTAGTGAGTTGGATGAAAGCTTGTTAAAATATAGAGTGAGTTTATTTTACCCGAAACCCCTTCCGGCTGTTCCCTTAATCATATTTCAAAGATAAGAATTCTCACGGAAATGTTTTACTGAAAGCATTTCACACAATTTTTTAATAGAAAATGTCTGCAGTTTCGTACTACATAATTATAAAACCGTTAGACAATCTACAGACTCGTAGCTAACCGAATCGTTCTACTTAGTCTAGTTGGCAGCTTACTCAAAATGCTGGTGGCATTGCCTTGTTGAATTGCAATGCTAAAATACGTTGACCTCCCCGCCTTCACATACTGAAGTATCAATATTGTATTAAATTTTCATTATGCCTACTAAGGAAATTTAAATTTGTTCAATAGAGTGTAATGACATACCTATTCAATTGAAAAGCGACAATTGGACCCTCATCGCCATTTCATATTAACGTTAACGTCACAAATTATCTCATCGATCGTAGGAAACTTTCCAATCTCCCTGAATCTAAACCCTTTGACGTCCCATACCTTCCAACCCTCCACTTAACAGCAACACTAATCTGGAACAGAATACTTCCCTTGATAAGTTCCATCATTTATTTACTGCTACTTTTGGGGTATCAAAGATTAACGGCCAGAGTAGGCAATAGATAGATGGGATCCGGACGGTCGCAATCTCACGGTTGAAATCATTTATAGATGTTCTTCGACGTAGGAAATGTGTCCGGTACTTTGGAAGCCGGTCACTGGCTTGGATCAGGGACTCGGTCCTATTCTATTTGTAGTTTTTTAAAGTTTTGATGTAAAGAAAGCACGGATTGGTGTGTTCAGAATTGTTCACAAGTACAGTACCCATAGAGTTCAGTTTTACGAAGTTTATTTGGATCTGCGCGAGCGTTGTCGCAATTATAGCAGGACCAAGTAGGACAATCTAACCATTACAGGGTTTCAGGTAGCTCAATTGGTATAGCCCATTTACAGGTGCTAGGATTAATATTATAGTGTTCTGTATAAGTAGCGTACCTAACATACTGCTGGCGGTTTCTTTTTGCTTGGCTATCAGTAACTATTTATTTATTTGTCGTAAGTCTTTAGTAATCTGTGTCTTATCATCGCAATGCTAGTTTGAAGAGCGAAATAAGAACCAACATATTGGTAACGCATTGCACGTTTAAAACCCAATTTCAAATTTATTAACTAGACTTAAACGGGTATAACTCGCGCACAAACTTATAACACTGTATAATTATAATATTTTGATATTAGTTAGACCCGTTTAAATCTAGTTAATATTTTTCTGTTCTCGAAAGTTTAAGAACTACAAGTTATTCCTAATCATAAAAAAATTAGACGTGAATAGTGTAAATTCTGACGTGGCTATCAGCCTAAGTTTCATGTTTGGAACTGTGTGTGTGGTACTTCAGCTACCTACGTGATCAGTGAATATAAAAATACTCCATGACGGAGGGTATAACGAGATTTACGGATCAGTAGGGATAAAAACAAAGGCAAAATTTGCCCTTAGATTCGCTTCGCTGATCCACGGGGTTATCCGGTACTGATCCAGTAGTGAAGTGCTGATAGGCCCGTGTTTGACAATGTAGTGTCGTAAGATTTGATATTGAATAGGGACGTAAAATGTAGTGACTGGCAATAATGGTTCAAATAACAAGCCTAGCTTGCATGAACATAATCATAAATAGTATATAACACAACAAAACTCAATGACATGGAAAATAATTTGAGCTAAAGTACCTAACATTTTTTTCCGCTCATACTTTTTCTACTTACCGAATACTATGCCTATGAGCGTTCAATAATCGTAAACATCATTAAAAATCTTAGCGTAATGCCATGGAAGTGTCTACCTTCACCCTCTAGCAAGAAGAATAGGAAGAAGAAGAAGAAGACCCCTACCAGGATCTGTTCCAGCAGCGGTTCTTGTAACTCTAGTTTTAAAGTTCTACGTGTTTGACAGCTTTGATTACTATCACATCTTAGCAAGTAATAAAATTATCATAGTCAATTCTGGCCAATAACTATAAACAATCTACAGCTTGTTTTAGTATCTACAAGAATTGTGGGATCTCACCGAAAACGTTCTTTTCGGCGCCTGTGAGGTTACTACAAGATTTAAGATGCTGTCTTATAAACTTGACTTCAATTACCTGCTTCCAAAAGAGCAGCGCCATCTAGCGTCAGTGAATCAGTCACTAGATGGCGCTGCTCTTATTCCATACAATTTCAAGTTTACACCAAACGGACCGAGCGCGTAAATAAATTGTCAAAACTCGCACTAGGCACACTGAACATCCTTGACCTAAACATCTAACTCACCCGTAACAAGTGTGTATACCAGATGAACTGTTTAGAGACAACTGACAAAGATCGGGGGACCTTAACGACGCGATCTAACAACTTTACGGCTCCCGTTTGAAGTGTTTCGGATTTATTTGCGCCGAAGCTTATCCTGAAATAAATGAGCTCTCTGGGACCTATAACTTCTCAACTTTCGCTTTCTGCTTTTGTTAGTAAGAAACTATAATGTTACACAGTTCTCTCGAAACTTCAACAAAATAAATGTAATGATAACTAAGTATCTATGTAGGTACCTACCTCGTAATTAACAGTTGCGTTTCCGTTACACTAAAATTAAAGCAACGTGATACACTATGCCTACTCCAAAATTAATGAAATTGCGTGTTTGCTTAGAATTTATAAATTGATGCTTCAGCCGTGAGTCGATTAACGTGGATAATCCAGTCAATAAAATTGACTTGTTATCCACGTTAACATGAGATGTGGGTCCAAATAAATAAAACTACATAAATAAAAAAAAACTTAAATAAAACTACATAAATAAAACTACATCAACGTATCGACTAAAACATATACCTACCTTGTATTAAACACGAGAATAAAGTGTCATCACATGCAGGTTAATACAGTCTGAAGCAAAAACAAAAAGTTATCATAGATTCGTAGTCAGTTTTATTCCTAGTTTAGTTGGTTCGTACGTGAACTGAGCTCGCTCCAAATTGTGTCCGCGGGATCAGTTGACCTAATGAATATTTGAATCGGTCAACTGAACCCATTGATATTTCGCTACTCTCTCTCGTACTCACGTTATCGCAGATCGAAGATCACTGTAGGTAACTATTTACAAACGGATAAAACGATATATTTGCAAATAAAATAAGATTAGAGGTATAATCAATAACTTTAAAAAAGTGCACGCAAGAGTTCCGTAGTACTATTATAATTAAAAACGCGAAAAAACACGTTTGTTGTATCGGAGCCCTTTTAGATATTCATTTTGTTTCAGTTTTTTAGTATTTGTTGTTATAGCGACCACAAAAATACATCATCTGTGAAAGTTTCAACTGTCTAACTAACTCGGTTCATGAGATACAGCCTGGTGACAGACATACACAGACAGACCCTATTACTAAGACTTCGGCTGTCCGTCTGTCGACAGCCGTAGTCTTAGTAATAGGGTCCCGTTTTACCATTAGGGTACGGAACCCCAACAAAAAAAAGAATAGACCCAGTAGTATAATATCGAATCAAACCCTTAGACAGGATTTGCAAAGAACTAATTTAATCTTACAAGAGTACACTTTGCAGTACAAAGGGACTTGGGAAAGAAAAGGAAACACACACGAGAAATGGAACGTGTAATACATTTATATTATAAAGAGATAAAATACATTTTGTAAATATTAGACATTCCCTCGCGAATTCGGCTCGACCAGCGTCGAATATACGATGAGACACACAGTATAAACATTCAATTTATTTGACTACTACATTTTAGCTTAGCTAAGTTCACATAATTTTAATTATATCATTTAACATTCATAAAATAACACAATATTCTTAGATCAACAAGAAATATTTACACAAGTATTTATTATTCTACACTATAATTTTAAGAGTAGGTAAAAATATTAAAACTTATTCATGTGTTAATGTTAATAGATAGATTTCTAATGTTAATTGGCAAAATTATAGGTAGGTACATAATATTATAAAGATAATATAATTATATTTTTTGATATGCAATAAATTTTTACTCACTCAATTATTTTAATTGATCAATCAATTGACAAAGATTTCACAACAATTGGACTACAATATAATCTATCTAAAGATAAATGGCTTGCGAACACTAAAATAAATAAAATTTCACAATTGCCTACTTACATTTAACTATTACGATACAAAATCTAGCTTACAGTAGGACTTAGAGTTTATATAAAGAGTGTATAGCATTAGGAAGACATCGATAGCCTGCATGAATTACATCATCGTAATAGAAAATACAGTAAAATGATCACTGGTTATGAATATTTCATGATCACAGGAGTGAATGCGGAGATCAACGGGCTTAGTCGTAAAAGTGCGGCGGAGCAATAGCGTAAAGGGACCGCGAAGGCATTTGCTTGAATTAATTTTAATGACCCCAATTCATTTTTGGATTCATTCCGCGACCAGGCCGTTGAATAATTACAGATTTAACCTAATTGGAGCATCTGTTGTCCGAAACGAAATGAGAGCAATCTTTAAACAATCATACGTTCTGTAAATTAATTATAAGCCGTTTGGAAATTTATCAACCCCACCAATGTTATTCACTCCTGTGATAAAACACCGCTCTACAAAGTTATGTACTATTTACACACCGATCCGCGAATCGTAAAACGAAAGGAGATGTGTGAATAAGCCACTAAACTCGCATATTGCGAATAAGCTATGTTTATTGCGCCTCGCCTATTGAGAATATAAAGTAGGTAGTTCGAGTATGTTCGTCGTATGTACAACCTGGATATACCAAGTTAGGGTTACCACTATTGAAAAAATAGAGTAGTGGTACAAGGATTTTATTTTTTGCAGTTTCGAAGTAAGCAAAGTATATAAACAATGCTATAGTCTCTTAAAACTTGAACGCACTGTGATTCTACATTTTCATCGGAAAATACTTGCACATGCGAACTCGAGCAAATACCACGTGAAAATATATACTTACTTACAGCCAATCCCAGACACGGATGTTTGAATATGTAGATAGAGTAGAGGCTTGAAAAGCTTGCCGACTTGAAATTGAGATAAGACGGAGTCGCAACCCTACTCCCCGTGTACGTGAGAAAGCAATTTATAGGAAAGTCGTTAGCAGTGGCACGGTTTGCTAGAACTCCAGGATTCGAGGCATATACGTATACACACCGAGCGCGTGCGGTTGCAAAGTCTGCATCCGACGCTTCATGTACCCAATTTAAAATCGATGCTGCTTCAATCACAGATCTATGCTGCTCGATGGTATACACATTTACACATGTATATAAGTTAAGGCGCTGGTTGCAAGTTTTATCTCTTTTAAAAGTCGCATCTACTGTGTTTGCATTGGAATCTATGATAAGTATCATTCCCAATGTCTACTGAAACATAACTGCGACTTTCAAATTCATCTCGTGACACATAAAATATTTTTTCACACAGTTACCTCCCTTCGCTTTACGTCATTTAAGATCAACTATCCAATTGGAATCATCCCCAACCATATCTGCTAGCGATGGCGATGATTACTCTATATTCCAGTTTGTCATTTCAATTTGATCCCAATCTCATATCGCGTCGCTATCAGAACTAGTTTCCGAGCTATTTGCAGAGCAATCGTGCTGAGTTCATTTTTATATATTTTATTTGGTTTATTTAATGTCTGCTGTATGTTGTGAGGGTCGGTCGAGTGCAAAATATGTTTTTTCTAGCGGCATATTATATGAATTAATATGTAGTTTTTGTTGTGGACTTATGGGATTGTATGTATGTATGACAAAATGGAAATGATGCGAGATGCGAAAATGGAATACAACCTTTTGATATGGGTAGGTAAATATAAATAACAGCTCGCATAATACGAGCTTTTTCTTTGAACTGTCGATTCTTAAGATGTGTTGCTTCGATAGAATTTTAATGTTAGGGTAAGTTCGATTTAATGACCTTTGAGAAACCTTGAGCTTGAAGCCTTGAATTGCTACAGATTGAAATCAATATCAAAATGACAGAAACCAGAGGTCGTATTAAATATAATTATTTATAACAATTAAATTTATCTACCTTATTTTTATACACTTCAAGCTTTGCCACTATGTAACACCGAATACATAAAAACCAATAGGTGGTTGTAAGGTAGTAATTTGTTTTAAAATGTTTTTTTTTTACAAACAATTTTAATTTTTAAAAGTCAAAGAAAAAAAGCACATCGACGTTCATTCCATACCTTTTTGAATTTTTTCTGACACATACTGGAAACGAAAGTCATCTTACAACCATCGTGTACCTAATTTACGTTAATTACTCGTTCTTATTCATTCCTAATCATGATATGTTTTTGTTACTCCTACAATATAGCGTTTAATAGATATACAATACATCGCTCGCATAATTAAATTAATATGAAAAGCATAATTATTGGAAATCGGCATTGAGATCCGTTACTTCAATTGGCACCAATTCTGTTGGAATAAACTGGTCAAAAATACTTTATTTTTAATTCATACAGAAAAAACAAATAATTAGAGGTACCTAACCTAAAACTTATATAAGATAAAGCTAATTCTACTTAGTCTAAAACGTAAACGGAAAAGTCTAATTAATAACATTGATTAAACGTCACTTACCCCCGGTTTCTAGAACGTTTGTTGGCGTTGACAGTAGATTAAAACTATCGTTGTCTCTATCTGACACTAAACAAATGACAAGGATGGCAATAGAATTAATCTGTTGTCAACGCTGACTGACGTTTCAGAAACTGGGGGTTAGTATGGCGCAGGACAATTATTCAGTTCGCACTTTTCATAAGCCTTACATAACTTCTTCGACTTTTCGACGAAATCTATTTTGACAGCTATCAGATTATTTCCATCCCTTTCGTTGTCTTATGGTTCTAAAGAGACAACAAATTATCTGACATGCCATTAAATTTAGTCCACTTTGTACCAACAGAATTAGAACAATTATCACTGATTGTTCTGTACATTATAGAACTGTATAATTTAGAAAATTACTTAATTGCACTCGGGATATAGACCTTGTTAATAATTTACTATGCTAACATGATTATATTAATTATGTAGTTTTACAAACATCGACGAAATTTTTTTTCACAACATTAGGTATTTTTAAATGATTAGAGTTAGAGATGTGATTCACTAAATGATAAAAAAGATGGATTTAAATCTAGTTAGGTAATAAGTTTTCTGTTGGCGAAAATTCAGAACTTTTAAATATTTTTGTTAAGCTTGTGTACTTAATTGCCTCGAATAAGTGTTTGTGGGACCTTCGGGATCCATAGTCCTCCACTCTGTTCCCGATTGCCTAGACATAAGGCTTCCTAGTTAGGGGTCAGGATACGTGTAACGTGATCGAGTTTACCCGAGTGATAGGGAAGACACAATCGTAAGCATCGCAACTATCCTTTTCATATCATTAGTGAAAGCACTTCTTTATGTCACTTCTTCACGAGCACTTTATGTTTTGCTCGTAATTATTTTTTTGTTATATATTGTTAAATACATAACAGATAGAAAGCTTACAGTGCGGACGATGAACCGAAGTGCTATGTATCTTATAGCGGTCTGTACGATAACACGCCTTTAGCGTCTATTAGGTAGGAACTATTTCAGTGCAGGCTCTGTGGTATGCGAGTGAACGCTAAAACGCGCCCAGAGATTTGTGGAACACAGTACTATGCTTACCCGGTATGCACAATATGCTAAATTCAACCCTATTGCACGCTATTTTAACAGTTCATTTAATTCCTTTCGTTGCTTGCCCTTTCTTTTCTCGAAATGGAGTATGGGCACAGCTAAACAGGGGTATCTATGGGGACCATAATATGGTCCCACTAACGCTCAGACTCAGAGCCATAATATATCCCGATCATAAAGGTCTAAACACGTGGTTCTCACAAATCATTAGGTAGTAGGTGCTGCTAGCTTCTTAGTCAACCTATTGTCAATTTTGTCACGAATTACGAAATTATATGTAAAAATATAATGAGTTACGACTAATAATTTCAGTAAGGAAACTTTATTATTCCCTCAACGAAACAATCACTCAACTTGTAAAGGTCAAAGACAGTTTGAGGGCTGTAAAAGTTTAGCGTTAAATAAACCAACAAGTCAAATTGGGAAAGGAATTATCAATATTGGCTTGGTTTTGAATTGGTTTGTGATTATTCTATTTACGGTGATAAAATTGTTAGGTACGTACCGTTTCACTTGTTTTTATTAACTAATTGTAAACATTTTTAAATTATCGGTCACACTTTTGAAAAGCTTAAAGGCAGTGTTTTAATGTAATTAAATGATAAAACTTTAACCGTCTTACCACAAAATATTAGACCAGAGTTAAACATAAGTTATTGAAATTTCGTTATACACGTCTTTCACTCGACATCACCATCACTCGCGATTTCTTACTCAATCCTGGCATTCCTAATTATTTTACTTGTGAATTTGTTATTGAGTTAGGAAAAGCGAGAGTTAGACGTCGATCGGTGGATAAAATATTTAGACACATCTGTTCAACTCTAGTTTAAATCTTTTGTGATAACACCCTTTTTATGATAAGCCGGTACATTAAATTATCCTAATAATAATAAAATACAAAGCTATAATCGCGGTTCCTACTGTAGGTACATAATAGAGTAATGTTTTTTACATTATATTTTATGGTGTAAAATACGTAATATAAAACTAAACAATATAAAATTTTCTTCATAGATAAAATTAATTGCTCAGCTAAATTTATTATCCTCGACAGAATAATTGATTGTTTAAATTGTGTATCATACGTATTTGAAGACTTCATGACGTATCTACAATAACGTGTACATTATTTTATGATTATATTATATAAATAAAGACAAATAATAACTAAAATAGCGATTAATAAATAACATTATTTCCCGCAATTGTTTTCACTCGTAAATTAATATATTTTTAAATTATTCGGCCTAACTCTGGCTTTGGCCACGATACACTATACATTTAATGGACTTAGGTGTTCGGGTGTCTAGCATTGGGATGTCATAATGGGTCATATAAATCCCTAATTCTCTAATTCAGTCTCATATTTGCGCATACATAAGTAAAATGTTGATAAGAAAGACAGCTTATTCGTAGAGAGGTCTTACTTATTCATGTACGGGGTGCTGGCACAAAATTTTGTTGATTCGAGGTTCATTCCCAAGATCTCGCTTAACTCAATCTCACGAGGAATTAATATGACGGTACCGTTTAAAAAATATTGTTAACCTGACGTCGTGCAAGATGTTAAGTTACGTTTAAGCTAGTTTATTAGGTCACTGTGGGGCGGAGTTTAACTTTTAGCTATACTAGATTTAATAAGATGCCGCTAGTAGCCTTAAATCAGCAAAACATATTTCTGAATAATTTAATAAGCTAATCAAGAAGTCAAGAATCATCAGAGATAAAATAATATCTCTAAAAACACAAGTGTTTGACAATTTTAAGATAAGTGTAAAGTAAACCATGGTAAACCGCAGTTATTTTTAATATTTATAGATTTTCCCATTACCTGGGAAAATGCCACACGTCGAATATTGATAAACTCTAACCTTATAGAACGTTATTACATGTGTTACTTACTTTCAAGTTGTTGAAAGAATAAAAACCATAAGTGCTCGCTAATGTAGGGACGTTTGGTGACGTTGAATAAATAATACTTGATAGAGTATAAGTAGCCTAGGTACATTGATAAAAGTAAGTTTTAAAAACATGAGTTGCATAACATAATGTATTCTAAGTTTAAGATGGGTCTATAAAGGTTTTAAACAAGTTTTAAAATACTCGATAAAAGCTGCTTTTTGAAACCATAACTTTGAAATAAGTAAGACCTCGTATAAAAGCATTACAAAGCTCTTATAAACGCATTAAGATTAAGATACGAATCGCATTTTAACTAAAATATGTTCTGAGTAGAGTACGCTATACGTTGTCAATATTCAGCTGTTCATTTTGTTAAATGAACTCAGAAAATAACTTTGTTTTATTCAAAATGGAGGTTAGAAATGACAAATGTCTTATGAATATTTTATTCGTGATAGCTTAGAATCGATAACATAATTATTGTGAACTAAAACTTTCAGACATAATAACTGTTTGATGACAGAAAGATTTATGAAGTACATATTGGAATCCGATGTTAATTTTACGTTTCATCGCTAGCGTTTCACCAAAACATTATTTTTCACCTTTAACAGATTGTTACTTAGATTAATGTTGCAGAGCCTAACAGGAAAATGTTTAAAGGGAAGTTTGCAAACAGTTGCGACCGTTAAATCCTTTCTGTGGTAAGTCTTAAACCATTTCTCAAAATGTATGCGAGTAATAGATTTAAATTGACTAAAAACATCAATTTACATTTAGGCTTAACCAAAATCTCCTATGTTAGCTAGGTTACGTACAAATTGATAAATAGATACAATCCATGATGCAGCGATCGTCGATTTAGAAGCTTAAATGGCACACAAATATAACAAAGACTATGAGCAGACGTCGAGGCTCCCATCGAGAGGAATCGTTGAATTCTGTGCTAACGATTTTCACCGGCAACTGTGTGGGCGCTGGTTCGAGGCGGACCACGTTTACTGCAAGAAATTAAATCATTTTTTTCATTAAGCATGAAATTCAATCATTTCTTTTTATGAAGCAACAAATGAAATCATTTTTTTTAAACTCCACAAAACCCTATTTTAGCAAACCGAGTACCTACATTAATATTTTTGAGCAATTCAAGAATACTAATATGCCACGGTCCGAGTTCGCACTTTCTTTTTGTTCCTGAATTATATTATCCAAAGAAATAAGTCTATCTTTTCAGCTTTATGATGGGTGGACTGAAATCCGAGAAAGCAGAAAAGGCGAAAGGTCTGGTAGAGTGACATAGGTGCCGTCACATCTATGACAAGGGATCTCCCCTTGATCTGCCTAAAGGCTATCACCAAATCTACAAAGAAGGAAACAAATAACACAGTAAAATACACAGTATTGTCACAGTGTAAACACTACAGACTTATTAGGCTATGGTACTGTTGTTGCTATGAACCTTTGTTTACAATATAGATTAAAACATAAATTAGGTGTTGCTGTGAAAGATTCATCTAACAAAGACAGTCAACGATGAGAATGATGATCCTAAAGAAAAAACAACATTGCAAGCAAGTAAATTCTAAGCAGAGGCGACAGAAACAACAGCAAGTTCTGTCGAGTCTTGGGGTGATACAAATGATCCGAAAGACACTTATTATGTCGGAGTTAAGAGAACACACTCACCAGTTACCGAGTGATTTTGGACGTCCGCAAACCCATCATTAACGTGAGCGTAGCTGGGAATTGTGCTGATGCAGCTGATTTCGACAGTCTGGTTGGGAAACAGCTGCATGCTGGTCAGCGGGTAGTGCAGTGACGAACTAGTCATCGACAGTGGCATGCCGTGGTGGTGACGCGGCGTATTCTGCGTGCCGTGCGGCACGGTCAACTTCTCGTCCACCTGCGTTAACAAAGAGACTTGCTTCATCTAGACCATCGTCATCATTGATAAGGACTAAACACTTTAAGATTTTGTATATCAATATACTCTAACTATCTAATGTTTATAAGGCCAGCTTAGGAGCTGTGTAAGCATGTGGTGTATGCTGCACAGTGCACAGATTATGCCGCTTATACGGTTCCTTGATGGACAATAACTGGATATATTTTAGTTACCTACCTACTGTTCCATAACATTGTATAAAAACCATACTGCGAGTGTGCTGAAAATGTATTTTTTTTTGCATCAATTATCATTATTTTTATTAGTCTCAAAGGCCGTTTTTTATTCGATGAAATAAAACGTATGAAAGTCATATTGATGATAAAAATATTATGTTAAAGAATATTACAAACTTAATCGCGGGTTACGAACATAGTGTCAGGCATGATTTATGAACATTGGAGGTTTATACTGGAAATACTTTAACGCTATGTATATAACCGATCGATGTTGTCACTATGCTAGATGGGATCATTAAAATCATTTTAAAATAGTCGATTACATCCTAGCCTATCAGGAACCAACAGACGATTAATATCCAGCATAGCTTGTTCGCGAGACACGATTACCAGCTGCCACTCAGCAAAAAGTACAGACTCACCAAACAGTATGACTTGAAAAAGATGCCGACACGTCCTAACGTTTTTGTCGACGCATCGCTAAAGATTGTGTTACGCGTTCGCGAAGACCGAATATGGCAAACACTGGCTACGTGACTCTTACAAGGATATCCGCATCGGTCCCTCCAGATTGACGAGATAGATATGAAACTCAAAGAAACTCAGCCCTTTTGATGACTACGAAATAGGCTTGCCTTTCTTCAACGTCTCTTTTTCGGGTTTCGGATAGCTTGACCGTACTCTTCTAGTTTCGTTTTGAGATAAAAACGTTTTCGTAAACGCAGCTTCGAAATGGTGTATCATTATTTTTATTTTATAAGGTGTTATCGTTATTGCTTTTTGTATGAGCCAGATGTAAATATAGTTTTTATTACTGAACTTTTTGGCTCAAAGAATACTAAGATCATCGGGTGGATAAAGTAAATGAAGTGTAATTTTTTTGTGTCAATATAATAATTATTATAAGAACTTGGAGATAATAGTGGATAGTGAGCATTAGTTAATCAGAATTTGCCAATTTTGAATTATAGATATACTACGTCCGAGAGTCCAAGATTCAATCAGTACTGACATGTTTCAGTTAGCAGAACAATGCCTTAATTTGCAAAACAAACATTCTCCAAATGGATCTGATACATATTCATGTGCTTAACTAGGACAAGGACTAGGCAGTCGTGTCGTTAGAGATGGTCAAAATGTGTCAAACAACACGATCGCTTAGTTTCTGAGTATCTCTGGAGTTGCTGTAAGCTACGAAATTGAACATTTTCAAACTTTCAATTCTACTCCAAAACGTAATGTAGGGGTATAGTTAAACTGTAAGCTACTCTTGTGACAACGACGTTTTGACCAAGAAATCCCAAAAGCATACTGGTTGAAATACTCACATATTATTATACAGACAAAAAAGAAAAAGTGGCCCATTATATTCATCAACCTGGCCCAAGACAGGCTGAAATAAGGCACTGAGTGTTCGCGACAAATGTAGAAATATCTTGTTCTAGATATGAGAAATCATATTTACGGGACATAGATAAATCTGATACTGAAATAAATCGTGACAGGTAATGGATACTGTACCGACCCATAGTACCTACCTCTGTTAAGTTAAACAAATTATTAGCGCGTACGCAAGTTTTGGGAACAAGGGCTCGTTGTATGAGAGTCAAGTGGAATTACAGGGGTGAAGGGGGGCACCTGTCGTCAGAGAGACGTGATTTCAGTCGGATAGTTGGTCGATAATTAGAGAGTAACGCACACGCATCCGCAACACAGTGGTAGAAAGGGTTGGGGGGGTGTAATAATATTATGCATAGGGATAGCGGTGTGCTAATTCGGTTTAGTGGTGGGTGTGATAGTGAAGTGCTAGTGGTCTTCAAGCCGAGGTCGTGAGTCGATTATCTATTATTTAAAGATGTTTCGGTTGTAACTTTTCTAGTAAGCTGGGACGTTTTCCCAGTACATTGTTCTTTTGTGCCGGCATCTTTATTTGGCTTAGTAGAATGTTCATGTAAAGTTTTCTATTGCAAATTCCATTAAACATGCGCATTTTATTATGCTACCTTATTTGAATTATGATATGTGTGACGAGAACTGATGACTGATGGGCGCCGGAGGAGATCCTGATGGGTTGCCATGTCTCCGATTAGCTAGTTGCATTCTTTTAATTCTATTAATTGTTTAACTGATTATAACAACACTTTCGATCAGTTCCAGATTTATTGTGATCCATCTAGTTCAGTTTTCTAATAAGAGGAAACCTTCGATTGGTTTCGGTGCTTAATATGGTCTATTCAAATAAACTCATTCCAACTTAGATTTAATGAAATCTTCGAGCTATTTCAGTAATTAAATGAGTAATAGTGCTCATTCACTTCCGTAAGCTAGTCTATTTCAGGTGAACCTAACATGGCAATCCTAAGGTAAAAGAAGTCTTCGCGAGGTTAGTGGAACTTTTATTAACATGCCTAATTGGATCGAATAATAATAATATGGCTATTTTTATCATGATATTAATATATTTTGTTTAAATTACTTTACTGAAATTATTATCTACTTTCATAACTTTTGCTGTGTAAGGATCCAATTTGGTCACGTCAGTCGATATGGTGAGTGATAAGTTTCCACATTTTATGCAAAGTAATTTATAAATCACTCATTGTACTTCTGGTACCTATTTAAATGTTTACATTGATTTCATCTTTTGATTTTATGTTGTGTTCGTTATTTTATTTAAACTTGTGTTACATTGGAAGGCTTTACCCGGCCAATGTTTGCGGCAATTTACGTTTAACTACTGAATTTACTTTACGTTCGTTATTCTGCCATTTTATTTCATCTTACGGTATATCGGAAGGCTTTACCCTTCTGGTGTTATTGTATTTACTTTACATACTTACGTTATTATACCATTTTATTTACGGCCATAACGGAACATTATTTACTTCGATACTATTTCTACGATACGGCTTTTATGATTAATCACGATTTTGAAATTATTTTACTTTGATTTCTACTATTTAACATGCTTACATTGTACGTGTTTATTTTCAGCTTTTGACTTATTTTGCGGTTATTATTTTATCTCTCATGTAATATTGGAAGGCTTTACCCTTCTGATGTTTGCGGCTATTTACTGAATTTACCATACGTCTTCTGAATACTACCATACTACCATACTATCTACTGAATTTACCATACGTTCGTACTCTATCATTTTATTTACGATCATAACTATACGTTATGTACTTCGACACCACTTTTACGGAACGGCTTATATAAATTACGATTACTCACGGCTTTGAAATTATTAATTACGTTTATCTCTACGATTCTACGTCTACGTGCGTTACGTTGACATTCTATATTTACGATTATCTTGACATTTTATTTACAGCTCTAACTAACCTTTATTTACTACCTACCATTTCTACGGAACCATTTATACAATTATTTTCAGCTTGAATTTATCTTACCATCGTTCGTTTGACATATATTTACGACTCACGACCAAATTATTATTTACATCGATAATCAATACTATACAGCATATGGGGTTTAATTCTACTTTCGACAATTATCATACACACGCCATTATCTTACCTTTATTTACAGCCTTAACCAATTCTTTGACTATGTCAAATATATTACACAAACTACGATCTATAATTGACTTTAGTCCTAAACAAGACTATTGACTACTTCAGTTATATTATGAGTACAACACTGCGGGATGGTTACACATTGTTTTATTTAAGTCTATCAGAACCCAGCTCTTTTGAAATAAGCTGATGCACTATAAAATTCTCTGACACTATGTGTTGTGCAAGGTACAGGCAATCCCATTTCAGTCGGTAAATTGTGGACAATGGTGGGATCGTCTATTATTCTATTACTGGTAACTAAGGTTTTGAGGTAACGTTTTGTCCAGGTAACATCCCCTAGTTTAGATTAAAATCAACAAACTTTATATTCATTACTGATGTGCAGTAGTTTGCTCA
Organism: Hylaea fasciaria; assembly: GCA_905147375.1. Lineage (NCBI taxonomy): Eukaryota > Metazoa > Arthropoda > Insecta > Lepidoptera > Geometridae > Hylaea > Hylaea fasciaria. The sequence continues at coordinate 9,624,045 of LR990201.1, forward strand.
TATAACATACTGTAGGTGTTTTCATAACTAGTAAGTGACTGCTTGGAATCGTTGTTACGTCCGAGGCCTCACAACCCTTATATGCTTGGAATTATTCCGATGAAGTTACTACTAGTGATTACGTCTTACTGCAAGCATTAACACTATACACGCAGGGCACAAATATTTCCCCACACTATACACCGAATCGGCGAGGAAATGTTCAGTTAGGCCAATTGTGCATCCCTTGTTTATTCAAAATTACAACACTATGACCAAACACATTAAGTAAATTATTGCTAGTCAGTAACTTTCGCAAATAGTGATAGGGGAGTACCGACTCCTATTAGCTTTCCTCCTTTTAATCATTTCCTATCCATTCTCTCCGTTAATTTACGACAAAACTGATTATGTATTTACTGAAAACTATTTCAGCCTGGATGTGATTGATCCATGCTAATTACCGGAGCATTATTTACAAATGATAATTACAATTTATAAAAAAAGCTTTTATGCAATTATCGGATTTCCTTGGGGAAATATATGTGGGCTCAATCATTTCCGCAGCTGGGCACCCAGCACTCCTGGAACATCACGTATGTACAAGCGCTACATAGCAGTGGGACCCCTGGGTGTACCTTCTGGCTCTGCTTTACGCATTGTGGATTGGTTGTAGTCATGAGCATTGATCTCTTGATGAAGTCTAGTAATTGGGAAAATACCCAACATGAAAAGAACCGTGAATGGTCAACAAACATAAATAATGAATTCCGGGATTGAGTAAAGGAAAAAAAGTACAATCACATTTGGACTGAATGGTTAAAACAAGACCTAATGTCCTTACCTTTACCTCTTTCCCGGGGAGTGCACTCTGTGGTTGGCACTCACAAGGATGGGCGTTGGCTGGGGCCTATCCTCCCTCCCCAAATGGGGGGGGCTACATTCTTCACAAAAGGAAAGCAGCCTTTCGTTTTCCTTGGTATTCACAGGTTAATCTCTCTCTTATATCTATAAGACTCCTTTTTACTTCTCCTTTATTTAATTATATACTTCTTACTTATATACTTCTCCTTTATTTAATTATATAATTTTATTTGTATTTCATTATAAGCAGTCTCTAACTCTAAAAGAATCGAGGTTACTGTTATTTCACAACGAAGGGTTAAGACGATCATTTGGCCATATATTTTATCACGTGTATTTTCTTAGCTAGGTAGGTAGGTTAGTTACAATTTGGTGCCTTAGGACCAGGATATTTTAGAGTAATCTTTATAATAAAGGTAGGCTTTACAGCCTACAATTTGGTGTTCGTGAAATGGAAAGAGTTTATGAGACTGTTTTGGGAAATTCACACACGTTACTTATGTTCAGTACCTACCTAAATGTTTAAAATACCTAAGATCTTAAGACCGTGGGGGTGTTGCGTTTTAATTTTGTTAACTTCAAAATATTTAGGACATTAAGGGCGTGGGGGTGTATTGAGTCCAAAGTTTGTGGGGGTGTTGGTAAAAAGAAAGATAATAGTTAGATAATGTTAGTTACTTAATTTTCATTTACGCGGATAAGTAACATAATTATACGGTATTAACTACTCCATATAACGGTTTCAATATTGTTATATAAAACTTTATATAACGTACCTACAAGTTAGTTAAATTTTGTTGAAGTTTATAAGCCGGGCATTGATAGGTACACTCTTAGGAAAATAACCGTTCTCTGTCACGAAGTAGGTTGAATGTTTGTTTACAAGTCAGCAGATTTTATATCGGCGTTGTTAGTGCTGTTTGTGTTGGTAGGTTATGAAAGGGGATCAGTATTTTAAGTATTGTTTATAATTAGTAGGTAACGAGAGCCCCGCGGCTTAATCTTTGCGGCCACTTATTGCTCAGCATTTAATTGGTTATTTTTTTTGTATTGTGAATAGGCCAACTGTGTGGGGTTCAATGAAGACTTATTGTATTGTGCCTTAAGTGCAAAGAGAAATGAGACCTGGCGTCATAAACAAGTCAGCCACTTTGCTTACGAGTATGTTAGTATTAGCATGGTGGGAACGGAAAGGAGTGACGACTGAGCAGGGGTTTGAGTGGGGTTCAGCTACCTACTTGTGCCGTAGTGAGTACGAGTTGGAATGTCCCTATTTCTAAGTGTTATAGCTGCTTATCTATGTGTATGCGTTATGTAAATGTACACTAAATGGGTAGGTACTTGCGGATACGGTGTTTATGGTTATAGGCAATTATATTCTTATAAATAAAATTAAATATGGTAGGAAGTGGCAAAACTAAAACAATATCGTCTTATTTTAACATAGGAACTTTGCACAAAATAATAATGATATAATTAGACGAATATTAGGTAAGTAATATGTACAACATAGTTGCATACGTATTACTAATAGGGTATCGGTCAACCACACTTAGGTTGTGAAATATTACATGGGTTTTGTCGGTACCTATTTTGGTGTTCGGATTATATTGTCATTAGGAATATTGGTCTAGGTAGGTACTTAAAAACAATAGGCTGCTCGTATACTATTAGTAGCAAACCAACTTAAGTATTTACATATTGTTGATTTACAATTATTAAAAGGTACCGTGAGTAGTTTTTGAGGTTTTTATTTTGCTGTAAACAAATAATGGATTAGCGAAGAATATTGTTAGCACAAATAGTAATTGTCACCAGGGCGACTGCTTGTGAATTGTGAGCGCGTGAACATTGATAAATATCGCGAATATTTATGAAAAACTTAAGTACTTACCTTATATCTTATGAATGTCGAAAAAAAATTTATGGGTTGACAACATTATTGCGATCGAGTTAAAGGTGACTAGTGGGGCGTAGGGTCACCACTTTCGGAAAGAAGGAGGATATAAATTGAATCTTAGGAATCTGTCTTGTGTTGTAATATCTGTTAATTTAAATATGAGATGGAGATAAATAAATTTCGATGACTATGGTTCGTTTTTATGGAAAAATTTTAACCGGATAAACCTTTTAAAATTTTTGGGGGTGAATGTACCGACCCATAGTACCTACCTCTGTTAAGTTAAACAAATTATTAGCGCGTACGCAAGTTTTGGGAACAAGGGCTCGTTGTATGAGAGTCAAGTGGAATTACAGGGGTGAAGGGGGGCACCTGTCGTCAGAGAGACGTGATTTCAGTCGGATAGTTGGTCGATAATTAGAGAGTAACGCACACGCATCCGCAACACAGTGGTAGAAAGGGTTGGGGGGGTGTAATAATATTATGCATAGGGATAGCGGTGTGCTAATTCGGTTTAGTGGTGGGTGTGATAGTGAAGTGCTAGTGGTCTTCAAGCCGAGGTCGTGAGTCGATTATCTATTATTTAAAGATGTTTCGGTTGTAACTTTTCTAGTAAGCTGGGACGTTTTCCCAGTACATTGTTCTTTTGTGCCGGCATCTTTATTTGGCTTAGTAGAATGTTCATGTAAAGTTTTCTATTGCAAATTCCATTAAACATGCGCATTTTATTATGCTACCTTATTTGAATTATGATATGTGTGACGAGAACTGATGACTGATGGGCGCCGGAGGAGATCCTGATGGGTTGCCATGTCTCCGATTAGCTAGTTGCATTCTTTTAATTCTATTAATTGTTTAACTGATTATAACAACACTTTCGATCAGTTCCAGATTTATTGTGATCCATCTAGTTCAGTTTTCTAATAAGAGGAAACCTTCGATTGGTTTCGGTGCTTAATATGGTCTATTCAAATAAACTCATTCCAACTTAGATTTAATGAAATCTTCGAGCTATTTCAGTAATTAAATGAGTAATAGTGCTCATTCACTTCCGTAAGCTAGTCTATTTCAGGTGAACCTAACATGGCAATCCTAAGGTAAAAGAAGTCTTCGCGAGGTTAGTGGAACTTTTATTAACATGCCTAATTGGATCGAATAATAATAATATGGCTATTTTTATCATGATATTAATATATTTTGTTTAAATTACTTTACTGAAATTATTATCTACTTTCATAACTTTTGCTGTGTAAGGATCCAATTTGGTCACGTCAGTCGATATGGTGAGTGATAAGTTTCCACATTTTATGCAAAGTAATTTATAAATCACTCATTGTACTTCTGGTACCTATTTAAATGTTTACATTGATTTCATCTTTTGATTTTATGTTGTGTTCGTTATTTTATTTAAACTTGTGTTACATTGGAAGGCTTTACCCGGCCAATGTTTGCGGCAATTTACGTTTAACTACTGAATTTACTTTACGTTCGTTATTCTGCCATTTTATTTCATCTTACGGTATATCGGAAGGCTTTACCCTTCTGGTGTTATTGTATTTACTTTACATACTTACGTTATTATACCATTTTATTTACGGCCATAACGGAACATTATTTACTTCGATACTATTTCTACGATACGGCTTTTATGATTAATCACGATTTTGAAATTATTTTACTTTGATTTCTACTATTTAACATGCTTACATTGTACGTGTTTATTTTCAGCTTTTGACTTATTTTGCGGTTATTATTTTATCTCTCATGTAATATTGGAAGGCTTTACCCTTCTGATGTTTGCGGCTATTTACTGAATTTACCATACGTCTTCTGAATACTACCATACTACCATACTATCTACTGAATTTACCATACGTTCGTACTCTATCATTTTATTTACGATCATAACTATACGTTATGTACTTCGACACCACTTTTACGGAACGGCTTATATAAATTACGATTACTCACGGCTTTGAAATTATTAATTACGTTTATCTCTACGATTCTACGTCTACGTGCGTTACGTTGACATTCTATATTTACGATTATCTTGACATTTTATTTACAGCTCTAACTAACCTTTATTTACTACCTACCATTTCTACGGAACCATTTATACAATTATTTTCAGCTTGAATTTATCTTACCATCGTTCGTTTGACATATATTTACGACTCACGACCAAATTATTATTTACATCGATAATCAATACTATACAGCATATGGGGTTTAATTCTACTTTCGACAATTATCATACACACGCCATTATCTTACCTTTATTTACAGCCTTAACCAATTCTTTGACTATGTCAAATATATTACACAAACTACGATCTATAATTGACTTTAGTCCTAAACAAGACTATTGACTACTTCAGTTATATTATGAGTACAACACTGCGGGATGGTTACACATTGTTTTATTTAAGTCTATCAGAACCCAGCTCTTTTGAAATAAGCTGATGCACTATAAAATTCTCTGACACTATGTGTTGTGCAAGGTACAGGCAATCCCATTTCAGTCGGTAAATTGTGGACAATGGTGGGATCGTCTATTATTCTATTACTGGTAACTAAGGTTTTGAGGTAACGTTTTGTCCAGGTAACATCCCCTAGTTTAGATTAAAATCAACAAACTTTATATTCATTACTGATGTGCAGTAGTTTGCTCATATAACATACTGTAGGTGTTTTCATAACTAGTAAGTGACTGCTTGGAATCGTTGTTACGTCCGAGGCCTCACAACCCTTATATGCTTGGAATTATTCCGATGAAGTTACTACTAGTGATTACGTCTTACTGCAAGCATTAACACTATACACGCAGGGCACAAATATTTCCCCACACTATACACCGAATCGGCGAGGAAATGTTCAGTTAGGCCAATTGTGCATCCCTTGTTTATTCAAAATTACAACACTATGACCAAACACATTAAGTAAATTATTGCTAGTCAGTAACTTTCGCAAATAGTGATAGGGGAGTACCGACTCCTATTAGCTTTCCTCCTTTTAATCATTTCCTATCCATTCTCTCCGTTAATTTACGACAAAACTGATTATGTATTTACTGAAAACTATTTCAGCCTGGATGTGATTGATCCATGCTAATTACCGGAGCATTATTTACAAATGATAATTACAATTTATAAAAAAAGCTTTTATGCAATTATCGGATTTCCTTGGGGAAATATATGTGGGCTCAATCATTTCCGCAGCTGGGCACCCAGCACTCCTGGAACATCACGTATGTACAAGCGCTACATAGCAGTGGGACCCCTGGGTGTACCTTCTGGCTCTGCTTTACGCATTGTGGATTGGTTGTAGTCATGAGCATTGATCTCTTGATGAAGTCTAGTAATTGGGAAAATACCCAACATGAAAAGAACCGTGAATGGTCAACAAACATAAATAATGAATTCCGGGATTGAGTAAAGGAAAAAAAGTACAATCACATTTGGACTGAATGGTTAAAACAAGACCTAATGTCCTTACCTTTACCTCTTTCCCGGGGAGTGCACTCTGTGGTTGGCACTCACAAGGATGGGCGTTGGCTGGGGCCTATCCTCCCTCCCCAAATGGGGGGGGCTACATTCTTCACAAAAGGAAAGCAGCCTTTCGTTTTCCTTGGTATTCACAGGTTAATCTCTCTCTTATATCTATAAGACTCCTTTTTACTTCTCCTTTATTTAATTATATACTTCTTACTTATATACTTCTCCTTTATTTAATTATATAATTTTATTTGTATTTCATTATAAGCAGTCTCTAACTCTAAAAGAATCGAGGTTACTGTTATTTCACAACGAAGGGTTAAGACGATCATTTGGCCATATATTTTATCACGTGTATTTTCTTAGCTAGGTAGGTAGGTTAGTTACAATACCACATGCCTCAGTGAGCAGTAGAAACTGATATCAGCTGACATTTTGTAGACCATTATGTCGCCGTCGAGGGAGACATTCGATTCACATCACTTTTGTAATGTTTTTGCGAATTGGAACCTTATTTTGTTGAAGACACCCAACAAGGTTTAACCTCAAATGTCTTGGGAAGAAAACGTCTTTAATTATTACTAGCTGGACCGACCGACAGGCGTAGAGTACCTACTTACCTCTCGTTAGAGAGTACTATATTTCTTCTAGAGTACTATATTCGATGTTGCCCTGTCAACTGTGAAGCTATTCCCAAAATGTATGAGAAAATAAATTATATACCTAGTTATTCTTGCAATTCGAGACGTAGACGAATCTAATAAAGCAAACATTATGAAAATTGGTCCAGCTTTTCTTGAGTTATAAATGGTGCAACTAACACGACTTTGTTTAAAGTAATTCAGATTACGTGTATTTAGTTTTGAAAATATTTAAATTCTTATAGAATCATAATTAGAAATTGTTATTAATTAAGGTGGGTCAAAATAGATGCACACATATCTTTACAATGCGTTAAAGTAGGCAACGATAGAGATATCGGAAAGTCTAAAAAGACACTGGCTAAATGCACAAATCGAATGAGACAAAACAAAGAAGAATCCTAGGACCTTAGGTCCCAGACTTGGGACTATCCCTATGCCAAGGACTTTCACACTATCCCTAATCTCACAACCTTAAAACACTCAAAAACTTTTTCAAAATCTCAAATAAGAATATTTCTATCGTTACCAAACAATGGCTTTTTAAAACCAAACAATCGAACGATTGGACCCAAAACTCAAAAAGAATGACCGCCAAACAAAAATACAGGGAATAAAAGCCTGTCGAATGTCAATTTATCGTATCACGAGCGAGGGCTGGCGGCTCACCTAGTGACGGACTAATGGAATAGCGTATCACTTTGGGCGGACTCGGGCCCAATTACACGCTGTGTGCGAGCACAGGGTTGGGGACGACATGGTATAATCGTCCCAGGAAATGGAGTACTCGATATTTCGTTCGAGTTTTAAACCCCCAACTTAAACAGTTATAAATTTAACATTCGCGTATCTATGTTTTTGTGTGTCTGTACCAAACGACGGAACTGAAATTAATTGAGTAAATTTACGTTTGGAAGGCGACTTTACTCGAATCAAGAGTGTTCTTAGCTGTGATTCGAATGTAGACATGACAAAATATATAGCGGGGGTCTAATCCAGATCGCTAGCTCCGGATTGCTGATTATTTAAGAATAAAACAGGCGGCGAACAAGCATGCAGTTCTACCTGAAGGTAATGGTCAGGTTACCATTCCTGCTGGTTATTTCTGATTACCTTATTGTTGTTAATGAACCAGGTGAGATGTGGCGAGGGGTACGCAGCGGCGCTCGTACAAGTCGCTTCGAGATGATCGCTCGACGATAACTTTTTATGCTTTATTTTTATCTTCGGACGGTGCTTCTGGCGAACTGAAACGGAAGGCCACGGTTCAATCGGCTGGATCGGTTGGTTTATTATATAGATTTTTTTGTAAGGAGCTGGCGAACTGAGTTTTTCAAGCGTGCCGGCAGTGTGGAAGTAAGGGGAATGGGCGCCTGTAATGGCACAATTAGATGTATCGATAAGCTTTTATTGCAGTTAGAGCTTTTAATGTCTCGATGATAAGGCTAAAGGCGTCTAGATGTTGGGGGTTTTGGAGCTATTGTAGTCTATATTATCTTGAACTTTATCTATTCATCCCGTCATTCTTGGCAGGGTGTATTGCAATGTCTCTTTTGTTTAGCGGTGGTTATCTTAGCCCTCAGCTCCTCTCGAATGGGACAAGCGCAGTAAATTTTCGCTACGTGGTCATTTCAAAGTAGGTATTTATTGTAAAACAGCTCGGTGTGTCGAACGTGATGTGTTATTATAATAAATATACTACCAAAAGTACTGCGCTCTAACGTACGTAACGAGCTGATTGTGATACGATGCAATAAGATTCTAATCTGCTTGATGAATCGTCTTTCTTACGTCTTTCTTCTAAGAGGGATAAATTGCCCTCAGGAAAAGAATGCACAGTGTTCAATAGAGGCTTTTATACCGTTAGCATGGAATCGAAGGAAAAGTAAGTAAAGTGATGTTTGGATTATATTATGTACGAGTAGGTATAGATCAATAGGTATATTATGAGTCGTTTCATTCTTGAAGATTTTCGAATGTAGATTTAGTCTAACTAGGGACTAAATAATCGTAGTTCTTACGAAATATGGCATAAAATATTGTACATTTTGTAAAAAAAGGAACACCGTATTGCCACGATATGAAGCCTTGATTCGAACCCACTAATTAACCGGTAGTGAAACTACACACTCGAAATTGTGGGATTAGGAACTTTAGACACCGGATTTCCCTAAATTCCTCAAGTTTCACAAATTAAATCCTTTTAGTAGAAGTCGCTTTGGAATGTTAAGACATTAGGGCAAATCCTATCGAGCCTAAAATAATTGAAATTAAAATGTTTGAAAGTTTTGGCTAGTCGAATGGGCTTGTATTCGTACTCAAGAATTCCTTAAGTGAAGTAGAGCATGTATAGAGAAATGTTTAAGGAAGAGCGGCAAAGACGTATGAGTATAAACTAGACACATACAAGTCGCTTTTTACGCTTGTGTGATTTATTTATATATAGCATTTATTTATAGTTTTTTATCTTAAACTTTCGAGAACTGAATACATGCTAATTAGAATTTAAACGGGTCTAATTCACACACAAAACGTCGAGGAATGTAAAAATTTTATATTTTGATTTAGTTTGTGCACGAATTAGACCCGTTTAAATTGTAATTAACAAGCTCTTTATCTCTTTGCACGGGCTTATGAAAATGTAAATAAACTCACCTATGACGTTAATTTCGTGAAATTTGGAATCTTTGGAATATAGTGGAGTTTCTAGCGCGATCTCGCACGCATAGGATCCCGATGCTGCGAAGTCCAACCTCTCTAAAGTGATGGAAGTAGGCGATAGTTTTGATAACTGTAACAAAGATTATATTTAGCACACTAGAAACTGTTTTATCGCAATTGCGTTCTATATACTCCTTACTTAAGATCCATTTTCCATCATCCATAAGATCCATCCTCTTTACATAAAGGTCCATTATAAAATACAATAATATTGAAGCAGAAGTTGAGTTGTATCGTCTAAACCACAGTGTAATAATCACTTATCGGGTGGTCAAAGTAAACTCGGGGTTTACAAACCGAGCATCAGTGACAAGTCTGTTCGCATTGATATAATTATGATAGTAACTAAAGTAAAGTAGCAAAAACACGGCACGTTTGGCGAAGTGGCTAAGCGATTAGACTGCTACGCTTGGTGTCGCGGGTTCGATTCCCGTCCGGATCATATAATTGTGCGATCCACAAATGTTTGTTTCTGGTATGGGTGTGATGTGCATGTGAAGTTATATGTCTGTAAGCGGTACCCACGATACAGGAGCAATCCTAGTGCGGGGCAACGTTTTTTTAAAGAAAAAAGAAAATTCTTTGTTTGTATGTATGTACGCATAAGTTAGTAATTAAAATTTATAAAAGCGCTCCTTTACTTCTCGAATGGCCTTTCATTGTCCAGCTTTAACCGCCAAGCTAATTAAGTAAGTTAGGGGGCGCTCAAGGATTTTCAGCCGAAGGCATTTGCGGAGACCAGCTTGGATTTCCGAATTAATCGGGTTCGACACGATGCACTTAGCCTAATGTGTTTTCAGCACTTGAGAAGTTGATGAGTGTTCTCGATTTATTACAAGGCATTCGAGATTTATGTTCTCGATTTGTTGTACTAATTCATTGATACATTCGTAGGAATTAGTTTTATAGATCAACTAGCTGCGCCCCGCGGTTTCACCCGCGTTTCACATTATAAAACCTACAGGGCGGGGGCTATTAGATAGGACTTGTAACATTGTGTCAGAGAAAATACTGAAGTTAGGTCGTTTTTCACAGTTATTATTGCACTGATGGACAGGAAAACAGTGATGATGATGATGACTTGTAGCCTATATTGTGTCTCTAAACTATCTGCATACAACATTTCATGCAAATTAAGGTACTATTTCACAGTTTAGCCCACTGTGTATTGTGTAAGTTGGTGTATAAGTTATCAAAATACCAAATTTCAAGCCAATGGGGTAGTTTTTCACAGTTTTTATTGCACTGATGCAAAACGGTGACGATGATGATGATGAAATTAAAGCCTAAGTCGTAAGTTGGGGGATAACCTATCTACGTACGAAATTTTACGCACATTGGGTGTTTTATCGCATTGATGGAAAACGGCGATGATTATGATGATGACTTAATAATATGTTCGTAGCCTATCTCCTAAGTTGGGAGATAACCTATCTGTGAACCAAATTATCTCCCCCCACTCTCCCCTCTTCCCATGCTCCCCTCCTTCTACCCCCACTCTCCCCTCTTCCCCTGCTCCCCTCCATCTACCCCCACTCTCCCCTCTTTCTCCCCCCACTCTCCCCTCTTTACCCCCACTCTCCCCTCTTTCTCCCCCTACTCTCCCCTCTTTCTCCCCCCACTCTCCCCTCTTTCTCCCAGCTCTACCCTCTTTCTCCCCCTCCCATTCTCCCACTTTCTACGGCACTCTCCCCTCTTTCTCCCCCACTCTCCCCTCTTTCTCCCCGCTCTCCCCTCTCTATCTCCCCACTCTCCCCTCTTTCTCCCCACTCTCCCTCTTTCTCCTCCCACCCTCCCCTTTCTTTCCGCTCACCCCTCTCTTTCTCCCCACTCTCCCCTCTTTCTCCCCCCCACTCTCCCCTCTTTCTCACCCCACTCTCCTCTTTTCTCCCTCAACTCTCCCCCCTCTCCCCTCTATCTCCCCCACTCTCCCGTCTTTTTTCCCGCTCTCCCCGTCTTTCCCTCCACTCTACCATCTAATCCCCCTTTCCCCCCACTCTCCCCCTCCCCTCCCCCGCACTCTCCCCCTCCCCGCCCCCGCACTCTCCCCCTCTCCTCCCATCGCACTCTCCCCCTTTAAATAACGATCCGTTCAGCCGTTTATTGTGGTCCGTTGGGGGTGCATCTAAAGAATACCTCATAATTTCAACCCCCCTTGCTTTTCCCCCTTTAGGGAATATTTTGCAAAAAAGCTGAAACCCGTATTTATTTAGATCTTACCAAAAGCCTAAATAAGAATTTTCAGATCCCTAACTTGAAGAATTATGGATTCCCCATACAAACTTTCAACCCCTATTTCATCCCCTTCGAGATTATTTTTTGAGACAAAAGATAGCCTATGTCCGTCTCATAGGTCCAATCTACCCCTATACCAAATTTCATCGAAATCGGTTCAGCCGTTTGAGCGTGAAGAGGTAACAAACATACACACATACACACACACTCACAAACTTTCGGCTTTATAATATTAGTAAGATAAGATAACTTATCTGGAAACCATTACGGTGCTCTCTTTCGTTTCGGTTTTTACTGAAACTGAATAATATTATTTATAACATGTATTTTAACAACATTTTGTATATACGTCTATTTCATAACAACATCATTATCCTCTCGAAGTAACTAAACCGCAAAAACGCATCAGTTTGATATTCATATTGAAGCGAACCGATGAAATATTCAACAATCATTGAAAGCTCGAACAATCGAATATTATATTGAATTCGCTGTGATTCCGTGCAATAGAATGCAAGTGCCGAGGTTTAAGAGTTACATATTTATGACTATCGAATAGAGCTCTTTTTCAATAAATCATCAGACAACTCTAGTTTAGAAGGACCGCCTCGTTCAGTGAAGTAGTGTAGGTAACTTTTATTATTTATTGGTAGCCTCATTACACGTTAAATAACTTTTATTTTCGTCCCGTCTATGTGTGTCGCACACATCCACGTGTCATCTGTGCCTTCTTTTGTTTTAAGGGTAGACAACAGCAATGCTAGCGGCATTGCGGATTTCCATCGGCCACTTACCATCATGCGGGCCGCATGCTTGTTTTCAAACATAAAAATAAATATGTTCAAAAATTTTATCACAACAATGGTGTAAACTGGATGAAATTACTTCGAAAACGCCAGATTATCAATTTACGGAATGCGCTCATAGTTATTTTTTATTCACATTTTCGTATCTCATATCGAGACAGAGCGTGATTCTTTAACGTAAGGCATCATCTACATAAGCGAGTTTCTCGCACGGATTATATTCTAACTTCTTTAGAAAAGTTGACAGTATTTCGTACGAATTTATAAAGTGCCGAGTAAAAAGTATCCAATTCTCAATAGGTACATGATACACAACGTACCCGGTATCAATCAATATTGTTCACCTCAACTTACTCAAGTAACTAAATTACAAGAACATAATACCCATACATCCTTACTAACTAACTCAGTTTATATAGTAGAACGTTTGTGGGATAACAATCATCATAATCTTAAATTAAGTAAGAACTTCTTGACAATCATCGCTTATTCGGGAATTAAGACTGAGAAGAATTGCAAAATCAAAAATAAAAACACACTTACAATATATTTTTCACTTTAAATGGGTCCTCTAGCACTACCTATGTAATATAATATGTATTATGTAACATAACATAAATAAATGAAATAAAATAATCCCCGCATATTGGACTCATCCATTCGCGGATTCGCATGGTTATCCAAACAAAACCGAACGGAGTTTCCACCACGATTTTCATCTCTACATTATTAAAGCATTCCATTGTCCCGCACGCTCGTGGTAATTTAAATTTATGAATAGTAACGAGACACAAAGGTGTGATTTGTGTTTCCTTTCCGCATCTTGCTTCATCTGTCATTATTACTCGTATAACAACTAAAATCCGTGAACATAAAGGTACAGTCGGCCTCAAAAGCAGCAGAAAATTTCCCGTCCTATTTTATCACGCAAGATATGCTTGTAACGTTGGAAATTTAAGGTAGGTACAGATTCGGTCAGCTACTTTTGAATCTGACGGTACAATCTAATGTATTTAGCATTGAGAACACTGGCTAAGAATATTACGGTTTCACCCGAGTTAAATATTACCAATATTATAAATGCGAAAGTTGTGTATTTATGTGTTTGTTAGTTCTTCACGCTCAAACGACACGATCGATTCTGATAAAATTTGATATGGTGATAGCCAACATCTTGGATTAGCACATAGGCTACTTTTTATAAATATATATCTTATATTATCCAAACGCGGGTAAAACCGCGCGGCGCAGCTATTATTATAATATGCCACACCATACATTTTTCAGGATAAAAACAGGCTATACAAAACATTGAGCCCTATCTATCTTTATTGAGTTACAAAAGTATGTAAGCAAGTAAAATAAAAACTGAATTGTCAGTGATTATGTCAAATACCAGTAGATATTCAGTGCATTACTGATCAGTGTCCGTATATCTGTGTAGCAAACTCGCACCGGCGTAATTTGGTATCGATCCTTGCACTTTTTTATCCACCTATCTGACTTTACATCGAGCACCCAAGCAGCGAATGCCCCAGTTCGAATTTGTTGAGGACGGGCTATCTCTACATTTTACAAATCGAATGGCCGGTAAACTCGGTCACAGTAAGTATTTGTAATACTCGAAGAACGAGTACAGAATTTCTATCAGGGAATGATATCTGTTTATTTTCTATTTGCGCGACTGTTTCTTTTATACTTTTCAGAATGGAATAAGGCTTCGTTGGCCTGTGCAGTGAAATAAACAAGGGTAAAACGTAATAATACAGTCGATTGACTTCACATTCAGCATTTACCTACTAATACTTAACAAAAGAATTAAGCCACTGTCACATAGTGGCAATTTTATTGCTCGTCTATATTGAAACGTTATTGCGGCGTTTTATCATGGCAAGATTGCACGCGTCCTTAGACAATACTGTTTTTAAAACAGATGTCGCAAAAACGCTTACGATCTTGCGATCTAATCAATGGATACTAAATAACACATCAGTAGGGTTAGACTTAAAAAAAAAATTAGATTATTTAAGAACCCTTAAAACATAATTAAGAGATATTATGCCAAAGATGTAATTAATGTTTATGGGCCCTAAATAATTAATTAATTAACAAGCGCGTTAAGTAGCGGGTAAAAGCTAATTTAAATTACCATTAATGTAAAATAGATTAGATAGGTACTCACGTTAATGTCTGCGCCGGTGAAGTTATACAGCTCGAATGGAGGGTCCCTGCCTCGGACGAACTGCATGATACGCTGGGTGTTTTTGAAGAACACAACCTGAGGATAGAAAGGGAGATCAAAGGAACCCTTTTTTTTGTTAGACTAGTGGGCGAACGTCCATCTACCAAGCAGGAGGTGGCGAGTTCAAATCCCAGTACGGGCACGTGCCAATGAGTTTCTTGTTAAACATTATGTAGGTACGTAAATATCACTCGCTTTTCGGTGAAAGACCCAAAAGAACTGTGAGGAATCCCACACTTTCGTAGACTAGAAAAGTGGTGGATGCAATACTGAAACTTCATGTAGTAGTATTGGGAATTCAGGTGATAATTGTGTCTATACTGTATTCATTATTGCTATCAGAGATATTGATAAACGTACCATAATATTATATTAGAAAAGATATTCATAACAAAAAAATTACAAAGTCAATAAGTTAAGGACGGAGACGCTATCCAATTAGACGGAAAATGAACTGGGTAGAAGAAGTACTTATCGGAAAAAACTATCGGAGAGATAGCGCCGGTGAAAAATGAATATTGTAACGCTGGGTAGACAGAAAACAGACATTTTCAGGTGTAATTTTTCACTTACTTTATTCAGAGCATTCTCTATAAGAAAGTATTTTTACGCGGCTACGCGTTTTTTATACATCTAAAGACTATTGAAAAAATACCGCCTATTAATAATAGTTTTCTGAACTAACTCACTTTATTATTTGTAGCCTCTTTGTAAATAAATGATAATATTGTCCATTATATAACTGCGATACCATAACCATTGTAATTTACATGTTTTTATTCCATTTCTATAACGTGACGAGAATATTGGTTGCTTTGGTCTCATCTGGTCATAAAAATTGCTGGCGGTAGGTACCTACTTTCAGGTTTCCCATTACAACAATTTATGGTGTTGTCTTGGTATGACATTGCGTTTGTTTCTTGTAATCTACTATTAAATACGGATAGAATGATGTAAATTTAAATGATCCTGCATTATTTAAAATCAGATTTAAATATTTGCCGGATTACGTATGGATTAGCTACCAGCTCCAGCTTTTGAAGTTCATTTTGAATTCAACATTTAAATCAGAGTAACTTACGAATCCATCCACACACCGATGCGTCGTTTCCTTTATTTCCGGATCGTGATTTAGCATCGTTTTTTATTTTTTAATTAAGTAAGTACCTACCCATTAATTTTGAACCACCTCTATCACACGCTCACGAATTGTGATAAAGTATGAACAGATAACGTCTAAAAAGAATCCGTCAGAACGAATTATGGTTCGGTTCATAAAATATGGACGGTTTGCCTGCGAATCGTCAATGATGCAAGTGATGTGCGGATGAGCTTTTAGGATGCTGATTTTTTGCTCCGAAACCATCACTTGTGAGCGTTGCCGGCGCGGATAATATTAGGTTGTAATAATATAGTAGGCATATTATTACTATTATAATATTAATATAAAAAGCGGTGGTAGCCTAGTGGTCGAACGTCCGCCTGCCAAAGCGGAGGTGGCGAGTTCAAATCCCAGTGCAGGCACGTACCAATGTGTTTCTTGTTAAACATAATATGTACGTAATTATCACTCGCATTTCGGTGAAGTCAAACATCGTGAGGAAACCAACATACCCGATAATTATTTCGGAGGCATGTTATCTACCAATCCGGAGCGGGCCCCCGCGCCGTGGTGGATTATGGCCTAACACTCACGGAAGTGAGGGGAGGCCTTTGCCCAGCAGTGGGACAGTCACAGGCTGAATTATTTATATAGTATTTAATTAGACCTGATTTTACCTATAAAATATACGGTGTCTTTATATTTTCAACTGTAATTTCTTGAAAGCTAAGGGATGAGGCCGTTACTCGCAAATAATCGAAAAAGTTTCGATGTTGTTAGATCACGTTCAAGCATTACGTTAAAAATAAAAAAATATAAAAGCAACCCAGTTCGTCATTATTTTATTTCGTTTGCGAAGAAATCATATAAACGTTATTAACCGTTTTTGGAATTTACTAGTATCCTGAACCAATAATATGATGTTTTAAGTATTCCAATTCACATGAAAATTGATGTAAAATGAAATAAATCCTCGGCAAAACAAAACACTAATCCTCTTAATTCAACTTTATCATCGTAAATATAGCTGCGAATTATAGCTGCGAATTGCTAGCCCGATAATTAACGATTAACAATTATCACCACCACAGTCAAAGAGTTTATTCGAAGGGATAATTCAAGTTTACCTAGAGATAGTTCTGAATGCATGAAATTAGTTTTCTTGTTTAAGTTTGGAGATATATGGGCGAGAATGTCCTGTTTGATCGCGTAAGTACTTGCGTTTAATTTCCTTTAGCCAAAGTTACACAACGCAAGAGCTAGTTTCTGAGTATTCGACAGTGTCTAATTCAGGGGTGTAATAATTATAATACAGTAGTATCCCTTCCCTAGAGGTATTTAAATAGATGGCTCTAATCGGTTGTGAAACCCATTATTTACTAGATAAAACGGCCATACAACGTGGCAATACGACTAGCATTTTGGGAACTTT
The DNA here is from genome assembly GCA_905147375.1 of Hylaea fasciaria. NCBI lineage: Eukaryota > Metazoa > Arthropoda > Insecta > Lepidoptera > Geometridae > Hylaea > Hylaea fasciaria. Next base: position 9,641,464 of record LR990201.1, read on the forward strand.
GCCCATTGGTAGCGGCGTATTAGATTAGGTTTGCTTAGTTTTAATTTTTAGTTTTCTATTTGTATTTTTTATACAAAACCCAATGCTTTTGTTGAAATAAAATGTAGGTACTTTTCGCGAAAGTCTAAGACATTCGGTGTACAAAATATGAAGGTATATTTTATTTTAAAGTAACACATAAAACAAGCCACGTGAGAGAGACGGTTCGTTACCCTTAGTTATTAAATGCAACCGATGTCTGTACCTAAAGTTAGAGAGTAACTATTTAATAAAGTCTACAGTAAGTTAGCCGAGGTATGTGAACCCGAAATTATAACGTTTATTTAAGTTATATCTTATTATAAAACTTGTGTTTATTTGTGTGTTGAATTGTTGATGTGTTATATTGGTGGAATAATAACTTTAACGTCCATCTGTGAGCAAATGATACAAATATAAGAAAGGGAAATTTGGAAACTTTAAAACTACCAAGAAAGTTTCAGTGAAGCATATAATATTTAACTACTCGTAAATTGTGACGTTGACTGCGGCTAACTGGGACTTGACATTTAAAACCAAACATCCATATCATCCCTAGAACTAGGCTGAGCGTGTTTAGGTCCTTCCACCTCGTCACATAAATATATTAAAGTAGGTAGGTACTTATTAAAATCATGCTTACAGAAAATATAGTTCAAAACTTGCACGAAGCCAAAAATAAAAAGGTACCTAACTAATGGTCTTATCCCTAGCTAGTCTGTGGGTAGGAGCTCCACTGAATATTACATTAGAAATGGAGTAGGTACCTAAGTTGCTCGGCTAAAGGTAGAATTCTCCTTCAGATGTCTATTCTCATTGAAACTTTGAAAGGTGTTTGGTGCCAATGCTTCTGTCGCTACGCCTGTTATGAACTTTTTTTAATGGTAAACGAAGTCTATTCCCGTTTTAAAATAGTTTTATAATTATAGATATATGTACCAGTGGTCAATTTCGAAATGAACTCTCAGAACTATATAATAAAGGCATACCATTAAATGGTGATGTCGAAAAACTTGTTTAAAATCGCTCCTTTTGACCTGTACAATTGTCCAACAAGTAAATCCGAGTCGAAGTGAAACGCAATAAACCGTTGATAGTGTCTCAGATAGGCGCATTTTAATTAATTTATCGAGGCAGATAAAACTAGGGTGAAGGTGCTGGGGTGTTGCGTGACTGTGGCGATAGGATTGTAAATAGGTAGTCTGACAGCCGCCGAAAGAAGCATCACCCTGTAGATGTTTAGAAAGGCAAAATAGTGTATTTTGTCAAGCAAAGGTTTTTTTGAAAGTTTGTTAATGAATAAGGATATTTATTCAGAGAAGAAGCTCTATCAGTTTTGCTTGAATCCCGAGGCATTTAAGGATTTAAAAAGCTACAAAAAATATGCCAAAAACATGACTCTACTTCATAATTTAATTATTATAAAGACAATCTTATTAAATTCAGAGCAAACACACATTTTTCTTAGCACTAATATTTGTCTAGAGAGAGATAGAATTGCTCAGAAAATCAAACATTTAAATGAACACGCCCACACTGACTCAATACATTAATGGAACTGCCTCGTCGCGACTCCTACTCCACACACAACATTTTCTTAGCTATTTATTCAACTAATAAGCAGTAGCTCCACCTAACTGGCTGTTTACCTCAGGGACCCAATTCTGTTGTCTTGCCACAGCGTCTCGAACAGGCAAACAAGACAAAAATAAACCGCGGCATCACATCTGAGATTCCGGCGCGTGCCGATCGATTCGGCCCGATTTGCCCTTTTTCGGGCCCGATTCGCCCTTTTTCCGGGACATTGTTAGCGCCACCGCTGGAATAGGCGCTAAGCCTCAACAGGTCTTATTAGCTTACACCACCTGCGTCTCTTCTAATCGAATAAATGAAGGTGCTTTACCCAGCGATGAAGCTGTAACAAGCATTGTGCGTAAATTGGGTTCATTGAACAAAATTAAGTCTCGTAATAAAATATTTGGTAGGTATTTAATGTTAATTGAAACTGTCGAGATAAGTAATGTACATGATGATGGAATGAAATGGCGTCTTTCTTTCTGTATTTTCGGCAGAGAATCGAAATGATTTCTGTTGGACATATAAACTTTTTTTGTTTTTAGAGAATCTGTTATTTATTATTATTAATATATGTATATATATATTATTATTAAAAAATTAGAGAAATTGTAAGAGAAGGAACACTTCTCATCAGGTATCTGTGTACAACGGAGATGTTAGCAGATATGCTTACAAAACCTTTGAGTAAGGAAAGATTTTGTAAACTTGTTATGTAAGTTTGTAAAACCTACAAGTTTTAAGGGGTGTGTTGGACATATAAACTTGTTTGTGTTTAAAAAACTAGTATGTCAATGTTTCATGTCACACAGAGAAAATAAAATGGAGAACGTAAATTAAAGTATAATGTTTCTCTATAAAAGTATTTTTCTTAACAATTTCATGTGTGCTAATCCTCCTAATGACAATAGACTTGTGTTTCTTCGTGCATTCGTCTCTTATATTGGAGGAGTGTTCCAGTATGAGTGCCTGATACAAGCTCAAAAAAGTGTTTCTTTAAATTTTCTCCCAACCCCCCAAGATTTTTGGTATAGTAAGTATAAATCACTTCGTTCGTGGTGGATTATAGCCTAATCCGCCTCACGAATGCGGGCTGTGTCCCGTGCTCTCCAGTGAGCGGACATGGGCTATTATGATGGCCTACTACTTTACCTAATCGTGACGTCGATTGCGGCCTGATAAGACTAATGTCTTACTGACCGGTAATAGACATTTTAAGAAAAAAAATACGTTTACTTAGTCTGGATACTGGCTGAATGCACAAATGGTGTGAGGACAAAATAAGAAAAAACATACCTTATATAAAGAGTCAGGGTCCACGTTGTGGTCGCACCGGAGCACTGCGCTGTGGTGGTGGACTACGAACCTCGGCGCTCGGAGCTCCACCCACACATCTGACATGCCGCCAACTGCGAAATAACAGTTCCAAGTCAGTACAGATTTTCTCAACCCCTAGTTAACTTTGACGAAGCGATAAGTCTATAATCGCTGTCTTTGTCATTTGTTTCGAGTGTGACAGTGACATTAGGTACAGGGAGAGCATGGTAGTCACAGATATGTAGGTATGCAATGCATTTCAGTTTTACAAGATAACGGCGTTAGTTCCGATTTTGGCTACGCGCAAAATATCCATGTCGCACTATAGATACGGCGCTAAACTTATCAGGTCATCATTGTCATCATTATCATCATTATCATTCATAACCAGCCTGAAGACTGTTGAACATAGGCCTCCCCCTTAGACCACCACACCGAACGACAATTTACCACTTGCATACAAGTTTTACGGTTGCCTTCGACTGTTTTGATGTCGTCAGCAATTTATCAATTAGTCAAAGTAAACTATGGATTGAGAAACCGGGCATTAGCTAACTAAATGTGAAACCGTAAATTAATCTGTAGTTTTAAATCATGTTAAAAGAAATAGACAGACTGATAAGCACCAAACAATAGATATGTATAATTTTTCATTAACTTCACTTTCTAAAATACTTACCTACTTATTCAATGTTCCTAGAACGAGAACTTATAAATATTGTATACTAGTCTTAAAATATCACAATGTCAAGATTTAATTAGGTAGGCTGAAATTTATGGTAGAATTTATCACAGAGATAGCCTCTCACGAATTTCATAATAGCTAGACCAACTGACACCGAAATTAAGCCGAGACGCCTGAACTAACTGCATAATAATTGATACGATAGAGTTAGCAGTGAGAACCTTCAGGGAATCAAATTGTGGCCAAACTAGATCCCAGCTGTGTTGTTAGCATATGCAGCGATTAAGGCTGGCTGCACACCGACTACCTGAGCAGCCGGCGCGTGTGCAGTTGGTAACGACTGCATGAGAAATCGGCAATGCAACAGTAGTTGTAAATAAAAGAAAAAACAAAAAGATTTAAAGCCAGAACATCGACAGGTCGAGAGTTCGACGCGAACGTCTCAGGTGGTATGTGTATTGTATACTGCGTATTGAAGACTAGATTCGCTACGCAGTCGCTGCTGAAGTGGTAGGTTTAGACTCCAAGCAGTTCGTGTTTCAAGCAGTATGTGTATACATGCCCTAAGGGCATAATCATACAAGCAATACGCGCGGTCACGGTTTACACATGGTGGTGTAGGCTTTGTTGTTAATAGGTTTAGTTTCGAAACGTTTACACTTTGATTGTGTGTGTGAGGAACACATTATAGAACTAGTTCTGTGGCACGCGCGTTGAAAATTTTAAAAGGACCCCCTTCTACATGTTAATTCGGGCGTAAATTATCTATAATTAAAATCCATTACGCTGTTATGTAGCTGAGTAGTTACAAATACAATTTCTTATGCATTTACAGTTTTTTCACCTTTAGTAAAACCTAAAGATGCAAACGATTCTTGTAAGGATATAACGGGCCGTCCATTAATCACGTGAGGTTTAAAAGAGGGGGGAGAGGATTTAGCAAAAATAACGAAATATCACAAGGGGGGGGGGGGGGTGAGTTGTAGTAAGATATCACGTGTATTTATTTTGCCAGTCGAAAACAACCTGCAACCTTTCTGTGTAGACATTTTTGTCATGATTCTTAATTTCAAAATAAAATGTTAATACTTTATAACTGTATTTCAAGATAATATTCTAAACATCTTACGATTCTTGGTAGGTAATAAAAATACACATGATTATGGGGCTAGTCTAAATCATCACCACGTATCACTAAGGGGGGGGGGGGGGGGCTAAAACATGCTGAAAAACCATCACGTGATTAATGGACGGGCTTCTAAGTAGCCCGATAAAATCCTTGCCCATAGGAATATAATGTGTACGATAAAGCTACGATATAATTTTGTTGTAATTTGGAAAAGAAAATATTGCATATCTGCATATACGTTATTGTTATCTATTTAACTAATTACCTACCTTGAACTCTACAAAGGCTTTATATTATTTAGATAAATTGTCTAAGGAAACGTGTTAAGTAAATATACCCAGATAATAAAAAGGGAGGAAGTGTTTCATAAAAAAATGGCTACTTAAAACCGCCATGTACACTTTGTTCTCGCTGGAAATAGGATACAATAAACTTAAGTGGCATGACTTTTCAACGCAAAATAAGTCAAAAGCTAAGAGAAATGCTCAGTTTACTTTGCAGCGCTTTTAAAAATCCACGCGTTGAAGCTTCTCCGAAGTTGGAATGGCTTGATAGTTTCTTTTTTATGTTTTGGCTCCAAACTTTTCATGCATTTAGCCAGTGTAAAATCATCATATGTAGTAAAATATCAGAAGCGAAAACCCAAAAATCGCACACACACATAAACACACAAACACACCCTCCCACGCTCATAATAATAATTCACTCAACAACATCATAATTATACCTACACACCAATAATTCGTTCGCTGCTACTATTAACGTTAGTTTATTATACCTGCAGGCAGCTTCCATAGATGAAAACTATTATCCAACGTGTTATACCAAGACTATAGACTACCAAATAAAAGGACATAACGTATCTATCAAATTACATAAAAATCCATTCAACTGATTTAACTCGAGTAGCAACAATTATATTATTTTGCATTTATATAATTGAAGCTTCAGACTCCATAAATAATAAAATATAACACTTTGCCTTCGTGAATTAATAAGTACCTACCTTTAAGTTCATACTGAAAATAAATGATTAGCGTAGGTACATTAATATGAATACTTTATATTAATAATATTGTTTGCTAAAATTTGTAAGTATTGATAGTTGAGAGGAGAACATTACAGTGCCCTAAAAATAATGGGTCAGGGCATTTCGGTCACACATTCACATTCATACATTGAGTCCAATTTGGTCACAAGTTAACTGTACCACGTACACAAGTTCTAACTATTGAAACTAAATTCACAATTCAATGCCTAAAAGCTTTCGGATAAAATACGTAATTGTATTTGGTTGCTGATTGATTAGAATAAATGTAGGGCAACGATTTTCGTGTCAAGGCTCCGCTACTTGGCACGAATGTCTTTGTTATTTCCATATTTTCCCTTCTCTTAATTAACTTAACACAACAAGTTCGACTATGAACTATTTGGGACATAATTGATGAAACAAAATCCAGGTCAGAGGTGTTGATTTAAGGTGGTCGTTCGTGTCATCGCCAGACTTTATTAAGATTAGATGTACACGCCGTCCATGGTTTACTAATGAATGGTAGTTTATAGCTATCACACGACGACATCTGTAACCATGCTCTGTGCATAAGCAAACCATAACGGTATACCGATGCCTATGAAAATGCGCCAATAATGGTGCACTCCCGTGCGAGCCAACCCTAACTTAGATCAGACTTGGAGAGTTAACAGATCTATTAATAGCTATGAAAGCCTACTAGCAAAAAAAGAGACATTTGTTCCACACTTCACATATTCCTTTCCTATTCAATCATACACACGATAGATTTGTATGAAAGGCGTATTTTCCCCATCGCGTCATCTGAATCGGTGCGATTAGAGCGGTACGAATTTAGGGGCGGATTAAATTCGCACCGTGAGACTGGAGGGAACTCATGAGGGCGATATATGGCATCGTTTAGCTCTGTAGGCCTTGGCGGGAGCTGGCGTGATGATCATAAACTAGAGGTAAGCACCCACCTCATTGCTGCGCGTGTGACTTATTAAAAGGTAAATGATGGAAGCGGGGAGGCGATGGTTGCGTAACAGTCTCGCGGGACGAATATGAATTCGAGACGGCAATCGCGCCAGGCTGGTGTCTCGTGAATATCTTTACTGTAAATTAATTCGTTAAACAAAAAACTGACTCTAAATATAACAAACATAACTAAATAAAACTCTATATTATGTAATAAAGTTACTGTTTTCTTACTTTAAAAGGTAGACAGGTTTGTCTACTTTTTCAATGATGAATCATCGAACGCCGTAAGATAATAACACCTGGTTTACTAGTATGTTACGAAGTAGTTAATACTTAAATAAAAAATCAAAAAAAATAAATTAGCTTGAAACTTTGATTACAAGCGCAAAGTTATTACCTACTTTCATAACGATTAACTTTAGAACTAATCCGAATATTTACCATGTTTTCCACAACGTTATATACTTACCGTGAACTTTTTTATAGTGTCAGGGATATTCTTGGCTTAAAAAATACAAGTAAATTCATTTAGAAGAGATATCTTTAACCAAACGTCCTTAGTTTAGATCTAAATTGGCATTGTTCAATCTTTAGAGCATGACAAGTTCAGGCTCTAGCGTTGTAGATTTCCCCCGGGACCGCCGACGTCGCGATCTACATATGCCTGGGATCCAATACAGAACCGCAAAGCAACTTTGTATAATAATAATTGTAACAACAATAAATTGTCAATTTCATAATAAAATACTGTTAAAAAATTGGTAAGTTGTTGTTTGCCGAATGAGGTGGTTAATGACGGTGTCTATGGGGTCCTGGGTTAGTAATGCCGCCCAATAGCCCACTAGCCATCAATAAAAATGATATCAACTGGGACCGCCTTTGAAGAACGGAGCTATGGAATACATCACATTATGCATGAAATGAAGTGTCTTCGGTTCCATGTGACAGAGGTATAGAGCCCAATATCGCTCGGCCGCAAAACGCACAGATCGAATGTGGCATTACTGAGAAAGTTTACGAAACAAAGTCAATATGTAATCGCGCAATGTAATGTCTATTAAAATAGAAATCATCAACGAATACCACGTGTATGTAAACAATGAATAACATTGTTCGGGAATAAAAGCTGCCCCACTCTATGCTAACAAGCTAGGCTTCGCGTAACTGTAGGAGTAATACAGTGACTAAGATATGGTGTTTTATAATTTATTAAAAGTACGTAATTATTGGTCATTATAAAAACATGTCTATGGTGCATATAGGTGAGTTAATAAAACTGGCACAGCCCCAATTAAAAACGGTTCCCAATTTGAATGCACAATTGCACATTCAATCTAAGAAGGTATAATATAGGTAATTATGTTGAGCTGCGTGATTTTGCTGTGGGTACAAAAGTCGGTGTTGTTCGTTGCTGACGGTACAACACATTCAGTGAATTCACATTTTTCGAAAATAAGTTTAATGTGCTAAGATTAATAGGTTAATAGGAACAGAAATAATGTCTCTGTCGCGTCTCATAAGCTGTCTCATAAGCGTAAGCCTTGTTGTTCATGCCGACCTTCAGGAACCGGCCTATGTATGAAACCGTAGCGAGCTTAGATACTGCTTGGATTATTTTCCTGCGGTTAAGGGTTAAGCACAAAGTTGGATTTCATAAATGGCGACCAAATGCGCACTCGCCGTCGCGACGCTATTATTCAGGAAGGGACGAAACACTCAAGTGGGTTTATGAGAGTTAAATTAGTGCCCCTTTTACGGGATAACTATTGTTTTATGCGCCATTTTTGGTTACACATTTCATGTTTAGTATCGAAACTTTGTTGTCGCTTTGTTTCGAAAGTGGATCAAGATAATTTAAGGCTAATATTTTTTCCAAGTGACCACATAGGTAAATAGCGTTCACCTGGTGGTGTATATACACCATAATTATATATTGCATTTAAATAGTCATAATTAGTCATACATCAAACTTCGCCGCAAAATTATACGTTAAGTTATATAGGTTATTTGTGGTCGAGCTGCCGCTTAAGGGTTAATACTATAACCCTTGAAGGCCCTCTAACTTGCTTTACTAGCTATATTCTTGAGCAACTAAACACAACTTAGTGAGGATTATGTTTTACTACGATTCTCACTTAGATTTTATGAAGGTAGAATATTAAGTCTTGGTCAACGCTTAACTCCTGTACTTAATTAAGTTTAGAGCGCTTAAGCTTAAGGACATTAAATGATGTAATCGAGTAGTTGTAAAGAGATTAATAATCATTTATAATATTAGCTGCGCCCCGCAGCTTCGGTTATGGATGAAAAATACCTTATTTCGAACGAAGCTCGTCGAGCATTTTCTTACAAAGTAGGATTACTTTCATTTTGAAAAGTTACAGAGTATTGACAAAGGTGCTATTTACATCACCGCCAAGGTAAAAGCAGTCATTGAAAGGTCAAGAGCAAAGCTTTCAAACTACGAGTACTAGGCCCAAAAAAACATCGGAGAAGAGCGCAAGTCCTTACAAAATGTTGATTTAGTCAAGAGTTGCTTGCTTAAACTCAAGTGGACCCGTAAACCGATTGAATGTAAATTTGGTGCTGTGTCTTACCCTTTAAACTTGGGGCATACAGATACGACTAATATGACTGCAAGACAAACACAACTGCACCATTGATTGTATTCTGTCTGAAGATTTTTTTTAATTTCTGACATAATATATTGAGCCTGTAAGTACTTCCGGATTTTCAATCGAATGGTCACATATCAATTTTAATTCTATTGTACAGGTGTTTTTAAAATTTCTACGCTTCGTTCCATAGCATACTGCCAAATTAGCAAAACTGTTTCAAAAACTTGTACACATCGTTCCATAGTACATTGCCAAATTAGCAAACCTTGCCCATCAGCGTCTATTAAACGTAACGGAACTAATTGGAAACGGCGTCACCTGACTCGCGATAGCCACTTCCGCTCTGTAGTCACCATATTTGTTTAGGTGTGTTCAGCGCTTTAAGTTTCACCGAGACGGAATTTCCGTTTCGTCTTACGGAAGCGGAAATTGCTTTCTCGGACAATTCTATTTCAGATGCTTTTATTTATTCTTGACGATACTGGTCCAGCTTTCGTTTTATCATTTCAGTTCCCCGGGGAAATGCGCTTGATTTTATTACCAATAGTGGAGGAAATATTACGCATTTATATTGTTGCTTGCCTAGAATTTTTTATACAGTACAGGGGCAGTAAGTAAAGTGCATGGGTAACAAAGTTGCTGTAATACAAAATCTGATATTTGAAAGTCAAACGATTCTCAAACAGATATATTTTAGAGATAGACTGGTTTTTAGAAACACTCCAACAACCTACGGTTCAAGACTTTAAAGGGCATACTTCTAAGGTCCACTGGAACCTTATTGTGTTGTATGACGTATAATACGTCTTTATATAGGCCATACATTATAGTAAAAAAGGCCAAATTCAAACTAAAACAGGCCAAACTCAATGAATCCGGCAGCATTTGTAAGATTGCAGCCGTGAAAAAAACATAGCAGTGCCCATACTGCATTCACGCGCTATGATTGTGGTGAGATAAGCGGGATTTTCTTAAAGAACTTTATGGTTATTGCGGTCCCCGGCGTAGTGCTGCAGTTTAAGTAGCATATTAAAATGTGCTTCGTATGGAAAATAATGTGAGTGTTTGTGGCCTGGAGCGGCGAAGTATCAATTATGAATAAACTAGTATCCTTTGAAAGACTAATACCTAGTCCGTACGAGAATAATCTGTGTTACTCCAATAATTTAATGACAAATAAAATGACAGTTTGTTATGTTAGAAAATAAGAAATTGAACCATCTATTTCCACTATCTATCCTGGGGTTTTATGATAACTCACCGTTTTAAATTAAACCTGAGCTCTATCTATAGAAACTAGAAACGAACTCAACGTTCCATGAGTACAAAACCCACCATACAACAATCAAACACATTCACCTTTCGATACATTAACTACCATTAGCCGACTGTAATCGATAGACCCATCAGCAAACACATGTACCATCCATTAAATTATACTAGCATCAATGGACGGCTACCCTTGCTTGCTTCAGGGTGCACACACGATATAAATTTCAATTTGCGAATCGCGCCCTCGGGTGATGTTAATTTAACCGTGTAAACCTCGCATTTCTAATTACTGAGCAAATTGCTTTCGGTTACTTCATGACGCAAATTTAAATTTGATACTGAGTGATATAATAGAGACAAATTAAATTAAATGTGTTAAGAGTACTTGTCTCGAGTCTCGCTTCAAAGGTGTGAAGAACTGATGTTTTCTGTACGTGAAATAAAGTAGCAAAACGATGAATTTTAAATATATTATGTAAATGTTTAAGGAATATGTAAATGTAATTATGATGCTGTCTTCTCTAACAGGCGTATTCCGAGGCACTAGTAGAGTCAACGGAGTTTCTTTTTCCTGTCCGAGATTCAATCTTAGAACAGTGCTTGAAAGGGAAACATCCTTTTTCTAACTTAAACCATAATAATCAATTAATTATATTTTGTTTCGTTTTATGGTTCTATTTGCTAATGAGACTATTAGTAGATTTGTATAAGTGCAATTTTATTGCCTACTAGCTGACCCGAGAGACATTGTCCTGTAATTGTCATTTTTCCTGTGCAAAAAGTTACATTACAAAAGTTAATGTGGTTGTGAAGTTTCTTCTAATTTTCTAATTTTACGCGCACATTTTTCTTTCTTTCTAACCTTCTCCTGCTAATAACAAACAATATAAAAGAATTAACAAAATTGGTCCAGCCGTTCACGCGTGATGCCGTGGCCAAGGGAAATAGGGATACATTTTTATATATTGAGATAGATTCACAATAAATTATTTGACTTTGACTTTGGCCAAGCCATAATGTATCTTAGTAACAACATCGATGCCAGACAGGGTCAATTTAAATATGTATAATTATGTTTATTCTGTAAAGTTAGTTTTGGATCAATAAAATACTTTCTAAACTGGGGTTTGGATCAACATTATATAATAGAAATCAATGAAATTAGTGCTACTGTACGTACTACAATATTCTTATTATGAAAGTTTTCAATACTACAGTTTATTACCTCTAATTACCAGCCCTAACTCCCACTAACTTTTCATGCTTCGAAAGAATTAAGGTCTCAATATTTTAATCGGGCCGAATTGTGAGTGATTTATTTATACACAAATTGCGACCAAAATAGTACACGAAGCGAAAGAAATACCGTGCCCACGTAACTAAAAGGGAATAATTAAATTCAATGGCCTCGTTATAGGTCGATTGTAATCGAATTACAAGCGAACAATGTTTGAATATCGTTAGGCGGACTAAATTGGATCGGTAAGCAAACCAGATTGCGACGACACAATGAAATCATAAACAGAGTTGTCCAGTAGCACGAGCTTTTGGCCACAGTCCCAATCCCATCGTAATTCTAGATGCTGTTTTTTTGGCTCTATAGATAAATATAAAATATATAAATACCCATTTCGCAAAATGCCCCACACCAAAAAAAAGGAAACATTCGCGAAATGCCTTATTCTTGAAAAACCCTTTCCGCCCAATAACCTATTTTGGCAACGGCTTATTCGTATAACGACCTACTAAGACGAGTAGAAAGACTCATTCTTGAAATGACTCATTCTTAAAATGGCTCATTCTTGAAGTGACTCATTCTTCAAATGACTCATTTCATGTGATATCGCGGGTATAAGCTGTTGGGTCGCCTGAATAACCTTTCATCGCTGCCTATGAACAGTGGGCATCTGCAATACATGGGGCTCTGTAGATGCCTACTTTCAAACTCTTATAACTTTTATTTTAATTGAATTTGTGCGCGAGTTAGACCCGGTTTTAGCTAGTTAATATTATTTTAATTCTTAATGATAGTGGTTGGTGGTAAACGCACAAATGCCAATCTAGCCATTTGATCTCTACGTGAGTAGTTATCCAAATACGCATCACCCGGAGTCATTACGCTTATCATTTTTATTTTAATCCGCGATGCCTACGACTGCATTCCTCATTGCTAAATGAAAACTTCTAAATTTGTTTGCCTCTATAAGTTTAATTTTGATGGCAGACGCGTTTAAGACTTTTTATGTATGATTTTTAGATAGGTAGTGTAATTGATTCGAGGTATACTTATTAGTATCACGGGTTTTGGAATGGAGACTCTTATGAGTAGACTATTAGGTGAGGTGTCTCGTTACTCTGTCAATAAAATAATATTGTATTATAATAGGTAAAATAAAATAATAATAATAATATAATAATTAAGCCTGTAACTGTCCCACTGCTGGGCAAAGGCCTCCCCTCACTATCGTGAGGAGGGCTAGGCCATAATCCACCACGGGGGCCTAGTCCGGATTGGTGGATAACATGCCTCCGAAATAATTCTCGGGCATGTTGGTTTCCTCACGATGTTTTCCTTCACCGAAAAGCGAGTGATAATTACGTACATATGTTACACAAGATACACAAATTGGTACGTGCCCGCACTGGGATTTGAACTCGCCACCTCCGTTTTCGAAGGCGGACGTTCGCCCACTAGGCTACCATCGCTTTTAAATAAATCTTTAAAATAAAATAGAAAATGTTATTTGTATTCTGTAGTAAAATAAGAAAACTAATATTGTATTGTTGTGTAACACTTACCTAGGGTCGAAAACCGTTCTAATTAGCACATAAAACACTTTAGACCGCAATAAAACGCGAGCACATTTTAGAAACAATTTCTACTCGCCTTTTATTTAGTTTGAGGTGCTTTTACGCGCATTTTATTGTGCTGTTACGACCTTCTGAATTAAGTTTGAGTGTACATAAGCACTGGCGTCAGAAGTATTTTTCTTAGTGAAAAAAGTGACTCATTTATAAATACTTGATTGTACCACCTACTGTATTGTACTTGTAAAGCACAAATTTTATATACATACTCACGTCGTCTTTCGCCAAAGATAAACAGCCTAGGCAAAGCTCTTGCCAAGAGTGCAAAATCATGTCCTAATAATCCACCGACTATTTACAACGTCTATTATATTCACCATAAATCTGCTTGCAAATAGCAGATTAGCATAGCATGTTACCTAAGAAGAACTAATGAATGAAAATCTGGTATAAAGTGCTAGCGAGAAGCACAAATTACTCGCACTTGGGAAGGTGGAACGTGATTAATATAATAAATCTCGCTAGAAACCTACGGCTAGCGCACCTGAATCTCCGTTTTTTGCTATTTAGAGGTTACTATGTAATAGCAGTGGGAATCCTGTTAGCCGACACTATGAGGTATAAATACGAGCACGTTACGAGTTACTTGTAGGGTTACTGACTTTACTAGCTAGGGTTACTGAGGTTACTAGCTCGGGTTACTAGCTAGGGTTACTGAGGTGACTAGCTCGGGTTACTGAGGTTACTAGCTAGGGTTACTGAGGATACTAGATGGGGTTACTGTGTTTACTAGCCAAGTTTATTCGTTGATAGTAGGGTTACGTACCTAGCTATAAGCTTAGGTACTTGTTGCTAGGAGGACGTCTGAAGTTATTAGCTAGGGTTGTTTAGTATAATTTTATCTATATATTATTTTCTTAAGCTTTTAGAATACAGATTTTCTCAAGTAAAGATTCTGTCAACCGTAAATGTATAAATAATTAAGTCGATTCCACTTATACCTGATTAATTTCTTGTACCTACCTATCTGTTGTTGTCATTCTATGAAAGTTAATAAACTTGCCCCAGTCTTAAGACAGTAGAAAATAATTAAGGTTTTAACTCAGTTTCCAAGTAGCTATTTAAATTGTAAGCGATTCTGAGTAAGTTTACTTGAAGATAATAATACATATAATGATTGTGTAAATAAATGATGATGATGGTGCAGCCAGTGTTCGTGGCACTATGCGTCTGATAACGGTACATGTGTGGCAGTTGATATTTCAATGGACCAGCGACACGAAAAAATACCCCATGCTTCATTGAGAACCACTATTTGTTAGATATTTAAAGATTAGGTTCAGTAAGTTTCGGTTTATTTAATCAAATTATAATTAATTTTCTTGAGGCTAAAATAGATATTTATTTGGTAATTAAGTTATTCAATGGTTCTTCTACAGCCAAACAAATAAAAACAGTTCTATGAATAAATGAATAAGAGGCTCTTCTACGAATAGACGAATAAATAGTCCATCAAGCTGATTAAGTTAGTGATAAACGAATTATTACTGAAAATACAGTACTCGTAGGTAACTAAATATCAACATTTTTAGAATTTATATAAGTTTTTTCACAAATAACATCAACTAGTGAGTTCTAAATATCCTATTAATATTATAAATGCGAAAGTTTGTAAGTATGGATGGATGTTTGTTACTCTTTCACGTAAAAACTACTAGATGGATTTTAATGAAACTTTACAATAATATAGCTTATACATCAGAATAACACATAGGCTACAATTCATAAAGATATATAGTATATTATCCAAACGCGGGTGAAACCGCGGGGCGCAGCTAGTTCGTATATAATTTGTAGAAATACCGTAGAACTAGTAGCACTGTGGACATGTACTCGTACATTGTACACATAATAGTTAGTTATTTAAACAGAAGAAAACTTATACTTGCTATGACGTCACTCTTCATTATTTTGATGTCAACCTCCTATTCTTCAGTGTCTATCTTGTCCATCCATAGGCTGTATGATAGAACAAGTTAAAAGATTATTCTGCCATGATGTCTCTTCTGTTTTTAGTTTTACGCATCTTTGTGTCACTAAAAAGTTATCTTTCTTTAGTTATCTTGTCAATGTTATCATGCTACGAATGCTACGAAATATTCAAAATTACATCACAACCTCTACGACCGGGGACTACAAGTACTACGAGTGCTACGACATGTCATCGGCAGACGTAGCACGTAGCGCTCTTATCTGTTGTCAGTGGTAGAAGCGAGCGTGCTACTGGTAGAATACCAATAGAGCTAACTAGTCCATTTCAAGTACTTTGAGCACCTTAAAAATGATCATATCCTACTTATTCTTCTTCTTACTTATAGTTATTCTAAATTTGAATGTTTTGTGGTGTGTCCTCTCTTCACGCCTTTACGAATTAACGTATTATGATGAAATTAGTATACAGACACAGTCCTGAGATACAAAATACCAAATTTCGTCCCATAAAAAATATTTGATAATAAATTATACCTATTTATAAATTGCAAATTATATATTACAAAGTAATTCGTTCTATCGTTCTTTCGTTCATTCGTTCTTTCGTTTTTTCTTTCTTTCGTTCTTTCGTTCATTTGTTCATTCGTTCTTTTGTTCTTTTGTTCTGTCGTTCTTTAGTTTTTTAGTTCTTAGTTATTTAGGTCTTTAGTTCTTTATATTGCTCCATTTCATCACGAAAAGTGCCATTTCTAATAGTAGCCACCATTTCTATGCTTAAACTGTAATGAAATGATAGAATAAGAATGATAATATTTACCACAAAATTAATTCAATTAAGTTCCCAGTAATGGATGTTTACAATTCAAGTGCTAAACTAATGAAGCTTGCTTTGGTAAGCAGGACCTTAATTGAGTTTATTTAACATCGACGGACTTAATTGTTATTTAGTTAATTAATAATTACGAGTAAAGGGTATCTAGCGTTCAGATTACGGACTTTCAAAGAAATTACAGATTGTTATTTGATATCTTGTAATTAGTAGGCTCGGGTGAAATATGAATTCACTAAATATTTAGAGGCTGTAATTAGTTTGAAAAGGGGTGAATAGAACCGACGGGAGAAGTTACGCAACCAGTTTTTTGGCACGATGCTGGATGTTATACTATTTATTCTACTAGTCAAAGCAAATTGTTGATGGTTTAATTAAACGCTTTTAAGTCAAGGTCAAAAACGTTTAGTATCAGACTTGACAAAAGCGTTAACCCGAAAGGGACACACCTTGGCTACAACTTATAAATCGGATAAATTTAATACACGTTATTTAGGTGTACCTCCAATAATTCGTGCGACATTTTAAAATGACAAGATCGGTGGTTACTGCTATAAATTGGATAAATATAATACACGTTATTTAGGTGGTGCTCCAATCATTCGTGCCATGGTTTCTTCTGCAGCACAGTAATAAATTAGCGCATACGCTGACAAAGACAAAACATCATCGTACTATCCTACTTACTCCTTTGTCTATTTGTACACACTTGTCTCTTTTCTTCCCCGGATCTTGAGTTAAATGTCATATCTATTGGATGAATAACCTGAGATCCACAAGAAGGCACTCACGTCAAGTGATGTTGAAATAAATTATGAAACAATAAAATGTACCTACCATAAAACACCGTTTGGTAGTCAGGAAACCCCTTTTATTCAAATTGCGTAATTTCAGCTTCAGCATATAACCTACATTCATTAAATAAAATCCCAGGGATCATGCTGGCGATGAGATTTTTTCACTTCTGTGGGGTCAGGTCATTACATATTCCTGGAGCAATGTTCGGCCTAAAGTTGCGTGTTACGGGCTATATTTACTCTTGGTTCGTAAAGCTGTGATTTTTAATAATTCTCTAAAGCCGGATTTGTTAAGGCGGGACTCAAATTACTTTAATTAAGAGATAATTAATTTGTACTGTGAAACTTTTGTCGAGAAACCGTTATTAGGTTTGGCTTTCATTCTCGCATAGGCCGATATTTTTTCCCCACCACTTCCACGGCTGTTATTTGTTCTTAAATAAGTATATTCTAAAAACATCAAAGTTCACACGAATGAAGGTACTTAAGATTTTTTATACTTATGTTTCATAATAATATGTCCTGCTCGAAAATTGTGTGCATGTAATTATAAGAAGACTGCGATATGATAAGAAAATACCTCTCTATTTTGACAAGTACAGACGTTTCTGTACTTGTCAAAATAGTCATTCTAAATTAACAGCAAAAATCAAATAGTCCTAGAGGATAAGTGAGCGATGAAGAATTAAGCGACTGATTGCTAATCAATAGCCCTCATTGTAAAAGCTTACTCTCTGCCGACATCAAGGTTGATTACTCGTAACGAGCACATTGTCAAAGTCATAGTCAAATCATATATTGTAAATAGGGAATAAAATCGCACTTTTACTAGTCAAGTGTATCAGCGAGATAGTCTCTCGGCCGAGTGCTCGTTACGTATAAACACTTTAGCGAGTACCCGTAAACCCCCTTCTCGAGTTCTCACCAGTCGTACTCTCTCGGCCGAGTGTGCTTTAACTGGCTCGCCGCTGGTACCACGTTACATGTAATCAGCCTTACACCATGTGGCATCAAAGCAAGTATAATATACGTATATAGGCATGAACAAAGTTTTTACAACCAAATGGCAAAATGAAATGTTAGTTATTATGTGATTTATGCCATATTCGTCCCGGTTTCTCGAAATACAACATCAAAAAGTTTTTATTCGTCCCACGCGATAGCATTTGTCCATATTTGACCCGCATGCCAAAATTATTGTAAGTACAGGTGCCGCCTCGCTATCACCTGTCACACTGCCTTTACATTGTTTACTTCCGAAAACACCGGATGAAATAACATCATTTTCAATTATGTCTCCCAAAAAAGTAATGCTCCTTACCATAACTCATAATCACATCAACAGCCTCAACGTAAAAGCAACGTGAAATCCATCATCCCGTGGAACACAAAATCGATTTCAATTAACGCGGCGGCTCGCTACACTCGATACTAGTTTGTTTTCAAAACAGACCCGTCTCCGATGTTCAAGGTTCCGCAAACGCAGATGGAACGGTTGTAGGTAGCTAATTTTATGGACTATTTATGTACGACGATTGGTGGCAGTTGATGAACCGTACGGAGTGTGGACATTCCAGGTGTTTATGGAAGGAAAACACGCTTTCGATTGTAATATCACCTGACAGTAAGTGATAAACGACACGGCCGATGGTGGAGCATGCTCGCCTAGAAGACATCAACAGTATCAAGAAATAGACCTTTGCTGTAATGTATAAATCGGATAAATTTAATACACGTTATTCAGGTGTAGCTCCAATCAATCGTGCGACATTCTAAAATGTCAAGATTGGTTTGCTTCTGCAGCACAGCAATAAATTAGTGCATATACCGACAAAGACAAAACATCATCGTGCTATCCTACTTACTTCTTTATCTATTTGTATTATATCTCTTTTCTTCCCCGGATCTTGAGTTAAATGTCATATCTCTATTGGATTAATAATAATCAAAGCTAGAAGAGTAGGTATATTTTATTTCAACAAATCATTTGGTAATATAAAAACAAATTGAAATCTAAAAACTAAACGTAAATAAAACTAATCTAATAGGCCGCTACCAGTGGGCAACGTTCCCAAAATGCTGGCCGCATTGCCACGTTGTATGGCGATGCTTAATCTTTGACCAAAATAAGATAATTTCCCAGAAACAAAAACACAGATAATAATATAAAATCAGAAAGCGTATCTGTCGAGGCGGTCGGTAATGTATCTTAATGTTCTTTAATACCCTTGGTCAAACTGTTTATTATGAGATTAAGCAAGATCGATTTGCAACTATCATAAATCTAATTAAATAAGAAAATGAATTTCAAAGCCAAGTCCCGAGTGAAAATCCGGTATCATTTAGATTTACTTTAAGATTTCTTTAATAACATTGAGTTGACTTTCCCTGGCGGCATTTTCTATTAGCGTATCGCGTGAATTCCGAGCATTAGCTCCTATCTGAGAATTTACATAAACACAACATGCCCTTGTAACTTCGTCGAATCTCAACAATGTGTAAATCTTTCCCGTTTGAGTATATTTAATGTAGTCGTTTTGAAGAATTAATGGGTATTATGAAAATGTAATGGTAGGCGGATTGCTGGTGCCGCTTTAGGCTGTTTCTCGTTCGCTAAACTTCTCAGTTGTTGTTGTTGTTAGATGTAGGTGTATTGTGTGTTTCATCCTATCCTAACAACAACTTTTGCATAAATGTATTTTAAATTTGTTTCTCTAAAATTGCTTGAACGGGTCCGGTTATAATTAGTAAAATAATATTCCTTGAACATATTTAGAACAGGCGCTTACTTAAACCGACCTCTTCGAGGTAATACCTACTTATTGTTAGTATAATCGTAGGCAGGTACATGAAGAAAGATCAAAATTCAAACATCTTTACCCACATAGGCCCCAAGAGGGCACTCATGAAAGTTAGCTGACTCCATTAAGGGATCCGAAATACATCTATTTGCATGAGAAGAACCGGCAAGAAATTCTACAACGAAAATGGCAAATAGGACTATAGTTATATAATCTACATAACTTTTAGATACTTATAACAAAGATGGTAATAATACAATATTATAAGTAACCATATAATGATCAAAATAATCACAAATCCAATGAAATGTTTCCCTAAACCAGATCAAAGCCGACAAAGACAAATGATTGCTTACAGGAAAAAATAAACTAAACATTTCGCGTAACAATAAAACCCCAAAGATTTTTCTAAACTAATCCAATTTAGCGACATTGTCAATTTCGCGCACAAATTGAGTAAAAACAAATACAAACACAACTGTGCATCTGAAAAAGGGACGAGTTTCGTTTATAAAGGTACACGCTCACCTGCCCCCGGCTATTTCGCAAACTCCAAAGGCTGCTTCAAAGTAAATTCACCAAATCTAATTACAGTCAGTAAAAACGCTTGTGCAAAGAGAAGTCTTCGAAAGTAACCATCGAGGTCGATCTTGAGCACTATCTTGAGTTAAAACTGATGCTCCAATGAATGGTTGAGTAAACTCCTTTGGCCAACTTTGGAGACGTTAATTGGAATATTAATTGCTTATTAAAATTACACTAATATTTTATACGGTAACTATGGCGCTAATATAGGAGCGATTCATGTATTTTAGAAGATGAAAGTTACCTGGCCGGGCCGCGCGCCACGCTGGCTCCGCGCTCACGGCACGTCGAAAACGCTAATTCATAATTATTATACTCTTACTAACGGCATCACGTGGCCTTAGCACAGATTACTAGATAGTTACTACGTAGGCTTTAGTCTGAAGCATTCAATTATTTCGACACTGTAATGACATGTCAGATTGGCCGAGCGGTCTGAGATGCTACGTTCCGTTCCTAAAGACGTAGTTTCGAAGTTTCGAAACCTGCTGCCAGGAAACTTTTTGTGTATGATTTTTGTTTTGGTGTAGGTATAAGTAGTTTGTTACAATGAAAAATAAACATAATCTATAGTAGGTAAATAATGTATTAATTAAATGTTTTATCTTTGTTGGCGTACGCACCAAGCACCAACATTACCGCCAGCATTACATAAATTATTACCTCCTTGACTATAATCCTATCAAATTTAGAATGCCGCACGAATTATTGGAGTCACACCTAAATAAGTTGTATTAAATTTATTTAGTGTTGGTCCTTTCTGGTATGCGCGTTTGTCAAGTCCATTTGATACATCCTCTTTAGTCCACTTCCATAATTTTCTTTTTGATATATATTTTTACAATGACAATGACGGAGTAAAAGATTTGTGCATTTAGCGTGTCAGGCATCCGTACTAAGATCATATAAATGCGAAACTGTGTGTGTGTTTGTTGGTTTTTTTTTTTAGTTTTTGCCATCCTTTCACGTCTAAACGGCTGAATCGATCTTGATCAAGATTGGACCTATGAGATGGGCATAGGCTATTTTTCGTCAGAAAAAATAGGGATCTTAGAATCCAAATAAATAGGAGTTGAAAATTTATATGGGCAATTCATAATTTCTCAAGTAGGTGATCTGACACTTCATTATTTTAGGCTCTTGATAAAATATAAAGGTTAAGACTAAGGATAGGGAAAAGGAAAGGGACAGGGATAGGGATAGAGATACAAAGACTTCAATATTTATTTTCTAAACAGTTGCTTTTTCATATACGGATGAAGTCGCGCGTAAAAGCTAGTTTCAGTAAAGTTTACTGAATCGTGGCTATGACTGTAAATTTACTTTACCACGAGGTTGTGAAAATATGGAATACTAGCTGTTACCCGCGACTTCGTCTGCATTTAAATCGAATCCAGCTAGTAAGAACACAATATGCGTGAACTTTGTATGCTATTGTAAATCAATCGGGCACGTCACGTCTCTGTCAATATCTCTAAAACATCTCTATCTTCCTATTTCCTCATCGCTTTTTTCCCCAACTCCCAATATTTCATCTCCCATCCCTCATCAATCTCCGATCTCCCATCTCCTCATCTCTCCAGCTGCTGCTCTCCATCTCCCCATCTCCCCAGGTCCTCATCTTTCCTTCTCCCATATACCTACCAAATTTCATTTTCATTTTTGTTGTCTCTCTATACCTAATTTCATCGAAATCGGTCCAGCCGTTTAGCCATAAAAAGTAACAAACAAACAAACATACAAATAAACAGACAAACAGAGAAACAGAGTTACTTTCGAATTTACAGTATAATATTTGACAATGACTAAATGCACAAATCGTGCGAAGCAAAAACATTGAAAAAACTCTGAGCAGAAAGATTACTGGAAGTGTGCTAAAAATAAAACGTCAGAATATGCATCCGCCAGATCCGCCATTATGGAAAACGGAAGTTCACTACATCTTCATTTTAATATACAATCATAATCTGCTCCTTTGATTAACTCCAAACTATCATAAGAAATCCCAGTTTTATTTAAGTGAACAATCTAAAAATGCGTTTTTGCTGCTAATTTCAGTTACAGGTGGTGCAAGAATAGTCATATTAGCCATTATTCTTTACACACAATGGAGAATAAATACAAAGTATTATAGGTTATAATAAAAGTTTAGTAATCGTCGAAGGAAGTCATTTACGGCAACTAAGTAAATAAACCAGTTGTATACCATGTAGAGATTCTGTTTGCATTATTTTTTTGGAGAACAAACAGTAAATTCGACGAGAAAATTTTGAGGAACAGCGACATACGTCCTCTCTCTGAAACGCCGTAGCGGGTACTGAGTCGCCTAGTACGCGCTCAAACTGATCATATTCTCGTCGTTTTTATTAATTTAGAAGAACGGAATCGATTCAGTTCATTGGAAAATTCAAATTTCATTGGAAAATAAAATTGCCTTTTTTATGGTTCCAAAAAATATGATAGTTGTCGCTGAAAATGTTGAGCATTATGTGACACAAGATTTTTTTCGGGTCTTTTCTCGTGAATTTTTTTCTCAAGATACTAGACAACTTTAGTCCAATATTATTGATTTATTAGCTAACTGAAACACTTGGCTATACACTGTATTTTTTCTGGCTTATAAATATTTGTAATTACGGCTTAACTTTTTGACAAAAAACCGCCCATTTTACGGAAGCTGGCTGCCTACAGGTCCTTAAGTAACTCGTTATATAGTTACAACAAAACGTTACACGAATTTAGTTACTTCAGTAACAACTTACTTACTACGTTTCTTCTATTTGAAGTTATCAATTCCATAAATAAATGTACTCTTGCTTATTAGACTTCTAGAATACCTACATTATGTAGAAATAATTTTTATAGATTAGAAAGTTAAAATTGGTTCTCAATGTAATTTATTTCTGATACAACTATGACTATGGTTAAAGACGAAGTATTGAAATGGTACATAATGGTACATAACGGTACCGTTCCGCAACACAACGTCCGTTCAAGTACAGATGAATACTTAAAGGGAACCACAGGACTGTATCTCAGAGAGATTTAGCCGAAATCGCTTTGCAGCCGCGTCGTTGCACGGCTGCTACAAATGGCCGGTCCAGGGAATAAATTGGGGGTAATTTTATCACCCATCCCTTCTAGAAAGTTCCGTCAGCGTAAGAACTGAAACTCGATAACGTAGAGCGGGAACTTTGTTGCTAGAATCTTCTGGAACTTAGGGTTTTATATCAAAAGATTTTAAAAAGCCATGATCATCGCTCTTGCCATGGAGGTAGCCACTGAATAATTCAATTCCCCTTGGCATTATACAGGTACGTGCCAAAATATACGTTATTTATAGCAAACCTTTTTCATAAATAGACAGTACCTCTAAAACCGGGGTCGACAGATCAATTTCTGATCGGTGCCATCTGCCCCGGTAAAAGCCAACAGCGAGGTCACCGGGGCCGCTGGCACGATTGTTCAAATCTGCCCCGGACCGGAGTCACTAGAGCCGGGGCATGTCGTATTTTGTATAGTATGAGTTGTCGATATTTGGCACCGTTGCATGCTACGATAACGAGAAAACTGTTGTTCTGGCGTGTCGGTCAGGTCAGGAACTATCTAGTATCAACCTAACCGCACCTACCTTAATGACTATTACAGGCAGACGCGATGTATCGATCTGATACTGTGTGTCGGGAACGATTTCTAGTTTCGAGTGACTTTTGTAACCTTGGTACTAGTGTTAATGGTAAAAACGTGAGGTAAGATAACATTATCAGTGCTTGAAACAAAATAATTAGACAATATTGTATCAAAATCAATCAGTTCATAATATATTCATTTGATATTTCAGTTCCGAAATTTGTTTGACCTAGAAACCCAATTGCATTGCCTGTTCACAGCGAGATACAAAGTTTAATTTTTAACAACACCTCAAAGGGCTTTAAGCATTTAGAACAACGTATGAGCAGAGGTGGGAAGACCCGGTAGTAAAAGGATGGGGAGACGTCGGTAAGAGGTTGTTTAAGATCTTGCAGTAAAGGAAACAATATTACGACAAACTTATTTTAAACACACTTTTATAGCACCGTGCGACCTAAACCCGCACTTAGGTCACGCTTTGCGCTGTTCAAAGTAGCACATTTTTAAACGACCTGATGTTCACTAACTTCACACCGTTGAAGAATATAGCCATCGTTGCGAGCGTAGTACTGAACCAAAGCTAATCAGTCATACATTTTTACACCACTCACAAACTCATAGTAAGCAAGAGAAGATACGTATAACCTGTAACGTGTGGGACCGAAACGCCAATGTCTTTGGGGCCATATTTCTGCATGTTTTCATTTTGGTCTCCGTCGGGCAATATTACGTGAAAACGCTATACCTAAGTTAGCGATATTAACCGTACACTGTACATTTTATTCAATTTCTAATACGATTACCGTATAACCTTGCAACATTGCCCGCTTTTTTACTATTTTTTATGATAGCACAAAAAGGATTAGCTTCATTCAAAATGTAAATATGCAGTTATATAAAGCGCAATTAAAGGAATGTATATATCCAAACAAATTGTCATTATGTTAAATATATACGGATAAAATTACGGTCAAAGAGGCGGGCAACTTTATCAGCAATTTCTTACAACATTGCTCACCTTGAATATTCGAGAAACCGTAAGCTCTATTGCTCTGATAATAAAATATATCTTGAGGAATGGTGTAAAGATGAAAACCCTGTTGACAACAAGCTAAAATACCTTATAGTTTTTTTTTAAATGAGGTGGGTAATTTTGTACTACCCTCCAGATCTACTTTCATACAAAGTGATGTGAGGTGCTAGGGCTGCTACAAAAGAAAAATCTTAATATTATATTTTTGTAGATTTATTTAAATGTATTATTACAAACAATGAAAAAAATATATTAAATAAGTAGGTAGGTAACTAGGTAGTACCTACCTATCAAGATATTACGTAGGTACCAATTTATACAATTATGAAAATAAAGAACAAAACTAAACTTGCACCTTGGTATGCCAAACTTATTATACCTAGTTATCCCTTTGTTCCTACTTAGTTAGGAATTGTAAATACAATTCAAAGCAATAGCTTAGGAAGTTATTGATGTACCATAGGTACTTACCTACCTACTTAATATATTTTAGACTACCACCATATTCTTCTCAAATTAAGTTAATACTTGGGTACCTAATATTTAATATAATTTGTAATAATTACCTATTATTTATTATTATAATTAGTATGTACTTACGCAGAATTTTTAATTTCTAAAAGTGTCAACCCTAACACCATTTTTGCGGTGGGCAATGTTTCAAACTCTTTGCTGCGGAATGTCTCACTACTTTGCCCAGTTAAATTTCTTCGTAATAAAGCGAACTACATCACAGAATTAGGAATTAAACTCATCGCCAATAAAGCGTTTTTAAGCATATGCAATGTGACTCATCTGAAACAAGTATTTTGGGAATAGCACGGTAAAATCTGCGACACGGAATTGACACCACCTTCGACTACCCCTACTTTGATGGCCGCTGTCAGAAAATTCAGCGAAGTTAGGAACAGACTAATAATAATACGGTAAGAAAATACGGTATATAATTATTGAAACATAAGAATACCTACCTACTTACTTGATTTAGAAATGTTGCGTTTTTTGTTATTTACATAAAATGTAACCGACACACGGACTATTTCTAATACACACACTTTCAATTATTATACACCATAATAATTATATAATACAGTCTCATAGTGAATACATTTATGCACAAACCAGATCAATCCCAGATTCCTATATTAAGTAGGTAGGTCACGTTACGATAAAGATTCGGTTACAAAATGAAGCCCTACACTATTGATATTATTTCATTGTTTTTAAGTTGAAACCTGTTTGACTATTTTTTAACTGAACAATATTAAATCTGAAACAATATCACATTAACCAATCCACGAACAATAAATATGCATCCAAAAATGCTAATAACCTAAAAAACAAATCTAGAAGTGATACGGGTAGGTGTAAATTGTGTTTTCCCGTTCTCTACTGGTGGAATGCCAACCTACCCGCATTAAAATTTGTGTGTTTATTACTAAGAGTCAAATGAACATCTTTTCATTGCATTAATTAGAAGATTATTTTTAAATAAATTAAATGGATGGCAGGTTTATGTCGCACGTGCTATAATAGTACATTACGATACGGCGGCGTGAAGTTAGCGCCCGAGCGAAGCGAGGGTGATAACCGCCGTGTATTTAATATACTTACTTGTGCAGCGAGTATCGTATACTATTTTATAGCACGTGCGACATAAACCCGCCAACCATTTAATTTATTTAAAAATAATATTCTAATAAATGCAATGAAAAGATGTTCATTTGACTCTTAGTAATAAACACACAAATTTTAATGCAGGTAGGTTGGCATTCCACCAGTAGAGAACGGGAAATCACAATTTATACATATTTTTTGTTCGTGGATTGGTTAATGTGATATTGTTTCAGATTTTGTATTGTTCAGTTTAAATAATAGTCAAACAGGTTTCAACTAAAAAACAGTGAAATAATATCAATAGTGTAGGGCTTCATTTTGTAACCGAATCTTTATTGTAACGTGAATACCTAGGTACTTAAAATATAGGAATCTGTGATTGATCTGGTTTGTGCATAAATGTATTCACTATGAGACTATATTATATCATATTATGGTGTATAATAATTGAAAGTGTGTGTATTCAGTGAAAATAGTTCATGTGTCGGTTACATTTTATGTAAACAACAAAAAACGCAACATTTCTAAATCAAGTAAGTATTCTTGTTTCAATAATATATTAGAAATTGAATAATCCTATTAGAAATTGAATAAAAATATGTACAGTGTACGGTTAATATCGCTAACTTAGGTATAGCGTTTTCACGTAATATTGTCCGACGAAGATCAAAATGAAAACGTGCAGAAATATGGCGCCAAAGACATTGGCGTTTCGGTCCCACACGTTACAGGTTATACGTATCTTCTCTTGCTTACTATGAGTTTGTGAGTGGTGTAAAAATGTATGACTGATTAGCTTTGGTTCAGTACTACGCTCGCAACGATGGCTATATTCTTCAACGGTGTGAAGTTAGTGAACATCAGGCCGTTTAAAAATACGCTACTTTGAACAGCGCAAAGCGTGACCTAAGTGCGGGTTTAGGTCGCACGGTGCTATAAAATAGTATACGATACTCGCTGCACAAGTAAGTATATTAAATACACGGCGGTTAGCACCCTCGCTTCGCTCGGGCGCTAACTTCACGCCGCCGTGTATTAATATACTACTTAGACAGCTTGTATCGTAATGTACTATAAAAACAAAGTACCTACTTCACTCACATTGACTACATTTTCTTTAGTATTACATTTATCTAAGATATATCTGAAGATTTGGAAGAGTTATTTTTTAAATAGAATTAAATTTGTCCGTGAAAATACATAACTATAATATGAAAATTGTTTTAGAAGTTTATTAATTGAATTGCTTTTTTTTTGGTACAATCCATTCCATCATATCCACCAATCTAGACAAGGCCCCCGTGGTGGATTATGGCCTAATCCTCCTCACGACAGTGAGGGGAAACCTTTGCCTAGCAGTGGGACAGTTACAGGCTGAATTATTATGCTATTTTTTATTATATAATCCATTATTGTCGCTTCCATGACACCCACCTTCAATAATGATAATTGAACATTCACGACTTTTTCGATTATAAAGACTTACTAACCAGTTGCGTGTTGTGTAATGTAATATTTGATTATCTTTTAGTTTGGTATCAATACATACTATTTATATTACGTTTTTGTTTAAAATATACGTGTGACACTCAACCAGTTAATACCTTGAACATATAAAACCAGACTGAGGGCCTTCTGCGTTTATTTATTTACGGGTTAGCAAGAATTGAAACAGTCTGTTGGGAGCATATTATAAAGTATTTCAATATTTGTTTCAAAATAGCGAGCCACAAATACCACAATGTATTTCGCTGTGGTTATTTTTAGCCTTGCAACTGTATACATAGTGGATTTGACGTCATTTAGAATTTTCAACTTAGGTGTATTGGGAAATATCTATTTCCACACTTTTCTGTTCTTTGTTTACCCGCCAAGGGCTATTTTATGTTTTTGTATCGCAAAAAATGTACTATGAACAATGATCATTCTCACTATGCTCAGCCTAAAATGGAATTTGCTAAGAACTGCCGTAACACCCCGATTAGGATTAGGCGACAAGTTCTTATCTTTTTATTATATTCCCTTATTTTCATAACTTGGTAGGTATTGAAGATTTACTAAAAAAATTATAATGTCTGGGCAATATGGGGAGGGCACAAAATGATTCGGTACCTATTGTGTTTGTATCACTTGCGTATATACTTATATACTTGTGCATAGTGGTAAAAATATAATAGACAATATACTCGTATATATAATTATATTACTTATAGTACAAAGCAGAGGAAGTTTGTGAACAAAATTACTGAATCACTGTCTACTTTTCACCAGTACAAACAAGATCGGTAATGAAGAAAGAAGTCGTTAATGGAAAAGGACCAGAATAAACGTTATTAGTCCCTATGCGAAGTTCGCATCGAGAACGTGAGTGTTAAGTTTAGCGACTGCGGGACGTGCGCCTATTGGCGCTGTTTCATTTGTTGTTGTCGAACGGAAACAATCCATTTACGAACAACAACAACAACAACAAAATTTTAGTTTCTATTTGGATACTACGACTCAAATGACATGAGTTCCGTTAAACTGCTACAATTTTTATTGTGCTAGCGTATAATAATATATTATAAGAAATGTCTACCTATAAAATATTATGATTTGAAGTAACAATGCAGTGGATTCTACAACTTAGCTTCGACATAAACAAACGTACATGACTTTGCTTCAGCGATTGTGTAGTAATATGAAAAGTCTAAATAAAAACAACCAAAATAAACTTTCCTTTTTGTGAATTTTTAAGCCGTTCTCTGATTGACTGACTAATTTAGATCTTTGAAACCTTTTTGAACTTTGCCGTAAAGCTCAGAGAACTTTCGCCACAGAATAAATAAGAGTACTTGCTTTGGCTTTAGGAAATCATGACATTTTAAGTCAAAGTATTACTGTTGAACCTTTTAGTTTAGTGTCAAGTTAACGACTTATAAATAGCCAATGTCATATAATATTCATAATATGTCTATATACGTATACATTTTTTTGGGGGTTCGTATTCAAAATATTTAAGAGGAAGGCACCTATATTTACTTATTGCAAAGCGGTGTGTTTACAGTAATAAAATTACTTAACGTGCCGCGGCTTCACCCGCAGTTTTTGTGTTCCATATAAACCGCATGTGAAACCTTTTTTTACCTTCCTTATTTTAAACAATAATAGATATTGGGAATAAAAAGTAGGTCTGTAATAATTATATATCATTTTTTCGGACAGCGAAGTCATAATAATAGGCTTTGGGTACGGAACTCTAAAAACAATAATGACGATTTTTTATACCACACCAACAAAGTTGAACAGTAGAATTGTCTATCGACGAGGCGATGACAAATAAATTCTCTGTCCGCACATCGTGCCAGTGAAAATTGACCTGAAAGAAATGCAGAAACGCATCAATCGATCCCCAAAATTGGTTGAACCGAGTCTGTCTACACACCGCGCACCAGCTCGCCTGTGTTAAACAAGCAATGGGAGACAAAAAAAAAACATTGATTCGTCAGACATCGGACAGTACAAAAAAGTGGACAGCAAAAAGGGTAACGCGCAAATTGACAACGGAATTCATACTCAAAAGACGAGACGTTTTTGGACTCGATTGTTATTTGTCACCGAACGCCTAACGGATCACCCATCGCTACATAGAAGGGTGTTAAATACAACCAGGGGCCTTACCATGACAACTTATTGCGATCCAATTGAGGACCTAAACAAAATCAGCTCACTTTAAAATAATAGTACGAGTAATAGGTGCACAGCTTTTGCTATCATTCAAGTTGACGTCAATTCCTTTAGACTTAAAATCAACCTAAATTGAGCGTCAAGATGTCACAACAAGACGTCATGGTACGAATGAGTAGCAAAACAATTCTGTTTAGGTCCTCAATTGGATCGCAATAAGACGTTGGCCAACGATAAGCGACATCTACAGACACTCACCTACGGTTGTTCCCGATAGATATGCCGCTAGGAGCAGCCATGTCCGTTTCCACTTCATTTTCCGAGGCCACTTGCACTCTCACTTGAAGATTATCACTATTATACTGAAGTAGCACATGTTGACTGTCAGTCTGGAAATAAAGAAACGCCAATTAGATAATGGTAAGGTGCGGTAGTCGCGAGGTGAGTGCGGGCTCTGGTTATGCTGGTTACAAGCGAGACATTGTAATACCTTAGAAGAATAACACATAGAAATCGAGTACTCGCTAGCACCGTGTAGCCATTTTTACTGAGACTTTTTGGGCCTAGTTCGGCCTTTGACTCGCTACTGCACGCAATCGAATCTATATTCAATAATGGTAAATTTTTATTAACTTTTCCTGGTTTTAGACTAAATACCACAACGCATGTGACATTCTCAATGCTCTTACGTGCGTTTTGGAGAAGATAATCACAAGGCACATTGATAAAAAAGTGGCTTTACTTTTGAGTTAATCTACGTATAGAACTATCCTTGTTTGTGTTATTATTCTAAGCGTTATACATAATACAGGTGATATTAATATACGATATCATAATGAAATCTATTAGGCGTACGGGTTATGCGATCCCATAATGAAACCTTTAAGGCGTATTGATTAGGGATTGTAGGTATAGATAGATATACGTCGCAATTTTTAAGTGATCATTGCCATAGTTCGACTTGGAGTGACCAAAGTTCAGCAAAAGTCCCCAGCGGCCACACTTTCGTAGATAGATTATAATATAGACAAATAAACATAAACAGATATAAAATAGTAAAACGTGAACACTAAAAAGAAACGGGTAAATAAGTAGTTGGCATAAATCAGTCAGCATCATTTGTATGGTCAGGGTTACTTTTCAGCGTGCATTAGATATTCTGAGCTTTCTTATCGTTTTTTTACGCCATAAAATGCTAAAAAGTAAACAGATATAAACAGGGTCACGGCAAATTTTATTACGAAAAGAGTCAGTCTTGACTTCCTAACTTTGAGTTTAAACCATTAAATATTACTTTGGGCCATAAAATATTCAAGAAAAGTGAAAGCGAAGGGTCTCGAGACGAGAACAGTTTTGTTTTAAGATGTACTTTAATACAACCACATTCAGAAATAAAGTAAACGAATATTCAGGGGTAGTAGGGTGGAGAGCACTGGAGAGGCTTTTTAGAGCAATCAGATTAGATCTGTTTTTAAATACCTATAGATAAAACAGAAAAATAATCGCAAGCAATCTAACATAAAAATTGGTGTCCAATAATATTAATAACAAGGTGCCTAAGTACTTATTATACCTACTCGTATGTACGTCCTTAGCTTTAAATTATATTTTCGCAAGAGACTCGATGCTTTGGAAAATTAATAATAAAATTTTAAAACATTATTATCTTTTGAAATAACGAAGGACCCAAGACCTTTTTACCCTAAACCAAAGACTTTCTATTATGACCTAAGAACTTCTATTTGACCTTAAGCGTGTTAAATGTATCTAGAGAATTAGGTAGGTATGTAACAATGCAATAAAATAAAATTTAAAGACTGACGACTTTTAGATGTTAGATACCATTATAATAGTAATTAGCATCTATTAGGTATAATACGGTCTTACCAAAACATATTAAACAAGAGGTAAGCAGATGATTCTAAAATTTCGTTCGACAAAATCTACGTCTATCACTCGCGTTTTCTGACGAAATCCTGGCATTCCTAATTATTTTACTTGTGAATTTGTTATTGAGTTAGAAAAAGCTAGGGTTAGACGTCGATTTGCGGAGAAAATATTTAGACACACGTGTTCAACTCTTGTTTAATTACTCTATGGTAATGATACAGTCCAGAAGTTCTGCTTCCGCACTCCGCATCGATGATTGATGCCGTGAGAGGTTCGCCTTAATTGTAATGCATTTTGAACCACGGGTCGGTAGCGTTAACGTACTCGTATACATATTATAATATATTATTACTATGGCAATACAATTTATTCTTATTGTTATATTGAATATTCCGGTGTATGTGAATTTTTATGAAACTTTTTGGCTTTCCTGGCCAATTGGCGAAAGCGGTGGTGCTTCAATTTCATCGTCGGTTTGAATGCTTATCGATTTTACAAGACAAACACAAATTTGACTACAGCTTTGTTTAAAATAATGGTCATTAGAAAACTATAAAACTAAAACAATAATATGTATATAGGTACGAGTATATTATATGTATAAAGTATAATACAAGTATGTATATTATACTTTCTACATATAATTATATTATAATTATTACGTATTAGATAGCTAACAGAAACGTGATGCCAATCAAACTAAGAAAAACTTTCGGTTGGCTTTCAATCGACAGTTTAATGGAAAAACAAATTATTAATTTGATAACAAAACTTTTACATGTGTGCCAACAAAACGGGTTCTGTTTTAAGCTTATATAACGAAATCCTTACAATAATATCCCGTTACTGAATACACATTACACATGCCAACTCCAAAGTTACGTACGAGTTCCAAAAGTTTCTTAATTGAGCATTTGCCTTTAGAAAACAAATATTATAGTTAAAATTAATGAGTTTTCTCTTACTACAGTTTGTTATTAAATTGGATCCTAAAGTTTGCTGACGTTGCAGTGCCCTGTATTATATAACTATTAGGATACGAGTCAATAATTTGAAACTAGTCTCTTCTCTGTACCATTAAAACTTGAATTAATGTTCCGCTGAAATAAAAAATATAAATGAACACAAGAAAATTGTTATTTTGGTTCCAGCAAATGATTTGCAGACACTGTCATGGAGAACATAAATAGATTAGGTTGCTAATTGCTATGTAACTGCGGTAGATAAGGTTGCTATATAACACCGATGACGCCAAAAGGCGCAGCTAGTGCAAATTATGCTATTCCAAATGAATTATAGTACAACTATTGCTATAAATGATTCAGTCATTCAGTCATTGTTTTTTTATTAATTACTTGGTTCCAGAATAAAATAAGATAATAATATGGTAAAATTAGTTACACTTTCAATTGAAAGTCAAACATTCTCATACCGTGTAACCACTTAAAGAAAACACACTATCACATTCGAACGCATTTATTTCATGCCGACGAGGATGCCAATAGAGATTGATGCCGATTTCATCATCAATCAAACCAAATGTAGGCGTTAAATCATCATTATCTCTCTCCTACACTTATACGTGGGAGGGATCTTAGTAGCGGTAGCGATACTTCCTGGTAATGCCTTAGAATGGAGATGAAAAGGTCAAATCGATCTTTTCCTTTAAAAAAACTGATTTTTCTTCTAACAATACCGTGGGTGTTATGAAAACATCCCAAATTTATATAATAATAATAATATTATTGTAAGGGGCTGGTTTAAATAATGAGGTAATGGTAGGTACGGCATGCTGCATCATTTTACTATATAGATCAGAAACACATAGTACTACCTACCAAGGAAAATATACGTACTGTACATAACTCATGCCATTAGTTATGATGGAATCCCAAAAACTAACGATATTATCAGTCTTTCGGCAATTATCATAATATTTCTAGCCAACACACTACCGGAACTAGTCAGCGAGAAAAGTAACTGAACATTACCTTTATTTAGGCATAATTGGATTTCATACACGCAAGCTTCACTAATTGTTTTCTTAGAATTAATGCCAGTTATGCCAGTAAAATGTTTTTAGTAAATTTAATTTTTGAAATATGTTCGGAAACAGTGACTTAATTCAGTCGCTGACTGTAGGTAAAACATGTTCATCAAATTCACCGTGTACGACTAGTACAGATTATTAAGATAATTAACTAATTAAGATCTGCTTAACGTAGTACGTCTCAGTAATGTACATACACTGCGCAGCTGTATATTATGTTCACACACGTTTGTTTATGAGAAACTCCGCCGCGCAAGCTCACGCAACATCCTCCTGTAAAGTAGAACTTTCTACTTGACATAACTTGGCTAATTAACTTGTAACTAGCTTGTTATGAGTTATTGTGCGAGTATACGCCTCGGGGGAAGAGCGGAGAAAAATATTGAACAAACCTACACCTCCGATACTTAGTCTTTAGAACTTTGTTATTAGCTTCGTTCCTCTTGTTGTATCGTTACTGAGAATTTACTTTTTTTCCACTTGCGTCGCTTTTCTAGTCATAATAATTAAGGCTGACATAATTCTGAGAAAGGATGGGTATATTTTTTGGAAATGTAGGAGGAGTATTATGAATTGTAACGTACCTACCTAATGATTTGAAGATTATATATATTAAAATATGTATTAGGTACTTGTAATAAGCGAAGCCAGTGTCCTAGCATGTACGAATTGGTATTTGTATTTCCGCGAACGGTTTTTCAGATTCACATGAAATGTCATATTTAATATTTGTTTATGAGCTTAATAAGTTTGGGGGATGTTAAAATATGAGGGAGGATCCAATAGTGAACTAAAAATTACAGACGATGAGTTCACGCCTCTAAGTTTTAATCAAAATTATTTTGCATATTTATAATTTTATTTTCCTTAGAAATGGTAGAATTGTCACCCAGACATCCAGCTATCCAACACACTACGTGAAATAAAATCTTGTAAAAAATACTGCAACATAATATATCACTTCTAATAGTTCATAGAGCTCGAAGTTGTATGTAAGTGCTTAGTTCCAAAGTATAGTGTTACAGGAGGCACAGGAGTCGGTCTACGGACCGAGACAGGCGTAAAGTTCGCTTGCGTGGGTTTCAGAATATAGGTAGCAAATAAATTTTGTGGGTGCGATTTATTACATTCGTTAAGACCTATAAATACTGGAGTAGGAATTTTGATGAGTTCAAAATTAGCATATGCAAAATGAAGTGCGTGAACCAGGATGTAAATATTTGTGGAACAGTTCATTTGCAATTGCAAATTTTAAAGTTCCAGCTATTTATTAAGATATTTTCAAAAAGTTGTTTGAACTTGATGAATGTATTGTAAAAAAAGTGAATACCTGAAAAGCAAGGAAGACCCTCAGCTGTTACATGGATTAGCCCAAAGATGACTTACACAATATACATTTGTAGACGGACGAATAGGGACGAATATACCTACTTCCAAAAAATGGAACGAGCCTATAAGTATGTAAAATACCTAAGTAGTTACCTACTAAATAGTTACAATGTGTTGAGTATTATATAATATAGCACAGTAACGTAAAAAATATTATGATCAAGTTACCTATTGGCGTCTTTTTACCAAGCCTCGTCTCTTTGTCTCGTAACGTAATAACCATTTTCTTCCCTAGCGCGACTCCCACATTAGTATAAGTAAGTGCTGCCATACGTAAACGAGTGCAGAATTTGAATTACAAATAACTCAGTATGCACATTTTGTCTGTTTACAGCCATCACAATAAAACGCAACTGGTGCTTGTGCGAGCACCAGCTTTTTGGTAGATTTTACCAATTTTGCACAAATTTTTTAGTATAGGTACTCTGTTCATTTTTGGCAACCACTGTGCTATGTGCATGGTGTGCATAAAATGTCACATTCTTTTTCTTTTTTCTTTTTGTTGCAAAACAGTAGCCACACTAGGATTGCTCCTGTATCGTGGGTACCGCTTACAGACATATAATTTCACATACATATCACACCCAGACCACAAACAAATATTTGTAGATCGCACAAATATTTGCTCCGGGCGGGAATCGAACCCGTGTCAATATTACTATCGAATATAGCTAAAAATTTAAATGTAAAATGAAGTTTCCGGAAAAATGGGATGTTTCAAACAAATACATAAATGATTTTTAGCCAGGTAGTAAAAAGGAGGTCAGCTAAGTAAAACAGCGCAATAATAAATAATTTCGTCTATTTTGTTATTACCTAAAAACATTCCCCGCAACCATCGATAGTGATATCACTTATCACTCAATCGCCAATTATCGATATTAAATATCAATCGATGTCTGTACTTATTCGTTATTTATATGACTGAGACACGAAACGAGTAACTCGTACACTTGATCGTAAGCGTCAC
Organism: Hylaea fasciaria; assembly: GCA_905147375.1. Taxonomy (NCBI): domain Eukaryota; kingdom Metazoa; phylum Arthropoda; class Insecta; order Lepidoptera; family Geometridae; genus Hylaea; species Hylaea fasciaria. Next base: position 9,678,128 of record LR990201.1, read on the forward strand.
ACCTTGCCTAAAACAGTTACGAGCGCAGTGCCATTCCAAACTTAGCACTGCAATTCTTACGCGGCACTGCAATGCGTACTTCCTCGTAGTCAAACTAATTTGTTTAACTGCTTCAGTCCATGATAACAATACTAGTTGACTACAAAATAAATCTACATAATTCAACAGAAACCCTACCCCATAAGCGTATTAAGCACATATCCGAAATCCACCTTCCAACATGGAAGCACGGCCGACTTTTTTCTTTCCTCAAATGGATTCCCTTTGTTCTATGTGAGAAAAGCTAATATCATAATATGAATGCAGGCATTCGACTTTGTATAACTTTGTATGGCTTTGTATGACTTTGTATTAGTCGAAGCGGGAAGCGCTTTTTAATCACCGCTCGGAACATGGTTCCATGCCACAGGGGGTTCGCGAAGGCATGAATATATTTTGCATACGTTATGTTTACTGTGTGTTCAACAAGTCCTTGGTAGCTATTGGATTGCTGTTTTCATTTGAATGTAATATAATGTGTAAATTAGATACCTAGGTATGTAGTATGTTAGGTATGTAAGAACAGCGTCTGCATGTGAGTGGTACAGGAGCGCTTTGCAACGCAACGACGGCGATTCAAAATCTCGATTGTACAGTCTACACAATGTTTTTTTTTTAATATTATTGTTATCAATTGGCTTTAAGTTATAACATGTTATGGTAATTTGGAGCAGAAAAGCTAAAACAGCCTCCACACACAGATTAATGCTTTAATACTGGCAACTGAATAAGCTTTCGTTGTAAAGTTGAAAGTTAACAACAATTTAAAAAGTTAGATGTAGGCTATTATAACAAATGGTAACTCTTGCGTTAGGTAACATCTTGCGTACCTACTCATTGAGAAATTGGAGGTAATCTTGCTTACAGACTAACAAATGTATTAACTGCACTTTTTATCATCAATATCTGGATGACCGAGCTTTGCTCGGTATTTTTTTCTTTTTTTATAAATTGTGTTTTTTGGAAATTATATTTAAGTACGAATTACTAATAAAATGATGAAATATGAATAATATTTTTCAATCTTACCGATAGAATAAAAAAAAATATGAACTGGTAATCATCAACAGAGAAAAATCATAAAATGACATTTTCGAAAAATGATTCCTAGCTTGATTGATTTATCGCCCCCGAAACCCCCTATATACTGAATTTCATGAAAATCGTTGGAGCCGATTCCGAGATTCCAATTATATATAATTATACAAGAATTGCTCATTTAAAGTTATAAGGTATTATGTCATGAATCGTCTAAATGAACGGTGTAATGTTCAGACTTCCATTACTCTGTGCTTTGCAGGGCATTTTCATAAACCTTTTTAGTGCCCTTCCATCAATAGTGCCTATTCAAATCAGTACGACATATATTTAAATATATATATATAATACTAAAAGTTACTTCGTAAGTATTAGGACAAAGTCAATCTAGATGACAAATATTTTGATTCGTCGTAGCATAGCTTGGATCTTTCGTAGCAGATTCGTAGCACTTCGTAGCACAGTATACTTTTGAATCTAATCCATGAATCTATCCGTGGCTCTCACACTTTCTTAATCAGCTGTCTAAGTTCTAAGAGGGAAGGTTCTCACCTCTGTCTCTAAGGGTCGAGATGTCAAAGTACAAGGGCTTTGTACCTGTGTAAGTAGATAGGTAGTTAAATAGGTACACACCTACAGCGTAAAACCCATTTTTTCTTTTTAATATCCGTATTGGCATAGCTGGAAGGAAAAATACAGCTGGACTACTACCACTTACTTCATTAAACACATACATTAAACAGAAACCCCCACATAGGTACTTTATTCTGATTGGGACACTCACAATACTTTTTGCCACTAAATCGCCCACCTTTGTTACCACCTCGTACTACGATAAAGCGAACGAATAAACTCAATAACCGTCTTTATGAAATATGGCAATATACATTAAATTTAAATGGCAACATAAAATTAAGGTTGTCAGAGCGAGGGACAGAAGCACCTACCTACTTAGTTTACTCATGCTTTATAACTACTTAATCAAGTGCTAAGTAACTAGCAAAAGTGCTTAAGTTGATTAAGATGGAATGCATTAAAACGAGAATAAAACTGAGGTTAATTAAGTTCACTGAAGTATTTAAGCCAAAAAAGGTTGTGAAAACATACTCTTTTGGCAATACCTTTTTTATCAGCGTCAATCACGTGATGTTCTTTCATCATTTGTTTGCCCCCCCCCCCCTCTCCTTAACGACCATGATACATGATAAAAATGTCCAGACAGAAAGGTTGCAGGTGGTTTTTCACTGGCAAAATAAATACACCAGATATCATACTACACCCCTTTCCCCCCTAGTGATATTTCGTGATTTTTGCTAAACCCCCTCCCTCCCTTTCAAGCCTCACATGATCAAATGTACGGCCCCTAAGTACATAGCAAATTAAGTTATTCTGTACATCAAAGCAAAACCAAACTCTCCAATGATTACTAAAAACTGTATCCAAGAAACTCTACAGATATCGCAGCATTTCCAGAAAATGCCTCTTATTGAAAATAGGTCAAATAAAGTACAGAAGGGGCAAGCAAAACCACAAGCACCACCCAAGGCGCACGAGCGATGGGTCAAACATGCTCCGCATAACAACAAGCATTAGAGGAAAATGTACATCCAAAGAGGAAGGTTCGTGCAAGGTTCCCGAAAAACCAATGTTCCAATATTATCGCATCGCTTCGACAAGGTAACCCCGACCTTATGGATATTAATGGGTGACGCTGACCACATATCATCAGGTGGGTGGCTCACCCACTCAATGGACTGTAATATAGTTTGGTATATTGAGCTGTATAGCACATAATATAGACCCTAACCAGTGCGTGCACTAATGGTGCCACAAGACAGTTTAAAGCCAATAAAATGGAAAGTGATAAAGAAACAATCTTCCAGTAAATACCTTTTAAAACAGAAGACCTTTCATCGTCGGAAAGTTTCGAGACCATTACAAACACACTCAAGGAGATAAAATCGAATTGTTGTTACTAACACAGTCTGTTAACTAGGGCTTTGTACAACTGCACGAAACTCGTAAAAGTTTAGCGCGGCGCGATTTAATAAAAGTCCGGGCGACTGAAGTAAAAAAATATTGTATCACCATTTAGTGGAAGTTGCAATAACGACCTGTTGAAACGGAAGCCGATGTTACGTCCCGTTCTGGCGTCTTCAACACGTTTTGCGTCTCTTTCGTACACGTGTGGGTGCGCTGAGCGCTGCGAGGCGACCGCGCGCGTTCGCACCAGTCCGCTCACTGGGCGTCCTCCCTCAGTCCTGCGATCCATAGCGTGGTACCTACACCCCCACGGCACTTGAGTAAGTAGGGCGGTAAATAGCCGCGGACACCTGCCCCTTGGTGACGCACGCACCCACATAATAACATTATCTCGAACCGAAGCTCCAGCACCGGAAGAGCTTGAAAGGTGTCGTAGAAGGCAAGTTGTGCGCAAGGAAGCCGCCCGCCCTACGCACCGTAACTGCTTTGACGTTGACGTAGGTAGAAGCAACTGATAAGGCTCTATACGCCGATCATGTCTTATTTTCCTCTTGCTGATGTGACGGCTTGATATCCTGGCAGCAAAAAGGTAGGACGAGGTAATTTTGGTATTGAAGGTAGACAGGTAGGTACCTACTTGCTATACTTAGCTGCAGTCAGATCTGTCGTCACATGCTCATATTGCCCCTGGGCGAGCTGGGTAACTTTGACATCAATGGTAGTTTAACCTATTAGCTAATTCCCGTGGCTTCGTACGCTAATACTACTTACTTACTAAGTATAAAAAAAGATGAAAATGAAAAAAGTCTTTATTAATTGCAAAACACAAATTATACATATCGCTATATTACGAGTATATTGCAATGTCATGTGTGACGTCGTTATGAAAATTTCAGCCCAGTCCTAACTGTTTATTACCATAGCCCGCGTAACGTATGGGCCCAGATTACTAAATAGTTAGATAGGTACCTACTTCGTAAGTATGGGCTCAGCAATATTGGATGCAGTACGGTTTACTTTAGTTCCCTTAGCAAAAAAAATTACCTAATTAATAAAAAGTACCTAACCTATCAATAGATAGAAGATAATGTTAGTGGTATTCGCAAAGTTTATTTATAAAGTCATATTCAATAATAATATTTATTTATTATTCTTCGTCTATTTGTACCTCATCAATTATGAATAAATGTTGTAAAATACTACCTTATTTTATAATAATTAAAACTGTTTGTTACTATACTTGTAACTGGCATAATTATTTAAATTCAAATTTATAGTGTATTAAGTTATTTTCCTTTTTCTGTTTACGTCACTCAAAAAATATACAATTTACAAGAACAACATCGTTTTTCTACAATAATTTACAACAATAAAAAATTAGGAGAAAATATATCCTAGTTCATAATTGTATGTTCCCTTGTTAACACTCATAATGAGGAAAGGGTGGCAGTACCCCCCTGCCCTCGACTCGGGAGGCCTTTGTAGGTATTAGTATTACACCTTCTTCGTCCTAGGTCTATACAAACTTATCAAAGTGGCAATTCAAACTTACTTCTTATTTTTCGTGCTCAGGTGGGCTGTTTTTGTTAAAACATTTATCGGATGAGAGCATAAGGTAAAGAAGGTACAGTCGGCCTCAGAAGCTGCTGAACATGTTTTAGTTTTCAATTCAATTATTGTAGATACTTATACGATCCTACTAGGGTACGATTCTACTAGGCAGGTATATACCTAATATGGGTATTACTTTAGATAGCTGATGTTAATCAAATCAACAAGTTTTAAACTTTATCGAATTTAATACAAATAACAAAAAAATAGGAATGAAAACGTACAAAATTAGGTAGGTATATTTGTATTTGAAATGGAAACAAAACTCGACCCAATTTCAATGGAATGATTATTTTTATTTTTATATTAACTATTATAATTATGGTACCTACGTAAAATTTGACCCGTTATTAATATAACTAATAATCAAAAAGTATTGCGTGTGTGACATTTAAATTATTGTTCTAAGTAAGTTCATACACTAAACTTTATTACAATTTTATTAAAATTTAGTACAATTAACTTTACAGCCGACTGTACCTCGAAGTAGGTACTTTATTAGTTTCATTCGTTTCTTGTGTGATCGTCAAGCATTAGCATAGCAAAAATAGCATTATCGAAATTCGAAGTAGGTATTATTCACACATTTGGAAATTCTCACAGGGTTGTCTATGTTGAGGATTAGATGCCTAAGCACGTCCTATACGCAGAAACACGAAGGCACTACGTGGATGGAATAACTGAGCATCTCCTTCTTTGAATATGATTTTAAGGCACCTGCCTGACTGGTTACCTAAATAAATAGCTTTAGGTACTTTAACCCAACCAACTAAAATCTAACTAACCAAACCGACAATAAAATAATATAGGTAGTACTACTACTACTACTACTACTACCTACCTAAGTAGGTATAATAAGTATTAGGCAAGGAAGGTAGGTAGGTAGGTAGGTACCTACTGGGACCTTCCACCACGTCAAAAATAAATGTGTACATATTATAAAGTATGTAATGTTATCTCACAATTATTATTACTAGGTATAATATACATATTATAAAGTACCTATTTATGTACCTACCTATTAAATTGTTGCCTCTGTTATACTAGGTAGGTAGGTATAAATATTTTGGAACACTAAGATACCGTAAGAAAACGTATCCAGAACGTAGTTTAAGTAGGTAGGTAGGTATTTATTTTCTATGCCGTAAACTTGATTAGGTACCATTTTATGCTAAACACATTTTTCGTGCTACCGACCTACCTACCTACCTACCTTACCTACTTGGCGTTACACTGCGCTAGTCACCCTGAATGGGTATCTCATAAATCTAGAAAGTTCTTATTTTTCAACATCGAACGCGCGTAATAATAATAATTATTTATCCTAGTAGAGTGTTAGAATGAGACGTGTGTTTTGGATTATTGGACCAAGCAGGCCACACATTCTGATGGCCAAAAACTACCCTACTTAAAAACGCACAAATTGAACGAAGCAAAAACATAAAAACATTAGGTCTGACATTTACATGGCAATAACATTTGCACGCCCTTGACAGAAACGTGTTGAAGTGAAAGAAATAGGAATTTTTGAGTTATTTCATTGATTTCATTCAGAAAATGTTTATTTTTCCATGTTTTCAAAGAGAGAATAATAATTAAAAAAGCCACAAAATGGATAGTGTTATTGGTGCACTCGCATGTCGCGTGTGTTTATGTACCGATATTGCAAGCAAAGTTGTCATGAGTAGTGAAAATGGATTGCTGGACATGTTTTATTATTGTTTTGGTGTACAAGTAAGTACTCATTTTCATGATTTCTTTACCGGCCAAAGCATAAGTCTCACCATTATTTCAGTGCTAAACCCTGGATCCTTTAGTTATTGTAAGTTACGTGCCGTTTCATTGCAAAAATGTATGATCAAAGTTCTGCTTAGACGGGTCTGCAGCAGGCATGCCGTCGTGAATCCTCCATGAATGAAATGTCGTCGTGAATGGCAGATAAGCCAGTAAAAAGTCTGGAATTCGACCATTGCTTTCAGAGTAGGTTTGTTCTGCAAAAATGTCCAAGTACCAAATCATTATCAGATTTATAAAAGAATGAGACTTTGTGATGCAAAGTTATGTGTGGCATCGGTAAACGACCTGAACTTTTTACTTTGTGGTATAAATTAAGAATTAACAAGCACACACACATTGCATGTGATAGCTCTGAGCACTCCCTTCCTTTTATGTTAGAGCTAAGCTCTAAGAATGTGCAAGCCGAGTCTTGCTGGCTATAAGTGTAGGTATGAATAGTCATGCACATGCATGATGCGGTTATTCAATAACTGGTTTGTTGTAGATATTTTTTTTTTTTTTTTAATCAATAATAAAGGGCTTTTTTGATTTACTTGAATATGCCGCCCTGGTAGGTTAACAGTATTACTTAACCTTACTCTTACTATTACTTAACCTTAATCTCTATTAACCAGCTTGTACAACATTCTGGCTGAGTCTGATAGCAGGTCAGCCAGAATGCTGTTACAACCACCCACCTGATGGATATCTAAATTGCATGTATTTCTTAGTCCCTCGTTCCGGACACATTCCATCAATATATGATAAACATCATCAATAACGTTACAGTCAAGACAATTTGGTGTTGTGCTGATTTTCATTAAGAATAGGAGTTTGTTGCATGGAATGTGTCCGGACCGAAGTCTCAAAGCTGTGACTGTTTCTGATCGGTTCATAAAGCTGTTATCTATCCATGGATAATTCAAGGGGTGTGGCTGAATCGTGCGGTACCAAATAACTTTCTCCCGGGACCTTAAGTCAAAATACTCATTAAATATGTTGCGACACTGACTTTTTATAGAACTAATATAGTTTGCATAAAATGGGGGGATATTCACAGGGATGCCATCGGATGTAGCTAGTTTGGCTAAGTGGTCAACTATTTCATTACCATCTAGACCAGCGGTTCTCAAACTTTTTTGGTCACGGAACCCTTTCGACAAGCAAAATACTTGACAGAACCCTACAATAAAACAATAGTTTTGAAAAGTGTATTCTTTATTATAAGTATAAGCATTATAAAAGTACAATGTAACAGTTACTAATTATTACTTACTTTACCACATGGCAAGTACTTAGTACAATAATAGAAGATATTAAAAATGAAAAAATCTTAACTAATGGTTACTAACTTAATTGGTTGATATCAGGATTGATTTTTTTTCTAAATTCTTGCGGAACCCCTACAGGGGTAGCGTGGAACCCTAGGGATCCGCGGAACACACTTAGAGTACCGCTGATCTAGACCAATGTGTGAAGCGATCCATTGAAGGATAACTGTTATTCCCTTAGCTTGCAGTTTTAGGATTGAGTCCAGAATAGTGTAGGCAATCGGTGTACCTCGAATGGTCGAGGTGCATCGTGCCAAGTGTTGTAACACACTCTTGGAGTCTGACAAGAGTACCACTTTATTGAGATTGGTTGACTCAATGTATGACAAAGCTTCGAGGATGGCTATGTGTTCAGCTTCCATTATTGAAATATTTGCATTAATTTTAAAGGACATACTTTGTTGTTCACATGGGTCATAGAAGGCAGCTCCAATATCCACTCCTTGTTTAGAACCATCTGTGTAGAGTTTTTGAAATGATTGGTATTTCATATTAATATATTCACAGCATAGTCTTTTTAAATGGCTAGAATTAAAATGCCGTTTTGGTTTTGAAAAAGTTTCTATATCTGTTATTATAACTTTAGATAGATCAATATTAGTCACACATATTGTATCCAGGGTATTGTTGTAGATTGAAGACCTCCCTCGAACATTGTGTGGAGAATGTGCAGATAATATAAATAAATTTGCTGAATTCAAGAAGAAATGCCTGCAATCGCAAACGGTTTGGAAGTCTAACTACAGTCCTAAAGCAGTAAGTTGAATAATATGTGATTGGAGTTGTTTTTTTTTTACATAAGAGTTTTATTTGTGGCTATTCATATTCACACACCTGGCGTTGGAATATTAATGATAGATACCAATAGGTAGAGTTGTCATCACAATGATATTTAATTCATAAATAATTATAGAAATGATATACTGACCATATTTTTAGGAACTAAAAGTGGAAGTTGTAAAAAATGAAGACATAATAGAAATAAAAGATGAAGAAGAACATGATTCAAATGAATCTAGCGATTTTCCCGACTTGTATGTACCACCTCCAGATTCAGACTTGAAAAATGAAAGTGACAATTTGAATTCTTTGACAGCTACACTTGATTACCAGCAGACATTACAATACATAAAAAATTCAAATGTAGAAATTCCTAAAAGCAGAGGTGGAATATTGACTCATCTCGAAACAAATTTTGAGTTAAAACACAGTGCGAGTGGTTCCGGCGCCAAGACTACATTAAATAATGATAGTAATGATAGTGATGACCACAAATCCGATAAACTGTCAATGAGACCAAAAATAATAGCTGACAGCAATTATTGTATTGATGTTAAACAAAAAATAAGTACATGCAAATGCGGGTTTAAATATGGTAAGTTTCTTTTTTTATCGTCATATCAAAATTTTATTTATATGAAATCAAACCCAGCATTCATTTAGGTACATAGAAACAAATGCATTTTTGTAATTAAGAGAAGTTTGGTTTGCTAGTCTCGTTATGAGATTATAAATGTAATGGCTCTTAAGTCAACTGAGCCTGCTCCAAACTGTGTCCACGGGATCAGTTGACCTAATCAATGTTTGAATCAGTCCACTGAGCCCATTAACAATATTTTCAATATATATATACAGTCACACTAAAAGCTTTTTAACATAATAAGTTTCCACCTGAGAATAGATTAAGAATATTTTTTATCATATAAATATTAAATTGTGTACCTATATATAAGTTGTTGTTAGGTGTACTGTTAATGTTCCAACAAACTTCAAGTTTACATTGCATTTTTTTTGTAGGTAACAAACCTTATTACAACTTACACATTAAGAAATGCAAGACATATAAACTGTATGAACGCTGCAATGATGCCAAGCAAAGCTGTGGTAAGTTCATAGTGTTATCGGGCAGTCAGCCTGCAGTTGCATTTAATAAATAAATAATTCAGCCTGTACTTAACCGTCCCAATGTTGGGTAGAGGCCTGCCCTCACTTTCGTGAGGAAGATTAGGCCATGATCCACCAATCCGGGCGGTTATTCTCAGGCATGTTGGTTTCGTCACAATGGTTTCCTTCATACAAAAGCAAGTGTGATAAGTACGTACCTCCATATTATGCTTTAACAAGAAACACATTGGTTTGTGCCCGCACTGGGATTCGAACTCGCCATCTTCTGCTTTGGCATGCTGACGTTTGGCCACTAGGCTACTACCACTTATCCGCAATTGCATTATCACTGTAATGCATAATCTTGAAACAGTCCAAGTCACGTCGTCGACTTAATTATCACGTGTCGCACCATGTCAAGTATTGTTTTGTCAAGGGATTAAAATGACTACAGACTGTTCTAAAGAATATGGTTCCTGAACTATTTATAAATTTTAGGTTTATGCAAATTTACGACGAAAGATATAAACCTCTTATGTAAACATTTGGATGACCATTATAGAAGGAATGTTTTGGAATGCAACCTCTGCGATTACGTAGGGCGAGACTTCGCCGAGATGGCTTATCATCGGTAAGTCGAGATCAGATTTTTACCTACCTAATAATCTAAAACAAAAATAACAATAGCTGGAATCTCATCTTTTGAAACGAAAACTTCAACATAGGTATTCGACGAAATATTTCTTTACAGATACACACATCAAAATCACAAAATGAAAATGTTTTGTCACAAATGCTACAAGCAGTATTCCACTCCTAAGACCATGATATTTCACTTTAGAAGCGTACACTTGAAAAAAAAGGGCGGGTTGTGTTTCTATTGCGATAAACGGCTAACTTCCCTCACGGGTTGGGAGAGGCACGAGCTAAGAAAGCACAACAACGGTATCGATCGCGAATTTTATTTTTGTGACTGTTGCGGCCTAAAGTAAGTACTTCTACTTAGATCTGGTTGTTTTCCCTTCAAATATATATATCTCTCAATAGACCATAAAGACCCTAAAATGTATAGAGCATTAAAACTCACAACTAAGTTAATGTAAAGTACTATGTATCTACTCCTTGTCTAACTGTTACCGGCTATCAGGCTGAGCTAAGGTAATCTCGTCTAGGCCAACCTTATAGGTAACATGTGTTAGGCGTAAAAAAAAATATGCCATTGGAAACTTTTTACAGCGGTTTTTGAAATCTGTTTTACCCAGAAAAAAAAATTAAATTACTGTCAGTCTTACCACAAAAGATTTAATCCCGAGTTGAACAGATGAGTCTAAATATTTTCTCCACAAATCGACGTCTAATCTTAGCTTTTACTTACTCAATAACAAATTTACATGTAAAATAATTAGGTATGCCAGGATTGAGTAAGAAAACGCGAGTGAAAGAGGCTATCGTCGAGTGGGACCGTTAGGTATAGGGACCGCGGTCCCATTCGCTGGATTGATTTAATTTTATTATTTTTCTTGCGGCGAATGGGACCGCAAACCGCGTGATGGAAATTGTACAGTGGACGTCAGATACAGATCCGAAATAAATGTTTAAAAGACGTCGATTTTGTCGAACGAAATTTTAGAAACCTCTGTTTAACTCTGGTTTAATGTTTTGTGGTATGACCGTGTATGGATAATTTAAGGGTTTACTTTTTCCATTGCAAACAAGAACTGTGTAATTATATATATTTTTCAGGGAAAACTAGTCTTAACTAAACTATTGTTTCACACTAAAGTGTAGTTACCCTTGGTAAAATTAAAACTAGTTCTGACTGAAACTTGTAGCTATGGTAACGTCCTCAATCCACATTAATAATAGTGAAATATTAATATTGAATTCTACTCAATTTAACACGCAGCAGTCACAAAAGCAGAATGTGCGGTCGATGATGCTATCCCGTTTATTAACGCTACAAATTATTGTAGGAAGGATCGTCCTCTATACAAATGTACGCTACTAAGACGTAACTATGTATTATCTCATGATAACAGTGGCATCCAAGAAAGTCCAGTTCAAGCTAGACATGCAACAACTGTTTATTTTCAGATATACACATCAGACGACAAAAATAACTTTGTTCTGTCATAAATGCAAACAGTGCTTTTTCACTCCTATGTACTTGATGTTTCACTTTAGGAGTGTACATTTGAAAAAGAAAGGCGGACTATGCTTTTATTGCACTAGCTCTCTGTCCAGCATTAAAGGCTGGAAGAAGCATGAGCTGCGGAAGCACAGCGACGAGAACATACGCGATTTCTATTTTTGCGATTGCTGCGGTATAAAGTGAGTGGAACTCATTATTTTCTTCTAAATAATATTACAGTTATAGTCAGAACAGAAGTTCGTGTTTCTGAAGTTAGGCTCTGTGTACCATTGCGTAATATTACAGGACTGTGATGATAGGGATCGATAAGGATTGGGTGACTGAATCGATTTGCCGAAAGATCGATTTATGGTCATACGTTCTACCGATTTTTTTTAACGCAGCGTGGTGTTACGCACTCTACCCTTTCTTTTGACACCTAAGACGCCGCGTACCATTGCTCTTACCCCCTACCTAAATTGCATAAATTGTTTTAGATTCGTATATCGGTACGAGATTGTGAAACATTTGCGTCAACGCGCTGGCTATTACAAAGTTGTTTGCGACGAATGCGGTGCGGAATTTGCGAGGCAGAACAATTTAAGGGTAAGTTTGTACTATTTACTCATTTTACCTTCCCTTGATATAGGCTGACCGAGGGATCTTTTCCCACACACACTTGGATGGGTGACCGTTAAGTTGCACAATATCTTAGTGGAGTTTCCGTGCTTGGAAAGGCACGGGAAACTGTTGGTTCTGCTTGTTATCTATTGATAGCATCGGTCCTTGGACGGTATCGGTCCTTGACATAATCTGACATCAGAGATGCCACTACCTCATTAGGGATCAATCCATCCTCCCTCGACCATTTGTTATCAGCCCTTTTACGTCAAATCCGAGTATCTAGTGGACGCTACTGTGGGTCGTATCAATGATTAGTTTAGAACACAGATACTAATTTTAAATAATTGTTCGATCACACTTGTGTTGTAACGGTATGGGCTAAGGTAGTGGATAGGGCCAGTCTAAAATAGCTCGCGTGTACTTACTGCCAGAAAACTGCGACAGGGTTTCGGCGATAGACTTCTTGCGGTAAACCCTTTATTCCAGAATGAGAATACTAGTTTGAACCTCAATTTGACCCCAGTATAGTTATGTACAGAGGTATAAAAGTCTAATATTCAAATTGAGTGGCGTAATGGAACACAGGTCACTAATTAGGACACTAATTAAATTGAAGTTAGGTTCATCAAACTGTATTACGCCGTTTTCTTCCAGTCCCACATCCGAAACATGCACACAAAGCACGAAATCGTAAAATGCCCCCACTGCGACAAACAAATGAAGGATATCAACCTCAAGAAACACGTCGAGAACGTTCACGGCGAAAAGAAATACGTATGCGAATTCTGTTCGGAAACCTTTCGGACCTTGGTCAACTTTAAATACCACATGTTATCCCACACCAAAGAGAGGCCGTTCAAGTGTGAGATCTGCGGCGTCGACTACAAGAACAAAAGCACACTCTACATGCACATGATGAGGCATAAGGGGCTGAAGCCGCATGTCTGCAGTGTTTGCTCTAAAGGGTTCAGTACCCGCAATCAGTTGCTGGTACACGGCTCGGTGCACACCAAGGTTAGGGCGGTGAAGTGCGCCCACTGCGACAAATCGTTTCACTTCAAGAAGCGGTTGCTGTTGCACCACAGGAGGATGCATCCGGATATACCTTTTGAAGGTGGGAAAGGGATGGAGAACAGGAGAGATGAGCAGAGGGAGGGCGAGCTGGCGATAAATGACGTTCACGGTGGTGCAACGCAGATTTGATGTGGTTTTTATTAACCTCTGTTGTTATGACAATGAATACAAGATGGGGACCGGCCCACCCACACCTATGGGTGTGGGTGGGCCGGTCCCCATCTTAGATTTCTAGTTGTTGCTATAGTATTTTTGGCTCATCTTTTGTACATTATATCTCCTTTCGTATGGCGAATACATTCCGGCTAAAGAAGTGAAATATTTATCTTGTAAATTGTAGTTTTATGTACAAGATAGATTCTTACAAAATTATTAAAATACACACATTAAAAAAGTCTAAGCAACATGTACTAATTTCTGGTTATTTTCTGGTTCGCCGAGCTGTATGTGGACGCGCATTGTCATGCATTAACATAAAATCGGAGCCAAAGGTTTGGTGCAAATGGTGCAAAAGGTGCAAATGGATGGACATAAGGCCTGAGAATATCCTCAACGTAATTTTCAGCGTTCATGTTTCCATTTACAAAAACGAGCTCAATTCGCCTGGTCTCATAATACCCGCCCATACCATAACTGTTGAGCCGCTGTATGGATGAACTTCCTGAACGCACCTGAGCCTTTCAGTATTTCCGGGCCGACGGTACACTCGCACCCTTCTTGTATCAGGCCTAAACCTGAATCGCGACTCATCGGAAAACATAATTTTATCCCATTGTTCCTGGGTCCATGTTATGCATGCATGTTGCTTAGACTTTTTTGATGTGTTTATTTTTATTTTGGGGTGGATTACGATTCATGTTTGATTGCCGTAATTATTTATGACTAATGATGTGTTGCAAACTGTATAAATTATTGTGTTAGTTATTGTGTAGGTACTATGTTATTATGTGATTAATTAAGTTAGTTGTGATTAAAGGAGTTAATTAAGAGAACACTTGTACGTTTTCTAATAAATGTTTCTGACGTATGTAACACGTGGTTTTAAATTAATGTTGTGTGTGAACTCTTTTGTTAAATCAGCGACGACAGACGAACAAGTAAGCGTGATGGTAAGCGCTTAGCCTAAAACGACTAGACTTAAACGAACGAACGCCAATCACAAATTCATTCCAAAAATATTGGAATTTATCGGGCAAAAAGAAGCAGATACTAAAATTCTAACTAAAATGTTTATCCAAAAGGTTCTCTATACAAACGCGACCGAGGTACTATATATAATACGGTATACATAGATTGTACTTTCCTTAGCAGATAGCAGCATAGCACTATCTATCTAGTAGTTAGTAGCGTCGTGACACGGAAAACGATTTTCACTTCGTTGTAAGGGGCGTGTTCGTCTGTTTCGCTCCGGGGGACTGGAAAATTTCAATAACCTATTATTTCTAGTAGAGGAAATCGCAACTTACTCAAGTGTCGCTATTACCGCGATAACCTGACACGCGACGACCATCCGAATAACCTAAGGATGGGGTACAACAAATATGTTGTTTTGTTTGTGGGTGTTGTTTATTATCTACCAACTACAATCACATATGTACAATGCATGTGATGACTGTTAGGGAAATATTGTGGGAAATACTTTCTAGATCCATGCATTTTTATTTCAATAAATAATTCGAAATAGAAAAATTTTTCAAAAACATATTGAATCGGTTTTAGCTAAGGTATATGCACGTCAGTGTCTTGTCATATCTGATACTATGGCCAAATAGACGTCGAATTTAAGCCCAATTAACGTTACATTTACCTACAGTGATAGTGAGCACATAATATCAGAAGCGGTTGAAAATAAACACCTCTAGGTATACTACTGCGCAGGTTTTATAAAGGTGTAAGTACTTCTTATAACATAAAATGGATTGTGCACTGTGTCGAGCTTGTTCGTTCGCTATCTACGCTTCAAGGCGCTGGAAAATTTCAATAACCTAATATTTTACGTCGAAGAGAGAGTGCATAAGTTTTGAAAGGCTACGTTACATCATTGGTTGCGGGTTAGGCTAGCGAATAGTGGGTCAGACTAAACTATAAATATATTGTCGATAGCATGAACATGAAACTAAAACGTGAAAGTAAAGAGAATAATAAATAGGCATTATACAGTACGCGTATACGAACTTAAACATATTTTATCCCGAGTTGCGATGTTTATGAAATTTGCTATTCATATCGGTATATTTCTTAACAACTAGAAGGCGTTGTTGAAGACGCTTCAACAACGCCTAAACTAGACACGTATGGTAAGTATAATAGTAACAAGGACTTAAATTCTTTGGTAGGTACCTAGGTATATTAGTTATACATCTATATTCATACGGTAGGTAGTCTCAGGCTATGCCTTGTGAAGAATGGATGGTATGAGCGTCGTGAAATCGAGTTGTAATACCAGACAACAATAATGATAGAGCATAAGTTCCGGCTATTGAAAAACAGCAATTGCTGGATACACCCGAGCATTGTTGATTCGATGCCAATCCTGCCAGACCCTTCCCGAAGGGTTCCACATTGTAGTGTCGAGGAAAACCTGCTGACAGAAGCTCATTCCACGTACTTACACGAATGTGGCATGGATACGCCTAAGCGAAAAAGACTTTCAGTATTATGTGGAGTATGTTGTAGCGACACATTATTGCGCTTGCATTGCATTCTGCTGACGTGAGTTAATGCAATGCAAGGTGCAGGTGGGGCTCATCAGTCGTCACCCCCCGGGCACGATAGGTAGGCGTAGTTTTAGTAATTATAATATAATATACCGCTTGACCTACTTAAATAGTATTTCTAAACGCCATGTTAGGAAAGAGTGGGGAGACGGGAGATAACTTGACACCGAATCTCTCATTCTATTTAGGTAGGTACATACACACCAACATTAAGCAGTAAACTGTGATGGAGCAAATTAAATTACTGATAGCACTATCGTTTAATGGAACGAACGGGACAGCATCAGGTACCTATTTGCAGAGCTATCAAATTTAATTTTAGTTTGGTGCCACCGTAAATATTAACTACCTGTGACTTTTTTGCGTAACGATCTATTACTAGAACAGATTGTTATCATCAGTGTTTTCAATCCTTAATGTTAGAGCGGTGGATAACTCTCAGATGAGTTCCAATTACTCGATTTGTGAGCCCAGTGATTTAAATTACACCTTGAATACTAGGAACTCGTTTCTGTTCATTGAAGGCAGACATTTTCAGTATTATCGGCAAGATTTATTGAAGGTTATTTTTGGAACAGCTTATTTATTGAGCAATTTATCTAAAGCGCTTTGTATCCACATTTGTTATTGCAGGCCGGCTGTCTTCGAGTTAGAAGCGAGCTGGTGTCGAAGGGTGGCCATAAATCAATGCGTGAGATAACCCTGAGATGGTGTGCTAATAGGCTACAAACAATAATACTTCGCAATCGTATTAATGGGAGACTTCCTAATCTACTACAAATCCAGTGCATTTTATTATTCATGTAACACAACTTTTCTACACAGTGTTATATAGATAGGTATCTTGAACAACAAATTTTAATATGAATATAAATAATTGCTATACTCAACGGAATCAAAGTTACCCAGATTGACTATATAGGTCAATCTATCTACAATTATTGACATTGATCTTGTCTTGAGTAATGTTCCACTTCAGCTTATCTTTATCAATGAGAAACCAATTCACTATGAATGGTTCTCCGTATATCCGTCGTTTAGGTGATACCGATACTATTAATCTTTTATGATAACACAATACTATCAAAAAACCGCACAGGCACGTAACAAGTGTCGTCGGCCTGCCTTACCGTAACGTAACGCGAGGACGTAATGTCGAGGCCTCTAATTCGTTATGCTAACGAGACACGTTGCCTTGGACGGTGATGGATTAGCTTCTCAGTGACGTGCCCCATAGATGGGGGTTATGAGGATGCGTGGCCAATAGCTGGTTTTTACGAGTTCGTATCTGGTTTTTACAAGATTCTGTTTACACCTTCGCTGGTTAATCATTTTCGTTAAGTGTTTTTTTTAGCAGATTTATACAACTCTATCATAACATATCTCCACGTGTTCCAGTAGCACTCCTAAGAGGCGGTCAATATTGCAACGATGGTGACAATGTGTCGTCGAGACATGTGTTACATGCATACATAAAAGAGTTCAACCCAATAACTGTCGCTAAAGACACAAAGAAGAATTAAAACTGATGTGCCTATTAGGTCACTTACTATACAGGTTGGTTCGACGATCGAGCTACTGAGGTTTTTCCCCACTAGTTCGACAATCGAACAAATGAGTTGAGCTAGTGAGAACAAATTACCTATTTGTGTCCGAGTCGAACAAGGCTCGATTTCAGATATTTTTGTGGGTAAGTATAGGTTTAGATGTGCTTAAGTACCCACGTACCTACTACACAATACATTTCCGGTCGGTGGCAGCTTCTACCGCTGAGCTATGAACAGATTTTAGGCTCAATCTTGAATTGAATATGGATATATCTAACAGTACGATTCGAGTCTAACCCCCGGTTTCTAGAACGTTTGTTGGCGTTGACAGTAGATTAAAACTATCGTTGCCTCTATCTGACTATAAACAAATGACAAGGACGGCAGTAGAATTAATCTGTTGTCAACGTTGATTGACGTTTCAGAAACTGGGGGTAAATATTATAAGCAAAATCGCCACTGTTCGTAATATATCCGTTAAAATAATAAACTGTAGCAATGTAGGTAATCTAGGTATATTTTGGCGTTAATTGTTATTCGGCATCGCAGCTGTTAATCTAACAAAAATATTTTCCCCACGGAAGCAAGCATCAAACATTTTGAAACAGATTGCAGTGTTTTTTTTAATGGGACTACTGGGATGTTTTTATTCTCTACCACTCTATAAATAAGAATATGCGTTTCCAATGCATTTAACTATTTAAATATCCAGTAAAACAATATGGTGTTATTTAGTCATTTTCTATCTAAGTTAAGTATTAAACGTTTGTGACCATAATATTGTATCGAAAAAAATATCAACGATGTAACGGTATTCTTTGATCTCGTAATCGTATATATTGTAAGTAGATAGATAAGTAGGTGTAGCTGTCATCTCTGTCGCCAACATCTGGTGCTGGAATGAGAACGAATCAATTTCCAACGATTTTCTTTGTCCTGTTTTGGAAGTTCGATATTTAATTACCGGTTCTGGAGCCTTTTGCAATTAGATTGATATTAGAATACCTTTCTTATCACATAATCACATAATGTTGTCATTGTCATTCACCACATACTTAACTTCAGAATACGCATACATAAAGAATAACTCATATTTTTAGTAGGTAAGTATATAGCATATAAGTAACAGTTTATATTGACCGCGCTAACGAAGTGAGCGGAGGACTCCATTTTAAGAGTGGGGGGGGGGGGGGTAAACGCTTAAACTCCTAAGATATACGTAAAACTATCTCCATCGATATCAGATTGCAAGCAACTCAAAAAACGCTACTTGATACGTGTAAAGGAGATACTTATATCGCATATACCGTTTAATATAAAAAGGCAAGCAAACCTGAAAGGTGAACGCGCGAACTACTCAACGCGCTCTAAAGGTTGCCGTATCGTTATAAATAGGTATTTCTCGTCACGCAGACAACCTCTCGTATAACATAACATGTCATAAAAGCTTTAGGCTACGGTTGTTATCCTAAAAATACTACAAGATTAAACATTTTGCTGTGAAGTTATAAGTTCTACTAATAAACGTTTTTCTTAACTCCCCTTACCTCTGTGTCTTATTTTCTGACAATAGATTTTTAGTCGTTCTTTGTCGCAATCTCCTTGACAAGATGTACCCAACTGGCTACTATTTTAGACTGATCAAATATAACGTACCTAAGTTAATGGCTTGTTATTTAACCATAACTCTTTCCACATAATAACATAATTAAAATTTATCATAACATTTATTTTAAAAGGTCACAAATTTTATTATATTTTTATACATTGATTGATAGATAGATAGATATTCCTACCTTGGTAGGTAGGTACCTATTTCCAGTATTACCGTTTTATCTAGGAAACTTCTAAACTTGAGTATTTAGGGGTGGACAAATTGATACCTAATTGCATCCCTTGTCGATGTAGGTTCACCTTATATATACACTTTAAAGTTAGAGTTATTGACATAATAATATGATCATGAGAAAACATCACTGTGAATTTTTAATGCAGTGTATCCAACCTGACTACAAAACAGGTAGGTAGAGATGCGAGTAACTTATACTCAACGACCTCCCACGTTTGCCTCCTTTCTCTACTGCCATTAAAATATAGCTAAGATTACAAGTGTAAAAGTAGACTGTAGAGTTGGCATTAGGCAGCCAAGCATAATAGCGTCTAGTTTCATTACGTACCTGACTGCCGTCTTCAGTTGTGCAGCTAGGTAATTTTGTCTTCAGGTTAGAGATTATATGTCTTTGAATGGCCGCCGTCTTTTAGGCCATAAGTATAATGACCGGAATGTGTTTGTAGGTAGAGCAATTTATTTTCTACCTTCATACATACTCGGAGTTATGCCTCACTTTCAACTATCTATATTATTAAATAAAAAAATAATTTAGATTACCGCCACTGGCTTTTAGCTGTGTAAAATTATGATCTACCTACTTAAAGTTTATATTACTATTTGAAGACCCTATTAAATTATTCTATTGCATCATTTCTAAAGGTTGAATCGAGAGGAAAACTTAACCCCTTACGGAGTCGTAACAAAAGTTTGCGCCGCTCGCGGGAAGAGTTCCCACACCTCTGTCACCTAACCATTCGTAGGCAATATTTACAACTTAAGGTAAGCCTCAATAAGCACATTTGAAGGCGTTAGGTATGGCGGAAGCGTTTTTATGTGGAGTCGATCGTGTGCAGAATCTTTGGCGAAAAGTTGTCAGCTTTATATAACCTGAAGGCGGTTTGGGCACACATCTAAAATAATATCTAAAGGGGATAGTGTGCCAGTAATGGCTTTATGGAATACTTTGGTCGAAAGTAATATCAGGTAAGTAGGGATACCTACCTTCAAACGAAATGTAGCGCGCGAGGTTGCTGGTAAGAGTATATAAAACTCTACCCATAATATTAGGCGGCATATGTGGCAGTGTAAGAAGAAAATAATATTATTATAATGATACAATTATAGAGCTCTTCGATTATTGTCTCTTGGATAAAAACCTTAGTCTGTAGCGCGCCATTCAAATCACCCGCCTGATGATAAGGGTGAGAATATCGTGGCAAGGGCAGGTCCACGCGGCGTCGGCTCGTTCCCGGCTTTGCGCGCTCCCGCGCAGGAAGTGGCGCCGCCAGACGCGGACGGACGGAAAACAGTCGAACCTACGCCATAGAAAACGGCCCGCGCGTTACCGCGACTAATTTACCTATTATTATTGTATTCCGTGTTTTCTCATTGTTTTATTAAGCCTATACTGTCTTTTACGTGTCATTATATTGTTTAACCTACTATTTGCGTATTTCTACATCCATACAACCCCTGAGGACGAGCCAGCCGGGCAATAACATTAAACTGGCGTCCCAAGCGAGGGCCTGTAAAGTGAGTGCAGTGAATCCCGCGATTAGGTAAAAACACGATGCCACGTACACGCCGACAGTCGCGTCGACAGTCCGGCGAATTCCGAGATGCGGAAGACGAAACGGATTCAACCGCGGGACCGACGCCAACTTTCACGGCTAACGTCATGGCGTCCATTATGTCGTCGGTACAGCAAACTCAAACCGCCGCGTTCGAGCGCCTTCTCGACCGAGTACTCTACCACGAGTCTCGTCGCGCGTCGTCATCCCCGACGCCGGGGTCATCCACGGCGTCCGCCGCGCCCGCTCACCACCCTGGGAACTTCGCGTCCTGCACGGCGCGGTTCAGCGGAGCGCCTGGCGACTCGCTCGACGGCTTCCTCGACGCGGTAGAGGCTTATAAAGAGTGCGCCCGCGTAGGTGACGACAACGCCCTACGCGGAATTACAATGCTGTTGACTGGCGATGCAATCGTGTGGTGGCAAGGCGTGAAGGCGACCATCACCTCCTGGAGCGACGCTGTGACGTCACTGCGCAGCGCCTTCGGTGACAACCGGCCACCACACCGAATTTATTTGGAACTTTTCGCTACTTACCTCCCAAGGACACGCAGAGAAGACCGAAATATTTGTGGCTAGAGCACGAGCCCTACTCGCTCGACTGCCAAGTGAAGATCTCAGTGATCGGGTCAAGATCGACATGATATACGGCCTTCTACACCGTCGAGTGCGGGAAAGACTCCTAAGATACGAAGTGACCTCTTTCGAAATGTTGCTACGTAAAGCGAGGAACATTGAAGACGCATTCGACGAGTCCGGCCGTCAACGAAGCACCGCAGGCGGAGCGCCCGCCGCCGTTACACCGTCGCCGCGTGAGCGCGGCCTTCAAACGCCGAGCGCCGGCGCCGGCGCGAGCGGCTCAACGAGCAGCAGCAGCGGCAATGCGAAATATCAAACGCCGCGCGCTAACTTTCGTCCTGCCGCTGCCGACGGCAACAAGTCGCGATTCTGTGCTTATTGTAAAAACTACGGACACACACGAGATCAGTGTTTCAAATTAGCATCTAAGCCGTCGGAGAGTGATAACGTGCAATCAGTGAAAATACCGCCCTCATGTTATGGTTGCAATGAGCCAGGCGTTACGCGATCACAGTGCCGGAGATGTAACTCTGAGCACTTCGCGGTGGGGTGCGTCGACCCCGCCTGGACCTCGCCCGCCTTTTCTATACCTACCGGTAAGGTAGTGACACAGGTGAGTGAGCATTGTGATAGTTTGGTGCCTACAGTTTCCCCACTAGACTTAGAGCCGTCACTTGTTTTAGTTAAACGTAACAAGAAACAAGTGAAACAATGTAACGAACGTAGTTGTTTACTAAAACAAAGTGATGAGCTAGGAAGTTCATTTTTACCTACGCACTTTAAAGCCGCGATGCCTGCTTTGTTCACTAATAAAGAACAAACAGAGCAGTATGTCCCGACCGATTTCGAAGCGATTATTCCTCTGCGCTTCTTTGGTAGTGATAACGATAACGACAATAGGTATGTATCTAGTGACGTTTCTAACGAGATTCCTATGCGTTACTTAGGTCGTGCGGACGGTAAACGTAATAACGCGGCATTGCAAAGTAGGGTGCCCATGGCACATGTAAGTACGGTGACCAAGACCAAGGGAAGTAGGGTAACCATGAGTAACGGAAACAGGGTAACCGTGACCAACGGAAATAGGGTAACCGTGACAAATGAAAATAGGGTAACCGTGACAAATGAAAAAAGTGTGACCATGGTTAACGAAAATAGTGCGACCACGGATTTTTCCACGGTTAATGATACTGATACAGATGTTTTATTAAGTGCTTCCACTGAGCACCAGGTTAGGTTACGGCCTATTTTAAGCATTCAAATTCTAGGAGTTCGGGGTAAAGCCTTGCTGGATACAGGCGCCAAGAGCAGCGTTGCCGGTGCTTTGCTGTACGGTTTGCTGTTAAAGCACAATCATCCGTGCGAGGAAGCGACACGACGGGTGAAACTTGCAGATGGTTCCGTGCGCACTCGCCAGGTACTGCTCACCACCTTGGAAGTAAGGTTAACTCCAGAAAGGTCAGTAACCCTCGAGTTTACAATTTTCCCTGATGCTGAAAACAACGAGACACTACTGGGGATGGATTTTCTGGTAGCTACGGGCTTGGTGCTTGACTTCGCTTCGTCCACCTGGCATCTGATGGGCCAGCATGCTACATACCCGATGGAGTATGAAAATCCTCGGCCATGCACAGTGATTTCAGCTGCTGATTTTTTGCATGACAACGAAGGGCTTATGTTGGGCCCGCATGAGCGGCAGCAGTTGTCTGATATTTTACAACAGAACGAGGATGTCTTCGCAGTAGGGGGAGACCCAACCCCACATGCAGAGCATCATATTGACACCGGCGACCACCCACCAATATCGGTCCTACCTTATAGGCTTACTCCAGCTAAGAAGGAGCTGATGAAAGTGGAGATAGAGAAGATGCTCGCCGAGGGCATTATCGAAGAATGCGAGTCTGCGTGGACGTCGCCTGCCGTGCTCGTCCCCAAGAAGGATGGCAAGGTAAGGTTTTGCTTCGACTACCGCAAGTTAAACACGGTCACGAAAACCGATGCGTACCCCATGCCGCTTATCGACGAGCTGGTTCAGTCGACCAAGCGTAACTGCTTCATGTCTACGCTTGATCTTCGAAGCGGATTTTGGCAGGTGAGCGTAAGAGAGTGCGACAAGGACAAAACAGCCTTCCAATCGCCGTTTGGTACGTATCGTTTCACTCGCATGCCCTTCGGTCTTAAAAACGCGCCGTCAACCTTTCAGCGGCTCATTGATAAGCTCCGCTCTTCCGTAAACCGGTCATTATGTCATATTGAAGGCGACAATGTCACGCTCCTGGCCTACCAAGTCATCTGCTCCTGATCACAGAGACGTAATCAGGTCATTTAGCCGCCCTAAGCGCCGTATTTGAAAAGTTGCGCGCTTATAATTAAAGGGCGAATCGCGAGAAGTGTGTCTTCTGCCGTCAGCAGGTTAAGTACCTAGGACACGTTATTACGCAGGATGGTGTGTCACCGGACTACGATAAGGTTCAGGCGGTGGTGGAGATGGTACCACCATCGAATCTCAAACATTTGAGAACCTTTCTGCAGACATGTTCGTGGTTCCGAAAATTCGTTCCAAACTTTTCTGCCATAGCTGAACCACTAACACGTCTGACGAGAAAGAATCAGCCTTGGGTTTGGGAGTCAGAGCAAGTGAATGCTTTCGAGGAGCTGAAGAAGCGCCTCACTTCCTCACCGATTTTGGTTCAAGCTGATTATTCCCAACCGTTCATACTTAGAACCGATGCAAGCAGTTATGCTTTTGGTGCAGTTCTGCTACAGGGCGAGGGTGTTGAGGAACGACCTATTGAGTACGCTAGTCGTCTCTTAACATCCGCCGAGAAGAACTACAGCACCACGGATCGTGAGGCTCTAGCCGTCGTCTGGGCTGTTGAGCGCCTCAGAGGGTATATCGACGGACACCAGGTAATAGTCAGAAGCGATCACCAACCTCTGAAGTGGCTACTTACGGTGAAATCACCTTCAGGTAGGTTGGTCCGGTGGGCATTAAAGCTCCAATCGTTTAACATCACCTACCAGTACACACCAGGTCGGGCTAATGTGGTTGCTGATGGTTTAAGCCGTCCTCCGTGTACTGAAGAGGATACGGAACAATGTGGCATGTGTTCCGTCACTATAAACTTGCCGTCAACCAATCCTACTGATCTGCGAGCCGCTCAACTTCAAGATCCAGATGTCAATAAGATTGTTCAAGATTTAGAAAACCTGGATGATCTCACTTCTAGCCGATGGTTGGAACGAGGGTATGTATTGTCTCACGGCGTTCTTTACCGCTACGATCCAGATTCCGACCTTGAGGAGGCGCAGTTGGTGGTTCCCAGCTCCATGAGAGAAGAAATTCTCAAAGAGTTCCATGATGCTCCAACCGCCGGCCACCAAGGCGTCGAAAGAACTCTCCAGCGGCTGAGGGAGCGGTATTATTTTACAGGCATGCGTAAGTATGTCACTGAGTATCTGAAGAAGTGCATTGATTGCCTCCGGTACAAGCCGTCGAATCAAAAACCTGCTGGCTTGTTGCAAACTCCGGTTCTCCAGCAGCGAGGAGAGGTGCTTGCGATTGACCTCTTTGGTCCGCTACCAGAAGGAGACCAGGGGGAGCGCTGGGTGCTCTTAATAGAGGACGTAGCTACAAGGTGGGTAGAATTATTTGCTCTAGTGGATGCTACTGCAGAGACCTGCGCTCGAATCCTTCTGGAAGAGTACTTCCTCAGATATGGTCTGCCACGGCGTGTCATCTCGGACAACGCCTCAAATTTTATTTCGGCCACTATGCAGCAATGTATGCATTTAATGGGTGTTAAACAGGAACTCATTCCTGTGTACCACCCAGAAGCTAACCCTGCCGAGCGTAAAAATCGCGATCTAAAAGTGCAGTTGTCGATGATGGTAAAGTCGACACACACAGATTGGCCCAAATACCTGGCGCACGTCAGGTTCGTGATGAATAGCGCTTGTTGCGTTACTACAGGTAAGACGCCTGCATTGTTAACCTTCGCTCGAGAACTGCGTACTCCATTCGACGTGCATCACGACTTACGCAGTATATTAGATAAGGAAAATTTCGTACCTCAGGTCACTCCTTACTTGCGAGCGTTTGTTACTTCTCTCTCCGACATCAGGGAGCGTGTAGAGAAGTCTCAGGATAAGCGTAAAGAGGTAGCCGATACCTTACGTCAGAAAGAACCTAAATATAGCGTAGGAGATTTGGTCCTGGTTAAAACGCATGATCTAAGTAACGCATCGAAAGGAATAACGCGTAAATTCATCCCACGGCGTGATGCTCCATACCGCATTTTCAAGATCTCCAGCCCTACAACTTTTGTTCTCGCTGATCTTTCTGACAAAGTGATAGGGAAATACCATAGCACCGATTTAACTCCCTTCTCTTCTTCGTCCGGCACGACTGTGCCAGTCATGCCTAAAAAGCGCAGAGGTAGGCCGCGCCGTAGAGTTTTGAGTCCCAAGTTGGACTCGGGACGTGTTCCCAACTTGGAGGGGGAGTCTGTAGCGCGCCATTCAAATCACCCGCCTGATGATAAGGGTGAGAATATCGTGGCAAGGGCAGGTCCACGCGGCGTCGGCTCGTTCCCGGCTTTGCGCGCTCCCGCGCAGGAAGTGGCGCCGCCAGACGCGGACGGAAAACAGTCGAACCTACGCCATAGAAAACGGCCCGCGCGTTACCGCGACTAATTTACCTATTATTATTGTATTCCGTGTTTTCTCATTGTTTTATTAAGCCTATACTATCTTTTACGTGTCATTATATTGTTTAACCTACTATTTGCGTATTTCTACATCCATACAACCCCTGAGGACGAGCCAGCCGGGCAATAACATTAAAAGTACATAATAAGCAAGTACCTGTAATAATTATTGCAAGTCCGAAACGGTTACCTACCTACATGCTTGTTTCTTGAATACTAAACTTATTATCAACTATTTATTAGACTATCTATATGCTGAAGAAAAATATATTTTTATACTCTAAAACATCTAGCATACGCAGATAAATTAGTCCGTCAAAAAGCGTCCTCCAGTATTTAAGCTCGTCAGCGCAGTCACCGCAATATTTCAACAAAGTAAGTAAGAAATAAAAAATATAAGAAGACCTCGTGACCACGGTCGATGTAACTCGGCCGAAACGTCGGGCTACCTATGTCAAAATTATGATATATTTTGATATTAGTTTGTGCGCGAATTAGACCCGTTTACATTTTAGTTAACATAATTATATTCAGCTGGCGTAAGTTTCAGAACTTCTACAGAAAAGCAGACTTATTTAGGTAAGTATATATTGGCCAAAGCCTCGTCAAGGACAAACGAAACATCCATCTGAATAGCCAGTAATTACCAACGCAGACTTAACATTGGAGATCGCAGCACCCATAGTCATCCAATTTCCTCCGGAGCCGATTCCGAGGCCGATAACGGCCGAAGTTTGTCCAACAGCCGTACAATAACATTATTGTAATCTATTTCTGGAGAAGATAATGGTTAAAGACGGAACTGCTGGGCACAAAGGGCCACCTACGCGTATCACTCTTGGGACATTGGGACCATATCTGCGCGGAGCCCGAAGTTTATTATGCAGGTGTAAAAATGCGGTAAAGGTGGTTACGGGTATTATACCTATATTCGAATTTTGTGGTGTTTTATGGTGTACTTTGATGCTATTTCCGTTCTTTAAAACCTTGTATCTACCTTTAGTGCTCATGCTTAGTTTCTTTTTAGATGTACCAACTCATCCAGCTTGCAATTCAGTATCATAACTGTAAGAGCCTCACAAGGAAATTATTATTCAGGAAATGTTTTTTCTTGCTCTACAGTCACTGCGCACACATTCAACTTCTAAGTAAGCACGCACTCAAAAAAACTCATGTTTTGCGCAAAATTATACAAAAAGTTTGGGCATGTTCAATGGTCTTTGGGGCTGTCAGTATTGTACAGAAGCTAGAAGAAGTAGGTAGCTAGGATTCAATTGGTTTGCTCTGCATCAATATTGTCAAGACTGACTACAATATCGATATACCTACCCTAGTAACTAGGTACCTAAGCACCTTGTGAAGGCCGACTGAAATAGACCAGTTTTAGTATTCAGTTCTGGCCTTCCATGGTCCGCCCCACACGGGAAGAACCTAAATAGACTTGCTTCTTTTTGTAGTGCCTAATGGAACGGATCTAAACATCAGGCGGAACTCAATTAAAAAATCTATTAAACTTAGATTAGACGTCCCAATTCGACTTCAGAAAGGTTTGCGCTAATTGAAGGAGTTTCCAACTTGAGTTTGGTTAAAACTTTTCAAGGATGATGTTTTCCGAAGTATGCTGTAAATAAAAATTGGTATGTGGGTCAGTCCTGGACTTAGTATCAAAGATGGACGTCTAACGGTTAGACGTCAATTATTATTTAGTCTCTAACCCTCGCTTAGTCAAACGCTATAAAAAATTTACAAGTAAAATAATTAGGAATTCCAGGATTGAGTAAGAAAAGGCCAGTGATTGACGTCGAGTTGTGGAACGAAATTTTTGAAACATCTGTTCAACTCTGGTCTAAACTTTTATGGGAAGACCGCAAAGATTTTAACGAGGTCTATTGCGTCGAACAGCGTTCTACGCAAATTGAAAGTTTGGGCTCGTCAATCGATGTGTAACGCTGATTGTACGGTTGTAACGCTGATTGTGTTACGAATCTGGCCAAGCAAAGGATTCACCGCACAATCCGTCTGTGGTCTCCACAGCCAGTACATCAACTGACCGATGGGTTCATCAGGGAATTCACCTGTTATAAAACATGACCACAGTTAAAATAACTATCATCTAACGGAAACCGCTATTTTTTCCATGAATAAAAGTGACCGTAATGCCAAATTTCATCAAAATCCTTTCACCCGTTGTGGAAAGGACCACCGCGCAAATTATCGTATTTATTATATTACTAGCAGACGCGTTGCTGTGGCTAAGGTTTTTGTTATTGCGATTTGAAATTGAGATGTAAGCTATCCTATCTTTCAAGTTAGATCAAACTGCACACGATGTACAATTTTGATTAAAATCGGCTAAGTAGTTTAGGAGTCAATCGCGGACACATAACGTGACGCGTAATTTATATAGATATAGTTATATTAAGAAGAAGAAGAATTAAGAAGATAACAACAAAATTTTAAATCTTACCTCAAACCATTAATAAATGTAAGGAGGCAGTGTAAAATAAATTTACAACATAAATACATAAGTAAATAAAACGCTCTGGAATCATTATTATAAATCATACAAAATATATGTACTTTTACATCATTTTATTAGAAACTAAAATAGGCATTCACACCTTATTTACCAATCACTGTGTAAATAAACAGAATACACAAGTTAAACTATAACTTTCCCTACTTTCCCTACTGTGTGTTGTACTGCGCCCGACCCTTCACGGTTCAATAACTAATCCCGTGACTAGTTAGGCTTTTGCTACCGTTTGAATGTGGTAGTTTGACCAATGAGCGCACCTTTCTGCACCCAAGGGACGGAAACCTAAGGAAAACTGTGTATATTTGGGACTTTTGCAAACTCTGATGTGAATCTGTAGAAACTGAAGTAAGCATTCACACTAGCCTATTTAATTTTGTAACAGTTGACATTACTAAAATACTGAACTCAGATTAATTTATAAAAGCCCTTGGAATGATCATAATTATGCGTTTAAGCGCAATGCTACCCAAGATTTTGTGACCTGGCATTACCTGGCATTGTCATGGGAAAATCTTAGTTGTCTAAGCTTGCGTGGTGCTAGTAGGTACTTTCTATTTATTCTGTATTAATCATACTGCCGTGCCTTTGTAGAAAGCCATTTAAAGACATGGAACTATTCCAAGTTAATTATAATTAAGTACCTAATTATCCAAAAAATAAGTATAATGGACGATCCCTATCATCTAGAAATATCCTCCACACCACCTCCTTCGTATAAACACAGTGACTCATACTGTATCTGCTATAGGCAAAGTTATATGGATAATGTTATATGACTATCGACCTGATATAGGTATAAATCTATTTTGTATTGCATCTTTGGACTTTATTAACTATTTCAACTCTCACCAGTTTCACAACAATAGCGAAATCTAAATAATACCTCACCATGATGACATAAAATAAATCAGAACATAATAATTCAGTATCTACTATACTACCAACTTGCCCTAAAATCATGCAAGGTTCATTCACATC
Organism: Hylaea fasciaria; assembly: GCA_905147375.1. Classification (NCBI taxonomy): domain Eukaryota; kingdom Metazoa; phylum Arthropoda; class Insecta; order Lepidoptera; family Geometridae; genus Hylaea; species Hylaea fasciaria. The sequence continues at coordinate 9,708,089 of LR990201.1, forward strand.
ATAAACGGAGCCCGTACGTGCATCACTGAGACTTCATCCATAAATAACTACCCACCTTCGTCGTAACCAGCCGTAGCCATATCAGTAGCTTTTAACAGATATATTATAGTTCATTGATACGAAAGTATACATGTTGCCCTTCGACGTAGGAGGCGCATCGAACCCTTTTCACGTATAAAACGCCTGGGGGAGCGCGCCTCAGAAAATGCGCGCTTAAGCAAGATCTTTACGGCCTCCAACACCTTTATAAATAAAATTATACGCGTTGGCCCGCATATTTATAGTACGATGCATAATGTGGGGTAAGTAAAATAGGTGCGCGAGGATTTATGCGTTCAATTAACACAGTATGCAAAAATTTAATGATAAGAATATCCGACATTTAGGGTGACTCGCACAATTTTTTGTAATATCACCTTATCTATGCCACCAAATATACTAATTTGTCGTTGGCTTAACCTTCATGCTGTTGTAATTAATTAAACCAATGGAAAATGTATAGTGTCAGCGTTGGATCCGTATCTAGTGTCTACGCTGCAGACATATCCAGATTTACACTAATATGGGTGTAGTGAATATGAAGCTTGAACTGGGTATTATAATCTAGATTTGACACACTTATTTTTAATGCAATTTGTCACAACAGTGGCTTTTATATAGGTTTAATACCCTTTAAATTTTTGGGGTTGTTAAATTATTAAACTATTAGATGGGAACTATTTTTTTTTATGAAAAACAATTTTACTTAGTACAAAGTGATGCGATTAGAAAACGCAAATACTTTTATTACGATAACAAAACGGCTTGAAGTAATGAACCTAGTTTTGAGTCAGATACTGGCTGACATTAAGCCATCATTTTGTTAATCTAGTAATTTCAAGTTAACTTAGGTACCCTTCTCTAAATTCAGAGGTCGGTATATCTATCCCAAGGGTGAAGGGAACTTGTATAAGCTTGTAAATAAAGCCGCTCCCACACACATGCGATATTATCGATCAATACTTTTTAATACATTGCATAGGGCTTATACTACACTCTTCGGCTATTTTTCTTTATTGTGCGACTACACCAAAACCAAAATTATATAAAACCCCGGAGCGTTGTTTTTATTTTATTTTCGTTCCACCGTCTACCACGGCGATGCGTCTCAATCCAAAATATAAAATTCCCAAAAAAAAACTGCGATATTATATATCGACCGATAAATCGCGCCTGTGTGGTGTGGGGCTAACGCTAAAAGGTTCTAGCTCTTAATGAAATTGTTTTATCATTACACACTAGGTCTTGTGAAGTGGCTAGTTAAGTAAGGCTTTATTGCTCGTATTAGGTCTAGATTTTGAAGGTTTATTGCACAATTTAGATTTCGTAATTGTTACCTACTTAGGCGCTGGTCGTTCTATAAAACTATTGAGTAAATGGATATCATCAAAATGTATTGCATGATGGGTAGGTTAGGTAGGTATTTTTAGGCCTATAATAATAATATATATAATATAATATAATAATTCGGCCTGTAACTGTCCCACTGCTGGGCAAAGGCCTCCCCTCACTATCGTGAGGAGGGTTAGGCCATAATCCACCACGGGGGCCTAGTCCGGATTGGTGGATAACATGCCTCCGAATTAATTCTCGGGCATGTTGGTTTCCTCACGATGTTTTCCTTCACCGAAAAGCGAGTGATAATGACTTACGTACATATGTTTTAACAAGAAACACATTGGTACGTGCCCGCACTGGGATTTGAACTCGCCACCTCCGTTTTCGAAGGCGGACGTTCGCCCACTAGGCTACCACTGCTTTTTTCTATAATATTAGGCCTATAATATATACAGCTATATTCCTAGTAGTATAGATACGACCTATATTCCCCAAATATGAAAGTTTAACAATACCTAATAGCAATAATTAGGTTAAATCTGAACAAAGACCATTTATGATGGAGTTTAATCCATTTGGCTTAACAGTATAATATGAAAGACACAAAAATCTTACATCTACCTACGGTTTTAACTTTTTCAGAACTCTCTTCACTTTTCTATCCAAGCTATATTTTAACTTGAAACTCAGTTAATTTGGAAAGAAATCACAAGATTCAATTTGTGCAGAAGTTCGAAGAACGTGTTCATGTCGAATTTCCAAAGTTAAAAGTTAGCTCTCAGTGGAGGGAAACCATTCTTTCTTTTGTTATTTTAATGCATAGGCAAAGATGATGCGGTTGACCGAAGAAATATAATTCTTTTGGAAGACTGACTGCGTCCCTGCGTAAAATATTCGTTTGTCAGACGTAAGGCTAAGGATGAAGTATAAGATAGAATAAATAATAATAGTATATATTTCTGTTCAAACTCAAAGACCCCCCCCCCCCCCCCCCCCGCCACTCCTATGCGTAATCGAAAGAAATAAAGATTATGGGTACGTGTTCATTACCTTGGCTGTTTGCATAATTAATGTGATGGAGATGAAGAAAATAGAAACTCTACCTCGTATAATTTTCCAAGAAAGCCTTTAGTAGGAATTAGTAATTGCTTTTGTAGTAGAATAATATGTTTCCTTTTATCTTTGGAGCAAAAAGTTGAAGATCTTGATACTGTGTCTCATTAGAACTGGCATCTCTATTTGTATTATATAATCTTTATTCATAGTTATAATGTTTGGTAGGTTTGGTAAAGATGTTGTTATGTGACTAGCAAAAACATATTTTTCCTGATAAGCTGTATAATAATAATAATATGTACTCTGGTACATACCTGTCTTAATAATTTTATTATGGTTATTATTTACTCAAGAAGTATCGTGAGCCGGCGAAAGTAACGTTTTACCATAGCGTTAATATTTCACAATGCCGTAATTAATTGTATTGTATTGTCTTGATATATTATAATAAGATCAATTACATTATATTATAGACTATACGTTTGGTGTTACAATTGCCTATATATTGTAGGGAAAAACGTAGGAAAAAACGTGTGCTTTAGACCACACTGAAGTAAAACTTATTTAGCTTCTTAGATGTACAAAACGTAACTGGCTATGAGAGAAAGAGAGAAAGAAAATGTGAGATCGCACTCTCTCACTCGCACTCTCTCAATTGGTAATTTATACGAAACGTAAATTTATTTATTTATCTCTCTCAAATTCCGTTCGCCTCGCCTGATCACCGTTTTCGTAACGCTATGGTCACGCATTCATCGGCTTACTCCCCAAGTCAAGCGTGCGTAAAAAGTTTTACTTAAAAAAAATCTTCTCCCACATAATATTGAGTGATAACTAGAAAATCACAATGGAAGGAGCGAGTTCTCGGTTAGGTATTAATTAATTACTAATTGAATTACATTAATGCTTGAATGATATCATTAATTTGGGAATATGTTTCACACAATCGAAAAACTTGTGACAGGCTGTTCAAATGCCCAAATGCCATTTGGGCTTCCATTCGCCTTAACGTACCCTCCAAAACACGGAGTGATAGAGTTTTACCTACCTGAAACATAATTATTTAAAACAGCTGTCCTTTCAAACCATTTCAAGGGTTTAGCATAATATAACAGTAACCAACTTGTGAATGCATTATAATTTAATTTAGTGCTCAACATGTCTTATAAAGACCTCTACGACTTTCGACTTTCCAAGTTGTAGACTTTTAGAAGAGAGACCGCTCGGAGATATTTCAGTTGAGTTATTCGTCTAGCCATCTCATTTATTTATGCCAGTATATACTTGGTTGGTTCATGTCGTGGGATAGTTGTTATGATCAGTCTCACCAGTGATTGACCCTAAGGAGATTTTATCATTTTGAGTAGGTACATAATGTCTTTAATTGCAATTCTGTCTACCCACTAGTACTCCGTCTGTCTCGCTCGCACTTAGCAATTTAACGCATGCATTTCACAACTGATGCAGCTCTGCTGAGCACAGCACAGTTTAACGTGTCTAATCTATCGAGGTACCGCCAAGTATTATCTGGATAGGTGAAATATCTTATTGGACTTCACTGTCTAAGCGTTACGCTTACCATGAGTTGACTGCCCCCCGACATAATATAAAGAGGTACGTACCGTAAAAAGGCAATAGAATTCCCGAGTCATCAGATCTCGTCACCTACAGTCCGAGTTTTTCATCTATTCCATAAAGTCCTCAGTATTAGTCCATAAAACTACCATAACATTGTTATGGCGTAACAGATGTGGCCCTGCGGATGTCAGTTATTAATTTCGGTTTACGAGCAAAAACTTAATGACGAAAAAGCTAAACAACGATCTATCGTTCGTCTCGGGCGGAGTTTGGAAAAATAATCTTAGGCGTAACGTTGACTTCAAATTAGGTGCTCTTAAATTGCTTCACATTTTATAAGAGACTAGCTAACCCGACAATGTATTGTTCTGTAACTGTCATTGTAACCTTCAAAAAAGTTACAGTACAAAAGTTAATGTGGTCGTGAAGTTTTCTCTAATTATCTAATGTTCGGCGTAACTTTTTTATTTTTTTTGTTTTATAAGAACCTTCTCCTTAACAAACACACCAAAAAGAAAATAAGTAGCGAAATTGGTCCAGCCGTTCACGCGTGATGCCGTGACCAAGGATAATAGGGATTTATTTGTACAATATAAAATATTATAGATTAATAAGTTCAAGGTAAGCACCGAGTGTAATGTCTTAGGAAAACATTGGTTATTGGTCTGTACGTTTGTCTACGTGCAACTACGACAGTTAAAAGTTGCCGCACATACATACTAACCAATGATTAATGCAAAAGGATAATAATATTCTAAGTCTATGTAGGTATGTTGCCATTCAGCCCGACAACGGCTGAATGGATTTCGATGAAGTTTGGAATACAGGACCTTAAATGCGATTAACTAGTATTACTATCAAAGTAATGGCAAGATATTATCTCCCTTCTAACAGCATTCGGGGCAAAGTTCAGGGACGTTAACGCGGCTATTTTACCTGAATCTGAAAGAGATTGATTGATTGCTCTATTGAGTAAATGTCTGTAGAGGAATAATGTCTCTAGGGTATTGTCGGAGAAAATATACAAAAGACATCCAGGCGAAGCTTTGTAAATATTTATCGATAAAGATTTGACGTGAATGAAGTAAACAGGTAATTAGATACAGTCATAATAAACTAAAAATATCAGTCAAAATTTTTTATGGTTTTTTTTTCCCACAACTTTTGCATTGACCCAATGTGAAGTGAAAGACTTTTATACTTATTTATGTCAACCCTTTTGAACAGATAAAGTATAATTAATTTATTAACAGATTACATTTTGGTACAAAGACAAGTCTTCTCATTTGTACTCAGGGAGCTAGTAAGATTGCAGTTTAACCCTAAACTAGTTCGATGGGATAAAATAAAACCTATGAAACTCATTTCATGAGCCAAGCGCAGCGGAATGCTATAAAAGCAAATGTTCGTAGCGGTCCGTAGTGCATGCTACGTTTATCTAAGTAATGAATGCTACAAACTAAACGCTGCAAATATTATAACTACAAAAGTGCTTAGTTTACAGGAAAAATGATTTGCAGTTTTATTGTATGTACCTACTTTTAGGCATCTTTTAGGCAGTGTAGATGTTTTGTAGCAGATTCGTAGCATTTCGTAGCGGCGTAGCGGTACGAGCGTTTCGTAGCTAGAACGACGGGCTATACTTTAGTAGTGATTATAGTATTATAGTACAAAACGAGTGCTTCCTATTTATTGATACCGTGTCTATCTATGTTGAGTACGTACTTACTAAAATCACAAAAAGTAAGAAAATAGCAAATGTCACCGATAAGCTAACTCTCAGTCCAAACATACCCGAATTGCAAAGTTTGTTACCTAAAATAATATAAATCATTCAAGAACACGAAATTCAGAAGTTGTAAAATCAATTCTGCCAATCAGAAATCAAGGCAGGCAGGTACCGAGTAAATTTGAAAATTCAATTGGAACAATGCTATTTTTGTAACAGGTGCTTGGCATCGCACTTTGGCTGATTGATCGCACTTTGAGGCCAAGGTCCTTGGCGGCCGCGTTAGGGAATTTTTATAGAAATAAAAGTATATACAAACAGTTTAAGGCACTGGGACGTACGACAGAAGTGACAGTGGGCAGGCAACATAGCTCGTTATTGAACCAATTTATCGTTGAGAAATTTTTAGGAGGAGGATATCGTTGAGGATTTTGAGACTCAGGTGAAGTAATTGCAAGCGATACACAGCAGTTTCATCTGGACCACTGATGGCTCAAGTCAACGTTGCACCCGGCACGACAGGGCATTGACACGTGAAATCTTAACGTCTTGTTGTCTCCGTTGACTGTGTCCCTGTAACGACACGGCCTTTGGAGGCAACGGACTGCACCCAAGCGGTGAACACTGACTGGAAGATATAGCGTAAGACGGTCCTCTACATGGTGGACTGATGATCGCGCAAGAAGGCAATGGACCTAAATCCTAGTTGTGACCTCGGACTGGAAGACGTAGCTTAAGACGGCCTGCGAGGTGGACCGACGCGCTGGCGCGAGTTGGGGGAGCCGCTGAGTGCGACAGCCTGGCAACCGCTCGTTATGACGTTCACTATTGTCTTATTTAGACGAAAACCTACAAGTAACTCTTTGTGAAATTGAGTTCATAGGGGAAGCTCATGTTTAGTAGTCGACGTCTTCAGACTGATGATGATGATAATGGTGATGGGGAATACGGCTGCCACCAACGCACCGCTAGCGCAAGTAGGTGTTACTAAAAAGTTCTGCTGTTAACTATTGAAATGTTATGCTTTAAGTATATAGTGAGTTTGGAAACTTAAATGTTGTACAACTATATCCAACCTAATCCTAATCCTTCTTCTGTAAATGCGATCTGAAAGTTAAGAAAATAAACGTCTTCGCTTCGTCTACAAAAACGATGCGTGCTTTTTCTGTATTGTAACCCGATATATAACTATACTGAACAAATGTACCTCCTGAGGCCTCTTTGAGATATCAAAAGCAATAAATAATTTACAAGACCTTGGTCATGTCCAACTGTTGGCATTATGCAATATTTATACAGGATGTGTCGCAGTAAATCTCTTAAGAATTCGATATAACGCGTTGGAAGTGTCTCTTCCACAGGAATGAAATATTTGCCGCTTTAGGAACACTCTGTAGCTTTGAAATATAAAAAATGCAGATGCATTACTTTCTGACGTCGCGTACAAACTTGCTGGATAGATTTTACGAGAATACGAGTGGTGTGATAACACCACTCGTATTTTGTATGTTTATTGTAAGAAAATTTTATTTCTTGAGATTTTATTCACCGCTGACAAAAATTGCTATAATTATTCTAATCAAGTACCTATTTATATAAGGCATATTGTATATATAGCTAGCGTTGGTATTTGGATCCTACTTATATTAAAATATTGATTTTGACATCTTTGCTTTGACACTAATAAAATTGTTAAATCAAGTAATCGTTACCGATAGAAGATCGGTGCTAGAGCTACTGTGTAAACACCTAATCTATTTAAATTTTAATGTTCATCGGGACGTGTTTTCGGACAAACACGTAAATAATTTAACAGCTGGTAAATACGCAACGCAGTAGGTAAATCCTGCTACTATTTTTGTGTTCAGCCGGCAATAATGTGACATGATCAATTGATCATTGATTACTGTTCTACATGGTTTTTTGTTACGAATTGGCAAACATTGACTGCAGACATACCTGAAGGCTATGTGACGACGCGATAGAAGGTGACGAATGTTTACCAAGAACATAATACGGTTACCAAGAACATATCTATTCACTCTCGCCTGAAAAATGATCTACTAATCTAATTAATCTTGACCCTTCATCTCCATATTTAATTTATATATGATAATAATATTAGGAACGTTGTATATTATACTCTATCATATCATTCATAGCCTATGTGATACACAAACAATAATTTTATTTTATGAAAAATCTATCACCATCTTCAAGGTTCGTAAAAGTTATTCTCTTTGCAAATATTAAAAAAAAATGTTCCTGTGCTCTAAAACTCACGCAAAGCGTTTTCTCTGCCTTTTAGTCCACAGTTAGACGCCGAGCAACTTCGATTTCAGTTTCGCCGGCGTAAGTTCCAAAACTAGATATTAAATAGGTATGTAAGTGAAATATCGGAACAGACGTAGTTAAAATTGATTTATTGTAAAACTTGTTACGATAACGGGTAGAGTTGTTCGAAAGCTGAAATTATTGAAGTTATTTTAGACGCACAAATGTAGGTGTATATATTTGATTTTATTTCGTTATGATACCCGTAGGATTTTGATTTTATTAATCAACATTAACGAGCAATTTTATTCCTAGCTGGCAGATCACATACGTCACCGTCGGTCGCTGTGGTGCACGAAGCTGGTGAGGCGGCTTTTTAATCCTACTTAATATTATAAACGCGAAAGTTTGTAAGTATGGATGGATGGATGGATGGATGGATGTTTGTTACTCTTTAACGCAAAAACTACTGAATGGATTTTGATGAAACTTCACAATAACATAGCTTACATATCAGAATAACACATAAGCTACAATTCATAAAGATATACCTATTATTGTTTATTATCCAAACGCGGGGGAAACCGCGGGGTGCAGGTAGTATTCTATAATTTTATACATGTCAAGAGATCGTTTTGTGCAATGTTTATTCAAGTTGTTCCGTGGTACAAAATGTAAAGCGGTCTCATTCTAATGAAACTCCTCGCGCCGTGGATAACCTGTGCGTTTACATCTAAGTAAATCTACTCGTACTATCAAATTCTCTTTGCAATTGTCAGCCAATAGGTGCAATTGTGAGGTACCTACCCAGGATTTCTTTTACAAATCGTTTTGCGGATTGAATACAATCGAATACAATTCCATTTGCCGCGTATGTTTGTGAGCACAAAGCGTGCATTGGAGTGTGTGCAGCTTCTTACAAAACACATAGGACATGATATTGGCTCGCAAGAGAAGTTTAATTGACGTTCATTGCGCACAGAGGACCGATAAATGTACTAGATCTACCTATTGATTCTCCACCGGGTTCCGAAGAAACAAGATAAAAAAAGATTTCACAACAAAATGTAGTGTGAGGAAGCTTTCAAAATTGACACAGGCAGTTATATTTGCTCGCTTACCCAATAATTAATATAGGTACCTGTCTAATATTAGTTACGTTTATGCTGAGCACATGATTTCATAATGTGAAATCCGACTAATATTATTTACAAACGCTTAATTTTGGGAGCGTGAAGAAGTATTAAACATACAAATATTTGTTACGTCTTTACCCAAGCGGCTGGATCGATTTGCAAGAAATTTGGTATGCAGATACCCCAACTTAACACATAGATAAGTAGGCCATCATCGTCACTGTTTTCTAACAGTAATATTATAAAAGTGAAGAACTCCTATACCTTCAGTACTCTCTCCGAAACATGTTAAGAGACAGACTAAAGAGGAAACCATTATGGTATAATTTTATTAAAACAGCGAGCACTATTATGCCCATAAGAGACAAACAAATAGACATCTCGCTACATCATAAAAAAAACCGACGTCATTTTATCGACATCCGAGGACAAAAGTCCTTGGACATCTGTTACCTCTGGGGTCTGACGCGGATACAGATCGTAACTGTAAACATACCCAATATTACCCAATTCGATATTCCTAGTACCGTTTTAGTGCTGACGATGTTTTTCCGACCTTCCATGACCATAAATACCCTTTTAAAACACCTTCATGATGTAGCCCTGGAGGAAGAATAAATGATATGAAGTAGTAGTGACAAGTCAATTACTAGTCAATTTCTACATCATCAGTGGGAACGCTTACACTGTTGAACATAAAGTCGCCCTCATAGAACGCCACATCGAGGGTTTGCTATGTGTTTGAATCCAGTGCAGCGCCTCGCACCAGGTGATTGGTACACATTGCAAGAAGCCGATCTACGCTACGGCTACCGGCCCATGGTGGCCACTCAAGAACATATAATCATCATCATCATCATCATCATCATCATCATCATCATCATCATCATCATCATCATATCAGCCCGTATGGACATAGGCCTCCTCCTTACTACACCACTCTATCCGGTCCTGCGCCGATCTCATGCATTTTCTCCCCTGAACTTCGACATTGTCGTCGGTCCATCTAGCCAGTCTGTCTACTGATTTCTTCGCCTCTGTGCCACCATTCAAATCAACAACAACCAACAAAAGAACAAAGAACAAATAGGTCAATTTAATTTCGAACACAATACTTATTTTGGGTCAAGCCAATAAAATTCCTTGAGCCCATCGAGCCATCCATGTGACGTCGTCCAACAAAACCTGTTTGCAAAGCGTCCATAAAATTTGGGGTAGGCTGTTAAACCTATTACGGCAGATACATTTTTAAGCGTCCGTTAATATATAGAGATCCATGTAATCGGCGGACTTTTTGAAAGAGTTTAGTAGGGTCCAACCCATGTTAATCGTTACCCGGTCAGTTGTTAAGAGATTAAGGCGTATTGAAGAAGCAGATGCCCGGAAAGTTTACTTCCGCTTTCAAGATGTCAGTTTTGTTTTGCGTTAGTTTAGTGTCACGTCTTGCGGCTTGATTCTGTTTTGTTGAGTTTAGATTTCGAAGGGTAGTTTCCGTATTTCCGCGGACTTCTTGTGATAATAATTATTGTGTCGCTCTTTGGAAACTTAGTTTTAGTTAGTCAAGTTAGTTGGCGAATATGTTTTGAGACCAGGAACTGGAGCTCGTGTGAGGTTTTCTCCAGTTTTTAGGATTCCGTACCCAAAGGGTAAAACGGGAATCCTATTACTAAGGCTCCGCTGTCCGTCTGCTACTAGGCTGGTTCTCATGAACCGTGATAGTTAGACGGTTGACATTTTCACTGATAATGTATTTCAGTTGTCGCTATAACAACAAATACTAATAAAAAGAATACAAATATTGAAGGAGCTCCCATCATAATAATATAACAAACATATTTTACTCGTTTTATAGATAAAACTACGGAACCCTTCCTGCGCGAGTCCGACTTGCACTTGGCTGTTTTTTTATTCAGCTGACAAATTTTTTGGACTATAAATTAGTTCAAATAAACTATTAAAACCCATGAAACTCGGTGAACAACTTTAATACAACTTTGAAACTGCTTTCTAATAGCTTTAAGTACCAAACTACCAAGATTGTTAAGAATCTAATTGAAAGCTGTCCGCATCAAAGAAGCCCTCGATAAATACTTTTTGGTACTTACGTTATTACAAGATGACGATCCAATAAATATACGAGTAGGAACTACTTATTACCTACTTACTAGAATTATCTACGTATAAGGCACGAAGACTACAAAGATCAAAAACCACACAGTGCCTAGTCACAACTATGTCACAATAACTTTTGGTTATTGTGTGATGTGAACGTACCTACTGAACACATCCAAATAATTTAACAAGTAATATTTTCTGTACATCATCATCATCATCATCATCATCAGCCTGAAGACGTCCACTGCTGAACATAGGACTCCCCCTTAGACCGCCACGCCGAACGACAATTTGCCACTTGCATCCACCGGTTGCCTGCGACTCTTTTGATGTCGTCGGCCCTGATGTGATGTTTCTGTACATAGAATTGTTAACTGAAAGTCTAGTGATTTTACCTTTATCCTTTACCTATAACCGTGATAGATCTTCAGTCAGCCATAAAACATTACTTAAGGTTCGATTTACTATTTCCTTCGGAAACTAGAAATGGCCTAGACTAGACATAATTCTCCTTCAACCGCCCTCAGATTGTGTTCAATAAAGGCCGTTATCAATCACTTTCAGGTTCAGGTGAAATATCTACGTGCTCAATCGTAGATCTTCACTGTCAAGAAACAGTTTTTGACCTAAGTTTCGTAGCAATTCAGTCAGAATTGGAATCCTGCTGCCGGAACTGCAGGCTTTTATAGAGTGAAATGTAAAATAAATGAAGTAGTTTTCGTGTGAACAGTAGACCTCACTATTAGAAGTGAACTTAACGAATATCATGGTGATAGGCATCCCCCCCTTTATCCCCACATTTCCCCCCAAATGAAAAAGTTTTTTCACGTCACCTTGTTCAGAATTTAATACTCATACAACAAGGTTTACACCAAACATTATAACCCTATAATAAATGCCAATAAATGGTGCTATATATGTATAATATAATAACTTCCCCCTTTTTTGTTACCAATGAATTCACTTAGGTACACGTTACTGCATCGTATACCTAAATCGATTTTCACAAGACATTTACAAAAATCGACATTCGACAAAGCCATTATTACTCCTGACACCAATTTAATATAATTATAATTACGTAATTACAAAATGGCTATACCACGGCAACAGGTATAACTGCAGCCATTCCGAAAATTAATTTAACATTTTAAACAATAGCTAGGTGTTAGCAGCTTTCTGCGAAATTAATATTCAAAAGCCGGAGCTGACTTTAGAAATTATTTATTATGAAACATGGCCGCAGAGTCAACGCGGTGTAAAAACAGTGTTTGAACTCGGGACACTTGGCCGGATGAGTTATATACAATGAATTATTGATTTATGTGATACCACCTGCGCGCTGCAGCTTCCAACGTGGATTAGAAGTATCCATGTGTATTTCAGAACCTAAAGTTATTATAGGTAATATAAAAAGTTCTGTCAAAATCCATCAAAACGTTACCTACCGAGCTGAGAGCAACCAACATTGGTTTTTGAAATAAGCATAATTATTTTATTATTATTTAATACAATAATACCATGATATGAAACGCTCGTAATTGTATCATAGAAGTTTGAACGATAAAGAAGCTTTTAGACTTGTGAAGGTAAATAACTCAATTAAAAGTTCTCATGGGATGTTTATGGAGCATTTCTCTTTGAAAGTCACTAGTTAAGTACCTAATCAAAAGATTTTTTTTAATAGTATCGAGAATGTGTATAGTATTTATAACATCTTATTAACGTTACGTAGTAATAGTATTTAATCTCCGGTTAGTGCATTTTTGAATCGAAGGTACAATAACTTTTGTAATTGATAAATAGTTAATTATAGGTATGTTAGATAGATGGAAGAAACATTTGCTTAGTAGAGGAGCCAGATAGTTTACCAAACTCTAGTTTTGTTAGATTTTCGGAACTTACTCCCTTCGGACAACATCTTATAGCCTCATTAGTAAAAAATAAACACTTATCTTCACAGTTCCCAACACCCAACTTATTTCTCTCCCAAACTCGACCGTTCTCGGGAGATTCGCAAAAGGCTCAATTGCATTAATTGTCCCACGAAATAGCGGCCTTCGCCAAAGTTCGCGGCAGGCGCGAGGCCCGACTACGGCCTCATCTGTAAGGAAAATTGCGTAATAACTGCTATGTTATCTGTGGTTTTTTATGTAGAAACTACTGTTTGAGCTGTGGTAAAGAACGTAGGCGCTAGGGGGCGGTCGATGCAGGGGTAGCGGGGCGAGGGAGGCCTCAGTGTGCCCTCGTCCTCAGCGGAGAAGCCTCGCGCGGTCGCTCTCAGCCTTACCCAACACGCGATGTAGCAAAAAACCCGCACGCTACAGGTGCCCAAGCCACGGCACATGATAAATGTCAGTGTTTTTTCGACACAGCCGCCCAACGAGTTGAGTGGTAGGAAATAGGCTATACAAATAAATAAACAACTTCTTTCAACGGCCCTTTTTGGCCGACGTGCTTTTCAAAGCTGTGTTTGTGTTGCTTTATCAGTTTCAATTAAGTTGCTACGTTATATTGGTTTTATTGTAAACTTTTGATTACAGTTTAATTTGGTCGTCGACTTCGCTGTTTGACAGCTTGTCATCATTGCCCCCATTAAATTAGCAAAGATTAAACTTTTCGAGGCGTTGAAAGCTCGCTGCGTCTTCGCCCTTCGCCCATTGCGTTTAAAACTTTGACAGACAGTTTTCATTAAAAACTTTATAAAACTTTGTAAGCAATTAGGGCCGGTATCGCCTGGCCACTTTCTGCGCATGACTTGCGCAAGAGGAACTGAAACCGTCTATCTCGCAATATAAAGTGCTATTACCCGTAGTATCTATGTATAGGTCTGGAGGAGGGTTGAAGCAAAATTTCCTGTGACCTAGATTTTATTCAGGGAAGGTGCTCTCACCTTCGAGGAAGTCATTTATCAAAAGATATGAGCGGCTTAATGCTAACACGATTTTAGTGCGCATCGAGGATCGTGATCGACATTTTTATCATAGTGCAGTTTTAGGCTAATGGAAACACTTTAAAATATCGTGAGCTTGCTATAAAATTACTACATATCTACACTCTATATTAACAGAGGTAGTGCTATGTATAACACCCCCTTAGTATCGGCTATAATAAAACGTTTGCAAGGGCGGCTAGGCGTGGTGAAGAGTTTAGCAAGAATGTGTAGATGTAGTTATAGGTTACATTTCCACTGCACCGACGTCATCATGCAATAATTTTTCACGTTTGTACATTGACTAACTAGATGGACTTTTTTACTGGGCACGGTTTGGCTATCTACGATTTAGTTGAAGCTGATAAATATACTGCATAATATTTATAAAGTAAACTAGGTACACACAATGTGCATATAGTATACCTACTAGGTGGTATATAAAAAAAACACCTCATCTGCCTTTTAGGACTCTTCTTCTCATAGAGTATTCCCTCAAATATTTAAGTCTGTAGATCCCTCGCTTTAGGCTGTCATGTCTATCAGTCAGTCACCTAGTGAAGGTATTCTTTAAATACTTACTTATAGGTAGAAATACCCCCGTAAATGCTGCAGGAACAACGCAAAAAGGTTCGGCGACAGATTTTCTGCTGTGATGGGTGTTTAATAATGCTCATTATCGACAGATAAGCCTTTCCCACTGGCGCGTTATTGCCGTTAGATAATATCGCAGGCGTGTAAGTATGACCTGTTTTAGTATACTTTGCATTAACGTGTGCGACCTTACACACAGCTGTCATTAAGGAAGCGAGTCGATGCGTCCTGCGTTTTTAAAATCACGCGCAATCACACGCCTACGTTGCTTAATTAATGCTAGCAGGCTAGTAATGTATAAAATGGAGATGCATTATCGAACTAACACCTTACTATTAACTGCCGATAATATTACACCTGTGTGGTAGTGACTTAAAACAATACGCCTTAAAGAAACATTACTTTATCAGCTTCTATCTACTTATTAAATTTATACCGTGTGCAGATCTAACTTGAAAGATAGGATAGCTTTCATCTCAGTTTATACTTAGTCACAGCAACGCGTGGCTCTGGCCGTGTCTGCTAGTAATCATATTAATTAATCAGTTCGGGCAATTTTTATTACTAATAGAAGTTTAAACAATCATTTAAGCAAGATAACCCCAAGACTAAGCTGTAAACCCCAGTCGTTAAGCCTGCCTCTCCGTTTCAGAAACTAATATTAATTAAGTGGTGCAATTTCATGAATTATTTCCGCTGGGTTCAACCTCTAATGTCATGGTATGGTATAATAACTAGTAAGGTCATGTTTAGTCGGAACTCTGGATATATTTAATAGATCTTATTATTATTATATATTATTATTATACGAGATATCCTATTGGTTTAGGGTATCGATATATATTATGTGTTTTAGGTAAAATAATTTGACTAGTTTATGTTCGGTTTGATTGTTATATCTAGGGGCAGAATGCTCATCAGTGTTAAAAAACGTTATTTTTAAAATGTATTGTTCTTCCGTGTCAATACGACTCAATCATTATGTACAATCCTGTGTAAAGTTAAAGTTATTGGCTGACCATCTTCTTCTACCTTCTACCTTGTTTGACTGATTGTCCCCAGCAATCTGTGGTCATGGTAGGTATAGTAACAATTTTTATTTCCAAAATATAAACCTTCATTTTATCTCGACGTCACATGTTTATACTTATAGGTGCACCAATTAAAATGTTTCGGTAGAATTAATACGGGTTAATTGATGACCGTCCGTATTGACCGCACCGTTCGTGGGTCGACACATCTGTGATCTGGGTCGGCGTCGGTCGTTAAGTAATTAATAATTTATGACAAAAATAATGATAACGCGCTTGAGCACAATCAGAGACCAACTCAAATACGGATGCGATGAGGAGATGATCAACTCTAAAATACGGATATGATGAGCAGAAGACCAACTCTAACATACGGATGTGATGAGCTGAGGATCAATTCTAATACGGATGCAATGATCATAGAAAGTGGTAGCGAAAAGACGGCAATATACTGACAAATGGGTGGAGTAATATAAGGCTGATGATGACGATGATGATGAACTCTAACACAGCCACATAAAAAAAAGCAGACCGAACATTACAGATATCTAGTGAAGCCAGAAAAAAATAACAATCAGGCAGTGCTAAATATAAAGCTGCTATGACAACTATGCATAGTTATGCATACGTTCATAAAATATGACTAAGATTAAAATTCTTGTTGAATCCGACTTAATATTTTGACAAGTAGAATGGGCTGTCAAAATGTCACCAACGTCACTGTTCAAATACTTGCCGGCTTCATAACTAGATTCAATCTGTAATTCCCGTCTGCTTATTCTACTTACGTTATATTATGTCTTATATTATGTCTACTTACACAGATACTTATACAGATACTTTATTATCCTATTAAATAGCTTATTATTATTATTTATGTCTACAACTTGTAAATTCGAGGAGTGGGTTACCGATAAAAGAATATTGTAATTTTCTAGGAATGGAAGCTAAAAGAAGCCCATTTTTATTTTATTAACTTTTTTGTTAGAAAATGTGTGCTACGTCCTAGAATCTTTATTAAGGCTTTGCCTTTGTAATAATAGTAGCCTATAAAAAATTAGAGCTGGATAAAGTTGAAATGGTTTCTATCTAGTATTATGAAGCGTTTCTTTCAAATTCATTAAAATAACGTCAGCCGACATTTTGAGCGTTTAACCGACAGTCGGTAAACTGAAATATTACTTATCGTAAACTCAACGTAATTTGGTAAACAATGCACGGTACATAATTAAGTTCCATGAACGTTTAACGTTAATTTCGATGTATTTTCCAATGTTTAGACAGTAACAAACGTTTTCATGTATTTCGTAATTTACAATTTTGGATTTAGTCTTGTAAACTATGTTGTTAGGAACCTACTCAAATTGTGAAGACAAAATGTATTCAGCAAAGAAAAGACAAAACCTGAACGAACAAGTAGCTGAATAAAAAATTATATACTTAAATAAGAAAGTGATAGAATTAACGCTAAATTGGATAGTAGTTAAAATGTATTGTTTGATACGTTTAAAGTTTTCTGACTGACTGTACAAAACAGAAAATTTTAATATGTATCGTATCGATTATAAATTAAGATTGGTGTTTCAAGCAAGTAGGTACTTAATCCGATTTATTTTTATTAAGCTGGGATTATTACATTTATATAATAAGGGTTCACTTTCAGTAGGTATAAGAGGTCCAGTAAATTAAATTTACCTTCAAAGTAAGCCAACATAAGAGCTTAGCTATTTATTCCTTTGAAATGGGTTAAATAATGGACAAATTGAAATTGCGACATCAAGAAGAAAATAATCAAATGACTTGTGAAATTAAAATGAAAGCCAAACAAAAGAAATGAAACCAAATAGGAAAGACCTTGCAACGTTTGATTCCATAATTGAAGGAATTTAACCACGGTAGGTACTTCATTTTTGAAAGGTTAAAATATTATATTCAACGCTTTGTGAGTTTATCCGTAAATTACATCAAAATGTTGACTCTCATATTACGTGAATGACGTGTGCTGAAAAAAGTGCTTTGATGTCTTTTTGTCCTGAGGTAATTTTCCGGTTGGGAGCTCTATGGAGAAATGGGTTTTGCTCGCTACCGAGGTGAGTAGGCGGACCAAGCGCGTCTGAGGGCGCTACTATAGTTTTTAGATATTTCTGTACCTACCTAATGTATTGATTTTAAAATGCCCACAAAAAAAAACTATGTTACAAAACGAAACAAATTATGGCCCTTCCTATCTAAAGCTTGTGAAATACTAGAGGTTGAAAAGTAATGTTTAAGTAGTCTTTGTAGGTATACACGTCATACTAGTGAGATACATCTATTTAATTTGGCTTTAATTCTTGTATTAAAGTGCATACTTAGTCGATGTTATGGTTTTTGTCCAAAACAAAATATTATAATAATAATCGGTGAGGTAGGTACGTATCTCTAAATATGATTTTATTATTATCAATTGTCATTTGATTATGATTTTATAATTTTACTACATAGCGTTTAGTGTTTCATAATAAATTATAAATAAGTTTTTTTCGATTATTATGGATTTATACAACCTAAAATTATTAATGTATGTCATGCACTACATTATACTATAATATTTTTTTAAATTGTATGTAGGTACCTACTATGGTAGTTATTTAATAGTTATTCATAAAAATAGTGTAGTAGTAGGGGCCTTAAAGCTCTTGTCATCATACAGTCGTCACTCGTTCTGCGAGAGCTCTGTGTGAACCACTACACAGCTTCCGAGTTCGCGCCTTCCACAGAACAAACGTGCGCTTGTACCTACGTACATGGCTTGTTCATTTCTATCTGCCCCCAGACTTAGTGTGACTAGATACCGCAAGTTCTTAAATGCAAACCGTCCAAGTAGGTTCTTCATAATTATTATAAATTCGAAAGTTACAATTACACTGCTTGTGTGTTTGTTTGTTATCTAATTGTTGAACGGATCGTAATGAAATTTGGCAAAGAAATAGGTTGGATTTCGGAGAACGTTATAGGATACTTTTTATTGCGATATTATGTAGTACGCGCGGACGAAGTCGCGGGCTACAGCGATACTTGAATACGGGCTCTAACACTATTTTCTCGAAATTAATTCATTATGAGCGTATGCATTATCACGTGCATCCTTTAAGTGACGCTTTTAGCTTTTGCTGACTAACAGCATAAGGATTAACCTCTCGTGTCAGTTTGTCACATGCGTTCGTCCCGAAAACAGCGGACGAAATTAAATTATGTTTCAATTTACGTTTTATTAGGTATGGTAGATAACAATTAAGCATGCCGTCCACCGTTTCTTCTATGTCAAGAATTTCTAGTCATTATTACATATTTTCAACGACGCATTAAAAATAAAAACCAATATTAGTCATCAATAATGAATTATACCTATATAGTTCCTGCAGAAATCTTACAAACACGCTAGGACACTTGCACAACATGTCGAAAACCACTCCTACTGGCTTCAACTTTGAGCACACTTGTGACCATTTCGCGGTATCTATTCCCTAAATCTGTGACATGCCTCTTGATTCGGCTTTCTGTGACGCGGAACCCACGCGTCGATACTTTGTAGTCGAGCTACATAGCGTTCTCTTTTACGACGCTTCACGATCTCTGTTCGACGCGTCAAAGAAATGGATACGAAGAATTTTGGCTTGGATGAAGTGTAAAATGGATAAGTCACCGTCATAATAATTATTACGAGTGAACGAGATGAGTTTATTCACTATGCATTAGAACTGACAGAGCTCGAGTTTTCCGTCTTAATCGGCGTGTCTGATAATGTGGTAGGTAGGTACATAATTTTTGAAATTATTGTGGCATATATATAATTATTATGCGATCCAAGTTCTGTAGCCCGGTACAATGAAGCTTGGCGGACGGTTTCTTGTGCGTCATGATTTTCTCCCCTATACGCTATTGCCATTTCCATTTTATTCTTCTTCCTTGGGTACGTAGGACTTTGGCTGAAGCTCAACGCGACATGACATGAAGTGAAATTACACGGAATTTCGGCGTGACGTGCAGAAAATTTGCGACAAAATGGCACCTTTTTTATCATGGATTCAAATACCTTCAATAGAAACATGTTTATGGTTCCGCAGGTAAACAATTACCTAAAACGTGACAGGCATTTTATTCAGAAAAGTTAAGCATTGGTTGTTTAGATTAAGGTTAGTTATAGTTAGTTTTTAGTTGGAGTTTTCTTTATACAACAAGATTAAAGCTTTTCAAAATCAAGTTTTTTGCGCAACCTTTTGCGCGTGAACTAGTTGACTTCCTCATGCTGTTTAGGATAATTATTGAGTATTGTTAAAAAAGGTTGCTTTAATTTTATAAATTTTTGGTAATTTCCCAAATTATTACGATTTTATCTCAGCGAAATGTCTTCTACTCGACGAGTAAATGCAGTCGGGTTTAGTAGGTAGCGTTAAAAGTTTTCGAACAGAAACAAAAATGTTTTCAAAGTATAATCTGATGATACGGACGCGAATCTCAGGTGGCAGACTAAGTATATGCAAAGTGACTCCGCGAATATAAAGAGGATAATTTTGAATATTTTAACGGGAACATAAAAAAGTTAAGTACTTAACTGTACTTGGATTTGTGGTTTATGGTGTTTCGAACGGTGTTGATGCTAATGTGTGACGAAGTTAAATCTTTATATAAGTACTTAGATACACTGTTGAGTTTTAAGTTATTGTTTATTAACTTACAGATTTTATTTTATCTAAATTTTTGTATTTCAATACTTGAATATATAAATTGGATAACGTATATATAGGTAATATACTTGTACCTACTTATCAATCATGAAGTATTATAAAAGCCGTGAGCATAAAATGCAAAGGAATGTACGTTCAACCAATGTTGAACCTTCTGAAGTTTATATATCTTGCATCGACTATCTAGCAACCTACTCCTAGGGTGACAAAGGGGTGAGGTTAGGTTAAAAACCGTCTACGATCTACGTCGACCGAGCATTTTTCAGCGCGGCAGGATGCATCTGTCTCTGTAGTTCGTCGTTTAGTATCCCCATTGTTCTGTTAGGAACTTAATCGGAAACATCCATTCTGTTAAGGCACTTTGCTACAATAAAACTTACAACGCTAATTTAGACGAATTCTCCGTCAGCTTCGGTGTAAAGTTTGTTAGAATTTCGTAAAATGAAACTTCTGAATTAGGAGTGCGGTCGTGAAATTATCTTTACTCTCACCGTATGGGACCAGTATGGTTTATAAAGTTGCGTTTTCATTACCGGCGAAATATTTCCCATAACTCGTACCTATCGCTATCGCTAAAGAAGTCGTGCAACGTGGCAAGACTTAACACGACACGTACATGGGCCGTGGGGAGTGAAAAGGCTCCGAGGCAATATGTGACGTCAATTACACGAGTTGGTTGTCATTTCGACCGCAATAAACTCGCCCATGCGGTCGAGTTGCCACCTTTCATTTTAGTAGTCGCCAACTCGACCGCACGTGCAAAGTACAGTCAGTTGAAAAACAGTAGCACATCCATGGTGACTTTGGGACATAATATCTCCTAGTGAAAAGGTACATAGATAATAAAGTCCAGATTTCTTGAGATGTCTATAATTCTTGTTACATTTCGATGTTTCAACTGTTATGTTCTGAGATGGTCTGAACGTCATTGGCCGTCAATTCAATGAGACAGTTCCGGGTGCGGCGGACGTTTTTAGAACCAGAGATGACGGTCAGAGAGGTTCTTATTTTGCAATCCTAGAACATGCTATTTTGAGATTTGATAATTGTAACGGGCTGGTGGGTGTTGGTTTTCATCTGCGGGGCATTTGGTAGAAGCATTGTAGTTTGCCATTCGTCGGTTATTTGAAAGTTGAAGTTATTTACGACGTTAAATTGTTCTATGGGTGCCCATTGTTGTAGACCCTTTGTTTTCTACGTTGCGTTGGTTCTATTGTGACGTATAGTGAGTTAGAGGCTACCTCTGTTTTACTCAACGCTAAATGTAATGAAAAATGTTAAGAAAGTTATTGAAAACAGAAGATATCATTTAGAGCGACTAACTTGATTCCAAAGATTTTTAAACTCATTGAAAACTCTGTATGATTGGTTGCTCTAAATAATTTGATATGTTTTATTTTTATTTTAAGCCTATAGTGCTTCTTTTTAAAGGTAATTTTCTTCACATCAGCACTGCTAATTCGTTTTCAATGGGTTTCTCATTCAGCATAGTGAAAAATAACATCTAGTGGATTTCTTGTTCGTTTTATGATAAAACGGTTCTTTTAATACGTTTAGAGTACCGTCTGGAGTTCAATTAACGATGCCTTATTGCTTTTTGTTTAAAGAGTACGAACTTCCATCTCCAGGGGTAATTATGTGGCGTTCTCGAGTATTTAGCTTAGGAAAGTTAATTAGTTCGAGCAACAGCTGAGACGAACGCTTAGAGGTATTTTCTGCGGGTGGCGGAGTACCGTCCTGAGGCTTAACGCAATATTGATGTCAGTTGCCATATGGTGGGTCTTGTAAATAAGTTATGACACACTTGGGCGCAATAAATCTTGCGAGGTTAAATAACTGACGAACTTTGACGATCTTACCACAAAATATTAAAACCAGAGTCGAACTGATGAGTCGAAATATTTTCTCCACAAATCGACGTATAAAGTTTATACGTCGAAAAAGAGAGGGTTTATACTATAAACCCTCTCTTTTTCTAACACAACAACAAGCTCACAAGTAAAATAATTAGGAATGCGAGGATTGAGTAAGAAAACACGAGTGATAGATGTCGCTTTTGTGGAACGAAATATTAGAAACCTCTGTTTAACTCTGGTCTAATCTTTTGTGGTACATAATACCGTGAGAGTTTTTTTTACGAGCTAATGTGATCAACTTTAACTTTTTCAGCGAGATGAAGAAGTCAATTGTCCGATGAGAAGCGTCACGCAGTGGCTTGTAAAGGCTCGTGACCCTGAGTCATTGGTTGGTTCTAAAGGTTCTAAAGTCCTATGAAAACTAATTTTTAAGTACTTTAGGCACAACAACCGTACTAACAGATCGTAAGCGTTCTAAACGGCTGTCTGTAATATCCGACAACGGTTATTGCTTCCGTTACTTTTCGTAATGACGAATGACCGTCAAAAGGATGAAGCATTCAAACAAAATGTTTTATGTTCTTCACAAAAATGTAATCGAAAATGCGGCGAACAAACAGTGGTAGATTAAAAACGGTTCGACAAAGGTAATGACAAAACGAGACCCGGCGATCGTTGTTTTGAACAATATTTGTCACAACAATAGGATGGTTTTGCTTGAATTATTTATGTTTAACATTTCATAGCAGGATCATTCAATTGCAAGGCAACAAATTGAACATAAACCGCTTGATTTTGATATTTATCTATGGATATTGTTAATATCTACCTATATAATACTTCAAGTTGAGACGATGGCAAAATTTCCATTGTGATACAATAATACAGATAATAGAGATTATGGGTTAGCGAATCCGAGTTAGCGGTAGAATATATAACTATAATGATGCGATGCCATGTAGTTCCGTTCGAAGTAAATGTGATTAGTATAGGTATGCACACTACTTCATGGCAAAATATCTGTAAAGAGGCAGTTCTACCTAGAACATTTTTTAACTTCACAAAGCAGCTAGCACAAGTCAATGACTAAAAAAAATATTTTCTCAAATCCAACTCCATCCATAAAGCCATAAATTTAATCTGGTTCAACGTTACTGAAGAATTGCTCTCCGGCCTATTTTAAATCGAGAAGTTTGTTATGCCAAATTATTTTCAAAAAAGCTCATTCCCATTCACAAAGAGACGCTATGAAATATTAGTGTACAATTATTCAGGAATGCGAAATAATGAGGAGTCTTGAAAGCTTTCCACCATAAATTCCCTTTGAGAAATCATTTCTCGTTTAATCCGTGATTATACGGTACAATGAGAACTCGGATAGCCTACTGGTAAGTTTTTTTCGTCTTTTTCAAGTTTTTCTGCTTTAAATAAATCATTTCAGTAATATGAATGGGTTGGCGAAATGCTTAATTTGTTGAACATTTGGTTATTTTTATTGCTATGCTAGCATTCGTTGCGAGTGCCCGATTTGTTCTATGAATTTGTGAAAGGAATATTTCAATGTGGTTTATTTTCATTGGTCAATATAAAACGGATATGAGGTGCAAATGATTTACAAAACGCAAGTTTCAACGTCGAAGTATGTCAAAATTATATATTTTGATATTTGTTTGTGCGCGAATTAGACCCGATTTTTTGCTAGTTTGCATGCTTCAAAGCACGCCTGCGTACCTTTCATTTTCACTCGTTAATTATATTACGAGTATGTCCTATGAATATGAATCATATCATCATGGGTACGAATCGTTTGAGATTCCGTATTTCGCACATTTTTCCATAAAATATTATGTAAAGTTTCTATTCAGCTACAAAATGATCTATTTTAGATTTCGAACGATAGATAGTGTTTATAATAATAATTATTGTAATAATAAATAGATATTTTTTTATTGTAAGACCGCAAAAGAAAGTAATGTGAGATCATAAGGTTCAAAGCGATATCTTTCAGAACAAAAGATGTTATTACCGGTTTGAAGGTATTAGAGTATTGCGGCCATGGCCCTAAACCTGAGAATCGTTATTTAGAGCCCTTGTTCTTTCGTACCAGTTATCAAAACGAAATAACGAAAATACCTATTCTACCGAAACACGCTTTCATAATAAGGGGGAAAAGTTTTATTATTATTGAACTGATAATTTAAGTTTAACGCTGAAAGTTTGAAGTAATCTTGTATACATTTATGAGTTTGTTGTTGTTTTTCTCTTTCGCTTAAAACATATTGTACTCAGGAGTTAAGGCTGTAAACTGAAAATTGTTCTGTGTTGATTTTGTGTTTTTTCGATACGTGCAGGGCTATATACCTATATATAATCGCAAAAAGTCCCTATTAGTCTGTTGATGTATGTACAAACTAATAAACGTGTCGTATAGTGTGGAACCTATATACAGGGTTATTATTTACTTTTAATTCTCAGTTATAACAATGGGAGTAATTTCAACAATCGTTTGAAAGTGTCATTCCCATTCCAAGTTTCATAATTTACCTCGGAGCTTAATTTCAGTCCAGCTTCACAATTTTGAAGCAAAAATGTAATAAACCAAATATTTGAAGACGACACGACGCGACGACAGACCTACGTAGATAGGAAAGGTTATCAACTTTGAAACGGTCCCGTAATTTTAAACTTTAGAGGTGAAAGCGTAAGGTTTATTTTTCAGCGGAGCGAAACTTTAAAATTTCAACCCTACATCTGCGGTCAGTAAACGAAAATGGGTTTAAAATTTCTGTAAGCACCGTCGCTAGCAGATATTTGCAGCATGTATATAAAAGTTTGTAAATAGCGAGATAGCGCGTTGCAAATTAAACTGGCAACACTGAACGTGTTTCACTTAGTTTTTTTTTAGTTTTGGTTTCGCACTGTTTGTGCATGCCAACGTCAAGTATAAAATGTTTCAAGATTTATATAGTTTCACAATAGGAAAGTCTGGTCAATTAGTCAAGTCAATTTACAGTCATAGTCACGATTCAGTAAAATGCTTCAAATCAGCTTTACTGAAACTTCCTGGCAGTTTTGGAAAATATCGAAATGGGACGTTTTTAGGTCACATCATTTGCTCACACTCGTGCACGCTAACGAACAATGATCATTATTCCCCCAATATTACACATGAACACCGAGTGAAAAACAATTTTATGAAAAATTAAATACAAAACCAACAACGACTCACTATCCAATTCCTACCAAAAACTCACCGCTCACTCTTCACTCTTCGCTCACTTCACTCTTTACTGACACCAAAATGTATAGAACACAAAAAGGCCAAACTTAATAGTAGATACGATAGGCGGTCTTATCGCTCAAAGCGATCTGTACCACGGACCTTTGTCAATCTGTATGATATAAAGGTGTTGCTATCTGTTTATTACAACAAACTCTCTAGTCAGTGTGTTGAAAACACGTGCCTCCTTATGGTGAACAGTACGGGTGCATATCCGAGCGGAAAAAAACTCGCGCACGAGTGGTCGTCATGTCCTTGTATACAGAAGTTACTATACTCACTGGCAATGCCTGACTGTGATGCCTGCCAGCTACAGTACAGTTTCATAATCACGTTACCGCGTGCAAGCGGTATCGTGTGGTTCATTGTCTCGGACATTCGAGATGAATAAAGCTCTAAATATCGAATATTGCTGATAGGAAAAAACTAACGCCTACGGTATTTTAAAATATACCACCGAACATGAATTAGCTGTAAACAGTTAGTACATACTAATAAAATTATAGAGCGCATCATGATAATTATTCGTAAGAGAGGCATCACACGAACTAATATTTAATACTCCATTAGACACATCTCAGACAAACAACCGAAGTTAATACACAAACACGGGAATGTATATTAGAAGCGGCACCGTTGTAAAATAAACGGTTGGTAGCGTTGTTTAAATGCGGGTTTTAATCAAACATATTATTGCCAGTGTTTAAATTAAGCGACACCCACGAACTATCACTTTACGTACTTGTGCTTAGTATAATATGTTCATTTGTGTTTATATGTAAATTAATTTTGAAACGTATACGGCCGAATCCTACGTAATTTGAGCTAGATGAATTCGAATGATATTCGTTGGAATAATCATTATTATAACTATTTCGATTATGTATATATGTGGCTTTGATTATTACCGTGTAAAATTAATTTTAATAGGCGAATAATATGTTATTGTTTAATAATTGTGTGAAACCTATTTCCTATTAGTGTTTTATAGATATTTATTTAAATTATTTAGGTTTATGAAAACTATATCTCTAGATTTTGGGTTACTTGACTTCAAATCTATGCAATAATAATAATGGAATGAGCGTTATTCAGCCTCTTACAAAATGACTGCAAGTGCATTTATATAAGATGCTCAGCCAGTTTTGAGTATCACTTTGGAATCACATCATCATCATCGTCATCAGCCTGAAGACGTCCACTGCTGAACATAGGCCTCCCCCTTGGAATCACTCAGAGTCAATTTTCTTTCAATGAATCGAATTAAAAACACCCAGATATTTGCAATAGGAGCAATTTTTCCAAGCAAATTTTCACAGTTCCTACTCCATTTTATAAAGCACTCGCTTAGAATTCATACATCTTGAACCAATGCTGGTTATGATAAATCTCCTTGTACTTCGGAGGCCTGGCGCTGGCCTGGCGGCTGGCGCTCGTGTTTGTTGCTGTTTTTAACGTCTCTGTGATTTATCTAATGGTAGCCATTTGTTCGGTTAAATCTTTCGAATGGAGTCTATTTTTGAATAAAATAAAGTGTGCAAGATTAGTGTTATAAAGTACCCGCACGCATATCAGCCTTTTTTCTAAGTTGAAGATTGGGAATGTTCAGTTTTTTTGGCGACTCTACGTACCACGAAAATTCATCATGTAAAAATCGAATTGAGATGGATTAGCTAGATCGTCGATATAGTAGTATATAGTCCAGCCCAAGGAGATGTCTACCACCCTGAGATGACCACACCCTGCCATGGCGTCCCACGTCCTCGATTCGTACCCAATTTTCACGGAGAAACGTGAAATTTTTCATATTTGATATTCTGAGACACATTATATTAATAATTATGGGACCATATTATAGTGGTTCTCAGAATATTCCCCTCACTGGTATACAGCACAGAGATGTGAGTAGGTACTGATGTCACGGCCTGGTGCAATAGCAGTTATTTTATTTGTCAGTAATTTACTACATTCCTAAATATACTCTATAATATTCTTTATTCCCTACAGAACCTTTAATGCCTCTATAATATTATTGATTTATTGTTATTTGATTTCCTCTGAGTAGTAACCAAACTATCTATCTGTGCTAACACACGCCAGCAAAAAAATAAATGAAACGATACCTCAATATTGAATTTTCTTCTAATACAGACGTTCTTATTCGAAGACTGTGTGTGATTTAGTGGAATAGAAACTTCAGAAATGCATACGTCATTCGAGAAAATCGGAAATACTCCATTCAAAATGTACGCTGAAATGCTCTCTGAATTTTCAATTACGGCACGCCACGAGCTCCCTATATGCTCGGAGAGACAAGAAGCTGGTGGAAAGTTTAATTACTGGTCCCGCACAAAGATTATACCATCAGGTTATAATATTTTCCAACAAAATCTTAGACCGACGTTATAAAAAACCGTTCATAACAATTTGTTTAGCTATCCGGGATATTTTTTGATATAATAGAATATAACATAAAATATCATGTTTATTAATTTATAATACATCATTATTATTAGATTGTTGAACAAATGTAACGTATTAAAAAAACTGTGTTGAAACTAAATCTAAACAAAAACCTAACAAGCATCTTGTAAAGTCAATAGTTTCTTAAATTCGTACCCCTACAACTTTTCAGTGATTCACGAGTAACACAACCTAGCAGCAGTCGCCCCACCTACCGTCTCTGCATGCATTGTGCTTTTAAGATTAGGTCAAGTTGTTCCTCATTTATCAATGTTGTAGTTCCAAGCAGCCACTGAAATTGCTTTGATAGATGATGCTTCACGACCACTGTGTGTACGCGTTGCCTTACAACGACACGGACGCTGTGATCATGTATTCTACAATATGTTGCTGTGCTTGAACTTGTTCAGTGTTAGTAGTGGGTACAAAATTGATCGATTCTTTTGTATTTGAGTTTTGCAGGCCGTCCAAAGGCTGACATGGCTTTGCGACTAATAAAATATAGCACATAAAATATGTGTGCACATAATAATATATTAAATAATTTCTATCCACCGGACCGAGAGTGCGCCGTTGCTTAACTTTAGCATACTTTAGTGGAATGCCAACGAGAGCTTGTACGTAATATGGAATGCATGTTATGCTAAAGAAAGCATTGCGTGTGGTTTGTTAACTAAAGAGATACGGGTCGTTGAGGTTTCTGATAAAATTTACTTTTTTAATTTACCGCAGGAATCAAATTAAAGGATAAGTACTTGTTCCTGGCATTCCGTTAACCTGAACACGAGTTCACTCTTTTTTCACAAACAAACAACCAAAAAAATATATAGATTTAAAAAAAATCTAAAACCCGCGCATTGCCGTCGAGTTGTGGCCTACGCTGAAAGTTTCAGGTGAACAGCTAATCGTGAAGTTTACGAAATTGGAGTTGTGAATTTCACCCGAAACCACAGACAGACAAACAAGAGTGACTGACTAAAGTGTACTGTAAGTGACTGAATAAAAATGTGGTGTCAATCAGTTCGCAAACCTCTTCCTGCATTACCGATCCTAAAAAAGAAACAGAAAATCCGCGACAAATGTCCGCTCTCTAATATTTGTCTAATGTGGAAGGCGGGCGGCTTATCGCCCCACATCAGTCCCAACATGATAATAAAGGGTCTGACCCTTCTTCACTGCAACATTTTATTCAATGAGCATCCAATATATCTCCGTGTAAAAGTAACTTGCGGACCCTTTGCTTTTTTCACTGATAAAATGTTTTGTTAGACGCATTTCTGCCGAGTATTCGAAAAAAAAGTATTTTGTGAAAATAAAAATAGTAAGTACCTACCTAGAAACGCCGTCAGAACATATCTGAATTCTCTGGGTTGTCCGAGATACACGGACACGGAGGACAGCCCTACCTTATTGGACAAGACAAACAAAGAAAAGTCAACCTTCGATTATTACAGGTGTAACCAATTTGCAATGTTTTTTGCGTGTGACCAAATTACGCTATGGCCGAATTACACTAACCCGTACATAACTAATGAACTATTAGAGATTGGTAGGTGGTGCGCACGTCCCTACATTCCCAAAGACTATGAAATCATTACCATGCTCTATTATTTTTCCATATATTTAATTATTATTTTTTAGTGCCTGTAAAATAACATGACAATAAAGTAAAATAACAGTGTACAGTGAAAGTTAAAATGTGTAAGTTATTAATAGAGTTGTGATAAAATTGAACATAGTGGTTTTCAAGTTATGGTGCAATAATCTTATAAAAGTGTGGGCGATGGTGCAGTCCCAGCTGTGGTCATGGCGTTTGTTGATACCACTGCTCTTCTGCGCTGTGAAACCAGGTGAGTGTTTATTTTTTTCTCTTTTTGGTGTTTATATCTTACAAAATAGGCTCAAAAAGAACTGGCGCGTATGTTTATAATAACCAGCCAAGTGCGAGTCGGACTCGCGCACGAAAGGTTCCGTACCACTTTAAAAAAAAAATCGTTAAAAATGTCATGTCTGTTGTATGGGAGCCCTCTGAAATATTTATTTTATTCAGTTTTTTAGTTTGTTGCCATAGCGGCAACAGAAATACATCATGTGTGAAAATTATACCCTTTGGGTATAACGAAACCCTAAAAGTCAACTTTGGAAAGGAAAAGGTTCTCAACTCAGCTGTTTTTTTGTTATGTCGTAATGATTGTGGATATTTTTTAAAATGTTGAATTTAATGAGCACGGTGGTCTCATATACATTTTAGAATCATTTAAGTAGTTAAGTAGTTTTCTACTCGTATTATCTATTAAAGCTATTTGCACTTTTTTAAAGACATTTTTAATAAACATTTACCAATAGGTTACACTTACTATTAAAAATAGTGTACAGAAGCATACAGGAGAAATAAACATTAAAACATCTGTTCGTAGGATCTAACCTAAAATCAACTATAACATTTCTGTTCAACCCTCAGTTAAACCACATCTTTAATACTACAGATTATATAGATTGGGAAATATGACGTCACCCAGGAGATATATAATCGTAATGACGGATAGGAACGAGAAACCTTGGTCTTAAAAACAATGTTTAAATTACTAATCACACTTATTAGAAGATATAAATTACGTTATTGGTTGTGTGTTAAGGTGTTATTAGTCGATTATGTAACTTCCAACGATTGCCACACGACTCCATCTCGTTTAACAACCCTGGGGTTGTCGTCTTGTGGTCGAGAGGAAATGCCTTACCGCAAACCAATTTTGTTACAAAGAAATTGTGTTCACGATTAGATTTTTGTCGCACGACAAACATTCGCAATATTTGTCAGTGTGTGTGTCTACGTTCAAAAATATGTTCGCATGTCTCGCTACCCTTAGGCAAAAATGCCAAGTCTTTTTGGGATGTTCGGTCTTTGAGATGCAGTTCCATGTTAGGCTAGATTAAACGCTTTTTAGGTCATTTGTATATAATTTATCTATCTGTTTATAACTGTTTATATAATAATATATTGTGAATAGGTTATCCAACATTTCTTACAAGTGTACCTACTGTTTCTATGAATTTTACCTCAGCTTAGTTTGAAATTTTAGAGAACAGTTTTTATATTCATTATATTATGCTAACATTAGTCATTCTTCAACATATTTGAAGTAAAAATATTTTTAGTCTACTGTAACAAACTTAACATAATGAGGCACTTTTAGATTTCTAAGGAAACAAAGTAAATTTTGTTTTATTTTCATAGTCCACTTAACCCTGTCCGTCCCCTCACTTCAGCTAGTGACTAAATCTCGCAAAATTAGTACAAGCCTAAATTAAGTTCGGCCCTCAAGACGATCGCTTAGGGCTGCCACTTTGTGAAATAAAATCTCTTACTTAGGTGTCTCTACCTACTTATGGATATAAACATATAATATATTTATACATACCATGCAGAAATTAATTTGCTAAATAATACCAATTGCCAATATCAAGAAGGATTACCCTTTCAAAAATGTTTTTTATAACTGATACACTGCTTCAACATGTAGTTTGATCAACATTTCTACTTTTATGCTTAGAAAACACCAGGAACAAATAAATATGAAATTGCAGGATCAAGGCGCTTAAAATATTTATATTATATTTATACAAATATCTTTAAAGTGACAACCCTATGTTAGGGTGCGATTTACGTTAGTAGGCCAGCTCCCGCCCCGCTGCCTCCAGGAGGTACATAGTTGACAACGTTGACACAAATTACAGTTGCCACGTCAAATGATAATAACGTCTATAATTTACAAAGTATCTTTATCAAAAGAATATAAAATGAAGTTCAAGACTGTGAAGGTCGTAATTTAGTTATGTAACAAATTTCAGTTATGCAACAAATAATGTTATTATTAAATTAAATTTTTGTCTATCATTCGACCATTATATCACCTGATTTTAAGTAAAGATGAGGTCGAATGTGATAAGCAACCGGGTCCTGGAATCCCTATGCCAAAACCCCTCCTTTAAGGGGTTAAAAAGACCCAAGCGAATTCAATGACAAAGGTATCCAAGTGGCATTTCGTTTTCCACACTTTGGAAATTATCAAATTTGCCTCAACATAGTCCATGATATTGAGTATCCCCAGTAATTTTGCGTGAAACATTGACGGCCTTCAGGGCTGAACAAAACAATGCCCAATTTTTGAGAAAGAACACGATACAACAATCAAAAACACTTGCAAGTTAGGTTATTCGCACCTGAAACTACTTAGTCAGGTCATAAGTATTGTCACACAGTAAAAACTTTTC
Organism: Hylaea fasciaria; assembly: GCA_905147375.1. Classification (NCBI taxonomy): domain Eukaryota; kingdom Metazoa; phylum Arthropoda; class Insecta; order Lepidoptera; family Geometridae; genus Hylaea; species Hylaea fasciaria. The sequence goes on from LR990201.1 coordinate 9,740,509, forward strand.
TTTTAGAATGCTGGCCACAAAAAAATATTAATTGAATTCGAATTTCGAATTGTTCATGAAAATAAAAATGTATACTTTTTAGAATTTTACTCATTTTTAAATATGGAGTGGACGCTTAAAGAAGACCGTGTTGCAGTTATTGCGTTGCATCGTTGCGGTTACGCGCCAATTCAAATTTTTGACATACTGAAAAATTTGAATATAACCAAGAGATTCGTTTATCGTACCATCAAACGATACAATGAAGACTCTAGTGTAGATGACAGGTCAAGAAGTGGTCGCCCTCGGTCTGTTAGGACTCCAGCAGTGATAAAAGCTGTGAAGGCGCGAATTCAAAGAAATCCCAAACGTAAGCAGAAACTGTTGGCCCTTCAGATGGGATTAAGCAGAACCACGGTGAAAAGGGTGTTAAATGAAGACTTAGGGCTTCGGGCATATCGAAGAAAAACAGGACATCATTTGAATGCTCGTCTAATGGACCTGAGACTGAAGAGATGCCGCGCTTTGTTGAAGCGGTACGCGGGAAAAAAATATCGGGAAATTCTTTTTTCGGATGAAAAAAATTTTACCGTAGAAGAGAGCTACAACAAACAAAATGATAAGGTGTACGCACACAGTAGTGAAGAAGCGAGCAACCGTATTCCGCGTGTCCAACGAGGTCATTTTCCATCCTCGCTCATGGTATGGTTGGGAGTGTCTTATTGGGGCTTAACAGAGGTACATTTTTGTGAGAAAGGTGTAAAAACGAATGCAGTTGTGTATCAAAATACAGTCCTGACGAACCTTGTGGAACCTGTTTCTCATACCATGTTTAATAACAGGCACTGGGTATTCCAACAAGATTCGGCGCCAGCTCATAGAGCGAAGAGCACACAAGACTGGCTGGCGGCGCGTGAAATCGACTTCATCCGGCACGAAGACTGGCCCTTTTCCAGTCCAGATTTGAATCCGCTAGATTACAAGATATGGCAACACTTGGAGGAAAAGGCGTGCTCAAAGCCTCATCCCAATTTGGAGTCACTCAAGACATCCTTGATTAAGGCAGCCGCCGATATTGACATGGACCTCGTTCGTGCTGCGATAGACGACTGGCCGCGCAGATTGAAGGCCTGTATTCAAAATCACGGAGGTCATTTTGAATAAACTTTAGTGTCATAAGAATCTATGTTTTGTTAAGTTCATTTTGGTATATAAATGGTTACATAATGAATAAACTTGTTTCAATTATTTTATATAAAACATGTGACAGAATTTATGACCTGACTAGGTACATTAGAGATGTTTTCAATCCGTAGTTATACCAAAACACGTTAGGTACCGTATACGGTAGCAAAACGACACAATGATGCGGTTCATCTCTCTAACGTATCCGGCAAAGCGTGAGCCTACATAGTACATGTCAGTTGCAGGGCGCATCCTACCGCGAACGTATCGCCGGCCTCGATCGGAGGCCTGACGGGGAAATATGTTACTGTAACGTGTTCAAAAACAGTTTCAAATGTTTCGTGAAACTGCCAAATGCGAACGTAATTTCAGAAAGGGGCCGGTAATAAGATTTTTGTTGATATATTGCGACAAATTAATATGAATTATGTATTAGGTGCTGCTAGCTGATCGAAATGAGCCCAATTACCATCAATCTACTGTCAGTCACTTGACTGCCGAGTTTCATTATCTAACTTCCGCTTCTATCTTAGATCAGCTCGCTGTCATCGGAAGTTGGTAAAGATGCATAATTTCAAGTGTAATTGAACCACGGAAACTGGGTTTAAACTTGCTGATTGATCTAAAAATAGTAGTAAATATTCAGCTACCGATACTTATGTACTAACACAGTAAGTTACATACAATTTTGTCACGAGCGGGTGGTGACAGACAGTGACGAAGCAACGTCATTATACGTTTAAAAACTAATATTTTATTCTTGTAGAACTGTTATCCAGCCATGTTTAGGTACGTACGAGTAAGTAGAAGATATTTTCAAGCCTACGTCAAAGTAAATTTCCAGTAAAATTATAATAACATAATTACGCATTAACTTCGCGTGTCGATTAGGTAAATAAAAATACTCTGCGGTAACTAGAGTCAGACTGTAGCCACGAAATTAGCGATTGAGTAAGCGGTAGCGGTGGCGGATAGGAGAAATTCTACCAATGATATTATTACTGCCTTTACACTACTGTACGTTTGGTCTGCTACACACGATAATACATGATCATATAGACCGTAATGATAGTTTGGCCTTGCTGTGTTCTTTACATTTTGGTGGCAATAAAGAATTATCTGTCTATCTATCATATCAACGAATATTGTTTGAAATATTGGTCAATAGTGGTCAAAAACCTAGACTAGGCTAGTCTAGGCTCCATTGAGCGTATAGTTTTCTTATGCAGACTTCATAAAACTTAGATTTTCTTTTTAGAGATAAACCTTCAAATTAGAATAATTTTTTTTCTTCTAACAACTCACCAGACACAATATTCTGACGATGTCACAAACTTTAATGAAAGCAGACTACAAATTAAACTAATTGTCCAATTAGTTAAATAAACGTTGATCCACATCGTTTACCGCTAACTGTGTGGCTTTAAATAAACTAAAAACTAAACATAGAACGTTTGAATTATTCAAAAGCGACCACCCAATTGATAACACGAATTTGCTTTCAAACAAATTGTCCTAATATTTAGGCTGGGCTATTGTTTATAGTGACATTATACCGTATTGATTGAGTGACGCAATGAGTCTGAAACTCCTGTTTAATTAACCCTAATGATTGTAGCTAATGGTTTATTTATATAGACATTTGTTTTAGGATCAAGTCCATTTACAGGTCTATAAGTAAGAGAAAAGTTGCCATAACAAAATGTAAATAAATGTGAAAATAAATATATCCAAATATTGAATAACGATCACAAACATAGATGCTGCCCCTAACCAACAACATTTCCTGTATCTGGGGAATCACAAACTATGGGGACCATGCCTCTATAAAATCCAAAACCAGAGGAAATACCTGAGGGCTTAGCATGACGTCTTATTGCGATCCAATTGAGGACATAAACAGAATAAACAAAAGAAAAAAAATAAAGCCACACAAGTATTTGCATTGTGCGGGAATTGAACTTACATGCTCCGTAGCCGATTCATGACCAACTTACGCCACGGAGCCAAACGGTAACGATTAATTACTGTCTCATTACATTTAGATGTTTTATAGTCGGTTATTATTAAACAGTTCTGAAGTTGGTGCGTTTACATGGTAGCGAATCCAAATTAACTTATAACCATAGGTAAAGTTGAACGTTCGGTTAAAAGATAACATAACTTATAACCATAGGTATAGAGTTGAACGTATGTGGGTTAAAACATAAACAAAGGATCGCTATAACCCGGTATTGGCTTTGCCTTACCTATGATGAACAATTTGAAAGTTTCAATTGATCACCCGTTATACTCGCCGTATAACAAGTTTTGACAACTTTGTTGAGCGCAACCTACTAGTGAGTGCAGAATTAAACCAAGCGTTGGTTACAATTAGGATTTTTTTTATCTACGCGGCGATGATAAAACGCTTCTATTCATAAGACCGTAAAGTCAATAATGTTACCGCGAATGCTTACGCGATATTTAGGTTTTATAAACTGACAATAATATAAAAGGCTTTGCTATCTGGGACAGTCTAACAACATCTGGCACTAGAAGTCACTATTCTCACACTTAATCTAATGAAAAACTGCAAGCAGCTGCAGGTAACCTCAGTGAATGCTCTAGTTATGTCCCGCGTCCAATTTCCGTGCGAAGGATGTTGGACATCCGTGAAGCGACACGTTTGTTGCACAGCATTGTCGCGACAAACCGGATAAGTGCTGACGGGTGCGAACGTTCCTACTGAACGTAGAGTACTTACATTTGGAACAAGTTTAGAATGCAGGTTGCGCTGTATTTGAAATCTTTGATTATTTATTGTTAGAGTGCAATTTTGTTCGCTTTTATTATCCTTTTACCCTATTAGCGGTGATAGCGTAGTGGGCGAACGTGCGCCTTCTAAACAAAGGGTGGTGAGTTCAAATCCCAGTACTTATGTAGATACGTAATGATCACTCGCTTTTCGATGAAGAAAAACATCGTGAGGAAACCAACGTGCCTGAGATTTTTTTCCTAGGATTACGGCCTAATTCTCCTCACAAAAGTAAAACGATGCCTTTGCTCAGCTGTGGGACAGTCAAAGGTTTATTATCCTTTTAAACTATTGTATAAGTAATAGAAGCGAATTCTAAATCATTACTTATTTCAGAGCTATTAAAACTTACTCTGTCCAACATTACAGCGGCATATATTTTCAGTTCGTTTAAGATAAAAAGATTCTGTGGAAATAAAAATCCTTACATAAACCAGGGTGGCACAAAGGTCTACTACTGACATTTCAACCCCTGGTGGGTGTTAGTTTGTTTACGCCTACGTGGCGCCGTAGCACGTTATAGTCGTATTTAACTAAGTATGTCGAGTCATCTCTATTTATTATGCGGTGTCAATTCTGGTGCCACACTAAACTTATTTAATAAAGTTGATACAAATAATTTTATTTATTCAACGAAAACAAAAGTTAAATACAATATAAACTAAACTTAACTAAACCTAAATCTTAGAAACTTGAATCGTCTTATCACAAAAGATTTAAACAAGAGTTAAACAGATGTGTGTAAATATTTTCTCCACAAATTGAAGTATAATTCTCGTTTTTTCCAACTCAATAACAAATTCACAGGTAAAATAATTAGGAATGCCAGGATTGAGAAAGAAAACGCGAGTGATAGACGACGATTTTTGGAATGTAATTTTCGCATCCTTTTCGTTTTATTACTCTGAAAATGGCAAAATTATTTTTTGACCTCTTCAAGTTCATTTTAGTTTACTTTTATTAACAAATTATTGTGATAGTTACGATGGTGTACGTTACTAGCAATAGAGCCTTATGAAAATAGAATAAACGCATTATAAGATAGGCAAAATAATTACCTAATAACCTAATTACCTATTAGTAACTTTTCTCTATGCGAGAGAAGTCACGGGAAAGAAGCTTAGTAATTTATCACTATTATGCATTGCGTAACCGTACATATATATATATATATATATATAACATATATATGTAACATTTCAAATATTAAACCATAAAAATAATTTGAAAAATTTAAGTTACCTAATGATACTAACTCAACGGTACAATAAAAAAGTCAGTATACTTAGTTCATCAACTAGTATCACTTGATTTCGAAAATGATATATATATATATATATATATATATATATATATATATATAGACTCTAATCTCGTAGGCATTTTGCTGAATTTTGTTCAATGTTTAAATATATATTATAATGATTATGTAGGCGTTTACAAGACCTCAAAATACCCTTGTTAGTTCGTTTAACATGGGTAGAACACATTATTTTCATATTTAATTCCGTGGAGCACAAATAGAGAGCTTATTTGGATTATGTCCCTACTTCGCAACGCCTACGAATTTGTATTAGCTTAGTTATTTTGTGAAAAAAAATACGTAGGTCTACTTTTAGGTGGTGAGTTGTTGAGGTGTGGTAACATTTCAAATATTAAACCATAAAAATAATTTGAAAAATTTAAGTTACCTAGTGATACTAACTCAACGGTACAATAAAAAAGTCAGTATACTTAGTTCATCAACTAGTATCACTTGATTTCGAAAATGATTTTTTTTTACAACATAGGTACAAGTCTACGTTCTGGGGAATTTAGGGGAAAAATATAAATGACGACTTACTACCATACATTTCCACGACTGCAAAGCAAATTCAATAACAAAACAGTTTTCAGCTCATTTAAGAACAAACCGGAAACGTTTCAGCTCTCACAAAGGAATGTCCTTGTCCAAGGTAGCAAAAGCAACAAACTGGGCTCCAATTCTGCATTTCAGCGACATCGAAATAAAGTGGAAAAATGGAGTACCTGTCTGTACCAAAACCTCGTCTATTTTAGACTTTTATAGATCCTAATGTATGATATAAAATTATAAGGTTGTAAGGTAACATGGCGTCACTTACATTATTATTATTATTTGAAACTGCATACTATATTTGTTTCTCAAAACAAAAATAATAATTATTATAAGCATGGAAACTCGTTTTCAATTCATATAACTAAGTACTATATTATCAACATTATTTAACAAAATATACTTTTTTCTCTCATTGTCTCGATGTAATCGCGTTCGACATTATTATGTCTATTCCGCGAGAATTGGGGCCTTGTTACAGTACGAGAAAATTTAAAAGGAAGCGTAAACTGTGCTCATTACGGGTTGCCTTCCTCCTTTTTCACTAGTCAGACTCGTTGTTGAGGGTCTTGTGTAAGTTTTCAGTATTTTCCAGGGAAGTAAAATAAGTTTTAGTGCGAGCAAGCTTTCAGGTCCATATGAAACAGACAAAACACCACAGAATAAAAACAAAATTAATTTTGCGTACAAAATATTATGCTGAAACAGTTTATAACTTTTGCGGTGTTTTGTTCTAAAATAATTAGATACAATGAATTATGATAAAGTCAAATAGTAGATATTATAATGTATTTCTTGGTACTTAGCGTACGAATGGGGGATAAAAACGCAGCTGTAGATACAGAACGTGGGACAAAAGCATCCCACGTATGACGACGCGTTTTTATACACATACACATGAATATCGCGAGTGTGTGGGAGTGGTTTAAGGCTTGTAAAGCGCGCATTTCTAATTAAAGCGCGCGAATTCCGTTACTCGTCTCAAGCCTGTATTACTTTGAATTACCCTCGGATTGTTAGGTTTGTGTCGCGTTCGTTAAAATTAAATTAAATGAAGAGAATTAGGCGTTGAAAGGAAATAAGCGTATTAATTTTGAGGAAATTAAGCTTATTTTGTACAGAATTTAATAGAAAAAATATTTGTTTCCTTTATTGGTGGCTTTAATAAATTGAGTTTAGTAATGAATTTATTAACTTTAGCTCTTATTAATTAATGATTCTTAATATTTGTTACTTTTCAGTGGCTTTATTTTACTTTAATCTTCTAATTAATGAATTAACACCATTAATTAGAGAGTTTCAAAAAATAAAACAAACCTATTTTTATATAAATTTTCCTCTAAGTTGATAGGTAGATTGGAACTCCATGGAATGAATGGGTATGGGGGTTGGAAGGTGGTAGATAATTGGCCTCAAAATACCCTTCTCAAAGTCAATGCCCTTTGTTATCTATATCTATATCAATATAATAAAAATGGAACGGATCGCTGTCTGTACATAGAAGATATATGAGATACAATATTATTGGAACCTTTATCAAGCAAATAGCACCCAAAACAATGATTGTTACAATTTTTGTCTGATTGTCTGTGCGTTTGTGCACTCTAATCTTAGAAACTGATTATTCGATTTAGAGGTGGTTTTGACTAATATATTCTGGAAAGCTTCACTTAACGTATAGTGTTTGTTTAATGTCAATCGGTTTATAAATAAAAAAGTTACGCCAACCTTTCAAATAGCTATAGGTGATGTATATGTAACGCGGGTGAAGCCGCGGCGCGCAGCTAGTTTTTATTAAATTCTAAATTACGAAGTAGGTAGGTTGGGAAACGTGGGAAACGTGGGCTTGGGACCAAAGGATATCCTTTTGTCCCAAGCCCACGTTTCCCACGCGCACCCCCGCCCTAATTCAGGTGTGGCAGATCTCATTTCAGTATAGATTTAGGTTTGAATTCAATTCGTAAGGAGAAATGCAACGTATGTTTACTGGAACACCTTTGCTTACATAACAGTACTCAAGCTTCGAAAATGTCTACCTACTTACTTACGCTGTTTGTTTATTTCACAAATTTGTCAGTATAATGTAAATTTATTAGTAGATTAGTTTTTTTTTGCTTTTGGTACTACTAAGTATAACTAAGTTATTAAGTTTTAATGTTAAACTATTATTAAATGCTTTTCAGTAATACTGGCATATCTCTTGCTAAAATGCACCATGTTTTAACTTTTAATACAGTTTACAAAAGGGAGTAGTGTAAGTTTTATTAAATCAACTCCAACGTTGAGCCAAGCAATTAGGCGTGAGATCACGTACTGAACATATTATTGCACTGGGTTAGCATCGTCAGCACAGCACCTTACTTATCTAATGTACGATAGAGACGTGTCTCAAAGCCCCTACTTGTTTGCTTTCCTACACCCTTCTGATTGTAACTATCTCTTGAACTGGTGACATTGTACAATGTACACTATTGTACACTGTCGAGGTGGATTCGGAATGTAGGTTTGTCTAATAGTTTCATATAACACTAAACTAGTTGTCCTACTGGGCGGGTTATTACGCTGTGGCTGCGTCGTCATCAACACCTTATTTCTCAAACTTACGACATGGACGTGTCTAAAGGATCCGAGCGGTTTGCTTTCTTACTAAACACGTCCGATTTTAGCGTAGCTATATCCTTGAGATTATACGCTATTGAGTTGAATTTGCAAATATACTAAGGCGTTTACTTATTAGGTGGCACTGACGCGATGCCAATAACGGTAATTATATGGAATTCGATTGATTCGCTAATGTTAACAACGTCTCCAGAGGCACATACTTGGATTGGTGCTCGTTTAGTGGAATTATATTATGAAAACTACCTAGTTTAGAACACGGTTTAATTGTCAGCCACAATTACAATCGGCGATAGCAGTAGCAACTTCAGGAACTTTTGGGTGGTTGACAAACTCTGACACTAGAGGACGCCACTCAATTCATAAATGTAGTTCATAGAGTTCATAAATGTATGTAAGTTTACCAAAATCGATGTCGTGTTGGTATCTGTGTAAACTTTGATAGTTGCAAATGGCATAAGCTCATGTACTGCAAGATGATTACACTGTGCGCCCAGCATATTGCTCTAACGTACGAAGACGAGTTAAAGATCCGAGCTTTGCTTTCTCATTGCACTCTAGTTCGCTCTGCTGAGCCCAAGATTATCCTTGTGAAGTTTTATTGTAAAAATTGAAGAGTTCAAAGTTTTAGCAGCTAACATTATAATTGTGGCACTTTACCAGTCAAGCGTTCAAGAACTACGAAGTGTGAATTTATAGTTGAGTCTGTAGTAGGTAGGTAAGTATGCTTGGCCTCGAAGAAAATATTTAGCGCGTGTAAAATTATTTGGAAATTGTTTGTAGGGAGGTACGTAATATCGCTATTTCACCATCGAGTAAAGCGTAATGTTATTTTAGTGCAACTGTTTACTCCAGGTTTCTAAGAGCCAATTTCTTGAGAACTGAAGTCGAAATATGTGAGGTTCCAAGATTATATTGGCTTTTCTCATTTCACTTCACTGAACAGACTTTATCTGGTACAGGTGAATAGAAAGGAATTGCCTTTTAAGTTATCTAGGTTTGTGGGATTTTAAAATGAGAACGTTTGAAAGAATCTATTGTTTTAAGCGAGAACCAACTTCAAAAATGTATTAACCTTTAGATGGGCTTCAAGTACTCGTATACTAAAACAACATTTGGAATGGTAAACAAATTAACAAAATCCAAGTGAATTGAGAACCTCCTCCTTTTTTGAAGTAGGTCAATAAAAATAATGTTATAACAAAACTACTAACGAGAACATGTTTTTTCGAAGTCGTAAAAAGTAAAAGTCAAATAAGTTATTGTAAATAGGCGACCAAATCTCACTTTTACAAGTCAAACACTTTAATCTTATTATCAAATAGAACTATAAAATAAATCAACATCAAACTCCTACCTACGATCAACAACAAACTTGAACATTTAAAACTTACGCAAAAAATTTAGTATATACTATTACCTACTGAATTTTCATGCGTAAAGCTAATCTGAAAGTTAAGACATTCTCAAATAAAGTTTTGGCTGATAGTGCCAACTTTTCGTCTAAAGTTAACTTATGTAAAATTTTATTCTAACCAATGACCATCTTGGCCAAAATAATGTCGGTCGAATGGCCGACTTGTCCCTATTCTATTTTACCTATTTCAATAAGATAGCAACTCAGCCAACACATGAAATACAAAGTACCTATTGATAGACAAACAAAAAAAACTGTTTTACTAAACAAATAGTTTAAAAAATTATTGAGCTGGAAGGAACAGTTAAGATTCATTGACACATTCTTCAAAAGGTTAGTTACTGTGCAGAGCTCGAGTGAGAACACACATTACACAATGCACGTGTGTGACAATCCGGATGACAATAGATCAGGGTACTAACTGACTTGCCTTGTACCAGGAAACGCGCAAGCGACAGACGTGGACGTCCGCATCTCTGCGCCGAGTTGGGTGGCGCGGGGTGGCTCGGCCACGCTCCGGTGCTTGCACCAAGTGCCGCCCCAGCTGCTCTACAAAGTGGAATTCCTGCGCAGTGAGAACAAACTCCTGCAGTATGTGCGGGAGCGGACGCCGCCCTTCACCAACTACACGTTCCACGGAGGCAGGCTCAATGTAAGTTTACTTTGCATCATCATCATCATCATCATCACCATCATCATCCTTATCATCATCATCATCATCATCCACCGCCTTTTTCGTTCCACTGCTGGGCGTAGGCTCTCTTTCCACGCCACTCACGTCGGTTCTGCGCCAAGTGGTTCCAGCTCGACCCGTGGTAACTTTACAAATTGTATCGGTTTATACAAAGGGCTTAGATTCTCACTGCACTCTTTGCTTTAGGTGCTGCTACGTCTACTGTGCACTGTACAGTCTATAACAACACGATAGAACAGGATTACGAACGATCTTGCAATGCAAAGTGATGGTGGCACTGCAAACGGCAGCATAGTTCTCTTATCTCTGTAGGATAATAAGAAGACGATAGATAGCTGTAAGTACAGCTCACGTCTGTAGGTATAATATTTATACTTCGGAGCCACCTGATATGTATGCAAATATTATAATTCTGCATAATTAACGTGACGAAGTTACAGTTGTATCATAATTATACCTATATACATACATACATAAATATAAATAATTCGCACGTTACGCATACCTATACATAATATGATAATTATACACACTGTCTAATATGGGCATCAGTCAGAGTTAATACAGTGCACTTTTGTATTACTAAATACTGTGAAAATAAATAAATACATAGTGATTTCGTTTATTAAACCTACGAGAAATTAAATAAGTTAACTAAAACACGTGTACTATAATTATGTTCAATTTTACTTCCTTTACTAATTATATAATATTCATTTAAATTTTACTTAGTATATCTTAGATTGCAATAAAGAGTTGTTATTCTATCTTATCTATGCCATTCCAACTAAGAATATGAGTCCACTATATCCTCAAGAGCATCCTTCCGCCATGATCTTCAGCAGTCAGCCAATTTGCGGCCGCACTCGAGACCTGAGGGGCTATGTAGATTTCAGCCGAACTGGAAACAACACTCCCGGCACGTATTTACATACGATAGACACAACCGTACTTATTTTTATGTAAATTTCCATTATTTCGCGTGTGTTGGTTTATACTTGATGCCAGGTGAAACTGAGCTTTATTTAAAACTTCTGGTTTAGGTTTAAATTGTTAAGTTTGCTTCTCCGCTCGGGGTATGAGAGTTTTATGTGTTTTCTTTTCGGAGAGTTCGTGCTTAGTAGATACTCTGGAGGTAGTATACGTTTTTAAATATTTGTATGGTAATAATCTTAGTGAAACGATAATCTGGGGGCAGGGCAATATAATTGCCAAGTCGAGCAAAAAACAAAAGCACGGCCGTACATTCATTCCTTTTCTCTAATTTCAGGGTTAGGTAGTATTATTGTTGGCAGGTACTACTTTCAGCCGGCACTTGCTATTGACAGAGAAAAAATTACAGTAAATAAGTATGCGTTTTCAAAGTAGTGATGGTAGATCGTGATGGGTCGCAACAAATGGCTTCCTAGATAAATTACCCTGCAGTATACCTTATTTTGAAACTGCTATACCCTATTCTACTAAGGACTATCGTACGGAGACTTAATCATTTTATATCTTGTTGCAGATGTCTCTAGTGACGGAGAACTCTATAACGATCGACAACCTGGAGCCGTCAGCGTCGGGGCTGTACTGGTGCGAGGTGTCCCTGGAGACTCCAATATTCACTGCAGCGTCCTCGCCGCACCAACTCACTGTCGTCTGTGAGACATTTTTACAAGTCAAATACAGTTACTTAGTTTTTACATCACAATTTTTTTTATAAAAAAAAACCTTTTTGGCGAGATAGTTTTAGAAATAATGACTGAAGTACAAGAAAGTTGTAGAAACCACTTTTGCAAAAAAAAAACTTAACACGTTGAATAAACACTAAACAAATGGTCAGAAATTCAACAGACAAGCAGTAGTGTGTAGAAATTTATATGGTACAGTTGGAATTTTAAACACCAAAGCCCCCAGTCAAGCCGGTGTTGTTCCGTATGAGACTTTGCAATCTAAAGTGTTAGGCTGCATTCAATTTTGTAGTAGATATATGATTGTGCACTTGCTCAGTCATAGTCATAGTTTCAAACGGTCCTCAACAAACATAATAAATTATTGTTTCGATTCATAGTTATTTTGAAATTCGGGTAGAATTTCTCTTAGCAGCTAAACATACAAAACACTCAGTGCTTTGAAAATAAACTCCTCTGTTCGCACATCCGCCGTCAGGCACTGTAGTTATTAACACAAAGTTAGCACCCAATGTTTGCCTGTTGAATGCAAAGTCCACATTAGAATGAATAAGTTATTTTCAGGGAATGAAAGAGCTTTTTCCCCACCCTCGTAGAGATAACAGACAAAGTTAACACAATTATTATTGTTTTATATTTTTACGCAAACATCCGAGAGTAATATCGTCCATCGTGTGTAATGTACCTACTAAATAGTAACGCCGAATCTCATTTATGGTGACGCTGGTTATACGAGTATGTATGTATACTACTACTGTGTACATATATATCGGGACATAAAAGACGAAGGCTTCGTTAGCGACACTAAACAAGGGAATACTGCTTATGTGTATATATAATTATGTTCATATTACGTTACATTTTATATTCAGATTGGATAGACAGATTTCCTACATAATAATATATTATGGTTTATGGTTTAAGAATTTTATTTCTCTTAAGAATTATAAATTCACTTACAGAGAAACACAGTTATAAATATTAAATTTAAAATTAAAATGCCGGTAAGCATAGGTACCTATACAGTTGGAAGATAGGTAACATGTGTAGCAGGCGCAGTCCGCCCGTCCAGTGCATACACGTAGCAGCAGTGGCATGTTTGTTTACTAAGGCCTATGACGTTGTTAATTTTTTATTGTGGATTAGTTTATTTTCCAGAATAAACATTTTCAATCAGTGAAAAATCCTTTTGAATATGACTTTTTAGTAGTTTTTTGAAAGTGCATAAGTAGTTAATTTCTTTGATATTCTTTGGCAATTTATTATATAGTTTTGCACCTTCGTACATTACAGTTCTCTTTCCGTAGTTGGTCCGAGGTGGTCTTAAGCAAATGTTATTGGCTTGTCTAGTCATACGTTTTTGGATGTGCATTGTTTTTGTAAATATGATTTGTGAATGAATGTCCTTTGTTAATATTTTTCTAATTAAGATACAGGTATTGTATTTATAAGTTTGCGTTAAATTCAAAAGTTTAGTTTCGTGGTAAATTTTAATGGATGGAGTTAGGTAGTGGTAGTGATAAAGAGTTTTTATTAATTTGTTTTGCGCTGTTTGTAAAATTTGTAAATTAGTTTTAGCTGCTGTTCCCCATATTTCAATCAAATAATCCAAATGTGATTTGACCATTGAATTATAAATAGTGTACTTCACAGATTTTGGAAGGCATCGAGCCACGCCACGTAGTGCACCTGTGAGTGATGTGAGCTTAGTCCTGATGCTTTCAATGTGTGGTTTCCATGTCAGTTGACTGTCTAAAATAAGGCCCAAATATTTGCCTCTTTTTATTTCATGTATTGTCTCACCATTTATAGTTAAGTGATTGTAAGTGCCGATTTTCTTGTTTTTTGCAGTGAATATGATATAGTTCGTTTTGGAGGTATTTATGCTTAGTAGGTTGGATTGTAGCCATATGTGTAAACGATTCAAATCGTGTTGCGCGTCATCTATTATTGCTTTCATTGAATGGCCAGAGTAAAATAAACTCGTATCGTCGGCATAAAGTGTTATGTCTCCTTTTAGACCAATCTCATGTATGCTATTGATATAGACCAGAAATAGCAATGGGCCGAGTATTGAGCCTTGAGGAACACCGCAAGTTATTGATTGAGGTTCACTTTTATGTTCCCCGAGTTTTACAATTTGGTGTCTGTTTTCGAGATAGGATTTGAATATGTCATAGGCAGCGTTTGATAAGCCAATATTTTTTAATTTCATTAAGAGTAAGTCATGGCTAACTGTGTCAAAAGCCTTTTTCAGGTCAATAAATATACCAAGAACTATTTTCTTCTGATCAATGCTGATTTTTATTGAAGTGACTAAGTCTATATTTGCAGCAAGTGTATTTGATCTAGCTCGAAACCCATACTGTTTTTCATAAAGAAACTTGATAGATGTCAGGTATTCAGTAAGACGAACATGTAGTACCTTTTCAAAATTTTTTGATATACTGGGCAGTACTGATATCGGCCGATAGTTGCCAGGGTCCATTTTGTTACCTGATTTAAAAATAGGACTAGCCTTAGCCAATTTTAACGAATCTGGAAAGCAACCTTCACTTAGACATTTATTAATGCATTCAGTCAAATTAGCAACTATTAAAACTTTGAGACATTTAACTACTTTTGTGCTTATACCGTCTATCCCGGTGCTAGTGTTAGAGTCTAAATTATTAATTATTTTATTCACCTCATTTGTAGTAGCCGGTTTTAATGTTGTTAAGTTAGGGCCATTTGATCCTCGATTATTAGATAATAATTCAGAAGTCAGATTATCATAATACTGTTTAGGGATTTTATTCGCAAGCTCAGTGCCTATGTTAGAAAAGAAAGAATTAAAGCATTCACACATGTGTTTAGGGTCTGTGATAGGGCCTATGGGGCTGATAAGTTTTACTGGGATGTAGTTCTTTTTTGTTTTATTATTAGCCAAACTACTAATAAGTTTCCACATTTTAAAAGGATTTTTCTTACAATTTTGAAAAGCTTTATGATAGTATTGTTTTTTTGCTGCCTGTATATCTGATTGCACTGAATTTCTTTGCAAAATGAATTTTTCTCTTAGCTTCTTATCTTCCGGTGTGATTTTCAGTTCTCGCCATAAGATGTTTCTGTTATTTATTGATGTAATTAACTCTTTGTTAATCCAATCTGTTTTTGGAGGGTTAAGTAGCTTCGATCTAGTAGTTTTATTTTTAGCTATGGCTTCTAGTAGTAATTTTTCTAATTTTTCGTACTCACCAAATAGATTCGCCAAATAATTCATTGTTTCCTCAACTGTTTTGTATAGGCAATTATAGTTAACAGCTTCGTATTCAATTCGCTTGGGTTTTTGTGTTTGAATTTTATCTACTTCAAAGTAGATCTGCTTGTGGTCTGACATGGCACTATCAACTATTGCCATATGGTATGTGTTATTTTGCAAATTTGAGCTGATATGATCCAGCAAAGTTTTTGAATTTTCTGTCTCTCGTGTGCAGTACCTTTTGTCAACTTTATTTAAAATTTTTAGTCCGTTTTCTTGCAGTAAGTATAAGTATTCTTTAACATCGTTATCTTCAGTTAATAAATTTATGTTAAAATCTCCAAAAATTACAGCTCTCTTCCGTTCGGCCAATTGATTGCCGTAGTTTATCAAAAAATTGCTTAAATTTGCTGTGGGTGTCTTGTAAATTGCTCCAATATCTAGGGTAAATTTATCCAGATGTATCCACAGGTAGTGGTTGCCATCGTCACATAGTTCATCAATATATTCATGTTTCAAAGTATTGTGGACGTATATTGATATTCCGCCTCCTCTTGTAGTTGTTCTGTAGTTATAATAATGTGTGTAGTTTGGTAATTGTAGTCTTTGGGCTTCGTTATCGTCCTTTATCGATGTCTCTACAAGAATAATAACATGTATAGTGGTTTGAAATGTTTCGATTATACACCTCATCTCATCGAGTTTGCCAGGCTTGACAATACTCCGCACATTTGCGTATAGAAAACTTATTGACTTTGTTGTTGTAGTTATATCTTCATACTTATTCACAATTTCATAGGTAACAGTATTGGGTTCTTTTGGTGTATGCTCTGTGGTTGTTGTCGCTATCAGTTTTTTGATTGTTGTGTTATAATTCTAGGAATTCCCTTAATATATTTTATTGTGAGGTTCACTTCTCCATTTTCCTGGCGTACTTTTAGCTCGTTCTTGAGGTTCATCATAAACTTCTGTTGATATGGGGTTTGATCAGAATAGATTCGAATTGCATTATCTTTGAAGCTGGCTTTGTTACGTAGGATGGTCTTTGCTGTATCCTGGGAGTCGAAACAAAGTTTCATAGGTCGTGCCTTCGTTTTGTCATATCTGCCGATCCGTATAATTTTCTCTGTTTTCGGACAGCCTGGATATATAGTGTTTAAAATTCTCTCTACTTCATATCTGTCCATCTCTCGCCTTTCTTCAATATTATTAGAGTGATGTTCAGCAACGCCTACTAATATAATGTTTTTACTTCTAGTTGTGCGTTCCTGGAGTTCGAAAAGTAGGTCGTCGCGCTCTGTAGGCAATACTGATTGCGGCATTGATGCCACATGAATGTGAGGTTCAGATTTCAATTGCTGCATCTCGTTTTGGAGTGAAGTTATTATATGTTTGTTGGCGTTTACTGTATCAGTTAAATTCGCAACTTGTGACTTCAGATTATTGTTCTCAGTAATTAGTGTATCAGTCTTACTTTTCATGTCTTTTAATTGTTCTTTGATAGACGATGTAATATTTTCACCAATTTTATTCATGTTTTCTGTTTGTGCTATACTGGATTCTTTTAAAATCCCCAAAATTTCTTTTTTAAATTCGTTAAATTGTAATGTAAACTCATTATCTGGTGATTTCCTTTTTCGCAGAGAGATACTTTTGGCCTCTTGCTCCAATGCTCCAAAACTTGATAAATCTGGTTGCGAGCTGCTACTTCCTCCCGCAGACATCATTTTGCTGAGCGGTACGCTTTTTGAGGGGGAGCGTGTGACACTCATTTTCAGAAATTCAATTGAAATTCGCTCCGCTTATCGCTCCGCTTATCAACAACACACGCACCGATATCCCTTCCTTAGGCTTGAGGCGCGATCAGCAAATGACAGAATGCAGTATGAATGCACTTGCCGCACAAATAAAATTGCACTTTCGGACAATAGTGATGAGGTTTAAATTTCAAGTTGACTGGTACTTAATTTTTTTAGAGTTAATCTTTGACACGTCTGCTCAGTACGCTTGCCGGCAAGCAATTTGTATTATTGTATTAATTATAAACAATATTGTATTATTTAATTGGCTAAGCTGGTGTATAGATTCTTATACCGTTAAAACAATATTGAATAGATATTTGATATCCTAATCTCTTGAAACTTCAAAGCTTCTTTTCTTCCTAAACTATTTATTGAACATTCTACAAAATAACAACTACAAATATTTAAGACTTAAATTTAATTCGGCCCCAAAATAATGTATACGTCGTGAAATAGCGTATCAAAGTATTACTTACGGAGAAAGACAGGTACTATAGGTACCTCTTCACAATCAGACTGCCATTAAACACGGCAAAATAATTAAGCCACAAGCGTATTACAAAGAACCTTTCCGCAATGAATTTTTCAGCAGGTTGTTTTATTTCAATTCGAAAATACATATAAAGAAGATTGAGTAGGCCGTAAATAATCCGCACGACCGTTATGGGACCCCATTTATTGGATTGCGACACAATCCCAAAATACTTTTCGAGTTGCGACTTTGACCCGTGGCGTATTTACTATATCGCACCATTTCCGAAAATAATGGCGCATAAAATAGGGGTAAATAAAACCCTCGTATGTGTTTCCTTAAATACAGATTTAGGGCCGGTGTTAAACAGAGCAGATAATTGAGCAGGAAAATAATGTGCTACAATGTGGCTGACCACGGAAGTTTTGTATCCTTTGACATACCCAAGTATATCCGGAACGATAGGTAGAAAATATCACTCACACTGCTGTTGAATAAATATACATGGCAGAGCAATCAAAACTCTATTTATATAATTATCACAGCTCAAAAACCAACAAACCAAAACCAACCACTCTATATTACGCTAAAACCATAAAAACTAGACGGCTTCGAATCAGCACTGTAATAGGAACTCCATATTGACACAATATAAATCAGATATTTTATTATAATATTCGATGTGTGTACCGAATAAAGTAAATATTATATTGTGTGTGTGTAGGCGGCGCTATACGTATAGCATTCCATCAAGCCCAGCTTATGACTCCCAGGTTGTATCTAAAGGGAAACACATACGTACTCAGACAAGGAGCTCCACTCCTTTGCGTTACCCATTTTCCATAATAAATGCAGCCGCAAATCGCTTCGTGCGTAAAGGTTAAGGGTAGAAACCGAAGAGGAGAGCGAAACCATAAAATTTTAAAAAAATAAAGAAACCCAATACAAAAAAGCTGTAAAAGCGATTGAAACAACTATCAAACGTAACGGCTGAAACCAAACTCAACAGTTGAAACGTGTAACGTAAAGGCGTTTTTACGACTTTCAACCCTCAAGCCGGGGTATTAGCACAATGAATAACTGGCCCGTGGCGCGGTAGTGAAGGCTAGATCGAAAATTCTTGATAACAGGCCGGAGTATCTACTCATGAATACAAATTGGTTAATCTACCTGATGCCTCAGAAAAGTCTTTCAGACTAATCTTGAAGTAGTTTGACGTCAAAGTTATGAGATCAACAAAACTACCTACGCAAATAACTTTATGTATTATAGTAGGTTATCTAGCGCCGCACCGCGAGTTCACCTGTTAATTATTGTTTTTAGATGAACTTTGCGGCCTCATTTCATCCACGTAAGGGTAGATTTTTGGAATAAAATGTACTATAATTACGTTATTTTGATGGCAACTTGTTTTGGAGTACCTATACTTTAAGTAATGAGTTTCTTCGTTACTCAAGCACGCTGAAAATAATATTTTCAATATTTCTGCTTCTACCTCTACCTGTTTGATTTGTATGTGTATGTAGACTTTGAAATAAGATGTAAACCTTTTAAACGGTTAAAAGTCACATGAAGTTTTCACATGAACCGTAAATAAACAGCTTTCCACTAGGACTCAGATCGACAGAAAGAAATTGTTAAAAAAATCGGTAGCTCAGGCATTATTTTCTTTACTTTTTTATAATGTTTAAGTTTAATGAACTGAATATAGTTATATACTGCTTTATTATATAGCTATAAGATATAACGTTCCTATTTTTTAATTGTTTTTTTGTATCGTGTTTCTTTTGATGTACTTACCATGAAGAGTTTTCTATTCTATTCAATTCAGGCTAGAATATACTGTTGTATTACAAGGAAACTGCAAACATTTTGATGCAAACATAGTTCATGTCTCTGTAAACTCGAGCTCTAACCTAAGCTTGTTAGTAATTAAGCTAAGAATACTTTGTAATTAGTTGACTGCTTTCGAGACAACGTAACAACTAGTTAGGTATGTTTTACTGACGACGTGGATAAAGTCATTGTCGAGAAGTTTTACCGTCGAAGACAAAAATACGATGAAGTTGAGAGTTTACGAACCATAGGATTAAAGTGGAATTTCAGATAGTTGATAGAATCAGGCGTTACTTTGCGGAAATCCATATTCAAAACAATGAAGTAGAAATATATGTAGTTTTAATCCCGCCAAAAATTCGTCTGATCAATGTTGGCTAGATGACTGATGTCGTAATCTTGTATACTAATAACCCCCTGAAAAAACCTAGCTAATATCCCAAACAGTACTCTACCCCCTAATTATGCCTAAAAATTTTTTATGAAAAAACACCGTCCCCTAATAATCCACAAAGCCCTGTGTCCCCTCTGATTGAAGAACAATGTTGGATAGGTTCTTGGATGGGAGTAAGTCTTTCTATTTTATTAATATTCGGTATAGGATAGTTAGGTAGAAGTGAAATAAGTAGATACGGCCTGTCGGCCGTTTCTATTTATTTTACGTTCGGTCATTTTTTGTACTGGGTTTCAGATTAGAGGGGACACAGGGCTTTGTGGATTATTAGGGGACGGTGTTTTTTCATAAAAAATTTTTAGGCATAATTAGGGGGTAGAGTACTGTTTGGGATATTAGCTAGGTTTTTTCAGGGGGTTATTAGTATACAAGATTACAACATCAGTCATCTAGCCAACATTGATCAGACGAATTTTTGGCGGGATTAAAACTACATATATTTCTACTTCATTGTTTTTTTTTTTTTTTTTTTAGTGGAATTTCACTTTTAGAACACTTTGTAAGCCGTGGAATTGAAACAATAATGGTTTTTTTTTGCGTCAAATTACAAGACATATACGTCATTTTATAGACAGACTACAACACAGATTAAAGGAGAACTACTAGGGAAAGACAATTTTATGCAGCTCAGAAAGTCAAATTTGTGTGACAAAAGCTGTAAGCTGATCATCCATTTGAAGTGGTTTTTGTAAGTAAAAACGGTTGGATGTTTAGCAACAAGTAGTTTAAGCGTTGAAGAACACGTGTGCTTTTGAGACAAAGTATATTGGGGAGACTGTTTTATTGAGCGACTATTGCTTAAATTGTTTACAGCGACTCGACATATTGTGACTAGGTAGAGTTAAGATAATATTAGTTTAATAGCTGGCTGCAGTGGGAACAGAAGGGTCAAGGATCACATGCCATGCTTTGAGAAAGACAGGTGTAACAGTGAACTGACACAAGCCGATGATGATGGCAATGATCAATGGGCTCGAACTTGGATTACGTAGTCCCCAATACCATCCTGACTAACCAATGTTTCTCATGCCTCTTCATTTCTTCCACATTCAGGCAACTATTTCCATTTACCTTCAACATTGTTGTTGTTCTCATGTAAACAGATCCACAGAAGCACCCGCCAGTCATCACCTTCGGGAAACCAGACGTGGTGGTGGGTGGTATGATTCGAGCCAACTGCACGAGCGCCCCTGCAGCCCCCGCACCCCGTCTCACTTGGTACATCGATAACGAGAAGGTGGGCAAAACAGTAAAATAGTAAGCACACCCAAAAAACAGAAAAACCCACGCCGTGTCCCTGTCACATATCAGCACAATGTTTACACCATATTTTATACGCCTCTCCAACCATAAACGTCCCCTTACATTATTAATGCTCCATACATCAGGCCAGGTTGTCATAAGACTTTATTACGTATTAGCCGCAGATGATCTCGTAAAACATACTTTTCGAGATAAGGGTGCGTACTAACCCGAAATCGGCGGGATGTGCGAGGTCTCTGACCGCCTGGATTTACATGACTAAAGAAAATCCGATCCGCACTTAAACGGATTTCAAGTTCTCAACTTGAATACCAATGGCCGTAATTCTCTTTTACCTGATTGAAATGGAGATTCAGCTTCAGTTCTATTTCTAGTTTTCATTAATGATGCTTAGATTTAACTTGAATGTCAGTATTGTGTTCTTGTTATCAGAAATAATTATTTGTAGTATAGTACTTTAACACTAAGGTTGTTTAGGAAGACATTGCACCATTGAGTCAGATAAGCAAGAAAGCACTAGCCAGTAGTCCAGTTGCAAGCAACGTCACGATCCATTAAAGTAGTGGATGCTTTACTGACACTTCCCAGGGTCAGTTTGGGAGACATCACGAAATAACAAGTTGCGGGGTTCCGTATCATTTTCTCTTGCTCAAAAACCGAATGGTGTTCGACCCAAACTGTCCAAAATCTTACGAAGTCATCGGTTTCAGGTGCCGGACGAGTCCATTCGTTACACTGCGTACCGCGTCTCCAGCTCGACTCGCAACAAGGGTGGCAGCTACCGCCACAGGAAGCACCAACACAGATACATAGCTCCAGAGTTCAACTACACGGCCCAGTACCAATATTGGGCTGGAGCGGAGACCACGGTGCCGCCGCCATCCAACGTCACCAAGCAGCATAAGTGCACGTTGAAGGAGGCGCAGAGCGAAGAGATGGCCAAGGTAAGCTGCCTAGAAGTAATACTCTACTGGTTTCAAAGAGTAGGGTATTCCTATTTGGGCTCTTGAGGGATATGTGACCTACCAGCAAATTTGGAAGGATTTTGATTTTACAATACAGTTTTGTACTATTTATCTGAAATTTCAAATATCGCAAAACATAGAAAAACTAACGGCATAGAAAAGCAAGGATATTTTCATGCTAAAAGTATTATTCCTAAGTTTTTTTGTACTTCAGGTTTACTTTTTAGGTTTCCTTTATTTTGACAAAGTGTGTAATAGTTATCAGTTCATAAACAATAAACGCTGTATTATAATATATTATTATTATTATTTTCTTGCATGAAGGTATTATTCAATCATAAAATTGAATCAAAAGAGATTTTCACTTAATATCAATAAATATTTGCTTACCATCCTGAACTGTTAAATGGAAATTAATTAATAATCCACTCGGAAATGCCTTCTGCATTTTAATGAAAGGGAACGGAAATTTAATATCACAGTTATTCCAACAAACTATAATGATAACTGTACAATATTTGAGTTAATCCCAAGTAGTCGCACCCATTCGGGGTGGCGACTATCTCATTTTGCAGGCGCTAGGTTATCTGGTTGTCAAAATTCCGTCGAACTCTCGTTGAAGTTTTGCTGGCTGACCTCTCAAATGAGTTGCGACCGGGTATCTTCCTCTCACGGCTTACAATATGTTTAAACCACGTACATTTTCATAATATAACTACACACAATTTTTTCAATTCAACTCGATAAACATAATTAAAATACATTGTAACTGGATATTTCTGTGTCGACTATCTACCTAATTATTATTTTCACCTCGGTCGCGTTACAAAAACATGAGTTAGTTTAAACAAAGCAACAGATCAGAATAAACAGGTTCACGAGAGACAAACAATCTCTATCCAATTTGTATCGGTCTCGACAACAAACGATGTTTCGTTTGTAACTCCTATTTTTGACAGGGTGTCTCGAGGTGTACGTTTTTATAAATTGAAGACAAATACATTTATAGTCACGCCTTTTTTCATTGGGTTAGGCAGAGACTATACAGATGCTACCATCCTAACACACATCTTTCGCTTCTAGTTATAAACGCCATACACGAATAAGATCTTTGATTAGACATCGTCCCAAACCGAAAACAGAAGTCTTTGATTCACATCATATACTCTACATACTCTAAAGTTTTGAATTGTCTTTCGAAGTTCAAAATGTCCCAACTTGCTAGAAAATAGAATAGCAAATAATTGGGGTAATGTCTTGGAGTGTACTAAGTATACCAACCACCTGATGCCAACATGTCGACCGAACCAACCCTATTCCTGTGTATCTTGTCCATCCAAACGTTGTTGGGTTGAGATCGCTGCGATAAGAACGCCTATTGTACCTATTTTTAAGTTTGAATTTTCTGTGTTCTATACATTTTAATGTCAATAATAATAAAATCTATTTATCTAAGGACCCCCATTACGATACCTTCAATTTGTAAGACGTAGTCGAGGAAAATAAAAACATGTTTATGACTACGCTACTGTAGGTATACACTTCTCATTATTTTTAAATTGAATCAAGCCTTTACGCAATTCTCGGAACGAACCAATTTGTGGCTTGAATAATTTTGGGTGGATTCGTACAGGAGGCATCTGTGCTACAAAATTATTATTTATTATTAATATTTGTTAAAATTACCTATATTTTATAATATAAAACAAAATCGTGTTAGTTACGCCATTATTTTGTAACACAAGAATGGGGAGTCCCCTATTTTTATGATCTTTGCTCAGTTGGATGCGTCTCTGCTCCGAATAGCAGAATAATAATGAATAAAAAAAAATATTATACACAAAAAGGTGAAAAATGATAATTCACTTTCTTAAAAAAATCTCAATTAGAAAAGTAACTTGAAGAGAAGTCGCGTTAATAAAACTCAATTGAGTTAGTCAAAGAATATTTAACTAGGTACTGTGATTCTTGGGAAATATTAAATTTATATGTTTTGGGATTCATTTCAAATGCACGGAAGCTTTTATGGCGTAATTTTTATCATTGTTTGGAGTGGTAACTTAACAGTTGTTACAACTACACGATAATTTTAATAACCGGCTAACAATGCTATCGTTGGCGTAATCAAACTAGTCAACGTCTCTTTTGACTGAAATCGCTGAACACATCATAATTTCGATTAGATTTACGCATGCAAAATATTGGATAGAACATTCCATTTTATCGCTTATTGTACAAACACACATAATTATAAAGAGCATAATATTGTGCTTGGTACTTAGGTACTTGGTACTTAAGTACTTAGTACTCTTACGTACTTGGTTACTTGGTTTTGGTACTTGGCACTTGGCACTTGGTACTTGTTACTTGTTACTTGGTACTTAGGTACTTAGGTACTTGGTGCTTAGGTACTATTTACCGAGCTTCAATTTTCTCCCATCAGATCCAAGAGAGACCACGCCCTCCGCCCGTAGTGCCCATATCGCTGTGGGTGTCGGTGGCGGAGCTGCGTGCGCCCGCGCACGGCCGCTCGCAGCTCACTTGCACCGCCACAATACCAGACGAGATCGGCCCGGGCGAGGTGTACGCTGATGTTAAAAAGCAGACTGTTTTTGGTGAGTAGATATTACTGTACAGGCTACCTGAAAAGCACGCGGCTCAAAGGAAGGTGGACACTCCGTAGGAGTGGAAGAGTGGGACCACCAGCTCAAATTTCATACAAAGTCCCGATCATGCTATTTCGCTTTAATTACCAGTGTATTCTTCTAGGGTTTTAATACAGGCATTCTGTGGAAGGGGACTTGCAAAGTAATTGCTTTGTACATCGGCTCTGTAATACTCTGTATAGGTGCCCGTATGACGGCTAAAGCTAAGTGGTGCACGCTTGCCTATAACCTTGACTGATGACTTGAAGATTTCCAGATTAAGGTATACTATGAGTGGGACTCGTGGAGTAATTTGATCGCAATAATTATGAGGGCAGAAATTTAAACATAGTACGATTAAAGTGACTTACAAGATGTTCCGGTAGCAGTAATTGAAAACCGTTCCATTACGAGCTTGACACGTTCACTACCTTCGTCCACATGGTAATTAATAACATGATAATACCAAGTGATAATTATATAACTTGGTGTGGTAGTGGCCACTAGTCCGAACGCTATCCTCTCCCTGGTAGACGTATCGCGACCCATATAAACAAAGTTGGCTCTAATCTAAAATTTATTTGTCCAAGTATCAGCGTCTTACATCTTAACTTAGTTTGAAATTAACTTTCACAGTGGCTGTGAGCGAACTAAGCCTGAAGCGGCCGCATTCGGAGACAAGCCACGCGAACTCCACTTCTGCCGCAGTCGACCAACTGCATTACAACTCACTGTGGCTTCTATATGGGTACGGGTGGTTACTCCACGAACTTGCAACACTATTCAACTGAAATTGACCCTTCTATATAATGAGATAAAGCTTAACCCACGAACCCTGTGCTTGTAGGATTATTTTAATACATAATATTTAAGCTTTCGTCTCACTTTCAAGGTAAACGGTTGTCCCAAATTGTTTTGCTATGATATTTTATATCCTGTTAAAGTTATTCCAAATTATTATAAGATTTTAGTCTTGTTGTCTAGCATTTATAGTTTAATGTGTTCATATAAATGTTGAAAGATTTTTATTTTGAATAGTTGTGTAAGGTAAAGTGGGGGTGAATATGTAGTACAGTTAGCATAACATATGGACCACCATACGTGTTGAAGATTTAATATGTTATGTGTGGGCTACTAGCACTAATTATGCATATTTTAACAAAACCTTATTAAACAACTTGACGAACAAGCATTAAGTATGAAAAGTTAGATGATGAAGTTAATTTACCTTTCTTAAAATAATCTGTACGAGTTTACCCCACTTTCCCCTATCCTTCTTTGCGTAACTTCGCTGTATTTTCTAACTTCCCCGAGCTTCACAAGTCAATTAAAATTGATATAGCTTTATCATATCCGGTTTCTTCGACAGGGTTGCCAAAATAAACCTCAATGTACCTGCCTTCCTGCTTATAAACTAAATTAACTGACGGCTTGTTTACATTACCCGATAATTAATTGCCCGCATTTTCTAACCACGTACTTATTTAGTAAAAAAAGGAAGTAACATCATTAAAATTGGCATACTTTGATTTTATGACTCTACAAACATTACGTAGTATCTAATTAAACCCTAAGTGCTAATCAAAAATTAACTCGATTATATAATAACCCCTTTCTAAACCTTGTCTTTTTGCATAATCGATTTTTTTTATCGGGTAATGTATTCGGTGCCTTTACTTAAAACTTTTATTCCTTGCATTATGAATTAAAACATTCCTATTCGCCATTTTAAGTACTTTTGAGTCAATTATTTAAGTCAATTTCGTTTAATATTTCAATAAACCTTAGTGTTGTGATTTTAATAGTTAATTTTTTAATAGTTTTAATGACTACTAATAAAGTCGTAGTTTTAATCCCCGAAATATTGTACCATTCAAAGTCCCGCTTTAAATGTTGTCCTACATAATAGTAAAGCCATAATATATTCTAAATTTAACCGAGGCTTATATACTTGTGTTTACTAGACGAATATGTCCTGTAAGTAACAAGTTGAAGTGCTTTCGGCAAATAGTAACTATCTACGGATTAGTCTTACCTAGTTAACTCCATACTTTTGTAGATAAAGTTTTCCATAATATTAAATTTCATGTTGGTAGGCGATTAATTTCAAAGTGAGAAAGTATTTTGAGAATTCAATTATTGTCTATTTAAATGTATTTCAGCAGAATATTTTCGATATTAATTAATACGCTGTGAAAGCAAAGAGTTATGAATATTTAATCGTAATTTGCCAATGGGTGATAACTAGTTACGTATTGGATAGTTTGCGGATGAGTTTTTAATTCACTCCTTTTTTAATTCAGTTCTTAATTATGTCGATGCCACGTTTAACGATGACGTTACCTTTGCTAGGTTTTTATTTATTTATTTAATACCTCTCGTTGTGGTAATCCAGTTAATTAGCCTGCCTCTATATCTTAATTCGTGTCCTTAATTCATGATGTCATTATGACGTATGAATTTATATCTGTTCCATCTTATCAGCTCTTTAAATGAGTGATGTTAATTATTCAGTATGTTAACTAGTTTTCACCCAAAAAATAATTGGCGTAAAAAGTCTTCCTGCAGCTCTATACACTGACTATTGTAGAGAAATATTTGTTAGGCTAAAACATGTGATAAGTTAAAAAAAATGTGTATATTATTATAGCGGATAATATTTTAAAAATAGATTATTTATGTGCTATCGTATAGATGAAAAAATAATTGTGAGCGTCAGTTCTGACGTGCAGACTGGAGTTTACTCTTTAAGTGTGCGAGTCATTGAATACACAATAGGCAAATTGGGTAAATCTGTATATTAGTCAAAGTCAAATCATTTATTGTAAATAGGCAATTAAAATCGCCCTTTTACAAGTCAAACACTTCAATCTTAACAAATATAACCATAAAAGAATACAAAATAAACTCTACGGGGATGTATACGGGGAATAGGCGGTTATACGTATTGTAAAATTACTAAATATTAACAACGGAATATAAAAACGCTGTGCGGTGCCTCGGTGTTACGTCCAAGACGCTAAATAAAATCCTTTTAAAACATAATGCTTTTCGTTAGTTCTCGATTTCTCAAATTACCCATCAAACTGTCGTAAGTGTTCAAAACGACATCGATTCTATAGGAGTAAACTCCAAACATATTGTAATGTAACATAGATATTTAGGCGTACTATGTGAGAAACGTTCATCCAAGAAAAGTTAATAATCGCTTCTTCTATTACGGTGTTTTTTTTCCATGTTAGGTTTTATTACACAGCTTAATATATTATTTAATCCTATTGTATTGTCTAACTTTCTTGTTTACTCCAATACCATTGATTTATGCCCTTGTTTGCGAGGGATGGAAAACAACAACTGACAAAACAACGCTTCGTAATCCTTAAGTATAAAGTTAAATCCAAGATAAGTGAATTAACGTGGCTCTTCTTATGTTACGTATAAATTGAACTCGATAAAAACGGGTCTAATTCGCGCACAAATTAATATAAACATAATAATTATATAATTTTGACATACCTCGACGTTTCACCCGTTTTTATATGTTTTCTGTTCGTGAAACTTCTATTGATTGATTGTATTGATATAATTTTGATCATTCAATTTGAACCCAAAGCTGTTAAAATTATGAAAACATGACTGCATCGATTTCTCTACAAGGGTTTCGTTCTATTATTTAAATGTTATTTTGTAATTATCAGACTGGGCATATCGTAGAATTGTATTAGAAACAACTTATTCCCAAAAAATAGATGAATATTTCGAACAAAAAACCAAGCGACAGAAAAAACGATCCAATGA
Organism: Hylaea fasciaria; assembly: GCA_905147375.1. Taxonomy (NCBI): domain Eukaryota; kingdom Metazoa; phylum Arthropoda; class Insecta; order Lepidoptera; family Geometridae; genus Hylaea; species Hylaea fasciaria. The sequence continues at coordinate 9,769,204 of LR990201.1, forward strand.
ACCAGCCCAGTGCATCTATTAGCATATTTTTAAAGTAAATTTCACACAAACAGTATCGAAAACCGTTAACAAAGCATAATGGAGTATCAAAATAACCTGCGGGGGGTGCTTTGCCTTATCTCTATATCCCTTCGTCATTTAATTTTACGCCGTGTTCCAACACGGCGCATGTATTGAAAAGCAATCGTCTCGCGTGCATCGCCTCAGTAGCCGTGGGTTCTAATCTTGCTTGTACGGCACCGGCTTTGCCTTTATCGACGTAAGCATATGTTAATTTGCAAGGTTTAGGTAGCTTTCAGCTAGAAATGCGCGGTGAAAAATAACTGAATAAATAATTAAATTAACTGAATGAATAAATAAATTAATACGTTGACTTTTTGTACAAGACATTCTACAACTTATTTCTTAGTGGTAGAAGATCTATACATACATTGCTCATCGCTTTTCGTGCAGTAAAATAATAATGTTGAACTAATAGAACAATAATTCGTTAGTAAAGGGCTCGTCTAAAATAAACATCGTTATTGTTATATTTTAGCAGTAATTTTAATATGAGCATTGAGCAAGGGTATATTACACGGTGCATGTTAAATTAGGCTTGTTTCCTGAAATTTGAAACTTTACAGTGCACAGTGCTCATTTCCGTGCCAACGTTGGCTTTGTAGTGTTTACTAACTTTTGAGTTCAGTAAGCTTTCAGTGCTTGAATACTGAAGTGAGCAGTGCCTTTGTTCCCTTTGTGATCAAACGTCAATAAATTTGATGATATTGACGTCTCTCACACAGGTCGCAATTTTTTCGAGTAAGACCGCTCATGGTACGAGCGAACGAAAAACGCAGCAGGGCCTTCGGAACAATCGGCAAGAATCTCGATGTTTCAGTCGGAGAGCGAGATGTTTATAGACTCGATTGTAATAATGCAACGAATGCGATTCTTTTGATTGTACTAACATCTCGGACTAGCCGATGTCTACTGCTCATTTACGCACCGTAGCTTAGCATGAGGTAGTAGCAAAATATCGCACAGAACTACGGCACCACGAGTAGCAGCACAGATGATAGCACCGTGGTGAGAACCTTGCGGCGAGCGGATTCCATAATAATATAGCTCTCCACCATTGTGGCAAATTCCAGATACAGTTAGAGAAAGGCAGCAATATGATACAAAAGTCGTAGAGGTAGCCAGGTATATTACTCTATTAGCGAAAATAGCTTCAACATCACGCGTGTTCATTCGCCCGGTTGCATTCCACATTTCGAATACACATTCTCCTGGTGGAGTGTTCCTGCACCAGTGTTCTGACGCTGGATTTCATTTTGCTTGGCATAATTACAGGCTTAAAGCATGTGACCGCTCCAAATAGCACTGTTTAACGATTATGTTGATTACGTAAAGTTCATAGCGATGTTAAAAGTTTGATTGAAACACTTCACAAATAACTGTTTTATTATTCAAATTGAAGCCGTTCCTGAAACTTCTGTGTGAGTTGTTTGTGTATTAATTTCACCGCGTATGGCCACTTTACGATAGAAGCCCAATTGATATAATCTCTTAGATTCTCGATGCTGTCGTAAAGATTATGGATACGAGTGGGTAGTTGAAATCTGGCAATCGAATCAATAGATATTCGACTTCCACATCGGAAATAAGTGGGATAAGAAATGTGCGACATGACTTTTTAGACGAAGGTCTAATAAAAAGACTCCAACTATTAGTTCAATGCCCAAAGGTTGCCTTCTGAGATTTGTCCACGAAACACGTTCCGTGCGCCTCCTCTAGAGAGCTTGTCGGACGTACCTATGGAGACTCTCCACAATCTCCACTGTACTAAAGGTTGTCCGTTAATTATAACAGTATTGTTTGCCGAATACTTTTCTCAAATAAAAAAGGCTCACCTAAAAAAAGCTACACACTTTTAGACGAACAATTTTTTTCGGCTGTTATGAAGAATATATTTGAATTTGAAAGCATGTGAAGAATCAATACTTAATTGCATAACTTTTCTGCGCCGATTTTTGAACTCCGGATAAAATGCTTTAGGTACAAATCGTTGCCTCTAAGCTTGACCGCTTTGTATGAAAAGGGCACAATAACTTTGGCACATTAGTAAATAACTAATCAACCATGTAAAACAAAACTTATGTAAACATGACCCTATATATAATGAGTCCTCACTGCGCCAGCGTGGTTTATATGAAAATTTTCCTCTGTGTCACCGAGGCATATTAAATGAAGATTCTCCACTGTGTCAGTGTGGCATCTGACCGTGGCGCGTGGCTTTAATATACGCAGGCATGAAGACAGTTTAATGTGTTTCATTCACATATTTCACGAGCTTCAAACGCAGAGGAAAACGTATTCTAAGTCTCATTCGGAAAGAGTGCCAAATAGTTGCAGGGTGTTTACTGGAAGTAAAAGAAGATAAATTGGATTTTCTTGTTAGTAATAATAAAACATGTAAAGCTTATTTACTTGTGGAATGTTTTTGGTTTTTATTTTTACTGAAAAGGTATTACAATGAAACATTTTATCATTTATGTTGTCCTCTTTAAAATGCTTTTAGTTTTTCCTAAACTTACCAATTTTCTGAGTAAGTTTTTATTTTTTTCTCGATGTGAAACTAATTAGCACTTCTATGTATATTTCAAAAAATACTCTAAACGGCCCAGCCGATGCTGAAAGTGATGCACTTACTAACGAACAGCGTTTAATTTTTATTCATAAATACTTGTTACATATTTTATTTTATTTTAATTAAATTCCATTCAAAACTGAGTTTTGTGTTATTTACTCTTAGAAGCGATTATTAACGTCGATGTTAAAATTTCGTTATTCCTATGGCCATATTAAAGTTAAAAAAATATTATGTACATGGTCGTACAACATGAATGATAAAAATAAATAAAGAAGCTTAATTTGATGCCGACTTTTTATTTTGCAACCTCTCCCTTATGTAATAATACCTACTTATTAAAAAAAATTGTAATGGTGTAAAATACCCAATACAATTATTATCAAGCGTATGATAGCTCAGTTTGTCCCGTCTTTAGATCACACGCCGCAGATATAGCAACGTACAGGTGGCTTACCGCGACGTCTTATTGCGATCCAATTGCGGACCTAAACAGAATCGTTTCTTTTTAAATAATAGTAATACATGGCTTTCCATATCATTTAGGTAGGCGTCAATCCCTTTAGATTTAAAATCAACCTAAATTGAGCGTCGAGATGTCACAACAAGACGTCATGACACGAATAAGTAGTAAAACGATTCTGTTTAGGTCCTCAATTGGATCGCAATGAGACGTCATGGTAAGGCCCCAGGTCCTTAAATAACATTTTGCCAACTGTCATATTACATTCATTTACATCCGTGACCAGTCCCACATAAACGAGTTAACAAAGCACCGAACTGTCCCTAGCTACATCCACAATTATGGAACCAAGTTGCAAGTTAACAATGTAACTTAACCCACCTGAGATAGAGCCTTGCAAAGTACGAAGATTTGTCCAAAGACGACCGCGGTAGTTAAACTTGTTATATACGAGTTAAGCTAAAGTTTACCAAGTTAACTATGGCCAAGCCTCGTTTAGCCAGCAGCAGTCTTTGAGAGATATTGGCATTGTAAGTTTAGAGTGTTTACCACTTTCGTACTGTCACTTTTTACTAGTCAAAATACAGGTTTTATCGAACTATTTCAAGCCAAGTGCAGTGTCTACGGTTAACGTTTTGGTACTTTATCATCGATGTGAAATCTGTAAAGCTAAATTTGAATAAACTTGGAGTAGGTAAGGTAAATTCGATTCAGCAATTTTGGGTTTTATTTTATAGTTAAATTAAGATTATTCTTTATTATACTTTCAGTATAATTTTTTAATTTCAGGTTTTAATTTGAAGTTCAAACATGTTCAGCGCTGGCTATGCGAACAGGATCAGGTATTGGATTAAAATCTACCCTTCAGTGATGCGATGTCATACTCGCTCAATACTCGATAGTCGTGGTCGTATTTGGATTTTTGGGACGCGGGCATCATCAGCTCTGAAGGAGCAGCTACTTTCCCGTTGAGACAGGCAGAGACTATACAATACATATTTTCACATGCGATCCTGACACACCTCTTTATTTTGCATTAGGAGTGGACGGACGCGTGCCATTTTACACACTGCTCCAAAGTTGTCAGTGTTAAAATGGGACGGGATGCGAAATTCATTACCGAAATAAGGTTATGACAGTGGCTTAAAAGAACATGGAAATTTTGGAACCTAGGTACCTACCAAACTTGGTCAAAAATAAGTCCAAATTCGCCTAAAGATTTCAACTTTCAACAAACTTAAAGCAAGAAATAAGTGTAATTACGTGCGGAAGTCGGAAATCTGCATTAATTTCAACTGCAAAAGCTGCACAACACTTTCACAAAATTAAATGCAAATGTCTGAGAAAAAGAAAAGACGGACGTTTAATATTCCTTACGGTGGCTAATAAGCAACTGCTAGAATATTCCGGCAAAAAATAGCAATAGACGAGTCGACGTATTAGAAACTTATTCAGACGTAGGAACAACTTTGTGACCACTAAACAGTAACTCGATCACTTAGTAGTGATCCGTGATTGGAGGCTTACCATCAAGTCAGTGGATGCGCTGTGGTTGCAACGACCTCCTCTGTAATTGCTGTGTGGTTTATTGCGACAGTATAGACTTAACTAGTGATCTGTATACATTATTCTTAATGCCAAGAAATTTCAGACAACCCCCTCACTTGTTTTTGAAGTAAAACTTCTTTAGGCGTAGGAGGAGTTAGGAGGGAGTAACTCAGATTTTTTTTCTGACGGAAGTAACGCTTACTATATTCTGTGTAGTTTCCGCTGTTTAAAAAAGGTTACATTGACATGTCAATGTAACCTTTTTTAGTTTTACTTCAATCGCGCGTAAAGGTTACACGCACACGTTTTTTTTTGTCGTGGTTGGAAATTAAGCAGCTCATCTAGCGTACTCCAGATAATGGCCACTGCAAACCCATCCGTAATCTCAGCTGCAATTACGATTTCGTTTTTCTAAACGGCTTTAAAAGTGCTACGTCTGCACAGGCTTTGAGCTGTCGAATTATGAACGATAACAAGTCAGTGAGGGTGTTCTGAATTATTCATACGTCCTCGATCGATGCGCCGATGTAATACCGAAGAATATCATGTCGAGTGACAATCACGTAGGCATATAGGCATGTACACACGTGTAGACCCCAGGCGCCTCTCGGTACGTAAATCAATTTGGGAGCTCTGCGGGGAATCCTTATTAAAGGCGAAGGTAGAGAATATATTTTTGTGACAATAACTTAGGTGTAATCTAAACTGCTGAGCTGGTTTACAGTCTTACGTGTAGAAAGTAGCCGATCCGAATTTGTTAGTTTGAGATGATTAACATAATGGTTTTACCGGTTGATGAAAACCATACGTCATAAAGTAAGTAGATTTTTTATTGAAAGATTTTTCTTATTAAATAACCTCTATATTCGTTGATATGCAAACTCTGACAGAGTTAGCTTGTTTTCAGGATTAGCCCGTGATCTAAGCTAAATAGTATACTAAAATTATTATTATTGTGCCATCGAAATTGGGATCATCAACTAGACTGTCAACTAAACTAAATACGGACCAATCACCCACACTATTGTCACAACAACTGGCATGTCATTACCATTTCAATGGCCATCAAAATTTCGATTCAGTATCGAAACCCAGTGGCAATGTCATTTGGAGTGAATATTATTTTACTGTCTCGGCGGGATACACCGCCGCATGTGAATTACGGGATTGTCTTTGCAAATGACTTTGTATTCGTTAATTGCACTGGGGATTGTGATGCAAGGAGTGGTTTTGAGCTGCCTTGTCAGCTACAGTCTGCTTTTGATAGTTTAAATGTTCTGATTGTGCTACTTGTAGACACAATGGAAACTGCAGTTGTTATGACTTAATATGAGGTTGTACTCGTAATAGGTAGTAACGTATTTATTGGTAGGCAAATAGTGTAATTAAAACAAAACTGTACTAAATATACGTTTACATGACACAATAATTGGTATAAAATTATAATATAAACAAGATAAATTGTAAATGTCTGATGGTCTTGTGAAAACGATCCTATTTAATTTTGATATTAGTGAAACATGTATTTTCATTTGCGCCATTTTGTTTTTTTCTGTTTAACGTTCAGTTTTGTCATAGTAATTATTTAGTAACAATAGTTCAGGCCAACGTCTTGGGACTCCGGGGCACATCATTGTCTTGATCACCCGTACCAAGTTTGTGTACAACTGTACGCAGAACTCCGCACACAAAATCCATAAAGCTCACAACGATGTGCGTTGAATATACATTAGAGCAGGAATTGTCAACGAGCGGCCCCCTGAGATTCTTTGTGCGACCCGCACCGCCTTCTTCCTGAAAGGTAAGATAAATTGATAATCGATATAAAGTGTGTAAGGATGCTGAAGTAAGTACCACATAATAACTATTATGTAGGTCCTGGATGCCTCATAAACTCTTGAAACTCAAATGAATATTTTTAGGTACAAACATTATAGTGGTAGGTACCTACTTAATTGTAATCTTCTGAGTAGTAATCGCTTCATCTTAAGTTACTTACAAAATAAATGCAAAAGTTTTTGTGTTTGTTAGCACTCAGCTCAATAACGGCGGGATAGGTTTTGTTGAAATTTGGTGTGTAGGTACATCGTGTGTGTATCACGTAAATCTCAACTACGGAGCCCGTAAACTAAACAGTTGGGAAGAGCTGAATCAAGGAAAGTTTTCCCAAGATTTCCTCGAAACTAAACAACTTCCCAACTCCGTGGGTGTTCCCGAATCAAATTAACGGCCCTATAATTTTCAGTTGCCGAATAATATCAACTTTCAAATAAGAAACTTCAAAGCAATGCAATTTCTAACTATATTTAGTTCTTTTTATTTGTTACATTTAAAATATGGCGAGGTTTTTATAGTTAATTTAGAAATAGAGTACTACCTACCTATTAGAAGTAGTGTCTTAGGCTCAAATACTTTTAACCCTCTCCTCTATTAAGATCACAGCCTATGCTGAGTGCTGACCAAATTCTATGGTGACCAATATTTAATTGTAGCATGTCTATTGTATAGTACGCTGGCAAAGTCATGCTAATATAATCAACGGCCGACTTTTTGGGCTTATCTTAAGAGCATTGTCGAAGTTCACATTCGATTGTATAAATCGGTGATGCCCTATTCTGTAGCTTCATTTTTATGTGGCCAGATATCGAGGTTGCGTTTAAAAGCGTCGTTATGTGCCGTATCTTGACTACATTAGGTCGTCGGTAAATGCCACCATTACGTCGTTCTTGAACGTTGAAGGTTGAATTTGGAAACTTTGTCAGTGTCAATGGCTAGGGATGGATATAACTGTTTTCTTGTAGCGGTTTCAGGAAATGCTTTTATGTTTATTATTATTACTATATGCTTTTATTTAGCTCCGGTTGTTTGTGTAGGTCAACTCTTGACCCCGTATTTGTCGTTCACTTGAATTCAAATGTTGTATGCTTTTCATGATCCGATGAAAATACAATATTAAGGAGACTATGAAGCCAGTTCAGTAGATTGGTTGTTTATGTTTAGGGTTAATCATGATTAGTTTGCTGTACTGGAACAATAATTATAGCGCAGCAATAAACTTTACAAAGAGTCTAAAGCTAAGTACTTAAAGCTATCGGTACTTTCATCATATATGTACCTACCAATGTGTTCCTGTTCCTTTTTAATCCCTAGGACGTTGGCTTGAAAGCACTTCGCTTCCTCTGTGTATACTAAGCTTTTGTTTCCACAAGGCTTTCCCAAACGGATTTTATAGGTGACTGAGGCTGTGCGGCACCACGCTCTCAGACGGAGAGTTTGGAATCGTTCATGCGGAATTGATTCACAGCAGTCCAACGTTTGCTAGCGTTACATCACCAAACGGAACAGCCTTCAAAGCATCGTGGCAAAACTCCTCGCCACGCGCATGGTAGATGTTTCATAATCATTATCAACAGTATATTGTTACAACTGGCTGGACTTTTCAGGTACAGCTAGAAGGAAGACATTGAGATGGACTTGCAAGAACTCCAACGAGAGCAGTGGAAGAGAATAGTGAGGATTAGTACCAGAGCTCAATACTCATTTTTGGTCACCGTTGAGCTCTCTTAGTTAGTTTTTATAGCTTAGCTGTAACGAAGGATATGTCAGAAAGGATGACGGCAGATGGACAAAGTCTGTCATTGAATTGGCGCAGACTGATTAGTAGACCACCAGGCCGTTGGTCAGATGACCTCGTAAATGTAGTTGGAAACCAGTGGATACGTTCTTCACAGGAGCGGAATAAGTGGAATAAGGAAAATAAACACCAGTGGCTTGACACGGGCTGAGACGATGACGATGTGCTGATTGACCGTGCACAGCAAACCTTACCAAAACGTGTATAAAAGCAAAGGCCGTGTAATTACATACCTATGTGACATACGATAGCCAGGGCTCAAGGGTAGACAGGCGAGCGTGGTGTAAATGAACGAATTATATGTGTTATATTTTAGCCGACAGACCCCTGTACGTACAGAAAATGTTTGACATGCTTTCGATGTTTGGGACAGCGGCGGTTATAAAAAAGACTAGTGGGTCAAGCGTCATCATTTGCGTAGGTGTAGCATAGTAATTATCCCACAGAGTATATCCCTAGATCCAGTCCCAATTCTTTTGACTGTCGAAACTTAGTTATTAGAATAATAATAATTGTCGGTGTCTACTGGTCTAGGGAATCAAAATCTACGTAGATCATGTTTATTCCTACAAAAAACTCTACTCAGAACTAATAAATATATCTGTAATTCACACAGAACATGATCAAAATTATTATTGACTAGTATATACTTATCTAATTTAAATTGTATGGTTGCATGGCAAAATTATCATTATCTAATGATGTTCTAAAAGCAAAAAATGAGCAGTTAACATTTTTTGTCGAGACATTTTCATTATATTTTTCCCAGTAATACCCTAATTCCGATTATTATTGCATTATTATACTTTCTTTATAAACTGAATTTTACGATGAATGAACGAATAAACATTTTCTTGAAGCGCTGAATCTCACTAATGACTATATAATTCACACCAAAAACGCGTCTGAATTTAATCCATTCAAAGGCAGTCAACGAGATTCATTCACAAAACTCATCACAGAAAATGTTTGGGGCTTAAATAATATTCTCAAATATAATTATTCCAGAGACGTGCGGGCTACAGGTGTTCCACAAGAGACAACTTGATGGAAACACTTTAAATAAGGAAAAGTTATTATAAAGGTGTCTCGGGATTGAGCCAGAAAAGGTAGATGCTTCGTTAACTCCGCAGATGTAGAAATAATGGACACCGCAGGCTCTTAAAATCGTATTTTACTCCCGTGTTTTTATTTCTAGGAGTTATGGGTGATCTCCAAAGATAAATATATAATTAGTTAATATTGAAGCATTCGTCCATTTTGGGCCTCAGTTTGGTTTGCCAAGACACAGTCGGAAGCAAACTGAAATACTGCACAATGCTATATCTATTGCATAATTCAAAAGTAAACGACTAAATTGACAATAAGTTACTTGGCTTGATTCCTAATTGCAGATCATAAGTATTTTTATGAAATAACGATTGACTTTTGTCTTGCGATGGTATCCATTTTCTCTATGTCAGTGGTCAAGTCAAATAGAGGCCGTTTGTGGGGATGAATGATACTTTTGGTGATCCAATTTATTTTATAGAAAGCAAGTTAAATACCTTCTTGGTCAACATTTCGTTACTCGTAACGTATCGTATTTCTTAGAAAGTATTTTTCCTTCAATTTTGTTAAGGTTTTAGAGCGTGCTATTTCTAAAATTCTTTGAAAGTTTTAATGCTTCTACCTAAAACTTGACGCAGCTAGAATCTAGAGTCCCCAACTTTTTTGCTAAAACGTGTACTTCTGGTACTTAGTTTCCCATGTCTATAAAGCTTTAAATACTAGGGGGTTTTCTACACAACTTAGGTGTTTCTTATTTCTTCTTACACAACATTGGAGCTACGAAGAAAATGTAGTCTCCATAACTGCAGTACTATATATTCTTAGAACCAGTGTTCAGCCCGAAGGCCTGTCAACAATGATAGCTAATAAATCAAGATCAGCAGGGCTCCGCAGCAGGGGGCTCCGTGGAGCAGAAGCGGTTATTACTATGCGGGGGCACGACGACGCGCGGCCTATTTCGCTCACACGTTGACGCCACACTGGCCGGGAAACATATCTAACAGTAAGTATGTGAAAGTCTAGTTGTGACTTTGTTCAAGTTTCAAAGGTTTCAATCCAATTGGATTAGGGATGTGCGAGGACGATAAATTATTCGATATGCGGGAAGAACATTAAAGTGGGGTTTTATTCAATTTCGAAGTTTTGTTAGCTCAGGAAACCAATTAAAAAGTAAAATTATGAGTGATGTTTTTTAATTTGATCATTAAATTAGATACATTAAAGACGATTGGGAAGACAAAATCGCGATACCGAATAATTGGGTCGTTACAAATATATCGCAAAGATGACACTAAACCCCATCTTTACTTACCTACTAAGAGATTGATGATGGCATCAAACCACATGAACGTTATAGCAATAAATGGGACTTTTTATAATTATAGGAAGTGATTGAGAACTTAGATTTTCTGATTATCACTTTTTTCCAATACATAATTCCATATAAAAACTAACAGTAAAAGCGCTCGCGACCGTCTGCCAGTACAACCAGTATAACCACCTTAGTACAACCTGGATAAATCCTATAAATAACTTCTGTAATGTATTGTACATTACCAATTCATAATATATAGGTACATTCATAATAGACTATCCATTCGTGTTCCGTTAAAAGCCTAAGTGACTTTGTTACCCAACCGAAATTCTAACTGCAAATTCAGGAAAATGAGAGTTATAGTGTTTCGGCGAAACAGAGCCATTGCTAGATTGCAAAGTTCAAAGTGCTTTGCGTTTGAACTCGCCAGCTCTCCTTCTAGTAAAGTAAGCCAATGCCCACTTTCGGACCATGACGCTACGAACGAATTGAAAATAGCCTCTCCATCAAAGTCGAGAGAATTTAAAACGCCGGGACGCAGATTACTAAACAGTTTATTTTTGTTTTATTTATGGCTTCGCACGGTTTGTGCATTTAGCCAGTGTCAAATATTATTATAACCTATTTAAGTATTTCTTATTTTCACAATAGGAAAGTCATATCATTGAAGCAATCCTCGTGGTCAAGTAGTCAAGTCAATTATTTGCATAGGTACCTAGTCAAGTCATATTTCCGATTCAGTAACGTGGTGGATGCTTAACTGAAATTACTTGGAAGTTTTGGAAAAAAGCAAAAAGACAACACACATTACTCGAGACAATACCATTTACCAATCACATGACCAATTTCCCGACACAACCTTTTACATATCAACGTCATGACCATTTTACTGACACATGATCATTAACCCATCTCATGACCATTTTCCGGACACATGACCTTTTACCCGCCACATGACCATTTTTCCGACACATGACCATTAACCCATCACATAACCATTTTCCCGACAACAATTTACCCATCACATAACCATTGTCCCGACAACCATTTACCCATCACATGATCATTTACCCGATATATTTCGATTTACCAATCATATAACCATTTTAACGACACATGATCTTATACCCATAACTTGACCATTTTCCCGACACGATTATTTTTCTGGCACATGACCATTTACCCATCGCATGACCATTTTTCCAACACGACCATTTACCCATAACATGACCATTTTCCCGACACATGACCATATACCCATCACATGATTATTTTCCCGACACAACCTTTTACCCATCACATGACCATTTTCTCAACACATTACAATTTACCCATCACATGACCATTTTCCCGAAATTGATCATTTACCCATTACATTACCATTTCCCGGATACATTACCGTTTTCCTGACACATGACCTTTTACCCATCACCTAACCATTTACCCATCACATGACCATATTTTCAACACATGCTCATTCACCCATCACTAGACCGTTTTCCCGACACATGACCTTTTACCCATCACATGACCATTTGCCCTACAAATTACCTTTTACCCATCACTTGACCATTTTCCCGTGTGGTCACTGGTGTGGTGGTTGTGGACGATCACTGGTGGTCTAACGACCCTTACTTCAAACCCTTATGTGCCTGTAAAGTGCTTATTATATAACCGTTACCTTATATGACTCTACCGTTTGACGCTTCAGTTTGAATATCTCCTATTATAACTTTACTACTACTTAACTGTCTTATTGGTTATTCATTCCCTCTGAGCCCCTCAGGATAGGATAGATAGGTGTTCTCTAATCAGTAACCGTAGCATACTACGCTATAGTTAACTCCACCCTAAATACATGTACGCGTCTAGTTACTCAATGACTAATATTCCACCAATATTACACATTAACAGTTGAAGAAGCACAAGTTTGAGAAACAAATACAAAACCAACAACGTCTCTATCGGATACCCGCCAAAACTCCACTAAATAGTTACCTACTGGCGGTGGACGGCATTTGAAAATACGACTTTACTTCCCACCCTCCAAATTTTTGACATAGAGCAGCAGACGTCGAGTGAATTATAAAAAATCAATGAAACCCAAACACGGGTCCTGTTTTAGGGTCGCTGATTGTGTATATAGGCTGTTGATCTCGTATTATGTTCACATAGAGTCACTTTGTGGAACTGCACGCTTAAATATTAATAAATAATTGTTGGCTTTTCACTTTCATTCACCTGCACGTTATAAAAAAAAAAAAACTAAAAAAAACAAATTTGAAAATATAAAAATGTACAAAATGGGAAGTCTAATAAATACCCATATTATAGTAACGTTCCTACTAAGAATAAATGATTTTGAACTAAAACTAAAAACATAGTAATAGATAGATGGATAGCTAATCTCCACAAACACCACATACCAAAAAACTTTAAGCAACCAGAGCAACAAACAACCATGAACAAAGACAACCATGTAATCATCTGTATGGCAATGCGACCAGGAATGTATTGTGGGTACAAGTCAACTGGGTTTTTCATGTTTTTGTATAAAAAAATAAAAGATAGAATGTTATGTAGATTTGATTTTAGTAGTAAGTTTTAGTTAGTGGTTTTAGTGGCAAAAAAAGAGGTCTCATGCCTAGTACCTATCTACTGGCTCGACCAGTCCTATGTAAACGAATGCAAATGGAGCCTTTGTTTAACTAACCCACGTCTAAAAAGCAGAAGGGTCGTTTTGTTATCCCGTTTCTTCATGCCTTTGACAATTTTGAATATTTTGCTCCTGTAAGGAAAGGTGCCGTATTTGCTAAGGTCTTTGTTGTCATTTCTCTTGATTATCGCTCGCTTATTCGCATATTTACTCGCATTATTATTATCGCAATAACACACAAAAAAATAGTGTATTTTATCCACCAATTAAAATACTGACTGAGTCAAAATAGTGGCTTCAGCTGCATAGACATTGGAGGTCTTTAAACATTATACCTATTACAAATGACCACAAGCCATATTATGACGTCACACGTTGCGATAGTCCACGCGAAATAAGTTTCGGGAAAACGCTAAATAATTTAATAAAAAAAACTCATTAGCTGTGTGTTGTGGTGAGGCCCTCACCCTGTGGTCGTCAGCTGTCTCCGGCGCGATGCACATAAATAACGACACAATAGCGGCCGCATCGGAAAATGTGTGTCATTTCATTCCGTAATGACGGAAAAGCTATTTCCCGCCTTCATGACGTCACGTCCGCCTGAGTGAATGAGGTTGAATTCTGCAAATAGGTAGTTTGGGGTTCTGTGTGATTTTATTGGTAAGTAATTACCGTAATTAATAATATCTTATAATACCTTACCTATATTATAATGTATTTTATCTGCAATGTAACTAAAATGTTGAACGGTGTCACTTTATTTAGATAGGCGACTGTTTATTGCCATTAAATTGTTTGTGTAATAGAAATACAAGTTAAACATGTTATTTACAAAGGCCAATAATAGGTACATAATGTAATTCGAGCATTATAAAATGTACTAGGTACTGACTGCGCTTTCACGCTCAGTGTGTTTGTAACATTAACTTTGAAGTGAAATTGCAAAATTTACATTTGTTATTTTTTTGTACTATGGAGATAGCAATAATTTTTATCTACATTGTTTACTTTACAATCAAGGAAGTGGATTCAAGAGAGAACGAAACAAATATCAGCAGACCACCAAACGTTATAACCTATGATAAAAGTTATGACCGCAATAAAAGTGGGAAATAAAACCCCATTCATAACTCCAAACAATGTTTCTTCAGAAATGTCGAGTTCCATCGAATGTTACAATAGATATACTATTTTGTTGATACAATATAAGAATGCAATGCATTTCAAATTATTTATAGCTGAGAAAAGTAAATCGAATCATAATACGGACTTAAATTTTCCCTATATGAAATACATCGAGTCAGCAAACTATATCGAGCTACCAGCCCACCGTACTGAGGTCCGATATCATTGAATTCGAGTGCAGTGCGGTCACTTGAGCCCTATAATGCAGTGGCTAAGGTTCATTAGGAAAACTAAAAGAATTGTATTCCCATAGTTTCTAAGTGCTATCTTCTAAAGTACAGGTAGATTTACGGCCGATATTAATATTGTATCTCCTATCAATAAATTGATCCTTGAAATCAATCTTGGATTGCTGCCTATCGTTCGATCGAATTCCAATCTGCGTGCCTTTATAAACCACTCCACGGATCGATTATTGACACTTTAGACCCTAAAATGGATTGTGATATCAATCCCAGATAGCGAAGTTTGGATTGGATTGATTATTAATTTCGGCCGTTAGTAGAGTTACCTACAAGTAGCTAGTGCACAAGTAGCAACCTACAAGCCTAGGTAGGTACAATGTCAAATTTCAAATCGAATGTAAGTTTTGATACTGCTTTTAAATATTAAATAACTAAGCGCTATAACTTAGATTCCTGCTGCAAAAGTTTAGATTTTTCAATGAAACTTGCGCTATTATATAGTAAGTATGATTCTCTAAACTTTGCGGGGGAAGTTTCAAGAGCTACATTGCTTCTCGGGTAACTTGGGAAACATAATGGAATTAGAAAACTAATGTTGTTCGATTCGGTGTTAAAAACTTAACTTAACGTAAGGATTATTATTTGTTAGCATAAATAATTTTGTTTGTTATTATTATTGCTTCTTCATTTTTTTAAGTTCTGGAATGAACATCTAACGAAATTAGGATGTATAACCACGCATGAAACTATGTCTTATTGGTAGGTGCGTAGATGGTGCATTTTTATGTAGCTATGCCTTCCTAAGATTGCTAGACGTAATAATCCCAACAACAACCTTCACAAAAAGTGTATGCAATACAGCGTTTCACGCCTCGATTTTTTTTTTATAATTTTCTTTTGCAAATTGCAAAAGGAATCAAACACTCAAACGTGATAGAAAAAATGAAATCGTTCACTTTTTATTATACCCATTACACGCCCAGCGAGACATCAAAGTCGAATCGATCTCTAACGATATGTCGACTCGCGATATCATTCATGCTATTTAAAAATATGGCGCAAGATTGAAATCGATGAAACGTAAAGGGTTGGGAATATTCGCGTATTTGTGTGTGTAATCATGTTAAATTGATTTAGATACCTACCGATCTTTGCATTGTTTATTGGTTTATCATAAAATTCGATCCGACACCTACAGAATGGCACTGAATAATATAGATAATTATGTAGTAGGTAATAATACAAAAAGCCTCTTTGCCTCTCGTAATTTGTTACTGCATCTCTATCCGCAATTCTGGGGGTATTATCTTAGTGTGAAACGATGTAGGTATTAAGAGGGACCGATATCGTGTGCTGACTTGTGCCGCGTTGAATGCGCGTAATACCATAATATACTAGCATCGCTGGTCACCTCTATTGCAGTGCGGTGGGATCACACATTTAAAACCGAGTTCGGTCTTGCGAGCCATATAAGGGCGCACAGCACACTAGAAGGTCAAATAAAAAAGTACCTACTTACCTTTTATTTTTCCTTTTGACCACGCGAAAGCTGAAATCTATAAACAACAGAACATGATAATTATAAAAAGTTACAGAATGTAACGCATTATCTTACGTAAGAGGCTAGGTTATTCTAAGCCCTAGAACTACATGACTGTTATCTTATTGCTTGAAAGTATTTATAGCTAACGCCATGTCATAAACAACACTCTAGCAAAGTTCTTACACAGAGAAACTAGTGTCAACTGCGCAAAGGGAACTTTTGATTACGAATGCACAAAAAAGTCGCATGAAAGCCGCCGGCTACAGTTATCCGAGCTGTGTGCTCACTCAGAAGATGGCGCGATAAACGACTCGCTCACGAAGATATCTTTGAAATAACGCAACACTTTGGAGGCCGCTTTCACGAATAACTTGTTAAACGGAAATCACAAGCGTAGGTACTCTTTTACAAATTCTCAAATTTAGAACATCGATGGGATGGCATTGCAGAGCAGGCAAGGCGCTTACAATCAGACCATTGACTTTTTAGTTGTATTAGATGACATTCTATAACCCTTCTCATAGAGTTGAAACCCACATATTCAGCAGTGAGCGGATGTGTGTGATGACGTGGGCGAAGCAAGTACGATCTAATTGTTACTTAGTAGCCTTGTGTAGGTTTTTACAAGTGTAATGGGTCTTGTTTTGTAAAAAATAAACATGGTGAAACAAGCCTTTCCTGACAACTTTTTAATGCTGGGGCCACACGTATCGTGATATCCCATTAACTAGCCCGTTGTTAGACGCCATTTGTCGTTCGCTGTAAGTGTAGCCACTTGTTTTTATTTTGGTTTATTTTGAATTTGGTTGTTGATGATGACGATAGTGTGGCCCCAGCATTAGAAGTATTGAAAATGGGCAGACGCGCGTCGCTCGGACGGGCGTGACGTAATCGCCCCCGCAATATCTCCCGGGCTCGACTCAGCTTTGTAAAGCAATATTCTGCTTTTTTCCAAGAAGAATACTCTTGCGGGAAAACCTTTTTCGGGATTTTGGATTGCTTCTTATGGCTTTAATCGGTTCAATATCAACCAATGTTTTTCTACTACGGTTTTATGTTAGTTAGGGATAGACATAATATGGAATACCCGTCAAGACTCAAGATCTGAAGACGATAAGACCCGACTTTTTACAAGAGGAAAAAAGTATATTTTTAAATGAAACAATTGAAAAATTATTTTATTTTCAACCAACTCCAACTACTTACTTTGACTGCCGCTTTTTATAACAAAAAGCCACCGCACTATAAACGCACACAAATCAAGTATCTAACAGTCAAGGGCCAGTGAATTAATTAAAAGTTCCAAATTAAACTTCCCAAATCAAGGAGCGAGGGGTTGATTTATGTTAGTGCCTACATAATCTGCACATCAACCCGAAAAGCACGGCCCGTCTCGTATCTGTGTAGCTTGTATTGAGAATGTACTCAGGGCTGGTGAGGGGGCGACGCATACGGCTCATTTTTAAACAACTTAAAAAAAGGAAGACGCTCTCAATCCGCTTGGAGGCGTTTGTATTGGTCGATTACTCGGTCATAGTATAATATTGCATTCAGGGATAGCTCTGGTTAACCCAATCCGCAATACACCAAATTCGGGAAGTACCTACCCATAGGTGGGGAATTCACCTGTTAATGAACGACGTTCCAGCAGGAATCGAATCATACCGACTAATGAAAATAGCACCCCAAACGCAATGTTATAGCATACCTTTTTGAATCCGCCCACATCTCGAAGTGTTTCGTATTAACCAATAAAAATAAGGTGTACTTAATAAAAATAAAATTCTTAAGCGGTGGCAGCTTCTATAATTAATTATTAACTCTGATAGTAAGCCCTATTACGACTTGTGAAGATTGTGTTGTCTTACTTATTTATTCCCCCCCTCCCCCGCTCTTAATACGCTCCTGCCTATATCTCTTCGATAAGCCGCCCGTAATTGTGTCTGGGTTCCGTATTTGAGTAAACAAGTACCCCGTGGGTAGTACATATAAGATAACAACGTGAATTACGTTATACGTCGGAGTTTCGCCGAACCAATTCTATTAGTACATTTCTTTTTATCATCCCACTTCTTTAATAACTAGCTATGTCTTTGTTGATATAATATATTTGTATTTGTATTAGGTACATGTTTGTGTTTGTATTAGGTACATGTTTGTGACATACGCTACCGAGTAAAGTAAACTATATTCAGAATGTGCCTGCTTAATGACTATAGTTCTTCACACTACACTTCTTCAACTTCAATCACTCACTATTAACATCATTGGAGCTAGATAATCAGTTAAATACTGGTAGTCTAGCTTCTGGGGGCTTACCATGACGTCTTATTGCAATCCAATTGAGGGCCTGAACAGAATTGGTTCTCTTTAAATATCAATGATATAAATGACTATCGATATCATTTAGGTAGACGTCAATGCCTTTAGATTTAAAATCAACCTAAATCGAGCGTCAAAATCTCACAACAAGACGTCACGGTACGAATAAGCAGTTAAACAATAATAATTCTGTTTAGGTCCTCAATTGGATTGCAATAAGACGTCATGATAAGGCCTCTGGGCGTCTCACTTCCCGTACGCCGAGTCACGAATCACGATGCTTCACGATGATCAGGGATAAAGAAATGTACTGGGTCTCTTTCACTCTTTTCTGGCGTAATTTTTTATAAACATTATGACGTGGAGTACGGCGTGACACTATAAGCACGTAGAACGTAACCTAAACAGAATTCCAATTCCTGAAACTTCGTCCAATCAGGTGCGGCTTCATACGTAGGTATACTAGCTAGCAATAAAATACGGCACTGAACAAGTGAACATACCCTACCCTTAACTTCCATTTTCACTAACTACTCAAATATAGTGTGGAATTAGGAAATGGAATGTTTCGATACGTTCAGAAACTTTTGCCGCTAGTGTACCAGGTCTATACGAACGTTGGACACCGATTCAAAATTATTCTTGATCCGTTATTTGTACTCGTATTGTGCGTATATTATGTAATACTAGCTGCGCCCCGCGGTTTCACCCGCGTTTGTATAATATACGATATATCTTAATGAATTGTAGCCTATGTGTTATTCTGATGTATAAGCTATATTATTGCAAAGTTTCATTAAAATCCATTCAGTAGTTTTTACGAGAAAGAGTAACAAACATCCTTCCATACTTACAAACTTTCGCGTTTATAATATTAAGTAGGATATAGTGGCACAATACGAGTATAATGTATGTTAGAATGTTCCTGTAATACAATGGGTAGAGTTCAATAATATTGATCGTCCCAATAGCTGTTAAGTTTTAAGGTAAGGACATTGCAAAAATAAAAAATTGCCCAGAGAAAACCAACGCATTTTTTAATAAAAGGCTTATAAGGATATTTACATTGTATCGAGAAGCAGGTTCAGTCGATATGCTCTTACGGTTTGACGTGTATTTTTACTTAGTTTTATAAATGTATTGCTTGTATTGAATTTTTTGAAACGTGATGCCCGTTCGTTCAGTTGATGCATTTTTGCAACATATTTGTATACCTGAAACTATATAGCCCTTGAACATTTTTAACAACTGTATTCATAATATAATTATTTTTGATCATTTATAAGTCGTTGAGTTTTCTAAGCTAAATATAAACGTCCTCCCTACTTTTATAAGTTGTCAATAATAATCTGTAAAATGGAGGTACGTTACGTACCTACTAATAAAACATAAAATATAAATGTTGATACTATCTATGCAAATTGTTCTGTTATTTTTATCGATATTTCCTGCTGCAGCCCTAGCGGACGCTTAAAATTGTTTTGTTTACGTCTAAGGAGAGGACGTTTTATTAAAAAATACTCGTAACAATAAACCTTTTCAGATTTGTTTTCATTGCTCATTGTGTATGAAAACGGCTTTTTTATTCTCCAAAGGTGTTTTCGATGTTGCCTGGTGTGATTATTACTCTGTAGTGTTGCGGTTAAAGTACTATGAAAGATTGATAACCACAGATATAACATTTAATCCAAGATCAAAGAAGAAAAGAGACGAAAAGAAGAAAAGAGTCAAATGTATACAAATAGACAAAGGAGCAAGTAAGATAGTACGATGATATTTTGTCTTTATCGGCGTATGCACAAATTTATTGCTGTGCTGCAGAAGCAAACCAATCTTGACATTTTGGAACGTCGCACGAATGATTGAAGTACCACTTAAATAACGTGTATTAAATTTATCCGACTTATAGGGGGTAACCAGCAATCTTGACATTTTAGAATGTCGCACGAATGATTGGAGCTACACCTAAATAATGTATAATTTAATTTATCAGATTTACAAAACGCAGGATAGCTGTGCTTTTGTCCAGTCTATTTCTGATACTACGTAGGTCTATGTGATGATCTAACGATAAGGTCGCTGTTAATATAATATTGTATTAAACATAGTCTTCGCTAACGTTACCTAGTTATCGTTATATATCAATTTGTGCCATCAGAAAACTTTTCTTCTAATCATAACAAACTACGCCAGACTGTATCACGAGGATCCATCTAACAAATTGCTTTCTTCCTAATTCCAAAACTCGCGAAGAAATTGGAAAACTTTAGCACATTATACAAGTACAAATAACTGCGAGAAGTGACTGCGTATTTACTGCTCCCTTGAGTAGAGCAGCTGGTGTAGGTTGTTTTCTTTTTACAATATCCCGGATATTGTAAAAAGAAAACAACCTACACCTTTGTAAAATACGTATTGGGTACAGCGAGCAGATCTAAAACCTCAATCTACTACTTACCACATTAAATGATACCTGTATTCTACTACTAGTTACTGGGAGTTTTGGCGGGAATCCGATAGTGAGACGTTGTTGGTTTTGTATTATTTTCTCAAACTTGTGTTTCTTCGAGTGTTAATGTGTAATATTGGTGGAATATTAATCATTAAGTGTTCGTTAACGTGTACGAGTGTAGGCGAATGATATAAACTCAAAAAACGTGTCATTTCGCATTTTTTCCAAAACTCCCAGGAAGTTTCAGTAAAGCATCCACTACTTTACTGAATCGTGACTTTGTCGGTGTAAATAATTGACTTGACTACTTGACCACGATTGCTATACTATTGCTGTGACTTTCTTAATGTGAAATTAAGAAATACTTAAAATAAAATACTTGACACTGGCTATATGCACAAACCGTGCGAAGCCATCACTAAAACAAAAAAAAAACTACTAGTTACTGAGGAGTTTCGAAGTCTACTTTTCGTGTCTATCATTTCAAATCGCTGCCTCATTTCAACGGGAAGAGTCCCCATGTCGTCAAAAATGAGGTCAGAAAGCAATCCTAGTTGTAGGGGCAAAACCGTAAGACCCCAAATCCCTATCACGGTGCTGGCTCCGCCCGTTCTAATTTAATTACGACCCCTGATGACCTCATCATCGCCCTTTCTCCCCGACCTTTGTTTTATTTAAAGACCCTGAAAGGTTATCTGGCAAAGTATGACATTGAAAAATTTATACTTTGGGCGGGTTTTTGTTACATGTCGGTCGGTATGGGCAACATAATTTTTTTTTTGAGGATGAGTAAAGTTTGTGCAATAATTCTTAAATGTAGATCAAAGAAGCGCATTTTATTTAATGTATTTTATAATGTTTTTAATATTATAAAGAGGAAAGATTTGATAGTTTGTTATTTTGTTTGTTTATATTGAATTGGGTCCGAAACTACTGTACCGATTTGAAAAATTCTTGCACTGTTGTGAAGCTACAGCATTCCTGTGTGGCATAGAATATTTTTTGTCCCGTAAAAATTTACGGTTTCCGTGGGATTGTAGTTAACGCGGGTGAAATCGCGAGGCACTTCTATATTTAATATTTTTACATGAACAACTAGGCGAGCTAGTGATTTGTCTGATGGTATGCGCTTACAGGTCTTACTGATAACTTTGTTATTTGTAATCTTTGATGAATAATGTTTCATCAACGGTTGGTGGATAACATGCCTCCGAAATAATTCTAGGGCATTATGTTGGTTTCCTCACGCTGCTTAAAAACTATTAATATTAGCTAATATTATATTGTTGCCGCTACTTAACTCTCAACATTTAAAACGTTTTAAAAGTTATTTTTAAAAATGACCCAGAGCTGGAAACGTGTCGTGTCCGTTCCATGTCGACGCGGCTAGTTGACACGAGGAAATTGAATGTCTCGCGTTTCCCACTAGCAACTTCAATAAGGCACCGCGCGATGTGCACGAGAAGGTTATTGGACACAGAAATAGTTTTTTCACACCTCATGCTCAGAATGGGTGTCAGATTAGCTCAGTTTAGCGGGAGCAAACGAGGTTGTTGGGCACTAGTGAGTGAAAGTAGTTTTTTTTATTTGTACTCGCTATTATCAACAGGCTGAAGATTCGACTTTTCAATTTTCCATTTTGACATAATAACTTACAAAAAAAAGAAGAGTATCTTAATGTGCAAACCGTGCGAAGCCTAATAATTTTACTTTTTTAAATGAAAGTGTAATTCTCGTCTACATTTTTGGCGATCATAGGTTGTATATACGTGTGTGTACGTGTGTGTTTGCGAACAATAGAATACATTTAAAAAGTTTGTAATTGCCGCCTATAATCTGTAGGTGTGTGTAGAATTTTGACAACAGTGCAAATTGGTTTTAAAAGATTGAATTTGATTATTTATTTATTTGAAAGTGAACGTGACTATTTGTGAAATATTCTTAGCTTTTTTTTAATTGTATACCTACTTATTATATTTCACGCAATCTCGGTGTGAAAAATTTTATGTTTTACGCGAGTCTCAAACGACTCCTTCATACTCGATTCTATGTGCCACACTTGCTACGCTCGTGAGGCAAAACATCGAGTAAAGAATGAGTCGTTTTCGACCCTTGTAAAACAAACTACTATTAATGGCGCTACTAGACGTGGCGTAAGTAGCGAGTGCGTGAAACTCCCCTAGCTTGTCATCGCGACTCCGCGACTCTGACGTTACGTGTGGGGAGCTTTGAATAAAATAATATACGAAAATTGTCGGCCTCAGCCTCTCATTGCGTCTAATCACTGTCGCGTGTCGCCTAGTGTGCGTCTTATTAGTACCTTATTAGGCTTATTTGTACCTGCTGTTGTAATTTTTTTTCAGATCACTGCACGTATTATTTAGCATCCTTATATACGAGTAGAAATAGCAGTTTTCCGCGACTATGTCCGCACGAATTACATAATATCGCAATAGACAGTGCCCTTTTCCATGGTCTAAACAATCTTATTGCCAATTATGATCTGTTCAGCCGTTTAGTCGTGAAAGGGTACCAAACAAACAGAGTGTGTCACATTTATTAGTATGGAAGGATAGGTATGGTATATAATGGATAATGAAGCAGTAAAGAACCAAAAATCTACTACATTGAACAATATTAAAAAAATACCAAAATGTACAGTTACTGAACACCAAGTTTTTTTTAATAGTTTCACGGCATTGCTGATTTGTTTGCAGATCACGTATGAAAATATAATACTGAAAAAATTTGCAATGCCATTTTTAGCATGTCGACTGTCGATAGCTTAGCATCTAACTGACTTAAATACATTGCATGTAAATCGAAAGGAAAATGTCACTGAGCTATTGATGAAAAATTGTATGCCAGTCTATACCGGTAGCACACCGGTGTTTGACGATACTTACCAACAAATCTCCAATTATTATATACCGCGCTCTAACAACTGTTAATTTATATCTGGTTTAAACCATGTTTATGTTATACCACTGTTTAATTAAACTTGTAAATAAGAACGATCGAAGACTGGGGTTTATCATGATAAAGTGGGGATTAGCTCGAGTTATACTGTTTATCTGTTAAGTCCTTTAAAGAGTGTCCGCTAATGAAACAGACATGAAGTATCTCTTAGGGGTTCTTCAAAGGGGATATTTTGAATGCGGGGGTGAAATCAGTAAATTTTCAGTAATATAATATTGAACGCCGCGGACACAACAAAAAATTATATATATTATATCTAGGGCTAACATAAACATTTATAATACTTCATTATTTTTGTTTATATTTTAGTATCCATGTTTTCAGTTCGGTGTAATCTTTTAGCTAAATGACGCAATAAAACTTGCCTCAGTACGTGTGCCGTATTTTCACGACATTCCGCATTTCGCATGCGAATCTGTGTCTTAACCCTAAACAAATTTATTTTAATTGTGACTAAAACCGGAATAGGACCATGAACTGGAATGTAGCCAATAAAAT
This sequence comes from Hylaea fasciaria, assembly GCA_905147375.1. NCBI lineage: Eukaryota > Metazoa > Arthropoda > Insecta > Lepidoptera > Geometridae > Hylaea > Hylaea fasciaria. Next base: position 9,793,666 of record LR990201.1, read on the forward strand.
CACAAACTACCGTCTCCATTATTCACGGATTTATACTCAAGTCGGTTGACTTTACGGACAGAGTGCTAACATAAATAGAAGTTAAAGCTAGACTGGCTAAATTTAACTATTACACAGTGGTGCAAATTGCTTAGTTAATTAACTTGATGTAAGCTTTTAGATTTTCTACACAATTACGTGCCGTTCAGTGATCCTAGAGATCTTAATCTTACTCAAAATCTTGACGATCCTTTTCAAAAATCACTTCATGACTGCTGTTTTTGAAACCAGTGACTGTTTATGTGACTAGAACCTATAATATAAAGTCTGTATCTACGAAATCAAAAACAAACAAATAAAATTATCAACTGAAATTAAGGCATGTGCCCATTGAGTGCACAATTACAGCTTCCACCTCGATTGCAGGCGGCGTCAGCTGCTGCCGCTATCCAATATTGTTCTCAGTTAATTATTTCAGTGCCGGGAAAGTTTCACTGCACGCTAGTTAGGAGTAGGTAGAGAAAAGTGGTGTACTCCACGGTACTTAATTTAAAATGATGAAGTAAATTAAAAGAAGCCTTAATTCCGCCGTAGTATCTACGCCAGAATTAAAAGAACGTTTTGGAATCTGAAAATGGGACGATTAGATTGAATATTGTATTTTTCCCCCTAACTTGTGTTTCTTCAGGTGTCAACGTGTAATATTGGTGATATGTTAATCATGTGTTCGTTAACGTGCACGAGTGTGGGTAAACTATATAAATCCAGATAATGGACTAGACACAATTGACAGTCCAGTCTCGTACCGCCACATAATTACGCGTGTCGATGTCAGCACCAAATGGCACCAATTCAAACTGTCATCCGATAGCTACGGATACCCATTCGGCGTTATGAACCGGCACGTAATTTAGCTGTATGTTATGATCAGAAATAATATCTAAACGTACATACTTCTACCTATTATAACCATACTTCTGAACCGAAAGTGAGTCAGTTTGTCAGTTTTCAAATCTAAACCATTGAACTATTTTTTTAAATTTTGGTCATAGAAATGGATAGAACTTCGTTATAATAAAATAAATAAATAATTAGATAAAAAGTACTTTTTATCATACGCGAACGAAGTCGCGCCAAAAGCAATATTATTATAAAAGTTTGATTATGAAATATACCTAATATTATCAAAAAAATATGGCTTTAGTAAGCGGTGGTAGCCTAGTGGGCGAACGTCCGCCTTCGAAAACAAAGGTGGCGAGTTCAAATCCCAGTGCGGGCACGTACCAATGTGTTTCTTGTTAAACATTTGTACCTACGTAATTATCACTCGCTTTTCGGTGAAGGAAAACATCGTGTGGAAACTAACATGCCCGAGAATTATTTCGGAGGCATGTTGTCCACCAACCCGAACTAGGCCCCGTGGGGGATTATGGCCTAACCCTTCTCACGATAGTGAGGGGAGGCCTTTGCCCAGCAGTGGGACACTTACAGGCTGAATTATTTTTATTTTTATTATTTAATTTATGGCTTTAATTACTAATTAGTCTATACTAGCTTCAACCTAAAGCTCCCAATCACCTTGCGTTTAAGATTAGACTTCTCAATCGTTCCACCATTGCCGAGGGTCGTGTCTCCGCGACTCCGTGAACTTCGTTAATAGCTTTTGAGCTTCCGTGTTTCCACTTGCTCCCACTCTCGACCCCCTCGAGTGTCATCTCAAAGCCATCTAAAGACAGTTACCGGCCCTAGTGTTACAAATATCTCTATACCGGGATGAGCCTAGGTGGCTATTAGTTTGTATGAAACGTCGAGGTTGGGCAATATAATGATTTCTGTTCGCGAAAGTTTATGAAGAAGATACACCACTTTCTTGACCACCAAAGAAACTAAACACAAAAAATATAAACTTGACAACTTATTAGTGTTTCAATGCGGTCTGTAACCACAATAATAATTATTATTATTATTATCATTAATCATGGTTAATGACCTATCTATCTACATATCTAATTCGATAGACAGGTAAACAGATAGCCTATTTATTAAACACCACAGAACAGAAAAGAAAAACTTAAGACTAGAGCAAAACAATCTTTAAAAATGTGTTACCTAAGTGTCTCAATGGGCGGTCTTATCGCCACTATTTGTTATCTTCACTATTATTTTATTCACTTTTGGGCTGTATCAACTTTTAACTTTTAATTATTTAAAAGCTTATATTAAATGTTTCTCATAGTAGTAGCTCTTTATTAAGGTCCAGGGCCTGCATATGTGTGTGATCGTAACACGTTATAAAAATCTTGGGAGGAGAGTCCCATTTACCTCATTTGTCTACGTGACCCTAAAAGTGATTTGGTCTCATAACGAGTCTTTATTGAAGAGCGAACAAAACGATTCTAATCACAAGCCCTCCCGCTGAGAGGGTTGTTATACTAAGTACCTGTTTTCTGACCCCGTTATTACGATATTCTTTTAGGACAAAAATGGCTGGGATAATGATGTACTTGGGGGGATCGCGAAGTCGCCGCTTGCTTATATTTTTAAACCAATTATGGTGCAGAGTGGATGTTGATGCGTATAATTGGTTTTGTCTCAATTCATATCAGCGTACTGCTGAGTGCGTCTCACCTGACGTTCTTGAGAAGGATAGGTACACCATAATTCACCATGGGGGCCGATATAAATTGATGGATCACCTTCCTCCGAAACAATCTCGGGCATGTGGGTTTCATCATGAGATTTTCCTGTACGAAAAGTACACGCAAACAATCTATTTTACGTAGAATCGATTCTTCGTAGCGTTAGCGTAGAACGTAGCGAGAAGCGTAGAACACAGTTTTGGGGCCGTAGAACTCTGAACATGGAAAAAAACATACAATATTCGATCACACAAAAACAATTTGATCCGAAAAACTATCAATTTTCCTTCACAATCCCACTGACTGAAACGTTAACACCCTGGCTTTATATGATGGGACCTGTTGAGTCGCGGGGTGTCCGTGCCTCGTGCTGGCTACCGGCCAACACCCGTATGGATCTTCGTGTCCGCTGAAATCCTACTTTGGGTCCCAGGATTGCTCTAATTTCTCCTTGTGGACAGCTTAAGTATTCATAATTGTTATTATTAGTAAAACAACGTGTGTTTGTTTTAACCGTTCGATTGAACCGGTACATATTTTTAATCATACATACAGGTAGGTAGGTAGATTACCATAGATGACATTAGTACGTCAGAGATGGCAGCACTAGTGTGCATTGTAGATATTTCCCCAACACATACCCCCAGTTTCTAGAACGTTTGTTGGATTTGACAGTAGATTAAAACTATCGTTGTCTCTATCTGACAATAAACAAATGACAAGGATGGCAATATAATTAATCTGTAGTCAAAGTTGGTTTACGTTTCAGAAACTGGGGGTTGGTATGATGTAACAGACTTGCAGATGGTCACTCACAATATGATTAAATGTCTGCTCAGCTCACCTCATTTTACTGTCTGATTATATATTAACAAGCTTTATCGGCAACTTTACTATAACAACAAAGATAAACATCTTTCGCACTCGTCACCTCTGATATAGGGCGCTGAAAGTTCTACTCTTTCAGGTTAGTATTATAAATGTGTATCCATTATATAATATTTATGTTGAAAAGCGGGTATTATTCACTGGGTTTGAAACTTTCCCGAGAGAAAAGTAGGTAAATCTTCCACAGCACTTGTTTCTAACAAATCTCGAGATTGCTTTCAATTTGCTCTCAAATGAAGAGATTGATTGAGCTTCCCCACTCGTGTCCGAAAATGTTTTACTACTGGATCATCGTTTTGATATTTCAAACAAATTGTCTTGTTTACATTCTATTATTTTCTTGTTAATTAGTATTTAAACGGGTCTAATTCGCGCCCAAACTAATATCAAAATATATAATTTTGACATACCTCGACGTTTCAACCGAGTTACATCGGCCGTGGTCACGAGAAGACTCATTATTTTCTTCTCCAAAATAATAACTTTCAATAATTTTAGGACCTTCATAAACATTGTATGTGCTCCTAGTAGCATTTTTTTTTAAATACGTCGTCAAATGTGGAACTTATGCGCAGTTTACGATCGCCTAGTCCAATATTGTCCATTGCAATGAATTTACTAATTACTAGTACACTAAAATAGTGATATTTTGTTTTATAAATGTGTTCACTGGGCGTTGCATGGTCATCACCATGCACACTGCTTCGGCGTTCGACATCACATGTTCGACAAAAGCTAATATGAATAATACGAGTATGTAATATTTCCCGATTGCGTATGCTGTATTTACTTCTAAATAAATAAATTATTATGTTTAAGATCATCATTGAATAAACAGGATCATTACGATGGTGAATGAAGTAAACAAGTACCTACCAAAACAATAAGCACGATGCTGTAACAGATACTAAACCACAGAAAGGATCAAAAGTTAATCTGCAGTGCCACCACGTTTCTTATAGTCCCCGCAATTCATTAATCACTGCAGCCACGGAAAAGTTTTCAAATGGATTGAAATTCATACTTCTGCTACGAAAGTTTATATGGCTGCGTTCTAGAGATGAAAATAATATCTGTAATCCAAATCCGTAACGTATATCAATTATTTCTTAGTAAAAAAAATATGCGTAGTCGAAACCGAAACCAAAGTACAAATATTATTTTTGTTATATCTGTTGCTCAGTAGTTCGTAGTGTCTATCAAGTAGTTCGAGGTTACACTGTCTTGATAGACAGTGTAACCTCGAACTACTGAGCAGCATACTCAAACACAAAAATATAAAAAAAAAATGTTGTGTTTTTAATACGAGTATAATCATGTTTTACTATGTGACTTTTGCGTATCTATACTCATCTGGAAAAGGCCATAAAAGCACGTAACTACACATTGGAAACCTGAAAAAGATGACATTTGAAAAATCCGTAATCCAGATTATCAAGATCCAAAACAACTCTACTTTAAAACTAAAAAACGGCTCTGAAAGCGCTCATTTATTTTTCCGCCGTATTTAAACGGGCCATAATAAAATTGCAATTATGTGGTGGAATTATGAAAAAGGTGTCAATTGCAGCCATTTCAAATTATGGACATTAAACTTGCATGCTATAAAGTTTTTAAGGATGCTGTTCTCTCAAAAGATGAGAAAATTCACTACACGACTGTATGTGTATATGCACCTATTGGATACATTGAGGCCCATAATATTTGGGAAGACATCTCATATTTTTGGAAATTAAAAGTAACAAAAACTTTGGACGACGCAAACTTTCATAGGACGTAAATAAACTAGGATCAAGTGATTTAGAATTCTATATCAAACGAAATCCCATTAACCATTGTTTAAATATAACATTCAGCATGAACCAAAGCTTATTCCTACAAGTACGGGTTCATTACAATAGGTAGACATCTCATTCTGATATAATTCAAACAGACACAATGGCAGATTATTGCGGGATGATAGCGGGATCCAAGATCTCAACGATAATACCCAGACAGGGGCGTAATGAGGCTTTCGTTCGAAGGGTAAACGGATTGTTTCACAAGAAAAATTACAAACCACTTTGGGGATGGTATTTTTTACATACGGACGGAACTTCTCATGTATATTCACCAGCGCAAATCCCAAAATGATAGTTAATTATCATACTATGTAGCTCTTTGCCCCATTAATGCCCTACCCTTACTACGTCTATGCTTTCAGATGGACAGATACCCAATTAGGGGGTGGATTTGATTAACTCTGATGGTTGTTAATGCCATTTAACGGGATTCGTTAATTACTTAGTAACCTGAATTGTGATAACTGCGTATTTTTGCGGTTATCACAATTCAGGTGCAGGTTTAGTTTTAACAGTAGAGTGTGGGCTGGTAAGGAAACTTTTGCTTCACTTTGATTAATGCTCTAAAAGTTGGCTTATTTATGTCCACACATAAACACTAATGACCCAATTGCGATGCAATTTGTAATGGTTCATAGTTCGAATCTGACCTGGCATTGACCAAAACTGGTCGTAGAAAGCGTGCCGATGTGAAAGATGATAATTAACAATTTACAGACCAATAACCATCAGGTTAGAATTTACGGGTAAGTGTAATTTGGTCATACATTTTCAGCTTCATACATTGAGTGCTACTCATAGAAAACAGTGGCGACAAAACGACAAGTTACAACAGTTGTTATATAGCTCTATAAGTCCAACCTCCATGTAGGTACCAATGCAGCATTGACACACAATACCATAATAAATTATAGTATAGTACTACATACGCACTGATAAAAAAATATTTGAAAGCGTCGCGCCGATAACAAAGACATTTTTATAATGGAACCTATAGAAAACAGCTGCGACAAAAGCGACCAGTTGCGACAGTAGCTCTACACCATCGGGGCTTTCCATGATGTCTTATTGCGATCCCATTGAGGACATAAACAGAATCGTTTCACTTTAAATAATAATAATACATGGCTTTCGATATCATTTTGGCAGACTTCAATCCCTTTAGATTTAAAATCAACCTAAATTAAGCGTCAAAATATCATACCAAGGCGTTATGGTACGTATAGATAGTAAAACGATTCTGTTTAGGTCCTCAATTGGATCGCAATAAGACGTCATGGTAAGCCTCCCAGTGCGTAACAGCTGGTATAAGTGAAACTTAGCTGTGAATTCTAACATTTCCTGACGACCAACTTGTCAAGCGACTAACCATCTATTGCCACCACATTATCTCCAATATCTACACTCACCAAGCGAAGTTTATGAACGCATATTCTGCCGAAACAACATGTTGCCATGTTTCTTACCTTCAGAAGTCTATTCGGTCGATTCTGTCAACCGTTGTTATTGTGTGGATAGGATAATACAAACACGAGCAGTAACTCAGCTTTCATTTGTCATACGTATAAAGATGTTTGTCGCTTAGTGCCTAGTATAAATAACTGCAGCCGTATAGAATAGAATAGAAAACTCCTTATTAACCACCAAAAGGAAATATAAAAACAATAGTAACAACCGAGTTATAGTAGTGGGCAATGGTCGGTTTCTTCCAGACAACCCTTATAATTATGATTTACTAGTGTACAAATCGTTGAAGAAATAATAATAAAGGTAGCTATTTACTTTCTGAAAAGAAAAATAATAATGCCAATATTTATTCGCACAATCAAACTCAAAATTATCAACCAGAAGATACAAAAAAAATCTTTGACTAATCAACCAGACGTCTGGCGAAACTACTTTTATTAAGCTCATTAAAGGTTTATTAATTGCAACATTTATTTAATCCGGTTTGTGCTGCACGCTTGTGTGTACAGCCCTTACTGTTAATACATATCACATTATAAGGGTAGCCAGTATCTATACATGCAGGAAGGGAACATGTAATTTATGAGAGGTTCCACGTTTGCCGGTTCAGATAAAGCGGGTGACGTCACCGCAGCGTCTAATTTTATGGTTGATTGTCGTGTGCCTACAGAATACTTGGTTAATTGTTTTTCATAACTTACATACTGTTGCTTTTGTGTTAAAATGCCATATTGAAGTGGTGAAATATATCGGCTTTACTAAAACATTGTTATTTATCTAAACTATCACACATATCTACACTAAAAGGTTACTTTATCATTCATGCTACTTTCATATTGGAATACAATATCAATATCAATTAAACGAATAAAACAAATTTACTTATAACCTATTTATTTTACTTAATTAATTCGATTTATTCTGCAAACGAAATCCTCCTCACGTTAGTGAGGGGAGGCCTTTGCCCAGCAGTGGAACAGTTACAGGTTGAATTATTATTAATCTTACTAATATTATAAAGCCGAAAGTTTGTGAGTGTGTGTGTGTGTATGTTTGTTAGCTCTTCACGCTCAAACGGCTGGACCGTTTTCGATGAAATTTGGTATAGGGGTAGACTGGACCTATGAGACGGACATAGGCTATATTTTGTCTCAAAAAATAATCTCTAAGGGGGTGAAATAGGGGTTGAAAGTTTGTATGAGTGATTTATAATGCTTCAAGCTAGGAATCTGAAAATGTATATTTAGGCTTTTGGTAAGAAATAAAGAAATACGGGTTTCAGCTTTTTTGCAAAATCATCCCTAAAGGGGGCAAGGCAAGGGGTTGAAATGATGAGGTATTCTTTAGATGCACCCCCTACGGACCACAATAAACGGCTGAACCGATCGTCATGCAATTTGGCAAGGGGATAGATAATAATGGATACACGATAAAGAAAGAGATAGAGGGAGAGAGAGAGAGATAGAGTGAGAGAAAAAGAGATAGAGGGAGAAGTATGTAGATTGAGATAAAGGGAGAGGGAAGGAGATAAAGGGAGAGTTAGAGAGTGAGGCGGAGAGATAGAGTAAGTGGGAAATATATAGATTCTAGGAAGAGAGAGAGAGAGGGAGAGAGATAGAGAGAGTGAGCGAGAGAGGGAGATAGATAGATTGAGAGGGTACATTTATCGAAATAGAGGGAGAGCGATCGAAAGAGGGAGAGGGAGAGAGAAAAGGAAGAGGAAAGGAGATAAAGGTAGAGAGAGAGCGTGAGAGGGCGATATGGAGGGAGTGGAAAATATGTAGAAATAAAGGAAGAGAGACCTAGGAAGAGAGAGAGTGAGAGAGGGAAAGAGATAGATTGTGAGGGAAGTGTATAGAAATAGAGGGAGAGAAATCCAAAGAGGAAAAGGGAGAAAAATAGAGATTGAGAGTAGAAAGGGACATATTATGTAGAGATAGAAGGAGAAGGAAAGATATAGAGATAGAAGGAGAGGGAAAGCGATAGAGATGGCATATATCATAGATAAGATTATACCATAAATGTTATTATGTGACTCACAAACATACATACACACACACTAACTCACATTGTTGTAGTAAGATTAGGTACGTTTAACTTTGTCCCTCGATCTCGGTTTAATCTGAGAATTTTAATAATTATGTGGCTTTCATACTGTTTCATTTTCGGTACTTTATGACTTAGCGACCGATATCGGAAGCTAACTAATGTACAGACAGTCGCCCCAGTACCCGGATGCTAACTATGATGACACAATAATAATAATTATGCACAAACCTTTCAAATGGCTACCTATAGGTGTTGTAGGTAAATGTAACGCGGGTGAAACCGCGGGGCGCCGCTAGTATTATAAAGCCGAAAGTTTGTGAGTGTGTGTGTATGTTTGTTACTTCTTCACGCTCAAACGGCTGGACCGATTTCGATGAAATTTGGTACAGAGATAGATTGGACATATGAGACGGACATAGGCTATCTTTTGTATTAAAAAAATATCTCGAAGGGGATGAAATAGGGGTTGAAAGTTTGTATGGGTAATTAATAATTCTTCAAGTTAGGAATGTGAAAATTGAAATTTTGGCTTTTGGTAAGAAATAAAGAAATACGGGTCACAGCTTTTTTGCAAAATCATCCCTAAAGAGGGAAAAGCTAGGGGTTGAAATTATTAGGTATTCTTTAGATGCACCCCCAACGGACCACAATAAACGGCTGAACGGATTGTTATTTAAAGAGGGAGAGTGCGATGGGAGGAAAGGGGGGAGAGTGCGGGGAGGGGAGAAGGAGAAAGGAGGAGAGTGGGGGAAAGGGGAGAGTGGGGGGGGGAGGGGGAGTAGATGGTAGAGTGGGGGGAGAAGAGGGTAGAGTGGGGAGAAAGAAGGGGAGAGCGGGAAGAAAGAGGGGAAAGTGGGGGATAAAGAGGGGAGAGTGGGAGGAGAAAGAGGGGAGAGTGTGGGACAAAGAGGGGAGAGTGGAGGGAGAAAGAGGGGAGAGTGGGTTGAGAAAGAGGGGAGAGTGGGGGAGAAAGAGGGGAGAGTGGGGAGAAAAAGGGGGAGTGTGGAGAAAGAGAGGGGAGTGGGAAGAAAGAGAGGGGAGAGCGGGGAGAAAGAGGGGAGAGTGGGGGACAAAGAGGGTAGAGTGGAGGGAGAAACAAAGGACTGTGGGGGAAGAAAAAGGGTAGAGTGGGGTGAGAAACAGGGGAGAATGGGATGAGAAAGAGGGTAGAGTGGGCGAAGGAGAGGGGAGAGTGGGGGGAGAAAGAGGGTAGAGTGGGGAGAAAGAGAGGGGAGAGCGGGGGACAAAGAGTGGAGAGTGGAGAAAGAAACAAAGGAGAGTGGGGGGAGTAAGAGGGTAGAGTGGGGGGAGAAACAGGGGAGAATGGGATGAGAAAGAGGGTAGAGTGGGGAGAAAAAGAGGGGAGAGCGGGGGGAGACAGAGGGGACAGTGGGGTGAGAATGAGGTGAAAGTGGGGAGAAAGAGGGGAGAGTGGGAGGAGAAAGAGGGTGAGTGGGGGAGAAAGAGGGTAGTGTGGGGGGAGAAAGAGTGGAGAGTGGGGGTAGAAGGAGGGGAGAGTGGGGGGGAAGGGGAGTAGGGGAATGGGGAGAGTGGGGGGAAATGTGGGAGAGGGGAAGAGGGGAGAGTGGGGGGAGCGAGAATTTGGTTCGTAGATAGGTTATCTTCTAACTTAGGCTACGAACATATTATTAAGTCATCATCATAATCATCGCCGTTTTCTATCAATGCGATAAAAACTGTGAAAAACTACCCCATTGGCATGAAATTTGGTATTATTATAGCTTATATATTACCTTATACCCCAACTTACACATACACAGTGGCCAAAAAACTGTGAAATAGTACCTTAATTTGCAAAAAATGTATTATGCAGACAGTTTAGAGACACAATATAGGCTACAAATCATCATCATCACCATTATCATCACTGTTTATTTGTCCATCAGTGTATCTAACAGCCACCGCCCTATAGGTTTTATAATGTGAAACGCGGGTGAAACCGCGGGGCGCAGCTAGTTATTATTATAATAACAAACGAAAACATAAATTATTAACACAATCACAAAATAAAGACTAAATACTGAAGTAAGTAAATCTAATCTAATAACCAGCTACCAATTTTACATAATTAAGGTAGGAATGTATTCATTTCTTATTGTGTACCTAGCTAAAAATCAAACCCATATTTTTAAAAATGTCTAATTTGCAATATAGCTATGAACATTATAATAACGAAAGATACGATAGCCAGAATGTTTCTCAATTTCAGAGGAAATATTCTCCATATTGTATATGTAATCGGAATATTTTTCATCAGTTGTAAGAATTCATTTATTTCTTCCCGTTCCTTCACACTTTTTGAAGATAGCTGTCGATCGAACAACATCACTTTCATTTTTCTTTGTTCTTCTGTGATCAGATCTAAGGCTGTAGTCGAAGTTATGATGTATACGCTAGAAACTGTTACCTCAAGCAAATACTTTAATACATTATATACAGTTAGCCCGTACCTCCTTCCGTGTTTGACGAGGTCATAAAAGCAGCTTACGCTTTTTGGCATGTTACAAATAATGAAAGCAAATAACATTATCCTGAAAGACTGATTTAGTTCTCGCTGGCTATCTGCGACGATTTGATATACTTGTGTGTACCATTTTATGGTAGTTTTCTTATTAGATAAAACGTCGCCACCTTTGGTTTCAATAGTATTTCTCAAAATTCGTACTCGACAGTAAAGAACTATGAATGTGCATGGAAAATGTATTCGTAAATTATTTAAAACTAAACTAAAGTGTAAGAACGCAAACAACTCGTGTAAATAGTCTTCAGGTTCGTAGCCGTACACAAGGCATAATACACAAAGCTTACACGTAATTAAAAAAGCCATTGAGATTTTTATTATTCTTTCTGTTCTGTTGTACAATGCATTAGCAGTCGGTAGACTATCTATCGTCGGTAAATAGTTCAGATACTCGAGCATATCCCTATGTTTCATTGAAACAGTGAAATACACTATGTATTCAACGTGAAAAAATATTTGGATAAAATTCGTGTACCAAATCCCAATCGCCCAAACAGCAGCAGTAAGGAGTATTAACATAACGAAACAGAATAATTTCAGACCAAATCTCCAACGCTTTGGCACGAGTTTTTTGTTATAAATTCCACACAGAAGGCGAAGGTACCTAAGCAGTAGAATATTGAACACTTTTTTACAGTTTTTGTTACTGGATACCTGAAATGTTGATTTTTTATACAGCGTATTACACGAGTGAATGATACAGGTCGTATTTTTATTATATTTAAGGTTATTAGACGTCATCGCCGCGCAGCCACCGTCACAGTGTGCTTTCAAGCGAACTGCCTCTGTCGCTCTACACTGTGGCATTGTAGAAACTGCAAGTCGCTTTTGGTGCCGTTATACTTGATTTTTATTTCTTCCATCACTGTGGTTCTTACACATGATAATATTCCGCTTGTTTACGGAGTTTTATCCCTTGAAACCGTTTGAAGTACGGGCGCGATGTGCTTCACAAACTGACAAGAAATTTGGCAAAGAAACAAACAAAAACGTTTCACTTGTATACTAAAAGTTGTCTATACTAAAAGTAATTATTTATAGAATACAAAACTCCAGCTTGTTGTCTCCGCGCGCCGCACCGGCGGGCGATACATACGTTCTTTATAATAAAAGTTAGTGATAGAAAATGTAATGACACCAATTCGATACAGATAACAATCTAATGCTATTATGCAATGGATTACGCTACTTTAATAGATTAAAATTACAATTCTACCTCTACAATCTACATCTGAAATGCTCAGATGCTCAAACAAATCTATGTTGGTTTTCTTTGTATGGTTTGTTGGTATATTGTGGTGGAATGTTTCTCATTGATTTCTACAAGTTTGGGAAAATTATAAATACATAATACGTTGCATTTTGTATTCAGTTTTAGTGGAGCATTCATGGCTGTGCTGTATCGTGATGTAGAACTTTCTGACTCTGGCTGTCTAGGATAAGATACTTTGACTATTTAAAACAAATGCTTGAAATAAAAATGTACTGGACTGGTGATATCAAAGGATTAAAAGTAAGAACTAGGCAGGGATATATAATTAATTTGTGCTGGTTCTGAACCTTTTATCTGATTAATTTGTGGTGGTATTGTGATACGTGATCATTACAATATTTTTTTTCCAAGCTTTTTCCTCCCACACACAAACTATTTGCGAGTGCTAAACAAAACAAAGCACGGAGCCAGCGGCCCCCAGGTGCGCTCAAGCATTAGGGAAGAGGAATCGGCTGAAATTATGAGGCTCGCTTGATTTACGCGCGCATCTCTGTAACAGGGCCGCTACCGGTTCCGTTTCAGGGAGCATGGTGTTTTTGTGCAGTTAGAATTAATTATGCATGTTGACCCGAAGCAGGAGGGGCCGCATAACGGTAAACGGCAAGGTATGTCGTTATTTTCATCGTTGTTTAATTCGCGCACAAACTAACATCAAAATATATAATTTTGACATAACTCGACGTTTTGGCCGAGTTCAAGGTTCAAAAAAGGTATTCTTCATTTTCAATGTTATTATGTTTTAAATATTGAGGTACCTAGTTTGTTATATAGGTTTTAATAGACATAACTATATAGACAGACATAATTATGCAGACTTTTTTACTTTTTGTCGCATGAAAATCGAATCTATCTAATAATCAAGCTTAATAGTGTAAAGTACTAAACTATATTATGTCATTGAATTCGTATCGTAGCAGTGTAACTTTAGTATCGGCTCGTCTCCAGGTTTTTTTTATACAATAGAATTAACACTAAATATAATTAAATTTACGAAAAGGTCAACTGATCCCGCGGGCTCAGATAAGAGTAGGTTCAGTTGACGTACGAGCCAATCAAATGCACAAAGGCATGGAGTATGCATGTGAGGCCTATGTTGAGCAGTAGACGTCATCCCGCTGATGATGATGATGATCACTTGTTTATGTTCACCAAATTTAACTGACACATTCGCTGACATGTTCATCAATGTTCCCATTTCACACATGAGTGACACCGCAAAATTTTGAGTTAGATTCACATGAGGTTAAACGCAAAATCTTCCATTCCTTCACCTTCTCCAAGGTCACTAGGGCGTCAAACCCTTTGCCCTTTAGTTGTTTATTGACACGTGTGCGGATTATCTACGGCTTGCTGCCTCCGAACTGGTGCTTGGTGACATTTTAACGTCTGCGGGGGACAATTTAAATAACGCCAGTGAAATGCACTGTAATACAATACATTTTTGTAATATGTGGGGGACAATTTTAATAACGGCAGCGAAATGCACGATACAATTTTGTAAGCAATTGAGAAACGGCTGCATTGTGTAACCAATGACAATGATTTTTTCTTTATTTTGCTCATACATCCAAGATACGGCAACAACTAAAAAGATCATAAAATATAATATTAAATATTACCTTTGTAAATATTATGTGCAAAAATCATACTACATATATATCCGTTTGTTATCAACAATATGAACCACCTGTCCCAAACGCCCATTAAGTTTTCTTCTCTAACCTAATATTATCACTAATACCTATTGCTAATACGTCACACCTTTCTTCATGAAATTTAACGTGTTATAAATCATATTTTATTACGAAAAGTCGACTATTGCCAAGCAAAAATGCCTCTAAATGGCCTCAAGGGTTTTTATTTCTGTCATAAATCATATTAATTGTTTTCGTAGGTCGTCCCTTAGTGAAAGGGTTTGGATTTAGCCTGAATGGATACCGTATATACACTTACGCACATCACCTCATCACTTACTCACATCTGACATTAATGTTAATGTCAGACAACGTTAACGTAAGTCGTAGACGTAGTCAACGTTGTCTGACATTAACATTTTTCATCTATTTTGTGTGTGTACCTAATCTTAATTATTTTTTATTTTACGGTAGAGTTAAATGGGTGTGATTTTTACTATCTGCTACTTAAAATAAAGCGGCTTTGATAAAAATACAAGTTAAAAAATACACAGAGCTTTTGATAAAACAACCTTTATCTTTTAAACTTAATATTTCACTCTGTAAGAATAGGCCTTCATTTATGAAAATATGAAAATAGGTATTTGAGTAATAAACTTATCAACATCCCAACTTGGGTTGTTCTGGCAACAGTAATTGAGAGCCAATCTCATTATATAAGTCAATCTTTTTTTTTTATAAAAAAAAAGGCCGAGTAAAAAAAAGCCTCAGTGTAGTCATCAAAATCATCATAACATAAGCATCGGTTCACACCCAACCTTTACCTACATACTGATGTGAGCTGCATACGAGATATATTACCATTTCAGGTCACGCTACACGTCATCCCGTGGCATTGTAAGCTCGCAGCGCCTTTCATCATACCTTTGGGCGGCCGCCGTCAGCGCTGCGTCAACGGCGCGGCCGGCAGATTTTACGACGGGGCCGTCGCGACTAGCAAATAAAACCGGTACCCTTTTGTTATGCAAAAAAATATTCTCATATTGATATTAGGTTAAATATGGTGCAGTAAAACGGGAGATGCCGTTTTATGAGCGTCTCCGGTAATTGGTCCGGGGATCGGTGAACTGTGAATTGTTTTTGTTAGCGAATTTTTCATCGTTGTTCTTGTTGTTGCTTTGTTTTTAGGAGATTTTTTGCAATGGTTTATGTTAGATAAGAAACGGCCGAAGGAACAACAATCAGAAATTCGGACATCCATATTCACAACGTTGGTAACAATGAGTTCAAATATAAGTTTTGTCGAATTGTGTCCAATAGAAAATTAGCATAGTAAATCAATGGTGGAAACGTAAGGAATAAGAGAGAAGAGTTTTTTTTTATTTAGCAAATTTCACTTTTATTCGATTTACCGGTACCGATAGAAAATGTTTCTATTTTTTTAATTTAAGTTTGCACTTTTACTTCTTAACGTTCTACCGACAAGCTACCATTGACTTTCCAAACGACGCCCTTTTATGTCGAATTCAGCTCACCAAAGTCACCAGTGCAACAGGCCCCAAATTACGGTTCCCAGCCGCCCTGACTTCCAACTTTGACAAGGGAGGTAGCGGCTATAATTTGTCTTGGCACTAGTTTGGTACAGTGTGCCAAGTTTGTCCCATTAGCTTAAAGCGCCGCTCCCGTCTCCCAACTTGTTGCAAGTTCACAACTTTTACTTACTTGTGAGCAAATTCCATCGATTCTACTACTCCATCCAATATAACTGGAGTTGGCGGTGACAAACTACCCTGGCGAAGGGATCTTGGAGTTAGCCATAAAGAACGTCTAGCAAAGATAACAGTAGAAGTCGAGAAATAAATTTAGCGTCTGACTTTGACGTTGATCTTGAATATACTTTTATCAAAGCACGCCTAATACGTTTCAGTATCTTATTTTACAGATGGTTTAGGTTCAGGGATATTTGAACCTGTAAGAGATAATTATATTATAGTGCCTTAGCACCAAGGTTTAGACAAAGTTTTCCTTCATCGGAAAGTGTGATAATGAATTAAGGTACGCTTGGCGTAGTGGCTGAGCTATTGGACTGATTGAATGATGAAAACAATGAGATGAAAAACAAATATTTGTGCGATCCACAAATGTTTGATCCTGGTCTGGGTGTGCTTGTGATGTGCTTGTGATATTATGTGTCGTAAGCGGTACCCATGATACAGGAGCAATCCTAGTGTTACGTTACGTTACGTTAAAAAAAAGAAAAGAAAAGAAACATAGAATGTGATTTTGCAAAAAAAAGAAATACCGCTAAGGCAATTTATCCTAAAGTCTAAGGAATATAGAAGGTAAGATAGGTATTATGGAAACTCTAAAGCCTTATACCTCCGCCAGATTCGAATGAATGAGACACTAGCCCGTTCCACGGCTTATCTGTGAGAGGTTCATTTATCACCCTCGAGGTGTTATGAAGCCTACTCAAATCTGAGAGGAGAAACCATCAGCCTTGACAAAATGTGAAATATTGATAACACTTTCGGCTGCTTACTAAAATTGTTTTGATATGAGTGTAGTACATTTTTCTTTTTTTTAAATAAACCCTACGTAATCTGAAGGAAATATAGACGAATATACTTTGAGTTACGTCAGTGCGCGTAATTATAATGAAATTAATACACAATAAAAGATGTATAATATATGGTTTTTGGTTCTTTTTTTTTAATAATGTGTTATCTGGGGGCACGGCAGTGCCCCCGCCAAGTCGAGCAAAACAAAAGGCACGGCCGTACTATCCTTTTCTCGAAGCGATTCGGGCCATTTTCGACCCCCTGTAACTTCGTTATGGATACAACTAGAAGCCTAAATTTTCAGTGACCAAGAGGGCATCACGTTTACAGATAATAATCAAAATTACATTAAATTTGAACCAGTAGTTTAAGAATTATTTCAAGTCAAAGTTGCTTAATTTCGTTGCCCACTGACTGACTGACTGACTGACTGACCGATCATCAAAATTCTAAGGTACTTCTAGCCGTCCCACAAGTAACAAATTTTTAATATAGCTATTGTTTAGCCTATAAACCAAGGAAAAATTCTGACATTCCATAATTTTCATCCCGTTTTCTAGATATATAATCTGCATAAATAACTTTGTATTCCCATATAAATCCCATTAAATTGTATGTGATTACAAAGTTACTTTTACAGTTCATAATTAGACTTCATTGAAATTGAATGAAATGGGTAACAGGGGTTAAAAATGAGAAATGGCTGCGAGAAATTCGACAGTAGAGCGCTTTTTAAAAACTTCCACGATAGGTACCTACACCTACCGCAGATAAAGAGATACAAATTCCTATACTATACCTACCTACACTTTTATAGGTTGAACAAATTCGTTATCTAGGTACATTAAAATAGGTACCTACGTACCTTATACCTAATATGCATCTGTGGAGACGCAAAGACACTCGTTCATGAATGATAATCTATGAGCATGACCTATGTTCGCAAGGGGCCTCGGCCGGGCGCCAGGCGCCAGGCGTGAGGCGCGCGTTGATGCGTGTTTCGAAAAAAAACTTAATAAAGAAAGAAAACCTACAAAAAGAAATGAGATCCCATCAAAAACATTACATGTACAAAAATGCACAAGTCTCGCAACGCAGTTTATCTGCCGTAAAAAGTTGTGATATCGAATGTAAACCAAGTCGGTTAATTCAATACCTACCTACTTATTTATTTCTTTGGTAAATAGAGTGTCTTGGCGATTGTACACGGCAGCATAATCTACTAAGTAATCTAAATAATATAGTCTTCCGTGTAGGTATACTTTCAAACAAATACAAGTACAAAGCGCTATGTAGATTTATGTTGAAGTGTGCAATTGCCAAGTCACTCTATTTACCAAAGAAATAAATAAGTAGGTAGGTATTGAATTAACCGAATTGGTTTACATTCGATATCACAACTTTTTACGGCAGATAAACTGCGTTGCGAGACTTGTGCATTTTTGTACATGTAATGTTTTTGATGGGATCCTTTTGACTTGTCAATATTGTTGTGTTTATATTGAATTGTTTTAAAATGCAATTTTTTTCTACTACATTATAAATATTCTATTCTATTGTTTTCTATACAGCCCTACAAACAAGATTTCGTTTTCAGATAGGTACCTACTACGTTATATTATAATAAAATGTTTCCAAGTCAGGCAAAATTATTTGTCAAAGGTCTAGTCGATTTCCAAAGTTAGACGTAAATTCATATTATGTATATCAGTTAAATGCAGTAAATACAGAGAGATTGACTCCTGGAACGAGCTTTTGATTGTCTGCTAGCTGCAGGAGAGTTCGGGATAGGTACAAATAGTACTAGACTTAAATATCGATAAAACACGATAATATATCGGGACCGAATTCCTTTGTAGATAACAACACTGTCAGTTGTCAAACTGTGGCTCATTTGAACCAATACGTATATCAAAATGAATGAGTATACGTATTTTAAAAATAGGCTTCTCTAAAAACAAAAAAAATGAATCTATTCATATTATGAAATGAAACGCCGTATGTTTCCACCCCGGTTCATAATACTAGAAGTGCCTCACGATTTTAAACGCGATATTACTCGCGAAATATTTTTTAAATCGGTTCAGTAGTTTCGAAGCCTGTTCAATGCAAACAAACAAACAAAGAATCAAATCTTTCCTCTGTTAGTATTGATTATGTAAGAGCAAACGGTTATGACGATTGACGTTTACTTCAACATTACATTAATCGAGCCCATCGTTGTCCGTTGATCGCTGCATTTCCATGCCAAACTTGGCTATACCATTAATCCAAGAACCTAACGATTGTTTTCAAGCCTTAAAAGCCATCTGCGGCCGTCTACCGGCGACTTTCTTAAGACTTTAGAACTCTGAAGATTTTGCAGGCGAATGTAGGAGAAATGTATTCTTGATTGCGCGATCTAGAAGCGGTATGCTTGTTATGTAATAAAGACTTTGACTTGTTAAGCTAACTAAGCTGCTTTGACTTGTTAACTTGATAAGCTGCTGAAATTTAATTTGTTGAGTCGTTATATTAAGCTTAAGTTGGGATGAATGTCATAACATTTAAGTTGGTATACAGTTCGTCGTCTTTATCCGAAAAGTGCAACCATTTGGTGTTGCGATATCGCTTTACAATTCTCTGTAATCTCTTTTCCCCTAAGAGGGAGTATTTTGTAAGACATTGACGGAAAAAAGTTCGTTTTAGTTTCACGTAATCGTCAACCCTAAAAGCTGTTGCTCTAGCTTATATACACTAACATAAACAAACAACTCACCAAAACAGCAACCGTCTGAAATCTAATCAATTCGCCCTTTCAGCAACAAGCAGAATAAATACAAACATTCCCGCAGTGTCACTTTGATAAGATAATCAAAGTTGATGGTGGCTTCGTTTCACGCAAGAGCAGTCACGGGCCAAGATTAGTAAGCTATAAAATTGGAGGAAACTTTACGAATATGGTGGCAATAAAATAAATGTGGACTGAGATCCGGAACATCGTTTTCACATCAGTGGCGAAGACGGCGGCCGGGGGCGAGCGGCGGTTAGCTTCCTTGATTTTTATTAGTGAAACATGGAGATTCGCGAAGTACACTTTTGCATTAGGTATATACTTTTAAGTTATAGAATTGTCTTTGTACTTATGTGTTGTCTGAAATCTTTATATCCATAGTCAGCCAGTCAGATAAATCTTTCAGTCAGACAGTCAGTTCAAATTTAGAAAAAAGTACCTGGTGATCCAGTAAGTTAGTCAACAGGATTTTCAGGAAAAAAAACGTGTTTTGGAAACCTTAATTCTGATTTAACATCCTAGGGCGTCAAATAAACAGTAGAATGAAACTTAATTTTAAATTTTATTATTATATTTTTTTCCTGGAGTAGATTGGGAAAATTTTCTTGGAGTTATCTGGGAATAAACCAATATAACAAATATTCGCATCCCGTCGGGTTAGGTACAGGAAGCGCAAACTTTTTGGGTCAGCGTTCGAAATTTTTAGAATCTCATGCATGCAGTTTCAAATTAAAAAACTTTGAAGGTTGAACGTCGATTTTGAAACTTTTCGTTTCGATCTAGCGTCGCAACTTTTCAGTAGCGTCCATTGGAGTTTACTTTTTTATAGTGTACTAGGTCAGCGCCTCACCACAATCTCACGTGATGAAAACAACGATGTGGTCAAAGGTGTGGAAGATGCCTAGAAAATACCTGACTCGAACACACCTGGGTTGTAGCTATTAGGAAACAGTAAACACAGACGTAGGTAAAGCATTCCAATCCCTTGTAGATGAATGATACAAAGACAAATGAAGATGCACCTCACTTTTATGGGAAAATAGGTTATAGGTTTAATATAATAATACTTCCAGGTTCTATGCACGAATGTGTAATCGTGACGAGTTTATTTATCTTACTTTGCGTAATTACTTGTAAAAGTAATGGAGTTTTGGCGGGAATCCGAAAGTGAGACGTTGTTGATTTTGTATTTTTTTTCAACCTTGTGTTTCTTCGAGTGTTTATGTGTATTATTGGTGAAATATAATCATTGAGTATTCCTTAACGTGCACGAGTGTGGCAAATTATATTAACACAAAAACGAGTAATTATGCCTTTATTTCAAAATCCCCAGAAAGATTCAGTAATGCATCCACCATTTGACTGAATCGTGGCTTTTAAAATATGTTAGATTTGAAATATAATACTTGACACTGGCTGAATGCACGAATCGTGCGCCGACATACTTAAAAAAAAAGTAAAAGTAATTTTATTATAGGTAACACTCCAGTTATATAGTAGGTACTTACCTACCTTGTATTCCAAAGCTAGGAATATAATGTGACCGATGTCAGGTAGGACACCGTTGTCACTGGAACGTCAGGAAAACAGTGACATTTTAATCCTAGGGCGGGAACGTTGAAGGGGCACCTGGTTCATTCTCTTTATCTTGAGCCGTTACTAATCTCTATTCTGTAGATATTACCTATAGGAAGTTAAACGGGGAATTATGGTGGTAGAGATGCGGCAAGCGGTAACAATAACGAATAGAACTTATCAGTGCAAAAGAGTCTCTTTTTTTTAAACGTAGCCCCACACTAGTATTGCTTCTGTACCGAGGGTACCGCTTACAGACATATAATTTCACATGCACAAAAAGTCTATCAATGCGGCTCAGTGTAAGTGTTAACAGCATTGCGTACAAAACATTTCTAAATCAAGAAACATTAAGTAAAAGTAAAAGTCTGGTAATACGACAGGTGGGTTGATATCGATCGTTGTGGCGGCGTTCTTTGAAAGCTTTCGAATTTCCAACAAAATTTAACTTTTACACCTCTCTTTTAGCGCTCCAAGGCTTTTCATTTAACGAAAGTGTAGCTTTTGTTATATTTCTTTTTTGTATATAAATTTCTAGGTTATGAAATAACCGGTTGTGTCAAAGTCAAGTAAAAAAATCACGTTCGTTGTGTGCTGCTAGCCCCCTTAAATATTTATTTTATGCTGATTTTTTGTATTTGTGCGTGTGTGTTTTGATTTTGTAGCCTGATAACAGACGGACGGACGGACAGCGTTGCAATACGGTCCCGTTTTACCCTTTGGCTATGGAACCCTAAAACTAAGTTTTGCAGACGGTAGGTATAGCCATTATTTAACTTTTGAGAAATTAATAAGTATGTAAATGGTTTTGATAAGAAAGCTAAGGATCATTAATATAAATAAAATATTCAATTATTTAGGAGTTTTAAAGGAAAACGGGTTGTTTATTCAGAATTTGGTAGTTTTTAAGGGACCCCTAATTGTTAGGTTATATAGGTTATATAACCGTTATTGAAACACAAAAAAAAAATCTCTGTGAATTTATAAATATTCAGTTTCGGTAAAGTATCGACCGACCGACTTATTACTGGATCGTGACGATATAGTAACTTTACTAGACTAAAGCTAAACTAAAAATTACTGACCACGGATGAGGAATCCACATTAAAAAAAAAAGCTATATGACACCGGCTAGGTAAACAAAATCCGGCGAGGCCAAAAAGTATACTTAGTAAAAAATCTTTTTAGATAGACAGCAGGGTAAAGAAAATAGGAGTCAAAGCAGCACTACCGGCAACACTATCCACAAAGAACATTCCGCCATGGAAATCAGTAAATTGGCTGTTACCAAGCATATTGTATCTCTCTGTGTAATCCACAATTCTTATTTTCCCACGGAATAACAAGCTTTTTCTGTTATTCTTTGATTTTGTTCTCTTTACTTTAAACATAACAATGTGGAGCAAGAATGGCTAAGCTGGGGCGAAACCTAACTTATAAAAGGTTTTTACCATTATGCTTTTGTATAATATGATTACAAGCTTTCATTTATTAGTGTGTTACAATTTTTATGTCAAATAAGTTTGTTCAGTGCTCAGTGCTCACAGGATTTTTGTTTAGGTTATTGTTAAGACCTAAGTATTAGATCAAGGTAATAAGTATTGCAAGTAAATATATAGCACAGTGTCCGTTGTCCAATTGGATTGTAAAGTACACGAATTAAGTTCGAATACCGATACTTTTACTATTGATTGAAGTATCCCACCCTGAAAATTCATACTTTAGTATACGAATCAAGGTTAGATGACAGTTAGCTAGCAGCAAGGTGATCTAATGATATACTAAGCCGACCACGGAACTCCTTTGAGTAAATTATTAATGATGGTGTTTGGTCTGAATTTGATCAGCAAGTAATAATAAAACACTTTTAGGAAGGCAAAACATGTTATTCACGACCGATATTAGAAGCCCCTTTGTTAAAATGACCTTTATTACAGTTAAAAAACTCAGGAGTCCACCTAGCAATATAATGTCTAGACAGCCCCGCATTGCAATGGACATTACAAGGTGTCGCAATGTCTACAAAGTACATTCCTTGGCCAAAGAAGAATGCAATAACAGGTTGCTTCGCTCGCTCCTTACTTACCGTTCTAACAATACGAACTATTATTGTAGATTTACTATTATCTAATAATAAATCATGAGTAGAATTTTATCATGTTCATCTGAACATGATAAAAAGCACCAATACAAAAATAAACGCAGTCTCCCTTAGAAATTTGACATTGGCTTGACTTGGCTTACCCAGCGTCGGCGTAGCCGGTGTCGGCATCTACATTAACGTGTCTGTCTACGCTGCGGTGTCTAGAGCATCGTACAGAGTTAGCCACTATTTTATTGTAATACAATATTGTCTAGCTAGAAACCAAGCTTGTACTATAGATTATCTAATAGTGATTCCTGTTTTCTTACTGGCATAAGCAGAATCTATTAACAAAGTAATTTTTTACTTCAAGTCAAGGTGGGACGGAGTTGAATCTCGGTTCAATATTGTGCTTATAACCGACGCCGTACTTTTAACGACTTATTGAAGAGCACTTACATAACGTCCGGAGCAATGGGGGTAGGGGCGTAAAGTTAGCGGTTAAAGTGCAACTAGTGATTTTGCGCAACATGTCTATAGTAATCGTGGAAATATCGGCAACAAAATCTATGAGCAGAAAAAAATTGAAAGGACTATTTTTTGAGATAAATTTTGCGTCACCTATCGGAATTGGTTGTTAAATTATAAGTAGGTACCTACCTACCTACTTTATATAATAATGCACCGTCAATTTTAAAAAATATTTAGGAGTATGAAATAGGAATACATACATGATTTCAGAAGGCAAGATAATAATTATTAAGCGTAGACTATTTTTAGTATCGAATCAAATGTATCAACGAAAATAAATAATTACGTACCTATCTAGGTACATTCGATAATAATGGCTGCTTCTAAAACTATAGAAAGCGTCATCTATCATAAAAGTTGCACACTGACGCCAACAGAGCAAAGCCATATTTTAGAACCTCACTGCAGCATTCCTATCCTGCGGAATACCAAACCAGAACCTTCGGATCTTTTCTCGCAACCACGCGCCACAGTTCGATTCGTAGCCAGTAGATGTCGCTTTTTGCAATATAGAATCGTGAAAGAAGGACTCTTATTGCTGCCAATATGCCACCTACAAGTGTCTTTTTCAAACGTGGCGAGTTTTAGGTCTTTATAAAATAAATTTCATGCATAAGCAAAACAAAACAAAACCAATATACATCGATTTCTTGATCCCGACACCAGTTTAGCAGTATCTACCTCCTATTTTTATTGAGTTCGTTTTTTTTAAACATTAACTTCGCTCCTAAAAACATATTTTTAAGAGAGTTTCCAAGTTCCCACACAATATTCACAAAAGAAAATTGGGGTTCCCAAGAAATTTATCGTCCCAGGGACAAGGGTATGCCTAACCGTCTAACAAATACAAAACAAAGTTTACTCCCTTACCTGCAGGGTTGTTTGCAAAAAGGGTGACTTCACAAATGCCCGCCTAACTTTACAAATAGGTAGGTACCGTTTTAAAATTGTACATAAGTAGGTATGTATACTGTAATAGTCCTCTTCAGCAAACAAAAAGTGTACGAGTTTAATATCATGTAAGGACTAACATAACAACTAAGTAAGTATAACATACTATTCCATGTACTAAACATATTTTAACTCTTCTACAATTTTTAAGCCATTGGCTCATTGCACTCAGGGGTAGAGAAATTGGCACAAAATTTACTAGAATTCGAACGCGGTGTCATTCAGTTGCAAAACGCACATGTTTAGTACATCCCGAATCTAATGGCGTTTTGAAAAGTTAACCTGTTTCAAAACGTTGCAATGTAGTGTAGGTACCCTAGTGTAGGTATATACAGACAACTTACTAGACTTTGCGCGCTAACTGAAGCTACAACTGACAGCGGACCTCTGTTCCGCTGACTATGCACCGCCTCCGTGTATACAAATCCTAAGTTATGGCTGTAAGTCCTGCCGAGTTGCGAAAGCGCCGTGATTCATGTACGCTCTCCATTACAGTTAAACTTCTTACGTTGACACATGTTGCTGAGGAGTGGAGTGAGTAAGTATGCCAAGAAGGTGTACAATATAAGCCTAGAGGCTTGGATTCTTGTTTTCGCCGGTGTTTGTGGTGCAATGGCTTCTTCCTGCTAACAGCGTAGGGAAGGGTTATTAATTTATTTAAAAGTGTTTTGTATACTGGTAGGTTCGTCGACGATTAGAATGTTTTTATGGATTTTCAAACATCTTTCTCTATTGGACCGAAAGTGTCAATCGAAGCTTCTTTATATGAACAATATAAAGGTCACTTTGATTGGATGCTCGTGTCACTTTTGGCGTTTTACTCGTATTTTGCTATCATAGAGGTATAGTATTACCCAACTGATATGGCTTACCGATGTACAGATCGCGCAGCGAGAGTTTGGCTTTGACCTTCGGGTGGAGGGGATTACTGCGCATGGGTACTGTCACGCACACAGTCAGAGCAATCCAATCAGAGCACCGCATGCGCCTACACACCATGCGCAGTAATCCCCTCCACCCGAAGGTCAAAGCCAAACTCTCGCCGCGCGATCTGTACCTGCGCAGAAGATGAATTTTCAAAGCGCGAGAAATGCTATTGACCGCTATTGGTCGGCAGCCGCCACCATCTTAGCGAGCTTAGAGTGAGATGGAACTAACAGCTGCAGTGTATTATGAACCTTATAATAGTGAGCTTAGGTTGATTGTAAGTTTTAGGCATTCTTTCGTTAATCTTCGGACCATACTTTCTTTTCTGCGCGAACGAAGATTCACGACGCGCCTTATAAGTTGGGTACTAGTATACCTACCTATTTATCAATTATATCGTTAGACGTACTCAATTTTTACTACCATTAACTATACCTACACTAACAGATAATCTAAGTGTGTTTGTTACGGGTAATCTTTGAAACTTAAAATTCTTTAACTGATAATAAATCTTGTGAATTCTATGTTTTGTACCGGAAATTGCAGAGCTTTTCCAGGAAACATGAATTATACGGGTCAAGCCGTGGGACGCAGCAAAATTGTATTTAGCGGTAAAGGATCTAACGACACGAACGCAAGACGATCAGACCTCGAATAAAAAAAATCTATTTTAGTGAAACCCCTGTGATAATCTCTAAAGTCTGTACCTTATGCGTTAAGTGCCACCCACAGATTCCTTTACTCCCTGAATTTCCAAATTGTCAAGCCACATAAAAACAGCTGACTTTTATCCTAGAATGTTTTTCTTTTCAATAATGGAACTGGAAGACTTGGTTCGCTAGTTCCACAGATTACGTAAGAACAAAATCATGCGGAAATTTTCAAACTTTGCCACATCTACCTGACCGACTAAGTTTATTCAGATTTAAAAAGTGATTTAACCTTTCTTTGCTTCTCAATCGATACACCGAATATCTGTTATACTTTAGAGTGAAGATGTTTATACAGGTTCTAACCTCGACTGCAATCCACTGACTATAAAATCAGTGACTACTTTAGATGGTTGAAAATATTATACCCAGTTACTAGACAAAACCTTTCTAGTAGCAATGGGCCCGGCCGTTTGTTTAGAGTTAAAACAATCGCGAGAATTACCTTCGGTTCATAAATCAATAAATCCGTCGATGAGTCTATAAAGATCTCGTTTCTCGATTGAACCATCGGGATGACTCACCCACTGCTGCCTATACCACTACCTATATAACTGACTGTGGTGCAGGGCAGTACCAATACTTTCAACTCTAGGTATATTAAAATCATCAAGTATGAACAATCGCGTAAACCCATCTCGGGCTCACACATATCTATACTATAGCTTGTTTATTAAAGTTATTTTTTATTAAACTTTACTGCAGACCGTAAGCCGTGCATAAAGCATTCTACTTTTGCACCGGCCTGCGGAGAGTAATAAATAACTTACTTTTGAACACGCTAATAAAAATGTTCTATGAAGCATATATTTTCCTCCTAGGTAATTTTCCTAGGAGTTTGCTACGCAAATAAAAACAAGTGAGTTGTGAGAATAAAAATAAACTTGGAAATAATGAACCTGAAATGTTCAGTTGCAGGAAAGACCTTGTTTTCAGAATAGAAAGAAATGCAATTTAACGGCGTCCGTAGTGTAGAAAGGCAAGTTAGGCTTATATAAAAATAAATAGCTGTTGCGAGTTCAATATACGTGACGGCACTAATGTTCGGGTTATAAAAGAGTTTTTTCACATCTCACGCTCAAAAAGTGTGTCATATTAGCTCAGCTTAGCGGACCTAAACCAGATTGTTATTCCCTAGTGAGCGAAAGTATTTTTTTCTCGCTTTATCAATTGGCTGAAGTATCGAGTTTTTTATTTTATATTTTGACGTAATTACTTAGAAAAAAAATAAGGGTATCTTATTGCACAAACCATGCGAAGTCTAAACTTTTTTTTATAATGTTATATTGCTCCTAATTTTTGGCGATCATTGGATGTATGCGTAAGTGTGCGTTTGCCAACATTAAATGGAATTTAAAAAGTTTGTATTGCCGCTATAATAATCTGTAGATTTTTTACAGCAATGCAAATTGGATTGAAATAATTGCATTAGATATATTTTTTTTTAACTGAACGTGACTACTTGTTAAATATTCTTGGCGTTTTTTAATTGTATACCTTTACTTTTATTTTCATATTATTACTCTTACTTTTATTTAATCGTATTATTTAATTTCACGCTATCTCGATGTGAATAATTTTGTGTTTTACGCGGATCTCAAAATAACAGTTTAGCGGTATTTTAGACAACTTCATGATAAAATCATTTGATCATCCTCAGAATCCTCAAACTGCCAAATTCATAATTATGCAAGTATATAAGTATATGCAATAATATGCAAGTGATGAGTGCTGTGCTTGATTCTAATCACGAACTTGACCTTCATACCCAAGTTTCAAAGCAATAATGTATGAGCAGAGAAATTTCGCACTAGGAAGCCTACTCCCTCAAAATTGTTATTCCTAATCCTAACTAGGCAAGTTCTGAAAGTTCCGATTTCCCCGGAGAGCTCTATATATCTACCTCGCGAGTTATGAGTATGCGTTGGATTTAGCGATACAGCGTTTTATACATGACTGTTTACTCTCTTAAATAAAGTAGGTGGAAACACGGCGGGATTCTAGAATAATCCAGATAACTTAGGTATTTGTTTTACCGGGTTCTTACTATACAAACCGGCTCCGACAGCGCACGCGTTTATCTGTATTACTTTAATGCACCGTTCACTTTATTTTGAATTATAAACGAGAATCAGGAAAATTGCCCGTTTTCCGGTTGACCGTTGTTTACCGTTTAAATGTAGGTTAACTATCTTTAGTACAACCGGTTGATTATCCTCGTGTTGACGCACTTTAATTGAATTAAACATTACATAAGAACGATTTCACTCTTAGCGCACTAGCCTGCGCTATCAGACCATCTCTATTACTACTTGTTACACTACTTAATATTAAGAACTTTGCCGTAATCAACAATCCTGTCTTTGGCTACACTATTCACGGGATCTTGGAAATACTTGTAGTGATTAAGTACGAAAGTGCTTAGAGTGACTACGTTTTCTTGCAAGCAGTGACGTCAGCTTGCAAGATCATTTTGGTACCCTTCCGTAATTAACATTCAGCCATGGATTCTGCATTTTCAAACAATTTGGAAATACTTGTTACGATAAAGTACCAGAGTATTAAGCAACTACGTTAAGTCTGCTAACGGTTTTGCTGTATAAGTAATGTGTCTGAGCCATTTAATTGTGGTTTGATATTTTTAGGAACTAATCTGAAATTAAAACCGTTCTGTGACTGACTAAAGAAAATAATCAATAACCGTGCCCTAGAAAAGTGAATCTTAGGTTCTTACTATATAAGGTTGCAATTGGTATGAGTAGGCGTATAGATTACCATTTGGTGCACAAACTGCAGGACTCGTTACTCTAAACTCTATAGAAAAACTCTCAAATATTTTTTCAAACTCGATATGAATAATATTATGCTATTTAATTGTATTATTGCGGGTTATGGATTGTGTTAATGCTCAAAACCTGAAGACTTAAAAACATCACTGGGCCAGTGGATTATGACCCATTTTCTACAGAATGTAATATGATACGTGACCTGAATTATTTTCTGTGCGAATAGTGAACGAACAAGAACCCCGCAGACACTATAATTAGCCCGTAAGTATTTATTTCACAACCCTAACATGACTTCTAACAATCCGACCTAAGTTAAAGGCCTACTATACACTCGCAATGTGACTTCTACTCGTTTAAAAACTGATAGCCCCACTGTCCCCTGACGAAGTACCAAGTAGAAAATCTGTCGCCTATAAACCCTACCGGGGCGTTCCGGCAGGAGTTCTAAAGAGCCAGTTCCATTGTAGGCTAAGCATGTTTAACACATCCTTCAGGTTAACACCAGGTGATATAGTAAGATACTGGTCCAAAAACTATTTAAAAAAGATTATATCGCGAAGCAATCTACGCAAAACTTACTAAATAAAATCCGCGAAAAAAAAATATTTCGTATTTCACAGCCTATCGCTTAGAAATGTAGAACTATCTTTATAAGAACTAACAATGCGTGATCGGAACTGAGCCAGGACCACTTTCCATGGTCGCAAACCGCTTATACAGCCCGATCCGGTTCAAGAGTCTCCCGACGTCTCACGCTTACATCATTGGGCAGCCATTTCTAAGTGACCGTATTATACGGAGGTAAAAGCAAGCAGGGGTGTATTTAGGAGAGTGGGGGAAAGGGGGAAAAATAAGTCTTTCTATGTTTACAATGGTTTCTTTTTATGTATATTATTTACATTATAAAAGGAAGGGCTCTGCCAGCGTCGTGGTTTTCCCATTAGAATAAGCCGACAGTGAACAGGAACTTTTAGTCTAGTCAAGCATAATATGCTCCGCTGTTAACCGTGTTATTAAGATACCAACAAATGCATATTCTTTACTATTCAGTCAGTGGGAAAATATAGGTTTCTAAAGATTAACAGTGTAACGCCACCACTTTAATAATATAATCTAATAAAATATACCTAAACTATTAGACTATTAAAATAAATTACCCCAAAACAGAGACGTAGCGTAATAGTGGGCCACAAATTCAATTAATTTAATAATGTCATTTCATAAGTGGTATTGTATCCGACCATCGTTTACTTATTCAGGCATAATTGAAACCATCTATTACTTAATAACTTGATAATGACTTAATAAAGCAATTTAGATAGATAGATAAATAATGTACGAGTAAATAATAAGAGTACCTACATACGCCAAAATTCCCACAAATAATTTAAGTAAAGTAAAAGGCATCATTAACGACCGACCTTCCGGAAAGTAGAATCTTTTAAGAGCCACATTTAGTAATTGAATTAAAGTAACATCATTTTTAGCTGTCTCCGAAAAAACGGTAAGGATGCTTTACCATAAAGACTTATGGTAGGTACGTTTTCTATCCGTAACACGTCTATCCATACATTTTCTATAAAGCCGTGGCTAGTAATAGAACGTCTGCCTCAAGCAGGCTCCTTCACAACTCTAATTCGGACATGTAGGTACCAATTTGTTTCTTGCATTATCAATATTATAATTTGCTTTTTGGTGTAGGTTAACATGCTAAGGCCACATGCCCGAGAATTACTTCGGAAGTTGGTAAGGGCCCATCAATCCAGACTGGGCCCCTTGGATTATGTTCTAATCCTATTCACGATATTATGATGATGATGATTCTGTGAGTGCCCCTAGTTAGACCTAGCCTCGATCCGTCTCTGTGCTAAAGTAGGGGTAAGTGCATGTGCAGTGAAATTGTATTTTCGTTAAATCAGTAACGAGGGAGGCATGTCAAGGTATACAATAACTAAGCGTGTTTGTTTTAGTGTGGACGTTGGAGATGGGTATCAAGTAAGAAGAATTCTGTTTATTTTGTTACCCGGCAGGGAACTTCTTTTGGTGAAATAATATTAATTCTTCTTAATTATAATTTGGTGGTAGATTAAATTAAACTTCTTTTAGGAGTGCCTTGTTCAAGATGTGAATCATTTACTAAAGATAAAGTGGAATGGTTTATTAATTTTACTTTTAATCTTGTTATGTTATCATAATAATCTCTCGCCTATGTCTTACCTATAATTTTTTTATAATAAAATTAATAATTATAGTAATATTATATGATTATTTGCCAATTTAAAATTCTAGTTACTCTTCATAGTTTACCACAAAGCAGCTATGACAGGCTGATGCTATAAGGGTCCCGTTTTCCTTTTGTTGTACGTAACTCTAAAAATACGTTTGCGATTTTGTCATTGGTATAGGCACGATGCAAAGCATGGTAATTAACATGCGCTGCCATGTTCGTCGTTGTAATCTATGGAAGTCGTACTATTATTCAAAAGTGGTTGAAGTTCATTAAATTTTAATGTTAACATTAGAATTTTCTACTTTGTTTAGCATTAGTAGTAATGATTGCATGAATTGAATTTGATTGAATGATTGAATGAAAAACCTCAAAATTAACATTCCAATTTTAAATTTATTTTGGAAGAATATGAATTCTTTGGACACCATTTAATCCAATGTCTAAAGTTTGCTAAACTTACTAATAACGTAGAGCTTTTGTTATGGAAGTAAATTAATCGATATTAAGTTTCATTAACGATGTTGTAAATTGATAACTGTGCAATATCATTTGGTAAATAATTTATTGACTTTTGAATATTACTTTTTTACAATCATTAGTGAGACAAGCGATAACAGACGTAGGGCTGGGTATCGCGGTTTTTCCTACTTTATTTACTAAACACAAATCATATTTAGAAAATGTGCACTTGACAAATAGCTAGGTACCTACACTTTTGTCTTTCGGGTGAGCATTCAGCCGAGTGAATAAGTTTTTCTTGCGCTTTGAATTTGGAATGCCCCGTGATTTGATTATTGTTACTTCTAGACTTTTGAAAACCATATTAAAAGATACCTGCCAATTTATCTCCTACGGCGACACTGCCATAAAACCGCAGCTGTCATAATTTATCATTTAAATTCATAGCAAGATATCGGTTAAGTATGCAATAAATTACGCAAATGGGATTAGAGTATATATCAGTGCGGCCCTAAAAAGAGAGATTTGCTCGATGGCAGGCAATTCCGGGATATTATGTAACATTATTTTGGAAATGAATTCTTAATACTGAATAATATTTAAACTCGGTTATGCGGACTAAAGTTATTCTATGCACAAAGTGTCTATGCAATATACGTAGGGTACGTTCGTGGCACAAACGTTCATCGCAAATTTGTAAGTCGAACTAAAATTGCGCACTCTCTACCTAACTTAATTTTACCTAGTCCAAATCCGGACAAGATTATTTTGTATAAAAAAATGTAAAGCTACACCTAGGGATAAGATGTCGTGATGAATCCAGCATATCTAAGGACGGACAAATGCCGAAGAACAATTTTCTAATATTAGCACAGTGAATATCTCACGGAAGTCACGCGTTTATCGCAAGGTTGATTAATTTTGCTAACGAGCGCCGAATTATCAGCAGAGCAGCAGCTGCTGTTAATAGACATAGACCTACCTACATACTTGTATATAATATACATTATTACAATCTGCTACAGTGTCGTGGAGGAAATATGCGACATCCCGTTCTACTGGCAACACTATGACTTGTCTCACTTGTTTGTTGTTCGCTAGTAAGTTTTTTCTATGAGACGGGAAATGTTAACAAAATAATAGGATATAAATAAATAAGCTTCATATAATACTAAAAATACATATAATACTAAGAGATTACGCCTATTATAATGAAAACAAAGGATCAACCCTTCTAAAAACATAAGGATTTACTAAATCGTTTCATAAATCTTCGGCGTTCGAGGTAAGATATAAAAATTAAAAAAGCTGTTTTTCTTTTTTTTATGTTTTAGATATTACGAATTTTTTTATATTCACGATAAATCCTGCGTTTGCTGGACTATCGTGGAGTTTTCTATCGGAAAGTACATACACAGACGCAACTCTTATCTTAACCATCACATTCTTACAGCTTTCACAGCATGAGTAATAATTATCATCTTCTGACGGCAACCATGGTGTTGATAAGATGGCGGACTCAAATCCAGTATGGGAAAATGTTTGTGCGAACCACAACATGTATTTTCTGCGAATCTAGGCGTTTGCCAGGCCCATAGTTCTTGTAGTTCCAGCTGATGGCAAAAACGGTTGTCTTTTACAGATACAATATACGAGTATTGATAACTACATAAAACTGTTTTATGTTTCAGGTTAATAATACTTCTCGCGTTGTTGGTAGGAGTGCTGTATTCCCTTCACCTCCTAGTGAAGGATTACCAGGCTCTCACCGCGGCACGCTTCCTCAGCTACCTTTTCAAGAGAGATGTTAGCTCTCAAAGCAAACCAGTAAGTAAAATGTACTTATTGTTAGTTAGTTAAGTCAGTCAGTGTTGCGGAGTGTAAATCTGTGTGGTTTGCGACCCAAATACATTGGGGCAAAGAAGGACCATGGTTTTACAAACACCCGAAGACTCGGATCAAATACGTGTGGTTCCCACAAATCTTTGTCCTATTCGGGAATTGAACCCACAACCGCACGTTTCGCAGTCACTCAGTTACCAGTTCTTCAGTCACTACGCCATGATATTTTTTTTGTATGATGTACCTATATGGCATATTATTAGACCACTTTCTCAAATCTTACCCACTATAGTTCGGGAGGCTATGGATAAAAAATATAAACTGTTAAATTACTTTACCATACATACATTCGTATAAGTGTGTCCACATTATTCAAATAATAATTTCACAAATTTCGGGGTAGGCCGTGTGTCACAGCCCTAATACCAAGACCTTAATAACCTTTGCCCTTGTCTTTGCTTGGGTCACGAAAAAATCAGCCAACGAATTTTTACACAAAAGCTTTATTGTATTGACTTGAAAGAATTGCCATCACAGTCTTTTATAAGTATTAGCAAAAAAATAATAAGTAAAATTCACTACGAAGGCTTAAAAAATGAAAATATATATTTTTTGTTAACCTTTTTTAATATAAGATATTCTCACCTGATGATGTTAAAAGTATGAAGTATTTTATGTTAAAACAAATAAATCATACTTAACCCTTCGTATGGGCTGTCGGATGAACACCAATAAGCTGGTTACTTCACGCTGATACTCTATAGGTATAAAGTAACGTATCATCGTGAAATAACACCTAGGAACCAACTCTAAAGCCAAAAGGACGTATGGCTTTAAGTTTAACTAAATAGTGATCCTGTAACATTATAATAGAGAAAATATACCGTGCGAAACATTTTCGTTAGTAATTTTTTGTGAGTTTTGGAACGTATCTTCCGTTATAATTTAACAAAAGACGCTTTGAATATCCCTGCGCTATACAATGTCGTTGTTAAAATTAATTGTTTCGGCAAAATGGACTATTTCTCTCTGAGGTTGTGTTAAATTAACACAATGTTTCATTGTTCTGAAAAGGTACATACCTGCTGAATTTAAATTGGTTGTATAAGATCGGCCAATGAAGTCCTTCCACTTGGAAATAATTTAAATAATTATAATATTTACCCCTTATACATAAAAAGTTATGTAGTTAAAAATGCGCTCTGAAAAATTGTACCGTGCAATACTTATGTGACGTTTAATGAATGTTTAAGAATAAGGATAACGGGGTTAGCAAAAACGATATAAGAATTTGAGAAAAAAAAAATAGTACTTACTTAAATACGTATAACCTTACTAATAAGAATGGGCAACACTATCGAGCTTTTGATATCAAAAGTTAACTTGAAATGTTAGAAAATACTCCAACCAAGTTTCAGACAATATCTATATTTTTTCGTTTCCGTTCATGTAATTGGTTTGTTTCAAATTATTGTCTGCTTTCCTACCTGTAAATAATTATTTAAAAAGACATTGTTTGTTTTCAATTAAAGTTAATTATTTTGTCTCAAATACAGGTTAAGGTAATTTCTAACTTATGGTTACATAATTAAAGTTACTTATGGTAACTTATGGTAACAGTAATAATTATAAACTCTTACGATCAATCATACCTTTATCACAGATTCGATGAGACTTCCGTATCTCATAAATAAAATAATGGTAAGCGTAAAACCCAGAAACCTGTTTTAAAGCAGTATTAGTAATTGTAGCTCATGCTGCACTTTTACCATAAAACTCTGGTCGTAAAATACGGTATCAGCTTGCCTAAACCAAATGACAGCACGGGACTGATTGAGTCGTTCATCCTTTGTTATAGTGATGTCTCCAAACAAGGACGATAGAGTCGCTTTTATGTATTCCAACTTCCAAGTTCCAACAAACGTATATATATATCGCGAAATAAGATCTACAGTGTAAACTCGTCCTTATATCCTTTCTTCAGTGTGGCTAATGGACTACAAAACTAGAAAATTTGGTAAAATTTTAAAATTTCAGCATAGCAGCCCAATATTAAAAATAAATTTATGAAATAACCTGTTTTGACAGTTATAAGGTTTTACTATAAAGCCTTACGTCCATTTTCATCAGCCCCAAGAGATTTCATTCATGAAAGATTGTGAAGCATCCAATTTAAGTTTCACTTAATTTATATCTCAGCGAGAACGTACGTAAATACCAACGAATGATTATTATATTTGACGGCACGTTTGGCGTAGTGACTGAGCAATCGGACTGCTATACTTGGTGTCGCGGGTTCGATTCCCGCCCGGAATAAATATTTTTTCGATCCACAAATATTTGTTTCTGTCATGTGAAATTATATATTATCTGTAAGAGGTACCCACGATACAGGAGCAATCCTAGATTACCAACACCTTAACAACTTCCGAACAAAACCGAGCATTGAAAGAAGCCATAGTCGAGATACGCGTAAAGGCGTCTGCGAGAAAAACTAAGTTTAAAAACCTCTTGTCCTTTACGGTCTCGTGACAGCCGCGGTATGCTTTCAGAGCTAACAGCATTGTGTATCGTTTTAGAAGCCGAGCGTTGGATGGAAAAGGATTCTGTTCTACGACCCGATACAATGCGCCCGGCTTGTGTATTGTGACCTCGGCGCGCGCCCGGCGGACAATGATGTGAGGCGCGGGTTCACATTCATGCTGACGTAAGTATACTCGTATCGTAATTTTAATAGTCGGTATTAGTACCTATTCTACAACGACAATGGGCTGTCGCCATTATTATTTTGATAAAGGAACGGTTTTTTATTTTAGTTTTGGCTTGGCGTTGTTTTAGCATAGCATTGTCTTGTATTGTTATATATTTTATAAAGTCGAGATAGTCCTAGTGAGTCAGGTGGTTACAAAATGACGTATTTTTTGTTTGTAAGTATCATTTACACGATACAATTTTAAGGTAGATAAATATTTCATATAATAAGGAGAAATACCAGTTATAACTTAAATGTCATAATCTTCAACTTTTGGTAAACTGCTAAAACTCCATTGTTAATTAAATTTTACGTTTCTTTGTACGTCACAACGCCATCAAAAGATAAGGTGTTATGAATTAAAAACTCCTTAATTAGCCACGTAAAGTTTAATTCACTACTACATTATAATATAAAGGATTTATGTGAGGGCATACATACCCTTTTCAGGGCACAGGTGGAGTGTGAAAGTGTTACTTGAGCAGCATTATACTCTGAATATTTAGTTTTCATGACATTTTAAAGTAGGTAATCGGATTTGGCACTCTTTTTTGCATTAGACTTAGAAGCTACTTCACCAATGTGAAGGTATACTGTTACTCAAGCAAAAACATCGTGCAATTCTTTGAAACACAGAAAAGTTTAATGTGTGTCGCATATTATCGCACTGTGCCGAAATCCCGTTTCAAAATACATCGCGTGAATTTCGCCATGCCTATTTGTAGTTAACACGATGCTGCAACGGATTTATCGATGTGACAATATCTTTACCCAGTACACATACAAACTAGTCCCCGGAGTTTTGGCGGGAACTCGAAAATTGGACGTTGTTGATTTCTATTTTTTGTTTTCTAACTTGTGTTTCTTCGGGTTTTAATGTGTAGGTATAGTTTTGGCAAAGAATACCTATAAATATTACCCTAAGTATTGGTGGCGTATTAATCATTGAGTTAATGTTAACGTGCACGAGTGTGGGCATATGATATTCATGAAGAAACCTGAATTCTTTCCAAAACTTTCAGTGAGGTTCAATAAAGCGTCCACCACTTTATTGAATAGTGATCTTGACTGCGAGTTGACTTGAAGACTATTGATGGAGTTGGCCCCTATTATTGTGAAAATATAACATATTTGATTATAATATATTTTTATACTTGATACTGGCTAAATGCACAAAACGTGCAAAGGCAAAACCAAAAAGAAAAAAATTATCCACCCACTGCCCTACAAAATAAAATTGGATGAAAACCACTAGCTCAAATTTTTTAGAAAGACAAAATATAATAACTTTAAACTTTTCACTTGAATTTACACAAGGAGGTTTTGTTTTTATTATTATGAATACTTAAATTAACCGTGCGTATTTTGTATGCGTAGCATCGTAAGATTTCTGATCCATGAGCGCTTTATCTGTCGTCCTAGTATGTGCATCCTATACTAGAATAGACATAAACTAGAATAGAAATAGTACTTCGCACCTATACTCGTATACCTTGAATAGTGAAAGTTAACTTTTTACCTAGAGCGTTTAGTAATTTTTTACTTACCTACTGATTTTAACAGTGAGTTTCAAAACGTGGTCTCATTTTAATACAGCGCAAAGTTTTAATAAGTCTACGAATATTTTCAACTTTTTGTTTGAAATAAAAACTGAGTTAGGTACAAGTTATTTTCAGCAGTTCTGCAAATAAACTATGAAACTTTGTTCTTACATGTTCTTTTCATGTCTTTTATGATTTTGTAAAACTCGAGAAAAATTTTGTTACGTGTTGTAGAATATGAAAAAATCGATTTATTAATTGGTAGATACTTTGCCAACTTTGTTTGTTTTTGGCATTATTGTGTACAGAATTGAAAAACAAATTAAGAAAAAAAAACACAAATGAATGATCATAGTCTTCCGTGACGATTGCACTCTTTTTATTCCTGCTTGCACACTGTTAGCTTGTATCATATGCTTGAAGTTTTTTAGTGCTCACAGCGTTATACTAAAGCCAATATTTACTACCCCATGCAAAGGTTACTTGAAAAAGAAACCTTTGAAAAGAGAAGTGGTTTTACGAACATTAGAAGCAATTAGACGCACACCATCTCTGCCACTCTGTTTCGAAGTAACACTATTGCCTTTTGCTGTAGAATTAGGGCCCGGTAACAGACCAACAGATGTTACATAAATGGCTTTCTCCTATTGCACAGGTTTCTATCTAAGGTCAGTGAGAGTGCATTCACGTTCGTGGTATTCGTTACGTCATTTCACTTTCCGTAATCCTGTGCGTTTATGGCTAATTTTAGATGTAAATACGGTTGCTAATTGAACGCTAAAGATGTCTTGTTTACGTCGGCTAAGTTGGCTTGCATACGCATCCTGGTGTTAATGTTGCATTAATTATTGAGTAGGTAATAATAGTTATGATATTAGCTGGTAAAATACTTTGTATGTGAAGTGTTACATGTTTTATAGAGGCTCTGAAACCCATTAATTAACGACGATTTTACAATATGTTTTGGGGCACTGTTTGTATGTTTGTTTGTTTGTGTGTTCAGGTCAAATTTTACAAGAGAACTAGAACCACTTTCTCTTATCTTACTCATATAAGGTGACAGTGCATTTATAGAGTTTTTATGAAATCACAAACAGACTTTTTTATTATGTTAAACATTGGTTATAACCTCATCTAGTGTTCAAAGGTGTTTATTTTAAGGTTTTTAATTTAATTTAATTCGTCTTTTTATTACAGGCTACAGCCGCAAGAAAAAGACGAGCCCGCCTGGACAGTATTCAAGCAAGCTTATCAAAATGGACAGTCATTTTACATTCATAAAACTAATCATTGCCGTATGAAATATCCTATGTGCCCCTTTGAGCCTTCAGTGTTGTTCAATCTTATACAATACTTGATTCAAAATAACTACTAACAATTACAACAGTTAGGATATAATTTCAGAAATATGTTTGCAATTCAAGTAGGTATACACTAATGTTGGACACGTGCAAAACTTACAGTTGGTTTAAGGACTCATTCTCAAAATGAATAGGTAATTTTGTAAAGCATCAATAAGGTATTGTGTATAATAATTATCTTGTGTTCATACAGCGATCTTTTTTAACACGAGCTGCTGCTAACATTCGACTCAGGGTCCACTCCCGACGGCGGCCCAGTGCGGACTAAATTTCTTTACAAATGTTTTGTGCAATAAATCCAGACAGTGACCAAATAAATAGCCCTTATTGGCACTTGTTATGATTCCCGCATAATAGCAAAACAAAGAAAAATGATGACGGGACTTTTAATTTTTTTCTAAGGGTATAATTTTTTGATATTTTCAAATTAATTTTTGATTGAAATTGAGGTGATTTCGGTATTTTTAAAAAATACCGAAGGCTAGCCAAAGCCTTCGATATTTTTAAAAGAAACAAAAGTAGGTAAGTTAAAAGCACCCTAAACACGACCCCTTTTTGGAAATTTTGTGTGAAGAAGCGATGGGAAATAGTCCTTACAATATTAAAAAACATTTTTTTTTTAATTTTTGCAACCATTTGTAAATAAAAAAGTCATCCATGTGGATCATTTTTTAGTTTTGCTTAATTTGGATACATTTTAACTAGCTAAAAACGGGTGTAATTAGCGCACAAACAAATATCAAAATATATAATTTTGACATACCTCGACGTTTTTAGCTAGTTAATAATGTTTTCTGTTCGCGAAAGTTTATGCACTTCTATTGGATACGTTTGGTCGCAATATCAACCGAAAAACAGCAAATTTTTGTCAGATTTGAGAACGCGCTCTTACTGCTTTGTGTGTTGGAGTTTCTGTAACTAGGTAGGTACTTATCGTATTCTGAATATTTTTACATTGATAAAGAGTTAGGTACATAATTTAGGCTAGGTACATAATTCCCAAAAGACATACATTTAAAAATTGAATCTGGTTCATATTCAGAGTTATATGGGAACACGGTAATTACATTGTGTATTTCCCCTAACAGGAATTACAGGTAATTAACGGAATGTGACGAACGTAATACGTAATAATTATTATTTATGTTGTACCTATTGAAAGATCATAATAATATTGTTTTTAATTTCAACTTTTATATAAATACAGCCTTAATTATTTACTGTAAAGTGCAAGGCCTTAAGTCCGGTCATACATAACGTGATGTTGTTTTTTTATAAGTAGATAGCCAAAGCGTAAATGTTTAATCGTAGATATTATTAACATAGGAGTATAATGTGTTAACTAATCATTATAATAATTATTACAAGCTCCACTTGTGTTTTTCTATAAAAACCTTTACAAACTAAGCAAAATAATTAAAATTTAATCAGTTAAAAATATACGAAAAGTGGAATTCGCAATTAGAAATTTTAAAGCCATCTGGTTTAGCGGAATTGGAATTTTGATAGGAAACACTTCGTTGTCGCACTGCGAATTTCCCAGAGTAAAAGTCTTTCTGAACACATATTTTTTTATAGATATACCTTCAGCGTGCGCGGTTTAGCGAAATCGCATCGGACTTATGTATGGTATTGCCACTTAAATCTAGTCTAGATTAAACGAGTAAATGCAAATGAAAATGTTTTATTTTGAATTAAAAATGAGAAGTAGGAAAAACAGATGGACGGGTTGTGTGAAGGAAGACATTTGTGCAAAAAAGAAATGAAGATATGACGGCTGACAGGAGTGAGTGGAGGAATAAACATGTTGTGCCGACCCCACCTAGGACCGTATTCATAAATGAACCTCAATAGCGCTACCAAGTGCGCTATCAGCTGACCCACACTCAAAATGTAATCTACATCTTGAAATCGTTGCTATTTAATAAATGGATATTGAGATACTCTTACCCCCGGTTTCTAGAACGTTTGTTGGCGTTGACAGTAGATTAAAACTATCGTTGCCTCTATCTGACTATAAACAAATGACAAGGATGGCAATAGAATGAATCTGTTGTCAACGTTGACTGACGTTTCAGAAACTGGGGGTAAGTCTTGTATGTGTCAATTGTGTCATAATCGGATAGCACTTAACAGCTGAGTGTCATTTATTAATTTGCCAGATATCATGTAAGTTTCTGTTCCTAATCTACAACTTAAGATGTATATATTAATTAGAACGAAAGAGCAAGTGCACACTGATGATAGCTCTCAGAGCTAAGTTTGATTTATTAATACGGGCCCTAGTGTGGGATAAGGGAAAGCGATTGATGATGATAAAAACAAGAAGTAGGAACGTAAATGGTACATTGATTAAACCGACTTCCAAACATAATAAGGTTCTCAATTCGATGTTTTTTATGTTTGTTACTTGCCTCAGAACTGGGTCATTTATAAACCGATTTACAATTTATTTTATTTTTGAACGGAAACAATCCGGATGAAGCAATAAGTCTATAGAAATTTCATCGGAATCGGTTAAATATAGTTTGGTTATTATACCGTAAAAATATGTAGTATAAATATGGATCAGACGGAATTGTTTCAGTGTCGTTTTTTGTTAAAATAATTATTAGGTAGGCAAGCTATTTGCGATCACGATGTCAGTAAACAAGCAATTTCGTTGACATTGAAACTTTATGAAGGTTTAACCGCTGTGTGTTAAAGTTTATAACGTCATACAGGGTGCTATAAAAACTGTCCTATCCGTAAACGTTGTTATCGATATCGATAAAATGAACAACCTTTTTCGGGAATGTTTACATACCGGTTTTGTGTTCATTTGCCATTTTTGCATCGTCAACATTTTTATTTGTATCAAGCATTTAGTAATTTTGAGAAAGTGGGTTGATAAGTGGCAGATGCTATTTTGACTTGCAGTACCTACTAAACCAAGTACGTATTTCAGAAAATCTTAATCCCATCAAAAACATTACATGTACAAAAATGCACAAGTCTCGCAACGCAGTTTCTCTGCCGTAAAAAGTTGTGAGATCGAATGTAAACCAAGTCGGTTAATTTCAATACCTACCTATACCTATCTATGGGAGCAGTTATATCTTTAATTCTTTAGTAAATGGAGTGACTTGGCAATTGCACACGGCAACATAAATCTATGTTAAGCGCTTTGTGCTTGTATTTGTTTGAAAGTACACCTATACGGAAGACTATATTTAGATTGCCTAGTAGATTATGCTGCCGTGTACAATCGCCAAGACACTCTATTTACTAAAGAAATAAAGATATAACTGCTCCCATAGATAGGTATAGGTAGGTATTGAAATTAACCGACTTGGTTTACATTCGATCTCACAACTTTTTACGGCAGAGAAACTGCGTTGCGAGACTTGTGCATTTTTGTACATGTAATGTTTTTGATGGGATCTCATTTCTTTTTGTAGGCATCAACGCGCGCCCCGCGCCTGTGCGGCCGGGCCCCTTGCGAACATAGGTCATGCTCATAGATTATCATGAACGAGTGTCTTTGCGTCTCCACAGATGCGTATTAGGTATAAGGTACCTAGGTACCTACTTTAATGTACCTAGGTAACGAATTTATTAGTCCTATAAAAGTGTAGGTAGGTATAGTATAGGGATTTGTATCTCTCTATCTGCGGTAGGCGTAGGTACCTATCGTGGAAGTTTTTAAAGCGCTCAACTGTCGAATTTTTCGAAGCCATTTCTCATACTTAACCCCTCCCCTGTTACCCATTTCATTCAATTTCAATGAAGTCTAATTATTAACTGTAAATGTAACTTTGTAATCACATACAATTTAATGGGATTTATATGGGAATACAAAGTTGTTTATGCAGATTATATATCTAGAAAACGGGATGAAAATTATGGAATGTCAGAATTTTTCCATGGTTTATAGGCTAAACAATAGCTATATTCAAAATTTGAAACTTGTGGGACGGCTAGAAGTACCTTAGAATTTTGATGATCGGTGAGTCAGTCAGTCAGTCAGTGGGCAGCAAAATTAAGGAACTTTGACTTGCAATAATTCTTAAACTACTGGTTCAAATTTGATGTAATTTGGATTATTATCTGTAAACGTGATGCTCTCTTGGGGACTAAAATTTTAGGCTTCTAATTTTATCCATAACGAAGTTACGAGGGGTCGAAAATGGCCCGAATCGCTTCTAGAAAAGGATAGTACGGCTGTGCCTTTTGTTTTGCTCGACTTGGCGGGGGCACTGCCGTGCCCCCAGATATTTGAACAAAAACTTATTTTACGTTGAACTTGCGACCAATAAATTTAAAATCTAATACATACTCAAAATTTTATCTGGTACTTCAAAATAATTAATAGTTTACAATATAATAAAAAAATCTTGTAATAAGACCCTGTACCAAAAATGGACATAAAGCGACGCATTTTTATGGAACAATATTGGGAACATGGAGCTCATAGCCGTTGTAAAGACTGTTTGTTACAGAAATGGTTCACTCGGCAGTCGCTAAACACGAC
This sequence comes from Hylaea fasciaria, assembly GCA_905147375.1. Classification (NCBI taxonomy): domain Eukaryota; kingdom Metazoa; phylum Arthropoda; class Insecta; order Lepidoptera; family Geometridae; genus Hylaea; species Hylaea fasciaria. The sequence continues at coordinate 9,837,576 of LR990201.1, forward strand.
GTGATACTTTTTACAGACTACGGTGAAATGTAGGTTTTTGCACAATTGAAAGTAGACTTTGGTACAACCCGGCATGTGGCTTGCTTATGATGCGGCAATGGGCTCTTTCTACGGCGATGTACCTAATCTTGGAAACGAGCGCTGTTGTAAGCTAAGATGTCAATGTCACAAGATTTTACAAAGGCGAAGTGATTTTTATAATATTGGATAGAATTGACTGTGAAACTGCCTTTACTGGCTAAATTGTGATAACCCCGCAGAAGCCATAATCAAACGTTGAAGTTGAAGCTGTCTTTACGGATTTCACCTTACTTATCGTCTTATCTCCAGGCAGCGTCATTTATCGAGTTAGTTTGGAACATTGTTTTTTAATAGATTAATAGCCTTTTCGTAGATGAAGTTGTTGTCATTTGGTGTAACAACTATAACGTACGTACCGTGAGTGACTGTAACCCTTTCTGAACAGTAACAATTACATTGACTCTTCTATTTGTACAGCCATTGACGCATACACACAGGCTGTTTTTCTCAAAAATCTACCCACGGAGTATTTCTGTACCCTTTGAAGTAAACAAGGGTGGTGACGGAAAGCCGATCTTGCAGGGACGGGTCAGTGAAGGAATGGACCCATAAGGTTGGCGTGGGAGAAAACTCGAGCTAAAATCCTCTCACAATACTTAAGTACCTACCCACATTTATTTACGTAAAACCCTTCGCAATTAAGGAAAACATTAGTGTTTGTGTTTTAGCAATGAAATTCGTGTACAAACCTGACTTTTGCGTAGGAAGAATTTTGGTAAGAAGAACCATTATTAGGTATAAAACAATTACTTATAGGCAGAGCAAGGCGCGTTTGTCTTTTTTGTCATCGAAGGTATAAAACATTTTGCCCTATCGCTGGCCGTACCCTCACTTGATGTATTTTACACGCCTAAAGAGATGAATTTTGCGTTAGAAACATAGAATATTCAATACAAAGTCACACCGATAGCCTCAACTAAGTTACCGCTTAAATTTTCGATACCAAAGTAGCGGTAGCAATTTTAGTTTCCGAAGTTGGTTGCGTCGAAATACCTTGGTGGCTATGAAAGTTTTTTTCAATCAAACCAGATGACCTACTTTATATTCCAATGGTTATAGAGTGCGGGAAGTTTCCCGTGCGTGGAATAGACTCCGGAGATAAGCATACCTACGATGCCAAGTTTGAATTTGAATTGTCCTGGTGTTTACAATACGTAGCCGAAAAATCAGCCAATAGTTTTCTCATAAGCAAGTCGCGGGTTCAATCCACTAAACCTAGCGGAATAATCGGAAACTCTGTCTCCAATTCCATTTAAAGCTCTTAGACAATGTTAGGCGTTTCTACGAGTACCTACTCAAAAAATAAGTAGGTTCCTATGTTTTCTACTGAATACGTTTTTACTTCGACTAAAATTAGAAATTCTTAATATCGTCCAGGGGAACCAACTTTTAAAACTGGCCAAGTGTGAGTCGGACTAGCGCACGGAGGGTTCCGTACCATCCATACTAATTTTATAAATTCGAAAGTAACTGTTTGTTTGTTACCTTTTCACGATTAAACGGCTGAATCGATTTAGATGAAGTTTGGTATAGAGACAGACGGACGGATTGACATTGGACAACGGAGCCTTAGTAATAGGGTCCCGTTTTACCCTTTGGGTACGGAGCCCTAAAATCAGGTATTACCAATGAATAAAACATAATCCTACTAATATTATAAACGCGAAAGTTTGTCTGTATGGATGGATGTTTGTTACTCTTTCACGTAAAAACTACTGAATGGATTTTGAAAAAACTTAACAATAATTAGCTTATATATCAGAATAACACATAGGCCACAATTTATAAAGATATTGTGTGTTATGTCCAAAATATGACGATAAGTGTCAAGTAAGAAGGAAAAAATCTACCATCTGCGAGCTATTCAGGCGTGCGCTGCCAAAACCGCTAGAGTTACACATAATATGTAATGTATATGATGGAAATGTTTATCTTAATTAGTTCTACAAAAAAGCCCGCCACGGCTGGTGTCTATATCTTATGTGTAAGCCATTATAGCCAAAATAGCTACTCGAAATACTAATCCTGTGCAGACGAAGTCGCGGGCAGCAACTAGTATAATAAATAATGTATTTAAACAAACCTTAAATACAAAATTCACTTGCTGCAAGCAAGTGAAAGTCAAAGTCAAAGCATAATTTATTGTAAATAGGCAATTAAATCGCACTTTACAAGTCAAACAGCTGATTCTCGTTCACAAAGAGGATCTTAAAAACATAAATTATGACACATTAAATTAAACAGTAATTGATTATGGTTTGAGTTTGAAAAAAGGATGTCTCCCTTTCAAGCACTATACCAAGATTGTGGACAGGAAAAGGAAACTCCGTTGACTCTACCAGTGCTTCGGAATACGCCCGTTAGAGAAGACAGCACCAAGTGAATTTAGGCTACAAGTATTAAGCAGGTATTAGGTAGAGTTTGGATTTAGTCGCTATCTACCTCGCAAATTACTCGCGACTTTGTTCGTTGGTATTGTTTTCCCTTTCAATTTTTACCATAAAAACATACTATTTAATAATATTATTAAGTAATTAATTCAAAACACCTGCTTCTTGGGGCTTTCCGAGAATTTACTAATTGGGTCAGATGAAAGCTAAAATAAGTGTTCCGTAATTTTTACAGTAGTCTTTCTTCACAGTACAGGAAATTAATTTATAACATTTTAAAAAAGCTGTAAGTATAGCGGAAATGTTATTAGGTGGGAAACAAGGACAATGGGTGAATAGGCAGCCATCCAGAAATACCTCCCTTACGAAGTTGTATTACCGTCACAATATTCTTATATTTATTTTATGTTAGATCTAGCTACTCCTTGTATTAAATTCCTAATTATTAAGATTATTATGTGTACGTGAACTTAAATGTCTGTAAAAGTTACCCACGACACAGGACAATTCCAGGTTTAAAAAATAAGAAACAAGGAGAAAAAAATCACATTATAAAAAAACAATATATTTTTATATTATGTGGCAATGAGAATACCTGCGAGTTTCCTAATACAATTGTACAACACATGTGGATGCATTGTGGTTTTTAAATTCCAAAATAAATTATTATTAGGTATATTGCTAATGATAACCAAATTAGAAACCCCACTGAGTATTAATTTTCATGAATTTAAATGCGACCATTCTCGAGATCTACCACATACAAAACAAAACTACGCTCCAAATAAAAAAAAAACGTTAATCAGTTTAGAACTCCGGGCGATGAGACGAGAAAAACAAAAAAAGTCATGACAACATTTGAACTTGTTAATTGAGACAGGAATGTATTTATTTAACTCTTCTTACCCACCATCAAACTACCATGTACCAACATGCCCTAAAACCATACGCCAAATTGAGTACCCACTTCGTTATCCCATATTTTCCCGTCCCGTATCGTATATACCGTCTCGCCCCTAACCAATCTCATTATCCACCCTCACCGCTTCATTTCCTTTACATCCCGGATCTGATGCACGACTGATTTATTAAGTTAATTCTGAGGTTGAGCTAAAAATCGTGAAGAAATGACACACATTTCATAAAAAAGTCACGTTCCTTGAAGGACTCAACCGCAACAGTCCTCTTGGGATGAGTGGCACCACGGTACCAGATACTGATTATATCTGTATTTGATTATCTGGGCCGCAAAAGATCGCAGGCAGTAGTAATACAAACGCCCACTATCACTTTAGAGCCACACGTATCGTGACATCCTATTGAATATCCCGTTGTTTGAACTCATTTGACGTTCGCCGTAAGTGTAGCCACTTAATCGGGATATGGCATTGGTATTGCCGTTGAATATCCCGATTTTTTACGTTCGCTTATTTTTGACTTTGGTTTATTTTGAATTTGGCTGTTGACGATGACGATAGTGTGGGCAGTCAAATTTATGGCTTATTTATAAATCATTGGGACAATTTCCGCGTTGTTTAAAGCAATGTAGACCGTTGACGATAACGATACGTGTGGCCCCAGCATCACCAATATCAATTTCGTGATGGATTGTGACGTCAGTATTTTGATGTAATTTTGTCAGGCGACCCGAGAGCATCAAATCTCACGTGGTGATGTTATAGTATCTTGTCTTATCAAGATAAGATAGAGTAGGCTCTGAAGCAAGGAAGCCCTCAGATGTTACGACAAACGGGTCACTCATCGAAGTGTGCCGCTAGAGGCGTGGCCTAATCGCTTACGGTCCTTCAGTCAAACTTTGCTAACGAGCGGTTCAGTAAGTCAGTACGACATAATAACCCAAGTATAATTGCCATTGTATAATTTCCATTGCCTAAGGGCCGATTGTGTTTCATTCTTAAATCCAAGATAACTGACTATGTACGTACTTACAAAAAATAACTAACCCCCGGTTTCTAGAACGTTTGTTGGCGTTGATTAAAACTATCGTTGTCTCTATCTGACACTAAACAAATGACAAAGATGGCAATAGAATTAATCTGTTGTCAACGCTGACTGACGTTTCAGAAACTAGACATAATTTCTAAAATGATATTGACCATTCGTTACAAAAGAAATAAAGTCATTGTTTTGGCCAAATTTCTCATGTGTTTTCTTTCGCCATTTTTGAGCTATGAAAACGAAATCGAAAATGAGATACGTCATAGATCAGATTTCTATTTCGAACCGAGACTTTCGAATTGGGTAACGTACGCTCGCCAACATCACTTTTCAATGTTCACACAATTCGGCCAGTCCATCCGACGATGAAATTTCGATATGATGAATACTACATACAAAAATTGCGTACCATTTCGTTTGCAAAATAATAAAGGAAAAAAACTAGTACGGTACCATAAATCTTGAAGCAGTACCACCCTTGTTATTAGCTGTCAAGTTGTCGCTCACGGGCAGGATTCCGACTCAGGTATCTCGACGTAAATATTGTTCGCGTTTTTCGGGTATTCAATGTTCTTAGGAATAATAAGAAACCGTATTTGCTTGTCCTTGTCACGAAGAAAGGGATTTTGGTGTGTTTGGGGCTAGGCTTGTGCCGCTGTTGAGGTGTATAGAATTTGGGGGAAAAGGTCTTTTTATGAGATGGATCAAGTACATAATAATATGATCGCCGAAAGGTATTGTGATAGTGGAAAGAACTATGCGGAGGTAGGAGGTCTGTCTATTGCGAACTTATGTACCTACTAAACAACAGTCGCAATGTTCGCCAGATGCCCGTGGGCAAACCTACGCACGCAGTAGGCATTATTTCAATTGAAATATACCACTTTATTTTATGTCAAAATTATCAAACCTCTCTCTGTCACGGCGGTTAAATCATAATAAGTAATAAACGTTTTTAAACATGAGTTGAACAGGAGTGTCTAAATATTTTCTCCATGAATTGACGTAAAACGCTTTTGCGAACTCAATTACCGTCTTACTACTAAAGTTTAGACCAGAGTTAAACAGATGTTTCTAAAATCTCGTGCCATAAAACCGACGTCTATCACTCGCGTTTTTTTACTCAATCTTGGCATTCCTAATTATTTTACTTGTGCATTTGTTACTGAATTAGAAAATGGCGACGATTAGATGTCGATTTAATTTTACATTAGTTGCCTATCTGTTTATCGCGACTTTTTTAACTCGGTTGTATTTAAAAACATAGCTTAGTTATGCCAACGCTGTCCTAACGTGTGTTTACCACTAAAATAGAGTAGGTATATTATACATACATTTGAAAATATTACATAGATAGAGATACACAATCCGGTGATACATTATACATTAGTATACCTCATCCTTTATTCAGTTCCAGATCAACAGCTGGTTCAACTCGGTCGTTGGTTATAGAATTTCCGATCGCATTTCAATGCATCTATTGCATAGCTCGGAATTTTTCAGAATAGGTAAAATTAATAACTATGTTTTTTCATATTTGCTTAGATAGAAGCTAACGTAAAAATACAGTTCACTTGTAATGGATCAAAGATCTAAATGGACGCATTTTTTATTTTAATTTCCTGCGGTAGGTAACCCGCTTTGCTCTTATGCGTACCTATAGCCAATATACCCCACATATATTGTCCCCGTGACCCCGTTAAACACACCGATTTACATGCAAACTCCTGTAATACAGTATTCTTTACGGTACACTAAAACACTATCTCTATATTTTACGTGAGCCCTTTGTTATCTTTGAGTCCAGAGAGCTGTACGTTTTATATCCCCAATAAAATAAATATGACTCATAGTAGAATGGATAACTCGAGTTATTTCCTTTCTGTACAAATATCGGGTTTATTTATTGTCGAAGAGAAAACACTTGTGGGTTACATCTGATGGCAACTTTGTGATTCTTGGTAAATAACATCAAAGTAGTTCGGATGAAGCAGGTAGCAAGACTGCTTCTTTACGGTGACTGTTAGTATAATTACATTAACTTTTACGTTGACGTTGACGCTGACGATGAAGTTGAAGTTGATGTTGGGATCTTTGGCTTGGGTCTGGGCTTGGATTTGAGCTTGGTGGGCTTGGGCTTGTGCTCGTGGGGTTTGGGCGTGGGCGTGGGCGTTGGCGTGGGCGAGAGTGTGGGCGACGGCGTGGGCGTTGGCGTGGGAGTGTGGGCGACGGCGTGGGCGTGGGCGTGGGAGTGGGGGTGGGCGTGGGAGTGGGCGTGGGCGTGGGCGTGGGCGTGGGCGTGGGCGTGGGCGTGGGCGTGGGCGTGGGCGTGGGCGTGGGCGTGGGCGTGGGCGTGGGCGTGGGCGTGGGCGTGGGCGTGGGCGTGGGCGTGGGCGTGGGCGTGGGCGTGGGCGTGGGCGTGGGCGTGGGCGTGGGCGTGGGCGTGGGCGTGGGCGTGGGCGTGGGCGTGGGCGTGGGCGTGGGCGTGAGCGTGGGCGTGGGCGTGGGCGTTTTCAGAAAAGTGGCGCACACTGCCCTTCCTACCACATCGATACTTGTCGTAGGTACTTACCTATTTTTTTACATTATTTTTGGGAGTACAAGTTTCGTCTATATACCGCTAGTAAAACTACAATAGCGATCAGAATTTCCCTATTTTCGTGATTTTAGAGTATTGAAACACAACGTAATTTTGTATATTTATGGAATTTTATCATGTATTATTATCGGATCAAAACAATAAGCATTTTATTGTTTTCAAATTAAATACCGACAATTAAATAGATCGATCCTGAGTAACGTGCCCTTCAATTAAGTTTATTTATGATAATTATATACTATATTATAATTTTAGCTCAGAAAAGATAGATAGAACTACCACAAGCTCCACGGGGTGTTCCACAGGCAAGTAAGTCAAGGCGAGCGCAGAATTAGAGCTATATCATATAAAACTTTTGTCCGTACAAATAGTACAATCGCTACTTCGTACTGTTTGCTCTATTTTCGTCGTAGATACGCGAGCTACTTTAGTTGTTTCAAACAATAAAACTTAGTGTATACGAGTACATACTATACATTTACGATAATATCAAGATCCTGTGAAATATTCGCCAAGTCACGGAGTGGATAGTGATGGATAATATAGAACCGTATCCTCGCACCGCGTTGAATTTTCCCGCTAAGTGTATGTGTGGAGTATAATAATGGTAATGAAATTTGAAGCACCATGGTTTTACTTAAGGCCAGGACATAATAGACAGAACAAACTCATGTACTTTCAAACGTTATAATATGGCGGTAAGTGAGTGATAAGCCGACTGCGAAGCGTGAGGTATCAGGTTAAATTCCCACATATGCAAGGGTTTGCACTACCAGTAGGGCGAGCAGGAACCTCTATCGAGAAAGTATTCGATACGTTAACTGTCAAATTTGTTTTAGATTTGATCAGCACCTTGCAATATCGACAAAATGCGTCTGCGAACGGTTAACTCGATCGATACGTTAACGATACGAACCGTGAAAATTTTCGTGCTTGCCCTATACGATTATTGTAGGAATACTGATAAAATCTAAAACTAATTTAACAGTTAACGTATCGAATACTTTCTCGATAGAGGTTCCTGCTCGCCCTACCTGGTGTATGAGCACAGGCTTTGAGTCTAGGTATTTGTAGAGCCATGGTCTTCGTAGTTCCTGATTAGATACATGGAATCCTAGTTAGGGGTCAAGTCATGATTATTGTGATAGTGACAGGAATATTAAATTGAACAGTATTTCAAAGTAGTTTCGATTGATTTTTGCAACGACACGTATCGAGCTGCAAATATTTGCTTAGGTCTTGCCCTTTATAGAAACAATTTTAATTATGTTGTTATTTGAAAATGTTTCAGCAACGAAGCAAAAACACATCATCGTGCGGTGGATGTGGTAATACAAATTGGAATAAGTCAAGGTTTCTTAGAATTATTACATGTTGTGGGGCCTCGGTTATCGAATTTCAATTTCCTTAAAATATTTTCCATCGTAGATAGGTACCTATCTTTGTATTTTATCTCTCTTATTAAAGGCATATAATAATATAAAAAAATATGCGGTTAGCTAAAAAAATCATTTTTTTTACTTTCTGTCGGTTTGTTCCAGACAATCTCCATTAATTACAGATAAACCGATTTTGACAACTTAGTATACCGTAAAACGGGGTGATTAGAAATCGCGGGGGGAATAGAAAAAAAACTTGGAAAAATTTTAAACTCTTCGTACGGCAAGCTGGGGGCGATCCCAACTAAAAAGCCGAAACTGTAACAATTTGGTAGTATTGTGTTTCTTCGTCTGGCAACGTTTTTTATGCTGCAACATCGAAAAACCCACCGAAATTTAACATCAAAGTTGACACCAGAATCAGTTATTTTTTTTAGCGTGAAATATGTGATTAGTCACGAGAGAGGGATGAGAGAGGCGTGTTTATTGTCCCCGATGAGAGGTAAATAGAAATCACGCATATTTTGTGGATTATCTTACAATTTATAAACATATTCGAATTGAAATGATTATGTTTCAGTAGTTTGACCTAAGACTCAATAAATAGAAGGATAAAAAGACCGGTAGCAATGCGGCAACATTGCGAAAAACGTCACAAAAGATCGAAAACACATCTATTCACCCCGTTTTACGGTACTTATATTTTAGAACTAGCAGCGCTCTGCGGTTTCACCCGGGGGTATACAGTAAACACGGGGAAACCGCAGGGCACAGTTATTTAAGTTAATTATTAAAACCTACTTAAGCCTACTTAAACTTATGTATTGTGAAATTCTTGTCAATCCAAAGGCAACTGTAAGAAATTGCAGCGATGAGGCTGCCCATTGTACAGCATTTATTTGTTTATTTTTTCTATTCTGTACATTATGTTTATTGTATGGTATTCAATAAAGAATTGTTGTATTGTATTGTATTGTTCAATATCTAACAGACTTGAGGCACATTGGGCATCGCGTGTCAGACTGAAAGGTTTAAGGAACTTTTACTCAAGCCGCCTTTGGGGTCGCTCAGTATGACATCAACTTGAATCGACTATCGAGAAGCAACAGATTTGCGGGACCGTCGCCAGCACGCGATAAATATTATGCACGAATCCTTTCACTCTGGCCATCTATTATGCAAACAGCACTTTTGTGAAGGAGGTTGTACCCGAATCACTAAAAACGGAGTGTTTCCAGAGCAAAGTGGACCATAACTGGGGGTTTGAGGTATTCTTTGCTTCTTTTAGAATAAAAAAAGTGGCAGACTTTGTTCAGTACAGTTTCTATGGATTTGGCAAATGCGATCAAATCAAAGCGTTTGCGAGCTTACAGCAAAACGTCATATAAAACACCATTTTCAACGCCTGTTTACTGTTTAGCTAGACTAATATGATGCTTTCCGTGGCTGACTTTCTTCGGGCATGTATTTTTATCGTATTTTATTTGTAAGTAGAACTAAAATTACGCACTGAGCTTGTAAGACCATGCTCGTGGTAGTGAAATCTTAATATACTCGTATATAAATTACGCGTCACGTTGTTTGTCCGCGATGGACTCTTCAACTAGTGAACTGATTTTAATCTAATTTGCACACCGTGTGTAGTTTGATCTAACTTGAAAGATAGGATAGCGTACATCTCAACTTTTAGTCGCAATAACAAAAACCTTAGCCACAGCAACGCGTGGCCGTATCTGCTAGTCATATTATAAAATCCATGACGGTAACCTATATTTTGTCATCAGCCTGTATCCACTGCTGGGCAAATGCTATTCTGCCCTCCTTCCAACTTTCCGTCTATTGCTTCAACATTCCGTCTCGTTTCCGCTCGTTTTGCGCTGTTCATTCCATGATGGTTTTATACCACAGATAAAAAATATAAAATAAAGTGCTTTCACGTCGAAATCCAAAAATAAAACATCACTGATCTTTAAGTAATGAAAAAGAGAACGTGAATAAAATCTGCTTGAATATCTTTCTACCATATTTTTCGTATAATCGCGAAATAATCTAGATACATAGGAATAAAATGGAGCTTTCTGCCTGAACAAAATGTTATCTTCATCGTTCGCAAGCTTAAGCAAGAGAAACCTTAAGAATTCTGTGTGCCAAAATGCCTATTTATGTTAATGCTTACCTATTATTAGATCAGATGCTACGGTATAACTTAGTCACTCGAAACTATTTGCAAAGTGCCGAAACGTAAAAACATGACAATTATTTCTGCCTTTAATTGTTATATTCTATAGCGTTAAACGTAATTTTTGTAACATAACGTAGCTTTTTAACTATATTTAATCTGAAGTCTTGAATAACCTCATACTTTTTTATTGCAAGTCAGATATGTCAAATTATTATTTCATTTCTCGGACATGGTATTATATCATGGCAATTCGTGTAATAACTTTCAGCATGAAAACAGGAACTTGGAACTTTCGGGAATTTTTACGGAGAGAAAGAAAAAAGGCGGCGCAGACAGCTTAATATGAACATCCATGACAAGCTCACCCGCACTGGGCCACCAAAATATGTTACGCGTGATGATAATGAGGTTGTCCAACAGCTCTCCGACTATAATGTCTACCAAACCAACCACTGTTATGCAAATATCCCGTTTTACAAAACACGATCAGTTACTCCGCGGTTTATTGTTCCGGTTGCCGCTGTCTGGAATGACTAACAACTACCTTATAAGGTATTCAGCGGATTCCGGCGCAACGTTCGTCAGTTTCGTCATTGCTGGCTATAAGATGTTTATTAGTTAAAATTTTGCGTAGGACTTTTGAGATTATTAGAATATGCTCAACTTTTTTTTATTGAGTTATCATTCAACCAGATAACATTGTGGACGTCTGTTCTAGTGTGGATAAAACTTTAAACTTCTTTGGCAGTCAGATAAAAAATTGTACGTGATTAGATATCATAATATTATCTAAATAGATTCTGAACTCTTTATTGCAATAACAATAATTATGCATCTCATTATAATATTATCCACTTACAATCTCATTCAATTGGCTTGTCGCGTAAACTCGCATAATTTCAGTATTTACTAGATTTGATCAAGGGTTTTACGATCTTTTAGTACCAAATTTCGACGGTTTTAGCATGATCGAGTAACAACATCAAAGCTTTCACACATATTTATATTATTATATTAGGAAAATAATAGATGAGAACAAACCAGCCAACGGCAAAACAATTTTAGGCAATATCAAAGAAAATTTCAATAATTATTATTCACATACCGTACGAACACATTCTACAATCACTCACCCATTCATTTACAAGAGTAATCTTTTGAAAAGCACCGTCGCATGCGGGTAATTCTTTGCGCTGCCATAGTCGTGGTTCAAAGGAGCCGAGCGAGTCCTCACTAGCCTAGATAGCATTCACGCTATTGACGCGGGCTGCGGGTCAAGTGAGCCTCATGGCGCGAGATTAGGTACGTGACGCCAGGGACGGCGCGCGGCGTGACAGCTTTGCAGAAACGAAAACAGATAGATAGCGTGCCAACTTTTTAAACTCTCTATAAAGTTGTCAGTGTCACGCTGTCCATGGCGTTAGTCAGTTTGAAGAAACAATTGCAAGAGTACAGCTCAAATGTTTCTTTTGGTACCTCTTTATGGTACCTCTTTTGTTTTCTTTTGGTGCCTCTTTATGGCAGAGGAACATTATTATATACCAACACAAAGAGTGTGGATCAATGGCACTATAGAAGTGCTAATAGAATAGTAAAGTACAAATAAGCATACTGCATTAGCGAGCGCAAATAACTGGCGTGAAATTAGGTAAGTGGCATGGTCGTAGCGGTCGTTACAACTTCGCATACAGTTTAGTAAATACCATCTAATTGGTTGATACTCTGAAAAAAGAATTCACAGTATTCGCCACAGCGACGTGAACGACACGACAGCGGCTCAATTGAGCTTCCTAGAGATAATTATGTACGTGACCTGACGCTACGGGTAGCGTGACAAGATTTTAGATTTTTTGTAATTTATTAGTACCCTATTTTGACGGTACAATCTAAACGAGAGACTACGCGGTGGCGGTACAAAAGCAAATAAATGTTATGCTTTAGCGCGTGACATATAACATGGTAATGTCATACCTAGTTGTTGAACGAGTCAAGTCCGTTCCTGCGCTTTTCTGTGAGAATACTGTATGCTGGCCGCCGCTCCCCTGAGATATCCACCTTCTTTCGCTACTAAGCCGGCGAATAAATATGAGCCTTCTTCAATTATTAAACACACAAACCAACGAAGTCTAGAATAACTTGGGGTACCAAAACTTCAAAAGCAAAGGTAAGTGGCATCTTGTCCTTTATAGCATATCAATTGAGTTTTTTAGGTCACCGATTCTGACAACAGTTCTATTCTTTAAAATTGTATTGGATGAATGCAGTAGCGAAATGAAAAGGGGTACAGAGACGGATTAGAGTGCTGCCACGCACTGTTTATTTTTAGAGTTCCGTGCCCAAGGGGCAAAACGGGTCCCTATTACTAAGGCTCCGCTGTCCGCCTGTCTGCCCATCTGTCACCAGGCTGTATATCATGAAACGTGATAGTAAGACAGTTGAAATTTTCACACATGATGTATTTATGTTGACGCTATAACAACAAATAAAAAAAGAATTAAATAAATATTTAAGGAGGCTTTCATGCAAAAAACTTGATTTTTTGCCATTTTTATGGACAATGGTACGGAACCGTTCGTGCGCGAGCCCGACTCGCACTTGGCCGGTTTTTTGTGTTATTCTTCTAACAAGAATACAATTTTGCACCAGCGAAGTTATTGAATTAATTTCAATCAAATGTAGTGGTTGCAACTTACATAACGAAACTGAACTCCTGAACTATCTTTACTTAATGAACGTATTAAAAACTTTTCCAAAACACTATATTAAGCTAGCCTTGGCATACTGGCAACTACTATACAACCTACAGTGTTTCTTAAATCTATAAAATATGTTAAGTCGCGATTATCAAAATCGCAACGAAGCAAAATGTTAACAAAATTAGTTGAGAGATCTGGTACGCGTGAGATTTTTCACCGTTCAGCAAAATGAAAGTCTCATCCATTTGGCGGCAACGTGACATGTCTTATGGTTGCTTATTTCCATATTTTAGCTCTGCAAGTTATTTTCCACGTATACCTAGCGTTGCCACTTTTTCCAGATATAAGTAACAAGAACTCACTTGGGAGATATGAAACGTCTAGACTGTAGCTAACATATGAGACGACGGAAGATGTCATTTGTACTGAAATGGAACAGATATTAACAACAATAATAACAACCTTAGCTTCCGTTTTGCCTGATTCCGTTTAAGGTAACACGATTTAGTGAATTATAATATGCTACGATGTAAATCGTAGCTATGTCGATGGACTTTGCTGACATCATGAGTAATTTGACTTATTTCATTATGAAAACGTCTCTTATTATCAGTAGGTGGTACCATTATTGAGGTTGAAAATTATTGTTGTCATTGTAAAATATGATGCAAAGATATGCTTTACGACACGTTACTGAAAGTACGTAATAGTACAATAATGTAATCTAGATTGACCGCAAAGTCATCTAGCAAGACAAAGACGTAATATAGCTAAATTGCGGCGTAATCTAGCTAAACTGCGGCGTAATCTAGCTAAACTGCGGCGTAATCTAGCTAAACAGCAACGTAATCCAGACGTAAGACTTAATCCTGGATCTCAGTTTTGACCTAGTGGTAAAGTTCCATCTTCCTAGTGGTCCTAGTGGTCCATCTTCGGCAGCCCTAGGCAGATGTTCTGTGCGCTCAACGAAGTCAGAATCGTTAGGAGCTATCTATACTCGTATTATGCTACTTAAGGCACCAACCACAAAAGTAGTAGAAACTTTGAAAATTACAATAAGTATGTTCAGATTTTAAATCGGATTTCACGACTTTCGAAAGTCTGAACAAGCTAAATCTATCTCAGCACGTGCCTATTACAAGAAACAATTTGCTGAAACCTACATTACTTTTCCAATAATGGCATATAAAGCTGGAATTGAGACAATTTCGGGGCATATATGGAATCGTTATGTGACTCCTAACGCTTTGCAAACGCTAAATAACTGTACGAGTTTTTAACGTCTAAAATAAATGCCTTGGCTAATGGTATTGCTTTTAGCATTTTAGTTCGAAATAAAAATAATACTTGTGCACCTAAACATTGAAAATGTAGATCATTTGAATAGAACCTTAGTGCCACAGGATGTAGGTTCCTCACAGCTAGAGAACTCAATACATTCAATATAAAAATATCACTTCCGAAGCACAATTTTCCCTGTTCCTGATAGAGAATCCTTTCACAAAATATATGCAAAGATATGCTTTGTGAATGCCAACTCGATGAATAATAAAAGTACCTATATCCTGGCAGCAGTAGATACCGTTTTTTAAGAGGTAGGTACACGCGTTAGTAACTGACTTTGGACATTTAGCGAGTGTAGGTTATATTTGTGTACTCAATTAGTTACTTTGTAAGATTATAGTAAAATCATGACCAATTGCTTCCAATCCACACGGGCCCATAATTTTAACCAAAAGGCTCAATCATGTATACCGTCCGCTATCAAGGATAGGTACAAGGGTATACTAGGCACATTTGCGACTTTGCTGCTCTATGTCGATTCAGTTGAGATTATCTCTAAAATGTTGTCTTCTATTATTATATTTTGCGTAAAACACAAAAAGCAAAAGTAAAAGCCAATTCGTCGCATGTAAGTACAAATTTCTATAAAAAATGTTGGCACCAAACATTAAGCTAAAGCTATTAAGCTCTAGCATGCATAATCTACCTATTATTCAGTCCTTTTCATAATAATTATTGCCAAGACTGCGGTTTGAGCAAGACTGTTAACGCCCCCAATGTACCTACTATATCAGTGACTCAACTTGTAACAAAACAAAAAACTGCTGCTGCCAAAAGTGGCAATCTGACGGACATGTTCTAAACCTATCAAACTGTGTACAAATTTTGTCAAGATACTATCCTAAAGAACATGGTCTTGTAAAGCTTTCACGCTTTGAGAAATACGTCTTGACGAACGTCAAAATGAAATCATTAATTGATTAGTAAGCAACCGTTATTCCCTACATATAGAAAATCATAATTAGGGGTTACTATTACGAGTATAACATCATGACATTCATGACGTTCATCATGACATTAAACGCAAAAAGCCCAACATATTTTACAATCGGCTTATTTCATTGCAATTCATCGATTTTTACGTTTCAAGTCGGCTCCTCCCTAAATACTAATAGACATTCATATTTTGCCGCAACCGATAACTAAGGGCCACTCACGTGAAAAAATGTCAGATCCGTTATGATGAAAATAATTGAAACAAATTGGCGCGCTACACGAGATAAGCGATCGTGCTATAAAAAGTCAACGCGTAAGTTTACCTACTGTCTATATATTCCACTGTAGTTCTGTGGGGTATTATATGGGCCTTTATGACGAATCCACTCCAGATTTATGCGTGACCTAGATTATCCCACCGTATATTAAGTTAGAATTACTCCGTGAATATGACAAACATAATGCTTTGTTTTGCCTTAACTTCGGCCTTAAAATTTGATTGAAATGACCGCTTGTGTGCCGTGAGTTAGGCAATGAGACGACTTTAAATTTTTTTGGATTCGATGCCAGCTCAAGGCAAATATTTGTGAGAATCACAGGTATTTTCTCCTTCTGGAAGTAGCGGGACAATCTTCCTTGTTGTTTCTTCTTCCCTGGATACATGAAAATACTAGTACTAGACCTATGTGTGCGATCGTAGCTCGTTATTCATATTTTAATTATTATTTCGGTTCTAAAAGTCAATTAGTAATATGAACCGACCCTGATGAGAAGCCGTCAATTTGACGGCCGTATCCACAATGTCGGTACCTACTGCTCATAACGCGGCTTCGGAATCATCTCTCATGTTACTCTACAGCCCACTAGAGAATGGGCCCGCACACATGCCATTTATTTTATTTATGAACACCAACTAAATTATAGCTCCGCCGCGGAAACAATTCCCAATAGGTACTGCAATAAGCATTGCCGCAATGTTACCGGTGGATTACGAGGTACCTACTAGTGAAACACGAATGGCTTATACATAGCGAGAGTGTGTTTTAGGCGGTCTAAAATATTTACATGCATGATTTCTTTGCAAGCGAACCGACACTCGATAACTGGATAATTCAGGTAATATTCCGAATGGAATATCAAATTGAATTTTGCTGGTAGATAGACGTACGCTGTATTTAAATGAAACAGGCCGTCCAAGATAATATTACACGCATTACTCGAGCAATTTACACCACATTATAAAAGGAAGTGCCAGAATGGAGGGGCATATAATGTGATAAAAATTACAACATACAGTGATGTAATTATTGTAAACCTGTATTATGACGTATCGAGTCCAGGATTACTTGTAAACTTTGTAGAACTCCAGTAGGTGTTATAACATGAGTACCTTTGTTGGAATTTACCTAAAGAATTCAAAACTTGCCTGTCTATGAGAACTAGTAGGTACGAAGTTGAAATGAGAAAATTCTTCAATCTTTATTACAACGCCGTGGATGCTTCTTAGACACAACAAAGGAATATTGGACGTGTCTGTTTTGTGTTAGAAACAACCATTATTAGAAAAGGTCCGCATTAAAATATTTTATGAAGCAATAGTAAATAGAGCGGTGATTGTGGCGAGTAAATAATATAGACTTGGCGGGGGCACTGCCGTGCCCCCAGATTTATATAAAAAACTGCTGAATTTATTTCTTTACTTTGAAGTATAAACTCCGATGTACGCTATTAATATATTATATCACATATTCGAAAGAACGCGTAGTCGATATAAGCTATATCGAATGCACAGAAGTTCGGTGTACATTATACATAAATCCGAAATATCCAGGTAGGGCGTCCGAAAGCGCTTTGCACCTATACCTACACCTAATATAAAAACTACAGATCTCTCGAAATTATATCCAAGGGTGGAACTCCAAAAGTACTCAAAGCCACGGAATAGAGAGGCAACACGGTTAAATGTCATACAAACTCCCGATCATGCTATTTCGCTTTAAGTGAGAGCATCCCTTCTTCTAGCCATGGTATTTAATTCCAAAGCCAATCTACTAAGATCCGATTGAAGCATTCTTAAATTAGCACAATTGACCCGCAGGATTATAATTTCTACAAAGTGCGGTTACTTTTCATGCAATTATCGTGGTATAAGCGAAAACTTTAGGGCTTAAAATACTCTATTAAGAACTGATCGCGCCTTTATCTGTTTATATTACGAGGCTCCACAACAAAATCACACAATTATCACACCACTTGTTTTATTGCCAAAGCTATTTCATGTTATATTTTAATTGAATTTCTCCGAATAGATATTAAATTGAATTCATTTCAACCTGATTCGACTCTACAATGTACGAGTACAGTACAAAGGGGTAGGCAATTGAACCATTAACTGCTGTGTTACGAAAATACGTATTTTTCTAATAATGGAGTTAAGCTCACTTGAGACCAGACTTTTAATTGATCGTTAGCGAAATGGTTCAGTGCTGTGCAATAATTTTTGATGTTATTGCTATATATTTTGTTATTCTAGTTCATTGGGTTGAGCTTTTTCCAAGAAACGTGTAGAGGGACTAAACATTACAATATTAATTGGTCTCGCTCTTGAGACAGTTCGATATCACAATTCCATAGAAATAGTGCGTTAATTTACCAAGTTACTGCCTATGGCAAGTAATTGTTGTGATATCAATAAGGTTATTAAGATAGGTGATATCGAGTAACTACATTGGTGCTTCCTGGAATATCTTCGAATTAGTTACAAAGTCAATGAAGCGCCTCGATCTCATGAAACACGCGTACTGTGTCACAATGATCCAGCTTTGTCTTTATATGGATCGCCATACAATGGAACCTGTCTTACCACACACTAAACCACAAAAGATTAGACCAGAGTTAAAAACAGAGGTTTCTAAAATGTCGTCCGACTAAATCGACGTCTATCTCTCGCGTTTTCTTACTCAATCCCGGCATTCCTACTTCTTCTACTTGTGAATTTATTATTGAGTTAGAAAAAGCGTGGGTTAGACGTCGATCTGTGGAGAAAATATTTAGACTCATCTGTTAGACTCTAGTTTAATTTTTTTGTGGTACCGTATAAGGTTTGATATTCCCACATGACATTATTTCTATCCGTTCTATACCTAGGTAAAATAGCTATAAAATTGAAGTGACATATTATACATAACACTTTGCGATCGAAGAGTCTGCAAAGTTTACATTGCAGTTGTTATAGTAGACTTAGAAGATTGCTCAGAAAACCTTTTGCCATCTACGTGGACGAGAGTTTGATCCCAACTTAAAACAGTTTATTTGCTTCACTTAATGTTTACCTTAATATCAAAATCTTGTCGCGTAACGTTCAAAGTCAATTCAACTTTCTTTTTTACATCATAATTATTTGGTCGCTACTCTTAATACTTTGTACCAAAGAATACGTAAAATAACTGCAAAATTGCAAAAATAATCTCCATGCAAAAATGTTTACAGCGTTACCTTGTTTTGTAAAGAACGTAGCCCCACACTAGGATTGCTCCTGTATCGTGGGTACCGCTTACAGACATATAATTGCCTGCACCTGCACATCACACCCAGGCCAGAAACAAATATTTGTGGATCGTACAAATATTTGTTCCAGTCGGGAATCGAACCCGCGACACCAAGCGCAGCAGTCCGATTGTTCGGCCACTACGACAAACATGCCATCAAATATACGTTTACCTATTTATACGTTTTGTTCACCAATTATGATATCATCTGAAATCTAAATCCAAAGAAACATTCGTTTATTTGACACAAATTCATTGTGATACAATATACAGTCCAAATAAAAATGTGAGAGAATAGAAAATATGATGCGAGTCGTAAATGTTATTTAATTTTGTCACCACAATGAATATGATGTTACATATTATACCGATAGCCAAAATAAAACGGAACATTCACCAGCCGGTATTGATTGTCGGTTTAGTTCTCAAAATACACATGCAGAATGCGAATGAGGAGTGAAAACCTTCTTCAGAGCTCACCGACCTATTCCCCGACCTATTAGTAAAGCAAATCCCCAATATCCCCGCAGTAGTGGTTAAAAACAAACTACTGGAACGTTTCACAGCTGAGCTTTTCGGAAGCCAGAACTTTTTCTCCCCTCACTAATCAAAACGAAGTAGGCATCGAATGAGATTAACCAGTTTGGGAAAGGTCTGCTCACTACTTTAGATGAGGTTTCTTCCGCCTATTTATCTAGATCGGAATATGTTGTAGTTATAGCGGTGTGAACGAATTGAGGCTCGCTGAAGTGGAAGCCACTATTGGCAAAAGTAAACCTGGGTTTCTCATCTTGGCGTCCGACATAAATGCGATGAGGTGAACCAATAGAATAATGTAATTTGGCGTATTTATACAGGTCGTGTCGAATGTGCGGTGCGTGTGCCTATGTAAAGAACTATACGCTGTGATGGTACCATCGGCACTGAAGCCTATAATTTCCTTAGCTTCCCAGGCGTCTCTAATTTGTGACGGTTTTTTTAATACTGATGGTGTATCGAATCCCAATGACACTTAGTTAGATGATATATATAGATACACTTCAGAAGTATAGACGTCCGTTCAGCGTTAGCACTTTCGTGACTGGTACACATAATAATATTTGTTATGTGCGGGAATGGACCCCGCAACTTTATGTATCGCAATCGCCTCATATCTAACTATCACCACGGCGGCAGGCATTTGATGAGAAAATCTTCAAAGAGGACATGTGTATGTAGATTACTTGAAGATTGTATGTGACACCAGGAAATGAGCAGACTCCATATATTATCTGTGATGAAAGAGAAACGATTTTTGATATATTTCCTTGTAATCCATCACATCAAGTTTCTTTTGGAGCCAATAACATAATCTGTAATATGCATAAGTACTACTAAACACTACGCAATAAAAGTTATGAACTATAAAAAAATTTAAGACCCTCTATTGAAAATGATTGAGATTCAAAAATAGTTATTATATTAACTTCTATGATAAATGGAAAATAATATATACCTAGGTTAGCTACCTAACTCAAAATGAAAAATATCGTGTTCACATTCGTGGAACTTAGGTCTCCCTGTAGCTAGGGAAACAGAAACATAGGTACGGAACATGGTTCCACAAAACGTTCAGAGCAAACCCTAGTTTTATATTTAGGGCAAATGCCTGTACTACCTTAATTTATACTAGGCATATATACGACAGTTAGACAATATTGATAAAAGGAAACTAACCTAAAATATTGTATGTATGTGTATCAAATACCCTTTTGGGACTGTCATCAAATCAGGCAAACCATCATTATGTTATTTCACAAAAGAGTACTTAAGTTACCGCCGTCGTAAAAAGTTATCCCCGCAGTCTAATTCGACCGAAAGCTCATATTTCTCCCGAGAAACTTCGCAATTAGTCAGCCTTCTCGTTAGCGACGGAACGTTTCGATAGCACTCGACCGCCGAATGAATATTACCCACTTCCTGGCCCGAGCGTACCTTCCACTCGGTAGAGCTAATATTGGTTTACTTAGCTTCTTTAGAATTCATTTCTTGCTCCATTGATAGGTCCGTTCCCATCGGTCTGTTAAGAGTTTACAAAGTTACTAGCTTGTGCTCACAATTTCGCACGCGCAGTCTTAAATATGTGACGTCATATGACTTAAGTAGTTTAAGACCTACAGTCTCCAAACTGAATTAGCCCGTAGAACACATATCTACATGGTTCACATTCAAGCACAAGGGCAATATTGGGCACGATCGCGAACTGGATGAGTGGCAACTATGGTTTTCATTGATATCGATAGCGTATTTATACAACTTTATTCACGGTACATTGACTCTAGATAAATATTCCCAAACCTGTCATTATAATAATATTACTACTCAAAAGAAATCGTCCATAATCCATAGCCAGAATACCACTTTGTACAATTAACCGTATTCATAGTAAACACGAAAACTCAATTGGTATAAGTGTTAGTTCCCACTATTTTATCTCCCTTGTCTAGGCTGCGAGGGTCGTAAATCGCACCCCGGGATCAGTGGCCTTTCGTCGATTAATCCGCTTTAGTACATGCTATAGGATCTTTAGATGTGAACCATTTCAAAGGGGCTCGTTTACACTATGTTTATGGATCCTCTACTCATTGGCCGACTTTGGAAATGAGAAGATGTAATTAACTGACCTCCATCGATAAGATCCAAGACTGTTTCCAGTAAAATTACTGAGTGTTAAGGTGACGAGCGCAGATCAGTGCCGTGCAAGATTTTGCAATGCAAATTACTGGGCTGCACTGAACCTGTATCGGCCAGGAGCTTAGGTGTGCAACCAGCTCGCCTCGTTACTCGGTAGTATGAACAAAAGAAATGGTTTCAAGTTCAAAGCTTTGTAAACCTCTTAAGCAGAAACCAGCAATTGACACTTAGCAGGCTTATTCTTGACGTCAATCAAGTTCAGATCTCGATTCCAATCGTGATCTGCAGAATACCGAGAAAATAAATTCTCAGCGTCTCCACTGATATAATGAGTAGTGGAGGATTTGAAAACCCTATCCACCTTACATACATTCTTATAATGCTCTGGGAAAATAATATAGATAGAAACCATAACAATTTCAAATCTAGCAAAATAAATCCATGACTCTGGCAATAATTATTTCATTGAAATGTTTGCAATGCAAAGGTTACGTATTTCCCTGGTGAAGTAATGACGTACAAGGATTGTTTGTATAGTATTCACAAGCAGTAGTTTTACTAGCTACGTTATATAATAAGTATTATGTGCTTTAACTTAAGCTAGTATGGTAAAGGGATCTTATACACATAATAATATCTTGCTACAAACGTGAATGTATTTAGAAATACACGGAAGGTAAACTTGATATTATCAGTTGTAGTAGTGAATTAATACCGTTGAGACCAATTTCTTAGAATTCAATGTAGGCACGAGTAGTTATGTAACGCTGATACTGTTATAGTTCTAGCATGAAATTAAAAGTATATGAAAAATAAAGCAATTAGTTTTTTGTACGACTGTCGAGCGATCACAACCGATTAAAGAATACTACGGGACTGAAGCTATCAAAAGCTTCCCTTTAATATTATTTTAAAACATATTTACATTTTCATTTTAATTTTATATTTATAACTGTGTTTCTCTGTAAGTGTATTTATAATTCTTAAGAGAAATAAAATTCTTAAACCACAATTTACAGAATTCTCAGTCTTCATAATTTGAAGAAGCATCAGTATAATATTAATATTTTACAAGAGTACGGTAAATTAATATCTTGTAGCCTCGCTAGCATCGTACCATTTAGGCATATGCATTTAAGGAATGCGCAAAGTCTGCTCCGTAGAAACCCCCGTGTAGAAAACAATGTCCACTGGTCTGGTACCAAGTAAACTAGTGCAACACTGGCCCATTAAAAAATACGTATAATAAATAATATTAATTCATTTTATATGTGACTCTACTATGATCCGGCGGACGAAACTGCCACTACAAAAAAAGGTAAAATTGAATGGGAACAGTTCGGCCGTTTGGACGACATTCCTTTGGCCGGGACTACCCCTAACTAACGAGTACATAACGAGTTTTATATTGTCATAGTGTGGGCCGATATCGGGTTCATCTATTTGAAACGGTCCTGTAACTAAAGCTTCGTGTGCAATCAATTATATCAAGGCAGAAGGACACGCCCAATTTAGATTGTTCAAACTCCACAATTTCGTATTCGAGACGCTCAATCCCTTTTACACGGTGGTAAATGATTAAAATTTCATGCCTCAAAGGCCACAGTAGACCCCGTTTTGTCATTTACTGATATTCAGCGAGTTCCAATTACACTGTCGTGTTCGAACACGGTTAACGCCATTTGTTAAGTAACTTCGCTAGCTTTATTGTCGTAATATCGAGTGTCTACTCTTTACCCTGATTATAATAATTACCGTCTTGTCTTAAATTGTGTCGTATTAGGCTACGGTATCCAAATATATACGCCATTGGCCGCTTGCAGCGTCACGCGGTACGCCGCGTCATGATACTATAGAAATAAACGCCAACATAAGCTTGTGAAAGAACCCACAACAGTTTCTATATTTCTGACGCTGCAGGCGGGAATCGAACCCGCGACAGCGCAGCAACCTGATTGCTCGGCCACTACGCCAAACAAGCCGTCCAATTTGACGTCTTATACTCCTCCTTATATTTGTAGTCCTGAAAGTAGCATAAAAGCTATATGCAGTGCCATTAATATAGCCACTTTTTGGACCGAGCGAAAAAAACTTTCAGTGTCCAAATAGCCATGTCCTAGACAGAAATAACATAGCACTAACTACTCTAGGAATAGTATATGAAAGCCGATTTTACAGAGAACAGCCAAACGATCAACCCACATTTTGCCCACAAATGCTCAAGATTTCTTGGGAAAACATAAAACGGAAATAAATGCTTCAGAAATAAACGGTACAATTTCAGCTGTAATGTGCCGTGACTTCAGCGATTCCAGGTTTTTGCGCTGAAACCGTCGAATAGTTTTCTTTAATTTCCGGAAAAATAGGTCGAGAGGGTATTAAGATACCGCATTTTAGAGCATTTATTTTTGTCATTTTCTTTCTTTTCCTGCGGATGTTCTATCGAATTTATTTGTGTTGAGAATAATATTACACGTGCTATTCAAAATGAAATACTTTAACAAACTTATTAATTAACTTACGAGTAGAGCAATATAAATAATGTACAAAAGTACCATTTGATACTCGCATAATACTAAAACACTTCTACATCTCACAATTTGCGCTGGTTATTTTCATTTGCGATAATTTGACTGCGAAATAATGCCGTTTTATGTATCATAGAGTTATAATGACAATGTAAACGAAGTTGCTAAAATGCTTAATCTAGCCGGCTAAGTACTAGTAGCTCTCAAGAACAGCCGTCGGAACACTCCGGAAGGGTCTTACCGAAAGACTTACAACTTGAGCCTAGTAGCTAGCCAGACGTGCCTGGAGTAGCAATTAGTCGAAACCTGAGATAAATCGATATTAAACATCTCCCTTTGAAACTCTGACTTATGAAAAACTGAGTTATACCTTAGTTAGCAAGCGTCACTTCTTATACTGACCTATCACATATTTTGAACCGCTCAGGTTCTATGCATATTGTATCGAAGAACTTCAAAGAGGTCAGGAACCTCAAAAACCATGGTCCATTAAACACCCCTGTAGACTCAGAGAAAATACCTGTGTTTTACACAGTCTTCGTCCAGCACGGGAATCAAATCGGCAACGTCACGGTTTGCAGTCGTGTCATCTCTAACTTACGCCATGGCAGGTGTCCTAGCATACGAGAATAATAGAGTTACACTTAGCAATATACATTCATTAGTAGGAATCGATATACATTATGCAATTTGTGCACTTTGCCTGACCAACGGTACATACCCGGCAGCTCCTTTAATAATACGGTAATGGTAACGCGTTCCATTCGAAATTTTGACCTTACTAAAACGTCAAACGAAGCCATTTAACATTACAATGCGATCAGCCCAAAGGCACCGTTAGTAGTAATTACTGTTATTTAAACTGTGTTATCCCCAACTAAGTGTTCCATATCCGTGTCACAAACTTCTTCATCAACAATTAAGTACCGGCACATTATACCCCAAACATGAGACACCAACCACTGTTACTTGTAAACAGTTTGCACCTAATTCCAGTATATTACCTACGGAATTTCGGTACCTAATACTGGAGCGGAAATTAGTTTCCAAATTCACATCGGATAAACTTTCTCGGAGCTGTTGCGAACGAAATATGAAATTTATGCGCCGTTGACAATTATGTTTGTTGTCGAAGTTACTCGCGCCTCATTAACGTAAGTGGATCTTAGCTTAATAGTAATTTAGTAATTACTGCAATAATGTCAGAAGGTTAGTTACTTAATCATTGTAATCTAAGATCAATTACGTTCTATATTTAGTTGCGTTGACAAACCACCGTGGAACGGGGGAGAGGAAAGATGTTTGGCCACCTTATACGACATGACACAAAAACATCACAGAAGGGAAAGTAGAAGGGAAGAGAGGAAGAGGCTGACCTAGGAGGTCATTCACAGATCAGATAAAAGAAAAGACAAATGTCACGTCGTATAGGGAAGTCAAAGCTTTGGCTGAAGATAGAGATCGCTGGCGGTTACTCCACCGACAAGAGCTATGCTCTTAAATAAGAAGAAGAAGAAGACAAACCATAATCTCTTTGTGATCAACCTATCTAACCACTAACCTAAGGTATTCCCCATTCTAAATACGCCAGCACATGGCGAAAATGTCGATTTAACATATTTTACTCCAAATCGTCCCTAAACTCGGAAAAGGACGAAACAAGAACTGCAATAAAATACCATTCGAACTGCCTAAACTTTGACCTTCCGTATAAAATGTAGACAACACTCGGCAGCTAAACATAGTAGCTGGTGATAAGTTTAGCACACCGTGGGTAAAATAAGTTCTGTATAGAAATTAATATTACTCCAATTAAGCTTTAAAAAATATATGTATCAATTATGTAAAAGATAAGTAGTAAAACGATTCTGTTTAAGGCCTCAATTGGATCGCAATAAGACGTCATGGTAAGCCCCCAGATCAGCTATGCGGTTCTGTATGTTCGCTGTAACCATATTATTGTATTGTTATAAGAACTTGACAGCAATGCAGATTTTGAAATCAGTAAAACTAATATCCTTACTAATAAAATAAACACGAAAAGCTAAGTAAGAACTAAAACCGCCCATAAGCACTAAGTCCGTTCATTGACTACCCTATTATTTTGTCTGTAGTTTATCTGTATTGTGATTCTTTTGGTGTATGTACTTACAATAAATAGTTTTCTATCCTATCCTATTCACAAAGTATTTACAAATAATTATTATTATATTGTTAAGCAAAACGTATATACAATTTTCTATTATAATATTATCTACCGTCCGAGTCGAATTAAGTAATTAATTCAGAAACAAAATTTACGTTTCAAAAATCTAGCATCAGTCAAAATATTTCTTCTCATCATTCATAGTATCATCCTTTGGGTGAATTTTTCATTAAAAATTACGAATAAGTACCAACTACAAAATATAACAACCACATACGAGTTAGATGGTTGCCACGGCAATCTATAACAGACAACCTATTGACGCTCACAACAATGAAAGATGCCCCAACATTCCTTCCATAAAGACCCCACTCATAAAACGGCACTCATTCCAGTTTACATCCTACTTTAATAATGTGCCAAATTATTTTCCTCCTATTGCAGTAACCCAACGTTTGCGACTATAAAATCGTTGTACCCCCATTTACAGCAGTTGTACCCCTTGATGTTGTATAGTATTTAATAGAAATGTACTAGTCAGCGCGCAACGCTGGTCGGAAAATGTAACCGACACTCTGGGAGCGATTGAAAACTTATGAACGAGGTGTACGAGATTCACAAACCAATATCGACGTGACGCGAGTGAACTCTTACACGTCACTGGATGCATTGACGCGCATGACTTCACAGATATCACTAGAAGAAAATACAGTTCGTAAAAAGTTACTACGAGACTCTATGTTGCGGATATTTGTAGCGGTCCACAGTGGAAACGCGCTGAAGGAAGGTATAATATGGCCGCGCGCATCCACTGTGCATAGCGTATTTTCCTCCATCGCATTTGTGCCGTGTCATTTTGTACCAGAATTGTGTGTGCAAGAATAGACAATTGATTTGATCTTATGTTGGATTTTATTGAATATACCTAAATATCTCTCATGGCATGTAGGCAGTTCGCGAACAGCGAAATATTCAACCAATTTTGAATTCGGTAGCCATGTCGTCTGATGTCGATGTATCAGATAGACATAGCACCAATATTGGTGGTTTAAAGTGCTCTCTGAGGCCCGGAAACACAACTTAGCTGTTTAAGTGGTCAAAAAATTCTACATTTCAGCAATAGCTACAGTGAGGTGGAAAAAATGGCTCTCCGTCTAAAGCAGTGGGGGCCGGGGCGTGTTTCTCCGGAAAATAAATGAGTTGTTAAAGAGCCGGTAATCAGTCGTCTCCTGGTCATTTCTCAGCGGAGACGTCAGCAAAAAATGAGTTCTATTTCTGTACAGGATATTACTCTGATGGTTCAATCAAGCGGAGCTCCGGCCAGCGCGAATGACGGAAACGCGTCGATTCCAAGATTTATATAGTTATTTATAGCTGCGCCCCGTGACTCCGCCCGCATTTGATCCAGTTTGCTATGGAACTGTGCATTTTTCATGTGCAAAAGAAATATAATGGCATTCTATTCAGTTTTTATTATAGCAACTGAACGGAATGGTGTAAAAAACTATGAATACGTACTTTATGATGACAAAGCGTTTTTTTATTCAATGAAAAGTACTTTTATTCGTTGACTATCCTAAAGTATGGTACAACTAACCGTCGTTCTCGGTTGTTATCGATTTATAGCAGTAGTTCGTCAGAGGCCCTTAGTGAGCTTTATAAACTCAGTCGCGGCAAGCTGATACAACCTCATACGACAAACAAACAAACCACGACACACAACAATAGTACAACCTACGAGCCGTTAAAGGGTTATAGGTAGCCCAAATGTTGTAACCCACTACCAGCCCGCAGCGTACCCAACATGCTGGCAGCATTGCCCCGTTAAATTGCAATGCCAATTATATTAACCAAGTACCCACCAACATTTAAGGTCACGCGTCGCATCGCTCAGGCGCTCTGTTGAATATTATAGGATACTATACATAAACGGTTCAATTTTCGCATCCATAATAAGAGTGGGATGAACTCGATGCCATAAATCTAACAGAATGAACTGCATTAGTAAGTAATACCCTGTCGGGCTGCTTTATACCTTTTAGTTTATAGTGCTTTATGGATGCCATGAATTAACCATTAATTTTCCTGAAATTGTTCCAGTGCTGTTAGATAAACTGTCGATGTCGACTTTATTATCCCCTGATACCAGAATACGACCCCTGACATCTGGTTTTTCAAGTATTCGATATTCTAAGTGTTCTCTATAGAAAATCTAAAACCGAGCCCGCTCCATCTCTCCAATATACGAAAAAACCAATGACCTGATAAAAAACGTAAACGTTTGCCTAAATATTCCTTTTCTACTGACCTTAAAGGTCCTCTTTCCATAAAAACAATAGGAGGTTCTTGTTTCTGGAAGTTTATAGAAAGGTCAATGTAATAATGGAATTAAAAAACACTCACTGGAACAAAAAACACTCACTGGAACAAAAAAAAGCGCTTACTGCTCCTCTTAGACGATTGTTCTAAGAGATAATGTCCCATTGATTTTTATTCACAAATGATACTATCGTGAATAACAGTCTCTTGATGTTTTTACTCAATGACTTGATGTGTAAGTGACCTAAAGCGTGATTGGTTTTAGATTACTTCTCTTTTATAAGTGTCTTTGTCGGTGTAAAATGGAAATAGATTATGAACAAACATTAATTAAAATGTCTCCTAAATTTAATTGAGGCGAGATATTTATTCAGCTAATCCATAAATCCGGTAATAAACTACCTAAGTTGACATTTCACTCTGACGACTGATTACTATTCGGTAACCTCGTGATTATTTGAGTCCATAGCAGTTGGCTCGGCTTTCGATACGGGCCGTTATTTGGTGCCTTCTCATCTTTATGAAGTTTGAATCAGCAGATCGCCTCAAAGCTGTAAATATAGTACCCTTGATAGCGGCTATTTGTTTGAACCTTTTGGGGTTGAATCGCTGAGGCCGTCGATTTTTTTAAACTATCTGGGCTGGGCTTCCGGCTATAAGAAAATCCACGAGTGTCTGCTGTTATTGTGGACAAAGCAGTGATCTGGTTTCTATGTAGAGGCAAAGGTTGCCAGCATTTTGCGAACTTTAACGAGTGGTAGCGACTTGGTTTAGTTTGACAACCGCTGGTTTCTGAAACTGATAACTTTGACAGCAAGTGACAAGGACAGCAACATACTTACGCCCAAAATTAATATTGTATCTCCTATCCAAGATTGAAATCGATCTTGGATTGCTGCCTATCGTTCGATTGATCTCCAATCTGCGTGAAAACCAATCCACGGATCGGTTATTGGCACGTTTGACCCTAAAATGGATTGTGATATCAATCCCAGATAGCAAAATTTGAATTAGGATTGATTATTAATTACGGCCGTTAATCTGCTGTCAAAGTTAACTAACGTTTCAGTAACCGACTGCAACTGTAGACTTCGTTTCGTTTTGTAGTTTGCCTATTGGGTTAAATTTATCAAGTTCTTAATTACCTATTTGTTGTTCAAATTATAGCTTCATAAAACCACTTCGGTTGAATTACAGCCACACGATGGAGCTTGGTACAAGTCGAGCCTTGAATATTTTGAAGTTATTTCCGGCCCATCAATGTAAACAAGTTAAACAACAAAGTTTCACCATTCAGAACAAAATCTTCATTCACAAGATTGTTCATTATGGAAAGCTAAATCCACATTGCAAGTTTGTTAGTCATAAGTAGCGACGAACCAAAAACGGGACTTTCTACGTCATTGTTTACAAGATTATTGTGTTTATGTTGGCACCTACAAAGTTGGTTGTACAATAAAGTCTATTGTAGCTACTAGAAAACTACGATTTTATTATGTTTCTCGTTTCAGCTGCAACTTTTTAAAGTTTAACAATTATTACTGGCCACTTTTAACAAGAAAAAAGTTGTTTTTGTTAGTTTTGGCATTGCTAAGTGTGCATTTAGCCAGTGTCAAGTGTAAGTAGTAAATATAATATTATTGCAAGTGTTTTAAATTATATCACAATCAAGTGAAGTTGTAATATCCTAGGAGTTTTGGTATAATTTCGAAATAATAAATGTTTTTGTATTTATATCATATTTTGTCCAAACTCGTGCACGTTAACAAACACGTAATGATTAAAATTCCACCAATATTACATTGTTACACCCGAAAAATCACACGTAACTTATAAGAAAAAAATACAAAAGCAACAGCGTCTCATTTTCTGACTCCCGCCAAACCCCCTAAAATGTTTATTTGTTTCTCTTTTTGCAGCAGAGTACCAATGACTTTTCGTAAGTTATGTGTGGATTTCCATCTTTCCTTGCTTCCTGGGGCACGTTTCGGTTGTTCAGTTGCCGATTGATTGCGGTCGTTAAGCCACGCTAGGCCAGCGCTAACTAATTCGACAAACAAACAAACTTTGTTATTTTATAGTTTTGGCTTCGCACGGATTATCCGTTTAGCCAGTATCAAGTACAACGAAACATCAAAAACAAAAAGGAGGTCGCGTTTGAAAACGAATTTAAGAAACAAGTGCACCCCGGCAATCCGAACGTAGCCCACGGCGCTCGTTCAATCTAAACTTGGCAAATTGCAGGTCGTGTGAGCTATCGCCTTACTACCCTTGTTGCGAGATGGACAGCACTATATACAAGGAAAACGAGACTTTATTACAAGCAACTACGGTAGGTTTTCAAGCCATAAAATCAGTTGTAGAGTGCACAATCACGCGATCGCATGATTACAGCTCAACAATGCTCGAAAAAATGGTTAATGGAACTCATAATAGATTTTGAACAGAAACATAGCTCGATTGTAATCAAATGCCTTGGAAGTTATGTGTGTTGTTTAGGAATGCGTGCGCCTTGTAGTTAATTTATTTATAGTCCAGTAAGTGATCTAGGCCATTTAAATAACATAAAATTGAAACATAAATCACATTAGCATAAGGGCGTTCGTCCGTTCGTGCCGAATGTCGAACAGTGTGGACGCGCCCTATACGGTTTTCGAGGTTTAAATCAAGTTTGATACATACTGAGAGTTCTTTCTTTATACCGGCATGTTTTACAGACTGTAATAATAGAAATGATTTGATTTAATATGAATTGTGTATTACGCGTGGTTGTCTATAAGTACTTCACAAAGTTTTTGGGAGATTCCTAACTTTTCTGATGTCATGACACATAGAGATCAATTTGACTCTCAATCAGCTTTAGTGGCTTTGGTGGTAATGAGTCGACTGTGATGGGTTCGATTCGCGTGCAGAGTCAAATTATTTCACTTTTTTTGTTGTATTCCAATTCTAGCTGTTTATGGTATATCTTTCGCATTTCTTGATTTTAAAGGGAATTCTAATATTATAATGTAAAGATCCATCTATGTGTGTACGTATAATCGTCATGTATTATTTGTATACTATCTAATCCCCTCGAATTCGTACGCGTGGGCTATACTAATGTGTGACGTCATAAAACAACTCCAGCCCAGTCGCTGACTCTATTTCCATAGCCCGTTGGGTTTGGTATACATTTTAAAACTCATCACTTAAATATGAAAACTATACCGTTATCTTACTTGATACTAAAAATACCAAATTTCGAAACTCACATCAAAATCCATCCAGTAGTTTCTTAAGCTTTTAAGATAATAAACAAACAAAAAACAGACAAAATAATATAAATTACATTTTCGGTTTCAGTGGCCTTAAAATAGTCTATCTCAGTTGGTTTTTCAAAATTTATATTCAATGTTCAGACATGGCTCAATCGCGGTTTTATAAAGTACTAGCTGTGCCCGCGACTTCATCCGCGTGGAATAGTGATAAAATCACCTTTTAAACCTTCCCTGGACTTCCACAAATCATTCAAGACCAAAATCAGCCAAATCGGTCCGTTTTCGGCCGTTCTCGAGTTTTAGCGAGACACACGAACAGCATTTGATTTTTATATAATTATATAGACAGACGACAAAATCACTTTCGACTTTACAAGTATAGTAATTTTATCACAATAAATAAGTAGGTTGTGACTGTGACATGTTTCCACCTAAATAAGAACATTCATAAACATTGGCAAGAGAGCTTAAAATAGATTTCTCCGTCTACGGCCTAAAAGCACCGAAAGCTTTTATCTGTTTGGCATTTCTGCTAATTAAATTTAGGTCTTACAAAGAATTATTTAGTCTGAATAAAAGTATATTTGGTATGTGCTTAATTTAAATAGGTATAATGTTTATAAATACATAGCCATTTCTAATTTTTGTCTTTCTCTTTTCAAAGGAATTGGCTGTGTTCGACTGAATAGCGTTTTACTTTAAATAACTTTCCGCTGTTTTTGCCACAAACATCTATACTATAAACCTATCATAAAACAGAAACTGAGCATGTCTGTACGTACTTACATTAAAAATATTTTTGAAAAACTAACTTAATTAAACTATTTAAAGGTCACTGGACCCGAAAATGATGAATTAAGCATTTTTGTCTGTTGTTTTATTTGTTTGTTACATTAAAACTCTGAAACTACTGAATTGATTTTGATGGGAGTATCAGCATTTGGTAGCTTTGGTTTTGTGTTAGTTAGCTGTAAACATTTTATAAATAAGTGGCGACTTAAATGTTTGCTTAAAAGTGGGTACCGCGTCCAAGATTACTGCGCACATACGTTCTGTAGTCTATGGAAATAGACTAGGCGAAGATGGCGAATAGGCTGGAGTTGTCATAATAACTTCACACATTCTTATTAGTCCACACATACGAAGTCGCGGGAGTTAGCTAGTTATACCGAAATATATAAGTGTAGGTAAGATTTTAAATAATTTTCCCTACGTTTGTTTTCTGAAAATTCTTATACATCCCAGTGGCTAAAGTATTGAGTCCTATATAAAAAGATACATTGTGTAATTCAGTCTATATCTTTACCGTGAATTAATGTAGAAGCGGAAATAAAAATATTAAGAGCAAACACCGTGGTGGTTCTGAATGTACCGATGAGCACAAAAGTGCATAACATTACTGGGTAAGTACCGGACGGTAGTTTTCAAACAACCCCCGCGGGTGTACACGAATGTACGGTGGATCCATTGTTACTGGACGTAAAATCAAAACTATTCCATTAATTACTGTTAAATTTTGAAGTAGGCGTAGGTACTTACGTTCAAGGTAGAAAGTATGTGGTCTACATTAAAATAGTAACTCTACTTCAGCTCGACTTTTGGGACTATCTTGTCATAGTATACTGAGAAAACCGTAGAGTTCAAAAAAAAATAAGAAAGATGTACGTAAAATATGGCACCTTACCTTTATTAAGATCTTTAAGAAGGCCTTCAAGCGTTCTTTATGCAGAAAAATTATTTGTTTAAACTACTGGTCTCTGGAGTCTGGGTGTTTGTAGGACCATAATTTTATAGACGTCAAAGTTTCCGATTCCCTAGATACAGATAATCCAAGTAACTAAGATCTCTGATGCGTTGGTGACACGATAAGCATTTGAATTGGCACCACCGTTTACCATTGCTAGTTTTACAAAATTACGTGTACAATGCCAGTCTATTATGCTGTCGACGACCAATTCTTCGCTTTCAGCCCCAAACCCCCACTTAGGGTTGGCACAATGAGCAGATTCGTTTCAATAACCTAACTCGGCCACTACAAACGCTAAGTTTTTAATGATGCCGAGTCACGAACGTTCGTGCGAACGCCACCTCGCCGGAAAGGCGCATTAGCTTTTACGATGGCCCTGATTAAAAGCAACATTTTGTGATTCCCTTTTAGAAGGAAATTATTGAGTGACTTGGGAGCCAATGCAGAGTGGGTACGATGGTGTAGTAGAGGTTTCATTATGAAAATATATTATGAAGTGAAACATCTTCATCCCTGTACAGTTCTAGCTACCTTCATACCAAATTTCATCAAAATCGGTCCAACCGTTTGAGCGTGATTAAGTAACAAACATACAAAAATACACTCACAAACTTTCGCCTTTAAAATATTAGTAGAATTCCGCAAATCGCCGCTCTTAAAATGCACACCATAATTTTAGGGCAGTTCGTGATATAATTTTAATTAAGTAAAAAAAAATAGCATCTGCAAAATGAGAATCAAATGTATCACTGTAAATATCATCGAACTTTCACTCAATAAATCATCGATTATTAAATAATCGATGCTGCAGTCAGGGCTCAGCCACCATCGCTATAAATACATTGATTATACATCATTATTTGCTAGGCACCAAAGCTAAACAATCTCAGTGTTGAACTACGACAAGCACAAGTTTTTTGAGCCGGAAACACAGGGTGAATACACGCGTTACAGCCGAGTCGATAGTGGCAATCAAAAATTCATTTGTAAGTTGACCTCAGCACGCCAAGTAAACAAACCTAAGCACACCTTTCGCTTCCATTTAGAAGCTCACATTGTAGCCATCCTCTTGGGGCTGTATTGTTACGAACTTTGTAAATAATAGTAGAATTACTAAAAACTAATTATTTTAACTATTATCCTTTTCCCTAACCTGCGAGGAGGTCGTTCGCCCGACGTCCAGAGGGATAATTACTGTTCTGTTGTACATAATTTTATGGAAATTAGAATAAATACTACTACTTTGAAGGAAAAACGTACCTACTTGGTTTGCCAAATAATTAGGTAGGTAGGTACCTACATAATATTAGGAAAAAAGTTGAAAGACATACTTAAATATACTGTACTTAAATACTACACAATAGTATGAAGATTACCTACCTCTCGTTTACGAGTTATCAAAATTAGGTAAATTCATCCAAAAACTATGAAATGTCGTTTGGACTTGTTAGGTACCTACTATATTATAATGGGCTTCGACTCGCGTTGGTGGTAAACATATAGCTTTATTTTCAACCCTATGTCGAAGGTCAGTCCCGTGGGCTTGTCGAAGTTCCGTCTTTAAATTCGACGCTGTCAATACTACTCCTTAAAAGCGCCTATAGTACCTACCTATATACTCGTATACAAAGGCATACATTTATCTGCTAGATACTATATGTATCTGATATATTACGAGTTTCGAGCCAACAACCGGACGTGCGGACACCCTTCGACGTCGAGTTACGAACTTCAAGCATTAATTATTATAATGATGGGTAAATGTTTTGCGTCTGACTTAACACTATGAAGTGTCCCTATCTACGAATAAGTAGGTCGCTATAAAGGATATAGGGATGTCCGTTATATATCGTGATCGAATTAGTTATATTCGTTGAACCAAACAATCTCATAGATTGTTTTTTATGAAGGAAAGAAAAAAGTACCAATTCTCCTTATTTAATTATGGTGTAAAATTTTATATAAGTTAAAACAAGATTCTGCTAAGAAAAGTGATTGTGTTTTCCTTTCGCAAAAAGGAAGTGATAATTACGTGCACAAAAAAACACTTTACACGTGCCAGCATTGGGATTTGAACATGCGACACTCTGCTTAAAAGCCGGACATTCCCCACTAGGCTCTCGCCGCTTTGACTAATAGTTAACATTGATACATTGATCACCTAGGTAGGTATATCTTTGTAAAGCCAATCCAGACAATGTTGCCAGTAGTTTCTTCCAATAACTACCTACAGTATTTATATCCACTCGCCAAATGTAATGTCAGACAAACGTCGACTTCAAGAAAATAAAGCCAAATCCTTTAACTATAACAGTCATCGGTGGGTTGGTTTTTGCGACAGGTGCTGTCCAACTTTTTGATTTGTTATCCAACGACTTTCCTGTATTCCGAACAAAATTGCCTCTCAGCTCTGAAGTTCTGTAACCTGTGACCTTTTCGACAGAATACCCTCTACATACCTACTACAAGTCTGTATGATCAGAAATTTTAATGAAAAATCTCAACACATTTGCTTAGACTTCTGTGGATTGTTATAAACAGGTATTGTTATACACATTATCAAAAAGTACGGCGTAGCGCTCATTCATCAACTATTATTTTTATTATTTGCTTAGTAGCCCAAATAAATAACTAATAGAATGCCATCATTATAGGACCTTTATAATTATGACATTCTATTCACGGCTAACATCACGGTAGCAAGATATTGTGAACATTGTGGAAACAACCAAATAATTTTACATTTAGTGGTAAGTACTTAATTAAGCAATTAGTCAATAAGTTCTCTATTCAACTGCCACTCTAATTAACGCGATGGTACTTGATATATATATATCAAAAGCACTTATTCAACGAGTGGAAGCTTTCTCTCTATTACCTATACGAGTTTTGCCTAAAATACAAATATAGCAACACTGAAAGTCCTCTGAATAGTAATTATAATTTGTTTTGAAGCTTTTGAAAAAAGTATAAGAGAGTCACAAAACACAAACAACTTCATTATCATAAATGCATATAGCTTGTTCAATATCCTGCCGATGGTAATAGCAAAAACTGTGCAGGTGCAAAACCATGCTCAATTATTTACGAGTTGAGTGAGCCCAAGGCACTTTTCATCATGCGGAATAGCTGTCATTTCTTTGCTGCATAACGACTTGGTGTCGTTCTTGACGCGTCACTTTACGTGAATTTCGCCTCCAGACAATATATTATCTTCTTCATGAAGCCTGTTTGTTTGGCTACGATTGTCTTTACATGTATTCATAAACGTTTTTTTGTCAGTGTGCGTAAGCTGGTCACAGATGAGTTACACAGATTATCCTAGCTGAATGAATGACACGTCACTAATTACATCCTCTATTCCAAGACTATGAAGCACTTCTCAAAATCCAACCCCAATTTACAACTTTAGTCAGGTGTAGTTACTACGCATTGGAACATTGCCAATAGAATTTCTAAAACAAAATTTGGATTTACCATTCAAGCGTTATCACTTCTGGATCTTCCGTTCACGGGCATGTCAAGAATGCCATTATCACTACATCCTTCAAAATATCCAGAAACAAGGCTAGGGTCTGAAGCAGATCTATATTATAACAACGTGAAATGGATAATCAGAAGAAAATCTGCATGTCCAAGAACCAAAGCAAACATCGTTTCTGCTGGCACTGGCCAAACGTGATCGTGGAAGATCTTTCCAGCATCAGCTGTTCTTTTCTATTTCGAAAGAAAATCTCTCTAAATTGATCTATCGTTTGAACTACTTCACTCCAGCCCTACGCAGTCCAAAGTCCACTATAAAACGCAAATTTACATATGTATGAGTGAATGGCAGTGATTTTGCGAGTCAGAATCCATTTCGCCTTTATTTTATTTGCTTTTTATAGTAGTACGGGAGTCCTCGTTTAACGGCCGGAAAGGGAAACCGTAATGTTTAGCGGATAGGAAAAATTGCATGTACAAAGAGACTCAAAACAAAATGTTCAGTTTAGAAAAGCTCGTTCGTTCGGTAGAACGCTTCTCTCCAGGACAAAGGACGTGTAGAGGTAAGTTTGTTTGCACCAGCACTTACATCAGATCATTAGAACAGCAGGCTCTTCAACATTTGAATTTTTTTTAATCCAAATTTTAGAAAGTTTATTCAATAGTATTATATAGACATTTGCTAGTCTTTGTGTGTATAATATTAGGTTGCTCTATATCCAGTATAATTTTTCGCTTCGTTATTGCAATATTAATAGAGTCGTTGTATGTCGTACGACATAGATAGGCGGGTGGGTGTATTTTGTATTTAGAATCTAGACATCTATACATAGATAGTTATATGTACATTGAATTAAACGATTACCTAGAAATCAATTACTCCATATTTTTATTTGCTGATTTGTGCTCTAAACGGAAAAAGACCTCGTAAATCCGGTAACAAAATAGAGGTTGGGAACAGAGCAAGACAGTACGAACCCTAATAATTCATGGGCACCCATGTTTGCTCTCTCCGCCTTTCAAGTAGGCAATAAACAAGGCTAGTCATTGAGACTCTATACGTGGAAATAAATGTCTCGAACGAAATTATGAAACAAATCTTTGTTTCGGAAGATTTTGCATTCGAAACCT
Organism: Hylaea fasciaria; assembly: GCA_905147375.1. NCBI lineage: Eukaryota > Metazoa > Arthropoda > Insecta > Lepidoptera > Geometridae > Hylaea > Hylaea fasciaria. The sequence goes on from LR990201.1 coordinate 9,875,977, forward strand.
TAAACCTATTAGGTATTTACTTTATAATGAGCTGTTTCCCTTTACCCGCCACGAAAGTTTCTAATACTCTTCAACTCTGCGAGAATTTCAGAGACAAAACAATATATATTTTCACTAATTAATTAGCTACCTCGAAAACCAAATCTTGTTTCCAAGGCTAAAGTTTAATTTTCGTGCCATTCCTCCACAACGAAACTTAATATTACTTGCCTACTGATTTCAGCCGAAACAATGAGCGTTTACTCTCTAGCATCCTTCTTCCTTCTGATGCTGGCGTGGAGGCTCCAAGTGACGTCATCCCGTGACGTCACCGCCTGCGCCAGAAGAGTGCACCTAGCCAAAGCTGAGCAGCAGGATGAGAACGGACTAAAGTGCTGGGACCGTGTGGAAGTGCCCTCGTGCGGAGGCAGATGCGATTCTAGAGAAGTATGTCTTATAGAGAACACAGGCGATGTATCCACCCATATCCTACTAATATTATAAAGGCGAAAGTTTGTGACACTGTTTGTATATTTGTTACTTCTTCACACTCAAACGCCTGGACCAATTTTGATGAAATTTGGTATGGACCTAACACCCGAAAACAGCGGGTAACACCGCGAGGCGCAGCTAGTTACTAATAGTACTGTGTTTGATTGTTTGTTACGTTTGTACTACTAAGCGGCTAAACCGAACTCGATGAAGTTTGGTATAGAGATTGATTGGACCTTGGGGCATTATTATGATACATTTTATTATATTATTATATAATGTAGTTCCTGCGATTAAAATTTAATCCGTTACTTAATTTTGTCTAAAATTCCCTTATTTTGTTACTTAGTCCAAATAATTATTAAACGTAGGTCCAAATTCAAACATTCCTACAAAGAATGGTTACCATTCGACGTTGGCCCAATTCGATACAATGGCCTGCATTACCTTCAAACATTTATTAATTAACATTGCCCAAGCAACATAACCGAAATGCTTCTCATTTACGTTATCCCAACGTGATTACGACCTGATAAAAGAAATCAAACATTATTGGGGTTCTCGTTAAACATTGGGGATCAAATAGGAGATTCGTTTGATAAAAACATTTTAGATTTGTGTTGTCTAAATAGTAGGAGGATATTATTAAGGGGGTTTAATTGGTTTACTTTACGTAAGAAACCGTTGATGTTTTTAGTTCTCCCACACTGCAATAGGATTACGATGGCTACATATTAAACTAGAAGCACCTCGCGGTTTCACCCGCGTTAACTACTATCCCGCGGGAACCATTAATTTTTACGGGACAAAAGGTAGTCTATGTGTAGCGGGGATAGCATAGCTTCCCAACAGTGAAAGAAATTTTCAAATCGGTTCAGTAGTTTCGGAGCCTATTCATTACAACCAAACAAACAAAGTTTACCTCTTTATAATATTATATTAGTATAGATGAAAAATGGGAATCCCATGTAGTTCAAAAGCCGTATTTTTAGCTACTGGAAATCTGAATCAAACTGTCTGTTTTTACCGTCTATCACTTATGTTATATGTATTGTAATTGACGATGTAACTTTTTACCACTAATTCTTGGTAATATTTGGTGTTTTAGCACAAAATCCGAGCTTTACCTTTCATGCGCGAGACAGTATCCAACAATCAAAAAATTTTTATCCTACCTAAGCCGATTTTTGTGTGAGATATACGTTTTTTCCACAAACTTATTATCACTACCACGCCGCAATTTCCTCGAAAAGCTTTACTTAAACACCAACCAGCTAAGTGCTTTCTCATAGAGGCTCAGCATCAAACGAAGCGTATTAACCGAATTTCCTAAGAAAAATACCGGTGCTACGTCACTGTACTGAGTTAGTACTACCCTCCTCTACTTTCTTCATCCCATACCCGCAGTAACTTACCTTTGTTCGTGGAGATGGGAGCAAGCTCGCATTTGTTCCAGTTCAAAAGCCATGATAGTAAAACTAACCCTACTTTACATGCGACGGGTATAGAGGACGGTAATCCATGTGACGAGTAACCTGCGATCTTTTTCAAATAAACTTGAGTTTCTTTTCTCTAGTGAAAAGAGACACAAAAAAGCCGCTGGAATGGTCTAAATATATTATTATAATAAAAAATAATGTATGAATATACACATACACTGACATACAGGTACACACCTGGTGACACACGAAAAATCATTTCCTGATTTCCATACAACTGGGCGGTTGTTTTGAAAGTATACTGGTAGAGATACTTGCGCGCTACACGTAAAATATCCAGTATATAAAAAAAAAGAATTACCTTCCGTACCGTTCCCATAGATTAAACTAAACAAAAGACTATCGCAAAATAGTGTTGCAATTAGAGGTATCACAGGTTTCTCGACGTGCGACATCAAAAAACTTAGACCGTTCTAGTACAGACGTGATGATCACAAGTCTACGATTGCATCTCTAAATCTTGAAATCGTTGTAGATTTCAGACTGGGAGTTCCCATTCAAGAAGTCCCATCACCCTGTCTGCGTGTACGGGACGCGGAAGCCGCTGATAGTCCACCTGCGGCACTGCAACCCTGGAGTCACACCGGGCACTGAAGTGTTCCACTTCATTGGTGCCGAAGATTGTCGTTGTAAGGTACGGACTCGTGATCATTTTTTTTTCTACATTATTATTTTCAAGGCCCTAGAGTCTTGCTGTATAGGTTGGAAAGTAGATAGTTTAGAAAGGAGAGAGGCCCGCCTTGCAAACTACAATCCTCAAGTAAAATCGGGGTGTTCCGACAGTGTTCCTTGCGAGCCAGATCCGTTCGGGCTGAGCATGATTACCACCTTCGACACCATCGTCACAACACCGACAGAGATAGTGGTCAAATAAATGCTAGTCTATAAAATTATACATAACCCTCCTTTGAAAGTCGGGTATTAAAAACGAGGTCACAACTCGGACCACACTTAGTAGGTATAGGCATCGAATCGGTGTGCGCACAAAACGAATATTTGAAAACGAAATAGCTAATCTGGTTAACTAGCTAAAAACGGGGCTAATACCCGCACAAGCTAATATCAAAATATCTCGACCGAGTTAGGTAGGTACATCGACCGCGGTCTCGAGAAGACAGAAGCTAACGTTGTTCAAACAGTTTGTTTAAAGTTCTTTATTAGGTAGCATTTCACCACTATCACCAGGTCATTAGTCGATTTTCATTAAAAGTGTATGTTACTTAGTTGGTACACGCTTGATTTATTCCTGTAAAGCTAAAGTGGGCTGAACACTGTGACACGTTTGGGTGTGACTCGTTGGGAATCCTACAATTTATTATTTACGACTTTGGGAACTCATATAAATATACGACTAAATTAAAAAGTCACTTATACACACCTTTTGGTGGTCTCTATCCAACGACGATATGCATTTTTTTACGTTTCTTCAGTTACATAAAATTATAAAACCTATCTTTAATATTATGCTTTAAAAACTACTGACTGCACCCTACTTATAGACGGAAGCTACTTTCAAACCGAAGAAAACACTACCCGTCCGTAGCTCATTATTACAAGACTGTACGAAGCGCGGTCCAACAAAATCAAATGCTTCCTATTCTGATATCCAATGTCTACTTTTCGAGTAAAACAACATTTCGCAACAATCGAGCCCTGATACTCCACGCCGCGGTTAACTTAATCGGAGTAGGGAGCAGGATATACGTCTACATCGCGGAAGAGTGGTGAATACAGAATCCGTTGAGTCAACTTTCTTCCCGTTGTTCAAAGTTTAAACAAAATATGGTTAACTTGTCACGTGGCAGGCTATTAAGCGCAGCACACACCGCGACCAAAGCTAACTTAGCTAAGCTTACCTCTAGCAGCTAAGCGAGCTCAAGAGCCTCTGACGTAGCTTAGCGACTGCTATCAATCGATAACAACCAGGGTCAACGGCTTAACGTGCCGGAAGTCAAGTAAGTTTATACCTTAAGTGACATCACTATGTTACTTTGAGATGCACGGCACGGGGGTGTACCTGTACGGAGGCAAAGGGCGACAGAGTTCACACAGTTCAATAAGTACGCTTAGCTGAGTTCGCGATGTTAATCTAACACGGCTACGTAAGCAAGTCATGCCAGCTTTGCACGCGGTGTGTTTTGCACCTTAAATCTTTAAGCCCTTAACCAAATAAATCGACTTCAGTTTTTGTGCTAATTCTGTCTGTATGACTTCAGAGAAATCCATAATTGATAATATTATAACCTTTTTGCTAAGGGTTGCCGCTCATAAAGTGGAAGAGCTTGGATCATATTATTCGCTTTAAACCTACGTAAGTTTAAAACACTCTTATCTTTTAAACATAGCCCATATTAAACCTCGCTAAAGTTTAGAAGGTTTAATGATGTTATAAAAGGCTTATGAAATACTGTTGCCGAATGTTGCGTACCTACCTACTAATTACATACGTTGTGAAATGTATCGCGTATGAATTGTCTTGAAATTTCACATTGCTGATTCTGATCTGAATTTCAGTGAAGTGGCGCTTGGTAACATCTATATTTTCAGGGTTTGGTACTCTATACCTATTGTATTTATTCTAAAACAGAAACAACCTATGGGTTCTTAAAACTGTATTTTCTTATTTCTAATCCACCGCGTTCAATTACAGACAATAGATTCTATTTCCAGCCTCTGTGAGGGCATAATGCACTTCAACAAACAACGTCTCAATGACATCTGATATCCTTATTCACACACTGCAGTGAGTCAGAGTGCTAACGCTTGTCTAGGTCGATGGTCTGACTGGTAGTAATGGGCGAGACCGAGATGTTAATTCGATTATTTCGATTGTTCTAACATCTCGAGTGTTTTCTATGATTTTCTCTCGCAGCCGAATTTAAGTGAATTCGAGTTGTTTTAAATATCCGAAAGGAAATAATAGGGATCGGTGCCATCAAATGCGCTTTTTTTCTAGTTTAGAGAGACCACAGCGGCTAGTCAGCCGACTCGGAACAATCGAAAAACATCTCGATGGTTCAGTCAGTGAGCAAGATGTTTTGATCCGATTGTAACCGAAAGCAATTATTTCAATAACTCGCACGGTTTGAGAGTAAAGAAGTCAAATAGGTAGATAGTACGAAATCAACAAAGTTATATTTTCAGTTTTCCGTCATAATGTGCAATACCTACTTCATTAATCATTCTGAAGATCCATTGCCAACAACAAACTATCAGATAGCTTTGCCTAAATTGACAAATCTGTCATAGTACAAGAAACATTAAAAGCTGCACAGTCAATCAAACAAATTTACGTAATCGTCCAGTGCAATAAGATCACCACAAAACAACACTATAGTAGAAAAATTGCGCTGTTCCTCAAACAAAGCGAGATTATTATGCAAATAACACGCTCTTACGATTGCGATGTCAAATTATTATACTCACAGAAAAGTTATCAGCCTAATTTACATTGCCCTCTGTGATATGCGTGCTTATAAACTCGAGGACTGTATACAAAATGAAAATACCAAGAATAACACTCGGAGCGCCCATCGAAAGCCACGACCGCGATATGTGGTGAACCTTGATTGGGTAAAGGACCCTTCAAAGTCCTTCGAGAGCCCTTAAAGGGAATCTGTTGAGGCTTGCCGTACGTACAGACGTTAGAAGGATTTGTATTAATTATATTAACAGGAGGGCTTATGACAATGAACAAAGGAAGACAGTGGGAGTGTGCAAATTCTGCTGAAATCTCGAAAATGATGCAACAGGCTTCAGTACAGCATAAAAAAAAATTATGACTGGATTATAAACTTTTTCATAAATTTTATTGACTCGATTTATCATTATTGGCTGCGATGAGCTGACGTTGAAATCGATGCCTTAATGCCAAAGACAACAAACCAAATGCAGACACCAATGCGCACGCACCAATCAGACGACTGCCTAGACCGATGCGGACGCCGACGCCGACACTGACGCAAATGCCAACGAAGACGCATTATGATGATGATGATGAAAATACGCCCCATTTTTAGATAATCGATATATAAGCCGTTTTGCCACCGAAATGTATAAAAAACAAAAAAGACAAATTAAATTATAGGTTCAATGAGCAGACTTGTTATTTAATTTGAACCAAACTGAAGCTGCAAACATCCGTAGTTGTGAAGAAAACATTTAAAAACTTTGTTATAGCTGTTAGTTTTGGATAATTTCGTAATTAACATCGAATACTCATGACTCGCTTATAGTTTTCTATGAAAAAAGTAAGTTACAATTTATAGGTAACTTTGTCGACTTTCACTACAAACTTTATCTCTCTGTCTCGCTCAAAACAAATGATAAAAAAATTACAATCTGTTGTCAATGTTACAATACTCCACAGAAGCCAAAATTTATAAAATTTAATTTTAAGGATTTTAATTTCCATTTGTTATTTTTTTTATTTCCATTTTGAACAGGCAACTCTGCAAAGTAATGCAATAAACTCGATAAAACCCGTTAAAAGTGTTTTAAATCCTGAAATGCGCTGTAGGCTTGCGTATTGGGTGATTATACCCTATATTATACTCTCTCTACAAACCTATAATAAATTAATCCAATTCTGAAATGAAACACGAATTGGATTTAATAGCAAAGATTACATCGATTCATTACTTTAAGTAATAAAATCGAATCGAATGACTCGCCCGCGTAACCCGACGGCAATAAGGGTTTGTTTCAGAATGCTCCAATAAAATGCCTAATTCTACATTCATTTTTACTTATTCATGTCTTATTGGGACAGTCAAAGCCTACCCCTTACTAGTTATCAGTGGATAATATGCTGTCATTATTGTGATATCTGTTTTAGTACACTTTGTATTGGAAATTAGGGCGCGTGGCTCTCACACAGTGCTGTAACAATATCGTCATGATAAAAGTGGTCGTGATATAAACGGTTCACGATATTATAAAAAGTGGTAAATCTATCAACTGCCTGTCTGTTTTCCCTGAAGCATAGAATACATAAATCAATACCTATAATACCTATAATAATACCTAAAAGAACACTTAAGAACAAAAAAGATAAGAAGAGGGGCTCTCTCGCTTTCTCACTCTCTCTCTCTCTCTCTCTCTCTTCAGATTGAAGTGTTTATCCTATGCTGACGTACAAGTTATGGGCAACTACCTATGTTTTTATATAATTTATTGATCCATTGATATATTTGTACCGTTGGGATATTACGCTCAACTAAGTATATAATGTATATTCTTATAGTTTGATATTTAATCTTCAAATAATCTAGTTGATAATTGCAACTCGCCAGCTGTCTTTATCTACCAGATAAATTCCCAATAATCTTACCAGAACTTTAATCGACCGATTTTGAATCAAACGCTACGCCCTCTATCGCACCGCTGTTATCTTTCTAATAATCGCATCGGTTTCAGGTGTGCTCATCCAAGTACACGAGCTGCGAATGGCTGCCACCCAACTCCACACTGCTTGAAGGCATCAGCGATAACGACTTCACCGACTACGGCGACTAATCAAAAGCTAATTAACAACTTCGGCTATTAAAGATGAAACTGCGATTAAACGTCACCTTAACTTTGGGAGCTTTTTAAAAGTTGGTATTTTTCGGCCGGGAGAGTTGGCAGGAAAATGTGTTTGAAAAGGGTTTTGATAAAGTTTGGACTTGTTTCTGTGTTTTATGATTTTATGGGGGTTTGTATTAATCTGATTATGTTGAGAGTTGATTTGTGACGGTCAATGTCAAAGTGGTGTTAAAATTAAACGCAGAGTAAGATACATTTATTAAATGCTATATTGTAAGCAAGCATGTCTGTTTGGCTATTAATATATATTAATGAAATTAGTGATCTTATTGAGGGCCCGAAGCGACTATAATGTTGTGACTATAAAAACGGGTATATAATTATAGGATTAGATTTATCGAGTTTGTTTATCTTGGTACTTTATTACGATACTAGAAAAAAATAGAAGACCTCTCCTAACTACAAAACTACTTTGAATTGTCTACAAACTTCATTTCATGTTCAGTTATTTCTAAGCTACCTATCATATTTATTACCTACTTGTACTTTGGTTGTATTCTACTTACTGTCCCGAAATCCAAAGACAGAGTCTGCAACTAATTTAGTTAAATTACGTTGCGTCTAAATCGGCTCGACCAAAGCCAGCCAATTCAGTCTGTAGATTAATTAAACGGCTTTTAATTTGCGACAGCACTAACTGAAATTACTAGGTGCATTTGGAACTTCTGTACATAAAATGTACAGAACATTTTGTGTCTCATTTTCCCGTCCCCTGACACAAAGGGGAGACAGAGAAGGGGCGACACTCGATTATAATTTTATTCTACTTGCATTATCTAAGTTTTCTTATATTTGTTTATGAAATGTTTAGAACGTACGGTCTGTGTTTGCTAGGAAATTACCCACTGGGATATAATCAACACCACACACTTCTTGCAAAGATTGCATTATGCTGGGAAGAAAAGTAGTTACCTACTCTAGATAAAATAAATCTATGTAGTTGTTGTTGTTTTATTTAATTATCTCCAGCACTTCCACTTAAAGCTCTACGTGTGGAGGCGTAGGAAATGAATTTTTCCAATTTTACCAATAATAAACTTTAGTCAGAGCGATTATGGATACGAGAACGCCGTTCAACACCGCTTGATTGAGAATCAAACATCAAAACAAAACTCACTAACTTCTACGCTTATAAATTTTATTACACAACAAAATATAGTAGTTAACCCTCGCATAGTTTTCAAGCTCAAATTACTGAAACTAAATTCCCATATAATCGCACCACTTTCAATATATCTATCTACAATTCTCTTTCGTAACATATTACAAAACTTTTTCTCGGTCCATGCGTGAGCTTTATTAATAAAGTGAGTTAAATTACTCATACACATAATAATATAGCATACATTACAGTCACGAAAAGTCAAGCGAAGGTTCGTTAGTATGCGTGCAAAGATCACATACAATGGTACGCCAAAATTGGAAAATCAGTCCCAGAACTTGTCCGAAGGCCATCACGGCACGCTATATTTGGAGTGTTGCCTTTCATATTCATATCAGTATAGCGTGGTTAGGAGTGTTAGCTAGCGAGTGGTCAATATTCATCGGATTACCGGACGAGCACGCTTAACTCGATCGGCCATTTATAAGGCTTTAACGCCCGCATCTGTGTCGATAGGATGGACAAAGCTGACACGCAATGGCCACCGCACTCTATATATTACTTTTCAGTACCCAAACTCCATGCATTTTATTATATTTCTAAAAAAATATATCGATATACATAAATATAAATACAAAATATTGCTGTTGTGCAAAGCACAAGCATATAAATTTAAAACAGTAACTGAGTAAAATACTGAGCGTGTATCAAGGTATCTGTAACTCGTGATAAAGTGGAGTTTATGTACTGCCTCCAAACAATGTACTGTGTCCAATAGGTAGCTCACTCGAACGTCACATGGTAGCAATGGAGTGAAGTGAAGAGTGGGAGCCAAGTGCCATCCTTAGTAACACGGCGAGATTTAGACAAAACGACTTTCTGCTACTGACTCGAATAAAACACTACAATCGGAGGTAGTGGCTGAGTGGTTACTTTAGGGCTTTTTAACCCAACGCCACAGGGTTTATTCCTCGATCAGTGACTTGTAATCGTGTTGATTTCAACCACACTGTGATTCAGAGGCCTCGACCCTGTTTTATATCTATTGATAACAGTCAATAAACCACATCAGAACACAATAATAATATCACGCTTAATTTTTTTTATATAAGTACATGATATTATACATACTCGTACTTACCAAAATGTTAAATTATGAGTAATTTTTTATCATAAATTCGAAGTTTTCTTCTCTGTTTTTAAATTATTTTTCTTTTCTCGTTGGTTTGGCATTTGTACGCCACATACTTAAACACACACAATCTTTAGATTCTTGCTTGAACTTTGAATGTTTCTCGCTAGAAACGTAAATACTTACTTATCTCGCCACTACCTGGACTTTGTCGGGAAACAATGTCATCAAAATATTTCATAAGACCGCTTCGTGCCACAGCAAATTCTCACTTTGTGAATTAGAAATTTTTATTTTCTAACAGCTTTCGTTTTAAACGACGAATTCCAAGTATAGTAACAAAAAGCTCGCTTTGACAGGATTTCATCTTGAAATAGTTAAAAGTATCGTAGCGTGTAAAAGCTGTCTCATTACAGCTTGAATTTTACCTTCATGTATCTTCTAAAGGAGATTTCTCATCAGTAAACAAGAACAATTAAACATCTTAGTGGTTTGCCATCTAGAATAGAATAGAATACTCTTTAATAAACACCATCAGGAAATATAAAAACAATAGTAACAACAAAACACACAGGTTAACTCCTCTCCGTTAAAGGTGTCTCCTGCGCGTGTTATTTAGAACATTACACAATAAACCTCACACATAGACATTGGAATTCATACGTCGTAAACTTGTTCACGACAGCAAAATGTTAAATCAACGAAATTTAACATTTGGTAAAAACTGTGATGATAAAAATGAAGCAGCAAACACTGGGTCAGTCAGGTCAGTGTGGTAGGCGATCTTTATTAACTTTCTGCTAAGATGAAGTCTTAGTGACGTTTATACTTGTTTATTTTAACATTGTTTATATTTATTACAAAAGACACCGGCTTTTTTTAACGCTTGTGTTAAATTTCAAATGACTCAGGAGTCTGATTATTTTTAAATTATATCCTTAGATTCCAGTCCATTAATGAAGGTGAGGCTACTAAAAAAGTGAATAAAAAAACGAAGAACCGTTTTTACACAGGTTTTTAAAAGTTTGACCTGCCAATAAGAGCAAATTATTGAAAATTTCGTTCGTTTTCGTGCTCCGCGGAAAATAAAAGAATTAGATTTTATTTTCATAGTAGGTGGTACACCTACCTATTTTGGGTTTTAAATATTGTCGTGTTTTACTACAAAAACAATCAAACAGTTATGAAATTTTGCCTTAATTTTGACAGCTTTCAAGAGAACGTTCGACTCAATGTGTTGGGGCCTCAAACCGGTGCCGCCTGCTCGGCAGGCACGACTGATCACACGCTTCCAATTTAATTTCGTGGAATTATAATGAGATCCACTCGGAATTAATATAGGTTTTCGAATAAGGCATTGGATGAGGGCTCATTGAAATGCCAAGAACATGTGCCTTTCTTGCACGCAATCGCGCTCTTATTCACCTATCTGTCGGTGCGTTTATTGAAATACGAGACATGAGTTAGATATTAACTGGCTAAAAACGGGTATAATTCGCGCACAAACAAATAATATGAAAATAGTGAGTTAGATATCTCATTTGAATTCTCTTGATTCAACTAATAATAAAAGATGCAAAAGAGAGTGTTTATAGTTTCAGTTGTTTCATTAATTTCTGTACCTATAATAATTAAATCGTCCGAACAATTTACGATGTCTCTTTTTTCTTTTTATTTACAGTTCATGCATTTGTGCCCCTATAAAATTATAAAATCTTTGTTTTTGTATTTCATCTACCTAGTAATTTTTCTAAGATTAATGGTCACCCGATAAAGCTAAAATCTTCCAATAATAGAAAATGCCCCTTTTGGCATAACCGGGCGCTTAGCGCTTGTCATGTCAGATTGAACCACAAGAAGCAAACAAGAAGGAAGGGCAAAAGAAGGGTAGTGGTCCAAGAGTTACGTCTAAAAATATAATTTGACTGATTTTTACTGCTCTCATAAAAATATGAACTTATAAAAATGACTATACGAAGTCTAAATTCACGCAGATCACATTTTCAATTACACCAAAAAAAAATCCAATAAAGATGAATTGCGCAAAATGCATTGCGACCGTTAGAATTCCAATTCCGGATTACAAGCTCTGGGGCATGCAACGTTCAGTCATGTTTTAGCGCTGTGGTTAGGATAGTTTAAGCATTGCACTGTCATTTCAGCTGTAGTTCTCTCATAGAACACCATTACTTGCGGCTCCTACTGAACCAGCAGCGTAGAAATTCGATCAACCGTAGGAATTCAGTCAACAGCAACTAGTCAATTTTACTGTCTACCAGCACACGACTTGTCCTTCTCTGTTGTTTATTTTTATGTTTCAACTTCTTTTCAAGTAGTACCATAGGTGAAAAGTGCCACTTGTCCCAATATTTCGATAAGATCACCTATTCTATAATAGTTTAAAGAATTCTATTTAAAACGAGCAAGTGTTTTTTTCTATCTTTTACTTAAAACAATTGGACGCTCTAAAATCTAGATAATTTCTCTTTTTTTAAAATTGGATACCAACATGCACTGACGATCAGCTTGCGTCGTCTATTCGCTTAAAATCTGTGATTCTGGCTCGTGCTGACGGGTCCGTTCATTCGCCGTATCGATCCCTACTAATTGTCCCGTATGATCGTCAATTAGAGACAGTTCGTCAATTATTGCCCTCTACGTATCCCAATTACCCGAGCCTCGGTCTTAAATCCCGGTTCGTTTTAGTAGTACCTACCCTGACAGCAAGGGTATTTACTGAATTTGCTGCTTCACAAATCTTCTAATTGTAATTTTGTATCGTTATCTGTCTCTTTATTGAAGTCTCTGTTAGAGGTATTAATGTCATACTGTTGTGCAGTGCCGGTAAGAATGTAATGTTGGAACGGTGTATTTTGACAGATGATAGGTAATAATCGGGGTACCGGGTACCTATTATGGTAGGTACTATATTATCGACCGATATAATCGCGCCTGTGTGGTAGTCGCTTTATAGTCACGCACCGATGATGCGAAAACAGACTAATATTATAGGTATATGATATTAAGCTGACCCCGACAACGGTGCCAGCTAAAATCGCCCTACTTTTCTTTATAAATGGCATTATTTTTTGTGCCCTGTGGTTGATGAACATGGGTGATAATTGCGTTTGTTTTTGAGCATATTCATATTTTTACCGACAAATACAAAAAACAGTGAATAAATATTGTTCAAAACTCAAAAAGTCCACTTGCAAAGTAACATTACGGGTTGTCCCCAGAGTGGCATCGTGATATCTAACTTTTACCTGCGACTGTGGCAACTTTCTGGTGATGCATGATCCCCTGGTATTCTGCTATATCGTGTCATAAGTTTCTGAAGGCGTTACTTACTCATTTGACCATTTCATTTCGTTGAAATATTTTGACTCTTTTTATCATCCCTAGAGGTCGGTCTTCTTTGTCTATAATATGTACTGAAACTTTTAAAATGGTTCACGTGTGTGGTACTCACTAGGGATGTAATGCAGCACAACATGCAGCTGTGAAATAAAGGGTCAACTATGTACAGTCAGCATTTTTTGTAGAATAGGTGTATTTATAATGTATGAAGATTTTAAGCTTCTTTTGATTACAACAAAGGGGATAGAAATCACACTGGTACTAGGCTAGGTAATAGGTATTATAGCGCAAATCGATCCAGTACAAAATGAACCCATGTCTGAATACAAAATGAACACACGTCCCCATACAAAATGAAGTAAAAGCAGATTTAGCAAAAGCACATCGCGCCTACGTGTAGAGAGCTTAAAATATACGCTTAAGCTTTTCTGATCGGTACCTAGTTTGGAAGATAGGATAATAAATATAATAGATAATAAATATAATATATACAAATAAATGTAAATGTAAAAAGGAGCATAAAACGGAATCGTGTGTTGTTGAGTTGAGGCGTAATAGCCTGGAAAGTTACGTAGCCTTTGTTTGTTTGAAAACTAATCAGTTTCCGAGCTATCCTAAAATTCCGCAAATTGACAGTCAGATATGTAGGTAAGCAATTTTCTACGTGAATTTATTAGTTTTCATGTAGTAACTGACAGTTGTCTATAATACGAGTAATTCTGGTAGTCTATTTTTTGTCCATTACGTAAGAGTTTGTGAAGACGATAAACTTATGTGTGACTTTCTTAACTTTGTCAATTAATCTATTGTAATTATTAATAATTCGAAAATCATCCATTTAATTTTATTATTTTGTGATTTAATTAGGTTTGGAAAATGTTAGTTGAGTGATATACATTTACAGTTTGACCAAACGACATTGGGGTGCCTATTCAAGTACTCGTAGCTTATGAATATTTTTTTCGTAATATAATTATATCAGGAACTAGCTTCTGTAGCATAATATTACTAACCACAAATTACTGATAACCCGGGGGCGTTTAATCCTCATATCGCTTAAAAGTGAAATAATTGAACCTTCATTAATAGTCAAATTAGATTCATATTAATTTTTGGAAAACTCATTTCAATCGAGATTTGGTTTACAAAAGCTTTTAATCAACGATTATTTACAACTAGCGTTACCCGTAACTTTGTTTGTGGTATATTTTTTTTTTATAGATACTGTTCAGTTTTCTCAATAACTGAGTTACTTTTCATAAATAGAACGTATATTGTGAGTTTTAACTAAGTCGAGTTCTACGCTAAATGACATGTATTAAGATATGTGTAGTTATGACGTCATATACTAGTGTGGCATATACGTCATATTATACGGAGTGTATATTATACTATACCTATATTCTTATTATTTTGTACAGTATCTTTGTTGTGTATACTTTGGCCCTTACCGTGTTATTGTAAGTATAGAATATGGTTTATTTTAAAAGTCTATTTGGATTTCTCTCTCACCTGATGAGCATAGCGTAAATAATTACGGATGTTGAGTTTCAGTTGGGAGTTGAATGAATACCTAGTTGTTTTACGTTCTGGTTCGCAACACAATTTGGTAAAAGCTTTTAAATAAGTTCAGGATTTACAATAGCGATACAACTTTTTTAATGGATTTAAGTGAAAATGGTGTGGTGGAAACACACTACCTACACCTTTTCGTTCGGCCTAAGTACATATTTAAAATTATTGTTTCTTGCGTTTAAAACAGCTGGATAAAAAGCTCATTATATACCGTTGTCTTTCAATGCGCGGTAACAGTCAAAGAACTCGATAGAGCTTCTGAAACTCCGAAATTTTTACGAGTAACTATTTTCGGAAACTCAAGTTCATTTGCATGTACAAAATGCGGCTCGCCCACAACTCACGCCCAAGTAACTTTATAAAAACCTCACCACCGAGGGACTCAACCCTTAAAAGTAAAAAGAGGTCCGAAGTTACCTTCAGTTTGTTACTGACGCCAGGTGTCCCTTACTGCCGGATACCAAACTGGAGTTTAGCCTCCCTAACGACTTCTGCCAACTTCCCTTTTTGAGGCAATAAAAAGCCATCATAAAAATAATCATGTCACATAATTATTTATTGTAATGGTCCGCTGGTATTTTACGAGCGAAATCCTTATTTTTTATTTCTCCGCCGTTAATGTCGGTAGCTTTTTCTCTGAGATTTAGCCTATGGTCGAAACTCACTGAACTTGTTTGTGTGATATTTTCATCTCCTCCAAAATATATAGGTATGAATAGAGATGACCGCGGTTGTCGGTCTAAAGAGTACGAATACAAAAATTCTGTATTTCTATCATTTCTAAACACTTCATGAACAATGGAATAATGGAACTTATGTCATGTAGGTATTCAAGTGAGCAATTGTTTTTAAGTTGAAACTTACAAAATATATTGATCTATTTTACACAATCTTTGAATATTTCAAGTGTGTAAAGTAAAATTGGATAATAAAACATGTGTAATCATATCCAATTTTACTTTACAATAAAATATAACTATATAACATTTATGTTTAGTCCCGACTGTACAATTTATTCGTAAATAAATCAACATTCAATAATATGATGTTTGCTTAATTACTTTTTCCGAAAATGTTGGCGTGCAAGCGGATTTTGTATACACTGTAAAAACCCCACAATCCGTGTTTCATTTAACAAAGAGATCAAATAATTACTGTTTGTTTTCCTAAATCAATACTGAGATTTGGAACAGTTCATTTTAGATAAATATAGGAATTAAATTGGACCGGATATTAAATTAATGCGGAGTAGCGCAGCTAAAGGACGTTACGAGTGAGGTCTTTTACAAATTATAATTTGATTATAACTGAAACCACAGATTTTTTACGTTTTAAACTGTTTATAAACAGGACATCGAGGTATCAGGGTTTACCAGTTTTTGTTTGCGAATTTTTGCGTATTATCAGAGATTTTTGTGACATTTTTACAAAATATTGTTACGTTTATTTATTTATAGTACTAACCAAACATTCAACTCTAATTTAAGAAAAAATATAGCCCTATAAAATAGCAAAGCCCATACTAATCATTTTCGTTATACCCAACATGACTAAAACATTCCCTTCTCCAGTGGTATTTTCTCGGAGTATTACCAACAACTATTTCAAGTTGCCCCCACCAGGGGGGTTTTCAGATTTTCATAGACAATGTCGCAATTTCACCTGGAGAGAATTATGGGTTACTTATCAACTCGACACGACCGGCTGAGCACATGAGTGTTAAGTTGGTACCTAATAGTAAGGTATCACTTGTTATTCTGCCCTCTCGTTAAGATGTTTATGTGTCTAGTGTGCCTGAGTGTGAGTTTTTGCGGCAAGCTTACGCGCTCGTCACAGTACGCGTTAACGTGCGCTTTGGATGAAGATCCTGTACAGCGCCCCTACCGGCGCGTTCATGAACGAGTCTTCATACAAAGCGCGCGTTGACGCATACTATGTCGAGCGCGTAAAAGCTCATACTAGGCACAAGTTAAGTAATCTTTAGAAAATTATATTGATATTTTCACCAACATAACTTATTATTATATAATTTATTACTCATCTTTTTTTGTGAACAAGGCACAGTCAGCTTAAAAAACGCTAGGAGTATGGCTATAAACCAAATGGACCATTGCCTCTCCTATTTTTAAAGTAGACAGTTTATAGGCATACTTTACGATTCGTTAGCTAAATACAGAAGGTACGTATACCTATTACCTACTAGGTAGGTACTCGTTTTACGACGATTCAAATCGGCCGTTTTCTTTTTAAGTCGTTATCTGAAGTGCCTTTTTAAGCCATTACATTGTAACATTTTATTACATTGTTTTTGTGTTTTAACAAGAATATCATCTCTATTTTGACTTCCTTATGTTATCCTAACGTTTGTCGCACAAACGTTCTTTTGCACTAAGTAGTTAAGTACCGTTCATTGAACAAGCATTCTTTAGCACTAACGTTCATAGGTTTTGTACTTTGAACTTCAAACACACTCATATCTTATAATAAGGTAAAACTTGATGTTTATTTTGTATCTATACAAGGTGTAACAGCAAGGTGTAGTAATACTGAAACTACGCATACACATACATATTTCGAAGTAGTCTAGAGGTACTATAAATCTGTAAGTAGTTACGGTAATGAATTATTACACGTCGAAGTTTACTGCAAAACTAACCATCGTTCAACCCTAGTTATCAGCTGGGCAATGTCAGTGAACTTGAGGCATAGGCTAACATGTACAGTCTTACCCAACTTATATGGTGCGTCGTGAATCTTCGTTCGCGCAGAAAATAAAGTATGGTCCGAAGATTAACGAAAGAATGCTTAACACTTACAATCAACCTAAGATCACTATTATAAGGTTCATAATACACTGCAGCTGTTGCATATCGCAGTTCTACCTGCGCAGAAGATGAATTTTCAAAGCGCGGGAAATGCTATTGACCGCTATTGGTCGGTAGCCACCCCGCCATCTTAGCGATCGCCGCGTGGCATGAGTGAGATGGAACTAACAGCTGCAGTGTATTATGAACCTTATAATAGTGATCTTAGGTTGATTGTAAGTGTTAAGCATTCTTTCGTTAATCTTCGGACCATACTTTATTTTCTGCGCGAACGAAGATTCACGACGCACCATATAAGTTGGGTAAGACTGTACACCTCTAGCCGGCGGCATTACTCAAACAAAACTAGGTGTAGAAGTAAAGTTGTGGTAAAAGTTCCACCAAAAATTACTAGATGGCGCCAGGGCCGTTTCTAAGAAATCCTGCATCGCGCAAGCGTTGTGTGACCGGCGTAACGTGACGTCATCCGTATCATGTTAGGGTTGTAATATTTAGTTATTTTGTCAATTTGAGTGAAAAAATCGATTATCGATTTCAGGTTTTAGTACCCTGGCAAATGATTCATCACCAGGTACACATACCCACATTTCAATATTACTACACCTTGCCGATACACCCTGTATAATAATATGTGGTTTTCGCCACCATTAACCAAAACGATTGTGTCTGCGCTGTAAAAAAATACATAATACCACAAAAACAAATGTAGAGACGTAGAACTAAGAAAATCTATTAGGTTCGATATTCCGATTAGATTAACATTTTTACCATTTAGATACTTACCTAACGAGACAGTCTTCCAAAATTAATTATTTATTTATGGGTGTTTCTACAAAAATTGGGTAACTCGATGTCACCAGCCAATAAAACAATGTATAATTATATTTTGTTTATATTTTACGATTAATTTTAAAACAATTAAAAGGCTTTTATGTGGTCACCCAGTTTTAGCTATTTATTTTAAATACAAACTTAAAAAACTTCACAAAATGTTCTCAAAAAGTCAGTACTTTGGCGTGTCACAATCTCAAAATCGCACAATCAAATAGCTGTGTATAAAGTATTACCTTTAAAATAATCAATCTTACTATATCACTATAATCTTTGACGTATTTATTATTATATAATCACAACTTTCATACTATAACATTTGCACCGTTTTGTAAAAATAATAAGAAACTTTGTGTTCGGTTTTATGCGTCAGTCCGTTGTGTGTTTTTCAAATTTGAATTTTCGGCTAAATACCGGCGACTCAAATTCAAATGCGCGTTAAATTTCAAGATTGATACTAAAGCTAACTGCAGACCGACCCATTGTCCGGCCGACATTACTGTTCCAGTGCTAGAGTTGTGTTTGTCGTGTGAACGCGGGCAGATCCAGACAGAATAATCAGTCCTATGGTAAGTCGCTATTTCCTTGTAAAACTGTGTTATGTTTAAATTTATACATAGTTAACTTTGATTTGTCAAGATGTAGCTTCTTGATATTCAAAATTATTAAAATAAACGTTACTTCTAAAGATAACTTCAAATTCATGTAGGGTTCGTCAGTCCGTTGGCGTCAGTCCGCTGTCAAATATTGCGCCAAAGGACTGACGTGTTTCCAGGGTACTGACTTTTTGAGCGTGTCTAAGCATTTTTGTTTTATTATTTCAGTTTAAAACATCATTTGCTCCAAAAGAGAAACAAACCACGTCTGAGGATTGGAAAGATATTATATTGAAAAAGAAAAGAGAAGCCGTAAAAGCTAACTTAGCTAAAATTAAAAGCAACCCCACATACTAGCCGAATACAAAGAGAAACAAGAGTTGCAATAATTAAAAAGGAAAGATAAGGTACAAAACATATATATTAAAGACATGACGCCTCGGGAGCAACGATTAACTAGAAAATAATGGAAAAATATTAATTCCTGGATCTTTCATGAAGCCGGACATGGAAAGAGGGTACCCGATAGTATAGGGGTCACATGCAAGTGAACAGCTGAGCAAGTGATTGCTTCAGGAGGTGATAAAACTAACAAGATGGAGTTTGCTTCTCTTATCCGCGAGAGATGTCCAGTCCAGGTATAAAAGTTACGGTGATTGACGGCTGTGATATCGAGCAGATTGATTAACGATTAACGACACCTTGATTAACGACTAATCGTCTCAAATGATCGCCTTAAGGGGACACTCTTGGTGCATCAGGTGACTGCTTACATTCCCAATGATCTTACAATGAAGTCACTAAAAGACAGGAAGATGTTATTTCTCCGAAACTGAACACGAACGCATTGGAGGACGTTTTCAAGCTCTTGGACTGGAACGGATTCGTCATCAACATCAATGGCGAATACTTCACTTACCTTCGTTGTGCCGATAATATAGTCATCATGGCAGAGTCTCTGGAGGATCTCAATACTATGCTCAGCGACCTCGGTAGCGTTTCCCAACAGGTGGGTCTTAAAATGAACATGAAGAAGACAAAACTCATTTCCAATGGCCATGCTGTACCCGTGACGGTATTCGTTGGGAACGATACTCTCGAAGTTGTTGTACAGTACAACAACCTTGGCCAGATCGTCCAGTTAGGCAGGTCCAACTTCGGCAAAGATGTCGCCCGAAGAATCCAACTCGGATAGGCAGCGTTCGCGAAGTTGCGTGACATTTTCTTGTCCAAAACTCTACAGTGCCTGAAGACAAGAGTCTACAACCAGTGTGTGTTACCTGGGATGACATATGGAACTGAGACGTGTTCCTTAACTGCTGGCCTTTTGAATAAGCTCAAAGTCACACAGCGGGCGATGGAGAGAGCTATGCTCGGAGTATCTTTGCGCCATAAAATCCGGATGGAGGATATTCGCCAAAAAAACTTAAGTTTACGACATAGCTCTAAGGGTTTGCAAGCCGAAGTCGCAATGGGCAGGTCACGTCGCTCGTGGAACTGACAACCGATAGGGCAGAAAGGTTCTAGAGTGGCGACCACTGGAAGACGCAGTGTATGGGATTGGACGCAGATGGGCCGACGACATCAAGAGTCGCAGGCAACCGGTGGATGCAAGTGGCAAATTGTCGTTTGGTGTGGCAGTCTATGTTCAGCAATGGACGTGTTCAGACTGATGATGATGATGATGATTACTTTCTAAGAGATTTCTAATAATCTTAATAAATTGCTTGCATATCTACTGAAGTTGTGTGTTTTATCAGTACTCTGTCACTCTCGTCAGTCCCCTGGCAGTCAAATTCGGAAAAAACTAAATATCTCCGCATCTACTTTAAAAAGTGACTGGCCCTATCATGAGCAATATGTTCACTAGATTAGCTACCTTATAATGCGAATTAGTAGGAATTTGATTGAAAAAACTATCATAAACAAAATATCCCGAAAAGTTACCCAACTTTTGTATATTCACCCTTATATATATTATGGACGCCTGCTAAAGAGGCGTACCACTTCAAAATATAGTAAAGATTACAGATTACACAGAGGTTACATTTATCTTTAAGTAATGCTGGACTTTATTTCGATCAAAGATTCACCGTTGCCACACTACGTGGCAATGCAGCCAGCATTTTGGGAACTTTGCCCAATGGTAGCGGGTTAGTAGATTAGGTTTACTTAGTTTCAGATTTAATTTTAGGGAATATGTTTTTGTTAGTTGATTAAATATTTTGTGTCTTTAGGTAATAAGGAGATGTAGCAATAAATAGAGACATCAATACAGAGACAAATCAATTATTTCTCCGCTCACTATCTCCCCTTACATTAATAATATATTAAATCGTATAACGTAATAATCGCCACATTTGTTACGTTTTCTCATATCCGCTCCGTGGATTCTTCGCTTTATATCGACGTTGGTAATTACCTACCTTACCCTCTACCCTCGTTATGGGGAATCAAGTGGAAACAGTATTATAAATGGCCCCTCTTATTCAGTCTCGGGTTTATGAAAAGTATAATTTACGTTAAAAATATAGCGGTACGCTACCTTTAAGCTTCTAGGCGGTTTAGACCTATATTACCTTAGCGCGTCAGTTACACGGAAGATAGACAAGAGCTGTGGAGGTGACTTAACTTTAATCTGTATCGGAACCACTGTCACCAAAAAACTGAAAATAAGAAATACTTAAATATTAAGTATATTAATTGACGCTAGCTAAATGCACAAACTGTGTGCAACCATAACTAAAACAAACATACAAAAAAAAGTAACTGTTAATAAAGGGTCAGTTAACTGCCGTGGTGTCTTATGTGCTAATTGATATGCTTCATTTTAATGGGCTCTTAAACTACACATAAGTGATTTTTCATTGTGTGGCAGACGTAAATCATGACATAGTATGTATGACAAAAGTGGCTTTGGTTTTGAGCTACGAGTCATATGTTCAGCACGCGCGCCCCGCCCACTTTTCACTTTCGCTTGTCCCTCTCTTTCTTTCATGGTCAGTTACGTCTTACGCCCGAAATTAATATTGTATCTTCTATCCAAGATTAAAATCGATCTTGGATTGCTGCCTATCGTTCGATCGATCTCCAACCTGCGTGCCTTCATAAACCAATCCACGGATCGGTTATTGGCACGTTTGACCCTAAAATGGATTGTGATATCAATCCCAGATAGCAAAATTTGGATTGGGATTGATCTGGGGGCACGGCAGTGCCCCCGCCAAGTCGAGCAAAACAAAAGGCACGGCCGTACTATCCTTTTCTCGAAGCGATTCGGGCCATTTTCGACCCCCTGTAACTTCGTTATGGATAAAACTAGAAGCCTAAATTTTAAGTGACCAAGAGGGCATCACGTCTACAGATAATAATCCAAGTTACATCAAATTTGAACCAGTAGTTTAAGAATTATTGCAAGTCAAAGTTACTTAATTTTGCTGCCCACTGACTGACTGACTGACTGACTGACCGATCATCAAAATTCTAAGGTACTTCTAGCCGTCCCACAAGTTTCAAATTTTGAATATAGCTATTGTTTAGCCTATAAACCATGGAAAAATTCTGACATTCCATAATTTTCATCCCGTTTTCTAGATATATAATCTGCATAAATAACTTTGTATTCCTATATAAATTCTATTAAATTGTATGTGATTACAAAGTTACTTTTACAGTTCATAATTAGACTTTATTGAAATTGAATGAAATAGGTAACAGGGGTTAAAAATGAGAAATGGCTTCGAGAAATTCGACAGTTGAGCGCTTTTTAAAAACTTCCACGATAGATAGAGAGATACAAATACCTATACTATAACTAACTACACTTTTATAGGTCGAACAAATTCGTTACCTAGGTACATTAAAATAGATACCTAGGTACCTTATACCTAATACGCATCTGTGGAGACGCAAAGACACTCGTTCATGATAATTTATGAGCATGACCTATGTCGCAAGGGGCCCCGGCCGCTCAGGCGCGGGGCGCGCGTTGATGCGTGTTTTGCAAAAAACTAAATAAAGAAAGAAACCTACAAAAAGAAATGAGATCCCATCAAAAACATTACATGTACAAAAATGCACAAGTCTCGCTACGCAGTTTATCTGCCGTAAAAAGTTGTGAGATCGAATGTAAACCAAGTCGGTTAATTTCAATACCTACCTATACCTATCTATGGGAGCAGTTATATTTTTATTTCTTTTGTAAATAGAGTGTCTTGGCGATTGTACACGGCAGCATAATCTACTAGGCAATTTAAATATAGTCTTCCATATAGGTGTACTTTCAAACAAATACAAGCACAAAGCGCTTAACATAGATTTATATTGCTGTGTGCAATTATTGCCAAGTCACTCTATTTACTAAAGAAATAAAGATATAACTGCTCCCATAGATAGGTATAGGTAGGTATTGAAATTAACCGACTTGGTTTACATTCGATCTCACAACTTTTTACGGCAGATAAACTGCGTAGCGAGACTTGTGCATTTTTGTACATGTAATGTTTTTGATGGGATTATTAATTTCGGCCGTTAGACGAACACGAGCGTTACGCGTAGCTGACGTGGACCGTTACCAACAACCACATTATTTTTACCGTCTGAGGCGACGCGGCACTACCCACCGCCAACAATTATATGCATAAACAAAAATACAAGAATACCACGGATACACCCCCGCAAGGCAAACATTTGTATGAATCACAGGCATTTCTTCTGAATCTAGGTCATGGTCCTCGTAGGTGGCAGTTCTAATTTAACTTCCGACTAGAATTCACAATTGTAAAATACGAAACGACCGTCGCTTCAACTTCTGATTGAAACCCACTTTCGAAATAAACATTTAGGTTCGGTAGCGCACAGCATACCATAGCGCTCCGATTTCAGTAGTTATTAGAAGTTCGCAACGCTGACGGGCGTGCTTGGTGTATCTTATAGAACAAACAGTTTGTTAGTTTACGTGTATTCTATAACTTAGAACGGCAAACACGTTGTATAACAAGTCTAGTGTGCCCGCGAGCATTCGCTAGGAAATGCTCAATGCTCATATTATGGGTAGATTCTTCTACTGTATCTATTGTGTGTGTGAACACCGCGCGCTTGTCAGAAATGCACAAGCATGTGCACATTGTGCACAATAATTGAATCTTGTCTAAGCTGTTTTCTATAGACTTGCATTTAACGAAAGTGTCGTTACTGCAAGCGTGGTTAATTGCTACGGATTTAGCGATCGTTATGTAACGATGTGTAGGTAGGCTTCCACTAGATGGGCCGACCACATCAAAGGAGTCGCAGGCAATAACCGGTGGATGCAAGTGGCAAATTGTCGTTCGGTGTGGCGGTCTAAGGGGGAAGCCTATGTTCAGCAGTGGACGTCTTCAGGCTGATGATGATGATGATTTAACGATGATTTGTACATTATGTACGATGTGCATACTGCCGGCCCTGGGCATTTTAACAGCTGCTAAAGTAGATGAAATAAATGAATTGTTGAAATTAATTTATTTCAGGTAGGTACCTACTTAGATTACTTATATTTTTTAATACATAATATTTACTGAGGGGATGAAATTCTTTTTCCAATACCAGAACTGAGTCAATATCCATAATTGAGACTCAAGTTCGGCAATCATGACCGTGAGCTTCCAATTACGAAGATTACGTTCGTTCAGGAGCGGAAAACTTTGAACACTATGAAAGCGCTCGAGATTTTGCAGATCATTTGAATTTCACAAACTTTTAAAAGAATAAGTTTGGAAGGTGTTCCCTTTTCGCGGAGTATTTCGAGTGGAAATATTTACAATAACTGTATCTACGCGACTACATCTAAGCTCTCCAAATCTCTTATTAAATTTCTGACTAGATCAATAAATTCTTCACAGTAACTTTCTATCCCACGCGGTCTCATGAGTCTATTACGTCGAAATATGTAAAGCATCTGCCGATCTAATACGAATAACCAGGTCCCTCTAATTTTATCGGCACAGCAATGCACGATACGGCAATATGGCGGTTATGGCGTATCGTCACGTCCGCCATCCTCCGCCATCCGCCATTTGCCGCCATTCCACCATTCCCGCCAACATTCATATGATTTCTTAATAAAGTGCGAGCCTCATTCTCTGGCACCCATATCAATAAGCGAGGAGGGAATTTAATGAAATTCCGTTTAAGAATTCCTTTCTATCTCTTAGATTAGTACATTCCTATCTTTGCAGTGTTATCTAGTCTTTGTTTTAAACTGGAACGGTTTAGTTTAATGGAATCATAAACCATTCTAGTATAAAAGAGAGGCTTCCTTTGAGACAGAACATTTTGTTAGAGGCGTGGCGAGTTATTTGTTAAATAACTAGGTTGTGTACCTACGAAATATTTTCGAGGAAAAGCGTCGATACGGTTCATACGGTTATGGTTCTAGACAAATGAGATTGGCTTGAAACCGAGATACGATGGCATGCTCATACCTTCTTAATACGTAGGTCTGGCCACACTTCGCAGGCTTAACCTTCAGCAGCCATTAATGGAACAGTTTTAGAGAATAGTTCCAACTCCAATTACAATAAAATCAAGTTCCTCGCTCGTTACATAGGCTAATTCAAGAACCTTCCAAGTGAGTTTGCAATTAAGTAAAACCATTTTCCAATGCGCTCAATCCGATTTTAGAACTTTGTGATGGTATCAGAAATAGACCGAGGCAAAGCTAGTGACTTGTTAAATCCACAATGCCTATTGCCTACTTCTGTATCAAGTTTCGACTAATAAGGGCTTTAGCTCGCGTTAACTTGTACCTTCCCAGGGTAAACTTAGGTAATATTCTGTGCTTCTAGTCAAAAATAACACAATATAACGGTTTTCACAATATACCGGTTCAAAAAAGTTTAGACTAGAGTTAAACGGATGAGTCTAAATATTTTCTCCACAAATTGACGTCTAACCTTCGCTTTATCTAACTCAATAACAAATTCACAAGTAAAATCATTACGAATGCCAGGATTGAGTAAGAAAACGTGAGTGATAGATGTCGATTTTGTGGAACGAAATTCTAGAAAAATCTGTTTAGCTTTGGTCTAAAATTTTGTGATAAAACAGTGGGTTCGAACTACAAAGAACTATACAAAATAATGGTTTTTTAGGATACGGATACCCAAAGGGGAAAACGTGACCCTATTACTAAGTCTCCGCTGTCCTTTCGTCTGTATGTCTGTCTGTCTATCACCAGGCTGTTCTCATGAACCGTGATAGTTAGAAAGTTGACATTTTCACATATTATTATAATTACGTATTATGATGTATTTTGTTGCCGCTTTACCAACAAATACTATAAAACAATATACCTAATATATTTAATAAATACGTAATATACCATAAAACATTACTATTAAAAATGAGATGTTAATCACCACTCGCGCTCTCCAAATTGCCTATTCAATATCTTTATTACTTCTACGAATATTATTTTCGTGGAAATACAGGAAGCTTGACCTCAAATTACAAGAAATGGATATTGGAAATGATGCCATTCTATATTAATTAAGGATATTACACAAAAGCAAATTATTTCAAGCCTTACAAGATTACGTATCGTGCACCTACACTAGGCAAAGAAGAAAATAATTATGGATTTGTGTGCATAAAACGAAGTCTTGTTATTTGCACCATTAATAATAATTAATGAATGCGTAATTTTAGTTCGAATTACAATATAACCGATTAACGTTAGTGCGATATAATGCTTGTCCGATGAATTAGAGAAAAAACATCTGTGCGATGTCTATCCGTCAAAAAAGGCATTACTTATTTCTATGATCTTTGATTTGTTACATTTTGTCTCCGTCCTGAAAATTTAATAAATATTTGAAACATAATTAAAAAAATACAAAAAAGAGAAAAATCATAATGATTTTTCGCATACATTATGGATAGGACAACGTCTATCGGGCCAGCTATATAGTTATGGATATTAAATTGTGATAAACAAAGGTCTATCGGATGAACTACGGAACGCCTAATACCTGCTTTTTTATTGCATGTGCCAACTACCAACTATTGCATACGTAACAAGTTTCAAAGAAAATATGGAGCAAGAAATAATTACAAATTACTTTTCAACTTTGTATATAAACGTATGAATGCTTTGCAAAAACTCGTTATAACACCGGCCTCACTATGTTCTGTTCAAAAACAATAACAGTAGTCCAGAGTGGTTAAATAAACATTCATATTCTGAAATTGTTTTGCGGAGCACTAGAACGTAGGTAACTCCATAAACTAGCTTACCTACGTACAGTCGATGGCTAAAAATATGGGAAATCGATGAAAAAATACTGTCTCGAATCTTACCACGGACAGTCCCTGGTTAAAATTATAATAACTTGAATAACATGGTCTGTATTACTGAAAAATAATAATTTGCGAGCCCTACAAAACTTTGCCTTTTACTAGTAATATTTTTACACGGAAAATGCATTAAATCCTTAATTAATTATAAAGTATGCAAGTAAAAAATTTGGTAAGTCGAGCAATGAAGTAAATACCTAAGTATACTTCAAATTGAGAGCGCCGCACTTTTTCCTCGTACCAGCAGATTCTACTTGACTTTAGCAAATTAAATTCCATTCCAGAAACTAAGAAAAACTTTAAAAGTATTCTTCAATTCGCAGTCAACGTGCTTTGTTGCGTGGCGTGCACTGTAGTGCTTTACTTGCCGGGTGAAACTTAATTACATGTGCTAAGCCGGCGGGTTGCCTCGCGTCGCGTCGCGTTCGGACGCAAGACGGGATCCTTGATAAATGCAAAACGCTCAGTTCGTAGACGCGTTAGTCCTTTTAGAACTAAATTATAGTAGTGCTTAAGTAATTGTTCAAAAATGTGCATTTCATTTTGTTCAGACTATCAGCTCTAGGTATACAGTTTGAACAATTTTTAATAGTAGGAGTCTTTGTTTCTGGAATAGCAAAGTTTTGATCCATGGCGTAAAACTAGCCTGTAAGGTTCTGTTATCAACCTATACCTATATAATTCTGACAGCTTGCTGTCACCGCAATAATAATAGGATAATTATTGTATTGATGACTGGCATATCAAATTACCACTCTATTGAATAACCGGAACTGGGCCAAATTTGACTCGCATATTTAAAGATTTTGATATCAACTTCAGTTTTTCTATAAACCTCAGTAAGCTGGTAGTAATTAAAAATAGTTACCAAGAAAAGTTTAACCTCATGTTTTCTCAGCGTGCATGTTTCTCCAAAATAACGGTTGTATGTTTCCGGTATTTTTTTTTATAGTATTGACCTTTTAGATGTGTATCTACGCGCCTTGATTTGGCTTTACTGTTGTACAAATGATAAGGTTGGAGTTCACCAACATCGGAAACCTGATTAAACAACAGTTAAATAAAAAGTGTGGTTTCGATGATCTTTGTTCATGATTTCATAGATGAAATAATATAATATAAATACTGTTTTGTTGCTAGAAAAAGACAAGTTTGAACAGCAACAACAATAGTGTCACGTATTCTTTAATAAAATACTTAGGTAATTGATATCTATCGTATCAAGATACAGCATAGATAAGCTATAGCTAGCGTGTTATTGGAAACTTCTTTTTGCATTCAGCCCGCGTTCAGTTTCATTATTTTGTTTATTTAGTTATTTAGTAGTAAAAATATCGAGTTCCAGTAAGTAAGGTCAATAGTTTACTCGAGTTCATTCAGCGTCATGCCATATTGTTTTACTAACAGTATATTAAACATGGTATGTTTATGGTTTAAATACCGGTCACACCAGCCTAAGTGAAACTAACAACTCACGGAAAGCTAATCAAACCTCTGGTTAACTAACTGGGTAAGTATAGCAATTAGTGAAATAGCAATTAGTAAGTCTAGTAAGCACCTTTGTATTGGAAAAATATGAACCAAACCGCACACTACCTTTAAACCTCTCCATTTTTATAGTCTCAAATCAAAGTAAACATAAACAAATATAGCCTACATGATTAATTTTGGCACAATTTAATAGTTACATCATTTTGAACTGGCACTTAAGAAATAATACAAGCCCCTTCACCAAAATATACCATTTCCACTATTTCCACAAATCATTTATCATCCATCTCGCAAAGTGGCTTCAGCCGATCTAGGAACCCGTGCGGTTCCGTGAACCCATGCTTCATCGTAGTTCCACTGAAATCATGATTTGTAAACCGATTACGTAATTTTGGTGCAAATAATTCTCAATTAACACTCTTTATTAAATGTGACTATATATTATGTTACCAATGGCCGATTTCAATCAGTTTTGACTGAAGTTGATTGTTATAAATATTTTTTGTATCCTTATCTACAAAGGCAAATCAACAATGAAAGCACACGTATATGTTCATTTATAATATTTTCATCGTGTTCAAATTCCGATGTGGCTTGTACCTTTACGCTTTAATTATGCAAAACTACTACTAACCAACTAACCAATGCTATAAACTCTTGGTCAGTAGAGAGAGCAGGCGAGCACGAACCTCTATCGAGATAGTATAGATTCGTATTGTGAATGTAAAAAAATTGCATGAGATTTAATCAGCGGCCATTGACAAGACAGCGGCTATTGACAAGACGCGTACGCGAACGGTTACGTTGGTTGATAGAACCATTAAAATGAGCTTACCCTATAATTGTAGGAGTACTGATCAAATCCAAAGCATTTTTTGGCGTTAACGTAACGAATACTTTCTCGATAAGGATTCGTGCTCGCTCCCCTACTATATTATAGTAATGCAGGCAAGAGCAATTATTCAACACGTAACATCATAGTACTCTTTTTTAAACGTTTGTTCTTACTACAGTCTTTTTGTGAGTATTTGTCTTTGCGGAAACAAGATAACAGTTATCATTCTATAACATTACATCGCCGTTAATGATACCGTCTCAGTTTTGCAATCCACTCACGTCTTTACGATCCAGAGTATGGGGTGTTACACGTTTAATGGTACTCCATTGAAGTCGGAGAATTACTGAGAAGTACATATTTTTACTCCCGTGGGGCTGTTAAATAAGACTTCAGTAAAATTAACCTAGTTTCGTATCATTATTGTACAATATTATGCCATGATTTAAATTTGCACGATTTTACACATTATGCCACTAAAAGTAGCATGCGAAAACTATTTTGTCAATTGTTTGTTTTACGAGCACCTAAATAAATAAATAATTAAATAAAAAGCTATTAAGCTAAGTACTTACCTAGTATTTTACAACCAGTGAGTTGATATAAAAATCTTAGTCTACAACTACTATGACTACGTTTGGTTTTTATTGCATATATGCTCAATTACATATCTTCCAAGAAAATAAACAACAGGTATTTTAGGACAAAGTTTTTACAGATTTCCTTGTACTTACTTACAGATAAAATGAGTTTATACAGCATCTGCCGTACAATGACCGAAATGACATTTTGTCCAAGGTGGCAGTTGCCATTGCAACCGGCAATTACAGTGGCCACGTGACCAGACGGACAATGCTGATTGTGCCATGCAAGGAACGGTAACGTAACGGCGCAGCTACGCGAAATGTATCGCTGTATTTCATCGGCTAACGCCGTATCGACGATGTTATTTCAGTAGAACGATAGAAAAAGTAGAACGATAACGCTTTAGTCGGTCTTGGGTGGTGTTCGTCAGAGAAGTATTTTGGCATGATTCTAAGTAATTCATTTTGCAAATCAAGTTAGAAACGACCTAAACACTTCTGCTAGTTTCAACTCGATTCAAATTTAGATTTCATCCATTATATAGACCAAACTGTTTATGTAAAATTTGGTACACTTTGATATCAGATATTATCTGCCGTAGCGCAAGCAGGTGTTGAGACGACTGCAAAACGCGACGGTTTGATTGTCGCACAGGGCAACTATTAGTATTTTAAATGCTGCTTTATAACAAGACGATTCAGGTCTTGATAATTTACTTTGAGCAGGTGTTTATGGGAGGATGGTCCTCGTAATTCTTGATACTCTAATACGGAATCCCGGTATATTGTGTTTGAACTAGACGCTTCAATATTTTTTGAGTTTAGTGATAGGTACTTGCCATGAATAGGTCCAAAATCGCATACGAATCATTTTGCGAATAGGTAATTTGTCTACAAAGCCGTTTAAAAACTGATAAAATTTAGAAGCACCATTAAGCCAGCATATATGTTCCGTGGAGCTAGTGCTTGTATCATACGGATATCAGCATCCGTACGGCATCGATTGGAGTTACGTGCCTCGACGGAATCTCGTATAAATCTATGAGTTTTCGTGACATATTGTGATCTTTTTTGACGGAGATAGCTAAAAAAATTCACTTACGAATTCTTACTTGTCGCTGTCTCTATCTGACACTAAACCAATGGCAAGGTACAACACTCAAAACTTAATCTGTATCAAGCAAAAAGGGGCCTAGCCCTGCAGCGAAACGATTTCCATTAGTTTTTTCACCTCAGTCGCTGAGTCACTATCATCTAATCTGTGCCTTCAGAAGGCCGGGTGTAAAGCAATTGCTGAATTCCAGGCGGGTGCGGCTGACAGCTTAACTGTCATTACTTTATCACCCGGCGACGCCTGCCGTCCCGCGGCGGCTGTTTATTGCTAAATAACTTAATAACCTAACGTAATGACTTCCTATGTAGACATAGAACGGCTGGGGTTTAATTTTATTTGAGTTATAATGGAAATTGCTTTACGACTGACTGGGAATACATGTTAAGGGCGCAAGGAGCAATTCCATCACTTAATATCTGCCCAGCAATGGAATCCTTATACATTTTAATTACGAAATAAAAGGAGTTTTTATGTACGGACGGGATTAAGTGAACTAGTTTATTAATACTTGGTCTAATTACTGAGGGTTGATTGATCGAACATGGAACTAGTGAACCATCTAGAAGTGTTTTATCCATTCAATGATATTACTGTAATTTTCTATCTAGTTTTTATTGAATAAATAAGATTAATTACACAATTACACAATATGCACTATTTGGTACACAGCAAGGTATTGTCGCTAAATACAGTATGCATCACACATAGGTACAAATTAACTTTGTGCTTGTTTTATACTTTACTAGCTGCGCCCCGCGGTTTCACCTGCGTTTGGATAATATACGATATATCTTTATGAATTGTAGCCTATATGTTATTCTGATATGTAAGCTACATTATTGTAAAGTTTCATTAAAATCCATTCAGTAGTTTTTACGTGAAAGAGTAACAAACATCCATCCATCCATCCATCCATACTTACAAACTTTCGCATTTATAATATTAGTAGGATAGGATAGTCTAGCATTTGACCACTATCTAACCTGGTCTTAAGTGATGATGTGGTCGAAGGTTGTGAACATGCTCAGCCTAGAATGGGTTTCATCCCATCTTGTGTTTGTTCCCTTTAAACGCCGGAACGGCAGAACGGAATTTAATGCAATTTCGTGTGGAGTTTGAAAAATACCCCAGATTAGCACATATCCCTAAACCACGGGAAACAGCAGCTAGTGAGTTGATAATATTGTAAATATCCTAGATTCTGTTATATAGCGACATTATAGCGACAATGAATTCCACCGGAACGTCAGAAGCGCAGACTTATTCTTGTCCATTACATTGTAATGAGAGAAAAGATTCCCTTTGTCGCCATACAAGGGGATTTTACCCCAACATAAAACCCCTGTTTTATAATACAGCGGGACACGCTACTTGGATGGTTGATAAGACAGTGGTGGGTTGCATCTCTTGCTATATTCCCCTGATTTTATTACGCGAACTCTCGAAGACTTTTTGTTACATGTCATTAAGCTAGACTATGACGTCATTGCGTTTATTGCGAGTATTTGTAACCGGTAAACGTTATTTAATAAATGAATAATATGAGCTCTTTCACCTGTTAGTTTGCAAAATGCCTCCCACAACAGTTGCACTGCACAATCTTGCTTAGCACTGCTATTGGTTCTGAAGTCTCGTTTGTCTAGCTATTTCACTGGAAATATTACACCTTATAAGTATAAGTATAAGTGTAAGTATAAGTATAAGTATAAGTATAATTATAATATAAGAATAAGTGCATAAATGTGTGCAGTGTACAATGTACATTATTTCTTACGCAAATATACCTGATATTTATGTACCTAGACCATAACTAATTTCAAAAATAAAGAGGTCCATTAGGACAAGAGGGAGGCCTATGTTCAGCAGTGGACGTCTTCTGGCTGATGATGATGATGGTGATGATGATGACACTAGGACATTGAAAGATCCACTAATGACCGACATCCAAACAAAAGCTCACGTAGATCATTTTCCTGAATTTTCATATATTTTTGACTACCCATTAGAGCTCCGGGCGCCCATCTCCTTTCAAGGTTACAAGTTTTCTCAGGTGGCGTTTTATCTCCTAAACGATTCTTTGTTCCCAAAGTTTTCTGTACGACAAAATTAGCCTACAAATGGTAGGGTCACCTGACACCTGATTTTAGTTTAGACGTTCGAATACATTTGTAGTAATATTCGAGCCTACCTAAACCTAGCCGACTATTGCGTAGTAATACATTTTCTTCACGGGTTACGAAGAAACCACGCTTACGGACTAATGTTGCTGGAATTCAGTAATCGAGATGATTGATTACAATGACTGGTAGGCATAGTACAATGAGGGGTATACGAGTTTAGTATGGATCAAGTCAGTGTACAAGATCTAACTATTTTCGAAATAGTAGCACTACAACCAGTTGTAACTAACCTATCTAAAGCATAAGGAAAAATACACACGTGATAAAATATATGGCCAGAAGATCGTCTCAACCCAACATTGTGAAAGAACAGTAACCTCGGAACTTTTAGAGTAAGAGACTGCTTTTAAATGAAACAACTAAATAGTAACAAAATAATAGTTTAATTCATTAATGAGTAGTAGTTTATAATACCAAGGTAGAGAAAGGCTACTTTTTTTTTCGAAGAGAGAGACCCCCCCTAATGGGGAGGGAGTATAGGCCCCAGCCATCGCCCATCCTTGTGAGTGCCAACAACAGAGTGCACTCCCCGGGACAGAGTATAGGTAAGGACTTGGTCATGTTTTATTTAATGTAACAATTAACCATTCAGTCCACATGTGATTGTGCTTTTTCCATTTACTCATCCCGGTTTACTTTCTTTATGTTTGTTATTATTGTTATAATCGTAAGGTTGACCATTCACGGTTCTTTTAAATATTGGGTATTTTCCCATTTGTTTGACCATTTGCGGTTCTTTTAAATATTGGGTATTTTCCCATTTGTTGACCATTTGCGGTTCTTTCAATATTGGGTATTTTTCAATTAATAAATTTCATTAAGTGATCAATGCTCATGACCACAACCAATCCACAATGCATGAACAGAGCCAGAAGGTACACCCAGGGGTCCCACTGCTATGTAGCGCTTGTACATACGTGATTTTCCAGGAGTGCTGGGTGCCCAGCTGCAGAAATGATTGGAGCCCACATATATTTCACCCAAGGAAACTTGATAGTTGCATAAAAGCTGCTATTTGATCGTGTAATTATAAATATTATTGTTTCGGTAAATACATCAATCACATCTAGGCTGAAATAGTTTTCATTAGTTAATTCAAAGTTGATTTATCAAGAAGAATAACAGAGAGGATAGGAAGGAATTATATGATTAGATGGAGGAAAGCTAATAGGAGTCGTAACTCCACTATCCATAGCAAAAGTTACTGATTTACAATAATTTACTGAATATGTTTGGTCATAATGTTGTGGTTTGAATAAACAAGGGATGAACAGTCGGCCTAACTGAACATTTCCTTGCTGATTCGATATATAGTGTGGGGAAATATTTGTGCCCTGCGTGTATAGTATTAATGCTTGCAGTAAGCCGTAATCACTAGTAGTAACTTCATCGGAAGAATTCCAAACATACAAGGGTTGTGAGGCCTCGGACGTAACAACGATTCCAAGCAGCCACTTACTAGTCATGAAAACACCCACAGTATGTTACATGAGCAAACTACTGCAAATCAGCAATGAGTATAAATTATTGTTTAATTGAATCTAACCTAGGGGAGATCACCTGAAAAACACATTATTACAAAACCAGTTACCAATTACGCATTGCTAGACAATACCACCAATGTCCACAATTTACCGGCTGAGGTGGGATTGTCTGTACCTCGCACAGCACATAGAGAAAAACAATTACATGATACATTCGCTTATTTCGGTAGCGGTGGGTAATTATTCACTTGTAGGATTTAAATAAAACAATATGCAATCATCCCACAGTCTTTGTAATAATATTACTGAAATATAACATAGTTTTGTCGAAGACCAAGGTAAATGATAACTTGTAAGTAGTTTTGTATTAATATTGTAAGCGTAATCAATACATTGATTATAAGTGGTAAGTAAACTGTAAAATACCGCTTGGTTGTGAGTCGTAAATTTAGGATAGAAGAACGAACGTAAAATAACTGTCAGGACGAAATGTAAACGCAACATACCTACATGAGTTTAAACGTAAGGTCAAAGCCTTACCATGGCCGTCAGTATGATGGGAGAGTAACAAACGTGATTTAAATTAAGTAGATAGCTGTAACCAATAGGAGAGTAAAGTCTTCCGATGCAAATAGGTAATAATCTTCTTAAAATACGGACATAAGATGTAAAGTAAAAGACGCAACACAAAACATAAAACCATAAAATCAATGCTGAAAATAAACACGTATAGTAATAAACAGTTAAATAGGTAGATTCCAGAAGTACAATGAGTGATTTATATCTTAATTTGCATAAACTGTGAAAACTTATCACTCACCATAGCTACTGGTATGACCAACTTGGATCTTTACACATAAGCAAAGTTAAGAAAGTTACCACTTAAAGTGTTATTTAATTAAATAACCATTTAAATAAAGAAATTTAGACAAAAGATTATGATAGGACGATACGTATCTAAAACTGAAGACAAGTTGAATTAGCTATGTGTTTCAATCCAAGAAAGCGTGTAAATAAAATGACACAAACCTCTCGAAGGCTTCTTTTTCCTTAGGGTTACCATGTTTAGTCTCGTCTGAAATAATCTTAAATTATGGTAAACAGTTGAGCACCTCAATTAATTACTGAAATCGATCGAAGATTTCATTAAGGCATAATATAATGAGTTCATTTGACAGAACCATATTGAACACCGAAACCGGTCGAAGGTTTCGTTTTGTTAGGCAGTTGAGATAGGCGGATGACTTTAAATACAGAAACCGATCGAAGGTTTCATATTATTAGACGACTGAACTAGACATCACTTTAATTACGGAAACCCATCGAAGGTTTCGTTTCATTAGACGACTGGACTAGACGGATCATTCTGATTACAGAGACCGATCGAAGGTTTCGTTTTAGTCCACTTAACAATTAATAGAGTTGAAAGAAAGTGAATAGGTAAACAATCGGAGACATGGCAACCCATAAGGATCCCCTCCAGCGCCTCAGCAGTCCTTGTTCTATAAGAAAGCATAATTAGTGCCACCCCCATGCTACTGATTTTATTGTACGAGATTTTAGAGTTAGAACTAGGACCTAAAATCTAGATTTCTAGACAGGTCATTGTTGAAGGATTTTAATCGCGAGAAGAGAAGAAGCGGATTTCGTTTGGCCATCACGAGCGTCGCATATTACTAACTACTCTGAA
The DNA here is from genome assembly GCA_905147375.1 of Hylaea fasciaria. NCBI lineage: Eukaryota > Metazoa > Arthropoda > Insecta > Lepidoptera > Geometridae > Hylaea > Hylaea fasciaria. The sequence continues at coordinate 9,912,666 of LR990201.1, forward strand.
TTACCTTAAAGTCTACACGTGGAGGCTGGAAGAAAAATGTTAACTAACTAATATGCGACTTATCCGGTCCACGTCAACGATTTCCACGAGTTTGATTGCTTTTTTGTCACTTCTCTTCTATTACACTTTCCTCAAGGATTTCACAAGATCCACTGGTGGGATATGATTTATGAGACCCTCAGAGAAAATGTTTATAATAAATTCGAACAAGTGATTTTAGTAAACTACTAGATTAAATAAACCACAAAACCGCGACTGTGCTCATTCTTTGCAAATTGGATTTTACAAACTAATAAGGGTTGCCAACATACGAAAAACCCAACGTAATTGGTGCCTTTCCTTTGCAATGGCATGTTCCTGACCACAGCCAAGGCAGCCGAGAGTTCTATTCATGACTACGGAGTCCGTGGCCAGCAATCTACCATTGTTAACCCCCAAATGCATTATAATAATGCTAGAAGCAAATGGTTTCAATTTAAAATGTAGCACAGTATCAAATTCCCTAATTTCCCCACTTAGAATCTAGCTGAAAATTCTGTTGTGTCACTCAATTATTAAATATAAATACACAGAAGGTGCATTAAAAAGTATTACTGGGATAATTACCACCATTGGCCAAGCTCATCCTACAAACTTAGAACTAGGTCGAGAGGCTTCTACAATTAGCCTCAATACTAATGAACTGAACCAATGGCTCACCAAAAGTAATGTAGAGTAGTGTAAATATATTTATAAATAAATAAATAAAAATTCCGGAAAACCAAGTTATAACAAATAAATAGATTATACATATCTTTTTTTTTCACTTCTAAATTTACTTGACTACGTGTTGTGTAATTTGTGCAAGTGGTGTGCATTACTTAATTCTAGCATGAGTGCTTATATAATTCTAAAGCTGTTCCTAATTTTATTTTCGCGATTTATTATTTTCCCATTGTGGATAATAAATCACTACTATTTAAATGAGAAGCACATTCTAGGGTTCCATTGATTTAGTTATCGACTTGTTTTAACTCTCACCAATGGAACAAGGACCCGATATTTTTGTGTAGATTTATCTGAGTGGCACAACTAGATAACACAGAAAACACACATAATAGAATAAAACCAGAATAGAATAACAACAAGTAATAGCATAATAAAATGCTCATGTTTTTATTAAATCCTTAAATGTTACTTTACATGAACATTTCACTAAACCAAATAAAATGACCACATGAGTGTAGTAAATGAGCTGGAAAGACGTTCCAACTTATTCCATAATACCTAAGGGAAAAAGGCACACAAAACATCTTTAAATAAAAATAATACGACTCACGACCTCAGCCTGAAGACCACCATTTCACTATCTCACTATTTAATTTGACCCGAAATTATAACACATTTATTTAAAACAATTATATAAATTGTTAACTCCACTAACCACACTTTTTAATTGAAATGCGTGTGCATTCTTTAACAATTATTATTTAATTATTTCACTATTTATTTGAACCAGAAATTATAAAACATATTAACATAATACAAATTATTAACACCACACTAATTATTTTTCTTCAATAATTATCGGATCACTAACTGAAGTTATAGCACATTATTAAAATTTGAATAAATAAAAAACTAAACAAATTTGTTGAACACTACTAATTAATTATTAACACCACACTAATTAATTTCTCTACAATTACAGATTCACTATCTCACTGTATTTAACCCGGAATTATTAATCATGAATTATTAAATTGAAAATAAGAAATAATGCCAATTTATTTAACACAATAATATACATTATTTACAACACTGATCACTCTATTTTTCTTCGGAATGCGTGTGCGCTATTCCATTTTTCACGATTGACTATCATTATTTAATTTAACCCGGAATTATAAAACTTTAATTATTGAAATTAAAAATTAAAAAATAATGACAATAATATAAATTATTTACAACACTGACCGACCACTCTATTTTTCTTCGGGATGCGTGTGCATCGTTCCACAATTCGCGGTTGACTATCCCTTCCAAATCCCCATTTCCCCAGACGACAAGTGCCCCCTTCCTCTCACCTTCTGATTTTTTGTCTTCTCTCATGCACCAATCCCATAATCCAATTCTTAATCTTCAAGTTTTGGGCCCCGCCTACTTTCCCCGCACCCTCGTCCTACTTTCTTCACCTCTCCCAGCCTGTACTCGATCCAAGATGCGTACGCGCATCAATAATATTTATTATTTAATTTAAACCGAGTTATGGTTCGGTACACAGTTCAGCGCAAATTTAGACTTCTTGAGTACCTAATTAATAAAAGAATATCAGAAAGGTATTTTATCACTATCTATGAAAAGCTAAGCTATAAATATACTCACTGAGTTCCATCACAACCACGTAAGGGAACTGAGTTGTAACAACTTCACAAGTATTAGATAAATATGGAGCCCAATCTAGTGAAACATCTCGTGAATGAATGGTAAGGAATTAGAAAATAGACTAATTACATATTATTAACTAGTTAAAAACGGGTCTAAATCACGCCGAGTTACATCGACCGTGATGGTCGATGTAACTCGGCCGAAACGTCGAGGTATGTCAAAATTATATATTTTGATATTTGTTTGTGCGCGAATTAGACCCGTTTTTAGCTAGTTAATATGTTTCCTGTTCGCGAAAGTTTAAGAACTTCTAGACTAATTACGTTAGACAATTACACAAAAAACCATTGATAGTGATGCAATAGCCAACCTGTAAGCTGGGGCTTATGTACTGATTCGATAGTATAGTATAGTAAATGACGGGTATGCAGAGGGGAGTCAATGATCGATGTCGGTACGCTACGCTCCGCTCACAATTATCATAATTTTGAAGGAGGGATTGTATTTTCCGAGTGGTATAATCTCGTCGCATATAGAAACCGGCACGATGATCTTTGGACCAAAGATTACACCAGAAATTACTTATAACAATCTAAAATAACGTATTGTAAAATAAAATACTCAGAAGACCTTTTATTATTCACAAAACCAAACATATGTAATGTAGGTATGCATGTTTTATTGTCATGTTAGGTACTCAATTAGGTTTAGGTTTAAAGATATTTATTCTCAAAAAAGATCAAAATCACTTACATGAGAACATAGTGAATTTATACAATATCAAATCCGTCGATCCGTTGTGAAAAATTCTCAATTATAATAATTAACATAATATTAATAAAGTGATCTCAGTTATCTACTGCACGTGCTATTTGAACTTTGACAAAAAAAGTGGTTGTAGGCGTCACAATGTTAAAACCGATTTATTCACTCTACGTTGATTCAATTTTGCTACAGAATAATAAGCCCTATTGATTTTTGGACCAATAACTTTTTTTATTTTTAGTGATGACATCATAAAAACGAATCGTCGACTAGAAATGGTAGTCAGTGTTGCATTGTTACTCTCCCTTGTTGTAATTTATCGATGGGTTCCCAACGAGTCACACCAGAACGAGTCAGTGTGACTTGGGAAAAAAAATCCAGTGTGTCTCGTTCGGATTTTCTTCCCCAACAAATTCCGTATTGTTTTTTATGTACATGATTCAGAGTGCATAGTGAGGATGAGAGGCTTGAAAGAGATGAGAACATCTTTTACTGCATCTTTTAAATCGAGCTAATTAAATCGAGCCCTTACCAGAGAATAACTATTAATAAACGAAGATTTAAGTTTGCCGTTCAACAACATGCCAACTGAAGTTATTATTTTTATAATTAATATTTCAATCGTCTTGGATGCAAAAATAAATATTTGCTTAACGTTGCAGAAGTTTACTTACACTAATAGTTAGCAAGATAAATGAACACTTGAAACTTTCTTGTGAAAGATTGTTCAAATGGAAAAATCAACTTCACTTAAACATGAGCGAAAATTCTAATAATTTCGTTGAAGAAAAACAGAAGTAGGTTAGGTAGGTATAAAATTTACATATTTTGTTCAAACCAGCTCAGTTTGTGAACTGGCACATATTATGCCCACGTAACATAACATTACTCGGAGCAGATCGATGGAAATTATGACGTTGCGAGCGAAAAGGCGACATCAAACGAAATATGACAGCGAAGAGACATAAAAAAACATGATTCGATATATTTTTTAAGTAAAAACTCGGTACACATCAATTTGGAAGGTCACTTGACCTGGTAGGTTACTAGATATGATGAGAAAGTAACTTTATAAAAAGTAATTGTATTTTAGAATTAATTATAATTATATTATTATCATTGAAACATTTATAAACTCGCCTAGACTTACTCAGGCTCAGAACGACTACCTTTGGATTACACAAATCTTGCTCTGATCGGGAATCGAACCCTCAACTGCATGTGACGCAATCAGTTCATCATATATTTACTACGTCACAGGGCCAGAAAGTTCTAGTTTCAGAAGAATGATGAAGCTTGGGACTAGAGATAAACCGACCACCTTTACAAGATAGTGAGAGTATACTACCCAGAAGTTGTGTGGCACTGCACTGCGGTCATTTATGATCCATTACACGGTATACTTAGCTTCATTGACCACATTTTTCAACCCGAAACATTATCTTGCACTATACTGTTCGGCGGAAGTACTGGCGGTAGTTTATCTGACCATCCCAGACAACCTTTTGCAGAACTTTTGTTCCACAACTGTGATATATTTTCAACCCGAAATAGTCTCTAACGCTCCACTGCTTTTCAGATATGTCTGGCCATCCCAAACCACTTTGTTCCACTAATGTGGCTTATCCGGCTAAACCAATTCAACGCTTCATCTCATCTCTACTATAGAGATAACTACACTCTACAGGCACAGGAAAACTTTGACAAACTGCCTTCGCCTGCTCAGAAATCTTGACATTATTGTACAGATGTGCTCAACAATGTACCTAAATCGTCACACATGTCAGAGAAAGTTTTCTCATATGCGTATGCGGTAAAGACCGCTCGTTCCAAACAAAGACGTCCTACGAAATACCGCTGTAACTTCCTGACCACGATTCAAATTCATCGGCCGATACCGCATGTCTTATAATAATTAAACATGACACACATAAAATAGACAATAATATGGATCGATAACATCAAACAATAAACAAAAACTCTTTACGCAAATACCCACGGGTATAATGGCATAAATTGAAAAGGACCTTGGCCTCAGAAGTCTGATTATGTGATAATACTGATGATAATGACAAGTTACTTATAAAAGGGTGTCCATCCGCAATGGGCCCAAGTTAAGGCTCGTATTCTCTGTAACGGAGTAGACCTTTTTCCAAGTAATAAGAACAAAAGCCATTCACAGCTTTTAAAAACATTAACTCGAATTGCTGCGCCCGGAAAAAATAACAGCAACAAACTTAAATGCCTCATTTACAACAACCGAGTATACTCGACTGAGATACCGACATTTTGTCGACTGGAATAACAACATAGACTCAACTGGAATAAAAGTCGGCTTGACTGCACTGAGACATCGTTTGTTTCTCTTGATTTTTGGATTTGAAAACTTCAGCGTCGAGTTTTATCAAACCATTTTAAGGTTAAGCCAGACTGCCAGCGCTGCGGGTCGACGGCGGCGCGACGTTGGCGTGACGAGAGCAGTTGTAATACACTACAATGACGGCACGTTTGGCGTAATGGCTGAGCAATCGGACTGCTGCGTTTGGTGTCGCGGGTTCGATTCTCGCCTGGAACAAATATTTGTGCGATCCACAAATATTTGTTTCTGGTCCGAGTGTGGTGTGCATGTGAAATGATATGTCTGTAAGCGGTACCCACGATACAGGAGGAATAGTTTGGGGCTAAGTTTAAAAAAAAAGAATATATTGAACACGCCACACAGAACCATCGCGCCCGGCGCGGCTTGACGTGACGTGCCGTGACGTGGCGCGGTGCGGCGTGGCGCTAGCGGTTGCCAGCTTCGCGCCGCATCCCGTGCGGCCCACCACGCTGGCAGTCTGCCGTCAGCTTTATATATCCTACTTGCTTATTATTCGACAAACTTTGTCACTGTTATATTAATAACTAATCAAATGTATGTGCAGTTACAGAGTAACAAATGTAACAAATACAGTTAAAAGTGTGGATGATGATAGATGAAGCCCACAGTTTCACTGTTTAAGAGCTCTATCTCTCACTAACCCCCGGTTTCTAGAACGCTAGTTGGCTTTGACAGTAGATTAAAATTATCGTTGTCTCTATCTAACACTAAACAAATGACAAGGATGGCAATAGAACTAATCTGTTGTCAACGTTGACTGACGTTTCAGAAACTGGGGGTAAGGTTGCTTTTATAGAGGTTTGACTTGCTATCTGTTAATTCTGTTATATCGGTGTATGCCTACCTAGTACCTATGTGGTGTTACTTCTGTTTTATGGGTACAGCGTAAACTTAACTATTACTAAAGAGGCTTGTTGACATAATTTATAAACACATTTTGCAACATATTGAGATATTGATTCACTTGTGTAACAGCTTTTAACAAATTATTACCTTTCATACTTTGATTTCAAGAATTAAAAAAAATTGTTGATAAACTAAAACCCGACTACAGATAAAACACGTTCTCAAAAGTGTTAAACAAGAAAATAGATTCATCGCGACGTTCAGAGCATAGCCGTGATCTATTTAGGGTTGAAATTTCAATCTGATAACAAACCTTTTGATTCCAAAAGCCAATTTCCTTCGTTGGGATCTTTGTGATAATATTTTTCGGAAAAACACGGCATGTGCCTCATCAACTTCCGTACAAATATCAAACAAAACAAAAAATTAAATTGCCGGCAATCAGGGAAATTCTTGCGAAACCGTCTCCCCTAAGCTCGGCAGGGCTCGTAAACAATTGGTATAATTTGTTTCAGCACCCCCGCTGAATCAACAAAGACTGGGTTAAACGAGCCACGATGACACAGTACGTAAGATTTATGTAAAATACTGATTTTGACACGCACATTATAAGTCACGTTTCTCACAATGTAAAGTTGATGATTAATCTTCAGAGACTCTGTAACGTCTAAAATATCCATGACTAAAGGCATGGTATCGCCAAAGATATCATCATCATCATCAGCCTGAAGACGTCCACTGCTGAACACAGGTCTCCCCCTTAGACCGCCACACCGAACGACAATTTGCCACTTGCATCCACCGGTTGCCTGCGACTCTTTCGATGTCGTCGAAGTAGAAAATCCATCTCCAAATCCCTATCGGGGTATTTCGGCAAATGCCCTCGATACCCAGTCCCGTTTAAGGCTGAAAAAGAAATCCTGTAAATTAGAGCGGTTCTTTTATGATGAGTCATAAGTTAAGGTACTGCCTATATTCCCAAACCACGGTATGTACGGTTAAATGAGGCATCCAAAGAATCATAACATGTGCGGCGAAACGTGTACCCGGAATGGCGCGCTTTCATTAATGCAAATTATTTAATTTTGCCGTTAAATCAAGGCAAATGATCTTATATTATGTGCTAGCACACGCTGGACAGTTGGCGGTAGCGAGTCATTATTATTTATAGTCTTAAAATACGCAATAGTAAATAACATAATATACTTTATATTTACTTAGCAAAAAAGTCGAAATCTCTTTTTGATAATAAGTTTTGCATTGTTTATACTATGTAAGACGATAATGACAAATGTCAGTAGAATTTTACAAATTTAAACCAAAATAAGATAAAATTGACTGTAAACTAAACGAATCTACTTAGTTTAGTAAAATTCAAGCCGTCGGCCGTGGATGTATAAGAGATTAAAACCGTTGGAGTGTGAGCGATAGAAAAAAAATCATAACTTGTAACTGCATGAATACGTTGCTTTCTTCTGTCTGCTAGCAGTGACAATAGATCTCGCCAAACTGATAATTAAACTCAATTAATATTTAAAGTGTAATTAACCATTCTTAACAAACACCTGGTCGTTACTTCAGCAGCGAAATTAATTCAATTTTGTCTCTAATTCTATTTGGAAGGTCCTTCGGCACGTGCCAACCAGTCCGTACAATTTCCTGTAGTTTTATAAGTCATACTCAACTTTCCCCTTCTCGGGTCAGGGATGGTTTAACTACGCTTCATGGCCCCCAACGAGAGGGGTCATCTTTTGTCGTAACAAAATGTTATCAATTCCCTACTCCCCCTTCACTGTCGTGTATTTTTATCTGTGACAGACGAATTTTGTGTTTATAATTAATGTTATAACTATTCAAAATACAATTTGCTCATTAACAGAGTTTTTCTTACTTATTGTCAATACTTAAAGTATTACTATCATCATAATACTGTAATTTTTTTCTACTTCACAGCAATTGGTAGAGTTAATCTTGTCAATACTGTTTTGTTGTGCAATATTTATATTATTATATGTATCGGTTTTTTGTACAATACATGTATATTGTACAATACGAGCGGCCCGCATAAAGTATCTAATATAGTGTAGAAAAGCAAAGCGGACCGAGAGTAGAGCATCGCTGCCGATAAAGAAGCACAATGAGGTAAATCCTGCGGATTAATCTGCTTTTCAGAACTCTGCCATTGTTGCACAGTTACCATCATATCGCACAAAACACACCAGTTTACCTTTGACGGTAAAAAACAACTGTTTTTGCCTCTATGTTTATTCTTTACTGTTTTTGTTCAATGCTAGCTGCGCTCCGTGCTTGTGCCCAAACTTTTATTGTGTTTTTGTTGGTGTTATTTTTTCTCTATATAGTGTACATTGGTGCTATGCAATATACTATTATAAATAAAAATAATGCAACAAACTCTGTTTTACACAAACATGGACTTGTAGATAAATGGATTCTTTTACTTAGGGCGTATTATTTATTGTTTATAGCAACAAAATTGTGCGAGAAGTCTTTCGCTTGGTGGTAGGATCAAACCTCATCATAATGCCACTGCTATGAGCAGGTTTGGCGCTTACCATCTACTGCAACGCCTGCAGTACCTATCAGAAACTTGGGTATATTATCTTTCGCGTAACTACAATGCACTATTCATACTAAAACATTGTATCTTATACTCAATAGCTCAGCTAGAAACAGTGCTGTGGTATATATTTTATTTTATTCCAATAGGTAAACACAGCGATACAAAGTAGCGATAACCTCCCGACCAGTTTCTTTGTAGTTCATTTGTTATTATTTCTTTGTGATTCAAACAAGAAAGGCCCTTTGTGAAGGCACCTTTGATATCGTTCGAATCCAGTCACCTTCGCCATACATTAAAAAATAGTTACTATATGCATTAACAGCTAACATGATAATATTAAAGTAAAATATCACATAAATGTGTCGTCACTATTAATGCAACTTAGAAATGCAATCGGTAGCGTAAAAAGTTTAAAAACTGCCACGGCGCAGTCCGTAAAGGTAAACATTTTTAAAATCTAAAACATGTTGTATTTTCTATACAAAAGTATCTAAAAGAGCACCGCTTACCAAGTTTTATTGAGCGGAACACACAATAATATGCAATATGTGTTCGTATTCGAAGGCTGTGAAAAGGGCCATGTAAAGATTCCCTTTGAAAAGAACAAACAAATGAGTAAACCTCGTTCATCAACCGAGACGGGAGACGAGACCGTGCGCAGTGGCGCGCTTTGCCTAGCCAGTCTCGCCGTAGACGCGTAGCCGGTGCACGTCCTCGTAGTGCTACGTCGCTACGCGCCGTCACGCCGCTACGAACTCGCGTAGACCCTGTGTATAAAATATCATAAAAACAAATAGTGATATCATTTAGTGTTTACTGTGTTGTACCATATTATAGTGTTCAAGTTGTATGTTTGTTAGTTATAAAGTTTAATAATGGCTAAGTTAATGTTTAAAAATATTATAATGATATGTGTAGTCGTATTGCTTTTGGGGATTCAAAGTAAGTATTATTTTATGTGCATACAATTTAGATGTATTATAGTATTTGCATGAAAATAATATAGAAAATTTAAAGAGGATTATCATAAAAGTATCAATTATAATTCAAAAAGGTTATAATTATCATAATATTTTGGAAGATCATGTTTGAAGACTTAATTCTGTTTTTGAAGAATTTGGTTGCAAGTAGGCAAGTCGAGCTCTTCAAAGTTTTCAACTAATTAAAATTAAGATTCGAGAGGTTGTACTGAATGGAATCTTAATCACTTGTTGTTTATGACGTAAATATTGAACGTAAAGAGTTTTAACGAGTCTACGGAGCAAAATTATAATAATTTCGTTCAAAATTGCGTGATTTTGAGTGAATCTTTATGCTTTAAATGAAGTTTGATTTCGGAAATTGTTGGAAAGATATTTCGAGCAGCGATAAATGTTTCCCCATCGACACCAATAACGGAGGAAAATTATAATGGTGGGATTTTTATTTAAGTTATTGGGCATAATAACTGGCTCTGTTTCGTCGAGTTAAAACGATGTACGATCTATATATATATATATATATATAAATACATTTCCAGCGCATATTATTCCGTACAAAAACCGTAAGCCTGTAGCAGAAACATAAAAACAACGTAGGTTGTTTTCTATAAGTTTTTCCGTTGCTTTTTATTGAGAACCAACATTTTCATCTCTTCCTTAATCAATGTTTTTCTGTATTGTGAACTTTTTCAGTATTTAGCATTGCAAATTGCATTCCGTTTGAGTCCTTTGGGTATGGTAGTACATTAAACGTAATTTGTTGTAAAAGCTTTTATTTAAACAACTTTCTGTGTTTTCCGATGGATCTGTTTTAGATGATCCCACAGTTTCGACCTAGTCTCCGTTATTCAATTGAGTTGAAATTTTAACATCAATCAAGTTCCAACAATGCAATATTATGGCAAAACCGAGCTGACCTGGCAAAAGAGACGAACGGTAGACAACAGGAGCCTTCGGTGACTAACAGATGATTAATGGCGATAATTTTGACCAGTTTCTCTTACCTACGTAGTTATTTTATTAAAACTAGTCTGGAAAAATATATTTTCTACACACTTCTTTGGTTTGCATTATAATTTTTGAATCGTTATGTTAATATTTGGCCTGTGGCTGGAGTTAAGCCAGTATCATATGAATAATCAGCGGCCCACTTTAATCACACTCGTATATACATATATAAATAGTGAATGTTTGACTGTAACAAACAGACAGAGGGCTAAATTAATCCCAGAGATATGAAAGTTCGCTGTCATTTGCAGCTGGCAGCGTCGAAATAATTAAGCTATTATTATAATCAGAAGCTTATACTCATAAAATACTTTAACTAAAGGTAGTATAATAGAAAACACTTGTCACAAACACTGTCATATACGGCCTGCTGTATCTAAAGTATCAAGAATTAAGAGAACCATACTCAAACAGATAATAAACACTGAGACTCAACTCAGTAAACCATTGGTCTACCGATTTTTACTTCCATAAGCAAACCTAAATCTACATACAAAATTTAATCAAAATCCGTTCAGCCTATATGGGTGGCAACAAACATACTTAGAAACATATTTTAACTTAAACAATATTAATTGTAGGTACTGTAGATTTGCAGTCTGCCTACTACTAGCTGACAAAATAATGTGCTTACAACTTGTAAAAACATATCAAATGTTTAATAAAAATCGGCAGAGTTTGTCGTCAGTTCACGGCAGTCAAAGGTTTGTCCCGAAATGTGCGGTAAAGCCGACATTACACCGCTTCGTGTACTTTGAGGCCTTTCAATGTAAAGGTGATTTTGACATTAAAGCTTGGGATATCGGTTGACGCTTTGAACATTATACAGCTTTGTGCGAGACTTCCTAGGTTTTCTCAATCATTCGAAGTGCTTCGTATTAATTTCTTTTTTTGAAAATTTTGGCGTACTTTCCTTTCTTATATTTGTTGTAAGCTGTCTTTTGCGTTTACGTACTTTTAAAACTGACTTAAATTACCAAAGTAAGCATTAATTTTCGGTGAAGAAAAACATCGTTAATACCTCGGTCGTAGAGCGTTAATGAAATGTCAGCCTGGCTAGTTACCACTTTCGTTGAATATCTGTCACCTCAAGCCCCCTGTTTGAGTGTTTAAATTTCTTATCTCTTATCAAGTCGTTAATCACAATTGTTTAACAACACTTATCGGGGTATCGTATTTGCATAACTATAGTCGTTTTTACCAATATAATTATAAAATGTGTTTTACAATTTTAAAAAATTTGCTGTTTACTGCTTTGAGACAAAGAAAATGATTAGATGTATAACTGATTTACCATTATAACATTATATAATATCTACGCACGTTTCTCGACACCCTGTAATTTATCCGTAGAATACATATAGGTAGTAAACGATGACCTATTGACGAAGATTCTATAGATACCAGGCCATCATATTTCAGGGTACCAAGGTTACGATCTAAAGACGAAGGCTTAGAGATTTTCGAATTACGAGATTCAAGTTACCTTGTAGAAAACAAATCATTCAACTGACTTCCTAGCCATAGCAAATAAGTTGTACAATTTGTACATTGCGTTTCCGGATCGTGATCCTACAGCTCTATCATTTGGTATACGCGCCTATGACACAGGTAGTGTTTACCTATACCTATACGTTGGTACCAGGTAGTGGTTACTTTAGACCTGTGGCCTAACTGATTCTCTCCCCCCCCCCCCCCCCCGCCTCTTTCTCTAGTTCTGCGCTCTCTGCTGAGCATCGTGATGATCCCGACGGATCTTTTCCTTGAGTATCTATCTATGGTGCCAACCTCTGACGGTCTTTGGCACAATGGATGGCATCGTTCAACTTGGTGTCCAGCTGTTCCGACACCTGGTCGGGCCATCTTTTTGGGTTTCAACCTCTTGGCCTCTTAGCCTTTCCCGTTCCTTCTCACTATGAGTTTCTCCAAGTTATCAGCGGTTCTTTGCGCAATATGGCCAAAGTATGAACTGCCAACTGATTTAGCGTGTTTTCTTAAAACGCTCATTACGTACCTACATAGTTAGTCCAGTGTAGTTAACAAGGCTATACAATACGGGCAGATAGCACGTACACGGTTTGCCAGCCACCGGTACGCCCCAAGGGATCTTCCACTGTTCGAGCGGTGGCTGTGCCGTGCCGTGTTACGTGTAATTTCGCTTTCCACAGATTAGCAGCTCGCGCTCAGTACAAATATCGCACAAAATCCCATTGAAATAGGGCACAAGTCAGCGCGCTCTGCAACATGGTTATTACGTCAATTGTAAAGTATTTATCACAATAGAGCAAAAAAACTTTACGACAGTCTGTTAGTTTGTACGGGTCGCTTTGTAACGGCTAAACGGATTGCGGTGAAAGGATTTTTAGGTCCTGCGGTAGTCATATTATAACGCTTGTTAATATTGAAAATACGGGTAAAACTGCGCGGCGAAGCTAGTAAACAAATATAACTACGGAAGTATACGTAAAGATCAGCTTACTGCCACCATAATATTAAATATTCAACTTTATTGAACAACGGGAATTTGGTCCTAATTTACTAGCATGATGTGACAAACAAACATGCATAGTATAACACAGCGTTTACACTTCAAGCTCGATCCTTTACCTAATTTTTTTTATCTTATCCAAGCATGCAATGCTAACACTTCGCCCACATTTGCTGATATCACTTATCCGTGAAACACTCGTAAACTCTCCTCCCACTGCATCCTCGCCCACTACCGGCTGTCAACCACCTATCAACAAGCTATCAATTTATTAAGCGTCCGTGACGGGACTTTTTCAAGTTTTTTAATATCGAGAATAAACTATATTGTGCACACGACGCAAGTTAGCCGGCGAGGATTAGTTTCTGAAAGTGCGCTGTTAAGGTTCACTTTAATCTTAGATTAAACCTTATATGCTGCCAACTGACTTCAAAAAAGAGAAGGTGCTTAATTCGACCATTTTAAAGTCCATAGCCAAACAGCCAAACTGGAAACTTTATAAGTCATGTAATTTTCGTGACACTCCAAGAGATATCTTTCTGCGTGGCACTGCAACTGTTATAGGCAGACGTGGCGTTTACCATGAGGTAAACAACCTGCTCGACTCGTCACTTTATTCTGTATTTAAAATAATGGGCAAAGAAACTCAATTTGGAACGTTGTACCACAGCCGAATAACCCCTCTATCTTTACACTCTGGTACCTATTTACCGCTGAACAAATTCACTGAAAAGATATTTGTATGATTCTCATTCGTCCATAAAACTGTTCATCGAACAACGGTTCATCGAAAAAATTTACCCACGAAGATATGTTTCCGTGGTGCATGATGTAATATTGTAATCTAATAAGTATTTACTTAAAAATAATTATTGCGTTGTTACTTTTCTCAAAAAATGCGCCGAGATTGTATAGTTGACTAGCTTACGGACCATTTTCCGATGCTTGACATCTTCCAGAATGGTTCCAGAATGGTTGAGAGAAAAACTCTAGCTCCGCTGAACCATTTATCAAAAATGGCCCTAATTGCGGAATCTAGTACTTTTACGGTCTAAGCCTATTCAATAAGGGAAGATTTATGATGGCAGAATTCTGGGTACAAGCGGCCCGTAGCTACCTATTCAATCTAGATTGAAACCTAGGTACATAAACAAGATTTTTGTTGCGTAATTCGAATAAAAAAATATGTGAGTTTCGCAAGGCCAGGTTTTCTCATATTATTATAATGTATGATCTAGATCTCTACATAATAAAATGGGTATAGGTATTTGTAGGCACCTGTATTATAAGAGTATTTCCTACATTCAGCAAATAACCCAAGTTTAAAAAAGACTATAAAAGTCATACAAATCTTGTTTCGAGGTGTACTATTTTTCCAGCTTTTTCCGCGTTCAAGATGAGGGCAACATTATTGGGAGACTTTAGCCTCAAGTTTTGTTAATTTTATTGTCTGCCGAAATCGGCCTTGTACTGAATATGTAGAGATTCTTTAACTAGGGCGAATAATTTTACTGGTTTATTTATGATGAATTAGTTGAAGCGTAGTTTAACTAAATCCACTTTTGACTTGGCTTCAAAAATATTTGTCCATGTTGTGTTGATTGTGTTCAGATGCTTTGACTATGGAGATTGATTGGACCAAGGTCCTCGCTGTTATTGATTCTCTAGGAGCAGGGTTCCTAGTCCTCAACTTTAGAAATATTAACGTCACTTGGTGATACAGTCCAAACCCAACTACAACAGATTCAATTATAGGCCTAATTACGTTACTCTCGTAACTTATGTACCGATTTCCATCGAAAACCATGCTTCGAAAGACCATTGATCCAATTAACCACATCTAGTCCACCATCAGACAACCAGACGTACGGCAATGCGCCACATGTATATGGTGGACAATGGGCATTCCATCTCTACGCACGAAGCGATATTATTCGCTGCTACATTACATTATAATGCGTACCGCTAGGAACTGGAACTCCTTGCCGGAAATTGTTTCCCATAGTTATAACCTGGGAGTCTTTAAGTCACAAGTGAAAACGTCACTTCCAAGTAAGCGTGCATCATCGTAGACCGCATCGTCACCTAACATCAGGAGAGAAAGTGGTCAAAAGCAATCCTATTCTATCGAAAAAACCAACATTGCTTGTCGCTAACATTATCCCGTATAATTCCAAAATATTGGATCCGTTTGATTGGCAGGATTGCACGGATTTCCGGGGATATATTTTTATTTACCAAAGCCCGATTGGTTCGATGGCGCAAAAACAAAATGATGCATAAGTAACTTGTATATATGACGAAGAACACCTAATAAAGCTGTGTAAGTAAGACCTCTGTAAGTCTGAAAACAACGAGAATTGATTATTACTTTTGTGGAAGAAGTCCAGAAGAATTGCTCCAAAGTGATTCCAAAATTCAAATAAGTGGATCGTTTGCTTATCGAACTTTATGTATTTCGTACATTATTCTTTTTATGTTTCCGCGCGGAAAATATGTCCCTGCATAATTTCGTTTCAGAGAAACCAGAGCGAATACATTTCGGTTCGGAGGCGTGGATAAATCAACATCATAAATAAGGTTCTGCGATATACTCGAACCAGTCAACAGAATCTTTTGTTCGATACAAATATTCCCTTTACAGCGCAATCATTATTAACACATTCAATTATGTATCGTTTCCGTAACGGCAGTTCGGTTTTTAAGTTAATTCATTGTTGAACATGGTTGAACCGGGAAAATTATTCATAGCAAACAATAAAGTTAAAGGACGCTCCGTATCTATATAGATATTCTGTAATAGTCTGTTATCCTTCTTATGAAAGTTAGGGAGGCCTTTGCCCAGCAGTGGGTTAGTAGAAGCTGAATTGTTTTATATTATTATTTCAGTTTCTAATTGTCTTTTATACAAGAAATCTGAGTAATTATCACCAAGTATGTGATTGTTGAACGCAATTTATAAAATGTAGTTGAGCTGCTCCATTATAAACTGAGACAATCAATCTACGATTCTGTGTTCTGATGTCAAAAATGAATAATTTGTATGTAGGTATAATTACGGAGGCGGTCCTATAACTTACTCCATTTCACAACTTAATCACATTCAACCATTAGAAACTTATAGAATATAAATATTTAACTGTACACAGAAAACTTTAAGTATGGAGTTAGGTATTTATATACTGAAAAACAATAAATCTTTAGTATCTGCATACATAAATTTTAAACGCGACGGCTGGAATACTGCACTCCTTTACGCATGCAGTTGAAATCCTCGGACTTCGACTTGACTCGACCTACTAACGAATCGTTCTTTCGTACACCGTTCTTTTTGGATAGCTGCCAAGTGTCGACGGCAGACAGAGTTCCTATGAACACATTTGGTATCGCTTCTTTTGTAATATAAAGTTGCTTCTTGGAAAATATATTTTGCTGACAAACTTTTATAAAATGCTTATAATATTTGACACGATTGATCGAAATGAGTCCACACATCATCAATCTACTTATCAGAATAGTACGGAAGTTCCATCTACATACAGTCTCTATCAATTGATTAGCTCACTGTTAATAATTTGTCAACGGAACGACACGCACGAAAATGACAAGTTATTTGAATAACGTTAACTGGGTCAAAATTGACTCACTAGATGTGACCTAAACAAACCACACACTAACACAGTGAGTTACATAGAACGAAATATTATACAGTTAACCAGAAGCAATATAGCTCCATGTGACAACAAAATCAAATTTGTATTAATTTGATATTATGATACTCAATAGCTGATTGGAAGCCTGCAAATTTATGTTTGTACGTGTTCGGCAAGCGCCTTACATAACAAGACAATTATGTAATAGGTAACTAAAAACACATTGAAATTAATGTAGTATACGAGTATGTTAAAATTTAATAACAATGTACCTTTGTTTTATAAGCTGGGCACAAAAGACTGGAAAACAAATGAATTTCTCAATCGATAGAACATTTTTCTAAGCTTTAAATGGCAGACGCTGTTCGGACTGTAAATAGATATTTATTAGTCCCGACGTTCACCTCTGTGCTGTTGTATAGCGCAGAGGTGTATAAAGGCAGCACACGTCGGTAAACGGAACACTCTTGAACTCGATCGACCCCGTATCACAATACAACGTGATTCCGACAGAAATGGATTTCTGATCATTCTTACCGACTTCCAAGAAGGAAGAGGTTGTCAGTTCGAGTGTATGTTTTATTTTTTATGTACTAGCTCTAGTAGGTTCTCATTTGACAATGAACACATTACCCCACGTTAGTAATAAATATCTGGATGACCGGTATTTTTTTTTTTATAAATTCTGTTTTTTGGAAATTATATTTAAGTACGAATTACTAATAAAATGGTGAAATATGAATAATATTTTTCGATCTTACCGATAGAATAATAAAAAAAAAACATAAAAAACACGAATAAAATGACATTTTCTAAAAATGATTCCTAGCTAGATCGATTTATCGCCCCCGAAACCCCCTATATATTGAATTTCATGAAAATCGTTGGAGCCGATTCCGACATTCCAATTGCTACAAGAATTGCTCATTTAAAGATATAAGATAAGATATATTATGTTTGGTTCGAAAAGCAGAAACATTGTAGGGAGTTAAAAATCACGACCGTTTTTGGAACATTTACCAAGCAATGACTTTTATTAATTGTTGCCGTGACACTTTCATCGTTACCTGACGGAACATGATAATTTACTTGATACAATATTCATGTTCGTGACCACGGTCAGTCGAAGTTTATTCCCAGTATGTGACCTATAGGTACATATAACTTCTAGAGATAGCATGTAGGGTTGTCTGTCTATATAATTTGATTCATAATCGGTAATGTGTTACTTCATCTCGGTATCATTTATTATAAAATTAAGAGGTTACATGCCGACGGAGCCGCAAATCTCGCCTCCCGAATATCACAATAAAACATGATCCAGGGCCATCGACGGTAATACTTCTCCCCATTCCTGTATTTCCTCGACATAATTACGGAATGCGCAAACTCATAACAAGGTTACTTTCAAAGGAAGGATTACTGTGGGCCCTTTTTCTGGGCAGCGCCCCATATTACCCCTAAAATTGGCTACAAACAGGCTTTCTTGCAAAGGAACCACATGGAAATGAGATTAACTCGTGTAATGTGCGCACGCATAAATTGTTTGTCCTAGTTTTTCTGGCGCGCGTTCTGGGGACGTTTAACGCGCTGGGCGGTTTCCAAAGAGACTCCGGAAGTGAGCAACCCTCTGAATAAATATTTTGTTTGCCAAGTTACACGCCAAATATTTTTGTTTTAGCCATTTTGTCAGAAGTCGGGATTTGGTACGAATGTGAGCATGTAAAATATTTTGTTATGGATATGAATTTCAACACTGTGTAGGTACTTGGAATTTGCTTACCTACCATGTTATACTGACAAAAAGTTTACGAATAATGAAACACTTGCTTAAAAATAAATTTACTTGGTCAAAAGCCAAGATATAGTGATCCGCACAAAAACCATTTATACGAGTAGTCCTTAGGTATCAAATAACAATTTCTAACGCTTTTGCACCTTGTAATAATAAGAGATAAGCTCATAGTGCTTTAAACAAATTGTATAGTATAAAGTCATAATTTGGCACTACACATTAGAAAACTTCCACGCATCAGCACGTCCTGTAAAAATACAAACAATGTCAGTGCCCGTAGCGCTCGTCAGGTTCGTATAAAGAATGTATACAAAGTTTTTGCGCCTCTACTCACAGCTTCAAAGGCTGGACAGTCTCAAGTGGGCTCACTTTTCACGCCCGATTTTATCAAAGTCCATATAACCCCTTATGCGGGGTCTTTGACTCGCTCCCCTCAGTTTGCATCCTGGCAATCCGCCAACCAAGGCTCGGTTTCGTCGCCAATCGTAGCTTAACAGGAAATTGAATTTTTGAGCTTTTTACCACTCGAGAGTATGGATTCATAAAATATTTATGCCACGAAAACGAAAACGTGTATGGGAATGAAACTCGGCAATACGACGCATTGTTAAGTTTGGAGCTACACTATACAGTGCGGTGATTTATTTCGTGCAACTTTAGATATACCCAACGATAAGACGGGGGGGTGACTTGGCTAGTTCCAACCTAGCACCAGTTTCCATCTCGATGGTCCGCGATCTAGTAGTTACATAGAAAAAAATTTGTTATTCATGGATCGATCAACATATAGAATTTATTTATATGGGGACCGGTCTAGTATGGTTTAGAATGATTAAAATCTTCAGACATTTAGTAACAGTAAATAATAATAAACATAATATGATAACCAGCTATTATTTTATCTAATCATTGCTTACATTTATTACAGAAAGTTTTACATCAAAATCCTAACCATATAAATCTAAAAAATAAATACTGATAAAAATGTAATAGACGTCTCTGACGACCGTATAGTTAGCTAAGGTTATGAAAAAATAATGCCGGTAAGAAAAGTTAGCAGACAAAACAAAACCAAAGCGGCTAACTTATTGAACTAAACCATCCACTGATAAATTATTTGGTAGCAGGTAATATAACGTGTCCACTGTTAGGGGACTACGGTTGCGCTAACCACCTCTTCGAGGTTTGCAGAGGCTTTTTAGATAGATATAGTACAGAATTGAAATTTGTTCGTACATACCGCTGGCCATAGGCATTTGGGATCACTTGTCCACGCGGCAAGTCATGGATGAATGATAATGTGGAGGTAAATCCTATGTTAATAATCTTCGCAGCGTAGTGCCATCACAGCCTAATTAATCCTCTCTTTACTCTGTGGTTCCGTAGAACAATGTGCTACGAGTATAACGCGAATTGCAGCAGCAGGTGATACCTTTATGAGACAAACTCTACACTAGCTGAACATTTCCAACCTTGCAATAAATCGATAAATAACGATTCACCCAATTTTACTCCATAAACGCCTCGTGAAAATAGTCGACACCGAAATAACGGAGCGCTCGTTGAGATAGTTTGACTGACGGATCTTAACCGATCAGAAAAGTTAAGCGACGTCCTCAGCTGTCGTTAAGCCATGTCAGAGGCTCTTGGACACCAGTGACGGCACCAAGGGATGCCACTAATTCAAAATCCATCGACCGGAAAATCCATTCAAAACAAAAGGATAAGCTAGCTAGAGAGACGTGCTCGTGGCAGAGCACTTTGTTCTGTACAAGAATAGACTCATGTATAGTAATATAATATTAGGTTTATATAGAACACAAAGAGCAACACAGCGTCAGTGCTTGCAAACCCTCTTTCTGTCACGAGAGTGCCAATAGAAAACTTTCACGACGTATACGGACCGTGCACGTCCATAACTTTATACAATTTATTACCTAAGAAACAAGGTGTTATTTTTCAAATGATCAAAAAGCGGAATAGTGTGGAATTGAATGAACTTTGTTTTTCAATAGTGTTGAAAAATATTCATCGTCATCATTATCAACTCCTAACCTCTCACTTTTAAGCAAGGGATTCCTCCCACTTCGTGAGAAGGGTTAGGCCGTAATCCACCACGGGGGCCCGGACAAAGGCATAAGTAGACTCATAAAGAATCCATAAATTAATAAGGATTTTTTGGAATAAATATAATAATTTCAGGAGCTGCTATACCATTAATCTTCTGTCACTTCAGTCAGAATTCAACCCGAAATATTTGAAGAGACTTGCAAAAGATAAAATGTATGCAATGTAGCTAACTTGTATTAACGTTCCTTCAAACTAAGTTGCTGCTACAGAGGCTGCAGTTTATGTTCTCATTTACATTCATAATGGTGATGTATCAGGTATGAATATAGTACGAGTCTGGTCCAGAGCTCGTGCGGTGACAAAAGCCCAATGAATTTGTAAACGAGGCCGGTCAGATGTATTTATGCCCGCGGCACTGCAACCGCACCGCGCCCTCGACTCAACCACAATTGAACACTCTAATAAAAACCGGCCAAGTTCGAGTCGGACTCGTGCACGACGGGCTCCATACCATTATCTATAAAACAGGCATCGCGTTTGTTGTATGGGAGCCCCTTAAATATTTATTTGATTCTATTTTTTAGTATTTCTTGTTATAGCGGCAACAGAAATACATTGTCTGTGAAAATGTTAACTGTCTAACTATCACGGTTCATGAGACACAGCCTGGTGACATACAGACAGACGGGTGGGTGGACGGACGGTAGGCGAAGCCTTAGTAATAGGGTTGGGTAACGGAACCCTAAAAAATAGCTAACATTTTTCGCACCAAAAACAAACAAAACGCAAGTATACCTGAGAGATCTATCTAAATACAGAAATCGCAAGAACTGCAGCCGTATTTATTTGTCGACCGATAATATCGCTTTGTGGTATGAGCATTGCAGTAGTGAACCTTCCAATGAGGCTAAGGCTTTAACTGTAATTCCCAATAATCCTGGTTGGCGGGTGGAACAAAATAAGTTTCTGTGGCAACCATGTGTGTAGTTTTCCGGCTCCTAGACTCAAGACTAAACTCTCTCCGTATTTGAAATTCCGATTTTGGTACATACATTTCTGTGTACAGCTGATGCTGCATTTTCACTTAGCGAGACTCAGTATATAATGAATACCCACTCTATAATATTTCTATACTTGGCTCAACGCCTGCATTTCCAAAACAACTCTTGGCTTGGATACTATTTAGAGGTCTCTGGCCTCTTACTCGAGGGAGTTAAAATTTAACCACATAATAGTAAATAATTTGATGTAAACAGATATTCAGTGCCCCAGGGAGAGTTTCGGATTCCAGGTAAGCTACTGTTATTGGGAATAACTTTTAAGATGAAATGTTTTATTGACTTTTTAATAATAGATAATAATTGTAGTAGAAAAGTTTTAGAGATTAGATTTTTAACCATAGATGAGAAAATAAGGGAGATGTGCTAAGGTGCGTGGCACGTGCGAACGCATCAGGTGCAAAATGCACCTGATCAGTAGTCGAATGTTGTGATGCGCTGCTTTATCTCCACTGATTTTACCAAAATGCAGTATTATGATATCGTTGCATGCAATAATAACAGCAGAACAGTGAATTACGTAAAGGTCAGCATCGTCTTTCACGTACGTACTAAAATATTTTATTGAAGTGTCTTAGTGTGCATGAGAAATTTGAGTATAGCTCATAGTTTTTATGTGTGTGTGAGAGCAATGTGGTGATATCGGAACTCAAACAATACGGCGTTCATCACATACCTCCTTTATTTCTCATCTTTTATTTGTACATTTTAATTGGCATCAAAATGTACAAATTATTTAAACTTTGTTGGCAATTATGTAATTACCTACAATTAGCTTTTTCACAAATTCACATGCATCAATAGCCAATAAAATATATTCGACGTGCGGGCGTGACTTCAAAAACCGTGTCCGGTTATATACGTGAAAAAAGCTGTCACTTGGAAAATATATAACGTAATTAAGCTATATTGCGCGCGTAGTTTTCATACTAAGCAATTATTAACTTTATACTGTAGCAAAACGTAGGTGCACCTATTCCATATAGGCTCTTGTCAGCCGAGATAAGGAATCTCTTTTTTTAACCTTTATTACGATTAAAGAGTTGAACAGATGTGTCTAAATATATTCTCCACAAATCGACGTCTATCCCTCACTTTTTCTACACGATAAGAAAACCACAAGTAAAATAATCAGGAATGCCACGATTGAGTAAGAAACCGCGAGTGATAGACGTCGATTTTGTGGAACGAAATTTGAGAACTAATTATGTTGTTTAAACTTTTGTGGTAAGATGCAGTCTATTTCACAAATGCAATTATCTTTATCAAACTGCCTTTTGCCGTATTCAGGTTGTACATGTGACAGTTGTAATTAATATACCTAATATTTAAAATATTAGGTAACTGAAGATACGAAAACATTTGTGTGGATCAATCCGCACGACATAGTTGGAATCTTTTATTCCCACTACGAGTCTCGGATGTAATCTTAAAATTTGGATATCACACGGCCTATAAGTTAAGACCAATACGGTCCCAACTTGCCATGAACAATAAAGAAACTAAAGTATTGTATCTAATATTAAATTATTTTATAATGATATGGCATCATAATTCAGTCTGGTTTTTCATTACACAAAGCCCACAAAATATCATTAAATATTAAACAGGATGTAGTAACGGTCAACCTACGCGGACGTTTAAATATTCCTGTTTACGTATCCCAAACAAATATGGTCCCAGTGGGCCGGCGACTGTATCTCATTACACGAGGTATTAGCTCCAACAGGCATGGGTAATCCTAATGACGATATTGATCACCCCATTGTTCAAAAGCAGCTGAGCAAATGCTCTCATCACCGGGAGTGCATTAAGCTCATTATAGCTTGTATTATGAGGCAGGGTTGAACGTGCGTGTGTGGTAATCTTGTTTATCTGAATGGATGGGAAGCCTTCGCTAGGGTATAGATATTGTTATATTTATAGTAAAGTGAAGTTTCATCGCTATAAGTATATCGGTATGTCGAATAATGTCAATCTTGAATGAAGCGGTGACGTTGTCTCGGCCTACCAATCTATAATATCATACCTGGTAGATTATACCAATACCAATACCAATCTATAATCTACCAGGGCCGACAGCCCGAAGCACGGAATTGCTAATATTCTTCCTATGACGTTCTGTGTGACCGGTATAAATTTCGCAAAGTACCTTTGATTATATTTTGTTACGATACAGTTGAAGACCAAAATCTAGTTATGAAATCTAAAGCTGCTAAAACTCACGCGTTGAAAAGTCGAAAACACTCCGTCCAGTTTCAGACTATACCCGCAATATATATTCGAGTGTACGTAACTCCTCGATCCCGTCAATATAATAGGTGTATAATTCTTTCGACCTCATATGTCTTCATTTTTTTCCTTTTTTATTTAATAGCCCCAGGAATGCTACACTAGGAATGCTCCTGTGTCGTGTGTACGTGGGAATCGAACCTGCGACACCAAGCGCAGCAGTCCCATTGCTCAGCCACTACGCCAAACGTGCCGTCATAATTAAAAATGAATAATTCGTACTTAGACTCAATACATAACTTAAACTCTGCAACGTTTTTTGTTATGACACGTATCGATAGAAGACATTGTGCAATGTCAATATTATTACTGTCTGTCTGTCTAGCTATAAATAGTCTATCAAACGTTCAGCTGCCTACATTGCTAAGTAAGGGATTCCACCGCTGATCACGTCTCGATAAAAACTCACGTTTCCGATCTGAACTACAATACCGCCAATCAGTACTATTTGCTAATTTTCGTTTCAATCCTCCGCTATATTTATTTTTGTAGCCGTGCACTGCTACACTTTTAAACGGTTTAGGTAGGTACACTGGTACATGGCAATAAAATTGATTGTTTATGCTGTTAGTTTATTAATGAATCGTAAAATTATATTGATTGATGAACGACATTTTTTGATATTTGTTTTCATTTAAGCGGTGTGTATTGAAACATTATCGGTCTTACCACAAAAGATTTAAACCAGAGTTGAACAGATGTCTAAATATTTTCTGCATAAATCGACCTCTAACGAGGGTTATAAAAAGCGAGGGCTTTTTATAACTAAATAACAAGTAAAATAATTAGAAATGGCAGTATTGAGTAAGAAAGCGCGACTGATAGACGTAAATTTTGTGGAAAGAAATTTTAGAAACATCTGTTTAACTCTGGTCTAAACTTTTGTGGTAAGGCGGTGTAGGTATATGGGATTGAACAAAAAACGATGTAGGTACTGTATTTCAAGCATCGAAAAAGATCTCGTTTCAAAATGAAAACAGCTTATTGTTTCTATCCATACCTACCCTACATCTTATTCCTGGATATGATAAGAGTTTATAATTTTTTTAAACAAATTACTGGTTTTAATATGCATCTGTGAAATTATAAGTCTCTAAACGGTGCACACAATACAGGACAAATCCTAGTATGGAGATACATTAAAAAAAAATTGATACAGAAAACTATTTACTGCCCGTTGAATAATTTAAACTATAAACAAAAAATTTAAACAGCAAAACAATGATAGAGAGATGCTTCCACGACGACGGCTGGCGAGAGACTGGTCAGAACATTAGTTGACAGTGCCAGAATTAATCTTCTTTTCTTCTAAACTATATTAATTTTAAGATAGTTAAAGGTACCTACAATAAAACTTGTATTTATCCGACAATCGAAACCTTTGGTACTCGGATTTGAATCGGACTTTGTAAGTTTTATGTTTGAAAGTCAAAAGTTTTACTTGAAACAAAACTAGCTTTTGACCTCTAACCTCTAAGTGATTTTCGTTTTATTTGACTTTATGCTTTTAGTTTTAAATAGTACATATTTAAGTTGAAAACTAAATCTTAACTAAAACAAAAACTTCAAATGCCCTCTTCACTTATATTCAAATATCGTAAATAATACTACTCAGAAACTTGTACTACTTTAACTTCATTCTTGTATTACGTAAAAGAAAGAATCTTTAAACCACAATAATAAGGTTTCTAATAACGAAAGTGTTGACCCACTATCAGTAGCAGCTTTGACGGCACGTGAAAATTTGTATTTGTCAAATTAAATTTGTTTCTCTTGTTCCAGGTTCAGTGTGCCTCCGCAACGTCCACATGATAGTGCCAGAGTCAGTGGAACGAGGGTCCAAGGTAGAGATGAAGTGCCTCTACGACCTTGAGCAGGAGGAGCTGTACTCCGTGAAGTGGTACCGAGGAGACAGGGAGTTCTGTCGGTACTCCCCTAGGGATGTACCACCGCTCAAAGTGTTCCCCATACCTGGGATCGAAGTTGATGTAAGTTGACAACTCTTTTTTATACCTGAGATCGAGGTTTGATGTAAATTGACAAGTATTTTCCATACCGAGGTTTCCATTGAGGTTGATGTAAATTGACAAGTATTTTCCATACCGAGGTTTCCATCGAAGTTGATGTGAGTTGACAAGTATTTTCCATACCGAGGTTTCCATCGAAGTTGATGTGAGTTGACAAGTATTTTCCATACCGAGGTTTCCATCGAAGTTGATGTGAGTTGACAAGTATTTTCCATACCGAGGTTTCGATCGAAGTTGATGTGAGTTGACAAGTATTTTCCATACCGAGGTTTCCATCGAAGTTGATGTGAGTTGACAAGTATTTTCCATACCGAGGTTTCCATCGAAGTTGATGTGAGTTGACAAGTATTTTCCATACCGAGGTTTCCATCGAAGTTGATGTGAGTTGACAAGTATTTTCCATACCGAGGTTTCCATCGAAGTTGATGTGAGTTGACAAGTATTTTCCATACCGAGGTTTCCATCGAAGTTGATGTGAGTTGACAAGTATTTTCCATACCGAGGTTTCCATCGAAGTTGATGTGAGTTGACAAGTATTTTCCATACCGAGGTTTCCATCGAAGTTGATGTGAGTTGACAAGTATTTTCCATACCGATGATCAAAGTCAATGTAAATAAAAGTGTTGTCATACCCGGGATCGAGATCGATGTAATTTGATAACTTTCCCCCATACCTGAAATTCAAGTTGATTAAAATCATTTCTGTACCTGAGATCAAAGCAGCGATAATTTGTCAAAAGCATTTACCATACGTGAGATCAAAGTCGTAGCTAATTTTTTATAAACAATTTAGAAGTATGTGGTACCGATCAAAACATAGTTAAACAAAATGTTCCACAAGCAAGAAAAGATAAATAGGTGTAGCTGAATTAATAATATATGACAAGGTATAGTAAAATATTGTAATTATACTCAATAAATTATAAGTCACTTGAATTTCTATTGGGTATGTGCCTAAGTGGCAGCTCTTATTATCGGAGGTTAAGACTAGTTTAAGGTCACTGCACCATCCTGGTTAGTTAGTGAGCTTCTCTGGTTAGTTAGTTAGTTCCTATCGATCGATAGGAATAGTAAAACGGTGCCAGTATCAGCATTTCAGCAGCAGAACTTCTAACAAATCCACTTAGACTTGCAAAACGGACTAGTATCCTAAAAACTCAGTGACACATAATACTCCGCTTTCTAAGCACCTAAGCAGTGGCTTAAATCTACATCTATATTCCAGTCTAGCCAAACACTGGGTTTAGTTACATTAGCCATGAACATTTAAAATCATCAAATAAGGAACGCATCAACAAATAGGAAACTTAGCGAGAAAATTTTACACCGACTAATAAATTCAAAAGTTTGTATGTGTGAATTTTAGTTACCACTGATCGTTGAAACAGCTTCATGAATTTATTGAAGATTCATACACTAGATACATTAGTGTCTGTAGAGAATAACAAACAAACCCCTATCATAGATTTGTTATTCTCGTTATTCTAAAAGGTGACAGGTTCCTGCGCGTCGTGTCACCGTGGTTTAATTTATGCTTGGAATTTGCCTAAAGGTGTTAGAAACACAGTTAGTTTGTGATAGTTACTGTAACGAGAAGGAACTATGCAAATAATCTCCATTTTCTCTAAACACCTCTACCACTCTTGGGCTTAGGAGAGCAGTTGCATAATCGTATAGTAGGTATGTTATATAAGTATTCCAGTTTTATTGTAATTGCATGCTGGAACTGCGCAGGGGTGGCGCTAGTAGCATTTACGCTTACAGTTAACAGAAGACAAGCTGAAAATAAACGGGAAAAGCTAGTGTTTATTTTATTTTAAGTGTTGGAACTGAAAGTTTTCCGACTAGGTTTACGATTTGAGTGAATTAAATTGCGAAATATTCTTGTTGATGAGATGGTAAACGATGGTGGTACCTATCAGGCAAGTTTTAACTTGCCTATTAATAATTTCAGACAGTTATCTAATTATCGCACCCAAATTACCTACATGGTAGTCCAAACCAAAATGGAATTGTTAGTGCTAATGGAAAGTTAATTGGCTATAAATAACGCATTATGGTCACATACATAGATCATGACTAGGAATCTCTGCGAAGACCATGGTCAGCACGAATGCGCAGAGTCAGAGTAAAACCTGTTTTACGCCAATTTGTGGAGAAAATATTTAGTCTCGTCTGTTCAACTCTGATTTAATTTTTTGTGGTAAGAGCGTCAACGTTTCATATTCAACCAATAATGCGTTTAGTACATCGAGCCGAATAACCGTGCCGACTAGACGCGACCAGACCAGACCAGACCAGTCAGATATGTGCCGACCCCAAATGCCATGTTCAATCAAGTAGGTATTCAAAATGCGCCTGGTGGATTGTGTAGTCACGAATGAGGAAAAAGCGCGAATTAGAGTTTATCAGCCGAAATTAATATTGTATCTCCTATCCAAGATTGAAATCGATCTTGGATTGCTGCCTATCGGTCGATCGATTTCCAATCTGCGTGCCTTTATAAACCAATCCACGGATCGGTTATTGACACGGTTGACCCTAAAAATGGATCGTGATATAGGTTTAAAGAACTTTATTTCTCATAAGAACTATATTGTTCACTTAAAATGAGATACAAAAACAATATACATATAGAATATTTAGCCTCTGGCTGGCAGGTATACAATGCTGTGTTAGTAGGTACCAACTTATCTCATCTTATGTATAGGTGCATATATGTATATGTTTTTATTTTTAGTGGTGTATTTGTAGTAAGTAGGTACAGAGGTTATTTATCTATCATACTTGTTGGGAATCATCCGTTAACTAAGTAGTGCTTGAGTTTCCACTTGTACATATTTATGCTTTTACATTCTTTTATATCATTAGGCAAACTATTATACATCTGTGCTCCTTCAAACAAAATCGTTGTCTTTCCATAATTAGTACGCGGCTTTGTCAGTATACTCTTGTATTTATTTCTTAAGGCCAGGTTGTACTAAGGTGGTTAGGTATTTAAGCGTAACCTCCGTCCCCGCAAATGCCGAGCGCGTATAATCGCGGCCCGCAGAAACGTGGCGCTATTCGAACGCGGCTCGTTTGCTCCGTAAAAATGTTTCCCTCACACTTGCCTGTGTTCTACTAGCCCCGACCGATTGACAATTTCGCCACTTCGGTGTAAGTTAGAATGGTCGAACGGTCCCGCACCACGCTTGTGAGAAGACGGGTGGTATGGCGTGGGTTCTAATCCTCCTACTGGCAAACTTTTTGCACTTAGTTTTTGGATATTACGTAATTTATTGCGATAACAACACAAAACAAACATAATAATTAAGTCGATATCTAAATTAATAAACTTAACTAAAGTAGGTATACTAAGGTAAACGAAGGAATTACTCCCTTCTAAATCTACAGAGAATTTCCTTGTATTGTGTATTATTCAAATTAAAACTTAACACTGAGACTATGGCGAATTTCCGTACGACAAAACAATGTAAAAATGTCATGAACTCTGTACTATAGTTGTAATAGAAATTGCACTTTATGTAAAAGCATTCAAGTTTGTAATCATAAAACCTGTGACTTATCTCCTGCGTCCGCGAAGAGCACGAAATGAGAATAATGTACAGGTAGGTAGGTAGGTATTTGTATGGTAAAAATTATGGAGCGAGCTGATCATCACAAAAAAATAATATTTTTTTGCCCAATCGCCACCAGTGGTGGTAATTGGAAGTAATTATTTCCAGCGAGCCCCAAAAATTGCCACCACTGGTGGTGGTTAGGACCACATTATATAAATGGTTTGCCGTACCTCCCCCAGTGGTGGTGGTTGAGATAATATGAAAACATATTTATTTCCAACGACCTCCACATACTGTCACCACTGGTGGTGGTTAGGACTAAATCATAAATTGTTTGCCCAACCGCTCTCAGTGGTGGTGGTCGGTACTAGAGAATGCAAACCGGTTTTAACCGATATCAGAAAACCGGGTTTTCGGTTATTTCAAGCATACAAATAAACTCGGTTTTTATTTTTCACTAAACCGGTTTTTTCAATTATTCGGTTAATTTGGTTTTCTTGTTTGGGACACACTCAAAAAGAAAATACGTGCCACCATTTTGATTTCTTTCGTTCAGTGATCTACTACCAAATGACGCGTAAGGGTTTGTGTAATAAGTAACAACATACACATTGTTTTGTTATTTAGGTTTTTTTATGATATAGGTATGTAATTCTTATTTGCCCTTATACTCAGTCAGTAGGAATCCAATATCCATTTATCCAGGTACAGTAAGTATCAAGCACTTTTTTTTTATAGAATATTGATAAGTTTATCTCATTTTAAAGTTTTTGTGACATGAAAATTGCTAATATTAAGCCAATTCTTTAAATTTATTGCTTGTACTGTACTTGACATTGTAAAATGTGTGTAGAAGTAAAGTTGTGGTAAAAGTTCCACCAAAAATTACTAGATGGCGCCAGGGCCGTTTCTAAGAAATCCTGCATCGCGCAAGCGTTGTGTGACCGGCGTAGCGTGACGTCATCCGTATCATGTTAGGGTTGTAATATTTAGTTATTTTGTCAATTTGAGTGAAAAAATCGATTATCGATTTCAGGTTTTAGTACCCTGGCAAATGATTCATCACCAGGTACACATACCCACATTTCAATATTACTACACCTTGCCGATACACCCTGTATAAAACCGAAAAAAAACGGGTTTTATATTGCTCCGGTTTTGCATTCTCTAGTCGGGACATGAAAAAATGATTATTTCCAACGACCCCCACTAAAACTGCCACCACTGGTGGAGGTTAAGACACAATCATAATGTTTAGTGCTATCAACTACCACTGAAGAAAGGAAATGTTTTAGAATTTTGCTTCATTTCTGTTTTTGTCATTTTTTATAGTCTATTACGATAGGAGTGGTCTAAGTAGTATATTAATACACGGCGTGAAGTTAGCGCCCGAGCGAAGTAAAGTAAGGGTAAGTAAAAAGTAAGGGTGCTAAACGCCGTACATTTAATAGACTTACTTCATTCATCTACTGAATTACTACAGACTAACAGTATAGAATCGATAGATCGATGTTTTAATAATAGTGTATTTTTTACGATCTATGACGTATTACCAAAACTACTTACTATAATATAGATCTCGTTCAAACCAATTTTCGGTGGAAGTATCATATAATTATATTTTTTTTGTTTTATCAATCTCTTATTTTAGAACTTCTAAAATAAGAGGGGGGGATGATGACGACACATTTCACCACTTTGGTTGTGTCTCTCTCGCAAACTATTCAGTTTATAAAAAATAGAAATCTCAATATATTTTTTAAGACCTATCCATAGATTATTTCATGCAAAAGGGCTGCTGAAAAAAAAATAATTGATTTTCAGTTTTAGGTATGGGGAACCCCCAAAATTTTGTTAGTATACATTTAGATAGTAGTATAGTTCTTATAATCTTGGAAAAATGTGACAGGCAGACATGACAAATCCATAAGGATTCCGTTTTTTGCCGTATAACGCATAATTTCTATATCAAGTAAGTATTTTTATGATACAATAATTGTATGATCGGATAGAAAATTTTATAAAACAGTTACAGTGTACGGTATAAATGTGTTTCTAATTTAGTTATAGAGTTTTCACGTAATAATCCATTTTTCCCGACGAAAAAACAAAGTGCAAACATACAGAATTCTGGCACCACAAACAAGACATTGACGTTTCGTTCACACATTACGGGTTAAATGTATCTTCTCTTGTTTACTATATGAATCAGTGAGTGGTGTAAAAACGGACTAATTAGATGTGGTTCAGCCTACACTCACTACACTGGGTATATTCTTAAACGGCGTGAAGTTAGGGAACTTCACGCCGTTAAAGAATATTATGCTAGTTTGAACAGCGCAAAGTCATTAGTCTAATTATTTTCATGTGCCGTCCACTACTATTGAAGGCGGATGGGCAAACAAATTATGATTTGGTCCTAACCACCACCAGTGGTGGCAGTTTGTGGGGCTCGTTGGATATAATTTATTCCAACTACCACCACTGGGGGCGGTTGGGAAAAAATATTCTTGTTCTAACGCCACCACTGGTGGCAATTCATCGGTGGTGGTCGTTGGGAATTAACAAGCGTGCCAGAATTAATTGACTTGTGTAATTTTGATTTGTAATGTAATTTTAACTGATTGAAAATACATAAGTAGGTACCTATAATAAATAAATGACAAATAAATCATAACTATTTATTAGTGAATATGAAATTGTCTTATTATTATAAAAAGTATCATACACAGATTAACAAGTAAAATTTTAACAAAAAAGAACCTACTTCAATAAAAATACTATAATATTTCCAGTTACTGAGATTTAAAAACCAAACTGCTGAGCAAATTTTGATAAAATGTATATGGGACCAAATGAAAAGTATATAATATACTTACCCTTTCAAATAAAAAATAGTCATTAAAATCGGTTCACTCAGTCGAAAGTTATGAGGTAATAAACATAAAAAAAAATACAGTCGAATTGAGAACCTCCTCCTTTTTGAAGTCGGTTAAAAATAATAAGCACCAGTGCTCTTCGGTGAACTTCGTTTCATCAAGGTAATTATTATAATACTATATAATATAATATTACATAATAATATAATATTATAGTAATATAATATTATAGTAATATATCATTATAATAATATTTAATAGTAAACATAATAATAAATTATACGTGTTTGTTTTTTTATGTGATAAACTTCAAAAAACGCAAATCAACGCATGCAAAAAGTTCGGCTGCTGTGGGGTTCGAACTCTGGCCTACGCGGTACGGCGGAGTCGCGTCCGTACCCCTGGGCCATTTAGACACAGCATAGATACGCGAAATTGTTATACAGTCTAAATAAAAGAGATGCTCGACCGTTCTAAGTGACCGTGATTGGTCAGTTGGCGTACACAACCGTATATTGCTAGCTACATATAGGTCATATTCATGGCACAGGCAAATGCGGGGGTGAAGTATTTTTGGAGCAAACGGCGATACGTCCTCCCTTCGAGACGCCTGAGCGAGTACTGGCGGATGGCCGCGAGCGCTACAACTCCTAGATTTTGTATGTTTTTATTTATAGGAAAAAAGCGGTAACGAGTTTAGAATAAGTACTTTCCACTCCCACTCCTATATAAAAATCCCCGTTTATTGGTACAACTTTCACGTGGTTTCGTGATGGAATCTCTTAGCAGGAGATAAAGTCAGATGCGAAGTAGTGTCATCTTTGCCATTTTTTTTTATCGAGACAATCATTCTAAATCATGTTTTTGACTTTCATAAATGAAAAATAATAAGTTAAATTTTAATATTCTTTTTTTTTTTACTCATAAATCTTACATTTTAATAGGTTTCCTTAGCTTCAAAAGCCTGAAACTCATTGCCACAGCGCCTTAAGTTGTGGGTATTTGGTTTGAGAGTGAATGTTATGTTCGAGTGTATAGTTTGCTTTAAAACCTTGTTTATAAATAAGCAGGTATTATATGAGTACAGTTGCTTTATAGTGAGTAGTTTAGTTTTTTTGTATATTTCGTTTGTTGGTGTAAGATAGTGGTAGTGGAATAAAACTTTTATTATCTTATTTTGTGTTCTCTGTAATGATTTTAAATTAGTTTTTGGGGCAGATCCCCATATTTCGATTAAGTATTCAAGATGTGATTTCACTAAGGAATTATATATTATTGTGCATACTTTTTGTGGGATACAATTTACAACTTTTCGAAGGGCCCCAAGTGTTGCAATTAACTTTGATCGAATATGCTCGATATGTACCTTCCAGTTTAGTTTATCATCTATCCATAGGCCGAGATATTTCTCTTGATTTGACTGATGTATTATAGTTTTGTCTATCGTGAGTGGTGTAAAGTTAGGGATATTTTTATTTTGTGCTTTAAAAATCATATAAGACGTCTTAGAAGTGTTTATAGTTAGTAAATTGTGTAAAAGCCATTCATTGAGCATATCCAAATCTCTCTGAGCTTCGTTTATAGTTTCTTGGATGGATGGACCGAAGTAAAAGAGGCACATGTCATCAGCATATAGTGTTAAGCGACCAGTTAAACCAATTTTATTGATATTATTGACATAAATCAAAAAAATAAGGGGGCCCAATATTGAGCCCTGGGGTATTCCGTATGTGATTTTTTGTAAAGAACTTTTGTAATTGTCTATCCTAACCATTTGCTGACGATTTTTTAGGTAAGACGTAAATATTTCTAGCGCTTTTCCTGCTATACCAATGTTTTTCAATTTATGAAATAATTTTGCGTGACTGACGGTGTCGAACGTTTTTTTTAAGTCAATAAAAACACCTACCCCTATATTTTTTTGGTCAATATTAATTTTTATATTTGTTATTAGATCTAATGCAGCTGAGAGTGTGCTCGATTTTGAACGAAAACCATATTGCTGATCAATAAGAAATTGTTTTTGTGTTAGGTACTCATGTAAGCGTGTGTGTAAAACTCGTTCAAATATTTTAGATGATATGGGTAGCACAGATACTGGCCTGTAATTGCTAGGGTCCAGCTTGGTACCAGATTTATGAATTGGGCTAACCTTAGCTATTTTAAGGGCGTCGGGAAATATTCCTATATCTAGACACTTATTTATGCAGTTTGCGAGTCTTCCCGTGATCGTATCTTTGAGGCACTTAATCGCTTTGGTACTAATTCCATCAACTCCTGTGCTAGTGTTAGTGTCAAACTCGTTTATAATTTTACGAATTTCATCGGCACTACATGGTCTTAAATCAGATAATGTTATGTCATGTGAGTAATCTTTATCGTACATTAAAATGTTGGCCGAGTGAGTATGATATCTATTGGGTATGTTATTAGCTAAATCTTTATATCAATAATATCAATCCCAGATAGCAAAATTTGGATTGGATTGATTATTAATTTCGGCCGTATGTCGATATGGAAAACGGTCATGTCGAAATCTCAGACATTTTCTGCAATCCGTTCATTCGTTAAATTACGTAGAATATAAGATTTCATGTCTATTTTATGAAAGTTAAACCTAGATACAGGTATGAATCGTAATTATCCTTTGAATTTAACTTTCACATGATACCTTCGCGTATGTAATTTCAATGTTTAAAGATACAAAAGTTTATAAATATTATGATTTTTTATAAGAACTAACTTTTACTTTTAATCATACTCGTATAATATGTGTATGTATATTATTATATACGTGCCTTTTTATTATATTATGTAGTGTTATCGTAAACTCTACTCTCATTTCTCTATTCTTTGTTATGTGGTTTTGTTCATTTGATTTATTTGTTTTTTCTCTGCTATATTTGTTTCTTCTGTTATTGATGGATCTAGAACGATTGGTTTATAAGTCTTCAAACTCCTACTATAGAGATGTCTAGAGCTGTCTTCCCATATAATTGCATTACAGCAATACTTCTAAGTATATCTAGATGCTTTCAGAAATTATATGGTCGAAAGAATTTTAATAACATTTAAAGGCAATTTTAAACAACATCTTGGCTTTAGCTATTTCGTATAAATACCTGTTCATTTAATTAATAAATTACAAAATGTAAGATGAAAATATTATCAGAAAGTTCAGAATAAAATTAAGGTGGGCTTTTTAGAAGCGTTATTATTAGATTATGAAGTGGCAATTTATTTAATTACGGCGTTAGTTTTAATTCAATGTAAAAATGTATTCATGTACGAAACAGTATAAGTTCACTCATAAATAGGTGCTTAAACCATGGCAATCCCTGAAGACGTATTCAATTAAGTGCCTCAATGCTGAGACTCGGATGTATTTCAATTAAGCCGGTGGAATTACTAACTAACGCCGTTAGTCTAACGCCTAGGAACTATAAGTAGATAATTATATGCCCCAATAACCGATACTGTGTTTTGATAGAATTGTTGATTCTATTTGATCAGAGATGACTTAATTTGTCTGTCTTCGAGAACTGTGTTTGTAAGAACTAAAATTATATATAGTTACCGTTAGGCGTTTTAAAAAAAAAATATTTAAGCTCAACATTTACACGAACATTTGAAGCGGTGGTAGTCTAGTGGGAAAAATTTCACCTGCCAAAACGGAGGCGGCTAGTTCAAATCCCAGTGCGGGCACGTTACCAATGTGTTTCTTGTTACATAATATGTACGTAATTATCATTCGCTTATCGGTGAAGGAAAACATCGTGTGGAAACCAACATGCCCGAGAATTATTTCGGAGGCATGTTATCCACCAATCCGGATTAGTCCCCCGTGGTGGATTATGACCTAACCCTCCTCACGAAAGTGAGGGGAGGCCTTTGCCCAGCAGTGGGACAGTGACAGGCTGAATTATTATTATTATTATTATTTATTATTTACACGAACAAAACGAGAAATGGGACATATAACAAACTAATTATAAATGCTATAGTGTGTTTACGAGATCTTTTACGTCCAACTTATTTTGATTGATCTTTAATCCAATATTACCAGAAGCTTTATCACATGCTAGCAAATAAGTATTGTATTGTATTTATAAATCCCTTTAATAATTGTTAATGTTAGTTTTGATTTGAATATTTTATAGTATTTATAATATGAACATGCATACGGATGTTACAGTAGTTTAGCAAGGGAGGTTGACATCAATATTTTAATACCCCCAGCACTTTGCTAAGTGATATTTAAGTTCTTTGAGCGCGCATAGTGAGTGAAGTAGGTTAGAAAAAGTTCAAAGCATATGATTGAAAATAAATAGATACCATTGGTTTTAGATTATAGTATTCGCTTGAAATAAATCATGAAAGTTTGAGTGAAGATTTCATAATACGATACCTACCTAATCGTAAATGACCACATTTAGATATTTAACTGTGTAAAATTTTGGCTCGAAAAGACTCCGAAATGGTTGTACGGATTCTGATAAAAATTTAAGGGATCGAAACACGTATTTGAACTGACATTTCTGTGTATGTTCCCTGTTTATATCTTGCATTGTTTTGTATCTTATCTGTATAAGTAAATACTCACGGTTTTAGTTTCGACTGGGTTTTGTCACGCTGCGAAGTCACGACATTACAATATTTTAGGCTCAGCTCTTTTAAGATTAATCTAAATGAATATAATGAACAATTTATTTTATTTTTATTTTATTTTATTCGGAAAACTTACAGTAATCTTATCTAACTTACTAACTAAAATTAATAACTAAATACCATTTAATAGTTTTCGCATACAAATACAATGTTGTTTGCTTGTTTGCTGAACATAAAAAAGAAAAGTACTAAAAAACTGGGGAACACAAAAAGAAGAAAAACAAGATACACTCAGACAGTCCAGGAAGTCGCACCGAACCACTCTTTCGTAATCACTCCTCTGAATTTATTTGGGGTAGAATTAAATAGATCCAAGTCGGAAAATTCAGTCAAACTATTTAAGTGATTTGCAGACCGTACGAAAAATGAATGTTGTCTATAGTTTGTGAAACTGTGAGGAACACGAAGATAGTTTGCCACTCTTACTGATCTAGTAGGTACCTTAAGATAAATTTTCGAGAGAAGATCTGGGGAATCGACTAAAGATTGCGCTATTTTAATAAGAAACGTGATGTCTGCTATTCTACGTCTCTCGCTAAGTGGTAGTATATGATGTCTCCTGCATCTAGCTTCATAATTACTATCGTGTTTCTTACACTTATATTGCAAATGTCTCATAAAGCGGCGTTGAATAGATTCTAGCCTATTAATATAAACATTATACTGGGGATTCCATATCTGAGAACAATACTCGAGAATGCTACGCACGTATGAGCAATATAGGGTTTTGATCAATTTAATACTGTTGAACTGAGAGCTAGATCTGATGATAAAGCCCATAGTCCTGTTAGCTTTTGTAGCGATATAATCAACATGCTTCTCATATGTCAGCTTAGAGTCGTGGATCACACCTAAATCCTTTACTTCTTCTTCAATTTTAAGCTCTTGATCCTTAAGTTTATATTTAAACTGTACGGTTTTTGTTTTCCTGGTAAAAGTTATTGAGTGACATTTTGCAACATTTAGTTCTAATTTATTTAGACGGCAATATTCTTCGAACCTGTGCAGATCCTGTTGCAAGAGGTGACAGTCGTTAATACCACAAATCCTTTTAAAGATTTTCATGTCATCAGCGTACAGGAGAAATCTAGTGTGTTGGAAACAAGAGCTTATGTCGTTAATAAATATGTTAAACAGCAAAGGCCCTAATAAAGATCCTTGGGGTACTCCAGAGGGTACTGAAGTCCATGCAGAAGAGTAGCCGTTGATAACAACAGCTTGGGATCTATTCTCGATGTATGATGTGAACCACCTAAATAAATTCCCGTGTATTCCGGCACCGAGAAGCTTCTCGAGAAGTAGGTCGTGATCAATACGATCAAATGCTTTACTATAGTCTGTAAAAATAGCATCGACCTGCCCCCCTGAGTCCATGTTAGAAGTCGTGTAGTCAGTGAATGATAGCAAATTAGACGTTGTTGAACGATTTTTGAGAAAGCCGTGTTGTTCAAAAGCGAAGGAGGACGAAACAGTGTTGTAGACTTGGGTGTAAACTAATCGCTCAAACACCTTAGCAAATATGCATAGTTTAGAAATAGGTCTGTAATTTTTTACTTCATTTCTTCTATCACTTTTGTGTATTGGAGTTATAAAAGCCGATTTCCAAATTTTGGGAACAATACCTTCTCTCACAGACCGCTCAAATAAGATTGATAAGGGCTGTGTCAAAGAGTCCGAGCATTTGGTAATAAAAATAGGTGTAACTCGATCTGGACCCGCTCCTTTTGACAGGTCTAGTGACTTAAGTAGTATATTAATTGTTGCGGGAACTATTTCTATGTCACTTATTGTATTAGCATAATTCGAGTGTGATAGCTGAGACTCAACACCTAACTGAACATTCTGGGAAGTGGAACGGGGGAGAAAATTAGATTGAAAGTAAGTTGAAAACAGACTACAAACATCTTTTCCTAAATCCGCCGATTGTTCTCCGTATGAAAGAGAAGAGGGCAGAGTGTTTGAACTATTCTTGCTTGTCTTAATAAACGACCAAAACATTTTTGGGCTCTTTACTATTCCTTCTTCACACTTTTTAAGATAATTTGTATAGCACTCCGCCTCTAAAAGTTTAGCACGTCTACGAAGTAAAGAAAACGTATCGTAATCCGCTATATTTCCATATGTATGATATTTTTTACGATATTTATTTTTTTCTTTAAGAACCTTTTTTAAAGAGGCATTATACCAAGGTGGAAAGGCATTGGGATTTATAGATTTATGGGGTATATATTTATCTATGGCGCAATACAATCGCTCATAAAAATAACTCACAGCGTCCTCTAGCGGAATCTCACGTAAACATTTGTTCCAGTCTACCTCGTTCAGGGTCAATTTAATGTTATCATAGTCACCTGATTCAAAAAAGTATTTGTGCCTAGGATTCACCTTCAGGGACTCTGAGTTAAGAAATGTTAGAGAAATAACAATAGATTTATGGTGATCGTCCTCAGGTACTAAGGGGTCGTCACAAGCAGAGACTTGTAAATCAGTATTTCCCAACACTAAGTCTAACACTCTGTCATTAATATTGTAGCAGAAATTATACTGCGTTAAATTACATTCTGCTATAGTATCAAAAAAATATAATTGTGTATCGCCTGAAATACCCGAATATTGCGGGGCATTACCCTCCCAACGAATATTACTTAAGTTAAAATCTCCCATAATAACAAACATATCGTTGGGGCATGAATTTACTATTATCGATAAATTATCTGTAAAATTAGTTAATTGTGCGTTGAATGAATTGCCAATTTTTTCACTACATAGATAAATAGTGCAAAAATGAATTTTAAGTAATTGTCTGTTAACATTTTTATAAGTGACAGTAATCCACACATCCTCGGCAGATGAGGACCATTCAGGGCGATCCATTGCCGTGAGGTCACGCCGTACAGCTAAAAGTACCCCACCACCATACTTCTCATGCGTAGCTGAGTAATTTCTATCTCTTCGCCAGACAACATACCTGTCATCAAACAGCTCACTATCATAAATACCGCTCAACAACCATGTTTCCGATAACGAGATGACATCATACGAATTAAGAAGTAAATTTCTTTTAAACAACTGTGTTTTCGTGCGTAGCCCTCGAGTATTTTGGTAATATATGTTAAAACCGTTGGAAGCCATTGTTAACAACTAGTAATACATAGCTTAAGTGAATCTGATTTAGACAATAATAATATGTTTCGTAGCAAAATAGGCGGTTGTTTACGAGTTGTTGAATACGAGTCGATAATGTACGACACTCGCATTGAAAAGAATCCAAAATGGGTGCAGTAAAATAGAAATTAATGTCATAGTAGAATAATTCAATATGAGACTTTTCAACCATAGCATAATAATATAAACCAGCAAGCGCAGCTTTGTAGATGTGGAGACAGTATATTAAAATTTGCTTGTAATCAAAAAATACGGTAGCGCGAGAATAAGAACATAACAATGTCAAACGTAAAGCGCATCCAAAGTTACCACCAAGGAATACTAGACGCAAGCAAATAAGAGCGATACGGGCTATTGTGAGCGCTAATGCAGCGAAAGCGCAAGCGCATTCACGCTGGTTTGGTGTGAATTGGTGCAGACTTACGTACGATAGTTGGCTGACCGCCGCATTGAGCATTGAATAGCGATAACGCATACAAAAGACACCGGTTTGCGGTGCGTTTCTCAAACTGTCGAGTGTTGACAACAAATATTGTTGAATTCTTAAAACTAAAAAAACTATGCTACTTTCTTGAGATCGTTTTCGCACTTTATAAAAAATATTGGTGAGGTGTCCGACTTTCTGGCCATTATTTTACAATGCTTGACCCAAATATACTGGAAGTTCTTCTCCTTTGCTAAGAATCTGGCTTTACTCAATAGCATTTTGTTCCGCTGCGTCAGATGATCGTTTACATATACGTTTCCTGTAGTATTGAATCCCAGATTTGACAGGTTGAGCTTCCCACTTTTACGCGATGATGCCACCAACTCTTCCTTAGTGTAGCGGTTAT
The DNA here is from genome assembly GCA_905147375.1 of Hylaea fasciaria. NCBI lineage: Eukaryota > Metazoa > Arthropoda > Insecta > Lepidoptera > Geometridae > Hylaea > Hylaea fasciaria. Next base: position 9,954,084 of record LR990201.1, read on the forward strand.
TGAACGCGATAATTATCGGTTTCGCTGCATTGGGAACACGGGTTGGAATGCGAGCGATGTAATTAATGTCCTCCTTCTTTATAGGAAAATCGCAGATTCGACCAATATTCTGAGCGATCTCATACAAGTTTTCGTTATTCTTTTGAGGAATTCCTCTAATTTCTACATTGTTCGCTCTGGCCCATTGGTCTTTATCTTGCAGCTCTTGATGAATCTTGGCAATTTCTGCCTGGAGAACGGGAATCTCCATTGCTACCTTCTCAATCTTTCCCATTCGCAAGTCCAAATCCTGGACTTTTCCAGTAAGAGCCTCGATGAGCTGGTGCGCCATTTCCTGAGACTCCTTCATGCTGTTAATGTCACTTTTGATAGACTTGACATCTTCCACCAACGACGTCAAAGGCACCAACCGAAGCACAATATTGTTGAGTTGCTCCTGGATTTTGTCCAATTGATTGGGCAGTGGTGAAGCTGCAATGGGAGATGGAGATGGGCTGGACTTGCACTTGGGGCATCGCCAGGAAGCCTTCCTGTCGCCTAGTTTTCGATAACCTGTCTCGGTCACTCCCGAGCATTGGAAATCATAGTGCTTCCTGCAAACACTGCAAACTGGCCCTTCCGTATGTTGTACTCCACAGCTAGCACACGTAAACATCGCGTCGAAAGTTTGAGAAACTGTTAAACTAAGCAAACAAGCGTGCGCTCTCTATTGATGCCGGATTGCGACTGACAATCATACCTGTCGTTTTCATTTTCTTATAATTTTTAATCAGTCTACTCTTTTGTTTTGTGTAGTCATTTAGAAATTGTGATGCTTCTATTGCTTCTATAGTTTACGGTCAACTTATGTTTTTTCTGTATTTGTAAACTGCTTGCATGGTGGTGTAAATAATAAACTTACCTAATAATAAAATATAATAACGACGAATAAAAACAAGAAGTACGTTAGTCAAATCCTTTTGACTGAACAAACAGAGTATTAAACTTCATACATATTTCACGCAAGCATAAAACTGTAGTTAACCTGTCGGTTAATAATGAAACGTTCTTGCCTTTCAATTCCTAAGAGAAATAAATCTACCCACAGCTTAGAAAAAGTTTTGGTTCCACTTAGTCGTTATGCTGAATCATTTTCATAAGAAATTTGACCTTTTTACGAACAAAAAAAAAGCTGAATTATTACATTTGATTAGAGCCATCGCAATGGGGGAACTCGGCGCTCACCATCATTCAAACAATCAAGAATAAAATTTTACCTATCCAATTGTTACAGAATTGTTTATAGACAGTTCCAAAATATCTTCCACAAGTCATCTAGTGGTCCGACGCTACCCCATAAGAAATAAGGATAAATCAAGATAAACCACCCTAAAACAAATAAATCGAAATAAACTAATCAATCTGCTTCAGGAATAAACTGATTTTCGTCTCTGATCTCGTGATTGTAAATCGTTATGTGATATATTATATATATATTGATCAGAAAACATCCTCATAAATACAATCCGTATCACATTTATCTAAAACGTACAGACAGACATCACACTCTTCTATTGGGTACTCTGTGATATAACACTATCTATATCTAAGTCATTCAGTAATGAAACTCGTAAACGTGGTTATACCAAATGAAATTAATTTGCTTTCGGGATCAGTGTTCGAAGCCTTTTGAGACGTTTAGCTATTCTCTACTTAGAAAAATACGAGTATATCCGAGAGAAAAGTTTCATTAACTTTGTGTTTTGGGAACTATCCCGCCCGGATTTCAACCCGGAGCGGCAATGCCAGCACGACGGACGCGGGCAACGCGAGGAAGACGTCATCGTGGCAACTCGCTATCAAAATCGCCAACTATGTCATTAATTCCTGATAATTGGTGACTTTTACAGCTACCTATAATGCGATTAAAATAGGAACAAGCTTGAAAGCCAGATGGTGTAATACTGATAGATGTCTTAACTTAAATTGTACATCCTGGGATTACGTAACTCGAGTATCCTGGCCGCTCGACAGCCAATTTGCCCTTTTTAAAACCTTGGATTAGCATAGTCACAATAAATTATATTTTATGGGCCACCTCAAGCCTCCAAGACAAATTGCGTCGACATTCGTACCCGTATACTTGTAACTATAAGTCTTGGAGAACATTTATGATAAAGTGTCTCGTTGGGATCCAAATTATAGTTGAATCCTCCGACAGTGTTTTAAGTTTTGCAGTTTACAAATGGGCAATATAATTTAGATGGTAAATCTTGGAACCGTTGTAATAACTCTGTCTCAATCAATCTCCTATGAGGTAGTTCCAGTATCTGGTTTCAGAGTTTCAGGTAAGCCGCTGAAGAGACTCTGGCATGGCTTAACTAGTGCTGTCCATCGAACAGTTTAACAACTTCAGACTAACACTGAAGTTCGACGTGCCACGTAGTATGGAAGGATGATGTTATGTCACTAAGCGTCACCCATCGAAGGTTGTGCCGATAGAAACGTTGCTTAACTTTGCTGATTGGGTAAAAGGCTCCAGCCAAACTATGCCAAGTGCTTCAGAAACATAAATCTAACTAACAACGTGATACTAATAATCATTAAATAAATAATCATATTAAGGTTTTTACACTGCTTTCGAGTCAGACATCTATCAGAAAATGTACTAATCCTACTCGTATCTAATGCTGTGACTTTTATGTACGTCTACTTTAAAGACGATATGACAGTAAAGTCAATACTTTGGTTATTTCAAAATTGCACTTTAGCAAATTGAAGTAAATTTGATGTACATACTACTACAAAGAAAAGTTTAAAGTAAACTACGAGACGTATTCTAGCGTCAATCAAATTCTGATACCAATTTCAATCTCGATTGATTTGATATTGCGTGATCATTGTTTTTTGAATAAAATGAACAAAAGCACTTAGCAAATTAACGTTCTCCCATTATTTGGGAATAAGAAGTATTCCTATAGTTTATTCATATCGCAATTAAATACAACGACTAATGCTATCAAATGCTATGTATACAACTTGCTTAAAACTCGTTCAGCCATTTGTGATTTAGTAACGTGACAAACATACCTACTATTATTCATATAATATCGAACTTTCCAATTTGAGCTGACTACGAAAGGTATTGTTGCGTGTTCGACTCCAATCCGTAGCTTCTAAACTCTTAGATAAGGGTTAGTAAATCTTAAGGGTTAGGGTCAATGAAAATGAAAAACTCGCATTGAAAAAAGAAACAATGAAGATGCCTTGTTTGCAATTGAATGTCGAAAACATCCAATTAGAGTCCGGCAAAAAGTTAATTGCAGTGAAATAAAGCAACGTTGCAAAGTAATTATTGTTATCTTCGTTAATTATCTTAGACAGGCATCGTAATCTTGAAGCGGGCCGTAATTCAGTTAGCATGAAATGAAATTCCCACCATTTATTTGGGCCCGAGTTACAGTACAAGTTGCGACAAATTTTAACAAGTATGAAATTAAGTGAGACTCAACTTTCCCTCTTCCCAACGCAAACCTTCGCAAGTTAACTAATTCTTTGTAAACTTAAATAGAATTCTTATTAGAAAAGGTAGGCACTTTGTAACGTTGTCTTACTATATGGAATACAGCGTAATTCTAAGAGGAATTTTATTAATTGTTAAGGCAAAACTTGGATTACGCCAGATACCTATAATAAGTACAACGCGGAACAACGAAAAGCTAAATGAATAACTGTTATTTGCTACAAATGTCGGAACTAATTGATATTCCTGGCGTAAGGGTACAGATCTTGGATAATTAATTCAAACCGAACCTATTACAATATTATTTTATTTCTCCAATATATAATCAAGATTGACATAACTTGTTGACGAAGTTTATCTAAGCCCAGCGACTGTGGAATTATTCTATTATTCCATTTTTACCCAACTGCCGAAGATGGATTATCATTTTATTTAAAAAAAAAAACAACCAATTAATATACTTATAATAATAATATATAGTTAGTCCTGCATAGAACTAATTTTATAACAAAAAAGTATGAAATGTACCTAATAAATTATTAAATTAAAGAAAAAACTCAACACCAAAAGTGACAAGTAAGCTCTTAAAATATCTCTCTAGTATTTATGAATGTAAGTAAAGGTCACAATGACAAGCAAAGTATGAAATGTATATTTTAAACTAATGATCAGCTTGTAATGCAGGCGGCATTACCTATACTAAGCATTCATACTTAGTATAGGTAACTAGCATTCATAGATACTAAGGAGATATTTTAAGAGCTTACTTGTCGCTTTTTTCAGTTGGGCCTTATTTTAATTCAATAATTTATTTTTACTATTCTACTCCTGGAACTAATATCAATTGATAGCAGTCGATAAGTCACGTGAGTTGCTTGTTATACGTCAGAGGCTTTTAGGCGGTCTCACGTATTCAGACACCAGAAAGCACTACTACCTTATTCAACAAATAAGCTGTAAACTAAACTAGCGGCCCGTATGGGGCACTTTATCTATATTACCACACCACACTCAACACTTTAGAATGTTGCAACGAAAATATCCCTCTCATTTTCCAGAATTCATTTCCGCCTCTGAAACTGACAATCATAATATCCGCAATTAAATTCATGGGATGTGAAATTATTCAAATATACTTAATTAAAATTTCATAAGAGTTTACTCTTGGAAATTGGGCTGAACGTTGTTTTTGTTTTGTGCCAGTGCCACAGAATACCTATAATATAGAAGGGGCACTCAATTAGAGCGAGATAGCGTTTACGGGATTCTGTAGCTATTTGAGCGTGTCGTCTCTTTCTTCCGTGGCTTTGAGTACCTTTCCAGTAAGGAGTGTCCAGTTGTCCACCCTAGGCTAGTGCTGCTAGTGGGTGGGCTTTTCTGAACAATTTCGTCTGGAACTACTTTTCCAAGCAGTAGTGTTCCAACATTAACCCGGAGTTTGGAGCAGATAATATGATTTTTTGGGACACCGACTCACTGCCACCACCTTATTGAAAGCTTTTGGGATATCGGTTGTAGTATATTATGTGGTGGTGAAATGGTTTATATCCCAATACTCTACAACTGAGCGAAAAGTCGCATAGAAGGAAAATTACCTTCCTGCCATCTTGATGACGTCATTGTCCATTAGGGTAGTGACCACTTACGATACAGGCCTCAGTTATACACGAATTCATGATGTGTAAAATGCATTGTAAGCATTGACCCCATTTACCACCGCTACTCAACAGAGTTAATACTTGTATAAGGCCTTCGCCATGCGGTTAGAGACAGTCCACATAGTCCACATAGTCCACCCTTCTACCTTTTTCTATATTTTACTAAATTTATCTTACTAATATTATAAAGCCGAAAGTTTGTGAGTGTGTGTGTGTGTGTGTGTGTGTAAGTGTGTATGTTTGTTAGCTCTTCACGCTCAAACGGCTGGACCGATTTCGATGAAATTTGGTATAGCGATAGATTGGACCTATGAGACGGACATAGGCTATCTTTTGTCTCAAAAAATATTCTCAAAGGGGATGAAATAAGGGTTGAAAGTTTGTATGGGTAATTAATAATTCTTCAAGTTAGGAGTCTGAAAATTTATATTTAGGCTTTTGGTAAGAAATAAAGAAATACGGGTGTCAGCTTTTTTGCTAAATCATCCCTGAAAGGGGCAAAGCAAGGGGTTGAAATTATGAGGTATTATTTAGATGAACCCCCTACGGACCACAATAAACGGCTGAACGGATCGTAACACAATTTGGCAAGGGGATAGATAATAATGGATACAAGATAAAGAGAGAGGGAGAGGGAGAGAGATAAAGTGAGATAGAAAGAGATAGAGGGAGAAGTATCTAGATAGAGAGATAAAGGGAGAGGGAAGGAGGTAATTGGAGAGTGATACAGTGACGGAGAGATATAGAGTGAGTGAGAAATATATAGGAAGAGAGAGATAGAGAGAGAGAGCGAGAGTGGAGAGAGATATATTGAGAGGGTACATATAGAAATAGAGAGAGACCGATCGAAAAAGGGAGAGGGAGAGAGAGAAAGGAAGAGGAAAGGAGATAAAGTGAGCGAGAGAGCGTGAGAGGGAGCGATAGAGTGAGTGGGAAATATATAGAAATAAAGGAAGACAGATCTAGGAAGAGAGAAATATAGAGAGAGAGTGATAGAGGGGAAGAGATAGATTGTGAGGTAAGTATATAGAAATAGAGGGAGAGACATCGAAAGAGGGAGAGGGAGAAATATAGAGATTGAGAGTGGAGAGGGAAATATATAGAGATAGAGGGAGAGGGAAAGATATAGAGATAGAAGGAGAGGGAAATACATAGAGGTGTTATATATCATAGATAAGATTATACCATAATTATGTGACTCACAAACATACATACACACACACTAAATGTACATTGTTGTAGTAAGATTAGGTATGTTTAACTTTGTCGTACGATCTCGGTTTCATCCTAACTTATATGTGGCTATCATACTGTTTCATTTTCGGTACGTTAGGACTTGGCTAACTTATGTACATACTGTCACCCCTGTACTCGGATGCTAACTATGATGACACAAAAATATGCACAAACCTTTGAAATAGCTACTTACCTCCAGGTGTTATACGTGTAACGCGGGTGAAACCGCGGGGCGCCGCTAGTACATAATATATGTCGATAATAAAATTTAAGTTAATGAAATAAAAGTGGTGATTTTGTAGTAAACAAAGTGTTTCACTAAAGGACCTCGGACCAGCCATCCTAACAGCAGTTATATTCATAAGAGGTAATAAACCTCGTATATATTTATCTCAGCAACAGCTTGCTTGCACTAAAAAAAGATAATGAGTCCATCTACCATATCTCAAGCTCAGTAAATATGAAACATACTTACATACTTACATTTGTCTATGATCACTTATCCATATTCAGGATCATTGTATGTTTCCGAACAACATTACCACTAAAATGATTACCTCTCATTAACTTTATTATAACCATTTCATAGTTGGTAATTAGTTCATCATGACCTCGGCCATTTTATGCCAACCCTATACCATCCGACACGGCTACGTTAAATTAGACTATATGACTACATGCTTGAGTCTCTTTTAGAATGTCAGTGAAATTTTTGGGACTAACTGATTGTGATATCATGAAACAAGTATCAGTTTATTGTTCGCCTCGAGGGGTATTTAAATTTTATCGCGGGTTGGAACACGGCTTCATTACTGTGAACCGGTAGTAGGTTACAGTAACGTCCATTGTCCACGGCTATTTGTACAAATTACTCCGGTAATTACTGTCACGGCAATTAATTGTGACCCTTTCTCGTGACGAATGCCTTGGAAAATGTCACCGTAATGAAAGGGTGTTCAACTCGTGAACGTGAATTCGTTACTTGCGTCAATGCCTACTTACTTAACTATATGCATAGGTTAGTCGGTCGGTTACGTTGCGATTTCAATATCACTATAACTAGTACTTAGATGTAGTAAGTACCTATTTAGTAATCTGTACCTCGGTGCTATGAAACTTAGGCAGTAAATACACGGATGCTACGTATTTTATAGGAAGATGACCATAGGAGCTTATAGAAGCGATATAAACATGTATATTGTTAAATGTACATGAATCATATCAAAACATTTAGAGCCATTAGGTTATTTATTATGAATATTATAAGTGTATTGTATACCTCCAACTTACACTTCTTGCTGTATGCAGAAACTTAGATTAAAATCTATCATTCACGACAACGGCCCATGATAAATAAAACACATTGCGAATTCCTTGTGTTGCGGTCCTTAATAATTATATCACTAACTGTTTATTCTTTGATACACATAAAGCTAAAATAAGGGGAAGTTTTTGAAGAGTTGATGGTATTATTTTCTGTTTGTACTGTCGTCGGTGTGTGGTGATTGCAGTATTATAGGTAATATTACCGTCAGATTTTGTCACACAATATTGTATGCTTAGTTGCTTACTTGTAGGTTTATTGTGTGCGCTAGGCCTTAGCTATGTAGATATTACGCTGCCAGTGATAGAACTGACAGCCCAATAACCTATTGTGAATTTTGTTTGGTTTGATTCGTCCTTGGACTGGTTTTGAATAAATAGTTTGTGAATACGTCATAACATCACCTTTATGGGGCAAATTAAAAAGCCAATTTGAGGTAGATTTGTAGTAAAAGATAACACACAAACAACAAATTATAGCTTGTGATTACAGTCAGCAACTATAATTGAACTATAGCTGAACGTTAATAAGCTTGCAATATTGTATTGTACGTATATTTACTATTCTACGTAAAATTCAAAGTACAAAATACTTTGTGTGTGCGTAGAACTAATTGAGAAATTATGACATGTTCATTAAGTATGCGGCTTGTTTTTGTTGTTAACTGTATACTTGTATAGGTGGATGTTATTTACAAGTCGAAAAGTATGCAAAGCGAATAGTAACGAATAGTATGCAATGTATACGTATTCTCAACTTTGCATAATTTCAAGCATTTCAAGGCACTACGTGAAGGGATATTATGGGTAAGCGCGGCGCTGAATTTTCTTCATGCGGATTTTCATTACAAAAATTGATAAAGACAAGGCATAATTTGATACCGTGGCGTAAATCGGTGATGAGTCGACTGCAATACATGAGAGAACCACGTGTACCATATACATACATACATTAGCTCTGAGTCAGTAGCCAGCCACATATACAATCTGACTGGAACCGCATAATCCCTAATTTCCTAGACACAGGGAATCCTATTTTAAGCGTCAGGATCTACAATGACCGTGACCACCAAATGACGTTTTAAATAAAAATCTGTGAAAAGGTTAAAATACATTCAGTATTTATTCATGTGTTAATAATTCCAAGCTGTTCATCTGTACGTCGCCTTACACAAAGACTGACACAGAATGACATCACGTACTCTCTATAGTAAAATTATTGACAAAGGAATAAACTTATCGAGCGAGTACCTGGCTGTGTCTGTCAGTTGAAGATCTGATTTGCCCTTGAACTGCTCTGCAAGTATTGAATATTGAAGATTATTCTTATGCGGATATACCCTTGCGACCCTGGTAACTCTCGTTTAAATCTTTGTGGTAAGACAGATTAAGCCTATTTTTTTGTATCACTCATTATTTTGCGGAAATCCACATTCAAAAGAATGAAGGTAAAAATAATGTGAGTAGCTTCGATTCCACCGAAATTGTCAGATGAGTGTAGGATAAAAAAATGGCAGAAGACGTTATCCCGCTACGGACAGAATCCCTTCCCTACTCAAAAAAAGAAAACCCTGGCTAGTAACCTAAGTAACCCCTTATAATAAATAACCTCTACCTAACCTTTTTTACTTTAGTTTTCATCTTGTAAAAGCGCTTTATCACTGGCTACTTACTATAAATTATCTGAATTATGTTATTATATTGTTTTTTATTTCTTATTTGTTATATTACTTAGTCAGGTCATTAAGTATTGTCACACAGTAAAAACTTTTCTTTTAGAATGCTGGCCACAAAAAAGTTTATTGAATTCGAATTTCGAATTGTTCATGAAAATAAAAATGTATACTTTTTAGAATTTTACTCATTTTTAAATATGGAGTGGACGCTTAAAGAAGACCGTGTTGCAGTTATTGCGTTGCATCGTTGCGGTTACGCGCCAATTCAAATTTTTGACATACTGAAAAATTTGAATATAACCAAGAGATTCGTTTATCGTACCATCAAACGATACAATGAAGACTCTAGTGTAGATGACAGGTCAAGAAGTGGTCGCCCTCGGTCTGTTAGGACTCCAGCAGTGATAAAAGCTGTGAAGGCGCGAATTCAAAGAAATCCCAAACGTAAGCAGAAACTGTTGGCCCTTCAGATGGGATTAAGCAGAACCACGGTGAAAAGGGTGTTAAATGAAGACTTAGGGCTTCGGGCATATTGAAGAAAAACAGGACATCATTTGAATGCTCGTCTAATGGACCTGAGACTGAAGAGATGCCGCGCTTTGTTGAAGCGGTACGCGGGAAAAAAATATCGGGAAATTCTTTTTTCGGATGAAAAAATTTTTACCGTAGAAGAGAGCTACATCAAACAAAATGATAAGGTGTACGCACACAGTAGTGAAGAAGCGAGCAACCGTATTCCGCGTGTCCAACGAGGTCATTTTCCATCCTCGCTCATGGTATGGTTGGGAGTGTCTTATTGGGGCTTAACAGAGGTACATTTTTGTGAGAAAGGTGTAAAAACGAATGCAGTTGTGTATCAAAATACAGTCCTGACGAACCTTGTGGAACCTGTTTCTCATACCATGTTTAATAACAGGCACTGGGTATTCCAACAAGATTCGGCGCCAGCTCATAGAGCGAAGAGCACACAAGACTGGCTGGCGGCGCGTGAAATCGACTTCATCCGGCACGAAGACTGGCCCTCCTCCAGTCCAGATTTGAATCCGCTAGATTACAAGATATGGCAACACTTGGAGGAAAAGGCGTGCTCAAAGCCTCATCCCAATTTGGAGTCACTCAAGACATCCTTGATTAAGGCAGCCGCCGATATTGACATGGACCTCGTTCGTGCTGCGATAGACGACTGGCCGCGCAGATTGAAGGCCTGTATTCAAAATCACGGAGGTCATTTTGAATAAACTTTAGTGTCATAAGAATCTATGTTTTGTTAAGTTCATTTTGGTATATAAATGGTTACATAATGAATAAACTTGTTTCAATTATTTTATATAAAACATGTGACAGAATTTATGACCTGACTAGGTATAATATTGTACAATAATTATATTCTTTGAAGAAATTGGATTACGTATATTTAGTTTTGTATACGTTGTGAGGGGAGGCCTTTGCCCAGCAGTGGGACAGTTTCAGGCTGAATTATTATTATTATTATTATTATACGTTGTTAGCACACTTTCCTCCATTTTCCGCTGACTAACATAGAAGTACCTATTTGAACTTTTGCGAATTGAATTCGTATTTACTAGACAAAGACTGGTCTACTTCGCGAGCAGGTTAATTAATTCAACAACTAACATGATGTACGAGTAAAGATAGTAAAAATTTAATTTAACTAAAACTAATCTAGTACACCGCACATCATCAGCCTGTAGACGTCCACTGCTGAACATAGGCCTCCCCCTTAGAGCGCCACACCGAACGACAATTTGCCACTTGCATCCACACACTGCACGCAGGTTAATAAATAGGAATTTAGATAAACCTCAACGTTTTGATCAAGTTAGATACATTGCCCGTGGGTGACTGAAAATGCAATTAATACCCGTTTTTGTCTGGTTGGTAAGTATTACAAACATCGCTCCCGTCACCACAGAATAGAAAAGTTAGCGCCACCTCAAACTACTGACGGTGCTGCTCTTATTCCATACAATTTCAAGTTTACGCCAACCGGACCGAGCACGTAAAGAAATTGTCAAAACTCACACTAGGCACACAGATCTGTAGTTTAACTATCAGAAGGCGTTCTGTTTAGGTCCTCAATTAGATCGCAATAAGACGTCATGGTAAGGCCCCAGCAAATGGTAGTCTCGCGAGCGCATTTAACTGATTATAAACAGGGTTATAAACGTGGCCAGTTTCACTATTCGGGAAATGTACGGACACAATGCGAGGCCTGCGAGGGATTACTAATTACTAGAACATTGCGCTGATACGTCCAACACGTAATAATCTGCTTAGTGTGTTCAATGGCGGACGTGTTGAACTGTTTATTTAACCAAATGTTGTTGAATGTAGTAGGTTAGTGCTGTCAGTTGGTGTCAGAGTGTACCAGAATGTCCAAGGGTGTGAATTAAAGACTGTTATCAATCGATAACAACCGAGTGACGGATAAAGTGCTACCAAAGCCAGGTGTGATGGGAATCCGTACATAATTTATGAAGTTAAGCCGGCTGGTGCAAGGTTAAGGTTTTGAACCCGGTTACGTTGAGTTGCAAAGCGTTATAAACTGTAACTTTTTTTAATATTTGTGTGAATCACAGCTATTTGTCTGCGTGTTTGCGGGGCCATTGTCTCCGTGATTTCTGATCCCTAGCTAGATAAACGGATTCCTAGGGGTAGAATGTAGTGTTCATGACGCGTTTTTATTTTATCGTAAATTTTCGTTATAACATGACTCGAATGTTTTTTACATTCAGCCTAAAGCTCGGGGTACAGTCGGGGAGAGCCGGCAGTATCAGGCAAGCTTTTTATACTGCAGACAATGCTCTTTGTTACGTCTGCGATAAAGCTCGCGATTGTACCAACTTGTTGACTGTTTTTGCTTGCAGAGTTTTCTTTGCAGTTAATGTTTTTCATTTACTATAATAATGGCGTTGAAATATATCTAATTGCATGGATCGTGAAAAAAGCATCAACGATTTTTGTATGTAGTGAAATAAATTATGCATAGGTTATGCCTATATGAGTCCTAAACAAGTTTAACACGTTATTAATATTCAGTTAACGACTATTCGTTTACTCTTTTGTAGTAGGTTAATATTTTACAAACGGTCATAAAACGATCAAAACTTACACTTTTTTACAACAATTACTTTTTTTTGTTTTACAAACAAGACGTAGTACTCGGTAGATACTTCAATCTGATCAAACACACCATTCTTCTTTATTAACATTATTCAGATGCTTTTGTTCACCGAGTTCTTCCGTTTTTCCATTGTCTACCTTCCATCTATAATCTATATCATCAGATCAGTTAGCTAATACTAAACTATTGTATTTTCATTATCTGTACCGATGCAAATTTCAACTCAATAGACCAACGAAAACTGGAGTAAAATTGACGCGCCAAATTGGACCTAAACAAACAAACATTTACGGTGCCTTTACCACTTTTCCCGTTTAAAAAAAACATCTGCAACAAGCAATGAACACAATGCGCATTTAATCTGTTCTTTTTGCATTAAGGCGAATTATGGTCGAGCCCATTCCAACTAAACCGCACTAAAATACCGGACATTATTTCGTGATACTTGCGGCTTTGGCTTAGCACACGGCTCGTGCAAGAGACAGTTATTGCATTTTACTCGTATTTGTGGAACTATTCTCGTCTGCAGCGTGTTTTAGTAACTAATAACATTTTCAACTTTCATACAGTGGAAAAGGCTACCGGCAAGCCGTGTGATAAAGAAAAGAAGTGGAATGGTAAAAGATGTAGTGACAAAATAGAGAATGAGATACTTACTGCTTAGACGGCGTCTAGAGAGAATGGATGAAGGAATATTGACGAAACAGATGCATGGGCTTATAGTATAAATGGACCAACCGGTAAAAGCCGACGTATGTGAACGTACCACGATCAAATCGAGGCCGTCCTAAAGAAAGACCAAATCAAAAATACTAAAACCTAATTATATATTTGGACTAAACTGTTTTTAACACTTGACCCACAGTTATATCCCATCAAAATCGAACGAAACTGGACTTTACGTACAGGTACACACAAAATAAACTTGATTAAACTACAAAAGCATTACAAACAAACAAGAGTGTATATCATGTATAAATTGAAACACATTATCGTTCAAACGTGTTTGCATCGACGCAAAGCGGATATAATAGTGTTTTCCGTTCACGCGCAGAGTAAACAGGCTTTGATGAACCGATTAGAATGAACCACCCTATTTAGAATTGCTAACGATCGGCCACATCAATTCACGGTTTAACTTAGCGGTTTTGCGTACATTTGACAGTAATTGTTGTTGCAATCAGTTGATTTCAGCAAGTGTTACGTAATCGGGCACAGATCACGTAAGGGTCAGCTGTGGCGAGGATTACTTAGCTACTGGCACATAAAAATATCAAGACCTTTTAGTTAAACTACGCTTTCGTAAAGCCTACGTTTTAGGAAACAGCTACAAAGGGCCAAGATTAAACTTTAATTTGCTGTCTACAATCGGTTGCAATATTTAGTTTAATACATATAAAAATCAATTTTGATACGCAGACATAAAGAGATCTGAAATCTGCTCTCAATGCAGAATAATGTATCAAGTAATATTCGAATTGAACGTTCTTGAATATACGGATATACCCATTGTTTTCTATTTTATACTCGAATTTCTACACGGTAGAGATCTATAATTAAAGTTAAATATGGATACGGATACAATACGGAGTTTCCATTATGTTCACAAATAACTCATTGTCTTTCAATTAATTACACGTGTAACATACGCCTATTACAGACTTCCGCTTTACGATAACATCGTGGATATCCGAATTGAATGTCAGAACTCGTTCGTCGTGTTTTCTTTGTAATCTTCGGTCTGTTAATTGTTTTGTGTTTTTTTTTAGTTAATAAGATACGCTTTAGACAACTTCGTGCGTATTGAAAATGAAATCGTCAGTACCTTTAAAATGATCGGGGGAAAAGGCGCAGTGATGATCGATTTGTCTGAGGAAATCGCATGTGACCATTACCTTACCTGGTTTTAGAACGATTTGGTATAGTGGTGGTAAGCATGTATCCAAAAGCACTATAATTGTCAGTCGGTGCTGTTGTTGTCAAAAGCCCTAACAATATTTGTACCTACTAGTATTTTTTTTTTTATTAAAAAGCTTAGGAAATATAAACTTTAGTCATAAAACGACGGAAATCTTAGAAGTGGACTATAAAATTATTATAGTTTAGAGTTCAACGGAACCCTAAACCTAAGTCGCAACTTATGTAACGAACCCAAACTATCGTTTGTTATCCTGACAGGAAGCTGTTTATCTTCGCCTGCTGTTTTTGTTAATTAAGGAGAATATATTACCTTTTTTTCTTTTAATATGGTTCGTTTATTCGGCCATCTATTTATCTTAGCAACACTATATTATTTTAAATTATTTCAGACAAAGGTTCTTATTGCGTGTAACAAAGGTATTATAATGATAATATAATTGTACAGCATTATAAAGTTTGCATCTTATGTTATGGCATACGAAACCAATTTTATATAACTAATTGGCATAAAGTTTCTGAACGTAATAAAATTGTAACTCACTCAGAAACAAGTATTAGATACAATTCGATCACATTATGCTCGACCTGAGAGCATCCTACATTTGGATCAAGGTCTGTTTCGTAGGTAGTACAATGGTAGCGCATATAATGTAGGTACATTTCTATTTAAAGCGAACAAAGTAGATTGTTTAAAATAAGAACATCAGGGGGATCCATGACGAAGAACCCCTTTTGTCCAGCCTACTGATGAATGCCAGACTGATTGGAGTGGAGACTTAATACCGGAATCTGGTACACCCACGCGGTCGACAGTCACAAAAAAACGTCCTTTAAAGCGTGGGTTGATTAAACTCGATTAGTTAGGTAATACTTTTTGCTCTTTGCAAGTTCCTAGAAGAGTACAAAGCTAAGCCTAAAGCTGGGTTCACATCGATTTTTTTTTCGTGCAGAATGCTGCAGTCAAAAGATATTTTCGCGGCAAATTGTCACTTGTTTTATTTCTGCGTAATATTTGTGTTTCACGAAGCTCTGTGCGTGGATATGTGATTTGTGGCAGTTGCTACAGCGTCCACATTTAAACAACTTGTGCGAGCTTAAATTCCTTTGATGTTTGTTGATATCCGCGATCATAAAACTTAATTTTCTGCACGGACACAAATATCTTCCGAAGAACGCATCTTGCGTTTGTTTGTGGTTTAAGTTGGCATGCCTGACTAGTTCTAATAACAAGGACAGTATGTGACAGTGAGCTGATCCGATGACAGATACGGAGAGGGGAAAACCAAAGTCCTCGGTGACTAACGGTACATTATTGACACTTTGTTTTTTTTTGTTCGGCTTTGCAATAGATACAGATTTATAAAAGCTATCGCGGAAAAATACATTACTAAAAATTTCCAAAAACTTATTCGCTCGCTATTATAGAGGTAGACCCAGATTAAAAAGTTGCGACTATAAGGTACCTACCAATAGTGTTAAGGTTGGTATACAAACAAACAACCGCCTTCTTGCTCCATTTTTCTAGGGCTCTTGAGAAGTAACGTTAGAAAGCGCTGTATGTTTTATTATTGAAGTTATTTATTCTGTAATATGAAACCCGTGTCTGAGTATGTACTTAGAATACAAAGGGGTCGAGTGCACGTTATCTACTTCGAAACTTTAGTTGTATACAGTTTTATTTAGAAAGGTGCCATTGTGGAAGAGGCCACGTGTACATTACCTATTATACCTATTCTTCATCATTCATGGATCGACATATTATAGTGTTTGGATGTATCCTAAATACGCCAAGAACCTTACGATAGGAAAACCACAAACGGCACTACACTACACTTGTGGTTTGGACGTACCTAAGTATTATGCTCAACACGTCCAAATGACGTCCATAACCTTATAATAATAATAATAATTCAGCCTGTAACTGTCCCACTGCTGGGCAAAGGCCTCCCCTCACTATCGTGAGGAGGATAAGGCCATAATCCACCACGGGGGCCTAGTCCGGGTTGGTGGATAACATGCCTCCGAATTAATTCTCGGGCATGTTGGTTTCCTCACGATGTTTTCCTTCACCGAAAAGCGAGTGATAATTACGTATCGTGCCCGCACTGGGAATTGAACTCGCCACCTCCGTTTTCGAAGGCGGACGTTCGCCCACTAGGCTACCACCGCTCCATAACCTTACGATAGCAAAAACATACGCAGCACAGCCCTCTAGTGATTTGTTTGTTTCATGTAGACTGGAAAGCAATGTTTCTAGAAACAGTACCCTTCAAACCACAAGTTTTACCCGAGAGGTCTTGGGTGGTACTGAGAAATATGTTTACAAACTCCAACCTACGATAGGTATATTATGCATTTCATTTTCGTAGCAGCGAGTCACGTTTTCGTTGAATACTCTATATGCTTAACTACTTTAAGGTTAAGCCAGACCGCGAGCGTGGCGGGATGGTGGCGTGCCGCCGTGACGGGAGCAGTTGTAATGTACTAGAATGCATTGAACACGCCACACAGTATCGTCGCGCCCGGCGCGAATTGGCGCGGCGCGACCGACGTGGCGCTGCGCGACGTGGCGCGGCGCGACGTGGCGCTAGCGGTCGCCAGTTTCGCGCTGTGTTACGTCGCGCCCCTCCCGTACTGGCAGTCTGCCGTCAGCTTTATATAAAGTATTTCATACACTTCAAGAAGTCAGGACCAACCTCCTTGAGTTTCGAGTAGGTACCGCATGAAACAGTTTCAAATTCTTGACTCAACTTAAGAAACATACTCACATAGCAGTTTTGTTTTAATTGGCTACACTCACGAGCTCCAGCAATTAAACGTGGGCACGTTTTGGAATAATCGTTATTACACATTAGGTAGCACACGAGAAAACACAAGTTAAGGAAAACAAAGGAAATTTACTGCGTGAATCTTTAATTTTCACGCCTAACTGCCGCTGCGGTAAGACTGCAAACTATGTTTTTAGAAAATAATAATAGACACTGGGTAAAGTATGAAAAACGAAAATAGAGCGAAACATAACACGTGATGAAAATAGCTGACAGAGCGCACGTCATGTTAATGGAGTCAAAATCCAAACGGGCTTATAGAAAATGGAAAATGAAATAACAAATCATCGTGAAAAATAGTATTCGCGAAATCTCTTTTCAGTTGTGCAAAGCTTTTGGACGCTCGTGAGTAAAGGCTCACGAACATTAGAGATTATTCAAACTACCCACAGTTGAGGAATAAAAATATATAACCGCGCACAACCGCCTAACCTACCTCGGTGACTTTACCCAGATGGGGAAGGGGAAAGGGTTAATCCGTCACAGCTCTTCCGGCAAGGGTGATGAACTGCCCTTCTCAGGAAACTACTGAAAGGGAATCTGTTAGGCAGTTGGATCTTTAAACGGGGAACGGGTATATTTTGTACTAGCGGCCCGCTCCGGCTTCGCACGGGTATTCATACACTTCGCACGGGTATATACTTTATTATACAATTAGTCATTATTATAAACCTTCCTCTTCAATTCCCTCTATCATCTGTAAAAAAAACCCATCATTTAAGCATACATAGGGACAGAGAAATCGACTTTGTTTACTTACTTTTTGTGTACTTTTTTTTTATTATATAACATTATAAGCATCGACGTGAAGCGACAATGCCATTTGTTTGTCAACTTTTACATTTGTTATCATCTTTCAGATTTATTTACTCGATGTCACATGCAATGCTTAAAATTAAGGGTTCTTAAGGTTTCTAAACTAAACTAATCGTAAGTCCGCCGCATTTTTCTTACATACCTACCTACTTTTTGTGTACTAGTGATAACTGATTTTGGCGTCGAGCAGAGAAGGTCCTTGGTGGAAATCGCCACCTCAGACTTTAGTATAAATAACTTTAGTTGCGTGAAACCGCAATGTTTCTATTGTTGAGACGGTGTATTTAGAACTCATATCTCCAGTAATTTTCCTACGATATAATTATTTAATAATATTTGCACACTGTTGCTTCTATTTGCGCACAAACTAATATGTATAACTATTTCCGTAAAGTTTCATTATTATTGATGTTAAACTCCACCAGCGGATTCTCTTGTTTTCTTTGTCAGTTTTACGTCATGCACCCCTTTAGGAGTACATTTTCGGCATAAAAAGTAGCTTATGCTATAATCCCTACACGCAGTTTTATTTTTGTAACTTTTATGTACGCCATAAAGTCATTTTGACAGGATTGAGTGACAAACAAATGAAATAAACATACAATCGTCGCACAGACGTTATTTCGTACTACCGTTCATCGAACAAGCATTCTTTAGCACTTTCGTTCATATTGTTATTGGCGGTTGTACATAATTCATTGAGGTGGTACATTTTCACGTACCCCTCTTATTTAAAAGTTCATAAACCCTAATGAAGTCATTGCCTTACATCATCCCTTGTTCCTAAATCTAGGTGCTGACTTTATCCAGACCTACATTTATTCGAGAAGGCCAAGCGAAGCTCGCTATTAGTCACGTTTGGCTTGAATGCTAGTGTTCCTCTTGTAAGCTCACATCTGTATATCCTGTATAATAATATATGAAATTTGACCTTTGTCCTATACGAACAAAAACTGAACATTAATTTACGAAACAAATGACTGAAGTCGCGTACAGTGCGCACAGGTCACGACTGTCACAAGCACAAGCT
This sequence comes from Hylaea fasciaria, assembly GCA_905147375.1. Lineage (NCBI taxonomy): Eukaryota > Metazoa > Arthropoda > Insecta > Lepidoptera > Geometridae > Hylaea > Hylaea fasciaria. The sequence continues at coordinate 9,973,218 of LR990201.1, forward strand.
TTGACAAAGTGGTATTGGAGGCTTATTGTATACTGTTTAGGCCGCGGAGTGTACTACACGCGATTGGTTCTAGAACGGGTTTGGGAATGTTTTGATGACAGTCACAGTAACTAACAACCGAAGTTTGGTTCCATAATGAAATTGGCCGTTACTCGCGACTTCGCCCACAGTGATATTTTTATATCGGTAAGCAGACACGGCGACGCGTTGCTGTGGCTAAGGGTTTTGTTATTGCGACTATAAATTGAGATGTAAGCTATCCTATCCTTCAAGTTAGATCAAACAGCACACGGTATGCAAATTTGATTAAAATCGGTTCAGTAGTTTAGGAGTCCATCGCGGACAAACAACGTGACGCGTAATTTAATATTAATTGAGAACAAAGATTATGATAAAGATAGAAGACAGTTTCAAACAACACCCAGTGCTCTATACTAGTGCGATATCTAGAACAAGTGTTTGATCATTAGTTTGGTAGATTTCATAATCAGACTGATCACACAAATCAGATGTTTTGCTACTAACCAGTGAACACCACCATTGCCTTCTATTCTGTATATTATTAAAAATAAACGTAAAAAGACAACAGTAAATTTCTTATAGTTTCGGAAAAAAGTGGCTGTGACTTACAAACGGACAGACAGATAGACATGCCGAATCTATAAGGGTTCCGTTGTTTGCCTTTCGCTACGGAACCCTAAAAATACGTGTATCACCGTCCGGAGCGGCAGGTGTTGTTTCCAACTACCCGCGTTACCCAAAAACCCCGATATTTCATTGATACAAGCCAAACAAACAGATCATTCGCCTGATCGTAAGGCCATGGATGGTGGGATGTATAAAGGATATTGTCATTCACGGAAAATTAAACATCAAAGACGCTTCCAACGCCTTAAGTCTGTGAAGTAAAAACCATTTTATACACCCTCTTTAATAAGGGTCTACCTGTCTTCTTGTCAAATAAAGCTCTTGATAAAATGATTTTAAAAATGTATGGAGAGAGAAAATTACTGTGAGAGTACATTTTTAATGGCTTTGCAATAATATATTGATAAACTTTTCTGCGAAAAAGTATTATTTTTTCGATTCAACGTACGCTGGCGAAATGTCAAAGCTCGTCTGAGATTTACATGAAAACTATAAACTCGCTCCGTGTAAGTTTGGCAAAGTAGTTTCAAAAATATAATGATATTTAGTATATTAGGTGTATTTGTCAGTTCGATCTAGGGATAAAAAATCCTTGAGATCCATATAGAAAATATTCAAAGTTGAAATATGATTATTATAGTGACAGTGACCCGATCCTATGATAGGGAAACTCCTCAGTAACGAACAGTAGGCTGATAGTGTTTGGGCTCATTTTGACCAGCATCCAGCCCCGAATCAGTAAGTGCGATTTTTTTCGAGACTTGTCTTAAAAATAATATTGCTCGCATAAAAACTATTTATCCGCAGGCCAAACTCACCTACATTCAGCCTACATACGCCTACTGACTGGAATGATGTTAAAAGCTTTCAAAATCCACAGAACATTAACTTCTGAATGGATGGAGGTGAAGTAGTTTTCTAAATGGATGCTTACGGCTTTCGTCGCTTGTGTAATCTCTAAAACCGTCTACCCTTTACGTACACACGAACTATTTTTAACACAGAAAAAAACCGCAAATCTCATGTATTGATGTACGAGTACCTTTGCGCAACTGATTTGTTTGATGTTTTTTGACACCCAAAGTGACATAATGTTTCCGTTTCATCTGAAGGTAAGTTTCTGTTAAACCGAGATGTGCCCGCCCACTGCCCACTTACTATACCTACTCGTAATAATATTCAAGAGACCTTTTCCGATTCTCAAATGCCTTTAAAAATGAGGAGGTTATCAATTCAACTTTTTTTCTGTTATCTCCGTTATGTCTGAGACGATAAAGACGCTCTTAATGAAAACTTTAAAAAGTTTATCTACTACACTAACGATTGTTTATTAGTACATCAAATAACAAATAAAAATAGTTTGAATATTTTTTTTGTATACTTAATAAGTAAATAATTTCTGGGTCTATCTATAGGTACATTAAATAAAAATATTCACTGTACCTACATCTGCGGGAAGGCTTCAGACGATGGTTAATTTCGCATCTTCCAAGTACCTATGTGGCACATATCATTTGTGAAACGGGCTGTATGAGACTTCCACAATGCGGATTGCCAACAGCGTAACGACAAAACCACAATGTAGGAATGAGGTGGAATAGTTTTCTGAACATTCCTCATTACAGTTTGTAGAACACTCCGAGGGAGCCAATGTGCCATCCGAGCGGTACGCTAGTTATTTAAATTTTATACCCCGGTTAGACTCACCTCCATATCCCCCTCCAAATTTCTTTCGCTCCACTCAACGTGGCCTGTTTTGGTATCGTTAGTTGGCAAAATTTCCTCCACTCGGTTATTCCTTGACAATTATCCTCATACGACGGAAACAAACCATCTCTCAGCTCAAGGTACCTCGCGACGTACCTTGAGGATTCCTCGAAGCCGCTTCTCTACGATCACTTGTGTTAAAATCGAGTACCGAGGAACCTCGAAAGTTCAACTAAAGATACCATATAATTATATGAGGCACTTTTGGGGGGAATTTCGAGGTCCCTTAGCAAAGGTCGAGTGTAAGAAATTTGGAGGTAACGACTAACGATACGGGGGTCAGTCCCTGTCCTCGCTCCTCCCACTGCCGGCAATTATACCCTCAATAGTGTAAATTCACGTTCTGCCCTACCTCTAACTTCGCTTTCACTTTCGCTGGCAGAATGAGAACCAATGGCAGAATTTCCCGACAGACGTTGTCCTGTCATTGTCTCTATGGGAAGAAGCTTCCTATCCTTCTGTAGCGACACGTTATTGCGTTTGCATTGCATTCTGCTGACGCGAGTTAATGCAATGCAAGGTGCAGGTGGGGCGCATCAGTCGTCACCCCCCGGGCACGATAGGTAGACGTAGTTTCAGTAATTGATTGATTAATATACCGCTTGACCTACTTAAATAGTATTTTCTTTCTATACGCCATGTTAGGTAAGAACGGACGGGAGATAACTTAGCACCGAATCTCCCATTCTATTTAGGTAGATATTGCACACACATTAAAAGCGGTAAACTTCTATGTCTATCTCTTTCCCTCGAACTCTATCTCTCTTCCTCTATATCCATCTCTTTCCCTCGCTCTCTATATCTCTTCCTCTCCCTCTGTCTCTCTCCCTGCCCCAGCTGTTAAACTGAGTGACATGTGTCAACTGATATTATCAGGTATAATACAACCCGATTTTATCAGGTATATTTTTCCCAGTTTCCAAATCTTTCCCGTGGTAACGGGATAAATAGTATTCAGCCTAATCGGTTCAGCCGTTCTCGAGTTATAAAGGGTGTTTTAGTGATATCTGGATCCGTGGTGACTCTAATTGCACCCCCGAGAGGTTTATCAAAGGGAATGTTATCAAAGCTAAACAGATTAGCTCAATTAAGACCCGTAAGTCTTCGCGTTAATACTAGGTAGACCTGGGGAGGCTTTTGTTGAGAGGGTTCGCCTTGATGCCCCCGCCAAGGCCTATTGTGGTCCGCTTACTGAACAAAGATATCATACCCAACAACATTACCACCTACACCTGATTCGAACATGTGCCGACCTAAAAGCTTTTGAATTAAATTAGGTCTCAGCAATATATATCCGTAAGGTTAACGCTTCATGAACTGTAGAAGAACATTATAGATCAACTGTTAGTCACCAAGAGTTCCGTTGTCTATTTTCTGTCTATAATTATCATATCAGTGTTATGACAATATTGTATTTTAGTCAGGGTGTCAATTCTCGTAATTACACAAAAAGTTGTACGAAAGTTGACCGAAATGTGATTGGATTATGACTTGACTGAGAATTGGTATTCTGCTCCCATAAATTTACAACTTCATCTCGGTATAATCAACTTACGATCTAGTTACAGTTAAGTCAACCCATTGTCTATGACATATAACTTCAACTCATTTTTGTTACTAGAATACCATTTTAGCGTTCGGTTACATTACGATATCATTTCGATCAAGCGAACGTTAAATGTCACTTTTCAAGTTACGAGAATACCATTTTTAGACTTTAATGAGATTATAAGTTGATCGGAACTAGATTTTGAACATATTAAATTACCAGAATTTCCCTACAGAACTCAAACAAACAAACAACATCACCGTATGATAGGCAAGCAAAATTTCAGCTACAAGCACAACAGAGCAGCGGACAGATGTAAGAATATCTACCACCAATAGACAATGATAGTGACATCGGTCGATTATCTTAGCTTCAGTGAATCGTCGCCCTAATAAAGGACGTTGTCCACAGCGGGACGCGAGCGACGCAGAGCGGCTGACGATAGAAGCAGCGACGCAGATCGCGGAAGGACGCTATACATGCGAGGTTTCGGCAGACGCGCCTTCCTTCCAGACTGCGCAAGTCCACTCGCACATGCATGTCGTCGGTGAGTACCTACAATCTACAAATGTATGTTCTTAATCCGTATCTTTTAATTAGTGTATCCTAAGGCCAACTATTATTTTACTTGGTCAACAAAACAGACAAAAAGCTACATAAAACTATAATACGTACAAGCGGGTGACGTATAAATAAACAAAGAATTATCGGTTCGGCCACCGAAAGTCTCCCAAAGCCCAGTGTGGCAGTGATTTTGCCCGTGAAAAGGGAATTCACTATCAGACTGCATCCCCGAGACGGGCGTTCCGTAAAGTCCCGTTACGGGCAGATATTCTGTCCCGTCCGTGTCTGCTGGTGGATTCCTAGGTGACGGGCACGGGCACTCCCGTCGGCACGCGCTCACAGCAGACTCCTATCGGGCTAGGCCATCCATGGGCGGTCTGTATGTGAATTCTCCGCTTTAGCTTATGATTCCTATATAATAATCCTATGGTTCTAAGGAACTTTGATATCCGTTGAATATCATTTTGCTTTACACAAACACGCTTTTGGTTAAGTATCACGTTACATCAGAGTTCAAAGAACAGATAAGCTTATCGTATTGATACAGCCCCGTGCTCTCTTGATGGATTAAGATCTGTTCCTTCTTACGATTCTGTTGTGTGTGATTCTGTGACTGTTCTTCAGCATTGGGTGGATAATGATTGATACAAAAATGTCATTGTGATAATGTTGGAAAACAGTCCTCCAATACCTTTATATAAAAAAGCGGCCATGTGCGAGACGGACTCGCGCAGAAAGGGTTCCGTACAATTATTTATGAAAACGGCAAAATGATCACGTTTGTTGTATGGGAACCCCCTAAAATATTATTTTATTCTGTATGTTAGTATTTGTTGTTATAGTCTGTGAATTTTTTCAACTCTCTATCACGGTTTATGAGATACAGCCTGGTGACAGACGACAGTAATAGGTTCCCGTCTTACCCTTTGGCTACGGAACTCTAAAAAACAAACTTTACTTTTCTAACTATATACCAATAAAATTACCTAAATCTAAAAATATATTGTTATCCTCACTGGTCGCTCACATGTTATCTGTCTAATCTATTGAGATAGGGGGAATCACTCCAATTAAATCAGACTAAATGAAAACAGGATCGGATGAACAACCCCTCGACAGATGTTCGTGTGAGTCTTCCCCGTGTCAACAGTGAGCGGATGAAACGGATGACTAATTACTCAGCGTAATACCGTCTGCCCCCAAACCCGTTAATGAGATCCTCTTTTCGATGCTATGACATAAAAGATTACATTTGTACATCATCATCATCACCATCATTCGTCATCAGCCTGTAGTCTTTCACTGCTGAACATAGGCCTCCCCCTTAGACCGCCACACCGAACGACAATTTGCCAATTGCATCCACCGGTTGCGTGCGACTCTTTTGATGTCGTCGGCCCATCTAGTGGGAGGCCACCTACACTGCGTCTTCCAGTCCGTGGTCGCCACACTTGAACCTTTTTTCCCCGTCGGTTATCAGTTCTACGATTGATGTGGTCTGCCCATTGCCACTTCAGCTTGCAACCCCTGAGAGTTAAGTCGTAAACTTTAGTTCTTTGGTGAATATCCGATACGTTTGTACTATTTGATAAAAATATTTTTGTAAACATGCTTTTATTTAAACGTTCTAAAAATGGAGACTAAACTTTCATAAAAAAATTAAGCAACGCATATTTCTATTCACAACTATTGAAAGTATGCTGTCACGAACTAAGACTGACATACAAACTGGAATGGGTTGAGCTACAGACTGTAAACTGTATAAGTACTGTTTCACATAACGCCGAAACTTAAATAATATACTATATTTCGTGTAGTGTGATACCGCAGCCAATTAGAGACAGCGAGGGGAGCGATTGCGTAGGTCGGCTGGATAAACACGATTCGCAAATAAAATATTGTTAGATTTTTATTGTATCAAACGACGAGCGGTGATTGCTCGGCCCGCTGAGCGAATCAATTTTCGCGGGTACTGATCCACTGGAATTCAATTATTATTCCCATTCAAACCGCTCATGAACGCGACTTGGTCTGACATAACGAAGCAGAGATATGGACCGGGAATATAAACGTAGGGGCTTGGAGCTTGCCTAACGGTCTCCTTAGGTCGTCGAGGCAATAACGTATGACTTAAGGGTGCTTGCGAGTCGAAACGCGGCACTATTGAAGTACTGACACAAGGACTGTAAACTCGATCTTGGTTTATGCAGAAAACGTTAATTTATTATTGACTGTGAGGTATAATTTATGTTCAACTTTAATGGAAAGTGAACGTTTTAAATTCTTCAAACAGATTTCATACCTATTTTCTCGCTTAGTTATTAGTTTGTACATGTACGTACATACATAGTGGCTAAATTAACGAACCCGTTTGCTCGTATCTACAATGTAACGTAGATATTAGAAAAGTTATGAACTTATGGGAAAGGGTAGTTAATAAACTCTGAATTTATCGTGCCCTCCAAGCTTTCTCATTTCCCGAACTATTTGGACCAACAAACTATTAAAATGGCCGCCGCATTCTTGGCGGCACTCAATCCGAATTCCCAGGCCAAGATTCCTCAAACTTGAGTCCAGTTGGGACAAGTCAAATAAGCGGAATCCGTCCCAAATAAACACTTGTATACATCCAAATAATGTGCTCGGCACATGTAGGTACACGAGCGAGCACAAACATTGTAGATCAAAGGATTAATTAGGTCCACCGCCGAAATGTAAATTGCAACATGTGAGAGGATAATACTCCAAGATGAAATGGCATCACTAAACAAATTACTTTGTAGAGTTAACAATTAGTCAAATTGCGAATAAGTTGTACCTTCTCGAGTTCACTGTGCTTTGAAATGTTCTTTGGGTAACACTAATGAACGAACGGTACGTGCCTCAAATACAAAATCCAGAGTCGGCATCATAAACGCTATTTTAAACATTTCTATCAGTTTTATTCTTTTCTTTACGATCACTAAAGAGAAGAACCGGCAAGATACTTGGGGGTCACTTTGCGTCTTTATTATTTCAGCTCGACGGTAAGAGCTTTGCGAACAAGAAGCTTAGGGAAGTCACAAAGAGAAAAAAAGGTACACATCGTTGAAGCAAAATAATTTACTAGAGCAAATACTATTGTAGCTTACAGGCGGCGGTGTAGACGTATCGCAAACGATCTTGACGGATTTAAAACCAGCCAAGTGCGAGTCGGACCCGTGCACTAAGGATTCCGTACCATTATCTATAAAAACGTAAAAAATCACGTTTGTTATATGGGGGCCCCATTAGATATTTATTTTATTATGTTTGTTAGTATTTGTTGTTATAGCGGCAACAGAAATACATCATCTGAGAAAATTTCAACTGTCTAACTATCACGGTTCATGAGACACAGCCTGGTGGCAGATGGACAGACAGACAGACTGACAGACGGATGGACAGCGAAGTCTTAGTTACACTTTGAGTACTGAACCCTAAAAGCTAGCAGTGGGCTGATGATATACACCACGGTATTTTTTACTTATCTATTGTACTGATGCTGATAATTACATGAATTATATTGATTGCCTGCAGTCTATAGACTTAATAATTATGCTGTAACTGTCTGTAGGAACATAATAATATAACATTTCCTAGCCAAAAACCCACCAACTCGACGCCTTCTCGCGAACAGGGTCAATGTACTTTGATCGAAACGTTGAGGTTTGAAACAATAATATTTTGTAATTACTTTGTGCGTACATTAGACCCGCTCTAGTAAATATGAATACAATTTGCGGAAGTTCTATATAATATGTCAAATAATATGACTAATTGCTTTCCGCAGTTTCACCCGCTTTGACTGTAATGACATTGTTTAATGCGGATTTTGATGAAATTTCAGCCGTTTCAGCGCTGAGCAGTAATAAAAATACACACATATACCTAATACAAAAATATAATATTGTTTGTATATTTCGATTATGTAGAAGTTATAGTTAATAGCCAAAACAGTCCACAATATACACCACGTTACGTTTATTTTTGAACAAATAACCAATATAATAATAGCTCATCCATCAGTGTTTGAACAAAGTTACCAAATAATATTCAAGCTCGTTAAAGTCCCATTAAAATTGTTTGATAAGTCGGTTAAAAGCTATTTTGGAGCGTTCACAAAGGACATGGTTATATGCGTTGAGTCAACAAATAGTGAATTGAAATTTATCTCTACGCGAAGATTAAATACAAACGTAACATTCTGTTTATACAACCTGGAAACAACGAGGTTCACGCAGACACTTATTTCTGTTTCTATAAATAATGGAGCCACTGTTTTTGGTTTAGGGTTGAGTCTCAATTGAGATAACGGATCACATTGCATGATATTTTGTGTCTCATTTCGGCTTTATAGTTTTTTTTTTTTAATTTTATTATATAACATTATAACCATCGACGTGAAGCGTCAATGCCATTTTTTTTGTCAATTTTTACATTTTTTATTATCTTTCAGATTTATTTACTCGCTGTCACATTTCCACTTAAAATTAAGGGTTCTTAAACTAAAACTAATCGTAAGTCCGCCGCATTTCTCTTACATACGCGCTTTACATTACAAACATAACCGAAACTAGACCGTGAGCAAAAAGGGTAACCAGGCCCCGCCCGCAGCGCCCGTTCACGAGCTTGACGCGTGTGCCAGCCATCGCCTTCCTCGCACGTCGTTCGGGAGGATGACGACCCGCCACACGCCGCCGCCAAGGGTAAAGCCAGTTTAGTGGGAATGATACCGCCGTTTGCTCACGGTGAGTTCAGGTTACTTTTACTTGAACTTAATTTTTACACACCAAAAGTACATTAATTTCAAGGTCAATTTAACATTTTAGTCAGCCTGAGCCGGTCGCCGGCTCCACTCCGCCTCTGAATAGTTTTATATTCTCGTCAATAACTTTTTCGTCTCTGTGCTTCATGGCCATCCTTATGTTGTGTTCCAAAATCACCCTCTCCGAGACTCCGCTGGCTCGCGCGATGAACCTTCCTACGGCATCGTCGGCATTGTCGGTGTGGTAGACACACTTTTCGGTGTGTCTTGACACCGCCACCACCGCATGTGGGACACTATCGTGCAAGCATATCTTGGAGGGTTTGGTCTGGATGATGATGACCTTAGCGAAGGTGAGTCCCTGAGACTCGTGAATGGTAAGAAGGCGAGAATCCGTCCCCGTTCCGAATCCCTTGCTGGAGAGGGACTTTTTCTCTTCTTGTGTGAACACAAGATATAGAGTCTCCGGGAGATTGGGGGGGATGCCCACATTCGTGTACCCTTCTCTGCTCATAGAACGTACTCTAGGTGATGCTGAGTACATTCCGTTGTACACTTCGCTAAGGGCATACGGGACGTCCATCGGGTTCCGGTACGTACAAACCCGTTCCTCCTTGGCTGTTACTAAGGAGTCCGGGTACTTGTAGTGCAATGCAAAGAGATTTTCTCGGTCCAGGTAGGGTAGTTGGTTTATGTCTCCAACGAGAACGAGTTCGCTGGCACCAGAAAGCCTGGCGGCCATGACTTCATAGTTAAAAAGAGACTACAAGACATACGATCCTTCGTGGTGGCTTCGTGTATTCTATCCCTCTTAGTCGTAAAAAGTTATGTAAGGCTTATTAAAAAAACACACTGAAAAATTGTACTGCGCAATTTAATAAATTTTAATAAATGTCTATGAACACCCCCTGGTGTATGTATTGTATAGCTCGACACTTTTGCGGTACCACTCCGGCTTAGTAAACAGCCTATTACTCAAAATGTAGGCTATAAGTCGTGTTCCGTAGTGACACTAAACCATATTAAGACAAGTTGTCAACTAAGAATGCGTTTAAAACAGTTGCGATGGAGAACATTTTCTTACGCAATTGATAACTACAAGCATAGCTAGATACTCTTACCCCCAGTTTCTGGAACGTTTGTTGGCTTTGACAGTAGATTAAAACTATCGTTGTCTCTATCTGACAATAAACAAATGACAAGGATGGCAATAGAATTAATCTGTAGTCACAGTTGGCTGACGTTTCAGAAACCGGGGGTAAGTCTTTTCGAACCGCGACTTTTGGCAAGGATGAGAAAGTTGCTTAACTTGGTATAATATAGTCTCTTGCAAAGATAAAATGAGAGATACTGGTCCAACTCCACATGACAAGTATAGTAAATGCCATGATAATCTCTAAAACCACCGCCCATAAAATACTTGTAGGACTTCTCGTTATTACTCTATGTATGGTTATCAGGAAGAGATCTCTCCGTGCGACAAGATCACCCATTATAAAACTAGTTTTACAGTTATTTGTGTTCTAGCTTGAAGGTTTTGAAGTAATGTGACGTTAGTAGAACCAGTGTGCAAACTTTGCAACTGCGAAGCATTCATTTCCCTTGCCCTACAGAAACGAAATCTTCGAACCAATCCCCAACCCTCAGTAGGTACATCGCCACACTTCGGTTTCACGAAAGTTTTCAATAGATTTCGATTTTGGTAAAACCAACAAGATAGAACCCAATAGAACCTATGTATTTATTTAAGGTAACAGAATAGAGAAAGATTTTAACAGAGTTTGACCCGTGTAAGTCTGTAGGCGGTTTGTACCGACTTCCAACAAAGTTGGTCATATCTGGAGATAGATACCCTTTGGAATATTTCTGGAGCTTTTAACTATAAGCTATAATATAATCGTATGCTTTTGTATTAACTATGGTTGTTAGTAAAAAAATATAAAAAAACTAAAATTCTAGTCAATTTATTTGGAGGGCATCTTTCAAATTGTAATAATATTTTAGTAGTCTAGTATTAAACTTTTTTACTTCTTTCTTTTAACTTTACGAAGTCATGGCTAATTTATTTCAACAAAATTAGTATTAAACTTAGTGTTTTAGGGAATGACCTCTATATTGAAGGTTTATAATATACTAATTATTACATGCAACCTAGTCAATGGCAGATTTTAATATTAATTAGTTACCTTCCCTCCAAGTTCTCATAAGGAGAATAATTAGGCAACTTAATTACTTTCAGGGAAGTTTTCCCTTTTCCTTTTTCCTCTTTATGAACGCGCCTCGTTTTTTAAGCTTAAGGGGACTCGAATACTCGTTTTATTAAAATTTAATCTATTTGCTTTCCGAGTAAAAGTTTCAAAGTGTTTTGGTGCGGTGTGCTTTGATGTTTTCGTTTGTGTTGTCATGTTTCTATGCTTATTTATTTTAGAAACCAAGTTTTAAACAGACTTAACAAAATATGTTCATAAATCAGGAGTTAAGCTTTGAAGACATACATAGAGTTTAAGTTAAAGGTTTAACCACGATTTAAATGTTGATGAACTCCTTAGAGAGATCTATAATTATAATCACGGATTGGTGCTGCTAAAGCGCCGCTTTGTTCCGTCTTCGGTTGACAAATCGGGCCCTGTCTGATGCTTTATTTAATTTGATACATTATTTGTATGTTTTTTTCCAGTTCTGCCGAAAGAGGGCCCTGCCATGTACGGGCTGAAGAGGCGGTACCGGCCCAGCATGAAGCTAAAGGTGGAATGTATCAGCCAAAACTCGGTGCCAGCGGCCAACCTCTCTTTCTTCATCAATAATGAGCCGGTGAGTAGGAAATAATATATCAAAAACTAGACGCAATAAGTTAATGTTCAAGATAATTCACCGTACATGTACTTTCAAATATGTACTCGCGCCATATTTCAGGAAAAAAAGTATTTTATATTTATTGTTAGGTATAATTATATATTTAACAGGAAGTTAGAACATGTACAATGACTGTTATCGCTGATTGTATCGTACTGATAATAACTATGTCTTCGTACGAATTAAGGGCATTACAGTATTAGCTTAGGATTACGCATGCATACAATATAGGCTTCCAAAATAAAAATACTGATTTGGACCGGTTTGATTAACGTATATTATTCATAGATAGAAGTGGCATGATATCCTAGACGTAATATTTCGGTTTCTGATGATATACTTTATAGTAAAACACGCTATGTAGTAAAGTTTCTCTTCGTAATTATAGCGTAAAATGTTACATTGTGCCCGCCCGCCACATGAAGCTCATAGTTTTGCTAAAACTTATCTTATTAGCTAAAACTTATGCGAAATGAAAACAACTTCAAAATTCATACTGTACCAATTATTTCACAATTTCAAGTAGCGTAGCATTCCCGTAGCACCGTAGCAAGTGCTACACACAACAATACAAAGAGCTACACTTACGTAGCGCAGTGCTACGAGATCATGAGCATTGTTTGCTCCAACAATAACTATCATTGAACCAATTGAATTTCACATTAATTTTGAACACGAAAATATTTCATTGTCTCAGATTATGAACATTAATTTAAGGTTTTCGTTGGCAATAAATGCTATTTCCACGCACAAACCTGAGCAGAACTTAGACACGAGTAATGGGAATATTTTCAACGACAGTGATTAAGAGGCCATTAACCACACATACAGTCACGCCTTTTCTTACGTTCCTTGCTTTTTTTTCTCATGAAGTGCGTTCTGGGAAATTAACTATAGTAATAGTCACTAATGTATAAATTTAAAATGAGTATGAATTGCATTCTTGTGTTGTAATAGATCTGTCTAATCCGTCCGACACACAACAGCCCTATTCGATACCTACAGTTTTTTCCGGAACTGACTCTGCGGACAAGAGTAAATAAATATAATTATAATTAACCAGGCCCTTTTGTTTGTCAGTAGTTTGGCCAGGTTGTATTTTCTAAACTGGAGGCGGTATCGAGTAGTTTCGAATTTAATGGCGTAGGTGGTTTAAATCATCCACTTTACCACCGCCAGTGCTCCTAATACTGATAATTATAAATAGGGATAGTTCTTAGAACCATGATTCAAGCACCACTGAAACCCATTCAGAATATCCAAGAATCTCTATTATTAAGGTCCGCATTTCCATAACACAGTGGGTAGCGCTAAAATAACCCATTTAGAGCACCGTCGTTGGGTAAGAACAATTTGAAAATAAATAAACACACTGTATTTCGTTACGCTAGTCCGTTGTTATTCACGCGCTAGCTATGGAATAATCAATATGATGTGACGCCTAGCGTGAGTTATCCTCTTTCAGATATTCTAACCCCCAGTTTCTGAAACGTCAGTCAACGTTGACAACAGATTAATTCTATTGCCATCCTTGTCATTTGTTTAGTGTTAGATAGAGACAACGATAGTTTTAATCTACTGTCAAAGCCAACTAGCGTTCTAGAAACCGGGGGATAGACTAATACTGACGTGTCAGATTACGCGCAATTCCTAAAATGTGGAACGTACGTCCGTAGCGTTGCTTACGTAGGTACTAAACAGTTCATGCAAAAACTTTAATTGTAACTAGTATACATTTAAGTCTAGCTCGTTTGAAATGTTATTATACGAGATAAAACTTACTGCACCCACAAATAATAAAAAGTATCCCGTATTATTAATCCACGACATAAAATACGTCATACAGTTAATACACTACAATTTTACATAATAATAGAATAAATTCGCTAGAGTAGAGGAAGAAAAATCTAAATTTGCTAGAGTAGAGGAATTTTTCGTAATGCCATGCCCCACAGCATCTTCCCGAGTGCTTCCAAGAAACGTTTGCCACGCTTCCGTTCCCATACCTTATTACATAATATTCATATGCCTTGTGTAATAGAGAATATAAAAATGCAATAGCGCACATTTTCTTTATAGCATTTAAGCTATTTGCAAATTATTCTGAGCTAAATGATAGCCGGTGAAGATACAGTAATATATAATGAAAAAAAAATGTGGGTGTGTTATGTGTGTGCAATGTATAAAGTTACTCTAATATACTCGTATATTTACTCTATTGGAATTTTACCGCGCATATAAAGACAAGCTTTGAAACTATGTACGAAAGTTTATGTAGCGTTTAAGAATCTATTATATATACCAATTTCATTTTCATGAGAACGAAATGAGCTCAAAATCTCGATTACGAAAATAATGAGATATCCCAAGAGACATCATAGTAGGTACAATGTTGTTAAGGTTATTTTCTGAATCATAATAGCTTTATTGATATGAAAATTGCTTTCCGATTGTTGCCTTCAATGTTCAATTTCAAGAGACACCGATCCGAATTCGTATAAAGCCACATGCCATTTTTGGCATTGCTAATTTTGGTAAAGGCGAGTCGAGACATCGCGAGGCATGCGTTGCGAACAGTGCGTCGTAAAGTTCGTCGCGCATGCCTCGTGGTGTCTGGACGCGCCAATGATGCAAATTTTTCGGAAAATTATTGTCGTTAAAACTATAGGTACTACTAAATAATACGGTTTAAATACCTACAGTATTATTACCCATTATCATGGGAAACTTTATAATTATTATAAATAAAATAAATAATTCAGCCTGTAAATGTCCCACTGCTGGGCAAAGGCCTCTCCTCACATTTGTGAGGAGGTTTAGGCCATAATCCATCACGGGGGCCTAGTCCGGATTGGTGGATACATGCCTTAATAGTATTATGTTTAATTTGTATCGTGTTTATTTGGTATTGACTTGAATTCCCGATATAACGATTCCCGGTTGTGTAATATCCCGTGTCGAATGATAACAATAATGTTAATGACAATTAATACAGTTTTAAATTGCGATTAAATTCGAATCAAATAATGTATAAAAAGTTTACAATATTGTTATTGAGTCACTATCATGTTTGTATGTCTGTCTGGCATGCCCAATAACACCTTGCATCTCAAATTTCAAGCACTTTCCGATTAGCTATCCGTCTGAAACTTTCAGTGCAGCTTACAATTCAATAACAATGGATTCAATCAGTGTGTTCTTTAAAAATTCTAATACTCCACTCGTAACTTGCAACACTTGTTTTAAAATAATATACCGTCCAAAAATGACACCCGCGTGTTCAAAAACGACATAAAGGGATATCTCGATGTCAACTTTAGGCTACCCTGATAAGGTTGCATAATTTATCAGTACCGTCATCGGGCCCTAACGGTCTAGATACGATGGGCCCGACATAATGCGCCCTTTGAAGCGAGAAACGGTTGCTAAAGGTCCATTAAGACCTTGCTTATAGTTACTGAGGACATAAAAGGGAATTTAGATCGGATGAAGAAGTGATGGGATAAGAAACGAGAACTCATTGAAAGCATTAAGATTAATATCTTTATTCAATGGCATAAAGACACTTCTTGAGCGTTGGTTTAATATATATATATATATATATAAATATGTATATAAAAATGCGAAGTGCCCCTTTTATTTAAATCCCTTTAGCCTTTTTAACATCTTATTCGTGGTTAACATTTATGAGATGTTCATGTGTGTTATTTTAGGACGCACCTACGCGTCGCATACGATTAGTACGAGTATAGTTGAATTCAAATTCAACTCGTCAATGTTCTTACTTAAAGGGTTTTGACGATTTGTAAGAGTGCGCCTTAATAACGTGTATATTAAAACTCTATGCCTTTGCTGGTGGAATCAAAACAGTAAACAGCAAACTCGTGTAACGAAGTTTCATAACAAACAAACTCGCAATAAATTTCTCAAGAAAATATAAAATAAGCAACGGAATAATAACATGCGATATACACCACATACATAATATTATGTACAATGTACATACTTAGTATGCCTTGTGTTATAACACTCACATTACATAAGTATAGTACCTACACAATGTAATCATAGAGGCATTTAATTCAGTCAAAGATCGTTACCCTCAATAACGCTACTGGAAACCGTTTTAGTGAATGGTCTCAATTAACTACAGAGATTGTCCTCATTTATCGACCTGAATAAATGTTCAGAAGTTCAATGGCTGTGCATAAATACTCTTGCATGCGCCATTTACTTTCAACTTGCTATATATACGACTCTCGCATCACACGGCATTAAATATAACACCGCGGCCGCGCTGCCACCGCGCCTGCGAGCCAACTCAATCGCGACATAATACGAGTAAGAATTGAACGAGGTAACGATGATGAAGAATTTATAGAAGATTCCACAAAAGCTCGTTTCGTTTGATATAAACCCCACGCCACAATATGCGCAGCCCGCACAGTCTAGGTGAAACTACTCAGCTACACAAATAGCTGTGTAAGCGCAAAGCTGGACCTAGCTCGGTTTAATAGCTAAAATTTATCAACAGTCTGGCCGTTATGGCTGCCGTTTGTTACGACGGTAGCCGAACTTCTCAGCAGCGCGCACCGCGGTACCAAGTAGTGCTGGGATAATATATGTTCATCGATTCTTGTTTCCGTTCAGTATTAAGTGCAACTTCGTACTGCATCTCTACGGAAGTGCAGCGGGGAGTGAACTCGGGTAGGCAGCTATATTATGCTTACAACTTTAATAAACTCTTCTAGTTACCATCACAAAAGTCGAATATACATATAAGATAAACATTGTGTCACTACTATTAATTTAATTAGTGTGTTAACTTAGAGTCTTACGCCTGAAATTAATATTGGATCTTCTATCCAAGATTAAAATCGATCTTGGATTCTGCCTATCGTTCGATCGATCTCCAACCTGCGTGCCTTCATAAACCAATCCACGGATCGGTTATTGGCACGTTTGGCCCTAAAATGGATTGTGATATCAATCCCAGATGGCAAAATTTGGATTAGGATTGATTATTAAGTTTGGCCGTAAGACTGTATAGCGCCTCCTGACGCTCAGGTGCCATCAAAAATGACTACGATTTTCCGCAGTCTAACCTCGTAAGGTTAAAAATGTGCATACCATGTCTTTTCCGTGGCGAATAAAAAGGAATATCAATTATGCAAACGTCGACCTAATAAAAGACAGAAATACACAACTCTCTGAATCAGCGTTCGTGTCCTATAAATTATTTATTAGGAGACTTCTCTGAAATCGTAACTGAATGAAGCTAAGTGAAGCTTTCACTCACCTGATAACGGTACGGTGAAGCCGTTTGCATTGAATGTAAAGAACTGCACGCTTGAACTATAAAATACCCATTCTACCTTATCTTTAACCACCATGATGGACCTTAGACAAAGCACTTGCTTAGCACACCTGAACATCCTTCAAGACATCAGTGAATAGTGAAAACAAAAGTCAATCTTTTTTATGCTCTAACTAGGCTCGTGTCCATTTGAGACTGTGAAAAGGAATGTCAAAAATTAAAGAATAGTGACGCTTAAAACGATAATGAGCACGTACTTTCACTTAGCATTTCCTTCCTTCTATCTCTCTCGGCCTGAATATATTTAATTGGATCGTTATGCAAGCGTTTACTAAAGCACCCGCTTATCCGCACCTCCACTTTTCTTCAAATAAGATAGCGGTTGAAAGCTGGTCAAATTATTTTTATACCGAAAATAGCAACTTACTCTTATAGGCTCACGTGAAGAGGGCCGACATCCGGCGTAGATGCGATAAAGAGCCCGCGCAGATTATCAAGTAGGTATATATACGAGTACATATAAATATAATATACGCTTTTAATATTAGGTTTTCTTTGTGGTATAGACGCGGCAATAGTAGTTCTGTACAGACAACTACAGAAATCGTAGAACGTACCCATGTAGCTCTACGCGCGAAACACACTGAGATTTTGCGTTAATACTAAAAAAATTTTACAATTAGTTTAATTACTTCTGTCGCTGCCTGTACTGTGTCTACAAACAAGTGTATAATTCCAACTCATGAATGTCCCAATTTTGTTAGCGCAAACTTATCTAAAACTAAATTCGACAGCTTTATAGTTATCACTGTTTGTTTTTCTTTTCATGAGCTTTTGAACTGGCAACAAAAACGGAGTAATCTGAAAAGACTGGTCGATGTCTATGGGATTTGTTTTTCTATGTTTTTTCGTTAGATAATTGAATTTTTTTTTACAAACGTACCAATATCAATATGGTGGCGTGTTTTTCACCATATATAAACAGTGTCTTCTATATCACTTTGCCGGTTTGTTTTCTCTGGCTACGCTCTCGGCAGCTTACTGCGGGCGGTATTTTAACGTAATAATGTTGGCACCAAGAAAGCTCTTGCAGATTTTCAGCGAGATATGAACATAAACTTGCAAAATATTTTCAATTATACATGGTACTTTGGTTATACCACAGAATACCTATTAATACCCTAGGTTGTACTTAATGCCATATAGAATTTTCAGCTTGATACTCAAAATAAATAGACAGACTTAGACTATGATTTTTTTTTATGTTAAACGTGCACCTGGCGCCATAAAACTATAATTATGACGTCTGTAAAAATGGTGACCCATAATTTTCAGCTGCATATATACCAAAAAAATATATATCATCATAACATATAGTTTCTTAACTGTAGAACCTTAAATTACATTTGTTTCAAAGATAGGGCATTACGAAAATCAGGTCCAAGTTATAGGTCCATTCTGACCCAAGCTGCTACAAGGCTACGGGGCCCAAGTGGCCATTAACGCCTGGACCTCCCTTGACCATCGTGTCCGATGGCATCAGGATGGAAGGGTCGCTCGTTAGCCGTGATTTATATCTTCATAACTACCTCTACATGTACCCTTAACAACCCCTTAAACAAAGGCTCTCTACCTGAAGCACTGTTGAAGTGTGGGTAATGTTATTCATAAAATTGTACGACTCATTTATGTATGGGCACGTCATCTTTAAGGTGATCTAAAAATGATGGTTTATTTAAGTCGGTCTAACCGAAATAAACACTAGATTTTTGTGTGTAAATATGGTTGAGCTTGAATGAAAACTTGATAATGTAATCGTGCCCTAATCGTGCCTTAGTTTGCTCGACTTGGCGGGGGCACTGTCGCATGCCGTGCCCCCATTTACTCATCAAACTCATTTGACAGTTGACGTATCGAATACTTTCTCGATAGAGGTTCTTGCTCACCCTACAGGACCTATTTTGATCGTGATGTTATTGGCAATGGCCTTTTAAATTGGCGTCTAGAGTCTGCCATCTCTCAACCACAACGCTAGACACGGCATCTATACATTATCGCAAAATGTCGTCTAGTAGAACGTCGAATACCTAAAGCTGAATGTATTTTTAGTAGATACCTACCGTACTATCTTGCTGTACTTACATTTTGGAACCGTTCACGTTTGGCCGCCTCACTGATCGTAAGCGATATGATAGATCTAGATAGATAGAAAGATATGATAGCGTGCTCGTCAGAAATTACCTTTCTACAGCTTACAATAGAAAATGTATCCTTTATTTTATTTGGATCATCAACATCATTCACCGTCTTTATTTTACCAATATGTTCTTCTGTGCGTATACATATATTTTTTATAATATTAGGTATATAATGACTGTAGTTTCAGTTCCACAAACTAAAAGTTTTTTTTCTACATAATGCTTTCATATTATATGATAAAACATGATAATATTTCAGTAATGTATCATGTGGTTACAATCTGAGGCGTATATTATAAAATAAATGCCTAGATTAGCAGACAGGTACTTACCTACAAATCGACTAAGCTAATTGATGGTAGAAGAAATTCGAATATTGCAGAATCTCACCATTGAGTATCTTGCCGTGTCTTCTCAAGTGTATTCCGCATCCGACGGTAGAGGCAGCTAACTTTCAGGAGTTCCCCTTTGAAGCCCGTATTAATTGGAAACCATAATTGATAATATTTGGATTGGATTGAATATAACAACCGATACAGGTTTGTGCGACTCGGTACACATAATTGGTATAATTCGAAACAGAACATACAGGAACTGACGTGAGCGTCATTCATTATTTAAGGGAATGAACATCGCTCGTGGATTGTTTGTTAGAACACCCGACCTGTGTTTAGATGTAAGCGGGGCGACTGACGCAGGAGGCAAGGAGAGATGCTATAACGTTCCAGCACCACACTACACCAGGCTAAATTCAATCTTTTAAAATCAATTTACATTATTGTCAAAATTCTACACACACCTACAGACTATAGGCGGCAATTACAAACTTTTTAAATTTATTCTAATGTTCGTAAACGCACACGTACACATAGCATACATCCTATGATCTCCAAAAATGTAGACGAGAATTACACTTTCACTTAAAAAAGTGAAATGTTTAGGCTTTTTTGTACATTAGGATACTCTTCTTTGTTTTCTAAGTAATTATGTCAAAATGGAAAATTGAAAAGTTGTATCTTCAGCCTGTTGACAATAGCGAGTACAAATTAAAAAAACTACTTTCACTCCCTAGTGCCCAACAACCTCGTTTGTTCCCGCTAAGCTGAGCTAATCTGACAAACTTTTTGAGCATGAGGTGTGAAAACATAATTTAGAGGTATCTTAGTGAGTGCCTACAATCTCCCGATGATTCTGTAAGACACTTCGCTATTACATCTGCAAATTTGATCAGATAAAGCGGGCTACGGCCAAAACACCAAATAAAATAAAAGTTTATTGTCGAAAGTAGAAAATGGAAGCAACAGTTCCCCCATCTTTGTTACTGAAGCCCAACGATCAAAAGAGGTTGTTCCCATTAATTTGTACCCAGTTATTTTGCCGGAGAGCAAAACAATACCATGTTTTTGGAACATTCGGAAATTATAATTTAAACAAACTTCGACCTTGGAACATTTCTTAGTATTATTCAGTAGGCTGAATCTACTTTCAGTTCGAACAGACTATTTAGATAACGAAAAAAAGGTTGTGAGACACGACTGGAGCTTTGATTTCAACATTACGTTCCGGAATGATAAATAAAGAGAAAAAAATCACAGCAACAGAGCTGCCAATAACGAAGATGCGAGGACGTAGATATTCTGCCCTATTTATTCCAGCAGTGTACTATGGAGAATTTATAGCCCTTACCCTTTTTACTCGAGAGGGAAGGCTATCTATACCTAATACCAGAAACAGAATACATCAGACGGCGTTGAAGACAAGGACAAAGTATTTTACACAAGACACGTTCGGTTCAAACTACTTAGTATACGGTAATCTTTGCGAATAATTTATGAGCGATTCCGTGAAGCCTAAGTGCAAATTAAGTCAAAGTTCACGAAGTACTCACATATTATGCTTAATATTGCTTATAAAAGATTTAATTTAACCTGAATGTTGATTCAAAGATTTTAATGCTGTGAAGCTCGTTTAGACTAAATCATCGCCTGGGTAAATTATCTTAGTTTTGATAAAATATACGCTGCTTCCTATATAAAAAAGAATAATGTTATATTTTCTACCATATTTATTAGTTTTACCGTTGCTGAATCAGTCATAAGATACGGCTTTGCAGTTCTGATTTTCCGTACTAATTAGGTGACTATAGTGACATATTAATTAGTATTTAAACAGGTCTAATTCGCGCATAAACGAATATCAAAATATATAATTTTGACATACCTCGACTAATTTAAATACTAATTAACATGTATATTCAGTTCGCGAAAGTTTGAGAACTTCTATAGTGACATATTACATAATTATTATTATATACCTAACCAAAATTTTGTCATCAAAACCACTCGTATTGAATGGCTTTAACAAATTCACAAAATACCAATTGACACTAGAAATTAATATGCCCATCAACTTCAACATTGTGTGGTTCGTTTGCATTTTGACTAGACACGCTGGAGTCTCCGGTATGGTAAACAAAAAGGCGACTCCTGTGGTGGCCAACAGTGACCCCAATGTACTCCATGTACGTATAGATATACGCTTCCATCGCACACATAGCCAGCACGACGGTGTTTTTAAAAAGAATGAAAGGGAACCAAGTTACTCTCTAATTTTGTCGTGGCTTATTTCTCTGTCGTACCGACAAGGGAACTATACTGTAGCACGCTCCAGCCGGCACGCCGCAAACACGCGCGATATAATAACCGTATGTGCTGGTAGCGCATAATTTTGTTATCAGGCATAATATCTGAAAAATGTTCATAAGATATACCAAGTTTTATATTTGTCGTTTTATAGTGAACGTCGTACATGTGAAGATACTCTTGCTATATTTTTACATAATTTTGTATACGAGACAATTATCTTCTTTATATATAATTCTGCAGTACGTATGTCACTTAACTCCCTAAACGGCTGGACCGATTTCAATGAATTTTTTTGTATGCGTTTGGGTCGCGCCCTGGATGGTTTAGATTCACAAATCAGCGTGGCAGATGGCGTTGCAGTCATAATTTGCAGGACAACATCTGTCAGATCCGCTAGTATAAAGCGGGCGCCAGACTTAGCTTCAAATGTTTGAACACATGTTTGATTGCTAAATGTGGCACGGGACTTTGGGTATGTGTTCAAAGTTTGAACAAAGATTTGCACTTTGCCATGCGGTGTCGGTCTTTTTCGACACATCAAAGCGTTCAAAGTTGAATGTGTTCAAATGTTTGCGTAGCTTGCCACACTTGTTCAGTGTTCAGTTGCTCGAGCGTTGTTAAGCGGAACAGTTGTGTGCGTGCTACACTGCGTGCGGCTATTGTGTGATACATGTGAATTTGTAGAGATATTACAGGGGGAACCATGTATATGGAACCCGAAAAACAACAAACACAATTATTGTTTTCTTGCACTTGTAAAAATTAATTACATGCACACAAATAATACAGGCACACTGAGTCTACGAAATCGTCGTCCATCTTGTTTGTTGTCTACCAGCATACTGTGGAGAAAAATGTTTGCAAAGCAAGTCGGGCAGGTTACGTCAATATGTGTTCAAATGCTTTGCAAAGTCGTCAAAGATATGTGAAAATCTTTGAAGCTATGTCTGGCGCCCGCATAATAGTATACGTTTTATTTTGTAAAGTAAATAGTGATCATAATCAACCATAGATGGTCCGCTGCTCTAAGAAAGTTTTATTGCCCTTAGACAATGATAATACTGTAATCATTTATGTCGTCAATATAAATAATAAATAAATAATTCAGCCTGTAACTGTCCCACTGTTGGGCAAAGGCCTCCCCCCACTTTCGTGAGGAGGGTTAGGCCATAATCCACCACGGGAGCCGCTGTTCCGGATATAATAACCACCACTGGTCCGGATTGGTGGATAACATGCCTCCGAAATAATTCTCGGGCATGTTGGTTTCCTCACGATGTTTTTCTTCGCCGAAAAGCGAGTGATAATTAAGTACATATTATGTTTAACAAGAAACACATTGGTACGTGTCCGCACTGGGATTTGAACTAGCCAGCTCCGTTTTGTCATGCGAACGTTCGCCCACTGGGCTAGCACCGCTTATGTTGTCATTATACCACTGGTTGTATTATGCAATAACCAAGGAGAAATTAATTTCATCAAAAACCTACAAAAATTAAACAGTACTATAGCTGCCATTAAAATAACGAGATTTAAGAGGTCGTGAACGTTTTAAATACCACATTATTTTCATTGAATTCACGAAACAATTTAAAGATTGAATTACAGTTCAATTTCAATCTCATTTCAGTTCACTCGCAAATGGCTCATCGCGATTCGCGACATTCAACTCCTCATTAATTTTAAGAGAAAATTGCGTTTCATGACTTGTATTCGTCTCTTATTATTTCTGTAGTCATTTATGCATAGTATTTGTGTTATTAACTGTTTTTTATGCGAATTTCAATCAAAACTATAGCTTTGGTAATGCCATTGAATTGATAAGGCGCAGATCACACGGCAACCTCATTACAGACGTGTCATATCCGCCGACTCGCTGCGCCTGACGGGGGACGGGGAAACTACGACGTGGTCACATTTTATAGAAATACGAGTTACGTTAATTGATTTGTAATAGTTACGTTAGTTGCACTGCAACGCATCACGTAGGTGTGCCACAGCTGTTAAAGAACCGAACCCCAGCCTTATAAATCCTTACAGTACAGTCTTCTTATTTACTTACACACCTTCTGGTAATAATAAATAATAAACAGCGAAACTGTGTTGCTACCACAGACATATAAAAGGCTGTAGACCGGGCATTACAGATATTTAGTGAAGCCAGAAAACCGGCCAAGTGCGAGCCGGACTCGCGCACAAAGGGTTTCGTACCATTATCTATGGAAACTGCAAAAAATAACGTTTTTTGTATAGAAGATTCCTGAAATATTTATCTTGTTCGATTTTGAACCTAAACCCGACCCCTAAAAAAAAGCATATGAACAAGGCCGAACTAAGGCCGGCAAGATAACTTTCTTCATTCCTCTACATTCCTCACATGTAACTGAGTTTAAAGTTCATGCTAAATCCGACCTAATATAATTTACAAGGTAAAGAGAATGGGCTGTCAAAATGTCGCCAGCGTCACTCATCAATATGGCGACCGGCTTTACGTCTTGCTTCATTAAATATCTACAATGTTCGGTCTGCTTCATTTTTATATATCTGTTTTTTGTACCTATTCTGTTAGCCTAGTAGAGGGGTCGATAAACTGAACTCCGTAACCACGGGAAACTTTTCTATCACTACGTAAAGTGCATTTATTTTTCCTATAAGTAATGTCTTGTGTGATTGATTGTGTCATAATAACAATTTGTAAATGTCTCAACCCATTTGAAAAGTGTGGGATAATAATTGCTCGAGCTCGTTATCAAGCCACGCGATCGACGTGATTATGACAAAAGAGTTTATGTAACTTGCTTAGAAGTTGACTCACTTGTCCCCAACCCGCACTAGCAAGTAAAGTGTTAATGACATAAATAAGATCCGGTTCTTAGATAAATAAATGTGAGAATCTGATGACAGCTTATGACGGTTAAAGGAACTTTCCCATAATAAAAAATGCTTTATATAATGCATAAATGCATAATAAATGTATATTGTGTATTATTTTGTACCTACAAGCTACATCATAACCTTGACAACACTAACGTTTTCTCACAAACATACCTACTCAGAGATACAATAAAAATAATAATAACCAAATTTATAAAACAAACGTTGTCTATAGACAAACATAGAGAAAGAAAATATTGACAGTTAAATCTAAAAAAAATATGATGCTTGGAAAATATTGCTGAACAGATGCAAATTATATTTCTGTGAATATTATGTTGATCTTCCGCCTTCCCCGCCTTGCTTCCTGGCAATCTTTGCATGGAATAAATGTCCAATATATTTCCATTTCGGACGGGCCTGCGGTTGACAACTGCTGGAAAAGTTTATGCTTACGCCATTAAATTATATCGTATAATATACGTCTTTTCAGATAGCATACGAATTTGTGACTGAGCGCTTCTACATTGCTGAACTATAGAATCTAATAAGTTTCTTATTCAAGTTAAAAAGCCATTTTTCATTTGAAATAAATATTCGAAACCCCAAAAAAATGACTTTATTGACGTATAGCATAACATTACAAATGTTAATCATCATCATCATCAGCCTGAAGACGTCCACTGCTGAATATAGGCCTACCCTTAGACCGCCACGCCGAACGACAATTTGCCACTTGCATCCACCAGTTGACTGCGACTCTTTTGATTTATTAAAATTTATTGAAATATAAAACATACCGATTTGACAGTTGAAAGTTCTTTGAGTTCCTAGTTGAAAAACTGAGTGTAAAGTTATTTATTTCGGCTTTACTACCAACCGATCCCACTCACTGGTAGACCCTGTATAAATCAATTATCCTTACACTACACCCGCCATTCACAAAAAGATTGGCTACCTATTTCGACAGTCTCACTCTATAGACTTACAATGACTCAATGGAACATGAAAAACTATTTCAAGTGCCTACCGCTAGCTTTCAACGTACCAATCTGGAACTCGGAGAGTGCTGACTGTGCAACAAGAAAGTGGCATTGTTGGGCATTGTTGCTTTCAAAGTCAGCTTTGACCTACAGTCGCAAGACACGGCAAACTTAGAAGAATAACACATAGAAACCAAGTACTCGCTAGCGCCGTGAAGCCACTTTTAGTGAGACTTTTTGGGCCTAGCTCGGACTTTGACTCGCTGTTGCTCGAAATCAAACCTTTTATGGTAAATATTTATTCATTTTCCCTGCTTTTGGACTAAATACCAACACACATGCGACATTTTCACTGCCCTTGTGTGCCTTTGGGAAAAGATAATTAAATGGCACTCATGCACACTTTGATAAAAAAGTGGCTTCACTTTTGAGTGAAACTACGCATGGAACTATCCTTCTTTGCGTTATTATTCTAAGACGGCAAATATCAAGTGCTCCAAAACCCAGCGGCGAGAACAGTCAGTCCCTTTCGGTGTTCAGTGTTTCCAATCTATTTCACATAGTTTGTTTTTTTTTTCATTTTTGTATTAAGGTTAGCCCTTCTACTTCTATATTTGGATTCCTAACCTCATGGAGTAAAATTTACAATCGAAATGTGATGACATGAGGTTAGATGAGAGAGAAAAAGGACAGAGAGAGACTTTTACTCCATGTGATTAAAAATCCGAGTATAGGTATAGAAGTAAGCATCATTTATTCATAAGAAAATGTAATTATAACTTTTACGTGTACTAAATTCTGTGTAATTTATGGAACTGACTTAATTATTGTTGTGTTGAACGCCATTTATCTATCATTAGTTTTGCATGGTGATTAAGAGGAGGTTGATTATTTAAGCAATTCCTTAATATTTAAGAATGCAATTAAGGTGTCTCTTAAGATTAGAGAAGACAGGCAATTATCTTATGTAATGGGACTAAAACGTCACACGTCTAGCAACTCATATAAATTTAACTAAACTAATCTACCAATATCACTTCGACGCGGTCTCCTCTCTTCACGCAACATCGCAAGCAATTATTTTGTTAGCTCCAGCTGTAGGCAGGCAACGCAACAACCTTGAGATCCTAAGTAATTAATTGTTCTTTCTCGAGAACCTCGTTATCGATAAACTCTTGTAACTGTCTAGAAAATTGATTGAATAAAAGCTTATTGAACGAATAACAAAGGTGTGTTATGTCTATGCAAAGGAAGGTTAATTGTATTAAATTGGCAAAAGTACCTAAGGCCAAAGGTTCTGTCTCGATGTACGTACATTGGTAACGTTTTTTAAGTACCTATAATAGGCATCTGAGCATCTCTCCTAGTGGTTTCCTCGAAGGTGGCAATCATGCTCAGCCGAGAATGGAACTGCGTGTATACTCGTAGGACCGCTGCTGATATCCCGATGGAGATATGGCAATATTGAGTTTTTGCTTGAGGGCGTTACCCCCACTTTCTGGAACGTTTGTTGGCTTTGACAGTAGATTAAAACTATCGTTGTCCCTATCTGACACTAAACAAATGACAAGGATGGCAATAGAATTAATCTGTTGTCAAAGTTGGCTGATGTTTCAGAAACCGGCAGTTAGTGTTAGCCAGCTTGGTACCACTAGTTTTTAATGAATTTTTGCTTTATTGAAAGCTCACGCTCAGGTTTTTGTTCAGTTGTACAACTTTCATACGCACTTCACTAGTTCAACGTTGTAGTATAGTTAGTTATTATACTCCTAGTTCGTTATTTAAACAGAAACGTGTATTCATTTTGGTCGTGTATTTGATGACATACATTTAACCTTACCGGTGAAAATATTGACTCAGCGTCCTATCATTATTCATACAAATCAAAGCTACGTATTAAGGTTTACTTTACTATTTGTTAGTCTATATGTTGATATAATATATATATATACACACTCTTCTTTATTGATCTATGCGTCTACTATCCGTCCCTAGCTTATTTAACTAGGCTTAATAGTACACCGGGAGCTTCCGATTGTCTTAAATAAGATCCTTTTAGACAGCTCTAACCGTAGTCACACTGGTAAGGTTAAAACCCTTATGTGTGATTAGCACGTTGTTCGCAACTCTTGCCATATACGAGTATAACGCGCAATGTCAGAATAAAGAAAAACAGTTTTTCTTTTGTTACAATCTTATGAAAAGTATTTCTGCCAAATATTTTGGCTTGGGATATTCCAACTGTTTTCATTTCAAAACATATTAGTGACAACGCAGGTAGCCTCTCAATCATTAACGACGATCGATACCTAATTGCTTGTGGTCTACGAAAACTAGCCCGAAACTTTCCTAAGCAAACTGACAAATAGCATTTCGTTCCCATTAAGGGGCTAAATCAATTACCCTAATTGCTGGGTCTGGAAAGCATTACCGATTGTGGATGATAATCCAGAAGGGTACAAATCTTAATATACTGACAGTACCTAAGCTTCAACTAACGCTGCAAAAAGATACTATCAGATCCTGTGATCATAAAGAGAGACGTGTAATAAACACTCATTTAAAAAACATGTACTGTACAAACAGACAATAAATAACTTGGTAGGTAGTACCTATGTCCAAAGAGGCCGATAAGTTGGCTTATGTATAATAACAATACTGAATAGTAAGGGTAAAATATTATGACACCTAAATCACTAATGGAAAAATGTACAACTTAAAACTACATGGTATTAAAAATGACTTTGGAGCTCTTCTGCAAAACCTTACATATAAAATAATAGGTGATTGTTCTAATAATATAATATGCACTTTGTTTCCGGATTTTATATCTTCTTTTCGCAACTTTATTAGAGCTCGTATCATATCGACAGACGAGTAAAAGTTGCGTCACTGTGTCCACGTACATAATAGCAAATATCTCCAATGGCAATTGATGAAAATTCGCTTTTTATATTGAAATAAGATCAATCTGAATAAAAAGGATAAACTAATTGGAAATAATATGTTACCCAAATAACCTTTATTACCTTAATTTATAAATAGGTCAATAGCATGATTAGATCCAAAGTGAATTAAAAATGCGTCGTTAGATTCCGTCATTACGTTTCACTGAAAATATTTTTACAGTTTCGCGGGTTGTTTGTTTTAATGAGCAGATGTTTTGTCCTTTTCCCTCAGGTTTGAATGCCGTACTGAGATTTTGGTAAAAGATACTCACATTTTAATTACGTAGATAAAAAAATGTTCTTCGTATTAAAACGATTTAATAGGGACATAATATTTTAAACAACTTTAAGATCATTTTTTGTTAAAATAAAGGTACATTGTGCATTAATGATAAGTTCTTATTTCAAAATACTTGTAATATGAAATAAAAGTTTTCATTTCAAACCTCGTAGCTGTTCGTACATACCAGACTATTATGTAAATATAGGATAACTGATTATGCGTGTCTATAAAAAATGTTCCACCACAGTAATACCAGTTCTTGTGTTTAACCTGAGCCAAGCACGTTTCACCAAAGTTATGCCGGTGATAAAAAATTAAGCAATTTCCCATCAGCGAAGCTATTTCTAGTTTTTATTTGAGTTCGTAACTCCACCCGTGCGCTCAGAACCGTAGATTTTCCAGGAAGTTCTCACTTATAAACCTGAAACGACGTGTATATTGACACTTTTTTGTAATAAGCAGGTGTAACTAATGCTAGCTATATTATAACCTTTATATGCAGCCCTAGGCTGCTTAATGCAACAGCACTGCAGATAAATGCGGGTATAACAGTCGGCACTTTAAGCTCGTTACCAGCTTGCGGTTTGAGCGAACATTAGAATCGACCTCATTGTACTGGTAGACTAATGTCCTGAAATGAAACCATTTGTATTGGTCTACCACTTCCATTACTAATTTTACTGTTCATACCATATGATTGAATATCCTGAATACTTATAAAGCAATGCACATATCTGCGGATTATCAATCTCTCATTCTTTCACACTAACGTTAAGCGAATAACAATCATTCGAACTACTCTACAATTCGAACTAACGTTACGCACTCCTAAAAAACTCACTCAAGCTGCATCATCGCAGTCTTTAAATTTAAAATTCTGTCACCATGAAGTTTCAACAAAATCATCGAAAAGAATGATCGCTAGAAGTGAAATCTTCCAGACAATAATAGCTTCTAGAGACGGCTAAAAAGATAATTTGTCTACCACAGGCGCTATCGCAGCACGTTCTGCACAGAGTGGACGGAGAGCTGGCTGGCGGGCCGATGTCGGCATACAGCACGATACAGTTCACTGTGCAGAAACACCACTTCGTCAGAGGGAAAATCAAGGTAAAGTGGCACCTACTACTAAAATAAGCAAACAACATTATTGTTAAAACTTTAGGGCATTCAAAATTAAAATTAAACACCTTAAAAATGCATAGCATCAATGCCAGCTCCATGATCGTAATAATTAACGTGAATTTTATTGATATATATTTTTACTATGTTAAAAATCGTAAGATTCTACTGTAAATACTTACTGTGATTGCAAAAAAGGAAAAGAAAAAAATGTAATTCCCGTAGAGTTTCTTGGAGCTGTCTTCTCTAACGGAGTTTCCTTTTCCTGTGCGAGATTCAATCTTGGATCAGTGCTTGAAAGGGAGACATCGTTTTTCTGACTCATAATCGATTAATTATATTTTACTACTCGCTTTTGATGTTTAATGGCAAAAATAATATTCAACTGGTTACTGTGATAGACGAGTTATCTAAATATTCTGTAGGACTTAGAAGATGACCGTTCGAGAACTTTAGTACAGTCACAGTGTGCCGTGTCGAATCTTTTATTGTGTAACCCAAAAAAAATCTAAGATTATTATATCCCCCAGATTCGATGTACAGCGAACATATACACCATATACCTTCAAAGCTTAGAGAAAAGTGCAGAGGAAGAGCGGGTGCGCACAACCGCCGTCAGCCTCCCTGAGATCAGGGAAGCGATCGTGTACTCTATACAGAGGGAACCGGACAGCGGTAAGTTTCCCACGTACTAATTTAACAGAATTTAGTGTAAATTAACAGAGTTTTGGCGGGAATCCGATAGTGACACATAGTTCCGATAGTGAGACGTTGTTGGTTTTGTATTTTTTCCTCAAACTTGTGTTTCTTCGAGTGTCAATGTGTAATATTGGTGGAATATTAGTCATTGAGTGTTATTGAATGTCATTGAGTGTCGCTAACGGGCATGAGTGTGGGCAAATGATAAAAAGCGAGTCACTTCGCATTTATTCCAAAACTCCCGGAAGCTTCAGTAACGCATCCACCAAACATTTACTGAAACGTGACTTTGACTATGTAAATAAACGACTTGACTACTTGACCACGAGGATCGCTTTAAAACTATGACTTTCCTATTATGAAAATATACTTTAAATATTATAATAGGTACGTACCACTGGCAAAATGCACAAACCGTGCGAAACATAATTAAAATAATAAAAAAACTAATATCAGTATGTAGGTAGGTATTACAGTTTTGATACATGGATTGGCGCTTCTATAGTTTGTTTGTCCACGAATCGTCGTCGCGCATCCCCGACGATTGCTAAATCCCGTTGAAAAAGTGTATCCAAGAGATTCTAACTTTGCCCGGCTTACCGTACTTTTTACTAGCCTATAATGTAGTCACGGTTGCAAGTCACGGATCCTGTCAAGAGAGAGTATGAATTGTAATTTAAATTTAACTTTCAGTACCCTAGGCACACCGTCGCATAAATTTCTTACTGCTGCGGCTTAGGTTTTTGTGTAATGTCTGAATATTACACGGAGTTTTGAGGTCTAAATCAATCTCTAATATTTAGGAAGTTTATCTTGGAGCTCTACAATATCTTTTTGGTACCTCTGGTTTTTGATATAATTAATCCACCACAGTTATTATTATACTCGTAATTGGTGAATTGTACATATCCTCGAATTTCTTGATCTGGGGCATGTCTTGAATACTAGCGATTCGTATAGTAAGATGTAGAAACAGGCACGCTACGTTTATTTTCCTTTTATTATAGATTTATAATAATATAGATTTTCCTTTTACTATTAGAAATAGATGGGTACTACACTTATTTTCCTACAAACATCTCACATTTCAGCTCTACTTGTTGCCGTTCATAAATTATGTAACTTTTTGAAAGCTCGCGAACCGCAGGCTCGGGCTGACGGAAATATTTATTGTACCGGAACGGCACACACATCTCGGGAGTTACAGCAACTTCGATGACAAAGATTGCGCCCGCGTTCCTGAGCTGCGCGAGCGAAATATGCAAAGTTCCTCCTTAGAGGCTTGTGCTCGTAACTTTATTGAGATGTTGTTTTATTGCAATCCTGGCTCTCTCATGGAGTATTAAGATTGAATGTGTTGCGATAAGGCACGTTACGATTTGGTAATCACAGATTAGGTAATACTTATTTTATTGCGATTGGAATTTGGACCACTCGAACACTGTTAAATAGGAAAATATATAGTTGTTCTAGTGACATTTGTAACTGCGGCCTAACGCTGTTTTCAGTTTTGATAAACTATGGTTTAAAGCTTTGTTGTTTGACGCATGATAAGAATAATAAAGTATGATACGTATTCTCAGTGTGCACGATGTGTTAATTGGGTTTCCAATTAACATTCCATATTATTTCAAATCTGTGTCTCAAATCAATTATTGCTCTGGGATATCAATTATTTTTGTTTCATTTTGTATACCTTTTATTTGTAGATTGTGCCATGCGTTACTTATAAATCATTAAAAGAATTAGCACCTTGAATATCATAGTTACGGTTATAACGATGTTTATTTATAACACAATGCAAATATAACCACCACAAACATGACTATCCAGAAGTACGAGTAGAAATACATTAGGCTGAATTATTTATTCTCGATATACAAATTTATTTAATTTTGTTGATAATACTGATATTTTCTAATATACAGCCTACCTCTTTTAGACATGTTGTTTTTCTAGATTGTACAAAACAAGCACACGTAACTGTATGAATAGACTGTATAAATAATTAATCGCTCTGCCATGAGAGAAACTGAGATATATATTTTTTAGGATAACGTACATCAAAAGGAAATGGTTCTTATAAGATCGCTCTTTTGACCGTCTGACTTAGCTGTTTTATAAACTACGAAAGAGAGAACTAGAATCACTATATCTAATAAAGCATATTTACTCCCAAACCCATTCAATTAAGTTTAACGATGACGTAGTGGCTGAGCAATCGGACTGCTGCGCTTGGCGTCGCGGGTTCGATTCCCGCCTGGAACAAATATTTGTGAAACGCACTTTTTAAATTATTTTTAACCTCCATCGTGAGCTGCAGGAATATTTTTTAGTAGGCTTAGGTACCTATTAATTAATTTATTACACAATACACAATGCAATTTATACACTTATCACAATGGAACATAATATTTTTTAACAGTTACACTTGTGGCACGTTTTGTATGTTAAGTTAGTGTATATACTAAATGTTGCCACATTTTTATTCTGTATAATGAATAGAAAAAGCTACTGTAGGATCTTATGAAAATAAAAGAAAATACGTATAGTTTTCTTGGTTATCATAGGTTACAGTAGAGTAGTTGGAAAAAAATATTTCTTGACGAATCAAAAGCAACAAGTTAAAATATTATTATATTTCTTGTTAAAATATTATTATATTTCTTACAAAGTTTTCTTCCAACGAGTACGTAAATAAGTGATATTCTAACACGTCATGAACAGGGGTTATTTAAATGTTTAAAGAAGTAGTTTTTATTTCGACTGGGCATAATATAATGAAGTTTAATTATAACCAGGCGTCAAGTCTGCTATTTTAAGAACGCTTCAATCGAATCTCAGTTGAGTGGTTTCGGAATAGTTTATGGATATTTGAAAGTCTGATAGTTGTTTTTTTTATCAGTCTGCTAGTTAAATAGAAATATCGGAATCAATGTCACAAACTAATTCCAAAACCACTCCAATGTCATTCGGTTGAACAAAGCGTTCTTAAATTAGCAGACCTGGGGTGGGGGCTTACCATGACATCTTATTGCGATCCAATTGAGGTCCTAAACAGAATCGTTTCACTTTAAATAATAGTAATACATGACTTTCAATATCATTTAGGTAGACGTCAATCACTTTAGATTTAAATCAACCTAAATTGAGCGTCGAGATATCACAACAAGACGTCATGGTACAAATAAGTAGTAAAACGATTCTGTTTAGGTCCTCAATTGATCCTAATAAGACGTCATGGTAAGCCCCCAGACCCTGTACATTGTACATGCAACAGTTGTACAACCTACAAGGCAATATAAACGCAACATTCTGTATTCTACTTCACTTACCTATTAGCAGCCTACCCAGTACCCACCCAACGCACTGGCAGCATATTATCAGTACATTTTATTTACACTAACCGTCTTTTTAATTGTTTAATCTAGAAGTAAACCTTCAGCCTGAAATCACATCCAAAACGTATCACAAAAAGGTTTATCGATTTATACCACTGTATATAAAATCAACAAATGAAATAAACTAATCTCAAATGATAACCCGCATAGGCACAAACAGAAATATTAGTTTTTTTTGTTATAAAACACCCAACTCTACCCGATATGATTGATGTTGCAAAAGACTACAAAGGGTTCAGGAAACACATTAAGAATAAAAGGGAAACACTATGAATAATGAAATCGTTGCTTTTGCCAGCACGACTTTGATAAATCTAAAACGAATGGTAATATCGCTTTGCGATAGGCCCAAAACTACCCGTTTTGTTTGTTTTAAGTTACCCTTTTTAATGAGCGGGCAAAAGTTTTTAGAACCTTACATTCTAAATTATTAGGTCCGTGAAACGCGGTCAGTGAAGTAATATTTTTCGTTGAGGCCGTACATACTATAAAATTATGTTACACTAGAAGCACCTCGCGGTTTCATCCGCGTTAACTACTATCCCGCGGGAACCATTAATTTTTACGGGATAAAAGGTAGCCTATGTGTACCGGGAATAGCATAGCTTCCCAACAGTGAAAGAATTTTTCAAATCGGTTCAGTAGTTTCGGAGCCTATTCATTACAACCAAACAAACAATGTTTTCCTCTTTATATTAATATGTATAAATTAGTATAGATTACATTAAGCCGGCCGGACCGACAGTCGTCGTTGTGTCAAACTGTTCCATACAAAATGTATGAGAATTATTGACTATCTTTTTTCGTTGTTTTCGTGAATTTTCCTAAGTTTTTCTGCTATTCCGAGCGGAGACAAACCTAAAAATGTAAAAATCATAAAAAAATTGTCCAGCCTTTCTCGAGTTATGTTACTAACACGGCATTGTTTTATATAGGTAATATATGTTCTAATATTTACTATAGGTATAGATATTATACTATATTTTAGTACATAATAATTATAATAAGGGTTTATGGTTGAAGACTCATTGGTAAAAATTTTCCCATCCTTATAAAGTTAATCTGAGTTACAAATTTGGGCGATCTATAGTCATTAGTTTCTGGTTTAAAATAATTATCACATTTGAATTATTCAAGAAAAAATATACATTTCCTTTGTTTAGGTTTAGATTTATGTTTATTGGAGAGATTCTCTTGTAAAAATATTTGAAGAAACACGCTATGCGTTAAAATATTATTTTCATTTGCATGCGATAACGAGGATGGTGATAATAAATATCCGTAATTTACGTTGATTCTAAAGTTAGTTTTGTTTTACCATTTACGAATAAGTAGGTACATAATATACAGTAGGGTGAGCACGAATCTATGAAGAAAGTATTCGTAACGTTAACGTAAAAAACTGTTTTAAATTTGATCAGTACTCTTACAATAGGGCAAACACGAAAATTTTGACGGTTCGTATCGTTAACGTATCGGCCAAGGTAACCGTTCGCGTACGCATCTTTTCGATAACAAGGGCGCTGATTACATTTCATTATTTGATACGAATACTTTCTTGATAGAAGTTCGTGCTCACCGTACTAAACTTATACGTAACACGACTATACCTGAACATACGACAATATTTTCTGATTCTGATATTAGACGTGCTTGAGTAATTGCGAGATTTTGCTCTCAAGAATGTTACTGAATCATCGTGGCTTATACGGATTCCAACGTTAAGCGCCGTCTTTATTGCTGAATCACTCAGCAGAATATAACGATTCTTTGCCACAACAAGGGAGGCAATATTAAGGTTCTTACAGGCAGAATAACTTAATGTCAAATTGTATATGAACAGTAAGGGCTCTCTGACCAAATAAATCTTGACGGTCGAAAAAGGGTCAACTTTGTAATTATTATCAATGCAAGTTCTTAAACTTTCGCGATCTGTTAGTATTTAAACGGGTCTAATTAGTTTGTGCGCGAATTAGACCCGTTTAAATACTAATTAACATATTATCAATGCCTCAGGATTGAGAACGTTATAGGCTGATGAAAACTCAGCAAACTATAGTATAGTCACAGAATATGAACAGCAATCATTGAGCCTCGTTATAGTTACTTGAGCAATTTGGCAAACCCGAGACTGGCCCGGGGCTATATTATATTATTATACCTACTCAAAAAACAACAACGATAACTGATTCCAATTATTTCTATTGCAATCAATTGCAACCAAAGTTCCGTAGCCTTCTAATCTCACCATAGAAATAACGGTCTAACAAAAAAAAAACACCAGGATTCCTGATCAACATGCAGCACACACGTGCGTGGCTCTTACTGTATATCGTGTAGGCTGCTTCGTCTCTCTTGCATTATTAATGACATAATTAACGAATTTTCGTTTCCATTCCAGATGGCTGCGCGATCAAAGGGGACGCATCAACTACGTTATTCGCTATCATCTCGCTTATTTTGCCGACTGTTCTCAGATAATTTACTCTTCAACTGCTATTAGTTAGTTAATTTTTATATAATATTATTCTCTGTCAACTTGTGTATAAAATCCAAAGTCCTAACCTTTCTATGACTGATTAATATTCTTCTGTATATTTTCACTGTTGATACTTTGTAGTTGTGCCAACCCGAATTTATGTATTTCATTAAATGAAATACACGATATTTTGTTTCATTTGCGCAAATCCAATTTATTTAACATCTCATAAATACGGCGGCGGCGTCGACCAACGGAAATATGAGATGTAAGACAAATATTATACGCATTTTCACATATTCTAGAAGATAATGGTGTTGAAGTGGCGAGAATACTTTTGTGTTATTTGCAATTCGAAGTCAATTTTAGATAAAATAATAAATAGTCGACCCATTTTTTCGACATCGATATTTTCTCGTTGGAAGCCGAACTTGTGCGAGTGTTATGACTTTATTGCCAGCAATGCGACGGTTACGCAAGCGTATAAGTTTACCAGACGTTTTTATTGCACATTAGGTTGCAAGTGAAAGAGGTTGTCTGCACCCATCGCTTTTGACAAAAGCTTTCGCCGAGAAACCTATTGTTGCCGACTGGAATGGCTGCCATGAAAAATTACGGCATTCATTAGGAAGGCTTATGAAGCGCCGTGCCGTCAAGGTTTTAACGGCATTTCTTGTTCTTGAGTGCCTGAAGACGTAAATACAATAATGGTGCCTTCTCTGAGGCTACACGGATTTCAACAAAGGATTGAATACAGTACTAGGTACATCAAAAGATTTACTACGCCTTGACTCGACGGGACTCGATTATTGAGATTTGTTTGGGATTTTGATTTCAGTATATAGTGACTGATATTCGGTATATAATGCACAAAACGTGCAAAGCCAAAACATTGTAAGTATAAAAAACACTAAATCTAGCCTTCCTCTTAGTTATTAGGTTGATATAAATGAAGCCATGGCCCTGAAACTATTGCTGGCAAACTACGTAGGAGTTTGTAGACAGATTATGAGATTAATCGTATTTCTTATAATAATAATTATTATTATGTAGGTACATTTATTCCACATCTGTATTCAAACGTTTCTGTGAAGTCTCGAGGGATTTGTCAGTTCAATAGTAATCCGTGACTTAGGTAAGTAATTATTTCTCTATTATATGTGTACCACAGTTTATATGTAACTAACTTTCATAAGTTATCTGCGTATTCCTACCCCTTAAACTGTCGCTTTCGGTTGTTATTCATTTATAGCAGTCGTTAAGCCACATAAAAGGCCATTGGGACTTAACAGCCTCTGATATGAGAGGATGGCACTACCTCATTTGACAAACACACAGGTACCTCTAGAGAAAGTGCATGAAATTTAATGACTAATTATTTTAATAGCTTTTTTATGTCTAAATAGTTTGATTTTTCTGGTGTCAGCTTAGTAAAGTCGTAATTTGATCCGACACCTACTTACTATGTAAGGTAAATTTGCCCGAAATTCGTCCTTCCGTCATAATATTGTATCTACGCAGTAAATATAGGCACGCACTTACATGTTTACGACTCCCGTCCGGCTTCTCGACCGGACTTTTATTTGTGGAACTGTGACCGGAATATAAAAAGGTAAAAGATCTTTGAAAATATTTGTATTTTTATGTTATTTTTCCATTAAATTTATATCTTAGACACGTGTATATTCGAAAGTTGTTTGAATATCTTGTTGACTTTAAAAGACAACATTTTTTTTCTCACACTATGCACTTTAGGGGCCGTCCAATAATCACGTGAGGTTTTATAGAGGGGGGAGGGGATTTAGCAAAAATTACGAAATATCACAAGGCGGGGGGGGATTGGGGTTGTAGTAAGATATCACGTGTATTTATTTTGCCCGTCGAAAACAACTTCCAACCTCTCTATCTAGAAATTTTTGTCATGGTTATTAATTTCAGAATAAAATTAAAATAGGTACTTTATACCTGTATTTCAAGATAATATTCTAAAAGATTATTTGTAAGCACTAAAAATACACGTGATTGTGTGGGGGGGAGGGGTTTAGACTAGAACATCACCACGTATCACCAAGGTAAAAAATACTGAAAAAACGACGGCCCCTTACCGCAGCACACAGTTGAATAAGTATTGAAACCAGCCACGTGAAAAACTAAGTCACTTTTAGGCGCTTGGCACAAGGTATCCATGTGTTTTTCAGGGTGTTTTTAGAGCGTTTGTGGAACAATTGTAATGCAATTACAATTATAATGCAGTAAATATCGGCAAAAATAATAATGTCAATAAATATATTAGAATGAATAACGGAACGTGAACATTTTACCTACACCTACCTACAGCATTGACACAACGATTAAAAACTTTCATTATTATATTACGTTTACGCGATACAATTTGTGTGCACTGTAGTTACAGAGGCTGAAGCTGTAAAAGGTCATCGTGTGCCTCGGTTTTTAAAACCTATTTCAAAAGGAAATCGTAAAAGTGAGCTGAATGAGATACCTGTTTCATCGGCCTTTGTTTATGACAATCCACTGGAACTATTGTTCAATCTACGGTTTGATACTGGGCTGCAGTTTCTCCGTAATTCAATTTGACAGCCTTCTTTTATTATTGGAAAGTGATTTTTTTTCCATTTTAATGTAAAGACAAATGTCTAATCCATAATTATTATTATTATTATATATATGGACGACAATATCGTCCGTAATATTATAATATCTATTACTTACAGACCTAAGCATTCTTATACCTGTAGTCTAGTCGTAGCGTCTGTGGTTTCCTTTTTTTATAGACTTATGGCTTTTAGCCGACTTCAAAAATAGAAGGTTCTCAATTTTTGGTTGTATTTTCCTTTGAAATCAGTTCGAATTTTGCTACCTAATAATTCCAAACGAGGGACGCTAAACGAGACCTTTATTCTATATCATTTAGTTTAATAATAATGGGATAAACCTCATACTCAGCGATATTATTTAAGATAGAGGTTATGTTTAATCAGCATTTGATTGCACTATGTTATTGTATAAATTAATCACGTGTTACTAGATCAGCTATTACGTGGTATTTCAGACTAGAGTAAGTTAACTTGGATTTACTTACTAGTCACGTGCGTAAACAGATAGCCGTCCACTAGATCTCAAAGCTATGATGTTACGCAAATACGCAACTGGAATGCTGTTTTTAATTACAGCTATCCACCAGAATGCAACATGCAAGGCTTATCCGATACTATATGTATCTATAGGATGTAGCCTACACCCTGTGTAAGTAGTTTTTTTTGGCAGCCAAACATTGGCTTAGTCTCAGCATGTGTCCATTATGTATATCATGTTATATTATTATTATTATTATAAATCAAGATTATTTAATAAGAGTCATAATGCCAAGTATGTCAAAATGTCGCCATCAACAACGCGATTCAGTACAAGGCAAGACAAATACTTTACTAGAACTTCTTGGGGCTTAGGAGACACGTAATGACAAATATTGTTTGGGCTTGTATTTTGAATATAAACCAAAAAATATTGAAACAAAGATTAGTTTAAAAAAAATTGTTACATTCTCGACACGTCTCTGCGGCTCTGCCATTTCCCTGTGGAGTCCAAAAATATATTTTGTAGTAAGAAGTCGAAATTATAATGAACCAAGACCGTAAGAGCACCGCCACCTCACGTTGCTGACTCACCAGTATAATGACAACAACTAGGCACACTCAACAACAAAGGTCGCTGAAAGTTATGCAAGTTTAAATGAATCATCTTACAAATTAGTTTAGTACTTTACGTGCTTAGAGCTGAACTAAAAGTGAGGACAAGTTCTGCAACTTTCGCAGCTGACTGTACACGATAGTCGACCCCCAAAAAACAAATAGCAAGCAAGTTCAGGTTCGTTTTGTTAAAAGTATTTTTATCTAAGGACTTTCCGCCAAACTTTCGTTTTATCTTCCTTTAGAGGGCCTTTAGATTACTTTTATTTTATAGAGCAACTTCGTTCGAAGTCCCATAGCAATTTTTTCCGGTTGACCCCTAGTGAATATTAAATTAAACAAACCTTAGCAGAAGTTACGTTTACGTTTACGTTTAGTGGACTAATTAGTTTTATTTGAGGCTGGATGTTTCCCATGGCTCCTACGGGTACTGCAATCTTGATTTGATGTTTCTATAAGTTCAAGGTACCTCGTGAATCAAAAATAGATTCGGTTTGATTCCGCTGAGTAATGACACTTGTATGTTGCACGCGTAATTCGATGACGCGACTGCGGCAGCCGCGTCGGCTGTCGTAGCGTAGCCGGCTGACGACGGCGTAGCGGCGTAGCAGTGAAACGGAAGCGTAGACCTTAGCCGTTCAATAACCGGATTATTTAGTTACATACCTACTCGCTAATAACGTATCTATTTGACTTGAAATGTCATCATCATGCATATAATTGCTCCTTTAGTCGAAAAAAAAGCATAAAGATAATAAGCAATAAGATTTCGTCTAGATAAGCGTAGACATCCTATCTGGCGGAATAACATTCAAGTCTTATTAGTTTTAGTACACAGTTTGGTGCTGAGCTCGTATATTGAAATGTCACGCACACTCCGTATAATTTTATGTTTTAATAGAATATCAGAGGAAATGCGATCGAAGCTTAGTTTCTCTAAGGCACCTAAACCGACTTACTATAAGATTATAATCGGAATACTCGTTTACATAAGCGAAATGTACAGAACAGTTTTTAAATTTATTTTGTTTTTCCTATTTTGAAAAACTAAGGAGCTGTGAGTAACATTTTTTTTATTATTATTGGTATACAGCCTTTATACAGCATAAGACAGCGTTTTACTACTGTAGCATGGTACGGTTAAAGATATTGTGATGACGCGACGTCTGTATTGGCTTCTTCTGATTATATATAACA
The DNA here is from genome assembly GCA_905147375.1 of Hylaea fasciaria. Classification (NCBI taxonomy): domain Eukaryota; kingdom Metazoa; phylum Arthropoda; class Insecta; order Lepidoptera; family Geometridae; genus Hylaea; species Hylaea fasciaria. The sequence goes on from LR990201.1 coordinate 10,015,238, forward strand.
TTTTGAGCTTATGTATTTATCTCTCTTGTATCTTATATTGTTAAATTATAATCCACCTGTTCAATAAAGCATAATTATGAAAGACTTGGAGATGATTAATTAGCGAGTATGAAGAGATTTCCCCCGAACCCCCTGCGAAGGCTTGACGGAATCTTCAAAGGCTGCTCGCGACAGCCCTTATGAAGTTATCATTAACGACATTCACGTCAAGTACCTACCTTGCTTCATGAAGCTTTACGCACACTTCACTCGATGCGGTATACCGTAACGGTTTTTGTATCTAACGGGTTTTTCGGCTTTTACCCAAAAAGGGCCAGATTCTCTTACGTTAAATTTGTTTTACTATTGTGAATGTTACCAATAATATTAATTCTCTCCAGGGTTACGTAACTAAGATTATTTTCTGGTGTTTGTTCTGTACATAAATTCCATAGAATCGGTGCAGTAGAATTTATTACGTTTTTCTTCAAAGAAAATATGGTTTAAGCAGAACATGTGTGCCAAATTATTTTTTGTTGATTATACAAAAAGAAACCTTGAATTTTTAATAATCTAAACAAACGCCAAACGTAGGTAATATTTATGTGAGTGTCTTTATTGAATATGTAAGCCACAGCTGCCGAAGAAGGCACTTTCGGTTAACCGTAACGTCTGATTATGTCTACATTTAGGCTTGTTTCTGTTACTAAGGACGAAAGTTGCCTACACCTGTGTATTTATAGGACTATTTAAGTCGGTAACTGTTTGTTACTGCTTGTGCCCATTTTGTCTGCTAATGACAGTTTAAGAAGCGCTTTAAAACAAGCAGTTAGTGAAGTTAAATGTGTTGTTCGGCCATTGTTAGTTGAGACGGCGTGCGCATTAATTTAGATAGTATGGCTAATGACCCTAAGGATATCCTTACATGTTTGACAAAGTTAACTAATTGCGAAAGCTAAGGAATAAAAACAAACAGAACGATGTAACTGGCTAAAAATAAAAAAAAAAACCAGAAAAAATCAAAATATCAAATCAGGAACAGCAAGCAAATGAGAGTAATTCGAAGATGATGACGTATTGTCTATTTCTACGCCGATCAACGTACGTGGGGGCGTTATGAGATGGTATTACACGTACTTTGATGACGTAGAAAGAGACACTTACGTCATCATCCTTGTTGCATACCTACCATAGCATATTATTGTACCATGGATATTTCCAACCCCCAGGTTCAAGTCTGACTTTGTGGTCGGATTTCCTTTCAATAATTAAAAGTTGGTTCGATCTTCACAGACATTAATAGCATTGTGATTCTGTGGGTGGTCGAAAATCCTACGAGATCCCGCTTTTGGAAAATCCCCCTCGCTACGCCCACCCGACCCGTACTATCACGTATTCTGGACCTGACCACATATCCCAGCTATGTAGGTACTTGGACAGATTGGCAGTTTTATTAGGTCTTGTGTGTCCAGCCTTGGATCGAAGACTGTCGGAGATTGCTGGGATATAAGCCTATACGCCTCGGGCATAAATAAATAAGTGGTCCTTCGATAGTTCATTATTTTTTGTATTGGATCTGATTAATTTTGCAGTATTCTTTGCTGGCGTAATTGGATAGTTAGGTAGGTACGTATTTGTTAATAAGGTATCTTATATCTACAATATCTATATGCTACCTGTGTGGTTTACAAGTGCCAATTAAATGGGGATTTTTAAATTTAATTTTTCACAAAGGCTTATGTTAATTCTACAGTGCTCTTCACTGTTACTCACATCAGAAAAAAAAAATGAGCTGATTTTAATAATTCCGTAAATACCATATTATAATATTATGTACTTTTATGAGTATTAATACACAGATATAGAAAAGCATCAGATTGACATTATAATAAGTTAAGTCATGTTAAGGTATACTAGGCCCACGGTCAACGGTCGCACCACTTGAAGCGTACGTCACGCTTCAGGCTGGAAGTAATCAACGAATAAGTCGGCTATAAAATAGTTATTATTATTGGCGAGATTATGCGCCTAGGCCTCGATCACGGAGGGCAAACCGACCTAAACCAACAGCAGGGTTCATCGGACGCGGGAATCCAACCATATTTTATGACTTGGAAACTTCGCCGATGTTTACACAGCGATATTTGCTATAATATGGACGACGTGACAAATATCGTATATCTGTGGCTTCTAAATGTTCCGATGAAAGTTGGAACATATTGTCAGAGCTCATGAGCTCATGTTGATACGACTAAAAAGGTTCAGTTCACACTCTTAAAATAAAATAAAAATATCAAATACAAAAGTATGGAATCTCACCTGAATCAATTGCCGAATCTTAAAGAAGTTTTACCCGGGAGCTGCGTTCAATCATCATCATTGCTAGTGCTTGGCCGGAAATAGGCTACTTTGGTTGAGACACAGCGCTGAAAAAAATAGTCAGTTAAGCGCTGACGCCGTCCTACTTTCCCGGGTGCATCGAACAGGTTTAGAACCGTAAGCTCCTATAACGTTGCATTGCTACTTGCTTGCTAGTATTGCTACTTATAACCAACAGTATCATTGTTAGCATCGGTTTTTATTGAAAAAATACATCGTGACGCTCACTATTAACATTTATTGTGTCCAGGTGGGCATCCAAAAACAGAGTAAAACTAAACGCATATCTAGATATAAACGGAAATCCTCCATGATTATGACTAACACATATAAACCTCGACATAGACATCAACATGCTTAGCGGACAAGCTAATATACGAAATCTCAGCTTAACATCCTTTGACATTTCGCTACGAGCGAGACGAGCGCGATGCTACCTACCTACCTCACATGGCGCGTCTGCCAAAGTTTTCATTTCGGAGAAAAATGATCTCAAAGTTGACACACAAGTTGCCCTAAGCTTAGAGGCGATATATTAAATTAAAGCAATTTATAAGTCAGTTTTCGCCCCCGCGGGCCGCATTGCGACGGGCCGCAGATCGCTGGGGGAGCCAAACTTGGGGCTCATACAATGTTATGGTGTCGGATGACAAAAACACAACTGCAATAAAGCGCTTGAAGCTATGCCAGTTGTAACTTATAAATGAGTAAGCGGCGTCTCACTGGAGGTACCTAATTGTTGACGTTCTCTAATTTCAACATTTATTTGTAAGATTTATTATGTTCATTTCGCTCTGCTTCGTGTAAACAAGCAGCTGTGAGCTTATCAGTACTTTTTGAGGAGCTTTATAGTTAGTTAGTATCTTCACAAAAAATATTGAATCTAGCTTTTCTGGTTCATAGCTATTAGCCATACCTTTGTTTCGTCACTCAATCTCGAGTTGTAGTTCGGACGTAATTATGGCGGCTTTACTTACAATAATTTACCAATGCTATAGTGACTAATACATTTTAAAAATTACCCAAATTGGAAGCTTAAAGTGTGAAAATTTTATTTACTTACTCTTTATTGATACCAAAATGTAAAGAACACGGGAAGGGCAAATAAAATACCTTACGGAAACACTATATAAACCCCATATTCGTAAACTAAATTCTGTAATATTGTGCCTAGGAAAAATTCAGCTTCTTAGTGCAGTGGCACTAAGAAGCTGGGATCAAAAGTAGAGGCCTCACTGATTCAATTCACTGGAAAAATAAAACATACAAAATGTAGCATGGCTTTGATTTGCAACAGATTTCATGATCCAACGGGAATAAAAACAGTGATCCGTTGATGATATGATTCGATCATGTTCAGTACTTTTTCGAATCAAACCGATTAGCGATCATTGACTGAAAGCCACATTTGGTATTGTTTCAGTAATATCATCCACATTCATAAATTCATATCGATCCTGGCTTTAAATTAAAGCATTTTCATCATGATTCAATATCGTTAAACACGTAAAAAAAGTACCTACTTACCGATTCAGGAAAATGAATAAATGGAAGTTATTAGCTAACGCCGTCTCAACAAAGCTTTCCTATATTATCTTAGTTATCAAATTGAAACTAAATCATGCTCTAGGTTTGAACTAGGTAGCCATAACCGAGCAAAAGGATTATAAAGCGATTATATTCGTATCAGTGTTTAGGTAGATCTACATAAATCTGTGGGTCCTCGGCCTAAATCTCATTACCAACGGTTATTCAACTAGCCGCCTGAATACGGTAAATGGACCACAGCGCCGAAGATCCTTCAAAATTTGAATAGAGGTTTATGAATATCACAGAGGGATTATATTAAATCAATGATGGATTGCGGTGAGTCAGCGGTAAAGCGTTAAAGCAGCTGTTTTGTGATTGGGGAGTCGAGGCTGAGTCACAATTCACAAAGCGTTGGCGCCGTCTAGACTGCCCCCGTGCAGGGATGCTGCGGTGCCGTCAGCAGCGACCAGCTTAGCCGGGTCTCTGGCAAGCGACGCACGCGGCCGACGATCTATCGCGACTGCAGAGTAGTAAACAAGGAATGTAATGGAAATCCTTTACGCTCTCACCACAAAAGATTTAGACAAGTGTTTAACAGATGAGTCTAAATATTTTCTCCACAAATCAACGTCTAAACCTCGCTTTTTGTAACTCAGTAACAAATGTACAAGCAAAATAATTAGGAACGCCAAGATTGAGTAACAAAACGCGAGTGATAGACTGACGTCGATTTTGTCGAACGAAATTTTAGAAATATCTTTTTTACTTTCGTCTAAACTTTTGTGATAAGACGGATAAAGCTCTTAAATCTAGCCCAAGTTTGTTTTACTTGGAGCAAACTGACCGTTTAGTGACAGATTGGTTTGTGCAGATGCAATTAATTGAGTTATAAGTAATGTATGGCATGGATATAATATAATGGTTATTGGCAAATAGGGTTTCTTAAATAGAAAAAAATATCAAATGTTTTGTTTTATAATTAAAAAAAGAGAAAAATAACTTAGTTGAGTTACCTACCTACCTATTCAAGTAACTTTGGGGTAAAGAATTGCTGAATCTAAGTAAATCCACCGCAATACAAAGCTCAATCTATAATGGACGCATCAAGTTTATTTTTATCATAATGCGACGCAGAGGGAAGCATTTTAGGGGGAATATTAAACTATAACCGAGTTAAGAGGGTCGGGACTTGCATCCGCGTAAATAGAACGCTTCTCTGGCCACGCTAAGTAAGTGCGGCTGCACGTGCCTTTTTCCACTCGATTTACATGCAAACTATTCTTTCCTGCAAAGTGGCTCCACGTTTTCGCTCCACAGATAACAAAATGTACTTTACCCACGAAGCTGTAAAGTTATGGTTTGGTTACGTGTTCGCCTTAACAAACCATACCGCGCCGTAATAATTTACATATTGCACAAATAATGAATAGGCCCTTTATTGGTCCCGATGTATCTAATAGCCCCGAAAAATATGACGGTTGTGACCTAAATAATATTTAATGGCATTATATTTCGAGGCACCCGGTATTGATAAGCCCTTACGTACTTACATTCACAAATAAAGATACGCACGAGTTTGGATTGAAGCGTAAATGTTTAATGAAGTAGATGGCATGTAATTGTACTTACATAAGGTCTAGGGAGTTGACATTAAATTAGACGTTATACGAATTTCCCATACATTTTGTATATATTATACTCATAGAATAAAACAAGTTTTTAAAAGAAAAGTAGGTAAGAAAAGTAGAACACTGAAATAGACCTTTATGATCTCGCAAAAGAAGTCTTTCACGAAACCAAAAAAAGTTAAGTGCCTAAGCCCTAAAACTGTTAACAGCTAAAAGCTTTAGGCAATTAGGCATTTCGTCTAATACAATAAATCGTGCCCGAGCAAGACTTACCAAATCATATTTATTATGACTTTCAACGAACATTGCTTTCGTTGGGAACCACAGAACTTTGCCAAAGTTGGTAACAAGCGAAAATAGAAAGTTGGATTTGTTTTCAACTTGGTGAATTTTTTGGATAAAATAAGTAAATAACGGGGTGGATTATGCCGAAACTCCACTCCACAGTCTATAAACTCTACAATGTCAGTTCAAGATAAAGCATAATATTATTAAGTTGTGGTCCGTAGAGGCCGTGATTGACAAATTATAGGTAATCCGTAATTCATTAACGGCCAATGAATTATTGATCTTATTTTAGTACTTACCATAATGTAAAAAACAAAAAAAAAGTTAATCCAATTGACTTGTAAGTTATAACAAGTTGCAAAACATAGTAGTGATTGACCTACTCGTATTACATCAAGGACACTTTATGGCGCAGTAATCAGTATTACAGATCATGACTGCCCCCCCCCCCCCCCCCCCCCCCCAAAGATACGTAGGCAAATATACATAATTTATCTATAGTAAATAACATACCTATAAGTAAAAAAAACTAAACCAAGCTTAGTAACAATGGGCTTTAACTGCTTACCCACGGGCAATTCTAGAGTGTTTTAGTCTATTCTTTTAAGTAAGTAGTAAGTTTTGCATCAACTACCTACCTCGTACTTACTATGAAATAACAGGAACTTAGAGGGTCAATGCAAAGCTTATTTCGGTACTAGTGGGTACTTATCTTTAAGTGAATATTGATAAATTAGGTCTACGCTTTTATAATTTAAGTATCATGATGTTTCTTTTTAGACTGGGCCGGTTCTTAGAATCGTTCTGTTGTAAAGCTGAGACTATATTTCTTTCTTTTTTTCTTTCTTTCTTTCTTTCTTTCTTTCTTTCTTTCTTTCTTTGTTTCTTTGCGTTGTGCCGAATAAACGTTTTTCCGTTTTTTTCCTTCAGTAAGTAAATAGGTACCACCTAATAACAAAACCTATGGTAAAAACATAACACTATTTCGACAATCTGGTAGAAAGGAAACATAGGTAGGTACGGAATATATTTTCTAGTTCTATTTGCCGCACGATATAAGACGATAAATCGATCACTCGAAGTAGATAAAAATAATTTATAGCGAAATATAAGAGAATATGAATAAATCATTTTGTTGAATACCCTATAAAATTTACGCCACTGAAAATCATTTTATACAAATTGTAAAATGCAAAAAAGAAACAGGTGAAAATAAAATTTCAGCAAAGATTAAAAGCGCGCGGGAACTTCCTTGAATCGAGAATTTATTACAGCACTAGAGGGAAATATTTATTAATATAGAAAATTGTATGGCCTTCTTATCCTTAATAACTGTATAATATAATAATATCTGCGTAACGACGTTGTCATTATAACGACGTTGTCATAACATACCTAAACGTTAATATTTGGTTCTATATTAAGTATAAATGTATCAAGCAAATGAATTGTTCGACTCTAAGTATATTTTTATACTTACATATTACAGGTACCTAGATAGATATACTTACCTATTATTTCATCATAATATCTCAAACTGTCTCAATGAGACTGCTTCTCCAAATCCCAAGTTATCACCAAACTTCTCGCGTTTTCTCATTAATACGTACCTACCTATACTTATATTTACGCGATCCAGTGAGGAAATAATTATTATAGATTCGATGTAAAAAATACACTTATCATAAGTTGTTGGTGGAGATCCATTTCTGCAGACAATAACGTTACCAAAGCATTTGCTAGCTATGGACAAAGAAGTTAGATGGCGTCACTCGGGCGGCCCGTGCGTGATTCCATCTCGGCACACATCTATTGTAACACAGGATAAGCAATATAGTAGATCAAGTAAATACGACACATTTTCCGATTTATACCATTATTATATAAATTAGGTCTGCCTCGCAATTTCATGCACTATAATTTATGTCCGGTTTAAAAGTAGCCTAATAAATGTATCCAATGCTTCAGCCAAAATAAAGTCTATTCCTATTCCTTATGTTGGTAGATATATACCTAGTTATATCTATAATTTCAAAAGTATCATGAACCCAGCTTTGAGTGTGGTAAATTATTATGTATTAAGTTTCCTCTGACTGGTGGGATTCAGACCTGGCCCGAAGAGAAACTACAATCATTTTCAAGTAGTAGATTTCAGGTTATACCTGCTGGTTCAATAAAACCAATTTTTTATTTGAGAAATCAACTGTATACTCTACTCTGTGTCCACTTATCCCACAGCATGCAGTGTCTCAATCGATTTAACCAAATCGAAAGGAGACGGTGCGACACAAACCGCAAATTATTGTGGCTCTATCTCTTTCTTTCAGCGATTCCTGGCGAAGCAATACCTTTGGTAAACATGAGGCGACTGTACAAACTCAATCAGAGTGATTGCATTGCGCACCTAATCACGGAGACCAGTCCAAGATGTTCCGTTTTATATCTATGGTAATATAGCGGGGATAAGAGTTTTGTATCTCCTCTCCTTGATACGTATTACTAGATAGGATAACATTATTGAGAAATGTCTTATGTAGATGTTGTACTAAGGTGGACTGGTGGTACTGGCAGATGGCCGCGAGCGCTTGCTAGTTTTTGTATGTTTATATTTATTGGAAAAAAGTGTGACTAAATTAGAAAATGTAATTTCCCAATCGCTTCCTATATAAAAAGCCTCTTATTGGTACCTATAACTTTCACGTGTTTTCATGGTGGAATCTCTTAGTAGGTGACAAGTTAAGATGCAATTTAGTGTCATCTTTATAAATATATTTTTTATGGAGACAATTATTCGTTTTCTCGTTTCTCAATCGTCTTCATTGTATATTTTGTATGATCAATTTTAATAATATTTTCACTCATAATCTTATGTTTTAATTGGTTTCCTGAGTTTAAAAAACTTCGGAAATTAGCAAACCCTCATGTTTTGGATTGCAATGAAGTTGTTGTTAATTGTTACCTTATCTTATTTATTCACTTCGTGTCTATGCTTTGACCTTTGCGCCCTTAGATAGGCCGTTTCAGTAAAAGCAATATGACCTGAAATAATAAATGCCCGGAGGCTAAAATCTAAGGGCCATATTGTTATTGACTTGCTGGCTGTTAATAAACATTTTTGTCTGTAAGTCCTTATACAGCTCCACATACCAAGCTTACATGTTATTGGATATTCAGTTTGTCGATAGTTAAAAAAATAACTTCCAATAAGAATATTGGTTTTGTTATATTAGCATTTCATTACGAGAAAATAACATCTACTTATCTAACACCCGGTTTCTGAAACGTCAGCCAACTTTGACTACAGATTAATTCTATTGCCATCCTTGTCATTTGTTTATAGTCAGATAGAGACAACGATAGTTTTAATCTACTGTCAACGCCAACAAACGTTCCAGAAACTGGGGGTAAGTGTATCATTTCAATCAAACATCCATTCATTAGAGATGGTGGCCGAGCGGTTACTTTTGCGCTTTAGAATCCAGTAATACCGGGTTCTACCCTCGGCCCCGCACCATTGACTTTGACTAAGTTATCGAGAATGCTGTTCTATCGCTCCGTGCTTCGGAGTGCACGTTAAGCCGTCGGTCTCGGTTGTTTACGATATAAGGTCTCAGCACACATATGGGATCGGAAAGGGATCGTAACCGTAACGCCTTTTCGTGTCGCCGTGTTCTGAGGGGAGGCGATCACGGTACGATTCCGATTAGTGTGCGTTGCAGTAGGGAGTTTAATACAAACCATTCTGAACGACTCGAGGCGATACGGTTACGATCCCTTTCCGTTCCCATTAGTGTGCGGACTCCTATAGCAGTCGTTAAGCCACGTAAGAGGCCTTTGGGCGGCCTGACCTCTGACACTATGGGCTATCACAGCCTACGACAAATAATCCACATCAACCCAATGCTGGGTATAGATAGGACCGCATGTGCATTGTGCGTGCACGCCAGTCTTGGTCTTGCGCTACACGATATAAAGACCATATTGGCATAATGTAACATAAAATAAAAAGAACGTTGAATGCATGCTAGTGACTTCAGTGCGATAATAATTGTGCCACAGACAGTGCAACAAAACACGTCTCGTTGACGTCTTAAGTATATAGGTAGGAACATACAAATACATCAAACGACCGCCCATTGTAACTATTTACCTAGGTATTTTTAAGTTTTTACTTCCTGTCTTATTTACATTTTGGTATCAATAAAGAGTTATCAATTATCTGTTTATCTTACTCTTTCAAGTTAAATAGCTAACCTATCAAGCAGCGCTTATCAATCACTAAACGCGAAACTCAATCCATCAAAAACAAACTTGGAGTTAAGAAGCACTGTGCCGTTCACATTGCTCTTTCGTTCGTCAGAAGATGAACGATAACATGACGGGTACCTAAATATTATATATTAACATGAGATAGAAAGATAGACAGATAATCTCTTTATTGAAACACCACTGAACAACGAAAACTTAAGGCAGAGCAATTAATTACAAAAAAATACTTAGTGTCATAACGGGCGATCTTATCGCTCAAAGCGGTCTCTTCCAGACAAACATGCGTGGAAAGGAGTAGCAAGAAGTATTCATAGACAGTATTATTATTTATCACCATAATAATCAATCAAAAATAAAAATAAATCTACACCTAAGTACTAACATATTATAAGCAATGGTTTCAGTAAGTACTGTTTAATGTTTGGATATATCGTTTTAATCTGAGTAATGTTACATTATAATATTATGTACATTTTAGTAATCCAGTTATATTATAAAACGATACAATCAATATACCTAACAATGAAGCACCCAGACGATAGGCTTTGCCTTTCGTCCCGACATGTGTATAGGTAACCTGTTCGTGTAGGCTGCGCGAAATAGACCGGTTTTAGTATTAAATTCTGGCCCACCGAGATCCCACACGCAAGAGTATCTTCTAGCTAGGAGAACGTGCTTCAGCTTCAGCCACATTGTCGCTCTCTATCAAGTGAGATTGATCAAACGCTTGCCTAGTTCAACACAAAAAATAAGTTTTTCTTTCTTTCTTTCTTTATTTAAAGATCAACTTAATACCCATAATATAGGTACATTTTAGGTATTAAGTTCATCATGAAAGCGCTACAATATGTTTACACTAAAGTATTTGTGACACATATTTTGAAATATCTTCGTTGTTCATCTTATCGTAGCTTATCTAGTTAGATTAATTGGCGCTATAGTTGGGGCAATGAAACCGTCGGGACGCGCGTGAAAAACGATAAATTCGAATGTTGGAGCGGTTCCTTTACATTTACCTTCTGAAGTAAAAGCTGAAGAATGAAAATAAATCGCGCCTAATTCGGGGTTGAATCGTCGAGATGAAATTGATATTGAGATTGGTCGTAACACTGCCTGCTTGCTTTCTAAGACGGGTGCATACATGTTGCAGATACGCGCAATGTATAGCTAAGCACAGTACCTACTGAATCAAAACGTTCGTCTAAATGTTCGAAAGCGTATAATGACGGATAGTCAGGCACCGGGCGGTGCCACCGTATCAGTGTCCATTTGTGGAAATCATGATGGATGTGGATTGATGTTTATAAGGTACTTATTCCACCAAAACCTAGTACCCACGCAAGAAGCTATATTTTGCGTCTACATTTTATGCGTTACCGCTCAGTATAGTGGAACCCTTTGCCAGAATCATTCCCGTCATAGTTATTACCTGGGAGTCTTCAAGTCACATGAAATAAATAAATAAGTCACGATGAAGTTATTTCTAGGTACGCGTGCACCATCGTTTAGACCGCATTTTCACTTTGCATCATGTGAGATACTTATAGTAGCCAAACGCAAATATTATATTCGTACTCTAGGTATCTAAGTATTAAAAAAAGGCAGAACAGTGTCATATTATTATAGCGCACATATTAATTTAGGTCAAAACAATAATAATACCTAAATAAATAAAATGTTCATTGTCCATGATACAAAAAAAATTAAGTATAAGTAGGTATAGGTACCTATACCTATACCTACCTTAGGTAGGTAGGTACCTAATTGGTTGTTTGGATGACAATATCCAATGGTAGGTACCTATAGAACCAAATATTTCAACGGTTCCGGCTGAGAAATCGTTTTTATTATTTCAATGTAGGTAGTAAGTACCTACTCAATAAAATCGCCAGGCGACCGCTAGACAAGTCTTTAATAAGACACGTAGGCGCGATAATTACAAACGTATATGCGTCTAAACTTTTGGGTGACACAAAACCGAAAACAAACCAATATTTTTCATAAAAATTATGTCGTGCGAGAGAAAATTGCCCAGAAAAGGCGCGGGCGCCGCAACCGGAAATTAAGAACATCGCTACGCTAGCGTAGTCAGACCTCCAATACAGCTTACAGCGCTAGAAGTAAGTAGGACCTTCACTCTATCTGTTGTAAATTATTATAGAAAAACGATGTTGCTCTCGTAAATTGTATATTTTGAGTATTGTAAACCGAAAAAGGCAAAATAACTTAGTAGGTAGGTAACTACACTATAAATTTGAATATAAATAATTATGCTAGTTACAAAGTAAGTAACAAACAGTTTTAATAGTAGGTATAAAATAAGGTAGTATTTTACAACACTATCACCTGCACCCAGCTTTACCCGCACGTACAAAAGTGAACAGAACGAGGTTAGCGAAGCGTAATTAATGCTACTCCGAGCACATTCACGCAATAAACGCAGGAGGAAAATGGCGGCGATCCGCGCCGTTACTCGCGCCGTGTTGCCCAAACTAATTTGTACATATTTATTGGATACCCACTGAGTGAGCTCGTGAAAATGGACTTGGCACATAATATCGCGGTTTAATTTGTTTTAGGAACATTAACTTTTATAATAGGTTATAAGTTGCGATGATAATAGGTGATGGGTGATACTTTTTTACACTGGGGGCTTGTATAAGTATTATGTGGAGGGTATATCAGTGGCGGATCCAGGGGGGGGGCCATGGGGGCCATGGCCCCCCCCAGAAGACCCAGGAATTACATCACATTTTCGACTCATCTTCAGGTGTACTTTTTTTACACAGCATACATACCTACTCACTCATGAAGTGAAGTCGAAAATGCCAAATGTCTTCATTATAAACTAAAATAAAGAATGAAGTTACTAGGTAATAATAATAATGACGCGACGGTGTCCAAGCAGGCAATAGCGGCGCGCGCGGGCCGCGGCGATGGGCCTGCCATGCCGCCCTGCAATTGGAACGCTAATACATAATTATTTTAGCTACATTGCCAGTGAGAGTTGCCACTTCCGAAATATCCTTTTCCACTTTACGACTACTAAAACATGACTGCGTACGTACAGTGCCGTAAATAGGGCGGTGCCGCCGGTGCCCAGGCACAGGGCGTAGACTCTGGGGGCGCAAGAATTCAATGGCCAGACTAGGCAGGACTATTATTTTTTCGGTTTGCTCCTGATAAGTTCCCGCTGCGCCCCTAGTGCAGCACTAGAGACACAACTTATCACACTGATAAAACCCCCAAAAAAATTTCAGCGCTCGCTACGCTCGCGCATTTACTGTATTATAATTGTGTTTCGTTCAGCACACTGATAAATACCCCAAAAAAATTTCAGCGCTCGCTACGCTCGCGCATTTATACTTGGAATTATATTTCATTCAGCACACTGATAAGTACCCCAAAAAAATGTCAGCGCTCGCTGCGCTCGCGCATTTATATTTTCGTTGTATTTCGTTCAGCACACTGATAAATACCCCAAAAAAATTTCAGCGCTCGCTACGCTTGCGCATTTCTATTTGGGATGATGTTTCATTCAACACACTGATAAGTACCCCAAAAAAATTTCAGCGCTCGCTGCGCTCGCGCATTTTTATTTGGATTAGAATTTCTTGAGCACACTGACAAATACTCCAAAAAAATTTCAGCGCTCGCTACGCTCGCGCATCTATATTTGGGATTGTATTTCATTCAGCACACTGATAAATACCCCTTAAAATTTTCGCGTTTAGTGTGCTGGATGTATGTTGTTCACTTTTAATTTTAGCATAAATATAAAACTAGATCAGATAGTACATACAATTAGAGAGGAATGATAAATTGTTTCAAAATAAATATTTTTTTCATTTCGTTACGTTTTTGCTCACTAACAACAACATTATAATTTTAACAAAAGGGCGGCTAATTATAACTCCACTCCGGGTGACAGTGACTCAAGCTACGCCACTGAGTAGGCCTATACAGTATACATAGCAATGCTCTAGCTAGGGTACCTATAATATATAAAAAAACAAGGGCGCTGTTATAGAAGCTCGCACAGGGCGCAGAAAAGGCTATTGACGGCACTGCGTACGTACGCGGACAGGGGAAGAGCGGCTGTGCAGGCTTGCACTACTACACATCCACAGGGATGTCCGAGTTGATGTTGGCAAAATTATTGATAGGTTTGCTAAAAGCGGCACTAGGCGAGTAAACATTATTTTGTAAACATACAAGGTAATTAACTTCTTTTTTTGTTCCCTTGTGATGTTAACCTTCGAACCTTGTCAAAATAGCCCCCCCCAAAATGAAATCCTGGATCCGCCCCTGGGGTATATAGGTATATATAAGTACTTATACCTACCTAGTTATCTAGAACCTTAGTTCATTTTTTGCTCAGTTGTGTTTGACAACTTGGTATCCTTATGTAGACAGGTACCTTACGTTTTATACTTATATAAAAAATGTACCGACTTACCTACAATTAGAAAATGAGTTATTTTTCTTCTATTGTAAGTAATACTTAGTAGGTTTATTCATAGAAATAGAAAATTTGAAAGGTTCAAAAATATAGGTAGGTACCTACCTACCTACCTATACCTGCCAGGTATATTTTGTAGATTTTTTACAACCAACGTAGAAACCTATATAACTACCGACCGATAGAAATGCTGACTGTGTAAAATAAGCCGTTATTTATTTATAGTGTGAGCCCTTTAGGTAGTTACCTAGGTCTACTACGTGCTTGATAAAATGTACCTAAGTCTATAGGGACAGGGGCGGATCCAGGATTTCATTTTGGGGGGGGCTATTTTGACAAGGTTCGAAGGTTAAAATCACAAGGAAACAAAAAAAGAAGTTAATTACCTTGTATGTTTACAAAATAATGTTAACACGCCTAGTGCCGCTTTTAGCAAACCTATCAATAATTTTGTCAAAATCAACTCGGACAATCAACTCAAAATGTCAAAATCAACAACTATCAGTGTGCTCAAGAAATTCTAATCGAAATAAAAATGCGCGAGCGCAGCGAGCGCTGAAATTTTTTTGGGGTACTTATCAGTGTGTCGAATGAAACATAATTCCAAATAGAAATGCGCAAGCGTAGCGAGCGCTGAATTTTTTTTGGGGTATTTATCTGTGTGCTGAACGAAGTACAATTATAATATAGTAAATGCGCGAGCGTAGCGAGCGCTGAAATTTTTTTGGGGGTTTTATCAGTGTACTGAATGAAATACAAATCCAAATATAAATGCGCGAGCTAGCGAGCGCTGAATTTTTTTGGGGTATTTATCAGTGTGATAAGTTGTGCCTCTAGTGCTGCACTAGGGGCGCAGCGGGAACTTATCAGGAGCAAACCGAAAAAATAATAGTCCTGCCTAGTCTGGCCATTTAATTCTTGTGCCCCCCAGAGTCTACGCCCTGTGCCTGGGCACCGGCGGCACCGCCCTATTTACGGCACTGTACGTACGCAGCCATGTTTTGCGGCGTAAAGTGGAAAAGGATATTTCGGAAGTGGCAACTCTCACTGGCAATGTAGCTAAAATAATTATGTATTAGCGTTCCAATTGCAGGGCGGCATGGCAGGCCTATCGCCGCGGCCCGCGCGTGCCGCTACTGCCTGCTTGGACACCGTCGCGTCATTATTATTATTACCTACTAACTTCATTCTTTATTTTAGTTTATAATAAAGACATTCGGATTTTCGACTTCACTTCATGAGTGAGTAGGTATGTATGCTGTGTAAAAAAAGTACACCTGAAGATGAGTCGAAAATGTGATGTAACTCCTGGGTCTTCTGGGGGGGGCCATGGCCCCCATGCCCCCCCCCCCCCCCCCTGGATCCGCCACTGTATAGGGAAGTGTTAATTGGTTAAAGTGTTGGGTTGTTTGTATCATAATTTAAATGTTTACTAATACATAATTTTATGTAGGTTGAACGGTTTTTATCCAACGTAATTATTACATTTTAAAATACCTAATTATTAGTCTTCGCAGTGCAATGTTTTAAATAGCGCCATCTAGATTTTCTGTTAGGTATTTTTTTTATATTACAAAGTGGATGTTCTGTTATAGGTAAGCCACTCATTAAAAGATGGCGCAGAGAGCGCTCTCAAAAATGTAAAATATCAAAATAAAATTACAAAAAAAGAAAAAATCTATTTATCGTTTATTATAATTTGTAGATAAGCAAAAATAGAAGTGTTTCCCGCAAACACAATGCAAAGCACAAATTATAGGATACGATATGCAAAGCAAATTGGTAATTTCTGCAGTACCTAGTGCCACAGGTAGTTTAAAAAAAATAAAGTAAATGTACTGCCAGTCGTATAAAACTCCCTGAACGTAGTTGTTTTTATTTTATAATACAAACGTAGATTCTATAGGTAACTACTTAATTACTCATGGTATGTATAGACCACGCAATGTGACTGCTTAACACCATTAATCGGGTAATACAATGGTACCTACATAAGAATTTTATTACATCGCAGTCACACTGACTGACCTGTGGCCTAATTCTCGTAATTATTTACTATCAGATATTATCAGAGCGAGTTATAAAATATAGTAGTAGGTCTACGCAATCATTTATTTTGGAATAATTGGTATATTAATAATAAAGGTAGGAATAATAATTTTGTAATGATTACCGGATTATATTTTCTAGTTATTGTAACTTATAATAGGTAGGTACCTATATGGACAACAGTAGGTAACTAGGCCATGTCAAAGACATAATATTTCATGAATATTATTATAATGTTATTATAGTGTATGTATTGAGCTTAACTTCAGAATAATAATTCTGCTACCGGTCAGACCATAAACTGGGCGGGCGGGCCGTCGGTGTCGGTGATACTTTGGTCTGTGTCGGTGTCGGGCGGGGCGGACCCGGGCGCCCGGAAGTCCCAGTCTGGGACTATCGAACACTACTTCTGGCAATACTGGTAATGTAACCTTAAAATTTTGACATTTCAGGATTTCAGAATCTCTCTTACAATCAGTGTTGTTTAGATGAAATTATATCACTATCGTTTTATGAATGAGAACAATAACTGACATACATTTAAAGTAAACGATGACGTCGGTTCTAATAAATGCAATAAAGCGACTTCATATATCAGCATCACCTCAGATTCGAGTATTCTCATCAAATGTAACATCGACTGCAGTAGCTACTTCGAACAACAATTTGGATGTTACGAAGAAAGAATGGAAGTTCCCTCCCCAATACACGAAGCCACGGGAAGTATGGATCGAGAACATTGACACGGTAGCGGAGAAAAAACTAGGTTTGTTTGAGCTGCACCCATTAGTTTACGCGGCTGCTCCTAGAATCGACATCATTCACCGAAATGTCGTGTGGCAGCGAAAGTACCGCTGGGTATCGTGGGCCAATACTAAGACTCGGGCAGAGGTGCGAGGGGGCGGCAGGAAACCGTGGCCACAGAAAGGTTTAGGTCGCGCCCGTCACGGTTCGATTCGCTCACCACTATTCAAAGGTGGTGGAGTCGCTCACGGTCCGCGCTCTGGCAAGACCCACTTCTTCATGCTTCCGTTCCACGTCCGACTTCATGGGCTCATGACTACATTATCTGCGAAACTAGCCCAAGACGATCTACATGTGGTCAAAGACTTGGAATTGCCCACAGACGAGCCTGAATACTTGGCTGAACTTATAGAAGAGAGAAACTGGGGCCCATCTGTGCTACTTATCGATGAGTAAGTAACTAAATGCTGCTTGTATACTAATTATTGCACAAATTAAATAGTTATCTATGTGTAATTTTAACCGAAATCATACTTATTTCAGTACTGACTTTGCACCGAGGAACTTAATTGCAGCCATAGACACCATGCCTCATGTGAACGTAATGCCAGTATATGGACTTAACGTCTACTCTATGCTAAAGCATGATACATTGGTCCTCACGCAAGCGGCTGCTGAGAAAATAGAAGACAGACTGTTGACACATCTTCACTCCATCACCAGAGAGCAAGAAAAATCATTCAAGCTAGATCAAGTTTGAGTAAATACCAAATAATGCAGCTGTTATTTAATAAATAGAAGTATGTAATTGTAATCGATTTTTATTAAGTTAACCTAGACACTAAATTCGATTAGAGCAACTGGAATGAAAATGAAAGAATGTTTAAGTCAAATTAAAATTGAAGTTAATGTCATAGCCGGTTCTTAGATGCCCTCTCCTTATTTGCTGGGATATCTGGACACTGAAAACAGAAAAAAAGATATTTTAATTTCAATGTCCTCAAATACAGGTACGATAATGTACCCTAATGTTTCTGAAACAAATCATATTGTTTCTGTGTGCGTGACTGATGTAATTTTTGAGAATTTTTATTATATTCACTATCTGGAGCCTAACAATTACAACACAGTGCTGACTTACAAGCCATGCAAATTATTTACAACATTCACTATGCACAGACAGCACTATAATGAGACCTGTGGTAAGCTCCCAGCCATTTTCTGTCTAACGCTCCACCTCAAGTCAGCCCAGTTATTCTCCCCTGGGACATTGGACTTATACTTCGCCCACAGAGATGTATAATAGTGGTATAGAGAGACGGGGTCACATTTCTTCTTAGTAGCGGGCTTTGCTACTTTTATAACTGAAAAGAGAATAATAAGAGTTACTACAAGTATTTATGTCACGATTGTAATCACAAAATTAAGTTTTAGTAGGTAATTGTAAATGCTTGTAGGTTATTGAAAGCTCTAAATAAGTATCTAAACTTATAGTGTTATCTCTAGGTACCTAACCAAACCAATTTTTAAGTAGATTATTCCCTCTTTCTTCTTCTAATAAATAGGCTGGTAGTTATTTAAGTTATTTGAGATCTTAGTATTCTTGTCATTTATGAGATTTATAAAATGCTTGACTTCTTATATTTGTTGTGTTTCTTGCTTACAGTAAGCACATTGACTTTTAACTAGTGTTCAAAAGCAAAAAAAAAACAAAATAAGGAAAGTCACACAAAACAATCCAGTTTTTTTTTTATTAGGTACTATGTGCAATACCTGAATAACATATAAAAGTGTATTGTTATGTTAACATAAGTAACGAATGCCACACACAATAGATGTTTAACGATAATTGTTACATCGTCCATATGGAACAGTGCAGGTGCAGTGTCGTTAATATTGCAATGGAATGACAACAAACCAAATGTTCCACCAACTACACTTACGATTGTTGTTAGAAGTAACTGTGGCTTTCTCTTTAGCGGAGTCTTGGATCTCCGGTTTCCTTTCCACCCTAACACAAGAGCATGATCGTCTTAACGGCTTCTCTTCGGTTCGCTGAGCCAAGTTAGGTGCAGAATGTATGTTTCTTATACTAAATTGGCGTCGTTTACCCTGACATTCTCTTGAACAGATGGACACAGGGCCACTGTGGGCTTTTGACCTCACTCTGGATGAAAATGTGCTAGCACTGTGTAACCTTTCCGGGCCAGGGATATAAGCACTTTCCTGAGACATTGAGTCTTTCTGTCGATTCTCCAGGTCATATTTGATAAGTTTCTTGAGATCTAAAATGTTATATTTCAGTAGTTGCAAGCGAGGGTAGAATATAAAAATATGCATCGATTTGTATTTAAATTTATTGTATACGAGTTACACAAACCTGTTATGAAGTATTTCAGTACTTCGCCGCTAATATTGTGTATTCCGAGATTATTTAAATATCTTAAGATTTCTCTCGCGTCTAATTCAGAAGTTACTTGATAGTAATCACTCTCCATTGCCGTAAAACCAGCTAACAAATATCTGATACTCCAGAAAGTAGAAGGATCAGAGAAGTGAGAGAAGATTCAAATCAAAATTTGAAACTAAAATGTTTCTAACGAACGAAAGAACACTGCCGTAAGTTGAAATTGAAAACACAACTCTCACAAAGTGACGTGCGACGTGCGTGACAGTGTCATGACAGACAAAGAGAATACAAACGCTACGCTAGAATGACAGACATCAGTGCAAGTCGGTCTTCCTTCAGTGACACAAAGTTAGTTGGGTTGGGCCGTTGGTTTGGTGGTTGGTTCGTTGGTTAAAGTTCGGTTGGATGGAAACGAACCTGGACACAACAAACAAACAAATTAATTGACGACCGGAGCTATGGCGGGAATTCGATAGTGTGACTAGGTTTTGTATTATTTCTCAAACTTGTGTCTAATATTATTCATTGAGTGTTCAGTAACGTGCACGAGTGTGAGCAAATAATATTATAAACGTAAAAAGCGTGTCACTTCGCAGTTTCTTATAAAACTCCCAGGAAATTTCGGTAAAGCATCCACCACATAATACCTACCTACTGAATAGTGACTTTGACTATGTAAATAATCGACTTCACTACTTGACCACGAGGATCGCTTTATTGCTGTGACTTTCCTATTGTGAAGTAAAACTGATTCATAAATTATTATAATACTTGACACTGGCTAAATGCACAAACCGTGCGAAACCATATCTAAAAAAAAGAAATAGCTTTTTGTTTCCTAAATATTAACATGTCTGGCAGCAGTGACCACATATTGGGCTACCTACTACCGTAGGTACATAGGTAGGTACCTACCTACCTACCTACCGTATGCATGCATGCAGTGACAGCTCAGCTCAACACTAGTAGCAACTACTAGTAGGAACTACGCTATGAGGAATCTAAATATAGGTGGTACCTACCAAGGTAACTGGCAAGATTCGAGACTAAAATGCACAAATGTAATTTTAATTACAACAAAACGAGTTGAATATCTACAAACGCGGATTTTGGAGGAATCGTTGAACGCATACCTACCTACAGGTGAGTTTATCGAGTGTTTAGTTAGGTACAAATTGCAGTGGCCTCAAAACAAACTGTAATAAGTAGGTAGGTATACTTACCTACCTACCTATGTTACCTACTTTACCTACAGTCAGCAAAGTAAAGTTGCAGCGTTGTTGTATAAGTAATAAAAATTAATAAGTATCATAAGTTTTAAGTACCTACTATACTAATGACAATGTACCTACCTACTTATCTACCTAAATTTATTATAATATTTTTAAATAAGTAATTTAAATACTTATTAAATATTAT
Source organism: Hylaea fasciaria (assembly GCA_905147375.1). Lineage (NCBI taxonomy): Eukaryota > Metazoa > Arthropoda > Insecta > Lepidoptera > Geometridae > Hylaea > Hylaea fasciaria. The sequence goes on from LR990201.1 coordinate 10,036,395, forward strand.
GTTATTATGGTACTTACCTATTCTTAGATTATTTTACCTATTATTATTATGTAGTATATAATGTAGGTTGGTAAGCGATATTAAAAACTTCCAAGGCACTTTCTAAATTTTGTGTAGGTATTTGTAGGTAGGGAGGTACTAAGTAACCCAATATAAATTTGCTTTTTTAATAGGTACCTATCCATGTAATTATGTACAATAGGTACCTACTATTTATCTACATACGGTTACGGTACGGTTTACGGTAAGTAATAAACAGTTGCACATTACATTTTACCAAAATTTTTGTTTCTAGTTTAGGTCCTACCTACTTATACTTATTTACCTGCCTACTGACTTGTTGCTTTGATAGAAATGATAACATTCCATTATTTTATTGACATTGGCTTTGTCGGTAGGTAGGTAGGTACCTAGTTATTTTATGTTCTTTGATACCGTTATCAGGGCCGCAGCCAGCCGTCCAATGTGTAGTTTGTGTGGAGATCTCATTTCCACTGCAGTGTTCCCAGCGACCAGTGCACTATGGCGGCTAAGTACGAAAGCAATCCAGCCATCGCCAATTTCATTGAGTACTTGAAAATACCAAGCGTACAACCCGATATCAACTATGGTAAATATTCATCAACATTTTGCAGCATGTTTTACAGTTTATTATAGAATCCACTGAGATTCGTATTGTTGTGTTCAAAAGTGTCTAAAAATTTTTCATTTTTCATTCCTATACTTACATTAATTTAATTATACCTATACTTTTGATAGAAATACTGATATGAGGAGGATTGTAAGCGATTTAGTATTTTACGACAATTTACTTATTAGGTTATGTATTAGTAATTTACTAAATAAATATAAATGTAAATATTATAAGGTATAGGTATGTGTAAATAATAATAAGTATAGGTACCTACCCAGGTGCCTCATCTAAATGCTAAATTCTAATAAACATAAACTTGCACAATAGGTACAATAGATAGCCAAGTATAATTTGGTCTTCAAGGTCGCACGTCAAGTTCAATAACAAAAAGTAGATAAAGTAGGTAGGTAACATAATATTATTATACAATACATTAGTAAGTATATTTTTTGTTATACAATCTTTACATTATTTGTAGTAGGTCCAAATTACAGTACCTAGTTATGTTTGTACCCAGCTCATCTGTTCTAGATAAAGTATTGCTTGCACGGCAAGTGCAGTTATGCAGACGCAGCCGTCTCTGTGCCAGCGGATGCGTCTGCACCGTGTGAACAGATTGATTATTAAAGCGCCTTCGCATCAGTGAACACATAATCCGTATTTTTAATTATTAATTTTAAAAAACCTTTTTCCCGCTCTCGAAAAAGTAAAAGTACCTACCTAATGACCAAATTACACTCAGCCCTAACTAACGTGACAAGTGACAGATAGTTACCATGAAAACAAAGGTAATGGAGTACCTAGGCACCTACCAAACTTATTGCATACAATAGGTACCTAAGTATCAACTAAATCTTTAATTCAATATTAGTTAAAAAGACGTGACATACAGTGAGAAGTAGGCAAACATTTAAATATTATGGGAAATATAAATTAATTAGCTATGTACCTACTTACTTAGTTAGATACTTACTGAGTTAAGTATATTATATTAAACGCAAATATTGTATGATTTCTAATCTTACAATAACCCTTATTAACCCTTTGACTGCCTGTACCTACCTGTTGTTCCACGACATTTGCAAGGGCTAAAAAGGTATAACTCTTCTTCACAATAATTAAAACATTTTACTTGATTTATGAATGAAAGATGAAAACTTATTTGTTAAGTTTGTAAAAAAACATTTCATTTTCCAAATTTAAATCACCCATAACTTCGATTTTGCAAGGTTTAATATGTTTCTCTACTTTTTCAGCCTTTAATGCCATTAACTGCGACTAAGCTTGTATGGTGCTCACTAGAGTGAGTGCCAGGAACTCTGATATTGAAGCAATTGACTGACACTAGCAATTACTAAGCTTGGTGGCCTAGCCAATAAAATACAATTGGATAATATCGCAGTGCTTGCAATTCAGTAAATAGGGCTTGTGTATACTTGCATTTGTTACCATTCACACGGCGATCATTAGGTAATTTGAAGACAATTTAGATACAAAAAGCCAACTACCTATCTCAAATGTAATATTATGATGACTTTGGCTTCAATTCTGTTGATGCAAACCTAGGCAGGTAGTTACTAATATATGAAACATTATTTTATGTCATTAGGTAGGTATTTCCTTGCTCAATTAGTTAGAAATACTAAGCGTATTTACACAAAATAATACTTTTTATTTTCTAGATGATTGTGTTGCTTTTCTCAAGAAGCAAGCAAAAGACCTTGATTTGACCGTGAAGGTATACGAGGTGGTACCCAAAAAACCTATAGTTATCCTAACATGGCTCGGAAAAGATCCATCTGCTCCATCAATTCTCCTGAACTCCCATATGGACGTCGTACCAGTATTTGAGGTAAGAAAACAGATACCCCATCTAAGTGTAAGGTAGTAAGTTTTGTTTTAAAAACGGGTTAATGTTTAGAAATCTATAGGTCATTTCTAATATCAATCTTTATCTTATTATAAATTAGGTACCTACTAGCAGCCTGCCCCGTTTCTACGCCGGTAGGTATATAGATGGAAGGATAAATTATTATTAATATTATATTTGTAGAAACCACAATCACTTTGATAAGCTCGATTTTTTACCACAAGTAAAGTAGCTGTTATTATTAAAATATTATTGTAGAACAGTTGGACATACCCGCCATTCAGCGGTCACATCGACAAAGATGGCAAAATATTTGCTCGTGGGTCCCAGGATATGAAATGTGTTGGGATTCAATATCTTGAGGCAATCAGGAAATTAAAACTGTCCGGAGTACAGCTAAAACGCACATTGCACGCTTGTTTCGTACCGGGTAAGTTTAAAGATTGAGAGCAAAAGTATATAAATAAAACAAAATGGCCTAGGTACGTTGTAATGTCGGTAGATAATAAAGTGGATACCTAATTAAATATAAAATATTATTTTTGACAACAATAATGTACCTAAGCCCTTTTATCATTCTCAGATGAAGAAATTGGTGGACATGATGGAATGGAAAAATTCGTTCTAACTCAAGATTTTAGAGCGCTTAATGTTGGTTTTGCGCTTGATGAGGGCATGGCAAGCCCAACGGATGAATTCATCATATTCAATGGTGAAAGGAGTATCTGGCGTAAGAATTTCACATACTAAACTAATATCAAAGGCAAGTACCTATTTCTCAATTACAACTTAATATTGCTTTCTAATTTGATTTTATTTCAGAAATTCATGTGCATTGCACTGGGCAGCCAGGGCATGGCTCGTTGTTGATTCCTAATACTGCTGGCGAAAAGGTATAACATAGTAGTTTATTTTGATGTTATTTATTACAGTATACTTAGTATTACACTTGCGTGAATTTACGGTGTCTAATACTGTTTATTTAATGATTATATTTTACAGTTGAGATTCATAATCGATAAATTTATGGATTTGAGAGAAGAGCAAAAGAAAATGCTAGAGAGCAATCCCAAATTTACTATTGGCGACGTGACTACAGTTAATTTGACACAAACATACGTAGGTATTTAGTGGAATAAACATCACAAATTACATAAAGATGCAATAGAACTAATAAGTTTATTATTTCAGGGGGGAATCCAATCTAATGTGGTGCCAGAGAAGTTGACTGCTGTTTTTGATATAAGGTTAGCTGTGAATGTCGATCATGCTACGTTTCAAGAAACGGTATGGATAATTCTTTTATATCTAGGTGCGTTAGACATATTTACATCTGTTGATAATTATATGAAATACTTATATGCATTTTTTAGATAAATCAGTGGTGCCGAGAGGCTGGTGAAGGAGTTACAATTGAGTTTGAGCAAAAGAATCCTAACGTTGAATGTACTAAAGTTGACGGAACAAATCCTTTCTGGATTGCATTTAAATCTGCTGCTGATGATTTGTAAGTACTTACATAGGTACTAAATTTTGACTGTCAATTTGTGATGCCGTAGTTTACAATACATCCCAATAAAGTCATGAATTTATGAGACATATTTTTCAGAAAATTGAAGTTGAGTATCAGAATATTCCCCGGGGGCACTGACAGCAGATATGTTCGACGTGTTGGCATACCGGCAATTGGTTTTTCTCCAATGGACAACACCCCGGTCTTGCTCCATGACCACGATGAGTTCTTGCAAGCAGATGTTTTTCTCAAGGGCATAGATATCTATGTTAAGCTAATCCCCGCTGTAGCTAACGTATAACATCCACAAACTATTAAGCAGTTGTGGTACATGGTTGTGCTTATAAAGCATTTTATTTACTATTAATATTACACTGACAATATAATTATAACATATTATTAACATAATATTATTATAATGCACGTGTTGTATACCTACCTAATGGTTTTGTCGTAGGTACCATAAAATAGAATGGTCACGAAAATATATTTATAAGTAGTTATCTACTTATTTTTACATGCTGAGAATTTGCTCTCATTGTTCAATTCGTAAATGACAAGTTTTGAACACAGTGCGTAATAATTTTGCATTTTACGTAATACGTAGTACTTCCAGTATTTTTCATTAAAACTGATGTGGTTATCTTCATATTAAACAAATAAAGGTACCTACCTTTAATAGTTGCCAATAAGTGCCTTTTTAGTATTAACAGTATAATAAAAGGGATTTTATCTTCTGACTGTACCTAGGTCTACTTAACTTTATTCTCTAGGTAAGCGATACATAATTACATATCATGAGATATTATAATACCTATATTCGCATAAAAATAATCTTCTCATTGTATTGTGGCTGATGCACAAAATAATTTACTTGTATTAATAAACTTATTATAAATATGACCGTATAACAATTTACATTGATCTATATTAATCTTTTATTTAATAATAGTATAAATAAAATAAAATAAACTAAAACTAGCTTAAACTAAACCTTACAAATCTAACAAAAGAGGGTGTCCATGTGGCATGGTACCAAGAACGCTGGCTGCATTACCTCGCTGAATAGCAATGGCTATTCTCTGTGCGAGATAAGAGCCAGCCCTCTTGTCACCAGCGGCGTCGACCAGCCGAGGAAACAGATTGTTGAAAAATTTTTTGGAACTGGGACCCCATGGACCAAAAGTTTCGAAGCCAAGCGGCACAAATATGTAGTCACTTGAAAGTGTCACGTACTATATTATACATATTAAAAAAAAACAATATTTTTATTTCGTTGTTGTACCTATCTAAGTATTAAATACCTATACTCGTATAATAATAAAATTAATGTTAAGATCACATTTTATTAATGCATTTTTAACGTCTTTAAATTTGTTTTTATCCACTTGACCGTCCGGGTTTGACAGCTGTACCCCACTCAAACGTCCGCTCGCGCGATCGGAATTCTGCGGCGCCGAGCAAACTAAAATTAATTAAATTAAAACAAATTAAACCTAAAATTTATATAGTGTAGGTACCCACCTAAGTTATAGATAAACATATAGGTTTTGGACCTACCTACCTACTAAGTTTGTTATTATTTTAAATACTTATTACAATATTATTATTATACATGTGTTTTAAATAAAAATTATTTTGAATATAAAGAAATGGTTAACTGCTTATATAGATATTTATTATTTTCATGTATAGGTAGGTAAGTAGGTAGGTATTACTAAATTTTATAAAACTACATTATTCGTGTTAGACGTATTATTCGTATCAAAAATAATTCGTGATAGGTACCTACCTACTGAATGAATTATGATCTATTCGCAAATATTATGAACTTTTAAATAAATGGACAACTCAACACTAGGTTAAGAAAAAGAGCAACTATAGTAGTGCCTACCTACTTAAATTTAATACCTACAGAATTTAATGGGTAGGTTTATCATATTGTAACTAGGTAGGTACCTACCTACTATAACAGCTGTAGAGGTACCTATGTATGTATGTAGGTATAATAATTATTAATCCTCTACTTTTTCTTTCCTCAGATTAGGTACCACCTTACGAAGATCACTTCTCATCTTCTCTCACTCACCTTTTTACGAAACAGTAAACACGGAATAGGTGTACTTTCTTAGTTTTGGCGGGAATTTATTGGTTTTGTATTTTTTTCTCATACTTGTGTTTCTTCTAGTGTTCATGTGTAATATTGATGGAATATTAGTGATTGAGTCAGCAGTAACGTGCACGAGTGTGGGCAAATGATATAAACCCAAAAAGCGTGTCAATTCGCATTTTTTCCAAAACTCCCAGGAAGTTATAGTAGATAAAGCATTCACCACCCTCCAGTATTAAAAGTTACTCTATGTCCACCACTTTACTGAATCGTGACTTCAACTATGTAAATAATTGACTTGACTGCTTGACCACGAGGATTGCTTTCCTATTGTGAAATTATGGTAGGTAATAGGTACCTGACACTGGCTAAATGCACAAACCGTGCGAAGCCATAACTAAAACAAACCAAAAAAGTTACTCTATGGTCTGGTCGTCACTCGTCCGTCCGTCAATCAGTGCTCCGGACTCGTTTATTTATTTGTATTTTGTTCGTCCGTCCGTGGCGGCCGTTATTCTTAGCAGTCGTGTTCTCTGGTTGATGTGGTTCATTTCATGTTTATTTGTTGTTTGTTCCTTCCTTTTCATTGTTTAGCTCGTTTTGCCAAATAATTAATTAATTTTAACAAAAAAAAAATTTTTAATGTAGGTAGATACTTACTAGAGATTCAGAAGATGACAAGATAAATAAACAAGACCACGCAAACAATTAATAATATCAACATGAATAAGATTTGTCGTATCTGCTTAGAAGAAGGAGTGCTTTCTTCTATTTTCACCAAAAACTTCAATGTCTCCTTGTGTGATATGATTGAATACTGCTGTAACACAAAGGTAAGATGTGTTAGATCTATTTCAGTTTTGATTCATAAATAATTGAAAATCAAACGAACTTACCAAGTGAAGTTCGATGACAATTATGTGAACAGCTTCATTCGATGCGATTTACTAGTTTACATATTGTAGTAGCGCCACCTAGCGTCAGCCCTGCACGGATTTTTAGAGTTCCCATTTTTTTTTTTTTTTTTTTTTTTTGTATTGGCAACTCAGGATACTCAACTGGTATCACTCACAGCTGTCGTCTACCCCCACTCTATTTATTTTCCTAAACGGTCTGTTACGAATATAAATTCATTTTGTTTAGAGCTATGATTTCACATTTTATTTTATAGGGTAGGGTTTATTGTATTTTAGGGAGGGTATGCGTAAATCGCATCGAATGAAGCTGTTCACATAATTGTCATCGAACTTCACTTGGTAAGTTCGTTTGATTTTCAATTATGTTTCACAGCTTCATTCTTAGCGATTTACTAGTTTACATATTGTAGATGTTTAGAGTACATAAAATGTGAAAATGAAATAACATTTGTGGTAAGTACCAATGTTTCTATTTTAATTCTGTAAGGTTAAATAACAATCTTATTATAACATATAATTATATTTTAATGTTTAGCTTATAAATCACTTATTTAATTTATGTTGCAGGTTACAATTTGGAAGATAGTACTGTTGTGGCAAAACAGTTTGGATCTTTTATAACCTGTCTGTCATAAAACTTAGCGAAAACTGAAGAGGAATCAGTCCAGCCTGCAGTTTTTCTGATGAGATCAATATTGACTCCAAGTCTGTTGGCTGTGGACGTGGCTGCATGACGAGTGCTATGGGCACTAAAAATTGAAGTATCAACTCCGCTATTGTGAAGTGTGTCTTTAATCCATTTACTTAGTGTTTGCGAAGATATTTTAGAGTGTGGTTTCTTGTAACTAATAAATAAAGAATCATTAGTGCGCAGTGTTTGTGTTTTATTTATGTAGGTTTCCAAACATCTTGCTGGACATACTTCGGGTCTGTCATCAAAGCGGGGTAATCTCAATACTGGCTGTATAGAATTAGGTCTTGATGTTTTTATTAATTCTGGAATCATAATTACTATGTCTTTGGATGGTTGTATTTTGACGTCTTTTAATTTTATTAATGCCAAAGTTTGAACGCGATGTGCAGTCACTAAAGCCAACAGAGTTGCAATCTTTTTGGAAAGAGTTTCTAAGTTGAGCTCCATGTTTGGCCATTGCTGGGCTAAATAGTCTAAAACAGTACTTGGATCCCAAGTCAAACTGTATTTTGGGTTGGTAGGTCTCAACCTAAAAACTCCTTTCATAAAGCGTTTGACCCTATCGTCATCTAAGTTATTTAGTAACAATGACAATGCAGACTTGTACGAGTTTATGGTACCATATTTAGCACCTTTATTAAAAATTTCAGTAAGGAAATGTAAAACTATTGGAACCGAAGCTGATGTATGGTTATAATTGTGCATATTACAATAATCTAGCCACGCTTTTACACAACCGTTATATTGCTTATATGTTGAATCAGATAATGATGACAGCATGATTTCTACTGTGTTAGGAGATAAGCATTTCTTCAGTAAAGCTTGCCTGAAAGTTTCGCGGCAATTAACTTCAGAGTTCGGTGCAGATTGTGGTTCATCCTGAAAGGAGAAGTCAGCAATTTTTTATCTGGACCAAAATACAAGAGCTTTGAATCTAATAGTTTATAAAATAACGGAAACCAAGGTTGTGACGGCCAATATGGTACCACAACTATGCCGTCTGCTTTCTCTTTGATTATTTTTTGCATAACTTTTGCGATTAAGGAAAAAGGGGGAAATGCGTAAAAGAACTTGTTTTTCCAAGAAATTGTAAATGCATCGACTGCCCAGGCTTCAGGATCATTTTTCCAAGTTACATAAATAGAGCATTTAGCATTGCATCTACTAGCAAAAAGGTCAATTTCAGGTTGTCCAAAATAATATGTAATTTTGTTGTATGCATCATCGTTTAATTGCCATTCGGTGTCTTGAAAACTTTTTCGAGATAATCGATCTGCTTGAAAATTGTCTTTTGTATTTATGTAAGATGCAAATACAGATAATTTACGCATTTCACACCATTGCCAGATTTCTCTCGAAATAATATTTAAGTGTTCATATTGAATGCTGCCCATTCTATTTATACATGAAATGGCAGTTACATTATCGATTCTTAGCAGAATATTAGCATTATACATATCCTTTGCAAGACACTTGAGACCAAGAAAAGCGGCTTTTAATTCTAACTCATTTATATGCAGAGTTTTTTCATATTCCTTCCAATAACCAGAACATTCATCTGTGTTTGAATATGCTCCCCAACCAGTCTTAGAAGCGTCTGAGAATATTTCTAAATTAAATTCATCAAGACCGAGAGGGCTACACCTATAATCAACGTTATTTAACCACCAATTCATGTCAGGTTTTAACCACTCTGGGATTTTTATTGTTTGCTCATAGCTTGGGTTATGAAGTAAGCAAGAGTATTTAAACTGTTCGAAATGTTTGGTATAAAGCCATGAATACTGGATTGCTGGACAAGCAGATACTAGCAACCCGACAAACCGAGCAAAATCTCGAAGCTTACATTTATGTGTCGACAATGCTGTCGAGATTTTTTCTTTAATTTTTGTCTTTTTTGTGTCGGGTAGTTTTAATGACATACTTTTTGAGTCAAAAATAAAACCTAAAAATTTGCATTGAGTTTTAGGTATGAAACTGCTTTTTTCAGTGTTAATCAAGAACCCGAGTTTTACAAACATGGCTACAGTTAGGTTAACGTTGTTTTGGCAATCAAGAAACGATTTTCCAACGCAGAAAATGTCATCGAGATATACCACTGAAATCAAGTGATGTGTTTTCCTTAAGAATTCCATCACAGGTTTTAGTAGTTTTGTAAAAACAAATGGTGCAGTGCATAAACCGAATGGCAAGCAGTTAAACTCGTATAGAACGTTATCATACTCAAAACGCAGGTACTTTCTTTGTGATATATGTACCGGAAGTAAAAAATAAGCATCCTTTAGGTCTATTGATGCCATGTAGCAATTTTCGGTAACGAATTTCGACGCCGTTCTATAATCTTCCATTTTAAAATGATTTGTCTCAACGAACTTGTTTAGACATTTTAAATTCAAGATAAACCTCTTACTGCCGTTCGGTTTTGGCACTAAGAACACAGATGATATGAATTCCCCAGTTTCATGATTACAGTGAGATATCGCGTTGATATCTAATAAGTTATTAATGCAACTTTCAAAGTCTTTTTGCTCTAGAGCAGTTTTAGGATACACAGTAGGTTTATCAGTTCGATATGGAGTAGATTTAAACGGAATAATATATCCATCTATCCATGACAGAATCTTTACATCGTCAGTAATTTCAGCCCACTTATGCGAGAAATATTGGAGTCTGCCAGCATAGCGTACCTGGTGATCAATTATCTCCGGTGTGCTGGCTGCATCCTCGTTGGCAACGACCGGTCGGCGGGCCGTCGCGCACTGCTGCTCTGCTGCTGCTGCTGCCGTTGCGCAGGGTTGGCTTTGCGACCGTCGTTTGTTTTGTTGTCCGTCTTGCGGTGTTGAGGCACGTAGTTTAAACGGGCCTTATTTGCGTTTGTTACAGCCACATTTGGTCGCTGAAATTTGGGCTTTGGGGTGTTCTTTAAAGCATCCCCAGATTGCTGAATAGTTTTTGCAGCTTTTAGTTTGTCTGTAATGTTATCTCCAAATAAGAGCTTGTCTCTTGTTGTTTCAAGGAGAGCTTCCTTTAATTTTGTGTTAATGGAAGATATTACAAAGCCACGTCTAGTTCTTGTCTCAATGTAGTGACTGTCGCAAAGAATTCGGCAGGCATCGCTGAGCGGTTTCAAAATTTTTTGCTTAGATGTCTCATTGGAAATAACCATCTCCATAACAGTTGCCAAGGCAGACAAAGCCGTACCAATCTGTTTTTGTTTGTTTGCCAGCGATGAGTCCCTTTTTACTAATGGCTCAGGTAGGGCGGCCTTGACTTCCGGGTTGAGAGCAGCAGCCAGTAAAAAATCACAATTGCTAGGGACTAAATAGTCTTTACAAAGGTTCTCCTTAACATCTTTTGCTAAGCCCTTAGCAAGGATATCTTGCCACCTGCGAGCAACGTCTTTGTGAATAGACGGGCCCATAGGAGTCTCTACTTTGGGGGCGTCGCCAAGCAATTGAAGAATGTCTTTATCCAAATCCAACTCGTCTGCAGTTTCTGCACACGTTGTCTTGCCATTCGATGTGCCAGGTTGAGATTCCGATGGTGGTGATGTTGTCGTCAGCGGTGCTATTGCAGCGGGCTGCGGTGAAGCACATGGCGAAACGAGTTGCGGCGAAGGTGGGCACGGTGAACCCGGATGTGGCGACACTTCGTACTGGGCAGTCTCCAGTATCGGTGTCTCGCCGTATATAGACTCCTCATAGGAGATGTCAAGCGGCAACTCTGCGTCAAACATAGTTCTTATTAGAACATGTTAAAATATATGTGACAGTATCAGCCCAAGTATAGCAGTACGCATCACTTTATTATTTGTGACAGAGGTAACCCAGGTATGGTATCCTCGCATCACTAGAAGCAATATTGATCGATTTCGGTGACAGTAGGAGCCCAATTTTTAGCAGTACGCATCACTTTCGATCAAATAATGGAAAAACCGATACATTTTTAAAAAAAATTTCAACTTACGGCTAGAATTTTCATCCGATGAAGATTTATTGGTCTTTTTTGCCAGCCGATCTTGAAGTTTTTTAATTTTCCGACGAATTTCGTCTTCATCTTCATATTTCCTTTTCTTTCCCATCTTACTTCTTGATGTGTTCAGGAGACGTGCGAAGGCTTGAGCACGGAAACGCAGAATGAATTTATATTCGTAACAGACCGTTTAGGAAAATAAATAGAGTGGGGGTAGACGACAGCTGTGAGTGATACCAGTTGAGTATCCTGAGTTGCCAATACAAAAAAAAAAAAAAAAAAAAAAAAAAAAATGGGAACTCTAAAAATCCGTGCAGGGCTGACGCTAGGTGGCGCTACTACAATATGTAAACTAGTAAATCGCTAAGAATGAAGCTGTGAGACATAATATTCTATTACTAGCAGACACGGCCACACGTTGCTGTGGCTAAGGTTTTTGTTATTGCGACCATAAATTGAGATGTAAGCAATCCTATCTTTCAACTTAGATCAAACTGTACACTGCGTGCAAATTTGATAAAAATCGGTTAAGATAAATATTGATTGTGAGTTATGGTTATATGCTTGGAATCAACTGTGTACTAGCATAGATCTCAACGTTTGCAGGTGACAAAGGATGATGGGCTGCCAGAGTGGATGTGCAGCAATTGTGTGTACAAGCTGGGCATTGCATTTCATTTCAAACAAACCTGTGAGAGTGCAGACATTAGGCTCCGGCAATACTTGGGCTTAAGAATTTCTAGCAAGTGAGGATTTATTTCTCTATTCATACTGGCCAGGTATCGGCTCTTTTTGCATCCTTAAGTTTTTTGTGTTTTGAACTAAACCTACTTTGGATTGTATGTATATTCCCATGGTGAATTTATATTTAACTAGGTACCTACTTTATTTTAATTTTAGTTTAATTTTTAAGTTCACAGACGAGTGGAATGTGGTAGATTTATCAATATATTTTTTCCTTTTTCAGAGTTAGTGATGCTTCTGTGATGACTGACCCTATTGTAAGTAAGAATAAATAAATAGCACAGAACCTATATTGGTTTTTAATTAAATATTGTTTCCATTAGTATTTCTGCATAGTTATGACAAATCCATCATTTTCAGATTCCAGCTCGCACAACCATTATTAAGAAATGGTAAGTTATCCTGAAGGATATTGTTGGAAAAATAAGAACAATGGCTTCAAACTTTTTAATATTAAAAGGGGACATTCAGTGATGACCCTATTATTAGGCACTTTGAATATTATAGTAAATAAATGAACTGTAACATACTGATACATTTAATCATTTTCTTTATAGTAAATGCAAACTGTCTGAGTCTAAAAGAAGCAGCACAAATTACAAGCGGAAATCGGAGGCAGAAAAGCTGAAGCGAGGCCCCAAACCGAAGCCGAAACAGATCCACTCATGTTTTGAATGTAACAAACAATTCAGATGCCAAGCGCAGTTGGAAATGCATGTGAGGTAGTCTTCGAAGTTTCATGTGGGAATGTAGATTTTTAGACCTAAAACTTCTGCAATCCGTTCAAATTACTTCTGCAGATGTATAAACATAACATTGTAAATTGAGACATGACTGTGCATTTACTTAAACTTGAGCATTGCAAAGAATTGCAAAGGATTTATATCCTTAATACATTTTTACATTTTACCCAATATGATGGGGTATATTAATTTAATTTGTATCTTCCAGAACACACACAGGAGACAAGCCATTTGAATGTGTGTTCTGTCCGCGACGGTTTACACAGAAGCATAACCTCACTATACATGTAAGAGTTCATACAGGAGAGAAACCGTTCCAGTGTGAAGTATGCAGGTAAATACAATAACCAGGGTGTCATTGAAGTCTGTATGACTCTGACCGTCTGTTGACCGGTCTGCACATCTTTTCAGTAGACAGTGTACGAAGGTAAAGTCTGATTTAATTGGTTTATGCCCATAATCCCCACCATTTTCGCAAAACAAAAATGGGTCTGATGACATGTGTAATAATTATGTTACAGCAAAACATTTTCAGCTCAAGGGAACCTGCAAGCGCATATTAAGATTCATACAGGACAAAGGGATCATGTAAGTTTGTTAATTTATTTTCTTTGTGAAATTTCATACTTAAAAATAGGTAAGCAAAGCGTAAAGTTTGGTATGTCATGCCACAGCTGTAAACAGTAGTTTGTGGTAGGCTGATAAATACTTACCTAATTATTGTCTTTACACAGGTGTGCGTGTTGTGCAATAAATCATTCATAACTTCGAGCGAGCTGACGAGACACATGAGCAAGCATAGAGCGTTGAAAAACTTCAAATGTGACATATGTGGGGCTGCATACATACACACTAGGAATCTTGTAAGAACCTCCCACTTACTTAACCTGGCTATGATGATTTTTTATTGAATCAACTATCATCCCATATTCACCTGCTTGTGAACATGAGCCAACCGCACCGTGAGGAGGTTTTGCTCATCTAAGTATAACTGTAGATGCCTTATGCTATAATATTGGGATATATACTTTTGGGGCACCTGTATATCTGAATGTATGCTGTAACAAAAATAATCTTGTTCTAGAAAATACATAAACTGAAGAAGCACTCTATCAACTCCCAACCTCATCAAAACAATGGCAACATAGACATTACTGGAATTGACGTGGGGAAGGAACCTCCGATGCCCATGAAAGATGTGAACCACCTCATACCTCACATAATTGGCGATAAACCGCATCATATACCGGCTATCACTGGAAATGCAATACCATATGAACAGAAACCCAAAACTATGTTTTCGCAGAACCCAATGCTTTTTTGTGAAAGTGTGTACAATAGAAGAGATACACATTAAACTAGAAAAGTAAAATATTATGAAGCCATCATAAATTTATAAACTACAATAAGTATTGCTGTGATGTTAATAGTACATTAAAATTAATTAAATATGTATTTGGTTAATATGTAGTATGTTTGAGATACTCACTATAGTATTTGTTGATAAGACTACCTAATAGCTAATATTCCCTTAGTTGTGGCTAAGAGACCTAAGAGTTACTTTATTACCTTTTAAACACACCCACACTTATCAAATGACATGGTTCTACATGCTCTGTAGAAACGGTAATTGTCATTATAGGTATTGTCCAAAAATATAGTTATTTGTGGATTATATGGCTTGGTGTGGAGGGCTTCCCTTCTTAAAGCTCATCGGTCATAAGATTAAAGATGATCTAAAAGACATCTTAGTAGTTATCTTTGTAGCTCTTCTACAATTTTGTATGACTATGTGAACTTGTGTATGTGAATGTTGTAATGTTCAGTATAAATGTAAATAAATAGTAAGGAACATAAATGTATAATAATTTATTTGTTAACAATATCATCTAATTAAATTATCAGCATACACCTAACGGATAGGGATCCATGGCTCCAGGATGTCTCCAATTTTCTTTTTCTCTGAAATGAGAAAACAGTAGTTTTTATTTTTTATTAATTAAATTTGTTAGTATTGTTGGTGTGCAAACCAAAACTTCAAAGTCAAAGAATTTATTGTAAATAAGCAATAAAATCGCAGTTACAAATCGAACAGCCATTCTCATTAACAAGGAATAACAAAGAATGATAAATTAAATTAAACAGTAATTGATTACGGCTTGAGTTTGAAAAAGGATGTTTCCCTTTCAAGCACTTTACCAAGATTCTGGACAGGAAATGGAATCTGTTGACTCTACCAGTGCTTAGGAATATGCCTGTTAGTGAAGACTGCACCAAGAAACTGCTAAAAACCTGCTTGTGTTCCAAATGGAGAGTCAAAAATACTCCATCAATAAAGGTTGTGATAATACCTCACTAAATGCCTATTATTTAATTTCGAAATGTGAATTTACCTGGTACGGGGAAGTCTTCAGGGTGCAGTTCAATATAATGTCTGTAAACAGCATCCTTTTCAGCGAAATAGTCATCTCGTTTTTTCTGGACATAGGTAAACAGAGCACCCAAACCGACGATGCCTAAAGCATGTTTTTGAATACCTGTAATCATAGAATTTTAAAACAAAGTAAGTATATAGAATAGACATCTTAGGGATTTATTTCAATAAAACTTACCAGCAAACATTACTTCTGTACGAGGTACAAAGCTTAATGAACGAGTTGACGTACAATTGTATTTAAAACGCTATAATTATGTAATACGCACCGCTGAAAGGAGGACGTCTAGTTTGGTAGTTTACAAAACAGGCTGCTGCAGTCCCAAAAGCGACGCCCAAGATTTGCGGCCAGTAGTAGTTCATCCATGGCTTCGTTCTTCCAGCATCACCTAATTGTAGGAGTTCAATTGCGGACATTTGTGAAGACATTTTAGTGTTTTTACTAATCGATACCCGATGGTAGAGAAATTGAATCAAACAATTTGAAAATGTTGACAAGTTGAGTTGACAACTTTGATAATTCGTTCACCAACCTGACAGCTGCAAACTGACAGTAGTGACGGTCTGGCTGGACATGGAAACAGACAAAATATTTTTTTTTGTTTTAGTAATGGCTTCGCACGGTTTGTGCATATAGCCAGTGTCAAGTTTTTATTATATAAGTATTTCTTAATTTCACATTAAGAAAGTCACAGCAATATAGCAATCGTGGTCAAGTAGTTAAGTCAATTATTTACATTTCGTCAAAGTCACGATTCAGTGGATGCTTTACTGAAACTTCCTGGGAGTTTTGGAAAAAATGTTAAATGACACGTTTTTTGAGTTTATATCATTCGCTCACACTCGTGCACGTTAACGAGCACTTAATGATTAATATTCCCCCAATATTACACATTAACACTCGAAGAAACACAAGTTTGAGAAAATAATACAAAACCAACAACGTCTCACTATCGGATTCCCGCCAAAACTCCAACAAAATAAATATGAACTTGATAGATGTTGCTCGGGGTATATCGGTGGCTGAGAACACAGATGAACCGATAGTAGCATAGCGAGACCACCAGCATCACAAATTTCTCATCAAATAGATTTGACTCTAACTCAAGATCCGGGGAAGTAAAGAGACAACTATATACAAATAGACGAAGGAGTAAGTAGGATAGTACGATGATGTTTTGTCTTTGTCGGCGTATGCACTAATTTATTAGTCATAGACGAAATATAATAATAATAAATGGAGTTTGCAATGGCGTATACCCGTAAGGGACAAAACTTAACTGCTGCAATGTATAAATCGGATAAATTTAATACGCGTTATTTAGGTGTAGCTCCAATCATTCGTGCGACATTCTAAAATGTCGAGATCGCTGGTTACCCCCTCGTTACCATGATCTCTGGTTACCTCCTGTATGACGGCTAAATTTAATATTGTACCCGTTATTTCGGTGGTGCATCAATCATTCGTGAGCCATTTACAAGAGGATTTTATATTACATAGGTACTACAGTGAACGCGTATTGAAAATATTTTTTATCAAAAATTAAATATGAATTTTGAAGGCCGGTAAGATGAATGACCAGGACAACCCACTCTGTTGTTACTATCCTTCTCGGCACGGATTAGCCTCTGTGAGAAGCGCAACGGAAAATAGACTTAAACGCTATAAAAATAAAGTTACTTTCCATAAGTTTACTTCACTATAATTATTCACTCAATCCATTTGGGTAGTAAATCCACGATTCCGTCCGTCGGTCTGTCGCTGACGTGTAATATTACCTATATGAAATACGACATTATTTTGCTGGAAAACAGTCAAGTTACCCGGGGGTCGTACGTAGCCTCTGCGCGCTTCAGCCAGGGTAAAGAGCTTGAGTTAGCTCGAGGCCCTCCTTACCGCTTACCCTAAAATAAGGAACAGCGGAAGAAAAAAAAACTTTTACTGTCATCGTCGAAAAAGTTACGATAATATGTACTCTATTCTACTCTGTATTCTCTAATATTGTCTATGGTCGGCACTCGGTGAAGTCAGTGTCTCCAGATTGGGGGTTTTTTCCCCATGTTGGGGGAAAATAAAATTTTTGCGAAATTTTTGGGGAAACGAAAACTGTGGGGAAAATTTTGGGGAACTCATTTTATTTTGGCGAAAGTTTGGGGAGAAATGTGAACACATTTTTAATTCAGCTATGTACCTAATAAATACATATTTTAGCTAATATTAATATTTGTTCTGTGTCGTAATTGAAATTGCACGCGTAAAACAATACAATGCTGCCAACATTATTCTTTTAATAACATGCCGTTTTATTGATTATGATTGTAATGGGCATTAAATTTTTTTTTTAAGTTAGTGATTAAAAATCTGTGTCCATTGTCCAGGAATAGACCTTACTCATCCAAAATAAGTTAAATCTGTGTCTGTGCCTATAGATTAACCAATTATCAAAAAGATAAACAAACAACACAAAGTAAAAATCTCACTGATTAAAAATATTTAGGTTTTTAATCTCACGCAGTAGCAACGGTGCTGTATGGTTTTTTTTTAATTTAAAATAATTATTATGTTTAATAAAATAACTATTCCATGGAAAACTAAAATATTCAAGTTATTTTCTTAAAAGTGTTCTATTCTATATTTTAAGAAAATTATGTAAAATAATTATAGGTCAGAAATATTTTAACACTGCCCATTGTATGTTCAAGGAGCGAAGTTGAAAAACATACATTTAAATTGTATACTTTTTGTTGAAACATGTCTAGAAATGTCTGACATTATTAACCTGCAAGAAATTTATGAGAGTATTATTATCTGATAGGTACCTAAAGTACAACATTTTTTTAAAATTTTTCTTTATCTGTCTTTTAGTTCTATCTAGGTAATCTGCGAAACGGCTGGACCTATTTTTACCGGACTTTAATCAATAGATAGCTGAGACCACTGGACGTATAATAATATGATACTTTTAATCCGATAATCCCACGGAAACATTGGGATAAAACGGAAAAACTAATTTACGCGGCCGAAACCGCAGGACGCAGCTTACTACGATAATAAAATACAAGGACAAATTATTTTGGGGAAAACTTTAGAAAAAGGTATCATTTTGGGGAAAATTTATACCTGATCTGGGGAAATTTCACATACTCAATCTGGAGACACTGGGTGAAGTTGGCGACATGCGCGTGTGATTTCAATATTTTCAATTTTATTGTCAATATTATTTCTGATAAATTGTTCAATGAAATTGTCAAATTCATTGTTATTTTCTTTCTAGTAAAGTTTACCATTTGTGTTTTGAGATCTGTTTATAGTTTATATCTAACACTATAAAAATTACTGTTCCCACAGTCCTGTAAACATGGTAAGTTTTATCGAACTATAACCAAACTATGGAACTAAGATAAGTAGGTAGAGGTAGGTAGGTACAAAAATTGTACATACTACATACATCTAATCCCAAATGCAGTGCTAACGAGTGAAACAGGTAGGTAAAAACATCTTAAGCGCTAACTCATTGTTTATTTTCAGGGAAAACAACGTAAAACTAGAAAGATAGTGGAAAAGAGGTTCGCAAAGATGAAGAAAATGATTAGTCCCAGCGATAACAGAATAAAACAGAGCGATAGAGCCGAGCCAACTAAGAAAAAGAAACAGGATCCTCATGAATTGAAAATACGCGAAGCGCCGCAAGCTAGTTCCGCATTGTTTTTCCAGTACAACACTCAGCTTGGGCCACCCTACCACATTCTAATCGATACCAATTTCATCAACTTCTCGATAAAGAATAAACTGGACATCATTCAGAACATGATGGACTGCCTGTATGCCAAATGTATACCATATATCACAGACTGCGTATTAGGCGAGTTGGAAAAGCTTGGAAGGAAGTATCGAGTTGCTTTGAGAATCATTAAAGACCCCCGTTTTGAAAGAATTGCTTGTATGCACAAAGGCACATATGCTGATGACTGTATTGTGCAAAGAGTTACACAACACAAATGTTATATTGTAGCGACGAATGATAAAGACTTGAAGAGGAGGATAAGAAAGATACCAGGTGTTCCCATATTGTATGTTGCTGAACATAAATACACTATCGAGAGAATGCCCGATGCATATGGTGCACCCAAAGGAGCTATTTAGTAGTTTTTCAAGTGTTGTTTTCTAAATATAAGCATATTTTATTATGTATTTATAATGTAATTGTTTTATTACACTTGCCCATGCTTCTAAAACTTCGGTAGTTGGGTGTAAATAACTTTCAGTAATATTTAAACATTTTATTTACAATCATTGATATTGATCCGTGTTCATAGTGAGTGCATCACACTAAATTAAAATTAAATTTAACAAAATAAAGTTTAATTTTTTTAATGTAGTGGTGCATCTAAGCTGTACACCACAAAATACTATTTTATTACATAATTTCATCAACTACATTTGGCATATTGTGAGCTATATTATATGGTGGAGTTATGAGCACTTGGTGAGCCGACAACATCAATTATCTCACCCACAGGCTTGGTTTCACTATCGGTAGATGTGTTGCATATCGAAGAAGGAATAGTCAGAGTCTGAAAACAAAATAGACATTAGTTCTTCAAATTTAAATTTAAATTTTCACTATTTTTTTGTCAGTAAGTATACTGTTGCAGCATTTTGTTGGGCCTTGTTTTTTTTTGTTTGATGTGCATAACACTAATTCCCAGGTATTTAAAGCTAAAATATTTATCATCTTATAGAAATACACTGACAAATTCTACCAACCTTGCCAGGGTTTACGGCCTCATACTGATGCCTTAGGGCTTGCAACTCAAACTCGCACGAAGCCAGTGCATTCTTCAAGTCCAACACCAGTGCCAGGTCTGAACGCAGCTCATTGAAATGCTTACAGACAGCTTCTGTCGGCGTGGGTGCTACATCTGTAATAGAAATAATAGAATGGTATGAGTTTCAGTGTTTTTGAAAATTATACTTTTCTAGGGATCTAGTATAAGTTACCAAGAAATATTGCTACTAGAACACCACGAAAATGGTTTAGAATAAAGATATCCTTCATTAACTGAAGCAAAGTGATTTTTCTTCCTCAATGTTACCAGCACTAACCACCACATTTGTTAAGTCCTAATAATTCGTGACCATCCAAAGGTACCCTGGTAGAAAATGCTAATAGCAATAAGACCACCTATTGTACAACATTTTTGCAAACTTTCCTGATACTGTTGTCTCTTTATGTTATGGGAGTATTGTATAGTTCTACCTATATTCATAATGCGGAGCTCCTGCTCAATAGCCTTAGTCTTCCGCTGCCCAACTCCTGGTGGCAGCTTCATGCGTTGCGAACGAAGCCAGACGCCCGTCGATCGAGCCTCCGGAAACTTTATGCCTGACCATTCCACTGTCTAAGAAAAAAAAATGGTTAATAAATCAAATACAACAGGGTAAAACCATTTCAGTGTACTGTGGTGCCTAGTGCGAGTTTTGACAATTTATTTACGCGCTCGGTCCGTTTGGCATAAACTTGAAATTGTATACAATAATAGCAGCGCCATCTAGTGACTGATTCACTGACGCTAGTTGGCGCTGCTCTTATTCCATACAATTTCAAGTTTACGCCAAACGGACCGAGCGCGTAAATAAATTGACAAAACTCGCACTAGGCACACAGGACTAGGAAGACAAAAGAAGTCTCATTACACCTCATAGTTACACAGTTATGCATTTTTTATGACACAGAAAAGTTTCATTAATTATAACCTTAGAGCACAAGATGCTTTTAGCAACTTAAATAAAATCACTTACCACAGTCTCCGAAGCGCGTAAAGGCTTCTGCTGTGTTGCAACTTTCTTCTTATGCAGTTTCTTGTCATGCCTCCGAGCTAAGTTAGCTGCCGAACTGGACGTGACGTTCCCTCCATCGGTGTTATTGTTCACATGGTGAGCAGGGGGAATGTTGGTGCTCTCGGCTCGTGATATCAGCTTCTGGAGGTCTTGGGTCTTCCTTTCCCTCTCCCGTTTCCGTGCTTCTATCTTCTTTAGTTCGGCTAGTAGCATCTGTTCTTCTTCAATCTGCCACCATACACAATGAGTCATTTATAATGTGGAAAAAATATTTTATTACAATACTAGCTGTGCCCGCGACTTCGTCCGCGTGGAATAGTGATAAAATTCACCTTTTAAACCTTCCCTGGACTTCCACAAATCATTCAAGACCAAAATCAGCCAGATCGGTCCAGCCGTTCTCGAGTTTTAGCGAGACACACGAACAGCATTTGATTTTTATATATAATAGACTAGCTGCGCCCCGCGGTTTCACCCGCGTTTCACATTATAAAACCTATAGAGCAGTGGCTGTTAGATACGACTTGTAACATTGTGTCAGAGAAAATACAGAGGTTAGGTAGTTTTTCACAGTTATTATCGCACTGATGGACAAATAAACAGTGATGATGATGGTGATGATGATGATTTGTAGCCTATATTGTGTCTCTAAACTATCTACATAATACATTTTATGCAAATTAAGGTACTATTTCACAGTTTTTAAGCCACTGTGTATGTGTAAGTTGGGGTATAAGGTAATATAATTATTATTATAAGCTATAAAAATACCAAATTTCATGCCAATGGGGTAGTTTGTCACAGTTTTTATTGCACTGATGCAAAACGGTGGTGATGATGATGATGAATTAAAGCCTAAGCCGTAAGTTGCGGGATAACCTATCTACGTACGAAATTTTACGCACATTGGGTAGTTTTTCACAGTTTTTATCGCATTGATAGAAAACGGCGATGATTATGATGACTTAATAATATGTTCGTAGCCTATGTCCTAAGTTAGAAGATAACCTATCTGCGAACCAAATTCTCTCTCCCCCCCACTCTCCCCTCTTCCCCTCTACTCAATTTCCCCCCACTCTCCGCATTCCCCCACTCCCCTTTTACCCCCCACTCCCCCCTCCTTCTACCCCCACTCTCCACTCTTTCTCCACACACACTACCCTCTTTCTCCCCCTACTCTCCCCTCTTTCTCCCCACTCTACCCTCTTTATCACCACACTCTCACCTCATTCTCACCCCACTGTCCCCTCTGTCTCCCCTCTTTTTCTCCCCACTCTCCCCTCTTTCTCCCCGCTCTCCCCTCTCTTTCTCCCCACTCTCCCCTCTTTCTCCCCGCTCTCCCCTCTTTTTCTCCCCACTCTCCCCTCTTTCCCCCCCCCCCACTCTCCCCTCTCATACGCCCACTCTAACCTCTTTCTCATCCCATTCTCCCCTGTTCCTCCCCCCACTCTACCCTTTTTCTACCCCCACTCTCCTTTGTTTCTCCCTCTACTCTACCCTCTTGTCCCCCACTCTCCCCTCTTTCTCCCCACTCTCCCCTCTCTTTCTCCCCACTCCCCCCTTTATTCCCCACTCTCCCCTCTTTCTCAACCCACTCTCCCCTCTTTCTCCCTTCACCTCCCCTCTTTGCCCCCCACTCTCCCCTCTTTCTCCCCACTATCTCCTCTCTCCCCACTCTACCCTCTTTCTCCCCCCCACTTTCCCCTCTCTTTCGCCCACTTTACCCTCTTTCTCAACCCATTCTCCCATGTTTCTCCCCCACTCTACCCTTTTTCTCCCACACTCTCCTTTATTTCTCCCTCCACTCTACCCTCTTTTCCCCCACTCTCCCCTCTTTCTCCCCGCTCTCCCCTCTCTTTCTCCCCACTCCCCCTTTTTCTCCCCCCACTCCCCCCTCTTTGTCCCCCACTCTCCCCTATTTCTCCCCCCACTCTCTCCTCTTTCTCACCCCACTCTCCTCTCTTTCTCCTCCCACTCTCCCCTCTTTATCCCCCACTTTCCCCTCTTTCTTCCCGCTCTCTCCATCTTTCTCCCCACTCTACCCTCTTCTCCCCCCACTCTACATATACTCCCCCTTCCCCCCTTTCCCCCCTCTCCTTCTTTCTCCTTCTCCCCTCCCCACACTCTCCCCCCTTTCCTCCCATCGCACTCTCGCTCTTTAAATAACGATCCGTTCAGCCGTTTATTGTGGTCCGATGGGGGTGCATCTAAAGAATACCTAATAATTTCAACCCCCTTGCTTTTCCCCCTTTAGGGTGATTTTGCAAAAAAGCTGAAACCCGTATTTAATTTATTACCAAAAGCCTAAATAAGAATTTTCAGATCCCTAACTTGAAGAATAATGGATTCCCCATACAAACTTTCAACCCCTATTTCATCCCCTTCGAGATTATTTTTTGAGACAAAAGATAGCCTATGTCCGTCTCATAGGTCCAATCTACCCCTATAACAAATTTCATCGAAATCGGTCCAGCCGTTTGAGCGTGAAGAGGTAACAAACATACACACATACACACACACTCACAAACTTTCGGCTTTATAATATTAGTAAGATTAGTGGGATATAACCGTGTCTACCTGTTCTTGTGTCCTATCAAACAGTCTGCGCAATTGTTCCTTCCTCTTCCTCTCATGTTCAGCATCGTAATGATAAATCCTTTTCTCACCATTCACCATCGTCACTGTGTTGGACCAAGGGTTTGTCTTCACCTGAAATATAAAATGAGCTTAACTGACCTGACAGATGTTGTTCTGTTGATTAAATCTAATGAACAAAATCTATTCTTTGCCTAAGAATTCTATGATTAGAAAAGTGACCTCATACAAAAATCCCATCGAATAAAAGGTACATTCAGTTATACTTGAATTTGATAATTTTCCAGGCAACTTTTCCAAAGATAAAATACGAGGGTGAATCAAAAAGTTCTTAGAAGTGCATATATATGAAACCTTTTTGGATCAAGTTCGATATTCAAATTAAAGAGTGTCTATCACACTATATTTATGCAGACTGTCACTTGTTTTTGTCAGTTCGTTCGCATGTAATAAATTTTTTTGTGCAACGAGTTGCTAAAAAGTCAAAATTATGGATAAAAGTGAGTTACGTGCGGTGATAAAATATCTCAGTTTGAAAAAAATGTCTACGAAGGAAATTTTTTTGGACATTCAGCAGACATTAGGGGGTGATGCTGTACCCTATTCTACGGTTGCGTACTGGGTGGCTGAATTTAAAAGAGGTAGATCAAGCTGTAAAGATGACCCGCGTTCTGGGCGGCCTTCAACCTCCGTTACAGAAGAAAATGTCAAAAAGGTTGAGAATCTGGTTTTGGAAGACAGAAGAATGACTATAAAACATATAGCTGAGATCCTAAAGATATCTTTTGGTAGCGTTCAATCCATTTTAATTGATTCACTGGGGTTCAAAAAAGTGTCTGCAAGATGGGTGCCACGAATGTTAACCGACGAAAACAAAAAGCGACGTTTGGAAATTTCCAAGCGTAATCTCGAAATGTTCCAGCGTGATTCGGATAATTTTTGCCGTCGTCTTGTCACCATGGATGAAACGTGGGTCCACCATTTTGATCCTGAAACTAAAAGACAAAGCATGTCTTGGAAACGACCATCCTCTCCATCCATTAAGAAATTTCGAGTTGCTCCTACCGCTGGCAAAGTTATGGCCTCTGTGTTCTGGGATAGTGAAGGAATCCTTTTTATTGATTACATGCCAAAAGGCCAGACGATTACTGGACCCTATTATGCAAATTTAATCCCGAAAGTGCGTGAAGCGATTAAAGAAAAACGTCGTGGAAAACTGTCGTTGGGCGTGTTGTTCCTTCAAGATAACGCTCCTGCTCATCGATCGGAAGTTGCGCTCAACGCAATCCGCTGTGCTGGCTACAATCTCCTTGACCACCCACCATATTCTCCGGACTTAGCCCCAAGTGATTTTCACTTATTTCCAAAATTAAAAGAGGAAATTCGTGGAACAAAATTTCACGATAATGACGCGGTTATAGCTGCCGTAGAGGACTTTTTCGAGAGTCAAGAAAATAATTTTTTTTCACAAGGAATAAGGAAGTTAGAAACGCGTTATTCTAAATGCATTGCATTGGAGGGAGATTATGTAGAAAAATAAAATATTATTATTTAAATCTTTGCATTTTTTAATATTGATTCCAAGAATTTTTTGATTCACCCTCGTAATACTATGAAAACCTAATTTAATTAAACAAACATTTCAAAATCCAGGTATTCTCAAATCATACACTGGCCAACAAATAACAGTAAACACAAGAAGAAAATACTAGGATTACCTTACTCAATGTAGAGCAGATGCCATAATACCGTTCCTTCAAATCCTCTATGCTCCTGTCTCTAAAAGCAGCTCGATCCCACCGATCGTGTATCACAATGAACCTGAGGTCGAACCTTTGGCACAAGTCGATGAGGTGGTCTGTCTCCCCTTGACTCCAGTCTTCTGATTTCAGGTATTGGTTGTATTCCGACTCGGAGTATGACGGTATTGATACTTGCTGTGAAAGGTGATAATAAACAATTGAATAACACATCACAATTTCATTTATAGATCTCATCTGACCCCCCGTCCCTGCTGTGGACAGGTCTGTACGGACCATCTATCAATTAAACATCTATTT
This sequence comes from Hylaea fasciaria, assembly GCA_905147375.1. Taxonomy (NCBI): domain Eukaryota; kingdom Metazoa; phylum Arthropoda; class Insecta; order Lepidoptera; family Geometridae; genus Hylaea; species Hylaea fasciaria. The sequence goes on from LR990201.1 coordinate 10,062,523, forward strand.
TAGTTATCCGGTAATTTAGCAAGGCGCAGCTGGAAAGTGAATAAACCGAATCACAGGCCGCATCTTAGATGTCTTGATTTAGGTAATACATTTCTGTATTTGATTCAGCGCACCTTGTTGAATTGTGCGAAAGGGTATTCCTTAGCTTCATCTGCAGCACGCTTCCAGTGGTGGAACACTGCATTGTCTTTACGAGCGGGATTTGTGAACGGTGCCCATGCCCATTTTCTCACTTTCCGCATACCAAGCTTCGCTTTCTTTTGTTTGTATTCCTTTCCTGAAACGTAGATAAAAATCTTGACAACACTTGAAAAATTATACATGAAACAAGTAATGACCATCAACAAACACATACAAATAGTGTTAAAATTTAAATTGGTGCATGCCTCTTCTGAACACATTAGAGAATCAAGTAAAAAGGAGTATTGTAGGAAAACATTATATACAATGTATGTAGAGAATGATCATTATCTAGTCTTCAGTAGAAAGCAGCCTAAGATGGGTGGAATGTAACCAGTAACAGTTACGCGAGTGACCCTAAATGAACAGAAGACGCATGCAGACGTACCTGTGTCAGTAGGCAGCATTGGAGGCAGATCCTTGTTATCATTGTAGAGGAGGGCGAAGACCTCACGGTGCATGCCCTCCGGTCGCTTCAGGGCTTTGGCCGTCACGTACTTCTTCTTGTTCTTGTCGCCATGGATGATGCTGTCGCGGCTGATCTCGGTCGTGGGGACTTCGATGTCCAAGATATCAAGGATATCAGCCATTTCTGGTTTCTTCTCGGCTTGCTCTTATCAATTTCTGCCGCTGCGATGGGTAGATCTTAGAAGTTTGAAGCAGTGATTAGAACAAGCTATTTACACATTTATGAAAGTGCCATTGAGAATGCCGTAATGAGATGTAGAGACGTAGAGAATGTAATTTACGTACCACACAATTATAAATCTAGCAAGTGGCTACCTATAAAAGATTGAAATATTTTCTTGAGATTGAAAAACACAAACAAAACGATTCATAGAAAATTCAAAACAGAATTTATGAAAAAGAATACATAGGTACGGTAGGTACATGAACAGACAGAACGAACGAACATCAACTCAGAATGACAGACTTCAGACACAGATATGACAGCAGGTAGGCATTTTTTTTTGTTTCATTTATGGCTTCGTATGGTTTGTGCACTTGGCCAGTGTCAAGGCCCTATTATTTAAATTCCTGGGATATTTGGAAAAAATGAGACGTTTTTTGAGTTTATATCATTTGTCATACATAATAATATAGGGTTCTCTCATTTAGCACCAGTTGTAATGGATAAGAATTTTCGCATTTGTCGCTAGTAAGCCGTTTTCTCACCAGTGGCAACGGATGGGAAATTACAGCGCTCTGGAATTTTGTGCTACAGTGTCTAGGTAATTGACCACTTTTTTCACTTCATTTTGCTGAAAAGAGTAGGTAAGTTACTAGTATCGGAAAGAAAAGGCGTGTTTATTTTATCATTTATTTTGATATAATTTCTCAGTTTTGGGTTACCCTCTGCATAACACGTCTCATTGCTGCGGGACTGTCGAGTGGCGCCTGTAATTAATAGTAAGTACCTAAATAAAACAATAAATATTGGTATACTATAGGGCGCTACTCACACACCTGCCGCAGGGGCAATCTAGGATGTAGGAGTGGGGATGACCCTTAATTGCATCCTTAATTGTGATGTGTGTAGGCATGCAGGGGCAATTTGGAGGATTGGCCCTGCGGCAGGGCGGCAGGGGCGCGAGACCATCCTTGATCCCTAAGTCGTCCCTGCCGTCGCTGCGTGTGTAGCGCGATTGGGGCAATTTCTCAGTCAGTTTGTCAGTATCTGTCACACGGAGTGCACGTATACATAGCGCTTACGGCATTCCGCATCAATGTATTTTTTTTTTCTATAAATGGTGCCACCATTGCAAGAAGCTCTTCAAAAGAGTCAAAATCCATCCGTAAAAAGTTATTGAAGTCATCTACTTCCAGTTCTTTTATAATATTCATGTGGCATAACTCACTTCTTTTCAGTAGCCATTTCTTCACCCAGTATCTCCTTTTCCTTTTTTTTTGAGGTAGCACCACAGAAAGCGCCAAGGCTACTCCAATCTTTTGATTGGTCGATAATACGGGTGCCATTCTCAATACGTGTGCTCAGCTCAGTTTACTCGGAAACACTGCACGGCAGGCAAGTGTGTAGAGATACTCCCGATATAGCCACAACCGCCATGCACCCTAGATTGCCCCTGCGGCAGGTGTGTGAGTAGCGCCCTTATACCTACATGTCATTCCTATCTACTCGTATACCTACCTAAAAGTCAACGCCCAAAGTTATTATTATTATTACTTTTTTTAAACGTAGCCTTACACTAGGAGTGCTCCTGTATCGGGGTACTGGGTACCGCTTAGAGTCGTATAATTTCACAAACAAGAAGCAATCATTTGTGGATCGCACAAATATTTGTTCCGGGCGGAAATCGAACCCGCGACATCAAGGGCAGCAGTCCAATTGCTCAGCCACTACGCCAAACATGCCGTCACAGTAAGTCTTATTAGGTAAGCACTTGGAGAATGATCTCTATCTATATGTAGGTATTTGAATATTATGTTGGTACAACCTACCTATCCATGTAAGTGTAGGTTTTGGTGACTGGGAGTAAAAGCTCAAATCAAACGGATTTCTAAAGTGAATAAACTTGGAATAAACGAATATAAACGTTACCTAATATTCAACCGTGTCATCGCTTTCCATTCCATTAGGAAAATTAATAATTATTATCAAAGCTATTCTAAAACATTTCCAAAGTAAAATATACCTACTATAGCTATTGCTTTGAGTTAAAAACCTTCTATTATACACTATTTTCATGAAAATTATACTGACCACTTTCCAGATCTACCCTTTCAAATAAACAAAAGCAAAAAATAAACCATCATACAAAATCGGTTCACAAATCCCGGCGATGAGCGATCATATAAAAAAATCAACTGAGTAAAGAACCTCTCCATTTCTAAGTAGAGTCAGTAAAACACTTTTGGATGTTATAAAATATATAGGTACCCATTGTCCAGCAGCGTTTATCCAGTAGAACTGCAGTCTGCTCGTCTCTCGGAAGTAACCCTCGACGAGTCTGTTCACCACGAAGGTCTCTCGCGGACGGTTGAGGAACTCTACCTGGCCATCCCACTGTAGCGTATCAACCCAATCCAGCTGACCTGGGAAAAATTACCTTATTTTACTCAGGTAAGTACCTACCTACTTTCCGAACTTTTACTTAAACTCGCAGATTCAGGTTAGGAGATGTTGTGAAGTTATATAGGAACTTTAGTGGGTAGGAAGGTAAATAGTACCTTTATATGCAAGAGGGGGTTTTTATAAAAGACTTCACCTCTATAAATAAAGCTATACGTATAGCTGTAGGTACGCAGAAGAGAAGGAAAAAGTACTAACCTAGCGTGTTAGATACTGCATCCAAATTGCCGTTGTAGATGGTCACACTAAGATTAGTGCTTTGCAGAATGTACTCCACTGAAAATAATTAAATAGATAGGTAAGTTTGTGCACCAGATCCTAGGAAAATTTACGGTATAAAGGTATGCCGGCTTCTATGGCGCAAGTTAATGATGAGCCGAGACTAGGAAGTATGATGTTACGATTCTAATATATCCCATCAAAAACATTACATGTACAAAAATGCACAAGTCTCGCAACGCAGTTTATCTGCCGAAAAAAGTTGTGAGATCGAATGTAAACCAAGTCGGTTAATTTCAATACCTACCTATACCTATCTATGTGAGCAGTTATATCTTTATTTCTTTAGTAAATAGAGTGACTTGGCAATTGCACACGGCAACATAAATCTATGTTAAGCGCTTTGTGCTTGTATTTGTTTGAAAGTACACCTATACGAAAGACTATAAATTTAGATTGCCTAGTAGATTATGCTGCCGTGTACAATCGCCAAGACACTCTATTTATTAAAGAAATAAAGATATAACTGCTCACATAGATAGGTATAGGTAGGTATTGAAATTAACCGACTTGGTTTACATTCGATCTCACAACTTTTTACGGCAGATAAACTGCGTTGCGAGACTTGTGCATTTTTGTACATGTAATGTTTTTGATGGGATCTCATTTCTTTTGGTAGGTTTTCTTTCTTTATTTCGTTTTTTATCAAAACACGCATCAACGCGCGCCCCGCGCCTGTGCAGCCGGGGCCCCTTGCGACATAGGTCATGCTCATAGATTATTATGAACGAGTGTCTTTGCGTCTCCACAGATGCGTATTAGGTATAAGGTACCTAGGTACCTATTTTAATGTACCTAGGTAACGAATTTGTTCGACCTATAAAAGTGTAGGTAGACGTACTTATAGTATAGGGATTTGTATCTCTCTATCTGCGGTAGGTGTACCTATCGTGGAAGTATTTAAAAAGCGCTCAACTGTCGAATTTCTCGAAGCCATTTCTCATTTTAACCCCTGTTACCCATTTCATTCAATTTCAAGGAAGTCTAATTATGAACTGTAAAAGTAACTTTGTAATCACATACAATTTAATGGGATTTATATGGGAATACAAAGTTATTTATGCAGATTATATATCTAGAAAACGGGATGAAAATTATGGAATGTCAGAATTTTTCCATGGTTTATAGGCTAAACAATAGCTAGATTCAAAATTTGAAATTTGTGGGACGGCTAGAAGTACCTTAGAATTTTGATGATCGGTGAGTCAGTCAGTGGGCAGCAAAATTAAGGAACTTTGACTTGCAATAATTCTTAAACTACTAGTTCAAATTTGATGTAATTTGGATTATTATCTGTAGACGTGATGCCCTCTTGGTCACTAAAATTTAGACTTCTAGTTTTATCCATAACGAAGTTACAGGGGGTCGAAAATGGCCCGAATCGCTTCGAGAAAAGGATAGTACGGCCGTGCCTTTTGTTTTGCTCGACTTGGCGGGGGCACTGCCGTGCCCCCAGATAACCATTACATGTATCAATTAAGTACCGGTTTTTCTCATCAAGTTGTTTGTGGGAATGACAACAGTCCTCGTAGTTCCTGATTTCCTGTAAATATGGAAGAGTGAGTCCAGGCAGGCTCCATGTTATGTGATCTTATCGTGTTATATTTGCAAGTTCTTGTTGATAATGTTCAAAAAAGTCTTTACCCTTATCAACGGCTGGAATGATGAAGGTATCTCTGACTGCTCGCACAGCCCCCTCCCTGCCGCTGTCGTATGCGGTATCGTAGCTGATGCCCAACGCAGGTGCGACCGTGTCATCCATAAACGAGTACAGGTCCTGAGAGAATAGACTCCGGAGGTACTTCCTCTGGCCGAAGTAGTCTGGAACTGTCGGAAGAAATCGTTAAAGACCGGTAGAAGGAGGTTATCATTAGGTTTAGTTTAGACATTTGACAATGCAGCTAGCGAACGGCCTTGGTAGACTTAATTGGTCTCAAATTGTATTTAAGTATGTCTCTACCAGAACGATCGCATCCTATATAGTGCTAGGTACATAATTATACCATTTCGTACACTGCCCGAAAGTGCAATCGAGAAACAAAAACCAAGTAATAGTGAAAAAGAACCTTTTATCATTGGTAATCCAAGGATGGTCAATATTTGCTGGCCATTCCACGTAGCTCAAAAGTCCTACCTTCAAATGATTGCGCAGATGGTGTCCTAGTCAACTTTTCCACAATATGCCCCAAGTTCACAGCGACCGTTTCACCAGAGTCATTCACGTGATCACCCAAAGACAGGAACTGATCAAAGGCTTCTCCGTACCTCTCCCCGTCCAACAAAGAACTCATTTCAGTGGAATAGTTTTCGATGGCAGTTCGGCCAACATGATCGATGTAGCCCATCTCTTCAAGGTATACGCCGAGTTTGGTCACAGTTAGCGCTGGAGATATGACGCCGTTGGCTAAGACCACACCACGGAGGATGTCAGGGAACCTAACCTGAAAATTAAGTTCTTTGGTTATTTATGAAGAATTAATGGTTTGGTACATTCCCAGTGCTTGTGCGGGATGGAAATGGAGCCAAATCAACGATTGCATCTCGCTGTCTTATAACTACATCTATAATACATACTTACATCAAATTATCATACCTAAATACATTAGAAAAGTTTAAAGATACGTACTTCTTCGGCGTCGGCAGTCTCCGTTTCCTCTGTAAGGCGGATGGCCAATTGCAGGGCGAGTTGAGCTCCACTACCCTGGCCGATGATGTACAAAGGGGTTTCCTTATACTCCGTATGAATTGTGTAGAAGGAGTACAAAGTATTATAGACATGTTCAGCTGCAACCAAAATTGTAATTTAGAATTTTATTTTTTCAGTAGGTATCCTTATTATCTACCGACACTGTTGTAGACAATAAAGTTTTTCTAGTCTAATATTCTATTAATTTTTAGCTACAATTAACCAGGCACGTATGTATAAAATTCAGGGTAGCGCTAAAGATTACGTTCTTACCACTTTCATCTAGATTTGTAGGAAATCCATCTTCGTTTAAAGATATACTGAAACCAGTACCTACGGGAGCATCCACGAATAGCAGATTGAACTCATCTATCTGAAATTTAAAAGGACAACTATTTAGTAATTACTAGCTAGGTATCTTATACAAATTATACATCAAACACTGTACCCTAAATAAATAGCCTTTATGAAGTAAGACTGAGGTGGCTTCCTCCATGAGCTGCCTGTTCCTGCTTTATTTAAAACCCCTAGTTTTTAGGAAACAGCCGCCAGAAGGGTCTATTCTGTAACGGTTCGGATGACAAAACAGTGGTAAAAACTTTGGCTGAAGTGACTTTACAACATAACATAAAATGTTACCATCAAACATAGGTAGGATTATAGATCATGTTCCCAAGATATACTGAAGCATCCGTATCTATTTCATCAGGTACTAAACACCCGAGCTCCAAACAGTAGTAACTCACCCAAGAATCATCTCTAGCATTCTGGTTGAAGTCATAGGGGCCGAACATGCCCAAGTTAGCCAACATGCTGGGCGGAACTCCCGTCACGCCGTCGAGCCATAGAAGCAAGGGCTTCGAAGAGGCTGCGGCTGCTGTGGTCGGGTAGAACCACCAGAAGATGTCTCCCACGTTGGGGAGTCTGGTGAACCCAGCTCTGAATGTAGCCGAGCCGAACCCATCGCCTTGTAGTACTGAAAATTGTAGTGATTGTGACAGCGGGGGAGGGAACCTAGTGAAATGGTTTTACAATGTACTCATGTCGGACGATTTATTAAATCGGAGTGGCATAAGCCACTAGTTTAGAAAGTAGGTGCTTAGTTAAATAGTTAGGCTATCTAGACGCTACTTCAAGTAAATCCTGGTTGAGTATTATAGATGCTTACATTACTTATTCAAACTTTTGGATTCTTAAAGGTTAAGTACGCAAATTTATATTAAAATCATGTACTTAGTTTGTACTTACCTAGTGTAATGTTGATTTTAAATTACCTAATTCATATTATTAGCGGTAGTCAAAGCAGATATAATATATGTAGCCTAAGCTAAGAATAAGTATTATGTCACTTATTCGTAGAGCCTAAATAATAAAAATATATTTAAGTGTAGGAGCATAGACAGATTAGGCATGGAAGGGATCTGAATCTATAAGAATATATGACCAAATTTCTATGTTATGTTAAAATACGGATAACGACTCTGAATGACATTTTTTTGTAAATAGGTATCTACTTATATATTACCATTTGTTTTCTACTATACATAATGTTCATATATCCACCAATCAGCCAAGCTACACTTGCTTCCTAAACCATCTAAGTTCCAATTTCGCGGAACACGGCTTATAGGCCGCTGACACTCCTGTTCCAATGATTTCATAGATTTTTTTTTATTAATTCAGGTGGCTTGAAGCATCAACATTTACAGATGTTCCGGCACTTTTTTGAAAGACTATAACAAGGCCTACGGGAGCGCTAGTCACGACTACTTAGTTAGCAAAATTGATGTTCATATTGGGGTACGTGTAATGTATTAAATATATACTTACATATGACGCTAATAGGATCCTCTGTGTCCCACAATAGCCACCATATTAGCACTCCAAGCCCGGATGCCACAACCGCCGCTGCTACAACCGACACTATTATTATAATCGTTCTCTTTTCCATGGTTAAACAATAACACCCATCAGCATAAAATATCTAAACTGGAATAACTCATAAGTGAATGAACTAAAATTGGTCTTCCGAAATATGTGGACCAGTACCTTACTAGTCGGTCATTCTAATCTTAGCAGGTAGATACCTACCTACCAATTAGCTGATTATAAATGTTGATAAAATTATGATTCGGATTGCATAAGAAGCTATTTGATAAGGTAGGTAGATACTTATTAACATAAATTATAAAATTCGGTTATTTTCTCATCATATCCATTTATTTCATGAAAGTAAGGTAGAGTATAGAGTATACCTACATGTGTTAGGTGCGTTCTCTATCTTATTCCTATCTTTCATTTATCCGGTCATCTAGACCAGACCTGTATTCCAGTAGTGGGAACTAAATAGACCGTAATGACCGTGATTCTTATGACGTGTGTAGTTTCAAGTTGGCTGATAATAAAACAAACAGCCTTCATCTTCACAGTTTATTTCGTCTTAGGTACTTAGATATTTCTATTACATAATTATAGGTACCTATACCTAAGCTAGGTGGTCGTTGGGAATAAACCTAGTTATGTAAGTACCTATAAATCAACCAAAAGAAGTCATGTCACGTAGAAATGCGTTTGTTCCCGCTGGATTGTCCCTTGGCACCTAAAACAGAAGTATCGTTTCATAAATTACTAGCTGGCATGGCAGACGTTGTTCTACCTACTTACCTTTTAGATTATAGCATAAAGGTTATGAATGAACGATCTCTCGACAAAACATTATTATGTGACAATGTCCTCAATAGGCCAAATCGCTTCAGAAGCTCCAGGAGTTACCTATCTCAATAGAGTCAGTCAGGTTGGTACTCAATTCATTGCTCTAAACTGGCTAGCCCTTACACGAAAGAACACGATGGAAGTAACATTACGTGCACTGTTACCTGTAAACTTAACTGCAGCTTCTAGACACTTACGCTATGACCAGCGACGTTTATCCAGTAGAACCTGAAGTTGCCATAGGACTTGTAGTAACCTTCGAGTCTGTTGTCCTCCCATATAGGAAGGCGAGGTGAGTTCCTGTATCCTTCGGCTCCAGCCCAGTTCAGGCGGTCTACCCACAGGATCTGTCCTGGTAGAAATTAAAAAGTAGTCTTGTGAAGTGAGAAATGAGGAAACTACAAAGCACAGGGTTTGGACTGTTTGCACTAATGCCAAAATTATAAATGAAGACGTTAAATTATTTTGTAAGTTTGCCTAATTAATCTTCATGATTTTTTCGATAGGTTAGACTTTTATTCATAATGCCAAAAGTGATGTTAAGATTTTAAGATTAAGGTTAAGATTCAAAACCTAATAGCGATTAATATAAGCGATAAGCTAATAGCCTAATAGCGTTTATAACGATACTGTAGGCAGGTCGGTTAGCTTAGCATCTGCTTATATCTAACGAGGCCTTAGTGCTTTGTGTAACAGGAAAGGTCGAAACCTGGGGTGAAGAGATCGAAACCAGAGGTTAAGATAGTTTGATAAGTTTTACCTTATACTTACCTACAACGATACCATCCACTGTGTAAAAGGCATAGGTTGCGCGTTATAAGATTCTAAAATGTCATCATCATCATCACATATTCACAACATTATATCATGATTCTAAAATGTATGGCCTAAATGTACCTACATAAAAAATTGTTTTTTTTGTTTAAAACTCTAGAACTTATATTCATACTTCAACGTTTGCAACTTACCAGGAGTATCACAAATGAGATCTAAGTTCCCGTTATATTTCAACAAGATTATATCAGTTTCATTCAATAACTTCTCGACTGAAATGGAAAAATGTTATATTAAAGCCTCAGAGTATTATTATTGGGTTCAAATAATAACATGCATGATCTAAACCTCACTTCCTTCAGTTACTGGCTTCATAAAGTCTACCCTCAAGTAGTCGAACACAGCATCAGACTGCGAGCCCCATGTCACTTGTGCTGGGATTCCAAGAGCTTCTTTCACTATAGTATTCATCAATGTATTTAAATTCCATTGTTGTCTCCCAGTTGATTTGCGAGAGATATCGCGAATCATTGTTTCTCTGGCCATCTCTGAAACACTCGGGTAAAAATTACTTTATAATAGGTACCTACCTACGTTCCGAATTCTGAATTCACGAAGACTGCTGCAGCTCAGCTATAGCAGTTTTGGTGTGTTCAATGTTCATTACTACCTGCGATTTTGCCCGCATTAACTACTATCCCATAGGACCCGAATATTTTTCTGGATAAAAACCCTACCTATATCACTAATCACAATTAATTCCGTTTCTCCATTGCTGACACCCAAAATCACATTTTCGTATTTATTATGGATTAGCAGGATGTATAACTAGATTGGTATATTATTATATATTATTAATTCGCCTTTTAATATTATATATTAATTTAGTTCCTTGTAAACAACTTGTAGTGACTTTCAAACCTTGTAATAACACGAAAGGAATAGGAATACCTAACTTTAGAGCTGGCAAACTTCGGTTTATTTTAGTGCCCACTAACTCGAGTCAAGTGTAAACGTGAGTCTTACACTCACCATAATAATCAATACTCCTTGTATCATTTAAACTATTCGGAGCAGGCATCTTCGTAAGTATGTCATAAAAGTCGACGCTTGTCGTGGCCCGAAACACGGCTCCTTGGGTGTTGGCCCATTGCGCCGTGGAGGCGGAATACTGTCCATCATTGAATAGTCTTTCCGCTTCTCGGGCCGCAGCTTGGATGTCTTCGTATCCTGCTTTGTCAACCAGGCCTGCTGCTAGCAGCAGAGGACCCCAGGTGAGCGTAGAATCTATCGGTGAGATCCAAGCGTTTCCCATCGCTACACCTTTCAGGTTAGATTCAATTCTGCCCTCAGCTTCTGCCTGTAATAAAGAGTCACATATAACTTAAGCAATAATTGTAAAATATAATTTGACTATCAGTTTGTTAGTACCTCTTTCATTCGAATACCCATATCCACGGCCATTTTACCTCCATAAGATTGCCCATAGATGTATAGAGGGATTCCTTTGAATTCTGGATGGTCCTCATAAAATCCTTGCATTAGTACAACGAAATCTAAAGCTGTGGACAACATGTCGACGAGTTATTCTATTTACCCATATATTTTATAACTCACTATTTTACTCGTACCTTCCTGAAAGTCAATTATCACTAGTTTCTTTTCTACAATGAGTTGAAATTCTGCATGCCTATGATAATACGATATTATGGTGGGAAACGCTGCTATGATGGTAGAGAGATAGACAAGTTGGGGTCAAGAGCTCGATGTATAAAATACGAACAAGCCTGGTACACAACGTTTTTCTATACTTATAAATGTACTGGTATCTAAGAGCATAGTCAAATCAAATTACCGATCTCGTCATTGGTGGTTGTTAAATAACTTAAATTTTCGACGTAGCTGTATCCCGTACCGACAGGGTTATCCACAAAAAGCACGTTGAAGTTTCTCACCTAAAAAAAGGACTGTTATAGTATAAGAAAATCATTTATTATTGTTTAGCGTTGATGATACAACAGTTTAAGATTCAGTTTTGGCTGCCCAGGATACGACGGGCCTTTTAATAATAGCCATAGGAAAAGAGTCAACTTGGGTTCCTGTTTTGCTTTCATATTCAACGTTTTTAGATAGATATAAGCTCTTGTACGTCATGGTTGCACTCGTATCAATTGACTAAAACTGAGTTGTGTCTGCATCTAGAGTTGTTCAATGTCCTATGCAGGGCAAAAAAGGACAAAAAGTCCAGAAATCCCCTGCGCAGGGGATACTGCCAGGGGATTTCTGGTATAAGCCAACTTGGTTCCATATTGAGTTACCATCATCATACCCATGATGTGTTTCTCTCTTCGAGCGATAAGTCTAGTGGCCCCAGTATTTCAAAGTTTCCGATCCCAGTGGAGGACCCCCCCGGGCCCCCTTGGAGCCACACGATCAGGGGCCGGTCAGTGTAGCTCTGCACGGAGGCCGTCGTGTAGAACAGCCAGTAGAACATGTGGGCACCTTCTCTGATGTTCACATAGTTGTAGTCTTGTTGGAAAGGACCAAAACTGGCTGTTGACAAAAATAGCACACGTAGGTATACTTATTTTTAATTCTTAACACATTTTTAACCTACAAATCTTAGTGTAATTAAGTCTACAACAGTATTTGGTCGAGCCGGAATAAGAGAACCTCGTGTCGTTGTGTAGCAAACTAAACCCATATAACCCACTGCTGAACACGGGTATCACTTAACCTCACTTTTGTGAGGAAGTATAGGCCATAATCTATCACTAGGGCTAATTCCGAAAAGTCCGGACGGGATCCCATCACATTCCTCTGAAATAATTCTCTGGAATATAGGGTTCCTTACGATGTTACCTTCACCGAAAAGTGAGTGATAATTGTTTGTTTTACTTGCCTGCGGCAAATGGGCTAGCTACCACTGTAAACAATAACGTGTAAAGCAACATGACTGTCTCAACCGACCCGCGCGTCACACTAAATAGTTATCGAAGGACTGAATAACTGTGTTAATATGTGATAAGTACCTGCAACTTATCGCAACACAATTATTCCTGACCGAAATCAATTTCATAGATAAATCGTAAGCTTGTAATTTACCCAAATCACTCTAGATTAGTAAGCATGTTCTGTTGGTTATAGAAAAGTATGTGTTGCATTCATAATGAAAGCAAGTTATGTTCCTACTTTCATCATCATCATCATCATCATCAGCCTGAAGACTTCCACTGTTGAACATAGGCGGAGGCCTATGTTCAACAGTGGAAGTTGAAGTGAAGGTGAAGTTCGTTGTGGCGGTCTAAGGGGGAGCCCTTAGACCGCCACAACGAACGACAATTTGCCACTTGCATCCACCAGTTGCCTGCTTATCTACTTATCCTACTTATCTATATAAAACACTAGAAGCACCTCGCGGTTTCACCCGCGTTAACTACTATCCCGCGGGAACCATTCATTTTTACGGGATAAAAGATAGCCTATGTGTACCGGGGATAGCATAGCTTCCAACAGTGTAAGAATTTTTCAAATCGGTTCAGTAGTTTCGGAGCCTATTCATTACAACCAAACAAACAAAGTTTTCCTCTTTATAATATTAGTATAGATAATGTTTTGTCTAAAATGTCGAGCTAAAGGAATTATAATGTAGAGATGGTTTGACAGAGTTTTGTATAATTTCACAACGTTAGAATGATTTTAAATTGATATACCTGCCTGTCTACAAGCCTATAAGTAACATGATCGCAGTATTGAAGAATAATCCTTTATTTAAACACACATTGCTACTAAATGAGTTCCCTAAATACGAATTTGTAGAAATTTAAGATTAGCGTAGCCATGCGTGACCCTCACGAAGCCAAACGCACGTGATTTGCCAGCACCCGACAGGTATATAGCCAAAAGATCTCTCACGACCTTTTCTGGTAAGAAACTCAAACAAAAGTGACGTCATTGCATGAGTACAGGCCAATTACACAAAAACAAAAAACATGGTTATTTCGTAGTCTCTGCAAAGCTGCCCAGCAGTTTCAGTAAAGCGTCGACTACTTGATCAAGACTAGGTACTAATTAAGTGATAGACAGACTGGCACTCGACATTTTGAGCACCCCAACTTCTATATAAGTATTACACGCACGTTTCAGTTTGAAATTCCATTATAAGTAGAAAAAGAGAGGGTGGGTCATGGGTGGTCATAAACCAAATCCACTATTCTAATACGGGTTAAATCTTACAGAAACCGTATTTTTACTATGAACTTTAATGCCTAACTCCTTTCTGCTTTCGTGTTGATTTTCCAATAACCTTATTTCCTGAGATGGGCTGTTTTGGTTGAACGAGACTGCATGGTGCCGCCAATCAGCCTACCCATTATGCACCTGGCCTTATTTAGAATTCTAGGTCAATGGACCTGCCATATCTGAAATGCTTGTCTGAAATCGATTTGTTATAACACTCAGTGAGGTTCTTGTCACGGAGTTTCCCTGGTACGGTGGAATGATTAGGGAACTTCAAGGTCGCAGTCAACCGTTATCCTGCATTAACCACCTATGTATAAAGCATCATTGAGTGTCCAGTCAGAACTTCCGATCAGAGAACATGCTCAGGGACCGCATGCATGTCCAGCTGGCAGGGGACAGTCGCGCAGGTTGTACCTAATTACCTTCCGCTTGCTGACACTGGTCACACTGGCGCGCCATTCATTGGCACCAATTGGGCGCGCAATGTCACTGCCGTAGCTCTGTGTAGGTAGGTAACTAACAAAACCAGTTTTGTGGCTCCATTATTTGCAAATTATTCAATCAACGTTTATTTTTCTGAATGCGTTTCTAGATCTATCTACTCTACTCTCATATACATGCTCAAAGACGTATCTTTCATATGTGATGTAGGTAAATATTTAGTTCTGACAATAATATGAAAACCTCTGAAAGATTATGCAAATAGCTCTTAATTTGTCACTAGTATAGATTACGTGTAGGTTAGCCTTTACATAGGTACGTAGAATATTTTTGGAAAATAGAGTCAGCGAAAACAAAGTAGAGAAAGGACGGCTGTAGCATAATGTTATAATCAACTTCAATACTTACCACGGAAGTAATTTAATTATTTATTTACCCGTTATATCTCCATTAGTAGGCGAGTGCTGACTATAGTTTTTTTTTATTGTCCAACACTATTTAGTCTCAGCACAATGAATGGATAACACCCGGAACTAAAGCTTGTTAGACCAATAAGAAAACTCTACTATTATAGTGACAATAAAAATCAATGAGGAAATTGCCGTTGTGCTTAGTCAAAATTATTTCCTAGTACACATTACAAAGGGAGATATCCAGCATCAGCTCAAATGGGGCCAAAATTAGGGGCCAATTGGGGGGAAAAAGGAGCCAAAAGCTCATAGACTAATCTTTTGAGCGACGCAAATGTGGCGCTCAATCATACCTTATCTGCTGTCATCTTCGATGTCATGATCTTTGTGTCCGACATTCATTTTGGTATTTCAATCAAATTCAAGTAGCTTGAGGTGTTTATTATACTTACCTACTAAAAATATGTGCAGGGATGAATGGAAATCATTCTAAATATTTTACTTAGTAAGACTTAATTAAGAATTTAGTATTTTACTAATTTACTAAGCATTCAATCATATTTGCATTTGTTAATGATACCTATAATGTAATAAGATAGGTATACATTCAAATTAAACATCGCCTCTAAATGCGTTATGACGTGAAGAAGTAAAAAATGTTGGAAAAATCAATAACACATGAAATCTATACTTAATATTATAAAGAGGAAAACTTTGTTTGTTTGGTTGTAATGAATAGGCTCCGAAACTACTGAACCGATTTGAAAAATTCTTTCACTGTTGGGAAGCTATGCTATCCCCGGTACACATAGGCTACCTTTTATCCCGTAAAAATTAATGGTTCCCGCGGGATAGTAGTTAACGCGGGTGAAACCGCGTGGTGCTTCTAGTGAGTTATATTATCTAACTATCCCATTCATACAGTCATTTGATTGTCATCGTAATGTGGCATGCACGAGGTCGTCACGAAGTGATGCGGCATTTGAACTTTTTATACATACCTATGTACCTAGCTCACGTTACATAAAAAAGTGATGAAAAACTTCAGAGATAAAATAACTAAACGGTACTTTAAGCTTATTTCAATTTTTATAGTTGAGACTTCAGTTTTTGTTTTAACCTACCCAAGTTTTTTTTTTAAGTAATCCCGGTTTTCAATTTCTAAAGGTTCCTTTTCTTGAGCCGGATGGTGGCCGAGCGGTAGCTTGTACGCTTTACAGGCAACGACACAAGGGTCAAACCTCGGCCCCGCATAGATCTATGACTTTTCGTAAGTTATGTTCGGATTTCCATCGCTCGATGCTTTGATGGCATAGACGTAGTTTCAGAAAAATAGACTTGACAAAAGCCTATACCTGAAAAGAACACACCTCGGCTGCAATTTATAAATCGGATAAATTTAATACACGTTATACCTATAGGTGGTGCTCCAAACATTCGTGCGTCATTCTAAAATGGCAAGATTGGTTTGCTTCTGCAGCACAGCAATAATCTAGTGCATACGCCGACAAAGACAAAACATCATTGTGCTATACACTTACTCCTTTGTATATTTATTGTATACAGTTCTCTTTTCTTCCCCGAATCTTGAGTTAAATGTTATATCTGTTAGATGATTAATCTAAGTTTTGAGGGCACGATAAGCCATCGTCCCGGTTTTTTTTTCGATTGATAAAAACCGGTACTACACAACAAAGACATAAGTATCTCTTGAAACGAAGCAAGATTTGAACCTGCAACCACGGTTATGCTGGGGCCATACGTATCGTCATCGTCAACGGCCTACATTGCTTTAAACAACACGGAAATTGTCCCGATGATTTATCGCCATAAATTTGACTGACTACGCTATCGTCATTGTGAACAGCCAAATCCAAAATTAAACATAATAAAAAAACAAGTTAAAATAAAAAATCAGGATATCCAACGGCAATGCCAATGCCATAACCCGAAATGTGGCTACACTTACGGCGAACGTCAAACAACGGGATAGTAAATGGGATATCACGATACGTGTGGCCCCAGCATTATGAACATTATTTTTCCTGCTTAAAATAAAACCAAGGCATGTAATTAAATACCGAATGACCTAGGCGCATACTTAACGTAACCGTAATACCAAAGCATACCTAAACGAACAAGATTAGGCCGCATTCTATTGAACCATTTTTAAGATAGTGCCTACCTTTGCCTATAATTTATTTGGCCTCACGTTTTAACAACGATGTTACTTCATGACTTTGCAAACACGTAGGTATATAGGTAGGATACGCAGGTTAGTTGTTATGTTTGTACAAATGCAAATATAATTATATTTCAAGAGACCGCAGTTCAGTTTCAGTTTTATTAGACACAATACGTTCCACAATACACCGTCAACTAAAATTTTGCATAATCTTTTATTTAAGTAATCATTCACACTTCACATACCAACCAAACTTTAGCATAATCAGTTTTTTACTGCGATTTTCCTGAGCTGTACAAGATGATTTGTTTATCTACTTATTGATTTATAATCACCTTCAGCCGGAGTTAATGGGCCATCCATCTCACATGACCGGTGGGTTGAAAACGGATAGCCGTAAGGATTGGGCTGCAGTAACACGCGGCGCCCTACAGACGTCGGTCGGCCCATCTGGCGTATTCTGCGCACTGCCATATCTTAAAAAACAAACTTTCGCGGCAATCCCGTCTCTTTATAATTTGTAGTTTTTCAATCGTTGTGTTGGTGAAACAGGTTTAGATTTCGTGCTTATTCTGTTACCGTGACATCTGTGGTTGGTTTTTTGTTGTTTTTTTTAATTGTTTATACTTACAATGAAGATATCACCGGCTTTTGTAAAACAGGTACCTACCTACCTAATATTTATGCTTTTTTTTAATTTATGTTATACATAGTTTTTAGGGCATGTTATGGGAAAACTTTATTTGTCTACACTAATATTATAAAGAGGAAAACTTTGTTTGTTTGGTTGTAATTAACAGGCTCCGAAACTACTGAACCGATATGAAAAATTCTTTCACTGTTGGGAAGCTATGCTATGCCCGGTACACATAGGCTACCTTTTATCCCGTAAAAATTAATAGTACCCGCGGGATAGTAGTTAACGCGGGTGAAACCGCGAGGTGCTTCTAGTTATGTATAAGTTAGCCAACTATTTCAAGTGTACGTCGTCGGCGTGCAAATTGCAAAATGAGTATCGAATCAATTATACTTACTCAATATCATGCAAATTCTACAAAAAGTTCTATGCCGCGAGAGATAAATTGAAACTAAAAGATGTTGAAATGTATAATAATTGATGCATTGGCCACGCCAGCCGGAATGACGGTCGCCGCGCCACCCGCCGGGCTGGGCGGCAAGCTGCTAGGCTATGCAGTCGGGAGGCCGGATGTGTGAGGGCGGGCGGCGTCGGCGGCATGACATAGTATTACCCTATAGATGGTGTGTAGCCTTATAGGACTTTTCATCCACCCCGATCTGCATCTCAGCTGATTTCTTAGTGTACCTATCGTTTTTACAAGTACGTTAGGTATTATATACAAATAATAATGAAAACTGGGTGGAACGCCAAATAGGATGCGTGATAAAAATTTGTGAAAGCTATGCCAATTTGCGTATGTTATGAAACAGTAGGTTACAAGTAAGTATTTTTGTAGTTCTTATGTAATTTACACTTGCTTATGTAGATAGCTGTTAGTAGTAAAAGCTATTTAAGTAGATAGGTATAAGTACCTACCTATCAACTAAATGCATATAGTTATCATCATCACATGTCATGGCAATTGTTAATAATTATACTGTCGTTATTGTTTATTTATCAATAATAATGAGAACACAATCATTTACAGAGACTAATTATCTACTATACAAATATCTATACAAGTAAATAAAATTGACGCTATATCAAATGTAATGTCAAAGTAAAAAGTTGTTTCTCCAAGACACCTTTTACCTGAAATTAATTGAAAAAACTGATCATTAGGTACCTACCTACGTTTACCATCGAAAAGATACAACTTGACATTGGCACATTTTTATCAATCTTTTTTACTTTTTACTAAATTAGTTACACGTGTGAGTGAGTAGATCCAAATGCGTAAATCACACTTCAAATAAACACTCGAGTACTAGTATCCACTTCACAGGTAATAAGTGAAGCAGCAAACTTGAACAGGCGTAAAAAGGAAAATTAAATATAAAGCAGATCGATAATTTTAGGTTGTAAGATCATTATTTATACTTCTATTTATATTTTATACTCGTAAGTACACAACACAATAACGGTGGTAGCATAGCTTTTTATCACAAAATCATCCACATAAAGAGGGTTGATTTTTGACACAACTCAGTTTGTCGAAAGACTTCAACGATTTTAATCGTGTAATTCGATATTGGCAGTTTAAATAATTATACACAAATTTCTACCCAATGTGCATTATGTGCCAATGTTTACATGTCAATATACCATTTTACACACGATACGTTTATCTAAGGACGACAAACTAGCGATCTGGTTCTCTGGCAGGAAACATGAAATACTCTAACGGCCGAAAATAATCAATCCAATCCAAATTTTGCTGTCTGGGATCGATATCACAATCCATTTTTAGGGTCAAACGTGTCAATAACCGATCCGTGGATTGGTTTATAAAGGCACGCAGATTGGAGATCGATCGAAAGATAGGCAGCAATCCAAGATCGATTTCAATCTTGGATTGGAGATGCAATATTAATTTCGGCTGTAAGTATTTAGGTACCAAAAACACTAACAAGAAGGTTTTCGTTATTTATTTGTTAAATCTGGTGACGGTCAGTCCCGTGACTTGTTTATCTTCGATAAATCTTTATCGGTTAGCGCTTACCTTTTAATATGTTAAGATTTATCCCATTGACGAGTCTGATTTGGATTTTATCTCAAGTGGGTAGGACCTACTTTGATACATTTCACGTTATTTTATTTGGCGGAAGCCTGATAAGAAACTGTTTGCCAAAATATATTATAATGCCGTTATAAGTAGGTATTTAAATATATTATGAAGAAAAATGTTACTTTTCTATTTTGACCTATACTTATTGCCACAGATGTTTTAAATTTCTACCTAGATTTAACCATTATTTAGTATGGAGTAATTAATTCTGCTTTTAAAAGAATAACACGTAACAATAGAGTTTTCATTATTGAAGCGAGTGATCTGGTAGAGCGCTGCGCTGCGCTGGGTAGGTACAAAAATAAATTAAAATCATTTTCTAATCAGTAATTATTATAATCGAACAAATTAATTATGAATGCAGATATGATGAGACCAGTGTTCTTGCTTCAGGGACGCCGGCGTTGGTTATGTTTTTAAAGATTAAGTTAAGTTATTCGTTTTTAATTTGTTGCGTATTTATGTAATAATGTTAATGTCGATTAATAAAATAACAAACCACGTTTTATGCATTGCCAGCGAGTTGTAAGCTACCCGATAGTTTCAGCTCGAAACCTCATCTGGAAGTGCTCGAGTTGCGAGTCCCTATCCGGAACGAGAGACATGCTGTCTGACGGTCAGACAAACGAGAAACGACTAAATAAAAACGTGGTAATATTTGATATATATTTCGAAAATAATTTATTAATTCATAATATTCATATTGGGAACCTAGATTTTCAGCGAAGATAAATTATGAAAAAACTTTCACTTGTGTCACACGGTTTCAGACACGTCGTAACAACCAAATGTTACTCTAATGGTAACAACCAAATGTTACTCTAATGGTAACAACAACAAAACAAGTGTTTGTTTTGTCAAATGACTCGAGAGATGTTTGGAATCAATAGACATTTCGGCCCAAAATCTCAATCCATTCTAGATTTATGTACCTCGCGGTAACGAATGTATTCGTTAAATAACTTGTCTAAAAAGTTCATTAATAGACAAAACGCTTTAGTGTCAATACCGTTAATGGTACTAGGTACGTGTTAATTAGTATTTAAACGGGTCTAATTCGCGCACAAACTAATATCAAAATATATAATTTAGACATACCTCGTTCGTACTACGTGTGAAAAAGACACAACCAACCATTTGACCCAATTTAAATGAGCTTTTTTCACTTTTTCTCATTACCCTCATACCTACTAAAATTTACACACGCTCCTGCCGCCGGGTTTGCCTCATATCTACCGATACGAAATTCCTATGAACTCGCGAGTTATCATCAGACAAAAACGGCGAGTCGTTGAAGTTGATAATGAAGGCATTGCTTCACTCAGTGAACTACCTGCTTAATTAGTATGGCGCAATGACCCAAACGGAGCCTTGGCCTCAGTCACAAATCAAATCAATCTTTATTTGCATAATATGGGTATTATAGTAGGTGTTAATTTGGCCATACGTAATATCGCCACATTCTAACCGTTAGGTGTGCAAACTGTTTACTATTATAATCCAAGTAATATTATAATATAGCATAATCTAATAAAATTTTAAACATAGATATACACAGAATAGGGTAGGCAGAGGCTAAATTATTTCACATGCTACGATCCTGACGCACCCCTTTCGCTTCTTTTATGAAGCACAAGATCACAAACAACCCAAACATATTTAACGAGAACACACCGCCTGACCTAAACTGTTTTTTAACATAATTATATACATTTGGATATTAATTAAAAGACACGATTTTAGGGGTAGTATATTTTGGTTACGGCAAGTGGCCATCGTTTATTAGGTATTATAGACACTATCTACGCTCCTGAACTTTACCTGGATATATAGATAGATAGGTATAGAGTACCCACCCAACTGATATGGCTTACCGATGTACCTGCGCAGAAGATGAATTTTCAAAGCGCGGGAAATGCTATTGACGCTATTGGTCGGCAGCCGCCGCCATCTTAGCGAGCTTAAAGTGAGATGGGACTAACAGCTGCAGTGTATTATGAACCTTATAAGTGAGCTTAGGTTGATTGTAAGTTTTAAGCATTCTTTCGTTAATCTTCGGACCATACTTTCTTTTCTGCGAGAACGAAGATTCACGACGCGCCTTATAAGTTGGGTACTAGTATACTTACTCGTAGGGTCGTTGACCGCACACACTAATTATTTTGTTAGAAACTTAACTGTATATATATACCTAAGAGTGAGAAAATTATGACAACCAAAAAACATTTTTTAATTAAGTAAGACATTTGAGTGATCTAACACAACCAAAACTGGGTCTAGGTCGGTCGGTATATTTTTTTGCTGCAAAGCTATTTTATTTCGATTTATGATAAGTAGGTTAGTATGTTTTTGAGATAGAGCCACTTAAAACATATACATAGTTGAAATGTAGAGCTGTAGAGCTATTAATTCGACAAAGGAAGCTGATTTTGGCAGGCGCTAGACTGTGTTTAACAATATAACAATTCATTTGTACTTTAGTTTAAAAACTTTTTGTGACGATATACCCATTAGAAAAAAAAAATTGTCCCTCGTTATTTTATGCTCACTTTCCAATCTCATGAAAACTTACCTTCTATTTATCGGCAAAATGTCATGTTCAGATATTTAGTAGTTACTTATACTTACTCGTAATTTACCTAGTAGAGGTACATGGCACTGGTGAAGAATACGTTTTCTCAATGAAACAGGATATGAACTCCTTAGTGATAAATGCTTACTGCAATTAGTATTAAACATAACAACGTACGCTTAAAAAGGAATACAACGCATATTTTCGTTTTCCTACAATCTTGGCAACAGTAGGAATTATAATAAAAAAGTCTTTAAGCACAAGACATTGAACGAACAGCGTGAGATGCTTGCATGAAACCTGATTGCCGTAATTTCGAGCCGTCTGGTAGGTTGATTATGTTACTGACCTTTAAGACTGACAAATCTGACGCTATATTTACCTACTGGTTTTGTTATAGAATAACATTTATATCTGCTTCTGGGGGCTTATTTTCATTCTCTCTCTCACTTACCATAGTCCAGTGGAGAAAAAAGGAAAACAATACCATTGTCCCTACCATAAAATTAAATATTTTGTGTGTCCACACGAAAAACACCTACTCGAAAAGAAGACCTAACCTTCTCTTATAGGCCTAGGCGGTCTCAATTCACCATTTTGGTACCTACGCGTATCTTATATTCTGAATGTTTTTTATATTTTTGTATTGTACTAAAATTCAATACATTTCTGTTATGTAGAAATATTAGTCTTGTATGATTGGTCAATTTGACAAAGCGTGATTCTGTCCCGTCGCGGGCGCAGGCGCGTGTGCCGTGACGTCACGTGGCCGCTGATGGTGCTCTTCCGCCGGTCACGCGAGAGCTGCACTCCATTATAGATAATCGTGTAATACCTACCTCTGAGGCCGAACTAATATTCTATTCTGTTTGTGAATGCGATTACACTCCAAATGCCTTTTTCGGCGCCTCTTCTACGAGAGTCCGCTTGGGGGAGTACATACATTAACTAGCAGACACGGCCACGCGTTGCTGTGGCTAAGGTTTTTGTTATTGCCTCTATAAATTGAGATGTAAGCTATCCTATCTTTCAAGTTATATCAAACTGCACACGGTGTGCAAATTTGATTAAAATCGGTTAAGTAGTTTAGGAGTCCATCGCGGACAAACAACGTGACGCGTAAATTATATACGTATATTAAGAAGATTAAGATAAGATAAGATAAGATAAAATAGGCTAGTATTGGACCACTGTTTGTCACCTGTGGCTGAAGGTGATAAACGTGCTCAGTCTAGAATGAGAGTGGATCTCAAGGACCGCTCCCAGAATGCCTGAGATATTCATCTACCTACCTAGCAGAATAATAATTGTGCAATGATTACTGTGTTCCGGTTAGAAGGGCACTGTTTCCAGCGAAGTCGCTGGGCTCATGCCCAGTGACTTCGGATGTCTAAAGGTGACGGGCGAGCGCAGTGACCCGCAAGATTTGGACTGTAAAGTTCTGGGTGGCACTTGCCACCCGGCTCGTCCCGATACTCGGTAGGTAAAATAACAATGTAGGTAGGAAATATCATAATGTTTTTATTAATTATTGAAAAGTTTACCTACTGAGCGGTGGTAGCCTAGTGGTCCAACGTCCGCCTGTCAAAACAGGGGTGGCGAGGTTAAATCCCAGTACAGGCACGTACCAATGTGTTTCTTGTTAAACGTACGTAATTAGCATTCGTAATAATAAGAATAATTTCGGAGACATGTTATCCACCAATACGGTCTAAGCCCCCGTGGTTGATTATGGCCTAACCCTCCTAACGATAGTGAGGAGAGGCCTCTGCCCAGCAGTGGGACAGTACAGCCTCAATTATTATATCTACAGAGACATTTTAATAACTAAGCTTTTTGGTACGATAGGTGTTGCAAAGTTGGAAGTTCGTGTCACGTTTTGAATTGTAACTCGCCTGTTGAGATTATGTAAATTCGTTCCGAAAAGCATGAAACAATGAACTCTTCATATCAATAGAGTCGCTTTACATTTATCCATGTCTCAGCTGAAAACATTGCTTGTTATTACCATAGTGTGCTCGTAAGGCTACGTCTACATGTATAAAATTCGCATTCGGTAAAAATATTTACCAATTTGTTTTAAATTTTTGAGTTACACTTCGCGCTGCACGTGTTGTATTTTAAAAATAAAAATTCATTGATGATTCTTTCCGATGTGCAAGGGAAACATCCACGAGTTAGGCTGTGGGATGACCTAGTGCAGAGACCACCGGTTTTTTTTTCAGTAGGTAGGTATGCACTTTCATCCTTGTCAAATATCTGCAGCAATTAATTGAAGCAGCATGAAATCTGTTTTATGTTCATATTCCCATTTTATGACGAACATTTATTTATTGATCAATATGAACCCGGCTTAGGCTAGAGGCTCTGGAAGCCTGAAGGATTGTTTTTTTTTCGCCTCTTAGTAATACCTCGGTTGCCAAACTGAACTAACATTTTAATAACTTACGTATTTAATAATTATTTGAGAGTTATCATAGCTATAATAATTATGGAAAAGTGTTATTACGAAAAAGTCAAGCCTGGTGATGATGAGTCAAGTAATAGTATTACTAGTATAGCGTGTTTAAAACAGGTAATATGATTGAGAGAAAATATGGGAACTCTTGCGGGAATGATTAAACATCTAATACTGAATGAAATTTGGTGATTTGCTTTCAGTGCTTTTGCAGGAAATGAACTTCACAGCAAAGCGAAGCATAAATATGATTTGCGGCCAAAATATTTACAATTCCATTGTAAACTATTCAAAAGATGTCAAGCATTGCAAAGTAGCATTCATACGGAAAAGTCGAGTACATTCACCCAATAATTGTTCCAGGCATGGCTGACCTTCGGCGCGTCGCTGTCCTTCCTCATCATCGGGCTGGTACGAGGCTACTCCGCTTCAGGCATTCCCTCCATGGAGGCCGAAGACCCTCACATTATTCAGCACAGTGAGCAGAAATCGTGGATCGGTAAGGCATTTCAATTTGAATTACAACGCCAGGGGGACTTTGAACGATGTTTTTCCGAGAGGACGTTAAGCCATTGGCTCCGGTTTTTAAACGGTTTTATTCAGCTTGATCTGTTAATATTTTGTTATCAATTGGTAGCAGTCAGCTCTGACAAACACTAGTAAGATAGGTGGTAGGTACTGCTTTCGATCGTCGTAATTACTACCTCATCAGACAAACAAATGAATCAATAGGATTTTAGTTTAGAGTGATACTTTTACAATGTATCGGGCCTATAAGCGGAGTGCAAGTATATTTGCAGTGTAATATTATACAAATCTTATAAGGCACCATACGGTAGAAGTTGAATGAGTTTTAGAAATGCGCAGCCAGCGGTCGGTGCGGCTTTGTATTACGTGGAAAAATGTGTGCCTATTACGATGGATTTGTGATTTAGGCGGAATGCCGCAGTAGCGCTGCTGTAATAGGGCTGCCACAAGCTGACGGCGATTTATTACATGTTTGCTTTGTGTTTCTCGAATGCGGTAGTGCTGGCCCTAGTGCCAGAGTTTGTCACGCCACCCAAGGGCCTTTGGTTATTTTTGTTAAGTGCTTTTTGTTTACAGAAATCCATTTTCAAATTGTTGTAAACTTGTATGTACCTACATCCGAGTAGCTTTGCGAGATGGCGTAATTTTATTAACTATCCATGAACCACCAGCAGGGAATATGATAAAATGTGCCAGGAGATGAAAGAGCTAAGTAAACCATGCAGGTACTTCACTATTCGTGCGGCTGGCTTACCCTTGGAGCAAAGTTTACACAACAATATGTTAATTACATTTTTGGGAGATCGCATAATGTTTTGTGTGCACAAGTGTTTCGATTCGATCATTGAGAGCAAATAATTTGCCAAAATGTTGGCCTTGATTGTGGCCAAAGATGAACCATAACTACTGGAATACAACATGATAATATCGCCAGCATTTACATTGTGGCGTATAGGTTTGGCGTACTTAGTGGCTGGGCGCTTGGAATGCTGAGCTTGGTGTCGCGGATTCGATTCCGGCCCGGAACAAATATTTGTGTGATCCACAGATGTGTTCTGGGTATATGTCTGTAAACGGTACCCACGACACAGGAGAAATCCTACTCGTAGTGTGGGGCTACTATTTTATAATAAAAAAAAAAGGTTGACTGCCTATGTTGATTGCCCTGCGAGACTTTTTTCTTGGAACAAGCTACCTTCTTTGGTTTACTATACCACTCTCAAAGCCATAACGCCTGCTCGGTATTTTTCAGGTGCTATTCCACCGCTCGGCGCTTTCTTAGGCAGCTTGGTGTCAGGTGCTCTGATGCAGCGCGCCGGTCGCAGGCGCACGCTGCAGCTCACGGCGCCGCTGTGGGTAGCCAGCTGGCTGATCCTCGGGTTCGCCAAGTACTTCCCACTGGTGCTGGTGGGGCGCATGTTCTCGGGGGTCTGCGTGGGCTTCGTGCTCGCTACAGCTCAAGTCTATGTGAGTATCATTAGTGTTGATTTAAAGAAGTTTACTTCTTGTATGGTACTGGGTCACGTGATCTCACCCAAGTGCATTCTACAGTTGATGGTGGGATTAGAAACTTCTTTGTAGATCAATTTTTATGATGTTTGAGTGTGCCTATGTGATAAAGCATGATCTGTAAAACAACCTTCGGCAAATGTAGATTTAGCTGTTAGGCACCAAATCTCTATGATCGAAAACTATTTGTAGAATTTACGGTTTAAGTATGTACTCGTATATATTTTCTGTCAAAAGGAAAAAAATCCGTTGGACTCTTGGTTCACGTGAAGATATTAATTATAATGTTTGAAAACACCTAATAGAATGCAAATGCACATTCCTCACATTTAATTAGCCGATGAGGAGTCCATTCATAATTATATTATTACTGATTATAGACATATTGTATCGCTTACTTTATAAATAGATATCCTGTTGGAATAATGAGGTCTTTGTTCTCATTAATAGATAACTCATCTTCAAAGAGCTACAAAAGACAGTCATTTGTTTCACAATGTATAGTAACTTATTATTACATAAGTAGGAGACGGTAAAAAACGTTCCTGCTCACGTTTTCGGTCACGTTTGTCCATACGTTGACCGATGTCGTCTATTCGCACAGTGAACAGTGTGCCTAGTGCGAGTTTTGACAATTTATTTACGCGCTCGGTCCGTTTGGCATAAACTTGAAATTGTATGGAATAATAGCAGCGCCATCTAGTGACTGATTCACTGACTCTAGATGTCGCTGCTCTTATTCCATACAATTTCAGGTTTACGCCAAACGGACTGGGCGCGTAAATAAATTGACAAAACTCGCACTAGGCACACTGTAAGATATCGCCTTACAATATCGACAGCGTACGCGAACAGTTACCTTGATCGATGTGTTAACGATACTAACCGGTAAAATTGTCGTGCTTATCCTATTGTAGGAGTATAGTGTGTCTAGTGTGAGTTTTGACAATTTCTTTACGCGCTCGGTCGCGTCGGTACAATAAGAGCAGCGCCATCTAGCGTCAGTCAGTCAGTCACTAGATGGCGCTGCTCTTATTCCATACAATTTCAAGTTTACGCTAAACGGACCGAGCGCGTAAAGAAATTGTCAAAACTCACACTAGGCACACTGATCAAATCTAAAACAAATTTGACGGTTAACGTATCGAGTAGTTTCTGGATAGAGGTCCCTGCTCACCCTACAGCAGTAACTGTAGGCTACAGTTGAGAGCGTACACTCGTGACGGCCTTCTATCTGCGCAGACCCTTAGATGATGTTCTCTATTGACAGGTGAGCGAATGCTGCGACCCTGAGATCCGTGGCCGGCTGGGCTCCTTGCCGACTATGTCCATGTCTTTGGGCATCCTGCTCTCTTACGTCGCTGGCAATTGGCTCTACTGGAGATACCTCGCTTTCTTTTCCTCCATCTTCTGTGGTAAGGAACCGCCCTAGTTTATCTGAGGCATCGTCTATGCTTTCTTTTTTAAGTTTACTAGACAAAATTCGGATTCTTTTTTGCTCCACCATTTGATTATTGGGGCTTGAGATTGTTTTCCATGTTGGAATAAATTACAAAAGTCTTCGAACAGAATATTTTTTCGTTACAAAAAAAAGTTTCGCTGATTTGAATTTGATCCATTTCAAACTGTAATTAAGGCTTTGTTTGTTATTTCAGTGGCTTTGTTCGTGGTTCTCCTGCCATTGCCGGAGTCACCAGTGTGGCTCGAGGCTCAAGGACTGGACTCGTCTCAGGCCATCAAGTGGCTGCACCTCTCAGCTCGCGCCACGGCCACCGTCAAAGATGATCTTGACGAGTGAATATTTTATATCTATTTTCTATAGTCGTGAAAACTCGCAAGTGATGCACTTACTGTAACTGTACACTGCTCCATCGAGAATTGACCAAAATATGACCTTCAGATCACTTTCATCAATATAATTCCTGGGTATTTTCAGATATCAAGGTCAGTTCGAATATATTTTTTCTAGATTTTCATCAGCATATCCTTTTCTTTTTTCAGGAAAGTCGACGACCCGACCAACCCCGCTGGACTGTTCACGCGCAAAGTGTTCTTCTCGTCGGTCGTCATTAAGCCACTCGTCATCGGGTTTTCCTTGTTGTTCTTCCAACAGTTCAGTGGCATCGACGCTGTTATATTCTTCACGGTAGAAATCTTCAAGAGTGCAGGTGAGAATCTACTCCTAATTTATCTGCTAAACTGGAAAACATTTTATTGGGTTCAGAAGTTACTTGTGGTAAGTATATATCATTGCCTTATCTATCTATGCAGGGCTTTTTAGACATTTGCTCATCATCACATCATTAGCTGCTGATATTTCATTAAGGTGTTTATTCTTAATATAAATACTTTCACTACATTTTTTTAATAGGACTCTCTGAGGCTTATTCTCAAATCTGTTTTCTTTTTAAAAAGGTCAAAAGTATAGAAGTTGGTTGGAAATTGAATCAAAGAATCCGACCTGGTTTACTTTTCGGATTCCAGGAAGTACTTTAGACGCGATGACGGCCACCATCATCATCGGCGTAGTGCAGCTCCTGAGTAACGGCGTCAGTACGATGCTGGTGGACCGCGCGGGTCGCAGGCCTCTGCTGCTAGTGTCTGCTGCTATCATGTGTGCTTCCATGGCTGCGATGGGATCCTCTTTCTTCTTCGAGTACGAGAAAGAGTCTTGGCTAGGGTAAGTTTTTATAGCTAACATTGAGAACTGGGAAATATTTCGGTTACTATTGAGCGGAGATGGAAAATATTAAAATAGAATTGGTAGTCTTACTTTGCGCAAGTGCCTGGAAGTCTGATTTGGATTCAGCAATCAAATTGATGAATTAATTAATCATTTCAATTAACCTCGCTCGTATCCAATTAAAAATTATTTTATCTCAGTCCCCTCACTTATCAAGCAACTTAATAATAAGTAAGATTTATTATGCGTGATGAAAAAAATACCACGAGTACTTGCCTGTGTAAACAAATCACGTATCAATGTCTGTGCCCAACGCAGTATAGGGCAAGAATTTCCAGTAACCCCGTAATCGATATGGTCACTATGAACAGGCGTGCCACTTACCCCGCTGTTGTTCTTACTGTGAACAAAAACTAAGTCCAGGATCGTATCGGTTCCAGGTACCTTCCCATCTGCAGCCTGGTGGTGTTCATGCTGGGGTTCTCGTTAGGGTTCGGGGGGCTGCCGTTCCTGCTACTGGGCGAGCTGTTTCCGGCACACTACCGCTCGCAGCTGTCCGCGATGGCGAGCGCCGTCAACCTACTCTCCATGTTCTCAGTCATCAAGTCCTACCACGCACTCGAGGTTCGTATATAACGCCTCCTGTACACATCACACCAGGTAGGGTGAGCAGGAACCTCTATCGAGAAAGTATTCGGTACATAAACTGTCAAATTTGTTTTAGATTTGATCAGCGCCTTGCAATATCTGCAAGATGCCTCTGCGAACGGGTACCTTGATCGATACGTTAACGATATGAACCTTTAATTAAATTTCGTGCTTGCCCTTTTGTAGGAGTAGGTACTGATCAAATCTAAGACAAATTTGCCAGTTAACGTATCGAATATTGTCTCGATAGAGACATGAAGGCCTAAAAACATCCCAATGCCTAAAAACAATCCTGAAAAGAGTTTTATGGTACTGATATTCTTCTTCCACAGGGCGTGCTGACTTCAGCGGGGACATTCTGGATGTATGCAATCTTCTGCGCCATTGCGTTCTTCTTCGTTCTGTTCGTGGTACCGGAGACCAAGGGGAAGTCTTTAGCTGAAATTGAGGAGCACTTCAGGGGGAAGAAACCTAAAACGGATGTTGTACCGATATAGACCCCACACTAAAGTTGGCAAATTGCACTCATAAGCCAAGTCTGCGAGTTCTTTCATTTCTATCATTCTATCACCGCATTTGACCTATTTGCATCATATGGATTTCCTTAAGAGCCCTTTACCAATCTGCTCCAATACAAATTATTGTGTTCTTTCTCTATCAAATACATGGAAAAAGTACGATTTGTTGACGTTACTATTGGGATATCGTTTTGCGTTGGGTCAATAATGTGCTTTAAATTTGTATAGATGTAAAATTAGCAGGTACGTTAAATTGATTAACGCTATATACACGTTAGTTTAATTTATATTTGCTGTGATCTTTGTTAATAATATCCCATCAAAAACATTACATGTACAAAAATGCACAAGTCTCGCAACGCAGTTTATCTGCCGTAAAAAGTTGTGAGATCGAATATAAACCAAGTCGGTTAATTTCAATACCTATCTGTACCTATCTATGGGAGCAGTTATATCTTTATTTCTTTAGTAAATAGAGTGACGTGGCAATTGCACACGGCAACATAAATCTATGTTAAGCGCTTTGTGCTTGTATTTGTTTGAAAGTACACCTATACGGAAGATTATATTTAGATTGTCTAGTAGATTATGCTGCCGTGTACAATCGCCAAGACACTCTATTTACTAAAGAAATAAAGATATAACTGCTCCCATAGATAGGTACAGATAGGTATTGAAATTAACCGACTTGGTTTATATTCGATCTCACAACTTTTTACGGCAGATAAACTGCGTTGCGAGACTTGTGCATTTTTGTACATGTAATGTTTTTGATGGGATCTCATTTCTTTTTGTAGGTTTTCTTTCTTTATTTCGTTTTTTTGCAAAACACGCATCAACGCGCGCCCCGCGCCTGTGCGGCCGGGGCCTCTTGCGACATAGGTCATGCTCATAGATTATCATGAATGAGTGTATTTGCGTCTCCATAGATGCGTATTAGGTATAAGGTACCTAGGTAACTATTTTAATGTACCTAGGTAACGAATTTGTTCGACCTATAAAAGTGTAGGTAGGTATAGTATAGGGATTAGTATCTCTCTATCTATCGTGGAAGTTTAAACTGTCGAATTTCTCGAAGCCATTTCTCATTTTTAACCCCTGTTACCCATTTAATTCAATTTCAATGAAGTCTAATTATGAACTGTAAAAGTAACTTTGTAATCACATACAATTTAATAGGATTTATATGGGAATACAAAGTTATTTATGCAGATCATATATCTAGAAAACGGGATGAAAATTATGGAATGTCAGAATTTTTCCATGGTTTATAGGCTAAACAATAGCTATACTCAAAATTTGAAACTTGTGGGACGGCTAGAAGTACCTTAGAATTTTGATGATCGGTGAGTCAGTCAGTCAGTCAGTCAGTCAGTCAGTCAGTCAGTGGGCAGCAAAATTAAGGAACTTTGACTTGCAATCATTCTTAAACTACTGGTTCAAATTTGATGTAACTTGGATTATTATCTGTAGACGTGATGCCCTCTTGGTCACTAAAAATTTAGGCTTCTGGTTTAATCCATAATGAAGTTACAGGGGGTCGAAAATGGCCCGAATCGCTTCGAGAAAAGGATAGTACGGCCGCGCCTTTTGTTTTGCTCGACTTGGCGGGGGCACTGCCGTGCCCCCAGATACCTACTGTCCATTTATATAGATAGCATTATTATGTATGTACTATATTTAACGCAAGCAACCAAAACAGAAAACTTCTCTCGTTGTTTAATACTAACCACCATCAATTAATTATATTAATTAGTTTTTTTGTAGTTCCTAATTCGTTGAAACTGTGTTTGAATATTATCATTGTTTTTATATTTTTTGTATAAATTGATTTTAATTGATAAAAAATATATTATTATTGTATGATGTGATAATACCAATAGATTTAAATTAAGACGGCCTAAGTGGGTTCGATTCCCGCTGAGTAGGTAAATATTAGTTTTTATGGATCTCAGGGTATAATATAAATATTATATCTGATTCAAGAGCGAAGGTTTGTGGAACCATAATCCTCGTAACTTCCAATTTCTTAGATACAGGGAAACTTATGTAAGTACGTATTATATATTTTACGTACATATTTATGTGATCATGGCGCTATTGATGCGCGTTATCCTACTAATATTATAAAAGCGAAAGCTTGTGTGTTTGTGTGTTTGTATGTTTGTTACTTCTTCACGCTCAAACGGTTGGACCAATTTTGATGAAATTTGGAATGAAGGTAGCTAATTCACCCTTTTTTTTGAGGGGGGGAAATGCCTTCGCACTATCCCTTCCGCCACGGGGGTCGCGGAAGGGGGCGTGTGGGGCTTGAACCCACTAAAACCCCTCCGTGAGCCGTCGATCCGCCTGGAGTGGGGCGAGATGGGGTCGTTTTGGCATTCACCATCCCGAGCTAATTATTATTCACCCTGGATTAACACATACTTTTTATTCCAACAACGGCGAGTGACACCGCGGGATGCAGCTAGTAAAGTTATAATATTAATAATAATAATTAAGCCTGTAACTGTCCCACAGCTGGGCAAACGCCTCCCCTCACTTTCGTGAAGTGGTTATAAAGTTACTAATATATTTTCAGGAATCATTATATACTTACTGTAAATATTTTCTAATCTTATCTTGTATAGATATCATAAATACACTACCTAGAACATAAATAACTACTTACCAAGAAATAAATAGATAGTAGTGGTTTAAGTTTATTAATTTTATGTAGGTAATGATAAATATACGTGTGTGTTTGTGTACTTGCGTGGGTACTTTATATACCTTTATTAGCTTTAAAATATAATTTTATAAGTATGTATGTGAAATAAGTACCTAGCAAGTAGATAAATAAAATGGAATTGTAAAGAAATTCCCTTTGTTTACTTTGTTGGGCCATGTAAGCCCTTAGAAACGCTAAAGATAATACATTTTTGTCGTAGCCTATAGCCAACGATACCACTTAAAATACCTGACCACCACGACCCGCACCGACCAACATCACACTTACCACTCAAAGCGGCACGTTTGACGTAGTGGCTGAGCAATCGGACTGCTGCGCTTGGTGTCGCGGGTTCAATTCCCGCCCGGAATGAATATTTGTGCGATCCACAAATATTTGTTTCTGGCCTGGGTGTGATGTGTATGTGAAATTATAATATGTCTGTAAGCGGTACCCACGATACAGGAGCATTCCTAGTGTGGAGCTACGTTTTAAAAAACAATTGGCAGTGTTAAAAATAATTTAACTGAAAGCTCTGAAATTAGCAGCGTTACAAAAAAATTAAATGAAAGCACTGAAAACTCTAGAACAACAGCTTTAAATGGACTGAAATAATTAGAGAAACCACCAGTAATACTAAATAGGACAGTCTTTAGCGCAACATGACACCTCGCAGATTCTGCGGAGCAAAACAACACGCAAAATGACTGACACTGCTTCATCTGCACGTTTGCCGCCCATAATTGGTGGTAAATTGAGTGAAAAGCACAACTGGCACGATACGGACGGAGGCTTCGTAATCTCGAATCATTAGGAAACGATTGACCTAAATATCTACTGTGACAGTAACTGTAGCGAAATATACTTAACATTTATTTTTTAGAGTTCCGTACCCAAGGGTAAAACGGGACCCTATTACTAAGGCTTCGCTGTCCGTCGGCCTGACTGTCTATCAGTCTGTCTGTCTGTCAGTCTGTCACCAGGCAGTATCTCGTGAACCGTGATAGTTACACAGTTGAAATTTTCACAGATGATGTATTTCTGTTGCCGCTATAAGAACACTATATAAAAACAAACTAAAATACATATTCAAGAGGGCTCCTATACAACAAACGGGATTTTTGTGCCATTGGTATAGATAGTGGTAGGGAATCCTTCGTATGAGAGTCCAACTCACACTTGGCATTATGTATAAGTAAGTAGGTATTCAGCAAAATATATTTGCCCTATGCGCAAATCAAACGTGCAACCTCTCTTGCACAATTGGTTCATAACGCCACAGAAACTACCAAAATAGTCTGATTCTGGTATGGGGAAGTCAGTGAATTTTTTCGAGTAGTTGTTTACGTTCTCTCTCCTCTGCCGCTATTATTTTGATTCTATGTAGGCAGGTTCAGCTTCCCAATAACATCGCAAAGTTTGGCTATTTAAACGTAATAAGTAAGAGTCATAACTTTGCCGTTATGTTTACTCGTAGGTACACAATAACTGGCGTAATAATTCCACTTTCGACTCGATAAGTTATAATTATTATAGAATATAACAAATTTGTAGGTGTACATATATATATACAATCAAAGTTATATACCTACTATTATAACTAGGTGTCTAGAATCACATTACTCTTCGGGATTCCACGATCAAAATGGCGACAAAATTAACTAAATTTATATACCTAGGTGAATAACATGAATAAGATACGAGTATGTGATAGGTTACAAGGATTCTTTACTATTTTGCTTTATTCCTTCAAGATTCCCCCCCCGTTACTATAGGTGTGGTTTTGAGAATAGGATGGCACGTTGCGGCTTTTTTTGCTCGGCTTGGAGGCCCCAGATTAATGCCTATATACATATTGAGAAACAAGTTTCTCGGTATGTTCACCCTTGATTGTGTTGCCGCCGTTGCGCTTGGTCTCTGGCAACCAAGAGCCGGCGACTATCGAAAGACTAACATTTCGGTGATGCTCCGATGAATACGTCGTCTAATCTGCCTGGAGCTGACCCACTTCGGCCGAGTTCAACTCGGAATAACAAAGTCTTTGAAACTTCCCTCGGAATTGTATAACGAACGCCGATTCAATACTTCATTAGCATCCGAGCGAGCTGGATTTATGTTAAACCAATGAAATTTTACAGAAGTTTCTTTTTTACATTGTTATCTACCTTTGGCGATCCAGTTCGTACCTACACATAGACGATCTATAAAAACATAGCCCCTCTACGCAGTCGGGTAACAATAGCGGACCTACATACTCACCTACTGATTTGATTTTATCATCAGTTTTTCATGGATTTACAGTCCTAGTTAAGAGCTCACTGAAAATGGGCAGAACGTTTATACTACCTACCAAATTATAGTAAAACTATTAAGCAATTATATATATCTATCTGATCAGTGACAGATGAGTGAAATACAATATGTAAAGAGTTACCTAAGCATGTTCCAATGTGAGAAGTCGGTCATTTATTCGTCTCATTATAATTGGCTGTCCTGAGGTTCTACTCCAAAATTTCATAATGTTATACCTAGTCAGGTCATAAATTCTGTCACATGTTTTATATAAAATAATTGAAACAAGTTTATTCATTATGTAACCATTTATATACCAAAATGAACTTAACAAAACATAGATTCTTATGACACTAAAGTTTATTCAAAATGACCTCCGTGATTTTGAATACAGGCCTTCAATCTGCGCGGCCAGTCGTCTATCGCAGCACGAACGAGGTCCATGTCAATATCGGCGGCTGCCTTAATCAAGGATGTCTTGAGTGACTCCAAATTGGGATGAGGCTTTGAGCACGCCTTTTCCTCCAAGTGTTGCCATATCTTGTAATCTAGCGGATTCAAATCTGGACTGGAGGAGGGCCAGTCTTCGTGCCGGATGAAGTCGATTTCACGCGCCGCCAGCCAGTCTTGTGTGCTCTTCGCTCTATGAGCTGGCGCCGAATCTTGTTGGAATACCCAGTGCCTGTTATTAAACATGGTATGAGAAACAGGTTCCACAAGGTTCGTCAGGACTGTATTTTGATACACAACTGCATTCGTTTTTACACCTTTCTCACAAAAATGTACCTCTGTTAAGCCCCAATAAGACACTCCCAACCATACCATGAGCGAGGATGGAAAATGACCTCGTTGGACACGCAGAATACGGTTGCTCGCTTCTTCACTACTGTGTGCGTACACCTTATCATTTTGTTTGTTGTAGCTCCCTTCTACGGTAAAAATTTTTTCATCCGAAAAAAGAATTTCCCGATACTTTTTTCCCGCGTACCGCTTCAACAAAGCGCGGCATCTCTTCAGTCTCAGGTCCATTAGACGAGCATTCAAATGATATCCTGTTTTTCTTCGATATGCCCGAAGCCCTAAGTCTTCATTTAACACCCTTTTCACCGTGGTTCTGCTTAATCCCATCTGAAGGGCCAACAGTTTCTGCTTACGTTTGGGATTTCTTTGAATTCGCGCCTTCACAGCTTTTATCACTGCTGGAGTCCTAACAGACCGAGGGCGACCACTTCTTGACCTGTCATATCTACACTAGAGTCTTCATTGTATCGTTTGATGGTACGATAAACGAATCTCTTGGTTATATTCAATTTTTTCAGTATGTCAAAAATTTGAATTGGCGCGTAACCGCAACGATGCAACGCAATAACTGCAACACGGTCTTCTTTAAGCGTCCACTCCATATTTAAAAATGAGTAAAATTCTAAAAAGTATACATTTTTATTTTCATGAACAATTCGAAATTCGAATTCAATAAACTTTTTTGTGGCCAGCATTCTAAAAGAAAAGTTTTTACTGTGTGACAATACTTATGACCTGACTAAGTATTATAACCAACCGAACTCATCCCTTATATGCCCTCTGGCGCATAACCCATAACAAATACTGCTCCTGGTCCTATTTCTTCCTAGCCTGTTCTTCGGCTACTAGGCCCGAGAATATGTCTCCAGCGGGTTGCTGCCTGCATACTTACTACTCTTACTTACGTAGATTTCTTATAAGCGGTGTTCTAAAGCAGCTTTCAAACCGTAGAAATCGTAATAATAGTATTACCTTATTATTACGATATCTATGTATCAAAGCAAATAAGCTCCGTTTCGTTGAAACCTGACACAGTTGGTGGCGATGATAACTCAATTGGATCCTCGGATCACAGCTTCTGATTGCTAAAACAGAGTCGGAGCTACCGCTGAAGGAAAACGTCGTTGAATACCTCCGTGGGGTACTAAACCCGCCTGGTAGCTACTAAAACATCTAAAAATATGTCTCCAAAAACGGGGTCTTCTGGCAGCTCCTTTTAAGGACGTTGCCACGGGCCCTGAATATGAGTTTTTACTAGCTTGACATAGTACGCACCAACTAGCTCATTGTATGATATTTTCGTTCATAAACGCGCCGGTAGGGGCGCTGTTCAAGTTTTCATAGAAACTTCACAAACGCGAAAGTTATGTTTCTAACTATACAAAAACTCATACTAGTGGGTGAAATAGTGGTCATATTGTACCCAGTATAAAGTAAACGTGGTGTTCGTTTCACAGTAGGCCCCACAATCGCGAGGACCGTGCGAGCGCCTCTGTTCACGCTGTTGCGCCACCTCTGGCACACGCGCGCACGAATCGCGCTAACTAGCGACGACGCGACGCGACACGGATCTCGGAGCGTCGTCGCATCACGGATGCTGATCCAATTCGAACGACGTGTACTGGAGCTAATGGCAGTCATAAACTATTGTGACGAATGAGGCCTTCTTGGTGCGAACATTGTTGCCTAAGCGCATCTTCCTATACGAATGAATATTATAGAGATACTTACCTTACAATTTCATCGTGCTATAGTAGGTGATGATTGGGTCAGGAAGAAGAATCGGGCGTTAGATGGAATTGTTTAACTGGATTTTAAATAAGTATATGAGTTCTACTTTTTATAGTAGGTAGATATGATCTGAAAGACCCGATTTATTATATTCCTATTTAGGGGGGAAGAAAACGATCGGTCAGGCTCTTGTGATTGTGAAAAATGGGAAATTGAAGAGCGCTCGTTTTTCAGGAATTTTCAGTCCTAGTCCTAACCAACTTTTTTATAGACATTTGCAAAAAAGGTATACCTATTCAGTAGTTAATAATTAAGAATAACTTATTACAGTGTTATCTACTGCACGTACAGTGTAATCTGTGGTAAATTATACATAATACAATATATATACCTATATATACTCGTACATACACGGTGGTTATAAGAAACTGGAGCAATTATTGTTCGCGTTATAAATAACGTTCGCACTCAGTTATGTAGTATAGATGTAGGTGTCTATCTGTAAATGTATATAAATATATAAGGCGTGTTTCAGCATGATGAGTCACGGTATCTGAAGTAAGGCATGTTGCACACTGGCGCATGGTGTCGCTACCGCGGTAGCTGAAGCAATAGTAAAACCCTTATAAAAACGGCTATTGGTGTTTACCAACAATATTTGTAACGATTGACGTTCGTGAATTTACGCGTCGAAGGCCGATGACATGAACATTATAGATACACTAGCTGAGCCCCGCGGTTTCACCCGCGTTTGGATAATATACGATAATAATCTTTATGAACTGTAGCCTATGTGTTATTCTGATATGTACTTAAGCTATATTATTGTGAAGTTTCATTAAATTCCATTCAGTAGTTTTTGCGTGAAAGAGTAACAAACATCCATCCATACAGACATGACATATTACTCTCTCTAAGTAGAGCGAGAGACACTCCTGTAGATTTTCATATTTTTCTTAGATTAGTTTTGAATTCAATATTGTTGCAATGTGGCAGAGGGGCCACAAAGTTACGGCCAAAATTAATAATCAATCCAATCCAAATTTTGCTATCTGGGATTGATATCACAATCCATTTTTTGGGTCAAACATGCCAATAACCGATCCGTGGATAGGTTTATGAAGGCACACAGATTGGAAATCGATGGAATGATAGACAGCAATCCAAGATCGATTTCAATCTTGGATAAGAGATACAATATCAATTTCGGCTGTTAGACAGTGGAACAGCCATGAGATCACGGTTTGTGGCATCGGTGTGCCAAAGGCATTATAGCAAAGCTCTGCGATTTGCCAGGCGGCCCTCGGCCACAGAGTAGGCGGTAGTTACTGGGCCGGCCCTAGCCTTCCTCGTGCAAGCACTAGGCCACGCGTGAGCCATCTTGCCACATTACTGATATCACGATCACCACCGCGGGCCCATCACTATATAAACGCAACCTATTCTCATTTAATGTATTCAAAAGTCAAATCGTAATAAAGGAACACATCCCTCCAACACTTGAGTTTCGGATTTGAATTTGATGAAAGCTCATCAGCAATGATTTTAGTGAGTACTAAAATGATAAATTATTGAGGTATACCTACTATAAAACTATATATAACATTTACATTATTGATATTTTATTTTACAGCCAATAATCTGGGTTGCTGCGCTCACGTGGTCTGTGGTCCATTGTGAACCTCCAGTTAACAGCTACCTACCTCCATCGGGAGCTGGTGGCCGGCCATCGTCTCAATATGGCCCGCCAGGGTCTGGTGGCAGTTCGTCGGGAGGGTCTAATCGACCAGGCGCTGGATCATTAAGCCAGAATTCCTTGTCAGATAACTATTTGCCTCCAGGACAATCGGGTCAATCCAACGCTTTAGATACACAGTATGGCCCTCCTTCTGCACAAGGTTTTGGACAATCAAGAAATGCGCAAAGAGGTTTCGGTTCACAAGGGCAAGGAGGCAGCAGTGGCACACCGAGTTCACAATACGGAACTCCAGGTCAAGCTGGTCCAGGCTCTTCCCGATCACCTGGTGGTCAGTCGCCATTTGGAAACAGAAACGGTCCGCAATCAACGTATGGAACACCAAACAGCGGTTCCAATTCAAATAGTCCATCATCTGGTGGAGGCCGGGGTGGTTTTGGTTCGGACTCTGGATTCGGTCAAAGCCCAGATAGCTCTTATGGACCTCCAGCTACCGGATTTCAGTCACCAGATAGCGCAGGCTTCAGCCGCAGGCCTGGATCTCAGAGCTCACCAGACGCTTCTTATGGCACTCCCAATGCTGGATCACAAGGTGGGATAAACGGAGATGGATCTGGAGGCGCACCTTCATCATCGTATGGCACACCTGGTTTTGGAGGATCGGAAGGCAGAGGGTTCGGGGGAGGCCGAGGATCAAGTGATGGAAGAGGCTCCAGTGGCAGTGGATCCGGCTTTGACGGAGACGATAACGATGTGAGATATGATTATTATATTTTAATTAAAATATTAGCATAATCTTTACCAACTGGATCTAACATTTGTGATTTGCAGGGGCCAGCTAAGTACGAGTTTAGCTATGACGTGGACGACGTGCAGACAGGTACTAAATTTGGTCATTCAGAACAACGCGATGGCGACCTGGCCACTGGGGAGTACAACGTACTGCTCCCCGATGGTAGGAAGCAAGTGGTGGAATACGAAGCGGGCCTCGAGGGATACAAGCCCCAGATACGTTACGAGGGTTTGTGTTTAACTTGTTGGTTGGACAAATGCACCATGAACTGCTTTAAATGCTGTCATGGAAATATTCTTGGCTATTTACTTTTAAAACATACCTGGTTTAGTCAATTTTGTAATTGTAGTATCATTTTAGGTGGCAATGGAGGCGGCAGAGGTGACGGTGGTTCCTTTGGTCCTGGTAAGTTTTCATTTTACATCAGATCGTCTCCAATATACGATTAGTGGAACGCGCTTCTTACGTAATATACGAGGGGAGGTCAAAAAGTCCGCGGAATGGAAGGGTTGAGAAGGGGCGGGGCATTTTTTTTTACCTGGTATTTTCCAAGTACTCAATACAGGTATAAATACCAAATTTTAGAAAAATAGGGTCATTAACAAATTAGTTATCACAACATTAGCAGTTCAATCGGGTTAAAATCGTTAAACAAGGACAACATTGAGTTTCGTGCTGTTATAAAGTTCCTTACTAAGCAAGGAAAGACACCTCAGATAATTTTGGAAGAAATGTCATCTGTTTACGGGGACTCTTGCCCTGGAAAAACAATGATTTATAAGTGGCATGGTTTATTCAAGCAAGGCAGGGAGTCAATTGAAGAAGACCATCGCCCGGGCCGGCCAATCGAGGCCACCTCCTCAGATATTATCGAAAAAGTCGAAAAACTTGTACTTGAAGATGCCCGACTAAAGAAGAAACAACTTGCAGAAATGGTTGGAGTATCGTCTACAACTATTTTGAATATCCTCCATGACCATCTTGGCATGTCTAAGGTCAGTGCAAGATGGGTGCCGAAAATGCTCTCAGCGGTTCAAAAACAGCAGCGTGTCGAGTGTTCACGCGAGTTTTTGGAGCTCTGTAGTGAGAACAATGACGAAATTTTGAACCGGATTATTACTGGAGATGAAACTTGAGTTCATCATTATAAGAAATTCAAGGTGTCACAATCGGCCGGAAAGATCATGGCAACGGTTTTTTGGGATTCAGAGGGGGTTTTGTT
This sequence comes from Hylaea fasciaria, assembly GCA_905147375.1. NCBI lineage: Eukaryota > Metazoa > Arthropoda > Insecta > Lepidoptera > Geometridae > Hylaea > Hylaea fasciaria. Next base: position 10,104,431 of record LR990201.1, read on the forward strand.
AATCGACTACAAAGAAAAAGGATTGAATATCACAGGGGGATACTATGCCACTCTACTGGAAAAATTAAAAGATGCCATCAAGGAAAAACGACGGGGAAAATGGACTCGAGGCGTGCTGCTTTTGCACGACAACGCACCCGTTCACAAGAGCCATGTTGCGATGGCTGCCATGCAAAAATGTGGCTACGAAACTATTAACCACCCTCCCTATAGTCCAGATCTAGCTCCTTCTGATTATTATTTGTTTCCAAAATTGAAAAAAGAACTTCGTGGAAAAAAGTTTACTGACGATGAAGAAGTTAAGTCGACAATTTCAGCCTATTTTGAAGGCCTTGACAAAACTTTTTTTTTCGAAGGGATAATTATGCAAACTTTTTGACAGATCTGAAAAATGTATTAGGCTTAAGGGAGAATACTCGTATATTGAAAAGGAAAAATAAAAAATCATTTAATTTAGCTTCTCTTCCCTGCCATTCCGCGGACTTTTTGACCTCCCCTCGTATATATCACATTGATTCAATTTTCTTGCAGGCGGCGGTCGTGGTGGAAATCAGGGATATCCTCAAAGTGGTGCTGGCGGCGGTGGATTTCCTGGTGGTGATTCGAACGGTGGCTACTCTGGTGGACAAGGCGGCCAGGGCGAGAGGTTGCAACAAGGGGGTGACATGGGATATCCTAGCGGCAGACCAGGAGCTGGTAGTCAAGGTCAAAATGGTCAAGGCTATCCCAGTGGTGGTGGACAAGGATCTCAAGGCTATCCCGGTAGAAGTCCGAGTGGTGGCAGTGGACAAGGATCTCAAGGCTATCCTGGCAATAGACCCGGTGGTGCCATTGAACGAGGGTCGCAAGGCTATCCCGGTAATAGTCCTAGTGGTGCCAGTGGACAAGGCTCTCAAGGCTACCCAAGTGGAGGTCCCAGCCAAAATGGTTTTAATTCAGGTTTTCCCGGTGGAAATGAACAGGAATCATTGAATCGAGGAGGTCAAGGCTATCCGGGTGGACAACAAGGTAGCGAAGGGTATCCGAGAGGCAATGGCAATGGTCAGGGTAATGGTCAGCGTAATGGCCAGGGTAATGGCAGAGGAAACTCGAGAGGATCTCCTTCTAGGGGCAGAGGAGGTTCGGGTGGTGATGAAGGCTACCCTAGTGGAGGACCTGAAGGGCCAAGGGGTTCTGGGTATTGAATATGACAAACAACTGACCGCGTTTATGTCCAAGGACTGGGAAACTAAACTGTGAAATGTTTATTAATGGAACAATGTAAATAAATGTTTTAGTACAATCAATCACAGATATTTTATTTTCTTTACAATAAAATTATTTACTCATAAATAGCTTAAATTATTAGAACGAACTATTCAATTATATATTATTATTGTTTATTGGTTAGTTCGTCTGGTTATAGAGGTAGATAAAATAAAATAAAAAACTTCAGATACTTTTAAAACATTGCCCACAATCGGCCTAGTAAAACACATGTGGGCATGTTACGATTCTATAAAAATATACATACATAAATGCCAACGAAGAAAGCGATACATTACTAGATAGGTACATTTGTAAAAATCAAAATACGATTTTCAAAATGCATGGATTCCATTAAATGTTTGTAGTGTAGAAATAGAGAAGAAAAACTGTACCTCATTAAAATAATTATCAAGTTTACAAATTATAAATATTAAAATTAAAAGGTAGGTATTAAACTTAATTTCTCTAAAAATATATTTGTTAGTCTTGTATCTAATGAGTGCCGACCAAGTCTAATGGATTTCGAGCGTATCTAAATCAACCTATAAAGCATATGCCACGTATTTACCACAAACCAGGCGAAACGCGAACCGGCCAAAATTACCAACAAAGCTTCACTGTCCATGAAGCGTTCAGTAATTCGATTATAGTATTAAAATAAAAACTGAAATGTCCGCAACAGTGTCAATAGTAGACCAGTGAATAAATACAAAACTGATTTTGAACTGGAATTGGCGGTTTGACCTGAAAAAAAAACAAGTATATGACGTTATAATTATGCTTAGACAGTAAAAATAATAATTTTATATACGTTTAATTTCCATACCTACCCGTAAGTAGTTTTATGCATAGTGGAAGATGAGAAATTGTCCTTAATTTTATTTTTAATGTCATTAGTCATGCTTCATTGTCGTTGTTTTGATTTTCCATCCATATAATCATAATAATACGTTACCTAATTTTTTGAAGTAAAACTTCTTTAGGCGCGACTAGGGAGTAACTCAGATTTTTTCTGACGGAAATAACGCTTACTATTTTTAATTGACATGTCAATGTAGTTTCTACAGTTTAGTAACTACACAGACTATAGTAAGCGTTACTTCCGTCAACGCCAAAAAAGTTTTACTTCAATCGCGCGTAAAGGTTACACGCACACACTTTTTTTTCTATTTTTTTTTTGTGAAATACCCGGACCCTTACCATGGGAAGACGCCCGATAAGTACGGTCTTGAGTAGTTCGTGTGTTTAGTTCGCCTCCCAGACGCACAGCGGCGATGTTGCTCGGCCCTGAAAGTAATTAATAAAAACATCAAATGACATCCCTTTAGACTTTCCCGACATGACCTTTTGCTAGCTATCGATAACTAGCTAATCGATAACATCCGAGACTAACGGCGTAACTTGTGCTTCGAACAATGACAGTGTCAAAAGAAGCCTCCGAAGCGTACGGAGCGATGTCCCGCACATAAATTATGGAAGTCATATTGCTGGGCTAAGGCTCGAACCCGATGCCGTTGGCTTTCAAAGCGCACAAGCTACCTCTCGTCCATCATTGCACCTAATAATTGATTGGTGCTTACAATGTATATCGACGTGCTTGGTTTTCCTAGCCGTCTTGAAGCCGGGGGCTTCCCCCGAGACCTCGCAAGCGTATTCGCCTTCCGACTGCCGCGTCAAGTTCACCAGCACCACTTCTGTGTAAGAAGATTTGGCCATCTGCAACGATAACAGCATTCAATTAATCGGGAATTGTCGAACAAGTTGATGACTCATGTTTTGAGTCTATTGCTTGAAAGGGAAACATCCTTTTTTCAAACTCAAACCGTAATTAATTACTGTTTAATTTAATTTATCATACTTTATGTTTTTATGATACTCTTTGTTAACGAGAATTAGCTGTTTGAATTGTAAAAGTGCGATTTAATTTCCTATTTACAATAAATGCTTTGACTTTGACTATTTTTTTATGCAAAATCATTTTGTCAATACGTTGTCTCAAAAAAAGTCCGCTGCTCACAGGTAGGTTACTATTCTATTACAAAGTTTGACTGCGATTAGTTGGTAAGAAAATCTGCAATTTAGCACTATACCGTCTTACCACAAAAATTAAACCAAAGTTGAGCAGATGAGTCTGAATATTTTCTACACAAATCAGCGTCTATATCTTTGGTTTTTATAACTCAATAACAAATTTACAAGCTAAATTAATTAGGAACGCCAGGAGTGAGTGATAGACGTCGGTTTTGTGGAACGAAATTTTAGAAACTTCTGTTTAACTCTGGTCTAAACTTTTGTGGTAAGACGGTATTAGTTCATTGACTTACAATTACTAAAAAAACTAAAAAAAAGAAATAGAAAGTATTAGAAAGAAAAGAAGTGCGAGGAAAAAAGAAATAAATAAATGGTGCATTAATGTGGTGCGGTGGTAAGTATACCGAGGTACGTATATAATATGTACCTACCGATTTATGTAAAAAACTCACGAATGATGCCACTGTACAACATATTGGAACAATAAAGCCATTTCTGACTAATCATGCGTGGAATAGTTCATATTACTCGTGACAAAAAATACAAATTAGCAATGAATGCTAATTCGCGCATCACACGAGAGCCGTATCGGAAATAGCTGGAGCGCCTAAATCATCAGACAACAGATGTCTCCGTGAAGTAAAAACTATATTTATGCTGTGCCTATAATGAGATGGTGACGTTACCACTAGCCTATTTTTATTCCTTTAGTCACTTTCGTTTACAATCGGCTGAATGAGTGACTGACTTTTTTATACGGAAGAATTAAAAAAACCATAAACTTACCTATAAGTAATGTACTAGAAGTAATCATTTCTATAAGATCTATGGAAGATCTTACAAATTTTACTGTATAGTTAACATTTAAGTTTATTTTCATGTCATGTAAAAGCTGAACTGACAGATGGCAACGCGGTTTTTACTTTTTTTAAATTTTACGTGCCATATCCAATGAATAGGACAGATCCAGCTATTTAGCTAAACCAATAACTGTTTGTAGGCGGTGCGGGACAGCATGTACACATTGTGCTGGGAAACTATCTTGTAATCGATAGAGAATAGCACCACGAACAAATTCGAGGGTAAAATTTGGATGAGAGGAGAAGATATAATTTATATTGATTTACAGTCGAAACCCGAAAGAGATAGAGCACGTCCGATTGCTTGTAAGCGGGGGGTGCATTATTTTATGGTATTCGAGATTGGGATCCATGTAGTATTAGAATCGCACGGTACTCAGATTTAGTACAGTGATAAATTCAATTTTATTTCCCGAGGGGCATAAATTAAATGTGTCACAACGTAGGGTAACTACAAGATAGTACATCTTTGTGGACTGCCGATAGAAAAGTAAAACGGGACAGTTTTAAAACAGATCGATAATACACCGTAGGTAATCATAATCATCTCTAGTCGGAAGACGTCTACTGCTGAACATAGTCTTCCATGGTTATTTTACTTTAATTGTCAAAACGTCACCACTAAATTATCATAGAGCGGCACAACGAGCAGAATATCCAGCTGTTATTGGCAACCAGAGGCTCCTCACGACTTGAACCAAATCGCCAGTTCTCCTTGTGGTGAGCTCCTATACTACGACTCCCAGTCCCCTACTTCCACTCAGATCCACCTCTTGACTCCACCAGTGGATCCGCGGACACTTTTTTCCACTTTGATCCACCGGTCGATCGGATGACCCTATTTCCGTAAGGGAAATCGTAGGCCACTAATAATTCTGACTTACATTAACATTAACGCCTGGCATCTTGTAGGCTTTAACCGGTTCGTCATTCTTGGGCACGTATCGGTAGAACTCGTCGAGGCCCTTGTACCATCTGACGGAGTAGAGTGCATCACCCTCCAAGTCGTATTTGCAGGTGAGGAGCAACGTGCCGCCGTCCGACGCGAGCTTTTGAACCCGTAGCTCCACCAGCCGCACACTCCAAACGTTGTCTGCAATGGTAGAGTCGGTTGGTGTCGAGTGAGATGGCAAAACCGAGTAATAAAGAGTAAGAGAAGTAAGGTTCTTGCCGTGTCGATCGGTAGCGCAATGTTAAATTTAACTTCTGCATACTATCTAAACCTAAGATATTATACTAATATAAATGCGTCCGTTTGTATGTGCGTTTCAGTCGGCGCTGAAATGACAATACTAATAAATAATAGATGGTGATTAAATTCCGTGTAGATGCTTACGGACTTCGAATAACGCAGGATATTTTTCATTTTATCATCTTTAGCTTTTCACCATTGTTAATCAATAAATTGGTTTACATTGTGAGTTGTGACACTGCAGCGTAAACAGTAAATGTAACGTTAACCTATGTAAATCTGTACAAGTGTACCTACAATGATGTTCAATTTATTGATTAATTTACTAGATAATACAAACGGTGGGTCGGTTTTATTTTTACGCATTGACTATAGGATTGAATATGTTTGTTTTTCCACAACTCAACTGTAAGATTAAAATTAAATAACACGTGCTATAAGTATAAAACCGATGTTGCAATTTGTCTTAAAGAAAAATATTATACCTATTATAATTATATTATTACAAAATTAAACACTATTTAACAACCAAAATACTAAATGTTAGCCTATTTACCTTGACCCCACAGTAGCAACAGAAGCAAAACTGCCCGTCTATACATCTCAGAGCGTTTAAAACGTACGAGCGACTTGGCAGCTCTTCTGTGCATACGCACTTCACTCGCGACTCTGCGTCCACATCACAGACCCGCGGGCATCGACACCGCTGCAACAACCGAATAATTCACTGCCCGATCGTACTAAACACACAATAATTTTACAATTACTGAGCTTTTGATTCAGCAAATCTGCCGTTTGCAGTATCGAAATAGGACAGCGAAATTCCGGCGACGACTCTATATTTAAACTGTCCGCGTGTGCCGAACGCATGCGCAGTCGCCGGCTCTGCCAATGTCAGGCCATTGCGTGATTAGTTAAACTTGAGTTAAACATCGAAAAAATGCATTTTTCCAGGACTTGACTTATTAATTGAAGGGTGATGTGGTGACTGGGCGGATGACGTGTGCCCACGGCGATGCACAATAACAGATAAATTTAAACCCTCGTATGACTCAAACAGAAAATTGTTTCGTAGTAGGAATTAAATGTTATTATTAATTAATATTATTTAGTAGGAATCGACCCTTTTTGGCCCTTTTTTGGCATTTTTGGCAAGATTGGCTTTTTTGCAGTTACATAGGTGCAATTTTGCATTAATGTAGGAATGTTATCATTAAAACCTTTACAGGTAGGTATAGTTACTCAGGCAAGTTAAACTTATGATTTGAGAGCTACAAATAAAGGTTTAATTAAGAACTTTATAACTCGGAAAATCATAGAGCCCTGCTTCTTGGTAGGCGAGGAAAGTGCTTTAATTTAATAAATCAGGAAGAAGGTACAAGGAAAGTAAAAATATTTTAGCATAATAATTATAAAGATAATTATGTTTTTATAACTAAGTTTCTAGGTAGATACCTACTCTACCAAAATTGATATTAAATTGTTTATCTTTTTGCCTAGGATTTGTAAATTTAGCTTAGTTTATTTATCAAGCTGCATATAAAACATGATTGTATTATGAATAAATCTATTTCTACTTAGATTTAGAGCTTTTTCTGAGCCCTCTACCTACATTCTACCAAGCAAATTTTATTGTAGTTGGAAAACTACCTCTAAAAATAGTCCCCCTTCGTTCCGCTAGATGGCGTTACTAATCTCATAATCCAATAAAAGTTAGGTGTAAAATCATAAGAAATATGATATTTTTGTTTGTAAATTTACAGTTTGTGTGACCTGAGTTTGACCATTACCGTCTATTGACCATTTAGTAATAAATACTTTATTTATTAAAAATTTCTCCCGTAAAGTATTTCCAAAAGGAAATTGGTTGTTATGAAATTATCTTGGGAGCTAGTCCAATTTTGCTACATTGTTACAACTTATTTGACTTTATAATAAGGGATAAAGATAATTTTGTGAAGTTTAAGTACCTAACCAACCAAGACAAAGCTAAATACGATGTTATAAGTAGGTACCTAAGTCACTATATAGGTAGGTACCTAGTTACTTAAGTAGGTATAAAATACTGCATCTGAAGTTTTAACTTTGGAGGCAAATAAGTAATTATTTTAGGAACACACTCTTATAAATTTCAGTTGTCTTCCTTCTGTCATATATGTTATCTCTTTTCCGATTGAAATCAAAACGAATTCGACAGACACAATAAAATTCTAAGGAAAGAGTAAAGCCATTACTTCGCCCGGTTTGTATACTTATTAGTTGAATTTTTTATAAAGGACTAGGCGTATGCCGCGAGACTGACAACCGCCCACCCAGCCGGCAGCTCACTTACAAACTCCAAGTAGGCTGATATACAAAGGATTACTTAAAAACTTAACTATTTCAGTGCTACCGATGAGGTGACACCGCAAAATAACATCATTTGGCAACATCCTTGACTTCACTAGCAAAGGTTTATTGGGTTTTATGTAGGTACCTTCGCTATAAGATATTTAAGAGCTCGTTGGGTCACAATAAGGTTTGCAAAGACGCCGCCCGGCGACCGCGGCGGCGCAGCGGAACCTAATGATGATTTACTCGTGTAAGTTCCCACGGGCGGCGTAATTTTCCTTTACTAAGGCAGAAGGCACACAACGCTGCGATGCCAAACAACAGTACGGAGACTGACGCAGAATAGGAGGTCACGGCTCACGCACACTGATGCACGTTGACGGTGAATAAACAGTGAGGAAACTGCCGAAATGGTCCGGAATGACAGCACGGATAACATAAACCAATAAGTAAGCACCTACGTTACATTATTAATTCTATTTGTTATCGGAATAGATAGTCATCTTTACAAGCTATTATATACATATTCTTGGAAATATTTACTTACATCCCTTTCTACGAACCCAGCGTGTATGGAATGGTGATTAATTTGCTGAGCGAAAAATTTCAATCATCAATTAAATGCTGCTTCCTGCCAAAACCCTCCCTCTCCTAATCTTAATTAATCTTTCAGCAAATGCTTGACTATTAGAATGAGCTTCCAATATTATGTATGACCATGTAGGTGCTATGAGAGCGCCCTTACTGTCTACAAACAGAATAGAGAAGGCACTACACGCCGCTGTCCCGGCTAAAGTGAAAACAAATGAAGTAACGCGTCCGTTTAATCATTCATTCGCGCCACGGCGAGGCTCATTGAGATTTATTCTGCCTTTTATCGGTCAACCGCTGGACAGCCGCGGTTTATTTACCGCCGGAGGTTTGTCGGGAGTGGAAGATGCTCTTATATTATTTATGTCTTTTAATTCAGCGCACGGCGAGCTTTTCCCAAAGATTGGCACTGTAATACCTTTTCCCGACGGGTAGGTATTTTTCTTTTTATTATCTGTTTGTCTTGTAAAGTTAGCGAACTAATAATCAACTTCGGTAAGATTTTCTTTTTTTTAAAGGTAAGATTGTATATCTTAAAGTTCCTGATCCATTAGGTATATTCCGCTAGCGTCCTGAAGCCAACTTAAGAAGAACGTTTACTCTTTTCACTATTTGCTCGAAACTCTGAATTGAAACTGCTGGAATCGTGAATCGTCAACATACGAATACAAAGTACTTATACGCGATAAAATCCGGTAGAAAGTAATTTGATTGCTAAGCTAATACAAACTTCCGTAACGTATAGCAAGCATACGGTCACGGGCGTCACGGCGGCCGGCCCGTAAAGCCACCTAACTGCGAAAAGTAACATGTTTCGGTTCTTTTATTGAAAGGATCGGGCCGGCCGGCACGTAGGCTGCACACACGGTTACAACCCGCTTAATTAACGCGCCCGAAGCGAATATTAAATGTTGGCAAATAGACTTATTTGTCCGATGGTCTTACATGGCCGCGAGTCCACGTTAATTGAGATTTGTCGGCTCAAGCGAGAGTAGACTAGGAGCTTGCGAGTTCAAAGGATGTTTTGATGTTGTTTAACATGCACCGAGTTTATAATAGCGTGACAAGTGCAGACATTGTGGTAATGTTTGCATGCACACAAAGTCAAAGCAACAAGTCCTTGAAGTTGATATACTTATAAAGTATCTCTGTCATTGACTTCCATTTCTGAGACCTATTAAGTAGTAGGTTGAAACTGGTAGACAATCATAATACCTACATATTTAAAGAGTAGGTAAATGATTATAATGGTGTGAAATGTACCTAATCTTTGCAGGCTTTCATATCTCGTGATTCTACTAAATTTTTACTAAGTAACACCTTTAAAGAATAGAATAGAAAACAATCTTTATTGCATATCAACCTGTAAGTAAACCATATATAGGTAGGCAAGGAATACCCATATACCTATACAGAGCAGTATACTTTAGTACAATGGGCGGACTTATGGCTCTCTTGCTTGTTTAGCTCCTGTTCAAACAATACCCTGCCCTTGAAAACTGCCAAAAACGAGACAAAGAGGGCTTAGGCTAAGATAGAGGGTGGACGTTCCAATCCAGGCTCATAAAACTCCATCACGCTTGATGTACCAGCATGCCTGATGCGGGATAAAATGGCGGAGGACAATTTGCGGCGGGCTTATCGCTTACACAGACATTAATCCTGATTTCGAGTAACTACGACGCGAAAGAGAAGCTGGAAAAACTGACGCGCTACATCTTTTGTAACTCAATAGAGCCAACCCACTGCGGCTAACAGCTGGTTTCGGAAACGTTTGTTAACTCTGACGGCAGATTAAATGTATGGCCGTCTTTATCTGGTACTAAGCTAATAACAAAGACGTCCGTTGTCGAATTTAACAAATTCAGCTTACCTTAGTATTGTTAGGAAAAAGTAATGCCTCTAAACATGAGATAAACGGTTACTAAATACTGTCGTTTTGGGTTTCTTTTGTGCACCGTACCTTCTTGTGCAAATTAGAACGTTGTTTATAGTACATTTCAAAATATAATTTACTTAGATTATAGACATCGAATTTTTGAATTTTAATTTGTGACAAGTGTACCTTCCTACTCGTAAAGTGACATATACGAGGTGTCAATTCAACTTGTCTCTACATAGCACTATCGATCTTGACATAGGCACCGATTTGGGGTCATCCCGGTCACAGGAATGTCCAAATGGTTACCTATTTTGTAGGGGACAACTCTGCCGGCACTAAAAATACTAACACGGTATTTGTGTAGGTACATAAGTACAGTAAATACAAAAACTGTTACAAATCACCGTAAAATAATTTAGAATTATCTACATACTATAAATAGGTAGGTAGGTAGGTACACTGAAAAAACAGACAATAGCTGTAAGTATTTCGTAGCCGTTCCGCGAACGCTCCCCACTGCGTACAAACCGAGGCAGCTTACGTTACCAACTAAGAAACTTTCTTTCCTAATAAACTCCCCATGAACTGCGCAAAGTTTATATTAATTTGCACTAGGCTCAGATTACGTCTTTGGTATCCTATATCTACTTAATTTAGAGAACATTTTCCATTATTTAGTAGCACTTAATTTCACTCCACTTGTTCAGAATTAACTTCGGTACACCCCGTGAGTTAAATTACAAGAGTTGGGAGTTTCGATGTTTTGTGGCCGTTGGATTTGATAAATAAAACTTATGCAAGTTTATGAATCTTCCAAGGAGCTAAAGTTTACATGGTCAATTATTCAGGCCGACGGTCGCTAGAATATTCATGGCTTGCCTTGATGTAGGAATTGATCTAGGTATAGAAGTAGGTACACTCAAATATGTCCGTAGTGACTAACCTTCAATTTTGGCAACAAACACACACAGCAAATAATGATGACCTCATGCAAAACAAAGAAAAGTGTAATAAAACTAGTCTAATAAAACATAGTGCCTTCCAACGTAATCGCATTAGGGCAAGAAGTTCAAAAGCGCGCGTTATAAAACTGTCTGTCTTACCATAAATAATTTAAACTAGAGTTGAACACATGTGTCTAAATATATTCTCTACAAAGCGACGTGTAACCCTCGCTTTTTCTAACTCAATAACCAATTCACAAGTAAAATAATTAGGAATGCAAGGTTTGAGTAAGAAAACACACACAAACAGACGTCGATTTTGTCCAACGAAATGTTAGAAACATCTGTTTAACTCGCGTCTAAACTTTTGTGGTAAACTGTCGTGTGACGGCACGACAATCGCCGCAAAGTTTGGTTTAATCAGAACGGCGATGCCGAGGGTCAGACTAGTTTGAATGTTCACCTCCGCATCCCTGACGTGCTCAGTCCGGGAATATTTTAAAATTATTCAATTTGCATAGGCTAATTGACCATTTATTTTGGGAAACTACGCGAAGGTTGCTGCGACACAATTTAATTAAGTTCAAATGTTTTGTGTAAAGGAAGGCTGGCGGTAGTTTAATTACGTTTTTGTACATATAGCCACATATTGAGTTATAGCGCTTCAACTTCCTCGGTTTATTATACATATACATACAGTCACGCCTTTTTCCCTTTGGGGTAGGCAGAGACTACATCTTTCCACACACTACGATCCTGACACACCTCTTTCCCTTCTTCTACTTTCTTGACTTGCTTCATGCACGCTGGTTTATTATATCTAATATAAAGTAGAATTTAGGTAACCCATGGCAACTAGTTCATCATGACGAAAACAGCATGTCCAGGAACCACCATAAGACTTGTACCATTAGATCAGTGTGGTGAATTATGGCCCATCCTATCCTCTATGCCTGAGAGAAGCCATGTTCCATTACTCCATTACTCCAGACTAAAAGCCGTTAACATGGCAATGATAATTAAATAATTCCTTGCTGCTTTACGTCCAGACATCATTTCCCACGAAAGCCGATTAGAAATAGCCTATATTATTATAGACTACATCAAACTTTTTTTCAACAACGCAATGCGCGAATGTAAAGAAATGAGACAGTAATTGGTCCCTCGAGAGGCAAACACACGAGTAAACAGCCATTAAACAAATTAGCGAGTGTAATGTAACTAAGTTTATAGAGTACACACCCAACTATGGCGGAGCTATTGTAATTACAGAACACGCAATTAACTACTCTGCGTCGCTTCTGCCGTTGGTAGTGTCGCGCTGTATCGGCTTATGGTGATGCGAATACGTGTGGACAATTTTGGTAAGTGGCAACACACACCCACATACCTACACATACACAAGTAACTTATCACTGATATGTGAGATAATTAGACCATCTTATATTTTAGCCTAGTCTATGTCTTTTTCTACATAAATATAAAGGCTCAGCTTGAGGATTGATTGATCCCTATATACTAATTGCTGCAATTATAACAAATTGGATAAGTTTTATGGCTAAGCTTTAGGGCCGATGGTTTGATCTCTAATTATCTTAATTGTTGAACGCTATAATTATACCGAATATAAAAACTTATCAAACTTGGTGTTTTAAAGAGAAAATGTGTGTGTCGAGAGAATTCAAAAATTATATTACCTATCCCTAATAAGAAAACATTATTCTACAAGTTTTTATAATCAATTAAGAGAATTACTAGAAAGTATCTCTATTAGCAGTAGAGTTGCCAGAGTCTGCAAGATAAGGGCAGCGTGTCTGCGAAGTGTCTGCCTGAATTTATGATTGAGCCAGTTACTAAGCTAAACTTCCATCTCTTATCTCACGGGAACTAGGTCCCGAGACCCGACGCGATGTGAACTAACTCCATTTTGCAAAGTCGCTGATTTAAAGTCTCCCAAGAAATATTTGAGCTCACCGAGGAGTAATGAAACAATACAAACAAGAGTCATAGATATTCATTAATCTGTACAGATGGCGGTCAACTGCGCCTGGCAACTTACGCGAACTTACGGCACCTCAGAACTTTTCCGCGCGACGACGAAACTATTCGTCCGTTAAAAGTTAGCCGCTGGGCACCCCGCCAGCTGGAGGTGGCTTTTGACTTTCAAATTGAATATAATTTACCGAATTAAATGTAGGTATTTATTTTCAACGTAAGACGCTAAACACTCACAGTTAGAGGTACAATTAAAGTTGCTCCTTATTCGCTGCGTTTTAATAAAACTTCTGCGTGCATTCTCACCGCGTCTGGGGAGTTAATGGAGGACAATGACAACTTTCCACAGCAAGACGAGGATACATTTTATAATGCGCTCGGCACCGGCCTTGTTCAACTGCATTACTAATAATAAAAGTACGTACCTACCTACAAAGACGGGGAATTTAATAATGTCACCGAACACATTTAACATTTCGAGAACTACACAAACTATTCTCTCGTAAACTAAAGAGGCGTTAACCAAGAATTTGGGTAAATTAATGTTATCAGTTCCAAGTCCCTCGCTTTCCACCGAAGTTTATTTATGGAGTTGGAGCGCCGTTTGTTTTGACTTCTCACACAGAATAAATATCGGCGCTAATCGTCGGAAAGATATTGGGCCTTTGATATCTCCCCTTTGGGTATCGTGCGACAATAGCGTGAGCCATTTCCAGGCATTTCCCATTTAAATTTGCTCCCTCGGTTTCCTTATCGACAGGGGTTGCGCGGTGACGGAGACTCCTGGGTGCATGCGAGGGGATGGATGATGAGTCACCCATCGTAACCAATCGCCCGCGCCTCGCTACACGAGTAGCGACGCGATATACGATCCTATGAATGTGATTATCGGGGACGATTCTTGAGTTACATGTAGATTTTATGTTTCAACCAAGGGTGAAATATTTATTCGTGGTTTTAGGGTTCTATTGGTACCTACAGATAGTTAAATCATTGATGCAGAGAGAGCAAGTCAGTATCTACAAATCACTGGATGTTTTATATCCGTATACGTAACTACTCTCAAAATAAATGTGTTTGAATAAGTTTTGTAAAATCCAGACAGAATTATACGGATCCCAAAACTGCTGCATTCGTTAATTGGTAGAATAGCCTCTGCGACAAACAGGACAGAACTACTAACATTTTCGTTACATAAAGCAATAAACAAAAACTGTACGGAAGTTGTCCGGATACAAATAAAAAGCTTCTACTTACTCGTATTCGTCTCCTAGTAGATAAACTCATTTATCCGAGGATGGGACCTAAATGTAGCCAAATATTTTACGAAGTTTCAAAGTGTCCATGTTTTTCTCATAAATAATGGTTTCTGAAATAGGTACACAAATACTAACAGAATCTATTTTCCTTACAGCGATTTTTTTCTGTGAAATTCGAATGATTTTGATTTTGCATGATATAATAATATACTTTCAATTTACAAGCAATTGCCGAACAATTCACTTGTTCTTATAAGTTCCCGCAACAAGGTAAATTCAGGTTATTCGGGCGCGAGCGTTACGCCGGGGTTGGCTGGGAAAGGTAAACGCGCCGGGTAAAATATGACCTATTAATCATAATTTTAAACTGTTCAACGATCAGTATTTATTGTTCCACCATAATAAGGGGAATACGGACGGTAATTGAATGTCCAATAAAACGAGCCGATGACGCGATTCATCGTATGAGTTGTTAATACAGTTTTGTGAATTGTATGACATACAATTAAGAATAATGAATATGTTTGCCCTGTTTGGGGTAATGCGATTGGGTGCGTTGCAGGGCGGGGTGAAAGGGGCGGGGGGGGGGGGGGGGGCAGAGTGAAGAGGGGGAATGTACGGGAGTCCGTCAGTAGTTGGTACATTATGCAAACTGAATGCAAACTGCAAACGGCCGCGCGGCACGCGATGTACTCGTACTCGCGTATTCAGACGTTTTTGCTACAGAAACAGCTTGCAAGCCCTATCATGGCTCTGCAGCAGAAGGGCATGGAGTATACAGAGATGTATAGTTATGTGTACATTGATAACACCGCTTCAACACTGCTGTTGGCATTAGGCTTTCTTTTTTGATTGGCAACTGCAGCAATAAATTATTATCGATTTGGTTCTATTTCTACAGCATTCAACGATGTAACCAAGCGCTGCGGTTCACTGCTAAAACTTAAATAGGGTTCAGGTTGCATAATGCATAGAAGCACCAACTTTTTTCGATCAATGTACTAATACCTACAGGCATATGAAATCACCACTAAACTCAACAAAACGCTGCCTTAACCTTGTTTCCTGAAAATTACAATCTGGAATTAATCATAAATACAAAATACCTAACAGAAATCTATGAGATAAAAGGAAATATCGCTTTGAGCTAGTTTCAAATAATATAGTTTCTGGAACTTGTTTAGAGATCCAACATGACTAACACATTGAACGCAAGTCGCTAAAATTTATATTTGCGTTAGCTGCCATCGTGTACTCACTGTAGCACGTAACTGTACAGTAAGTAGCTGTAGGTACCTATGCTAGAGTGATGAGGTTCTATAGTTGGTGTTTGGTTTCCTCGACTTTTTCCTTCACCTTTTTGCAGCTAAGCTTATCCGCCTAAGTCGCCATTACCTGCCGAAATTCGTGCAATATCCAATCGCGAAATAGATGTGCAATGCCTTTCTTTAGGGTTGCTTAACGAAATATTATAAATTAGACTAAAACAGTGCCTAGGTATTTCAGAAGTCAAATATTGTTTATTATTAATATTAGTAATTACGGAAAACGCAATGGAGGTTCAGGCATTGCTGTATTCCATGATAATAAATCACGTCCATGATAAATACCTATAATTATAGTAAAATATAATACCCATTTACCGGTTTTTTACGTACGGTTTCAGGTTAGTTCTCATTTGACTTTCGCATTTTTATCCTCAGTGACGAGGCATGCAGATTATTCTTTTTACTTATAGCATCCTAAAGAAAAGCTTTTCTAATTAAAAACTCTGTTCGGTTTTCCAAGCCTCTCTTGCTGATAGGCTTCTTTTACTATCTCTCTGCTTTTGGTATATTAGCCATTTTAATCTAAATTGCCCTAGTGGGTAAACGCCTCACACATTTCCTTTCGGACTAGTCGCCTGCAATCTTCGATCACCTCTCTTCAAATACATCAAGGCATGGTTTCTTAGGCCTGCCTCGGTGACGTCACCTGTGTAATACTGTGTATCATCTGGTACCTTGCGTAACCTCTACAGAGCCATCCCGCGCCTCCCCTCTATTATTAACCTCATAGTCTTGTTCCACAACAATGTCTATTTTGGAACGTAATGTTCAGTTCGGACAATAGAACTCGTAATATTCCCGAACATGTATAATCAATGCTTTAATTTACGGCAATGAACAGCTTAAATAATATAATTTTGTAACGTTTCAGTCCCATTCACTAACTAGGTTCGTTGATAACAGACGATCCTTTCAATATTATACCATCAGTGCAGTACGAAATTCTATAGTATTATAACACCAATAAACCTACGTAACCGGAATATCGAGATTTAAGCTGTAGTATATTCAGCCAATTATACTCGTATATTAATTAAGTTGTACATAATTTTTATCTAGCAGGTACTAGCAGCGCGTTGATGTGGCTAAGGTCTTTGTTATTGTGATTTTAAATTTAGATGTAAGCTATCCTGTCTTTTAAATTAGACCAAACTGCACACGGTGTGCAAATTTGATTAAAATCGGTTAAGTAGTTTAGGATTTCACCGCGGAGAAACAAGGTGATGCGTAATTTATGTTTTGTATTAAGCTACATGCTGGAGTTGTGAAAGACGCCCACTGCTGGGCATAGGCCTCCCCCGGTGACTTCCACGATGACTAGTCTTGTGCTTCCCTCATCCAGCGGTTTCCCGCAGCCTTTACCAGGTCGTCGGTCCACCGTGCTAGGGGCATGCTCGCGCTGCGCCTGCCGGCACGCGGTCGCCACTCTTATGAGTTGTGAATGAAAAAGTATAACTGTACAACATAATAACTGATAGTTAACTGGATTAATTTATTTTTACTTACTGAATACATAATGAAATCGCCCAAGTTTTGAATGCTCATCTTCAAAAACACTGATCGAACCCAGTTTTATTATAATTGTACTTACCTATTGTAGATTGTTAGCGATGCATCGCTAGTAGTATTCAATATATACCTGTATCTACTTATTGCATCTTATTATGTGTTTTCGATTTGTCAAAGGGAGCGCGCGGGGTGTGTACGGAGGCGCGGGGAAACCGGCCGCAGGGCAGTCGTAGTCGAATCACCTCAAGCGCACGTCGCGCGCTGCCTATAGTAATTTTGTTCGGCTACCCTACATTGGGGAAAATATATACGCGTTTAAATTTACTGGTCAAGTTGGTGTTTTTTACTGCGAGTGTTCACCCTGTCGGCTATAAAGTGGTCCTCGAGCCGAATACTTTCATGTTCACCACTCCGCCGCCGAAGAAAACCATGGTAAACACCCGCAGCACGACCAGCAAGTTACTGGAAAACGAAAAGCTCAAGCAACAAGCGGTTGCCAGAGCACAAGAAATGCCACCACCTACGCCTACACCTGTACCAAAAGCAGCTGATGATGATGGAACAAAGTTGTCAAAATCTTGCGCTGGTAGTGTAGTGAAATCGGAACGATTGGTAACTAAACCGACTTCACAAACTTCACGTCATACCGCCAAGTCCAAGAAACCTTCATCGTCGTCAACTAAACAAGCCCAGATAAAGAAACTGGAACTAGAAGCAGCTAAGGCGAAGGCACAAATTGCAATGGAGCTTATAGATAAACAACTAGCGGCGGACCTAGCCGACCTAGATGAAGAATACAGTCCACCATCAGAAATGTCGGAGCCCAGTCGCGGTAGTGATATCGCGAAGTGGGTGGAGCGCAGCCAACAGGAGCTGAATAATATGCAGCATGGCACTATGATTGGTAACGACAAAGGCAAGCCGCATAAGTCGGGTCACACCGACAAAGACGTACCAGTTACCCAATTGGTCAGTGCGCTCAAAGACATGGTCACCTCCTCGACTATGCAACAGAACACTCACCTGCTCAGTCGTCTCAGCACGCCGAAAGAACTTCCTATCTTCGGCGGGAACCCGATGGAATGGCTACAGTTTAAACAAGCATACCAGGAATCCACTGAAGTGTGCACTTTCTCTGAAAAAGAGAACCTGTGGCGCCTAAGAAAATGTCTACGAGGTCCCGCACAGGAAGCTGTAGCATCGTTACTCATCAGTGGTACCTCGCCTGCAGTCGTGATGTCTACGTTAGCGTTACAATTCGGGAACGCTGACGTCATCCTATCCCGCATTATGACAGACATAAAGAAAATGAGCAGTGTATCACCGGACTACTACAAAGAGATCGTTCCCTTTTCCATCAAGGTGAAGAACTACGTGGCGGCGGTACGTGCCCTCGGCCGTGAAGAGTACCTACAAGGAATGGAGATAGCTACTAACGTATTATCCAAGCTACCTACTACTCTGCTGGCCAAATGGGCGGATTATAGTTACCCGCTTATCATCGCCGACACACCTAAGCCGAGGCTGGATATACTATCCGATTTCCTCACCGAAGAAGCTGTGAAAATATCTACGTGCAGTGCAACATTAATCGAACATAAATGTGATATTTTCAAGCGTAAACAATACGATAAAGTGAACAATATACAAACAGTGCCAAAGTTAGACGATGAAAGTGATGAAAAGTGCCGTTACTGTCGTATTCATGTTCACAAGCTACCGGAGTGCAAAAAGTTTAAAAAATCGCTCCGTAAGGACAGATGGGCGCACGCAAAGCGATTCGGTATCTGTTATAAGTGTCTAATAGCGCATCATAGCAGAGAAACATGCCCCGCTGCTAGCTGTGATGTAAACAATTGCGGACAATCTCATCACCGTTTACTGCATTACGAACCGCGAAAGGACACTAGTGAACCCGTTCCAGTGAAAACAGTAGGCAGTGAAACAGTGAATCATATAAACATTAACAGTTCCGTGCTATTAAAAGTGATTCCAATAAACATTCACGGCCCTAACGGTATCGAAAGTGCGACCGCTCTACTTGACGATGGGTCGACAGTGTCGCTGATAAGCGCGCCGCTCGCTGCACGGGTGGGGCTGAGCGGCCGCCGGGAATGCTTGCGTGTGCGTGGCGCATGGGACAATACTGAACTAGTGTGCGACGCTCAGCTGACGAACCTGTCGTTGTCCGGTGCTGATAACAAACTGTTTACAATCAGTGCGCGCATTGTTGATGTACTTAACTTACCTAAACAAAACTTAACGACTATAAATGTGAAAAACTATAACCACTTACGTAATATTAGCCGTAGGCTATGTACAGAACAACTAAAACCACAAGTTTTAATTGGCCAAGACAATTACCACCTGCTCTTACCTTTGGAAACGAAGATGGGTCGACCCAATGAACCCTGTGCCACCCGGACTCCTCTGGGTTGGTGCCTGCATGGAAGGGTACCTGCTTACTTACCTGGTCCTGAACGTCACTCGACGTTGTTCGTCACCTATTATGATGATGGAGACGCCAGAGAACCTGAAAGTATCCTGCGTGAAATCCAGGAGGAAGTGCGAAGGTCGTTCACCATCGAGTCTATGGGCATATCTGCCAAGCCAAGGCAGAACTCGGAAGATCTACGTGCTGAAAGTATCCTAGAAAGAACTTCTACATTAATTGATGGTCGATGGCATGTCGGCCTACCCTGGAAGGACGAGAAAAGTTTAATGCCAGATTCATATTCAACTGCCTTATCTAGACTCAAAGGAGTTGAACAGAAAATGAAGAAAAATAAAGAATATGCACAGCGATATAAAGAACGCATAAACCACTTATTCGAAAACGATTACGCTGAAAAACTTAGCAGCTCAGCAGGCTCTACATCAAAGACTTGGTACTTACCACACTTCGGCGTCGACAATCCAAATAAGAAGAAATTAAGACTAGTATTCGACGCTGCCTCAGAAACGAACGGTTTGAGTCTGAACGATTATTTACTGAAAGGACCTGACCTACTGACGTCACTGCTTGGCATTATGTTACGGTTCAGAGAAAACCCTGTAGCAGTGACCGGCGACATAAAAGATATGTTCCTCAGAGTCAAAATAAGATCAGAAGACCGAAACGCCTTCCGATTTCTATACAGAGATGAACCCGAGGGGCCCTTGAATACTTGCGTTATGACGTCACTGATCTTCGGTGCCAACTGCAGTCCATTTATAGCCCAATATGTCAAAAACAAAAACGCTCGGTTATACGAAACAACGATGCCCGCTGCCGCCGCCGCTATATACACACAACATTACATGGATGACTATATAGACAGCCTACCTGATGAAGAAACCGCAATAAGACTAGTCCATGACGTCATGTCCATCCACAAGAAAGGCGGCTTCGAAATACGGAACTGGACTAGCAACAGTAAACAAGTGCTGAATAGTCTACCTAAAGAAACGCTGGGAGATGCGGCTGTAAAGTTCAAAATCGGTCAACAATACGATGGCGAACGAACCCTCGGATTAATATGGAATCCGAGCGATGATACGCTCAGATTCGACGTATCGTTCAAGAAAATTCCTGAAAGCCTAATCAACGGAACTCGGAGACCCACCAAAAGGGAGATGCTAAAAGTGATTATGTCTATATTTGATGTCTTCGGCTTCCTGTCACCGTATACTATAAACGGTAAAATAATATTACAAGAAACATGGAAACATAAAATCAGCTGGGACGATCATGTGCCTGACATAATATTTGATAAATGGGTCAAATGGATATCATTACTACAATCGATAAGACACGTGAGCCTACCTAGGCACTATCCGAGCGCGACAACAAGTGTGAATGCGAGCGAGACGGAGATAAAACCGGTCCCCAGTCGGCCGACGCAGGAGATGCAACAAGGAGCTCCGCTGCAGAAAAGCTATGCATGCCTACAGCTACATATCTTTTGCGACGCTAGCACTAAAGCGATGTCTATCGTCGGGTATTGGCGCTGGGTTGACAACGGTTGTGTGCGCGTAGCATTTATAACTAGCCGATGCCGCGTCGCCCCCGTCAAACCTGTCTCAGTACCGCGCTTGGAACTTCAGGCTGCCGTGATGGCCGCTAGACTGGCGGAAACGATAATAAATGAACACAAGATGAAGCCAGAAAGAAAAATATTTTGGTGCGATTCTAGCACGGTACTCACCTGGATAAGAAATACGGCGCGTAATTATAAACAGTACGTCGCACATCGACTCGGCGAAATAGACGAATTAACTGAAATAGACGAGTGGAGATACGTACCTACGAAGCTCAACATCGCCGACGTCGCAACTCGGGAATCATATGACTGCTCAGTATTGGGGAGAGAATGGATGCATGGTCCAGGTTTTCTTCACTGCGTAGAGGATGAGTGGCCCCGTGACTTCTTGCTTCTTCAACCTGAAATAAAACAATCACAATTAGACACGGAATACATTAATATCGCACAGAAGATAAACAAAGATGTGAGCTTACCCGTACCTGATGTTACTCGATTTTCGTCGTGGCTTCGCTTACTTCGATCTACTTCTGTGGTCCTGAAATTTATAAACAAATGTAAGAAGCTTACTAACCCTTTCGACGACACCATGGAAAGAGCTGAAGTGTTGTTACTGAAACAATCACAATCACAGTCATTTGAGAAAGAGATAACTGAAATTAAATACAATAGATGTGTATCAAAAACTAGTAAATTACTTACCTTATCGCCTTACCTGGATGAACAAGGAGTCCTGCGCGTAGACGGCCGTATCAGTGCTGCTCCTGGAGTACTACCTGAAACAAAAAACCCTATAATATTAGACGGACGAAGTCACGTTGCCAGATTAATCGTGAAGTACTACCATCACTATTTTGCCCACGGAAACCAAGAAACGGTAGTGAACGAAGTGAAACAAAAATACTGGATCACAAGACTGAGACCTGTAACCAAAACAATTACGTCTCAGTGCATGTTGTGCAGAATAAGGAAAAGCAAACCGGAAGTACCTAGGATGGGAGATTTACCTGCCGCCAGAATGGCTCATCACCAACGACCTTTCACCTACTGCGGCATAGATTTATTCGGCCCTATGGAGGTCACAGTCGGTAGACGCCGAGAAAAGAGATATGGAGTTCTTTTCACTTGCATGACTGTGCGCGCCATCCACTTAGAAGTTGTGGCTTCACTTACCTCGGATGCATTGATCATGGCGATAAGAAGAATGGCCGCGAGACGTACCTGGCCTAAATTCATCTTCTCAGACAATGGGACAAACCTAAAGGGCGCTGACACAGAACTTAAAAGGTCAATTCAAGCTCTAGACGAAGAGTACCTGGAAAAGGAAGCCTTAAACTATGGCACTAAATGGACATTCATCCCACCCGCGAGTCCACACTGGGGTGGGGCCTGGGAAAGGCTCATAAGAAGCGTGAAAACTAGCCTGAAAGTTGTGCTGAACGAACGGGCACCTAAAGACGAGACCTTGAATACGCTCCTGGCTGAAGTGGAAAATATCGTCAACAGCCGACCTTTGACCCACGTTTCAGTGTCCCCGACCAGCCCTGAGACGTTGACTCCAAACCATTTTCTCGTAGGGTCAACGTCCAGCTTGCCTATCATCGGAATGTACGATGACTCAGACCTGTACCTACGGAAACAATGGCGAACCTCGCAAAGATTGGCGGACATGTACTGGCGCAGATGGGTAAAAGAAATACTACCAGACATGTTACCGCGCACTAAATGGCAGGATGAGCAGAGGAAACTGCAAGTGGGGGACCTCGTACTCGTAGTAGATCCAGACGGTCCCCGCAACCTGTGGCCGAGAGGCTTAGTACAAGAGGTTTGGCCTGGCAAAGATGGCCGAGTACGTACGATTCAAATTAAAACTAAATCTGGCGTTCTTATCAGGTCACCTGCACGCGTCGCTCGTATACCTATGGAAAATGAGTGCTGCTGATACAGCACTAGGGTGGGGCGTGTTAGCGATGCATCGCTAGTAGTATTCAATATATACCTGTATCTACTTATTGCATCTTATTATGTGTTTTCGATTTGTCAAAGGGAGCGCGCGGGGTGTGTACGGAGGCGCGGGGAAACCGGCCGCAGGGCAGTCGTAGTCGAATCACCTCAAGCGCACGTCGCGCGCTGCCTATAGTAATTTTGTTCGGCTACCCTACATTGGGGAAAATATATACGCGTTTAAATTTACTGGTCAAGTTGGTGTTTTTTACTGCGAGTGTTCACCCTGTCGGCTATATAGATATTTGCTTGCTTTTTGAGGCACCTTTTAACATTATCGTGGGGTTGATTACTTTATCTCCGTAAATATTATTTTACCTAACCTTAGAAACACGCCGCAAGAAAGCGAAATTGCAGAATAGAGATTTGATCCCTATAATTACTGCCGGGGCACGAAATGTTTCACAACAGATACATTTTGCTTCCAATGTAATACAAATTTGCGGTTGACATTAATTTAATTAATAAATAATTAATAGAGTTGGGTGTTTAACCATACGCCGCTTTACGGGGGGACGCTCGAGCGGTCCAATTGGATTTCTATACGAAAAAAAAATTGTTTTTTCTCTTGGTAAAATTGCCCTCAAACACTTTCCTTACATTGTGACGACTGCTAGTGAATATTTGTTGTAGAGTAGAGTAGGTACCTACTGTTCAGTTGCAAACAGCTTATTTGGTAAATCAACTAGTTAAAAGGCATGGCTTATTACATTATATATAATGCACAATTTGCACATGGCTACACCAAAGAAGTTATTTGCACTGTAGATATTTAATATTTTTGGAGACCAAGGGAAATTTGCTTTTATGATGCACAGCAGAACAAATAAGGTTATAAGTAAGGAAGAATAAATAAGGTTATAAAAGTACTCACAGGCTACTCTTCGTCCCGCGCTTAAATAAATAAAAAAGTGTGTGCGTGTAACCTTTACGCGCGATTGAAGTAAAACTAAAAAAGGATTTTTTAAATAGTGGAAACTACACAGACTATAGTAAGCGTTACTTCCGTCAGAAAAAAAATCTGAGTTACTCCCTAGTCGCGCCTAAAGAAGTTTTACTTCAAAAAGAAAAACAACAGCAATGTCTCGTGAAACCGAAATTTCGTGATCACCAGTGTGTTTCTACGAATTATAAATCAACCGTTGAAAAGGCGTGAGTAACTTATAGGATGTGAAGTTTGGAAGGAACACATGAGCAACAATTAGTCTTCTGTGATCTCTCTCCTAAGCAATTGATTGTATGAACCACACACGTCTATAAAGCCACACCATACACTCATTAGCACAAGTGTTGCATTTAGTTACATAAGCAATGTTCCTATGAGCAATGTTAATTCGGGGTATGGGGCGTTTCCCCCCACGGGTCGAATCGACCCTACATTCAATTTGCATAGGTCGATTCGCCCCACAAATACATATAAGTACAAAAATCTGGAGTGTACCAATGGAATAGAAAGCGACATCATAATTTATTGGTCTGAGTACGTGTGTGTGTAAAAACTCTGGTCAGTCTCTTTTTAATGTGGGACGAAAGCAGATTTGTTCATGTGGTTCAGTTAGTCACTGCCGTGGGATGAATGTGGATTAAATATTTTGAAATAATGTATTTTACTAGCCTAAACAATCACTGGTAGAGTGAGATGACTTTTTCATGAAACTATCTTCGAAGGGCCAACGTAAATATTGTATGAAGGTAATTATGTAATTAATGTTATATTTGAAATCAGATAAGACCTAAATAATTCGAAACAATATGTCCTCATAAGATTGAAAATAAAACAAAGGCTCGCGGATAAATCACAAGATTTATTTATTTTGAGCTACACATTTTTCACTATTTACAAATTCAGTAACCTAGACTTTAAATAGTTTAACTTTATAACAATCAGCAACAATACATTGCATACGTTTGTAACTTACAGCCAAAATTTTATATTATTATATAAACCAACATTATTACGGAAAGTTTTTATGTAACATCACATTAGTTGAGTTTGCAAACAAATAATGCCATACAAATTTGCATATTTAATCAAGATATAGCTTAGCTGTCTGTATATATCTACGATTACAGGTGGTTTATTATATAGGTTTCAAATCAACCAAGTACGAAAACAGCATGATATAATATGTATGATATACTTATCAAGGGTTCCATTTTTTTCCAAGTTTTTTTGTTCCAAGGATTTACGTACAGGGCAGAAAAATTGGTGTTTTCTCGCGGTTTTTTATTTTTTAATTGTTTATCACTGCGGGCTGACTAAGGGCCAATTCTGCTATCGAACGTATAATTTATCAACGCTTCAATCGAATCACAATTGAATTATTTATGACATGAAAGTCTGCTATTATTAATATTTTTTAATTATTCTGCTAGTCAAATTAGAACATTTCAAATCAATATCACAATGAAATGTCACAAGCTATTCCGAACCCACTCCATTGAGATTCGATTGAAGCGTTCTTAAATTAACAGAATTGATCCCCTAGTCGCGGATTTAAAATCGTAATGGTATCACGTCTTTATTTAGCAATTTTAGTATGGGCAAAATCTCAGATTGTTTAGGTACGTTTACCATTACCATGTGTACCGACGGTTCAGAAGCAGATGGTTTTCGGTCAGCCAGTGTTGTTTCGGAACTATTCTAAACGTAGAAGTACCAAAACGAAGCTCCGAAAAGTTAGACAAGGAATAATTGCGAAAAGAAGATAAGTGTTTAGGTTCATTTGCAACCACTGAGGGGTTAAAACGATTAGTTTGGATAAGCACTAGCGCTTCAGACTGAAGTTAATGCTTTGTTGGACTTGAATTTGTATTAATTATCTGAATATTTTGAAGTTACACTGGTATTTAATGGAATCTCAAAAATATTTGCAGTGAAATTAAAGGTACTAAGATAGTTGCATACTTACACAAAATATAAGGCTTTTTGCAAGCCCAGTGATTGTGGACACTTATGCTGATTAAAATTTGACCAGATTACTTGACTTTAAATTTGATGGTTTAGTTTTGTTTAGATCATAATTATTATTTGCTTGTCTATAAGGACATTTGAGAAATACTAAAATGCAGTAGGTAATAGGTATAAGTAAAACCGAAATACAGGCTATCGGGCTAAATACAGTCATAATTTATTAATTAGTAGGTACTTTTGTTGTCAATTGAAATATACATTAAAGTACTTACGTATTTGAACAAATTATTCATAAACGTTCACATCTACTAAATGAAAATATATGAAATAAATATATTTTATCATTATATAACATATTCTAATCTTGATACATATCGTTTTTTTAAGTGTCTTATGTTACCCATTAATAAGTTGTAAATTGCAATTTATCTACTCATCCCTGTAAAATTTAGGATATGAAAATGTTATCGACGCTAGAAGTATAGGCATTTATATTCTATAGATAGTAATAACAATTTATTATTACAATTACTTACATTATGCTATGTACATAATAATATTTAATAATACACTTAGATATTTAAATGTAGGATATACGAAAGCAAGCGTTAACGTAGTACAATCATTATTTTTAATTAAATGTGTTAAGCACTGTTGCTCGGTGACTAGGCAAAATACATATAATTTCATTTATCTACTTTATTATTATATAATCTAGAATATAATGTACAAAATATATACAGTGCCACGTTATTAAGTAGCAATTAATATTATCTATAAATAAGATAAAATAAGCATAATGCTAGAATCATCGACAAAAAAATTTATAAATAATTTAGATTTACATTTATGCTTAGGTACGTGATAAAATACAAAATAACGGCACGTAAAGTTTACCATAATGATGTAACTAGACAATAATAGCAATCGATAATTGGAAATTATATAATACTTGTTCAAATATGGTAAACCATCGAACGTTTGACTTCGTATTAAAATATTGAATATACACTGATATTAGCGACATTAAATAAACAATAATATTAGATATCAATAGATTCGATAATCACTTGAAGTTATCCACGAACTGTTAGCTAACTTTCGAAAAACCATTCAGCTGTAACTTAGCAAACTAACTAGGGTTAGCAAACTAACAGAACTTTAGTAACGATTATAATAATACAATGATGATATGAGTTATATCTCTGTGATTATATTCAAACTATTAGATTAAAATGGTAATTGATTCATTAAAATGCTCACTTTGGTCAAACAAATAATCTTTGGGATTTACTGAGGTACTAACAAAAATAATCGCATCCTTTTAAATTAATACAACTTATTTGATTATAATAATCAGTTTGTAAAGGTTTGACGTAGAAACGCTTAATGTGATGTTTAAAATTATTTTTAAATAATAGTAATTTTCAGTTTACAAATTTTGAAGTGTGTTTAAAAATTTCATGTTATATTTTTGTTCCTAATTAGATTTAATCATGTGGAATGGATACATAAAATCAAGTGGGTACATTCCTCGTATATGCCCAATATTAATTTTTATATTGCTATATTATTATATGATAAAATATTAAAAACATAGCGGGTTATGGGTTACACCTATATTATATTTTCAACAAATAAAAGATTCAAAACATAATGCCGACCATAATGACATCGTGTAAGCTTAGCTAAATCTTCGATACACATACATACATAATAACACATCTCTTAATATGTCTGATGCTACTATCAAACGTAGAAGAGCATCGCTTCTAAGCTATCAAAGTATTCAAATAGCGCACGACAGAAAAACGGGGTTCATTTTGTGCACGAACGAATCCCTAACTCCATATCACGCAAGGTACACTTCGATTCACGAAAGATGACCACGGCGCAGAAGGCATATTGTAAGTCCCTTTGGAGGTGCGAGGTGAGGCGCGGAAGGAATGCGTCAAGACCGGAGCGACGCATTATTTTATATTATTATAATAAAAATGATTTTGTCTTAAGTCTTTTCTTCATGAGTGTACGTGCGCAGACGGCCGCCATAATTTGTAGTCATCTTTCGTGAATCGTGCTGTACCTACCTCGATTTGCAAGAATTGACACAGCATAGTTCACATGGGCTCACACTTTTATAAAAGTCTTGTGGTGATGAGCACGGCACTGGCGCATAGGAGCACCAGGGTCGGCGCAAGGGCGTCAGCGGAGCCCGGCTTGCCGGCCGCCTGCACGCGGTCGGCGCGCGAGGCGCCTTCGCTCAGCTCTCGAGACCTCGAGTAGCCCTTCAGCCGCTCACCCTGCACACTCTCCTCATTGCTTCGCCAGTACACGGTGGCTATTGTTGCGAGACACTGCAAAAATACGTGACCTTTAGCAGCTTGAAATTATAGAACATTCAATATACATTCAACTATATTCACGATGACATGAGATACTTCAGCCTACTATATCAAATGCGAGCAGAACTATCTTCTATTTTACACATCTATCTATTTCAATATATACTCGTACAAAGGTACTGTCACCGTCATACAGTCGGATCGTCATCCAATATTCATAGGTGCATATTATTAGAGTTTTTAGAAAAAAACCTGCACGAATATCGTTTGGTCTGGGATTACTCCATCAATGGCTTGTCAAACGCCGAGGTTTTTTGATACAATTTTTGTGTGGTTTCGGAGTTATTAAACCTTTCGCTTTGATGAAAATATATTCTGAATATACAGAGTAGTTTCGAGGTTTCAAGTAATAATTATAAGGTTTATTAATAGGCATTACATGAGATGAAAATTAAGGTTAATTAAAGTCAATATTTATTTTAACAGGTGAAAAACGTAACGCTATAATTAATTCATGTACCTACTTATTAAAGCTTCAAGATTCAAAAACTGCCAATCTAAATTCAATGTAGTTGTAAAAACGCAAATAAAATAAACGAGCCAATATTCTGAGATCCAAATGGCGCAAACACATTTTAGGTAGCAAGATGACGATAAAAATGTGAAAAAAACAAATGTATACTGGATTTACTGTAAAAATATTGAGCTCGTTCTCATGAAAAACTATTATAGGCTCACTATGAAAGTCTACATGTTCATAAAAATTAAAACATTCTGAAATTCTGAAAACTAAAAACATTCATCCAGAAATTTGAGGCGTAATAAAAAAAAAAGTAGTTGCCCAGAGACAAATCATGTTTTTAAAGTCGCTTAAAAAGCACCGAATACCTTCAGCTTGAGATCTCCTTTCCTGAAATGTTTCGGCTTGACTTTGAAGTCGAGCGCCACGCTCGTGGTCTCCAGGCCGTCGGCGGAGACCTCGTGGCTTGGCGGGAGGACGGCCGCCGCCGGCGCCGGCTCGCCGTTGATGTACCAGGCGAGCCGGGTGGCCGGCCGGGACCGGCCCGACGTGCAGTTCACGTGCACCCGGTCTCCGATCTGGTACCGGAGCCGGGAGCCGCTGATTATAGGCCCTGCTTCTGGTAACGCTGCCGGACAAAATACAGGCTTTGTACTTAATGATTTGGGTAGGTGCAATGTCGATGAATGTTTTGCTTCCTTAACGATCGCTACCTACTTTAAAAACGGTGTACTTAGGCCCTGCAGTGGACCAAAATGGTGATGATTAAAAATACATTTTTTTTTCTGCCATATTTATAATCAGAATGTCCAAAGTTCAAGCCATTTTTAAATTAATAAAAAAAATTAACTGAAGACCTTACCTGTGAGCACCTATAGATATAATTTACAATATACATGAGAGTCTGAGAGCAATTAAAATGCTACGTAGGTACCTCCCTATGATTACTATACGTACAATGTTGGCACTCCGCAGAGTTCCATTAACAAAGCAATATAGTAATGCACTATCTAGAAATTTAATTTTACAATTGGACCAAGCAAACGCAATTACCTATAGTGTTCCTCGCCACAACCGCTACAAAATCACAAAAAGCACCCTTTTGCAACGGTACAAAATAACTTAACAATGTTAACAGTGCCTACGAGAAGGAATTGCAAAATCTATTACTTATATAATACTAGCTGCGCCCCGCGGTTTCACTTGCGTTTGGATAAGATACGATATACGAGTATCTTTAAGAATTGTAGTGTACGTGTTATTCTGATATGTAAGCTATATTATTGTGAAGTTTCATCAAAATCCATTCAGCAGTTTCTGCGTGAAAGAGCAACATAAAAACATAGACTCTAGATATACCTACTATACGAGTATAGTAGGATAGTAGGATATAGGTACGTGAGAGAACCAACTGGACTACAAATAATTTAGTCACTCAACTACATTCTCCTCAGGCAACCATGTGATTCAGGATTCCTATCAAAGGAATCCTAGTCCTACTTACCTGTTATCTATGTAAAACAGCATCTACGGTGACTGTGAGATAGTAGTTAAACAATTAAAAGAGGCACTGATTGAGACAGAAATCTTATTCACGTTAACTGGATAATAGTTTTGACCCTAAATTTGAACTAAATCCATGTAGGGCTAACTGCGATAATGTCGCATGATATGGCGCGATATGATATCAAACGAAATGTACCACAACAATTTGTTTATAGTGCTCTGTGAATTGCCTCCGTGCAAACACTGGCCGTGCGTCTGATAGTCGTATAACCGAAGGGTATGGAGAACTGGTATGCTCATCAATGGTCAATATTGTTACTGAAGCATAACTGATGTTTAAAGAAGTACCTATATTAAAGTTGTGCATTAAGCCCAACTCTTGGTGTAATCTACGTAGTATGAATCTATTTATCCGTAGAGGTTTGCCGACTTCTAACTCAACCATTACATTATACAATTTTGAGAGCGCTAAATTAGAAACAACTCCTTATCAAACAGTATAATAAGGTTCATACGAGTGCACTAAAGTGGATCAATAACCAGTTAACAGATACCCATGTCAATTCAACCCAATTCCAATAAATAAATCCTTTTGCTGGCATGGAATTGTATATTGCTATAAAATCTCCACGAATACCTTTGATTGGAAATTTTGGAAGCTTTATTTGCCCATCACTTACCAACGATAATCATGTCGGAATGGTCAGACACCGTGGGGAAGAGTGGTCGCTCGCCTGAAACCTCGCAGCGGTACCGCCCGCCCGTCTCCAATATGGCCGGGAACAGGGTAACATTCGCTCCGTTGGGACTCGATTTCTGTCAACAAAATAATCTGTCTCAAGTAAAAGAAAAACGATGTGCAAGTAAAATAGGTTTAGGTTTACTGGCTGTATTTCCCAGTGGTGTGTAGAGTTTGGTAGGTATAACAATCAGACCATACCGCTGTGCGGGGTCTGTTGTGCAAAATGTGCAATCCTTATATTGTTATAATCCAACTATACTAAAAGCACTTTGCTTCCACATTCATCATTCGAACGGCTAAAGAGTGAAAACTCTGTCTACGTGTTTATCAATAACTGCAGTTAGAATCCATGCTATTTATATATCAAGAATCTTCTCACAGTAACATCGCCCAATAGCTCATCCTCTAGTAGTAAAAAGACAAGCTTACTCAAAAGTATTGGAGCACCGGCTGGAGGCATACAAAAATTATAGGTATACTATTCATAATACCAATAGTTTTGTGTTTAATGAAATCCAAATCGAGTAATTTAATTAAGCTTATCATTAAAATAATTGTTAGTTCTCATGTTGTCTGCCATTAGACAAACCAATTAGAGGCACTTTTTACGTGTATTCATTAAATTAGGGAGAATGTGGGCGGAAAAGTGGAGAGTAACCACGTTCGGACGGCTTTCGGTCTACAGAGAGCCTATTCAAATAGCTTCGCGTGAAAATTGCGTTTATATTATTTAAAACACTTATAAAAGTTATCACATGCAAGTGGAGGCAGCAGCGATAGGATCCATATATATTATAAGCAGTTCTAACCCCTATTATATTTACAGAAATGTCACTCTCGTACCTGAAAAAGGTATGCATTTTCAACTCAAGCCGTCAATCTAATGTCATCCTCAAGTCTTCATCGGGGTGTTAGGCAGCAGTAAAGTTATCGAGAACTTAACATGTTTTTCACCTTCGACAATATCGTCATACATCATAACACTAGGCCAAGCAGTGGTCCAAAGTACTTACTTACTTACTTCTTCTAAAAATTACTTACTTCTTGATTTTGAAAATTGATAACGAATCTTTTGACTGCACGGTAAACCTACATCCAGATTCCCAAGCTTTGGCAATATAGACAATCAAGGTAAATCAAGTTCTATTTTAATATCTTCGTTATCATCTATTCGGTATTATATACAAAGCGCAATCAACTTTAAGAGGGCCTGCCCACACGGAAGCAGCGTCGAATGAAAGAAGTAGAAATGAGTCCCCGCACGAGAGACGGTCTGTTTACACCTGTGCCTCTTCACAGTGTAATATCCGGTCCGTTCTATATTGTTTCCACTCGGGAGACCTGAGCAAACTCGACTCACAACCGAATTAATCCAATTATACCCATCCACTCTGAAAGTTCATCCTCGTTATCTGTTTAGCCTTTTATGGGAGCGGAATTGTTCCAAACAAATATCCGGACTTCCAGTGGTTGAATAGTGGACCGGTACACAACACGTGGCTTGAAAATGTAGTGCTTCATTTTTAGTGTCCATCTAGCCATAGTGGGTACAAGATGAGATATTTTCAGGAGTATTAGCCATCTTCAGATGCAGTAACGGTGATTGCTTTTGCTGCGCTTGATGTGGTGAGAGAATCTGACTTCTTTGGCACAGCTTGTCGACGCAGACTATGCAGTGACACGGCAAAGCTTCCTGAACGGACTCACCTCGACGTCGACCCCCGGCAGCGGGAACCTCCTCCGCGGCTCCACGTCCCTCGGCACGTGGCGGAAGAACTCCTTGCCATCCTTGTACCACTTCACGGAGTACAGCACATCTTGCGGCCCGAGCTGCCAGCGGCACGACAGCGCCGCGCGCGTGCCCAGCGGCACGTGCGCCGGCACGCGCATCTCCAGCAGCTCAAGTGTAGTCACACCATGATCTGCCAAAAAAGAGACCGCTTTAATAAAACTCATATGAAAGTTGATTCGGATGGTAATAAACATAACAAAGCGACGAGGCCATGAACGGAGTCGCCTGAAACCTAATAAAAATATTGGGGCCACACGGCACAAAAGATGCCTACGATCATTTCACGGTTACCGACAGATATTTCCGGGAAGTTACAAAAAAGTATCCCGACGATTGTTTAGCGAACACTTCTAATGTTTCCGCATACGAATGTGCGCAGTTCTAGGTAGATGATATTTTTATTTGGCCGTAGGTAGCGTGTTATGAAGGCAAAAATCCATTAAACGCCACGTCAAATAATTTCCCATGTGACGCTCGCTCGCGGCCCGTAAAAGAGGCACTATTGCCCTCGCCCAGCGGTGGATAATATTACTTTACGACCCGCGGGGCGGAGCTCGAATGTAAGTAAATTGGCGAATAAAGACAACGAGCACACAAACAGCCAAGGCATACGCCAATATTAAGACTACGCTACGTTCCAGGCGGAAGAAAGCACCACTACGATATTTTATTAACAACTGCAACTAACATGCGTTCCTTAAAAAAACTACAAGATTTCCAACGAATATGGAGTGTATACGTACACTGCAGGTAAACGTTAACTCTGCTTGTCGTAGCCAAAGCGAGGGTGAGTGGCACTTGTGCAGTCGGAAATGGTACTAAGTGAGGTGTCAGCAGAAGCCGAGGCGCGCTCCTACTCGAGGGTTGTTGAGATAGTGCACGTATTAGCCATGAGGCGTACCTACTACGGGGTTCGGGATCGAGCTATATTCTCTGTGATACCTTGTTGATTTGATTACTGATTCGCATCTAGGAGTTTAGGCACAAGATATACCTATAGGAAATTGTATTAGGTTCGATATCACTTATTTTTGGAGCAGAAACGTCTTTTGGAATTTTGTACAAAAGTATATCTATACTATGCCGTATACATACTTTATAGATAGATCCAAAGTACTTAAATACTTGGGTTTGAGTGCAAACAAATCCAAATAGTTGTACATTTGCACGATATTATGTACTTTTGTTTATGCCTATATGCCTTTTGTAAATATGAACTTTAACTAGAACTATGGGCAGTTTCAGTTTTAGATAGGGTGATTGGTAAGAAAATATTTTAGTATTTAGTCGACCGACTATAGGTCTAGGTAATGACTACCAGGTATTTTATCTGCACAACAAAGTAGTAATAATAAATAATGTGCCTGAATAATTTGGAATTAAATTACTCTTGAATAGGCTTATGAAATTTTAACCGTACCTACCTGTTATTTTAAGCCGCATAATCTGGCGGATGCATATTCTGACGTTTTATTTTTAGCACACTTCCAGTAATCTTTCTGCTCAGCTATGAGCCAGTTTTTTCAATGTTTTTGCTTAGCACGATTTGTGCATTTAGCCATTGTCAAATATTATAATGTAAATTGGAAAGTAACTCTGTTTCTCTGTTTGTCCGTTTATTTGTATGTTTGTTTGTTTGTTACTTTTTATGGCTAAACGGCTGGACCGATTTCGATGAAATTAGGTATAGAGAGACAACAAAAATGAAAATGAAATTTGGTAGGTATATGGGAGAAGGAAAGATGAGGACCTGGGGAGATGGGGAGATGGAGAGCAGCAGCTGGAGCGATGAGGAGATGGGAGATCGGAGATGGATGAGGGATGGGAGATGAGATATTGGGAGTTGGGGAAAAAAGCGATGAGGAAATAGGAAGATAGAGATGTTTTAGAGATATTGACAGAGACGTGACGTGCCCGATTGATTTACAATAGCATACAAAG
The DNA here is from genome assembly GCA_905147375.1 of Hylaea fasciaria. Taxonomy (NCBI): domain Eukaryota; kingdom Metazoa; phylum Arthropoda; class Insecta; order Lepidoptera; family Geometridae; genus Hylaea; species Hylaea fasciaria. The sequence goes on from LR990201.1 coordinate 10,139,384, forward strand.
TTCACGCATATTGTGTTCTTACTAGCTGGATTCGATTTAAATGCAGACGAAGTCGCGTGTAACAGCTAGTAAGTATTCCATATTTTCACAACCTCGTGGTAAAGTAAATTTACAGTCATAGCCACGATTCAGTAAACTTTACTGAAACTAGCTTTTACGCGCGACTTCATCCGTATATGAAAAAGCAACTGTTTAGAAAATAAATATTGAAGTCTTTGTATCTCTATCCCTGTCCCTGTCCCTTTCCTTTTCCCTATCCTTAGTCTTAACCTTTATATTTTATCAAGAGCCTAAAATAATGAAGTGTCAGATCACCTACTTGAGAAATTATAAATTGCCCATATAAATTTTCAACTCCTATTTATTTGGATTCTAAGATCCATATGTTTTCTGACGAAAAATAGCCTATACCCATCTCATAGGTCCAATCTTGGTCAAGATTGATTCAGCTGTTTAGACGTGAAAGGATGGCAAAAACTAAAAAAAAAACCAACAAACACACACACACAGTTTCGCATTTATATGATCTTAGTACGGATGCCTGACACTGGCTAAATGCACAAATCTTTTACTCCGTCATTGTCATTGTCAAAATATATATCAAAAAGAAAATTATGGAAGTGGACTAAAGAGGATGTATCAAATTAACTTGACAAACGCGCATACCAGAAAGGACCAACACTAAATAAATTTAATACAACTTATTTAGGTGTGACTCCAATAATTCGTGTGGCATTCTAAATTTGATAGGATTATAGTCAAGGAGGTAATAATTTATGTAATTCTGGCGGTAATGTTGGTGCTTGGTGCGTACGCCAACAAAGATAAAACATTTAATTAATACATTATTTACCTACTACAGATTGTGTTTATTTTTCATTGTAACAAACTACTTATATACATACACCAAAACAAAAATCATACACAAAAAAATTTCCGGCAGCAGGTTTCGAAACTTCGAAACTACGTCTTTAGGAACGGAACGTAGCATCTCAGACCGCTCGGCCAATCTGACATGTCATTACAGTGTCGAAATAATTGAATGCTTCAGACTAAAGCCTACGTAGTAACTATCTAGTAATCTGTGCTAAGGCCACGTGATGCCGTTAGTAAGAGTATAATAATTATGAATTAGCGTTTTCGACTTGCCGTGAGCGCGGAGCTAGCGTGGCGCGCGGCCCGACCAGGTAACTTTCATCTTCTAAAATACATGAATCGCTCCTATATTAGCGCCTTAGGTTAGACGATAGATAGATTTTTTATGTAGGTACAACAAGAGCTGTGTTAGTGGATACATGAAAGATAACAATATGTTTAGTCAACTCTTGCAAGAAAAGTGTATAACTGTCAAGTTTTGATGACGTTACCATTGAATGGTGGCAGCGAGCTGACATGATGTTAAAGTCGGAAGATAAAACCCAACTCCTCAGTGACTAAATTGTAGATCGATGGTGCACGATTTAATCAGTTTGCAAGTACCTATCGCATACGTATTATCAAAATAATAAAATCTTTCAGTCCAATCTTGACTAAAAACGCAATAAATGTTATCCGGTTTAGGTTAAACATAAAACGCAATGCTATCCGGAATATGAAAAACGCAGCATCAGGTGCGGCGGTAACACCAAACAGCGCTCCTATTGGTAATGTATCGTTTCAATATCAGTAAACGAAAACCGTTGGAACCACGTTCCTTCGACTATACTCGTACATATTATAAGAGTATACACAAGGCAGATGTACAGAAGGTTCCAAAGGCAAAAGTTTAAACAGTAAATCGCGCAGGCTCTTTGTTCAAATTTAGTCAAAAAGGAATACTTTGTAAGTACTTGTATTAATGAATTAACATCGAGATAAATGTCAGATCTTTATTGACAACAAATAACAAATGAAATAGACTCATACTTACTATGTTTACCGAAAGCCTACTATGTTCGCAACAGGTTGATATATTGAACTTATAATTTCTGTGACGATCAACGAGCGCTTTCAAGAAAGTAATAATATAAATGATACCTAATAAGTCTGTAAAAAAGTATGCGCCTTATGTTGGCAGATAATCATTAGACTTAGATAATATAGTTTACTTATTTATTATGGAGCAAGCTACGAGGCATTTGAGACGCTTTCTAGTGGTGACATATACTTTGCCTTCGAACAGCCAAATGCATTACCAACACTTTTACGTAATGAATGCTGCTTTCTATTTAACTAATGTTGCCCTAATTTCGTTTACATACATCTATTTGGCTGATGTGAGTAATAAAACCACATCAAATTAATACAACGCATTTATTTATTAAACGTGTAACGATTGCATTACAAATATACCTACATACAATTGAAAACATAAAAAAGAACTCACTTTATGATTGCTTCAGATTTTCTAAACAAAAAACTGAAGAAAAGTTACCCCATAGTTACCCACAAATAGAGTTATTAGTTATTACTCAGTTTATTAAAATGTCAGTCTACGATTAGTATCAATCCAATGAGGAATGTGATAGGTGGCAGCCTTCAAGCAGTCACGCAACACTCGGCCCGACTCAGACAATAATATTCTCTGCTAACGAAAACGGACGGAAATCACTATCCTTTCTGAAGGAAATGATTTTGTTACTTAGTGGTGTATCTCAATTGTGTATTACAATGAAATAAATCTGCGTTATACAACATTTTCATTATTTGTTTTCCATCCAATCTTATTTGTAAGGGGGTTGGACTGCTATTTCACATTTCGGACAACCAACTTGAGCACTGTACCTTTTCAGTCAGGTTTTAAGCTGACTACTCAATTAACCATAAGGAGAGCGATTATACCAATATATTTTACGACTACTGCGTTCCACGTTCATTGTTTACCTTTCATACTCTGACTAATAACTTCAACGACTAAAGTGAAAGAAATACAAAGTCCTGTGCCTTGCACCACCCCGGGCACAATACTATAAGCAGTATGAAAAAGTGTGTGTAACTACGTACGAAGAACATCGCATTCTATTAGCAAGAGTTATAGAGCCATCTGTTTTTCGTCCGATACAAGTGCTTAACATATCGGCGTCGGACCATTCGCACATGGTCCACCATCGAGAGCTTTTTAATCGAGGTCCACTTACATTGATTACTTATAAAAGATACTAGTATAGTAGGAGACTTGATTGGCCGAGTTTTTGCACAGTTGAAATAAACAGCTGTGTCGCGTAGCGTTTTGGGACCCAATTCTCGTTTTATGTGTAAATACAAATCGATCGCTCGCCTAAATGCGTACTCACGGGGGCTAGTAAAAATAATTGTTATGAAGTCGATACTTATGTAAATCACATTCCTTGTCAAAAATTAACTAACAATATCCGTTGTTTTTTCTCAACTGATGTGTCTCCATTTACCTGTTACTTACTACGCTTTTTAATTTAGTATCTTTCCCCCTTGCAAAGATGAGCGGTTTGGTAATCCTCCAATAATTAAAAATTGAGGAAAACTCAACCTTCTTGATAATACCTACGAAAATTTCTATTTATTATGTAAAATCCACTAGAATTGGATCCCAAGCCATAAAAAAAGTATATAAAAAAAAAGATTTTCTTTATTATTTAAACGCTGTCAAAAGAGGCGACGAAAAGTCGACGACGACGATATGTTGATTATAGCGTTTCGGTAGTGGCAGTAGTGTAAGTATAGTAGTTCGTGGTACTTACCTATACAAGGTAGCCATCGTCTTGTAACTGAATCGAACTCTACTATTTTATTGCTAATCACTTCTCTCCCTGCACCAGTTACAACGGCCTATGGAACAGTTTGCACGGCCTATGGAAATTGGGCCTTCCAAATTTTTTAAAATGTAAAAATTAAATCTCTGTTATCTCTGTAGCACTTTGACAGAGTACGTGTAAGGTATACTTACGTTTATAAATAAAGAGAACCGAGATCTATTTTTACATTCCACAGGTTTTTGCCTAATCATCCTAAACATATCGAGATCATAACACAACACAACTCCTGGTAGTAGTCTCGCCCAGTTTACCCTCTATTTACGCAATCGTCTATCAACTCAACTTCTGTCATCAAAGGTTAGCGGCACTTGTGAAATTATATCGTACTTATCGCAATAACCGCTTTGTTATTAGGCTGGACCAAACACTTAGCTGTGGCTGCATACATTTGTGACTTTCGGGAAAAATTTTAGTCTTCGATGTGATACAATTTCAAGTAAAAATACCCACTTACCTACCTTTTTACTGCAAATTCAACATCAACTGTACGAATTTTTGATTTAAGTGCCTGCCTAATTACATAGATTCTAGGGGATTTAAAAACAGTTTTTTTAATGACCACCTTCATTACGCCTATTGTGAACTAACAGATTTCTATCACATTGTTTCATGTAAATACTAAAATTATTTTGTTATTATTAATACTGTACCTAGGTAATTACGCCGATAAATGACAAAGTGAATGAGGAAATTGCAAAAAGAAATTAATGTCGCAATAAGTCGTACAAACTGTACAAACTTTCTCCTTTATAACTTTGTTCTATAAAGTGAACCAGCGCTCGTTCCATAGCACTTAGAGATGTATAAAAATATTTTAATTAAACCACTTGGCCTCTCCACGGCAAAAACCTTAAGAGCCCATTGCAAAGTCTCCAGACCACGTTTAAATCTAATATTCAAAAGGCTCTACAACAATATAGTTTTCAATAGTACCCTGAATATAAAAGGTACGGGGGTTTGAAATGCCCTAATTACTCACAATAAAAATCTCAGGAAACAGCGCGTATTTTAAACTCTCTAAACATTTTTAAGCGTTAATATTTTGCGCAAACAAGGCTAAAACTGGAAAATAAACGTTCATTACCAGAAACCCTGCAATTAAGTTTAATATTATATTACTTTGGCAATTTAAAGGGAAGAAGGGATTACAAGTTGGGGCTATGGCGCTATATAGTCACTATAATAATATAATACGTTTCTAAATAATGTAAATACAATATTTTACTCTAACACGAAAAGTTATCTTTTTCGTAAACACGTAATTTATGCGATAGGATTTTCATGCGTATTCTTTTCTTTTATTCTTTCACGTGATGATAGAGCTGTAGCAAACCGTAAGTATTCGGTACTGAGTAACGGGTACGCCATCTAGTACCTAACGAGTACCGAAACGTTACTCACGAATCCATCTCGTCACTCGCATGTTTCGTATGCGTCGTAGGTATGGATACACCGTACACGTATGCTGATAGTTTGTTTTACGCATGCGACACAAATAACGATGTTTGTTTATTATGTAGGTACCTAAAGTAATCATTTGGAAATTCGTCGTCCACGTTTTTTACCTATAAGTTTTCTACAAATCACGAATGTTGTGACGCCGCGACATCATACCGCACGCGTGCGAAATGCGACTCGATTCGATACGACTCTCTAAGCATCATAGCATGTTATGAGGTATCATACGGAAGTAACGAGTACTGATACGATAGTAACGGGTACTCATTGTTAAAGTAACGAATACATACGGGTACGCTTTGTTTCGTTACTTTTACACCTCTAGTGATGAACTGTGACAGTATCAAAGCGACACGTCAACTATTCGAATATCGAGTAGGTAGCCGCATCACTTTGCTCGGGGCGTTGCTATGAGTATGACGCCCGGACATTGAGTATGTACTATGTACGCCATTTGAGCGGGACCGCAGAGTAATTAGAACTGTGCTGCGTGCCCTGCATGCAGGTACCTCGGCGTACATCTACTTTCTAACGTGGAGAGCAAACACACTGTACGACTTCTTGTGAAATCACATTACAGGGCTGCTACCTTATGGCTTTTGTCATGCAGATTGGTCAAAGTCTTACCCATAATATACAGAACCTTAAAAATAAGTATTTACAGTAGGTATCTATACAATGATGTTATAACATTAGGTAGATAATAATCTAGTGTATAGTCATATTTAACTTAGCAAATGATTTAATTGATCCTATTTCTAACCAAAGCCATAACAATTATTCCAGTAGGTAAGTTAAATATTTTTCAACACGGGCTGAATAGAAACCGTGTGAAGCGTTTGACTGTTATCACTCGACTCTTGATAAAAGAAAATAACTCTCCATAAGTTTCAGTGGGAAACAAAAAGTATTTGCAGAAAACCCATTGAGTTCTGATAAAGGCGCAATAAAAACGCAAGAGGAGCAGCCCTGCTATGTCCCACGGCAATTGAGTGTGTCAATAAAGTTCTCGTTCAGAGCTCGATAAGTGTCTCGGATAGTAAACAAGCACTTGTGAATTTTATGTGTAATTAAACGAGTCGCAGACACACGTCACTGGTGCACACGGGAACGAGAACAACGGGAGTATGCAGGGAGACCTGTACATATCAGGTACTGTCAGTAAATACCACGTAACTATAACAAACACGTCTATACGAGTATCTATCAGATATTACACTGATCTGATAGATACTCTCGTATTTATCTGCCTAATACAAAGTTGGCAGATTATATTATATTAGAATGTGGTGAACTACCAGTAAGTTCCAGGCGCTATCAGAACTAGTACGTGGACAGCGGATCATCATCATCAGCCTGAAGACGTCCACTGAATGAACATAGGCCCTCCCCCTTAGACCGCCACACGGAACAACAATTTGCCACTTGCATCCACCGGTTGCTTGCGACTCTTTTGATATCGTCGGCCCATCTAGTGGGAGGCCCACCTACACTGCGTCTTCCAGTCCGTGGTCGCCACTCTAGAACCTTTTTTCCCCATCGGTTGTCATTTCAGGACAGCGGATATTTCGAGTAAATATACCGCATTTACTACCAGTATAGCCAGGTGGGTTGTACCGACAATTAAGGCTACTAACTGATTGCTATTTCACGAGTCGGTTACCAATGGGATACCCCATTGGTAACCCCATTGGTAAACGTGAAAAGTTGTGATCCAGTACATGTACTGGATCACAACTTTTTGTTTCGATGTACCAAACTCCCGCTGCGGCTTACATTGGCTTACTTTGCTAAGATGGCGAGAATAATTATCCGCCAACCAACCTACCTACTCGTATTAAAGAGATCAGTGAGTAGAGATCTCTTTAGATAAGCTTGCTCTACCGACCACCGCGCCATCATTACCATCACTGGACTATGGTCAAATGCTTGTATCTAGTACCCAACTTATAAGGCGCGCCGTGAATCTTCGTTCGCGCAGAAAAGAAAGTATGGTCCGAAGATTGACGAAAGAATGCTTAAAACTTACAATCAACCTAAGATCACTATTATAAGGTTCATAATACACTGCAGCTGTTAGTTCCATCACACTCTAAGCTCGCTAAGATGGCGGCGGCTGCCGACCAATAGCGGTCAATAGCATTTCCCGCGCTTTGAAAATTCATCTTCTGCGCAGGTACATCGGTAAGCCATATCAGTTGGGTAATACTGTACCTGTAATAAAAGAAGCTATCCACGCACCAATATTACCAAAAGCAACTATTCATTTGAGAGCAATCTACCGTTTTCCTTATATTAGCACTTGTGGCGACTGGGTCTGGGTATTGGTACAGACCGTTTGTTTACTTATGCGCTTCTAAGACCGTTCATAACTCGTAAGTAATTGATGGAAATCAATTTAGCTAAGTTAAATTGATTATATTAAGTGTAGCAAGCAGTTCACGCAGTGAACTGCGCGTTAATGTTTGCTCAAAACTTGTTTATACTATTATCTATTCCTTTTTCAATGTTTAAGAATGGTCTGAATATGGTTTTATGGAGAGAAATATCGGAAAAGTCGCCTGAAAATTTTACCAATCGAGAAAACTAAACGTTCTTTTTTCTATGGAATTTTTTACTGTATCACGGAAGCATCGCCTATCAGTTCAGCTAGTGTACTATAAGCGAATTTAAACCGTATAGTTCAATTGAAAGATGACCCTCCGATGCATGCATTGAAGCACTAGCTCATTTGCTGGGAGTTAAGCAGCTTATTACTACTTATTGCTCGAAACGTGGGACCGGGTTTTGTGCCCAAACACAATGCATTGCGCACGCTTTAGCAACTGCAATTAGGGTTGCCTTCTTTTTATTTAGCCGTTAAAGTACCTACCTACATAAAGTTATTATAGGTAAGAAAAATAAGGATACATACCTACTAGTAGGTATCAAAATAAAGTGCAATTTTTTTCTTGTATTATTATGTTTCAAAACATAATTTATTGCTTTTTCCAGTTTGTATCAAATAAGCATCTTTACTTTAAGCAATTGCACGGCATCTTCACACGACCGTTTAAGGTCGAGAGTAGAGATGATTACACATATTTTGAACGCCACTTACGACAAATCCGTACAACTTGGGAATGTGGAAAAAATATATGTTAATTTTGAACATATACTTTCTAGGCGTGATGTATCAGAAACACAATTACAAGATATTTTCTCGATAGAAAAAAATTACAAAGTAACCTCTTCAAAATAGCAATTTAAATTCAATCTCACTAATTTATGAGAGAACATTATTCAAATCGAAAGAACTTGAAATCATTGTACATTAATAAAGGTTTTTGGTGTATAATATAGCAACTATGCGCCAATTTTCATTCAAGAAAACATATTTGAGTGAATTTTCGTTCAAGTAGAATGACGCGCCAGCCGCCATGTTGTGTCCTCTCTATCATTTCCATACGATTCGACAGTAGTCGCTGCGGCGCGCCGCTAGACGGACCTGTGTCACTTTTTTCAATTATTTTTTATCGTAATTTAATTTTTCCGAAATACTGGACCGCATCCATCGCTTGTCATGTTTGGTCTGTCAAGGCACTGATTAGGCAAAACAAGCATTGGATGCGGCGCGGCCAGTGGCGGCTGTGTTTTGTTTTTCTAGCCCGTTTATTACAATAGAATTTAAATAGAAGTGCCAAGCAGTCACGTTGCTCCCGTTATTACCTACATAACGAGACAATCTTTGTGTAGGCCATCTTGACGATTCAATCTAAGTACATGCGTGTGAGCTTCGCAATGACCACCTAGTTCTTATAGCATCATTGTCATTGGTGCTTATTATAGGTATTGTTATGAAAAAGTCTGGTGTCGCTAAGCAAGAGATTTCCAAGAGTATTTGTACTCTTGGAAACTTACTTGTAATTTGTATTTGCGAGAGATAAACTTAATTTAGGTAACTTCGCAGGTTTTCCAACTTGGTCTCAGCACATATCAAACATATTTGAATCTATGAATTCATGCCTACACTTTTGAGAGTAGCTCAATCAAAACTTAATCCTATTTAAATGAACACGAATGACACGCACACGTCATATGCAAATGGAAAAACTGAAGTATATGAACATCAAAATTTGACGGTCTTTAAAATTGCAATGTAGCCTAGTTTACTAGTTTATTATTCTGTGATATAGCATAGTTGTAACTATGATGGATTTATGATACGACGAGCCGGAGTTCGGTTCTCGATCGCCGTAGTTTGGTTTTGTTGGAAAATATTTTTCTTGACCTTCTGGTTATCCATTGCGCCCAGATTACCCACCTAGTTTTTCTGCTTTTTAGAACCACAATCAATACGCTTTCTAACAGCCAGCCAACGAGGATATTTTGACAGTCATCGTGTGGTGTGGTGCATCGTGGTGCAGCCCGAAACTCAATAGGTTCGGACTATGACTGCGTATTATTATATTAGATCGATTAGTGAAATGAAAGATTACATTAGGTTTAAAAATATTTATTTACAGATATCCTATATTAAAAATCTATGCATTTTGCATTTTTTTAACCCTTCTCAGAACAAGTTCTGGTAGGTATATAGGTTCCACTGGTGAAATGAAGCACACAAAGTAATTTTTTTTCTTTCTTGCGATTCTTAGCTGCCCTTGTACCTGTAATCCAAAATAACTCCATAACTTTTAAATGCCTACACAAATTTGGATGTACTATAAATAGGGCTTCGTTATTTGCTAATGTTGGTACCACACCACCCCTATTCATTTCTGTAGTAGCGTATAATGTCTTGAGTAGAGGTACATAACAACTGAACATAAATAATCACAGGTTTACATTACAATCATTTCATCTCGTCTGTATAAAAGAAATAACAATCTGCACAGTACAGAATTTTCAGGTTGGTCTTTGTACCAAGAAATTTGTTGCACGTTAACAATGTGTTCAATACTTACGAAACATCTTCGCCATGGAAACGCTTGAGCGCAGCACGAACACGTTTTCAGCTACATACAGGTCCAGAATAACTGTGAGCTCGTTTTTGATGTTTTTGCTCTATACATTTTTAGCATCGTCCGTGAAAACAGGAACTCTCCGACCCAACCTAAAAATCAAAATAATTATATTTAAAATGTTGGAATGTTCTTAATACGTATGTGATAGAAAAATAAAACGGTTTTCACGGTTCATAACACTGAACATAATATGAAATATCGTCAACTCTTGAATCTTACAATTTTTATTTACCCCAAAGCCGGTGACTACAGAGAACGAAACGTGACAGTCTGACACTGATAGACAGTGTCACGTCACGATCAAGGAGGTACCAGTTGATAATTACTGTATTGCCTTGCCAGTGCACAACAGTCAAATGTACTGGGGCCTACTCCCACCTTATAGCAAACGATTTTCTTTAGGTTCTATCCAGTTTAGGTTCCTAAATGGGATCGACTAATTTCGTACCATCACCTAATTTTAAAGATAACCGTATTGAGATCGAAAACGGGCACTGAAATACTGATATTTTTGAGGTACCTAGGTATCGATATCAAATATCGGTTAAAATACACATCGGCCAACGGCCAACCACACGCACAAGCTTCACCACAGTTTTGCATGCAAAAGCCGGCTTGTACACGTACACTGTGGGATCTGTGTGTGTGTGGTTGGTAAAACGGAATGACGCGCAAACCTGCTTGCTTGGCTTGTTTTTTTTTTTTTTTTGTTTTTTTTTTTTTATAAAAACGTAGCCCCACACTAGGATTGCTCCTGTATCGTGGGTACCGCTTACAGACATATAATTTCACATACACATCACACCCAGACCAGAAACTAATATTTGTGGATCGCACCAATATTTGTCCCAGGCAGGAATCGAACCCGCAACCCCTAGCGCAGCAGTCCGATTGCTCAGCCACTACGCCAAACGAGCCGTCAAACGACAAACGAGGCTTGTACACTTTTCGACTTTCTTTAAATTTTGCATGTGCAAGCCCAGCTTGCGCGTACCTACTTGTCTGTGCGCGTGTTTGAGCTTTCCATGTTCAAGCTGCAATTGAGGCTTTATTCATCATTTTTTTACACAGCAGAAATAGTTCTTCATTTGAAAATTGTTTCCACGCCGACGATCACGAGAAGAATGTGGCTTGCGCGTACCTATTTACCTGTACCATGTGATTACACACGTGTTCAGTATTATAATTCCCAAAATAGGTACTAAGAAAATATCGGTATTTAGCAATGTATCAATTACCATTATCGGGGGGTTTGAAAATACCATGAATATGTCCCTGATTGGCATAGCTTAGCTTAGAATTAATGAACAATATTATCTATGGCTAAATGCACAAACCTCAGACTATTCATCCAACAGATATGATATATAACTCAAGATCCGGGGAAGAAAAGAGACAATTGAATACAAATAGACAAAGGAGTAAGTAGGATAGTACGATGATGTTTTATTTTTGTCAGCGTATGCACTAATTTATTGCTGTGCTGCAGAAGCAAACTAATCTTGACATTGTAGAATGTCGCACGAATGATTGGAGCACCACCTAAATAACGTGTATTATATTTCTCCGATTTATAGGGATACCCAGCGATCTTGGCTTTTAGAATGTCGCACGAATGATTGGAGCTACACCTAAATAACGTGTATTAAATTTATCCGATTTATCAATTTTATTGCACCATAGGTGTCCCTTTCGGGTATACGCTTTTGTCAAGTCTATTGATACTTCGTCTATGGCACAAACCGTGAATAGCTAAAATAATTTTTTTTTATCTGTATCGAAAGCAGAGCCACAGACTGCTGGATACTACCTACTTATAGCAAGATGCAAAATATAGACTAGCTGTCCTTTTCCGTCACGAGTAACAGATGAATAGTCTTCTCATGGTCTTCTCCTTAATGTGGGAAAGAGACTACCGATACCAATCGTCTGTAGCTCTTTCCGTCTACGTAAGGTTGACGTTCATTCCTCGCTCACTCATTTGCGATAAAACTCTCCGTGGTGGAGCTGTAAGCTATAAAGTAGGTACCTAGGTGGGTACATGAGTTTTGGCGGGAATCCGATAGTGAGATGTTTTTGGTTTTGTATTATTTTCTCAAACTTGTGTTTCTTCGAGTGTTAATGTGCAATATTGGTGGAATATTAATCATTAAGTGTTTAGATATAAATAAATATATTAAGTATTTACATGGTCAAAGTCACGATTCAGTAAAGTAGTGGATGCTTTACTGAAACTTCTTGGGAGATTTGGAAAAAGTGACACGCTTTTTGGGTTTATATCATTTGCCCACACTCATGTACGTTAACGAACACTAATTGATTACTATGCCACCAATACTACACATTAACATTTGAAGAAACACAAGTTTGTGAAAAAATACAAAACTAACGTCTCACTATAGGATTCCCACCAAAACTCGATGTTGTTATTGTTCGTGTGAGTCCAACATCTTAGGATTCCTCGTCCAGGCGAGAGAGGTTTCGTTGACGGTCGGGGCTACAACTCGTATTCTCAGAATAAAAGGCTCGTATTGTTGAAGTTGTGACCGTGGCGGATGCCGCGATGATTACGGTTCATCTGACGAAGTCACCACGGGTCGAAACCTCGGGTTTCGCCAGTCTTGGGCATGTGCACGTGTAGTATGTACCAAAACGATTCAGTTTTGGTGAGAAAATATGTAACTTTTCTTGGGCCGCTAATTATGACAACTAAGCGGTTCAGTATTGGTAAAAAGGTCAAAAGAAGTAGGTTAGTTCCAAATGAATGAACGAAACATTAAATAATAGTAATACCTGCCTTTCGATATCAAAAAGGTAGACGTCAAATCCTTTAGATTTAAAATGGCGGCAACTTAAACTGAGCGGCAAGATGTCAAAATAAGACGTTACGGTACGACTGAGTCGAACGTGAGTGGAACGATTCTGTTTAGGTCTGCAAATGGATCGCAATAAGAGGTCATGGTAAGGCCCCTGTACCAGTTGTACCACAATTGTACTCTGCTTTGATTGAACACGTCTTATCGTCATCGCGTCGTCTTTGTCGTCGGGAACCAATCGTGTAATTGCTATAATTATTTAAATATATTTAATAAAATTACGTAGGTATTTAAGATAAAATACTTATTTAATTATTTAAGTCGCTTTTGCTCTTATCTGTTTACTGGTATACCTTGCTCATTAGTTTTCTTTGTTGATGATATCGTTGGAAACTTGAAACCCATATAATTAATTAACTTGTTCAAAGTAAACACGTTCTACAATACATATTATTCATATCTTTTAAGAAAAAATGTCCAAAATTACATTCGGCTATAGTATAGTACGAGAGTAAATGTGATAATGTAGTAAGTGACACAAAATCTACCACGTGCAAGATTCTGGCAGCACTGAATTGGATACGTCACCTGGCGCTTATTTTATTATTTTGAATTACATATTATTTAATTACATTATACGAAACGGCGAAACGGCAACGCCCGATTACGCTGCGATTATATCGCGGATATGCTCACACAAAGTAATGTCTTCTTACTCCCACAGGCCTAGTGTGTCAACGTCGCATAGTGTCAATCTTTTTGAGATACAAGATAGCCTATGTCCGTCTCATAGGTCCAATCTATTCCTATACGTACCAAATTTCATCGAAATCCGTTCAGCCGTTTAGCCGTGAAAAGGCAACAAACAGACAATAAACAGAGTGACTTTCACATTTCTAATATTAGTATGGATTATAGTATTATTTAAGAACTTTTATATTTTGGACTCTGGGATTTTATCACTTAAATAATAAAACTGTTAATGTACCTAGTAGGTGGATCGTTCATCTAATTTAGCTTTTTGTTATATTGGGTTGGAATGAGAAAATAAAATTTCACATCTAAATACGAGTACATTAATTGTATAATATTTTTATTAAGTCTAAACGGTTATGTACATATTGTTCTTTCAATAAAATAATGACCAACTTTTATTAGATAAACCGCTTATTTAACAGATCGCCGGCGCGTAACTTCTTTACGTTCTAATAGTTCAATATTCTTTGGTAGTGAGAGTCGGCACTTGAAGGTCGCGGAGCTGAAACTTTTATTACGCCGTTTCGCCGCTGTTTCTTCGTGCACTGCAGTCGGATTGTGAAATGTCAGTAGCTGCCCTCTTCGTCTTAACGAAAAAATTCATATCAACTTCCAAAGAAATAAAAGCATGCGCAATAAAGTATTTTCGTGTACTTTAATGTTTTCATAAAGTATAGAGTAGAGTGGCAACCCTAACTACCACGGGTATTACCGGTATTACAGTGAATTTGTCGCTCTAACCTAATATTGAGAGAAGTGCATTCAAATTCGATATTATTTATTAAGGTAGTTGTATACATAGTTCGTTTTCCTTTTATTACTTAGTAACAAGATAAAGCAGATCATTCACTGTTGGTAAGTACCTTCCCATAGCAGTTGCCAGAACTTTGCATTACATAATCTTACACGGCACTGCACTGCGCTCGTTATCGTGACATGTTCTCTTAAGTCTACATACTCGGGCTCATATGTCCAGGAACTTTACTGGAAACAGTTCCGTTCAAACCAAAACCAGTAGGTAATGTTGACTCACTGCTTGGCTAATGAATATCTGGCATAGGCACGACACTTCTCCAGTTGGACTCTCGAGTGCCCTTCCATTGAAAGACTCAACATAAATCTGCCTATTGTTATGAACACTTCACCATTTTGTACGACCGGACCTTGGCGAAGCAGGAAAATGAAAGCCTTGCACAAAAGCGTTCGGTTTTCTATGGCCTCTCCAGTCGGTACCCACGGAACTGAACCGAAATAGCACTGTAGGGCAAGCACGAATCACTATCGAGAAAGTATTCGTATTCATAGTTTACGTAAAATAATTGAATGAGATTTGATCAGCGCCCCGCCCTTACTATCGTCAAGATGCGCATACGGACGGTAACTTGATCGATTCGTTAACGATACGAACCGTTAAAATATTCGTGCTTGCCCTATTATAGGATTCCTGATCATATTATCTAAAACGAGACAATTTGGAATCGGTTAAACAAGTTGTTACAAGTGATAACCGGTTATAAACGATAAAACTGGTTTGACAAGATCAGACAGGTTATAAAAGTTGAAACCGGTTTGAAAAGATTTAACTGGTTTGCTTAGTTTGTACCGGTTTGATAAGTCGTTACTGGTATTACAGTACAAAACCGGTTTGACAAGTAGGAATTGTTTGCCAAGTGAGAACCGGTTTAACAAGAAAAACTGGTTTGCCACACTGTAAGACAATGTTCGTACCTACTAGTGAGACAAGTTGGAATCGGTTAGACAAGTTGTTATATGGGAGAAGTTGGAAGTGGTTTAACTAGTTGGATCAGCTTAAACAAGAAGAACCGGTGAGACAAGTTGGAACTGGTAAGACAAAAACTGGTAAGGCAAAAAAAAAAAAAAGACAACTTCGAACCTGTTTGCCAAGTTTATACAGGTTGTTACATTTGCTACAGTTGCTTCAGTTGCCGGTTTGCCGTGCATGAACCGGTTTTACAAGAAAAATCCTGTTGCACAAGTTTTAATCTATTAACTAGCTAAAAACGGGTCTAATTCGCGCACAAACAAATATCAAAATATATAATTTTGACATACCTCGACGTTTCGACCGAGTTACATCGGCCGTGGTCACGAGAAGACTCAATTTTTAATTAAGAAGTTTTAATCTGTTTGATAATTTAGGACAACATTCACAAGTTGAAACCAGTTTGACAAGTTTATAACTGGTTTGACCAGTTTGAATCGGTATGATAAGTAGGAACTGCAGTTTAGACAAGTAGAAACCAGTTTGACAAGTAGGACCTGGTTTTGAAGTTAGAACCGGTTTAGCAAGTATTAGTCTAATTGACAAAGTAAAACTGGTTTGACAAGTTGGTTCCTACCGGTTTGACAAGTAGACACATGTGTGACATGGTAAAACTGGTTTAACAAAAAGAACCCTGTTTGACAAGGTGAAACCAGTATAACAAGGTGGAACCGGACGACAAGTTGGAACAGGTATTACAAGTAGAAATAGGTTTGGCAGGTAGGACCAGGTTTTTCTATTTGGAACTAGTTTAAAAAGAAGAAACCTGTTAGACAAGGTGGAACCAGTATGATAAGTAGAACTAGTATTGCATGTAGAAACCGGTTTTACAAGTTTGAACTGATTTGATAAGTAGATACCTGTTTAACTAGGTGGAACCGGTATAATTAGTTGGAATCAGTATGACAAGTATGATCGGGGTTGACTAAAAGGAACTGGTCTTACAATTTAGACCGGTTTGACAAGTTAAAACTAGTTTGGCCAGTTGGAACCGAAATGACAAGTAGAAGTGATTCACTAAGTAGAAACCGGTTTAACTAGTAGGAACCGGTTTGACAAGTTGACACTTGTTTCAATATTCTATCCGGTATGATAAGTAAGAACTGTTTTGGCAAGTAGAAACCGGTATGACAAGTTGTACAAGTGAGACAAGTTCGGATAGGTTAGACATAGACATCAGTTAGCAATGTTGGACCTGGTTTAACAAGTAGAAACCTGTTTGATAAGGTGGATGCGGTTTGACAACTTGGAATCGGTTTGATATGTCGATACTAGTTTGGCAAAATGGAACCGGTTTGACTAGTATTTAAAGTAGAAATAGGTATGACTAGTACGAACCGGTTTGACAAGTCCGACCTGGGTTTACAAGTTGGAACTGGTTTAACAAGTAGAAATCTGTTTAACTAGGTGGAACTGGTTTGACAAGTAGAAACATGTTTTAAAAAGGTGAAACCGGTTTGACTAGTTGGAACTGGTTTGACAAGTAGAAACCTGTTTAAAAGGTGGAACCAGTTTTACCAGCTGGAACTGGTATGACAAGATGAAAACAGGTTTGACAAGTAGAAACCGGTATGACAAGTAGGACCAGGATTTACAAGTCGGAACTGGTCTAATAAGTAGAAACCTGTTTGACAAGGTGGAACTGGTTTGACAATAAGGAACTGGTTTAACTAGGTGCAACTGGTTTGTCATGTAGGAACTGGTATGACACGTAGGAACCGGTTTGACAACTGGGAACCCTTTTAATATATAAAAACCTGCCTGACAAGAAGGAACTGATATAATTAGTTGGAATCGGCATGACAAGTAAGATTGGGTTTGACTAAAAAGAACTGGTTTCACAATTTGGAATGGTTTGACAATTTGGTTCTGGTTTGACCAGTTGGAACCGGAATGACAAGTAGAACTGGTTCTTCGAGTAGAAACATGTTTAACTCGTAGGACCCGGTTTAACAAAATGGTAGAAATTTCCAGGTTCGATCCGGTATGACAATTGGTAAGGCCTGTTTTGGCAAGTAGGAACTGGTAAGACAAGTTGTACAAGTGAGACAAGTTAGAATAGATTACACAAGCCACCAGTTTGAAATATTGGAACTGGTTAAACAAGTAGTAACCTGTTTGACAAGGTGGAACCAGTTGACCTGTTGGAACTGGTATGAGAAGTAGAAACATTTAAAAGAAGGACCAGATTTTACAAGTTAGAACTGGTTTAACAAGTAGGAACCTGTTTGACAAGGTGGATGCGGTTTCTGCGATCCCGTTTGACATGGCTGAACCGGTTTGAGCAGTTGTGACCAGTATGACAAGTAGAAACAGAAGTTCTTAAACTTTCGCGAACTGAATACATGTTAATTAGTATTTAGTCGAGGTATGTCAAAATTATATATTTTGATATTCGTTTGTGCGCGAATTAGACCCGTTTAAATACTAATTAACAAGTAGAAACAGGTTTGACAAGTAGAAATCTGTTTGACTAGGTGGAACCGGTTGACCAGTTGTAACCAGTATGACATAAATGAATGACATCCCCATAGAGTTTCTTGGTTCTGTCTTCTCTAACGGGCGTATTCCGAAGCACCGGTAGAGTCAACGGAGTTTTCATTTCCTGTCCGGAGTTTTGGTACAATGCTTAAAGGCTTTAAAAGCTGGACGGAAAGAAAAACGAACGAGGAAGTGCTTAGCCTGGTCCAAGAAAAACGGAACATATTAGCGACAGTGGAACGGAGGAGAGGAAAGATGTTTGGCCACCTTATACGACATGACACATTTATCAAAAACATCATAGAAGGGAAAGTAGAAGGGAAGAGAGGAAGAGGCAGACCTAGAAGGACATTCACAGATCAGATAAAAGAAAAGACAAATGTCACGTCGTATAGGGAAGTCAAAACTTTGGCTGAAGATAGAGAACGCTGGCGGTTACTCCACCGACAAGAGCTATGCTCTTAAATAAGAAGAAGAAGCTTGAAAGGGAAACATCCTTTTTTTTTTCAAACCAAAACCATAATCAATCACTGTTTAATTTAATGTATCATACTTAATGTTTTTATGATTCTCTTTGGTAACGAGAATTAGCCTTTTGACTTGTAAAAGTGCGATTTAATTGCCTATTTACAACAAATGCTGTGTCTTTGACTTTGACTTTGACTTTGACTTTGTCTTTAACTTTGACTTTGACATTGACAAGTTGAAACAGGTTTGACAAGCTTAAACCTGTTTGACTAGGTGGCACTGGTTTGTCAAGTAGGATCAGGATTTACAAGTTGGAACCGGTTTAACGAGCAGAAATATGTCTGACTTGGTGGATCCAATTTGACAATTTGGAACCGGTTTGTCAACTAGACACTTATTTAACAACGTGTAGCTGGTTTAACCAGTTGGAACCGGCATGACAAGTAGATACTGGTTTAACAAGTACGAACCGGTTTTACAAGTAGGACAAGGATTTACAAGTTGGAACGGGTTTAATCTCCTAATCTCCTTTTAACCTCCTAAAATAGAAATTTAGTCACAAAATTACAAAATTGGTATAAGCAAAATTCATTTCCACTTCCACCCCCTTCCTCTCGTAATGAATCAAATATTCTATGATAATAGTTACGTGTATGAAAAATGGGTAACTACTTGGTAATTTTCGATTCGGTTTAGGACTTCTTCTTTTTTGATTGCCTGCAAAACTGCATTATAAAATTGATTCACTTACATAATTGACTATGACGTCAGCGTTCAAGGCTGATATGGCAAAATGATGATCCTCTGAGTCAAATTGTATTCTCGAAAAATATGTTTATTTAACGGAAAGTAAACTCTTAATCCCATATAATTAAATTGAAAAGTCGTCTTCAAGTTTTATTTCAGTCCATCTCAGAAAAACAAAGCTTCAATTAACACTCTAATTATGCGACATGCAAAACGTTTTATCTGGGACGGCGAATAAAACCACGAAGGTAAATCGCAGAATAGATGCCATTTTTGTATTTTCTCATACATAAGGAGACAACGGCTCTCGCAGCCTATCGGAGACCCAAATAAATATAAAACTCACACTAAAAGTTCCTTTTGCCTTGAACGAAGCGGTCTGCGAGTTTGAATGCAGTTGTTATTGTCAAAATCTACTCAAGGATTCCACAAGCTTTCATTTTGGTAAACGTATTTATTTCTTACTAGAAGCACCTCGCAGTTTCACCCGCGTTAACTACTATCCCGCGGGAACCATTAATTTTACGGGATAAAAGGTAGCCTATGTCAACCGGGGATAGCATAGCTTCCCAACAGTGAAAGAATTTTTCAAATCGGTTCAGTTATGGTAGTTTCGGAGCCTATTCATTACAACCAAACAAACAAAGTTTTCCACTTTATACTTAATATTAGTGTAGATACGGTGATTCTATGTAGGTACAATCACCAAAACATTGATAAGAGTTTAAAGCCTTGTCGTGAAGTGTAATTTTTCATGCGTGTGGTTATCCGTAACATATTATACGAACGAACGCAGAAGCTGAACGCTTATCCCTTCACACACATTGATAAAGTTTTAGCGCGTTTGAATGGCAATGGCTGACATTATCGTAAAAGTCGAAACTTTGCGTTGAAATAGCTCCGGCGAAACATAAGGGGTTCACGTACAATTGCTAAAGTTTCTAATATACTAGGATATACGCCTCTATTGTTCCTATAATATCTCATAAAAATGTCGTACGGAATAAACTGTCACGTCGGAGTTTCGATAGCGGCAAGTTGGGGGTTTGACGCGAGTTGGCGTCGTGCGAGTGTTCACCCTCGAGGGGGGGAACCGCTTGTAGAAGTGGGGAGACATGTAGGCAAATAAATTAAAGGACAAATTCCTTAATCCTGAAAGTGAAGCCGAGTCGCCGGCGTCGATCCAGCGGGTCTTCCCGGTGTCGCGTTACAACGGGATCGGAATTCACTTGTACAAATTCTTCGTGCATTAAGCATCACTACACACTATTACTTAACAGTGCGGCAGTGTTTTAGCTGCCCCATAGACGACCTTTATAAATATTTGACATTCGTAGGTAGGTAATCAATTATTACACACCCCCGCAATTCATTAATTAATTACGTCATCAGTCATTAGAATCAAAATTTGCCTATTATTCGGCTCTACTTACTTGCTGAAACTCATCATATAACAATGCTCATCACCTGAAATCCACATGACAAAGAAAGTAATGTTGTTGATTGTTTGCGCTAAGTAACGCAACATCTTCTGTACGACGAGCGCCGACTCTAAGCGGTTCTCACGTGGTCTAATTAAGTGTTACTCTTAGCGCGCGGGTGCCACTCAATTATCCGCAACTTGATGCCGGATCACGCTCCGCCTCCGCAAATCCGAGACATAGCAAAATTCCACACCGCAATTATGTGGGATATGCGACACTCAGATGGATTATGCGAAATTAAGCGGAGCAGTAACTAAGTGAACATAATTCTCGCCAAGACACGCCGCAACGTGTAACGCTAGAGCTCGAATTAATATTCTTACGCAACTCCTCAATGTCTTCGTATTATGAGAACAATTAAATTTTTGGAACTGTGTATAATTTGTTTTTCCTTATGTAGGAACTTATTCATCACAGCTATAAATCTTGCACGTGTAAAAGTCGACAAAGGCGTAGGTATAAACTAACAAGGCCAAACTTATACCTACAAGGACATTGCAAATATGTCTCATACATTTTCAATCCTGTATGTTCGTACTGATACATTTATTAGTGTACGTAGTTGATAAAAATTAAATTTAAATTGAATTGCCTCTTTTTAGAAGACATTATGTCCGTTCTATACACATCTTGCCGCATCAAATGCGTCTTTATTTCTATATGTTCTAGGGTTTTATTCGCAGTGTAATGTAACCATCCCCTTTCTCTGTTTTTACTTTTTAAATTCTCTACTTGTGGATGGTTGACATGTATAGTCCTACCTAATTGATATATTATATAATGGCCACGTGATCGTCTAGTACCCTTCGTTGTAAACCGTTAATAGTAACCTAAATTCTTTGAGTATTGAATAAGGTAGCTGTGGTTCATCTATAGTCATGATTTTAGTTAATTAAATTATAAATGAGAATATATTATGCAATATCCTAACTTTAGAATGTTGATTCCTATTTAACTTCTTTGAGACAAGTGTTTTTATATAAATTGATTAGGTACCTATATTTACTTTACTTTGTATACATATTATGTGATTTAGAAGTGATAGTTCCCAAACTTTATGATTTTGATTTATTAGTGTACATAATTTAGACTGTAGGTAATTAATGTTATTAGGAAGAATTATGAAGTTTTCATTTTGATTTCTTTTCATATTTTATTTTAGTATTGATTATTTTGAAGGATTACTCGCAGCTAAGTTTGTACCTATATTCTCATGGAGTATAATCTCGAGAATTAGATCTCTGGTTTTTATGATTTAGTAGCTTTTACTAAGGATATTGTTTGATTCTAAACATTGTCATAATTTATTGTTTATTAGTAAAAAGCCGCCTCTCACCCCTCCTTATCTGATTAGATTTATTCTCTCGACTTTTTACTTGTTTTATTAACTGATGTAAAGTAATAGGTTGTTTTCACCTATGTATAATAATGCTGTCGAAATTGAGGTATTACTTGCCTTCTTATTCTTGCCTTTCTTTAGACAGAGAGAGTAACAAATAATCAGAGAAGAGCTTTTTACCCAAGCCTCCGTTAGTATTGAAATTAATTGAATCATTTGTTCATTTTATAGATTTTATTTATCTTTGATATTCCCTTATATTTACAGGGTTTTTTAGTTTGTGCTTGGCTTTCTTTACCATTTAACTATTGTTCTTTCAATAGAGTTTGCCCTAAATAAAGACTTTTTCGTCTATTAGGTAAGATACGATAAATATATTAGGTGATCATTAGCTAAATTATCAAGCTAGAAACTCAGGATAGCTCTGAACAACACTGTATTTTATAGTGTAGGTACTAGTATAGAAACTCCACATCTTTTGCGCAGAAATCTCTATAAAAGTTGTAGTTGTTTGAACATTTACGTTCGGCAGATCTCAGTCATTGACTATTGTTGTAGAAGAGTACACTAATCTGTTTATAGCATTAGGCACTTAATTGAGTCTTTTGCTCATAGTCTGACCGAGGTATGCTTCTTTGCAATGCCAAGTAGAAGTAGGTACAAGATATTACTTGTCAGTATTAAATTCAGAACCAATCCGTCCTTTCCAAACTCATATCAATAAAGCCACTGAAACCCAAGATATCTTCGCTTTTATTATTGTTTAACTTTACGTTATAATCTACCATATTAGATAGGTATTTAAATGTATTCTAATGTTTCTGTTATGTTGATTTAAGTAGTCTTCGTGAAACTGTAGTATATATTACGTGTGACTTTATTATGTATTAGGTTTGTTGTATTTAACATAATCGTTTTAGACTACCGTATTTTAGATACGAACAATATTTCAGGAATGTAAAGTTGTTTAGATTATATTTCTAGTCATTTATGTCTATAATGATTTAGTTAGGTACGCATAGATTTATTTTATTTCGTGAAGATATTTATTAAGTATACGTTTTGGCTGACTTTTATTATGCATTAGATTTGTTTTATTTAATATACCTATTCGGTTTTAGACTAGGTATCGTATTTTAGGTACGGACAATACTTCAGGAATTTAGATTTGGTTAGATTTTCCTAGGTATAATGATTTAGCTTTAGTTTTGATTTATTTCATGAAAGTATTTAGTCTAAAATTTTGGCTGACCTTTTATTACAATTTATTAGATTTGTTTTGTGTTATTATTTATTCCCCATATTATTATGATAGTTTATTACGACCTAAACTAAATGTGTGCCTAACTATAAAGTCTCAGGATTGCGCGGAATCCACATGTTAAATGTTTACCTATCGAAACTAAATTCTTCTCCGGTGTAAGAAAAGAACCTAGTGGGTGTTGTGTCCTACTCTAAGTTGACAATATTATCCTACCAAGGAACTTACCAATTCCTTTTCCCTACTTTCCTAACACTTCAGCCTAACTAAACTTCTAATTGGGAGGGAGTCTAACAGAAGCAAAACTCAAGCAATTGTAATTTCGGAATCACAAAGCCACATTTACATTTAGTTGAGCAGATCACCTCGCCACAGGTCTGGTAAATCTGAAGATACCGTAGTACTAACTATTCGACTGAGTCTCGGAGGCTATCCCGAGTGTAAACTATCGCCCCTATTTCCCTACGAGTTTCCAGGAACCATAGTTGGAGTTGGATTGGTCCCTGGAGACTGACCCTAATTGCGTGAGAGACCAGACAGTCTGATTTTATACACCGTAATGGGTTTTTCCACTGTCTAGGAAGCCGCCAAAAGCAACATATAAAACCAACACTGAATGGGTGGTCTGGAACGTCTAAACAAAACAGGTTTAGAAGATCCCCTTGACATTCCACAAAGTCAAGCTAACAGAGGACAGAAATCTAGAGAAAGCTTCGTAATATCACCGTGAGGTATCCGCTTCTCTGGGTAAACTACAAGAATTAAATACATGTAAAAATCTAATTCACATATATAAAACTCCGGGCCTATCACCGATTCGTTCCATTCTATCACCTAGTCATCGAATACAAATATTTACTTCCCATTATAAAACTTTAATAAATGAATCGCGCCCCCATATCTAACTATCTTTCACAATAGATTTCAGATAATCATACACTAGATGCATGGAGCTGAGTCTCGCTCGAAGCGATAAGCTTTCAAACACATTGTACGAGAAATCTGCACCATCGTGAACTATCATATTAACGCGTAACTGTTATTAAGTGGCAAGCCAGGATAACAAAAACACTTCCCGGCCTTCAACACTTCATAACAATTATTATCTTCGTCTCACAAAGCTAAGCTAACAAGCTAAATTAAAGTTGAGGTAATTTCTGAATTTCAACTATCAAAACATGAAACGAATCCCACCAAACAAACAAGATTCCCCAGCTAAAGAACTTAAAAAGACAGACTTTCTATCTGCTGAAAATGCGTCTCTTTAACATGAATCCCTAGGCACAAACACTATTTCTTTCACAATGAATTTACTGAAAACCAATTCCCCCTCCGCTCTCTTCCGCGATTTCTAATTTAATCCCGTTCATTTACTCCCCCTTCTACTTGTCATCTCCGTTTTTTACGCCAAATTATCCCGTATTTCCTAGACACTAAGAACTAAACACTTGTGATTAACCTCCATGTGACGTCATTTTCAAAAGTGAGCTCTCAAATTTTACTGTTTTAACTAGTTTCGCCCCTCGACTCCGCCTGTGCCGCCTTTTGTTAGAAGCCTCTTTTCTTTAAAGATTTAGATGCATTCTTCGTATTTTGTCAGCTAATATCCCATAAACGTATCAAATTCTATATTCGCCCAGCCGCTTATGAGTAATTTGATTTTCGACCGCCTTATCAAACATATTTACCTACTTTATTTTCAATGTGAATTTCATTCAAATTTGTGATTAATATATTTTGTCTTTGCGCCATCTATCGTCTCCCGCGACAAACTATCACGTCTACTCGATTTGCGATTATAATGCATTCCAATTCTCGTTAGATGGCGATACTAATATTATTTTACCCCATCTTCCTCCTTTGTGCCGTACTAATTCAAATGTTGGATAATCGATACTCGATTACTTTCGTCCTCCATCTTCGTTGTAAGTAATTAAATTCTTAGTGATGGCGCT
Organism: Hylaea fasciaria; assembly: GCA_905147375.1. NCBI lineage: Eukaryota > Metazoa > Arthropoda > Insecta > Lepidoptera > Geometridae > Hylaea > Hylaea fasciaria. The sequence goes on from LR990201.1 coordinate 10,164,708, forward strand.
GTTAGCAGTTTTAACGCATGTTTGTTGATTTATTATATTTCTTTATTTAAATGATGGTATTTACTTCAAGTAAAGGAAACCAACCTATAGATTTAAATATATTTATTTGTGAATCCTGACGAGGCCACTGTGGACCGTTACAGTAAGAGAGGCGAGCATGGAGAGATTACCGTCGCGTTGTTACGATACTCGTTTAGATATGCCGCATGAAGAATTGCACATCTACAAACAACATGGAGATTGTGCGCGCATTGAACCAAGTCACGCGGGCAACCTTCCTTCCTCAAGACTGCAAGTCACACGCATGAAACAAAGTTCAATAGGTGGCATCCAATATGGCATCATCAATCGAGGTTTTGCCAGTGTTTAAAAAACTAATAAAAGGTATTAAAACAATTAAGTAGGTAGGTAAGTCAAGTATTCAAATAATTTTCGTCAATTGTATCTATTATGAGAAGGAGAGAAGCGGAATCTCGATAAGAATATAATATAATATGATAATTAAGACGTTTAACCGTTGCTATGCGAATTGCGAACGCAAACTGTTTGTCGAGGGCTATAAATATATATCTATCTATTAAATCTGCAACGGCTTTGGATAATCCTTTGGTTAAATTGCAGTGAAATGAAATTAAGAAAGCTTCAAAAAGTTATATGTATTATTCGAGTGTTATCATATTTGTTAGGAATTTATCGCGTTTTTAAGAGTTGTTATATTGGGGCAAGTTGTGACTATGATTTAAACTAACATGGGGGCATATCTGACGATTGACGGACGGGATTCCATTTGTCTCCTTCTACCGTGCTCTCGTGCTATCTATCAAACGAGTTGAAAATATTATGTCTATTTTCAAGCTGTCCTTGAAAAATTACCTCTATTGCTAATAATATAATGGCATAAAAAATAAGATGACCAAGCAAGTCCCTACTATGTTCGTTTTAGTAATTAATAAAATATTTTACGTATTTTATTCGTATCGTGGACAAATGGAATAGCCGTTAAAAGCAAATGTATATACACAAGAGCTGCATGCCTAGTTTTTTAATTAGCAAGTACCGACCCACTTTTATTTTCGTGGTTCTTTGTGAATAGATTATTAAGATTGCTCTATGTAAAGTTTTCTCTCTGAAGCTTTGTACCACTTAAGTAGCCATAGCAACGTTTCCTCTAATTTATGTGCAGGAAACAGAGACTCGGACGAGTTTAGTTGTTTGCTTAAGCGGGAGGACACAGCGCTTGCTCATTTTATCTTATATAAATAAAGCTGCTTGCTACACACAGCTCGGGAGCATTTGGACAACATGATGTAATACCTCCCTAAGATTTTTCATTTATTCAAGATTTCAAGATTTATTCATTTATTATACCCAAGACAGTAGGTACCTAGGTATGTACAATCAAAAACAGAGGTAGAGTTTAAAAATGAGTAAGTACACTTTTGAACTGGATAAAAGAAGAACTTGCAATAAGGCCCAAGATCATACCAAGTCTTACACATAATATTATAGGTAGGTACAGTCGTTTTGGGTACAGATATGTCGATATTAAGGAAAATAATCAGGTAGGTATGGATACAAGCAATTTAAGCAGTATCAATAATGAAATATGAATTAAATGTTATAGTAATTCTCCCTCGAAATCTCGAACACCTTTTGCACGTTGGTCTCGTAAGCTACGAATAAGTACCTATATAACTTATTCGTAGCTCGTAAGTGGTTGATCATGTGGTCTAACCTTAATTTCAGTAAACCCTAGATTTAAATTTCGGATTTATTTCATGTTTGTCGGCAATTAAGACGTTTAAACAGTCCTGTAAATATTGACTATAGGCTGAATCATCGCACTGGTTGCATGTTTTATATGGCGTAATTAATCATTAATCGTAAATGTACAGAATATTAGAGAATCATGATAAATTTATCGTTCGCATCATGTTGGAAATCCCCTAATACTATATACGCCAAGCGATTGAACTGCAATAGGTAGGTACAGGACGGAAAACAATATCAAAGAGTCCGGAAACCTCTGTGCTGCGCGCCCATCTTTGATCTTTATTATAATAAAGTTAGTTCATTTCGCCCCAGTAATGAATATTAATGTTCACGCTTAAGTCATAAAATAAACTTTATCTGAACAACGCGTCGTCGCCGCTCTGCCACCGCTGCCCTAGTGATAAATTCACAAAGAATAACCCCAACTCCGTAGGTTTTCAATTACCTATTACGAGCGAAATTCGTATTGTATACTTTCTAACTTCAATAATATCATGAATTATTTACTGCGCGATGTTAATAACAACACGAATTTGTTGTGTTTAACATTGTTTCGGGAAACTCGCGCCATCTGTGCCCTCCGCTCCCGATCCATTAAATTTTATAAGCCCCATTGGTGATCCGAGAGCCTGCGCAAATCTGCTCATTGATTCAGTTCCCGAAGCGTGTACCACCTCGTTTCACGTAGGCGGTTTACTCACATCACGTGTGTGTGTCAGACGTCATAAAGTAACTTTCCCTGCGAGCAAACAGCTCCAAGAACCGATTAAGTTATACATAACACAATTTTTACGGGTCATTTAACTTGTTCGTTTTATATTCATAGGGCCGCTTCAATATAATCACGAGGTCGTTAGAAATGATTTATTCACCTTCTGAATTTCATTGCGCCTATTGTTTTTGTAATCTGTTTTATATTACTTGTTTAAAATCTGAATTGTAACAGTGATATCACATAGAAATTAGGTTGGGTTGCGATTTATTTCCGTTACTAGGAGCAGTGTAAAGGATTTATTATAAGCTGTGCTGAGTATTAAGTAGGTGAGAAATAAATTAACAATGAAATTGTAGCATCTGTGTTTTCCATGCCAGGGTGTGGTTATGGTAGATCTAAGTACCATGGGTGTGGTGTGTGTGGGCGGCAAAATGTCATAGCTCTCAAATCTCAGACTTTTTCCTTATCGACCCGTCTTGGTAGCTGTTATGATTATAATAAAAGTCTGACATTTTCCTTGAATGAATATATTTTATACTTGTTCAACTATTTTCATGGAGCCTTAGAGATTCATAATTAATTGTAAACATTCACGAAATTGCCGCAAACTGAACAGCTTTGTATAATTTTTTTGTATATTTTAGAAACAAAAGATAACTACGAGTCGAGGGTGGTTTCGAGCTAATGTACGAGTATCAGGAAGGAAACCTACTGTAAAACGCCAAGGTGTCTTTTTCCATGTGGATATTATAGTGAGCTAGAGAAATGTATACCTAGCCCAGAAGTAAACAACAAATCTTTTTTTAATTTGACTACATAACCATTGTTAGCGGCTTGACAGATTATAATTTTAGTTATAGCTACCTATTTTCAACGATTTCGTTCGTTATTATTATGCTAAATATAAACATACCTATTTTTTTCTTATATTCATCATCATCATCATCATCATCATCAACCCCTTTCCGCCCACTGCTGAGCACGGATCTCCCCTCACTTTCGTGAGGAGGGTTAGGCCAAAATACACAACGGGGGCCCGGCCCGGATTGGCATCAATAACATGCCTCCATAATAATTTTCGGGCACGTGGGTTTCATTACGATGTTTTCTTATATCGGTACCACCGACTTAAATAATCATATTTTACGACTTATATGCTCACAATACAACAACAATACAACATTAATACATACTCAAATACAATAACGTTGATTAATGTATTGTCACCGACAGTCACCGTGATGTTGGATGCATACAATCAGTGTTTCAAAATAATAATGCATGAAAAAAAAAGAGAAAACAAGTAAAATCTGAAAGTAAATTGCACCTAAACGTGCCTTAACTTTTAAATAATAGATATAATTCCCTCTCAGGAGTACCTTTGTTTTAATAGATCATAATGTTGCCTGTTATTATCTAAGCGTTAAAGATGAATGTTGCATGAATGACCAATAAATATTTATTAGTGATAATATACCCTTTACATAAGATGACAGCATTTCGAAACTTCAGGGACTGCTGTTATAGCGAATATTTAATGAAGGGACTTGTTGATCACGCTGTGTCTGTGTTCTGAACTCCAGGTGGTTAGACGGTGGTTGGTCGTGAAACCGAAGCTTTTTTGTTTTATGGTTTGTAGTCCAACCCCCAGTTTCTGAAACGTCAATCAACGTTGACAACAGATTAATTCTATTGCCGTCCTTGTCATTTGTTTATAGTCAGATAGAGGCAACGATAGTTTTAATCTACTGTCAACGCCAACAAACGTTCTAGAAACCGGGGGAATTTAATTTGACAGCTATATAGCAGCAGCTTATCTCTACGAGCATGTCTTTATTGACCATCAACACGTGCCCTATTCAAATTGCATATGGAAATAAGTAGGTACTTACTTTAAATTTGCATGGGGATTCTAAATGGAATTCAAATATGAAACATCTATTGGAATCTTTTAGTGTAATTCCGAAAATCTGTCTAAATACGCACGATAAATTATCACTGGCTCTATCTAAGTGAAGGAAACACGAGCCATGAATGCAAGTAAGTCCATAAACATGGCTAATCTGGTTCCGCTGCCCGTTACGTTTGTTGAGCAAACACCGTGTGTTTGCGCAGACAATGGCTAAGTACAATAATTGTGCATGAGAGGCCGAGAGCGTGGCTTGTTGGCACAGTGCGCTCTCTAAGCCTTTCCGATGTGTGACTAATGTTTGTCTATGCTAATGAGATGGTAATGGCGCAGGCCGCAGCCCACCGCGCCCGCGCCCGTCGCTCCAGTTTGGCCTCTATACTGGATCATTGGCGTCGCTTTCCATATAGCCCTTCCCGGTCATCGGGGCACTGCATCATTGAGTGGTTTGCCAAGGCGTACACAAGCTTTCTGAATAAACAATGCGCTTTACTTGAGTGGAGCGTGATAGTACAGATTATATTACAGCGACTGCGTAAGATAGTGGCGAAACCGCAGACAGAGATTGCGCTTTAAATTGTATATTCCCGTGTAAATAATTACTCAAAATTTGTTCACCAAATACCGAGAATGGTTGTCTAATTTATGATCTTGTAGGGTTCAAATGACGCTCATTCCGCCGGTTCGCCGAAATCTTTCAACTCTCAGACTGAAGCTTTAAATTTGTTATCATAATCTTGTCAAATTTAAGGTTTCTCCAAAATTTGATATTATTAGTGGGCCTTATTACTTGCCAAAATGTATTTAGCTTTAAAAAGATTTCTTTTAGCCAGTTTAAACAAAAGAAGGCAGGAAACATATTATAATTCCTACAATAGTGCCTATATGTTCTTATACTAGGTATGCAAAAACATTGGACGTTATAAAAGGTGCGCGGAAAACAATAAGTCTTCAAGAAACTCGAATAAAATAGCAGTTGCATTGCGAGGGCGAGCACGTGCGGTGAGGTACGGCCCAATTTCGGCGCACAATTTACCTGCAGATGCAACAAACACAAAGAGACCATATTTTCCCTCGCAGGCTCGCAGGCCGAGGGCACACAGGTCGGATTACGACGGCCATCTGCCGGCGACGGCGAACAATCAGGCTAACGAGCCACGCTCGCGACAGCGGATTAAAGCCTAATGCCACTGCGAACAATGCCGTTGACGTCCTTTATCAGTTACACTTAGACGCTAACAGATCACCTCGCCTCGTGACAAAGGCCCTCCTTGTTTAGGACTAAGCCTAAGTGGATTATTCGGGGTCGCAATAACGCGAGAAGGCGCGGACGGATCGCCGATACATGTTTATTTAATTGGTTTCACATTGGATCAGTGCTGACGGCAAAGTCGCCGCTTGAGCTCATCGAGTCTCCATTAACGTCTTAATGGCAGCTTTGGCGAAAAACGTGTGTCAACATTCAGTCTTATTTGAAGTAGATGGTATCCTATTTACTTATACTTATCTGCTTCTACTTAGATAAAAAGGAAACTGAGATTATCTGTATTTAAGTTAATACGGCTCATCTAATTAATTCTTTATTAAACAGGTAAAAACAAGAAAGAAACATGTATAAACAACTGCCCCTACAGACGTTGTCGTGTTTAAAAAGTATGAGAACATGATTTATCATTTTTCTCTAATTTTCGTGATTGTTTCTCATTTATAATAGTTATTCGGAACGAAGAAGAATCTAACAAAGCAAAGATCATTAAATTCGGTCCAGCCATTCTTGAGTTATAAACTGTGTAACTAACACGACTGTGTTTTATATATTAAAGATATATTATATTTTATATAGATTATTATATTATTCTTAATAAGAATATAATATAGATTATTATCTTTTTTCTTTATAATGTTAAATAACAGCTCAGTGTTAATGAATTATGAAATTATATGTTTCTAAGTTAATACGGGTTATCTAATCAATTATTTATTATACCTAGGTAGGTACAGATAAAAGTACCTAACAAAAAAATATGAAAAAATGTACATTCCAGAAATGAATAGCAGGTCAGTTCCGCAGAAGATTATTCTGGAAAATTGCGATAACCGTTTATTGCCTACTCGTATAACTTGAATGGATACGTAAGTAAATATTCTTGGAGAGATAAAATTCATTTAACATCATTAGTCCTCGTAGTTATTGCTTTTTCCTTGCCATCAGAAAGGTTATTATGGTATTATTTTGTTTACTTCGTAACGGAGGTCCACAGGCTAATAATTGTAAGTTCTGAGAATTTTGAGGCCTGTCATAGAATACCGACATACTCGTATACCTACCATTTCAGTAGGGGAGACTGGGTACGAATGTGACAATTTTCATTTGATCGTCCATATTTTCTTTAGTATTCCAGTTAGCTGGAAGAAAGGTGGTTTTTATAGCACTATGCACATTTGTCTACGTGAAAACACAACAATTTTGCTCCTAAGTGCAACGGTTTACTTATGGGAACACATTACAAAAAAAGTAAAAAATGTCACAATCGACCCTGGCCCTGGGTCGGTTGTGACAGTGCTTGGGGTCGGAAGTGACAGGTTCAAAAATATACCATAATGGTATATAATCATAATCACGCACTATTGCACGCAATAATGTAACATAACGTAATATCATATATTTTTGGAAACCTACGTAAAGGGAATAGCATCTGGGAACATTGTAATCCCTAAGAACTAACAGGCACTTTATTAATTATGATGTTTTAACAGTATTCACATTTATTCGTCAAAAAGTTGACTAAACGTCTAATTATATCTACATTACGGTAACTGTGTCAAAATAGAAAACAAATTTTAATAAAATTTGTGATTTGATGCGATTAAGTTATCGAATACCCGCAGTTGACCGTATTACTATGTCACAACCGTACCCAAAAATTTTGGCACAAACGTACCTACACACTCATTTGCAAAAAGAATAATTGCCATGACTATACCGAATAATCTAGATGCAAAGTAATCACTGCTAATTGACTAAATATTAGTAACTTTTCACGAGAAAATATACTCATTAATCTTTCGGTACACATATAACGACAAATTATATCAAATGAAATCTAATAAAAAATCTTACTTTTCGTTGAAAAAAAGTAATGTAGGTATCTGCAAAAGGCAACGTCGCCCAACGGCTGGCCCAATATAGTGAGACACCTTCAGACGGACATCCCGCTTCTTTCTTCCCTTGCACCCTCCCCGGAATTCCTTATAGTTTCGCTAATATGACGACTGTCACAATCGTACCATGGCACAAACGTACCCAGTCTACCCTACTCTGTATCACAAATAATATTATGCAGACCCAAAAAAGAAACTGACAACAATACTATATTCGTTCTGACAACCATGCGTTCGTTCGTTGTATGTTTCCAAAAAAGTGAGAAATTTCATAAAAATAACTGAAATGTATAGTGAAGTGTATAGCTTTGTGACGTTTTAAAAATGAGCTTTACGAGATTAGCTCTGATTACCAGTGACGGGCTGAAAGGGCTGAATTCAATGGATAGCTTCCCGGCTCGACGGAAGTGGCCAATCTCTTCAAAGATTACGTCACTTAAGGCCTCCTTCAGAGGCTTTTTGTAAAGATGTTTTCCTCGACCACACTGCAAACTCACTAGCCACAGCACTCCCAATACTTTTGGAATTGAACACGTGTTCCCATCATCGCAATACCTTTTATACCACCATTCACCATCATCAATCTTCTAGCCACTTCAGTTTGCAAACCCTGAGAGCTATGTCGTAAAGTTTATTTTTTGGTAAATATCCTCGTGGGGAATGGGCAGGCCACATCGCTCGTAGAACTGACAACCGATGAGGAAGAAAGGTTCTAGAGTGGCGACCACGGACTGGAAGACGCAGTGTAGGTAGGCCTCCCACTAGATGGGCCGACGACATCAAGAGTCGCAGGCAGCCGGTGGATGCAAGTGGCACATTATCGTACGGTGTGGCGGTCTAAGGGGAAAACCTATGTTCAGCAGTGAACGTCTTTAGGCTGATGATGATGATGATGATGATTCTTCTAGGATGAGAGGGGGAGGGGGATATCCGTTAGTTAAAATACCTTATCAATTATGTTTTTTTTATAGTCTTCCAGATTGTATGGTTCGTTGATATTGAAACTCTGATTTAATTGAAATTACTAACGTGTCTTTGTTTAATTGCTAACAAAAAATAATAAACTCATCACTGCAGTATGTAGTAATAGCTGCATAGCTCCAGAACTGGACTAAATAGGGCCGCATAATTTCGCAAGAGAACGATGTTTCTACGTACCCCAGTATGTTATTTGAAGTTTTATGCCATTAATGCTTATTAAGTATATTTGTTTGTATGTAGCGGTGACTACGTTCTATCGTGTATAGTCCATCAACCAATCATCGTATGGTTATTGAAACGGTTACCAGCTATTAAATAAATCGATAAAGTAGGTATAGTGTAAAGTCTAAACCATAATAAATGGTGGTTATGTACTCGGCAATGACATGAAAACAAATCCAAATCCTAACCAAATAAAAATGTACCCCTGAAACCTAGCCTGAAAGTTGTAACGCACCGTTGTTCCATTTTCAAAGAGTACCTACCTGCGAGATAAAACGTGAGTATAGTTCACTTTTCAGCCAGTACAGTGCAGTCTGGATCCGAAACGAGCAATTGTACAGAATAGTCGTCATCGGCAGTGTCGACCGCACGCGACAGCGCTGGCGGTGGGCGGACCGCGAGAAACTAAGGGTCTGCCAAACGTACGTGACCTTAATGTATATCAATCCGAACGTGATTTATACCCGAGGGATCTGTAAAATATGATATAAAATAAACATTGACAACCGAAACGATGAAATACGACGCACCGTTGTGATTTAAGGGCGCGTTACACGAGATTTTATGGCGCTATAAAATCAGTTCGCGAGCGTGCTCTCTCTCGCGGCCCGCAGTGTATACACGTTCTGCACAGATTTGACAAAACGGACGACGACCATTTATTTGTTCGCTAGTTTTTTTGCAGGTTTTATGGAGTGATGCCAAGTTTATGGTCTACGGACAGCGGCCATCGAGCTTGACACGCGAAAATTGAGATAGGCCGTTTGAATTGCGCCTCTACTCACTTAGCGTACCTACACGTACCATTTGTGTACTTCCGGTAGGTGCTGAACTACTTAGTTGTGCTTTCTTTGTAAACCATGTTAATTCAGAGTTCAACACAACCCCGAATCAACAGCGGCCATTGGATTATAGCCTGCCGTAGATACGAGATAATATGCCGTCTGTATAGGTACCTTCGTCTTACACAGTCTTAAGTCTTTAGTATACTTTGCTACCTGTCTGTACAGTGTACGCGTCGTGACACTCGAGGTTCAATTGTTTTTTTTTTATTATAATCTCGTAATTAGGTTGTACTTACGAGTAGGTACATGTCAGTTTCTTACTAAGATTGATGCTACAGCACAGAATCTCTTTAGTTATTATGCATAACAACATTTTGTATTACACCGGAAGTGGAGGATCAAGAATTTGTCGTAAGAGTGCCGACAACACGTGCTGCGGCGGGGCGTTACAAACATTGCGCCAACGTTACAAGTCATTTATAACTTTTAACGAGATATTTTATAAAAGATTTTGTTCTTTCTTGTAAGCCAATTTGATGTAATTTATGTCACAAAACACAAAAAGTACCCACCTATAGAATACTACTTAAAAACACCCTACGTAGAATCGCATGACAATATACTTCTATCAAACACCTACATCAAAATATTTATGTCAGGGCCGTAATAAGGACAACACATTTTCCGCACTCAATCTTGGCAGTTATGCTATAGACGTGTATATCGGCTAATACAGCGCCAAAAGCTGCGACAATCAGCGCTAGGTATTTTTCGAAAGGGCAGTAAATCACACCGTATATGAATGGTGAAACTTACAAAGGCTGGACGTGGCGCGGAACAAAGGGGTCACACGGTGAAGTGCCACTTATAAAGTAGAACAGTATGGAGGCGGACGCGCGATCCGCTCATCTTTACTGGTGAAGACAATTGACAGGCGAAATTAATATTGTACCTCCTATCCCAGATTGAAATCGTTCTTGGATTGCCTCTCGTTCGATCGATTTCCAATCTGAGTGCCTTTATAAACCAATCTACGGATCGGTTATTGGCACGTTTGACCCTAAAAATGGATTGTGATATCAATCCCAGATAGCAAAATTTGGATTGGATTGATTATTAATTTCGGCCGTGAGAGATCTTAACTTCCCCAGCGGCGAACCCTTGTATATAAGTGATCGTTTAGCGCTTCCGTAACTCGAAGGAGTCGATAAACCGTCGATCCCATCCAGCATCGAGTCATAGCACTCGTCAGAGGTACTTGAGCCTGACAAACTGATACAAGTGGGCAACAGCACTTTATTTGACAAGAAATAACTTGTCTGCGCAATTCGGAGTTGTGCTTCTGTTTGTACGAAAGCAACGCGTTGTAGTGCCTGAGTCATAAAGCCATTGTCTCCGAACTGCCGCGACGGATTATAAAAAAGTGTAATGGGATTATTGTTTAGTGCAGGCTCGGCGAGTGGCGACAGATACGGTAGAACACGTTTCAATTACTGCACGCATTGTTCGGAGAGGCACCCGCGCCGCCGCCGCCGCCGCCGCTCTGCCGCGACGCACTTTACGAGATACCATCTACTTTAAACCCTCAATTGCTGTTGAAGCCCTGAAGGACTTGCGTACATTGAAAAAGCTGATGAGATACGAGTTTAGTTCTAGGCGTAAAATCTCCAAATAAAAAAACTAGCTTAGTTGAGCTGAGTGAAAAGATTGGAACGAACTTTCAGACTGAACAGGCAATACCTTATAACATTAATAACACTCCTGTTGTCATCAATTTACCAGGTAAAAGCAAAATATTGAAGGCTAGCAATAATTCCGCTGCGCGATATCTTAAACGATGATTGACAGATTCAAAATTTTCAATAAAGAAAATTAGAAAATAAATCAACTAAGAAAATAAATTGGGCAGAATCCAGTAATTAATTTTGAACGGAGCAGCTTTTAAGCACTGTTTGCTCCTTCGGGATATTTTCGTAGCCCTTTGTTTAGTGAAGAATCGCGAAAGATTATTGGCCTACCCGGCCACTATACTCACTTTTATTTTTGGCCGGATACTTGAAATTGGTTATTGCCATACTAAAATTATTAGCAATCGAATCTCCTTACTTTACGTGCAAATGCCACTGTTGTTTGCAAGCAATATCTGAAATTAGTTTAAGATATTTCCATCCTAGCGAAAAGCTAGTCGGTGAACGTTCAATGTGCGTGTGGAAGGGATATAAATACCTAATCGAATCATAATATTGATTGTATAGAAACACCAATTATAAACGATGCCAAAGAAGTATGATTTACATTTTTACTACAACTAAATTCCAAATTGTCTGTCTATAGCAATGAACCGCTTATTCTTATTTATATGTTTTCATCATTTAAATTTTAAATTTTGATAATTATGTTAATAGAATACCAGTGAAACGTTTACGATAACTCAATAACTATCTAGGCTTACATTTGGTTTACTAGAATTGAAAGTCATTAATATATCTGTGTGCCTAGTGTGAGTTTTGACAATTTCTTTACGTGCTCGGTCCGGTTAGCGTAAAATTGAAATTGTATGGAATAAGAGCAGCGCCATCTAGTGACTAACTGAATGCTTTTATTCCATACAATTTCAAGTTTACGCTAACTGGACCGAGCACGTAATGAAATTGTCATAACTCACACTAGTCACACTGATCAAAAATTACTTGTAAAAGTGGCGATCATGGCTGAAATCCGGCTAAATCAAGTTTGTTTCAATCTCTACCAGTTCATTGGGCAGATAAAACAGTTAAAAACAGAGTTTCAAAGAGAGCCAATGATTTCTTTGTGATAAAGTTATAGCTACAAGACTGGGTTTGTCTTAGCACAGTTACCGGTCATGGGTTGAAAAATAAATTGGGTTCTATTTGAATAAAGTTCTAATAATATCAAATAATAAAATTACAAGTATATAATACGATCACGTGCAGTTAAATGTGAATCACTTGGAAAACATTGAAGAGCAGGAAGCGCTACTTCTAATAATAACAGCTTGTTAGTAATAATTGTGTCTAGAAATTTCTGTGAATAGATTACGTGAAAGATTGTCTTGTTGATTATTCAGGCATCTAACATTGAGACTTAAAATTTACAAGACTGGATTGTCCTTTTAACCACTATTAATTATTTCTTCGGCTGCCCGCTGGTGACAGTTCCGCCTCATAATTATCTCGCACACAGAATAGTTCGTATTTCAACGTGGAAATGCACTTACTGTTCTTGGCACCTTGCCTTATGGGCACTAATTTTTGATAGATTTTCAGGGTTCGATAGTTTTCTGGTTTGGATTTCTCTATTAACAGGATAATAATTGTCAATCAAGTGATCCAGTCAGAACGTTCCTACAAACATCAACTGATCCATTCGTTTAAAACATGAAGCCGCCAAAAATGAGGGTCTAAGTTCCTTTTTTACGATATTGGTTTAATTAGCCTCTAGTCCCGTTCGCCTACAAAGTAATGATCGTCTATAAAAATAATGATCTAAAGTAATTGCTCATTTTATGTGCTGGTGGTGGACAAAAGATTCCTTATTACTGTCATCTATAAGGCGATAAGCATTTATGAGGATCTGATTTTTTGCTTGAATAATGACTAAAATAAGATCATTAGGACTACACAGTTTTAGGATTCCGCTAGGCAACTAGGCTAGAATACATGCGCTACCATTCAATGGTTTTTCAGGCCTTCGCCATTTGGTACGGATCTAGAATATAAAAAAAATGAAGCTTTAATCTTTTCAGCCCATCACTTTTCATACTGACAATGTTTGTTGAAAAATGCGGAGCAATCTTGTGAAACCTCAGATGAATCATCGTCGGCTCTCGTAATTTACGAAATAAAATTTTAAAAAAAATTGTAGACGAGCGCGAACAGCTCTTTACAACTTTAGCACGAGGCCAAAAGAATCTCAGGTGCTAACTGCAAACAGTCTGACCCCTATCGGGAATAAGGGGCGTTTTACAGCCCGCTCCATCGGCATGGCAATTGGCAACGGTTAGTTTTCAGCTACATAAAAGTTTACAACTAAGGTATCCTATAAAAGCTTATAGGTACATAAGGACTGCCAGCCACGCCAGTTCTCGATTTTAAATTTCGATATGACTTTTATAGAAAAGTACAATCTGATACTACTATATACCATATAGAAACGGATTTCTCGAATACTCTTCTGACAAATTAGATATATCAAATGGAGTAGTAGGCTTTGGGCTACAAATTGAGCTATTTAAGGGATTAATTTGGAGAGAATTCGTGTTACTTGGTACCGCAGTTTGCCCGACGACCTTAGGTAATTTATTTGTACTAGCTGCCCGACAGACGTGGTCTTGTCAAAGAAGAATGAGAATAATATAAATATGGTTTATCATTTTACTCTCAATTTCGTACATTTTCCCTATGTTTTAATATTTATTCTGCTATTCGGAACAGAGGTGAATCCAACAAAGCATAGGTCATGAAAATCGGTGCAGCCGTTCTGGAGCTATAAATAGTGTAACTAACACGGCTTTGTTTTAAATATACTTGTATAGATAATTTTATACTTTTTGTATTTTGGTACCTAGTGTATTTGTAAATATATTATGTCACAGAATAGAACTTGTTTATCTCAATTCTTTTACCGCCAATTGTAGGTAAGTAACACAAGTGAATTTTTGGTTTCTGCTTTACGCTGCATGTTATAATCCGATCCTAAATTTATTACAAACATCATAAGTTAACAATATAGATTTTGAGTTTGGGTAGTCATTTGTATAAAAATATGTGTTCGATCTGAGTCTTTGTGTTTTAGACGTTTATGCTCCTTGCAGTTCCCTTGATAGCTTCGATACAGGAAATCCTATTTAGGCGTCAGGATTCGACCAGCCAGTTTACAGGCTATACATTTTTATTGAGCTAATCAGTCTGTTAAATGATAAATTGTTTTACGAGACGCAGTTCTGCAATAAAGCTAGCGTGTAAGGAATTAGACGAAGCAACTCGTGCTTGTGTTAATTAGCTTCCGCGAACCAATGAGTCGTGGAACAGTTAATTAGCCTCTTTTGAAGTGAACACGAAAATATTATCACAATCGGCTGTTAACGCCGCTAATGAAGGGGTTTGAATGTTTGTGGATCAATCACCCCTCTTGTGTAGTATAAAGGGGTGGGGAGATACTGCTGGAACCTTGCTAGCTCAGGGATGAACAAATACATCATTAGACCGTGGTTAAGATGTGACGGCAAAGTATTCGTTGTATTGATATCTAACATTGCGTATCCGACATAAATTGATACTCCGGTTATAGCCTATGTCTCTGACTGTAGAATGAATGTATTTATTTCAAAGACCAATAACAGAACTTACCTAGTAACAACATAACACTATTAACAACCTAGGTCCTCACAACATGTAATATAGTGAACATCGTATAAACTACACATACAATATAAATACTTACTATACTTTCAATAGTTTTACATTGACGTCCTGAGCAAAGTCAAAACCAATCTTCACTGTCTTGCATTTAGCCTATGCGATAATTGTACTGAATAGATTTATATCAAATTTGATATAATATATATATAGGTAGATATATACCTACTATTACTTACAACACAACTACAACAAATCATAATATATAACATACGTAACGTTCACACAAAACACAGATAAAATTTTCGTTCAACACATATTATCACTTTTTGCCCCCTCTCCTCACAAATACAAGTTAAGTGTACTCGTTATGAGAATCTTTCAGGAAGCTTTTAAACCGCAGCGGCTTTTTAAGATCATTAGCATATTGAGGCTCACATGCCACACCATTTCAATGCTCGTGTTAGTCCGCAGCTACGTCTGTAGTTAAAATGAATGTAGATTTTGTTTTGAATATATAATCTGATAACTATTTATGTTGTTAAAATCTTGTTATAATCAATTTGTTTTTCAGTGTCATCAACTGCGCCAGAAAATATCTCGCAACACATTTAACATTATTTTGTAATTCCAGTGGCAACAAACATTTATTATTAGTTATTAATAGATACAAACAAAATAATCAAAAAGACATCAAAGCTGCGAATTATCAGCAATTATATAGGTATAATGTAGGTATTTATTATGTAAAGAAAGCCCTTTGTTAATTTACGAAAACGTGCCGCCCACATTAAAAACCTCAAAGAAGTAATGAGTACGGTATTGCCATCCTCGTCGAATTAAATTGCAAATTAAACTGCTATCGCCAATATTTCCATCAATTATGAACTCACCGAAAATAAAATGGTAAAATATCCTGTTACTCGAAATAATGGTTTCCCTTAAAGTTGCGTTGTAATTTACATTGTTTCATTTTGTTAAAAATATACAGTGGGAGCAAAATATTCAATATAGGGATGGGCGCAGTTTCTGTGTTAAATTAGCATATTATGGGCAATGTGTACCGTTGAGGTCTGCCTTCAGCCCTACATATTAACCGGGCCTATTTGAAGCCGTTGGGGTGCCATCCGAAATGTTAATTAATGATTAACAAAAAACGTCAAAAAGGTTTTTTCAGAGAACTGGAATGGCTCTGTGAGGAACGTACGACGTCTTTTTGTTTTATGTTTTAGGGTAGACGAGCATTTAGTTAATCTGATGGTGAGCGCCACGCCCCATAACAATTCCCCATAACAATACCAGGCCCTCATAAAATTAGCTTTGCAAAATCTTGCACGCCACTGCTGGTATCCTATAAATCTGTGCGTCACTGCACTGCACCTGTCACCCTCACACATGAATGAACCATAACCGAAGAGCATGTATGAAGCAAATCATGAAAGTGGAGGAAGCGAGAGAGGTGTATCGAGATCGTAGCAGGTGGAAAGATGTAGTCTCTGCCTACCCCAACGGGAAAAAGGCGTGACTGTATGTATGTTTCTATAAATGCCCACTAAAGTCGCTGGCTACAGTACCCTTGAAAGCGAAACAGAGTAACGTCTTTGCACTCTAGGGCTTGGTAGATAAATATCTGGCGCAGGTGTGGCTCCTGCACTGTTGCAAAAGAGGCCTACCACAACAAAGTCTGCCACTTCCAATAGGACCCTTCCATCCTTGCCTTACGAAGACTTCATTCCGAATTCCGAGTTTATTTTGGAAGAATATAACTTTTTTTTTATTCCTGTTTACGAGAAAAGTCTCTATGGCAACACTGGTCTCAGAAAAAGATTCGAACACCCACACGAATCACAAAGCAGGACCCGAAGCTTCCTACAATGAACATTCATAATACTTGGATAAATGTAACCAGACTCAGTCGCGCCACCGGAATCCAGCAAAATATACTTAGCGCTTAATGTTTACATAATGAGCTTTAAGACCGCTCGCTCACAATTATTTTCCTTCTGGAAACTGTGACCGGAGTTTGCTACTTTTACCCCCAGTTTCTGGAACGTTCGTTGGCTTTGACAGTAGACTAAAACTATCGTTGTCTCTATCTGACAATAAACAAAAGACAAGGATGGCAATATAATTAATCTATAGTCAAAGTTGGCTGACGTTTCAAAAACTGGGGGTTAGTCGACTGGTCACGACATCCATGCAAACCATTCATTCAATATTATATTTAATTTTGTATTGGCTGCAATCGAACTGTTTCTTTTTTGTCTAGGCATCATGCATGCACCTACGTCATAGTAGAGAGTCATGTACATCATCTATGCTATTGTTGACGCGATAGTGACTATATAGAGGCAACATAATTATGTTCTCAAATTAGTACCCCAATCTAAGTATCCTTTAATAGTTATAGTGTCCGGCGTTCAGTCCAACAACATAGGTAAACAACATAGGATATTCCACAAAATTCAAGCTCTAGATGGGGTTTTTTCTACCGTTGACTGCATAGTTATATAAGATGCTGTAAACCTGATGCTGTAAGTCTAGAACCTAGTGAGTTGTAAAAAGCAAAAAATTATACATTCAGCGCAAAAGCCGCTGAACATACTCTAACATCCGTGCTAGCTGTGCGTACGCAAAATCCTCAAACTTTGCGCAGAATAGTAAAATTTCCTAACTGTGCATTAAAAAATTAGTTTCTAAAACAGATTGTATAAAATTATTAAGTAGTTGAAGTAGGTAAATCGTACTACATCATAATTACGGCGGTTATGAAAAAAGTTTTTTACGCTTGTTGTACTCAAATAAGTAAGTACCTACTTCGCTCACAATCCGAAGTTTTAATTAACAACGTTATTAAGATATAAATATTGAAAAGTAGGTAAGTAGATGCCTAAAGTATAAATCACTTTTAGTTTTCATTTTCGCGCTTCACTCTCACACAGTTTCCTTGTGCTAAGTGCTCACAGGTTTGATAATAAAACACAACGATAATAAAATTCGTTTTAATTTCCAACCAGGTGATTATTTTGTAGTTTAGTTTTTAATTAGAAATATAATTAGCATCCGCATCCGCAACTCATTAGTTAGCGGCCCTAAGAGCTTGTCTTAAATAATTAAGTACCTACTCTCCCGCAAAAGTTCAGAAAACTGTCTTTATTTTTACAGAACACAGGGCGTTTTAAGGAAATGCAAATTAAATTATTACGTCAAGACAAAATGTACCACTGTTGAGCAAAGGTCTCCCCCGATTCTTTTCAGTTACTGTTATCTCTACCACCTGACAGGCCATTATCCATTAAATTAAAAATTATGAGCATATTTTTAACATAAACGCGAATGAAAATAAACCCACTCTCGATTTCGCTAATAACGACGCCGAAAAGCGATCTGCGATCGTCGATTAAACAGTCTACGGTTATCTCTTAGCGCAGCTTCGTATTGAATCAGGCAGGTCAGACTTTGGTTATTTTAAATAAAATTAGATTAGTTTCCTTCGGTTTAGCACTACCGAACGGTTAAAATGCTTACGTGACTTGGATCCGCAATTCTTGCCTAAATTATAGCACTGCGTACTCCTGTAACTTTCTTTTTATTTCTCATCTCTGTTGTGTATTCTGGCTTCAGACTTATGGGCATGAGTGTTTGTTTACGTGACGTTAGGATGGAGTTCTATACTATGCGGTTGCTCTTAGAATATTAAACAAGTTTATAAGCGGTTGAAATACAAACGTATGTAGCCCTGAATAAAAATACGAGTCTCTTTAAAAAGTATTCGATTTTAACTTTCAGATACAGCCTAATTACAACATCTCTCTCACATTTGAAGACTGCTTCGATTTAAAATATTTGTTATGTCATAATACTTATTCTAAACATCATACCTAATTAACGTAAAGTGCGCGAACGTTAAACGTTCCTGTAAATAATTAAGGTACCTACTCTTTACACCACGATCAAAACTAAAGCATGTCAGCATTCTGATGACTTTGGAGAATAATTATGTTAACTTACCAACTGTTACTAGTCTAAACTTGGGTAAATGTATACCTTCTAAACTTAGGTAAATCGAAGCCTAACCCACCCACCGGCCTGCCACGGACGGTAATCCAACCAACGACGCACGCTGTCACAGACTGCACAAAGCGGCTCACAGTGACGGCTGGAGCCACGGGTTTCCACGATGAGAGACGCATATTCTTATAACCTGATCCATTGCGCTAAATACAAACACACAAATAAAATCTAAGTGACTTAATTGCTCCGATAAATCGGCTCGTACTTCAACTGAGCCCACTCCAAACTGAGTCCGCGAGATCAGTTGACCTATTCGTTAATTTTATTATATGTCTTTGGTAGACTGAGTCCGCTCTTAAATTGAGTAAAATATCAGTTATTTATTGTACAGACGTGCACAAAACCTCCAGAGGTTTATTTCTAACGACTACCCTTGATTCTGCAGGGGCTCATGGCTGAGAGCTCGCCGCAGTTTTTATTTCTCCCGTACGGTTCAATCGCATAAGATAAGAACTCTTTATTGCACTCCAAAACATACAAGTGCAACACAAATAATCACAAAAGTATAGGGGCAATGGGCGGTCTTATTGCTAAAAGCAGTAGGAGAAGACGCAGCGTAGGTCTAGGTAGGCCTCCCAATAGATGGGTCGACAACATCAAAAGAGTCGCAGGCAACCGGTGGATGCAAGTGTCAACTTGTCGGTCGATGTGGCGGTCTAAAGGGGAGGCCTATGTTCAGCAGTAGACGTCTTCAGGCTGATGATGATGATGTTGAATCTCGAATTATTTCAACTCCTATTAATGTAGACAATGGACGTAATAACTGAAGAAGCGCACGAAAATGCAGTTTCATAAATTAGACGAGGCAAATTTAAAATAATTTGTTTTCAAGCTGCAGCAAGTAAAGTTGCCGGCCGCGGGCGGGTGGTGTGCTGTTTATACATAAAATTAAATAGAAAATATAATTTGGTTCGATCTCAGACGGATACAATGGAAATTATTATGCAAAGAACACCGTCGAGCTCTCGAACCCATATCAGAGTTCTTATTTGAAGAGATTGTATTACCGATAGGTGGGGCTGCGCTTAAGGACTTCGAGAACTTTTTCAAGTTCTTTGCCGCTTAGGTGAGATCATGTTTTTACATGATCTCTTGTGGTTAGCTTTGCTTTTCGTTGAACTGTAAAATGATCAACGGGTTTTGTTTTTCGTTTTTTGGGAATAGCTACATTTTTTATGTGAACTTCGTTTATTCTGTTACTGTAAAATGTAAATATGACACATGGATGGTTACAAGTATGTTAAGGTATGGAACAGAAAGTTTACATAAACATTAATAAAGCAATAATTATAATTATTACTGTCAATAATTTTTGACAAAAAAAAATATTGGTCCTCGTTGGTACATTAGTATAAATAACAAGTTTTCATGGATACTATTCCGATAAATTAAATAAATTTCTTGAAATCAATCAGGCTGCGATGCCTGGAACTTATTAAAATAGTAGTCCATTGTGATTGTGAGAGGAATTCAAATTGCGCACTTTTTCATGTGAAACGGTGAGTTAAGCATTGGCGCTGCAGTGCCTAATATTCAGTATTCAGTCCAGCCAGACTAAGCTATCTAGTGCTTCATAAGAACCGACCACTTTTTCTTTATATTTATTTCTTTGATAACTATGATGCAAAATAAATATTACCTACACTTAACTTATGAATCCATAATTCATTTATTTTCAAAAGTTCTTTCTTTATATGTTATCGTGAATCGTCATCCACTATGTACTTACTATGTACAATAGTACACCGCACAGACCAAGTAGTAGTTAGGTATACCGCCTACATGTAGTTAAAGGGCCATAGATAACACAAAACATTTTTTTCTCCTTATTCTGGGCCTAGCTTTACAACAGTGAATTCATGACTATGCCAATTTGACGACAAAGTCGAAGAGTTCTTTATCAAAATACCAATACTCGTATTGAATACTAGACGTATCTAATGTCACCACTATTGATTATTAGCATAGCTATGCCGCAAAAATCACTTTAGTTTAATTTAAATTGTCTCATATAATATGAAAATCAACAAAGACATAAGTAATGATTATGGACAAACAAATTCACATTGTAGACAATAAGTACAGTATATACGTTAGTCGAAATCACGCTAAATTGAGGAAACTAACTGCCAATAATGGCAGGTTCATGCTTTCAGAAGCGTAAGTTTAACACTAAACTCACTTATAAATTACAGGTCTATCGAAATCCACTTTAGTACCTGCTTATTATGCTACAGTAGTAGGATAGGTAGGGTACATTTGGTAAATCACGGCATGCTTTTGAAACAATACAAGTTTCACGAAATCAACTTCTACTTTTACAAAGTTTGAGGTTGTATTTACACCTGACGGTTAGTAAATTGACGTAGGTAGCTAACGCTATGAAAACCGTGTATGCATTCGCAATGATCACCTTCGGTCTGTTTCTATACCGATAGCTACGACATTGCTACGAGTTTGATCTTTGGCTGCGGACGACCGACGCGGCGACGCTAATTACTAATAGAAACGTTGTACAAATGCTGTTTCATAAAGGAGCATATCTCATGTTTTAGTATCTAGTGCTGCGCTTATATCAGCACAATATATCAGGCTCTGGTAAGGTATTTGTGCGTTTCCTGACGGATAGCACCGAGAAGACCGAATAGTTTTCTTTATCCAATAAATTATTACTAATTATAATTATTTTATGTGCTCGAATGTTTCGCGTGGATGTTCATATTGTATACTTTCAAGGAATTGCGCTTATAACTCCGGTTATGCCGCTTTCTTCTGAGTTCACAATTTCCTCTAATGATGCCCAGTATTGAATGTTCTGTTATTTGTAAACGTACCAATTAGTTGGCGATGGAGCGAGCATTTGCTGAATTCGTTCGAAACGTTTCTAAGTAATATCGAACCTTGTTAAGTTTGTTATTTTGTTCTAGTAAGTTGTATTAGGCTTAGTTATACGCTGTTACAAAATCTTTTTACACCTACTAAGGTATAGTGATTTATATCCTGACCTGACTCTTATACATTAATATTAGTTAACGCGCAGGTATCATGTCAGTTTCAGTACATCGATTCCTACGGCATGTATCAAATTCCGGTATCAAATTCATTATTTATGCTACGATCAAAGATAGGGTAGATTCCCGATCACAGCTCTTAAATGGCCGTCATATGCCTTGATTTGAACAACGCCATTATTAATTTTTAATGCTCATTATTAAATGTATATGGCTGGTTTAAAAATAAACATGACAAGTAAATACTTTACAATGCTATTGCAGCGCATTAAGATTCATTATTTCAATGAAACAATATCGGCTTGACCCGCATTGACGGGTGGACACTTTTGCGATTTGATTTTCATAGAGACTGTGTGTTTAAAAGTGTCTATAGTATATTTGATCGAAGGCATTATGCGATCTCGTATCTGAAAACGAACCGATAACATCAAATGCACCTCGAGTACAAAACAATCTATGCTTACTAGAGCGATTAAATATAAATTCAGCTCCATGACGCGACGGGTATAAGAAGATGGTTAATGTAATCATGGCAAGCTGCAATCGCTGACTGAATATTGATGCCGACGGCTCACTGTAGCCAATCTGTACTCTATGCATAAGTAATGAAGAAAATATGGAACCTAGATTGGAGCGCACGATAAATATTGACGGAGAATGTCGTTACAGGTCCCATTGTCGCATCGGACGAGTGTTTGACGACTTCACAAAATACAACGACGTTGCAAAGCACGTTTCTAGAGGTGATTTTAGAATAGAAATCGAGTTAATTTAACTACAGCTTTACATGAAAGTAAATGTTTTCTTCCGGATGGAGCTTTTTGAGCTTTTCTTATGTTTTATTGTTGAATGGGTTTACGTTGTAGTTATAAGTATTGTTTTGTTGTGTGGTGTTTCATTGAACAAGCAGTTTATCCATCTATATAATGTGTGATTCTTATTACATTTTAAAATGTTTACAAATAAATTGAGCTTTTGGGCTGCCGCTAGTTGAAGCCTAAAACCATCGATTTAGACGTGAGACAGCGTCGTTTAATATATGAACAAAACATTTCAAGAGCTAATTTAAATGATAATTACCCACCGACCATACTATCAAACACATTTTTCACTGTCCATCCAATGGTTGTCTGGAAGAAATCACTTAAAAGCGATAAGACTGCCCATAGCTGCACTAGCCCTGTTTACCTATTGTATTTTTTTGTCTCTGTATTGCATATTTGTGGTGTGCAATGAAGAGTTTTCTGTTCTATTCTAATTACTGATTACTGTATATTACCTAGGTATGTATACTCGTAAAAGGCGTTTGTCAGTTTGCGTTTCAGACATCGCAATCCTATAGGATATTTCCACAAATAATGATCGAAAGTAGGAATCTATGTATAATAATGAAGTAATGAAGTACCTCCTCCTACTATAGCTATTCTTTTGTTTAATTTTGAAAGCCAACAAAAGGGTGTAAACAATGTAACAGAATATTAACCAATGAATAATTAATACAATTAGGTAAGTACGAGTATGTATAACGAGTTTAACATATGGTCATAGTAAGTACAGCTTAACTCTATTAACAAGCTAACCCATTTAAAAGTTTAATTAAAATAGTCCTAAGATAATATTGTATGAAGGTTTCGCGATGTAATTGCCGAGACCCCTAAAAGGGGCTTTTTATCGAGTTAAAAGAGGTTAAGGTTAGGAGCATGTTTTACCGTGCTCATTGTATTGAGGGCTCTCACATGAACCGCCACTAAGTAGTCTTAAGTACTACGTATGTACGGATAATTCAGTTACGTATAAAACTTTATACCCTCAAACATCTTACATAGGCTCGCATAAGAAAGCAGTTTTATTTCAACCCCTTAATATAGGTACAGATATAAAAAGTGCGTAAAAGACCCGATTGTTCGAGGTGGTAAACTTAAGTTCTCGGGGTGTCATTTGAAATTACCCTTTTACGTGGTCTATATGAAAAGAGAATGTCTGCACATATGACACCATTAGAGGAGACGGCCCTCGGTAATGGAAATTTGCATACGCACCTTAAAAATTTATTCATAAGGAGAAAATTGTTTCACATATTCCGACGGAGACGCGAAGCTACGCGCGCCGCCGCCGAGGGACGACGCGCTCGCGCCAGCCGTGCACTCGAGCAAAAAAATCGAATTATTGCCAAGCATTAGGTACACAATTTGGGGTGCGTTACTTATCCTCGTAATTACCGGCTGAGCATAATCAATGGCTTATACCTCCTCGAAAAGATTCTAATTTTAGCACCTCTCTTAGAACTTTAGAGCGAACTCTCAGTTCAGTGCGTTATTCGGTCGATGGGATTTTTAACAGAACTTTATCCAATACGCTTTCAACTTAAATCCAAGGAAGTTTTCTGAGTGGGTGCTCGATATAATTTTGTTTTGGGAAAATCTCCTGGTACTAAAGTGACTACTTTTTGGAGAATCATCGTACCTACTGTACAAACGGAGATAACGGGCGTTGGCTTAGCGTGGCATTGAGATCGAAAGAAACTTTTATGCAAGTGCCCATTCAGATATAGGTAAACCCACACTCAGGGCCAGAGTGCATTCCATCATATTTCATCTGTGAGTTTGTTTTTTGTAACTCCGTACACTCTACTCTCAACTTAATGAGTACACTTTGAAATACATTTTTCTGGACTCTAAAATTCGAGTGCTCTCTACTAGCATAATATCAAGCTAATGTAATATCTTTTCTATTCTAGTTATTTATTATAAATCTTGGCTTGAATTACAGTGGCTTCCATCAATTAATTTGGTTGATTTTAAGTACCTATACAAAATTAATACGAATAAAAAAGAAGATCTACAAATAATTCGCAAATGGACGGCCATTTTCGGTCTAGACGTAACAAATGCCCATATTTTTCAACATGATTCCTACATTATAGCAAATAGTAAACGTCGCCAAATTGTTACCGATGGCAATTTAGAGGCAAAAGTGTTTTATCCTCGCAACAGCTTTGGCCTTTATTGCAAAGGTTATTATGGCTTATTTCATAAATTATTTGAGACAGCGATTACCTGGCAACGGGGGCGGCTCGCGCCGGTATTCCCGGGAAACAGGCCGGGAGGCCGGGAAGGCGCCCACGATTCCCGTAATTAATCAATCGACCAAACATCTATTGAATTGGATAAAAGTAGTTCACATCCCATTATCGAATAGTTTACGAGACCCGCGCCGCATGACTCACTTCAAACTTTGTAGAGGCTAATAAAATACAACAATTTGTTCAATGTAGCAAGCAATACCGCCGCTACGTCAGCCGGTTTCGGACTCGAGATCTAAATCCGAAGCTTTCTATATTTGGCGCACAATTGAATGAACTATTCATCGCCGGTCGGCTAGGCAGAATATAGGTTAATACAAATGTCCCCTAAAACAGAAAGGAGCCATAAAAGAAACGGTTGTCGTCATCAGTTTAAGTTACAGCCCTTTTCGTCTTGCCTCATCGGTATTCCCCGACTGGGATTTAAAGCCTTTTTTTGATGTTCACGATCATCGTTTACCGTCAGCTGTCACGATGGCTTTTGTCTTCATTTAAAAAAATATACCTGGTAGATTGCCTAATAACAAAATTCAATTCACTCAGTTAGGTATAGCTACCTAACGACAATATTAGTTGCACTGAGCAATCTGACTATGAGTTCCTGGTATTCCTAGCCGGTCTCATTTTAGTATTGAAGTTGTTTCACGGTTAGACTAGACTTTATTAGTCTACAAAATTACAGTCTTAGAGTACAAGCTTTTAAATATAGCGACTCGCTACATTCTATAAACGGAGCATTGGAAAGTTACAAGAGTGCGTTAAATTAGCTTTCATTAAAAAACACAACTACCGTTCTAATTAGGTGCGTAGGTACTTAGTCTACCTCGTATGTTTAGAACCTGACAAGGTAACTCCATTAAACTTAGTCAAGCACGGTATGTTGCGTTTCCATTCTGTTGGCATTGAAGAATTGTCGTAAGAATCTCAGTGTCTATAATATGAGTAGGTTAGTTTGTAAATCATCATTATCACAAGAATTAATAATTAGAAATGGGACAGAAGTACAAGAGCATAAAAAAAGAAGATGAAGAATACGTAAGACCGTTACTTCTGCGCAAAAAAGAACACTACAATATGAGCAGGGCGTTGGTAAAAGTGCAGAAATATCCAAAAATCTTATCACCTACAATACAATATTATATAGTGTGGCTATTAATGTTATTTAATTAGTGTTAATGCACTTCATATAGGTGCATTAAGATTAAACTATTTTGCATACGGGGGTATACTGTAAATCGCCCCGCAACGCAATACACAGAGTCGCATTCCATTCCCAGAAAACGCAACGACACGCAATGATAACTAATTGGTCTACGTAATTGATGGCGGTATAACAGATAGTCTGTATGGACAGACAACGCTATAAATAAATGGCATTTAAAACACTTTCCCCCTTTCCAATCATCATGAAATCGTACCAACGACTGTATCGTTAAAACTATAACGGAAATTGTGTGGTTACGTCGTATTTCTTGCTCTTCTTTGTTTGGAGACAATCAGGGTTGAAGACAGGTCGGTTGAACCGGACGGGGGTGGCTCGGAATACCGATCACGCCAACTACCCGACTCGTTTCAATCTGTACTCTATGCATAAGTAATGTGAAAAGTATGGAGATGCCGCCTCGATGCGGAATACACGATCCTCTAAAATATCGCAGCATATTTTTATAGTAACGACAACAGTTATTTGTTTTTAGTACCCACTGTGGCTCCCGACCGCTTCTACGTATGTGGTATTTGTTATACGCCTCAACTTTTCCATGCTTCCTCGGTGTTGCTAGTATAAAATGAGACGTAGACATTATTAAATGAAATTAATTAAAACTTTTTTCCCACCAGTAGAATTATTTAATTTTTCATCTCGTCGTTATTTCACTAATCGGAAAATAAATTTTATTTTAGGCATGTTATGCAATCGTACATAGCAAAATTATATAATGTAGCACTACTAGTCTGCTTCCTCTTAAATATCTGTGGTAGAACCCAATACAACCAACTTAACCTCCTTTTTTGGGTAGTCACGTAAACATGATGTTTTAGATACTCCTAACTTTATGAAGACATACTTCTT
The DNA here is from genome assembly GCA_905147375.1 of Hylaea fasciaria. Lineage (NCBI taxonomy): Eukaryota > Metazoa > Arthropoda > Insecta > Lepidoptera > Geometridae > Hylaea > Hylaea fasciaria. The sequence goes on from LR990201.1 coordinate 10,191,874, forward strand.
GTTTACATAATATTATGCAAAATATCGTTGGTGGACAAAGCCACGCGTTAACACACAAAGTTGTGAGGATCAATGCTCATTCATTACATTGGAACCATGATTATGGTGTGTCATTGTTTGCCTGTTTATAAAGAGACACGTCGAAATGCGTTGAACCATCAATAGATTGTAGTTATATATCTATTTCTAATTCTGTGTCGATACTATGGCATAATAAACCGAAGGTTTTTTTATTTATTTATTAGTTACTCGTATATACCTAGGTGCTCGGTGTTATGTATTTTGTAGTGATATGACAAAACGTTTTTTCAGTCTGTTTCTTTAGATTGATTGGTAACGTTTGTGTAAATCCTTGCCGTGTAGTCGTATTGAATGGATTTTGATAAACGAGTGGGTGCTTCATCAATCGCTTTTATCAATCTTAGAAATAACCACCCTCAATTCGAAATTCATCAGGCAACTAGGACCGCGGTTCTAGTTTCAAAGCGGTCCTAGACGCCTGTCTCCTCGATTCGCCACCGCTCGCCCGCGCCGTGCGTCTATCCATGCCTTTAATTCATCCACACTCAATCGCAGCAATGATTGACACCTTCGTGTAGAAGTGACAAATCCCGCCTGAGACTCGTCATGAATATATTCATCAATGGAGCGGCATGTGGCGAGCATCCATCACGCGCCGCCGAGACATTTCCACATAAACGAGTTACGCCGCAAACTATGGATTATGGCATGTAAATAAACGAGCGGTTGGCGTGGCTAGTGTCTATTCCGACATGGGCAATAACTACGCGATTATCCTATTTGGGCGGCTACAACGAACAGGCGTGACTTCCCGGCCATTTTTTATATGTATTAAGCAACTTAAACGCATTACAAGCTCTCATTCGTCAGGTAAGTTCAGATGGATATTTGCCTATTCGAGGTATGGCGTACAAGTTTCGGTAACTCGCTAAGCACTCTTTGGATGTTTTGGTAAAGTTAAATTAGTTTTATTAGCATGTTAGCTATTTAAGTGTATTAGTTAGGTGTTTAGGTATTGCGTCGTTGTTTATAGGTATTCGTGTTTCGTATGGGTGAAGATACGTTGTTCACTAATTAAGGTGTATTTTAATCTCATTATATCTATAGAGAGTATCACGTAACCAGAATTTAAACGGGTGTAATTCGCGCACAAACCAAATTATATATTTTGATATTAGTTTGTGCGGGAATAAGACCCGTTTAAATTCTAGTTAACATGTATTCAGTTCGCGAAAGTTTAAGACAGAATCACGTTGTGAATTTTAGAAGAACAATCCAGCTTTGAGGTTCCTAGTGAGTTTTTCGCATTTCGCCATCTTTCTAGTCTTTCTACTGACGAAGCTAATTCAGTGTTAGTATTACAAAGTTCCTACGAAAAAAATCCCTGTCATTAAAATAATATTAATTGCTCTTACAACAAACAACTTCAAAATGCATAATCCTCTTATTCAAAACCGCGTCAACTTTAATTTGGCCTGGACGGTCCAGCACCAGCACTCTGCTGACATTTTTTCTAAAGAAACACAATCGCGAATTTTTCCCCACTTTCTAAAGTTTATTTGAAGTGACGGGAATGCCAAATTAGGAACGAAAACATAAATATTCAGTAAGACTATATAAATAAACGAAGTTTGGGCCATTTATTCCGATACACCGGGACTCTGAGCGCAGACTGGCGAAGTTAGGCGGCAACGGGATTTCCTAATGCGATTTTAATTCGTTTTTCCGCGATGAAGAGGGTAATTTCAATAAAAGCGAAGTCAGAAGATATTTTGTTTAGACAAAGGGACGTGTGAAAAAAAGCGAGTACGAACTTTGTGATAAAGTTTTGGCTGATGGAATTGATTTGAAATAATCTGATTTATTACTAGGTATTTAAGAGTACCACCAGAATTGTATTTTCTAAAAAGGTCTCTTTTTATATTAGAAATGCATAGACTTAATAAGCTGTAATTGAGATTCAACTCAATAAGCTGTTGAGATTCAGCTTTCAGACAATTCTACCAACCAACCATTATTTCTAGATCGAATAGAATATTCGAAAAAGCTAAAATATTTAAGACACAATATCGATTTTCTGTGTTCTAGTCTGAAGATATAACGAAAACATATTATTACATTACCAACGTTCGTAATAACGAAGTTTGACGTGAATTCGGGATCATAAAAGTTGTATCTTTAAACGAACATACATAAGTTATAACGAAGTCCTGCCTACTCAAGTACTCATCCTTCAAGTATTTGCACATTCATGAACTATGTTACAATAAATTTGAGAAAACCAAATTAGATTTTATGATATTATTTACTTCCGATTTCAACAATGGATATCTCCGACGAGAACCCTGTGCATTATACTATTGTGTTCATTAGAAAATATAATAATAATGGTACGTACTAATTCTATTACTACAATTTTATTATTACTACATGAACTAAGTAGTCTCAAATTTAGTAAAAATGTAGAAAATATATTCTAACTTACAAAAATATTATGTTAAATAGTTTAAGTTAACTACGTCATATTTTATGTACTTATTCGTTTATCTTAGTTAACAAATGATTTGTTGTCACTTCCCTACCTAATTAAAACGTAAGAGCGAGCAAGTAAGTAACTATAGAGAGCTGACAATTAATTCAGTTTGTACCAATATAGATTGGTGCCATCAATACGACCTACTAGCCAAATTCGTCACCAATTGCGTAGACGGTGACAAAAGGTGCCTAATCTTTTTCGTTGAATGTTCAAACTTATTCTCAACTTCACAACTCACATTACTTAGGTTACTTGTAAATCTTGATAACGATTAAAATCTAACCATTAGTGCTATAGTAGCCGCTGCGCAGAGGTGCTGCACTACTGCATTACGAGTTAGTCTGATTATTGCAGTACAAGGCAACAAAGGCTGCTATAAAGCGCTATTAGGCCGTAATCTGTTTATATTTATCTACTGGCTGATGTTTTCCTGTAGCGTGACATGGCACTTCAATTTAGACAACTTAATGTCTATTTTAACACTGCATGTTACGGTTTAACTTTAAAAATGTGAAGTCAGTCTCAATTGGTCGATTTTATGGATTCGAAAATAAACTTTTATAAAAGAGCAGCTAGTTCAGTGCTAAAGATATATTTTTAGTGTTAAACATATATTTTCAATTGTTATCACAGATTATTTTCAGCTATTAGGCCTATCTTCGACTCTACCATAAACCTCGGCTTTGCATTTTGAGCTGCTGCATGTTAGGTATTTCGTAGTGTATATTATATTCGCTTCACCTAACCGAAGAATGTTTTACTCTACGTTTGGTGTCTGCATTCAAAAGTTTTCCCAAAAGGTTAATATACATTTGAGCAAATATTTCGATCTGGGGCAAAAATAGCTCCCAAAGCATGGGATTCTGCTAAAATTGCAGCAACATCTAGAATAGCAAAACTTACATTTCTAGGAAAAGTTCAAATAGCATATCTACTACAGTGCAACTTTGCCACGTTCGAAATTCCAACAATAGTCACCGTAAAACTTTGTGTGGATTCTTCCATGAATTTGTTTGTACTCGTACAATGGAATCTCACAATATCAAAATTGATCGATTCGGACGATGAAAGGCCTTATACACATTTAAATGTTTTATCAATAAAATTTATCGTCCAATAAAATAGGATGTACCTACCAGCAAAACACTTTAAGCTGAGTCTTTATCAAAATGAATTGAGCTTAATGTTGATACAATGTTTTGAAATATAAAAATTGAAACTGGCTGCTTGCAAAAAAAAGTGTGAAGAAAACGCTAAAACAACAGTTAGTCAACAAATTGTTGTACCATAGACATTTTTGCCGTCAATAAAATCGCCTCCACAGACACGTGCTACCCCCGAGACTCTTCGTTCAAAGAAGTCAAAAAGTTTTAGGATCTATCTTTAGAAGTGAACTCCTGTAGGTTATTGAAATCTTTCTGCAGTACGTACTTGGCTGGTCAGTTGATCAAACTAGCTCGCTCTCCAAACAGCAAGCTAAGCCAATAGTAAAACCAATGCGGGTTTTGCGGCCGCAGGGGTTATTTTACAAGCCTCCACTACCCGTATTATAGATTGAAATGACGTGTTAATATTCCAGATCCACTTCCGTATCCAGAATACACGAAACACAGTACCTATTATTATAGTTGTTCGAAGGTAGGTACTAAAGCAACTCTTGAACATATTCTTTTTTATAACCTAACTAGCAGACGGTAAGGTTTTTGTTATTGCGACTATAAATTGAGATGTAAGCTATCCTATCTTTCAAGTTAGATCAAACTGCATACTGTGTGCAAATTAGATTAAAATCGGTTAAGCAGTTTAGGAGTCCATCGCGAACAAACAACGTGACGTTTAATTTATATACATTAAGAAGATAAATTTATACTTTAAAGTGTGGTCCCTGTAAATGACGTCATTATTAGTAGCTATGCAGCTATGTACTATGTACTCGTAGTAACCGGAGTATATTACCTTTTTGCGCGGATTCAATAAAAAGGAGAAGCTAATATTTAATATAATATTTAGTTAATATTTGACAGCCGTTGCAAGTTATTCCAAAGAACGTGAACTAAAAGCACAGGAGAAAGCTGTACCCACAGCTTGCTCCTGTGTGTTCTTATTATTAGTATTTACCCCTTAGCAGGACCATCGCCAGCATGAGCAGAAGACGCGACGGCGGCGCGAGCCCCATGCTGCTGCTGCACTCACAGCGAGGAGACGCACGAGGCCCAGCCCAGCTTGCGGCACACCGTGCCTCTGAACATTGTACTGGCTTATCTAGAACAAGGTAACAACATTTGTTTTTATACAATTAGAGCGAATGTTCATTTGCTTTCCCATAACTATTTGCAATGCTAGCCAGAAGCTTGAATGTTCTAGTGTCGCACTGCATTCTTTATTCTAAAATATTCTGTTTTTTAGGCTCAGTGTCCAGTAACTGTACTGGAAACGTCGGAATGTCAAGGAGAGATATGAAACATTACCAGGCAGACTATTACATAAGAATCTAAGGTGTATTTCCTACTGGTACAATAACATTAAACTGATCAGTAGGAAAGGAAAAGAGAAGAGGCTCCAGCCTAGACCCACTGCCTCCTTTGCTAGACCCATCATGGTATGAGATTGACAAGCAGCTCATTTTCAAACCTAATGGTAGGCTAACAGAAAACCTTTGTCTGAACTCGACACACCTTATACCGAATCCAGAGTTCCTTAGGAGATGCGTTATTCAGTATTTGACGGTCTATGTATGTTTCTTATTTTCGAGATACCTAGAGGGAGTCCTAATTTTGTTTAGAATTTATGTGATCGTTAAGAGAGGTATAACAAAGTAGATGAGATATATAGAAATGAAAGAGAACAATTTAGTTCGTACTCAGTAAATTATAGTAAGAAGTATTGCGTAGATTACCCAATAGTAAACTCTACTATTCAGGCGGGCAGTTTATAACAAATCTAAGATTGGTTATTACAAAGGCATCTGAATTGAGTGAGCTCATGAGGATTCTAATTTAGACTCTTTTTGTACAAATAATAATAGATCATTATGTTCTTTTCATAAAGGTGCAAAATAAAAATATATGTTTCTGTATTCGACCGAGTGACGAGCATAAAAATAGTGTTTGATGATTATTTTTCGTCGATATTTTATGTTCACGCTACACCGATCCATGATGAATATTGGTAGGTTATTTATTGCACATCGTTATGGAATTATAATAGTAGGTACAGGTACACCCTTAATCATAAACATTAATTAAACTTCACTTAGTATTGCGCAGTACAATTTTTCAGTGCGCATTTTTAAGAAGCCTTATATAACTTTTTATGAATAAGGGGGACAATTGGGAGTTATATCTCTAAAAGGCGATCCATTTCAGGTACCCTTATATGTAGATCAGAGAGTAGACCATTCAAAACATAATAAACGCTCTTACAACGCCGTTTAAACTAATAAGCATAGATACTATGATATTATGATCTCTCAAGGTCCGATCAAAGTTTCTACAACACTACACTCAAAATAGATTACTATACTGACATTACACCCAGACGTTTGGTCGTGTAAAATTAAAAATGTACAAGGCATAATAACTAAGTAACACAGTGGCGGAAACAGCACCATTAATTCTAATTACAATTCTCAGTAACGAGCCCCATCTATTAGCGCAGGGCGAAACGTCAGCCGAATCCTTCAAGCTGCGGGTAAAAGTTAAAACGTTCGAGTGCACGCTTAATTGGGCTTTTTGAAACATTAATCAAGTGTTACGTCTGGGGGAGAATTTTTATGTCGCGCAAAGACGGGCGATAGGTACCGGCGTGACGGATGGCGGCCGGCGGCGGGTCGAGGGGCAGGCTGCATTCATCACCGGATTTACTCCAGAGCCACTTTCTCAAACTTTTACGACGGTTGACATTCTCATACTTGATGACAATTGGACAACTGTTTTGATTGTGGAAGTGGTGTTACAGTGCTGTGACTCATATATGAGTGCCTATAAAGTTCAACTCGACACTGTTAAACCGCTTAGTGATACAAAATAAACATATATCGTGTAGATATGTATCTACTACCTTTGATCCAAATTAAACTGTTCCCATCCAACGAACGTTTGGAAACCTTTGAATTTGGTTTACTTTATGATCGGCTCTGTATAGTTTCACCCTAAATATGCGACCGTGTGTTACCTACTTGTAGTTCTGATTCGAGAGTTCTTTTGATGCCGAATGAATTACTTTATACATGGCTGAAAACGATGAAACAAAACATGAAGGGGTAAATGGCATGGCAAAGATCAGCAAAAGTATAGACCCAGGTAGCATAGCACCTGGAACTCGAACCGATCTACTTACATCATTCTTCTTATGGGAGAGGTTTCGAGTACGCATAGTTAAGAATGCAATAGCTAGTAAGTCTGGTAACGCCTTTACATTTAGCACCATTTGGAATTTAGTAAGTGAAAGACCAAGGACTGGAAAACGCAATGTAGGTAGGCCTCCCACTATATTGGCCGACGATATCAAAAGAGTCGCAGCAACCGGTGGATGCAAGTGGCAAATTGTCGTTCGGTGTCGCGGTCTAAGGGGGAGGCCTATGTTCAGCAGTGGACGTTTTCAGGCTGATGATGAGTAGTAAGTGAAAGGCCAGTCCAATTGATTTCACTATCGACACACCAGCCGATGAATAAATTATTGAGTTTGGGTTAATAGCTCAATGAGCTCCATCCAAGCGCGGACCATTGAATCGATTGCCTATCTATTACGAACGATCATAGTAAATTGCCTAAACTTTTTTGCTTTCAATGGCAATAGTGACGATACTTATTCTCAGTACTTACCTAATTCTAGAGTGCTTTCAGATATGTTTATCTATTTGGATACGTACGTGAGCCAACGGTAAACAAAGGTCAGGTAAATAGGTGGAGGCATGACAGATTTGAAGGAGTCTGGATTATATTAAGTTGACTATGTATATCTATAATTAACCAACAAGCCCCGTGTCCAATTAGTAATTGCCCACTACCGGGTGGTCTATTACGTAAAAGACTGCGCTGGCTGGATTGCTGTCCGTATAAAAATAAACAATAATAACTGGAGCTTGCGCGCGCGCCGTCGCGTTGCGGTCGCTAATGTAAACAACGCATCCGCGGCGACTTCCGACGCTCTCGCATGATACTTTCATAAAAGGAGATACATTACAGACCTTTGACCACAAGGCAGAAAAAAGAGCATAATTATTATTATCCAATCCTTTCATACACACGGATTGCAAGATTCATTATCCATAAGTGCTGAATCCTATTACTACTTAATAATAATCAGATTTTTTTTAATTGGCTCCATTGTATTTAATTGGCTTACACAAAGTGACATTCCAAACATGAATCGGGCGCCACAATGTAAAATGTAATAGTCATTTTAGTACGCGCATTGCATTTGCGTGTAACGTATCTACGTTCCCGAGTCATCAAAGGCGAGATAATATAACATAATTACAGTGTATTAAACTATCCGTATGAACTCGAGCTGTGTGCTATTTTATTTAACACGTTTTCTTCAAATAATTGAATCACGCATTCTATTTACAGATAGAAAATAAACGCGTAATTGAAATTGAAAAGCTGAAAACGTAAACGAATAAAGCGCTCTGCATTTTTTTCACTGGAACATGGAACAATGGATTTATTTTATTGGGAAAATTTAGGCCTATATTTTTGAAATCCTCTTGTCCCCACTGGTTATATTGGATAGGGCTACCACTGTAATGACTCCAAAAAATAGATATTAATCGCCCTACATTAGGGGAAGTAAGGTCGATGCTTTTTCTCGCATCCCCTTCATCTTATAAATCAGAGAGTGATTTCTCTACTCCGGATGGTTATAGTCTATTCGTCTTCGTGATAAATAGAGCTGGGGCGAGCTTCGACGCAAACAAACTCGGGTGAACTAGTTATAGTAAAAGTATATGGTAAACAACCGTACGCAACCGCACACGCATAAAATACCTGTAAGTATACAAATAAACAACTATGAAACGGTTGATTAGATTTTCAAATTATGGCCAAGGTATAAAAACCTTATCGGAAATGGCGATTTTTGAATATAACAAATGGCATTCAAATCCTGCATTAGAGCTACAATGCGACACGTGCGTGACATGACAAGACACGCAAAAGTGTCAAACTTCTCCCCTTATCTTTTTCCCCCTCTTTTTACGTCAGGGGTGAATTGTCATTTTTATACTTGAATAGCTAATAGAGCTGCTGCTTAACGTTTTCCAGTTAGGAAACGTCGACAAATCTACAGTCAATTTATACAGTGAAAACATTTTATAAGCCGGGAATATTAACTAGGAAACTATACCCATAATTTCAGCAAGTTGTCTTAAAACTTTTCTAATTGAATCAAAAGATGATAAAACTTAACCCACTCGACCCAATTCGTCTTTATTAAGGCTTGCTTCAAAGGTTTTCGAAGTGTCAGGGTCACCAACGGGGAAATGTATGTACTTACGGTGTGAAATAAGTCAAGAACTTAGGAATAATTCCAAATTCTTATGTAGTAATTGAAGTTACAAATTCTTAATAACGAGTTAGTACCACTCTGGCACAAGTCCAATCTGTCATCGACAAAAACTACTTAGTATAGGCCCGAACGGTCCTACCACACCGTCTTTGCGTTGCAGTCGCGTTGCATACATTATTATGCTGTGAGTAAAGTTTGCATCAATTTTTTTTATAGTTTTCATCATCAGCCTGAAGACGTCCACTGCTGAACGATAATTTGCCACTTGCATCCAATAGTCGCCTGCGACTTTTTTGATGTCGTCGGCCCATCTATATAGTTATAGTTTTATCAGAGTCATAAATGGGGAATATTTTGTTCTAAAAATGTAGGTACAGACAACAGGCTTGTGTCGAACAATACATACGGCCGACGTAGTACAGTCCCGGTGCGTGCAGGTAAATGCGCTGTCAGGAATACGCAAACACAAATTTTAATATAAATTTAAAAAAGATTCCATTGAACTGAGAACCTCCTCCATTTTTGAGCGCGGTTAAAAATATAAATTGTAAAAAATATACAATTATTTTTATTTATAGAAAAACAGGAACAATGAATAGGTAAACTCTACAATTCAGAACACATGGAAACCTTATGATATTAGAATTATTTTATCCAAAGTAAAATGAGAAAAGGAAGCCCTTATAAAAGGTGGCAAGTGCGAGTCGGACGTCTCGGCACGCAAGTTCCGTTTCATGGCAGTTGTATGAATTAGCTGGTACCAGTTCTAGTAATATTATTTTAGACATATAATTAGGTCAATTTAAATTATATAAACGGCGATAAAACCTATGTAGTTAACCATGAAACCAATATTATAAACAAGTTCATCGTAAAAATCTAAGAATTAGAATACCGTCAGTTACGTTAAATGTTGTTTTCGTATAATTACCGTATCAATTCATAACATTACAATGTGTAAGGTAATTTTTTTCCTTCAATTACAAAAATAATAGGCTCAAATTGGTAGATTTTGTTAATTTTACAATATGTAAGTAGAGTTCGTAGAGTAGATGATAAAGCTGTGCAAAAGATAAGAATTGAGCCACTACTATACTCGAAAGGGTTCCATTTCACATTTTTGCTATAGTAACACTAAAAATGTATCATAGCGTCGTATCTTTAAAGAGGTCACAAAAACATGTTTTCTTATTGTCAGTATTTTCTTTAAGGAGAAAAGAAATTAAGGGCTAATTTGAGAATTTACGTAACTAAGCGTATCTAAGGGAGAGGGAACTTATTCTACTTCTTTGTATTGTATAACGTGTTGATCTTTTGTTGAAAGTTTGAAAAATTCTTTTGTTGAACGTTACATGAGTTACATACGTATTTTGAAACACTTTTTTGGGTTTCGTACCCAAATGGTAAAACGGAAACCCTATTACTAAAGCTCCGATGTTCGTCCGTCCCCGTCTATCCGTCTGTCACCAGGCTGTATCTCATGAACCGTGATAGTTAGACAGTTGAAATTTTCACAGATAACACATTTCTGTTGCCGCTATAAGTAATAACAAATGAACAAATAACTAAAAACAGAATATAATAAATATGTAAGGGGGCACCCATACAACGAATGCGATTTTTTTACCGTTTTTATACATAATGGCACATACGGAATCCAACCCCAAGACTTACTATAATTATTTGTATGTGTACCATTAAATCATGACCTGTAATCAAACTGTTCTTACCTATTATAAAAACACAAAACTTAAAAAATCCTGTCCTACTAGGAATATAAATTTTTATTTAAATGCGTTGGTTTGTCCGACACAGCAACGGAGCAACGGATTGATGTGATTTTTTGCATACAGATAGGCAAAGGGCTGTAGAGTAGTAATATAGGCCATTTTTCATAAAGTAGAAATGTATGATAGTATATAACGCGGGAAAAACCGCGGCACACAGCTCCTAGTATATTATGCGAAAATTTGAATGTTTGTTACTCAATACCCTATTTTATTCCGAAAATATACCTTTAAAAAAGTAAAAAGGTCGAATTGTAAACGCAAAGCAAGAAAGACGCAAGGCGCAGCTAGTATTTAATGAGGACGCTGTCTTGGACTAAGTAGAACAAGTTTACCTGGCTTTACCGTGAAAACTGAATTCAAACTTTTAAAGACATTTCAAGTTCATTATAAAGACTCCAACTGTGGGTAATCTTCAGAAAATTTTGCAAACTGTCATAAGATGGCTACGTAACTGTTATACAGATGCTACAATCTAGCCATTCTGTTTCTATTGAGTAGCAACTTCTACGTACCATTATGATTATTATTTTACTTTGAAGTAACCCAAAATATTGTATCAATTGTTTTACCTTAGATTGTACTAAGATTGAAGGTACCTTAAGGTTGTACTGGTGGTACCGGCAGATGGACGCAAGCGCTTGAACTGCTAATTTTGCATGTTTTTATGTATTGGAAAAAAGTGTTAACGTAATTAGAAAATGTAAGTTCTCAATCGCTTCCTAATTTATTGCTATAACTTTCACGTGGTTTCATGATGGAATCTCTTAGTAGGTGTCAAGTAAAGTTGCGATTTAGTGTCATCTTTGTGGTTTTTATTTGTATCGAGCCAATTATTCGTAATCGCGTTTACTAACCTTAAGTTATCTAGGCAAGGGATTGCATTTCGTGAGGCAATAATGCAGAACAACGTGTGTTCAACATTATTGGTATAGTTTTCTTATTTTGTTTATAATAATTGTTCAAGGTTCACAAGCTCGATTGATTTTCAGTTCAAGCTGTATCTTTAGAACAATCATTATTGTGTTCTTATTACGTAGAATTGCACTGCTACTAAATGGAATACTTCATTTCTCTGCACATTGAAATGAGGGAAACGGTAGGTAGGTACGTTTTATAGCCATCCCTTAAATATGCCTCTGATAGCGCTTGCTGATTCAAAGAAAACAGCTATTCCACCGATCCAGATAATTGAGAACGGCTCACCTTATTGTTCTCCTTTGCCGCTATCGTGATCACTTACCAAACGTTTAGATCACTCTCGTGCCACCTCACACTTGTCATTGTGTCCACTAAGAGAACAGAGTTTCTCTCCCACGTTATTACGTCGTATAACATCAACGAAATGAGGATAAATCCTCGCATCAAAAGATTTGCTTACACACAATATTAGCGTCTTAACATTAGGGAGCGATCTCTCGTCGCGAGTCTAATGAAAAATAATTTAGGTGTAGACAGGCGGCATTTATATTAATAAATAATCACCGGTGACGGTTCGCACGGTAGTACATAAATCCGGGCCGCTGCGAGACGTCACAATAGTAATATATTAGGACAAATGTTATTACAAGCTCGAGTCGTTATGTTATTTTTGTTCGCCCCCCGAGTTACGAATTCAAGGCAAACAGCGCGGCTTAGCCGACCGCAGACTCGTCCGCCCGCTCGGCCGCGCCGCTTGTATGCAGCCGGGTGTTACCAGCATAGCTCTGCCTTGTCAGCTTGTCACATTATATTTTGTCCTACCTACCCGTGACTTGGGGAATGCTGATATTTTTTCTTATATTGATACTAGCTGGCCCGACAGATAAATTATAATATTTCTTTCTTTTTCGTAAAATTTTCTCACGTTTTAATAGTTTTTCTACTATTCGAAGTGGAGACTAATTTAACACAGCAAAGATCATCCAAATCGGTCCAGGCACTCTTGAGTTTTGAATGATGTAACTGACACCACTTTGTTTTATCTAAATATAATATACTTAGATAATACAATTATTACGTAAGTTAAAGATCGGCGCCCGTAGCTCTATAATAGTTTAATCGATAGCTATATTTTTGCGTAATAGAAGTCACGATTAAGGCTACGAAAAAATTGCATTGCATTGATTGCAATTAATATAGTAGTTTTTACGTATCTCGAAATGGCACACGCCTTCATGTGTTACCTCTAGCTCTACCATCTCTACTATACAATGATCACCATTTCCAAGAAACCTCTCAAGTTGTGTAAATAATTCCTGTGTATCATATTACTGCGATGTTATTTAACTTTACAAATCTCGGTAGGACTGCTCTCTTGCATATCATAAACGTTTGAAGTAGCAATATAGATTTTCATAAAAATAAATAAGCCGCTTACTTACATATGAGAATATCAATACTTAAGTAGGTACACATTAATGTTCTTATAATGAACCCATAACGCACAAAAAGTCTATACTTAGAAGATAATATCTTATTTGAAAAATAGTTTAGAATATACTCGTATCTACTCAACATTCAACCAAAAAAAATTACATTTAAGAAGATATTGTTTTCTCTACGTGTTTGTTTTTGCGTTATATAAAAATTACTGGAACGATTTCTATGCTGATTTTAGCTTATAACCTTACTGAAAAACGTATCCTTTGTTACATTTAAATCCATTGCGTAGAAACCGAGCCAGTGATAAACAATTTTATTATTTTATACAGGCTGCTTTGGTGAAAAACTGTCTTATAATATGTATAAAGATAAAAAATGCCGCCGCACAAAAAGTCGCAAGTAATACCTATTTAGTAAGACATTAGTATCATCTTTTAGACAAGTCACTGCCTAGACTCTTACACTGTAAGATGATCAGATCAGTGTGCCTAGTGCGAGTTTTGTCAATTTATTTACGCGCTCGGTCCGAAGATCTAGAAATAATAAATTTGCTTTTTGCTTTTAAAACCTTTTTAGGTTTTGTTTCTGAAACTAAAAGTTAAAGTTCTTGAACTAGAATTTTATCACACTAATAAAGTTGAACTAACTACAACTAAAGTATAACTACAAACGCAAAGAAAGGTCATTATTGTATACAACTCGACACATACAAACTCGACAAATTGAATACAAACAGATTCAATGGATTTGTTTGTCATTTGGTTATTTTTCTTGAAGACTTGCAGTGATGAATTTGTGCTTTATTGGATTTGAGCCAAGCCGAAGTTATGTACTTTGTAGGTACCACCCATCTATCGGGTTTGTGGGGAAATTTAACTTAAATATACACATATACGTATGAAGAAAAAATAACCGGCCTTTAGTGTCACGTGTGTTATGTTTTCTTATGTTTAAACTGAGCGTGCGATACTCTATAATAGGTAAGCTTTTTCTGTAATAACTTGTGTATTTGTATAACTGGTGTGCAGTAAAGTATTCTCTATTTATATTCTATTCTCTTTGATATAAATTGAACGTTAGCTCCTAAGGGTGAGAAGTTTTAAAAATACCAAATATTTTATTGCAATCATTTTAATAAATCATGTTCGTGTTTATCTATACAGTGAGTGAGCCAGGAACTCCCAATCTTAAACTGTATCTAAGTACTTATCACGATTTAATTTCGAGAAAGGCTTATCTCATGGCACCTCTAACTCGAAAGTTACGAAAAGTAAAACGCACCTAAATAGATAAGAGCGAACTTTAAGCCCGAAGGAAGCTTGCTGGAATTATACGATGAAAAGCATTTCTGCATCGCATCCTTGAGTTCTGTGCTCATACAAGAAGCCAGATGGAGCTCGGAGCTTTGTGAACTAGATACGTGAAGTATCACCATAATTCCAAGACATATTTGAAAAATGTTGGCTATCTACTGCTGTTGTTAGCCTACTATGTCCGTGTAAACAGCTTCTTACTATGTACCTACCTCATTGAATTTATTTGTCTTAAAATCGGATTTTTTTGAGTTTGTAAGATTTGTGTATTCAGCCAGTGTCAGGTTTTTCCGACTGCCAAAGGAGGGTAATGATTTTGTTGAAGACAACCATAATATTTGGTCACAGTGTGAGGTAGTGCGCCCGTCGCGACACAGTCACGTCACGATTCAGTAAATCGGTGGATGCTTAACTGAAACTAATAACACCCATCATCATCATCCAACTCAACTTTGATATCATCTTTACAGTTTCTCACAAACTGTAATGGGAGATAAATATTTGAGAACATTTCCGGACAGATTTTAACTTGATCAACAGCCGAAGGGGATACGAATTACAGCCGGCCGTTTCAGAGCCATCAACGACTCCTCACATTAATTAAGCCAGTGAGCTGGTGCGGTGGCAATGGACCAGCCTCGACCGTGGAACGTGGATGGTGAACCAATTATTTTTTGTAGGGTTGTACCGTTTAATGGGGCGACGACATATGGCAACGGACCACGGCACAGTACTGGAGTAGACAGTACTGAAGCTCTTGTCTTTTTTTTAAGAACTAATCTAATTGTATAATTTAAAATGCTGTGCGTAAGAGACGAAGGGTTGGAAAGTTTGAATATTCAAAGATCAAGTTTACAATGTGATCTCACAGTTTAATTTTTATGCTTAACAATCCTGAAAATCGATAAATATATAAATAACATATAGGAACAATATTGTCACATAATTTTAATGAAAGTAAAAGATTACAACGACAACCCAAATACGACCATATTTGTAACGTAATGCGTCACGCTCGTGCCTATACCTCTACTAGAATATACCCATATATTATGTCCTATACCTACTAGAATGTTTTAAGATTACGTACTGTAACCAAGTTATATTGTGAGGGACGCATGGATTAACAGCTATAACATCGAAGCATATGGAAAACTTGACGCCATACGTAGTAGCACCGCACGCGACGCGACCTTTGAAATTGATGCTCTAGCTAGAAGGGTAGACCAGACAGGACACACCATCATTAAATGTTATGGAATTTAGATTACAACCAATAATTGTTCCGTTTGCATTCCCATTTTAACAACGTGGGACTGTTAGTATAAATTAGAACCTTACAAATCGATACAAAATGATCGAAATAAAGCTAATAGTTATTATGTTACGATTATGTCGATAGTATACTATGACAAAATAAATTATTGTCGTAGAATAGTAGTACAAATTGTATATAAATGCTAAAGTAAATAATTATTTAATTATTCGAAATACCACAATTGATAGTTAAATGTTTACGATGAAGCCACGTGTTAAGCATGGAAGCAAGCAAATGGTGTGATATACAAAAAACCGGCCAAGTGCATGTCGGGCTCGCGCACGAAGGGTTCCGTACCATTCTCTGTAAAAACTGCAAAAACATAACTTTTTCTGCATGGGTTACCCGTTAAACATTCTGTTAAACATCTGTGCAAATTTAAACTCTCTATCACGGTTGATGAGATACAGCCTGGTGACACATGGACAGACAGACAGACAGACAGACAGACAGACAGACAGACAGACAGACAGACAGACAGACAGACGGACGGACGGACGGACGGACGGACGGACGGACGGACGGACGGACGGACGGACGGATGGACGGACGGACGGACGGACAGCTGAGCCTTAGTAGTAGGGTTCCGTTTTACCCTTGGCGTACGGAACCCTAAAAATGTCATGCGTTTGGCTTCGCTATTCATACCGAACGCGCGGATGGCGTTCAATTACATAGCCTACAATATGGCGAACGCTATAAACTCCGAAAACTGTCGGCAGTAGGGATGCCAGCATGGAGCCAACTCTAACTGTAAACCGTAAAATGTGTTACATAAAAACAACATAAATTATGTTAGCTGATACACACAAAGATCAAAGTGCATTGTAGATATACATTTTCAGTGAATCATTTTTTTAGTAGGTTATGTAGGTGGATAATAGATAATAATATAATATGTGAGGCAAGAAAAAAAAAATAATAAAAACAGTAAACAGATGCAAGTTCAAGTTTCTTTCTACTCAAATCCTAGAGGTTTTGGAGGGCAATCCTATTTTAAGTTTGTACGGTATATTGAACATAAATAAATCGTCTGAATACGTATTGCACCATGAGATCCGTTCAGTATAATCCTATCTCTGTTAATGTTCCGCAGGGTTACCCTTGAACGGGCGCACATGTTTACACGCATACAATTTGATTACATTAAGCGTACCCTTGCCCGACAGCCCTGTAAGCCATAAAATGCGTCCTCTGCGATCGTTCTCGATCACTTTGATCGGCTGCCCGCGCCGGCCGGCGTGCGGATGTCACAGCCGTTTGCTACAGTTTCGCCGATAAATACAGTTTAATTTTAGAATAATTCGCAACAGAGCTGCCAGCGGGGTCTCGATTCACGACTCTATAAACTTATCCTGCCGCTTGTTTATGACATCCACAATGTAATGTGAAACGCCATAAAGGGATGGTTTCGGCCAAAGTAAACGTTATTAGATCTGAATTGCTTCTGATGCCTTGGGTGTCGTTACTTTTAGGTAAACATAGAATTCCATTATTTTCAAAAGTTCTTTCACAAAGTACAATTACCTAAGTATATCTTCCTGACCGTAATACACTTGCTTATAAAAATATTCAATTAGCTTTACTTAGACATTGGGTATATTATAACAAGGAATTATATTTCCGCTTCTTAGAAATAATAGAATACCGTATTATTTGCGAGAACACAGATACGGACGTACCTACATCATTATTTATTATTTACTTGAGTACAACCCCTTGCCTACTCTTGACTAGAACGTGAAATATGAGTAAGTACTTACATGATACGAAGGAAAGTAGGACAATTGGTGGATTCGTTCCTATTCAGGTCAGTCGTTAATTAGAATCTCCGCCTAGTAATTATAGCCAAACTACTCCAAATTTTAACAGAACTGGCTGACGTCACGTAGCCTTTATAATCCACGATTATTCTCCGAATAGGCATTCATCAATCAAAAGTAACGTCTTCGTAGAACCACGTTTTAATGATACGATAAAAACTTGATAGTTGTACGCGAATTTTACCATTAGGCACCTACAATAAAAGTCTATTTCTACCAAATTTTCTGAGCTGATGATAAAAAATAGCACATTAACCCCCTCGGTCTTAATATAAGAGGCGCGCAAGCGTTTACGGATATGGATGTGAGGTCAATAGGACGATGTCAGAAGTAAAAGGTTGCATGGTTCACAATAAATTAAACGTTAAAAAAACGCACATGAAAATAATGTTGAACACGATAATAATTCAGAATAGGCGGCGGCGGCGGGGTGAAATGTCCAGTTTAGGTTGGTTAAGCTAAATTCCCTGGAATGAGAGCCGACCGAGCTAAGTGCCATTATCCGAATCGTCCGTCAGGAGAAGACCGGAGCGCATAAATGAGGCCGGTCGGCGCGGCCGGTGGCGCTTGTAAAAACAAATTGTTTATCGGGCAACATGCCGACTGCGGCGACCGCGACGGCTAACGACGCGGCAGATGCCGAACCCGCACTCATTTGCGACAATCGCCCTCCGCCATTGAGGAATGATTGCTTAATTGCTTCGTTTAATCAATTGTCCGCTTGAGAAGCGCACGCCCGCCGCCGCGCCGCCCCGCTCCCGGACGCAACTGAGTTATTGGTAAACTACTCCGGGTCAATAAATCCTCCAGTTAAAGGACAATTTCATTAGGGAATGTACGGTATGCGCGCCGGACATACCGTACGATGTATGCCTCGCTTCCACTACACGAGGGCACAAGGTGGGTGTAGTACCTACCTAGCTACCTCTGTCTCTACCTCTTGGGGCTATTTACTGAAATATAAGAGTAGTAGAGCTAAATTGGAACTGATAACTAATGTTATGTTTAGAATATGCCCAATCATAAATACGTGATCCCATATGGAGGTACAAATACATTATTTTCTGTTATGTACTAATAATTGGTCGGTAAACGTGAATAATAAAACCTTAATGGATATAAATCGTCCAGCGCTATTTGTTAACTTCGGTGTTTCTTTTTAATTTGTGATTTACAATTAAATCTACACTAATATTATAAAGAGGAAAACTTTGTTTGTTTGGTTGTAATGAATAGGCTCCGAAACTACTGAACCGATTTGAAAAATTATTTCACTGTTGGGAAGCCATGCTATCCCCGGGCGACATAGGCTACCTTTTATCCCGTAAAAATTAATGGTTCCCGCGGGATAGTAGTTAACGCGGGTGAAACCGCGAGGTGCTTCTAGTCACAAATAAAAAGTAGGTAACACCGAATTTACCTGCGTAATATCTAAACATTCCGGCTAGATATAACCGGCTGATTAAATTTAGGCGGGTCTACTCCTCCCATGAACCCAGGTCCGTTTAAATCAAATAAACCGCATTTACAGAATGAAAACTTTACTCGCTCCTGACCACGTAAAATAATACCACAAAACCCGGTAAAGTCTACATAACTTGCCTACGGTTTTAGAATTTAAATTTAGATAGTTAATGCGAGAGCTTTGGCTCTAATATTTATTCTGCCCATATTACGTTTCGCATAGATTTTTGTGTACTATGTGCATTTTAAATGTGCGCTTGAGTCCGTGTACACAATGAGTAGTTTCCATGATTTCAGTTGCCCACCACCGCATTGACCTAATTAAACTTTTTTGCCGTATATTACCTACATATTTTATTTCAGAGGAATTACATTTTAACAGACTAAAAAAACGGAGGAGGTTCTAAATTTTTATAGCCGCATAACTTTTAAGTCTAATAAAAAATCAACACCAAAAACCACGATGTTAGGAATGGTAAAAAGAAACTAATAAAATTTGCATTTACAAACTTGTATCTTATTTAATTTAGGAGCTACGACGAGCCCGTGACAAAACGAAGGACTGACAGATAGACAGACCGACAGTGATGCCACAAAAAATAATTCCGATTGGACACTTTGCTTTAGGGATAGAACCCTAACAATATTAAGTTGTTGTATACTAAAGTTGGAAAATGAAAAAATATATCTTAAATGTCCCAACCACATAATTATGAATAAGTCTTTGTAAGTTATTGAGCCATTTATAAGATGAACTCCACGGCCTCTACATCTCATGCCCGATGGCCACAGCTCTAGTTGATCCGACACCGATATTTTCCCTGCATATTTTCCCGGTTGGGCCCGGCATTGCTACGTTTTCCTGTTTCAACGTTTATGAAGAGCTATACGCATCCATCAGGGCCACTTTAATAACGCTTCGAAACGGGCCCGCGTCATGTGGCACATGTCAGATCTATTCGGTTATTTACTACACGTGCCGAGGCCTGGATCAACATAGAACCGGTTTATAACCCCCTACAACGGCGGATTACCCTGTGAGGTTACTGTTTTGACATTTAGGTATTCTGTGACATCAGTCAAGGCTAGTACGCTCGTTGTTCTGTGTACTGTGATGCAAACAAACTTTACATTACAATTGATCCGTTGTTAAGTCAATTGCCTAAGGCTGGATTTCATGAACAATGACTGTTGTAATTAACTCAAAACCGATGAAAAAATAAAAGATAGTTATTTTCCGTGTATTTTTAATGCACTGTAACTCGCATCAAGCTAAATAAAAATGCCTAGTACCTCAACATATCTGTGTCGTCAGTACATAAACATTACCTTGAAAATGATTATAAAAATCTGTTCATAAAATAAGAACATCATCATTATGACCTTAAAAGTCGTAGTTATAGCGTGTACACATACATTGTTATTTCTTTAAATTCTTTAAAGGATTCCGCTTATCGAGCCGCCCTTAACATCTTTAAAACAATTTAATTTCTTTGTGACAAATCCAATGAATATCATCTAATAAAAGCACTTATGCTATCTCACTAGCACTTTGTGCTATTCTATCTATTTAGATAGATAGGCTGAAAATTCAATCAATCAATCACATAATGTATTCAAAAGTTTAAGCTAGGCAAAGGTTTTTAAAATATTTGACCTCCCTAAGTAAAGCTTCTCTCTCTCATATAAAAGTTAGGTATTGTACTACAATAGTGATAATATTTACATTATCAGTCTATGTACTCACACTGTGTTTCTACTAGGACCAAGTTTCAGACTTTATTCTAATAATTATCTGCATGTTCTCGCATGTCCTCTTCTTCTTCTATGGTGCTTGGAAGTCAATGTATGTTCTAATGTATATTTGATAGGTGTCCAGCCCAAAAAAAAAGATCATGAACACAATATGTATTTGTACCTATATATTGTATATTCGTTTGTACATTGACTTAATGACCTTATTTACGAAGTAATGAATGGGTATTGATGTTAGTAGCCTTTAGATACATAGATAGATAAACCCTTTATTGAAACACCACAGAACAAAGAAAGCTAACCACCTTGTGACTCAGTATTAGGTCTACTTTTTTTATTATCGATTTCTACAATCTGTGCAGTATATCTATCTATTCATTCGAAAACCTTCAACAATAGTTGATTTACTTTTAGTTTTTCTGACTTTTGCCTGTCTATTTACCTATTATTTGTTTATATTACTGCCTGTCCTTGGAAAATAAAAATACATATCGCGCTTTTAATAATCACGAAGTGCTTTCACGTTAATGCGTCTCGTAGGTATCTATTCTACACTCTACGTATACCTACTGCAATTTGTAAAGTCTACAATTTAATTATGTAACCGGGCATCAGTTCAAAGCTCGATATTTCCAAAATAAATATTGCCTCATACTTACTTTTACGGATTGAATTATCGAAGAAACCTATTCTGGAATCGAAATTGAAATCTAATCAACTGCGGAATTAAACCGTACGTTCATGAATTTTACAGAAACGAAATACGATAGGCGCACAATTCAATAAAACAATAATTTGCTCGTTCATTGCGGTAATCGTGGCACATTTTCAGGTTATTATTATTCCAAAAATTACAGCCTATATTTTTCAACAACGGCCAATGTATCCACCGGGATTTCTCTTATGTCTTATGATGGACATTACAGCGACTTGTTCACGCACAAAATAAAGACGCTACTGGTTAAAAAGACTTATTGATGAATATATTGATGAATTCCTTAACGACAAATCGATCGATGATCCAAACTTATATACTTATTGATAACCTATAAAATTCACACTATACTAGAAAGTAACATTATACCTAGTATACTACCTAAAAGACCTATATGTATACCAATGTTGACATGTTAGAATGTTTCCATCAATAAAAAATTGCATTGAATTGATGCAGTGCCGCAAAATCTTGCTTGCCATCCAACATGCTGAGCAGCATTGCAAATATTACGGGCAGTCGTGGCATTTATCATTACAGACAAAACAGCTCACAAGATTGAAAAAAAAGTTTGATATCTTTATCTATATCACATTATTTTTAACCAGGGCTTGTGACCTGGCGCGTTGATTATAATGCTGCACAATATTGAAAACTAAAATGCAGTGCTTAGCATAATATTATAATGACTGATTCTGAGAATACTAGATCACCCTGAGTATAATCTCACTAAAAAACGCCCAGTATTTAATTAGCTTCTGAGCTTTACAGATTAATAATTGTGCCTACCCGCTGCATATTTTGGCGTAGGGAAGTATATAGTATTAGGTATATTACTAGCTGCGCCCCGCGGTTTCACCCGCGTTACACATACCAAACCTAATACCTAGTCAGGTCATAAATTCTGTCACATGTTTTATATAAAATAATTGAAACAAGTTTATTCATTATGTAACCATTTATATACCAAAATGAACTTAACAAAACATAGATTCCTATGACACTAAAGTTTATTCAAAATGACCTCCGTGATTTTGAATACAGGCCTTCAATCTGCGCGGCCAGTCGTCTATCGCAGCACGAACGAGGTCCATGTCAATATCGGCGGCTGCCTTAATCAAGGATGTCTTGAGTGACTCCAAATTGGGATGAGGCTTTGAGCACGCCTTTTCCTCCAAGTGTTGCCATATCTTGTAATCTAGCGGATTCAAATCTGGACTGGAGGAGGGCCAGTCTTCGTGCCGGATGAAGTCGATTTCACGCGCCGCCAGCCAGTCTTGTGTGCTCTTCGCTCTATGAGCTGGCGCCGAATCTTGTTGAAATACCCAGTGCCTGTTATTAAACATGGTATGAGAAACAGGTTCCACAAGGTTCGTCAGGACTGTATTTTGATACACAACTGCATTCGTTTTTACACCTTTCTCACAAAAATGTACCTCTGTTAAGCCCCAATAAGACACTCCCAACCATAACATGAGCGAGGATGGAAAATGACCTCGTTGGACACGCGGAATACGGTTGCTCGCTTCTTCACTACTGTGTGCGTACACCTTATCATTTTGTTTGTTGTAGCTCTCTTCTACGGTAAAAATTTTTTCATCCGAAAAAAGAATTTCCCGATATTTTTTTCCCGCGTACCGCTTCAACAAAGCGCGGCATCTCTTCAGTCTCAGGTCCATTAGACGAGCATTCAAATGATGTCCTGTTTTTCTTCGATAAGCCCGAAGCCCTAAGTCTTCATTTAACACCCTTTTCACCGTGGTTCTGCTTAATCCCATCTGAAGGGCCAACAGTTTCTGCTTACGTTTGGGATTTCTTTGAATTCTTTCTTTGAATTCGCGCCTTCACAGCTTTTATCACTGCTGGAGTCCTAACAGACCGAGGGCGACCACTTCTTGACCTGTCATCTACACTAGAGTCTTCATTGTATCGTTTGATGGTACGATAAACGAATCTCTTGGTTATATTCAAATTTTTCAGTATGTCAAAAATTTTAATTGGCGCGTAACCGCAACGATGCAACGCAATAACTGCAACACGGTCTTCTTTAAGCGTCCACTCCATATTTAAAAATGAGTAAAATTCTAAAAAGTATACATTTTTATTTTCATGAACAATTCGAAATTCGAATTCAATAAACTTTTTTGTGGCCAGCATTCTAAAAGAAAAGTTTTTACCGTGTGACAATACTTATGACCTGACTAAGTACATATTTGAAAGGTTCGTGCATATTATTGTGTCATCAATGATCAAAGTTGACATCCGCGATACTGCAATAATACTTTACGATTTATAATATTATGGCTTACACATAAGATATATAGATATATACAGTGACGGGATTTTTTGTAAGACTATAGCTAAACATTTCCATAATAGATTACATATTATGTGTAACTCTAGCAGTTTTAGCAGCGCACGCCAGAATAGCTCGCAGATGGTAGATGATTTTTTCCTACTTACTGGACACTTATCGTCATATTTTGAACAATACAAACAATATCTTTATAAATTGTAGCCTATGTGTTATTCTGATGTATAAGCTATATTATTGTAAAGTTTCATCAAAATCCATTCAGTAGTTTTAACGTGAAAGAGTAACAAACATCCATCCATCCATCCATACTTACAAACTTTCGCATTTATAATATTAGTAGGATTTCTCGTAGCTGCTATTGTTGGAAAATACCGGATAGTGAGCTGCGATACTACTTAGTGTTTTTAATCCTAGTCCCTACATAATATAATTATCGTAAATACTTCACTGGATGATTCACAGGGGTAATCACTCTCTATTCTACCCATATTCTTGTTATACTCGTAAAGTAAAATCTCCTAGCATTTAATAGTTATTCAAATTGATTAACAAGCCAATCAAATCAACCAATCAATCAATTATCAATCATTTAGTTTGACAACTTCCTGGTTGACCTTCTTTACGGCGAGACGATTGGCCATGTCAAGTCGCAGCTAACCGAATAAAAGCTCAAATAGGACAAGAACTACGGCCATAGCAAATAAATAACAAATAAAACGATCAAATAAAAATATAAGTATGATAATAATATAAAAAGGAGATAAACGTTTTTAGCCAATCGATGTTCAAATCTTGATAACTTTCTTAACATAATTATTATGTACCTACGTAATGATTGACTGTGTGCCTAATTGACTCGTGTCCAGGTGGAGAAAACATTTAAAAGTAATATATTTTAAGTAGATTTAAACGGGTCTAATTCGCGCTCAAACTAATATAAAAATATCTACCGTCTTACTACAAAAGATTTAAACTAGAGTTGAACAGATGAGTCTAAATATTATCTCCACAAATCGACGTCTAACCCTCGCTTTTTCTAACTCAATAACAAATTCACAAGTAAAATAATTAGGAATGCCAGGATTGAGTAAGACAACGCGAGTGATAGACGTCGATTTAGTCGAACGAAATTTTAGAAACATCTGTTTAACTGTTTTGGTAAGACAGTAGGTATAATGTCCAAATTATAGGAGTATATTTTCATATTCGATTGTGCGCGAATTAAACCCGTTTAAATCTAATTCAAATAAAATTTAAGCTTAACTACGTACTATAACTATGACAAATAAAAACCTTAGCATGCCCAGGTGACGGAATATTTCACAATATAAAATGGTATACCTATTATGAGTTATGCCAACTGGGCGCACGGGTTTCCAGCTGTTCGCGTCCAGTTGGAAAATAACCCTTAAAAACTTAGTATATATAAGTATATAGATAAGTTATTCCTTATTATAATACTTTCGTCATCGTCATTATTACAACCCATAACCCAACAACAACAACAACAACAACTGCTCACTCTCGTGGGTTTCGTGGGTTTCGTAGGAGGATTGAGTCCATATACCACCACGGGGGCCCGGTGCGGATTGGCTGATCCCATACTTCCGAATCAATTTATAGAATATGAATATGTGATTTCTCACTATATTTTCCTTTACAACGGAAGGCTATGCTGACTGTCAATAGCAATTTGTCGCGAAAATCCACCAATCACGCTCCGAATATTGGGTTTTCTGTTTTCAATTTCTTATCTCGTCCATTATTGTATCAATACAAAGACCGTCTTTAATTATGTAACAAGCAAGAACACTGGGTTAAAGAAAATAATACTGTACAAGTATTTACGCGTGGGTAACGAAGATTTTCTTGAAATATACTGAAAATTATATATTCATCTTTGACGGAGCTTCATTAGACCAACCAATAAATTCTTAGATAATTTTTGACCCTATTTTGAACTTCACCAACTAGCCCAACGCGTGTTCAGTTACATACTTATTCCATTGGCATTTGTTAACAATCTCAATGCGCCTTCGTTTACGTTTAAATTTACCTACTCGGTTGTAAGTAGGTACTTTAACTAATTTGTTAAAAAAAAAATTGACTAACAATTAATACCACCGTGAAATTAACATATCAGATCACTTACTTAAATACTATGTTGTGTTTTACGATATTTAAGCCTATTAAACCAATAACAGGGTTGTTAGAGCACTGTCCCACTTTGGAGTCATATTTCAGTAAGTGAATTTCAGTTATTAATTCCAACCATGATTCCAGATTATTGAGGTAAAGGAATACATTACCAATAAATATGAATTCACATTCAGTTGCAAAGAGTTGGCAACACGATGAAAATAGAGCTCTGTTACATAGTTCGGTTTTCCCACACAGAAGAGGTTTTTCACATAAAGTACCTTTGAATTCACACAATACAACAAATGATACGATGTTTTTTTTAGGATAAACGAGTATAATATAGAAGTGTTACAATGCCAATAAGGCAGATTTCCAACGATATACCCGGAGACTGCGAGTAGGTCCTAATTATTTGTACTTCATACTATCATACTTAAAGAGGAAAGATTTGATTGTTTGTGTGTTTGTTTGCATTGAATAGGCTCCGAAACTATACTGAACCGATTTGAAAAATTCTATCATTGCTGGGAAGCTACACTATCCCTGGGTAGCATAGGCTACTTTTTATCCCGTAAAAAATCACGGTTCCAGTGGGATTGAAACCACGAGGCGGTTCTAGTTTAAAAATATGATACATCATCAGACTAACCAAGAACCCCTATCACGATACATACAGACAGACAGCATTATCTACAATTTTATACATTCTTGTTAAAGCTAGATTTTTTTAAATCTAATCTTCCATATAAGTATGTGATGTATGTTTGGACATTATGTCATTTATCCTTGCCCTTTATAATAACTACCTATATAGAGTAATGTGGGTTACTAATTAACTCGTTCAATATTTAACTAGTAGCATATTATAATTATTATTCGGTACAAAATACAAGTACTGTATTTACAACACAGCAACAAAATATTAGTGGAATATTACGAGTATTACGATACATTTACAAAGCTTAAATATAATACTATAATTTATCTGTACTATTCTAATTAATTTAATACGAGCTAGGTATGTAGGCGTAATCTAGTTTTTGCTATATTTTTGAAGTTGTAGTCTTCTTTCTACACTATATTATTATTGAGAGCTTAGCACAGATTACTAAATAGCTACCTCGTTAGATAAAGTTTGTTTGTTACATATAATATGATCTCTGTTTTTATTTGACATCTGATTTTAATTATATTTATTGAATATAAGTACACTATCTTTTGTTCTCTCTCTCTCTTTGTGTGGAAAATACAAAATTTCTACGGGTAATGGGATTTACGTCGGTGAAACCACGTGGCTCAACTAGTAATCAATATACGAGTACGAAGTTACCTTGTTTATTCTTTGGTGGTATTTAATTGGTAGTATTAAATTTACTATAAATGTAGTTAGATTATAAACTAAGTTCTTATCAACGTAGGAAAAAAATCTTTATAAAAGAGTTAAAACATTCATCAAAATTTTCAGTAAATTTCAAGTCGTAAACGGCAGTCTGTAAATTAAAGATTGCATCGCGTAATAAAAACTACTGAACCGTTTGCAATACGCTTTTTACTGTTTAATGTTGCGAGTTAGAATGAATTAGGTATATTTGAGAATTATTTTGTAGGCATATACCCACCAATGCGGACCGGGTCCCCGTTTTGGATTATGGCCTAATCCTCCTCACGAAAGTGAGGGAAGGCCTTAGCCCAGCAGTGGGACAATATGGGATGTTTTTATAAGATAATGTTGAAATTCCATTTAGAAGAGACCAAATTATTGAAAAAAATGCTGATTTTAGGCGGCGCGGTCTGTATAGCAAGGGCATAGAAAGCAGACCTGTATAATATCTACATTAAAAAAAATACCAACGTGAACTATGCTACGAGTAACAGCTAGTTACAAACTCTTATAATTATAACCTCCAGTGAAGTCATCGGTCATTTAAATATCTTAACATAAATTCACAATTAAAAAAAAACGTCAAAACCTACCCTCAATCGCAAAGCGCATCCATTTCCGCAATCAAATAAAGCAGCTCCCAAGTCCCACAAGTTAGAAAAGCACTAATTTCTTACGTCACAGTACACTGCACAAATCGTCGGCAACTGCACAAAATCGCAAGTATTAGAACGCGGGCGGCGCGAGATCGCAAGTTCGTAAAGTTTTGTGGAGGCGGGCGCGGTGCGACCGTGCGCTGGGCGCGACTGACTACTCGAGAATGAAGCTTTAGCGGCCCGTCTGTTGCCGCCCATACGCGTACAACTACCTCATAATCTGTGGGCAAGTTCCTATACCAACTGCTGATTAAGCTATGTACCCTTTGCCCATACTAGCTGCCGAGTAAGCTGCGTTCAAGTTCCTGATTCCTATACTAACTGTCAAGTAAGCTAGCACGTGCCACCCTCTCGGCGCTTTTGCGTCGGCTTATTTGTATCGCCGCTGGTTCCATACAAGGCGAGTTAAGTAACGTATCAATAATTTGATGAATATGTCTGATCTCAATTTCGAATACATATGAATATTATTAATGGTGGTAATTATAAATGATAGTGATTTGAAGGTTATTTAATTTGTAATCTTTGAGGAATACCCTCAAAGTTTTTATGTAACACTTTTTGTAAGACTACCATGTGTTTCCTATAGGCAAGATTGGCGGAGAGCTCTTCATAGCATTACGATGATTACATTTGTAGTTGTACCTACTCCGTTTTGAATAGTATTACATTTTGATGACAATGGCAAAAAAAACATATTGCCTATTCGTGACGATGGAAATCCTTATAAGTTATGAAATCAAGTAATTGGTGCGTGGTCAAAATTTCCGATCCAGTGGCATTGTCTTTCAAACCGTACAAATTATCCGCCACCATCCTCAAGCCAACTATACGCTGACTCACACCGTTGAACTTCAAACCTAAGTGTATCCGTCTAACCATCTACTGTACCTGTGAACTTTCAGTAGATGATTTAATTGACTTTTCCTTACCTACCAACTGAACCAAAATCAAAAATTTTACGATCACGCCATAAAAACATCGCTGCAGACACAAATGACATCTTTTATTAACAACACAGCCCACCGAGGCTTTTAGACCACTTTATAATATACCTATTTAGGTATATACACATAAATGTCTGATAAATTAATGAAGCTACCTGCGACTGTGGCCTCTAATAAGGTCGTAAAACATTAACTCAATTTACCTTTGAACTTTTGTTTAGTAAAATTCCCAATTTGTTAGTTACAACCATTAACATGACTGTTTAGCATTCGTTAGTGGGGCTTTTAGGTTATTTGGGACGCTGACAGTTTGCTTTCAAGGGACTGAAAGTTTACTTAAAAGCTTATTTATATGCGCAGCCATATGTAAACTAGGAGGTGGGATAAATCGCGAAATATCATCTGTTGGCTGTGTGGTTGGATGGCACGCCAGCGAACGCGGATTCAAACCTACTAACCAAGCAAAAACTCATGGCTTT
This sequence comes from Hylaea fasciaria, assembly GCA_905147375.1. Classification (NCBI taxonomy): domain Eukaryota; kingdom Metazoa; phylum Arthropoda; class Insecta; order Lepidoptera; family Geometridae; genus Hylaea; species Hylaea fasciaria. The sequence goes on from LR990201.1 coordinate 10,221,402, forward strand.
TTGTACATAGATCTGGTCAAAGATCATCTAAAATCTTAGCCTAATAGTTGGGCCACCTACAATAGTATCTGCCTTACTAGCCACCAACCAAGTAAATAATCCGTCGCCATGCCTATCACAGTGTTCCGGCTGCAGCCTTCAAGAGCCAGTACTACTATGTTGTAGCTTTAGCATGTTTACTACCTTTGAGCACCGGTGAGACAGAGAATAAACGCCAGCCTGAACAAGACGTGGCGACACGTGGATTAGCGTCAGATTATTTCGTGGAATATATCATTATTCTTGGAAAATATACGGAGGCAAAACAAACAGTGTTTAATCATCTATTATTAGGTACGTCTGTTCACAGTCTACTTTACAAAATTCCTTTACATGGAAGACTACTCCAAGAAATCAAATATCATTAATTAATTATGACGATCAATCTCAAGCCAGGATCGCTAATTACGAGCCTCTAGTTTACAAAAGCCTCCGCTCTCAATAAACCAATACTTTTAACCGTAGCCACTTACCTCGCCATTCGTAATATAAATAGACTGAATACTCCCATTATAGAATTATACATTTTATTCCAATCTATGTGGTGTTAGTCGCATCGATACGACATCCTACAAAGTTGGTATAACAATAGGTACCTACCAACGAGTATGTTTATAACGAGCAAAACAATTTCAACGTGATTTTTAGATTGAAATCGAAATTGAGAACGTCCTTCACAAAAAAGGTTTTCAACGGGACTTAAAGATTTTCTATTCGGAATGTAAACGCAATGGGGGAATGATAAAAATTCCTGGTACGCAGGCAGGGTAGACCACGGTCTGAGCCCAGCCACAATATCCAATGTTAACCAACCGGAAAATTGATATTTGTATCGCTTTGCATAATGAAATGATGATTAGGATGTATTCACCATTTATGTAAATCATTTTGTTGTAGTCGGTTATTTGTGAGTAGGAGATTGGATTTTATAACAGCTTGCGTGTAGCTTCAAAATTTCATTTGGTACTTTTACGGCAGGATAAAGTACAAGTATTAGGTATGTCGAGTACCTACCTATTATATTATTTGGTAAAAATGTGGAAACACGTAAAATACCCTTCTACCTAACACGTTTAAGAGCTATTTCTAACAGATACGAGTATATTATGCCAAATATGCTACCATCAAGCAAATTCAAATATTAAACGTGACTATTTTCGGATATTCCCGAGATACAAGAACCTAACTAATTTGGTTACCAATCAAGATAAATATTCATATAACTAGTAGGTACCTACCTAAGTAAACCAGAAATTGAACGGTTCCGCCAAACCTTCATAAATTGAAGTTAGGTAGTCGATTTATGAAGGTTTCGCACCTAATTTTAATTCATGAATCTTCCGTTTATAGTTTCAACTGAAATGAATACTAAAAGCTCAACTTTAGAACGAAAACACAGCATACAAGAGAGGGAAAGTAAGTAAATACGGGGCTGGAAGCATACGTGTAAATAAACACGTTTTATTGTTTTTTTCATAGGCACATAATGCCCTTTCATTTGCAGTTTGAATCAGAATCACAATATGCTTTATTGTTTATCCGTCGTCTCTGTATTGTGTAATAAAATTAAATCAAACAAATCGATTTCCGAATAAAATGTATGGAACTCATTTCCGCGTGTCCCCTTTCGTCCGGCCGAATACAATTTTTATCATCACAAAGGCCGTTCCATCAAAATGCACGAATACGCCTCGCGCCCGGAGCGTAAAGCCCAGTTCGCACACACGCTCTCGTAGGCAATAAGGCTATAAAACTCACCATCGAGGCCCATTCCGACTACTTTACCAATATTTTGTTTACCAATCACATTATTCGGGTCGACTAATTCGGAATTAAAGAGATTACTTGCGAGCATTTGTAAGTGTAACCAGAAAAGACCAGCTTTTGATCTCGCGTCTACCTTGCGCATAGTAAGTAGTATGTTAGACGCCACAAGTTCTTTGAAATATACCTACTATTACTGATACTGATAATATAATGTAAGTGACTAAAGCAACTCGCTATCTACAAACACGACAAACTCTCACGTGAAGTAGAACATGGTAGAAGTGAAGCTTTCATTAATTCAAATTAAGGGGTTTCTTCAACAAGTTTTGGAATAATTCAGTACGACTCTATTGCACTCACGGACCGAGTTCTAAAATGAGCAATTCGCCCCTGAATTCTTGGAAGGGTTCACGGAACATATCTCGCCTTGTATCTTCATAAAGATTGGTAGGAGCGAGTAGGCGAATGCCTTTCTTGTATCGGGCCTGTCGGGTTATCAAATCAGTACTGGCTTTATTTACGAAATAAGGGGCAGATGTTATAAGCTCCAGGTGAGCTTATCGATACGCTCACTTTAGCCCCTCTTCGGCGTACATGTGAAATATCGGACCTATCGGGACAGCGTACGTCTTTGTATGGGAACAGAGTGTGTTTGTCACCGAGATTTCATTTTGAAGGAGTTCAACGATTTGGTTGACTTATGGCAGCAGTTACAGGAACGGTCACAGCGCTCTTGAGTTGGAACTATGTCGTATTCCAAATGATGACTAACGCAATTACAAGTATATCTTTTGTGCGAGTACAGTTAGTACGTTTAGATAAGAGCCAGAATTTAGATATAGGCAAATACTGTTACGGTTATAGGGTTACGTTTGTAAAAGGTGTACTCGATAATGGTGTTTATAAGAACTTGATGTACTGATTCTTAATTATGTTCAATAATAATTAAGAATCAGAGTTATTGAAAAAATCTCCAAGATTAGCTAGATGCAATGGCAATACCTAGCTGTTAATCCGACACAACGACATAATATATATACTTACTTAGAACTACGATTATATAAGCAAGATCAGAGAATCCCTAGATCAGAGAAACCTGTGACAAGCTCAAGGCATCAAGGTTGACACTCAGGGTATGATAGTGGAACGGCTAATTGTCCAACAAACGACTAAAATCGCGGTCATCAAATGAATGTAAAAAAATGGTGCCAAGCCAGTGTATGGAAATAATTAAACATGTTTTGTACAGCAAGGCATTGTCAATATATTAATCATCGTTGTATGCAAATTCTGATTTAAATAATATCATTACCATTGTATAAGTCGGACCTAAGGTAACGGCGTAAAAATAAATTATTACTAGCTATTTTTGTAGCGATCCAGCAAGGCAATATAAAAGCAGTGGTTTTTATTGATTGCGAGTAAATAGGATCTACCTACTCTCCCAATGTAAGTTTATGTTACTTAGTAAGGGAAGAAAATATTGATTAGATAGCACTATATATTCATCCTTTACTAACTAACACTGTATTACCTTCACGAACAATAACGTTCAAGAATACTGGTGACTTCAGTCACAATCTACATCATATAATTATATAAGGGTGTGAACGTAGATTTAGAACTGAATCGAGATTCGAAATAATAGGTTGGCATACATATTATAGTAGATGTCAATAATTTTAAACGCATTTCAATTTAGGCATCATTTTTCCACTGTATCAAAATGATAGACCGATAAATTTCCATTTAAATAAACCTGTAATATAAACTAGTAAAATTGAACCTCAGCTATAACTCTAATTATCTGCTTCGCTGCCTATTAAAACAAGTGACGCTAACGGGAAACCAGGCGATATTTACTAATCCAATATTTGATACCAATGCACATTGCACACGCCCAAAAGCATAGGATCGATATAAACTTCAAAACTCCGATTTACCACTCCCACGCATAAGTTCCGTGCAAACAATGATAACACATAAATTAAAGCGGGCTTAGTGAGGGTGACGGATGGACACCATGGAGACAGGTTGACTGTGATCATAAACTATATGCAACATATTATGCTTACATATTTTTTTCAATATTGTTATATCTATACTAATATTATAAAGAGGAAAGATTTGATTACCTATTTGTTTGTTTGCATTGAATAGGCTACAAAATTTGAATCCGATTTGAAAAAATATTTCTTTGATGGAAAGCTCTATATCCCCGGGTAACATAGGCTACTTTTTATCCTGTAAAAATTAACGGTTCCCGCGGGATAGTAGTTAACGCGGGTGAAACCGCGAGGCGCTTCTAGTAGTTGAAAAAATAGACGAACAAGTTATTCACCTATTGTTAGCCTGCCTGCTCAAAACAGGCAGACTAATAAATAGGTACCTAATGCAGAATTTTGCATTCCAAAGTCTTTCGCAGCACTGCAATGCAACACTACATCACCCTGATACATTTTAGTTGAAAACAGTGCCTTTCATTCCGGGGTTAAATGGAGTTTCACCTTTCGTACGCGGGTTGAGGGTCCATGCTGGCAATACCCGTTCCTAGTCAGGTAGGTAACATACAAGCGTAGTATGTAAAACACTAATATAAACCATATCGGTGACCTGTGATGAGAGACGGACCGATTTACGGGGCTCTCGAACCTTAATAAAGTAATTCGTATACGAAATAGAGCAATTATTCTATCGTGGTCTCACTGTAACATGCGGGAACTATGAACTAATCTGGCTCAGTAATATTAGTTTATTCTGTTCTGTGGGGGCGCGTCGCGTGCGGCCTGCGCGTGCGCCGCGCCAGGTGAGACACGCCACATCTGCCGCGCCAGCCGTGACGTGACCGGTGCGGCGGACCTTATACCACACTGGAAGCACCTTGTATGCTTATTTTATTGTTATGCTGCAAAAATGCATAAATGCTTTAGAGCGTTAGCGCTTAGCTAAAACAATAGCCTCTTGGTTTTCACAGACTCACAATTAATTAATTAGAGAATGTTTGACAATGCGTTCATTTTTCTACGAATAAAGAAGGAAGATGTGAAATTTGTTCGTTGACTAGGAACCTGTTTAAATTTATTTCTCGGCTGATCTATGATGAAAGTAGGCCATTAGCGCAACAAGTTTAGTAGAATTGCAGTTCCACTATTCACGCGTACCTATAGTAATAATGCTATTATATAGATTTATACCGACAAAGAAAATTTTAGTAAATACTGGTACATATACCTAATAGTAATATAATATTATAGATGTATCTAAAATGATATTTGTATTAATTTTAAATTAACGATCGTTTAATTTGTAAACTTGACAACAAAAATCTATGTATCATTATGAGCCTATTCTATGAGTAGGTAGATACTATATCCATTAACGTGCCATATCCAGCAAGCATTACCGACTTGTCAAAACTCATTCAGTAGAAACAACCGCGTGTTAATTTCGGTGTCATATTCGTCACATAGCGCAAACAAATTGTTTAATACAACAAATACGCGTGAAAATTTCCAATATATAAATAAGCACTCGGGAGCAAACTCAATTGAGGATTTACCGCCGTAAATTCTGTGAGCAATTTTGTGTTTAACAATGAATAATTTCAGGACTAATAGGTATATGCGGGATATTTTATGTTGATGTGAGATGAGGCTCCAACGATTAACATGCTCAGCTTAATTTATTACATTGTAGCGAGATTGGGGAGTCAACATTTAACGCAACCCCATTTCTTTTAAGCATCTATCGAAGTTTCCGTAGCGCTGAAATAGTAAACGAAACTTAAAAGAATCGATAGATAGACCGCCGAAGCCCGTACGCTCTCCGCTTCTGCCAGCGAGACCAAATAGGCAGAAATAAATTGAAACAGCAAAGTTCTACTCTTTCTTTTTGAGGCAACGACAAAAATTCAATTTACATCTCCTTGCCTCGCAGTTACTTAATTCTTTCTCGCAGTGAAAATAAATCTCCCGTAATTGATTCCGCTTTAGTTCAATTTGTCTTCGTTAAAACTCAATTTTCCTGGTCTATTTGTGAATAATAAATTGCGTACTTCAACAATGTGTCGGAGCGGTTGTTTTGTATATGCTCCGACCTGGAAACAATTTCGCGAGCCTACAAACAAGTCAATCTAAATTACGGAGCGGCTGCTATGTGCCACATGTCGCGTTCCCTACTTTCGCACTGCTTAAATAAGTCAATTGACTCGAGTATATCTCTACCTATATGCAATTTTTAAATACCCAGAGCAATTTAACTACTACAACAAGTATGTGTTGCTGATAAATCTCTGTTCGAGCAACATGTTCCGATTAATGATGAGCTTCGACAAAGCCCATTAATTTCTCACCTGTAGGCCGCCGTCTGAGAGGATCCCGGGCTATCTGGAATGTCGTGTAAAAAGATAAGGCATGTAGCGATGGAGTCGTCAATGTAACGGCACCACATATTGGGTCCCAGAGGCACGTCTCGACCCCCGTTATCGCGCGGGCCATCTCAGCCCCGGGTAAACATCTAATCTGCCGCACAAACAAGCTCTCCCAATTGCCTCTAAGGTTATCGAATACCAAATTAAATTGGTTACATGTTACTGCAAACCAAAGGTCGAACCCAAAAAACTGGCTCAATACCAGCGAGTAATTCCACCCAAATTAAATTATCTACATGTGATTTATGAAGATTGAATCGTGATACAGCGGCCTGAGACGTGAACCGAGTTCTGTTTTAACGCTTCTCGGTTACGTGACGGCCTGATATTGCAAACAGGATCAGTTTTCAATTTAGTTTCTTATATTATGGAAATAGTACTTTCCATACGCACGTAGCCAGCGCTCTTGTATACATCGCTTGTGCATATAACTTATATCTCGGCTAGGTATGACAGGGTTTGTTTTTTTATGAAAAAGGATGCAGACTGTATGCATGAGAAAATAAATGGCAGCTCATCGCGCTCATCCACAGCACTCGACACTCCCGAGCAACTCGTGAATGACGGCTCGAAAGTATCATAACAAAGTTTGTTTCTGAACAGTGCCGCAGTTTATTTGTACTACCTACCCGACTCCGACCGCACCAAGTCCAAAGTAAGTATAAATTAATGTTTACTACAGCGGATTTTAATAAGCAACCGAGCTTACTTGTTGCGAATAGCAATTAGTTCCATCTTGCGTCACGCGTGGACTTAACGTGTCTACTTTGAAAAGTCAGATCGCGTCTCGGTTTTAATGAGTTTTCGTCTAATGCCTTCCTCGCCGAGGAAATTTATGTCATGAATAATAATAGACGTTAAGGGAATAACGTTTAAATCCTGAACAAACACGTCCGCAGATAATCCGCCGAAGAATATAATAAACATGGCAATAACGGGCCGATGACGGGAGCCGCGAGCTGGCAGGTGCAAGCGCCCGATATTTAATATTTGGTAGAATACTGAGGTGGAGCCCGGGGCTTATTTCCTCGTAAGCCTGAATTTTCCTTACATGATAGAGAAAGTGCGTGGGCGTAGGATACCCCGTCCAGTCAGCGCTACATCAGCACGTGTACCGTAAGTAATGACTGGTTTCTGTAACTATTAATAACGTCGAGAAATTACGAAGTCTTACTCACACACCTAAACAGCAGGATAAATGAAGTGCAAAACAACTCTACACGAGCCAAAGCTAACAAAGTTTCCTATTTAATATATTTATGTTACTTTCCTTCTACTTATACTCGTAATTATTATAACTCGCTAACTTGGTATTCCAAAACAAAAAAAATATTCAAAGCTCTTCCCCGGTAGTTATCGATTGGTTAAAGGCTACTTCAGAAGTCGCATAAGTCTGACACTAGAGGGCGCCGCTACCTATCTCATTCAAGATCGATCGATCGGAAACCCGTTTTACATACCGCGCAGCCTACTAAAAGTATACATATTGTATTATTGTGCAGCATGTGGTATTATTTAGGACAAATATGAATAAATTTTACCTTTACCACATCCAGAACTCGTTCAAAACCACAAATAGTTTTAGGTTATTGGGGTTGTAGTTAAACTTACCTCACATTCAGTTAATGGAGGTCTGTAACATGTTTGTGCGAAGAAATAATTATCGTGGCAACTGCATAAATATAATAAAGTATCAGTTCGGGTATTACAACATTTCATAAAACTTTTCGACGTAAACTCACCTCATAAACATCTCTCTAAAGTAAAGCAGTGAAACGTTTTAATTATCTAAAGCAATGGTAAAATGAATTTATGCGTGTTCTATTTCAATGAGACGTAATTCGACGGTTGTGCTCACTAATATGGCAAAGCTCACACTTTTATTTCGAATATTATGCCAATAATATAATGGTAGGTAAATTATGCGCTTAGATAATATTATTATTTGATTGATCACATGTCACGACACTATAGAAGATAGTACTGACTCAAACCTGTTTTAAAAATGTGACAAAATATTTCCCCGGACTATTAATTGTAATCTTGTAAAGTAAATACCTTATACAATATTTCACTATTCGTTATCTTATTTGAGACGATCTAACAGCTTGTCTGGGCCGTTATAATAAGATAGACTGTAATAGAGCGATAAACGTTGAGAGCTTGTTCCCTTGGGGTATCGGGAAGGTACTCTGAAATCAACTGTAGCCTCGAGAATTCTTGGTAACGACTGTCTCAGAAACCTAATGCCTGGTTAACATCATATTTTATAATATTGCAAATTGTTAAAGCACATGACAAATTATAACACATTTATAGAATAAATCATCTACCACTTACCTTTATTGATTTAGGAGAATGAAATAACACACTTAAAGCTAGGTGTATACCTAAATATAAAATTTAGAAATGTGCTTCCTGAATCACACTGACGCAGGATACGTTGTCACTCAAATACTGTTATTACAGAAGAATGCATATTCGCATAATAGTTTTCACCGAATAGAGCTCATTTTCGATAGCTTTTCGGTGTATTTGAAAGGCACAAATATGTTAGTCATGCTGGCCAATTAATTCCCAGTGCCGTGCTCAAACAGAATACTGCGTATAATCGAGTGCACGAACGAATTTTCACGGAAAGAGCCTCCCTAGCGGTGTTTTATAAGCGCCCGGTGAGCCCCGACATTCTTCTGCCATAATTATAGCATTAATAACCCATCGCAACCGAATTTTGCATACGAACAGTAGAAAGGACTGCTGCATCTAAATTTCCTAAATCGTAAAATATATAGAATGGAATTTAAATAGCTCCATTGTTGAGATAAGTTGCATAATTTTATAAATATTATTTCATCATCACCATCGGCTTTACTTTAGTGGTCGTAGACCTCTCCCGTAGCACGTCGTAGACCTTATTCCTTGGCTCTTTTTCTCCTATCGCTGGCAGCTGGGGGTAAATGATCGGTTCAGATGTTTACTAAACATTTGTTGATATATATACTCCCACACTACATACTGTACGTACGTACATACATGCTCCTACACATTGTAAGAAAACGAAGCCGCCTCCTAAAGTGACCGTTCGAGTAGGACCCGTCTTGGGTCACTTCTGTATCAATACGTATGTATCTATGTATCTATAGGGCACTCTTGAGATCGGCCGCCGTTATGATGTCAATTGAAAGACGCGATCAAGGCTATTGGCTACGGAAAGTGAGGTGCTTACGTCGTCATGTGAAATGAAATTGATGAATTTAACGTTAAAGTCACAGGAGTATGTAAGAGATTCTTATATTAGTGTTGTAAATTGTAAGAGACATAATGTACCTACCTACGCAGTAGAATAGACGTAACACGTAGTTTAAGCACAATATATGTTTTTGTTTAGCTTGTGCGTGAATTACAGACATCGCAGTACGGTGATATAATGATGGCGAGCTGACACGTTTACATGTAGGTGTATGAAAATTCTGTAGGTGAAAAAATTGATGCTAAAATGCTGGCTCAAAAAGTTTTCAAAATTATTTAGCCCAACTTTCGCATAACCCCAACTCGGCAAAAACAAAGGCACTTCAGATGGTTCGATTCTGACACATGTATACCTAAAGAGGATCCATTTTACATATTGACGTGGGAATGAATGACTGAATAATCAGTTTTCGATTTCCCGGGATCGGCAACTATCGGCGCGTCCCGGCCCGGACCCTCCCAAGTTATCCCGGGGAGTGTTCCAGCGACATAAATTGCCACAGCCTATTTACATTACGTTGTCGTGAATTAACATACGGAGGGTATTCCCATGCGCGCCACTTGAATACCCGCATGAAACTCAATTCGCGAAAAAGTTGTATCTACACGCGGCCGTACGCGAAAACGCGTTCACATTTGCTAAATTATTGCTTAATTTTTCTGCCGCCGGCGTAGGTTTTGACAAGCTATTTACTGCTGGCTTGTTTACTTCTGAAAACATTCATCAAGGTTTTTAGTAACAATAGCGGGACTTGCTTTTATACAGTGTTTTATATCAATGGGTAAAATAAGTCGAATATATAACTCTCCTGTCATCATCATTACAACATCATAATTCACAACCCATATCTGGCCACTGCTGAGCTTGAGTCTAACCTCACTTTCGTAAGGTTCAGCCATTATCCATCATTGATTCCGGTCCAAAATAGTGCCATCCTAATGCCATGGCACTACTACATAATATTATTATTATGAGTAAAGCCGGGAAATGTTCCATGACATGCCATGGAAAATTTCCCGGCTTTACTGATAAAAGGAAACAGAGTAATCCTTAATTGCTCATGAAACGAATGTTCTTACGGTGTTGTTTTTTTTTCTGAAACTCTAAAATTATATAATGTAAAGCAGAAATTAATCTGGAACTGTGCGTGAATATATCCCTGTTCTTCGAAACGTAAATCCATAAATCAATACTACCTCATCTAAAGACAAAACGCCGCTTATAATAGCGGTATTGAAAGTAGAGTAAGCCTCGGTTATTATAGGTGCAGTGGAGGCAATAAGCGGACACGAAACAATACATCCATCGACTCATCACTACAAACGTGAATACTTCACAACACTGTGTATTGTTGTACCTACGATATATTGCGTTGTCGATCGCATACGACTGACACAATCTGACGTTGAGTTTTAACATTTCATGTATCTACTATACTTACTATCAAGCGACGCAAGGCTGACCTACTCCGAGGCAAATGGACACTGATGGGAACGCTGACGGTCTTACCACAGAAGTTTTGACCAGAGTTAAACAGATGTTTCTAAAAATTCACATGACTAAATCGACATCTATTACTCGCGTTTTCGTATTCAATCCTGGTATTCCTAATTTTTTCTTTATATTTTTTTATTGAGTTAGAAAAAGCGAGGGTTAGTCATCGATTTGTGGAGAAAATATGTATCTGTTCAACTCTAATGTAAATATTTTGTGGTAACACCGTAGTGACCAACATATACTTACTAAACCTAATGGAACTAATACAATTTATATTATAGGCTATATACAAGGTGTAACAGCAAGGTGTAGTAATACTGAAACTACGCATACACATACATATTTCGAAGTAGTCTGGAGGTACTATAAATCTGTAAGTAGTTACGGTAATTAATTATTGCTGTTGCACATCGCAGTTCTACCTGCGCAGAAGATGAATTTTCAAAGCGCGGGAAATGCTATTGACCGCTATTGGTCGGCAGCCGCCCCGCCATCTTAGCGATCGCCGCGTGGCATGAGTGAGATGGAACTAACAGCTGCAGTGTATTATGAACCTTATAATAGTGATCTTAGGTTGATTGTAAGTGTTAAGCATTCTTTCGTTAATCTTCGGACCATACTTTATTTTCTGCGCGAACGAAGATTCACGACGCACCATATAAGTTGGGTAAGACTGTACACCTCTAGCCGGCGGCATTACTCAAACAAAACTAGGTGTAGAAGTAAAGTTGTGGTAAAAGTTCCACCAAAAATTACTAGATGGCGCCAGGGCCGTTTCTAAGAAATCCTGCATCGCGCAAGCGTTGTGTGACCGGCGTAACGTGACGTCATCCGTATCATGTTAGGGTTGTAATATTTAGTTATTTTGTCAATTTGAGTGAAAAAATCGATTATCGATTTCAGGTTTTAGTACCCTGGCAAATGATTCATCACCAGGTACACATACCCACATTTCAATATTACTACACCTTGCCGATATACCCTGTATACGTTAAAGACACATTATAAAAAAATGTTCAAGGGTACTTAAATAAGCTATTACAAGGGTTAATAAGTTATTAAGGGCAAGGTTTGAATATATGCGCCGCGTCCGCATAGCCCATTGACTTGAATTTGTTAAGGCATTGCCTTCTAATATAGGGGTTTGTCACAGCAAACGAAGTCGCGGACAACAGCTAGTGTACTATATAGACGCTACACTGCTAGACTCTGCATAAAGATAAACCATATTAAAGATTGTAATTGAATGGAACCTTAAGCTCATTGTGGTGTGAGTGCAGTGGTGTAGTTATCGATAATAGAGCTATTAGTCCCAGCTTTTAGAATTAGATAGCAAAAGTTTTGTATTTTCATGCTAACTACAATGCTATGAAATATAAAGATATTATTTTTATCTTTAAATGTACAAGGGGCCTCATATACGAGTATGTATGTTTTACCATTACAGTATAAAAATTCTTCTTCATACAAAATCGTAGCATGATAGTATTGATTAGGATTTCACAAGGTTTGTTTTTCTTTTGTACTTAACATAAGTTATTTTTGTGTTTGTGTGCCTTTACACTAGGAGTGTCATATTGCAAATCATGAGCTGAACGGTAGACGCCAGGTCTTCCGATACCAATCAGGGGGGAAGGCTGTTGATTTCATAAAATTAAACTGTTTTCATCATAACTAACTAAACTAACTAACTAATAACTAAAATTCTCCGCACTAGTTTAAATGCCATAATTATTATCATATTTCGTAACAATTTCTACTGAACGCTTTGTGCTCAAAACTATCAGACTTTTAGCACACATGGACATATTTTAGTAAAACAGAGAAGTTTAATTTACACTACATAAACTAGGCAGAATCTGTATTCGCCGTTAAAGCCGCGGTCGACAAAACCAGCGATAAAATACGAGTATGTTTACAGCAAATGCTAAGTTTGCGACTATAATATAAAGTTTCTTAAATTCACTGAAACGCGAAGCCGTGTGACCAAAACTGTTAACAAGCCAAGACGCCGAGAGTTTAGTTAGAAGGTGATTCCTTTCCAAGTTACTGCAAGCATATAACGCTAAAATCTGTGAGCTCGCTTGACGACTCCACAAATCTCAATTTGCGCGAGCCTCGTATTAAAAGTTGAAAACGTATTGCGAGTCGAAAAGTCGAAAGGGCTTTAGACCCACGTTATCTAGACGCAAAGTGCCTGTTCATGTGAGCGAATCACGAAACAAAAGGACGGGGATGATGGTACACGGTACGGTTGGTTGGTTCAGTCTTTGACATTTGTTTAGTATAAAGTCGCAGCCAGTGGTACAGCTGAAGTTAGATAAATTGAGGTGAATATGACGTATTTTTTGTACCCATCGCATAGATTGAGTCACTGAAACAACGTGTATCATTAAATAAATAAAAACACGTGTTTAAAATTACTATTTTCCGACTCATATTATAATGAGCTGTCGTTGTGTATAAAAAGTTGAAATGCAATTTTTTTCTACGCAATAATATCCTGATTCCACCTTAAAAAGTAAAGTAGGTTGGTATAGCAAAGCCCACAAAAGAAAATAAATATCTTCAATAAAATGTGTACGTAGCATCATCATGACAGGCACCCAAATAGAGAGAAGAAACTTTTGTTGTATCCCATTTGAAACGTTCCCGCAAAAGGGTGTAACTGCGAATTTCGCTATGTCCCGTTTTAATAAATCTCTATTTACAATTCTGCGCTCGCCGAGTGGAAAGGCTTAAGCAAAGACATTTTTCTTCATTCGCAAGTGTGTGCTAACAAACTCCCTGTCGCGGCGACGCTCGGGACGTTTACCCTTCTCAATCTCGCCGGATTCGGCTACAATCATAATGCTGTGAAATCTCATTGTTGTCGCTGAAGTTTTATTTTAATCTGGGCTTAGTTAATCACCCCATTAATTAGGACGGCTGGAAGATAACAACTTGCCAACTCTCGGCTGAACAAAGGCGACCTAGGCTCTCTAAATAACAACGAGCGGACTGCTGAAAGCACATAGCTACGTTAACAAATTTGGACACATAATTATTTTAAATGTGCTAAAAGAAGTTATTTAATTATTTAAATTAAAAGCTAATTAACGACAAGCTTTGTAAAAAAAACGATAATATGCTGCGGCAATTATAATTGACAAATCGATAACTTTGGGTTATTTTACGTAACTTATCCGCCATGTTTTTTAGTCTGACGTCATCAATTACGTCCCGCGGTTTCACGTGCGTGGACAATAAGCAAGTACAAATGGCATACAACAACTATGTTATTATGTTATTATATAACCATTTGTATACAAATGGTATACAAATGGCAAGTACCTACCGCACAATTTTCTAGTTTCAAAATTATATTTACATAATATATAAATTTCATCAATACCCATTCAGCCTTTGCAGTAGTTAGACCGACCCACTTACAGACATACTTAAACATTAATAATATTATGAGTTACTTAAGATTGAATAATACATTATAATATAATAATAGTTCAGCCTGTACTGGCTGACTGCTGGCCAGAGATTCCCTTCACTTGTTAAATAATTATTGAGTATAGATACCTAAGTATTTTATCTACTATATAGAATTATAGATAACCACATTACTAGAGTAAAGAGCTTTAAAATAATAGAATGTAACAAGCTCAGCAAATCTCATCGCCTTAGCGTAAGAACTGTGAAATTGGACTTTCAGCTTACGACTGTACCTACATATTCCTCGATGTAAACAAAGGCAGAAACCTTATTCTTCTAAATAAATGTGGGAAAAACTACCTAACTCTGGTGTTAACTGGTTATCTGGGTCATGTTATTTTATTAATGTTTCATCTCCATCAGTTCACTATTGTCATTGGCAACGGGATATTAACCATGTTTGCTGTGTCTCCATCTTTTTATTATGAAGGAAAATAAGAAATAATCTGAAGATTTGTATTTCAGAATGGAATTTAATAATTCACCGTACCACGATCAATATGACATATACCATACTATTTCGTGTATCTAGGGAATTGAAAACTACGAGGGCAATAGTCCCATAAACACTGTGGCAGTTATAGTTATAGGTAGTGTTAGTTACTAAGGAGTTTCGCGAGCGGAAGGCCTATATTGTTCTAATCGTTGCTTTATTTTTCACAATAGCGTAAATAAAGCTTAAAAAATATTAAAAGATTTATAACTGAAAAGTTATTTTAGCGATACGATAAGAATTAAACGTCTTTCTATCTCAGCCCCAGACTCAGAGCAATACCTGTGGTTCATACAAATGTGGTTTCATGTTATTTATATATCTCCAACTATAGCAAAGATTTACAGCAAAATGGAAAGTACTAAGAGGTTCCAGAGAACACACATTTAACATCATTGTAGGTAGAGTACAACATACTCGTAGTAGGTAACTGTTATGAAACTATGGCATAACAGAGAGCGTATTTCAAGAAGTGATCTCAATGCATTTTATATTCAAGCACTCGTATTCAAGAGTGAAACCCACTCTCATACGGTGTCCGCTGGGGTCATCCATAAATTTCAATGTACCATTCTGGCTAGCGTACTTTAAGTGAAATATTAGCTCCATTTGGGAATCCTTACATACAGCGGCTTGATGAATTCCAATACTTTTGCGCGCCTATCTTGGTGCGAATCAACCACACCTGCCTCGTTTTATATCGAGTCAATTACTTGAAATATCTAAGACGGTTCTCCATTTGTCCATCAGGTAGGATTGTGACTGCCTACGGGGGCTTACCTTACTTACGGGATATGTATGTTTTATACAACTGTGTGAAGGGACGAGCGCGCACGTCGTTTAGATAATGGCAAGCGCCATCTAATTATGTACTTTTCTAGTGATGCACCGCCATGTGAACTGGGTCCCGTTATGTACCTATAAGTATAGTAAAGCAATCAAACGATGTATACAGTTCATTTAATTGTATAGAAGTGATTATTTTCTAAAATTGGGTTTTGTGGGAAATATCCCGTGGTTTATTTCGAAACCTATCGAGTGGTCCGAGTGGATAATAAATAGCAGGGAATCTGCATTCTGCAACCACTTTAACTTATTCATGAGATACTTTTGAGTGTCCATTTAGTTTTCTCTACGGAACTGGTAAATCCGTCCTGATTGCTTTACCAGACCAATAAATTGGATTTTAAGTACTTGAGTGCGACTAAATAAAGATTGCATATATTATTTAACTGTTTTTCCCATGGTTGTGCGGTTAATTGCATTCTGAGCAGTGCATAAAAACTTAATAGCACTATTTCAAATTTACTTCTGTACTCTACAAAATATTGGTACGAATTGTAATGCAAAGTTCGTGGTTCCACTGCATTGATAAATCACAAAGCCTTGGTTTGCTATCAGGCGAGCCTACTGTTCTCAATTGTATGAAAACACCGCAATACCCAACATCAGAAACGCAATAAGCAAGAAACATGTAGGTTCCAATAAATATTCTCAGCTGTCATGTGGGCTAGGGCCGCGTCGGAGGTCCGTCTCGGCTGGAGACGAGGGCCCGAGATTTGCCCCATAAGCCCCTGTCACCGACGCCGCGGATGTGGCCGATACGGGCGGAAAAATAAAATATATAGTAAAATAGCGGGAAAATATATAGTTATGTTTTTCAGATTGGTATTTGTCCGTCTTGTCGATGTTTGACCAATTTTTGTTAAAGCTGCTTCTGTTGAAGCATCGTGGTTACCGATTGGAGATACAGCGGGTGAGTGTTACTGCAAATGTTTATCCCTCAACTTAACTAACAAGTTTTTTTTTATTATTAGTTTGCTGGTTTCGTTTTGCACTACCTCACCTGTGCCCCTAGTTTGACGTTTTTCGAGCTCGACATAGTACGCGTCAACTAGCGCTTTTGTATGACGATCCTGTACAGCGCTCCTACCGGCGCATTTATGGACGCAAAATCTTCATACAGAGCGCTAGTTGACGCGTACTATGTCGAGCTCGTAAAAACTCACGCTAGGGGTACCGATCTAAAATGACGATGCGTAATACGATAGTGCACGCTTACCTAGAAGCAACTTGTTCACTCGTAAGTAATTTTATAGGTCAGAGTTGGACTTATCATCGATCTTGGCGTTTTTCTTTCCTTACCAAGAATCACTAGCATCAGGTTTCCTAGCAAGAATCGTTATGCCCGTTAGAAACGCAGAAAATGTCTATGTATTTTGTAGGTTTCATGTGAGCTTATCTCGATTTTTCTCCATTAGAGTCAATAGTAGTGTTCAAACAAAAAGGCAGAAATTTTCTAGAGCGACGTCGAAGGAACCTTTTTCTCGGGTCTGTAATAACAAGCAAGGTGCGGAGCGTGAAAACTCGTAAAAACTTTTCATCTTATTGAGTCAGTTAATTAATAAAGTTACCTAGACATTTTTTATTTTAGTTAGATGTTTACGGGTACTTCCACTAAAAATAGCACTTACCTAGAAAGAGCACATAAAAATATCAACGAATATTATAGTAATATTGATTTTGTGAAAATTAAATAAATACCTAGTAATTGTTATAAGTGTTTATCAGGGACGATAATTGAGAACCTGCGCTTGGATACAATCATTTAGCTAATCATTGTTCTCAGTTATCAAAGCTTTTATATTTTTACTGTAGGTACTTTTCTTTGGCATTTTACAGCAAGAAGAATTAATCCGTAAATTATAACTTTTGTATACTGCGCTATCAAACTCAAATTAAATCGGTATGGCGTGTATTCTTTTTTGTTTTTTTTAATCGTCACTCCACACTAGTATTACTTCTGTGTCGTGGGTACCGCTTACAGACATATAATTTCACATACACATCACGCCCAGACCAGAAACAAACATTTGTGGATCGCACAAATATTTGTTCCAAGTGGGAATCGAACCCGCGACACTAAGCGCAGCAGTCCGATTGCTCTACTACGCCAAATGTGCCGTCAAATTTAGCAGCGTCTTCTGGGTGTCGGGTAACGGCTGCTATCAATCGGTAACAACCGACAGACAACAATTAAACCTGTCTTCCGTAACACGGAAGCATCATAAACGGCACCTGCCAAAACTGTGTCGTTGGCTATCTTATCTTATATATCTTCATCAATTGGTTAGCAATAACCACATCTTTATTTTACTATCCGTATCGTGTGTATCCATGTCGTACGTATCCGTATCAGTCTAACAACCATATCATACTTCAAATACAAAATAAAACGATGACAGGAAATATCTTAATATGTATAAATTACACGTCACGTTTGTCTGCGAGGGACTCCTAAATTACTTAACCGATTTTAATCAAATTTGCACACCGTGTGCAGTTTGATCTATTTTGAAAGATAGGATAGCTTACAACTTAATTTATAGTCGCAATAACAAACACCTTAGCCACAGCAACGCGTGGCCGTGATTGCTAGTATAATTATATACCTTAGTTATAGAGCTGGAACCAAACGGAACGGCCCAAATTGTCGAAAGGTACGTAATGTCAAATCATCTCCTTTAGGCCATCTTCCAGCTAGAGGTAATCCAGGTAAAAGTGGTAAAAGCAAGATTCACAAAAAACTAATTCCACGCCTCGAGGCGGCAGTTCCAATCCTCAAAGTTTGAGACAAAGCCGTTTCCGGAATCTGAGGGATTAGCCAAATTTGTGTTATGATCTGAATAAACGAAGGAGTCGGAATCGAAAGCTCATTGTGCTCTGCTTTCCTTGGCTCGTTACGGCGGCGGGGGGGCTACCAGCGGTCGACAGGTTAGGTCGAATACACTTACCATTTATTACCAAATATCAAAATGTTACATTAGAACTATGGTGGCCATGCAGTATAGTTGCCTTTTGCAACCGAACGAATGCACACGTTCAAAACCACGACAAAAGACGGCATTTCAAAAAAATATGTGTTTATTTCCATCGCTTCGTAGTTCAATAGGCACGTTAAGCTATAGTCCCTATCAAAAATGTTATCAACTGAACTTGCAAAAATTTCGTGCTATTTTAATATTAACGGAGCAACATTGGTAGCACCCCGCAGCGCCCGACTTGGAACAATATAAGAAACGGACCCTATTTAATTAGGTCACGAACAAGCCAGTGTCGAACATGGAACCCCATTAATTGAACCAGTTCTTCTTTCACGTTATCGCTCGAACGAGACGACCCGCTTTCAAAATAATTACTTGTCATTTTGTTCACGAACGAAATGTTGATTTAATTTTTATGCTAATTACGCCAACTTCACCTCGGGCGGTAACATTGCAAGACTTTGTAATACGAAAGATAAAGTTGAGAATATTTAACATTTTTCATCGTAACTGACTGCTAGGGCAGTTTTTCTCGGCGCGCCTGTTAAGACCATTCTCAATCATTTGCTAACAAACTTGCCAACGTTTTGTTTCTAAATCTGAGTCTTTCTCTGTGTCTCTTTA
This sequence comes from Hylaea fasciaria, assembly GCA_905147375.1. Taxonomy (NCBI): domain Eukaryota; kingdom Metazoa; phylum Arthropoda; class Insecta; order Lepidoptera; family Geometridae; genus Hylaea; species Hylaea fasciaria. The sequence continues at coordinate 10,240,811 of LR990201.1, forward strand.
GGAGTTATGGAATCTACGTAAAGTGGATAAGTAGGTTAGTTTTCCAATATTTTGTACAATATTATGGCTCGAGAAGTTTCTTCACGAGATATTCTTGTGGGAATACACTGCGCCATAACAGCGCGTCATGCTACGATGCTACGCCGTAGCATCTTGTAGCAGTAATAGTTTCCATTATCTCATTACTTACTTTACCATTTTTATTACACAGGAACTTTGCATATTTATACCATTCTCTCTTAAATATTACCGACCGCTCGCCGAAAATATTATAATTACTTACTGAAACATAATGAAAATTGATCTATTTCGTAACGAACCAATTAAACGGAGACTTATTAAAATTGTAATAAGATATTACCGACATAGGTCGAGGAGTGGAGCTTTCGCAACTTAGGCAAAGAGGCGAAGAACTTGAACGCAGAGTAGAATAATATGTACGACGCCATTATTTACGAAGGAATAATCTGAATAGGCCAAAGCGACGCCTAGCTTCACAATTAAATACGAAGACCTAGTTAATCAGCTGTCAGAAACTTTCTGAAGTGAGCGGCTTAAAAATAATTTAGCACATTTCAACAAGCGCTCTCAGCTCTCAATGGACAATGGGCTAAAGAGTGGAAGCGGTGAGAATGACTTAATTTTATTTCAAAAGACATTAAAAGTTGCTGTCAGGAGTGAAAAATAATCTCTGCTGTAGAATTATTGCTTACAAGATGAGCCGCGGCAGATAAGAACGACAGGATTACTGCCTTGGGGTGCTCCAGCCGAGCTTTATATTGTAATCGTATTTGATTCTCTTATCTATAGCTAATAAAGCTAATCAATAAATTATTGCACGAGAGGTTGTCGCGATATCATCGTTAGCCAAGAGTACTTTGTCTTGATCAGACGTATTGTTAGTAATAGTATTTAGTAATATTAGTTGAAATTAAATCTTTTTCATACGATGGCTTAGCGATGCGTTGAAGATGCTTGTGGATGTATATTTTTCTAATACCTATCACATCCATGGAATATTAGAGGTGTGATGTAAATTACACAGCAAATCCTAACGAGTAGATGCTCCATCATGTAAAGTAGGAAATTAGGAAAATTAATCATACCAGGGCAGGCGTTAGTAAACGCTTCTCTATGACACAGGGTGGACACTCCATACAAACGACTGAATCGGACAAAAGACAAGGGAAACTATATGCAAAGCTATAGCGTCGTCTGCGTTGATACTCAATAGGTCACCCAACTCACCCAACACGCTCAAAGTGTCATACAAAATCCCGATCGTGCAATCTCGCCTAAATTTAAACATAGAGTTTTCGTTCTTCTAGTGTTTAATAGGTATTCTAAGCCTATGATTCACGTAGGCTCATCCTAGCGTTTCAAAGATGCCTTTCTCAAGGTATAACCATGGTACAAGAATATACTACACCAGACATGGGCCATGGCACTCCGGACTAGATGATGACATGGTGTCTCTTTCTACGTCATTAACGTACGTGTGATAGCATTTTCATAAATCCCCGATGTATGTTGATGACGTTAAAATAAGACCTATGTCATCATCTTGTCCGGAACATAGAGGAAATAAATAGGTCCGGAGTGTCACACCTTGTTTTCTTGTACGTACCATGATGTACCATTTACCATGAGGTACCATATCGTTTGAGATTGATTTACCAATCCATCATAACATGTAAAGACAATCAAAAAAATCTCAAGATTCATGTCTCTTGTGATAAAAGTAACTCAGTGTTGATTCCTGCAAAAGACGTTATCTTTAACGACTTGTTTTCGTCGCGAGCTCATTACGCTCTCTGATTTCTCTGTAAGCAATTAATAATGATAACTTGAGCATCAGAACGAAAATACGAAACACAGTACAACAATATCCGATGTCCGAATAAGAAAATGGAAGTGGATTAGTAAAGACGTGGATTTTATTTATATTTGCACGTTGACGATCTGCGCTAACCTGCACAATGAGAAACTACGTTTTTGTAATTATAGAAAAACTAGAACCATATTATTATGTGCTAAAAGTACATTTTGTATACATCTTGTATAAATATTCAAGAATTGCATCGTACAAAAGTAATATTATAAAGAAATATTTTTTACATTTTATGGCAATGTAAGTCGTATTTTGTCGTCCCTTTTAGCACCCATTCCTACAATAAACACATTCGGTTATTCCATTTGAGAATTGGGTACCCGGGCAACATTCACTTCTATCTGGCAATAGGTTTTTACTTTATACGGTGCCCCAATGTTTGGGACTAGTTCCCAAATAGGAATAGGCTGAGAGCTGGCAAACTTTCTGAAAGTGGTCGTAGGTATACACGAAGAATTATTCGTTTTTTGAACTAGAGGTTTGTTTTCATTTCATAAGACCACCGCCGATACAAATCGTAATGGTAAACGTTTTTATCTGACGCTTTTAGTGTGGACAAAAGCAAAATATCTAAATTGAATACATTTTCCATTACGGTACCATCGTAATGGAAAATATATTTAAAAGCCTCTAAATAAAACTGTCGGTGTATACAAAATAAAGAAATTTTACATCGTTTATTTTGGACAACATACGCTTAAAACTGAAACACATTCTAAATTTATAAAAATCACGATAAACATTTAGTATCAAACTGAAGAGGTTTTACAAGTTTCCAATTTGTACCACCATTAAAACACCTTAATCCGATCGACCGGTGGCTCCCGCGCACTGTAACTAAACACGGATATAACCTCAGCAATATGCCAGCTGTATCTGTTAGCTTAGCTTTTCCCACATTAACCTAATTAGATATTTCAACTAGTTTCAAACTCGACTTAGGAGTACGTACCAGGTAGGAAATAATTTTAAATAAAACGATTCCTCGGGGAGACGCTGCTAGTTGAAAAATTTACGTAGTTTTAATTGAATATTCCCATGCTGAAGTTGCCTGCACTACCGTACCACGGGATCATCGCATTGTGTAATGTTTCAATTAGACATCGTAATAGGAACATGTTTATGTGGACACGTTTCGCTTCTATATGACATTCGCTGACAGATTCCATCGCGGTCACCAGTCTTTGTTAGTGGACGCAGTTTCGAATAAAACTAGCTTTTATTTTTATAGAATACTAGCAGACACGGCCACGCGTTGCTGTGGCTAAGGTTTTTGTTATTGCGACTATAAATTGAGATGTAAGCTATCCTATCTTTCAAGTTAGATCAAACTGCACACGGTCGATCAAATCGGTTAAGTTGTTTAGGAGTCCATCGCGGACAAACAACGTGACGCGTAATTTATATATTATATTAAGATTAAATATCTATCCTATGTTTTCTGCTGTAGATTAGGTGCATTATGTTTCGACTCGGTATTTATGACGTGAAAACTGCACAAGCAATGGCCTGCTCAGTAAAAGGGAGACCTTTTTTTAGTAGGTACCTATTAATAATAATTTTATGATGCATTCTAATAAAAACGACCAAGCCAGTGGATATAAACTACCCACCATATCAAAGAAAATATTTTTTTTGTCAGTGTTTATTTTTACCATGACCGCACTTGACGCGAAGACAATCGCAATAGTTCATCGTAATTTTAACAATAAAAATGGTTTAAACACATTTGCGAAGATAGAGGGTAAATAAATGCCTAATAATTTCCATCTCAGGCAACCGGAGGCTCCATGTGATGGAAAGCGGTTGCCTCTGCCCGTTACATTTTTTTATTGCAAGGCTGGCCTGATATTGCATTGGTGTACGTGACTTTCCTTGTTATGAATCCTTAATACATTAGCTATAAATACAATTATTTTTAAAGTTATAACCGAGCTAAAACGAATTATATACGACTCTATTTTGGAGCGAGGGATTTGTGGCGTAGAGGTTGAGTTGTTATAGTGCTACGAAGGTGCTACGAAAGTGTCGTAGCGCACGTGGTCACGGAATAAACCATACTTACCGATACTGAATAAATAAGTATTAACTACGCATCACTGTTTCACATACGTCACAAATTACCTGAATATATCGTTACTACTTGACGGCTATTACCTCACAGGAAATATATATGGTTCCGGGACAAAAGTAGCCATGTCACTCCCCAGCCTGTCACTATATCCTGCAAAAACCACGTCAACCCGTTGCCGCGAGAAAGAGGGGAAAACCAACAAACACACACACATAATAGTAGTATAGGTATAAGGGAAAGTATTTACTTTGCCTCTAAGCTCTTCGAGCAAGGTTATTAAGTGGTTATATATACAAAAAGGTATAATGATAATTATGTTGTTGCTTACAACGTCTATGTATTTATTGGTTATTATGGGGCTTGATTTTTGTGGAAAGACAATATTACCTTAATCATTAATAACATTTCAACCATCGCTTTGATAAACCAAGGGGTGCAGGACAAGGTCAGAAAACAAAACAGGCAGAACCCCACATTACTTATAAAATTCCTTTATACGTTTTTGATGTTGTACATGTTGTTATAATCCTATAAACATTCCGGGTGACCTAGGTATTAGGTATCTAAATACACTGGTCCTTCATCTTAAAACGAATTCAAAGATGTTTCCACCGAATCTATAAACTAAAGGCGTCTTGTGTGTAGCTTATTCTTTAGTATCAGATCCGCATTCCCTGAAAAATCTGCAAATAATTAACAAAATTCGCAACGTTTGCGTCAAAGAATACAGCCAGAACTAATGAATACCTCATGTCTCCGCATTATATAGCTCGGCAGCGAGCACACGCTGCGATCGCTTAATTAGAACTGTTGTCGAGACCTACGCAAACTGACCGCGTTCGCGTTACCTCGAGAAACTTATCGCTGAAGCGTGCCCTTTATCCTTTCCATTTAGAAAATATTTATTTAGCATCCTTTCCTTAAGCCCCGCGCTCAGGTGCGAGATAGCCTTAACTCAAATAAGAGGCCAGCCATTTAAATAAGGCACTTGTTTTCATTACGCCCTTCTGCTTCGTAGACGGTTATTGTGTTTACAAGGTAACGTCGATCGCGGCCACATACGAGGACGAGCACAAAACGTCTTATTTGCTTTGACCGATGACTGGCTGAGTGAGTATAGATACTTATATAGATACTTATACTTATTCGCTTGTAATGAACGGTAGATTTCATGCTCCATCCTTTGATTATTTATCAACATTTTTCTATTGGACTTCTCAGAAAATTACAAGATCTAGAAACAAGGAAGCGTTTCATTTATTACAAGTCTGGTAGGCTTCAGTTACGGTAATATAGGGACTATATTGCTCGTATTTGTATTTACAACAACGTTGCCCAAAACAAACTTTAGTTATCTAGGTACATCGAGCATTCGACTGATTCACAGAATTGTCAATGTGATCCATTGTTGCGAAGTAAGGCCGTGCTGGCTTATTTTGAATCTCAGTTTCGAACGTGCCCAAGTGAGGTCGTTAGCAATCCTGGTGGAGAGGCTCGCCGGAGTTTTGAATTAATGCCTTTCCAATCGTGATTACCTGCCGCCAAGGAAACGGCCACAGAAAGCCTCAGCCACTGTGACGTTCGTGACTTAATTAAAGCCGTCAAAAATGGACCAATTCGGTCCTCGATCTGGCCTTTGTACTTCGAGAGCCAATGTTGTCTTTGCGTTTTTCTTCCCTAACAAAGAGGGATAAGAATTCGGAGAACCCTTGCCACTTGAACACCAATTCTTTGACATCGCTTGAGTATTTGACGGCTGTTTCATGTAAGTAAAGACGTAATTGAGTTGAGATTTTTTGAAGTCAGTTTCAACCTGGAAGTACTTATATACGTAGGTACCATCGTACAGATATGATTTCTTCGTTAATGTTTGGTTCTAAATAGGAACGAGATCTAAATTAGAATCATTTTATGTTCAACACATTTCAGCTGAAAACATCAAGCAATGCTAAAATATAATTGTGAACAGATAGTACTTTATAACATAAAATTTACTTGACAAATAACTTACAAAAATGTTGTGTAGGTTGGACTTTATTCCCATTAATAGCTAAGCACATCGTTTTCGCGACACAAATCAATTGTACTGTTTGCTGATTTATTTCACAAAATCTATTTCTGTTGGGCTTCAATTCTCATTAGAGAAAAAACAGGCAATCTGCTACAGATTTAAATGGGGGGAATTGTGAATAATTGAAACGGGAGCTTCCGCTTGTACAACACGGTGACGGATATTTTTATGAAAGGGAGTTTTACGTACATATAATATTTAGCTGTAGATTACTAAATATAATGTTGTTTACACACATGTAAGCACCTTATGTAGCATTACTCCTAGGTAGGGCCTCAGTTTTGCAAAATCGTAGCACCTAACAGTTTGCTACAAATATACCATTTAAGTAATATAAATAGGAATAGACACAGGGAGTGTAGGCTAAAATATAGTATTTCCCTGATAGAAGCGCAATTATAATACTCGTAAATAATATGATATGTATGTTAGTCTGTAAGGTATATATGATATGGGTCTTAGGATATGTTTTTAGTACACACTAATGTTATTCTTAAGTTACCTGAATTAAAGATGTATTATTATAAACACTTCGATCAATTAGTACCTACAATATTAAAGTAATTTCCTTTTAAACTAGAGGATTTCGGGTAAATTCTGGAAAAGAGTGTGCCGTCTATACATTTCTATAAATATTGTAATATCTCCTTACCAATCGAATATATTCGAACTGAGCCATTGTAATACAATTCGAAGCACATAATTTCCAAGTTTGCCTAAGAAGTTATAACCAGAAGAAATAGACAAGATATTTGATATATAATAATTAAATATAATATTCGGAGTTGGAATTTTGGAGAACAAAGTTTTAGACAGTTATTATTTCTAAAACTAAGCCTCATTTCAGTTTATATTTTGTTTAAGCAACTTTAACAATTGAATACTTCGGTACAGTAAAATTAATTCCATTAATAATGTATGAATGTAAATGACAGGTCTAACATTTATTTTAATGTGGTCAATGATAATAATGTAATAAAATGGAATTATAGTAGCTTCGAAATTGAAACTCATTATTCTCAAATTAAATTACATGATCTCACGTGACATTTTATAAACTTCACAACAGTAAAGGTATCTATATAAATACAGCTTTGCCTGTACAAAACGACAACCCACTAACATAGTTACAATCACCTAGTTACGTTCTCATATATATACTTTTATAATTTATTTATTATTTTATTATTATCAAAGTAAAATATAAATCAACATTACAATATTATATCATTTGTATGTCAATATATACAATGCGTTGCTTTATTTAAATGTACGCGTGTACGCATATTTATAATGGCTTTAAAAGTAGGTACGCACTAGGCATGTGACCGCACCATAATGCAGTTATACCTACCACAGACTTTCGAAATACCATGTGACCACTGTGACCACTGACCAGTCCACAAATTCACGTAACTATTTAGTGAGTAATATCAATTACCAAAACATCGCATTCAATTGAAGGTACCTACAGTTGCACATTTCAGTTGACAGAGCCAGTGCCAGACCGCATAGTAGGGGATATCTGAGCTCTGAGCCTGATTTGGTGCGAACAGACAGTCAAAGACAACTGTCAACATAGCTGTTTGCAGTCAGACACGAGCAGGTGCATTGACGTAGTAAAATGTATTTGAGTAGATAGCTCGCAGTAGGTGTAGTGTAAGTAGTGTGTAGTGGCGTTGCTGTTTACGCAATGGCTCCTGCATCTACCCATTTGTTAACAAATTGACGTGGGACCAAATCGCATGTGACCAATTTACACTGGTTTTTGCGTGTGACCAAATTACACTATGACTAAAATCAGTAGCGCTCGTATGCTATGTGTGTACTTATTCTTTTATTTTGAAATAGGTAGGTATGTAAATATCTTCTTTTTCAGATCGAAATACAGATAATTAGGTGAGTTTCGATCTCTTATTTCTGAACAATCATACGTAAATTAGAATATTGATAGGTAGGATAACATTTAGACGCTTGCGACTATGTACCCATACTTCCCGATTAGCATAAAGCTATTAAAACATGAGCGCCTGAGAGCTCGGCGCGGCGCAGGTATAGGCTGAGATTTTGCCAAGATGTAAACGCGGATGCTAGCCTGCAATGCCTGCAATGCTTGCAATGCTTGCAATACATGCAGTGCCTCCAGCCACCTGCAATTTTCCGGACGGCTGCGCTACCTCGTGGCAGCCTCTATGCATCTCTATGACGCGTACAAAGATTTATTGTGTAATGTCTTGCATGAAAACATGTTGCACGATATTGCAGGTGTGCTCAGTAAAAATGTGAGCTTAAGCACGTGTATACATACTATATAGTTAATGGTTATTATATAGATTCTCATAAGCTTTTGTTGAAAACTATATTAATGTATAGGATTTTCCCGAAAAGCTTTTAGAAAATATAAATACGCAATTACTGCGAGCTTAATTAAAATTTGGTTTCTCAGAATACAGGTTAGGTAGTAAATATATAATTATGAAGAGGTAGTCATGATACCTTAATAATTGTTATTACCACCAAGGAAAATATATCCAAGAAATTCTAGGAGGATAAATCACCGAGGCAAAATCAAGGAACATTAATAAACTAAATATTTACCTTCCTATAATGAGGAGTGCATAGAGATAAAGATTTCTCACTGATTAGGTAATTTACATAGATTAGCGTCGAGAGCAGATACAAACAGATACAAGCCAGAAACTGGCTAATTAGTTTCCTTAACGGCAAGTAGTCTCGTTTATTTATGAATCTAGTTATTTTGCCAACACTTGCTAATAACCCTGGCCTATTGTGAATTTAGAGCATTTCTATTCCCATCGTCTCTAAAAAAATCTTATTGGAGATGCTAGGAAAACGTCTTTCAACAGTGCAGCCTGCTAGCTGGCTAAGAAGATACCTACCACTTACTCCTTGAAGATTGACCGTCCTTGGTTTAGCAAAAAGAAACCGTCTTTAGATAACGGACCTATTTACACTCTGATTATTCTTCAGAACGAAATCTTCATACAAAACTTGTAAATTGGATAACTGTAGCAGTAGGTAGGTAGGTACCTACTCTACGGACTTGCAAAACTTTGCCTTCTGGGGCTCACGGCTCTCAGTGCTTATTCTGTCAAAGTGTTAACTCTACATATTAAATTGCTTTTAAAGTGAACAACCCGAGGAAATTTTGTGTAATTTGGGTATAGGATAGTTTTCAAGTTACAGATCACCTCGTATGATTAAATCAGATAGTTAGTTAGTTATAAGACAAGGTTAGGTCTATTGCGCAGAGATTGACACTTATTATAATAATTATTCATATTAAATTTGATTGCTTAATAGGTACATACATTTCAAAAGAGTTTAAATAATGTATCTAGGTATTTATCGATCTATTTTATTGTGCTTAACTAGTTGCATACGCCCCGTGGTTTCAACCGCGAACGTAGGTACACTAACCGCATACCTACTCGTAGGTAATGAGTACATTTTTGCATACCTACAGATCACGGCAATATGCGTTATTCCGACGCTGCGTGACAAATGACAAACCATCACATTTTCTCAATTCATTTACTTAGTCAGGTCATAAGTATTGTCACACAGTAAAAACTTTTCTTTTAGAATGCTGGCCACAAAAAAGTTTATTGAATTCGAATTTCGAATTGTTCATGAAAATAAAAATGTATACTTTTTAGAATTTTACTCATTTTTAAATATGGAGTGGACGCTTAAAGAAGACCGTGTTGCAGTTATTGCGTTGCATCGTTGCGGTTTCGCGCCAATTCATTTGACATACTGAAAAATTTGAATATAACCAAGAGATTCGTTTATCGTACCATCAAACGATACAATGAAGACTCTAGTGTAGATGACAGGTCAAGAAGTGGTCGCCCTCGGTCTGTTAGGACTCCAGCAGTGATAAAAGCTGTGAAGGCGCGAATTCAAAGAAATCCCAAACGTAAGCAGAAACTGTTGGCCCTTCAGATGGGATTAAGCAGAACCACGGTGAAAAGGGTGTTAAATGAAGACTTAGGGCTTCGGGCATATCGAAGAAAAACAGGACATCATTTGAATGCTCGTCTAATGGACCTGAGACTGAAGAGATGCCGCGCTTTGTTGAAGCGGTACGCGGGAAAAAAATATCGGGAAATTCTTTTTTCGGATGAAAAAATTTTTACCGTAGAAGAGAGCTACAACAAACAAAATGATAAGGTGTACGCACACAGTAGTGAAGAAGCGAGCAACCGTATTCCGCGTGTCCAACGAGGTCATTTTCCATCCTCGCTCATGGTATGGTTGGGAGTGTCTTATTGGGGCTTAACAGAGGTACATTTTTGTGAGAAAGGTGTAAAAACGAATGCAGTTGTGTATCAAAATACAGTCCTGACGAACCTTGTGGAACCTGTTTCTCATACCATATTTAATAACAGGCACTGGGTATTCCAACAAGATTCGGCGCCAGCTCATAGAGCGAAGAGCACACAAGACTGGCTGGCGGCGCGTGAAATCGACTTCATCCGGCACGAAGACTGGCCCTCCTCCAGTCCAGATTTGAATCCGCTAGATTACAAGATATGGCAACACTTGGAGGAAAAGGCGTGCTCAAAGCCTCATACCAATTTGGAGTCACTCAAGACATCCTTGATTAAGGCAGCCGCCGATATTGACATGGACCTCATTCGTGCTGCGATAGACGACTGGCCGCGCAGATTGAAGGCCTGTATTCAAAATCACGGAGGTCATTTTGAATAAACTTTAGTGTCATAAGAATCTATGTTTTGTTAAGTTCATTTTGGTATATAAATGGTTACATAATGAATAAACTTGTTTCAATTATTTTATATAAAACATGTGACAGAATTTATGACCTGACTAGGTATATAAGTGAAGTAATACAGCCAACTAACCAGGACGTCGCAGTGACCCAAAAGGCGTCTTGGCCTCTAATGAGAGCTGACATTTCGGCCTGTCTTGCGCCACCTCCTGCCCTCTTCGGAGTCTCCGCCGCATAATATGTAAGTAGTAATTGGTACCTACCCACCACAGGTCCTAATTTCACGGAGTCTTTTCATAGGATTTTTGAACAATTTAAGTGGTTAGGTTAATGCTACGTCACGGGTAGTTACGCGTTTAAATTGTTTTAGTGTGCGTAAGCCTCTGCATCTCACAATCACGACGCAGACTACACGTTACGTTTATCTGCATGTACCTACCTACCTACTTATATTGTATACACAACGTACTACCACACAATAGGCTTATAAGTCTTAGTAACATATTAAGTACTTATCTGTAGGCATACCTACGCATACGTTGGCAGAAAAATATCAAGAGGTATAGAAAGTTAAAGGTGTTTCAGTGGAAACTTCCACTTAATTTAATGTTTTATATGCCAGTGTATTTTTATTGCTGTGTATAAAAAGGTCTCAAAAAATAACACAATATTTTGTTAGTGATCAATCATATCTCCTAACCTATTACAGTTAATAAGGTAGGTACCTAACAATTTGGAGTAGGACTGTATCAAAACCGAATTCGAACTGAATAAGACCAAAATGAGAGGCTTAACACCAACGCAGGCCTAATTGTCTATTCCGGTGGCGCTCATAATGAGTTCCATTTGACAGCTATTTGCAGGCGTTAGCTGTCAAAATGAAACCAATTTGACTATCGGCGTATCGACAATTCGATCTGCGTTAAACAGGAAACTAATCAGCCTTGCTAACTCCCTCACGCTCATTTCGACATCGAATTGCCTAGCGGGACAACAATAAGACTGCTATTAGCAACGCGGGTAATGAGAATGTATGTATTGTATACATAGACCTAGTATCATAAATAGACTTGACAAAAAGCGTATTCCCGAAAGGGCGTGTCCCTTGGCTGCAATTTATAAATCGGATAAATTTTAATATTCGTTATTTAGGTGGTGCTCCAATCATTCGTGCGAGATTATAAAGTGTCAAGATTGGTTTGCTTCTGCAGCACAACAAAACATTAGTGCATACGCCGACAAAGACAAAACATCATCGTACTGTCCTACTTACTCCTTTGTCTATTTATATACACTTGTCTCTTTTCTTTCCTAGATCTTGAGTTAAATGTCATATCTGTTAGATCTATGATTAATCTGAGGTACCTAATACCCATATAAAGTTGGCCGCCTACTGGAAAAATGTATTGGTATAATAAACCCACGCTGCCTATTTTATTATGAATTCATAAAATCGCCAAAAATAATGGTTGTGATAATTAACCTACGAGTAGGTTAATGGTTGTTATAAATTATTTCGCCAAAGTACGTCACGTCTCTACGAGCGTAGACAATCGTAGGCCCGTAGCACCGCTACAGTTAAAACGTCTTATTATTTTTGTTTTCTTAGAATACGCAGTATGATAAGTAATGTTGTGTACATACATAAATATGAACCTATAACAATAAAATTCATAGGGAGCATTGGCATATCATTTCAAATGATAATCACTCCAATATCCGGACTGACATCGGAATGGTCTCGACGATAATTTCAGTACAATTAGAGATGTCAGTAGCAGACGTCGCTAATCATACGACGGCGACGTCCCGCCGATACCAGCCAATTTATAGCGCAAGCTGAATCGGCATTAGTAGGAATCGGAAGACACTTTAGTTATTAAGAGCTGGAATGGGTCTGTGGCTTTGGTGTTGCATAATATAATTTAGTCTTCTATGAGGATTGTCCAGGCAGGAAAGGATTCAATTTCGCTCGTTATAAGGTTGAGGTAAGTACTTAAAACGTTGCAAGGTTATGCCTAATAGAAAACAAGCAGCATGTCTCTAAGCGGCAGTAGACCAAGGTGGTCATCTCTAACTATCTCTCTTCGAGATACCTGTAGACAGTTAATGATGATATTTACTCCCATTGTTACGCAGAGAAGTCTTAAAGCCCTAAACTCCAGGACTTTCCACTGTCTTGACTGTGTAACCGTAGTGGCTTCATAACCAACCAAACTCAACTCGAGCTTACAACCAATAAAAATTTAAATTGAAAAACCGAATCTCAAGTTTTCATTTCTTAACCTAATAAGAACCAAACCAGCTTCTGTCAGCCATTTTTCAGCTAACTATACGATTATACTTGTGTTTAATTGATCCATTTCCATGACAACTTTTCAATGGGAAGGCGAGACAATGGCTCAGACGGCTTTTGATGCAGACGTGACCACTCACGCTTCGAGAGCGAACCTTAGCCGTTAAGACTTTAGGTTTAGAATAGGTTTCTGTTTCATTGTAAAGGTTGTAATAAGCCGATGGAGGAGAATGCAAGGGCTCTCGGCCGGTCAGCGCTCGTCACTCGACCCAATGAAATGAGTTAGTTCAGCTCAGCGCCGCTCAAGTTGCGAATAACACTCGGGAAATAAGAGTCGCCGTGTTACTGAGCCACTTCGCCCCGTTTTACACAGATTAAGAGTTCGAAATGTTATTTTGTTTGTTTAATGTTTATGCTGCTCTCCCAGTTTACACAGGAATTATTAGGTAGGTTATTGGATTAGGATTAGAACACATTTGCTAGATATTCAACCGACAAGGAATACTGTGAAAAAAGTAGGCTAAATGCAACCAACAGAATAGAATAGAATAGAAAACTCTTTATTGTACACCAAAATTCAACAATCAGTAGTACATAAAACAATAAAAATAAATACAATATGTAAACTCGGGTAGTACAATGGGCGGTCTTATCGCTTCAAGCGATTTCTTCCAGACAACAGCCACTCGGAACGATCATTAAACGGAACTTAATTTGACTTTTGCCCTTACTAAACATGTCAAATTATATACCCAGGTCGCTGCGAGGATTTACAACATGCATGTACAAAGATTTGGTGGATTTATTAGGCAGTGCCTTTAATTTATGCCTTTTGTTTTTGTAAGTTACGTAGGTAGGTACTTCAATATAGTTCTGTCTACAGCAGCTATACGCTCGCATTTCTTTACCTTTCCCACGGGATTAGCTACTCGTAAAAAAGTCTAATTGGATGTTAAAGCAATATAAATAAAGGACTACTTTCATATTTATTAGCATAGTCTAGATATTAACTCACGTCTGGCGGCCCATTGTGACACTAATGTTGTTATTATTTGTATGTGATCTAGGTTTAAGTTTTCTTCGTTCTGTGACGTTTCAATAAGGAGTTAATTTATCTGTATTTTATATATAACAGTTAGTGAGCATAAATAAATTACGCTGGCGTTAAATGGCACTCGGAATTTTATGTGCCTAAGAGAAAAAGGTTGAGTATGGCTCACCTAGTTTTTCGCAATTAGAAAGGTACTACTAAAAATAAGTACTTATTTAGAAATAAAACCAGATGTTATTTCTTCGTTGTTTATTGCATCTTCTGACAATGTCCACTACATGATACATGGCGTCTGATGCCTACGGATGAATCGCGTTATGAAAGACACTAGCGTGTAAAATAATTCAGTAAACATAAATTAAAAACAAGTGAAGTATGTGATGATCGAATACAATTTTGTAATGATTTTCGAAATAACAATTTCTTTAACAAGACCAACACTTTGGACAGGAGCATGACTTATTCTTAACACGCGAAAATGGTACTTATAAATGTAAAAAGAGTATCGACACTCAACGGAAATATTGATGTAATTGGTTTCACTAGTCCGATTGGCTATGACTGTTATGCTCAGTTCACATTATTCTAGTCCAGTGGTCCAGCGAATCAATCCAGTGCTTGACTGGATTCACAAATTCTAATTAAAAAAACAACAAAGCGTCCTCAATCCAGTATACTGAAATGGATTGCTCACTGTAACAAGTACATTCCAGCTCTATGAAGATAATTTTAACACAAACATTTTTTACATTCTTAAGTTTATATTTTAATTGGTTTCCTGAGCTTAGAAAACTTCGAAATTGAGTACAACCTCGCCTTAAAACTGCACGCGTGTCATTCGAGAAGTTGGGATATCTTAGTCACTATTCAAGCAGACATATTAAGTCACTACGCTAGGTATGATCGGTTTTCGCGAAATACAATAAAGCATTCCGTGAAATGTCGACACTTTCTTAACACCCTGTATAATAAAAGCTGAGATTAATACTTAAAACAATACGTTCCGTATAAAAAAATGTAATGTGATCAGTAGAAATTCTAAAAGAGATTACAAGACTTATAAGATTATGCCTTAGATATAGATTTTAGATTATACATTGATATGGCAACCTTTGATAGAAGTCATAATTACACATTTTCATTATGACTTTTACTAATTACTTTGTTGGATTAGTCTTGAAGTGGAATTTCGATGGAAAGTTTTTTTTTTTTTTTTTTTTTTTTTTTTTTTTTTTTTTTTTTTTTATTAGGTTCACTGAACTGGATATACACAGGAAAAGCTTAAAACAGGTTAACAATGATGACCATACTATGTGTACGTCCTTCTAGGAGTGAACACAGCATGCACAAAAAATTAAGTTGCGTAAAATGAAATAATGAATAAGGTAAAGTTGTGTAAGATGACAATATGAAATGCAACAAAAAAAAAATTCTAAAAGGTAAACATTACAATTATTAAAATGTTGAGTTTTGAGTGTGAACAGTTAATACAGTAGAAAAAAAAACAAATTAAACAAATTACTCCAAGTACAAAAGTCTCTTAAAAGAAGAGACCGATGAACCGAAGATGTCGGTATTACTACAAACGTTGTTATAATATGAGCACATTCGATACACAGGTGCATGTTGGCCATAGTTTGCGTGACAATACGGCAGATTGAACGTTTTTCTACAGTGTAGACGGCTGGAAGAACGAGGAACCATAATTTGTATTCTTTCAAGTAAATTGGGGCTATCAATTATACAAAAAGTTACAGGTTACAATTATTTGTAATAGTATAAGTACAGCTTATAATATTCGATTCGATAATACTTAATAGTACAAAAAAATATTATCAAAGTTCATTAGAAGTTACATCGAAGAAAGCATTAGAAGGCAATATTATCCATTTTTGGTTACAAAAACGTATAAGTGTATAGATATAAAAGTGGTAAAAGTTAGTCATTGGTTTAGTAAAATAACGAATTAAAATGAAATAACAACTATTTATCTACAAGAAATATAATCCGCGCCCCTTATACAATTGTATGAATCTGGTATTAAAATAAATAAGTATATTAAAGTTATTCGATATCACATCAAATATTGCCCTTTAACAACGCCCTATAACTACGTAATATATTACACAATATTATCGAAATCTTAATCCTAAGAGTTAAACGCTACAGATCGTTAAAGCGAAATATTTGTATAAGTCATTTAGAAATGCTATTTCCACCCGAGTAAATAGGGTTGAATTTACTTTTTAGGTGATTTATACGATTTAAGTGCCATATAACTTCATTTACACAAGAATTAACGCGTATAGAGTATGCGCATTTAATGCCATCCAGAACAAAGGCTCGCGAAGTTCTCTTGGCACTGCCACTGTGCTCGAGGTTGATAGATTTGATTATACATTCGATGATGTTGCTACTAAAGCTGCTCCAATGCAATACCAGTGGGCTTACCGTGACGTCTTGTTGCGATCCAATTGAGGACCTAAACATAATCGTTTCACTTTAAATAATCGTAATACATGAATTTCGATATCATTTAGGTAGGCGTCAAATCCTTTAGATTTTTTAAAATCAATCTAAATTGAGCGTCGAGATGTCACAACAAGACGTCATGGTACGAATATGTAGTAAAACGATAATGTTTAGGTCCTCAATTAGATCGCAATAAGACGTCATGGTAAGGACTGTGGTTAGAACCCGGAGTCGAATGACGAAGTTTCTGTTCGAAATCTACAATTACTGATACAAAATCAACACACCCTACATTGTCATGGTTTGGGAGGCAATACCTACGACAATGATAAATTACTACTATATTGTATTGTCATGGGGACTGAATCTGCGTGCGAGGTTAATAAAATTGGCTAACTGTACAGACCGTTCTCCGTAAGATGTCCCCCTGACCGCGCTACAAATTGTACAATTACAACTTACAATAAACGATCTGTAAAATAGTAGTGTTATAGAAATACTGTCACTTGTCTATGAGATTCGAAATAGTACCTACAAGTGAAGTTTAGTTACTACGTTCGCGGGACACATTAGCCTGGGCGACATTTCCGAATGACTTTACATAATACAATGACATATTTTACATTCTGGGAATGTCATTTATTAAAACACTACATCATTATACATTATACAACACAAGTTAACGTAAGTTGTTAATAAAAATAACAGTTACATTTCCTAATTTAAACTACTTACATAGTAAAACAAAACATCGAAGAGATTCTTTGGAAGATCGTCGACATAAACTACTGTAGCCTTATATGTGAGAGTTTGACTGAAAATGTACAAACATTCTGACCGCTCTTTGCCCGGTTCTTTCGGTTGAATTATCCGGTCAACCGGACTACGTCTAAAATATTTTTTCCATAGTCCGGTTGACCGGACAACTCAACGGTAACATGGGCAATGAATGATTCTAATAGCGCAACCGACTTATCTGTAGCAAGAATATAATAAGAACACGTACAATTCGTGTAAGCATTTCTAACTCAATGCTCTGAGTTTTCGCAGCCGAAAACTATCAGAATGACAACAATAACTCGGTTCAATACTTAAGTATGTAGGCCCCTATGGGCCTACATCCTACTCAACAGTTGAGGTTCGATTCAAGAACGATACCGAATCGATTCGATTCGGTATCGTTCTCGAATCGAACCTTGTCGAAGTTCTGAATCTGTAGTCGACGAGTGACACGATTGAAAATGCCCGAAAAAATGACTTACTTATATAATATAGCCTCATAAGTTCCCCATTTTTCCCCACTGTATAAAATCGACCAGCTTTTAGAACCTTTTTACATAAGCAAAGCGCCACTATACTTCAGAGTTATATTTTTCGCTAAGCTTAATTATTCAGAAACTTTCGATAACTCATCGATCGATTCGATTTGATATCGTTCGATTAACAATCTGAACTCCGTAAAGTCAACATGTCACTCATAATCCTATCGAATTGCTCGACATCGATCGTTAAATAGCTTGGAAATTGACGTTTCAATACGAGACGATATTGAATCGAATCAATTTAGACTCTTTTTCGAATAGTTTTGAATCATCTGGGAGTTGTCATTCGTATTATTTTTTCATTCTGCAGATAAGTTGGCCGATCTACTGTTAAAATAGTATGTCTTTCATTTATGATGACGATTAATACATGCCGTCAACAATATTAGTATCAACGTCTCTGAAAATTCAGACAATCGGCGAAAGCTTTTTCGCCCATCCTTCTCCAAAATAAACATTTCAACGCACTACAAAGATACGATATACCGATCGCAATTATTAACTTTTACGGTAGTGCATCGAGTTGATCGATTAGTGTAAGATCCTACAACTCGATCTTACGATTGTATTGTGACTCGTCTTGGATACATTGAGATTTTTATCGCGTTACGATTATATCGATCAGTGAATCGTCTCTTTGGGTCTTACATTTAAACAAGCGTTAAAAGACATTTACTCTTACGATTATGTATACCATAATCATTTCTTACGATTTGACGATACCTCGCCAAATCTATGCCATCATTAAAATCTTCCCAAGTTATTATGAAATACAACTACATACTTGGAATGTAAATGGAATGATAGACAAAATGGCATTCACCAAAATTGATATAGCTTCTTGAGCTTGATATGCTCACTTATTTATAAATATTGAAATTTTCGTTTCATTTGTATTTTGATCAATTTAGAACTACGGCCTCATTAATGGCCTAAATTCCAAACGACTTACTGACGAGACAGGAAGTTACAAGTACTAGTAAAACCTCGTTTGTAATCGTGACGCATAATTAATTAAATAATAACCGTTACTTCAACCCGCAACCGTAAACTCCAAATCTATCTGTGGAATCTTTATTTTCTGACCATTTCTTTTGGGACATTCATACAAATACTATATTTTAGCCAAATAAGTTGCGACACAGCTGACATTATTACTAAGTTTAAAAGCTTGAAGATTCTACGATCTTTAAACATTAGGCCACACACGTTATTCATCGATAGCAAAGCTAAAATCAGTAGCAAATACTTATCTTTCGATACTACCAATACTTAATCGAGATGAATCGAGTGCCGAAACGGCTTTACACATACTCGTATGTCAATTTTATATACTAACTTGCCTTCATACAAAACAATTCCTTTCACTTCAGCCAGACAAACCAAAACTAAACTATAGTTTTTTTTTTTATCATACGGTATTTAAAATGTATATCAGAGATAAAAATTATTGGTTATATAAGATGCGTATTCAGCCGGTGACCGTATAAGGTCAACATAATTTTTGTTATATTACTTTTAAAAAATGTATTCTCTTCACAATGCAGCAAGTTCGATTATTGTATACAACGTTGTTGCATTTTAATTTATTATTCGATATTGTTGAACATCGATACTTACCGAGTACAATATGGGACACTACTGAATATCAATTTTCATTGAAACCTTCGACAGTATTAAATATCCATACGTAGCAATAATACTATTCGGTACCATGGAAAATCGATTACAACAGCATCATTCGATATAACGAGATATCGATGACTACCAAAAACATCGTTCGAGATTGTTGATTGTCAATAATTATTATCAATAAAATTGTTCGATAGTATTGAATATCGATTATCGAAGCGTTATTCGAGTGGTTATAGAGGATTGGTGGCCGCCTCGCCCGGCAGAGAGTGCACGCGAGCGGAGAGAAGGTTGTGGAGGATGAACACCGCCGGCTTGGGGCTGCCTTCCATGTCCAGCTCCTACAGACAAGACGATTATATCGATGGCTGGTTACTATTCGATTGTTTCTCAACACTGCAACCGACGTGTAACTCGGAGTTCCGAGACTGTACGAACGGCGCAAGCGTTTGGAAATACGATGTCTAGTCGTTTTAAATTTCTAATCGGATCACACTATCCAACGGGTCAATATTTTTCCTCCCATAGGTTCCAAGTTCCAACCAAGGAGCGTTTATATTTTACCAAAAAAAAAGTGCAGGCTGTATTTTTTGTTGTTTTTTTTACTCACGATGGTGTCATCGTCTGCGAAGTGCAGCCACAGCGCGTTGGCGTTGTCGTCGGCGGAGGCGCGCAGCGCGTGCAG
Source organism: Hylaea fasciaria (assembly GCA_905147375.1). Taxonomy (NCBI): domain Eukaryota; kingdom Metazoa; phylum Arthropoda; class Insecta; order Lepidoptera; family Geometridae; genus Hylaea; species Hylaea fasciaria. The sequence continues at coordinate 10,261,064 of LR990201.1, forward strand.
CGGGCGCCGGTACAGCGCGCGCGCGCCGCCGCGGCCCAGCGAGCCCGCCGCCTCCCACACGCACACGCCGCCCGCGCCCAGCGCCAGCCGCGCGCACACGCCGCGGAACCGGCAGCCTGCGCCCATTGTGCATACTCTAACTGATACGGGGAAACGACCTAACGGGAAATCTCCTGCAAGACGCAGCTCTCCCCGTCCCTCGCTAGGCGACTCGATTCGATTCAATTTTGTTGCAGCACCATCGCCAATGTGCCGTAATAAACTGTAATACTTCCCCAGCGCCTACCTACGCTACATCAGAAACACAGAAGCACTCACGGAAGGTGAACTCTGGCTGTGCGCGCACGGCGTGGTGTGCCCCGTCCACCAGCGCGCCGGCGACCGCGGCCAGGTCGTGCGGCGAGTCCGCGCGCAGCGCCCGCACCGCCAGCCCCGCCGCCGTGCCCGCGCGCACGCCCAGCGCCGCCGCGCCCGCGCCGCCGCCGCGCCGCCACCACGCCAGCCGCGTCGCCGCCAGCCCGAAGCACTCGCTGGCCGCGCACCACGCCTCGTCCGACCACGGCGCCGCCTCGTACAGTCTGCGCCGCAAGGGGGGGATGAATGGACGAAGAGATATATACAAATATCGACAGTAATATTTATAATAAGCATATTCGAGAATCATAGTTACAAATATAGCACCTGCAATACAAAGATAAACTTAACGATCGTCTTTATAATCACTATCGGCGATTTCTTACAACAGCCTTTCAATGGACAGAAAGTAAGCAATGGGCGTTTCTCCCTGATCGGTTTTTAATCCGGTGGCAACTCACCTCAGCTCGCGGTCCGTGATGGCGACGAAAGTCGGCGTCCAGCCTTCGTTGTCGTCGGAACTGTCGGACCCGCCCGAAGCGCTCATCTGAGAATGGAAAATATAGGGTATAATGTCTCAGTGACAAATAAATTGAACACAGAATGCAGACCTCAATTAAATCGAAGCTCACATGATCCTGCGGCGGGCGCCTAGCCAGCCAGCCCGCGAACCTAACGTCGCCGATGAGCGGGCGCAGACGCGGGCGCGCGCGGGCCAGCGCGGCGCGGGCGGCGCGGCGCGCGGCGGCATGCAGCGCGCGATGCCAACCCGCCGCGCCACCCGCCGCGCCACCCGCCGCGCCACCCGCCGCGCCACCCGCCGCGCCACCCGCCGCGCCACCCGCCGCGCCACCCGCCGCGCCACCCGCCGCGCCACCCGCCCCGCCACCCGCCGCGCCACCCGCGCCGCAGCGCAGCGCCAGCGCGTGCACGCCGTCGGGGGAGTAGATCTCAATCGTACGCTCCTCTGGAAATGACGACATTCATGTTCTCTATAGGCCTTTCATAATAATAGATAACTTCAGTTCTAAATTTATCTGTAGATGGAAATAGTATTAAGACAGCATCTTAAACTGGGCTGTAATTCACAATCTATTGTTATGGATAATATCATGGTGCATTCCCATTATGCAGTCGAATACCTCTCCGACCTGTGAGCATTAGCCACAGTGTTGTGCAAGGTACTCTACAACAAAACTATTTCTCGATTTATTCTAAAAATGAGAACAATAGATGAAATAAACCACAACATCAGACTGTAATCTTATGACTCTTACAGTTTGCTAATGACAATCATTCCCATAACTGAGAACAGGCCCTGAACAGAAATATAGTTTGGACTGTATAGAACATAGCAAGACCAACAGCTACAAATACCGGGATCATGATGCCGAAGGTTCTTAGCGACGCACGCCATCAGAAGCGGCACGTAGCGCGTGTCGGCGCGGCGACGGCGCGGCGACGGCGGCGAGGGCGGCGCATCCGCCATGTAGCCGCGCTGCAGCTCCCACCCCACCTCACTGATGATGGACGCCTTGCGAAAGTATGGAGTCACTTCACGGAGATACTTCACTGCAAGGCGATGGGTAATGGTTGAAACATCGACACATCACACAGGAATAGTGTAAAATGGAACAAAATATTGAAGGTTTTATATAGAAAAACAGAAAAAATCTGTAATTTGACATGATTCTGGTGATGTTGTAAGTCACTAGGACATTCCTATCCAAAACAATAATTGTGTTTCAAACAGCTGTCAATTATTGCTGCTAATATCAATGACCTTAATGCTGAAGAGGCAGTTGCTATGTGCACCTGTTTACTGCCTTGTAAAGGGCATTTAATTTAACTTTCAAATGGGCTAACTGCACATTCTATGAAACTTATCGAACAGGCACAATGAGAGGTTATTAACCCTTCTGTACTCTATTATTACATGCAATATAAAGTGCTCATAAGTAAGCTTAGAGTTAAACACAGAATCTCTAATAGCAACAATTAGGGTCAATTAGCAGTAACCTCACCCATCTAGCCAATTGACCAGTGCACTCTAACTACAATAATATAATGGAATTAATGTGATCAGAAAGCATACCTTCTAACTGAACCATTTTGCCAGCTCTCTTTAGAGCTTTGACAGCTTCTTCATGTGTGGCGTCCTTCAAGTCTTCCCCGTTCACAGACAGAATAGCATCCCCCACGTACAGTTGCTCCGTCAAGTCAGCCGCCATACCCTTAAATATCTTCGATATCAATATCGGCATATTGTTCTCTATTCCGCCTTTTATAGATATCCCTAAGCCATTATTGTCCGATTTCACCACTTGCACTATACGTTTCTGGTTCGCGATCGCTTCCGGCACCTCGGCAAAGTCACTGTTGGGCGTCTCCACATTGTTGTTGTTGACGGAGCCGTTGAGGGTGGTGGTGGCGTCGTACCCATCGTCGAGACACACGCTCAGATAGTCCTCCTCGAGGGTGCAGTGCACGCGGTACCACACGCCGCGCACCAGCGTCTCCAGCAGCCCGGAGCGGGTGCACGTCGCGTTAGGGCTGTCGCTGCCCCCGCTAGACGCACCGTTTTCCACCATTTCACTTTGTTTTCACAACAAACACACAAGGACTATGGAGGCACCGTCTTACTGCTATCGAATAATTGACGAGTGCCTATACCGAAGAATTATCAAATAATGTAGCGTTTGTTGAGGGTCATAAATTTAGAAATCGACATTGAATACACAATCATTGTAATTTTGAGGAAGGATGGAAACTAAAAAAACCACTTGCACAATCGATTTGTGTTTTGTTTGACAGCTGCTGAAGATGGTATCCTATAATCTGTGAACAAAAGTCTCGCTCGCTTCACAGAAAAGAAAAACCAATACAGTCCCAACCAATCCCACAGATTGTGTAGCTTCCCATCGTCAACTTCTAAAAATAGTCATTCATTGTTCAATGTCATAATTGTCAATTGAATGTCAAAAAATAAATGTCAAACAAAAAACTTGCGTTCGTCGGATGGATGGTCATCGTTTTCCTAAATTAAAGTTATTTACATACACGTTGTCAATAGATTCTGTTAATATACACCATTAAATTCAGCATGGAGATGTGTAGAGCATGTTTAACAACAGGAGAGGAGTTTATCCCGATGGACGAAGCTTTCGTAAATAATTACAACATTCTAACAAATCTCAACGTAAGTGAAAACCAAATCAAACATTGCATGTTTACGACCTAGGACCCAGGATTAATCGCCTTATTGCAGGGCTTTTCAAAACCTAAAATTATTAAATAGCCGAAATTTCGAGGCCAATTTCAATATTGTAGTACCTAACTGCATATTATTATATTAGTAGGTACCTAACTAATTAATGTTCATGAAAATAATCTATTTATCGCAATGGTTTCTGTTACAGCTTATATTGAATGAGACGCCTCTGTACTCTTGCATTGTCTGTTTCGATGCAGTAAAATTTTGTATGGAGTTCAGAGAAAAATGTATCTCGTGTGATTTGACATTGAAGGAGTTAATATTTCCGGTATGGACTTACTTTGTTTGTTATGAATTATTATAAACGTATTCAACTTTATAAGACAAGTATGAATATCGTAGAGACATCAAAATTTTATAAGATAAAAATTTCATAGATGGATAAATAATAATAATAATAGATGTGATTTTTGATATAGGTATAATATTACATATTATTTTATCAATATTAATATCTGTGTAAGAATTAGTCTAAATTTTCAGTGAATAGTTCACAGTGAATAGTTAAATATTTAGCTTATTACATATTTTGTCTCTGTGTACACTATTCAACATTCCTTTCTATTCAATGACTAATAATTATTGTTGGAAGCTATAACATTGTCCATTATCATTTTTTCAGAAAACTGAACCTAATGTTGATGACATAGATGGCAAGTTATCTGACACAGAACCTAAGGTTAAATTGGAGTATGAGTCTGACTCTATTATACACGATGATTTCTATGATGAGCCTTTAATTGAGTACCGTTTCATTGAAACTAAAGAAGAAAAAGGTATGTACAGTAGTACCCAACTTATATGGTGCGTCGTGAATCTTCGTTCACGCAGAAACAAAAGTATGGTCCGAAGATTAACGAAAGAATGCTTAAAACTTACAATCAACCTAAGATCACTATTATAAGGTTCATAATACACTGCAGCTGTTAGTTCCATCTCACTCTAAGCTCGCTAAGATGGTGGCGGCTGCCGACCAATAGCGGTCAATAGCATTTTCTGCGCTTTGAAAATTCATCTTCTGCGCAGGTACGAGGGTGAATCAAAAAATTCTTGGAATCAATATTAAAAAATGCAAAGATTTAAATAATAATATTTTATTTTTCTACATAATCTCCCTCCAATGCAATGCATTTAGAATAACGCGTTTCTAACTTCCTTATTCCTTGTGAAAAAAAATTATTTTCTTGACTCTCGAAAAAGTCCTCTACGGCAGCTATAACCGCGTCATTATCGTGAAATTTTGTTCCACGAATTTCCTCTTTTAATTTTGGAAATAAGTGAAAATCACTTGGGGCTAAGTCCGGAGAATATGGTGGGTGGTCAAGGAGATTGAAGCCAGCACAGCGGATTGCGTTGAGCGCAACTTCCGATCGATGAGCAGGAGCGTTATCTTGAAGGAACAACACGCCCAACGACAGTTTTCCACGACGTTTTTCTTTAATCGCTTCACGCACTTTCGGGATTAAATTTGCATAATAGGGTCCAGTAATCGTCTGGCCTTTTGGCATGTAATCAATAAAAAGGATTCCTTCACTATCCCAGAACACAGAGGCCATAACTTTGCCAGCGGTAGGAGCAACTCGAAATTTCTTAATGGATGGAGAGGATGGTCGTTTCCAAGACATGCTTTGTCTTTTAGTTTCAGGATCAAAATGGTGGACCCACGTTTCATCCATGGTGACAAGACGACGGCAAAAATTATCCAAATCACGCTGGAACATTTCGAGATTACGCTTGGAAATTTCCAAACGTCGCTTTTTGTTTTCGTCGGTTAACATTCGTGGCACCCATCTTGCAGACACTTTTTTGAACCCCAGTGAATCAATTAAAATGGATTGAACGCTACCAAAAGATATCTTTAGGATCTCAGCTATATGTTTTATAGTCATTCTTCTGTCTTCCAAAACCAGATTCTCAACCTTTTTGACATTTTCTTCTGTAACGGAGGTTGAAGGCCGCCCAGAACGCGGGTCATCTTTACAGCTTGATCTACCTCTTTTAAATTCAGCCACCCAGTACGCAACCGTAGAATAGGGTACAGCATCACCCCCTAATGTCTGCTGAATGTCCAAAAAAATTTCCTTCGTAGACATTTTTTTCAAACTGAGATATTTCATCAGCACGTAACTCACTTTTATCCATAATTTTGACTTTTTAGCAACTCGTTGCACAAAAAAATTTATTACATGCGAACGAACTGACAAAAACAAGTGACAGTCTGCATAAATATAGTGTGATAGACACTCTTTAATTTGAATATCGAACTTGATCCAAAAAGGTTTCATATATATGCACTTCTAAGAACTTTTTGATTCACCCTCGTACATCGGTAAGCCATATCAGTTGGGTACTACTGTAACCTGTTATCCTTTAATATAATGTCTATGGGGAGTGGCTATGCAATAGGAGTTCTTAAACTTTTGCTAACAGAAAATATATGAAATAGATTTAAATTAAATGGGACTAATTCGCACACAAACTAATATCAAAAATATTATTTTGACATTTCTATATTATATTTATATTAGTTTCTGGGTGAATTAGACCTGTTTAAATCTAGTTAATAGTGCCTATGCAGTTACCATTAACTTTGTTTATGATTTCATTTTATATTTGCTGTAAAAGCTGGATGAGAGATAATATTTTGGTTAAGTGATAATGTCTTTGCAACCCAACAATACCAGGTTCGGTCTGTAGCAATACGCCAATGTCTTAGAAAATATTTTGTCTTTCCATTGCTACGTGCTTCTGAGAGCACGTTAAGACATGATCCTGGTTCTCGACAGCATTTGTTAAGCCATGTGAGAGACCCTTGGGTGGTCTGACAAACTAGCACAAAAGGCTGGTACTATTTCATTCGACAAAAAAAACTGAATCAAAGCTTGGATAGCATTGCATCCTGCATTTATATTTCACAGATTGTATGCCAAAGAAAACTCGGAAATATACAAAAGTTAAAAAGGAAACTAGGGCCAAAAGAAAACCCATACTGCAAGTGAAAAAACAAAAACTTAAGATTAATAATTATAATGACACAGAAACACATCATTGTGGTAAGTTTGTTATATTGGATCCAAATCCAAAATGTGCAAGCTGAGCCATCGGTAAAATAGTGCAGTGAATAAAATAGCATTGTATTAGTTAGTTCATTAATGTAATTAATAATAATTATTACTATTTTCATTTCAGGGATTTGCCCTAAGACGTTTGATAGCAGTGCTGATTTAGAAAAGCATTTAGAACATCATAGATTGAATTCAAATTGTATGCTATGCACGGTGGAATTTATAGACTTTCCTCACTTGCTAGCTCATAGATTAGTGCACCTCCCCAGAAACCAGAAGAAATGCTATTTATGCCCAAAGAAGTTCATCACTGCGGGGCCTGAACTCATGGAGTTTCATTATATTAAGGCTCATAAATTACGGGGTGAAGTGAGTATGTGTGATGATAGTTATTTAATTTGTTCAGCTCAAGATTCTCGCTTAGTTTTATGTGAGCAGCATTGACTCTGACATTTCTACATCACACTTATGATGTTATTACATCTCACTGCATCACACAGTGTCAAAAGACACATGAAAAATTATAACAATGATTTTTAGTTTGTTTTTAAAAGCATTTTGTGAATTGGTAGAAACATCATCATCTAGTATTATTTCAATTCAATTATCTTTATTATTCACAGAATGGGAAGCTGTTATGCAAAATATGTCTGGCAACATATAATTCTCCCAAAAATCTGAGAGGTCACGTAGCGGCTGTGCATTCCAAGATCAAATATATGTGCCACGATTGTGGAAAGGGGTAAGTTTATTGTCAATTTTTTTAATAGCAAAACTTTCGGTTTAAAATATCCCAAATAGTAAAATGTCAGTGCAGGCCTTGACAGTACCTTCTCAAGTAAGTTCAAAACGAACTGGGATCAACTCCTTTGGTTATAGTATATACTAGTACGTAGTATAACCAGTGTGTGTTACCAGTGATGACATATGGCACTGAGACGTGGTCCTTAACTGCTGGCCTTTTGGAGAAGCTCAGAGTCACACAGCGGGCAATGGAGAGAGCTATGCTCGGAGTTTCTTTGCGCGATAAAATCCGGAACGAGGATATTCGCCAAAGAACTAAAGTTTATATGATGATGATAGTACGTAGTAGGTATCCATAATTATTGTGTCTGTCTTTGATAAACTCAAAAACAACTACGAATTTCTACAGAGTTGATACTATTGGACAGCTTTAGTTACCACTTACATAATGAGTTGTTTATATAGATAGGTTAATACAATTATTAGTAAAATGTCCATGTACAATATCCTATAATAAAAGGTGGTCTTAATTTTAGGTTTCGTATTAAACAAGCATTGAGGTCTCACATGAACACGCACGCGGAAAAAAAGATCTATCAGTGCAATTTATGTGATTATACTTGTAATTTCTCCAGCGGTATAAGGGTGAGCTACTTTTAATATGCCTACTTTATATGTATATCAAATCAAAATCAAACCAAATATTTTATTTTTGTGAGGATACATAAGATAGTGTACATTTTCAGGTGTTATGAAACGAGTAAGTCACATGTATTCGACCCGCAAGCAGGTGTACCTACCTACTAAATTGTGAATTTAAAATACAAAATAATAATAACATGACAATAATTCGACGTAGTAGGTATAACAGAAAAGACTCAAACTACAAAATGTCAATTTTGAGTATAATTAATTTTTGCAGTTTAGATGTTGTTGTACCTACTCAAAATATTTTTAAATTATTATCATTACAAGGGAAATATACTATCATTTTTCTATTTCAGTCTAGTTTGTGTTATGTTGACTCGCGTATTTTTTTAGTTATTAAGAAAAATGTGGGTTTGAGTCGTTTCTGCTAAATTGCATTTACATTACGGAGTATTTCTTTGAATTTATCTGAAAGGATTTAAGTTAAATAAGCTGTTAAAAAAGTAATTTATTTAAAAAAACTGCAGTTTTATCTAGCAAATTACTTATTTAATTAACTAATTGCTTACTAGCGCACTAACAAATTAATTATACATACACTTTCAGTTTCATCAAAGAACTCCTGCATCACCTCAAAATCTAGTTCTCTGAATCCATCCACATCCTCCATAATTTCTTTTCATTTAAGTGATTTATAAAAATCCAAACAGTATTTCGGGATAAGAGCAAACATAGATTCTAAATAATCTAATTTGGCCTGTGCAATTTCCTTGACATCAGGCCACAAAAAAACGGAATCATCTTCAGTAATATCAAATAGTTTGCCCTTCAGGTTTTTTTTCAATGTTCAGTTCTCTCACTATGTACTCCATCCGTTTTCATGAATATTGAATATTTGCAATTCTTTTTTTATGGATACCTATCTCTTTAGTCTTTAACCAGTTTATTTTTTATATTGTTTAAAAAAAAATCTATTTAGGTACTATTTTCTTTTCTATCTTGGAATCTTACTAATATTATAAAGCCGAAAGTTTGTGAGTGTGTATGTATGTTTGTTACCTCTTCACGCTTAAACGGCTGGACCGTTTTCGATGAAATTTGGTATACGGGTAGATTGGACCTATGAGACGGACATAGGCTATCTTTTGTCTCAAAAAATAATCTAGAAGGGGATGAAATAGGGGTTGAAAGTTTGTATGGGTAATTAATAATTCTTCAAGTTAGGAATCTGAAAATTTATATTTAGGCTTTTGGTAGAAGATAAAGAAATACGGGTTTCAGCTTTTGTCCAAAATCATCCCTAAAGGGGGTAAAGTAAGGGGTTGAAATTATGAGGTATATTTTTAGATGCGCCCCTTACGGACCACAATAAACGGCTGAACGGATCGTTATTTAAAGGGGGAGAGTGCGATGGGAGGAGAGGGGGGATGGGGAGGGGGAGAGTGGGGGAAAGGGGGAGTAGATGGTAGAGTGGGGGGAGAAGAGGGTAGAGTGGGGAGAAAGACGGCAGAGCGGGAAAAAAGAGGGGAGAGTGGGGAAAAAGAGCGGGGAGAAAGTGGGGAGAGTAAAGGGAGAAAGAGAGGAGAGTGGGGTAAGAAAGAGGGGAGAGTGGGGGAGAAAGAGGGTAGAGTGGGGAGAACGAGAGGGGAGAAAGAGGGGAGAGTGGGAGGAGCAAGAGGGGAGTGTGGGGGGAGAAAGAGGGAAAAAGAGGGGAGAGCGGGGAGAGTGGAGGAGAGAGTGAAGGGAGAAAGAGAGGAGAGTGGGGTAAGAAAGAGGGGGGAGTGGGGGAGAAAGAGGGGAGAGTGGGGAGAACGAGAGGGGAGAGCGGGGAGAAAGAGGGGAGAGTGGGAGGAGAAAGAGGGGAGTGTGGGGGGAGAAAGAGGGGAGAGTGGCGGGAGAGGGAGGAGAAAGAGGGTAGAGTGGGTAGAAAGAGAGGGGATAGTGGGGAGAAAGAGGGGAGAGTGGGGGGGGAGAAAGTGGGAGAGTGGGGGAAAAGAGGGGGGGGGAGAAATAGGGGAGAGGGGAGAGAATTTGGTTCGCTGATAGGTTATCTTCCAACTTAGGACATAGGCTACGAACATATTATTAAGTCATCATCAGAATCATCGCCGTTTTCCATCAATGCGATAAAACCCCCAATGTGCGTAAAATTTTGTACGTAGATAGGTTATTCCGCAACTTACGACTTAGGCTTTAATTCATCATCATCATCGTCATCGTTTTGCATCAGTGCAATAAAAACTGTGAAAAACTACCCCATTGGCTTGAAATTTGGTATTTTGATAACTTATATACCAACTTACACAATACACAGTGGGCTAAACAGTGAAATAGTACCTTAATTTGCACGAAATGTTGTATGCAGATAGTTTAGTGTAGGTTTTATAATGAAAACGCGGGTGAAACCGCGGGGCGCAGCTAGTAGGATTATAAGACACAAAATCTTTCATCTGCATTCTGTAAACTTTAAGAGGGTTCTTCTTTTTGCAGCTTTTCATTACATTGATGTATTCTTCGGCCGTAATAATAATTTCATGGTATTTCAGCTGGTATTAAATTTTTGAAAAATCCGTGTCGTTTGGCAGGAATGTGTGGCCAGACTCTAGATATGTGAATGTTTGAAGACTAGGGTGCGAGTTTAATAAAGCTTTTAGCATTAAAACAATTTTGATGTTGCGGATTTGACCCCGCAACAGTTACTCCATAGCGCCAGCTCTTGAACTTTTGGATCGACATTGTTTTTTATGTATCGTACCAGGCACGATCCGACCTCTTGTTGTCTCTTCCTCTGGTACGTCGTCCACCAATCCGGACGGAATCGGAAATCCCCTGATCCCTCGCGGTGAATTACGGCCTAATCCTCCTAACGAAAGTGAAGTGAGGCCGTGCTCAGCCGTGTGCGGATGTGCTGTGATGATAGTTCAACATATTTTCAGGAGCACACATTGAGGAAACACACCGCGAGCCGGGTCTCATGCAAGAGTTGTGGACAAGTTTACCGCGACCAAGAGACTTTGGAGAAACACGCCTGCAAGCACCTCGGCGCCCGCGCCGCCGTCTGCTCCGTCTGCGGGACCTCCGTTGCAACTAAATCGGTAAGTTTAATGTTTATCCAGCGAAGAGTGCTTCTTTACGCACGTTTGCTATATATTGCAGTTCCTCAGGTGGGGTCTCGAATTGTGTACTCAGTACCTAACAAAAATATGCATGCGTTTGACTAATAGAGAAACCGGCTCAGCGATGACGGGGCATCGTGGCACGTTGCGATGTCATGCCACGATGCGAATGCGAAATTTTAGACACCCGTTCAACTCTGGTCTAAATCTTTCGTGGTAACCCTGTACCGTTTCAGCTGAACCGTCACATGCAGTCGCACAACGCGGTGAACCGCTACCAGTGCGCGCTGTGCCCCTCCGCGTACAAGAGCGCCGGCGCCTACCGGGTGCACCTGGCGCGCCACGCCGGCACGCGGCCGCACCGCTGCGAGCGCTGCCCCATGCGCTTCTACTCGCGCCCCTCGCTCATCAAGCATCGCCGCACGCACACCGGTGGGTACTACTTGGGGTTTCATTTATGCCTTACTTGCTACCCCTATCCGCACGGGGAGCACGGTCTCGTGGCGCTTTCGTGAGGAAGTATGTTAATTTTGCTGTTTGGCCATTGTGTTCTTCAGACATTTATGCGACTAAACGGTCATAATACATATACGCAATGTTAAGATCGCAGGAAGTCGGTGGATGGAAAGGGCTCAGAATCGTTCTTCCTGGAAATGTGTAGGAGAGGCCTATGTCCAGCAGTGGACTTCTTCGGGCTGATAATGATGATGATGATGATGATGATGGTCATAATACCACAGGGTGGACACTCCATACAAACGGCTGACGTACAAACGTATAAACGTCCGCGTTGTATTGCGTGTGTACTCAAAAGATACTCAAACTCGTTCAAAATGTCAAACACCCAATCGTTCATCTCGCTCTAATTTAAAAATAGAGAGAGAGAATGTCTAGTCACTCTTTTAGGTGTTAATATGTATCCTATGATAATACGCCACGGGAGCCAGGTCTATATTGGCGGATAACATACCTCATAAGTGTTTATGTATACCTTGTTTACTCAGATATATTGTAAAATCAAACCCTTAAAAATACTCAGAAAAGAAAAGAAAAGTGTTCACAAACGTGCACAAGCTTAGGTGAATCTTCATGAATGTCGTGAATGGCTACCCTTATAAGCCATTGTCATATTCCAGGTGAGAAGCCGTACGTGTGCACTGTCTGCCAAAAAGGATTCACAGCGAACCACAATCTGAAGGTGCACATGAGAGTCCACGGAATCAAAAACCTGATTGTGAAGAAAACCACTGAACCACAAATTAACATTTTCAAATAAGCTGTTATTCTGTGAAGTTGTTATTTTAGTACTGCTGACTATATTAAAGTTCTATATTTATAAGAAATTGTTTTAGTAGGATAGGGTAGGGGCAAGCAATAATAAAAATTGTTTTTAAAAACTTTTCAAAAATCATTTACTTTACAAATTACAGTTAATTACTTACTAAGTACAAAACTAAGTGTATCACATACAAAAAAAGTCTTTGGCAAGTACAGAACATAAAATATAAAATATTCACGAATAAGTAAAAATGTACTTTTATTTGTCAAAAATGTAGGCAGGTAGGTAGCTTACTACCTATAATATACGGTATACTGATATAAGTATTCTTAAATCTAGATAAAATAAACAGACGGAAATCACTAAAATACAATTTTTCTCGAAGCTAAAAATAGAACCGTCACACCTTAACACAAAAAATAAGTTGTCTATCAATACTTTTCCATATTATCTTTTCCTAGTAGCTGCATGTATTTCTACCATGAAAGCTACGCGGCTAGCTGCAATCCGAAAGTCAAACGAGATCTTACTAACAAATTGACCAATATTTCTAAATAAATAATTTAAATAAGTACTACAATAATTTATAATCTCAACTATTTCGCACGTCAATTTTGTTACAATTGTTGAATTAGGTACAATACAATACAACCAATTAGGTACTGAAAACAAATACTGTATTTACTCTTATTATAATACATACTCGTAACATTAACAAAAACACTATAACAACTTAGTTTGGAATGGTCAGGAAATAAACGAACACAAACTCATCACTTCATCTAAATATAAACAATGTGTGTGTCCATGAGTATGTACTTGAGCCCTCCAACAAGGGGCTTAGAATAATCCTCTTCAAATTTAATGCTAAAATACTAATAGGTAAGTTAGAATAGGACTATACTTTAAATAAATAGTAGATGTAGGTACCTAGGGTAAAAATAAGTATGTCCTTTGTTACACTCAAACATGGTCGGTATGGATATTATTTCACTAATGTATTACGATATTTGTAGTAGGTAAGTATAAAAACAGATAACTGAGTCTGAGTTAGCGTCGTGGCTTACTACCTTCGATATACTTCCTTTTTTTTAATACTACAATAGTTTTACGAGTTACTGGTCGAGCAATTAGATAATACGGTCTTACATGTAAAATTTATAACCAATTATTTGGTTATGTATGTAATGGCTGTAAAATTTACTAAAGACAATTACTTAAATAACATAAGGTATAATAAATAAAGAACTAACGTAACGATAATTATCATCGAGGTCTGAAATTAGACACTACCTCCACAACATTACACGACACACACTTTACATTCACTTAGGTGCTTCTCATAATAATTATAATTTGAAAATTTGCCAAAAACGACATTTAAAAATGTAAATTGGATGAATACGAATTTGAGACCGAAAAACGCGAATTACGAAGTCTTAGCCTAGTAAAAATAATGTCATACAAGCAACGATAAGGAAATTGTACTTCAACCTTATTTACTAGTCTTATTTACTATCTATAATGAGGGTTTCGGACACTCCGACATTAGTTGTGCAATACTAACTGAGCAACTGTAGTTCATGGAAACATTTCAGTTTGGAAATTGATCACGATACCGGGTCAATTTGTAAGTCAATACTTATTTGGGGTTTTAAAATTTTAATAATACTGAGTATGGCGATTATTACTCTACACCTAAGCGGCGGGATAATCAGTTCCATCCACTGCTTGTAAGCACCATATTTAACAATTACAACGCAACCAGCAACGTTACGTATAGTAAAATTCTTGTTACTGCACCGTTTCAATGCAACTAATATCAATGTGTCTGAAACATTTCTAAATCCAAGCTAAATCTCGTTCCCGTATTGAGTGTTCTGTATTCTGACAACGGTCTCTTTCGTGCCCGCTCTGTCGTCTACTAGAGAGGTGCAGCTGTGTTTCTTCGACTTGGGCGCTAGAGAGGGCACATCACTACACGTGGAGCGGTTATCGTCTGTGACCTTCGAGCTGGACCCGCCCGAGCTGAACTTCTTCAGGCTGCCGGTGGCCAGCGAGCCGTTGGACGAGGAGCAGTGCGCGGGGAGCAGGGGCGCTCTCTCTTGCAGCTCCCTGCTGGAACAGCTGGGGCGCTGGCCGCAGCCGCTGCTGCCGCACTCGGACAGCGCGGTGTCTGTGCATCCGCCCATCCATTCTTGTAGCCTGCAATGTTAGGTTGGTGACGAGTTGAGAGCAAAGCTTTTAGTACCTAGTCGATTCGCATAGGGTGCGTGTGAGCGACAGGTGCTGCTACATACCGAAACGGGCTTGACTATCATTTTGAGATTTGGTCCATTTAAGACTTCTGCTTATTGCGAGCTGTGCCGTTGTTTTGTTGAGCTGCTAGTGTGAGTTTTTACGAGCTCGACATAGTACGCGTCAACTGGCGCTTTTGTATGATGATCCTGTACAGCGCCCCTACCGGCGCGATTATGAACGAAAAATCTTCATACAAAGCGCTAGTTGACGCGTACTATGTCGAGCTGGAAAAACACTTAAGGGTACGGGCCAATCTGTGCCTAAGCCACTATGTCATTACCTACTCACAAGGAGACGGCAAGAGTGTGGGGTCCTCAAATCAAACACTCAGTGAGTGCTAACTACACGCGGAACCTAAGTTTGATTTGAGGACCCCACACCCTTGCCATCTCCTTGTCAGTATAAAAGGAATGGTCCACCCCGCTTGTTACCTCTCGACGATGCCGTCGAAGTTGGGTCTGCGCTGCGGCGTGTGGTGCCAGCAGTCCCGCATGAGCGCGTGCAGCGGCGCGGGGCAGCCGGCCGGCGCCGCCAGCAGCTCCCCGCTGCGGACCATCGATATCACCTCCTGGTTGCAGTACCTGGGATACATACCGACTACACTTACACTTTGTTGATATTGCTGTTTATTTATAGATTTCTTCGTCCGCCCATAGATAAGCTATATCTTACGTCCAGACGGAGTGACGGCGAAGCGACTAATTTACCGGACAGAATTATTGCGATCAGCAAATTGTATCTTTTATAAAGTAGAAAGACGAACACGACAATATCGATGGATCTAACGATAGCTAACCAATTAACACCATAACATGTGCAAGTTCGCGTGTCAGTACATAGCTTGGAACATTGGATGCACGTATTACGCTGCATGAAATGCGAGTCTCTAAAATTGCATGCATATTTGAAATTACGTTGACAACAAAATTGGTGAAAGTTAACATTGATTCTACATCATACAACTCGTCTCTCTTTCGTGTAAGAAACGGTAGAATATTTTTAGATGAAGCAATCAACTTACCCATAATAAGGCTGTAAGCCGTAGGTGTAAATCTCCCATAATACAACCCCATACGACCAAATATCACTCTCTGTAGTGAATTTTCCATACAGAATTGACTCTGGTGGCATCCATCTAACTGGCAGCAAGCTTTTTGATTGCACCTATAACATCACCACGAGACATAGTACACAGATCAAAATTCAATCAAAAACCAAAATAAGCCTGAGAAAGTGATTTACTTACTCTATAATAATCTGAACTATAAATGTCCCTTGAGAGTCCAAAATCTGATATTTTAACTACCAAATCAGCAGACACCAAGCAGTTCCTCGCAGCCAAATCTCTATGGACATAATGGTTTGATGCCAAGTACTGCATGCCACATGCAACATTGTAGGCAATGCTCAATAGTCTCAGGGCAGGCAGGCCTTTGCCTGACGGAGGTCCTCTTCCTATCAAGAAGTCGTGGAGGTCTCCTTGAGCCATGTACTCAAACAACATACACAAAGGCTCTTCTCTCAAAGCAACACCGACAATGCAAACAATATTATCATGAGTCAACTCGGAAATCAAATCAATTTCTCGTCTGAAATCAGCCTTAGTCTTAGCCGATGCGTTTTCTTTCAGAGCTTTCACTGCCACATACTGTTTTTCACCATTATTTTTTAGCGCCCCTTTGTACACTTTTCCGAAAGCACCTTCCCCTAGTTCTTCTAGGAATTTTATTTGTGATAGAGAGTACTGTGGCACCTGCAGTATACCGTTGCCTCGGGTGCTCTGAGTGAAATGCGACATATTGTTGGAATTATTGAGCAAATCGCTCATTTCAATAGGCGAATTTAATCTTGAATTACCATAAATATTTTTGTCCGCATTAGGCAAGTTTATATCTCTAATGGTAGCTGCATTATTTTTATTCTTGTGTCTGTAGCAGAGGCAAATTATAAATGCCACAATGATAAGCGTCACAAGTAAGAAGACAATAACAATATAGATCCAAATCTTGTGTGCGCATTTTGGGATATCACAAAGCTGTTTTTCTGATTTACCCTCTTTATCTATGACACACCAGGGCTGCGGCTTGACTCCACCGGGGTTTCTACAATAGCTGTGACTGCCAGCAAGTTCTGGATAGTCAAATACTTTGACATGCCATTGTTTGGACCATTCGATGCAGTGCACTCCATTCTCTGCCACATTCACTCTTCCAAGATACCCACTTCCGTTTTCCCAATAGCATTCGTCGTCAGAAACCATGACAGCCCCAATGTCTATTTTCAAACATTCCGGATCGTTCAACGGAAGGTCCTGGCATTCCTCCAGAGTTAACTGCTGTCCTATATGCGGATGTCTTTTGGCTATAGCATATTCTTTTTGACACAATTCATTCTCTAATATCTCACAGTCCTGCTTGCACACACGCCTCAGTATTGTTGAGTTATGTCTGTAGTCGAAGAGATTTACCGAATCATTTGATTTTGCATACATCGGTGGAAGTATACCATTTTCAAACACAATTTCAGGCAAATTTGTTCTCCCACTTTCTTTATTGGTTGAAAATATTGCTCTGGCCTCTATGAAGAAGTTGTTGTTGGTTTCAAAAGGATTTCTGCATATGGGGAATGTAGAGTAGCACAAACTCGGTATTGCATATCCTTCACAATGTGAACTGATGTCGTTTGAGAACTTGGTGACCTGTATGGCTTGCTTTAGTTTCTCCTCGAGGCCTGCTTGTGTTTTATCATGAGGAATGTACACAAATTGATCCTTCAGATGTGCCGCACATTCTTTGCCAACATATTCTTGACAGATGGGTTCTAATTTCCTTGGTATTGTGGTATTCTTCTCTTTTGCAAAATCAGCACCCTGGCTTTTTATATTTTCTGACATTAAGTCAGGGGTAGTCTTCACATCGATTTCTAGTTGGTTATTGATATCAGCATTAGGAAATAGTGATGTGTATGTAGGAATCTCATAGTTTTCAATATTATCTTCATCTTCTATTATCAGTCTTGCGGTTTGTTTCCTTTCAAAGTTTTGCTTAATAGTACAAGTATAATTTCCCTTGTCTGTATTTTCTAGATCTTTAACTTTAAGGTTAGTACCTATTGTACCGTTAGTCTTATCTACTTTTGTCGTTATCTTATATTTGTGTGATTCGGTTATAGTTTTGTTGTCCTTCAGCCAGTACACAATTAGATTTCTCAAAAGAGTTTCTTGGATGTGGTCTGGAGGGGTTTCCGTTAGGAATGTTTCTATTCCCTCCTTATTTTTAGTATATTTTTCTACTTTAATATAGTTTATAATCGCTTCACACTTGAAGCGTACGTCGGTACCCCGAGATCTCTTAATAACAGAAGGAAGAGTTTTTGAAAAGTAAATATCCAGCTTTATGTTCCATACTTTCTGTTCTGATGACGAGTTTCCTTTTAGGAGCGAAATTGAATCCTTTTTATCCAGGGACAGGCACAGGATTTCACATAAACAGAAGCACAAAATAATTACACTTGTGTATTTCATGACTAACACATCCCATAACACCTTCGATCAAAGAACCTAAATAACGTACTGATTAAACTAGTTATCGAATACTAGTAAATTTATTGTTCAACAGAAAGATCTGGGCATATGGTTTAATTCAAAAAGTAAGATTTATCAATAAAATGCGACTACGAAAACGAAAGAAGAAAACACAACCACACTGCCCTGCTGCACACAGTGACACAAGTCGCAAACCCTTTTGACATGACATTTGAGAAAGCAAATCAGACTGAAATGTCAATCTGAAGTCTGACACTTGACACACTATTATGACGTACAGTTTCATACACAAGAACCAAGTTTTTTTATCAACCGGTAAATTATACGAGAATCTCATTGCAGTTTAATAATGCTACTTATTTATTTGTTTTAGTTATGGCTTCGCACGGTTTGTGCATATAGCCAGTGTCAAGTATTTTATTTTAAGTATTTCTAAGAAAGTCACAGCAATGTTATAGCAATCGTGGTCAAGTAGTCAAGTCAATTATTTACATCGTCAGTCACGATTCAGTAAAGTAGTGGATGCTTTACTGAAACTTCCTGGGAGTTTTGGAAAAAATGCGAAATGACACGCTTTTTGAGTTTATATCACTCGCCTACACTCGTGCACGTTAACGAACACTTAATGGTTAATATTCCACCAATATTACACATTAACACTCGAAGAAACACAAGTTTGAGCTAATAATACAAAACCAACAACGTCTCACTATCGGATTCCCGCCAAAACTCCAATAATGCTACTTGACTATAGATGGCTCTTTCAAAAATGGCTATCAAATACTTATGTTGTAATAGTATAACTATATGACTACAGATAGCGCTAAGATAAAATATGGTACGAGGAAAAGTCAAATAATTAAATAAATTCCTTTATTTGTACGAGGGTGAATCAAAAAATTCTTGGAATCAATATTAAAAAATGCAAAGATTTAAATAATAATATTTTATTTTTCTACATAATCTCCCTCCAATGCAATGCATTTAGAATAACGCGTTTCTAACTTCCTTATTCCTTGTGAAAAAAAATTATTTTCTTGACTCTCGAAAAAGTCCTCTACGGCAGCTATAACCGCGTCATTATCGTGAAATTTTGTTCCACGAATTTCCTCTTTTAATTTTGGAAATAAGTGAAAATCACTTGGGGCTAAGTCCGGAGAATATGGTGGGTGGTCAAGGAGATTGAAGCCAGCACAGCGGATTGCGTTGAGCGCAACTTCCGATCGATGAGCAGGAGCGTTATCTTGAAGGAACAACACGCCCAACGACAGTTTTCCACGACGTTTTTCTTTAATCGCTTCACGCACTTTCGGGATTAAATTTGCATAATAGGGTCCAGTAATCGTCTGGCCTTTTGGCATGTAATCAATAAAAAGGATTCCTTCACTATCCCAGAACACAGAGGCCATAACTTTGCCAGCGGTAGGAGCAACTCGAAATTTCTTAATGGATGGAGAGGATGGTCGTTTCCAAGACATGCTTTGTCTTTTAGTTTCAGGATCAAAATGGTGGACCCACGTTTCATCCATGGTGACAAGACGACGGCAAAAATTATCCGAATCACGCTGGAACATTTCGAGATTACGCTTGGAAATTTCCAAACGTCGCTTTTTGTTTTCGTCGGTTAACATTCGTGGCACCCATCTTGCAGACACTTTTTTGAACCCCAGTGAATCAATTAAAATGGATTGAACGCTACCAAAAGATATCTTTAGGATCTCAGCTATATGTTTTATAGTCATTCTTCTGTCTTCCAAAACCAGATTCTCAACCTTTTTGACATTTTCTTCTGTAACGGAGGTTGAAGGCCGCCCAGAACGCGGGTCATCTTTACAGCTTGATCTACCTCTTTTAAATTCAGCCACCCAGTACGCAACCGTAGAATAGGGTACAGCATCACCCCCTAATGTCTGCTGAATGTCCAAAAAAATTTCCTTCGTAGACATTTTTTTCAAACTGAGATATTTCATCAGCACGTAACTCACTTTTATCCATAATTTTGACTTTTTAGCAACTCGTTGCACAAAAAAATTTATTACATGCGAACGAACTGACAAAAACAAGTGACAGTCTGCATAAATATAGTGTGATAGACACTCTTTAATTTGAATATCGAACTTGATCCAAAAAGGTTTCATATATATGCACTTCTAAGAACTTTTTGATTCACCCTCGTAAAGTTCAAATAAACACTACCATTATTAAAAACATTACGTATTTCTAAATATTTATCGTCAAAAGTGTAACTTGTAAAATTAATCTAAACTTTAATAATTGTAAACATGTCTGTACCTACCTGCCTAGCATTTTAGTGGGTAGGTAGGTATACCTAGATGAATATTATCTTTACGCGATGTGATTGATGAGTGGAATGATACCGTCATTGATCTCGCTATATTTAATCCAGTAATTCTTCTTCCAATTCTTCCCGTAATATGAGCCCTCCCAGGAGTGAGGTGTCAGGAGGAAGCCATTCACAGCTGGTATCCTCTGAAGAACAGACCTGGAAACATAAAGTTACATTATGTACCTACCTATAAGTATTATATAGATACTTTAGATAAACTCTTTATTGAAACCCCACAGAACAAAGAGAACTTAAAACTAGAACAGAGCAATCAAATACAATTAGTGTCACAATGGGCGGACTTTTTGCTCAAAGCGATCTCTTCCAGACAACCATGCGTGGAGATGAATATCAAGTAGGTACCTATAATAATGGACGGTGGCTATCGATACAATATACTAAAACAAACAATAACCACATTATGTACATTATTATGTATACCTACCTAATTCCTGTCTCGAATATTATTATCACAAATTCACATCCGTCTGAAAGAAATACAATTTTGTAGGTAACTATAGCCTACCTAAACCGCAGTGGCATGGCGGGCTTGTAGTTACACATTTCCCAATGCCGCTCTTCTCTCTACAATACCTGTGCGGCCGTTGAGTGCACAATGAAAGGGAAAAACCATCGGCAAGTAATCTTGTGCATTTCTAAGAGAGATATCTACGCATCTGAAAACCGTCATGCAGTAAAATTTGCCGCCCTAGGCTCAAGCCTAGCCTGCTGGTAAATCCGCAAGTGCCACGCCTGTGACATTCATAGACGAATGATAATACTGGCAGGCTGTACTATTTTAAGGCGGGCTATATAACCGTGAGCGCGGAGCTGGCGCGCGGCCCGGCCAGGTAACTTTCATCTTCTAAAATACATAAAATGCTGCTGTAGGAGCGCCTTAATAAGGTAATAAGGTAAATAAAAAAAAAAAAAGTAAAAAATAATAATACCTGGCAGCGACACGTTGCAGCGTCGACGTAATGATAGACGTCGGTGCCGGGCTCGACGTTCGGGTCGCAGTGCTGCAGCTTCACGGACGCGTGCTTGCGCTCGCCGTGCACGCACACAGGGTGGTGGGACTCCTTGTAAGGAAACTGCCAGTCGGATATCTGCAAGGAAAAACATGTATTGATCAGACTTGTGAACTAAAGGCTGTTTAAGCTGCGCCCATAGAGTTATAGCAGCTGAATAGCAAGCTATAATTATATTATAGAACTGACTTCTATAGCCATTAGTATCCATGAAAACCGTAAATTAGCTGCTATACAGCAGTATTGTGCTACTTAAGTTACTTGTAACTACGTATATTGCAGATGAGACTGGGGACATTGCGAAAACAAGCAGGCGCCAAGAAGTCAGATGTGTTTAAAAACCTTGTGCATAATAGAAGAGGTACCTAGATAGTTACCTATAATACCTATTCTAATGTGGTCAGATAATAAATACGAGAATAATAGGTGTGGCTGTCGAGTCACACGTCGCATACGACGACATCCGTACTATTATACGCATGGGGTTGTCAGCTCAAGTTGTCGTTACAATACTTTTATCATAAACGGAAGCCGGCAGAGGAGTAGGATGGAACGTGTCTGCGACAGTTTTGGAACCACTTTTTACCACGACATCAATGTGACGTCATGAACTAGGGTAAATCAAAACATAAATACAAGTACCTAGGTACTACCTACCTAAGAATTTTCTTGTCACAGTAAGTACCTAATCAATTATTTCAATAACTGTGGGTTAAAAAACTTCACTTCACATCAAATTTGCACCGGGTACTTCACCTCATACGACAGACAATATCCCCTGCAGGACATGATCTTGACGTCGTCCCAGCAGCGGCGGCCGTTCTGGTCGACCTGCTGCGCCTTGTGCGAGTACCGCTGCAGCTTGCAGCGCCCCATGGAGCCGCCGGAGCACCCCACGGCGCACCACACCGCCACCAGCGCCAACAAAGCACAGAGCCGGTCGGATCGCGACATCTTTGGACACTAGAAAATAATACAATTTGGCTACTATTAAAATAATACTATTTGGCACTATTTGTCGTGTAAACGCGAGATATGATGAGTCGAGGCTTTCAGTGCATCATCGCTCTGCCTGCATTTCAAACACGATAAGGTGGTAACGCTTAAAAAAAGGAAATTTCAAGTATCGCAGCCTCTAACCTTGTTGGAAGCTCGTTCCAAACTTGTCTGACTTCAGCCGCTGAAAAACTGTTTTTATAAAGGGGCGAAGATCACGTCAAGACATATCTTTCAGTCGAGTTAACGACATAACGGCGCACAGGCCATTTGGTTGGCGATAGCGCCGTTAAACGCCGGATAAAAATAGAGAAGAATTGCTTACAGAATACAATTTACATAACTTAATGTGTCTTCACGCTTATAATTGTCGCATTTTTAGCACCAATGTACGTACATAGGGACCTATTTCCGTAGGCACGTATACTTTAATGCACATATTTGTAAATCTGCTCAGTTTTAAAAGTGGCAAAAGATCAAGGATTCTTGTTGGATGAAATAAAATGTTAAGATAAAAATAAGACAGCCATATAAACAAGCGAAGGTGCTACTAAATAACAAGATTTCGAGTCTCCCAAAAAGCTAAAGCGGTGGCGCGAAACAAATTACCTCATTTTGAGATGTCTTGCGGCTCGTCGAGAGCGGCCTTACACAACTAAAGTTGTACTAATTGCACCGCATTCGTCGCGTTTCCCGTAAAATGACATAAATCTCAGTAAATCACACCCACGTGTTAACAAGCGCCGACGGTATCTGATCGCTCCTGATCTGCAGCTTTTATAAAGATTCATGTTTTAATACTACATAGTAAAATTGTGGTGTGCTTCAAATTTTAACAATATTGTAGGTATAGCAGCATCTAAGTTGCACTATCTTTTATTCTTACTGTTAAAGACAGAAAAATGCACCGGAAACTGCCTTATATGCATTGAGTCACTTACCATACTACGCGGGCCCGGGCTGCATTCGTCATGCCACGCAATCAAAGCCATTGTGTTGCGGCCACAGGCCGACCATATTCGCGCTACTTCGCCACTTGTTTGTCTAAACTTATTGCTGACAGCTCGCCACTAAATAATCGCTTGAAAGGAATGATAATTGTAAACAACAAATATAGCGATGAGTGTACTCGATACCGAACTAATGTCGCGCGACAAATGCGGCGACAATCGTGTCACTTTATAAAATTTTGTTATTTAAACCTTAGGTTGACATGCAGATTCTATGTCAAAGCTCAGAATGCATTTTGAAATTGTTGTAGGTATAATAAAACATACTTACCATCCCGTGGATTTACCCGTGTAAATCCGTTTTCCGCAGGCACTCAGCATTTTCCCGGGATACGCCCAGCATAGCATAGATAATATTACCGTAGGTAATGATCATTATCAACATCCTGAGCCTGAAGCCGTCTACTGCAGAATATAGGCCTATCCCGCTGCACACCGAATGATGCTTCCTTTTACTATAGTGACCGAGTATGTATTTATGAATCGGATCAGTAATCTATCATAATAATATTAAGTACCTACCTAGTTTATTTAAATATTAGGTAACTACCTCCTACAAACGAACAAACTCAGAAACTGCTGTCTCTATTATAATATGAGAAGATCTACTTAGAATTAAAATAAGTTTTCGTTAGGTATAGGTATAGTTTCGTCGTTCATATGACGTTAGGTACCTACCTACACAAGTGTACCAAGGTACATTATATGAGTAAATAACAAAACACAATACCTAGTGCAAATACAGTGCGTGCTAGTGACGACAACAGCATAATTATATGTAGCACCGCAAGCTGCAAATCCAAGTATTTTGGTTTTAAACCAGTCGGCATAGTATCTGAAAGTAGCTGCAGTAAGCACTATAAAATCTGTAAGTGGTACTTACCGGTAGACCTCATTGTGTCCGGATCAAATTAGTAGGTACCTAGATGCTAGTACCGACACCGATAAGGCGATGTATGATTGCAACGCTAGAGCAAGTATTCTCAACTTGCTACACCATGGCCCGCTAGCTAGAAAGATATTAAAATTTTGATCGTTTTTGAACATAAGTTTATGCTACTATTTATTTTAATTCATTTGATAGTAGAATAATAATTGTAAACGTTATTTTGTATTTTAATTAGTGTAGGTATTGATTTATTCAATTCGTTTTTTTTAGATGTTTTAACTAATAATCAGCTTTATATAATGACTGGGCTTAGTTAGATCTTTTTATGAGAGAGGGAAAGAAAAGGTAAGGGTCTTATACTTATGTAGGTACTCGTTTTTTAAAAAGGGTAGAGATAAGTAGTAAGTCAAAGTCAAAGTCAAATCATTTATTGTAAGTAGGCAATAAAATCGCACTTTTACAAGTCAAACACTTCAATCTAATAAACAAATTAATAAAACCATGAAAGAAAACAAACTATATTCATTGATTATGGTTTGAGTTTGAAAAAGGACGCTTTCAAGCACTGGCCCAGGATTAACCTCGGACAGGAAAAGGAAACTCCGTTGACTCTACCAGTGCTTCGGAATACACCCGTTAGAGAAGACAGCACCAAGAAACTCTACGGGGATGTCTTTTTCTTTTTGGTAAGTAAATTATACATAGGTACACATATTACATACGGTATCTTTTGTCAATCAAGCATAGGATTATTTTCGCCTCGGTGCGGTATCACAATAATTATACCTACGAGTACCTAAGCATATTTTTTCTAATAATAACGCTAGTGATGAAGCTATAATTATAAGTATTATAATAATACGCCAAAGTTAACGCTCCAGGCAAAACGGTTGAGCTCCCCTGATTCAGAGCCTTCTGCGGGGCAGAATCACAAGGCTCGATGATATTGTTCTGCTTTTGAAACGTTGCCTTTTATTTATGAGGTGATGTTTAAAGTACTGCCATTACCGGAAGTAACGTAGGTACGTACGTACAATCAGGAACAAATTTTGGTGAACGTATGCCCAAATATCCACACATAGGTGATATTCTAAAACATTGCTTAGAAGATAAGATATAAAATTGAGAAATGTTCAGTGTCTTTTCTTGCAGACTGAGTGATCTAAACTAAGTCTCTATAATAATATTGCAAGCACAGTAGAGTTCTCTGAAATGTATATAGGTACCTGCCTAATAAGTACCTACCTACCTACCTAGAAGAAACCGGTAACGATAAATACTTTCATTAAAAAAAAACTTAGTAGAATCTTTTTCCGCATTTTCATTGCCCAGCAACAAGCTTTTAATCGATATTTTTGTTACTTACCATAATTGTTTAAAAACAAGGCAAAAATGATTCAGTAACGAAATAAAGACCTGACGATTTCCTGAAAGTACTCACAATTTCCAGTAATTCTCTTATTTCTAAAAAGTTTATTTATTCACTGCAAATTGCAACAATATTTAAATAAAACTTCCCATATACTTATTCAAATGAAGCTTTCTACGTAATCCCCAATAATTACATACTAGGGTATAATGTAAACTATGTAACTAAGTAGTTTTTCTTACAGGTATTTACCGCTTAAGTTATGTAGGTATAGGTATTAAGTATATGCAAAGTGTGGTTTCAAAACTTCAGCTACCTACCTAAGTTATTTCAATGTTTGCGGTCGGTAGAGCTACACGCTACCGTTTTTATATTCTTTCGTTCCGCACCTTTTTAATTCGCTCGCAGTGTTGTTTTTTTAATGCAAGGAAAATAGTTAAAACGCTAATTAATTAAGTGATCTATTTTTTACTTGGTTTGTATTCTTGCTGTGTAAAGGGAGGGGGAATTTTAAAGAAAATGACCAATGTTTCGCCTCCTTATTAAGGTAAGTTTAATTATATTTAGTATTTTAAGACGTGTTTATTTTATTTGATCCGTAACAGTTTTATCAGAAAAAAATAATTATTTTATCTTTGTATGTACGTACCAGCGATGGCTTTATTTATGCGATTTCAACGACTTACGAATAATACTGACTGACACACAAACCTATTTTCTGAAAACTTTTTACCTACCTATTAATTAATGTAATGGTCAAGGTACTGGCCATTTTTCCTGCTAACTTCAAATTATATTTAAAAATGAAAGTATTCTTTCTTGCCTGCCAGTGAACACAGGCACTAAATACGAGTATAATACCTTTACTATTTTTTTTTAATAACCGACGTCTTGTTAGGTTTTGATATCTCTAAAATCTTATTAATTGTTATCTATCAAATCAGAAAAGACAAAGACAAAAACGGCAGAAAAAGTTATGAACTGCCAATTAATTAACATTACAAATAGATTTCATTTACGTTCGTAATTTCGCTCTCGAGTAGCATTTCATTAGATTTCTGTCTGTTTGGCCCTAATTCCCTAAATATCAAGTTTAGAATTCTCGGAAAGCTGTAAGGCAATAGTCCAGTAATCTGCCGTCAAATTGCCGAAACAAACCATAGGCACGTTCTAGCTAACTTTTGTATCCAAAGTAAATTAAATATTTGTTTTCTTTGTTCCACGTTCTCCGATTTCGTGTGCAAACAGTTTAAATGAAAAGGTTAAAAAGTTCAAATACTCATATTGTTTTGTGAAAATGATTATGAGATACCTTGCAGGTCATATTCCTGATGAGAATTAAGTACTTACATAGAGTAAGTAAATGTCGTCTTTTGAAGCATAGGTGTTTCCCTATCTATAGCACCTATGCTATAGATAGGGAAACACCTATGCTACCTACTTTGTTTGTAAGTACCTAGTTGCCTAACTATAAATAATAGTATACCTATATCTTGATTGTATTACATGCAGACTTGAATATAACTAGGTAGGCTAGAGTCTGGCTGCTGCATCTGCGAAACGTTTAGGCACATGACTACCGACTTGATTTATTAATAATTTGTTGTTACCTTCATATAGGTTTCACCCTCCAAGGAAGACGTAGATAGATGATCGGAGTTGAACGAAATGAAAGAGATGAGCAATCACCATTTTGGCATATTATGGGCTAAAAGAGAGCTTTTGCTCTATACTCTCAGCCTGTTTATATACTTTGGTAAGTAAACTTACATTAATTGTACATATAATATAACGAAACCTTACCGTACCAAATGACTACAACTAAATTCCCCAAGCGTTTCACGATCCAATTTGCAAGCGTAACCAGTGAGGTGGATAGTAAGTATAACGCCTTCGTAGTCTTCTTGGCGTAGGCTTGGTCTTCACGAACTTCAGTGTGCCTAGTGTGAGTTTTGACAATTTGTTTACGCGCTCGGTCCGTTTAGCGTAAACTTGAAATTGTATGGAATAAGAGCAGCGCCATCTAGCGTCAGTCAGTCAGTCACTAGATGGCGCTGCTCTTATTCCGTACAATTTCAAGTTTACGCTAAACGGACCGAGCGCGTAAACAAATTGTCAAAACTCACACTAGGCACACTGTAACCAAAAGTATACTCGCGTACCTATTTCAAAGAGCGTTTAAGAACACGCTAAGGTTAACGAGTAGGTATATATTATTATTACATATTATTCTGTTTATTGTACTCCAGGATATATAGGTACAAGCTTTTAGAGTTTGGAGGTAGGCAAAAATTGAGATACAGAGACTTTTTAGCTACTGAAACAGAGATAATACCTACGCTATTACAGATATAAAAGCAAGAAAGTTTGTATATTTCTTTTTAAGGCAAAAAACAGGACCGTGTTACGTAAAGTGAGTCTACCCCGTCCGCCTCGGCTATCCTCGGTTAATTTCCAATTAAAATGCATCCCTTTCCTATGCAGATTAAGATTAAAACGGTTTAGTACTGATTTTTTAGCTTAGAATGCAATCTAAGAATATCTTTAGCGAGTATATTAAGTAGGTTACCTAAGCTATTTTCTGTGTGTGGTGTTAACAAGGTTAGCAGCAAGTAGGTACTTAAGTCTAAATTTATTAAGAGATAATTATTATTCAGTATTCTTTCAAGAAAATCATTGGATTAAGTATATAAAAAAACACAATGAAAACTTGACCTGAATCAGAATGTCAGAATCTGTCAGAATGTTTTGGTCGACGCTGCTTTCGAACGACTCAATGCTGCGTCATAACTGTACCCCTAGAAGAGTGAGATGTAAAATTAGGTAAAACATCTTAGCCCTAGAATGAGTTTTTACTAACTCGACATAGTACCTACGCGTCAACTAGCGCTTTTGTATGAAGATCCTCTACAGCGCCCCTACCGACGCGTTTGTGAACGAAAAATCTCCATACAAAGAGCTATTTAGCCGACGCGTAACGTCGAGCTAGTAAAAACTCATACTCAGGGCACTGATGGCTTTAGCTAGTAATAACACTCATAATTCTTAACAGAGCCCGCAAACTCGTTACATTTATTGGAACTGGGTGTCCCGAAAAGCACGGCGCTGGGCGCGCGCGCGGCGCTGTCGTGTCGCTGGCAGCTCGGGCCGCAAGACGTGCTGTACTCCGTGAAGTGGTACAAGGACGGCAAGGAGTTCTTCCGCCACGTGCCGAGGGACGTGGAGCCGCGGAGGAGGTTCCCGCTGCCGGGGGTCGACGTCGAGGTAGCGCCATTCAGGAAGCTATGTCGCTAGTCCAGGCGAAATAAGTACTTAATAAAAACTGAACAACCATTACAGAAAACATTTCTTCACGCTTGCATAATCTAACATCAAACAGCGAGTCGCATAAAAAGGGCAAGCCTTATTGTTTCCGGCGTGTCCGTGGCGGAAGAAGCGTCAGTGCGGTGCCGGTTGTGGGGGCAGTTTCCGCTGACACGATTGCTGTGAGCTCGTGTGAAGAACTAATGTGATGGTGCCTCCACACATTCGCCGATCACAGACGAAAAAAAGCGAACGTTGAAAATTGCATGAATGAAAATTGAAGATCGTGCTGAACTGTATTCCCCTCGATCTATCCTCGATCCTGATCGTCCTGGATAATAATGTGTGAAAGCACCATGTTTCCCATGTTTACCTTATGTTTCCCAGGATGCGGACTCGTCGGGATCGCAGCTAGTGCTGTCCCCGGCGACCCGGGACACCGGCGGCCGCTACCGCTGCGAGGTGTCCGGGGAGCGGCCGCTGTTCCCCACCGTCTCCGACCACGCAGACATGACTGTCGTCGGTACGTCTCGGGGATAACTGACAATCTTTTGACTTCAAAAAGGGACGGTTTAGTAGAGGTTCTGATTCTTCTGATGCGTGCTCTAAGTTTATCAATCTATTTAGGATATCTTATCAAAACTAGAACAATATTATACTATCAAAACTTAAATCTTTAATTGGTCCCAATGTCAAAGTAAACTAACTAATACCATATTCGGAATACGTCAATTTGAAAAGAACCGACAACAAACACAACTGCGGGTATTTAGGTCTTTATCACTGTATAAAACTATTTGAAGTCGCTTTTTAGGTTCAACAAATCTGATGATCGTTTCATAGTACCCTCTTCACAGTGCTTCCAGAGCACGGCCCCGTCATATCGGGCTTCCATCCCAAGTACCGTGTCGGGGACATGGTCCGTGCCAACTGCACGTCCGGCCGCTCGCAGCCCGCCGCGCAGCTCTCCTGGCACGTCAACGGGGAACCGATACCAGCTGAACGAACACCGAGCTATAGAAGTGAACACGCGCTCATCGTCACGAGCCTGGCGTTGGACTTTGATGTCACGGAGACGCACTTTAGGAACAGTGTGCTGAAAGTTAAAGTGAGTTTTTAGGTTTGATGTAATTTGTAATTTTATCACAGATTCTTTGTTTCTAACACTAGGAGAAAATCGGTTTCATAGAAATAGAAATTATGCTTTCATACAAACTGCTGCTTTTGTTGTTGCTAGTTAAACGTCTCGGAAGGATGTGGTAACAAAAGTATCTTCGGTAATATCGCCGTCTATGTAAAAATAAACATCTTATTAATTAATGGAATTCCTCCCTATAATTCGCCGCATACCTCTCAGAAGTACAACGAAATCACCGTCTAATCATAACATAATTTTGTTCCAGTGCTTAGCCACTATCGCTCCCATCTACTGGAAGAGCAACGAAGAAAGCGCAGTCCTAGAGAAGACCAGAATCGTGCACGACATAGGGTCCATGAGCATGAGACAAAGAGACAAAGCCACGAGGGCGGACCGTGTGCAGGCCGACGCCGCCAACTTATCAGCTGCAACTTTCTTTGCTAGCTCTCTTAAAACTTTGCAATTTGTTGGAGTAATTTTTGCGAAATTGCTTAGTTAGTTGTCGTAAGTTACCTGCCGAAAAGGATAAAAGACCTGTGATAATTGTATCAGATTATTATACTCAGTAATGAACCAATGACTCAGTTAACCTGCGCTATCGAGTTTTTGGATTTTTGTGCTATTTTCTTTATTTTCCCTTGCCCTCCCTTGGTCGCCATCTAGCTGAAGGTTTTTGTATAGGCCAGTAGAATAGCCGATACAAAACGATACTAGCTAATAGAATATACCAATCAAACTAATTGATACCTACATAAGTAATCTAAAATATTATATGCTATCTTTTTAATGAATAATTATAATTTATTCGATGAAAGAAACCAACTTTAATTTAATAAAATAAAATAACTAAAACTAGCTAAAACTAAACCTAAAATAACCTAATAAAAATGGGTGTCCATGTGACAGGGTGCCAATTTCATATATTATCAGCATTACATTTATTATTATTTACATTGGCAATTAACTCGTAGAGGACACTTGAAACAGATAGAAATGGGTATAGCTAGCCCTAAATGCTTTGGTTTAATGTAAGTAGGTATATAAGGTAATATTATGGATTTCAAAGTATAAGCGATAAATTTAGTTTTATTATCTAATGTAGTTAGTGCAATTTGAATGATATCGCAGTCTTAGATATTATACATACCTACCTACTGGAAGAATTTTTGTACTATTATTTGTAATCTAATTGTTGATGAATGGTATCGATATCGATATTATATTTATGCGAAATATTGCACGTATTACTAGCAAACTATTTATTGTGATAATACCAAGGGCAGGACACAATCATCATAATTAGTACTTAATTATCGCAAAAGACAATCTGAGAAGTGGAACCGATGAAACAACAAATAAGCCCCCGTATCGCTCGCGCGATAATACGTCATTCGATTGTGAGTTTTCTCAAAGAAGCTGTGTTATAAATTAATAATTTAGATATAATCACAGCGCGGGGGAAGCACGACGGGTAGCGAGAGACGGGGAGCGATCGATATTAATTTATTCAGTATCTACTTATAAGTTTATAAGCATAAAATGTTGCATAAGTCTGCAGCTTTGCGATTAAAGCGTCACCACCTGAAAAATGTTGCCTTCTACTCGTCTGCAACGGTGAGTGAGAACTTTTAAATAATATACATACATACATTGAGAAACTAAGATTACTCTAGCTATGTCTAAATATGAATATTTACGGTAGCTATATTAGTGAACTAGCAGTATGTAGATAGGTACTTAATTAGAAAAATGAGGCGTAGGCATGTAGAATTTCCTTTGGCAATGCCTTCATAAATGTACACAAGTATGATATTAGTATGATAGCAAAGATAATTTGTAGGACACTTGAAAGAGACGACCAGAAGAGGAAAACACCCAATATTAAGTGCCAAGAGGGGCGTCGTACTTAAGCTATAATTAACCCACCTACTTATCGTAAATCTTAGGATGTAAAAACATTTTTTAGGCAGTGTAGCACCTTATAGTACCTACCGTAACATATCCCTTTACCCACATACATTTCATTTTAATAGATAAAAATGTTTTATGAGGAAAATAATGTGTAATAATTATGTGCAGCGACTGCACACTTATCGTATTGAAAGTCAAGGGTCTCCCGAGGATGTTTTATCATTTTTTATTAAAGTAGATTCCTATGGAAACTTTTATCTTCGCCGGACTTAGTGGTGATTATACTTAGGTAACTGTTTATTAGACGGACTCGTAACATTAAAGAAATGAAGTTTTAAGTAAGTAGTATGTATGTATACCTACTTCTTTGAGGTAATCTCCAGAGCATCGAGACCTGGATTAGAAATCATTAATTCCCTATTGGGAACATTACGCTCCAAGTTGGAACACTATTTGCAACGGAAAAATGGAGTTTCCAAACGAAACGGGCATATTGCGGACGGACCCGCGAACCTACAGGTCAGTGTTACAACTTTCAATAGCCGAAAAGCTGATATGAGATGTTAAACTTTTTAGTTTACAGACAATTTTGTAAAGAAAAGCCACGGAGTAGTAATAGCAATGTACATACCTACATTGTAAAATGTACATTAGTACAATACATGCAGTCTAACAAAAACTAATTTGTTTTCGTAAGAACAGATGTCAACGCATGACTGTCGATTATTAACAACTTGTTGTAGGCGTTGCTTATTTTAAGGAACTCATAGGTGTTTGAAAATATATAATATGTCACATTTTATCGTTTCCTTTTACTATAAAACATTTAATTTATGTAACACTTGTTTCTATGACTGTACAAAAATACAATAGCGGCCGAGTTGCCTACTAAAAATAATATTTAAGTATATAATAGGTGGCAACTCGACCACGCGGGCGAATGTTATTGCGGTCGAAATGACAACCAACTCAGTAGGTACATCATCACTACAAAATTGCCGGAGAGTGGACGCATTTCGCAATAATGCGTATCTATACTTACTATTCTTACCTACATTTATTAGTTTGCTACGCTATCTTACCGCAAGTAGATAGTTGTAGAATGTTGAGTATCGATCTACGTAGTAGTAGGGTACGTACCTTTACAAAAGAGATTAAAAATAAGTAGGTAGGTACCTACTTACGTACTTTATCTTTGGATTAATTAAGTACTTATATTTATTTAACACATAAAATATTTTAGGTGACTATACGTAGGGTACAAGAATGACAAACAAAATCAAATTTGAAATATTCACAATTCCGAATACTTAAATGTTTTATTAAAGTTTCTAGATAAGGAAATATAATGTTTTCTAAAAAAAATTGTTTTGATTTCAAAACAATTTTCTAAAAAAAATTGTTTTGATTTCAAAACACCAAAAAATCGCCCTGGAAAACCAGACAGACAAGCCAAGCGATACGTACAGTCAACGAAAAAATAATTGCAATAATGTTCAATGCAAAACTGTAAGCAAATGTACCTAGCTAAGTTAATTAGGTCATGCATGCCCAGCGAGTTCTGTCGCTGACTGTACAACTACAAATCAGAACTTTGTAAAGTAGGTAAAAATAATGTTTGTTTGTGCTTGGTTTGTACTATATTGATAATGATAATATAATAAAATTGATAATAATAAAAACGCACGTTTTATCACTCGCCGAAAT
This sequence comes from Hylaea fasciaria, assembly GCA_905147375.1. Classification (NCBI taxonomy): domain Eukaryota; kingdom Metazoa; phylum Arthropoda; class Insecta; order Lepidoptera; family Geometridae; genus Hylaea; species Hylaea fasciaria. The sequence continues at coordinate 10,295,090 of LR990201.1, forward strand.
AAGAAGTTGTCAACAACGGAAATTACCCCCTGTAGTCGAAAAATTATCTGTGTTTCAAATATCGTATTATTTTTATTGATACGATACCGAGTTGCGATGCCGATAATCGTCACTTCGTCCTTTGCTTCGATAGTTAGGTACCTACCTTCAACTTGTTGACACCCCTTATCAGAGCGTGAATGAGTCAAGAGATTATAATATGTTCCCCACACGTTAATACACTTCTGCAATTGCATTTAAACCATTTAGATGCGATTAACAAACTGAGATTCTAGGCAATACGCAAACATAATAAACAATATACTTACCTAGTTTCCTAACGTTCACACTTTGCAGGAGTTTCTTTTATCTTATCTAAGATTGTTATTTCAGGTAACAAAGCCGAAGGACAGCTTCGCAAATAATAAAACAATATGTCTATATCTAAACTTAACTGGGTTAAATACGCACATATAAATATAGGTATCTAAGTACTAATATTAGATAGGTACTACAAACAACAATATACTTAAATGATTATCAGAAAAGAGCTAGTGCACTACGCAAATTGGTGGATAACATGCCTCCAGAAGAATCCTCGGGCATGTGGTTTCCCTCACGACGTATATTCCTTCACCGAAAAGCAAATTATATATAATATACTTATTCGTATTATGTATTAATTATCTTCTTATTAATTATAGTAACTTACCACTGACTCTCCAAACCATCCAAAAGTTGACTGGAAAGATATTTATCGCTCTCAGCGATGAGGCCGCCCATTGTATTTTAGATTTAGCTAAACCTCCATTCTGTATAGGTATACATTGTGTATTTTTACAATAAAGTATTTTCTATTGAATTCTATATTCCATCATGGCGTGTTGTAGACCCGTCAAGTGATCGCGATCCGGAGAGAGGACCAGTCGGTATGGGAGCGCCGCGCGCCCTTCTCGCCCTCCAACGTGAACCGCTTCGTGAGGCAGGGCGTCAAGGTCATCGTGCAACCCTCCAACCGACGAGCATACCCCATGCAGGTATCGCTTCAGCAGTGAAACCAAAACACTTCACTTCAAAAACTTTTACTACGTACTAATTTCATCTTCAACTTTAGACGGTCTTAAACTTACGCGAACAGAAAATTCGCGCACAAACTAATAGGTATCCAAATAGGTATGGTTTTTAAATACCTCGACGTTTTGGCCCAATTTTATCGACTATCACGAGAAGACTGGAGAACGCGGATATCACCGTCCGGAGCGGCAGGTGTTGTTTCCAACTACCCGCGTTTGGTCTTGCAAAACATAACCGTCACGACAAACAATACAATCCATTGTACCGCAATAAAACTATCGTCATTCAACCTCTACCATTTTTCCCAGTCTTATATAAACGCTGGAGCCATCATCCAGGAAGACATAAGCGAGGCGAGCGTGATCTTCGGCGTGAAACAGACGCCCATCGACCTGCTAATCCCGAACAAGACGTACTGCTTCTTCTCACACACCATCAAGGCGCAAGAGACTAACATGCCGATGCTAGACGCTATACTGGCTAAGGTAAACGGACAATCTTTGGAAACCTAAGAATTTATTGCAGCTTTCTGATGGAAATATAGTAAATTTGAATCCTGTCAAAAGAATTGTTTATCACTGAAATGTGCAGTATTTATTTCATGTTTTGGCTCCCATCTCTCCGTGCTTAGGAGGGTCACGATAGTTAGTGATTCATAGCAGTCGTTAAACCACGTCACGGGCTCTTGATAAACTCAGACACTAGAGGCTGGCACAACCTAATACGACAGACAAACAAGCGATGCTGTGACTATGCTCATAGAGTCAATTGTTCCAGAACATCCGTCTCATTGATTACGAAAAGCTGATGGACGGGAAAGGCAACCGCGTGGTCGCATTCGGCAAGTACGCCGGAGTGGCCGGCATGGTGAACATCCTCCACGGGATCGGTCTGAGGCTGCTGGCGCTGGGGCACCATACGCCGTTCATGGTAAGGCGTTTTATCAATGCTTACAATAAAGCAAAAAAAAAGAAAACGTGTGTACATAGAAGGATGTTAGGTAGGTACAACTTTTTGAAAAGAGTCATCAGCCTGCCTCGTTCTGTTTGTCCACACGAGTATGTTTGTGTTCACATCATGTAAAAACTATTGGACCGATTGCAATGCAGTTAGTTTACAATCTGACTTGTGCCATGGTATACCTGCTGGTAGTGCCTGCATGACATGTAAATCCAATAAGTAAAAACAGATAATATATTGATTGAAAATAAACCGTTTGTGAGCGGCGCGCTAGGGCTTTGCTGGAAACTATCATCTCTTATCGATAAAGAAAAATGCCAATGAAATCGCGACAAACAGAAAATTAACTGTATGTTCAGGTATCTTTTATTTCTGAGTTCTGTTTCTTAGAGCAAAGACTATCTTCCCCCCGTCTCCAGCACATAGGTCCGTCGCATAACTACCGCAACTCGAGCATGGCGCGCCAGGCGATACGGGACGCGGGCTACGAGGTGGCGCTCGGCATGATGCCGAAGTCGCTCGGTCCTCTCACCTTCGTCTTCACTGGATCAGGAAATGTGTCACAGGTGAGAGATTATACGGACTAGAACAACGTAAATGGACAAGGTTAGCGAATAAAAAGGGATTCGATTTAGGCGTTTTTAGGGTTGCGTAGCCAAAGGCAAAAAACGGTATTTATGGATAGGTCTTCCAAAATGATATCGAGGTTCCTAATAAATAACATTTTTTTCTAAACTGAACAGTTTGCTCGAGAGACACTTCCAAAATGGAAAAAATGAAGAATGTGTCTCTCCTCCCCGTACCCCCCCCCCCCCCCCCCCCTATTATTAAAGCATCGATCAAAGTTACAACGAACTACAAGAACTTTTATATCATGTTACTTGCTGCTACGGAACCCATCATGGGCGAGTCCGACTCGCACTTGGCCGCTTTTTTGTGTATATTCCTCTTGTTTTGACATGGTGTGCTGCTTACCTACAATATTTTTACGTTACTTATGCAAGAACAATATACCTATGTTTATTTATACTACTAGCTGACCCGACAGCCTTAGTCATGTAATTGACATATTTATCATGTTAAAAAAGTTACACCACAAAAGTTAATGTGGTCGTGATGTTTCCTCTAGTTTTGTAATGTTCCGCGTAACTTTTTTTATTTATTCTTTCTTAAGAACCTTCTCCTGACATAACAAACAACATTTTTTTACTTTTATATCACCTGTTTTATTAGCCGGTGCTTTACAAATCACTTCGTACTTTCCCCTGTTACAACAAGTTACTTTCACAGTAGCATCCGAAAGGGAAGCAAATAGCTCCCACAGGTGTCCTTTTCGTGTTTCCAGAATATAAAATTTGTTCGCGAACCCATATAAAAAATGAAATACGTCACGGAAACTTTACCGTCTATATACATGTGACGAAGTAGTGCTTTGAGGATACCTCAAGACCCGAAAACATATTTTTGACGCAGTATGTTTTACGCGTTTCAGGGAAGTCAAGAAATATTTCAAGAGCTCCCACACGAATATGTGCCGCCGGAAATGTTGAGAAAAGTCGCTGAACATGGAAGTAAGAACAAGTCATTATAAAAAAAACATGATACCAACTTCATTTATTTCAATTTATCGAGCCGTTTAGGCTTTACTAGAAAACTAACAAACTACAAAATAATATAACCCTCCTAAGGTATCGGTGGTTTCGCTGTTTCAAACTTTGTGCCTCGCAAATTGTAATCAGCTGTTTTGGTTAAAATATCCTGACGAAATAGTAATCTATGGACAGCCCAGGGTAGTGAGATTTAATAATCCTTTACTGGTCCTCTTAATGTTAAAATTCTTTTAGGTCCCAACAAAATATACGGGTGCGAGGTCCGCCGACGCCACCACCTCGAGAGGAAGAACGGCGGTGGTTACGACTATGAAGAGTACGATGAACACCCAGAACGATACATTTCGACCTTCGCACAAAAAGTAAGCCTTTCATCACTGGTGACTGCGGTAGCGCGATGGTCATTATTGGCAGCACTCTGATTCTCTTCGGTACTGAACTAGTGACTTAGTTAGTACTACCGTGGTTATGTTAGACGTAGGGATACATTTTTGGAAAGAATGCTGCATCGTCATAATAATTCAATTTTTATCTCGACTCTACTTATCAGAAATAGAAGACTATACGCTACTTTTCATGGTATTTTGTTCAGTGTCAAGTTTTTGTGTCCAGATAGCGCCATACACTTCTGTCCTGCTGAACGGAATCTACTGGGCAGTGGACAGCCCCAAACTCCTTACTATACCCGATGCAAAGCACCTTCTAGTGCCTTCGCATACCCCGTGGCTGCCTAAGAGTGTTGGCGCCCCAGCTTTACCCCACAGGTGAGGGATATAATGCTCTTAGTTTTGCATCAGAGGTCAGTAAAGTTCCAGAGAAAATGAAGAATAAAGAAACACAGGGGGCATTCCCGAAGCTTCCGATGAGGCCCGACGCAAAACACCTTCTAATATTTTAAGATCCAGGTATGTATTAGAAGGTGTTTTGCGTCAGGTGTCGTGGTTGTCTAATCGTTGCGCCCTTGGTTGCCTTGCCAAGTTTATCCGTCTACTGCATTAGCAAAGTGAGTAATGTCTGGATCAGGATGGAATTCTTTGCATGCTTCAATCTCCAGGCCTTGGGTTACATCCATACGGTAGTTAGGTACTTTTTGTTGAGCAACATTGCATTATCATGATACCATTTAAAACTTTCCATAACTTTAGCCACTTTTGATGCTATGTCATTCCTACTGTCTGCATCCTTCTTTTCGATTAGTAAACAAATGTTTCTTATAAGTTCAAATGAGAAAATTGAGTAAGAGAGACTTTTTATAACAAGTACCTACCTAGATAACGTAATGTGTTCCAGCATCACATTGGGCAACATTCTACATCAAATACTGCAAATTATAGATTTTTATTCAAATACTGACTGGTTTTAATGTTTTAATACCTTAGGTAACGTTTCACGACAACATCTAAATTGTTTGCCTAATAACACTTGGGCACGTTGCTCGGCCGGTGTGGATGTACTATTACATGAATTGGTGTGTGTCCAGAATGCTGGCTATTTGCGACATATCAGCGGATCCCGGGGGCTCCATCGAGTTTATGAACGAGTGCACCACCATCGACACGCCTTTCTGCCTCTACGACGCCGACAGGAACAAAGACACGAAGAGGTGAGCCACTTCAATAAAGTCGCTGAGCATGTCCTTATACCTACATCCAATCTTCCAATGTAGCTGTACGCATGGAGCGCCCTACAATTGAGTTAAATGTTTGAATTTGATAGTTAGGATATCTGTAGCGAGTTTTGTTACTGAATGTATTTCGTCAACGAAGTCTATAAACAAGGTTAGTTTTCTACTTGGCATTTTTGTAATGTAGGTACTCGTAGGTACGTTATAATAATGAGTGAAATCATGAAGTTAATAATAATTATGATTGTTTTCGCATTAGTTCAAAACAAAGTCATAATCGGATAAGATGTCTCATTTAGCAAAATAATATACCTAAGACGTATCGAGTTGTTGTTTACAATCAAGGGTGATGGCATTGTACTCAAGTACGCTCTAGATAAAGCAAATCTATGCAATAATAATAAACATATTTTGCAAGAAGACGCCTCAATAATGAATAATAATAATTATGTTGATAAAGGAAAAATCGCAGTGCGCCGCTAATCTTTGCGATAAACGAATAATGTTTTATTACCCATTATGTACCTCTGTCAGCTGTGTACTGATACCTACCTTATAATCTGTTTCTTACACAAAAAAAGACACAATTCTTATTCGGTGTAGTGACATAGTGAAGTTGTCTACTAACTGAATACATGTTAATTAGTATTTTAACGGACCTAATTCGCGCACAAACTAATATCGAAATATATAATTTTGACATACCTCGACGTTTCGGCCGAGTTACATCGACCGTGGTCACGAGAAGTCTTCTCGTGATATTTTGATATTAGTTTGTGCGCGAATTAGACCCGTTTAAATACTAATTAACAGATGTGTACTAAGCCAAAAGTTTAATTATGTACGAATTGTATGAATTAACAAACTACTTTCTCCATATATTTAAACTGTCCAGATCTGCTCTTACTCTACGGTCCAAACCTGGAAAACATGTTCTTCAACTCTCCTCGCCCGCGGGGTACAGGAGCGTGGGGCGTGATGTCAATCAAAGGGGGCTCAGGCGTATCACAGGACGAAGTAACTATTTAGTGATCTGTGTGCCTAGTGCGAGTTTTGACAATTTATTTACGCGCTCGGTCCGTTTGGCGTAAACTTGAAATTGTATGGAATAATAGCAGCGCCATCTAGTGACTGATTCACTGACGCTAGATGGCGCTGCTCTTATTCCATACAATTTCAAGTTTACGCCAAACGGACCGAGCGTGTAAATAAATTGTCAAAACTCGCACTAGGCACACAGATCACTAAATAGTTACTTCGTCCTCGATCCCCTTTGACATGCTACCCCCATGCCCCTGTACCCCGCAGGCGAGCACTGAGTTAAACGGTCGCACTTCAGATATCATCTTCATCATTTATATAAATTACAATTTCACAAAAGCTCAAAATGTTACCTGTAGATACATTTCTATCCTCAGTTTCAAAGGGCCTGGTGTGCTGGTGTGTTCTATCGACAACATGCCGACCCAGCTGCCCCGAGAATCCACGGACTTCTTCGGAGACCTCCTGTTCCCGTACGCGGAGGACATCATGAGGTCAGACGCGACCAAGCCGTTGGACCAACACGACTTCTCGCCTGTGGTTAAAGGGGTAAAGAACAAATGTAATGTAGGACCCACAAAACACATGGAAGTTTTTGAAATTAAATTTTGTGTTTCTGTATATCAGTATATTGTGCTATGTAGGCAAGATAGGCACATACGTTAGCAAATTGTTTGGTCATCGCTAAAATTATAGTCAGTTAATAGTTATAATATGTGGCATATTATATACGAACACACCATCTTCTTTTATAGGCAATCATCACTAGCAATGGGCAGTTAACACCTCAATTTGAGTACATTAACGATCTTCGGGCGGCGAACACGATGTGAGTACCTATACCACTACAAAGAAAAATAAGGGCTGCAATACCTACAATATACTTACCAGTAATTTATTTACGAACATCACATTGCATGGTGAAAGCTAACTACTATCACAGCCCTTTCTCGAAAGGTACAGCCTAATAAATCCTGTGTCTTTACACTTATGTGATACTAAGTAGTAACATGACAGTAGTGTAGCCGTAAGAACCAGTTTTCACTGATCCCTTTCGTCGCAGCCGTTCCCGCCACAAGGTGGAAGGGCACGACCAGCAAGCGCCCGTCGTCATTCTGGGAAGCGGTCTGGTCGCCGCTCCGGTCATCGAATACCTCGCGAGGGACAAGAACATCGCTGTCACTGTTGGTAAGCATTTAAAATAAAAACCATGTGCTATTCACACGATCTCTGAGAAAGCTCATGAATTCAACCACAATCGTAAGTTTTATGACTACCATCGGATTCTTAGTGCTTGTTTTTAGAAGCTCAATAAAATACTACAGCATGCTGAAGCTGACACAAAATACGAGCTAATGGAGATCAAAGAGACACATGCTAACTTAGAAACCGATTCAATGACTTAAAACCTAGACACAGACTAAAATGGAGCAGTACACACAAGCGCTTTAAAACAGTTATTAATGAACTTGCAGCGTCAGCGGTTAAGGAAGAAGCCGACGCACTCGCGGAGCGCTACGGCGTGCACTCCGAGTATTTCGAAGCGAAGGACAAAGCCGCGCTCCAGGCACTAGTTTCCCGAGCCAGGGTGGTGGTGTCGCTGCTGCCCTACGACCTGCACGGAACCGTCGCCAAGGCGTGCCTCGACGCTGGGGTTCATATGGTGACGGCATCTTACGTCAGGCCTGAAGTACAAGAATTGCATCAGGCGTAAGTGCATTCTCTTCCTTGGCGCAAAAGGTGATCCTCGTTATAAAGTTGAGCTAAATTATTATTGAGATGTCAATTTTTTTCAGGGCTAAGGACGCTCGCTTAACGTTTCTTAACGAAGTGGGTCTGGACCCCGGCATCGACCACCTCCTAGCGTTGGAGTGCATCCACAACATACAGAGCCACGGGGGCAGGATCGACTCGTTTGTTTCATATTGTGGAGGTAAAGTTTAGGTTATAGGCCCTACGTGTGTTGGAGATCCTTTCCATCATTCCCATAATCTCGCGGGGCACAATTGCTTATTAAATACATCTTAATATATATAAATCTCGTGTCACAATGTTTGTCCTCAATGGACTCCTAAACTACTTGACCGATTTTAATCAAATTTGCACAGCGCGTGCAGTTTGATCTAACTTGAAAGATAGGGTAGCTTACATCTCAATTTATAGTCGCAATAAGAAAATGCTTAGCCACAGCAACGCGTGGCCGTATCTGCTAGTTAAATACATATATTTATGTATTTATTTGTCCCCGACACCATGTCAATGTTTCCAAATAATAATATGATTTCAGGTTTGCCGGCGCCAGAATTCAGTGACAACGCATTGCGATACAAATTCTCGTGGAACCCTCGAGGAGTATTGCTGAACACCATATCGGCAGCCAAATACCTTAGCAGAGGACAGGTATGCGACGCCTCAATATAATAGTACTGGAAGTCTTTCAAATACTTAGCGTTTTTTCAATAAGCAATAGCAGTATATTTTATTAGAACCGTCACGTTCGCGTCCAGGTCATATAATATCACTAATATCTTATCATTCCAGATCGTTGAGGTGCTGAGTGGCGGCGAGCTGATGAGCGTGGCGCGGGAGCTGGACTTCCTCCCAGGGTTCGCGTTCGAGGGGTTCCCCAACCGCGACAGCACTGCGTACGCGCAGCTCTACGGCATCGAGGACGCGCACACCATGTTCCGGGGTACCATCCGGTATAAAGGTATGGCTTATTGAAGTTCAGCTCAGAGGACTAACTGCCGGACTCGGAGATCTAGCACTACATTTATTCAAATAATTATCCCTTATTAGTTTTACTGACCAACATTTGTGTATATTTTCGGCTCAGGTTTTGCAGAGACCATGAAGGCAATGCAACTGTTCGGATTGGTGGACCCCATCCCTCACCCCTCTCTACATCCAGATGGACCTAACATTACCTGGGTAAGATATAATATAATAGAATAGAAATAAATAGAATAGACAATAGAATAGAAAGGTATTGTCACTTATAGAGCGTAAAAACAGACAGTAATGCGATAAATAAATACGTATAATCTAATAGCAATGCAATGGAGGGTGAATGGTGATGGCGTAAGAATCACTCGGTGATTTCATTACATACTCATCATCATCATCATAAGGTAGGTAGGTAGAGATAAAAGCAAAACTTTATTTACTCTTCCACTAAACAAAACCGTAACTTTCTCCTTGTTGTTTCCTGTAGCGTCAATTCGCCTGCGAGCTTCTCGGCCTGATGGACTCGTCGATCTTCTACGAGAACCTCAAGACTCGGCTGGCGGAGCGCATCGGCGGGCCGGGGGCGCAGGCGCTGGAGTCGCTGGGGCTCCTCGGAGAGGATGCCATCGTCAAGTGTGGCACCCCTCTGGATACCATCAGCCATTATCTGAGCAAGAGACTGCAGCTGGGTGAGTGTTAGGTTTTTTACGAGAACTCCAAGAGTATAGACGCGGTGCCCACAATGACCAATTCTGTGCAGTTTGGTTGAAATCTTTTTCCTTACGTATGGATGAGAAGGGCGGTGTTGGCTGAATTATCTTGGTGACAGGATTTTCGTACTTGCCTGACGCTGGCTGCTTGGAAACCTCTCGGGGACGCTCCTGTCTTGCATCCTACGTGCTCTTCTATCTGCACATCTTGCCAATGGTAGGCAAGAACAGTCGTTCTTGTCACGTCAGATAGTTGTGTGTCACATATGACCTATTATCATCATCATCATCAGGACCTATATTTCAATTTCAATTAAAACTGTTTGCAGAACAAGACGAGACTGACTTCGTGGTACTGCGGCATGAGCTTGGTATCACGTGGAGCGACGGCAAGAAAGAGAAGCGCGAGGTGACGATGGCGATCCGCGGCGACCCCGCCTCGCACACCGCCATGGCCAAGACGGTCGGCCTGCCCACGGCCATCGCGGCCAAGATGGTCTTAGATGGTGAGTGTTCGGCAGTTTTATTATTAGTTTCTTATAGGCACTTCATAATTTCAAATTATATAACTTCAGCACCACGAACTGTTTGTTTTTCTTGACATGCTTTAGCACTATGATCATATTTAGGTACAGATTATTTGAGCCTCAGAACATCAGATTACATAAGGATCTGGCCTCCTTATGTTCAGCGATGTGACTAAGTTTTCCAATTCCAGGTGAAATCCAGGAGCGAGGGGTGGTGCTACCTTTCTCGCCGGGGGTCTACAAATCTCTTCTCTCGCGGCTGAGGGCTGATGGCATTACGGCACGCGAGATCTCGCGCCCTCTTAACTGAATCTGATTACTTTCACTTCCTGAAAATAAGGCTGACCTTGAGACGAGCGGTGAAGCTAGGACAATTTAATTTCATATTAGTATTCTGTAGGTAGTCTTTACCCTGTGGTATTGTCATGCTGGTCAGATATTAAAATTTCCAAAATCTGTAGATATTGATGAAAGCTTTATTAACAACGTCCTCTTTTCTGTGTGAACTTTATCTGTGCGTGAGTATATTATTATGATTGATCAAAGTGTGGCAGGTAAATGTTTGTGATTGATTTATACATTAAGTTGTACATTTTAATTAACGCTTACTTTATTGGTATGAGGAGTGATTTAATAAAAACATAAAACAAACGTTTATTTTCGTTTTAATTTTCTTAGAACAAGTAAGTACCTAAGTAGGTACGTTATCAATTTTATGCAAGCTATACAACCTTTTGCAAATCTTGAGTGCAGGCGTTACACTGACAGGGAGAAAGCAAATTAAGTTTACGATTTCAGTGAGGCAACCACCTCAAAATGAAAATATTGCTATCCAGTAATGTCATCTGGAAAAAAAAGGTGTGACATGTTTGTCATTCTTATATCATTTTTTTGCTAACCTAAAATGTTTTATCAAATGACTTGATTTTGCTATTTTTGAGTTAATTTTTTACGGTTATTTTTATATGAATTTATTGAGCTAAATCTCGATTGTGTCGCGGCACGTTCGTTACCACGTAAATAGCGTTTTTTTTAATGCGTGACCATTTGATAATGATGAATTTGCGTTAGAGACTTACTGAAATGGAAAACGACCCGAACAACACAGTAAGTACCACCTGCGCTGCTACAGAAGGTCTTCCTGAACTGCGGCTTAGTAGAGGAGGGCTTAGGACCATAATTATGCTATTTTGATGACCATAGGTTTGTTTACATAGTACCTATAATAGGTAACGTATCTTTTTACACAAGCGCAACTAGTACTTTGTACAACATTAAATGCAGTTCTCACTATGTCAGGAGTTCAATTCGAGTCTGTTCTCTATCGGTCTAATTAAACAACAGATGAGTCTAAATATTTTCTCCGCAAATCGCGACGTCTAGCCCTCGCTTTTTCTACGGTAACAAATTCACAAGTATAATAATTAGGAATAGGTTGAGTAAGAAAACGCGCGTGATATAGACGTCGATTTTGTCCAACATAATTTTAGAAAATCCTGTTCTAAATTTTTGTGGTAAGAAGGTAGGTATTAGTTTCGAGTCCGAGTTCTAAAATGTATAGATTGACAGATTAGAGTCACTAATTAGAATCGAAGAAGTGCCTAATCTCTGATTAAATCAAGTCATTTACAGGACACTTTGATGTCACGTACCTACTTAGTAACTGAACCATTGAGATGATAGAAAATACAACTCTCGCTGAAGTAGGTGCTATAGTCAATGAATTGTTTTATAACATGCACCAGGATGGGATAACTGTTCCTCAAACACGTCGCAACGGAAAGGGTTTGGATGTTGAATACATTGTGTACGATTCTATACGGGAAATAGGAGAGACACAGTATCAGTATAGGTAGATAATTGTATTCTTGTCAGACGGCGGGTCGCGAGACGGGACGGTGCATGTCGGTGGCGGCGATGCAGGCGCTGCACCGGCTGCGCGAGTGCCGGCTGCTCTGCGACGCCATCGTGCGCGCTGACGACGGTGCCGCCTTCCCCGTGCACCGCGCCATCCTCTCAGCCTGCAGTCCGTACTTCTTGTACGTACTATGATTTATCCATCACGAGTGTGTACATCAATTTATGAGAGTATTTCATTAAGTCACATGGACAACAACAGTCATTTTATTATCTTATTCTGCATTTCAGGGCATTATTTACAACAACATTGCATTCGCGAGAGCAAAGCGATGTCTTGATATCGGGAGTGCGATCAGAAATCCTGCTACTTCTGATAGAGTACGCGTACCTTCGCCGCATCGACGTGACCGATACCAACGTCCACGAGCTGTTGATGACCGCCGACTACCTCGCCTTCCTCGGCGTCCTGCAACTCTGCTGCGACCATCTCCGTATAGCACTCAACCCGAAAAACTGCCTCGGTATCATGATGTTTGCGAGGTAACCACCGTCTTATTACTCTACAATGATCGACGGCTAACAACAGCTGAAGGTGATAGCCTTGAAAAATGTTCCAGACGTGTGTTTTGCTACAAGCTCGAAGCGGACTCACGTCGTTATCTGCTGCGATATTTTGTGACGGTGGCCACGTCTAGCGAAGAGTTCCTACATCTGCCACTTGATGAGCTGAATTCTATAATTTTGGAAGATGAGCTAAATGTGAAAAGTGAAGAAGCGGTGTGGGAAGCTGTCTTGCGTTGGGTGAACTACGAGCCCGATACTCGCTGGCAGCACACCGTCAAATTAATGGGCAGTATTCGCCTGGGCCTGTTAGATACACAAGTAAGGATCCTTACACCATTACGTACCAAACAATATATTGTAGGTTAATCAGTAGGATGTTTATATTAATTTTAAAAAATCATTAGTTTTTCCTAGAAAACGTCAAGGACCATCCATACGTCACCGGCAATGAGGGTTCTCGTCCGATTATAATCGAAACCCTGAAGTTTCTGTACGATCTGGAAATGATTGCTCAACGAGATGGGGAAGTGGCTACACCTGAAATCGCTAGACCGAGAGTACCTCATGAGGTAATATTTGAATGTTTCTTAGATTGAAGAAAGAAAGATATAATAACTAATCATATTGACCATAAAAACCACTATCGAGACGATCTTATGCAGAAATATTTCAGGTTCTATTTGCTATTGGAGGTTGGAGTGGTGGTTCGCCGACGGCTTTTATCGAAACCTACGACACAAGAGCTGACCGTTGGATTAAAGTATGTCATACTACATTTACTGTATCTTCATTTCTCTCAGAACCCTAAAGGATTTTTAAGATCGCATGACATGTTTACTTGTTTACTGAGTGAACGGCATATCGACAACAGATTCCACAAGCAAAGACATTTCAGTAACCATTCTTTTGAGGGCATCTTCTAAGCAAGACTTTCACCAGGTAGAAGAAGTGGATCCAGCTGGTCCTCGGGCGTACCATGGAACAGCTGTGCTCGGGTACTGCATCTATGTCATTGGAGGTTTCGACGGCATGGACTATTTCAACTCGTGTCGCTGCTTTGACGCCGTGACGAAAACTTGGCGTGAGGTGAGAAAACTTATAATTTCTTTTTTGATCCACAATAATTAACAGTTATCTGACGCGTATTTTCTTCCAGGTGGCACCAATGAATGCGAGACGTTGTTATGTGTCTGTGGCTGTGCTCGGGGAGACGATATACGCCATGGGAGGGTACGATGGCCACCACCGTCAGAACACGGCGGAGAGGTTCAACCACCGTACTAACCAGTGGTCCCTCGTGGCCCCCATGAACGCTCAAAGATCCGATGCTAATGCAGCTGCTCTTGATAGTAAGTTCTGTTAATAGTTCTGTAAGTCGCAGTGTAGGCAGCTGGTCCTCCCTCTGACTGATGGGCCGACGACATCGAAAGAGTCGTAGGCAACCGGTGGATGCAACTGACAAATTGTCGTTCGGTGTGGCGGTCTAAAGGCTATGTTCAGCAGTGGACGTCTTCAGGCTGATGATGATGATGACTATGTTTATCCAGAATGTCTCCATTGGTCCCAAATATTAAGTTAGTTCTATATTAATTTTCTAAAGCAGAAGGTCAAAAAGCAAACTTAAAATTCAATGGGCGTCATGAAACGGGATATTCGTTAAGTAAGTACCTATCTCGCTTATTCAAGTATTTGTATGTTTTAATGTGTTTTTATCCTTAGATAAGATATACATCACCGGCGGCTTCAACGGTCAGGAGTGCATGAACAGCGTGGAAGTATACGACCCCGACGGGAACCAGTGGACGACCCTCGCGCCGATGCGCTCGCGCCGCTCTGGCGTCTCCTGTATCGCTTACCACAACAAGGTATCTAGGTATATTGCTTGTTTTTTTTTTACGTTAGTGCAAGAAAAGCCTAAAAGCTAAAGAATAAATATAGGTTTGGAGCGAAATTCGGTCAACTTATATTTTTCTACATGGTTAGTTTAAAGACTTTCTTGTAAGTGAGAGGCCGTAAATATACTACAACTAAGTAAGAAACAACAATCTAGAACCAGTACTGAATTGTGGAAATTGTGAAAATAATAATAGCGAGGTATACTTTTTTTTTTCATTTACGTTATTATTTTATTAACATTTCCTTATTAAATATAAATAAAATAAAATAAACTAAAACTAGCTTAAACTAAACCTTACAAATCTAACAAAAGAGGGTGTCCATGTGGCATGGTACCAAGAACACTGGATGCATTACCTCGCTGAATAGCAATGGCTATTCTCTGTGCGAGATAAGAGCCAGCCCTCTTGTCACCAGCGGCGTCGACCAGCCGAGGAAACAGATTTTTGAATTTTTTTTTGGAATTGGGACCCCATGGACCAAAAGTTTCGAAGCCAAGCGGCACAAATATGTAGTCACTTGAAAGTGTCACGTACTTGCGCCGCTTGGCCTCTTCTGCGGCTTCCGCCGCGGCTCCGGCCTGGTATAGGTACTTATTATAATATATTTTTACTTTCCTAATATATCTATAAATCAAATCAATTTCCAAGACATATAGGTATGTCAAGTCATTATTATTATAGAAATTAATATCCTCGCTTTATCAGAGGTCATCAAAACACTACAGTGGTAGCAACATGTTGATAGATAATTTAGTTAAAAATAGATACCTTCAACTAATAATGTATAAATATGGACGCATGATATTTAATTAATAATGTTCATAATAATATTATACTCTGGCATACAACACTATTTCATACTGGCATACAATACAATATATTCTGTCCAATAACTAGAGAACCTGGAATATACGTAAAACTAGGTGAGAATCACGTTAGGTCAAGATTTAGCCGCAAAGTCCTATGGCATCCCAAAGCAGCGGGAAGCACACAGCAGATGGGACTGCGGTTACTGGTCATAGCCTAAGCAAGTTAGAGATGCCTATATATATTATTATAGCAATGGGAATAGCACAATCTAGCAATAACGGGTCTAATTCGCGCAAGACCAAACGCGGGTAGTTGGAAACAACACATGCCGCTCCGCACGGTGATACCGTGATACCCGCATTCTCCAGTCTTCTGGTGACCACGGTGATTCTAGTTAATATTATGATTTCTGTTCGCGAAAGCTTAATAACTTCATAGCAAGGATAATAATTCTTGCAATGTGCTACAGGCTAACAGTGATACCCTTTAATCTAGATCTACGTGATAGGCGGTTTCAACGGCATCTCGCGGATGTGCAGCGGGGAGGTGTACGACCCTGCCGCCAACACGTGGTCCCCCGTGCCCGACATGTACAACCCTCGCAGCAACTTCGCCATCGAGGTCATCGACGACATGATCTTCGCCATCGGCGGGTTCAACGGCGTCACCACCATCTACCACGTCGAGTGCTACGACGAGAGGACTAATGAGTGGTAAGCGCCTAGGTAGCATTTACTGCATTTGTTCACGACGTTGGCCGCGATGCCCGATACAAAAGGTGTCTTATGAGTTTAACTGGGGTACTATCTATTTCCAAAACAAATGTGTTCAACCGTTGCAATGTCAAGAGGGAACAAATACACAGTCGTTATCTTTCCAGTAACTAATATAAGTGTACTTAGTAAAGAAGCATGTCAATAACTGGTGCCATATTATAACTAGGAAGACAAGCCGAAACAACTGCAGCTGTGCCTACTCGTTGGTTATTTTAGATACAGTAGGTATAACCACAGTCTGTCGTTCTATAGAAGCCTCCTAGTTAGATAGCTAGGAGGCCTAATTATCAGAAGTGACCTAAAATGCAGATCTAAGCAGCGTGACTATGCTCTAACTGATAACAGGCTCAAGATCCAATATATTTATAATATAATAATATTTCTGCCTGTAACTGTCCCACTGCTGGGCAAAGGCCTCCCCTCACTATCGTGAGGAGGGTTAGGCCGTATATATATTTATATATAATGTATATTGTATAGTATTACTATCACTTCACTATCATCATCACTACATAGTATAAAACAAAGTCGCTTTCTCTGTCCCTATATCCCTATGTACTTATGCTTAAATCTTCAAAACTACGCAATGGATTTTGATGCGGTTTTTTTAATAGATAGAGTGATTGAAGTGGAAGGTTTATATGCATATATAGTGATATTCGTGCGAAGCCCGAGCGGGCCGCTAGTATTATATATTATATAATTATGTTTATGACAATTTATTGTCAAATTACAAATTAACACGATAAAGTTTATAGCCTGTCGCATATATACCTACCTACTATCATATATAACATATTCGAACTTCCTCAGGTATGAAGCCACCGACATGAACATCTACCGTTCCGCGTTGTCTGCGTGCGTCATCATGGGCCTTCCTAACGTGCACGACTACATCCACAAGCACCGCGAGCGGCTGATGGAGGAGAAGCGTCAGAAGATCCTGCTCTCGGAGACGGCGCGTCACGGCCAGCATCGCACGGCGCTACCGGACGTGAGTCCCACAGTGCCACGCCTCCATAGCATAATACATAATAATAATAATATAATAATTCAGCCTGTAACTGCTCCGCTGCTGGACAAAGGCCTCCCTTCACTTTCGTGAGGAGGGTTAGGTTATAATCCACAACGGGGGCCTACTCCGGAATGGTGGATAAGATGCCTCCGAAATAATTCTCGGGCATGTTGGTTTCCTAACGATGTTTTCCTTCACAGAAAAACGAGTGATAAATACGTATGTGATAAATTAATATGTTTAACAAGAAACACATTGGTACGTGCCCGCACTGGGATTTGAACAGGCCACCTCCGTTGTGGCAGGCGAACCTTTGCCCACTAAACTACCACCGCTTACACCACGACAAAAGATGGCAACCGTAACACCCGAGACGTTACTCGTACGTTACGTTACCTGACGTTAGCTTTCTGTAGTTTTCGCTTGCCTCCATGGTACCTATACTGATTGCGAGTACTGCCACTCCTGCTACACCTACATTGAAATTCTTGTTAGAGCTAGATTAGAGGAAAACTAACCTATTTCCTAACATTCGAATAAAAATACTCATCTAATCTATATGGTGAGTGAACATAAGCTACATTTGTAGCCAACTGCACCAAAGGCTGAAGTAGGTTAAAGACCATGCAGTTATCTTACCATGCTCACGCGGCAGTTTTCCAAAGATGCCCTTTGCCTCCCTGTGTTGTGATATGTTTTGGCAAAACATGGCCGCCGACCGTTTTCATCATCTTGGCTAATTATCTCACTAACAATAAAAGAGATAAGTAGAAAGTCAGAGGTTAACGAATTTACGCGTGACGATGAGTTCGTTTATCCTTCACCATGACACAAGCAGCTGAGCAGTTGATTATTTTTGCGGATTTAGCGAATATTTAATTGGCAGTTATATAATTTAATTGGCAGTTATATAAATTATGTAGGTACTCGTACATATTTACTTACCAATTTTTTTGTAAAATGTGATATGCACAGTTTTTACATCATGAAAATGTTCGTGCTCTATAGCAAAAAACTTACGAAGAGCGTCTTTTAATTTTATATTTTTTTATATAATCCTACTAATATTATAAACGCGAAAGTTTGTAAGTATGGATGGATGTTTGTTACTCTTTCACGCAAAAACTACAGAATGGATTTTGATGAAACTTCACAGTAATGTAGCTTACATATCAGAATAACACATAGGCTACAATTAATAAAGATATATTATGCGAACGCGGGTGAAACCGCGGGACGCAGCTAGTATTTGATAAGAATTTAGTGATATTCTATCACGCCTCCAAAAGGCGTGTCTACAATTTTCCTATCAATTAATTAAATGAGCCACGTAAACATCGCATGATATAATATGATGCTCACATAAAATATAGTCATCACATGGCTAGAGACAGTTGATAAATGATAGTGTTCATACATATACAATAATATACATGCAAATGCATGCTTGGTCCGACTAGCCTTAGGTTGGTACCAAAGTTGCTACAGTCAACGTACAACTATACTGTTTTGAGAAGCTTTAGTACCTATTTGAGTAGGTACGTAAAGCTAAGGAAGTTGTAAAGCTAAAATGGAAGTTGGAACGTGAGCGACATTTTGTCGTCGACTTTACCCAAACCTACTCTCCTTTGAGCTCGTTGATTGGTGGATTCTCATGCACACCCTCAGTAAATAGATAGATATTAAATAAATACGTGCCTATTATTTAGTAGGTAAATAGATAAGTTCCGATAATGTTAATTACCGAGATAGGACTCGCGAAGGTCTTTCAAGAGATCTTATAGGTACTTACCTATAGAACGACCTGACAGTTTTTTACTTTGCCAAAATTTACCACGTGAATAAACAATACGCAGTTGGGGCAGGTCCACCTGATGGAGGACAATGACGACATGCTGGAGCAGCTGGGGCTGATGGAGAATCCAGGAGCCAACGAGGTGCCGCCGCCGCCCCCTCCGCCGCCGCCGCCGCAGCCCATGCAGCAGGACTAGAGACTAGACCACACGATAGTGAGTCGGCTAATTTAGTAGGTAGACTGAGACGCCTATCCGTATCCCAGTATTTGTCCGGTTTTATTATCCCCTTTTGGACTTTTGTCTATAAGTACAAGAAAATCTACCTATGCAATGAATTGTTTAAAAAGTAGATACCTAAGTAGTTAGAAGTTCTTAAACTTTCGCGAACTGAATACATGTTAATTAGTATTTAAACGGGTCTAAGTCTTCTTAACGTCGACGAAGACTCAACGTCGAGGTAATGGCAAAATTATATATTTTGATATTAGTTTGTGCGCGAGTTAAACCCGTTTAAATACTAATTAACAGATAAGTAAGTACTTAGTCATAATTATAATATGAACATATTTTGAGAAAAAAATGTGTAACTTTTCCCTTTTCAGGTTTTACAGAAATACCAGTAATTCGCCAAAGCCTCCTGATTTTGTTAGAACCTAATCAATAAGACGTCGAAAGAAAGTCTATGAAAGTATTATAGTCAGTATTTTAATATGTTAAATTAATGTAACCGTTACGTTTATTTTTAAAATATTTACTTGCATTTATTATAGCGCTTTTGGCATAATATTATTTATAATGTTGTGATATTTTCATAATGTGGATAAAACTGTACTTTTTGGAATATTTTGAAAATTGTATAAAAATCTTTCTGACAAGTATATACGGTGCTTATAATGAGCAGCTGTTTTCTTTTACCGATAACATACCCGTTCGATAACGCTAACCTCCGAGCCCCGGGTCATCAAGTAAATCAACCGATTGCAAACATACATAAAATATATTTTCCATTACATTCACTAAGTAATATGAAAACATTTCTGATAAGTAGGTACCTAGCTCGGTACCAATTATAACAATAACAAAAAAATACTCCTGTTTGTAAATCTTTGGCCCGTGTTCAGTTGGTTAAAGCGTCACCGTAATCTCAGTTTAAACGATGACTCGTCACATCTCAAAGTGTAGTTCGGGGCTGTCGTGTCGCACGGCCTCCTGGATGACGGCCGCCTGCGCCGCCGCCAGCGTGGTCACGGCCCCGGGGCCGTCCAGCAGCCGCTGCCAGGCGCGCTCCGTCCACGCCACCGCCGTGAAGCACGCGCCGTTGCTGATGAACGCTCGCAGCGTCACAGCCCCCAACCCTCTCCCCATACACCTCCAGCCGTCGGTCTTCACGGATCGCTTGAAACAGTCCCACGCTCCCGCGTACCGGCCCGCCGCGTCGGCTTGGTACCGCGACTTCACCACGTCGACGGGGTACAGCAACACCCACGACAGCGTGCCGGCCACTCCTCCCGCCGTGAAAACTTTCATCACTGATAGGTCTCCTCGCGTCATCGCCTCGTAGGAGGTGAAGTAGATCGCGAACGCGGGGCTGTCGCGGGCCATGGTCACCCCTAGGCCGCGGAACAGCGCCCGGTGCCCCCCCGTCCGGAGCACGTGGCGGGCGCCCGCCCACGCGCCCGAGGGCATCCCGTCGCCGGGCCGGGCGAGCTGCTGCCTGGTCTTGACTAGTTCCACTGGTGAGCATGCGATGCTTTGAAACATCCCCGCGGCGGCTCCCGCGGTCGCATGTGTCCGTAACGAGTCCGGGTTCGGGAGAGCCCGCCTCGTGTTCCCGTACGCGCCGAAGACGATGGCATTCACTGCCGCTATACCTCCTAATGGCGCCCCCACCCCGCGGTACATCGCCGACAACGTTCCTCCTTTCAAGAGAGCCTTAGTACATTCCAACGCACTGCCTCTACCCGATTGCACGTGCACTTTTAAAGTGTCCAGAGGATGGCCCGCTACGATTCCAGCACAACCTGTAAAGACCGCACAATTAAACTCTGTAACTTCCTAAATGCCGTATCATCAACTCCTATATTATTCAGACTGTGCCAATATTTACCTCCGATGCATCCAGCTATGAAATCTAGCGCCATTTTTATGGATTAAAGTAACCCTAGACGAAGATTCCTGAAAACAAACAAAAGACACATTAATCTATCTATTTTCATACATTACCCCAGTCGGTATCTTACTTCTTACTAATATTATAAAGCCGAAAGTTTGTGAGTGTGTGTGTGTGTATGTTTGTTAGCTCTTCACGCTCAAACGGCTGGACCGATTTCGATGAAATTTGGTATAGGGATAGATTGGCCCTACGAGACGGACATAGGCTACCTTTTATCTCAAAAAATATTCTCGAAGGGATGAAATAAGGGTTGAAAGTTTGTATGGGTAATTAATAATTCTTCAAGTTAGGAGTCTGAAAATGTATATTTAGGCTTTTGGTAAGAAATAAAGGAATACGGGTTTCAGCTTTTTCGCTAAATCATCCCTAAAGGGGGCAAAGCAAGGGGTGGAAATTATGAGGTATTATATAGATGCACCCCCTACGGACCACAATAAACGGCTGAACGGATCGTAATGCAATTTGGCAAGGGGATAGATAATAATGAATACAAGATAAAGACAGAGATAGACGGAGAGAGAGAGAGAGATAGAGTGAGAGAGAAAGAGGTTGAGGGAGAAGTATATAGATAGAAAGATAAAGGGAGAGGAAAGGAGATAAAGGGAGAGAGAGAGCGTGAGAGGGAGAGATAGAGTGAGTGGGAAATATGTAGAAATAAAGGAAGAGAGAGATATATAGAGAGAGAGAGAGAAGAGAGCGAGAGAGGGAAAGAGATAGATTGTGAGGGAAGTATATAGAAATAGAGGGAGAGGGAGAAAGATAGAGATTGAGAGTGGAGAGGGAAATAAATAGAGATAAAAGGAGAGGGAAAGATATAGCGATAGAAGGAGAGGGAAAGAGATAGAGGTGGCATATATCATAGATAGGATTATGCCATAATTATGTGCCTCACAAGCATACATACGCACACACTAACTCACATTGTTGTAGTCAGATTAGGTACGTTTAACTTTGTCCCACGATCTCGGTTTCATCCTAACTTATATAATATACTAGCTGCGCCCCGCGGTTTCACTCGCGTTTCACATTATAACACCTATAGGGCGGTGGCTGTTAGATACGACTTGTAACATTGTGTCAGAGAAAATACAGAGGTTAGGTAGTTTTTCAGTTATTATCGCACTGATGGACAAATAAACAGTGATGATGATGGTGATAATGATTAATTGTAGCCTATATTGTGTCTCTAAACTATCTGCATAATACATTTTATGGATATTAAGGTACTATTTCACAGTTTTTAGGCCACTGTGTATGTGTAAGTTGGGGTATAAGGTAATATAATAATATAAGATTATAAAAATATCAAATTTCATGCCAATAGGGTAGTTTGTCTCAGTTTTTATTGCACTGATGCAAAACGGTGGTGATGATGATGATGAATTATAGCCTAAGTCGTAAGTTGCGGGATAACCTATCTACGTACGAAATTTTACACACATTGGGTAGTTTATTACAGTTTTTATCGCATTGATAGAAAATGGCGATGAATATGTTCGTAGCCTATGTCCTAAGTTAGAAGATAACCTATCTGTGAACCATATTCTCTCTCTCCCCCACTCTCCCCTCTTCCCTTTTTCCCCCACTCTCCCCATTCCCCTACTCCTCTTTTCCCCCCACTCTTCCCTCCTTCTACCCCCACTCTCCCCCACTCTCCACTCAGTCTCCCCACACACTACCCTCTTTCTCCCCCACTCTCACTCTTTCTCCCCCCACTCTCTCCTCTTTCTCACCCCCGCTCTCCCCTCTCTTTCTCCCCACTCTACCCTCTTTCTCATCCCATTCTCCCCTGTTTCTCCCCCCACTCTACCCTCTTTCTCCCTCCACTCTCCTTTGTTTCTCCACGCTCTCCTCTCTATTTCTCCCCACTACCCTCTTTCTCCCCCTCACTCTCCCCTCTCTTTCGCCCACTCTACCCTCTTTCTCATCCCATTCTCTTCTGTTTCTCCCCCCACTCTACCCTTTTTCTCCCCCCACTCTCCTTTGTTTCTCTCTCCACTCTACCCTCTTTGTCCCCCTTTCTCCCCACTCTCCCCTCTTTTTTTCCCGCTCTCCCCTCTCTTTTTCCCCACTCTCCCCTCTTTCTCCACGCTCTCCTCTCTCTTTCTCCCCACTACCCTCTTTCTCCCCCTCACTCTCCCCTCTCTTTCGCCCACTCTACCCTCTTTCTCATCCCATTCTCTTCTGTTTCTCCCCCCACTCTACCCTTTTTCTCCCCCCACTCTCCTTTGTTTCTCTCTCCACTCTACCCTCTTTGTCCCCCACTCTCCCCCCTTTCTCCCCACTCTCCCCTCTTTTTCTCCCCACTCCCCTCTTTTTCTCCCCACTCCCCTCTCGTGCTCCCCACTCCCCCCTTTTTCTCCCCACTCTCCCCTCTTTCGCCCCTCTTTCTCCCGCCACTCTCCCCTGTTTGTCCCCCACTCTCCCCTCTTTCTCCCTGCTCTCCACTCTCTTTCTCCCCGCTCTCCCCTCTTTCTCCTCCCACTCTCCCCTCTTTCTCACCCCACTCTCCTCTCTTTCTCCTCCCACTCTCCCCTCTTTCTCCCCCCACTCTCCCCTCTTTCTCAACCCACTCTCCCCTCTTTCTCCCTCCACTCTCCCCTGTTTGTCCCCCCTCTCCCCTCTTTCTCCCTGTCTCCACTATCTTTCTCCCCTCCCCCCTTTTTCTCCCCCCACTTTCCCCTCTTTCTCACCCCACTCTCCTCTCTTTCTCCTCCCACTCTCCCCTCTTTATCCCCCACTTTCCTCTCTTTCTTCCCGCTCTCCCCGTCTTTTCCCCCCACTCTACCATCTACTCCCCCTTCCCCCCCCCACTCTCCCCTTTCCCCCCACTCTCCTCCTTTCTCCTTCTCCCCTCCCCGCACTCTCCCCCCTTTCCTCCCATCGCACTCTCCCTCTTCAAATAACAATCCGTTCAGCCGTTTATTGTGGTCCGTTGGGGGCGCATCTAAAGAATACCTAATAATTTCAACCCCCTTGCTTTTCCCCCTTTAGGGATGATTTAGCAAAAAAGGTGAAACCCGTATTTATTTATTTATTACCAAATTTGCTTTTAAATCCTAAATAAGAATTTTCAGATCCCTAACTTGAAGAATTATGGATTCCTCATACAAACTTTCAACCCCTATTTCATCCCCTTCGAGATTATTTTTTGAAACAAAAGATAGCCTATGTCCGTCTCATACGTCCAATCTACCCCTATACCAAATTTCATCGAAATCGGTCCAGCCGTTTGAGCGTGAAGAGGTAACAAACATACACACATACACACTCACAAACTTTCGGCTTTATAATATTAGTAAGATAAGTTAGGAAGCCCTATATTATAGGGCTTTCATACTGTTTCATTTTCGGTACGTATGGACTTAGCGACCGATATCGGAAGCTAACTAATGTACAGACTGTCGCCCCAGTACTCGGATGCTAACTATGATGACACAATAATATGCACAAACCTTTCAAATAGCTACCTATAGGTGTTGTTCGTGTAACGCGGGTGAAACCGCGGGGCGCCGCTAGTCTCAATATAATGGTCTATCACAGTCTACCAGAGTATCACAGAAGTTAAAGGATAATAAAAAACCACCTAAATCACTAGAGCGCAACGTCTTCATTTTTGGGTTAGGCCGGACATCTAGTGCGTTAGAGAAGCACCGAGCAACTATCGCTAGTTGCTGTATCAACTTGGGACCTCCGACGGCGGCGGGGTTGACCTTCGATAAGCGTTTGAAAAACAATGCTCACCTCTGTTCCGTTCAAATCAGGTAGTCGTAGTGTGAGTTGACGTTGTCCCCGCTGGAGGTGATGCCAATGAACATATTGCCGGAGAGTGTAAGGTCTGGCGGCGTGCCGACGGTCCAGCGTCGAGGGTGCGCAGCGCGAGTCTGCAACGGGGCTCCGGCGACCGCATCGCGGCATTATCTGTCCTACTCGGGTCACCCTTATCTGGGGGCAAAATACGTCTTCAAACAAGTGATTACACTTACATCTAATAGAGCAATAGCAAATAATCATAAGTCATTTGTAAGTATGTATTATCCTATTTTTGGTGGTGTGCGTATCCTCAATCAACGGCTTGAGCAGAATTCAGGAGACAGATATTTATGAGCTTTATACTTTTTGTTTAGTTTTTTTTTCAAATGTTGGCAACTAACCCCATAATTGGATTTTTTCCTGTATCTTGGGTACCTACAGACATAAAGATTTCACATAACAACACACAGACCAGAAACAAATATCCTGTGGATCGCACAAATATTTGTTTCGGGTGGGAATCGAACCCGCGACACCAAGCGAAGCAGTCCGATTGCTCAGCACTACGCCTAACGTGTCGTCATAATTATAGTCCCATTATCATCAAACTTTTTATTAATTTTCTGCCCCGCCATACCTACTTATTCTAATCTATTATTCAATATAATTTTATAATAATCATGAAAATTACCCACCCAGCCAAAGCCATAGGTACCTACGAAGTTATCTACCTAGATAAATAGGTAGAGGCTGCACCCCGCGGTGTTGCCCGCTGTTTCTAAATAAAACGTAGCCCATGTTGTTAGACACCTCCATACCACATCAAAATTGGTCCACCCAGAATTACATATTTACTACAACTCACAAACTTTCGCCTCTATTTTATTTAGAAGGATAGGTATACCTAACATAACATTAATATTTTTGGATTCGTTACACGAGCGTAGGTAATATTATGTTTATATTAATTCACCCGTGTGTATTTAACAACTCAAGTATAAGTGTGAAAAAACACTGTAGGTATAGGTATACTTATTTACTCGTCTGAAGTCGTCTGACAAAAATATGGCGGTTACATAGATTTATACTAAGTACCTACCTACCTTTAGAAGATCGATGGGCGGTTAGTAAGCGCAATTTTAATTTTCCGTGACGTCGCTTATTTATTATCGCACGTAGACAGATTATGAGCGTTTCATATTATATGGCTTTGGCCATGGTGCTTTTCGCACATTATGCCAGTTTCAAGTAATTTTACCCATAGTTTGGGTAGGTTGTTCATCCATCCATGATGAAAACCTCTACACCTAGACCTCAGATAATTCATCCAACAGATATGACATATAACTCAAGATCCGAGGAAGAAAAGAGACAAGTGTATACATGCAGACAAAGGAGTAAGTAGGATAGTACGATGATGTCTTTGTCTTGTCTTTGTCTTGATTTGTCTTTGTCGGCGTATGCACTAATTTATTGCTGTGCTGCAGAAGCAAACCAATCTTGCTTGACATTTTAGAATGTCGCATGAATGATTAGAGCTACACCTAAATAACGTGTATTAAATTTATCAGATTTATACATTGCAGCAAAGGTGTGTCCCTTTCGGGTTTACGCTATTGTCAATTCTATTTCTTGATACTACATCTATGGAGACACTTATATTTTTGGGGGTACCTAGATAAACGATGCTTCGGACTTCGGAGTTTTGGCGGGAATCCGATAGTGAGACGTTGTTGGTTTTGTATTATTTTCTCAAGCTTGTGTTTCTTCGAGTGTTAATGTGTAATATTGGTGGAATATTAATCATTATTAGTGTTCGTTAACGTGCACCAGTGTGGGCAAATGATATAAACTCAAAAAACGCGTCATTTCGCATTTTTTCCAAAACTCCCAGGAAGTTTCAGTAAAGCATCCACTTACACATACTTTGCTGAATCGTGACTTTGACGATGTAAATAATTGACTTGACTACTTGACCACGATTGCTATATTGTTGTGACTTTTTAAATGTGAAATTAAGAAATACTTAAATAAATAAAATACTTGACACTGGCCAACTTATTATACTCTTTGACACTGGCTATATGCCCAAATCGTGCGAAGCCATGATAAAAAAAAAGATTCTTCTATCTAATAAATGTCTGCTGTGTCAAAAGCGTCGAATAGTGCTGGAACAATTCGTATAAAATCGAGAAAAAATGGTGTATTTATCGACTGGAAGTTTTTGTACGAACAGTATTTTCAAAAACCATGTAGGTGCGTTTAACTAAAATCTTTTTTAAATATTTCGAATTTTTATCGATTAAAAGCAACCCCATCTATGTATTTTATGCTGTAGTACTAAGCGTAATAATGAATAAAACAGAAGGTACAAACCTGTGTATGTATGTAGTATGTACCTTCTGTTGTACCTGCAAAATTCCATTGTAATAAATGTATGCATACCTATATGTAATATGTATATTATGTATATTTATGTACCTATATATTATGTAATATAATATGTATTGTTTAACACGTTGACAAGCCTCGAGAGCGGCCCTCTGCTGAATTGTCAAAGACCACGTTGTGCGCCATACGTGAGGATAGTGATAGGGAGGATGCACACGTCCAGGAGTTTTCTTTTTATGGATATTGAACATAATAATTTCGGTAAAAAATCAGACGGATTAGTTATTTACAGCACCTTGTGCATTTGCACAATAAAACGATCGATTTACTACGTCCCTAAAATGGATTTATTGATTGAAGTCGCGTCAGCTGTCATTCGAACCTGAATGATAAAAAATTAGTAAATAAATATAAATATATAAATTGTTGTACATTATTATGTATTAAGTATTGACATCGTTCAATTTTTATTTTAAACATTTTAGATGATTTCCTCTATGTTAAAAAGAAAATTGCAAACTTGTTATGATGCCGCGAAAATCTGCAGTAAAATGTTATTTTCAATGTGAGACCGAAGGTAAAACCAACAAGATAAGTACCTACTATAAATAGCAATAGTAGGTACTTACCAAACTACATAATATCTCATCTTCAACCCCTATCCGCCCACTTATGAGCACGGGCCCTCCTCACTTTCATGAGGAGGATTAGCCAATAATCCACCACGGGGGCCCGGTCCGGATTGTTGGACTACATGCTTCCAAAATACCTAATTCTCGGGCATGTTGGTTTCCTCACGATGTTTTCCTTCACTGAAAAGTGTGATAATTACGTACCAACATGCCTAATATGTTTACCAAGAAACGCATTGGTACATGCCCATACAGGGATTTGAACTCGCCACCTCCTGCTTTGCAGGCGGACATAGGGTACCACCGCACCTACAATGTACCTTACTAGTCATAGTAAGGTACATTGTAGGTGCATATAATATGTATATAGGTATTACTCCCTAGTATCAAAATGTGAATTTTCAGGTCCTTTCCATCAATTCCCTAAGCCACACATACACAAAGAGAGATTTGAAAGTTGGAAAAGCGTTTTAAGTGAAGACGTAAAAGCAAAAGGGGATTTTTATATTACCAACAATATCAGAATTTGTGATAGTCACTTTAGTGAGTGCTACCGAACAAGTGGGAGACGCCTCACAAGAAATGCTGTCCCGACTTTGAACTTATGTAAGTACCTATACTTTGATCTAATCAACCAATTCACATTTGCTGTAAATTATATACCTATTACATACCTAATTACAACAAATTCAAATTTATAATTTTGCATCTGCTTATTAGAATTATTAGTTAAGAAAATATGTGTTTCTATTGAAACACATATTTTCTCACATATTACCCCATGATAGATCTTTAAAAATATTTGGTGTACAGTCAGGAACATAAAATGAAACAAAATGAAGGTAGGTTCTACTCTCTTGTCTGGGCAGTAATTGTACCAAATTGGGTACAAATAATGGTGTTGTTCTTTTTCTTTGAGACTTTGCAAAACTTTTGCTGCAGGAGAAAGTAATTAAAATATGTGATTAGATAGAGTGCTTCATTGAGCTTCATTGAGTGCATTGAGTGTTTAGTAATGTGCAGGAGTGTGGGCAAATGATGTTAACCCAAGAAAATGTCACTTTGCATTTTATTCAAGACTCCCAGGAAGTTTTAGTAAAGTATCTACCACTTTACTGAATCGTGACTTTAACTGATAGCTTTAATGTGACTTTTAGGACAGCTGTAATGCTATGAAGTGATGACTTTCCTATGATGAGAATAATAAATTACTGAAAAATAATACTTGACACTGGCTAAATGCACAAAACGTGCAACGCCATTACTAAACTCAAGCCATAATCAATTAATCATTTATGGTTCTATTAATTTGTTAATAGATTGAAGTGTTTGACTTGTAAAAGTGCTTTTTTTTTTTGCCGGTGTTAAAGTTACAATGGATGCTCTAATAACAGGTCCTGGTGCCGATGACAACATGGCACAAACAGAAGGCAACCGAGAGAACATCATTGAAATCGAGATACCGGAGCCTCTTTTCCAGTATTTGAGTTCAGAGAAGTGTGATTTACAGCAAATTTGTCGGATATGCCTCTCCGTGGACGATCAAGTGCTACATCCATTGTTTTCCACTGAAACAAGTGTATTGGCCAATATGGCCATTGCTATAACAGAAATACAGGCAAGTTTAGATACATCTTACTTCTTTTGTAATCAAAAATTGTATTTACTTTGCTAAGCTCATCCTAGTACTAAGAAGTTAGACTTCGGATTGTTGGCCATTGGTAGCGGCCTATTAGATTAGGTTTATTTAGTTTAAGTTTATTGTTTACATTTTGTTTTGTATATTACACAATGATTTTGTTGAAATAAATGCTCTCCCTAGTTAGAATTCCGTATGAGAAATCTAGATTATCTGTGTGTGCAAAGAAGATTAAAAAGTATTCGAATTTCCACACATTTATCTAGATGAATCCAGAAGATGGACTCCCACCCAATATTTGCTCGAGATGCCATACAGAAGTTGTGAACTACCATGAGTTCAAAGAAAAATGTATGAATTCCAACTACATATTAAAATCCATGTTCAAAGGAGAGTTTGTTTCTAAGGAAGAACCAATTACATGTAAGAGGTAAGTATCTCAGAGTGTCTACTGATAATTAATTGTTTATGAATATTATTAGTACTTTTCTAACATCTGTCTTGTTCCGATAACAATAGGTAAAATATTAGGGTGACATCATGCAGATCTGATGATGGAACCTGAAGGCAGATGATAGAGCTACTTAGTGATTACAGTAACATTTGATTCGGGACATAATTGTAGTACTAAATGTTAAAAAGTTTGTCTGAAATAGAATATTTTCTATCAAAACTTATTCTTGTCAAAACATTTACCTACTTTTAAAACAAGAGCATAGTTTCTAAATTAATCTCTTATTTTTTAGCAATGAAGATGATATTAAAACTGATCTAGAAAATGTTGACAATACCAATAAAGAAATTAAAGATGAAATCAAATCTGAATTAAAAATAGATAATATGGAATACACAGGTAAACCAAAACATTTAAAATCTTTCCAGAGCTCATTTGTGAAAAAAATTATACAGGTATTTACCTATTACCAGGTAACAAACAGTTCAAACAATTAATATTTTCACAGATTTGGATTATCTAGAAGATGATCTGAAAAATTCTATGAGCGACGATGAAGCACTGTGTATAGTGCGAGATACAGTGGACAAGAAAATGTAAGTTACATTCAAAAGTTAGGTTCTAAGAGACATTTAAAGATTCCAATATTTATGGCTCCTCTATATTTTCAGGCAAATAACTGTTGTAGACAATGGTAAGTTATTTTATATACTTACTAAAGAAAAGTATTTTTTATTTGTTTGCCTTCTTATAATAAATCGATATTCCAATTACAGATTCCAAAAATGCTTTAAAAGATGTTAAATCAAAACCAAAGGAATCCAAAACTGGTTCAAAGAAAACAAAACATCATTGTACACTTTGTCCAAAGGTATTAAAACATGAATTAGTATCTTATGTAAATTTTATAAGAATCTATTTAGATATGAGAAAAAAATATTTAAATTTTTTTAAATTTCACTGTTGGTGTGAGACACCAGAGCACATTCACTTTTTTTATTGAAATTCTGCTCATGCTTGGTCGAAAGTAATTAATGTTTATGACCCAACCAGACTTTTACATATCCTTCCAGAAATTCCACAAAGTGAAGTCATTACGGGCCCATATCAGCAAGCGCCATGCAGGCCAGGTATCCGAGTGTCCATACCCGTGCGGACAATGCAAGGAGGCTTTCACCTCAGAGTTAGACCTCGGCATCCACGGAATGCTGCACAACCAGGACAATGGCTGGAAATGTACCAAGTGTCAGAAAGATTTTAAAGGTAGTAAAAGTGTATATATTTTATTGAAATAGTGATTTGATTCTAATTTTAACAATAATAATTTTGAAAGCTACGAGGCATATCAATTAATAACATTTATTTATATCGAATGTCGCTTAGCATGAGCTTCCCACTAAATCCCGTGTGCGGTTCGCAGGCAGGCAGGCGCTCGCACGTCACATAAAGCGGCACATGCAGAACAAGCGCTTCGCGTGCGGCGTCTGCGGGAAACGCTTCGTGGAGCAGTACGCGCTGCGGAGGCACGCGCGGGTGCACGCCGGCCTCGGCCCGGAGAAGAAGCTCGCCTGCCCCGTCTGCGACAAGAGGTGCGGGGCGAGCCTCGGGGGCCCCCTCCCCCCCGCGGTGGCGTCGCCCGGTCCTTGAGCCGTCCGTGCCGGTCGCAGGTTCGCGGACGCGTCCTCGCTGCGGGAGCACGGCGCGCGGCACGGCGGCGCCCGGGCGCACGCGTGCGCGGCGTGCGGCGCCGCCTTCCCCACGCCGCGCCTGCTGGCGTCGCACGCGCGGGTGCACCAGCAGCACAAGCCGCACGCGTGCCCGCACTGCGGGCGCGGGTTCCGGCACGAGTCCACCCGCGCCACGCACCTGCGCACGCACACGGGCGAGCGGCCCTACGTGTGCGCGCGGTGCGGGAAGGCCTTCATACAGAAGTCCAACATGACGCTGCACATGCGCACGCACACAGGTGGGACGCCCCGGGGCGACGCGACGCGACGCGACGCCGGGGGCGACGCGCTAGCCGGACTGGCGCGTTCGCAGGCGAGACAGCGACGCAAATAACTAACTCCGGGCTCTAAAATGTCTATCGAAACAGTATTATCATTTTACTAACCCTGTTTACCTGTTGTATTTTTTTATCTGTATTGTTTATTTATGGTGCACCGTAAAGAGTTTTCTATTTTATTATACTGTGCAAGTGGTAAACTCAGAGGGGTTGAGATCCGCCGATGTGTATGATACCACATGAAGTATTGTAATTATTTCAAGGTATTCGAGTCCAAGGGAGCCTCCCCGAGTAACGGGTGATAAATAGATCGCTTTGATTATGAAACTTCCGCCGCACCCTTTACGATCGAAAAGTCCTCATTCCAAACATAAAATAAATTAATTACGTCAGAAGAAGCAGGTTATATGGGAGGGTCTAGCGAGTGGCGAATGTTTCGAAAATCCCATACATTTTCAATCTATTCGAAACGAATCGCTCGGAATGGTTCGCTACTACTCGCCTAGCCTAATCCCTCGGATGAGAGCGCCGCGTTGTCGTCGTCAGGTGAGAAGCCGTACTCGTGCGGCGAGTGCGCGCGGCGCTTCTCCTCGGGCTCCACGCTGAGGGCGCACCGCCGCACCCACACCGGGGAGCGCCCCTACGCCTGCCAGCTCTGCGGGAAGCGGTACTGTACATATACTTCTCCTCGGGCTCCACGCTGAGGGCGCACCGCCGCACCCACACCGGGGAGCGCCCCTACGCCTGCCAGCTCTGCGGGAAGCGGTACTGTACATATACTTCTCCTCGGGCTCCACGCTGAGGGCGCACCGCCGCACCCACACCGGGGAGCGCCCCTACGCCTGCCAGCTCTGCGGGAAGCGGTACTGTACATATACTTCTCCTCGGGCTCCACGCTGAGGGCGCACCGCCGCACCCACACCGGGGAGCGCCCCTACGCCTGCCAGCTCTGCGGGAAGCGGTACTGTACATATACTTCTCCTCGGGCTCCACGCTGAGGGCGCACCGCCGCACCCACACCGGGGAGCGCCCCTACGCCTGCCAGCTCTGCGGGAAGCGGTACTGTACATATACTTCTCCTCGGGCTCCACGCTGAGGGCGCACCGCCGCACCCACACCGGGGAGCGCCCCTACGCCTGCCAGCTCTGCGGGAAGCGGTACTGTACATATACTTCTCCTCGGGCTCCACGCTGAGGGCGCACCGCCGCACCCACACCGGGGAGCGCCTCTACGCCTGCCAGCTCTGCGGGAAGCGGTACTGTACATATACTTCTCCTCGGGCTCCACGCTGAGGGCGCACCGCCGCACCCACACCGGGGAGCGCCCCTACGCCTGCCAGCTCTGCGGGAAGCGGTACTGTACATATACTTCTCCTCGGGCTCCACGCTGAGGGCGCACCGCCGCACCCACACCGGGGAGCGCCCCTACGCCTGCCAGCTCTGCGGGAAGCGGTACTGTACATATACTTCTCCTCGGGCTCCACGCTGAGGGCGCACCGCCGCACCCACACCGGGGAGCGCCCCTACGCCTGCCAGCTCTGCGGGAAGCGGTACTGTACATATACTTCTCCTCGGGCTCCACGCTGAGGGCGCACCGCCGCACCCACACCGGGGAGCGCCCCTACGCCTGCCAGCTCTGCGGGAAGCGGTACTGTACATATACTTCTCCTCGGGCTCCACGCTGAGGGCGCACCGCCGCACCCACACCGGGGAGCGCCCCTACGCCTGCCAGCTCTGCGGGAAGCGGTACTGTACATATACTTCTCCTCGGGCTCCACGCTGAGGGCGCACCGCCGCACCCACACCGGGGAGCGCCCCTACGCCTGCCAGCTCTGCGGGAAGCGGTACTGTACATATACTTCTCCTCGGGCTCCACGCTGAGGGCGCACCGCCGCACCCACACCGGGGAGCGCCCCTACGCCTGCCAGCTCTGCGGGAAGCGGTACTGTACATATACTTCTCCTCGGGCTCCACGCTGAGGGCGCACCGCCGCACCCACACCGGGAAGCGCCCCTACGCCTGCCAGCTCTGCGGGAAGCGGTACTGTACCTATATACGTATACTAGACATCCAGCGGCCTAAGTAACGGGACGATAACATGCTCGCGACTTCACGCCAACGACATTATATCGCCATAATCGTATGTCTCCATGATCCAATCTATCTCTATATACCAAAATTCATCAAAATCTGTACAGCTGTTTAGTAACGGAAAGGTGATAAACAAACAAACGATTTTGCATTTATAATTTTATATGGATATGAACAGGATAGCATCCACTATCTCATGTGGTTGAAGTTATTGAGCGTCATAGACTGCAGCCCCCGCCCCCGCCCCCGCCCGCAGGTTCGCGCGGCTGAGCCTGAAGGCGCACCTGGCGCGGCACGCGGGGGAGCGGGCGCACGCGTGCCGCGCCTGCCACCAGCGCTTCTCCAGCGCCGCGCGGCTGCGGGACCACTGCCGCCTGCACACCGGTACGTCGGCCGACTGTGCTACTGTGCTTCCGCTTTTTTTCGGCTTGTTCCAGAAATCCCCTGCGCCCGAAACGGACTAGTTGTGCTTCAATTTTAAAAAAGCTATTTCACGCTATTTATCTTTTGAATAAATTCACAATGGCATGACATGTTCTCTTGCGGTGCGATGGAACTGTGATGCCTCGTCTGCTTTTCGTTCAGACTCGTATGCGCTCGTTATGAATCTCATTTTATAGTATAGAGTGCTCATCTGTCAATGTATCCGCAGGTGAGAAGCCCTTCGAATGCAACTCGTGCCACGAAAAGTTCACGACGAAAGCTCAACTCGTTAGGCACTTAAAGAGACACGAGAAGAAAAGGAAAGCGAGCAAAAGACAGAAGGTCATGCTAGTGCCGGTCACGGTCTCTGATAAAAGTCTACAATCCGTCGCGAATGTCCAGCCGCAGAAAAATAATCAAGACTTCATGTATGTGAATATAAATGCGGCTCCGTCGGTAGCGTCGGGTCCGCACGTAAATCAAGCTAATTTATGTACGGTGCAGGAAAATCCGCTACCGGCCGCTCAAGAATTGCTTTATCGAGACGACAGCTGTTCCAATATGGAGGTCATAGTTTTGGGCGATGAACAGAATTTGGCTGGGAATAGCGGCATGAGTGATGTCAATAACTTAAATGATGTAAACTTAGTTACTGTCAATGAAGGAGAAGTCAGCATATCTGCAGCCAGTGCCACGATGGAGGGAACGACTGTGAAACTTTATCAGTATGACCAAAGCTTGGTGCAAATCCACACAGGGGGTGGGCATCTCACTATTAGTAGAATTAGTAGCAAAATGACAACGAATTTTTAAATCGCAAAATCATTAAATAAATTTTATTTGTGATATAGTTTCTTTTCTATTACTGTAGGTACTTATAAGAAACTAAGAAAAACATTTCAATGCATCTTTTCTTAATGACATACACAAAGTAAAAAAAATGCAATAAAAATAATCAAATAACAATTTATTTAACTTAACGAAAAATACTTTGGATCTATTTCTACTCTACTTATGTTTTGTGCTTAAAACCAGGAGTCCTTTTTGGATGCTTTGTGTTTTTCAATGTTGACTTGCATAGAGTTGAATATATCCTTTGCATTTCTATTTTGCCCATAGTAGTCTACAAATTCACCATCTGGGTCTACGAGGTAGATTATAATAGTATGATCCACCTGAAACAAAAATGCAGTTTCAATCATGCTATGTTGATATTCATAATAACATTATTTGCAACAGTGTTGTTTATTCAAATGATCAAAGTCAAAGTCTTACAATGTAATCATTGTCGACATCCTGAGGGCCCGCACTGAAGTACACTCGGTAAGACTTGCATGCTTGTTGTACTTGTTCTGTAGTACCCGTCAACCCGAGGAACCGTGGAGAAAACTCTTTGCAGTATCTGTAACAGTATGTAAGGGTAAGTTACGTAACTTTCAATACTTTCTGATGAAATAGTGATCATTATAAACATAAATACCAGATTTTAAATAGGTGCTTTTTAAAAAACGTCTATATTGTATTGCAATTTGATTGAACACCATCAAATCTAGTAGTTATTGAGTAGTGCGACTTGCAAGATTTGCTGTAAACATACCAACATCAGTTTATTTATACTAACAAAGTGAGTTACATAAAAGTTTGTTATCAAAAGAGATACAATGTAAGTAATGCACTCAACTATCCTGTTAAAAATACATTCACATAAATTAACTAGATATAAACATGAAACAGAGATAATTTCTTGGTCTCAAAAGGTATGACACTGTAACTTACTTTCCAACAATTTCAGGTG
Organism: Hylaea fasciaria; assembly: GCA_905147375.1. NCBI lineage: Eukaryota > Metazoa > Arthropoda > Insecta > Lepidoptera > Geometridae > Hylaea > Hylaea fasciaria. The sequence goes on from LR990201.1 coordinate 10,331,416, forward strand.
TATCTCTCTTCGGGTCTACTGATATAAACACCGGCTGCACAGGTGGTGATGATGGTAATGCATCTGAAATATGCAAATGAACATGTAATATCTTTATAATTAACTTCTGAAACGCTGGCAGAGTTATTGGAATTTCCTCTTCCATGTCCCAGGTTTAGTTTGGGCACAGAATACCTACATTATTACCCTAGAAGGGACACTCTCAATCAAAGTGAGATAGCATGATTGGGATTTTGAATGACATTTGAATGTGTTGTCTCTCTTTTTCGTGGGTTTGTGTACCTTTTGACTATGGTATTTCCACCCTGGGGCCTCAAAAATATCTTTTACTAATAATTATTATGTGCAAGTTACCATGCATGTTGACCACTTCAGCTAACTTCTCCAGTTCATCTGGACAGATGTCAGGGCAGTGTGTGAACCCAAAGTATATCAGTAACCACTTTCCTAGGAGGTCTGCGCTTTTCACTAATTTTCCCTGCAAAATATACCTACATTGTCAAGAGGAGGAAATTAAAAGTTGTACCTGTCTGAGTAAGGAAATTTGTTAATTATTTCAATAGAAATAGTAGGTAGGTAGCTAATGTCATGTTTGGATGCAGCCCAAAGTTATAAGATAACCTGTAAGATTGCACAACTATGAATAAAACCATAAGGTATTGTACCTCTGGGTCCACCAACTCAAAGGTCCCTCCAATTTTTGCCTTTCCGAGTTGTCGTTTCCTCTCACGGTCCAGGGCTTCTTGTTTCTCTTTCCTGACGTAGAGCATGAAGCCGGTAAGGCCACCGCCGACGACCGCAGTCACTGCTACGGACTTCCATGTTATTGGCACGAACGTCTTCTTTGGCCTCTTCGGCGGCTGGGCACATTGTCTCACAGCTGAAGTACTGAATGAGCGCATGAGCTGCCTCCCTCTGAATAACGAATTCATTTTTGATAAAGATTTCTGGTTATCTCGAAGATACCCTTTTTTCGATAGCGTATCAACGTCGGGCCTATCTCATAAATGCATAGTTTTCACTGAAGTAATATTTAACGAAACTAATGCTTCCTCTATAGAAAAATATAATTATAATATTTCCTGACTGATACTGATGTAAAATAATTGAGAAAACTAAATTTATGAAATCGATTCGACTGAACTGCCTGCCGCCAGACGGCTGACGGACCGTCATGATGACAGTGGCATACTGGTATCCTTTAATCTGTCTGTGTCAGCCTCAGTATTGACAGTGAGTGAAGAGATAATCCATTCATCAACGTCACTCTGTCAGCGCATGAAAGTCAAACTGTCGTAACATTTCTTAATGTTTCGACTTCACATGATTTCTACGTTTTTGTATGTGCAGCCCACATAGAATACTATAGTTAAGTAGGTACCTATTCTACGAAATGCAGCCCGCCCGCCCCGGTTCGCTAGATGAGCTTTTCAGGAGGCGGTTTACCAATTCCACCCACGTGGCGTGAGTGAGCGATGAGCAGACTGCGAAGCGTGAGGTTGCGGGTTCGATTCTCGCACAGGGCAATGATTATCAGAACCACAACTACTTATTTGTGATTTGTATGGGTCGGAAGTCATTATGTTACGTATTTCGGGGACCGTGGTCCTCTGTATTTCCAGATAACTTAGATACAGATCATTTTATTTATGTATACCTACTCGTAAGTAATGTAGAATTATGCTTAGTACGTGATCGTGATTGTGACGAATTATAGTATTTATTTTCATTGCAATCAATAGTTATAGATAGAATTCGCAGAGGTATTGACACGATGTAGACGGTTAACCTAAATCATAACAAGCACAGATAACAGATAAGTTGTCTAACTGCACTAATAGGAGTAGGAGGTAGGTATCATAATATTATATACTTAGCTAGTAGGACCTAGTTACTGTTGAATGTTGGCTCACAAATTTGATACCTATAAGACAAAATAATCCTTAGCTACTGTGTGGGTGTTAGGTATAAGTATATAGGTACACCCTAGTTAATAAATGGATATGGTATGTAAATAGGTAGGTATATGCCTAGCCGTCTTCGAGAAGAAGCTAGTTATTATGATAGGCACTTAATAATTCATTACAATTACAAAATTCAATGTTGCTATGCACCTTAATAATTAACCTACCCGATCGTACTCAACCAAACCTCACAATTTCAGTGTCGAAATTTGCATAGATCGTGCGACTTGGTAATGAAGAACGCAGAGGGGCGGCGCTCCGTAACCGCAACCCTTGGCTTTATAAACGTCGCACCTTGCCTCTGATGCCCTATATCTGCCGCGGTGCCCTTAGCAGACAGATCTAGAATTCTTAAAATGTGGAAGATATTATGTGTGAGTTTCCATTATGTACCTAAATAATAATGAAATAGACACGCGTCTTGCTTTTGACTATTAGGTGAAATCTATATAAATGCAAAATTTAACAAACCAAAGTGGAGTCTGGAACTGGAATCTCTCAAACTATCAACTGCAATGCGCTGTAATCCCAGATATCATAAAAAATGAAAAACTACCTTAGAACATGAAAAACAAGGCACCCTGACAAATTAAATTTAGTTCCGTTGAGTGTTAACCCCATTGTAAATGATTTACCAGATTGCAGTGATGGCACTGGGGTATTTATGGCCCGCATCAGCTCAAGAATATCTCCCTCCGAAGATCGGTGGAAAAAAGCCAGTGGCCGCGGAACCAACCGTAAGATCCAACCTATTATTTTTCCTCGAATAATATGTATCATATCTACTTAGTCTAGCTAGATTTTCAGTTTGACTAAGTTTAGTACATAAGTCATCAAACTTTTCTCAGTACCTAGTATTTTAAATTGTATTTTGTGCCTTGTATTTTAAAACTCGCTATTTCAGTTGCCAGCAAACTACGACTTCTCGTACGACGTGCAAGATAACGGCGTGAGTCTCGACTTCGGCCACAACGAGAAGCGCAAGGACGACCTCGCGACCGGCTCCTACCACGTGCTGCTGCCCGACGGCCGGATGCAGCTGGTGGAGTACGAGGCGGGACCCGACGGGTACAAGCCGCAGGTCAGTCCCGGGCCCCGGTACACCAACTCGCATTGATGCTACTCAAGCGCCGTATGTTATGTACAAACATTGTTAGGTCCTCTTTTAAATCTGTGGTTTCTGTCATGTTCTCATTTCCACTTTCCCAAAATTTCACTCGTTTCTTCTTCATGTCTCATTGTTGGATAATTTTTAATTGTTGATCTGACTGCTGTTCTTTTTACCTGACTGCAGTAGGAGGGTATCTGCTGGTATCTATCTATTGGCTAAATATTTTTCGCCATTTCACCCCATCTTCTTGGTGATTGTCCTGTTTTCCCACGGCAAATGTTTTATCGTTCCTTCCTTTACTTTAGACGTCTTATCTTTGGATGCATTTTTGCGAACTGTTCTGATGCAATTATAGCTGTATTTTAAACGCGTTCGCTTTTGAATTAACGCGTTGTGGAACTGTGTCCGCGAGCTATACTTGAACACTTGTCGCGTGTCCATTCAGGTGATGTACATGGGCACGGCGACGTTCCCGACGCCGGGCGCAGGGGACAAGTTCGACGGGTACCACTACAACGCGGCGTCCAACCGGCAGAGCGTGCGGCAGGCGGCGCCGCGCGGCGCGCCGAGGCAGGCGCCCGCGCCCGCGCCCGCGCCCGCTCCGCCCATCACCCACGCCGCCAGCAACACCACGCAATAACAACCAACCGCACCGAGCGACTCCGAAAAACGATATTCGACAAAAGCGTCGTCAAACGACGAAAACGACAGTAGTGTAGGAATCGCGACGATAATAATTACGTTACATTGATTATGGTTTTTCGGAGTACATTTTCGGGTACGATTTTATGTTGCCGTTTGTTGTTTTAGTGGGCGTACCTCCTACATATTGAAATTGCACAGATGTAAACTAATTATATGGAGCAAAGCGATGAGAAACAATGAATTGAGACTGTAAAGCTCGACAATCGCCCTTTATTTCATAATACAAATATTTCTTCAAATTGTAAAAAAACAATTTGCGGCTGAATTAAAATCGCCTCACTGTCATTTCCTATTAACTACCTAAACGGTACAAGAAAACATTTATTCTGAAATGTTAATCGAGCTGACAGTTACCTTTAACAACTTACCAAACTACTAGCAAACTTCAAAGTATACAATAATAGACACAACATTATGGATTTTACATAAATAAACTGTTACAGTTTGAATCATTATAATCTTTTCACTATAACCTTATTCTGAACGCTCACCTAGCGCCTCCATCGGCTCAAGCTTTCGCCAGACAGCGGACGGGACATGACTCCCGTATATATATCTCCTCTATATATATATATATAGGCCTCGTATATCTGCCTCGACCCCGTCCCGTCCCGACTGGTGAAAACTTCAAAACAATTGTAAATCCTAGCTGTATAGACTCGCCACAATTGATTTAGTAAAATTGTACCGTTTGTATCAAAGGCTGAAAGTTCAAATTAGAATAATACGAGTTGAAGCGACGCCGCAGGTCACGTTAGGTTAGCGTTGGCATTCATTCTTAAAGAAACTACAAATAAAGAAAATAATAAAGTAAAATTCAGTCAACGGCGGACGGAAGCAGACAGTGTAAAGACAGAGACCAAACAAAAATCAATAGGTATAATAATAATAATTTTATAACAATAATAAAACCTAATTTAGCAGTTTAATTTCTCTTATTTACAGATTAAGTTAGTACAAAAACATAATATTATAACGTTTATATTTCGGGGAGTAGTTTGTGCGCACTGACGAAGAAGCCATTATGGGTGCTTCCATTTTTATTTACATTCACAAGAGGATAATATGATGATCACATTTGACTGAGGGGCGGTTCGTTCGTTTGCCTAGAATGTGGGAGTCCAGGAGGTATTACGTACTTATATACATAATATGTAAGTATTCGCTGGGAGGGATCTGCAGCACGGGTGGAGAGTAGACGTTAAATAATTTGTGATAATGATTCATTTAAACATTCTAGAAATAAACGTTTCTGAACTAAAAGAAACATTCCAGAATAAGGATTTTATGATCCTTTCACATAGAAGTTCGGAGGAGATAATAGATATTGATTTAGACTGCAAAATAGACTTTTGGATCATTGCAATAAGGATAATTTTTACATTCCACTTCTTACCTTAACTATTTTTATTTAATATGAGATGCAGTGAAATGTAAAAATAACCGGCCGCGCCCTGTCAGAAACATTTTCGAATGTTCGGTGCGTCAGCACTAAGTATGCAAGCCGGCGATGTGCTGGTCGGGCCAGTGCACGCGGCGGAGCGTGGACGCCGCGTCGAAGCCCACGTTGTCGAACGACTGGTAGTCCTTCTGCATGCTCATCTCGGCGAGGTTACGGTATCTGGAAATATTATACTACTGGCAGCAGTCGGCTAAACAACGTACAACACACGTAAAAGACGGACGATGATGACATTTAATTATGAGTAGGTATATCTAAACGGCATATTATACTCGTAAGGCTATTTGTTTTAAAATACTTTTAACTTTATATTTCAAATACCTTATAAGTAGGTACTCCATTATACATATTATTATTGTAACTAAAATGTTTTATTTTACGGAAGTAATTTTATACACTTAACTGGTAATTTCTTAAGTAAATCCAAATTGATAAATCAAACATTTACCTACAAAAACATTAAAACAAAAAAATACAAGTAACATACGGTAACTAAGTACCTAGGTATAGAGGGGTTAATGTTTTTTGGTCATACAGAGGTACCTAATCTGTTCATCTTGATATCGAAAATGAAAAAGGAAGCGAGAAGGAAGTGTACTCTAGATAGGTACATTATAAAAACACGAAAGCAAATTACATTCAGCCAAACGACTCAAACCTCGGGACAACAAAATAAACCCTAACCGTCTTATCACAAAAAATTAGATCCGAGTTCAACATCAGTTTTTAAAAACTCGTTCCACCAAATCGACGTGTATCACTCACCTTTTCTTAAGAAATCCTGGCATTAAATAATGATTTTACTTATGAATTTGTTATTGAGTTAGAAATAGCTTAGATTACACTTCGATTTATGGAGAAAATATTTAGACTCATCTGTTCAACTCTGGTTTAATTTTTTTGTGGTAATTAAGACCGTAAATGAAAGACATGCGGTACCTTTTGACAAGCACGCAGCATCCGAGCAGCAGCAGCACCTGCACGGCGAGCCAGGCCAGCGCCAGCGCCACCGCCACCGCCTCGTGCAGGCACACCAGCGCCCCCGCCCCCGCCCCCGCCCCCGCCTCCGCCTCCGCCGCCGCTGCGGGGGGCACTACATACAAACGGCTGCATCCAACCACATCTAGCACGAACTACATTAAACATATTAAAAGACGGTTAAACACCGGAGTAGTAGTTTTGGAGAAAAGTGGCAACATGGATTTGCAGTTACAACCTCTCACCCAAAACGCATTACCGTCTCCGTTCCGTTTTGGGTAAAAAGATGAGCGAAACTGTAGTACTTAACGTCGACCGCGTTATACCTACCGTGTGTAAAGATACCCAATCTTGTTCAAAATTAAAAAAAAACACAACACCCGTACAGCCATCTCCCTCTTAATTTAAAAACAGAGTGCCCCTTCGATTAGCTATTGATAATGTATTATATGACTCTAAGTACATTAGGGCCCGCCGGGACATTTTACCGTGTTTCCAAGGATGCGGACCCACAAATGCCTATCCATACCATGGAATATTTCAAATGTGATGGCTATTCCTATGTTTATAACGTTTTCATGGCTGAACGGATCGTTATGAAATTTCGCTAGGAGATAGTTACAATCCTTGGGAACGAAATAAATCGAGGGATACCTACAGTTTCGAGCTTCACTTCAGCCTTTGAGCGTAGATTTGATAGAGATTTCTATGAACCGTACTTCGGAGGGAAAATAAAACAATTAATTCACCGATCTCATTCGAAATACACCCCCATCGAGATTTATTTGTTAAATTTTTTCTGTTGTTCTGATTTTAAAAGCAGGTATAGTTACGGAAGGAGGAGCGATGGTCTGCCCGGACGAGGGTGTCTGCGGACAGGATGTCCCTGGAGTCCACCAGCATCTCCAGCTCCAGCGCCACGGCGTCCCCCTCGCCCCCGCACCCCGCCGCGCCGCCCCGCGCCACCACGTCCCCGCGCCCCGGGGCGGGGGCGCGCCGCCCCGGGGCGGGGGGCGCCGGCCGCACGGAGGCGGGCACCTCGGAGCCCCACTGGTAGTAGGTGTCGTTGGCTTGCCGCGCGGCGCGGAGTTGCGATTTGATGCCGCAGTCGATCTGGTTTTAGTAACCCTCAATTTATAAGCAGAAACGAGTTATGGCACTAAGATTATAAATTCGTTAGTTTGTGTGGCTTGTGTGCGTTTGTTCCGGTTTCAAGCCGTGACGGCTGAACGGATTCCGATGAAATTTGGTGCCGTGATAGGCACTAACTCGGATATTCATATAAGATTTAGATTACGACGCGATCCCGGGATTTGAGGGTGAATCAGAGGAAAACAGGCAGCTTATAAAATTAGCTTAAATTTATTATTAGGTAAGTAGGTAGGTACTATTCTATCAATGTAGGTAGGTATATTAACAAAATTGACTTTTAACCCCCGATCGAGACAATATGCCAACAATATCAGAAGCATCTGTAAGGAACACCCGGTCAGTAGACGAGTATACGCACCTTAGGGCACGCGCCCTCGCAGAAGCGGACCATGAGGGCGAAGCGCACGACGTGCGAGGCGGGGAAGCGGAACGCCTTGAACCGCGCGTGCAGCCGCTGCGGGCCGCCCGCGCCGGCCCGGGACCGGGTGAACCGGGGGAACTCCACCTGGGCGGGTATCCGTACTTGTGATACTAGGCGCTGGATTAATGCGCAACCCGTGCGAAGCCAAAATTAAAAAAATCTATGAGCACGATGGAAATACTTCCCCTGGAACGATGGGAACATAATTATTGGGCCTTCAGCGGACTTTCTGATCGATAATCACCTGCACTGACTTGCGTACTGGAAGGTGCTGTGCAAATATAGTCGTTTATGACACGTATCTCAATATATCCCGAGTCATACGGGTTGTTTGTTCGTCGAATGACGTGATGTCGGTCTCTAGATTCAAAGTGTGTACGAGTTACGTACATTAACTACTCACGTTTAGCTAAATAAGCGGTATCGGGCGCCCGAGCGCATCCATGTAATTTCTACTTTAGTTTGTAAAACAGTTGACAATAAACAGTCGCTCCGACAACACGTCGTTTTCCTTTAACATAACAATCAACATCAACATAACAATTAGGGTTGAGGGTGGAACTCTCTGCAAGTACAAAAGGCAGAACACCCCCAACATTTCCTTCGAGCCGGATATACATTTCCCTCGAACCCACGAACAAGAACAATCCTTCAAGTTTTAAAGACAAGGAGGAATCAACAAAAATACAGTCCACAACAAAACATTTCGAAGATACATTTTTTTTGTGTGTTGTGTGTCGTAGTGTGTGACGGTGGTAGCGAATCGGTTGTCTGGCCTCCCACAAGCGGGTCTCACCAGATCAATTGAGAAGGCGCACATACCAACGTTGCTAGCTGCGATCATTAACGCACTCAGAAGAACATAACAGTGTGAGTTTTAAGTGTCTACTTATAATACTCACCATGGAAACAGCTCTGCAAAGACAGCGGGTTATTGCTGAAGCAATTAGGAAGATTATTACCAATTTCAAGAAGGATGCTGCAAGTAGGAAGACAAGTGATTACATCACTAAACGGGTGGAAGCCCTTGAAGAGTTATGGACGGAATTCGATCATAACAACGTGATTCTTACGGCAGCTGAAGACCAACAGGGTGATTACTTTACCACCCAAGCCTACAACCAGATAAAAAGGGAAGTTGAAACAGCACGGGAGCTGCTACGTAACTGTGCAATTGCGGGTACCTCAGAGAGAGGGTCTACGTCCAAGACTGATGATCTCATCAGTCAGCAAAGTACGAACTTCAGAGCCTTCATGAGAATCATCAGAAACATCGGTGCTGCCGAACTCAAGGAGAAATGGGAAATCGATGACAAGCTTCAAACTTTGCAGTCGCGCTGGAAACTCATCGACGACCTACATTGGCAAATTGACAACCTACTCATCGGCACAGACTTAGCCTACGAAGACGAGTACTCCAAAAACGAGTCCCTCTACGAAACAACTAAACGGGAGCTGAACTCCAAATTAAGTTCTACTGCGCACCGGCATCAGGCAGTTCCTCAAATAGAAATACCAACATTCTCGGGAAGCTACACGCAGTGGCCAACTTTTATGGATTTATATTCAGAAGCAATCCACAACAATGCCATGTTAACAAAAACTCAAAAAATGCAACACCTCAAGGGCAAACTGCGAGGCGAAGCTGAACGCCTCGTCCAGCATTTGACCATTTCGGCGGAAAACTATGACACATGCTGGGAGATTCTGACTCACAGATATAACAATCTACAACTATTGTTTACAAAACAAATTCAAGTGTTCATGGGTCAACCGGCCATACAACAACAAACGGCTTTTGAGGTGAAGCGGCTGCACGATACCAGTTTGGAAACAATTCATGCCATCCACAACCTAGGCATCGATACATCAACCTGGGATCCAATCATAGTCCACATGATAACTGGGAAATTAGACCCAGAAACATATGCCGCGTACATGGAGATGCGGAAAGCGCCACGAGAACTACCGTCGTTTGACGAACTCATCGGGTTCCTGGATAGCAAGTTCACAGCCTTGGAACCTGTCAACAAGAAAAACAAGACGAACAGTATTCCAAGACAAATAAACAGGTCTACAAATGAGTATCAGCCCAAACCTGTAGAACAATGGAGAAACAAATTATCACCGAAAACATATTTTGCGCAATCTGACAGGAAATGCCCGTTGTGTAAACTAGGGCATATTCTCATACATTGCAAAGCATTTGTCAACATGTCATCAGAAACGAAATTGAATACTTTGAAACAATTGCATATATGCCAGAATTGCATGTTTCCACACAATGGAAAGGCATGTACATCGAATAAAACGTGCAAAATCTGCAGTAACCAACATCATACCACGTTACACGACTTGGTCGGTATTGATGAAAAAGGAATATCAAATGAAATTTCAACAAGAAGTAACACGAAGCCTATGAACAAAAACAACGCAGAAATGACTCAGCGGAGAGTCAATCATGCCGCCGGTAATATGAACGAAGTTCTACTCGCTACAGTTCAAGTTAAGGTCAAAGCTAGAAATGGTACATTCATCCAGATGAGATGCTTACTTGATCAAGGATCTCAAATCAACTTGATCACCGAGTCAGCTGCTCAACTACTTGGGCTACAAAGACGAAAGCAACACGCAACGGTCTCCGGGGTTGGAATCACTGCCAACCAGAGCAATGGCACCGTACAATTAGTATGCGAATCACTCTACGGTGACCACTCTTTCACGGCAGAAGCACTGGTCATGAAGAAGATGCTCAACAATTTACCTAACTATTCATTCGAAAAGCAACAGTGGCCACATCTGCATAACATTAACTTAGCCGACCCAGATTACAACATCTCGCGACAAGTCGACATACTTTTGGATGCCAGCGTCTACGCGGAGATAATACTGGACGGGATTCTTCGGGGGTCCGCACACGCTCCCATAGCACAACAGACTAAACTAGGCTGGGTGCTACTCGGCAACGTGACAACATTTAACTGTCATGCGGTACTTAACAATCTGGAAGAAATCGCGCAGTTTTGGGAATCAGAAGAGATCACTGAAGACTCAAAAAACATGACAGTGGAAGAAGAGTATTGCGAAACTCTATTTGAAACAACAACAAGAAGATTGCCAGACGGAAGATATGAAGTGCGTCTTCCGATGAAAAAACATTATGAACAGAATCTCGGCGTATCAAAGCCACAAGCAGTCGCGCAATTCTGCCAATTGGAGAAACGCCTAGCTAAAAACACGACACTGAAACAAGCATACACAAGCTTTATGAACGAATATTTGGACCTCGGTCACATGAAGCCAAGTATTCAAACACGGTCTCCAAGCTGCTTCCTACCTCACCACGGAGTCATGAAATTGGACTCCACAACAACAAAGCTCCGAGTAGTATTCAACGCGTCGGCAAAAACAAAATCAGGCTGCAGCCTAAATGACCTATTAGAATGCGGACCGAAACTACAACAAGATCTACAGCTAGTAATTTTACGATGGAGAATGTATCAGTATGTCTACACGGCTGACATTGAAAAGTTCTACAGGCAAATCCGAGTACACGAAGATCAACAACATTTGCAAAAGATTATGTGGAGAGACAGTGACGATAAAAATATTCAGGAGTACCAACTCTGCACCATCACATATGGTACAAAGCCGGCATCGTTCCTTGCCATGCGTACTGTCAAACAACTGATAAAAGACGATGGTCAGCACTACCCGCTTGCTGCCTGCATCCTGAATCAACAGCTGTACGTCGATGATCTGCTTGGAGGCAGTAACAATCTATCAGAAGCTCAGGCGGCACAGCAAGAACTCATCGGCCTACTTCAAGGTGGAGGCTTCAACCTACGCAAGTGGGCTAGCAACGATACGAGGCTATTAGAAGGCTTACCTCAAAACTTAATCAGCCTAAACATGTTAGATTTCAAGAATGCGGAAACTAACAAAACACTTGGGATTACCTGGAATCCGTGTACCGACATGTTTACATTCAAACAAGTACTTGACAACAGCAATGAACATGACGTCATTACAAAGCGGTCGCTATTGTCGGATTTGTCTAAGACATACGATCCCCTAGGCTGGCTCTCGCCGACCACAATTAAAGCGAAGATCATATTTCAGCAAGTATGGAAAACAGGAAACAGCTGGGACGAACCGTTACCAGAAAACATTGCAAAAGAATGGAAACAATATCGCCAAGATTTGCAATGCATCCAAAACATAACAATACCACGTGGAATAGGCTACACACAAAGGGCCATTGAACTCCACGGTTTCAGCGACGCCTCGGAAAAGGCATACGGATGTGTTATTTATTGCAAGTCCACTGATAACAACAACCAACCGGTCGTCAAACTTTTGGCGGGGAAAACGAAGCTGGGCCCATTGAAGAAACCCATGTCAGTGCCTAGACTTGAACTCTGCGCAGCGTTATTATTATCAAGACTGATAAAAAAGGTCACAGAGTCATTAAACATACAGACAGTCACTATACACGGCTGGACGGACTCGATGGTGGTGCTTGGGTGGCTGAATGGAGATACGTCCCGTTGGAAGGCGTTCGTCGCCAACCGAGTGCGATCGATTCGCGAAAATATTCCATCGTCATGCTGGAACCACGTCGGATCCGAAGACAATCCAGCTGATTGTGCCAGCAGAGGGTTATTACCCACTCAACTGCTCACTCATTCGTTGTGGTGGGATGGCCCAATATGGCTAAAGAACAAGGTGATTCCAACTGAACCAAACAATTTCGACACCCATGAAGAGAAAAAACAGAAGGTGTGTGCAATCCAACAAAAGGCGTCAATCATCGAAGAACTTCTACAAAAGCATAGCTCTATAGCCCGTGTAATCCGAATACTAACTTGGATTACGCGCTTCATTAATAATGCACGTGGTCGGAACAATGCACTGCATACTTTGCAGTTGACAATAAGTGAGTTAGATAACACTCATAACATGATAATAAAAGCGGTACAAAACAATACGTTCTTGGAAGACAACAACAGACTACGAAATAACGAGAAACTGAGATTAACAAGCAATATTTTGACATTAAATCCTATTTTGGATGAACACGGAATCCTAAGAGTGGGAGGAAGGCTGGCGCACTCGGACCTGAACAGCAGCCAAAAACATCCGATTATTTTGTCGAACAATCACCGTTTAACGGAATTGCTGATAAGCCAAGCTCATCTACAAACTTTACACGGAGGTGCTCGGCTTACACTGTCGCATCTTCGTAACAAATATTGGATCATCCAAGGGATGAGAACAGTGAAGAAACAGCTGATAAGGTGCGTCAAGTGCCATCGCTACAAGCCTAGCAACAGCAGCCAATTGATGGCTGACTTACCACGTCCTCGAGTAACAGCGTCGCGCCCGTTCACTGACACGGGGGTTGACTTCACTGGGCAAGTGGAAGTAAAGGCAAACAAAGGAAGAGGAATTAAAACAACAGCTGGATACATAGCGATCTTCATTTGCCTATGCACAAAAGCAGTTCACTTGGAGTTGGTTTCCGACCTAAGCGCAGATACTTTTCTTGCGGCCTTGAGACGTTTTTGTGCCAGGAGAGGAACACCTACCTGCATGTACAGCGACAACGGAACGAACTTTACAAAAGCTGCAAAAATTCTACGCAAAGAACATAGAGAAGCATTACAACATTACATCAACAGCGAGGTCATCAACACTGTAGCGGCACTGGGAATAACCTGGCATTTTAATGCTCCCTCGTGGCTTTCGGCAGGCGGGCTTTGGGAAGCTGCAGTGAAAAGCATGAAGCACCACTTGAAGAGGGTCCTCGGGGAGCAAAAACTAACATACGAAGAGTTTATGACACTACTGGTTCAGATCGAGGCATGCATGAACTCGAGGCCTTTAGTCGCATTAACAGAAGATACTGACGACTTAAACTGTCTAACGCCGGGTCATTTCTTAGTCGGTGGCCCAGTGTTAGCCCCTCCACTAACCTCAGGTGAAGAAAACATGAGCCTTAACAAGAGATGGCAGCTTACCAAGAAGATGAGTCAAGATTTTTGGAAAAAATGGTCCTCCGAATATCTTCAAACACTTCAAACGCGTGGAAAATGGCTTCACCTCACAAAGAACATTGAGGTGGACGACGTGGTCTTGGTTAAAGAAGACAACTTACCACCCGCACGCTGGCTCCTGGGTCGGGTTATAGAGACTCATCCGGGACCAGACAGAAGAGTCCGCGTTGTTACGCTAAAAACAAAAAACAATAACAAACTGAAGCGTCCAGTAGTCAAGCTATCGCGTTTGCCAATAGAAAACAACAAAGACGGGGACAAAGAAAATTCCGAGCAACCTACACAAAACGCAACAGGTGACAGCCCTACCCGAAAACAAACAAGAAAAAGACCATCGTATTTGGCTTACCTGTGCATGCTGTTTATGCTAATAACTACATGCACAGCGTCACACATTCCACAATTTTGCAACGTCACGGAACTAGACCCATTGAAACTAGTATACTTCGACAAGATCGCAGACTTGCACATAGTGCAAGACGAATGGAAAATGGTGGTCTACTATAACATGTCAACCTACTGGCGAAGTCTTGATAACATAGAAAGGTACGTGAACCACTTGACCGATCTTTGTAAAGAAGAACCTGCTTATCTCTCCATCGCTACTCAATTTCAACACGAGATAACTGAGCTAAAGCTCGATAACTTCATATTGCACTCAGAAATTGGAAAACGATCAAAACGTGGATTAATCGATGGAATCGGATACATAGCCAATTCGTTATTTGGTGTGCTGGACGAAAGATTCGCAAAGAAGTACCACAACGATATCAAGCGTATTCATGAAAATGAAGAACATTTACAGAACATCTACAAACAACATACGTCTATTATCGAAGGCGAGTATAACCTATTAAAACGTAACGAAGAAGTGATGAACAAGCAGTTTTCCATCATCAGTCAACATCTCCAACAATTAAATAACAAGGTGAAATTGGATCGCGAGAATGCGATTTACGTCACTTCAACTGCACTAGCAGCCAGCCTGATAACATCAAACTTGTATCGAGTACAACAAGCGATACTGGACTTAGTAACAGATGTAAGAAACGGACATCTAGATACGCATCTATTGAAACCAGACGAGTTCCAGCAACAACTGAACATAATATCAAGACAGATACCAAACGATCTCTCACTGCCGTGCATAAACAATGATGACTGCATACAACAAATGTACAAACGAGCACGTGTCCACGTGCGGCCTATCGAAGATTTTCTTATATTTGAAGTAAAAATTCCGCTGATATCCAATGAACAATATGAATTAAATCGTGTTATACCGACACCTAAACTACAAAGCAATGGAACAATAAGGATAGTCCCGTCATCAACATATTTGGCCGTGAACCTGAGAAAGGATTTGTTGCTATCACTTACCGATACTGATTTAACAACATGCGAACATTATAAGGAGCATCAATTATCATGCAGTCTCAACCTACCTATACATAACATAAAGGCGCCGTCGTCGATTTGTGAAGCACAAATAATAAACAATGGTAACTTATCCAGTTGCAAGACAGTGACCGCCATCGATTGTGTGAATGACTGGATCATGTTACACAGCCGCGGCGCGTGGCTATTCTCATGCTGCGAGGAATGCGGTGTCCGCATATTCTGCCCGGCTGGGATATCCCCTCTAGTACTACGTAACACCGGGATCATAACATTAGAAGAAGGTTGTGTACTAAAGGGGGAAAACATAGTCATCCATGCGCATAACAAGTTCCAGAGCACACTGAAAATCAACCCAGACGAGGATTACATACCGGACTCTGGGCTAAACAATGTTATTACGGGCAGTAACTTTATCTTCAAACCAGAGGAAGATCATCGAGAGCAGTTGAAGGTCATTAAGGACCATATCAAACTGGTCAAAAACGAGCAGAAGATCTTAAACATGCGTGTTGACAGCCATGAGAGTCATCACTATGCTACGTATGGGTTGCTCATACTAGTTGGCGCGGTTATTGGAGCCATTGGCGTCAGCAAGATAAAACGAGGTCTTGGGAATAGGTGCCGGGTGAAGCCGGAGTCCAAGATGGTGAAGACAGAAGAGCGCGCAGTCAACGCAGCGGCAGCGGACAACGACAGCGTCGAACTCCGCTCATATCGCAACACGGTGGACGCGGCCAGCTCTCCTATACCGAGCCGCCCTGTTTAGTTTTAGTTTTATTATTCTCTTAAATTCGGAAGCATGTACGAGTTACGTACATTAACTACTCACGTTTAGCTAAATAAGCGGTATCGGGCGCCCGAGCGCATCCATGTAATTTCTACTTTAGTTTGTAAAACAGTTGACAATAAACAGTCGCTCCGACAACACGTCGTTTTCCTTTAACATAACAATCAACATCAACATAACAATTAGGGTTGAGGGTGGAACTCTCTGCAAGTACAAAAGGCAGAACACCCCCAACAGTGTTGGGGGTGTTCTGCCTTTTGTACTTGCAGAGAGTTCCACCCTCAACCCTAATTGTTATGTTGATGTTGATTGTTATGTTAAAGGAAAACGACGTGTTGTCGGAGCGACTGTTTATTGTCAACTGTTTTACAAACTAAAGTAGAAATTACATGGATGCGCTCGGGCGCCCGATACCGCTTATTTAGCTAAACGTGAGTAGTTAATGTACGTAACTCGTACAAAGTGTATCAGGCCGCATTACATTAACTTGCTACTTAACTACACGGGTATAGCAAAAACCACAAGGCACAGCTAGACTTATGCCCGGTCTCTGAAGCCCCAATTAACTTAGACCATCCGACAGGTCTATCGTTGTCTCTATCTGGCCCTGAACAAATGACAGAGACGGCAATACAATGGGGATTCAAAGTTACTACTAAACTGTCACCTAACCCCTGGTATCGCAAAAACCACAAGGCACAGCTAGACTTATGCCCGGTCTCTGAAGCCCCAATACAACCATCCGATAGGTATATCGTTGTCTCTATCTGGCCCTGAACAAATGACAGAGACGGCAATACAGTGGGGCTTCAGACACCGGGCATCAGTGGCTTCAGTCCCGACCTGTCCCGTGGGGCAGCCCCGGCTGTCCAGCAGCAGCACCGAGCTGTCCCCGAGCCGCGAGGACGCCACCAGGTGATACGCTTGCATCTCCGCTTCCTCTGCAACAACCGCACAACACTCACATGTGGAAACCTCTTGACTGTTCCTCCGCCTTCTAAAGGTCGATATTAAAACCGTCGCAACTGTTCACGCTCCTTCTAAAGGTCGATCGGATATACTACTTTTAAATACTACAGACACATACATTTGACGGCGCGTTTGGCGTAGTGGCTGATCAATCGGACTGCTGCGCTAGGGGTTGCGGGTTCGCTTACCGCATTGGACAAATAATTGTGCGATCCTCAACTATTTGTTTCAGGTCTGGGCGTGATGTGTATGTGAAATTATATGTCTGTAAGTTGTACCCACGGTACAGGAGCAATACTAGTGTGGGACTACGTTTTAAAAAAAATAAAAATACACACAAACACAATGGAGCGTGCATCAGTTTGCGCTGAAAGAAAACAGCGTTATGAAACTTTGGTGGTAGGCAATGGTGAGTGGTAGAACCGGGCCGGCTACCACCATCTCAAGCTACAAGTTTAAAGCAGGGGCAGAGACAGCAGTGTAAGGTGCAGACCCCCCTCACGGAAGAGGGGAGGGGGGGGGGGGGGAGTGTACACTTACTTTACTTTACACGAAGCTTAGGACCCTACCACGCCTGGGGCCTTACCATGACCTCTTATTGCGATCCATTTGCAGACCTAAACAGAATCGTTCCACTCACGTTCGACTCAGTCGTACCGTAACGTCTTATTTTGACATCTTGCCGCTCAGTTTAGGTTGCCGCCATTTTAAATCTAAAGGATTTGACGTCTACCTTTTTGATATCGAAAGGCAGGTATTACTATTATTTAATGTTTCGTTCATTCATTTGGAACTAACCTACTTCTTTTGACCTTTTTACCAATACTGAACCGCTTAGTTGTCATAATTAGCGGCCCAAGAAAAGTTACATATTTTCTCACCAAAACTGAATCGTTTTGGTACATACTACACATGCACATGCCCAAGACTGGCGAAACCCGAGGTTTCGACCCGTGGTGACTTTGTCAGATGAACCGTAATCATCGCGGCATCCGCCACGGTCACAACTTCAACAATACGAGCCTTTTATTCTGAGAATACGAGTTGTAGCCCCGACCGTCAACGAAACCTCTCTCGCCTGGACGAGGAATCCTAAGATGTTGGACTCACACGAACAATAACAACATCGAGTTTTGGTGGTAATCCTATAGTGAGACGTTAGTTTTGTATTTTTTCACAAACTTGTGTTTCTTCAAATGTTAATGTGTAGTATTGGTGGCATAGTAATCAATTAGTGTTCGTTAACGTACATGAGTGTGGGCAAATGATATAAACCCAAAAAGCGTGTCACTTCGCATTTTTTCCAAATCTCCCAAGAAGTTTCAGTAAAGCATCCACTACTTTACTGAATCGTGACTTTGACCATGTAAATACTTAATATATTCATTTATATCTAAACACTTAATGATTAATATTCCACCAATATTGCACATTAACACTCGAAGAAACACAAGTTTGAGAAAAAAATACAAAACCAAAAACATCTCACTATCAGATTCCCGCCAAAACTCATGTACCCACCTAGGTACCTACTTTATAGCTTACAGCTCCACTACGGAGAGTTTTATCGCAAATGAGTGAGCGAGGAATGAACGTCAACCTTACGTAGACGAAAAGAGCTATAGACGATCATTGGTATCGGTAGTCTCTTTCCCACATTAAGGAGAAGACCATGAGAAGACTATTCATCTGTTACTCGTGACGGAAAAGGACAGCTAGTCTATATTCCCATCTTGCTATAAGTAGGTAGTATCCAGCAGTCTGTGGCTCTGCTTTCGATACAGATAAAAAAAATATATTTTATCTGTATCTATTCACGGTTTGTGCCATAGACGAAGTATCAATAGACTTGACAAAAGCGTATACCCGAAAGGGACACCTATGGTGCAATAAAATTGATAAATCGGATAAATTTAATACACGTTATTTAGGTGTAGCTCCAATCATTCGTGCGACATTCTAAAAGCCATGATTGCTGGGTATCCCTATAAATCGGAGAAATATAATACACGTTGTTTAGGTGGTGCTCCAATCATTCGTGCGACATTCTACAATGTCAAGATTAGTTTGCTTCTGCATTAGTGCATACGCTGACAAAAATAAAACATCATCGTACTATCCTACTTACTCCTTTGTCTATTTGTATTCAATTGTCTCTTTTCTTCCCCGGATCTTGAGTTAAATATCATATCTGTTGGATGAATAGTCTGAGGTTTGTGCATTTAGCCATAGATAATATTGTTCATTCATTCTAAGCTAAGCAATGCCAATCAGGGACATATTCATGGTATTTTCAAACCCCCCGATAATGGTAATTGATACATTGCTAAATACCGATATTTTCTTATTACCTATTTTGGGAATTAAAATACTGAACACGTGTGTAATCACATGGTACAGGTAAATAGGTACGCGCAAGCCACATTCTTCTCGTGATCGTCGGCGTGGAAACAATTTTCAAATGAAGAACTATTTCTGCTGTGTAAAAAAATGATGAATAAAGCCTCAATTGCAGCTTGAACATGGAAAGCTCAAACACACGCACAGACAAGTAGGTACGCGCAAGCTGGTAAAAGTGTACAAGCCTCGTTTGTCGTTTGACGGCTCGTTTGGCGTAGTGGCTGAGCAATCGGACTGCTGCGCTAGGGGTTGCGGGTTCGATTCCCGCCTGGGACAAATATTTCTGCGATCCACAAATATTAGTTTCTGGTCTGGGTGTGATGTGTATGTGAAATTATATGTCTGTAAGCGGTACCCACGATACAGGAGCAATCCTAGTGTGGGGCTACGTTTAGCAGGTTTGCGCGTCATTCCGTTTTACCAACCACACACACACAGATCCCACAGTGTACGTGTACAAGCCGGCTTTTGCATGCAAAACTGTGGTAAAGCTTGTGCGTGTGGTTGGCCGTTGGCCGATGTGTATTTTAACCGATATTTGATATCGATACCTAGGTACCTCAAAAATATCAGTATTTCAGTGCCCGTTTTCGATCTCAATACGGTTATCTTTAAAAGTAGGTGATGGTACGAAATTAGTCGATCCCATTTAGGAACCTAAACTGGATAGAACCTAAAGAAAATCGTTTGCTATAAGGTGGGAGTAGGCCCCCTGGTCATACAATGTCACACTTTGCCGATCCACCTCTCTCGTGTGACGTACCTACTTTATGAATGATCCCTAACGACCGTAATGAATAACAAAACCACGTCGTTGTGCATAATAAGCCATGAAATTGATCACAGATTAACTTTATTGTAAGGATGATTGTAACGTGCGGGTTTGTAAGCACGACGGACGCCGCGAATTGATTTATTCGTTCCGATGGGTAGTTGCGTCATTCTCGACTGTTTAGGCTGTTTTCATGGTCCTAATTGAAGTTTATTTTAGGTTTTTATAGTGATCGACGTTGTACCTATATATTATTATTATTAATTAGGTTTGTCTATTCTGTCTTATACATTTTAGTTATCTATTTATTTTGAAAAGAAGGCAAAGGGTCGTTATTAAGTTCTTTGGTGCTTTGGTTCTTTAGTTATTTAGTTCATTCGTTCTTTCGTTCGTTTAGTTCTTTACTTCTTTCATTCTTTCGTTCTTTCGTTCCTTTGTTCGTTCGTTCCTTCATTCCATCGTTCGTTCGTTCGTTCGTTCCTTCCCTCCTTCCTTCCTTCCTTTAAGGCCTTCCTTCCTAAGCATTAATTCTAACAAGACTGCACACAAACAACAACACACATTAGAGGCTAGACAATATATGAAATGGTCGTGTCTTCACCTGTGGTTTCCAGCCGCAGCTCGAGCAGCTCCCCGAGCGCGGCGGCGGCGGCGGCGGCGGCGGCGGGCGCGCCGGCGGAGTCCGCGCGCACCACGTACATGCTGAGCGGCGCGGCGCCCGCTCCGAACACGGCGCTGGCCGCCGCCGGCGCCGGCGCCGTCTCGCCCACCGTGGACGGCCTGCTGAGGAGAACCACGCGACGATTACATTCACAACCGAACAAAGGTTATGCAGGCGGGTACAAGCTGAAGATTAATTTAAATTACATACATTATTTGCTTCATCTTTACTAACATTCATAGATACTAGAGAGATATTTTAAGAGCTTGTTTGAGTTGTTTATCGCATTTTGCAGTTGGGTTTTTGTTTATATAACATGTATAATAATTCATACCCTTTCTGACTGTCACAACTTAGACGAGTCTAATGATACCTCATATTATGATGAAATTTGTCACAAGGCAAAGCGCCCTAAAACTAAAATAATTCCTCTATTTTTATAAGAATCTCTATTATATAAGAAACAAGCTTAAAACATTCCCACAACTGAGACGAATCTAACGACACCTCTTAATAATATGTTGAAATCCGTGAAATGGTTTAAAATTTAGAGGGAGATGGAAAATTGGGAATGGGAAAAGGATGGAGAGATGGTAAAGTAATGGTAAACTGATGGGGAGATGGGTAAATGGGATATGAGAAAATGGAGAGATAAGAGATGGGTAAATGGGAAAATGGAGAGATGAGAGATGGGTAATTGGAAAATTAGAAAATGGAAATATGTGGAGATAGGAAAATGATGCGAAAACGATGGGAAAATGAGGTTAACCTACTGCGGCTCGCGACTAGCCTATGGCTCGCGGTTAACCTACGGCTCGCGGTTAGCCTGCGGCTCGCGACTAGCCTATGGCTCGCGGTTAACCTACGGCTCGCGGTTAGCCTGCGGCTCGCGACTAGCCTATGGCTCGCGGTTAACCTACGGCTCGCGGTTAGCCTGCGGCTCGCGACTAGCCTATGGCTCGCGGTCAACCTACGGCTCGCGGTTAGCCTACGGCCCCCGGGCCGCGCTCACCCCTGGTCCCGCACGGCGACGCTGGCGCCGAGCTGCGCGGCGCGCGCGGCGCCCGGGGAGCAGCCCACGCGCACCCAGCGGTCGCCGGCCGTCTGGATGATGGGGTTGTTCTGGATCATCACCATCACGTACGCCATCGTCCTGGAACGAACGCGCGGAGAGAGCTTTGATCATCGAAGACTTGTACCCTATGTGGGGATTTCTTTAATCAATATCGGTTTCGCACGGCGCGTGCATTCAACCGGGCCGTCACCTGTTGATGAGTCCCGTGGGCCCTTTCTCTATCCCGTAGGCGAAGTTGACGTCGCAGTCGCCCCGCAGCGGCAGCGCCAGCCGAACGGCGCCGCCGCCGCCACCGCCGCCGCCGCCGCCGCCGCCGCCGCCGCCGCCGCCGCCGCCGCCGCCGCCGCCGCCGCCGCCGCCGCCGCCGCCGCCGCCGCCGCCGCCGCCGCCGCCGCCGCCGCCGCCGCCGCCGCCGGCGCGGGCGCTGCAGCGCTCCCCGCGCCCCGGCACGTACACGCGCCCGCGGAACGCCCGCGCCGGACGGTACGTCACCACCATGGCGCTGTCCGAGCACTCCACCGTTACTGGAACAAATGCTAAATTAAAATATACCATAAAAAACATTGATACTGGTCGCACACATTAGTTCCTTCTGATTCGATTTTTAAATTCCTTTTCCTTTTTCGAACACCATTTTCATACAAAGTGTCACAAATACGAATCGAACGAATCTACTACATGTCAAACATTATTACGAAATAAAGTATTATATTCGAATTAGGAAAACGAATTCGAAAATAGAATCATCGAACGTGTGCGGCCAGCCTAAACCTGCGCTCCGCCGTTTCCCCCGTACTGTCTGTTATCCCATAGAAAGGTTACTGCATCCTAATGCTGGAATAATCCAGGTCTATAAACACAATCCGGCGCAGTCCGGCCGCACGTACTGTTGAGACAGATGACCCTCCGGTAGTAGGCGGCGCCGGCGGTGCGGCGCAGCAGCCACGAGCCGGCGGTGACGAGGTCCTCGCTGTGCAGGTCGCAGGCGCCGCGCCCGGCCGCGCGGGTGCGCCGCTCGGCCCGCCACGTGAACCCGCGGCATACGAAGCGGTCTTCCACTTCGCACGACGTCTTGCACTGTGCATTATAAGAAGCATTCGTGAGACAGCATTTCCTTAGGTATAGTGGACAAAACACGGTTACATGCTGACAGGTTTCCCTACGTGCTAGGAGTGGAAAACGCCAAAAATTTGTATGCTCTAAGCAAATTCTAATGTAGGTGTTTCTTAGGGTATTCGCGCACTACTAGTCCCAGTCCAAGACTTTGCCCGCTTTAGACCAGACGTTCTATGAAACTATTAGGTATTTCTATAGCACACTTGATTGCTTAGTCCGGGGCCGCATAGTATAGCGGGACACGAACGACTAGCTTGCATCCAATGGGTTTTGAACTTCAAATACCTATTAATGCGCGAGCACCCTTAGCATCGGTGAAAACGGGTGTAACATAGATTCCTTTTTCCATTTGTTCCTAAGCAAGATAGTTACTTACTAACATAGACCACAAACTAAGGTCTAGCTCACAGTAAGTAATTCATGACAACCTGCTATCAAGCGTCTAACGATAACGCAAGTTCAATTAGCTGATTCAATTAATAAAACGAAGTGATTACTTGCACGGCAAACCGCGACCTGCATTGACCTGAATATCTCCTATGATTTATCAATCCAATCGTTTTCAGAAGGAAATTCCGACTACTTGACTGTATTTTCGAGAACAGAAAACACTTCGGTATTACCCCAAAATATTTATACTAGAGTTGAACAGACAAGTCTTAATATTTTCTCCACAAATCGACGTCTACCCGCTATTTGTAACTCAATTACAAATTCACAAGTAAAATAATTAGGAATGCCAGGATGGAGTAAGAAAACGCGAGTGGTAGACGTAAATTTTATGGAACATTAAGAAACATCTGTTTAACCCTGGTTCAACTTTTGTGGTAAGACGGATGGTATGTCGATTGTACGCGAATTAGACCCGTTTAAATCTAAATAAGCAAGCATACTGACTTGGTACCTACCTACTGACGCATTCATTATCTTATCAGTATTTTTTACTATTTCAAAGTATGCTAATGACTGTTATGTTATGGCAAAGATAATGGGGGTGCAATTACATGAATGTTGCAATTAGTATAGTCTAGCTGCCGGCATTGCCCGCATCTACTAGTTGGAAACTTTTAGATCAACTAGAAATTTATTTATAGGGCCTACTTTGCGTCAACGATGTAGGTATGTAAAATGTTATGCTTACCCAATATCATGGCAACCACCTTTTTACCACCGTTTGCCTTAACTTTAATACCCTTTTTTTACAAAAAAAACTTGTTCAGAATTCAATAATTAAGGTTTTCGCCAAATATAATAGCCATAGTTAGACTAGTAAATGACGCTGTAGGAAACTTCCCCCACCCCTTTTGCCTCCATTTTCCCCCAATCAAAAATCGTTCTGGACAAAAAAGCAATAAAAATGAAATAACCTGTATAGGTACCAAATCTCGTAATAATCAGTTGAGAAATGCGACCTGTAGCCCGGAACAAACATACAGACGAATGCAAAAACGGCCACTCTTAAAATGGAGACCTTTGCTCACTTCGTTAATCGGTCAACTAATGTGCTGAATAATAAGCGTTGCATTTGATGTTTTTTCGAAACCCCATGTCAGACAAACGTCTTTGGCGTTTATGATATCGGTAGAATAACACGTGAACTGAATGGAAATGTATATGAGACAATAATCACAATTTATGTAACCCCATAGTTAAAGAACTATGTCGGCGGCTTAACCTTGCCACGCTAGCCCGAGGTGAGAAAAAACTGGAAATTACAAGGAAAATTGCAACAATTATGTCCATGATTACAGTCCACGTACTTACCTCGTCTTTGGTATAGTTCTTGATGGTGAACTCTACGTGCTTCAGCGTCTGGTTGGTGTATTCCTCGTAAGAACACCTGTCTATCTTCTTCAGATCTGGAAATAGAAACGAGCTATAATTTTCAGGAATAAACTTGACATGATCATTCCTTCGCCATTATTGTTAAGTACCAATTTAGTCGATAGGTACTAACTAAAAATTAAATTGATAATTGACCGCCCTGAAGTATTACTATCTCGCTTCCGCTTCGTTTGAGTGGACTCATTTCGAACGTAGACCCCATGGATGATTACGCGGATTCGCATTGAATCCGTGTGGCAAAGAATCGGAGCAAACGGCATGCAAAAAGATGGCGTAAAAAACACAATTAAGTAAAAATGTATTGATGATGGTGATTCAGCCTGTAACTGTCCCACTGCTGGGCAAAGGCCTGCCCTCACTATCGTGAGGATGGTTAGGCCATAATCCAGCACGGGGGCCTAGTCCAGCTTGGTGGATAACATGCCTCCGAAATAATTCTCGGGCATGTTGGTTTCCTCACGATGTTTTCCTTCACCGAAAAGCGAATGATAATTACGTACCTACATATGTTTAACAAGAAACACATTGGTACCGTGCCCGCACTGGGATTTGAACACGCCACCTCCGTTTTAGAAGGCATACGTTCGCCAACTACGCTACCACCGCTTTTTAAGCTACCACCGCTTTTTGAAAAAAGGCGTCTATAACATACAGTTAGGACTTAAAATCGAGATAGAGCTCTTCAGAAGCACACATTACTAAATAGTCACTCGTTACCAGAAGTCTACTTACAGTCATGTCTACACTGGTTCTCCATGTAAAAGGTATAATAGTTGGAGACCCGGTAGGACTCCGGCTCGACGAATTTGTCCTCCACGTTGAGAAAACAGTTCCCGACGGCCGCGTCGACTGTCTTGATCGACTCCGGGTCGAAGCTGGCGCCTGGGCCTACCCACTGAGACGACCTAGGACAAAGTTAGCCACAGATTATACAACTACATCCCTGGAATAAGAATAAACTTCTCTTGCGGTGGAAAATCTATCGGCAAACCCATTAGTGTACCTACCGATTTAATGTAGGTAGGTATCTACATATTTTCTTATCGAATAAAAACCTGTCAAACAGACTTCAAACACATATAGATAAGCAAAACATCTGGACAAATTGTTTGGGATATTTACATAATCACATCTATATTCATGATGTAGAAATGCATAATAAAATTATAGTTGATACAGTATTACAATTTATAATAGAAAATACGCGTAAGACAGATCTAGGAAGTGTTCGATCTACATTCAGCTCATGCTTGGTTATTTAATCTTGGTTATTTAATTAACACACTAGTGTCAACTGATAAGGTATACCTACATCATGATATTCTTTTCGTTGCGATATGACCTTACTGCGGTACCGTTACATAATGAAAATTAACACAAGTTGGGTGTCTACTGAAACGTGACGTAACGACACTTCATTCAGTATATTCCGTTAGGTATACGTTGGTTTATCCGATCGTGCAAAGGAGATTGATGTTTTTGTGGACAGTGATAGCGAAAACCTATTGTCTTAGCAGTTGAATGGAAAGTTCGGTTTTTACTGCGAAGTCATGGCATCTAATGCAAGGTCGTGCGCATCGTGCATCGAATCATTTTAATGCGCGATGTTATTTACGTATTTTGAAGGGAATGAAGCATTTGCTAATAAACGAGGAATGATTAGTAAATTCTGAAAATGAATCCTGTATAACCTACCTACTCTGTAGGTTTCTAGAAGAATAGAAATCACAGGTTAAGGCTATAAGACTTATTCGTAGGTTTAAGGGTTTAAAACTTCGAACTTTGTTTATGTATAAACAAATATAGGCCTCAATAAACTCAAACTATAACATATTGTGTAAATTTAAATGCATGGGGCATCTCCTTCGTTAAATCTCTCAATTTTTCAATATTTTGTAAGTATCACAATTAACTCACGAACCAAAACCAATTAAACATTGGCATGTGCAAACTCTGACTACCAATCTAGGCAGAGGCACCGCAACGCAAGTGTCCTCAGACAATGGCCAAGGAACCCTAATACGATAACTTATTAACATGACAGAAACAATTGAAGTCCTAATTTGCAAACACCATTGATGTGTTGATGTAAAATTATTGTCTTTTCTGGTTGATTCTTTTTGTTTGCACTGCACCCCATAGATATAATATGAGACTTGAGAATGCACCCCATAGAATAAGAATTCGCGGTGACAGCTCGAATCCGTTTTCGGGTTACAATTACTTGCACAATAACTCTTGGTAAAGGATGACGCTCCATTATGTCCTTATGTAGGTTGCAGCTCGATCATCTACATAAAATATAGGTACGTGAACGCACTCACCTATAAAGCTTCTCCCTGTTTGGCACCAGCAACGCCTCGTAGCACTGCTGCATGGTGGCGTTGACGATCGCCTTGGATTCAGGACTGTCTGTGTGCAGGTTGTATCCTGGAGTGCTCTCGAGCACCCACCACCGATTATGACATTCTTCGGACACTGAGAATCGAGACGCTATTGCTAGTATTACAAAAGCAATCTCACCAAAATTACGTGATAAAAATGTGATACAGATATAGAGGCTGTTTAAATGGACAGGAAAAACTTAATAAATTTACAAAGACGAAAATGGTCGACGCCGCAGAGGCCCGGCCCAGGAAGCGATGGAGGGATGACTTAGACGCATACCAGGGCTGGCCGGACATGGCACACGACCATGATTCCTGGGAGGATTTGGGGGAGACCTTTGCCCAGCAGTGGGACAGCATAGGTTAAAAAAAAACAATTAAATTAATACCCACGCGGCAAACAGATCTTCCTGAAGTATGCCGCGTCGTTGTCCACCCTGAACTGCGTATCCTTCATGGGCGCCAGACCCTGACAGTTCCCCCTGCCGTATATCACCACGACTGCCGCGCAGTCCGCCAGCTCCCGGCACCGAGAGAGACAGGCGCCGGAGAGGGAGTCCTCCTCGCCGCTCGCAGAGTACACGAAGACGGGAGTGGCGTGCTCGGGCGCCACTCCCGACCAGCGCGCGAACGTAGCCGACCGGCCTCGCTCGCATTGTGCGCCTGCGCCTGATCAATGGAATGCTCTTGAAACGGTTATCATCAAAGGCTTTGTTGCGTTTATCTTCAGCATTTGTAGTTCTTCTTTTCAAAAGGCTACAGTGAGATTGAATTTAAAAACATGGAAACATGCCAATTTATTTTATGACCAGTAAAATTTCTACTTTGTCTCTTAGTTTTTTTTAATCGTTTATGTACTACAGAAGGACCACATCAGCAAGATAATATGTCCTGAGCTATAGTGGCCTACGGAGATGATAATGTAGAGATGCTAAAACTCTTCAAACAAGCTATGACGTAAAATATCACATGACAAAACATACCTACTCATTTGTACCTACATGTAGGTACAAGATAGGAATTAGGAATCTATTCCAAAAAAAAAAAAAACATTCCAAAACATGATTATTATTTGGTAGGTCTGTACATAATGATGATAAGTTACACATAATATTTATGGGCTTAAGTTCACGAACAGGTGACTCACTTACTTTGTACAAACAGCAACAGCGATACAATAGCTACTCCATATGACTTCATAATATACGAGTTTTTGCACATGACACGGCACCAATTACACGTAAATTGCACTTTATCAATCATCTATATAGATAGCTCAAAATTTTACACATTTTAAGAGGAAGCACTGCGCTACCGGCCTCGTTCGATTCGTTACATTTAAATACGGTCGCATTGGGTGCCATCAGTGGAGTGCTGACGGAGCACCGCCAACGCTAAGGTCTCACACGGAAGGAACTCAATGTAGGGTGGTGAACCAATCGCGCGATTCGCCTCGGCTCGCTGTGCCCACACGGTCGTCGGAACAGCTGGACAAACATACCATACCACGGTCGGCGTGCTCCAGTATTCCGACAACTTTAATGCGGCTCTAATTCAACACTTGAAATACTTGATTTATTACTCGCCTGACATTCGAAGTCTTTTATGTTTCGAACGTTATTCCTTCAGTCATGAAACGTGCGACTCGTGTGCGAATTGTCTAAGTTATAGGGCCGGCGGGAAACGACACACGACAGCTACTGAAACTGCGAAGTGCAGCCAGATATGCCGGCCCCCACTATACAGCGCGTAGGTACTCCGCGCCTACGACCTTGCAGTTTATTATTATGGGTTTACAGGCTACAATTTACAATAGAATGACGAGTCGACGACAATACGACAGTCGAACCGAACGATAATGATGACGTTAGACGCCGAAAAGCGATAGTTTCGCAACCGCATAGGGCATGCGGGACTACGACATGCCTAGCAGTATTGCGGGTACTTTACTAGCATTATTTTGGTATTTATGCGTGTATTTGGAAAGCATCCGTAGCCGTAGACTATAATTTGTATAAATTGATGGTGCCGCGGAAAGGCCGTTTCCAGGAGATGTCTTGATTAGAGTTTTGAAGTTTGTGCAATACCAATTGGTATCCATGCATTTCAAATGTAGGTACAACTTTGTTTTTTCCTCTTTACTATGCTATTAAAAAAACATAGGCATAACGGATAAATAGGACCTATATCTATAGTCAGTGACAAAAATCACCGAGAAGGCCCAAACTTTTAATTACATATTTGAGTATTTTGTGTACCTACCTACGTATAGTGGAAAACTTTTAGTATTAAAATTTGCAGGAACTTTTGACAATACTTTGGTATAATTAAAGATATTTTTTTACTCCACCATGATAAGAGGAAATAAATAATAATATTTTCACCATTTTGACTGAAGCATCACAACAGCTGTGAAAATGTAGGCTGTATGTGCTCTACAACAAAAGAAAAGCGACTCTTATAATTTATATCAGCTAAGGTAAAAAAAGGCATAATCACTACATGTTTATTTACCTAGTAGAGCTGTTGTGACCTACAAAGTAATCTGTTATGTAAATCCACAACATTCAAACTACTTCTATTGTCATGCAGATTTTGTTTGAATGAAAAGTTGAAGCGAATATCTCTCCACTACGCGTTACTATTGTAAAACTGTACAATATTACTGAGAGTAATTACTAGGTGGAAACACTGAAGTTTGGGGGTAAACAGTCTTCATCGCCGCATTTATACATCGTCTCTCATACGTTCACAGTCTTGCACGGATTTGCTTTTAGGCTGAAAATTTTTAAATGGTCCAAGAACTCCACCGTAGGTAATTACTTGTGAAAAAACTTGGACGTCCCTACATTTAACCTATTTCATAATATGGTTACTTTTTAACATTTTTCTACAACTTCATGTAAACAATAACAACTATTTGTCTTGTAAAAAGACATTGACACCAGCAATACCTACAAGAGAAATGGTTTATGCAAATTGTCAGCTGTTAAAGATTCGAATAAAACGAAATATAATTATACAAAACAATAATTTATTTCTGCCATCACAAGGTTGTCATCATCATTATTGTGCTCATATAAATATAATTTAAACAATTTGTGCAATATTCAATCACGCAAAAGCTGTGAGTTGCTGTTTGCAATAACATTCACTATTGTATACAAGAATATACTTCAGGTACATTGAACAATACTTTGGTAATTTTCAATATTAGGGTTGGGCCTCAATATCCCGCACTCATCACAGGTACAGACAACGCGTCACGAGGTAACTGCGGATAGCTTTCATTACCTATAAATATTATGCCCATAATATGTAATAGTCGGAATTTCAATCTCCTGTATATTCAAAATCTCTCCCTCTTCTCTCTCTCGCATCTCATCTCTACTCATTTCAAGTGTCTATTTAGTGGGTTCCCAACGAGTCACACCAGATCCGGTCACAGTGTGACTCATTGGGAGTGTTTTCCCATCGAGTTACACTGTTACACTAGTGTAACACGTTGGGAACTCTTCTATAAAAAAATGTTGCAACGAGCAACAGTGTGACTCAAAAAAGTACTGTAAAAGTGTTTCGGTCAAGTCAAATTATAATATATTTATCACATTTATGATAAGAGTTCGATGCTCGCACATTAGGTACCTGAGCGAAAATGAGACGAGTCCGTTGATGATGATGGGTGCGAGTTAGTGGGGTCCAGGCTTAAATCATAAATTTTGTTAATTGAAAGTTATTCAGTACCTCTAAGCGACAACATTATAGAATTAATACTAGGTACTTATACATAGGTACCTTTATAGTTTTTTAGACATCTTTGATATAATTTTTAATTGTACGTGAATTGATAGATCCTAGCAATGGTTGTTAATTAGAAGACATTGAATGAATATAATTATTATGTATGTTAAGTGAATTATTATGCATAACTAGCGTAAACTATATTTTAAATACAATATAAAATATGCAGTGTGAAACACCATGTTAGCGTTTTGTTTCCTTTCTATAAGGATAATACTTTATGTCAAAAAATACCAATTAAATGTATCGTAATACGTGGTAATACCGTGTTTACAATATTTGGCATACCTACAATATTTTCAATTTATTTATTGTATTTGCACTTACAATATTTTGAGTTAAGTTACAGTGGGTCACAACCTACACTTTATATTAGTTGATTTTAGTAAATAGTTTTTAAACAATAATTTATAATTATGATTTAAATAAATTATCAACAAAAATAACGAAATAATAATAATAATAAACAATAACATTGTAAAAAATCATAGCCTGCGATCAGGTACACGAAAAAGAAAAAAAAAACTTTTTTTTTGGCATCAGCAGGCTGGTTCGTATGGCAAGGCAACACTGTTGACTTATTGCGTATGGTCATACAGAGATGACGAGGGTAGGTCCACACTACAGTCAAAATGAATGCAGCCTGCAACCGATATGGGATTATGAATACGAATCCCACTCAATTTTCTGAAGTTCGCGAACAATATCGTTTCATGATCACACTGTATCAGCCAGAGGCTGGCATTTGTTTTTGATAGACACAATTTAAAAATAAGCCTAATGGATGACATAAGTAGCGTAAGTATACACTTATAAGTATAAGTATACACTTAATTTAAAGTACTCATAATGTTGACTTCATTACTCGCGTCTCTCACTCTGTCGAATAAATTCCATACAAAAAGAGAGTTGCGATAATTGACAATACAGTCTCCGCCAAACAAGGGGCGGCGTATCAGCAGCGAATCACAAAATCGCAGAATGTTTTTAAAAATGCCTTCAAAGTGTATAAAAACTTGTATCTATATCATTCCCAAGTTTGACCAAATGTAGGCCTTGGTTTTTATGTTGTAAATATTGCTAGAAGGAGAATTTCGGATATATTGATACAGTTGAGGGTAGAGGCATTGTTGATCGCGCAGTGAGTCCAGTGTTTCTTTACATACAATTTTACATACAAATTACAGGTTTATTTTGATCTGTAGTGTGCACACGCCCCCATTCCTAGACGAGCTTAGACTAGCTGTAAATGTTCAATTTGAGAGTAATACAAAAGGCAGGCAAAACACTGCTATTTTTAATATTAATCGTATTAGGAGCGCCCAGCAAAGTGGAGAGATAAATAGCTAATATTGCTAAGTTATTATCCTAAGTGCTCGATCATGTTAACTTGCGAGCGCGGTGGCGGGTGCGGGCGCGGTAGACGTGGCTTAGACTGTACGTGCATTTTGTACAACATTTAAATATTAAGCCTTATTATGTTTGATATTTCGTTGCCGCGCCCGCGAGTAAACGTGATCGAGCACTAAAGGGTTTTAATAAGACTAAAAAACTTCACAACCGCAAATGTGGTATTTTAGACCGTGACTTCACTGAGATTATTATCCCAAAAATAATGGGATATTATTAACCTCACTTATAATATGGAGCTAACTCACTCAGCACAAGTAAGGTCCAGTCCAGTGAATATACTAAGTAAATAAGCAAACGGGCGTGCATCCATCTGGGGGCACGGTAATGCCCCCGCCAAGTCATTTTGTGTTTCTATATAGGCTAGCGTTGGACATCTCACCCGGTGTTACGTTATCAATGATGGTAAAAACGGGCACCAGTTAGTCAGGATATATGTGAACAATCGTGACGCGTTATGCTAATAAGTTTGTTTTATTTTTAGCGTATCTATAATATCTCCCCTTTGTTGGTCGCCGAATTGTAAAGATTTTGTATATAACGATATGCTTGTATTACTCTCTTTGGTTATGGCGAGGGCTAGGACTAGTTGGCGGGTATCCGGTCCCGCAGGTAGGCGAGGACGGAGGCCGTGCCCTTCGCCAGCACGGCGTGCCGCGGCTGCCGGAACCGGTTGCCCATCAGCTCCAGCGTTCTGGAAGGGGCGCGTCTTCGTCACTTTGTATGGGATTTTGGACATTTGTTAAGCGAAGTTAAGGACTTTGATATCAAAACCATCAAAAAACCAGAACTAATATAGAAAAAAGTGTTGATTTGAGAACTGAGGACACGTTGATCTCGTCCGCCCGGTTGTGACTAGTTACCTCAGCTGCGTGAAGGTCCCGAGCTCCGGCGGCACGGAGGCCAGGTTGTTGTTGGCGAGGTCCAGCACGGCCAGCCGCCGGAGGCGCGCCAGGGCGTCCGACGACACGTTGGTCTCGTCCGCCCGGTTGTGACTAGTTACCTCAGCTGCGTGAAGGTCCCGAGCTCCGGCGGCACGGAGGCCAGGTTGTTGTTGGCGAGGTCCAGCACGGCCAGCCGCCGGAGGCGCGCCAGGGCGTCCGACGACACGTTGGTCTCGTCCGCCCGGTTGTGACTAGTTACCTCAGCTGCGTGAAGGTCCCGAGCTCCGGCGGCACGGAGGCCAGGTTGTTGTTGGCGAGGTCCAGCACGGCCAGCCGCCGGAGGCGCGCCAGGGCGTCCGACGACACGTTGGTCTCGTCCGCCCGGTTGTGACTAGTTACCTCAGCTGCGTGAAGGTCCCGAGCTCCGGCGGCACGGAGGCCAGGTTGTTGTTGGCGAGGTCCAGCACGGCCAGCCGCCGGAGGCGCGCCAGGGCGTCCGACGACACGTTGGTCTCGTCCGCCCGGTTGTGACTAGTTACCTCAGCTGCGTGAAGGTCCCGAGCTCCGGCGGCACGGAGGCCAGGTTGTTGTTGGCGAGGTCCAGCACGGCCAGCCGCCGGAGGCGCGCCAGGGCGTCCGACGACACGTTGGTCTCGTCCGCCCGGTTGTGACTAGTTACCTCAGCTGCGTGAAGGTCCCGAGCTCCGGCGGCACGGAGGCCAGGTTGTTGTTGGCGAGGTCCAGCACGGCCAGCCGCCGGAGGCGCGCCAGGGCGTCCGACGACACGTTGGTCTCGTCCGCCCGGTTCTGACTAGTTACCTCAGCTGCGTGAAGGTCCCGAGCTCCGGCGGCACGGAGGCCAGGTTGTTGTTGGCGAGGTCCAGCACGGCCAGCCGCCGGAGGCGCGCCAGGGCGTCCGACGACACGTTGATCTCGTCCACCTGGTTGCCGGCCGCCAGCAGTATCTCCAGGTTCTCCAGGTTGTACACGCACCGCGGTATCTTCGTGAACCTAAAGGTATCCAGATAATCAGCATCAATACATACATCCCAGTCGCAACACTTCGCTGCTACAAAAACATCTAAATGACTGAACGCATTTTGAAAATTGTCCCTAAATTCCAACTAGCAGGATTATTCAAAGATAATGTCAATTCTGTGTATACCAAACAAACGTGACGGAAGTCTCGGGTAAAAGCATGTACAAAACATGTAGATAATACAATACTCACTTATTATTAGAAATGACTAGCTCTCTCAAATGTTTCAGGGCGCCAATCTCCTGCGGCAAATCGGTTAGACAATTCTTCCCCAAATCTAAGTATTGCAGATGAACACAGTGACTTATTTCTGGTGGTATACTCTCAATGTTGTTTGACGACATTATCAGTTGCTGAAGAGATTCTCTCAATTGGCACACCCTGTAATAATAACAGTGAATAAAATGTATTGTAACAAAACAATAAAAAGAAGCGATAAACACTGCTGCCAACCAGCCGCTTTCTTACATACGTCAAAAAGTAAGTCTTTGTATCTTTCTCTCGCTTTCCCTCTTTTTATCTCTTTCTTTATCTTGCTCAATCTCTCTTTCTTTCTTTCTTTCTCTCTCTCTCTCTCTATCTCCCTTTCTATCTCTCTGCCTCTCTCTCTATCTCTCCCTCTTTATCTCTCTCTATCTCTATCTCTCTCCTTCTTTATCTCTCTCTCTCTCTGACCCGCTGCCTGTCTCTCTGTGTACATATGCCTTGTGCCTGTGTGCCTGTGTGGTAAGTCCGTTGATTTAAAAACTTCGGCAAGAAGAGACCCACCGCCCCCCAAAGTCAACACAAAAGAGGACCAAACGAGCCAACTCACCCCAAAGGCACGGTCGTGAACTGGTTCTTGGATATGTCGACGACGTGCGCGTCGGTCTCCGCCGCCGCTTGGAACACGTGGTCGGGGACGGCCGTCAGGGCCCGCGCCGGCAACATCAGCGCTTGACTCTTCTTCAACGTATATCTAGGGAATGTTAGTATAGCTATGACAGAGGAATTCTTATCAAGAGTTCTTTATTTTTACTTTTTTTTTATACTTACCAAGACCTAAAAACAGGGACTATGAAAACAAACTCGCTTGTCGTGGAGTTTTGGCAAAAAAACCGAACGTGATATATTGTCGTTCCTGGATTTTTTACACTCCTATACAAATTCAGTGAACTGTATACAGAATAGATAGACTTCCTAACTCGGAATCGAAATGTTTTAAAAATAAAAACATTACATAATGTTTTTGATCCTCGTAACAAAACTGAACATTTGCTATTGAACAAAAATAATATTTTATGTAAATTAAAACTGGAAATTAGAAAACGTTCAGCTATAACGTACTTGTCGGGCCATTCCGTGTGCAAGGTCTTGGCGTCCTCCACGACCTCCTCGGCGATGCGGTCGCGGAGGAACTTCATCATGCGGTCGGTGCCGCCCTTGATGATGTCCTGGCGCACGAAGGACAACTTGTTGCCTTCCATGCTGATGCTCTGGAGCTGGGTCAGCAGGCCGAGGTTCTTCGGGAGTCTGTAATGGAACCAATATGTTGGATATGGTTCGTTGGAACCCCATCGGAAGTTGTCTCTTGACTGAATGGCCTTCGAACTTCTGTCCATAAAGAATTTAAATGTGATACTTAAAATCAAACTAGGTACTGACCGAATTTTCATAAAATAGGACTCTGTTGTGTTATGTAGCTGTTAGAAGTATACTATTAAATCTTTTTTGATGCCTCTGACGCACGTTGCAAACTGTTTACGGCTGATTGTAGCCTAGCCTTAGAACGTCAGAGACCCTTGGTCGGCCCGACGGACTCTGACACTACCTTGCACTAACAAACAACTAACCAACTAACAACTAACTTGTTCAAGCTGTTGTTGGTCATGTCGAGCCTCTTCAGCTTCTGCAGCAGCGCTATGTTCTCCGGCAGCACTTCGATTCTGTTGTCTCGCATGTTCAGCACGCTCAGGTGTTGCATCTGGTCGCAGAACTCCTCGGTGATCTCCTAACCATACACACAAAGATATCGAATGTAAAACCAAAAGATAAGAGTATAAATCCTACTTACTTCTAGATAAGAGGAAGGTTAGCAGATTTTTAGGATTGTTTTAATTGTCAGCTAATGCGACAATTAAGGACCTTTTGGCTTGTGAGTGACAATACAGGGAGGGTGTTGTAGTCACTGATTTGTAGGTATTCAACGCATGTCAGTGTGCCTAGTGTGTGTCGCACTATCTATATCACCACTGTAGGTATATTATAGTTTGAAGCTGTCCAACGATTTGCTATCGCTTTAAAACAACATGAAAAGGGCAGAGCAATAGAAAAAGTCAAATTATTTCTTATATTAATTTGTGTTATCAGAATTGGTACATTGTCTCTATTCAGCTAAGTTATACGCTCTTCTTTAATGCGGCTAGCGGAAATTATTGATCCCATCCCACCATACCCATAATAAAAAGCGATTGAAATCGCCCATTGATAAAACATACATCACGACAGTCAGTTGATTGAAATTGATCGCAGCAGGAATTACGTAATCGCTTAACAGGAACCCCGCCCGTAGAAGGCTGGCCGGACTGCGAGGATTCGGAACTTTTTGCTCTAGGAACAGTCTAAACAATCTCTTAGTAGGTACACGTAGGTAATCAAAACAAAACACACGAGTTGAAAAGTCTAAACTTAACTCAAATAGTTATTAAAATGAAACATTTAAAATCCCCTCTGTAGGGGTGTAAGTCCCCACATTAAGGGATGATAGTCTGGGGAGAGAAGTTGATGATAAGAGCGGCGTAAATAAAAACACCCAAGTCTGTAGTTAAATGAAGACTGATTTATTAATTAAATAAAATGATACAAGCGCCGGCGCACACGAAACATGCCATGTACTTTGTACAAATTGTACATCCTCTTAACTTTCCAACATTTAATTATGTAAATTGGAATGGTAATCTTCCTTTTGCATCTGAGCATTGGTGCAGATAATTGAGTGTATG
The DNA here is from genome assembly GCA_905147375.1 of Hylaea fasciaria. Lineage (NCBI taxonomy): Eukaryota > Metazoa > Arthropoda > Insecta > Lepidoptera > Geometridae > Hylaea > Hylaea fasciaria. The sequence goes on from LR990201.1 coordinate 10,368,796, forward strand.
TACGCTCGCGCTCAATTAAGCACTAGGTATGATGTAATTATTGATTGAATAGAAATGTTTTAATTAGTATATTGAGACTGTTGGGGTAGCTACTGGAAGTGTTTTATACTATAGATATAGAATATACATTTTTCAATTATTTTAAACACTTTTTCCCTTTTTCTTTAATGAACCATTGCAGTATAAAGAGAAAAGTTGGCCAAGCCCATACCTTAATATAGTTGTTGGCTATATATATCTCCTTGAGCGCAGTACACCCATAGAAGTTGGGCAGTTCTTCAATGTTGTTGTGGTTTACATTCAATATTTCCATTTTACGCAGTTCACCTAGTGGTGGTAGTTTCTTCAGATTGTTGTTGCTGATATTCATTTTCTTCAAGTCTAGAAGAACATCACAAGATGTAAATAATGCTTTAGAATTTTATGAGCAAATATAAAGGATCTCTTGTATTTAAAAAACTTGGCAGGACCAACTAAAATGACATAATGTATAGTTAGAGGGACAAAAGTTACCTCGTAAATTGACAATATCAGGGGGTAACTCTTCAAGAAGGTTGTGGGACAAGTTGAGCTCCACTAAACGGACGAGATACCCCATGCCTGGGGGCAAGGCTGTCAACTTGTTGTCCGACAAATTCTGCAACAAACATTTTAGATAATAATTATCAGTCCCATATAAATGTTTATCCTTCCATATAATAATAAATTTGTAAATCTTTTTCATACATAATATAAATAACATAAATAGCTCAGAGATGTTCTCAAATATAGATTACATTTTGGTCGCATCATTTATAGTTAGGTGCTAAGTTACTAAACAAATACATCAAAAAATGTTACCAAGAAATTCAGCATAACTAAATCACCAAAGTCTGGTTCAATTTTTTCCAGTTCATTGTGAGATATGCTGAGCCACCGCAATTCTGTCAACTTATAGAAGTTCCTCGGGAGGCCTCTGAGCTTGTTGTAATCCAAACTGAGGCTGGACAGGTAGCCCAGCTCTCCAAACTCTTCCGGCAAACTTGTCAAAGCATTGTCATGTAACTATAAAGATGGAAAATAATTTGGTATAAGAATACCTTGAAATACTACTTCTTGGGTTGTATATACAATTCTTGAGCTTTTTGAACAGAGTTTCAAAAAAGTTCTGAATAATTCGTCTGTATGGTTTTTTTTATATATAGGTACCTAATGAATTACATTTTAACATGCATATCAATGAGTACAAGTTGCCACATAATATATAAATAATGTACATAACTCCCATAAGAATAAGAATAAGAATAAGAATAACTTTATTGTTCCGAACTGTGTAGATACAATTTTGTGGTCTTAAATAATTTTAAAGTTTCAACAGTCTGTTCCTTTCGAACATACAATAATATTTCTATCATAATATTTAAAATAATATGACATGACATTTTTTCCAAATATTGATTAATTAAATAGGCTTATTACAGATAACTATTATAATTGTTTTATTCAGTATGAATTATGTAGTTCCTTAACTAAACAGAACTATGTAACAAAATCAAAATATTCCTCTAGATTGTAGAATCACTTACTAAGTAACCACCTTTTTAAATTATGTTTGAATTTGCTGCCTTTTAAAATTTTCAACTCTACAGGCAAATGGTTGAATATTTTTATTGCACTTACAAAAGAACTCTTATAAAATAAGGTATTGTTAACCTGTGGAATGCAGTGGCAGTTCGTTTATGTACACAAGGAACAGCAGGGGTCCAAGAATACTGCCTTGTGGCACGCCAAGCACAGTATTTTCAAATTCCGACATTATCTGCAGAACCTCTTTTGTATCTTTGTTATATACATCGATGACAGTTGATTGTGTTCTGTTTTTTAAGTATGATTCTAACAATGTTAACGATGTTCCTCTAATACCAGCCGCTTCTAGTTTATTTAGTAAAATGGTATGTGAGACACAATCAAATGCCATAGATAGATCTAAGAATAGAGCGATTCCGGTTTTTTTATTATTTATTTCTTCCCATACCTGTCTTAGCATTTTAAATATAGCCAGCGTAGTGTTTTTTCCTTTTCGAAAACCGAATTGATTGTTGTCAAGCATGTTTTCGGAGTCAAGAAATGATGTGATTCTATCAAATAATACTTTTTCAAATATTTTGGAAAAACTGGGTAGGATCGCTATTGGCCTGTAATTTCCCATTTCTAATTTCGATCCTTTTTTGTGTAATGGTTTTATGAGTGCCTTTTTCAAATCATCAGGAAAACATCCGGTTTCGATGGATAAGTTTATTATATAAACCAGTGGCTCTATAACATAATTTAAGGTTTTCTTAATAACTTGAACAGATATGCCATCATATCCGGCAGTCTTTTTATTTTTTAACAATTTTACAATGTTTTTTATTTCCTGACTGCATACAGGCTTGATAAATATAGTTTTGGAACTTGTGTTAATGGATTTTTGTTGTATCGGATTATGGGTTTGCTTTGATATATTACGGTTTATAATAAAGTTATTTACGGTCGAAGCTATTTTATACGGATCACTTATCTCTTTCTCGCCTACTTTTATAGCTTCGATTGAAGTTTTAATTATATTTGTTTGTGAAGTTTGTTCTTTAATGAGGCCCCAAGTGGCTTTATTTTTATTGGTACTCCTATTTATATATTTAACATTAGCGATTTTGCGGGACACACATATTACTTTTTTAAATGTCTTACAGTATTTTTTGTATATATTATAGTTTTCTTTCGTTTTGTTTTGTAAATATTTGATGTAGGTTTTCCGTTTATTTTTACTAGATACTTTTATTCCTTTGGTCTTCCAATTTGCTTTCTTCTTATATGTAATTTTCACTCGTTGTAAAGGAATACATAGGTTAAATATGAGGCAATATAGGTCTATAAATTCTTTGTAAGCTTTATTAGGGTCGTCATGGGTGTAAACCTCTGAAAAATTTACTTGTGATAAATACTTAAGAAATATATTTATATTTAGATCAACTTTCCTCTTTTGACTGTGCTGACTCATAACTAAGGTGCAGCTTACCTTGAGGGTGTTGAGTTGTTGTACAAGCTTAACATTGGGAGATATTGTTCTTATCACATTGGAACTGAGATCTAGCGTCTTCAGCGGCTCGTTAGTCCACCATTTATTGTCATCTGAGCGTGTAAAATCCACATCTTTAGTGTCATCCATGGGCAACTCATCAATTTTCCAGACATTTTCAGGCACTGAAAATTTATTTTATATGCTTGATAAGAACAGCAATTTAATTACTTGGTAATTACATCTTCTATTCTACAAAACGCATGAAATAAAAAAAATTGTAATGAGACTATAAACAATAAACATATTGCTGTAGATAGGTAGGTAGGTACATAATAATATTATATTCTCACCTGTCCCAAGTCCCCTGTTGCATAGACTCAGTTGACCAGTGCGCTTAGCAGATTTAATTAGGCCAATTGATAGTTCATTATCATCTGCCTTTTTATCTTGAAGATGAAACAAGGGTTTATTGCGCGCTCTAAGCCTAGACTTCGTAGTCCTAATAGACATTTTGGTCGTACTTTCGGTCCATGTATGTAGTTAGTGTTGATGTAATATAATTTTTTGTTTGGATAATAACTGCGTAATTAATGTGCGCAAAGAGAATACAAACGCTACGCTAGAATGTGCGCGAAGTTGCGAACGCCCGGGAATTTTCTTCGAGTCGGTCAGTCGATCTGTCTGTCTGTCGACCGAGTTCAACTTTTTTCATTTTTTTTTGTTTTAGTAATGGCTTCGCATGGTTTGTGCATATAGCCAGTGTCAATTAGTATTTTATTATAATAAGTATTTCTTAATTTCACATTAAGAAAGTCACAGCAATATAGCAATCGTGTTCAAGTAGTCAAGTCAATTATTTACATCTTTAAAGTCACGATTCAGTAAAGTAGTGGATGCTTTACTGAAACTTCTTGGGAGTTTTGGAAAAAATGCGAAATGACACGTTTTTTGAGTTAATATCATTCGCCTACACTCGTGCACGTTAACGAACACTTAATGGTTAATATTCCACCAATATTACACATTAACACTCGAAGAAACACAAGTTTGAGATAATAATGCAAAACCAACAACGTCTCACTATCGGATTCCCGCCAAAACTCCTCAACTTCCTTTCCTTCACTTTTCCCCTTTAAAAAAGTACTCTGTGCTTCACTTCAGTCAGCCACCCACAGTTGACAGTCCACACGAAAGCGAAAAACGAAAACGAAACGAACGAACGAACAAAAACAAACGTATGTATGTATAATACGTATATGAATAAAACTGAGGTAGGTAGGTACCTACCTAGTACACTGACAGGAGTGACAGGTACGTCCTACGTTCGTCGTTCGGTAGGTATTGGGGAGCTTTGGCGGGAATCCGAAAGTGAGGCATTCACGTTAACTAATAACTAATAGTGGAGCTGGAAATAATATACGTACCTACTGTACGAAAGCTCTCTCTGTACGGAGCCACCTCACTCACAAAATTTCGCGTTTTATATTAGTAGATAGTGTTTGTAATATTAGTAGGATTATTTGCAGCAGGTACGTATTTACATAGATACGCTCAAGAGTACGCTTACGTAGGTACCTATTATTATTTCACCAACCTCCAAAGATACTCGAACTCTGAGCTTTCGCAGCGATTTCAATTACGTTTATGTTTCCTTCTATATCAAACATGATTGAAAAATATATATTATATGCCAAAATAATATCAGATAATACTATGAAGGTAGGTGCTTGGTTTTACTCAGCTATGCAGGTACAATTATTATGTTTTTCCTTGATTTTTCCCCTCTTTTTTAAATGTATCCTTGGGTTATTACTCACTGCATAGATCATACACTAATAATTATATCCTACAGACTCACTGGAGCTGCGTAATACCGTAGTACCCGTAGTATCTGTGTAGGCCATAGATCATACACTTATATACAGAGACTGTAGGCTTAGAATGGTTAATATTCTAAGTGTGTAGGTATGTACCTACCTAATTATAGGTTTGTAGGTAGTACCTAAGATTTTTCTACCTGTAGATGCGTTGTCTGAACTCCTGACCTGACCTCCAAGAAGAATGGGAGGCAAATGATTGACCTCAGTGCTACCAGTCTTGCATTGCTGGTACCTACCTACGTCACTGTCAAACGAGCGTGTTTTTGCAAATAAAAATCGTAACTTAATTCCTCAGTCTTAAAGTCTTTAGACACTGTGTAAACTACACGAAAAACGTCAGAAACCAAAAAAAATAAATTCACATGTATACCTACCTACTGTATTTTTTTATAAATATGGAAAATAATTTTAAACCCAGGCGAATGGTTTTCCCGCTACTCGCCGCGAGGTGGCGCTATAATGTAATGTAATGTAATTTTATTTTTCGAAAACCGTGTCTTGTTGTCCAAAACCGTTACTTTTCAGGCAACCTATACTCGTATCCTACCTATAATCTGTCGGTAACCTACCGTCTGAAATTGGCAGCACTGTTTGTGGTTGTCATTTTTTTCCATCCATTGATGTTCAGTTGTTCACTCTTTGGTTGGTGTGTTGGTTCCATCCATTGGAGAAGGAAGGAATCGTTTTCGTTATCTGCTGTTGCGGACTTATACTACTCTGTGTCGCGCTATCTTTTTGAAATCCTAAAATAAAAAAAAATTAGTACAATTTGTTTGTGCGCAGGTGCGCAGTGCGTAGTAGGTACCGTAAAATGTCGTTCGTGTGTTAAAATGATATTGCTATCGTTTTATTGAGTGAGAATCAAAATAATGAAATTTTAGGCATATTACCTATTATTATAATCGTCGAGCAAGCTGATAATCCGACATAATGGCATGCTTCCTGTCTGAAGAGATGCTGAAAGGGTTCGAAGAATACAGAGTATGTTGAAAATTCCAGATATTTCTTCCATTATTTTGTTGCTTTTGAATGGAATACCTAATATTATTATTTTGGTTGGTTTCTAAAGATTTATTCAGTCAGTGTGTAGTACGTATTCTAAAATTAACGCAATCGATAGATACAAATAAGTTTATAGGTACATTATATTATTATAGGTATCATTTTTATACTAATACAATAAATTACGATTAATATTACGGTTTAGATTGATCTGCCCTTGTAAATCGAAGCCAAATGCATTCATAACTTGGGCTCCTAAATATTATAAAATTTACTGGGATGTGCGAGTGTGGTTCTGCTGTCCGTGGTGGTGGAGGAGGCGCTGTAGTGTCGATAATATTCAAAGTCGGATCTTCGCGTAATATTTCCCTGCGCGCCTCTTCCTCCACTTTTATTACAGTCTCTGAATTCAGGCGCTGATTATCACTCCACTGCAGACACTTCTTTGTATTTTTTATTTACTTTCCTAGGTGCCTATATATTAGTACAGTACATATTCTGCCAGCCCATTGGCCTTGTTTAGTTCTTTCAAGTAAGGATATGCATATTATGTCCAACAGTGAACAACCATTTATTTTTCAGTACAACTCTGTGGATACCAGCATACTCAGCCAGTATGTTATGCACCCATTTTGGAACTTGTGTGTTAAGGTAAGGTAGTTTAAAATAGTTAGCTGTTCTTTCCGTTTACTGCAAAGCACTAATCATACCATAATTACTTTTTTTTTGGTGAGGTAAGTACTCACTTTTATGGCTATGAAACAATATTAATGCTTCAGATTCAATATGAAAGAATAAAATAATGATGGCATTAAAATAATTATATTTAAAAAAAATCTAATTTATCATACAGTCTGCATTTTACAATAAATGTAGGTGCTTATTGGTAGTGTCAATGAGGAATATACAATTTATCAACCCTTTGGCTGAAGATAATGTCTGGAAATTACTCCACCGTAAAGAGCTAAGCTCTTAAAGAAGAAGCTACTTTTTGGATTAAATTCAGTATAATTATTATGCTTAGTTTGTTTTAGCCCTACAATTATGGAAAAAAATTCTTTATAAAAGAAAATTATCATAACATTTTTAAAAAAATCTGCTATAGTGAAATATTTGGTATATACTGGCAAAGGTTCCTGTTACGCATTGAAAAATAAGCTTCTCTGTTTAGGCTATCTAATAACTTGGTATTAGTAAAGAGATTAAAGAGATTTTGACGCTTAACTAATTACAGTTGTGCCCTATGTGGGTGGCACCCAACCTGCTCACATTTGCTGGCTTCCTACTGACGGTTCTTAACTTCTTGCTGTTCTCCTACTACGACTTTGGCTTCTACGCCATGACTGAAGACAACATAACTAAGGAAATCATCCCGTCATGGGTGTGGGCCGTATCAGCTGTCAACTTATTTGTGGCGTATACTTTGGGTGAGCATGCTCTTGATTGTCTTGTTATTATACAGTTTATTTTAATAGCTTTTGACCACTCGCCTCATGCCGACCATAGAATGGGGCTGGCATTCGAGGACTGGCAGCTGGAACACCCCCATGAGGGTTGGGTGACAGATTTTCAACTTGACAGTGGTAGCTAGCCAAGCGAAATTTATAATATTTTGCCAGTTTTAGTAAAAAACTACTTACGGGCGTGGGCGTGGTCGCCGCGATATGTTATATCAATTTGCGTAATAAAAATAGGACGCGTAAATACAGACAGACAGATAGAACACTATATACAGAAGACTATCTATACAAAAAATATATAAGTTATTCTGTATGTACTCAACAGAATAAATTGTAATTTTTTTAACGTATTTAATAACGCAATGAGCCAACAGAATCGCGGTATTTATGCAATAATAAGAGTATACCTACCTAACTTCCAACCGGATTATGACCGGCAAGGTTTAAGCTCAAGCACATTCATTAGGTTTTTATCCCATTACTTACGTGAAGGTGACCGTGACCTCTCTCGGATTGTTCATGTTTACATAATTAATTGCTCTTTTGTTTCTACTGCGGGGATCCGTTTTCAGCCACAGAGGTGCAGAAATTACTCAATAGGTACCAAACCTGTCAAGTTACATTTGTTTCCATTCACAAACTTAATGATTATGAATGCAAGCAAATGTTTCACTAATTATAGTAAGCAGAGAAATAAGTCGTTCTTTCATCTCTACACATTACTATTATAAATAATACATAAGTCAATATACAAAGTCCCATCTCATCGATTCACTAATACCATCAAAGTTCGTAAAAAATCTTTAGGAATTTCTATTTATATATTTTTGTGTAGATAATTTCTGACAATATCAGTATACCTATCTAACAGAACAATAACACCAGCAAATACTTACTTTTATTTTCGCACAATTAACATGAATAAGTGGTTACAATACCTGATTTAGTCGCGTAGAGAAGCTAGGCTACCTTATTGAATAAAATGTTGAAATTTATTTGACGCCTCTAATCATACAATCGCTCTACGGCCATAATAATAAATGATAACGTTTCTCTGTAGGGTGAAAAAGAACACAAAACGATTGTCCCAAACACTAGTTTGACGATAACGGGACAAAGTTCAAATGTTTAATTATAATACTTACCATGATTGACGCGGCATTATTAACTATGATAGGTATTAGTTACAAGTTGTTTTATTCAGCAGTAACTCTTACGTAGTATTTATTTCCTATATTTAGGTATATTATAACAAATTATTATCGCGTCATATTTTATTTAAGTAAGTAGGTATGTGAACTTGAGCATTTTAATTTTATTGTACTTAGGTAGTATGTAGGTACAATTATTTACATTAGGTTTTTTATTTTACACTTTCAAGTTTAGGTGTCGCTAACACCACTCCAGATATTATATTTTTGTGATAAAATCAAACCAAAGTCATACAATGTTGAAAGTCACAGTTTGAATGTCTGAAAATAAGTAAATTTTTCTCATAATAAATCCTATTAGGTACATATCTCATTATGTTATCAAATGATGCTGTATTGAGCACTCGACACGAATCTTACAATAGCGTGTCCAACAATGTTCTGATCTAAACTGTACCTAAATATTATATTATAGGCATTAGGGCTATAAGGTCTAATAGAGTTATCATAATTCATAACTAATGACAGACCGGAGAGTTATCGTATCGAACGACCAAGCTGTTCTCAATTGTATATTTTGTATAATGCCCTTTGTTATCTAAAGTTATGTTTTCTGGTCGATGCGATAATGGAGACGTAATTTTTTTAACACTTTTATAATGCTTATCGCATCCTGGTTCAATACACTATTAGTAAAATTCTCCTACCTTATCTTTAATTTGTATTAAAAATATCTGTAAATAAGTACTAGGATGAATAAAATATAGCTAGATAGAGAGAAAATAAATATCTAAAATTGTAATATTTAATGTATGTTTGATCGTCTTCTTACTTCTCGTTCGCTTGTACCCAAAAAATAGGAACCTACTACCGCGTCTATTACAACATTGTTTTCTATCTTTCCGATATCCCTGTGCGTTCATAATCGGTTCAGTATCTTCGACGACCACTGACGTCGATCAAGGTCTACTCTGCCACGCAACGCAAAAGCAATGTACCTTATTTACTTAGGTAGGTAGGTATACTTACATACAATGTCAGATGTAATTTGCTTAGATGTCAGCACGATTTTGTGTCATTTGCTAAATTGAGGGCAAAACGTAGAATAATCTGCATCACGACATGATTAATTCCAAAGATGTATCATTCCGCAGTCGTAAAGTATAATATCGAAGTTATTTTTCAATGACAGCCGTCGTGGAGTATGTTGGTGATGAGACGACTGATAAACCGCGCAAGCCATATATTTGTGTGGTCAGGTTTGTTCAGAGTCTCAGTGTCTGGTTGCTTGTGGGACCATGGTCCTAGAAGTTCCTGTTTACTTAGATGCAGGGTATCCTAGTCAAGGATCAAGAATATGATATCTAAATGATGATACGACGAATCGATTGTCGTTGTAAAATCGACTAACTGTTGCTATAGTCTAAAAGTTAAGATCATAAAATGCTGGTAATGTTCCATTTCTAAGTCGACAGCAAAGCTCTACAGTTACACCCTTTATGTTAAATTGTAAACTTTACTATGCGTAAACTGTAAGCATATTAATTTATGTCGTGGTTATCAGTTGAACACGTGCGTGTAACCGTTTTATATGATGACTAATTATGAATAAATCTGGCGATCGCAACGCAATAAGATTACGTAGCAATAAAAAGATTACCTAATTAATTCGGCGGCGGCGTGCAAAGCACGTGTTGCTCGTTGTCCGAGTGATAACGATAATGACCACGCGTGACGCGTGGTCCATGGCACCGCGCCTGTTACCTTACGTACTAGTTAAAACTTGGCCGTTCACGAGCAAAAAAAAAACTGTAAAACAAAACTGCAGCATTTATTTTCGACTTTTCTTTAGATACTAATATTATAAAGAGGGAAGATTTGATTGTTTGTTGTTTTGCATTGAATAGGCTCCGAAACTACTGACCCGATTTGAAAAATTCTTTGGGGATAGCAGTTGTAATAACTAGAAGCGCCTCGCGGTTTCACCTGCGTTAGCTACTTTCCCGCGGGAACCGTTCATTTTTTCAGGATTATAAGTAGCCTATTGCACCCGGGGATAGTGTAGCTTCCCAATAGTGAAATAATTTGTCAATGCGGTTCAGTAGTTTCGGAGCCGGTTCAATGCAAAGAATCAAATCTTTCCTCTTTATAATATTAGCATAGATATACCTACTACGAGTACATTGATTTCACGAAGATTAGCTAGCCCAGGATAAGGTTCAGTGACGTATATCGTGGAAATAGATGTACCTAAGTTACGGTGATAGATAACCTAATCCCGATATCCGCCCTGAGCAGTGGGCAGATATGGATTGGCGTGAGTGCGTACGATACGCTTGAGAATGAAATGGACCGTTGACAGTGGAAACCCTCAATATCCAATATTACACATGAAGAAACACGTTTCATACGCTCGGTACGCACGATGAATGGAATTCAACGGTGTCGGTGGAAATCGCCAATATTATACGAGGCATGAAGAAAAATGTTTGAGGAAAGTTATATAATAATAATTGACGTCATAATATTTCGGTTTTCCATCACAACTCAAACCAGCCAGCCTAGCCGGCGTGCTATGCTAGCCTATAAAAAATATAAAAAACAAACTAGAGGTCAAAACGTACCGTGCCTCGTTTTCACAGATGGCATCGACGGCAAGCAGGCGCGGCGCACCGGCACCAGCGGGCCCCTGGGCGAGCTGTTCGACCACGGCCTGGACTCCTACTCCGCTGTGCTCATCCCCACCTGCCTCTACAGCATCTTCGGAAGGTACGGCTACCTTACACAGCTCAGTCTTTTAAGTTTTAACCCAACGACAGACCGGGTATGGGTGCGTGCGTGACATGAGCCGTAGCATTTACAAAAATCGATCAAGTTTTAAAACGTCTTCGCACTCTAGAGACACTGCGATGATGCCGCTTGCATAATCACAGATAATACTAAATTCAACTCTCGTCTTGCATTCCAGGGACGCGCTGAGCCCGCTGCGTTTCTTCTTCGTGGTGTGGAACATATTCTTCAACTTCTACCTGACGCACTGGGAAAAGTACAACACTGGCGTCATGTTCCTGCCCTGGGGATACGACTTTACCATGATCGTATGTTGCACTTTTACCCGTCGCGTGTCGCAATTATGTAGGGTATTTTGTTTCTTGTTCGAGTCGAACGCGTGACACAGACTGTTGAACGGTAGGGTAACGATTTTCATTTGTATGTTGTAGTCTAAAGTTTGACCACTGTCTCACATGGAATCAAGTGTCAAGAAATAATGATTCTCCCAGATATATAAGTAAGCTTCCACCAGCATAGTCCACCACAGCATAGTCCTCAGCACAACACATTGTTCCAGGGCTCATGCCTCCTGCTGTTGATAACGTCCGTGACCGGGCCCGAGGCGTGGCACGCGCCGCTCCCGGGCGGGCTCTCCGCGGGCAACGTGTTCGAGTTCGTGCTCTACTTCTCCGCCGTGCTCACCAGCCAGACCGTCATCCTGTGGAACATCTACAAGTACGTGACGCTACCGGGCGAGGCGCGTGACGCTACCGGCGAGGCGCGTGACCGTATACCGTATATACCGTACCTAATCAAATGACAAAATGAAACATGTAAATCCACACCCCCCTCTCGGTGCGCAGATCGTACCGCGACGGCACGGGCAAGCAGCGGGCGGCGGCGGAGGCGGCGCGGCCGCTGGCGCCGCTGCTGCAGTTCTTCCTCCTCAGCGCCGCGTGGGCGCTGTTCTCCCCGAACGGCATCCTGGAGCGCTGTCCGCGCCTCTTCCTGCTGCTCACCGGGACCATCTTCTCTAACATCAACGTACGTGTGGAACTAGGTGTTGGAAGCTTGTAAGCGATATCCTTCTCCTGGGTCCGATCTATCTTCATGCCTAATGTCATCACGATCCGTTCGTTCAGCCGTTTAGTCGTGAAACGGAGTATTGTAAGGTAAATGTTGCTAGAGTTACTTTCGCATATTTTTTAATAATAGTAATAGGGTTGATGGTCAATTATGGCCTGCCATGCGGATTGCGGGTACGTATCGATGATATTATGTACGTAATTGTCACTCGCTTTTCGGTGAAGGAAAACATCGTGAGGTAACCAACAATTCCGAGTATTATTATGGAGGCATGTTATTTTGACCATCAATCCGGAACGAGTCCCCATGGTGGATTATATTATATTGTCAGATATCAGTCTGGGGACGGGAAAATAAAATACCCCCATTGCCTCCATTGACATGATTAGGAGGAACGCAGGAAATATGCCAGATTTATAATCTGTCACAATATGGTGGCAGCTAGTAGCAGCCATTGCACTATGAAACCCGCAGTAAAGACTGACAAGTTCGCGCGCGCTCTGTCTGCTTCCGAGGCAGTTTCGAAGGGCATCACGGCACGTTTGCATTCCAGTGCAAGCTGATCGTGGCGCAAATGAGCGACACGCGGTGCGAGGCGTACAACGCGCTCGTGTTCCCGTACTTCGTGGCGCTGGGCGCCGTGCTGGCGCTGCGCGTCACGCCGCTCACCGAGGTCATGCTGCTCACCGTGCTCGCCGTGTCCAGCTCCGTGGCGCACATACACTACGGCGCCTGCGTGGTCAGTCGAGTCTATCAATACTTTGACCGACCTACAAGTCTATCTTTGTCTCTATCTGGCACTGAGCAGGTGATACGGACAGCGATGCATTTAACTGGTTGGTCAAAGTTAACTAGGTGTTCAGAAACCGGTAATTTCTGATTTGTTTAGTGTAGTACACGATAGAGACAACGATAGATTTGTGGGATGGTCAAAGTAACGAAGGGTTCAGACACCAGGCATTAGTGAAAGTCGTACATTGCACGAGCCGTATTGCTCGGTGGCTATGAGAGCCGTGTTCGCGCCGCGCGTGATATCTCGAATAAGGTTAGTGGTCCTCTGTTGTCAGTTTGTCAGTCTATCTATAACAGACAATAACACCGATCGGAGTTTTGGCGGGAATCCGATAGTGAGACGTTGGTTTTGTATTATTTTCTCAAACTTGTCTTTCTTCGAGTGTTAATGTGTAATATTGGTGGAATATTAATCATTAAGTGTTCGTTAACGTGCACGAGTGTGGGCCAATGATATAAATTCAAAAAACATTTCGCATTTTTTCCAAAACTCCCAGTGTTCACGCATGAACATGGCCTTCACACGGCGCCAACTTTCAAGTCAGCCAGTCAGTAGAAGCGGCTATTTCTACCTGCCTGCTGCCACATCCTGCGTCCTGTTCCTGAGAGGCCCAGAATGTTCACGCATGAACATGGCCTTCGCTCGGCGCCAGCCCAGATTCAACCAGCAAACACGGAACCAGCCTAAATCTGAATAGCGTCACGTAGGTCACGTAGATTCTTAGGAAGAACTGCTGAGTAGGCGCCGCACACGGACGGCACACAGACATAAATGTTAATGTGTATACTAGGCAAAGATTGTATATAAGCTAAGTTAATTTATAAATAAGCTACTACGTTATTATGGAGCGACGGGTGTAGTCATTTTACCCCTCACCACCCTGGAGGAGGAGTCCCGGCACACTACTGACGGCGAAGCTATCTTCGGGGATCCAGCCGAAGAAGCCAACTAACCGGGACTCAGGCCAGGGCTGCACGGAGATATGGTGTTGGAGTGCCATTAGTGAGGGGAGCGTGGGGAATCGATTATCTCTGACAGTAATTCGACCAGGCGTTAAGCGGTAGGTGGCTTGGCGCCTGTCCACCCAGGAAGTTTCAGTAAAGCATCCACTACTTTACTGAATCGTGACTTTGACGATGTAAATAATTGACTTGACTACTTGACCACGATTGCTATAGCATATTATTGCTGTGACTTTCTTAATGTGAAATTAAGAAATACCTACTTATTGTAATAAAATACTTGACACTGGCTATATGCACAAACCGTGCGAATCCATTACTAAAACAAAAAAAAAAAAAAATAACCGATCGAAATATTTTCCCATCTTTTGTGCTATACTGCTGCAACTGAGCGAAGTGATTAGTGACTCAAATTCGAAAGTGAGTTACTGTAATAAGGTGCAATTATTGCAAAAGTAGTGGGTTCACTTACTCACGCCAAGGGGGCAGGTGGGAATTTTAATTCCCAACTGCCCCCTTGATGGGTAGGTTAAGGGGGCCCGGCCGTTGGGAATATATTATCCAATAATCATCTCCCATCGTTGATTTGTTACTGCGAGTCAGGTACACTAATGTGCGCTAGGTGAGATGCACTTATGAGCAATACTATTCTATTGGGGCAGAAAAAATGATCGTAACTCTAATGAGCTGGTCTAAAAAAGTTTTTAGAAAGTCAATAAGTTCTACATACATGGGATATCAATTAATGAGAGTTTTGTAAAGGCTGATACACATAGGGTGGTCCGCAACGCACAGCATCGTTTACAAAAATTATCTCTGCATCACTTTCGTCCGTTTTATTTGAACTATTGCACACTACAGACGGGTCGTGACTCCTCTTTGGCGCAATTTTGCAATGCGATGCGCTGCGGCCGTAGTATATACACCAAGCCTTATCCGAGTACTAGAGTCCGCATAAAAAACAATTGCTAGTTTATAAGTTTTCAATGCCTATTTTATTTCACAGGTACAGGAAATGTGCAAGCACTTCAAAATCGAATGTTTCCGTATCAAACCAAAGACGACCTAAGCATTTTATGATTAAATTATAAGTGTGTAGTCAGTAGGTAATCCCTTATTATATTAGATCTGATTGATGTTTCACAGCAAGTATTACACGTTGATGTCGATACCTCAGTGTCGTGTTCGTCTTGTCTGTTTAATGTTTAGGTAAATTAAATGTTTACTCCAGTAAAACCCATGTTATATATTTCCAGGTCACAAATTCAATTCTTTAAAGCATTCCATTACTTTCTGACTAGTATTTCAAACAGTTTTATTTTATGTGAATACATGTGTATTTATTTTGTAAGAAATAATTTATTTAGAGAAGATTGAGATGAATTTTATTATTATATTACTTTGCTCAATGATGTCGAAACTAACACTTGACTAGTTTAATTTCCTAATCAATGTTATACTAGTTTTAATTTTTTTATCTTTTACTGGATTGGGTTAGTTGACAATAGAGCTATATGTTATTTGTAGTTTAGTCTGTATGTGTCATATTTTAAATTATTTATTATTAAAATGTTGTGGGGCATTTATAGAAAAATACTGGGAATATTTTATAGATGTAAGTAGGTACCTATGTGGAGATTGGTGTATGAGATTTTAAACTAAATCAAGATGTTACTAGTTATACTAGTCATGTTTAAGTTAATATTATGATTTTGACTATGCCACAAAGATTGTAAATGTCTTAGAATAATAACGCATAGAACTGAAGTACTCTCTAACGCCGTGAAGCCATTTTTACTGAGACTTTTTGGGCCTAGTTCGAATTTTGACTCGCTATTGCTCGTAATCAAAGCTTTTGTGGTAAATGTGTATTCATATTCCTTGATTTTGGAGTAAATACCCACACGCATGCGACGATTTCATTGCGCATGTGCGTTTTGGAGAAGATAATAACACGGCACTCATGCACACATTGATAAAAAAGTGGCATCACTTTTGACTGAAACTATGCATGGAACTATCCTCTGCGTTATTATTCTAAGGTAAATGTAATTTCATGCCAAATATGTTTAGATTTAATGATGTAACTAATCAAAATTTTGCTTGGGTTGGATTAATGTATTTTTATACACTCCTATTCTCTTTATACACACAGTATAGGTGCATTTAATATTCTATTGAAACATTGAAATGGTTAAATTTCTAATCTAAAAACTGAACTTTGAGATTGAATATCATTTTGACGATATTACTATATGTATAGGTGGACCACTAATAGTGTAAGAAATGAACTTGTTCAGTGACTGTAAAAAACAAACATGAACTTTGCGGTGAACAAACACACTTGAACAAAGAGGAGATGGATGGAAAATCGAGTTGAACAGCCATAGGTAAATGGTTGGGTCTCCAGATAACCAAATGAGATAGACTCATTTAAGTTGAGTCTTTTTATCAAAAATGTTGTTCATTGAGTTCACTACCCAGTCTTGTGTCAGATGTTCAATAGTCGTTTATGGCAGTAACTCGCAAACTAGCTGATTTACCTTGACATTCTGTTTTGTTTAAAGTTTTTTTTTTCGGAACTCACTTAAGGACTTTTTTACTACCAATCTCTTATAATATTGTGCACTATTAATGGTTCACCCAGTACGAATAGGTTTCATTGTGGAATGTATTTGGACAGTCAAAATTGCATGAGAGATTTGATCTTATTAGAAAAGCAATATTCCTTAAGAAGTTTAATGTAACTAAGTTTCAACTATAATTCCAAAGTACAGTGCTTTTAAAGCATGCAGCACTACATATCTACTTCAAAACATTTTACCATACTTAATAATTGTTACAAAGGGCCTAAAGGTATATTAGTATACCAAAAAATACTATTTCTTTATCTTTGATAAAATACTCTTGGTAGTGTAGAAACTGTCAATTTAAGATGTAGTAGTATGTCGTAGTCACAAGCTCTGAGTGAAGATTTTTTTTAATCATGAGAAAATTCTAATTTTGTATGTATACATACTTACATCACTGAATGAAGTTCTGTTCAAAATATATTTTGGTGTTGACATCTACTTTGAACAGATATAATTATTATGTTATTATGCACATATTTTTAAGATATATAGAATGGCAATTATGATGTTCACACATGTGATAGTCAACGTATCTATTTTTTTTTTGCATGCTAAGTAGCAGGAAAAAGCAAGTCTGACATAAGAATGTTTAATATTACAGGTTTCAGAACTCGTGACAGACTTTACTGTGGAACTATTGGAACTGATCATAGATCTGAAATTTTTCATTAATGTATACCCTAGAATTAGTGTAAGTAGGAAGTGTGTAGGTGACAATATAGCCACATTAATAATTATTATTGGTGTATGTCTGTCTAGTAGTGGGTATTTTTAGTTTGCTTTATAAAATGTGCTCAAATTTGTACCTGTTTATAAATTATACCTCTGGAAACAGTTGTGAAACTGTTCCATGTTATTGTAGTGTCATCAAACCATACCATACTGTTATTTATCCTGTTCAGGTACCTAATAAATTATCATATTCAGTTTTTTGTTTCATTTTACTGTAGAATTTGATAGTATCCTGAAACTCAGAAATAAAAAAATAGCTTTTATGCTTACAGCAAATCAGGCTTTATTCACATAACAATATAGGTAAATATTTAAAAAATCTGATTCCTAACAAACAGAGTCGAGTGTCTCATTGATTTCATCTTTCAATTGCATGATTAATCGCCATTGTTCTGGGGTTAAGCTGATCCCTTTCTTCCCCGGTAGCAGAGTTCCGTTCTTCTCATAGAATTCTCTTATGTCTATGAAGGTTTTACCTTTGAACTCCCTGATTTTTATGAACTTGTTCTTTTGTAAAGCCCAAGTTGGTTCTTTGTCATCGGTTCTATTACCAGTTTTTGCTTTTTTTTCTGGAGGCTCATTACGCTGAAAAATAATTGATCATAATAATTATATACCTACCATGTTTTATTACTTATGTTGATGTTGTGGTAATGGTAAAATAGTATGATGTTGGTATCACCCACAGGACACTTTATTATTCTTCCAATAAACACATAAACTTGAAAACAATTTCACGCAACAATCTGTACTAATTATTATAAAGAGGAAATATTTGATATGTTTGCATTGAATAGGCCCCAAAACAGCTAAACTAATTTTAAAAATTCTTTCTCTGTTGGGAAGCTACACTATCCCCGGGTGACATAATATGCTACTTTTTATCCCGTAAAAATTAACGGTTCCCTCCCGCGGGGTAGTAGTAAACGCGGGTGAAGCTGCGAGGTGCTTCTAGTCCTAAATACAATTCTTTAATTTCATTGCGACCATAAACCTGATACTTTTTTTAAGCATTTACTTTGTTGGCAGTATGTAACACCAAAGTACGATTACTTTATTTGTGAACTTATCCACGATCAAAATACTTATGACTATCCACGTAGTATAAAATGGTTGCTCGCCATGCGACATGTGGATTTTATTATAGATATTATTTAGATTACGTCGTCTATCGAATACTTACGTCAACAGGGCCATCATCACTATCGCTGCTGGAACTTTCTTCCTTTTTCTTGTTCTTTGGCATTATTGCTAGTAGACGCCTTGGAAGAGGTTACTGTTTATAAATAAAAACATGTAAATATACCTACTACTCAAAATCGAATGCTTTCAACGCAAATAATAGGGTTTATTTTAAAATTTTATTGCCTTACCAGTTAGTTTGAAGTCTGCGAGGAAATTGGCGAGCGAAAGATAAATAAAATGCAAAATTAAAATGAAATCAAATGGAGCGCCGAACCAACGCCGAACGAACGGCAAGATAAACCGGCCGACGCAGCGAGCGATCGACAATAATTGACATTTGACAGCGAAGAGAGAGAATGGAAAATGTCAATATTGTCAATGTCAAGTTGTCAAGTTCGTTGTCATATGTGGTACGACTTGGGATTTCTCATCCAATAGATTTGACATCTAATAATTCAAGATCGGGGAAGTAAAGAAAGAGACAAGTATATACAAATAGACAAAGGAGTAAGTAGGATAGTGCGATGATGTTCTGTCTTTGTCGGCGTATGCACTAATTTATTACTGTACTGCAGAGTCTGCAGATGAAAACCAATCTTGACATTTTAGAATGTCGCACGAATGATTGGAGTAGAGTTTTTGGCGGGAATACGATAGTGAGACGTTGTTGGTTTTGTATTATTTTCTCAAACTTGTGTTTCTTCGAGTGTTAATGTGTAATATTGGTGGAATATTAATCATTAAGTGTTCGTTAACGTGCACGAGTGTGAGCGAATGATATAAACTTAAAAAGCGTGTCATTTCGTATTTTTTCCAAAACTCCCAAGAAGTTTCAGTAAAGCATCCACCACTTTACTGAATCATGACTTTGACTATGTAAATAATTGACTTGACTACTTGACCACGAGGATTGCTTTAAAGCTATTACTTTCCTATTGTGAAAATAAAAATACTTCCGATATTATAATACTTGACACTGGCTATATGCACAAACCGTGCGAAGCCATAATTAAACAAAAAAAAAATGATTGGAGTACCACCTAAATAACGTGTATTAAATGTATCCGACTTATAGGGGTAACCAGCGATCTTGATATTATAGAATGTTGCACGAATGATTAGAGCTACACCTAAATAACGTGTATTAAATTTCTCTGTTTTATACATTGCAGTAAAGTTTTGTCCCTTTCGGGTATACGCTATTGCCAAGTCTATTTTTTGATACTACGTCTATGCCTTGGGTAGTTCATCCATGGGTGCGACTGATAATCTTTTTTTTTCAGTTTTGGCGGAAATCCAATGTTAGACATTGTTGGTTTTGTATTATTATCTCAAACTTAGTTTCATCGAGTGTTAATGTGTAATATTTATCATTGAGTGTTCGTTAACGTACACGAGTGTGGGCAAATTATATACACCCAAAAATCGTGCAATTTCGCATTTTTTCCAAAACTCCCAGGAAGTTTCAGTAAAGCATCCACCACTTTACTGAATCGTGCCTTTTACTATGTAAATAATTGACTTGACTACTGGACCACGAGGATTACTTATAATGGTATAACCAAAGAGAATACAAACGCTACGCTAATGACTTGCCTATTATGAAATTATGAAAAACTTATTATAATAAAATACTTGACATTGGCTACATGCACAAACCGTGCGAAGCCATTACTAAAACAAAAAAAAAAGTCATGATACATCAACATCATGGCAAAGAGTAGGTAACTTTGCTGCTTCGCGTTGGTTCATGGATTGTTCTGTTTTGTTTGTTTGTTTACAGTAATAATTTGCAAAAGCAAATCAATAACCTCTTACATCATGCCAAAATCAACATTTTCTATAACTTGGGAACTGCACAAGAACAATATTTGCAACGGACTCAGTGTTCTGCAACAGGTACAATTGTAACCGAATTATTGAGTTTTAATCGCGTAGCTCTTCTTCGTTCAACCCAACATAATTACATTCGTGCCTAACTATTATAATATGTAGTTTTAATGACTTACGATATAACCAAGAGGAGAGAACGTCCTGCTCACGATTGAGTCATAATTTTAACACTTACATACCTGCCTGTTACATTTTGTTCAGAATGAAGAGTTTGTAGACATGACTCTGGCGGCAGACGGGCACCATGTGAAAGTGCATCAGATGGTCATGGCCCTTGCCAGTCCCTACATCAAGGAGCTCATAAGATCTGCTGCTTGCCAACATCCCATCATATTCTTGAGTGTGAGTAACTTTTAAAATATCACGTAAATAAAATGTAGTGTAACATGGACATTTACAAGCTTTTAGTATATATTTTTTCATAGCTACTTTTGTATAGGCTTTTAGTATATATTTTTTCATAGCTACTTTTGTATCTCAGTAAACAAGTAACAAAACAATGTACCTACCCACAGCAGTGATGCTTCTCTTTACTTTTGCTGTTGTACTATTAGAGCTATGTATAAACAACAGTGATTTGCATGCCGGTCTTACAAAAGTTCAGTGAAGTACCTTGTTATAACAAACATTTTAATGTGTTGCGAAATACATTTTAGAGACTGCATGCAAATCACTGTTGTTTGATTGCTATTGAAAAATTAACCTCTTAAGCTAAAATAACACTATTATATTCCACGATTTACTCAAATATGTCATACTAAAAGGATTTCATAAATTTTGTGATTACAGAAAATTTCATACAAAACATTAAGTACAATACTAGAATATATCTACACTGGGGAAGTCATGGTTGGAGTCGAGAATTTACCTGAACTCATACAGGCTGCCAGAGAACTGCATATAAAAGGTCTGGAAGATATGGTATGTATAAATCTATGTTGCAGTTAATATGGAGAAAATTGAATATTTGTATGATGCAAATCCTTTCTCCATTTCCAACCCAGAGGGGGTTCATGCTTAAACAGCTGAATTTAATTTGTTGCGGTTTCTCTCCAGATAGGACCAATGAGGTATTTTACGCTGAAAAAAGAACTAAAGTTTATGTGCAGCTTTAGATACAACAGTAAGACAAAACAGTTTAAAAAAATAATATTTTTTTATTTTGCAATCAGTAGGTATAACTTTTATCTGATTTGCTGTATGAGATTTGTTGTTGTTGATGTGGAGTTGATGTCCTCCAGCATCAACATCTTATTTATTTGGAACTGTTCCCTATTGACACCACAGTTGAAGATAAGTCTTATTAAAAATTAACTGAATTTTAGAACCTGTTCAGACATACCACTTCTTGACCACACCATTACTGAAAAAGGGCTGGATAGCAGTGTTTACAAGAAGAGTTATCATTCCAATAAAATTTGCAAGTGCAATGCAAAGTGTTCATGCCAATTTTATATACTGTGACATTTCTGGATATCTACAGTAATAATTTGGGTATATTTATACTATCAGGGTATTCAAGAATCAATGAGTGAACATGCGTCGCAACAAGGTTCCGTGGCAGATGAAAACGATGACCACAACACTGGCAATGTGGATGATGATATATGCTACTTCGAGGTTACAGATAGAGCAAACACTCCAAGTCAGAAGTCAAATTATAGCATAACTAAAGATAGTGGGTAAGTGATTTTAGTGGTATAAATAAAACTAATAAGAAAACTTATCTCAAAAGGTTTTATGTCTGTCCTCGGTCAGTATGTTGTGCTAGAAGTACCTAATACCACAGAATGCCTAGTAACACCCTAGCTAATGCATGAATTTATGAGTTGGTTGTCATATCGACCGCAATAAAATTCGCCCGCGTGGTCGAGTTGCCACATTGTAAAAAGAGCTTCTAAATTGACAATTTTAACTTTTGTTATATTTTAGCATTCCATTTGACTCCAATGTTACAATGGAAGAAAATATATGTGAAGAAACTGTAGGGGATATTACAGATGAGCCCGCTGAGATAAAACCGAAAATTGTAAGCTGTGATAACAATATCATCTTACCCGATCATCCTGACTCAAGTAAGTGGTCGTTTTATTATAGAGCTTGAAGATAATGATATAAAAATATATTTGGCGGAATTAAACACAAAAAAAAACAATAGGTGGTACCTATGATAAATTAAAATTTTTATGTTATTTATTTCAGATGTACATTTCATGCAATATACCGTCTCAAACCAAGGCTCGCTGCAAATGATTCTGAACCGATATGTGTATTACATGAAACACTGCAACCGCAACAACTCGCGACAGTGGCGCTGCGTCGACTACCTCAACGCTAGGAAATGTCCCGCGCTCGTGTTTACCAAAGAGGATTTTGTAGTAAAGAGGTGAGACTCATCGGATATTATAACAATTGTCTCCCTTCCTTCTTTTGAACTTACTAATGAGTAATGAATGATATACCCACATACCTGTGACAGTGGTTGTATTAGATAGTAATAAATACAACCCATCTCGGATATTACTTCGAGTTTGAGGCTGCAAATTATTATTAGGCCTTTATTGCCAACATAAAATTTAATTTTACATAATTTCTTATAATATAATTAATTATGTGATAATAATATTATTTATTATTATTATTTCTTTATATTATACTAGCTGATACCCGCAACTTCGTTCGCATTTTTGTATAAAATGTAAACTGTTTAGAAAATCAATTGATGTCGCGGGTAACAGCTAGGTAAGAATATATCTGGGTGTTTCTACAAAAATTGGGTAACTCGATGTCACCAGCCAATAAAACAATGTATAATTATATTTTGTTTATATTTTACGATTAATTTTAAAACAATTAAAAGGCTTTTATGTGGTCACCCAGTTTTAGCTATTTATTTTAAATACAAACTTGTAATCTTCACAAAATGTTCTCAAAAAGTCAGTACTTTGGCGTGTCACAATTACAAAATCGCACAATCAAATAGCTGTGTATAAAGTATTACCTTTAAAATAATGAATCTTACTATATCACTATAATCTTTGATGTATTTATTATTATATAATCACAACTTTCATACTATAACATTTGCACCGTTTTGTAAAAATAATAAGAAACTTTGTGTTCGGTTTTATGCGTCAGTCCGTTGTGTGTTTTTCAAATTTGAATTTTCGGCTAAATACCGGCGACTCAAATTCAAATGCGCGTTAAATTTCAAGATTGATACAAAAGCTAACTGCAGACCGAGCCATTGTCCGGTCGACATTACTGTTCCAGTGCTAGAGTTGTGTTTGTCGTGTGAACGCGGGCAGATCCAGACAGAATATCAGTCCTATGGTAAGTCGCTATTTCCTTGTAAAACTGTGTTATGTTTAAATTTATACATAGTTAACTTTGATTTGTCAAGATGTAGCTTCTTGATATTCAAAATTATTAAAATAAACGTTAGTTCTAAAGATAACTTCAAATTCATGTAGGGTTCGTCAGTCCGTTGGCGTCAGTCCGCTGTCAAATATTGCGCCAAAGGACTGACGTGTTTCCAGGGTACTGACTTTTTGTGCGTGTCTAAGCATTTTTGTTTTACTATTTCAGTTTAAAACATCATTTGCTCCAAAAGAAAAACAAACCACGTCTGAGGATTGGAAAGATATTATATTGAAAAAGAAAAGAGAAGCCGTAAAAGCTAACTTAGCTAAAATTAAAAGCAACCCCAACATACTAGCCGAATACAAAGATAAACAAGAGTTGCAATAATTAAAAAGGAAAGAAAAGGTACAAAACATATATATTAAAGACATGACGCCTCGGGAGCAACGATTAACTAGAAAATAATGGAAAAATATTAATTCCTGGATCTTTCATGAAGCCGGACATGGGAAGAGGGTACCCGATAGTATAGGGGTCACATGCAAGTGAACAGCTGAGCAAGTGATTGCTTCAGGAGGTGATAAAACTAACAAGATGGAGTTTGCTTCTCTTATCCGCGAGAGATGTCCAGTCCAGGTATAAAAGTTACGGTGATTGACGGCTGTGATATCGAGCAGATTGATTAACGATTAACGACACCTTGATTAACGACTAATCGTCTCAAATGATCGCCTTAAGGGGACACTCTTGGTGCATCAGGTGACTGCTTACATTCCCAATGATCTTACAATGAAGACACTAAAAGACAGGAAGATGTTATTTCTCCGAAACTGAACACGAACGCATTGGAGGACGTTTTCAAGCTCTTGGACTGGAACGGTTCGTCATCAACATCAATGGCGAATACTTCACTTACCTTCGTTGTGCCGATAATATAGTCATCATGGCAGAGTCTCTGGAAGATCTCAATACTATGCTCAGCGACCTCGGTAGCGTTTCCCAACAGGTGGGTCTTAAAATGAACATGAAGAAGACAAAACTCATTTCCAATGGCCATGTTGTACCCGTGACGGTATTCGTTGGGAACGATACTCTCGAAGTTGTTGTACAGTACAACAACCTTGGCCAGATCGTCCAGTTAGGCAGGTCCAACTTCGGCAAAGAGGTCGCCCGAAGAATCCAACTCGGATAGGCAACGTTCGCGAAGTTGCGTGACATTTTCTTGTCCAAAACTCTACAGTGCCTGAAGACAAGAGTCTACAACCAGTGTGTGTTACCAGTGATGACATATGGAACTGAGACGTGTTCCATAACTGCTGGCCTTTTGGAGAAGCTTAAAGTCACACAGCGGGCGATGGAGAGAGCTATGCTCGGAGTTTCTTTGCGCCATAAGATCCGGATCGAGGATATTCGCCAAAAAAACTAAAGTTTACGACATAGCTCTAAGGGTTTGCAAGCCGAAGTCGCAATGGGCAGGTCACATCGCTCGTAGAACTGACAACCGATAGGGCAGAAAGGTTCTAGAGTGGCGACCACTGGAAGACGCAGTGTATGGGATTGGACGCAGATGGGCCGACGACATCAAGAGTCGCAGGCAACCGGTGGATGCAAGTGGCAAATTGTCGTTTGGTGTGGCAGTCTATGTTCAGCAATGGACGTGTTCAGACTGATGATGATGATGATTACTTTCTAAGAGATTTCTTCTAATCTTAATAAATTGCTTGCATATCTACTGAAGTTGTGTGTTTTATCAGTACTCTGTCACTCTCGTCAGTCCCCTGGCAGTCAAATTCGGAAAAAACTAAATATCTCCGCATCTACTTTAAAAAGTGACTGGCCCTATCATGAGCAATATGTTCACTAGATTAGCTACCTTATAACGCGAATTAGAAGGAGTTTGATTGAAAAAACTATCATAAACAAAATATCCCGAAAAGTTACCCAACTTTTGTATATTCACCCATCTGTATCTTTCTCTCTCCCTTTTCCTCTATCTTTCTCCCTCTTTAGCTCTTTCTATGTTTCTCCCTCTTTCAATCTTTCTATCTCTCTTCCTCTACCTCTATCTCTTTCCCTCTCCTTATATCTCTATATCTTTCCCTATCTTTCTATCATTAAAATCCCTCTCCACTATCAATCTCTCCCGTTCTCTCTCCCTGTCCATCCCATCCATTATATTTATTTCCCTCACCCTCTCCGTCTATATCTCTCCCTTTTCCTCCTTCACTCACTCTCTCTCCCTCTATTATTATATATTTCGCACTAATTCTCTCTTTCTCCCCCCCCCCCCCCCTCACTCTATCCCCACTCTCCGCTCTCCCGCTCTCCCCTATTTCCCTCCACTCTACCCTACTTCTACCCCCACTCTCCACTCTTACTCCCGCCACTCTACCCTCTTTCTCCCCCCACTCTCCCCTTTTTACCCCTCACTCTCCCCACTTTACCCTCTTTCTCCCCTCTTATTCTCCCCACTATCCCCTCTTCCTCCCCCCACTCTCCCCTACTTCTACCCCCACTCTCCACTCTTACTCCCGCCACTCTACCCTCTTTCTCCCCCCACTCTCCCCTCTATCTCCCCCACTCTCCCCTCTTATTCTCCCCACTATCCCCTCTTATTCTCCCCACTATCCCCTCTTCCTCTCCCCACTCTCCCCTATTTCTGCCCCCACTCTCCCCTCTTTCTCACTCCATTCTCCCCTCTTTCTTCCCCCACCCTCCCCTCTTTCTCCCCGCTCTCCTATCTCTCCCCACTCTACCCTCTTTCTCACCCCACTCTCTCCTCTTTCTTTCCCCACTCTCCCCTCTTTCTCACCCCACTCTCCCCTTTTTCTCCCCTCTTTCTTCCCCCACTCTCCCCTTTCTCCCCGCTCTCCACTCTCTCCCCACTCTTCCCTCTTTCTCACCCTACTCTCCCCTCTTTCTTCCCCCACTCTCCCCTTTTTTTCCCCGCTCTCTCTTCTTTCTCACCCCACTCTCCCCTCTCTCTCACCCCACTCTCCTCTCTTTCTCCCCGCTCTCCCCTCTTTTTCCTCTTCTCCCCCCACTCTACTATCTACTCCCCTTTCCCCCCACTCTCCCCCTTTCTCCCTTTCCCCTCCCATCGCACTCTTCCCCTTTAATTACTTGCAAAATTAAATTACGATCCGTTCAGCCGTTTATTGTGGTCCGTTGGGGGTGCATCTAAAGAATACCTCATAATTTCAACCCCCTTGCTTTTCCCCCTTTAGGGATGATTTTGCAAAAAAGCTGAAACCCGTATTTATTTATTTCTTAGCAAAAGCCTAAATAAGAATTTTAAGATCCCTAACTTGAAGATTTATGGATTCCCCATACAAACTTTCAACCCCTGTTTCATCCCCTTCGAGATTATTTTTTGAGACAAAAGATAGCCGATGTCCGTCTCATAGGTCCAATCTATCCCTATACCAAATTTCATCGAAATCGGTTCAGCCGTTTAGCCGTGAAAAGGTAACAAACAAACAAACAAACAAACAAATAAACAGAGTTACTTTCAGATTTATAATATTAGTATGGATTAGTATTTTTATAGGGTGTCGGCGTGTCTTTTTTGCGACACGAAGGCCTCCTCCAGCTCTTTCCAGTCTATTCTTGATTTAGTTATTCTGTGCCATAGTGGATCTGCAATCTTTTTAATCTCATCGGACCAACGTCTTTTTTGTCCAATGTAACCTATCTGTGTCGGGGCGGGCGGTCTTGTTTTTTGTCCCATTAAGTCAAACTGTTACTCGTTGCAACTTGTTTTAACTTTGTGTTCCCAACGTGTAACAGTGTAACTCGATGGGAAAAAAACTCCCAACGAGTCACACTGTGACCGGATTTGGTGTGACTCGTTAGGAAACCCCCAACTTTCCTAGTTCTTTCCTTACGACATTATCGCGTTTCCGCGTAATTTGTACCGATTTTATACTTATTCTCAAGACTAGTGACCCTACCCTCTAAACTCTAAACCTGAGTACTGTTTTAGGGTATCGGCGCACAACCACGCTTTCCACGATAAAAGAATTCTGAAGAAGGTTTACGCAGGCGCCGTGTTCAGGGCATTGCACGATGCTCAGAAACAAGGGAATGACATAAAGATTAAATCAAAAGAACAAACGGCAGAATGTAAAAAGAAATTACAATAAATATACCTAATTAAGTAAACATAGTATTTTTACGTAATTTTGGTTTCAATTGATTTAAAAAAAAACGTAGCCCCACACTAGGATTTCTCCTGTATCGTGGGTACCGCTTACTTACAGACATATAATTTCACATACACATAACAAATAACACCCAGACTCTTTCGTAGCTAGGACGAATAGTGTGCATACTGGTTAAGTTTAGTTCATTATATTCATAGTCACTCGCAGCATAGAGGAAATAAATACTAATTAGCCACTAGTCTGTATATAAGTTACTATAATAGAAGTCAGTTGGTATAATTTGCAGTACATCTCAGTCACACTCGTGCAAAATGAATGTTACCTTCAAGAAGATTATCTCTTGATTCGTAGGCTAAACACACACTACGGAGCGTTTCACCCGTAAACTGTAACTTTGTCACCAAAGTATTAGGTTCGGTGACTATAATGGGGGCCGTTTTTGGAAATTTCTTTGTCTACTAGTGAATGGGACAACTCTGTCAATGATGTTTTGTGTCCTTATGAAAACGCAAAGCATTACTAAGAAAATGGGATTGTGGCGGACTTTCAAACTATACAGGCGTACACTAACAAACCCCAATCTGCGATCTTCCATAGTACCTACCTACCTGCTTCGAGGGACTGCGAAGTTTTGTGTGTATCGCACTTTACAAAAACGTACCCACAGTGCGCTCAGCGTAGTACTATGGTAGGTACCCAGATATAGTTAAGATTGGCAATACACTACGTGCACAAGGAAGACTCATTTATCAATACGGCCTGATTGTCTTGTACTTACTTACTACTCTACGCTACCTCAACATAAAGTTATGTTCACTGGGTTAGAATAATATAACTTTTAATATTGTTTGTTTTATCTGCAAACAAATATTTCTAGATAACTTCGGAATATTATGTACTTACCTATCTACTTACTGTTTAATGATACCTAACTAAATAATGCAATCTCATATTATTGTGCTCCGCGTAGGTTCTGACCTAATTATTAGTGCTAAAATATGCTTAGGTACATATTTTTAGTAATTTTAATACCTACCTATGGGTGTGGACTGGCTACAGTCGTATTAACAAGTAAATTAGTGCAGGGTCAGTAGAACTTAAATCTATCGTCAATATTATTCATTCATAACAATGCGTACCTACCTAGCCTACCTACATTGGCATTATCTTAGAAATGCAAAAGGAGCAAATAATGACGAAGGAACTGCAATCGTCGTTGGTCTGTATGACGCTCCCTTTAGATTATTAATCTAATAATAGAAACAAGTCGAACGGCGCAAGAGTGCAAATTACTAGACTGCAGTCGCTCACAGACCACCACCGGTTAAACACGCGTTCTCAGAAAATGAATCTGTTGGTTTTCTCATTAATTCTGTCAGCGGGCGAATGCTACAACATACTGTGTCTGCTACCTTATCCTGGAAAAAGTCATCATATGGTATTTGAATCCTTGTTGGAAGAGCTGACTAACCGCGGCCACAATGTCACCGTTGTGTCGTTCTTTCCTTCGTCGCAACCAAACCCTAACCGGAGAGACGTCAGCTTAGCTGGACTAGCGCCTATAAACGTTGAAGTTGTAGACTTATCAACAATCGACGTTAAAAAGTTCTTCGGACTAGAAAAAATATTCGCCAATATGCCTATAATCACTGAACTGGCGAAAGCAAATCTGCGGCTTTGCAAGACACTGCTATACTCGGATGTTTTCAAGGAATTCGTGGATCGTAAAGGACAATACGATGTGATCATTGTGGAGCATTTCAACAGCGACTGCATGCTCGGATTGATCCATAATTACGGATTACCATCGATCGGTTTGATGTCGTGCCCTTTCCTGCCGTGGACTCCGTCGAGATTAGGAGCTCCAGATAACCCCTCCTACGTTCCCGGGATGACTTTACCGTTGATTGACAACATGTCCTTCATTGAACGGATCGAGAACGCGTTCACACTTTACTTTTACAAGTGGTGGTTTGAGATCGTTATCCGATGGGAGGAGCAGAAAATGTTGGAGAAGAGACTCGGGCGCAAGTTGCCGCCGCTCTCGGAAGTCGCGGAGAATACGAGTGTGGTTTTAGTGAATACTCATCACACGTTGAACGGGGTGAGAGTGATGCCCCCATCTTTTGTAGAAGTTGGTGGATTACACCTTCATAATAGGACAGTGAAACCTTTGCCTGAGGTAAGCTGGCTGACCATTTACAGATTTTGCGTCTTGTTAGGCTTATTGAAAAATGTCTTTAGGTCTGTGGCGTACCTACTACACCACGCCTTATACGCTAGCCAAAATCGCTCCTCTAATGAGTTGGACCCACACCTTACATTTTCAATTAATCGCTTTCTCTTATGTTTATGGGCCAACTCCTTAGACGACTGGTTTTGGTTAGGCGCGCGTACTAACTGCTGCCGAGTCTGTGGCACGCTTGCACTGCCGCGTCGCGCGCGGCCTACTACACAGACCGCTACGGGCTACGCTACTCGCTTGTTGATATTCGCGCTTTCATTGCTACGTATTATTGTTTAGCTTCGTAGTTCTTATCCTTTCTTTCATTCTATGTACATACATAACTTCCGGAAATAAATAATTCATATAAATTCTAATCATAAATCTTCATTCATTCGGCCTTACTTTCTTCTTCACCTAAATTCTAAACATACTTCACCGTTTACCAACCCACATCAACCTTCTGATCTGGAGTCGGTGATACTGGATGGTACGAGATCCGGACTGCCAGGACCTCATCCACATTGGTGACCCTCAACTGTGAAGAATAGTGCACGCTGACTTTGGATTGACCTTCACGGAACGTTCGAGTGACTACGCACATAAAGGATTGCAAGTAAGGGTGTGGTGCAAGTGATAAGCGGTGAGCGATTAAATTTTTTTTTGATATGGCAAACAGTGAGTTTAGAGATTTTGAGGATGCTCAGCCAATGGTTACCCCAGAAGTGCTAAGAGTAGGCGTCAGGGTTCCACCATTTTGGCCTGAGGAGCCAGCTTTGTGGTTTGCCCAAGTAGAGAGCCAATTTGTGTTATCGAAGATAACTACTGATGAGACGAAATTTTGCTACCTCGTTGCTCAACTGGACCATCAGTATGCTGCGGAGGTCAAGGACATCATCACGAACCCTCCTCCGACTGATAAATACGTCAAACTTAAATCCGAGCTAATCAAACGACTTTCAGCATCGCAGGAGAAGCGTGTGAAGCAACTGCTGATGCATGAGGAGCTTGGCGACAGGAAGCCGTCGCAGTTCCTTCGCCACCTTCAGAGCCTCGCAGGTCCAGCTGTACCGAGGGATTTCTTGACCACCATCTGGTCAAGCCGACTGCCTTCAAACATCCAAACGGTAATAGCTTCGCAGATAGATCTTCCCCTGGACAAGTTATCTGATATAGCAGACAAGGTGCACGAGATAGCCCCTTCAAGTCCGCAGGTCGCAAGCACGTCTAGAGCTCCTACCGCCGCTCCAGCACCATCACCGCCGTACGACGATCTGACCAGGCAAGTCTGCGAACTTACAAGGCAGGTGGCGAAGCTAGCTGATCAAGTGGCCAGCGGAGGACGTTCCCGTTTTCAGTACCGCAGTAGACGGGATAGCCGTTCTCGCTCACGCTCGCGACCAAGGCAACCACCACTGAACCACCCTCATTGTTTCTACCATTTCACCTACGGATCCAAAGCCCAGAAATGCAAGCAGCCCTGTAGTTTCACCTCGGAAAACTCCCAGGGCAGTCGCAAGTAGCGGCCAACGACTGCCCTTCGTCAACAGGCCGTCTTTTCGTCACAGATCGCGCATCGAAAATGCAGTTTTTAGTAGACACTGGTTCGGACTTGTGTGTTTTCCCGCGATCAGCTGTCAAGACGCCCTGCTCCAAGTCGAAGTTTGACCTCACAGCTGCAAACAATACGGTAATTCACACCTACGGTCTCAGTCAACTGCAGCTGGACTTAGGACTTCGACGTGTTTTCACCTGGAGTTTCACAATCGCTGATGTTTCTAGACCCATCATTGGAATAGACTTCCTCAGTCACTACGGCTTACTCGTCGACTGCAAGAACCAACGCCTGATCGATGGAATCACTTCACTCTCAGTGAACGCGTTCTGCGCAGGCTCGCCTGATGACATCGCGTCCATCAAAACTATCACAGGTGAGTCGGTGTTTCATGCATTACTGCGTGAGTTCCCTGAGATCACGAGACCGGCAGGGGTTCCTTCAAGCCCTAAGCACAATACGCTCCATCACATAAGGACAACTCCAGGACCTCCAGTTTCTAGCAAGCCTAGACGTCTCGACCCAGCACGTTTGCAAGCAGCGAAAAAGGAGTTCGAAGATATGCTCGCAAGTGGTATAGCAAAACGATCGGAGAGTCCATGGTCGTCCGCTCTACACTTGGTAAAGAAGAAGGATGATGGATGGAGACCCTGTGGCGACTATCGCGCACTCAACGCCCGGACTATTCCAGACAGGTACCCCATTCGTCATATTCAAGACTTCTCCCACCAGCTCTCTGGTTGTACTATCTTCTCGAGTGTTGACCTCATCAAAGCCTACAACCAGATTAAGGTAAATCCTGACGACGTACCTAAAACAGCTCTTACTACGCCATTTGGACTGTTTGAATTTGAGTACATGACTTTTGGACTAAGAAATGCAGCTCAAACCTTCCAAAGGTTCATCGACGAAGTTCTCTTAGGCCTTGACTTCTGCTATGGATACATCGATGACATCTTAATCTTCTCTTCTACGATAGAAGAGCATAAGAGACATCTGCGTCAGCTGTTCGACCGACTTAAGCAGTACGGTGTACTGATCAACACTTCAAAGTGTGTCCTGGGCAAGTCAGAAGTAGACTTCTTAGGATACCACGTCTCAGCTGCTGGTACTCAACCACTCTCTACGAAAGTCCAGGCTATCCAGGGTTATGCTGTTCCCAAGACTGTGAAAGAGCTCCGACGTTTCTTAGGTATGATGAATTTTTATCGTCGCTTCATTCCCAACGCAGCTCAGCTACAAGCGCCGTTAAACGCCATCTTGTCTGGACCTAAAGTTAAAAGTACTCACCCTGTCGAGATGACTCCTGACCTCCAGCGCGTCTTCGAAGAGTGTAAAACCTCGCTGTCACAGGCTACCTTGCTTGCTCATCCAGATCCTGCAGCTGAGTTAGCTATCGTGACGGACGCATCTGATTCAGCCATCGGTGCCGTTCTACAACAACGAAAGGGTACAAACTGGCAACCACTAGCCTTCTACTCGCACAAGCTCTCCAGTGCGCAGGTAAAGTACAGCCCTTACGATCGAGAACTGCTTGCCGTGTACGAAGCGATCAAATACTTCAGGCACATGGTGGAAGCCAGAACCTTTGTAATATATACGGACCATAAGCCTCTGACCTTCGCTTTTTCCCTGAATAAGGAAAAGTGTTCGCCACGACAATTTCGTCACTTAGACTATATCGCCCAATTTACAACAGACTTACGTTTCCTTCCCGGAAAAAGGAACATCGTTGCGGACGCTTTGTCGCGCGTGGAGGAGATAACTGCTGGTGTCGATTATCAAGCGCTTGCACATTTTCAGAAGACCGATTCCGAACTGCAAGACTTGCTTCTTCACGGTTCCAGTTTGAAGTTCAAGAAGATGGAATCAATCGACAGCCGATTACCAGTCTACTGTGACACTTCAATGGGACAACCACGTCCATTCATCACTCCACAGCTCCGCAGACAAGTCTTCGACTCAATACATGGGTTACACCACCCAGGATGTTCAGCTACAGTACGGCTGGTTACACAAAGATTTGTATGGCCAGGGATTCGTAAGGACTGTAGAGAGTGGGCTAGGCAATGCTTAAGTTGCCAACGATCCAAAGTTTCCCGACATACTAAATCCCCCCTTTCCTCCTTCCTTACCCCTTCCTCGAGGTTCTCCCATATCCACCTCGACTTAATTGGACCATTACCCCCCTCTTCTGATTACAGATATTGCCTCACTGTCATCGATAGATTCACGCGATGGCCTGAGGCGATTCCACTCAAAGACATCACTGCGGAAACCTGCGCTGCTGCCCTCGTATCTGGTTGGATTGCCAGATTTGGTTGTCCAGTTCGTGTGACAACTGACCGCGGACGCCAATTTATGAGCCACCTCTTCAAATCCCTTGCTGCTTTGGTTGGTGCGCGTCATTTCTACACTACTGCCTATCACCCAGCAGCAAATGGCATCATCGAGCGACTCCATCGTCAACTGAAGGCAGCAATCATGTGCCACTCTACATCGCAATGGACTGAAGCCCTTCCACTGGTACTACTTGGCATAAGAAGCGCGTGGAAGGAAGACCTGCAAACGTCAGCCGCTGAGTTGGTTTACGGTGAGCCCCTTCGCTTACCAGGACAGTTCCTGTCACCGAGTGACGACTTCAGCTCAGATGACATCACCCAATACGCAGCTCGTCTCCGCCATCACGTTCAGAAGCTGACACCTACACCAACATCATGGCACGCCTCTACGCCATTCTACTTCCCACGTGATTTGCAAGACTCATCTCACGTATTCCTGCGCCAGGATCACGTGCGCGGCTCACTCGAGCCACCCTACGCCGGCCCCTATTTGGTCATCCACCGGCAGCCGAAGTTCTTCACCATTGACGTAAAAGGCAAGAAGGTCAACGTCACTGTCGACAGGCTGAAACCGGCATATATGGCCAGAGAAGCTCCCACGTCACTCACGTCTACTGCCGAACAAAGTCCGCAGTCACGTCCATCGACGTCACCAACTTCCGAAGCACCCCCTGTTGAAAAGAAGACCCGGAGCGGCAGAAGAGTCCGGTTCCCTGATTTTTATCAACCGTAGTCACGGTCTGGCCGGGGGGAATCTGTGGCGTACCTACTACACCACGCCTTATACGCTAGCCAAAATCGCTCCTCTAATGAGTTGGACCCACACCTTACATTTTCAATTAATCGCTTTCTCTTATGTTTATGGGCCAACTCCTTAGACGACTGGTTTTGGTTAGGCGCGCGTACTAACTGCTGCCGAGTCTGTGGCACGCTTGCACTGCCGCGTCGCGCGCGGCCTACTACACAGACCGCTACGGGCTACGCTACTCGCTTGTTGATATTCGCGCTTTCATTGCTACGTATTATTGTTTAGCTTCGTAGTTCTTATCCTTTCTTTCATTCTATGTACATACATAACTTCCGGAAATAAATAATTCATATAAATTCTAATCATAAATCTTCATTCATTCGGCCTTACTTTCTTCTTCACCTAAATTCTAAACATACTTCACCGTTTACCAACCCACAGGTCCATTTATTCGCCGTGCCATTGTGATGTTTTAGTACTTGGAGAAATGGGTAACCGGAGCAAAAGACGGATTCATCTTATTCAGCTTCGGTTCGCTGATCCGCGGGGCCACTATGCCGCCAAAGCGGCTGGACGCCATTTTGAAAGTTTTTGCGGGCTTAACGCAGCGGGTAGTTTGGAAATGGGAAACTGAAGCGATTGAAAATCTTCCGTCAAATGTACTAGTTATGAAATGGTTGCCGCAGTACGATTTACTACGTAAGTACTATTTTAATTTATTGTTATATCCAATCTCTTAAGAATTCTTTTCTTTACGACATTGATGAACTAGTAAACAAATAAAGTTAAAAGTAAATAGGTAGGTAAACTACAATTATTATTATTATACAAAGTTTTAACTACGATCCGGCCAGTCTCAGATGTCACTAATTTGCAATGCTGTGGCGTGATATCTTAATATAATTACCTACTTTAACAATTATAAGTTGGATTATCTAGATGACACGGTTACTTTGCGAAATCTTAAATTTAACTAGCGATTGCAGTTGTAAACTGCATAATTCGGATTTATGCCACAATTAAACGAACTTATAAAAAAATTAATAAATCAGTGCGATATCATCCATAAAACCTAGGTACTTTCATGGTCGTTCGTCGTGGTAGACTAATTTCTCAATAATTACTAATTTCAATGCTTTAACCTACCAAAGGCAGCCACATAGACAATGAGTTTCTATGACGGTTCCAGATAATCTTGTTTGTTTTCTATGTTAATGTAGATAGAAATAGTGGATATTTCCATAACAATTATTCGTCAGAGCATCCAAACTGCGTGGCCTTCATAACGCACGCCGGCATGCTCGGCTTGACGGAGGCCACCGCCGCCGGAGTGCCGATCATAGCCGTGGCAGTGCTGGGCGACCAGTTCGGCAACGCCGCGCACGCCCGGGCCGCGGGCGGAGCCCCGGCGCTGCGGCTCAGCGACGTGGATCAGGACACTTTAGGAGCAGCGTTGCAAGAAGTCCTTACTGAACGGTAAATAATCATAGACTTCATAATCATCAGGCTTCTAAGATCAGGCTGTTTTATTTTTCGCTTCTGGCCTGGGGCAAAGTCCTTCTATCGGAGAGGATGGGTCATAATCTGACAAGGATTGGTGGATGTCACATGTCCTTGAATATTCCTCGCGATGTCTTCCCACATCGGTTTTAGAGCGATGCGTTGAGATCTAATCTATGACGGAATTCATCGGTCCAGGCCGAACCTGGTTCAGCATCGCCAATCATTAGGCCCATATAGATTAGCCGTACGTAACCAATTCTTTCTTTGTTGTCGCAGTACTGGCAACATACCATTGCCAAAGGAGCTAAAAAAAAGTCTCAGATCTCAAGCCAGTAGCAACTAATGTCAGCACATTTTGCCAAAATTGTAAACATGATGTATTTTGTTGCTTGGTGTTCCATCCAGCGGCCCCTGGCGATCCTTCACATTACAGCGACACATAATAAAGCGATTGACGTAACGAATCTTGATTTACATTTAAAAACCGTCAACATCTTTCGCCGTTCTTGACTTTGCCTCCATTGTTTGTATTCCGAGTTTCCGTTCTGACACGATCCACTCATTGAAGTCATGTAAAACTGCCTTTTCAGGAAACGCGCCGAAGCCAAGCTCCTGGCTATAAAGTGGAAGGACCGACCACTACCGCCGATGGAGACTGCTATATTCTACATAGAGCAGACGGCTCGCTACGGTGGCCTGGAGATGTCTTCCTACGCTCGCAGACTCAATGTGTTCCAACTAATGATGCTAGATATTATAGGGTTCCTCACAGGCGTGTTGTTTGTGGTAGTCGTCGCGTTGAAATGGCTCTGTGGTCTGTGTAGGAGACTGCGAAGGAAGGAAAAGAGATGTTAAGATTTTGGCTGTAGACTGCATCACGTATCCCACTTCTCAAATACTTACAGTAGTACCCAACTGATACGGCGCGTCGTGAATCTTCGTTCTCGCAGAAAAGAAAGTATGGTCCGAATTTTAACGAAAGAATGCTTAAAACTTACAATCAACCTAAGATCACTATTATAAGGTTCATAATACACTGCAGCTGTTAGTTCCATCTCACTCTAAGCTCGCTAAGATGGCGGCGGCTGCCGACCAATAGCGGTCAATAGCATTTCCCGCGCTTTGAAAATTCATCTTCTGCGCAGGTACATCGGTAAGCCATATCAGTTGGGTACTACTGTACACGGCTATGCCCAATAAGGACACAGCTATGTAGGATATATTCCCAACGGCCCCCATAACCTCCCCATCAAGAGGGCAGTTGGGAAATTAAATTCCCATCCGCCCCCTTGCCGTGAGTAAGGGGCCGAGTAGAAAAGGATGCTTTTTTGCTAGATTTATAAGTTAGTTCCTGGAATATTGTTTGGCAATCACAGCTATGCTTCAAGCAAAGTTTGCCTCCTACTGTGTGACAGTAGCCAATCACGGCGTTATTGTGAGTAAATAATAAAATGAAATTATTTTTCCCCTAATATTCAAGTGCGAGTTTTCATTGCCGCCTTTGATTGATTGCCATTGGTTTGCAGATGCTTAGAACTATACTGTTATAGTAATAAGCCACTTTAATTTCCTGAAGATTAAAAATTCGGTTGTTTAGTGAAAATAAATTTATTTATGGTCCCTGATTTAACATTTATAAAATAATTAGATATACAAAACATTGTACAAAAACATTTGTTATGATTTCTGTATCACATTGTTACGTGAGCAAATATTTGAAAATATTCATTGAGTTTATCGCTATGCTTTATTTACATGCACTTCAATATTTATCTTAAAGTGGAGTTTAAAAAATTAGGAGTTAATTATAAAATCTAAGCTAGTTCATAAATATTTTTATTTACCAAAGCAAGGAATGTTTAGGAATGTTAATTTTAACTATTTTATCCTTGTTTATTTAACTACCTACATAAACCTATTAAAATAGACAAAATTGCATATTATACTAAAAAATATAAAAATTATGCTTATCATTACTGGCAATAACGCCAATATAAAGTTTATAAAAAACAAATGCACTTTTAAGTACAATTCCAGTTTTAAAATTGGAATTAGGCGAGTTTATATTTCACGAATGTGGGTAGTACGAATGCGGCCTTGTGCACATCGCAGTTATAGTACCTGAGATTCATAGCCTCTTCCTCTTGTCGAGTAAACGTGAGTTGAGGTACGTCGAACACTTTGTTTTCCTCTAAAGAGCCTATTACGAAGCCTATTTGGCCGGACGGATATGTTGGGACGCTCGTGTAAGCGTACGCGGCAGACGGAAACTGTTTCCGGCAGAAGCTTAGCGTGTTCGAGACGAGTTCGAGGTCGTTCCATATTGTGCCGGCTTGCGAGCAAACTACGCCGCCTGGTTTTAAGGCGCTTTTCATCAGAGCGAAGTAGTTTTCCTGGAAGAGGCTTACGGCCGGTCCTACGGGGTCGCTGCTGTCTGTGATGATAACGTCGAACTCTCGGCTGTGGTTCTTCATGAAGTCGAAGCCGTCTCCGACGTGGAGTGTCAGCTTTTCGCTGTCGAACCCGACCGCCATAAATGGGAGATACTTTTTCGATACTTCGATCACTTTGGCGTCTATTTCTACCTGAAATCGAATAGTCGCTAGTTTCATTTCTAGAGCTTCAAAATCATCAATATACTATACATAGATCCTGACACTTTAAGGCTCGCGGAGATGAGGACCAAGGTTCCACAAACACTCAAGACTCAAAGCAAATACCTGTTGTTTACACAGATATTTGCCCTCTGTAGGAATAGAAATTGTACTTCACGCTTTGTTGTTGGCTCGACCAATACCTCACACCATGGAAGTTATGTTACTTTTGATTTACAATATTTTATCTTCAAACCACTATTGCAACATCCTGTTTACAAACAGATAAAAACATTTATTTCACATATATAATATGTGATACAGCTGTGAACAATTTGACAGCCCATGTGATGGTAAATTGTCACCGCCGCTTATATACACCGGCAATGCTCATTCACACACTTCTATTTTCCTGTAGAATGCAAGTGCTAAAGTACCTACTCTGTAAGATAATGGTGATAGCCTCCAAAATCATACGAATCACTATGCTTCATAATTGTATAGGGGTCAAAGGTATAAAGATAAGGTTACTGAGCAAATGATAAATTAAATGGAATATAGGCAGTCAGTCAGTCAGTTGTTTAATATGACATCTACCTCGTGTCTTTGGTGCAATATGATATTAGTTCACTAATGAGCTAATTAATTAATGTTCAAGAGCATATCCACATTCCGCAGTAGGCACACAGATAACATTGTTAAAGAATCTGTGAAATAGGGATTTACTAATAATAATTGGGCAAAAGTTTTGCCTAATTACCTGTACAATGTTCTTAACTTTGGGGTGTTTGGCCACTTCTCTTGCCACACCTCCGTCACCGCCGCCAACAATGAGGACCCTCTCTGGGTTGTTGTGACAACACAGAGGCAAGAAGGAAATCATTTCCTGAAAGATATAGCATAGTATTTTTTTTTATCTTTTTATTACTAAAGCGTCACTTTACATTATTTTTATCCTAATTTATAAATGTGAAACTATGAGTGTGTTAATTGCCAATCATCTCCATAACAGATTGTGAGGAAACTTATTTTAGGTCCTAGAATAACTTGACCTATCTACATAATTATATAATGAAATAAGAAACAAATCATAAAATAAGTCATATTTCTAGTAGACTCCCTCTCAATAGGAGATAGTTACCTGATATGAGAATTCATCTTTCTGTGTACATTGTATAATACCATCTAAAACCAAGACTTTCCCGAGGCTTGTAGTGTCGAACACCTTTACATCTTGATACAGAGATTTCTCAGAGTGCAGTACCTCCTTTACTTCGAATGAAAATGAACCACCCGGCCACATCTCACATGATTCTGTGAACCAGTTGCTTTTAAGAGAGTTCATGACGGTTTGTACTGAAATTGTAAATGATATTATGTAAAATTAAGCATAAGTAGATGTTTATATAAGAATGTGGATGTATAATTATCATGGTATTGATGAATTATATTTATGGAGTAAAGTAAATTATACGCCTAAGCAAACTCCTTGAGTGTTGAGCGCACACTTCAGACAAAGAATGATACTTTATACATTCTGCCTTATGTTTAACTTTAACTTCTAGTTTCGATGTTGGCAAGTTAAAGTGAGTGACATTTTAATAAATAAACTC
This sequence comes from Hylaea fasciaria, assembly GCA_905147375.1. Taxonomy (NCBI): domain Eukaryota; kingdom Metazoa; phylum Arthropoda; class Insecta; order Lepidoptera; family Geometridae; genus Hylaea; species Hylaea fasciaria. Next base: position 10,409,493 of record LR990201.1, read on the forward strand.
CAATGTTTCTGAATACTGGTACGTTCGGGAGTGTATTGCATAGCAGTCCAGCTGGCTAAAAATACTATCACTCAATAAATAATATTATTACCGACTACTCATGCCACTGTAGTTGGAACATCAGCACGGAAAAACGCCCTGAGCCCTGAGATGGTCACAACATAAACTTGATTATTGATACTAAACTTACTTGCTGAATGCTGAACTACGAAGCCGACTTTTTCCACACAATTTACTTTAAAAATTGGTCACAGCGGAGCGGTTCGGGCGTGGAACACGTATGATTGACGGAGATACTATTATTTACTTGTACTGTAATTAACTCATTGAGTGTTATCAGTGTTAACTGATAAGAATGAGTAACTTGAAATGTGGGAGACGACCCATGAGACTTTTTCTAAATAAAAATAAATAAAAGACAACACAAGGCGTTATCTTGAGCTACCACATTTCAACTGAAAAATCTACCAAAACAAAAGCGCATGCCTACCGGAAGTTCCGGTCCGGAACTACCGTCACTACCGAATTAATTGCCCACCATCTTTTTGTTCGTTATAAATGAATATTCGAATAGTAATATTCGCAATATTTACTTTAATATACAAACCAATAACTGTTTTATTTATTTATTAAAATAGGTAGTACAGCCACAACATTAGCACAAGTGCTGAATCTCTATATTATATAGGCAATATTCCGATGGAGTTTTGGCGGGAATCCGATAGTGAGACGTTGTTGGTTTTATATTATTAGCTCAAACTTGTGTTTCTTCGAGTGTTAATGTGTAATATTGGTGGAATATTAACCATTAAGTGTTCGTTAACGTGCACGAGTGTAGGCGAATGATATAAACTCAAAAAACGTGTCATTTCGTATTTTTACCAAAACTCCCAGGAAGTTTCAGTAAAGCATCCACTACTTTACTGAATCGTGACTTTGACGATGTAAATAATTGACTTGACTACTTGACCACGATTGCTATAACATTGCTGTGTCTTTTTAATGTGAAATTAAGAAATACTTAAAATAAAATACTTGACACTGGCTATATGCACAAACCGTGCGAAGCCATAAGTAAAACAAAAAAAAAAAAATACTCCGATGTGTACGACAAGTGCCAGTCGGTGTACATAGCGATCGCAATGGATGATTGATGAGTAAAAACAAACACAAATTTGAAAATTGAGAGATAAAAATGAAGTCCAAAAAGTCAAAATAACATGGGAACAAAAGTTACTGAATTCTTGGAGAACAGTGTTGAAAAACAAGAAATAAAAAATACAGGATAACGTAATATTCGTTTGGATGCAATTGTATGACATATAATTATGAATTATAATTGGAATGAAATAATGCCTTCAATTTATGCAAAAGAGCTCATCAAATAAATTTTGATTAAGGTTACAACACACCTAGATTTTTATGTGAATGATCAATATGAATTCAACATTTATGTTTTAATATCTACCAAAGTAGTAGAAATATATGAATATGGCTAACATGCCTTCCTCAATCATGAGAGCAACGAGACAATGGGAGTTTTGGCGGGAATACGATAGTGAGACGTTATTGGTTTTGTATTCTTTTCTCAAACTTGTGTTTCTTCGAGTGTTAATGTGTAATATTGGTGGAATATTAATCATTAAGTGTTCGTTAACGTGCAGGAGTGTAGGCGAATGATATAAACTCAAAAAACGTGTCATTTCGTATTTTTTCCAAAACTCCCAGGAAGTTTCAGTAAAGCATCCACCACTTTACTGAATCATGACTTTGACAATGTAAATAATTGACTTGACTACTTGACCACGAGGATTGCTTTTAAAGCTATTACTGTCCTATTCAAAACGGATTCTGCGTTCGGAAGTGATAGCGAGTAAACTTGTCGGAGTGATTCGGTGGTTTTAACGCTCTATCTCGTCATCTTTCAAAACAAAATTACCAATCTGATTATTCTTTAATTGTTGTGTTGTCCTAGTGGTGTGGGTAAGTAGTTAGTTTACGTGTTTAGTGTTATTTCCCTGTTTGAGGTTCTAGTAACCTCAAACATTCATCATGGAGGTGGATACCCCTCCTCGTCCTCCGGATCCCCCGGATTCGGCAAATAATCCTTCCGCGTCAAATAAGAGACGTTTAGAGGACAGTAATGTTCAACCCCCAGCTAAGAAAAACATCACTTCTCCTGACTTAGCTTCTGCGTCGATAGAGACAGTGTACACGGACGCGTCAATTGTTGTTGGCGGGCTTTCGTACACCGCATTAGACAAAGGTCCATATGTGGTCCACGTTTCTCGCACAGAACCTGACTATTCGGCTGGTACTACAATCAGACCAATTAAGTTTGGCCAATTTCTAAAAACGCACAAAGTTAATAACATTTGTACCGACGGGGTAAAGAGGGTAGGCAGAAATAAAATCTCGGTAGAATTCTCATCCGCAGAAGACGCTAATAGTTTCCTCACATTCCCAGTTCTTGCCATGTGCAAATATGCAGCTACTATCCCAACATACAACATCACACGGATGGGGCTGATCCGTCAGGTTCCCACAGATATGTCCATGACAGAGTTTGTAGAGTCGCTTGAGCTCCCCACAGGGTGCGGTAAAGTGCTAAAAGCGCGTCGCCTGAATAGGAAAAATTTCGATGACGGCAAAACATCTTGGATTCCTACCCAGACAGTTGTCATTACTTTCCAAGGCCAAGTCCTCCCATCTCGAGTGTATTCATACTACACATCTTTGCCAGTTGAACTGTACCAGTACCCAACCATCCAGTGTTTCTCATGCTGCAGATTTGGGCATACCAAAACACAATGCAGATCTAAACCTAGATGTTTCCGCTGTACCAAGGAACACACCGGTGACAACTGCGAAGTCCTAGAAAAAGACGCTACCTGTCTTGTCTCTCTGTACTCTCTGTATCTGTCTGTACAGGCAAACACTTCTCTACCAACAAAGCATGCCCTGAACAGGAGAGGCAAAAGTCGATCAAAGCGGTAATGGCACAGAGCAGCATCTCTTATGAGGAAGCTGCTGCCCAATTCCCCAAGGTATCTCGGTCATATGCTGAAGTTTCTCAAGAGACTGTTCCCCCCCACTCCCCTCCCCAGATTCTGAGAACTACCAAAGCACCCATTTCCCAACACCCTCGTTCTCAGGTAAGAACCGTGTATGCTTCCCCCCAACCTAAAGCCCCACGAGGACAGACCTATAATAAGGCTGCCCACCGTGAAATAGTTGCCACCCCATCGAGTTCACTACCAAATGGTTGCGCCTTAAGCGACAACCAGTCTACAAATCCATCCTCAAATGAAAACCTGATAGAAACCTTAATCACATTACTCATAAACATCATATTAAAGAATCCTCACTCCCTACCGTCCAACGTTGCCTCCAGAATATCTCAATTAGTTTCCCTATCTGGCCAATATGGATCCAGTCAACATCCTGCAGTGGAACACCCAGAGCATGCGACGAAAGAAGCATGAACTGGCCCATTTAATCTCAAAATTCCACCCGTCAGTCATTGCCGTCTCGGAGACATGGTTGGTTCCCGGGTCCCGATTCAGGGTGCCTGGATACTCCTGCCTCCGGGACGACAGGGCTGACGGGTATACAGGAAGTGCTTTGTTAATCAAGCGCTCTCTTGCATTTTCCCAAATCTCCTTCCCTCCTCATCCCCCTGATATCAACATTGTTGGTATTAGGTCCCTAAATATCTCCTTTATCTCCATTTATATTCCCCACCCCAACTCTACATTAATTGCTGATTTACTTCTCCTTCTTTCCTCTATTCCTTCCCCTATGGTGGTGATGGGTGATTTTAATGCTCACCACATTGTATGGGGTTCTAGCCACTCTGATTCATTTGGCCTCTCCCTCTTGGAAATGTTTAATGAACTTAATCTATGTGTTGCCAATGATGGTTCCCCAACTCGTCGAGTATCTCCTGCACAAAATCCGAAAAGTGCCGTTGATATCTCAACATGTTCTCCATCACTCTCTTCCCTCCTTTCATGGAAAGTTCTCCCTCTGACATATGGCAGTGACCATTTCCCTATCCTAATTACGATTCCTGATAAAGTCTCACCATTTTGCAACCCCTGCCCTTCTTTAAAATATAAGCTTTCTTCTGCAGACTGGTCTTCCTACTCTTCTGCCCTGGACCTCAAACTCGACTCTTCCTCTATCTTCCCTATAGATATTGATCCGCTTATCTCTTATAACATCTTCATAGATCATATAATTGCATCAGCTGAATGTCACATCCCTCTCAAAAAAACTTCTAAGGGTAATAGAATTTCTACCCCGTGGTGGGACTCTGACTGCACAGCTGCCGTGTCAGAACGAAAACAAGCTGAACGAAATTACTATTCTTCCATGTCAGAAGCAAACTTCATAAAATTCAAACAATTGTCTGCGAAATTTAAAAGACTAGTTTCCAAAAAGAAAAAGCTTGGATGGATAAACATCTGCGAAACTTTGTCTCCAAGAACTCCATCATCTCTAGTCTGGAAACAGATAAGGCGATTTAGAGGTTCGTGTAATATGGAAGATATTTCAGCCAATGATCCCACATCTTGGCTAGAGACCTTTTCAGATAAACTTGCCCCTCCTTCTGTTCCTTCTATAGATTCTCTACTCTTACTTCCATCACCTCTACCATCCCACAATTGCTTTGACCACCCATTCTCTATTACCGAATTGAATCTTGCACTAGACGGACTGACTGACTCATCCCCTGGCATCGACGGTATACCTTATTCTTTCATTACTAAGTCTTCCGAAAAAACAAAACTAGTATTTTTAGAATTTATAAATCATTTCTTCCAAAACGGTATAGTCCCAGAACAATGGAAATCTCAAATAATTATTCCTGTGTTAAAACCCGGCAAAGATCCCTCAGATCCAAACAGTCGAAGACCGATAGCACTTTCCTCTGTTCTTAGTAAAATCACTGAGCATCTAATAAAACATCGCTTAGAATGGTTTGTTGAAAATAAATCATTACTAGCCAAAACACAATTTGGCTTTAGAAAGGGGCTAAGTACAATGGACAGTCTTGCCATCCTAACGACAGACATACACCTCTCTTTTAAGAAAAAAGAATTCTTAGTGGGTGTGTTCCTTGATATAGCGGCTGCATATGATAACGTCCTACTTCCCATACTCAGAAGGAAACTTATTCAGCTGAGTATTCCGGAGAAGCTTGTTCGATTTATATGTAATATGCTGATGGAACGTTCTGTACTGGTTAAGTCGGATAACCTCTTCCTTTCTCCGAAAACTGTCTGGAGAGGCTTACCACAGGGTTCAGTGTTAAGTCCATTACTTTACAGTATATACACTTATGACCTAGAGACCACTGTATCCTCATTTTGCCAAGTTCTGCAATATGCTGACGATCTAGCTCTATATATACAAGACCAGTCTATTGAGCGAGCTACCAGTGGACTTAACTCTGCCCTATCTTACCTTGGCGACTGGTTAAGTGACCATGGCTTATCTTTATCTGCTTCTAAGAGCTCTGTTGTAGTTTTCACTAAAAAAAGAATTATTCCGTCTGTAGAATTATTTATAGGTCAAGAAATTATTCCCCAGTGTAGCGTTGCAAAATTTTTAGGCATTAAGCTTGACTCGAGAATGACAGGTAATTCCCATTTTGATTATATTTCCCAAAAGTGTGAAAAAAATGTTAATATTCTACGTTCCCTTTCTGGGGTATGGTGGGGTTCTCACCCGTACTCCCAAAAGCTATTATACAATGCCATAATCCGTAGTCATTTCAATTATGGTTCTTTTCTACTAAATAGTTGTACTCGTAATAAAGCTGGCCAAGATAAAGTTATAAAAATTCAATCTAAATGTCTGCGAATTATTCTCGGTGCTATGAAATCTTCGCCTATTAATGCTATGCAAGTAGAGTGTGGAGAACCACCTTTGAGCATGCGGAGACAATTCCTTTCTGATAGATTTCTCTTCAAGTTAATACAAAACTCTAATCATCCTCTCCTTCCAAAATTAAATTCTCTCTTAGACCTATATGATTCACATAATTCCACTAATAAGTTCCCTTGTTTACTCATTAGCCTCATCAAATTCACTAAACTCCCAAACCCAGTAATTCAGTATATCTCTAACCCCCTTTACTTAACTCCATATGAGGCTCTCATTTTTCAACCCAATATCCTGTTAGACTTTGGCATTGCCAAAGACTCTGCCAACCCCCGTGGGTCGTTCAATGAGCAAATCACTACAAAATACTCTGGCTGGAATATTATTTTTACAGATGCCTCCAAACTCTCCACCAACAGTGATGTTGGTGCAGCTGTATGGATTCCTTCCCCAAAGATCTGTTTGAGCTTTAAATGTCCTTCTTATTGTTCTGTATTCACTGGAGAAGCTATTGCTCTCCTTGAAGCCATCCGCTTTGCAAAGTCCCATAACCTAAATAACTCGATCATTTTCTCAGATTCTAAAAGCTGTCTTCAATCTATACTTTCCAACCCTTTCCGTTCCATATCTCGTTTCCCTATAATTCTCCAAATTAAACAATCCCTTTTCGACTGCCACATCCAAGGCATGAACATCATACTCGCTTGGATCCCGGGCCACTCTGGGATTCCTGGGAATGAAACAGCTGACTCATGTGCAAAAACTGCATCACAGATTGGGTCTCGTGAACATTTTAAGATATTCTCCCATGACCTCTGCCTTCTTCCTAAAGTACTCCTTCAAGACACTTGGAACAAGTTCTGGGAAATTTCTAAACAACAGAAAGGCAAACACTACGGCGATATTCAACCAGACATCCCTAATATCCCGTGGTTTTTCAAATTTCGTAATGCCAATAAACCCACTATTTCTACCATCTGCCGCCTGCGTTTGGGTCACTCGTGCACCCCAGTTCATTTGGCCAAACTTAGGATTAGGGATAGCTCAATTTGCGAATGTGGTCTGGACGAAGGGACCGTGGACCACATATTTTTTCATTGCTCTTTACGACGTTCTCTGTATGATATCCTTCCTCCCGAAATCCCCCGTTCTACCTCCTTTAAATGCCTCTTATCCCTTACCTTTTCCCCTTTAATTAATTATATATTATGTAAATTTATTAGTATTAATAATATTAAATTGTAAATTTGTTTTTGTACATATTATTATATACCTACCCTATATATATTATTTCTCTGTAAATTAATTATAACCATAATACTTTATTATGTGTCTATATCTATATGTAAATTACTAATATTTGTGCTGTCTTATTTGTGATGTCCTCTTTACAGATAATCATCTTGGTTCTGGTAATTTCGGTAGATTCTCCCTTTACAAAACCGACCATATTCTTACTACAGATCACCATCTCCAAAAGTTTATGATACTAGCATGAAACGGACACTGGCAGAATTGTGACAACTAGCCACAAAAGCCATAATCGAGTTTTGGCGGGAATCCGATAGTGGGACGTTGTTGGTTTTATATTATTTTCTCAAACTTGTGTTTCTTCGAGTGTTAATGTGTAATATTGGTGGAATATTAATCATTGAGTGTTCGTTAACGTGCACGAGTGTAGGCGAATGATATAAACTCAAAAAACGTGTCATTTCGCATTTTTCCAAAACTCCCAGGAAGTTTCAGTAAAGCATCCACTACTTTACTGAATCGTGACTTTGACGATGTAAATAATTGACTTGACTACTTGACCACGATTGCTATATTGCTGTGAAATACTAAATTATAATAAAAAACTTGACACTGGCTATATGCACAAACCGTGCGAAGCCATTACTAAAAAAAAAAAAAAAAAAAAAAAAAAAAAAAGCCATAATCAAGAAGTCAAGTCAAGTCTACTGTCCTATTGTGAAAATAAAAATACTTCCGTTATTATTATAATACTTGACACTGGCTATATGCACAAACCTTGCGAAGCCACAATTAAACAAAAAAAAAACTGCAACAAACGGCAATCCGAAAATGAGATGAGACGTGTTTGTTGGTTTGGTGTTTTTTTCTTAACTTCGAGTGTTAATGCCTAATATTGGTGGAATATTTATCATTCATTAACGTGAATGTGTGTGGGCAAATGATAAAAACCTAAAAAGCATGTAATTTCGCATTTTTTCAAAACTCCCAAGTAGTTTCAGTAAAGCATTCGCCACTTTACTTGAGTTTACTGATTCATGACTGACTATAAATTGACTTAACTGTTTGACCACGAGGATTGCTATACTACTATTACTTTCCTATTGTGAGAAAATACAAAATATTTGAAATATTATTTTTATACTTGACACTGGCTAAATGCACAAACTATGCGAAATCATAACTAAAAAAAAACCTATTCTGTGATATACTAACAATATGTAAAATGTAAATGAATGATCAGCTGTTTCTATTATAAATTTGTTCTGAAAATTATACCTACTTGCTACTGAGTACCACTGAGTAGATACTTTTGTTGTTGTTGTTGTTGTTATTGTGAGTTGTCATTCTTTTCGCTACTTCTAGCTAGCTAGAGTAGCTAGCCGCATAGCCCATAAACCCACATAAAAAGAGCTGCTCAAGTCGAAGGCTTTTCTCCTTTTTTGAGAATTGAATTGAAATGGATTCTAGAACATAGAAATAAACTTACTGTGGTACTTATTGTGAGTATCTGAGTAAGTATACTGATTATTGCAAGTGACACTTTCATTATGAATTCTGCAATAACAATCGAAGAGTTCTGTAAAGCTGCTAAAGAATTCAGGAATACCTCAGATAGGATATGTGACGAATGGGTTCTGATTGAAAATGAGGATTTGTACAAATGCTATTTGCGTAAAGAAACGTTTATAGACGCCCGCAGTTGTTTGCTAAAGGCTGAATTTAATGTGTTCTATAACTTGAGCTATGGTGTGCCTTCATTTAGCTTCAATGTGTGGGACTGTTCCGGAACCTTACTTACTTTGGAGGATGTGAGGCAGATGGGTGTTACTCAGTAAGTATCAAAAATAGTTAAATACTTCCTCGTTTCAGTATAATAAAACGCTGAGTAATGCAACGCTTGAGTAAAAAAAATAATACTATATTAATCCCAAGCAGTGGTAGCCTAGTGGGCGAACGTCCGCCTTCCGAACGAAGGGAGCCAGTTCATTTCCCAATGTGGGCATTGTCAGAGGATTATTTTGGAGGCACATTATCCACCAATCCGGACTGGGCCCCCATGGTGGATTATGGCCTAAACCTCCTCCTAAAAAGTGAGGGGAGGCCTTTGCCCAGCTGTGGGCAGTACAGGCTGAATTATTATTATTATATATTTATCCCACAAATAATATAAGAGACCCAAAACCAGTTTAAATATTGGCCTAGGTATACTTACTAAAAAGCTATCTCGCAACATATTGTATGGCTATATAAATGAAGATTATTATTATATTATATAAATATATTGCAATCTCAGTCTTAAGAATAATCTACATAGTATCCTACATTTGACAGAGAGCAAAGCTACAATAAACCACTTAAAATATATTCCAGGATAAACCAAAAGGACTTCTACTCAGTTATAACACAGCAAGAGCATCCAATATTTATGAGACCATACTTCGTCATGCACCCGTGCCATACAGACGGACTCCTGGCTATGTTCAAGGATACATCAAAGAACATCATTGTAACATTCCTCGGACTGATCGGACCACTGCTTCCACAGATTAGCTTGAGATTAGAATATGGAATGTAGAATTGGAAAATCAAAGCAAGCTAGACACATGATAACTTTATTAAATAGAAGGTATTGGTCCTTCTCAAGACTCACTCTGTGCCTAGCTAGAATAATGATAGTAAAATACACAGAATGTATGGATGTTACAGTAATGTAGATAAGAACTTTAAGGGAATGCAAACATGTGAAAGATATTAAAATAGGTAAGTAATTAATCAAATTAGTCATACACATTAATAATGGTATTTCCAATTTTATTGTACGGAGACATTAAGGGTCAGCAGGTTCTCTTCATTATGTAAGTAAATATAAAAATGTGTTAAGACGAATAGTCTTCCTGATTACGCTTAATTCGAATTTATTTGAATGATGTTTACGACAAATCCGTACAACTTAGGAATGTGGAAAAAATATATGTTAATTTTGATCATATACTTTAATTTGTGACGGTTAGTGAAACACAATTAAAATATATTTTCTCGATAGAAAAAAATTACAAAGTAACCTCTAGAAAATAGCTATTTAAATTAAATCTCACTAATTTATGAGAGAACATTATTCAAATCGAAAGAACTTGAAACCATTGTACAATAATAAAGGTTTTTGGTGTTTAATATAGCAACAATGCGCCAATTTTCATTCAAGAAAACATATTTGATTGAATTTTCGTTCAAGTAGAATGACGCGCCAGCCGCCATGTTGTGTCCTCTCTATCATTTCCATACGATTCGACAGTAGTCGCCAAAGGTAGTCGCTGCGGCGCGCCGCTAGACGGACCTGTGTCACTTTTTTCAATTATTTTTTTACGTAATCATATTTTTCCAAAATACTGGACCGCATCCATCGCCTGTCATGTTTGGTCTGTCAAGGCACTGATTAAAGCAAAACAAGCATTGGATGAAGCGCGGCCAGTGACCGCTGTGTTTTGTTTTTCTAGCCCGTTTATTACAATAGAATTTAAATAGAAGTGCCAAACAGTCACGTTGCTCCCGTTCTTACCTACATAACGAGACAATCTTTGTGTAGGCCATCTTGATGATTCAATCTAAGTACATGCGTGTGAGCTTCGTAATGACCACGTAGTTCTTATAGCATCATCGTCATTGGTGCTTATTATAGGTATTGTTATAAAAAAGTCTGGTGTCGCTAAGCAAGAGATTTCCAAGAGTACCTGTATTTGCGAGAGGTAAACTTAATTTAGGTAGTTTCTCCGGTTTTCAAACTTGGTCTCAGCACATATCAAACGTTTGGACCTATTCATTCATGCCAACACTTTTGAGAATAGCTCAATCAAAACCTAATCCTATATAGGTAAATGAACACGAATGACACGCACACGTCAACACTGAAGTACTCGTATATTATGTACATCAAAATTTGACGGTCTTTAAAATTGCAATATAGCATAAGGTAGGTTCACCCAATAAGGACCGGTTTCTTATAAGGGCCACCATTTCAAAAACCCAGTTCCCGATGATAAATTGAAATCAAAACTCCTGCCGACGTTCCTTATTGACCAATCATTTAAGGGCATTGGCATTATTTACATTTTACGCTGCCATTTTGTCAGTATGCTTGTCAATGTAGTACACATGTCACAATGCATCGGTCGATTTATTATCTTCCTTGGTGGCATTTTGAGTAATTTAAATATTTATTTTTGGTTATTACAAGAAATTAATTTATGTAAAGGAATAAAGAACATCTAGGCGTGGGTTATGAAATTATGTTATCGAAAGCACGATTTTTTATGTTGATTTTTATTGGTTTTCTCCGGGATGTCGAAATGCCTAAGAAAGTCTACCTTCTTGTCGCCAATTAAAGGCCGGACCTTATAAGGTCTATGAATACTGTAAACTACTTGCTAGTCTTGTTATTACTAAATTGAACTACTTAGGTACTACCACACCTTTTTTTAAATATTTATTTATTACCTTTTAGGAAAAGCTATGGTTAAAAAAATCCATATAATTAATACCCAATTTTTTTTTTTTAACCCGAATAAAATATGGAACTTCTAAAAATGAGCTAGAATGAAGGAATATCAACATATTATACATTTACGAAGTAGAAATGTCACTGATTTTCCTGAATTTGTTCAGTTCATTTACATAATACATCATGTTATTATTTGATAGTCAATATAAGGTCCACTGCCAAAAATGTAATTTCTCTACACTTAATAAGGCCCAAGAGCTATGGCTGACAATATACCTGAATCGTATTATTTTTAAGCTGATAATTATTTCAGTTAATACATAACAATACAAAACTAAACTGTATTTTATTGAAATACATAATTTAATGTTGTTATACTGCATTTAAGTTCTTATAGTCTTAATAAAGACCACCACTTCAATTTTTATTAATTTTGAAATTAATCTTTCGGGAATGATAAAAATAACTGTAACTGTATCTCACAAAATTGAAATAAAATAATAAAGTAAAGTCGTTTTAGAAATACTAGCAGTAAAAAAATGGGCCTTATTGAGATCACCTGTTTTTAATAAGGTCCATTGACATGTTTTTTTTTAACTGTTTCTGTCATTAATTTACTTATGATAAATGATTTTTGTCTTATGTTTTTACTACAAATATGAGCAATTTCTATAATTATTTTAGATGTTTTTTCAGTTGAAACGCTTCTAAAATCAGATTTATAGGGATTTGTAAAAACGTGGTCATTATTAGGTGAACCTACCTTAGTTGTAACTATGATAGATTTATGATTCGACGAGCCGGAGTTCGGTTCTCAATCGCCTTAGTTTGGTTTTGTTGGAAAATATTTTTCTAGACCTTTTGGTTATCCATTGCGCCTAGATTACCCACCTAGTTTTTCTGCTTATTAGTACCACAATCAATACGCTTTCTAACGGCAAGCCAATGAGGATATTTTGACAGTCATCGTGCAGTGGGGTGCATCGTGGTGCAGCCCGAAGCTCAATAAGTTCGGGCTATGACTGCGTATTATACTATACGAGTAGATCGATTAGTGAAATGAAAGATTACATTAGGTTCAAAAATATTTATTAACAGATATCCTATATTAAAAATCTTTGCATTTTGCATTTTTTTATCCCTTCTCAGAACAAGTTCTGGTAGGTATAGGTTCCACTGGTGAAATGAAGTATACCAAGTAACATTTTGTCTTTCTTGCGATTCTTAGCTGCCCTTGTACCTGTAATCCAAAATAACACCATAACTTTTAAATTCCTAAACAAATTTGGATGTACTATAGGGCTTCCTTATTTGCTACGTTTGGTACCTACTACACCACCCCTATTCATTTTTGTAGTAGCGTATAATGTCTTGAGTAGAGGTACATAACAACTGAACATAAATAATCACAGTTTTACATTACAATCATTTCATCTCGTCTGTATAAAAGAAATAACAATCTGCACAGTACAGAATTTTCAGGTTGGTCTTTGTACCAAGAAATTTGTTGCACGTTAACAATGGGTTCAATACTTACGAAACATCTTCGCCATGGAAACGCTTGAGCGGAGAACGAACACGTTTTCAGCTACATACAGGTCCAGAATAACTGTGAGCTCGTTTTCGATGTTTTTGCTCTATACATTTTTAGCATCGTCCGTGAAAACAGGAACTCTCCGACCCAACCTAAAAATCAAAATAATTATATTTAAAATGTTGGAATGTTCTTAATACGTATGTGATAGAAAAATAAAACGGTTTTTCTTTTCACAACACTGAACATAATATGAAATATCGTCAACTCTTGAATCTTACAATTTTTATTTACCCCAAAGCCGGTGACTACAGAGAACGAAACGTGACAGTCTGACACTGACAGACAGTGTCACGTCACGATCAAGGAGGTACCAGTTGATAATTACTGTATTGCCTTGCCAGTGCACAACAGTCAAAAGTACTGTACCAGTTGTACCACAATTGTACTCTGCTTTGATTGAACACGTCTTATCGTCATCGCGTCGTCTTTGTCGTCGGGAACCAATCGTGTAATTGCTATAATTATTTAAATATATTTAATAAAATTACGTAGGTATTTAAGATAAAATACTTATTTAATTATTTAAGTCTCTTTTGCTCTTATCTGTTTACTGGTATACCTTGCTCATTAGTTTTCTTTGTTGATGATATCGTTGGAAACTTGAAACCCATATAATTAATTAACTTGTTCAAAGTAAACACGTTCTACAATACATATTATTCATATCTTTTAAGAAAAAATGTCCAAAATTACATTCGGCTATAGTATAGTACGAGAGTAAATGTGATAATGTAGTAAGTGACACAAAATCTACCACGTGCAAGATTCTGGCAGCACTGAATTGGATACGTCACCTGGCGCTTATTTTATTATTTTGAATTACATATTATTTAATTACATTATACGAAACGGCAACGCCCGATTACGCTGCGATTATATCGCGGATATGCTCACACAAAGTAATGTCTTCTTGCTCCCACAGGCCTAGTGTGTCAACGTCGCATAGTGTCAATCTTTTTGAGACACAAGATAGCTTATGTCCGTCTCATAGGTCCAATCTATTTAACCTACCAAATTTCATCGAAATCCGTTCAGCTGTTTAACCGTGAAAAGGCAACAAACAGACAGTAAACAGAGTGACTTTCACATTTCTAATATTAGTAGTATATGGATTATAATATTATTTAAGAACTTTTATATTTTGGACTCTGGGATTTTATCACTTAAATAATAAAACTGTTAATGTACCTAGTAGGTGGATCGTTCATCTAATTTAGCTTTTTAATATAGTGGGTTGGAATGAGAAAATAAAATTTCACATCTAAATACGAGTACCTACATTGATTGTATAATATTTTATTTAAGTCTAAACGGTTATGTACCTACATATTTTTCTTACAATAAAATAATGACCAGCTTTTATTAGATAAACCGCTTATTTAACAGATCGCTGGTGCGTAACTTCTTTACGTTCTAATAGTTCAATATTCTTTGGTAGTGAGAGATGGTAGTTGAAGGTCACGTAGCTGAAACTTTTATTACGCCGTTTCCCCGCTGTTTCTTCGTGCGCTGCAGTCGGATTGTGAAATGTCAGTAGCTCTTGTATGCCTCTTAATAGCAACCTTTGATGTTCCATTATTATGTTGTTGCTATTAACACTATTTAAATGTTATTCTAGCAGCAAAATAACTATTAAAATCTGACTTGTTTCCCACTATTTATATACATAGACATACCTATTGCTTCTCTTCACAGAGGGACAATGATTTGTTAAGGAATTTTGTGGTAAAATTCCCAAGGTTAAGTCTTGAATTGAAAATAAGTTGTCAGGATCAAACAGGTGTGCCACAGGGTACGGTGCTACATTTACATGAGAACTAAGCCATCTGTACAAAAATGAATTCTGTTGAATAGACCTTGAGACCTTGAGCTGAGGAAAGTAACTTGAGCTAAGACCATTAAACGTTCTTAGTGTACAATTTCATTCACGCTATTTAACATGAGAATATAAGCGTCAGATAAAATCTGTTTTTTAAACGAATTTACAAATTATTCTCTTGCCAATATCATAAATCTGAAAGTATTTGTGTTAGTGTGTCTATTGCTGGTTTGGCTTTTGGTCCTGAAATTATACAGGGATTATATTACTTTCCTTAATCACACTGCCCACATATATTGCAGTACCTACTGACCGTAATGGTTACATTGTCATCCTGAGATACGAGTAGGTATCTCTCTCAGTTACTGCAGCGCGCGGAAACCTTACCGGAACTGCGATGATTGCATTTCCTTGGCGTATCTGGCAGAGCGGCACCATTACCAACCATGTTAAGAGTCCTACTCAATCTTAACAATATCAATAACTATCCGCCCTTGAGATCCAGATAATATGGTTCTCAGAAATTATCTCTACTCCGTTAGATCCCAGATAAGCAACGGCCGCCAATCGCAGGCGCCAAACTCGAATAATCTATTTAAAATGTCGGAAGGTCTAGGGCCCACGTCACTTTCCATCGTATAAACTTTATCGATGTATCGGCTGTCGATAAGATAGGAGTTTTCGCTATCAGTCCACCCGTCGAATCGTCCAACCTCTGTTGTTTCCACGCGTTCACACGTTCGTGAATTTGTGGCGTACTTAGTGATAGTGAAAAAAATGTGATAGTGATAAATAAGAGCATAAAATGCGAGCGTCCGGTGAAGTCCTCAAGAACTGGATCGACAGACTGCTTGACTGTCTGCGTGCGTGTCTGCTAGTGATATGCTGCTGTTTTGTGAGTGTTCGTTTATTATGTTAAACTTTATTAGGGTTGACGAGAGTTGCGTTTCAGTTGTAGGTACGAGTATGAGTCGGATCGTTAGTGACAACGATTTTCTTTGTATTGTGCTCAGTCGTTTCCTGGTCCCGATTCCAGCAGTTGTAACTTCATCTGTGATGCTTATTCCGGTCATAGGTTTGCTTTCATTTGAGAGTATAGGCCATCGGCCATAATTCACCACACCGGCCCAGTTACCCAGTGCGGGCGTGTAATATCCCAACTGTCCATATTGTCGTAGTTAAGCCGAAATGTTTGGCACGGAATAATGAATAATGAATAGTAGTAGTAACGTTGTATAATTTATAAGAGGTGTCGGATTGAAAAACTAGTTTTCTGGAATACGGATTGTACCTAATACGCAATAAATTTAACAATAAGATGATTCATATTGGTACACCGGTGATGGTTGATTGAACTGTGGCATAACTGGGTTGTAGAAAGAAATCAGTGGGTTACCTATTGGTACCTACTTACTTCTTTACTTTATCTGACGTAAAAATAGAAGCGGGCAGCAATTGAATTTTTTCAGGAATTTGTACAGAACTATTCCTGAAAATGATCAGGAACTATAGAACTCACGTGCATGCGTACAGAACTCACTTTTATTTTTGATTTGCTGGAAAATGTTCTGTCTGCTACCTTCACTCACATATTGCAGAAGGAGACCAAACGGGGTGGGCTGTATCGTGGTATAACAAGAGCTCAGAATATGACAATGGACGTAGCAGAAGGTCTACATTAAAACATCTGTGGTCTGATTGATTTAGGCAATAAAATTTAGTTCGTATAGGCCCCACGTAGTATACTCTTGCTAGCTGCTATCCCATTATAGATCAACCAAGTGTGCCTAACTGTACTTTTGAAATATCTTATTAGAATACACAGAACGGAATCTTCTCTATAATTAAACAAAACATATTATGTTCTCACAACATCCAGACACGAAATAAATTCTTACTGTTTTTGTTATTCAGATAGTTCTATAATTATATTGGAAAGAAACCCTAAAAAGCTATACTTATAATAATACGAGTATGTATGATTATTACTGTTTTTTTTTTTTAATGTTTGTTATATCAGTTTATTAGTGTCGCGATATCGATCGTCACGAATGGTTACTATCCGTTGTTTGTTTCCGATAAAGATAATATTAATCAGGTATAGCTCATAAAAAGTATTAGACTGCATGTGCACGCGCAACACTTTACTGAAATAAATAAAAACTGAAAGATTATTACTCAATAAATATTAAATTAAATTTACCTACTAAAGCAACGTAATATTAAAAAGTTCCTAGAATGTAGAGTTTTATTCTCATTTATGCCGGGTTCCTATTATTAACGATCCATCATTGGTAACAGAGAGATTCCCTTACTCAGCAGAAATATTCAATCATGATAACATTTATTTTATTACATAATTACAGCAATTTTAACAGTATATTTGTCAACCTACATTCCATTCTATTGGCGTTGGTTATGAATTTCATTATTGATTTAAGTATATAATGCCTAATAATAAAAAATAAACACAGTGTACAAAATGAGACAGATTTGTCTCATTTTGCACATACTCAATTACACTGAAGAACCCGTAGACACAGATTCTACGGCGTAGCTTCACGTAGCAGTATCGTAACAAACAGTACAATGCAGTGACGTAGAGTAGTGTACTACAGTAGTGGGGCGAATTTTAGTACAATATTATCTTCGTTACTAGCGAATTACAATCACAACTTGAAACGAGCTTCAGATCTTTCTGGCTGCAACAGTCGCAGCTGATTTCAAAGCAACGCAATGCAGCAATTAAAGTAGGTATCAATTTCAGCAAGAGTAGGCATTAATTTGCAGCATTTAGCCAGTTGCTTTCCTTCTCACGGCCTAGTAGCTTGAACCGGTGGCAGTGGCTCTGACATTGGAGTCTACCCTCGGAGCTCTAGCGGGGACGAGCAAAATGACGCACTTGAAAACTTCATCGAAAGTCGTGCTTTGATCGGGGACAAATGAAGGTACTTTAAATCGAATACGGATTCTTACAGCGGGAAATGGTAACGATTCGACTTCGTGCGGCAGTACGAGCGTTGTGGTCCTGTCCCGGGTTCGGTTCCTGCGCGAGGGAAATGTTTGTGTGACCCATAAATATCTACAGTAGGGCGAGCAGGAATCTCTATAGAGAAAGTATTCGATACGTTAACTGTCAAATTTGTTTTCGATTTGATCAGTGGGTACTCCTATATACTTAGTCAGGTCATAAGTATTGTCACACAGTAAAAACTTTTCTTTTAGAATGCTGGCCACAAAAAAGTTTATTGAATTCGAATTTCGAATTGTTCATGAAAATAAAAATGTATACTTTTTAGAATTTTACTCATTTTTAAATATGGAGTGGACGCTTAAAGAAGACCGTGTTGCAGTTATTGCGTTGCATCGTTGCGGTTTCGCGCCAATTCATTTGACATACTGAAAAATTTGAATATAACCAAGAGATTCGTTTATCGTACCATCAAACGATACAATGAAGACTCTAGTGTAGATGACAGGTCAAGAAGTGGTCGCCCTCGGTCTGTTAGGACTCCAGCAGTGATAAAAGCTGTGAAGGCGCGAATTCAAAGAAATCCCAAACGTAAGCTGAAACTGTTGGCCCTTCAGATGGGATTAAGCAGAACCACGGTGAAAAGGGTGTTAAATGAAGACTTAGGGCTTCGGGCATATCGAAGAAAAACAGGACATCATTTGAATGCTCGTCTAATGGACCTGAGACTGAAGAGATGCCGCGCTTTGTTGAAGCGGTACGCGGGAAAAAAATATCGGGAAATTCTTTTTTCGGATGAAAAAATTTTTACCGTAGAAGAGAGCTACAACAAACAAAATGATAAGGTGTACGCACACAGTAGTGAAGAAGCGAGCAACCGTATTCCGCGTGTCCAACGAGGTCATTTTCCATCCTCGCTCATGGTATGGTTGGGAGTGTCTTATTGGGGCTTAACAGAGGTACATTTTTGTGAGAAAGGTGTAAAAATGAATGCAGTTGTGTATCAAAATACAGTCCTGACGAACCTTGTGGAACCTGTTTCTCATACCATGTTTAATAACAGGCACTGGGTATTCCAACAAGATTCGGCGCCAGCTCATAGAGCGAAGAGCACACAAGACTGGCTGGCGGCGCGTGAAATCGACTTCATCCGGCACGAAGACTGGCCCTCCTCCAGTCCAGATTTGAATCCGCTAGATTACAAGATATGGCAACACTTGGAGGAAAAGGCGTGCTCAAAGCCTCATCCCAATTTGGAGTCACTCAAGACATCCTTGATTAAGGCAGCCGCCGATATTGACATGGACCTCGTTCGTGCTGCGATAGACGACTGGCCGCGCAGATTGAAGGCCTGTATTCAAAATCACGGAGGTCATTTTGAATAAACTTTAGTGTCATAAGAATCTATGTTTTGTTAAGTTCATTTTGGTATATAAATGGTTACATAATGAATAAACTAGTTTCAATTATTTTATGTAAAACATGTGATAGAATTTATGACCTGACTAGGTATATAATAGGGCAAGCGCGAAAATTTGAACCGTTTGTATCTCTAACGTATCGATCAAGGTAACCGTTCGCGTACGCATCTCGTCTATATTGCAAGGCGCTGATCAAATCTAAAACACATTTGACAGTTAACGTATCGAGTACTCCCTCGATAGAGGTTCCTGCTCGCCCTACAGATGTACCTATTAGTATATTTGTTCTTTAGATGGTTGTGGGAGCACCGTCCTCGTAGTTTCTCATTGCCTAGATATAGTGAGTAAGGAGTTTGGATCTAGCCAAGTGATCGTAACGCGTTGTTATAAATATTTTTATAGTGTGATTTAAATTTGATGCACTCTAAATGTTTCCACAGTAAAGGTGGCATTTTGTACACCAATGAAGCAATCTCTGAGCTTCAGTAGAATAAATATTGACTTATTTTAGCCTACCTAATGACGAACGAACACTAGATAATAATTATTATCTTCCTATTCATAAATTCATAGCCAATTTAAGTACTTCTCATATAACATGTACCTACCTACACTAAACTTTTTATCAACACTTGTTTTGCATAATACTTTAGTGCCAACGAACTCAAAGCACTAGTACTGTAGGAGGTACCTACGTGGCAATCGAACTTATCTGATAATAGTGGCGGAAGGTATATCCCGGAACTCGTCAGTTGATGTAGTAACTATAATCTGCTATATTTTATCCAATGTCAGGCAGATTGCTGGAGCAACAATACAATCTTTTGTCTAATATAATATCAGACAACTCTGTATAGCCTGTAACGAAGTCGATGCAAGTTTTTCATCTTTTTATTGGTAAGTAAAGTAAAATTGGATCTGAAATGTCAGGAGATGTTTAGAGCGTTTTGTAGCGAGCTGTATACCTACGAAATATTCCGGTTGGCTTTCATATCTGGCCCACGAATCAAATAGTGTTGTTTCGGCTTCGAATTTATTTTAGAGTTTTCATATCACCGTAATATAATATACTTATCCATTAAAACTATGCTTGATTGGACATTCTCTATAGCGCGTCGTTCTGGAATAAGTACGGACCAATATGTTTCATTTTCACACGAATGTGTATTTTGAATAAGTAGTATATTTTCTATGAATAAAACATCGCGTGTTTCGATTTGTATAAAAAATTAATTCATTTTACGGTTCAACCTTGTTGCCACATTTTATTTCGCTAAATGTCCCACGACCGTTAATATTTGATTATTATTGGCACTTTACGGGCACGATAGACTGAGTGGCTGTTTGCATTGAGGCCATCACTAGATATACCTACATAAAATAGACCGATTGCTCTGATACAGATATGTCTACAAATGTATATTATTATCCAGAACAGTGTCCCGCTCCTCTAATAGGTATGTCTCATTCACGTCTTTCTGCTCGACGATAGAGTCATCAGATAAGTTCCATGAAAATCAACACACAAAGAGAGAGAGAACCTTCTAAAATGATTCTTATATGCGCCAAGTTTGGTGCATTACCCTGACCCATAATGTCACCCAAAGTGTCTCTACACTGTCTCTAGCAGACGGGTTTATTTTAATGTGCACTGTACATCCAGGGAAACAAGGTAGCGGCGGCAGCGGAGACGCGTCAGATCAAGGTCGACATCGAGAACCTCAGCAGCAAGAAGAAGCACAACAAGATCAAAACGTCCAAGTACTCGCTGCTCTGGTTCCTGCCCAAGAACCTGGCCGAGCAGTTCCGGAGGGTGGTTAACTTCTACTTCTTGATGGTTACCGTCGTAGCTGTGGTTATAGGTGAGTGGGTTTTTATGACTATTTACTTGGGACTGTTTACGGGTCTGTTTTACCGAATTGGTGGATAACATGCCTCCCAGAAAACCTCGGGTATGTGGGGTTTCTCACGATGTTTCCGGATTGGCCCGGGCCTGGGCCCTGTGGGGATTATGGCCTAATCCTCCTCACGGAAATGAGGAGCACCCCGTGCTCAGCAGTGGGCTCACTGGACGGATATGAGTTGTTGTTGATCATGATGATGATGATGATGATCATGATCATGATGAGTTTTACCCGCGTTGACTACGAGCCTACTGTATATTTTTATCATAAAGCAAGTCATGCTTATAGTTACAAAAATACGAGGTAATAAAAGTGTTGATTTGACCAGGTATGGAGGCATGAGAGTTTTACCTGTCTGTACCACTTAACACCTTTGTATTATCTTATCTCGCCTGAGCCGTGAACCCGAATTAGTTTATGTTTTTATTACATTGCTCATCTCTTTGGTCATAAAGCAAGAGATAAATAAAATAAATAATGATAGATAATTCGCTGATTTTCAGATGAGAATAATACCAACGTAAAGTAATAAGGCAGTAGATACCTGTTTCAATTGACTTCATAGAATATAGTATTGTATTGTTATACGCGTAGAAACTAATATTGTGCAGGCATTGCTAAGAAGTGTGTGTCAGAGTTGCACTCTTTTACCTTTCTTGAAATTAATCTTTTCTTTTTATTATGTAAATTGAATAGCTAAATTACTCACGTCATCATTTTGAAATAACATTACTCATTGTTCTTTGTCTAAAAGATCTGTTCCTTATTCCATTCCTGTTATCCTTATTCCAGCTTTCTATATTGTTTGTAAATAAATAAATCTGTTGGCCGCAGACAGCCCCGTCTCGCCGTTCACCAGCATAGCGCCGCTGACCTTTATGGTGCTGGTGACGGCCGTCAAGCAAGGCTACGAGGACTGGCTGCGGCATAAAGCCGACAACGTGGTCAACAATCAGGTTGGTGAGTATTTTTTTAAATCTATATACCTACTGTCTACTGGGCAAAGATCTTGTTCCTATCTTCGCTAGCTTAGTCTGCCTACAACGGTTTTTTGCTTATCTACACGTATCTTCACTCTTTGTGTTTCAGTTGTTACTGTGTGTGATCGTGGCTCGTTTTTTAAAGTTTATTTTAGTAAATAAACTCAAATTAACAATCTTCATTACGTCATCAAACATATTTCTCTGTTTAGATCTACCTTTGACCGATCTATGCCCTAAATAATGTATATTCCTATCATATTGATATTATATATCAGGACAGATAGTGCTTAGATTGGCAGCTATCAGATAAATCTGGGTTTACTTATATTTAAAGTAGTCGACACGTTCATATATGTGTATTATAATGTTGATTCTAAACTAGAACGCATTAATTTTTTGAATAAAAACGTTTGATAAAATAACCGTTTTATTTAGAATCTGTTGCTAAATCATTTTCGCGTGTTCCGGCAGACAGCCAGTTCTATTGTAAGCCTAACAGTTATCATGTTTATTGCCTTCGAGATAGTTCGGGTTAGTGTAAAAGTTTAGGTGCTAAGATAGGAAATGGATTCTAGGATGAATGTGTAAACGCCAAACCTTCGGTGGCTTCGTATGATGCAATAGAGTTTTATCTTCAAGGTTATGACAAATCCTTGTTTGGATAGTGCCTTTGTAACCATCGTAATTTGAGTGTGCAACCACACCCGATAGCTCAGTGTGCCTAGTGTGAGTTTTGACAATTTCTTTACGCGCTCGGTCCGTTAGCGTAAACTTGAAATTGTATGGAATAAGAGCAGCGCCATCTAGCGTCAGTCAGTCAGTCACTAAATGGCGCTGCTCTTATTCCATACAATTTCATGTTCACGCTAAACGGACCGAGCGCGTAAAGAAATTGTCAAAACTCACACTAGGTATAGTAGTACCCAACTGATATGGCTTACCGATGTACCTGCGCAGAAGATGAATTTTCAAAGCACGGGAAATGCTATTGACCGCTATTGGTCGGCAGCCGCCGCCATCTTAACGATCGCCGCGTGGCATGAGTGAGATGGAACTAACAGCTGCAGTGTATTATGAACCTTATAATAGTGATCTAGGTTGATTGTAAGTTTTAAGCATTCTTTCGTTAATCTTCGGACCATACTTTCTTTTCTGCGCGAACGAAGATTCACGACGCGCCTTATAAGTTGGGTACTAAGTAGTATACACAGTTGTTATCATTATGTATGTATGTATGAATGGCAGAACCGAGCCCGGCCTACAATTTTACGGGTCAATCTTTGGATAAATGAGTGTAATATATTGATGGTCCAAATATGCTTGGCGAAACGGATAGCGGAGCCTTAGTAATAGGGTCCCGTTTTACCCTTTGGGTACGTAACCCAAAAACGTGTTGGAAAATTATAGAGATAAAAAAAATATATTTTTAACTTCAATAAATTTTCACCAAATTTACAGGCAATTGAGGTATCTCATGGGGAGATGAGACGAGGAGTAACTCATTCAATTTCGCTTAGCTTCGTACTTCCAATGTCGACTTCAGCGTGCCGAAGGCATATTCAGTTCAGCGTCGATTTGAGTGTCTATAGAAATCGGCAATCCAATTTGAACCCAAAAAGAGCTTCATCCTGGAATACCTTTCTAATCAGTATTTTACAACGATACACGTGGTTTACTGTTATCTGATAAAATAGCTTTACGCAAATCTATTCCTGGCATGCTTGGTTTATGATAAACAGGACGGCTTAGTTAGAGTCCTAATAGTGATTTGCGCGCAACAACGCTTGCGATATTGTCGTAGTGTTATCGACCGATAATAATCGCTATGACTGCCATCAAATAGTAAGCTTATGTAAACTGTACCCCTAGTATGAGTTTTTACTAGCTCGACATAGTACGTGTCAACTAGCGCTTTTGTATGAAGATCCTGTACAGCCCCCCATACCGGCGTGTTTATGAACGAAAAATTTTCATACAAGAGCTAGTTTACGCGTACTATGTCGAGCTAGTAAAAACTCATACTCAGGGCACTGTTGTAAAAGTGAAGCCGTTAAGAGTTGCGAGTACTTCCGAACCGTTCTGAGCTATCCTAATTTCCCGTCATAATGGACCCCACACGCCACTACAGGCGTGGGACTTTTTCTTTGACCGTGACGTGGATAATTTCCCTAGCAATTGAAACTCCAATTATGACGACACTGGGATCAATATGGCCCTTGAAACGTTATATCATTTGAACAATTGCTATATAATAATTTATTATACTACTCGTTTATCAGTAAGTATTTAAGTAATGATAAAATCGAAACGTCATGCGTCATTGCTTTTTGTATTGATACTATTTTATTTGATTATATACTTACTAATTACTAATACATTCCGAAATATCGATATGGAACTAGGAACAAGGGTCTTTCAGATAAACTACTCCTGATACCTAAGTTCAGAAGATCCCGATCTGCAATGATGTACGATTTCGTGTAAGTAACCCATGCACTCGTGACATGAAGACTGGGAACGAGTTCCCCTCCTTAGCGATACGCAAAATAAAAGGATTAAACCGCTGCGTGCAAAGAGGTCGAATTTCCACCATTTAACGGTGGCGCATCGCATGGTAACAGATTTGGCGGATCAAATCGAGCAGTTCCAACGCACACTACGCTCCGAAATAAGATATCCGATTGTCCATTATCGATATTGCCCATGAATGAAAGGCATATCAGATTACTTTTGCTTGATATTTTACCTCACAAAAGTGGAGAGGCGAGAATCGGTGCCGAGAGCGGATATGCGTTGTGATTTGTATGATGATACATTTTCAATTTTAGCAGAGATTCCTGTTATCTTTGCCCACTTAGGGCCGTTTGAGTTAGTACTATAACATTCTCTTATCACTCGCCAACCTTGGAATGCTGATACTGAATAGTGTCCGAAAAGTCTATTGCAAAAGCCTTTGATATTTTGGAATGTAAACAGTTTATCTGGCCTATCACCTTTATAGTATCAGGTATCTATCTAAATTTAACCACGAGAATAGATAACTGAAGGGCATCTAGAATATCTTCCACTTGAGGGGTTTTCACTGAATTAAGACACAGTACGCGAGCTTCTAAGGAAGAGATAAAGCCTCTTCTTTTTTTAAATAGGTTAACGATAATCTTGTAAAGAGATAATGCTCGATCAAACGTATTTATTTGTATGGGAATTTGCTAAACGTTTTTACAATGTTATGTCGTCAATTTTGTATGAGCTGTCAAAGGGAAAATAATTTTGTGGAAACGCTTTATGTAATTATGTAGTTATTAAGATCGAGTCAAAGATTATACGTTTTTTATAAACCATTATCAAAAGCCGCGTTCAGAACCGATTTAATGAAAAAAAAACAAATTAACATAAAATAGGTTCATTGCAAAAACTCCAAAACTTAATATATACCTAACAAAAGTGGTATTAATTCACAGTGGAAATAGTTCACAAGGGGGTCATAAAGAAAGTGAAGAACTCGACGATATCCCCCGGGACGCTGGTGCGCGTGAACCGCGGGCGGGAGGTGCCGGCGGACCTGGTGCTGCTGTGCGCCGCCGGGGAGGCGGGCAAGTGCTTCGTCACCACGGCCAACCTGGACGGCGAGACCAACCTCAAGTCGCTGCGGGTGCCGCCGCCGCTAGTGGGGTACACGCCGGGTGAGACGCCTTCGAGCTACGAAAATATTTCTAGCTAGTACCCCTAGTATGAGTTTTTACTAGCTCGATAGTGTACGCGTCAACCAGCGCTTTTGTATGAAGATCCTGTACACGCCCCTACCGGCGCTTTTATGAACGAAAGATCTTCATACAAAGAGCTAGTTGACTATGTCGAGGTAGTAATAACTCATGCTCAGGGCACTGTTTCTAGCTGAAATTTATCATCAGCGAATTAAGTTTCATTACTACTGATAATATTGGCGGTTTCGTCCGCGTTGACTGTCTGTGCGGCTAATTCCAAAATAAAAATCAAAGTTACTCCTTATAACATTAGCTATCTGCCAGTGAACGTCCCGTCAAAATTGGTCCAGCCGTTTCGGGGATTAGCCGAAACAAACATACAGACACAAAAATAAAAAAAATGTGTTTGTCATTGTCTACGCCGCGGCCCCTCCAAGAGCTATCCACAGAATACTACATAGCATCTACGGGTCCTCTAACATTATGACGCCCTCTGCTTGAACCAATCGCAGGGCCCAACCATCACGTCATTTCGCTGTTGGCCAATAGATACCTCTACACATCACGCGATATCCAGCAAGGCCCGGCCGACGACGTGGAAGACGATGCCAACTCACAACTCAACAACAAGTTCCAGTGGAAGCACGTCCA
The DNA here is from genome assembly GCA_905147375.1 of Hylaea fasciaria. NCBI lineage: Eukaryota > Metazoa > Arthropoda > Insecta > Lepidoptera > Geometridae > Hylaea > Hylaea fasciaria. Next base: position 10,436,184 of record LR990201.1, read on the forward strand.
CGCTATTTAATTATAACAAAATATCTTACATCTAAATTTATACTAATAACTGTAAAATTACTATTATACCAAATTCAATACATAGTAACGTATTTCTTTGTTCCCCGAATTATACGGAACAAAAGTGGCGACCGTGACAGGACCTGCAGCTTCACAACGAGAAGTCTAGTCGGTCCAAACTCCCAAAAATACTTAAGGATGGTCGGTGCCTAAGGAAGCTTCATGAGAAGAATTTCAGTACAAAGCAGCCAGTTAACAACGCCTACGTTGGAATCTTCGCTTCCGCTTGTCGACCAACCCGATTGTGAGCCCGTTCCTATTATTATCTTATCCTAGTGCCCCTTCAATCTGTGTGCTTGCATTGTTCTAGTTACCAAAAGTGTTCAAGTGAGTTTAAACTAAGTCTAAAGCATAAATTACATATTCGTCTCTTTGCTAAATAGGATTAATTCTGCATCTAAACTAAATTGTCGCACAAATTCACCCAAGTAGACGCTATAAGTATAGTTATCGTTGCTTGACCTTGCAATTCAATCGCAACGTAATGTAGCTTGCTACTTGCATCTGCACTCTTCGCTTACTTTGTTTAACTGTTTTGCATACAAATAATATATCCTTCGAAACAGAATCATAAAGTCCTTGCCCCTTGCTATCATAAAGTCCCTTTACCTATCGCAACCAGCTGTCTTCCGCTTGTTCTAACGGTGATTCCAGTGCCTACGAACGCATCTACGCGGCTACGCGCGGGCGCATTCCTACCTAGCCGCTACCTGCCCCTGACGTCAGCCATTGTCTTCGTGCCGGTCCTCTTGCTGATAAGAAACCGGCGCCGCTGCTACTACTACCGTTGGAACGAGGAGCGTATCGTACCTTTTGTTTACTATTTCTTTAGTAATCTAATACTTCGTGACAATTTCTTACAAAATGACTACTGACGTAAAACTTAAAGATTTAAACGTGAAACGTGGATCCATTAAAGGTCGCGTAACTAAATTTAAGTTGTATGTCGATTCTATTGTGCCTTTAGAAGTAGTTTCAGCTGTAGAAATCAGCAAGCTTGCTATGAAGTTGTCACGAATAGAAGCATTATTCCTTGAGTTTGACGAGTTGCAGAGCCAAATAGAGATACTAAATGAATCTAATCAGTCAACTGAGTTAACTACTCGCGATCTAATCGAACAAGAATTTGATACTTGCATCGCTTTAGCTCAAAATATAATTCAGTCAAACAGCGCCCCCTCCCAACGGGAAGACAATCGTGTTTCTACTTGTTCACATTCCCATGCCTGTAATCATCATGACAATAATGATTGTGAACCTTTGAGTTTTAAGCTCCCAGTCATTCACATTCCTCGGTTTGATGGTACTTATTTTAAATGGCTGGAATTCAAAGAGACGTATTCGTCGTTGATTCACGATAATAGTAAAATTAAAAACATACACAAGTTTCATTATCTTAATTCCTATTTGGAAGGCGAAGCTGCGCGAGTGCTTAGTAACTTAGAAGTTTCTGATCAAAACTATCATGAAGCTTGGTCAATCCTCTGCAACCGTTATGATAACAAGAGACAATTAATTACTAACCACCTAAATTCTCTGTTTAACGTTGAATCTTTCCGTGAAATTGACAAATCTCTAAAATACCTTATCGACCATGTTACAAAAAATTTACGTGCCCTCAGCACACTAGGACTACCTACCGACCAATGGGACGTTCTAATTATTCATATCCTAACGGCAAAGCTGGACAACAACACAATGTTTAAATGGGAAGAGCATCGTAATACATTGCCTGAGATACCTTCATTAGAAAACTTCTTTACCTTTCTAAAAAATCGTGCCGACGTTCTTGAGACTGTTAATCGGAATAAAATTGATTGGTCAGCCAAACCCAAACAATATCAATTGCCTCAACCTAAAACCCAAGCGAAATCATTTATTGCGACTTCTGTGGAAAATGTTTCCACCAGTTCCAACCATCAATGCCCTGTGTGCAAGTGCAATCATCGCATCTATGAGTGCTCTTTGTTCAAAGCAAAATCTCCCGAAGATAGAACTTCTGTAGTAACATCCCTCAAGTTGTGTCACAACTGCCTAAGACCCGGCCATTATTCGCAAGCTTGCAAGCTTCCGGGTTCCTGCCGTGTATGTAAGAAGAGACATAACTCCCTCTTACATGTCAATTCTAATACCCCATCTCCCCCCACTCCTACCACTTCTGTTGCGATGTCAGCATTGTCTTCGCAAGAAATTCTACTTTGCACTGCCAAGGTGCGCCTATCCAATCCCCAAACTAATGAAATCATTACCGCTCGCGCTTTGCTAGATAGCGGGAGCCAATCGTCCTTTATCACTGAAAGTGTAAAGCAAAGACTCAACTTGGTTCCTCAGCCAACAAATGTCAGTATTGTTGCTATTGGTAATAACAGCCTAAACCTAACCCCTGAGCGTTGTGCTCTTCAACTACAGTCAAACACATCGTCATTCAAAGCAACTATGTATTGTCTAGTCTTGAAGACAATAACTGAAAAACTACCTAAAGCTCAGTTTGACGTAACTCACCTAAACCTAACTAACTTCGAGTTAGCAGACCCCAGCTTCAACGAACCATCCCCTATTGACATGCTTATCGGTGCGGATTTATTTTGGGACTTGATCGGTAATAACCAGCAATCTTTAGGTTCAAATAAACCCAAACTACGAAGCTCTAAGCTTGGATGGCTCATCGCAGGTCCATTACCTACCATACATATAAAACAACCACCAAAATCCCCTAATAAAACCAAAACTTTTGTTGCCAATAGGGTTGCCGCCATAGCTGAACACACTGATACTTCATCTTGGCATTTTGTGCCGGGATCAAAAAATCCAGCTGACCTTGCGTCGAGAGACACACGGTATTTAGACCCCAACAATATTGAAGACTGTGATTTATGGTGGCATGGTCCATCATTTCTTCAAACAGACAAGTTCTCGTTCCCCCCGCTCCCCCCTTCTGAACACATTGAACTGCCTGATATTAAAGCGAATCCCGCTTTAGTGGCGGAGGCTCAGGCTGAATTAGTCCCCACAATTCATTTTCAAAATTTTTCTAAACTATTCCCTACAAAGAACCTACGCCAGAGTTTTCAGATTCGCGCATAATTGCAAAAATCCCACTAACAGACAGACAGCTGCTCTTCAAGTGGTGGAACTCACTAAAGCTATGAAAGCTTTGACCAAAGTAGCTCAAAACGAATCTTTTCCCAATATTATTCAAATCTTACATAAAAACAAACCCCTAAAAACAAATGATCCTCTTTGCTCTCTTAATCCATTTCTTGATGAAGATGGAATTCTGCGTGTCGGAGGACGCCTAAATAAATCAACTTACCCCTACGAGAAAAAGCACCCCATTGTATTAAAGTCAAATCACCATCTAACTTAATTAATTTTTCAAAATCAGCATATTCTACTCCTACATTCAGGGCCTCAGCATTTACTCGCTTCAATCCGAGACCGCTATTGGCCTATCGGTGGTCGGAAGTTAGCCCGAGATGTCTCCCGCAATTGTCACACTTGTCGCAGATTTAAGGGCGAAACTATGTCAAATATAATGGGTGATTTACCAAATGACCGAGTTGAGCCTGACTTCCCATTTAGCATTGTGGGTACTGACTTTGCCGGTCCCTTTCTGATCACTGATCGTAAAGGACGAGGATGCAAAATAACTAAATGCTATTTATGTGTCTTCGTGTGTTTTAGATATAAGTGTCTACACCTAGAAGTTGTAAGTGAACTAACCAAAGATGCATTTTTACTTACACTTAAAAGATTTATCTCTCGTAGAGGATATCCCAAGAAAATCTATTGCGATAATGCCGGTAACTATAGATCTAGCGCTAAAGATATCATGAATGTCATAAAGTCAAATAGTGACTCTATTTGTGACTTTGCTGCTGGTCGAGGAATTGAATTTTGCTTCTCCCCGGCATACGCTCCTCATTTCAACGGCCTGGCGGAGGCCGGTGTCAAATCAGCGAAATTTCTATTGTACAAAATCTTGGGTCAATCTCACTTGACATTTGAAGAACTGACCTCTGTATTCACACAGATTGAAGCTATCCTCAATAGCCGTCCCCTTTGTCCTCTCAGTCCCTCTCCCCTTGACTATGAACCCCTTTCTCCTGCTCACTTTATAATCGGTAGGACCATGACGTCGCTGCCCTCGCCGAGCTACGTGGACACCAGCCCTCACCACCTCAACCGGTTCCAGCGAATAGAACAAATAAAACAACACTTCTGGAAGCGGTGGCAGTCAGAATACATTTCTGAACTACAACAACGAACTAAATGGCGCATCAAATGCAAAGAGCTAAAACTCGATGACCTTGTGTTAATCAAGGATGACAATACCCCGCCTTTACGCTGGCGACTAGGCCGAGTCAGCCGATTGTACCCTGGATCTCCAGACGGGATTCCTCGAGTAGCCGATGTTCGCACCGCCAGTGGCATTGTCAAGCGTGCCCTCAATCGTCTCTGCTTACTACCTACACAAGCAGACAACTGTTGAAAGCCAGCTAGAGCTTTCAACGCCCTGGAGGATGTCTACGCCGCGGCCCCTCCAAGAGCTATCCACAGAATACTACATAGCATCTACGGGTCCTCTAACATTATGACGCCCTCTGCTTGAACCAATCGCAGGGCCCAACCATCACGTCATTTCGCTGTTGGCCAATAGATACCTCTACACATCACGCGATATCCAGCAAGGCCCGGCCGACGACGTGGAAGACGATGCCAACTCACAACTCAACAACAAGTTCCAGTGGAAGCACGTCCACGCTATTTAATTATAACAAAATATCTTACATCTAAATTTATACTAATAACTGTAAAATTACTATTATACCAAATTCAATACATAGTAACGTATTTCTTTGTTCCCCGAATTATACGGAACAGTCATTAGTATCTATATATTTACCGACCGTATACACTTTCATACGCATAAAAAGCTGATATTTTAACATTAAAACACACTAACTTACATACATATTTATTTGTATAGAGATGTGCTGGCAACCTAAATCGACGTTTCGATTGACGCAATTAGGGCGGGCCGCACCGCACCTCATCGCATAACAAAAATCCTCCTGCATCACTTTCGTACATTTTATATGAACTATCACAAACTGCCAGGCGGGCCGCGATTCCTATTTTGCGCCATTATTTGCGCCATTATTATGCGCCATTATTATACGCCATTATTATGCGCCAGCTTGTAACATCCCGCCTCGTCCTCAGACATCCTCCCGCAGAACATGTGCATCGAGGCGCCGCAGCCCGAGGCGGACCTGTACACGTTCTACGGGCGGCTGCAGATCCCGGGGCTGGCCAGCCTGGCGCTGTCCCCGGACAACCTCATGCTGCGCGGCTCCCGGGTCAGGAACACCGAGTGGGCCATCGGCTGCGCCGTCTACACGGGTCAGTGCGAGGCGCGAGCCGGGACCAGCCTACTCTACTAATATTATCTACTATAGATGTGACCTGCGATTTCCCCTGCGTTCGCTATTATCCCACAGAATAGATTATTAAAAAAAAAGTTTTTATTCCTCGACGCAAAAAAGATGGGGTGTGTGTGTTTGTTTATCTATCTGCGGCACCGTAGCTCCCGAACTGATAAACAGATTTTGATTTAGTTTTTTTTTGTTTGTAAGGAAAATTAGTTAGGAGTGTTCATATAGCTATGTTTGGAAATCCAAGATGGCCACCCCCACAAAATTGTGAATTAAATATGTTCTTCACAACACCCCAAATATTGGTAACAAATGAGAGGGCTGTGGGCTTGGCTAGTAGAATACACACTATGACACATTTTAATTCCAAGATGGCCGCTTTAACCGATATTAATTGTTGAGGGGGTTTTTAAATTTTGAATTGAACACCTACTTGCACACCATGCCATTAGGAATCCGAGTATAGTGGGTAAAGCTGTTTCCAGGCGAGGAGACGAAGCTGGCCCTGAACTCCAAGTACGTGGGCAACAAGTTCTCGTCGTGCGAGCTGGCCGTCAACGGCTTCCTCGTGTTCTTCATCCTGCTGCTCCTGGCGGAGATGCTGCTGTCGCTGCTGGCCAAGCTGTACATCGAGGCGCGGCACCCGGCGCGCCAGCTCTACCTCGGCCCCATCCCCTCCCCGCCGCAGGTGGGGGACATCCTGCAGGACTTCTTCTCCTTCCTCCTGCTCTACTATTACATCATACCGATGTCGCTCTACGTCACTATTGAGATGTACAAGTTTATCGGTGAGTATTTGATTAGGTGCTTCTGTATTTTTTTTATTACTTTTGCGATTATTGATGGTCCTCTTGTGTAAGTTGCTGGAGAATGGACTGCGTGTCGAGAGTTCGGGTTCGATGCTCGCATAGGCAAATATTTGTATAGAATACGCAGATATATTGTGTTCTAGACTCTAGGTTTTTGTAAAATCATGTTTCTCGTGTCGATCATGCTGCAATCCTATTAGTATGACTACATTAAAACTAACAGCTACTACCCCCTCGAATATCGCGCGGATCCTTTAAACTTTGAACAAAAGATTCTTAACCCGCATTTTTCACCATAATATCAAGTTCTATTTATTTAAACCTTTCTTGCTATCTCGTACAAGCATTCCGCGAATTCATCCGCCTGGCCTACATTTCTGCAAACAACGAATACTCGACCTTATCGACATTATGACCTCCATCCCAGGCGCCCTGTTCGTGGGCTGGGACGAGGACCTCCGCTGCGAGGACACGGGCCGGCCCGCCGTCGCCAACACCTCCGACCTGAACGAGGAGCTGGGCCAGGTGGAGGTTCTGTTCTCGGACAAGACCGGCACGCTCACCAGGAACCTGATGGTGTTCAAGACCTGCTCCGTCAGGGGCAGGATATACGAGGAGAGGGACGCCAAGCTCTACGATACGGGGGGGTACGATACTCCCGTGGACGTGCTTCAGGTCAGTGTCTGCCGCTTTGTACCCTAGTGTCTTAGTTTCTGAGATCATTTTTGGTTGTCACGATGAGTTGAGATATGACTGTGGCGTTGAAGAATCATCATCATCATCAGCCTGAAGACGTCCACTCCTGAACATAGGCCTCCCCCTTAGACCGCCACACAGGACGACAATTTGCCACTTGCATCCACTGGTCGCCTGCGACTCTTGATGTCGTCGGCCCATCTAGTGAGAGGCCTACCTACACTGCCTCTTCCAGTCCGTGGTCGCCACTCTAGAACCTTTCTTCCCAATCGTCAGTTCTACGAGCGATGTGGCCTGCTCATTGCCACTTTAGTTTACAAACCCTGAGAGCTATGTCGTATGTGTCGAAGAATGCTGGTTGGATAAATGTGTGCTGTACGAAATGTATCAATAACGGTTTATAAGACAGCTGCCGTTTATTTGAAAATGTGCCCTATATGTTAAGTAATATGCTTCATTATTGAGCTACGAGTCATACGTTTGGCACGCGCGCCCCGCCCACTTTTCACTTCCACTTCCACGTCTCTCTCTTTCGTGTGCCAAAACAATATCCGCGCTCGCTTCCACGTCAACACTCCGTTTGTATTTCAGACAGACATGAAATTGTTCTTCACGATCCTCGCGCTCTGCCACTGCGTGCAGATCTCCAGCGAGGACATGAAGAAGCTGAGCGCCCGCCTCTCCGGCGCCGCCAACCTGCAGCTCATGAGCTTCTTCCGGAGGAGGAAGGTGCGGCCGCCGTCGGAGCCCCGGCCCGCCGCCGCCGCCGCCGCCGCCGCCGGCGCCTGGGGCACCGTGCTCGACTGCAACGGCAGCGGGCTGGACTATCAAGGTGAACCTTCAATGTAAAAGGTATAGAATATAATCGTTCAGCCTGTAAATGTCCCCCTGCTGGGCAAAGGCCTTCCTTCACTTTCGTGAGAAGGGTTAGGTTATAATCGGTGGGCGAGATGGTGAATGCTAACACAACCCCATCTCGCCCCACTCCAGGCGGATCGACGGCTCACGGGGGGGGTTTTAGTGGGTTCAAGTCCCACACGCCCCCTTCCGCCACCCCCGTGGCGGAGGGGATAGTGCGAAGGCATTTCCCCCCCTAAAAAAAAAAAAAAAGGTTATAATCGGTGAATGCCAACACGACCCCATCTCGCCCCACTCCAGGCAGATCGACGGCTCACGGGGGGGGGGGGGGTTTAGTGGGCTCACGTGTCCACGTAATCCACGAGCATATTGGTTTTTTCCCGATGTTTTCCTTCACCGAAAAGCGAGAAAAGCTAGTGATAATTACTTACATATTATGTTATTGGCACGTGACCACACTGGGATTCGAACTGGCCACCCTGGCAGGCGGACGTTCGCCCACTAGGCCACCACCGCAGATGGCAAGGTGCGGAGGTCGGAGATGTGAGACGAGGCCGCGTCCCCCGGCAGGCAGCAGCCCGGACGAGAAGGCGCTGGTGGAGGCGGCGGCGCGCGCCGGCGTGCGCTTCCTGGGCGAGGACGGGAGCCGTGTGCTGCTGCGCGTGGCGGAGCGCACGGAGATGTACGAGCGCCTGCAGACCATAGAGTTCACCTCGGAGCGGAAGCGGATGTCCGTCATCGTGAGGGACAAGGACGGGAAGGTGAGCGAGGTTCTGTTTTCTTATTTGCGGCGTCTTCCCCGTGAGGAAGGTGACGATTTACTGGTAAGGGTCGAAGAATGACTTAATCTAATACAGATTGGTTCCATGAGACCACAGTATTCAACTTCAACTCTTCCTAGGGCTTTTGCGGATAACTGGAAGGATGATGATACTGCCCACCACGATTTCGTCAATACAAATAGTATTATTGTATATAGTTTGTAACGTTTTCGAAATAAAAATCGTATTAAAATTAATTGATAGCCATTTTCTCGAAATGTCCAAAACGTTTCGAAGTATTCTTTTCCACTAGAATACTGTCATCAAAACTTGACATGCATGCAAAGTTTCGACTCGATTTAACAAAGGCTACTTGGTCAAAATTTACTTGTTTTTTGTTAAAATGGCATTAAAAACTGGGCATGTGACAATGGTTTGATTACCTAAGTTTTACTGCAAAAAAAATACACTTGAAATAAGAACCTCCTCCTTTTTCTAATTCGGTTAAAAATGATTTTGGGTTACGACTGACGACGAGCGCAATGCTGCACCAAACATTGTAAAATAATCTAACGTAAAACCAAATAAAATACCCACAACAAACCAATAGGATATTATGAAAATTATATGAAATTCGCAATCGCATGTTCAATTAATTCAATAGTCGAGCAAGATGTTAATCTTATCGGCCGATCACCTCATAAGACTTAATTTACTTTCTGTGTGATGTTATAAAGCAGTAAAGTATTCGTTATCTGTGAACGTGTTTATGTTTATCAATAATTCGCGATATGTGATAATTTAATTAATGGACACGATATTTAGTTATTTAAGTGCTTGTTATACAGACTGTTCCAGTAAAATTCAATATGGACAGTTTAACTATTTTTGGTAGGTATAATATCTAAATTCAAATGCAATTTATTCATGGCTGTATGATTTATACACTTGCAGTTTGAATGTGGAAAGAAAGATCACAATCACTATCGATACGTTTATTGTACGAAGTTTGTACAGATAATTATACCGCTGATGTTTCCTTCTCGTTAGTTACAATCCACACTAAATGCTAGAATGTGTGAAATTTATTAAATACCTAAGTATGATGACGCGCGCTCGTGCCAATCGCAGTGTCATCAAAAATGTACAGTTGAAGACTGTACATCTTGGCAACCCCAAAAGAATAGTTGTATACATACGAGAAAAGGAAAGATCATCACAGAGTAGAACAATTAATAAAGCAATTAATTAAAATCGAAAGCAATGTTCCTAATTCCGTTGCTGGAGCTTCGGCGAGACGTCCTAGTGCCAGACCCCGCGTTGTTGTCCTTGCTCGGCGATGACGTTTCGGTTGGTTCTTTCCTCTCGATGACTTGAAGTTCAATATCTTCATGATGGCGCTGTTGCGCAACAGTTGAGTTTTTAAAACGGCGTCGACAGCGCTTCCTCCCAACCACCACGAATGCCGTTAAGATGGCGGCGGCCAATAGGAAATAGCTGATAACATATTGATGAATATCATGTATCGTTACTGTTGTTTGTTGCGTTTCACTTTCCTTCTGGAATTTAATTCTTTTCTCAATCTTTGAAATTTCAATCTCTGTCGACGAAAAATGATGTGTGTTTGAAAGGTAGTTGTGTGATAAGTTCACAATGTTGTTTATAGACGTATCCAAAGAGGGAACTGTCCACTCGTAGTCCATCTTCATATGGCTGTTGTACTGGCGATGAGCGTAGATCGTTAAGTCTTTCGACTGCAGGGCGCATCCTTGGGATAACGTCACTAGACTCGATGACGTTATGGTGTGCGATGCAATGTCATTATCACATATTGTACGTAATGAGCACGTATTACAGCATATTGCCAACCAGCTGTTCGGTGCGTGTAACTCGATCCATTTATCCTTGCATTCAGTAGTCGCTATGTTACACGGCGCGTTGTTTTGATGCGACAGCAGTTTGGCTTCACATGGCGCTTTGGTACTATGCAAATCGTAAGATGGTAAATTGTTCTTGCAAAGAAAGTTGAGTGACCCTTGTAGTACACATTGTTTGAAGTTATCTTCAGTCAGCAAAATATAGGCGTTCTTTCTGAGATTGACAGCTATGTACTTGGATGTTGTCTGAACATACACGGATTTCGTAGTAGTTTCTTCTGCCTTTGTAAACGGCAGTGGTACTACTTGGTAGATGACGTAATCTTCGTTAGATACGAGTGGTATTTGCACTTCAAAAATAAAATAGCTTTCCGTTACTCGTGCTTTTACGTTTATCAGCTTGTACACCTCCTTGATGTTTTCGTTGTAGTTTTCAATCGGCAATGACACAGTTTTTGGAAGATTTCTCGATATTTCACCTAGTTGTTCAATTAAATGTACCGGTGTGATCAGATGAACATCTATGTGTCCTTGATAGACGTTTGTTAGGGTGTTAAACAGCATTTCTTGTAAAGTCTTCAAACTGTTGATCAGAAGATATGCGTTCAGGGAGGCTGAGTTGAAATAAGTTGTTGCTGAAATTATTTTCATTTCCGTTTCGATGGATGCTAAGTTCATGTTGGTCTGATTGACGAAGCCTTCTATGCTATTAAATTGACGCTGAATATTGGCTTCGCTTTTCTTCAAAACATGATTTTCTAATTCCACTATAGTTGTTTGGTTCTTAATCAGAGTTAGTAGGTATTTTTCGTTGTTTTGAAGTGATTTTATATCATTCTGATATTTCTCAGCAAAGCTTTGATCCAGTATACCAAACAAACTGTTAGCTATGTAGCCGACTCCGTTCACTAAACCACGTTTCTTTCTGTTGCTAAGATGTTTATGCGGATTTATCAGTACGGAGTTGTAATAGCTCAGCAGCTCCATTTCATGACTCAGCTGTTCCATAGTAGTTCGGCAGGGTTGTAGCTTAGTTTGCAAGCACATGTTCTTTAGATTCTCAAAGAAGGTTTCGGTTCGTTGTACTCCATCCCAGTAGTTAGTTAAGTTGTAGTACATGATTAACATCCATTCATCGTGTACTACTTGCATTTTTCCGACAGTGTCATAATAAACAGGCCGCTCTGGTTTCAAGTTCGTAATCCGAGCGCCGGCGCCGGTAGTCATGCGCTCGGTGTCACTGACCCCATAGGCTCCTGATATAAATGTAAACAATGTCAATGTTGTTAAGAGTAATGTGGCAATAAGCTTGTTTCCGTTCGTTTGAGGTTTCGCTTTCTTGCTCGTTTGTTCATCTCTCTCCGCTTCAATTTCTGTGTCCAAGGGCAATGGTGATAGTTTGACCACTGGGCGTTTCATGGTTCCCGTTTGAGTTTTGATGGTTGTGACTCGAACATAGCCATCGGATCCAGGATGAGTTTCCATGACGCGTCCCAAAGCCCATTTTCCCGGTGGCAGATTATCTTCCTTCACCAGTACAATGTCACCTTTCTTGATGTTTTTGTTGGGCTTATTCCACTTGCTGCGAGTTTGTAGCGTAGTTAAATACTCGCTTGACCAATTTTTCCAGTATTGATGAAACATTTTTTCGCAAAGTTGCCATCTGCGGCGTAAGTCAATGTTCATATCATTGTAATCTGATAGCGGCAATGACAATATTGGGCTTCCTGTAAGGAAATGTCCAGGAGTCAGGCAGTTGTCGAACTCTTCTGGATCTTCGGTCAGAGGACACAGTGGCCTCGAGTTTAAACAAGCCTCTATCTTGGCCAACAGTGTAGCGAACTCCTCGTAGGTAAGTTTTTGAGTGCCCAATACTCTTCGCAGATGGTGCTTCATTGACTTCACGGCAGCCTCCCAAAGGCCGCCTGCGCTGGGCCAAGCTGGCGCATTGAAATGCCACTCGACCTCTAGTTTTGCTAGGTCACTGAAGACTTCAGGGTTAAGTATTTGTTTGAATAGTTCGAATTCTTCACGAAGCACTCTTGCAGCTCCGACAAAGTTTGTGCCACAGTCTGAGTACATATGCTTTGGGGTGCCGCGCCTCGCGCACAGCCTCTGGAAGGCCGCTATAAAGGTTTCCGTGGTAAGGTCTGACACAAGCTCTATATGAACGGCTTTTGTAGCCATACATATGAATATCGAGATATATCCTTTCGATGTTTTGACGCCTCGACCCTTGTTATGCTTGACATCCACGGGTCCGGCGAAATCCACACCTGTATGCGTGAATGGCCGACAGGGAGTTATCCTTTGGCGAGGTAGGTCTCCCATTAGTTGGTGGCTATCTGTTTTGTTGAAGCGATGGCAGCGGACACATTTTTGAAGTAAAGTTTTGACTGCTCTATTCCCGCCGACAATCCAGTATCTCTGTCTAAGATACATCAAAGTCAGCCGGGCTCCGCCGTGTAGTGTGAGGGAATGTGCTTGTTCAATCAAAAGTTGCGTAAGTCGTCCCTTGTGTGGTATGATGATGGGGTTCTTCATCTCAGGCGATATACTAGAGTTCTTCAGTCGCCCTCCGACGCGAATAATCCCTTTATCGTCCAAATAGGGATTTAGCTTAAATATAGAGCTCCTTTTTGATATGTCTTCATTTCTGTTAAGTTGTTTGTACTCGAGATCGAACTCCATTCGTTGCACATACATGATTATCATTATTTTCGCTGCAGTCAGTTCGCTTGTAGTTAGGTAGATAGCTTCTGGTTTCATTTTGTAGCGCGTGCTAACAATGAATCGTTGTATCCATGCGACGACTCGAGTTATTATTGTCATTAAACTGTGTTTATTCAACAAATAACTTATGAAGTTTTGCTGATGTTGAGTTATTTGTTTCGTTTCCACATGATGTGCGTAGTCGATGATTGTTTGAAATGAGCACGGAATGTTTTCAGAATGTTCTTGTTTCGTTAAAAAATCAGGACCTTGCCACCATAAATTGTAACTCATTAGTTTGCTTGGCAGTAGTCCTCTAGAAGCACAGTCGGCTGGATTATCTTCGGACTTCACGTAATTCCACTGAGCAGCGGGGATTACATGTTTGATTTTCGTAACTCTATTGGCTACATATGGTTCCCATTTCGAGGAATCGCCTTGAATCCAGGCTAACGCCACTTGAGAATCGGACCACGCCTGTACAGAAGTGCTGAATCCAGCTAGTGCTGTTTTAGTTTTTTCCATCAGGTTAGCCAATAAAACTGCGCCGCATAATTCCGGTCTGGGCAGGGTTGTTTTTTGTGTCAATGGTGCCACTCTTGTTTTTGCGACGAGAAGCGTTATTATTGGTTGGCCTTGTTCTATGTTCGACTGTACTCGACTGTAAATAACGCAAGCGTAAGCTTTTTCGCTTGCATCACAAAAGCCGAGTAATTCTACGCGTTGTTGCGTATCGCTTATCCATCTTTTTAACTTCATGGTTCTGATGTAGGTCAGTTCTCCATTGAGTTTTATCCACTCTGTTTCTACATCGCTGGGCACTTCATCATCCCAGCCTAGTTTACTGATCCAGAGTTTCTGGAATAGTAGTTTGGCCTTGACCGTTACTGGGGAAAGCCACCCCAAGGGGTCGTAGAATTTTGAAATCTCTGAGAGTAAAGATCTCTTTGTCAGTCGCTTTGTTTGTGGTACCCGCCAGTTGAAGTGAAAGGTATCGCTTGACGGGTTCCACCCGAGCCCCAATGTTTTCGACGTTTCGTCTGATTTGAAGTCAAAGTTACTCTGCTTCGAGATTTGATCTTCGTTTAGGTTTTCAAGTATGGCGTGGTGATTGCTTGACCATTTGCGCAAGTTCATTCCCCCTCCTCTCAGAAGTTGAATAAGGGATTGTTGTAGTTTTTGAGCTCCTTCGACGCAGTTGTGGCCACTTATGACGTCATCTACATAACATTCCGTTTGAAGTATTTTGGCAGCTTCGGGATGCTTGTGTCCGTCGTCAATGGCAAGCTGTTTCAGAGTGCGTATGGCTAGCCAAGGCGCGCTTTTAACTCCGTAAGTGATCGTGCATAGACGCCAATCTTGTAAGGGTTGATCAGGCGAAGCTCGCCAGATGATCCTTTGAAGATCTTGTTGTTCTTCAGACATCCAGATGCAACGATACATCTTCTCGATGTCCGCAGTAAAAACATACTTATACGTCCGCCACTTAAGGATAAGTGCCTGTAAATCTTGTTGAAGATTGGCACCTTTTTCCATGAGGCTGTTAAGGCTGTAGCCACTAGAAGTTTTCTGAGATGCGTTGAATACAACTCTTAGCTTTGTAGTTGTTGAATTTTCCCTCAAAACGCCGTGATGTGGTAGGTAACAGCTGATAGGTGAAACCTGAGTTGTATGCTTCATATGACCGAGTTCAATGTATTCTTCAATGAATGTCCGGTACATGATTGAGAGTTTTTGTTTCCTTTCAAAACGTTTCTCTAATTGAAGAAATTGTGAGACGGCCACTGATCTGGATTTTCCCAATCGTTCCTCAAAGTTCGTAGAAAGTGGCATTTTTACGATGTATGATCCATCTTGAGAACGTTCTACGGTTTCCGTATAGAACTTTTCACATAGGTCGTCCTTGGAAATGTCCTTTGAGAGTTGGATATCTTCGGTTTCCCAGAATTTTGTTAGTTCTTCCAAGTTGATTAATGCTACGTTGCAGTTAAAAGTTATTTTTGTTTTACCGCATAAAATCCACCCTATTTTCGTTTGTTGTGCAACAGGGGATTGGTTGTTTCCTTTCAGGACTCCATCCAAAATGATCTGCGAATATACATCAGCTCCCAACAAGATATCAATTTGGCTGGAAATGTTATAGTCTGGATCGGCTAGTTTCAAGTTCATCAAATGCGGCCATTCAATTTTACCTACAGTTTTCGTAGGTATGTTGTTCGTTAGCTTCTTCATAATAAGCGCTTGAGTTGTAAAATAATAATCGGAGTGAATCGATTTGCATGTAAGGTTGAGTTGTCCTCTACAATCGCCTGACACAGTTCCGATTCCGGTTACGCAAGCGTTGACGTTCGATCGTGGAAGACGAAGGAGTTGAGCGGCGTTCTCAGTGATTAAATTCACTTGAGAACCTTGGTCGAGAAGAGCTCGTAGTTTCACATGAGTCCCATCTAGAGACTGGACCTTAAGTTGCACGGTCGTTAATAAGACTTCCATGTCCATCGTATTTACGTGATTCGACGTATGTTGTTGAGATGCCGATGTAGATGATGAAATCTTTTCTTTGTTGTATTTAGTCGATGTTGTATTTTTCTGACCTGGGTTGTGCAATAAGGTGTGGTGTTTTAAATTGCATTCTCGACATGTTTTTGTAGATTTGCATTCTTCGTTTCCGTGGCTAAATACTCGTAAACAGTTTTTGCAGAGCTGCAGTTTCGAAACGGTGATGTTTCGTTTGCCGAAGTCCATTTCTAGGAATTTGTCACATTGCATTAACACGTGACCTCCATTGCAGTGTGGGCATTTTTGTTGTTTGGCGTAATAATTACAAGTTTTGTAAGAGAAGTTATGTTTTTTCCCGCTGTTTTGCTTGTTAAATTTCCAGTTTGGCGATTTTTCAGTTGAAGTTGTTGGAGTTCCTTTCTTAGCAGACTTCATTGATTCATATGCCATGAATTGAGTTTCGAGAAAATACAGAAAATCTCTCAAGTTTTGGATCTCACGGTGATCTTGATTTTCTTTCATGTAGTCACTTAGCGTGTTAGAGTCCAGTTTAAGTGACATGATGTGCACTATCATCGGACCCCACGTTGATGTGTCGATGCCAATGTTGGATATTCCGTTCATGCATTCAGTGATTACGTCATGCATTTTCTTCAAGTTGAAAGAGTCCGGGTTTTGTATGTTCGGAAGATGTATCATGCTATTCATAAATGATGAAAATTGCAGTCGACGATTATCATAACGCTGATTTAGAATTTCCCAACAGGAGTTGTAGTTATCAGCGCTAATGGTTAAATGTTGTACCAATCGCTCCGCTTCACCTCGCAGCTTTGTTTTCAGATGCTGCATTTTCTGCGCGGTGTTGATCATCGGGTTCTTGTGAATAGCCTCCAGGAAGAGATCTTTGAACGAGATCCATTGACTGTAGTTTCCTGAAAACTCCGGAATTTCGATTTTAGGTGCCGATTTTGAGAAGTGAACGGTCGACCAAAGCTTGGAGTTCAGACGTTTTTTCAGCTCGTCGTATTTTTGTTCGACATCGGTATAAGTCTCGTAGTAGCGTTCGTTCGATCCCTTCACTAGGAAATCAATTTCCCAATGGAGTTTGTCGATGGATTCCCATTTTGAGTTTAGGGTGTTAAGATGGTCTTCTAATTCCCATTTTTCTTCAATTGAAGCGTTGTTGATTTTCGCAATGGCTCGGTATATGGCATTAAAGTTACATTCTTGTTTGTTGAGTAGAAGTTGCACTCTGTCTCCGCCATCAACTTGAGCGGCTTGAACGTCACCTGACGTCCCAGCTAAGTCAAACCTCACGTTCTGTTTTTTCGTCAAGTCTGACAGTTTGTTTATGATATCCTGTTTAGTTGTCAAGTACATTTCCTTTGTTTTTCCATAGATATCATCCGCGAAATAGTTGATTGTTTTGTCTTCCAGTTCCAGGACTAAAAGAGCGTTTCTGCTATCAAAATCCTCCCATTGGCTTTCTAGCGAGGACAAGCGTTTGTTCAGATAGTCTGCAGTTTTGCGGGCCTCAGAGTCCTTGCGATAGTTAACACACAAGGTCTTGATGTTTTGAAAACATGTTGACTGAAGCTCTAGTTTCTCCATGTTGTTGATTGTTAGTTCGTTGGTTAATTTGCTTGTAGTCGCTTTATTGGCTGATAAAGCGTAGCGTTGAGTTAGAACTACCAGAAGCGTATCTTAGTTGACAGATTTCTTCTAGCAGCCGGTTTGGATAGCTCGTAATCACGTAGTTGACAGCGACCGATGAGCGTAGTTGTTCTCCTTACAAGTACCCAAGGATCCGTTCTTGTAGTTTCAAGAGATTTCCGCAATCCTCAGCAACTTGAATAGTCGTTGGTTTCTACTGCGTTCGCGCTCCACGTACGATATTATGCGCCTTCTCAATTCAACCGGGGCGACCCGCTTGTGGGAGACCGGAGAACCGATTCGCTATCGTAAATAGAGACACTTCACACAGTTAAGCTCGAAGGACCATAAAATGTATGATTTATACACTTGCAGTTTGAATGTGGAGAGAAAGATCACAATCACTATCGATACGTTTATTGTACGAAGTTTGTACAGATAATTATACCGCTGATGTTTCCTTCTCGTTAGTTACAATCCACACTAAATGCTAGAATGTGTGAAATTTATTAAATACCTAAGTATGATGACGCGCGCTCGTGCCAATCGCAGTGTCATCAAAAATGTACAGTTGAAGACTGTACAATGGCAATATTTGAATATAATAGAATAAAAACAGCTGGTACAGTCCCACTGCTGGGCAAACGCCGCCCCTCACTTTCGTTGGAGCATTCTGCCATAATTCACCACGGGGGCCCGGTCCGGATTGGTGGATAACATGGATAATATATCAATATTATGAGCTTAACTGCAGGTACCTAAGTACTGTACTCCTCACTGTAATTACATACTTTATACATAGTTATCATAGCGACAAACTAGCCTACGTGGGTGAAATCGCTTGCAATAATAGTTTATCGATCAAACTGAAATGTATCCGTTCCCAGATTTGGCTGTTCTGCAAAGGCGCAGAGAGCTCTGTATTCCCCCTGTGCAAGAACAGCGCCATGGTGGAAGACACCAACCGCGATATCACCGTCTTCGCCAACAAGGGTCTCCGGACGCTGGCCGTCGCGTACCGCCAGATACCAGACGAAGAGTACGAAGTAATAACCGAAGGTTCGTCGTTTTGGTTTGCGACAATCGCAAATAGAATAGGAGATGCAAGTTATAGTTATACAATAAGTGACGACTTGAAAGCTGGAAATCTAATTAACATTTTTGTAAATGATAAACCACGATACCTATAAATTTATGGTAGAATTGTTGTGCAAACGGCATCTCTACAAATTCACTCGAGACTAAAAAATTGCCTCAAATATGAATTCATTGGAACAAATTTAATCGCATCCTTCACTCGAACCGGCAAATCTACCGTCGATGCCTCTGCTCGTCAAATAGTCGTACATGCTTCGTGAACCCTCCCTCCTCAGCGATAAAGCGGCTGGACGGCAGCAGCGCGTCGGCGCTGCAGCAGGTGACGCAGCAGTACCGGGTGCTGGAGCGCCGCCTCACGCTGCTGGGCGCCACGGGCGTGGAGGACTGCCTGCAGGACGGCGTGGCCGACACGCTGGCGGCGCTGCGCCGCGCGGGGATCAAGTGCTGGGTGCTCACCGGGGACAAGGTGACTGCCGCCGCTCCCGGCTCCAGACCGTCAGACGTCGCGACATTCGCGTCGTGTCAGACAACAAGCCATTTAGTTACGTTATTTAGTCACGTCATTCTGTACGTCATTTAGTCAGGTCATTCAGTCACGTCATTTAGTCAAGTCATTCAGTCACGTTATTTAGTCACGTCATTCAGTTACTTCATTTTCGTCAGTCATTCATGTAACGTCAGACGTCACGTCATTCACGTACGTCAATGACGTCACGATAATCACGTCACGTCATTCGCGTCACGTCATTCAGTATGACATTTTGTAAGATCATTCCGTCACGTCTTTCGAGTTACGTTAGTTAGATCATTCCATCACGTCATACACGTCACGTCATTGAGTCACGTCACGTCAATCAATCAAATGAGTGACGACTTAACATTTTGCTAAAAGGTGGGTAGGTACCGCGTCCAACATCGCTGGCAATGGGGCTGGAGTTGTTATAAAGACGTGACATCACACAGTGTTGTAGTCTACGCGTACGGAGTCGCGGGAAGTTGCTAGCACGGAATATAACATCTAGCGTGTCATGGCAGGTAGAGACGGCGATCAACGTGGCGCAGTCGTGCGCGCACATCTCGGAGAGCGACCGCCGCATGTTCCTGGTGGGCGTGGCGGAGGAGGCGGCGCTGCGGGCGCAGCTGCTGGAGTGCCGGCGGGTCGTCGCCGAGCCCGGCTACAGGTGCGCCTGCTATCCGCGCACATCTCGGAGAGCGACCGCCGCATGTTCCTGGTGGGCGTGGCGGAGGAGGCGGCGCTGCGGGCGCAGCTGCTGGAGTGCCGGCGGGTCGTCGCCGAGCCCGGCTACAGGTGCGCCTGCTATCCGCGCACATCTCGGAGAGCGACCGCCGCATGTTCCTGGTGGGCGTGGCGGAGGAGGCGGCGCTGCGGGCGCAGCTGCTGGAGTGCCGGCGGGTCGTCGCCGAGCCCGGCTACAGGTGCGCCTGCTATCCGCGCACATCTCGGAGAGCGACCGCCGCATGTTCCTGGTGGGCGTGGCGGAGGAGGCGGCGCTGCGGGCGCAGCTGCTGGAGTGCCGGCGGGTCGTCGCCGAGCCCGGCTACAGGTGCGCCTGCTATCCGCGCACATCTCGGAGAGCGACCGCCGCATGTTCCTGGTGGGCGTGGCGGAGGAGGCGGCGCTGCGGGCGCAGCTGCTGGAGTGCCGGCGGGTCGTCGCCGAGCCCGGCTACAGGTGCGCCTGCTATCCGCGCACATCTCGGAGAGCGACCGCCGCATGTTCCTGGTGGGCGTGGCGGAGGAGGCGGCGCTGCGGGCGCAGCTGCTGGAGTGCCGGCGGGTCGTCGCCGAGCCCGGCTACAGGTGCGCCTGCTATCCGCGCACATCTCGGAGAGCGACCGCCGCATGTTCCTGGTGGGCGTGGCGGAGGAGGCGGCGCTGCGGGCGCAGCTGCTGGAGTGCCGGCGGGTCGTCGCCGAGCCCGGCTACAGGTGCGCCTGCTATCCGCGCACATCTCGGAGAGCGACCGCCGCATGTTCCTGGTGGGCGTGGCGGAGGAGGCGGCGCTGCGGGCGCAGCTGCTGGAGTGCCGGCGGGTCGTCGCCGAGCCCGGCTACAGGTGCGCCTGCTATCCGCGCACATCTCGGAGAGCGACCGCCGCATGTTCCTGGTGGGCGTGGCGGAGGAGGCGGCGCTGCGGGCGCAGCTGCTGGAGTGCCGGCGGGTCGTCGCCGAGCCCGGCTACAGGTGCGCCTGCTATCCGCGCACATCTCGGAGAGCGACCGCCGCATGTTCCTGGTGGGCGTGGCGGAGGAGGCGGCGCTGCGGGCGCAGCTGCTGGAGTGCCGGCGGGTCGTCGCCGAGCCCGGCTACAGGTGCGCCTGCTATCCGCGCACATCTCGGAGAGCGACCGCCGCATGTTCCTGGTGGGCGTGGCGGAGGAGGCGGCGCTGCGGGCGCAGCTGCTGGAGTGCCGGCGGGTCGTCGCCGAGCCCGGCTACAGGTGCGCCTGCTATCCGCGCACATCTCGGAGAGCGACCGCCGCATGTTCCTGGTGGGCGTGGCGGAGGAGGCGGCGCTGCGGGCGCAGCTGCTGGAGTGCCGGCGGGTCGTCGCCGAGCCCGGCTACAGGTGCGCCTGCTATCCGCGCACATCTCGGAGAGCGACCGCCGCATGTTCCTGGTGGGCGTGGCGGAGGAGGCGGCGCTGCGGGCGCAGCTGCTGGAGTGCCGGCGGGTCGTCGCCGAGCCCGGCTACAGGTGCGCCTGCTATCCGCGCACATCTCGGAGAGCGACCGCCGCATGTTCCTGGTGGGCGTGGCGGAGGAGGCGGCGCTGCGGGCGCAGCTGCTGGAGTGCCGGCGGGTCGTCGCCGAGCCCGGCTACAGGTGCAGGGGCGTCTTAAGGCATCTCCCGTGACTTTATAAACGACGGCCGAAATTAATAATCCGTCCAATCCAAATTTTGCTATCTGGGATTGATATCACAATCCATATTTAGGGTGCAACGAGCCAATAACCGATCCGTGGATTGGTTTATAAAGGCACGCAGATTGGAAATCGATCGAACGATAGGCAGCAATCCAAGATCGATTTCAATCTTGGATAGGAGATACAATATTAATTTCGGCTGTTAGCGACTGCTATCGATCCCACAGATGGTGCCCGAGTTAATGGTGATTCGTCAAAGTGTGTGCCTCTGGCCATATTAATAAGTTAGCGAGCCCAAATTATTGCTGTCACTCTCTTGTCACGAAATTCGAAATTCGAGGGCACGTTTGGCGTAGTGGCTTAGCAATCGGACTGCTGCGCTTGGAGTCGCTGATTCGATTCCCGCCCGGAACAAATATTGTTTTGTTTCTTGTCTCCGTCTGGGTGTGATGAGCATGTGAAATTATAATTATGTCTGTAAGCGGTACCCACGATACAGGAGCAATTCTAGTATGGGTTACGTTTTAAAGAAAATAAAACAATAGTTTCAGAAGCGTTAAACTGTCCCTTAGAGATCTCACCCTGGTGGTGGACGGGCCGAGCATGAGCCTGGTGCTGGACACGGCGCTGGCGCCGCTGTTCGCCGAGATATCGCTCAAGTGTAACGCGGTGCTGTGCTGCCGGCTGTCGCCCATACAGAAGGCTAAGGTGAGAACCCGTCCAAGCCGTCAATACAAGATGTATGAAAACATGAACTATCCTGAATTCTACCTATGTTTTATTCTGCTATTCGGAGCGGAGACGCGGAGACGCTGTTCTTGAGCTACAAATTGTGTCACGAGTTATGCCTGTTTTCGCTTACTGCAAGAAATTAAATATTTATTTTATTCTATTTTGTAGTATTTGTTGTTATAGTGGCAACCGAAATCTGTAAAACTTTCAACTGTCTAACTACATTTCACGGTTAAAAACGGGTCTAATTTGCGCACAAACAAATATCAAAATATATAATTTTGACATACCTCGACGTTTCGGCCGAGTTACATCGACCGTGGTCACGAGAAGACTGGTGAATGCGGGGTATCACCGATTGATATTTGTTTGTGCGCGAATTAGACTCGTTTTTAGCTAGTTAATATGTTTACTGTTCGCAAAAGTTTAAGAACTTCT
Organism: Hylaea fasciaria; assembly: GCA_905147375.1. NCBI lineage: Eukaryota > Metazoa > Arthropoda > Insecta > Lepidoptera > Geometridae > Hylaea > Hylaea fasciaria. The sequence continues at coordinate 10,458,702 of LR990201.1, forward strand.
ACATTTCACGGCTCGTGAGGTACAGCCTGGTGACAGACGGACAGACAGACAGACAGAGGAACGGACAGCGAAGTCTTAGTAGTAGGTTCCCGTTTCACCATTTGGATACGGACCCCTACAAAGTAAAATTTGTTCCAGATAGTGAAACTGATAAAGAACAGTCCCTCGCGGCCCGTGACCGCCGCCATCGGCGACGGCGCCAACGACATCTCCATGATACAGGAGGCCCACGTCGGCTTCGGGCTATTCGGCAAGGAGGGGCACCAGGCCGCTAGGTGAGGCGCCACTAATGTGTGGAATATCTGTACAAATAGCGTGCATCATTTCTCGCTAGCATTATAGAATAACTTTTTTTTGAGAGGGGGGGAAATTCCTTCGCACTACCCCTTCCGCCATGGGGGTAACGGAAGGGGGGCTTGTAGAAACTGTTTATGGCTATGTGAAACTATTAGTGTATCCATGATATATTTAAGGAACTGTTAATTTAACGTGCAAAATAATTTAAATAAATAATTTTTCACTATTATTATGTTACAGGGCAGCAGATTTCGCGTTTACAAAATTCTCAATGGTGAAAAAAATGTTGCTAGTGATGGGACACTGGTACTACCAGCGGCTGGCCACGCTTATACACTACTTCTTCTATAAGAATCTGATACTAGGAAATATAATGGTGAGCGCTCTTTAAAAAAAAATATTTATAAAAGGAACAAAGAAAAAATATGATTCTGGCAAGACTGCACACAACAACCAACACATATACACGTTAGATGGTGAAAACCGAGAATACTCATACAGCATAATAATAATTACACTACCCCTAGTATGAGTATTTGTAGTTAGAAACGTAACTGTCGCGTTTGCTTATTTTAATGAAGTTTTTATTCTATGAAAACATGAACAGCGCCCCTACCGGCGCGTTCATTAATGAAAAATCTTCATACAAAGAGCTAGTTGACTATGTCGAGGTAGTAAAACTCATACTCAGGGCACTAGATACTTCAAAAGTCAATGTTCAAACCTGCAACACTTTGTCTCGAAAATAGATGTCATAAAAATAAAGGTTGAATATGTATAGTACTTATAATATGTTTCGCCGGTTCCAGTTCGCATTCCAGTTCCAATCTGCGTTCTCCACGCAGTCGATATACGACTCCATGTATCTGACGTGCTACAACCTGGTGTTCACTTCGCTGCCGTGCCTCGTGCTGGCCGTCACCGACCAGTGCTGGTCCAAGGAGGACCTGCTGAAGTGGGTGCCCAACTTTGTTTCACTCACTATTATTAACATTTGTTTTTCCGCTTGTTTTGTTACGTAGTTACCAAGACAATCTGCCAAACAATAATGCTGTCTTCCATAGGTAACAAATTAGTGTAGTGCTTTCTTAAGGTGACGATGTGCTTGCGTGTGTGCGAACGATAATAGATCGAAATTAAAACAATAATACAACGATAATTGTACGATATTAAAACGATAATAGAACGATAATAAAACGATAAAAGAACGATATTAAAACGATAATTGATCGATATTAAACGAAAAATACCTAGTTTAATTAACATAAATTTGATTGATTAGAACATTGATTTACAATTGTTAAAGTTTAATTTGTGTTGTTTATGTAAAAACTTCTTATTTCTGTTGATTATTAATAATTAATAAAACTGTAATCTGTGATGAATAGCCAACGCTATCCAAACAAGTAAACTGTAACGGTACAATGGTTGGCCTAATTTCAAATAACAATTCTCCCACACAACCGCTGGATGTTAACGTTGAAAATTATAACTCTAGTTCCCAACTGCCCGTTATAACATTAGTACCTATGTATGACGTCACTCAACAAAAAGACCCCTTCCCAGAAACCCCATGCTGTACCGCGACATCAGCCGCAACCGCCTGATGACGTGGTCGTACTTCGGCGGCTGGGCGCTGTCCGCCGTGCTCCACTCCGTCGTCATCTACGCCTTCTCCGTGCTCGTGTTCCGGCACGGGCTCGTCGCCGGCCCGCAGCCCCTGGACCTCTGGTGAGGCAGCGTCGATAACCGGACCATTACTGAGGCCCGCTGGCCGTTCCTCTGTGTGATTGTTAGTTCGTCGGACACCAGGGTGTCTCATGAACCGTGTTATAAGGCAGTTGACATAAATTTTCACAGATGATTATATTTCTTTTGTCGCGCTATAACGGGTAATAGTAAAAAACAGAATAAAATAGAAATAGAAGACGGAACCAACTGAGCAATCATCGCCTATGACTAATGGCCGGTTCATTACTCCAGTAGCATCCCAGACCAGCGCTGGAGCCAATAAAAACGTGAATCGGCGCTGGAAGTTGTCCATTCCAGTGTTCATAATTGTTGACGGCACGTTTGGCGTAGTGGCTGAGAAATCGAACTGCTGACCCCCCCTGACTGATAACCCTCCCGCGCCGCAGGTGCTTCGGCGCGGCGCTGTTCCACCTGAGCATGGTGGCGGTGAGCGGCACGCTGTGGCTGCAGGCGCGGTACGTGACGCGCGGCTTCGCGGCAGCGCTGCTGCTGTCGCTGCTCGGCTACGTGCTGTTCAACACCGTCTACTCGCTGTTCGACGCGTGAGTACTCCCCCCCCCTCCCCCTACTGCAGGCGCGGTACGTGACGCGCGGCTTCGCGGCGGCGCTGCTGCTGTCGCTGCTCGGCTACGTGCTGTTCAACACCGTCTACTCGCTGTTCGACGCGTGAGTACTCCCCCCCCCTCCCCCTACTGCAGGCGCGGTACGTGACGCGCGGCTTCGCGGCAGCGCTGCTGCTGTCGCTGCTCGGCTACGTGCTGTTCAACACCGTCTACTCGCTGTTCGACGCGTGAGTACTCCCCCCCCCCCCTCCCCCTACTGCAGGCGCGGTACGTGACGCGCGGCTTCGCGGCGGCGCTGCTGCTGTCGCTGCTCGGCTACGTGCTGTTCAACACCGTCTACTCGCTGTTCGACGCGTGAGTACTCCCCCCCCCCCTCCCCCTACTGCAGGCGCGGTACGTGACGCGCGGCTTCGCGGCGGCGCTGCTGCTGTCGCTGCTCGGCTACGTGCTGTTCAACACCGTCTACTCGCTGTTCGACGCGTGAGTACTCCCCCCCCCTCCCCCTACTGCAGGCGCGGTACGTGACGCGCGGCTTCGCGGCGGCGCTGCTGCTGTCGCTGCTCGGCTACGTGCTGTTCAACACCGTCTACTCGCTGTTCGACGCGTGAGTACTCCCCCCCCCCTCCCCCTACTGCAGGCGCGGTACGTGACGCGCGGCTTCGCGGCGGCGCTGCTGCTGTCGCTGCTCGGCTACGTGCTGTTCAACACCGTCTACTCGCTGTTCGACGCGTGAGTACTCCCCCCCCCCTCCCCCTACTGCAGGCGCGGTACGTGACGCGCGGCTTCGCGGCGGCGCTGCTGCTGTCGCTGCTCGGCTACGTGCTGTTCAACACCGTCTACTCGCTGTTCGACGCGTGAGTACTCCCCCCCCCCTCCCCCTACTGCAGGCGCGGTACGTGACGCGCGGCTTCGCGGCGGCGCTGCTGCTGTCGCTGCTCGGCTACGTGCTGTTCAACACCGTCTACTCGCTGTTCGACGCGTGAGTACTCCCCCCCCCCCCCCCCCCTACTGCAGGCGCGGTACGTGACGCGCGGCTTCGCGGCGGCGCTGCTGCTGTCGCTGCTCGGCTACGTGCTGTTCAACACCGTCTACTCGCTGTTCGACGCGTGAGTACTCCCCCCCCCTCCCCCTACTGCAGGCGCGGTACGTGACGCGCGGCTTCGCGGCGGCGCTGCTGCTGTCGCTGCTCGGCTACGTGCTGTTCAACACCGTCTACTCGCTGTTCGACGCGTGAGTACTCCCCCCCCCCCCTTCTCCCTACTCCAGGCGCGGTACGTGACGCGTACGCGTGTACGCTCTTTCTCTTTCTCAACGACATCGCACTACGCTCTCATTGTAACGTAACGTATATAAACGTTTTGTCTCCCTCCAGACAAATAGACGGCGACGTGCTGGGCACGTACACGCGGCTGCTGGCCGCGCCCGGCTTCTGGCTGCTGAGCGCGGTGACGCTGGTGGCGTGCGCCGCGCCCGACTGCCTCGCGCGGCTGCTGGCCCGCCGCCGCGCGCGGCGCCGCCTCCACCGAGCCGCGCCGCACGTCGGCTTCATCTTCAACACTAGGCTCTGAGCCTGCGTCCGTCGGTGCTCTCGCTCCCACGGGCGACGATTACTCGAGAAAGACAAGGACGGAGCTACACCATGTCCACCCTTCAGCGCGTGCCGATTTCTTCAAGGTCAGCTACATACGTAGCGAAACAAATGATGCCCACTGTGATATGAAGTGATACAATATTGGTCGCGATCTTCTATTGCATGCGGCCACACTGAACGAATATTTATATTTTCTTATTATTTATGCTGTGTCGTGAGCCGCACTATTGTTCATCGCCGGAGCCTGCACTTGAATAGCTTGACAAAATATAATTTGTACATCGAAATCGATCAGAGCAAACTATTTTGGTTATTCTCACATCGCGTTATACGATCGCATGATCGGTCTTTATCGCATGATCGATAAAAGGTGAATTAAATTCTCCTAACTCTCCTTTGTGGTAGCGCCGATCGGAGAGGTCTTTAATCACTCTTGGCCACGATTTGCCGCCGTCTAATGTTTCCTTCGTCTAAGATCCGGTCGGTCGGTCTACCGTCCAACCTTCTTTTCATAGAGGCGTCTCGACCGAAAGAGGCGAGTGGAGTGTGTGTCATATAGACTTACAGACTCGTTTGTAATGCCTTCGTAAAATAGTCTTGGAACGGGCTCCATTTGCTCCCGTGGGTCCGACCACACCTCTCGCTCCATAGTGCTTTTAAAATTAATCATTATGATTACCGTAAGTCGTAAGACTATATCTACAGTAATCCTAATGATTAATTTTAGATGTTGTGTCTTGAACATTGTTGTGTTCATGACATTAGATAGGTAAATAAAAAATGTAATAACAAATATTATGTGATAAATATTCGTGTAGACAAATAATGGCTGTGGTTTTCAGCTATATTTTTAACGTGACGTACAACAATATCTGTTAATTATTTATAAAACGTAAGGTATTGTATAGTATTCCTATGTAAGTTAATCTTTATTAGCTGTACAAGAAATCTGAGAGTTAACATCAACAGTCAACATAACAGGTAGATTTGTACAGTACCTACTTGATGAATACTATTTAAATATGGCATAATAAAATGTATGTATTGTTTTTCATATTAAATAATTTACATGTTTTTATAAATATCCGGACCGGGCCCCCGTAGTAGATTATGGCCTAACCCTCCTCACGAAAGTGAGGGGAGGCCTTTGCCCAGCAGTGGGACAGTTATTATATAAATATAATATAATTATTATGAAGTCATATTATTTAGGTACTAATTGAAGAGATAACCGGAAGTATTTAAGTAAACAGCATTTATTTTACCTTATTACTTAATTAATAATTCATTTATTACATAGACCTGTTCCTATTGTATCTGATTATGGTTGTCTGTTGTTAAGCAGGTAGGTATAAATATATAGATAATAGTATATACATAGCGCCAGCGATAATATTGTAATTATATAATTTTATTTAAGTAGGTACCTAATTTAAATAAGATATACATATTATATATTATATAATATATATTGTGTGTTTTGATTAAATATGTACCTACGTGTGGCATTTAGCTTTTCATTTAGTGTTGTTATTTGGCGGTAGGGGAAGTTGTGTAGTTTTCTAATAAAATATATCCTAGGATTCCGAGGATTGCCCATGTAGGTATATACGACGTAAGTAGGTAGAGGTACTGTAGAAGTTTTGGGTTGCAACATGTATGTGAGGTTGATACAATAGATAAAACACGCATGAACACAGTACGACGACACCGGTGACCGGACTCGCGAGTTTCTTCTACTACTACGCATTGTTTCAGAGAATAAAAATGTGGATAGGCCATGGACCTAGATGATTACATCCGAAGGATAGCCAGAAACGTCAATGCTCGAAGGCAGAGATAGGTAAGGTATTGTTGTAGGATGGTAGTAGGACTACTAGGTAGTTTACAAATAGTTATAGTTGACCTACCGAAGCCATGGACTGGTATCGATACTTAGGTACTTATGTAATTAAGTATCGATATTGTCTATGGAAATATCTATCTATACAAAATATTGCTATATAGCCTGCTAAGTTTTTGGCGGGAATCCGGTAGTGAGACGTTGTTGGTTTTGTATGATTTTCTCAAACTTGTGTTTCTTCGAGTGTTAATGTGTAAATATTGGTGGAATATTAATCATTCAGTGTTCGTTAACGTGCACGAGTGTGGGCTAATGATATAAACTCAAAAACGTGTCATTTCGCATTTTTCCAAAACTCCCAAGAAGCTTCAGTAGAGCATCCACTACTTTACTGAATCGTTGTAAATAATTGACTTGACTACTTGAGCACGATTGCTATATTGCTGTGACTTTCTTAATGTGAAATTAAGAAATACTTATTATAATAAAATACTTGACACTGGCTATATGCACAAACCGTGCGAAGCCATTACTAAAACAAAAAAATATATAGCCAGCTGTTTTTAACAGCTCACTCACAGGCAGCCAGCCAGCTGTCAATATAATTTTTCTGCAAAATGTCACAACATGGAGTGAGAGCAAAGTGAGAGTGAGCCATGAGTGAGGTTATGTTCCATAAAATAATTTAAATCTGCTATTTTACACTCCAATTTCTGTAAATTGTATGAGCCGTGTACCCACAAGATGGCTCTAATGAAAGCTACAGAGGTACCGCCAGATGCTGTGGAGCTGTCCGAGGTTGAAGCAACGGGTTACATTTGGGATCTCGTAGCCGATTGGGAATCATTGAGTGATTCGTATGTATACCAATTTAATACTTGTATTAATCCAAATCGATAAAACCTTGGCTAAAAGACATTAATTTGGTGGATAAAATGCCTTATAGGTCACATTCAAAAAGTTGAAGCGAGATCAATACTCTGGCACAACAAGAGGCTTTTGGTGATGAATTAAAATGTTTCATGCCCGCCCTAGTCAAGCCTAAATACGGTTCTAGCTATGAAGATGCTCTGTAGACTGTTGCCACTTTTCTATGCCAAGTTGGTTGACGATAAAACTATTTAAAATGCAACCCAGTAGGCATACTTGTTATGAAATTTGCAGATGGGCACTGCGCTACGGTTCTGTGTTCCTCGGTGGCGTCAACGCGCTCTCTGGCATATTAATCAATAGATTCTATCGAAATAAGTTGAAGCTTGGCACATATGGATACTTCTCATCAGTTATTCCGATATCTGCGATGCCAGCCATGCTGACTGCTTTATTTCATAGACATGTGAGTACGAGTTCTTTACACTACTTTACATACATTATTTTGAATGCCACAGTCAGTAAGTGACACAATAAAAATGGCACTGTACTACAAGGCATCATTAGATAGCTTTTACTGAATGTGGATTTTGTAGCTTGGCGTAGAGGCTTTGTTTTGCTTCTAAAAGCTTGGTCGCCAAAATGTTATAATTAGGCTAGGTGCCCATTTAGTGAAGTGTGAGAATAAAATAAACAAAATATTAAAATGATTACTCTTCCCGTTTCTGAGTGAGTTTAGACTTTAGTGATGATGACAGCACATTGATTGACCATGCTGAAAAAAGATAGCAATGGTTTGGCCATCATTTATTAAAAATCTTTTGCTACTACAGGGTGTAGCCACTGAGATGCTGCTCATGAAGGAAACCTGCCCAATGTGCCTAGAGGTGAAGTCTGCTGTCATACAGCTCGGCATGGGAACTGTGTACCCTATGGTGTTGGGACCTGCATCGGCTTTGATGGTAAGGGGTTAGCTAACCATTACTATAATATTTACCTCATTGCGTCTCACAATTTATATATGGAACTTTTCTAAACTGTGTGACACGCATGGAACCAAGAATAGCAATTTAAAACTGGCAATCCAATCCTTATGGACCAAGACTAGGCCATAGTACAAATGCTACTTTTATTATGATCTGCCTGTAAAGTGGAAAATTAAGACTGAACACTGTTCATCAGCCTACAACATCAGCCTACAAGGAAGCGTTTTGTATCTACAAGCGCTCAAGTATTAACCAGCAAGTAATAATCTTTTTAATATTTTCTCTTCTTTACAGTTTGCACACAGATACTCAACATTCAGAACTCCTAATCTGCAAGAAGGTCCTAAAGTCTTGTTCAAGTTCCTCCGAAAAATAACCAAACCATTCACAGGTACAATCACAGCCCTAGTAGTGGGACAGTTCGCTGCCTCTTCCTTGATTACATATTTCGAAATGAGGAATCATTTGGCGATCAGAAAGAAAATAGTTTATCTAGAAAATAAAATATTAAGCGAACATGGGGGCTGATGACATGTCTATAGTTGTATAACCCAGGGAAATTGAGAAACTAGTTCGGAAATAATCAGTGTAGTCTTTTTGGATAAGTGTTCTGATGATGATAAATTGATTGCAATCCTAATGCGGCGAATCCGAATCCTAATAAATATAAATCCTAATCCTAAAGGGGTGGTGGGTTCCCAACGAGTCACACCAGATCCGGTCACTGAGTGACTCATTGGGAGTTTGGTCCCATCAGGAATACACACTGGGAATACTTCTTTTAAAAATGTTACGAATGTGACTCAAAAAAATGCTTTGGTCAACTCAATATATATTTATATAGCAATTACTAGGTAGTTATAAAAAAAAACCTAACCACCTAACCTATCTGTGTCAGGGTGGGCGGTCTTCTTTCCTAGGTACTACTGGTCCTTGTTGCAACTTTTTTTTATGGAAGAGTTCCCAACATGTTACTACTTGTGTAACAGTGTAACTCGATGGGAAAAAACTTCCAACGAGTCACTCTTTGACTCCTTGGGAACCCACTGTACCAATGTGTTTTGTGTTATTATCACTCGCTTTTTTGCGGTGAAGGAACCAACATGCCCGAGAATTATTTCGAAGGCATATCATCCACCAATCCCTTCCGGACTATGCCCCCATGGTGGATTATGGCCTAATCCTCCTCACGATAGTGAAGGAAGCTTTTGCCCAGTAGTGGGACAGTTACTGGCTGAATTATTATTATTATTGTAATCCTAATAAAATATCCCATTTTGTAGGAGATTCTACTGTGTACAAGTAAATAATCAAATCTCAATGGTATTCCAAATAATGTCAGTTAAATACTTAAGTAGGTATGAAGAGTTTTTGGTTGAATCCTCTTCCTCTGGGTAACCCTCACTCTCCGACTATTCAGCAGACCACTTATTTGTACCGTTTATATACCTAGTTTACGAATTTCAAGACTACATGGATATATTTCCACTAACATACATTATTAGCTTTGGGCGACTGATCGTAGAAATAAACTTGTAAATAGTACATACCTACCTACCTCTATTCATTTATATAGGTACCTATCTACAACTTGTTTTATTGCAAAAAAGAGAAATAGGGAACTGAAGGAGCCGCTTTTGATGTAAAGAATTCCATTATTAACACAATCGCGAATTCCTCTACAATGAATAAAAATATTTCTAGTGGAAACCTGACAGATTTCAGAAAAGAAAATCACAAAATGTTTTATTATATTTATAATCTATTATTTATCTATAGTATTAGTATAATAACATTTCGCAGATTACAAAAAACGGATAACAAACTATTCACACGACTTTTACCAAATAAAGTACATTTTCTAAGAATGAACACATGCAGTAAACTGACCCTTGTTCTCTTGCCACTAAGTATTAGCTTTCTTTCCGTGGGGCGAATGGGAATGATTAACTTAGGGTGATAATTCACCGAAGTCTAGAGAGCGGGGGAGTTGGGAATAAAATCGTCCATAAGAATCAATACAACGTCCATACAAAAATCGCATGATTTTGGATCCATTCGTCACCAGTGCTGAAAACTGGGAAAACACGCTATCTTGGACCTCTATTTCCCAGATTCCCCCCACCATCTTTAGTCTGCTCAGGTGGACACCAGCCTATCACATAGTTACTTTTCATATTTGGCCATGTACCTAGTTTCACGATTTTAAGATAAACTGACAGCTGCTGGTGCAGCCACTCTGTAGTCCGTACAAAACGTATATTTTCTCTTATTCCAATTTCGAGCTATACCACTTGATAACAAAGAACCGAATATTGCAATAATCAGTATACCATAATTAAATCAAGTATAACTTCAATGCTGGAAAGCTACCTAATCCAATATTTTATTTGATGTAGATTTTCTAGCGAAAATAATTTCTAAATAATTGAAGGAGAAAAAAATTAGAGATTCCTTACTCTTTTTTGTGGTATTATTATTTCGAATCTAAACGATGTCCGTTGACTCCTAGTCGGGTATATATAATGAGCGCCGCCATTCCATACTGTCTACTTCGTAGTATGATTTTTGCGAAATACAATAATCTGTTAGTTTCCAAGTAGTTATCTGGTACATTCCAATAATCGTATAATTAGTACCGTTTCCCATAACAATCACAAAACACTAACTTACAAATCTTCTAGCCATTAACTATAAAATTATAATTAGATAAGTAACAATCACGCGTGATACTATTATATAATTAACCCATTCAAAGAAAGCGACTATGCTATTTGTACATATTACACGTTTTTTCATTGACGCTTATAGAATGAAACGCAGGCAAAGGGGAAAAACAATTTGCCTTGGACAGGAAATCAGTTAACATTCCACAGAGAATAGAAGTCGCCGTCTAGAAATGGTTTAAAAATAAACCGTAGCGTTGTCTCAGAAATGTTAGTACGAAAACATTGAATTATCTTTTCCCCACTCTATAACTGAACGCGTGGCTCCGACGATGCACTGTAACGCAAATAAACCGTACTGTTGGTGTAGGGAGTTGGATTTGAAACAAAGCAATTTTTAAATAGTGTCATTCCCAGTGTCTCCCGTCATTAACGTCTCCATTTTATTTTATTGGCTTCTTTTCTTGATAACTGTCATACGTATCTGCTGCGAAACTTTGCTTTTCTAACTTACAAAAAAAACTACAAATAGTAAAGAGGGCAAAAGGGAACATTTGATCATTCCCAGTCGTCACCAGTGGGGAAATAATGGAGAGGAACACCGAATGACCATACTGTTGACGGGGTTCAGTGCTCATTCCCCTTTAGGTACCTACCCTTTTCTGATCCTCGCTACGTATCTGATAATACACAACCACCAATTATCTTAAAACTTACTAATTAGTATAGTGTACTGTACATTAGGGTGGAGCGCGGTTGTATGGAAAATTATTTTTATCCAGATTTTCTTTCGGGCCGCTGCGGAATGGATGCTCTAAAGCCTACTGATTAATAATACCAAATATGGACTAGGGTTATAGTTTTAGAAATACTGCCCCCGAGCCATTACAAATTTCAGAAATTACAAAAAAAGATAATTTTTACGTGTCACTTTTTAATCATACAACATATAAATTATTAACTTCAATTGATTTAAAACAATAGCCAACGATAAATTCAACATGATAATATCCTAAAGTTTTAAGAGTATACTAAATAACGCGCCAAAATATTATACTTGAGCGAGCCTATTTTCGTAGATTTCATAAGAAAAGATACAGAACTTTAAAAAAAAATCATGGCAATCAGCTGTGATGGATCTGCTATAATACCGGCTATAAATCAGGTATTATCCAGTTACTTTATGGCAAGCTACAACATCCACTTCAATGGCTCGTATGTCGACTTCATGGCAACGAACTCACTTTGAGCATCTAGATGGAACTGCAAGAGAACCAAAAAGTTTTAGCGGAAAGGTGGGACGGAGTCTGAACAACTGTGAATTTCTCCCGGTCACAACTTTTCATGCAATCGAATACATATTACCAAATATAACGAAATCTCGAGTAGACCTTAGTACCGACCAGCTATACTTGCTAGAGATTTGTCGTGCGATCAACGACGGTCATTGCAATCCAAAACTTAGCCAAATGCAATCATGGGAAAATCTGTCACTCACGCTGGTTGACAATAGCCAACAGGATTCTTAGGGTATATGTTTCTACTTCGTCGTAATTAGAAAATCTCATTGTTTTAGCAGAGTTCGTGATCAAGGTGTACGCGCTGATGTGGTTTCAGATAAAGACCCAACCTTAGTGTATTAATGGAGCTCAACGCGTATTTGAGCCCATTATGCTGTCTCGTTATCTGCCTGAAAACTTAAAGAAGGTAGTGGACCCAGTGATTCAACGGAATGGCTATTTTGACCACTGTGAAAACATAATAATAGCAATGCTATACGATAACGACGGCACATAAAAAAAAACTCGCTCTGAGAAGTATTCTTAAAATTCGGGAGAGGTCAGCGTTCACACCTAGTAGGGTGTTTCAAGTGCCAACATTTAATTTCGAAGCAAAGGACTAGGCGGACTTGATCGACTGGAAAGTGATTGCGGAATCACCGCTGATCATGCAAATACCAACTGCCGTCATTTCCAAAGCCATTTTGGACCTCAATAGCTTAAATGCTACGAAATTTTTGGACTTCCAGCGCATACCTTGTCACACGCAAGTTACAGAAAGATGCATAAAGTTGATAACGTAATCATGTTCTGCTACCTACTGCCCAGAACGACGTGAAGGATACATTACAAATAAATTGGAGTCATGCCGAATAATGCCCATATTCGGGTCAAAGAACCATTACAAACTTGGGTAAAATTTCGTTATCTTTCAATTCAATGTTATTTCTTTGTTGCCGATTATTTTATGTAATTTTGCTTTTTATTACTACTTTGTGTTTTAAAACAATGTATTATAATATTAACAAAGTCGTTTTTATTTAACGAAAGTACTTTTATTCCTCGACGAACTAAAGTTAATTTTTGGCATTTTTTCCAAACTTCAAGTCCCTTGGGGCAGTATTTCTACTCATAATACATTGATTATGTCATATTGACTTAATATCGTATTAACATAGAGCATCCATCCCGCAGTGGCCCAAAACGAAATAAGAAAAAATAAAAAAACACTCCACCCTACTGTACATGGCTTGGACATTTTGCATGTTATCTTATTTATCAATATTTTGAATAAGTGAAAACAAATCTTTGAAAAGCAACATTTACATACCAGTTACATAAAAGAAAAGAAAATAACAATAACTATTATTCCAATAAACGAAAATATAGATCGTAAGTGTCGAGGTGCTTATTCTCTAAACTCTAACAGATGAGTTCTTAAACATATTTTTTTTGTCAGCTTCAATATTATATACTTTTTTTTTTATTTTTATCAACACGAGTTGTTTTTGGATATGAAACCCGCACTAGAACCTTAGTTTTTTACACAATTAAAGGGACAGTGCTTAACCTCGAGTTAACAAACATAAGTACTTTGAGTGATTTAAGATTTATTGTGTCTCATAGAGACCTAAATATCTATTCCACGCACATTTGGGTATAAGATGTTGCAATTTCATAATTATGTCAGTTCTTCAAATGCTCTTATTAGAATTGGTCTCCTTTAGCACAAACTTAACTCTTATTATTATGAGAAACATTACATTATGTAAATATAATTATTAATTAACGATATAGCATGTTCTAATGTTGCAATATGAAATTGTAACATGTTAAGTGTATGACATACATTTGCCCAATAAAAAAAAGTAATTAAGACTACCAGTTACGGAAGCATACGCAAACCTTTTCAACAATAAACCTACCACAAGTCTTCACTAACCAAATTTTTTATTTGCTTTTTTATCTTTATCATTCTCAACTTGCGGTAACACAACTAGAATCTAACACAACTATAACAAAACTAGAATCTATTTAATTTTGTCCACTGTCAAATCTGTGGTCAAAGTGCAACACCGATGCATGACAGAATCCAGAATTAGTCGATCGTATGACATAAAATCGCACAATAATCACACGATAAACACCGCAGCCGAGAGTTACTACGATTTTCATCCGATGGCACCAGTGTTGTACCTACATCCGTTGAGGAATGTCGTTGGCAGTTAGAATAAAATAATTATTCATCACACAATATCTAAGAGACACGTGTCTGTCGTCCTCACGGTCGGTGTGACACTTTGAGCATGATTCTGAGCCATCGTACTCGCGCCTTCGTTCACACAGGATGGATACTGGTCACAGTCCGTACACTTAGAACCTACGTTAGAGCTAGCACGATATATGTCACCACTGTTTCGATACGTTTGCTTAGTGTAAGGTGTGCGGTACACAAGTCTGGGCCCTGAGCGGGCCCGCGGGGACCGCTAGCAACGCTGCTGGCCGACGTAGTCGTTGTATGTGGCCGAGATCTCCTCGGACTGATAGCGGGTAAGCTTGATGCTGCGCCGCATCTCGCCGGTGATCGCCGACTTGTACCCGCCTTTTCGCAGCAGCGAGTCGATGGTTTGGATTTGGTCCCAACCTGCAACACCATGAATAGTCACTGAAGTTTCTCGTCTGTTTGTCTAAATAGGTCAGTTAGTAGCGACAACTGTTCTAAGCGGCTGATGAATAAGTACTTAATCATTGCTTGCTAAGGCAAATTATTTCTCGAACATACAATTATTTTGTTATGTAGTTTTGAACAGCTCATGTTTTTGATATATAATGATCTAATTATGTGATTAAGTTTTCTTCCTCAATCTACATAGGTACCACCTACCTGACAGTTTCCTTGAGTGGTAAAGCTGATTAATTCAAACAATATATTCTGCATCCATTCTCAACCCAACCTACTTCATTCATTAGTCCACAATATTGCTGTTAGCTTTCACATTTTCCATTGGACCCTTCCATATAAATATTACATCTTTCAGACACCTATTGCGCTAATCAGAATAACCCCAATTCAATATCCATATCTACAAATGAGATATAGGTAGTATATACTCCGGAATGGAGCTCCAAATCTAATTGCATCAGCTGCTGACGCTTCAATTAAAGTTGCGTAAAGAAACCTCTCGGAACGCGAGGTGGTTTCATAACAGCTTAAGCAAATGCGCCTCAAACGGTGCGTCACGCATCACGTAATTGCATTGTGCGTCCGACTTTTGTCGGACTTCATTCTTCACAGACATTTTGAACTAGAATCCTACGAATATTATGAATGAAAAAGTGTTTCTGGTTTGTACTTCTTTCGCGGAATACCCTAATGGATTGCCGTGCTGTCTTTTTGCATGGAATAGCTATAATAGATAACAACATTTTATAGAGAGAGACTACTTTTTATGTCAGAAAAATGCATGTTCCTATGGGATCAACACGGGCGAAACCGCGGGGCTCAGCTTATTATAAAAAAACAGCTATGAACGTACAAAAATACGCCACGCCACTACGCTAAATAAGAAAGTGTGGCTAGTAAAAGCAGCACGTTGGCGTGAGTGAGATATCCCACAAGGGGGAAACAGGAGCGAACAGGAATTCACACTCAAACCTTTACACCAAAATGAGACCTATTATTGTGTTTGCCATATCATATAATGCTAATAATTCACATACAGCCTAGGATGTATTGTCGATCGTCCCATACCCACCCAAACTCCTTTTAAATAACCCGAGTCTTAAAAACTCCATAATCCCTCTTGCAGCAAAACTAAAACCTATTTGAATAAATAACCCAATCTGCGCGTCACAGGCCGATCTACCCACCAAAATTATCGTTCAACTTCCAACCCTTCACACTTTACATACAGTTCAGTTGAATTTTTTTATGCATTACACCATTATCATTCGTAACAGAGTCTGATAAAGGTAAATACAAGAGCATACTCACAGGCATCCCTTACCGGAAAATTAAGTAATTCTATCACCTTGTTCAGTGGCAACTTGAGGTAAGTAAGTGGCGGTACGCTTGGATCCTCGCTCACTGGTGAACTCGATCCGGATGCCGTGTTTGCCGAGTTTCCAGTCGAGGTAGTGCTCGGCCTCCTCGAAGTGCTGCAGGATGGAGACCGAGACGGTCAGCCGCGGAACCTCCTCGCGAGTGATGGGAGAGAACCGCGAGTCTTTCAGGGCACTCGTTATAGCATATTCCCGCAGACCTGGAAAATAATTTTAGGAGTTGTGAGTGTCTTTGTAATGCGGGGTAAAATTGAAAATGCTTTATTTAGCAGTCAATATTGAACAATAATAGCAAATGTAGATAACATACATATTTTCTTCACAAATATGTACAGGAAAAGTGAAATATTTACCGTAAATAAAAAATATATAGTATTTCAAATCAAGCAGTTTCTATGTACTTATCTAATGATAACAAGCCATAATAAATAAATCTTGGTATTTCTTATTACTTACAGACTTGAGAGTACAGTAATTGAGAGCTACACAGCTCGCTGCTGTTGTTGCTATGCAAATTTTAATGGGACTTTTAGGATTTAAAATGAACTTGGTATCAGAATACTGAAGAAACTACACAACAATGTTAGTATTTTCAAAAACCAAATCTATTTTGCACCGTTATAACACAATGATAAGCAGTTTACATAAATATCAGTATCATATCATAAGAATTTAGGTAGGTATATCACATCAAGGTAAAAATATATTGGAAAAGGATTTTTTAAATGGCTCCCACCTGAATGCAAGTGCATAGCGTTGAATGTCCCGATGCAGCCTCGAAGACGATGCTCCTTTCCTATTTTCCATGTCACAAACAAAGGACTGAAAATTACAAAAATATGCCTTCAACATATTGATGTAACAATAAATATAGCAGAACACAATATAGTTGAACACATAATCATCAGAAACATTTATTGTATTGTCTGTTTTGTTATTTAATAATCAAACAATTGTTCGGCAGACAGTGTGGTGACTACTGTGGAATCCCATTTGGACAGACAAATGCCCCTAAAACTAAGTGAAGAATGAGCCACTTATTATTATTGGTAAAAGAATGGTTTACCTAAAACAATATATGTAGTTAGAAACATGTGAAACTTTTACTGTGATCAAGTGATGTGACCAAGATTGTGATCTAAAAATCAGCCAGTTTGAGTGACACCTATGTATAATAAGTGAATTAAATGTAATAGTCCTAGTTACTTTGCTGTA
Organism: Hylaea fasciaria; assembly: GCA_905147375.1. Taxonomy (NCBI): domain Eukaryota; kingdom Metazoa; phylum Arthropoda; class Insecta; order Lepidoptera; family Geometridae; genus Hylaea; species Hylaea fasciaria. The sequence goes on from LR990201.1 coordinate 10,475,827, forward strand.
GTTTGTCTGCATATTATGTTTTTGCTTATTTTGAACAAAGGCAGTCTTATATCTTTTCAGAACAAATGATGAACCATTGAGTAACTAATCTAAAGTAGGTATTGCAACTTTTAATACACTTATGTACACCTAACAACAGCTATAAAAAGCAGATTTTCAACTGCTGGTATTCAAGGGCATCCAAATTTAGATTTTATTGCCTCGCTATAAGGTTTATCATCAAGTGCATTTTTTGGAAGGTGAACAAAAAGTACAATGACCTATTTGGAAAAATGATGTACAGATGAGTGGGTGATTTAAATTGACCATACAACTTTAGAACAAGTATGGTAATTTGGTGAAAGCGAAATTAACATACGTACCTAGTACTTTTAAAATATATACTTCCTATAAAAGTACAGAAGTTTCACAGTCATCAAATGACCTCATTACAGACAAAAGATTCGCGTGATGAAGACAAAGCCCATCCCAGAGGGAAGACTGCTCACACCGATAGCTGCACTACACATGTTTAAAATAATCATAATCTACTCACTAGGCATCGTTAGTGAAGTCGGGCGTCAGTGGAGGGTCCATACTATGCAGCTGACAATACAAAACATCGAAACAAAAGTAGCACATATCTGGACTAGCTACAGACTCATGGTAACCATTCATAGGTCGATCTATATTGTTGCTGTAGGAGTTATTTAGCTTTTGCTTTTTAGTTCCACAACATACTGAGGACATTTTGGATGGTGTTTGATGATTTTTCTTAATCGTGAGGAACAAAGCAGTCACACAATTTGCACAAAAAGTAAAACAAAATCAAACACTCGCTCACTCGTTACAATGGAACTTGAACCAAGACCAAACGACCGTCATTTTATTACATACTACATAGACTAAAAATGTTCTTGACACGTTGACATTGACAGTTACATTTTTTTCTATACTAAGGTAGTTTAACGATGGAGTTTTGGCGGGAATCCGATAGTGAGACGTTGTTGGTTTTGTATTATTTTCTCAAACTTGTGATTCTTCGAGTGTTAATGTGTAATATTTGTGGAATATTAATCGTTAAGTGTTCGTTAATGTGCACGAGTGTGGGCGAATGATATAAACTCAAAAAACGTGTCATTTCGCATTTTTTTCCAAAACTCCCAGGAAGTTTCATTAAAGCATTCACTACTTTACTGAATCGTGACTTTGACGATGTAAATAATTGACTTGACTACTTGACCACGATTGCTATTATTGCTGTGACTTTACTAATATGAAATTAAGAAATATTACAATAAAATACTTGACACTGGCTACACGCACAAACCGTGCGAAGCCATAATTATAAAAATAAATAAATAATAGTTTAACGATGATACTAAGCTTACGAGCTTACCATAAAGCAAACGATCTCAGCGTAGGTAGTCCGGGATCAGGCACTATATTGGCATACCTATATTGTTGAGGTATGGAAATAGGTAGGTAGGCACCTACTGAAATACCGATAGCAGACCGTTATTTCCACCAAATTGTTGAAAGTCAAATAGGTACAGTAGTACCCAACTTAGAAGGCGCGTCGTGAATCTTCGTTCGCGCAGAAAAGAAAGTATGGTCCGAAGATTAACGAAAGAATGCTTAAAACTTACAATCAACCTAAGATCACTACTATAAGGTTCATAATACACTGCAGCTGTTAGTTCCATCTAACTCATGCCACGCGGCGATCGCTAAGATGGCGGCGGCTGCCAACCAATAATAGCGGTCAATAGCATTTCCCGCGCTTTGAAAATTCATCTTCTGCGCAGGTACATCGGCAAGCCATATCAGTTGGGTACTACTATACGTATGTATAATTATCATCTTATGTTATGTTATCTTGTATCTATGTTATGGAATTAAACTAGATGGATTGGAATGAAACTTATAACTGGTATTTCAGTGCCGGCTTGATGGTTAGATTTCTATACTTATACTTTCATTTCAATATTTTTAATATTGTTGTATGTATATTGATGAAATACCTATTGTAATGTGGAAAGTGTAATGTCTGCCTAGTCATAGCCAGTTGTAAAAATTACGACTGTAAGCCCGAAGTCAAATTAATGTTTTAAAAAATATATATTATTGTTTGTGGTACGATGGCTGTCATTGAGTTGTATTTTACTATTTTGTAGAAAATAAAAAAGCTTTCTGTGCACATAGAATGAAGATATTTTCGTGAATCATGTACATGTTTTATAATGCCCCGTTAATTATAAGTGAACTTATCCTATTTCCACTAATAGAAACACTAGTGATGTTAAGTGAAAAAGCCTGCTGAGTTCATACGATGGCGTCGGACGGTGAAACTTCGTGTGCGAATGATCCTAATTTCGCCGTTATCTACTCATTTCTGAAAGTATTCGGTAAATTGTACGGCTTGGAGGTGCCTACGATAGCCAAATTACAGGAATTCGTAGAGAACACACAGGAAGGTGAGGTGTTGTGGTGATAACTTCGCGTGGAATTATAAACAAACATCTTATAAGTTTTTTTTGTTTGTTAGTTTCGGAGACGTTGAAGGAGTTACACTTGAGGTTACTGCGTCGCGCGCTCAAGTCCGTGCACACTAACAGATGGGAGAAGGGTATGATAAAGTTTTGCCATCAACATGGGCACCACCAGGAAGCTTGGGAGATCGAAAGATTCTCATACAAGAAAGCTAGCACTCAAGTGAAACTCAAAGTGTTGAAGGTAATTAGCGCCGCCTACTCAGCATTTTTATATGGTAATCTGAACACACTGATGAATTCATATTATGTGGTAACTGCTTTCTCACTGACTCACTTTATGAATTAAACATTCTTGCTCTGAAACATCTGCAAATCTATAAAGTGATATTTTTTCTTAGAAAGTGAAACACTGTTGACTAATTCTAGACAAACTAGTAGATTTCAATACCTTAAATTATTCCCAGCACTCTTACTTATCCTTAGCTATTGTGCATATTTATGTATTATTGAAGTAGGTTTTACTCACATAGTATATGAACAATATTTTCGTACTCAGTACTTAAAATGTCAAGGTTTACTTTTTTGTGATAATCTGTTCTTGTGTAATGTTTACGATCATTTCCGGCAATGACTCTATAAACTAATATTTTAGGACATCCTATAAACACACCCTGTTGCTTTATTTCCAGATATTATTAGAGTACCAGTTTACTTGTCACATCAAGTTTAAAACAGCAGTGAACTCCATTTCAAGCAAAGAGCTGAGGTTGGAGCCCATTGGTCGTGATAAGAACGGTTGCGCGTACTGGCTGGAGATTGATGATGATGCCAATATCTGTTTGTATAAGGAGGATCAGGATGAGGAAACTTGGCAGCTGATAGCTAGGTAAAATTTGCCAAAGTTGTATACCACTTTTTTATATCTTTTACTCTTTACGGAAGTCACAGAGATTCCATGTCTTGCCATCGTCGATTTTAAAAGCTTACTTATCATAGTATATATAATAGTGGTTATTCTGGTTGCACTATACAATATTCTGAATTTATAGAATTTATAAAAATTAAAGGATTAGTTTAGACAAGTCAAATTGAATTCTATTGTAGTATACAATTGTAACAGTAAAATTGAGCTTGATACATTTTATTCTATAAGATGATTTAATGTAGTTTACTTACCAATAACGACAAAGTTTCAATGAAACCAGTCCATCTCAGGTGCCAATAAAGATTTTTCATATTGAAACACAACAGTCTTGTACCTAAAACATTTATTTGCAGAAATAGGGAAGAAATGGTCAAAGTTATCGGACAGTTAAAAAGTGGTGAAGAAATATGTGCATCACAAACACCAAATGGAATTGATGATTCCAGTGGAGCAGAAAATCCTACACAAGAGGTATCAAAATAATTATTCACTTAATTTAAATGTAATTAGTACTCATTATTTGAATGCATCCATTATATTGCAGTTACAATCATTACCTCAGTCAGAAATTCAAAAGCCCACAGTTACAGAAGAAGAGAATGACGAAGAGTTCCTAAGCCCAGAGTCTGAATCAGATCAAGAAGTAGATCCAGAACATAACGAACAACAATCTTCAGATCCACTTGCTGGAAATGAAACCAATGTAGAGTCTTCCGATCCCCTTGAAAGTAGTGATCCTAAAGTAGAATCTTCAGACCTTTTAGAAAGTAATCAACAAATTGATGACAATGATACTGCCAACACAAATACAGAGGAAACTTCAGAAGAACAAAATGAAGCTACAACTGAAACTCAATGTGATACTAACAGTGAAACACAATGTGACAGCACCATTGAAACACAGACAGAAAATGACACTGTAAAAGAAATGGAAAACAAAGACAATAGTCCAAGTATCTGTGAAAATCAAAGTGTAGATAAACCTGAGCCAAGTCAAAATATGTCTGAAAAACAGTCTGAAGATATCCTTGAAACTCTTGAAAGTGTAACTGATACACAGAGTGAAAACACTAGTAATTTAATTGAGAAAGAAATAGTTCCTGAAACAGAAACATGTAATACTGAACCTGAATTAGAAACAACGATTTGTAAAGTAATTCCTAATTCTCCAAAAGTAACTGAAACTTCAAAAGATTCAGAGAGTGTATTAGAAGATAATGAAAATTCAGCAGATGGGGAAGAATATAAGAATGAAGAACACAAGGTAGAAAATGAAGAAGTAAGTGAAGCAATAGAAGAACCTGTCATGCTTGTTACGGGAGAAGGAAATGGGGCAGATTGTGAAAGTTTCTTTTTAGGAGAGGAAATATCAGAACCTGTTATGTATTTTTATGGTGAAGGTTGTGGCTATGATAATGATACTGGGAACCCCGAAGCAATAGAAGAGACTAATAAAACAGAAACAGAAGAAGAACATGAAAAAGAAGAGGTTGTAAATGGTGAACATGAAGCAATAAAAACTAAAAGTAAATTAGGTAAAAGTGTTAGAATAAAAACTGTAAATAAGCGATCTTTGAAAAAGCAATCTAATGAACCCAATGATGCAAAAACGGACATAAAAAAGCCATGTGTACGAGATACAGAAATATCACATACTTCAAGAGCAGAAAATGATTTAAAAAGAGACGCAGCTGTAAATGACAAAAGTACAACAGATAGTGAAAGTCCAAGGAAGAATAATGTTAAAAAAGGTCGAAGTAAGGTTAAAAAGAAAGCTGTAGCAAGAAAATTCAAAAGAAATGGTGGAAAAGAAGCAATAAATTCTGTGTCTGAGACTGATACCTGTCAAGATAAAACTAGTATTATAGAAAAGAGAAAAAGCAGTGTGTCCTCTGTGGATCAAGATGATACTCCTGCTGAAAATGAAAAAGAAAAAACTCCTGACAAAGAATTGAAAGTGGAAGATCCCTTGCCCACTAAAAAGTTACGTTTAGAGACCACTCCAGAGAGTGACGTTAACGCAACACATTCCAAAGATACTGCATCAGATAGTATTGAAAATAAGGACAATAGTAATCACAATCTCATTACCAAAAGAAAGAAGATAAAAGCGAGTAAAGGAAAATTTAAAAGAAAAAGTGGTGCACAGAACAAGCTCGATTTAGATAAGAGTTATGATATTGACGAAGTAAATGACAGTCCTAAAGCCAACAAATCTCTGAAAAGATCACTCATAGAAGATCCTACAGGCGATAAAACCAAATCAGAATCTCAGAGTGAAAGTGAAGATGATGAGCCCATAACTAGTGGTAAACGATTGAAAATTAAACCTAAGAAAATCATAACTTCATCTAGGTATGTTTATGTTCAAACAGTAAGTGATTTATAAGTAAGAGAATATACAGACAGATAGATGATAATGAAGATATTTCTCAATTACAGAAAGAAAGTTGAAGCTAAACTACTAGAAAAGCATTCTAGTGACGAGTCTGAAGAGGAAACACTCTATAGTTTAGGTAAGTGCCCTGACATTCATAATAACTGGATCGGTAGAAACATCCTTTACGACAGGCAGTCTACCACCAACCCATATCATACAGATCAGTCGTAAGTTATCTTAAAATACCACACAAATATAGCAAAAAGTTTCATAGTAATGTCCTTTCCAATAGCGGGCAAGAAATCCACAAAGAAGTTAGTAAAAAAGAAGCCAAAAGGAAAATCCAAGGACAAGAAACCGAGGGACAAATTGGAGAAGCCTAACTCTGAGGACTCGGACACGGCCCCGGTGAGGCAATCGCGGCGCATCGCGCAGCAGAAGATCAAAGAGGAAGCAGAGAGAAGACAGCAAGAAGAGGTAGCGTTGAGAGAGCTGAAGATGATACATAAAAAGAAGGTAGGTATAAAAATTGTGTGGAGTGAGCCTGATACAACAAGATGAAAAGGTACCACATTTCAGACTTATAAAAACGTATTCTTAACAAATCTAGAAGGCTGTCTTTGAAGAAATGATTCTATAAATCACAAAGACGCAAATAGACACAAAAACTTATCAATGTTATCGGGTAAAGCTCTAAATTCCTCCAGCAACATTTTCGACGATATCTCATTAACATTTGAGCAATGTCAACAACATTATTGCTGGAAATGTTAGAAGCCTTTTCACTAAATGTCGAATACAAAGAGAAGTAAACAATAGTTGTGCTAGTAGACATAGTATCACTTTAATTATGAACCATACAATATAGTATACTTACATAGAACATGTCAATTGTAGAGCAAGGACGACGAGGAGGAGGAAGAGTGGCGCGCGAGCGGCCGCAGCAGCTCGGAGCCCGAGACCAAGCGCAAGCAGGTGCGCACGTGGCGCGCCTCCGACTCCACGGGGCCGGAGCCCGACTCGGAGTCCGACTCGCCGCTGTTCGAGCTGCAGCCCGAGCCGGAGCCCGAGCGTGAGTATCGTGACACCATCGACAAGGGAACCTCCACTCATTTATTACTTCAATTTTTGGCCAACGAGATTCGTTGACAAACACGCTTTTAACAGATCATTGAGTCTCACAAATTCATTATGTCATTGTGTGGGTCAGGCTGTCTGCCGTTCGCCCCGCTTGTATTATAGTCGTTTATAAGTATGTATACTGTTTTATCGCTTTTACTGTATTTTCTAGGCAAATCAATTAATATAGTTCACAAATTCATTATAAAAAAAAATTTGACACGATACCTAATATAATGTTTTGCTTTTCAATTCGATCTATAGACGATTACGGCAAGTCGGACCACGAGTTCTCACCGGAGTCCGATTTGGAGAGCGGCGAAACGGCCGAGCCGCTCAAAAGAGCGCGAACAGTGCAAGAAGGTAAATGTCGTATGTACCATACCGTGACGTACTATAATAGACTGTATCACCTCGGGCTAGAGTGTAACGCCACGTCCGGTTGCAGAGAAGGACTGCGGGTTCTGCCAGCGCTGCGGCCGCGGCGAGCAGCCGGAGTGGATCCTGCTGTGCGACGCGTGCGACGCCGGCTACCACGCCAGCTGCCTCAAGCCCATGCTGTTCGTGGTGCCCGAGGGGGACTGGTTCTGCCCGCCCTGCAACCATGTGAGACCCATGGAATTGGCAATGTAGTATCTCACACATGTCAATTTTAACCTACTTCTAAATGTATCGAAGTTACACTTTGTAATAATGTGTAGTTCGAATGACGACGCAAAGATTTGGTGTCTTGGATCTGATCTTATGATGGAGTCCGGAATGCATCGCGCCTGAATATCGTTCGCTCGATGTGGGATAGTTCGTTGCGTGCCCGTTATATTTTTGTATTTTTTAAACTTAGCCCCACATTAGAATTTTTTCTGTATCGTGTGTATCGTTTACAAACTAAACGGTGCCCACGTTATGATTTTATAAACATTATAACTCCAGACCAGAAACAAATATCTGTGGGTCACACAAATATTTGTTCCGGGCGGGAATCAAACCCGCTACACCAAGCGCAGCAGTTCGATTGCTCAGCCACTACCCCAAACGCGTCGTCATGCTGTTTTTTATCTAATGTGGTGGATGAGGTCACAATATTATACTGTGGGGATTGTACCCGCCACTCGAAACATCAAAAAATCCCCCTTTGCAATGAGAACACTAATGTTAGAGTCCATGTATCTTCGAAGTTGAAATGTTTCCCCAGGACAAACTGATAGAAGCGCTAGAAAGCGAACTAGTCAAGTATGACGTGCTACTGGTCAAGGTGGAGGAGGAGAGAGCTAGGAAGAAGCTGGAAGAGCCCGAGCCGGAAGTTGAAGAGAAGAGACCCAAGTCCGATGCGGAGTCAGGTATTTATTTATTTTAAAACGATTTGGTAACCAATTAAGCTGAATCTTTTTACTGTGGGCACAGAATACCTACAATAGCCTATTCTCTTCTGTGAGTTTGAGTACCTTTTGAGTACGGAGTGGCCACCCTGGTAAGACTCAACCTCAACTAATCAATGCAATACATAGCCTAATAGGAAAACAACCTAGTTTTCTGCGCAGGTCTTGCGCTTATCAGAGCGGCCGTACAATTTAACGCGAACTTCAAAACGTCAGTGAACAGGCTTCCTTTCTCACAAATAGCACCCTCGGTATAGAGCGCAATGAACATAGGTCACAATGAGATTGGTCGCTGTGTTCGCAGAAGGCACGTCCGACAGCTCTTGGTCCTCGTCGTCCGGCGACGGCGCCGTGTACCGCCTGCGGGCCCGCAAGCAGCTGCCCGTCAGCTACCGCAGCCAGGAATACGACCGCATCATCAGCGCCGCCATCAAGGTGAGGGGGGGGGGCCCTCCGCAGGAGACAGACGACGGATTTCTGGATTAAGCCAGCCGACGATAGCGATTCAAATATATAGTTTTTGGCCGCGTTTCGAATTACGCTTAGCGTTCATAGCACACATAATGTGTGTGGCCCGATTTGCGCTTTCAACGCTCGCCGTGTGCGCTGTAAACGTTTGACGTTTGAATTACTGGTACTGCGAACGGCCGTGAGCACGCTCACAAATCGGACCTCGCGTTAGTAGTGTGTATGTCGTGAGTAGTGTAAGCTTAATTCGGAACGCGGACTTTTACTTATTGGTATAAGTAGTTCAACGCCATCTATCGACGTCTAACGGAACTATTCCTACCAAACCCAAAAATAGTAGCCAAAGCTCTTGACCGTTGACTATCCGGCATAGTTCTCTTGCAAAAGAGGATAAATATTAAATGTTTTATGTGTGTTTTGTTTATTTATGTTTCTAGGAGGAATATGTGGAACCGACCACGAGTGCAGGCAACCAGGGTCGAGGCAAAGACATATCTACTATCATTGAAGCGGCGGAGGAAGAGAAAATGAAGGCTGAAAGGGAAGCAATGGAACAGGTCAGTTGTCTATTCAGCTATCGTATCTATTCAATGACAGAAAAGTAAATTCGGATAGATGTTCGTAAAAAAACACCTTCACATAATGTATGAAAAACCCACCTATAGACCTGTGAAGCGAAATACATACATTCATAAATACATACATACATACATACATACATACATACATACATACATACATACAGTCACGCCTTTTTCCCGTTGGGGCAGGCAGAGACTACATCTTTGCACATGCTACGATCTTGACACACCTCTCTCGCTTTTTCTACTTTCATGACTTGCTTATATAATGCATGCTCTCCGGTTATGGGTACTCTTGACTTGACCATTCCTTAAGACGTCCTCGATTTGATCGTGGTACGTCCGTATACGCGACCGCTAACGCCTGGTCCATACACTAGATCCATACATCTGTTTCGTAAATCTATAAATCTACCTTCCTCCAGAATGCTGCGCCATTGCAACGCTAATGATACAGGTTCACCTATTAAATTCGAATGCACAGACGTGCGGAGTGCAATTGTGTTGCTATAAATAAAATAGTAACAAAGGATCTCTGCCCGAGACTATGTGTAATGGCTGCCCGAGGTGAACAGCATTGTGCGCTTCCAGGGAAAACCGGTAGATCTGGTGAAGAAACTGAAGAAGAAGCAACGTCGGAAGCCGAGGAAGCTGAACTCCCTCGATGTACCCTCCGAGGACGACGGCGAGACCGACGAAGACTTCAAAGATACCGGGTAATAACATATACATCCTACTATCCTACTAAGAAATGTGAAAGTTATGTGTGTGTGATGTATGTTTGTGTATGTGGTTTTGTCTTCTCACGCCTTCACGGCTGAAGGGATTTTGATGAACTTTGGTATGTACAGTTACTGTAGTTCCTGGAATAGATATTGGGATAGTTTTTATGCCAAGAAAATTACGGTTCCTGTGTTATAACAGCGAACGCGGGTGAAACCGCGGGGCGCTGTTAGTAACTCACTATCACATACAATCGGCCATTTAAATCTCAGAGATAAATACTAGTTGGGATGTAGGGATACGACCGACATGATTGTCATCTGAAAGATCAAAATGTTATGAGGTATAATACCGACCTCTAGTGTCACAGTTTGTCAGGCCGGCCTCTAATGTGGCTTAACGATTGCTCTCAATTGAGTCTTGCCCTAAACATATAATAAGCTTTGTTATGTTGCAGTGCGGCATCCTCTTCCGAAGACATATCGACGTCTGCCGATAAAGAGTCGAGCGATTCGCGCTCTTCCGACTCTTTGCCTATACGGCGGACCGGCAGAACTGATAAAAAAGGTAAATAGTTCGTTACTACATTTTTGTTAATGTTTATGGTCTATTGTGCGGCGATAGTTCAGTTGGATCCGTTGGATCGCACGCCGCACGCCGCCGTAGGTTCGAAATCGGCTGACCTCAAAAATTTGCCAGACAGTTTGCCAACAGTGGTGTAACATTGGCGGTAGGGAACTAAAGTGCCCGGCTGGCTAGCTATCGCCTGCAAGTAGTAGTAGTAGTCTTGATCACATAGCTTTATAACCCATTTTTAATTTCAGAGCGTCCGAAAATGACCGAATCGTCCCCGGAGACGAAAAAGAAGAAAGGCGTGTTCGCAGACAGTTCGAGCGAATCCGCGGGCGCTAAAGAATGGAACGCTACGCATAAGATCAAGTAATTATTTCGATCTCATCTACATAATTATATTATTATCGTGTCAGATCTCGAACCAGCGAGACAAACAATGACCCGAGATTATTCCATTGTTTCATATGCTTTGAAATTTTGTAGAAGTACCAATTACGTTACCAACAAAACTAAATTTTAGTTTTGTTCCGTCAAATTATTAGTCACTTCAAAGATGTGAGAGGAAGTTACAGGTCTTTTCAGCTCATTTCAGAAATAGACACTATTGAAATCGTACGTGTTATTGAACAAATTTAAATCGGTCACTGATAAACCCTAACCCCGGCGTCGGTATACATACATTGGAGGAACGAGCAACCGAATCTAATTCCTCCAGATCGAAGTCTCACTCTCGGTCCCGCAAGCGCTCGCGGCGCTCCCGGCACGAGCAGGCCGGGGCGCCGCGGCGCCGCGCGCGGGCCGAGCCCGGCGCGGGCCGCGCGGGCCGCCCGGGCCGCGCGCGCGTGCTGTACGGGGGCCTGAGCGGCGCCGAGGGAGGCAGCGAGGGGGAGCCCAAGCACCGCACGAGGCAGAAGAAGATCAACTACACGGAGATGCCCAACACCGAGTCCGAGGACGTGAGTCACCGGACCCGATCTACTGTACTCGTTCGATACTTGTTAAGAATCGTGAACTGCTGAAGGACCCATCCCTTGTGTCATAAAAATACCTACAGCGTAGTGTCTTGCAGCCATTTTCAGACACACAGAGATTCGTCGAGACTGCTGTATGCGCCCCTGTAAGCCGTAGCAGGACTCCGTAAACGATTTGTGATCACGAAAATGACGGTCAGCGAAGATCCTATCGGTCTCCTCCCATTCCAGGAGATGCACAAGTCGAGCGGCAAACACATGCCGGACAGTTCCGACGAGTTCAAATGCAGCGACACCGAGCTGGAGACGGATTCCGACTCCGACAGAACCAAGAAGAGGAAAGAAGAGGAGAATCTGGAGCGGGAGAAGGCGCTCAACGACCTCGTGAAGAAGACGGCGGTGGTGCCGCTGGAGAAGCTCCCGGAGGACGTGACCAAGGCCAAGACGGAGGAGCTCCAAGCGCACCTCAGTAAGTTATGTATGGTCCAATTTTTCATCTTCCTCCTACTTAATAGTTTAAGTAAAGTAATTTGTGGAGCGGTTCGTTTCTGGGTACGCGCCACGTCTGTTTGGTAATTTAAATGAGATTTTGAGATTCAATCATTCGTTTTTATACACCTAAACCCCGACTTTTATTCACACCATAAATCGTTTGTTAAGGGCTCTCACTCATTTTTAACATGTCAATTCTATTGCAGCCTCACTAACATGTTATATAGAATAACATATAATTATGCACTTTCGAGACTAATATGTACCTACTTCAAAGAGCATTGTCACTGTGACTAAACTGCACGCATCTCTCGTGTGCACTATCCTAATCACCATAATATGTTTGGTTTCTAAGCAAAATCTGGCTGTAAATGCACATGGTTACCTAACTAATATATTATCAATGCGAAGGATTTTAAATATAACTATGATATCAAGCGTCTGAACACGTTTTAATGTTTGGTACAAATATAGATTCTATTTGGATTAGCACCATATTTTACTTTCAAAAATCTATCACTAAAAGAGTGAAATTGGGCTAGAAACAGTGGAGACTTCTAAATCAAAGTTTTCATCTGCCCGAACAGTGAACAAACGCAGTGAGATAATACTTGTAGTTTTAATTAAATTTACTTTGTAGCCGAGCGTGGAAAGTAGGGATGGGATATGAATTAATGTTAGAGTATTGCTCCGTAGATGCGCAACAGGCCAACGCGAAGCCACAGCGAGGCAAGGGCAGTAGAGGAGGTCGCGGCGCCAGGTTTGTACAACACACTTATAAAAGCCGCTTACTGTTATCGGTTACTGAAAGCTGCCTTGAAAAATACGTTAACTCATTATTGTCATAATATCTTACACGAGAAGACGACGTAAAGCGTTTACAAAAAAGAAATACACACAGCCAAAATAGATGAGGCACGCCGCGCCAGCGCTTCTGTTATCAGTGAGCTGCTACGACGTATTTTGGCAGTCTAGTCTAGTCGCGTCTATAGCAGGGGTATTGTGGTATGGATTTGTTGTTGTTACTTCTAAGGTGGTATAAAGGTGAATGATTTCCAGAGGCCCTCGGAGCCGCGGCGGCGCCCGCGGCGGCGGCGGCCGGCCCGGCTCGCCGCAGACGGACGAAGCGCTCGCCAAACTAGTCGGAGTCAAGATCAAAGGTAAACTAATCCATCCATCATCATCATCATCATCATCATCCTGAAGACGTCCACTCCTGAACATATGCCTCCCCTGACCGATCATGCTATGTCTCTTTAATTGAGTGCCCCTTCTAGGGTATTATACATACATATTATTATAGGTATTTCTGTGCCGCGGTTGAAATGATGGCGGCCTTAGGTTGTTTTGTTACATAGAATCAATAACCATACGTTTGCTTTGCCGTAGTCGGGAACAAAATAAGTACTTTCCCGTTTAAGGTCAATACTCTAATAAATGAGCCACCATGAGTGCCAGATCTCTTGTTTTATAAAGGTTTGATTAATTTTGAAACTTTTGATCCACCCTGCACTACTATTGTACGAGTATGATAAATAAGACTAAAAATACCAATTTATATTTTTTTTACAGAATTAGGGCAAGACGGGACACCAGTGAAACCAAATCAAGTGAGTATCAACCGGACACATCTAAATAAACAAACCATAGAACCAATAATAAAAACCAACGTTGTTATCTTCCACAGGTCGAACGCGAGAAGAAGCGACAAGAACGAGAAGCGAAACAAGCCGAGAAAGAAGCGAAGAAACTGGAAAGATTACAGAAGAAGGAAGAAAAGGAGAAGTTAAAAGAACAGAAAGCCAAAGAGCGAGAAGAGAAGAGGTTAGCGCGGTTAGCGTTGCAAGAAAGCAAGCGGATAAAGAAAGTGAGTCGGCTGATTTTGTTGCAGATGTCCTATACACAAATAAAATGTAATTGACATCCATTGTATTACAATATGTAGCCCTGTGGTGTAAAGAAACTCTAACAACTATTTTTTGTACCTTATCTCTGCACCACTCAATGTTTCTATATCTTTATCTCTTTACATAGAATGGGTTTGCACTTGTCCACTCTCTCACCTGATTTAATGTGATGATGCGCTCTAAGATGGTTCACGCTTACGTAGACCTAGGGTATTAATAGGTATTATGTGCCTAGACGTAACCTGTTCACTCGTGACTTGAAGACGGCCAACTTGAGGCCGACTTGAGGACTCCCAAGTTATGACTATGGGGAAACGGATTTTGACAAGGAGTTTCACTCCTTAGTGGTATGCGTTAGAAGCAAATCGTAGAAGCAAATATGAAATTTTGCACAGTGAGAAGCAAGTCGTAGTAGAAGCGACTATCAAATGAGTATTATTCCAGGAGAAAGAGTACATGGGTCCTATGGGCGGGTACGGCGTGCCCGTGCGGCCGCTCGGCGCGGAGTCGCCGCGGCTCAACAACATGGGCATGTTCAACCACATGCGGGGCCCCCGCCCCGGCGGCCCCGGGGGGCCCGGCGGCCCCGGCCCGCCCGGCGCGGGGGCCCCGCCGCCCGACGGGCCCGACCAGAGGTTCCCCAACGCGCCACGGCTACAGGTCAGCGGATAGAACAACTTTATTGTTCACAACTGTGTCAGTTAACAAGATTTTAGGTACCTATGGTAAAATATCCACCAACTTGGACTAGGCCCCCATGGTGGATTATGGCCTAACCCTCCTCACGATAGTGAGGGGAGGCTTTTGCCCAGCAGTGGGACAGGTACAGGCTGAATTATTATTATTATATGGTAAAATATGATTAGTATCGATAGCGTGTCCATTCAGCCGTACAATAATTTTGTTATGAAAAAATTACAATTTAGGTAAGTACTTAAACAAATAACAAATATTAATTTCACATAAGTACACAATTTGTTAATTTGTATAGTATTTGTTGTTGAAGCGGCAACATGGATGTTATCCAATGACAGTGACAAAGGTGAAAACAAGGTGCTGCTGCAGGATGCGAAGTGTATACCTGGTACCTTGCCGGTCGGTGTTGAGCAAAAGCACAGATTTCTTTTTAAGGTTAAGCCAGATTGCCGGCGCGTTACTAGAGTGTCACTACTCTTTATTTGAAACTGCCAGTGTTAAATTGTAGTAAAATCAGTCAAAAAAAAGTAGTATTTATCAATCGGTGTATGTCCCCGCAGGTGCGGGCGGAGCTGCGCGGCGTGCTGTCGGGGGAGGAGCGCCACGCGGCGCTGCGGGAAGGTACAGCGCTACCCACTGGTGTTGTTGTTGTTGTTGTTGTTGTCGCACGAAGGCGTGGCGGCGGTGTTCCCACCGCGCGGGAACCGAGCCCCTCTGATTCTAAATTGCAGACTTCGTTTCTGATTACTCTTTTGCCGGATCGGGCTCAGAAGGAGCTTAAACATCTTCATACTTATAATTTACCTTTCAATAAATAAAAATAATAATTCATATCACTTATTTCAGTATCGTAATATTTTTAACCAAGTTGAGCTACTTTGGACAAAATTACACAAAAACTTGTATGTATATAGGTCATTTTATCTATGCTCCTTATGCGTGGTGCAACATTATAGCATAAAATAGCAACACTAGACCCTGCGTTAGTAACTGGCATCAATATTCGTTTATTATGTACCTAAGCAGCTGATGTGAAGATGAATCGTTGCATAAAAAAATTAAGAAAGCTATTTTCCAGGTACACTATCAGTGGCCGGCTCCCCGCAGCCATTCAAGCCGGTGTCGGAGGAGCCCAGCATCATCACCAGAATGCCGCATATGATCAACCAGCAGTATAGGTGAGTGGTCGTGCTATCCTAGTAGTGTTTCATTATACATCTAAGTAAAAAAAAAAAACGACGACTGGTTAAGTCGTCGTTTTTTGTATATATACGTACATAATTATCTACTCTCCCCTCATTTATACATCCAATGATCGCCAAAAATGTAGACTAGAATTAGTTTCAAAGTAAACTGTTTAGGCTTCGCACGGTTTGTACATTTACATGCCCTTCTTTTTTTTTTCTAAGTAATTATGTCAAAATGGAAAATTGAAAAGTCGAGTCTTCAGTCTGTTGATAATAGCGAGAACAAATTAAAAAGAAAACTACTTTCACTCCCTAGTGCCCAACAACCTCGTTTGGTCCCGCTAAGCCAAGCTAATATGACACACTTTGAGCATGAGGTGTGAAAATTAAATTACTTATTAGCCACGTTCAAGACTAGATTGTAATAAGATTAGGAAAAAAAAATATTAGCGGTGTTCCGTGGAAAGTACAACAGCTGTATATCGGCAGAGGGCCGATGGTGTACGGCGGCGGCTACGGCGCGCGGCAGCCGGGCGTGTACCTGCACGCCGGCCTGCCGCGCTACCCCGCGCACTACTACCGCCTGCCGCCCGCCTACCCCGCGCCGCCCTACCGCGCCGGCCCCCCAGCGCAGGCCGCGGACAAGGACGCCTTCTACCGACCGCACCAGGGTCAGAACTTAGGTGCCACTTTCATTTCATTTATTTGAGTTTCTGAGATCATTGTACGTGTCAGCGATCTTATTGCAGTGACTTATAATTGATTTTTTAATGTAAGGGTCAGAGACATCCATGGGCAAAATATTTTGCTATAATAAATGTAAAAGACAGCCTACTGATTGTGATTGTTTACTGTGTTTACTGTGTGCACGCACAATACGACAGCCGCTAAGTATATAGGTACTCAGCGGCGTACAAAAAGTTTATTTCACAATGTAAGCTGTACGGTTTTGCCCTTTTTATCTAATTATTGAAAGCGTGTATTGCCCTTTTTATCTAATTATTGAAAGCGTGTATTTTATGCATTTACTAACAGCAGTATACATTCTCGTTAGCGATCTTATGAGAACTTATACGTTTCTATTCCAGGTCCCGGCGGTCAGCAACCGTCGATGCACCACAACCAGGGCCCTTCCCTGCATCACTCGGGCGGTTACTACCGCGCCGCGCCCCCCGGCACCACGCCCCCGGGGCAGGGGGCGCCGGGGGCGTCGCCCGGCCACGCCCCCCCGGGCTCGCCGATGGGGCAGGGTCAGCACGCGATGCCCGGATCGCATCTCAACTCCGGCCCGATAGGAGCGCCGTCGCACGTGGCCGGCGGGCCGTTCAACCGGTCCCCGGGGCCGAACCCGTCGCCGTCGTCGGCGCCGCCGATGCCGGGCGCGTCCGGCGCGCCGCTCAACTCCACGCCGGGCGCTCCGCCGATGGCCGCGGGGCCGCCGAGGCTGTTCGCGGGTGCGGGCGCCTCGCCCATGTCGGTGGGGATGCCGGGGGCGCCGGGCGGGAACGGGGCGCCCGGCCCACAACACATGGGGGGTCAGGAACACGAACCGCCCATCAGAATCAAGGCGGAAGTTAAAACCGAACCGGAATACAGGTAGGCCGATGTTAAGATTTTATGTTTCTTTTCGAACTACAGTATTGAGAGAAAGAACACAACCCTGTCTATTGTTCCACTCTCATGAATGGGTAAAACAAATCCCCAGGTCTCCGGTGGCGTCTCCCGGCGCGGCGTCCCCAGGCGAGGCGCGCGAGGAGCCCCCGCGGCACCCCAAGATCAAGGTGACGGAGGTGCGCGAGCGCCGCCCGCGGTTCCCGCTCGGCCCCTACGCGCCGCACCTGACGCCCTACCGCCCCTACGCGCCGCCCCCGCACCTTGCGGGCCCGCCCCCGCACCATCCCGGGCCGCCTCAGCATCATCCGGGGCCGCCCCCGCATCACCCCGGCCAGTCTCCGCACCACCCCCTGCAGCACCGAGACCCGGCGCAGGTCAGTCTGATAAAGACATGCACTAAATAAATACTGATATGCGATCAATCATTCGATTCGATAATTAATCGAAGACAATTATTCACATAAACTATAATAGACTTTTAGTAAGTATGTAATTATTCTGGTAAGGGCGAGTAAAGGAATATCCAATTGTTTCTAGTTCATGCCGGAGCGTGCGCGGGCGTGTAGCCCGGCGCCGTCGGGCGCCGAAGGCGCGGCCCGCCCCTACCTCCCGCAGCACCCCCCGCGGCCCTACGCCGCCGGCATGATGCGCATGCCGCCCCCGCACGCGCAGCACCTCCCGCCGCAGTACACGCCGCCGCGGCACCACCTCCCGCACGCGGGCCCCGCGCCGCCCCCGCACCCGGCGCACTCGCAGTCCTCGCACGCGGTACACTCGCAGCCTCCTCCGACGAAGTCGCCGCTCGCGGCACCGCCACAGTCTCCGCACGGGCAGCCGCAGCACGGGCAGTCACCGCACGCGCAGCCACCGCACGGGCAGTCACCGCACGCGCAGCCACCGCACGGGCAGTCACCGCACGGGCAGTCACCGCACGGGCAGCCACCGCACGGGCAGTCTCCGCACGGACAGCCACCGCACGGGCAGTCACCGCACGGGCAGCCACCGCACGGGCAGTCTCCGCACGGACAGTCACCGCACGGGCAGCCACCGCACGGGCAGTCTCCGCACGGACAGCCTACGTACGGGCAGCCACCGCACGGGCAGCCTCCGCACGGACAGCCTACGCACGGGCCGTCTCCGCACGGGCAGCCACCGCACGGACAGCCTACGCACGGACAGCCACCGCACGGGCAGCCACCGCACGGACAGCCTACGCACGGGCAGCCACCGCACGGGCAGCCACCGCACGGGCAGTCTCCGCACGGGCAACCTCCGCACGGGCATCCTCCGCACGCGTTGCCCCCGCACGCTCAGCCCAGCGCGCCCCCCGCACAGATTCCAGGCGGCCCCGTCGCTCTTCCGAGTCGCGTTCCGATGCCTTTCTCGCACCCCGCGCCGCCGCACCTGCAGCCCGCGCACCCGCAGCGCGGGTCGCCCGCGCCCCAGCGCGCCCCGCATCCGGCCGAGCCGCCCCACAACCCGCCCTTGCACCAACCGTACGCGCCGCGCCTCCCGCTGCGGCCGCAGTCCCCGCACGACCTGCACCTGGCGGCCGCGCACCGCCCCCCGGCCGCGGCGCCGCCCCCGGCCCGCACGCCGCCCGCCCCCGCGCCGGAGCGCCCCAGCCCGCCCGCGCCGGCCTACCCTCCGTACGTGGAGCGGCGCGCGGCGCCCACGCTGCCGCAGCCGATCCCCCGCGCGTCGCTGCCGGCCGGCTCCCCGCGGCGGCGGCTGGAGTCCCTGGACGCGCCGCGCGGGGCGTCGGCGTCCCCGGAGGCGCCGCCGTCGCCGGGCGCGGAGTCCCCGCCGCCGCCGCCGCCGCCGGAGCGCGTGAAGCTGGAGCGCGAGGAGGGCGGCGTGTTCGGAGGCCTCGTCAGCTACTTCTCTAGCCAGCACGAGGACGACATGGACGGCTAGAGGCCCGACAGGTTGAACCTTTCATTGTAGAAGCCTCGTTCCTCGACTTCCGGCAGACTTAGTTTCCGCTCGACGTGGTTCGAGGCGGACGCACCGACGCGGCGTCCGACGTCGGTGTAGTGGTTCGAGTACTCGCGATCGTATAGACCTCGTAGTGAAGTGACATGTAAATAGTATACTATAGAGAATATTATTTATCCGACGATGTATGATATTAAATGTAATTTAATAGCGCTAGATATTAGAGAATATTATGTAAAAGATATTGAGTCTTTTTTGGTCTCGAATAAGCGATGTATTATTATTTTTGGTTATGTTTATTAAGTGAGATTTATTTATATACAAACGATAGTACTTACTTGTATACTCTGGATACGAATTTTATCACAGATCGATGATATGAATTCTTTTGCAAAATAAATGTTTTCTCCTACAGAATATGGTGTTTTAGTCTCAAATTAAATACGATAACGATTCATAGTAAGCCTTTATTTTCGAGGTCTTCCGGCGACTTTTTTGCTTCCTGCGGCCTGTTTGTTCTTGCCTCCGAAGGAGATGGTTTGTTCTAAAAAAGGAAACTTCTTGTTAGCGACTGTAAAATTCTGACCATCAATAGTGAGACGACAAGATGTAATATAATTACCTGGGGGTGCTATTTTGAGGGATATGTCATAGGTTTTGCTCTTGGGCCTCTTGGCAGCAGGCTCGAGCTTCTCTGGCGTTTCTGTCGGGGTCACAGTCTCCTGTGTCGCCGCCCACCCGTCCTATAATAATAATTTCCATAACAATGTTAATACTAGTGGTTCTGCGAACAGTAAACCTCGCGATCAGAGCTTATCCAATATCATGGTGATATGCTATGCATCTCCTGCTTTAGCAAACATTTCCTCCATTATTTTATTTACATCAACTTTCTCAGAATGTTAAACTTAAGGTTTCCACCCAATATAACTCTAGGCCAACAAATGTCGCTATAGCATACTTTCCCCCCCTTTTGCCTCCGTTTCCCCCAACTTTAAAGACTTTCACATCAACTTGTTCACAATTTGATACTTAAGATTTCCACCAAATATCTCTAATATTATACTAAAGCCAATAACTGACACTACAGCAAACTTTCCCTCCTTTTTAGCCCCATTTCCCCTCTATCAAAAATCCCTCCACAAAAAAGCAGTAAAAAACAAAGCACCTGTATACCAAATCTTGTAGAAATCGGTTGAGAAATGCGATCTGTAGCCCTCTGAACAAACATACATCCGGGCAAAAGCAAAAACGGCCAGTTAAAATGGAGACCTTCGCTCACTACGTTTGCTCGGACAATAATACAGAATGATCCATAAAAAGGGTCTGTAATCAGTGTGAACAAATCTGAATCTATTCTTACAGGTTCCTTTCTCCACCACACATCTAACTAATTTGTTCATCGTCGATTTTGGCATCGAACTTGGGATAGGTGATGGTTAGGTTGTCTGGTTCAAGGAATCATTCTATGAGTTATTAGCAAGTGTAAACGGCGCGATTTATGTTCGAGTGGGACTTCGGATATTGTTAGTGTTGTACCTATGTCGCGAAGGTTATGTTCTGCACAACCAAACGCGGGTAGTTGTAAACAACACCTGCCGCTCCGGACCGTGATACCCACACATTCTCCAGTCTTCTAATGACCACGGTCGATGTAACTCAGCCGAAACATCGCAGTATGTCCGAATTATATATTTTGATATTAGTTTGTGCGCGAATTAGACCCGTTTTTAGCTAGTTAATACGTTGACATCTCATTAACAGTGAAACAATATTCCAGTCCTAATTATTCTAGTACAGCAAGGTGGTCTCCACTCTCGACGAGGCCTGAATCACTCACCTCCGGATCTTCGATTTCGGGCGCAATCGGGAGGAATGACAATAAGTTCTCATCCTCGCCTTCCTCGTCGGAACTGCAGAACGCCGCCACCGGCTCGCACGTCGTCACATCCACCTGGCGGATACATCACAAACTTTACGAACAGTAAGTGTCACTCATTTAATTAAAAAAGTAACCCCCAATGAACACTGCAGACTATAACTACCTCCGGTCGATTCTCCCTTTACAACACTGATCATATTTTTAGATCACCATCTCCAAAAGTTTATGAAACTAGCATGAAACGGACATTGGCAGAATTGTGACAACTAGCCACAAAAGCCATAATCAAGATGTCAAGTCGTCTGTAACTATTTTGGGAAACCACGGGCGGTTAAATACGGCCACAACCGGAATACAAAGAAAGATTACCTCGATTTCTTCATCATCGTGGCTCTCCCCGGCCTGGTCCACGGAGCGGTCCTCGTCCTCCACGTCGAACTCGCTCTCTCTCTCCTCGTACTCCACGTTCTCGTCCAGCTCCTTGAAGTCGGGGGCGAAGGCCGACCAGTTCTCGACCTGGTTCTGTGCCCATATTGATACCACACCTGGGGACGGAAGAAGAAAGATATGGTAAACAAGCGTACTCGTCAAACGAAAGAACAATTTTACACAACGAAACGATATAACGCATACAGAAGATGTCACTGAAGTTTAAGTTTTCGTCAGCAATCGCTACTGCTACAAAAATGAAAGCTTTTCTTGACGTCAACATTCCGCACGTTCGTGAAGCGGAATATACCTAATATTTTCAAGAAATTCCCATTGAACGTTTAGAACAGAAGATGCGCCACCTCACCCGCACTGATGCTGGCGATGATGGGCCGGATGGGATGCCACACCACGTCCAGCAGCAGCTCCCCCTTGGTCCCGTGCAGGATCTTCACGAGGTTCCCGATGGACTTCTCCCACACGTACAGCGCGTGCTGGCGCGCCGAGCCCGCGCAGATGTACTCGCCGTCGCCTGAGAAGCAGCACTTCTTCCACGTCGTTCTGGCGGGGAACGTTTGTTCATGGAATAAGGAAGTACCTACCGCCCTCTCGGCGGCAGAGATTGTGAGGCCGCCGAAGGCTTGTGATGATGATCAATCTCTGAGCTGATGTTTTTCACACGATTATTATCTTTTCATAATTTTAAAAGGCAAACAGTTTTTATGAAAATTCTACTGTATGTTTGCTACTGAAAAATCTGTCATTTTTGTATTAAATGTGTAATCCATTATGGTTTCGACAGGAGAAATGTTGTTTTACTAATTAAACGCTGCATAATTAACGAATCAAGTACCTAATTACTTTCGGTGCCGAATGAACACGTATTGTCAAGAAGTGCCTCATGACGCGCGGAGCGTTGGAAATCCTCACGTGATTACGAGAACTAGAATTAAGCGAAGGATCTTCTCCCCTCTCACTTATAAAAAAAAATCTGTAACTAGGTACAGATGAGAGGATTAATTGTGGAAAATAGCTGATAAGGACTGTACGTACTGGAAGAAAGTTAGGTTCGGTCGGGTTCGCTCAAACCCTACGACAAACAGTGGACGAATAAAGACTGCTGAGTTTTAAGATATGGCTTAAGTTTTCTAGGCATACTAGGCAGTTGTGCGTGATTACTAAATAGATATTGTATCAGAAAGCTTACTTATTGACGAGATCCTGCAACTTCTGTATGGGCTCCGGTTCGCCATTCATGCCGCATTTAAGCGCCGTCTTCGCGTCGTATACTCTTATAACTCGATCTGATGTGTTGGCGAGGAAACAGCTGCAAACGGTACATATAAAGTATCAGGGTTCATCTCGCATATTCTGCATTTGGAGTAGGTATTATCCTTTTCTGTGGTGTAGAAACCGTCGTTCAGTAGAGCGAGAAACACTGCTAGCAGCTAGCCGCGCTCTTATAAGAGCGGCGGACATGCGGTTCTGTGAAGACAAATGGAATCAACCCTAGGATATAATAATTATGTTTGTTTCTTTTCTTTTTTCTATTTTTTTTATTAGCCCCACGCTAGGTATTTCCCTGTGTACTTATAATTTCACATACACATAACGCACAGACCAGAAACAAATATTTTGTTCCGGGCGGGAATCTAACCCGCGACACCAAGCGCAGCAGTCCGATTGCTCAGCCACTACGCCAAACGCGTCGTCATAAGGCCAATCTGACCTTAAATAAAACCCCCTCCAATCACAATAAATCATAGGTATTGTTTGCAGTAAGGTTAAGCCATATCAACTATGTTGAGTAGTTGGATTATCTAAAACCTGTTCGGGGAAAGCACAGACCAGCCGAATAGGGTCAGCAGTGCAAGCCCTACTGCCCCTACTTTTAATAGCTGTAAAACTCACTCTCCTCTTCGGGCAAATTCTATACTTTTAATACTGGTGGTGCTCGATGAACCCACTGTGATCTTGAAACTAGCTTTGACTGCCAATGTTTGAGAATCCATAATTAATATTTTGCCTTTGGCATTTCCAGTGTAAACGTAATCCCCTCTTCTGTCAAATGATGCTATTACATTTATGTCGCCCTGAAAGAAGATGGAAAAATTACAATACCGTCAGTCGGAAATGTATTGCACATAATCATAAACATACTAGAAGCGCCTCGCAGTTTCACCTGCCTTAACTACTGTCCCCAGGACAGGAAACATTAAATTTTACGGGATATAGTGTATAGTGTAGCTTCCCAACAGTGAAATAATTTTTCAAATCGGGTCAATAGTTATGGAGGCTATTCAATGCAAACCAACAATCACATCTTTCCGCTTTATAACATTAGTACAGACTAACACTGGCATGAGCAATAAAAGTTTAGAACAACCACTGAATTTTGTTAAGCAGTATTGAGTTAGCTGCAAAAAGTATACACTATTCACCTAAAGATCAGTGCAAATAGTATTACAACTTACATCTTCATCAATAGGCAGTATTTTATGATCTCCATCAGTATCGACCAGCAACGCAGCATGCCTCATTGGACACACGAGGAATCTCCGATCATTTCTCGGGTCAAACTGCACTCGGAGAATAGGTGTGGGGAACCTGTAGCGCTGCTCACATTCTCCGGACAGGACATCCCATATACAAACATTGTGATCTGTCGATGCTGAAAGGAGCTGTAATGTGGAGTAAAAGAGTTAATTTTTGTTTAGCATACAGCTGATACTTAGATCCTTTGTAGTTTGTTTTATATGTTCAACAATGACTTGCATGCTGTGGATCTAATTGATAAAACTTTTGTAGACGTAAGTTCAAGTAAACATTTTTTTTTGTTATAAATGTGTTATGTGTATAGTTGCGAAGTCTCAGTTCTGTACAATAATGTAATGTATGGTACCTTTTTACAATTCCGGGACCAGCTCAGACTGCAGACAGGGTAGACATGTGCCGATATAGACTTGGCAATGCCCCTGGTCAAGAAATCCCAAATGAATATCCTTCCATCATTGCAGCCCACTGCTAGCAGGGTCCCTCGACGATTGAATGCGCAGGTTGCGGCTAGAGATATCGAGTCGAGTGTACCGTCGAATTCCTGTATATTCATACAATTATTTAGAAGATTTGTTAGGTACAGCTGATGATATATACATTATAAAATGGTAATATCTTGAGAAAGTAACTTACCTCCGGATAATTCTGCCCAAATGATTCTGTAAGAGATAAAGAGAGAACAATATTTTTTGTTTACAAAACAATATTATGTTGAGACTTCACACAAGGCTTACCTAGTAACTCTAAATTCATGTTTATGTTGTGTGCTACGGCTACGTTTACTTGATTTCCACTTCACTTATTTATTTGCATGCACATATTTTAGATATCGTTTAGTTTGATTTATCTAAAAATACAAAAATTCGACTACATGATCGGCTGCTACGCTAACTAACTCCATCTGCGCCGCGCGCGTCTAGTCTACTGTCTATTAACTCTATGGCCGGCCGCGTCCGTCCACCACCCACAGATTAAATATTATTTTTATCGACTGTAGATCTACTATTTTTCTGTGGTTATTAGACCAGTCGTATTCAGTTTCGATATCACGATCGCCGCGTAGTCAACTAAAGAGTTAGTCAGAAAGGTAGATTTATTAATTAGTCTGTGAGACCGGCTGCAGTCACACTAATTGGCTTACTGACTAAACGCCGCGTAATGAAATAGGGATCAGACCGTTTAGTCAACGCGCGGCACCGCAGTAGGGGATAGACCAATACAGATAGTCCAGTACTATTAAGACAGCTGATAAGTCGGTCGGTAAGTCGGTTGCTAAGTGGGTCGTTATTTCAAGTCGTTAAGTGGTACGTACATCTACATACGTATCCGATTGATGTACAATAGCAAACGAAGATAACGCATTATAATATCGTACTAAGTGCCCATAGACGAAGTACTATACCCTATACATTACATGCTTTTATAAAATTATAATATTATTGTCAACTTTTTGACAAGTTTCGCATATTATATTATTAAATTGATAGAGTATAGTACCTACTCGTAAACGAAGCATCACAGTAATCTACGTGTGTACCTACTTGACCACAAGGATTGCTATCAATTTCTCCATTGTGAAAATGTGATTACAATCTTGCAATATTTTTTAAGTGACAAGTTGACACTGGCTAAATGCATAAATGTGCGAAGCCAAATTTAAAAAAAGAAATATGTAAATATAAAAATTCGTGCAGTCAATGTCAAAAGGAAAATAAAAAGTAAATATCGAAAATCGTCAACACCGTCAACACTGAACAAATCTGAGAATATAATCTTTTGAAACGTTGCATGTACATTATTTGAACTTATTCAGCAATATTCTATGAACTTTCATAAGCTGCTGCCGCTCACAATCTTTAAGAAACCAGCTGTACTTCGCGCCAAGTCTTTCAACCAGTCAATTTTGATATCGACCCATCGTTTCGACTTTGTGAAGTGTTTTTGCGCGGCCGCGATGAGTTCGGACGTGTTTAGTGATGAAATCAACTGGCGTGGGGTACCCTTGACTGAAATTTACGGCTCCCAGTCGCCGTGGGGAGCGCCGGAGTTCCCGTTGGTAACGCCGGGTTATAACCACGCAGTGTTGTACCATGTGCCTGGAAGCGGCCTGGCCGGAGACAGGCCTCCCAAACCGCAGATCGGGCACGACAAGTGGGACCACGAACACGTGAGGATGCCCTGCTCTAGTCACAGTCTCTATCCTGTTGAGAATGTGAGTATGCCGTTGACTAAAATGAATGGAACAATATTAGGTGTCATTCAATCAAGAAACATTTTAGAAAAGTATTTACTAAGAATTTTGTTATTCAATGCTTATCACTTCTTGTTTTTACTTATAATAATTTCACCACCTAGATAGTAAGATAAGATAAAAACACTTTATTCCTCTTAACATATAAGTAAAATACAAAAGAATGCTTTCATTATACTCATTTGATTTCTTGCATAATTGCTACAGGAAATATATATAATTTTTTTTTATAGCTGACCTTCAGCTTAAACTATTTTATGGTAAACAATTATGATTTTATTGTTGTCTGTTTGATCTGTAGAGCAATGGTGAATCTCATCTAAAAAAGCGATGGGAAATCATTGAAGATGCACTGTGGAGGCCCATTCGCAACACTAAGGAGCTGGCTGATGCCATACTCAGCTACAACACCAAATTCAAAGGAATTTGGAAGTTTAGATCCATGCACAAACTGTTTGATGAGGTAAAATAGACTTTAGTCTTTCAATGTTAGAGGACAACCAGGGTCTTAAATATGATTGAACCCAATTATGTTATTCTTTTTTTCCTTTTCTTATTGCTCCTGTATGATCGGTACCATCGCTTACACACATATAATTTCACATGCACATTGCACCCAGACCAGAAACAAATATTTGTAGATTGGAAAAATAATTGTTCCGGGTGTAAATTGAACCCGCAACACCAAGAGCAGCAGTCCCATTGGTCAGCCACTACAGCAATTTGCTGCAAAGTTGCTGATTTTGTTAGTTTTTGTAGTAGAAAGCCCCAAGATTGGCAACTTAGAACAATGCTTTACAGTGATCATTCAGTACCTAACAGGTTTGAGGCACAGGTAGAAATTAACCAATGGAGTACTTATTATTAGTACTAAGAATGTTACAATAATTTGGTTGATTTACTTTCAGCCCTCTCTTTCTCTCTCTCTGTCTCTAAATACTAAGCTTTATTTTATGAAGGTTTTACAAGTTGATTATCACTTTATAAAACACATTTGTTTTTCAGTATTTAGAGGAAGAAGAATCGCAATATTTCTTTGATGTCACCTTACCTGAAATCGCAAAGTTGGCTTTGGCTTTACCGAAATTGATACAGGCCCCCATACCATTACTGAAGTAAGTAAAATGGTATTGAGATAGTGGGCTGATTTAAAATATTTAATAGCTGGGTATTTTAAACATTTGATTATTATGTATGCTGAAGTGGCCCTAGTACTTTTGGTCACCGGCTTAGAATACCACTTTTTTCCATGACACACTACAGATTTTTAAAATTTTTGGTTGTAGTGCGATTAGAGCCAGTTTTTAAATTAGATTTTTCACACCAGATTCTTTGATGCTTGAGAACCAGCCGTGGTGCGAAACACCTCTATACATACATACATTTTAAACTTATAACAGTGCTCTGTGTCCGCAAGGGGTTAAAATACCAAGCGTTGGGTCTTTCATAGTAAAATGAGCCTTGCATTATTAGTGATCGCGTTGTAGTAAGCTTAGGTGTGAAGATTTCCGGTATGGCATGCATTTGTTGTTTCATGATTCATAATCAAATACTTTCGCTGTAGTATTATTCGTTGTTTCGATATTTCGTTGTAACATGTTCTGGATGTAAACTTTCGGCGTTATATTATTAAAATTTTCGTATTTCGGTACCATGTCGCTAAAGTGGCTCGCTTTTATTTTTTCAGGCAACACAAAAACAACTCTGTATCACTATCACAGCAGCAGATTGCTAGTTTATTGGCAAATGCTTTCTTCTGCACATTTCCACGACGGAACACTACGAAGAGAACCTCTGAATATGCATCGTATCCATTCATTAATTTTAATGGGTAATAATCAATTAATAATTAACATATTGGCTAATATATTCAAGAAAATAGTTTATAAAACAAGTAACAGATACATAACTGCATGCATATTATGTTCTTGACAATATATTATTATTATTAGAATGCTGTATCAGAATTTTAAGAGAAATAAATATTATGTATGTTTGTAATACCAATAAAGTCCTCTGAATTCCATAAATAAAGTATGTATTACATACAGTATAAAAGGAATTTTTGTTGTCATGGCAACCTTATTGAAATGAACTAGATTTATTTGGTATTATAAACATATTATATTATGATTTGTGGAAGATTATACTTAATTACTTGTGCTTTTACAGATTATATGAGAGTTCTCCGTCAGACCCTGTCATGGAAAAGCTGAAATGCATTTGCCATTATTTTAGGAGAGTTTGCACCAAAGGTGATACCATTTTTCAGAACAGTATTATATTTGCAGTTTAGATTAACATAAAACCAATGGATTACAGGTCATTTTTATATTACCTGAAGTATATATTTTATATGGTCCATATCCCAAAAAGACATCTTTAAAGGGCTTATAGTCGGTACTCGAACTATCAAACAACTGAACATGAGTAAAAAATGTAAAATGACTTGTAAAAGTACGATGGTTTATGCCCTATTTACAGTAAACGCTTAGACATTGTTGTAGTGCTCCCCTCGTACATCCCCGGTGGTGTTGCAGTACAGCGGGGGCCGGCGCGGTGACGTTCCGGCGGCGGTCCGTGGCGCCGCGCGCCTGCCCCGCCTGGCCGGGCTCCGGCGCGGCGCTGGCGGCGCTGCGGCTGCACGTGGACCCCGACAGCACGATCGAGGACGCGGCGGGCCTGATACAAGTCGACTTTGCTAACAAGTACGTTTGCGGTGGGGGCAATGTCACGTTCTGTGTGCCTGATGACTGTTCTGTGTGCCTAGTGACTGATTGACTGACGCTAGATGGCGCTGCTCTTATTCCATACAATTTCAAGTTTACGCTAAACGGACCGAGCGCGTAAAGAAATTGTCAAAACTCACACTACGCACACTTTACCCCTAGTGTTCGTGTTTACGAGCTCGTCGTTGTACGCGTCAGCTAGCTTTTGTATGAAGATCCTGTACAGTGCCCCTACCGGTGCGTTTATGAACGAAAAATGTTCATACAGAGCGCTAGTTGACGCGTACTATGTCGAGCTTGTAAAGATTCACACTAGGGGTAATGTTGCCGGTAGGTGGCGCCTTGCGTTTGTTAGGTCTCTAAATAATTGATGTGCATCTCTGTCTTAACATTGCACCGCGATACTAAAAGAAAAAGAATAGATGAAGAAGTATTTTGGCCAGAGTTAGGCGTAGTGAAGTGACTTTAAAAAAAAAATTAGTAATCTGTTGTGAAGAAGTAACTATTCAGTAATCTGTGATTAGTCTTATAGATTTTTATGAGCTAGACTTGACCTCGTTTCCATGATTACATCTCTAAAATAATTATTAGCCCAAGAAATATGGTAATGCCTTAGGAAACATGCATTAGAAAACTATATTTTAGTGTAGGTAGATATTCATGTGCAGTAACATTATGTCAACAGATTTTTAGGCGGTGGCGTCCTGAACCACGGCTGCGTACAAGAGGAGATCAGATTCGTGATATGTCCAGAACTGATGATATCTATGCTCTTCACCGAATCCTTGAGGCCTAACGAAGCTTTGATGATTATAGGTAAGATGTTGCTTGCGAGTACAGCAGACTACTATGGATTTTCTTTCATACTTGATAGACTTAGGTCCACCGTCAGCCTAGATTTAGTATCGTGTGTCTCTTTCATTTTAAGTACATCTGAGCAATTTCCATCTCACTCTAATACTCAAAACTGCTGAGCTGCGACAGTAGTTAGTCATAAATAGAACAGAACAGAACAGACATAAATAGAACAACAGAAATTGGATTAGGATTGATTGAATTTTGGCTGGCAGTGGATCGGCTGTTTGGGGTCGTTGGGAAAAACTATCCTTTTAATGTATCAACCACCACCGCTGGGGCCGGTTGTCCCGCAAAATATTATTTGTCCCAACCATCATCAGTGGTGGCAATAAGTGGAGGTCGTTCGGAATAAACGGTATAACATAGTTGCCGGTCCACTTTGAACTCTAAACCGAATGAATTCAGGTTCGGAGCGCTACAGCAAATACATGGGGTACAGTCAGACGTTCCGCTGGACCGGCGACTTCAGGGACACCACTCCGCTGGACTCCTCGCACCGGCGGCGCTGCGCCGTGCTCGCCATCGACGCCGCGCCGTGCGGCGGCGCGCCGCGGGAGCTGCGGCGCGACGCCGTCCTCCGGGAACTGAACAAGGTCTGCAAGGGTGTATCGTGATGGTTTATGGGCTCAGAACCTAACTGTGGCTAACACTTGAAACTGGCACAATGTAAAAAGCACCGTGACCAAAGAAGAAAAAAAACTGTGGCCAACGAGCTGTGGCAAACTGGTACTGCTAATATTATAGAGACGAATGTTTGAGTGTTTGTATGTTTGTTACGTCTTCCCTTCTAATGGCTGGAGCAATTTTGATGGAATTTGGTGTGGAGGTAGCTAACACCCTGGATTAACATAATAGGCTACCGCTTTTATTCCGAAAACTAGTATATAGGTATAGATATCCATACTAATATTATAAATCCGAAAGTAACTTTGTTTGTCTGTTTGTTACCGTTTCGAATGGCGATCGGCCGAACCGATTTTGATAAATTTACGTATAGAAATAGATACTTTTATAGTGATAATATGTAGTACCCCTCCTCCCTCACGAAAGTGAGTGAAGGCCTTTGCCCAGCAATAGGACAAGTTACAGGCTGAATTAATATATTATAAAATTTTATAAAATGTAGTACACGCGAACCGAATGAATGATAATATAGTATGCTGCAGGCCTGGGTGGGGTTCTCGTTCGGGGCGGAGCCCGGGCCGGCGCCGCAGTACCCGGGCGTGGCGACCGGCAACTGGGGCTGCGGCGCCTTCGGCGGCACCCCGCAGCTGAAGGCGCTGCTGCAGATGATGGCGTGCGCGGAGGCGCGCCGCCCCATGGCCTACTACACCTTCAACGACTATCTGATCAGAGACGACGTCGTCGGGGTCTACAACCTGTTGGCGAGATATAATGTTACCGTCGGTGAGTGCATCCCGCTCGCACGTAACCGCGTTACTATCTGTCCCATTCTAACGCTGTATGCTTGAGGATTGTGAGAGAGCAGACGACGTTATTGGTGTTTTGTATAGTCTATGGATCAGATTGATTGGTACCTTCGCCCGTATGCGAGTTTGCATCGCACTCGCACCCATAGTTTCATCCCTTTCTAACGCTCAGAGACTTTCGTATGACAAGGATGTATAATATCCATGGACCTAGTGATGGACCTGACAAAAGCGTTTACCCGAAAGGGGCACACTTGGCTACAAACCCTATAAATCGGATAAATTTAATTCACGTCATTTAGGTGGTGCTCCGATCATTCGTGCGATTTTGCTTTCTAAAATGCCAAGATTGGTATGCTTCTGCAGCAAAGCAAAAAATTAGCGCATTCGCTGACAAAGACAAAACATCATCGCACTATCCTACTTACTCCTTTGTCTATTTGTATACAATTGTCTCTTTTCTTCCCCGGATCTTGAGTTAAATGTCATATTTGTTCGATGATTAATCTGAGGTAATATCTATAGTTGTGTTCGTTTCAGGGCAACTGTACAAATACATACTGCGTTTCGCGCAAACCGACGCGGGGCATTCTCAGCTGCACGCATTTCTGCACCAAACCCTGCGAGACGAGGAGAAGAAGAATGCAAACGACGAGCAAAAGTGTTCCGATGACCGGTTAAAAGAGCCGGAGAAAATGGACGTGGTCAGTGTTCTTTAATCAACCATTTTTAGGGTTCCGTACCCAAAGCACTATTACTAAAAAAACGATAAAATAAATATTTATGGGGGCTCCCATACAACAAACGTGATTTTTTTGCCGTTTCTATAGAGGCCGGTTTAGACCGATATAGATCCCACTAATTAATCCCAATATTCAAGCAGTCGAGCGGTCTGTACCGCCGCTCCAATTTCATTCGTAATGTATGACAATAAGGCCCAATGTAATGTAAGTGGCGTCGTTCGGTATGTCCGAAATTGCACCTTATTTCTATACCCTTAGAATTAAGTTTGAAAGGCGTCCGCCCCCTACGTCTATAACGCGTGACTTGCGCCTAAGTATTTTTTTTTTCATAGTTTATGTCTAGTTTCTTGCCTTTCTCCAGTGAATGTATTCCGAATCTGACGGCAGATTCAGTTCACTATCTCGAGTTTCTTGGAATACTCATAAAATAAAGATGAATTTCATGTTCTATAGTGTATTTTCCAAGATATACGATCGTATGCGTAACACTACTTCACTATACACCACTTATTGGTTGTTACCAATGATTGTAACGCCTGTTCCTATCAACTATTTCAGAGTACAACGTCAGAAACGTCTATCCACGAGCCGAATGTGTCCGGGGAACTAAAGAAAGAGTTAGCCAAGGATTCCCCGGACATGTTTCCCGATTCCCAGGACAGTACGGATGAAATGTTACTGGAAGTCAAAGTCGAAGCCACCCCGGAAGCCGGCTCGTGCAAAAGAGAACCTGAAAAAACTGAGAGATCCAATCGACCTTCTAGACTGTTCGAAGAGATGGAAAAGTTAGACGAGCAAAGCGGTACTTTGAACCTGTCTGTTCCTAATACGTCGCCGTTCAAAAACAGTGTTCGAAGCGATGCGAATACGTCAATAGACGATATCGATACGTCGAATGCGGATCCCAAAACGGAATTGAAAAAGAGGGTAAGCAGAAAAATAACCGATTACTTCTGTAAGAAGTCTATATGACACTAATAGATGTATTCGATTAAAATTAAAATCCGTTTGTGGCCTCAAATTGATGTTAAGTATTCTATGTAATTAGCAGCTGGTATCTTTTTATAAATAAAACACACAACTAATATAATTAAAATTATTTATTATCATTCCTCATAGTTTCTAGCATACTAAACGTAATAAGTGTATAATAAATAATTGAATAGTAATTTAGTTTTGAATTTAATCAGCAATAGGTATACACAATTATTAACTCGATAGTTAGGTTAGAAATCGTTCAACTAAACGAGTGAAAAGTAGGCTTTTAATTATTGTATTAGTTTCATAATAAACTGTTACGTCAAACAAAGTTCACATTTGGCTAAGTACCGCCGTTTTTAATCTTAAAATCTATAAATAATTAATATTATAAACTAAAAGAACAATTAACTAGCGACGCTCGTAAGTGACGTTAACCGTCCCTTATAATCTTTGGCGAGCCGTATAACAATATGTGAATAAACATTTCAATCAATGCTAGCTACCGAATGCACTGAAGGTATTAAACTCTGTTATCTAATCAAACAGTTAATTACGACAATGCGAAAAGAAATTTTAAGAGATTGAAGTGTCGATCCAGCCGTAGACTCGGCCGACGTCTTCCTTGCGTGCGTCTGGTCGCGGCCGCGGCGGGCGGTTCGCTCGCACCAGCAATAGATAAGAAGCTTCAGAAACGTCCATACAAACAGTTTAATAGGAATTCCTAAACTAAACGTGTATAACACCGATATCATACAGTTCAATCAGACGATAAGTTATCTATAACATTGATTTATAGCCTATGAAAATGTTAGTTCGGCCTAGTCTGCGGCTGGACGCTAGCGGCGTCCGATGCGAACACCAAACTGTTGGTATCGAACCCGTTACTTACAGTTTACAAAACCTACACTATTTGTATCTCTTACAATATGTATAAGGAAGGGCCGAGTGACGAAGCTCATTGACACAGAGCCCCCGTGGACAGTTTTGATATACCTATGCGTCGTGACGCGACGCCCCGAGAAAATATCTATAGTACTTAACACTTAGCAGCAAAATAACAAGTCAAAACTATCTTACGAGTACGGCATCAAAAATACAATGGTTCTCGGATAGTGATCTTTAATAGTAACGTAAGGTTTATAATGGCATGGCATATACATAATGTAGGTTTTAATGGACGATCGTCAAAAGCGTATATCACAAACGCCTAGGAGTGCGGACCTTGTGTTTCGATTCGATGAAGGGTACCGCTGACCACGTATCAGACTAAGTTACACCTAGTGACGAGCAATTGTTAACCTTAAATACATTGGCGTAGGTTTGAGATCATACATTTAGCGATGCCTCGTTTGGCTATTTCGTAAGGTTTAATTTTGGTTGCCCTGGGTGTAACATAGCAGACAGCGTCTTTTATCTAAACTACTTTAGTTCGTAAACAGTTAGGTCTTTCACTCTGCGGGCTCGCTTCGAAACGTTGACTCTTATTTAATTATGGCACTTATTACTTCGTGAATTCACTCAAAAGCTTGAGTCAAAACTTCGAAGCGAATCCAAAAACTGTTTACTCCTAAATATAAGTTATCCAGAACAATGCATAAACATTGTTAATCTTTGGTCACGCTATACAGTTCCCTATAATATTATGACGCCCTAATATAATAAAATTTACTTAAAGATAATGAAGAAAAATAAGCCTTAATAAAGATTAGAAATATTTATGGAGGTCTATATCATATACACATGTATTTATTAAAAACTATCTGTTGATATTTACAAAAGGCTTATATTACGATGGTTGATGTATCGTGATCAGATATACAAAAAATATCATTTGCACAGTGATCTTCGTACATCTGTATATATCTTGTGGAACAAGAAGGCATAGTTACAAGGAACAAGCAGAAATGTCTAAAGATTACTTCAAATACGGTTACATCCCACCCTCACTGAATTCTACACGAGTTCCGCCGAATCAGAAAAAATATTCAAAAGCATCCCCGTAATAGGCGACGCTTTCCAAACAAACGCGTTTATTCTGCTATAACATCTGGGAATATCATGCTTGTTTGTGTTGGTCGAGTGCTGGAGCAAGTCGCTTGTCGTTTGTTGTTTTACTACGAGAGAAAAGTGTCAGAACTCTGCAACTGGTCCTGGCAACTTTCTAGCGACATCTAGCGTAATATTGTAACTAATCGGTTTGTTTTTGTCGCCCAGATAAACATGCGTCTGTCTCACTTGTTAAAATAGGTATTAAATTGACAGCTGTCAAAGTAAAGTCGCCGTTTAGAGACCACGGGCTCATAGATTAGGCGCGTCTAAAAACGTGTAATGATTATGATTTCCCCTTAGCATTAACAGCGACCCTGATAACCGCCCGGTCGATGCCGGGGCAAAGGCTAGTAAGCTCTAAAGATATGACGTCATATGTACAAATTACAGTAACTGGCAGTAAAGCTTTACTCCGAACTCTCAAACATCTTTCGTCTCGTCTTTATGCATAAGTTCTCAAATGTATGGTCCATAAAAAGCCAATTAGTGGCAGAATATCATGGAACATGACAGTATATTGGAGAGTGCAATGGTCAAGTGCACTGGATCGATCTGAACCAGCCACAATTCATTTCGATCGCTTTTTTTTTTCGGTTTGCCAGAGTTCAAGAGTAAACCTTTCCAAATAAAAATACTTGACGTCTGGCACTGCTATATATTAGTTAAGGCGAGAAAACACATGCCAGTAGCTTGCTCGAGTGCATGCAAGTAGTTACGTCCTATTAAAGGCACACTATTTCACTAATCAACATGTGTATCTATGGCGGAGCATCTACCGATAGAGTGGCGATGATGCATGCAAAATACTGGCTTGTGTGTTCTTTCATTAAGTACTTATTTCACCTGCGGGGTAGGAACCAATCGAAATTAAGCTGTCTTCAACTGAAAATTAGAAACGGTTACAAGTTATATCGGACGGCCTTTATCTATAATTTGACCATATATTGGGCCCATATTATACATACATGCTACATAATATATTTTTGACACATTTTAAATAGTGGATTCAACTTTGAAAAATTCATACGAAGCTTTTAACGAGTAATTTTTATCGTTTAATTTGAAACTAGGCTCAATATATCGTCAATAACAACAAACTTTACCAGAACTATGAGAGTTAATTCTTGTTAAGCCTCTCATTCACTTCCCTTGTGTTCAATTATCCTACATAACCACAGGGTCGTGACGATCCTTTACCATCTATCTATCATTCTATACCGATAGCATTCTTAAATTAAGGATTATTTCGTAACAGTATTCTGGATAACTTATCAAAAATCTTTGAAAATCAATTCAATAGCGTAATCATTGTACTTAAAATTATCTGGATATCATATTAGTTACAAGTACAGGCGTAGGTAACCATTTTAATATTAAAAGTCGATTAAGAATTTGGAAAAGAAAATAACAATCTGAAGCACAACAGAGCGCGCATCCCAGTGTGCGAGCGCATACGTACGGTGCATCGGCGTCGACCCTACGCACACAGCCACGCAGCCGCCGCCGCAGGCCTATATAACCCGGATCGCGGCCGCACGGCAGGCAGTCCGCTCGTCGCCGTCCTCTCACCCGCAACGGGAAGTTGACTGCGGCAGCAGGCGTCTTAGACAGCGCTAGTGTTTAGAGAGAACCAGTACGGACGCATCGAGCAATTCGAACGCCTGACTGGTTCGCCTTGCCACTAGCGCCGTAGCCCCAGTGATTACTACTAAGTTAACCACGGTGTAAGCTGACGACTTATTATACGGATTTGATTTGTAACGAGTATTTAATTCCTGACACCAATACGAAAACCCGACCCGTTACAAACTGGCGCTCAACGTTAAGGCCCGGGAAAAGGCCAGCCCAAAATCCTTAAAACCGGGAAAAATTAAAGAAGAAGGGAACACGATGAATTTATCAACGGAGCAGTTCGAGAGACTATTGTCAGCAATAGGTTCGCAACGACGAGGTTCTTTTGCTACCTGCACGGCATCTTATGGTGGAACCAGAGACACAGAGACGGTCGAAGCATTCCTCGCTGCATCCACGGTATATAAATCAGTCGAACAAATAAGTGATGAAGATGCTATAATGAGTGTACCACTGATCCTAAGAGAAGAAGCGGCCATCTGGTGGAATGGAGTAAAAGAGGAAATTACCACATGGGCTGACTTCCAAGCCAGGATACGTCACGCGTTTGCCCCAAAGAGACCAGCCTTCCAAGTTTATCAGGATATTGTTTGCATTAAACAGGAAGACAACGAACTGACTGAAGTGTTTGTAGCCAAAAAGAGAGCTCTATTGGCACAGCTCCCACCACCAGTTCATACGCAGGCTCACCAAATTGACATGGTATACGGTCAAATAAGCTATAAGATTAGAGCAAAACTGTCCAGGGAATCTATCCACACTTTCGACGACCTACTGAAATCCGCTAGGGGTGTAGAACAATTGTTGATGGAAAAACAGCCTCAGGTTCCGGTGCAGACTACACAGGAAACTCCGGCCAAGAAGCCCAGATGTGGGTACTGCCGATTTCCGGGGCACACCATCGAAAACTGTAGAAAGAGGTTGAGAGAGGGAGGAAGTGCCACCAGCAACAGTAGCGGAAGCTTGCCAACGAACAAACCAACCGTCTCCACCTCGGGAACACAAGCTCCTTCGCCCTCACAACCCAAATTTTCTTGCTACGGGTGCGGTACCCCGGGGGTTGTGAGGTCAAAATGTCCAACATGCAGTAAGAGGACCCTCACGAAGCAAGAAAAGCCGGAGATAAGTTTCTGTTCCATCAATGTAAAAACAGATGCTCGCCCTAGACCTGTGATTGGAATAGGCTTAGGCAAGATCGTTGGAACAGCATACATAGATTCCTGTGCGAAAACAAGTGTTGCATCTTACCGCTTATATCAATGCCTTAAGAAACTTGGTTACCAATTTGTGCCACAACAAGTAATGGTGACATTGGCTGATGGTGGAAAAACGCAACGGGAAGTGTTGACGGTCAGAGCCTCAATCCATCTTCGTGACCACATAATACCCACCACGTTCATAGTATTTCCGGAGTCTCGGGAGACGCGCACCTTG
Organism: Hylaea fasciaria; assembly: GCA_905147375.1. Lineage (NCBI taxonomy): Eukaryota > Metazoa > Arthropoda > Insecta > Lepidoptera > Geometridae > Hylaea > Hylaea fasciaria. The sequence goes on from LR990201.1 coordinate 10,514,225, forward strand.
TTGGGCATTGGTTTTATACAAGACGCCGGAATGGTCCTAAACATCCCGCAAATGAACTGGCATTTTATAGAAGCACCAAACGTCATCTACGATCTGCAAGAAGAAGACTCTGAAGAGATATCAATGGCGCACGTGGAAACGACGCCACTATCCAGTCCTTGTTTTAGAAAACTGATGAAAGATGTCCAGCTGCCGGAAATGATATCGCCGTTATCGATTACTCCACCAGACGTAAGCAAGACCCCTGAAAAACTAATCCCGAAACATGCCATGTGGGAACCTGCGTTACCACAACCAAGCGCATGTGCAGCCATGAACCTTCACGTGGCCAGCACTTCGAAGGAAAATCCGGGACCAGCGTTGCCTGAGCAGAGTGCTTGTAAAGGTATTCCATATCGTATGATACCGATAGACTCATCGCCGCCACCACCCAAGCGAACTAGAACGCTGTTTGACGGATATTCACCCAGTTTCATCGATTTCATGTATCGCGATGCTCAGTTAAATATGCACGGTATGGGATTCGAACTATCTCCGCATTCCAGGACGCTCTTTCCAAGTGATGATGGTAGCGATGACGTGGAAATATGCTCCATATCAGTAGATGATGTCACATCGGAAATTTTGAACCCATCGCAGAAGACACAGTTGATGGAGGTACTATGGAAGAATCAGGAAGTGTTCGGTGAGAGTGAGAAACCTACTGGTCTCGCTGAACACTGTATCGATACAGGAGCCCATAACCCTATTACTGTGCCCCCATATCGCCTATCACCTCCTCGTCTAACCCTGCTGAAGAAGGAAATAGAGCAGATGCTAGATAGTAAAGTCATCGAACCATGTTCGTCACCCTGGTCTGCTCCCGTAATTATGGTACCCAAGAAGGATGGTTCGGTACGAGTATGCGTAGATTATCGCAAGCTCAACGCCATAACGGTACCCGACATCTATCCCATTCCTCGGATTGATGATCTACTCAATGCAGCCAAGCCCACGCCTTACATGACTACGCTAGATCTGCGCGCAGGCTATTGGCAAGTCAAAGTCAAAGAGAATGACCAAGATAAAACAGCGTTTATCACGCCATTCGGAGTATACCGCTTCAAAAGAATGCCATTTGGACTTCGAAATGCGCCCTCGACTTTTCAGCGATTAATTGACAGGGTAAAGGTCAGCCTAGAAAACGTCAAGATGCTGGCTTACTTGGATGATCTGATCATATTTTCACCAACTTATGAAGATCACCTGGCAGATCTTGACAAAGTGCTGAGGAAGTTGACGGAAAATGATCTCCGAGTCAACTTTAGTAAGTGCAGATTTTGCTGCTCGACCATTAAGTATCTGGGTCATCTCATCACTCCAGATGGTTTGAAAGTTGATCCTGCTAAAGTGACAGCCATACTTGAGTACTCCGCGCCAAGGAACCTCAAGCACTTGGTGACGTTCCTGCAAACTTGTTCCTGGTTCCGGCGGTTTATACCGAATTTTGCGAAAATAAGTGAACCTCTCACACGTCTGACAAAGAAGAAAACAGAATGGAAGTGGTCTGAAGAGCAGGAGAAAGCATTTCTTGAATTGAAAACTCGTCTCACATCTGCACCTGTACTTCGTCAAGCTGACGAAACAAAGCCATATACCATCAAGACCGATGCTAGCAATTACGCACTTGGAGCAGTTTTAGTGCAGGGGGAGGGTGAAACGGAGCACCCTGTGGAATTTGCGAGTAGATTACTTAATCCTGCTGAGAGAAACTACTCCACCACCGAAAGAGAAGCCCTTGCCGTAGTCTGGGCCATCTCTAAATTCAGAGGTTACATAGAGGGGCTACCAATCACGGTTATAACTGACCATCAAGCCCTGAAATGGTTAATGTCACTGCGGTCTCCAACTGGACGACTTGCCAGGTGGGCACTGCAGATACAAGCGTATGATATTACCATCAAGTACACGCCAGGAAGAACGAACGTAGTCGCAGATACCCTTTCAAGACCCATTTGTGATAACCTATCAGCTAAAGAGTGTGGACTATGTAGTGTAGTCGTTGATATGCCAAAACGGTCTCCTTCTGAAATCAGGACTGAACAGCTCAAAGATGAGCACATAAACAGCATCGTTGTTGCCCTCGAAGACGCAGAACGAACTGAAAACGCTGTCTATTGGAGCCACAAGGGATATGTCCTAAATAACGGGTTACTCTACCGATATGACCCGACCAATGATTCAGAAGAAGCTCAACTCGTAGTACCACAACACGAGTGGGCTAACGTACTCTCCGTTTATCACGATGACCCATTGGCGGGCCATTACGGCGCAGACAAAACCTACCAGCGCATCTCCAGGAGATATCACTGGAAAGGAATGAGAAGGTACATCGAAGCATATGTCAAGAACTGCGTTCCATGCCAACGATATAAGCCATCGAACTTGAAGCCGGCTGGTTTACTACAGACCACGCCCGTTAATCAGCGATTCGAAACAGTAGCCTTCGACTTATTTGGACCTTTGCCAGTCACCAACAAGGCTAATACTTGGATTTTCATCATAGAAGATATAGCCACTGGCTGGGTTGAGCTTTTTGCAATGGAAACTGCAAGCGCTGAGAACTGCGCGAAAATCTTGGTTGATGATGTCTTCCTACGCTATGGCATTCCTAGAAGACTCATAAGCGATAATGGTCCACAGTTCGTGAGTGCCGTGATGCAACAGATCACCCACTGTCTTGACATCAAGCACCTTTATACTCCAGTATACCACCCGGCAGCTAATCCAGTAGAGAGAAAGAACAGAGATATGAAAACTCAGCTAGCCATTCTTGTAGAAGAGGACCACGCTACGTGGGATGACAAGCTACCAAGCATACGGTTCGCAATGAACACTGCAAACAGTCTTGTCACTGGATACACTCCAGCATACCTGACCTTTGCTCGAGAACTCCGAACACCGGATGATAATGCCCACGACTTACGGCATATCATATTGTCCGAGAATTTCGTGCCCGAGATAACACCAAAACTTCTTCTCCTAGCGGACACACTGAAGCGAGCGCGTGAAATACGGGAGAATAACGAAGAACGTAGAAAGGAAACAGGAGATAAAGGACGACGAAAAGACCCAGGTTACGAACCAGGTGACTTAGTCTTGGCCACGTCTCACCCCGTAAGCAATGCCGCACGAGGGATAAGCTCCAAATTCTGTCCTCGGCGAGACGGCCCCTATCTAATTCGTAATCGTCATGGTGTCACCTCCTATATTCTTTCAGATCCCACCACACCAAACCAAGCTCTTGGTGTATATCATACTTCAGCCTTGACTCCTTACCAAGGCGGCGCCAATCCGCTGCCCGCGCCTGTGCGGCCGTTGAAGAAACGAGGACGCCCGCCTAAGCCGAGGGCTACCCCGGCCCCCACGCAGCCCACACGTGGACGTGGGCGACCCAAGAAGACCGCGACCCAGAGCAACCGGCTTGACTGTCTACTCGTCGGGACGCCTTCGCATCCAGAGGGGGAGACTGAAGCACAACAGAGCGCGCATCCCAGTGTGCGAGCGCATACGTACGGTGCATCGGCGTCGACCCTACGCACACAGCCACGCAGCCGCCGCCGCAGGCCTATATAACCCGGATCGCGGCCGCACGGCAGGCAGTCCGCTCGTCGCCGTCCTCTCACCCGCAACGGGAAGTTGACTGCGGCAGCAGGCGTCTTAGACAGCGCTAGTGTTTAGAGAGAACCAGTACGGACGCATCGAGCAATTCGAACGCCTGACTGGTTCGCCTTGCCACTAGCGCCGTAGCCCCAGTGATTACTACTAAGTTAACCACGGTGTAAGCTGACGACTTATTATACGGATTTGATTTGTAACGAGTATTTAATTCCTGACACCAATACGAAAACCCGACCCGTTACAAATCTAATTACAAATAAGTGTAAGTACGATAAATAGAATAAAGTATACGAACGTGTGCTTGAAGCTAAACTATGCTAAGCGATAGAAAAAAATAAATAACAGAAAAAAGATATGACTAGTTTTTGTATCAATACTAGAATCTACAATTCATATAAGCACTATGCGCTCTTCTTTCAATATCTTTATTATATAAATAGATATATGATTAGTTATTCCAAATACTAAAGTTTGTATTTCTGATTTAAAATATTGGCAATCGTCTTATGTACTAACTATATCGAACGGCGCGGCGCCCGAATAAGTGCGCGGGCGCCGGCGGCCGACAATCTATCTATCTACTCGCCTAAACTAACCCCCCTCCGATACCCGCTCGCATACCCTCTCCCGTGAACGTTCCATCCATCCCCCGAGGGCGCCGACTGTATGCGACCGTTATAAATATTTTATAAAATTTCAGAATTCAAATAGTTTAAGAAATTCGTTTTCGTAATACTAATTTTAGTTTCGGATATCGCGAGACGTCGGACGCGAGAGTCCGCCGCGGCCGCACCTTATTAAAATTTACCTATTTTACAATACTACCTACGTTTGTTAGGTTCGGATAGCCGCGGCGGGCGACGCTCGTGCGATCGCAAGTGAGGACACACGGTGACGCAGACGCTTCTAGTCGAATACAATGCCCGACGGCGAAGGAACAAGGAAGAGACGCGGTGACGTGAAAAATTACTACTACAGTTATTATAAGAAGTATAAAATGTCGCGACAGATTAGTCCGAACCGGAAGGTTGCGCGCCGCTGCCGAGCGACTTGCGTGCGGTCTACATCTGCCCAGTGAAACATTAAGACAGATAATTGCAAAGCATATCCTGCATCCTAGATCACTTTGGGCAATCGCTCTAATATTACAAACGTGGGCGTCTTCGCGATACATCTTTAGGGGTCATTTGTTGTCGGTTTAAAGACATTATGTAGTTAGCCCGGACAGCTTCGCCGGCGGCCGCGGTCCGGGTTAGTTAAAGCTACGTTCGTGAGGTGATAAATCCGATTAGCTAAGTATACGATTTTAGGTTTTGGCATCGTTTTGTGTGCTTCTCTAAAGCAGGGGTCCCTCCGCGCCCGGCGCCGCCGCCCCTCGTCGCTACACTCCGTCTCGTGACTCGAGCTTCCCATTGTGCGCAAAAGCAACTTCGTTCGTTCCGAAACCGCACAGTTTACTTCGCCCGGAATTGGATTAACTTCGGCTTATCCCTTTCTGTCGCTCAGAGACGTCGTTCGCTAAAGAGAGATACGATGACAAAATGTGGATGCGATCGCGTTCGGCCGCAGTTATAATGTTAGATACTAATGTAATACAAAATGCGGTGTGTGTGCGATCACTTGCGGCCGCACTTTTCTTTGTATATCTGGTGAACGAAGCGACGTCTCTATAGAAATACGGAAAATGCGATTCCGTGCGAGCAAATGAAGTCCAACACTTATTCGCTATGAGCGCGTGCGCGCGTAACGGTCCCGACTTGCGCTGAAGTAACATCGTCCACTATGCGCACGCGCCCGCCGCTGATTGTATTTACAATAGTACGTAAGAGGCCCGCTCTAGAATACATAACTAGACGTAGACCGACTCCACAAATAACATAAAACTGTAACGATAACCAATTCAACAAAATGCAAAACGGAAAACAACAAACACTATTCGATAAGAAGCGTATCGTATTGCACATAGAGAGTTAAAGTGAATAGAACTACGATTACTTAAAATGAGGGTATATCGTAATTATACTTGGCTTACTAAGTAAAACATAATGCCTAAAACTAGAATATTATATGAATATAATATAATTTGTTTGTGTAAATATAAAATATTTAGTGGGTGTGAATATTTGACTAGAGGCGGCGCGAGGCGACGGCCCGCGGCATACATAACATGTTGCGATGTACTTTACACCTCTCGTCTTATATCTCAAGAATTAAATACACACCGTACATCGAAAAGCAAAAACTCATCGAAATTATTCAACTTACATGCTTATTCTACGTTATAGATGCCGCAACATAGTCACGCCGCTAGCGCCATGAAACCCATTATGTATCGGTTTCGTGCGGTGCCTGAGGGAATTTAAAAGGGGAGATAGCCTCCAAAATCTGCCTTCGATAGTTTGGTGTGCATTATCTGATTCAACAATGTTCGGACGGTACATTCACAGTTAGCCACGCGTAAAGAGTGACGCAGGCTCACGCACGTAAGCACGTTCACACTTGTGAGTGTCGCCCTCGATATAAGACAAGAGTGGTTCGCGGTACGGTAACTTGTGGTTGTCAGCCGTCCAGTGTTACCCTAAAGTTTCCGGTCGCGCATACACTGCGAGTATTGAGTGCTAGTATGAAATCTACAGTTAAAGCGTCTGCAGAACGGCTGACCCCCACTGCGCTCGTACCCGACACGGCATAGTCAAAGCTCGTTCACAATTTCAGTTAATTCTTGCACTTAATTATACATCTGACTATATACATGTACAGTTTTATATTTATTGGTACTTTTGATTATGAAACTATTTTGTTCTGTAGTATAGTAATTACGCTAATATTTTTTTGTTTTTTCGCGATCATCCACTGTTGCCTCCTGACACCGGTTATACAGTCACATTTATTGTATTTAACACCTTAACACGAATAGATTTATTTATGTTATATGTACACAGGTACACTGATACGAAACGGGACACTAAAAGCGCGCCCTTGGGAATTGACGTCGCGTTGAGCGAGTGGGCCAACTCTCGCACACTGTGCCGGCGTCCGGAACTACCCACGGCACGTTCACTCGGGTACTGGACAGTTTTCGGGCGTTTCTTTATGTGTACAAAAATAGTTATTTTTATCAGAGTGAAACGCCCGAAAATTGCCTAATTTTATTTTAGCGCTGCGGTCAGTTACACTCTCTGAATACTGAAAGAATTAAGTGTGAGTTTTTACTCGTGCATCCGAATATTGAATATTGCGTCCTCTCGGCCATTTCTATGTGCTAAATGCTTCCATCAGGATCAAAATGTCGGAAGCTCGGATGCTGTAATATTAAGGGGACAATCACATCTTGTGAGAACAATACTATTTGAGGCATTAATGTCATACTGTGTGTTTAGTCCCGAACATGTGCCGCACGGCATGCGAGAGGCGAAACAGCGAAACACACAAATGCAATAGACGAACGGCCTGTACAATCCATTATGACGATATTTTAAATTTTATATCACAGCCCATATTGGAATTTTATAACACATAATAACCTGATCTTTCAGAACGAAGGCCTAAGTATGGTAATTTGTTGAAGTGCACTTTGATTTGTACACAGCGTTAAATACAACATTTAATTTTGTCAACAACTTTGTTCACTAACATTTAGCTTTGTACCGGGCTGGGCGTACCGCGGACTCGACATTCATCGAACATTTTAAACATTACAATTTTAAACTATCTATAATAGATAGTCAACAGACCAATCGTATTAAATTTAATAGGTGAAGTGAATTGTCTAGCTCCAATAAAACAATAAAAAAACGCAGATAAATATTCATAATATAACATTTAGTTTCGAGGTACTGCCCAGCGCAATACCTTATTGGAACAACACACAATAAAATTTAACAAAATATAGGATATACTTCTTTAATATTGATCTATCCTCTTACATTAGTGTGAGTTGGTGACAGGAGACAACAGTGATCGCGCGCCGCGACGCATGACACGCATCTTTTTCGACAGACAGTAAATAAACACAGCTCGAAGGATCACGTCGCAGCTCGAAGGACCAATCCGTACTTCGAAATACAACACTCGCTTTCCTAACATCCCCCGACGACAGTTCGAACAAGAAAATGTGACAAAGATGCATGCGTGCGTTCACTGGCAAAGTTTCATAATATACAATAATTAAAATACATTTTTCTTACAATTTATATAAATTCTTTTGGCTTATTAAAAGCAACTATATAATTATAATTTATGTTAAAAGTTTCAGTTAAAATTTACTTAATAATAGAAAGATGTTTGAATGACAAAAATTTTTTATAACGTCATTTCTATAATAATAATAATTTAATCAAAGTTAATAAATTGTATATAATAATATAATAGAGTAATTCAATGGTTAATGAAGCATCTACGCGTCAATAAATTAATTTAAACTAATTTAGTATACTTCCCACTTTGACATAAGTATATAATGATATTCGCTATTTATCAACGTGGGTTTAAATTCCATGGAATTGTTGATAATGCGTAGGTGCGCGCTTCGACCCGGAAGTACACAGCTTCTCTTATCTGAAACAAACAAACGAACCTCACTCAAATCTGAATCCATATTTGCATTTTGGGATGTAACTATGTAAACCTAGAATTTTCTCAAATCAACAAATTAATTATTTATGACCTCAGACAGAAAACCCTTAGGTACCTACCTTAGTTCAAAAAAATACCGTGAGATCAAGTCAATCAAGTCGATTGAAACTGTATTTTTGATTTGATTTGTCGTCTATAAATTGACGGCTGATATTATCGCCACTAGCTACACCACTAGTAGTCGGGGCAAAATAAGATTTTGACATGCATTAATTGTACTTCTGGTGATCTTTTTATGTTATTTCAATAGTACTCTACGACAGGCCAAAAGATCACCAGAAGTGCAATTAATGCAAGGTACTCCATACAAAAATATTTATTTTGCCCCGACTATAACTATCGTAGGGCTCTAATTGAGATACCAAGACCTCGCAATATAGCGGTATATAAACCATAGATTTACTTCTATATAAACCTAGTCCCTTGAAAGGGAAACATCCTTTTATCAAACTCAAACCATAATCAATTACTGTTTAATTTAATGTACTTTATGTTTTTATGATTCTCTTTGTTAACGAGAATTAGCTGTTTGACTTGTAAAAGTGCTATTTAATTGCCTATTTACAATAAATGCTTTGACTTTGACTTTGACTGTAGTCAAAAATAAATAAACTAGACGAAACTCGACTTTTGTGCCACTCAAATTTCAAAATAAAACAGCTGTTACTTACACAGGGTACGAAATATGCGCGCAGGGACGGCGTTGTGGGTTAGTAAGGCCGATTAGCGTCCTTAGGTCTCTTCAGCTGGACCTTCAGCCGCTTCATGCCAATCTGGAACCCATTCATTGCCTGAATGGCGGCCTGGGCAGACCCAGGGTTGTCGAAGGATACAAAACCTGGTAAGGGAACGGGACCGGTTCAAGAAATTGAGCTTCTCGCTTGCAAACCAAACAGCAGGTGTTTTTGCTAACCGGTTGTGTAACAATGAGGGGTTTTCTAGGACATTTTCAAACGAGGTTTCAGCGATGAAAAAAAAAATAATGTTGCTTCTTAGGGCTGCCAAATTAAAGTATTCGCCAATCTTTTCTGATGACTGAAGTTGGTTCAAAGGTTTTTATAAATGCTTGAGTCAGAACGGTTTTATATATCCTCGGAAACCCCTCTTCCCTGTAACTAATGATTATTATGTGGTACCTACTCTAAGTCGTTGATATGTAGGTACTGTAAGTCTGTAAGTATTCAGTCTGTAAGGATTTGAGGAGTCGGTAAATATTGAATATTCGATACGTAGGTAATTTAAAAGTAACAACAGATACGTAATTCTGTAAAAAAACATCTTTATGCATGAATTAATCGATTATTCAGTCATGACGGAAAGCATACAAAACGCTAACTATTTTAAGTTACGCGTCAGATACGGAGTCATAATATTCAGTATGATTTTATTTCTGGAATGTATGATCATTTTTGAACACGAGTTAGGTAAGTAATAAACGTCCCATTAGAATATTCCTTTGATAATGTTTAAGTATATTTATAGCTAGATAAAGCTCCGGTATAGTTTTGCCATTTTGGCTTTATATACCAAGGTGTATCTGCATTTCATAGTGCTCGATGTGTCGAGCCCATAAACATTCATCACCAAGTTTTCGCTGTAAGCGGACGCCAGTCACATGCTCACAAAACTTCAGTGACCACCTAAGCTCCTACTGAACATCCAGCACTCCTAAATCTATTTACCGTCTTACTACAAGAATTCGTTTATAATGCAACTGATTCAAAACTTAATAATGAGACTGATGTAAACTTTTCCATGATTCAAAAATTTCGGTTACTCGATTCAGACTTGTAGTAAGACGCGACTATGTTACAAAAAGAACCACCAACCGAAACATTTGCTCTGGTTAGTGGCGCGATCGATGAACACCTTGCTGCTAATGACGTTGCCAAAGGGCAGAAACATCTGCATGAGCTCCGCGTCTCCGAACTCCTGGGGCAGATGGTAGATGAACAGGTTGCAGCCCTCCGGGCCCGAGATGGAGCACCCTGAGAATATATATCCTGGATCAGTGCTTGAAAGGGAAACATCCTTTTTCATACTCAAACCATAATCAATTTATTTTATTTTAAGGTTTTATTAATTTGTTAATTAGATTGAAGTGTTTGACTTGTAAAAGTGCGATTTTATTGCCTATTTACAATAAATGATTTGACTTTGACTTTGACTTATAACGAAGTCTTTAAAGATCTTACACGGCTGCCTTCTGACACCTGCACTGGCTATTAAAGCAGTGAAGCAGGCTCAGGGGGATAGTTAGGCGGCATTGCTCTCTGTTAGTTTGTAAGCGAAGTTAGAGTTTTGCTATAATTGTGTTAGTGAAACTTGAAAAAAAAAGGTTTTTAAAAAGGAAATTTCGTTTTCATAAACGTAATTTCACAATCTGAAGTAGACGAGTTAAGCGAAGTTGGTAAACATGCTCGGACTAAAAGGGAACTGGCTCTCACATAACTAAATTGCTTTATTACATCGTATCGGATGATTTACTTTATCTAAGCATAATTATAATCCAATATACTTTTTTTTTATTTGTAAATTAATTATATAATTATTATAGACCTTAATTTATTTCACAAATCATTGGGTAATATACAAAAAATCCTAATTTTATGTAGGTACCTCCTAGTACCAGTACTACAATAGATTTATTTGTTTGGCAAAACCGTCTTATTTATAAACATTTTCTGAAATATTTTTAAATCCATCTGGATAGTTAGTTTTCACAAATCGCAGACTAGTTAGAGTGAATTGGATGCCGTACGATTATGATGTAGATTTACGATATATATAATATAACTATCGGCTTAGGAACTGAAAAGAAAGTGTATGTCACAACATAAAATAGAACATTGAACACAGATGCAACACACAATGAACATAGAGAAGGTACACATGTATACGGTACAGTGACAGACAATGTAAAATTCGTTTAAATGGACATGTTTTAATTGTACAGTAAGCACATTCAATCACAGAATACTTCTACCCACATAGAACACTATAAGTAAGTACAGCATTATAGTTTCCATGCTCGTAATGTGACAATTCAATGAAACTATTATATCAGTTTTGTTCACTTTTGTGTGAACTCGTTACCTACCGTCAGTGACAAAAGCTTAACCTATGCAGGAAAATGATTCAAATTTTTGTGGAATAGACCGTCCGACTGTCGAGGACTGCATGTTTCGTATATTCGTTAAATCTCATTTCAATTTCCTTACATTTTTTAGCCATGGTTTCATTGAATTGCCTTTTACTGTAGACAGAGGAAGGTTGAGATTTGCCGCCAGGAAGTCTTCGTTTGGCTTAGTTGTATAGTTACAGTTGCCTTTACGTGAAGGCTTGGACTTACCATCTCTTTGCGAGGGTGCAAGGGTTGACATCGGGGGTGGTATGGGCTGAGGAAACTGGCCATATACCGCTGGGTAAGCTGTAGAACATTAATTTACACATATTTCACAATGAACACCTATCGTTGCGTACACGCATGCATTCAATAACATTTCAGGTAAAAGCTACTAATGATTCCATATAGACATCCATGTGAACTGGTTTATATTGCTTCACAATATACGATAGGAACTCATGATTCTGATTTATTTATTTACGAATCACAGAGAGTACCTTCCTGTTTTGTATTCACAGAAAATAATTATCATAAATTACGACTGAATTACTAAAACAACATTGAACAAATTACAAATTAACGCTATAAACGGGATATGTGTAGTTTAGCTATTATTTAGGCTGAAAATCAGTTTCATCTTGATCTTGTAAAATATAAAACGCACCTAGAGTTCTTGATATTCGGCACAATCATTAGCGCCACGATTATGAGTTTCTACCCATTTCTAGCGTCAATTCTTGCGCTAGTGACCATGTTGGTTTAAAAGCTTACATTAACAACGTGAAATATGATTTTCTGTGTAACGTAAAATGCATATTCCAATAGCGTGGTTTCAACAGCGCAGTCAGTATGATCAGATTGTACAACAACGTTATATGTTTCGTAAAGTTGATTGTCACAACATCGAATGTGAAAAATCGTAACGAATTGTTTGAGTAGATTTGTTACCAAAGTTATTAATCTGATTCCTATGTTCGCAATTTGTCTGATTCGTTCATAAAAATACATTAACAAATTCGATACTTTGGTAACAAAACTGTCTTGAAAATCAACCATAATACAGAATCATTAATGGTTCTTGCACCTACAGTATTCCTCACAAAATTATCTGAATGGAAAAGTTAGGAAGGAATCAATTTACCGTAACTACTTCTGTATCATGATTTTATGTATTAAAGCTGTGACGATAAATATTCATATATAATAATTACAGCAATAAGCCGTGAAATTCAAGACAAGAGCGACAAGTCACCAAAAAACTTTAAACATGAACTTAACGTTTCTTCTTTTCTGTTGCGAGCTGTAACTACTATGAAAACTCAGCAATACCAACACAACAATTTTTAGAACGGACTCCGAAGTAGGCTCAAACGGTTCTTTCCTCGGCAGAGTCAGCCGTCTAATCAGTGACGCAGAGGACTTTAAATATCTTGAATGTCAGGGCTTTATGCAAGCAGTAAGTCAGGCGTGCGACACTTACCAACACCAGGAAACGGCGGCATTCCAGGGTAAGCGGCATGTTGCAGCGCCGCCGCTTCGCCGTTCGGAAGCCCCTGAGCAGTCACCGGCACCGCTAGAACGGAAAAATAACCATCTAGAGTCTATATAAAGACTTAAGTAGCTCTCCAGTAATGCAGTACAAGCTTTGCTGCAAGTTCAGGACACATTTGCGTGGTACACTATATGACTCGTTTAGGTATGCATGATTGAGTTGCGTTGAGACGGCGTTTTATTCTCCAAATCGGTGTTACGAGTTAACAAAAGACAATAGAAAGCTTTGTGGGTTAGTAGATGGATATTTACATTGACAGACATATAAAAGCGTTTGGTAGTTGATGTAGGCGGCTTCCTATAGAAACTGTAATCCATGTTCGTTCTAACGCTACTGTGATAAACGGAGGAGCCAGCTCAGGGGGCAGATACTAACGTCCTGGGAAAGCTTGGTGGATGCCGTTAGTGTAGACGGCTTCTGGCGAAGTCGGTTGCCCGTTGGTCTGAGCGGCCATGTTGAGCCCGGGCATGGTCGGCGAGGGCAGCGGGTGCTGCATCGACTCCGGCGTCCGCCGGGCGTGGTACCACCTCCCTGCCAGTTCTGCCGCCAAACAGTAATGCTTGCATTACTGTGGACCGGTAGCAACGCAAAAGGAATTTCCGCCGGTTGCCTATTCACCCTACGAGGTATTTATCTCGCGGACGCCCGTAATCTTTTGATGTGAAAGTCATTTCAGCATTTCGTCTTCTATGGATGTTTTCCTGGGTGTAGGCCGTCTACCACTTGTTACGTTTATGCATAATAATTGTGATAGGATAGCGGAAAACGGTTATTGGAAAGTTAATTTCAAGCAAGCATTTTTATACAGACGGTTAGACAATAATACGAATAGGTGAGTACGCACATCAGATTGGTCAGCTACTTACGCTTTTTCAGTAGAATTGCTTATTTTAGCAACCAAATACATCCACAACATAACTTGACATAGTCTAAAAGTCTGCCGGTCATGTCTGTAGACCAAAGAAGTTCCATCAGAACCAGTGGTTGAGTTTCCAAGATGAAACACTTACGTCCAGTGAACGTCTGGTGGATGCCGTTGGTGTATGCCACTTCTTGCGGCGGCGGCTGGCCGTTGGCGGTCTGAGCAGCCATATTGAAGCCTGGCATGGTTGGAGACGGCAGCGAGGGCAGCGCGCCGTTCAACGGCTGTGCCCCGGTGCCTATCGCTAGTCCGGTGAAGTTTTCTGAAAGGGAGGATATTGCATGCTATAAACCAATACTTCTTCAAGCGCGTATCACAAGACTTCATCGTCATCACAAGATTACAACCCATATCCGCTGCTGATGACATTATTTTTAACGCTAACGGAGGCTGATATATAATTTAATATAGGTACCACTAGGATCGATTACTACCTACTTTACAACACTACAAGATGACTACTTCACAGCTGCTAGTACCGAAACCGGAAACGTCGACGAGATACTTTTTCGACAAGCAATTTACGAAGTCTCCTGCTCTTACATTTATAAGAAAACTAGCTGTTACCCGCTACTTCGTCTGCATTTATATCGGTAACAGTTAGTAAAAATATAATAATACGAGTATATAATACGTAAACCTATTGGATACAGTCATCATTGTCCCTGTCGATATCTCTACAACATCTCCTACTCATAGGTTCAATCTATCCCTAGGTATACCAAATTTCATGGATATCGATTAGCCGTGAAAAGGTAACAAACAAACAGATAAACACACTTTCACATGTATAATATTAGTATGGACAATCTTACCAGACGTAGGTGGTACGACAGAGCTGGCCATTCCGTTGAGGGCGTGCGATGCGAGCGCAGTCATCGGGCTGATGTATCCTTGCGCCGTCGCTGCGACCATCAACGCGGCTTGTTGCTGAAACACGACGTTGGTCTGTTAGATGAGCATTGCTGAGGCTGACCCACCGTACCACCGACCATACGAGTAGGTGTTGTGCAAAGTACCTTCATTTGTAACATTTACTTATAGTTAAAAAAGCTAGTCACGGCTGTTGACAATGTTGATGAGAGATGATGCCGTTGTACAAATAATTCAGATTTTTTTCAGAATGCGTTTATGTTAATTCACGTGGCTCCATTTCCAATACTTTATTAACATACCCAGTACATAATCATTAAGCTTTTAATTTCCTAATCTTGATAATTCGTGTGATCCTACGTTAGAACGATGTAAATAGAACTTCAGATGATGCTGTTTATTTAGTTGAATAAATAAATAAATCAGTTTTTAAATTATAAATTGAACCGCAATCAACTAATACCGAAACGTCGAAACTTGATATCTACCAGCTAAAGCAACAAAGTCCTCAAAGTCAAGTCAGGCAGACAGTCAGTGTACCTACTAGCAAACGAGACAAGCAACTTATCTTGGCGCAGGCGAGTCGAATGGACTAACTAATGGGGGGTATAAACCGAAACTTACGGGATTCTAGCCACTTAGTAGATTTGGACTCGAGCCATGGACTCGTGCTGCAGTGTTGGTTTATTTCTGTCTCAGGACCATTTAAAGACAAAGTTTGCGAGGAATTTAAATATAGCTACATACCTACTAAATTCTTTGTCGAAAGCTTAGTGACTAAAATCAATCCAATACTTCTGACATGACTAAAATATACAACGTTCCTTTGAATCATTTGCAACATGCTCACATATTCCATATCGTTTTAGGATAACGTATAGCAGAAATCATTCAAATATTCAGAATCCATTTCGAATAGTACCTAGGTACATATAAACCAATAAACACCGGCGACGGCAAAGCTCTCAATGCGCTCACATTTTCCAAAACATATTTACCTCGTTTAATGTTTGACGTGCTATACACGTGAGCTGGTTTTCTATAGCAGGGCTAAAAGTTTCGGACTGAAGCGAAATTTATTGTTAGTACGGCATGCAATATTGCAACCGCTTGCTCTCGCTGTTGTGAAACTTTTGCCTTACGCTTGGCCGATTGTAATTTTCATTTTAGCTCTCGACGCCTTACAGGCGCTATATTTCGGAGTGTTTACGGGCAACAAATTAACTTGTAGTGACTTACCTGTGTTGCTAATAAATCTACGTGGATTTATTTGAGCTGGGAGCAGACATGCTAAGGGGGGATGTAGCATCTCTAGACGAATTAAGTTTCTAGACTTCCAGTGTAGGTAACTTTACCAATCCTTATTGTATAACAAAGGCCTAAGCCTTAGCAGATAGTACCTACTTAGATTATAATTATTTATGTATTATATTTTTCTGAGCAAATTAATAAACTGAGATCTACGAGTCCATTTATCTTTAAAAACATTATGAGCAATGACTGCTGGGCATTATCATATTTTAGGGTGATAAGCAAATAATTGCACTGCCGCGTGGACTCTGCTTGCGATTTGTTTTGTAGCGTGGGTTTTACCACCAAAAGATTCCGGGACAGTTATGGTGGTGTCTTTTAACCCGTCGCGTGTTCGTGTAATCTTTTGTTGTCTCAGTCGAAGGCTAATCAACAAATACGAGTACCTGTTCCGTGATGACTTGAGCGTAGGTGCCGTAAGCTCCGAACTGGTTGAAGACGAAGGGGTTCAAAAGGCTCATGTTCCCAGCCATCTGCTGCATCCGTCGCAGTTGCCGTTCCTTCTCCGTGTCAGCAAATTTCACTACCAGACTGGAAGAGGCTCCCTGGAACAAGAATATTACATTCAAGCATATACTGATGACTAAATGTTCCACTTTGGAAGTCAGTAGTGAGATCGATCAGTTTTGTAGACAGGATGGAATGAATGGTATAATAGGAAGAAGACATCGATTGTTCAGGTCCTTGATTCGATAGTTATGCCATGCAATGAGATGTTGAAATCACGCTACCAAAGTGACAGATATTTAAGAGGCATAACAAATGCCTGGACCAATTTCAGTCATAGCCACCAAAAGCCTGAGTGTCTCCGCAGAGCATGCTCATGAATCGTTCTGCCAGAGCTATATATTTTTGGAGAAACCTCTACTAATGCGACGGACTTTTGTGGCGGCACATTCGTACGTAAAACACGTTAAAGTCATGCTCCTAAACGTAATTTTTGTCGGTTTTATTCTGACGTAACGCGGGAACTAGCATTCGACGCAAATCGCACGCATTTCTCGCCGAGTCTGCTTAAAAATTTAACGTCGGAGCCGCTCAGTGAATAGTGTAAACGGCTAAAGAACTCCCCTACTGGCAATCCTGCAAAGTGCGGCAACAAAACGTCCCGACACAATGGCGGGAGAGCTAAACGGTGAGCGTTCACATTCATTATGTATTTGCACTCAGGGTACTAGCAAAAATGGCTTGCCGGTAGGCCGTAGGCCGGCGCAACAGGTTGGAGTCCCGTGCTGTTGCAACAAGTTATTTGGGCTCACATCCAAAAATGCATCGGCCGAGACGGTGAACTTTAGGAGCCACCGGAAAACTGGGGTCCTCTCCACCGCAATAGTTTCTCAGCCCTAATTGAGCCGAAGCCGGAATATGTCGAGTAGCTCCACTTGGAAACACGCCATTGCTTTTCGGTTTATAAGAAATAGGTCTGTTTGACGATGCCATTATGTGTTGAGTTGTTTACAACGAGGGGCGACGGCTGGAGCTTCCAATTTTTGACTAGTGCCATCTTTTCACTTCATATCAATGTAGGGTTGACCCTAATAACTATATCAATAACAAACTGTTGTGGTATTCTTTGCGAAACTTTGCGTGACTACACAAAAGACGCAGCACAGCAAGCACATCCTTAAAAAAACATTCTTAATAATGGGCACTCTAATTTTTAAATAATAAAAAGGTCTCTGTTTGCCTTCGATCAACAGAACAAGAGCAAAAAAAAAAAGAACGCCCATCAATCATTTGTACAATTGTTAATGTACCCGACAGAACGTGACCACGCATTTCAGTTATTGAAATTATAAGTGAATTTATTCGTCCGGCAATGTTTGCGCTTCCGATATTGATCTGTGTTGTGCAAACGGCGTGGTTTATGCTTGGAAGCTTTCATTGTTGTTGGTTTTGTGCCTGTTTAAAGCGCAAAGTGGCTGGGAAAAGTTTTGCTTCCGTTTTCGAAATTGTAACGCGAGTTGTAGGTATTGCGTACCTACCTACTTATATTTTGGTATAATCAAATTAATATAATAGTATTTATTTGAAAGCAATATCATCGACGATGTTGGAGGTAATCAATATCGTACCTACCTATTCGGCGGGTACTTTATACATACATAACTACATGTACATGTAATGACATGTCAAAGAACTCTGACATCAAATGGTGTTAGAAAATTCTCAGAATTTAGAATTACGCTTAAAATAAATTACATTGTTAAATAAATAAATTATGGTTCACTGCCTACAAGTCTAAAAACATGCCTAAATAAAATCACATGAAGAATTGCAACTTGTAATATAACAGCCCCCGATTTGTATTGTGGTTTTGAGACATGAAGACATCGCGCGGACTGTAATTATAAATACCTAAACCATTTCAAAACTTAATTTGTATGAAAGGTAAGATTTATAAGCTATTAGATAACTTCATACTCGCAGCGTCGTGAGAAACTTTGTAATGTAATGGAGTTTGGTTAAGTCATTAAATTAATTATTATTTATTAACTCGAGAGATTGATGACGAGGGTAGGTATAATAGGCCAAAACTCCGCTTTCAAGTAATATTACTGATTACTTGCAAACTCTTGTACGCGTATATTTCTCCGTAAATAGCTATGCTGCTTCTAGTGTTATTGTATTATAGTAAAAGTAGCTTTGTCTCTTTGACCCTTTGCACGACTAAACGGCTGAACGCATCTTGACAAAAGTTTGAACATTGGAGAAGCAAATAAGATACCTACTTACATCGCGATATAATTAAGGTTGTTTCTGTGCGGACGAAGTTGCTCACAGAAGCTTGTAGTACTATAACTAAGAGCGTCATCAGCCACACATAAACACAACATCAATCCAATCTACACATCGAAACACGTCGATACCAAATGGATGATAATGTTGGACTTCCACAAACAATGATTATAGACACGCACAGACAACATCTTTTATCAACAATTATCAACATCTTTTATCAAATATCATCTTATAACAACAATTAAAACGGTGACAATCTAGTTAAACTTTTGTAGCGCAAACAATACGTGTTCTTTTTCTACACATCGATTTCCACTTACATACAAGTACATAGCACATTTAAACTGTCATATAATCTACGACTGTTTTTTTAAAATAATTTGTTGTGTGTAGTGTAGTGTAGTGTAGTGTAGGTCGAATAGTTGACAAACAAAATAAGAACAACGAAAATCGTCTCAGAAGGGTCCATAACATATTATGCGTAGTTAATTGAATTTGCTCACTTCAGTTAAAGGTTTTTTTCAAAATAGTTGTTTCTTGGCTAATAAGTACCTAATAGTTAATAATTTTCTTGAAATTAGCATATTATACTGAATAAATGTTTAATTTATTTTTTTCTTTAGGTACTCTTTTCTTACTATGTTAATAATTATTCTTGCAATATGACGACAAAATTAAATCCCTAAATTATCTTCCCATTAATGGTGCCTCTAACACACAAATACATATATGTAGGTATGTATTTAGATACGTACTACTTAGTAGGTGTTTATTCTGGCCTTCCAAAAGTTATAAATAAAGAATAAATGGCTTTCAGATCATCCACTACTACCTTTGGTCCATTCTACTTGATTGTGCCATAAAGATTTAAATATTCTATTCTTTAGACATGTATTATATCAAAAAGTTTCCGAGACTCAAACAACCCGAAAAATGCCCAAAAAAGTGACATATCTCATAGCAACATTCGCAGTCCGGAGGCCGATCTCACAATGGCACAATCAGCGCGCGATTGTGCGAGGCGGCACAATGCGGACCGGTAATGCTGGAATGTAGCTATCAACTCCGTCTGGGGGCGGCGAGATAGCTCTGTTTACATTGTAGGTAGTGGCATCTCCAAATATTATACGTCAGTTTGATTTCACTGGCGTAACTTTACAGGGGTATCTGATATCGCCGCGATGACACGCCGGGAACATAAGTTTATTTTTACGCAACTGGTATAGATATACAAAATTATGGCAGCCCGAAGAGTTTTGCTAAATCGATTCCTCTTACCCCAACGTTGCAACCAAAATAGTGCACGGTGATCATAAGTAGAAGCTCAAATCTCTGCACACACACTCCTGATCTCTACATTAGAAAAATATCTTCACTTTTATCAATTTTAAAATCAGTACAATATCTTAGTCTCTCACCCACGCCTCGCCAAATGGCCAGCTAATGCTGCGAGTTACAGATGGAAAGCACAGGCTATTATGATCTAGCCTCCCCCCCCCCCCCCCCCCCCCCCCCCTTCCCCCGTCCCGCGGTACTTCCGCTACAGCCTCTGTTCGCTTGCTTCCGCTTGCCCCGGCAGGGGCGGACTGGTTAATTAAAACAACGAAAGGCAATTTTGTCTCAAAGGCTTGTCTTGTGACAATGATGATGTTGGAGGCATTGTTAATTTTACCCATTGATTAACTATTGTGTTTTAAAAAGAAGGTATTTCGGCCAGATATTTCATTGCTGCAGATTCATAACTCAAACCTTATCACTCCCTAATGGCTGAAACTCGCCTAAGAAGACCCGAAAAGGGTGACGTTCTTCACTAACCTCCGTACCTTACCGGGTTCCCAAGATAAAACCTACTTAGTTGATTTAGGCGTCCGAGCGTACGTGACGAGATTAAATCTGAACTCGGTACAATAGCAGACCCACTCGATGGTCCCTAGATCCGCCCCTGTAGGAGCCCACTATTAAGTGTCAGTTTGGCAGGAAACCCTCTGTCTCCACCAGTTATTTACTGTTGATCTCGATCCTTCCCACCATATCTCATACATCTGTATATACACATGTATAGTCGCAATCCGTCTGTTTGTTTAGGTGAGATATTGTGGCGACGTATTTTTGGGCCGAAACAGGGAAATAAATCTCGGTTGATGGAGCGGCCGCCGCCGTCCGAACGTCGAAATATGCCCTATGTTTATGTTTGACTCGCGATAGATTGTTATTGTGCGATTGTTATTCCGATACGAGTCTAATGTCCTTTTCAATCCCACCTCCCCCCGGTATCTCAAAGATCGCTTTGAGTTTCTCCAGTCCTCCAATTCCTGTTACCTTAGATCATCAGAAAATCTTGCATTAAAGACTCCTGTGCACAGCAGCACCTTCTACGACAGTTCCTTTTCCGTGGAAGCTGTCCGGCTCTGGAATTCTTTGCCAGTGGAAATCAGACGTGCTCAAACTCTGACTCATTTTAAAGCGCAGGTTAAACTTTTATATCTATCGTAGGCTCTTATGTGTATAAAATTATTGTACTGCTTCATTTATGTGTCATTTCATCTTGGTTGTATTGCATTTATTTTCTATGATTAATTTTATTAGTATGTATGTATTTTAATTTTATTAGTTACTGGATAGGTAATGCACTACCGGTCGATAAAATTTTATTTTTATTTAATTCTCTCCATCCAAAGGTTGCCTGGAAGAGATTGCTGTGTAGCAATAAGGCCGCCCATTGTACCTATACCTACCTATATATCTTTTTCTTTATTTTTAAAACTGTATGTCTTGGAGTGCAATAAAGAGTTGTTATCTTATCTTATCTTATCTTATCTAATTTAGAAATGGATGGTTCTGAGTGATTGGTTTTTGTAAAACTTTTTCAGCTGATTGAATCACTTACTTAACAAATCGTGGTCCTGACTGAATTGAGCTAATTGGTGTTGCAAAACGATACCAGTCGTTATATCTAGTACATACCTAACAATATTTATATTTTTTATTCAATAACCAGTTTTTTTATACAGCTTCGAACTAAGCAGCCCCAAAAGTAAACAACAGCGATAACTACACCGTATAAACTTTGTCGCAAACGATAAACAGAGCCAGCTACAACTAGCTTAAGCCGGTATCTGTTTAACCTATTATAAACGCGAACACGTAAATTATTAACTTAGCAACAACAATTAAGATTCTAATAATGCCCAGTTAATCGTAGCTGCGTAACAAATGGGCGCTCGGTGCGCCGTTACGCCGCGCGACGACGCGGGACCGACGCGACTGCGTAATAAACGTAAAATACGCAATAAACAGCTTGGATTATATTTAAAACGGAATGGCTTGTTATCAGGGAAAATACGGAGTTATGTCGAGCACGGCAAATTAGAGAGTGGTACACGTGCCTTTCGCAAATTATGTCTGTTAGCAATCCCGTGATGAAAAAACTCAGTGGAGTTTGTATTTTCAGCATAATGATGCACCATCTCACTGCGCCGCCTTATTTGTATCGATGTGAAGTTTTATTAAATCACTTTTTTTAGGGGGTTGTATTTGATTAGTTATGTTAGGTTCCAATTATTATTCAAAAACAGTTTACTTAAAGTTTAAATTAAGTTAGTGAGTGATTATTGATAATGTTTCGTAGAAATACGGGTAAATCAATAATAAAGTGATACTAATTGGCCATGAAAGTAAAAAACCAATTAAATGCCTCCTTTAAGCGAATGTCAGTCCAGTCGTTTCATGTTAAAAACAAATTAAAAGTAAGTTTAGTTAAATACTCCATGTCAACGAATTATTCAAATATTAACAAAGCAACTGGATTAGTTTCGAGTATCCAGCTTTACAACTATGTTGCTTGTTGTGCGACTTATATAAAATTTGAAGTTCGTTCCTTGAACGTTTTGCAGAATGAGTCACCTTTACTGTCTATATTTCGATTGGTATGCCTAGTATGGCTTGCGAAGACCTATATATCCAGCTGGCGGAATAGGTAACGCTACGTCTCCAGTGTAGAGTGAACAGGTACTATAAGGTTCTAGGCAAACATGCCCAGTCTTTGGCTGAATTTATTCGAGCCCCCAACTTCAACTCAATTGAACAATCGGAATGAGTAAAAGTGGATTTTAATACCTATATTTTAATTTTTAAACCTTCAAATACCTAGATAAGTTTGGATTTGAGCACTACTATCTTTCTAATAATATGTTATACTATACATAATAATATCATTAATACATCGTATAATTTTCAGATTAGCCAGTATATATTGTACTATAGTATTACCTATCAATTAGATTTAGTACAACTACACGTATATAACGATGCTCCTCTCAAATTCCCATTTAATTAATATTCTAATACTGATGTACTTGATCTGTTGTATCAAGTAACAGCGTTAATAAAGCTACACAACATTATCGGGGTATTATAATCTATAGTTATCTATTATTATCATATAGTTGTATTAATCATCGGAAAACCACCAACTTGAGGTCCCTTAATTGAAACACAAATAGGTAGGTGTGATTGGAGCTGTGCATGATTAAACTAGTTCAGACCGCTTTAAATCCCTTCTACAGGGCCTTGTGCCACTGTTGGCGAATAGTGAGTAACACGTTACCTATTATGAGTAAATATAAACAGTTGCACTTTTTGGATCGATAGATGGCGTTGAACCATAATCTTCCCAAAATAGTCTGTTGACTATCAAATTCAGATGTGATATTTTTTACTGCTTTTGACATTGTGATCATTACTTCATTAAGTACCAACATTGCAATGCTTGATTACGGCCATGAAATCTAGTTATTGGTGGAGCTCATTGTCTGTAACTACTAATATAGTACTGGAACCACGATGACAACGGCGTTTCATGTTAAATACGGAGTTAATTACCGAAATTTGATCTTAATTTGGCTCTAGTCTAGATCTAATTGAGACGACTACCAATATAGTACCTATATGAGCAAAATCAGCTATCGAAACACACAATTAGAATCTTAACAATAACGGCCCTGGTGAAGCCTGGCCCTTCAAGTCGCACAACGCTCTGGTTGTGTTTTTCAGAGAGAGAAAGAGTACTTTCGTACTTAGTAGGATATAGTCCTTGCTGGTCACTTGGGAAAATGGTAAAATGTGGCCAAATACCGCAAGTGCACGTCAAGACAGTATGTGTCAAGTACCCCACTCATTGAACATCCCAAACTACCTATCCCTTTTCATTTCCACGAGTCCGCTTGTCGCTGGCAGTGGGACAAGTGCCTTAAAGGGACCAAGGGCGTGAACCAAGGGCGCGGGCCTAAAGGCGTTTTTACATCAGTTTGATTAGTGAAGCGATTTGAGCGCTTAATCGAATTATGAAAGTCGTTTCAGCTGGGCTTATACTTTTAAGCCTGCTTTGAAAAGAAATTCAAAGGGACATTTATTTCTATGGATTGAAAAGTACAGCTTCAAGAAGATTTTTGAAAAGGATATAAACGGTTTGTGCAATCATATAATACAAGATAAGGTTCATAATGCAAAAATAACTTTTATATCTTCATGTACATCTATAATTTCAAATAACTTAAATGTAATTTTACATTAAAATAAATTCGTTCAAAGTTTCATATCACAGAAAAAAATCTAGATTGCCGCTTTCAAACAGATCTTAAGATATTATTGAAAGTTCCTGCATATCATTTGAACATTGTTAAGAACATGACTACTTATCTACATACTATGCTTTTGTCAATAGAGGACTATAAATAAATAATCAAGTTGTCTTGTCTCATATTATGTGTGCCTTCCACGTCTTCCGTAGATATACGACCGTCGACTACAAAGATTATGTCTAATCTCTACCATCCTACACCGAGCACAAAATTGACCTAACCGCACAACTTCCAGACACTTTTGATAGAGCTATAAAGCATACTGTCCGCGCTCGCACTCATCCCAAAAGTAGAGTACGAGTAGTAGAGCTGAGAGTTAAACCGGTCGGGAGAACTGCCCTGTTTTATTAAGGACTCAGAATGGACGGAGTAATTGTCTAGAAGGCTGTGCGCATACTGTGGATCTCAAGAAATTGCTGAAGCGGCTCTTTGACTATAATTTTCTGTATTTCAATGTTTGGAGTCTGTGATTTTTTTAATATATACTCATAACCATTCCCCCTTGACTTTTTCCATTGTTTTCTTGCATGTTTTTTCTATGATAAGTAATACAATATTATACCGCGTGTGACGTAGGACAACGAGATTATGCATTATGGATACAGTTGGTAAAATTAGTACAGTGAGAGATAAAAGTCACTGGATTTCTAACTACTAACTCCTAACTTGTTTTATGTACGAAATTTACTCCGCTGTGTAAGGACACCTTGCTCATCAGAACTAGTAGGTTAGTTACTTCTTACATGGACATAAAATAAAAGATTTCTCTTCTTTATGGCTACATATACTAGTTATGACTTACGTATATTTTGATGCATCAAAAAGATATTGTACTTCTTTCTTAAGATCACTCTCGTGCCCGTCTCTTTTCATATAATCCATAATATTCCCACAAGTAAAGTCCAAAAATGATTTACTTTATACACTTTGTGGCTGGTACAGCCCTTACCTTTCCTTCCATACGGCTTTGTTCCACAAGAGGGTACGTCCGCTAAAAGCAGCCTCCACTTAATTGGAATCTTTTACAGTTTACTCGCCAATAAAGGCTGAATCACTTAACAAGAAGTAGGATGGATTTACCTTTGCTTACTCTGGCCTATTCTATGTTAGTTACAGATGTACGGCGAGTGCTCTGGGTTGAGTAGGGGTCTTTGTAAATTAGATCTTTATGTAGCTAGAAGGAAAATGTCCTAAAGGATGTCTCAATCTGTAGTATCAGTGCCTGGTTATTTTAATTCGTGTATGGGCAAGTTTTGATTAGTGTCTAGCTACGCTTTGCTTTTTCACCCTCGTCGTCTATGACGATCCATACATACATTACATCAAAGTATCCATACAATAAATTTCTTTAAAAATAGTAGGTAATAGTGATTAAAGTGTAGTGTGATAACAAGCGCGCACACACATACGCACGCACACACCCTCACACACACACTCACACACACCCTCATTCTTATTCATGATGAGTAGAAGGATTCAGTTAGTGGATTTGTAAACTGATGTGGATGTTACTTTTCGTAATTGGAAAGGTTTTATCAGGCAAATTGGGTATCTAGATAGTTTTTTGAAATGTAGTTGTAATATAGGTATTACAACTACATTTCAAAAAACTATCTTAATTACTTCGAGATTATTTGTATATTTCCTCAATAGAAACATTATCTTCTATAATAGGAGCAATAAAATATTAAAACCTAATGCGCTGAAATTCCATTTTACCTGGCGGCAGACAAACAATTTTCGATACATAATAACCTTGTTATTCTCAACGTTCGTTCATTGTAAATATCGTGGGAACCGGGCAATCCTCCAAAGCCTTCTGTTTAATACCCAACGGTTATTTTCAAAACAATAAACATAGTAATGTCAGTAAAGAGTCTTAATACTACTATATAATATACACACACACTCTCATACCCTCACACACACACATACACCCTAATGCAACAACAAACTTATGGCAGTGATTTCATCAACACTCAAAATTAATTTATTGTAAGTAGGCAATATTATCGCACTATACCAAATTGTACATCACAAAATAATTCCGTAAAATTATTTATTATGAAACTCGCATCTAGCCTAAAAAAAACATTAATTACTGTGTAGGCATAAATGCGGCACACACATGAAAAATAATTAAACTATAAAATTTCAACTACAGATACGAAAAGTGCCATAATCGAATATATAGACAAACTATAACCATTTCAAAAGAATTTATTCACGAAAATAGAGGCCACGGTAAATTCACTGCACATCTCTTACTGTTGTACTGTAGTTATATCCAAAATACTTCGATAACTCATGGAAGAATTTCAGCTGGCCCTCGCCAGTTGGGGGCATGCAATAACTGCCTTTTGTATTATTCAACGTCCAATTATTGTAAAAGGAGTTTTGTTTCCCACTTTCTTACGTAATAGGGAGCAGGTACAACAGCGCTTGTTTAGTTCAACAATTGGCCGCCACCCCACTCGAACCTGTTTTTATTATTGAATATTATATCAAACGTCTCAAGTAGGAAATCCCATTTTTGCGAGCAATGGAAAATGTCTGAGAAATTGGGTATTGTCATATTGGGTACACTTGAACTGATTGTTTGGGATGAGTTGTTATACGAAAGGGTGCGTTACGGCAATTTGTTTTACCACTGATATGTGATTTAAAAAGGTTTGAAGTATTTGGTATTATATTTCTTCAGAGTTTTAGGACGACAATGATTTTAATAACAATTTCAAGATAGGTGACATCTAATAAAAATCTAAACAAGAAACGAAATATAGGACTTGTCCAGTTTTAAAACATGCCGAATGCTTGTAAGGCTTGGTCTCGGCTGTAAATCGTGCTTCCAGGTCCTGTTGCGGATTAATTCGGCTTATTACATGGCCCGTACAAAAAGTAGAATAAGGCCTGTAATCCGCGCGCGCCGCCTGCAATATCGACAGGCCCGCAAATTAAACCCCGGTCTGCACCCGCCTTTATGTACGCTTTTTGTGGGAGTTATGCTCGGGGTTTCTTTTTATGAAATGAATAATGCTCACATTTTTCGAATTTAGTTTTAGTTTTAGTTTTTGTGCATTTTGTAAGATTATATATTTTATATAGATTCCAAAAGGAATTTATTTACTATAAACTTTGTTCTACCAATTTTACTAAAATTTAGTAACAAATACCTCGTGGATCCATCTATACCAAATCTCAAATGAAACCACGAGGCTTCAATTTGTTATAATTTCAAAAAATAGCGCAAACCAGCCGCGTAAATGAAGAAAAATCATCAACTTCCAATCAAACATTGTAACCACAAACCCGAAACAAGTATCTCATTTTATTTCCATTAAGTTCTAAGTTTGCATAATTTATTAAGTTATTAAATCCACAAAGGTTTTTATGGGCAATTTGAATTGAGGCGTCTTTAGCCCACCTACTGCTATGTCGGGACCGTCGTAAAGTTAGTGGCCGCTCTAATTTGGTTATACCGCCGCTTTATTGTCTGGAAACGTTTCGTCAGTTTCGTGGTCTAATTTACCTTTATTTTTGGAAAAAAATACAGCTTGTGGGCTTGCGAGCGATACAGCTTTTATATTAAACTAGCTGCGCTCTGCGTAATTTCCCTTTTCCCACATGAATTAACTCTCTGATTTTTCAGAAGTAATGTGTAAGGATTTCTAGGTTCGGATCAATAGTTACGGAGAATACCTTCTTCAAAGAAACAAACTTTATCTTTTTTATTATCCATTAGTTGTGTAGAAGTGTAGACAAAGTAGTATAACTGAGCACGGAAGAGTTTTAAAACAAGTATAAGGGTGCACTGCCCACTGGCAGTGCCACGCAATTTTGTTATTGTTGTCTCCTTTTTGTCATTGTAATAGACAAGCGTGGCGGTTACCATCAAGCTAATTTCTTGCTAGCTTCTTCACTCCATTCTAAAACATTCTCATTTTACATTGCAAACGACAATAATGCTTCAAATCCATTTATAACAGCAAACATGAATAGAGACAGACTAAAGCTACCTTTATTTATACAAAATTCCAGACGCGACGACAGGTAATACAGTTTCAAGTCCTAACTCAATAACTCGAATAGATCTAGATCTCGATGTAAGCATCCCATATAATTCTTATTCTGCCAACCTGTCAAAAGAATAAGCGATACATCGGACTTATCTTTTAAAGGCTATAAATATGAAATAAGGCCCGCTCAGGTGAACAGATCTCCGGAACTTCTTAATCCATATTAAAACGCTTGTCTTCATAAATTATATCGAGGTAGGCCGTAGATTAGAAAAAGTAAAGGGGATTTCAAACGGGCGCTTAAAGAGCGCCAGGCGGTGCACTCGTTCGTATATTATGACTCGAGGTATTATGCCAAGTCATGCTAGTGTTATAAAAACGGGTTAAACGAGATACGGGCCGATTCGCACGACTTTATGCCCTTTATACCGCATGCAGGCTCGAGTAATGGAGCTTTTGTGCCTGCAATTTCATCTTCGAAGACAACGCGTAACTTTTTTTCACTGTTTTCCGTAACATTACGTTTTATGTCACTTTATGCGCTGTCTCACAAAAACTTACGCTTATCACTGGCGTTTCATTTGTAAACAATTTAGCATATATTTCGTATATTTTTGTTTTACAACAGAATACTGCAGCGAGTCCCTAAGTAGCTCAACGTAGCTTACTCACATACTCGTAAAATCACAGCGTTACAGTTCCCATTTTGATATGGCTCCCTCTACACTACCAGCGAAGAAACCGAGCAAGCTTATCGAATCAAGTCATAGACAAACTACCCCGAAAAAGAGTAAAACGAATTTGCGCCAAATTACATTCCAAATAATATTGTCAATGCGTATTCGTACAGAAAAAGCCCAGTAATATTACAGTGATCGGCCGCCGCTGAAGCGGAGTCACTGGGGAGACATAAAGGAACTAAATAAGGAACACATTATTTCCAGTGGGTCGGCAATCAGGATAAAAGATATTTGTCTTGGTCAGACTCGTCATGTGAGATGAATGTGCCAAAATATTATGATTGTTGGTATGGAAGGGCTTGGTTTTATTTTAGTATGGATTTTGAGTTTTTTTTGCTGATGAGTGTATTGGTTTACGTGTAGAGAATGATGGCTCGTGTGTAAGTAATTTTACTGCATAATAATTGCTTTATATTACGGTACAAATTTTAAGATCCTATTTACTCAGATAAATTAAATTATCAATGTGGCTAAAGATTACCAAAACTATGTAAGAGATTAAAAAACATTCAACGTTTACTTTTAAGCTCGAATATAGTTATAGTGCGAATATTTCGCAAACTCTCCAAAAGCCGGCACAGTAAGATAAGCCATCGTTTCCCCTGTCTGCTGTCGAGCTGGTAAATTGGATTCATTCAACCAATCAATGCCACCGCAGACTCGCTCCGCGACCACTACACTTTTCTATACTCTCTACAAGCCAACAAATTCCCTACCTGCTCCACGGAACCCGTCGAAAATTGAGTTCCGTCTTCATTAGCCTCAGCTCGCTAGACGGGATTTAAAAAAAAAACTTTTTCATAAGGCATTTAGACCCCAGTCAAGTTTTCCATCAACAAAATTAAAGTACTCGCTTTAATATCAAAACTTTGCTTTAATGGATTTCTAAATTTTACATTTATTATGCGAAGGAGCTCCGTTACAAAGTATAAATCAATTTGTATTAGATACTCGGTCATTTTGGGCTAATTTTTTTCTTAAAGGATTTACCTCACCCGCGGAGTTTTAATGGAAACTTAAGGTTAATTTGCTCACTGGAAAATAATTAATTGTCAACAACACGACACAGGCAGGCAGATTTATCTATTATAGAAACTAGAAGCCTTATATTTAATTAAAGTTCAATCAGAAGCCTCTACGTCTTCTTGGTGAAATTAATTCATTGCAATGAATTTAGACTGGCTCGAATTGGAAACAATGTCTCACTTTAAATACCATCCATTTAACATTTACATTATCTCTAAACGACAAACGACTGCGTCCATTAATTCAAGACTGCACTGCACTAAAAAAACTTTAAAAAGTTACAAAAAGACTGAAATAGCATTAACCGCTTAAGTTTTGCGACGCCTCTCGCTCTTGGCTCATTAATTTTCATCTTTCGCCTGGGTTCCTAACATAATTCACTGTTGAACGCTTCCATATTACGTGATAAGAGTACTTTTATAACTGGGCAGCACTGCATTTTTATATTTTTCGCCTCGAAGCGGTGGAGTGTCGACTACTGATAGCGGTACTCTGTTTATTTATAAAACAACGCTTTCCCGTTCAAAGTGGATGCGCTATTCTCATTTTTTCGTTCCCGTCTGCGGACCCCTTAATGCGTATTGTTTCCTTCTTTTCAAACGTAGGGATGCGTTAAAAGTGTCTGTTTTGTTTCAAAAGGTAAATGCTGATCTCGCGCCGTCGCCGGAAGGGCGCTCGTTACGGTGACACTAGGGTTAATAAATCTTTCATTCTCTCGCCCGTAAGTTATTCATGTCGGCTCTTTGCTGGACGTTCCTAGTAAAATTTTGAGACGAACTTTTGACAAGGACGAGAGTTTGTTTAAGTAACAACCAATTAGGTTGATTATGGAAATGGGCCGTTGAATAATTACGCTACAGAAACATTATTTCAACGTTGTTTTTTAACGTCAATTTTGTGAGAATAAATATTTTTTATTAAAGATTTTAATGGCTCCAAGATTGACGCATTGCGTTAACTTTCCTCGTTTCAGAACGTGTCATAGCACTACGCTACAAATAGGTGTAGTACCTAAATCTACGGCGACGTGCAGTCGGAGAGAAACACATTACGTTTTTATGTTCCGATAATAATTCGCAATCAATCAACGCTACGAGTTAGATGTAGTTCGCGAACGCTTTCCTTCACAGAATAGGTACACAGTACCTTACCTCCTTTCTTTTTTCAGTTTCTCACCTTCGAAGATTTAGAAATAGATTAGTGAAACAGTAGCATTAGAATTCCTTCCTAAAATTATCATCTTCATAATAAGTATACTTAATTGATTTGCGTTAGAAACTAATAGTTGACTCAAAAGGTCATTGGAGTACATACGAGTATTTTGTCTCAAACGCGAGCCAGCCGGCTTGTGCGTTTGTGTGCGTAACTCTATTTAGACTTGACCAATGGTCTGTCCATACAATGTTGATACACCGTGCCGTAGCTTACGTACTTGTGTACCTTTACCTACCGCCCGCTACGGTCACTGGGTTCAGTACAAGTTTTTTAATCATACTTTCGTGAGATCGCACCAACTTTTATTCGAGCTTCACATATTTTCTTAGAAATGAAAATAGTGGAAATAATAATGTTCATATCATATCTTACAGAGATCAAGTTTCAACATTTAGGCAAATATAGTAAGGCGCGTGTACACATTTCTATTTTAAAAAACAAAGATACCTACTTCAACTAACAAATCTGTAGATAGTAGATAGATAATGCCAGAAAATTATATCCTTCCAACAAGCGCATAACATAGTACTTATACAGAAAATTAGAAGGTGAATTTATTTGAACAGAAAATGAAACATCGGGTATTTGGCGAAACTTTATCAGTCATATAAAATCATATTGTTTAAAAACACACTAAATAATTCCTCAAGACCAGGAAAGAGAGTCTGAGAGCCCTAACTAATAGCCAATGAGCGTTGAGAATGCCCATACTCAGGGCTGACCAAATACCACCAGGTGAGCCACATGCTTGTTTGGCACCTATTTTATAAAAAAAAACAGCAACTGTATCCTAAAACCACAAAGCACCTGCCTGCAACCAATGATTGCGTTCAAATATCACGGCCGAGATTCGGAGAGCTCTTTATTCCGCACCCGGCAAGCTCTCCCTTGTTATTCTATGCAAATCGAAGAACCCGGCCGAATGTAGACTAAACGCCCGTTTTGGAGATTCGAGTTTTTATGCAAACAGCCCTAAGTTATTCAAGTGTGCGCCTTTGCATGAAACTTGCATACAGAAATGGTTGAATGCACTAACGTTCATGCGCTTACTGCAATGCCTTGTTGCGGTAGAGGTAGGTGCTCCGAGAATGAAATCATAGTACTGTGCTGTATTTAAAGTGAACATTTTGCGGTTGTTTTGTTAAGATAGGAGTTACAGCGGGTTGGAAATATGAATGAATGAATTACATTACTGCGTCAGCGAGGGGTTATTTGAACACAAATGAGTGGAATTTGAACTTGGATTATTCAGTGAGCATTGTGCATTTAGAGGAGGGGTTGAGATTATTTACTTATGTTTGTGACCTGAATTAGATAATTTTAATGTTAAGGACTTACAAAAATGTTAATAATTATGTTTGAGTCTCGAATGAGTTGTGCAGTTAAATTAGATGTACAAAATAAATTCCAAAAAAAACCATGATAATAATATAATATTGTTATTTTATTTGAC
This sequence comes from Hylaea fasciaria, assembly GCA_905147375.1. Classification (NCBI taxonomy): domain Eukaryota; kingdom Metazoa; phylum Arthropoda; class Insecta; order Lepidoptera; family Geometridae; genus Hylaea; species Hylaea fasciaria. Next base: position 10,547,136 of record LR990201.1, read on the forward strand.
CCTCATAGTAGTATTCTTAGTATACTCGTAATACAGTTTGAAAATTTTCTTATCAATGACCCAAACGACGCGACGCAGCCAAAGGAAAGATGTAGCGCCCTTGCTCAGTAAATATTAATTCATGATTGGAACATGAAATTATAAACATTATTGTTAGCAAAGTACCAACAACTTAAAGTTAAAAGTTAAGCTGTCTCTACGTTCTGCGCAAACTTAAGTTTTACAAGATTTTGTAGAGTGTTCATATAACACAATTTTCTCATGTTGGAAAACCTCTTAAATCTCTTAAAACCTCTTAATTTTTCAACAAGAAAATACCAAACTGTTTACTGAAAATTATTCGCAATAGGTATGCTCAAAATTTTCTCAAGTCAATTTAAAACGTATAATGTAAACAATTAAGATATATTTGTGCATTCATAAAAAGGTTTTTAGAAGTAAATTTAATCTAAGAACCTTTTAGCAATTTTCATCACAAAAAAAGCACAGATAAGCAATTCTTGCAATGATGACAGTCATCTTTATTCAAAAGTACTGCGTGGAAAACTGATACAAATCCTCAGTTTGTGTCTATCGCCAGCAATTTAAAATAGATACCTAGTTATCCATCCCATAGTAATTCTAATTTTCTTTTTTTTCAGCATCCTTTATCGATACAAAAGGGGGTTTTCAAATATAAGTTTTTAACTTCGTTATAAAGTTACGTATATTGGGTCTGACTCATACACGTAGGTACCTGACTGATTGGGACACCACATTTGACTATAATAATATAATGTAACTTGACTGGCTTAATACACAAATCGTGCGAAGTCAAAACATGAAAAAAAAACGTAGAAGATGTCAACTACTTCCAATCTTGGTTCAAAGACAACAATATCAAACTTTTTTACTATAGGTACATCCATAGGTTGTCTGGAATAAATGGTTGTAATCGATAAGACCGCCCGTTGTCCTACCCCGTCCTATTGTTTACCTATTGTATGTTTTTTCTGTATTGTTTATTTTTGGTGTATACAATAAACAGTTTTCTATTTTCTTCTGCCCTAATCAGTGTACATATTCTACACAGTTGCAATCCCATATATTTTTGCCATTCCCGTAACGTGTCGCTTGGACCGATGCCAGAGCTTTGATCTTCTAATTTATCTTACCTACAGCCCTGATTAAACCTTGCGAGGGACAAACAAACCGTAAGGTTATAAAACGGCCCTGATTTGTGGGGCTGACGGGTTTTATTGTTTGATAGATATTGCAATAACTTACTTTTGTGACATTGTAAATCAGGGGTTGCTGTTGGACCGAGATACGTACCATTTTCGGGACGAGATATCGAGTAAGTAAACTTATAGCGTACTAGCAGACACGGCCACGCGTTGTAGTGGCTAAGATTTTTGTTATTGCGACTATGAATTGAGATGTAAGCTATCCTATCTTTCAAGTTAGATCAAACTGCACACGGTGTGCAAATTTGAGTCGAATCGGTTAAGTGGTTTAGGAGTCCATCGCGGACAAGCAACGTGTCGCGTATTTTATATACCTATATTAAGATTTTATGTAACTTTCTTTTATTATTTAGGGTAAGTAGATTCCGTATTTGGGTTTGTAGGGTATTTTGAATACTTCGTTAAAGCACCAGTGGTAGAAAAAGAAAGTTGTTATAAATTTTCTATTGTTTCAAATGGAGGCTATCCAAGTGGTAGAAATGAATGGTGGGAAAGAAATAAATGATCATATTTTTAAGTAATTTGAATTACTATAATAGAAGAAGAAAATGTTAATAGAGAACCTATTCTTCTTTAATGTAGATCTTTAATTTAGATATACACTTTGTGCAAATATCTAACCACTTTTAAAAAAATACTTTAACCCATCTTAAAACTACATTTCCAAGCGAAATTTAAAAACGTCTACTAAGCTAGCTTTAGCACATAGATTGGCCCGCGCTAACTACTGAATAATTACAGAATGATCCCATTACCGATGCAAAAATGTGGATCCCTGATGCATACGTAATGTACTCGCGCGGCGCAAGTCACGGGAAAATATGCCAAGATAAATGGAGTTTTAATGGAATGTGCATTTTGAGGTAGCTGCATGAATATTCACTGGATTTTTTAAAGATTTTCACTGTTGTATCAGGGTACAGGGTACTGCTGATAGGCATGCTGTCTTTAACCCACTGAGTGATATAATTTCTATAATTGTGTAGCCATGTCGTGGCTACAGAGTAACGTGTGCTTGCACAAAAGATAGAGAGATAGATAACTCTTTATTGACATCAAAATGATCATAGAATGGTCAAACTTAAAATAGGTACAGTGGGCAGTCTTATTGCTTAAAGCGATCTCTACCAGACAACTTTTGGATGGTTAAGATGAGCAGCACGAATAAGGTTAGGCTGGTTACACCTATGTGAAATAGAACAAAATCTCATAAAACAGTTTTAAAGATTACGACACAGCACTCGCACAACTCACCCACGTAAAACTGATGATGTTCAGCACTTTGTGACTGCAAATGATTGTGACACAAAGTTGTGTTTGGAGTCAAATTTTAAAATATTACACAACGTATCAACATTCCCGCTGATACGTTGTGGTAGCGCTTTGGTGATACATTGCTACAGTTACAAACATCTTTTAAAAATATCTTTACACCACGTGCCATAGCTTGAGCCTATGCACTTAAGCCCCGGGCTTCTTACAGCGAGCGGCGAGCGGAACGGCGAGCAAACAGCCGCCGGTAATGACTGGACAAACAGCCATCTGCATACGGCCGCCGAGCGACGCTCTGCACTTTGCTCAATTTATTACCCACCGCGAAAAGATCAGAAGTTTTGTTACCATTTTTTGATAAGTCGGAGGATTACGTTTTGCATAGAATTCGTTTAGATTTTTTTTTGTTCAGTTTGGACAGTGTCTGTGTTTATTTTAAACTTGGCTTGTTGTAATGTTGCACGTGAATTTGCTCATGATAGTATCTTATATTCGTTTTTACAACGATACAAGGTGATCCTACAGACTTTGTGCTGTCAAAAATGTATGACATGAATAATTATAACTTATCTCTCTTTTTCTTAAATTATTCCCATGTTTTATTATGTATTCTGCTATTCGGAACAGAGAGAAATCTAACAAAACAAAGATCATAAAAATCGGTCCGGCCGTTCTCGAGTTGTTAAAAATAGTGTAACTAACACGACGTTGTTTTATATACATAATAGATATATAGATAGATTTAGACAGTTTCCCACCGGGCTGATAGGTAATATCAGCGAGTCACCTGCAAACAGTTCTTTTCTCAATAGGTATTATATTAATTTGTCCTCATCATTACAAAAATCAGCTTCTTAGAAATCCACATTTCAATCAGTTCAGTAGATTTTACGTGAAGCAAAGAGGAACATACCATTTATTCACGGTACATTTAAAACAAATTTCATTAAAAATAATCGATAAATAAAAATCGATCGATGCACACAATCAGATTAGCAAAATGTGCTTGCCAGGGAAACTAACACAGCCCCTAATAGAGTTCCCAATCCAGAACCTAAATAGCAACTAACAACCTCTAACTTCGGGGCACGCTCAATAAACTAATATGCATTTATGTATTTGCGCGTTTAATTATCCCACGCGCTAAGGCAGCGGGTAGACTGGAGGAACTTTGCACCGAGCACTGATTTAATGTACGTAGGTGGCATAACATTACGCGCGCGCATTGTAACCACCGCCTAATTAGCCTTTGTTATTTTATGTTAATAAAGCTACAGCCCGATTACAGCCTTCTACGGTTACGTTGAAGGTTTTCTGACAAAAGATATCAAATTTGAGCGAGTTTCTCGAGCATTGTATGAAAATATTCATGTACGAGTGGTTTTAGCAAAAATGTTATGAAAATATCCATCTGTTTTATTAACATTTTGGTTTGTTTTGGGCTCATTGTAATATTAAATTTTCAGCTTATAACGAAAATAACGGATTACTGAAGAGCGGCATGTTTGTTTGTTGTCATGTTTGCCACATTATTATTATGAGCTGTTAGCTGTATTGACTTAATTTTATCGGAATTTTGACATGGCTGTGAATTTAACCTGTCGTCGCCATAGAATAATCATGATTCTGTGAAATATTTTACTTTCAAAAGCAAACATTTAACAAAAGCTTAACCGGTCTGCCTGATAGTTGCGAATTGATTGCGTTATGTTAGACAATCAGTTTTTACTCCCGATTTATTACTTTCTTACCGACGCTACCGTTCCGGTCCGTAAAATAAACTGTCAGATCTCACACGTCTGCAAAGTAAGAGCTACCGTGTCATCCCAGATCGTATTACAATAAAGCAGGGAACTAATAGACCATCTCCTTCATAAAGGATCTTTCAAAAAATGGGGTTCAATGAACCGTTCAGTGATGTCATGTGATCCGCGAGAAGCAGCCCAGAGCCGGCGCCATAACCGCTCACGATAAAGCCCCCCGAACGATTCTCTTACGTCAGTCGTTCCAAAATATTCCATCATTACCTTAAGCCGCCGGTGAATCGACGATTTTCAACAACTTTGATAATATACAATATGTCAGGCGCGCACGTACAGCGATATCAACATACATATGTAAATGTTTTCAATAAGGGAGGAGGGTTCCGTTGGAGTGAAGAGATGATAATACCGGATCGGGAACTTCATCGGGTTCGGATATTTTTAGTTCGGAAACGGAAAGGGTTTAATCAGTCGAGTTATTGATGTCTTGGATGTTTTGTGTCAAAAAGTGTGTATGCATTTTTAGGGTTCGTACATGGAATCCTTACAGGTTCGCCATGGCGGCCTTTCCATGTAAGCCGTGTTGAATATGAAACGGTGATAGCCTGATGATGATGATGAATTGCGCCTAGTGGTTTCACCCGCGTTTAAGTTTATTCGTCTATTTTACTAGGATAAACAGTATTCATTGTGTTGTTCTAGGATCTAAAGTATGTGCTTAGCAAATTTGATCAAAATCCGTTCAGCCAGCGCAGCGTGAAGGAAGCACAAACACACACACACACTAACCCACAAACTTGTGCATCTTAGTGGGAAATTTTACCAAAACGGCAATTAGCATAACTTTAATAAATCCCGAAGCTGAACGTCACTAAGCAAGCACTAAACCAAAGTAATATTACTCAAGACAACTATGACAAAGAAAGGACCAGACACCTAAGTGTAATTACGCTGCTACGAAAGTGAACTAAGTTTGTAGCACTTCGTAGCGCTCGTAGCGTTGCCGTAGCGTCGCGCCGGCCGTAGCATTTGTCTCTAATACAGTTTGCTCTGAGTTATGAGTTCATTTTTGCGCTCAGTACTTTCAGGAATTTACCTGCAAGGAATATTAGTGCAGGACTTACTTTGTAACAATTGTTTATCAAAAATATGAAGCTATAGCAGGCGTTTTTGTGATTATTATCTGTTTTATTCGATCTCATACACGAGAGAGGACGCAGAGAGCATTATTTATTATTATAGATAACGCGACATTATCGATGGTTATAAATAATATGGAAAATGGAATATTATAATATATTCATAAATAATGGAATAATAATTATTCCGTGTATGGTAGTGGCCTTATATCTTGGACGTCCGCGGGTTGCAGTTTCTTTTCCTGCAAAAGGGGAATCTGACCTTTGACAAAGGTGTGTGACATTCACGTGAAAAATATGTCCTTTAAATCTTAAAACCCCTACATTTTCTGTGGTCATCTTTCCTGCGTCAAATTGCGTCTTGACATGAAACCTTTTCTATATAGAGAACAATATTTCAAGACCTTTTCCTGACAAGTTCGGGATAGGGTTACAATACGCACTTTGATAGCAAAACCAGTTCACCTACATGTATTATGGAAAACATTTGCGCAAGAAATGGTAACTTTATGTTATTTATATGTGCTCGTACATAGAATATACAATTAGGCCACAAACGTAAATGTATATTAAACGATTTAATATTTTTAAACAGCTTTAAATAAAAAGTTTTCATTATTTTGGAGTAATGATAAAAAGGTGTAAGAGTAGCTTTGAAGTATTTTTTTTATGTAGCCCCCCACATTAGAATTGCTCCTGTATCGTGGGTACCGTTTACAGACATAATCTCACATATACATGACGCCCAGATCAGAAACACCGGGCGGGAATCGAACCCAGCGCCTAGCGCAGTAGTCTGATTGCTCAGCCACTACGTCAAACGTGTACATGTCGAGATGAGATAAAACTGTAATCAGAAATACATATCGCCTGTTTAACGCAAAACGCAATATCTCCCAATACTTAGACTTAAAAAATGAGTTGCATTCGTCAATCAAAAATGTAAATCTGGCAATTTTGAATTCTTAAATGCCAAATCTATGTCAAGTGCATTTTAAACCGAATAACGCTATCCAAGTCACTCGAGTGGTAATTTTGAGTTTTCTAGTGAAACAAAATTGCTTTAGCTCACAAAGCAAGGGTGAAATCGCGGGTCGGTACTAGTCCGTGCAATATAATAGAGTGGATAGTAGACGGTTGCCGGAGCGTCAAAACGTGGCAATAACGTCGCGTAGATGACGTGTACACATAATACACATAACCGCTCAGTTATAACCCGAGCCGCCTCATATGAGGCGCAAGTTGAGAGCGACAACTTACGGCGTGGTTGGACGTTGGTATAAACCTTACGGATCAGTTGGACATTGGCATAAAGCTTACGTATCAGTTGAATATTGGTATAAAGCTTATGGATCAGTTGGACATTGGTATAAAGCTTACGTATCAGTTGGCAATTGGTGTAAAGCTTACGGATCAGTTGGACATTGGTATAAAGCTTACGTATCAGTTGGCAATTGGTGTAAAGCTTACGGATCAGTTGGACATTGTTATAAAGCTTACGAATTGGTTGGATATTGGAAATAACCTTGGGAGTCAGTTACATGCTGGGATATATCCTGCAAATAGATATTGGGTGTTGAATAAAAATGTATATGTCTGCCTAATGATTATGTGATTTGAATTGGTTTGCCAAGAATGGGCGTAACATCATACCGTACCTAAATTATATACTACTCGTACTATACCGACCCTTTCTTAATTATATTATTGTTCACAAATAATGGTAATTATTTTACTAGTCGATGAATTTTAAGACTGCTGCACCCTTACCTAGAGTAGATAAACACGCTAAGCTTTTTTCTTATTTGGTGTATTATAAATCATTTCTATTCCATCCTGTTCTCTACCACAAATTGTAGCCAAAATGCGGCAACTGCAGATTTTCGCTCGTCCTTTCCACTTGCGCTGCCCTTAGCCGTCAGAGGGTACCGCGCTGTTTACCGAGCTTATGGCCGAGTCAGGCGCAAAATTAAGAGATTCTCGCGCTAGTGTAAAACGACCCTTATTAAACCCAACACCGTACACGCCAGTGGCTACAGTTGTAGTAAATTATTAAAGCACTTTAGAATCAGATACAGGCCAGTTTAAAAATGAACATTTAATCATAGTGTTATTTATGCAGATCAACCATTATTATTATAAAAACAAATTGAAATCTAAAAACTAAACGTAAATAAAAACTAATCTAATAGGCCGCTACCAGTGGGCAACGTTCCCAAAATGCTGGCCGCATTGCCACGTTGTATGGCAACTTTAGAATTGGTCAAAAATCATATACAATTGTTTGACTGAAAACTTTATCGAAATATTGTTTGTTTAAAAAATGCACTATTCAAGTATTTAGTAACTGTATCTACTGAACACCTTAATATTTCGATACTAACATTTTTAACTCACGGGTCTCCTATCTTATGATAAATTATATTTATATGCGATATCGTATTAATAAATCGCATACACGTTAAAAATAATATACATTTACCTGCAGGCCTTAAAAATAAATAGGCTCAAATCCTAGAAAATTATATGTATAAAAACAAAGAATTTTTAATTACAAAGTTACCCACCTTTTTATTTTTAAATTAAACATTGACGTATTAAATGTATTTGTAGCGTACTTTTATACTGATATAATGTAGACTTGAGTCACTGCTTCCATTCCACCGTACTCGGTTTAAAATGAAGACGTTGAGCCGCCATAATATTTGCTTAGGCAGCGGTGTAATTTGTAATGTGCGGTAAACAGTCGTGTGTTGTAATGTGACAAACAGTCGTAGGCAGGTGCTTGTGCTTTATTGTATTGAGTAGCGCGTCTGTTAGTTTAGTCTGTGTTTGGTTTATTGGTAGTTCTAGCGAACGGACAGCTCTGTATTAAGCTTTCTAAAAAGATGAGGTTATACCCTCGTCTGCATATCTGAGAATGATTTCGAAGGTGTGGATCTACAAATCCAGACCGAAGCAGACAGATTATGGTTGAATGAATAAGATATCCCGTTTCTAATGATAATATTTATGCACTAGCTGCGCCCCGCGGTTTCACCCGCGTTACATATACAACACCTAAAGGTTGGCGTAACTTTTTTATTTATGAACCTATTGACATAAAATAAACAATTTTTAAGTGAAGCTTACCATAATATTATATTAGTTTAAACCACATCTAAATCGGATAAGCCGTTTTTGAGATTAGCGTGCACATACGCACAGACAAACAAGCAAAAACTCTGACAATCATTGTTTTGGGTGCTATTTGCGTTGCCAAAGGCGTTCGTTACATTTTTATTATATGTATATGTATAATTGTATATAGAAGAAGGGGGTAAACTATCTACGGTAAAGTTGTAACTATTTACACGGAATTTACTCAACAGTGAAAATTACTTATCCAAAGAGACGCCTAACACCGTTTCTCACTTAATTCTTTACCCCAAAACGTCTAAATTCCTATCACAAAGATATTTCTTTGTTAACTTAACTCGTCCGGATAATTAACAAGTCGAGACTTGACCGGTTTTGACAATAAAACAGGTGAATTTACTTTAGCCGAGTTCTGAAACTTGGCGAATTTTGTTATTTATTACTTTGAACTCAATTATGTGGAGGAACCAACCCGCCCGTAATGGAGTGTTAGAATATTTGGGATGTTGTTGCTCTGTTGTTAAAATGGGTCCAAAGGTCTCTTAATGGAAATGTACAACAGACAATTGTTTTTTTGTTCCTCTATTATTTTGGAATTGTCAACAATGACAAAAACAATTGAAGACGATTCAATAATATGGACTTTATGCTTTGTAAATTAGTGAGATATTTTATGCAGCTATAATTGCGTGCACTTGCATATTAATATAGTACCTATGCAAATAAAAGTGTCCTGTTCGAAAGAAACATCTTTAAAAAATCTCATTACTTGACTGCAACATTGTCTCCAGTCTAATAAAACATGCCTTGTTATCTATACTACGACCGCAGTGCAAAGAGTGTTACAAACGTGTGTATGTACCCTTCCAATCCCGGGACGTTGTAAGGTCGCGCGCACACGAAGCACTTGAAAGTTCCCTTTAATGAGGTCCATGCGAGGCTTCGCGGGTCCAATTATTAAAAACAACAGCGCGGAGCTTACACGGACTGAATTTGTAATTGTTTGTTAGGGCGAGTTAGCCAGGTTTGTGGTACGTTCGGGGGATTATTTGGGAAGCTTGATATGAATTTGGGTGCGTTACCTACTTTGCGCAAATTATATGGCACGGTCGACGTCAAAAGCAGCTGGACGCGTTCGTGTTGAATTTTAATTTTTATCTGACGAGAAATAAATATTTCGCTTGTGTTCATTTAAATTAGAAGCAACATGTTTAGCGACTTATATTATGTTGTTTTGGAATGAGCTGTTTAAGTTTAAATACAAAGTTTTGAATAGCAATGCTAGGCAATAGCAGTACCTATTATCTAGGAGAAGAGTAGTGGTTAACGCGCTTATTCTTCATATTTCCATCCGTTTGCATTAGAAAAATCCTTTTGATTTTAAACAGAATTTGTGGCTAAATTACCGTCAGAAAGCACGGAAAACTTGTACATACGTTCGATGATTAGTTTCTGGGGATTCCTCAAGTAAGAGGGCAAATATGAGTCGTATGTAGAACAAATTCGGGTGAATGAGATTTATTCACTATAGATGTGATAATTGACCCTCAGTAAACCAATAATTATGCTCTTTTATCTTAATTTTAAATGAAAATAACAAGTGGCTATGTAGATACTATGTCAAATTTATTTGTAATACAATTTAATCTCAAATAATATAAATCCTTAATCAAATACAAACCGGTCCGGGAGCGGTTTTGTCTGAATCAGCATACAATTCGGAAGCCAGCCGATAATTCCATTGCTAAAGGCTGTGTCAAAGGCTTGCTTTGCCCCTCGTTCAGTAGACCCGGCCAGATTGCCCCAGGCGAGATTGCCCCTGACTGATCGCCTCTACCAGTCCTTTCGAGATCTGTCTAACTAATGTGTCGTAATAGAAAATCCCTTCCATATTCACATGCCTTTTTAATTGTGATAAGATCTAGTGTGACTACCTATTAATATTGATAGTGATATCTTAAAGTGTTTCTATTGTCCCTTGCAAAACGATCGCGCTATCGGCGGACATAGGATCGCACGATCCGTCACTACCAACACCAAAATAACACCTTACGACGTACCTACCCTTATTTACCTGACAACTTGTTAACGAGTGTTTAACCTCTGTTGATCTGCTTACATCGACATCACTCAATTTGCAGATGGTGTAGTAGTTAGTAATTTAACAACCTTTCCGCCAACACAGAACTTCCCTAACAAGTTTGTGCCGAAAAACAGCATCCACCTAAAACTAGGAAAGTTAATCAGAACTACGAACCAGTTACCTGTAGCACTAATGAGAAATCTTTTCTGCCGTCTTCATCCAAATAGGGTTGCCACCTCATAATTTTGTTTGTGAATAAAGCTTATTTCAAATAGGTATTTTTTATATTTATATCATTGGTACCAATATGCAAGATAGAATCCATCGATTTGCAAATTTTTCATGTCTGATGTTTGTATCTCTTTTTCTTATTTTTGTGGCGATTTAAATCTAAGCCCCCTACGTATCTGTTTAAGCAGATTAGGAAATCAATACAAAGAAAACTTGTTTTCAGATCTTTACAACCGTTTATTTAAGCGCAAAGACTTTCTTTTTCCGTGAGTATTGTTAAGACTTCAGAAATTTTCCGCTTTCTTTTTTCTGTGCTGCCAACCCTACGTCCAGCCAGGTAATCCTCTTATTCTAATAAAGGATTGGGGTAATCCTGTCATTCGTGGGAGAAAAGGAGTGTTCAGTAAGCCACACTAACTAACAGATTTCCAATAGCCTTTGTATTAGGTCGGTGAACGAGAGACGATGAGTGTTAGAGCTGATTTCATGATCTACGAATGGTGTATTAACAGATTTAGCACTCCTCCTTGTAACATGTTTATAAGATTGAATATTGGTAGGTCCTAATTGATAATGCTATGGACTTCGTACGTAATATCCACACGCATGAAACAAATTAAATCGGAATACGTTTTACCTTTACCATCGGTTTGAATTTCGACCACATTACTCTCAAATTATTTTTTTAACCTAGGCTAAAGTAAACTCCAACATGTTTTCGGTTCAAATGAAAGGGTCAGATAAAGAGATAAGGGAAATAATGTACATGTACTTGTGAAAGATTACGTCGGGCCCGCAGGCAGATTTCATTGATTTTTTATGTTCCACGATGAATAGCCGCTAGGGGTCTGTTCTGCCGTATTATGGAACGAGCTCAAGGTGGCGGCGATAAAATGATTTCATTGCCGGTTTTATGTAACTGTATGTTTTCAGCCAATATTTAGCGAATTTTATAATTACAATTTGTATCAAATCACGGCGAAATCTGGTGAACTTTTGAGATCTCAGATAATACACATTATACAGTATAATTATATAAGTACAATGCCTACTTATTTCTACATCAAATAAATATCGATGCGATAATTCGTTACAGTCAAAGCAAGTTATATAACCATTTATGCAGAACAGTAAACAATGCACAAATTGCTCCGCGAATGCGCTGTCAACCCTCGTGTGCGTTAACGAAATTGAATTTATGTCCTAAACTGCAGCTTTCCAATTTTTCCGCGCAAAAATTAAAATCGCGCACAAATTGCATGTGCGAAGTTGTAAATAGGGTGTCCAACTTTAGGCCGGCCGCGGCAAAAAGTCCTAAAATTGAGTGTCCAGGCCAGAAGCTAACTTTTTAATTAGTGGCCTGCCTCTGGCTTAGCTACATTGTCTGATGGGCTATCGACAGAGTAAGCACGCTGGCTTTGAGAGGCAGATAGCTTGTTAGAGGCACGCAAAGATTGGCATTCAATTTGGCCTCCTTTGAGTAGGTAGCTCGACTCTTGCGTAAGCTTTTTTTGTGGGTCTTGTGAGAATAATTTAAGATTCCTATTTTTAGCAGAAGCTTTACAATTCATATTGAAATGGAACATTGGGTTCAAATTATAGTTTGTTTATTACATGGTTAAAAATTGTTAAGCAGTTTATTGGTGTCTGTACAAGTGTACACTGTACACGCTAACACAAGACCTCAGTGAGTGTCGCAACACGGTTAGCCACCTGACTTTGTTAGCTTTTATCAACCTAATGAAAGTTACGTAACTTTGCTATGACACCTAAGCAAGACACACTTTGCCTCAGACTCCATCAGCACCGTTGTTTGTCCGCGTGTGTGCACAAGCGAGGCACTGTGGCACTGAGAGCACACATTACGAGCGCGCCACCCGTTTGCTATAGATGCGACTCTGCAAATGTGCCTGAGATAGATTCGACAAACGCGCCTCTCTAGACGCGGTCGCCTTGTTTGCGCAGACATACCGGATGTGCATTTTGATGCAAGTTGTTGGTCGTGACTCGTGATCTTGACTTTCAGAAACAATGTATACGCGAGACTCGAATTGAATAATAATTGGGTGTAGGTGTTGGTTTGATTTGAATTGTTTTTGGTAACATCCTAAGTAGTGTAAGTCAAACAGACAGAGATCTTTGAAACTCGTACATAATGTATAGTATCTTACGATGTAAATAAATAATGTTGCACATGTCTCTATATGACAAAACACGAGTAGGTACATGGCACACAAAATTATAATTTCTTATTACTTACACACTCTATTATGTGAACAAATAATATTCTAGCTAGGCAATATATTCTCGTATTCGTCTTGCATACCTACTTATTAAATCTCGTTACGTAAATACTCGAACGTTGATTTCGTTCGTGTGATCACAAATATTTATTTCACGGAGTAGACTTTAAAATTTAAAGTCCACCGATCAATTACAAGATTGATAGCATATTTCTCAAACAGGGCTGAAATCGGTAGATTATTACGTTAAAAGACATTTGTTGATACATCATTCCGCCGGCTAGCTCGAGTACTAACAAACATCTTGTTTGGTTGAGTGTGGCCGAGACGTCATCGGCACTAGATACAGAGCGGAGACGGTCGGAGCCTCTTCGGGTATACGCTTTTGTCAGGTCCATCTCTGATACTAGGTCCACTGTCGGAGCGGTGCGGTGCGGACGGCGGACGGCGGGCGCACTTTACTCGATCCAGTCTGTTTGGACTGCTATTATGAATGTGCATTCGTTGATGCAAGATGTTTCGCTCTTTGTGGGAAAGCTGAATTCTTGACATTGAAGGAGCGTGCACTATTATAATGTTGTCTAGAAATATTGCCATTTTTAAAAGCAAACGTTTTATATGGAGCTAGATAATAATGTATTAGTTAGAGACTGGAAATAGTTTCAGTAGTCTGTTACCGTTTTATCAAACAAGCCCGGTTGAGGCCTGAAGGTACGTTCTGAGCTACTTCCCTAACTATTCCATCAACGCGGGCAGATAGGCAAATAACTCAATGCTTAGTCGACATGTGACGTGGTGTATGTAAGGAGTCGACGCGGAGTGATCTTGTTTTGGTGTTTGACAAATGTTTATTTAATTGAAGTTCAGTAGGTGACACAACATCAATCAAGAAACTGTTGTTTCAGTTGGTAAGAATAGTTTAGGTTGGAGTTCATTAACAGTTATACTGTGGTAAGACAACTGGTAAAGTGCATGCGGATTGAGTTAGCCATTGGCAAACCAAGGAATAAACGTTCATGAACCACTTTGACCTGCGAAAGGGTCGAAAATGTATGAAACTTTGTCCAATACAAACAACAGTTTCTTTTAATAAACAAAAAAGACTTGCCAAACGCCGGGAATAGACCTGTTCCAAAAATTGCACATTACTTCTTGACCATTCGCATTTCAGGAACACCCAGATTCGCGGTCCTGAGGGACGCCCTACATTTATGACGCGCATTCGGCTCTACTCACTCAAAATCACTTCTAAGTCACTGGCTTAAGAGCGATGGTGCCGTTGCGTCGAACAATGTGGCACGACCCTACTTTAAAAGGGTTTTGGTCATAGAAGCAATATATGTCTGTACCGGCATAGTAGCTTTACCGCAGATTTGCTGTAATGGTTTCCCCGTACAATTGGTTGCAATAAAAAGTATACACTGGGAGGCATAATTATGTAGTCATAAAGACAATTGTTGACAATAAATCCTCCCTTAAAACTTGAATCAACTAAAATTTCGTGTGAACTACATAACAATGTTACTCTACTGTATTCTACAAGAATTTTTAGCATATTTATTATTGATAAACTATGGCTAGTTACAACAATGTTTGACTTCCAAGATTGTTATTAATTTTACCTAACTACTTATAGAATGGTTTGAGTAAGTTAGTAGTTAGTAGAAGAGAAGCTTGAGTTAAGAACACTTAGGCCAAGATATATAAACGTTCCTTAACCAAAGTACGTGCTTAGTACCTTCATATTGTTAAAAAAATACTTTTCAGTTTTTTTTTATTTAAGGGCATCGTGATTCGATTCTCGCAGATTCGAATTCGGCCCCTAAGTCTAATCTTCTAAATAAATTATAACTTCACTTGTTAGTAACCGAATTGTTTTTAGTTTTCGATTAAGTTTTACTGCAGCTTTGGCCCAAATAATAAGTTAAAAAAATAGTATGTGACGCCAAAACCAATTAACAAAATCTTTCAAACTATACTCAACCCACCCTTTCGCTAAGCACTTACTAAGCAAGATTTATCCATCTCGGCTCAAGGTTCCCGCAAGTCTTTCAAGACTTAGACTAGTTCAAAATAAGGTTGCGTGCTTACCGGCATAGTCTGACTTCCGTGTAGACTAGTGATGGCCGCCTGCGCCTCTTGGTGTGAGCTGTACTTGACGAAAGCACACCCTGAAACAACGAGCTTTGCATTAGATAAAGATAACTTACCTACGTTACAGTCCTTGCATTGTGCACTTAACATTTTCAGGGGGTCACTAAACTTTTAAAACGTGGATTAAGGTACATGAGCGTTATTTATGGGGTATCTTTGGTAGTCTAAATTTTAATCTTGGCAACATGGTTGTTTTTTTACATGTTGGTTTAGGATTTTATTTGGGTTTTGTTTTTGTATTCAAAGTAGGTTGCACGTGGTGAACTGAACAGATATGTAGGACAAAATTATTTGCTTATTATTTTACATAACCTTGGCCACTTAACCTACTGAGCAATCAGTCTGCGTTCAACCAAGTTAATACAATGATAAAAAACTGTACTTTTGTCTCAGTTCTGACATATGTAGCTCGCACGCACGCATTATGAGAGCGGTTTCTTATGAATTTATCAAAATTCAAAAGACCAACTGTAACTTACACCAACGTTTTAACACGAGGCGTACCAAACAATTACCACTATAGATTTTTTATGATAAAGAGAAGGTTGCGGCATCAACAGTTTAACCTCCAAAACCGCACCTGCAAATCTATTACTCGTACTCACTAAAAGCAAAACCGGATCCGTCCAAAATAATCAACACAGAAATCTTTAACAAGGCGGGAGGCGCAATGGGATTATCGCTCAATTTTTCAATAATAAGCTGTCAAAACGGTGGTAGTCGCCGCCGCCGTATCAATCTTGGCACCCGCAGGTGCGCGGAATAACGTATCTTCCCGTTGCCCCAGTGCCCCGCGCCCCAGCCCCATGCGCCCCGCGGTGGCCCCACGTCATGTTCCCTTAATGACGACTGATGGATCCCCCGCTTATGAGGATAGGATTACCCAAATCCGCCAACTTCGCTCTACAACTAAATCAGTTACGTTGATCTTTAAGGTATATTGGGAGTGGCGGGCATACCTCACGCTTACTGAGAAAAAGGCAATATTAGATACAAGAATATGTATTCGGATGAGCCGCTTCTTTTATGAGGAAAGGTAAACAAAAGGGGAATAACATATTAAAATGTATTGGAGCCTTTACCTTTCTTATATTTTAAGCTTAATGTTGACAAAAAAGGAAGCAGTTGTGTCTGTAAAATTTTATAGAATAGTGTTTTTTTAGCGGTGGTAGTCTAGTGGACGAACGTTTGCCTGCCAAACTGGGGGTGGCGAGTTCAAATCCCAGTGCGCCCACGTACCAATGTGTTTTTGTTAAACATAACTTGTAGTACGTAATTATCAATCGCTTTTCGGTGAAGGTAAACATCGTGAGGAAACCAGCAACCCCGAGAATTATTTTAGAGGCATGCTATCCACCAATCCGGACTAGGCCCACTTGGTGGGTTATGGCTAACCCTAACGAAAGTGAGAGGAGGCCTTTGCCCAGCAGTAAGACAGTTACAGGCTGCATTATTATTATTATTATTATAGTGTTTTTTTTACAGTACAGCAAAAGAGTAAATAATTATTATCATTCTTTGCTAGTGGCATAACAATTGATTATGCAGATACTGGAGCGACCGTCTCAAATGTTAAGACGAAACGGCTCACAACGCTCGCTACAATTTAGCCGGTTCCGAGGTAATAGAAAATAAACAATCAACAAGCCCTTCTCGCACTTCACAACTGTGTTTAATACGCGCTTTCCTACGCTCGAGACATAGCTCTTCATGTACTAAAGCGAGCTCGTAACTTCTTATTGAATCAGCTTTCGAATTCGACAAAAAAAGCGCCGCGAGCTTCAACCTCCGCAGGGAAAATTGTGGTGACTATTTTATCTCTCGCGGAGCTCTCGACGGCGAAAGTACGATTATGCCCGACTGGCTTTTATTCGTATTATCCTTTGTTCAACTGGATAAAAGAGCATAGCCGAAACGTTTTCCGAAAAGACGCCCCAAATAAATTAGGACGCACTTTTAAGCCGATGCCTTGTTTACACGCCCGCCTCCTGCGAAAATAGAGACAGCGCGAAATAAGCAGGCCGATACAGCGACGGAAACAATTTGCACAAGAAAGATCCCAGTGACGGCGAACGTCCGCATAAAAGAATAATAACGTGGATTGAGCGAGGAACACAATTTAAACGGCGACAATCGGAGGAGCAAATTCAGGAGCGAGGCGGTCGGGCGGCGCCGCGGGCGACCCGCTACCTCACAATGGAGACTCGTCTATCTCGGGAAAGCTATTATGAGAACGTCAGTCGGCAAGTGAGAAAGAAGTCAAAACTTCGCCGGCGAACGTGGAACTATTTACTGCTTCCACATTCGGCGACGTGTGCCGCGAACTTGGATGCAATTTGTTAACCCTTTATCGCGGGTGCGGAGTGGAGTCGCGGGAGGCAGCGGGCGCGGGCGGTGCGTGGCGCGGCTCGCCTCGGCCAGCTCCCGCCAGGTAACTTGGCCGAGAGCCAAAGATCTGTTTTCCTGTTGTTGGCGAACAAACTCACAGATCAGTTTTTATCGCGCGAAAGGCCTTTATAGCCCACCGATAGGGGGCGCTTGCGACCGAAATGTTTTCGCGTCGCCATCGAATACAAATATTATCGGACGGTTTTATGTATCGGAAGCATTACACGCTAAAAACTTTGACACTCGACTTTTGTTATGGCCGCACTTAAAAACTGCGTATAATGTAAAACTGTCACTTATATCGGCGTGAAATAATGGCGCAAGTTTCGTCTTTATCTTCGGATCGGGGGAGTCGATTCGACTGTCTGAGGAGCGGCGCTCCGAGAATGTTTGTCTGTCAACTTAACAAGATAATTTGTCAAAGGTCCTTTGAGAAGCATTTTTTGTGCGAGCTGCGAAGAGGCACCTTTTATACGTTTGACAGGCGTCATGTTGAGTAAACATGTGTCTCAGCAGCCGGCGACATGGGGGTTGCTCAAAGGTCGTCCCTGTAGGTAGAAAATTGTGCACCGAGGAAGCCTATTTTTGAGACGAAAAACGTATACCTACGCAAATAAGCGCACCGCATTGCAGCGGATCTTATTAAGGCATAACGGCAGTTCTATACAAAATGCACCGACAGGCCACCAGAAATAAAACACGATCGATTATTTTTTGGGGCTTCGCCGTTTGTGATTTCAAAAGGACATTAAAGCAGCGACGGCGGCGTCTTAACATGTTTTCCCCGAGTTTGAAATAATATCAATAAATCGGGAACAGTGCTCGTATGACAAATATACCGAGATACCGAAACTTTGAGAGAGGAGTGCCAAGAGTGAGGAAAGTTTGTAATCAATGCCCTCCCCGGGCAGGTACGGGCTTTATGTATTGAAAATGGAAGTATGTGGCAGCAAAGAGTTGTAATAATTCTGTTTTGGCTCTGGTAGTAAATACCTACTGTATGGCGAATTCGTTCAGTTACTTCGGCGTATAAAGGTTTTTACGACTTACTCAGAAAACTTGGGGTTAGAGAGATTCGCTTGAACTCCAAAGTAATGACTGAAAAGAAAACCATTCAAAGGAAAATGAATAAGCCAGCCATGGTAAATGATTTCTGTTATTTGTATAAAGCCTTGAAAATCTTGAATTCCGTATAATATTAGATTCCAGCGCAAGAGAATAAAGTGTCAAATATTGATTCGAGAAAACCGACAATCTGGCAACACGCTACAAAAACTAGGGAACAAACAATAAGGAGAGATGAGTAATTCTAGCTTATCAATTTTCGCCTCATAACAGGCGCTATGTTTTTCCCTATTCGCTTTGGCAGCGTATCAGCTGCGATAATGTGAGTATAAGTTATTACATTAAGCACTTTCATGCTTATAGGCCATAGCCCTGTTTCTTATAGGCTACGGCCTCTTTTCCATGCTTATAGCTCATACGGAATCGCCTGATAATGTTCCGTTATGGTGCTAAGCTGCGCTGAGAGGCCATAAGATTCCGTTGGATGATAGGAATGAGTATTGTTGCCGTTTTATTAGGGGTTGTTTCTTCATGTGGTTGTGAATATGGTGATGCCACGATTTGTGTACTATATAATTATGTAGATTATATTATATATTCCAAAATGCAGATAGTATTGTTTTATAATAATAACGAGTATTGTCCTACAAATTGTTTTAATGCAAAAGAATGTGTGTTACTATCTCAGTTTATAGTCAACTCCGTAAAGGCTAAACAATTTTTATTATAATTTGATAAAAGGTATAGCTTGTAAAGGTCCTGCATCAAAAAGGACACTTTACATCCACGGGTGAATTCGCAAGAAGCAGAGTTTATAGTTTGTTTTCTCTTCGCTTGGAATTTTATGCTTGCCTTATATTATTTATTTTCTCGGAAATATTTGAAATATCATGGCAATTTTACCGCTATTTTAGCTTTAGGGCTTTCGTGTTTTGGGTTGGAGCTCTTTGTTATAGATTACGTCGAAGGCTAGGTTGTACTAAGGTGGTTATATTGGTGGTACTGGTAGATGGCCGCGAGCGTTTAAACTGCCAGTATTTACATGTTATTGATTGGAAATTGATTGGAAAAAAATTATAACAAAATCAAAAAATGAAAGTTCCCAAACGATTCTTTTATAAAAAGCCTCATTTATTGGTATACATTTTACGTAGTTTCATGATGGAATCTCTTAGTAGGTTACAAGTTAAGATGCAATTTAGTGTCATCTTTGTGATTTTTTTCCATCAAGCCAATTATTGGTAATTGCGTTTTTGTCTTCCCAATCGCCTTTATTGTATGATCTATTTTAACAAGCATTGTTTTTCACACCTAATTTTATATTCTAATTGGTTTCCTGAGCTTACAAAACTTTGAAATTGAGTAAAACCTCGCCTTAACAATTGCATTTTTTTTTGTTACATATTAGGTTGTCAGTTCGACTTCCGTGTCGGGATATGTATGAAAAATAGGGGGTTTTATTTCATGGTCTTCGAATATCCTACTCAAAGTAAACCGGGAAACCTAGTTCAGAATCTATGTGATCGTGACGCTGTACTGACAAGTTGTGTACAAATACAGCGCTCTAACAATATAATTCAACTCGTAAAAACTAAGCTGTTTACATAAAATCCCACTGGGTTAACAACATCATAAATACACCGTTCCTAATATTCACAAATTCAATATCTTTACATACAGCGCGAGGAATCTTTCATTTTGAACTTGTCCGTACAAAGTTTGCTCCATGTAGTTAACTAAAGTTGTTCGAGATGAATTCTCCGAGTACCTAACAGTGTAAACAACGCCTGATCGTTCGCAAGAAGCTCCTATCATCACGGTTGCGTTCAAACGTGTAGTACGAGTATGTAGGACGTATGTATGTGTAGGTAACAACGAGCTTATATTATGAAAACGTAAATGTTATCAGTTTGTAACGAAGATAATTTAGGGTTTATGAACATGTTTTATGCTTTGTTTGTACTATAGAGTACAAGTAAGTACAAGTAATTCTGATAGTAAGCGCCGGTAATGATGTGATGCAAGAACGGTTTGTAGAATTTGAATTTTACTTCAGAAACTTTGCACCTGTTTACCTTTAAATGGTTTCTTGCGTATGAGAAATTGCTTTCAGCGTAAATTGTTATGCCTTGTTATATTCCTTTCTACTATTACATTGAAATATTGATTCGCTTGACTGCGAAGATGCAGTCTACTTGGCCAAAGTAGTCCAGACACATACATCAAATACATACCAACATGTTTTTAACACGCTCTTCTCTATTTCCTTTTATATTATTTTCAACTCAGAAATACCCTTGCAAACCTGACATACACTTGAACGTTCTGAGAAACTAGAGTCCATATTAACCCTTCGACACCCCTTCAGAGCCCAGTGCACAATTTCTCATCCGATCGCCGTTGACCCCCGGCGGCGCGGCGGCAGCGACTCGCCGACTATTGGGGTCGGATTGACCTAACCACCGTACGCTCTATAGTAGTATGAGAAGTCATGCCAATGATTGATGTATTAGGAAATTATATGGTACAAACATGTGCAAGTGCGTGAGGATGTCAGGGTGCATGTGTGTGTAATTGTGTATACACTAAAACTATTCAAGTTATTTTCTAGAGTAAAATATATATATCTCCCTCTATGTACTTTTACTAAACGTTTCATAATAAATATTATTTCTAATCGGGTATTGAGAATTTTTACTATAAAACGCTAATCTCTTGTAGATTATAGGCGATTAACGCTCGTTTGCAAAATTCTATTAATGTAGACTGTTTCAGAGATTTATATTTTACATAATCTATTTAAGCTCTTTATCAGTTATAATATCATATTTCTACATCTTTTCATCTCTTCTATCTCAGAGCCAGTGATCGAATATTAGCTCTAGGCATACATCTTGTGTTTCTTACAACAGAATGGCTCATGGTAAAGTAAATTGTGAATAGTAAAATCTCTTGTATGAAGAACCCTTACTGTAGTTACATCGCCACCGGCGAGCGGCCCGACGCCGCCCCAACTGATAACAACTCCAATGAAATACACTCCAACTCTGTGACACGCTTATCTCCCGGGAATTTGTTCTCACTTTGAAATATCGTTCAATTTTTTGACATTCGAAAACATTCGCCCGGAAAAATAAGGAAAACTGCGAGAAAAAATCGCGAGGTTCGCAGAGGCCGTCTAATTTGTCGGCGTTATTGAATACATTAATTTTGATTATTGGAATTCTGATTGGAGTTCGAGATTGCTCGAGGGTCAGAGAGTCCGCCTTTGTCGTCGGGCGTTCATTCATGGTGTTCAGTAATTTGCCTTCTAAATTTGTGGTTGACGAAGCGCGTAACGTGGGCCAATGTACTCAATCTTACCGATAGCCTGCCGGATCTGGGAATCCATATTATTTCTAAGCCCCAATAAATAAGATTTCTATCTATCCAATATCTCGGGCGTAGAGGCCTGAATTAAGCTGTCCATACCTTGAAAGGAACATGCGCCTTCTTTTGTATTATGACTAAAGAAATCCTTATCTCATTAACGTTAGCTGGTTAATTTTTGCCAGTAGGTACAATTTTTTTGTAATAAAATGAAAGGCACTAGGTAAAACTTGATACAAAAAAACTTTTTCACTGGAAACATCTTTAATTTAGATTAAACTCAACTGATGGGGTATCCATTATCAAAACATATATTCCCTGTAGAGTATAGTACACGCCCTCTAGCGAATCAACCCCCAATATTAAAAGCGACGCACCTCACTTTTAATATTTAAAACGTCTACGTATCACTTAAAATAATAAGGATTTCTCCGTTGAGATTACGGCGTAACCTCTGGAGCATAATTAATGTTATGCCGAGAATATTAGCTTTTCAATTAGGCGTGTTTTAAGTGCCTCAAAATGGGTTCTCGTGTTGCTGAGAGGTTGGGGTAGCGGAGGGTTGGTTTCTTTCTGCGGCGGGTTTGACCAGGATGAGACGATGCGAATTAACGTAACACAATGGAAATTTCACATTTGGACGAGTTTTTTTAACGTGTTGGTTTATGAATTATTTTATTAGTGACCATCATAATATTGGTATTAGATTGAAAGTGTCACTTGCGGTTTCTTACTAAACCCTGGAATTCCTAATTATATTACATTTGAAATTGTTATTTAGTTAGTTAAAAACGAGGGTTAGACGTTGATTTGTGGAGAAAATATTAAGACTCGTGTGACCGTTCCGGTCTTACCCAAAATATTTAAACCAGAGTTGAACAGATATGTCTAAATAATATTTTCTCCGCAATTCGACGTCTGACCCTCGCCTTTTCAAACTCAATTACAAATTCACAAGTAAAATAATTAGAAATGCCAGGATTTAATATGAAAACGCGAGTGATAAACGTCGATTTTGTGGAACGCAATTTTAGAAACATCTATTTAACTCTTCTTAATTTTTTTGTGGTAAAACGGTTTAACTTTATCAAATAAACGTTTATTAAGATTCCAAAATAAATGTGCGTCTCTATGGCAAGAAAAAAGTATATCCAGTTTTTAATGACTACAGAACCGAAAAATCTCCGCAGACTGTAACGGCTCAACACAATCAACCTGTTCTTACCTGTGACTAGCGCAAGAAGATACCTAATTAAATCCAAGCCTCCGAGACTACGCCGGAAGTAGTATCTATAAAACATAACGGTAAGTTGGTCGAGCTTCTGCGGGCTTGGAAGTTGCGGAGCTGAGAGATTGGACTTTAATTTGATTTAGCGCTAGCCAGTGGATTGGTATTTTTCTAACAATGTGCTTTACCACTAGTGTCGGTATGTATCCCACTCCTGAGCGTAAGTCAATCTGGTACAAGTTGGTTTTAGGGTTCCGTGCCCATGGGTAAAACGGGAACCTATTAATAGGGCTCCGCTGTTCGTCCGTCTGTCCGTCCGTACGTCCCTCTGTCACCAGGCTGATGTATTTCTGTTGACGCTATAAAAAAACCTTAGACGATTCAACTTCCAGTATTCATTAAGAGAGAAATGAAAAGGTATTTTCTAAAAGCGCTAGTTGAAGTTACTCGAAAACAAAACTCTTAAAACAGTACAGTAGCACTCTTACACTAAAAAGCTCGCCGTTCAGCTCGAAGCGTGATCCTGCGCCGGGCCACGAGCGAATCGGGTTCTTTCCAAAGACAAAAGACTGTCGCATTGCAAAAGTTTGTTAGCCGAGTTCAGCGCGCCCTTTGTTTCACAATCAAGTTACATTAGAACAAGAAGCCCATTTGGGAATCTCGAACAATGGCTCCGAAGTCGTTTTAAACATTCGTTCGAGTTTGCCGTGTCGCTGTTATACGCACGATTGGCTATAAAGCGATAGACGGCGACGGCGGAATGACGGCTTTATGCGTGTACGGCGGCCCTAATACGGGAAACTTATCGAAAATTGCGCGTAACGCCGCAGATTAGGGCGCAGTTACTGCGCTGGAAGGGCGCAGGTTAAGTAATAGTTGTTATGGGGTTTGAGGGACCTTTGCGGGTGGATTGGTAGTTTACGAGAGACGATGGCGGTGTCTTTAGGGCATTTAATGAGGTTGGTTATAGGTAGTTTTTTTTACACGATTCATTTGTTTTGGAGCGTATGTAGGCATTTTTTGAACAGCGTTACCTAAATCATAGACAAATGAATTTCCTAATCATACATTTCGAAATTTTATTTCATTATTAAATTGAATTTTTGTTTGTGATATAATAAAAACCGCTTGTGACTAAATTCACACAACAGCTGGTATAAACGGTACTTATGACAAAAACAATATTTACATAATTTTTGTCTGTTTTCTGTTTTCCCGGCTTATCTCCGAAACTTCTGGACCGATTATGGCGGAACTTTCACTGGCAGATTGCTGATGTTACAAGGACTAACTAACATACGCTTTTTTATTTTAGAACTAGCTGCGCCCTGCAGCTTTACTTGCTATTAACAGCTCCTGCGGGATAAAAGTCAGCGCGGGTAAAACCGTGGAGCACGTATATAATGTCAAAGTCAAAGTCTTATTATAAGCATTTATTGTAAATAGGCAATTAAATCGCACTTTTACAAGTCAAACAGCTAATTCTCGTTAACAAAGAGAATCATAATATTGAACAAATACGAGTAAATTATAAGCTCCAATTTTTTCGCCAGCCCAAAACTTTATCGACAATTTTCATTACTTTTAAAACGAAATTTCGCGGCGGAGTCGAACTGAAATTATTCGTTAACGACGTTAATTTAATAACACCGTATTTACGACGAGATAATTGATATTAAAACTTCGTTTGGACATAATTTGATGTATGGCTCGCAGTATTGTTTTTGATTGCATTTTAATTTATTATACTGAATTATTTATATAACAATTTGTTTTTGCTTCCCTGCCTATATTTCGTAACAACCTTTGATTGTTTTGAGGTTTTTGAATTAATTTGATTAAATTATTATTTGATATTAAAAATAACAAATTGAAAATATTGAGTAATTGAGGCTTCGATGTCAAAATTGGCACTGAACCTGAGAAAACCTTAATAGAGGTACTATAATACAAGGCTAAGGTAGAATTCAATCCATTCAGACACGCGACAGTAGATTACATGTCCCGAAATTACATACTATGTGTACCATTAAGCTTATTATTATCTTGAAATGTTTTAAGAATAGACGATGTATGAATACGATGGCGGATTACACCGATCATGCTGACACCGACGGCCGATGTCACTGAACACGCTGACGTTGCGCTGACAACGCCGATGCTGACGACGCCGACACTGAAGACGCCGACAATGACAAAGCCGACACTCACGACGCCGACGCCGACGCGATATTCAGTTTGACAGTATTGTTGGCACATGTTTTTATTGGCTATGCTTTCCGAGGTCACCAAGAGGTCATCTAGGGCGATACTTGGAAACCCGGGGGAAGCCGAGGCAGGTAGCTAGTCTGGAATACTTTAGTCCTTTTAAGTACGGCACTTCGATTGATCGGTGTCGATCGGTTCAGCTACGACGTAGCAGTGGCGTAGACGTTCCAATCTATAATCGTAGTCGTAGCAAGCAATCCGTGCTGGTTTATACAAACCAAATTTTCATTTAAAATCCTTAATATATTGTTTATAGCTGTAGTTTAGTAAAAAGTAACGTAATAAATAAACCTTTCTTATAACTCCAAGTGGATTTACTAAAAACATAAAATATTGCATTTTAAACGACGGAGACACTACAAAACCGTATAATATAATCTTGAAATGTTTTAAGAATAGACGATGCATGTATTATTCATAGCTCAAACAATAGCTTGTAAAAGAATATAATAGAAAATGCTTTATTGTACTCCAGTTTGCAAAACAAAGTACCTACTCGTACCTACAGAAAAATATATTACTTAAACCACTAAACCTAAAGCACGTACACTACGTATGTAAAATACGTAAAATACGTACGTATTCGTAGCTAAACTTATCAATTTAGGCTGAGCCGTCAGCGCAGTCTATGCCTTAGTTCTACCTGTTACTATTTGAGTTATGAGTAATAACAATCTTATTAGACCGCTGCACTGAATAGCCTTAGAGCAGGAATTCAAATAATTCATTCGGAAGTCCATTACTGTATTTTCAGCTCCTGGATTACAAGTCGTGGGTAGTGGTTATAGTTAGTTAGTAGTGGTATGGGTAGTGGTTGCGTAACAACCCATCGGTCCAGCCATCTCGCCGCATTGATAAATGTAATTTATCTGCAGGTATTGCTTAATCCGACAAACAGAGCTCGGATTCCCGAAGCCAGGATTAAAATTAGTCGGTCCCGGGATGAAAAATTGGATTTGAATGGGATGCGTCGGTGGCTCCGCTGTGTAATTCGGCTGGATGGGCTTGTAGTACAGATTCAATGTATTTTTTTTACTTATTTCACAAAATCCACAGAACTTAATTAAAATATAATAAAAAAGGCTTATTTCTAGGTCTTGCATCTAATGACGGATTTACATTATATAAAGTAAAACGGGATAACGGGACAAACGGAAAAATTATATTAACTATGTATATTAATAAATTTATGTCAGCGGGGTCGTTCAGTTTATCAGTATTTTTTTGTTGTATTGTGTATTAGGCAATATGAGCTTGGCATAAATGTATTTTTTTATTTTATTTGGATACGGAATGTTTATTTTGTTTTAAGTTCCCAGTATTACAAATGATAAGAATATTACTGTTTTACATTACGAGTACAATAAATCAGGTACTTATTAGGAACATAATACCTACTAGTGTAATGAGTTACCGACACATTCAATCATTGACTTAATGATATTGCCTTGCTATCGAATCGAATCATTTGATGTCTTCATATATTTCACTATATTATATTTCATATACTTCATATATTCGGTTTTTAATTACCGAACAAAAAAAAGCAGACATGTAACTTTCTCGTGGCAATAGGGTTCCATTTAGAACCTCGAGTATGAACCTTTAAAAATATCTTAATATTAAATGAACTATCCATTAAATTTCTAATAACAGTGTCGAGGGCATGCGTGAGTTCGAAATGCGATTCATAATTTAGTTATACTTAAGCTTGATGAGCTTTTACTTCCATATTTTATTCAAGACCAAATTACACACCCGCCACGCTTAAAATCAAAAGCGAAACCTTAAGGAATATCGTAACGGGACGATACGCGTCGAATTTATGAATCCAACCCGAAATGGGCTCGCACGTACTCTCAATAACCGTATAAAAATAACTACGTAGAGAAAATAGGCCGCAAAAAGGCGCGAGACTATATTATAACCTATAAACGCATAAAAGCCACTTAATGCGGAATCAACAAACAAGAGGCGCAGCAAAAATCGATTCTCTAACCTTAATCGCGATATTAAACGACGCATAAAAGATAAGGCGGGCCGCACACGCGTCGAGTCACGTGAGCGCCTTACGAGTCTTTATAGGAGGTTTGCAACCGCGCTGGGGCTCGTATACCGCCCTTATGAAGGCAGTGAAAAGATATAGCGCAGTGAGACCGCGCGGCCAGAATACGAATGTCGTGCGAATCGACGGACAGACTTACGTATACCCGGACGGCTCGCTTTTTAATATTGAGTGTTTTTATGGAAATTTTAGTGGGGTTTTACGATATGGAAGCGGCGGTTTGCGCGATGTGGCGATGGTCTTTAAGGACATGAGGGCTTTTCACAGCGACAGCACGTAGGGGGCGGTATTATCGAACGGTAAACTAGGGTCGTTTGGAAGGATGAAGCTGTGCTTTGTATACGGAGACACGTTTGATTGTGTTAATTGTATGTGGTGAAATTCAATTTTAATGTCCACTCATTTTTCAATTTGTCTGTAATACGTTTGTTGAAGCTGTAAGATCGCTGATTGTATTGCCGCGATATCCTGTATGGATGTGCTTTAACGTATACTTTTAGGTGTATTTAAATATAATTTTAATAACGAATCCCAATATTAGCTTGTAAACTGCATCACAAAAAAAGAGTATAATCGTAGGTTTTAGGGCGTTTTGATTATGTGAAAATTTTCAAAAAATGACATAAAATATTATGTCGATTATTTAGGTATGATGAATTTTATATAACGATAATTGTGACATACTAATTCAACTCTAAGTTTCTAAGTACTGAATTTCTAAACAAACGGATCAATGTGTCTTTAAACTTCGAATAAATAAAATGCCTGTAACTAAATGTAAATCTAAACCGCACCGCTGCCGGTTCGCAGTCTCTTCATCGCCAGCCTACGCGAAAAGCTTTTCTTTCGAAAAGCGCTATCACTTTCCGAACAGCATAAATAAAAACAAAGTCCGTCGCGGTATCAGGCCGACAATTAGCCGGTCGCCTGCTCCGCCCTTATCTGGCCTGCCAGCCCTTCTTAATACGAACGTAACCCAGGCCGGCGCTTCCCTGAGACGGTGCCAGTGAACAGTATGGGCTCTAGGTTTTTTTATTTTTATAATTGTGGAATAAGTAATTAAGTATGCGTTTCGCCTTATGTAGCGAAATTTTTTACAACTGGTGTAAAATTAAGTATTTTCTACTGAATTCTATTATATTCTACCACAAAACATATTTTTCATCGGTGATGGTATTATGTTTATCTACGCTCCTATTTGTAAAATCTCACTGAAATTATGTATAGAAATATTATGATGTAAAATTGATAAAACACGGATAAAAAAATCATGCATGTAGTACATAATATTCTCAAATGTAGAACTGAAGAAAATAATGAATATTAAATGATATTAAAATAGCACTCAACATTACAGCGGCTTCTCCTGAATTCAGTATTTATCTGTATTTGAATTCAAAGCAGGCACTGGGACTTAGTACACAAACTTGGGGCTACCGAAAAATTAAAAGATTCTAGAACTTGCGACGGATTGCACTTTATAAAATGGCAAAATAGTACTAAAACTCACTATATATTTTTTGGATCATTTACAAAACGGCTTACACTTCTTACTGTCTCTGACTGTACTGCGAGCTGTCTACAAGACCCTTATTAACGCCTTTTGTGCTATACACTGTATATTGATTTATTGATAACGGGAGAATAGTCCATCGCGACGTAAATGAGATTTAGATACGTCCGTCCGTTGGTTTATTTTTATTTAGCAGAGCGAATGGGAGGTATCCTGTTTATTGTGAATATTAAGGCGAGAGTAGGTAAATCTATGTCGACAGGAGGACTTAGAAGACCATTGAACTGTGATATCTGAATGAATGAACGTGACAAGCAATGGGGCAACATTTTCTTAGCTCTACCAGGAAAGTATGGACAGTTAAATAAGGAAGTATATCGTGAAACGCGAATATAGAAGTAACTAAGAGTTACATTATTGTACAAAAGTTATGTTGAAACGAACCTTTTTTGGCCTGTTACGGATTAAAATAGACAACATTAATAAAATAGGCATAATTTTGGTTCATTTTCTTGCAAGTTAATATGTAACATAACAATGTAAATGATGAAGACGATTTATCTATTACTTTTATAAAGTACCTACTTAAAAGTAGCCTAAGATGTAACACAAATAATGTAGGTATCTAGAAATTACTTTCCTATCCTTATAAAACACTTAAAAATTCACTCAAGTTCAAGTCAAGACGCACCATTGTCTCCCCTTGCGCACAAAGCTAATTAATAAAGCATTACCAAGGTAAATAGATTCGAACTCGCATTACAAACTCGAACACCGTTTAGATAGTGAAACGACTCACTGTCGCTGATAACGCGCGAGCGCGTAGTCTAAGCAGTTAATAGCTTACGATAATTATACGACAGTACGGGGTGAGCGAACGGCGGAAATGCGTGAGCGAAGAGCGAGCGTAATCGAAAATGGGTAAGCGAAAAGTGCAAGTGGTACGGTTTGATGCAAGTAGGAGTTAAGACGTTATGAGTAGAGTCTACACCTAACAGTAGGTAAGTAATATTCTGAAAAAAGTATGTTTCACTTATGCATTCTTGCTGACAATGCGTGAGCAGATATATTACATATCTAAGTAGCCCACGATAAATATACGACAATAAAAGGTGAGCGAAGCGAAGGAAATCGGGAAAGTTTATGCGAGCGGTGAATTTTTTACTTCTCAGAGAAAAAGGTAGTATGATGTCATTAAGTGATATTGTTTACAGCAACATTTAGTGTACATTATAGATAATAAGTTGAATTGTCACTAGAACTTTGAATGTGAGCAAAAGGCCAGGTATAGGCCAGGTGTCATTATGTGGGTCGGTGTGATTATGAGGTGAGCGAAATCCATCGAAAAAAAGCGAGCGCTTTCGTAAATGTCTAGTGAGAGTAGCAGGTGCGTAGTTTTTATTTCACAAGGTTTAGCTTTACCAGCCACCTTTATCTTGAAAACCTACCTAAATTTATATAGGTGTATTGCAATATATCTATTGCAAAATAATTATACAGATAGGATTGCGACGAGTAGATTAATTCCTCCCGTACCTCGCCTTCTTTTATAACTTGTACTAAAATTCCCGGCATTCCTCACGGCACGCAATACACCTATTTTTTAGCCTCTCGCGACGGCCATCCACAATTGCGGGCCTTAAATTTTGATTACAAAAATAAGAAACTACTACGTAATCTCGATTTAGGGCCCCGGGGCGGCACGAACGTGGCGTCATTTCTCTTTTCGGGTGCAATTATTATTGTTGTTTATTGTGAGCCTGAAATAGCCTACGCGAATTTTGCAGTGCCCTTGTTCTTATGAAGGTAACAAACTTGTCGAGATCAAATTTGATAAAATAACAACAATAAATATGTAAGAATACCCTTTGTTTTTATGGAGTCTATTTTCATGCTGTTTGAATAAGTTTCTCATGTTTCATGTTGTTTCTCATGCGGTTTCGCTCACTATTTTTGTTCACGTTGATTTAAGATGCCTGTTTTTTTTAAGTTTTATTTTTTAATATCTGGATGACCGAGCTTTGCTCGGTATTTTTTTATTTTTTTTTATTTGTTGTGTTTTTTGGAAATTATATTTAAGTACGAATTACTAATAAAATGATGAAATATGAATAATATTTTTCGATCTTACCGATAGAATAATAAAAGAATATGAACTGATTATTTAAAGAAAAAAATCATAAAAAACACGAATAAAATGACATTTTCTAAAAATGATTCCTAGCTAGATCGATTTATCACCCCCGAAACCCCCTATATTGAATTTCACGAAAATTGTTGGAGCCGATTCCGAGATTCCAATTAAAGATATAAGATAACAATAGCTAAGTTTTTCTACTGAATTTGAATGTAACGTAACAATTAAAAATTTAAAGTAAAATCTAATAGTTTTTACGTGATGTAAAATTATTCAGGCGTACATAATACACACACAGAATTTCGTACAGTAATTTCATTTTAGATGTCCTCAGCCAGCAGGTAGGTATGAGTTTCTATTTCACCTGTTTAACAAAAGAATTCTATTTTGTTTTAAAGATAAGTGGCGGGCACAAACTAAGATCTTTCAATGCTGTTTCCAAAAACAGATTTCCGTACGTAATTAAATTCATAGGTGCCATAAGTTCAGTGACTAAATAAGTTTTTACCATTAATATCTACTAGTGATGATGCAGTGTGGTTCCATTTGCATATTATTGAGGCAATTAATAACTCGGCGGGCTCGCGCCGTAGTCCGTAGATTAAACGGGTTCTAACCAGATTCGTTGGCCACGGCCGTTCCAGCCGGCTATTGGAAAAATGCATTTTATGGACATTAAGCATAAATTATAAGCGTTTCATGCGATAAACTCAGGTGTTTTTATGCATGTAAAAATTACTCTAGCGTCTATACCTATTAGAAGGCAGTAAAACAAAAGTCTGCTAGGAGAATTAAAATCAGTTACCGGACATATATATCTATATATGTATAATATATATATACTAATATATAACAGTTTTGAAAATGGTTGCTTTCAATTTCTAGGTCACCTGCCCGCCGTCCATCCGTCCATCCATCTATCTGTCTGTATTTACATTAATAGTACTGTAGACCTTTTCTGTAGCAGTCGACCCGGGGAAGTACCCGAAAGAAGTGGTTTCAATTTGATTGAATCATGATCCGTAAACCACAATAAATAATACCAGCTTGTTTTCAAATCCATGCAGATTCGGACCGAGTGAGCACAGATCATTAAAGGAAAAGAAAGGCATGAGGAATGCCACGGCTCTGCGGATTCAAACCGATGTTGATGTATACTGCTAACGAATTTTCTAAAAGTTTTTTTTAATGTTTTTTAATGTAATTATATGAGTAGGTGTTTTGGTTAATTAAACTAATCAGAGGTGAAAGCGGTTATGGAGGAGATGACAATTTAAATTAAATAATTAAGATTTCAAAGGCATCTTTGACACCTCTGTCCATAGCTAATTTACTGGGAATTTTATTATGACATAATATAAAGAATGTCTCTGGGTGACCAGCGCAGTGGTATGCCGTGTGAAATTTTGCTATTTGAATTCTTGGGTAGCGCTAAAATGATGAAGTTAGAATGTTACTTATGCATACTCTATCTTTCGCATAAAAAAGAGGACTAAATAAATACTGACATTACGAAACAATCTTACTGAGTCGACTTGTGCACATTCACAATGTCTGCAGCAGTGTAGCTAGAGCAGTCCGTATGGAAGCAGTGGCGGAGCGGTGGCCGACGACCGTAAAAATAATGGTCTGGTATCGGCTGAGCATCGGACCAAGTGCCGGGAACAAGGGCCTCGGCAGCTCTCGCGCCACTTTTGTTTGCCACTTGCGCGCCAGAACTTGGACTTTTTGGCTCAAGAAAGCTTTTAGCATATTCAATATTTTCAGCATGAATTAGGTATGTCATAATTATATATTTTGATATTAGTTTGTGTGCGATTAGACCCGTTATATGAACCGTAATATGAATATTAGATACTAGAAGCTAGCACAATCTGATACGACAAACAAACATTGTTTGTATGAAAATTTAACTGCTATAATACCAGTACGTAAACGTAATTTATTTCAAGATTCACTATCTGGACACACGTGAGTAATCTTAGCATGTCCAAAAGGACAAAATTACAAGATATTATAATATCTATTTTGGGTTTCGCCAAATTGACACAGTTGGTAATTTTTCCATAATATATTCTGTGGTTGTAGCTCTTACTAAACATAACTTTCAACT
Source organism: Hylaea fasciaria (assembly GCA_905147375.1). NCBI lineage: Eukaryota > Metazoa > Arthropoda > Insecta > Lepidoptera > Geometridae > Hylaea > Hylaea fasciaria. Next base: position 10,580,531 of record LR990201.1, read on the forward strand.
TAAACGGTTTATTTAATAAAAAAGTAAATCGACGGCACGTTTGGCGTAGTGGCTGAGCAGTCGGACTGCCGCGCTTGGTGTCGCGGGTTCGGAACAAGTATTTGTGAGATCCACAAATATTTATTTCTGGTCTGGGTGTTATGTGCATGTGATATTAAATGTTTGTAAGCGGTACCCACGATACAGGAGCAATCCTAGTGTGGGCCTACGTTTTAAAAAAAGAAAAAAACTATTTACTCGCCGTGATAACCCAGATTTGCTGTTTTGATTTAAATATACAACGTAAAATATGAAAAGTAAACGTAGGTAGGTATGTACATATAATTCCTATATTTCTCAGTAAGGCATAAAACGATAAAATAAATTAAAAAGGTAATTTATTTTTTTATTGATGTTGCACAAAGAGCGGATACACGTAATTGAATAAAGCACCATAAAGGTCCAAGTCTATATTTACTTAAAAATTAATTAAATGAAGCCATGATACAGTTTCTTTGAAATTTTTCACGACGGTATAAAAGCTTTCTTATTAAAATATACACCATTTATAATATCAATTTTATAACTGAAACTTTTTACAAAATATATTATGTTCACACCACTCAAACTACGAGTACTTGACATAAATTGAGTTTTAGTTTCTTTTAAAACACGAAAATTGTCGAGTTCTACTCGAAGCAATCATAAATGTTACATACCTTACAGCGTCATGAAGACACTGTTTTTTGTATCATCTCCACAATGATATAGAGCTTTATTATAATCACCACAGACTTGTAAGCCGCAAGAGTATGAAACATATTCACATGTTGAATAAACACAACATTTAAAACATTTACATGGCTCTTTCATGTTACCGAAATTCATCGTAAGCTATCACTAGATCCAAACAGAGTAGGTGAGCAAACACGCAAAAAGGGAAAACCATTTTTCCATACCCACATTTTGGAACATATCCCGATGGAAACTGTTTTGAAGTGACGCAATATAGGCCCGCGAAACCCCTATGTTTAAATAAGCCGACATCAAAGGTAGCACGAAATATTGGTTCCTATCGGACTCAATGAAACAATTTTTCTGTATATTCCTTTTTATATTTATCAAAAGAGAAATAGGTAGCGTGAATACGGTGTCGCTATTTTATAGTGATGGGGGGTGATAAAATGTCAAATTGCATCGATATAACTCTATATTACACCGGTCTGCATAAAATGTACGAGCGTTTTTATTAGCAGCCGTAAAACTCATATCAATTACAGTATATATATTTTAGCGAAGTACTCTCTCGATAAAAGTAATCACGGCATAACGTCCAAATAAGTACTCCGAGTTAAAAATGTAGAACGATAAAATCTTTTTCATTTCGCAAATGCACCTATTCAAGCACAAAGAGCGACTGTGCTCGTTTAAGTAAAAAACGCTACAACTGTGACTCAAATCACAAAGAGAGTTCACGTCGAGTTTTTAAGCCTCCATTTTAAGGTATCGGCGAGCGAGGCAGGTGAGGGAGGGTATCGCAAAATGATAGCTGCTTCATCTAATCTGGGGAACGACATCCCAATCTTGCCTCGGATCGAGTCGCGTTGATTGCGTCAAGCTCGAACGTATCGATCGCTATCATCTTTAAAAGAAACAGCGTCTAAAACAATGGAAGCAAACATGAAACTTCACTTTATTACTCCATTTGCGAGACTTTAATTAATTAGTGTAAGTGCCGGTGAGTCTCGAGAGATTGGTCATTAATTAAACGGGTCTTTGGCTATCGATCTACGGGCAAACAATACACTTTATTACTTTTATTACCTATTTCATTCGCTGTCTACCGCTCGAGTTGCGGTTGCTTTTTACTATTAATGAGCGGAGCTGCCGTACGTCTAATGGGGTAGTGTAGTTTCTTATTTCGTGTTGGGCTCCTTGTAGTGAACTGAACAGTTCGTTGAGAGCTCAACGTTGTCGACATTCCTTTGGCGAATGTGTATCGAAAAAAGTTTCATTTCACGGTTGCTATCGAAGAGTATCTACAGATACGAGTATATGACATCAAAATCACACTTTCGGAAGTAAAATTAGGTAAGTACTGTGGAAAATAAAGTAGATTACGTATGTAGTATTTATTTCCTCTATGTCATAGAGCAACCTTGGTGTTATACCCAAACAAATTTCTAATCATTATAAGGTGAAAAATAAAATTAGTATCTTCGTCGTAAATTAATGATTAATTTGAATTCATAATGTAATCTTTCTCCTTAGAACCCCAAGAAGAACGCGAAAGCGAACCGATTGTAATTAAAATATTCAAAAATCAATGACAATATAATTGTAACGGGAGTGAAATTGTAAAACCAATAAAATCCAGCGGCAATATTCGCGGAATTAATTTAATATCATTTTAATTTAACGGCATTGACTTTAAATATTCATTTGGTCGTTAAAAGAATCCATTAAGCTAAATCGCCGCCCGCGGCCCGCAATGGAATTAAAAATTGCTAGAATGGCCGCTTATTAAGGAACCTTCGGTTTAATCGTATTACTACTTACACGTTATGTGGTTAAACTGCTTTTTAAATTCGTCATTATTCCTTCAAAACTTTCCTGGTTCAGAAGAAGTATTCTTAATTTTTATTAGAACTACACTGCCTGTAATGTTCAAGATTCAGTTTAGTTGTGAACTTCAATACAATCAAAATATGGAGAGTTCATAACAAATACAATTATTATTATATTCCGTTCCAATAGTTAATTCATGAACATACTACTTGACTGCACAGTTATGTGAGCAAATGTCCAAGTCTCGTCTATATTGCTGAAACCGGTCGCTAGAAAGAAAAACAACTTAATAGGAGCCAAACGGTGAAGATTCGCATCACCTCAACAAATATTTTGCCAGTTCAGCGCCAAACATTTCTAAACTCATCAAGTATAATGTTTTCCTCGGGTTCCGCCTGCAACAATACCACCTCGATGGACGTTGGCATCGTGCCTGCTTTCTAAGTGAGAGTTCCGATTTTATATCCTCGAATAAAACGAATATTTCGGGTCAATTGCACGAGAAAATCTTTTAAATGGCGACTTGTGTCGTTCCACGAAGATATAGTTGTTTATTGGCGTAAGAAGTGACGACAAAGGATGCGACGTGTCAATAACTACCTTACGACGTGTGCCGGCATGGTTGGATTATGTGTTCTGCTTTTTATATTTTTTTTTATTCGTCACTCAGTTTTTTGCAAAAAAAAATCCCTCAAAATATTAAAAAGTTGCGGCAGGAATCCGATAGTGAGCAAACTTGTTTCTTCGAGTATTCATGTGTAATATTGGTGGAATATAAGTCTTTGAGTGTTCGTTGACGTGCACGAGTATTGGCAAGAGCGTGTCACTATGCATTTTTTCCAAAACTCCACGGAAGTTTAAGTAAAGCTTCCACCACTTTACTGAATCGTAACTTTGACTATATAAATAAATTATTTGAGTACAAGGATTGTTTTAATGCTGAATTTTCTTTCGTGAAAATAAGAAATACTTACAAAATATTATAATACTTGACACTGCCTAAATGCACAAACCGTGCGAAGCCATAATAAAAAAAAACTATACGTTTTGACATTGAAAAAAACAAAACAAGGCGCGTTGAAACAAATTATTCGAGCCTTAACTCCATGGGAGGTTACCCAACACTAGCTAGTTAAACTAATCTGTTCCGAAGTCTCACTCACGAATGTTCTCCTACTTCTATTTAACACGAATACTCGTGCTAATCCAAAATAAATTACGTTAAATCTTAATTCGACCGTCTACCCTTAAGATATAGCCCATATTACACCGTGCAAAACGGCCTAACACGTAATTTCCGAGGATATATAAACTGCGAAACCCCGAGACAAATTCAAAAGGGCCCCGACTCAATTCGCTGTAGGAAACCATGGCCGTTCCATAATCTGACGAATGCTTCCCGAATGTAAGACGTTTTGTTTAGAGGGTTGCCAAAAGGTCTTAAAAGGCTGTATTGAAAGTGGGTTTGAGAAGCACTTGCGTTGGATCGCAACGGGCCGATTACGGATGAGAAAGTGCCTTTTGTGTATAAATATTGCTTTTTTATGAACTGCGGGGTTCAAGTCGGTAGATTTAAGACTTACTGGGGTTTGTAGGTAAATAAATATTGGTGTACTGTACCAATATATATTAGGAAAATCATGTTTAAGCTTCGAAAACTAATTATGCAATGGAATGTTTTTGCGTTCTGAAGTTATATACACGGCTTGAGTCGTTTTAAATTAAAGTTGAGATTATGATTGGAATGGGTTGGGATTTCCATGGACAAGACACACAGAACAAAACAGTATCCGTGTTACCAGAAAAGATTAGACAAGAGTTAAACAGAAGTTTCTAAAATTTCGTTCCACAAAATCGACGTGTATTACTCACGTTTTTTTTACTAAATCCTTGCATTCCGAAAAACGAGAGTTAGACGTCGATTTGTGGAGAAAATATTTAAACTCATCTGTTCAACTCTGGTTTAAATATTTTGTGGTAAGACCGTATCAGTTTTAATTGAGTCGATAACAATAAGAAATAGTTACATAATGACTTCACAAAAGCGTTATTACTCATCACTTATAACAGTTAATTTGAACTCACCGCCTCAAGCAGTATACGGATATTCAACAACCCGTATGTAGAATGTATTATGCGAACACAAATACACACATAGCTACATCAATTTCGTCAGTCATAAGGAAATATATCCGGGTTCGATCGTGCACGTCTCATTGATCCGGATGATCCGGGGATCAGACGCTCGTGACCTCTAACTATTCGCTAAGACCCTTTTATTATAGCGAAGTAGTGCTGTAGACATGTAGAGTATGTACACAACCTTATATGTATGAAACAGATGCTTTATGTCGTGTCCTTAGTTCCGTAGTCTGCGAGTACAAAACACTTTTGTCGATAGCTGTATAATATTCAAACCGAGAAGTGATGATTTCAACTATACAAACAAATTTTTTGCCTTTTATACAAGCGCAAAATACTTTTCAGGTATTTATTTAAAGTCAAAGACTAGTGGTCCAACGCATGCCTATCCATTGCCTATCCATATCTTCCCATACCAATAATTATAAATGCAATTGTAACTCTGTTTGTTCCTTCCCATGACTAAACGGCTGAACGGATCGTTATTGAGTTTGGCAAGGAATAAATCAGATTAAACTAACACAGATTCATAATGCATAGATATTTAGAAAAAAGCAGCAGAATACTGGCAAACGTGAACACGAGTTCTATAATTAAACAGTCACCTAAAATAGACTTCCTTAAATACGCACGCGCTCGACCTATATATCATTATCATGTCCGATTCGCCACCCCATCGATCAGCCCGGTCGTTAGAACACCCGGTCGGACCCCCACGACTCATTGAACTCGGATTATCCGGATAATTATAACTTTTTACAAATTATTTTCGTAAACGTCTGAGCTTTAATAACTTGATGAATGGGATAATGTGATGTCAATAATTTGATTGTATTTTTTGTGTTTCCATTGTAAGAGACTTATGAAATTGTTTGGAAGTTTTTTTGTTTAACGCAGAACTTCTAGGTAAAAATTAGAATTATTTTTTTCTACTTACATTTTGGTTCATAATTAATTTTATAAGTACATTGAGTCGATTATATGTGACAACCACGAATGAATTCTCTCTACGCGATTATGAATAGAACATTTTTGGGTTATGTTGTCACAAGTACCCAAGGGCTTTTTTAGACAATTTTATATTTGGTACATTCTACCCTTGGCATGGCATGTTTTTATTCATCCACAGGAAACGGCCCACAAACTTGGGTACATGTGAACGAGCCTCCTTTCATTTGTCCCATTCCTTGCACCGCATATGACGCAGTCGCCCCGCGTATATCACCGCTACCTCATCCTCATTTGACGCAATATAATTTCGCCAACAACAACATTAATCTGCGGAAGTCCGAAACATAACCCTCTCCGCCACACCGAGGCGATAAATAGCCGTTTTAATAAAACGCACATTCTAAAAAAATGTGAATACCTCACAACACCCGCGATGAAAACGTTCACGACGACATTTTAATTACAGAAATATTATTAAGTCAGTCGTCGAATAAAAGCAATTTAGGGGGAGCGTCCGGCGCGGGCGAGAGGGACAAAAGCACGGATTTCCATACATAAAAAGCATAAATAATTTTGATTGTGGGCACCCCGTACCTACGCATAAATAAAGTAGTACGTTTTGGCGCCTACACACGTGAGCAAATATCCCCAGGCGGGCAAATAATGTGAGTGTCACGCGAGGGGTCCGTATGCGAGAGGGAGGGTGGGTTTGGACGAAAAATAAATAGGTACACAATCTCTGCCGCACAAATACACACATTTCCACGGTGTAATGTGTTTGCGGTGCTACACGCGACAAGTTTTTATTTTCTTGTAACGAACGCGTCGAGGGCCTCAAATATATTGGCAGTGGGGCACAGATTATACAATAGTAGACACTTACGTGTTTGGCCGCGCGGAAAATGAGGACCGATTGTTTTTTTTAGGATAGTATGCATTCGAAATGTCGTAGAAATTATATGCCAAGGAAAGACAAAAATAATATGTATTGACGATAATCATCCGTTAAGTGTTAGGTTATGGGAACAATTTCCACGTAGGGCAAGCGTTTGCTCTGAACTTATGTGACTGGTTCTCTAGATGCTTATCATAGTTAGGTCACAAATTACTAAGTACTTACTTAAGGTGCCAGGATCTGTGTATGGGTTTATGAAAGGTGTAGTGCTACAGTAAAATCATTTCTGCTAGAACTTGGTGTAGATTACTCTAAATATATATTTTTTTACTTTTCTTTTAAGATTATCCAAAGTCAACCCAATATGTCTGAAGCGTGAACTCCTTCACACATTTCATTCTAAGTGTCATGTAACATCTAACTAGTTTCTCCGGTGACATTGCTCGTCAAAGATTGCTACTTCTCAGCTCGGAGATTGGCCAAAAAATGGTTCCTATTTGGCAATGATCCATTCGTGCGCCCTTTCAGGAGTGATAAAGAACACAATACCAAATTTCCTTAGACGGCTCAAATCGAATCACCATTTCTGAGCGACAGTAGTTCCCCTGAAGAATTGGCGCCGCCGTTTCGGAAATCACAGCGCTTCTGCAGAGGAAGTCCGGGAAATGACTCTCTAAGACGGGACATGTTCTATACTGGAATAAACTTTGTTTGTGTGAATTTGGACACATAATTTCTGTATAAATACGTCATCATTCTTTTACAAAGTGTTTTTATAGTCTGTGAAAGTACTGGCCGAACTGAGGCGAATTTTCCGGTAGTCAAGGTTCCACTTAAATACATGTTTTTTATTACTCTGTTGTGTATCTATCGGCAAATGCCTGTCGGTGTTCCGGCAGCAGTTATTAAGAGTCAGTACTATTGTAGGCTTGTTTGATTTGTTAAAACATTGTTATTATCACGTAACCCCAGATGCGATAATAATCAAATGTGGCTAAAATTTGATTAATAGGAAAGAAAATAAGTTTAAAGAAAAAAAATCTTAGATGAAACTTTCTCGCCTTAATAGAGAAGTTTTAGTTGGTTTTTATTTTATTTTTGTAGTAGGTGACTATTAAAATGTATTTGCTAAAATAAAGTATTACATGAAAATAAACCATTTTCAATTTGGTATCAATATGACTTTTTGTTATGAAAGAAGCGTAAAAAATATGCTGACCTAAGATATTTCTCCACTACGAGTATCTTGAGGGTAAAGCGAAAATAGAAGCCAAAAAACTTTTCATGGTTATAAAAACTTTTCACCGAATAACTTTGCGTAGTAGCCAGCGATTCATTTGTTTTTCACCGAGGTCACCACTGGCCCACCAGGATCCTCAAAACATTCGTCAACCCTTTGAACGCTGGCCCAACCAACAAATCACTTCGGACAGCATTCCGAGGGCAGACCTAACTTACTGCATCGGGGAAAATCGCGAAACGTCTCTGTTTAACAGATTTCCGTCCTGAACACACCGAGGAATGCCTTCGTAGCGGTTTATCCCACCATTTACATAAGAGATGGCACAAAGTACCGCGCTTGTTTGTTTTGACCGTACCACCCGAGTGTACCTCGGATCTAATTAACTCAAAGTTAAGTGTGCTTCCGACCAAATCCGGAAGATGCAGCTTTCGAGTCAAAATCAACATGGCGGCTATTAAACGGGCAGGAAATGTGGGAACGCTGTTTGGAAAGTGTCTACGTGTTTTATATCTCAATCCCTTTTCTCATTTAGGATTCTCTTATATTTTTGCTTAATTGTTTTTCTTAATGTGGCATTTAATTTTATTTAACGAATCAATTAAATATATTAATTATATGATATTAAAGATACCAAAAATGAAATTAAATTTAAAGTTAATTATTTTAACAAATTTTATTTTAAATATCGATGATTACTATTCACATTGTAGAAGAAACTTTTACCATGAATGCAAGATTTCTTATAGAGCATACAATATTAGCTTGTTCGTTGTTTCTTAGTTTTACATTGGAAAAACAATTTGATCTACAACAGCCTTGTGCAAAAACAATCAGGGCACCCGACCGTCCCAGCGAAAGCGACACCGACCGCGGCCAAAAAATCACGCGAATAAATTATTTTTATTCAGTTTTTACGGAGAAAGTCACCGGCGATTTGGCAACGCCATCTCCTGGCGGCGCGCCAAATAGTGAAAGTTTAGAAGACATCGCCCACTGGATTGTTTATACACGAAATCACGAATATCCTGGGGGAGGCTCCGGCGAGCCAAGATTGCGTAGGAACCGCGGGATGGAAATCGAAAGTGGGCTCAATGTAAACATTGGGAATTATATGCGCGATTGTGAGTTGATATATCTGCGTGGCTCGTGTTTTTATTTTAATAAAAAGCCAGTCGCTAGAAACGGGATGGGGGCGGACTTCGGCAATTGGCACAACTTTCAACCCAAAACTATGGTGCTGAAAGTTGTTGAAACTTACTATGAAATTCATAATGGATTGCACGTGAAAATCTAGAAGTAGGGTAATAGAAAAAAAGATGCATTAATATGATCTTGGTTCTGCCGACAACAATCTGTTACAGTGCCACATTGCGTTGTAATCTTGCGTGGTCATAATTTGAAATATTGATTATGGTAGCAAGAAGCATTGCAATTGCTTCTTATACTGAAATGAGAATACTAAAAACCAGCCATTATCTCAACGAATAAAACCAGCCGGCTGATAAAGCCAGAACAATTAATTACCATCATCATTATCATCATCATCATCATCATTATCATCATCTCTCATCATCATCATCATCATTTTAACACCCAAACCCAGATTTGAAGATACTACTACTACTCTGCGATAACACAACCCACGTAAAGTGGTCAGACAATCCTAAAAATGCCTACCATTTACCATGAACTAAAGTGAATATATAGTTACAAAGAAATCCACATCAAAAAATATCCATAAAACTTGTCATATAATAAAATTTAATAAAAGCTCGCAAATAAGCAGCCGCCTGCCAAGAAGCAAATAAGACACACCTCACCCAGTTTTTCTTCGAACCTCCACATTACCTTTGAACTATGTCAACTGTCATTTCTAAATTACGACGTTGGGTCATAAAGACAGTGCCACAATGGCGGCAGAAATGAGTCGTCTAGTGACGCGCCGTGAGTTGCGCCGACAATAGGTGGTAGGTGTGCCACCCTCGTTCTAAACAGAAGTTATGGTGTTAAGTAATGGCTGTACAGTCACCTACTTAAATAGGATGACGCCGACGCACGTTGTTGCAATGAAAATATTGTTAATTACTTCGGATATTCCAAGGGTGTTCGGTATGTTGATTGTGACAAGGTGGCTTGAATTATTGCGGATAATGCAGATCAAAAAGTGGTTTATTTCATTACATTTCAAAGAAAATTACATTTCGAAGAAAGATGAAAAATTAACTTCCAGAGCTGTGTATTACGCAATTTTCATCGGTTACCATGATGAATCATGTTTATAAGATCAGTTAACGATAAAAGGGGGAAGAGGATAAATTTCTGCGGATCTCAATATCAACATGAAATTAGTTTCTCAATCTAGTCTAATCCCTTTTTTCTCTACCAGTACTCCATAATAGTATTATGCCGCGTTTCTGCGAGGCTTTATGTCCGTCGTAAAGTCTTGGCTGCCTCCAACACATGCCCACAGTCACAATGAGATATAGGCCAGTGTGATGCGGCCAGGGATGGGCCTTAAGGGCTAATTCCCCCTCTTCGCTAATCAGCAGAACTTTATAAGGAAATTATAATGGTGTTTTTTGGGATATAACATTTCATTACTTTATCAACATGATTTTACAATTTGGAAATCTGAAAAATGCTAATGTCCATAGACCATGGTACCAAACACACTGTCTGTGTTTTCGCGTTGAATAGCAGCTCTATTCTTACCAGCAGACTAAACAAGAAAAAAATTGCATTGCTTATTTTTTTTGGTACCTATTCCTCAAGATTTTTTCCCCAGCATATTCGGACCCCATTTCTTACTAAGACAATTCAAATTACGTCAGAAATACGTTAGCTCTCCTTAGTGACGACGGATCGAAACGGAGTGTCATTAGAAGAGGATGCCCAGAAGTAGACTAATAAAGGCAGATTTAGCCCCTTAAGGCCCAGCCCTAGCTACGTCCAGAGAGGCCAGCAAACGCCTTTTTGTTTCACATACTGGGTACGTATAATACTACGGGCACTTTATTAACCGGAGTTATAGGCTTCGTAATACACCACCTATAATATTTTGGGTATAAACTCACGTGATAGTCTCATTTTGATCTTAATGACTATTTCCTTTTCTTTTTGTATGTGTGGATTATGATGGTATTTTTGATGGGGTTTTACTTTACGGCATTGACAATACGATGTTAATGTTAAAGTTCAAAAAAATTTGCATGAGGTTTATTGATTGCTTGCGTTGTATGAAAGTCAAAACATTGAAACAAGTTCAAGAAAAAAAAATACACTGGCAAGATTTTTTCAATAAAGGCTTTTCAATTATTTCTCCTATTACAATTTCATTTATCAATTTTGATTATTACGCAACAGAGCTTGTCTCTCTTTCGTCATTATTAAAGCATTAAAAATATGACTGGAACTGACCATACGAAAGCGGTTTAAAGAATTACTGAATTCCAAAAACAAAAAAATCGCGATTTGCCCAACCCGTGTTTGAAATATCCTTTCTCAAAATAAACTTGACTTCGTCGGTTCAGGATATTAAAATGAAAAGCGTTCAATTGTTACAGACAATACAGTTCCGGCACGCCCCGTTTACTGACCCTTACATCATTTTAACTTAAAACTAATACTCCACAGAGTAAACACAAGCAGCCCAGCACCCGGCAGTGTATGAAATCTCACGTATTGCGCACGTTCATCTTGCTATCTGTGTGGAAACTACTATATGGTATACCTGGTAGAAGCACTACTGTGTATGAAGTTGCAGTACTGGTACAAACGGTTGGTAGGAAACTCGAGCATTTGGGGCGTACTTGCTCGTTGTCAGGGTGATTAAAAGAAAATGCTTCTAGCTGTGGCTTAGGACCAAAATCTTGCTCGAATTGGCAATATTTACTACTCAGTGAAATTTTCTTGGATATTTTCTATATAATATTGATCATCATCCACAATCTTTTTATATCACGGCTGGGTATTTTTGTAATTATTTGCGGTTAAATTAGAGTGCAAATGTTTGGCAATCTCAGTTTAAAGTCTACAAAAAGACTGGTAAGTCAACTAAGTTTCAATTTGAACTAGCTCAATTCTGGACTACCGCTTCACACGTTCGGCAAACTCAGGGTCCGTGTGTAGTGTCACGTTATTAGCTACGTGACGTTGGGCGGGTTTCCGCGTGCTATCGTGAAGTACGGATTATTAGGGGCTAGCTGCGCCCCGCAGTATCACTTGCAATCTCATGTTTTATTGTATAAACTTTGACCCCAATTCCTCCTTATAGAGGTAGATTTTTAGAAAACGTACCATTTTAAGTTAGGTACATTATAACTTCAAATATCTTTATTATAATCCTTTTAGCCGTTAAGACGTGGTTAAGTAAACCAACAAACAAAGAAACGTCCAAACTTTAGCAGAATATTGAATACCACGAAGTTTACTTGGTAAACAACACGTGATTGGTTTAAAATTTGATCTTAACCACGAAACTTATTGTAATTCGAAACTCTTGCGCATCGCATTGTCTACCGAAGTCTCCATTATCCTCGCTATCCCAATTGCAATACTGTCTCGGAAATGGCTCCGATGGCCTTCCTCCACCAGATTACTATCTCACCTCGCTCTGGAATAGAAAATTAATGTGCTCTCGATTTTCCCCAGATAAGACTTGGTTAACACGTGTAGCTCGTAAAGCCATAAGGCGCGTCTACGTTATTTGTCATACATATATATTAAGTTATTATAAACCTAGTAATAAAACGCACACGGCGCGTTTATTATCTCATACTTGTTAAGGGTAAAGCGGGCCATTCATGGCGCGACACAAAGACAATACGCGTGAGTTCACAGTCGCGCTAATGCTCTGTTTAAGACGCTCGAATCGTTAGTACTTTATTCCGAGCACTCGACATCATTGCTATCTGCTTCATTGAATGGGATGCTTTTGTAATTCTGAACTGTTGTTTCAGTTTATGGCTCGGGTTTGTGAACGTAAGCGTTAATATATTGTTATGCCGTGATTTATAGTTGAAAAGTTAAAGACTCGAATCTACGAGTTTACTCGAATACGTCTGAAAGATTTTACAAGTCTACTTACACATTTGTGGAATAACTTTGTACGATTAGCTGCAGCTTTACGACCGGTGGCAGAATGTAAAGTGGCGTCGTTGCCATTTCTCCGAAACTTTAATTTTATTACGGTCCCATTGAGAGGGTTCACTATAATATTATCGTCAGTCATTCGGCGGAGTTGTGGAACCGCAAAAGTCTGAAAATACGTGCCGCTACCTTTATTTTATAAAAATAAAACATATCACGTAAACCAAGAACGATGTTTTTACTTTAACATTCATATACCGTGGTTAACTAAGTAATCTATTTGCTTTTACCTGAAGGTAATCTAAAACGTGCCTAATTTATCTTCCAAATTCATGTTTCCAAAAACAAAATTTCCGTCTCCCAACCATTTTATAAGACAACGGAAAATCCATCCGTCACTCTTGAAGAAAATCGCTGACACCGGCGTTCTGTTTTCGATCAAATTATACGCCGAGCTCGAGAAATTTGCGTGATGAATGAAAAAGACGCGCATCAAGGTGAGAGAGCGCTATCTGCTGTCATGCAGGTAAGAAAGAGTTGGGAGATATTCGTATTGGACGGAATGTTAAGTGAGTTAAATCCCCAACTGTGTACTGTCGCTGACTAGGGCTGACTATGGTAATGAAGTTGTGAGTAGTGCGGGGTGCGTTTTGCCTTGAATGGGCCTCCTTTTAGTTCAAAGTGAAGAACGATGACTCTTTAATCTTATGGGAGACGCCGAGGCCGACTTTAATCAAGTTTACAGCGTTCAAAATGGATAGTTGCACTTTAGTTGCCTTGTAACAATGCGTCAAGCGTAATCACTTTTGTTATTTGCAGAGCTTGAATAGATGTATTGAGACTATTTTTAAATAAATCCAAACAAAAAAATCTCTTTCTGTAAAGTTATACCTACATTAAAATTCGACAACAGTGTGCGGAATCTATTTTATACATAACAAGCTGTCTCGACCGACATTGCCCTGTCAAAAATGTATGAGAAAATAAGTTATCATTTTTCTCTCCTGTTCGCAAATTCTCCCCGTGTTTTAGTATTTATTCTGCTAATCGAAACAGAGACGAATCTAACAAAGCAAAAACCATCAAAATCCGTCGAGCCGTTCTCGAGTTACAAATGGTGTAACTAACACGACCTTCTTCAGAAGAATAATTGTTTAAAATATAAGTAACGACAAGAAAAGGGTCTCCGCCCACCACCGACAACAGTTGTCTGGCTGATAACAGTAGCAGTGGTAAAACAAGATAAAAAAAAAAACATTTTTATTTTGCATACCCGAGTGTAATAAATGAGCAAAAAGGTTTATCTTAGCGTCCATCTTGAACCACTCCAGGCCTCAGAGACTCGCTTGGCCTGTAAAAGGTCACTCGCTCCGCACACATACTGCTGACGTCCGATCTTGATCCGCTGGGGCATCACTAGCAGCCCCTTGCCCTTCCGTACAAAACACTTATCTGCAGCGATGATCTTAACGCGGGGGACTGTGATTACTAACGCCTCAGGATACGAGGTTGTTTGTGAAACCAAGAAAACTTCACCGATTTTCGACCTTATCGTTCGAGCGGTAGAGGTTAGTATTGATAATGTTTTTTTTTATTTCAGATCAATTGGTCGAGCTGAAGAGGATGACGCGATGGGTTTTTAAACAGACGTCCGGGTTTTATTTGTTATGCTGACCCTATTTGGGTTTATTTATAGCTGGTAAATGTACTTCTGGTGATGTATGGAAAGAAAGTATTGATAACTACGGATATTTTTAAATTGTGTCGGTGTGATTACAGGTATGAGAATATTTTTTTTCAGTTTGGCGATTGAAGTGACTGTGTGAGACACGCTTTACAAAATTTATCGGTTTTTGAGACAAATACCTAAAATAATAATAACTAAATAATATAAGTCACAAAAACCATTAGTAAAATAAAATAATTGGATTATGAAAATGTAAATATTTCAAAGAAAATAATTATGATATTTTGCAATGGCGTAGGCATTAATTTCATTAAAAAATGGTACACAAATTCATTGAAATAACACAAAATTTTAACACACATCATAATACATATTATGAACATTTTAAAACACGAACCTCATTGTAAATATAAAATATAAAGTTACTTAAAATAAGCATGGAATGAATAAAAGTTTTCATTCTTAAAATAATTAAATAAAAAATAACAGGCCACTGAAAAAAAATACTTCAAGATTCTGAACGTATAGTAAGTTACCTATTATGAGTAACTATTATACGTACGTACGTACTTAAAGAATGTAAGTTTATTCCATTAACTCGATTAGACCAAGAGCTAGCGGGGCATAGCCGAATTAGAACTTTAATATAAAGGGAATATGACCGCAAGGGGTTAATGTTGTGATAAAAACGTTCATATACGTTTATAACTCGCGTGGAGTGTAATCTCCTCGGGAATGCCACTTATCGAAGGGTGACGATGTGTTGCAAGCCTATAGAGTATTTTGGATGTTGTTTTAGTTCACGTTATGTTCTTGATAACATGTAATAATAACAGTTCTAGGCTGAGCATCTTCACCACCTTCGACCATATCATCGAGTGGTAAAATAGCATTTGAAGTACGAGTATAACAAAAAAAAAACATTACTAAGAAGGAAAATTTTAATCGTCGGTAATATCGATATCATCAATGATAAAACTATGACCGTATGGTATTTTTGAGTCTCATACTCGACTACCAAGAAAAAAAAAACGTTTTTACTATAGACAAGCTTATGACTGTGTTCCATGATAAGCAGTAATAGATAAAATCATATAAAAAATCCGCCATTTGCGGACATAAAATGGCCGATGAGTATCAAATATGGCGCTGACCCGCCTCGAGCTCATAATCTGGGGACTCTATTCCCTTTAATACTACGCCTAGCCACACGCCACCAAACTCCGTAACCGAGTTAGCTGCAATCCAGCGCTGCAGCTTAACTCCGCAGCGGTCGATGGAGGACAATCACCATTAAGTTAAGGGCTAATTAAACCCCTGAGAAACTTACTTGTCTCCTGCGAGGCAAGTTTGGGGCTCGGCGAAAGCCATGAGATCAAGCGGGCTCGAGTTCGTTAAATGTTCGACTGTTTATGGAAGCTTTGGAAATAAGCTGACATCTGACATGTAATTCAAATACAAGTTACAAAACGTTTTATTTTGTTTATTCTTCTTCTGATTGGAAATTGGCCGTTTTGTTTAATTAGCCAAGTAGACAGTGATGACCAGTGTAACTGATGCACTTCATAGGAGTAAGTTGGATGTTTTTAGAAGGTTGGTACATAAAAAATCTAATAAAACTGATTAGATTACTAAAAAGTCAGTCGAGGAGGTCACGTTACATCATCTTTTGTTACTTGTAACTTGCATTATAAATTAATAATTGTAGTATAATTACGTAAAAGTAAATAATCTAATTTTTTTTACAAGACTGGTTATCCACTATATTATTATATGCGTCAGGTAAACAAAAATATCTGGATTCTGCTATGTGGTTAACGTTGCTTGTCGACAAAAAAAGAATGTTGCACTATGAGGAAGATAAGCAAATAAAACTTAAATAATAATTATTAGGTCCTATATCATATTAACAAAATAAGAACCTATTGTTTCATCCACACATTTAGCTTACACAGAGACTGAAAATATTAAGTCCTTAGTAGAACTCTTAGTTTGTAGACTCCCAGCTTAATGAAACCTACACATTCTCATGACTTGTGCCGCAGCTATATGTCTCCATGTTTCAGCAGCCAAATTGTTTCCGACTGGTGACAATTTATGGAATGCGAAATGCGGGTTTGATTCCCGTGTTGGGCCCGCGTCGGCTGTTATTTATTGTATGTATGTGAGAATATAGTTTTATTGGATATCGGCGTTGATTAAGCATATTGGTAGAGCTAGTTTGGTAGGCCACGACAGTGCAGTAATAGAGAAGGGATCTGTTTCTTAATTTGATTAAGAATGTTTGATAGAGTTTTGCGAGTATCGGAATGTTTTTTTTGTGTCCTTAAAAGAGAAAAGAAAGTCCCAGAAAGAGCTGATTCTGTGACCGAATTCGCCATCGCTTTAAGGTCAAAAATCCAATGAAAAACAAAACTTACATTACATAATTGTGATTGGACGGTTCTGTTGACATACCTGAAAATAAGAAATACAATTTATTAGTAATGAATAAAACGAGTTATTTTTTAAAATCATAACCTTAAGCTCGATATTGACCAAACATAAAACGATTCAAGAAATTATGTTATAAAATACATATTGTAATTGTAACATACAGTATGTAGTATGTTAATGTAGCAGGGAGTGATGTTGAGTTCGGACCGATGTCACTTTGTTAGCAATTTACGATCTAGGTACCTACTACTTGTCTAAGCGACGACTTCATTGTTGAGCCACATGTCAAATTCATACAAAATTGATCAAATCACCGAACATCTTCACGAAACCGGTGGGAGATAGTGCCTAGTATCGTTTGACACGGTCGACTGCGCTTCGGCCGCCAATTCGCTGACGACTCCAAATAACTCCGCTAAAGTAACCGATGCTCGCATATAAAGAAAAATCCCGCAGTTGAAAGGCAGCAAAGTATCAACCGCGCTCCTTATTATGAACCGAGGTGCCTCACGCTATCTTATTTCAATTTCTTCGCTCCATTGATTGCAGATGCCTCGAGCGTTTGCAGTTCGCCGAGCGAGAGAGACAGACACATGAGTTTTATTGGAAGCTGGAAAAGGATAGACAGTATTTTTCCTCCGAGACGAAAATATCGAAAAAAGTTATCGCATCAAAGTAAAGGCCTCATTAAAAATGCTTTGTGAAGGAATTCCCTCCAATTTATAAGTCAGTCGGCGGCGGATCGGTTGGGGGTAAATAACCGTATTTTATATTGTTTTTGGTAAATAAAACTTCGGTAAGTACATTAGGGGAGTTAATTTGTCAGCCTACGTTCCTACAGTTATATAGTGTTCCCCTTTTTTTTATTTACTTGTTTGTAGAACTTATTAATTGCACGGTCGTTGTACCGGTTCTGTTCATATTTAATTAGCCTGTGTTTTAGAATATAAATTATAAATTAGAAGCACACACCCTTGACATAATAAGGCTGCATTTAACACAAAACAGTGAAAGTAAGTATGTATTATTGAAACGAATTGCAGAGCAAATTGTAGTATCAATAATATTAGAAAACAAGACACGCAATATCGATAAATCGGAAACCTAAACCAGTACTAAAATAAACTTCAATCTCATGCAGCATATTACAAACGAATACGCTAAAATACGTTTACACAGAAACTTAACTCCCCAAGCACCAGATTTAACTTTCCTCGACAAATATACTTTATATTGGCTGCGAGTTGAAAAGTTGACAGTTTTACATTACGCGTATAAGAAACCAGGCGAAATTCCCGGGGCTCTGTCATCTGTCAATAGCGCGATTTACTTTTAAAACATGTCATTATTTTTTTTATACACATGGTGCGCGCAAAAATGTACTTATTTCGCGCTCCGGTGGTCTGAAAATGTGACATCAGCGAGTGTGAAGGCGTCTTATATATACTCCATCGTGCGTAGAGGTGGTCGATGAAGGTGTTCTATCGATTTTTTTCACTGATGGTTTTATTCACCAGACTACATGTTTTTCCTTCTTCTTTCTTTTTTTCTTTCATCAGGTTTTAATTACTATTTTTGTTATTATACTATTTAAGCTAGTATTTAAAAATTGTTTTTAATAAATGAATACCTCTCTAACATAATTTACTAACAGAGCACTGGAATACATTTCAAACAAATACTGTTGCGCCGCGAATAAATAATGACAATCTCATTTTTTTACCAAATGATTTTATATTAACGCTAACTTAAAGAAATCACATTACTAATACAACCCAAACAAGCTTCATGGTAAAAGTAAACAGCAATCGCTTACCCTATCGATATCCATTTACCCATTTATCGATACGACCCATCGCTCATCCCTATTTTTACGGTGATTTTTACGAGGTGGTGTGATACAACACTCAATATCGGCCTCTTCAGTTTACGGTCAACGGTTTTTATTCGGCTATAGTGGAATAAAACAACGGCTGTGCCGTATCACTATTGGTGCGTCACAGTGTAAATAGAAAATATGACCGTCAAATTTTGTGCGATGAGGACACCTTACGTATATGAGATTTTGCCATCACTATCATCCACCTAGATAAGCTTCTTTTGTTGGTGTCTTCCGATCTCGGTCTTCAGTAGGTACCAAGTTTTCAGCAGCTGCCTTTTCTTTGCACTTTATACTTTTTTCCTACTTCAAAAATGGTCAATGTTTTTTTGAATTTTAGACTTTACTGTAGTTGAAATACAGTAACCTATTGTTGGCTTAATGTAGAATAGTAGTTGCTTATTGTTGGCGTCTGACAATATAATGAGAAAACTTGATTGACTGAGCGGCCTGTACCACTCCGGCCTCGATGAACTTGTAGCTTACACATTAGGTAGGCATGTTCATGTAATAAAAATGTACAAATAAGCAGAAAAGAAATACTGCTCACATTATTATGTCAGTTTCTATTAACACTTTGACCTCGTAACCTAAAAGTAATTCTTAGACTAGAAATATCCATCATACAACGATAAGCAACAGAGCAGAAAAGAAATGGTCGCCTACTTCTGTTCTTACACTGTGGCCTTGTTTAGCACGCGTCCCTCTGAATATTGCCCGTAGAATAGTTGCATGCGAATCGCGCGACAAAACGTTGCGATTCATTGCGCGTTGCGTGAATATTGTCTCGTCGTAACAGCTGCCTAGTCTATCTCGCTTTTACGCGAACCCAGTGCAAATTGGACATCACTGTGCTTGATACAATGTGTGCCCAGCTTTATACTTTAGCATGAAAGTTATAGTTCAGTCTGAAAGTTAATTAAAGTTAAACATAAACCACCAAACTATGGCCAACGTCTTGTTGCCGTACCTATGTTATAATGTTTACCTTTTTTATATAGTTTATTTTTGATCTGAAGAAAAGTTTTCTACTCTGTGCTAAAAAACTATAATTGGTCTCTTTTATTTGGATAAAAACCTTTGAGATGAAATACAGAAAATCAGAATAACCTTTTCTAAAACGGAAAATTGCCTCTACTCATAGCTTATTACCACAGCAGGCGACTAACCAACTATTTTTAACGGCATTTTAACGGCATTTTGTATCACACAACACAGTCAATTTTGAACTGTCTGCTGCTATAACCCACTCGGCTGTCTATCCTAACAGATTGTCCAAATTCTCCATTCCCTTCACATTTTCACCACTCAAGCGCTAAGTCAGTTGAAATCATTGAACAGGTCAGCAACCGGTGACCTTTTCGCTAACTACCCTCAACTATAATACGGACGTCGATCGCGACGTCCGCGTGTCGTGTGAGAGCCTTCCGTCATTTCCGTCCCACGTCAATGTATGTTCTTCGAGTCTTGGATTAGTGGTGGGAATAGTGTAAGATTAGTATCGAGACCAATATGCCAATCTTGAAGAGGAAATAAGAAATGGACTTTTGTTACCGCACGGAGTCATTTTTTGTTGAACAACATTTTCCAGCATTAGTCAGCAACATCCGACAGCTAGGTGGTAAAGATAGCCTTCGTAGCGTAGTGAGCAGACTATGATACGCGAGGATGCGGGTTCGAGCCCCGCTCAAGGTGCCATGTGAAATACAGATTGCTCTTAGCCCGGGTGTTCGTGTGCCCATGTTCATTGTGGTTTTTGATTCCCTAGATAGGTACAGGGAATCTGAAGTATTGGACAGGTTTCCACGTTCAACTTCTGGACTCATAGCAAGTCAATGCCGAGAAAAAAAAACTTTTGTTCACAAGACTGATAAACTTTTCCTCAAACTATCATCAACATGTCCAGCACTAGTCGTAACGTGGAGGCACCCTTTCACGCTTGACTGGTCACCCTACAAGCTCGGGCAAAGGGTAGGGAGTAGGGAGAGTGGCGGGGCTATATACCCGAAACTCAGGTAACCGCTAAGATTTTTACGAGGTATTGTCTGGTAACATTAACTTAATTGTAACGGCCACGATCGCAGACAGATTCTGACCCCTTGAGGGTATAATATTAAGTATTCTATGCCCCTAGCTAGGGAACACTTTATGCTGCGTCTGCGTTTGTGGTTAAGTTGATGTTAGAATTTATTATCAAATTTCTATTGGAAAAGTGCCATTATTCAAAGTCCGCGTTTAAAACATTCTTGCACGACTGCATGACATGTATTGACCTATATAAATAAACAACAAAATATGCATCTCTGGAAGACTAGTACCTACTTGAGACAACGCGTTTGATTCGATGTATCCATAATAATAAGTTTCAAGCCAAGGTTTGTATAATTGAAAATATTTTGGCTACCCGTGCAAAACCGGGGCAGGTTGCTTGTATATCATACAATTACTATAATAAAACATTCCCCATCCACCTTCACTTACAAATCACATAGGCTCGTTGATTACGATACAAGGTTCTCGTGTTTCCTGACGTCGTTACGGGCCTTTGACACCGGAGTCGACGTCAAACGTCAGATTTAGCGTTAACGTTAAACAACGAGTGAGCACTCATTAGATTGTCGGGGAAAAACTGGCCCCGATTACCTTACGTGGGGTAGCAAGTTATCTTATACGTGAGGGTGGTAACACATCCTACTAATATTATAAACGCGAAAGTTTGTAAGTATGGATGGATGGTTACTCTTTCACGTAAAAACTACTGAATGGATTTTAATGAAACTGTACAATAATATAGCTTACATATCAGAATAACATATAGGTTACAATTCATAAAGATATATCGTATATTATCCAAACGCGGGTGAAACCGCGGGGCGCAGCTAGTGCTCCATAACGTGCAGCTAGTGTTCCCTAGCTAGGGAACACTTTATGCTGCGTCTGCGTTTGTGGTTAAGTTGATGTTAGAATTTATTATCAAATTTCTATTGGAAAAGTGCCATTATTCAAAGTCCGCGTTTAAAACATTCTTGCACGACTGCATGACATGTATTGACCTATATAAATAAACAACAAAATATGCATCTCTGGAAGACTAGTACCTACTTGAGACAACGCGTTTGATTCGATGTATCCATAATAATAAGTTTCAAGCCAAGGTTTGTATAATTGAAAATATTTTGGCTACCCGTGCAAAACCGGGGCAGGTTGCTTGTATATCATACAATTACTATAATAAAACATTCCCCATCCACCTTCACTTACAAATCACATAGGCTCGTTGATTACGATACAAGGTTCTCGTGTTTCCTGACGTCGTTACGGGCCTTTGACACCGGAGTCGACGTCAAACGTCAGATTTAGCGTTAACGTTAAACAACGAGTGAGCACTCATTAGATTGTCGGGGAAAAACTGGCCCCGATTACCTTACGTGGGGTAGCAAGTTATCTTATACGTGAGGGTGGTAACACATCCTACTAATATTATAAACGCGAAAGTTTGTAAGTATGGATGGATGGTTACTCTTTCACGTAAAAACTACTGAATGGATTTTAATGAAACTGTACAATAATATAGCTTACATATCAGAATAACATATAGGTTACAATTCATAAAGATATATCGTATATTATCCAAACGCGGGTGAAACCGCGGGGCGCAGCTAGTGCTCCATAATTACAAATTAGAATGATGTTCCTTCGGATCTAATTGTGTTTGTACCAAATACCGACTTAAATGTATTAATTAAAAACTTTCCACTATAATAGCTATGTACAATGGAACTACCAAATATATGTCTTTTTAAATATGCACAGGCAAATGGCCACAGAACTTCTGAAAGAAAAAAGGTGGCTCAAAACAAAAAAAAAATCGCATCGATCCAGGCGTCTTCGAGTAATCGGAGAACATAAAAAAAAGATTCCAACCCGACGGCCTGAGAACCTTCATTTTTTTTAGAAGTCGGTTAAAAAGTGTCTAAGTAACAATTTTTAAGAGCAAACTCGTAATTTTATTTCGATAATAACTTTCCAAATTTGAATCTAACATAATCGAACAAATAATAGGAAAAAGCACATTATGTAAAGGCACATTGTCACATAATCGAGTGCAGCACTAGGGGCCCGGAGAGCCAATTTGCATCCGGGCGGTTCTTGTTCAATATTTTACGTGGGCGGGAATTGGGCGCAGGTGTAGAGGAGGCTTTAGTTTGTAAGGTAAAAAGGATGTTTTTTGGCTAGTAGTGGATAGTACGCTTTACGGGCAAGGTGAAAAGGTGTTGTTTTTTGGCTGGTATTGGCGAAACCTGGCCTATAACTCAGGCGGGGACTGCGGTAGAACGAAATAACAGCTGTGGTGGATTTTGGCTTGACATTGTTTGTTTTTTTTTTTTATAAAAACGTATCCACACTAGGATTTCTCCTGTGTCGTGGGTACCGTTCACAGACATATAGTTTCACTTAGACCCGGACCAGAAACAAATATCTATAGATCACACAAATATTTGTTCCGGGCGGGAATCGAACCCGCGATGCCAAGCGCAGCAGTCCAAGTGCTACTACGCCAAACGTGACGACAAGCATTTTAAAAATTCTTTACATTTTATAAAAGTTTTCTACGACATACAACTATGTAGGTAAAATATTTTCGTACTCGCATAGACACAAAAGATAGCCCTAAGTATTCCTTTTTAGGATAGTAAAAAGTAACAGGCTTTAAAAACACTCAGCCATACAGCTACGTACTAAAAGGTTTGCAAAACTTAATTCAGTTTCTCAGTCCATTCAGGTGGGACAACGTGACTCGACCGTTTTTGACAAATGAAGGTTGTCCAGAACATCCTGAGGGCACCTCCAGACCCTAAGGTCTGGTTTGTTTAATGAATAGAGCTAATATTGGCATAACCGTTCAAAAAGAGCTTATTATGATTTCGCTGTTGCCCTACTCTAAAGCCCAAGGTTGTCATTTAAAACCTTTTATATTTGATATTTTTTGTGATCAAATATTATTAATTAATAGAGGTTGTGTAAAGTAACTTGTATACTAATATGTATATAGTTTTTTAGTACCTACTGCAAAGACACTTATCGTTTTTAAGTCTCTGATTCGAGCCTTATATTTAAGAACGTCATAATTTTGGGAATGTGTGTTGAAAAATAACGTCTATCTCATTGCAACACCTACCAAATTTTTGGCGTATTAAAATATTGGTTATGGTAGATTTTTTTCTTAAATCTATTTATATCTTTTAACTTTACGAGTAAAGTTAATCTACTTACATTCGGCATCTAGCTGGCTATTTTTGTATGAACGAAATCTAAACAAACTAGAAGTACAGAACTACAAGTAGTAAATATCGAGAAAGTATCTCATTTCAGCGACTTCCAAATTCTCAGCGTACCAAAATATTGATTATGGTAACTACCCCATATCTCCCCAATCATCTTCACCATACCCAAATAAAGTAAATCAAACATGTAGATAATAATGTCTACAACCGAATAAATTTCCGGGTAACAGAAAATAAAATCTATCTTGACGAAAAAAGCGAAAGTAAGATGGATCGGGAAAGTTCGACAAAGTTGGAAGTTTGGTCTGCGTGTCTACTTACCCGACCTTCCCCTATTCGGTTTGGTTATTTTCTGTGGTGCTGATATTTTTAATTTATGATGTTTCGATGATCAGTACGTGAGTGAGAGTTGTGGTTTGAATGGCAAGTTCGTCTATTCAAAACTATAGCGTTTTTGGAGGACCTCAACAGAATTGTTTTACTACTTATTCGTCTTGTTGTGACATCTTAATGCTCAGTTTAGATTGATTTCAAATGTAAGGAGATTTATTTCTACCTAAATGTAAAGGAAAGCCATGTATTACTGTTATTTAAAGTCGAACTATTTTGTTTAGGTCTTCAGTTGGATCGCAATAACACGCCATGGTAAGCCCCCTGGTCCCGACGACAGCCAAAACACAGATTCGTATCCCTAGGATTCCCTTTAACTAGTAATAATAACTTAACTAGTAATAACCCTTAAAAATTAAAAATAATTTAACTTGTAATAACCCTTTCGTTTTGATAAAGCGCTTCCAGCGCTTTGTAATTTTGGCGACACACGCTAAACTGTGGTGGGGCGTAGTTTGCGCCTTCCGTAGTTTCCGCCGTCGTGGGCCATTGGAACCTACAGAATTCCTTATTACAAAAGATCCTCGGTAAGATATTCATAATGTAGCCAGCAGCTGCTATGCACATAGCCTCATGGTTATGTGCTACTGATATACGGTGTTACCATAATTTGCAGGCAAATTCGCATTTCACGGGTGGCAGCACAGCGACGTACGTTTTATAAGTTTTTCGCGAGAAATTCTACGAAAATAGATAGGGATGCCAATGCAATGTTATTTCAAGTGTTGTTTTTTTCATAGAATTTTCATTTACTTGATTATAATGTGCGTTCAAACTTCTCTACTCAAATAGTTTTGAAGTGCAAGAGTAAGCACGTAAAAGAAAAACAAGGATGCGAGCCAAAAATGAAAGCATAACTAACACAAAGTTCACAGATATTTTTTTTGTAATATTTTCTAAGTGAACCGACTTACACAGCGCCACATACTCGCCTAAAAAGATGTTCCACCACAAATAACAAAACAAAATCTTTCAGTCGACATCCAAACCCCGGTACTGCCAACCCTGTTAAAATGATCCCGACATCCCCCGCACGGGGACGCTGGCAGATTGATATTTGATCCCCAAGTTGGCGCGATCGCGACGCTCCAGGCCACCGATCCGATGTACCTACCATGGAGGATTAAATTCTCGATATTTTCATAAAGAAATATCAAAAGAATCTCCAGCTCTGGTTGCAAACAGCCAGCATCATGCTGAGTTAGGACCTTTTTGAGCAATATTTTGTGTTTAGTAATTATTATGTTTATTGTTGTTCATGTTTTATTGTTACAAATAAATGTTTCTTCTTCTTCTCTTGTGGATGGATTTTTCAGCTACTGGTTGATTCTAAGTAAGGGAAATAACGCCCTTAATACTTGAGTTACTCACGGTTCAGTTCAAACAAAAGAAAATATTAGATTCCACCCAATTGAGACACTCGACGGGTTAACGTTTATTTCCTTGTCGAATCAAGTGCCGAGCGGTCAGCATTTGTCAGGGTACCTAAATGATGCACTCTGGCATGGCTTAACGACTAACATCAATAAATAACAACCGGGAGCGACGGTAAATGACGGCTAAATGGCCATTCATCACATGGCCATTTAAGGCCGTTTAGGGGTCACTGGGGACATCTCTTACTTTGCTGATTGGTAGGATCCCCAGGCTGATTGTTTCACAACTAGTTAAACTAATTGTAAAATTATACAGGTAGGTAATTGGCCCTCCAATCCATTACTCAAGCAAATTATTTATTCACTAGTTTCGAAATATTTTCCAGTCGGTCCTAAACTTGCCTCTAATTTCCTATAAATGTTAAATTATGTACCATTAACTGCGCCTCGCCGTTTTAGCCACAGTTTTGAGAAAAAAAAGTTGCATTTGTATTAATCGAAGGTGTTAGCTACGTCCACACCAAATTTCATCAAAATTGGTCTAGCCGTTTGAGCGTGAAGAAGTAACAAATATAAAAACACACTCACAAACTTTCACCTTAACGTTAGTAAGATTATATACCCCAGTCGAATTTTGGTAACTATTTATATACAACATAGATGATTGATAACGTATCAAGCATTTAAACAAAACAATATATTCCACAAAGTTAATCGTGACATCTTAACTACCCCTAAAGTTTCATCCCGGAAGCTCTCCTACTACAACACATATTTTATCCCCTACCCCTAAAAACAACAGTAACACAAATTAATCGCGCAATAAAGTCGCTAACACAAACAGTGTATCGAGCCAGTACAAATTGGTCGGACAAAATATACTCCTTAAATTATTAGGGTTGGCGGAACCGACAAATATTGTCCGAGCAGACGCGATGGCGGTTCATTAAGTTGTATGGAAAAAGTGATGCTTTCATTGCATCATGCCAATTCGGAAACAAACGCGCATCTATGTTTTGTCCTGTCATATACTCGTAGTTACGTGTCCCTTTCTAATCTTATGAAAGTGAAAAGGATAGCAATAGTGTATGGCGTCGGAATTAGACCATTTGGACAGTCATTTTATTTGGCATAGTTTAGATTGTGGGTTGAAAACGAGATCTCATGATCGAAACAGATACGGTTTTACCACAAAAGATTTAAACAAGAGTTGAACAGATGAGTCTAAATATTTTCTCCACAAATCAACGTCTACCCTCACTTTTCTAGTTCAATCACAAATTCACAAGTTAAATAATTAGGAATGCCAGTATTGCGTAAGACAACGCGAGAGGTCGTCTTCGATTTTGTCGAACGAAATTTGAGAAACATCTGTTTAACTCTGGTCTAAACTTCTGCGGTAAGACGGATAGAGTGAGCATAATATTTAGTTTATACGAGTACTCGTACTTGGATCTTTTTCCTTTAACCTACTTAGGGAATATGCATACTTATTACGCCCGCTAGAGTTTATTATAATACACCAACACCGATTAACATCCGGCGCACCGCAAGTACAAACACATCTGGCCAATGGATCCAAGCAGCCAATATTTGCAATTGTTGTTTCCACAAAGTTTCATCAAAAGCGTCGGAGTTTTAATTTAAACAAAGGATTTTAATTATGCCTAATCGGGCGTGTTTAATGCTTAAATGTTGGTTTAGGATTGTTATGTACGAAGGGATTGTAATTAATGGAGATTGTGTATATTTAAGAGAACTTAATGAAAATTTGGTAGGGATACAACAAATCTCGTACATACATTTCGTAACATTAACTCGCGCTATTGAGTTCGAATCGTGTACATTTTATTCGCGTAGAAATACTACCACTCAATCCGCCGAATCCGATGGGAATTTAAAACAAATTATGGAACGCTACACATCATTAATCACGACCTGTTGCTCAACCCCTAGTCAGGAACTATTTCATATTTAATGTGCTCGTGAAAAATGTACTCACTAAACGCTACGGCATCAGACACGCAATTACGAGCGGTGCGAAAGTACAGAAGTGCGGAAATATTGGGCGTCAACGGTTTTTTTTGCCATCATTATCATCATCATCAGCCCGAAGACGTCCACTGCTGAACACAGGCCTCCCCCTTAGACCGCCACACCGGACGACAATTTGCCACTTGCATCCACCGGTTGCCTGCGACTCTTTTGATGTCGTCGGCCCATCTAGTGGGAGGCCCACCTACAAAGCGTCTTCCAGTCCGTGGTCGCCACTCTAGAACCTTTCTTCCCTTCTTTTTTTTTGTGCGAGTTGAGAATAAGACGTTATTACATTTGAAGGTGCGTCCAAATATCGCAAGGCATGCGTCGTGAACAGTACATTAATGTTTGTACGAGTGCTCACACACACGAGCACACGTCCACACATCGCGAGGCACGCACTGTGCGACGCATGCCTCGCGATGTCTGGACGCACTTTAAATACCGGTCGATTTGTAAAACCCATTTTGACAAACCTCGAAGTTTAGACTAAATTACATTGGTTATATCATTTTCCTAACTCGTGCATGTTATCGAATATATGTTAATATTCCACAAAATATATTCTACAGTAGTTTAAAAATAAAAAATGACACCTTTTGGGTTTCCGCCACTCCGATGTTTTTTCTGTACATTAATATTCGCAACCGCGATATTCAAAAGTAACCTCTATTAGTGGGATATAGGAATTAATGCAGAGGTTAGAGGCTATATTTAACTATGACAGGCCCGCGAGAGCAATCTAGATAATGGCAGGAATGACGAAGTTATAATTAGTTTTTATTTTCTCGTCGCCGGAAACAGTAACGACGCTAATGGCTGCAGCTTATTAGGTTCCGTTGTTATTTTTCGTTAAAGTTAATCGCTTAGTTTTTAATGGAAGTAATCATTCAACACTAGCCCTCTGGTCGGATTTTGTTTGTTATTTACATTATTTAAATCCGATATTTTCCTGGGTAGAAAAGCTTAATTCACAGTCACCAATATCATCGTTATAATTTTTCACGGTCAATAGAGTCGTTCAAAGTATATATTTTTCTACATTTCCATCAAACATAGATAAGAAAGAAAGAAGAAAGAAAAACATTTATTCTGATAAGACTGCACACAACAACCAACACATACACATTAGAGGCAGAACAAGATGTGAAAAAACGGAAATACTAAGTATAATAGTGTACGCAGACAGCCGCCGTGTACAGCGATGTCAGAAAAGGTCTGAGCTCAGCATGTTGCTGCGGTAGAACCACAACGCTGATTTTCAGCTCAGGCCTTTATAGTGACGTACGGACTTTAAAAAAGATAATAGAACAACATGGAGTATATAATGATAATAATAGAATACAGCGCCTTTGCAATAAATGAACATAACAATGATAATATAGGAGAATAATATAAAAATAAACAGAACACAAAATAAAACAAAACAAAAAATAAAATAATATAAATGTGTCAATAAATAATGTGCAAGGATTAAACTATATAATTATATAACTAAGCTAAAATGTATAAACATAAAGATTATTTTTTTTTTTATGCCACGATGCTGGTTGGAGGAGGGGGAGGGGAAGGGGTAATACGTATGAGAAAAAAAAAAAACAATAGGTATGACTAAATTATTGAAAGGACGGTAGGCATACATTTTACGATTGCATTTGCAAGTTAAGCAATAACTTTTTGTATTTATACCTAAAACTAGATCTACCTTTGAGTTTACGTAATGGTGGAGGAAGAGAGTTCCAGCATTTCGTGGCACAGAACCGGAAACTACCACGGAATGCAGCAGAACCGTGTCGTGGAGTACGCATCAAAAAAGATGACGCTCGAGTGGCATACGTGCTGTGATCACGAGCCCATTCTAACTTACAGAAAAGATAGTGAGGCTTTTCAGTCTTAATCACACCAAACAACAAATTAGCAAAGTGGAGATCTCTTCTACGCTTCATGTTTAAAATATTGCTATTGTTCAAAAATGGTGTAATGTGGCTACGTGGCGGAACATCGAAACAAAAACGAGCACAGGCATTCTGAATTCTCTGGACGAGCCGAGATGTCTTCGCGAGTAGGCGAGGGCCATACACAGAGTCAACATAATTGAATTTCGAAAGCACAAGCGAGTCTACAAGAATTATTCGAAGGTCAGTTGATCACGATCTCATTGTTGCAATATAACTTTAATACATTTGATTCACTTATTATTTATTGGATATAAGCCTGTGGAAAATTCACTGCATTTTTCCGAACATTGGATAGCCACAGATAAATAGAAAGTAAAAATATTCTCATCGATTTATCGCTGACTGTCCCATAAACACGAGTATTTTCGTGTCAATGCTAATATATAGGATAACCATAAAACCATAATCGATTCTCATTCCGGTAACTGTGTTGTTTTTGTTGTTGGTGTAACAGGAAATTATTTGACAGCAATTAAAATTGTACGGGTGTTGTTATGTAATGCGATCGCTGGTTTTTGGCACATCGCAATTATTGATATAATATGAAGACATAAAAAGTTATTATCTTGGTAATGGCTACGCTGTGCTACGAACGCTATGGTTCATTTGAAGTGCTACGTAGTAATACGTAGCGCTATGCTACGCCATTCTCAACGCATGACTACGAGCTACGAGCACTAAATCACGAAACATAATCAATTATTTTATCCACTAACAAAATCACCACACCAACTGCATTGTTTTTATCAAAAAACCACCCAACAATTATAATAAAATAAAATAATAATAAAAACATGTCTGATAACAACGTATCATTCTTTCGAACATGACGCAATGCTTGCGCTTCGCAACATCACTTTCAATTGAAGACGACTCAATAAAATATTTAACGACGACGCCGTTCAAAAGGCCGTACACAAAAGGTGTATTTACCTATCGCACAAACACTATATAGAATTTCATTAAAGCCGGTCGCAATTTACGCAAGGACTGTACACAACACTATGGAAAAAGATTCAGTTACGGTGAGCCCGCTAGATTTACGTGACGCGTACTAACCTCGCTTATTTTGCGAAATGTAGCTATGTTAGCCGTAAAAGCCAGCTGATTTTTAAAGGTGAAGAATTGAGTTAGTATGTCGATTGGCGGTAGATTTTTTTTTGTCAAGCAGGATGTGATTGACGTGTAAGATGTTTATTTTTCACTGACTACGACTTCAAAAAAAGGAGAAGAAGATTCTCAATTTTATTGTACTTTTTTAAATGTTTGTTTTAATTGGACATTTGATGCCTAAATTTCAAATACAAATTAGATGCATTTTTGCTATTTCTGTATAAGGAAAGCTTGGCTTAGATTGTTTTGTACATTTTCCCTAAACTATCACTGAAGCTTGTATCTTGCAAAGCGCATTATAAGTGCACATTTTATGTCAAAAAACAAAATAACATGTAAATACACTTTTACCCTTACAACATAGTTGTCACGCGATTTCACGTACTGAATAGTATTACTCTGTGCCAGGGGCGGGTAGGGGGCGGCGCGCGGGGCGGGACGGAGTGGACAACAAAACAAACACCGTTTAATGACTATCTATTGGAACGAAGTAGACTATCTTTTTAGGTGTGTTTCGCGAAACAGTTTGGCACGTTTTGCGAAGTGAAGTGTTAGGTACATTTATTTTCACCAGCAACATTCGTTCTCAACATATTTCAGGTAAGCAAGCTTCGTGCTTTAAATAAAAATTCATGTATTTTATGAGTTGTATGTGCATTGTGCATTCTAACATTGTATTTATTAAACTTAACTGAAATAAAACCAAAGCTCAACACTGTCAAATGAGAGAAATAATTGGAAACCAGGATTATGGCGTATTGTGTAATTCATGTATTCTTCTTTTGTGGCGATGTTTGGATTATTGTACCCTTATATGAGCTGTGACGATTGAAACATGCACCTGACAAGAATATAGTATATTTAAGTGCCTGAAAGTTTTAAAATGATTAAGTTCGGCTTATAAAAACGCCACTTGACGTCAAGCACTAAAAAACTTAGCAAACATGTTATCTATCTATGAAGCATGTCTTTAGAGTCACCTCAAATGCGCCGAGTCAGCGTTTAACTTTCCAAACGACATCGGTTCAAAGTTTCCCAATAAAGAGCGAAATTTACCTATCCGACTGTCCTCTATCGGTGGTTCTTTTCACTATTTATGTATTTTGAAAGGTTATGTAGTTTTTTGGCGGCTCGCCAGATACGTGGAAGGTACTGCCGCTTTGTGTTTTATGGTTATGAAAATAATTTTGTTTACGCACTGCGAATGATACTGATAGACCAATTGCTGGCATCCCTGAAAGTTATAATATTTGCAAATTATTGCCTCTGGCTGTGAAGAGGCGATTTTATTTCCTCTCTAGGTGGGCAATATCGGGGAATTTATTAACGATTCTTCAGCGGTAAACACTTGGGTAGACTTGGAGATGCGTACTGACTTCTTGAACTAAGTATATTTTTTTATGTAGAGCTACAACGAGCTTAGTCTAGAGTTTGAATAAGGTCAAGAAGCACCTATTGTTATGTTTGCGATTGCTTGTTTTGTGACTACTAGAAAGTCTTATACACTATGTTTGTGCCAGAGGTATAAATACCGCATGTATAATACAGCAATGGTTCCTAATTAGGGATGCCTCTATATTCCTACAAGCTGAAACTAGAATTCATTGACCCTTTTCCCTCAGTGATTGAAACTTCAATACGACAGAAGAAGTCTAACAATGGCCAGCAATTTCACTGGCTTAATGACGTCATGTCACGGGCTCTTGACTCTACATAACCAAGTTTCCCAGAAAGCCACCCCTACAGTAGGGTTGTCACTTTGAAAGCTAATTAACAGTATAATGTTCGACAGTGGCGTGGCGTGCGCCCGCTAAATTATAGCACTCGACTAATTAGCGGACATAGGTTTTATGTCCCACTTTTGAAGTCCCACTTCACTATTCGAATGTCCCGTTAATGTGAAATAAACCAGTAAAGTGGTTAAAACGAGGATTAGAAAATGTAATGCGATTGGTGATGGTAATTGGGTCTGTTAATTGATGTTAGGGTGTCGTTTCTACTTTGCATGATTATGTGAGATAAGACATTATTACATGATTATGCATGATGATTAATTCTCGTAGGTTTGTTCATTGCGGATTTTTATCGTGCTTTGTCTCATTAAAATGTGATTGTTATAGGTAGATAAGCGTTAAGCCAAGCCTGACCCTAGGCAATAGCTATGTACATTCGATATATGCTATGTAATAGATATGTACATTCGTCAATATTCAGTACGTTATTACATTACATCCCGTCCCACGGGCATCGAAACTCAATGCATACGTTACATGAGAATGTGGGAATAGAAAACGGATAAAAAATATATACACAGGTATACTGAAGATGGATCGTGTTCGAAGTGAGATTGTAAACAATGGTAGGTATGAATACTACCACACTGTGTGGATTTCTTAGGATGTGATATTATCTTTATTTTCCGTTCGCATTAATATGTTAAAGTATGGTGTACATGCTGTTACTAATGGTTGAAAGGCTGGAAATTTTAATACGGTGATGCTTAAAAATCAAGATTTAAAAAGAAACCGATAAAAACTAGTTGGTTTAAAAATAGATTAAGGTTCATCCGTTTGCGAGCTACTTTGATGCCACGTACACCCTTCTATTTGCCTCGCGGGTTACAAAATTCAAGAAACTTTAAATAATTATAAAACCTAGCAATATTTTTACGTATTTTTTACTTTCCCAACAGGTTAGAAACCCAATACGGTAGTACATATTGCATAGCAGTAAGTACTACCATGCCCTACACTATTTCACAGTCAAGACTTTAAGTTTATACAGTTTTCGGGCGTTCACCTCACCCCGTATCTCAACGTTAAGGCAACCGCACACTAAGTCTTTTGTTACGACTCACACCTCGTAAACCGTAAGGGATCCACTAAAATATACACGTTTCTTACGCGAGAATTAGTAGAACTACTTTATGTAGATTTTAGTGGATTAATCAGTAGGTTTCTTTTATCTGTTCCGGTAAAGCGTTTGGCTTGTTAAGCGTTAGGCAGAGTTAGGAGACAACTTTGTCTGTCATGTTATTTTAAGTTTCTCAGATTCTAACTACAGGGAAACAGGCCGCAAGAAGTTTCGCTCATTATCGGTACGGCTTATGTTACTGCTGGTTTACTTGCTATAGTTTGTGTCTATCTTCAGATGAATAATAACCTGCCAAGTGCGAGTCTGAGTCGCGTACGAAGAGTTCAGTATCATTATCTATAAAAAAGGTAAAAAATAACACGTTTGTTGTGGGAGCCCTCTTAAATATTTATTTTATTCAGTTTCTTAGTATTTGTACCTGAACCCACTAAAATCCCCCCCCCCCCCCCCCGTGAGCCGTAGATCCGCCAGGAGTGGGGCGAGATGGGGTCGTGTTGGCATTCACCATCTACGCTGTCCTACGCTGTCACCCACTGCCCCAAGCGTTCGCTTATTATCGCCTAGCATAGCTTGTCAAACACTTAAAGCGCGTGACACACCGCCGCCGCAGGCCCCGTGGCAGAGTTTTATGAGCCCACGGATTGAACGCGCCGAGGGATCGTGAGACTCATGACTGATTAATATTTTTAAGCAAAATATGGCGAGAAAATGGGAAAAGAGGCCGATATTCTTTGGTTTATGAATCGGTAAAATTTATCAATAAATATTTATGTACTGTTAAGGTTTGACCGAAATAGTCTAATAAATAATCAATTATTTCAGACGATTATCAGGGTTATAAACAAAAGCTAACAATTTCTAAAACCCCATAAAAATTATCAGTCAGTTCCAGTTTTTGAGGTAACAAACCCACAAACTAAGTATTTTATAAAAATAAAAAAAACTATATTTTTCACAGACTTGTCTTTGAAATAGACGATCCAGTTTAGCAAACAATACCTGACATGTACAAACGTGACTCACTTACTGTTTATAGTGTAATAGATAAAAATAGGTTGCAAAACATATCCAGCTGAAAACTCCCACTTCCTCCATCCAAATAAAAGCAGAAGCTTCACACATCAGGCGCTATATACCTTACGCACCAACGTGGATGTCAAGGATCATAGTGAGCCGAAATAAGGCTCTTACAAACGGCTACAAATCCGTATAGCATCGTGTGAAACTCTTTACCTCGCCATACAACTAACCGCAAGTACCATAAACCAGAAGCAGGTAATTTAATTCGGATTAATGCTTCCCACCTTGTTTATAGGCCTCATATTACGTGATGTAGTGCGGGACGCAAAAAGGTTCGGGTATTTTAACCGGTTTCGGGTATTGTAACCGGTTTCGGGTATCGTAACCGGTTTTAGTACCAGTTTATTGCTGGAGGTTTTATTTTATATCGGCAACGTTCCGGTTCTACAAGTGCTTTCGATAGTTTAGAATTACGTGCTAGGATTGATTGGCGTGAACTTTTATGTTTGTTGAGAATTGCGAAGCAAATCTAGGCATCATCATCATTATCATCATCATCATCAACTCCTCTCAGATTACTGTTGAACACGGGTGCCCTCTCACTTTCGCGAGGAGGATTAGGCCATAATTCACCACGGAGCCCCACTCCGGGTTGGTGGATAACACGTGGGTAAGCAACGGTAGCAATACTCATGTATTTTTAATTATTTCTTAGTTATTCTACACGAAGATCATTCCACTCGAATCTATGTACAAAACATAAACCCTTCACGAAACACTTCTCAAACATCAACTTCGCGTACTGTTTAATTTTTGTCTTTGCTAATATTATATTACGTATTTTATTTGTTATTTGGTGCACAATTCTACTCTATTGCAGCGATTTAAACCTACAAATATTTTCCGAGCTAGTCTCGATATCTCCAACAGCTAGTTTCGTGGAAACAAAACGGATCAGCCTGTATCTGGGGTTCCCAGCGAGCCCCGGCTTTAGCGATACTAGATGCGACACAGGATTTGAATAAGCGATTTATTTGGAAACGCGAGGCTGCATTCGAAATTGAGATTTTGAATTCTTTTCAGGTGCAAATGTGTGTAAGAAGTAAAGGTACAAGATGTGGCAGTGGTGATTCTGGCGAATAAAGTTGTATAGAGATTTTCCAATGACTTTATTAAAGTTTTAATCAAATTACATGTAATTTTTTAAAGGAAACTAATTGGCACTCTTTCTGAACTGGAACAAAAAAATTTGAAAATTTTAACAAAACCATCACTTGCTTTAAGAAGTAATTTTATGTCAGCATCAACAGTCCAATTTTTTTCTAATAGAACAAAACATGTTCTATGTAACCAATCTAGCATCTAAACCTCTCTGTTGAACAGACGAGCTGGCAGGGCACGCCGCAGCGATACGAGCATCTTATTTTTCGCGCATTACACTTTGAAATTGTTTGAAATATGTTATAGCCATCATCGCAGAGAAACTTGTTTTAAACACAGCGCAATACGCTGTTCTCTTTACCACACGAAAACATTGTTGGCAGACTTGTGATGTACGAAATGGAAAGTTCTGTGAAGCGTGTTAGTGCTATGGCGTGGAAGATCTTTGTGGTTATGGTGTCTCGATGGTCGGGGGGGTTTCCGTGTAAATATTGGTTAAAACTTGACAATTATTTACAAACAGCGACCTACCCCTCGCTTTGCACGAGCAGCACCAAGTATCTACCCAGGATAAAATGTTTGATGGTGACCTGAGAGCGGTTAGCCAAACGAAATAAAAGTTGTGCCAGCAGAACTGTGAAACAGAACGTCGCCTTTTATATACGTAAACTTTGAAGCTGAACGTTACATTAGTGTCGAAGTCATCATCAGCATCAGCGTCGTAGTTATCAGCGCCAGTATTGTTAGTGTCGGCGTCATCACGTAGGCGTCGTCAGCGTCAGCATCGTCGGCGTCGTCAGTGCTGTCGTCGTCAACGTTATCGTCAGCGTCGTCAGCGACGGCGTCATTAGCGTCGACGTCGTCAGCGTCGACGCGGAGTCGTCAGTAAACAGAGTGAGAGAATCTATAAAGTACACGTACCTATAGATTTTGACGTAGGTACGTAATACGTACATTTTTTCCATCCCAAAGAAAAAGAAAATTTCAAGAACAGCAAATAAAGTTTGGAAAAGGAACAATAAAGTTAAAAAACCAGTTGTCAGCGGTTCGTGAGTATTTCGGTAACGGAGATCTAAAAGGACCGATGAGTCGATGGAACAAGTTAACTCTTTGCTTAGGGTGCTAAGTCACGAGCGGCAGCGGGGGCTGTAGCTAGAGCCATTGATTTTTTACCAATTTGATGCACCGCAAAAAATAATTTACTAAATATTTTTTTTTATCTTACCCAAAAACAACAAAGGTACATATTTTTATAATGGACTTTTATATCGCAACAGAGACCTTTTGTAATCACAAAGTTTACTTGTCTATGTACTTTAGTGCTTTTCATTCTAAAACTGTACGTACTACAGAGTAAGCCATTGCATTCACTAATGTATTCGACTATAAATAGAGACGGCAGGCAACAGAATAAACAAATAAAGCCACAAACAGTAACTGAATGAGACAGTTGCCATAATTATTAGCTATATAAAAAAAAATTGGGGTTCTGCCTACTGTGAGTCAGCGATATTTTTTTGCTAGTGAAAGACTACTAATCACTTTTAGGATTGTTCATTAAAGAGCTTCCCATGTGGTGTTAGAGATTCAATTATTTCATAATAATTGACGATTGACTGTTGAAGTATCCCTCCTGAAAAAAGCTCATGTCGATATATTAAAAAAAATCTCTCATCGTTTGTAACTTGGTCAGGTCTTCAACAGTGTCATTTTATTAAGTCTTCGAACGAATCGAGATCGGATCGAGATAGCTGACATGTGTCGCGGACGTGTATACATATGTGTATACGTGTGTATGCATGGATGTACTAAGATAGGGGGTAAAAGGGGGAGGGTTTAGTTAATTTCAACAAAGGATTTCTACTTCTGCTTTTCAATTTAAACTAAGAATAGTATTTACTTTACGTTTTCCATTTATGCTCGGAATCTTCCCAGGGTTTTATTACTTGTCTTACTCCTAGGTTGGGTCTCCCCGGTACTGAACCCTGGCTACGTCCACGTTTGCATGTGTGTGTGTCCCGAAGGAAAAACTCCAAACTTTATTGGAATGTCTGCGATGTAAACGATGGGGGTTAAAAAATCTTTATGAAGTGCGTAGAGGATGGGGGTAGTCCATATTCGTCTTAAGAAAAGTTGTAAGCAACTTTATTTTTGTTATATTCCGTTGAATTGTTTTACTTATTTTCTTAGGTTACTGTTATTATTTTGTTCTGAATATGTGTATTTTCAGGAAAATTATCAACTATTTTTATGAAATCAATTTTTTTTTCTCTTGTACAGCTCGATTCACATTTTGATAATAATATGTACCTAAATCGGATACGCTAACATGAATTAAAAGATAGACAATTCAGAATTGTAGCAATGATTCCCCCTTTTCAAACGATCAATTAAGTCTGTCCTATAAATTGGATTTAAAATACAAAAAGTGGCCTTAAGGAGCCAACCTAAAATCCCATTTCAAAAATCAATGTTCGCCTGGGGTCTTTATCGGGTTTCTTGCATTCTCGCGGCAGATGGGGGGTTGAGATTCGGTACTTAGTATGCAGAGAGAGTACGCAGGTAACCTTGCAGGTAGGAAGACACAGTGATTGAGGTCTACAATTCTACATACTGTACTATTCCATTAACAACGCGTCACGTGATGCTCTCCTTGTTTTAGAGTATCCGAAACCCCGAAGACAGTAGGCCCCACACATACTTATGCAGACTTAAAACACGCTATGTATTAGGTTTAATGGTAACAAGGATAGTTTAAATATGGTCTCACACTCGTTTTTACTAGACAAAAATAGGTCTAGTTCGCGCACAGGTAAGGCTAATTTACAAACCAAAGACAGACATACACACAAAGACTACAGATACACACACAGATGGAGATTATACTCACACTAGTTTAATTTGAAACATGTTATTATCTCTTTGTTTATGAGACTTGAGTGTTTGACTTTGTATTGCTAGGTTATTGGTCAACAATTAATGGTTTTATTGAGTTGAGTAACCTCAGTCACTGGCTCACAGTACACTGTGTCCGATGGCCGATCCGCGCTGTAAGTTCCACCGCCCGGCGCCTATGCCACTAAATACCCCGATTGGGTTTGCCTTGTTTTACGGGAAGTGGGCAATTTTGGGCCGGATTAGAAGTGGTCGGGGGGATTTGGACCCTATTTCATTTCCTTTTTCCGATATTCGACGACAATCACGTCTTGTACGGAGTTACAGTGGGGTTACGATACAATTTTGTGTGGGTTCAGTTAATTGCACGTTTGCTTCAGAACATTGTTAGTCCAGAGTAGTTTGGAGGTTTGCAATCAAACCATATTTGGAGAAAGGCGCAAGAATTTAGGTTTTTAGGTTAGGTTAGTAGTCTTTGAGAGCCAGCCCTATTTTAGGCTGAGCGTGATCGCTGATGACCACAATATCGTCTCTTGACACCTAAATCCCATTTCATATTATAATAATATGTCCCATCCGGTCATGAATACGAATTCTGAACGAAGCAAAAGCACGCCATTTTGTCGGCGATTATCTGCAACTTCACTTCGGTGCGCTTCGATAGCCTTGGTGTTATTTGCTTTGGTGAGGGGCACACTTTATGCCTGATCGCCACGAAGTAAAGACGTCTCGGAACTGTCTTACTTTTTTGTTCATATTCTTCAGTTATGCCGTCAGTACCTACCTACTACCATTTAAGAAGTCAGAAAAAAGAAGAAGAGAAGTTATTCAGTGAAGAGAACCTACCAATAGTTATTAAAGGGTTGCACTTAAATTAAACTGATATTCCTAATTATGCACGATTACCCACCGTATGCCAACATAATGCCCGATGCAGTCTAAATATAATGACGCGTTCCGACATATACATAACATTATTATGAAAGTTACCGCAATTCGTAAATAGTTACAATTATTATTATAATGCTATTTTTTTTCTAAGACCTCTCTTAGACACAAATATTCCCAGTAATCATACCTTGTTACTTTGTTTTACTTTAAACAGCTTCCAAAGCAATATTACAGTCGGTAACCGAAATAATTTGTATTTATAAGTACGCACGCACATACTATCCCTCGAAGTTTGTTTTCGCAGCAAATAAAACGGAACTTTTTACATCAAAACTTTATTTTCTCCGGCGCAGATTCGTACGTGAGACCGACTATATTTTCGTGTTGATTACAGTAACTCGGAAGTATACTTTTTGTATGTTTCCGCTGGCTCACTCACGTATACCGCCGACCAATGCACTTTTGTATTTTTGAGCTGGCTCGCTCGCGAATAACTCCCGCCACGTTGGATTTTACGAGGTTACGTTCTGTAACTGAGTTGAATGAAAATAGTTTTATAATTCTGTGACTTTCTTTCCGACGACTTCATGAAAATTGTATAGTTTCGTGCGCAGTTTCGTGAATTTTTAGATGTACGCTTGTTAAATAAAATGTGAAGAGGGTATTTTTACAAGAATATATAGTTTACAAGAATTTCGTGATTTAATGAAGTTGTCATCAATGAAAAGGTTACTTTTATTTTATATCAAATTGTTAAGTAAGTTTATGGTATAATAATAATTAGGTTTACAGTATAAAAAGAAAAAGAAGAAAAAGAAAAAACCTTGCCAAGCAGTTACAAGATATCGCAAGTTTGTATATTACCTAAGGTTATGAAATCTATTTACTAAGTAAAGCAGTAAAACATCAGAATCAACGCGCAACTTCGCAAAGTTCAATATCATTATAGTCTTTGTTTTTCCTAATAAACCGAGCACATAAAAACCCGTTAATCACTGCGCCGAACATTCATTAACACGGCTCCCGTAATGAGGTGCGAACGGAACTCAATATAGCCAACATCTACACTCTAAAGCGTGTATCGCTGTCTTGCACTTGTTTATATTAAACCGCTTTGTCTAGCTCTTCAAGCCGAGACGCCCCTCGTATATTCGTGCTAATGAATTTCGGATAAACGGCATGTCAGTAAAAAGTTTCAGTGACGGACTTTGTGTTGAGAACCTACATTTTTGTGCCATAATTGCTATTGAAACTGGCTTTTGGTACGATCGACTTAAATATCAAATAAAGGCGAAACAGTTTATAAATGAGTCCTGTTAGCCATTGCCAGATTAGTCACTGTGATGAGAGGCGGCTAAAGTTATATGAATGCATAATATACATGATGATGTCTTTTACGAACGACGATGACACTATCTCGCGGCGCGTATTTTAAGAGAACTGGTGCAATAGTGCGTGTAGACTGTAGAGAGGGTCTATTTATCGCATTTAAAGATGCCGTGATCTTATTATCAGACACTACAGATGAAAATAAAGTACTTTCATTCACTCTTGCACCCGGTAGTGGCACCACAATACTGTAAAATTTCAAACTAGGTATATGAAAATTAATCTACCACTCTACACTTACAGCGCGGATTTTCCCGCAAGTACATTTAATTCCACAAAACACAACCATAGCCTGCGGCTATTTCTAGTAGGCTCTGCAGACGTATAAACGCAAAAACTTGTAAGTACCTGTGTAAGGTTTAAAAAAACTTACGCAACTTGCAAGAAGGTCTAAATATCCGGTCTAACAAAGAAGGCTATAAAATCAATTATCTGCAACAGTGCACAAAGAAGGTCATGATATACAGTATAGACATGTGTGAGCTTCACTCCCGACCCATCCAATGAGCCTAGGATAATGAAAATAATCCACAAACGTATGCCCGTAAACAATGCGGATCTAAACCGCACATACCGGCACCGTACCCATATACCGATACCGTACCGATATCCCCAATATTCGGCATGACAAAAGCCGGCGTTCGGTCGCCGGCATCAACGCTCATTGTGTAAAACTCAAGTTTAATGGATTAGCGGTGGACATTCCATCAATATATGTAGTGTAACTAGATGGCACTACCGAAATTTCCCGAATTTTCGGTACAGCGGTCGCATTTTGGCTTCGTATTGTCGGATTGTCATGTGCGCTATTTGAATTTAGGGCGTTCGAGTTTTAGCTCTAAATTGGATGAATGAGCTACGGATGATCGAGTTACGAGTCAAACACATTCAACTATTGACGACGAGTGTCGTCAGTAATTTGATAAGGTTTGTAGATCAATTAGTGAATTTCGCTTATTACACAATCATGTTTCAGTACATCATTCTACTTTACACTGCTGCATTTTTAATGTAAATCGAAACGGTAAATCTTCACTGTCAAATAATATAATTCACACAAAAAGAACGACACGACTGATAAAAAAAAGCATTTTTTTATTATTTTGACAAAATGATGTATTTCCATCAGATAAGTAATTAAATTCTGAATCGGAAATCAACAATGCCCCAGAATACCTACCACCGTCACGATACCCTTTAACAAGTAGGTAGCTGCCTACATCATTAGTTGAAAGCACTTTTGGTATTGTTGTCGCGGTGAGCCGATCGGATCGGCTTAATGGCCAGTGCTCTATATTTGAGCTTTAATGAGCACTTTAATAAAAAGCTTAAACTGATGGACCTCGGAGTGTACGCTGTACAGTGTGCACTGTACGGTCATCAACACTGTCTCGGGATATCAAAATGTTTGTTCCTTTTTAGCAAAACCTATCACGAATTTCTTAAAAAAAACTATATGTGAGTATGTTTTTAATTCTTATTTTATAGGTACTCTTTCATAATTATATAACAAAATAGACACAATCGTTGGCTATTGTTACGTATTTAGTTGGGGTAGCAATAATACTCCACGGTGACGATTTAAACACTTTTAATTTGGTGGGTGGCGAGCGACGCTACCGCGTCTCTATGCTATATACTACATAATAGGTACTTATAGCTCTAATACAAAACAGCTATTATGTGTTTAGAAAACCCTTGAAAGAATTTACAGGGCTGTCTTAGTCACGACTAAAAGTCTGTGAAAAATGGATACCAAATAAATATCCCTACGAGTGTGTCACTCGACAGTACATACTATTGTACCCACCCTTACACCCTGGCAGTGGCGGCGGACGGATATACTAATAATGTTTCAGCCGATATCAATATTGGACAATATCGTGACAATGAAGCGTTCAAAGTAATTCCTGTAATAGCAGACTGTTTGCTGCGGCCATGTGTGTTTAAAATAATTATTGGGGCTGAAATATGAAGGGTGGTTTAATTTATAGGGACTGAGTCAACTCGTCCGGTGTCCCAATCGGGGTTTCTTTTGTCAAAATGAACGTATGACACTCAAGTAATTCAAAGCTTTTCTTATCTGCCAAAGCTTTTCTGAATTAATGACAATGACAGTTTTTTGAAAATGTAGGCATAGAAGACTACACGACTGAAGACGAAGGAGTCACAAGTATTTTTCTCTTCCAGTTAGGGAGTTTATTTTGATAAAAAATACTGGCAAGTCAAAAAAAAAAACACACGGCGAGAAAACGCAGCATTAAACTGTCTCGGCATTTCCACGAGTCAAATCCCTAAACAGTTTAAAAGAACGTAAGAATTCTCGCGAATTCTCCAACATCCGAAATTATTTTAATTGAAATTCTGTGTTCGCGCTGTCT
This sequence comes from Hylaea fasciaria, assembly GCA_905147375.1. Lineage (NCBI taxonomy): Eukaryota > Metazoa > Arthropoda > Insecta > Lepidoptera > Geometridae > Hylaea > Hylaea fasciaria. The sequence continues at coordinate 10,624,169 of LR990201.1, forward strand.
GTTCGTAACGGATGATTTATGACAGCTGTCAAAAGTTTACTAATTACTGTTATTTTAGTTTTTAACTCATCCACACTCAAGTTTAGCGATTCACCCAAATTTGAACATGTTAAGAGCCAACCTTGTATGAAACTTGTGAACAAATTTAATTCACACAAAGGTTTGTTATTGTAATAAAATTATAGAATTTTTATCGGTAAAATATGGTTCATAAAATGACCAATTAACTTTACAGACTGTTAAAGAATGCTAGCTCGATGAACGTTAGATGCAAAAGAACTCCTGTGCGATGAACGATTCACTGATGTTCAGCATCTTACCATTCCGTATTTTATATTTTTTATTAGTTAGTATTTGCGACACTGATATTAAATAGTCATAGTGTATTTATATTATAACAATTTGTACGGTTTGTAATGGGATTTCAAAGTTCGGCATTTATTATTTTATTTAAAGTTGAATGCACGCGCGCAGCCATCATCGCGATATTGTTTTGACGTAAATATAATATAATTATGGCGTTGTATAATTAATTATTGTCTATCTCCTTTGTTTTTGTACAAAGGTAGAACAAATATTTACACATGGCGAGCGTAAAAAAAACAATCTCAAATATCCTGTCACATAAAACAACATGAGACGCTGCAAGATTTATATTTTCAGCAACAAACAGATTTTGTATTCAATTCCATCGCCACACGTAAAAGCAACAAGGAAAATAAAAAACATGTATGTATTTTATACTCATATATACTATATATATTATGTCACGATTAGTTGAGCAACAAAAGTCCCGGGGAAGTTTCAACATTGTTATCTGGGACCTCTCTTAATTGGCAAAAGTTTCTTGATGGGAAAAACTGGGGACGGCACGAACGAACGAATGAATGAACGGCTGAACGAGCGAGCGATCACAGACGGCGGCAAGAGAAAGGTGTAATTAGTCAAAAATTCCCGGGAGACAGCGTGGCTATGACGGAGTCCTGATTTTTGACTTACCCAGACTTCATTTTTGCTTTGTGCCCGGATTCTTTGTATTAAAGTAAGACTTCTATTAAGATCTCGGGGATCTTTCTTGGCAGTCTTGGCCATCCTTGCAATCGTTAAAAGTCTGGCTAGTATTTTAGTCAGCTGCTTTGGTTTAGTTATTGACGTGAATATTCGTTGGTAACAATGATATGAAATTCAAAATTCGTAAATTGATCGAGTTTTTAAAATCTTACGTACAGATAGTTTTTTAGAATAGAATAAACAATGCTCAAACCCGGCATCTACGCAGTCACCATAAATTGAGCGATAATATTGCTCCAATATGTGGTATTGACTTAACTGTACATCCGTTTTAACGAGATACATCCATACAGTATACCTAAAACATTCATACGTATACATGCATACATACATGGCCTCATACATCTATTGCAGACGATTTAAGCAGCGTCTGTATTCTGTGACTTATTGATGGCTATACAGACCAACACAGGAACTTACAGACAAAATATATGTAACTCAACCAATCTTTGTACCATCTTCTTGAGAAAATTACGTTTTATGTGTACGTACATGCCACTCCACGCACTGCAGTATCGTTTTCCAAAACATGAAACTAGGTATTACACATTTATTAAGACCTCCACACTGTCCCACTCTTTATTATGAAAGTTAATGAGTTCTTTATAACCCGAGCGTACAACGTCGCGAGCATTATGACAACCAGTCGTCACGTAATAAAAGAGAAACGGTACGAAATACGCTCAGAACGGTACAAAAATGAGCGTCACAGCGACGGAAAGACGTACTGTTGCCCTCATTAGCCTCTAATTACCGGAGCCGCGAGCCCGGCCGACCGCTGACGGAAATTCAAATTTTCGTACGTTCCTCGCTCGCAAATTACGATTTTTCCCCCCTCACACCAACCAATAAAAACGGCAATACCGATTCGAAATTTAAAAACGGTTATTGTTTCCTTTTTATGTTAATCGCTCGCATTGAAAACGGCTGTTCGACATTTAAACGGCGACGGGCGGACAAGATTGAGTCGCCGCTTTTTATTGCCTCCATTTTTTCGTCACTCGTTTTGTTTCCTCGGGCGCTTAATTACGCTACAAAGGATAGTGAAATATTTTTCTCATCAACTCGTAGGCGCTTTTAATAAAAATAATCTCCCTCGACGGAGCACTTCATTAGGACACTCAAGAGGCTCGGGAGCGATTATCTGCCCCGATAGCGTTTGGGATGGCAACACCATATTATATTAAAATATTTTTTACTGGCAAGCTCATCTTTGGCCGCGGGGCGTCTGACGCCCCCTTTTCATAATTATCATTCCCTGTCATCGCTCCAGTGGAAATCGTGGTCTTGAGTTTTATTTCGTCGACTATGAGTTTCTTGTAGGTAAAATAATTATGTAAAAATAAAACCGTAATAAAAGCTCTTATTCTTTATTAGCGATGACAGTAATTACATTTTTGGCTTGTGCCATGTCAGTAAGTGAATTTAAATTAAATTGTGTACAGATTGTTAGACGAATTAAAATTTGATTTTCTGATTATGACGTGTCTTTGGTCACGTTTTACATAGTAGGTACTATTACAGCTGTTACAGTTACGATTACTATTTCAGTTACAGTTTTGCAAAGTTTACACTATTATATCATATGGGTACACATATTATTAGTAATTTATAAACATTTACGAGCCTATTTATTAAAAAAAATATCAGAATTGTATACCTCAATGGTAATGTATGATAAATAGCAACCGAAAGGGGTAGATGTCGAGAGAAAAATAACTCATACGTATCTTAACTTGATGCATAATTTTTGAATTGAATAAAATTAAATAATCTATATGAATTCTTAACTAATGGCGTTATCTTTACTATGCAAGCGGCTTCATCGGTAGACAATTAATCTATACGTATCAGTGGGCAGCAGAGAGCAGATTAAATTTTATACGACCCAAATACAAGGCCCCTCGGTTCGCGTATCTGTAGGGGCACGGATCCAGTTTGGGAAACTATGGCTCGTGGCATTAAAAAGTTCCGCGCGCTCACCCGCCCTGCCATGCGTGAGGAGCACCCGACCATCATTTTAAAAGTGTCTGTTTGAAGTTACCATACCCTTTGGCCTTTGCACTGTGACAGGTCTGAATATGGACACCATTTTGTGTTAGCGTACGGTTGGCTTCTTGTTGTCCATTTTTGAGTCGCTCTACCGGCGTATGTGTTTTCAGATAACTGTAATCTTAAAGTTCTAAAAGTTAGGGTTTCTTTTACGTTGGCTTGTCAGATCTTAGGCCATAGCTACCATCACGTCAGATCTAGGGGTAAAGTCAACGCGAGTTTTTTACTTCCAATAAACCTCCTTCCTTCATTTTCCCTGTGGTGTTGTGGTTGAATTTTTAATTAATGGAAACAATTGAAAAGCTCGAAGTAAAATTAAAAAGAGAAAAGGGTACACGGCCGCAGTACGCAGCCAGTTTAGAACCATACAATCTTAGCATAACACAGGCAAAACAGTAAAACCATATCCACAGCAAAAAACGATTACTATTCATTTCACAAGTAACATTAATGTTTGCGGCAATTAAATACAATGTCGCTGTTAACTATCGGCTATTATCGACTTCGGAATATGAACACAACTATCGTACAACCAAAAACGACGCTTACATTCCGCACAATAATTTTTAATGACGTCATATTCGCGTGTACTGCATTTACGGCAAGCGTGGCTATACGGCTGCGTATACGGCTATTCGGCCGTATAGGCGACACTATAGCCGTATATGGATAGGGCTACGCGGCCGTTCCTGGCACGTGCTGTTTGTGCAACTGTTAAAACATGGTGCAATGCAAATAATATTCTTGTTTCAGTATGAATTTGTTCGGTGTTTACAATTTGCAACTCATAACATATAGCTTTTAAGTTCTGTTTGAGTATGTGGCATATTATTTTTTCGCACGTTTCTGGATACCAGAGGCTTACTACCTAAAATGGCTGGTACTCATATAGTATGAACAGATTGGTCCCAAACTTAGACAGTACAATATATTTGTTTAAGTTTATATTTTTTCAGACACGCATTTTAAAATACGTATTCAGTACTGCAAGCTGATCAGCATGCGCCCTTATTTTATAAATCTGCTATATGAGTGTGGGAACCACTTTGCTGAATGGTAGTTTTGACTGCATCTTGAAACGACATAATTGTTTTTTTTTAAACCTCCTTACTATATAATACGAGGCATGTCTTTGGCTGAATGCACAAATCCTAAAAAAAACATAATAATACACAAGTTAAATGTATAAAAAGGCAGAGATGTTCAGAGATGTTCATCACATCAGCGTTTTTCCCTATCTAGGGTGCAATCCTATGGTTTCTCTCCACAATTTGACGATATGCAAAGCCCTGATTACAGCGCGGCGCCTGGGGACAGAATTAGCGGCCAACGTGACCGAACTCGAGATTTTTGTCCCCCTCTTGTAATATTGTGGATTTGTGGGATCAGTGGCGAGTTGATGAAATGAGAGAGACGAAAGATAGCGTTCAGCATGTTGAAAATAGACAAGTAAACATGTAGTAAACATGAGAAGAAGCAGTGCTATTTGTAAAAACTGTTCATAGGCGGTGCTCTGACATAGGTTTTTTCGTGGGCAACCATCTTCTACAATCGATGTAAAACATCCCTACTCCTATATTTTAACAAATTACTTGACAGATTTTGCTCAATTTCAAACTTATTTTAATTCAACATGAACTTACTAGCTCAATGAGAATTAAGTCAAAACTTATCATCGAACAAAATTGCAAACATAATGGCGATGTATGTCAGTAGACTAACTGCCAGTTTATAAAATGTTAACGTTGACAGTAAACTAAGTCTGTCTTTATTTGTGGCACTTAACAAATCACAAAGACATGGTATAAAAGTTAACTAACGTTCATGAAGCCGGCTGACCGGACCTTGTCACACTCGGTCGAAAATCTTAAAAAAGTAACACGGCCGCGTTACCTACATCAAGTAACATCTCAAACAAGCCCTCGTTCGTGTTACTTAGCCTTATTTCCCCCAGAGGCCTGTTTCTACAATGCCCCAAGTTGAATGTTATCGACTTTTGTTGACTTTTAACGACAATTTTATACAACAATATGATAATTAAGGAAGCTTTGGCGGCTCTGAATGTAGGTGATGGCGCGGTTTAGGACAGTATGGGCGCTACGCAAATAACCTGCACACTGACACTATGTATTATTATGTACACTATTATTTATGTATTTAAAGAATCATAACAATATATAATGTAAAAATAATATGATGCAAAAAAAATAACGAGTGCCATGGTCTCGAATGTAGCAGTAATCTATATCCAAGACATGAACCGACAACTCAACATCCCATACTGTTAATACAGCGGTACCGCAACGCAATGCTATTTTGTTGTTGAATGAACTCTTTTCCTGTAAAGACGTATTTGGAAGAAAACAGTTTTTTGCGAGAATATTTAACGCTGAGCCTTTTCCTTGTTTGACAAGTGGAGTTATATCTATTGACAGCCACTCTACGAATAACTTTAGGTTACTTCTTCCACACACTAAACAGGGAACAAATAAATAGCGAGTTTTACAGGAACTGCTCTAAAAAGGTCACGTATCGACCGGATTACTAGCGCTAACTCATTAAACCAAGAATTAACTCAATCTAAACTCCACATAAGGTTCAACGTTACTTAACATCTTACACGGCGTCCGTTTAGTGTAAAACCTGGTGACATTGAGTTAAGTTTAGCACTAAATCTTGAATTACCAAAATCTAGTGAGATTTTCTAATAAAATTTATGCAACGTACGACAAGTTCTTTCAGGGAACGTGGCGCTTGTAAATTAGGAAGGCATGTTAACGTCGAATACATTAAAAAAGCATATATGAAGAGACGAGAGCGAAAAAGGTGTTTCAGGATCGTAGAATGTGAAAGAATGTAGTCTCTGCTTACCCCAACAGGTATTAAGCGTGACTGTATGTAGATATTATGTAAAAAAGACAAATTGCGGGTTGCAGAACATAAGCCTCATAATATTCTGTCCCCGCTACACAACAGAGTCGTGAACATGACAAACGAGCTACACGATCCAGCCGACAGTGAGCGGTGTAGGCTACCATCGCTATGGGTGTAGTCTTAATTAATGACGTCACTGCATAACCGATGACGCATGACTGATGCGACGTCCGCCCTGTATCGGTTGACAACTGAATTATAACAATCACTATGTCCGTGTCCGAACTTGACGCTGTAATGTGAAGCTTGTGTTCGACGAGTAAATTAGACCATTGGAATTTACTCGCCAAATCCAAGCTCCGGAAAGAGCTTGTGGACTCGATCGCTAACTAATGCTACAATCTGTACGCAAGAGTCGATTAACTCATTTGACTGTGATAAAACAATTTTTGTTTTGGAAGTAGTCAGATTATAGGTCTGATTAGTTTTCGTTGAAGAAATGTTACAGAGAATGGTTTATGGGACTGAAAGTTAGCTATGACTATTCTGAAAATAATTCCCGTCAGTATTTTACGTATCTTATACTAAACCAAATGCAATTTTCAAAGCGTTCAACTAGTACTAACTGAGCTACTGATTTAAACTTTAGAAGATGCAGTGGCATACGCTATTTGACGAGAAACTGACTTCCAATATCGGTTTGAAAAATATAAATTATCCCCGTGGCTGAAATCGTGGATCATATCAAGACAATAATACTCGTATATTATAATGTTACAACTAGGCTTTGTTGCAGACTCAAATAAACTAACACACAGTTTAACACTAAATACCACTTAACACCGAGTCGTTCTCATAACGAGTCATAGACCTAGAGACTCGTGTACTGTACAAGTAATGACGACACCAACCGATGCGAAACTAATGATGTTTGACCGATGACGTAATGCAGCCACACTCCACACTAGACCCCTCTTCCAGTTCGTCGGAGGCACCTCAACAAGGAAAACTAAAGTATTGTTCGCGCTAATCCATGTGGTGAGAAAATGATGGAAACGAATGAGATCGTCATTTGTTTTATTTAGTAGGTACTAGACTAGACTCACTGCAGATACATAGAATCTATGTATCTGCAGTGAGTCAGGGGCCGTGTGAACCCTTGTCTCCCATACACTTAAAGTCAGTTAAAATACCTGTGATTAACATTTATAATACGTAAGTACATGATTTTGATGTTATAAATGAAGAAACGGTTATTGAACGCATCGTGAAGGAACTAGCATGATCAAAATCATCATAAAGTAGGGACATAATGAGGTCTCATTACCAGCACCTGGACCAGGACCTGCGTGGAGAGAGTAGGACAGAAAAATGTCAAGCAGTGATGATGATGATGATCAACATGAAAAAGAACACTCATGTCTAAACAAGTAACCTAACATAATTCCTACATATTAGCGGTAATTTATAAAACAAAAGCGTATGCTATAGATTTATTATTTACCCTAACGGCAACATAATAGAAAATATTTTCAGTGGCGGCAACTGATAGTTAATCATCCCCATGAAAACAGCCCGTGGGGTAAACTACCCCGGCCTAATTAATTTTATCTGGCCGCCGTGCCCCGCATTTTACGGGGCTGAATTATAATTATAGGTTCCCTTTTTTCAGGGGTTAAAGATGGCTTATTTATAAGTGGAGTAGTGTTAAGGTTATAAAATAGTAATGTAATTATTCACAGATAATATATATTTTTTATTGCCACGTAAGACAAACTAGAGTAGCTAAAATTGTTTCAGGCGTTTGCTACGTGTTACATTTTTTTGTTCCGTTCTTACTTCAACCTAATAGAATACGCAAACAAACCGCCCACCAGTTTCAAATACAAAAATTGGGCACGGAACCCTTGCGGAGATTTACAAATCGTCCGTTTGCTATGCGGCGCGTGGCTACGGAACTCCGACCGTCCCAGCTATCAATGTTTACGTGATCCTGTTTTATTAAAATTCCTTCTTCGGCCCAATATCGTTTCGTCTTCGCCTACTTCCGGTTTTTTATAAGGCGAAGTACTGTTTGGTACACAAATATGTGATTTTATCTTTACGTATCCTACCTAATCTTAAGTAAAACGTAGGGTTGGCCCGGTCCGGCTTTGAGATGGGTAGGTGCCATTAACAATATTCCGGCTTGCACATGGATGAAATTAGCACAGGATCGTGGAAAGTGGCACACGCGAAAAGAGGCCTCCTTTCGATTGTACCATCCATAGCGGTAATGCTGATGATGATGATTTCCATGTAATTTTGAGTAGGTATATAAAACCTACTGTAAGATACGGAAAAAATGTTATTGAATACCGTGTCTGCATCCGACTGTATCAGACGACTTAATTAATTTCGCCCACGGTTGACTCGGGCCGGGCCAATATTCTTGGTCAAACAAAGATTTCGTTCAGGCCTTAATATTGGCATCAAGTTACTGTTTCATGTCGAATTTATTGATAAAATCACGGTTAAGGGAAACTTGAGGGGATATCAAAAAGTAGATCCGTACTACTGAAAATTTGAGAATTGAAACCTATACAGATATATTAAGAACTAAATATATGAATAATAATACATTTACATCCGGATTTTACATGCCTCTGAACATGTAAACGCAACGACTTTAAAATCAAGATTTACATACGACAGAACCTTTTAACTTAATGTAACTATTAAATTAATTTCATATCGCTTCCATCAACCATAAAGCATCCAGCCGGTAGCTGGAGACAGGCACGTGACACGCAAATTATATCATCCAAATACACTCAAGTCACGAGGATAAAGCGGTTAAAAATAATTTTATTCAATATTTAATTTCTTATTATAAATTTTACTACCTACTAGTTTTTTAATGCCGTAATTATTAAATGGCAAACTAACAACAACAATAAATTAACTTATGAAACACTTGCAATAGTGTATTTTTAGAATAATCAGATTCTGTAATACGAACTTTGGAGATCCATGTTTGAAAAATTACTACTAGGTTGACATTTTATTTGCTATGTGACGGTAGCTAGTACAACTATCATGGAATTTAATCCGGAAGAAATCACTTTCACCAACGTGATTCTCTTCATCTTTGAAAGTTATAAATATTAGTAGGATAGGATCGTTTATTAAAAGTAAGTAATAAGTGTAATAAACAATCTTACAGTTTTGTTAAAGTTAATATCTACGTAAATAAAAATAATTATTATCGCAAACCCACTCGATTAAAACGCTTATGCGTTAGAAAGAAATTAATTTGTATATAACCTCCATATTATGCCTTACACTAACATGACTCGTCATGATTTTGCACGCTGTCGTCACATTGTCGTATGTTAATGAGCAGAACACAGCTCTCGCTCGCACTCGCTCGTGTAAAGTAACCCTTAATAATCTGCCGAGTGAAGTTACCCTAAATAAACTTGATAGCCGTCGAAGTGGATTACTTGTTAGTTTCAGAGTTGTTTTTGAAGCGTGTAAGATGGTACAGTGTAGTTTGAGAAGCTGTATTGTAGGGTAGTAGTTTGGTGAAACAGCTCTGTATTATTTGGTAGCGTTAGTACTCTATAAACATTTTGGTGATCTGTGTAGTTGCGTTATACATTTTAAATGAGCTATCTTCGTATCCCTCTACAGTTGTATTAAGATTTTGCAGGATCAACATTTCTTTTGCTAGGTAGAAGTCACTTCGAAATTTCACAGTTCATAATAAATAGACAATAATAATTATGTGTTTTGGAGTAGTTATCTCATTTACCAGATAAATTCGAGAATAACTAATTTGGAAGAACGATGTAACTGTATTTGTTTGTATGGGCGTAAATTTAAATTCTTCTTTGTTGCAATCGACTATATTTTGGAAAAGACCGATGATCTCCTTATATAGATATCCCAACTAAAAATATTGTGCAAAAACAATAGGAATAGGTAACGTGACAAACGGCACGCGTAACATTATTTTTTCCTTTCACATGTTACCCTACAAAAGGGAAATTCGTCAAGTCACAAGCTTTTAATAAGTACTACATCAGTATTCAGCTAAAAACCAGTCGCGTACAAATCCTTATTTATTAAATTAAAATATTGCCATGTATTTAATAACAAGTCATTTAGTAAAGAGCGCGCAGTCAGGTGTAATTACAGGGTAGGGGTGTCAAGCGCCGCGGCGATTATGCTCACGCATACTTGTGCCATAGAGAATGTCAGTCGGTAGGTCAAGGACGAGCAAAGTTCAGTAGGCTGACGGTATAATAGACTTGTAATGAATATTGAAGGTATGTGTTTATTAGGAATTGGTGCGAAGTGGAAATGCTTTGAATACGGATGGGATAAAATACCTATTTATGCAATTCTAATAAACAAATAAAGGTGAAGCACGACTTTTTATGACTATACTTTGTATGTTTATTCCTAATTGGGGAACGGAAAAGAGTATGCGAGCTGTTTTGCCGTGTACAGTGTCACCCAGTTGTTTACCAGCTTTGACCTCATCGTTACTAAGGCCAAATGAGAGATTTGTCAAATGCTAGGCTATAAAGTATTTTAAAAAGATCGCATTTTCGTAATTACTTTAGCGTGGAAGTCCTCGTACTAGTGAATGTAGCCTAGTTCCTAATAATACTCTTATGGTAGTGTTACTTGAAAGAAGCTTCGTAAAGTCATTAACTAAGGTAGTTGAATAATTATGTATAGCAACTTTCTTTTTGCTGTTTTACAAAAAACTGATTTTCACGTATACCTACAGCTGAATTGGAAAGCAGCAACTCTTGTCGCCCCCTGTACCTGTGATAAATTTCAATTGTGACGTAAGATCGTCACGATGACCCGATTGACCGTATCGATCCTAATAACCACGTGCACTTAATGCTAACAAAGTGTGGAACCCGGCTTACCGTTGTCCACTCCACTGTACCGTCATGCCACACGGCAATCAAATACTCCGTCTCCTCTCATTGAGGCCATTAAGAGCCTCCGCTATCAAATTATATCCCCCACGGCGCACTCTTAACTGTGGCGCTAAAACGACAATTTATTACAAAAACTCTGAACTCAAAGGAATCTAAAGTAGCTTTGGATGCTTCGCGAGAATTATTTGATTCTTAAGGACGCTTCTGATATAATTGTTGTTTGTAATTGTTTTCTGTAACTGAGAATTGTTGTAATTTGTTACGTTTCGTGTTCTGTGTTTTAGATTTATGATTTCGGATCGAAGACAAGAAAAACAACAATACGAGTACTCATTTCAAAAATCTCTAGTGTAATTTGTAAGTATCTTGGCTGTTTGATATTGGGATTTTGGTACATACAGCCTTAACTGTAAACTTTTTTGGCCAAACAATTCTCATAACCAAATAATAATTATCCCATCAAAAACATTACATGTACAAAAATGCACAAGTCTCGCAACGCAGTTTATCTGCCGTAAAAAGTTGTGATATCGAATGTAAACCAAGTCGGTTAATTCAATACCTACCTACTTATTTATTTCTTTGGTAAATAGAGTGACTTGGCAATTGCACACTTCAACATAAATCTACATAGCGCTTTGTACTTGTATTTGTTTGAAAGTATACCTACACGGAAGACTATATTATTTAGATTACTTAGTAGATTATGCTGCCGTGTACAATCGCCAAGACACTCTATTTACCAAAGAAATAAATAAGTAGGTAGGTATTGAATTAACCGACTTGGTTTACATTCGATATCACAACTTTTTACGGCAGATAAACTGCGTTGCGAGACTTGTGCATTTTTGTACATGTAATGTTTTTGATGGGATCTCATTTCTTTTTGTAGGTTTTCTTTCTTTATTATTTTTTTTTTCGAAACACGCATCATTGCGCGCCTCACGCCTGGCGCCTGGCGCCCGGCCGAGGCCCCTTGCGAACATAGGTCATGCTCATAGATTATCACGAGTGTCTTTGCGTCTCCACAGATGCATATTAGGTATAAGGTACGTAGGTACCTATTTTAATGTACCTAGATAACGAATTTGTTCAACCTATAAAAGTGTAGGTAGGTATAGTATAGGAATTTGTATCTCTTTATCTGCGGTAGGTGTAGGTACCTATCGTGGAAGTTTTTAAAAAGCGCTCTACTGTCGAATTTCTCGCAGCCATTTCTCATTTTTAACCCCTGTTACCCATTTCATTCAATTTCAATGAAGTCTAATTATGAACTGTAAAAGTAACTTTGTAATCACATACAATTTAATGGGATTTATATGGGAATACAAAGTTATTTATGCAGATTATATATCTAGAAAACGGGATGAAAATTATGGAATGTCAGAATTTTTCCTTGGTTTATAGGCTAAACAATAGCTATATTCAAAATTTGTTACTTGTGGGACGGCTAGAAGTACCTTAGAATTTTGATGATCGGTCAGTCAGTCAGTCAGTCAGTGGGCAACGAAATTAAGCAACTTTGACTTGAAATAATTCTTAAACTACTGGTTCAAATTTAATGTAATTTTGATTATTATCTGTAAACGTGATGCCCTCTTGGTCACTGAAAATTTAGGCTTCTAGTTGTATCCATAACGAAGTTACAGGGGGTCGAAAATGGCCCGAATCGCTTCGAGAAAAGGATAGTACGGCCGTGCCTTTTGTTTTGCTCGACTTGGCGGGGGCACTGCCGTGCCCCCAGATTAATATAATATAATTACATCATTTTAGTTGTTTTATTTCAACACCTTTTTGATAAAATATGTAGCTCGCTTACATATTTGTTCGATACAAGCAATCTATTTTAAACTTTAAAAAGATTTAAACGTTTAACAATAGCCAAGCTGGATCAAAATACATCGGGTTTAAAAAGGAGTTATTTGATGGCAATCATGTTTACTTTCAACTAGAATCATTCATGTTAATTCAATGCCTAATAAATCCTGCCCAATATTGCTAAAAACTGCTCATCTCTACAAGAATGATCTAAAAGCCTCATCAATAAACATTACGTTCAGAATTGAATCATTTATTCGCCGAGCAACTAACCGTATCATCGTAAATAATAAACGGGATCATCGATATCAATATATCGGGTCTTTGAGTCCATCAGCTCGTGTAAGGGGCGACTTGGCTCCGCGACTTTCGCAGTGCGTCACGGTGACGCGGCGGTTTCCACGCGACGTGAATTAATCGCCCGACTCGAGCGATTCCTTTCAAGGAAGGAGGGGCGCTTAAGGGCCGTCAGTTACGTTGTTTCGTGTTTCAATGAGCGTTGCTTAATTTGAATCGTTTCTTTTGTTGGCGTTTTTTGCTTTGAGTTAATGAAGCGAATGGCGAATGAATGACGGGGAAGGAGGGTAATTATTTTAGGGAGTGGGTGAATGTCAGGTATTTTTACTACGTACTAGAAATACGTTTGCGTACTACGTGTATACAAGTTGTATTGTAGATTTTAGCTTTGGTTTGTTTGTAAAAATACCTAGTGTTAAATTAGGGTACACAATCAATGTTATGTATTAAGTGATATAAACGTATCTTGACCTTGATTCTTCCCGGTATTGACAATAGTAGCCTAATCAATAATTTACAAAGATTAGACAAATCAGAATCGTTATCCTTAATGAGAGTTTAAACACGATGTCTTACAAACTTCTGCATCAAAACATACTTATGTAGTAGGTATGTAATATATTCACTGTCAGAAAACCTTTTTATAATAAAATTAAGAACATAAATTGTATTAATGACTTCATTTATTATGAAAAGATATGCCTCCACGCCAACCGCAAAGTATGAGTCTAGACTAGCAGTTAAATTCCAAAAGTAAACAGAAACACAATTACAAACTTTGAACAAAAACTTTCTGCCGCCAGATACTTTGAAAAGCGGTTACCGGGGCAATGGCTACAGAGCAAACTTGCGTTCTTAATTAAATTACGGAACTAGACGTGTTTTATAATACTGTCGTGTCTGTTGTTTCAAATTTCCGTTGCCGGCGCGTAGTTATGCCGCAGTGTGAAAGTTTTAAGTACCTTTGCGCCTTCTATCACTCAAACGTTAAAGTTTCACATCTGTTGTGTGAAGTCTGTCATCAAGCTGGAAGATGTCTCAGGTATGTCAGTAAATATTATTATTGGACTTACACATTTTGTGTTAAAGCGTACCTTACATTGCACGAACGAAAAACGAATTAATGTAACGTGTAAAATTTTATACTGTAATGAAAAACGTACATCGTTCTACTTTCACTCACAATGCTTAAATTGATTAAAACCACATCCCGAAATTAACGCAGTCGTACAGACAGACAGACAGACCCGCGTATGTATTTGTACCATTAAAAATATTTCTCCATCTCGTACCTAACATTAATTCCATCCTACCTTTGTCTTCATCATGTTAACATGTCACGCACACACCGACATTGTCCGTAAACACAAACACCGTTCCTAGATTAAATCATCTCCGCCCCTAGCTAGGACTATTTATTATATTATCTATCATCAACTCCCAGGGCCCTTGTAATGGCTGTCTTAGGGCACAGTATTACACAAGCCTCCCTAGGCCCTAGTAATAACTACCTGTGGCCGTCCAAAGATCCTAGTACGAGATGTGAACAACAATATGAAGGTACCAATTCTATGTTTTATTTTTTCATCATCATCATCATCATCATATCACTTCATAATCATCACTATATAATATTATAAAGAGAAAAGATTCGATTGTTTGTTTGCATTGATAAGGCTCCGAAACTACTGAACAGATTTGTAAAATTCTTTCACTGTTGGGAAGCTACACTATCCCCGGGTTATTATAGGCTACTTTTTATCCCGTAAAAATTAACGGTTCCCGCGGGATAGTAGCTAATGCGGGTGAAACCGCGAGGCGTTTCTAGTATTTCATAGAAAACCACTCGTCGCAAAAAAGCTATTCTTGACACCGATAAAATTGAAATCCTGCTTTATGATAAGACTTGTGACCAGCGATTTATTCTCCATATAAAAAGAGGACACGGTTTTCCATCTTTGAATATTATCCAATATTGATATTTTTCTATATGTTATCTAAACCATGAAAAGCTAAGATAAAGGGGGTTTAAAGGTTTAAATTCATATTAAAATCATAATATTGAGAAAAACAACTTAGACGAGTTACAAATTACAAACAAGTCGACGTACTAACAGCTTTTCTGACCCATAAGCTCACGAGCTTCCAAAAGCAAATACGACTTGCAACCGCCCGCGCCGGGCCAGGACGGAGTTTAACTAATTTCATCGTTCTATTTCGTATCCCCAGTATACGTAAACCTTAATTAAATTCGTATTTCATATCTCGGAAGGGAGCACAAAGCACAGAATTCTTTTTTTCCCGCATAGTTGAACATATTCCTTGCCCGGGGCATATGTTTCATGTAACAGACTCGGGAAGCCCCATTGTAAATAGCGGCCACGAATGGTATTTGTCGGAACGTACATTATGATAATGTTGTTTAATGTGACATTTAAATACTAATCAGTTGATACTAATACTACGACTAGTGTTTCTGTGAACCGTAGACATCGCTATCAGATGGGAGCTTAACCAATATCATGGCGATACGCATCCCCTAATTGCCCTCAACTTTAACACCTTTTTTTCTCAAGAACTTAGTCACAATGATTTTTAACCAATTTTGATAACTCTAAGCCAATAAATGGCGCTATAGCAATCTTCCCCCTTTATGCCCCATTTTTTTCCGTACCAAAAATCACTCTCCATAAAAAATAAACAATAATAACCAAAGAACCTTTATACCACATTTCAAAAAAATCGGTTGAGAAAATGCGACCTGTAGCCCGAAACAAACATACAAACACCGGACAAAAGCTAAAACTACCACTCTTAAAATGGAGCCTTTCGCTCACTTCGTTCGCTCTGTCAAAAAGCTTGGTTGTAGATACGTTGAGATGGATTCGGGTCTACTAACTAGCATTTTTACTTCGAACAACGACTTATTGACTTTGAAGGAATATTGCTTGTTCTATTTTCGGTTCTGATTTTATCGATCTGATGGCTATTATAGAAATCCGCAACCGATGTAGTATTCACCTACAGCCTGAATATTATTCCAATCAAAACAATATACAAAAGTGAGCGCGCATCTGGCGTATTCAATTTTAAAATTGACAAGTTTTTAATTATTTCGAGCACGGGCCGTTTCACACTGGTGCAAAAATGTGCTGCGGTCAGCAAACGGACGCGCATGTTGTGAATGTCACACCTTTATGGAACACGACAAAATAAAATTTTCAACAATATAAAGCTAGTTGTTCATCTATCTGTAACTACCGAACAGGAATAATTAATACAAGAGTTTTGAAATGTATTTTTTTCTGTTTCGATTCGCACTTCGTAAAAGCTGCAACACCAATTACAATGCAATATTCAAAGTTTGTTACATTAAGATCTGTCTAGAAATGGTTATACTTTGCGTCTAAATCCATCGAATACAAGCCAAATCATTGATAAAAGTATAGTTGGCCAAGGAGTGGTATGGTACCAGCCGTCTTATGCTGTTACGATGTCAGAGACGGCATATGTCTTCCAATTCAAATAATGAAAAAAATTGTATCAGCTACTTTCAATAAGGGTTCATTCAGTTTTGCACCCGCAGTCTGGTTGGTTATCAGGTTTTTACGCAACAAGTATCACAAATCACAATACGCGGCGTAAATCGGAAACTACCACAAATCACAATGATTGATGGAAAACGGTTTCTTTTGTAGGTAGTGTTGGAGAAGGTTTTTTTTATAATAAGATGATAACGCAAATAAAATGTAGATTTTTTGCAAATTTCAATATTTTTTTAAGATGAGGGGCGAGATGAACAGCGTTTTCTGAAATTATGGTGCGTGGATCTTATATTTGCATAATTCACATTTGATTTTGCATAATTTACAATATAATAATAAGTAATTCAATAATCAACAATATAGAAAATAATAATAAACTCATACATACGTACCTAGACGCAACTCATTCACTTAAATTCTCTCAGGTTAAATCGGGTGTCAAAGGCATGAAAATGTTTATATAGTACGTACTAATTTAAACGCATTAGCATGTTATTAAATGCTTATCAACTGCGGCAACAGTGTTCATGATCCCATTTCCACATGACCCAGTTTTTAATTCATCCAATCTCAACCGGCACGACGCGGTGAAACCGTGTGAACCGCGACACGTCGTTCCGGCGCGGCCGTCGTGCCGGCGCGCGTGTCAGCTCGCGACACGCTGCGGCTATGCGACGTGACAGCTGCGGGATTGCGCTGCACTGTGATGAGTGAGCCGACGTTGCCGAGGATGAAAGGTACGGTAAGGTACGGTAATTATGAGCTCTTTCGACGTTGCGTTTCGCAATGAGCGTAGGTACTGCGCGGCAATGAGCGGAGATAGGTTAAAAATGATGATTTACTAACGTCATTTTGTGGTACCAAGGTCCTCGCAGGTTCTTATATAATAAGGAATCCTAGGGTCAGGATCGCACGGTCAGTAGTTGTGGATGCGATTATTTATTATTATTATAAGGTTTGTGGTTTGAAAATGTTGTAGAGTTCTTACCGTCGTACTCTGAGACGTAAACTTACCTAACTTTGAATAAATATTATCTTAACCGATATGTCAGTATAGGATAATTATTATGTCAGAGTTCTTTGAGAGCGTAAGTTTAGTACAACATTTTGCCCAACGTAAATGAAATACATCAACAAAAATGCGATCCGAAATTCGGCAGCAAATTAAAATTCCGTACACAACAAGATATTTAACTTCCCAATCCATCCCTTGCAAGCAATAATCTCGTGTGAGAAGCATCGCGATCCGTGAATGCCAATATAAAACCGTGGAGGTACAACACGCCTACATTTATTACTGTCCTTTGTAAGCCAAAAACGAGGTTACGCTCCTGACACTGTGTTACGACTTGATACACACTGACTTGAAAGGCAGCGAATAATTTGTTAGACAGCGCAGGCAGGCGCATTTGCTCAATTACTTACAGCACTCTGTATTAGGTTTAGTTAAGTTTTTTTAAAAGAAACATGTCTTGTAACATTCTGAACGTTGTCTCGAAGGTATATATTTTTTTAATTATTGTTTTATCTAATGTTCCTTTCAAATACATACTTAAATGTATATCACTAAGAGTTTGCGTCAGAAGCAGCAATCAAAATTAAAAAAAAATATAATTATTGTCTATATAAAAAAAAGAACACTTCTTAAATCAAAAATCTTCAAGCATAACTCCCCAATCTGGCCACCCGTGTGCCCCATATGCAAAGCCTAAAAGCCGAATATGTGGAGTGGCAAAATTGAAATCTCATTGGGTGGGACAAGGGTCGGCGATGTAGCGATGCTTGGCGTACCCATATTTATGGCGTGCAACACCTTATCCGACGGAGAAATAATTTATGGCGGTGCCAGAAATAAATAATGCATGCTTTTATTACATGAGAAGGTTTTATTCGGGCATCGGTGCAATAAGCACTTTTATGGAGTGGTGCTAGAATTTTATTCACATAAGTGTAGCTACAGGTCAAGCGTAATGAAGTAACTCTATTAAAGTTAAAAAGGGTTGAGAGAAAAAGCCTTTGTGAGACCATAATCTTCAGCTTCGCCTTCTATCTCGTAAACCCTCTGTGTATCTTTGAGTCTTTCTATAATCTTGAAGTTCCTAACTGTACCACGTATTTTGTTAGAGGGAATAGGAAATCCAAATTAGGGGTCAGGACCTGTGCAGTACTGTTATTCGAGTACCGTATCTATCTTTGTATATTATCAAAAACATACGTGCAGATTTGACACATAAATAAACTTTTCTTAGGCTAATAGTTAAATATTTTATCGCAATAGGTATAAAGTGTTCGAACTTCTTTAATGTTACTTTGATTTAATTCACATTACATATTTCAAATTACATTTTGCTATAAGAACCGTTCGCAACTTTAGATCATGGACTTTGATCGCATAAAACAGGAGCTTTTTAAAATATGCATAAAATAAAAACACCACATACCGATGCCGAACAATGTTTGTAAGTTACAGTTTTCACGTGCTTGTATATGTACAGGTATATTAGCTTGGAATTTTCTAGAATACTCATATTTTACGACAAATACGTGGGGAGATGAGACACCAGGGTATAAGGGATAATAAGGTATAAGGGATATAAGGTACAATGTTCTGCACTATAAGAAGCCCTTTTAGAATTTTTTACTGGTACATAGGTACGGTACTAACTGATTAACATCCAGGGACAGTTTAGGGCATCTAAGGTCGGAGCCTTTTTTAGCTCTTTTCTTTACAAAAGGAGAGACTAAAAGTATACATAGAATGGAATTTTTAATAAGCTACTTTTTCACATCCTAAAATAACAAGCCTCCAGTATACATTATTTGCATGGTTATGCGAGTCGCTCATTAAAAAAATCCAATTGGTATCTTGTGGGAACAGAAATGGGTTCAAATCTATTTTAAAACGAAGTCTGCAGCGCATTTCTTATTTTAATAAGATATATTTCAAAAGTGGTCCTAAAAATACTTTCTATTGCAGTTAAGAAGCACCTACCTACATACATACGCGTAGGTATATGTCATGGCTCCTTATAACAAGCGTGTTAAAACTGTACCATTCACTATCACTAGCTAACTCAATCCCTTTTGACCCCAGTCCCGGGAAGCAGACCTACAATATGCCACGTTTTACCCCCGATGCCCTCAGCACAGACAGCATTGTATTTGTTTCGAACAGCGCAAAATGGGATTACATGTTCCCGGAGTGTTTGGCGAAATTTTGTTACTAAAGCGAGAATGTTCTGGAATTACGGGATTATTGTACTTCGTCTTGTTAATAACGAACTCGGGTGTTCGATCGAGGAATAAGCAGGGATTACGGCCAGTAAAAACGTATTGTAAAGCCTCCAAGTCGATACAGATTTGCTGTTTTGAGGAGTACGCCTTTTTGTATTTGCGGTTGGAAGGTGGAGTTTGT
This sequence comes from Hylaea fasciaria, assembly GCA_905147375.1. Taxonomy (NCBI): domain Eukaryota; kingdom Metazoa; phylum Arthropoda; class Insecta; order Lepidoptera; family Geometridae; genus Hylaea; species Hylaea fasciaria. The sequence continues at coordinate 10,644,187 of LR990201.1, forward strand.
TGGGGTGTTTAATTGAAGGAGTTTTCGGTGAGATTTTTTGGAATAGTTTGATTCTATTCTTTATGACAGGAGTGAGAGCAGCAAATCATGTTTTACTATTTCGCGTACATAGAAGTAACTGACAATACATATACCTACATATAATTTAAATAATTTCGAGATGGTCGAGTGATAGTCAAATCACTAGTGAATAGTTTACAAATATAAGCGTGAATCATCGTCGATTAAACCAAAAGTTGATCTCTTTCTAGATATATCAGTCACTTTTACACAATTGACAAACTATTTTTCTGACTACTCAGGCTTTCCCACAATTTCTTTGATTCACAAAGATACAATTTTTTTTTATCATAATAAATATTATTCAAAAAGCAAATTGATTAAAAAACCGCCTGTGGCGTCCGCCCACCATCTACATACGGCGAAGGAATTTATATTGGATCGACAAAGCAAGTAGATAGGAAAATATATTTGCGGGAAGACAAAGAATGCCTTCTCATATATGCTTGTGCGTAGAACTTGAACTACAGTAACTATCATCATCGAACTAATAAATATATACCGCCGAACTTTATCGAAGTGGATTTTTTTGACGGAATCGTTACAACGTAGGAGTCAAGTTACAAGTGAACCAGTTATATCTAGACAAGCGTGTACTATCATCTGGTGAGGAAGTGGACATAATGCAAACTTGTCATTGATTATACTGGTCTGCGGAATTAATTAAAACAATTAAAAATCTATTATGTCTGCCACGGATCCTAGACATAGGTACACACACAGGCGAAAGGTTATAAGTAACTGATGAAAATCAACCTACAATCCTCTTGCCTCTGCAGATTATAATATGTAGGCCTGCTATCAGATATATGGGTAGGTATCGATAGCAAAATAAATAATGTCTCACAATACCTAAAACAAAAAAATAGATCTGAGCGGAAATACTTGCCTCGAAGCGGAAATCAAGCGCGTAAGCTGGTTTCATCATTGGCTCCAAAACCTAGCATCATACAATTAACGGCTCAACGCAGTCACGAGGGAAAGTCGGGAAAGGGAAAAAACATCTATTTGCGGGTACCCGAACACTACTTCCGTTTCATGCGCGTACCGGTCTAGCTACCAGCGTCATTTTGTCTGTAATGCAATCGTTTGCAATGACGACAACATCTACTTTTGCTACATCCTTTTTATGTTGTCAATGGCCAAAGTTGTAGCGAGAGCTGTCATTGACCTTCTATAAGCCGGGATATTGAGGAAGATCCTTGGACTGATTTACATGACAATACGAAGTTAGTGGAGTCTCGTCCTTTCGTCGAATATTGTTTCGGTCTTTGTCGAGATTTTTGGTAATGCGACGTTATATATTTCCCGTTCGTGTTGCACTGTTATTGTCGTCCTGTGCGAACATAGAGTTGTTATTGCTCTACGTAAATATCGTGTATGGTTTAATTTGAAAAGGTTGTGAGATTTTACGGGGAGCGGTGGTGTGCTGTCGGGCAAGGGTTCTACAGTGGACTAATGTGGGTAAAATATAATCAGATTACGAACGGTCGCCGTGGTTCGTGACGTTCATATTTACTAGACAGAACGGGTCTAATTCGCGTACACATTTTCATGTAAAAATGAAACCTTTTTAATAATTTTAATTTTTCGATTGAAAAAATTAATGTCCCAATAACTGAAAGGATTTTTTAGCCCGAATATACCAGAACCAATGAGTTGTTGCATGCGATGATTTCAATATAAAGCACGCAAAAGCATAAGTAACAAAACGCGTAACAACCTCATATTGTGTTGTGATATTAACTTCAACCGAAATATCAAAATATGACTTAATTTTTTCCACTAAAATGCGCACGGTTGTCATAATAAATGGAAGTGGGAATTACATTACCGACCGCCGACAAGTTTAGGGACGAGTTATGCGAGTTAGTGTCGCCCTAATTATGTACTTGTAATAGTCTATTTAGTGAGTTGGGAGGAATTTACTATTTGTAGTTGGAATGTATAATGTCATATACATTATACATTACGTAACTTAATGTAAATTTAATTTTTAACTACCTTAAAAACTGGTGTTGAATAGTTAGGTGGCTTTCGATTTGATTGGTTGTTTTGTGTTTGGTTCATATTTTAAGGGTTTCATTATGTTTTTAATTTGAGATCTTTATGTACACAATTTCTACAAAAGGATTTCTATTCATTACACTCATTGAAAACTTCCAGGGCGTTTCCATATAGGTACAGTTTAGAAAAACAGTTGAAGTAGTTTTGACACAATTAGAAGATCCATTTGAATCCAATCACGATCAATTCAATGCAGAAATATACGTGCAAAGATAAACCAGAACAAGGCATTGCCCATTACTTAACGATAAAGAAATATTACTATAGTAGTAGCCACTGCAGCTGCTAACCGATTTGCAATGCCATTTCAACGGCTAAAGTTCAACGACCTCCAAATGCCCTAGTCAGGCACTACTGATAATTTCAGACAATATAAACCGCGTAACGGCCCACGCTTCATTCTCGCGCCTGCTAAAGGCACCTCTACACCGTCAATAAACGCAGCGCGACCGCGTCTAAGTGTGAACTAAATTGGCGATATTTTATGAGAGCGGACCATTACCGCCGCCGTAAAGAAGCGGCCGCCTTTACGATGGATTCCTTGCGACCCGCGCCCTTATTACGGTAAGGTCGAAGATAGCGTATGGTTTAAGCGATGTCGCAATATGCAGACATCGTACAGCTATGTGGAATGAGCGCGTTGATCCTACAAATAGTTTCAGAATAAGGCGGCATTGCTTTGTTTTTATTTATAGATTTTTTTATTAGTTGGAAACTATATCTCTCTGAACATCAGTTTAATATATTATTATTCAAGCCCTGGACAGTTTTTAAAAGTTAATAACACAATTATTCATTTTTCTTAATCCCATTTTAATTTGTTCATAACAATCTGTTTATTTTTTATTTTAATTTAATTCTATCATTGTTGCTAGAGTGGAGATATAGGAACTCGACTCAGTGACATTAAATATAGGGTAGGAGAACTACAAACGCCTTAAATGTAAATCAGTTTTATTTTCAAGTGTCCTCATCCCTAATTAGATATTTGTGTTAGAAACGACCCTCACTGCCCCTGTCAAAGAGGACACGAGGTAAAGGTCAAACGTATTTCTTGTCAGCTGTCTGAGACGCTTTAGCATAAAAATGCCTACGTAAATAGCTCAGTGACCTTCTATAGATATACTCAATAGATTTTATTCAATATTGTATATTAGGATCAGCTTTGCGGTTCGTTCAGGATTATCATACAAAACACATTCATTTAATCACACAATTTATTCATGTTAGAGAGATTCAAATAATTTATTTGCAAGTTCAATCAAGTTGAAACATAAATTTTGTTTTTATTCGAGCTCAGCTGCCGTTTTAAAAATATATGTAATTTTATTGTTTTCATTAAATTTATTCTAAATCGAAAATTTTAAATTCGTATTCGCTGGTGTAATCTCAGCTGATTAATTGTCTTTGGGCTCATCTCCTAAGAAGGGGAACCAATTATTTAAAAACGATTTATGAGTGCCTACTTATAAATTTTCAATATTTTAAACAAGTCGAATAGAATAAAAATTCAGTATTGTACACCAAAAATAAACACAAAAAAAAGAATACCTACGTATAAGTTTTATCATGTCAGTCCTGCAAAGCTGCATTGCTTCAAAGTCGCTTCCGCCAGCCAGACCGATCCATCGCTTTGCTACGTAATAAGGCCGTCCGTCTAACGTGAGCGGAAGATAGAGCCAATTGCAAATTAAAACGACGTTTATAGTCCATTACATTTTGTTACTCGACCAAAAGTGATTCGGTTTGTGCTTAACGGGCTCCGGTACAACGGAATGGTCGTTTTATAGCACGCGGAATTAGCTTTTTTAGGTTTCTATCTGCAAGGTGCTACTTATAATACTTGTTCCGGGTCTATAGATAAGGCAAGAACGTATGTTATGATTATACTATTATTTTAAGAAAAATTGTAGCTTCATAATAATAGAGTTTATATGCGCTTAAACTTCTCAAAGATTCTCTGTTAAATGTTCACAGCACTGCAGCAGGAAAAAATAGAAAATCATTTCAAAATTTAAGATTCCAACCCTTTCAAAATAAAATCTTCCTAAACACCCCCACTACCGTAATCATTGTATACAATAATGAAGCAGCAACTAATTAACTCTTTGTAAGATGGGGCCAAGCAAGCCTTTTATACCCTTTTACGCAAGCTAAGGCTGTTCTGGCATTAGTGAAAAGCTCTCCGCTCGCGATACTTCTGTGATTATTTTATTTTTAAAAGTCATAAACACCTTGCGGGCTTTTACGGAATTTCAGACTCTAAACAGACAAGCACACGTTCCTTATTGTATTAAATTCTTAGCCAAGAGTTAAAAAGTCTTAAACGCCACTGAGAGTGCTAGAGGTTATGGACTGTAAATTAACAGAAAAATGGTAAAAACATCGTTCAGTTGTTTAGCATTATAGGCTCTTTAGAAATTATTCAGAAAACATCTGATTATGATCATAATAAAGAAGTGTTATTTAAAGTAGATCAGCCTTAAATAAAAAGTAGAGAAACTCTTCAATAGCTGTTGTTATCATTTATTTTGAGCATATTTCTAACTAACCATTACATCTTGATTTTTATCTCATTATTTTTTTGTGTACATACTTACATACATATAGTCACGCCTTTTCCCCGTTGGTGTAGGCAGAGATTACATCTTTCCACATGCTACGATCCTGAATTTTTGTAAAATGTAATTTTAAAGTCGTAGATTGTTATTCTTTCTTTGAACAAAATGTAGAATATTAATCTCCATAACACAAAATGAAGGTCAGAAGCAACCCATTACTTTTATCATGAACTGAACAGTATTAGCTCTGCCGAGATTAAGGCTCCGCTTAATTTACAACAAGAAAACGTTAACGATAATGTCCCTAACTCGTAAAAATACTTTATCGTCGCCGGCGGTGATTACCGAATTAACATTCGCTGTTCGGTGCAGATGTACTCGGTATTAATAAGTTTATAGCAAGATAATTATGGTGCTAGAGCTGGCAGGACGTTTTCAGGCGGTCTCTTAATTTTACTGTCAATTTTAAGTGAGAAATGAATACAAGGACATATAAAAATACTTTGAAAACTGTCGAATGAGTTTCGGGCAAACTGTTTGGATGCGTGTTATTGTATTATTAAATTGTAATACAAGTTGATTAAGATGAATTGCTCAAGCGGTCGCTCGAGCACTTTTCATGTCAACGACACCGGTTCAATTTTCGGTCCACTGTTAATATTTATGTAAAATATGTGCCAATTTTGATTTCTGTTCACTTTTTAAGGCACCGTCTCGTTGTTAACGATTGATAACAGTCGTCATTGCACGTGAGGTACCCTTGGATGGCTTGTCAAACTCTGACACTAGCTTTAATATTATGATTTATGTTATGCAGTCAGATTAATATTAGCATAAACAATAATTTCATCAGCACAGCACTAGCTCGAGGCGAAAAACCCCCATTTAGTTCAACAAACCACCGCGATAGGAGTTTACGGCAGGATCTCAATTAAAATCCAACAATTTGGGAACGGGCCGGAGTGAAATTAAAGTCGCGTAACAGCGTGTCGCGCCGTTGGGCCGTCACAGCTTGAACGGTTACAGTTTGGAATTATAGGTAAGGTGCTGTTTACAGCGAATTAAGGCTAATATTATACGGGTGTTTTATGTATTTTAGAAGGTGAAAGTTGCCCGGCCGGGCCGCGCGCCGCGCTAGCTCCGCGCTCACGGTAAATCGACAACGCTAATTCACAATAATATTATACTCTTACTAGCGGCACCACGTAGCTTCAACACAGATTAATAGATAGTTACAACGTGAAGGGAAAAGAAAACGTGAAAGGGAGAAAGATGCAAGAGTGATTATAATGTTAGAGAGATCTTAACCGATCACCACAGCAACGTCCGTGGCGGGAATAAGCATTTGGGTGTTTGACAGTTTCATGGCATAGCATCTGAGTGGTTTCGTTGGTCGAGGTGGTTACAGACACTACCATGTCGGATTGCATCCGTTGGGCGAGCTACTCTGACGCCAGAAGATATCACTTATTTACTCGAGGTTGATTCATACATTATTTTTGCCACACAAATCATCGGACGTGTGTTAGTGATGATGCTTTTGCTTAAATGGTTCCTTGGTCACAGTCTAATTCAAAGCACGTACGTGGCTAGCCTCGACAAGTCCCCGAAAGGGGGTTTGAGGTGAAACAATTTACGAAAAAAAGCTTACATTTTCCCAAAATGTTATTCCAATGAGGTGGTACCGTACTTCAAAAGTTTGAACTTCATTTTGCACCACACTAATCTAATCAACACAATTTTCTATCATGAATAAATCATGCTAATCCAGAAATAACAACCCTTCAGAGCTTGTTGTGTTTCTAAAGCACTGTAAAATTATACGATGTATCCGAAACTAATGAAACCTGTAACCTTTTTAAAACATTTCATTTGCGGCCAGTTCAACTGAAGTGAAGGTAAAATGGTTCTTCGCTAGAAGAAGTAGGGGCCTCTGAGGAGGCTGTTTGCCGAATCCGGGAAATGGGTAAACAAAGTGTAAATAATTCATTGGATACCCGCATTCATTATAACTATCATGAATCTTGTTATACGGTTACAGGATGTTGGTTTTCTTTTTTGACGCAAATACGTCGGTAAAGTGCGCCATGTCCAGAAGCTTGAACGCTACGAAATATTTTACAATACAATAGCTAGGCTTTATTGTGCACATTTTTTATGCTTTATTAGTTATTAAAACATTATATTTATTCGTTACTTTATACTACTATTAACCGCAATCTCACCTGTTGTGAAGTGACGCTGTTGTCGAAGGTGCTGAACAGTTCTAGCTTAAAATAAGACTAGCTCTCAAGGACTATTTCCGAAACTACCCAATATGGGTTTGCCTTTAGATTTACACGCAATCGTAGTGAAAGATGACGGATAGGTTGAGTGACGATTTTTGGGAAACGACAGAATCGGATGTATTGGCTGAAGATAGGGTTCAGTGGCATTCACCGAGCAGCAGACGAGTACAGGCTGATGATGATGGAAATGAAAAATTATCTACCTGAGGTCTCTTTGAGGGTAGCGACCAGCTCCCGACAAGTTTTATATTCAACTGACCAAATACCCTTCTACTAGGCGTAATTGGCATAATAAATTCACCGAGCATTTTCCAATATTTTCTTTTACAACTAACGATTCCTACCAAAAGTCACAATTGAATTACCCGCGAAAAACTACCTGTTATACGAATTCCATATTCGGCCTGTATACGGTAACGAGGTAGGAGTTGGGCGGGCGAGTGGGCGGGCGGAAGTGAGTACCTCCTATACCTACCGACACAGGGTCACTAGATCTCATTAGAGTTATTGACGGGATGCTTTGTTTCACTTCGATATATCGAAGGAGAGTTTATTTATAGGAAAGAGGTAGTACACAAATATGGAAATGGATCGAAGGTTGGACGGAAATAGCATAGGTTTGATTTCAATTTATGAGTAGTTTTTGTGTTGTGTTTGTTTACATTTGCCTTTGTTATCAGTAATTTTGGAAGGTGAATCTACAGAATTAAATCTATAGATCAGCTTTAAAAAGAAAACTTCACTTCTAGGCAATAAGGAAGGATCAAACACCAGAAGAAGTAGTCAATGAAAAAAATACTGAACATAGCTAAAGTTTTGGATCCGATCGTAATACCTACCTTAGCTTCCTTATTCAAAAACATTTATTAAACGTCACTTAGTATTGCGCAGTAAAATTTTCATTGCGGATTTTTAATAAGCTTTGCATATTTTTTTATGATAAGGGAACTAGTGTTCCTATCCTCGCGGTCTTTATACACCCAAGTCTGGCACGAACAAAAGAATACAGTTACACTCTAAAATGTAGTATTTTAGTCTTTATCTGTACAGTGTACATCTGCCGAGTATGTGACTTGAGATACAAGACAAATAGATCGAAAGCTATCTCATTACAGTTATTGACCGGCCGCCGGACGACGCGTGCTTGTGTTTGTTTCACTTTGATAACAAGTAGAGGGAAGTGGACAAGGAAACTACGGTAAGACCTCTCATAAGTTTTAAGTAATTGGGTTTCTTTTCCGTTGCTCTCTATTCGTTCATTGTGTTATTTATTCTTAGCTACTTTTTATAGAAAGTTGTTGTTTTTTAATTAATGGTTAATTTTTACTTGGCGTTTATTTTGAAGATGTTATGGTTAAAGAATATTGCATTGATATTAGAGAAACCTCTGGATCTTTAAACATTGTTTTGGTAACAGCTCTGGAGCCTAAGGTTTTAAACAGTAAGCTAGCGAAAATTGTATACATCAAATGCGTTTCTGAGTCTGTAAAAACAATTGTGTCCTTTATTTTAATTTATATTAAGGCAAATCTTAATATATAATATATAAATTACGCGTCACGTTGTTTGTCCGTGATGGACTTTTAAACTACTTAACCGATTTAAATCGAAAATGCACACCGTGTGCAGTTGGATCTAACTTGAAAGATAGGATAGCTTACATCTCAATTTATAGTTGCAATAGCAAAAACCTTAGCCGCAGTAACGCGTGGCCGTGTCTGCTAGTAATAATATAAGTACAAAAACACTACGACAGCAGTAGCTCTATCAGTCTTTTAAAAATAAAGGTGATGCTTTCTTTCTTTAAAAATCACAATAAAATCTGCACTCTACCATATGGATGCAGTGAACAGACTCAACTTACATCGTTTATCACGACAGAAACGAATTGAAAACGACTTCCGGAGTAACGGAACACCAATTTTCTCTCTCGAAAGTAGGGATGTTACGATGTATATCCGTAACCGAACATCGGGTATCGCGTAAAATTTAGTGTATTGGATATCGAACCCATTTCGTAATAAGTAGTCAATTGGCTTTTGTCTCTACCGTGCTTTGTCAAAGATCCTGCCGAGACACAATTGAAAACCTATTGTGTCTGGAATTGCAGCAGCGGAGAGGTTAATGACACTATACCTAATGCAAAATATAAGTCTTCCCAAATGGTGTCTTAATATTTGCAATTCTACAATTTCTAAAACACTGCATCGTTGCCGTTAAGCTAGTTAATCCTTTCACCACGATCACAATGTTACAACCAAAATGACTATCACTAACAATGATGCAAACAGCGACACAATAAACATGAAATCAATTCCCTTAGTTTCACACTTTTTATTGTGTATTCAACAAAAAATACATGCCTGAAAAACACTCGTAAGAACCGCATTTCCGAGTCCAAAGTTTTGGACATAAAACATCCGTAACCGAAACATCCGTAACAGAAACATCACGTGCAACTCTACGAGAAAGTTCGAAATAAAAAGCCTTACCTTTACTGGAGCCGTCGGGGCCGCGCAGTATCGAGCACTCCTCTATTGTCCCGAATGGCGTGAACAGCTGGCGGACATCCTCTTCTGTCTGTTGTTTGCTCAGCATGCCAACGAACAGCTTCCGATCTGGAGAAAAACAACGAATTAGCCGAGTTGCGAGTGCTCTACCAGGTCGCGTTCCGTTTCTGGCGTAGCGAGAATAATTACTACATCACTTTCACAGTTTATTATAACACAATATTTGATGCGTAGCAGTCTCAGCGTAGCTGATTCATAATGACGTTCACAGTTTTTTGTATCACAGTCCGTAATTCGTCGAAGAATATTGAAGACGCACGTCTACGCCGTAGCGCGTAGACTTGTGCTCGTAGCTAAATAAAGCGTAGCATCTGCGTAGCTTTACTATTATGTATTTTTGTCTCGGTTATAAGAAAGCTAAATTAATATTTTTGAATCTTGTAAAATGTGACTGTTTTTTTTATCGACTTTACAAAAGAAGGTTTTCTATTCGGTTGTATGTTTTTTTTTAATGCTTGTTACCTAAGAACTCCGTAAATTTTCCAATAAAATCCAACCCAATATAAGTACGCGTAGTCAGAAACGGAACGTCTTAAAAAGGTACAATTTAGCCACACCACATTAAGCCTAGCGTGGTGCCTGAGAAAACGTGTACCCGTTTACCTTGAAAATTACACTCTGTGGCCCATACATACGCAGTACATACGCACACGGAACAACAAATTGTGGCATGACAATAAGATGTAGAGACAAGTGTCATAATTTATTAATTAAATTTTGAAATAAAACACATCTCGTACACATGACATAGGTAAGTGTATACATTCGGTAGCCACTTTTTAAAGTAAATTTTACACTTAATTAACCTCTATTGGTTCAATGCTATAGTACTAAATGCTTTGTCTCTCAAGCACCAATTACAACAAATTTTTGGATACAAATCGTAAATAAATCGAAAGTAACTTTATTCTTTCGTCATTAGAATATCCAAAAACATTTTGTCACATAGAAAGTATCACAATCACGCATATTTTTTATTATTCATTCCAGTATTCAAATTATACAATAACTGACTCCAAACTAGAAGACAAAAGAAGTAGAACTTTGACCAAAATGTATTGTAGTGGAACATAAAAGTTGCCAAAATATGCACAATTGTGGCTACTTCGTAGCGCTGTGTGCGCGCGCACTAAGTTGCTACTGTTGTCAATGTTAACCAAAAGACAGCCTAAAACATTTTCCTGTGTATTCAGAAACATTATATCACTTTTAACATCGTCAAACTTTACGAAAAAGTTCATATTTATGTGTCTCGCTGAGGTCGGATATGTTTTTGGGAACAGGATTTTCTGAATACACTACTGTATCGTCGGTTTACAAAACAGCCCCTATGGTCACCCCGAAACGCTCCTCTATAACCACCACAACAACGATGGTGGACAACAACCATAGCTCTCTATATAAAATAAACACATAACACACAGTTTTAGTTAATTTTACAACGGCAAAAACGCACAAAATTCAAACCCAGGTAAGAAAACACATAAAAAAATTAGCCACATTACACTAAAATGTAAATGATTCGGCGGAGGGTTCCGTATATCCGTATGCCCGTATAGGAAGACACGGATACGGAAGCCTCTTGGGGTCATTTCTGGTTACGGTATCGAGACTTCTGTGTGAGCATTTGATCACGCGTCACCCAATAATGTGACTTTCATTATATTATGCTTCAATTTTGGGGCGTGCTTGCGAGGGCTCCTTACAGAAATCATTCAAAAATTAATGATATAATAACATAAATCCACACTAATAACGCTTGTAAATGAATACGAAAACAAAAGGTATGTTTACAGCACGACGGTAACTAAGGTGCACAGTGAGCTTTGTCGCTACGCGTCGAATCTTAGCAGAGAGTACGGCTGAAGAGAATATAATATGAACAGAAAAATAGACACTAAAAATATATATATGACGGAAAAACTCGTATATATAAATAAGTTACATATATATAGTAAACATATAAGATAGTATTTTTTCAATACCAATTAATTATAAAAGATCAAGTACTAATCCCCATACTTGACCAAACATAAAATACATAGAGCTACAAAGAGATAGAAGGCGCAACTCTCAAGATTCGACGGGTAGCCGTCTCACATCGCGCGCTATCGACAGACAGTGACAACAGTACAGCCTATTGCACGCACAACGAACGCTACCTGTGTCGTTCTACGCGCGCCGCCGGCCCGCGCCCCCTGCAACACAAGAACATGCTACACACGCATAATCGACATTCTAGTAATTTGTAACTCTATGCTAAAATGTTATGGCGGAGTAGCTGAAAAGGAAAATCATAAAATAATGATGCAATTATAATAATATATGAAGAAGTGTTTCATTGACAACAATTTTTAATTCTTATGCTACAAAGAACGACAAAAATAAATAATGCCTTGATTTATTCAGATTTTACAACGCTATCAAAATGACATGTATGATTAAAAATATAATAAATTTAATTAATTTTACGTAATATGTGGAACTAAACCTATTAAGAGTATTGGTGGGAATCCGATAGTGAGACGTTGTTGGTTTTGTATTATTTTCTCAAACTTGTGTTTCTTCGAGTGTTAATGTGGAATATTGGTGGAATATTACTCATTAAGTGTTCGTTAACGTGTACGAGTGTAGGCGAATGATATAAATTCAAAAAACGTGTAATTTCGCATTTTTTTTCAAAACTCCCAAGAAGTTTCAGTAAAGCATCCACTACTTTACTGAATCGTGACTTTGACGATGTAAATAATTGACTTGACTACTTGACCACGATTGCTATATTGCTGTGACTTTCTTAATGTGAAATTAAGTAATACTTAAATAATAAAATACTTGACACTGGATGTACAGTGGCTGTGCACAAACCGTGCGAAGCCATAACTAAAACAAAAACTAATAAATATTGATTGGGTATATAAACGTTCTGTTGGCATACAACAGTTTCAATTGTGATTTCAGTTGTTTCATTATTACAGATCTCAATTTGGTTAAAACATAAAAAGAAGCCAAGCTACTGATTATACACTGTTTTTAGGTGGTGGCGCATCGGTATAAGCCACCCGATATACATTGGAAACTATAATACCAGTAATTATATGGAAAAAAAAATGTTACCGTTACGGAAATTGCGGATACCAGCCAGTTACAACGTAAATATAACGTTAAACGTCGGCAACTGGCCACTTAGTGCCAACTTCCCTTTATGCGCTCATAACGCAAAAACTCAAAGGCATTAACGAGTCCCTCAAGTGGCATATAAACAGTCTAAACTTCCACAGTTTTTTAATGTTTTGGACGATACATAATGTTCCCTTATAGTCAGTGAAGCTAAGAAGCAAACAGATTAAAAAGATAAGATACAGGAAAAGACAGGGCAGGTAAGAGGTTGTCAGACAGATTTCCAATAAGGAAGTGGATATCGATTCTATTAATTTTTATAGTTAATATAAATTATGAACAACTAATTCTCTCTTTAAGTTTTGACCTTAATTAATGAGGAAATGGTCAATATTATTACACACGCTAAGATATTATGATGGGATATTTCAAAGTATAGATGGATAAACTAGCAAATGTATAGTCGGTTATTCATGTTAGATAAAAAGTGCATCCTACTCAAAAATCACCTTTTTTATAGAGGGTGGGTGAGAAAAGCGAAGGCATTTCATCACGGGGGTGGCGGAAGGGGGGCACAGTTAAATGATCTTATTTTTGTTTACTTTATTTTTATTACTTACTAGCTGAGCCCCGCGGTTTCACCCGCGTTTGGATAATATACGATATATCTTTATGAATTGTAACCTATATGTTATTCTGATATGTAAACTACATTATTGTAAAGTTTCATTAAAATCCATTCAGTAGTTTTTATGTGAAAGAGTAACAAACATCCATCCATTCATCCATCCATCCATCTATACTTACAAACTTTCGCGTTTATAACATTAGTAAGATTCATGTAAATTTGTTGGATCTTAAAGAATGTAATTGGAAATTTTTGCCCCGTTCCTTAACCATTGACGGCTTTATCCCGACGAAATTAAACGCAAACACTCCAAAGGGGACAGGGTTGTGCAGATAAGGGAATGAGCGTCAGTAAACAATAAACAAAATATTGTTAGGAGCAGAGAATTCTTCGTTGGAGAAGTGGAAATCGTAAGAGGTTTAGAGATTATTTAGGATTTCTATTTACATTTTGCGACAAACTTTTCAATGGGTTGCGGATTAGTTTATCTCTCTGTAAAAATACTTGTTAATTAGAAATGGAGACATTGTTTTTGTGACGCGCGCCGTGCAGTATGGCACATAATATATTTTTTTTTCAATTAGAGGTAGGTATTGTAATAATTTTGGTTAGAGGTTGCGCTTACCTAGGTACCTACTTAGGGAGACAACAAAAGATATTATTATAAGATACTATTATAAAATTTGAACTGAGCCATGTCATGAAATAATTTTTGAAAAATTAACTGGCAACGACTATTTAAAGGTCACTCACTGTACTTGAAAATGTGGCTTTTAAATATTTGCGTGTTTTTGTTTCTTTCTTAGGTACCTTAAAACTCAGTAATTACTGGACAAATTTTGGTGCGATTTACAGCATTTGGTAGCTTTAGTTTTGAGTAAGTACCGGTTTCATAAATAAGGATCACTTTTAAAATTTTGTTGTAAAGGGGGTACTATCCAACATTGCAGAGTCCGTAATAATATATCTACGGGCTATGGAAATAGAGTTGATGGCTAAGCTGGAGTTGTCATAGTGACATCATACATTGTTATAGTCTACCCGTACGAAGTCGCGGGAATTAGCTTGTCTGTAATAAAAATAAAATTTAAGAATTAATATTAGATAAAAAAGATAAAATCCGCCCAGTACATTAATAACAAGATCCCAATTAGACTGGTTTCATAAAGATATAAAACACAAAGAGTACCCCATGTACACCCAATTTATAATTCACTCCAAAAAATAAGCTAACAATATTATCCGACATAATTGCGAAATTAAACCTTGATACAAAAATACAGAGCGACAAAACAAATTACAAAGGTAACAACACACTTTAACAATGGCACAAAACGTCCCGGTTCGGCCACACGCTCGCGTCCCCGAACATTGTTCGGAAATATTAGAACCGGTTGGGGTCGGTCATTAAATTCAGATTTATGCCCGGCCAGCGGAATATCTCTCCCGTGCGACTGTGCTAATGACCACCTAAATTGAGATAATTTCACAGAGTTCGTAATAAGCATACTGTATCCGCAGTGTGGGATGCCCGTTTCCGTAATGCACGCACGCTAGTGAGTTCTCACGCGAAGTTCAGGTAGGATAGCCGTGAGCCAAGAGCCGGTTGTCTCTTATCTTTCTGTGGTGTTGCGAGCATAAGTTCAGGGGTTTTGAGAGAGCAATATAGTCAATTATATTAGGCATTATGCCAGTAAGCGCTTTCCCTTTTATTCACGACGTAGAAAGTACCTTGTTGACATTTTTTTACGTGAAATATGAATAGGCTTGAAATATTTGCTACTCCAAGTTTTATGCAGAAGGTTAACTCGTAAAAATTATCACTAACTGAATGCCGATTTTTATTGAATTTAGTTTTTTTCTTTTATTTTTTGACTAAGCCTCCGTAGGGAAAATAAAATAAACGGGAAGTGATAAAGAAATCTACGTAAATATGGACGAATGACTTTGCCTCGTCAGCGTAAGCGTGGTTATTATTGTACAAAAATTTGTCACTAGCATTTTTCACCCTAGTCACAAAATTACACCGTTTTCCCATTTTCAAGCAACATTATCTACTGCCTAGTAACTATACGTGACAACCCCGCAGATACATTTACGGCGTCAGGTCGGCGCTAGATTGGAATTAAGCCGAAAGAAGTCGGCTTGAAAATTTTCGGGTGATTATGTGAGAAATATGGCGAGTGGATCTACATGGATCTTGGGGCCACTTTAATTAGGTGGTAAAACAGAGTTATTAGGCACTTCATCCTCGTTAAGTGAACATTAGATTTTGAATGGCTTAAATATCACATACGATTTTATTGGCTTCATTTCAACTTGGCGGTCTTTTTATCAGCGTCCAATATCGGTCGAGCCACCACACAATGGCTAACAATAGCGTGGCAGGCCCAGATGATCCCAGGCGGGACGGTTTGAATTTCTACTTGAAAGATTGAAGCGTAAGCTAAGCAAGCCCTTAGTACCTACGCGATGTTTTGAATTTCATGACACAATAACAACAACGAAAGTTTTGAAAAATTAATACGATATAAAAAATGGAACTCTATTTCCACCCCCTCGTTAGTAGAGAAGGGATAACGATGATAGCGAAGGAACTACTCACAAAAGTATCACAGAACTTTTCGTTGGCTGAGGATCAGAATATATCCCACTTACAAAAGTTTAATCTTTTCATACGCAAAGTCCTTAATTAGGCAGTCTGCAAAGCTGACCAAAGTAGATCATGTTATACTGGATGTCCCCTAACTTCAGCAGCTTAACTATGTAACTCTGTTCATAGCAGCTTAATCCCGCCCCCAGCCGCCCGCACCCGCCCCGCACCCGCGCCGCATCCGCGCCGCAGCCGCAGCGCTTCTCATTAAGCGCTAATGTGACAGAGCCGTTAAACACCACGTTAAATAAACTGATTACACGGTGGTAAGTCTTCAATTCCTCGGTGGATTAACTGTGTGGTTTTGCTTTAGCTATTCACTTTGTTGAGAAAATCAGGTCAGGTAACGTTTTATAAGCCTTGACTAAATCAGCAGAATAAGATTTCAAACTTAGAGTAATGAGCACAATAAAACCAGTCTTATCATATTATATTCGATATGAGACTAAAATAAAATGTAACTATCCAACTAAATAAATGCACTAAATATTATGTCCACATAAAAATGGACAAACAAATACATGGGAAACCTATTCTTACAAACTCGTCGGTCAAGACATCATAATGTATTACGTGAACTAAGGGACTATTGTGCATGCACGAAAAGACTGAAGGGTCTCACACAAAGCCTGCAAGCTTCCAAAAGCTATTTTCCCGTACAAGGTTTTCTAATTTTCCCTCTAAAAAGTTTCCCAACTTGCATAAAGGTGAGGCTGCTTGCAAGCCTAATCAATCATGGCAACATATTGTTCGCTTGCAAGGCGATTCTCCTATGTTATGAAATATTAGGGTACACGATATTATTGATAGGATTCATGCAACATTAGACGGTTGATTGGTGGGTCCGGTGCTTGGTATATTTTTCGTGAAATATTAAGCGATATCGATTCGTGTTCAATATGTACGCTCCATTTGGAAGAGGCTACTTTGGAAGGTACTACATAGAATGGTTTTTAAAATTAGGGATGTCGTTGGTTTTGATAGGTTTTTGGCGTTCGGGGTTGGCACTTGGATTAGAGTGGACATTCATAATGTAACAAATAATTTACCACTTTGAAAATAATCGTTACAGACTGACTTTGACCATTACTCATGTGATCGACGTTTGACCATTATTGTTTACTAGAAGCACCTCGCGGTTTCACCCGCGTTAACTACTATCCCGCGGGAACCATTAATTTTTACGGGATAAAAGTTAGCCTATGTGTACCGGGGATAGCATAGCTTCCCAAAAGTGAAAGAATTTTTCAAATCGGTTCAGTAGTTTCGGAGCCTATTCATTACAACCAAACAAACAAAGTTTTCCTCTTTATAATATTAGTATAGATGTAGGCCAAGGTATTCGAATCATGTTAAGCCTAGAGTAGTAACGGATTCTTAAAGATTTAGGTTGGAACACCCTGGAGAGGTTATACTGTTTCATTTTCTACCTTCTTGGTAGCAAGTACGTAAGATACAAATTGAGCTACAGAAAGAGGTGTTTTTTGTACAACATCTGCATTTAGCCGCTGTAAAGTTTTATTATACTTCTAGTTTTATTACTTCCAAGAAAATTAATTACAAGTTTGAGAAAAAAAAACAACCTCAATATCGTTACTCGGTTTTCTGGCTAAACATAATATGATACAACAACTTGATCCTATACCGTTAATCACAGGAAGTTGCCGAGTTAGCTTGACGATTCTGTTCTTTATTACCTCGAGCATAAGCAGTAAGCCCCACCTCTTGGCGAATAACCAAAACTTCTGAACAAGCTCCGAACACGCACCGCAAACGTTTACTCAGACGAGTTTAAATTTATTTATTTTCCTAAACAGCCATCTGAAGCGTTTATTATCCGCGACGAGCTGCCGTCTCTGCGTAATCGTTTCAAACCCTCTACTGCCAAGGTCAGACTTCTTCTAACCAATTAAGAAAACCGTGGATGTACTCAGGGAGGGGTTCGGATGCCTAAGAAATGAAACGCGCAGCAGCCTCTAAAAATAATATAACTCTTGCAATCACTTCGATATACGAAACGTTTGACTAAGTTTTTAGTGCTATCATTGGTACAATTGTCGAACACGGCGGGAGAGCCTAGATCCAGCAATGTTGTCATTACAGTCTTTTGTATTGACGTCACGCCTTCACAGGGCTTGTTGTCATGGACGTTCCCCCTCTAAGCCCGGTCTGACTACACCCGCAAGACCCTTTCAGTTTTAACATAAATTCGTTCCAAATTGCTCGGTAGATAGGTACGTAGCAGGCGGGCTGTTGAAGCGAAAATTTCAATGTTCAGCTGATTCCATTAATTAGCCATGCTGTGTTCGCCCCATCGCACCAAGTTGAATAGCCAATTACATTGATAATTGGCCGCGCAGGTGCCCTGGGACAAAGAAGGGGGTGTGGTGCAAGACGGGGGCGGGGGCGGGGGTAGTTACAACTTTATAAGATTTTAGGTCGTATTTGAAAGGGCTGCGGCTATGTTCAACTCGTCAAAATACATTTTACTGTAAATTATAGTCTGTCGATAATAGTACAATTTTAGTATTATTTTGAACTTCATCACATTCAAGAAAATTTATTGTATTATCGTATATTATAATGATGATGATTTTGTGTTTAATTAGTGGGTACGTTATCGGCCGCTTATAACTTGAGCCGCTACATGACAATAGATTCACGCACTTTGATTCTATTAAGTTTATGTACAAGTACTCTATAATAATATTGTTTGGATGTTATTCGGAAATTTATTAAGTACTAGCAGAGTAATAGGATAAACTTACATGTTCTGGAAGAAAAACTACAGTAGGATTAAATGACAGTGATTTAACTTTATATTACCCAATGAAAGAGACCCCACCGTGAATCAAGTAAAACATGTGTTGTAATACACTTTGATATGTGTTTGAATTTGAAAAATGTTTGTTAAATTTTGCCTAATTAAACTCCTAGTAAAAACAAATTGTTCGATATATTATATCGTTTATATTTTTGTAATTAATCAAAGTTAGCATGAGTATTGTATAAAAATATTATTATAATGATTGAATAATTAATTATTATAGTCAGAGTTTATAAAGCGGACATAATATCACGATGTGGAAAACAAAGACAGGTAAAAAAAAATGTGCAAATGTCAGTCCCTGTTTCCAGCGTACATTGTACAAATTCTCTGTCCTAAGCTACACTATCTCACGTCTAGATCTACTTTGTCGGTGACATATTTGTTTGGCAAAAGTTATTGAAATTAGAAAGCAAAGTCGTTCGGGCGAAGATAAAACTGTTTTACTTTCGTTTCATTAGTCATTCTTATCGTTCATTGGTTATTTGGAAAGTTTCAAAATATGGTGACACTGTTTTATTTGACTTTGTATGATTAGAAAATATTTTGGCTGCCTTGTGATTTATTATTTGTGTAAATGGCAACGACCTGCGTAAAGTAACAATAAGTAATTGCTTGAGAAAGGTCGCGTGACCGAAGACCGTGTAATGTGACCCACTATCACCTCGATTGTCTGAAACCATGAAATGATAAAACGAAATGCCTCCCAATCTGTTACATTGTAGTAATTTTAATAATGCAGATTCATTGCAGTGCGCTTTAAACAAGTAAACACACAATGTAACTCTATTCACCCAACAAAGTTACACTCTTAATAATACTCTCTTACAAAAACCTGTGCATTAACCTAATATAATGCGCAACGTTTTTGCCACACTAAAACCCATTCCGGGGTCCCATCGACCCTAATCAGATTAGGGGTGTAATAATGTGGTAAAATGATTAGTTGGGGAAATGGGACACTCGTATTACGAACTTGCTTTGAGTATGTGATAATTTGATATGTGGCACTTTTTTTTGTTTGCTTTATATTCGCTACCTTTTCAGTTATTTTGGTAATATTATGTCGGAGATGGTGACAAAATAATGACTTTTACTCTGTTCCCCAAAATAGAAAATGGGTATGAGTGTAATTTTATTGTAATCAGTGACAGACTGAACTATCGTTTTTGAATGTTCATAACATCTTTTTAAGGTTTTTAGACCAAGTAAGTATGATGTATCATTCATGTATCTCTACAATTTAACTTGCTTCGTACTAATAGCACAATACAACAATTTTCTAATTCGATTCGGTGAAAATTTAAAATTTTTGTATCATTTTGTATCTGTATATTCAATTCATCGCCATAAACCCTGCGAGAGGGTTTATCTCGCCCACTGCCTCCAATACCCTAAACAATGGCGCACATTGTCCAAAGTAACACCATCACCTACCTAAACTAACGCCCTGCCGAACCTAAGGGTGTTGCCCACCAAAGTAACAGTGCTAGTACTTGAGAGCCTGTAGCAAAATCACCGAAGTTAATATTTAGACATTGGTCATGAAATAGAAATCAAAATGACAAAGAAAAATTTAAGCTAAACCAGCTGTAAGTATTAAGTCCGCCACATTGTACTACTCACTATGTTTTGTGTGCAATAAAGTATAAAATAAATAAATAAATAAACCAAAAACTTGTGGTGTCCATGTAGCGTGGTGCGAAAAACACTGGCTGCATTTCCACGTATTAAGCGAGATATTATGAGAGCTCTGACCTGCTGCGTCGACTAACTAAGGAATTGAATCTATTTGGTACCTACTGAGATCCCATGGACGAGACGTGGTAAAGACGAGGGACAAAAATATAGTCACTTGATAGTATTTGTGCGACTTGGCGTATATGACGACAATTTCGACAGCTTTACTCTAGTATGAGCTTTTGTAGTTAAAAACGTAACTGTCGCGTTTGCGTATTTTAATGAAGTTTCTATGAAAACTTGAACAGCGCCCCTACCGGCGCGTTTATGGACGAAACATCTTCATACGAAGAGCTAGTTGACGTGTACTATGTCGAGCTAGTAAACTCATACTCAGGGCACCGTTGAGTCTAAACAGGCTGACGTATCGGCGTAGTCCGTGCGTATTCCGCATTTTTGTCACGGTTCAATTGTTTTCCCTCGCCACTCTTTGTAGTAGATACCCACCCTAACAGTTTAATTTCCCGCCTCTATAGTTGCATTCACGGGGCCGGTACCGTGCAGAGTTTAATTAATGCTTTCGGATTAATCCCATGGTGCGTTTACGGGAGATTGTCATTGTCAGCGCTCGTTATAGAGCGGCGTGGAGCTGGCGGGCTGTCAGTCGCTGAGATAGCCGGTAGTAGCCAGGTGGGGTTGATTAAATATGTCAAATACAAAAAGACGGCAGCATTATACTGATTTTCTCATCAATTTAAATTGTATAACAAGAAAAGAGGGGAAACGTAGGAAAATTAAGATTTTGGGCAGTTGTGTTTATGAACTCCAAACAAACAATGCGATATTAAATTCGCCAAGTGTGACGTGGTACAGATTAAACAATTTCCACGCAAGAGAGACACGCGAAAAAATAATATACCATTATATTACACCACTAAGCTCAAGATAACATACTCGTGAACTTGGTGAAAAACTAGCTTATTCACTAATTTCGAACCCGCCTTGACTAATTATTCCGACCACTGCCAGTTTTGGGGTTAATTATTGCATCGATGCATTGGGTTCTGTGGATCAAACCGAGTGCAGACTAATAATTACTAATATTAGGTACAGTACACCGCGAATGCGTTTGACGTTTGACTGCGTGCGTGCGGTCGCGTATAATTAGTGTAACACAGTTGTTTCACAGCTTAATGTATCAGTACTTAGCTATAGAAATTTAGAATTAAGGTATTTGCCCGACCAACAGAGTAATAAAAAAAGATACAACGCGAACCTAAGATTAACCCAATAACCAACGTTACATTAGCATTCATATTATCAATTGACTCAACCCTGATGGCTGTCCATCGAAGAAACGTCTGGTAGAGTTTGCCTAGTAACTGTTTTAGCTATCTACTTTAATATCATACTTCAGTTTTATGTTTTTTATTATCATATTTTAAAGCTAGTAACTGCAATTTACATGTTCTAATAAAAAATAAACAAATAAGTTTCAGGCAGATTGAAGTGAAAATAGTAAGTAAATACTTGTGTTAAATTTTCTTTGAGCTCTAACAGAGCGAAATATTTTTCAAACTTCAAATTAACTATTCCATTTCTCGATCAGCAACATCGAGAGAAAATTATTTGCTTTTGCTTTTTGATATTCAGGTAATAACTTTTTACTCAAAATGCGATCATAATTCTGTTTTAAACTTTAGTAAAATATTTTTTAACATGCGCGCCAACAGTCCAAATTACAGTATGACCAAATTACATTTACACCTTTTCTTGAAGCCATACAGATTCCAAGAAAAACAAAACAAAATCGACCCCTTGGCAAACCGTCAAATAATACTGTTCTCACAAAATCGAGTCTGTAATGCAAATAAACATAGCATCTGGTTGATCCCGCGACATAATGAAGGCAAGACGTCGTCTCATTAGTCCGAGATGTCTCTAAACTATCGGGTGGAACGGGACTCCGCTGGCCAATGGGCGTGTCCGACTCGAGTGGAGGCCAAACTGACTTGAATAGAGGCCAAAGTAAGTTGAATGGAGGCCAAAGCGGGGTATTAATGAGAGGAGAATGATTTGGGCGGTGAGCTCATTGTGTTGCGGTCGTCTGCGTGTGAAGTGTTGTTTTTCCGTTGTGTGTGAAGTAGTTGGGAATAATAATTATACAGCATAATGCTGTCTATTTTTGAATCAATTCTGATAACTATACATAATTATTGTAGCACTGTAAAAGGAATGCGGTAAAAACGGTGGTAGCCTAGTGGGCGAACGTACACCGCAAAGCAGGACGCAGCGAGTTCAAATCAAGTGCGGCACGTACTAATGTTTTTCTGCCTACATGGTGGATAATGGCCTAATCCTCCACGCGGAAGTGAGGAGATACTCATGCTCAGCGGTGGACAGATAATGACGATTGTTGCACAGTTGGAACCACAGACCTTCAACTGGTGAACTTATTTCGTCGCAACTAATATATAATTATTATTATGAAATAAGTTTTCAACCAACATATTTTGATACATACTGTTATCAAGTGCTATCTCGTTAAGTTGACATAATTAACATAATAAAATATCGATGCCTTTTATAGTCTCAGTTGTAGTTGATGATTGAATCTATTACGCTAGAATAGGGAAGGGATCACCGAAATTTCTCTTAATTTAAAGGAATCTAGAGAATCCAATGTAAACCATTTCAACCAAACCACCATTAAGTAGGTAAGGTACCAGCGAACTTCAACAGCCCACTGTCCGTAGGCCGTCCCCTGTCCCCTTGATTAATTTACGTGGCGAATCCCGACGGCCACCTCGCAGATGGCATCCGCCACAATAATGGCGGTTTTATCGTCACCATTTTTAACAGAAACTTTTGTTCTATTTCCTGCGTTATGAGTTATTTATGTTTGGCACTTCCCGTGTATGAGTAATGGGATGGTTTAGCCAAATGTGTCATGGGGGGTGTGGGACCGCATTATGAAAATTAAGTATTACATTCAATGTTTTTATTTTTTATTTACTATGAACAATCAACGTTTTAAAAGCAATGGTACCGGTTAGTTCTGAAATTCTGTTCGTAGTGAATCGATCTGTTGAGTTTAAAACCAATGTATACTTGTAAGGCCGCGAGTGTAATTCAGTGCAAGATTTACCTCTTACTTTAGTGCTGTATGTTTATCGTCGGGCCGACGACATCAAAAGAGTCGCAGGCAACCCGTGGATGCAAGTGGCAAATTATCGTTCGGTGTGGCGGTCTAGGGGTGAGGCCTATGTTCAGGAGTGGACGTCTTCAGGCTGATGATGATGATGATGATGTTTATCGTCAATATCAGGCTTTAAGCGCTAAGTCTCGTCATTCAGACGCTAGTCTATGACGAATAATTAAGAATATATCGCTATAGTGTCTCGTTAATTACTAACCCGTTTCGTAGCACTTTCCACAGTACCTATCATTGATAAATGGCTTGGAGGTTTCAGTCTCGAACGATTAGACAGACAGTGACGCCAGACGAGGTATACGACGCATTGGATTTTAGAGCTAGAAGACCGAGAATTGTCTGCTGATGTTAAGTCCTGAGTTGAATATGATTGAACCTATGGGATATGATAGATAGGTACATCCTATTCCAGATTTATGTAGTGTATTTATTATGGCTCTAACGGGAAACCTAGTTATGTACAATTAGCATCTTACCGAGTTGGGATCATTTTCTAACAATCTAAAGTTTTAAGAAATTTGAGCATCGTCATATTGTTACATTTTAAACACTTTAGACCGCGTGATTTTGGCGTTGCCGCAAGCATTTCACTACTCTAGCTCACCTGGTTTTAATTAGCGATGTGGTCAAAATTGGTGAGTATGCTCAAGCTAGAATGTTTTTTTTTTTAAGTTTATCGCATATCGTTAGACACAATTTTTTTTTGTGATTTTTAATCTATTTTTTTAAGCGGTAGAGAAAAATAAACAGTCAGAAAAAAAAGCTATGGAAAATGTATACCATATTTGAAAATGATGTCCGCCTGACTGTTGCTTCACGGAAAAGCTAGCATAGCTGGAGATGATTGAAGTCACAACTTTAATTACTAACAAGAAGACGGCAAGGGTGTGGGGCCCTCAAATCAAACTTAGGTTCCGCGTGTAGTTAGCACTCACTGAGTGTATTCATATACTCAAACCCTAGAGCGCACGACTTACAATGAGACTACACGCGGAACCTAAGTTTGATTTGAGGACCCCACACCCTTCCCGTCTCCTTGTAATCATATTCCTTGTAATTCGAAATAATTACAACGAAACTAATAACCTTAGCTCGTATAATACTGATAAACATCAAACTAATGAATAGGTTTCTAATCTCAATATCAGATAGCAAAACTCATCCCTAATCAAAATATAATTAACTCATCCAACGAGAATATGATCCCTCTACTTACAGCCTCCGATTAGCAGCAATTAACTAACATGTTTAGTAATTACTATTGGTAATTAGTAATAGCAAGATGGCGGTAAAGTGGCCAGGTATTGTTACAAACTAATCAATGGCAAAGTAATTAGCATGGGGGCGATATATCATCTGTAATTAAAATTAACTTGGCAGCCTTTGATTTGATTTTGTTTGTTTGTGGAAGCAAGCAGTGATAGAATAGTGGCTACCAGTCCATTGGTCAAACTATATTGTGAATAGTCGGAAGTCAGTGAATACGTCTCACGTATTACCAGTGGCGACCACAGTGGCGACCACGGACTGGAAGACGCAGTGCAGCCTCCAGCTTTCAGGCCTACAGCCTGAAGACGTCCACTGCTGAACATAGATAGATAGATAGATAGAAAATACTTTATTGCACACCACATTAGACACGAAAACAATAGACAAATTAAGCTAACTTAAATATAATTGGTATACAATCGGCGGTCTTATCGCTAAAAAGCGATCTCTACCAGACAACCTGTGGATGGATAATGGACAATTTATAAATAATATGGGGCATAACTATATAAAATATACTAATATTGAACACACATTATAATAATTATGTAGGGAGATAATAGAAACAACTAAAAGAACGTAATGGATTTTTATATGTGAAGGAGCATAATAAACCAGTATACGTACATACAAACAATACACATTTATACACATAAGTACATAATAAAATGATGTAAGGTTAGAAAGATAAGGAATATAACAGATATTAATGATAAATATAGCCTTGTTATACCTACTCAACGGCTGAGAAAACGTGATTTATTTATTTATTTATTTATTTATTTGTTAACAACAAGAACGGCATGCCAATTACACTCATTGTCAGATTTAGTCAAGATAAGAAAATAGTACAATAATATAAAAAACAAAAAAGTATCAAATCAAGATTGCTCACAGAATGTCAAAAATAAGCTAATAATTGCATACAAATTGTCAGAAAATATGTCACATTCAGCGTTGGCAACTAGGAATGCGTTGAGATTCTTCAGAGTGCGACAGAGAGGGGTCTGATCCCGAGCTACGGTATGACAAGGAGGGATGGAGAAGAGTTGGGGCATTCGACAGGACCTGCGTTGTGTGTAGTCGTCCGGAACGAATAGAACGCACAGGCGATTATGCAGATCAGGGGAATCGATACTTCCTCTTAAAATCTTAAGGCATATTTTCAGCTGGTCAAAAGATCTCCTAACCTCCAAGGAATTAAAACCTAAATGACCGAGTAGAAATTTGGTAGGGTAAAGAAAAGGGTAATACCCATAAATTTTGTTGTAGAGAAAACGCAAAAACGCTTTCTGGACCTTCTCGAGCATCAAGGTGTAGGTGCTGTGGTGCGGGTTCCACACGCACGCGCTAGACTCCAGCTTACTCCTAACAAGAGTAGTAAACAGAAGTCCAACGACGTGGGGGTCGCGGAAGTCCCGTGCATTCCTCAGCACAAAACCAAGGCGTCGATAGCATTCCTTAGCCGTAGTAGAAATATGGTCATGAAAGGTTAGACCACGGTCAAAGGTCACACCGAGGTCTTTCATAGTAGTCACACGTGTGATTTCATTGTCACCTAATTTATATATGTGCCGTATTGGGTGCCGTTTACGGTCAAAAGTCATTGCGTAACATTTGTCGGTATTGAAGAACATCTTATTAATTATACTCCATCGAAAGACAGAGTCAACATCACGCTGTAACTGAAGACAGTCCATATGCGACTTAATCACGAATGCAAGCTTAAGGTCATCAGCATAAAGCAAGCATTTGGCTGACTTTATTTCCCTGACCAGATCATTTACCATAATCAAAAACAGTAAGGGGCCAAGCACTGATCCCTGACTAACCCCCGAGGGGGTGGGGTAGGGGTCCGAGACGTAGGTGCCGTGTCTTACGAACTGCCGACGGTCTCTCAGATAGTCGGCAAAGAAATAGAGGAGTTTAGAAGTGAACCCAACATTATAAAGTTTTTGTAACAGAATACCATTATCCACTCTGTCGAAAGCCTTTCGGAAATCAAAATACAAAACGTCCACCTGGTGACCCCTGTCCATACCAGTAGACACATAGTCTACTAGACTAAGTAGGTTCGTGTCAACGGACCGTTTGGGTCGAAACCCGTGCTGCTCGTCACACAGATATTGACATACTTGCCTGTATACTTCCTGGTGAAGAATGTATTCAAAAACCTTAGCGGGAGAGCAAAGGATAGCAATAGGACGGTACCCATCCACCGCTAATCTGTTACTAGTTTTAGGAATAGGGGTAACTCTGGATACTTTCCACTGCGGTGGGTAAATACCATTCTGGAGCGCTAAGTTGAAGATATGACACAGAGGCAGCGTAATATATTCTCGACATAATTTAAGAATAAATGCCGGCAGTTCATCAGGCCCAGGGGAACTGCTTCCCTTCAGCTTATTTAAACCAACTTCAACGTCCTTTATAGTAATGAAAGGTATACTCACGTAGCCTTCTCCTATACCACCAGAGCATTTCTTTACATCTAGCAACGGGGGATCACTGAGAAAGACACCCGAAAAATAGTCAGCGAAGGCCGCAGCAGCTGCAGCCCCGACATGAGATGAACCTTGGTAAGAGACAGATGGCTCAAAGCCGCCCCTGGACCTTAGGCTGCCGACATGACGCCAAAAATGCTGCGGACATAACTTCAAATGGGATTCAATGTAACAAGTGTGGCTTAGGTAGGCCGCAGATATTCTTTCCTTCAGACTAGCGCGAAGATCAGAAAATGACATATAAATTTCGAGATCATTAGTACGTTTCCAAATTTTATGAAGTTTAGTTTTCCTATTTAGGTCATTAATAATTTCCGAGGTAAACCAAACCGGATATCTGGATGTAAAACATTTACTTCGTTTCTTTTTGGGTATACTCAGGTCAAAAGCGGAATAAAGAATGTTATAAAACAATTCTGTAGCTAACCGTACATCGTTACAATCAAAAATGCAGTCCCACGAAGATTCGGCGAGTAAACAACCAAGATAGGACGTGTCAATATTCCTAAAATTCCAATCACGAGAAGAATCAATATTGCTAGGAAGCAACTGCGAGTTGCAACTATTAACTATGGAAGATAAACTCACTGTAATCTCAAGCGGGGGATGGTAGGCGTCAGGCGGGACAAGGCCATCCGCCGCGATAACGCATACCTGCTGCACCTGTCGTCCCACGCACTCCCGTGCCAACACCACGTCAAGTTTGCTGCCATGACAATTAAAAATGTTATTACAATCAATTAAATTACAGTATGTCAAGAAATAGCAATAATAATTATTAATATTTAAGGACGCGCTTTTTAAATTTAAATCACCTAACAAATACACTTTAACATTTAACGTCATTATGAAAGATTCTATTTTACAAAACAAGTCCATGTACACGTCGTCTGTAGCGCTCGGCTTTATATAAACAACGCATATAAAAATAGTTGTGCCGCGGTAGGAGAACGAGGCCCACAGGTCTTCCCCATATTCCGTTTCCAGATCACGCTGGCGACATAGGGTAATCCCGGGCTTTGCAGCCAGCAGGACTCCCCCACACGGGGTGATGCGATCACGTCTAACCAACGACCAGCCATCTGGAGTAACCTCGGCGTCTTCCACTGAGTGGTCGAGGAATGTCTCAGTTGCAGCAACCAAAAAGTGTTCGGTTACTAGTAAACTCGCGTTCCAAAGTCGAAGTTTGGTTTTTATACCTCGTACATTTTGATAAAAAATGCCAACTTGTTTAGGTAGTTTACTTAGGGGTACTGTGTTACACGGCCTGGTGGTCGCCGACTTCGCGGTGAAATGTACGATTATCCAACGAATGTTTCTTGTAGTTAATCCAGGTCTTTATTCTCGCATTTTCCGGCCAAACATTGACGGAAAGACATTTAGCAAAACAATCCTCAGGAACTCCTATTTTGAAAGATTTGTAGTTTTTAGACGTAATAAGTTCTTCTACTGTAAATGCCTTCTGTGGGCAAAGTTGATTCATATATTGCTCAATTTCTTCCGCACCTGACAACATATTCCACAAATGTAAATATTTACGCACCTCAACGGCTTTAAGTGACGTCACCGCAGGCCCAGCAACACAGCGCATTGATAACGACTGCCGCGGCTTCTTGCGGCGTACCTCCGTCCAATCGTCGCCGTTGCGGGTAGGTTTAGCCGGTACATCAGCTGTTAGGGGAATTTGGTCGGTTGTCCCTCTCTCCTCACGCAATAAATTGGCTTCTGTTGTTTTTAATACAGCATCCGCAATAACACACCCAGCTACACCGCTAGCTGACTTGCTAGGCGAAGAAATCACTGCAATATTTTTCACATTGCGCCGTTGTTGACGGGCAGCGCGCTGAGAAATAAAAGCGCTGTCGCTTGCAACTGATGCCGGTGACAGATTCACGGACGGCACGACAGCTTTCTTCGAGGGTGTAGCCGGAGGCGCAGCATCCACCTTGCTTGTCAGCTGCCTCTTCAACGGTCTCGATGAGGGGTGACTGACCTTGTCTGCACCAGGTACATCCACTCTCAAGGTTGGACTATGGCCATCACTGAGGCTCTTGTGATGGGCAGCAAGTAAAGCTTTCAATTCTTGAATAACGCTATTCTGCTCTTGGATTAATGCTGTTTGCTTCACTGAATGCTCCCTGACAATCCTTAGTTCGCACTCCATATTATCGAGACGCGTCACTATAGCAGGTAGAATATCAGGAGATAACTGAATCAGAGACATTATGCGGGCTCAAAGAAACAAAGCTCCGAAATCAAAAATTAAATAAAATAAAAACATACAGCTGGCGTGCAACGGTAAACGCAGGCGCACGCAGCAAGCGCTCGCGACAGACTGTGATGCCAAGTCAGTGACAACAGGACAAATAGTATTCCTTCAACATAAATTTAAAAGAGGAAATAGTTTTTGCATGTCTGATAGCAACAGGCAGTTCGTTCCACAGAGTAACGGCCTGCACTGTAAAAGAGTTATTATAGTAGGAGGAGAAGTGGACAGGTGTTTTAAGCTGAAGAGTGTCAGCTGAGCGCAAGGGGCGAGCGTGATCATCATGAAGATATTGGAAACGTTCTTTAAGATAGGGTGGAGAACAGGGGTTGAACAGAACATTGTATAGTAAGCTGAGGATGTGACAGTTACGACGATAGCGTATAGGTAGCCACTTAAGCTTTCTGCGAAACTCGGAAACATGATCATACTTGCGAAGTCCAAATACGAATCGTATTCCCACATTTTGCAGTCGCTCAAGTTTATTAAGTTGCTGTTCAGTGACATCCAGATAACACGAGTCAGCATAATCAAGAATGGGAAGAAGGAGAGACTGAGCAAGCGAAATTTTGGTGGCAATCGGAAGGAAGTTTCGCAGTCTCCTTAGAGACCCCATAGAAGCAAACATTCTACGGCTGATTTCGGATAGTTGTGGTCCCCATGACAGTTGCCTGTCAATGAGAACACCCAAATTTTTCACCGTTTTACTTTGCGCTATTATCGTGCCATCAAAAACGACCTGCGGAAGACTAGTCCAGTCAATTCTAGTCACCATACGAGGCCCCCCAACAACGATGACCTGTGTTTTGAGTGGATTGACGCTGATGCCATATGATTTACCCCATTCCAAAATACGACTCAGATCACTGTTAACTGTATTAATAGCTTGTGATAGTTCATCAACTGAAGCTTGCGTGTATATTTGGAGATCATCTGCATAGAGGTGGTACGATGAAGTTAGATGTTGAGAAATAGAGTTTATAAAAATTGAGAAAAGAAGAGGAGATAGAACGCCGCCCTGAGGTACGCCTGCAGATATATTACACCACGATGAATAAACATCATCAATGCGTATACGCTGCCGACGTCCATGCAGGTAACTACGAAACCAATCAATCACCGTTGGAGATATGTTAAGAGAGCGGAGGATACTTAGGAGGATTTCAAAATCAACATTATTGAAAGCATTACTAAAATCTAACAATGAGAGTACAGTCACTTTTCCTTTTTCCATACCGTCACGTATGTCGTCAGTTATTTTTACTAACGCTGACACTGTACTGTGACCAGGACGGAAACCAGATTGGAAAGGATTGAGGAGTTGGTTGCTGGATAGGAAAAAACTGAGTTGCTGGTGGACAAGACGTTCCAGAACTTTAGATAAAAAAGGGAGGATGGATATTGGGCGGAAGTCTGAAAAAGAAGCTGGATTAGATTTTTTAGGGAGAGGAGTAACTTGTGCTTCTTTCCAGAGAGTAGGAAACACACCAGAGGAAACAGAGAAATTAAGGATGTAACAGATAATAGGAACAATTTGGTCAAGGATAGGAGTAATCATATTACGGCTAATGCTATCACTTCCGACAGCCTTAGACGCAATGGACGCAATGCTCTTCTTAACATCACAATCAGTGAATTGATTAAAAGTAAAAGATGTGTGTTCAGGCATTGAAAGGGATGAAATTTCAAGTAAAGTTTTTGATTTAATATTTAAATCGAAATTCGGAAAAGAGGTGAAGTGTTGATTTAACAAATTTATATCAATGTTCTGAGGGAACTTATCGGGCTCACGTGATTTACCAATGCCTAAGGACCGCAAAAACTTCCAAACCTTTGCTGGTTCGGTCGTTGAGTCCTCCACTGAGTTATGAATAAAACGGCGTTGTGCGTCGCGACACGCTCTATTACAGAGATTCCGACACTCAATATACTTTTTTAGGTTATGAGCAGAATATTTGGATTTGAGTTTTGCCTTAGCGACAAGTTTTTTGTGCATAAGTGATCTCAAATCCGGTGTTATCCAGGGTGCTGGTAGA
The DNA here is from genome assembly GCA_905147375.1 of Hylaea fasciaria. Lineage (NCBI taxonomy): Eukaryota > Metazoa > Arthropoda > Insecta > Lepidoptera > Geometridae > Hylaea > Hylaea fasciaria. Next base: position 10,675,927 of record LR990201.1, read on the forward strand.
TGTTTCAACTTAATCTCCCTTAGTGGTGCATGCTTGTCGTAGAGAGCAATGATGGTGTTGTTGAAAAAATTTAACTTGCCATCCACAGTAGGTTCATCCGCCAGTGGGGACCAATCAATAGCATCAGCATCATCACGCAAATTAACCAAATCCATGCCACCAAAATTCCGCTGAAGAATAATTTTGGGTTTGGGTTTAGGAGGGCGAAATTTATAAGAGACATATATTAAGTCATGATAGGAAAAAGCTCCCGCTGCACATTGTCCATGCTTGGACACGTGAGCAGGAGAAGAGACAAGAATAAGATCTAGAAGGGAAGGTATACAATTAGGAAAGAAATGTGTGGCAGTCATCGGTAGGATTGAAAGATTGCAAGCACTTACAAGCGTCTCCAGTGAGGCTGAACGATGATCTTGCTTAAGAAGGCAGGTATTAAAATCACCCATAATAATTGTATGATCATAGGAGGTAGCTAAATTTTCAAGGAGTGTTTCGAAGGAGAGAAAGTAGTTAATGCTGGAAGAAGGACAATAAAACACTCCTAGAAGGACCTTGACATGCAAGAGACTTATTTCTATAAAAAGATGTTCACCCGCATTGGATGGAGGTGGCTGTGCCGACTTACTGATAATGGTAAAGGGAATATGCTCACGGAGATAAATGGCAACACCCCCACCACCCGACCCAATGCGGTCGTTGCGTATTAGCTGAAATCCCGGCAGAGAATAGGAGATAGACGAAAGACATGGTTTGAACCAGGATTCTGAGACTAATAAGGCATGTATGTTTTTATTTTCAAAGGAGGATAACAAATCAGAATAGTGTGCAGGGATACTCTGGGCATTTATATGCAGAACGTTGAGATTTTTTGGGACATTAAAAAGAAAAGAATCAATGGACTCAGATAAAGAAGGAATACTACTGAAGCTATCATCACTGCTCAAACTGCAATCAGAGATGGAAACAAATTCATCACTATCTGAGGTACCATCAACAGACATTATAGAGGTACAAGGCACAAATTATTAATAAAAATAATATTAACTAACAAATATATAGGTACTTATGTAAAATATATAAATCAATACTTACACAAAATACAAGTAATAATTATCAATACAATACAATCAAAAATATACCTGTGTCCGATAATTAAATATCCACCCGCCAGGAGTGCCTTACATATTTAAAGGTCTTAAAAAGAAACATAAAACCGACACTGCATTTAAAACTTATTGCAAGAGGAAGGAAAAAAAAAAAATGATTGAAAGTAAAAAGTAATAAAATTGAAAGGGGAAAAAAATAAAATAAATATTAAACATTACAAAATTTTGAGCAAAAATCCGACCATCCATCCAAAATGTATGACAGTTCTGTCAATGTCAACGTCAGACCACATGTCATGTCATCAGTCATCATATCAATCCCGATCAGTCAAGTCAAGTCAAGTCACAGACACTCAGGCGCATGACGCAAAAATTCGAAAAACAATCGAAAAAGTGGGTTGTAGTATTGACCGGCTAATGGATTACCCTGAAAAAAAGAGGGTGTTTGCGAGACATGCCGGGATGGTCGGGATATAAGGAGAAAAGAGAAAAAAGAAATAGGGTATAACACATTTGAGAGCCGACATCATTTTCTGGTCGCTGCAAGACGTTTCGGCTTTGCGGCCTCCTTCACAGCGGGCCTCGGGGCTTCAACTTGCGCCTCAGCCTCGATGGAGGCGAGGTCTGCAACACACAAAGCCCGGTGCCGCACGCCGTCCGCTCCCAGGACAAATACCACGCCGTCCATCGTCCAGCACCTTGTAATGCCGAAGCGTTCGCGCCTCCCCCTTAGACCGCCACACCGAACGACAATTTGCCACTTGCATCCACCGGTTGCCTGCGACTCTTTTGATGTCCTCGGCCCATCTAGTGGGAGGTCAGGTGGAGGTTAAGGTATATAAACTACCTACTGTTTATCTAAAATGTATAAAGTATACACTATCTATGGTATGCAAAAGACATGTTTTTTTGTTATTACCAATCAACCTTATCTTTATCAATGTACCGTGTAGGAAAGGAGGCTCATAATATCAGTAGGTATGTTAGATCACTATCTACAGTAGACCATTTAACTTGGCAGTTATATCACAGCACTAATAGAAGTTAAATTATCAGGGTAACTCAATCTAGATAATGTAATCGACCTTTTCCTAACCCAGACCTAACCTGAGGCCGAGGCTAACTGCTTTTCCTAACAAAGTGGTCGTTGTCTGCTCAACCCTTTAGTACTTCCAACTCTACGTCGTCTGATATGACCGAAGAACGGAATATAGTACTATCTTTCTTATAATCTTAATATATATAAGTTACGCGTCACGTTGTTTGTCCACTATGGAATACTAGTTGCGCCCCGCGGTTTCACCCGCGTTTGGATAATATACGATAATATATTTTTATGAATTGTAGCCTATGTGTTATTCTGATATGTAAGCTATATTGTTGTGAAGTTTCGTCAAAATCCATTCAGTAGTTTTTACGTGAAAGAGTAACAAACATCCATCCATACAGACAAACTTTCGCGTTTATAATATTAGTAGGACTAAACTACTTTACCGATTTTAATCAAATTAGCACGCCGGGTGCAGTTTGATCTAACTTGAATGATAGGATAGATTACACATCTCAATTTATAGTCGCAATAACAAAAACCTTACCCACAGCAACGCGTGGCCGTGTCTGCTAGTAATATTATAAAAGCGTAAGTTTGTGTATGTGTTTGTCCTTTCTTCATGCGTTAACGGACAAACGGATTTTGATGAAATGTGGTATAGCAGATACCTTGATTCTGGAATAAGAAATTGAATACTTTTTATTTCGTAAAAAAGTTTTCTGCAGAGTAATAACGAACGCGGGTGAAACTGCAAGAATCAAAAGTTCAAACCCCGAAATCTATACTAATATTATAATGAGGAAAACTTTGTTTGTTTGGTTGTAATGAATAGGCTCCGAAACTACTGAACCGATTTGAAAAATTCTTTCACTGTCGGGAAGCTATGCTATCCCCGCTACACATAGGCTACCTTTTATTCCGTAAAACATAATGGTTCTCGCGGGATAGTAGCTAACGCGGGTGAAACCGCGAGGTGCTTCTAGTATTAAATAAACCCAGTCCGGCAATTATTTATGTTATTATAAAGTCCTGGAATTACACATAGGATAATTTAAATCGTGTAAAAAATTTCACTTCGTGCGTGATAATAGTAATGAAAAGCGGAATTACAGCGTAACTAGTCATTAACAAATTAATGAAGTTTCATGTACATTGGGCTTGACTCCTGAGGTTCTTTGTATAAAGGGAATTAGAAACTGCTATCATTCAGATTAAAGTAACTGCGCCTCCCAAAAATGTTTGCCCTTGGGAGGGATTTGAACGCAATCCCACTTGGAGTCGGCTCATCGACAACCTGAACCACAAAGGCCGTGTTTGTCTGAAATTGAATGTATATATGGAACTTCATTTTACCCAGTCATCGTCTAATTTATCTTCCATGTCCTACCCTAACACCGTTTTTACATGAAGGTCTATATCCGTCCGACCTAGAACTTCATCGTAAGCGACGCTCGTGTTACTATGATAAATTGAATCGTTTCTTATATCATCTTTATATTTATAGCCTCTCTCTTCTTGCCAAGATATTATGAGCCGTATGAAAATTAACTGCTCTTTCGGATTACGTAATTATATTAAGCTCCTGAGTGTACATAACATGCAACTTGTCTCTAATATTTATGGCATTACATTATTATCCATTCAGATTGTATTACCCGTAGTACCTAACTACTGCCATCTCTAAATCTATTCTAAGCTTCCGGGAAAAAAATAGTAAACTGAAATATTATTTTGGACTTGTAACACTTACTGCAGAAGAAAAGTAATTTAATTGTTAATTGGCATTATTGAGGTTTATTTGTGGATTTTGTTGATACTCAGAATGCTGCTTTTTGGAATTTAATTAATAATTGCATTGTTTGTAACTGTATAGTATAGATAAATAGCCTTAAGAGAACATACAATAGAATAACAGCCATAATAATATCTCTAGGGCTTAGCCATTTAAGCCAAAATACACATTTTGTATTTTTAGGCAGTAGTCACAACAAAATTGATATCAACTCTCACATCACACAACAAAATTGAAGTCTATACTTTTAATGATCTTAACATTTACTGTTTCATAATAAATCATCTCCGCAATTGTCCTAGATTGAACATAAACTAGGTTAAAGACATCCAAAAGCCATACCTATACGTATTACGTCATCGACAATGAAATGACATTTAATATGCGCATGGTGCATGCATAGCAAGACACTTAATATGCGCATGGTGCAAGCGTCTCCGTCATACAAAGAGCTCGGCTATTAAATGACGTAATAGCCAATAAATTTCTAATCTATGCACCGAACGACTTTAGTTGTAGGCTCCAGTTTTCTAGGTCGTGTATTGTGCACGGAATTGCCTAGTTTAAGACCTAAGTAAGGCTTAAGCGCTGTCTGGGAAGAACTTATCTTAACGACCTTCTTATACATGGGCTCCGCGAGTCTTTGTTTACGTCATTACTAAGCCATTACTGGTTCAATAATTATCTCGTATGACCGAAGGTTTAATTACGGTCATGTACAAGTACATTTTTTATTTCAATTTGGCCCGGAATTATTTCGGAGGCTAGTTGCCTGATTTTGTAAAGCCTTAAATATAGTAATATGTTAAATTGGAGGGTTGAATATAATTATCAACGTGTGAAACAAGATAGTGGGACGGTGCGAGGTCTTGTTATTGCTTAAAACTAACGCAATTATTTTCTACTTCTTTTATTATCTGTGTGGAAATTGGTGAGCAAACGAAGCGGTAGAAAGAAAGAAAGAAATATGTGTGTATCAGTCATACCAATAATTAGAATAACAAAATAAATTCAACAATAGAAAAAAAAAACAATTGCTGCTCATCGTATTAGTCTAATCTAATCTATATAAAAATGTAACGGACCGCTGTCTGTGCATGTAAGATATTATAATTATGAGAAAAAATATTATTGCGACCTCTATCAACGCAAATAGCACCAATAACAATGATTGTTAGAACTTTGGTCTGTTTATCTGTTTGTCTGTGCGTTTGTGCACGCTAATCTCAGACGCGGCTTATCCGATTATAAGTTGTGTTTCAATAATTTATTGTGGTAAGATTCACTTAAGGTTTAATCTTTGTTTCATGTCAATCGGTTTATAAATAAAATAGTTATGGTTATTTAATTGAAAGATACATAATAAACTAACGACGGTGTTCATATTCCAAAATAAACCATAAGGTATAAACAATAAATGCTGCCCAAAGTCACTATTCCACGCGGACGAAGTCGCGGGCAGTAATGAAATATATTGTACAAAGTCGTACATTTTGACTACTACTTTAACGGCACAAAATGTTAAAGCTGACGTTTGATATTAAAAGGAAACGGCGCCAGGAAAAAGCATTATTTTCACATTTTACGCTAACAGTCTATTCAAAATCAGAATCTCAGAATGTAAGTCTTTACGCAGGCACTCAGGCGTTTGATTTCCCATTTTATTTCACTTTTAACATCTTGTACAACCAGCGTTCTTGTTAACAACATTGTGACGCTCCTAAAGCTGTAATGTTACGAATTTATCGACGCTATTAACATTAAAATAATAATTCTCGACTTCATAGTCTATAAATGGATTTTAATATCTATCGTTAGATAAATTATTCAATTTGGCGCGAGAATTAAACGTGAGCAGGTTAATGTATTTCTCGAAATAGTTGTGGCTTAAGCAATTCAATTATTGTTGTACAAAAGATTAACTGTACAAAAAAATTGCGAGAAACAGAAGTTTTTTTTTAGATATTTTTTATTTTTATAATATACAGATTCTTGATCCGTTTTACCGGTCAGTTGACCTTTTCATTTAATTCCACTTATCTCAAGTCCAGACACAGCGTATTTATAACGCAAAGCAGACTAAACGTTAACGCAGTAAAATACGTTTTGCGAAATAGTTGTGTAATTTAAAACGAGTGTTGCGGAGATGAAAGCTTTGCGCTTAGTAAACGGGCTCGACTTGAGTGCGCTGGTTTCAATGGAATCGCTCAAGCGTTTTATCGAGTACTAGAATAAGTTTCCAACTGATTTGTTCCGTGCGATTCTTTTCAATTAAATTTTTTATAAATTTCATTTTGCATGTTGGCTATGGAAAGTCTCAAAAAACTACGCCGCAAGCTATATGACTAACTGTCGTAATCCATACGTACGACATCACGGGAATTATACAATGATTTGGTGTATAGAGAGAGCTTAAAAATAATATAAGAGTGGCGCTGGATTTGAATAAAATAAATTTAATTATTATTCCAACATTTTTTTTTCTTTATTCAAAAATTGTAATACCAATAGCAGACACATAGCGCAATAGAATTTGTTTCTTTCACTGCGTCTGTTTCGCAGTCAACTGTTTATATTATGTCAAACAAATGAATGAATTCATTAAAATTCTGTGCTAATCTCGTTTATTACCAAGGGCCTTCAAATTCAAGGCTTTATTGACTATAAATTGTTAGTTACGTGTTTCAACGTCGCTCACCTATAATAATAGGTGTAATAAAACATATTACTTGAATGTGTCTGTCATAATATGTCTTCACGATAAGTTGAAGAACGTTCTGACACTTAAGTTTGATAAAGGTCATATCGCATCATCTATTATTTCGATATGTGATGGTAGAAACTAGGAACTGATTTCATAGGGCCAAGATTCACTGAGCCTTGTTCAGTTGCCTTACAAACTCATCTCTATAATTTTTTTCGTTTCTAATGAAGCCAAAAAAAGACAAAAGACCATTGATTTAATGAGGCAGATAATTGACATTTCCAGTTACAATTGGTTAAAATAATATTTACTAGCAAAAAATGGGTCTAATTCGCGCACAAACTAATATCAAAATATATAATTTTAACATACCTCGACGTTTCAGCCGAGTTACAGCGATCGTGGTCTCGTTTTTTGCTAGTTAACATGTTTTCTGTTCGCGAAAGTTTAAGAACATAAACAAAATAATGTTGCGTCTGTTTGTTTTTACATCACGTGCAAACGACTAAATAAGTGCCTGTGCTGAGAAGTGATCGGATGTGAGTTGTGATGATGATGGTGACCATGCCAAATATTTTCCACTACACCGCCTGCGCCCACCGCGGTGGTCATTTGAGATACGCCTGCGCCTACCGCGGTGGTCATTTGAGATACACTTAATACCTTGGCGATCATTCGACGTACACCAAAGCCCAACGCGGTGCTCATTTTAATAAGCATCCGTCCCCACCGCAGCCTTGTTGGCACAGACCCTTATCGCCTCCGTGAATTAGTGATAAAACTTTCCAGTTTGATAGCCGCCGGGACACGTAGTCCGTGTTACACGTAACGATTTAATATCGGACAGTTTGGCCTTTCGGGTCTTCGGCCGTTTCTGGCGGCATTCATTCATTAAGAATAAGTCGGCACGCACGCACACTCCGGCCTGAGTGGGTCGGATCTATGGACCGGAGCCGCTTTTGATAATCGGGGCTTGTTAAAAATTGAGAGGGCATTGGTTTGACCCGGGGGAACGGTGGTCGTTAGTTTATGGAAGAGGTCGCGTCGTGATTGGCTTTTTTGGAATGTCAACTAGTTCAATTTTTTAGAGGTGAAACTCTGCTCGTAAGTATTATCCATACTATTAGAAATACGTAATATAGGAGTTTCATATAACAGACTATGTTAACTAAAGTACCTACGCCCGAAAGTTGAAGACCTTATAAGCTAATATAAGCTCGAAAGGCAAGGCCTCAATTACAGTATAAATAAAGCGAACGTGCATTAATATTTGGACGAGCAGATAAAATATTAGGAGAGGCAAATAAATACGCAGATATATTTCGTAGCATCTTTACATTATTAATTCATGGCTATTCTCATCAGCCAGTTTATCGATGCAATACAGATTTCAATAGCAATATCCTAAACGGGACAATTTACGGTCCCTTTAATGACAAAGTTGGTGAAGTGTGAACCCGCTTGCGGTGGCAATAATGCCGTCCGGGAACCGTCCGGGGCCGCCCCGGATCTGGGGTATCGAGATCACTCGGGCTTTTGATGACGATGAATAATTATTTATCTATGATGATTTAATTAACTTCGGTGCTATTGGGGATTTAATTTTAATTGTAGGTCCTAAGTTTAATACTATTTTAGGCATTTAATGGTTATGTCAGATTTTAAAGTAGGTGACAATATGGTCACTAACGTTAGTGCTATCGTTATTAATGGACAATTTGGCACGTTTTGGTTTTGAACCACCAGCAATGGTGCTGAAATATATATATAACTCGAAACAAACATAGTATGGATAGTATATATCCCGTTTTCAATGATACTTTCTACTACTACAATCACATTGTGCACTTGCATAGAATTATTTATACTGACAAGCATTTTTAATTAATTACATTCTATCACTTCACTTAAGTAAAAATTTACTTGCATAATGCATGCGCATATTGCGCATACATCCATACTATTTAACGCATTAAGTACAAAAACGCTTGTAAAGGAACAAAACACAATGATTCTTACTGTAATACTAAAATATCACCAAGTTATAACCTCAACTTGAACTATCGCAACTTTCCACTTACCCTCTAAATTGCAATCCCAACTAAAAGTTAAGTTTCTAGCCACGAGGGCACAGAAAAAGTGAAGACAATGATGACCAGTGGCAAAAACTATTCTCCTGTCCGCCCTGCCGTGAGTTGCACGAATAACTCACCCATTTGTGGGTAAGAAAATTGGGCCTTCTCTAGGGACTGGAGCGAAGATATGGTGGTTTTGTAACTATTATATTCTCTACAGTGGACCAAACAGACGGTGTTCTTTGATATAAAATTAGGCAAAAAATATTGCACGTATCCGACGTTAGAGTTGAGAGGTATGCTCTTGAGTTCGTACAAAATTCCATACAAGGGCGTGCAGTTTTCCCAAAATGTTCGGCCAAATTTGCAAATTTGTATGAAAGTTCAAATAATTTACGATACAAAGACAGTTTGGCCCTCCTAAATTTAAAGGTGAGAATGCAAACATTCCAAAACCTTTTAAAAATGGCTGATTTGTTTCGGGTCATCAGGGAATTTAAATTTTTCCAACCTTTTTTGTAGGGATACGACCCAAATCCGTAAAAAACCAAACAAAAAATCATCAATCTTTTTTTTTCAGTAAACATGGCGCTCTTTTTTCGTCAAAGTTAAAGACAAGATCGTATATGCCATCTCGGGCCCTTCCCAACGTGCCGTGAGAGTCTCCCATCACGTCGAATTCCCACCTATTATTTATTAACGGGTCATAAGTGCTAAAATGTGTACAATTCATAAGTCCAGTAGAACGTGTGTTGCCAGGGCCAATAAATAATTCAGCACATATGGGTGCGCTCGCAAGGCGGCCAGTCGGCGGTCGAAGGCAGCCGATACCTCTTTTCAGCTCTACGTGTTTTTGCTGATGAGGCTAAATCTTGTTTCGGTTCGAGTTTTCAGTCGATGCCAAATGTAATTGTAGGTTATTTGAGACAGGTGTGGAACAACTCGGGTGAAATATGTTTTGGATGTGGAAAGGTTGATTTTTCAGCGGGTTGTTGTTAGTTTGGTGATATCTGGCAATGGTGTTCTTTTGAAAACGTTTTTAATGACAACTTTGCTCAATCTTGTACTGAGCTCGACTGACATACAGACATTGTTGTTACAGACCACTTAGGTACGTCGTCTTTCTAGTCACTCAGTTCACAGCCGGTTTTAAGTATGATAGTCCCAGTAATTTCCCCGTAACCCTTCAAATCAAAGCAGGCATATTTGATGAGCGGTTGAACTTTAAAAATCATTTCTTAACTTGCTATTTCAACCTTACAGTCAGCGATTTAGTGTCTAAAGTCTTTCTCGTGCTATTTCAACAGCAACATAACAGCTGTTCGATATTAAAAGTCCTTGTTGTAGCAATAGCTAGTATGATTCAATGAAACGTGTTCAACGTAGTAGCGCTTCAGAACATTATTTCAAGCTTTTTTTACAAGTTATTCTTATAACTGACTGATTCTTATAATGACAGGGTAGGCGTGGAAAAAACGCGGCGACTGTGCGTAGCGCGCTACGCGGTAGCACTCGCTACATGCACGTAGCGCGCGATCATTGCCACTTGACTTCGCCTGTTAGCTATGCTACGCGCTGTTGGCACTATGCGCTATTTTAACCATCATTAGTCTGTTAAACCAAGTCAACTTTACATATCTAAAATAACCCTTCCATACTCTAACGCGTAGGCCACGTTATGGAAGTGTCCGCAGCAGTCAAACCGCATAAATAAAACTTTTGGGCTTATGGTCCCAAAACGGCAAACTAAAAAGCTTTAAGGGCCGACGCTGAAACGGCAAAATTGAATTGGGGCTTGCTAAGCTATTTGTGAGTAACAAGGGCGCCGGCCCCCCATCGCGATTATAATTGGCATGTAATATGTGAGCGGGATCAGAAGATTCGGGATGCTTACGTTTTTAGGGGTCGGCACATTTATGTCCTTTCGGATGTAGGCAGGTTTGCCAATGACCTTTTTGGGAACTGAAGTACGGTTGTTGTGAATCTAGGGTCCATTTTCAGTGGCTGTTCACTTTTCAAGTTCGTTTGGTTAGTTCAATTTGCTAAGTAACAAGCATTCTTGATTCACTATATATGACTAACCACGACTAACTACGTACTTAGTTGATGACTAAAAACATTGTACAAAATTATACAATTACTAACTACAAATACTACGAGCTAACTATTCAATCATTGATTCATTAACAAACATTGTGCTCTCTTATTCGTTGTTAAAAAACGTGGAGAAATGGAAAACCTGACCTTGGATAAAACTAACAAACTTCAGCCTAAAATGTAGCGTATGTCTGTAATGAACTCTGAAAATGAGGCAAAGACAAATTTTCCCGTGCCTCATTCCATCCGAGCCATACTCGAGGCGATGCATCTAAACAAACCGAACATTGGGAAAGTCTACGGGAAACGGGAAAATGGAAAACTTTTATATTCCGAATTCGGCTCCTGTTTCGACGGGCTATTTCGACGACCAGCCCGAGTTTCCCGGCGTCAACGTTCCATGTCACTTTTCCTTCTGAAGTTACTTTAAAATATTTACGACAGAAACTTTTATCGTACCAGAAAAATTCCTTCGATCGCGGAGAATTTATAGTTCGACGATGGAGTGTCAAAGTTTCGTATTAGAGATAGATTATCTTACTTTTGTCATTTGCGGATTTATCTTTGTTTGCTCGATGATGTGGGTTTTATTTTGCCGTCTTTGAGAACTTTGCTTTTAGAAAAAGATCTGTTGTTTGTTTTCTTTGTGTGATAAAGATTTTATTTATAAAGGAGGGTCTATTTTTGGATAGTGTGGAACGTGGATACTAGCAACATTTTCGTGACTTGCCGAGCACCTCACATTTGGACGACAGTACCTTATTTTAGTCTTATGTGGCCCATAAAAATATTGACTACATAAAAGTAATAAATAATGTATAATAAAAATATTGAAAAAAAATTAGAAGAATAAATCACAAGTTATTTCCACCAGACTACATTCGAATGAACAAAATACACTGCCAAAATAAGTGGGTCAGACTTCTATTTATTTTAAGCTAGCCGACAACAAGCCCACCTAATTTCTCAAGCGTGTCTGTCTGTTCATTTACCTTAAATATTTGCTATAGTGACACTCCGTTTGTTTTATTGTCTCAAACCATGTCTGCGGACTGGTGTCGGTGGAGGCTCGACACTGATAGATCGCCTCCGCTTTCGGTTGAAGTAATACGCTTTGAACGGCTGTTGGTCACTTGAGGTATTTATGGTTTGGTGCTATAAAATATTATAAAAGTTAGTTGTGTCCCACGGTTTCACTCGCGATTCGATAAAGTCAAAGTTAAAACATTTATTATAAATAGGCAACACAATAGCACTTTTACAAGTAGACTATTGTATCATTTATTTATCACAAAAATCCGTCTGTTTTGCCGTGATTGAAACATACAAACCACACGTACATACAAGCGTATATGGACATTATTGTTATATTTTTAAGTTTGACTTTGAAATTTGACTATTGTTTTAATGTAACAAAATAAATCTCGTACATACTTTTACTATTGTAATATTGATAGGACATTGTTCCTCATGTCAGTTTAAAGAACACCTCTTCTGACTTGTCCCAAAACAGGAACACAGTACCTACTCGCTCACGCGAACATGCAATTTTCCAATTAGCTCTAATTTGTGTTAATAAAATACCTTTTGTCAACGTGATGCTAAACATATTATGTTTGTAAATTAAATAAACTATTTAGCGAATTTATTATTAATGGTTAATGAAGTTTTACGAATGTCACGCTGTTAGTTACATAAAAAAACACCTTAATTGAGACATGCGGTGGGTTAAACGGTTACGCTTCATATTATATGTCGATATTATTGTTTTAAAACTTGCGACTTCGTATGCCTATTAGTTTAAAACCTTGCGAATTCGTATGCCTATTAGATTCAAACTTTGCGCTTTGGTATGGCAATTTAGTATCAAACTTTGCGACTGAATTTGAGTTTGAGGCTTACGAATCAATGTCTCTGGGTGACGAGCGTAGTGCAGCGCCATGCGATGCAAAGTTCTGGGTTTCCGTATTCCATGCCTGATAGTTACCACGACACCAGTGTTGCATCCGTCACACTTACTTGCATCAGTAACGTAATATTCCTTAATAAATTACGCGTCACGTATTTTGTCTGCGATGGGATCTCTGATGGGCCTAAATTACTTAACCGATTTTAATCAATCTTGTACACCGTGTGCAGTTTGATCTAACTTAAAAGATAGGATAGCTTACATCTCAATTTATAGTCGCAATAACAAAAACCTTAGCCGCAACGACGCGTGGCCGTGTCTGCTATTAAACATATAATTGACTGATATTTTAATAACAATGCGCATAAAATGTTTTCCCTGAAACAGCTGAAATTAAATGCGACCACTGAACTAAATGATTGATCATAACAATTTATTTCTGACCATTTCAATAAATAGCTTCAAAGTGAATTCTGATTGATGCTCGATATGATTTTAATGGAACGAGTGGGTATCTACCCATACCCATGTGATAAGGTCAGTCATGCTAATGCCAAATTTTTTATAACACAATGATTATAGGTATTACGTTCATCTGTTTCTCTGCGTTCATCTGCTAAATGCCATTACAAGGCCAACCTATACGTACATATAGACACTGTACAATCTGTACATGGCAGTCTGTTGCAGCATTGCATATGACATTGATTCAATGACAACAATTATGCTCGACAACATTATGCTCACTTTCAATATTTTACCCTTAATTATTTTTTAGCATTGTCTTGTAATTCAAATATTTATATGATTAATCAAAATAATTATATGAATATCCGTACCTATATAAATTGATATCTTTTCAATGCTTAAAAAATTCCCAGACTATCGAGGCTTTACTGTTTTTTACTGCGTCAAAATTATATGAAACTATTTGCGCTTCGCGGTTTGATCCGCGTAAGCAAAAATTCCACGGGAACAGGAAAACATTTAGGGATAAAAAGTATCCATTGTTTTTTTCCAGGAAATATTATATGAGGCTATTTGTCTAAGTTTGTTATATGAGCGTGGTAGTGTGATTAGTAGAATTTCCTTGTTTAATCAAAATGCAATAGGTTGGAAAATACGCGTATAAGTTTGTTATATTTATTGCGCGCTGAATAATTATCTCGAAGGCAAGGGTCTTGAATAAATCCCACTTCGCTTTGTATGAATTTGCTTTAGAAGGCAGACGCGATAAGTGTTTGATGATATAATTTATAAACACTCATTGAGGAGTACTTAATATTAATGATTAATTAATTAGAGAAGGTCGAGTTAAATTTGGCAAAGGCAAAATTGAAGCGGGACTGAAATTGCAATCTTTTGGAAAACCGTTTTGTAATTATTTCTAAGATTTTTATGATCGTAGATTTTGTAAATAACTTCAATTTGTAGGTATATCTAATGATAATGAGCGCATCAACAGCATGATAATGAGCATAATAATATTATAATTGTAAATAGACCATATCGGAAACACATTCCACAGCTAAAATTTCAAATGTCCATATCAGTTGAAAGTAATTCAATTTGGATGTATTTCAGAAATACCATCGGCTTTGTGTTGGCTACTGATAAATTAGGAATGCCATTGGTAATAGTCATCTATGGCATTCATGGCGGCATTCATAGTTAGTTGAATGCTAGTGGTTACACTTTTAAACTTTCGAGCGCCACACTTTATAGTTCGCGTGCTGGCACTGCCAGTAAACAAGTATAGTGATGAGGTAATATTTCAACAGTTTTATTACCATTTTGGGGATATTTATTAAGTTGTTTAAAAATTGCATTTTATTCACTTTAATTAGTTTAATCATGAAAGTTAAGTTTAAATGTTTATGGTGCAACAGGAAAGAAGCCGAAATTATACTTACATTTTCTGCGCAATTGTCTCACGTTATTAGTAAATAAATATGATTTGTAAGTAACGTGGTCTATCGAGAACGTACAGCAAACACAGTGCCCGTATTTTGTTTCCAATGATAATAATAAAAAATAATCTGAATAAAAACAAACAAAGATTAAGTAAGATTTCTTAAATATTTCGCTTATGGAACTACAATAATTTGCAAAAATTATTCAGTTACTATATTATTATTGTTTAATTTGTATTTATTTTTAATATTCACGTTTAATATATTGTAATATTATTCAAATAAAGTAAATAAAAGTAAAATACAAACGCAAATAGATATATATTTTTTGCTAATTTTGGAAATATTTACCTCATCACTATACCCATTATGTTCATTCACAAAAGTGTTCCTCCGGTTGCGTGTTCCTAATACCTAAAACTGTTGTTAAAACGACAACATCAATTAGTTATTGTTGTACACCATGTTGTACTAAAATTAACGAACCGTGTTGGGCAAATTAAATTACGGATGATAAGAATCGCGTGTTTACTAATATTGTTGGTATTAATAATTTATTAATGAAAAGTCTATTTATATTCTAACCAACGATATGTTTTATTCTTAAGGGATAATTGAGGACCATAACTAACTAAAAACGGGTTTAATTCGCGCCCAAACTAAAATCAAAAATATACGTATTTTGATGTACCTCGGTGAATTAGATCTTTTTCTGGTGACATTCAAATAAAGTCAAAGTCCCACAAGACACAAACTATTAACATTAGTTGTTAAGCCACGTTAGAGTCTGACATACTAGGATACCAGACACCGGCATTACCTCATGCGGCAAACAACAATCAATATATCATCACAACGACAGTTACACTGTTAACAACTCTATTACATACGCACAGACGCGACAATCCGTCATTGACAGACATCACTATTTATTCATAGGCTCTACATATTGCTCTGAATATGTGGGACAACACTATTGCATGATTGGATTTGAGTGTTGAAGCGTTATTTGGGTATTCCGTGTTGTATTACAAACTAGATGCTTCCGCGGCTACGTTTTCTATAGTCAGTAAAACTTGTGACTTCATCATAATATTAATGTTAATATTTTACTGGAATGAATATTATCATGCCTTAATTTTTCTTCACAAATTATTTTAAATATAACGAATAACCTTGATATCTGATCCAAAAACGTCTACGTGTTAACAAAAAGTGAATTTCCCGCAGCCATAATTTTATTATTTCAAACAGAATCCTGAAGTTTGGATGAGTGCCTTAACTTATTCCATGTTTAAGTTTCAATAATTTCCTTTGGGAGCGGGGATGGTCTCGCTATGGCCACCCCTTGAATTATTAACGCAACCCCGGTCTTTGGGTCATTTAGTTGCCAGAATTAAATTACAATTAACCATATGAGTTGTAATTTTAATTTGTGTGATTAGATGCTTGTTAGCTTTAAGCACAGCGTTGTAATCTCAGTATGATAGACGGTCGTATCGTTTGGAGAAATTTCTTCTATTTAATCGACTCTAATTTAATGAATTAAACAAAAGAAGATAAGAAAATTGCAAAATAAACCAAAGTAATATACACACATAGAGTAATATTACGTCATATTAAATGCCTACATGATTATATTTTACTGTCACAACAACTCCCAAATTGCAACTTTCGAACTCAAAACATTATTTTATATCCACTTGCTTTCGAACCGTAAACAGAAAGTAATACTCGTATACTTAGGTGAGTTTATATTCTGCATATTTATGTTCTTCAATCCGAATTATAATTACTACTTACTACAAAGTTACAACCACTACATAACCCAATAATCTGTTTCGCGTTTATTAGCAAAGCTGACACGTGCAACGAACGAAGCATTTTCGTAGCTAGTGCTACGAAAACTGTAGCACTATATACGATGTGCTACGCCGGTAGTTATAACTAACTGTAGTAGCTACGATGTGCTACAAAATGTAACACCATAGGAAGTTTGTAGTATTAGACTACGATAAAACCGATTTTATGCCTTTATGCTTGCTTACTAAGGTTAGACCGTAGCTACCGTAGTAGAAGCTACAATCATCTACAAACGTAGCAACCAGCGTAGCGATAACGTAGCAACTAACTACGATCATAATATTATTAAGTTTGTTAATTCTTGCCCACAAAATGAACAAAACCCTTTCAAAGAAAAGGTTGTTACTGAAATAGCGTAGTCATCGTGACACTTAAATCAAAATGTCAAAATGACCTGCATTGACAACGGATCCGTCATTAAAAATGTACCTATCCATCCTTGATCCATCCCTTTCCTGATCCAATTAGGATTAGGATTGACGTTTCTCTTACAAGATTCATCATAATTGATAAAGTCATTAGCGTTTTATATTCAGGGAGGATTACCGTTGATGAATGGGTCAAATGTCTTCTGTGTCGTTTCAGGATGTAGATTTTAGGAATAAATAACGAGAAGGACATTTGATAATTTGTCGTAATAGCATATTGTGCTGAAAGGTAAAATTTCAGTCTGAGTAAACTATTGTATGTACACAAGATACTTTCTAGTTACAGTGGATTTCATTTTAACCTTTTTAATTCATTTTTGCTATGTTTAAAATAATTCTAGTCTAGCCTTGGTATATATTATATGGATAACTAAATAATATTAGTTCTTAGTCACTAAATATTATTTAAGTTACCTAAAAAAAATGAGTTTTTATTCAAATACATTATATAAACGTATAAACAAACAAATGCATGTGCCCCAAAATATTAAAAAAGTAACAACTACTTATTTTGAATTAGGATTTGTCAGCGCCTACATCGATTTACTAAACCACACCATTGATTTGAGAATTCATATACAGAACCCAGAGTTTATAAAACAGCTGTCAAACAAAACCTACGAATAATCGAAAAAGCATCATTAAAAGCCCGCCTCAGTTCGTTCAAGCTTACAGCAGGAAGCTCGTCTTCCAAATACTGGAGTATAGTTATCGCGCAGTTTTTAACAACTTTACCCAGGATTTGCAGGTGAAATGAAAGGGAACTACGTTCCTGGTAAAAGAGAAACGAGTTGAGCGGGAAGTATTTTCCCGTTTATCTGCCTTGAAAGTTGGCACAAGTGAGAGACGTCTTTGGCAATTTTAATTACGAGGAAGCTGTTCTGGCATGAATGAAAGATGTTTAATGTAACGAAATTATTTTAAAAGATAATAATAATACTTAAGCTACGTCTTGCTGTATATAATGTTTGTTAAAATGGGTAGTAAATTGGGGAAAAGCATTATACGTACATCATATATTATTATGTTGATAATATATTCTTGTTTACTATCCGGAACTTGTAACGAAAATTATATGTTTTAGAAAATAAGCTGAAATTAGGGAAAAATAATAACAAAAGCTTGGTAAAAGTCTTACACACGTCCGCCTCACAGCTTCCACCTATATATAAATATGTCGTATCTCATGTTATATATTATTATTGTGTATTAAACTTACCTCCCCTGTTCTCACTGTCCGCTGGCTTCACCTGTATTGCCCGGTTCATCTGTAACAAATGATGTGCAAAATTAATTAATAGAATATTATTATGTATTCTTATATTCTAAGAAATTAATTACAATTTCTATAATAAACTAATCACAGACTATATTGTTACTTTCAATCGGGTGAGTAACCTTCAAATGGTTCCATGGTATATATAAAAATAATAGTAATAATATGGTATTTCACGACGTAATTAATTCAAATCTACATAAAATTGAGAAAAAAGTGTGAAGTAAAAATATTGTTTTTATTATTCGCATTTATTATACGTTTTGTTTAATCCCAACTTGTCTCAACAGTTGGTTTTATTCGTTTCATTTGTGAATGGTGTCACGTCATGTAGGTATATTCTAAAATCTCAAAAGTAAGTAGGTATAGAAATGAAACTGTCAAAACATGTCTCTGGTGGTAAATTATTGCCATAATATACGTCGTGTAAGCTGCATTAAAATTTGATTGAATACTATAGTTGCCACGTTAGCAAGCTTACGAAGTAACGGCACTAAACATTTTAGAGCATTATTTCCCAGTTTCCCAGCTCCCGATTCCCCGGTGCTTCCTTTCATCAAAACTGCAGGCGGATTCGCGGTGCGCCCATTCATACTAAATTTAGGGGTGTCGCAGTGCGTTCGGAAATTATTAAACCCAAAATTATTCGGAAATTACATCTCTTTTACATATTGTTGTTTACATTATTTCATTATTTATTACCAAAATAATTAATACCTAGGTATAAAAATGAAGTCTATATTCTATCTCCATGTCAAATTTAACAACGTCAATTCGTTGATTTATTGTGCGTAAAATGAAGACAAACCAACAAACACACTTTCGTACTTATAATAATGAGGAGCATCAACATTGAAATCTGAAAATAGGTTTCCATTTTCTTCAGTATTAACGTGACAACCCTAATCCATGTAAAGCTGCACACATGCATGTAAACTAATGCCGCAAGGGCGCTGGCGCCGAATATTCGCGGTTGCAGCGCGGTTACGTTCAGTGCTATTTGTAGCGGACACGATGCACATAAAGACGAATTTAGGCTACACATCGATATACAATATACACAAGTTACGACGGGTGAACTGCTTTATACCTACCGTGAATATTGAAATAGTTTTATTTGTTATTTTTGGGTATTGCGAATTCTCCGTCTATGGAAAAAGTGAGATCTTTAGAAGCACATTGGCGGACATGTGTTTTCGGTAACTGAAAAAAGTGAATTATTCACATGGATTTTACATTTTTGATCATATTGATCTTTGATAGAAAAATAGAGCGGGACCTTATAAAAGAGTTTTCTTGAGTTTATGTCATTTTATGAAAACAATTAAACTTTTCTGCGTAATATAGGGCGGGCGTAAATGTGATATTAATTCCAACGCATGCAGATAAACGCGTGTTTTGTACAAATAGATAAATTTTGAGATCCTATGTATATAAAACAACAAGAAATTTGTGCAATTTTTAAACAGTGCCATACCTATCCAACTTCTTATCAGCAACAGCTGTGCTTGCTGACCTATGCTTGTAATGTATTATCTGTTAACGGAATACTAACCATATACAATTATACTGGATGAACATTGTAGTAGCCATAACAATTTGTGCCTAAAAACTCTTCATAAACCTTGTATATTGCTGAAATTAGCAAGTGAACCGACGCGAGAAAGAGACAGAAATGCATCCAATGGGCGGAGCTTGATACCGTAGGTATATTGCTAGGTAGAAAATATATCGTATTTCTTTGAAGCCTACAACTTAGAGACTTCTTTGACCAATGAGCCATGAGGCTGTGCTTAGGATTGAGATGTTTTAAGTTGAAATAGAGTAGGGAACTAAATAGGTAAAAGTCTGGAGTATTTTCAAGTTTAATGTATTGCTTTGAAACTCATTTTATCTAACATGTTATTTATTTTATTATATTTTATGCGTTCTATTCGTAGATGTAGCTTTTTGATTCAGCAATGAGGTAAATAAATATGGGCACCTTAATTATTGCCATCATTAATTTGCTTCACATTTTTATGAGTGTATTCATTCCAATTTTAAAGGACTAATGGTACTCGTACATAATGTACTTATTTAAAGCGAGTCGAATACTTAGATTGTTTTAAGTACGACGAAGTTTATTTGAATTGAATTGAATAATACTATACTCGGGAATGGAAGGCTCATATACCTAGATACGTCTCTAAATAAACGTAAACCAAACATAATCTAAGTTTAAAAATAACATTCGGTTAAGTTTGTAATGAAAGAGAAATGCGGCGAAAATGCGCTTATGTAAGAGAAATGCGGCGGACTTACAATTACGAGTAGTTTAGTTTAGAACCCATAAGAACCCTTAATTTTAAGCATTGCATGTGACAGCGAGTAAATAAATCTGAAAGATAATAACAAATGCAAAGTTGACAAACAAATGACATTAACACGTCACGTCGATGGTTATAATGTTATATACTCAAATAAAACCTAGTTACAATTTCTTAATCCTTGACCTAAGTCACAATTCTAGTGTATTCTAAAAAAAACATCCAAATTATTTTCTACTAAAAATAGCACAAGCTAAAATTAAGAGTCAAGTGTATAAACACTTAAAAATCAATTTAATTAACAGAATTAATTGACCTTTGCTGTGACGTCATAACGTTTTTAGACACGAAGGTAACGTAACCCGCTGCGTTACGTGTTTAAATGGTCACAACCAGTAAGGACCTTGTTGTGTATGGTAAGTTATCGACCTAACAAACAAAGTTATTGATTAACAAAGTTGTTACCAACATGCTCCCAAAAAAAAACAAAAATAAAACCCACAATCTAATCAACTGGATGGCTGTAAGTTTTATGACCATTGTCTGTCCATATGGGCGGTAATTTAGGGGTATACGAAGTAACGACGCAATAGATACCATCTACATTATGCAAACAATGTTGGACGCGTGTCAGTAGATCTAATCGACTTTTAAAAATAGCTTTTAGGTGAGTATTAGGCGGATATGTTTGCATTACGTAACTTGTATAATTTGAAACGAAACTTAAGACTGGTTTTTCAAAATTTGACACAATGGCGTTGGCTACTTACAGGTGGAGGTTAGGGAATTTTGGTCACAGTGCAATTTCGTCATATCTAAAACCAATGTTAATCGGTCATACCCGTAGGTATGAATATTTTGTTTTTAGATATGTGTGAAATTTGGTCACACGTTGATTCCTTTTCAACTTTTGAGTGCAATTTGATCACACCTATAACTTGACCGATTCCTTTATTTATTTATTTGATTTGTGTATTACCTCTTATAACAATCGAGTAAATATATATTCGATAAACATTGTAACGAAACCATCAACTAAATATTCGCTAATATTACTTGCGTAGAGCAAAAGCCGGTTTTTAAATAAAGAGGGAATTACCTAATAAGTTGTAGTTTAACTAAGTTTCAAATGTGGGTGAAGTGCTACGTATACTTGTCCCACTTTGTGTCTTTGAACGAGATAGAAAAGCGATACATGAGCTCGATGCGAGATGAAAAACCATGCATCGGTTAGGTTCAAAAACTGACCATAGACTTAATAAAAAAACGTCGCAGAGGTCCAACTTGAACAATATCGCCTCACGTTACCGGACGTAATAAACATTGACCATTACGCAATAAGTAATTGAATTGCGCTATAAAAAAGCACACATACAAGGCTCATAATGGCTCAACATATCAAGCGGGCCTATTAACTATGATGACAGGAATACACACGCGATCTTTGAAGACTGAAGGTATAATAATATCATATTATTATTTGTATTAATCTGAGTAGCAATAAACATTTATGCGAATAATTATAGCTTCAGTACTTTCCAATCGCAATGAAATGTTTTATGCACATTAGTGCACATATTATTTCGAATTGAAACAGTTAAATTTAATTTTTTTTTAATAAAAAATAAAAATATTTATCAGGATTTAGAGTTTACGAGTATAATTATTATGTGATATTGACGCCTTATTATTTTACATTATAATTAATTGCCAAATCTTATGTTTTATATTATTCAGTTCATTATTTAATTGGCCGCAGGTAGATTCGGCTACATTTATGAATAAAATCATCGAACACAAAAATATCGATATTGACATGTCACAAAGAAAAACAAAATAAATTTATTTTTATACATCTAAAACATTGATACAAGCCGGAAATAATATTAAACCTGTAAATGAAACTCAACGAGCATCGGCACCCATAAAATATTCATACACTAACAACGTACCTACATGATAAACATTTCAGATGTCAAAATCGGCTGTATGTAATATATTTTTTTTTTGTTTAGTATTGGCTTCGCACGGTTTGTGCATATAGCCAGTGTCAAGTATTTTATTATTTATAAGTATTTCTTAATTTCACATGAAAGTCACAGCAATATAGCAATCGTGGTCAAGTAGTCAAGTCAATTATTTACATCGTCAAAGTCATGATTCAGTAAAGTAGTGGATGCTTTACTGAAACTTCCTGGGAGTTTTGGAAAAAATGCGAAATGACACGTTTTTTGAGTTTATATCATTCGCCCACACTCGTGCACGTTAACGAACACTTAATGATTAATATTCCACCAATATTACACATTAACACTCGAAGAAACACAAGTTTGAGAAAATAATATAAAACCAACAACGTCTCACTATCGGATTCCCGCCAAAACTCATGTAATATATTTTGAGAATACATGTTTAAGCTGTCAGTGAGCAGTCAAACTGCCATCGCGGCCTGTCACACTGTCGTCTGTTTCCCAGCAACGGTGATGGCAACAAATTTAAATAAATTGAACTATGCTTTAGCCACTGACCAAGGTTGTGGTAGCAGTGACTGTGTATTAAGCGACAGTGACAGAGAAAATAATTATGGCACAAGTAATGATTTCAATCGTTTATTATTTAAGTTTTAATTTGTGGTATAATGAATTATTTTAAGATAGTTTTTCGGTGAACTTCATTTTATAGCCAGAGCTTCGAGACTTGTTTGGACGCAATTAATTAAAAATTAACAAACTATAATCCGCTTCCAAACTTTATTTTCTGATGAAACTTGACTACTGTGCTTCTAACTATACATTTAACTTTAGTGACACAAAAACGAAAGCCCTATTTAATTAATGAAGCTCGTTAATTTCAACTGACAGTGACAGTTGGTAGATAGAATCTAGATACGAAATTTAATTTAAAATGTTTATATAGCGAAAATATTAATGATAGTATAATTGCCATTCTTTAAACATCATACACCAACTTTTATTTAAGTACCTACTTATCATTATAAGTTCATATGCCGGCCGGTGCAGGCGCGTACCTACCAATGATGTGTTTCTTACGAAAACTAACATGGATTTAATTATTATAGTACTACATATTCCCTAGATTTTTTTACGTGAAGTGTAGTTTGAAATGAATAAATAGTATTTAGGGCCGCTTGAATTTGTGATACAAAAGAATATAGGTTTGGAGAATCGCACTCAATAGCTGGAAGATATTTATTGATCCCAAGCGATTCACAAGTTACTCATAGTTTGTTCTTTACAACTAAAATGTTCAGATATCTGAAACAACTAGCTTGATATTACGCGTACATTAACAGCAAAACCAACTTCAGAACTTAAGCACACAATATCAAATTGGCAAAGTTCAAAAGTCAATGTCCAAGAAATTTCGGCAGCAAAATTATGTCCTTTTGTTGCAAAGTAAAACCGATCATAAATTAAGAATCCGTTGCCCAATACTGAAACTTAAACAGAATTTATTAAGAAGGTAATTTTATAAAATAACCGAGTGAAGGTTAAGAGCCACTCCATTTTTTTAGTTATAAGACTTGTTAGAACGCGTTTTATATAGCTTCAGTTTCTTACGTGCCATTAGAAATCACTTGGATAGACTTCGTAATAACTTTTTTTTTACCGCATAATAAGGACTTCGGTTGTTTCAACTAAAAACAATATTAAATTACGTGGAAACTTGATGGATAGAAAGTTTAAGTAACTAAGAATATCCTGAGGTGAAATTTCATAAGTTTGAATTAATAAAATGTGTATTTTGCAAAAAAAACTTAGCTCTGACACTACAAGTGGAACAGAAAATTGGGTGCTAAATAATACAAAAAATAACCAACTAAAATATTCCCATAAATAATCAGATATCTTAGAAACAAACCACTGTATTTACACACAATCACAAACACACATTTTTCTTAGCACACATTTTTTTTTTGTCATGAAAAGAACCAAAACTTAGAGACTTGATTAATTCCCGGGAAAATATCACCTTATCTTCTGTCTACAAATTATTATAATGTCACCGCTGGACAAACAGTTAACCCAAAAGTTGTGGGAAAAATGTGCCTGGCTCGACATAGCGCCCAGGCACCCGGAACCAACCTTTTTTCTTTTGCGGCTAGATTTTTAATCAGAAAAATGGAAAAACTTCGACCGCGGCGCGTCTGAAATTTATAATAGAGTTGATGAATGTTAATGCAGCGTTAGGTAGCTAACTGGTTTTCCATATAATTCTCTTTGTCTCAGAAATATGTTCTGGTGGATGTTTTACTCATTTACTTCCTGATTTTTCTCAAATAAATTAGCTTATGAGTTAATGGTCATTCACACTACTTCCAGAACAACCTAGAAATAGCTGTTTATTTGGTTTAACAATTTCATCACAATAAAAATCATTAAAGAGTTTTATTTTTAACCGACTTCCAAAAAGGAGGAGGTTCTCAATTCGAGTGTAGGTTTTTTTTTTGGTTTAATTTACAAACTGCCAGGATTTTCTAATGTTTTATGTTATGTCAAATAGTTTTTTTTTCAATTGGAATCAATTACTTGGGATTTACAACATTATTTTGCAACGCGCTCTTGTTCCGATTTTATTAAGCAAATTAATGAAATCCACGCAACAATGACTATAATCCGGGCCGCACACAATGGCCTACTGGCCGCGAGCTTGAGCACGACTGGGTTAAGGTAATGGTGCGTAGAAGGAATATTCTTTTACAAGTTTCGGCCTACCGTCGCGGCGAGATAAAACTTTTTATGTAGTGCTTATGTGGGGCAGGACAGTTTTGGAATCCATAACGCGGGATATGTCCCGTTAGTCTATAAGGGAATAGGGGTGGAATCGGTTACGGGCCTCGTTATGACGTGTATTGGATTTGAGGGGTGTGTTGTAACGATTAATTGGGATAAAGGATATTTTTGTGTATTGGTTTTGTTATTATATCCGCATACTGCTAAGTATACGTTTCACCTTACTTTCGTTAGGAGGGTTATTTTATTGGATCATTGAAAATGTTGTTAAAGCAAATAAAATATGAATAATGTTTTCTGTAGACCGGTAAATTACGCAATAAAGAAATAACACATAAAAATATACTATTATTATTAAACACAAAAGCTGAGTTCACAAAAAACCTTGTAAATGTAAAATAATTGGGACACGAATAGTTTAAAAATTCACCGAATCCCACTTTTCGTCGAAACTTCAATCGGAGTTAACGTAAATTTTCTATTGAGGCGTAAGATTGAAAAACTTAAAAATTCCAAAGACACGTCCCTTTTTCTTTTAACCACTTTCATAAAATTGGAGCGTATAATTGAATTATATATAAACACTTTTCGCTTGCGAAACACGTGCTGACCTGTGTAGGTATTTCAGACATAAATAAAGGTGAAATAGGTTCTTTAAACAGACAGGCTCTCTGAAAGAAAATTAGCTTTGCATAATGCTTTGCCGTAACCGCTGGCAATATCTTTCCGCGGCTCTTTTAAATACATCTCTTTTATATGTTTCATCTCATTCCTTTTTGAACATACTCGTGTCTTTGGATAGATTTATTTCTTTAGGTATCTTTTACATCCATACGGAATGTATATTTATTTCAGTGGCGTGTGTCATTTTATTTTTTTTAAGGCATAATAACTTTTTTCCATTTCAAAAAGTACCAAGAAGTAATTCTTTCTGAACAAAATATTACTTAATTTATTTATAGTAAATTGAATAGTGAAAATCACTTTGACTGTTTTTATACAGTTTTAGTAAAGCGTTTTATATTTTATTCTTAATATTTACTGTAAGAGTATACCAAAAATGTAATTTTACAAAAAAAAATACTATTCTCAATAAAAGTGTAAACCGGTTAAATAAAAAAGACAAGTAAAGCCCAAACAAATATAATTTCACGACTAAAACACATTATAAAAATATTATTTTACAATCTAAGCTGATTAACACTATGATTTATTCAAAGCGCACTCATAATATTTGAGCGTTAGATTTCAAGCAAAAACAAAGAAAACAGCAAAAAGTTCAAAAAATAAGCGGGTTCAATAATATATCAAAAACAAACAGTCCTAGTTCAAAGCGCACGAATTAATCATCAAGCAAAACAAACAGTGATAACAAAACAGAAAGCTTTCAAAATAAACGTACTCAAAGCAATAACAAAATCTTAGTCTAAATAATGTAGAACCAATTTCAACAATAAAATAATAAACAAAATGTTCTTCAAACATAACTAAATAATTAGTTAAGTTTATAAAGTTAACTTACGATAACATGATGCGGCGGCGGTGGGTACTCGACGTTCGCCGAACGCAAAATATCTACGAGATGAACCATATGGGCAGCTATAATTTATTCTCTGTTGATAACAAACTTGAAACTGTTCAATTGATAAGAGGCGGCGGACGAACGCGGCTGTTCGCGATCGTGTGATACGGACTCCGCGACGCGACACGACCGACTCGCTCGGCGTTCGAACGTCGACTGAACTCGAGCCGAGGCATACGCACGCGGGGAGGTACGCACTCACGCAGCCGTGACAGCCAATCGCGTGCGTGCGCCGCGCGCACCCCCGCACCCCCGCGCCCCGCCCCGCGCCCGCCCGTCACCTCACAATCGATGCCCTATATTGCATTAATTATTTAGGAAACACGCAATAAGATAACGCGAGGTGGCAGATAAGGGATCTCCGAGTTACTTTAAATAAATCATCGTGTCTTCGTCCGTTTGGACGCGCTCTTTCTGACCGCTCGCGTGCCAGGCCGTCGCTTCTGCTACTGATAACTTGTTATTTACGTTTTCGGACCTTTGTTTTTATCTGCCAGGTTATTTATAGGCCATATATAATAGAGAAAGGGTGATTCATTCATCAGTTTCTGAAATATGTTAGATAACACCAATTCCACCTCTTGGACGCAGGTTTGTTTGCGTACTTTCGAGTCGCAAAACAAACGATATATATAGGTATATATTTTTTGGAAGGTTGTCAACTTGTCGTTTGCCAATATTAATATATACGAGGATAGCGGGGCTTTTACGGGCGGTTTTATTTCGTGTTTTGCTAAGGTTTTGTGGGAAATTAACGAGAAAGAGAGAAATGTTTCCGACAAAAGGAAATACCTTGTATGAGATGCTTTACATGAGGGGATCGTGAATATGAAACTTTGTATCACGTTTCTGGTTTCGGCGCTTGTAAGAGTATAGACTAATTATACAGTATAATCATAAATTATATCTGCCTATTCAGTGTTGTCAACTCCGATTACAAAAATAGTGAGATAAGCCTTAAAAAATGCTAAACAATTGCAAGCTAAGCAATTGCTAAAAACGATGGGTGTTTCTTTCGACGCTAACGTCAATGATGCGTGTTAGATGATCGCCGTATGTCAATGAATAAATGATATAAATGATAAATTTTGCATAGATTAAAAATAAATAGAATAGTTAACATTAGATCATATTATTATAACCATTAAACACCGATCATTAAAAAAACTGTTCAAATGTGTTGCCTCTTTGAAAACGTTTAAAAACATAGTAGGCACACAAAACTCCTCAAACAATTATAGTTTGGCTTATATTTATAGATAAATACCTACATAGAATGATCAACATTAAACCAAATAACCATCGAAATCAGAATAAAAAAATCCGTCGAGATGTTTCGCATCTTTGAAAACGTTTAAAAACACAGTACACGAAACTCGTCACAACAATTTAAGTTTGCGAATTGGGTCAAGAGGTCGGACGAGCTCATTAAGCTGTTTTTCTTCCTTGTCACTTTTTACCTGAGACCGTCGGTCAGCGGTCAAAGTACTTAACTTTGCAACTTGCTCAGAAAATTACTACATTGGTGATAATTTTACGATTACCATGACTTTGCTAAATGTGGTAGGGGAAAGTTTTTGAGGCTGCAACTCCTATACATGGCAAACAACTTTGTTCCGTCTTTTTTATTAAAAGCTTTTATTTATTGAATAGGTTTGCGTTTGACCTTAACAATGATTGAGTGCTCTGCATTAGCGCCTCTACCTTCATCAACGAAACAATAGCGGATTTTCTAATTCGTTTTCACAGGTCTACTGTGGATGATGGGGAGGGCGATATACTATATAAGGAACCCTAGTAAAAACTAAGGATTTATATATTACCGTGCCGAAATCCTACTTTCTATTTCTACTACCTACCTATTTTATAAATGTGAAAGTTTGTGTGTGCATGTCTGTTTGCTTTCTCTTCACACCTTCACAACATAAGCGGATTTTGATAAAATTTGGTATTCAGATACTATAAAATATTATAAATTCTGAAATAGGAAATAGGATACTTTTATCCCATACAAATTAACGATTACTGTTGGCTAATAGCGAATGCGGGTGAAACCGCGGTGTGCAGATATTTATTAATACTTCTATACCGCTGAATTCATGAAACGTCTCATCACGTTCAGACGGACAGTATACGCAACGAAATATCAGAATTCAAGACGGCGACGACCGTCACCTGTGGCCACCTGTAACGTGCTCCGAATAACAACGAGCTATGGAATAATTAGCTACTGTTTGCCACTTGGATTCAGATCACTCGATTTGTACATCTCTATGCTTTGACGGTGATCTATGTTGCTGTTTAATTGGATTTTAGTCAGTGTATTGTCCGAATCTCTCAGGCTGCACGGCGTCTGACGTGGCTTAACGACACCAATCAATGGCGTCCGACTTTATCAATCGATAACAACAGCCATGCCTTCTGATTCATGGAGTGATTGCAATTCGTACATAGTCATTAGCCGAAAATAGAACGGTGTCATCTACACTAATATTATAAAGAGGAAAACTTTGTTTGTTTGGTTGTAATGAATAGGCTCCGAAACTTTCTTTTCGATTTGAAAAATTATTTCACTGTTGGGAAGCTATGCTATCCCCGGGTGACATGGGCTACCTTTTATCCATAAAAATTAATGGTTCCCGCGGGGTAGTAGTTAACGCGGGTGAAACCGCGAGGTGCTTCTAGTTAGAGCATAAAGTTACCACTAGTAATGTGCAAGTCCGAGATGTATGAATCGAAAGAATCGCGATTGTTGCAAAATTGCAATCGAATCTATAAATGCCTCGCTCCCCGACTGCATCATCAAAGTGTTTTTGATTATTTCGGATCAAAAGATCCGCCAAAGCGTTGGTCCTCTAACCACGATTATTTTCTTTGGAATCTCAAAAATGAAACTCAGATGCACTTTTATTCCATCGCCAGATAATATCATCTCATCGAGATGTTTGAATAATCGTAACAGTCTGAAAAACTGTTTCTGGCACGTTCACCGTTAATAATTACTCGGTGACCATCTCTCTCGAAATACTAATATAATGTATTCTCTAACGGGCGTATTCCGAAGCACTGGTAGAGTCAACGGAGTTTCCTTTTCCTGTCCAGAATCTTGGTACAGTGCTTGAAAAGGAAACATCCTTTTTTCAAAATCAAACCATAATCAATTACTGTTTAATTTAATGTATCATACTTTGTTTTTATGATTCTCTTGTAACTTTTGTTTGACTTGTAAAAGTGCGATTTAATTGCCTATTTACAATAAATGCTTTGACTTTGACTTTATTCTGAAAATTCGATAATTTTGTCTAAAACAAAACCAATACAATATTTTATTCAGGGCTTGAACACGATCGCGCACTGATGGAGCTCCAAATCAAAACTTGTTTATAATTGACACAGTTTGAATAATTCATTATCATTCCATCGGAATAAGCCGAAAATTGATTTGTGATTTGGCTTCAAACGAATACGAGTAAAACGAATCGTGCCGTTAGCATTTAATTTTTTGGCATAGTAATATCTTTAAATCATTTAACTTTACTACTACAGAATCAATTTTTACGAAGCTTACACGCCCCTGGAAGTTATTAAAATAAAATAAAGATTTTTTCTTATGCGAACATAATTTAATTTTATTAATATTGATTAAAATTAAAACAACACTAAAACCTTTTTAAGCGTTTTATAAATTCATAACACTAACGTATCATGGAATTATTTTTTAGAACGTATTTTTGTATACTTTATAGGTTAGCATTTGATATCTAGCTTATTTCATGTTTATTCACGATGATATTGTAAGCCATGTAAGGTTATAATAAAAGCGAATGACAGTTTCAAAGGTATATTTCATTTGAAATGTATTTAGCTTGATATTATTAAAGTTTCGAACCAACTTTATTTATTAGTTTCTTTCTTGTCCACGTAATTCAGTCTTACTTTTCGACCCGAGACATTAACTTGAAATATGATTTATGTAATTTGTCACAAAGAAGCCGAGTCAGGAATTCATGGTAGCCTGAAAGATTTTTCGCACCTTCATCACTGGTGTTTGACACATGCCAAATTGGTTTAAAGTAGGTGGTCATGACAAGGGGTCGAAATTAGTGGAAGTAGTTTTGGTTTTGAGATCGGAGAGCTATTTGTGGGTCACAGTAGGCGTGGACGAGGTCAAAGCGACTTTAATAGTAATCTCATTTGGCAAATGAACCTATAAGTTGGATAGGCTAACGCTGGAAAACGGCCTGCAGCAATTAATGGTTGAGTCTATGCCTCCTGGGGTTAATTTGCGTAAAGATTTTAACTTTAACTTTGAGTATGACATTTGACTTTGACATTTAGACTGTATCCTCGTCGCCAAAATTCCTGTGCCTATTTGAGGATGTCTTGAATTATTAAATAGAACACCGAGAGTGCAATGTAATCTTTGTAATGGCTGACACACGGCTGCTGACATTTACATTTTGACAGCTAGATCTAAGTTGGCATTTGACAGATAGGTGACATACTCTATACTATAATTAACTTATACAAAATAAAAACTTTTACAAAAACAAAGTTTTTACGAAACAAAAGCAAACATTTGCAATTTACCTACATGATTGGTGCCAACAGTGAAACGCGTTTATGAACTTTTATGAAACGCGAGAGTAGCGTAGCGTACAAGGTGAGACGCACTAGAAAAATGATACACATTACTCAGAGCGGAGCCCTAATGCAAGACCGAGATTCTGTACTTACGGAGAGAGATTTTCTTTGTAATAATTATTATTTTGGTGCCCTGGAAAGCTACGACGCTAGCGGCCTTAAGCCTCTTTGTGGTATTAATCTTTTTGTTTTGTTATAAATTGTTAACAATTTAGTATAGCATATCAAATTATACGGTAAGTGTCAGATAGTGATAATCAATTACGTCATAAAAAGCATTTGTATTTTATTATTTACAAAAATTAAAAATACAAACTAACTAAAAAAACTAAAAAGTCTGTAATACAAAAATATAGATCAACACTTCTATCTCGTGAAAGACATACTCGTTTTGTTATTTTATAAAAAAAAATTAAATGTCTTATTAATTTCGGTAGCTCATTATAAAATATAATACTACTACTGTATTTCACATATTTTTTTAAAGTTCCACTTATCGCAAAAATAATTAAAAAGTCTTCACAAAAATGTCTCGTTTCTGACACTTATTTCCATTTACCGGGGTCGTGTCCTCCCCTACTTTTTACAATTTAATTGACCCAGAAATCTCAAGATGGCTGCCTCATAAACCAAATTACACCGATAATATTACTACCCTATCCGTATTCGTCTTTACGGGAAATTATTATAACCGTATATCTATAGGACATGAGACTTGAAAGAGGAATCTCATTTGTAAGGAAACTTACCTATACAGTAAACAAACAGTGTCAACGGGCTTCTTTTAAAACATGTGTGTTATTATCACGCGCCCTTTGGTGAAATAACAAATTGTGTGGAATTGAAATAATTATCGGGCCTGCGCTCACATGCCTGAGAATTATTTCAGTGAAATACTTCTCAGTCTTATTAAATTATTCTCAGTATTAAAAAAGTCTCCAAATCGGTCCGACAATTCCCAAATGGTGAACAGACTACCCAACAGTACCTACATATTTGTATTTTAAGTATATTTATTTTTTGTAGGAAACTGGCAAGAATTTTTTCGCAATCTCACCTGATTATAAGTACCTAACTACGGAGTCAACGATCCAGCATGCTATCCTAAAAATACCTATTATAGACTATTAAAAACCATTATTTTGCAGACAAGATGCTCCCTAAAAATATACAGTAGCACCTCCGAAACTTATAAAATGAACATTTTCCACGACGCGTCGCCCCTTTGATCGTGTTTACCTATGTGTCGATCATTAAAACTTCTTTTTATCCCGCCGGCGGAACTTTTAACAAGCTATGATCGACGGACGAAGATTATTTTTTCGTTTAACGAGACGACTGAAGGTGAACCATGTCGGAGTGAGTCGGATTCACCCAGTGAGCGGGTGGGGATATGTAGCTTCCAAAGTTTGGGAATAACATTGTGTATTTCGAAACAAAATAGATATTGTAAGATTATGTGTTAAAAAGTTCTTAGTATAGTGTTTTAGAACTGAAAAAGTACTTTACGCGAAAAGAAATGTGTTATATAAGAAAAGGGACTATATAAGGGAGTTAATTCACATTGCCGCTTAATTTTTTCAAACTTCTGGCCGTGAACACCGTTCAGTAGGTACTAACTGGTAAATGGTAATAACAGTGCAAATGCTAGAAACTGACTGACTGTCACCATGGCTGGTTGCTTTCAAAAACTTCATGAACAATCAAAATTCCATTCCAGTTCCTATCAAACAAGTCCAAGCATTAACTCTGTTGTACCTCTCCGTTTAAATGGTATAAATTCCGGAGAACTCCCCCATCAAAAACTGCTCGTCGCTAAGCCAGAATAGAATTAAGCGGATTCAATCTCATTAACTCCACAGCTTATTTAGTCACCGGCTCCGACGCGATTCTTCATTTTATTATGTAAGATAACTTTAGTTCCACTGTTGACACAGTTTTATGGAATTAGATTTAGTTGGTGCGGTAGGAGATGAGTTTGGATGAATGAGGACTGTGTAGATGATAATGAAGTAATGAAATGCGATTACACCATGAGACCAGACAGCTGGTTCATCACTTATATATAAACAAAGACTAATCCTTAACACCAAAGTTTTATAAGTGTTTTATTTCTTCAAACCCCTTGCTTATTTAAGAATATTTGATTTGAACTCAACCATCGCGCGTAGCGACAGAACCATCAGACCAACTGAGCAATCATCACTTATTCTCATCCATAAAAGTAAAATATAAATGTCAAGAATTCACTCAATATTTACGCTATCCAGGTACGCCCCGTGACCTCTTATCACCGCCATTCTTTCCCCATAAACCCGACCAGGGTTTTAACAGCCCATAAAGTCACGGCGCGAAGAACCCCGCAGGGACCAACTATAAAAATATAATTACTCGTTTTGGAGAAGAAAGGCGAGTGATAGAGGAATTCGTCTCGTGGCTTTATCGTGTGATTATTGATACATAGATTGTGTATCGGCTTCTTTAGTTATGTCTAAGTATTGCTAATTCTTTTACAGCCTGTCATTAAACAAAAACAACTGAAGCTTAACATACTATCGGTAGCCATGAAGCGATGGAAATTCCAACCAGCGACGAATACATGCATTCTACACTACAGTGAAATTTTTAGACGTACAAACGCACTGTACGTACAGTGTATGGTTTCTGTCACATTCGTAATCTGTCAGCGCCTTTTTCCCAAAACTTTTATAATCATCTCAAAGCGATATTTTTTTTCATATTTCCCCAAGCAACTTCGCAAACATAATTCTATCCGACACAAAACAAGCTAACAAACTAAGTACACAAGAAGATTGTAGAACACGAGGCACGCAAGATTCACACTCCCTATAAAGTTACATGAAAGCCTATTAAAAGTTTCGTATGCAACCGTGTTTCATCAACACGGGAGAATTCCCCACCTTGTCTGCCCGGTGAGGAATCACCCAACTTATTATAAAGGCTGGCGCATACTACAGCAACTACGGCGGAACGCATTGCAAAATTGCGCCAAAGAAATAAGCAGTCGCGGCCCGCCTGTAGTGTGCGATAGTTCATATAAAATGTATGAAAGCAATGTAGGAGGATTTTTGTTTTGCGATGCGATGCGATGCGGCCCGCTTTAATGTGCGCCAGCCTTAAAGGCACGTACAAAGATGTGAGATAAATAGTCTTCTTATGCGAGAAAATTTGTTCATATGTTATAAAATTAATAATAATAATAATGACCATAGACTTGCCTGGAAGAGATCGCTGTGAGCTCTAAGACCGTCTATCACAGTAACAAAGTTAACTGTTTTTTTTTCTACTTTTCTTTTTGTTTCAATACATTGTTTAATCATATTTAATTATATCTATTCATCTGTCACCTAAACATACCAATTGTTGGTTTGTAACACAGAGTAGGTACTTTACATTATGAATCTTCCCCTTCCGCCATTATGTTAGTATTTAGTCAGAACTGACGTCAGTTCTCCGTAGCCTTAACGTAAAGTCCGTAGCTATCGCTACGACAACCATGCGAACCATTTTCGTAGGGACCAAAATCGTCCGTAAAGTAGTGGTCAAGGTTTATCCTAGATATAGCTACTAAAAAACACTGGACATATTAAAAACAAAAGCATAACCATAATAAGCTATACTAAAATTAAAAGCAATCATTATTTTTCACCTATGTGAACACTTTTTGTCGAGTGTGCAATTTACCCGCAAAACTACCCGTTTCATCGGTCTTAAAGAACTCCCACTTTGTCTTCCCGTGAAGAACATTCTAACTTATTATAAAGACGTGGAAGAATGTTGCACAGTAACGGTATCTCGCGAAATGAAATTTTATTTGACTGTAAAACCGTCAACACTCTACGTTTACGACTATAAAATACAAACGGTTTACTTTACGTTTTTAACCTTAAAGATTTGGTTATGTAATGAAGATGTGCAAGCATTCTGACCATTTGAAGGTTGTCTGTGCTAAATTGGTTATAAAATAAGTAATATTGTTGAATGCCGAAATAGATATAACCTACATACGTGGGAGATTCTATGTCACCGGTCTCGCTTAGTATAGTTCCATACAGCGCGTATACTAATATGTTACCGTTAAACTCGGATAAAACCCATACAAATATAACAATATGAAGTCAATTAAAAAGTTGCCAATTAAAAACCGATACTTTATTATAGAGTATTAAATAAAAAGCCCGAATATGTTGCGACTATGTGGGGGCCGCTTAAAAATAGGTACGGCTTTTAATTACAATTTACGATACACGTAATCATATTTATGTCTAAGCCTGCAAAACAGCTATCTCCTCACTGACAATCTACCGTAAATCCGGTAGGTACAGGTGAAAACGCAAAGCGTTTCCGTTGCCATGGAAACTTCTCAGACGTCCCTAAACCGAAATTAATCCTCCACTATGAGCATAAAGACAAATTTAATTAGCGTCTCTGTCCGTGACTGTACGAGTTAGCGATTATTAGATCGTATAACGACTGATATGGGTATCGGGAACCGGGAGCGAGCGAACATGGAAAAAGCGAAAAGCAAAAGCGGGGAGCGAGCGAATTGAAAAATATGTATTAGTACCAGCCGGATACTAATAGAATTTAGAATAAAACCATGACGTGAATTTTAAAAAGCATTACCATCATCATCATCACCATCATAATCATCAATCACACGATTGATAGATCAATTGCCTCCGAAACAATTCTCGGCATTCGACTTGCCTTACGATATCTTCCTTCACCGAAAAGCGAAATAATTACTAGTATGTTTTTATAAGAAATTGCTACGTGCCCGCACTGGGATTTGAACTCGCAACTCTCTGCTTGGAAGGCGGAAGTTCTTCCACAAGGTTATCACCGCTTAAACTGTACTGTTATTTAAAATACAGCTTCCGAGAGAGTAGAATAAAATTGCATTAGAGCGGGATCACTCAGCGCTATACTCGCCAAAGGTAATTCTCACAACTGTTCTCTTATCAGAGACGAGAGCTTTGTTTGTTCAAAGAGGAATATACTCGTATCTTAAAGCTGTTTTATAAGTAAACTAGCTGATACCCGCAACTTCGTTCGCATTTTTATATAAAATATAAACTGTTTAGAAAATCAATTGATGTCGCGGGGAACAGTTATAGGTAAGAATATATCTGTCTCTTTCTCTCTCCCTTTTCCTCTATCTTTCTCCCTCTCTAGCTCTTTTTCTATCTTTCTCCCTCTTTCGCTCTTTCTATCTCTCTTCCTCTACCTCCATCTCTTTCCCTCTCCCTATATCTCTATATCTTTCCCTATCTTTCTATCATTAATATCCCTCTCCACTCTCAATCTCTTGCGTTCCCTCTCCCTGTCCATCTCATCCATTATATTTATTTCCCTCACACTCTCCGTCTATATCTCTTCCTTTCCCTCCTTCGCTCACTCCCTCTCCCTCTATTTCTATATATTTCGCACTCAATCTCTCTCACCTATTTCCCCCCACTCTCCCCTCCTTCTAGCCCCACTCTCCCCTCTTTCACTCCCACTCTCCACTCTTTCTCCCCCTACTCTACCCTCTTTCTCCCCCATTCTCCCCTCTTTCTCCCCCCACTCTCCCCTTTTCTCCCCCCCCACTCTCCCTTCTTTCTCCCCCCACTGTCTCATCTCTTTCTATTCACTCTACACTCTTTCTCACCCCACTCTCCCCTCTTTCTCACCCCACTCTCCCCTCTTTCTCACCCACTCTCCCCTCTTTCTCCCCACTCTACTCTCTTTCTCACCCCACTCTCCCCTCTTTCTCAACCCACTCTCCCCTGCTTCTCCCCCCACTCTCCCCTCTTCCCCCCACTCTTCCCTCTTTCTCCCCCCACTCTCCCCTCTTTCTCCCCCACTGTACTCTCATTCTCCCCGCTCTCCCCTCTCTATCTCCCCACTCTACCCTTTTTCTCACCCCACTCTCCCCTCTTTCTCCCCCCACTCTCCCCTCTTTCTCCCCCACTCTCCCCTCTTTCTCCCCCCACTCTCCCTTCTTTCTCCCCTCACTCTCCCCTCTTTCTCCCCTCTTTCTCCCCCACTCTCCCCTCTTTCTCACCCCAGTCTCCCCTCTTTCTCCCCCCACTCACCCCTCTTTATCCCCCCACTCTCCCCTCTCTTTCTCCCTACTCTACTCTCTTTCTCACCCCACTTTCCCTTCTTTCTCCCCCCTCTAACCTTTTTCTCACCCCACTCTACCCTCTTCTCCCCTCACTCTACCATCTACTCCCCCTTTCCCCCCACTCTCCCCTTTACCCCACTTTCCCCCTTTCTCCCCCTCCTCCCATCGCACTCTCCCCCCTTAATTACTTTCCAATTTAAATTACGATCCGTTTAGCCGTTTATTGTGGTCCGTAGGGAGTGCATCTAAAGAATACCTCATAATTTCAACCCCCTTGCTTTTCCCCCTTTAGGAATGATTTTGCAAAAAAGCTGAAACCCGTATTTATTTATTTCTTACCAAAAGCCTAAATAAGAATTTTCAGATCCCTAACTTGAGGAATTATGGATTCCCCATACAAACTTTCAACCCCTATTTCATCCCCTTCGAGATTATTTTTTGAGACAAAAGATAGCCTATGTCCGTCTCATAGGTCCAATCTACCCCTATACCAAATTTCATCGAAATCGGTTCAGCCGTTTAGCCGTGAAAAGGTAACAAACAAACAGACAAACAGATATACAGATAAACAGATAAACAGATAAACAGATAAACAGATAAACAGATAAACAGATAAACAGACAAACAGATAAACAGAGTTACTTTCAGATTTATAATATTAGTATGGATATGATTTTTAGATAAACACAGCAACGGCAATTTGTATACATAGCATAACTAACATAATAATTCGACGCATAAATGTGATATTTTTCATGTGTAAAGTAAAACTAAACGTCAAAACTTTAACATCATGTTTTTTCCACTGAAGTGAAGAATACCAAGACTGTTTCTTTTGCACTACCATTAACAGCATATTTTGAGTTAAACTTATAAAAATAATAATTTAGCTTGTTAACTGACCCACCCACTGCTGGGCATTGGTGAATAACATGCCTTCGAAATAATTCTCCTGCATGTTGGTTTCCTCACGATGTTTTCCTTCACCGAAAAACGAATGATAATATTATGTTCAAAGGTTTAACAAGAAACACATTGGTAAGCCCGCGCTGGGATTTGAACTAGCCACCTCCGTTTTGGCAGGCGAACGTTCTCCCACTGGGTTACCATCGCTATATAAAAAGAGCTGAACTTACGCACTTCTATTTAAGGTTTTTTTTTTACCATAGCCGGACTGCGAGGCTGTAGCTTAGGGGTCTAGCTCACTTGACGCATTGCACATCGACTCAACCTATTGCAGATAATTTAAACTGTCCTCGACGCTAAGTGTGCGACTCGAAGCACTCACTCACCATTCGAGAACAGCCCCACTGAATTCTCAAAGCGGTGGATCCAGCGGGTTTTGATCTGCAAAACTCATCCTAATTCAATTAGGCAAGGCATTGTGGCCTAATCGAATAGCAAACGGACCGGAGTTTCGGAACTGTTGTTATGACTTAGAAGGGTTTTACGTTGTTTTGGGGAATTCGGGGGTTCCGGATGTTAGGGGCTTTTGGTTTTGATGCTGCAGTTCGCTGGTTGGAAGCAGTTAAAGGTAGTTATCGGGTTTGATTGACGATTATTATGACGTTTAATTTCATCCATCTATCTATCTGTATTCATTAGCCCTTATCAACTCACTGCTGGGTTGATAAGGCCTCCTTTCGTGCAAACCTCTCTTTCCGATCCTGTGCCGTGCCAGGCATATCCACTGCCATTTTGCTCGTTTTCTTCCATAATCAACCCTAATGTATATTAATTGTTTATTAATTTACTTCAGATTGGTGATATAGGGCTCCCACTAGAGGGGCCGCCGACATCAAACGAGTCGCAGGCAACCGGTGCATGCAAGTGGAAAATTGTCGTTCGGTGTGGCGGGCTAAAGGGGAGGCCTATGTTCAGCAGTGGACGTCTTCAGGCAGATGATGATGATGAGGTGATTGAGGCGTTGGGCAGTTAGAAATCGATCTTCAAAAAGATGTAATAGATAGATAGATACACAAAGTTTAGAGAGAGACATAGAGAGAGAAAAGCCAAGCCATCCAAAACCCTCTGACGTGGCCTACCGATTGCTGTCAATCGATACCTGACCAGGACGAACAGGTTGACATACCATAAACTCAAACCATAATCAATTACTGTTTAATTTAATGTATCATACTTTATGTTTTTATGATTCTCTTTGTTAACGAGAATTAGCTGTTTGACTTGTAAAAGTGCGATTTAATTGCTTATTTACAATAAATGCTTTGACTTTGACTTACCCTCCGAAGCACGAAGCTGTAAAAACAGCGCATATAACTTACACAAATTTTGTTTGAGGATCGAACCCAGTCACTTTGTGACCGCTCGGCTTTCTTACAAAATTTATTTTCAGATTTATAAAACAAAATAATCTTTATAAGCGAATGAACCTGATAATACTTCCAACGCAGCGGTTTTTCGAAGTCCACCTTTCCCTCACAAAATACCAGATAACCGCTCATTTAACGTTACAAAAACTGGGCAAAAAATTATCCTAGTATGAAACCACTTCATTTGAGAGCGTCATTATTAAGTTAACTCAAGTAGCGAATAAGGTCCTTATTACTGGTGGGTAGAGTCCACAATTGGTGCTCCCCACCTGTCCGTCCGAGTTAGGAATCGGAAGTCCAGTGTCAGTGGACTGGACCTGTTCACTTGAAAATGAAACCAATTAAGGGGTTGGTGCAAGTTTGGGGCGAGAGCGGATGAATTTGGCTTTACTTTTCTTCTATTACGAGTAGATAGCGCATTTTGTGTGTTTAACCTACGTCTGTCTAGTCAATTTCGAAAAACAAATTACACAGTACAATACAATTATGTGACAGTACACACACACGTAACGTTGGTGGAGTCTAGAATCAGCAACAAAAGTTACAAAAAAAAGTAAAAGTCACGTATAATAACGGTATTTAGTAACGTTACTTTGCGGAAATCGTAATACAAAACTAACTTTTTACGAGTATATTGACTACATCATTTTATTTTATTTTTGACAGCTTTATATTTTAATTAAATCTATCAAAAATCAACCATACTCGTACATCAATATAATAATTATGTTGAATAATTTAGACTGTTCTATCATTGTCAAATTGTTAGTACACTACATACTCGTATTACTAAGTATGAAGTATTACGCGAAACTGACGATTCGAGCACGTTTAAGTTCAACCCCTGCATTCAAAAGCTGGTTAAGTTGTCCCGCTGAAAGTTGTTCGCTTATAGCGCGCTTCCATCCCCATTTTCACTCACTCTCCGACGTGCACTGTCGATTTTAACAAGTTCACACATTCACTATAGCGCGGTCGAGTGGACAAACGAAAATGGCGGTGACACCAGCTACTAAGTTAATGCACCAAATACAATTAAATAGACAGTAAATTTTTACTCTGATTTTTATATGATAAATAGTTAAATCGATGCACTCTATCCAAATGTGGACGAGAATGAATAGGACAGAACTTACTAGCGTCTTTGTTCCAAGCTTTTGGTTTCTTCGTGTGTTTACTGAAAAATGAGGTTGCTACCAAAGGACGCAGCTAGTATTCATATATAAAGCAGCTCAGACTATTAAATGATCATATATTTCATACTCATAACACTTATATAACCGCTTCTACTGGTTGGCGCACATAATATATCACAAAAATGCTCGCAAAGCGTTAAAATCCCTTCATATCGTGGTGCGAAAATTAGCACTTGAAAAAACGTAGGCCGGTAAAATTGTCGCTAAACTGATCCAAATCCTAAGTGACTCTCGAACAACAAACAAATGTGAACTTTATACGAGGAAATTAAAGTTTTTTATTGCTCGTTTGGGATATAATAAAAGGTGAATTCAATTAACCTACGTATCTAAGACATGAGACGCAGGAATGCTATAAAAAGTTAAGGCACCGAAGTTCAGAAAGTGTTTGCTCGTTCCTTCAAGACGAGTTGAGTGGGAGGTGATACGGCCCGAGAAAATATATTTTATTCAAAATGAAAGGTCATGAAAAATTTTGATATACGGGGTATAAAGAAAAATCAATATGCAAAAAAATAAGTAATTTCCGTGTCCATATTCATTTGATATTGAGATATTTTGTGTTAAAAACATTATAGTCCATGACAAAAGATATACAAACAAACAAAAAAAACAAAAGAACTCGAGGTCTTCTTACATTAAGAAGCCTGCCTTAGGAAGGATAATTATGTACTTACCTACTCTGGAATCTAGAACTTAAGTAGATGAATGCTATAAAGATCATAAAACTTGGTTCTTATGGGTTTTCTTGGGCGAAGTAATTCTTTGGTTATGTTGATTTTGGTCATAGAAAGCTCAATTGTGTTTGTTGAGTGGTTCATAATTATATTTTTTTATTTATCAATTTAGGTCAATTGACTCTTAAGGTATGTCATATTTTCTTAACCAATCTGTGAGAAGCAAATACACCGTGCTTTTGATATTTAAGCGGGAATTGAACCCCAACCTCTTACTTGGCAGTAAGCTCTACGCTACGATGCCACGAATTAAAATGGGAAAAAAACAATAAAAAACTAGCCAAGTGCGAGTCGGACTCGCACGCGAAGGGTTCCGTATCATTATCTATAAAAACAGCAAAAAAACACGTTTGTTGTATGGTAGGCCTCTTACATATTGATGTTATTCTGTTTTATTGCCTGTTTGTTGTTATGGCGGCAACAGAAATACATCATCTGTGAAAATTACAACTATCTAACTATCACGGTTCATGTGACAGTCTGTTGAAAGACGGATGGATACTGGATAGACGGCTAGCTGACTCATAGTAATAGGGTACCGTTTTACGCTTTAGAAACTCTAAAAATTAATTGAAAAAGAAACAAAAGCTAGAAATATACCTACTGCATTTTAGTTAGAAACCTTTGCAGTAGCCTATTGTGTGCTACGCCGATTGCGTTGAGCTCCGACACTGTGCCAGTTACTTTTGATATCCGTCTGTCACACCGAAGTGGTTACCAAGCCTGACGAGCAGGGCTCTAATTCTCGTGTGATAGATATTATAATGTCGAAAGAAATTGACTACATAAGGTAAAAATTGCTTTGGAAATCCAAAATATCAGCAACAATATTATGTAGATATTATAATATATTTTCATATCTATATTTAAAATACAACGTAAGAAGATTTTTGAGATAGTGGTTAAATACTAGCCTAGTTGTAAACAATGTTATTCTATTTTAATTGATAGTGTTTCGGTGTATATTCATGTAGTGAAAATATTTATTTTAGTAAACCGAGTTAATACAAAATTAATTTTAAGTTCGTATTTAGTTTCAGTAAGTAATCTCTACAAACTTAAAACCATTGAGCCAAATTTTGATTAAAAAGAAAAAATATATAGCACCTAGTGTCCAATTCACTACATCACAGTGTAACTAGTAGTCCTTAGATTAAAAAACTGCATCCAACACAATATAACAGTCCGGCTTCATATCTAGCGGATATATTATAGTCACAGTCCCATTGGTTGCACGCATATTGCAAATGAAAAGTTAGTTCATCTATTTTTAGGTGCCTTGTCACTGACAAATATGCTATGCTAGAACGTAATGAAAACGCTACATATGAGAGAAATGTAATTGGAATTCTGGGAATTTTAAATATTTGTGTGTTACAACGATTGAAAATAAAAATCTAGAACAAAAAAGGATCTCACGTCACGTAGCCTCCGGTTTCTGCGCCTTAAGTTAACTTTGACCAACCGATAAGTGTATTGCTGTCTTTGTCATTTGTTTAGTGCCAGATAGAGACAACGATAGATTTATCAGCTGCTCAAAGTAAACTAGGGGGCTCAAAAACCGAGCATACATCTTCAAAGACTAGGTCATGATTTATTAGCTTAGTAGTTATCTTTGATCTAAGTATAATGTTAGTTATTTAGTTTCTAGTCAGTTTAGTCTAACATTTAGTTAATCA
This sequence comes from Hylaea fasciaria, assembly GCA_905147375.1. Lineage (NCBI taxonomy): Eukaryota > Metazoa > Arthropoda > Insecta > Lepidoptera > Geometridae > Hylaea > Hylaea fasciaria. The sequence goes on from LR990201.1 coordinate 10,719,508, forward strand.
AGAGTAACCGTAAATCAACTAAGTGTTTCCGAAACAAACGAAAAAAACACATAAATACTAACCTCGAAGGATTTCCAATCCTCCAGAAATCCAGTTTGGAATACTCAAATAAACACAGATTTTCGCTCGCAGACACGAAAGTTGTATCAAAGCTGAAATATAACAAAAAAAAACCGGGCTCGACTACTAGTTTTTTGTTGACTGACGGATGAAATATTGGTGTTCTGCGCACAAAATCAACATGTTCATACTAACAAAGAGGTATTTGAGTTTCAGCGATCAAAAGTCAAAGGCAAATATTACAAGGCTTGCTTTTATTGGTTGCCAGTTGTTCATTTTATTAAAAAACCGTCAATGTTTAACTTGCTGCTGTGGTCGTGTTAGAAGTCTAAAGCCTTTAGGTATTGCTAATTACTTTTAATGTGGCTTTGAGTGTAGATATTTCAACGAAATTATCATGGTTTACAACTTTATTAAAAAGTAATATCATCATAGACATCTACGCACTATTAATAGACGTGTTAGTAAATGTTAGATTGGAGGGTTGGAGTTTTTATATATGCCTAACTAAAACTTCAGTTGGTTGCAAATTTGAGTAAAAGTCCGATATAGCAAACCAACTTCAATTGGAATAATAAAAGTAACTAAATACACAAATAAAAAGTAAAGACTAAAATCAAACAAAGTAGAATCATATAACCAAAATTTAGGCTAATTAAACACTCTCAAAGCCGGGGCCCATAAAACACACATCCAAATTAAGCCATCAACTCCTAAAAGAACTACCTTGCTACACACCAATTATTACCCAATTATGCAAATTCGACATAAAGACCCCCGCCTACTAGAGGACACCATGGCACGGCATCTACGCGGGGCGCTGAGGCGCCGCCGGGCGCTCGGGCGTGGGGCGCTGAGGCGCGGGCGCCGGGGCGCGGGGGAAGCGGGAATCGCAACGCAAACACACAATGCGTGCTCTAAGAACGTACAGCGGTTGTTTCCGCAACGTGACTGCGCGACGGTAGTGGGGATTAGGCGTGGGCTTACGCTCGTGGGGGGAGTCGGGAATTTCGTCTATTTTATTATAGTGCAGGCAGGCTTGTTTTATTAAATGGTTTTAAAGGGCATGCTGTAATAATGTTTGTGGGAGCCTTGAAGCGTAATTGGGGAAATTTTATGGCTTTATTCATGCCAGACACTCAATCACGGTAAGATTTTGAAGCGATCATAGACGAACTAGACTGCTGTATTGCGTCTTCTCCCTCGTTTTTAGTAATAACATGACAATGGCAAACTAAACGTCAAGGTTAGGCCAAAAGGCAACTTTTCCCGCTAACGCATGGCAATGGCGAAATAGGTGTTTTTTGATAGAACATCTCCTATTCAAATGAGGCGCTGCATCACCAATGTAGCCTTGGCTAGCTTGCTATGACGTCACGTTTGGGACGAAATGCGTGTACTCGCGGTGATCTGTCTCAACGCACGGTTTTGTTCAGCAGGCTGGAAGTGTATTACCTTCGGCGTAGTGCAAAGTGGAACCTCCGTAGCAGCGTCTGGTTGGTGTGTGTCATATGACTTACGCCTTAGTAACATACACGAAATTGTTGGTTACCGCTAGTACATACTTATACGAGTAGACTAAAGAGTTTTAGATAATTTATACTTAATGGCTTCCATTTTTGTTTACCTCAGCAACAACCTTAGTAAAAAGCGGCGCATGTAAACGTACCTGAAAATAAAGAAAAAAATCGTTAGACACAGTACAATCGCGAGGCGTTAATAATTACTAATAAATAATTATTAAAAATGATGTTATAATATTTTACGTACACTGCAATGTTTGGCTGTACTACATTTCCCGTACCGGGTCAATGGTAGTTAGAAAAAATTTATGATTCCGAAAATAATAATTTGCATTGCATGCATAGTATCGATACTTAAACGCAGAGATCATACTCTCCAATCTACCTAACAGTAGAACAAAGTATTTCAAAAACAACAACTAGAAAGGTAACTTTTAGTGCGTAGATTATTTCATCAGCGTGTATGCACGGCCCCTAAGCTTTCCATTCATAAAGCACATAGAATACGTGGCCTTAAAAAGTGGCATAGCCTCAATTGTCGTAGGCTGGGTGCGGCTGGGCAATCAATTAACGCACCGCGCCTTGTTACACTATATGTTTGCGCTCGGCTTCCCTCATTACTTACTGCCGTTCTACCTTACTGCCGCACTTTCTTGTCCGACTATATTTATGGTCTTTTTCTTGGGTGCGATGTGGAGCGCGTCTCGGACGCTCGGTGCTCGTTTCTAGTTTTTCGAATCAATGTTTATGGATGTTTGTTGTATTTGAGAAGGTTTATCCAAATTTAGCAAGGTTAAGGTAAAAAGATGAAACCACTACAGAAAGTCTGACAAAGTTTGAGGTAGGACCCAACTAACGGAGACTTTAGGTTATGGAGTTTTAGGAGAAGCTTATACAGGTTGCGGGACTTTTGGTTACGCTGATTGTCTAGAGATGACTTGACTAGATGGGGAACAGTCCTCAGATCTTAATATTACACCACATCCTACGAGACATGACAGGCACCCTGGGATAGGTTTATGTGGCGTCACGGACGATTTAACGCACAACTTCGGCACCACCTTAAAGTAACCTCAAAATATGGCGTGAAATGTGACAAAAGTTACGGAAGAGTTCCGTTGTTTGGATAGTTTCGGGTATAACTCGTGATTTAGGAGAGACGCTTAGCTGCCCGGAAGAATGGAGGGAAGAAAACTTTTGTTTTGTATAAGAAGCTACGGCTGAGATAACGGCACGTTGCGAAGCCAAAGCACGCGCTAAATGTTACTACTTTTAACGTTCTCATAATACTGTTTGTTTGTCGTATGGGGTTGTGCTAGCCTCCACTGGCAGAGTTTGTCAGGTTGCGTAGAGATGCTATCAATCTATAATTGTAAACCCTTGCTTATAGGTTCAGTTCCCCGTCTACTTGACTCGGCTAAATGCACTAGTCGTAGTTGTGCGAAGCTGAAACTTTCAAAGAAAACCGGCCAAGCGCGTTGGACTCGCGCACAGGGTTCCGTAATCCGACTTAATTATCAATTTTTATGACCAACTAACATTTACATGAACAATTAATATTCGATATTAAAAAAGATCGTATCGTATCGTAGTACAAAATTAAAAGTAGCGACCTCTCTATTCAATAGACTTCAAAAAAAGGCGTAACTTCTCAATTCACAATTGTCAAGAAGGCTCCATAGTCCTGGCGACTCGCCCTTGGCACCTCTTTCTTTAATTAGAAACTTGAATGCAAACAACTCGCTCATAAACTGAAAAAATTAATACCTCGTATTTTTTACACACAATTTATTATTTTCATCAAAGCGAAAACAGTACTCCTAAGAGTAAAGGGCATTTATTATCATAAGTTTTACGATTAAGTCTTTGGCGTTGCCGAGTTCAGGCAAATGAAGCCGAAAGAATATAAGTTCTCGACCTAAAGACGACGACGTAATTGTTTGAATAATTAGTACCTCATTCGTACAATTAGAAAGTTTTTCTTTGATATAACTTTTTAATGAATAAATTTCGTTGAATTTGTCTCTGGGTCTTAGATAAAAGGAATATTTCTTTGTTTTAAACATTTCGAATGCTATGTAATTGTCTCGTTTTGTTATGAGCTTAAGTTTTAATTCGTAACTTCACGATTTGTATTAGAAGTTTGTCGGTGCCCACATCGGTTACATTCCGCCATACCGAACACCATAACTGTTAAGTGCTATGACATAAGGATGAAAATCCTTAATCCTTACTGTGGTAAAAATAACTTGCATATTATTACATTTTCTACACTGAGTCGTCCTTTTACTCTATTGTAGTGTTTTTATAGAGAAGTCCAGCATAAAGCACCTAACAACGAGTCGAACTCTCTAAGTATCTAAGAAGATTTGCATTGAACAAGAGAGCAAGCTTGAATACGAACGTCTGAATGCCGGCCTGCTTAGTGCGATCTAAGTTATATAACAGGGCAGCGTAGGTTGGGTCTGTTCGATATAGTTACTCGAGAATTTAATATCTTTAAACATGCACGTGACATGCACGGTGACGAAAAATTGCACCATTAAAACAAGTATGAAATTATGTAGCTATCAAACAAATAATGAAAAGTATATAATTATGTATAAGCAGAGAATAATATAGTTTTGTATGAGTCAGCTTTAATACTCTGATTCCATAAGGCAGCTCTATATCATTAGATAAATAATCAGTAAATACTGCAGTAGTTCTAGTGAGAATAGTCCCCCGCTGTACCCGACCTAGAGTATTATGCGCACAGCCCGAGCTCCGGTCATTTTCAATGATTCTATTCAGTTATGATATTCGTGAAATACTTTGGTACCTACTTATACTTATAACTGTAGCGTTGCGATATTATGCTTTGACAGATGAGAGCTATTGAAATTGAGTACACGGAACCAGTTTGTATGGCTTATTGTGTAGTTTATTCCGTGGAGTAAACATTATTTTATAACATCATGTTATTGATATTTTTGCGGTGTTTAGTGTTGAGTGCCTGTCTTGAGGTAAAAAATAAACGCTATATCGAACTCCGCTGAATCCAACGAGTGAAACTGTGCCGTCTTACATACGGTTTTATGTGGCGGCGCGCCGTATATGTCGGTATACAATTTTCCACCAAAGTCCGGTGACTTAAAGGAAAACTGTGTTCCAATATCGACTTAAAATAATTCTACCTCGAACAAAGTCGTGTAATAACTATAGTTTTTTAATATACGAGAGAGATAGGTACTCCTAATTTCCGTTATTAAAAGTGAAACAAAAGTAGAAATACCTTTTAAAAACAATGACTATTTGTCAGGCACTTGATTCAGCACAAACTCATATTCAAATCAATGCGAAGTCGGGCGCAAGGGGCGTCTTCAAGAGCGTTTACATTAGAAAACCCTTAAAAACATCGCAACCAAATTCTAAGCCACTCTGACCGTGACTAAGTCAATAAATTCATCTTATTTAATCAGGCGAGAGCACTTCCAACGGTATACACGAAAATTTTACAAGTATCCTAATAAAACTTGGAGTTCCGAAGACGGACTTGGAACGGTCGAATTATTCAACAAATTCAATACCTAGCGAGCACGGCAGGGTTGCACGGCTTGGTATTTTCAAATTGGTCATTTCAGTATGGACTTTATAGTAGATATATTTGCTGTGATCTATTTTGTGGTGCAAATACTTCGCAGCAGCAACGGCGGCGCGGCTATCCAAAAAAGTTGGATAAACGACTTACGAATAATAACATGAATTTTATTTGAATTGAACATACACACGAGAAATTGACGAAATTTGATACGGGAATGAGTGTAATTGGCTAGATTTATTAAATTTGTAGTGGTTTGCCTGAAAAAAATCAATTGGCACGTTAATTTCTATCTTTTATTATTCCAATGTGTACCTAGTTTAAAAGGTAAATCATAGTTTTAAACAATGTAAGACTGTAGGTATCCTAAAGGCACGTAAAATTATAACCAACACAGAGCAGTGGCGACACAAACTATCAACCCTTTTTAAGGTTATACCTACCGTTATAACAAGGTTATTCAGTGAATTACACTAATTTAGTGTTAAGGTCGGTACCGTCAGATTTAATTGTACATTTTAATGTAGGTTCGAAGAATAAAAAAATGTTTAAAATTAAATTGGAAATAAAAAAATCTTCAGTTACCTCGCCTTATAGTAAAGACAAAAGATAGGACGCTGGGAAATTATATTTTAAAATTTAATTACTTGCTTTATCTGTCACAAAATAAAAGCATTCAGTCTCCAATTCGTGCTTGAGTTATTATTAGGGTCAGTGTAACACGTACCGTGATTTGTGTCAATCCGGACAGAACGAGTAAATTTTATGGAAAATAAAAAAAAGTTCACGCGCCTTACCAAGCATTTTTAAAAGTACCTGCCGGTACAACCGCCAAAATCACCCATCATACTGTTTACAATTCGTTTCGAGAAGCGTGTGTCGGACGCGCGACAAGGATATACATGTCCAAGTGGTGGGGCGCGGTGTGGCCTCGCTTCGTGTACACACACCTTTATATTGTGCACTCTAGCTGGTGCGTACTAGATTTTAGTGACGTCACTCTTGTTAGAGTATATTTCATTTTGTGTCTCTATAGATGGCGCAGCTTATGACGGGTAAGAGGCGATTTGCAGATAATGTTGGAACCTTGTTACAGTAATTCAATCGATTTAGTTACTGCATTGCTGCACAGAGGAATCGGTGGTCGCGGGTATAGTAAGTAGGTGTGCTATCTTTAACCAGAATTCTATTGAAAAATTAAAAATATATTTTAATTTTTTAACTAGTTATGTACTTCTGACATTGTTGTATTATCTAGAAAACTTAAAAAATAGCTCTTTTTGTCTATCCATAAGGTAGATAACGGGCTTTACAACACTTTGACATCATTACCTCATTTTGGCTAAAAATGTCAGTTAGTGACTTCTTGCTGGCCACCGACGAAATACACTTATTATTCATGTATCGACGATAATTAATTGACTGTGAATTATTTTGTCACTTAAAATAGACTGGAAAGAAATTTCGCTTTACGAGTAAAAGTAGAGAAGCCGAGCACAAAGAAAAAAAACTTGAAGTTAGCTGCAAATTTTTCGTGGAATTGACAACAATGATAAGAAGTCGGTCGTACTTTTGATTTTATTGTTTATTGGCTTTAAAACTGCAAAATAATTCAGAAAATCGGTCTTTTTCTATAATTATTATGAGTGCGGGTAGTACCTTCACTGTAATTTCACTCTTTTGGTTGCTTTAGTTTTGGCAGAAAAAGTTCCAAAAATGTGTTTTTTTCATTTTGACCAATATCAACTATACCTACCTATATTTTGAAATTCACTTTTAGAACCTATCTAGACAAGTTTTATTGTGTTAACGATCTATGAAAGTTCTAGCAGTACTTAGTTAATCTATTGGAGGCTCTTTTATGTGATTCATATTATACTCCTAGTAATATAGTAGTTAGCTCCCATATTATCAATCTCAACGAAATTGCCCTCATATAACTCCAGGAGGCCCGACTTGTAATCTCACTGAAATTGACTATAAAACTACGGAGTGACGTTATACTTTTATATATTATAGTGATAATCCCCCGTTAGAAATGTATGCTGCCATCAGCGTTTAAAAGAGACCGCAACATTACACTTCAGTGTGCCTAGTGTGAGTTTTGACAATTTCTTTACGTGCTCGGTCCGGTAAGCGTAAACGCGAAATTGTATGGAATAAGAGCAGCGCCATCTAGTGTCAGTCAGTCAGTCACTAGATGGCGCTGCTCTTATTCCACGGACAGTGTGACGTTGTAAGTAACCGATGGCGCTTATAAGAACCATAGATTAAAAAAAAAACATTTTTTATTCTCTTCGCTGCTGCAATTCTAGACACAACAAATTTTCAATTGAGTCCTGGCAGGATCCTTGACAAAGCACGGGAGATATTAAAAAATTGGTGGTAAATGAGTTTGTCACAGACTTTTTTGACTAAACGCACTCATACGTGTCGTGTCATACTAATAGTGCATAGCCAACACGCCTCAACATGTTTACACACACACCTCAGTGAAACTAAACCTCTGTACAGGAATCTATACTACTCTCTATACAAGCCTTTGCAGAACGCTGTCGAAAGACTGTGAATGGCCGAGCAAGAAATTAGTATTGGAAGCTAATAGCGCTCTCCTGTGGAGTTCACTTCAGATAGTGCGATGGCATCTGCGATATGTGATGTTGATGATGCTCGCAGATTGCCATTTTCAGTGCCTGATGCTATTGATAGCATGCTGTCATAGGTCTACATCAAAAGAGGCAAACACTTTTAAGCTCTCATTTTATCCGCAAACGTGTTTACTTTATATATAGGTACGTTTGTAAAACATACTAAAAGAGAAATATGAAATATGAATTCAATTCAGTTCTAATATCACGGCAGATTTATTCATCGGTATCATGTTGCCGCTTGTTTACTAAATCATATTTTTCACAATTCAGTGCCAACAATGGCAGGCACCAAACGCGGCCTTTCCTCAAACTGCCATCAATAAAGAAAACCCACAACCGTATCCTAGGAAATGAAATACATAAGTACTTCCTACGCGCGGCGGACGGTATTCATGCCGGGTAAAGGAAAAAATATACCGTCTTCATTCACTATAGGTGCTTCCACGCGGGCTGGCTCATTTTCGAAGTGATGCCGTAAAAATGAGAGCTATAATAAACTGCTTTTAAGTAATATAGGCACTTATTTCAGTACCTGCTCACCCGATTGCCAAAGGAGCGTAATGTTCTTAGTATTTGAAAAGCGAAAATTACTCTGTTTTTGCGTCCTTTTACGGCTGAAAATGAACCACAATATACTTAAAATAATTTAAGCCATACAAACAAACAATTCCGTATAGTGTAGCACTAGCGTAACAACACAATATTACAATTTCGTGCGATACTCTTCAACAAGCGTTGAGACGGAAACTGCCTGGAAATGATAATATATAATATGAGATTATTACCGATACTATGGGCACTTGTTACTCCCTGTTATACTAGCATAGCAAGCTCTGTTTATGCTACCATTATTGTATTGTTATTATCTATGGCTATGATTTAATAAAACAGTAAGAGTGCATTATATAAGAATTACGAGGAGCTACGAATTTCTTATGTTTATATTTCCTAGATATGGAGGGTTCCAAAAATATTATAAAAAATAAAATGAAATATGTACCTACATCACGAATGTTTAATAAATTTTATGGTTTTTATAAATTAGATTAAGTAGAACACATACAACACTAGCCTTGACCGCACAACCGACCAAGTTATATGGCCCATAAACTATTTCCCTTTTACTTTAAGATATTTATTCCGTCAAATAGTCAGTGAAAATTGATAAAATGACGTAACCCAAACCATTAAAACTTCCCGTTTATCCAATTTTAATGAGCCATAATCTGAAAGTAGACGGCGTCCAATACAATAAACAATAACTTACAGCTTCCCTTTACAAGCTGCAGGCAATAACGAGGCGAAGAAGGTCAAGAAATATAGCAATAGCCCAGTAAAGATGGGACCGCAATGATCGTCCGGATCTGACGTAATTCAGTACCTCACCTTCCTACCCTTGTAAAAAAGAAGAAAAAAACCAGGCGCTTTTCAATTTGTTCCGGTGAAAGAAAACATTCTGCTGTCGACCCCTCCCGACTTATTTTTTGTTTATTTAGCATTTGGAGCTCCTTTCAAACGTCGTCTTATGAATTTCTTTTAAAGTGAAATTAACTGTGTTCTGCGTTGGAATTAGTTTGCTACGGTGGTATGTGCTACGGCGTAGGTTGCTGCTACGGGTGACGGGTATAACTCGTAGATTAATTAATACAAGCTACATTATTGTGTAGCAAAGCAACGTAAGCAGATTATAAAATAATTTATAGCACCGTGCGACCTAAACCCGCACTTAGGTCACGCTTTGCGCTGTTCAAAGTAGCACATTTTTAAACGGCCTGATGTTCACTAACTTCACACCGTTGAAGAATACAGCCATCGTTGCGAGCGTAGTACTGAACCAAAGGTACATTTTTACACCACTCACAAACTCATAAGTAGTAAGCAAGAGAAGATACGTATAACCTGTAACGTGTGGGACCGAAACGCCAATGTCTTTGGCGCCATATTTCTGCATGTTTTCATTTTGGTCTTCGTCGGACAATATTACGTGAAAACGCTATACCTAAGTTAGCGATATTAACCGTACACTGTACATTTTATTCAATTTCTAATACGATTATATAATTATTGAAATAAAAGAATACTTACTTGATTTAGAAATGTTGCGTTTTTTGTTGTTTACATAAAATGTAACCGACACATGGACTATTTTCACTGAATACACACACTTTCAATTATTAAACACCATATTATATAATATAGTCTCATAGTGAATACATTTATGCACAAACCAGATCAAACACAGATTCCTATATTAAATAGGTATTCACGTTACGATAAAAATTCGGTTACACAATGAAGCGCTACAATATTGATATTTTTTCACTGTTTTTTAGTTGAAACCTGTTTGACTATTATTTGAACTCAACAATATTAAATCTGAAACAATATCACATTAACCAATCCACGAACAATAAATATGCATCCAAAAATGCTAATAACCTAAAAAAACAAATCTAGAAGTGATACGGGTATGTGTAAATTGTGTTTTCCCGTTCTCTAATAGTGGAATGCCAACCTACCCGCATTAAAATTTGTGTGTTTATTACTAAGAGTCAAATGAACATCTTTTCATTGCATTAATTAGAAGATTCTTTTTAAATAAATTAAATGGATGGCGGGTTTATGTCGCACGTGCTATAAAATAGTATACGATACTCGCTGCACAAGTAAGTATATTAAATACACGGCGGTTAGCACCCTCGCTTCGCTCGGGCGCTAACTTCACGCCGCCGTGTATTAATATACTACTTAGACAGCTTGTATCGTAATGTACTATTAGTCGATACATACATTGTAATCAATAAAATTTATACGATAGTGAGGAAGTGAGAGAAGGGGGGATAAATGAAGAAAAAAATAGGACCAGAAAGGAGAAAGAGATCAAGCGGATGGGGAAGAATAATTATTTTTTTCTTAATGTTGGGCCTTGACTAAAAAGTTTGATTTTACTATTACAATTAATAACTAACCAAAAATGTAACTAATTAAAAACTACTACTGATGCATAAATAAACCAATTTTTCTATTTTATGCGACGAAAAAATAGCAGTTATGACAACCTGAAACATAACATACTTACTGGCTTACTGTATGTAACATACACAGTGTAAAGATAATCCACAAAGAAAATTTCCAGGAAATTAATCTGCCATCCGATCTGTTTTCAACATGTCTTAGAACCACGTTATCTTCATAATATACTATATCTACCAAAAGTGTCATTTCAAATGCAGCTGCTATCAAACACCGAGCGGAAACTAGCTGGCAGATTTCTTTGACACACGGGAAATCGTGTTTTCGTTGCGACAACATTATATCTCGGTAGATTTTTTATTAAAAAGTTTATTTTTATTTCCTGACGTGAGATAAGTTTGCTGCGAGTATGCACGCGCGTGTTTGAAATTTAATATGTACTCACACAAATATTGATATCTCTTAGTAGAAAGAGGTAGTGTTGCCTTTTAGAAGTCGGTTGAATAACAACGCCGTCATTTGAAGAGTTGAAAAGATTTGTCTAATATTTTGTTCCACAAAATCGACGTCCATCACTCGCGTTGTCTAACTCAATCCTGTTATTTCTGAATAATGTTACTTGTGAATTTGTTATGGAGTTATGTCTAACTCCATAACAAATTCACAAGTACGCGTAAGGTACGCGAGTACCTATTTGACATCGATGTCATCGATCAGTGGAACGAGATTTTAGACACATCTTTTCAACCCTTGTTTACATTTTTGTGGCGAGACCCACGCTGTTCAAAAGATAGCTAAAGTAACATAACTAAAGCAAAGCTATACCGTAATTGGTAATAGGTGAAAAAAAATTTTTTTTGACTAGCATTTTCACTGAACCCAAGTGTTTGTGGACCACATAGTCCTCATATCCCAATTCCCTAGATCCATCAGTCCCAATTATAAGCCAAGATCTGCGCAATCTGTATGTTTAAACCACGCCCATAAAGTAACATTGTTTGTGTCAAACACACTAAAGGCTCAACAATATAGCCCGCCGGCCCGCCGATCGACGCGCCTAATGTAATTGCACCAATCTTCGGGCCAGCTAAGACCAAGGAAAATTTTCTTAAAAGGTTGTCCGTGAGGGCCGCCTAGACCCAGGTAACATGCGACCATTACTTATGCATTAACCGGGTACGTAAGGACGGGTAAGCGGTCCCTCAGGCACCGCTCGCTCATGATTTTATTCCCCCGCTCGGCTCATACCGTCCCCTTTTGACAATGCCGGCGTTAGTGTAATTGTTTTTTTATTTATTTATATTTTTGCTACCTACTGTTGCCTGCGACTTCATCTGCGTGGACTACATTTATATCGCGGTAAAAATAACATAATGTAAAAAAAATCGAGATGAGATTTCGATTTTACTCTAGGAGCCTTCTTTGAGATCCAATTTAACGCTATCTGCCAATTTTACTTTAGATTTATGTTCCATAGTGTAATATTATGATTTTTTTTGTATAACTGATACAATAATCTAGTATTTTCTATTCATATCTTATCAATTCTAAAAGCTGCCAATACTACATTTATAATGGCAAAAAACATTTAATTGGTAAAAACCTGACTGAACTCAAAAGTTTAAGTTGTAGTGAATTCCTTTCCTTTTTTTCTTCTGCTAATACGTAATGAAGTTCAGACTCTACGTAGCTCTGCTAATACTGGTTACACAATTTTAAATAACCATAATCCGTATTCTGCAGCGGCCAGGGAGCTTCGCTTCGCGTCGCTCCGCCGCCCGCTCCACGTACGTCCCGGCTAGCATTCGCGAGACTTCATTTCCTTTCGGTGATGGATGACTGTGTATCTTCAATGAGATTTATAATGGCGTGTCACATTCCTGCTGCGTGATGTGTGATGCCGCGGGTTGTGGTTATGCTTGTTTTAGGGCTTTAGACTTGCGAATGTTTTATAACTTCATTGTGGTAACCTGCACATAACATGATACTAGAATAAAAGCGTTGGAGGTAGTGAAGACATTTTCTTTTGTCTGTCTATTAGTGAAACCTGAATGAAAATCGAGCAATACCGGTCGAGTGGCAACGTACGCGCTTTGTAACCAATCAACGCCGGGCTTGATTCTCAGCCCGCACCAATGATGGATATCACTGTGCTTAGTCGACATTGATCCTGGTTATTCTCGAATGAAAACAGTCGCTAAGTCATGTCAGAGGCCTGACCAACACAGACACCATTGGCTGGCACATTTCTTAAACGAAAAAAGTATTTTTAAGCTGATATTCCTGCAGTCATCATTAGAAGCAATATGATTCCGCGTCACAGCACAGGCGCACTTACAAAGCATTGCAAAAAATAAAGAAAGTACGTAAATGCTAGCCTCGGAAAATGTTCTGCCGACATTTTGCTGTTTCCTCTCTCTTATTATTGCAGCTTTGCAATCCTTTGCAAGGGTTGTTTACACGTTACTGGGACCCGCGGGGACCCGAAGGTTTTCTTTGGAATATATTAGACTTTTGTTTGAAAGTTGCTAGTGTAAACGGGCTTTGATGAAAATTAATTTACTTTATTATTTCTTATTTCTGAAATTTTAGTTGATTGTTTTGCTTTTAATTGGTACTGCAATAAAATACACTAAGTCGATACAAAAACAAATGATGCCGATCTGTGTTACAAATTACAATCAGTTGAGTTGAATTATTGTTTGCAGTAGGAACAGATCCAATTATTGCAACGATAATTGTAAAACCCGTAGCAATAATTATTATATATAATAAGTTTATGTATTTCCCTTTTATGAGTATATCGTTTTATTTAATTTTATTGTAGAATTATATTATACCGAAAGCCACCGTCCATAATACTTCTGTTCTGTTATTCTATTCTGTCTGACTCTAAACAGATCATGAGATTGATCGATTTCTAATTATGCAACGGCGTCGTCAGAGTACGACAAAGTGCCACTTCAAGGCCTCTGACGTAGCTCAGCGACTGCTATTGATCGATAACAAGAAATCAAATTCCAATATCTTTATTCAATGAACCGCAAACTATAGTTTAAGGGGCGTAGATGGGATAACAGCCGGGACGGTTCATCTTGCCCGAAGCAGGGAAGCGATCAGATGTTACGCCAGTAAGCAATCACCCATCCAAGAGTGTGCCGCCGGGACCGTTGTGTAACTTGCTGATCGATTAAGATCAGTCATTACACCAACGAGCATAAGCATTACTAAATAACATATCGTATTTGGTAGCGTAATTCGAACAGCGAAGGAACGGAACACCCCTCTTTGTGTCTCCGATCACTACAATCTGGGAGTTTTGTAGTCGTGAGTGAATCGAAATCGTGAAGAATCGAGAATCTTCTAGACGAGTATAGTCTACCTTCGACCGCGTCGCATTCAGTGAGACTGCGGTCAAATGCTTGCTTATTCGCTTCGCGATAAAAAAAGCAAACTAGGATTATTTCGGTCTTTCATAACGACACGTTTAGTTGGTGACATTGATTTGTTGAAAACTTCGTTTGTTTACTTTTGTTATAAGAGCCAACTTTATTTAGTACTTTTTATTTCACACTAGTAACATTTTCTTAACTTTTTTTTCGTCGCAATTTGCCATAATTAATAATCATCAGCATGTTAATTAGTATTTAAACGGGTCTAATTCGCGCACAAACTAGTATCAAAATATATAATTTTGACATACCTCGACGTTTTGATTTTGATACTAGTTTGTGCGCGAATTAGACCCGTTTAAATACTAATTAACATGTATTCAGTTCGCGAAAGTTTAAGAACTTCTATCATCAGCATGATTGCATTATTCTGAATAGGTAGTTCTAGTTATGTTAATTTATACGAGTCGCTCAACAAAACTGTCTACGAAACATAGCCTAGAGTTATCCATTAAAATCCCCAGAATTTTTCTCCAGTTATTCCAAGGAGCGCAACCCTACGAGGGAGGGTAAAAAGACTCGTTCTTTGACAAACGCGGGGGTACGAGTCGCTGAGGATACAATTTGCGCTAAAGGTGGCGTGGTTTCTTTCCAATGTGATGAGGGTAAAGGCGAGGCGCGAGTACGAGCGGTCCACCGCGACCGCTTGTACTCGTAATTCCGCCGCACGACGAACAATGTACATAGGTACACAATACACATTCAAATAAGTCCGACACAACAAGCGGATTACATTTACTCGTAGGCACGAGTAAAATATTACTTTGAATAATACCAATAATAATGTAGTAATCTATAAATAGATTACTAATAATGTAGTAATCTTAGGAACTTGTATTATACTATAACAACAAAGTGTGTAATTGTGTATACTGTCTGTATATTCAAACAATTCAAATAAATAAATAAATAAAAAGGTTATAAAATCAACCAGTACTGAAAAGGTTAATAAACGGCATGGCAGAAACGTACATTTCGGTAATTTTGTTGCACACAACACCATGAAAGTTGATAATATAATCACTATTTTGGAGGAAGTTTTTATTTAATTGACTCCGTAGCTAAAAATTGGGTTTAATTTTGAATACAATACTCGTAAAGTCTACTCAATGCATTTGGCTGCTCGAACAACATTAAATATTATAAACTAAAAAAAAAGAAAGAAGAGGTAAGAGATAGCGATATTATGATAATCATGCGCATATAAACGCCAACCGCTAACACTCGCACCCCGCCCCAAAGGTGGTTTCTTTCCGCGGCGGCTGCGGCAAGAAACTGAGCATTTCTAATGCAAATGTGTATACGTGGTTCATTATGCCCTGATTTTAGAACGTTTAGTGCGGGCGGGGATTTCAACGTCTCGCTTCTTTACGTTTCTTTGTCGTTTGTATGCGACGCTGTTTTTTAAGCGGAGTAAGCATAAATTGCTGGGAGTGCTTGCGTAATTTAATTCTTGTTTCGCTTTGTTTGTATGTTGCTTTGTTTCTGTGGGAGACATTGGTGGTGATACCTTGGTACTTTTAGTTTGGCGTTTTCTAGTCTATAAGATATGATGGTATTTTTTAGATAAAAGTAGCGCTTGAAACTGCGATTAAAATGGAAATTTCTGTTTAGCATCTGTATTGAAACGTCTATTTTTTTACTCTACTATCTGATAGGTACTATTTATATAAATGGAAATAGCACGCCTATCATTGGTAACCTTACCTTCTAGCATTTGATATAAAAAGTGTAAAATGTACACTCATAAATACTAAATTAAGTTACAGTACACTAAGAAGGTAATAAAAGACAGGTAAACCTCAACTAAGCCCGACAAAAAATTACCATCTAATAATAAACTCTGTAAAAAACCAGCCTTCTAGAGACTAAACTCTAAAAATAGCCAAACTAAATCTACAAAAATGAAATCCGGAGAGATTTCATTGTAATCGTTCTGCGGCGTCACTATTCCGTAAGACGAGGCGACGTTTTTGCCGAGCGAGCGCCTCGCCAGACCGCGAGTAATTCAAAACATTAATTTTCCTAATGGAGTTAAGCTGCCGCTAAGCCCGAAGACAGAAAACGAATGTCGAGGCGGAGTCACTAGGTGTCTCTTGGTGTCTCGGTGCGTAAACACCGACTGTTGCTCTTCCCCGCTCCCCCCTACCCCTCACGGGCGAGTCTTAATTAATTAAAATGCAAACCGCTGACTATAGTGAGTTTAATTCATTTCGTGTTG
Source organism: Hylaea fasciaria (assembly GCA_905147375.1). Classification (NCBI taxonomy): domain Eukaryota; kingdom Metazoa; phylum Arthropoda; class Insecta; order Lepidoptera; family Geometridae; genus Hylaea; species Hylaea fasciaria. The sequence continues at coordinate 10,735,968 of LR990201.1, forward strand.
CGATTGCCAGTTGTGATTTACGGAATAGGGGCACGTGATGCCCGCTTTGAACATTGAAGTCCATGAATGGAACATTGAGCATTACTTTGCAGATAATAATGACGTAATAAAATGCAGTTTAATGTGGAAAGTTGGTGACTTGCTACAGAAGGTTTATATTTACATAAAAAATATATGATGATGATGACTCCCTTTTGGTGTCGTCAGGGTCGGCGTCGGCGACTCCAGGGACGGCGTCAGCATAGTCAAAGTCGATGTCTGACTTGGCATCAGCATCGTCACTCGTCAGGGTCGACGTTTGACTTGGTATTAGCATCGTCAGAGTAAGCGTCGGCGTTGTCAGGGTGTCAGTGATGTCATTGCCGGCGTGGTCAGGGTTACCGTTGGCGTCATCAGGGTTAACGAAAGCAGAAAACGATTTTTGCAGAAAGGTTTGTTGGCAACGGTTTGGGACGGGTTTAAAATAATATATAATATAATATATTATTAAAATAATAATAATAAATAAGGCAAAATGTTTACATCGCACTTTCATAATATCTGTCGTAATTTTTTCACAACGGGACTTTGGCTGCGTCTAACACGACACACCCCGCACACTGCATCACCCCTCAGAAAAGAACAGCAAATGCATTTATAGATAAAAAGGCTCGTTTAATTCCACTCGCATATTTTATTCAAATCTGCGCAGTGGAAGTTTAGACGGTTACTGGCTTACAACGTTTTTAATCGCAAAACTGGACAGGAGTGACAAACAGATGGATTGGTAAATATACGGACAAAATTAAATTAATAACATTACGTTATAAATGCGTAAGATTGTGAGTGAGTGTGTGTTTGTTCCCTCTTCATGTAGCAACAACAGAACGGATTTGAATTTGGAGAGGAAAAAAGATTTCCATGATCCATCTGTGGATTAAATTTTAGTGGATATACGAGTACATGTGGAACCGAGCTATGGATCCAAGCGCACGGAGGAGTTTTATCCTAGACTGCTTGCGGCCCAACGCTAATAATGTCCATTTCTCCGTGTGAAGTTCAGGCACTGCCGTACAGAGAGGCTCAGTGAGTGCGACCAGCGAACGTCATCTAATGAATTTTACGAAGGTGCTCCTAAAACATTTTTAAATCAGAACACTGCTTCTACGATGTGGAACGTTTCGGTTTTAAAGTGAGTGTAAATAAAAAGGAGGTCCAATCGAAATTACGCTATAAATCGAAATTTTTTATACACTCGGCCATAATAACATAATTATTTACGAAACAAATATATTTTATTAAATTTGGCAAATTACACGTTCAAAATTTATTATAGTATCTACAAATTGCGCTCAATACCCATTTAAATAAAAAACAAATGACAGAATGTGACCAATTTGCACTGGTTTTTGGGTATGACCAAATTACACTACGACCAAACTACACTAACCCCTACCGACTAGCATTCCGAATTTAAACGCAATTTAACAACGGTATTCGTGTGTAAGCGAAATCGCAACTAAACATCCATCTAATATCTATCAAAGCTATGTAAAATTAATTGTACCTACTAAATTGTATGACATACAAATTACTTACCTATGTTTAGGTACATTTATAACTATTATTGTATATTAAAACTGTTGCAACTAAATTAGTTTCTCTAAGACCTATACGATGTATATCACTTACACAGTTATTTACTTACTTACTTACATACATTTACTTACGTACTAAAGTAGCACATAGGAATAAAAGATGCAAAAATAAATGTTTCTTATTCGAAAAATACAATGGCAAAATAAAACTGTGCAAGTCACAGTTCCGCTTGCATCATCTTACCCACACATTTACAGGTTATGGCGGAGCTTTCATCTGATTAGGTATTATTTTACACTGTTTCTCGTCTGCGGTTGTAAAGAGCTAGTGGCCCTTATGAGTAAGGTGTTTTACGAGGCCATGTGTGAGTATGTGCTTTTGAAAAGGTTTATGGACTTGGTCCTAAAATGTACCGAATAAGTTTCATTTTGTATTCGTTGGTAGGAATATAAGTTTTTTGTAGTTTTGTATATTTTATGTGTTAATTAATTTAGATTTTTATTTGATTTTGTGGTGGCGATATAAATATACGTACGTATATTTAACAACCACACATTATTAATTTAATCACCAATTTAATTTATAAAATGTTTTAATCATGAATGATAAAGTATGTGATTTTTACTCACGTAAAAAAATGCGTATAGAGCGTCAGAAAATTGTCAAGGTTGGTTTTATTCTCATCAACGATGAGCGATTATCATAATGATGATACCCAACGTCAGCAATGCTGCTCTGTCACTTTTTTAAAAGAAGCCTAGTATTTTTCGATGACGCTGACTGTACACTACTATACGAGTATTGATACTATTTGGTAAAGAAATATAAAAACGGACAAGTATTTTCTATATTTAATAAAATAATTATAGAAACATAAAAATCACAACCAGCTAAATTTTGAATCAAAATGCAGAACGAAACAACGTCAATATTTAGCACTTTGTCCTGGTTAAATCGCCTTAGACATAATGACGTCTAGCTCCCAGTGTTTGTCTCATAAGAATGCCAAACAAATTCGAATCCTGTAATGGAATAAGGATTCGATGAATACATTTTCGTGTTTGCATAATTTCGAGCTTGCCTGTTTGTGACATGATTAAAGTGAAATGGAAAACTGTGAGGGTGCTGTTACATTGAGACGGGGGATTTTATTAAGATGGGCCCTTGTGGAAATAAACCATACCCTGTTTATTTATATTATTCATAAACGTTACTATGCGGTCTCATAGTGTCCTCGAACTCACAGGATAACAAAAACCCATTCATGAACAATGTCAGGTGCTACTATATGTCCGTCAAAATGAACGCAAAAGGCTTACTTTGCATAGTGAATGTTGCTACGTCCTTCAGACGAGTGCGGTTTATTACGTTTATACCGGGGTAAGTTTATTAGCTGTTATTTGCAAATTTTATGATGCCAAATCCGACACCATCGTTGATGCGGACACCTACGCATCGGCATAGGTATCGTCTTATCGGCTATGACGCCGATGCTGAAGCCGACGCGGACGCTGACAACGACGCACATGCCGACGTCAAGCCAGACACAGATGCCTACGCATTCACAGATACATGTCTCAGAACAGTTTTATAATAGTTTTAAATAACGTAGGTGATTTATAGTCTCGACTTATACCATACCTACAAGTCATATTATCACAGAGTAAAAGTCTAGTTTATTATTTTCTATGGACACCCCAATCGGTAGACCAACTAGAGTTGCAAACAATATTCACATACTTATGACTCAAATGGTCTGTTTACACTGACACAGTTATCGGCCGGTGGCGACATGCGTCACCTCTTTGCTCTTATCGCTCGGTTTGCTCGTTGCTCAGTTCGCTCGTTAGCCATAAGCAATAGTTATCGAGCATTATTTAGGACTAACTGCACCTCGCAGTTTAACCTACGTATTTTGATATAACGATAATGGACGTAGTGATAATGTAGTTTACTATTAGCACAGCGTAAAGAGTTATAAGGTTGCAATATTAGTTAATGCATTTCCGGAATGCGATCAGTAGTTGCAAAGATTATCTTCAACATACAAACTCGCCAGCAAATTTTGATTCTTGATACTCTATATAGTGCAAGGTAGATAGTGTAGTAGTGTTGACGCGTGTTTAAGTACAACTTTCTTTACCGTGGTATATTTTAATCTAACGAAGGTCCGTGGCTGAAAGCCGATTCAGCGCTGGGTGTTAAAAAACATACAAATACACTTAAAAATACAACTATCACATTTACAAGTATATATTTCTTATTGCGTGAAATGTCAACAAAGAAGCAGAAACGTTTTGGCAAAATCTCGTATTTTGCTTTTGAATTCCCACCCCACCCCGGTGGGTACTTAAATCACCCCTCAAGTGGTACAATGTGGCAAACTTAAAAGCGATATTAAATCGCGTCGTATCCCGGGTCAAGGCGGCTTCATTAGACGTAGGCATGTCATTTAAACTCCCCGGGGAAGCCCGGCTACCCACCGCTTAACCTCTGCTTAAACCGACGATTATCCTCCCAAAGGCAAACATTCGAAATTACAGATGTGATTTAGTAATTGACTTGGATTTCGGTCGCTCTGTTTTAATTGGTACTTGATTAATCTGTTGGTTAAATTGTAAACTCATTGTTGTAGAAACATTAATATCGATTCTAGCTTTACTTGGATATGTATAAAGTAATGCAGGATTTATAGGTATTCTTTGACTTAGTTAATAATTCAGGCGTTACTTAGCAGAAAACCATGAAGACATGCATTACTTTGGATATCGTAATACATTTAACCAAACTTATGCTATTGAGAGCATTATCAACACAAGTGTTTCGTTACGGCCAAACTATTACCAATTTAATATTCAAGCACGAAATTATATTCAAATACGGCATTATTTTGGTATTACATTATTATAATGATAATTAGTAATAGTGGTTGACGCTCGTTATTCGTGACATAATTCCATTAGATAGTTGAAATATTCTGTTAGAATTAATTATAAATTCTCTCTAAATTAATGCTTGGGCCATAAGAGTGGGGGAATGGGATTATGCTGATGATGATCGCCTCCGTGATGAGTAAAGTGAACTGTTTGAGCGAAGATCGAGTGGTTTATGTTCCTAAGTAACGAGACCAGCGGTGTGCCTAGTGAGTTTTCTACGTTCTCGACATAGTACGTGTCAACTAGCTCTTTATAAACGTTTAGCCTTTATTTCGTTCATAAACGCGCCGGTAGGGGCGCTGAACAGGATCTTCGTACAAAGCGCGCGGTGACGCGGACTATGTCGCGCGCGTTAACTTACCGTAAAAAGTCACACTCGGGGCACTCTGGGCACACACACACTCAGGGCTCAGGGCTCAGTCCACAGGCTTCTACCCGTTGCAGTGCCCCCCAGAACTTGCATTGCAAAATTTTGCGCGGCACTGCACCACTCTTGTCGCTATGATCGCTTGTTCCAAGCCTCATACAATATGCCTAGTAACGAAGGTGCCTGTTAATTATTTTGGAGGCATGTTATCCACCAATCAAGCCCGGGCCCCCGAAGTGGATTATGGCTGATATGGCCAAGATGCTTACCGCAAGCAAACTCTTGCAGACGAGGCGTTTTACCTTTTAAATGGTGTGCACTTTATAAATCCCAAATTCAAATTCTGAAACTGTAATTCAATTGTTTCGGGAAACTTACCGACTTTACCAAGATCGTTTCAAACAATTCACCTACACATCACCAAATGAAAATTTAATAATACGTAATTAGACAGATAAAGCGCTTGAAGCGATACACCAAATTAACTTCCTACGAAGTTCTTTACTTGCGCCCTTAAGGCGGGGGAGATGGCGCAACTCGCTGAACTAAGCCCCTCAATGGGTGCTGGGCTCAAACTTAATTACGTCACGTAGTTGGGATTTACCTAACTTTCAACTAAGCCCAGCGTACATCGCAAACATCACCCCCGCTTCTTTCGAAGATATGCGCTAAGTCAGCAACAACTGTTTTAATCTTAGCTTTGTTGGATTAAAAAGTTTGATTTTGGCAGACGGTTACTTTTGTTTGCAAATCTGGTGATGGACTTTTTATTGTAAAATTTTGGGTGTTTTTAAAAATGTCATTGTTACGCAATTTAATTTTGTTTAAGGAGTTTTTAATGATACAGACTTGTAGCGTTGCTAATAGATAGAACTGAGAGACGCAAGCCGGCTAGTTAAAAAAAATGATGTATAGAATCGACATAAAAAGCGAGCGCGAAAAAGCGAGCTTAATTTTGATTTTAATTTCACATCGAGTTTTAATTCGGCCGCTTCCTTAATTTCGGAGGCCGAGGTACGAATTAACTTTTAATAATTTCACCAGTTCTGTTTTACTTGCGAGCAAGATGATTTCAATAAGGCCTCCCGATTTGTTTGTAGAAGACTTCCATATTATTCCTTAGTTCACGCTTGCTTGCTTCGTTTATTTAACTTTGATTTAAATTCGTGTTTTAAGAAACTTGAGTTGCGTTTTAATTAATTTGGGAAATAGACGCCGCGCTCGCCGACGCTTCAAGGACCCTAGAGAATTTGAAAGGGCTGTGTTTAGGGTTAGTTAGTGGATGAATATTCAACAATAATAGTGTTCTGATGACCGTGAAAGTATGAAGAGATCTGATTAACTAACAGACTTTACTGGCCGCCTAAGCTTTGTATCTAACTCTTTATGCTGAGCACATTTTATTTAAAGAGTAAGTTCGAGATACAAAAATAAGACTGCACCTAGCGCCATAGTTTATCAATTGCACGCGTTCGGTTTAAACAAAAGCTCCCACATCATTGACGAGTGATGGGCTAATATAACAAATAAAAACACTCGTATCTTCTAAGAAAACTGATGAAAAAGGCATACTATCTAATAAGTGAACAATCAGAGACCCATTCTAGGCTTAACTATTTGAAAAACACGTAAACAAAAATACTGCAATGGAAATCAAATATATTACTGGCAGAAAATCATTAAAAAAAATGTGGCTTTTAAAGTTCAGCCACTATCATACACTACACAGTAGTACACAGTGCTCCAAAATAAAAAATAAACCTTGCACGTGAACAAAGCCAGCCAGTACGAAAGATACTATAAAATTGGCGCGTAATCGAGTTACTTACACTCTCGGAACCGTATAACGTCAAATTGTGACTCTCTGCCGGTCAAAGGGCCGCAGTACGGACGCCGCTAAAATCCAATTTGCCTTTCACAGGAATGCTTGTGGCAATTAACCGATGCGGAAAGTGCCCTTTTGGCCCTTTTTTGATCAGCTATATCGCGGTCAGGATGGACAACTATTGAAATGGATGAAAGTGGAATTCCTTTGCCTAATTATGTGACTGTACGTTTGATATGCGAGTTTCCTGGGACGGAAGGGTCCGTCAACAAAGTTATGTAACAAAGTGTTGACAAAAGTGACGTAATGAATTCGGGGACGGGTTTATGACGAGCTTTGTAACGAAGCGGGATTGTATGCTTCTATCTTCTACATAATATATATAAAAAACAGTTGCCGTTAGTCTCGCAGAAACGCGAAAGAGGATTGATCACTTTTTTTTTCTATTTTGTGTGTGTGGTTCAGGGTTAAGCAAAGGAACACACAAATTAACAGACAAAAAATAGAAAAAAATACTGGTAATTCAAACAGGACAACTAATATCCAAAACAAGTAAATTTAGTACACCAGCCACCGTTTTTGTTCACAATTTTTCTTGATGAATAAACATGGTACTTTTACTTTTTATTTACTTTAAGTAGGTTGCTTTAAAAAAACACTTTTCACAATCACAATGGATCTCCAAATCTAACTCGCTAATAACAGAAACTAATTTTGGTTAACAGCTTTCGCTTATACCCACGTAGGTGTGAAGTTTGAATTTCTAGTTCCATTGGTATACAGCCTCTTACTTAAAGCATTACAATTTCTATTGAATATCAAATAAATGTTCTGTAAGTAAACTATGCTTTACATACAAGAACGTAATCAAATCAGATTGCTTTGCCAACCAAATCAAATAAATTGAATACCTTCTTATTTGCCAGATATGAACACTAGCGCAAGTCGACAAAATCAATACCTACCTAAATGAAACCTTTACTAAATCCAGTTCATAACTGAAATACCAGCCCATAAATCTGTTAATAAAGCGTCCCATTAACGGCAAGACAAAGCTAGAGTTCATCGCGCCAAAAATGGCTCAGCATGAAAGGCGAATGGAACTTCACTGCTTTAAGTAGGTGCGAAGTGGTACATTGTTGGCAAGCGCCGCTGGGCCGTTTAAAGGACTTATTTGCTAAGCGTTCTGTATTATTCAACGCTTAAGCGCCGACTCTACGGTAAATTAAGGACGGCTATTCACTGCGCGACTTGTTATGGATCTTACCATTTTTTTGAACAGGTAAATAAACTGCAATTTTAGAATTAGCCATCGGGGCCAAGGTTCTAGCACTGAAAGTTTCCGGAAATGGCATGCAGTTTCATGAACTGTCTGTTCAACCATGTGAATTTTGACAGGAGAAATCTAAATTAGTAATAGTTTTTGTTACAAACAAATATAATACACATTATGTGATAAAAATTATAATGTATTGGACTTATTCTTGTAGTCACAAATCTTATCTGTTCCCACAAACAAAATTGAACACTATTTTTTTCTGGCTTAAAGAACGTTATGTAAAATATAACGTCCCAAATAGAGTCCGCAGCAGCTTCATTATAACATTTAATAACACACAAAAATAGCCGAATATAGTAAGACCAATGTAATATACTGAATGAACACCGCCTTGGCTACACGGTAAATTATTACAACTTCGAACGCGCCCTCACAAAGGCGACTGAAACAATTATTGCTTGTTAAAGAGCCTCTCCAGCTAAGGGAAATAATAAAGAAATTGCTCAGTATAATTATTTAGGTGCAGTAGGTTAACTTTGTCGAATACCTATTTCAATGGCATACGTCTTTAGCTATATTATCTATTATCATTGTCGTGTCTAGCGCAAATTTTGTCAATAAAGAGTTACTGATGAGGATTTAGAAAATCAATTCAAAACTTTATCTTGCATAGCTATTAAGTCTTTAAAAAAAAAATTAATGGCATTATAGGTATTCATTAAATAAACGTTTGTTGTTTTAAAAAAATTCAAATAAAAATAAAGACAGCTGTACTTAAATATAAAAGTTAACACTACAAACAATTAAAATGATAGGTAATAGAGATAGTTTATGCCCGCCAACGCACAAAACACTTTAGCAGGCTATTTGGCTTACTGCTTCTTTCTATACTGTAAATGCTCTCGGACTATTATACCGACGAGACGTTTTCGCTTCGATTGTTTTATTGTTCCCGGTGAACGTTGCATCTTTATTTTTTTGTTTCAACATGATACCAAGAGTAATTAAAATTAATAGTATTTGTTTGGTGAACAAGATCCTTTTGAGTTTCGAATTGCTTTTGTTGAAGTTTAGTTTGGTAAGTCTATTTTCTTTATATCTTTGTGTGGGTATGGTAGTTAACTCTGTAGTGTCATTTATTTTGTACCTACAGTATCTATGTTACTAAGCAACGAAACAGACAAGTCGTACAACAAAAAGCGTCCTTTTTTTACCGACTACAGAAAAGAGTAGGTTGTTTATTTTGCTTCAGTCACAACCCTTCGACTGTTGCGCGGCTCGGTCTACCAAAAGAATACAAAGATTCCGCACAAAAATAATTACGCAAAGCCGATGGGTTACAACGACTTTTAAAATTCGAATAAATATTATCATCCCCCTTTATTTCACAAGTTTGCGCCAACCCAAATGTTACTAGTACACTAAACATAGAGTTGCCTGTGACGTTAGTTTTGGTTCTAAAAGTGTTGCCAGTTCTGTTTATAATTGAAAAACGTCAGCCGCACTGACGCCCCGCGGAGCCGTGCGGATTAGGGTCCTGTCAGAGAGACCGGTGGGTTTGAGTGTAGAGAAATTAATAGTTGAGTTTTCTTTTTTAATTTTAGTAGTTTTGAACTTTGTAATTTTTTGTTTGAGTGCCCATCCATACCGTTTACGTTGCGGTATGTGCAACAAAGATGCTATACAAAAGGGCAGCCTTAGAAACTATTATTCTACTTATTGACTTTAGTCGTTCTGATATGGATTATTGTTGTTGGAACGTCGCGTTGAAAAGACCGAAGCAGCAAAAAAATAATTAAGAGTTTCAAAACGGTACCACGCATACGCGTACAGGCAGACCAGAGTAGAGGCTTTTACTATCGAAGACCAAGACCCATTTAAGGTCATTGCACCATCTTAGTTAGTTAGTGACTAAAGTTCATAATCCAAATATCGATTCCATTCCAATTTCGCTCAAGAGCTATTCCCGTAGTTAAGACTATAATGGACAAAACCTCCTAATCTTAACGCACGTAGCGCCCCTTAAGGCTAAGTAACTTCGGCGGTGCATCTCTTGCGCTGGCTCTTATGACGTCAACGTCAACTAGAAACCAGCATCAAGTATCATCTATAAAAAACTCAGAACAGCAATAGTATACCTTAAGAAAATAGACATAAAACGCCCTTTCCTTCACCTTGTACCACAGGACAAAGAGGAAATTATTAGACAGCGCTTGCTTTTCCCATCTAGCAGCACTACCTGATCGCAAACTGGTTTTTGATCATAGATGTCGTTTGCATAAAGCCGACCCTGTATTTAGAAGTAATCAAATTGTCAACCACAGTTACCTACAAAGGTAGACCTTATGGTAGTACCTATAGGGATGTCAGTAATGGTTACGTTATGAACAGAGTCGAAGAAATTGATCCGTTTATCAGGTCCAAAAAAAAAAACCGAGGTATCCTACTTTTCGACCACTTTTTTAGTAACTTGCATTCTTGGCGCTTAGTTTGTTTGTCCATTCGATACGAACTTTGAGATCGATTTTAAACTAACTTCTCTACGAGGTAGTTGAACCTTTAAACGTAACTCACAGTTGGATGACAATTAAATAGTTAATTTAAAAACGTGGTATATTAATATTCGCATAAGTTTTTTAGTGTTTTTTTTTACAGATTATCCGAGTTTGTTATCTCATTTGTCACCAATAATTATTGACAAAACAGTACATAATTACTCGTAATTATAATGATATTGAACATAATTTTATTTGGACCGCTGACAAAGTCGTCGTTAGCTGCATATTTGGCATGCCTTATTTAGTAGATAACAACTTACGTCCGCTGGGTGCAGACAGTTTAATATATATATATATATATATATATATATATATATATATATATATATACAAGTACTCAAGTCTTCCAAGACGAGTTGAACTCTCGGCATACTTCGGATCAATTTCACAAGTTTTACTCCGATCTATGCCTACCTAAGCCCCTTGTACACTGACTTTCATACTATGATATTAGTGACTGAAGTAGGTTAGGTTATGAAACTCGTCTACAGGGTTCATCACCGAATCTTGAAGGTGAGTGAGTGAGAGAGGTGAGATGGATTTATTAGTTGACATTAAAAAATATCGGTCAATCATTTTTTTATTTGTTAAGGCTAGTATTTGATCTATTTAAGTTAGTTTTAAATGACTACGGTCGAAAATGGTAACCACGTAATGCCTATAGTTTGTCTGGTTCTCAAAGATTGGAAGCAGAAACCTCTGAAACCCTATCTTGGATGCAGAAAAAATAATTTAATATTTCGATATAACTTTCACACCGGCGCGGGCATTGCTAAGCTTTATTGTTAAAAGTGGCCATTAGACTAAGCTTTTTTTTTTACCCAAGCACAAAAAAATCAACCCCTACAACAAGATACAGATCGAAAACAACATCTCTCAAATTTTTTATTGTAATCCGTAACTGATGTTCATAGGTAAAACAACCTATTCTAGCATAGTACTAATTCTAGTCTAGTAGTTATATTCTATACTGGAAACTTAAACGTAAAGTCGTCCAGTATACCTTCCCCACTACACAAAAGCCTCTCAGAACTGAACCTTCCTCTTTATTAGCAAACTTGGCTACGAGTACAGTCTTTCAGTAATTAGGCCGGATTATTTTCGAGCGGGTGCGTTCCAAACTCATTTACAAGCCGTGTGACGTTCTTGACTTTAGTAACGCAACGTCAGTTTACTAGTTTCAGGCGACTTGAAAAGTGGATTTTTTAAATGTTTTTCAGGTCGTGTAATTCTATTCGTTCAGCGTAGATAGAAGAAACCAAACGATTCCACGTAATGAAATGAGTCACACGTGGTGGTTTAATTATTAAATAACAATAAGAATTTATGTTTTTTTTTAGGTTTTTTCAAAACCCACAACGCATTTGTAGATCGGCTTCAGTGGCGTCATGGGTGGCGCGTTAACTGCGAAGCGTGCCCTTTGCCACACAGGCACAAGGTGGACACTCCATACAAACGGCTGAATCGAACGAAATTGAACAAGTGACAAGCGCGAAGCAATAGCGTCGTCCGCGCTGTACTGCGTGTGTACTCAAAAGCGCTCTTACGTCAACTGAGCCCACTCGGATCGCGGGATCAGTTGACCTAATCAATATTTGAATCGGTCAACTGAGCCCATCAACAAAATTTTCAAAGACACTTCTTCTCCTATCTCGCTCAAATTTAAAAATAGAGTGTTCCCGTCTTCTAGGGTATTAATAGGTATTCTATGGCCCGGGGCAGTGTTTTGTGTGGTATTATTATGTGCTCTGAATCTGTCTATTAATCGGACCATGGTCTTAGTATTTCCAGTATCCCTACATACTGGAAATCTCAGTTAGAGGCGTGGATCTATAGTATAGATTGCATTGCATTATTTTTATTATTCTTGGCAACATTTCCGAAGCTTACAAGTTGGCAACACCGTTCTAGAGAGCGCAATAAACTGACACTTTCACTTGAAGCCAGTAAGGCTAAGTTGCTCTCTTGGGCTCCATTACTTTAGCTATACTAGTCCGTGAATCGTGTACTGCACTTTAGTTAATAAATTAATTAGTTTTGCATATGAATACGAGTAGAAAATTCAACGAATTCACGTTATGGGTTTTGGATAATGCTTTTAATTCTACTAATGCTAAAAAACAGTTACGGACGGTTTTAGGAACGTTTGTTAACTTTAACAGCAGATTAAGTCTACCATTTTGTCTGGTACTAAGCAAAACACAAAGGCTGCAATCGATTTAATCCGTTAGTTGAAAGAATATAATGGTGATTTGCAGATATATCCATTTTCAAAAGATTAAATAGAAATATGTGTAAAAACTTGAAGACGTTAGCCGTACGTTATTATCCTAAGTAGTACAATACATAATATTAAAGATACACTGAAAAGATGAATCAAGTAACATTGTTTGAACATAATACACTAGTTTTATAAAAAGGAATGATTTGCATTTTTGTGTGTGTTTGTAATGAATAAACTCAAAAAATACTGTGCTAATTTCAAAATTTTTTTTCACCATTGGTAAGATACACTCACCTTGAGTAACATAGGCTACTTTCTATTTCGAAAAAACTAAAACGGTTCCCGCGGGATAATAGTTTACGCGGGTGAAACCGCGAGGCGCTTCTAGTGGGAGATAAAAACTTCAGCACGACGATTAAAAATGTGCCCATCTTCTGAAAGCACGAAACCACTAACGTATGTTAAAGAAGTTGATATTCTCGTGACGCCGCCGTCTAACTGTCACCTCTCAAATCCGAGGGCTGCATCATTTTATTAATCCTAAAATGTTTACGCCAAAAATTGTTTTACGACGGAGTGAGGTGTTTAAAAAAAACACCAAAAATGCGACTCGGACGAACAAGCGGAAATAAAAAAAGTCGTCGACATAAACCTGGTACACACTACAGATGGACGTATAAATGTAGTCAGTAACTGTTCTCAAGTGATTTCGTATGGTGGTACTTTAGATTGTGTAGTTGCGTAATGGCATGTAAGAGAACAAATATAGTAATACAGTGGAATTGAGACATTCTTTCTTTTTTTAAGTCGGATTTAAAGGTTCACATTTATAGGGACTGTAATGTAGGACTGTGAAGAAAGTGATATAAATTTTGATGAGTCAAAGTTTTTTACTAGTGATAATATTTTGTTGGTCCGCTGATACTTATGCAATTTTTGTTAAGATTAATTTAACTAACTAGTCTAATGCTATATTGTAACTAGCTAAAAACGGGTCTTATTCGCGCACAAACAAATATCAATATATATAATTTTGACATACCTAGGACGTTTCGGCCGAGTTACATCGACCGTGGTCACGAGAGTCTTCTCGCGAATTAGACCCGTTTTTAGCTAGTTAATATGTTTTCTGTTCGCGATAGTTTAAGAACTTCTAGTTCTTAGCACACTCAAGATTTATTTTATGGCGTGAACTTTATTTACGTTTGTAGAGAGTTTAGCTACTGGTTTTTAGCTGTGTTGTCGCCTAATAAAGGAAGAGAGAATCACACTGTGTTGCACGTCAGAAAGCACTTTTATTATTATGTCTCTAATGTCAGTATATTACATTTTTTTCTTTACGTCGCGTCGTCGTGAGGGTTATTGTTTTTGTCGAGCAACGTGCAATTCTGTTTTCTGAGTCACAGCGTTTTGTGAAAAATATGTGAATTAATTAAGTTGCTTGCGAAAAGTGCTCAATTTTATTCGCGAGCTCTCAATATTTTGCGAGAAAACGCGGCAGAGTGTTCACTCATAATGCTTTGCAACCCCATGATACTAGAATCGATCCCCTACCAATGCCCTAATGCAAGTTTTATGAGATTTAGTAGTAGAAAAAGATCAAATGTTCTAAAAAAAAACGATTTTACTACGGTTCGCGGCGCCTAATTCAAACAATTACTTATCAATCCGAAACTGAAGTTGCAATGTGTATTACTCAACTTACGTACCGGGGATAGGGGAGTCTACCACATAAAATATACTGCTACATTTTCACGTAAGTATTAAACGTTTGCCGAACGATCATCACATCTGCCAAAAGCCCGTGAATCATTTAATTGCTATGAGACATCATTTCTTAAATATACACTCAAATTCAAGCAGAACTCACTCCGGAAATGGGACAGTAACTCTTAAATCTTGCGGTTTTCATTGCCACCGTAAAAGATTTCTATAAAAGCATTTTGGTGGCTCTAACATCTTAATGTCCTCTCGCACTGGGTACTTTTTATATGGACATAATAAAGAACGTATGTCATTGCATGTAAAATTAGTTGAACAAATAATGGAAGTCACCATATCTGAAAATTTTCTTTCCTTCACAAATGGGTGTTATAAAAAACTTGGAAATTTCGTAATGTGACTGCTGACTATACAGCGTGCACCGATTGTGAATCGCTCGTTAGCATTTATTTGACATTACCATTAGTGCATTATATGAGAACATTAATTAAGACCGCTCATTGTATTAAGTTTGTAATTATTTTGTGTCTTGTATATTTTGTTGTCTATAAAGAGTTCTCTATTCTATTCTATTTTTAAAACCACCGTAAAGTTTAGGTAGTTTTAAGTAAGAGACCACTTCGTTTGAAAATAAGACATGCCTACCTTTACTCTTTCATTCCGACCTGAAAACTAAAGCTTACGGCACACTCCGCGATTTGGGCCGGCAGTTGGAACCAGTGCCGTGGGATTACTATAATTGATATTAATGTACTAGGAAACGTTTAATTAAACAGGACGACGTAAAGCTTGGGACACACCTGGGCATTTGAGGTGACCGCAAATTCTGCTTAAAAGTACCTTGATGATGCATCAGCGATGCATTTATGGCGTTGCACTGTGGTTAGAGTTAGCTGTTAGTAGTTTTATATATATATTTTTAATTTTAACTATTTTGTTAAATACTGTTTGTGATGACTGTAACTGGCCACTGTTTGCTCTTATCAATTGAATTGTTACTAAAAAAATACAGTGTCTAGTAAGTATTAATGTTGTAATGTGGTTGTGAATAGTGGGTCTAATTAAATATCCAGGAAAAAATAAAATCAAGTGGTCACTATCAAGTGGTACTCAGTCAGGTAACGTCAATAACCGCTATAGCGATTAATGGTGGCCGAGCGGCAACTTGTTCGTTTTATAATCCAACGATGCCGTGTTCGATCCTCAGCCACGCACCAATGACTTCTACACAAGTTATGTGCAGTTTTCCATCACTCATGCCTCGGAGAGTACGTTAAGCCGTCAGTCCCGGTCATTATTGATTGATAGCAGTCGTTCAGACACGTCAGTAACCATTGGACGGCCTGATTAACTCTGATACTAGAAGCTAGCACAACCTCATACGACCAAACGAAACAAAATACCGCTAAACCCGTTATACTCGGTTATAACCGCCTCGCCTTCCCACCGGTTGTTCAGGTGTGTCCAGAGCTTAAGACGCGAGGACTCGTAAATCGTCCCGAAGACTATTCCGAGCTTCCCAAGCCGAGCGATAGCCTTTTAAATTAGTTTATGTTGCGTTAATGCGAATGTTTTTGGAGGAATATTTGTTTAAGGTACGAAAAGGCCGCAACGTGGCCATCGTCAATAAAAAAATGATCGATAAAATAGCAAAATACTTTTTTAATATTTTTCGGATAGTTTTCGTACTATGTGGTTTCTTTGGCCACAGCCATACGTACTCGCTTTCGGTACATGACTTTGACTAACTTATCATGTTGCTGTCGTTATATTTTAGTTTAATTCAAATCCTGCAAAGCAATTTAGAGCTAGTGCCCGTTGTAGTGTGTTGAATTTTGGATACTGGTCACGTTTAGACGACATAACCATATAATGATAACAAGTAGCTGATCTCATGACTATAACGGAAGGTAGAAAATGGAACTCTGCAGTGATTCGTAGTAGATTGATGGTGTTCGTGCTCATTTGGTTTCAAATTTTAAGGCTTTCCAAGAACAAAAATATTTTACTACGAAAAATATAGAAAAAGCCAATAAATTTAGACAGTTTCCGGAAAAATAATATTTTTTATGATGAAACAAGGTTTTTACCTCAGTCGCTGGCTCTGAAATAATATTTCACTCCATTAGTTTCAAGTGTTATCCTACCTAATGTAGTCTACGTGCGTCCGAAAAATAAACAGACGTCCACTCTATAATAATTCTAAGGACACACGAAATAAAGAATTGCTACACGTCCGCCTAAGACTTTGGCTTCTAAATCAAATTTGTTAAGACTCAAGTTTTTTGTCTCCTGTGAGCACTAGCCCTCGGAGGCATACCTAAGTGAAGTTAATGTTCAGGAAAAAATATAAAAATGGAATTTACTCAATACAATATCGGTGTTTTCCAAGACTAGAGCGAAGAAAACTTTTTATGCAGGCATGCCCATCTACGCTGTTATTCTCACTATCAATTTAGGTGAAATCGCGTACCTATCTTGCATTAAAATAAGCACCTGATATTAATATCTACTTACGAAGTTCGACTCCGATAGCTGACTCCGGAGTCTGAAGAGAATCTGATAAAATCAAAGCACCCACTTTTGTCAGGTTTTTAAGGCTTAGTTTTAGTCAGGTTAATATTTTTTATTTTATGAACTTAATTTAACTTGTGTTTTCATTAAATAAAAATATTTTTATTGTCTTAAAAAACAAACAAAAATCACAGATCTCGTTTTCAAACATTTGATTTGTTTCTTGATCGTACTTTCGGCCAGTGTACGAAACGGGAAGCAGCCCAATTTTGACCAGCCTTCTCTATTATAACGGCGCGAGGCAGCGCGTCCGTGCCGGGCGCCCGAAAGATTTAATTGTTGCAAACCGTACGTGACTACGCCGAGGTATAATACCTCGCACGAAAACTGGGTATTCGCCTGGATATTGGATAAAAGAGCCTTTAGACTCGCTGTAGACCTTCACAAAACTCAAAACTTACATAGAAATATACATACATACTCGTAAAAAAGTCACATCTTTTCCTCGTTGGGGTAGGCAGAGACTACATCTTTCCACAATGCCACGATCCTGACACCTCTTTCGTTTCTTCCACTTTCATGAGTTCCTTCTTACATGCTCGCCGGTTATGGGTAATTTTGAATTGGCCTCCAACTTGAGCTCAAATTTGCCTTAACCATTAGTATTTAATATTACAGTTATACCGAATACTTTCACGTGCCCAATAACTTTTGTTCTTCTCTCTCTATGAGGACAATATACTGCATGCAAATCTTCGTATATAGAATCAATTCAGCTCAGTGGAGCGATCGAACCCGTGAGTGCTAAGAGAGTACGAATACCTGGTATTACTCGATCAGTATCTAGTATCGCTCGTGCACGCGTTACGATGGTTGAAATCGTTCGTAAAGAATAGATTTGAAGGCGAAATAACAAAACGCTGCGACGCGGTGTATAAAATAGGAAAGGATTTTGAAACTAACTCCAACAAGTATATTTTGTAGATTTTCATATCGAAACGTGTATTTTGTGTAGCATTTTAACTCGTCATTTTTATGAGGTTTGCACGTGATTTCCTCCGTGTAAAGTTCAGAACATGTAATAAAAATGAATGACCACATACTTGACCATGCCCATGAAAGCAATACTTTGATTTAACGAATAGTCGAGCTAACGTGGTTTTGTATGTCAAATTCCACTCCCTTTGAAACATTCTTGTTAGCAGTACAATCGCACATAAATATAAAAAAAATATCCACCACGAACCTAGCTTCGTCCATTAAAAATAAAACTAATTCGAATCATTATTATGCTAATCTAACATGATTTACGTCCCTAATCAGCTCGTTACGTTACGGGTTCGTTATATTACGGGCTCGTTAAAAAAATAATTAAAAAAGACGAGGTGCCAGTGCGAGCGGCGGCCGATTGGATTTGCGGCGCACGATCGCATTAACCAGTAGTGAAGAACGTTCTGGACGGAACCGCTTTTAACCGGTTTAGCGCTTAGGGCTGTCAAAATTTCATTTCGGCTTGCAGTTTGAAATTTTGTTTGGGCATGTTAAAATTAAAGAGTCCATTCATGTTCTTCGACTAGGGCATCGGTTGATTTTTTTCAACTTCGGATCACTGGAGTGTATGCAAAACCACGCAAGATAATACCAAGAGTTTGCTGGAAGAAAACTCTTTATAGGATTAAACTCGCCTTTGTAGATTTATATCCTATACAAGTCTCTGTATATAAATGTTATTGTGTACATTAAAGAATATAAGAATATTATAACAATAAGATAATTTTTGCTTTCATTTCATTTTTAATCATGTTATTGCTGGTTTCTTCTGATTACTGTAAGACATAATAAAATAAAATACCTAGGTATACCTGAGTTTAAAAAACCTATTTTGACAGCCCTTTGAATAAACATATGTAGGTACATAGCCGAAGTCGTTCTTTTCTCTAGTTTGTTGCAAGTTGCAACAGTGTTGCGTGCGAGTGGACTTAATCTTGTACCGCTGTCTGGAATGTGCCGAGCGCAGGAGTGGGAATTAGTAAAGTTTTTGGGGATTCGCGCTTTGTAGGTACATATTGCCAGAGTTGTAGGGGAACAAGCAACCTATGCCCTGTTTCTGCGCCCGATTTCTTCTGTCTATAGCCTGTGACGGTCTATGTAAATAAACCGATACATGTTCAAAGTTTCAACAAAGCTCGCTAAAGCCGTTTAGGTATGAATTGAGGATGTTAACATTGAGCCACTAGTAAGGCTCCGTGTGGTGATTTTGTCGTGCGGAAAAGAGAAGGTTATATGTCTGTAAAGAACACGACATAATTATGTCACCGCGCGCAGCTTTGCAATTAGGAAAAAAGATCTCAATCAATCAATCGTTCTGGGGGTAAATTCTGCTAATTTAAGAACGGTTCTATCGAGTTTAAATGGAGTGGCTTCGGAATAGTTTGTGACATTGATTTCAAATGTTCTTATTTGACAAGCAAACTAATTAACTAAGAATATTATTAACAGACTTCCATATTATGTCACAAACTATTCCCAAGCCGCTCCATTGAGATTCGATTGAACCGTTCTTAAATTAGCAGAATTGATCCCGTGGTCAATGAACAACACGAAGGTGAACAATTAATTATATCCTACGAACTTCGTCTACGAATATATCAGTCTACCGTCAATCATCATACTGTAACAGTACAGTGCAGTGCAGTGCAGTGCATATAGTAAACTATACATCAGACGTATCACGTACGTCGTCCGGTGCGAAGATGCAATTGTTCTGGATGACGTGGCCACTAACTAGGTGGGCGTGAATTACAGCGTGCCATGTTGCGTGCAACTGTATGTATGGCTTTGTTGTGTTCATTTAATCATAGATCAAAATCATTTAATCATAACAGTTTAAACGGTGGATATCCACCGTTATCCAGACGAAGAAAACTAATTATAGAGACCTATCCGCAGATTTTGTCACAGAAAGGAATAATAAATATATTTTTACGAGCCCACATCGGCGGCAATAAATTTAACAGTATCCACCCTCACCTCATTAATCAATTCAACTCTTTACATAACCATGCTTATCAAGCCCCAATTTAATAAGCACTCGAGTATTTACCATAAAATTATATTATTACCTGCGAACTCGATTTAATTTGATGAAAGCTGAGCTTCCTCTATTTCGCTTCTAAAGCGAAAGATTTAAGCACGACAATTTATACTTGTTACTCAGTACATAAACTTAGAGGCGATTCCCGCGCACCAGACCATGATGTACTAATTTGACAAAGGCAAGACAATGAATGGCAAAATTAACATATTGTGTGTAAACCAATCTCATCATCACTTTTATGTTCTGTAAAATAGTGTAGAGTAAGTGCACTTAGGTATATATTGTAACTGAGATCACTGATTTTAGAAGCAACCATTTGTTTTGCGGCAAACGTTCTATAATGAGAGAAGAGTGGCGAAAGAAAAGTAGGTAAGCTAACCCCACCACCATGTGGGATATTACAACTGGTAAGAGAGAGAGAGAGAGACGTTCTACGATCAATGCTCAATTAAGGTAAGTCACACACTTGATTAACATTTTTACGTTATATTTATTTAAAACATGTAGGTACAATGGTACCTAATATAACGTTCCACAAACTCAAACTATTCACATTATTTATTCCTAAAATACGCAACGAAAATATTCAATTGTTTTTGTTGAAATAATTACGCATAGGAATTTCGCATGTTTTAAACATAGGAAAATACTGCAACAAAATACAAAAAAAATGCCTATTACATTGTAAAACAAAGGCAGTAAAAATCTTAAGTTGAAACTCTGTCTCTGACTTCTAAGGCGGTATTATTCTGGTGAAATTAAAAGTTAACTTGGGCGGCGTCGGCTTAATGGTATTTCAGTGTTTGCGTTTCGTTTCCGCTTTCACTTTTAATCTTGAGAGTCGGATTGACTCGTTTCAGGGCGAGTCAAGGACCTAATTTTTGAACTCAATGGAGTAAGTATTCTTAGAGAAAGTTATGCATCAAAGGATAGGTTGAATAAATGTAGAGATGTATGAATATGATATTTTTTTAGGCGAAGATATGTTTTAATCCTTAACATTTAATATTCCATTATTCTTTTTAATTAAAAAAATAATTATATTCCAGTTATCGCGCATAGACACAATAATAAACTATTATCTGAACATAATAATATTATTATCAATAAGAGCAATGAAAGACTATTATTTCCAACAGTTTAAGAGTAAAGATGACTCACAAAATAATATCTTTGACGACCAACCCAACATCTAATTCAATCGATACCCGAAAAACCTTATCAAAACAAATAAAAGCGCATTTCCCATAGCCATCGGATCTAATATAACGTCGTGACGTAAGCTAAATCGGAGGCATAAGGCCAGCCGTCGTGCTTTGTTCAAATATAATAACAGAATGACTCGCATTATCTTCGAATGAGATGTGAAGTAGAAATGAAATCTCATTCGGAATAGTGCTCCCGATGCGTAGGGGTGGGATTAAGATATCGATATTAATGATTGTATTTCTCTCATTTTCGGATTGATAGTTATTTGGTTTGTATGGATTTGTTATTGAATGTATATTATTATTTCTTTACTGGTCGTAGGTGAACTTTTTTCTTTTGTGTTGCGCTAGTAAGCTTTTCTCGTTTCGGTCGCTCGTAATTATTGACATGTCTAATTATTATAAATGTGATTAAGTAGTTTGTTACGAGTCTTCGTTACATTATGCCTCGTTTCGTATATAATCGCTTTATACAAATTAGCTAGCCGATTGCTCGAATTCTCCATTGGAATAACTGACACTTGATTACAGTAGTAAAATGTTTAATAATACCGAAACACCACGCTTACGCGGCGAACAAATAAAACATCATTGATTCTCTGCACACGCCAACGAAGCCTACAAAATAATAATAGTTTGTTTAACAAGGGCCGAAAACTCCTCTTTCATACCTACTCCAAAAATTTTGTTTTAGTTTTTGAAGCGTTCATAATATGCGTTGGAAACTTAAATTTTGTGGTGTAGTCGCCTGGTGTTTTTTTTCACTTTATATTTCAGCTTCTTCGCCCATCTGGTAAAACACAGATATCGCCGAACTCCGATATTTCAAACGCCCGTTATTTACGAGTGACGTTGAGCCGCGATAAAGATTTTATTGGTTCCACCTTCACGGTTTAATTGAATCGTTAAGTTTGATTGGTTGGTTTCTAGATTTAAATTATGGAGGGACAGTTTGGTGAGTTCAAGCATTTTTGCGGTCAACTTAATGAAAAAAGTGGGTAACAGACATTTTCAAAAACGGTTGAAATAATCTTAACATTACTTTGCGTTTCCGAATCAAGGACATCGTTAAAAAATACTGAATATTTGAGTTCACATACAAGATTCAATCACAAACATACAGTTTCACTTGAAAATTAGGTTTTAAGCGTTGTAAAAAAAAACTAAGGCAGACCGATCTTCACGAGTCGTTTAAATACCAATAACCGATAAACATCACAGAGAATCCTATCGACTTCCACTGGATTACATCACTAGAAGTATCATGACCCAAGTGATACATTATAGGGGGATAAAATATTTCTTCGCGGTACCTGTTGCGCGATTTGAGCAAGTGTAGGCTTAGACAGTTTTCGGGTGAGTAGGCTGTCTCACTCGAATCGGTCAGGCGGATAGGCTATCTCCCTCCGATCGGCCGGGCGCGGCTCAAGCGTGAACGAGTGAGATTTTATCAAGTAATGGTCGCCTTTAAGTGGTAGGCGTGAAGTGTTGATTTTGAACACAATGTTGACTGAGATTATGGTATTATGATGTTTATGGTTAGCATTCTCGGGTGTTGAACTGGCGTTGGTGTTAATAGCTACTTTATTGTTTTGATGGAGCACCTTTGTAGTTGGAGACGCAACTTACCTGTAACAAAAAGAGATTAATCGTATTTTTTTAAACATAAATCTACTTCTCACGATCATTTACTACTGGCCCTCTAGTAGTAGAATTGGGAACACTATAAAAATACAATCAAGAACCAAAGACCTGTGGTTGAAGAATCGAACCCGCAATGTCACGGAGCTAGATTTTATTTTAAGAGCCAATGGTTGACAAGCCACAAAACAAGTGGGAGGAAAAATGGTTACTTGAACAGTTAGAAAAGTACGAAACTTCACGCAAAAATCGTGAAGAATAGAAAAAAAAAAGTTAACGTGCGCCAATTCAATAATTAACTCTTAAACAACTTTGTAGCGTCAGTTACTAGCTTACTGTATACAGTATGTACCTACTATAATTACAATTACCTCGCACTACTTAATCTCTCGTCGTATTCTAACCCCCTGTTTACACAACCATAAGTTAGTGCACACTTTCCGCCGGCAGCGGAGAACTCGCTCTTTCGCATCCTTCCTCATTGCATAAAATAAATTAACATCCTGTAGCTCAGGTATTCCAATGAACAAACTTGTTCGCGTTTATCACAAGCTAGTCAGGCGAGGGGGGTACCGTGAAAGTGTTATTGTTGTTTATTTTTTTTATTTTTTTGGGTTAGCACTATATTATAATAAATCCTAATGAAGGTGATGCGTTTGCATTATACGGCATAAAAATATTATGATGTCAGCGTAAAACAATAATACTAAATAGTGCTCGTATTGTTTGCTTGTTACAGTGTATTTTTTCATTTTATACGACTATCGTTGGTGGATGACTGAAAATTGTCGAGTGCGATTGTAATTAAGGAAGAAAAGTTAGAAATCCACATCAACCGCCACTGTTATGACTGTTTTCGATACTCAAAATACGAACTAAATACAAAACACAGCTGTTTTGGGTCACTGGTGCTATTTACAAGTTCCCTTTCTGAACAAATAGTTTGACACCTTACTAAATTTTCCACTTTACATTACTAGCTAATTTAAAAAATATTAATAAAATTTTAAAAAATGTATCGCAAATCATTCTTTCACAGTAGCACCAACGGCGCAACTCTGGAGTCGACTAGCAAATTGCCGTGCCTCTCTCGTTTCCGATGTGGTGTGCTTTGTATTTACTTGTATTTGATCCGTCGTCTCTTTCACTCCTCAGGGTGCTGAGTGAGACGGAAAGCGTCAAAGTTCAGATGTGGTGAAGTTGGAAGTTAGTAGTCTGCTTCGGAAATAGTTAAAGGATGTCCGGCTACTTCTGTAGCTATGAAGTAAAACTTCCTCAGGAGATATTGGAAAACTGGTATAACACCTAGTTACGTAACTATCATTGTCCTCATATTCCGAAATTCCGATCTCAAAGGTACTTTGCTTATATTATAATATTATCGATGTTATAGAAGTTCTTAAACTTCGCGAACTGAATACATGTTAATTAGTATTTAAACGGGTCTAATTATGTATTTTGATATTAGTTTGTGCGCGAATTATACCCGTTTAAATAGTAATTAACATTATCGATGTTATTTTTCACTGACTTACAAAAACGAGAAGGTTCTCAATTCCAGTGTACATTTTTCTTACCTCATCACATAAAGAGCTCTAGAAAAGCACCACTGAAAAATTTGCAATTCCCCTCCCTGCATGTCGAAAATAAGACTAACCGCACAAGGCACTCTCATTTGTCACTTTTCCTCGCGAGAAATAAGCGAAAATTCGGGAAAATTACCATTTGCCGGCGCCACACAATCGGTTCGTGTCAAACAGGAAAGCGACGTAGCAGGTTAGGCCAGGTGGAATCGCAGCACGCTGCAGGCGTGACGCCGGTAATCCTATCGAACGCTGCGCGAGAAGCGCCACCGCAAACATAAAAAAATGCACATAAAAGCGAAAATGACATTTCCAATTTCCTACTGTTGCTCCCGGCCAAATTCATTTTATTCCCTCGTAGAGTTGAATGTTGGCGTCGTCCCACAATCACTACCTAGGCAATATTTCATCAAAGGAATTCACGCCGCGCGGCTTTATTAACGAATAATTTGAACTTCCGACGTAAAAAAGGAATTTTCTTAAGAAAATTAAAGAATTTGCCGCCCGCTTTTTGATTCCCTTTTTACAGCAAAATAAAAAGTAAATGAGTTGGAGTGCGACGCGAATACGCACTTTTTTGTAACGGTTATGAAAATTTAATATTTCACGCTTCAGATTTCGATAAGAATGTTCCATAAGCTTATTAAGTATTTATTTTGCTCGCGAACTTAAGACGTTATTTAATAAGTAACAGGGAAGTCTACTTTTGATATAGACCAGAAGCGGTTTAGTCATCAGTTTTCTACATATTATATTTTAAACATTTATGAAATAAACAATCATACTTTGAAGAAAAAATAGCTTCACAGTTACCAATTTGTAAGCTGGTACAAACAAATATAACATTATCATAATTGGTTCAAAACTCCCGACGCTGTGAGATCACATATTATTATGACGGCTTTAGAAACAGACAAAAAAATTGCATAGCATTATTATCCTTTATGTAGGTACATACAAAATAGTATATTGCTTCAATAAATTACGCCATCTGCTCAAAAATATTGAAACCTATTTTTCTAGATTCTCAAAGGCTCCAAATGAGCTGAAAAGAAACGAAATAACGTTGAAAAATGTCTGAATATCAGCATAAATCACCCTTAACAAAGGAATCGGGCAGAAATGTTAAAAAAAACTATGGAAATGGTAGAATGAGATGCAAAAGGTGGATGAAGAAAAAATACGCGAATTTAATAACTTGATGCATCTTCCGTCTGCGTCTGGAGCATCTCTTTTGTGCAATCGTTTTGTGATGATGATGCATTAAGCGAGCGGTGGTGGTAGTAGTTTATGTGGAACCCAAAGACAGCGACCACCTATCAACAATTAAAAACAACCGAGACGAAATTCGGACATTTGAAACACTTTGGTGCCATGCCGAGGATTCCAATCTGGTAACAACCCCCGTCGTCTTTTCCCTCGCCTTTTTATCAATAATCGCACAAACAACTTCACCGCTACCAAACAATAAATTATTAACGGAAGTTGTCACGTCGGTTTATGTAAAATTCATGTCAATTCGGCACCCCGCACGGAAGCTGTCATAAAATCTCTTGGCGTCTATTTTGCCTAATGACGACTAGTTGAGACTATATTGCTTAAAATTAATCACAATAATATTATGTAAATCATATTTCGAGGCATTCAGTATGATACATAACACTGTTATTATGAAAGTGAAATTCTCCGAATTGAATTCATAGGCTTTCAATTAGACCCGTTTTGGTCCAGTTAATAAAGTCTATAACACAGCATAGTGGTAATAGCACATCAATACCTCACCTTTGTCCCCCCTTCTTATCAGCAATCGCACAAACAACTTTGCCGTCGCCTACCGAAAATAAATGATAGACGGAAGTGTCGCGTCGGTTCATGTAAAATTCATGTCAATTCTGACGAGCGCCCCGCACGGAATTTGTCGTGAAATTACTTGCCGCCTAATCGCATTAGGGAGGCTCGTGATGTATGATTCTGAAGAATTATTGTGTTGATGGCTAGATCGGATTTATGATATAAAATTTCAGGTGGTGATGGTAATGCGATTTTACTATTGTAGTACTCTAAATAATCAACTATTTAGAGTTTTGGCCGCACATTTAAACAATGACAACTTCATTCGAAAATTCATTCGAAAAACACTATCAAATAAACTTACGCTAAATATGTAAGTGAACTATTTATTCAATTATCTTAATGTAGTTTTGTGTGGACAAGTCTCATAATGCAAATGCCTGGATGTGGGTGAAAATTAAATTAAAAGATTCCATTACTTTTAAATCACTCTAGGTCCATAAATCTACTTTTAAACTTAAATCAAGCAAGCATATACAATATTGTGCAGTTGTACATTGTACAAGCTTGTTCAACCGTGTACAAGTATTTAAAAGTCGTGTTCGCAAACAGTGAGATGGAAACGGGAATGGCATTATTGTCGCTCACGTCGCGTTATTAAAAACTTTACGAATAGCGTTTCGGCCCACTGGGCCTTGTTCTGCCTACTTTGGACTTTAAAGTATTTATTTGTGTCGGAAAACACGGCGAAAACGAGGGATCGTTATACTTTATTTTTAACAAGCAAAATGTTGGGTGCATTATTTGATTCGTCATACTTTATTTTATCATCATTATTTCATCATCAGCGATCATGATGTCAATAACTCTATTTTATAAATCAGCGGAGTAAGTAGATTATGAACCTATGATATTTAATATAATATATAATTTAACCTATCTGGGGGTCTGGTCGAGGCCACACGTGACCAAAATGCTGGCCTTTATTTTGTTCAAAGATTCACATTGCCATACAACGTGGGTATTAAGCCAGCATTTTGGGAACGTTGCCCACTGTTAGCGGCCTATTAGATTCGATTTACTTAGTTTTAGTCTTTAGTTTTATTTTGTTTGTGTGAATATACTCGTATTATAAGTTAGTTTATATAGGTAACAGATGTTATGGTAAAAATGTGATTAGTTTCAACATCATGTGCTTTCGGACATGCAATAGTTTTGTTATGAAAAAATAACAATATAAATGAAAGCTTTACATAAATAAAAAAATATTAATTCATGTACAAAATCTATTATCATAATCTTCTATGCTGTTAACTAATTAAATTTTGTAAACCCCAAAATTTTCACCGAAAAATTTCAACCGGTTAAATTACAAAAAAACCTTTCACTAATAAGCATTTATTTAGCCTTGTCTTGAATGTGTCTACCATCTGAAAACAAATGTTTTTAAAATTACGGGGCATCATGTAATAATAATTTCTATATTTTTATTTTTTCTATTAATAAAATAAAATTGAAAATAATTCATATTTTCAAAACAATATAATTTAGGTTGGTAAGCCCCAACTTAATAAGAACGCTTCTTTGAATAATATACAATTACAAATAGCCAGTATTCAAAACAAACAAAATAACAATATATAATTGTATTTATGTTACAATCCTGTTTTGTATATTTCTGTCCAACCCAATCCGCTTACAACACCCTTGTTTCATCACATCATTATATACCATGTCTACTATAAGAACCGGCGCGGAGAAATTAGGTACTAAACATTATATAATATAAGGTAATACAAATAAAAAATAAGGTAATACTTCTTAAATCTGTCACATCATTATACACACATATTCATGTTATAAAATGCAGTTAAGCAGGTAATTTTAGGCTCAGACTTTAGATGACTCGAAAATCTACTGTCAGTCACTTGCAACTCTACTAAGTGTTACTAAAAATTAAAGACTAGTAAAAAATTAAAACAATAATAAAATATCATAATATACGAAAAACTATACTTAACTTTTTAAAAGTAATACATATACCTAGATGACTATTAAAAAAAAAGTAAAAAAAACAGTTAAAATGAATCAGATTGTATCAAAACATGGGGCTACCCTAAACGTATACCTTTAAATAATACAAAACAAATAATTCATAAATCTGGAACATTTACATGAGTAATCTAAACAGCCGTTTAGTTGTGAAATATTAACAAACACACATTTTTGCATTCTAAATATTAGTACCGATGTTATCAGCGCCCCCGCATAACACGACGACTCTACCTCCGACAATCCAAACCCATACCAATTGTTAACGAAACAAAAACTGTGCGTGAGAATGAGCGTCCGGTGCCTCATTGTTGTAAGTTATTAACGAGGTACGAGTTGGTTTCAATTCGAGAAGGTAGGGGCTGTGTCACGCATGACTGAGGGACATTGGGAACTTTGATAATCATGTGGAGATTAAGTATGTAGTGTTTGAAGCATTGTGTTTTTTTTTATTTAGTTTTGGCGTCGCACGGTTTGTGCATCTAGCCAGTGTCAATTATGAAAACCTTTCAAGTGTTTCATATTTTCGCAGCAGGAAAGTTGTAGCATTAAAGAAATCCTCGTAGCTAAGCCAATTATTTACTGTCAAAGTATTTGGAATTGACAAAGGTTTGGCAGGTAATCGGAAATTTGACGTCATTGAAAAAAATATTGTGAAGTTATCAAATGGTTCTTTCCTAAACCCATTTTAGTTTTTATTCGTTTTTTTATTATTCAAATGATGATTACAATGTTAACGATCAACTTTGTAGCAATATAGCAAGTTCGTAGCAGCACGCATATCATTGAAACCGATTTATAATTGCAACTATAACAAATTCCATTGACATTAAAATAATTTGAATTGCTTTTATATATCGTACTTCCACCATTTCCACCTCACATCAATGGGACTTATTTGAACAATAGCAACTTTACAATATGTTTATGAATGGGCTGTGCAATTCAATACGGTTTGGATTCCGCCATTGAATTTCAGGAATATGTTTCGATATTCGTGGAACTGAAATATTGTTGGTACACTTTTGATATCGGGATGTATGGAAGCTGTTTTCCGCTTTATTGGATGAAATAATTATGTGTAGTCTTTGAGTTCCCAATATCAAGATAAGACGTAGGATAATAGGCCTTGTATGTAGGAAAATCACAAAACGGAAATAAGTAAGGGTAGGTCATATGGTGAGACGATGAAACCTGACTAAGAATGAATTATGGGCATGATATAGTCAGAACAACTTGACAGGAAGTCATTGGGTTTGTCCAGCTCAGGACCAGAAGAAGGAGCGTACACGTTGAAAAGGTTGCAACCCGCTCTTCCAACGAATGATGGTTAAATAGTTCTAAAACATTATTAATTGGACACAATACAGTATTTTTACAATATTCTTCCCCATGTAACCCAAATCAATTATTACACAAGCGTGAATAAAAACATACTGCAAATAAAAACTAACAAGAAAAAAACTCTACACAAAACCAATGAAGCACTTGAAAATTTTTGGGGCAGCCCTAAAACAATATTGTTACATCCGGGGGAAGGCACGCTTGATTGGGCTAGGGTTGCCACCGAGCGGCAAATTAACCCAGGCAAGAGGTGAGGCAACGGTGAAGCAATTGAATTTGCATCCACGGACTTACAAATTAGGCTATGCGATGCGGCGGCGCGCCGACGACGACGGTAATATATTAATATTGTAGCTATTGGAGGGAGTAGGTATGACTGCATTGGCATGTTTTATCTGTAGTCGCAGGCCTGAAAATCTGCTTGAGTATTTTTCCAAATATTCTACGCTAAGCGATAGTGAGCTTCCATTGTTTCAGTTTAAAGGGCAGATTTCAGTGCAGTGCCGTACAAAAAAAAAGTGGTACAAGGAAGGTAAATACGAAATTATTAATGTGATGAAAAAAGCACTATATTAAAAGGTAGAGTCATTTCCACCTTACTCATGATCATTTATTCAAACGTCACTTAGCAGTGCGCATTTTTTACAAGCTTTGCACAACTTTTTATAAATAAAAGGGAAAGCTAAAAAGTTATTCTCATTTCCAATTTAGCTAAATCAATAATGGGATTCAGGATATATGAGACTTTCATCGCATACTAGTACCTACTCGCTACAACTACCTACTAGAACTACTCACAGACTGTCTGTCCGTCTACCAAACGTAATGCACACCGTTGTCCAACACTAAACGCTAATTAATTACTAATCCACATACAAAGCAAATCAATTAAGGCCCAATAATTAGAATCTGCAGTATTGAAGGTGCGGCTTAGGTATATACGTTAGTCTGTGTACATCGCTCTGCTTATTACATGGTACCAAAATGTGGTCGGGATATACGAGACGGGGTGGTGGGGTGACACAGTTACACTTCAGAGGTTTTGGTTAGGTATACATTGGTTATGTATCGTTATGGTATTGTATTTAGGTGTATGACACACGACACCGCCCGATGCCGTAGTGGGCACTGAGGCGAATTTCGAAGCAGTACAATGTTGCACGGTGAGCACTGCACGGTCTAAGATGACTCGTGTCTGATGCGCCGTATGCCAATTAGGCTAATTGCTCATTGAAGCGAAATTTATTTACATATACGCTGCTATTCAATTCAGGTTATGTTTGTATGTGAGTTTGATAAGTTCTATTTCAAAGTCATTTATTGTAAATAGGCAATAAAATCCCATTTTTTACAAGTCAAACAGCTAATCACGTTAACAAAGAGAATCATAAAACATAAGGTATGATATTAAATTAAATAACAGTAATTGATTATGGTTTGAGTTTGAAAAAAGGAAGTTTCCCGTTTCAAGCACTGTACCAAGATAAGGAAAAGGAAACTCCGTTTACTCTACCAGTGCTTCGGAATACGCCCGTTAGAAGTAATGTATGTATGTAGAAAGTAATGAACATGAGACTATTGATTGATTTTGAAAATTGTTTCAGTAATAAAACGCTATATTGTGCACCTGCGTAATGATAGCTATGTTTTATCTGGGGGAAATTAAAATTTCCCGTAGTATGTTTGTTTATATTTGCTACAACGTTATTACAATAGTAATCACGAAAAACTACTGAACTGATTTTGAAAAATTATTCCCATTCCAACCATAGTCATCACCAATCACTTATGTAAGTATATGGGCAAACCTACAAACACTGGACACATGGTATGTAAATATAAAAGTTTCAATCAAAATTGCATTAAAACCATCTCAAAATGTATGGTTTTAAGTGGTCCATTTTCACAAAAATACAATGTCGATATTGTGAAAACTAATTGTCCAGCGTCATTGGACACTTGTTGTCGAACACTCCATACTCTGTTTGCATTGCCATCATAACGTCGCTGTAATTCGCAGAGGTCAAGCGTAATTGGCAATTAATTACAAGCCAGAGGCCTATATGCCTCCAGTTTGTAATGACGGAGTCCTCATGTGACAATTGGCGTAGTTAGTGGAAGGCTAATTGTTGCCGGTACGGTGGTAAATACACGCTTTCTTGTGGAAATTAACTATGGAATAGTGGTGTCTTAGAATATAATTATTACAACACTACGATAAGGGAATATTTTACAGTGAATTTTAATTCTATTCGTCTTTTCATAGTTTGATGGAGCTCAAATAGTTATAACCGGGTACGGTCAAATCTATAAGGGATTTTTCCAATACATAAGCTCTTTATCATTAAGCTAGGACGTTTTTCATGGTGTCTTGGTACCTCAGGTACATAAATAACTATGTGTAGGTTAGGTTAGGTTCTAAATCCATTTTTTCAGGATGGTACCGTGAAGCTTGCTTGTTCTACTAACTCTGGTACTTCTGCTATAAATATGTTAGCTCTATAAAACAATCAGTAGATAATATAAAATCGTCTTATATTGTTTTGTTGCGCTGACATTGTCATGAGTATTTTGTAAGAAACTAGAAAATAAGAAATGAAAAAATATAATATACTTATCACAAATTCAGTAATACGATCCATTGGTACGAAAGGGTCGTGGGAAGAAACACTGAAATACCGACTGCACAACACCCACATAACCGAAACAAACCGTTAAATTTATGTACATTCACTAAGACCGTATAAAATTGTAGGTCAAGACGCGCAAATAAATACAGACCGAGTGGATGTAAGAAGATTTCGTATAATGTTGGGTCACGAGATAGAAACGGGTCAGTCACAGCAAGCTAGGTAACCAGTATGGACTATACCGGATAACTTAGTTCAAATAGTCATGGTTGAAGTGAAGCTTCGCGTTTTTACAGAGTTCCCATGGCATAATCTCAAAAGGTAAGGATGGAAGTGACAGAAAGAGTTTCAAGGTTCCACAAGAGATACAATACAAAATGAGAGATGGTGGCCAAGTGGTCACTTGTACGCATAACAACAAAATGAAGCTGGGTTTGATGCTCGGCCCGCACTAGTAAGGACTTCTAGCAAACTGTGTGGACTTCCACTACCAGTTGGGAGGGCCCGTTACGCTGTTGGTTTCGATAGTTTACGATTGATAGCACTCGTTAGGCCAAGTCAGAGGCCCTTTAGTAGTCTCATAAACTCTGTCACTAGAGGTTGATCCTACCTCATTTACAAACAATAGTTTCCAAGCAGGTAATCAAACGTCGAGACTCTTTGGTGACAGGTAGCAGTGCATTCAAACTATCTTAGACTTCAGTCGTACATTTACTCGGAGTGTCCTTACTGTATTGTTTCAGGAGCTTACTGAAAAGGCCACGTTGAAAGGTTTTACATACATTTAAACTGACTGCGTCTGACGTCAGGAAGACTTGGACGTGCTCATTGGGGCTTAAAAGATTGGCGGAAGATTTTAGCGGAATAGTCGAAGCTTTGTCTTGTAATATTTTTTTGTTGGTGTTCGTCGATGGATTTATTTTTGTTTGAAGCAGCAATCCATTTGTTGGATCGCTATATTTATTTTCGGCTTTTCTTGACCCTTCAATGCATTAGTGTGATCATTTTATCTTAGTTTCATATTGACGTCAATAGTGTAACTTTTTGTATGGCAAGGTCTTTTTTTAGCGTTACAAAAGCCTACACCTAAGTATATTAAACAGTTAAGTACAAAATAGCACGCAATACAGCTTCACTTAACGTTCTTAATAATGAAATAACACGTCAATATTACAATGACGTCATTATGACTCAAAAAAATAAATCCTAAACTCTAAATAAACCGATTGCCCCGTCAAATACAAAAACACTCCAATTCTTCCATCGAAATATATTGTAACCTATGCAGCGTGATACATAAATTATGAACACATACAGCAAAGACGTAAAGAACTGGAAAAAAATGAGCCGCGTCGTAAAAGCAATGTAGAACCAAAACAGGCTAATGTAGGGTGTATTATCATGAATAATAAAAAAAATACATTTGAGCATCATAAAGAGATGTTATAGACGTAATGGGTGAAACAGCGCCCCCAGAGGGTGTGTATGCTTTCAAAGATAGACCTCGAAGGTACAGATTTTACTAAAAGTGTGGATTTTAGCTTCGAATATTGTGTGATCCGTTGAAGAGTGGATAATGTTAATCCTGTTAGGTATTTCTATGAACTACTATAATTATTATGCTTCAGAGTCACGATAAGAATTTTTTAAGTGTTTTATTTATTTTATCAGCTAGTATGTGATTTTTTGTACATTCATAATTATAATGTCCAAAATGAACTTTACGAACAGCTAAAGTTAAGTGTACAATATTACTGCATAACGTTATTTTGAAAGCTTTCGTATCTGGTCATTACGATACGAAGCAAACTTCAGTTATCATCATAGCGTTGTTCAATTGTTCATACCAAACTTTGCTCATATAAACGTGAAAATAGTTATACATCGAGTATCCTATATTTTATCCAGATACGCATCCTTCATTGTCATTTTTACATCAGCCGATACTGACACTCAAACCTAATTCATTCGCTATTATATTATTAAAAATTCTACTAGAGGACAGACGTCATACGGAAGTGCAGTTTTGCTTAGTTATGTGTGTAAAGGATAGGAAGCTGCAACTCGCATGATTTGCGTGGTTGGACGGACTTGTCGGTATTCTCGATTTTAGTACCAATATTATGTTGGCTAGTTATCGTATCGGTGTTAGTAAAAATGCTTTCTTTCGGGTACCGGGTAAATTCAATCTGAAGGCCGTACTCCCAAAATCGCCTGAACACTTTTCAGTGATATTATGTAGGTTTCCGGATAAATCGAATTTGGATACATTTACTGGCGTTTCAAAAGTTATATTTATATTGGGGAATCTTAAATGAGAAAATGGCTATGATTTTGAAGGCTGACTTAATGCTATACGTAATGTATTTGCCTATATTTTGATATAATTTTATAAAGGTACGTATTGTGTGTACTGTGTACCTATATGTCTAATATGAAGAAATGCTTCGTAAAATAAACATGCCTATAATTGGTATTATTTTAATCATTCGATCATATATTATGATGTCAATGAATCTTACATTTATTCTGTTTTTCATTCGTAAAGACACCAAACACAAACTCATCAAACCATGTTACGTAAATTAAAACCTAACTCAGGGCTGTCACGACTCATTGAAAAATGCCACAATATATCTTGCTTTGTCCCATTCGACTGGTGTGGAGAGTCGAAACGCCGCTAGCATACTGATGTGCTACTTTTTAAATCTGTTTCTTTACTTTGAAAACGTATTATATAATCCAGGGACCCAAGCTATTTTAATGCCTTGTCAATCTTATTCTATAACACAATGCATAAGAAACTTACTTGAGTGATATAATTTACTTCTGATTTATTAAATCCATTGCAATGCGTCGAGCGTTTGGAATCAAATCCAGTTCATTAATAAAATTAAGAATGCAAATTTCAACACGCCTCACTTATCTCTGTATAGCAACAGACTCGACGATCTTGAGTTTATCTGTCAATAACTTTACAATCTATAGTGAAAGCACAGACTGCGATGGTAAATAAGAAGTAATGAGTTTTCTTTTCCATCGCGCCACCTGACTTCTCCTCCCAGCCGACCGACGCCTCGTAGACTTTACTAAACAAGATTAAAATCTTTTTTTACTCCCCCATTGCTTTTTATTTTCATTCATTGGAAGACGTCTCCGTTAGTAATGTAGGCTTTGAAGTCTTTGATAGCAACATTCAATTTGAAAAGATAGTATGCTTTGCA
This sequence comes from Hylaea fasciaria, assembly GCA_905147375.1. Classification (NCBI taxonomy): domain Eukaryota; kingdom Metazoa; phylum Arthropoda; class Insecta; order Lepidoptera; family Geometridae; genus Hylaea; species Hylaea fasciaria. The sequence goes on from LR990201.1 coordinate 10,771,541, forward strand.
TATTATTTGGTTTAAAATTGAAGAATATTTATCTGATGGAAATGAGGTAAGTTATATTAATATCATTTAACTGTGTAGACTTAAAACTTTGAAATGTTTACGTATATTGTTATAACTCAAATTTTAATAATATCGGTTGCATTTATTATTTTCAAAAATACCTTTTCCTTGGGTTCATAAAGTAAAAGTCAAATCATTTATTGTAAATAGGCAATAAAATCACACTTTTACAAGTCAAACACTTCAATCTAATTAACAAATAAATAAAATCATAAAAAAGAAAAGAAAACATAATAAATTGATATATTATTATGGTTTGAGTTTGAAAAAGGATGTTTCCCTTTCAAGTACTGATCCAGAATTGAATATCAATTTAATCTTAGAAGTACCTAATACTTTTTACCAACGTGTTAATATGCCCTATACTCGTAATACGCGTATCAACGCGTATAAGCAAAAAGAAGTCTCTATTGAAAAATAAATAAGAGATGCGCATGAGGACACTAATTTTACTTAGACTAGCAGTAACGTTCGCTGCGGCGACTGAACCCGACAATATGCCATTTTGTAAACTATTTGTATGCGGACAAGTGCTCCAAGCCCACTTTTCTTACTTCTCTGTGACGAGCGATCCGTCGACACGATCTTTTACGCTTTCCATCTGCACGTCTTTCCAACACAGTGTTAGATCAACCGGACCATGTTGGGCGCCAATAATAGATATTTGGCGCCCAACTCGACACTATTGAAGCAGTGTCGATTCGCTTTATACCCGCTGCTATTTATTTGCCGTTGGGATAAACCGTGCTTGCTCACTGAATTAAACTTTGTCCGTGAGATCTTCTCGCATGCCCGCCCGATGGGCTGATTGAAAGGTATTTTGGTACGTGATCTGCAACAGTGCAATAATCTATTTCCCGGTTGTCGTCGGTTTGTATTACAAATTGATATATTGTCTTTGAGCGCAGAAATGCAACGTTGATTTGAATACAGTGCGGAGATGTTGGTGGAATTTGTGTTCAAAATACGTGATTCAAATTTAGAATTGCATGTGCTACTAAAATTAGTGGAGTAGCACAAAATGTAGCTAACTCCAAAGAGCCATATATTTTTTAAATAATAATAAAGTCTGAATGTCATTACCTGGAAAATTTATTATGAGTATCTGGATTATAAATACTGCATTTCAAAAGAAAAATGAGCAGTGTTCCCAATAACCGCACTAAACCTACATCCGAGTATTCTAGAGACAGCATCGTCTGTCGCCGTATCGCATAAGACGGCAAATAAACAGTCTTGGGAACCGTTTGCAACGTCGATGCATTTTTATTATCCAAGCAATAAACTCCAACGAAAACGACGATAGTGCACTTAAATTTCTCATAAACATTATATCACATCCTGTGAACACAGGATTACGTCATGTTGGGGCTGTAGTGCCGGATTTCGATACAAATGATTCATACTGAACGATAAAACCACTTCGGATAGGCGGCTTTCGAAATATTATGTTTTCAAGCGTTTGCAGCACGAGTATACCTATACAGATTTCAGGGATTTGCAAGAGGATCTGCTAATTGACCACTTTGGGAAATTGTTGTTGGATGTTGATTTTAGGCAGGTTTATGTTCTGCCTGTCGAGTCTTTGTTTGCAAAATGGTTATTGTTTGCAATGGTGTAGGACATAATTATTATGCATCTATTGTAGGGAACTATGCTATTGATTGGACGGTATTTAACATGTAGTTAAGGTTAGGATATTATTATTAAAATCTTTAATAGTAGTTGGGCAGATACTGGTTATTTATTGGGCTTAATAAAAGTAACGTCGGAGTCATTTTAATATGTATTAATTGTAACTGAACTTTTATTACATCTAATATATGTTGGTTGTTATAAATTCGAGTTTAACAGTGGCTTAACTAATTCTCTAGTTACTCTGTAGTCTGTCTCTGTGTCTGTATGTCAGGCAGTCTGTTTACTCTCAATCTCTCCTCGGTATCGAAGTATCATTCTACTTCCTACATAGTTCGAACCAAGTTCATTCAATTTTAAATAATCGCCAACTCGGGCATGGGGCAGATATAAAATAAAAGATGTCGTATAGACGCCATGTCATATTTTTTATTGTTTTAGATAAAATTTTACTCCCCTGTTTGTCACGTTACCCCGGTATTTGTGATCGCTGTGCTTTGTTGAAGCTAGTGCAGTGAATTTTAAGGTTGCATTGTTGTTGGAAATTTGAAATTTATTCTGATGAACTAACCTAACAATCCACGTTTTGACCAACGAGTATTTTGTTCAGTTTTCAGAACCACTTTTTGAGTATATTATTTCTATGACTAGTTATTCGGTTTAATATTATGTAGTTTTATTGTTTTTTCCGTATTTACTTTGTTATGTCAATCAATGTTTGTTATGTCAGTCTAGGGTAGCAGCATTATTTTAAAAACTCCGAGTATATTCGCGGCGGGTAGACCTCGCATTGTATTTCCGGTGCATTTTATATTTCAGCTTTGAACAGATCTCTTTGAATTGCACTGTTTGTGAATAATTGGCTTGGGTTTCTGGAAATATATTTGTTGTTGGATCTGTTATATTTTCAGTTCGAACTCACAAAAATGTTCTTTCGTGTACATTTCAAAGTGTGATATTTCTCTCTGTGTAACAGTTTATTTAAATGAATACCGGATTGGTTACTATTGTAACGGAACAGGCTTTGATACCCTGGTCTCGTTATGTTTCACAAATATAGCTTGATTTATTTCAATGGAGAGCTAAAACTTCTTGATGAAGAAGGAGATCCTGTTGGTAAAAGCTGGCTGAATTAAGAAGAGTAATTTCAAAAATTACTGCGATTCTAGTTAGAAGCTGGCCGTTTAGAAAAGAAAATAAAACTGAAATACAAAGTTTTAGAATATTATTATTGGGAGTTAGGGATTATAATGCTTTGGTTCAGGAAGAGAAGGTACAAAATGGCATAGCAAAGTTGGCCTGAATAGGGAAATTAGAGTAAATGTATGGCATTCGAAATTGATCGCTGGTAGAGTAACACGTCAAGCTAATAAAATCAAATAATATAAAAATCTGGGGATAGCTACTTATAAATTTCGGTTGTGCTTAGTTATGATAATGTTGGTTCGCAATGCTTTCTGAGGTCATCTCGGATGGGTTGTGATCCATGTGCTTTAATGGGGTTTGGGAAATCTCTGGAGTTTGTTCAAAGTGCTTAGCTATTATAACTTATTGATACTATTATGGAGTGACGGTTTCTGTGAATTTGGGGCGTTATCAGATCGCTATAGCGAGACAACCTGGGGCGCCCTAGTTTATTAGAGATTGATCATCTTATAATAGGTTTGCGATAGTGAAGTTGTTGAAAGATGGATTATCAACATGGAGATAAGTTTGTTCCAGATCACAAATGTGAGACTACCTGGTTCACGCGTAATCTATGCGGGTTTTCACTCCGAAACAATGTGTAGGATAGATACGGAATATGGGAAGATTACTATTGATATTACTTTACAGTTTAATAAAATGGGGGTTGCATAGTTTTCGTGGTTGAGGATTATAACATTACGTTGAACAAACTCATGCTAGGCCCGGAATTGGTATAATGCTTTTCTGCAAAGAGCATAATCCCTTTTCTTATAGTTAGACCCGAATGAATGGAAAGTTAACAAGCTGCCAACGAAGTTCATTCCAGAATATCTCCCCCCACTATTAGGTGCCTTGCTGTTGTGACAGGCTTGGCGGTCATTTCTTCAAGTTAGAACGGAATGATCATAGTCACCCGAGTTGGTCGAATCTTGCATGCTGGAGCTGGGACTCTAAAGTGGTCACGCCCGCCAGATCTGCATGTAGGGTCGATCTGGTCGGTCTTTCTACATTTACTACACCTCCCATACATTGTTAGGGTAATCTCCAAACTTCAGCCCTGCTATATATATATTTATTTATTCTGTTGTTTGGAAATTGTAGGGTGGCATAGGGCTTTAGAGCAATTCTTGGTTTGCTACCAAACTCTTATGAGAATATTATTTAGGATTGGGACTTTCTTGAATTTTACTCCTGTGGCGTAACTTTCATGTATAATTAAATTCTAAAATAAATGTAGTTTCCATAATCCCGGATTATGGAAGCTTGAGTTTTGTTCTGTTAGATACACACAATACTAGAGAAGAGCAGTCAGGTTTCTTAGCTTAGGGTTGATAGGGTTATTTCATGGGAAGGGTAAGATCCTATGAATTAAACAGACAGGCTTCTGAATAATATTAAAGATTAGGAACTACATTCTTGTGAGTTGCCCTTACACCGGGGTATATTCGCATGTTCGATAGGTAAATCGTAAATGTGGAGTCCCGCGAGCTCCTGAGATTGCTGTTTAGGAGATTAGATAGGTAGGTGCTTCGCCAAACTGTTGAATGAATAAATCTTCAATAAAATACAACCAAACTAAATAATCTTTGTAAATGTTTAGTAAAATGATGTATGTAAATAAATTAAGGAAAACACCATAAAACGCGTAGGTGAATAAATCAATTCTTTACAAAGGCAACTATTTTAATTCTTGAACTAATTGAGGTCAAACTAAACTAAAATAACATAAAGCTTGTTGTACCTAAATAAAACCCTCTAAACAATGTGGTTGAACTAAGTAAATAAATATAAAGCCTATATAGCGGTATAAACAAATCTGAGGTTCGAAATGAAAGCCTGAAAGAATGATCTCCAGTAAATACAACGTGATCTCAATACATTTCCAATACTTTGAATGCAAATTATGTATGAGTAATCAGACTCAGTAACTATCTATAATCCGAAATCGTGATACATATAGAGAGTTACATTCTTCAATTGCAAACAAAGTTCATGCTGACTATATTCGGTCTCGACAAAATACTTCGTTCTTCGATCCTGAATTATTAAGGGTTGATTTGACTACGGAACATTCTAGAAAGGTTTTCTGATGAAATCTCAGTAATATTTGAGACTGCTTAAAAGATATATGACTCAATGCAAATATTATGCTTAGGGGGAGGTTGAACTAAACATAGCTTCAAAATACCAAAACATCGGGGAAATATTTTAAAATACTTACTTACTTAAAAACAATCAGGTTATGATAAACAATAAAGTAAATTCTTTCTAACATTTTCCTATTGAAGAATATGTTTACAGTACTAAATTATCTATAAAATAGTAAACTCTATAACTAATAAATAATGAATGTGATTTGAATTAGATCTCTGTACGTTTAATAACACAAGACACCGTACAAATCTAAGCGGTGGAGGGTATTCGGTCAGGTAGACGACACCCACAATTGTGAGCGGGGAGGGGCTCATGATCATTTGCCGCATTGATAAATATGTCTAACTCAGAGCCAGCAACTTAGGGAAACTACTCAGCTAATATAAATCACATTAGGTAGTCTAGGCAGTCTAATTCTATGTTTAGGAAGGGTAGAATGCCATACTATATACTTAAAGAGCTACGGTTACACTATGCGGTTCACAACGAAGGGTATACTAGACGAATCACTTGGCCATATTTGATTCTAAGCGGAGTTATACTTTATAGTTATTATAGGTTGATGTAATATTAAGATGCGGTACATTTTTGGTAATAGTTATTCTAATCGGTAATATTTATGATAGACGTGTAGGGCCGTAATCATCTAGTGGTTAGGACTCTACGTTGTTTATAGGTGTAAATTGGTCTTAGAGATTAGGTTTTGGTTACAAAAGATATAGGGGGGTAGGGGGGGTGGTTACAATTTGGTACCGTGGACCAGGATTTTATTGTTACTGTATGATGTTCTGTTTTAATTTTATTTTACTTGAGGCGGCGAAAATAGACTTTTTAGAATCACAGCTTTGGAATTAGGGTTAGTGTAACTTCGCTTTTAAGTGGCTGATTTATTAGTCACAATTTGTTGCTTGTGGAAAAGGATGGTATCATGGTATGGCATTTTAGACTTCATGTTTTTAGGTTGAATTGTGTGGTCAGTTGAGTTGCTGGGTCTTGCTTCAGAATGTCTTGATGGTGGAGAACCGCAATACGTAGCAAGAAGGACATCCTAAAACAAAATAAATAGTTATTAGTATAAATCGCTAGGAAAATCGGAAATTGCTAGCTCAATAACAATCTAATATTAATTATGTTTTAACATCATAACATCTTATGTTTGACCACCATTTCAAATTTCTGAGGAGATTGAAAAATGGAGTTATTAAATATAAAACTTATCAGTTTAGAGCTATTTTTAGCCGTTTTATTTTGCTAAACAAATATAATAACGGAGTTGAAGTAACAATTAATTTAAAATGGTGAAGACGGGTCGAAAGAAGAGGTTGTCTACCGCTGCCTCGGAGGAAAGACTAGACCCGGAAGAAAGCGAGACTATGCAAACTGATGAAATATCGCGCGAAACAGTTCAAAATATAGAGGAAGTTAGCGGAGTTCCGGCAGAAGAACAAGAGAGACCAAGGGTCATTCGTCCAAGACTCGTTAGACCCATAGTTAAACCAGTGAAGAGGAAGGTGGGAGAAACTGGAGCTATCTATAAGTTTATGATGCGAACAATGAATAACCTTACAACCAAGATAAATGAAATTAATAAAGAAGTAATGGGAAGTAAAAATAAGGATACAAATACGGATATCGCTAGGGCGAATGAAGCGGAGAACAATGTGGGTGTGGAGAATGAGGTGCAGCTAGCTATCGAAAATACAGAAGGAGCCGAGTTACCCGAAAAAGAAGTGAAAAATATAATATACAATATAACAAATCTGAACGTAGAGAAGCCCAGGTTTGGTGACAAGTTAGAGACGCATCCGGTGACCTTTCTTGAAGATTTGGAAAGTTATTTAAGGAAGGTGTCGAAGGAAGGGAAGGAGTTGGAGGTAGTGCGAGAATGTTTGATAGGAAGCGCAAGAGATTGGGCGAGGATTTATAACCAGCGCTGGGGAAAATACGCGGACTTTAAGGCGGATTTTTTGTCAACTTACTGGGGTGAAAGGGAGCAGAGCGAGTTGCGGCGTACTATAGTTCAAGGGAGTTGGGATCGCAATATAAATTCTTCAATGCTGAATTATTTCCTTCAGATAACCGGTAGAGCACAGATGCTCACGTTTAGAATACCAGAAAAACAACTGATATCAGACATTATACGTCACTATCCCAAACACATTCAGCAAGGCTGGATTATTTCTAGAATAATGACTATAATCGAAACAGCGGAATATTTACGGGAAATGGATGACATAAACAAGCAGGAAAGGCCGTCATTCCCTTCATTACGTCAAAACAAGGAAAATGAGAATAAAAAACGAGAATTGCAGCAGGCTTATAGGAGATGGCAGAAACCCGTGGAGGGAAAATTGCCAAGTGCAGTCAAAGCAGTGGGGGCTGAAACAGAAATAGAAAACCTAGATTTAAATTAGATGAAGGTGGACACATAGTTCCCGAATCAGCTTCTAACATAGGGAACACAGCGCTACAAATGATGCTAAAAATGGGATGGCAACCGGGCCAAACATTAGGAGTCAATGGGAAAGGTATTAGGCATCCTGTTAAACAGAAATCCAAAGAACAGAGGAAGACAGAAGGACTAGGATATGGTACAGGGATAGGAAAGGAACTACAAATTTTAGAACAAATAGTAGTTGTCTTAAAATTAAAAGAAGAACAAGAACAAATCCTTAGAGTAGAGTCGCAGATAATAAACTCAGTATTTGAAGAAGAGGAAAAAGGGGTAAAACGTAACAGTTACAAATCGGAAATTCTAATACAAATTTTTGGTTTTGAGATAGTTAGATTAGTTGATACAGGGAGACATAACATGCATATCGGCAGATTTCTGGAATAATGTAAAATTGAAGCATGAAAAAGAAATACCTTTGATTCCGATAAAGCCTTTCAAACTAAAACTGCGGTTGGCAGAAAACTTTTGGGATTCGTACAGTAGTATTGTTGTTGGTGAAATTAGGGTCCGTAGAGACAGACATGGGTTGCTTGATTGTTCCGGGGTTGGCGAATAACTTAATCATTAGGTTTGATTGGCTGAAATCAAATGAGGTCTCAATTAAAATAGAAATATTTAAAAAGGGGTTTAAGGTTATCTGACATAGGATTGAATTTTTGAAATGTCAGATGTTTATAATTTAATTAATAGTTAGACAGAGAGATATAAGTGAAGTTAGAATATTATGTTTTTATAAAATGTTTGGTTTGATAAATATTGTGTTAATTGGACATAGTAGTCTGTTTAGTTGTATAATGTTTTAGTAATAAAAGTTTAGTTAGTGGAGGTCAGGGGAAGGGCTCTTCTTTGAATATGGGGTTTATTATGAATCGGTTGAGTTGTAATAATAAAATTATGAATTTAGAAAAGTTTGGAAAGGTAAAATAGAAACCGACTGGGTGAACTTACATATCTAAAGAAGAAGGGGTGGTGGCGGCTCTTCCTTTAGTATTAATAATATTTAAGTTCTATGGACATTTAAATTTGGATTCAAAAGGGTAATGATGAGGAAAGGGAATGAATGCATCTACATGTATTCATAAATATTTATTAATAATATACCTACATACTGCATACCTTTTTAGTTGATGCTCAGCTGCCGTAGGAAGGTATTCGAGTAAAACATTAATTGTGTAGTCCCATGTCTCAGCTTGTCAAGGAATATTTTAGGCTAGATATAGAGTTCACTTGAGGGTCCTCGAAGTCAGGGTCATCTGCATAAAAACAATAAATAGGAACAATTAAAAATAATATATTTTTGAAAGGAACTAGAGTAGGAAATTGTAAACTAAAAATAGCATACAATGGTTACTTAGATTGTTACTTACATGTTCCTAGGTGTGGCAGGTCTTCTTTAGTCATAATCGTAGCAAATTAGCATAGCACAGGCGAAGAGAAGAGGACTGGGGTTTTGAAAAAGCAAATTTTTCAAGATTGTTTTGAAAGTTCCATGGCTGTTGACATTCTATTAATACCGCAAGATTCGTAGGTTGTTTAGTGTATATTCGATATTCACGTTTTAATTGTTCCAGGCTTGAAAGTACCTGGGAAGTTCAGAATATTAGCATTTGTACCGATGAGGACGGCATACATAATACGTAGTGTCAGGAGAACTGTTGTGCTGCAAAGCCAAACTAGCCGATGTGGGTTTTTACACAAGTCACAGGGGGCGGGCGGACTTCATCGACTTTATATTTCGTCGTGAAGATGTAAACACTAGTTAAATAATAAGGGAAAATAGGGATCTGTAAACATAATAAACATAGTTAAAGTTCTTGGTTGATTGAACTTCAACGGGAATTAATGTCATTCAATACGTCAGATTTTGGTTGGCACTGACAGCATGAAACGAAAAATCGATTATTAATGTACCACAATCGAATCCGGAAAATTGATTGACATTAAAAGTAGAATAATTCGAACAATTGTATCGATTAACATAATAAATAAATAAATAGCGGGATTTCATTATAATAATGGTTGGGATACAATGTATTATTGTTATAGAAGTTGTTAATTGAGTATTGAGAAGTAATAGAAGTTGGTTCAACCTTCAAAGGTTATAACGATGAATATGGCGTTAGGTTCTTGGTAGTGTTGCAAGACTTTTATTATAAGTAGGTAAGACCTTTGTTGTGTTAAAGGTAACAGGTAATGGTAACGTTGATAACTGGTTAGTAGTAACAGACAAAGGTAAATTTAATGTGTCTTTGGGTAAACGGAAACAGGTTTTGGTAACGTTGGTAACTGGTAAATGGTAACAGGTAACGGTAATGTGTCTTTGGGTAAACGGAGACAGGTTATGGTAACGTTGGTAACCGGTAAATGGTAACTGGGGTACGTTGTGGTAAAGGTAAAGGTATTCTTCAAGTTAATATGTTATTTCAACCCAGGTAACATGACTGTGTCATCGTTGACGGTAATAGCTTTGGGAATTTTTACAGTTTTGCATTCTGGGGGTTGCTTAGTGGTTTTATATCATTTTTAATACGTATAAATAAAATAATAATTCGAGTTCTCTGATTAAATGGATTTGGTGCATTGCAAAAGTGGCGTGTTAGACTATGAAGTTAAAGTACTGAAAGGGTTTTGGAAGCAGTTATTTAATTATTTAGAGACTGAAAGGGGGAGAAGAAAGATGTTTGAAAGAAGTTGTTCAAATGTGGTAGAAAATTGTTAGCAGGAAGGGCTTTAGCAATCCATCTATATCCTGGGTTTGAGACGGTTTGTTGACAATTGGTTTCAGACATACATTCACCTTACAGTATTCTTTGTGAAGGAGAACTTGGTGTTAGGCTAAGTCAGATGACAAATCCATTAGCATTTGCTAATTTCACAAAGGATCTACTACACGTGCAGGTCGGGGTTGGGGGGATGGCCTTGGACTTCAGCACACTATTCATACTCCGAATTGTCACCTTTATTATATAATGAGTTGGGAGTGAGCGGGTTTGTTGAGAACATGGACAGTTAGAACTTGATAGCTATTAAAGACTACCCGAGTTCAGAGGGATTTTGTAGGTATGGATTTCTACAAATGGAAAGACATTTGAGGGATAAGCGCTTACATTATACTATTAGGGTTGAGGTGCCTCACAACCACCTTTTCTTTTGGACTTTGGTAGCCCTTGTGAGAAGTGATCTCTTGTCAATGAGTCAATACAATAAAAGCTCACGTACTGGTTCATAATAATAGAGATATCTGATTTGGTTTAAATACACTTTACTATAGGTACACCACACCACACGTACACACACTCGTTCGTCTGAAGTCAAACGTTAACAGATTAGAATTGTGGTTTGGTAAATGCAACTGTTGGTTTATATTTGTGAAAAATTGGTTAATGGGGTAAAATATTACTCTCGAAATTAATTGAGTATTTATTAATTATCTGCGAATATTTTGGGGGTTGAATGTAACGGAACAGGCTTTGATACCCTGGTCTCGTTATGTTTCACAAATATAGCTTGATTTATTTCAATGGAGAGCTAAAACTTCTTGATGAAGAAGGAGATCCTGTTGGTAAAAGCTGGCTGAATTAAGAAGAGTAATTTCAAAAATTACTGCGATTCTAGTTAGAAGCTGGCCGTTTAGAAAAGAAAATAAAACTGAAATACAAAGTTTTAGAATATTATTATTGGGAGTTAGGGATTATAATGCTTTGGTTCAGGAAGAGAAGGTACAAAATGGCATAGCAAAGTTGGCCTGAATAGGGAAATTAGAGTAAATGTATGGCATTCGAAATTGATCGCTGGTAGAGTAACACGTCAAGCTAATAAAATCAAATAATATAAAAATCTGGGGATAGCTACTTATAAATTTCGGTTGTGCTTAGTTATGATAATGTTGGTTCGCAATGCTTTCTGAGGTCATCTCGGATGGGTTGTGATCCATGTGCTTTAATGGGGTTTGGGAAATCTCTGGAGTTTGTTCAAAGTGCTTAGCTATTATAACTTATTGATACTATTATGGAGTGACGGTTTCTGTGAATTTGGGGCGTTATCAGATCGCTATAGCGAGACAACCTGGGGCGCCCTAGTTTATTAGAGATTGATCATCTTATAATAGGTTTGCGATAGTGAAGTTGTTGAAAGATGGATTATCAACATGGAGATAAGTTTGTTCCAGATCACAAATGTGAGACTACCTGGTTCACGCGTAATCTATGCGGGTTTTCACTCCGAAACAATGTGTAGGATAGATACGGAATATGGGAAGATTACTATTGATATTACTTTACAGTTTAATAAAATGGGGGTTGCATAGTTTTCGTGGTTGAGGATTATAACATTACGTTGAACAAACTCATGCTAGGCCCGGAATTGGTATAATGCTTTTCTGCAAAGAGCATAATCCCTTTTCTTATAGTTAGACCCGAATGAATGGAAAGTTAACAAGCTGCCAACGAAGTTCATTCCAGAATATCTCCCCCCACTATTAGGTGCCTTGCTGTTGTGACAGGCTTGGCGGTCATTTCTTCAAGTTAGAACGGAATGATCATAGTCACCCGAGTTGGTCGAATCTTGCATGCTGGAGCTGGGACTCTAAAGTGGTCACGCCCGCCAGATCTGCATGTAGGGTCGATCTGGTCGGTCTTTCTACATTTACTACACCTCCCATACATTGTTAGGGTAATCTCCAAACTTCAGCCCTGCTATATATATATTTATTTATTCTGTTGTTTGGAAATTGTAGGGTGGCATAGGGCTTTAGAGCAATTCTTGGTTTGCTACCAAACTCTTATGAGAATATTATTTAGGATTGGGACTTTCTTGAATTTTACTCCTGTGGCGTAACTTTCATGTATAATTAAATTCTAAAATAAATGTAGTTTCCATAATCCCGGATTATGGAAGCTTGAGTTTTGTTCTGTTAGATACACACAATACTAGAGAAGAGCAGTCAGGTTTCTTAGCTTAGGGTTGATAGGGTTATTTCATGGGAAGGGTAAGATCCTATGAATTAAACAGACAGGCTTCTGAATAATATTAAAGATTAGGAACTACATTCTTGTGAGTTGCCCTTACACCGGGGTATATTCGCATGTTCGATAGGTAAATCGTAAATGTGGAGTCCCGCGAGCTCCTGAGATTGCTGTTTAGGAGATTAGATAGGTAGGTGCTTCGCCAAACTGTTGAATGAATAAATCTTCAATAAAATACAACCAAACTAAATAATCTTTGTAAATGTTTAGTAAAATGATGTATGTAAATAAATTAAGGAAAACACCATAAAACGCGTAGGTGAATAAATCAATTCTTTACAAAGGCAACTATTTTAATTCTTGAACTAATTGAGGTCAAACTAAACTAAAATAACATAAAGCTTGTTGTACCTAAATAAAACCCTCTAAACAATGTGGTTGAACTAAGTAAATAAATATAAAGCCTATATAGCGGTATAAACAAATCTGAGGTTCGAAATGAAAGCCTGAAAGAATGATCTCCAGTAAATACAACGTGATCTCAATACATTTCCAATACTTTGAATGCAAATTATGTATGAGTAATCAGACTCAGTAACTATCTATAATCCGAAATCGTGATACATATAGAGAGTTACATTCTTCAATTGCAAACAAAGTTCATGCTGACTATATTCGGTCTCGACAAAATACTTCGTTCTTCGATCCTGAATTATTAAGGGTTGATTTGACTACGGAACATTCTAGAAAGGTTTTCTGATGAAATCTCAGTAATATTTGAGACTGCTTAAAAGATATATGACTCAATGCAAATATTATGCTTAGGGGGAGGTTGAACTAAACATAGCTTCAAAATACCAAAACATCGGGGAAATATTTTAAAATACTTACTTACTTAAAAACAATCAGGTTATGATAAACAATAAAGTAAATTCTTTCTAACATTTTCCTATTGAAGAATATGTTTACAGTACTAAATTATCTATAAAATAGTAAACTCTATAACTAATAAATAATGAATGTGATTTGAATTAGATCTCTGTACGTTTAATAACACAAGACACCGTACAAATCTAAGCGGTGGAGGGTATTCGGTCAGGTAGACGACACCCACAATTGTGAGCGGGGAGGGGCTCATGATCATTTGCCGCATTGATAAATATGTCTAACTCAGAGCCAGCAACTTAGGGAAACTACTCAGCTAATATAAATCACATTAGGTAGTCTAGGCAGTCTAATTCTATGTTTAGGAAGGGTAGAATGCCATACTATATACTTAAAGAGCTACGGTTACACTATGCGGTTCACAACGAAGGGTATACTAGACGAATCACTTGGCCATATTTGATTCTAAGCGGAGTTATACTTTATAGTTATTATAGGTTGATGTAATATTAAGATGCGGTACATTTTTGGTAATAGTTATTCTAATCGGTAATATTTATGATAGACGTGTAGGGCCGTAATCATCTAGTGGTTAGGACTCTACGTTGTTTATAGGTGTAAATTGGTCTTAGAGATTAGGTTTTGGTTACAAAAGATATAGGGGGGTAGGGGGGGTGGTTACACTATATTATTGAAAGATCTACTGAAAGACATCCGCATTTTTGAAATAATTTATTCGTTAACTGAAAATATCGTTTTATTTTAAAATGTATGTACCTATTCAAGTATGTTAGTTAAATAACTCCGCCAAAGTACTTTGGCGGAATTTCAGATTGTATTTTTTGTATATCATTTTGAATAAGTTTAAGTATACCTATCCATGCAAATCAACTTTAAGTAGTAGGTAACTAGCACATTATTTTGCGGTCTTACCACAAATTATTTAAACTAGAGTTGAACAGATGAGTCTCAATATTTTCTCTACAATTCGACAATTCGATATGACAGAATTGAGTAAGACAACGCGAGTGATAGACGTCGATTTTGTGAAACGAAAGTTTAGAAACACCTAGTTTAAATTTTTGTAGTAAGATGGTTAAATTCTACTTTCTTTTTAGTCTTATTTTTGAAATGCTAGCAGAATTTTGGCGAGAATAATATCTAAACGCTCTTAACTTGTTTTGAATAGATTTGAATATAATTTGGCGGGTCATTGAATTGGACCGGACGTCTGCTGCTAATAATTGAATAGCACGATAACTCGCCGCCACCACGGAACAGCTAAGACTGGAAGGAAAAGCTCTCGCACTAACTTGCACAAATGTTTGTTTAAGAAGAGGGGTGACCTTAAAGACAAGGATTGCTAAGAAATTATTGATAGAGCTGACCAGTATTTGAAGCACGCACATCGCTGCTTTCAAAAATCACTGAATAAATAAATGTTAGATAAATCTCCTGATATTAATTCTAACATAATTATATTCACAATCAAAATGTGATCATGCCTTATATACGCTAAAGACTATGAGACAATAAAATTCAAAGAACTAGAAAAATAAAAATTTGTGTTCATAACAGTCTATAGTCTAACCTATGAACCGTCATAATATTATGACCACCAACGAGTATTTGTATGGATAGCCCGTCAGTTTTCAAGTTTATATTAAAGTGTAGAAATAGAAACAAAACCCATTGTCACCCCACGCCATGAAACTCCAGAAAGTTCAGCACGCCGCTGTCTCACGGTAATCAAATTTCCGGAGAGCTTCCGGTTTACACTGCCCATACAACTCCCGGGCTATTGACTACAACTACGTGATACAATGTTTGCGTATGCTCAAGCGTATCTCACATTTTTAACGATCCCACTTCTGAAGTTCTCTCTCAATTTCTCCTTCATATTTTTTTTACATTGTCATATTTCTATATACTTTTACGTTATCATCATCGGCCCTTTTACTATGTTCTATACATTCAAAAGGTAACAAGATTTCTTCAGATTTTTCGTGCGGATGATTAGTAAAGAAGCATTATTTGAATGAAAATGCTGAAACTACTTCATTGGTATCTTTAAATCAATTGTAAGGAATGACGTAGGGTTGTACAGTGATGTTTTCATCAAAAACCTTCACATTTGATATCACCAGCGGTTTTTGACGCTTTATTAGTTGCATTATAGCTTGTCTGCACTAGTGGCTTAATAGGAAGTGTATTGGAACAGTCCTTGAAAAGGGGCCACATTTGTTCAAACGACCAAAATCAAACGACTATTCAACATCCACCGAAAACTCGAACTCTAAAAATATTCGAACAGTTTCCGCAAACTAAATTCCCAGTTTTGAATACGAATACGAGAATCAGGTTTATTGAACGGAATCGAGCCGTGGACGTTGAATCGAGAGTAAATTAATAATCATATTACTTTTTCGACGGAATGCAAATATTTGATGATTGCGCTGTGGCAAGTGGTGGACGCCGATACTGGTGTACAAAGATATCAAAGTGGCTGGATGTTTTTTAAAAACAGTTGGAGACACTCTTCCCAATCATGGAGCATATTAAATATCAAGAATGATGCCTTAGCAGCAAGGGGACAACATTCAGAGAAAGTGAACGGTAAAAGCTTCTACTAAGGTAAGTTTTCATGTAATGATCTTTAAGCCTATAAAAACATCCAGGTCCAAGTATAATTATATTGGGGGAACTTATTACGGATCTTATATAAAAAAGTGAAAAAAAAACCGTTTTTGTGCCACATCTAGTTAGACCTACCTCCTGGCTCCATGCTGACGAGCCTGCGATGGCTGGGGTGTATTGGGAAACATTCGTAATCGGTTTTCACAGGTTCGCACCACGTTCGGGTTTTCATTCAATTTATGATATTTCCGAATGTTTTTGTGCCAGTCCCAAATGATTGTGTTAGCTGAAAAACTATTGATTTGTAAAATTTACAGCATAATCATCGTTATTGTTGTACAATAACAGATAAGTTTTCAAAATCAAATTTCGAACATAGAGCACTAGAAGTTAAAATTAATTCGTATTAGGTAAAGGTTAGCCGAATATTTGAAGAACAAGCTAAAATCGCACTTACAAAAAGATTCCAACGAGCTAAAAACTTCCTCATTTTGATGTCGAATAAAATATATAACACAACCATTCCGATATATTTCAATATAACTCTTGTCGTTTTAGAACTCAAAACGCATCGGCACCAATAATATTCCAAATCATCAAAAAGTCATTATAAACACGATTATTCCCCGTCTACCTATTACGTTATAATCGTTAGGGTTGCCCTCACACCTCAGAGGTGTCGGCCTCGAATCACACTAAATAATTCCCATGGGCCGTGTGGGCGGGCCATTACGTGAATTTTTAATCTACTTACAACACCGCGCCAGTTTGCTGTAGGTAGGTGGTTCGACAACCCTATACTTACTTTCTGATATTATAGAATTATCATACCAATATTTACACCACACATGCGGAAATTATACAATTTTGAATATGTGTAATGTTGTGTACTTAGAAAATTTCATTAAAACCTCAACATTTTACTCAAACGTGACTTTGGCTGCACCTTAACTGATTACTTAAAGAGTACCTACTTAGGCTTGGTCATTTTTGACAAGATTATAAAATATTTATTTTCATACCAAAGCAAATGATATTGTGCTTTTATTATGTAACTAGCGGCGCCCCGCGGTTTCACCCGCGTTTCTCATTATAACACACGGTGGCTGTTAAATACGACTTGTAACATTGTGTCAGAGAAAAATACTGAACTTAGGTAGTTTTTTACAGTTATTATCACACTGCGATGGACAGTGAAATAGTGATGATGATGATGACATTGTAGCCTATATTGTGTGTCTTAATTATCTGCTTACAACATATCATGCAAATTAAGGTCTATCTACTTTTTAAGTTTTCGTTCCACTGTGTGTTAAGGGTTGCGGTTTAAACTAATGCCAAATTTAATGCAAATGGGGTAGTTTTTCATAGTTTTTATTGCATTATAGAAAACGTTTATGTTTATGATGATGACTTATACTCGTAGCCTATGTCCAAAATTGGGAGATAACCTATCTGCGTACCAAATTGAACAAATTTAATGATTTGAAGAACTAACAAACATACACACATACATACATACATACAAACTCTCAAACTTTCGGCTTTATAAGATTAGTAAATTCGCTCTATCTCTCGCTCTCTCCCTCTCCCTCTATCTCTCGCTGTCTCCCTCTCCCTCTATCTCTCGCTCTCTCCCTCTATCTCTCGCTCCCTCCCTCTATGTCTCGCTCTCTCCCTCTATCTCTCGCTCCCTCCCTCCATCTCTCGCTCTCTCCCTCTATCTCTCGCTCCCTCCCTCTATGTCTCGCTCTCTCCCTCTATCTCTCGCTCCCTCCCTCCATCTCTCGCTCTCTCCCTCTATCTCTCGCTCCCTCCCTCTATTTCTCGCTCTCTCCCTTTCCCTTTATCGCTCGCTCTCTTCCTCTCCCTCTATCTCTCGCTCTCTATCTCCCTCTATCTCTTTCCCTTTCCCTTTATCTCTCTATTTATGTTCATATATACTTCTCCGTCTATCTCTTTCCCTCTTACTCTATCTCTCTCCCTCTCCCTCTATTTATCTCTTTCTTTAACTTGTATCCATTATTATCTATCTCCTTGCCAAATTGCACTACCATTTGCCGTCCGTTGGGGATGCAACTAAAGAATACCTCATAATTTCAACCCCTTACTTTGTCCCCTTTAGGGATGATTTTGCAAAAAAGCTGAGACCCGTATTTCTTTATTTCCTAACAAAAGCCTAAATTTAAATTTTCAGATTCCTAACTTGAAGAATTATGAATTACCCATACAAACTTTCAACCCCTATTTCATCCCCTTCGAGATTATTTTTTGAGACAAAAGATAGCCTATGTCCGTCTCATAGGTCCAATCTACCCCTATACCAAATTTCATCGAAAACGGTCCAGCCGTTTGAGCGTGAAGAGCTAACAAACATACACACATACACACACACACACACACACTCACAAACTTTCGGCTTTATAATATTAGTAAGATATGTATACAATATGTGTATTTATAATATTTGTATATGTATACAATATGTACTATTACATATTACATATGTATGTAATATATAATAGTATATGACCATCTTACTAGAGGTAAGTGTAATAATATTCCTATGATATTATGATATAATATCACTAAGTATATACGAATCTAGCAAAATGGTTATAAGTAATATAATTTTCTTAGGCAGTCAAACGCATTTTTGATATGACAGATTTTTCTAAACTAAATGGTAAATGAATCTATAATCTTGGTTCATTTTTTATAATGCAATATCCCAACAGATACATTAAAAGGCAAGAAATCAAAGTAAGCAAATCGTTCAGCTTTCGTGATTGCAACAAATAAAAACACCAACACAATATCTTCAAAGGGAATGGTCTCATTACAACTGTAGTGTTTGTTGAAACATTTCAATCTGACAAGGTTTGTTTAGCTGTCTGTGTGCTTAGTTGGGGCCATAGAATATACTGTAAAATATTATCAAATTATTCCTACCAAATCAAAAAAAAAATGGTCGCACTTATGTCTGTCTCGTTCTGAATTTTCTCAATTACCGGTCTTTGAAGATAATGTAAAAAAAGGACAGGAACTCTGTTTAGTTAGAGAAAGTTTTTCGAGGAATGTTTCCTTTTCAAAGCGGTGTAACGCCGTTGTATGTACACAATTATTTTTAAATATAAGTTTTTAAACTATCGCGAATTGATATCATTAATGTAATACTATACTCGTAGGTACTATTAGAAAAGGTCTAATAATATAACTTTGTAAAACCTCGACGTTTCGAGCCCAAACCAAAAATAAATGTTTCCAAATGAGCATTCCTGACTCTACCAAAAAAAAATGTAACAGCACATATAGGGTACTGTTTTTATAAAGTCACTCACTCACATTAGTATTCATCGCCGGTTCTGTGGCCGCAACACGCGGTACAGTCGCCGCGATATTTGCTTAATATTTTCATGAAAGGGCGCGCGGCGCTCATACATATTAGATAATAGATGATGTGCTCCCATCTACCGTCTCAGCCACTTCCAGCTGGGGTTTTATGCTCTTCGAGATTGAATCGGATTTGAATTTAACTTTTGCGTGGTATTGTACGCTGATAGATGTGAACGTGGCGATTATAAGGTAAGCGTATCATTTATTCTGGCTTTTTTGTATACTTTCACTTAGTATTTTAGCATAGTACTTTATACACTACGTGTCTGTCCGTAGATTAAGTCAAAGATATAAATACTAACTCTGTATTGACACATAGATACATAATTGAGACATGGTACACATTTGATTTCTCTGTTTTTAAACTTGCACTATGGGACATTTGCAATACATGACAGAATACATGACATGGGACAAGAGGACATGCGCAAGAAAGGAGTAAGTAAAGATTTGACGGCTGACAGGAGTGAGTGGAAGAATAAAACATGTTATGCCAACCCCAATTAGTCTGGGATAAGGGCAGGCGAATGTTGAACCTTGCACTTTGGGATACAGCTCAAGAACCCCCTCATTAATTCTATAAAATTAGTGCCCATTGGACATTAAGACTACATCACTAGCTAACCAATCTACTCACGGGAATAACCAAATCCCATCTCAAAGCACAGTGATCATGGAATTACCAACGTAAAGAAGATCCTAATAACAATCAAAACAATTAAAAAATCTTACAGCCGTCAAAACCTGTTCAATCATCGCCGGCTTTAAGTTACAAAAAACCCCAATTTAAAATTAATCCCCTACTTCGCCCCTCAAGTAAGCCGTCCGAAGAAAATATTGATAAAATGTCGATCACCTTTTTACGACGTCGTAATCGCGACCGTAGCGGGGTCACTTGATATGGTTTTTGAAAGTGAAACTCTGTTACATTTTCGGTCGTAATACTAAAATAAAAATAATCGTAAAGCTGCGGAGTAAGTTGTCCGTAAAGTAAGTAGTATAATATTTTGACGGGATCCGAAAATATGCTGTTGACTTTATATTTTTCTTACACTTGCGTTCCCTTGTGTGTTAATGTGAAATATTGAATATAATTCGCTAAAATTGGAACGTGAATATTTCAACTGGTCACGTGACCAAATTGCACTCGATGTACCTATAATTAACCAGTGTATTTATAAAAAAGGCAAAATAATACAAAAAGAAACAAAAAAAAAATCCAGTAATTTTTAAATTGCACGAGCTATGACAAATTCAAGCTTCCTCAAAACACAGTTACGACCTTTCACGTGAATTTTCTCCGAAACTCACATCACACCTTCAAAATATGAAGCTTACTGCCAGTCACCGTAGCACGTACACCTAGTGGATATACGCAATCAAACTTTCCTCGTACCATGTCCGAGGCGAGTTAAAACTTTATTGGGTTTGACTATCATGTGGACGATGTACACATGCATGTACGGTCAGCGCAAAAATTCCCATGAAATCCAATTTTTCGCTAATCCTGAGCCACTTAAGGGTGCTTCCCTATGCCTACTCCATGGCATTTTCGTTTGTCACACAAATGTGGCTCCAGTTCTATACAAAACCAGCTACTTGCTGCGAGTTTGCTCGTGTCATTCCCATTTAATTGCAGGAACTCCGCATTTTCTTTGGATGATTTTATTATGATCAATTAATATTTTGCCTTAAATTATTATTTAGGATGAATTATTACCTACGCCACTCGGGAATAGTGTAGTTTATATCAGTGAAACATACGCGTAGTTACAGAAGCCGATACAAACAAACTCTATGTCTTTGTTATATTAGTGTAGAAATGTAAGTTAGATCAAGACATAATAACTTTTTATATAAATTGAAGTTTGCAACGGTTTGCAGTGTTTATTTTGATAAATTCATACCATCCTATCAAATAAGCGAGTTTTATTAAAACTTAATTGAGCATTGTACTTTTAAAACACTCTATCGTGAAACGCAATAAACAGCTGTTAACTTATCATAAGTTATCTTGAAAAGTTCTTATTTTATCTCAATAATAGTTTATCTTGTTACTTTAAATGTTGTTCTAATAAGCTTTAGCCGCTGACTCTACAGTAAAAACAGTACACGTGTTCGGGAAGCAAGTGTAGACGGACGTTATAGTTGTCGAGTTTCAGGAAATATGGTTACATCATACAAGGTCGGTTTAATGGAAGTTTGTATTGAAGTTTAAAAAGTTTCGGCTCATAGTTTTAATGCACCTGGTTCGTGGACAGATTTAAACGTTATTTTCTGTTGACTTGCTTATATATTGAAGGACTGTGTAGCTGATACCCGCGACTTCGTTCAGGGTTGTATTTTTTATATAGCTTTTCCCTAAAACTGTTTTTCATTCAACCTCGGTGGCCTTAATATATTATGTTTAGATTGTGTATTGTAAAATGGAACTGTTATTACTTTAAATCGATCGTGTTGTATGGAGTAAACAAAAACAATCAATTTTACATATCGTTGCCCAAGCAAAAGTTAAACTATGTAAGAAAATATACAGATTTCTTACAAAAATCTAGAACGTACGCTGATGATATTTTCTAAACATAAAATCTTTTCAACGAATCTACCAACGCCTCTTACAAAGTAGATGCGGCGTTAACCAAACATTCTCGAAAAAAATTGATACTAAAAGTGTGTGCCCCATAAAACACCGTTCGGGGCCCCCACAGTGGCCCCGCAGCCGCAGGCGATACGCAGCGGCGCGTGATCTCGCATGAAGCAGCCGGATTTCAGACTTGAAACGTTCCGATCCCAAAGCAAACGTTTGCGAAGTTTTACTTTCCAAAGAATGTTTAGGTGTTCGTGAGTGGTGTTAGAGCAAGCTGATACTAATTAATATACACCATAAAATACGTACACACTATTATGAAAGCACGGCAGACTATAATTATTTTATTAGCATTTATTAAAATAAAAAAAAACATTTTATAAATGGGATAATTATTGGTCAACAACAATATTATCAGTATTATTTTGGCAAAGTGACAAAATCTCTACATGTTTTTCTTCTACGCCTTTCTCACTATTCCTGTAGATAAAGAACTTAAGTAGCCAAAACAGATCTACGAGTGTGCAACAATGCAATTATTATCATCGCACCAAACCAGTAACGGGTGAAGCCATCTAGACGGGCTCATTTTTAAATTAAATCGAAATCTCAGTATTTCTCTCATGGCACGTTATATTTATTTGCAAATCTGCGACGAACCGAGTTGAATGGTGAATATTGTGCGATACACAGCTTTGATACATCAAAGTAAATTATATTTTCGCTGCCGACCTCCACGGCATTCGGTATAATTACGTATTCTGTGCTCACGACGTAGAGGCGGTAATATTGCTCTTCAATTAGAATCGAGCTCGCAGTTAATGCGCTTTTCTCTAAGCGGGTATTTAATTTCATGAGTTGTTTGTGTATAAAGAGACCATAATCGAGACTTAGGAAAATTTTGACAGACGCGCTAATTGAGCTTGTGGGAGAATCTGTTAATACTATTTTGCTTCTGTCTCGTTGTAAAATGTCTTAGCAAAACAGTTTCCCACATTTTCTGAGAATCATTAAACTTTATCATTACGTCAAACGTGGCATGATTTGTAGCAATCTGCTCACAAAATTATGTTTACAAATTCATGATTATATACTTTAGCAATCAAAATGAGATAAACAAGACGTGTGGAGCATAATTTCGAATGTTTATGTATGGTACTTTTAGGTACCTAGTGCATATTTTAGTTCTTATAAATATGCTGCGTCAATACTGGAATTTTCGCGGGATCCACTCCCAACCGTAACCAAAATAATATATCCTCCAGACAAATAATGATTATATAACGTAACGTTCTCTTACTATCTAACATATTATAATAACACAAATAAACAAACAGGACGACATGCTTGGCATATTTACACGACGTATCGATACGTCTCTGCAAGCGATATTAAATGTTTACACGAACGTACCGTGGGCAAACGCAAATAATGTGAACGGCACAGGCGCGAATTTTGTACGTACGATTTCAATCCCATCGCGCCATCTGATATTTCTGTCCGATATTGTAAATCGTGGTACCTGCTTACCAAAATATTGGATTAGAATGAAAATGTACTTAATTTGTAGCATACAAAAATAACTTAAGAAATTAAAATTGAAGGACAATGTCTGTATATAAATTGGCAAGCGTGACGTCATTTAGTGACGAATTGCTTGTCTCGTAATGAGTCGCGTGATGATCAAGTCATCACACCAGCAGGATTGTTAAGTAATTACATCATACTTATACACGGCAACCGATGGTATATACCTACGAAGTGCTACGAGGAACGCTACGCCGTAGCGCAAGCTCTACCGACCGCCCGTGAGAAGATGCCACCGTAACCACCACATTTTTACAGATAATGTATTTCTGTTGCTGTTATAACAACAAATACTAAAATACAGAATTAAATAAATATTTAAGGGGGCTCCCATACAACAAACGGGATTATTTTGCTGTGTTTATAGATTACGGTACGGAACCATTTGTGTGTTAGTCCGAGTCGCAATTGGCCGGTTTTTTTATATCCTCAATATCCTATATATTTGGATCATAAACAAATCAAGTTGTAATATTTACTTTAGAATTATGTAACAACTACAACATAAGGAATGTAGAGCTTTCATACATTCAGTGAAAACTGTCTATTGTCTCAACTAACGGTATCTCAAAGTCATATTTGTTTTGCATAAGTTAAATTTAGTACAAGCTCCAAGTTTGTTCAATGTAAATGAGTGAGTAGGTATAACAGCGTACGAGTTCTCATTTGAATCACTGTTGGTTTTAAGTTATTAAATACTTTTAAAATATCAGAAATTGTAAGGTAGGTATAGATAAAGTATTTTTTGAAAATGTTATGCCACTTTACTACTAAAGATTTTAGAAAAAGGGTTTATGTAAGTTTAAATAGATAAAAATATCAAGCTGCAAGTACCCACAAAACGTAGGCTTTGAATTAACATACCATCAACACATAACGGTCTAACGGTCAAAAAGCATTGCTTTCGTAGCCAAAAACGTTTATATTTATAATGCGGCAAAAAAAAAATGACTTAACCAACAGCTGAAACTGTCATAATGTTTACTTATAATAATTCAGCCTGTAACATTCCCACTGCTGGGCAAAGGCCTCCCCTCACTATCGTGAGGAAGGTTAGGCCATAATCCACCACGGGGGCCTAGTCCGGGGTGGGGGATAACATGCCTCCGAAATAATTCTCGGGCATCTTGGTTTCCTCACGATGTTTTCCTTCACCGAAAAACGAGTGATAATTACGTACGTATGTTTAACAACAAACACATTCGTACGTGCCCGCACTGGGATTAGAACTCACCACCTCCGTTTTCGAAGGCGGACATTCGCCCACTAGGCTACCACCGCTTTATGGTTACTTATATACTGTCTATTGATTTTATTTCTATCTGTATTAAAAACTACTTAGACCGTCTGACCTCTATTTGTAATCGTATTGGGAGACATCTAAGTGTATATAACTCGCGATCTATATAGAATAGTTACGGGTAGGTCGCCAGTCTATCAAACAACCCTTGACGACGCAGACCACAATTTTAAGCATCACTAAACACTGATAATTGACGGAGCCTCTATTAATATTGACTTGGCCAGGATACCGGGTACAGGGTAGACGCCTTACAAACTGTTGGCATAAATGTTAACATGAAAGTTTGTATTTGCCCCCTCTCCATTCAATTAACCTAAAGCTTAGCGGTGTAAGGGTGTATGTTAGCTTTGTATGTTACTCGTAATAGTTTGGTGTGTGAGTAAGATTAGTATCATAATACCTATTAAGAGGTATTACTTGGGAGTGATGCATTGTTATATTAAATTTGATAGCCTCTTGTTTGGTGGATGATATTTTAGAAGTAAAATATTTGATAAGATATTTAATTAATTAAATAATTTATTTTATTTTATCCATAAATAAAATATTTGAAGTTGATATTTTAGAAGTAGTTTTAGAAAAAAAAGGTACAGAATAAAATAAACACTTATGTTATCATTAAGTTTTTAAGTTAAGTTTCGTAATATCATATTTTCGTAGCGATTACTTGTACTTTAACTGGAATACATTTTTTAACTAGCAAAATACATCAATTAGCAAAAGTCATATAAATAAATTGAAATTTTCGAGAACTCAATAAACTACTGATAAAATATTTCCAACCATTTTAGATTTACTTCAAACCAATACGTTATAATTATATAACCTATAATACTCCAACCAAAACAACCAAACCAATAATAAATAAGGGGCTAACCAATTCTAAACAGAAAAAAATGCAAACAGTTAATAGCTTTAATTTGTTTTCCCTATCGGTAAGATAGATGGCCTTCCCTTAGACGTTTATACTCGCAATCCACACAGCTTGATCGCGTAGATTGAGATTAACGACAAATCGATAGATGTACCTAATTGAGACAAAAAACCTCACTGTTTCAGACTTCAATGCTGACTCTGCAGTAAATGAAAAGGTTTATTTTAGAGATTTACGTAAGCTGTGCTTTGTTGAACAATTTGAAAATGTCGCTCAGTATTTTTCTTTCAGTGGAACTACTGATGTTTAGTCTAATCTTCAACAGCAAATTTTCATAGAATTAGAAGTTTACAATTACACTTTTAAATATAACATGTCTTTTCTAATGGTTATTGCATAAGATTTTTGTTAGAAGTTCTTAAACATTCGCGAATTGAATACATGTTAATTAGTAACTCGGCCGAAACGTCGAGGTATGTCAAAATTATATATTTTGATATTAGCTTGTGCGTGAATTAGACCCGTTCAAATACTAATTAACACGATTTTTGTTTTTGATCAGCGCTAGTTCTTTTTAGTCTATTGTCACGTTGTATTTCATCTACAGTTCATAAATTCATCATGATCCAGAACTCGATCATCTAGTACTATGCAGTAGGGCACTGTTAGTTTGTAATATTTTTTTACACTAACTATTATCGTTTTTATGGAAACTTTCATCTTGAGCTAACCGGCAACGGTGGAAACAAAGCGAGCCGTAAAGACGGTGTTGCGATGCGAGTCGACGTCCCCATTGACCTCAGAAATGCAGTCAGTTGTGCAATCGTACGAAGACGTAGCGCGAGAGACAAGCTCATGGCTGCTTTCGCTAGATTTTAAAATGCTTCTTGTACAGGTATGGGCCGAAAATAATTAGTAAGTTAGCATATTATTATTTGAGCTGACTCTTGGACTACTGACCTAATCTTCATAAAATTTAGTTGACGGGCAGTAGTTATATGAACGATCTGTCTTCCAAACTAAAAGACGTCACCAAATATAGCGTTTAAGTGTATGAATTATGATAAAGTTCAAATTGGCGCGTGCACGTGCTAACAGTCAATGTAATATAAGTCGATCTTAAATAAAGTTTTAAGAGATCTAGAAAATATATAAATCCGCCACATCTTATACTCTAGCACAAAACATAAGAGACAATGTAATACTGTGTCGAATTCACCGGGAACGAGTGCCACCAGTGAAGCGGGGCAAGGGAGCCTTTGAACTTAGTCACAGTTTAACTAATCGAATGCCGACTCCACTTGGAACTTTCTATTAACCCATCCGAGAGGAAAATGCCTTGAGATCTTCTATAGTTTATGGAGATGGTTAACATTTTACAGCTTAAAAAGATCTTTTGTAACACGTTGCGCGTCGTGCCAATGTTTTTATTACCTTCTGTTTTTATGGCTCTTACGTCAACTGAGCCCACTCCAAACTGAGTCCGCGGGATCAGTTGACCTAATCAATATTTGAATCGGTCAACTGAGCCCTTGTTTAAATCATTGAGTTATGCTGGGAACTGTTTTGGTTGAAACATAAAATTCGTTTCAATTGTTATTATTAATAATACGACAAGATTGTGGTTATTATTGAAAACACAAAGAAGCCATATAAACGAGAATAATTAATCTCCTACAAATAATTGCGCACTGCGTAAATGGGTGCTCTATTACGTATCGCAACAACGATTTATTTTTATTAATTACCCTTACTATAACATATCAACAAACGTGCATTAGCACTCCAAACGATACAAACACAATTCCGCACACAGTTAACGTCGACAAGCGACACACGCGACCTGTAATTCGCCGGAAATACACGGTGTTGTACGAAATGCCCACCATTTTTTAATTCGTCGCGGCGGAACACAAATAAAACAAGCTATAAAAACACACGAAACGGCGTCAACTTCAATTAAAGCTATAAAAATGCCGTAAAACTAATAACAACGCGGTTGAAGGCTCAATACTCGCGGTGAACACCACGCCGGAAATGAATAGGGTATGCAATTTTGACTTTTATAATACATGCATTATAGCTCATATTGTAATGTAAGCCTTTCCTTATCAAGTCATTTGAACATGGCTTGAATTAAAATTGTTATTGTGAATTTTAAGTCATGTGTGTTAGGGTTGAATTTGTATTAGCAGAGGTTTCTTATCAAGATATAATTGCGGGATCTTTGTTTGTGAACAATTTTGATGTAAAACCAAAGTACTGTACTCGTAAAATCTATATAGATAAGGTTTAGCGTGGTAGTTTGTGCTG
Source organism: Hylaea fasciaria (assembly GCA_905147375.1). NCBI lineage: Eukaryota > Metazoa > Arthropoda > Insecta > Lepidoptera > Geometridae > Hylaea > Hylaea fasciaria. The sequence continues at coordinate 10,799,579 of LR990201.1, forward strand.
ATAATATGGCAAATAACTGAACTTTAATTCGATGTTAATTTCATACAAAAAAATATTATTGTTATAATAGTCTGCAACAGCGGCGTGTAGGTTTGCCCTACTGTTGTACGACGAATTAGTTAGTAATAATTAATAGTTATTAACAACAATTCCATGAAAAGAACAGTTTTAACAGCTTCAATATGAAGCATAGAAATCGCTCTAAACAATCTGCAACAAATTCACAATCTACAACGAAGATAACAAAGACTCGCAAATATGCCAAAAGGCAAAATTAAACTTCAGTTTGTATGGTGCAACTTTTTAAACTATTTTGCGAAAAAAATGGCCTCTTTTCGAGCGAGTGCAGCCCTTTGCACATTTTTGGCGTGACGCTTTGTCGCTCGCGGCTTTCCACCGTTTGTTTCGCTCTCGGAGCGTCAGACACACTCGTATTTTTATTTTATTTTAATAAAAACATCCACGGCTCTTAATAAATTAACCTTACTGTTAAATTGCAGATAACAGTCTGCTTTTTAGATGACAAAGTGAACGGTAAATTTTCAACAATTCGGGATATTGTGAGGGGAGTGTTACTTTGTTTGATTGAAAATCCAGTAGAAATAAAAATTAAAAATAAAATAAAAATAGCAGCACATATCGTACTTAATCCATACTAATATTATAAATGCGAATGTCACTCTGTTTAACTGTTTGTCTAGTTTGTTTGTTACTTTTCACGACTAAACGGCTGAACTGATTCAGACGAAATTTAATATAGAGATAGATAGGACCCATAAGACGGACTAGAATACGTATCTTTTAATCTCAAAAAAAATCTCTAAGGAGGTGAAATAGGGGTTGAAAGATTATATGGGCAATCTATAATTTCTTAGTTCTGTAATAGTGATCCTCTTTTAATTCTGAATATTTACATGATTTATCTGAAAATTTATCTGAAATACGTGTTGCAGCGTTTTTTGCAAAGTCATCCCTTCAGGAGGCAAAGCAAGGGGTTGACATTTTTATGATAATGCACTCCTATGTAGCATGCACCTACATTGTACGACTGTACGTACATTCTATGAACCACCACAACTAAACGGCTGAACAGATTGTAATGGAATCGTAATCGATGGGAGATGGGAGATGTGATATGGGAGATGGGAGATGGGCCAGAGATAGAGATGTTGTATTACAGAAAGTTGACTTGCCCGATTGATATACAATAGGATACGAAGTGTACACATTATATTCTTACTTGCTGTTACCTGTTTGTGTTCTTAATATACTTGGCAGTGTAATATCAAATTGAATGTTATGACAAGTTCATTTTCTATTGGTTTTTGTCATACGTTTCCACTGAGTACTTACTATAATATTATAGAGACTCCAGTCTAATACGGTTCTCTTTGATAACAAAACGCATTTAATTTTTAAAGGGGTTTTTACGAAAACATTTATTAAAAACCACCCCCGGCATTTTTGACGATCTACCAGTGACTGCTCCTTTAATTCGTTCCGGATTTTTAACTCCGCGCTCCAAACAACGAAAATCCCGGGGTAAAACGCGTCGTCCGAAACGGCGGTAAATATCGGATACAAACGCGCAGTCCGAGCCGGGTGGCTATGCAAATTTCATTTGGACGTAATCCACTCAGCGAGATTGGTGTTGATTGATAGGCGCAAATTGGAAATAGGCCGGTGCCAGCGGCGCGACAACGGCACAAACGTCGTCGGTCCTAATGCGGCAAAAGACCGAACTGACACCCACCGACATGAGGAGCCGGCAGTAGTGAGAAGACTAGCTATTTGAGTTATCAGAATTACCAATTTACATGAAAAATGTTTTAATCAATTTGGCTGGTAATAGTTGTATGGAGGGGAGGTCTATGTTCAGCAGTGGACGTCTTCAGGATGATGATGATGATGATGATGGAGTTGGTGTAAGAGAGAAGAACCTTCCCCTGCAGTGGGCCACATGAGCTACTTATGATATTTTCAGTCGATTTCCACAAAGGACTTGGAAGTTCCAACCTGAACCATACCAATAAAGTAGGTACCACTTCAAAAACACTGATTTAATCCAACCGCAAACTCAATACCCCACAAATAAAGCAAACAGAGAAGACGTATACGGGTCTACGGTGTACATCCCATACGTCTTTCCCAATTCGATACGGACAGAGTACAGGTGTCAGCCGGTCGTCTACTCGCGCGGAACGGGAACATCCGTATAAACGACATAGTGTAAGTGACAGTATCAAAGCTTTATGAACTCATAATTTATAATTTTACTAGAGTCGCGTTCGACGTTTTCCTCACCGGTAAGCAACGATATACAAGACACACGCATACCTCAAAATACCCAATTCTGAGACTTAACCAGTTGACGGCTATTTTAAGGATCCTGCTTGGTCACATTTAGCGCTTGGAACTAAGCAATGGTTCGTATCATTAATCTATTTTTTTAAACACTTTTAATGTTAGGGTTTGTTAAAGTATACGTCTGTTTGATTATAATTAAAGTTAAACATAGAACTTTGCTTGGAAATTCACTGTGACGGATTGTGCTCCTAACAATGGGAATTTGGTCATTAAATTTAATGTGACTGGTGTTACAAAACATTACTAGATAAACCTAAACACATTTTTATTCCATTATACGGTAACGTCATTCCAATCAAATTACTTCAGAAGTTATTATACTCACATTGAATTTAAACGAAAAATCTATCAAATCGGCTTTTTTTAAAAAGGAGCAAGTTTAAGTTCTGCCTAATTTCATTCTACGCCCACGATTTGTGTACCCCGCGCGGATGGCGTAGCGGGAATGGGTGACGCTTTATTTTTATTGTCGCGACCCTTTTTAGTGGGATTGGGAAGATGTCGCCCGATTATTGATCTGAGTTATTAATTTAAGTACAATTTATAATAAAAAGATTGTAAATTATGGTAAAGTAAATTATCTGATTATCACTGCAATTAAACGACAATATAATAGAGTTTGGCTCTATCCATTACTTTTCACACTCCAGACCAGTTGTTGTAAAAACATCCAACCTCGTTACATAGAAATTCATGTTGTTTTTTTTTTCTATTGCTCTTATGCTTTTGAAATTCTAGAGTCGCATTATCTAGATATATACTCGTAGGTACCTACTTCTGGAACGTCATGGCAATATGTCTCAATGTTACATTCTTAACGGTTTATTTTAGTTTTGGCTTTTCTCAAGTATCACTTATCTAGTATTGAAGTATGTAATTCATTTGCTTTATTTTTTAAATACTCAAAATTTCAGAGCCCAGACAGTCAAAATGACTAGTCAAGACGCACTCAACATCACAATTCTGAGCAAGGCACAGTGGTAGGGTCCCGATTTTATGTTGCCCCCAGAAATGAGGGGCCGTTTGCTAAGAGAAACGACACTTGTAATTTTGAAGCTCAATTATTTGGTGACGATATTTTGGCAACGCCATCGTTAACTTTGGTGTTTATTCGAGATTTGATTGTTTATTCTGCGGAAATGCTTGTTAATTGCAACTGGGAAATGAGAGTCCAAATGTTGGGACATGCTTTATTTTGTTGCGTTTGTTTGCATCAACTAGAAATGGAAATTTATCTCGTAGTTGTTTTAACAAATTCAGTATTCACTCAACTCTAGCCTCTACATAGCAAATAATATAGGTAGGTATATGAATAATGTTATTTGGGGAATCAAATAATATATTATTATTTTTAAAGAGCTACTCACTTAAGTTTTTAATTATGTCAGAGGGAAGCATTTACATAATAATATTTATGTCAAAATATTTTTTCAGAAAATTCATTTTCAAGTCTCAATAAAATACGCTCATAAAAGCCACGTTAATCACAAACCCATAGTTATGCAACCAGATAAAGTTATTGATTAGGTATGAGAAAAAAACAAATGAAAACGATACACGTAAACAATTAATACGTACGTAACCTATGTTTCGAAAAATTTGTTCATGAATCACGCGCTCTAATGTCAACTGATCCCGCTCCAAACTGTGTCCGCGAGATGAGTTGACCTATGCCTTAATTTTATTATATTATATTTTTTGTCGACTGAGCCCGCTATTAAATTGAGAAAAATATCAGTTGTATAATGTACAGACGGTACGAAGAAATCCAACAAAATTGTGAGCTCGTAAATCATTACCTACGTAAACAAATTTACAAAACAAACTCTACCTGCTGCCACTTATCTAACCCAAAACTCTGAAACCCCGCTGCACTCAGCACTTTGATAACATAATTCCGCATTTAACTTGATTTAGTCCCAAAACAAACCTGCTCAAATAAACTTTGATATTACTATCTGTTTGTTTGTGCTCTCTGAAAGTTGAATCCGTTTCATTATGAACCTTACTTAAATATTGTTTCAGTAGATACTCCACTCGTAGTGATGTGGTGATGTTAGTTTGGTCGGAAACGTATAAAACTAATTAATGAAAGCTGGTACTTTTGAATAGCGATCGCTTTAGCAATGTGGCGCGTAATTAATTTTTCTATTAACGATTTGGTTCACCGAATCAACAGTAGAATTAAGCTATTTAACATGTTAGGGGCACTGTTTTTATATTATAAGGTCAATATTAGCGTTATAATACTTAAAATCTCAAACTGTAGCGTATAAAGGTTGGTACGCGGTTAGTAAAAATTCTAAAAACCTACCTAAACATTCAAAATACTCGTAATAGGTTAAGAAGCATAATAAATTAATATCAGTGAAATTGTGATTTCTGATATCACGTACCAATTAGCATAGTCAAAATCAACAAAAGACGTTCATAGCTGGATAAAAAAAAGTCGGTAATATAACCCATAATGACCGGATATCATCCCATCTCTAAATTTGTATATAATTTAACTTCAGGATTGTTTACCGCTCTACAAATCTCATCAGACACTTTTGTATTAGGAAGTATTAACTTATTTCAGAATGTCGGAGCTGCTAAATTATTTGCGAACTCTGATACTTCTGATTCCGTTGATGACTATCGATTTGATTTTAATATCAAATTTGATGAGTGAGATTTTGTTGAGAGCAATCAAATATTAATATTGACAAAACTATTCACTCTGTAACTGTTTATTATCTACGAGAGGGTTCGGAGCTTTATGACAATATCTCAAATGACTATGTACAATAATAATTGTACATTGCATAATTTGAACTAGGAAATGGTTCAAGCACTTTCACGAGTAGATTCGAGAACTTCCGCATGAAATTCTTGCCGCTTCAACGAGTATGTTACTTGCAAGTAGGATACATAACACATTTATTATTGCAGCGAAATTTTATTTTTGAAAAGCTATAGTTATGACCAATACTGGAATATGTAGCTTTGTATCTCTATATTTTTCTTAGTTCTTGATCGAACTCAACTAATTTCACTAAATTTTTCGTTAAAACCTCCATTAGTATTTCTCGCGTGCCGTCCAAATAAAATCCTTTGGAAAATTAAAAACGGCACCAACACAGAGCTCTGACTTGAATCAGAAAGAGGCAACGATGTTATTACGTAAAAACTAGTAGCAAGCGACAGTCGTGGTCGATAGTGGAAATATAAAAGGCATTTTTTTAGTTTAGCTCTTTCTAAGTTTTTCTTATAGTAATAATAATGAAAAATAGTCACATTATTATAAATGCAGACAGACTGTGTATCCTAGTTATTTGTTATATTATTGGATATTATTAATATAATAATATTAATAGTTCAGCCTGTAACTGTGCCACTGCTGGGCAAAGGCCTCCCCTCACTTTCGTGAGGAGGGTTAGGCCATAATCCACCACGGCGGTCTAGTTCGGATTGGTGGATTATCCGGATAGGTGGATATTGGATATTGGTCGTTACAAATACAAAATATAAAGAGGGGTATCTTGTTTGCTTTTTTTATACAACTAGTTGACCCGTCAGGCGTTTTCCATCGCGTCTATCGCAAACTTAGCCGTTTACGCAATACCCCTCTCGGCTTCGGTGCGGACAAAGCAGCCTCTTGCAATTGATGGTGTAGACCATTCAGTGTTGCCAGCGTGCTTGGAACAAAGCTTTGGAGGGAATATTCTTTAGATTTCAAGTTTGCTAGCAGCTTTATTTTTGTACCTTATATATACTTATAGATAGAGGTGACTTTGACAAATAACTGTTGATAGGGAAATATTGGATTACAAAATGGAGGTGCTTAAAGTAAGGTTTAAAGAAATGCGTTATCGCTGTGATCTTGCTTAAATTATATTACTATTCTTTTCTTCCATTTTTCTTCGTGTAAATATCCATGATTATATCGGCTCAGTTTCTATTCAGCCGAAGGTTATGTCGAGAAGAACAATCCCCTAACTGGAATTATAATGCCGTTGTCATAGACACCTTTCAACTATGAATTTAGTTTCACAAAATTCTCAAGTACCATTCAAACCGTTTCAATAATAGTACGAAACGTTCCAAGTCACGCAGAGCTTTACAACCCAAATCCTATTGGCGTAGGTAATTAGTTGGACCCCAGTAATTTGCTGCCAAAATTAACCTTGTGATTACAAGTTTTGATGTCAACTCAGGTGCAAAATGAAGTAAGGGCTGTAATAACATAGAAAATTGCTTTTGCGTCTATCCGTCGCGACACATCCTTGGAGAATTAGTATGAGTGGCGTGTACCGAAGTTATAATGAATATTTTTCTCGGAAAGTTTTCTGATTCCGCAAATCTCAATTTCATGATCTATTTCGAAATTAGTATTTGGGGGATGGTTTGTTTTTAATAACATAATTACTTTTCTCATACTCAATACAACACTGTACCTTGAATAATGATTAGACGTGATAAAGTTTTCGCAAATCTCAATTTAATGAATCAATGAAATTTGGGGGATTTTATTTTTTTCATAATACACTTTATTTCACTACATAAATAAAATCCTGTTCTTTAAACGATTTTACGATTATTATAACGATATTTACGATATTACGTATTTTTTTTTTTTATTACGTTACGTAGGAGTGTAACACACGTGATACAATTGAGTATTTTATCAATTATCAATTATTATCAAATCATTTTATTTCTGTAGATTGATTTACTCACTGTTGCCTCTATAAGTTTCTTCATTTTAATTGCGTTTAAATCATCATCTTCATCAACACCTATATTTACTCACTGCTGAGTACGAGTGGAATCATATTGATACTTTACCTATGCGTTTTTATAGTCACTGAAGTACTTGTCTCGTTGTGCAATCTAACTTACTTACCTGAAACAAAAACAAATCATTTTAGGAGCGATTCATTATTAATATCTGGATGACCGAGCTTTGCTCGGTATTTTTTATTTTTTTTTATAAATTGTGTTTTTTGGAAATTATATTTAAGTACGAATTACTAATCAAATGATGAAATATGAATAATATTTTTCGATCTTACCGATACAATAATAAAAAAATATGAACTGGTTATTTAAAGAAAAAAATCATAAAAAAACACGAATAAAATGACATTTTCTAAAAATGATTCCTAGCTAGATCGATTTATCGCCCCCAAAACCTCCTATATACTGAATTTCATGAAAATCGTTGGAGCCGATTCCGAGATTCCAATTATATATATTGTTGGAGAAGAGCTGAAGATGGCGCTGCTGTTGCCTACGGTCGCAGATGAGAAACACCTTCACGGCGTTCTAGGCTGCTTGGGGCTGAAGTAGGGAACGGGCGCAACTTCACTGCGTAATAGGGACTCGGTGCGAAATGGACGTGTGTTGGTTCTATTAAATTTTTTGTAATTTAGTTATAGTGTTTTTCTTTGTTTTCCGCTATTGATATAAGTTTCCCTTATATCAGAAGTGGGATATTAAAGAATTTCATCCACGGCCTTTTTGCGCTCAGAGCTATCTATATGATAAATTTTTCTTTAAATTATTTTTTTCGGACGTTTATCATAGCCAAAAAAAAATAAAAACTAAGTTAGTGAATAATCAGTGCGGTGCAATTGTGTGTAAAATGTTTTTTTATTATAGTAATGTGATGTGTTTTTGTCGTATACAGGGTGTCCGGTAATTAATGGATAACCCCGCAGGTACTTGTGGGGGGGCAAGGGGGCAACTCAGAAAAAAAATTAAAAAAAATCTATCTGCAAAAAAAAACAAAAAGACGTAGAGCCTGTATTAGAGTAGGTGGCAAACAATTTGAACATTTATTATAAGATAACCTATTTTAAATTGTTGTTTCAATTATTAATAACACCCCAACCACCACAAAATACACTTTCCCTGATTTTCAAAATAAATTCCTTATCTTATTATTTGTTTTTGTTATAAGAAAAATACGGCTAGAGAAACATAGGTAGCCATAACTCGGTAATTTGATAATAAAAAATTTAGTGTGATACCTTTTAAGAAACTACATGAAGTTGGCATGTTTTTTAAGCTGCCACCCCGGTCTCCATACGTTTTTTTATACCACAGGTGCTCAAACTTTATCAAAAAAATCACATACACTAATTTTTATTTTTCAATTATTTGAAAAAAAACAAACAGTTGTGGCTAGGAATAATTTAATATGCGCCATAGCAAGGCCAATTATCCACGGTTATTTCCAGAGAAGTTCAATTCGTTATCATTGAATTTGTAGCCGTAGTGTTCAAAAGCTTGAACAAAGATATCAAATTTCGGACTTTAAAAAAAATTTTAAAAATTCTTAGACCGTTGCAGATAGATTTTTTTAAATTTTTTTTCTGAGTTGCCCCCTTGCTCCCCCACAAGTACCTGTGGGGTTATCCATTAATTACCGGACACCCTGTATAGTGATTAGTTGAACACGCAGTTAGGAGATTTTATAAGAACGTCGTAGGTCGAGTATAATAAGACCCTTTGTTCTTCGTGGACGGTTCTTCTATTAGGGCGTGACGCGATTACGTCATGCCGAGTAGTCCAAGACCGAAAGCACGTAGGCGCAGGCGACGGTCGCTATCGCGGGGAAGTACCCGGAGTAAGTCGCGCACACGTACGCGTCGCTCTCGCTCTCGGGATCGGGAAGATCGTAGACTTCGTTCCCCGTCTACGCCGCGTAGCACTGGTAGAGCTCGTAGCATGGACTCAGTACATGAGATGTTAGGCGCTATTATAACGCGCCTAAATACGATAGAAAGTCGCGGTCAAAGTAACGTACCGGTTACACCTCCTTCCAACAGTTTGGGTATGAAAGTGAATCCCGATATTTCTGTGGAAAAGGAGGTTGGGATATCTCCGGGCACGCCACATACTGGCTGCGTGCGCGAGAATAATCCGAGTAGGGAATCAATCCGACGCGATGTAATGTTAGAACTTGAGCACGTTGACGGGCAACAAGTGAAATGTATAATAGTACTGCGACATCGGAGAAAATATTGACAGATGCTTTCGGTAATGCGCTAACCGCCGTGCGATCAAACCAACCGTATTATATCTCAAATTATGACCCAAGTTTGCATGACATTGTCGTTTGGTGCCAGGAAGTAGATCGTGCTAAAACAGTTAATACATGGAGTGATCCCGAATGTTTTTCTCGAATTGGTAATTGTCTAAAAGGTGATGCGCGAACGTGGCTCAACGATTGGGTTACAAGTGATTGTAGTTGGAGTAACTTTAAAAAAGAATTTACACCATTATGCCCAAAAAATGTAGATGTCGCAAACATATTATTCGATGTAATGAAAACTAACTCTGACCAGTACAAGACCTACGCTGATTATGCGCGTCGGTCTTTACTCCGGTTACGTATTGTTACTGGGTTGAGTGATGAACTGATTTCTGCGATTGTTGTTCGTTGTATTACCGACCCGCAAATCAGAGCAGCTGCAACCAATGCCAATCTAATGCCAAATGACTTAGTTCAGTTCTTTTCTATTTATACAAACACAACAGCAGCTCTTCTAAATGCGAGTTAACTCAATTTCTTAACAAAAACTGACATGATAACTTTAAAAACAAATCTATGTACCGATTTTGACAGAAAACGGCGATATGAGGACAGTAAATGCTTTTCTTGTGGACAACCGGGACAAAGTTTAGCTCCAATGCTTATAATTCGCGTTCTAGTGCACCAACCTCTAAACTAACTAACACTCAGACCACATCTACTCAATTGAAATCAGAACAATGTTCCTATTGCAATAAAACTCTCAAAACTTTGACTGAGGCAGGATTTTCTATAAATCTTGCCAAGTGTTCATTTCTGTCAACCAAAATCGAGTATTTGGGAAGATTAATAAGCCAAGGTCAGGTACAGCCGAGCCCTCTGAAAGTTAAAGCCCTCGTTGCATCTCCTGTACTAAAGAACGTTATGCAAGTACGTCAATTTTTAGGTTTAGCTGGTTACTTTAGAAAATATATTGCCAGCTTTTCCTCTAAAGTAGCATGTATAGCGTACTTAACAAAGAAAGGTGTTCCATTCAATTGGAGCATTGAGCTCTTGCTTCTTCTATTTATGACCCATCATTGCCCATCGAGGTTCATACCGATGCCAGCGCGATTGGTTATGGGGCAGTCCTAATTAAAAAAATATAAATCAGGACATAAACGCGTACCTAGTAGCTTATTTCGGTAAATTAACACAAGGTGCTGAATCAAAAAAGACGACTCAACAGTCGCCCCTTAGCCTCCTTATTGGGACAACTACCACCACACCAATAATACGCAATCTTGTATACGTGATGTAGCTATAGACGGCTCAAATCCTAATTGGGAAGCGCTGAGTGAAGTTACCAGACAGAGAGATTCGAAGCGGTTGAAGAAAGCCCAGCAGTGACAAGACGCCGTCATCAACAAAAACAGACGTTCGCCGCATATTTTTGAATTGAATTCGCTGGTTTTTCTCATAAAAAAATGTTCAATCGGCAGGGAAGCTTGATTCAGGTATGCGAGGACCTTACCGTGTGGTAAAATTATTGCCTCAACGAAGATACGAACTACAACTAGTTGCTGGTTCCTACGGAAAGACGACCCAGGCTGCTGCCGAGTTTATGGTGCTGTGGAAAGGGGAGTGGACTCCGGATGCTTGCACAGCATTCTTCGAAAGTGAGTTTTTCTATTGTCTAGTACCTGAAGGCTGACAATCTAATGAGAGCAGAGCTCTCGACCTTTTTTTTTGTTTTCATGAGCAGCCTCATGTCACAGCAGACCTCATGTGAGAGCAGACCTCATGTGACAGCAGACCTCATGTGAGAGCAGACCTCATGTGACAGCAGACCTCACGACCCTTATGTTCATGAGCAGACCTCATGTGAGAGCAGACCTCTCGACCCTTACGTCCATGAGCAGACCTCATGTGAGAGCAGACCTCTCGACCCTTACGTTCATGAGCAGACCTCATGTGAGAGCAGACCTCTCGACCATTTTGTTCATGAGCAGACCTCATGTGAGAGCAGACCTCTAGACCATTTAGTTCATGAGCAGACCTCATGTGAAATCAGTTCTTATGGTTGCGAGTCTGCTGACGGTCCCTAGAGAACGAGGCGTTCTCCTGTCAGGAGAGGCCGTGTTGGAGAAGAGCTGAAGATGGCGCTGCTGTTGCCTACGGTCGCAGATGAGAAACACCTTCACGGCGTTCTAGGCTGCTTGGGGCTGAAGTAGGGAACGGGCGCAACTTCACTGCGTAATAGGGACTCGGTGCGAAACGGACGTGTGTTGGTTCTATTAAATATTTTTTGTAATTTAGTTATGGTGTTTTTCTTTGTTTTCCGCTATTGATATAAGTTTTCCTTATAATATATATATATCCTCTTGACTGTTACCCCTCCTTCTAAAGGACGATATTGAAACCGTCGCATCTGTTCACACTCCTTCTAAAGGTCGATCGGGTCTGACGTACTCTATTAGGCATTTTTTACGCTCTAAACTATGTTTGCTCTACTCTAACTTGTGTAAGGTGTACGGAACAGGGTAGGGATGGCATGTTATATCACATGCCAACTTTTAACCACTTCAAAAGCTTGAATTCTTTGTGTGTGTGCGACCACTCTTTGCAAGTTTTCACGCGCCGCCGGCACGCCGTGTCACTGCTCATAAATAAAGTGTTTTGTGCGATTTATCGTGTTTAAATAGTTAAAATATCGGTGTTTTGTCATGGAGGGGTAAGTAATAATGAGTTTTAAATTACTATATTGTGTAATAAATAAAGATTTTGGACATAAATCGTTATTTTCATCAAACATTTTTTTCGTATCACGCGCCTTGCCCATACATATTAACTTGTTTTGAATAAAAAGTACACCATTGATATGAAAATGGTGGTTGTAACATAATTTAGATACATCATTACGTACGAATTACGTATTTTTTTTGTTTATCAATGATTAAATTTTGCAAAATACTGAAATGGAAAATACCTGTCCCAAACTTACCTTTTAAAGGTCGGTTGACAGACGTCAATTAAGTTGCGGCCGCCATTTTTAATGGGTTTTGTTGGGTGGCTAGCTTGGTATGGATAAGACTGAATAGCACAATCGAATTGGGATTTGACCCGGAAAAAATATAAGTAACAATTTTCCCTTCGTAATTCGTTGGGGTATCACTGGTAGTCCAAATTTTGTTTTGCATGTTACTCAATTTGAATGAATTCATGAATTTACGGGTTAATTTTTGTTTATAAAATAACTCGATAATTTTCAATTTTACACGAAAAATGGTTGTGGTAAAGGTGCTTAGAATTAAATTTCCTACAATTTTGGTTCTAATCAATTTCTTGGCAGGATCCATATTTTCTTATTTATACCCGTGAAGAGGTGGGGGGGGGGGATATAATGATATAATTGCATTATCACGTTAATTTTCAATTTTATATAATTAATTGTTACAGTGAAATTGTTTCAATTAAATTGCAATGATAAAATTTTACCCCCACTTCTTCTAGGGTGTAAATCGAAAAATATGGGTCATGCCAAAAAAGATCAATACCAAAATAAAATTGAAATGATCAAAACCATATTGCATCATCATCATCATCAGCCTGAAGAAGTCCACTGCTGGACACAAGCCGCTCTCTCCTGTACATTCCCATCGAGATGCATGATGCTTATGTTTGTATTTTTTTTTATTAGAAACTCAAGACGCGCTCGCACCCGTGGTCCACGAGGTAGAGGTAGAGGTGTACGTGTCCGGGGTGGCACGGCAGCACTGCCGGTGGTTGTGGTGGTGGAGGAAGAGTTGGTAGTTTCTCGTGGTCAGGGGGGTCGTGGCCGGCGCGGTGGAAGACGCGGGGGCCGCGCAGATCACCGAGGGGCCCATGAACGACCTGGGCCGCACAATATTGACGAGTTAGCTTTTTAACGCTTTTTTTCATTTCTCATAATAATAATATTATTTTTTCTCTTTCACAAATATAGATCAATTTAAGTATTACCATTGAATGTTTTTTTTAATTTTAGACTTGCCATTTACAACATTGAAGAGATGCCGGTCGGTCAAGGTCTTGAGACCCCCTTACATCCCAAGCGAAGGCGCATGTGGCAACCGTAAGTCTTACCTATACATTTTAGTTATACATATTAATTATTTATTATTTTTATTTACTACTTTTTGTACATACTATTGTGGTTCTATTGCTAGTAACTTAACTGTTTATTTTACAATGATTCAATTTTGTCCATGAAGATCTAACCCGGCTCCCACACCAGCACAACCGACTGCCTCCACCAGCGCTGACCTCGCGTCTTGGCCAGTGGCTGAGCCACCCCTCTTACCGGAGTGTCCGGTACCATCACCGGCAATGTAAGTTGCTTACGACTTTTTTATTTATCTCTGATGAGACCAAGATTTATTATTTTTATTTACTACTTTTTGTACATATTATTGTGGTTCTATTGCTAGTAACTTAACTGTTTATTTTACAATGATTCAATTTTGTCCATGAAGATCTAACCCGGCTCCCACACCAGCACAACCGACTGCCTCCACCAGCGCTGACCTCACGTCTTGGCCAGTGGCTGAGCCACCCCTCTCACCGGAGTGTCCGGTACCATCACCGGCAATGTAAGTTGCTTACGGCTTTTTTATTTATCTCTGATGAGACAAGTACTATAACACTATTTTTATTTAGGTTCCAGGAGAGCCAGGGTGAGGATGACGCCCGGAGTACGTCACCTGTCCCCGCTTCACCGGCAGGTTTGGTGCCCTCGCCGGCAATGTAAGTCACTTACGGACTCAATACTGAATAGTTTATTGCAACATAATTATTAATATGTTTATTTATACATCGAGGTCTTATAATGACATGTCATTAGTGGACATAATTGACTATTCTGTTTATCACTACACTAAACAAACAGGCACTATAACACTGTGTTTGTTGCAGGTTTATAGAATGTGGGGATGAAGAATCTCTGAGCACGCCATCCGTCTCACCGATGCTACGCCCTACTCCTCGCCCTCGTCAGATTCTCCGCGATGTAGACATCGACCACGTACTCAATTACGGTAATTCGCTGCTGATTTTAGCTTCGGATGAAGCTAAAGGTAAACTTCTGGTCCCCATCATATTATTGTACCCATCATTTTGCTGCAGGAAGTGAAGGAGACTCTGACGAGGATGACAATGATGACTTGGTGCCCTTCAATCCAAGAGTGTGGAATAGCACCTTGGAGACTCCAATGAGTGATGATGACGACGAACCTGCGCTCGCTGAAGAACCTGCACCTGCCAGTGACCCTGAACTTGCACTCGATCCTACAGATTCTACACTCGCTCATGAACCCTTGAGCTGGTTCGATTTTCAATGGAGAGCGTTTCCGACTCCTTCGATTCCACCTAGTTTGAGACGGGAAACGTTCTCGGAAAGCAATGTTGGTCCAACAACTCCCTGTGTCGACCCGTATGACATTTTTACTGCAATATGGGATCGGCAATTTATGGAGCACATAGCATCGGAAACAAACAGATACGCTCAGCAAGTGGCAGCCCAGATGCTCCAAACCAACACTCTCCATCCCAATAGCCGCATCAGCAAATGGTGTGAGACCACGGCTGATGAGCTGTACGTATATTTCGGCCTTACTATTGCGATGGGGATTGTGGTTAAGTCCCGATTGGAGGAGTACTGGAGTGTCATTCCTAACGTATTTTATACTCCAGGCTTTAGCGCACACATGTCTATCAACAGATTCATTCTGTTAAGCAAATGCTTACATTTTAATAACAACGAAGACATGTGTGTGCTGGATTTGGACGTTTCCGAGGCAAAACTGTATAAGATACAGCCAGTATTGTCACATCTGAATACGAAATTTCAAAGCCTGTACACCCTTAGGCAAAATATTGCGTTAGACGAATCGCTTCTGCAGTGGAAAGGGTGGTTGGACATTAACCAACATATTCCCAACAAAGCTGCGACGTTGGGAATCAAAACATATGAGATTTGTGAATCTCAAACAGGCTACCTATGGCGGTTTGAGGTTCACGCTCATAAAAGAACTCCACTGCAGCCGGTTGAAGATCCATTAAACGCATCTACGCCTGCAATTGTTCTCAGACTAACAAGTGGTCTTGAGAACAAAGGCTACACATTGTGGATGGACAACTTTTACAATTCGCCATGTCTCGCTCGACGCCTCAAGTCGTTGGGATTTGACTGTGTAGGAACACTACGGACCAACCGTAAGTTCGTCCCGCAGGCCCTGCATAGTCTAACCAAGGGCAACATGCGCCCTGGCGAAATTACTGGGCTCACATCGGGGGACATCGATGTCATGGTATGGAGAGATAATAATAGAATTGCTATGATCTCTACATACCACGGCAACGCTGTTAAGCAGTACCACGGTTCCATCAAACCCATCCTAATATTGGATTACAATATTATGATGGGCGGGGTGGACAAAAAAGATCAGATGTTAGCGATGTACCCTGTAGAGCGAAAACGTACAAAGGTGTGGTACAAAAAACTTTTCAAAAGGCTACTAAACATCTCTGTTCTAAACTCTTACATTATTCACAATCAGACTCCTTCTTCACTAACTCATCGTAATTTCCGTATTTCTCTTGTAAATTCTCTTCTGTCTAAACACTGTTCGCCTTCGCTTCTGCCTGTAACCGCACAGAACCAGCGTATAGATCTCACCCACCGCTTGTCCGAATACCCGTTCGTAAACAAGCAACGCCAGCGGCGAGTATGCACGGTGTGCAAAAAACGAGTGCATACGTTCTGTGTTGGTTGCAAGAAAACTGTATGCATTGACTCCTGTTTCTTTACACTGCACACATAATTTTAGGATCACACCTTTGTACGTTTAACCATAGTTTGCCAAATTTGATTTATTTTTATTTTGCTCTATTAATTAATTATTAATTTTATTAATTATACATTAATTATATTAATGAGATTGAATGTGTTTGACTTGTAAAATTATTTACGTTTTTTTTTGCCTACTTGCATAAAATGATTTGAGTTATTTTATTTTTATTTTTTTACATTAAGAATTTCATCTGCAATCATTATTCAATCATGTCGCTTAATTTTGTTATATTTCATATACATTCGTATTCAGATGTGACAGTATCGGTCGTATCCATATTACCTTAGCACTTAAATGTCCTTTTGTCGTGAAATTGGTTGTTTCAGTTGTTGATTTCTGGAAAGTTTTTGTAAGGCAACATGCATTTTATCGTGTTTATTGTATAGTAAAGATCATCTTTTTATTAAATGTAATATTAGATTTCTTTTAAATTCTACATTTTTTGCTCTATGATCCAAAGTGTGAGTTGACCTTTTTTTGCTCATATTTTCAAGTGCTTGGTTTATTGGTAAAGTCTCGTAAACTAAACACTTCTATCAACTTAAACTCTGTCTATGATTAGAATGTGAACCAAGCCATAGTATAAGTTATTATCCTAAGCCACTTACTCGAAAGTGTTCTCAGAATTGAAATATAAAAATACCCTATTTTTTGTCCCACGCTCGCGTCGCCTAAATGAGACCTGTTTTTGTAAAGCTTGTGGTGTAAAAAAAATGTATTTGGAGGTGTCTCCTTTTAATTAATTATTGTAAATAATGTATCGTTATTGTAAATAAAATAGTATTTTATTGAAAGATTTGTTTTTTTTTTTATTATTTTACAGCTTTTGTTCAGTAAACTGGGAAAAATTTGCTCACTCTACTTTCAACTTATAATTAACAATATATTACAAAGTATAAATGAGCTGATTCTTAATTAATCAGCTTGCTTATTTCATGGCAATTCTAACATTATCAGTTGTTTGTACGACACCCATACAAAACATTGGAGATATTCTCGTTTTATATGACACGCGCCGATATTGCGCGAGACCACTCGACGTTACGTGACAGATGCGCCAAGTCACGCGAAATTACCGCGACGGTTGAAAGGTTATATATATATATACAAGAATTGCTCATATAAAGATATAAAATAAGATACAAACGTCAAACACTAGCTAGTTATGTAGACTTCGAGATTTTAATGAAATGTTAAATCCAGCCTTACAAATCTATTACCAAAATAATCACCCCAACATAACCTACAAACGCTTCAAACTTTATGCAGGCCTCACATTTGTTCTCCCTTTGTTTGCAACTCCACAAATAACTCAATCAGACCCAATCCATCAACCTGTCATCTTACACATAAATACTTTTCAGTTTACGGCGTTACCTTAATTCCGCAGACCGAAGAAACAAAAGAAAATAGCAACCCTGGAATGGGTCTCCCGGTTCCAATCGCTCATTTGGACCTGCCAAAACCAAACTCGGGCATTTTCTTGTATAAACAATGCGAGTAAAATTTTATTAAAGGTATACGCTACGAGTAAACGACATTTTGTAACGTTGTTTTTGAAGATCAAAGGCGCTTGGAAGTCAATAGGCAGCGCTGAGAGTAGTTCAATACAGGGCTGGAATAATCAAGTTGTCGACGACTCAATATTTAACTAAATAACATTACAAATTATTGCCGCCGACTTCGTTCGAGTGGACTACATTTCATCGCAATACAAAGTATCCTATGCCCTTTTCTAAAACCGAATCTATATCTGTGATCAAAATTCACCAAAATCTATTCAGCCGTTTAGTCGTGGAAAGTAATCATAAAAGAGACTGAGTTAATTCGCATTTATAATATTAGTATGGATGCCAGAACACTGTTTTACCAATAAGGTATAATATTGTCGATAAAACAATAAATGTACTAATAAAATGAATGAGGAAATATTGTCACCATGAAAATATTACTTCAAGACGCGAGGACAGTTGTATTTTCAGCAAATTTTAATGCTGACTGTACTATGGTACAATATACATCTTCAGTCACCCGCACAGTCGATTGCGTGCAATACAAAGGATTTAAGAGCAATAAATAATTACATAATTATTCTAATAAATCTAGGGACTCAAATATCTTTCATAATACACAAACATTTTGGATCTTGATTCTTCTTTAACACTGTATGTACTGACATAGGATTATGGATTTATTTAATTCAATTGGAAAGCTTGCGGGTTCCGAAAGGGTTTTTGAACTAGTAACTGGTTAATCCACCTATCTGGGGCCCAATACCGCCCCAAAGCGATTGGATTACTTTGTGGTACTTTAACGTACTTTTTTCCTTTCAATATTGGATGTAAGCTCCGGATGTGGCTTGTATTTTCATCTTGTTTTGTGCTTCTTTTTCTTTGTATTCGAGACAAGGGACATGAAATTGTTTAATATTACCATGTCTTATATAATTAAGTAGGTTACTCACAAAGATTGTCTACTTATAACAATATGAAAGAAACACACAAAAAATAAGACTATATTTCCGCAGTAGGTAAATAGGAGGGATTGGAAAAAGGTAGATTGTGGTTTTCTTTTTTAAATATTGAAAAGCGAGTTATGAATGCAAGCGTCCCCTCGTTCCACAGTTAAATGCAATTATCTATGATAGAGCGTCTGTGTTCGCCTTAAACTAGTGGCAAGACTTGTTTTTTGCGTACCATATGCAAGTATTCTTGCAGAATTTCTAGGTTATTCTTTCTTTATAATATTACTAATTATAATAATCGCCATTGGCGCATACGTCATGGAGGACATCATCATCATCATCATATTGTTACAGCCAGTTTTCAATTTAAAAAATATATCCTGGAAATATCACAATATGTGTATAACAACTATATATAGTTCCTCGAGATTAGAGTAGAACAACATCTTTACATATTTGCATTATGCTTTGTATCGTACTTTGTTATACAATTCCTGGTTTTTATCAACGTATAGCAACAGAGTGACATACATGAGGTGGCTTCAATAAAATATATTATAGACATAGAAATAATTGTATGCTATGGGGTTTGACAACCCTACTCACAAACAGCTCCGTACACATGACAAGGGGGAAACGCCGACGCCTAGTCCTAACCCTAAGTGAATAAGGAGCAAGTTAAATTACCGTAGTTTTGTATGTCAGTTGCGGAGACAGCGTCGAGTGACCAATTTCGCTGCGCCAGGGTATCCGTTATCTCACATAGTTTCCTGGTAGTTTGAGTATGATATCAAGTTAGTTTTAAAGATAGTAAGTAATTGAATATCTTTCAAATTCCTTCAAAAAATCAATCAATTTTCGAGTAATAATATGACATCGTCGGCATGGCAAAAAAAACTACTAGGTACTCTTTTCTAGAATTCAAAGTATCTCCATACCTTTCACTGAGATTCCTGCAGCCGTAAAAATAGCGCAAACACACAGAGACAGGCAACGTTACCTACTTTCACTTTTATAACTTAAAAAGTCCGATACACCGCTCAGTAAAAACGTTTCCAAGATTTCAAACCTCATAACTTCCGAGCCAATTTCCCGTAGAAGTTTTCAAAATAAAATCAAACGGTCAAAGGTCCGTCGGATGCTTAAATGACTCCCAACAAATTGTAACGGTCACGTGTTTCCTGCGAACGGAATCTTTCAGACAAGCGCGAGTGGATTTGTGCTGGAGGTTCTCTCACTTAAGGGCCGTATTCCATCAGACAGACGTTTTTCGGTCTTTCTTACTTGTAATAAAGTGGTGAGTGATATAAGCTCTGTCCATTTAACATAAGTTGGCAAAAAAAATCGACAGGAACAAGGGTTTTTTAACTGTCTGTTACCCACAAGTTTCTCCACGGGGACCAATTGCCGTTAAGTTTTCACTGTTTGTTTGCTTCTTGATATTTATTACTTTAAACTGGTAGAAACCGAGCCATTGATAAAGAAGCATTTGTTGGCGTTGTTTTCACGAAATTCACCAAAGCTTTGGTAGAAAGAACCCTTTCTTAACTATTTACATCATTTAAATACTATTGCCTTGAAAGATACGGGCGAGAACTAGATAATATATAATAATCTTGCAAAGACGCAATTAAAAAACCCTGTGGTTTACTCGCAGCATTGTCAATCTACAAACATAGCGCTACCTCCTATGCTCGGAGAAATTTTTAGACGTAACACTCGTGTTACCGTTCCGCGTCTACAAACAAAACGAGGATCTCTAAACGGATCTTGCGAGAGCGGACCTTTATGCCCGTTTAGCTGCAGAAGGTTATTGTCCCAGCACAAGTGTCTCAGCCAGTGACATTTAACACTGAATGCCAGACGGCATGTTATTAGATAAAATCTACTGAGCTTAGAATGGGATAGAGCAGAGGAGGCGCTCGATTTGTTTGTTGTTGAAAATTGGCTGTAGGACGTCTTTTTGCCACTGCATAGACCATTTTGGGGCCAAGTTCCTAGCCTATTGGGATCTATATTCAAATTTTTTAAAGTTGTTCACGTTGGCACAATACAGTACTCAACTACTCTACTATTATGATTCTGAATACGTTCCTTCTAAAAGAACCGGCAAGAGATTTTACAAAAGATTTGTCAGGAAAATTTACTAGATCAAGTTTCTAAAATTATTTACTGTAGCATGTAGTCTACTCCTTTGTTTATTTTTAACTGGTGTGCATTAAAGGATTTTCTACTCTATTCTGTTCTACTGTGGTAGATTACCGCCGGAAAGCGCTGGAGCAGTTAGCCCCTTTTGCTTTTAGTTACCTGCCCACTTTCTATAATAAAATCATTTAAAATGGCAATGTCGTATATACGAGGCATTAAAAGTGCTCCCATCAAAATCGCTCGGCTTTAATCATGTCCTGATAGAATTACCCGAAAGTTGGGGAGCGGAAACGCTTCGCTTTACATCCCTGGTTGCCCCCTACTTTGCACTTCGCTACGGCGTTTGCTCAGTAATGTACTGCAAAGTTTCGTGTTTGGATTATTGACTGCTTTGATGGAGTTTCGCAGTTTCGAACTGTTAGTTTAGGT
The DNA here is from genome assembly GCA_905147375.1 of Hylaea fasciaria. Taxonomy (NCBI): domain Eukaryota; kingdom Metazoa; phylum Arthropoda; class Insecta; order Lepidoptera; family Geometridae; genus Hylaea; species Hylaea fasciaria. The sequence goes on from LR990201.1 coordinate 10,820,880, forward strand.
ACGGTGCAAGGGCAGGTTAAATACAACGTACACGGAGCTTATCTTTGGTCTGTGCATAGTTGCTTTTCGCAAATAAGTTCTATCGTGATTGAAAATTGAATAATCTCTATTAAAATAGGCCCCAAGGGTGCACCCATGAAAAGTTAACTGACTACACCCTACCACATTGTCTTATTCAAGTTACCTTTAATAAAATAGATGAATCTCAAGAAGAAGAAAATTGAATACTCTACCAAGCCCCCAACTTACAAACAATTACATTTCGTTCTTAAGACGCTCCCCCACAAAAGAAATTACTCCATTCTTTCTAAATTTCAACTTCCCGGGAACGTCTAACAGGCGCGAGTTATTTATCTTTGCTGTAGTATAATAGAATTTAATTAAGGTGCGACATTGCACGGCGTGGAATTTTGCGCAGAGTCGATACAGTGTGTAGCCTCACAGTTCTTGGGTGCGTAGAGTTGTAAGAAATGGGTTTTATTGCAAAAGAATAAGGGTGACCTATTTTCTAGTTGTTTTTATTTGTGAACTTTTGCATAGACGGCTGTAAACTGAGCTACCTACAATTATAAGATACATGTAGGTATTGTGTCATTTAAATTCAATTATAATTTTCCTAACAAACAGACAGAAGTTCGAACAGAATTTTAAAATAGAAACAACCATAATTAAAATCCTTTCATAAAAAGTAAAAATATGATTTGAAGCACTAAAAATAATTGCAAATGTTTGAATAACGTCACAAAACTACGCCAGTTTTGAATCCGTGACCGGAAGCGCTTGTTTTTTTGTATGGAACCAGAGCGTCGACGCCGCGTCCGCGAATTATTTGAACGCTACGATGAACCCTTAATTTGAAGCCGCATTCTCGTAACAGTTTTTTAGTTTTAGCATTTTTAGTTTAGTCATTAGGTATGCTGACTCGGTGCGAATTCTCTTTATGTAATACATTTTTAATCTAATAAAACGGCAAGGTTTTACAATATTATAGTATAGAGCAGTTAGACGACAATTAAACGAGACTAACGTATGTTACCACTAAACCACTCAAAATGCAGCGTCAAAAACGTAAATGCTTTAATTGCATTTGAAAATTTAAAATAAAAGTACACCGTTAACAATTAACTTATCTTACATAATTCTTCAAAGTCTTACTAATCTCACGCAAACTGTTATAGCATCAAAAACGCGCGCTCCATGAACAGTTTCAAATTCTAATAAAGTGCACATACAAATACAGACATCCAAAAAAACACCATCGACACCTAACCCTGCGGCCGCAACAAAAAACGCCGACTACATTTTTCATGGCCCTCGACCACCAGCGGTTTTGTTTTGTTTAACCCTTCACAGCACGTGCGGTCCATAAATCCCGGAGTGTTTAGCTCCGCCAATGGCATTACCTCACGTCGAGTGCGGCCAAATTGGGCGGGCGTCACCACCGACCACTTTATGATTTTATCGGGAAGGAAGGTAAAATGGCTGAGGGTCGGTATACCGTTATAATATTGCAGACTAGAAGCACCTCGCGGTTTCACCCGCGTTAACTGCTATCCCGCGGGAACCATTAATTTTTACAGGATAAAAGGTAGCCTATGTCACCCGGAGATAGCATAGCTTCCCAACAGTGAAAGAATTTTTCAAATCGGTTCAGTAGTTTCGGAGCTTATTCATTACAACCAAACAAACAAAGTTTTCCTCTTTATAATATTAGTGTAGATAAACTACCATCTTAATAATTATATAGGTAAATTACGCGTCACGTTGTTTGTCCAGGATGGGCTGCTAAACTACTTAACCGATTTTAATCAAATTTGCACACTGTGTGAAGTTTGATTTAACTTGAAAAAATAGGATAGCTTACATCGCAATTTATAGTCGCAATAACAAACACCTTAGCCACAACAACGTGTGGCGGTATCTGCTAGTATTATTATGGAAATAATTAATACGTCTGTGTCAGGTTGCGTTGAAGCAACTGAACGAATATTGGTGAAATTTGGTAGATAGATACTTTGTGGTAGGGATCCATAAAAAGCAATCAAATTGGGGATCGCCTCCATTTTCAAATCAGTTACACACAAATCGCAAAACTTAACGCAACCACACCACAACCCAAGCTATATTCCCTACTTTATTTTCTCCACTTAATATACAGAAAATAGATATTCCTGCAATACAGACATTTCAAAGAGCTGACACAATAAACGTCGATATGAAAACTTTCATAACCCGAAGCGACGCGGTGTTTGCTGTACAACGCTCGCATAAAAACGACGTCTTACGATCGGAAAGTAAATAATAAGTCGATCAAACGTGTTTATAAAAGTTTTCTTCTTTATGACGGAGGCACGAGTGGTGTTGAGAATTTAGCTATACATATTTTTGTTCACTAGTTTTGCCCGCGACTTTGTGCATATTATTTCCGTTGAAGATTATTAGGCACACATTCCACTTTCATCCATATAAAAATACTACAACACAAACCAATATCACATGAAAATACTTGCCAAAGACCTTTATACTGAATTAAAATTTATTTATATACAGTACTAGCAGACAATGCCACGCGTTGCTGTGGCTAAGGTTTTTGTTATTGCGACTATACTCGTATATTGAGATGTAAGCTACGCTATCTTTCAAGTTAGATCAAATTGCACACGGTGTGCAAATTTGATTAAAATCGGTTAAGTACTTCAGGAGCCCATCACGGACAAACAACGTGACGCGTAATTTATAAATATTAAGAAGAGAAGATATACCTACAGTTACGCCTTTTTTCCTTGGGGTAAGCATTGATTTCATTTTTCTTATGCTAACATCCTTGCATGGCATACCTTGCTTCCAAAAATGTAGTAAACATATATAAAAATTCTAGGTATACCACTTTTAAAAATATTTCTCTATCTCTATCAAATCTCTCACCCATTTACTCTCAACGCCCGTCGTCTTTCAAAAGTAATCGTAGTTTCTTGAAAAACCATCTCGAAAACTCAGACGGTGGAACTTGAAATAATAATATTGCGGGAAATCGCAAAATTTCAAGTTCACGTGGCGGGCTTGTCGCGGACTCCATCCGCCTTCAGAAGGGACAGTGTAAAGGAGTGTCAGTGACTTAAGTCTAAACCTGCTAACAGTGTTCTTGCTAAACCATATTAAAAAAAAAAGTTTTTTGAAGTCATTGATAAATTTATAAGTAAACTCCTGTACTATACGAATAATGATTTTCTTTTTTCAAAGGACTCCAAGCAAAATGAAGTCGTTTTATAATGCTTTGTTAAACCGACTTTCAAAAAGGAGGAGATTCTCAATTCGACAGTATGTTTTTTTTCATACGAATTAAAGACAACACTAAATACGATGTTTGTTTATTCCAACCTAGCCTCGCGGTTCCAGCAGTATAGTTTTACTTTGTTTAAAACATATCTTAATGATAATTATAGTATCATAATATGTACCCGCTAGGGTATTGCAATCACGCTTGTACATGTATCGAGGTTGACATGTTTTTGAACATTCACTATAATGGTAAAGTCGTGTCAAAAACGGCCCATCTTGACAACTGCCATCTCTTCCAATACCTTCCAGGGCCCGCCAGCCCCTCACACTTTTATCGTCGTATAATTGAATTTCCGCGCACCGCTACAAAACAGGAAGTTCCGCTGGGTCGCGTTGATCGCTGAATATTGCATCCATCCTGATAGAGTTATTATTTTCAATGCGATGATTAACCCTCTTGTGAGGTACAATTCGACAGTTTTCGTGCAGTAAGTGCGTGGTTCACTGCAAAGCGTGAGATTGTTAGTTCAGTATGGAATAAGAGCAGCGCCATCTAGTGACTGACTGACTGACACTAGATGGCGCTGCTCTTACTCCATACAATTTCAAGTTTACACTAACCGGACCGAGCACGTAAAGAAATTGTCAAAACTCACACTAGGCACACAGTTCATACGCTGGACAAATATTTGAATGAACCACGTGTAGGAGAATGTGTACATTAGGAAATATGGGGAATATTTGTGTAACCATGGACTTCATATTTTTTTTGAGACTGTATGTTATTCGTTAATTTGATGCCTTAGAAGTTGATTAGAGCTATGATTGTTCAGTTGTTTGTTCCGGTAAAATTCTTTGAGGGTCAGTCTCACAAACACTTAGAATGTTTACCACTTATGACCCCCTTATAAAATAGTGGTCAAATTGTAGTCTATGATATTATTGAAATAACTAGACCATGTGCAGAATGCACCTTAATCTGAGCACCTAAAAGTAATACTAGTTCTGTCTACCTTTTTTCCATCTATAACTAAAATTGCACAAAATTTGATACACACTGAAACTTATTTGCTCAATACAACCAAACACAATACGAATCCTGTCAAATTATCAATATTCTCTATAACATGAAATAACTAATTCCAGTACAATATTGAATTTTCCACATCCATTGTTCAAAAAATAGCTACTCTTATTCACAGGCCGCATCAATCTATGTAAGAAACCCCGCAAGTACAAAATATCAGCCACAAAGCGAATCCCATTACATCAAAAGGCCTATTGAAATCTTCTTTCATTGTGTCAACTTATAATAGGAGTGGAAAAGTTAATATGATAGTGTTATGAGTCAAATTGATTAATTCGGTCCGCATTCTGTTTACACTTAGGGGTTTCAGGCCTCTCAATAGAGGTTACAGATTCGAAAGGGTCGTTTCCTTTAGAAAAGGTGGGTTGCTCGATGAGCATGTTCGAGTAGCGTTTTAATAAATCGATCCCTAAGAATTTAAAACGTCAGGTGTTGACTTCGTCAATGTAGCTGAATCATTTGTTCACCATTCAAAAAGGTAAAGCAGAAGCAACGTCAAGAAATCTGAATGAGAAATGGTAGAGTTCCACTCGGCCACAAGTCCGATTTGTCATCGAAAAAAATATTATTATAAGTCATTTCTATAAATGATGTCCGGAGCTGTTTCAATTTTCCATTAGTACCAAAACTGATCCAAAGTACAGTCAACATGATCAGTGTAACCGATCAATCTTCTTTACTCTACGAACTTCTTCTTCTTTGAGCTCCTTCGTTTTCACAAATAATGGGGAATTGCGAGGACTGATTTTTCGAGTGGTAGTGAGAAAAAAGAAAACCTAAAAGTGAGCACACATACAACATGACACGGGGTTTCCATTCTCCACGAACACACACGGTTCAATATCAATTTGGAGGCAGTAGCTTCATTCTAATAATGCCTACCGGAACTTTTACGTAGAACCATCAAAGGCGCAGTCTGACATCGATGCAGCTTAACGGGTGTAGTATGATATCGTTGCAGTCTGACATCGATGCTGGTGGATACAAGTAAACGGTCAAAGGCGTCCTTTGATCGCGCGCGGCTTTGTCACATGTCTATCAATCCAATTACGACGCACATCCCCACTGGTGTAGAGAATCAGAATAATCCGTGGATATCATTAAATTAATGCTGGATGGAATTTAGAAAATGGATACTGCATCAATAAAGTTAAAATGTAGTAAATGACAACGTAAAAAATCGTGTGCGTGGAGGCGCGTTAAAAAGTATGTTTTATATTACTAGGCATGTGTTAGAGAATTATGAAAAATTGTGTTTCTAGTTCATGTTTGGATGATAGTAAAATGTTAGAAAATATATTCAGAATTTTGAAAAACACTGCTTTTTAAATCAGTCAACGCTAGCTGCGAAATCTTCAGCTAAATACATACAGAATGTTCCGACAGCAGAATTATGAGAATCAGCCCCGTTCTAGTCTTAGTTCTGGTACCCATCAAAACAATATGTTTTTGTCTAAATATGTCTGCTATCTATAAAAGGGTAATTCGCACAGTGGAGGTTTCAGCGAATCGCTTTATCTTTAAATCGTGGTATCGGTAAAAAAATATTATTTTTAACATTGTTACGGCGAACCGAGATATCTGTAAAAAAATGTAGCGGCGAACAGTGATTTCTATGAACAATAATATAACTATATAATATATAAAAATAAAACAGAAATTCCTTACCCATTCACAGCAGTATTCAAAACAGCTTGGAAGTCCCATAAGCAGCCCAAACCTCATTGGCTCATAGATTGGCTCATAAACTAGACACAAATCGCTCCAAAAATCCTTTCGCCCCGACAAAGATGAAGTAATTTAAAACTCAGGTCGCTCTAACGAAGCTTGGCTGAGGCTCCACTGCCCCGGAGTGGGTACTATCGGAAATGAATCGCGGCGTATTGTGGCCCGACACGGCGGTCCGCCTATCGCTGACAAAGCTTTATTTGCTGTTTTTCACAAAATGTTCGGACCCCTTGAGATGCCGGGACGGTAAGTGAGACGGCTCGGACTGAGTGGAACAGGGTATTTGCAGTATGCTTACGAGGAATCCAATAGTGATAGTGATAATTGATCTTTTTAGAAGCAGTCGAAGATCTGGTAGTCGAAGACCTTCTTTTTGGAAGATTTGAGATCATACAAAGACATTAGAAGTTAGCGAATAACACAATCTATATGCTTCTTTTAATCATCACCATCATCCACATCTACAATCATCATATTCATACAAAGATAAGGTGAAGTTACTTAGTAATAAGTTATATAAACAAATCAAGACAACAGTAGTTGAAGGATAACAATTTAAACCCTTCGCAAAAAAGCTTGGTTGTAGGACACTAATACTTTAATGGCTAGCTACCATAAATTAATTTCAAAAAGCCATAGAGAAAAAATGAACTACATACCCCTTACAGGGGTTAAAAGGCTACCCCATTCGCCCACATCATCTCTCAACACTAAAAGAGGTAGGTACTCGCAAAACACTAACTTAAAAAGTGAAAAAAAAACCCGTTAAAACAATCCCAAACTTATTTTCCCGACAGCCAGAACCTTATCTTATACCTATGCTTTAAAACAAACCTAAAACAATTGATTACCAATTTCCCTTACCCCCTTCTGAAATTGAACAGCCGAGAGAGTGCCGACCAACTTGGGACTTTGAAGGTTCGCCTTGTGTAAATAAGAACGGAAGCCGAAGAGGCCCCAGGCGAGGGGGGAGGGAGGAGGGCAAAGGGGGGAGGGAAGTCGCGAGCAGAAGGCCTCGCGAATAAAGCTTTCAAAAACTATTTAAAGAGGCTTTGGGGCAATCGCCGAGGCAGGATGTTGGTACCAATAACTGGGTACGCGATCACAAAGGAAAATGGTGCAGCCGGCTCTGTAGTGCAATTAATGTAAGGAGGTTAGATGGAAAATATGTTTTGTTCGATAAAAATAGGTATTTGCGACGTATGGAGTTTGGTACACGAGTTTTGCGTAGCATAATGAGTGGGCTAGAATTATTATGGTAGTACTTACTGAAAAACAAGTAGTACAATCGAATTATAGCTGAAAATGATTTCTTTAAAAGATTTATAATTATTAGATTTTTGTAAGAATTAAAATAATGACCTAATTCGACAAATCGTTTAAGAGCCTGACATAAAACAAACACCTCGTGGATATTTTTCATCTTTGTCAACGCGTTAAGCCGAATATCAATAATTATTACGTATAATATTATGCATGCCTAATAATTATACAATATACATATGCATATATGCCAAGCGATCTATTTTTTAACGTTTCATAAGCCCATAAACCTTTGCATCGAACGGATCTCACGGAACGTTGCCGATACGGAGCAAACAGTATACAAATACGTAACGTAGCGCCAAATACGTTCTACAATTCGCTGAGCGCTTACAACGCTGTAAAGAGAATTATTAACTCGCGCGCTGAGCTTGTTAGAAAACATTAGGTGTGTGGGGGAAAAGGATACCATATAGTTGGTAAGAGTAGGATTAAAGTTTAACGGGTAAGTAATAAAACATTTGAAATCGTAAACCCAAGTGTGAAGAAAATATGAAGAAAAGAGAAGAAGAGAAGTTAGTTGGGAGGCTCATGGGGAAGACCTTTGCTCAGCAGTGGTATACAACAGGTAAAAAACCCCAAAAAAATGTTCTACAAATATAGCGTATTTTTGTCTTAAAAAACGGCTTTTTTGTTATTATCGTGTTTGTTTTTAAAATAATGGTAAAATAAAAGTTGTTAAAGTGAAGGGCCTTAAAGTAAGTTGAATAATGGCGTGTCATAAAAAAGTTATCTACAGATCTAGCTATCACATAATAATACGTGATTATTAATCATTATTAATTATAGTTACTTGTACCATACTTAGGCCAAGTAAGAAAATTATCCACATATTATTTCTAAATCCATAGCCACTTTAGGGTGAAAAGAAGCAGAATATTATGGTAACAGACAAGTTTGGTGTTTAAATCGGGGCTTTGAAGGAATTACCTAGTTTTAGGTTCCTGAATTTTCCACTATATTGTAACAAAATGGAAACGCTTTTCCTTGTTACAAATTTGAGAATAAATAATTGTTTCATAGTGAATTTAATCATCTAAACTAGCAATAGACGAGTCCTAGATGTTTATTACGATTGTTTCGATTGTTCAAATATTTCAGTTGTCCTCGATGATATTCTCTCGCAGACGAATTTAAGTGAATTCCAGTAGGTTTTAATTGTCTGATAGAAAATAATTGCAGTCGGTCACACTAACTATCTACGATTCCTTAGAGTTTAGACCATCTCTAGTTAAGAAGGAGCGATACTGTAAAGAACGCAGTGATTGCAGTAACGAGATGTTTGTAGACTCGATTGTAATTTTCCAACGAAAGCGATACTTCCGTCTGTCTAAATCTTAATTGTTTGTACGAAGAAAGTGTAAAAATATGTACTAAAACTCTACAATAAAGGCCGAAATATGTAATTATCTTGGATGCGTATACATCGCAAACCCAAAACGCATCAATACCTCTTACAAACACAAAAACAATCTACAAAAGTGTTCCACTTAACAAAACGCAGCACAAATGAAAACAGGAGCCGGTAATCCACAATTACACGAGACATCGATAAGAGATTCCGGATAAAATACGTAATCCGGGCGGAGTCGGGGCTCAGTGCATGTGGGGCTTGTTGTGCCCGGGGTAATTCCTTAAATTGTGATAAAAAAAAACTTGCTGTATTATAAGGAAATCATTATTTATGTTTGTAAACTTTTTAGTTATAATGTAGCTTTCAAACAAAATGTACAAAGAGAATTTAATGCTTCGTAGCATTATCGGCTTACTCCAGAAATCCCCTGGCAGTATCCCCTGCGCAGGAGATATCTGGACTTTTTGTCCAATTTTCCCCTGCGCGTACAGTATTCGCATGCACAGGGGAAAATTGAACAAACAGTCCAGAAATCCCCTGAACCATTTATTATGGATGCCACTAGAAATAAAGGCCTCATTGTGTCTTATGCAACCCTGGTACTTCTGATATAAACATGTTACCTAGAAACCACAGTGGTCATGCATCTGGAGGTGAAAAAATGTCGGAGTCGGTGCTTTACGCCTAGAAATGATCTGTTTTAGATAAAATGTCGCCGTGACTGGATTACATACCCAGGTAGGTATATTCTAATATCCAATTCCAATAACTCCATATTTGGTTGAGTAACATTTTTAAGGTTCTGGTAAAACGGGACCCTATTACTAAGACTCCGCTGTCCGTCCGTCCGTCCGTTCGCCCATCTATTCGTCTGTCACCAGGCTGTATCCCATGAGTTCTGATAGTTAAACAGTTGAAATTTACCAGATGATGTATTTCTGATGTCGCTATAGCAACAAATACTAAAAATAATATAAAATGGACTTCCATACAACAAACGTGATTTATTGCCGTTTTTACATTTAAAGGTACGGAGCCCTTCGTTCGCGAGTCCGACTCGCACTTGGCTGGGTTTTCATGAAACTTGTCAATTATTGACGAATTTACAGGTCATGGCCAAATGTTAGATGATTATTATCTGCAGACTGGAAAATATGTGCCAAAAACAAACTCTATTCCACACCACCGCTCGAACCCTAGACGGCATAGTATCAAAAAACATTAAAAACCTAATAAACCAAGAAATATAACCCTTGTTCAGTGACACAAAAAATACCGTCTCTTTATTGACTAAGCAGCGAGCTCAGCAATCAGCGGAGGATTTTGAGTCGGTTGCCGAAAGTCGGGCGGCTCGGGAATTCGGACTAGTTCGGATTCACTCGCTCGAGTGTCTCGAGACGTAGAGTACACTTACACTCAAAATAGATTTTGAGTTTTGTGAGTTCTTAATAATTTCATTCTATAGGTGTTTTCCGCAAATGTAATAAGCTCTCGTAAATAAATAAAGCATAGGCTTGGACTAGAAGAAAATTTAAACAAGAGAAGAGGTGTCGAAGACTGAGCTCAAAGCCTCCCCTCGGCAAAGCACTACAGAGGTAGGCACTACAGAGGTGGGTAGGATTATTATGTGTATTGCAAACTATTCTGAATAGGTGCTGTACTAACCGTAAGACAAACAATACAAATAAACGTAGGTATTAAATTTTTGTAAAACAAAACACGCTCGCTCCGACAGTCCCCCAACATTGTAACCGAACGCAGAACTGAAAATCCGCTCCCATTTTCCGATAGGGCGGGCACAGTATCATCCAACTTTTTTATTATCTTCGGACAAGTCGCCGGACCGTGCGAGTTTATATCGATCGGCCAATATGTCTCTATGGACTCTATGACGTTTTGTGAAACAATGCCGTCGTATTTCGAGAGGGCCCTTGTAAAGGATAGAAATGTATAGAACGTACGAGTATTTCAAAAATGTACGTACTAGTTCACTGTACGTAGTGATGCGACTGTCTAGGTTCTCTTGAACTTTTGTGATATTTCCCCGAATCTATTTACAATCTTTTTCTGATTAGGGTCAAGGTAAAGTTAAAAATACTTAGTATGCTGTATAAAAGTTTATATTTTTTACATTTAAGCTGTTTTCTTGTCACAAATCAATAAAAAATACAAGATCCTAAACATAAGTTGTAACTAATTGTTAATCCATCAAATAGTTACATTGAATTAAGTAATTTGCACCGAATGTTTGATACTCATTCTTTAATTCATTTAACTATGGTAATTAAAAATGTACCTAATTGATCAGATTATAGTGCCGAATTTCCACAAATTAGCACTCAAGCCTGCCCCCTCCAATCCAATTCATCCACTCAGGACTCCGACATTGACATGTTCCGCACAAATTAGATTTTTCACACCTCCAATGGCTAATCTGAATACCGAAACTGACTAATTCCAATCTTGTTCGGTAAAAACCGGTGAATACTAGTGAAATCCGGAGTGATAAATTGAGTTACTCAGTTGGAAGCGTTGATTTACTTTAGCGGAATGCTAAAAATTGCATCGTGGATTGTTAATAGGTTTAGAGACACGCAAATGCAAGGAGGTGAAGGCGTGGTTGGCCGGTAAATGGGGAACACCCGTTATTAATTTAATGTTTCAGTTGCTCTGATATTATTAGGTTAATTTGCAAAAAAATGTGCGAAAAGTCAGTGCACGCTGAGCTTTTTCTGCCTTCGATTATAATTATTTTAGTACATAATGCAAATATTCAATTTCTCTACAACAGTCATGACCAAAATACTGTAACTATCAGAATTTTCCAACAATCAATACCTTAACTTTTTTACTAACTAATTAGGATGTCAGTAATCTAAAATGAGTCTTGGGCTCTGATAATAAGAGCTTTATTATCTTGGTCTGTCTTTCGCCTCCTCCTGCCAGCTCTCCGTCTGATGCTCGCATAAGTCCTTCTTTCACCAACAACTTCAACTAGCTTCAACTTTTTTGTTAATCCCTTGCATAACTTTATCGTTTGACATTATCCGGCCACGATTCCAGTTTTGTCTCTATAACCGCCTATCACACCAAATCGAATGTTCGCCTCGTGCGCGCCGAGTAATGTGCGCGGGCGTGCGTTTGATTGGACTTAATTAACATCTGAGCCTGTTTGCCGACTGACAGTAATATAATTCTGGTTCAACCGTACAGTGTAATTTAAGACAGTGAATAAAATCCAAACCTTGAACTAATGTGGACTGTGGCTCTGTAAAATGTATTTGATAGTATTACGTCCGAAGAAGATGTTATTTGGCTCATTTATTCTATAAATAATATTATATAACTCTGAGCTCTATTGTATTACAAACTTATACAAAAAAGCTAAAAAGTATTAAAATGAGGCTGCAAATTGTCATAAAAAAACACAATCATTGTACGACATACAACGGATCAGACGTCAATAGTGTCAACACTACGAATAATATTTTACGCAGCACATCGACCCTATAATTATAATCTTGATGCTACATATCTCGATATTATTTTAATCCATTTATATCGTTCGTATATTATAAGTACATATCAAATCAATCACGAATGCATTATCAGTGTAGATGTAATTATAGGACATGATGGATATTATTTGAAAGAATATAAAAATTACTCTCTAAAAGGGTTATCTTTAAAAAGTAGGTATTCCCACATAGTCCAATTAATCTTTTGTAGGCAACACGTTCGGTACAAATATACCGCTGTAGATAGGAGTACCGCGTTTTTTGCCGGAAGCTTAGTCACTGTATCACAGATGTACTCCCCCACAGCCTTTGATGTCCAGGGTTGTCACGCGTTCCGGTCAAATGGTCGTGCAAAGCCGATTTTCCTATATTGGACTGAGGTAGCATTTGGATATTAAATTCTTGCTCTGTTTGGCGGTCGGGCGGTTTTAGGCATACGGGATGTATGGACAGTGATGGCTTGAGAGGCAGGCAAAATGCAGTACTTAATACGTACCGAAGCACTGGTAGAGTCAACGGAGTTCCGTTTTCCTGTCCGAGATTCAATCCTGGTCCAGTGCTTGAAAGGGAAACATCCTTTTTTCAAACTCAAACCATAATCAATTAATTATAGTTTTTCTTTTATGGTTTTATTAATTTGTTTATTAGATTGAAGTGTTTGACTTGTAAAAGTGAGATTTAATTGCCTATTTACAATAAATGCTTTGTCTTTGAGTTTGGCTTTGACGTACTGAGTATTGTTTGTCGTATGAAGTTGTACCTACTCGACTCTAGTGTCAGAGTTTGTGAGGCCGTCTAAGGGCCTCTCATGCAGCTTAACGACTACTTCGATAGATAACAACTGGGACCAATGGCTTAACATGCCCTCCGAAGCACGGAGCGACCTTCTATCTAGTCTATCTAGAGCGATCTAGTCAACCTTTGGATTTGGAGAAATAGTGGGATTTATGTTTGAGTATGCGTTATTAATTTGTTTTTTTCACAATTAAATATCACTAATTAAAAGAAAGTAGCTATTTGTACGGGTACTGGATGAATAAATTATATTTATTCGTACATTTATTGTTTTTTTTGATGATTAGCTTGTCTTTTGTTTTTTTAGTCTTTGGATGATTAGCTTGTCTTTATTATTCGTACGGTAACCGTATTAATAATTATAATTTTTTCGTACAGTACCCGTATTAATAGACTCAGCCTAATTAAAATAGATCACCGACAAAGAGGAGGGTTAAGCAGATTTAGCTAAATATAAACGGATATCCAAATCCTTTTATGAAATCGTGCCGCCCTGGATAAACTATACGAGTGCCGCGGGCTAATTGAGCTCACTACTTAACTACGGATTACGAAAGTAAACAAAGGCCGCTGTAAAGTTAATGCAAAGTTAACCCGAGGTGTACCTACCTACCGGTGTAGAGAAATCTGAGCTATACTTCGTTGCGAAATAAGAGGCTTTTTCTATCGCATGACAAATGATCATTAAGTCATTATAGAGATGACGTTCTGAGTGTTGAAGTATAGTATACTGCCCAGATGCGTCATTGAGTATGATTATACTTATTTATTGAGGGTTATTATTTCAATTTACCTATGCCTTTGTTTGTGTTTAAAACCAAGGTGAATTACAAATACCGCCAGAGTAGTAATAACATCGCTGCGATTGTAACATCGTATTGGCATCAAACATATTGGTATATGGCGTATTGGCATCATACGTATTGGCATATAACATATTGCCATCAAACGTATTGGCATATGGCGTATTGGCATCAAATTTTGCGTAATATTTGATATGTGCCAATAATTGAAAAGTTGTAACGTACCTATATAAATAGATAAATGTTAATTGGCACCAAAATTTGAAGAATACAGAGAGGAATATCTTAATAAAAGGTACAATACTAGCGTAGTAGCTGGACGTTGCGCTTAGCTAGCTCGAAATACGCTCGTAGATACAATCTAATTACGTGTAACTTGGTACTTTGAAGTTAATAATCTGGTTAAATTGATCTATAAAAAAATTAAATACGACCAACATTGAAAGCAAGTGTCAGTTTTCCTACCATATCATAGGAAACAAAGCAATCACCCGTCCGTATCTCAAACCGTAAATCTCAACCGCGCTGTCGCCATTTTAATTCACTCGGCGAGCATTCGGTTCTTTTCTCGTTTAATTAGATCGCCTATTGGTACCACCTGAGGCGGGGCTTTGTGCTCGACCGACCAGTCGCGCAAATTGTGTCTCCTTCGGGTAATTGTGGACGTTTTTACACCGTTCTGTAATCGCCGTTTCAACTTAATTGTTTTTCTTGGAACACCCTTGAGTTTGTTTCTACAAGTTAGTATTAGCGGAAAAAGAGACAACTTTTTGTTATTAACTAATTAATGTCATTTCTTTGTAATTTAGTTATCTGGTTCTAAACAAAAATGTTTTGGTCTGCGATCATACAGCAGCAAAATATAAATAGTAAGAGCTATTAAGTTAATATTATCATCCAAAGATATTATGTCTGAATATGTAGGTACGCAAAGAGTTTTATATTATTTGGAAAACTAACTATACTCTCACATTGATAGGTTACGAATACTTTGTTATTTGTTTGCTTATGACTTACACAAAAGATAATAAATAATCATGATACAAATCATGAACAACACGAGATAATGTTTGCTCGCTTCGGTGTAACACATTCATTTCACGGCTAATGGAAGTGCGCGACGCTTGGTGCACTCGATGAAAGGCGTCGTCTCGAATTACGCCGCGTAACTCTGTGTGCAGTCGAGCGTGCTCGGCGCGGTGTAATTGCTGCCTTAGTGCCAATTTGGGAGAAGACTGCAGTTTAATATACAATTAATGTGCCGATAATAATTAATGTTCAGTTGGGAGCTCTGTTCGGTCTTGGAAGGACCTGACTAGTCTGGCAAGTTATGAAATAATTACTTGGCGAATGATTGGTGTCCAATTGTTTTGATTTTGTGAAAGACCGGAGTATTTGGGACGGAAACCTTGCCTATTGTTTTTGTTGATATTGAATATAAATGCTAATGATGTCGTAGTCACGGTGTTAAATAAATAGGGCAGTAATTTAAAACGACACTAACTCTCTTTTTTTATTGAATATACTATGGATTTCCACAAAATAAACGCCTTGTTCTACCAACTTTTTATTATGAATTAATTTAATATTCACATAAAGCTTGAAAGCCGAGCATTTTATAAATGCACCTCCATCAAAGGCTAAGTCAAACAACGATATTATACTCGAATGTACGACTATCATGAAACTCAGTTGCCATAAAAAGTTGTGCACATTCACGCATAAAGGAAAAATTGAAATCAAATGAACGGTCAACTTTTTGTCGAACGAATGTAGCTTTGAAACTCCGTGATTTTTTTTAGTCTTGTTCTTGCTTGTCAAGGCTACACCGTTATAAAAAATAAATGGCTCTTACGTCAACGAGCCCACTCCAAACTGAGCCCGCGGGATCAGTTGACCTAATCATCTGCTCGGGTAACAAAATAAAAAAACTGAAATGAAAACTCCCTACTTTTTAAATCTATTAAAATCATATTTTGTTTCGTCCCAGTCGTCAATAGGTACACTTATTTCTACGCGTTGATTTCTTTCCACTATAGAATAATCCAGCTGAACTTACCTGAAACAAAATAATATGAAATATGAGAATTAAAGTCAATATCGCTTACTAAATAATCCTCAAGAGTACAAAACGCGGCACCCTAGGAACTAAGATTGCAACAGCGAATGATATATTGAGCGAGCGAACGCATAATAAATCATAAGCAATTATTTTAATGTGTACAGAGCGCAGAATAAAAATAACAGTACGTAGACTCACACTCCAAAGTGAAACTAGGAGAGATGAGAAAGGAAAAATATCTTATTGGCTAGCTACTATACCACCCTCAACAGACAAACTGTCACCAAATCCTTATTGGGGTGTTCTGGCAACGGTCCTTGAGAATCAGTACCATTCTAAGCTGAGCATGTTTATCACTTATGACAGCATTGTCATCTAAGACTAAAGATTGTAAGGTAGTGCTCAAATCTAGCATATAAAGTATAAAAAATGATATAAAAAATATTCGCACATTTCGATGACAGTGACAAGAAGCCAATATAATATACTTTAATATCTTGATTAAACTTAGCCTACTGGTTTAGAACTGTGTCTACCTTAATTCGTCAGTTAATTGTTTTGGAGAGATTGGCTATTAGGCAAAGGAGGTTTGCGGATAATGTGTAGTTACGTACCTACTGCCAATTGATTTATAAAGTTTTATTAAAAAAAAGTATAAATACGCCACTTGCACACTCGTAATTTATTTAATGGCTATAAGGGAGCTCTCGACTAAACAGTTCAAATATAAGTTGCATAGTTGGTTAACTGACAAATGTTTTTATGATATAAAGGAATTCTTCGATTTTAAATTGTGTAAATAAAATGCGAATGTGAACATACCTTATTATTATGTATTATAATTCATTTGAATTGTTCATAGGAATGATGCACTTATTTTGATGACATTAATTAATTTTTCCTTTATCATGCTTATTATAATGTATGAATTAAATTTCTTTTTGACATGAATAATCCAATTAACAAATTTGACTACTTTGACGAAAAAATTGGACATTTTATTGTAAATAATATGAATAAAACGTAATTGTTATATTAATAATATTGTATATCTACTAATAACAATATAAATTTTGTATGCCAGCACGCTGGTGAGACATGCTGATCTCTATCTAAATTTATAACAGCATTGATGTACCATGTTTCATGCAATAAACAAATTTCATTTCATTTCATTCCATTTCATTTCAAAAATTGCTCGAAGCGGATATTTATACTGTATAAATAGCTAACATTGTTTTAATAGATTTTTTTTATATTTCTGCTAACAGACTATACCCTACGGTTCCACACGTTGATATATTGCTAATATTTTGACATTTAATTTTATTCCATAGGATGTAGATGAAATTAAAATACCCATGGCATAACCCCAAATTTTGTTGTATATTTTTGTACCTAATTTCACGAATATGAATTCTGCCGTTTTGGAAGTTAAATAACCAACAAACAACAACAAACTTACGTTTATTATACAATTATGATTCAGGGCGCAGCAGCAAGAAGGAATATGAACAGAAACCCTTGCACCCTCATTAATTCAAGGTGCATTTTCAGGATAGCACACAATAAATACATATTTCATGAATCGGTATTGAATAACAATGGCCCCAGAGCCGCCCCTTGGGAACGCCGCGCGGCGACAATGACATATATTAAAATGCCCACCTTTAAGTGTATTAGGTTTTGCGGTACTCTTTTTGCAGGGGGCCTTTTGTCTTTTTTATAAGGAGTGACGGGCTTGTACTATATGGCAGGATGTTTAGGCCATGCGGACTATTTGTTAGCAAGCCTATCTAGTATTGTGCCTTCGCCTTGACTTGTAAAGTGCACCTAATCAATGGAAATAAAGTGATTAAATACTGATAATAATATTGCAGTAATCATTCAAAACACATTCTGCATTTCGTCATACACTATGTGAAATTAGAAATGATATACCTATATCCTATACTTATAGAAATAAAATTAAATACATATTTAAAGTTTGGTAAAAATAGAAAGAATTTTTTACTAATATACCAAAGATTGACCTACACTAGCAATGGATCGCAAAAGTAGGAAATAAGTAAGGGAAACTTTGCCCACTAGTGAGAAAGAAAGAAAGAAATATATATCCATCTGTACTACAATTGCATTAGAAAAAATATACAACTGAAACAAAAAGAAAATACAGAGAGATTTTTCTGAATAGAAGCCGTTTACGCGTTACAACAATAAAACAGAATTGACTGCTATAAAGTAGCGGGGCAACTAGAAGCTATATTGCGGTGATATACTGAGATGCGATAAACTTCGCCGTATAGGAAAATAATCTGAATATACGCCGAGAACCTGTGGTAACGGTAGTTGGGTTGTAACAATGATGTGTTGAGTTAAAGTTCATATTTAAACACATCATATTTTCATGGCTCTTAAAATAAGTCAACTGAACCCGCTCCAAACTGTATCCGCGGGATGAGTTGACGTAAAGCCCGTTAACAAAACTTACAATTTGTACAGTCACGGGCAGAATTATATCACAATGCAGATGGCAGGCTCAACATGAAAGAATTGTCTTAAATGATGCGTTTCATTTAAGACAATTCTTTCATTTTTATCTTCACGCGTTTGTCTTTTAACGTCTCCGCTGCTGCAATTCCAGACAAAATAGAATTTCAATTGTCTCGGCAGGTTCCTTGACCAACCACGGAATAGATTGATAGTGTACATGACTGGTGTATGTGTGTATGACTATTCATACTGTGTTGCAATTTTTGAAATGACTTAGGTATAATTTAATGAAATTCCCGCCAATGTTATTGCTCTAGCTACTAAGACACGATAGACTTATAGAAGGCTGTATTGCCTTCTGTTTAGCTCAATAATCCTCTGACTAAAGTTTCTCGCTTTCAATCTAGAGTTGGTTATAACTTATGACGATGAGAAACTATTAATAGAAGTCATGATATTAATAATTCAGTTGCAACTTTTATATCATATTTTGCTAGTTGTCAAAAGTTTTTGTTTTTTTAACCAATATCGAGTATCATAGAATTCATGATAATATATTCCGATGGCTTGGTCTCTCAGTGCATTCTCAAAGGCAAATTTTATCGATATTTTTATGACCACGATTTGCTCCCAAAAAGGCACACTTTTTACACATTCATTACATCGCCCCATCATAATTCCCCGCTAATATGACGTCACGAAGTTCCCCCGGTACTCGCGGGTTCGTCGCGCCGCTCCGAGAATTAATTTTCAACTTTGACGCGAAATAAATCACGTGGCCAGCATGTTGATTAGTCTGCGGTGTTACGATTTTAAATCGATCTCTGTTTTCTGAGGGTAATTGAATTTGTCGTCTGGTATCGTTTTATTAAAAGTTGGGGTAATTTCGTGTAGCTTAATCTTGAGCCCTTCGAAATATGTGACAACACGACGAGATGGAACGTTAACGTAATAGCTCAATCATAGCATAGCAATGATGAGTGTTTTTACTACAGTCACTTTGCGTCATTTTCAGGAGTTGTAATTAACAAAGTAAGAGTGTTTGGAACATTTATTACTTCTCAAGGGCTTTTTTGTACCTGCCAGCAGATACTTTATTAACGTCCTATGTAAAAGTATGCAATATTATTAAATTCACATTTTTATAAATTTTAATAAACTCCTCATAATTTTGGAGGGCATAATTTAAGATTGATTTTTCCTAAATGAAGCTGTCATTTTAAGGGCTGTCTAATATTATTATACTCGTATATCCCAATGCCCCTGAGACTCGCAACGTAGTCGTCACGTTTGTATCGGTGACGTGTCGTGTCGAAAGCTGGAACGATTATGTTGGATTATATTGGCGCGTCGCCACTAAAACATTTTGTAGTTTGCAACGTGTACGTGTTTTGGTAAACAACTGGGACATTTAGGACAGTTACTTACACGAAATGTTATCCCTAATACCTTGGCAATAAGTAAACAAGTTATGAGCATAACTTGGGAAAAAAATCTCCCTCACAAATTCCGTTCGCCTCGCCCGATCACACTTTTCGTAACGCTCTCGTCACGCATTCACCAGCTTACTCCTCAAGTCAAAGCGTAAAGAAGTTGTATGTCAATCAAGTCAATTGCACCCTTACAAAAAATTGCTATGCTATAGTGGAGGTAACCTCATGTTAACGCAAACGAACGTTTTATTGTATTATACTCGTAAGCTATGCCTATTTTACCTTTTATATATTTTATAAAGCTATATAATTTATGTTTTATTTTCCCCAAAGTATCCTCTACAAGGGTCATCCTTGACTCGCTACAACTTTTCCTATTAAACAAACATTAATAACAACATTTTGAACAAAATAAATCTAAACTTTAGATTAAAATAAACGAAACCCGCGGATCCCTCACCGCTTGAACTCTTCCGACGAATTACCTTCGCGTAGATAACTTATTAAATTCCATAATCATTAATATTTAGAGCGTTTATTTGTACCTTTGAAGAAATTCTGGACACGGCAGGGAAAGCAAAGAATGTTATTAGTTTGTTACTTGTACATTAAACAAGTGATGTATTAGAATTTCCAAATAAAAACCGGACCTAAACAGATGCACCAACAAAACCAAAACACCAATAGATACTTAAGATAATTGAGTTTAATACGAACATAACGATACCATAACTATCGAAAAACATCCTGCCGTTTGGAAGATATGAGGTAATAAATAAATTTACAAACAAACATACCTAACTACACACATGCAAGATACGCGCAAAAACATAACCCTTCCTCGGCAGTCAGATGAAAAACAACGCCACATCTTTCGCTTAACCTATCAATTCTTCAAGGCCTCCCAATAATAATTAATCTCAGACGAAATTTGAAAACCCCGTCCGTTGACCCGTCCAGCGCATAAATCATTCACGTCGCTCGATAACAAGCAGAAAAATTGAAAAATCTTTCAGTCCCAATACAAATTGTAACACCTGACAAAATGGTGCTGATTTATTAGCAACAACCGAATGTTGGGGCGGATAAATCCACCGCATTTCGTCGCCAACGATCCCTGAAAACGTTCGCGATTCTGTAACTAGGCATTGTGCGCCGTTGTTCGACTCTATTGCCATTAGGACGCTTTGTTTCGACGACGCGTATAACGCGAGTGGTTTATGATGACAAAATGCTTTTATGCGATGAGGTTACGGGCTTACGAAACTTCTTTGCGACAAAATGTTGCGTTGCGAGTCATGCGACACTAAGACTATTTTATTAAGTACCTACACTTGATATTTAAAACGGCGTCTTTTGAAAGATGCTTGGATGTGATATGATAGTAATGTAATCATGTAATGCTCAAATTAGATATAATATTATATACGCCATATAATTATATTATACATGCGATAAAATGATATAATTATAATAACTTAACCAGGTCACATTTAGCCCATTTTCCTTCCTTGATCTTTACGTGCTTCGTCAAAATACAAGTTTGCTAGGAAAGTTTCACAAACTGCGTATTAGAAATACGAGGATATTTGAATAAATTTCGATCTTGTTAGAATACAATTGAAATGAGTAGAAACAATAATGTTTATTTTCGAAAGAATCTAACTGACTGTAACAACGATGTTTGAAACAATCGTGTTCTTTACCAAAACTTGCCAATCTGAAGATCCACACCATTTGTTATCCTCTCAAAAACTCATTGTAGCGCAACCCAAATCAAATCCTGTTACCCAAGTTTCACGCCATATCGCTTGTTTACACTCTTCTCACAAACCGCGGGATTGTTTGACTGCATCGTTTCCGGCTGAATCCTGAAAATTCCGGAATACAGCGATCACAGCTGAACCGAATTTATGTGGTGCCTTGTCGAGGATTAAAGTATCTGCTGACGCGCTTCCTTTCAATATTTATAGTATGACTGGTTGGACCGCGAAATTGAACTTTGTTAACATGCAAAAAATACAGCGAAATGTGAATAATAATTTGTAATTGATACATCAATTGTTGTTTGTTTTCTTTCCATTGTATAAAAATTGTATTGATAAATCTAAGTAAAACGACGTCATGGGACAACGCCGAATCAAAAAATAACATAGAGTAATTGACGATTATCACTGAATAAATATCTCATACGTGAAATCAAACAAACGCTTTTAAATGTAACCAAGCAGACGAACTAGTAAATGAGGAAGGACATGAATTCAGGTATATTATATTATTGAATGCTACTAGATAGGACTTAAACAAAATATATATGGAAACATGTTCGAATACTAAGTAATGGGATGAAGAAGCCCGCGTCCAAGTCAAAGCACAGTCAGAATTGCACGTTTATTTAAATAGTGGCACGCGAACAAATATTTAAAGTTATAGCACTTATTTGCATTGAGCTGAGGGAGGACGCATGGCGCAAACACGAGTAATGCGATCTACTGCTTATTAATTGAATTAGACGTGTGTTAAATTTTAGAATATGTTTCATGAAATTTTTTGTATTACGTATTTTAATATAAATTATTTATCTTATATCATGTCATACAAAAACCACGTTGATTACAAGCACAGCACATGAAATATTCCTAACACACTAAATGATCATCCTCTTTTACAAAGGTTTAGAATGATCCGAACTTATAGATATCGATTCCTATATAGTTTAATTCAAACGTACGGTTTCTCTTGTGTCGCGGGTGTCGTTTACAAACATATAATTTCACATACATATAATAACACGCAGACCAGAAACAAATATCTGTGGATCACACAAATATTTGTTCCGGGCGGGAATCGCACCCGCGTCACCAAGCGCAGCAGTCTGAGTGCTCAGCCACTACGCCAAACGGGTCGTCATTTCAAGCAAGACTTGGATATCTCCAAACATTTGGGCTTAATAAAAATTTCCGGCGACATTCAGCGTTTCCTTCCAAAACATTTCAATACTTATGAAAGCCGTAACGTTTGGGAAGCTTTAATATTTGTCACAGGAAATGGCCTTTATTTACCCTATAGGTACACATCCGGTCAAAGGGCAGTCTCATTGATTCTCTTACGAAGGCTCGCACCCTTCGATATTTGTGTATCGTGGACCGTAGTAAATAACGCTTATATTTAATATTTGACTTGGGATACTGTCCACTAAAAATGCTAAATAATATACTTTTATACGCATACATTTTTCATTAACATTCGACCTCGAAACTATTTTCTTCCTTTCACAGTTCCAATAAATTCCTACAACTGCACATGAAACCAATACCATTTTCAACAAAGGGGATTTGAGCAGTGTTTGTAAAAATATCGAATAGCGATGGTCATATTTAAGGATTCGCTTTACCGTAAAATGTGGAAGGGTATGCACGCAGCGTTCGAATAAAATATTTTAAATATTTCCAGATGACTTGTCGTTCGATGGCCGGCCCTCCCCACTAGGGGAATTCATTACTTCAGAAATTTGTTTGGGATATGAAATTCTTGAGTCTCCTTCGGCGTCCTGGAACGATTTACGTCACCGCTGAAAACAGGTTGGGGTAAGTAACTTGGAACACTGAACAATACTGAACACTTTGAAGTATATTTTTTTAAATAAGTCAATTGCGTATACATATTTTGGTAATAAACTGTTGCCTCTGATTGATACTGGAAAAAGTTAATCAATTGTCTGAAATAACCATTTATTTTATTTTAAAATAGTAGTGGACAAAACGTCTGCGCAGTTCGCATTAGGGCTTATTATTTAAATAATTCAAAAGGAATACCTATTTATATAAAATATGACCGCTATAAAAATTTTAAAATAGGTGTTTATGCGTTTTGTAGATCAATATTGTCTATACATAGAAAACTAACGAAAATACTACTACGCTATAACTTAAATAATGTACAGTTCCTTTTGTGTCATCGGTCATTCAAGATTCAGTAAAGCAATACCAGTTATCAATTATACCGATATTTCTGGGTCGATGGCCATAAAATCACCAAGGGACCTATAATAAATTCATGAAAATCAAATCAATCCAAACACTGCAAACTCCCGTTTTAATTAAAACCTGTATTTCCAATTCCGGCTTCACCTCCATTTGTTGCCGTTAAATTTAAATATTTTACACTTGAAAAGATACTTTCGATCGTTACCTTAGGCAATTTAATGGTCCCGCTTCCCGCCGTTACTTCAACTTCAATTAGATGATATCTGACGTTTATAGTTCTTTATGCATCGAGGCAGTCCGATTATGCTTTTTCAGTAGATAGATAATGCTTTTTAATAGCGGACCGATTATTACAAAGTGTTATACTGGGGGCGTGAACATTTGTTCACTCTTTACGACGGGTCGTTAGGGACTGTTTTGGTGAGCTATATGAGCACGAAGATGCTCATAGATTTGACAACTGGTTAAATAACGAGACAAGTAGGTCGTTCATCTGACATTGGGCGCTAATAATAGTGTAATCCATTATTAAACGTTGCAAAGTCTTGCTCGCTAAACGCATAAATTATTATATAAATTACTAGAAGCACCTCGCGGTTTCACCCGCGTTAACTACTATCCCGCGGGAACCATTAATTTTTTCGGGATAAAAGGTAGCCTATGTCACCCGGGGATAGCATAGCTTTCCAAGAGTGAAATAATTTTTCATATCGGTTCAGTAGTTTCGGAGCCTATTCATTACAACCAAACAAACAAAGTTTTCCTCTTTATAATATTAGTGTAGATTTAACACTCATCCATGCTCCAAAATGTTATGACACAGAGTTATATATGAGAGGGTGAAGGCATTTTAGCGTCGTTTATCATTTCTTGTAATTGCTGCAAAATAATTTTATTTTTTGAAATGTTATCATAATTGTTATTTTTGCATTTCATATAAACGAGTCACACATAAAAGCCCTGTAAAAAGTAATATGCAAATATTTCCAAATCACTACCTTGAAACTGCAACTCGTGTTACTTTATAAAAAACCCTTGTGTGTACAGGCGTAAGGACTAAAATAGCTTTGCATGTGCACGTTATAAAGTGTAAATCTGACACTCCCCGGACCGTAGACGTAACTCGTCCGTCACATAAACAGTACAACGTTGGTGCGGTGGTACAAGTGAGAAGAGCTCGCGTTTGTACAAAAACAAGTTGGTAAACTTATAATAATAAACCACAGACCTAATTTCTCAAGACCAAACCGTATAATACCCAATTATGTAATCACTAGCTTTTGTTTTTCCGCATGTCATCATCATCATCATTATCATCAGCCTTATTCAACTGCTGGGCATTGACCTTCTTTTGGATGTGCCACTTTTCACAATCCTATTTCCTAGTTGAATCCATGAGCGACTGGAGGATGTTATAGATATCGTCTGCTCGTCTGCCCATCTTGCCTTGCTTTGTGTTAGATAAATTTAGGTGGTTATACAGAGTTATCTATCTATCTTTCCACTGAAATACTAAAGTTTTGGGTTAGAGTCTGACATTTATGACGAATCTGTCATTGTAGACTATGATGTCAAAAGTAGAATCTGTCCGATTTCAAATTAACGGCCTTAGTTGTCTGCATGTGCCTATGTCTTTCTCCAAGATCCAATCTATCTCTTTACTAGTAAATTAACGGCCGAAATTAATAATCAATCCAATCCAAATTTTGCTATCTGGGATTGATATCATAATCCATTTTTAAGGTCAAACGATAACCGATAACCGATCCGTGGATTGGTATATAAAGGCACGCAGATTGGAAATCGATCGAACGATAGGCAGCAATCCAAGATCAATTTCTATCTTGGATAGGAGATACAATATTAATTTCGGCTGTAAAACCATATGTTAAATAATAAAATAATAACGAGACCGCAACTAAGAAACTTTGCCTACGAAGCTTTACGTGAATGCCTATATCCTTTTCCTACAACAACCGGCTGCCGCCTATCCCTCACGCCTCCCCAAAGTGAATCAATCACCTATCCACTATCCCTCGATCATTTACTTATTCAGATTTTATGTCGCACTGCCCGAGTCCCGGCTCGCTTTATGGGACATCAGGACTTTGTCCACGGTACAAAATGTACGCTGTTTTGTGAAAGATGCAGGATTTAGGTGATTTGGAAACATACTAGCGTAGGTATAGAAGTAAACTGAGGCTATTTGCATGGTTTGTTTCAACTTTCCCTTTCAGACTCATCTATGCTAATCTGTGAATTTGGTGTTCTACGTCTATCATTGCAAAAGTCAGATTCTAACCCCCAGTTTCTGAAACGTCAGTCAACGTTGACAACAGATTAATTCTATTGCCATCCTTGTCATTTGTTTATAGGCAGATAGAGGCAACGATAGTTTTAATCTACTGTCAACGCCAACAAACGTTCTAGAAACCGGGGGTAAGTTACCTATAATTAATTATCAGTTAACACTTTGACTTAATTTTAAAACATAAAGACAGTTAGTATTTAAAAAACCATTATGTTTTTATAAGCTTATAACAAGCTATTTATAGTTCTCTTTAACTTGTTAACTTTCTTTCCCAGACATTTTTGCTTTACTGAAATAGGTAAGTAAAGATTAGTTCAAACGTTCTAAAGCCATTCCTCGACAGGGCATATTGAATTTAAAATTAGCGTCACATGTTTCTATTGCACCCTTCATATCATATTATATTCAGTTTCCGTAGCATCATTCAAAAGGCGTGTCTCCCATGCCCTACTTATGATTAGGTCCTGATTGCCCGACAAATACAAATGAGATTCGCGTAGACAGTATAATGGCAGTGGGCGATGTGGTGTGGAAGCGAGAATAGATCTGGCTACACTCATACATAGACAGTATACTTATTTAGTGCTAGTTACGGGCAAAAACTAGTATAAACAAATCGAAATAATACATAACTAAAACGGTGCTAAAGACTTGAGATTAGAGAGAGAGAGAATGCAGCGATGAATCAGTTTTTTTTGCAAATAGACAAGGGTTTCAACACAGTAAGTAAAAATGCGGTCGAGGGTGGAAGAATGGTTGCCCACAATAGTAGCAGAAGCATCAGTTGACTCACAACTATCGAATAACAGCTCGATTAATTAAAGAACGAGATTTTTACCTATTCGATTGTAATTTTGCACCTCATTTCGATATAACCGTCTTTCGATAGCCTATAATACATCTCGAACTCGCCCGTCGCTAGAACATAACCTACTGCCTCCGTACACGCGACTGTGTCGTATCCTATTTGTACGTCGTCTGTTACACTTCACGTACGAAAATACTCATCGGAAGTTGAGATGACGAAATTACGAGCTTTGTTTTCGGCTGAAATAAGGAATCTCTTGATTTCATTACCAGTAACAAGAGAAACGCAAGAAGGTTTTCTCTGAAAAGTATGCTTTACTAGGTTAGCTTTTATAAAATGATTGTTTTACTGCCGGCCGATCTCAATAGATGGAGTCCAAATATAATTATTCAACCGTAAGTGACTACCAAACGTTTCTATTCTCCGATTAGTTCACTGGCACTATGCTATTGTAATGCCATCGGAAATTACAGACTGCATTTAAACTCCATTTATCAAAAAGCTTTATAAATAACATAATGCTTTGACGAAACAAAAAAAAAGTTGTGATAAAAACAGTTGTATATCTAAACTGAATGGTGTTTCGACATAACCTTCTTTTTAACCGACTTCCAAAAAGGAGGAGGTTCTCAATTCGAGTGTATGTTTTTATTTTCCTTTTCAAACCCATAAAAAGAATTCAAAGAATATAAATTATCTTTACGGTCACAAAAGAAGAAATACAAAAACACGTCGCATTATTAAATGTCCTGACCTCATCAATTAAAACCATTTCCAACCCATTAAAACTCCATACCAACACAATTAACAACCTGCAAAATTTTCATAGCCGCCCAACATTTTACGCCCGCGAATTCCGCCGTAAAAACCGTGGGACACTCCGGGGCGTTTAGTGTTTTATATGCCAAAGGGATTTATGTTATTACCGTCCATATTTCTGCGGACTGAAGCCGCTGAGAGGTCACGAAATCTTGGCACAGCCTGTCTCTTTCCTGTGTATAGCCCTGTCTCCCTCTACCACATCAAGCCGATTTAAAGCGATGAATATTAGGAGGCGATATTCGGGACACGTACAGAGGCGCGCAGCGTGCTTCGCTCTCATGAACTCTGATGCCAAACTGTATGAGATATAGCGTTAACAATGAAAAAATTCTCCCTCACGAGGTGGAAGAGTTGCGATGACAACTTCCAACGAAGTTCGTAATCAGTTGTAACGAATTTATGTGTTGTGCGTGTGTGAGTTAGGTGTAATGTAACGTGACAGGAAGCGAATGCTGTTTGGCTGGGTGACGGTAATTGTCTTATTTAAAGTTTATTAGGGAAACAGAGCTCGTGTGCGGTGGCAATGTATGGAAGGTTATTGAGGTGTTTGTACAATTCAGGGCAGTAGGGCGAGTACGAACCTCTATCGAGAAAGTCTTCGATACGTTAACTGTCAAATTTGTTGTAGATTTGATCAGTACTCCCACAATAGGGCAAGCACGGAAACTTTAACGGTTCGTATCGTTAATGAATCGATCTAGATAACCATTGGCGTACGCATCTTGTCGATATCGATATCGATCAAATCTAAACTAAAGTTGACAGTTAACGTATCGAATAATAGTACGAGTATATTATACTTTCTCGATAGTTTCCTCCTCGCCCTACAGGACTTGGAATAAGATATTAATTGACTTGTACATAGTAAAGTTATGGATATTTTTGTCCAAACATAACAGTTAAAAAAATGTCAAAACACTGACTATTTTAGTCCCATGTTGAATAATTACTAATAACGCTGAAGAACAATAATTAGTTACATATCCAAAACTAATTATCACTCGTCTAAATGCATTTCTCAATGGAAAGTTAATTTCAGTAAAACAAACAGACACACCTGTTTATTAGTGACAGAATTGTTAAAAGCCGGCTTAATTTATCACATGACATACCCGACACTTCAATAAAATTAACTATGATGGATGAACGTCGGCGTTCCATCAATCATGAAAGTTAGTTTCTGAGTGCAACGACGGTTGTGTTTACGATACGATTATGTAGCTTTTTTAATACTCACGACTAATTAGATAATCAACCACCGGGTTGGGGTGATGAATTACGTTACCAAATCAGCCTTGTGCGATCTGGTGGTTTTCAAGCTGAGCGTGAATAGATATCATCTCGACAAGCATGCATCAGTGTCGGCCGCGTCAACACTTACTATCACGTCAAATAGCTAACAATAACGTAGTCGTGCCAAATATTACTAATTATTTAAAATATTACTAATAATTAAACGAAGTTCTTCACTTTCGTGAACAGAATAGGTACATATTGGCCAGCTAAATACGTCTTATTCGCGCACAAATTAATATCAAAATATATATTTCTGGCATATCTCGACGTTTCGGCCGAGTTACATCGACCGTGGTCACGCGAAGACTGGAGAATGCGGGTATCACCGTCCGGAGCAGCGTGTGTTGTTTTCAACTACCCGCATTTGGTCTTGCAAAATATAACCGTCACTACATACTAAAAATATTATACCTACGTATTAATAATTGGGGCGTAAATTAGACCCATTTTTAGTTAGTAAATACTTTAAAAAGGTCTTATTAAACCTTAGTAGAGATATAAAAACGTAGCTAAGCGTGGACCCAAAGTTTCAAAATTATGTTAAAAAAAATGGATTGAATTTTGATCTAATTTAATAGACATACAAAACTGTCTTGGATTCTAAACGGCTTTCACTAATGTTGTCATATTCGTTGGTTTTAATCATCTTTGACGTCACACTTACAACCAGTAAGAGAACTAGAGACAGTCAAAAATTCATTTGAATCTTTACTGTAGGGATATACCATGAACTTACGCAGCATAATTATACCTAATTTGCGATGACTTGATGTGCAATACCAATGCCTGTTATGTAACAGGCGTAATTACGTCGCATAACTTTAGCATAGCTTGTCCGTATATAAACTTACAAATATACATGTCTATTATATTGCTAGTAGGTACTGAAAATAAAGCAAACTACTGAAACTGGGTCAACATTAGTAAACAAGTTAAGTAACAAGTGAAGCCTAATAATAACTGTTCGTACTGCTTGTACGACATAATAGTGTATAATGGTTTTTAATCATGTTTTCTGACAGCTTGTTAATAAGAGTCCTTTCGGGGACCACGCCTGGGTGTGCCACAGACACATCAATTTCTATTAATTTGATGAATGCAGAGGTATGGTCTACTAATGCCGAGTCAAGCCACGATTTTAGTCTGAATTCAGAACGTCTCTGATTAAGCCATAGTTACTTTTTTGTTTAGTTTAGAAACGTTGAGGTATATCAAAACCTTTTGATATTAGTGCGTGATTTACACCAGTTTTTAGCTAGGTTATAAAATGTTAGTTTGTTCTTTTATTTGGCTTATTAGTAGTGAGTGCTCAGTGGCTAGAAGCTACAAAATATCATAGTAAAAAAAAAGGGATGCCTGTATGTACTTACGTGTAGAGGCTATATAGCATAGGTTAAGCTAAGTAAGCCTAGTCCGGATTGGTGGATAAGATGCCTCCGAAATAATTCTCGGGCATGTTGGTTTCCTCACGATGTTATCCTTCACCGAAAAGCGAGTGATAATTACGTTCATATGTTTTAACAAGAAACACATTCGTACGTGCCCGCACTGGGATTTGAACTTGCAACCCTTCGTTTGGAAGGTGGACGTTCGCCCACTAAGCTATCACCGCTTTTTAATAATAATTATAGACATAAAAAAATTGATTGACAAAATTGGTGCTCATTTTTATCAGCGCACATTACTGAAAACGTATTTTTTCAAAGCTTGTCCGGAAAATACAATTTTCATCAGATATTATTATCTATATAATATAAAAATCAAATACTGTTCGTGTGTCTCGCTAAAACTCGAGAACGGCTGGACCGATTTGGCTGATTTTGGTCTTGAATGATTTGTGGAAGTCCAAAAGGAAGGTTTAAAAGGTGAACTTTATCACTATTCCACGCGGACGAAGTCGCGGGCACAGCTAGTTGGTAATAAAATGGACAGACTATGTCATACTAGTTTACGTTTCAAGTTGTATTTTCTTTTCTGTCTGTCCAGTCCGGACGCGAGTGTTTGCGCTCGGCAACTAATAGACGGAAACCTATTCCCGAGTTATGCGCTACTGCTTCAAAGCTTTGCAAATAGTATAAAGCTACAGTTATGCAAAGAACTTTGTATTCTTTGAAAGTTAGAAAGGCCGCTGTGTCGTGTTAAACAGACGTCATTTTAGGGTTTCGTAGCCAAACGTAAAACGGGACCCTATTACTAAGGCCCTGCTGTCTATCCGTCTGTCTGTCTGTCGGTCTGTCGGTCTCTCTGTCTGTCTGTCTGTCGTTCTGTATCTCTGTCTGTCTATCTGTCTGGCTCTTTGTCACCAGGCTGTATCTCATGAACCGTCATAACTAGATAGGTAGTTGATATTTTCACAGATGATGTATTTCTGTTGCCGCTATGGCAACTAAATACTACAAAACCGAATAAAATAAATATTTAAGGGGGTCCAATACAACAAACGTGATTTCTTTGCCGTTTTTATAGATAAATGCTACGGAACCCATCGAGCGCGAGCCCGACTCGCACTTGGCTGATTTTTTAACTTAATTTATACTTACTCTAAACTTTTTATAAACCTCTAATTACCCTTAGAAATTGGTAATTTGCGCGTTTTTACTTCAGGGCGACACTATTTCCTTTTTAATTCACGGTCAAAATGTACCATCAGAATAGCACATCGCTCCGCCTTGGCAACTGCTAATTATGCCGTGCGTCCGCCATGATTTCCCTCCGGACGAATCCTATGCACTGTTTTAATCATATCTCGGGAAGAGATTGCATCCGGACAAATACTGCTGCCGGGGAGATTTTGTTTGAATAGTGATGGGATTATGGCTCAATTTTGAGTCCTTTTTCTCTGTGAATTTCACTGTTGAACAAGTTATGTCATGGATGATAAGGTGGTTGTGAATGTTGTTTATGTTAGGGATTTTATATTGCCCTTTGAATTGCTCTTGTTTTTATTAACAAATACCTACTTATATTTATTGATTTCACTATGTTACTTTTCAGCGAAGCAAAACATCGTAAGGGAACCAACTGCCCGATATTTATTTCGAGGCATTTATCCACCAATCCGGACTAGGCCTCCGTGGTGGATTATGGCCTAATCCTCCTCACGAGCCTTTGCCCAGCAGTGGGACAGTTACAGACTGAATTTTTATTACTTAGTTTTAAGACGTATTTTAAGAATAAATCACGATTGAGTTTCATAACGGTTCTTTTGGAATTCATGTATATCGTTTTGGCAGATACGTTTAAATTACGTCATAGAATCATAGGTTTAATAAATATTCACTGAGTTCATATTATATAAAAATGATTTAATTTTGGATTAATCGGACGATAACTTTTATCTATCAATACTTTACAGGTAAGTTGCGAGCATAATTTCACATCCACATTCGAAATTAGGAGATTTTTTTACAATGTTTGAATCTTTAAAATTATGAAATGTGCCAGTTGCCAAAATAGAGTCTTATCACATCACTATCGCAAAGATTGTACTGTAATTTACAGTTTCATTTTGTTGTTTGACTCTCAGACGGTTTGTTTTTCGGCAACGTATTTAAAGTTTACGCTGTGGACTTCATTTCGGGGATTGTTTGCGAGCCGGCTCGAGCCGGTTCGATCCCGTTTGATTATCTGTTTACTCGATTGTTTTCTTGGAACTTGATCGGGGGATGCGCAAATATTATGAAAGGCTTAAATGGTTTTAGAATAAATAGTAATCTGCTACAAGGATTTAATGAAGACGTCGGTGGCGTATCCGTCATTAATATTTTAATGTGCAACGATTTTTAACTTCTGACGATCTATTTTGTCATCATCGCCCATCGAAATTCTAATGTTTTGGTTTTTTTCATATCCCTAAATAGATAGGTATTCGAAGATCTAAAAGAAATCCTACTCAAAGTTACAACACTTCCAGTTGAGTATGATTACTTTTCGAACTTTACAATAAGAGTTTTATTGTCTTTATAGCTCACGTAATCGTTACAAGCATCCTATGCCGAACTAAGGGGGATCGCTACAAAACTTTTGTTGTCAAATTATACTTAAAACTTCGTCAACGTCGCCTTAAGAAGTTTTTACACAGGTGTTGGTTATTTGTCGATATTCCCGATTTATTATACAAATAATATTTAATTTATTTTAACAATGATCTCGTAACTAGAAATACCATGCGTACTGATGTTTTTTATTCGCCTTTAAATTTTAAGAGTGAGTAGTAATTCAACTGTTTTTTTAGTATTCGTTATTTTTCTCATTGCCTCCAATGTTCTTAAACAGATTCCGATATTTTTATTGCAATAGGTAGTTATCCAGAGCAACGCTACTTAGACCGGGGCTGGTGGCACATATCGAGTTTTGATGGGTGCCTTCTGCCCCGGTACACGACAACGTCAAAATCACTGCGTGGCCGACGGTACGATTATTGAACCGTCTTTTTTTCTAGTAAGCACATTATATACGTGTGTAATAATGATACAAAAAGTTCTATCCTAGAATATGATATGGAATGACAAAAAAAGCACTGGATCGGGTCCCACCCCAGAGACTGAAACCTATTGCATTGGAAATCATGTTGTTCGAAAACAGAGAGTTATGCAAATATGTGACGAGGCTGTTATTATGAGTTTATTCGTATTTGATTGCATTATGATGTTGTTTGTTTGTAAAATGAGGTAGCACGGCCTCGGGTTAGTCTAATCATCACCAACCCATATCCACCCACAGCAAAGTACGTGTCTCACCTTAATTTTGTGGAAGTATCTATGGTCAAGTTTATAAAAATCTTTGAAGTAGTAGTTCTTGATGCCTTTATTATTGAATTATCCGATACAGTTACCGGGTAAGTTGAATCTATTAATCAATTAGCTTTTATGATTTGTCACTTAATGTATATTTTACTATCTCACCTAATGAGAGAAAATGCACGCTTACTTAGAAACCACTTAGCCAGTGTCTTAAAAACTCCCAAGGTTTGCCATTGAAGTCACCTTTTGACGTTCCACCCTTGAAAACAACCCCAAAATCAAGTCAAAAGCAGCCACTGCCGCGCCGAGTTATTATCAGGTTGCCAGCTAATAAATAAGCAAATAAAGTGACGTCGTTAATATTCATGACGGTATTACCGCTGTACGTGTCAACCGGTCGCTTGTCGCCGGATCCATGTAGTGATTTAATGGGATTACTTTAATGGGATTAATGGGATTGAATTTTTGTATCGAGCTTTGTAGTTCAACGGTTTGTTGATATTGTTTTATTGAAAATTGATTTTTCTGTAAAGCTAGTAAGGTAGAGTATTCAGAGCCCGAAATTTTCGATTTAATAGTAATAGATAGATTTCGTCATAATTGGTTGTTTGTACCTACTGACTTTTAATCTGTTTCAATTATATTTTTTATAGGAATGACTATAAAGCATCATATAAGCAGATTCAGGCATTCTGGAGATGGACAAATATAATACATACACAAAAAGCATAATCACTGACAAAACCATTTGAACATAATAGCTTTTTCCTGCAATTTTGTATCAGTGAAATATCACAACATGTGACGTCATAATGCCTTGGGCAATTTTTGGACTGTCCGTAACGGTGTGATGTATCTAATGAAATTAAAACTATGCCTTCCACAATATAAAGAAATGTAAGGATAGTCAAAATTAAGTAACCCTTTTGGCCCCATCAGGTGTAAAAAAAACAACAAATTTTCCCCCGTTTACCCTTCCACTATATTCAAATTTCACCACGCTATTTTTAACCCGCCCTACTTTCTGAAATAACGCAAAAAGGGCGCGGGCAAGAATAAATATTAATAAAAAAAAAAGAAAAGTAACACAAATGGAGTAAAGCAGATACTTTCATACCCATAGACAATACACGAGCAGTAAGGGCAATGCTTCGTGTTAACACAAAATATTCTGCAGAAGATGCGCCCAACAGATTCACCCGCGTTTGCTATTATACCACGGGAACCGTTAAACAGTGATAAAAGTAGCCTTTTTTCTATTCCAGGACGTATAGTCGATTTTTTTTATGTAACATATTTTGTGTCCTGAACATGAATTAATATGGCAGTCTGACTTTTAAATTTATCTTTCTTCTTAACGAAAATTTAATTCTAGAGTAGGTTTTAGAGCTATACAACGTGTTTTATTCTGGTTCTATGTAGGGCCCATACTGTTTATACCACCTTGCGTCTGGATAATGTCAGTTCATCTGTCATAGTTACCCAATTTTCTGAGGCAAGGGTTATCTCAAGGTACCAACTGGGCTGGGAGGGAAAACAATTTCGTACAGGATTTGTGGAGTGAATGTTTCATCGAGTGTTTGACGACTTGCTAACTCTGGCTTATGTTTTCCTTCCATCAACTTTAAGAAATGCGATTTAGCTTGAACATTTCTGATGGCTTCCTGTGATGTTTGATTGAGTCTTGGGAGAGTTCTTTAGCGCTGAATGTGTGTGAATACTTTGAAACAGAACCAATACGGTTATTACTTTGCATTTGCAGCTTTATTGTCCTTTCCTTTTTTGTTATATTCGATTCCGTGCACTCCTTATAGCCAAGTGAAATAGAGTAATCTATGGATTATATTTCATTTGATACATTATGTGATTGCACAATTTTAGATCTTCTAGCAATAGAAAAGAATAGAGAGAATATCATTATCCAGTGTCTTTATGCCCAGACTATATAATTCGGACACTTCAGGTTGAGAGTGAATCAATTCAGCCTTGTCACTTACCATCAACTGCGGCGTGGCAGTAAACGTTAACACTCGAAGAAACACAGGTTCAAGGAAAAACATACTGGATCAAATCAACAACTTCACATTTCAGTTTCCGCCGAAAATTAGGCTTTACGGAAACGTATGGTTTTTAGTTATCTTTTTTGTTGTGTAAGCATTTTTTTGTATATTTAGACACTATTTCTTATATATTATGGATAGTTCAGTTTTAAACTTTAACGTTAAACGGTGCATACGTATTTTCCTCGAAATCGTAGGCTAAGCACTATTAGTAACTCCAACAAAGGAGCGACGCGCAAACATTCGAATCGCGCAAACTTTTTACGGCTACCAGACAATCGCTCGCCATTAGGAAGAGCTCTGAAACTTACAGACGTTAGCTGGGGATGTTATATGTCTGAAAATATCGGATATTCAAAATTAATTAAAATTGTTCGTAAACATAAGCAAAACTAAAACGATTTGATGTGTTCTTAATATTTGACGGCCTACTGAATTGTTAGGGAGCTTACTGCATTCGTTTTAATCTTGTGTCTGTACGATTAGGTAAAATACTGTTAATACCCGATAGTTACAGACATCCTATTTGCAATAATCCGTAAATAAGCATTTTCCATACGAATCCGTAAACGCTATGCCCGTAACAACCCTAGCAACTTACAGACGCTAACTGCCACGAACGGAGCGCTGCGCGTATCGTTGCGACTCTACAACTTTATTCACAAATTGACTCCACGTATTCGCTTAAGGTGCAGTTTCTTTTGCCCGAGCTTAGGTTTGTGGTGCGGTGTCGGGATATGAAGGGTAGCGAATGGAAGCCCTTAAAAAGATGCTACACTGATAGTAAAAGTATTGTCTAAAGGAAATAGTCACAAGAATAACATAAATAATTATCTTCCTAGAATTCTAACACCATATAAAGACAACATGATAATACTATTTGACACTGACTACATGTGGTAATCATCCGAAACTAAAACATAATAAAGTTGATTGCCAAATATAATATAAACAACGAAAAATAAATAATAACAAACAAAATCATATGAACTTTTTAGAAAATTTATCGTATTTGTAAAGCACATTACCTATAATATAATATCTAGGCACATACTGCTGTTTTTAAATTACAGTAAATACCTACCTAAATTCACCGAATAAATCGCTATCTCTTACACTGTAAATCCATTAGGTTGTATTATAAGAAGTACGAAAACTAAGCAGAATGATATTTTAAAGAGTTTGCATGTACAATAAGATATACTTTGTTTAGCAAAAGTTTGTGTTCTGTTGCTTGCCGGTTTCAAACCTTTATCCTACGTGAAAGGATTAAGCTATTTATGTTTTGTAACAATGTTGGAACTGTTGACAGGAAATGGAAAACGAATACCTACAGATTTGACTTCACATGGATCTGCATAAGTTACGAACACACCGACATTAGCAAAATCTGTTTGCTCATTTAAAGTTCATTTAAAAAGTTCAATAGTTGAGGGTATTTCAAATATTTTTATATTAATTTATCTCCAAAGAAATTCACATCCCGACCTACATTATACCTACTATAATAAACGCAGTCACAGTAACTATGGTAGGATTTTTAATCTCATACATTAAAATCTCTATCTGTCTATCTCGCTGTCCCTCGTCTCATTTCCATCTCATTTCGATTGTCAATTCTACTGAATGACATTAGAAATACGACTATACACTGTATTATCAGCCTATTACACTGCCCAATGCCTATACTGTCTTCTCCACTCCATAACAACGCATCAGCCGGCGACGCTCGGACAACACTATCACCTGATATTCATTTTCAATAACAACTTCAAGAGTATCACGTTATTGAACACAAAGCTTGTCAACATGAACAAAGACACGGGTTTATTAGACGTCAAAGGCAGACGGAGCCGGGTGCAGTCTGGGATCAGACGGGATTTAGGTGAGCACGCGTTTAAATTCCAATTTGGAGGTTGTAAGTGTAGGTGTTCTGGCCTGAGGAGTGCAGTTTGAAATGTGTTTGATGTTTGATGACTTTTTATGTGGCTGCGTACTCATATAAGTTTGTTTTCAGTCAGGGTCAAGTCAATTACTTTATATATTATTATGGCTGCGTACAACTATGATTTTGTAACCAGAGTATTGAATTTTCGTATTATAGAGTATTATTTTAAGTTTGAGAATATCTAGTGAGAAATAATCCAGTCAAATCATTTGTGCGATCCACAAATATTTGTTTCTGGTCTGGGTGTGATGTGCATGTGAAGTTATATGTAAGCGGTACCCACAATACAGGTGCAATCCTAGTGTAGGGCTACGTTTATAATTTAATAATAATAATCTTAATATAATGTATAAATTACGTGTCACGTTGTTTGTCCGCGATAGACGCCTAAAATACTTAACCGATTTTAATCAAATATGCACACCGTGTGCAGTTTGATCAAACTTGATAGATAGAATAGCTTACATCTCAATTTATAGTCGCAGTAACAAAAACCTTGCCAAAGCAACGCGTGGCCGTGTCTGCTAGTTTAATATAGAAACAGGATTCACCCACTCATGTTCAGTATAGTTAATACACGCCCAAACGATAATTACACGCAGGATCTTAATTATCTAACCCACAAGTATCTCACAAAGGACGTCACAAGTTCCCAAGGACGCAGATTTCTAAAAGCTAAATTGGCGTGTATCGTCAAGCCAACGAAGACTGTTCTACATCTCTTTTGAGCTCGTTAGACGTCTCCGTAACGTGTCTCAGTCACTCACAGACGGCTTTGGGGCATACAACATTTTTGAAACATCAATAATGTTGTTGTTGTTTGAAGTATGAGGTAGTGTCAATCTCTGTGGTCCGATATTGTCGACCCTTTGACTTGAAAAATTAGGAATTTCAAAATAGAAAAATAAAAATCACACCATGTTACGACGTTAGTTATAAAAAATGCTCCTAATTGAAAAACACGTATGAGCAGCGAGCCAAATAAAACAATTATTTTAATTAAATGTTCATGTTTATTTTAATTCAGTGTATACAATTTTATTTGTCTTTTCGTGATCACAGTTGATGTAACTCGGCCGAAACGTCGTATGCCAAATTTATACATTTTGATATTAGCTCGTGCGCTAATTAGACCCGTTTTAGCTATTAATATGGTTACTTAAATTAAGGTAATAGTCACTATTGTTTCTAAATAATAATACAGCATGTTATTGTAATCTAGTTTTACAAAATATAATAAAAAACAGGCATGTTTCGCCCCTGGTTATTTAATGTCACAGTCTCCTAAACATTCTTACCCGTCCCGTCTGTATATAAGTGTAATGTATATAAGTGGAACTTTAAGGCCCTGTTTTCAACACCCTTTTGTTTCTTACAGAGGCTGTGTTTTAGAGCTCATTAAATTAGAGAACCGTCTTAACACTCGTTAAGGGGCTGGAGCGTTTTTGTTAGTGTGTCGCGGTCTTTATACCCACAATGAGTGTACAGAATTGTTAGGGTATCTTTTAGCGACCTTAATAGGTGCAGGTTATTTATAAAGGTGGAGTTTATGACCAAGGCAGTTTACTTACCCTTTACGTTTATAGGGTGTATGGTTTCCATGTAGATGAGACTTACCTGGAAAGAAAAAATGTTTTAGAAATTTATCTAACTGATTTAATAACATATTATTTTGGAACTCGTTTTCTGATGCTTTTTGGCGTAACTTTATGAATCTGAAATCGTTTCACATTATTTTTAAAAATAAATAGAAATTAACGTAGTATTTTAGTCATATTATTGGAATAGTTTTAGTCAAGGAAGTTTGCCGTTGTTTGAATTAGACATTTAAATACATATTGTAAACTATTTTATTACATTAAACATATAAGCTCAACAAAAATCATTTACTTATTCTGATCGGTTTTACTACAAAAGTTGTCTAGAAGAAATCGCTTAAGGCGTATTAATTAAACTAAGTTGTAGTCGCGATTTGTTATTTCATTATGTTCCACAATGCCTCAACATATTCGAGCAGATTAATATACCAAACAACAGTTATTATCAAATAAATATGACAACAATGACACAGTACACGTTATCGCGTCGTCGGTTACCGCGAGTCCCGGAAGTGTGTCTACTTCCGCTTCCACACAATATATTATTTCGAGAGCTACTGCGCTTAATGCTCTTAGCGCGGTAAGTGTCGTAATAACGTTACCGACGAGTTTCCTCTAGGTTGAACCTAGAAATATTGTTAAACCTACCCTACCTATCTATTTTCATTAAGTTTCTGATAGTAAACATTTTCCGTACAAAAAAACTAAATCTGTAGAGCATCTACGTCGTAGAAGCACTATGCGCGTAGACAGTCTACGGCGTAGCATATAGTAGCAAATGAAAATCAATACGGTGATGTCGTCTGGAAAATTTTGAAATATCGTTGAAGATAATAATATGCTAAAACTGTTTTACGGTTCATTTGCTCTTGAATGAACTAGTTTATAATGACAGGCTGTTTTGAATTGTAAATGTGGGAGCGCCCGTTGAATGTTATTTGCCACTTTTCAACTGAATAATTATAGCAATTTGATAGTGAAAAGTTTTCAGATAGACAGCGTTCACAGATTTGAACATCATTAATAATGGAATTTAATTAATTAAGGTGTTCACTAATTATAGCTGTCTAGGTACCTAAGAAAATTTGAAGGTATTGGTTATAAGCCACTAAAATTAGAATAAAACTGAAGTTTCATGTCAAGCAAAGTTGTGTAATATTAGTGTATTTTATTAGTGGTATTTCCTGCAAGAGTTCACTTAAAACGTAACTGTGCCAGAAAAACTACCACCTAGTAATATTGTACAAAATTATTGAGATAGCAGATATATAATATTGCGGGCTTAGCAAAGGCATCGTCTGGTTATTTCAATCGCATCGTGTAAAATATGAATTAAGTATATTACTGGAAGAAGCAAAAGAGTTGAATAAGGATCGTAACATGTGGAAAGATGTAGTATCAGTCTACACCAACGGGAAAAGGCGTGTTCCTATGGGTCTGTAAGTAAGGGTAAAGGGTATGTCCTACTAATATTATAAACGCGAAAGTTTGTGAGTATGGATGGATAGATGGATGGATGGATGGATGTTTATTACTCTTTCACGCAAAAACTACAGAATGGATTTTGATGAAACTTCACAATAATATAGTTTACATATCAGAATAACACATAAGCTACAATTCATTAAGATATATTATTGTATATTATCCAAACGCAGGTGAAACCGCGGGGTGCAGCTAGTTTTTTATATTCGTCAGAGACAATTATATACCTAGTCTATATATAGTCACTATTCATGTAACTTACCCTCGCCGACACCCCAAACGCACAACGTAACATCTTGAAAGGACAAAATGCTGCCGGCGGACGTCCAAAGCTCTGCGCCGTCGTTATTCAATTTACATGCAAATGGGACACGAAGGGGAGGTGGGGGTGTGACCGTGCCAATAGTACGCTGATGTATCGCATCAGTACGTGTACTGGGGACGTCGGGGCACTGCGGCGTGAACGGTAAGAGAGAAGCGGGTGGCAGAAAATAGGTTATGCCACTCTGAAGGTGCCTCTTCATAACACGCAAAGAGATAGAAATGGGTTAAGTGTGACCAAAACACACTGGTTTCTGTGCGTGACCAAATAGCACTAACCTCCTTTAACGTAGATGTCATTTGTGTACCAAATTAATCATTAAGTATAGCTTCATAAAAATTAAAATTTTACAGTTATCATCATCACGCTTTCGTGAGGAGAATTAGGTCACAATCCACCATGTCTGGATTGGTGAATCGTGAACCTCCAAAATAATTATCGGCCACGTGGGTTTCATCACGATGGTTTTTCTTCGCCGAAAGCGAGTGATAATGACGTATGACGCACATATATTTTTGAATTAATACCGTCCACAATACAAAAAGATTTTATTTATATAACTAAGAAAATAAATACCTGAACTCTGTCGTAATGTGGGCCTGATGTGTGGGCAATTTTCAGCACAGATACTAATGACTGTGACTTAAGTAACCTCAACCTACATCAAATATAAATTACAAATACGCCCCTACAAACCAAATACCTTATTATCTATCCATTAAATATCTACCCCTATCTCATTATTATGAAACCCTGAAAATAAATCAAATCAATCTATATAGTTGAACAAATATAAATTACCAAAAAGCTTTCGTCTACGAGTATATCTTTCATTTGTTGTTTTTATGGTCTTTTTTTGATCGTTTTGACATAGCTTCTTTTTGAAGCAATTAAAAGAATTACTTTCTAAGCCCGAAACAGTTAGATGTAGACCTAGAAAGACTCTAAGATAGACAATGTTACTTCTGATATCTTGGGACACACAAGCAGAGCGTGCGAAATATGACGCTACAGTAGGTGATTGATATCAATAGGTCACATCAGATAGGTCAGCCGCGTCCCTACTCTTAATAATGTCTGCGTTGTCAGGCTGCTGAGGTTGACATTTTATTTTGTAGCCGACGTGACGTCATACTAGTGAGAATTTACCATCCATCATATTGGAGATAGTAATACAGTTTCGAAATTGGCATGGATTAATACAAGAGCGTAGAATTTTAATTAATTAGGTATTTATGAATTACCATAATATTATGTATTTTACAAAGTAAAAACTTAGCAATTTTGTTCCATAAGCAGAGTTGTGCGCAAAGCTAATTTAGACATGAGGACATGTTTGTTCAATTACTTTCAATGCTTACTGTGTTGGTGTACCCACGTGTATGCCACAGAAGCAATAATATGGGTTCAGATATGGTTTAGATGTATCAAAACTTCCTATGCATTACAACAACGGTTTATGCTTCTAGCCCCCTTGATTGTGTATGGTGGTTTTGCTTCATCAACCTTCAATCAACAGCTCAAATCTAGGGGCAGGATTGGAGTGACCACAAAGCAGTTCGATCGCGACCACTTGCCATTCGCACGCCGCCGCCGCAAGCAACCCCGCCGCAGCTTGAACGACCGCAAGCTGTTTTATACGGTCATTTGTTGCTGATGAGAGTGGGGGGAGTTAGGGGGTCCGGAAATGCGTGCTAGGTGCCGAAGGAATCTATTTCGATATATGCAAGATCACATTGCCTGTTGACAATAAGCTGTCGATCTGTCTTGAATGAGGTAGTGGAGTTTCTTCACGGTTGGTTAAATTTTCAAATGAAATTTTCTATTAAGTTTGCAGTTGTGTAACTAGATGGTGTTGTTCTCATTTTTAGAGTTCCGTACCAAATGGGTAAACGAGATCCTGTTAATAAGGCTCCGCTGTCCGTCTGTCCATCTGTCACCAGGCTGTATCTCATGAACCGTGATAGTTAAACAGTTGAAATTTTCACAGATGATGTATTCCTGTTGCCGCTATAAAAAAAAATACTAAAACACAGAATAAAATTATTATTTAAAGCTCCCATACAATAAACGTGATTTTATTTCCGTATTTATAGATAATGGTACGGAACCCTTCGTGCGCGAGTCCAACTCTCGTTTGGCCAGTTTTTAATAAAAAAAATTACAAACCACTACTTATATAGCAAAGTGAAGTCAAAATTACGAAGTTATATAGGATACGCTGTTAATTTCTTGTTACAAAAGTATGGGCTCAGTCTTTGCCCTCAAGCAAGTCGAAATCGAGTATTATGCCAAAAAATCCCTTATTTCCGTCCTAAAAAAATATAACTTACAGATCCAAAAATCATACCTTGCTTTTGGCTACAAATATATTTTTTCAACCAGAATAACCGACTCTATTACGTAATTAGATTTGAAAACTATAGCTGCTATATTAAGTAATTACATTTGAAAACTATAACTGCGATTGTACAATGTACATAGCTCTATAACTGCATAACAGCTTTATACTCATATTAATTAGCTAAAAACGGGTCTAATTCGCGCACAAACAAGCTTTATACTCTATCGAAGTCTGTCTTAAACTGCTCTACCGTAACAACATAGGTAGAGACGTCGGACCAAACAATCCGTAAAGTAAACGTGACACGGTACGTTAAATGTCTCTAAATACGCCGGTTTAACGTGAACGTCTTCGTTTCGAGTGTCTTATGTTAGGGTTATCACCTCAGAAAAAGATAATTAAAATGTTGAAAGTTAAGTGTTTCTAGTTTGCAAACTGAAAGTTGTTTCATATTTTATCTGCACATAATTTTTCCAGTATCTGTGATAGGGTTATATAAATATTTTTTTATATAAAAGCAAATTGTTTTATTATAAAACAATAAACTAAAATCTAATCCAAAACTACAAGATAGGAGTGGCAAAATACCCCACTGCCAGTTTTCCTGTGAAGATAATAATAATACTGTAAACAGAAAAGAAATGTCAATCTTTTAATTTTATATTGAACAGAGATATCCGCATTTGCTGTGACTATATGTAATTTTTATAATCATGTATTTGCATAATTATTAATATAAAATAAAAACACTGTTAAAAGTATCTTATTAAAATTCACTTTCCCATACACACCAAATAACATTTTTTTTCAAAACTCCGTACTTCTTTTAATCCAGTTTGGACACCCCTAAGGCCCAAGCTTTTTGC
Source organism: Hylaea fasciaria (assembly GCA_905147375.1). Lineage (NCBI taxonomy): Eukaryota > Metazoa > Arthropoda > Insecta > Lepidoptera > Geometridae > Hylaea > Hylaea fasciaria. The sequence continues at coordinate 10,865,343 of LR990201.1, forward strand.
CTTGATAGTCACGTACAACACTAATGGCAGGTGAACAAAAAATGAAAACTTAATGCCGTGAGAGCTAGATTGGGTTTCCTTTTTGTGCATGAAAAGTTTGAATAAAATATGGTTAAAAATTATTACGAATGTGCATCGAATAAAGCATGTTTTTCATATTTTTATTCTACGTGAATGGTAAAAATTTGCTTTGCCTCCGTACTAGAGGCTTTTTTTTGCTCAAATCTTGTACCTGTTTCCTTGCATTTTAACTTCACAAAATGTTATTATAATAATAGTGAACTCGGAGAATTTCACATCAAACGATCACCGTACACTACAATAATTATATATAGTATACTATGTAAACTCAACACGTGTCGGGCGGGTTCTTAGTTCATCGGAAGACTGGAGCGGATCTCTTTTGACAACAAACGTCTCAATACCTTCCAAAATTATCCAATATATATATATGCTTTTAGCATTAGGTGGCCAACCTTCCTGGATTCTGTAGGACCGTCCCGGAGTAGCAGGGATTTACCCGCATTTCAATAGTTAAAAAAATTGTCCCGTCTAACTTCTAATGTACTTATCCCGATATTCTAACATTTGGGATTATATTTCATTTACTAGCTACACTATAAATATAATTAACTAAAACTTCATGCTCGCTCTACTCGCGCACATTTCAGATTATTTTACACCGGATAAAAAAAGCTATACAGCACACAGCGTCATAGGTATGTTGCGTGCACTCACTATTAGAAGTTCTTAATCTTTCGCGAACAGGAATACATATTAACTAGCTAAAAACGGGTCTAATTCGTGCACAAACAATATATCAAAATATATAATTTTTGACATAGCTCGACGTTTCGGCTGAGCTACATCGACCGTGGTCACGAGAAGACTTGATCTTGCGCGAATTAGACCCGTTTTTAGCTAGTTAATATTATGCACTCACTATTTGCAAGAATATCCCGCATTGACGTATGATACAGTTTTCCGCCTTCTAAACACCACAAATACTCACATACGAGAACATTGTTTAGGTGTTTCTATTAAGACATCTCTAGCAGCCTCGACGTTAAGGCATCATTTAGACAATAGCCACCCTTTCATATGCATAAACCGTCTGAGCGCTACCTTATTAGACACCCTTTGTTGGCTCACCTTCGTCATAGCTGATTAATTGTTTACTGTAAACAAATGTATACAGCAAAGCCCTGGGTAGTAGAGAGAAAAGGAGTTTCACTGTGGGCCCTTATGAAAGAATCCACGTGTTGAAGTACTCGTATCAGTTGAAAATTATAAGGGGTATTAAATTTGTTTAAAGAAATTAAAGGTAATTAAATACAGCTGTTCAAAATATTTTATACTAGATGCGGCTCACGGTGTTACCCGCTGTGTTAGATAAAAAGAAGCTTATGTATTAATCTAGGGTGTTAGCTACCTTCATACCTACCAAATTTCATTTAAATTGATCATGCCGTTTGAGCGTAAACAAGTAACAAACACACAAACACACTTACAAACTTTATGCCTTCATGGTATAACTTTTTGAACCTTTATGGTATTAGTAGAACAAGAAGTAAATTAGCATAAATTCAAAATATTTTTAAATTAACCAGTACCTACTACCTACCTATTCATTTTGTTTTTAAATTTTGATGAATTTGCTAAGCTGTAAATAATACAATAACTACAATTTAATGATATTATAGTCCTAGTTAGATCGTCGTGGTATAAGGCTTCAACCGAAATTAGGCTTTTGTTCACTTCCATTAAGGTTCTTAATCACACAATTTAATTTGTACGTATCCTCATCAAAGAAGGTATCATAGAGTAGACAGATTCTTCCACAACTCCCAAACGAATTAAGTCAAGCCTCTTGACTATCGAAGCGTCTAAATACCGCTCGACTATTAGACGCGGCCGCCTGTATAATTATTGCGCTGCAAACAAATTACAAGTTGGGATGGAACGCGCCCAGCATGCAAGAACTGAGCAAGACCATGCAAGTTTCCGATAACTTCTGAGAATTTGAACTTGCTAAGCATGTTCATAAATGAGGAATATTTTAAGCTGAAATAGGTTCCACGGTTTGGATCATACGTATATGTACTAGAAGTAGACAAATTTGTCTATACTAATCATATCATAAAGCTAGAAAAGATTTGATTGTTTGTTTGCATTGAATAAGGCTCAGAAAATTATTTCACCGTTGGGAAGCTACAGGTGACATGGGCTACTTTTTATGTCGTAAAAATAAACAGTTCCCGAGGTATAGTAGTTAACGCGGGTGAAACCGCGAAGCGCTTCTTGTATATAATATATATGTTTATTTAGCTTTGTTTTGGCTGAACGGATTTTAATGACATTTGATTGAAACACTTTTGGGCCTGGAATAGAAAATAGGATAGGTTTCTGTGCGATAATACCTATCGCGGGTAAATCCGTGGGAAGCAGCTAGTAATATATAAAGTACCACCACGATACAAACTACAGCCAACATACCTACCTCTCCAAATAGAAAATGAGACAGCGAATTCCGTAAGAACACATACAAGAAGAGATTTCAAACTAAAAAACTAATTCTAAAATCATAGTGCACTTGATCTCCAATATCTCCAGCACTCATGGTTGAAAGTTAACAACTCTACCACCGGATTAAAAATAAATTCAAAAACAACCCAACAAAAAGCTGAATAGAACTACCAAATTTTCAGTTCAGACTAAAAATATTTGTCCTTTTTGCCGCATTACCAGGTTTCGTTTTAACCAGCGCGGTCGCATAAAATCCTTACATAATAAATTTCCCATCAGCAGTTGAGCACAGAGCGTTCCATCAAAGCAAATAGCAGTCTCGGAGTCTGTTTGTGCCGATCCATCTTCTGCGTCCATCACACGTGGCATAATGCATAAACTTGTTTGTTTGCCAGATGAAAAATCAACAGCATCGTACAAACAGTGGAATATGCACGGGCGCGCGCACGGGCGACAGGCAGGCAAAAGCAATCTGGGTGTCCGATTGCAAATTCAGATTTTTATAACCGTAAATTATTAATTAAATATTTTTTATAAAGTCAAACTCAACGCATTTTTTGTAATATAATCGCAATAGGCAATATTTCGCACTTTTACAAGTCAAACAGCTAATTCTCGTTAACATAGAGAACCATAAAACATGATAGATTAAACAGTAATTTATTATGGTTTAAGTTTGCAAAAAGATGTTTCCCTTTCAAGCACTGTACCAAGATTGTGGACAGGGAAAGGAAATTCCATTGACTCTACCAGTGCTTCGAAATACGCGCGTTATAATAGAGGACAGCACCAAGAAACTCTATGTCATTTCTTTACTTATAATTTTACATTATTTTTTTTTTCAGTCATAGTACATTTTATTAAAGTTTACCGATATTTTTGTATCGGTGGAAAGCTTCGGTATGTGTGGTTTTGAGACCGCCATTGGTTTCAAAGACTTGATAATTTTGATGCAGCATCCATAACTTGATAACAAAGATGCATGGAGGCAAACCTGCTCGACACCTAATACGATTCCAAATACAATTATTCAGTGCACATGAACCGCTTAAGCACCCTTAGAACCTATTAACTATATTCCGCCGCCGTAATATATCATAATATATTACGACTTATATTTAACCTTCACACCAATACAACATTAAATCATGTTCAGAACAATAATCCGGTTGTAAATCGCAACCGCCACCCTGTGTGATCCGTTACGCCTGTATTATAACGGTAGCAGTAAATTAGAGATAAACAACGCTTTTCTGTAGGTATATATAATACTAGCTGCGCCCCGCGGTTTCCCCTGCGTTTGGATAATATACGATATATCTTTATGAATTGTAACCTATGTGCTATTCTGATATGTACGCTATAATATTGCGAAGTTTCAATAAAATCCATTCAGTAGTTATTGCGTGAAAGAGCAACAAACATGCATACATACACACTCACAAACTTTCGCATTTATTATATTAGTAAGACTAGACGCGCCCGCAGTTCCACCTGCGTTCGCTATCATCCCACATGAGCCGTTAGTACTCGTATTTTTACGAAAACTATCCTATTTTGTATTTCAGGACCTAAAGTATCTACATGCGAAATTTCATCAAAACGGTTCATCCGTTAGGCGTAAAGAGAGGGCAAATATACACACACACACCCACACGCATGCATTTGCATTTGTGCATGTATAATATTATAGGGTAGGATAGTAGGTTAAATAGTAGGACGGCTCGTTTGCCGTAGTGGCTGAGCAATCAGACTGCTGCGCTAGGGGTCGCGGGTTCGATTCCCGCCTGGAACAAATATTTGTGCGATCTACAAATATTTGTTTCTGGGTGTAATGTGTATGTGAAATTATATGTCTGTAAGCGGTACCCACGATACAGGAACAATCCTAGTCTGAAGCTACGTTATCAAAAAAAAAATGTACAATTTGAAGTTATAAGGGCCATTATAATCTAGATGACGAATTTATTATTAGGTACAAAATGAAACAAATTTTAAATAGACAATCTCAAAGGGAACGCTGCTGGCATGCTAAATAAAAGAAGGTTTATCGTAAACGCAAAGATTGTTTAATTGTAAAACAAATGAATGTTTAGTATAGCTACCAGTTAACTAGACTTTTTAGGGTTCCGTACCCAAAGGGTAAAACGGGACCATATTACTAAGGCTCCAAGGCTGCCTATCCGTCTGTCACCAGGCTGTATCTCATGAACCGTGAGAGTTAGACAGTTGAAATTTTCACAGATGATATATTTCTGTTGCCGCTATAACAGCAAATACTGATACTGAAAAACATTTTTTATATGGTAACGTCTGATACTATCAATTATTTATTCTAGAGCTGGAACTCGCATTCCATTCCCGAGCCAACCTACTCAACCACTACACAAGGGGTGTCTCGAAAACACAAATAAACTCACCTAATTGAGAAAGGCAATGAAGCTCACCATGATAAAAGAGAAACCCCTATCGCTTCCAAAGCCAACTCGCTAACTTATTCTAACTTACAAAGTATGCCGTACCGTCCGCATTCTTAATTTAAAAATAGCCGGTTCAATTTAGAGGGCGTCCTAATTAATTGATCTGAAGATTCGCGGAAATTACAGCCCCCCTCCCCCCACCCTGCCGCCCGCTCCTCCATTCCTCCTCTCCGAACACTGTATCTTTGGCTTTAATTTAGAATTGTTAGCGCAAAGGGAATGCAATTTACGTAAAATAATTGTTTGATTTCGAATATTTCGAGTTTCACCCTTTCGTGGAGGTTGTGGGACCCTAATTTGGTTTATGGAGGTTTCGGACCGCTTTTTGCAGGACATGGGTGCTGTAATGAGATCGGTTTTGTTTTTTGGTTTAACAAGTAACATGATGCGACGGGTTCTGGACCCGATTGTTCTTGTGGTTGCGTTTGAGTTGGGAGGGGCTTTGGTAAAATTTGTGTTTTTTTCTTGAAAACCGGTTTTTTCTGTCTTGAATAATTGAATAATGAATATGCTTGACGGTTTTACGTGGAAGGTAATTTAATTTTATACATGGTCAGGATTTCTCGTTACAAGTAAATAATGACATAACGCGTCACTTTCACGTATATAAACTAAGATTCCATTAATCAGGAACTTTAAGAACCATTACGGTCGACAAATACTTACTACCAGACTTAGATCAAAAATTTGTGGTTCACACACATTTTTGCCTTGCGTGGGGATCGACCCCGCAACCTCACGCTACGTATCTCATCACCCACATAATTACGTCAAATACGCTGTCAATAACGTCATCACGGTTCCGAATTTGAATTTAAACTGCATCAGTGTAGAAATTGAAACCCGTAGTATAAAAGTTTGAGTAAATACACTTATTTCTTAGAAGCGATAACACACCTTTTGTCGAAGTATTAAAGTTAACTTTTGTCTGCTGTCAGATTCGGCGCTTATAGATAAGCATTTATTCAGCCCTAATTATACAATAGACAAAACTATTCATGCACTACACACGCTATTATATACTCTATATGTATAGTAACAAGTCATAAGTCACGGTGCTGACACCTGGCGCTGCCGGCACCAATTACAGCAACACTGCTTGACTAACTTGTGCGACACATTGCCATCATGTTCGACTAACTTCATTAGCCCGTTTGTTCTCAGTATTTCCTAGTAGTTTCTTTGAAAGAACGACTTAAAGGCCAGGTTACGCTTGAACGGCTAGTTTTTGTATAAAAGTTGAATAAAAATGATAACGAAATTAGAAAATGTAAATTCCCATTCGCTTCCTATATAAACCCCCCATTTATTGGTATAACTTACACGTGGTTTCATAATGGAATCCCTTAGTAGTTGACAAGTTATGATGCAATTTAGTTTCATGTTTGTGATTGTTTTCTATCGAGCCAATTATTGGTAATCGCGTTTCGGTCTTCATTTTATGATAATTAAAAAAAAACAAATCACTCTTAATTTTATGATTTTATTGGTTTCCTGAGCTTTCAAAACTTCTCAACTGAGTAAAACCTCGCCTTAACCTTCCTGCTACAGTTCCTTGATACGAGCTAAAGGAAATGAAGCCTTCTGTGATGTTAGTTGGTTAGAGAGATTGCGGGTTCATCTCACGCACAGATCAAATATTTGAGTCTGGGTTTTAACACAGTGGGGAAGTGTGTATACTGTATAGTAGTAGTATGGGAGTATAGTCCTTAAAGTCTTTATTCCCTAGATACAGTAGATAATCTTATAGGTCTCCCTTTATGTAGGTTATGGTATGTACCACAGTAAATAGATAACACAATTAAACATAATACTACACCAAGTCGAGCCATATTATTATAACTTAAAAAATACACCACCTACAGTTTTACATCGCATAGGATCTTAGTTACAACCTTTTTACAAACTATAGGTAAGACAACCTCTTTTGTACATCTTAAAATAGGTGATAGCACTTTCAGACATACAAGTAAAAAAAAAAGAGTGGCCGCATTATCAACCACATACTAATATAAGTATATTATCTTCCAACCAGGCTATTTCTTCGTAGCTTCCAACTTTAACAATAGATCTACGCAATATGGTTCATTGGTTTAGTGACTTGTCATTCTCACCACCCGTGTGTCACTACATAATCCACTGCGCGTAATTCATAGCCCCCAACTTAAAACACACACATAAGAAGTTTGATACAGCGCAGTACCGCGCAAGTTAGCGCAGTTTGAATTCATTATCACAGGTGTTTTGGATCCTAAATTAACTAAACGATATGTAAATATTTCGGATAATAAGCATAACTATCTTGATATCGTTCAAACATAATTTTTCATTGTCCATATGAAGAATGTAGGCAAAAGATATGACAGCGCACGATGCCGCAGGTTCTATTCCCGTTGCAGGGTAAATATCTGGTTGCGCTATAGCAGTAATGCCTTGTATTTGTTTTCGACTACTCAGAATTTCCCAATAAATAGAGCTGAACTGTTCAAATAAACAATGTCTAACACAACTTACATATTTCCTAACACAATAAACACGAATTTATGGAATTCGGAAGTTAACAAATAATTTATTTCATTAAAGAACAATTAGTCGTCCGTCGCGTCGTGCGACAGAACAAATTCCTCTAAATCCAAGTCGCGATAATCCCTCACAATATAACGGAAAGACAGTTACCAAACTTAACACGGATCGAGCCCAAAAACAAACAATCGTCCGGCTGCTCTACACCGAACAACATTCCATCACGCCATCCCTTTCTGCCGCTCAGAGACGTCCATAGCTAGAGAAAATTATATTTCATGACATCAATTTTTCATTATTAAGTGGGATTCATCTTTTTGGTTGAAATTTTTACTAATTTTAATGCTAATAATTAGCGATAATCGATAATACTATCTTTGAGTGCAGTAGATATTCAATTTTAATTCGTTTCGTGTCGGCCAAAAAACCAATAATCCAACATTTATTTACATATTTATTTATTTATTTAGAGAATATTATAGGAACGTGCCGTTATTATAATGCTGGATACCACGACATTTTCCGGTTCTTACCAACGTAAAATATACAACAAAAGATTAATTTCTACGTCAGGCTTATATTTATTGTATTCAAATAACAATTTTAAGCCTTAACAACAGTGCGAGCTTTTCTACTGACTTATTCTTCCATACACAATCATCGTTACCGAAACCTGTCCAAACAGTATCAAACAAGTTCTCGAAGTGTTTCAATCAAACGGTTCACAGTTCTGACAATTAATTAAAATCTGAATGCTTCTCTCTGCGTCTCTAATAAAGTAAAACAGAAGCGTATTGATTCACTAACTTTGAGACAAATAACGGTAGCTCACTAATTTCAAATTAATAATTTTTGTTTCGTTGACAATCGAATTTAATGGTTTTTATTTTGTGTTGGTCAAATGTTTTTCACTGACATACCGTTTGGTACTTTGGACAGTTGAGAATTAATTTTGAAAGTAGATAAGTTTGTTTGGCAGAGCTTTGCTAGAAAACTGAAAATGAAACTTCCACATTTTCACGTATTGATGTACCTATATAATATTTGTGTAATAACTGAGTGTAGTAAATGATAAAAGCATCAGAAACCTCATTTTTTGTACTGTAGTTATTGACAGTACTCAAAATGATTCTGCTGGTGTCCAGGAAGTTTTAGTCACACATCAAACGCTATTATATCTCATGATATAGACAAAAGGTATGAGTAACAGAACAGAAATCCTTAGTGAGTAACGGGATATCGAGTTTTGTTACTGTGAGCTGATCACAATGAGCTATGGTTCAGCTCGAAGTAACAAATTTGTACCGTACTTTATTAACACTTGTGTTGACTTGATAAAATTGAGTAAAATTAAGTGCCCATTTATTGTTTACTTTTATGATCGACTGTACTACGAGTACTTTCAACATCTCAACGAGTAGAAAGGAACGTTATTATTTGCTTTGATAAGTGGAGGTGGAGGTACTTCAGAACATTTTAAATACCTATACTTACAGTACTTACGAAACAACTCAGTGAAAGTTATTTTTTAACTAGAAAACTTGTTTTTTTTTAGTTCTTTCTGGTAATTTATCAGAGTTCTCTAAAGGAATTATTAACTCAAATCACAAGAAGCGGACGTCCGGTAAACTTCCGGATCTAAACTTCGTTTCCTAAGAACATAGAGCGCTCGGATTATGTTCCCAAAGCTAATCTCTCATTTATCCTGTTGGATGTTAGAAAATAATTATATAAAGTAAACTTATTAACGTTATAAAATTACTTAACGAATTTCACAGTTTCATCATGCACAAAAGTGGTTCGAACAAACCACACGAAGAAGTTGTACAGATGACTGATCCCTGTAATTTTCTAAATTGTATAAATTAATTAGTAGGTATATTATCAACATAAGTTTCAAGTCCTATCACCACATCACCACTCATCATAACTTTTTCCAGTTTACCTCAACTACCTATCTCGTTTTTTTTACTTATTTTTCTTTTTTAACTTCCACCAACCAAAAGTCAAACTTCTATAAAAAAAAAAGTCCAAAAGAGAACAAATTAAAACCATATTCAGGTAACCGATTACACAATAACAAAGCCAAAATTAATTCCCGCAAACGTGCCAAGTTTTATTTTAAAACAAAACTCCGGAACAATTTTGGAAATTGGCGGCGCTTAAGATTCATTATGCCTGTAAAGTTTTATCTCGGAACTTGTTCGGCAATAAAACATTTTGGCAGATTCTGAAGTGGTGGGAAATTAAATGTGCATTACGCGTCGACTGCGACAGATGTAAGCAGCGGGTGAAGTACGCGAGCGTTGAAAACATTACTTCAAATGCTGCAAACGTACCTTTTTGTGTTGATACTATAATAAAAATAAACCTTCTCACACTATAAAAATAATTTAATAATGTGTTTCTTATAATAATGTTGTATGCTATAGGTTGGGAGTGGCATACAGTAAACGATGGCTAAATAATCATGTCGCCTGTAGTAAAAACCGTTATGGGAAAAATATGATCGGGAAAAACCGTTGACATTAATTTAGGCCCAAGTGAAATTTGTCGGGCCTCCTGGCACAAAAAAGTATTTCTTATTCGATGTACTTCGTCCATGTCTTCAGAAACTTCCTTCTTCCGGAAGTCCTACACGTTCACTACATCGTAATTAAAAAGTAGGTAGCAAAACCTTTTCTCTGATATCGCTTTTTTTCTTGGAAAGTAAGCGAACATTTTTATTGTAGGCACACGTCATTAATTCAATGGAATGGATAAATAAATAAGTCAATAATCATTGAAATTCTATTTTTCTCTATTTGTAATTATCCAACACGCCCTTACCTGCCGCTTGCGGGGAAGCGCGGCACTGACTTCTGTTATGATACACGTAGAGATCAGTGGCTATAACACAGTCTACAGTGATTTATTAGGTTATCGCCAAACCATCATTTTGTATAAGATTTTTTAACACAACTGTCCACCAGCTGAGACATGAAAGACAGTTCGGTTTTTAATATGCATCGCTTTCTGAATAAAAGTTCTAGTCTCATCAAGTTTTTGGAATTGGCAAAATATATTTTTTTGCTTATTCATGTTATAATTATAGTTCAACGTCAAATTTTGAATGTCGATAAGACACGCCCACACTAAAAAGTACTACGTTAATTTAAAAGAGCTATTTACGATATGATTTTATATTTAAATTCAACCTTTATAATATAACCATTGACTTGAACTAAGCATTCATCTCTCAGTCTTTTAACTCCGTATAAATTTCTATTTAACTCAATGCGAAGATGTAATCTTAATGCGACTGAATCAGAATCAAACGTTTTTGATTCGTTTGGAGTCTGTTGAAACACGTTCTGCGTACTGAACAACTGAACAGTGTGATTAGGATCTGACGAAGGACGGTTGAAGGTGAACAGGTGGAAGATTCCCTGAGCGGGTGGTTGTTTTGGCTACCGCTGCTTTTAACCCTCGACGCAAATAGAGGGGTGTAATCTACGAGTATGTTTAACGTGCGTATCTACGTCGATTCGGATTCTGAGGCGCAGTAGCTCAATAAGGTATTTTTCAGAATGTGTTTTTAATTTTATTTTGTGGTCAGCTTGCCGTCTCCAGAGTATTATTTTGTGAGCTGCAATTATTTTGTTGACTTAAAATATTTGACCTAAATTTATACGAAACTAAACTAAATGAAAACATGGAAAAATATTTTCAAAAAACCACGTTACCTACTTACTTTATATAGGTACAGTGGAAACGAAATTTCCGAAAGCAAGATGGCCCGAAGTTTCAGGTCTCTCGGTTTTCATATTAATTATGTTTATCACTAGTTCTCAACAAACATAATTACGACTAATAGTGTTTTTGTTTAATTTAGAAGGATACTTCACAAAATAAACAGTTCTCGAATAACAAACAGACCTGTTATAAAACAACAGTTATAGAAATTCGGCTTGATTAAAATTTGTTTATTCGTCGCTCAAACAAAACAATCTGAAGAATTTTAATTAGGTCATCTGGTAATTGGTTTCTGATTCGGGCTTGTTCACAAGATTTTGTTGATATTAGTGGTAGGTGTTGGTGAGTTTATATTTTTGGTTACTAATATTGTAGCTTGATGTCGACTCTTGATATGTCGTAATATATCTTGCCACATCTTGTCTCTAGATGTATTTAACACTTCGATTTGTACAAACGTATTCTAAATCCGGTGGTAGGGGGGGGGGGAGGGGACGGACTTTTATGAGTGCGGTAGTGCCTAACGGTCGAAATTAATAATCAATCCAATCCAAATTCTGCTATCTGGGATTGATATCACAATCCATTTTTAGTGTCAAACGTGTCAATAACCGATCCGTGGATTGGTTTATAAAGACACGCAGTTTGGAAATCGATCGAACGATAGGCAACAATCCAAGATCGATTTCAATCTTGGATAGGAGATACAATATTAATTTCGGCTGTAAATGAATAAAGATTCAATCATTCCAAACAACCAATCGACGATGCATGAAGCTGATTTAAAGATGACAGCTGTCAAAAATTACACCATAAATTAAACAAAAACTGAAACTAGCGGATAATATTACAAAATCATATTCAAACTTATTTCAACCATTGAATATCCCCGACAATGCCGTGGGCATTACTGTGATAGACAATGTATCTGGCAGGTGGGTGGTTAGCTGAGGGTAGTTTTATATTGAGACCTGACAACAACACGTGCCGCCGCGGGCGTCATTAATGTATCAATGTACAGCCATAAGAAAATAAGCAGAATTTTATTTGTTGCCTGCGCAAAACTTGTGATGAAAAAAGATAAATAGAGGGCGAAAAAATTCACTAAACAAGACCTTGCTGCCATTTTTGGCATTATCCAAGACAATAATAATTATAATAGCAAAAAGTATGCCTCCCTATTGTATAAGCGGTGGTAGCCTAGTGGGCGAACGTGCGGGCACGTACCAATGTGTTGTTAAACATATGTACGTAATTATCATTCGCTTTTCGGTGAAGGAAACCATCGTGTGGAAACCAACATGCCCGAGAATTATTTCGGAGGCATGTTATCCACCAACCCGGACTAGGCCCCCGTGGTGGATTATGGCCTAACCCTCCTCACGATAGTGAGGGGAGGCCTTTGCCCAGCAGAGCGACAGTTACACAATAGTACACAGTAGTATACAAGCAACGTGATTTTTTCCGTTTTTATAGAAATGGTACTAAACCCTTCGAGTATGAGTCCGACCTGCACTTGGTCAGTTTTTTTAAACAACCTTGCTGAGAAAGCTATAAAAATATCCATAGATAAAACATTCAAAAGATCCAAAGGAAAATAACACGACCATTCCTACCAAAAAATTCTAGAACGTTATATTACTTTGAACCAAACTTGAAAAATATCAGAGAGCTCTGAATGCGAGACGTCACATCCACTGAAGACGTTTTATTATTAAGTTAGAACGGTCAAGGAGGCTCGAACCAGACGTTTGTAGTACATTGCACGCTTCCTTCCACCAGTATATAATGTACGGTGTAGAGAGACAGCATTGTAGAATGCACAATGGGAGCACTCTGCTCAAAGATGTAGTTACGGCAGGTGAGTTTAGTAAGGTGCGGGGTTTGAAAAATCCCATTAGTAGAGAAGGTAGAGAAAAATTTCGTTCTGTTCACTTGAGTTTTTGCTTTATTTTGGATTTTAGTGGAATTACAACAGATATTATGACGATTTAGAATCCACAAATCCAGAAAAGAAAGAGTTATGTTTATTTTTCTTTTCTAGATATTCTCAAAAAGTTTATACCTAGTACATGAAGTTATAAAAGCGTATTTATAAATCAACACAGCTTAATAAAACATGGCCCTACCCTGCATTCATAATATACAAAACAAAGTTACACATATTATTTTATCGATTCCTTAAAATCAGAACTTGTATTACAAATCAGAAAATCATTTTTGCACATTTATTAACCTAGTGTCCTATGTAAGCAAGCGATGCGATGCAGAAATGTCATATTTAATTATAATCAATAATAGACCTACACGAAGACTGCTTCAATAAAAACGTTCTAAAACCCGTCAACACACAAATTATTAATTAATTTCATAAATTAAGAGCTTATTTTTATCCCTCCATACTTCAAAATATCCATAAGACATCGGCCTGATTGATAGCATTCGATAAGCTATATGTCAAAGACTCTTGGCTGTCTGACTAACTCTCCACATAAAATCGGCTCCAATAATTAATCTGGCAAAATGTATATTATTATAATAATAAGTTGTAGATGAGACAAGTTTTTTATAATAATTTCATTGCCTCGCGTCGCGTGGTTCTCACCTAGGACTATGCGATGTGCGGGGCCGCGCGGCGACCCGCGACGAATTTAATGAATGCTTCCGATAAATAATAGACCTCGTTAGGTGGAAACCTGATTTTGACGCGGCCATTGTCACCGTGATTGCAGCGCTTGTGGCGTAATTATAGCTTAGATTTAGATTTGTGTAAAATGTCGCTTGCAAATATTATATTGTTTGGTGAAACTGTTTTGACAAGACACGTACGCGTAGCGCGCTGGGCGAACGCGCTGTATTTCGTATCTTTTTATTTCTGGTACGAGCTATTGTTACCACAGTTGACAATCAGACTAAAACTGCATGAATATAGGGTCTTATTTAGCGAAACTAAAATGTGACGGTTACGCCAAATCAAACATGCTACATGATTATTGAGGTTACGCTCGAAAATTAAAAAATCTTTCTAAAATGTAAGTCTTAGCATTTACTAAAATTCAAAAAATCTATCTAAGTATATCTATACTATAATGATATAAAGAGGAAAGATTTGATTGTTTGTTTGTTTGTTTGCATTGAACTTCAAAATTGCTAAATTCAAAAATTGCATTGGCTTCAAAACTGCTGAACCCGTTTAAAAAAATATTTCACTGTTGCGAAGCTACACTATCCCCGAGTGACATAGTTTACTTTTTATTCCGTACAAATTAACGATTCCCGCGGGAAAGTAGTTAACGCGGGGGAAACCGTGAGGCGTTTCTAGTACATAGAGGGGAAATTCTCAAACGTTTTGATTTACTTCATTTCTATTCCACACAACTTTGCACCGTAACGTACTAAGCTCAAGGTACTCTCGGTAGAGCCTTATAGAGCACACTTACGAGTAGCAATTTATTCGAGTCCGCAAACAATCTAATTTAAATGTAGAGTGAAGACTGATGTGGCAATTTTCTCAGTTTCACATGGCCCAGGAGCGCCGGGTTCGACATTAGCTTCTGCGAGAGCATTCTCACTCTGTGACTTTTAATGTAAGTATGCTTTGTACGTTCTTCCTCGAAACTGCTTTAGCAATTTTGTTCCAATCTATTTAGAAATGGGCAAAATCAAAAAATTCTCAGTAGTTCGATCAATCAGTCGTTCGACAAACGAGTCGTACTAGTGAGATTGAAAAGGTGTATTGGGTGTCCTCTTCAGATAGGTTAGGGCTAATTTGGAAACACGATAATCAATACACGTATGAAAATAGAGTTTTAGATAGCTAAGTATCTATAGTAATTGGAAGTCTGGTTTTGAATTGAAACAACGTTATGCATTATCTCTTAATTAGACTAATGCAACTATTATCTTTTCATAAGCACGCTTTACATGTGATAATGGTAATTATTACATTTAATAATGAAAGCAGTATGGTTCTAGTTTATGCCATTTCTGGGTGCTACTGGTAAATTCGTGGCATGTCGCTTACTATCAAGTAACAGGCTATGCTTTTGTTGTAAATGTGATCATAACGCGGTATTTATTATTTAACTAACAATCCTACACACGTTTAATATCACATATTACAAGTAATGCTATGTAGTTTGACAAACATAGCCCAAACATTCGTCATAACAATAAAATCCATCAAATTAACGAAATAGCCGTACCGAGTTCCGTGGCAACCTAAAAGCTTTTACTGTATCATAATTTGTTGATCTGTCATCGTTATCACCTGCCGTTGGATATGTCGTCGAATAGGTAGGTTATTTCATTCCTAGTATAATACAATACAAATAAATAAAATTGGTATGTTTGTATTATTAAACTATCAGTTTTTAATACATGCATAAATTTTAATATGAGTGATTGTTTGAATAGTAATAGACGTCGCGATCAGAGGAGAGCTTATCCATTATCCATCATCCTCACTTATTGCTCCCGTTCCCCCACAACTTTAACACCTTTTTTCACAAAAACTTGTTTAGAATTTAGTAAAAATCAGAGAACTTGTATAACAAATCTCGTAAAAATCAGTTGAGAAATGCGACCTGTAGCTCGGAACATAATATATACAAACATCTGGACGAAAGCACAATAATTGCCTACTAATAAAATAGAGCCCTTCGCTCACTTCGTTTGCGCGGTCAATTAAAGTTTATATTATTATATACGGTAGGTGCCTATAAAATAAAACAAGTTTTTAAATTTTTAATCCACAGGACTTTCATGGACAGATATGTAGCTAATGATGTAAGGAGTAACAGAAGTTAAATTTTATTGTAGAACTAACTACGCCTCGCCATTTCACACGCGGGATGATAATAATTATAAACCGCAGGGCGCAGCTAGTTCATTAGCAAAAATACCTAAATGCTCTAGCGCAGTTAGATTGACAACTGCTGTCACTTGTCAATCAGTGGTGACAATGACATTGAAAAATAGATATTGAGGTATGTAATGTCCGTTTTTGACAGGAATCCCAATTGTTTTGACATAATAATCGTTATGCTGCTGTGTGTACCTACACTATAACATAGAATAGTCGTTCAGTCATAAAAGATACGGAACTAAAAATGGAACTCAGGATGTGAATGCATACAAATTGCTAATTAATAAAAACGCGCGTTTTCAATTATATACGTAAAATTAAAATATACAATTTTTAACTATAACGACATTTTGTCCAAAGTAAAGAACCGAAATCTAATTGCAAGAACAAATCTATTTTCAAATTATTGTCGTCAACATGATCTTTGAGAAGACATAGGTATGACCGGTAAAGCATCATAATTATTCCTCTTCGATATATGAAGAAAAGAATTGTTTACACGTTATCTTTTATCACAAGTCACTGTACCTGATGGTATCTCGCGTGGTCATCCGACTCCCCGCGAGGCCCGTGGTCACGCGAGCGTTGATGACTGTAGTTCAACCTCAAATAGTCCATTAGCACGATTGGTTAACTGACTATATTAATTGATGGAAAATTTATTGACAGCAATTATTGACAGCTCCGGGAGTCAGTTGCGAACTGGCGTTGCGTGTAGCAGCAACAGTTGGTTAGTGGGCGGAGCTTGCTGATGGTGCGCCTGCGTGTAACACCGTCCGTTGCCACGGCAACTGAAGGTGTGTTTGTGTACGTGAGCCAAAAACTTTCGTTGTGTTTGAAGTGTGGTTCCCTTTATGGTGTATGGCTTGAACGGAAACCAGGTTAAGGGAAGTTGTTGTTTAATATTTGAACAGGGAATCTTGGTGTGGCTTTGAATGTGATTACTCCCGGTGTGAGATTCGGGAATATTGGTTTTTAGTTGCTGTGGTTCAGATTTTTGTCTGGTGTCAGAGCTTGTCAGGCTGCCTAAGGATATGCTATAATTTTTCAACATACCATATCCCTTCGAAGCAGGGAAAGTAATCTACATTATCCTATAATGTCTTAATATTTTAGACCTTTATTCAGTTGGAAGATCAAAAATCTTATGAAAAAGTTCTGAAATAATATAAAAAAGGCATGCCATTTCCAACCCAAAAGTCTGACTCATTCTCGCATAGGGGGATGAAAGTCACAATGAAAGTGAAATACAACTTGCATGATACTGATATAGAGTGCTTGAGGTAAAAGCATCGGGCCATAAAGTTTTGTTTCACTTTGAGCGAAAGCCGTCCAATGGGTAAAGGTGCCTTATGCGTATGGAGTAGTTCCCAGCGTATGGTCACTTTGGAAGTGGAAATGGCAATTGGTGACGATGTTTGGGATATTTGTTTTTTTTGGAAAGAGTGTCTGAGGAGTTTTGGTGGCCAACTGTAAATAAGGTTGTTGATCTTGTATTTTTGTCAAACAGTTGGTACTTCATAAAAAAACGCCAAGTTGTGGGTAACAGCTAGTGATTAGTAAATTGAAATTACAAGCATTCGGGCGTATGGGGCAGTGAATATGTGTTTCCAAACAGCGTCGTTCAAATAATTGAAGATCATAAGTTTTAGAACCTACGAGACAGTGGAAAAAATCACAGCATTGTGTGTCGCCACAGTCATTAGAAACTACGTACGGAATCCATTTTTCTTAACTCTTTAGAATGTAGTCTTTTTTAAGTTTTCTTTCTCTTAGTTTGTAAATAGGTTTAGGGCTCTATATTAAAAATTAAAATGTTACTAGTAAACACTGGTGCATCCTGATCTCATCTGTAAGGGGCTTACTATTGCAACCATTAGAGGCATAAGCAAGCGTTGTGTGCAATACTGAATTATTAATAGAAATAAATCACCGATTATGATTATTAAGAGCTTACATTTGTCAATGATAAATTCATCGATTAAGTTGGATAAAAATCCAGCCTTCTGATTAATATAATGAATCATGCAAAGCCAGAGCCGGTACCTAGTGATAATATAAATCCGTTTCAAAGATTACTAATTAATAAAAGCTTAAATGATTTGTTATTTCTTTGTGATAAAAAACAGCAATCCATTATACTTTGAAAGCTTAAGTTTTAAAGCCGTCGTCTGATACTCATTAATTAGTACCCTTTAATCCCTTCTCGTATTACTATAACAGGGGTGTATTTTTCCCTGTTCAACCCTTATTGCGATTAGATTTTTAAATCAAAGGGGTTTTGTTCAGCCGTGGCTCTAACTAGTCACAAGGTAACATAAATAATATCTAAATAAATAATCACAAGCTGAATAAGTAGCTGGTTTGACTCAAAATGCTATCAAAACTAACGTCATAAGTGATTGTTCATAGAATCTCTTTTTATCACCACATAACCACGCACATATTGAACTACTATAAAGGCTTAACTTCCACAAACTGAAACCATAACATGATCTACGTAACTCGCAATGAAAACTTGCTTCGTCAACCATTTTACTGACTATAATATATTATTATGTCTGTATTGCTTCATAAAGTGCAATAATTTTATTGATATTCCATTATGGAGTATATGGACGTTATTGTTTAATGTTATGCCTATTAAATATATAGCACATTTGCAAAATCAATCAGTTGAGTGCCATTCAGAACTTTGCATGGCAAAATTTTGCGCGGCATCCTAATGTAATAAAATTAACGAATAGGTCGACTGATCCCGCTGACTCAGTTTGGAGTGGGCTCAGTTGACGTACGAGCCCTATCAAACTGATCCCGCGAACTCAGTTTGGAGTGGGCTCAGTTGACCAATAATTTAGCAAGAAACAAAAGAAGATCAAATAAATAAAATATTGATAATAATTATTTCTTAGAGTTGCTTACAGTACAACACTCTTCTCTTTACCAATACCATTTTTGAAGCAAGCCGTAACATACACAGAACCACAACAGTTGTTTAATAGTTACAATGACTGGTAACTTGCTTTTAAGGCGGTGTAATTTACTGTAGAGTCGGGTAAAACCAGTTTACCCTTCGATAAGGAACTACCATCAGCACAAAAAAATACCCTTATATTACCCTGTTATATTGTATTGCACGTTAGTTAATCAAATGGTGACCTGTATAATGTAGAGAAGGACCAAAATACAATGTAAAATAAGAAAAACTTTTAGAAAAAGATCTATAAATATTAGAAATAATACGTTTTTTTAAATTACATGTATTGAATGAAGTTCAAACCAAGGTGTAGAAGTTAAACCATCTGCATACTACGCCAGATAAGTCCAGAAAATCCAGGTACCAGGTGAGATTGCAGCTGAATCCTGGTCCAAGTTACTTTATAGCCGATAAATTATCAAGTCACTTTAACAGCTCTCTAGAACATACGACTGAACTTTTAAACATGCCGTCCAAGTTAAAAGCAAAAGAGAATAATAAACTTTTACTTTTTAGAGATCACTTAATGCGATGGGAAGTGAACTTAAAATTTATTTGAGTTACAACGAGTCATGGTGATTCGATGAGAAGAAAATATGATAAGTCAAAGTCTAAGTCAAGGATCTTTATTCACATAGGTCCGAAGAACGAACCTACGTAGTTTACATTAATCTGATATGGTCGAAAAGCGTATCATTATGTACCTTTTTTGACGTATTTAATAATACAGTCAACCGCACTAACTTCCAACTTGTCCCACGGCAGTTGGCCTCAGTTGCATTAAGTGGATAATCCCGGAGTTCATACTTCCATCTCTTTAATGGATGCACTGAGTCGTTATGGCTCTAGGGTTTTTATTTCCACTCGATTATATTGATGGCGTGTATCGATAGCAACAAAATAAGGTAACAATATAATTAAAATCATGTTTAGTTTTGTCATCATCGTCAACACAATACTTTTCCGCCCACTACTACTAAGGTAAGCAAGGGTAATTTCAAATGCAATATTGTGTAAAATGTAAATTCATTTAATATAGACAAAGAGAGACAGAAAGAAAGAGAGAGAGAAGGAGACAAAAAAGAGGAAAGTGGGCATAAACATTATTTTCGGTGTTACCAAGTGCTATAATAATGATGCTGTCTGTAGCACACGCTCGTTTTAATATCAATATCAATATAATTGGCATCACCCACCGTGTGCTAAGCCGCTTACGTTTTGCTATATCGTTTGTCATATTAAAATATTTGGTATGGAGTGGTTGCCGTGGCGAAACGATGATATCAATAAAGCCGTAGACGCTCCGCATTCTTCGTGTCTGAATTTATAGACGAAATTTCATAAATCTCATATTCAAAATGTAATAAAGCAGACTTGCCCCTATATCCCTTATTTGAGTAGCAGAAATATTTGGAAAAATTCAAGACATGAATGTCGTTTATTGATGTTTTGAAAAACTGGCGTAACAACATAAAAAGTATAGAGATAAACACTTCAGAATAGTTGATATTAGTATAATTGATATTAGTGATAGTTGTTAGTCTCGTTAAGTCTAGTAAATAACTAATAATAATAATTGAATTCATACAAAAATTAAAATCGCGCAATACAGAAAAGTTGCAAGTTCGAATATAACACCAAGCCTTTGAAGTAAATGCCCATCTGCGCGCGACTAAGGCGTGTTGTCTAGTAAATGTGGTTTTTATTTGCCCAAGTTTAAGAACTTTTAAGTAAACTGCAAATTCCTGCTCGTGCTTATAAATCTGACAAAGAACTGCACCTGCAAATACACTATTAATTTATCAACACCCTAATTCAGCCCAGATGGAACGAGGTTGTCTGACATGAGGGATCAGAGGGTGTCTCTTGTGATGGATAGCGCAGAACATGCTCTGCATTCGGGCATCTGATGCAGGTTTCATGGGATGTGGTTTAATGATACGATCAATTTGTTCAAGTTTTCCATAGTGGACCACACACCGGCGATCGTCAACGCTGTTTGACTAATAGTTTCTGTCAACTCAAAGATTTTCTGGAAGTAATCACTCATGCTATATGGATTGTTGATAGGATTGTTTATTCTACAATCTTATGTTTAGAAGTTTACTTCAATAGGTTTATTATATTACTTATATAATAATAATTTCAATTGGTTTGCTATGCCATTGGGCATAATGTGCATAAAAGGACAAACTTGCAAATCAATTTTCACTGAGATGCAGTTGTTGAACTGAGTTGAAAGTGTGGTTGCTTTTTGAATCATCAATATTATGCAGAGAACGAGATGATCTGATGAGAGGAGATGAAAGATAGACTAGTAGGAACATTTTAAAAACCTCCGATAAAAATATTATTGACATCATTATAAGATTATGCGGCCATCTCGCATTTGAAATTTGTCAAAGTGTACAGTAGTCTACTAGTCAACTCATTTGATACCCATATTGAGACCAATAGAGGCTAACGAGTAGTGGCCGGCGCTCAAGCTCTTTTAATCGGCTCGCGTCTAATCAAGTTAATTACGTGATTTAAATAGTTTGTACGCAATATTATATTTTTGAAGTAAATGGCCGATATGAGTAAAATGTCAAGAAGATATTGTGTAAAAGTCCATAAAAATAACATGGTAAAAACAAACACTCATCTTATTCTTAGAATTCGAATAAATACAAAAATTCTTACGCCCAATGCGTCCTACTTTCTCTCATTCTTGGAACGAAACTTACCTGAAACAGAAAATAAAAAAGTTAATATAATTTTATGTACTTCAAGATATTGCTAAAAAGGTGAGTGCTTGAGAACAAAACTCTTGAAAGTTTGAAGTAGTGTTAGATAATTGTTTTTAGGGCTTTTATAAGATATCTAATAACGTCGGGTTTAAGGCTCAAAGTTGCAAGCACTGCTTTGAAATGCTAGTAAATGAAATCTGCTCACTGCTCAGTGGCGAAGTTACTGCTATGCAGAAGAAATGTCAAAAGTTGGACGAATGAACAACTGATGAACAATAAAAAAAAATGCACTCCAGCCACTTTGCTAGTATAAAAAATGGAAGCTCAATGTCAATTTGTTACCGTCGTAAAATTTTGTTCATTGTTTTATTCACTTTAAGTAGTTACGCCATTTCTATAAATCATTCGGGGTGTCTAAAGTTTCACCATCAATTTCACCATCAAATTACACTACATGGACACCTCAAATATACCTTAAACAAGCAAGAATAAAGCAAACAAAGGCAACAATGAATAAATAAGCAACCTAACTCAGCTTTATTTTAATTATCCTTCTTGAATAACAATTACAGTCGTCCGCAGTACACATAACATATAATATTTCGTTGAAGCAGAGTCATTTATTACGAGCTTATTAGCGGCGTTCTCTAGAGGCTTCAAGATAGCTTGTCTAGGGACGAGCCAAGAGGTACAGACACTAGATATGGCTTCATAGGCAGAATATAAAAAAAACTGGAGGGTTTTGGGGTCTTAAGGTTATTGGAGCTAGAGGTCTGAAAGTAATTGGCTGAGTTGGATTTGGACCACGCATAGTGACCGTAAATTTCTTTTCATAACATGAACAGTTATTTATTTATTTAGGTTCCTTAGGGGCTGATTGTTATAAAGGGTTGCTCCGTAAGTTTTTAGCTAGTTTCTTATATTTAAGTAGGGTTATGTAAGGGATTACGTCTTCTGTACAATTACATCAACTGAGTTATAAAATGGTTGCTTACACTTTGTTCAACTGGATGTATAAAGTGGAAAAATAGTATCTTCATTTCACCAAACTACATATTTATTGATCATTATATTTTATCTCATCTAGATTTTGATCAATTATTATTAACACCGATTTTTGCGTATGACCAAATTACACGGTGACCAAAATACCAGTACACTTACCCGTCAATTTCAAGGCTCCACGGTTTTGATTTTTTGAAACAAAATATGCGTTTTATAGTGCAAGAGTTCGCATCAGCCTTGTCCATCCCTCAACAGCTACCTCGATTGTCACTTCAAGTGTTACTTTACATCTATGTAAATATTTTAAATTGCTCTGCCGTGATTGTGAGCAGTTTGCATAATATTGTTGTAATTGGTTGAAATAGATCTCTGAACATAGTGGCGTAGAAATGGAGTATAATTATCTTTGTAAATACGAGTATATAGGTGGTTAGTACCCCTGCTAAGTCAAGCAAGCAAATGCCATACCATAGTTTTCTCAAAGCCATTCAGACTATTTTCAACTCCCATTAATATGACTTTTTAGAAACAAGGGAACTTTATGTAGTTTTTTGATCGTTAATTTTTCGTTTTCAAAGTTGTATTTGAAAATAAGTTCAGTTGTATCTGGCTGAAGATGGATAAGGTGGTTGCGAGGGATTGAAAAATAAGCTCTATAAAAAAATACTTTTTACATAAATTACATTTTGCAATATTCGGATAACATCCAAAAAATATGCCCATCCCGTAACTGTAACGTAAAATAATACGGACTTCTATTTTAATATAATAGTGCTCAAGGTTTGGTAAAACTAATTAACTAAAAATTGACTATTTCAATAATTGAACTAATTGAATACAAAAATTAACTCTAACTATAGTTCAGTCTACCCATAGACGTAGAGAAGTATTCGTGTATAATATAATCAATAAGAAAAGAAAATATATTGTGTTTATATTTTATAGTGTCCTCGCACCGCAGAAAACTAATATTCATTAATATAGTCTAAGAGAAGTAGTGAGAGATTGTACTATCATACACCTTAGCACGTATCCTTCATATTCTTCAAGGAGATAAAAGTAATATCTATTGTAGTGCCCAAACAGAATTTCAAGTGTGCTAAGCCGTTATTCTTCTTTCAATAAACTCTATCCCAAAATCCATATCCTTACCAATAAAAATGTCCACGAAACGTATTTACCGTGCCCGAAATAGATAACTTACAGCACAGAATCCGCTACAGTTTGTATTGAGGGTGTCACAGAATACGTACCAGGTTGTGTGTAGAAGGTTGTATTCAATTTAGTACAGGTCGTTCAGATGATATACACGTAACCGTATGGCAGCGGGATTTATGCCTGAGAAACATGTCTTGATGCTCGAAAGATTGTACACACAGTGAGAAAGATCGGTGAGTTTATTTTTGTTGGTTTGTTATACATTTCCGTAACGACATGTATACAAATTACACTCCTAGTGCAATAAAAGTTAAACGCAGTATTTATACTCTATGAAAGACGTCGCACAAAAAAGTTGCAAGAGATAATTATAGAGCGAAGCGCGTAGCTTATATCTACCAAAATCGTAGCTCTGTCGTAGCATTAAGCTACGAATTTCGTAGCATTGTAGGCTGATTGAGATTATTCTTTATAATAAATTCTGGTATGAGTTATCTGTGTGATTGAAGAACAATAACATCAAAATGTGTCCCAGTGGTTGCTAAACCGAATATTTCAAGTAGTTTCAATTACTTCAAAACACTGCACTTTGCTCGTCAACCTACAGACTCGTGTGTATCATATTTCAACTGCGAATATAGGGATAACATAGAGCGTCGTTAGTGCGCTTTGAATTCCGTTATTTACGATTCTAACGACAAATAAAGAGGTTCATTAGGATGTCGCAGCGTGTCGCCGTCGCATCCCATGGGCGGATGTTGCGTGAATACTGGGCGGCATTATCCAAAATGCGCTTGTATTTAGATGGTTTGTTTGGTTAAACTTAATGACAGCAAAGGCTAAGAAGATTCAAGTAATCAATCTTACTATTATTATAAATGCGAAAAATTGTGTGTTTAAATAAATATTAATAAATAAATAATAAATAATGCTGGACAATTCACACAATTCAAATGTTTGTTGTATGTTCTTCACCCTCAAACGGTTTGACCGATTGTGATGAAATTTGATATGGAGATAGCCAACACCCTGCATTAGCAAATAGGCTACTATTTATTCTAAATTTAGTTAACAATATAAATATGTTATTCTTTGAATGGAGTTTTTAATAGAGTCGTCCTTA
Source organism: Hylaea fasciaria (assembly GCA_905147375.1). Classification (NCBI taxonomy): domain Eukaryota; kingdom Metazoa; phylum Arthropoda; class Insecta; order Lepidoptera; family Geometridae; genus Hylaea; species Hylaea fasciaria. The sequence goes on from LR990201.1 coordinate 10,890,466, forward strand.
AAAAGCTACAAAAAAATGTCGGACAGTTTAACTGAATCAAGAGTCAAGCTAGTTGATCTTATCACCGAGATCCAAACCATCTCACCATGGTTGAAATTTTATGTTAAACTAATTGCACTCTGCTTTATTTATTGAATTTCTGTCGTCAACAGACGACCCCATCGGCAATTTGCCAAAGACTCAAAACTCAAGTCATTTATTCAAAGTAATAATCATTGTGTGATGCTCATGCAAGAAATCAAACTGTTTTTACTATAATGTGGTATTGGCATACATAACAGGATTATCTGACTTTCTAATAAGAATTTATATCGCCAGACGATACTGAGATTCCCTCAATGTCGAGCCTGAAGAACGTCACAAGCGCCCCTCTTTTTATATGTGGCTCGTGTCTTCATATTGGACACTAAATCCTTTACGATCTAACAACATACATGCTACGGTAGGTATGCTAGATTTACGAGCGTCTAAGTACAGTCCGGTTCCACGTTCCCACCATAAAACAGATTCAAGCCACGACGCGGACGTTAAGAATAAAATGGGTACGATACCCCATACATCTTACTCGGTCGGTCGAAAGAGGTGGACTTAGATTTTAGTGGAGGGTTTTAGTGCAGCCGTTTTGGTTGGGATTAATTGCATTTAACTTTTTAATACCTAATTGTGTACATGAACATTTTTAGGTACGTGTGTTTTTGATTACTAGACGAAACGGGTTCAATGAGCGCACAGACTCAACTATTACATTGATTTGTGTAAACATAGTCGAATCACAATGACACGGTGCGAACAATGAAAAATAAATTAAACCGTAGAATCAAAATGTTACGCCAAACAATGTTTCCGAGCTATGTCGTAGGCAAAACAACTTCATCATCAGCCTAAAGACGTCCACTGCTGAACATAGGCCTCCCCCTTAGACTGCCCCACTGAACGACAATTTGCCACTTGCATCCACCGGTTGCCTGCAACTCTTTTGATGTCGTCGGCCCATCTAGTGGGGGTCTACCTACACTGCGTCTTCCAGTCCGTGGTCGCCAGTTTAGAACCTTTCTTCCCCATCGGTTATCAGTTCTACAAGCGATGTGGCCTGCCCATTGCTACTTCAGCCTACCAACCCTGAGAGCTATGTCGTAAACTAAAAACGAAAACAACAAAGAGGTATAATTAACAACTTTGACAAACCTCGACGTTTCAACATTGCCCGTATAATCACATCGATTGTAAAATAAAATATTATTGAAGGTCACGAGAAGACTTGAGAATGCGAGGTATGTCGTCGAGAGCAACGTGTGTTATATTCGACCGAGTAAAAATGATAACAATTGTATTTTGCGATCATAACAATTGGTATTCTATACTGTTATAAAATTGTAATATTAATAGCATAAAATAATTCGAAATCCTAAATTCCTAGAAAAAATTAATTATTTATGATGAAAGCTAAGTAACTAGATAACTAACTCTATGTAATTTAAAAAGCGGTTTGCACACTGAAGCGGAACCTAAACTTCAAGATTCTTTGACATGCGAAAACAACTACTATTTTATTAGGTGCCACATAAAAAAACGAGCTCCTTACACAATTTGTATTGAAAACGCATAAAAAGACGGTTTTAAAACTCTCGGAAGTCTCTGTTAGTACACAGAAGGCACTGTTCCCCGATAGGTTCCAGAGTACAGTGCAGAGTTTAATACTCCACCGTCGAAATACAATTATAACTTGGTTTGGTCAATAGGTTCCACAGTGGAACCGAAAAGGGGGAAACCGGAGCTGTCGGGTTTCAGTCGATACCTGCGTTTTATTGGTAGATTTTGGAGCATTGTGAAACAAATTTTTTCATTTGTATCTACTATTGTACGTATTGTATAGTAACTGCGTGTTATAGTAGTAATTAACTTGTAAATTCTGAAAATCAATGATCATAGTATATTTAATTTAGGCATACATTTTCATGAAAAAATGGGTCCTTAGTCACTTTCGAAACTTTTATAATCTTCAATTTTTGGTTTTAATTAATTATTTAGTTAATTTTTATTTAGTTAATTAATTAGTTTTAAATAATATATATATAATATTAGTTAATTAGTTTTAAATAATAATTAGTTTAAATTCAGTTACGGGCAAGGTTGGAGCTCGTGACCATCAACCCTCTGCACAAAATAAGCTCTGACTGACCGAACTCAACGCGACATGCAGGGAATCTTTTGTTTTACCAGTGTCTGACACTCAGAGGGGCTAATACAATGGTTGAAATATTGTTAATTAGTTAGGTTGGGACTAAAAAAGCGCTGGTCGACAGACGACCTTATTTGAAATCTACCTCTCCAACGCGCCAGCCACCATCGCTTTTTGCCAACCTGAATCAGTGCTAGGTAGGCAGAACGAAGCAATTTTAAGCCAAGCTCAGTTTTATATTGGGTACCGATTTATTTTAGTCCAGTTTACGTGAAATATAACGATATTTCGATCGCATTGGCCGAAGTTTGATACGGGATAATTTTGGGATTGTATTCCAAATTGGTTGTCGGTGGATAGCTGACCTTTAGTTGTGAATTCTGATTGTTCTGAAACCTGATAAATTAATATCAGGATTTAGTACGTACTGGATTATTTGCAAGGATGTTTTTAGTCAATATCTGGAGATTTGAAGCATAACTGTACTGTCATGCCGCTGCATAACTGCACGTCCTTAAGTCAAAGTCAAAGTCAAAGCATTTATTGTAAATAAGCAACTAAATCGCACTTTTACAAGTCAAACAGCTAAATCTCGTTAACAAAGAGAATCACAAAAACATAAAGTATGATACATTAAATTAAACGGTAATTGATTATGGTTTGAGTTTTAAAAAAGGATGTTTCCATTTCAAGCACTGTACCAAAATCCTACTAATATTATAAACTTGAAATGTTGTTAATTTTGGCGTTAAAATAATAATCGCTATCCATAAAATGTGACTAAAATGTATTATTATCCAAAATGCATAAAATGTAGTAAGTGGTAAAAGTACACTATTTTTTATTTTACACTATTTACTACGTATACTATTTTCGATGCTAGCGTCATAGAAGCGCACGTCGAGCGTAACTGACGTTACAAGACTGTACAAAACTCGCAAATAAAACTAACAACAACCCTGCAGACGTATCCGCAACACAACAAGTATTTCAAAGAAACAATATCACTCTCCCTTCCCGTGGGACGGCAAGGATTAAAACGGGTTGTATTAGTTGATTGCTCCGTGTCCACTGGTCTTCCATTAACTTAATTATCAGGGAATAAAAGGGGCGCAATTTCTGTTAAGGGACCGGGTCGTTTGGGGCTTACCTAGATCATTTTAATTTATTAAACTAAGAAAAAGATTATTTATTTCTATTCTTTGACTATGGTAAGGATACCTCTAGTTAGGTTTTAACTATTGAGTGTTACACGACGACGGCGCTAGTTCCGATTTTGACCATGCGTATTTCCGTACAAATGTATGGAAAAAGTTTTCGCGATTTCCGACGTTTCTAGTACTTAAACCTCATTTGGTCCGATAAAGACTTTTGATACTTATAAAAAACAGAATCGATTGGCATCAAAAAAAGTGTGGGTGTAAAATTACCATTTTCTTGCTGACTGTACATTTTTTCCAAAATCTGTAAATGTCAGAATACCTTAAAAAAATATAGTCTCCTAAAAACGTTTTCCTATAACTATAACGGTTAAGGTACCTGACCTGACCGTCCCGTCTCAAAAATTCACTATGTCTATATAGGTAGGTACCTAATTACGTAAGGCTTCCCAAAAGCCTCTCTGACGTGGTGCAATGACTGCTCGCAATCGATCACAACTGGAACTGACAGCTGGACTTGCCATCCCAAGTACGTTAGATACCTGTGATGGTACAAAGTCAGTAGGTCCACTTGACTATCTATCTGATTATATCTATTAGTTATCTACTCACCTATTACTCATGACAGACTTTTTAACTACTCGTAAGTTGGGAGGGTTGTTTTTTAATGTCACCAAAATATTTTTTTTTTTTTTTTTCAAGCCGATTTTTTTATTTATTTTCTTAATTACTGCGTAGAATGGCACAATCATGCGCTTGTCAGTGGTAAGAGCTTTGAAATATTTATTTTATTTTAAAAATCATTAAGAATGTTACGATGAAAATATTAGTATCAGGCTGATATCGATCATCGATGACTTTCAAAAATCGCCCCATACTTACCTACTATGAAACTTAGCACACGAGTTCGGTCTATACGACATAAACCTAACTTTATGCTAATTTCAATTTTCGATCCCAAGCTCTGATTTCGTCTACCGCAACCTTGAAACTTGAGACGTGGATTATAGATAAGTTTGCCAAAGGAAGCGAAGAAAAATATAATGAAATAACTACCTACCTAATATTCTCAAAATCTATTTGTTATCAACTGAGTGACGAGACGAACAGATCTTATATCCAATTATTATAATAAAATAATTAGCTAACGAACGCAAACTAAGACCCTGCCATAAATATCGCAGACAGATACAAACACTGTATTAAAAAAAACAAGTTCTGCAGATTAATAATTATCTAATAAACTCGCAACACACAACTCCAGACGTACCTAACTCCAATAACAAACATCCGCACCGAAGCGAGATCACCGATAACAGCACAACTTTCCACAAAATATCCCACTTGAGCCCCAGATCCCGCTTCACTTCACCCTTACTTCACCCACACTTTATCCATCCCAACTTGGAGACCGAACGACCAAGACCGAACGATCAAACGAACGGTATAAAAATTTTCATAATGCCCCCGGCAGCTGATGCAAAATTAAATTTTAAATATAGAACGCTCGAACGACATTCAATTTTACCGCAAAATCTCTGTTCCAACGGCGTTTAAAGGCGTACATACACCGTCAATAAAATCGCCCGATGCTATCGCCTGGAGTGATCGTTTATCGGGTCGATTTGAGACATCGTCGGGTCTCAGTTTATATGGTGTATGTGTTCTTTGCTACTTGTGCAAAACGAAATTATGTGCTAGGGATAGGTAGTGATTTTTTTGTTATTGCTCATAAAACTTGTTATAATAATATTATGTTGTATTACGACTTTTATCTTCGGATTTCGAAAGTATTATGTTAAATAATGATAATTAAATATTAATATGCTTTTTTATAATGGAATAAATAGTGAACCGCCCCGACTTCTCAGAGGTAGCACCACGTATCGATAGTATAGTTTAGTTTATCGATCGATCGTCGTATCGTAGGATAGTAGCTTTAAGTTAACAAATAAACTAACATTAAGACTACAATTCTAATAGACACATCTTCGGTTCTAAGTTAGAATTCGAGTTAGTTTTTCCATAACATCTTCAATGTACAAACTTAACAAACTAAGCTTACAGTTTTTAATAGTAAATAGATGGAAAAGAACGTGTACCAACCAGCGTAGAAGCTAAGTCGTAAACTTAATTACTAAACTACGGAGTTTATCATCAAGTTATAAAAGTAACTTACAACTAATAAAACTACACCAAGTCATAAAATATTTTACTTGCGTTATTAAATTCACGTAACTTGGCGATGAAGTCTGTCATATTGATACCGTGGCTGGGAGATATTATTATTAAATTTTCGTACAGTTGGTAAGTACACTTATGCTAAAAGTGGCGTTTAGATATCTACCAAATATTATGTTGTTCATCTTCTTATATCGCAATATCACGTTATATTAAAATTTGTATATATTGTAAAACTGAAGAGATGATTTCTCAGTTGCTTGCACTATCTAAGTTTCTGGAATAAGCCTAAATAGATGACGGTAAGCCTGACGAATAAATTGATGTCATCAAAGTTGGTAGAAGCCAGAGAATTGGTCTAGCACAGGATCGAATAAAGCTACTTGTACATGAAGAGGTCTAATAAGTATAGCATCTTTGCCTAATACCTTGCAGTAAATTGATGTGGTTTGAAAGAAATAAACAAAATATGCAACAGTTGCGAACGACTTTTGAAAAGGAACACCGTATCTACACTTGCAAGAAAACTTCAGTTTCCCTGAAAATAATCAAAGGGCATTTTTATAGCCCTAAAGACAAATATCTGATAGACATTTTGCGCAAATTTTCCCGGAATATTGGGGAAATAGCTCGTAATATTAAAATGTAATAAAACTCGTCGATAATGTAATTTTGCGGCGGTGAGGGACGCACGGCTGTAAACTCACGCGGTCATAAAATAATTATAATTCTATTAATTATTAAAATTTAATATTCACGATACTCAATGTTAAGGCTCGTACAGACTTCGTGAGGCATGAAGGTATGTGCGTGCCTTTAAAAACATAGTTCACGTCTGTAGTTGCTGCATCTTCACTTACAATCAGATGAGGCACTCAAATTCAGAACTAGCAAAAATCTATCTAACCTTGTATACGTTACTGTTTATACTTACTTAAAATACTACACGTAACAGCGGATACTATTTTTAACTCAACGAAATAGACTTCACGACCGAACTTAATAACACATCGGTCACGTCCGCAATATCGTCCCGTGTATACACCCTACAGGAGCCCGACTCGCGACGGTGGCGCCGCCGCCGACCAATCAATAGCCGCCCCGTCGCCTAGCAACGATCGTTGCAAAATAAACAGACTCGAGCCGCCCTGAGCAAATTTACTCGCTTATTTTATTACTTGTGTCAACATTTTAGATCTATATTATTGGATTACTTACACAGTGTATCATGTTTTTTTGATTTATTTATCGGGTGGAGACGAAAGATGGTTCTGTTGCCGCCGTGCGCTCCGGAGCAGTGTGGGAAAGATTTTAGGCACAGTTTGAAAAAGCCAAGCCCTAACTATCCCTATGGGTATAAGGCTCGCAAGCCGCGGGTCGTTCCTGCGTTTACTATACAAGGTAATCCATACAAAATCCATACTATATAATCGTAGTACAGTAAATGCAAAAGTGTATCTCTTTGTTTGTAAAGTTGTCAAGGCTAAACGGCTAAGCCAATCTCAATTAAATTTGGTGAGTAGATAGTTTGAATCCTGGAGACGGGCAAAGGACGTCTTTTACCAGGATAAAATGTAGTCCACGTGGATAAAAATGCGGGGTAAAATAGTTAACTATTAGTAGGACAACCTAGACCAAACTCACACTCAACTACAGTTCAGTAGGTATCTATGAAAAAGGTAATATCTCCAGCAAAACTACTAGATATAATTTAGTCTTAAAACCAATGTCTCAGGGGTCTTGCACCGTGGCGCGCATGTTTTGTCCAAAGCTGTTATAGCTGGCACTGCAATTTCTTTGAGCAGGCGCAGCGCTCGCCATCATTTGTACAACCAGCTCGTCTCATGACTCAGTTGTATAAAAATACGATACTTCTGAATAGAAGTCAGCACTGTCTTTTTCTACAGACAAAACGCAATTAGCACCTAACATTTACACGAAGATAATTATGTTAAATGCAGCAGAGTGTTGGTGAATTTCCGATGTGAAACTTTTAGAACTATATTATAATTAAACCTTATCACTTTTTTACAGCAATGCAAAAGAACACGAGGGTCATGGGTCCACCGAAGTCTGGCGTGTTGGACCCACTTCCATTAAAGCCTACCATGTTCCGAAAGTGCTATAATAGAGGGGAGTTTCCACTGTCAATCGAATTTAGCACCTATGGGAAACAGCTAGCTTGGAAGGTGACGTACCAAAAACAAACCAAAAGTATAATACACTTAAGTGCTCGTTTACGGTAACTCGCGGGCGCGGGCGCGGGCGCTTTAGGCGTGGCTTAGACCGCACGTGCGATTTGTGCGTGAACACTTGTATAGTACGCCATACATTTGATATATCGCGCCCGCGTCTGCGCCCGCGCTTTCACCGTGAACGAGCACTAAGCGTGATCGAGCACTAACACCTAGTTGACATACAAAAACATTGATTTGAAGTCGATTAACATGTTCCTTTTAGGTGCCTATAGAGAAGTTGGACTTCCACCACTACCTACCCATGTTTTTCGATGGCATGTCGGAGGGTAAATACCCTTACACCTTCATCGTGGAGCGGGGGATCAAAGACCTGGTGACCAAGGGGTCTTATAAGGTCCTGCCTGTGGTGCCGCAGCTCATTATACCTCTTAAAAGTGAGTCACCTTTTTTTAACTGTTATTTGCATATCAAAAACATTTTCATAAAAATAAATTGTAGAATTAACAAACAAGAAACAATAATAATGTACCAAAGGTGAGATTTTTACAGTTTTTTATCTTGTTAGATTTGGATGTATCTTTCCATTTGTATATTTGCCATCATAACGATAACTAACAGTATATATTTTCTGTGCATTTAATTACATAACAAATCATAATTCTACGCCACACTTTAGTGTTTTCGTGCCTACATCTATTGCAAGTTAAACATTGACTTTTGTCTTTGATTATACAAAAAAGAGTTAAGACAAGTGTTCCGTTCTGTTCCTACAAAAGTGTAATGTTCCAGATGCCCTGAGCACCAAGCGTTCGGAGGTGATCTGCCACGCCCTCCGATGCATCCAGATGCTGGTGATCGGCTGCGACAGGGTCGGAGAAGCACTGGTCCCGTACTACAGGCAGATCCTGCCCATCCTCAATCTGTTCAAAGATCGTAACCGTAAGTAAAATATCTTACTATAAATATTATAAATGCGACAGTTTGTGTTTGTTAGTTTTTCACGTTTAAAAAACTGAACCGAATTGCTTGAAATTTGGTATACAGATGGCTTATCTCCCAACCTAGCACATAGGCTACTCTGTAAATCCTGAAAAAAATATAGTTCTCCCACCCACGCGAGTGAAACTGCGTGCGCAGCTAGTAGGTATATTATATAATATTGTGGCCTAATCTTGCGCGCTTAGCAGTACGGCTGGATATGAGTTGTAATTATAATGAAAAAGAGTGAGTCAAATAAGGGTAGTGAAGGGCACCTCTCTTCCAAATATAGATATATGTACAAACTTACTGTACAATGTACATACTGTACGTGACATAATGCTCTTAAGACCATTCTATGCGTTTTTATAGCACGTTTTCGTTCTTCTAAAACCATCTTAAACACTTTTTGCACGCTAAAAAACTATTTTCAGAAACGTCTTCAATAATTATTTAATTTGAATAAATAAGCACCAACCTACATTTACTTTTAAGCATTCACATAAAATAGGCAAAGATGTCAATTCTACTGTTTACTTTCTATTGTATTTTGAATCAACAAAGCAGTAAATTATACGCAGGAAAAGTTAAAACCCAACTGTAGCAATCACATACCAAAAGCTCACATTATAAATTCCTAGTCAACATTCTGACACCACCTTCAGCATTGTAAGTCTAAATATTATACAGTCAAGGATTTCATTTTCAATAGGATTCAATAGGACCATATTACGTTGTATCCAAAAAATAAATGACGAGCAATTTCCAAAGCATTAGCTCTGAGCTAACTGAGCGAAACGCGCAAAAACGACACTTAAAAACATTGGCCGCAACTATTTCACAACAAGAGAAAATGAGGTGTGCAGACTCAGTAGACGAGACACTTTTTTCTTGACAAAAGGGGAAATAAGTATTTCAAAGTTAGTACCTACTGAGTCTTTTCCTGAATTCCCCATAGTTCCGAGTTTTTGAGGATTTTGCACTACCACTGTTTTCTTTGGACTACCAAAATGTCTGATAGATAGTGCTATTTTTGCACATTTTATTATTAGGTAGGTACATGCTAAAGTTCAAAATATATGTTTTATAATCAGAAAGTTAGAGAACTTATTATTCAGCAAAGCAATCGCCATCTTACAATTAGTAAGCTTTCTAGACATAATTATATTCTATGGCTTTGATTAATGCAGTACCACGTAGACGTAAGAATATTTAAGCGGTCGATATAATGCGAAATTTTTGAGTGCGAAGTTTTTTATTCCTATACAATTTCCGTCTCGATTCTCACATTAAATTTTCATAAACAAATATTACAGTTCTATTTATCAAAAACGAAGGATACATTCAAGTTAAATTGACGAATATTCCAAATACCTCTCATCCGAAGCACACTTTGGCAACTACACCTATATTAAGCACCACCTACAACAATCCAGTCGAGAGAAGTTCGTCTACCAACCACGGACAACAAAAAGCCGAGACGCCTGGCGCGCCTAGAATTCTGTAACAATGGGGTTAGGTGTCAGCCTCCAGTGAGCTACGTTACCACGAAAATGTCAGTACAACGCAACACCCGCACCGATTCTCGACCTTATAACAAGCACGTAGAGCTCACTCGATAGCGTGCGGTATGTAATTAATGTACTCGGATGCCCCGACAAGTCTATTACGCCGAAAATAATATCTTCTCGTGTGACGCGTGTCAATTATGTCGCGATTTGATTGATGTCGTTTGATCGAGTTTGTCGCTCGTCTGCGGGGAACGGTTTCGGCGTTGTCGAGCTTTGATGATGATATCAAACATTGGGAGTTGCTGGTTTAAATCAATGAGTAAGCAAAATTGTAAAGAATATCAGGAAGACAAAACATTTCTGGCGTTCAAGGACAAAATGGTAATTTTGTTAGGTTGTGATTGGTTTTATGACGTCACCAAAATGGAGTGATGTCACCAAGTTGGTATTGTAAAGCAGTTTCAAAACAATACCAATAAACTTTATGATATTATGAAATAAGATATTGCCTGACTGTCTACGGTGAAATAATATAATAAATAGGTGCAATAACAATCAATACAATCTCTTCATAAACATTCACTATCAGGCCTTAATTAAATATTCCGAAAACTCAACACTCATTTTGGATAAGCGTTTGTTATATAAACGATTTAAATTTAACTAAAATCGAAGTAATTTAAGCGCTTTAGCATTGTATGGTTAGAACCATTATTAACATAATTATATTTGCATAAAGATCCCCAACTGTAATCAAGTTTTCTAAAACAATTTTTTTTACGTTGTATTCTATTTTTCACAGAATAAAACATACAACACAAATATTATACTACTTCTGTGTATAAAAACCCATCGAAACCAATTATGTATACTATTTGAAATAACATTTCGAAACGAATTCGCAATCGAGGATGAATCGAATGAAGATAAAAAAAGTATTTGCTTTTTACATCATTTTTTCTTTTCAGCTACGAAACTGAAATGTGTAGGTAATAAATGTAACCGTGTTTCAAAATAAAAAGCAATCACACAAGTCACTTCAATAGCGGTTGGATTGGTTATAAAAATATGAAAACACATAATAACAAATTATTGAGTTTGAGCAATGCATAAAAACCGCATGCTATTTCATTTTGTTTGATGTTTCTTGTTTGTCTAATGAGGTAGCCCTAGTGTCAAGTGTGTCAGACCACACAAGGGCCATGACGTGGCTTAACGACTGCCACCAATTGATAAATCAATGGGACAGATGGCTTAACAGTAGCTCGGAAGGATGGCAATCCGCACAAACTAATGAAAACTCATGAAGCTGAGGATTGAACCCGTTGTCGGGGATTGCAGTACACAAATTACTGTTATGTCACTATTTTTTTATTTTAATTAAATATGGTATATACTTACTCAAAGAAATGTTAAATAAAATTGGTCGTATAACATTCACCCTAATTGCATAGTTCCTTCTTGAACATAATTATTTTTTTTGTATTGATAATGTATTTTTATTCAATAAAATATTCGAGCCAATTTAACATCAAAGAACATGCGCCAAATAAAGATTTAACACCAGTTAAGGCACACGCCCACCTAATTAGTGCGGTATTATGATATGACGAAACATTTGTTATGAAAGTTGAGACCATAATAGCGTCCGTAAATAGATGGGTGCTCCGAGTAAAATGGAAATTTTTATTGCTGGTTTTATATACCTAACTGTATTAATATATATTAGTTATATATCCTAATTATTTTATTACATTTAATTTACATTAGGTGGATGTTTCGTGCGCTTATGGCAGGTACATACATTTTCATTCTATTAGAATCCATTTGTTTCATTCTATTGTTCATTCTATTAGAATCACATTTCCCACTTGTCTTTGCCCTAATCCCTGGTTAACTTTAACCTACCGATAATTATATCGTTGTCGCATCTGGCACTAAAGACATCAATACACTTACAGGATGGTCAAAGTTAACTAGCCATTCAGAAACTCGCCGTTTCTTCTCACCGTTCTTGCCTTCCTTCTCTACCTTTTAGTTTTTCTCTCCTTTGGCACTTATAAGAACTCCCTTGCAGATAACCTGGGCGCCGGCATCGACCACACCACCACCCGCGGGGAAAACATGGCCGACCTGATCGAAGACACCCTGCAGATCCTCGAGAGATACGGAGGGCCTGACGCGTTCATCAACATCAAATACATGGTGCCGACTTACGAGTCCTGCGTACTGAATTAAGTTACACTAGACCGACCTTTTGCTGCGCGGTCCGTCATCATTTGTGATTGTTGCAACAGTAAAGTTGAGCTGTGTTTTTGTGAGTTGTTTTTTTATCATTGAAAGCTGTAGTGTTGTGATTTTACCACAAAAGTTTAAACCAGAGTCAAACAGATGTTTCTAAAATTTAGTTCCACAAAATCGACGTGTATCACTCGCGTTTTCTTACTCAATCCTGGCGTTCTTGATTATTTTACTTGTGAATTTGTTATTTAGTTAGAATAAGCGAGGGTTACACGTCGATTACTTCAGAAAATATCACTGTTACTCATCTGTTCAACTCTGGTTTAATTTTTTTGTGGTCAGACTGTAGACTTTAGTACCCGGGTCTGCTGTTGTGCAGTTCAATTTCGAATGTTATAGAAGATTATCGTATCTACTATAACTGTGAATCGATAAGACCGACGCAAACTCTTGTACTATCGGATGTATTATTTCAAAATTTTAATCTATGCCCTAGAGTCCTATGCTGTCTTATCTTGAACTTTGTTGTTATAAAATTCCCAGTGGAGCTAGCTATACCTAATTGATCTCTAAATCATGCAATCGTATTTGTATTGTGCATTTAATTTTATTATTTTTGTAATGATGGATTTTGTTTGGTACGTCCGATTTCCATACATTTTTCAGCTTCACGGTTTCACGAGCCACTACTGTACGCAAGACGGGAGAAATCCGTGATAAACATGACCAAATATAAGTTTCAGCTACAGACTAAACATTTTACTGCTTTGTGTGTAGCCCTAAACAGTGCAGCGTATTATGACGCAGTTTACACGAACATGTTTAAGCAGTGTCCATAAGTGTTGATATTTATCGACAATGTTGGCTATATGCTGTTGATTTTGGGCTACAAAATATTTTGTGTGGGCTACAAAAATGTTAAGCCAGTCACGTCGTTATGGCGGGGGGCTACCAATAACGCTAGTTTAGCTTGCGATCTCTTTAGCAAATATAATGTGATATTAAAAGTTTATTTTAGCGCCATATTTTTAATCGTCATTATGAATTAGTATTTAATGTGTTATCTATACAAGATAAGTTTTGTTATATTAATGTTATTTTGTATAATCTAATAATATCGATGTTTTAATTTGTTCGGACGGCGTTTGTTTGAACCTCAATATTCATAAAGTTGTTTGATAAAATTATGAATAAATTTCGTGTGATATTAAACTGGTTTGCGTTATTTTTTAGTTAGTTAAAGTGATTAAAACTCATTTACTTCTATGTTACCAGCCATATATTATGTGTATTTTTTATAATTGTTATTATAATTTTAAGGTTCAAATATTTTTTTCACTTACTCTGAACACTCTATTACCACCTTATAAGTTATTTTACAGTACGCAGTAAATTTGAATTGCGAAGTTGGTAACAAAGTTCCATAGATAAACACTATCTGAGTTTCCGGACCCTGGAATCGATGGTCCGGATAAAATTGAGACGGGGTCTACTGAGCCATTGTTTGTAAAAAAGTTTCTCCACTCTTTTAAAAGTTAGTTTCTGCATCCTTTCGCCCCCTCGTTTCGGAAGTGAGGAGGAAATTTTGTAAAAGTTTTTTGGCTTATGTTATTAGTTGATAGGTTCTGGTGTTACTTAACGAAAGTTTCTCTTGGAGATCCTTTCTCATCTCATCTTATCTATCTTATTATACCTTATTAAATCTCCTATCATAATATTATTAGTATCCATCTAAATATTTTATCATTATATAATAGGACTTTACCATAATGATAAGCTAATATGTTTGTGTGAAGTCAGTATACCTACGAAAAAATCAAGTGCGTTAATAATCATTAGGTATTTGTTGCTGCAATTTTTGTGATTAAACGATCCTTAATCGAACGCGACTATTATTATAATGAGCCCATATTTAACTTTGACCAATGGACAAGTCGAAATTGTTGTCTCTGTCTGGCACTAAACAAATGATAAAGACAACAATACGCTTAAACTGTTGTCAATTTTATTTCGCTAGGTCTAAAAAAATGGCTTATTCAAAAAATCCCCTGGCAGTATCCCCTGTGCATGCGAAAACTGTACGCGCAGAGGAAAATTGGACAACAGTCCAGATTGGTTATGGATGACGCATTAAACACGGCCCTTGGCATAAGTCGCTAACAACACTTGACTCTTCAATGTTGCTCCAAAATAGTGTCACTCATTCATATTACGGTAAAAACACCGATGGCCTACAGCCTTTGACGTCACGTATCTTCTACGACCCTTGTGCAATCTCCGCCGATATTGCAGGAAGCTGGAGTGGTTCTTTATAATATTGCTACTTGTCTCGGTTCTTAGTATATTAAAGTTACCTACTGTTTCAATAAAGAAAGAAAGTAATATGCTGTTATTAGATTTATTATTCTCGTTTACTTGTTGTAGTTTGAAACGGTTAGTTATAAAACAAGAAATATGTTAGTCACTGAGATGTTGCGTTGGCTGCTTTCCATCCCTTTTATTGGAACTACTTTCTATGACTTTATTACTGGAAATATTTTAGAATTTTAGTTTATTCCAAAGAGGCTTTTAGAAATTTTATATCTGTTACCAACATTGAGTTTTTTTCCATTTTTATATCTAGCACGATTCAGATTAGTAGGCAGGGTAGGTAGGTACCCATGTATACGAATACTAATTAAATTTGTGCTATCTGTCCAAGCATCATGTGAAGTCACAAGCAGAGCTAGTATTGTAATGGTTTAGAACACGTCCGTGAGATTCCACGTTCGTCAGAAGGGGTTTTTTATAATTTCAGTTCTGTTTCGTCAGTAATGAAGGATGCGTATAACCTCTAATGGCCCTTTCGTCTGATTCTACTTTCGTCATAAATCGTAATTTCTTCTTAGGGAGAGAATATAATTGATTAAAGGTTACCCCACAATTCACTATCTCATAGGACCAACTTGCTCTGCTCAATTCACAGCAATGTGGCAGCGGCCGACAGCGCAGCTGCTGGCAGTTTTACTGTCAAACCATTTTCGACTTTGTCTCTATAATTAAAATGCATAGTATCGGCTGAACGACATGCATAAGTCGCGCGCTCACCTGCGGGGCTACGAGTGAAGTGCCCACAAGCGACCCATCAGTTGGCAGCCCAGTGGCAGGCGGTGGGCTGACCTGCCAATCTAGGCATTGCCAGCCACTGCCGTTCCGGTGTGAATTGAGCCCAAACACGAATCACAAACAAGCTCCCGCCCGGCGCAACTACATCAATATAATTTCACATCGCTTACATGCATATGTGACAGTTTGCCAAAACCGTAACATCATGCAATGCAAATTGCATGCATGCTGTGACGTGGTTCACAGATTGTAAATTGCATTGGACCGGCTGATCTAAATATGGCATGAACAGGTATGGCAGTACATAAACTCTAGTGCAAATGAAGGCCACATTGCTACATTCTACATAATGTTAAACAGTACACGCTGGCCCAGATAATACCATTATTAACATACTAGAAAATAACCCTAATATATTGTACCCGATATTTCGATAAATAACTTCGACTTTGACTAACCTTTACTATAACCCCTATCATTTTACACCTGCCCTAAATATCCAACAAAAAATTCCTCCCACATATCTCAACTACCTAAAATGACTAGCCGCATTAACCCTTGACGAATATCTATACTCATATTATTAACGCGAACGCGTGTCTGTTTGTTTATGCCGTTTTCAGGTATAAGCCGCTGAATCATTTTTTGACAAACTTTGGTACAGAGATAGATTGAACCTTGAACTGAGAATATACGTGGAAAAGGACATGGTATACTTAGTATTGGAATGAACTGTAGTCCGCGTGGATGGATTCGCAGGCAAAAGCTAGTAATATATAAATATTAATATAAATTGAGGTTCGCGCGGTTAAGGATACATTTATCAGCAGGCACCAGCCGAGGTCGGGCCAAGACGACACCTTTTTAGTCAACCAACATTTATAACCGAGGTGTGAGGAGGTAGGGTTGCTAGATGTGGATAGTGACAGAAACTAATAGGGTGCTAAAACGATTTTTTTAGTTAAATGTAGGTACAAGGTTATTGTACGGAAAACTCTACCGTCTTACCACTAAAGCTTTACAGAGTTGAACAGATGAGTCTTAATATTTTCTCCACCAATCGACGTCTAAACCTCGCTTTTTCTAACTCAATAACAAATGACAAGTAAAATAATTAGTAATGCCAGAATTTAGTAAGAAATCGCAAGTGATACACGTCGATTTTGTGGAACGATATTTTTGAAACTTCTGTGTAACTCTGGTCTAAGCTTTTGTTGTAAGACGGTAGCAGTTATTGTAAGAAAGCAATAATATAGCGCGTTTAGAAGTCAAACGTTTTAACCACATAAACGAAGAAGAAACAAAACATTGGTATTATACATAATCGAGTACATAAAAACATCGAATAAAGAATGAGTCGTTTTCAACCCTTGTAAAACAAACTACTATTCTGTTCGTGTAAGTTCTAGAACTTCCAGTGGGATCAAATGTGAAACTTTTTCAATGACTATTAGCAGACCTTGTTCACATGGCAGTTCCGAACACCAACAGATTTTTCTAAAACTTATCTGAAAAACTGAATATTTTCAAAAAAAACACTACGTTTTTAAAATGGCTAACAATGTAGGTACCAATCGCAAATCGGAAACCTTTTACCTACGATTTTACTTTTTAATACTCCAGCGGAATGCAAACGAGGTTCTTCCATCTCCCTATATCCATGGCGAGAGCAACTTGAGACTCGAATAATTTATCTTAAGGACAATCAAGACTGTAATTTCAGGAGTGTGCTATGGAACTACTTCAGTAAGTTTCAAATTTTCATTATTTCGAGTACCTAATGAATAACTTTATGTTATTATCAACTACATAATGGTCCCAATAAGAATTTTTAAATTTTGCAATGCACCATTTCTAAAACCTATTTATATAGAGTTACGACGTTGTTGCATATTGTTGTAATTCTGAAAGTAGACCCTTTCCTTTTTAAGTTAAGCGATTTCTGATGAGAGTTTTTGAATTTTTTCCAAACTATAATCTTTCCTACCAATAAAATGGCCTGTGTATTTGCTATAAAACTCTCATGGCATTTTAACAAGCGCCGCTATAGCGACTGAAATAAATCGCGGCTGCGACCGTCGCCCTAGGTATTTAGGTCTTCTGCCACTTAAAACGACCACTACCTCGAAAGTACTGTAACAATAAAATGTTAGGAATGACAATTTTTAGTAGACACCTAGTTCTTATAGCCACCCTACCTATACTGCCAACTAACCTAACCTACCAAGTCATTTGTGTGCCTTTTGCAATCCAACAATACGAGTAAGATCCTTGACCCTGCATGACCTATTCTGATATCCTAATTCATCGGACCTTAACGATTGATAGCAGTCTTAAAAATACGCCAAAAGCCCTTGGGCTGCCTATCATAGCCAGATACTTCGACACCTCATAACAATCAGACGAGACAGTGGTGAGCAAATGTGTCTTACTAAAATATAGATAGCTTGTTACACTTCGGTGTCACAGGCATCCGTTGCAGACTATTTCACAGCATCGCCTAGACAAATTTTGCAGTGCAGATAAGAAAGAAACAGGACGAAAGCCGCATTACGGGGCTTGCGGTCCTTAACGGGGATTATGGGGGAACGAATGACGGGGTTGAAACAATCCCCGCTTAGTTTTTGGTAAGATAATGGTGATTAAATGAATTTCGGTGGCTCCGTCTACCTATGCTACGGTGTGACTGAGATTTAAAAGCGAAATACGAAATAAATCTGGGTGCAGTTGCTTGGCAATTTCTTACTAGCTCTCTCTCTTCTTCTTCTTCTTCTTCTTCTTCTTATTGTTTCATCTCTTGTCGGTGCAGTAACCGCCAGCGTTCTCTTTTTCAGCCAAAGCTTTTAGCTCTCTCATAGTAATCATATTATCATGTCGATGTATCGGGAAGTTTTTGTCTGCAACAGTAAGACGAGCAAGTCGGAGGCGTGATGGTAAGCGTTTTGCATAATTATATCAACTGCAATGACATTATGAGGTGCTTAACACGAGTCTCTTTGATATAGGTACTTAACACTAAGCAAAGTTTCAGCAAAACAGGTGTAGAGTTACGACCTTATTACATTACAACTAATTATTATACTGCGAATATTAACCTTCTTCTAAAATGCTTAGGATAACATCTACCAACATTAATTAGAACACAATACATGCCGTGTTTTAGGTGCTCGTAATGTATATAATTATTATTATATACTCAAAGTTGTAAGTTAGTGATCGTTATCCATCAAAGGCAGTCTATTTTCCAATGCAAACAATATGATTTCAAAATACGAGTATTTTATCAAAAATGTGACTTTCACATTGCAATTCAATTAGTGCATGTATTTCTCTTTGTGACGCGTCACAATAAATAAAAGTGGGAATCTGTGAAAAACAAATTTGAAGGTTCAGTACGTAAGTTCTTGTCTATATAATCATACTCAATATCAAGTAAATATTATGTAAGAATGCTGCTCTTTGCCCATAATACGGTTCAGTTGTTCGGGCAACCTAACCTATCTATAAATACCGAACCTTATTTCCACTCGTTTTTTTTCATTTTCAAGAATTTAATCCCAGTTCAATTAAGCCGCTTAGTAAGAAAAGGTTGGCGTTATCCAAAAGCTCAGATTATTATGGTGATCGATGAGGCCAGTCTGAAATATCTTGCAACGAAAACATGAAAAGCGTTTCTCACAAAGCTCCAGTAGAGAACTCTAGAAATAAACAAGATTAAAACCGACAAATTTGTTTACTTCGGTCGGTCGGTAAGTCGATGGAAAAAGCACAAATTGGTGGTAAACATCTAACACAGTACATCAACGTTAGCAGTACGACAACTCTCATTAGTTTTGCGGCAATAATGCTGTCTCTATCGCACTGGTGATGCAAGAACAGGTACACAATACACGCCAACCCAGTTGTAGACACTTGAGTGCGTGAGTCAAATTCAACGACTCCTCTTCTAAAGTTCTTATACTGTGTTTACCGTGCATAAGAGCCAGTTCCTGATTATTTTGCATGAAAGCTGATTTGCTTTGAAAAATACAATATTTCAATTAGTCGAATTGAATATTATTGGCTGGTTATTGAATTGAAAAGTAGGACTTAGTTGATTAGATTATTGGTGAGAGTGGTAGACATTTGAGTTTATTGTTTATGCAAAGCAAATTTTATAAGTAGGTACCTATAACAAATAATAATATCTGCATACGAAATTGTTACCTGGGTAGTGTAGACGTCAACGCACTTTTTCTGAAGATATTCATTTTGAAACACGCCTTCTTTTAGTAGTGACCAACAAATTAAAGTATAGGGTGGGTTTTCTCTCAAACTCCTGGAGTCCGGCTCTGTTGGGGTTAAATTGGGATTAAAAAGGTATATTTTTTTATTACACTTCTTGGAATTTATCAAATTATAATCGTCTGCTTATAAAATATATTTTTTTGCGTAAAATAAATTTATAATTTTCCTTGTAACTCAGAAACAAAGGAAAGCGACAAAAGTATTGCGCATTTTCACTGGAACTTGCTATCTGTGTGCCTAGTGCGAGTTTTGTCAATTTATTTACGCGCTCGGTCCGTTTAGTGACGTCGCCGTCGCCATCTAGTGACTGATTCACTGACGCTAGATGGCGCTGCTCTTATTCCATACAATTTCAAGTTTACGCCAAACGGACCGAGCGCGTAAATAAATTGACAAAACTCGCACTAGGCACACTGACTATAGGTACGTAATATTGTGATTACGTACCTATAGTAAAAGATAATATAACATAATAAAAGATATCATTTGAAAATGAAAAATTTCTGCGCCTGATTCCAGCTCTTTCCTATAAAAGATATATCTAAGCCAATCCTCTGACGTTCCTTTAATGAGCACGTAATGATGAAAAAGAATGAAAATTTTGGCACTGCAGTGAAACAGGAGCGGATATTAATCGGGCCGATTCTTCACCAGCTTTCATTGTGCCGGTGTAGTTTCTTAGTGTTTTCCACTGTCGTGTGGAGCTCCCTGATTAATTCAAGCGAACGGTGGAGGCAGTACGCTTTGCTACCTAATGGCACTGGGTTCGAAACCTCGGCCAAGTACGATCGTCCATCAAATCTCTATTTTATCACTCTATTAGGTTGTCGATTATTATTGCTAGCAGTCATTAAGCCATCTAGAAGTTTTTCAAATTATAGTCTTATTAATTATCGCTTTCATGTTTCAAAACCTTTATTTTTTTTCTACCTTTGTAAGCGGATGCTCGTTGATTACTAAAAAATGTACTGAAAAATTCCACTCATTACTGTACTTACATCTCGTTATGGAAATATCGTTTTTCATTCCAGCGTATTAACGAAGCCATGTAAGGTAAAGGTACCATTCACCGGGCCAGTTTAATTAAGGGATGGGAGAGGACGTCATTATGACCGTTAATTGATTTGCTGTCATTGACATTATACGACGTACTAGCAGTATATTATTATCATGTTTACAGGTTTTATATTATATGACAGTATTGCTTCTAACTTTTATTTATTGGTTATTTTTCATAGGTACCTCTGTAATTTTTGCACTACCTACAGATAGAATTCCGTCATATAAAGTAGATAATCTATCTTATTACGTTTTTTGATACGTAATGTTGAATTTAACCTCCGTATATAATACTGTTATTATTGTTCTTAAATAAATGTATACTCAAATAGGTCAACGCAAAAAAAATATACAAGACTAGGTATAAGACCTATATGTATACGTACATAATATAGAACATAAAGCCTTTATTTTGGTTACAGAATAAGCATTATCATACAACGTGGCAATGCAGCCAGCATTTTGGGAACGTTGCCCATTGGTAAGTAGCGGGTTATTAGATTAGGTTTACTTGGGTTTAGTCTTTAGTATTTATTTTGTGTGTGTAAATATTATGCTTTTGTTTGTTGAATGAAATTATAATCTACTTTAAGTAGATGAATAATATGGTTTAAGATACACTTTGTAGTAAGTGACTACGTGTGTTTCTTAGGCAATGCTACAATGTCACGGTACGTTGTGATCAATCTGTCACTGTTTGCCTTAAGCTTAATAACTATATAAACAAACTAACATCGTTTTTTTTCCATACTCCGTTTATCTATTATAAAAAAAACTCATTACACACCACATTAGTGCCTTGTAGAATTCTCATAAAGAATAACTCAAACAGCGAGATTCATAGAGTACCTTTACTAGTTACGCAGTACCTATCATCCTGGAGCGCTATCATGCGACTGTTACACTGTTTGAATTGTTTTGATGCCGTACGATAGTCGGCCAGTTCTGCTCCCGTCATAATTGTGCCGGGGTCTATAATTCTCGCAGCTATTGTTTCAAACTGAAGATTATATTATGTATATAGTTATTAAACAAAGTCGTGTTAGTTACACCATTTATAACCCAAGAACGGCTGGACTGGTTCTCATGATCTATGATATAATCATGAATGTAGAATAACTATTAAACCATGCGAAAAATTCACGAAAAGAGCATTAAGATACTTAATTAATTTTTCATACATTTTGGGAATGTAGTTGAAATAATTGTGGACATTTATTTCAACTAAATCATTCGGTAATAAAAATTAAAACTAAAAACTAAACATACAATAATAATAATATAGTACCTTACAATTTCAATTTTTTTATTATTTTTATTTCTATTTTGTGAAACTCTTTCCACAATTCTCAACAATTTTTTTTGATCCAATTACCTCCAGTAGACTCGAAAGTACAACAAAGCATTACAAACCAAGTTTCTACAAAGGTAAGTACAGTTCCGAAGACTTACCTAAATGGAAAGAAAGAAACCGAAGAAACTTCACCAAGTATAATATAAGTACGAAGTAAGTCCTGAAGAAGCTTATCATTTCAATATTTTCCTGGAGAAATATCTGCATCTCCGATCTAATTTCCACCACAGTTGTTTACATGAGAAAGTCTGCACGTGTTTCTTTACAGTCCAGTGGGTCTAACTCAGCACATTCGAGACACAGTAAGGAGTCTCTTGTTTTTAGAACGTGGCTAAATAAGTGTCAATTTTAGTTTGAAATTAACAGGCATAGACTTTTAGATGGCAGGCGAGCATGGATTAGAGTGATGAACAAAAAGTTTTACATGTACAACATATTAAGAAATAACATTGTCTACTCCAATTTTGTAACGTTTCCGTTGGGAGGCTTACGGATTTTTTTGAAATTTTCTATAAACAGCTACAAACAGGTATTATCTAAGAATAAAATATAAAGTACGAGTACCAAACAGTTGAATCTCTTTTTAGAATTTTTGTTTTGGAGTTTATTCTTGGAAGTTCCCTTACTGTTCTATCGTTTTCTTGGAGACATGTCCCGAGACAGATTCCACTATTTCTCATATCGAGTGGAAAACAGCCTGCGACGCGGCCACCCACCTGTTATTGGTGCTTTTACCCTAATGCTCGGGGATTTTCTCTTTTTATGTGTTTAGTGAGTTGTGAAATGATTGAGAGAATATTTTATGAAATAATCGAGCAGTAGGTACACGGCAGTCTCGACTGAGTGCAGTACGTGTGAGAGCAGAGCAACTATCACACAAAAAATAATAAGTAACTTTTCAAGACGACGATTTGAAGAACTTGGTTTTGTATTCAAATTGTACGACGAAGGGCTCAAAACCTTACTACAAAAAGTAAGCAGGAGCATCTGATGAAGGGAAATATCATTGAAAACCTTGGTGTTAGGGCTTTCAAATAGAAAATCTGTCACCAAACCCATATCTGGCGTTTTAGAGGCCGTCATTGTACCTACTTCGTCAGTTAATAGTACCATCCTTCATCGCAGTCAGGTGCAAAGGAACTTTCCTATTATTTTTAGTATAATCTTACTTAATCTTACTAATATTATAAAGCCGAAAGTTTGTGAGTGTGTGTGTATGTGTGTATGTTTGTTACCTCTTCACGCTCAAACGGCTTGACCGATTTCAATGAAATTTGGTATAGGGGTAGATTGGACCTATGCGACGGACATAGGCTATCTTTTGTCTCAAAAAATAATCTCGAAGGGGATGAAATAGGGGTTGAAAGTTTGTATGGGTGTTTAATAATTCTTCAAGTTAGGAATGTGAAAATTTAAATTTAGGCTTTTGGTAAAAAATAAAGAAAAACGGGTCTCAGCTTTTTTGCAAAATCATCCCTAAAGGGGGCAAAGTAAGGGGTTGAAATTATGAGGTATTCTATAGTTGCATCCCCTACGGATCGGATGCAAATCGTAGTGCAATTTGGCAAGGGGATAGATAATAATGGATACAAGATAAAGAGAGAGATAGAGGGAGAGGGAGAGAGAAAGAGATAAAGGGAGAAGTATATAGATAGAGAGATAAAGGGAAAGGGAAGGAGGTAAAGGGAGAGTGACGGGGAGAGATAGAATGAGTGAGAAATATATAGGAAGAGAGAGATAGAGAGAGAGAGAGAGAGCGATAGAGGGAGAGAGATAGACTGAGAGGGTACATATAGAAAAGAGCGAGACCGATCGAAAGAGAGAGGGAGAGAGAAAAAGGAAGAGGAAAGGAGATAAAGGGAGAGAGGGAGCGTGAGAGGGAGAGATAGAGTGAGTGGGAAATATATATAAATAAACGAAAAAAGATCTAGGAAAAGAGAGAAAGGGAAAGAGATAGATTGTGAGGGAAGTATATAGAAATAGAGGGAGAGAAATCGAAAGAGGGAGAAGGAGAAAGATAGAGATTAAGAGTGGAGAGGGAAAGATATAGAGATAGAAGAAGATGGAAAGACATAGAGGTGGCATATACCATAGATAAGATTATTCCATATTTATTTGACTCACAAACATACTAAATCACATTGTTGTAGTAAGATTAGGTACGTTTAACTTCGTCCCACGATCTCAGTTACATCCTAACTTAAATGTGACTTTCATACTTTTTAATTTTCGGTACGTTAGAACTTCGCTAACTAATATACAGACTGTCGCTCCAGTACTCGGATGCTAACTATGATGACACAATAATAAGCACAAACCAGTTCAAATAGCTACCTATAGGTGTTGTACGTGTAGCGCGGGTGAAATCGCGGGGCGCCGCTAGTACATATTATAAACGCGAAAGTTTGTAAGTATGGATGGATGGATGGATGGATGTTTGTTACTCTTTCACGTAAAAACTACTGAATGGATTTTAATGAAACTTTACAATAATGTAGCTTATACATCAGAATAACACATAGGCTACAATTTATACAGCTATTGTATGAATTGTCTAAAATATGACGATAAGTGTCATGTAAGTAGGAAAAAATCTCCCATCTGCGCGCTATTCAGGCGAGCGCTGCCAAAACCGCTAGAGCTATACATATGTAATGTATGATGGAAATGTTTATCTTAAATAGTTCTACAAAAAAGCCCGCCAAAGTATATATCTATATCTTATGTGTAAGCCATTATAGCCAAAATAGTGAATCATAAAAATGTGTGATTTTAATGTCATAACGTTAGTTCTTTTCTACGTCACGCTAATAATTATAAGCTGCTCTAAATACTAATCCTGCGCAGACGAAGTCGCGGGCACCAACTTGTATTATGATAATGAAATGTTTGATAAAAAGTAGAATTTTGATATTCAGAAGGAAAACGAATTTGTTACAAAAATTTCGTAAGATAGGTACTTACTTTGTATTATTATCGTTTTGTAAACTTCCTTACTACAGAAACAGTGTAAAGTATCGCAAAGTCCTTCGTGTCTCATTACAAAGTCTAACATTATTATCCAAACAACTTACGTTGAAAATAAAATTAGCAACAGTATTTGCTCTACAACTTCTCTGAAACTATATTTTCTTTATTATGAAAGCTTCTCGATATTTTAGAGTCTACTGAAGCATCAATTTGTTACAAACTAGACATAATGTTTCTCAGGGCGTAAACATCAAAACCTAACATTGGTTCTCGATAAACACTCGAACGTGATAACGATCTGGAACTCGAACTCTTTAGTCATGAAGTTACTAAGATGTTATGTTAACAATGTATTTAACTGTAGTAAAACACAAAATAGAAAAGCGTTACTGATAATTTATTAAACAGATTTAGGGTATTTTAAGAATTATTTTAAACAGATTTGTCCGTCGCTACATTTGCTAGGAATGCCATTACCCATGTCATTTTATTATCTAGTCAACTTTCCTACTTTATCAGACGAAACTAACTTTGCATTTGACTAGTTAATGCTTAGTAATTTGACAAGTTCAAAATCATTGATATCCCTTTCGTTTTCATATACTTTCAAACTTTCAAAAATTGTTGTTTAGTTTCTCCGATACCTACAACAATTAGAACGATATGAGATGCTGGATTCAAGGTAACTTCCAGACCAAGTTATTAACCTTTGAAAACATTGTCAACGATATATCTATACCTTGAAAGTTTAATAATATACTTCCCACAATATTGACACCTTCACAATGAAACCATTAGTAGGGTAACCTGATAACAAGTTTGCAAGACGAATATCCGCTTCAGTAAACACACTAACTACGTATTAGATGGTACGACTTGGAGACGCGTCTCCATAATAATTGTGAAAGTGTTACTTTAATATTAATGCGAGCAATAAACATTCTTAAGTTGGAGTTTCAAAGAGGAAATGCACCGTTGCAACCTTACAATTTCGTGGCGCGATGTAATGTGTTATTTTTTTATGTTTTAGGTTTCCGTACGTAAAAGGTAAAACGAGACACTATTACTAAGTTTCCTCTGTCCGTTCGTCTGTCTGTCACCAGGCTGTATCTCATGAACCGAGATAGACAGACACTACAGACAAGGCAAATTGTATATAACAACAAATACTAAAAACCAGGATGAAAAATATATTTAAGGGGGCTCTCAGGACAACTAACATTATTGTTTGCGTATTTAATATATAATGGTACAGAACCCTTCTTGCGCGAGTCCGACTGGCACTTGGCCGGTTTTTTCTCCTTATGTTTTATAGATTGATAGCAGTCATTGAACCATGTCGGTGTGAGACCCTTGGGTCACCTAATTAACTCTGACACGTACGTTACTGCGTTATTCGAGATGTATCGAACGAATCTTTTCCAGTATGAATGAATATCTTACGTTGTCTGAGAGTTAGGTACTTACTTACCTCCTACTTTGCTACAGCGAAGGCGGAAAAGTTTTATTGGAAGCCTTGACGAAAAATACAGGACTTAGGTATTGACATAAAATACTTATTAATATACCCGAGAAAAAAAAGCAGTCTCTTCCACGTTTAAAATGAAGGCGATATAGCACGATTGGGATTTTGTATAACACTTTGAGCGTGATGGGTGACCTTTGAGTACCAACGCAGTAGCAACGTGGACGATGTTATTGCTTCGCATACAGTTTTGCTTGGCTTTTGTCCGATTCAGCCATTTGTATGGAGTGTCCACACTGTGGTATTAGTTAAATTGTTGGTGCTAACGAATAACGCGTTTAAAGAAAATCTAGCCACGCATAAACGATTGAAAATACTATATTTTCCTTGAAGCTTTACCACCTGATGTCTAACCAGATGCAACCCACGCGGTGTTGATCGACCGTCCCGCCCGCAAACATTTTTTTTTTTCACCCACTGACCTAATTTCGGGCCAGGTGACCTGAACTAATATTTCCACCAATAGTAAACAAGAGGCTGTCAATTGGTTAACTATATTAACCAATAGGGGGCATAGGCGTGGCGTGGCACTTTGCCAAGTGAGATGCGGCTTGCTGCATCTTTTACGCCTATACACTTGTTGAGTGGAGAATTTAAGCTGTTGAAAGGAGGTGTTGACTTGGCCTGAATTCGGTAGGCGTAGAAGGTATCCAAACTGGGTTGGTACAGTTTGAGATTGCTGCAATAGGTAGGTACTGGTAATTTCTGCGCATTGCTGAAACGTGAATCCGATTAAGAAAAATTTATATTTTATTTTTCAATAATTTCGCAAAATGAAAACGCTTTAACGTTATTATTTAATTATATTGAGAACGTCAGTATTAACGCTATAACTATAAATGCCGCAATGTAACCATAATGTTTATGAGTAATGGTAGGGTAGACGCATGCGCAGTGGGCATCTGACGACATCTTAGAAAACTTTGCATAAACAAATTCGGCAATTGTTTCGCCTCGAATATTAAAGTTCGTTAGCAATAATTGTTAATAGTAAGAAGAAGCCAACGAAACAACGATATGTATTTTTAAATCAATAAATTCAGGATATGGATTATGAGCCTTGCCATGCCTCACCGTTGAGAATAAACATTCAACCTATACTACCAACCAAATTCGCAAATTTGTATATATCTGGGGGCACGGCAGTGCCCCCGCCAAGTCGAGCAAAACAAAAGGCACGGCCGTACTATCCTTTTCTCGAAGCGATTCGGGCCATTTTCGACCCCCTGTAACTTCGTTATGGATAAAACTAGAAGCCTAAATTTTTAGTGACCAAGAGGGCATCACGTTTACAGATAACAATCCAAATTACATCAAATTTGAACCAGTAGTTTAAGAATTATTGCAAGTCAAAGTTCCTTAATTTTGCTGCCCACTGACTGACTGACTCACCGATCATCAAAATTCTAAGGTACTTCTAGCCGTCCCAAAAGTTTGAAATTTTGAATATAGCTATTGTTTAGCCTATAAACTATGGAAAAATTCTGACATTCCATAATTTTCATCCCGTTTTCTAGATATATAATCTGCATAAATAACTTTGTATTCCCATATAAATCCCATTAAATTGTATGTGATTACAAAGTTACTTTTACAGTTCATAATTAGACTTCATTGAAATTGAATGAAATGGGTAGCAGGGGTTAAAAATTAGAAATAGCTTCGAGAAATTCGACAGTTGAGCGATTTTTAAAAACTTCCACTATAGGTACACCTACGGCAGATAGAGAGATACAAATCGCTATAATATATATCTACCTACACTTTTATAGGTCGAACAAATTCGTTACCTAGGTACATTAAAATAGGTACCTAGGTACCTTATACCTAATACGCATCTGTGGAGACGCAAAGACACTCGTTCATGATAATCTATGAGCATGACCTATGTCGCAAGGGGCCCCGGCCGCGCAGGCGCGGGGCGCGCGTTGATGCGTGTTTCGCAAAAAAACGAAATAAAGAAAGAAAACCTACAAAAAGAAATGAGATCCCATCAAAAACATTACATGTACAAAAATGCACAAGTCTCGCAACGCAGTTAATCTGCCGTAAAAAGTTGTGAGATCGAATGTAAACCAAGTCGGTTAATTTCAATAGGTACCTACCTATACCTATCTATGGGAGCAGTTATACCTTTATTTCTTTAGTAAATAGAGTGTCTTGGCGATTGTACACGGCAGCATAATTTACTAGGCAATCTAAATATAGTCTTCCGTATAAGTGTACTTTCAAACAAATACAAGCACAAAGCGCTTAACATAGATTTATGTTGCCGTGTGCAATTGCCAAGTCACTTTATTTACTATAGAAATAAAGATATAACTGCTCCCATAGATAGGTATAGGTAGGTACCTATTGAAATTAACCGACTTGGTTTACATTCGATCTCACAACTTTTTACGGCAGATTAACTGCGTTGCGAGATTTGTGCATTTTTGTACATGTAATGTTTTTGATGGGATATAATATACACACACGTGTAATACGTATTATGTAAGCTGTACACTTTGTTAGCAAATCTTGACCTAGTTTCCGTTATGGTAGCAGCGGATGGAACTTACTAGAGCTCCATTAGATTGATAGCGTTTGCACTAATTCCAATAGGTACCGAATAAGTATGTCAAAAGTATAACGTATCAAATCTTAACAAATATTTAAAGACCTATCTGGGCGTCTGGTTGAAACCACACGTGACAAAAGTGCTGGCCTCTATTTTGGTCAAAGATTAAGCATTGCCATACAAGGTGGCAATGCCGCCAGCATTTTGGGAACGTTTTTTTAAACATAGCCCCACACTAGGATTGCTCCTGTATCGTGGGTACCGCTTACAGAAATAATATAATTTCACATGCACATCACACCCAGACTAGAAACAAACATTTGTGGATCGCACAAAATTTGTTCCGGGCGGGAATCGAACCCGCGACACCAAGCGCAGCAGTCCGATTGCTCAGCCACTACGTTTTAGTATTTAGTTTATATAATATTGTGTTTTTGTTCAGTATTTCATAAATGTTTGGCTGGGAAAATATACCTCTTCTAGTTTGATTTCAATGGTAGTATTTTTACGTAGGCTTAAATATTATACTATGATACTAAATAATATTATAATGCAATAACAATGCATAACCATGATTAAAATAAAAATCTCATCCACCAACCTCGCACGTCTTGCAGAAGCAATCACAGCCGAATCATATTACAGAAAACTTTTCACTCCGCGTTCAATTTTATACGAAACAAGATGCCTCTGAAATGCCGCCTGAGCCAAATTAAAACTCAGACTTCTAATTTGTATTTATATGATATCTTCGGAATTTGTTATGTGATAGTACGGTTTATTGCTTTGGCTCTGCTCAGTGATTGTTAGACGTTAATTTGTTTTGATCATTGCGTACGCGGGTTGGAGAGTATTCTTTTTTTACATCTTCCTATTACTAAGACTCCGCTGTCCATTCGTCCGTCCGTCTGTCCATTTGTCATATGAGCGCACGTTTTAGACTTGTTGATATTATTATTGAAACTCAACTATTTTTTGTTATAATTTGGTAATAAAGACCTTGAAGACCTTTAATTGTGAATGTTGAAGAAACATTTAAACCTAGTCCTAGTCATAGCCATAGTCGTTTATTGATAACAAAATTGTTACATGTCAAATAACAAAATAGATATCTTTATACAGAAAAAATTACGTTATGCAATCTTAAAAACTAGCAATGAGATTATAAAATTATTTAAAGTGTTGATAAGATGAGCAGATTTTGAACAGTCAAGCCACAGCTGTGACCACGACACCCTACCATTAGTGCCTTTAACCACGCATTTGCCTGTAGAGCGAGCACGAATCACTATTGAGAAAGTATTCGTATCGTTAACGTACAAAAATGTTACAGACTTGATAAACACTCCTATAATAAGGCAAGCACGAACATTTTAACGGTTCGGGCCGTTAACATATCGATCAAATTAATCGTTTGTATATGCATCTGGAAATAGCAAGAGCGGTGATCAAATCTCATTAATTTTTTTACGTTAACTATGCGAATACTCAATCGATAGTGATTCGTGCTTGCTACTGGATAAAAAATAGGTCGTATAAGTATTAATACTTGCGCAATATATACAAAAATTCTATGGATATTTCATTTCAACTATTCCGTTAATCTCTATAACAGCATTTAAGTCCCATAAACTGTTGTCGTAAAAACCCTTGAAGCAAAAGATGGCATAAAAAGGAGCATCAGTTAGTCTACATTGCGAAATTCTAGTTTCACTGTAAAAACTGCAACCCCCATAGTTTTTCCTCAACAAATGGCTTGCATGTGATCCCTCTGTGTGGTGCAATTCATAAGCGACAAGCGGATTCTATGATTTTTACTCGTAAAGGTTTTAATCTTTCGCAAAAAGTATCTAAATACATTACAATAATTAAGAGTACAAGCATGTACTCGTAACACTTGAACAGTCTTAGATTTTTCACGAAAAGACTCTTCAAGTAAATATTTGTAGCTGTACTCTTGATTATATTAATGTATCTAATTTCACATCAAGTAAATCGGTTTCATACAAGACGTGTCGAAATTTTGCGCAATTTTCCAATAAAAACATAATCTTTTTGGTTTTGGAATAAGTGACAGGAGATAGTAATGGAGTACATTTTGCCTACATTGGAGTACATTATCTCCTGTCACTTAGACCAAACAACGTCGTTTATGTAAAAGAATGCCAGTCCTTGCGTTTAGGCACGGCGCCAGACCACGTCGCGCGTTATGTCTTCATCGAGCTAGATAAAATTGGTTAATCTTGTCTCTGTAATGTGGGGGAGAGATGGGGGGGGGGGGAGGGGTTACGTGCTGATAGTCGGCGTCTGTCGATAGCTCTAGACAAGTATACACTCTACCAGTGTCGGTCTACCAGCTAATGAGGGCATGCAGTGAAAGCTAACCCCAAAAAGCCCATGCTGACTACCACCGGATTCGAAATGGCAATTTCTTCCATATTAATAATACTAAGAACCTGTCTCTCAATTGTTATCATCATCATAATAATCATCATAGTGACCATCACTGACTTATTAGAATCTAACGATACCGGCTTCGATCATCGGCACCGCACCAATATAATAATAATAATTCAGCCTGTAACTGTCCCACTGCTGGGCAAAGACCTCCCCTCACTTTCATGAGGAGGGTTAGGTCATGCTCCACCACGGGGGCCTAGTCCGGGTAGGTGAATAACATGCCTCTGAAATAATTCTCGGGCATGTTGGTTTCCTCACGATGTTTTCCTTCGCCGAAAAACGAGTGATAATTACGTACATATGTTTCACAAGAAACGCATTGGTACGTGCCCGCACTGGGATTTGATCTAGCCCCCTCCATTTTGGCAGGCGAAGGTTCACCCACTAGGCCTTTGCCCAGCAGTGGGACAGTTACAGGCTTAATTATTATTATTATTACTAAATTTTCAGAAGTGTCTCGCTACGGCTGTGTTGCCCAGGGCTAGTTAAGGCACGCACTGCACCGGAAGAATTGCCGAGCTCAGCTATTGTCTGAGGTATCAGTTACGGTTCCGTGCGCGTCTTAACTAGACGGGGATTTGACAGAACGTAGTTAGGGACGCCTTGCAGTTGCAGGAAACTGTGTTATAGACAGACCAAGTAACTATTTAATCATCTGTTTTATCACCCCTATTATTTACACAGGGATTTTTGTGCCCAAAACCTAAAGGGCATTGTTAAATGTTTTTAGTTTTTGAGGTTAACGAGTGACTTTTGCTGAGCTGATTTTTGGCGAGATGTAGCGGTCTTTACGAGTTAGTTAGTCACGGATGGACCAAAGATTATGTAATTCAAGGTGAACTTTGATACAAATTCAGTTTGCTGAAAAATTGTAGCCGCAAATGTAATGTAGGTTAGTTTTGTTTATTCATAACTAACCCCTATTTGTATGCTCATATCTACCAATTTTGCTTGGGTAAAGAACAAGTTAACCAATACACTACTGACTTCACTTTCCTCGCAGTTTGACACCCCTGCGAGACACTCTGGAACACATCTGCGTTTAATTTAAATCTACGGGCACCGTCACTGCGTTTGCCACCACAGTTGCATATTTACAGCGAGCCTTATTCCTTACTTTTCTCTATAGCGGCATCACATGACTATTAACTCGTCTTGAACTGGTTCCACTCACGTATGATCTCCCCCCCCCCCCCCCTCCATTTACATCCCATTATTATCAGTAGCTCGTCGGTATCAAATTGTGGTCCTAATCGCATTACATCACCATGTTTAACGTTTAGCGCAGTGAATAAGCTTCGGGTATTAGATTACTTTAATATCACTCACACGTCGACAATATAGCGTATGCCTTATTAAACAATCGTCTTTTGTTTCATCGAATCAAACAAGACAATCTCTGTTGTATACGAGCCGCTCAGACTAAATAGCATAGAACTTGTTTTAGTGACCAATTTATGCAAAGTTTAGCATATTTCAGCGGTAAACCTGTAATTTTAATGTGTACCTGACTAAAGAGTTAAGAAACGGTGTGAAAATCCGTTCGCAAGGCTACTAGATGATATTACTTAACTGTTCAAAAAAAATTTGCGCCGTGATTCACACATAAGTTGACCTATTTCTTCCACATCAAAAATCAGAGTTCATAAAGCCGTGAAACCTTATGTACTGTTAATTTTAGTATTCTACGAACTCATGTATATTGTATACGTGTATGCGATGACGTTGATGACACACTATTGTGGTGGCTTAATCATATCTGGCAGTCATTAATTATTCGGAGCAGGGCGTGCGATGTGACCCTAATGAATGGATGTTGCTATTTATGCAGTGTAGGAGTGCCTTTACCTAAGTTATCTATAGAATCTGAACCTCTAAATCAGTCTTTTGTATAATTAGCAGTAGGTAATACTCAATTTTTGTTTATGTCCGTGGAAGCTTGATTTTACTTACTTATCTCCGTAATTTCTTATTTGAAGACTTACCTGAAAAGAGTTAAAAATACATTTTAATTAAATGAAAATAAAAGCAACATCACCATTTAGTATTGTATCTTCACATCTGAAGGTTTGTTGAAAGATATCGCTTTTGTTTGAAGGATCGTGAGTCACAACCTACCCATAACATTCTTGGGGTGTAACTATATTTAATAAATAAGACAACATATATAATATACTTTTTACGATAACATTTTTTTTGTTAATTATTTGTGAAGGGCCCTAGCATTAGTAAAAACCTTTTGAGCTATTAAAAATTTACAGCTCCCGTAACAATTGATCGCTGTAATTGAAGAAGCCTTCACGGCAACCTAGACAGCAAAATCTCCAAACCTCATCACCACAATTGTTCAACTAAAACAGCGAAGAAAAAAATAGAAAAAAAGAATACAAGCAACCACCCACGCCTTTACAAAAACGATCCCAGTACACTCCACGGTAAAGCCTGCAGAGGCTCATACAAGATCGTAAACAGTATGTTGACATGTTTACTCGACTCGGCCGGCAGGTGCCGAGGTTAGCCGATTATAGCAAGGGGCACCCCTAACGAGAGTCAGGGGTGAGTTACGTGTAGATATTGCTGTTATGGGAACAGCGGTGCCTATATTGTTGAGTTTATTGATCTGTACAGTACACCTAACGATATGTCTGAGCAAGACTTGTGATTAACTTGCAATTTTCCTTTTGTTTGCCAGTTTGTTTTTTGTTTGTTCCAATTATTTTTCCCATACATTTTGATTTGAGATGGGGAGAGAGATAATAAGATATGCGACCAGACAGATACACAAGTGCACCCGTTAAACTACACGCTTGGCGTAGTGGCTGAGCACTCGGACTGCTGCGCTTGGTGTCGCGGGTTCGATTCCCGTCCGGAACAAATTTTTGTGCGATCCACAGATGGTTCTTTCTGGTCTGGATGTTATGTGTATGTGAAATAATATGTTTGTAAACGGTACCTACGACACAGGAGAAATCCTAATGTTATAAATGTTTATAACAAAAAAAAAGAATCTTTATATAATAACGCGATCGCCTTGGGGTTTATCTATCTCAATCGTAACCCAACGCTACAGCAAAGTATACACGAGGCAGCTGATTAGAGCCCCATTCTCAATACATATCGGATTGCTAATGAGCTCTATGGGATATCTACGATCAACATCAACAGTGATTTGTTATTCAATGTTTTCTTGGAAAATATTATGGTAAGAAATAAGAGTTGGCTTGTTTGGATAATGGCGATCTGATTTTGGCAATAATATGAGATTGATTGCGGCGAAAACATCAAATCGCAACATCATGCAATTATGTACCAATTTCAAGTTTTTTTTTGTGAACTTGACATGTGGTTTTATTATTATATTTATATTACATGCTTAAATTTACAGTAGCGTCAAGACGCACAGTAATGTTACAAAAAATACAAAAGTAAAATAATTATCACTGTTTACAAAATTTCCAGGTAGCGAAATTCCATATAGGTAGTGGTAGATAGCGTTCATCCCGGAGTATAGCTCAAAATCAAAAAGTGCTTCAAACAACAGTATTCGAAATCGTCTTCGCACCTCAGCTGCTATACAAACAAAACGGACACAGTCAGTCAAACCTCACGATAAACAACTCGGACACAAATTCTATTCGAATCGGATATCGATTTAACCCCATCATTTCGATTTAACCATAGCCCCCGCTGGCGGTGTTTTCGCAAAATACCTCATTAAGCTGAATAGCGTCCGCGTAAAGTTAGATTGCCGTCCACGTTTTGATTACTGCCAACTCCTGATAGGCAATTTCCTGTGCTTTGTATGCAGCATCCTGGATGGTGCGGGCAGAGGTGGAGATTGGCTGAAGCGACTGGCCGTTTTGTCCACGCACACAGATAAATGAGTTTACGTAGCGCTTGGCAGTGATAAGTAGCTAGCTATGCGTTAAGTAAGAATGCCACGCACTTTTTGTTATATTTCTTCATTATTAGAACTATTCTATAATTATCTTGGCTACGGAATTAAGATCAAAATAATATCGATTGATAAAGATTGTTACCAAATTTAATATTATAGCCACATAACAATAAGGGATAATTTTTATCGTCTATAGCTTTTTAATAGATAGGTACATAATTGGGTTAATGAGCTCTATTAAAATACATTTCATACAATTTATTTGTCTAATTTTGTACTTTACTATGTGATGTAAGTACGTAAGTACAGAAAATTATAAGAGAATGGACACACCAGCTTTACTCGCGTAAACAACGTTCAAAAATAACTTATTATCAAAATCAGCTGTCAAGTGTTCAACCTCGAAGTTCCTCGCGGACGTCTCTAAAAAGTAAATTAAGAAAAACTTTTAAAGCATGAGCTTGGGT
This sequence comes from Hylaea fasciaria, assembly GCA_905147375.1. Classification (NCBI taxonomy): domain Eukaryota; kingdom Metazoa; phylum Arthropoda; class Insecta; order Lepidoptera; family Geometridae; genus Hylaea; species Hylaea fasciaria. The sequence goes on from LR990201.1 coordinate 10,926,599, forward strand.
ACTGTATCCGCATTTTGAATGTGACTTCATGTCTGTGTGAGAAATATTTCAAGATCTGCCTTTGGTGTTTTTGATGAGACAGGTTTGTTTGATAGGGTTATCTGTTTATAAGATAAAGGTACAGAAAATAAAATTTACAATATTTACGTTAAGGTAAATCTAGAACTGAAAAATTACAGTTTCTTAAGGAGTATTATGCAGTGTCAAACGTTATAAGTTCCGTTACCAGAGGAGAACACCATAGATTATGTTGACTGTACCATTTAATACTTCTCCGATGTCCAGATAATTAAATAGATTTCAAAATTAATTTCCTTTTTCTACACGTCAATCAATGGTATTCAATGGTAAATATCAATTTGAGTAGCCACAATTAAGTGACAGTAAATATTTTTGTCCTATTGAAGTTTAGTATCCCATCCAGCAAGGAAATAGTAAAATCGTTGCAGCTCGCTTTCAGTTTATTTCAGTACCTATTGGACAAGTAAATCCAAAAAGAAAAAACTAGCGCGTTTTTTGTCGATTCTTCTCGATTGGATGGATATATTGTGAATTGGGTAGTAGTCAGCTAACTTCATGAGTGCTTTTTTGGGCTTCAATAAGCAACTTCTTGACTCTTACCAATAATAGTAACTGTCGACTACCTACAACTTCGATATCTATTCGTGGTTATCGCAAACCACACTATATTGCAACGTTGGAAGTTGAATCAACCGCACGGTCATCTCCGGTAACGGCAAACGAGCAATACAAGATACCGTCAGTACCTTCACAGGAGATAGCGAGTTACTGTGACCACAGCATTTATGGTACCGTGTCCACTGACCCCACTACACGCTTTTCATCTATCGATTGGTAGAGCGGTAGGCGATACACTGTACAGTCTGCCTCAGAAGTAACTGACATTTCATTCTTAGTTTAATTTCACGCACGAATTTTCTTGTAGAATACGAATTGAAAAATTGGGAATGTTCAATTTTTTATTTGCTTATAGGTAGATTTGTTCACCTTGTCCGTAATAGTTGCAGTGCTGCTGAAAAAAAGTGGATCGTCTAAACTTTTATTAATTCATTGGCCAACGATGAAGCAGCCTCAAATTCTCGACCAAATAGTAAACTATTTCCACACAATGTTATATCAAGTCTTTCCATTTATTACACCTAAAAGGGTACCGCAATCGGATGCGGTAAATGTAAAAACAGTAGAGACACCTCACCTTCTAGGGGGGGGTAGAGCATGATCATTTATTACGTCAAGATGACGCTTTATTATACCACCCCTTTCTCTACCTTTTGCAAGCTTGATAGTGAGTTGAGTTGGGAGTATTTTTTGCATAGGATTATGTGGTCAGATATTTTAAATTGTATGCTAGATAAAGGTGTTTCTCTTATCACATTATAGAGATGAATTTGTAGAGTTCAAGGCTGTTTCCCTTCAATCTTACTTTCGATGTGTATGACTTAAATTATATATGCTAAAGCATCTCTCTTGCAATAATATTGTAGAGATGGCTTTTTTCTCCTTCCTTACATGAATGGGGAGGTAACCCTAAAGACATAAACCCATCTAAATAGATCGTAAATCATCGCCGTTATCGAGTTATTTTTGATGATTAGCATTTCAAGCATTCTGATAATAATATGGAACGATTAGTCGCAGTTGATAGCCTGAAATGAATGGACGGGTGGAAAAATGGACGTTCTCATAACCCTTTTAAGACCTCTCTAAGACCTTTTCATTTTTGGGGTTTCGAACAAAAATTACTTCTATCGTATCGGTTGTCGTGGCTACCGCATTTTTAAGACGTATGCTTATTTATTGTTTTTAGAAAAACTATTAATCATTGTAATTACTGTAAATACGGCAATAGATTAGGAAAAATCACTGTCAAAGTCCCAAAGTAAAAGAAGACTTAAAATCCCAAAGTTTAAGTATGTATATCCGTCACTCTGTCACTTTATGTTTCAAATATAGTTCTAATATTTCAAGCTAACAGTCGACACCTTTCCTATCATATTACATAGAACAGTAAAATACATAATAAAATTCTATAGAACTAAAAATACTTTTACTCCAAACCAACCCTTATAAAATTTTCAAAGGAGCTGTGGAAGGTTTCTTTCAAATATTGACAAACTTCTATCGCTGAGAGCGAGTTCTCGCCAAGTTCTCTAACTTTGGAGTGCCTCAGATAAATTTAGATTTCGGTTAGTGTACTTTGGAGGATCCAGCTTGATATCCAATCACAAGTTGGATGAAGAATTTCTAGGTTATTAGTTGACGTTGATTAGATGATTGGAAAAGTGATGTTGGTGAGGGATGATTGTGTGTGAGAGAGAACGGGCTCATGTATTTATTAATTTATTGAAACAGTTCAGGAGGTCAAGTCTGTTATTTAAAGAAAGCTTCAATCTAATCGGCTTCGGAATAGTTTGGGACATTTCATTGTGACATTGATTCCAAAATGTTCTTATTTAACTTGCAGACTGATTAAAAAAAACTAGCAGACTTCCAAATATTACTAACTATTCCAAAGCCAATCCATTGACATTCGATTAAAGCGTTCTTAAATAAACAGACTTGACTCCCTGGTCAGTTGTTTCTATTTTCAGTTGTCTTTTTGAAGCAATATAGGTACTATCACGTTTTGAAACGGATATTGTCACCTATGTGTTTTTATTTGACAAACTATAGTACCTGCGTTACCAGCCTATCTAAAGATAGAGTGATAATCTGCATAATCGGAAAGCTCAAATTAAAATAAATAGTTAAACAAGTCGGAATCACTAATAAAACCGAACCATTTATAATGAATACAAACCTAAAAGTTAAACTAAAAATATATTACAATAAAATGCCAACGCCCCAAAAAGTTTGCCCGAAAACAAAGCGGCGATTTTATAATTCTACAAAAATCTACGTTCACAAAAAACCACTTCGGAATAGTTCCAGTGCTGCAGGAATGCCTTTGTGAGCTGTACCGTGCTCATAGATGACATATTGGTTTACATACAAACGCACTGATGTTGCCGCGGAGGGTACCACCGTTTTTGGGGAAGCGAGGTCTCAGGGAAATGAGAGGTTGGACAGGTTCGATCCGTGCCTTCAAACCAATTGCTAATTATCATACGTAATGTATAAAATTTCCATTGCTCCGTATTCGGGAAATACGGCGTTCATCAGTCCCGGCTATAATCTTCTTTTTATATAATAATACGTAGTCACACACTAGGATTTCTCCTGTAGCGGGTATCGTTTACAGACATATAATTTCACATACATATAACACCCAGACCAGAAACAACTATTTATGGATTGCAGAAAATATATTTGTTCCGAACGGGAATTGCACCCGCGACACCAAGCGCAGCAGTCCGAGTGTTTAGTCACTACGCCAAACGTGTCGTCGACCGATTTATAAAACAGACACTAAGCATCATCAGATCTCTGGAGACGCCTAACGCCTCAATTCGACTTTAACCAGGCGACTTTACATAAATTACACATTTCGCAATTCACTATCGACAACCGACAGTAGCAATGCGGTTGGAATATTCAAATTCTTCGCCCTATCCGATAATACTACCCTCATGCAAAATGCATACAATATCATTCTTTACTTCATACGCGAATGCTCCCGGACGTAATTCATGTAGAAATGGCTTTATTTGAATTTTATGCTCATTTCTACTAGATTTTTGACATAATTTGAGATATTTCAAAGTTTATTCGGTTATTATTCGATGTTTGTCGTTTTGTACCAACAAAATAATCGGTTTAGGAAGTTTATGCACGAGTAAGTTGAATAATTTTGTGTTTCACGTAAGCAGAAGCGGTTCAATGAAATATTTTGGTTTGGTTTACAAGCGAGAACTGAAATTCAGTGTGCTTTACCAATCGTGACAACAAAATGTAACGTAATTATTACTTATTTATGGATGATTTATAAACCTGTAAAATAACTTCATAAAAACACACTTCCGTGGTAGTATACAATGAATTTTCAGTGTTACGAGTAAGGGTGGCGCTTCATATAATTATAATGAGGTGATCGAACGACTTTTATTCTGTAGTATAAAACATGTTTTGCTCTAGATATATTGATAAAAGAACCAAGCCATCTGAAAGTATTAAAACAAAGCCTACAGCTTTGTAGAGCCCCATCAAGTTATACGGTCGGTTGTTTCGTTTTGTAATTTTATTAGGGGCCCTTAAACTACGTGAGATTAGGTAAATGGAGCCCTAATGGATGTTCACAAATTCTGTTAACCGAAGAGGCGAACGAACAATTCTCTTCCTCTACCCTACTCTACTTTTGGCTCTATGGTCGTAGAACTTGCTCTAGTTTGTCATAAAGTTACTTTAACTTGTTTTACTTTTAGCTCTATAATGGTAGAGACTAGCTCTACTTTCCTCTGATTTGTTTAGGAAAATAATGTTAGAATGGATGAATTGCATTTCGTAGAGGCTTTTAAAAGAGCGAGGTAAAATAACGTTACTTTAAACTGGTTTGTTGGGAATGGCTTCTCTGGAAAGTATACTCTGCTTGCATCTCAGCAGTAAGTGCTCTATTTTGCTACTGAGAGGTAGAAAATAGCTATTTTTAATCACAAACTCTACCATTATAATACCTTTTTACTACTTTTCCATCTGCGATTAAAAAGTAACATTATTCAATTATGCTCCAGTGGTTTTTTTTTAAGAAAATAATTATCTAATCTTAAGTTTGCTTATGTAGATAAGTATGTTGTCTTGCAAATACGCATTGTAAGATTTATGCAATCATCAAAAAAATTAGAGCAGAGGCGGAAAGATTCAATAATCAATTTTCTACCATGCGTCTTACACCATTTTGACTAACTATTGATGAGTGAAATTATGAATAGTTTTAAATCCGTCTGATGACTACTTGACTAGTTTCCAAAACATTTTCAAATCATATTCACAAAACTACCCTTCATTACTACCCCTCGATAAAGTTTCTAACAACCCCCAAAGCTCGAATAATGGAAGGCAAATCAATCAAAGCCCAAACTGATATTGCAACTATTCACTAACACATGCCAATTAGTAACGTACTGATATATATATTTTATTTCATACATAGTTACGAGTACATACTGAAAGTTACCTTCGTAATTAAAAAAGACATTTCGTTACTTTACTAAAAATATATGGGTATTTATTTAAAATACATAGATAGGTAAGGTGCGTGATAGTGTCGTATTAAAAAAAGCTATGCGTGTTTGTCAATTAATAAACAGTTCTGAAATAACGGAATTGTCTAAAAATGCTTATTAATAGAAGCAGCCAATACTTTGCGAGCGTCGATAATAATTAAAATGTTGTAGGTACATTTTTATGATTAAAATAGGATAATGAAAAAAATAAAAATCACATAATCCGTAGTAGCCTTACTAACAAATTTGTCAATAATGAACACTAATGTAGAGCTGAAACCCATCAATATGGATGAAGTAGGTAATACTTGCTTATCGGCTGTTATTCAATTTGTATGTTACGGTGAAACAAGAAAATCTATTCAAAATAAATTTATTTAGCCAAAGTAGATAAAATAGAGCTTTGTGTATTTATTTTGTGTTTGTTGCTAGACCATAGAGATATAATTTTAAAAACCCCTTATTTTAATGGTCACATTGTAGCTCTACAAAAACTCGAGCTCTTCAGCAAAAGAAAAAAACAATATTGTTTTAGATGTAGGTACACTGTAAGTATACAGTAACTGAACGATTGTTAAGAGTTTTGAATGACTGGGAAAATCTCAAAATCCCTAATTCCTCTCACTTATCTACAACACTGTCAATACCGAGATTCATAAAGACCTCAAGTGGAGCCCCTCCCCCCCCCGTCAAGGTATCCATAGATACGAGGGGGACGTTGCCTAGATATGGTTACCAGGCACCGGGACAAAATGGGGTGGAGTGAAGGTACCTCAACATTTTTACAATTCAATGGCTAAGAGAAATTTGAGGGTATCTTGACAAAGATCTTTTTTATGCGTAGCAGATAAATCTTGGTCAAAGCTGTAGGATGAAAGATAAGAGATAAAGGAAAGGTGAAGATTTTAATGCGTATTTAGTAGCTGTCGTTCAGAAAACATGTCGCCATAATCCGCCAATAATGTGTTCCGACAGGAGTACTTGAAATCTAGTATAATACATAACATAGCTATTTATTATACCAGAATGTGACTTTACGTTTAATGCAAATAAGTAGTATAATTATTTTGTATAAACTTATATACAGTACGAAGCATACAAGTACGTATACAAACTTAATAAGTACACATTTTTAAATTTTCTTTTTCGAGTTTTTGAGTAATTCAATTTAGTCTTCATTATCAAATTAATGTATGGGGATTTGCCAATACAGCACTAATTATCGGTAACATCAATCTTTTATAAATAATATAATGAAAAAAAAATATAATAATATATATTTTCCCGTGATTCATCTTTCGCACTAAAGTTATTCGGACATATTTTGTAAGTCGAATTACAATAATACGATACTAATACTAGTTCATGCTTGAATTTTCATCATCACTCAAAATGATATAAACAGAATTTCCAACTAATAGGAACATTATACAAACGACATATTTTGTGAGCTTTGAGTTTAGCATTACGAGTATTATCACAAAAAAATACTGTAGGGCTAACTCACCTTAAACTATGATGTACAACTTTGCTCCCACCATTTTTTGATAAACTTAGATGGCTTAGTTACAAGCAGACGTTGCGTAGAGTTGGCTATATTAAACCAGACTCTATACTCCATAGTATCTTGTGCATCATGACCTGATAGCCACAGTAGTTTATAAATTTGTGTTTAGATATTATAACACGTTTTTTAAAACAATTTCAACGTCAAATATTGCAAAAAAATGTAGCTTACATTCCAGCGCCATCTATCTGATGACTAAGGTATCACGTCAAGGGCGGGCGGCGCGAGTTGGGCGGATTCAGTTCTCGTCGCGAAAACGGGAGTTACACATAGGTGTCGCTAGTTGCAGGTGGAACTGTTGGAAAACGTCTAACTGAGAAGAGACACGGAGACGACAGAGATGGCGCTTCTGACAGTATGTAATAAAAGTTACGATACCTATAATAATTATATCGTCTTGGATGAAAATTAAATATTATGTACTTCATCCAAGTCAATTATAGTAGGTTTTAGTCAATGAAAAGCTGTCCGTGCAGTACCAAAAGAGCTGTAAATTAGTATTTATGATTAAACAATAATAATTAAATAAAACCTACACTATTCTAACAAACCGCTACCAGATGGCAAAGTTCCCAAAATGCTGGCAGCATTGCCACGTTGTATGGCAATGCTTAATCTTTGAGCCAAGTATAAGCCAGCATTTTGGTCACGTGTTGCTTCGACCAGACGCCCAGATAAATCTTTGTAGATGTTTTTTAATTAATAATGTTGTTTGTTTTATATAATATCTTACATGAATCATTAAATTATGAACGCTGATTAAACATGTTTTATATGGCCCAATTTTGTAATGGCAAGTTTCTTGCGTATTAAGTATATGTAATTTTTTTTTACAGTCTAGGGACTTATACTTTTGGCTAAGACCCAGTTAATTTGCTAAATATATTTCTGCCAGATTATTAATTTTAGAACCTGTTCAAACATCAATAAATCGTGCTCTCAAAAGTATTAAACAAGAAAATAGATTCAAAGTGATTTTCAAAGGATAGCTGTGGTCGTTAGACAGAGGAGCTCACTTTGCCCTCAAGTTTACGATCGCTTACTACCGTTACAATGTGTAGGATAGAACACTATCTAATACTGATATACTGAGATATAAAGCCGTTACAGGCGAGTGGTCACAAATACTTGTCATACCTTATTATAATATTACAATATTACTTCAATACAGTAAAAACAATTTAGCTCTAAAACAATTACTAACATAACACGTATCAAATATTAAAGCATACTGGGACTCTGAATTCCACACAAGTAAGTTAATATATATTCATTAAAATAACCCTCTTTGTATTAAATTTATTCAAACAAAACTCGGCTTAAATTCATTCAAGGTTTCCGAACTCCCTACAATATAAATATCGCGTCAACTAAATTAGAATTCCACTGGTAGTATCAATAAAGCTTATAAGATTAATTTAGGTAGATAAGTGCGAAACAAAAACCAACATTTCCAACCACTTTTGTGGTTAGTCAAGGGGGCTTATTTAACGAAAATTCGTTTTAGATGGCACATACATACATTTATACAAATTTTATAATTATAGGACGACATGAAAGTGCATTTTAATTGACGATAACAGGGAGTTTCAATATTAGTAACGTCGTACTATAGTTTAAACTACGAGGTAAAGTTATACTAAAACATATAACATTTTAGGAAACTTACAAACCATTTGGTAAACTCATTTAAAGTTATATTATATACATACAATTTCAGTTCACTTGTATATCAGACTTATTGATAGTATAAAGTGATTATTGTAATCTTATCAGGTGATAAAGTGATTATGTATTCTCTATGTGAAATCGAAACATGTTTGTTCTAACCTGTTTACTGCAAACACTTTCCCTTGACAACTCAATAAAATGAGGCTTTATTGCTTCTGAGATGTTACATATTATTATCACAGATTAAAGGATACCTATTAACGTATGTACTTCGTACAAATAGGGTAGAAGGCTAGAATTGTAATGTGTGTGTGCCCAAAAAATCTCAGCAAAACTAATTTAATTACCTCTCCTTCTCACATTTAGCACATGCTTGAATATAATTAATTAATAGAATTGTTTTCCACAGAGAGGGATGTGTAATAATTTCTTAGAATAGGGGGGGGGGGGGAGGGTTAGAGCTTTGAACTAATGATCAAACGAAGGCGCCAGTAAGATGTCTGGGAGAGATTAGAGATGGATTAAAAGTTATTTCATCTAGGAGCGTTAGATGTGTTTTGGTTAGAAAATGCCTGTTCAACGTTATTAAATTATATATTTAGCTTCAGAAGTAGGAATTTATTAAAAAAAATAACATCAAAGTAACAAAACCATCATTTAATACAAAATTAACAAATATTCCACAAAAATAATTAATCACACATCCAAGAATCACCTTATGCAAACAAATCACCAATTATAGAAAATAAAAGTACTCACTTAATATCACCAGCACAAATTACGACTAACAAATAAAAATAAAGGTTAACTAAAGGTCACAAGTCGCGTCGAACACGTCCGCACCGTTCCAGAGCCAGCGAGCAAATGCCCTGTCTCCCGTCGGCGGCTTCTTTATATAGGCGCTGTGTTGGTCGGGTAGAGAGAAGTCTAACTCGGCCTCTCCTGACTCAACGCCGTCCTCGGCGAAGTTCATGACGCACCACCTGGACTGGGTCTGGACGCCTCTACTTGCTCTGATACCTGAGAGGGACCTGCATCGGGGTCATCAGTTTCGTCATCTGAAATTGGCGTAGGTTATGACTGCTGTGAACTTCTAGGAAACATTACGCACATTGATCTATAAAGCACACAGCACTTATGAATAAAATTATAAGCATAAATTAAAATTTGAACTATAAATTAGCCTAAGTGAGAGCTCTCATTTAAATCCCCAACCAGACTTTACCAATTTCCTAACTTTCTAGGTTGGTCCCATAGATTACACAAACAGGAGTCGTCTGTTGTTTTCTGATCGGCTGGCACGGGATCTGTAAACAAATCAGGCAGAAGGCGTCCCCACTGTCTGGTTTAAAGACAGAGGCCTCGCTGAATCGCATGTCAAAAATAAAGTCAAGGATATCGTGGTAGGGGTAGAGGCATCGCTGAATCGCATACCCTTTTCAGACAGAGGCATCACTGAATCGCTTATCTGAGAAAAAGCTCGAGAGTATTGGGTAGAGGCATCGCTGAATCGCATACCCTTTCAGACAGAGGCATCGCTGAATCGCTTATCTGAGAAAAATAAAATCGGAAGGGTGGAGTAGAGGCATCACTGAATCGCATACCCTTTTCAGACAGAGGCATCACTGAATCGCTTATCTGAGAAAAAGCTCGAGAGTATTGGGTAGAGGCATCGCTGAATCGCATACCCTTTCAGACAGAGGCATCGCTGAATCGCTTATCTGAGAAAAATAAAATCGGAAGGGTGGAGTAGAGGCATCACTGAATCGCATACCCCATCAGATAGAGGCATCACTGAATCGCATATCTGAGAAACACTTGACATGTCAGAAACGAATAAATGTCTGTGGTAGTCGCTCAACTGCCCTACCTATCATGGTGTGTTTATATAGAGGGGAGGAATAATCAAAGGCTTAAGTCAGTAAGTATGTCTGTCGTTGCTAGTCTAAGAGGTGAATTGAAGGCAGGGTAACTAATAATAAAAATGGATGAAAGTACGTAAAGTTGAGAGACAAACCAGAGACACTTCAAAATAAACTCACTTTCAAAGAAAATTGCACAGGACTCTGGGCACCATTCTCCACGCCAGGGGACCATATATTCGGCAGCGGCTTGTGTGGTTTTTCCGTATGAGCCACTTAGTAGTTTCAACTGATAGCGGTTGTTGGGTAATACTTTTACCACCTTATATGGACCCCGCATGCCCGGATCTAGCTTTCCAGTTGATTGCGAAAACTTTATGACAAACACTAGATCATCAATTTGAAAAGCACGTGGCGGGCGACGATGCTGGTTTACGTTAGCGTCTTGTTGAGCTTGATTTCTCTTGAGTAAGTCACCAGCTCTGAAGCGGCAAAGTTCTCTCCGAGCTTCGCGATTCGGTGACGGCTCCAAAGCTACGTCTCGTATTAACCTCCTGATAATAGGTGTTGCAGCTTCGGTACCGATGAGCAAGTTTAGGGCGGAAGTTTGGGTTGTTTTTTGCTTGGTTACGTTGAGTACTAGTTGGAGTTTCCACAACTGTTCTGACCAACTTGTGCCTTTGTGATTGACTTCAATACGGATCATGTTTAGAACGGTTCGGACGTACCGCTCGACTTGTCCATTAGCGTTGTGCATTTCAGGTGTTATAAAGTGAATATTACATCCAACATCATTTAGCAAAACGGTAAATTCTGCAGATTCAAACATGCGACCACGATCGGTGACAAGTAATTTAGGCGCACCAAAAAGTGATATGGCATTGGTAAATGCGCGTTTAAGTTCAGTAATATCTTGTCTGTAGATGGAGTACAACAAGCAGTACTTAGTAAAAGAATCAATGATGAGCAAGACGAACTTATGTCCGTTTGATTCAGGTAAAGGGCCTAGAGCGTCCATGTGTAGTGTCTCAAAAGGGTTACTGGGTTTATCCCATGAAACAATTGGCTGGTGTGGGGCCCTTGGGACTCTCTTCTTAGAAATGCACACTAAACAGTGAGAAATATATTTGGCGACGAACTGGCGCAGTCCAGGAAACCAAAAATGTTTCAGAATCAAATCTACGGTTTTATCAGCACAAATGTGTTCGTGTTCGTCATGGAAGATTCTAAGAAGACTTAGTCTGTGCCCTTTGGGAATGTAACAGAGGAGTCTAGATTCTTCACCCACTGGAGCATAGCGGTAGAAGAGAAGATCATTTTTATGGACATATCGCTGACTATCTAACTCACCGTCTCGCAACTTTTGTAGCAAGAGTTGGGTATCACTGTCGGCTGACTGAGCCTCCTGCGCCCAATTACGAGGTCTAGCTATTTGATAAACCTCAGTACATACCGGATTACGGCTCAGGTAATCCACATGTGCCATCATGTTGCCTTTTCTGTATTCAATGTCGAAGGTGAAGTCTTGTAAATAGACCCACCATCGAGCGACGCGCGGAAGTAAGTCTTTCTTTTTTTCAGTGGCCTTGAAGGCATTACAGTCTGTAACGACCTTAAACTTTAACCCCACTAAATAGTGGCGAAAGTGCTGCAACGCTCGCACGACCGCCAATGTTTCTAACTCATATGAGTGATACCTACTTTCGGCGCCCTGAGTAGACTTGCTAAAATAGGCAACCACATGTTTCATACCATCGCCCTTAGTCTGCATTAAAACCCCACCATAGCCAATACTACTGGCGTCGGTATGTACTTCGGTTGGCAACGTAGGATCAAATACCAACAGAATAGGTCCGCTGGTCAAGTGAGCTATAATTTCTTGACGCACCTGTTCTTGATCGCGACCCCAGCAAAATTCAACATCTTTCTTGGTCAGGCCCGATATGCAAGCGGTTTTTGTTGCGTACCCACGAATGTACCGTCTAAAGTATCCAGCCAAACCAAGGAATTGCCGAACTTCTTTTACATTGCGGGGGGCAGGCGAGTTAACTAGAGCTTCCACTTTACGTGGGCTTGGTTTAACCTGCCCCTGACTAACGACGCGACCCAGGTATTCAACCTCAGAAGCAAGAAACGTACATTTTTGAAGGTTAATTGAGAACCCCGCTTTTGTTAATGTTTCTAGGACTTTCTTTAGCAGAATAAGTCCTTCATCGATAGAATTGCTCATTATCAGTACGTCATCGACATAGACAAGGACGTTACCCGCTTCAATATGATCGCGAAGTGTCTCGTTGATGATGCGCTGATAAACAATTGGGGAGTTCGTCAGACCATAGGGCATCCTGAGGTATTCATAATGACCCTCTGGTGTCACGAACGCGGTCTTATGAATGGACTCTTCATCAAGTGGAATCTGGTGGAATCCGGTAGCCATATCTAAACTACTGAAATATTTGTAACTTCCAAGTCTATCTATGTGATCATCGATTAGTGGTAAAGGATACCTTTCCTTTACCGTAAGTCTGTTTAGTGCCCGATAATCTACGCACATTCTATCACTCCCATCTTTTTTTTTAACTAAGATTATGGGGCTCGCGTATTCTGAGTTTGAGTCACGGATAACACCCTTGTCCCTAAGATCATTAACAATTTCCCGGACCTTAAGTTTTTCCGCGTGAGACAACTTATAGGGTCTATAAGCGACTGGGGTGTTATCAGCGACTTTAATGCGCATTTTACCGGTATTGACGGTGGTTGAAGCGGTTCCCGTAATCATATGTTTGGAAAATCCATCCACCAATGCTACTAGCGATTCTTTTTGTGACCCTTCTAAAGGTGTATTGATTGGTATTGTTTTGTCAACGGCAGATACTTGGTGGATAGGTTTCGCAGAGGTTCTAGTTATGTACTGTTTGTCTTTAGTCCTAACATAAGTGATGCCGTCACGGTTGAGGATATCGGTGCCTATTATAATAGGTGTTGACATACACGAACTTGGCACAACGACAAAATCAGCTTCGATTGAGATCTCACTGAACTCAACGGTTAAAGTTACTAGAGAGCTTGCCTCAACGACTTTATCACTTATTCCTTTCAGTACGCAGTGTGTAGGTTTTCTTTCGCATGAAAAATATTTTAACACATCTGCTGAGATAAGCGAAATGTTTAAAGCACCGCTGTCGATAAGAACGTCTACAGGAATTCCCTGAACGACCGCAGTGGAAATATCATTGTTCTGACCAAGACCAGCAGAGGGCGTAGTACACAGGTTTACATTATTCTTGTTACGCGGCGTAGACCTATTCTTCGCAAAGCAATGCGCTTCTTTATGACCAGACTTTTTGCAGAAATTGCACACAATATTTTTGTTGTCGACAACACCGTCAGTTATGGCTTTAAAGTTGGGTTTAAAGTTGTTATCTGCCCTGGGTTTCTTAGGACAATATCGTTGCTTATGTCCAGTCTGACCGCAACCAAAACACTTAATTGGTTGTGCCTGACTATAAGGACGCTTTTTTCCGACTACTGTTGCGTAGCGATGTCCCGGTTTGTTACTAATGGGCTTAATATAGTTAGCGAGAAACGGGACTATACTTTCGCACGTTAAATTAGCGTTAGTGGCTGCTGCCTTAATTTGGGGGTCAGTGAGGCCACGAATGACAATAAGAATCATCAACTCGTCACTGAGCCCCTTTACAACTCGCAATCGCAGCAGTGTTCTACGCGCATATTCTGCGAATGTATTATACTTGTCAGAGTTCGTAAGCATCACCTCATACAAAATATTGGCATAGTCGAGTTTCTGCGGGCACAACGGTTTAAATTCTCGAACGAAATTGGACCATGTTCGATCGTTAGTTACCCACTCGTTCAGCCACGATTTCGCGTCACCTTTCAAACAGCCTGATACTCGAGACAAACATTCAGAATCCTGCCAGTTATTTGCAAGCCTAGCCCGTTCCACTTCATCACACCACACGTCAATATTATGTACGGCAGGGTCAAAGTTGGAGACGAAATAAGTTTGACTTTGACAGTGACTTAACGATTTAATAGCTTCTACCAAAACCTTGGTGGTATCAGTAACGCTTGACCCGACCTGTGACTGTGAGGTATCAACGGCCGCTCGCGAAATAGTTGCAGAAGTGTCACCCACAGAAACACGTGTGTCTGGCGTACCGACGTTGATAATGTCAGCTTGATTTTGACGTGCAGGCGTGTGAATCTCTAGTGTCACGTTGTCTCCCGGGTTTATCCTACGTTCAACCTCGTTAAGCGAAGCAGTATTTTCGTACGTACATACATTAGAAATTGCGGGTAGAACCTGGTTCCTACCTGCCTCGTTATTCAATTCGTCACGAGACGTGCTAGCATGATTGTTTTCAATAGCATCTAACCGAATTAGAATCGTATTTAAAGCCTGTTGCATGCTAGCATTTTGATTGTGAGAAGCTTGTTTCGCGTTTGACCTAGCAGGTGTACGTGTGCCTGACCTGTCACGCGACCTGTGCCGTCTTTCGTGTCGACGCGACTTGTTACGTGACCGGTGCTGTCTTTCAGACATCTTATGAGCATAAGTTATGGTTTTTCATGAAAATATTGGAACACAAAAAGCATAACACGGAATAAAATTGTTAGATATTAATTGGTGTTTTATTTACCTAAGTAAACGTTTAGAAGTAAGGCCTTATGGGCATGAGAGCAATCCCACTTCTGAATTTAGCTTCAGAAGTAGGAATTTATTAAAAAAAATAACATCAAAGTAACAAAACCATCATTTAATACAAAATTAACAAATATTCCACAAAAATAATTAATCACACATCCAAGAATCACCTTATGCAAACAAATCACCAATTATAGAAAATAAAAGTACTCACTTAATATCACCAGCACAAATTACGACTAACAAATAAAAATAAAGGTTAACTAAAGGTCACAAGTCGCGTCGAACACGTCCGCACCGTTCCAGAGCCAGCGAGCAAATGCCCTGTCTCCCGTCGGCGGCTTCTTTATATAGGCGCTGTGTTGGTCGGGTAGAGAGAAGTCTAACTATATATTAACTAGCAAGTCATATTTTATCTTACCTTTAGAAGGAATTTTAGGAGTTAAAATATACGAGTGTGATATTAAGGACAAGCTGGTTAATATTATACGTCAGGAATCATACCAAAAAGGAGTTTTAGTAGAGACTAAATGGTTGCAGAAAAAAATCTTGCCTTAACTTTTAATACCTGCCTACACTTAACTAAAACTGGTATAAAAAGAAATCAACCAGTTTTTTTTTAAATCAACCTATCCCATACTCTTACACTGCTAATTCTTAACCTGAAAACCTCCTATCTCATCGAATATCAGCCAACACGAGTGCAACTTACGGTTGCCGCGTAGACACGGATTTATGTCACAGAAGCACGCCGAGTATTTGGGCGGTGGACACCGGCGAAAAACTTGCGATAGCCCGAGCACTAGCGCAGATAAAACAGTGCAGAAACTTAGCATAAAACAAGAGTCAGTCAACAGGGCAGTATACAATATACAAACAGTGAACAGGGCGACACACAGTCAACAGGGTAAAATACAGCAGTGCCCTATTCGATGGTATAATATGGAGAAAAAGCTGTTATAAGAATTGTGCGCTTAATAATTTGTGATACTATGATCAATACGGGTATACTGGTGAACATGACATGAACGTGATTCGTTGACATAACGGGCAAGTGTCTCTTTATTACGCTCTATTAGTGTATACTGCACTAACTATAAAGTAGGCGCTTCATAGTACCATTGCAGAACACCCATGACAAGTTTTAGGTAGTACATGAATTCTAACCGTGTTACATACTGGTTGCCTCGTTAAACTTCAATGTTATTTTTGGTTGTCAAATAAGTACCAGAACTTTTTGGTCAAGTGGCTCATCGACTAGGCATATTTGTGGGTCTGAAGACATACCCCGCAGAACTGACTGAAAACCTTCAAAAATTATTCTAAAGCATTTTTGATTTTTAAAAATACAGTATACATAACCTACTGGTTCAACTATACTGCGCCCATAGCAACTTCTATATAGTTTGCATAAGGTCTCGGTTTTTGGGGACGGTTTATAGGTTCCTGTCGGGACATTGAATTTTATCGTGCATCAAATTGTTTATGGTGTCCACATTTTGCCATGTCTTTTGCGGAACGGGAAAGGACGCTTTTATATGTGCTGTTTGCTGACCTTTACATACTTTTGCCATTTTTTAGTAAGTAAAAGTTAAAATGTAGGTACCAACACACGTCGATTATCAAAAGCTGGCAAACACCTTTATGACTTGACTTGTAATGTTAATAAAACACTATCTATTTCTCTCTCACATAGGGGCACTCGTGCTAATTATAATGAAAAACATTACTATTGCCTTTTTTGTCTAGCGTTACGGAATACAGCGTGTTCTTTTTTAATTTCTGTCAAGCTTGGAAACCCTGTAGTAAGTTAGCTTGCTTTGAAACTTCAATTACAAAAATCACTTGTCAGTTTTATAAATAGTTCTACCAAAAACCTTAGAAGAATAACACATAGAAACCAAGTTCTCGCTAGCGACGTGAAGCCACTTTTAGTGAGACTTATTGGGCCCTAGTTCGGACTTTGACTCGCTTTACTCGAAACCAAACTTTTATGGTAAATATTTATTCATTTTCACTGCTTTTGAACTAAATACCAACACGCATGCGACATTTTTACTGCGCTTGTGTGCCTTTGGGAGAAGATAATTACATGACACTCATGCACACTTTGATAAAAAAGTGGCTTCACTTTTGAGTGAAACTATGCATGGAACTATCCTTCTTTGCGTTATTATTCTAAGCCAAAAACAATGGCCTCACTTCTTATTCAATACTCATTCCATACTCATCAGTGACTAAACAGTTGCCTTCATTTATCTTCCCGAGGCAGCCATACAATGGGCCCCTTGATGAATTAACCGATGACATTCCGATGCCATTATTTTAGCTTCAAAGTTCATTAGCCACGTTATTGACACTTTTGTTCGTTGTTTAGAGGGCGGGGAAAGTTTTAGTTTAATGATGGGGAACAGAAATGTCGTGGAGTCGCTATTAGGTCATTTTATTTTGTGGCTATGCTATTACCATATTGAACCCAGATAGGCTGTTTCCGCTGAAACATTAGTTACATAGTTATTCAGGGTACACTGGATACTGGACGTCTGTAATATCATAGGGACAAATTTATTTAAATCGTACTCAAAAAATGGTCCAGTTTTTTTTATCAGAAGGAGCGTGAAGTACCTACCTACTTAGGAAATAACATACCCTGTAATAAAATAAGCACACATGAGTTGAATAGAAAGTATCTTTATAGTCAAAAGATTTAGATTCCCTTCTTCGTGATTGATTTTTTTTCAATCATACTATTACTTATAATTATTGGTGTATGTAGGTACCTACTATAAAACAGAATAATATGTAGAAACTAAGGAAAGACCAAGAATCGCTATCAGCATTGTAAGGCTCACTTCCCCGCATTATCCCAATGCATTGCGTCTCCAAGCGGGGTTATTCAGGCGAATTCAGAACACAATGGCGCACCATAACAGGGCTACAATTTCACCCCTAACTAGGGCACAATTTCACCCTGCAACCGGAGTATTTCGCCCCATAAGGCCACAATAGCGCCCCCTATTGCGTGCGAATATTGTGCCCTCGATGGAATTTGTTATGGAAATTTCGATTATGGAATACCAATTACTGGAAGCATTCGTATGTGATGTGAGTGTGAGGTAAAATTTTACATTATGTTATGTTTATCCGTATTGCGTCATTTTCACATTTAATTCGTTGTTGTTTCAGCATTTAGGTGAATCATATACGGCGATGCCTGACACTATTGTGCATCGAAGTGGATTTTGGCTGTCTCCTCTAATGGTATTTAGTATACAAGTGAAAAGTTAACCGTTTGTTTACACGGCGACCAAAATAATGAAACATAAAAGAAAAAATATAGTAGTTACAAAATCCACCGATTCCGCCAGACGCAAGACATTTAAATAACTTTTTACTCATCTATAAGTATGTACACCAAAAGCTTCTTTATTGGGAACTACTACACTATTTAATTCTAATAATAGATCATAGAAAACATGAATAAATAACTACATGAAAGTTGAAATTGTGACTTATAGTTGAATTATTACGACACAAAATAAGAAAACCAATTCACATAATTATATTGAAATCGATTTAGTCGCTTCAATAGTATATTAATTATAGTGTGAGTCAGAAATAAACACACAAAGTTCTTTACCGGCGCAGTTATAATTATAAATCTACCCTCAATAGCTCACACTAGTGACGTAGTAGCCCCCATAACGAACACTGACATCATTCAACCCAGACATCCCAGTTTAAACTTCCATGTAGTTTCTGTCACCTTTAAAACTTAGCAAAATGCCAGTAGCCGTTGGAAAATGTCAAGCGTCGCCGAGGGCAAACATTTGTCCATTCCCAAAGTGCTCATACCCCTTTTGTTACACCTTTGAAAGGTGGCCGGGAACACTGACTAGGCAATCTCCTTTATTCAATCATCGGTGGAGGTAAACTCTTGAGTTCTGGAAGAATTTTGAAATTTTTTGCCGGCAGACGCGCACTAGCAGGTGAAAAGACGGCGTGGTTTGATTCTACCTGTATAAAAAGATGTGGCTGTATAGAAAGGCGGATAAAAATCACGTTACAGCAGACAACACGTTTTTAATCATGCAAATGTTTCAACCATTATGCTCTGAGTTAACTGTTTTGGTTGAAATATTGTGATAGCAGAGAGAGCCAAAGGCTACGATAATGCAGTTGCTACGATTTCTTAGAATAAAACGACCGTCACAGTCATCATACACTGTACATAACATATCCTGATTCTAGAATTCCCTACTGTATATACATTATACATCGAACTCCTGTACTTTCGATATAGCGTACATTGGGATTTCATACTTCTTACTACAGATACGCAGTCATATCCGTGGTATGAGGTCACACTTTGCTGAAATTATAACGTTGGCTGTGACTTAATTCCAATACACGTGACTACTGACTAACTAATTACCACGAACTTGATGTACTCGTAAGACAATGTTAATTACCCTTCTAATATAGTCACAGTTGACTTGACATTGGCTAACCGCTCAAAAAGTTCAAAACAAAACGCAAAAGATAAAGAGTTGAAACAATTCACAAACACAGCTTTTACTGCAACAGACAAATAAAATTGTATTAAAAGCCAATGAGCTCGTCAAAATTTGACTGGAAAATTCATTGCAAATGCAAATTCTCCACTAAAACATGCAAACACACACATAACATTGTAGCAATCGTTAGACGGTGGTTTACGCCGGTTTTACTGTTCGATTTCGACGCAGATAGAGTTTATGGTGTATGAAATGAGACGTATAAAATATACTGCATTCAGAAGTTTTCTATAGCTAAAATATTTTTTTGATACTTTTTTCGTGGAGTAGATTGGAAAATTTTCTTGGAGTAGGTACTCTTGGAATAACCCAAATGTCAGTTAAACAATTACGTTTGAGAGATAACATTCGTTATCAGCAGTCGAAACGTGAAGTACCTAAACAGTAAACATGTCTGCGCTTCCAATTTGAAACTTGATTTCGGGGCAATAGGGTGTATTCTTCTTCTTTGTCATGCCATGTCACGATTGCTTTTTTTTTTAAATCCTGTTGGCAATAATATATGCCCCCCGATGTAGTTAGTATAGTATGGTGTCGTGTAGAATTTTGCGGTTGAATGTACTGGGTAGCACTTTTACAAGCCGGCTGGGTAGCGCTTTATCATCAGACGAATGACCTGCTTGCGTTATTACTGTAATATCTATATTTTTTTACAAATTTTCATTGCTTTACCATCCAACTAAAGACAATAGACACAGTAATTAAAAAAAACCGGTCAATTGCGAGTCGGACTAGCGCACGACGGGTTCTGTACCATTATCTATAAACACGGCAATAAAATCACGTTTGTTTTACGGGAGCCTCCTTAAATATTTATTTTATTCTGGTTTTTGTTATTTGTTGTTATAGCGGCAACAGAAAAACATCATCTCTGAACATTTTTACTGTCTAACTATCACGGTTCATGAGATACAGCCTGGTGACAGACGGACTGACGGACTGACAGTAGAGTCTTAGTAATAGGGTACCGTTTTACTGGGATGCCTTAAGTTTTTTCGAATAACACTCAGTATGTCGCAAGCTTTGTAACAGGATCTTACTTACCGATTTCCTATAGTATTTGAGCTGTTCATGTGAGTGTGGAATAGGAAAGGACTGATGCCGATTTAGAAATTTATTAGAATGCAACGCGGAACGAGAAGTACGTGAGTTTCGGGTGAGTTATTGTCGCGTCCTAGCTTTGCATTCTGAAGTGCATCGACACGGTAATACCATCTGCATCGTTTGTGACTCGACTGGCGAGTGAGTTTGATTATTGCTAAATAATATAGACGATTTCTAATGTCTTTGCCTGAGTATATGTACCGTTTTCATTCAAACAAGGCGTCGCTTAAATTTACATACCGTAACCAATAGGTACTATTCTAGTAATCGGTATAGTTTTACATGTAGGTATGGTTTCCTTTAAACAACAATTAAGTACAGTAAACGTTGAAGCTATTTACCTGCAGAAATAATGTATCTTCAAGTTACCCGGTCCTTACTGCTTAATCACCGTTCAAATGAATTCCAACTTAAATAGGTAGGTAGTGCTTGACGCGTTTCGCTCACGGATGTAGTCTAATAAACTTCCGAATGCAAATCCCTTCGTATCTGCGAGTTTGAGTCCCGAACACAATAAGATCGTGTAACAAAGAACTCCGCTTTGCATATCTGTGGGGATCGGCGGCAGTCGTGGACGTTTCGCCATAGGTTTTTTCCCTTCTGTTTCTTTTGGCGTGGTCGCAGTGGTAGCGTGGAATATAGGTGCTTTTATTTTTTTTTATACTTGTGGGCTACTATAATTATTTGTATTGGTTTTGTGTGTGGCACAAACTCGCTGTTCAGACTACATCACATTATTTGCGTTATTTTTATTTCAATAGAATTTTGGAAAATCTAACGCGCTTATTACTTTGCGCTAACCGTTGTTATTCTGTAGGTACCAATTATTGAAATTTTAGTAAGTTTGCTTCGAAACATTTTATTACTTATATTGTAATGCTTGTCTGTTGTAAGATTCTAGTACAGTGTACTTTGAGCAATTGTAGTATAGGTAGCTAATTCTACTTCTACGTTCACACTAAGCAGCCCATAGATGGACACAATGGTTAAAACAGACATCAAAGAAACATCTCATAACTCTTTTCTGTCCATCCTAAGGCCGCCTGTACGTAATCGCTAAAAGCGATAAGGACGTGCTTATACAAAATGTTGAAAAATGTATTTTACAAAAATACAGTATTATTGATTTATAGTATGGTGTTCAATAAACATTTTATTATATGTCTGCCGCTTTAACTACGACCCCACCCTGACTATACCTAACTAGTAAACGCCGCGACTCCGCCAATGCCGAAGTTGTTCTGTAAAACCTCTTTTGCCTCTCCACCTTTCCTTTGGCGTTTTGTTCACGGTATATTTTTTTTTTTTTCACGTTTTTTCTGCTAGTTATTCACGAAATACAGTTATTTTGCCGGAAAAGATTGGACTGCTACGACAACAATGACTCTTGACGTTAATGTAATGAAGTATTTTCTTTTTGAAAGGCTTTCGGGGAGTTTTTAAGTCTTTGTTTAGTTGATTTTTAACGAGTGCTTCGAATAGGGTTGTGTAAATCTTTATGGACAGGTACATATCTAAGAAATTGACACCGAATTGTTTTAGAAATGTAGAAAAATGTGAAATACTGTCTGTTCTTTTATACATCTGAAATAAATCTGGAGTAAGATAAGTCGATTTCTATCATGAGCTTATAATATGATGTACTAGATTTTTTTCTCAAATGTTTCATTTCGAAACGGTATTAAACTACCACTTAGAGAAACTCCTACCTTGCACCCAGAAAAGTTGATTAAACCAGATTAACCCCCCCCCCCCCCCCTTCTCCTGTCAATCGAGGCATCTGACAGTGACAAGTGGAAGATTGTGACGGTCGCAGCGTCCCCGCGGCGCGTGCGATTGATCGCGGTAATTTGCTCGCGTTCCGACGGTGAAGTAGCACTATTCATTCATTCTGTTGAGTTCGAGTAAGAGCGGGTAGCGATTCAGACCATAGGTCCAAGTAAAAGTATGTAGCTTTTTTTAGAAACTTTTTATTAAAAATAATGAATTAGCTGCACCTACGTCGTACTCTATGTATGATTGTCTCTTTGTCCACCCATATCCTTGGCTTGTTGTAAGATATTAAGTCTTATAGCCAAAAAACTGTTTTTCTATAACTTTCTATCCTGATTTACGACGCCAAAACGAGATAATTAGAAAATATTCACCATGTTGAAGATAGTCAGTAAAACTATTATTAGAGCGGTTACCTGCAAGGTTCCGTATTCTGGCTAAAGATGAAACAAAAAGATTTAACTAAATGTGAAATATGTATCTGTCATTTCAGTGCTAGACAAAGACGACTACATAATAATAATTGCTGTCAAAGTTAACGACCTTCTACAAACCCGCTGAAAGCTATTAACTTAAACCTTAGACTTACGCCTCCCGAAGACAATTGCCAATGATCCATACAATACATAACTCAAACTAGATATCGAATCGTCACACGTTCCCCCAATAAAAATATACCAATTTATTTCTCTCTTCGCTTCGTTTCGTACGATAAGTTTCGCCAACGACTCTACGACAATTGAAAACTCTACGCGCTCTTTTCATATTTTTGGACACCTGAGGGGGGATTGGCTGTTGTTTACTAGATAAGATAGATAGAACGTAGTATAGGAAAGTTGAAAACAAGGTGGCAAATAGATTGTTAAGCTGTAGAGATAGACATTCCAGTAGATATTGTTGATTCACTTGCAAAACCAAATTGTATGTATCAATATTTTTGTGACAATTATAATTATCTATCCAAATACTGGATTAGTAGCAGTTCATCCGTTGTCATTTAGGAGTAAACAACCAAGTAAGATGCAGTACGTGCGTTTTGCTACACGACGAAAAAAATACCTAAACCTTTTGTCGCATTTCGTGCGTCGAGTAGGTACTTACATTAATAATTATGTACAACTAAGTTTTTTACCGTAGAGCAGCAAAACTTAATTATTAGAGGTAAGTGTACCTACGTATCAGAGTGTGTTCTATATTTGAAGAGCTCTATAAAGTACTTTATGATGTATTTATGTGTCAATATTCAACTTGCCAATATTCATATAAGTGTCATAACATACATTATTTATATCGTAAGCTGCTAGTTGTTGCAGGTCATGTTATCATCGCCGTCATTTCCAACAAATTGGGATCGTCAATAAATAATAATTCCATTTAAAAATAGTCAACATTTATCCCGATTTTTTGTTCATTATTAGCAAAATGCAAGCTCAATACAAAAGGTTCTTAAAGCTATTACGTCAATACAATACGGCATCAATTTACCGATATCTCAGCTGCCACTGTCGGCGGCTTTAAAAATGAGGGTAGATTTAAAATTTTCAATTCACCAGCGCAACGTTGACGGAAGAAGATTCGACGACGAGGCGTCAATTTAATGGAAGATTTTGCATATAAACGCTTTGCTATAGCATTTCAGGTTTTATGGCAACAACTTTTGTTATGCGCTGAAAATTTAGTCATCTTTTATATTGTGATACAGGTAAACCGTGCAAATTGAAATTAAGTCAACCAATAATGTTCTTCACTTGCAAATAATATATTAAAATACTATTTATAAATCTTGGACTTTAAATTCTACGAGGAACGTGGTTCCGCATATTGAAAAGTAAGTATTATCCTTTTCGTAAATATTTATTTAGTTTCGGGAGTTAAACCCACACCTCCGATGCGCTGAAAGTCCATTCAACCAACCATAGACTAACTAACATTGCTGTATTTACACTGTTATGACGACAAATAACAAATCCGTAG
This sequence comes from Hylaea fasciaria, assembly GCA_905147375.1. Taxonomy (NCBI): domain Eukaryota; kingdom Metazoa; phylum Arthropoda; class Insecta; order Lepidoptera; family Geometridae; genus Hylaea; species Hylaea fasciaria. Next base: position 10,950,976 of record LR990201.1, read on the forward strand.
TTATGAATTTCACACAGTCTACTAGTCTGCTCGAGTACCTAAGCCAAAATAGGCGATCTTAAGTCGAACTGTAAAAAAGTAACCATTATATCTCTGGAAAAAACAACCCTAATAACAAACAAAACAAACTAAGACAAAAGCGAAACTCGTAACGAGCACAAAGCAAAAAGATTAATTAATCTCACAAGTTATTACGTATACGTGTACGTCGTAGTAACACCGTAATACCTACGGTTTATCATAAAAGATGTAATCCTGGAAGCTGTAATCCCTCCGAGATGCCGATATTCAGCTGTATAGAGGCGCACGTTGGTTTAGAATAACTGGAAGTGACGCACAGCCCGTAGACCATGGTCAAACTTGACAGTGCACGGTCAACATAAAAAACACAAGTTTCCATAAAGTTACAGACTACTGACAAACCACTCAAGCAAGGTATGATGAAAGTTGTGGCAGTAGACTATCATCTATATCTCAATTGCTGAGCAACTTCCGGTAGGTTGTGTGCTGTTCTGGCTCACTAGGAATCGCTTAACTAACTATAACTATAACTTGTAAAATGACCTTCCAATAATCCTGGTACATAAACCAGTTATAAAAAGATAAAGCTCGAGCTTCAAGTCATGTGTAAGGGTAATAAATATTATAAAGGTGACCGCTATTATGGTGATATTGGTAAAGCTGATAAAAAAAAACATCAACCATAATAAATTACTAATATTAGAGCTGAGATGTGGTAGCGTGTGTAATTTGGAACCCAACAGCATTCACTTTCGATCAAGCTTTAGCGTCTGTTGTAATGTCAATTCGACTCTGCCACTACCTCAATTGACAACTAACAACAAACAACAAGTAAAGAAGTCATATTTTTGCCACATCCAGCCATATAGCATCTGCGCGCCCCTATCAAACGCTCGTTTGCACAAAGTACAGAGTCAAAGTATATCTGGGAACGGTTGCGAACGGCCGAATGGCTTTACGAACACTCTCTCCCTATTTCCGAACCAATAAAAACGTTTCAGAGGACTTCATGACTTTTGTTATGTCGTATACCGTTTAGAAATGTACGTGTGTGGCTTTTTTAGCGTTGGTTTGGTGTTGAGAGTCGTTTTTTATATATTTTTTGGGCTCTGCAAATGAGTATTTGTGTAGAAAGAAGTATACTTTAGTGGGGTAGTTACTATCGGTGCATATTTATTAAAAACTAAAGAGAGGTATTATCAAAACTACCGATAGGTATCAGTTTCTACAACGTACACGATGAAGATATGAAAGCTTTTGCATTATGAATGTTTGTCGAATACACAATAAATTGCTAACTAAATAAATTTGAGCAGCCTAATCATAAATTTCTAGTCTAATGAGACGATAGGTAAGAGACAAGTAGTAGAATTCTATAACTGGGTTAAATATCACTGGCCAATAAAATCTATCACGCACCAGTTCATTGATCCCCTTTAAATATAAACTAAATCCGTTACCAAGTAAAAGTTTAAAACCTAAAACCTGAGCCTGAAAGTGTCCCGCACCAACTTAACAAAGGATTATACCTAACACCCTTTGTTGAGGAAGAGAGGAGTGGCCTTGAAATGGAGGCTCTAGACGCAATGCAGATTCCATACGTAACTATACCAAACTATATTCGTCTGAACAAGTTTCAGGCGGAAAATTGATTCACTGAGTGATCGCCGTGACAGAGGGACGCGGCGGCACCTACAGCATGTGTCACGTGTCTAGTATTCCGATTGCTGAGTCGTCGGCGTGTCAGGTCTATCTTGAGTATAGGCTAGGGTATTAATAGTTATTCTGTAGTATATTATAGGCTAAAGTTAACCTCTAACTCGCGAGTTGGCCTATACTATCTCAGATGTTTTTAGTATAATGTTGTATTAGGATATGCGCGATCTTACATACTGCTACCATAATGGGAGTGGTATGCTGTGTCCTGCGGTTTTGCAATAACAAATCTCATACATATTATATGCGTTGTTTAACACCATCAGGCTAAAAATATCCGAAGATACTCGTAAAATCGTATTGTTAGTGGTATTGTCTGTTATTTTTGGTGTTATTTTTTTTAATCGATCTCATCGTCTTTAGCGACGCGATATTTCGGTAACAATCTGGTACTCTAACACCCGGTTTCTGAAACGTCTGCCAACTTTGACTACAGATTAATTCTATTGCCATCCTTTTCATTTGCTTAGTGTCAGATAGAGACAACGATAGTTTTAATCTACTGTCAACGCCAACAAACGTTCCAGAAACTGGGGGTTAGAATATTCTATGCTGTTACTAGACTCTATATTCGATGGCTGAACAAGTTTTAGGTGGAATATTGATTCGTGGAGTGATTGACGTGACAGCGTGACGCGTTCTCAGTAAAAACAGAGTAGGTAAGTGTGGAATAAAGGAAATAGTTTGAGTCATATGTGACGCATTCGAAGTAAGTATCGGATGCTTTAGGTATGACTCATGATAGGACGGATCGTATATCTGTAAAATAACGACGCTTCATTTTGTACGCTTCTGCGAAAGATCTTTTCGTTGTTTCTCATTTATTTTTATACCTACATCTTGCCTTACATTTTTTGCGTTTATAAATGGTTCTGTACGTGGAATCTTGCTCAATGAACGTTTGCACCTATTTAAATACCTACCATTTCATATGTGTAAGTAATTTCTGAATGCAAACGGATTTGTAAATCTAATAGGTACCTACTAAGTGTGACTTATTGTTTGTTTTCATATTATTACTAGCGCACCCGAGAGACGTTGTCCTGCAAAGTATGACTGCGGCGTCATTTTCCGGGCCAATTTGGGAATCCACCACTCAAACGCATACAAAAATAATCATTCAAATCGGTCCAGCCATTTAGGAGGAGTTCAGAGACATACACAATTACACACGTACTGTATTATATATTATTATATAAAGATATAACGAAAAGAGCTGCCGGTGTTTTAATCATTGTGCTCTAAGATTGCTGAAACTGCAGAATGCTAAAAGCAGACTAAAAACGATACTTTAAAATCGTTGTATTTAAAAATCCAAATCCCGTCTTCAGTCAATATCTCTTCCGTCGACAAGCGATTAAGTCTTCCAGCCACCTGATGATATAATTTAGTTAATTATAGATCGCCCACTGGGAATTACTACACGATTAATCGTTCAGGTGCCGGTAATTGATCCTGAGCACCTATTGGACACCGGACTTTGTTAGCTTAGGCGATATTTTAAACCTTGAGCGTTAAATTGGCGTCGCTTTTAGAGGAACACTGGCTTTAGTGAATGCAGTTTTTAGATTTGGTGCTTAAGTTTGAAATAGGCTTAAGACTGTTTATTTATTAGCCGTATTAAAGTGATTAATTAGATAGTCGAGTTTTATTAACTGTGTGTTTTATTTTAGACAAGGATTAGCAGAGGATAGTGACAAAATAGACCTTACCAGCATCTTTGTTTTTAGATTCCTTTAGAATTTTCTAGTTCAAAATCCATTAGTATCTCTCGGTAATACTGCATTTTTTTGTTTATTTTTCATACAATATTCAGTTTACAACTAAAATAAACAATTTAACCAAATATAGATAAAGAATCTAGTCTCATATTAAATAGTAGGTATTTTACAAGGAATTTCTAGTGATAAAAGTAATGTAATTGCACTACGGCTACTTGTTTTAAAAATTAGAGGTAGGGGTGACATGGGGAGTAAATTAGTATAAATGGACTCACAAGAACAATATATTAATCTAGTGCTCAACTGCTCAGTAAGGGCTGAAATCTAGACACAACTCATGAAACATCTTATATGGAGTTTATGTTCAAATGCGAGTGTTGTTTTATCTGTCTGGAAACTTTTGATTTCTGAAAAGGTTCTAAAATTCCTAACTGATTGTACTATTAAGAGCAGTCTAAAGAAAATTCTATAGAGATTGGTTGGTATGGACAACTTAACGCAACAATATTTCTCTATGTCTATACTACTCGTATATACGAGTATATAATATTATAAAGAGGAAAGATTTGATTGTATGTTTGTTTGTTCGTCGAATTCGTTCGTTGAATAGGCTCAGAAACTACTAAACCGATATAAAAAAATACTTCCCAAAGTTACACTATCCCCGGGTGACATAGGCTACTTTTCATCCCGTAAAAATTCTCGGGTACCGCGGGATGGTAGTTGACGCGGGTGAAATCGCGGGGCGCTTCTCGTATATATTAATTCTAATCCAAACTAAAATATACTTCGTCAGAAAGACTGTGGCCATCTCAGACCACACTCTCTCTCTATTGACGAAACGCCGCAATTCACTCTCAAAAATGTCCCCTCCAAATTGCCGTCCCCATTTCTTTCCCTAGACAAAATATCCCCACGCCTCAAAGCAGACACGTCCCACAAATCCCACTTTCGCCGTCGCCAATATTTCGTATACCTACCCATTTTTCGTAGCCTCACGTAAAGTTCCAGACAGCAGTCACAATACCTAGCAGTTTACGACGTCACCCGTATTTGGCTGGAAGCCATTCCAGCCTGGATTACCATTACGAGAGCTATCATCGTGTGCCGCGAGGTCACATTAGGGTCACGGGGTCCAAGGTCAATAAAGTTTGGTGGTGCAGTGCTTGAGGTCTGTACAATGGGACGATTGCTTACGCACATATGTTACGGGTTAGTGTAATTTGGTCACAAAAACCGGTGCAAATTGGTCACACCTGTGTTTGTTTGTATTTAGATGGATGTACGTGCAATTTGGTTCCACGCAACTTTTGCAACTTTTGAGTGCATTTTGGTCACACCTTGCATGTCAAAAGGTACAATCAGCGTCATAAATAAATATCCACATTATTATGTATTAATAAGTAGATACTAGCTTTCCCCCGCGGTGATGCCCGCGTGGAAAAAGCGTGTGTTACTGCGTTTGTTATACATGAAGTGTGTCTATTTATTTGTTGTTTTCAATGGACTGAACCGATATTGCGGAAATTTGGAAAGGAGATAGTTTGAACTCTGGGAAAAGATGTAGGGTACTGTTACATGCAATAAAATGTAGATCGCGTGGATGAAATCGTGGTCAAAAACTAGTTCTAAGTTAATTCTAATACGTACAATATTATGAAATCTGTCTAGATCAATGTTATAAATGTTTTCCAATAGGTATTGGGAAGGTGACATTTGGCTTTCCGATTTGGAGTAAGTACATTTCTAATCCGAAATAAAATACGAACTGTAACACTGTGAAATTGAATTAGAGCCACTAAATCCAAGGTCAACTCCTGTCTAGGTCAATTAGGGTCAGACGGGGTTGGAAATAGGCATGACCTCTATTATGTGGTTATGACCGGCTTTGACCGTTTCAAATTAGTTTCTCGAGCTAATTAATCCAGAAATAAAGGTGACTGAGCAAATTAGATTTTAAAATTAAAACGAGTGACAGATTTTGATTATGAAACTTAATCAGATTTCAAAATCTCTGGCTGAATTTCTGCTAAGTATAGCAATAGATATTCTCTGTGCTAGATTACTCGAAGCCAGCCTTATTGTTTCAAGCGGCATAGGTATACCTATACGTACACTAATAAATTTTCATAATTACGTCTCCTTTAACAATCTGAATTTTTTGACTTCAGTAAGTCAATTGTGTTCAGCTCGGTTCGGCGACCCATAATAATTTAAAATAACGATTTAGGCCTGAAGTGAAACAATTTTCATGAAATTTATGAAGGTTCACTTTTTTAATTACAAAATATCTCAATCTGTTTAGAAATAAGTATACACTCAATATGATTAAGAGGTTAGTGGACCTCTTTAACTGGTACAATAGTACCTAAAACAAACCTCACATCGACACGACAGGACTTTTAGAAGATGGTTATTAAAGTTTACCGCTTTATATGTGAGTGCAATATCTTCTTGTGTTAGAGTCTTCTCGTGACCACGGCCGATGTAACTTGGTCGAAACGTCGAGGTATGTCAAAATTATATATTTTGATATTCGTTTGTGCGCGAATTAGACCCGTTTAAATACTAATTTACAGTGCAATATCTACCTAAATATACTGAGAGATTCGGTGTCAAGTTATCTCCCTTCCACTCTTTCCTAACATGGCGTTTGGAAAAGAAAATACTATTTAAGTAGGTCCAGCGGTATATTATTAAATCAATCACAGAAAACTACATCTACGTATCGTGCCCGGGGGTGACGACTGATGCGCCCCACCTGCACCGTACATTGCATTAACTCACGTCAGCAGAATGCAATGCAAACGCAATAATGTGTCGCTACAAAAGCAACAGATTAAATTTTACTCGTAACTTGAATATTAAAGAAGCACTATTATAATAGTAAAGCGTGCTACGAACAAAATATATACTCACATCATTGTATGCGGGTCTGTGTCTGTGTTTAAACCATCAAATATCACGCATATTTATACTTTGTCAAGGCATATTAGAGACAAGTTGAAGGTACCGCCACTAAATTTACTTGCCTATTCTACACATAACCAATATACGGCCCCCAAACAATTTCACAACGTAACATCTTCAATTCTACAAGCATTTGAACACATCTATTTCTACGTCGAAATATCTTCAGCTAATACAATTTATATCTTACGCACGAGATGTATGAGCTCTGCATCAAATCAATCTAAACCTAAGTAGGTCTTTACGTCATGGATGGAGAGCTAGGTGGTTATTTAGTTTGTTCTCTACAGTTAATTTTTAGACATCCCCAAAATTATTGCAGTCTTTTTAGTTATTATACAGTTGATATTGGTCCGAAAAGATTAAGGGCTGAGTTTAAATTTAGTTTGGTGCATGCCGAATAGCTAGCTGCCTTTGAGAGACGCAAATTGAAACTGACAATAATTCTGGAGACAGTTTTTAACGTTACATAATTAACATGATGTATTATAAAAGGAAGTACCAACTGCAAGCTATGCCGGTATTCGATTTTGATTGTTTTAGATTGCTTTTTACATTAACTTTCATTCTGTTTGTCAAAACTATTACTTGAAAGAAAATATTTGGCTTTTTAATTTTTTGCTATAATATTGTGGTAGATACGTTTTATAACTTTCAAGTATGTTCGTTCATGATTTCTCTGTGTAAATTGTTATTTGGAATTCCCCATTTTTCTTCTCCTTTAATAATACTATCGTAATTTAAACATTTCTATGAATCTGGTTGCCACTACACGTTTGTTAAAGGTTTTTGTCTCTACCTGAGTTTTATTGGTAGGTACCTTATCGTAAATGTAGCTAGCTCTTAAACTACCAGTCTATATTTGAATTCTTCGATTGATATTGAACTAGTTTTCTATCGGGCCGAACAAATAGGAAATATTTTATGATGTTTGCTGGATGAACGGGACTTCCAGTGTGGAATTCATTTTCAGGTATTCGATAATATTTTATGATAAAACTAGCTGATACCCGCAACTTCGTTCGCATTTTTATATAAAATGTAAACTGTTTAGAAAATCAATTGATGTCGCAGGGAACAGTTATAGGTAAGAATATATCTCTCTTTCTCTCTCCCTTTTCCTCTATCTTTCTCCCTCTCTAGCTCTTTTTCTATCTTTCTCCCTTTTTCGCTTTTTCTATCTCTCTTCCTCTACCTCCATCGCTTTCCCTCTCCCTATATCTCTATATCTTTCCCTATCTTTCTATCATTAATATCCCTCTCCACTCTCAATCTCTTGCGTTCCCTCTCCCTGTCCATCTCATCCATTATATTTATTTCCCTCACCCTCTCCGTCTATATCTCTTCCTTTCCCTCCTTCGCTCACTCCCTCTCCCTCTATTTCTATATATTTCGCACTCAATCTCTCTTACCTATTTCCCCCCACTCTCCCTTCCTTCAAGCCCCACTCTCCCCTCTTTCACTCCCACTCTCCACTCTTTCTCCCCCCACTCTACCCTCTTTCTCCCCCACTCTCCCCTCTTTCTCCCCCCACTCTCCCCTCTTTCTCCCCCTCTCTAACCTTTTTCTCACCCACTCTCCCCTCTTTCTCCCCCCACTCTCCCCTCTTTCTCACCCACTCTCCCCTCTTTTTCCCCACTCTACTCTCTTTCTCACCCCACTCTCCCCTCTTTCTCAACCCACTCTCCCCTCTTTCTCCCCTCTTCCCGCCCACTCTACCCTTTTTCTCACCCCACTCTCCCCTCTTTCTCCCCCCACTATATCCTCATTCTCCCCTCTCTATCTCCCCACTCTACCCTTTTTCTCACCCCACTCACCCCTCTTTATCCCCCCACTCTCCCCTCTCTTTCTCCCCACTTTACTCTCTTTCTCCCCCCCCCTCTCCCCTCTTTCTCACCCCACTCTCCCCTCTTTCTCCCCCCCTCTAACCTTTTTCTCACCCCACTCTCCCCTCTTTCTCCCCCCACTCTCCCCTATTTTTCCCCTCACTCTGTCCGCTTTCTCCCCCCACTCTCCCCTCTTTCTTCCCGCTCTCCCCTCTCTTTCTCCCCACTCTACCCTCTTCTCCCCTCACTCTACCATCTACTCCCCCTTTCCCCCCACTCTCCCCTTTCCCCCACTTTCCCCCTTTCTCCCCCTCCTCCCATCGCACTCTCCCCCCTTAATTACTTTCCAATCTAAATTACGATCCGTTTAGCCGTTTATTGTGGTCCGTAGGGGGTGCATCTAAGGAATACCTCATAATTTCAACCCCCTTGCTTTTCCCCCTTTAGGGATGATTTTGCATAAAAGCTGAAACCCGTATTTATTTATTTCTTACCAAAAGCCTAAATAAGAATTTTCAGATCCCTAACTTGAGGAATTATGGATTCCCCATACAAACTTTCAACCCCTATTTCATCCCCTTCGAGATTATTTTTTGAGACAAAAGATAGCCTATGTCCGTCTCATAGGTCCAATCTACCCCTATACCAAATTTCATCGAAATCGGTTCAGCCGTTTAGCCGTGAAAAGGTAACAAACAAACAGACAAACAGATATACAGATAAACAGATAAACAGAGTTACTTTCAGATTTATAATATTAGTATGGATTGAAAGCTAGCATTTTGATTGAATAACTTTCATTTAAATTGATAACTGAGTATTTGATTTTCAACAATCATCTTTAGTAGCAACCTCATTAAAGTAATTTGCCCCAAAAAGCACCCATGAAAGTTAACTGACTATACCACCGGATTGAATCGAGAAGACCCGGCAAGAAACACGATAACTACTTTTTCAAATAATTTTTACTCTTTACTAGAAAGTGTTATTAACGTCTCAGTAGATTCAATTGATTTAAAGCCGAATCGAAATACACACTTTTCTCCTTCGGGATTTACAAAAAGCAGTAGAGATTTACGACACGCTCCTATCACCATCTCCCAGAATATATCAGCATTACAATAAAATAGATACGAACAAACAGCTTCCATCCCATCAACTTTATGGGCTATAAAGAAAAACAAATTCATTCGTACCTCTGTACCTGTAACTGCGCAGCGATCGCACGCTTGCTGCTTTAGATCGAAGATCGGCGATTTGTTGAAGCCCCATCTTCATTTAGCAACTTTTTGTGTTAACGAAATCTTTTAGTAAGGTTTGGTAGGTAAGTGAGTCTGTAAGATATACTTTAATATGATTTAGGCTTGATAATTCAACAATTTCAGTCATTTCTTGTGTTTTTTGAAATCTGCAATATTAGGTAGGTACCTATTACTTTTATACCTACATAAGTATTTCAGATTTGATTTGTATGTAGCTATGTGATCAAACATCTATTATTTTTCTTCTGTATTATTTATTGGACTAAAATAAATTATGTTACGAAAGCCTTTGGAATGTTATGTCAAATAAACCGCTCGATTGCGATGATTCGTCATTAAATATGTTTTAATCTCCAACCGTCACATAAGCATCAAGTGTGCGCAGGCCATTATCTGTACAACGTTAGACCTTTAACATAAAAGTATATACTTATAAACCCTCGTAATATACGTACTGAGTGGATTTGTTCCACCACTAAAAACGGGCCTAAGCAAACTTAAGGGATGAAACAATTTGTGCACCCTAATCAAATAAGTGTAAAGAGGAATTTTAAATTCTCGGGCGGCATTACCATAATGACTCCGGAGTAACGGACGACTCAATCTCAGAGATGGCCGGTTTATGGCCACGTTGTTTTATTAAAACACCTTTGGAATGGCGGCTTGATGAAGAAATGGAAATTGAGATGGGACGCCATTTTCTCTGTGAGGAAGCGGTGAGGGAAATTTCTCAAAATTGCTGTTGGAAAGGCAAAGATTTTACGAAATTTGTTCGGCGTTGTAAAATGTGGAGCGTGTAAAAAAGTAGAGTATTGTTGTTCGTTTGTCGAATTAGGCTAGGCTCTGGAGTCAAAGGCCCTTGGGCGACCTCTTTGCAACTCAATGATACCTATTGTGTTTGATCCATAGTCAATGATTTATAACTCAATGATACCTATTGTGTTTGATCCATAGTCAATGATTTATAATCGTGTTGTGCGCAACTCCGTGAATTTGAAGTTTCAATATAATTATATCAGACGTAAGGCCAAGTCAAATGATCTCGTCCGACCTTTCCAACTCTGATACTAGAGACGGGCACAACCTCTTTCGACTAACAGCACAATTTCGAAAATATGTTTACGCGGCTCAGGTTGACGACGCTGGTTTCAAATCTCGTTTACATAACTTTCTTTTTTAGACCACTGACCACTGAGAAACTAGTGGTTACAGTTGGTCTTATGGTAAGTGTCACGTTTGCCTCGAACGGTAATGTTTGTTATAATGCTAGACTAGAGACAATTTTGGTGCTAAAACGTGTGCGCCGCTGCGCTGTGTCGACGCCCTGCGACATTACTTTCATAGTTATGTTAGTTCTTTCACAATAATGTATATTGATACTTACATGATACCCTACTAATTTGCATGATACCTCCACTCCATTTACGCATGCGTGTAATGCAAATCGAAATCAATCCCTCGGGCACAGCCCGTTGAGCAAATTATGAAAATTATAAATCAATTTACGTTAAATGTAAACCGCAGTTACGATAGGGCAATTTGACCAGTATTACGCATAATTATGTTTAATATGCTCTTATAGGTTTATCGAGTTTAAAGTGGCAGGTATTTGGTTTCTATTGATATCACCGCCGCATCAACTAGAATTCACGAATCTTCAAATTGATACCAAGATATTACAACTTGGAAGGGAAATTTCCTTGGACAACCAATTAAACTAGTTTAATGTAGGAAAAGTAACAATATTAGCTAAATTAGAAGAGTTTTGGTCACCTCTGAATTAATAAAGAGTTTCCACTAGGGCGCTATAACTAACGAAATTCGCACAACTTGAAGAAAATTTGCTTCGTTGATACGAAATCAGAAAAGCAACTATACTGTACTCTGTGGCTTATTATTCTAGGATTCATTGCCTAACTAACCTTAATAACCTATGATGGTAACAGTACAGTGTAAAGACTATATAAAACTTTCCTTATTAAGCTGTGATAATACTGAGTAAAAGCCTTATCGTGCCCATTTCCATCATAACCCTGTTATTGACCTACAACTTTGATCTTGGTGGCTACTCGTTGAATTTTCAACTTTATGCTCCATGTTATTAAGTTTAAAATCTTAGCCGTTCTAGACACTACAGACTATTACCGGGTGCAAATTTGGCTCCAGTTTAAAGTTTGAATAATTTCGTAGACCATTTTAAGTAAATACAGTGAGCCTGAAGAAAGCCTACATTCGCATGTGACTCAGAAATATGGGAAAGTTTTTACTTTATTGGCCTCAATAAGTTTTTTATTACGTAAGTGTACATATACGACCAACGTAATAAAGGTTATTATTATTGTTAACAGTGAGAAAGTTTTATGCGCTACGTTATGGTTACATACAGTATACGCAAACTTTATTTTATTTACTTCATTTTTTTTAGCATAAACCCTTTTTTACATTTAACCTATCCGCTGCTGCAATTCCAGACACAATAGGTTTTCAATAACCGGAAAATATAATTTCCGTAACAAGCTTAAATAAAACAGTTAGGTACTTAGGTACCTCTAAAAAAATACTTGATTGTAACACTCGGCGTCTGCATCGGGATCGTCGTCGGTATCAGCATCGGCGTCCGAGTCAATGTTGGTGTCAGCATTCGTTAGCGTCTTTAGCGTCGGTATCCGCGTTAGTGTCGGTGACTGTATTGTTGTCGGCAACAGCGTCGGCGTCGCCGCTGGCGTTTGTGTCAGCGTCGGGATCAGTGTCAGCATCGGTGACATCGTCGCTGTTAGAGTCGGTGTCGGCTTCGGCATCGGCATCGGCTTCGTTTTTGGTATCAACGTCGGCGTCGGCGTCGGCGCTGGTGTCGGTGTCGTTATCGGTGACTTTATCGGTGTCGGTGTCGGAGTCGATGACGTAATCGGTGTCTGTATCAGCACGGGCGCCAGTATCGGCGTCGGCATCAAATCTTATAATATTTAGGTTCAAATCGACAATATCTGTTTGCCACCAATAGTATAAAAACAAACTCACCGAACGTAGTTCGTATTTTGCTGTCACCGTTTCATTTCATTTACTTGACTCGCAAAGAGTGACTTGTAATATTGTAATGCCGGCCTTTGGTACTTACCTGAAACAAAAACGTGTGTGATTAATATTAGGAATAAAAAAAAAACAAACAGTCATCGTGTAGTTATGCGATTTATATAATAACTTAATATCTGGATGACCGAGCTTTGCTCGGTATTTTTTTTTTATAAATTGTGTTTTTTGGAAATAATTATATTTAAAGTACGAATTACTAATAAAATGATAAAATATGAATAATATTTTTCGATCTTACCGATAGAATAATAAAAAAATATGAACTGGTTATTTAAAGAAAAAAAATCATTAAAAAAACTAATAAAATGACATTTTCTAAAAATGATTCCTAGCTAGATCGATTTATCGCCACCGAAACTCCCTATATACCTACTGAATTTCATGAAAATCGTTGGAGCCAATTCCGAGATTCCAATTATATATATTATATAATACAAGAATTGCTCATTTAAAGATATAAGATTAACTTCCAAAAGAACGGTTTACTGAGTTTATTCGTTTTTTTTATGGGACTACGTAAAACAAAGGACAAAACATATGCTCCAAAGTTATTCATATTTATTTCTCAAGTACTTCGATAGCGTTAATCTATCCACAAAATGGCCACCTGTCACTTTGAATAATGAATAGTCGAAGCGATCGCTACCAGCAATTATGAACGCTGGAATGATAGTTGATTGTCGGCAATCATTATTTTCCTATTGTATATTTAAACAAATGTTTCCTATGAAACGGTGTTATTTAAATGTACCTACTTGTTTTCCATATTTTATAGTCACTACCTAGTACCTACCATTTAACTCATATAGGGGTCGATTGATGTTTGTACCTCATCCCTCTAGCCGTGTTGTGACGTGAGTAAAAGAGAAACATTCATCATGATGTACTGTCGAAAATTCTTATGCAAGTGCCGCCAAAAACTGTACAAAGTTTTAACTAAATCGAATGAACTAATTTGCACTGCGAACTAAAATTACGGTCTCATGTACGAACACATAAAAACCTAACATGCAAACACTGTCATAAAAATGACTTAAACGCACTAAGTAATTAATACATCTCTCTCACATAACAAAAATACATTACACGCTACACTAAATTCAAAATAACGTTCAAAAATTACGAACCTCACAACAAAAGTATCGTGCATTCTGCACTCCGTATTAGATTACAACGCCATCTATCAGACACAGTAAAAACAAACCGTATTTAAGTTCGACACAAAATTGCCGGGAGCGAACGTTATTATAGCTTTAGCCGCAATGATTATGGTGTAATTGAAAACCGAGTGGTTGTTACCAGTCGGTGTGACGTCAGCCGCTTCATGCAGCGAGCTGGAATAATGTGGCGTTTTTTTTGCAGAAATAGGCGGTAAATTGAAATAGGTTGGTATAATGGTTTCATACTGGCTGCTTTCTTTTTAGATTGTAGGTAGTTAGGGAACGTTGTTTACTAGACAGTTTAAAGCGACAGTTTAAAAATGGAACGGTTTGTAAGACTGGTACACAGACAGAACGTTATTTTTCTTTAGGAAAATTGCTTTAGTTTCTTTGTTTTTTAGTAGTTTAGGTGGAATTAAGCTCAGTTATGTGCAAGGTAAAATAAGTTATTACACTGCAGTCCGTGTGATTGAATTAGAGTTTGTTTATAATAATTATGTACTATTTTTACTTCCAGCCTATTCTTGGTGATTATCACTACATAAACAGTCTCTTAAGAGTTAACCTCTTATTTTGCCATAGTATTATAATTATAAATGTCCATTATATTTATAGCTTAGGGTTGTCATGGCAACAACGTAGAACTCTCTCGGGGAATTGTTCACTTGACTAAGAATATAACTTTCACAAGACAGTTTTATAAGTTGTACAATGTACATTGTACAGCCATATTATTTTCAGCTGTTATTACATTTCCTAATAAGTACCTAACGTATCACTCGTGACTTGAAGACTTTTTACCGTCTTACCACAAAACCTTAAACCAGAGCTAAACAGATGTTTCTCAAATATCGTTCTGCAAAATCGACGTCTATCACTCGCGTTTTCTTACTCAATCCTGGCATTCCTAATTATTTTACTTGTGAATTTGTTATTGAGTTAGTAAAAGTGAAGGCTAGACGTTGATCTGTGAAGAAAATATTTAGACACATCTGTTCAACACTTGTTTAATTTTTTTGTGGTAAGACGGTAACGGTGTAACATTCGGGAAGCAATGACTCAGGCCAGAAGTTCCACCGAGTACGAGTTTAGCATCTGCTTAGGAAAGCGTATCTATCTCGGCCTAGTTAGGCTTACAAGTTCCCTTGTAGAGACAGTTAAAGTATGTTTACATCGGATTCCAGCGCGCATGTAACAAGTGCGTTAAAGTCACTCGAGCTCTTGAAGAGCGCGACAAGTGCTGTATTTAGCGAATGTTCGTCGCGAGCATCTCTCGCGTGCTACGGCATGGCGTAAGTGAGGAAAGACTCTCAGTTTCCTATTGATTTTTTATATTAGTACTTTACTTACCGTTATTGTAAGAAATGTCTTGCTTTTTATTTTTTGATCGACACATTAATCTCCCTCACAGTAGTGAGGGAAAAAGATGATATCGGATGATGAATGGCTAGATGTTTAAAATTATTATAAAGCTATGTGTTACCACGTTCAAGTAGAAAATCTGTGGCTAAATCTCTATCGGAGTATACCAACACTGGTCCTTAAGAGCCAGTCCTATTCTAGGCATGTTTACCACTATCGACTACATCGTCACTTCAGACCAAGGAGTCAATACTGCTAATTTAAGTACGCTTCAATAGAATCTCAATAGCGTAGCTTCGGAATAGTTTGTAACATAATTGGTTATCTGCTATTTATTTGTCATTAATCTGCTAGTCAAATAAGAACATTTGAAATCATTGTCAGAAACTATTCCGAAGACACTCCATTGAGATTCGATTGAAGCGTTCCTAAATTAGCAGAATTGATGCCCAGGTGAGATGGTGCATAAACGCTAGCCTATAAAATATTAAAAATAAACGAAAAAGTAATCGTTCTTATAACTTGAACCTCCACTCTAGATACAAAGGCTGGGGATGCAGCCCCACAAACTTGCGCAGACCGAGCGAAGGGTTTAATTGTTTCCCTGCGCGGCGGAGAGCTGAGAAAACGCAGCTAAAACGCGAGCGAACACTCGCTCCACTTTCGTTGGCGGGCTCTTTGTTTGGAGTTGTCTAATTTTTAATTGAACCTACTCGGAATTGCTCGAGTTTTAGGAATACCTTAGTTTCTGGTTCGTAATTATTCGGTGGGTAGTTGGGCTTGCATTTTCGTACAATAGGGTGAAAAGAGTTTTATAGAGTATGGGCAACGCTTTGAGAACGTCCTGAGTTTTGCAGGTTTCTAAAGTCGGGAGCGGTAACAGTTTACCATCAGTACAAAAATAGTACCATCAGTACAAAAATATAAATATTTTGGGCTATATCCCTCCAAATCTATTCGATTCTAACGTGGTCTTGTTAAAAATGCTTAAACTTTGGAGAATTTTATTGGTTTCATCGACTTTTGTAGACTAGTGAATATTTTTGTAAAAACTCGGCTGGTCAACCAACTCTTGGATAAACATTCGAATTTCGAAATTCAGTTCGGCAAATTGACAGTGTGCGCGTATACTATCCAATAGACTGTAGCTAGCGGTGCACTGAATTTAGCCGAATAACATTCTACCCTACATTTTCATTCATTAAAATTTAAAGAATATGGCGTCGGCCAAAAATATAGGCGAGCAAAATGAAGCCGTGGCAAAAAGTTATTTAAAAATTTTCGGCGTGAAGTTTCTTGGATATTTTCTATTTACATTCTACCCTCGCCGCCGCAAAATTTTAAAGAGCCCCCAGCTTGAATAACAAACTGTCTCATCCATCCTTCATTAAACTTTTGGCAGAGCTCTCATGGCCTCGAATTTATTATTAAAAAAATTCAACTTATTTCGTCTCTCGCAAAGAGTGAGTCGGGAGACAAGTGCTATAAATTCTATAGAAGGACGGTGTCTTCAAATTGTGTCGGCAAGAATGACTTTTGCCGGACGATGAACCTTAAGATTATGGGCGACTGATACCTAATCTGCGGCGTACCTAAGTAGAAAGGCAGTTGCAGTAAGAACAATCTCTTTTGTTTTAATTGAAAGGAAAATGTATGTCGATGTCAGACTCAAACCTGCGTTTTTCGATAAAAGTGTAATATAAATCTGAATGATTTTGATAGTTTCTTAATGAAAAAAATATATATTTTCCTCTCGGACATAATTCTTTGCTGTTTGAGTATAACATAGCAAAAAAATTTATTTTTGTATTTTAACGTTTGTACGTTTGTTTGCATCATTATTTGTGCCTACTTTTTTTTGCAGCTTTAAAAAGCAGTTTTAAAAGCATACGTTACTAAAAACAGATAAAGTCTCCTCCATCTCTGTCTTACAAGTAAACATTCAGCTACTGTTCAATAGAAAGCCACTGTTACCCCATCTGCGGTCGAGCGGAGGGCGTTGACGGGTTTTAATCCTGGTTTTTGTCGCAGATTAATGCCGTACCATCCTAGAAGACGGGCCTAGTACCATCTTAGTTACGGGCTTAGGTATATATATTGGAAGGAATAAATTGCATGAGAACCTTGTGTCAGATACGCAGGCATAATCATTATCCACCTAAAATGTGTTATTTTAAATTGAATAGGTTTGCGTGTGACCACTATGAAAAGCTCTTTCAAAAATAAATGCGTCAAGTTAACAAAAGACGCGTGAAATTTGGTCTAGTATTAGTATTTAAGGGTACATGCGTGGAGTTTGTTATAAAAAAAATTACCTGACCCTTTTATGTCTCAGTAACCCCTAGTTTCTGAAACGTCAGTCAACTTTGATTACAGATCAATTCTATTGCTATCCTTGTCATTTGTTTATAGTCAGATAGAGGCAACGATAGTTTTAATCTACTGTCAAAGCCAACCAGACGTTCTAGAAACCGGGGGTAAGTTGTATAGAAATGGGTGCAGTTAGGTACATGGTAAAATTAATGTAGAAAATTAAATCGCATCAAAAACATTACATGTACAAAAATGCACAAGTCTCGCAACGCAGTTTCTCTGCCGTAAAAAGTTGTGAGATCGAATGTAAACCAAGTCGGTTAATTTCAATACCTACCTATACCTATCTATGGGAGCAGTTATATCTTTATTTCTTTAGTAAATAGAGTGTCTTGGCAATTGCACACGGCAACATAAATCGATGTTAAGCGCTTTGTGCTTGTATTTGTTTGAAAGTACACCTATACGGAACACTATATTTACATTGCCTAGTAGATTATGCTGCCGTGTACAATCGCCAAGACACTCTATTTACTAAAGAAATAAAGATATAACTGCTCCCATAGATAGGTATAGGTAGGTATTGAAATTAACCGACTTGGTTTACATTCGATCTCACAACTTTTTACGGCAGAGAAACTGCGTTGCGAGACTTGTGCATTTTTGTACATGTAATGTTTTTGATGGGATCTCATTTCTTTTTGTAGGTTTTATTTCTTTATTTCGCTTTTTTGCGAAACACGCATCAACGCGCGCCCCGCGCCTGTGCGGCTGGGGCCCCTTGCGACATAGGTCATGCTCATAGATTATCATGAACGAGTGTCTTTGCGTCTCCACAGATGCGTATTAGGTATTTAAGGTACCTAGGTACCTACTTTAATGTACCTGGGTAACGAATTTATTAGACCTATAAAAGTGTAGGTAGGTAGGTATAGTATAGGGATTTGTATCTCTCTATCTGCGGTAGGCGTAGGTACCTATCGTGGAAGTTTTTAAAAAGCGCTCAACTGTCGAATTTTTAGAAGCCATTTCTCATTTTTAACCCCTGTTACCCATTTCATTCAATTTCAATGAAGTCTAATTATTAACTGTAAATGTAACTTTGTAATCACATACAATTTAATGGGATTTATATGGAAATACAAAGTTATTTATGCAGATTATATATCTAGAAAACGGGATGAAAATTATGGAATGTCAGAATTTTTCCATGGTTTATAGGCTAAACAATAGCTATATTCAAAATTTGAAACTTGTGGGACGGCTAGAAGTACCTTAGAATTTTGATGATCGGTGAGTCAGTCAGTCAGTCAGTCAGTCAGTCAGTCAGTGGGCAGCAAAATTAAGGGACTTAAACTTGCAATAATTCTCAAACTACTGGTTCAAATTTGATGTAATTTGGATTATTATCTGTAGACGTGATGCCCTCTTGGTGACTAAAAATTTAGGCTTCTAGTTTTATCCATAACGAAGTTACAGAGGGTCGAAAATGGCCCGAATCGCTTCGAGAAAAGGATAGTACGGCCGTGCCTTTTGTTTTGCTCGACTTGGCGGGGGCACTGCCGTGCCCCCAGATACTGATAATCATTAGATATCTTAGCATAAATCCAAAAAACAACTGTATGTGGTCTCCAAACTTACTCACGTCCGTATCTTAAAAACCTAGGATTAAATTCCATTTTGAGTAAAATTAATCACTAAACTGAAAAGTATCTATCTACTTTATTAAATTGTTCCTAGGTTGATTCTATAAGGATGGTTCGTTAAATCTACTCCAGTATCAATTAAGCTTCGGTTAAAACCCGAGCTGATCGATGGCCGACTCTACTTTTCTTTTTCGTTGTAGAGTTAGGAACTTGTTAGAGAACTAATTTAGCGGTGTACTTCGTTTCAATTAATTGTACAGACGTAGAGGTCTAGAATAACCGGTCGTTTAGGGGTTCGAGTAGCAGGGCTGTCTTTTTAATTTTACGTACTGTCTATTTGTATAACCAAACCACCCAGTACCAAGTTTTAATAACGCGCTTTTTGACAAACTATTATGATTGGTAGGTAATTAATCAGTTTCAACCATGAAATAGGTGGTTTCACTTATGTGTTTTTGTGTAAATGTAATTGAATATCTAATTTTCACCTAGATAGCAGAACCTTAGATAGCAGAACTTTTGAAATTTTGTATTCGTGCTGACTTATAAATTCACGTGGTTAGCGTGTTTTAGTTTTGTATTATTTTGAATTAATCTCGTATTTGTTAGAATGAATTTAAGTGCCTATTTACATTAAATAGTTTGATTAAGTATATATCTACAGTTGGCCTCATAGGAATTTATTATAGATATACGAAGCCCCCAGAAATATCAGATCTTATTATTCTAATTATTATTTTTCATACATACGCAAAATATTTTGTTGTATTTTGTACAATAGGAAATTGAGAGCGTGTTAAAATAAGTAGTATGACGCGTAATTGGAAACTAAATAATTTTCTCTCTGTATTTTTTTAAATATTCTGCTACTTTTGAACCCTGAAAAATCTCAAATCTAAAACTGCGAGCAAAGCCGCGCTACACAACAGCTATTCACACAAGCCAAGGTAATCCATTTCACGCGTCAAAGGACAAACTATATAGTTCGTAATTAATAAACTTTGTCTATAAATCAGTCCAACATCAACATAAGCTGCATTATCAACGTGAACTTGAAACTCACGGCACAGATTATACACAAGTTACACGTAACTTACGACCCTACGACCTCTGATATTATCTTGTGAATAGTTTAATTTAATTATGAAGAGCATAATAGTGATTTAGTAGTGGAAGTTTGACGCGTAGCTTCTAGTTATTTAGTGAGGAGCTGCCGATTTATAATGTTACTATTATTGAATCGCGGTGGATTTTCACGGTCTTACCACAAAACATTGAAACAGTAGTTGAACAGATGAGTATTGAAATAATATTTAGATAAATATTTTCTGCACAAATCGACGTCTAACCCTCACTTTTTCTAACTCAATAACAAATTCACAAGTAAAATAATTAGCAATGCCAGGTTTGAGTAAGGAAACGCGAGTGATAGACGGCGATTTTGTCGAACAAAATTTTGGAAACATCTGTTTAAATCTAATCAAAACTATTGTGGTAAGACTGTTAGTGTCTTTCCGCTAAGGTTTTTAGGTTTAAATTTAGGTACAGATATTATACATTTTAAAAAAAAACACATAGCGACAATAATGTAAACGTATATCCTTTAGATAAATAATAAATTAGTATACTGGTAGTTTTAAGCAATATATTTCTCCATCGCGGAAGCTTAAGCTTAGTTTTAGCGGGCAGCTGGTTGTGAACCTACGCCCTGTAGCGTGTGATCTGAAGACGGACCCAACTGCGCTATCATTGCTTCAAAAAGTCATTGGTGAAGTTCTTATAACCGAATCAGGTGTCGTTAGATCGCAAAACGCAGTAATTTCTCTTAAGGGTAGTCTATTCTGGGAATTGTCTCTCAATGGAATTTACCATTAAAATCTTGGAGACAGCTTCGTCAGCCAAGAATGTTCATAATGGTAGTACTACTGACTTACACTACCCTGGACCTTCCAACTAAGGAATTTCTCTATTTCCCGAACACGGCTTCTCTTCTGATTTAAGTGGAGATTAAATTGAAACGTCTCGACTGGCAGCACCATCCATCAAACGGGACATTCTACGCAGTGTTGCCAGACACGATATTGCGGCCATCAATTTGATGTTACAAAACAAAACTACAAGGCAAACTTTGACGCGTTTTTTGTACAAACGCAGTATGATGAATCGACGCCGCCGATGATTTTTCAGATACGTGTTATAAAACACTGTAATATTCCTTGAAGCGAAATTGGCTTAAATTGATTTAATGAAAATCATAACCCTCCTTCAGGGTAGTTGGGAAAGTAGGTACAGTATACTGGACCAACTTCAGTAAATCAATTTACTAAGGACCCTTGAAATGCTATTTTGAAATAATAAGCCGAATCATCAAAATTGACAGAAGAGACATAACCACAAAATATATTATATAGTAGTAATGTAATCATTTTTTTTATCTATAAGCGTTCTCACATATTCACCAGCGTATTCCCCTACTAAACTGCATTTTCGAAACAATGCCTGGTATGCTTGGTAGTTATCGACATTGACATTATTTTCCGGCTAATTGAGATTAATTAATTAAAAATAAAGAATATTATATTTATTGGAAAAACAGCTACAATCAATAAATTTATACGAAAGATAAGAATATAAAAGCATAAGCGTCATGCCACGGAACATGGCCGCTAAAGATAAGAGGTTATCCTGTTAAAAGTAATCCCAGAAAATGTATTTATTTAGATTGGAGAAAGAATATTTTAATTTAGTTTTTTTATGGAAGAATTATTGTATAGTAATCCTTCATGTCGTTCTGCGCTGGGCAGAGATTGGTAACTGTTTTCCACTGTCACTCTCGGCGCCCCCGTGCCAACAAATGAAATTTTCGATCGAGACGAATGACTGTGCAATACTCTTTTTGTATGGTGCGACAACAATGCTGCTTTCAGACAAGCAATGTGTTGCAAAATGATTTATTAAAAATGTGCAGAGTTGTGGCACTGCGCGTCGTAGTAGATGTACTGTAGTAATATTGTTCAAATTGTACATAATATTATTATCAACTCAGTTTTTTTTTAACCATTATTGTCCCACTGCTGGATAAAGGTCTCCCCCATCTTCTTTTAAACCTCACGATTCTCCGCCATGTTGGACCCAGCTCTATTCAAAAATATCGAGATCATCACGCCAACGTGTTCTTGGCTTGCCCCGGCGTCGTCGGTCACTTCCAGGCACCCATTGCGTGATGATCCGAGCCCATCTGTTAGGATGCATCCGAACTACGTGACATTTTTTTTATAAATAAAAAAAAGTATTAAGATGGATAAAAAATATGAAAAAAGTACCTAGTGTAAGTATAAAAACCCGAAATGAATAAGAGAACATGACAACTATCAATGATTGGTCAAGGTCTCGTATTACTATATTAAATTGATAATAGTTTTTAAATAGTTTTTTTGCCCGACAAAAGACAAGGCAAAACAAATTCACCCGCTTTTTGTCCAGTGGAAATAAAAGAGTGATGTAGAGACGCAGTCGTATGTTTTAAAGCCTTGCATTTTAATTTATTAAAATACAAAATACTCTTTGAGACTAACTGAAAAGGATACATTTTAGTTATCTTCAACAGTTTTCATTAAAATTTCACACAAGCTTGCTCGGCCGGGGCATTCTCGGATAAGCCGCCGTTTGTTAGCTGTTCTTTTGTTCAGTCTTTTTGTAATTATGTTCATTACGCTTTGGACACCTTCATAATGACATTAGGCTAGTGAAATGTGTGAGCATTATGTTTTCTGCGGGTAGACTAACTAAATTATTTCTAAAGTTTATGAAATTGTTAAATATTGATATTATATTTATACTCTTTTATTTTAGTTTGTTGTACTAATTACTAGACAATATACAAGTCTTAGTTTAAACATACCAAAAATATAAATTCAATTCGCAAAAATTCCTTCAGTGTTATCTGTCTTAAACTCATCTGTATAGATTCAAACCAAAAGATCTCACCCCTGAAAAACTCGCCCGCTCAAACTCGTCCGGTCAGCAAACGACCCGAAACGAGGTTACAGTTCAAACTCGTCTCGTAAATTGTATGTTAATTCGCTCAACTCACCCCGTAAGATATTCTGAAGGGACAATGTTGTCAGACCGGCGACATCTCGGGACTTGGGAACTCGATTATTAGAGCGGGAGGGAAAAGGGAGAAAAGCAGGGTAAAGTTCAATGTACGATAAATATAATATCTTCTATCTTATGTCAGTTTGTTTTATCCTGAAAGGATTCAAGTTTTCTGAAAACTTTATGATGGCAAAATTCATTAACAAAATTAAACGGAATCTATCAAAATCTATCAGCTACGCCATTTTTAATTTAGAAAAAAAAATTATATAAAAAAAATCGTTCCACTAACTAATTTTAGCCAGTTGCCAATGATCTCAAGCATTGCCACGTTATGTCAATGTTAACTCCAAACTAAAATTAACTATATTCGGCATAAAACAACAGTTAACAGTTAGAGGCCTCAAAAAAAGGACAACATTGTCGAAAAGCTGGCAACATCATGAGGACTCGGTAACTTGATTATGAGGGATCCAAGGAGGGACCCGGAGGACTGGCATTGCTGAGGATTATAGACCTCTCTTTATGCCCCCTTTAATTTGGCAGAGATTCGGGTCCGCCCAATGGCGCCGGATATTGTGAAGCTTATTTCAGACGAGGTTGAAAGTTGTTGAAACCTGCTGAAAGCGCTAATTATTCTGTACTGTTTCTAAAGCCATTGCTCGCGTATCTCAAACATATTATGACTGATTTAGTTTTCTATTATTTGAACAGCAGGTACGAGTGACGCTTAAAAAGTTTTAACTAATTTGCGATGCCACTATAGATATCAGTTATTATTAATGGGTGGTTAGTCTATTTAAAAACTTTTATTTAATTATCACTCACTGTTTTAGTATAAATCTATGTTTAGAATCTTCCAACAATTTGGACTCAGTTCCCGTTGTTCAAATAAAATAACATGACTTTAAATTTTAATACTTGTCATCCTGACAAATTTCCTTTGGCATTATAAACGGGTAGCTCTTTATATAACTTAGTAAAAACCAGACCATCTATTTTGTTTTATCAGACATGAACTAAAATTGCTGAACTAAATACTATTAAGCTACGCAATCGAATAACTCAATCTGACATTCCAAAGAAACAAACTGAAATTACCATGCATACAATTTACATTTAATTTTTTTTCTTCATTCCACATTAACTTGAAAAAAAAAGAAAACTCAGCTGACGCAGTCCGATTCGCTAATGAATGCAAATTTCATCAAGCCGTGAAGGCAACACACGCTTTACATAATAAAATGCTTATTTCCAAAAAAATATAGCTACATCATGAAACCTGTAAGTTACGGTTTTAAAATTTATTCTTTCTTTTAAAAGGAACTAAATTTGAAAAGGAAAAAGCCATTGTAACAATTTGATAGCTGTTGGCTCTCTCTTTCTCTCTCTCTCTCTCTCTTTATTGCTTTCTCTTTCTCTCCAGTTTTTAGTTAAGTTATGGTACCGTAGTCAAACTAGGAACCGTTATATTTTCGTCGGTCCGTCTATCTGCCTGTCTACGAACAATTTTGTACTGAATTTATTTGATAATACCTTCAACAGATTATATTTCTGTAGGCCAAGCGGGTGAAGTCGCGGACCGAAACGAGATAGTCCAATATTTTTGAAGACTTCTATAATTTTGACTCTCCACTTTAGTGTGTATCTGTATATCTTTCACCGACGTTTATTAAAATAACTTTGTGGTAATAGCGAGCGCCAAAGTCAAGATTTGCTTAATGCCAGCTTTTGTGTCATGGTGTTCAGTAATTGTAATTTACAAGATTCGCAGTTGCTTGTTGCGGAATAAGGCGTTTTCTCATTTCATTTCATAAGAAAGACTGACCTGAAAAAGTGCTCCGTTTATGGCATGAATGTGTTCGTGTCTTATGAAAAATATTTTGTGAAAAGATGTTTTTATTAAATTTTCTGTAACGTCCTTAGCAAAAAATAAGCAACACATTTTAATGAAAAGTGTAGGCACCATCGTAAATTAAATCAACTGGAAAGATTTTATGTAACTCCACGTTATAACATTGATAATAATAAAACCATACCTATTTGATTTTGTACAATTTTAAACATATTCTGTAAAATATCTTATCGTCATGATTATAATCTTTTCTATAACATAAAATATAGATTTTTCTTTTAGTTTCCTTTTTCTCTATGATATAAATTAGTAACGTAGTACACTTTATTCAGTGTTAGTACCTACTACCATATAAAATAAGAGATTATACTAAAGGCTGGTGCTGTACATGAGCTAATCATAAAGCTTGCCACATCAATAGGGATTCCGTTTAGACCTTTTTTGGTAGGGAATCCTAAAACCATCACATTCACGTCAATTTCAAAACATAATCCATTGACACAACTCGTTCAGTTCAAATTCAATAGCGACGTCTACGATTCGCTGACAAATATGACTTTTCATAATATGCTTTTGCAAGTTTTTTTGGCCATTCCGCCTGTATGCAAAGCACGTAGTTGCAAAAAGGTTTTAGCCCAAAAGGGAAGGACGTGTATTGCAACGTGTACTTGAAGTCTCTTTGAGTCTGTCGATGGGCGTGGGATAAAAGATTTTAGGCGTTTTTGGTTCAGGCAATGAAGCTCAATTTGGACCTGTGTGTGTGTATGTGAACGAAAAATCTAGGAAGTACTTAACGACCAACAAAATGTTCACTCTTCTTTCTATAGAATAAAGGTGAATAGATATTTTAAATACTGAACTAATTATTGTCCTGAGTGTTAGTAAGGTAGCTCAGAATCTAGCATAAAAATCATGAATTGCATTTATATCAAAAGGGTTGAAACCGAGCTATTGAATAAACTTTTACGGCCTTACCACAAAATATTTAAACTAGAGTTGAACAGGTGTATCTAAATATTTTCTCCACAAATCGACGTCTAACCCTCGCTTTTTCTAACTCAGTAACAATTTCACAAGTAAAATAATTAGGTAAGTCAGGATTGAGTAAACTTTTGTGGTATGACGGTTAGTGGGCTCCATGCAACCCGCCGCCACCAGTCCACAGCTTAAACACTATCAAGAAAGAGCATAGAAAAATAAGAGCATAAAACAAGACACTAATCTGAACCGAAAGCAAAGCATTCTCATCAATCCTAACTTCAAAGCTTCGTACGTCAGAGGCGGAAACTAATTAAGTATTTTGTACAAGTTGCAAGTTGCAATACAAACTTGCATTAAAGCGATGCACTTTCAAGCTGCCAGAGCAGGTGGTGACAAGCGAGCGTGTTAATTAGGCAAACTTAGTCTTAGCTTAGCGCATCTCATAGGTTCTAACTTGTAGCTTAGCGCTGATGCGAACGAGCTTTGGATTCAGGATTCTAAGTTGCGAGTCTTTGTCTTAAGTTGGAGTGCAGTTAGCTTTGGGATGCGTTAAGTTCCGGTAATTTGAGAATGGTGCTAAGTGTTGTATTGTAATGAAGTCTGCTTATCATTTTGGTTAAATTGTCGCTAGTAAAATCACAATTATAATATCAATTACAAAAACGTATGTTTTAATCTCTAATCCTTGTTATATTTAGGATGTTAGGTTCCATGAAAAATCGAGTTGGTGCCAAATATATATTGTGTTTACAAAATACTGTATTGAAACTTTTAGATAATAGTTGCCAAAGCCCAATTCCCTCTAAAAAGTAACTAGACTTTGAAGTACTCCATTTTAATTAATTACGAGTACAATACCATCATGTAAATAATTAGTCTTGAATACCGATGGTATCGCAAACTGCGAGCGTCTAAGACAGAACAGATGCTGTCTAAAGTTAGTTAATTACGCAAACTTCGCAATGCAACAATGTGAGTTAGAGACTATAAGTTGTGTTAAGTTAGTTGTGTAATGCTGCTTGCAGCTTTATTCAAATTCAAATTTATTTGCCCACTAGATGGGCTGACGACATCAAAAGAGTCGCAGGCAACCGGTGGATGCAAGTGGCAAATTGTCGTTCGGTGTGGCGTCTAAGGGGGAGGCCTATGTTCAGCAGTGGACGTCTTCAGGCTGATGGTGATGATGATGGTGAAATTTATTTATTCAGGGTGTGTAACGTAACGGTATCAGATACAACATAACGGTAACGCGTTACAAATATTCTAAATTGAATGACAATATTTTGATAGCTTTATAAAAAGTGATAGGTACCTATCTACTAATGAATAGGTACTATATTATTCTAGTACATTCATAGTACCCCCGAGTCGAATAAAAAATATCTATTTTTTAATGCTATTTATTATGTTTTGCGGGTAGGTTAGGTATGCCATTTAACTGTATCTGCGTAGGCCTATGGCACATACAATCTTGTTACCAAAACTAACAACTCGAGTCTCGGCCGGCCGTCATTCCAACTCGCTCGTTGACCGACCGAGCCGTGTGCCCGACTTAGTCGGGACTTTAGCACTAATACTGAATACAAAGTAAGGGAAGTCCGCTTTTTTAGGGTTTCGTACCCATAGTATAAAATGGTTACTAAGTTCCAATTACTAAGTTCGGTATCCGTCTGTCCGTCTCTCACCAGGCTGTATCTTATGTACCGTGATAGTTAAACAGTTGAAATTTTCACAGATGATGTATTTCTGTTGGCACTATAACAACAAATACCTACTTACTAAAAAATAGAAAAATAAATATTTAAGGGGGTTCCCTAACAACAAAAGTATTTTTTTGTCGTTTTTATACATAATCCGATATTAGTCCGACTCGCACTTGACCGTTTTTCTATGTCATCGTTTGCTTTTTATAACATCCTTTTAAAAACTCAAACCAATTTTCAAACAATAATTGAGTCAGATGTCAGTGCATTTCAATTTCAATCTTAATATTGCCTACTGCCGGCGAATTGTACTGCGTCTGTAGTGCAAAATCCTAGCAAGAAGAGGACTGATTCGGATTAAACTTTGAATATGTAGAAGCGACTTTAGTTCGACTACATTGTCTACTGTCGACTGGCGGCTCTTACACGGCGCGAGTTGGACTGTCTGCGCTTAAAGTGCCCCTTAAATTGAGTTTAGGCGGGGGTTTAAGACCCGTCATACAGTAGGGTTGTACACATTTTGAATCGAGTATGAATATACTGGCGGGTTGGGTATAGGGGCTAGGCTACATTTTAATAGTTATACATAAAATAGCAACTTTTCTAAATGTAACTTTCTTGACAAGATACATGACAATTTCTTGACTTAAACAACAGGACAACGTCTATCGGGCCAACTAGTATATTATAAGAGACCAATATAAACTCTTTTATGCCGAGTAAACCTTTATGAGAACAGGAAGTACTTCCAGTTTCTTTGTAACAACAAACACTGACACTTACAAATAGGTAGTATTACGTAATCCATGAAGGCAACTTGTTGAAAGATCCTCAACTCCGATCGACTTTTCCCCCATTCTTAGCCTACATTTCCACATGACTTTGCGAATATGTAATGTAATGACTCCACGAATACGTAATGTAATAGAAACGTGCGCTAAACGCCGTGTAATTGCCGCTTTCAACGGCCCTTTGTTGGTTTCTGGGAGCTTTCATGTTTTTTCTTTTGGTATTTTTAGAGCCGAGTTTAATAGTTGATGATAATTGAATGGAATTAAGCGTAGTTTAAGTAGCGGTGATAGCCTAGTGGGACCGCGTCTGCGCCAAGGGTCATGAGGTTAAATCTCAGTGCGGCCACGTATTTAAATTTACACCGATTTAAATTACTGTAGAACTAGTTTGAGCCTATTCTGAGGTATTTTATTTTTAGTATTTTCTTGACATATAATTTTTGTATTACATTGCAACAGTCTATGTTAGTATGCTCTTAATCTTTTCAACTCTGAGTTGGTTTTGACAGTCACACAAGCTTAAGCCCAACTTACACGCTCGAAGTGAAGTTAATGTCACGAAGCTTAGCGTCAAAGCTTTAGCTATGAAATGAAATCTTATTCCATTGTAAAAGGTATCACATTTCACGTTTCTTTTTACAAAATCAAAGCTTAGAACTTTTTACAGCTGCTAAAGTCGAAAATTATATCTAAATTTTTGTGAGTTTCGCATTTTGTATATCACATAAGCTGACTAACTCTTTTATGCTTTCAATTGTTTTAATGAATGTCCAAGACAAATGGTACAATATGCTCTTTGTAAATCCAACGGTAAAATACCAACATAACTCGAAGGTTATACAAATATAGAAGAATCTACTAGCTATCTAGTGCTTTCTTTAATTTTTTTTCAGATAATAGGACTATTATTGATTATGTTGTTTTTTATAACCAATACGCTCGTATATTACACGCTTGTTAATTATCCAACATTTTTATCATTCATTATTGCATTACTTATTCGCAAAGTCACGCCAAACTTGGAGTGTAAACGCAGCGTTCTAACTCTGGAGATTTTTGGCTCATGAGCCGTATGCTCACTGGAGAATTGATGGATTGACGGAGAGTTTTTGTAGCTCATTTGCTGAGTCATACTCTCTCACTCTCTCGGGAGTTGCTTGATGGCTTGACAGCTTGACGGCATGGGGGAGAAACGTCTTGAGGATTTCACTAAAGCTTTACACTGTTGTTCTTACTTATCTCAAAATTACGTGAATTACTATGCTATTTTGTGTTTTAAAATGCATGGGGTATAATTGTATATGTTCTTTACATTTAAAAATAAATGAATTTAAAGTATGGACGGGAATAAAATACCACTTAACGTTTTTCCTATTCTTATATTATTTATCGTACACATTAACATTTATACATAGACACTTACATAGAATATGAATGTACAAAGCGAGCTTAACTCTATAACAAGTTTTCTTCCAGCAAACCCTTCGGACAAGAGAGACTTCAGTCGAGCGTGTAGGTACAGTATGCATGATTTTAAAACTGACACGGTATAACGTTTAACAGACGTTTTTAGAGTTAAGCAATAGATATCAAAATGTCGTTGTTTAAATTTGTATCAATAAAATATTTACAATTATATTTGCCTATGAAAATGAAAAAACTATTCGTGCGCAGATTATGTAACATCAAAACGTCATGTTAATTAGTATTTAAACGGGTCTAATTTGCGCACAAACTAATATCAAAATATATAATTTTGACATACCATGTAAACATAATTAACATGTATTCAGTTCGCGAAAGTTTCAGAATTTCTATCAAAACGTCATTGTCACATTATAGTTATCTGTTTATATTGTTCATTGCATAAACCATATTATTGTAAATTTATCGATTAAAGACTATCGGTTAAAAAGGGGGCAAAGCTCACCAAAACAACAAACGGATTCTCTCACAGCAATAATGGAACCAGAGTAAAAGGAAAGCAACAGCGCTTTATGAAAGATAGATATCCCCCAATAAGGGCTCCTTAAGACCGCCTGCATAATTTATCCGCCATTCCTTTCGCTCCCTCCATCATTTCACTCATGACTTAAACCATCCTGTTAATGTTCAGTTTATGTAAATATAACGAGAGTTTAACTATTCACTTGTTCGCTCAACATCTCTTCGGAGCTTTTCGTATCGAGTTTGCCTCTTTGTTGATGATTCGTTTGAGGTTACACATATTTTGTGTTTATTATATTATTTGCCCACATTTGTGCTTAACGTAATAAGAAACACAGCGCCTTTTGCCTAAATAACATCGATTTAGCCCAACGACGTAAGACTTAAAGCGTACTCAGTTCGTAGCTTACAAAGGTTATCAGCTACGGGCATATGCGTGCTACGGGCTACGAGCCTTGCCTATCTATGCCTATTAAAAGCTCAAAGCACGTCTACAAATCTGCGTGCTTCGTGCTGCAAGCACAGATGTAACATTATAATATTGTTCAATCAAATCCGTGGTTACAAGCCTATTCTATAATATCATGTGCTACGTGCTACGTGCTACGTGCCAATGCATGCTACGAGCAACAAGCCTATGTCTACGAAACTACAAGCGCTTCAGACCCATGCCATGCATTAGCTATGTCACATTGACGAACTTTAGTATTTAAAAAACATAAATTACGTAAGTAAATTATTTCCTAGTAGGTATGCCATTAGTTCCAGTCCAATTATTTCGAGACGCGTACTTCTCAGTCGTTTTAAAATTGTGTTTAAAACGATTAATGAGAATTGAGTTAGGAGTTTCGTGTGACATTTGAATTTAAATTCTAAGGAGGAATTCTTAACTAAGCGACGGAAACTGTCCTTGAAGATTCTAAATGAGTTTGGCAAAAATGGGAGTCGTTACGTTTTACATATTTTAAAGTATATAATTTATAAATACCTACGTATTGTTTCATTTTTCACTTTTCAAAGTTTTGAAATTGACAAATGATTATTGGGCGATAGAATCATTATTTTGACCAACAACAGATAGCTGAAAGGCGAAAGGCGATCTTTAGTGGCGTTAATAAAGCAATCCGTGTGATTTGAAAAAGTTCGGTTCTTTGTCCAACTAGACTGAAACATCCCCATCAGTTTTAAAACAAAACCAAATAACATTCAAAACTCAAAACAAAACACATACGCCATAAGCTCTATAACGGTCTTTCTCCAAAATATATAAACAAGAGTTGAACAAATGAGTCTAAATATTGTCTCCACAAACAAACGTCTAACCCTCGCTTTTTCTAGCTCAATAACAAATTCACAAGTAAAATAATCAGGAATGCCAGGATTAAGTAAGAAAACGCGAGCGATAGCCGCCGATTTGGTGGAACGAAATTTTAAAAACATCGGTCAACTCACTTTAGTGGTAAGACGGTAAAAGTTTTAAATTCCGAAAGCGCTACCGAGATCAGTTACGTTCCTACCTCCAACAACTAAAGAAAGACAACATACAATAAAACAAAACAATCGTCAACGTTCGAAAACTCAAAAACGGAACACACACTACTGCTATATAAAATTTCAAATTCCGAACGTGGCACCAGAGATCAGTTGCAACGTCCGGCAAACAAAGATACGTTACAGCTTTCTTAATTCCGTCTAATCCAAGTAAGAAGGCACAGGAGGTGGACACGCCATACGTGCGGCGGGCGACGTGACCCGACTTAGTGGGGCCACGGAATGAGCGAATGGCCGGCGGACGTGTGGGAATTGATTTTGGTTTGAACGACTAAGTCTACCAGTTCCAATGTATCGCTAAATGGTAGAGCATACTCCTGTTTTGTCATTTCTATGTGTATGTCAGTACCAATGTCAATTTTTTAAACGTTGTTCATGTCATTATTCCAATGTATATTATTGTGTATGACACAAATGTGCTTCTTAATCTTTTTATTTTTAATGTGTTTGCATTGAACCTGTGTTTTAAAAATACCCATGAATTATATTTTATATTAGTAACTTGCACATTGATCTATGTAAAAAAAAAACAGGGAATGAAACTGAACACCCTAGCAACGTCTTTGCTCGTCGATAACTTATATTATAACATGAGCGTTTTGATATCAGGAGTGAATAGGCATCTTTTACGCAAGCATGCTTCACCGTCAATAATATCGTCTACCATCAGACGAGACTCAAATATTGCCTAATCTCTAGTAAACAAAATTTTAGTTTTTTCAGTGTCCGACTTTAAAGCTCCACACTTAGTCCAACTAATTCAGTGTTGCCATTCTAGCCGCCTTCGTTCTCAACGGGTTGTTTGGTAACTAGACTGTAAAGTCCATATTATAGACTGAGACAACCTCTTACAAGCATTGAGTTATAACAGTGAGCCAAATATTATCTTTTTTTGTCATCTGTCTCATTAATATTGTTCACCTCTCATGCTCCAAAAGTGTGTCATAAAAGCTCAGGTAGCGCAGGTAAAAGTAATTGTTCCACCCTAGTGCTTTAAAGTAGTTTTTTTTTATTTATGTTAATATTAAATGCAAAATAAGAAATGAAATCTTGCTCATTTTAGTTTTGTTGGCAATTGGGTCGTTTATTAAAATTTATTTATTCAAATTATTTGTTGCTAAGTATTAACTATGATTGCATTTTGGAATGGATTGCGTTTGTTGTCAGGCTAGGCGTATACACGCAATATAAATTGACAGAATAAGATTTCCAAAAGAAAATTTCATAGTATAATTATTGATAAGAAAGTATAAGAAGTACACTATTAGTATAATATTTCAATGTGATAATACGCCCCGCATACACGTTCTATTATCTTCAATATTCATATGCATTCCCAATAATATGGTGCTATGTGCGGACAGCCTTACAAAACTTAGCAAAACTAACAAAACCCACTTTTTACATACATTTCGACCTATCGATAAATCAATCGGGAAACTGAACTGAAGCGGCATCCGACATCGACGTAGTTTGTTTTAATTGACTTGTCACAGACCACGGGGTCAAAGCCAAAGGCGGATGCAACAAAACGACCACCTAACGAAATCATAAAAACGTCATGCCGAAGCCGGAGCGTGATGTACAGACGTATACATCCGCCCATCTGAATATATAATTCAATTTGTCA
This sequence comes from Hylaea fasciaria, assembly GCA_905147375.1. NCBI lineage: Eukaryota > Metazoa > Arthropoda > Insecta > Lepidoptera > Geometridae > Hylaea > Hylaea fasciaria. The sequence goes on from LR990201.1 coordinate 10,984,619, forward strand.
ACTGCAGGCGTATGTGAACTGTTAGTGCCAGTAATACAGTGTAGCTGGCTTCAAGTCAATAAGGCACAAACAGGCTGAAGCGGTGGTGGACGCGGTGGGTGTTTTAAATTTGTATGAGAAATAGGCGTCGCCGCGTCTATCAATGTGTTCGTGTGTTTATAACTTGCATTTAGTTTCGGCATTGTCTAGGTGTTTGGATACCATAGATTAACTTTCTTTAGATTAAGGAACGAAGTCAGGAGATAGAATCTGAAAGACTGATTATACGGACTATAGCACAGTGGCGAGATACACTTTGGCGAGTATTCGTAGAACCTCGCTCGACGTATTTTCTGGTCAAAGTGCGATTTTCCTGTCTCCCAACTATACTATACTCGCTTTATACTAGCCTTTAAGTGATTACATCATTTAAACAAACAAACAAAGACAGTCAACAATGAGCCTCTTGATGATTCAATACTCCGCCGACCATATTAACATAAATATGTATTTTTCACTGTCCATCCAAAACCACCTATTGTACTATAATATTACCTATTGTTTTTTCTGTGTGTTTTTTGTACTGTATGTGGATTGTGGATTATACAATAAATAATTTTCTATTGTATTATACTCGTAATATTCTATGCGCCCCACAGAAAATAGACAAAACTGTAATTTTGCTTCCATTACATATTGTGTTAAGTTACCCAAACCCTTTCCACGAAAACCTTTGCTGGTCTCTCCAAAAACTAGCCAATTCGCTTTCAATCACATCTCAGCAGCAAAAACTGAACGGTTAACCGTGAAAAATGCGGTAGAGAACGTTAAAAAGAAATAGCACCAACACAGCACCTGTAAAGGAGCGCCGCTTTTCCCACGATATTTCCTTGCCACCGGAGTAGGTACTAGACAGGTTTATTTGCCAGCTCTTATATATAACTTGGTATTATAAGTAATTTTGGCGGATTTATGGGATGTGACTGGAGAATGTAATTAGGTTTTATTTTTGCGAAGAGCGCTTGGAGGCCGAGAAAAAAAACTACCTACTTTTGTTTTGTGATAATGCTACTTTTATAAATGGCTTTATACAGATAGAAATTCTAATCCTACTATAATGTTATAAAAGCGAAAGTAACTATGTCTTTCTCTCTGTCTCTTTGCAATCTTTTCATGACTAAATGGATCTGGATGCAATTTTGTAGAAAGGTAATACATTGACCGTTCAGCTGTTTCGCCGTATCTCAGAAACAAATACCCAACTTTACCATTTATTAAAGTAGAAAATTACTATGACTAAATAGTCCCGTCAATAATATTCCCATAGCCTGTTTATATTTACATTCTCGTTAATATGCAAACACGTGCAATGTGCATATTCCACGATCAATCTTACCAAACTACTCTCAAACCGATTTACATTAATCAAAGCATCGAAGTGGCGTGCAATTTTAATTCAACCAATAAGTGTCTCGTAAATATCCGAGTGTACGGACACATGAGGCGAGACACTCGGGACACTCGGCTGTGAGAGACGTGTGACCGTGAGTAGTTGCAATAAATCTGGGAGGGCTCTGCGTAGCATGTGTTACACCGGAGTGTAACGATGGTTTAATAAAGCCAGTTCTGTGCGAGCTCAAGTTATATTGTTATTTCAAAGATTATTCCATATGACATGGTGTTCAGAATAAATATTCGAAAAATGTGTTGGATGTAGAAGTGGGATGAGGGTTTTAAGAGGGTTTTAAAATGACTATTACGTTGCTCATCGCACTGAGAGGAGTGTTTTTTGTGAGATTTATCTTGGAAATCGTTAAAACTTCGAGTTTAATTTGTTAAATGTAAGGCAGTTAGAACTAAAAGACACGTCGTATGTTAGAGACTATTTTAGTACATAGGTTTATGTATAATTGTATACCTTATTAATAACAAACCTGTGAGAGAGCAATGGTTTCAAATAGATGTAATAAATCTTGAGACTAATACCTAAAGAGCACATCACACCGTATTGTAACACGAAATAATATCATCAATACTTTAATACGGTTATTAATATGAAAAGAAGAAAAAAATACACATTTTTATCTACCTTCTTGCTTGCTCAGTTATTACTAAGTTGAACGCATATTGTTTGTTTATAAATTTAAAACATAATTTTATAGTGCTCAACAAACAGGCACTTACGTCAACTGAGTCCGCTCCAAACTGTGTCCGCGTAATCAGTATTTGAATCGGTCAGTCTATCAGTCTATATCGGTCAGTCGATCAGATCTAACGAATAATCAGGTTCTGACAGAATGCACCTACATCGCACACAGATACACGATGGTGTAACGCAGGCCGCATAAGTGTGTCCGATCACGAGACGGTGACATGACAAACGGTTGGAGTGCGCACACGAATGCACTCTAGTAGTACGGCGGCGCACGAAATCCGCCGTCTTGCCGCCGACTGGTTTATAGATTCCATGTCTAAGCAGATGGAATGATATGATAGATGCTTGTAGTTACAAGATATTTAGAATGTCAAATGGCTAATGCCAGGTTTCTGAACCCCTATAATTAACTTTGACTAACAGATAAGTCTACCGTTGTGTCTATCTGGTCCGTTACCTCTACCGTTGACTCTATGTGGCACTAAATAAATGACAGAGACAGCAATACACTAGTCGGTTTGGTCAATGCTCACAAACTTAGGATCATAGGTATCATAATAAACTCGTATTGTCTAACTCTAGGCATACCTACGTTACTGTTTCTTAAATAACATATTTTTTTTAGTTAATGTGATTTGAAGATATTCCAAGACAAAACTTGAATAAAACATCTCTAAAACTAAAATTATAAACCTAATTTACACCAATTTCGTGTCTAAAATGTGCAGTGTTTTGGTCCTAACAGATTATTTCAATCAAGTGATCTTAATGCCAATCAGATGCATGATTAGACGGTTAATTGATGGCGCGCTGTCACTTAGGTACATAATTGCGTAGCTAGTTGTTAACGGATAATCATTAGTGGCGAATCCAGGTGACGATATTGGTAATATAGAAATCAATTGAGGCCTAGATAGTGCATTGAAATTGGAATCTTACTTAGCCTAATGTATGTTATGTATGACAATTTTGCTTTCAAGTTTAACTTTGTTACACAGCAGTTATTACAGACTTAAAACCAAACAAAGAATGTTCTTCTCACAATAATAATTGAGACACGCCGCAGGTAAAATCATATCGTTACACTGAATGAGCAGTATCTTTTTGAACTACGAGGCAGTTATTTTCAGAATTCTTAAATACGAAATAAACTTTTTGATAAGTATAGGACTTAATATATCAGACATACAAACTTGATACCATCTACATTTTTACCTACCAATAATAAAAATCATTATTTTCACGTTACTAGTTTCAGTATAGTTACTCCAACAATAATACAGACAGATGTTTAGGTATGCTAATGGGGAAGCAGTGCCTTGAATATAGATTGATGCTAGCGGCACTAGGCAGTTACGTTAGTGCTTAACTAACGCCTACGTCTAGTGCTTAACGCATATATTGTCTACGATGGGTAGGCACTCAAATTTGAGTGGTAGAGTAATGGTTGATAAAAATCATACGGTCTTACCACAACAGATTAGACCTGAGTTAAACAGAAAATTTTAAAATCTGTTGACTCAAAATCGACGTGTAGCATTCGCGTTTTCTTACTTAATCCTGGTATTCCTAATTATTTTACTTATAAACTAGTTTTTGAGTTAGAAAAAGCGAGGTTATACGTCAATTTATGCAGAAAATATTTAGATTCATCGGTTTAACCCTGGTTTAAATATTTTGTGGTAAACCCGATACTTTTATGCTCGTATTTTAATTTGATATGGCTTTTATCTGACTCAAATATTATAATGTGGTTGAAGGTCGTAAACGCGCCAAGCTTACATGAATAAGGATGAGAAAGTAAAAATAACAGAATTCCCTATAACATTTTCTCAAAATTTTTTTGTACTTTTGTTAAAATCTTCGACGCTTCTAAAAACTAAGAAAACTAACGACAAAGCTGCTACCCAAAAGTAGGTAGACACAAAAACTGTAGAGTCGCAATACGCTGACGCTTATAACACAAAAGGTGGCTAATGCGAAATCGATTGGACGAATGGTCCTCTGACAGGCGGCCGTTGACGCAGCCGTGACGGATGTCCCGTCCATCCAGCGCTTGTCCAATGTCCGTTTTTAGCGGTGTAAATATGCTTTGCAATTGAATCGCTCGTGCTTTCAGTTGCTTTGTGCAGTTCGGTCGGTTGTCACAGTTAGTTGACGATTTTGATAGCTAACAAAGTGTCACACGAGTTTAATCTTATTTCGAAATGATGTTGTGAATTATACTAAAAAACTAAGTACCTATACTAACATAATTAAATTGACCTCAATAAATAGACAACAAAAATGGGCGTGGAATTTCTCAATAAAATACCTAAAAACTTAAACGTCTCAAGGAAGTTCGCAAATAGTTAAATTACTAAGATTTAACCTAAATAGTTTGCAGTGCCTACTACTCGTACTATCTTTAACTGTCTTGTACATACTATAATAATATAACAAAAACCGATCAATAATTCTCCAGCACCAGCGGTCAAAACTACTAAATCTTCCAATCAAGACGCAATCTGCAGTGTCTACTCCTATAAAGCACCACACGGCCCCTAAATCATGGTAAATGGAAATCAATGGCGGCGTGACAAATGACGTGGCCGCCAGCCCTGACGGGTCCGAGACGGGACGGGGGTGGCATGACGGATGCGCATCCCTCAGATTACATCCTACATAATGTTCAGAGTTTGCAGTTTAAGCCGTATGCACGCGAAACACGATCCGCTTGTAAGTTTGAAATCGTTTTGATTGATTCGCTCCTGATTCTTTCGGACTCTATTCTCTTCTACTCTATTGTTTTCAGACTTCAGTTTTTTAATGAAAAAAGAATTTTTAGCTAGCTTTTATAACAAACGTATCTGGTACTGCAAGCTAATCAAAATGAATCCAATACCTGCGATTTCTCGAAAGTTCTCTTATGTGTCTCTATTATTTAGGCCAGCTTGCCTGCCACCACATAGCTGTATAGTGGTTGAAATTAACAGGCATATAGGTACAATTTTAACTCAATAGAACAGGAGACTTGCAAAATTGATCCTAAACAAACACATCCATCCATACTGACGACCGAAGTGAGTTGATTAAACCTTCTTAAAAAGAGTAGGTACACTGAGCTGTGATATTTGCAGCATTTTATTTTTAGTTTTTTCTAAATACCATCAGTGTACCAATTATGCGGTAGGTACACTCTTCCATCACGATATAAAAAATAAGATATCAACATAAAAATGTATCAGCATGGATCAGCATCATTTGAACTAATATAATATTATTATAGACACTGGAGTCTCTGTTCTGCACAAAATATCGCAATAGTCCTCTCAATACAATTACTTATAATAAACCTATTAGTCACATAGGCTCAAATTGCCACCAATAGGCACCTTCGAAATAGACTGGATCGAATGAAGACAAACCATTGCAGTACTACACAAAGCGTTCCCTTGTCCCAAACTGAATGTAGAACATAGGGGAAGGTCAGTTGCTGGGTCAGTGGAAACTGGAAACTATGGCGTAAACGCATTCGTTACCATATCTGCTTCATTATCCTCACCGGGACTACCATTTCGGCCTATGGAGTCAAAGTTTGTAGAGCCTGTTGTGTAGCTTAGTGACTGCCATCAATCGATAATAACTGGTCGTGCTTTCCGAAGCACGAAGCGATGGAAGCCCGTGCATTACTTACGACAAAAAATTAGTTATTTAGGTAATTGGACTATAAATCGAATCCAGTATCGTTCAGTGGCAAAGCGCACAAGTTCCCGCTTGGCCAGCGTCACACGCTTTGTCACTAGGTTCAAGACAGTAGTCTGTGCTTGAAGCTATCACTAACTTGCTCGCCTTAGCAAAGGTCCTTTGTCATCAAAACAAGAAACCGAAATTGCGAACGGTAGCTAAACCAACAACGTCACATTGCGAGCTCACTTCCTAGCTACACAGTTACCTGAAATGACGTCGTCCGCCACAAAGTTTGCTAACAAGACAATAAAGGTGTAACCCCCGGCCTAACCGGAAGCGTTGTTAGTATTTCACGCAGCGGACTGCAGAGAATTATTGTCACGGGTTTCTGGACTGCTCTGTTATTTCACACCGCTGAGATAGCTTCTCGTGACGCTTTTTCGTGAAAATGTATCAATGTGGTTGACAAATTGTGCAGTTTGCCTTTTTACAAACGGCGTTGCATTTTGTAAATGCTTGCTATTTTGCAAAGTAATTTTGTTATTTGTATCATTAAATCTATTTCGCTGAATCTAGGTGAAGCTAGACTTCCACGTGGTAAGTGAGACGGTGTTTGTCTTAATGTGCAATTTTGGGATAGGAAAATCTTGTTATGTGCTCTGAATTATGCCATTTGATCCACTTAACTGCTTTTTTTAGCGATATTTTTCGCGCCATTCCACTTACTTGTTTTGGCAAATCGAGATACAGTAAGAACTTTTACATGGGGGTTTTTGTAATAGATGCGGCGTACAAAATTAAACAAAATTATCGAACAATTTTTTTTTCTTGAAAATCCACATACCGGATTTGGCGAGCGCTCCGATGTAATATTAAATAATTAAATGTAAATTACTAAACATACTAAATATACTAAATTAACTCTTGCAAATTTTACATCTGTATCTAGTAGATGCGAGGACAAAAAGATTAAAAGCCCCCACGTCGCTTTTATAACAAACACTTGAAATTATAACCCGCCCACAAAATTACCATACCTGCATAACTAAAACGGGCACCTGTAATAATTCTCAACAAAAACACAATTTAAGCACATCCAGGTTAGAGGGGAAATTGAGCAGTTTGGCCGGATCGCTTATGCCGGAAAACAATATTAAAAAGCTGCATCTATGTCGATAAAATTGAACTTTTATTTCCATTGCCTATTCTTTTTTTACGGATTATGTAGCCTAGATAAAGTAATTATATGTGTTTTGTCGATTTTTTTTACAATCCAAACGTTAGCTGTCAATTGAACAGTGAACACTATCTAATCTGCTTGACGATGCGAAGTTGAAAATATTGGAATTTGTTGTTATGTATGAATAGACTGGAACCTACTGGAATATCTCGAAAGACTGTAAAACAATTATACATCAAAGTGTTATACTCGTAGAATGTTTAAATTTCTCACCTAAAGCCCATGCTTCTTACTGAAAGCTTGGTGAATTTTGAATTTACATCACACATCCTGGAATTAAATAATAATAATACACTTGCAGGTATCTAAAACAGCCGAAACTTGTTAGCGACCGGACGTGCACTGCATCTCTAATGTAGAACAGTTTTTTCATGTCATATTGTATTGTTTTTGGCTCGTTTGTTATACAGAAGTGTTCCTGTCCCGGCACTACGTTGTCTGCTTTTCTACATGCCCTTCTATTATAATTCTTATTTATTTTGTGTATAAATGTGGTATATTTTTCATTGCATTGCACGACTGCTCCCTGTATTGTCTCGAGCGTTTTTCAAACTGTTAACGAGATACTATTTCAGAACGATTCTCCGTGTGAATCTCGACTTGAGCCTCGTACTCGTACCTATGCCGACTTTTATGGATGATATTTACGCTCTAATCTACACATTATGGTTTATAATAATGTAAAGAAACTTATTCTGTCTAAAACCAAGTCCAAAATCAAACATAGTATTGGCAAAATATGGGCGTATTTGATACGCAAGTATTTGGTTACAAACGGTTCCGTAGGTATATGATAGGTACTCCCTAAAATTATAAAGTTAGTAACATAATTGAGACATACTTATAAAACTGCGTCAGATGTAAAAGTACCTTAATGAGCCTCTAAGGAGTACTATAGTTATATGATTTCTTCGACTCCGCTAATGCTAGCTCATTAAATAACCTAATTATCTGGCTCAATGCTTTGATTAGCTACTAACGGAGAATTAATCAAAGAGATCGTTGAATTAATTACGTTGTTAAGGTGAGATTAGTCGTCTGCACTCTAGGGAACTGTAAAGTGCCTAATTGAATGTGTTGTTGAATAAGAGGTTTTTGTTTAGCTGTTCAAAATACCTCTACCAAATTTAACAAGAAAGAAGATGCTCGTTATTTTTAATGATCGTGTGGTACCAAGTCGGCGTGCTCTTTTAACAATGCTCTGATCAATACTGTTGTATTTTTTTATTCTATAAGCTGGTGTAAGTAAACTATATTACTGGATCTTAAATTAATGACGACCTAACGTAAGTGGTCTTAATTGTTATACTACGAAAAAGGTCAACCTAAGCTGAACGTCAAACATTTTAGTTAGTTAACATGAGACATAGTGCCAAGAACACTGGCTGCATTTCTGAGTTGAATATAAATAGCCAGTTAATCTTTATGAGATATAAACTCACTCTTTATCACCAGCGGCATCGACTAGATAAAGTTATATTAGCTTAAAATAATATTTGGTATAAATAAAGATGAGCTAAAATCATGAATCTTTTTATGGTACACGCTTTGGTTCCATATTATTATAGAACACTATTACATGATGAAGATTCTCCTCACTGATTTTTATTCTCAGTCGAGCTTTTTCAACGCCATATTCTTAAAGTATCAAGAAATATCCCAGTAATATCCCAAAAGCTACTGAATCTCACATCAGCAGCCATATTAAAGGTAACCCAAATAATATTCTTACATGGCTTACCTCTACGATACTTTTACTGTATTCCTTTATGAAGTTCCTCCGTACGCCTGTTTACCATTATCTAACAGATTACCGTTAAAAGAAACTGCCCAACACTAAGTGAACTTGGTCTTGTGTTGCAAAAGCTACAACACTTGTGTACAACTTTACAGGTGTGTGATGGATGGCGTTTTTCATTTGTCTTATCGATTAAAAAACTGTCTCTAGTCATGTCACCAGTCATATCCAGCTGCCTAGTGGTTATTTTAGTGTACCTTATTATAATATTGTGCTAGTTTCATGTTAAAATCTGCATTTCAGAGGGGTTAATTGATGCGTTATTTTTCATTTTTATTAAAATAAACAAAGTTCATGAATACTGTTCTAATTTATTTTGCACTTTTCCATAAATATTAGAAGTTACTGTTATTGCAAACAAATAACAGTATACTCATAGTTCTTAATTTATCGTACGTAATTAAACTTAAGCTACCTTATATACATTTTAAAGAGATATAGACCAGTTTCACTAATTTTACAAATCTTTAGACCAGTCTTAAAAGTTCGTGGAACCGGACGCGGGAGTCGTAACAGCTTACGAGCTCTTAGTTCGCATAATGGAAGTTTTAAAGCGTATTTTTATATTTTTTGACGCGTAGTTTAAGTCTAGATAGCCTTGGATGGAGTTAATGTAGGGTGGCTGGGATTTTACAAAGAATCTGTGCCTTTTTGCACATTGTTGCGTTCAAGGTTCCTCTAAAAGATTTTAGATTTTCCAGACGAACAAAACCCTACTAAAAAGCTTTTTCAGGATAAATACAAGGTCAGTACGCAAGTTTTTGTATCGACCTTACTTTAATCTTACACTCAATTACAGAAATATGTGTATCTAGACAGATTAATGCACAAAAATTAGCCAAGAAACCAGAAAACTAAATAGCATAACATACTTATTGAGTAAGTGCCTAATGTCAGGAACAGTGGTCTTTTTGCCATTAAAATAACATTGAAAACAAATAGAAGTAGGTATGTGAGTATTTCATCTATTCTTAACTTTAACTGAACATTAAACACCAACTTAAAACCCTGTAAAGTCTTAAGCACTAAGCTCTGAAAACCTAAGATATATTTTTTTCTTTCAAATGGCACTGGCGCTCTTAATGCGAAAATTATTCTGCTAATAAAATTAAAAGGTAGTCTTAAACGTACTGAAAACTTAGAATCACATTTAAGTAATAAGTCGTTTCGGATTAAAGACTTCCTGTATTTTAATAAACTCTGCTCTACACATTTTTATTGGAACTATGTACTTTAACCCCTCAAATGTCCTGAATAACTTTTTCCAGAAGGAAACCAAAGAGATCTGAATATATTATGTAATAAATATTTAAAAGATAATAATATAACATTTTTAGATGCACTAAAAAATGTTGAGCTATTTTTGTCGATTATACGAGTATTATATCTAAGATTGTATTTTTAGCCGCCTCGCCTTGATTACGTAACAACAAACAAAGACTTATGAACCAAAAATATTCCATCGACAACCGAATATAACTTATTATTTAATAAGAAACGCTAGCACTTTAGATTATTTCATACTTCACTGATAATATTTGCATGCTCATTGAATTAGACAAACTAATAGAGTATTCATTACCCGCAATCCGCATGCGATGTTTAAATACGAACGACACAGCGCCTAGCGTAAACTATATCAGTTGCAAAGTTTACACATCATTAACTCAATGCGAGTTAGTACAGTCAGCTAAGTAAATATTTGAGGTGTTTGTTCATGAAGTACTATTTTGAAGGGGTTCATGATGGCTTGAAATTTTCACTACTTCAATGTAGTATTTTGGGTTATGAGACAAGAGTCTTCCCGAGTTTTTAAGCCGATCAACGCGCTCTAGGCAGTTGACTGTATTATCTCAGTCTAATGACTTATGTACGATGTTAAGTACGATGTTGTACCCAAAATAGGACATTATTAGGGCACAATGGTTAAGCCATGGACGCAAATGAGAAGAAGCATTTATATTTTATAATGATATTTTTATTCAAGGTAATTAAAATGTAACTTATGTATTTTTTTTAGGTTAAATGTGACGTAGATAAATAACTATTATATCTATAGAAAGGATTAGATACCTATTGTTAATTAAGGTGATCATAGTAATCTGACCAAAACTCATAACCTTACCTACAATACTAAGTCATGGGTTTTTTTTATTGAATACACTATGTGAGTGTAATAATTGTGTAGCTAACTGTACTATGTCGATTCCCTATCGCCTCTAATATTAATGAATGCCAAAACGTTCGATATTAATGACTTGTTTGTGCATTCGAGTTAGTCGATGGTTATCTAATAAAATTATCGTTGGCTATGTCACTGACATCAACTAACGTTAACTAACGTTAGTGAAACGTTGGTAACGTTTGATGTAAATTTCATGTAATTGTTGTCCTTTATTCACGTCACGTCGCTTGCAGTTTTAGATATTATCAGCACGTTGTGTAATTTGACGGGTTAAATGTTGAGCACGTGACAAGCAAGCACCTAGAGGGTTAATGTTACTTTGTCATTTTCTACTATAACATAATTATTGTGGCTGCGAGTGGTGTCGTATGTGATGCATCTTAAGATCGTCTTAATTTATTTATTAACGATGAAAGAACGATTAACGTATTTACGGACACAGAAAAAAATTGACCATACCAGACCACCGAACCACCAGATTCTTGTACTTTCCATATCACGTACATCGAACTCCTGTACCTTCGATTAAGCGTACATCAAGATATCATACTTCTAACTAGAGATAAATACAGTCCTTATCCGTCGTACCACAAAGGTTTAAGCCAGAGTAATAGTTAAACTGATGTTTTTAAAATTTCCTTTCACAAAATTGTCGTCTATCACTCAAACTTGGCGTTCCTAATTATTTAACTTGTAAATTTGTTATCGAGTTAAAAAAGCGAGAGTTAGACGTCGATTTGTGGAAAAAATATTTGGACTCATCTGTTCAACTCTGGTTTAAATCTCTTGTGGTAAGACAGTATTTGTTTTATGATAGTTTGGACCATTTGTACCATCTTTTTCTGACTTAAGAATTAGTATATACCTAGTGTAAATATAATCCGGTATGGTTAGGTGAGGTGATGAATTGCGGAAGTCAGCTGGCAGAGACTAGATGAGGACTATAGAAGATCGGGCTCAGTAGTATTCACTAGGAGAGGCCTACGTCGAGCAGTGAACGAGTATAGGCTGCTCTGGTGGTGATGATGGTGTTGAGGACGATAATTATATCCAGCGAAATATTACTTTGTACATCTTGAAATATAAAGATACAATAAATTTTGTGACAATATAAGTAAATATTTTTTTTTACATAATATTTTAATTATATTGTGTTAATATTATATAATATTCTGAATATTACATATTATGCGCTACCTAACGATATCACAACATTCAACAACACTACCCCCAACAACCGCATAAAAACTTTTACAGTTTCCATCTATTTTTATGTTAATACAACTAAATTTTCATCGTCCAATATTTATGTTTATCCCCCTATGATTACTCTCAGATTTAACTACGTAGATCAATACAGTTTTATAGGTCCGATTGGCTACTTTTATTGCTCTAGGGGAATGGTGGAGTCCTTATCTCTAGCTCGCATGCATGGCCTCTCGCTTACGGCTAGAGCCGAGATTTGATGTCGATATAGCTCTCGGCATGAGCGTGGATGGCAGCGAACGAGGTTTATACAAACATCTGGAGGCTCTACAGACGTTGCGCTTAGTTCATAGACCTACAAAGTGTTAGTAGATCTAATTTGTGTATTGGCTCCGTATGTTACAAAAAATGATGAGAAGAGTTTAAAAATGTACCTACACTTTTTCTGTCTCGCTTATTGGAGTGAAATGGCAATGAAGCAAAAGTTTCGCGCTCTCTTTCCGATGGCATTTATTTTTGTTAACTAGTAGGTACTTGTTAATTAGTATTTAAACGGGTCTAATTCGCGCACAAACTAATATCAAAATATATAATTTTGATTAAAAATTATATAAAAATATGTATATATAAAAATTATATATTTTGATATTAGTATGTGCGCGAATAAGACCCGTTTAAATAGTAGGTACTTATATTTTACGTTGCTCTTGTAAGTATTATACGACCACTTGCCTGCTAGTCCTAGATCATAGCTTACACAAGCGTCATACGTCACATAGCTTACACAAGCGGTAGAAATTGCCCAGTTTTAACCCAAGGCATCTTTAGTACGAAGTGAAGGATGACCCAAGGTACTGACCATACGCATACAGCAGAACCACATAGAGATGTCGTCATAAAATGAGAGCGGACTAGTTAATCTACTAAATAAAGGGCATCGGCCCGAGTGATCCGTTTACGCACAGGACCTGGCGGAGCTTAAATTTCTCGTGAACTGAGATCTTGGGGGACTCGTGTTTACTTGAGTTGACATAATTTTAACGACCCTCGATGAGTGTATGAGGGTGGGGTTAATTTGAGGACATTGAAAGCCCCAGGATTTACGGGACCCTTCGTTATTAAAGTGGTTTTTTTTTGCTGATAATAGAAACCTTGAAATGTACGAGAGATTACGGTAACGTAAATCTTTTTTGTGTTGACGAAAACTACATGAAATTCTTATTTTTATTTTTGCGATAACACGCGACAATATAGGTACCTAATCGTAATATAAAAAAAACTACGTATAAAATAATAAAACCGGCAGTGGACAAAATGAAAACCACGTCACCGTCCAACATACCTGACCTTGTACGACCTTGACCTTGTTCTGACCTTATGTTTGGGGATTTGCAAAGTAACGAAAGCCATAGTTCTACACACACACGCACTCGAACTTATAGCAAACACCTTATACTAACACAAACATTTACCATACGCCAGAATCGAATTAGCAACCGCACAATTTTGCATTTGGCACACCCACATGACTGTGTATGTGAAATTATATGTGTATAAGCGGTACCCACGATACAGGAGCAATCCTAGTGTGAGGCTACGTTAAAAAAACCTCATCTTGAACCTCTTGAACTTACACCACATATACCGTCAAATGTGATAGAGTTCATTCGATACCCGTCTATCTATCTACTATAATTATCTAAAAAAAATATCGCAAAGTAATGTTAAAGCTGAAGGATGCTTGCTCATAATATTATATTGCAGTCTACAGAAACAACTTTTCTAACTTCCATGAGCGTACATAAAATCAATATGTTTACATACCAACATACGAGTACATGCACGGTAAATGCAGCGGCTACCAGCCTGTATGTGCCAAACACTCGCTGCAGCGCTGTATGGCAAAGCGGCCAGTTTTCCTCATAAATAGATTATCCAGTTGTCAGCGCACTTGTGAGCCGAAGCGAATCTATTAAGCGCGTTATTTCCGTTCGCGCAGGCCGACAACGATGTGAGATTGGATGGAAATGACTTTAAAATGGGTAGCTGGTTTAAAAAAAATGTCGATTGAGTAACGAGTCTGAAAAATTGAAGGATGGATACCTCTGTTACGTTGAAAAATGATCTGATAGTTCCTTCTATGAATATAGGGTTTGTATTCACTTTATAAGCATCGGTAAAAAGTGCCAAATAGTTAACGATCCCACTTCTGATGTACGACGCGGTTACTATAAGCATCATCACCATGAATAAGTTGAACTATGGAAGAATTATCTCTATGAGCCGATGAAAGGCTTCCGTACCCCATCCAGCCGTCACATATCAACGTCGATTCGCATACAATTCCAACGCAAAGCTTCCAAAGCAATCGATTTCCGGCCTATTCGACTTTAAACGAGAATCAAACCCGATGTCCGACGGATTTACTTGCGGATCCGATAGTTCGTAATGAATGAAGTGGCCGACTCCGATTCAGTTAACTTTATCCGGGATGATCGGAGGACAGATTTGAGAGCTTGAAAGACTAGATTTCCTGGAGGAAAGTGTTTTCAGAACTATTTCAAGTCAAAGTCAAATTATTATGTAATAAAATCGCACTTTTACAAGTCAAACACTGAGAACCATAAACATATAACATATTATGTTAAATTAAATTAAGGTATAATTCATTATGGTTTGAGTTTGACAAAGGAGGTTTCCCTTTCATTCGCTGTCACTATCTCTCCTATACTCGTAGTATCGATGTGGCTGAACGCGGTGACGTGCTAAGCTTTACGGGACCGTTTCTCAATGTTTGCCACTGGAATACCCCGAAAGGTTTGGTTGCAGATTTTCTGCTTTACGGTAGCAATTCAACGGACAAAATTTAAGATAGTGCCTCACTGCCTCAGATGTTTTCCATCATCGGAAGCTGGAGCTCATTTTTTAATGTGTGTGTTGAACCCGATATAGGTACGGTTGGAATGCTGCAACACAAGTTAATTATCGCTGCTACAATTAGATCCTTATAACATCCAGAGCAAACAGGTGTTGCAAGCCTTAACTTTTCAAGGCATATTTAGAGGTATATAGGGCATCCATAAGGCATAATTATATATTATACTCGTAAAAAAGGTAACATTAGATAGTCTACTAGAGGATACAATTGGCTTACTTTTAAAATAACACCATAATTCTGCAGTACAATGGAAAAGATGTTACATATAGGTTGACTTACGCAACTCCCCATTACAGCCACAGTCACTTACCTGAAACAAAGAAGGGTTATAAATTAAAAACGTACTGAATCATCAATCAGTTAATGGGGTGCCGGCATTACGGCATTTTATTTCAATGATTTATGTTTCGGTGTTTCGCTGCAGCACGTAATGGGTTCATTTGGACCGACTGAGTGTTTCATTTCTCGTAGGGTTGTCAACAACTACTTTTTTTTCATAAGAGATGAAACAAACAACTATCAGGGATTTGAGGCTGGTTATTGTCTAGCCTTTGCCCAGCAGTGGGACAGTTACAGGCTGAACTCTTATTATTATTATTATCGTTTAAAATTATCGAACCTAACTTACATTATATCGCAGTAGATTGCACGTTAATCTTGCATTTATGCAATAGTTTACCTATTTTTGCCAGTATCAATAGCACCTCAACCAATTTGGTGCCATGTTACCTGCATAAAGTCGAAAATAGGCAGTGACAGTTATTATGTTTTAAAAGAAGATAAGCGCTGCCATGATATTCTCAACTTCAGGAAACATTGTATATTATCATAATAAAGCTTAGCGACAAAATATGTGGCGAAATGCCAAGTTTTTGGGCCGGCGCTTACACATACTCATCCTTTTTAATCACGATTAAAAATATTTATAAACCCTTCGAAGCAAAAAAAAAACATATTTTAACGAACTTGTGACACCCCTAATTTTGTATGATGTAAATTTTATGTAGCGCGGGAAAAGTGCAGCTTTTGTGATTCAAATGCCTTTAATGATAGTGGCTTGTGATGCGGCCGACCACCGCAGCCAGTGAATTTAATTTATATCATGGGATATTTACAGGAGTGAAATTAAAGGTACAAACATACCACAGCGGTGGTGGTCCACGCAAAGGTACGTTGCTTTTTACACCTGTTTTTTTTATCGTAAATCTCTAAGAATTAGAAAGTAGAACAGCTTGATCGTTGACGTTGTGATTGTTTGTATTTGGTAAAATTATTATAACTTTATAAATTTCATCATCACCATCACTGCCATCAGGTATAAGTAAGTGAACACCACTAAGTACGATCTTCGGCTCTCCTCCAGATTTAAACAACCGTTTATCACAAAAAAAAATACAAAACAACAAACGTAACATAATCTAATATAATTATATGAAATTAGACAAATGACACAAAGAAAAATGCCAAAAGCATTGTACTGAAAAGAAATGATTATATTAATTGGTTTTACTAATCTGTGACTAAAATCCCGTTAACGAAGTCGCAGCGGAGCTCAATTAATGACTTTCTTTAATAAATTGCCTAAGTTTGATCTTTTAATTCCCAAAACAATAATTAATTATGGAGATGAAAGTGTGCCGGAGACACAGAAAATGAATTGTAGTAAACATCATTAACAGCTTTACTCTATTCTAATTTCTGTAATAATACTGATAACAAAATGAAAACTAATAACTAAACATAAATAAAACTAATCTAATAGGCCTCTGCCAATGGGCAAAGTTCCCAAAATGCTGGCTGCATAACATAAAACAAAGTCGTGTTAGTTAAACCATTTATATAACTCGAGAACGGCTGCACTGATTTTCATTATCTTTGCTTTGTTCGATTTGTCACCGTTCCATATAGCAGATTATATCGACGTGACCCGACACAGCGACGACGCGTTTGGCGTAGTGGTTGAGCAATCGGACTGCTGCGCTTGGTTTTGCGGGTTCGATTCCCGCCCGAAACAAAATATTTGTGTGATCCACAAATATTTTTTTCTGGTCTGGGTGTTATGTAAATATATGTCTGTCAACGATACCCACGATACAGGAGAAATCCTACGATTTTAAAAATAAATTAAAGCACGGGGAAAATTCACGAAAAAGATAGAAGCAAGGATGCCACAATTTCTTACACAACCAGCGACGAGAAAATCCCGTCCTTGCCACTTCCAACATTGTGTAAAGCCACGTCATAATAATTAACCATTTCTGCAATGATTTATGAGTTATTATTTTTCTTATTTTCCTAGGGATAAGTTTGACTATACTGTATCTATTTATCTATTCAATAATTAAGAAATATAAAAAAATTCCGTTGCCCGTAACAAATAAGTTGTTGAATAATCTTTAGACGGTCACCAAACAATGTAGCACTCTTGCACTAACGTTAAATCCCGTTGGTTGACGTTTGCCGTAAGCTTAGCCACATAATTGGGATAATATGGCATTGACATTGCCGTTGATTTGACGTTTACCTGTTTTTTTTTTTAGTTATTCTTTTTTAGTTTTTGTTTCTTTTGTATTTGGCTGTTGACGATGACGATAGTATGCCCATGCCCAGGCAAATGAATGGCGATAAATCATCGGGTCAATTTCCGCGTTGTTTAATGCTATGTCGGCCGTTGATGATGACGATAGTGTAGCCTATCCATAAGACAAGTCGAACTAAAATTACAACTCTACCACCACTATCTACCGAGAACCGAACTAGCAATGTAAGTCACCGACAATTCATAACCACAACGAGCAAAAACGCCTTCACACGCCAAAAGTACCTAATTCTAGATGCTAATATGAAACTAGGCTACAGAAGGCTAACAAAGCGCGCAAGTATTATTTGGCCGAAAACCGCTGAAATTAGTATTGCTTGAACTTGTTTCCACTGTTCCCGATATAAACAATACAAAATAGTTATATACTGCGTACTAATTTAATTGCGAGGGTATCTGTTTGTTACGTTTTTCACGTCTAAACAGCTGATCACTTTTTTATGAATTTGATTATAGAGATTGATTGGAATTTGGGGAAAGACATAGGATTCTATGAGTTCTTAAGCCGATAACCTGTAGTCGACACAGATGAAGTCGAGGACAAAATCTAGTATTACAATAAACATGATATTCTTATTGTTAAATAGATACTTACACATTAATAATTATAAATGGTAATCAATATGTTTAACTTTGAGATTGAGTGTAGTCAATTTAAAATTACATTGATTTTACAATGCTAGGATTTTATAAGAACTGAATAGAACTCATACACTAGAAATGTCAGTTTATCATAGTTTATCAACCGATTAGCGCAGTGGGAACAAGCTCTGGCCGTTGAAACAGGCAGCGAACCGTTGAAACAATGTGTTCCGGTAAAGAAAAGCGCGCGGGACGTTGATTGGGCAGAATTACGTTTTGAGGGGCGCAATTGCATTAGTTAATGCAGAGGCGGAAGCGGAAACGGCTGTAGGGGGGATGGATGGGTTGTGAACGTAGGTGTAGTGATATTTGCTTGGAATTTAATGTTTACGTGGGCAAAAAAGATGGTTTTGAAGATTGCTAAAGTTGCAGTTTCGTTTAAATTGGAAAATAATTATACCAACTGACTTAGTACCTACTCGTATTCTGAGTTGAAATAATTTATTACATATCAAGCTGTCACGACAGACGTTGTGACAGCTTGATATGTAATAAATTATTGTGACGATTAGTGACGATGTCATGTGAAAGTTGATCATGTATTTTTTTTTACTAATTATCCCACATTTTCCCCTAGTTTTATTATTTATTCTGCTAGTAATGGCGTTGTAAGTATTGTATTTTTAATAATTCCATCTTGATCTTGAAAAACACAGGTATATTATAACAATAAAATTTACGGTCATACAAAAAAATCTAGCAAAATACAAATGAAAAGGTGTAAGGTAATCTACCACATCTAGTTCCAATAAATCTTCTGTGCCCACATTAGCAAGCCAAATAATGTTCAGTTTCAGCCGAAAATTTTCGGTTTCCCTGTAATTGTGATACAGTGTTGGATTTGATTTGCGATAAACTTATCGCTGGAAACAGTGCGCCGTTTGAAAGCCGAAAGGGTGGCTTACATGGTGTTTTGCAGCCGAATTCGGGATACGAATTTCCGGTGTTCAAATAATGCGGCTTTATTGGTTTAGCTTCTAAGTGGTGTGAACAGTTGGAATAATGTTGTTTTATTGTGATAAAATATGGGGTGAAGCAGTAGTATAGAATACTTAAAATCCTCTAGAATAAAGGGCACTCTCTATATTTTAAAATAAGAGCGAGATGTCAGATTGGGAGTTTGTTTGACATTTTAAGCGAGATTGAGTACCATTTGAGTACAAACGCAGTACAACGCGGACGATGCTATTGCTTCGCATACAGTTTCACTCGTCTTTTGTTCGATTCAGCCGTTTGTATGTAGTGAAGAGTCCACTCTATGGCAGTAGAAACATCTAATAATTATAAATTGCTGTTACCCACGACTTTGCCTTAACTACATTATAATATCACGATAAAAAGTATATTTTGTCTTTTTCCAAGGTTCTATCTATCTCCTTGCCAAATTTCATTGCAAACCATTCAGCCGCTTAGACCAGAAAATTAACAAACAATGAAAGAAACAGAGTTAAGTACTCATTTATTAATAACTGTTAGTCGGGACTGAAGACTCCATGATTGGTATTTTAGATATCTAATAAATCAAAAACTACGACGCTTTAATGAATTAAGGGCGGTTTTTACCAAAATATCTTAATACAAGTTTTGTTAACTCGAGTTCCAGGTTAGACCTCAATTAAAGTCAAAGTCACCTGTCAAATTTGACGTTTACTTCTTATGAGATTTACATTACACGGACGTCGTCGTGCAAGATGTAAAACTAGATTTAGCTCAGTCTATAAAAAAGAACAACTCTCACAGTAAACAAAAGTTTGGAATGTATAACGCAGACATAATATAACAGACATATTGCGTGCAGTGTTGCCATTATAATAAATACTTCAGCCACGTAATTATTATTGTTCATCATACTTACCGCTTCAACACGCTGAATGACAACAATTATTAAATTGTGTTTTCCGTTATAAAGTTTACTTTAAATTTAATTAATTGGGGATCGTTTTCGTTCACGTGTTTGCGCTTTATAATAATCAAGTTGAATTTAAATTTATGAAACCGTAAAGGATTATAAAGTATTTTTGAAAATGATGTGATTGTCAGGATGCTAGTTTTACAAATTTTACAACACGTAAACTACTTATTGGAAAGAATGCGGTTTTTTAGTAGTGGGTTGTCTAGAATTTGACTTAAAAATTGTTACTTATGTTAAACCTAAATTGAACAAGCTAAATCTGCATGAGGTTATAATAAAAATTGTGACCTAACGAGTGGATCGATTTTGGTGGGAAAAGGTCATACAGAACCACAAAATGAAGTTGTAGGAACGAGTAGTGTTATGAAGAAATGTTGCTGAAAGGTACTTTCGAACCAGTGCAATATAAAATTTGCCATGTTATTTCATTATAATCCCCACTCATTTTATTATCTGTGTTGAAATCCCAGTGCAAAAATAATAAAAAAAATTAAATCGCATAGGTGAAAGTCTGTTTGTTTCGGTAATTACTTGCGGCATTCATTTCAATGTTTCCATGCACAGTTATATGTGTGTGAACAAAATTGTTCGATTATTACTTCGTTTAAATTGATAGTGTTGAAGTTTTATGAAGTTTAAATCTCCGCTTTTAGATATTTGTCTAAATATTCTTCATCTTATGATGCCATTGCACTATACCTACCTATCACTAACACCCGAAGCCTATCATCAGGGGTTTACGGAATATCTTACTATCTATTACGAGTTATTGCAGACAAATTCATAAGACTCTTACAAGACACAACAAGAACTTTTTTGGCATGGTACGCGCTCTTCATTAGATGGATTCAATCATCTCACCTAGTTCTCAAAACAGTCTAGACATCGAGGTTGTGCTAAGCATTACATTTACCTAATAATAGCCATAAAAATGTAATGCATTACAAAAATGAGATCATGGCCGCCTTCGGCCAGCTGAACATTTACGATTGGTTGTGTAAGTGACGCGTTTCCATTGGCTGATGTAATACGTCACAGTTTCGATCCGTCAAATAGTAGGATTTATTTACAAGGGGAAGCGTATTTATAGTATACCTACTAGCCGACAGACATTGTGTTGTACAAATATATGACAAAATGAATTATCGTTTTGTCTCGCTTATCCGTAAACTTCTCCCAATTATTATAGCAAGTTATATACTGCTAGTCGGAACCGAGACAAATCTACCAAAGCAAAGATCATTAAAATTGGACCAGTCGTTCTCAAGTTACAAACGGTGTAACTAACATGGCTTTGTTTGTTTGGTATGGTAACGAAGGCACTTTAAATCTCCTGCTTAGTGTCTATAGTCTAAGATAATTAAGTTTTATGATTTGAAAAGAAATATTATTAGCCGTGTATCTGTTTACTTTCAGTTGCTAATATTACACAGCAATTTCTAACTACATTATGAATATTTAATTATCCAAGTTTTTTTCTCTTTGTGTCGTACTCCATTCGTTTTCGCTGTATTTAATTCATATGTGCAGTAATCGGCAAAAAATCTATGATTTTATTTTAAATTCTATCAGCGATAATGGTAATGTTTGTATGTTCTTTAGATACGTTTTTCCGTAGCATGGAAACACGCACCTTCCTCTAGCGTGCCATTTCGCCGTAAAATGTAAAATATTTAGGAAGGGTCATCCCAAACGAGTTACGACATGGTCGAGAGACTTATATTGGACATCCGTTATTGGATCATATTCTACCATTTTTATTACAGCATAGCAATGCAAGCAGATAATGTATAGTGGCCAGTCGAGGAAATGTGATGCATAGAGCATGCATCACGTACGCGTGTACGTAACATATTATTATGAAACGTGTCTATTATTGTCCATATATATTTTTTGTCTATTAATGTCTATTAGTGTGTAGTATACTCGTAGTAATAGCTTTGTAGTGATATTAGGATTGTTATTTTTTGACAACTTGCATGTTTGTTGAAATGTAAATATTGGAAATCATATAGGTACCGATTCCTATTTAGGATTCCCGGTATCTACATACATCACAGTCATCTTTTCAGACATTTTAAGCATTGAATTGTGAATAATAATTTAAATACTCTAGGCACCACACTTTGTTTGTATTGATGTTTCTGTTATTGAGCTATGGCTGGAATACCTAAGAACTGTGACGATTATACTGTGTTGTTGCAGTCTAGCCCCAAATTATATTAAGTAGGTATAAGCAAGTATTTAAGCAAATCTAATACTTTCACAAAAGTACAATTTTCCGTCCTATTTCTTTAAAATGTCTGGGCACTAAAAATAAAACTGCATAATTGCAATACATTCTCCGCAATAACAGTTTTAACAATTCCAATTCAAGTATCATTTTTAAGGGCAGTTAACAATGTCAGGTACAAATACAATACTGTTGAGCGAAGCTTTTTGCATATAGAGGGTGATTTAAAAAATTCTGTGCAATGAATCGTTACGTAAGCGTTTTTGGATCAGTCACCTATAAACTATTGTCTGGCAGTAGCAAAAGTCTTGTAATTTATTTATTTAAAGTTAACTTGCACTATCCATTATTTTAAGCATGCAAGTTATTTTTTGCGATTTTACATTATTAATGCAAGCACACAAATATTAAACACAATTCATAATTATACATATTATACAGTTGCACGTGTGACAATGGACTTAATATACAGGCCATTGTTAAGCATGTAGGTTCTTTGTTCGTGATGTTACATATTATTATGTGTAAAGTAAACTAAGGTGTTAACGCTGTGTTTTTCTTACTCAGACACTCGTGGTAGAGTGTTCGTGAATGGTTAGATGGGTAGTGCACGGTATTCAGCATCGTTAATCTTCCCGGTGGCAGTGATTATCAATTTCTGGCACGTGGATGTGAGCGTGTATAGTGTTTGTATGCCAGTCCTGTGTCCGCCATTACAAGTTTGTCAAAAAGTATAATTACCATCAAAAACTTGCATAAAACATACCGACCTTCCTGATAAATTGCACAGCTAAAACAGCCATAAAATCAATGAACACGGTTGATTGTGTGCGTGAAGAGCATTTGGTGGATAATATTGAGCTTCCATACTGTTTTACACTGCGGCTCAGTCCAGTTCGGAATCGCAGCGATTCGTGTCCGGTTTCGGTTTAACGCGTATTAGGTCTGTTTTTAACGCGTTAACTTTTACATTTTTTATGAAGCTGCCACGTTGGCGGGTGAAATGAAATGTAGGTGATGAAGATTTTCCGACATGTTGTTTAAAATTCGTGATAAATGTTATCATGAAATTTATTTTTGTGGGATGTCTTTGACTTACGTAATTGTATTTACTTTATGGCGTGTATTTTTGAAAATCTAAAAGAATAGTAGGTTTTTTTTATTTAATTTAGCAACGTGATGTACACGTCGTTAATTTAATGATAATTTCTCGCATATAATAGCAGAAATGTCACTCAAAAGTTTACATACGCAAAATACACGAATATCCCTAACCACGGTGTTACAGTTCAAACTCGAAATCCGTAAACATGCAATCTTTCAGTTCCGAGTCAAAACAATACTTTTTATTCGAATCCGTGAATTTAAACGATCGCCGTTTCCGGCTGCGCCAGCTGCAAGAATAAAATATTGCTATAATTTTTATTTTCCGTTGATAGTAAATTGAGCTTTTCACTGATCACCAGTTACTCGGAGCCAAAGTTCATGGCAAATCGTTTATTAAATCGAATTATACCAAGGTATCTAGTTAGGTTCTATAAGGTTCAAATTGAAACATTAGCCAACCGGTTTATGGAACGTTTGTTAATCTTAACAACTGCAGATTGATTTATTATCTTTGTTATTTATTGTGTGCTCCATAAAGACATCAGACTGTATCTGCTATGGAATTAACAGATTTTCTAGAAACCAGCATTAACAGTAACAGATAAAACATACAAATTATAAACAAAAATGTTTTCAGCGCTCAGTGCGGTTTTAAAATCTCAATAAAAGAAAGCGTCGAATAACAAAGTTAAGTTAGTCCACCACTAGTTATTAAAGCTCAATTCTAAGCGCCGTTTCAACTGATACCACCTCCACTTAACACGGACCCCTCGTTAAGGGGAGTACTAATAGCATCCTTTATCTTCGCACTCACTGTGAGACTCCATGTGGCAATGATCTTAGCTTGTGACGTGAGTAGGAAACCTTGCATGTTAGCTATTAAAATATAGGTATGTGATCGGTATAAATAATTGTAGTTATTGTCAATAATTTAAATATATTTATTTGACTGTGAAATATTTTGTAAGTATTATTATTTCATTACAAACCAACACATTTTCTAATATTATATACAACGAACCACATCTTAGGCAAATACGTAAACAAACTTCTCCATTTACCTATTCAAATCACAAAGACTTAATAGGGTTAAAGAAAGTTTAATTTCACTTCTAATCCCTACAGCCCTAAACTTCAGCACTCAGGGGTAGGGACGAGTCTCATTACTTATTTATTTTCACTCAATAACCTTCAGGGGATGGGGAGTGCTGTGTCAACCCTTTGCGTTATGCTTTGTTGACAATAGGGGAAATTGGCTCTTCGACACCTGATGTAGTAAGGCTCATTTTGGATCGTGTTAGCTTATTATTACAGAGCCTGTTGTTAGTAGTGAATTTTTTGAAAGAGACTATTGAAAACCCCGTTCTAACGATATTTTTTTGATAAAGCGTCTCGCGTAGCCTACACATACAGTTGCGTTTTTATCGCGCGATATTTACAACGTGCCTAGTGAGCGTGATTGTACGCGTCTCAATGCAAATTTTACAAAAATGTTTCCAATTCTACCGACCTATACCAACGAGGGAGATCTGCCAGAATTACTTGGTATGCGTCATCATGACGTCATAACTGCTGTGATACCCTCAACAATTCATTGTGGTTTTCTTATAAATTAAAAAAAATTAAACCTGAAACTTCATCCACATAACTATAAAATAAGCCAAACCTTCGAAACCGTAATAATAGGCCGTGAACAGTAACCATTAAATACCTTCAGAATAGGCAATACCAATACCAATCGGATAGCTGAGGTGTGTCTTCGATCGATTCTGAGGCGTGTCGACTGGCCGTTGAGTCGTTTTCATAGACATGATATTATTTTACTACCAAACTAGCGCGATTTGTTTTGGGCATTTTATTCGATATTGCAATACTTTTTCTCACTTTATTTAAGCCCAGTGCCTTAACTTGCGCGCCACGAGTTTTTGTCAACCGACTTCTAAAAAGAGGTTTTACTGTGTTATTTTGTATGTATTTTCTTACTCATTGGATTCAGATACCATAATTATATCCCATTGCACAAGTAAAATTCTAAACTACCAGTTGTTTTAGCTTAACCTTATTAGAGTCCTTGTCTGACTCGGTATTCTAACTACAAAGTATAATAATAAGTATAAAACAACGATACTAGTCCATTCGATTTGCAGCAAACGGTAAAAAACGCATTTAAATGGGCTGAGTAGATTTTACGTGAGTTGAAAATAAGCATACAGACAAACACCAAATAAAGTTAACTATCAGGAGGGGAATAATAAACACTCATGACCTTGTCTTGTCAACGCAGCCAGTGTAGCAAGTTTCTTTGATTTTTAAAACCATTGGGTTCTTAGAAGTAAGAGTTCAAATGTTTCATTCTGGATGATAAAAAGCATCCAATATAACCAGAGTACGTAACTCTGTCCAAAAAAACTAGTTCCCTTTCGACTTCAACGCAATAAAGTATGCTACTGAAGTGTATCTAGTAGCAGAAAATGTATTCCTCCCGAAGGAATTCCAAATGGAAATAGGAATCAACCTCCTCATTTTTACGGTTCATGGAACGAACCAGAATGCAAAAAAAAATACACCAAGAGTTTCGTTCATGTGGGATATTCGAAATTTTCTCCGTTCTGTTTTTTGTGTTATATCGGGTTTTGTAAAAGTTGGTTTCAAGAAAGGGTTACTAGTAATGAAACCAGATAATAATAAGGTATAAGTTGATAAATTGGATTCACACTTTTTAGTTAAGTACATAATTATCAGTGTTATAATATATGTTTTTATTAACTATAAAATAATAAATGTAGCTTAACTCATAGTTTTTCACATTACTACTCGTATAAAAACTGGTTTGTATCCACATTAAGCGCTTCAAAAGTTCTGCAATTGAAACAGTCATTTCTCATTCAGTGAATAAAACACGAGCCGGGTACTTTAGTGTTGTTGTATATTCTGTGGCATGTTTATCTCGAGCGGAGTAACAAATGTCGTAAGTTTGTGCTGAATCGATACGGCCCACGGGTGCAGTTTGTAATGGCCGCTCGGATCGGACCTCATTGTTTCGCGACCATCCGGGACTCTCTTTGCTGTAGATTTGCCGCTTTTGCTTTTGGGACAGTACTATTGGGTTTTCTCGTATCAGAAGTGGTGTCAACGCCGAAAAAGGTATATTGCTATTTGTTATATAGAGAATATTCATATTAACAATTTATGTCACAAAGTTGTTAATGTGCCTTGCCGTGAACTGACCGTGGCTTAAAATTGGCGATGCCACTGCGGTATCGATTTCCGATCAGTAGAGATATTAAAATTTGTGTGAACAAGAAACTAGTATTTACTCTGTCTGTGCTAAATATTTACTATGTAAATATATCTATATAAATACTAATATATCGGGTGATAATAATGTATCTTAATGACAGCGCCCATGTTCAAATACAATATAACTATTTATAATAATAAATACAATATTAACCCGCATACATAAAAATATTTATTAAAAGTCGCTTAATATTGCGCAGTACAATATTCAGTGCGCTATTTTTTATGAGCTTTAGAAAACTTATTGAAGATAAGGGGGTGAGCATCATAAATTGACTAGTTTAGCTTTGCTACGATAAAAGTAATCAATCAGCAAACCTACAATTAGGTACCTATGTTTAGTTTGATGTTACACTAACTTGTCTAGGCTATAAACCATTACCATAGGATTGCATAGTCATCCTGAACCAACGACAACCTAATGGACTAAGCTACTTCAAACTTTTAACGATCTCACAGCTAATGTTGCTTTACAAAATGTACTCTGAAATGTTTCGTACTTTAAACTTGAACAAAAAGTAGAGATGTACTTACCTTACTACTTAAGAAGTTATTTAGCCGGATATCCGGATTTTTCGTGTCGTGCATCTGTACTCGAAAATTTTATTATTTTTTAGAACACTTGCATAGATGTAATGTGTACCTAATGATATTATGTAAGAAGTATAACTTAATATCTTGATTGACTAATTTAAATGCTACTGTTTTGGATTAATCTGTGTTATTTTGATGTCGTAAGAAACCAGTTACTACAAACTTTGATATTAGTAATGAAATATTTTTGGTGAAACCTGGAAGAACTCGCGTACTTTCGAGCTAACGTGCATCGATTTCTTGTACTTTCGACATAGCGCACACCGGTATTTCATACTTCAAACTAGAGTGACAAACCTATAACATTTACTTTAATCCTACTAAAATTATAAACGCGAAAGTTTGTGAGTATGGATGGATGGATGGATGTTTGTTACTCTTTCACGCAAAAACTACTGAATGGAAATTGATGAAACTTCACAATAATATAGCTTACATATCAGAATAACACATAAAGATATATTATTGTATATTATCCAAACGCGGGTGAAACCGCGGGGCGTAGCTAGTGCAACATATTTTTATGCTACAATCAAATTCACAATATCTTTTGGCCAAAAGTCCCGGGTGAGCCCGACCACTTTTTAGCCGGATCGTTAACAACTTTCTATTTTTCAGCTTAAACCAGCATTAGTTAGCGTTTTTTCAGCGCCAAGCATCTGCATCATTTTCCATAAAGCTCGATGCATATTACATTAGGACCTGTTTGCCCTCCGTGTAAACATAAATATTTCGCGATTCGTGTATACTGAGTTAATATTTTTCTTGTGTGCTATTTTGTTGAGAGAATACAAATGAGTAACTGCATTTTATGTAGGTACCTAAAGATTTTGGTCATGCCTACTTACTTAAAAAAAAAGGGATTTTTTTTTACTTGACCGACTGTAATGCTCATCTACCGACGGTATTAATTATATATATTATATCTATATGTTATATAAATATCAAATGCTGTTCGTGTGTCTCGCTAAAACTCGAGAACGGCTGGACCAATTTGGCTGATTTTGGTCTTGAATGATTTGTGGAAGTCCAGGGAAGGTTTAAAAGGTGAATTTTATCACTATTCCATGCGGACGAAGTCGCGAGCACAGCTAGTTTGAAATAAATTTAATAAGACGATAAAACGAATATCCTGCTAAAAAGAACCGTAGGTACCTATCCAATCTAATAACTACTAAACAATCAAACTAAACACCACCTAATATCGGCCGAGTTAAGAAGTATAAAGAATGTACAGCCTCCAACTGTAGGCCCGGACACTTTACCAACTACGGTACCTACGTATCTTGGATAGGTAAAGTTCGATTAGAAACTAAGCCTGGGCTTTGTAGACGACCACAGTGCAGACGGTGGAGAAATAGTTTCATTTAATGGAGGATCATTTGTTTATTTTTATAGTATACGTATCACGCTGCTACAGGATTTTTCGTTTTTAACCCACGAGCATTTTTTTGACTCATAGGCATTGTTTTTCAAGTAATTTATTTCATAGATAGACTCGTATTAGACATTCATTTTAGGTGTAATGCTACTTAGTAATTTTGCGTTTTTGACATTTCAATCATAATACACCTACCAGTGTATCGGCTATTGGCATTGTTTGATGATTATTATGGATAAAACAGCTTTTTTTTCTTTTTTTTCTCGATGTGATGAATAATCAAAAATAGAATTGATAAATATTCAGTAAGCCGCACTACAATAAAGTGATTATTATTAACCTCAACTTATATGGCCTACTGGTAATTTATTGCTCTGCGTCCGGAGTTTGCAAGTTCGTTTCCAGAGTCAGTTTATTTCCTTGTCAATGTCCGCCCAATAAACTGCGTATGTGACTTTTTATGACTTTGGAAGCAATGGCGCGGGGAGGAGACGCGGGCGTGCGTCGGCATCTGGCTTAGATAGTAAACGTCTATTTATTGCTTTTAAAGCAGGTAATATTGAGGTAAATTGTATTGATGTTCAGTGACGATCAGTTTATATGTTACTTGTTTATATGTTATGGGCCCCCGTGGTGCATTGCGACCTAATCCTCCTCACGAAAGTTAGGCGAGATAATAATATGAGCTTGATATGAGTTGTTCAAATTTATCAAATTTAATGATTCCCTGTCTCTTTCCTCCATTATGAAATCGAAAGGTATGGCAATAGCGTCCAACCTGCCAAATATAGATTTGCTTTTTGTGGCATTAGAGTTGCCACCAATATTTATATTAGTCACCTTTGCATTTAGTAAGGTACCTTGAGATTTCTTAAAAAATAGTCTATAGAAGTAAGACCAACAAGTTGCTTAATGGATAATCCATTTGACCTAAAACTCAAGTAGGCGGGTGCTTAGTATGCTTAGTATGAATCGGATGAAAAATACCACTAATCTTGCAAGCACTTTAGCGGGCATGACTGTTGATTTCCAGAAAAGTCCTAAGTAGGGATAAGAAGGGAATTCACGAAATTTGATGTCAAAAGGTGAACGAGAGTTGAAAGTTTCAAGGCGAACGTAGGCCGGCCTAGAGATAAAATTTCGTCAAGTACCTTTTCAACAAATTTTAAACTCTATTATCTAAGCAGTAAGTCTGAAATTGGAAACGGTATTAAACTTCGACTTTTATAAAGTGTTGCTAAGTAAAGTTCAAATCGATTTCTCTTTAGAATTTGTGATTGGTTTGTAAAGTTAAGGCCCTTTTGCGATACAATCGCGTATTAGGGACAAAATGTCAGATAAAACGAAAAGTTTATTAAGGGGAGAAAAAGCTTTTTGTTTTCTCAAATTATGAAATACCGTAGTCCATCGTATAAATTAAAAAGTTAGAATGAGATTCTTAAACATACGTATAAAACAAAACAACTACACAATTATTTAGTTTAAAACGAGTCGAGGGCATGTTACTCAATTCTATTTCTATGCAGTTTTATGTATGTATATGTATTTAATTGCATTACTAACTGAACAAAAACTACTACTATCACTTGGTTAAAGATTAAAAACATTAAACCTTTATTGTCTCACTATTCACTTATTAATTAACTGGAACCAAGTGTTTCTAATATTTAGAACCATTTTGGGTTTATAATCTGAATCACTTTTTCATGAAGTGTTTAGAAATTCAAATCCCTATAGGTAATGGGAGTCAGTTTTTTATCAAGGGTTTTATTTCCAAATCACAGATTCTCCAAGTGTTTATCGCAAACTGTGCCACATTTAAGACGCCGATGGCTCATTGAACCTACACGGATGGTACTCGAGATAACACAGAAGTAAGACTCAGCGTTTTTTAATCACTCCCCGAGACCCCGTGGGAATTTATAATGACACTTATGCAAATGGATCTCCACTTGGAATCTCCAACCTGGAAGAAATTGTAATACCTATAAAGATTTCTTGTAACAAGGTGATAATCACTTTATCAATAGCTTCAGTTTGAAGTTTAATTCTATTTAATTAGTATGTCTGTTTCCACGTAAAGTGAAGACAATCACTCAAACACATACACAAACATTTACATTTTTCAATATCAATAGTA
This sequence comes from Hylaea fasciaria, assembly GCA_905147375.1. Taxonomy (NCBI): domain Eukaryota; kingdom Metazoa; phylum Arthropoda; class Insecta; order Lepidoptera; family Geometridae; genus Hylaea; species Hylaea fasciaria. The sequence goes on from LR990201.1 coordinate 11,015,697, forward strand.
TCATTAATAATTATTATTCATAGTATTATTATAGCATAAAATATTGGTAGCAGTAATAGGAAGAATGATACTGTAGCTTACAGAGATAAAAATATAGAACCACAATATACAATTATATTGTAGCAAATGGTTAAAGGGCCGTTTTTCACCGATTGCCCAATTAGTATTCTACAAATTTTAGTTTTTCTAACAGTTCAAATTTAATTTAATAAAGTTTAGTATTACTAGGTTCATTACTAAAGTTCGAAGACGTTCATAGTAATTCCTGAATTATTTAAACAGTAAATAAATAAGAGAACAATCTAGTAAAACCTAACTCAATAAGAAGAGGGTGGGAAAGAAACAAAGCGTCCGGCAGGTCGGAGTGACCCGGAGTCCAATTTAGTTTCGCCCCTACTGGCGTGTCTATCCTTCTGACGCCGCAAAGTGCAACCCACGTGACGTGGGGCCTAGCGCGATTGCTAGCGGACAAAGGAACAGCGAGATGATCTTAACGTTTTAGCAAAAAAGTAGCAAAGCCGGCCGAAAGCCCACTACGCTCACAGACGACCACAGCGTTTAAATTGATTCGATCGCATTTAAATTTTAACTGCCATTCATATGGCTAGGTACAGTATCGTTAAGGCTTAGAATCACAATGTGATAACTAAGTAGGTGTGTACTCGCTATTCGCTCACAGTGTGACCACCATCGCTTTCTGGTCGATTCTACCGCGCCTCGATTTTTTCCAGCCATTTAAACGGATAGGCGCGGTGTCGCACCGACCAGGGATTTGAATCACGAATTAAAAATTAACTACTAAGTAGAAATTGCCCCGGTTTTTGTGTAACGGGATCCAATGATACGGAATTGGATTTTATTTTTAGCTTTATTTCGTTGCGCAAACTAGGTATCGGTTTATGGAGATCAATTTGCGATTAAATGGATGACTTGGTATTGGGGTTTTGTGTTTGCATGCGTCAAACTAAATTGGATCCTGAGACAATAATATATTCATCGACTTTTGTTTGTCGTTGACTGGTATTTTGGCAGGCTAGACGTGGATAACATGCTTGTATTTATTGTTAGTTACAAATAATATTAGGAATATTAATATAGAATTTAAAATAGTCAAGCTAAACAGTATTTACTTACAGAATAAACCATTATAACGTTATGTTTTGCATACTAAAACATGAGTATTTTAACATACAATATATAATTATACTTATAAAATGGCTGCAAAATAGTCGCATAATAATAATAATATTGAGCGAATGAATTACAGGTTACCATACAAAATCATTAATATCGAACACATCCCTCTTTATATATTTACACACTCAGTATTAAAGTGCCTCCCAAAAAGGGTACCAGAGACTGTACCGAGATACTTAAGCCTATTTAACATAAATAAATAATACTGAAGGCAGTTAAGGCTGATTTATAGGTCCCGCAGTAATTTTTGTAGCGCCTTAATTGAATAAAGAAGTCGGAGTCTGCCTGCGCCTTAAGCGTGTAAAACGTGGGCATCTTTGAGGCGATATTTTAGTCTGTGGATACTGCAGTGAAAGAACATGTTTCAAATTTATTATATAAACCCACAGATAATTATTACTTTGCATTATTACAATAATTATTAATATAAGAGAAGGTTGGCTGCGGTAGCTTGTGCGATTTACAACCCACCAACACCGGTTTCGATTCCTAATGATTATTACTTTCGTGAGCAGCAATGCAGTAAATGGGTTGTAGTGTTGTAGTATTAGTTAACAGTATTTTTAATTTTTTATTTCAGTTTTCAAATTAACGTCAAAATAAAACTAATGAAGTGCTACAATGGCAAACCGAAAAAGAGTGCGAGAATTCAGTAGCTGAAATCACGACATGTAGGTAGATGATACAAATTGTACCATAACAAAGTATAAAAACTGATCGTTCAGACGGGGTTTCGCCGCGCCGTCGAGAAAAAATTATAATGTTACCGCCTTAACCGTCATTTTAAGTATGGTCACAGAATACCTATACACAGAAAACAGAATACCTACGATTATCGTTAAGACGTGTAGGCCAGTCCCTGTCACCAAAACTGAATACCATAGTTACGAACACGGCAAGATTCAGTTGCTAGGTACTTAGAGCCTGGAAGGTCGTGCATTATTTAGAGGTAGAAATAGGAAGCCTGCCTATTTGCCTAGCAGACACGTACGGCCGGAAAGTACGCGCAACTGTGGACCGTTTTATGATTTGCCGGTGTACGTGTCACTGTCCAACCTGATGATAAGTTTACCAGTCAAGGTCACATGTCTAGAGGTATTTATTAATGACTTACAGACGAAATTAATATTGTATCTCCTATCCAAGATTGAAATCGATCTTGGATTGCTGCCTATTGTTCGATCGATTTCCAATCTGCGTGCCTTCATTTGTGTGCTAATCTGTGTGCCTTTATAAACCAATCCACGGATTGGTTATTAGCAACATTTGGATTGGATTGATTATTAATTTCTGCCGAAGATGTAGAAAGTCGTCAAATCCTATCGAGGTGTTCTGTAGCGGTCCTTGAAAGCCAGTCCCTAAAGAAAAGCAAGCTGCTAGGCACTTTTGACCATATTGCCACTTAAGGCGTGATATGATGTTACCTTACCTTATTCACTATGTTAATTAGTATTTAAACGGGTCTAATTCGCGCACAAATGAATATCAAAATATATAATTTTGATATTCATTAACTAATACTAATTAACATGTATTCAGTTCGCGAAAGTTTAAGAACTTTTATTCACTATGCCCATTCAAATACGTTACGCGGCGTGTTACGGTATCTTCGTGGAATCGTATTCAGTATGCTGTTTCAAAGTAATCAAACGCGTGAAGGCGCGTTACGTGCACGTTAGTAACTGCCAAAACAACTTGCGTCATGTGGTTGTGTTTAGCGCACGTTATGACGTCACACGTTTTTTGCAAGTGGAATAGCGAATAAGGACTCAGACACGGTAGTGGTCAAAATTCCTAGCCTAAGTGGAAAACAAATAAAGATTTACAGCACGTTTTCAAACTGAAAAAGCTGTGTCTCAGTTCTTGTCACTACTCCAGACGGCCTTAGCAAAACATCAATATTTAATTAAGTCAAAAAAGTTGCTTAGCATTTGTTAATTACAGTCAGAATTCTCGGGTTGCTGTTCATAACAGAGATTTGGTTTCATAAATATTAGTTGAATGACAGCTTATTTTAGATTGGAGTAAGATGAATTAGTAACTACCTAACCTATTATTCAGTTCTACTAGAATTACCGTTGGGATAGTCTGTGGTATTCTGACATAACCAATTACTCACATTTTGACATCTAAAATAGTTGATAGAATCAGGCGTTACTTTGCGGAATCAATATTCAAAACAATTAAGTCAACATATTATGTAGTTTTAATTCCACCAAAATTGTGTCTGCTCAATGTTGGCAAGACGACTGATGACGTATAATCTTTTATACTAACAACCCCCTAAAAACTAGCTAATACCCTAAACACTAATAAACAGCCTAATTTAATTATGCGTAAGACATTTTATGAAACACTCTCCCCTATGCTCTGGGTATTATGTGTTTGTGAAATTATATCTGTAAACGGTACCCATCACACAGGAAAAATCCTAGTGGGCTACATAAAAAAAAAACAAATATTACTAGGTATAACTATAAACATCTATGTAACAAAAAAATATATATTTATTTACAAAATATGTATTTGAAAGGACGTAAGAACCACTTTTCTAGGGAACAAAAGAAATCTCAGCAATTAATTCACTTGACGTTTCATTTCCGGAACGTAAAAACACACCCTTTTTAATTCAACGTACGGAACACTGCGGAAAATCCACTAAGCTAATAATACTTATGGACCAACATTAGTTAGGTAGGTATCAATATTTTATGTTTTTTATGTATTTATCGAATGATTATAGGTAGGTATTATGACATAGTGCAACCGACAGAGCTTTTTAAAATAGCGAAAAAAATAAGCTTAATATTCATCGTTCAAATTCGGGATTTATGGTCTTGAGTAACGCACACACAGTCCAATAAAAAAACAACATTTAGTGAATACCGAATTTTAAAATTTTTGGTCATGCGCCCAAGATTTTTTCCTTATAAATCGAATTTGGGTTATTACACATTGTTTTTCTTATTTAACTGGTTTGCATTATTTGACTACCTTACCTGATAAAGAATGATGCAGTTGACGATGACACACGCTTATGTGTCTTAAAGAATTCCAATAAGCGGCGCGCTCATATTATTATAAGCCACCAGGTTATTATAAGGCATCTTATTATCTTATTTACTAGCTAAGAACGGGTTTTGCACAAGCTAATATTATTATACTTCGACGTTTCGATCAAGTTACAAGACCGCGGTCACGAGAAGACTGGAGAATGCCGTCCGAAGCGGCGCGTGTTGTTTCCAACTACCCGCGTTTGGTCGTCTTGTAAAACGAAGATGTATGAGGTAAGTATATCAAATTGATAATTTAGATACAAATTAGAACCGTTCCTAGAAACTAAACAAAGTTGCGAGTAACAGCTAGTTGTTTATTAGTTTAGTTATTAGTTGGTTAGCGTTGTAGGGATGTATTTTCAACCATTCGTTTGATCGCAGGTGTGAGGTAAAAACATTAAATTCAACTGACCATTATTACGATTTGCGACCGTAAAAATACATTTTGAAGAACAATTTTCGCTATTAACATTGGAACTGGAGTTTTGCAATCGAGACGCAGCTGCAGGCTACAAAGCCAGCATAAACTGCATTTTCATCTTTATAAAATGATTTTGGAAAGAACATAGAAATAATCAAAGTGTTGAATAGAAAAAAGATGAATAATGTATCAAACTACGAGTAAATTGTTCTTTATTGTAATAATATGGTAAACACGTAGGTAGTATGTTTACTTCTACTTTAAGTTTTATTTTATATTTTGAAAATCAAATAAAATGCCAAAAAAGTTAGATAAACTATTGAAATGTCTTCCACTTTATAAAATCTTCAAGGCCACATAATTTTTAAAGCCAGCACAGGCAAACTCCTCAAATGTTGCCTCCATCAAAACGCCAAATTTCCCAAGTATCTGGGGCGCAAAAACAAGTCTAACAGAAATACACATTAACATGGTAGTATTCGAAAATCGTGCCCGGAACGGTGCCAAGACTTGGCACCTAGAATCAATTTGCAAATTACCCCAGTAAAGGTAACGATATAGGGTAAGCTGGCAAACTATGCGATACGGTTTACGTATATGAGTTGGAACAACATTGGGGTAATGGTTATCGATATTATGTCTGAGTTACAAATACAAATACACTAAGAACGTTCCTTGTTACTCTACTTCGTTTTAGAGCCACTTGCGCCAAATCATTAAATCTAGAATGGAACTAATTTAAACTTCACTTATGCTTGAATATCTAACATCTCTCCGTTTAGTATAAATTTCGATAGCAAACGTCAAATGTACCTGATGATATTGAGTCTTGAGTTCACGAGAGAAACTTAAACAATGTAAGGTTTCTTTAAGGATTAGTTTAAATTTCTTATAATAAATAGAATTTAATAGGGATGCTTTATTGTACACCAAAACAAAAAATATATATATACACGGTCACAAAGACAGCAATAAATAGTTGTTTTCAACTAATTGCATTACTAAATTTGAAATTACAAGTGTAGCGGGAGCCTTATAGCAGACGCGCAGGATTACAGTCGGAAGTAGCCCTTAAACACTACGCGTAACACCGCGCATGCGCCAACGACTCCTCTCCTCACACGCGACGGCGCGACTCGCGCGCAAGAGAGAGACCGCCGCGAGCACCCAACCGCGATACACGCAGCGCGTGCTTTTGGGGTGTAAATTAATTACAAATTCAGTGCCTATTCCCTGTTATCGTATTTCTTTTGTGTGTTATTACATTCCCTGGTTTCGAACTGTGCGAGAACTCTTTCATTACGCCCTGAGATCAACCTATAGAGCTATAGTGACGCCCAACTCGCGGGCACAAGCGAAGCAAGGGAAACTTACCGACGCCATTTATACGGATGTTGTGGAAAAACGCAAAATAATAACCTACGTGCCGCAGATTAATCGCTATAATGTCTCGGCCCGTAACGAGGAAAGAAGCGCTTCGGCAGCAACGTAGCGAAGAACAGGACGATGATACGATCACCGCGCTCACGGAAGACGTTGGCGGCAACGGAGAAACCGGCCGGCCCGACAGAACCATGATCGACGGCGCGGGCAGCGCGAGCTCGCGCTCGCGGCCGGCGACGACAACGACGGCGCAGTCTCCAGTGTTCCCGGTCCCCACGGAACAATTTTTATCCACACTGGTGGAAACAATCACGCGTGCGCAGGCGGAGGCCAACCGCCATCTCATCAGCTCGCTGCTCAACCCGGCCGGGATGGCCGATGACTTCCGAACATCAAGCCCAATCGCGCCCGCCACGGCGAACACGGCCGGCTGCGCAGCCGCCGCCGCCAGCGGTAACTTCAGTAGATGTACGGCGAGATTCAGCGGGTCAACGAACGACGGTGAAGCGGTTCTAGAAGCGTTCCTGGACTCGGTTGAAGTATATAAAGAGTGCACCGCTGTGAGCGATGAGCACGCACTTCGCGGTCTGCCCATGCTGCTAGTCGGCGAGGCCGCCGTCTGGTGGCAAGGAGTGAAATCTACGGTCATGTCGTGGGGCGAAGCACTACGTAGGCTACGCGGAATGTACGGAGTGCCGCGACCCGCGCATAAAATATTCCGGGACATTTTCGCCGACGAACATAGCTCCGAACGCGCTGATGTTTATGTATGTCGAGTGCGCGCTTTGTTGGCTATGTTACCGTATAATGTGCCGGAAGTGATGAAGTTGGACATAGTGTATGGACTGCTAAGTCATAGAATAAGGGATCGAGTGCCACGCGACACGGTCGACGGGCTCGAACATCTTATCGCGAGGGTCAGGTCAGTAGAGGAGTCGTTGGCGGAGGTGAGTACGTCTCATCCTTATAACTATGATGCTACCGGTTCTATTGTTAACCATCCTCAGACCGCGCGGGGTCGTTCGAATGTAATCCCGTGTGTTAACCCCGCGGACATTAAGTATTACCCGTCTAATAACCCAGTTAACCCCTCGACGCCGGGCATTTCTTTTACCCCGTCGGGAAACATTACCCGATTGACAACATCGTCGGGAAATTTTTACCGCGACGATCAGGCAGCTTTCACCGATCGTCCGCGTGCGATAAACCGTGACGATAGTGACGGGCAACCGAAACGGGTCCGACCGAAGTGTACTTATTGTAAACGTTTCGGTCACATGGTCGAGGACTGTCGGAATAAATCAAATAACGCTACGACTAGCGACGATGTTTCGAACAGGTCGCGGAATAGTACGCAGAATACGCAATTACGTTGCTATGGATGTGGTCAGGTGGGTGTCGTGCGGTCAAAGTGTGACAAATGTAAAAATGTATCGAATTTAAGTAAGTCCGATTTTCGTAGTGCAGACCTGACCGACAGTGACTACGCACATCCACTGGTCGAAGTTAACATTGTTGGCCGCCAGGGGGTAGCCATTTTGGACACCGGGGCCACCAATTCAATCGCAGGTCCAATGTTACATCGAGTGCTTACCGATGCTGGCGTAGAATTTAAGTGCACCACGCGCACGGTAGGTCTCGCCGATGGTACGCAGCGAGTGCGCACCGCGCTCGAGTGTGACGTCGTCGTCACCCTGAAAGGCCGCGAAATACTTACCACCTTTCTAGTTTTTCCCGACGCGCAGACCAGGACCCTACTCGGCAGAGATTTCATCATGCATGCCAGTATTCTATTGGATTTGCCACAGAACAGTTGGAGTTTTAACAGTGACCCACAGCGATGGTATCATTTTATTACCAATTACGACCTACCTACCTGCGGTGATTTGGAACTGATGAAGATAGACGCGGCGAAGCTCATGCTGAGGGACGACGAAGGTACCAAGCTGACCGTGGATCAGAGAGTTCAGCTGAACGAACTGCTAGTGAAGAGGGCCGATCGTTTCGCGAAAGAGGGGGTACCGACCGAGTACGCGCTGCATCGTATCAAGGTCGATGCGCAGCAAGAGCCTATCGCTTCCCCACCTTACCGCTTGTCTCAGACCAGGAAGAACCTCCTCGAAGAAGAGTTACAAAAACTTCTGGACGCTGATGTCATAGAAGAATGTGAATCTCCGTGGGCTGCGAATGTGGTGCTCGTAGCAAAGAAGAATGGAGGTACCCGATTATGCGTGGACTACAGGAAGTTAAATGCCGTTACGGAACCCGACCGGTACCCACTCCCGCGCATCGAGGATGTCCTTCACGCGGCGAAGAACACGAGTTTCATGACCACGTGCGATCTCCGATCTGGATATTACCAGATTGGCGTCGCCCCTGAGGATCGGGACAAGACAGCGTTCGTGACTCCACTCGGAACCTTTAGATTTAAGAGGATGCCAATGGGTTTGCGAAATTCGGGTGCTACTTTTCAAAGACTGATGGACCGATTCAAGTCTGGCAAGGAACTAGCAGCTAACGTTAGCCTATTAACGTATCTTGATGACGTAATAGTTCTCTCGGATTCTTTCCCTAAGCATCTAGACGACCTGAACGCCGTATTCGATAGGCTGGAGATGTACAACCTACGCGTTAACCGTGAAAAAAGTCATTTCGCTCGTGATTCAGTGAAGTTCTTGGGCCATGTGATTGTGCCGGGTGGGATAAGAACTGATCTGGGAAAAACTGCGGCCATATCTGCCATGCCATCACCGAAGAACATCAAACACGTCAAGACCTTTTTGCAAACGTCCAGCTGGTTCCGGCGGTTCATACCGAATTACGCCGACGTCGCCAGACCTTTGACGGAACTTCTCAAGAAGGATAGTAAGTGGGCGTGGACTTTGAGGCAACAGAATGCATTCGACCACATCAAACAACTTCTGGCGTCAGCACCGATCCTGCGCCAGGCTGACGAATCTAAACCATTCACTTTAAGGACTGATAGTAGCGGGTACTGCCTCGGAGCAGTGCTAATGCAGGGGGAGGGCACTGATGAACGCCCCGTGGAGTATGCCAGCAGAATGTTAAATAGCGCCGAGAAGAATTATAATACAACGGAGAGAGAGGCGCTGGCTGTAGTTTGGGCGGTGACCAAGTTTCGAGGTTACATTGAAGGTTCAGAGGTCATTGTCATGAGCGACCATCAACCTCTGCGCTGGCTCATGACTCTGAAGACACCTAGCGGCCGCTTGGCCAGGTGGGCCCTCACGCTCCAGGAGTACAACCTGCGTATAGAGTACACACCCGGCAGGTCCAACGCCGTAGCTGATACACTTTCGCGTCCACCATGCGCCGATGAGGCGGATTGCGATGTTTGTTATGCTGAAGTGGACATACCGTCGAGAAATCCTCAAGACGTTCGTGTGAACCAACTCCAAGATCCTGAAGTGCGGAAGATCATCGAAGACCTCGAGTCCACCGACGATCCGTTTAGGGGGAGGAGCTGGGCAGACCGAGGATACATCATGTCCGATGGCATCCTGTATAGGTACGGCCCGGAAGATGGCGAGGAAGAAACCGCCTGCTTGGTGGTACCTTTACAAGAGCAGGAGAAAGTACTGGTAGATTATCATGATGCTCCAACCGCTGGACATTTCGGAGTTGAGCGGACACTGGATCGGATTAAGGCAAAATACTACTGGCCCGGCATGAGGCAAACCATATCTACATACATCAAGAAATGTATAGAGTGCCAGCGGTATAAATCTGACAATAGGAAGCCAGCTGGATTACTGCAGACCCCTGCAACTAACCGCCGTTTTGAAGTTATAGCCGTTGACCTTTTCGGCCCATTACCGGAAACCGCTGACGGAAATAAATGGATCCTTATAGTCGAAGACACATGTTCTCGTTGGATCGAGTTGTTTGCTTTGAAGAATGCCACCAGTCCAGAATGCGCCAAGACCCTGATATCAGAATTGTTCTTGAGGTTCGGCGTCGCTCGGCGAATCTTGAGTGACAACGGGGTACAGTTTATCAGCGAGACAATGCAGCAAGTGTGTCATGCGTTCGGCATCGATCAAGCGCTGACGCCCAAATATCATCCGCAAGCAAATCCGGTTGAACGGAAAAACCGTGATCTGAAACCGCAGCTCGCCATTCTGGTTGGAAAGGATCACAAGACTTGGGATATTCACCTACCCGCGATACGTTTTGCGATGAATTCCGCGATTACCAGTAGTACGGGATACACGCCAGCATACCTCACATTCGGTCGAGAGGTGCGGGCACCCGTAGACGTCATCGCAGACATGCGCGGCGTCGTCGAGAACGATAATGTAGTGACCAGCCTTACACCTTACCTGCGACGGTTATCGACAGTGCTGTTCGAAGCGAGAGAGGTGCACGAGAGGGCTCAAGCGAACCAGAAGCGTTACGCCGATGAAGGTCGACGCCCTGCTCCCGATTATGCTGCCGGTGATCTAGTTCTATTGAAGACTCAAGGAAGCAACGATACCACCCTTGGACAGACGCCTAAGTTCATTCCGAGGAGAGACGGCCCTTATCGGGTGAAAGAAGCTGCCAGTTCATCTACCTACATTTTGGAGACGGTAAGCAATGGTGAGACGTTAGGTAGGTACCACGTATCCCAACTGACCCCATTCGTAGGCGACGTTCAACCGCCAGTCAACGAAAAACGTCGACGAGGTAGACCACGTAAGAACTGACCAAGACGCGAGGGCGCTTAGTCTAGGTCAGAGGGGGAGGATGTAGCGGGAGCCTTATAGCAGACGCGCAGGATTACAGTCGGAAGTAGCCCTTAAACACTACGCGTAACACCGCGCATGCGCCAACGACTCCTCTCCTCACACGCGACGGCGCGACTCGCGCGCAAGAGAGAGACCGCCGCGAGCACCCAACCGCGATACACGCAGCGCGTGCTTTTGGGGTGTAAATTAATTACAAATTCAGTGCCTATTCCCTGTTATCGTATTTCTTTTGTGTGTTATTACATTCCCTGGTTTCGAACTGTGCGAGAACTCTTTCATTACGCCCTGAGATCAACCTATAGAGCTATACAAGTATTTTGTCATTAATTAAATTGTATTAAACTGAGTGAAATCTAATAATGAGGTACCCAATTAAAGTCTATAATTTAAGATAGGTATTGGTAATAAGTTATTAAACCAAATTCCGAAAAGCTGAATCGGATATAATTGAAATTACTCTGAAAACATTTCTTCAAATCTCAGAAACCACTTTAAACTTTTAAAACGAATCTTTATACCCAATTACTTTAAAAACTTTTAGAATCCACGCCACTATTAGTTGAGAAATAACTCCGTTCTCAGTTAATGAACCATTGCTTCCTGTAGTAACTTGCAACGGTATTGAGGATTGTTTTCTCAGAAAATAATAAAACATTGGCCTTTGTATACCAAAATGATAACTGTACTGTTAGGAATTATTAAGAATTAAGATGCGGTCTTGAATAAGCGAAAATTTTCAATATTTATTATATGACTTTTTAGACGCTTTCATTACCACTTTAATAACATAGTGTTAGGTAACAATTTCATTGAAAGTGGTAAACATAATAAGCCTAGAAGCCGTACTTGAAGTTTTATGTATTGCGATTGCAAAAAAATAGGGTCAGTTTTTAGTTTTTAGATACCTTGCAAATAGCTCCTCAACAAATTGGATTCAGTTTTATTAATGCATTTATACGTGATAAGAGATTCTTAAAAGGTAGCTTTCAAAAAACAATATACACATCAAACATCATATGGTTAAAGTCTGCTTCCACTAAGTTTCACAGCTGAAGCACTGCCTTCCACTGCGCCAATATAGCTTTGCAATATCAGTAATCAATTGGTGCATTCTTGGCTTGGCTTCAAGTCCATTACATATAACCGATGCAGATGTGAATGTATTGCATATATCCTTTTGTGAGTCTTGCATCTGGCTTCAGATCCGGGTTTTCAGTTTGCTGTTATTGGATAGTGTTTTGTGGTGGATAAATTGTCTGGGGGATAAATTGTATAGATTATGTTGGGATGTGCCAGTGTTTTTACAATGATCTGGAAATATAGTGAAGCAAGAGTTTTGGTATACAATTACCAGTAGTAACATCTTATCAGCTGTATTAAGCGGGTCCATTCGGCTCATACGTCAACTGAGCCCACTCCAAACTGAATCCACGGGATCAGTTAACCTAATTCATAGCTTTATTTACTTCTAACCGTGTTTTAGATTTATTAAAAACCGCCTTTGTGTAATTTAATCCATTACCGACTGATTTATCTTAACATTCACAAACATATTAATAAATATCGCGGCAATATCGCAAATACAATGAAATCAAAATATATAGTCACTTTGTCATCGTCTTATGACTATTGAATCAGTCTCTATCAACGAACCCATTTTAAACTATAGCAGGTACGAAACCAAAGCAAACAAAGTACCAAAGTAAATCGAGCATCGATTAATAGACTTACTAAAACTAATAATTATGTATCATACATTTTGCTTCGAAACTTCTAACGACAGCCGCCGCGGCCGGCCGCCCAGTTTGTCCAATTTTCGTATATATAGTTCCAAGTTTCAAGTATGCTGTTAAGTTTGGCCAACTATCGAAGCGGCTGAAATAGGCCAAAATTTGACAGCAGACGTAGAATTTGAGATACAATATCAAACTATCTCTAGTGTCACTGGGATATCAAATGAGGACGTGTATACCATAAAACGTTGTTGGGCATGAAAATCATAGGTGACCAACTAAACTAAGTATTATCAGTTAACTGCACAAGACATTTTCATTGTTCTCCATTAAACAGACCGACACATATTACGACGATGTAGGTATAGATAACTCAAGCTAAAGTTCCTACCCTTTCATTCACAAAAAGCGCAGTACATTACCCCTATTCATCCCTCAAATACCAAGCATTCTATTTGTCTTCAAATACCACCAAAAGTGTTCCCCTCTACCCAATTTTCCATAACTGATAGAACCTGTTCCCACTATGTTAGTAGGGCCTTGGTGGTGGTATTCTCAGAGGCAATATTTCATGTTATACAATGTTATTTGATGTTTGTATCTGTAGGTATTTTAGGCTGACGTAATTCACCACGTATCCACTTTTCATCAAATGAGACATCATCAAACGATACTATTCCTTCCGATCTATTGTGTAATTATTAAATGACAGTTTTAAACGCTGTCTGATATATCGATCTGACATCCGACGCAGTAGGAACAGGCACAGATAGCCGGCAACCTCCAAGCGGGCCAGTCACGGTGACTCACACCATCACTCAGTTGCCTGTCACGAGCCATACAAATCGGAACTGCTTTTCGAACGCAAATACCCAAGAGAAAAATTAGATCTCTCATTAATGGTGGAATGTGGATGCTAATTTTTAAGTAATTGGCGATGTTAGATGTTGACTATGTTCCGTGGTTTATTGAAGCATTTCGCCGCACTCTTGATTCTTCCAACGATGCAAATCGATCCAGTACTCAATTTACATTGCTCGTTCCGGACCACAAAAATAGTGTCCGAAACTAAATGATTAAATCTGGAGTGTTGGAAAAAGTAGTATTATTAGTTGAAAAATGATGAAATCGGAAGTACTAGAGTAGTATAAAACATAAGGAGGTTTCCTCTAACCGTACCATCGTATGAGACTCCCGCGTGAAAAATTATGTGAAGTATTATTGAGGTGTTTCACGATTGACTGTGAATATATTATATTATATCGAAATTGCACTAACAATATTATACCTACCTACTATCTCATAGGACTAAGTTTGTATTTGTTTGATATAATTATGTATAAAAAAAACAATTTTATACAAACTGTAACTGTGATAATAAACAAGAAAGAAAAAATAAGATTATAATCATAATTAGAAAAAAAAATAACATATTATATAAACACATTTTCTGTGAGTCACGATTACAGGCAGAATTTATTTAATATACTGTATATTGCTAGCGTTTCTCCGGAAATGGAAACAACAAGGAATTTCAATTACGAAATTGTACGGATAGTTGAAAACGATACCGTCTCACCTTTAATAAACATTACTAGTGATGGCACGCATAACTGGTAAGCCGGACTCCTCACTGTTATTCTTTTTTGGCCGGATATTTTTTCTACCTATCGAAAAAAGTTATATGATATTCTCTAATACAATAACTATACAAATATATTACGAGCAGAACTTTTAGCTTTTTTTTAGTTATATACAATGTTAGATAGTAGGTGCGTATTGTGCTACAATGCATTGAAGTTAAGATTTATAATATAGGTATATTTGTATAATGATTCGTTAAATATTTTACAAATATTTTATAATATTAGTCTACCTTGCTTAAAAATGCTGACACATCCGGCCAAATAGTAATTTGCTACATCACTTGATACATTTCCCAGTACTCCACAAAAGTAATGTTATTTTGACAAAACAGCCTCTAGGGATGTAACTTAATAAATTAGTAAGGGCACGGAATTGCTAAATATCGGAATGGGCACGTGTAGGGGTGTACCTTGGGAATAGGCCTGACTGAAATAGGGTATGAGGGTGGAACCTAATTTGAATTACGCTGGAATTTATTAGAATAATTAGAAAGTACTGTCAGAATCTGTATAATAAGTCTTCAAGCTATTTTGTAATTTAATTGTTATGAAAGGTCTCTTGTAAAATAAATTCTAGCAAACTTTATATCGAGAAAGACATGATGAAATCGGGTTTTTACCTGAGAGAATAGGTTGGATCAGACGAAAGACTCACAAAATGAGGTTCATTAATATCTTCCTAAAAATCATATTATACACCGCTAGTTACTAGACTATTACAATGAAATGTAAAATTATATCCAGAACTAAAACAGTAGTTAACAAAAAGACACTCCCATAACGAGGCGCCATAACCACCCTTACAAATACCCCTTCTCAATTCATTACGCGAGCACTTTATAAGTTTTATGACCTTAAATTTACATTTCTGTGTTGGAATGGTCGAAAAATGCTTTTAGCCGTGCAGGTGACAGGCATTTGTCAACGCCACACCTTATAATTTAGGTGGGTCACGAATATTTTAAAGGCTTTCATTGAGGCTTTTGTGATGTGAAATATAACTAGGTGGGACAAACTATCCGGCTTCCGGCTACAACAAACTCGACGAAACAAATGGTAATGTTACTTACTAATCAAGTCTTGTAGTGTAGATGAAGATTTATGTCAAAGTCGATAAACTTACCTGAAAATAAATAAAATAATTGGTTAGAAATAAATAATATGTCATAATTTATATAAAACATGTTAGGGGGTGTAGAAACAGATTGTCAAAATGTGAGAGAAATAAGTGAGAAACTATGTGCTAATTTAGAGGGAATAAAGAGCGTCCCAATTACGTGCGACCTGACCCTTACGAGGACCACGTATCTAAAGAATCAGTTACTAGGAGGATCATAGTTACAACACTGGACAGCCGCTAACAATACCTTTCAGTCATGCCCTTAACCTAGAACGTTGCTGGTATCTGGCGAAGACACGACTCCATTCAAAACGAAGGCGACACAGACATCGACCACAATGCACGGCTCCGTCACAGATCCCGGAACAATCCCGGGAACCCGGACCTTTGTGCCGGTGCCCCTTTGTCGATGGTTCACAATAAAATTTTATTCCGGAAACCTATCCGCCGTTACCTTTTATTATAATGTTGCCAGCTTCCGGGTACTTTTCAGCGGCTTTTGTATGGGGACATAATAGAAACCTTTTTATTTCGCTACAGGATTTTGAATGTACGGTCTAGTTCAGTGAAGCCGGGGTTTAAGGATCCCATTTTAATGGAGTTTTCTAAAATTTTCTTGATTTGTTAATACTTGGTTAGACATTTTATAAAAACTTGTACCTATTGTTTTTAGTCTAGCCTTTGCGCTTGCGCAGCTTGTATTAATTAATTTACGATGTGAATGTCTTACTGTGTATGTACTCGTATGTTCCTATTATGTACCTATGTATGTTATTGCTCTTTCACGCTAAAGCTACTGAATGAATTTTGATGAAGTTCACAATAATATTATAGCTTACGTATCAGAATAACACATATGCTACAATTCATAAAGATATATCGTATGTAATACAAACGCGGGTGAAACCGCGAGGTGCAGCTAGTTAAAAATACATTATACATTCGTATAATTATTATCAAGTTGGTAAAAATGGTTACAACTTTTAAAACTTTATTAATGAAAAGCTCAGAAATAAACGACAATCTCTTTTTACTAGGATAAAAACTGGTATGACGATAACTTTGAAAACACTATCACTACACATTTTTACAAATGTACTCCTTGTATTCTGATAATTATTGTATGACATCTAAAAACTCAGACCGTTAACAATCCAAAACTCGCCACTGTACGTATACACTATACATTTTCGGTTCTAAATCTGTATACTGTTCTGCGACATTATTATGACGCTTGCGTGGCTCTCAATAGGTCTTTGTGCCCAATAATGAATGGCTCGGATGCTGAGCTCAGTCGAGATGATGAGCGAGCATATGATACCTAGTGTAGTTCATCGCCTCGTTTGTCTATAATGCCACAAAATATAGTTGTAACTTCTGCATTTATGCCCGGTTTCAATCCCCCTAGTTAGCTTTGGTCAACCCATAAATGTATTGCTGTCTGCATCATTTGCTAAATGCCAGATAGAGACAACGATACAGTTAACTTTTGATCAAAGTTAAAAATAAATCCAGAACGTGAATTTACGATACAGCTCTCAGGGTTTGTAAGCAGAAGTGGCAATGGGCAGGCCACATCGCTCGTAGAGCTGTTAACCTATGGGGAAGAAAGGTTCTAGAGTGGCGGCCACGGACTGGAAGACGCAGTGTAGGTGGGCCTCCTACTAGATGGGCTGACGACATCAAATGAGTCGCAGGCAACTGGTGGATGCAAGTGGATAATTGTCATTCGGTGTGGCGGCTTATATAATCTTTATTTTGTTAGATTGGTCTCCGTTCCAAATACCAGGATAAGTATTCAAACATTGAGAAAAATTTACATAAAAGATACAAATACTCATTAATTTACTCATACTTTTTTGACAGGACAGCATCTCTCGCGTCAGCTAGTAGGTAATAAAAAACACAATGAGTAAAATAAAAGCTCCTGAAAAGGTCGCCGATGCCAAATATGAAAATTATCATCCATAGGTCACTATAAACACAATAATCCTAGCAATTGGCTCTTTTATGCTTCTTTGCTCAATCTAAGCCAAGCGTCTAAAGTCTAATTCACTCTTTCTCGCAAAAACTAACAAAATTCTCTGATTATCTACCACGTTTTTCATTTGTTTAACCTATTTTGTAGAAATTTATTTACCAGAATCTTCAGTTTGCAACAAAATGAGATACAATTTTCTTTATCTTTTCAAAAAACGCAACAAATTAAACATTCTTCAAAGGCCTTTCTTCGCGGACTCAAAGCAATTCCCTTTGTTGCTAGAACAGGTAAACGGCACATCAAAGGGCCGGACCGACGTTCGTATCAATCAATTACAACGACGGACGCCTCAAGCGATACGCTCCGTAGATACGACCGCGCCTCACGAGCTGGTATGGTTTAAGTAGAAAAGTAGCTTGTATACCAAATCTCGTAAAAATCGGTTGAGAGATGCGACCTTGTAGAAGCTTGCTCAGAAAAACATAGTACAAACATCCGGACGTAAGCAAAATCGGACACTCTTCTAATGGAGCCCTTCGCTCATTTCGTTCGCTCGGACAATGATATTATGCGAAAGTAACTCTGTTTGGCAAATTGTCGTTCGGTGTGGCGTTCTAAGGGGGAGGCCTCAGTGTTCAGGAAGTTCAGCAGTGGACGTCTTCAGGCTGATGATGATGATGATGATGATGATGATGAACTCTGTCTATCTGTTCGTTTGTTTGTTTTTTTTGTTTGTTACATTTTCATGGCTAAACGATTGAACTGAGCTAAATGTAATTATCTGATGGGCAAACTGCAATAGAGTGAAGAAGTAAATATGACTGTGGTAGGAGCGTGTAAGATCAGTTTCAGGGGTGAATCGGTAAAGATGTGTAGTGACTAAGTTTTACCAGGATTCTATTAGTTACACGAAAAAGTAACAAATGTGATAAAAAATGGTTTGTTGCCATAACTGCAGTTTTATATATTAATTATATAAATAAATTAAACATAACCTATTTGTAAATGCTATATGTCTATTAGACTATGGTGAAACACGGACTAAATTCTGGACAGATAATATTACTTGTACTATTAAATCGCCTAAGGTTTACGCTTTACACCACTCACTGAAGCATTACTTACGGCCCCAATCAATATCTCCACGATAAGACGTGACGTTTATATTAATATAGCTTTATAATGGAAAACTAGCCGTAGAAAAACTGAACAAAGGGATAATAATGATAAAAAATAAAAGATAAAGTTTAGCAGGAATCGAAAATATTGTGTCGTTAGATTGTGTGGGTTCTCTTTAAACCGAAAATGTTGATAATATGTGTTCTCGTATGCATCAATGAGTGTTTATTGTGCACATTAAGAAGGGCGGGAGTGAAAACATTAAAAATAGGAATATTTAGGTATAATAATAATATATAGATTAGAATATATTATAAAATAAATATTTATTCGATAAAAGAATACGTTTAATAACAGAAAATAAAACTAAAACGTAACTAAGATAAACAGTTTGATCATTAAAATTATTTACCAAAAAAACCTTTTCCCAAATATAAATTTGAGGGAATTTAAGCGACGCATGCTACTTGGCCAGTATGTTATACGTAATAGTGTAAGAGCTTTTCGACATTGTTTACTAGTAGGTACTAACATAAACATAATGCATTAATTTACTATTTGACATAATTATTTTCTCAAAACAACTTACTGTGTTTAATTAACAAATTAATTAAGTACAAGGCAAAGATGCTCCACCTTCCAACCCCAACAACTAAATCAATTAACCAAGCGTCCGTATCAACGCCGCCGGAATGCTATAGAATTAGCAGAAACCTACGGAATTAATAGAATTCTACGGAATATTAATAAAAGCTTGGCTGCATACCGCCGCCTACTCGAGAATGGGGCCAGCTCCTTCATAATTCTGAAACCGTATTATGACATTCCTGGGCATATCATGAACTGCTAACAGCCCGTTTCAGCTATGCCACTTGAAGGTTTTGTGGAAGCAATATATAAAATAATCTTCTTTCTTATATATAAAAATCAATTGCTGTTCGTTAGTCTCGCTAAAACTCGAGAGCGGCTGGACCGATTTGGATAATTTTGGTCTTGAATTATTTGTGGTAGTCCAGAGAAGGTTTAATAGATACGATCGCGGACAAAGTCGCGGGAGCAGCTAGTAAATAACATAGATATTGGTATGGCATATATTGATTATCTAAACCTGGCACGTTCTTAATTTCCAAGTGCTCGCGTAGTGTCTGTGAATTTGTTACTTTCGTTGGTATACCTACCTGTATATTGAATATGCAATATAACAGACTTTCTGTCTTCTTGTGCGTGCGTATGATTATGAGTGTAGCAGAAGGGTACTACTATGCTGAAGTGAGGCACACGCTAACGTCGACATTAACTAAAAAGCGAAAGCGGACGCGGATGCCTACAACGCTATAGACAATAACGCTGAAATAAACGCTGATGCCGCTACCAGTGCAGATACCGACGCATGTACATAAACGCGGACGCGGACGCTGACACTGATGACGACGCTGATGTCAAAACCGATGACTACGCGCAGGCGCATCTCTGTCATGTAATTTCCCTTATGCATTTTATTTTCTCTTTTTTCGCATCCACAATTTATTTTTTTCCCAAGCAATACGTTGCCACTCTTTAGCGAAAAAGTTCATTTTCCACTCCATCTATTGGTAATCCGGTTTTAAAAATGTTTCTCAATTAACCTAAATTTGCAATGACTGAATTTGCCCATTGAATTTACACCTGAATTATAAGTTTAGTTCAATCTATTTAAAAATATATTTGTTTAAACGCCTTGAGTTTTTATCTCCTACTACTTTCATATTATTATGAACATACCGTGGAAAGTATTTTTAAATCGGCTCCACAACTGATTTCACATCTGGTTGAAAGATTGCTCAAGCAGACCAGTCGAACCTTTATAACCAATAACGTAATTATTTACTAGCCCTAAATGTATTTACTAATAGTAAGCCACTCGAAAAAATTTGCTCTTACATACTCGTAATCTCGGCGGCATAACTGGGCGGAGTAAAAATTTTGTTTATGAAATCTCGACACAAGATGAAGCTACCTACATAATGATGTATATATGTAGTGAAAAAATTGCTAAAGCTATACTTTTCTAATCTCACTCACAATGCACACCCAAGATGAAAAAAATACAGCGAAATGCAAATATATTTCCATTTTAGACGGAACACAAAATTCCTAATTTGTTTATGCCAAAGGGATCTACAGTTTCTAAAATATAAGAATGATAAAAGATCCAAGATATAAGCGTATTTTCGTAAGCGTAAGCGGGATTTTCTTTACGTCATACAAGACGTGTAAGGCAGAATGAAAAATAGTAGCACTCCGTTAAATCGACTGCGACCATAGCAGCTATGGTTGCTTACCCTTAGTTTTCACATAGTGCTTGCTACTTCACAATCTTTTGATTTGAACGTTTCGCAAATTATTTGAATTACTCGTACATACTATTTCAATAACTGTTATTTAATTTTTCACCTGTATGATTTCCCCAATGTATGACTTTTGCACAGCAGTATAAACGAAGAGTGAAAAACAATTTCTGTCAGTTAACTATTATTAAACG
Source organism: Hylaea fasciaria (assembly GCA_905147375.1). Taxonomy (NCBI): domain Eukaryota; kingdom Metazoa; phylum Arthropoda; class Insecta; order Lepidoptera; family Geometridae; genus Hylaea; species Hylaea fasciaria. Next base: position 11,036,625 of record LR990201.1, read on the forward strand.
TCTCTACATTTAATGTACGGAGTCATTACTTCAAAACATATTATTTTAAAAGTACGTCCCTGCACGCAGTGATCACTACAATAAAAGGTAATTGGTATAATCGCGGCACTTACCATGGTGCACCGTACAATTTTAACATTTATTCACTCGCTACGGAGTTTTTGCATTATGTTAACGTTATTTTTATATTCATTTTGGCTTTGCATTATTACTGCATTTACCCAGAATCAAGTTATAATGTCAAGTCTCAGTCAACGTCTCCATTCATTCTATCATTCCTAAATGAAACTTTCAGGGTGTTATGACAAATAAAAACATGAATTTTAACAAGCACATGATAGTAGGTACTGGTAATACTTCCAGTAATACAAAAACACTATGAGTAAAACACCGCCCGTTCAATTATTATATACAAAATTTATTTACTTAATTATTCCCGTTAAAACCTACTTTCATATTAGGTATTATGTAAATTGAAGAATTGAAGTTGACCATGACGTATAACATAAACAAAAAAAACATTGAAAGTAAAATAAAAGCTTTTAAAAAAACAATCTTACAGCTTCTCAGTCGTGTTTATGTTCCTCGAAACGAGGATAAATAAAGATCAAAGCTAGAAATGTCTCTAATTAATTATGTTAACAATTATTGCAACATTTTCGAGCAAAAGTTTAACATCTGGCTACGATTTAAGGGCCCCGAGAGATTTTACGTTTTCTGGGAATTAATTACATAATGGTAAGTATTTGGGAAAATTAACCAATTTATGTTCTTAAAATAGTAATATTTTCGCTTTACGCCAACAGACATATTTTATGATTAAACATATTATATAATGATTAACATAACTTTTTAATTATTATTGATATTGCCGTAGAGCAAGACTGACGTTACGTTAGAATGACCCACAATCAATGCAACTTAATCCTATGCTGTACGAACGAAGTCGAAGGAACATTTTTTAAGGAACAAAACGAGTCGTATTGAACGATCGTATTTGCCCTCGCAGAGCCAACCGCTAAAGATTTCATTCAACTGCTCTTTTCAAATAATTCAGGGTAAACAACTTGTTTACTTAGGTTCTGTAATCGTGGCTCAAATTCTAACTTGAGTGTTTACTTTGTGTGGGACAATGGTGGCTAAGTTGCGGTGCTTAAGCCTGTTTTTGGGCTATTATTTGGATGACTGTGATTCTGGTTCTACTGTGCAAGGATTCTTGAGTTTGGATTTTAGTGTGTTTGGATGGTAGTTTGTAGTTTGGATGTGTATTAAGGAAAGTTCAGAGATAGGCAGGTCGATAATCTATGTTTTAAAAGAATTGGTTATACTCGTATTACTAGGTAGTTCAAATAATGGTCCCGTGAATTAAGATTACAGACAGGCGAAAAGACGTTATATACCTACCTAGATGTATAACGTCCTTTCCGAGAAAACTAACTGTCCAGGAAGACTGGCGTAATATTAAAGTAAAAACTCAAACTAAGTTAGGTTAGTAATTTACGTTCAAAATTAGTAAAGTTTCCCGCAGACTAAAAAATAAACACCAACCTAGCTTCGCGAGTTCAAAAACAGAATCCAAGTTGTATCCGAGAAGATTCGAGAGTTTTCCGATTGGTCTTAATTAAAGGAAAACAAGCTCGCACGTGCAGTGCGGGGGAAATTGGATGGGAGTCTGCACTTGGCAAACATTGGGATCGCAAGAAACATTTTTTTTACCTTATAGGCTAACTTTTGACCACTATCTCATCTGGTCAGCGACGATGTGGTCGAAAGAGGCAAACGTGCTCAGTCTAGAATAGAACTGGCACTTGAAGACCGTTGCCAAACACCCCGATTGAGATTTGGCGACTTTTTGGAGGTGTGACCACTTGAGGGTGGTTGGTAGCTATCCATTTTAATACCTCAACTTAATATCAAGGTTTTTAACGATGCTTTCCTTGAGCGGAATCTGTTTGGCATTCGTGAAAATATAACTGTTTCTGTTATTGTTTACGGGATTGTTCATTATTATTTAAACAAGAATCTTCAAGAGAACAATCTACTTCTAGGTAAGCATGCACTCACGCGGCAACCTACATCATCATTATCAGCCTGAAGACGTCCACTGCTGACCATAGGCCTCCCCCTTAGACCGCCACACCGAACGACAATTTGCCACTTGCATCCACCGGTTGCCTGCGACTCTTTTGATGTCGTAGGCCTATCTAGTGGGAAGCCTACCTACATGCTGGATAATTATTTGAGAGGTAAGTGATATATAAATCAATCTGTACCGTCATAGTTGATAGAATCAGGCTTTAATTTGCGGAAATCCATATTTAAAACAATGAAGTAAAAAAAAACTACATATATTTTTACTTCATTGTTTTTCCGTACCATCATGGTTCGGTGGACGTAATCCTCATTGCGAAAGTGACTCCAGTGAACAATTAATATGGGTTGTGATGACGATAATGATGAATACCAGTAATAAGGAATAATAATCACGCACCGCACATGCGCGCCTTGTCTATTTCCATCTTGGACCATGGTATCGTAAATAATCCGTTCGATATCGGAAGCATGCATCCACGGTTGTAAGTCTTAAAACTAAAAATAGATGGCATAAATGTAACAGTACCTAATGTATGTTCGCATATGATTTTAAAATACCTCTGAATTCTGAATTCAATAATCGACCGATACTCAATTTTCTGATAACCTTCAACATTCTGGCAACTCTTAACTTTCTGGCAACCCTTAACTCTCTGGCAACCCTCAACTTTCCGGCACCCTTAACATTCTGGCACCCTTAACATTCTGGCACCCTTAACATTCTGGCAACCTTCGACATTCTGGCACCCTTAACATTCTGGCACCCTTAACATTCTGGCAACCTTCAACATTCTGGAAACCTTCAACATTCTGGCAACCTTCAACATTCTGGCAGCCCACAACATTCTGGCAACCCTTAAAATTCTGGCAACCTTTAACTTTCTGGCAACCTTAACATTATGACAACAGTCAACTATTTGGCAGCTCACTACTTTCTTTCAATATCTGTTTGAATGAGTTTTTGACAATGTTCATACTGCGCCGTAATCGCATTGCAACGTTTAAAGTATAGAGAATACATTACAGGTGCCTGGAAAGTAATTTAGTGTTGTTTAGCTTGAAAACTCACGCACGACTGATGTACGATTGAACTGAATTCGTTGGAAATGCGTTAATTGGGTTAATGTTAGAATTAACTGGTACTGTTTACTGACTAAGTTTACCATGAATTTTTAAACGCAACTTGTCTTACTACAAAAGGTTTAAACAAGAGATGAACAGAGGAGTATAAACATTTTCTCGCCAAATCGATATCTAACCCTCGCTTTTTCTAACTCAATAACAATAACAAATTTACAAGTAAAATAATTAAAAATGCCAGGAATGTGTGAAAAAAACGCGAGTGATAGACGTCGATTCTGTGGAATGAAAATTCAGAAACATTCGTTTAACTCTGGTTTACTTTTATGGTACTTTTGTGGAAAGACGGACCGTATTTATTTGTATTATTGTGGCACGCGTCAATTATCGGAGTATACTAAATTTATAAAAATCGGTTGAGAAATGCGACCTGTACATGAAATGTGAGCCTGGAACGAACATACATCCGGACAAAAGCAAAATGGGCCAGTTAAAATGGAAACCGCTCACTACGTTCGATCTTGATGGAGACAAAAATTAGATTACAGTAATATGCTCTGTGCTTAACTGCTTACTGCTTAAGACTTGGTTTTTTAAGCTACGACTGTATGGAATCAATAATTAATTAATCGTATAACTACATTAATGCACAATGCACTATAATTATAGAACTCCGCAAAGCAAAATCACGCTAATTTCTAACATTAACTGGATAAACCAATTAAACCCAAGGTAACAAATTTAAACTGCAAATGACGTAAATTTCTATATGCCATATTGCACATAAACACACTTATCTAATGTTGAATGTAAAATTATATTTGACTAAACATTTTAGACGGGGAGTGGATGGGAGAATAAGTTAAACCAATAACCGAAACAATCTAATAATATGAGTTCAAACGAAATTGCTGCAAATTTTAATTATTGAATTTTGTGTTGCCATTTACTACGGTTACAGTTAAGTCACTAAAATAATTACTTTCAATAAAGCATACACTAAATATAATCTCAATCGCACATTTCAGTCTCAAATCTTCAAGCTAATAATATTATCATTACTTTCGCTTTGGGAATGGCTTCAAAACATTGTATATGAATAATATTCTCCCCTAATTATTTGACTTTAAGCGATGTGTTGAATGGTATATTATGCACCAAGATTCAAGATTATATCTATTCAATTAAAGCGTGAACATTTATAATAATATGTTTATAGAATATAGAATAAATGTAATCATCATCGACCTATACATGTCCTCCTACTTTACATAATAATACGCAACACATCTATATATATAAAAGCAAGAACTGACTGACTGACTGACTGACTGATCGATCAACGCACAGCCGAAACCACTGGGTCTAGAACCATGAAATTTTGCACAAATATTCCTTATGTGACGTAGACGAGCAATAAGAAAGGATTTTTGAAAATTCAACCCCTAAAGGGGTGAAAAGGGGTTGCAAATTTTGTATGGAGCAACGTGTTTTCTTGGTCCGATCAACTTCAAACTTGGCATTTATTTTGTTTAAAACATTTAATTAAACAAGTGTTTCATCGTTTTCTAATATTCAACCCCTAAAGTGATGAAAAGGGGTTGCAAGATATTTTCATCAGATTTAGTTCATAATTGAAATTTGGCTCAATTATGCCATAACATAAGTGACATAGGAGTGCACTAAAATGTGATTTTTAAAATTCAACGTCTAAGGGGTGAAAAGGGGTTGTATCGTTTGTGTGTAAAAACGTGTTTTCTTTGTCTGATCAGCTTCAAACTTGGCATTTACATTATTTAAAATATTTATTTAAATACATTCATCGTTTTTTAACATTAAACCCCTTAAATGATAAAGAGGGGTTGCAAAGTATTTTTCATCAGATTTAGTTCAAAACTGAAATTTTGTACAAATATGCACAATTTTTTTTTTTAATTTAACCCCTAAGTGGGTGGGTGAAAAGGGGTTGCAAAGTTTGGATGGAACAACGTGTTTTATTGGTTTGATCAATTTCAAACTTAGCACCTATGTTCTTTAAAAGGTAGGAAGTGGTAGATTTTGGTAGAAAATGATAAATTAAAGGTAGGAAATGGTAGATTTTTGGTAGGAAATGGTAGGTTTTTGTTAATAATGGTAGATTTTGCAAGGAATGGTAGCTTTTGGTAGATATTAGTGAATTTGAAATTAAAATGGTAGATTTTGGTTAAAATGGTAGATTATGGTAAAATGGTAGATTATCGTAAAATGGTAGATTACGGTTAAAATGGTAGATTTAATTTAGGAAATGGTAGTTTTTTGTAGGAAATGGTAGATTCTGGTAAGAAATGGTGGCTTTTGGTAAAAAAATAGCACATTGAGAAAGAAAATAATAGATATTGAAACAAAATTTTAGATTGTGGTAGAAAATTTTAGATTTTAGTAGTAATGGTAGTTTTTGGTAGCACATGGTATTTTGGTAGAAAATGGTAGATTTTGGTAGGAAATGGTAGATTTTTGTATGATTTGTTACATTTTGGTATAAAATGGTAATTTTGATAGAAGATGGAATTATGGTAAAGTATGTAGTCCGCGCGGACGAAGTCGCGGGCAACAGCTAGTCATTTCATATAAATGCCACTAAGCCCGGTCTCATTCTCCCACTTCAGTTATTTTTTTTTAATTTTGAATAACCAATAACCATAGAGTATGAATATATCCTGCCGTCGCCCCTCACCTAAATTGCCGTGGTAATTGGTCCGGGATCCCAATCATAATTAACCAATTTTAATTTGTTCCCCACATTATAAAGTGATCATCCGATTTAAGCGAACATAATTCGATACGCTCCGTAAATTGGACAAACACTGGAGTTTATTTTTAATTTAAATTAAATGGTTTTGATTCAGTTTTATCATTTCGGGGGTTGCTGAAGTTTGTAAACAAATACTATTATGTAATCTTAAATTGAAATCTATATTATAATAATTAATACAAATAATAATAAACGCTTGGTGTTTTTTTTTCCTATTATTATATCAGCTAAGCAACTCTTCGGCCCATACCTATTACCTATGTAACTTTGCAGGTCTAAATCTTGCGCGACAATGTACTACACTCATCACTCTGAGATATCACAAAGTCACAATATTATTATGCCATGCAAGTTAAATTATAACTCTTTTAATTCGTATTCGCTCTAGATCAGTATCTATTCTCTATCTAGTAATTAATCATTTCTATGAAATATACATAAGTGTAGTCCAGTACGACATTAATTATTATTCCTTATACCATTACGCAGTTCCTAAAACTGTAATAATATAATGTAACAAAAAGTGAGTTATACTGGGAAGTGATCTGAAATAACAGGTTTGGTAGTTACTGAAACTGAAGTTTCTGATACTGTACAACGGCGTTACCAAATAGAAAGTGTATTTACTGCGAAGTGAGCCCAAAATAAAACTATAAAGCGATTAGTAATAACCCCCGGCCACGTGCCCGGTCAGTGAATTGTTTATGGCTAACAGCGATAAGGCTGGCTACAGACGAGGCGTTTATTCTTATAGAAACGTCGGTTACATGGTGTCATATTTTTGGCTAAATTTATTAGTAACAAATTGGTAAACGCGATAGCAATAAACCGTGCAGAAAAATAGTGCAGCACATACATACAGCATGCACACGTTATGACTTGAACTACAAGTTTACATTTATTGTACTATCTACAATTCTACACTGTTTCAACCGTCGCCTGAGAATCACATTTTCTCTTAAACATAAAAATTACAGGATACTACGTGATTTCATATCACTATACGCTTTCATAAAATTATACATTGTAAATGACGCAATAAAAAATACTTTGCGCCATCAGCGTCGGCGGGAAAAAAGCTGTGTGTAGAAAACGCCTTATTAAGTTTAGTTCAAATATAGACCAAGTAACCATTGACGAGAGTAACTATAGAATCTAGCGCATAGCAACATTACAGGAAGCGTTTACGATGCATTAACTTTTTTGGTGTTCTATTTTCATGAAGCCGGAAGGCATATTTTCGTTGCATAATAATATACCATGTGTTCCTAATGTAAAAATGTTGCGTTACAATAGTTATGAAAATTAACAGGCGCAAATAATAGGGGCATTGATGTTGTTTTTAATATACAAGTGTTATAATTGTGGTGGTAGTGTTGCTGCTGAAAATTTAAATGTAATTTCTTCTTTTAAAATTGGCAGGATATTAAAAGAAATCACACCAATATTTAAAACAGAAACGAAAAACTATTTTTTATATTTTGAGAAGCTTTTTCACATGATAACAATAATTTTAAATTTGTATTATTTTTTTAGTTTTTTTTTTAGGAGATAGTAATTATGTAAGTACTTTATTTCAACAAATCATTCGGTAGTATAAAAACAAAATTTTTAGTTTAGTTCGGGGCACCAAAAATCTAAAGTACCTACTTAAATATTAGGTGGTGGATACTGCTACTAAATCCCATTTTTGGTCTAAAATACCGTACCGCCACCTTGCCTAAGATGTAATTAAACATCCCTATTCCTGACCAGTATTTACTTTTAACCGTTCGGTTCCGATATTGAGAACCGATATCGTAATGTGTAAGTGAATACAAATTACTCAGTGCGCAGTTAATTTTGATTGCCGCACTGCTTCCGCCATACCTGTGAGTATGATGGCATCATAACTAAAAGTAGACGCGGCGTTGCAGAATTTCATCTGTTTAGTGTAACTATAGAGAATATGCAAACAATGTGAATTTTTTCTGTCCATGAAGCTATAAACAAAAAAAACCTTGTGGTAAACAATATGAGCATGTTATTTTTTCAAAGCGCAAGTAATCGTGTTTAACGTCGCGATCTGAGCCTCATCTAGAATTTAAAAAACTCTATAACCCCCAGTTTCTGAAACGTCAGTCAACGTTGACAATAGATTAATTCTATTGCCATCCTTGTCATTTGTGTAGTGTTAGATAGAGACAACGATAGTTTTAATCTACTGTCAAAGCCAACTAGCGTTCTAGAAACCGGGGGTTAGAATCATAGACCTACCAAAACTCACGATCTGGATAGTTTGGAATAATATTCAGCATACGCGGGAATCGAACCTGGGTCTGGAACCTGGAAATCTGGGTGCAGCTTGTCTGCAAATCATTTCCCTATTGGTGCCGACAAAGACGTGAAACATAATAAAACTTGGCACTGGCTGAATGTAAAAAATTAATCATGCAAAAGCATTGGAAAAAAAGCTAAGCATTGTCTTTCCCCAGCCACAGATCAATAAGTCCAGAACGCAATAAATATTTTACAAACTAGGTCACAAACCGCCTACGCAACCTCTCGCTTGTAATTAGAGGCGCAATTAGACCTCCGCGAGCTGATCAGCTGAATGGCAATTAGTGCCTTCCCTGGTAACACTGACGCATGGTGCTGGAGGACAAATCAAATTATTTTCACTGTGATGATGATGAGGAAAGGATGATGAGACCGTAATAATAAGGGGCTCGGTTTGCACAAGCCCCCAATATAATTATCGGTCATGTAGGTTCACTTCACAACGTTTTCCTTCACCGGAAAGCGGTTGATAAATTACGTGCATTTAATGCGTTTACAAGGAACATATTAGCACGTGCCCGCACTCATAAACTGCAATGGACTTCTTCTTGGCAATTGGACATCCTTTCACTAGATTTTAGGGTCAAGCCACCTATAAATGACTTCAGGCGCGGACTTGACACGAGTGGCTTCGTATTCCATTCAAATTTCATTCAAAATGAATGGAAATAAAGCGCAATTTAGGTCACAAGGTATGTTATTGCTCGGACCTAGATATATGAGCTGCAGAAACGAAGTGGGTTGATTAAAAACCTTTACCTATACAAACTGGGTCAATATACAATATTGACCGACGCCTTTCTCACCTTTAATTAGCAAGTAGTGATCACCTCAATAACAATTAGTACCGCACAATGACTCAGGGCTAGCACAATGCTTTTCTGTTTAGGCTTAGAAAGCCATTGTGGGTTGCGTAATTAAGCCTTCGGTTTGAAAACGTTTTTATTTTCTTACGTAATTTTAATTTCTTTTTGAAAGTAATATTAACAAATTTGTTGTGAGCTAAAAACTAAACAGGCTAAATACAGTCGGTCTGAGAAGTATCTACAAAATACCTTATTTGTCTAATTTAGTTTAACACGTTATTTTATTTATGCTATAATAAAAATATTTTACATGAAACCAAATTAATTTTTTATTTTTAATAAAATAAATAGATAGGTATACTATTTATAGATGTTTAGCTACTTTTGAAACTGACCGTACCTTCCTAAACCTTTATTTAAAATTTGTAGGACACACTGTGTGTAAAATTGTTTGCAGAATTCATTTTCATAAAATGTATATCAAACTACAATGTAGAATGTAGGTTCATTTTACAAATAAAAATTAATAATATGTACCTATCCAAATCAATTCAGAAATGCCGTAAATGCGTGGAAACTAAAGCATACAGGCTGAATTGAAATCTACTTCATTTAAAGTTGTTAAAAATTAAACTAGCTTTTGTTTCAGAAATATCGTCTCCTGTAGACGGATACGGATAGATAAGATATTTAAGTATTGATCATAATCTATTAACATCACCTAGTGCAGTTGGTGGGTTGCACACGATGTCAACTCTAACTCTGATATCAGAATAATCATGATTTTTTTACACATTCATTGAAACAGGAAAGAAATGTTTATCCAATTCGACAGTTATACCTAACTGACGTAAAATGTTACATTCCAATACGCAGAAAAACTGACAGTTCGATGACAAGCTTAAGGCCAGGTTGTACTAAGGTGGTTAGGTATTTAAGCGTAACCTCCGTCCCCGCAAATGCCGAGCGCGTATAATCGCGGCCCGCAGAAACGTGGCGCTATTCGAACGCGGCTCGTTTGCTCCGTAAAAATGTTTCCCTCACACTTGCCTGTGTTCTACTAGCCCCGACCGATTGACAATTTCGCCACATCGGTGTAAGTTAGAATGGTCGAACGGTCCCGCACCACGCTTGTGAGAAGACGGGTGGTATGGCGTGGGTTCTAATCCTCCTACTGGCAAACTTTTTGCACTTAGTTTTTGGATATTACGTAATTTATTGCGATAACAACACAAAACAAACATAATAATTAAGTCGATATCTAAATTAATAAACTTAACTAAAGTAGGTATACTAAGGTAAACGAAGGAATTACTCCCTTCTAAATCTACAGAGAATTTCCCTGTATTGTGAATTATTCAAATTAAAACTTAACACTGAGACTATGGCGAATTTCCGTACGACAAAACAATGTAAAAATGTCATGAACTCTGTACTATAGTTGTAATAGAAATTGCACTTTATGTAAAAGCATTCAAGTTTGTAATCATAAAACCTGTGACTTATCTCCTGCGTCCGCGAAGAGCACGAAATGAGAATAATGTACAGGTAGGTAGGTAGGTATTTGTATGGTAAAAATTATGGAGCGAGCTGATCATCACAAAAAAATAATATTTTTTTGCCCAATCGCCACCAGTGGTGGTAATTGGAAGTAATTATTTCCAGCGAGCCCCAAAAATTGCCACCACTGGTGGTGGTTAGGACCACATTATATAAATTGCGTTTTGCCGTACAAAATTGAGGTTTGCCGTACCTCCCCCAGTGGTGGTGGTTGAGATAATTATGAAAACATATTTATTTCCAACGACCTCCACATACTGTCACCACTGGTGGTGGTTAGGACTAAATCATAAATTGTTTGCCCAACCGCTCTCAGTGGTGGTGGTCGGTACTAGAGAATGCAAACCGGTTTTAACCGATATCAGAAAACCGGGTTTTTGGTTATTTCAAGCATACAAATAAACTCGGTTTTTATTTTTCACTAAACCGGTTTTTTCAATTATTCGGTTAATTTGGTTTTCTTGTTTGGGACACACTCAAAAAGAAAATACGTGCCACCATTTTGATTTCTTTCGTTCAGTGACCTACTACCAAATGACGCGTAAGGGTTTGTGTAATAAGTAACAACATACACATTGTTTTGATATTTAGGTTTTTTTATGATATGGGTATGTAATTCTTATTTGCCCTTATACTCAGTCAGTAGGAATCCAATATCCATTTATCCAGGTACAGTAAGTATCAAGCACGTTTTTTTTATAGAATATTGATAAGTTTATCTCATTTTAAAGTTTTTGTGACATGAAAATTGCTAATATTAAGCCAATTCTTTAAATTTATTGCTTGTACTGTACTTGGCATTGTAAAATGTGGAAACCCACAGTAACTGTTCCCTCCAGTGATTTTTTTCAAAATCGTATTTATATAAAACCGAAAAAAAACGGGTTTTATATTGCTCCGGTTTTGCATTCTCTAGTCGGGACATGAAAAAATGATTATTTCCAACGACCCCCACTAAAACTGCCACCACTGGTGGAGGTTAAGACACAATCATAATGTTTAATGCTATCAACCACCACTGAAGAAAGGAAATGTTTTAGAATTTTGCTTCAGTCCTGTTTTTGTCATTTTTTATAGTCTATTACGATAGGAGTGGTCTAAGTAGTATATTAATAAATTAATTTCATTTCATTTTATTTAATACACGGCGTGAAGTTAGCGCCCGAGCGAAGTAAAGTAAGGGTAAGTAAAAAGTAAAGGTGCTAAAAGCCGTGCATTTAATAGACTTACTTCATTCATCTACTGAATTACTACAGACTAACAGTATAGAATCGATAGATCGATGTTTTAATAATAGTGTATTTTTTACGATCTATGACGTATTACAAAAACTACTTACTGTAATATAGATCTCGTTCAAACCAATTTTCGGTGGAAGTTTGCATGGTAATGTACATCATATATTTTTTTGTTTTATCAATCTCTTATTTTAGAATTTCTAAAATAAGAGGGGGGGGGGGGGGGATGATGACGACACATTTCACCACTTTGGTTGTGTCTCTCTCGCAAACTATTCAGTTTATAAAAAATAGAAATCTCAATATCATTTTTAAGACCTATCTATAGATTATTTAATGCAAAAAGGATTGCTGAAAAAAAAATTGATTTTCAGTTTTAGGTATGGGGAACCCCCAAAATTTAGTTAGTATAAATTGAGATAGTAGTATAGTTCTTATAATTTTGGAAAATGTGACAGACAGACATGACAAATCCATAAGGATTCCGTTTTTTGCCGTATAACGCATAATTTCTATATCAAGTAAGTATTTTTATGATACAACAATTATATGATCGGATAGAAAATTTTATAAAACAGTTACAGTGTACGGTATAAATGTGTTTCTAATTTAGTTATAGCGTTTTCACGTAATAATCCATTTTTCCCGACGAAAAAACAAAATGCAAACATACAGAATTCTGGCACCACAAACAAGACATTGACGTTTCGTTCACACATTACGGGTTAAATGTATCTTCTCTTGTTTACTATATGAATCAGTGAGTGGTGTAAAAATGGACTAATTAGATGTGGTTCAGCCTACACTCACTACACTGTGTATATTCTTAAACGGCGTGAAGTTAGGGAACTTCACGCCGTTAAAGAATATTATGCTACTTTGAACAGCGCAAAGCGTGACCTAAGTGCGGGTTGAGGTTGCACTGTACTATAAATAATATTATGTAATTGTCACAGCTTTTTCCCCGACTACGGCGTGACCAACGGAGGGGTATGTGTTTGACCGGTATGACGTGATAAAGTATGTTTGGGTAGATCTGGAGAAAAATATGTTATAAAAAATATGGTTTCGCTGACATCTGCGCGTGAGGAATTTGATCCTATTTAATATGTGCATGCAAGCAAAGCTGCGAGCAATAGGTTGCTCACCAAATATATAATATTGCTTAATTCATCCTTTCATTTGATACCCACCCAACATGGCACCAGTGGACGTATCGGACGATGGAGACGCTTCTAACAATACCTCATTAGTTTAATTATTTTCATGTGCCGTCCACTACTATTGAAGGCGCATGGGCAAACAAATTATGATTTGGTCCTAACCACCACCAGTGGTGGCAGTTTGTGGGGCTCATTGGATAGAATTAATTACAACTACCACCACTGGGGGCGGTTGGGAAAAATATTCTTGTTCTAACGCCACCGCTGGTGGCAATTCATCGGTGGTGGTCGTTGGGAATAAACAAGCGTGCCAGAATTAATTGACTTGTGTAATTTTGATTTGTAATGTAATTTTGACTGATTGAAAATACATAAGTAGGTACCTATAATAAATAAATGTCAAATAAATCATAACTATTTATTAGTGAATATGAAATTGTCTTATTATTATTAAAAGTATCATACACAGATTAACAAGTAAAATTTTAACAAAAAAGAACCGACTTCAATAAAAATACTATAATAATTATTTCCAGTTATTGTGATTTAAAAACCAAACTACTGAGCAAATTTTGATATAATGTGTATGGGACCAAATGAAAAGTATACTTATAATATACTTACCCTTTCAAATAAAAAATAGTCATTAAAATCGGTTCACTCAGTCGAAAGTTATGAGATAAAAAACATAAAAAAATACAGTCGAATTGAGAACCTCCTCCTTTTTGAAGTCGGTTAAAAATAATAAGCACCAGTGCTCTTCGGTGAACTTCGTTTCATCAAGGTAATTATTATAATACTATATATAATATTAGATAATAATATAATATTATAGTAATATAGCATTATAATAATATTTAATAGTAAACATAATAATAAATTATACGTGTTTGTTTTTTTATGTGATAAACTTCAAAAAACGCAAATCAACGCATGCAAAAAGTTCGGCCGCTGTGGGGTTCGAACTCTGGCCTACGCGGCACGGCGGAGTCGCGTCCGTACCCCTGGGCCATTTAGACACAGCGTAGATACGCGAAATTGTTATACAGTCTAAGTAAAAGAGATGCTCGACCGTTCTAAGTGACCGTGATTGATCAGTTGGCGTACACAACCGTATATTGCTAGCTACATATAGGTCATATTCATGGCACAGGCAAATGCGGGGGTGAAGTATTTTTGGAGCAAACGGCGATACGTCCTCCCTTCGAGACGCCTGAGCGAGTACTGGCGGATGGCCGCGAGCGCTACAACTCCTAGATTTTGTATGTTTTTATTTATAGGAAAAAAGCGGTAACGAGTTTAGAATAAGTACTTTCCACTCCCACTCCTATATAAAAATTCCCGTTTATTGGTACAACTTTCACGTGGTTTCGTGATGGAATCTCTTAGCAGGAGATAAAGTCAGATGCGAAGTAGTGTCATCTTTGCCATTTTTTTTTATCGAGACAATCATTCTAAATCATGTTTTTGACTTCCATAAATGAAAAATAATAAGTTAAATTTTAATAAAATATTTTTTTTTACTCATAAATCTTACATTTTAATAGGTTTCCTTAGCTTCAAAAGCCTGAAACTCATTGCCACAGCGCCTTAAATTAAATCCATTAGCGATATCCGGTTCCAAAGACAAGTATAGTTTATCATTGTTTTGAGCTATTTTGGTAGGTACATACTTGTAGCTCATGATTATTATTTTGTACCAAACCCTATATTACCCGCGATTCCGTTTAAGGTATTCTTATAATAATCATAGCTTATAATAACCGTTTCTAATCATTGTTTTGATATAAGACATTTTCTATAGGATTTTCAACCAATATTTACCTAATAAAGTATTTTTTTATCGATAAAATATGATATAACATGAAATAAATAAAAACCTAAATGAGCTATACTTAAAATATTACATAAGTGGGTGTCCATGTGGCATATAGACTGTTACTTGCTTTCTTCCAGAATAATTCGATTAACTTTTCACCAGACGGTTCATGTTTTCGTTTCAAAAATCCAACCTAGACTGTACTAGACTAATATTTGACTATTACATAAATATATAACGTATTTATTGAACTGTATAAAATATAAAAATAAACGAGAGTTCTGGTATTAAATATTTAGCAACTTAGAAAAACATTGGACAGCATTTAATACCACGTTCAGTTTAAAAACTTGCATTTTTAGCTTTAAACTTGAGACAGGGTAAGTATCTTTAGTTAAATTAGTTACAAAACAAAGTTTTTAATTTAAGTTTTTAACTTTTATCGTTAATTTACAGGACGGTTGCACTTTATATTTACGTAGGTATACTCTTGATTTTACCCTACGGGTTTGCGTTTAACTTTTTTTCTTTGGGGAATTCCTAATTCTTGCAGTCGTAAGAGCAAGCTTTGAAAATTAAATACTAAATATTTAAGGAATTTTGCTTTCAAGTAGAGCTGGAAAATTTAGTTTTTAATTAATTTAAATATATTTTATTTTAAGCCTAAATCAAACGTTTCCATTATTTTTCCAACAAACGCTGATTGATTATACTATTTTATTTAATAATTTTAATAACATATATATATTATTCCCAGTAAATAAATGTTGTACAATAAAACTACTTCACATTTTAGTTTTATTTTATTTCATGTAGGTAATCTTTTTCTGATCAATTTGTGATTTTACCAAAAAAAAAATGTTTTCAAAATAAGAAATGACAAAGCAAATTATTTTAATCAAAGCGCATAATTAGCAAAAACAACTTTGGGCGGTGCCATAGAAAAGCCCCTTTAAGTTTCTACGCAAAAATTTTTTTACAAACATACCAGGTCATCGTAATAATTAGCAATCTGCGAGTAGATCAGCGAATCGTAATCCATTTCAACACCGTCACAACACACACAAATCACAAAACACGAAAATCACACACAAAATCACCGAAATCAGCTACACAGGCGAATTTGATTCTCAAATGGGTGCTATCGATTGAAGACGCATTGGTACAGTACGTTCTGACGTGTACTAGCGCTGTAAAGCTAAAATAAGACCAAATTTTAAACACAAATCTTTGCTGCCGGTGCGTATGTGTATAGAGTGGCTAAAACCGCTTCGGATTGTGAGGTCACGCGTGATGCAATTCTTATTGTGTTTTAAAGTTACTAGATATTGTCTATTGTAGGCATTGTGGGATAAATTCATTGTCAACAGTGAAATAAAGTTTTTGTTATTAGAAAAAAAGGTTTGTGTTTTGTGGGTTAGGTATTGTTATAGAGATGTGTTGTAAGAAATTGTGATTCTTGAAATAGTTGACTCAATATGGGTGGATTATAATGTTGAAAATGGAATGGAGACTCGTTATTCTCTTATGAAAAACTAAAACGTACAAAGGTAAATATAAAATATAAAAACAGTAATAAATAACCTTTAGGTAGGTAGGTACATAAGATAATAATTATTATGATGATTATTCTTTGTAAATTTCTGATTATAATCCGGAATATCTCTAAGTATAATTGAATTTGAAAAAAAAAACTACACTAAAACTAACAACGCAAAACGAAGCTCAACAACTCTATAAAATCCCACTCATGTGCGAAGAGGAAGCGTGGCGCGCCCGGCCCGTGCGTTACTTCAAACATTCACGTTTTGTTTTATAATTTCCATGGCCCGCTTTTTTCCCTTTCGATTTATATTGTGGACTGCGAGACGACCTCTTCAAACATTTTTTTTTAATTTGCATTGGAAAAGAGTTGCGCAGCACTGTTTGTGACAATGCGAATGGATGTGAATAGAGTTCGTGCAGAGTTGCGGCTATAAGTAGGCTGGGTATTGTTTTATGTGGATTTGTTATTACGTATGGGTGAGCTTTTGGATCATCCTGTGGGTTTGTGTTTTAATATTTTTCGCAGTAGTCATGTATTGATGGTACAAGTGCCTAGTGTTGCCAGTTTGGCCTGGTAATTTGGTCATAGTGGTGGTAAAATTAGCCAGTTACACGATGGTACAGTATATCCGTCTAAGAATGAAAATAAACTGGACGTGCTCGAATATAATGATAAACTAATCGCGACCGTATTAGCCTATCATATTTATTAAGGTTGACCATCATTTGTAACAGTCAGTTAAGTACAGTGTATATGCTGGAGACAGAGTATGCAGCACTGGGGTACAGACCAGCTGTAACGCCATTGTGACTCTACCATTCAAACGATAGCTCTCCTCTTGCTTTATAAGCTCCACCCAATACACGGCACAGAGCTCAGCTTGACCACTCAAAGCTTGCCAAGAAGGTGGCGGTTGCCAAGTTTAGTCCAAAAACCATTACAGTGAAACCAATTCAGCCATTCCCAACAAAGAAGTAAAGGGAGGAGATTGATTGGCGGACATATTAATTGGCTATTCGCGGCCAACAAACAAGCTGTTAGCTTCCGAGTACATCCGTAACTTACGGAAATGACTGGAATTTATCTCGTTTCACCTTCTTTCCATCTTATCTGGTTTATTTATGGCGTTGTTTTTTACTTGGGATCACCGTCTCTTAGGCGGCAATGGTTCCCTCTTAGGCATATAGGAGTGACGGGTGACGATCACGGTAGAATTATGTATAAACAAAGTGATTAGTCAACTGTAATTGCTTTCGCTGGCCAGCTTGAGTGACTTTGTAAGAGACTATCTGCCGGTTTCTGAAACGTCAGTCAACTTTGACTACAGATTAATCCTATTGCCATCCTTGTCATTTGTTTAGTGTCAGATAGAGACAACGATAGTTTTAATCTACTGTCAAAGCCAACAGACGTTCCAGAAACTGGAGGTATGTATTGTGGTTATATTTACATTTCTATGTATTTTATTGAAATATTGCACATAAACTGCATATTTCCCTAATTTCGCCTATATAAAAAACATAACAAATGATACTACTATGACTACATTATACTAATGATAATACTATGGTTACTATTCCGGTGATAGTGCATAATATACGTTGCTAAAACAATTTATTTGACAAAAGTAGGTACCTAGGTATTTCTTCCATAAAAATCAAATCTACTTTCAGAGACCTAAAAAATATATTTAAACTATAAAAAAACTAATTTTAAGTAACTCAAATGAATTATTAAACCACTTACAAACCACTGGAACTGCAAGTGCTCCGTATGTACGTGCAATTGCACTGCCACAAAGATCTTATGATTACAAATAATGCATTTAAAAGTTGTAAATCGTTTCAAAGTTATTTCACAACGACCTTTGCTATCCTTTTTATTTACAGCACAAAAGAAACAAACATTGGAACGATGGTAACCGCCGAACACACGTGGGCTATAAAAATAAATAGCGCACAGTTCGCAATGTTATTGTTAGGATCGCTATCACTTGCACACTATCGGCAGTAAGGGTTACTGTGCAAACTAATTGGAAGCTAAAACAATCTACGTATGGGCTCATGAAGCGTAGTTGTGCGAATTATTATGAAAATATAATACCAAGCTCTTATTATGCATGTGTATCCGTTTTTGTAATAAAAAATAGACTAGATTTATTAATTGGATGGATTTGTTAAAGTAATTATCTATCTATATTTACACCGTATAACCAGCGGCTAGCACTTACGTGTTTAAAAATGAAAAGAAAATATTGTTTGAGCAAACTGTCAGGTCAGGGAATGTAAATAGTTTAACCGCTGTGGTTTATGCAAACAGGGGTTGAGTCTAGTCAATTAAGACAGTAGCCGGCCGTTAAGGGCGGTTGCACGTTTTCGTCTACAACACGACTATGCATAAAAGTCCATACTGCTATTACAACTACTGTATCGGTATTGGGTGAATGTTCTGTATCGGAGACCACCTGGGTTTTAGTGTATTTGGAAAGGAGTATGAATTTTTATAACTTAGTAAAAGGTGCTTTATAAAAATCTTAATGTACAATCGTGAACTTTCCAAGACACTGACATAGGCGGGAATAGTTCCAAGAATTCTCTTTAAAGTTGTATTGGGGCAAAGCTTTTAATTTTTTTGTCATAACCATCAACATTTCATAGTGTTGTATTGTATTATCATACCCCATGAATAGAGAAAAATGTAAGTGTGCAGACATAAAAACACACTCACTGTACGTACATGTATACAAAATACATTAAACATCAGAATTTTCCCAGCTCTAGTTCGTTTCTGCTATCTCGTCTGCATTTTCTCCATAAAAGCGGTATTTTTCACCATAACGCCGAAGGCGGCCACTAATCCCTCCGCGTCGCAGCCAAGAGGCGACAATCCCTACACTTACAGTGTTTAAGTTACAGCCAACTCTGCTATGGGTTATAGGAGGTTAAAGTTGATATAGCTTACGCTGACGTATATTATTAATGACGTAAATACTACATATTATTGTCCCTACGTTTGACCACAATCTCAGAAGCGACGATGTGCCTGAAAGCGAAGCACCTTCTCTAGAAGAGAAGGACTCATCCTATGAAATTAAAAAATCATAATCAATCAACGAGGATGCATGTCGTTTTGATGTTACAGTTGATAATTCCGGTTATAAAAGAGCATCACTTTCCTCTGACACATCAATCTTCTATACTGATAAAAAAAGCTGAAGTTGTATTAGCACACGAATTAAACCATAAAACACCGAAAGAGGCGAACACTGAAAACACTCAACAAATAAACAACATTCCCTTTCACGCTCCAACACTAAACAACATAAAAGCCTAATTCAATTTACACGGAAACACTGTATAACATTGTTACACATCCAAAAACGCGCATAACACGGTCATAACAGGGTTTAAACGCGCATAACACAGTTGTAACGAGCCAAAACTGTTGTTAAGGAATCCGATGGCGTCGCCACGCACTCTTGGCACGAAAGCGGGCAATTGAAAAATGTAAATGATAAGTAAAATGGGCTTTATTTCACTATATATCACGTGAAACATTGGATAGTATCCAGCTGTTGCAACAGGTCATGCGTGTGGCTTGGATTGGGTGAAGTAGGAAATTATCCGCTATTACAGGAGTGGAAAGTTTAAGGTGTTGTTGTAGTACTTGTGAAGTTATTCAAACTTCTGTAAGTCTACTTACATAAACAAATTGGAATACTCTTGCTTAGACTGGCGAAGAAAGAAACATGATTTAGAATGTTTATCTGAATATTTCTTTTTACATAAACGACACTGAAATGTGTTGAAACGTAATGCTAAGATTAATTATTATTATATGCATCCAGAATTATTGATAGCAATTTACTTGTATAGATAAATCAAAGTTCATTTGAAACCAAAACCAATGCAATCACATCCAAGCTTGTTCTACACCGTGAATGAAAACCAAGTCTCGTCCGTTGCCAGACTGCAGGCGATCATATTATCTACCAACGGAAACTGTTGGGAGACCAATGCACTTAACTTTTTTTTTCAATTAGAGAGTTTGTATGTGTATCTAACTTCTATTATAACTAATAAGATACTAGTGAGTACTGCAAAAAGGTTTTGAATTTATGATAAGATTTTGGAACTGAATGGGCCGAGTGGTCAGATCCTTTTGGGCTCCAATTTAAGGCTTAACAGTTAACAACCTCCTCCCACCTATGTCGTAAGTAGGTGATGTGATGAGTCGGACTGAAAAGTTACAGTTTTATGTGGTTTTTGGAGCCATTGTCCTCTAAGCTTCTGATTCTCTAAAGGCAGGGAGTCATAGGGCCATGAAGTCACATGGTTGTCATTACGTTCTAGAGATAAAGATTTACAACAAACACGTGTAATTAAAAATAGGTAAATCATAAGGTAACACAAAATAACTGCACCTATGTATTCCATGCAAGCTTTTAAAATGTTTGTGTAGGGGCATGTTTTACCTAATTACGCGTTCTAATGCGAGAGAAATGTTCCTGTGATATGATTTACGATAATTCCTCAGCCGTCTATTATTTTACGATACACTGATATATAAGCCCATAAAAGTATCGTATCAGCGCCAACTCACCGATGCGAAATGAAAACTTTGAAAACGTACTGCCAATAAACAATCTCTATAATTTTTCCACCGTCTCTGTTTCCAAAACGTACAAGTACACCCACGTACGCGAGGCACGCGCACGTATTTGTTATGATTTAACAAACACGTGCACATATATCCTACTAATATTATACAGGTGAGAGTTACTGTCTGTCTGTGCCCTTTTCACTGGTTACGGCTGAACGGATATTGGTGAATTGGGAGATGGTTTAAGCCTTGGTAACACCATAGTCAATGTCCAAGTCAAATTATTGATTGTAAATAGGCAATAAAATTGCACTTTTACAAGTCAAACACTTATCTCATTACAAATAGACACAAACAAAAAATATAATTAATTGAATAAGGTGTGAGTTTGAAAAGGATTTTTCCCTTTCAGGAAAAAAGCTTATGCATATAATGATAATCTTCGTCGTAATATTTTTTCCATGCAGCAAGCAAAGTAGTGAATAACAGCTACTTTTATTATAAAACTATTTAAATGTCGGCTCAACAGTTGAACTGTTTGCAATGCAGTTTTTGCTATGTAGCTTAAAATTTAGATTGATTCCCTTTTGAAATACCATCAAATTTGCTAACAAACTTTTTCTAATTCACTGCTAATTGTATACATATTAAATTTAATAATAGTGATCTTTTGTTAATAAATACCCGTTTAAAAATTGGTCTACATAGATCAAGTCACAGGCATGAGCTAGTATGGCAACAACACGTAAATTCACGTGCACAAATAACATATGTATTCGGCCTCGAGTCAATCCCTAGGAGATTGCCTCGGAGTAACCGAGGCGAATTTCCCTATAAAACTGAACACCTATAGAAATCTTCTTTGTAGCTTATTGAAAAATGTATGTAGGCATTTGAATCTAAAGATTTGGTCGAATATCACACTTTTTGTTTCCTGAATATGGCTGGACGGATTTTGATGCAATTTGATCTGAATTGTATCAAACTTTGCTTTTATCTACTTAACTTTGATCTTTGATCATGTAACGACATGTTTTTACTTGTTTTTAATGTTGGGCTTAGTTGAAATGTTTAATATCGATCACATTCCTATAAGAATGCAATATTGTGGTATACCTACGTATTTCATAAAACCTCGTGTATTTGAAAAAAAAATAGATTTACATTTTGAAAATTGACAACAAATCAGACAGCAAATTAGGTGGCAAACTTTTCCACCTGTTCTTATTTAGAAAACATCATTAATTACTTATGAATTACTATTTTATTTACAATATCGGAACCCCATACAAATAAATTAAAGCCTCAAACACACTGGTCATCAACAAAAAGCCCAGGAGACACCTTCGTATCCATATCCATATTACAAACACAAATAAAAATAACACCCAAAATTTTCGTAATAAATCAAGAGAGGCGTTAAAATTTTATCGCAATGATTTATAATACCTACTTCTGTGTGTAGGGAATATTTTGCGACCAAAGATAGAATAATACATTATAAAAAGATCGAATGGCACGCGGCAGCGTGTGAGGTAGATTTCTGTTATATTGTTAAAATGAAAGTTGAATAAGGAAAGGGTAGTGTCAAGAACGTAGTATTTGGAAAGGTGCTATCTCTACCTAACCCATCGGAGAAAAGGCGTGACTCTAATTACATGTGTTGTTATACAAAAAAGCATGTGATTTGATAAGAAATTTAATTTTAAATAAGATCTTTGCTGATGTTCTGACTGTCTATTTGTTTTCTCATCACGATAAACTACTGAACCTATTACGATGAAGTTTTTACTGTTTGTTGACTTATATACGCAGTGGTACTAGGCGTACGACATCAAATACTATAGTAGGTACCTATTGATATAAAAAATAACACCGTTAACGAAGTTAACAGTTTAACCACGTTGAAAGCCAGTTCTACAGCGTTTGATATATACATGTATAATAATATACCATTATTAATACTTAATTCTATTTTGAAAATAAAATTCCAATAGTTCTATAAACCAAAAACATTTCCATTGTAATCATTTTCCATTGTATCTTTTTACTCATCTTATCTTTTTTAGGGTACCTATCTTTTTTCTATACAGGTATTAGTCGAATCTACCCAAAAACCATAATGCTTGCACGAGGCTGGATGTGTTAACCTTATTATTTATGAACATCGTTATGGGTACTGTGGTGTCTTCAATAATACACCGGAAATTAATTAATTCCTTTTATTCTAGAACTGATCCACAACCGACATCTTGACCATAGTGATCATAGAGTGTGAGACCACAGACAACAACTATAATCAGAAAGATCAAATCCCACACTCTCCCCGACTAACATAAAAACTTAAGACTACTTTTACATAGCGCTTGAACTAAAAATACACTTAATCTGTACATAAATTAATTATGAAACATCTTCATCTAAAGCCTCTGAACAAGTCAGCATTTGATTAACATGGCGTTTCCATTTACACCCATTAACATCTATTACATAGGTGACATTTGGTATGGATTCTTCTATAACTAAACCCTGAACCCATGGCTTACTTCCCCTCCTGTAATCCCTAACCATAACTTTTTCACCAATAGCAAATGTTACATTTCTTTTACCTTGATCCCTTTTCTCCACTCTTTCCTGCACTGTCTCTATCAATGGTGGTGGACGTAGTAAACTAAACCTATTCCTTAATTCTCTGCCTAGCATCAACCGAGCCGGCGATACTCCTGTTGTTCGCTGCGGCGTGCTTCTATAATCTGACAAGAATAGGTTAATTGCTGATGGAACACTGTTACCACTTTCCTTGATTTTTGTTACAGCTGATTTAAATGTCTCTACAAATCTTTCAGCTGCCCCATTAGTCGCTGGGTGATATGGTGCTGTAAAAGTATGTTTAATTTGTGATACCCTACAAAATTGTTGAAACTCTGAACTAGAGAATGAACGACCATTATCAGTCACTAAATGGACAGGATATCCATATCTAGCAAATAGTCCTTTGAATACTTCTATTGTGCGACTGCTAGTTATATTTGTCATTTCAAAAATTTCAGGCCATTTTGAATAGCTGTCCACCAGTACTAGGTACATCTTATTATAAAATGGTCCTAAATAATCTGCATGTACTCTATACCATGGTGACGAAGGGGTAGGCCATGGTTTCTGAATTTTACAGGGGCTCTTACTGTTCTGCAAGCAGATCTTACAATTTTTTGTTATATTATCGATAATTGAGTCCAGATTAGGCCACCAAAAGTATGATCTTGCTATTTCTTTCATACGAACAATTCCAAAATGACTTCTGTGTAGCTCATTGAGAACAGCTTCTGTGACCGCCTCTGGAATCAAAATACGATACCCCCAAAATATACATCCTCTATCTAAACTTAACTCATTTCTCCGATGATGAAATGGCAATAATTCTTTTAATATTTGTTTTTTCTCAGGCCATCCATCTGACATGTACCTAATTATTTTTGATAGTATTACATCTTTTTTTGTCTCAACTTGGATTTTTTTCCAATTGAGCGTTTCCATTTCTGACTCATTAATATAACAAACCAAACTAGCGGCATCCACTCCACAGTCCAAGACATCAGAGTTCATGTTATTATTTTCACCCGTTATGTCAGTTACTGTTCTTGATAGATAATCAGCTGGATTCAAAGTTGTTTTAATGTGCCGTACTTTATAATTAAAAGCTGATAGGAAAATGGAATAATGTTGTAGTCTTTTTGCGGCCATTTTTGGAATACTTTTAGTTGGTCCAAAAATTCGTACTAGAGCTGCATTGTCCGTTTCTAATTCAAAAAATCTACCATATATATAGTTATAGAATTTTGTAATTCCATAAACCACTGCCATTGCTTCCTTATCAATTGTTGAGTATTTTTGCTCAACTGAACTCAATTTTTTGCTAGCAAAAGCAATCGGTTTCACTACACCATTTTTGTCACGATTAGACAGGACCGCTCCTAAACCGATATTTGAGGCATCACATGTTAAAATCAATGGCAGGTTTGGATCATAATGTCTTAAATTGCCAGTGGACGCTAGTCTGTTTTTTATCAATTTAAAAGCTTTTTCACAATCTGGTGTCCAATTAAACTTATCCTTTTTCGTACATTCATACAATGGGGCGATAATTGTTGCCATATTTTGTAGGAATCTTGAATAATAGTTAATTTTTCCCAAAAATGATTTCAGCAATGTAAGATTAGTTGGACTCTCTGCTTTTAACATTGGTTCAATATTTGACTTTATTACACTGATACCATTTTTGTTTACACGGAAACCAAAAACCTCTAAACATGTAGTAAACAGTTTACACTTTGAAATCTTTAATTTAAATTCCATTCCTTTCAGTTGAATTAAAACCTTGTGCAGGGTGTCATATGTATTTTGTAGGTTATCTCCTTTTATATAAATATTGTCTATAAATACAATGGTGTTTGGAATATCTTTTAACCTTTTAGTCATCAAGCGTTGAAACGCCCCTGGCCCAGAGCTTACACCAAAAGGGAGATAATTAAATCTATAAGTTCCTGCCTCTGTTACAATGGTAGTGCAGTCTTTACTTTCATTACTAAGAGGAGCTTGCAAGTATGCCTCCTTCAAATCGAGTTCGCAGTAGTATTCACCCCCTCTTAAAATATTAAATATATCATCCACATGTGGAAGTGGAAAATGGTCGGCTTCTAAGCATGGATTTACTGTTAATTTGTAATCACCACAAAGTCTTACCGAGCCATCTGGTTTTAAAATCGGGACTACCGGCGTACCCCACTCATTGTGTTCTACTGCTGTGATTCTTCCATTTTCCACTAAACGAGTAATTTCCTTATTTACCTTATCTCTGAGTGCATAAGGTACCCGCCGTACTGGTAAGTTTTTTGGTTGGGTATCTGGTTTCAGATTTAAAGTGATCACCTCACCTTTGAAATTCCCCCAGCCCGGACTAAATACTTCTGCGAACTCATTTTTTACAAGTTGCTGTGCATCTGAAACAGTTTGAACCACATTTATACCTACTTGTAGACTTCCTTGTACATTTGGAGGCCACAATTTTAACTCATTTAACCAATCACGCCCAATGACCCTAGGGGTATCATTTTGCATCACAAAAACCTTCAGTCCCTTCTCAATATCATTAAATTTAACTGGTACATTAGTTAAAATGCCTAATGGGCGTGTAACTGATTGATCAAAATTTTTAAATAATATTTGGCAATCCTGTATTGGCCAGTCTTTCAGAATTTTTAACTTATCTTTCATTGATATAACCGTAACATCCGAACCTGTGTCCAATTGAAAAGGTATGTTTTGTCCTCCGACATTCAATGTTACCATATGAGGAGGTATTCTACTTACACTATTTACTGCATACGTTTCATGTTCTTCAAATAGATTCTGTATAGAGTTTTCATCGTTGTCATCTGCGGTTTGTTTTGAATTATTATTAGCAGATTCAAACTCTAGCAAATTTGCTTGCCGTTGCTTCTTTGGACACATTCTAAAGATGTGCCCCTGCTGACCACACTCCGAACAATACTTTTTATTTAATGTGCACTGTGCTTTGAAATGGTTCCTTTTTCCACAACAGTAGCACTGACTATTTTGTTGATTGTTGTTTTTCTTATATTTGAATACTGGTTTATTTTTCACTTGATTATAAAACATTTCTGTCACTTCCATTCCATTATTAGCATGAATGAGAGCTGCTTCTACCGTGCGTGCTACTGATATGCACTTTTCAAGAGTCATTTCCATTTCACTTTTCATTAGTTCAAATTTAATTAGTTTTGACGACACCCCTTCCATAAATTTTTCTTTAATTTGATCATCTGGATCTTTGAAGTTGCAAGCTGCTGCTAATTTTCTTAGTTCCAAAACATAATCTTGTATTTTCTCATTTGGCTGTTGATTTCTTTTTCTGAACTCGACTCTTTCTAATGCTGTTGATAATGGTTTAACGTATTTATCTTTCAACTTTTGGCATAATTGTGCATAGGTTAGTTTGAATGGCTTGACAGGTGCGCACAAGTAAGTTAATGTTTCGAACACTTTCGCCGACAACTTAGTAATCAATAGTGGCACTTTCTTGTCCTCGGGGATTTCATTCACAATCATGTAACATTCCAATTGTTGCTCAAAAACTTCCCATTTTTCACCTTCAAAGGCTTTAATTTCCCCGCACATTGACATCTTCCTAGTCGGTTTCGGTTGATTTTGTTTATAAAATACACTCAAAAGTTTTCGTAGTTTGTCTATATTAGCATCGCTTTCGTGGTGTATATTTTCTTCACGTAATATTTGTAATAATTCCTGTTTTGTGCATTTGTTTAGTAACTTCTTTTTCCCGATCTAATGAGTGCGCTTTTATCTACCTTCTTTTCACAATTTTCTTCCGTATCTGATATTTCTAAGAATTCTTCTGAATCTGATTCGGCGAAACTCGACATGGATAAACTGGTTCTTTCCCTCGTCGCCAATTTGTGGTGTCTTCAATAATACACCGGAAATTAATTAATTCCTTTTATTCTAGAACTGATCCACAACCGACATCTTGACCATAGTGATCATAGAGTGTGAGACCACAGACAACAACTATAATCAGAAAGATCAAATCCCACAGGTACAAAATTTCTTACGCCTGAATTATTTAATCTACTTTTCCATTAGGGTTTTGGTGAAATGACACAATTTATATTCAACGCGTGCGCTTACAAGTCACGGGTATTGCTTTATGGAAAGATTAGGGACGCGATCAAAAATTTAAATTCGCGACGCTTTAGACATTTGCGTTTTGTTGCGATTAGTTTCGGTTTTCAACGTATTATACCTATTAGTATTAGATAGTAAATTGTTTTGGTCTTTTCATATATTTATTTGCTAACACAGTAAATAATTAATATACCCTGAGGTTTATTAACACTGAGTGAATACGAAACGGTAGTGTTGGGGGTCCATGTAAATAGCCTATACAATAGCTGAGTTAAGTAGGTACCTACCTAGCATTGTATACCTACCAGGCAGAGACAAAAATTATATCTATGTATATTTGTTTTTTTTAATATATATAGTTTAAAGTGAACAATAGTTATTATCCTACTAATATTATAAACGCGAAAGTTTGTAAGTATGGATGGATGGATGGATGGATGGATGCATGTTTGTTACTCTTTCACGTAAAAACTACTGAATGGATTTTAATGAAACTTTACAATAATATAGCTTATACATCAGAATAATACATAGGCTACAATTTATAAAGATATTGTGTGAATTGTCCAAAATATTATAAATAGTAAAGTATTTTTGCAGTATCGCGGATGTCAACTATGATCATTGATGACACAATAATATGCACGAACCTTTCAAATATCTATAGGTATCATATGTGTAATGCGGGTGAAACTGCGGGGTGCAGCTAGTGAGAAATAAAGTTGTTTAAAACGAAATCCATTTTTTTTAATCATCATTCAATTACCTTATCCATCAGGCCGGGTGTATCTTTATGTTGTTACCGACAAAACTGTATTACGGAATAATTATTCATTATGTTTAAAAAAACTACGCGCTGTGAAGCTAAAACTCGCGCAGCGGCTTTTATCCCGCACCCGCTTGCAGCTGCGGTTTGCGGTTTTGTTTTTCAAAACAGACGCCCGCTCGTGTTTGCGTCTAAATGCCCGCAGAGCCAACGGAAAATTTCGGCAATACATGCGGTAGCGCTTTCTTTTCAAACACGCTCCTTTAATGCGCGAGAATAACGCGACGTGTATCTTAGCCTTCAACAGTATCTACGGTTACCTAATTTTTTTTTTTAAAAAGGCGCCCTATTTTCTCCTCGGCTAAAGACTATCATGTAAAAATATTATCGTGGGTTACGACTTACGACGTTAAAATTTCCTTTCAAAATATTGTATTCAATTGATTCAAACCTTTCTCAACTTAAAAAGGCGCCTTTAAGGCTTTTATGCATCGTTATCCAAAATCGCTTTATACCCTTAAATAAAATTACTCTGCAAAATACCGCGCGTGCTGTGCGAATATAAAGTAGTGTTTAATTTTGTAAAGAGGTTTATAAAGGTTTATATTATTATTTCGTGCGGCGCCATTACTTTGTATGTTGGAAAAGTAAAAGAGGAACATAATGTTATTATATCTTTGAAATGTAAATTTCACTGAAATCTTTCTTTAGATTAGGCACAGAGTACAGAGTACAGAGTATAGAAGAAGGGGAACTTTCAATTAAAGCGAGATAGCATGATCGAGATTTTGTATGACATTTGAGCGTGTTGTCTCTCTCTCTCTTCCGTAGCTTTGAGTACCCTGTCTACCCTGTCTGAGTCTACCCTGGAGCTTAGGTAAAAAATAACCAACGCATAGTTTGTTATCCTACAGAGAGTTTCACGTTTCGTAAGTTTGACACCATGTAGTTTCGGGCAACTTTGCACAATAATTATCTCAAGTGACATGTAACATTTAGCTTCTAGTTATACCTGTTTTATACCCAGCTTTGACAGCTACCGTTATTTGCGCTAATTGCAAATCGTCAAATCGTGAGGATGCGAGCCCGATTCCTTTGCAGTGGAAATAATTGTGTAAACTACAAAACTGTAGTATTAGTATTGAATTTTGATTATTTCAGTCCCTCAGGCCTTTATATTTGTAGTAAAAAGGAGAGATAATATGGTGTGAACTCTCAAGATCAGTAAAAGCTTTCTCATAGTGACAGTCATAACAGTAACATATAAATGTAACATATAAAATTATTATTGCTCTTCTTAATAATTTTAGCATATCTAAATTTACAATGCAAGTGTAATTGCGGAAATTTATTTTCAGATTCATAATAATTCTTGATGTAGTTTAAGACTGAATCATAGGCACTTTCGCCTTCCGTATTGATTTAAAACAATTTTAGGAAATGTAGGGTTTAATACGACGTATCTACGTTTCAACCATAACGAAACAAACCGCGTGTACGTTTGTCTGTTTAGACACATGAGACACAAGCTTTTTGTCATACATAAATAGGCTATAAAACAATTAAACGGTTGAAATGTGGACCACACTGAAAGTGTTGCAAAACACAAAGAATATTTTTTTTCTTCCTTAATAACTACACGAAACTTACCCCAGGTAGCGTCCGTTTCTCATGTAGCGCCGATTGTGCATTCGATGCGCTTTCAGGATTGAAGTATGTCAGGAACGCACACCCTGTAACAATGTAGATAGGTGTTAATTTCCTCTGAAAAACTGTGACTGCGCAAGAATTTGCTTACACTATTCAAGGGTATCAATTATCAATGGTAAATCAAGGGTAAATCTCGACAAACGACAACTGTGACACGGGACTTTAAATCACAAACTAAAAAGTAGGTATATTTAAGGTTTGGTGTCAAATAATCTGGATCTAACAGCAACAGAAGCCAATATTGAATATTTTCTGTACAACAAAATTTAATTGTATGGTTTTTTGCGAATAATGAAATCTGAAATAATGATAATTAGGAAAAATACTTCAAAACTTACAAATAATAATCATATTTTATTTTATGGACAATTATTTGAGTAGGTACATACAGTCAACGACGCTATTGTAATTATAGAAAATCCATTTAAAGAGCTTTAACAGTGTGTATCGTCTCAAAGCTCAGTTATTCTCATTTTCCCCCAAAGCTGTAAAAGTAAATCCATCAAAACAATCATTTACCTAACCAAATCTGATGCACCGAAACGTAGCAACAAAATTCGGCCCCGTTCCTGCCGACCACAAGCCGCAGCAGTGCAGATAGATATCACCATCGCTAATTCCGCGGCCGGCCGAATTTGCATCGGCCCTCCCTAATTAGCAGTTAGCCGCTTTTATTTCCGCACGAGCGATATCTAAGCCGAAGTAATCTACGCCCATACGCCACCGGCTGCGGGGAAATTGTAATTTTGTTACAACTCACACTGCGGCGAGTTAAAATAAAGCTAAAAACTAGGGGTGTAACTTTGAAGAACTTATAAATGCTACCAGAACTTTGAGCCTCTCTAGGTGTGTCCTAAAGCCTCAAGAAGCTCGAAATATCTATCTGTTAATAAGATATACTTTTGACATAATAATTATACCATAAATAACATCTTTTTATTGACCACAAAGTATCATTATAGATACAGAAATCACCAACTAACCGAATAACCAAAATCAAATTCGGATTTTCACGAAATCCCTACAATTTAAGCCTATAAACAGGGCAAGTATTGCCGAAAGTTATAGTTGGTAACAGTTACATTCCAGCTAATATTAGTGGCGTATATAAAACTCATATTGCTCCAGCTAAAGCGTTCTGTAACAGCGAACAAATGGACTCTAGAGTCCGGTCACGATCCGGAATATCATTTCATTAGCTCCCGGCGACAGGCTGCATGATACCCATTGTATTTCATCACGTAAAACTTTATGCTAAAGGAATTGTAGTGCTTAATTATAAAGTGAGTTGACTGAATTAAACGGAAATGGACTGAGTTGTACGATGACTCAAACTACAACTCAAAATATTTACTCACCATGACCCCAAGATAAGTTTACTGACTTATCGAGAAAAACGACAAGTATCAGTTTTTTTTAACGAAATTGTATGGAATATGAGCAGCGCCATCTAGTGACTGATTCACTGACGCTAGATGGCGCTGCTCTTATTCCATACAATTTCAAGTTTACGCCAAACGGACCGAGCGCGTAAATAAATTGGCAAAACTCGCACTAGGCACACGGATCTCTACGTATATGAACTGAGTCGAATACATACAAACTGCGAAACTGAATCAAGTCGTATGAGTCGTAAGTAGATTGACTATCATACGGAAATATTATGGATCTGTCCATCCAAAATGCACCTGAACCGACACTCTGAACGCGTCCGCCAGATCCATATTTATCTCGTTGGCTCATGGTTACTCACCAAGCACAGACTTGCCACCGATATTTGTCATAATAATATTGCGTAACAGTCTAGTTATTATTCAAAGTGTGACATGGTTGGGACGAAGAGGTGGGGCTGCCATTATATTTTGGTTGGTTGAGGCTTAATGAGTCGAATGAAAAAGACTTATTGCTAGATCGTTAGCAGCCTTAAAAATACTAATTAGTTATTATGGTTGCAATCCTTAGAAGTAGGTTGATTGTTATTCATTACACTACGAAAGAGTTTACCATATGAATTTTACTAGAAGATTGCATAGAGGTATGTCTATGGTCTAGTTAAAAAGTTTTCAGTGATCTATCGCTGATCCTGTATATATTCATATTTATTTAAACTGGACTTGAAGTCAGTGCAATAACAAAAATCTATGAAATCGCACCTAAACTGCAGTTCACACTGGAAGCACAAAAATTATGAGTTGGCAACATCGAATGTACCGGAAATGTATAGGCGCAGGAAATGAACCCGTTAGCGCAATCCAAGATGGCGGACCGGAAGTGGACGACGATTTATTCTCGGCGCTGGACCATGAGAAGTATGAAAAGTATGGTTATGTTAGTGGTCATGAAATTTAACGTAGTCGTGATATTCGTTATAATTTTGACTTGGCGATTATTATGTTGAGACCATATTTCTAGTCATTTCGCGGACCTTAAGCAACACTTGCATTGATAATGTTTCTCTTTACCCACATCAAAAACTAGAAAGCTCATAATGGTAACGTTAAGAATCAATGCACTCACTAAACAAAATTTCATAAAAAATGTAAAACGAGTACAATTTTGAAGAAAAAGTACCTACTATAAAACGCCAAAATAATCCAGCGTGATGTATGCAGTTGTTCGTCTGTCGCACGAGGTAGTTTCATCCTCTGGTGACAGAGTCAGGCTATTCAAGGGCCTCTGACGTAGTTTGGCTAACTGTTGATAATTTGTACCAACAACTAAAGTTGCTACTTATCATAATAATATTCAGACACTAAATAAAAAATCTGCAAAATCCCAACCCAAGTATTTACAAGGTAAAAGTTTCCTTCCTCCAAAACCGATGAAAAGATGCAACGGTGCTCTTTCCACTGAGCAAAAAAGCTTAACTCACATCGTATTTACGAAGACTCGCCTTTGTTGAAACCGTCATAAGGGATATTATAGCTTGCTATTTAATGTTGTTAAATTCATTCGGATGAAGCTATTAAAGTTGGCTTTCAGTTTTACATTGTTGCCTGAAATTAGTTTCAGTTGAATGTCAGAGATAGAGCTGGGTGCCGTTCTAAGCTCCGACTGCAGAAGTTAAAGTTCTTTAAGTGGAATCATAATGATAAATTGTAGATAGGACTGTAGCTCTTTGTCATCTTCAAGGTAGACAAAGAGTTATTAAAGTTTGCGAAGTCGTCTCCAGTAAATGACTGAGTATTCGCAGGTTTTTATCATCCCTCAGGAACCCTTTAAAATTATAAATAGCCGGGGTTTGTCACTTTGCCAATGATTAAAGACAAAATTATCACGATTGTTGAGTAAAGAAATTTCGGAAGTTTGAAACCCCGAATTACATTTCATCTAAATTTCGATAGATTAATTTTCAGTATGCCTTAGTCGTCTTCTACAAAAATTTAAACCAAAATTACACAGATGTTTTAAAAATTTCGTTAGACAAAATAGACGTAACGTATTTCACTCGCATTGTCTTACTGACATTCCTAATTATTTACTTGTGTATTTGTTATTGAGTAAGAAAAAGCGAGGGTTAGACCTGGATTTGTGGAGAAAATATTATTTAGATACATCTGTTAAACTCTAGTTTAAATTTTTTGTGGTTAGATTGAAGTTTTTTACCTGCTTCTATTGATTTATTGAAAATCTATAACACTACAAAACAAAACATTACAAAACTCATACGTCAAATATTTTTATATCTAAATTGTTTAATGCTAGCAACAACTTGATCTTAAAATAATAATAGGTATTTTGCACTGATACTGATTCAATTCAATCGTCTGCCCCACGCTTACGGGTATATCAAGTTATTAAAACGGAATTTCCATAGACAAAAATGTAAATCCCTCATTAGGGGGCGCTACACACGAAATTCCGAATTCATTTGATCCGAATTTCGGCCCCGTTCGGTGTGGTGGGGTAACACAGTGCAGCTATGATATAGTAAGCAAAGATTTCTTTAAAATAACACTGCTTTGATGCCAGGCTTTTTTCGAGCCTCATGATCTTTAGACAAATATCGTGTGAAAGAGCAGTGATGTGACGTCATTCCTGCAGTGTGAGGCTGTCAGTTACGTTTCTTTTTTTTTGCAATTGAATCACAGACGATGTCTTTATACTGATTGTAAGAGCCGCCCAGTGAAGTAGCTAGCACTAAATCTGGATGTGTTTTTTCCAATATTGCGCGGCACTGTACGTAACGCATCCTAGAGTCTCCCTCTCTATCTGGATATATTCAAAGTTTCCCCACTGTGTATTCCCCAATCGACATCTCCCGGTTGAACGAAGCGATGTTAAGGCACAGCAATGCCCCCGGCGAAATTGCATTATCACGCGCCTTAATTAGTCTCGCAGGATGTAGTACGAGTAATAATAGGCTGTAGCCAAATATATGCAATGATTTTTTGATATAAAGGTAGACATTTTATCATTAGTTAATAATATGTTTATTATGTTTATTGTTGACAGTATTTACATCATATAAAGTTACTATTTATAAATCTTAACATATTATGTTATAAAACTAAGTCACCAATCACATACGAGTATGTTTGTGCGTAAATATTCCAAAAATCACTAAACAGAGTATGTTTAAATTTTCACCATTGCGTAGCCGCTATTACTGAGGAAGATATTAATATACAATTGATTTTCGGCTTGGGTGCAACTGGTAATAAATTATATATAGTTAACTACTTGTAATCTCGATTTTAAATTAATTATTGAACAGACGTTAAACATGAAATTTGTATTAATACGTCATACAATTTAACACCTGGTCGTTTAAAGTTAATTGTCATACAGAGTAACGAGATATACAGTTCCTTAAGTTAAACAAAGCTCCTAAAATAAAATAATCGCCAAGATCTAAATATTATTATACTATCACCAAATAAAAATGTAACCTAAAGTCATAGCTCATCTTATAAGTTCCTTACCTCCGTTCCACCGTAAATGAAATTTTCTCATTTTCTAAAACGTTCATGGCTACTGAAAGTATAATCCACTTGGTGCCCGATCGGCCTACAGCCGTATTTTCATTTGTTTATGGGCCTGCAACGTCCGCCCGGCTACAATTCTCTATACCAGCCGTTTTAGGGTTCCGTGCTTTGAGGGTGAAAGCTAAACGGTTGGTCGGCTTGTCTAATGTAGCTTTGACTTTGGACTACGTTTCAAAATATCATTTAGTGAAGTTTATATAAGCTATGAGCGTTCTATGGCTTAGCAAAGAGCAGTAACCGGTTAGTCTCCATTACCTGACCAGGCTGCATGCCTGCAGGCTGCAGGCATGACTGCCAGGCCTGACAAAGTCTGATAAAGACAGGTCAGCATTTACCTAATTCAACAAACAAGATTCGACGAAACCCTCACACTGATCGTCTAAACCGGGCTTGACATCTTAACCCCCTATTTTTAACAATTTGCACATTGCTACCAGGTAATTTAAGTTTCCTTTCGGCGGCAGATTTGTGGGCTTTTTTACTGTTGCCAACGTTTTTCTTGTTTAATTACGTAATAACACACTGGCTTCTCTGCTGCTTGCTTTTTCGGTTGTTGAGGTTTTTTGCGCTGACCGTCTGTGTGCCACTGGGCGGAATATAAATAGGGTTAAGGTTTTTAAATTTAATGTGTTGTGAGTAATTATCGTGTTTGTCTTTGTGAGTGTAGCGTTTTTTGTTTTAACTTGTACATTTTTGCAAGACTAGAACGTCTACACAAACCTAAGCAAACATACCGTTGTACATAGAGCTGTCTGAAATAGTATACCTACACATTTTTAACAAGACTGAACCAATTTTGGAAGAGTAGGTAAGTGAAATAAACAACATACCTATTCCCCAAGATCCTAATAGTAATATGTCCGTATCTTTCATCTATACTATCAATACGACACGACACGTATCGGAGCCAATAGCGTAGATCACAAAACAAAATAACATCTACTGATGTACGGCTCGCAAACACACACCCGAGCCCGAAACACAACACAGAATAATCACAAAGTCATCTAGCCCGAGAAATTCACAACAAAAGGGCCATTCACACGGCTTGCAACGCTCAGCTACGTTCACACGGTCCGGTCTACGCCGCGCCGGACCGGCCATTTTGGCCGAGGACTTAATCCGGGCCCGGCTCCCGTATTAGTATTCTTTCAGCGACGCGACGCGGAAAAAGTCTGACTGAAATTTTTAGGTAGAGAAAATTTTTGAAAGTGTAATGATACCCGGTCTTGGATATTTTCACATTTTTTTTAGTTCTTTTATAAAGGCTGGTGCAGTCGCGTTAGCGATTTTGTGTTGCTGGACTGAGAGCAAAGCAGTGTTGTAGACATTTTAGGTGAGTCGAGCACAAAAGCTGGTTTTAAAAATCCTTCTACAAAGACTCAGTAATATTGAAGAAAAACGGTAAGGAGAATCTTAATATGGAATTATTATAGGAAATGTATTTTGTGTAAAGTAGAATAAATTAGCCATTTATAATATAAAATTACTTTTTTAAAGTATCATAGTTCATAAAACTGTATAATATTTTAAAATACCGTCATTATAATAGCGTGCCCAACTCTTTCGTAGAGATTCGACACATCGCGCCAATTTACACTAGTTTGGGAAACAACTTTTCCGAGCTCGCTAGTTAAATGACCTAGCTGCCCGCTGGAATGACGAAGAGTTTTCCGTATCATGATAGTTTTATGGCTCTTCTTCTATGAAATAAATGAAATTACATCTGACTTACAACCGAAACGTTTATTTTTTACTAAAGAAGGAAATCATGTTCCTAAATTAGACGGCACGTTTGGCGTAGTGG
The DNA here is from genome assembly GCA_905147375.1 of Hylaea fasciaria. Classification (NCBI taxonomy): domain Eukaryota; kingdom Metazoa; phylum Arthropoda; class Insecta; order Lepidoptera; family Geometridae; genus Hylaea; species Hylaea fasciaria. Next base: position 11,073,634 of record LR990201.1, read on the forward strand.
CTGAGCAATCGGACTGCTGCGCTGTGTGTCGCGGGTTCGATTCCCGCCTGGAACGAATATTTGTGCGATCCACAAATATTTGTTTCTGGTCTGGATGTGATGTGTATGTGAAATTATATGTCTGTAAGCGGAACCCACGATACAGGAGTAATCCTAGTGTAGGCCTACGTTATTAAAAAAATAAAATAATATCATCTATATATCTCCAGTTGCATTTTTTCAATCATTTCCGAAATGACAGAATTGCCTTCAATTGCAACACAGTCATGTGAACTTAAAATAATGCATTATTTTGGTCACCCCATACACAAATTCGAAGTAATTTAGCTTAAAATACTCATAAATAAACACCTCTTAACACTAATTACGAATTTAACAGCGAAGTTAAGTGCCATAAGCTTGACGAGGATATATTGCACTTGTGGTCACGAGAAGCAATAATTTGAGTGAACTGTACTTACTTGGCGAAGTAACGATGTACACTTCTGTGTCATTTATGTTAAATATTTGCTTTATCGACAAGCTGTTATACTAGTACCCAACTTATAAGGCGCGTCGTGAATCTTCGTTCGAGCAGAAAAGAAAGTATGGTCCGAAGATTAACGAAAGAATGCTTAAAACTTACAATCAACTTAAGATCACTATTATAAGGTTCATAATACACTGCAGCTGTTAGTTCTATCTCACTCTAAGCTCGCTAAGATGGCGGCGGCTGCCGACCAATTAGCGGTCAATAGCATTTCCCGCGCTTTGAAAATTCATCTTCTGCGCAGGTACATCGGTAAGCCATATCAGTTGGGTACTACTATAACAGATCATGAATTGGAAAGAATAATTAACTAACATAAATTGTTCTGGTAGGTACATTGGTATTTTGAAATTTTAGTTTCGTAGAGTGTAGCTTAGACCACCAAAATAAAAAATAAAGGTTTATAAAAATACGGAACACGAATTCTATTTTCAACTAAAACCGTGTAAATGACGTCACGTTAACAGAAGATAACCTTAAATATTTTGCAATAAAAGGGTAAAAGATAAGGTATAAAGTTTATATCCCAACCGTAAATTCCAAATCATTTTCGATGTATGAGTATACTTAAACTTATCTGTAAACATAACAATTAAATTTTTCATGAAGGACTACATACAATTGAACAATTTGGCCAACTTTCAACAAAACCGAATTTAATGTGATAACTTAAATTAGGGACGCGGACTAAATTGTAGACGGGGAATTAAACTTTTTAATCACTCAATTATCGAAACCAATATCAGCCCCGGAATTAAGTCCGGGAAATCTCTCGAATTATTCCCGCAATTAGGGGCAACTTTCAAGGCATCCCTCGGACAACAATTATACCAGGATTATGTCCGGAACTCATAACAATACCACAGTGTACAAACAGAATCTCAGTTTTGAAAAGTGAAGTCTATCTGTTGGAATCTAATGTCAGTGAAGTTCCTTACACAAAAATGGTCCCTAAACTGTCTTACCACAAAGTCTAGACCAGAGTTAAACAGATGTTTCTAAAATTTTGCTCCACAAAATTGACATCTACCACTCGCACTTTCTTACTCAAACCTGGCATTCATAATTATTTTAATTTGTTTTTGAGTTAAAATAAGCGAGTGTTAGACATCGATTTGTGGACATAGTATTTTAGATACATCTGTTTTGCTCTAGTTTAAATCTATTGTGGTAAGACCCATAGATGTTAGGTATATGGCGCTCAGTTGATGAGGGATCAGGACAAATATATTATTCGCTGCCTACACATTGCTCTTAGATAGGAAGGTAGGTACATTGCTTAGGTATTTCATCTAACGTACCTACCTATTAAATTTTGTACAACGCAATCTTGGTACCTTAATTTACTTTTAGTTGTTACGAGACATCGTAAGTTATTGACAGTACATCGGTTCAAGGTCTGAAATACGCTACATTAGAAACCTGAAATGGATTACAGCTACATTTGTAGCAACTAGTCCGCCGAACCACCCTAGGGTATTAACGTGACGTTATAAACCTGACACGGCTTAACGACTATCAGTCGATAACAACCGAGACGTAACGACGTGCCCTCCAAAAGAGCGATGAAGATCCGCCCATAACTAACGACAAGTCATTGGTGCCCAAGTTATAATAATAATAATTCAGCCTGTTACTGTCCCACAGCTGGGCAAAGGCCTCACTTTAGTGAGGAGGATTAGGCCATAATCCACCACGGAGGCCTAGTCCGGGCTGGTGGATAACATGTCTCCGCAATAATTCTCGGACATGTTGTTTCCTCACGATGTTTTCCTTCACGGAACAGCGAGTAATAATTACAATATACATAAAGTTTAACAAGAAACACATTGGTACGTGCCCGCACTGGGATTTGAACTGGCCACCTCCGCTTTGGAAAGTGGACGTTCGCCCCCTAGGCTGCCACCGCTCAAGCACATGGCACAAATTATCACTCAGTAACCATTCAAAGCAGGTACCTATTCAAAGTACAAAAGTATTCGTGAAAGGTAAAGTTGCACTGCTGCCGCTCTGTTCCTGTGACAATGTCCCGGGACACCAGGATATCCCGTTAAATAGATATAATGTGCACCGGCCGGATTAGCCGCGCCGGATCATATTACCCTTAATTGTGGTTTTAAGTACAATTTTATGGACGGATTACGACGCCCTTTGTTCCCAGACACGGCTTATGGGTGTTGTTTCTGATATTAGAAATGTTATGGTTAAAAATTCTTTTATTTGTAAAATTATAACGTGTTAAGATCATTTTACAAAGCTACTATAGAAAGGTCGTGAGGAGTCCTGACTCCTAACTAACATTTCTTGTATATAGGGAATTGGTTACTACGAAAACTATGGTCCCGCAAACAGATCGGAGATTTAGGGCCGTATTAATAAATCTAACTTAGCTCTGAGAGCTATCTTCAGTGTGCACTTGCTCTTTAGTTCTAATTAATATATACATCTTAAGTTGTAGATTAGGAACAGAAACTTACATGATCTCATAAATGACACTCAGTGGTTAAGTGCTATCCGATTATGACACAATTGACACATACAAGACAGTATCTAGTGGCCAGTGCTACATCTCAATATCCATTTATTAAATAGCAACGATTTCAAGATGTAGATTACATTTTGAGTGTGGATCAGCTGGTAGCGCACTTGGTAGTGCTATTGAGTTTCATTTATTAATACGGTCCTTAGAGAAATTTGCAAAGAAATATAAACGAGAAATTTAATGCATGCACTGTACACTACACACAGTCAGACATAAAAGTGAGTTACAACAGCTGAAATCAAAGTGGATAGTTACACGGAACCCTTAAAACATTATGTTTCTGGCACGTCTCCTAACGTCACGTTCGGATTCTCAACTGTTTTATTCGCATCTTTGTCTACAACAGTACATCATCGCGATGTGAGAAAGTTAATACATAACACACCTACAATATCCCAATATAATTATGCTATCAACCCAAATTTTTCTCTTCCCTTTATTTTATTGGATAGGTAATAAAAATGCTCACTGTTTTCTTTTGCACAGACATAGCAGTTTGACACTTTTATTGGGAGCATTACTGCAGGACGTCCTAACTAACATATTCAGTTAACGTCAACTGCGACTCTGCTGTTTGGAGATAGGGTTGAATACCGTGTGGCTTGTGTTGATTGAATGTAGCGGCCTATAATGAGACGGTCAGCAGTTATTGATTCCCGTGGTTCCATTAGGCTGGGTTCGTGAGCAGTGCATCCGTATGGCAGTAGTAAAGCTTATGCGATTTTTACTTCTGACGCATACAATACGCTTTCTGGTCGAGGCAACCCGTGACCAAAATGCGGGCCTTTATTTTGGTCAAAGATTAAGCATTGCCATACAACGCGGCAATGCAGCCATCATTTTGGGAACGTTGCCCATTGGTAGTGGGTTAGTAGATCTGGGGGCACGGCAGTGCCCCCGCCAAGTCGAGCAAAACAAAAGGCATGGCCGTACTATCCTTTTCTTGAAGCGATTCGGGCCATTTTCGACCCCCTGTAACTTCGTTATGGATAAAACTAGAAGCCTAAATTTTTAGTGACCAAGAGGGCATCACGTTTACAGATAACAATCCAAATTACATCAAATTTGAACCAGTAGTTTAAGAATTATTGCAAGTCAAAGTTCCTTAATTTTGCTGCCCACTGACTGACTGACTGACCGATCATCAAAATTCTAAGGTACTTCTAGCCGTCCCACAAGTTTGAAATTTTGAATATAGCTATTGTTTAGCCTATAAACTATGGAAAAATTCTGACATTCCATAATTTTCATCCCGTTTTCTAGATATATAATCTGCATAAATAACTTTGTATTCCCATATAAATCCCATTAAATTGTATGTGATTACAAAGTTACTTTTACAATGCATAATTAGACTTCATTGAAATTGAATGAAACGGGTAGCAGGGGTTAAAAATTAGAAATAGCTTCGAGAAATTCGACAGTTGAGCGATTTTTAAAAACTTCCACTATAGGTACACCTACGGCAGATAGAGAGATACAAATCGCTATAATATATATCTACCTACACTTTTATAGGTCGAACAAATTCGTTACCTAGGTACATTAAAATAGGTACCTAGGTACCTTATACCTAATACGCATCTGTGGAGACGCAAAGACACTCGTTCATGATAATCTATGAGCATGACCTAAGTCGCAAGGGGCCCCGGCCGCGCAGGCGCGGGGCGCGCGTTGATGCGTGTTTCGCAAAAAAACGAAATAAAGAAAGAAAACCTACAAAAAGAAATGAGATCCCATCAAAAACATTACATGTACAAAAATGCACAAGTCTCGCAACACAGTTAATCTGCCGTAAAAAGTTGTGAGATCGAATGTAAACCAAGTCGGTTAATTTCAATAGGTACCTACCTATACCTATCTATGGGAGCAGTTATACCTTTATTTCTTTAGTAAATAGAGTGTCTTGGCGATTGTACACGGCAGCATAATTTACTAGGCAATCTAAATATTATAGTCTTCCGTATAAGTGTACTTTCCAACAAATACAAGCACAAAGCGCTTAACATAGATTTATGTTGCCGTGTGCAATTGCCAAGTCACTTTATTTACTAAAGAAATAAAGGTATAACTGCTCCCATAGATAGGTATAGGTAGGTACCTATTGAAATTAACCGACTTGGTTTACATTCGATCTCACAACTTTTTACGGCAGATTAACTGTGTTGCGAGACTTGTGCATTTTTGTACATGTAATGTTTTTGATGGGATTAGGTTTAGTTAGTTTCAGCTTTGGGTTTGTTTTTATAGTACGCAATGTTTTAGCTGAAATAAACCTGATACGCTTACACACAGACTTACCTTAAAAGACCTAAACATTATCATAAAATGGTTCTCCTAAATGTTTTAAATAGGTACCCCTGTTGACCACGGTCTACCTGGTGAACCAAAATATCACAATTTACGCCTTGACAAGTTTAAAATAAAAGGAAATGTAAAGTATTCCAATATATCAAGTTTTTGAGGTCAACTATCAAAGACAAGAGGAACCAATTTTGTAGAAACCTCATTCACTGCACTCCACTGCGACACAGAAGTGTGGACTCAGCTGGATCTCCGATACCTACCGGCGATTGTGATCATGTTATATGTTACACTATCAGCGGTTCGACCGTAGTGTTCCCAGTTTGTACGGATGTACGAATTACCCGATCCTGGTAAGGATCGGCAATAACATCTCTATAACAGGCGTAGAGATAACACTTTGGTAGAACGGATCATAGAATTTCGTAATAAAATTATTTGTTGCCCAATGCCGTGTTTTATGTATGTTTGTATGTCATTTTAGCGCAGCTTGAATCATAATTCGGATCATAGCCTAATCCTCCTCACTTTCGTTAGGGGAGATCTTTGCCCAGCAGTGGGACAGTTACAGGCTGAATTATTATTGTTTTATTATTATTATATGTGATTTATAGGATTCGCTACAAGCTTACAATTTCAGTTTAGTAGGTGGCTTGTGATATTTTTATTTTTTTAATAACGATAATTTAATTGCCGTCAATAAGTAGGTACTTATGACACTTCTTATAGCAAATAGCAGCTAAAAAGATAATTCGCTATTGATGTGGCACCGTTTTGTTTAGTTTCCCCTGTTGTGTCATATTCTCAGATTTTAGTCCACATTATTAAATAGAAAATATTTTTTCTAGCGTTTGAATGTTTGAAACGAGTTGCTAGAATCAGAGATTCTTTGTGAAAATTCATTAATTTGAAAATAAGATTCAAAACGAGGATGTGAAAATATGTGGCTTTAATTCCGCCGCAAGTTTGTCTAAACAACGTAGTCTATTTTGGGACGACGTTATAGGAATAAAGAAAGAATAACATTTATTCTGACATGACTGCACACTACAACCAATACACATTAAAGACAAGACAACAATACACAATATGAGAAAAAGCGAGAATATACGCATATAGTATACTATACAGTAAGCTGATGTCAAAAATGGTCTCAGCAGATTGCTACTATAAGGTGATTTATAAACGCCACTGCCAAAATCCGGTCTATACTTACCTCCAAAAAAATAAAATGGCAAACGTTATCTTCAAACATCACCCAATATTCGCCTTCAAACGCGACCTACATTGAAGGGAAATTTTTCGGGAAAAAGGAAGTCGCAGTACAAATTTAAAATTCGCCTCCTCATTAATCATCCTAAAGAGGCCGAAAGCCGAATGCTCCCCGGTGCAGACAACATATAACAAACGGTTGGGCTAAGTGCCTCTGCTCTCTCGCTCGCTCGTACGGAGTCAGATAGAGACATCCGGCTCATAATTCAATGTCGATTCCGTTGTAAGGGACAAGACCCGTATTTTCCTAAACAAAACTTCGGTGTGTGGTCGTGGCTGGATTGAAATATGGAGTTTGGTGAATTATTCTGGAATATGTTCGAACACTGTAGGCCTTTTTCAACTTCTAATGTTTGTGGTGTTGTGCTTTTGACGTGTTTTAAATACCTACTCATGGTTCAGGGGTGTTTCTGTCTTATTACCCGACTGCCGAAGGAGGGTTGTAAGGTTGGAGGGTTGGTAAATGGTTTCTGGTATGATTTTTTTTTAAGTAGATTATTTCAAAATTGATATTCCTACAACAGACCATGACAAACTACAAAGACTATAATAACCCCATAGATATCCTCACACTCAGAGCACATACCTGCGGCTCACCCAAACATGTGCCCAGCCTCATACTTTGCAGTCAGCCAACATAAAGCACGGAGAGCGTTAAAAGCTTGATATGAAGACAAGTGTCCACTGACTCACCAAGAGTCAAGAAGTTGCGCTTATTGCATTCATATTTTTAGTACATCCTATAAGGAGCTGCTGCGGCTTCGTATCAACGGCTGATTCCTAATTTATAAAACTAAAATTGTCCAGGTATGCTGATACCTGTCTATTGGCGAAAACTGTATCTTGGTGTGATCGTATCAGTTATAGTTAGTATTAGGTAGTAGGTGTGCCACTTTGACAAACGCTTGAAGGTGCGTTTGAATGCATGTCATAAATCATCTCATATCAAATCATAAATAAACTGACAAAATAACGTTCGTCAACCGTTTGTGTTTTCTTTGCACGTTATGATGCCACACGTTTTCGAATATCGAATAAAAACAAATTAATGTTGTCATAAAAATATACCATAACCATTTCTGCTTTTACTCCCACACAAAGGAAGTGGTCATTAATAAATTGCGGAAGGGAGAGTGTCAACATAAAAATAACAATATTATTAAAAGGGTCCGTCTGATGGCACATTATGAATGGGCTGGTCTGGCCTCGAACTGTACGTTTCTCGTACCAAGTATTGGTGTCTACGTAGAAAAGGTACGATTGTTTTTCGTCTAGAAACAAACTTTGTCTAGAAAATAATAAAAAACCTTTATTGTACACCAAATAAAACCAAAAATATACAAGCTATTAATTAAGACAAAATTTAATGAAACACTACATAATAAAGCACAATGGGCGAACTTATATCGCTAAAAGAGATCTCTTTCAAACAACTCTTGCATGGAGAGAAGTAACGGGGCACCAAACGTTGGCAGAGAAAAAAAAATTGGGTAGTAAATAAATCTTCAACAAATAATTTAAGTCTCATATTGGATGATCTTATCGCCCAAAGCGATCTTTTCCAGACAACCATGCAAGTGAGGAAATGGACAACGAAAACGGATTATATTGGTGTAAATTTACACGGAGCACTACTATTAGCTACGAAGCTTGTAACGTCCCTAGTAAAGAAAAAAAAACACATTTCAACTGCCCCAAGCTCACGTTGAGTCTCTGCCATACACCAGCTCACCAAACGTTTAATGAAAAACTATTGACAGCATATACGGGCTTCCCTATTGTTTCATATTTAAAACGGCGGCACGGACGGAGGCGGCCGCGCCGGCTGACCCCAATCGGCACATCAGTGATACTGTATTAATAACTAGAAGCACCTCGCGGTTTCACCGGCGTTAACTACTATCCCGCGGGAACCATTAATTTTTAAGGGATAAAAGGTAGCCTATGTGTACCGGGGATAGCATAGCTTCCCAACAGTGAAATAATTTTTCAAATCGGTTCAGTAGTTTCGGAGCCTATTCATTACAACCAAACAAACAAAGTTTTCCTTTTTTTAATATTAGTGTAGATATACATATTTGTAAGTAGTTGTTTATATTTTACAACGAACGTATAACCATAGCCACAGTCGAACTTCCTCGGCGAAGATGTTGGATTAATTGACGTTGGCTCATCGTGTTAGCATTGAAATTCAACTAATGCCGCCAGCATGTAAATACGCTGCCAACCCTTGATTGGAATGTCTAAAACCCTTTACTACAAAAGTTTAAAGCAGAGTTTAAACCGATGTTTCTAAAATTTCGTACCACAAAATTGACGTCTATCACTCGCGTTGTCTAACTCAATCCTGGCATTCCTAATTATTTTACATGTGAATTTGTTAATGAGTTAGAAAAAGCGAGAGTTAGACGACGATTTGCGGAGAAAATATTTAGTAATTCTGACCCCTTGACTTAGACTACGAGGTGTACAGAAACCAAAACAACATGGATCCATTATCGGACAAACACAAAGATTCTGAACTAATACTATGAGATGGTTATAAACCTTCATAAAAACTCTTCTTGCTAAAAATAAATAAAACCTAATGCAAAAAACAAATTACTATTTTAGACAAAGATATCACCCAAAAATAATCGTCATTGGCATTGCCCAATTACAATCTACATTTAACTAAAAAGCACCAGCAGCAATCAGTGCCCAGATTAGGTAAATGGAGATTGCCACCATCCATGGTAATTTATTACCATCAAGAGCCTCGTCTGCCCACTTTAAAGGCCTTGCTCCATAAATAATGCACCGTGAAGGGTGCATACAGATAGACTGGAGGTACAGTGTGGCAGTAAGGGCTGTGCCGAACTTTCAAACTTAAGCTCGCATTTATTGTAAGTAGGAAATAATATCTCACTTCTACCAGCCTACAACATCGCATTGACAAAAAGACGAATAAAACCATGAATGAGAAGAATAAATTAAATAATAGGTATCTTTACTAGTGACTTCTATCGAAATATCAACTGCCTGCTGTTGAAGAGTACCTAAGACTTTGTAAATACTATACAATAAAAATAATTATTATACTTACTGAGTACGCGGACTTAAAGTGTATTTTCAGGCACGTGTACGTAATAAAGATATGGAACATTGGAATTGTCTGTTCTAGCGACAAATTGTAGGTTTTAAATTGCTGTTTTATTTTCAGTTGAATTTAAATTGGAAGATTTGGTTGGATTTGGGTTTAATTAGGACTCTCGTATTTTTACGCTGTAGAAGGTTGCCACAGTGAAGAAAAGGTTTAATTTCAAAGTGGCTTTCATTTACTTTTCAGATGTATATATAATTCGCATATAATTCGCATCTCTACAATCTCCGCCACCACAAATTTAATTTGATTGGTTTGGAAAATGTACAGTAATGATATTATCGAACTAATTTATTAAGTACAAAATATATTGAACATTATCTACATTTGCCTATTTGTAATGAATCGAAATGTCGCACCGTGAGGCTTCACCCATACTGCGTACTTTTATATACTGCGCCAAAAGCGAGCGTTTTCGTGGAAAATCGCGACGACTTTTTTCGCGACCGCTATGACAGTTTAAACTGGTAGGCATAAATCATTACTTATCAGTGTGATCGCGGGCTTATGAAAATGTGGCTAGGTTTTTGTGTAGACGTCTGGATGATATAATGCTAGGGATTTAGTAATTTCAAGTTTTCAAGACCAAATTATAAGTTATCAGATTCATAAGCTGCTGAAATAGATTCAGCTAAATTAATTTTACCTGTGTAAGTTACAAGTTGTACGCGATAATTATGTCAATTTAACATTCGATGAGGGACTCGTCTAACCTACTCGTATACTAATATTATAAAGATGAAAACTTTGTTTGTTTGGTTGTAATGAATAGGCTCCGAAACTACTGAACCGATTTGAAAAATTATTTCACTGTTGGGAAGCTATGCTATCCCCGGTACACATAGGCTACCTTTTATCCCGTAAAAATTAATGGTTCCCGCGGGATAGTAGTTAACGCGGGTGAAACCGCGAGGTGCTTCTTGTTTCAAATAAAAATGTTTACTTGTTCAAGTTCGGTCAACTAACATAACATTATGCAAATTGACATCAGTAACATTCAGAACTGCAATTTTAATCAAAATTTACGGGCATAGTGCCCTTAAACGAGTAAAAGGGTACCATCAAGTAACCTTATTTTCCTCAAAAGAAACGGCGCAATCTTCCTAAAACACGTCACCCAATTAAACCGGGGTGATCTCCCGGAGGGCATCTCCGGGGCTACGCTGCTGCCGGTATTAAATAAAACGATTTTGATGGAGTCGAGAAATTCTCGTTGTGGTTAACTAGACCACTGTATAACATCAATGCCACGAATACATCTGTGAGAATGTGTGGTTAGCGTAAGAATTACTATCAGTTGAACGATCCGTTTGTTTGAATAAGTTTAAGAACGCGATAATTACGTACTTATTTTTATTTGTAGGTACTCGTGTACTTATCAGTATTTAGCAACATGATTGAAGTGCTTTTTTTGAGTTCAGACAAAAATGATTACAAAATGTGTTTTTGTCATAATACCGTATACAATTTTATAGTATGCATTTAGCAAAAAGCTGTTATTTTTCAAAGTCAAAGTCAAATCATTTATTGTAAATAGGCAATAAAATCGCACTTTTACAAGTCAAACACTTCAATCTAATAAACAAATTAATAAAATCATAAAAGAAAACAAACTATAATTAATTGATAAGGTATGGTTTGAGTTTGAAAAAGGATGTTTCCCTTTCAAGTCCAGGATTGAATCTCAGACAGGAAAAGGAAACTCCGTTTGATTCTACCAGTGCTTCGGAATACACCCGTTAGAGAAGACAGCACCAAGAAACTCTACGGGGATGTCTTTTTTTTTTCTCATATTGTATAATTTCTTTCCATTTTTTTTCAATCACAATATTTACATAAGTAGGTATAAATATTACCATTAAAAATAAAAATTTCAAAACATATTAATAAAATTCACGTTAATTATTACTACCATGGAGCTGGGGGCATTGAGGCCATGCCTTTGTATCTTTAATATAGTCATTAACAGTGTAATAGGCTTTCTTTATGAGATTAGCCTTAATATAAGTTTTATATCTTTGCATGGACAATTGATCAATTCCCTCTGGCAACTTATTATAAAAGCGTATACAGTTCCCCATAAATGAACCATTAACCTTCTGCAACCGAAATCTTGGTACATGGAGTTTATTTTTATTTCTAGTGTTGAAATTATGTACGTCACAATTTTTAGCAAACTTGTTAATATTTTTATGAATATACAATAAGTTTTCATAAATATATTGGCAAGCCACTGTAAGAACATTGATGTCTTTAAATCGTTCCCGGAGAGAATCGCGGGTTTTCATATTATATATTGACCGAATTGCTCTTTTCTGTAGCACGAACACAGATTGGATATCCGCGGCTTTGCCCCACAACATAATGCCATTCATGCAATTTTTCATTACAAACAGACACTTCAATAAAATCATATGTATATGTACAGATATAGATAGTAGATATAAAGTAATTATATCTTCTCGCATAATGTATTTAGGTACGGGCATGGTTTTCAATCTCACAAGTAGGTAATTGTTATTTCAAAGCACTTCCTTTAAGAAACACAATACAGCGAACTCGAGGGGAAGTAATTTAGCGAAATTCCAAAGTTATTAGCGTCAACAATATTTTAATTTTGTCTCCCCGCTATAGGGGTGTAAACACACTAATGCGTCAATCGTAGCTTAGCTTGGTGCACTTGGGACAGCCCGTTCTGCGTGTAAAATATTAGAACGGATTCAGCACGAACTTTTATCTTAGTTAAGTGTTATGAACAAATGCATAATAAATGTCTTATCAGCCTTAGTTCGGCCCCTGAATGTCATTTTTTTCTGGCTTCACGAGATATAGATCTGTAATGTTTGGTCTGCTTCATCTTATACCTACGTCTGTATCTAGAACGGACATGAAACATAATTATAATTTTTCAAAATTATCTTGCTTTTTCGGATCGTGGCCTCCGTTGTTTATAATAATAGACCTTAGTTTAACTTTTTGCAAATTCCAAATACATCACTTAGTAAAGTCGGTAATGTTAGGTATTTCTTTTCACATCACAAATCCAAATTATCGGTATACAACAAGCTTTACTATCTCGGGACCAAGTTGGCTGAAGGAAACATTATGTAAATGCGGGGTTCATGATTAACTCTGAGATCTTATCGAGCAAGGTTTTTAATACACGCTTGCTTGTAATACAGTTCCGCTGGGGATGTAATGATTTTGGAGGTGTCAAGAGAATTTAAAAATATTACTTCAGCTCCGTAGACACAATGAAAATTGGTTTTAGGGGCCTGTTTAGATTGTTTCTGGGAGAGAAATAACAGTTGCTCAATAACTAATGAATCACGCTATGTACTTTAATACATTTTACACAATTACGGGCGAATTTAATTGCGGTCGAAATGACAACCCACTCTAAATTAATATTAATTTCATCTGTAAACTGCTTCTAACATAACAGAAATCATAAACAACGCAGCCCAGTCCCACTGGTACCAGCAGCACGTGAAATGAGATGTCTCATAACAGTGGTGCGACGCGCTACGTGCCGCGGACTGCACTCCAGACAATGTCACCTCATTAGACGCTAAACAAGAGACAAATTTAGGAAGCTGCTAAGAAAACTATAACATGAACTAACCGTGTGTCTGTCTATATATCTTAGCAAGTGTATACTCACACCTTAATTTTGTTTGGTATGTTAATATAATATACCTATGATGGTACCTAATTTTCTCTGTTTTCAAAGTACCTAAACTATAAACGTATTACATCTTGTTGTTGTTTTGCGTGCTATAAACCTTACCACGATACAGCTTAACGTAATAAACTTTTTACTTGTTAATAAACTGATTAACTTAGCGAAAACAGTTTGAAACTACAAGACACTCGACACACGCGCACTCTTCTTGACCCGGGAGCATAACTTCTATTTATTTATTTCGTACCGGGAGTCTAAAGCGTGGACAGAAACGCAAGGCACACTCAGCTCACGACCACTCCGTCCCTGACAGATATTAAACTCGCATCGCGGCCGATCCAGTCGCAATATATTACTGGGAGTGCCGCGTCACTGAGCTCATTGCGAATATAGTTTAATACTTATATTAACTACCCATGAGACACCTATACCGGATAAAAGTTCAGATTGTAAGGAGCAACCAACAATGCTTATCTATAATATTATTTCATTAGTACTTTTTTTGTAATATCATTTTTGTATTTAACTGTACATACAACGTATTTTAAGTGTCAGCCGAGTTGCCCCCTACATAAATAGGTAAAATTGAATGGGTACAGGTTATTGTCATTATTTTGGCCGAGATGATCCCCAACTCGCTGAAACGTATACATGCATACTTCCGCATATTTAGGTCGATGGTTTTTTCCACAAGTGGGATGTAGATTGTAATTGACACTCACCAAAACAAAATACATTCTCAAAAATATTGTCCTTTATAAAATGAAACATAATTATGATTTACACTTCTATATTCAAGCAAATGATTCCCAACTGAATAAAAACACATACTTTTTAGTATTGCTACACACCACACATAATATCACAAAAGTATAGTGCGTTTATGATTGCATGTTGCTAAAGCTAGTGTATACTCTAGGTAGAGGCGTGAGGGGGCAATAAGCCCCACTGTTTCATTATAATCCCCCCCCCCCCTTATATTGCAGACTAGTTTATGCGGTCGCACTATAATCCACGCCAGCCAGTAAAGCCAAGAATCGGTCACAATAAATACCAGCGACACTAGATCAAGTAAAACATTACTCGTAAGGAAGCACACTCGCATTATGGTATAACACACGAGCGGGAGCGGGGCGATTACAAAGTGACGTCGCGGATAAGTTACATGTTTCATCAGTTACAATAATTGGCTGCCAGATTGGTTCAAGTCACACATTTCTTGCACGGTCCCTCGTTTGGGTGGGTTAAAGTACGAGCGGTAGCGGGGCTAGGACTTCTGACGAACATAACAGTGTTGTTTTATAGAATTTCAATTTGTAAAAATAACAAAATAAACAATAACTAATGTAGGCAGCGTTCTGAAACTTGATTTTTGAATCATATTTTATACATAATTTTCTATTTATTAACGGGCTAGCCACCCATCCCGGTAGCACTTAGTAAAACAAACAAACAAAAGAAAAAAAATGACATACTCTAAGTCACCTTTTCCAGCGTGTCGTGCCGTGTCATGGAGCGACTCCTTGTGTCGTTTCAACTCGTGTCGTATTTTATTGTATCGTATCGTGACACTTCGCGGCATGCGTTGTCGCGTCATTCGTGTCATATCGCATCGTGTCGTGTCGTTTCGTGTCACGATCCTGACATACGTTTTTGCTTCCAAAAATTTGAGTGACCAAAACACATAAAACATTAAGTTTTACTATTTATTTTAAAAACTAGCTTAACTATAAATATGGGCTACTTGTAAGCATGTAACGTTCAATCAAGCACGGTTCGACATTGTTAGTTTACTTTATTGCGTTATACATAATGAATTCACGAATTAAAAAAGTTTCTAAGTCAGTAAGTTGTTGTAAGTAAAAACATACACTGCAGCCACATCATCCCTGTGTTTCAAGTCAGTTGCAACCCTGGATTAAATGTAAGTTATCATGCTTCTACCCTCCGCTACATCCTCTAACTTGCATCAAAAGTTCCACCCTAAGTAATTCACGCCACCCGTCGAGGGGTGATTACCCCTTTATTACTCCCCCGCGTGGGCCCTAATGCATGACACTATTACAGTGCGGACTAATGCTTAGATTGTATTTTTTCATAAAGACGTTATTGCGAAAGTGTCAGGAGTGTTTTGGTCAGCATCTTTCGGGACCGTTACACGAGTTTCATTTTGGCAAATAACATGATGGAATAGGGTAGATCTATACGCTTTGAACGTTTATTTACAGAAAGCAATTTTTACTGTGTTGTTATTGTTCTTGTAGTGTTTAAAAGATCATTTATTTGACAAGTACACACTTACTACACGTCAATACATTTTTTTTGTAGCGTATAGCTAAACCTTTGACCGCAGTCTCGCCTGATGACAAGTGATGATACGGATATTAAATAATCTTTGACTAATTAATAACTAATCACGATGTTACGAATTAGCATCGTCTAAGAAAATCCAAAATTCAAACCCCTCAATTCAGCTAATGAAATAAAAACTAGCTATTGAAATAATAAATTAACCAAATAATAATTCCGAATTGCGCCTTGAACGTCTTAAAATCTCTGAAGCATCCCAATTAATTAAAACTCGTGCTAGCTTAGAGTTATAACAGCGTAAATCCACAGAAATCTCACTATTACTAGTCTGTGGAAACTGCAGGTGTCTTCTTACAATGACCTGCGTTCAAACAGCTTTAGAAAATGTAAGGTACATAATAATATTACATTTAAATTTCATGGGACGTTGATATACATCAGCTTGAAGCCATAATTTATACCAACCATCTTTTTTATATCCCTATTTTGAGTTTCATTCAACATTAAACTCTATTGAAGTGGCTTAACAGTCATAAAGACAGAAATGCACAGTCACTGCAAAATGCAGGTGTCATCCTACAATGAACTCAGTTCAAGTGGTATCAGAAAATTTAAGGTATCTTGAAATTTTAAGTGACGCTAATGTAGATCGGAGGCTGGAAGTGGCATAATTATTATATCTCTTCAGTTTTCATTCAGAGGATTTTGGAGTGTCGTCAGAAAATGAATTAAGTTTAAGTGGCTTTAGGCAATGCTTAGATTGCTTAGTTTTGTCTACGCAACGTGTATGTACTTACTCCTATAGAAATAATTAAAGCGTTGGTGGTTAATTACCCCTAGTCTATCCTACATACTCAAATAATTATACTTTTTAATTAGGAGCAAAAACAATCTACTTGTCACCTGGCAGCAAGACGAACGTTAATTGTTGCCTAATGGGTACTGAGAATTAATATTTCTTGAAATCTCGTAAGTAGTACCTATTAATGTTCGAAGATTGCAGTTGTTTCGTAAAATTCGTAAAACTCTGAGTCACTTTCAATAAAGCTCAACATTTATTTTATTTTGTGCTCTTCCAGTTTTTATAATCCTTGTTAACATCTCTTGCCAGAGCAAAGACTATCTGGAACGATGATAAGTGGATTGGCCCGCTCTCATATTGCACCCCTGTTTCAAATTTAACCAGTGTGACTTGAATCGGAAAGACTATCTAGTATTTGTTTTATCTCCGATACTAGTTGTTCCCTTTTGTACTAGAAAGTTTAACTTGGCAGTAGATATGTTACTAGCCCGAAAAGTAATTATCGTAAAACGGCGACTTTTTATGGAAGATTACTTATTACGAGTTTTCGGATGGAATCTATTTTAGGTCTACATTCAACCAAACAAAAAACTAAATTTGACAGCCCTAAAATTATTGCTGTCTCTTTTGCTTGCGAAAGTTCTGAAATTGGCATAAATAATATTAGATCTGTCCAAAGTTTAGGACCTCTCACTTTTGGTTTAGTTTGATCTACCCAAAATTGTCATTATTGTAACTTCTAGCACAGAATAATAACTAGCTTCTAGTTTGTATTTGAGTGTGTGCGCTAACGGTGTAGCGTTCACTTGTATTGTATATCGTTCACTTATATAATATTTATAAAAGTGAATAGAATCGTGTGAATCCGTATATCCTTTGGTCACGGCATCACACGTGAACGGCTGGACCAATTTTGCTAATTCTTTTTTGTTGTATTTGTCTTTGTCAGGAGAAGTTTATTGTGAAAGAAAAAAAAACTGTTGCGTGGAAGATTAGCAAATTAGAAGAAACTACACGCCCAAATTAACTTTTGTAATATAACTTTTATGGACAAAACAAATGGCAATCACAGGTATAAATTTTATCGGTGATCAGTGATTTGTCACATATTGCAGGGAATTTTATATACATATACAAGAAGCCTAGATATTTAACATTGATGTGACTTTGAAAAATAATCTTTATAACTAAGAGAGTAAGCTCTATTTACAATGGCGTGGATTCTATTTTGTCAGTCTGTAGTGATTACAGCTGTAAGCCGATTTCAGTTTATATTTTAATTTAATATTGCTTGCTTTTAAGCTGTCCTTCTTTGAAGACGTTTCTTCAAATTTCAGCCAGGACCATTTAAAATAACAATATTGTATACCATTTTTACTTTTACAAATTTAAATCTGTAGCAAAGGCCAACATTTCTGAAGAAATTATTCATCATCTTCTTTTATGTTACTTTTTTCATTTATTTTTTATATAAATTATTTTAATACCTGGTGTAAAGAAATGGCTTTTTTTATGAAGACCATTGTGCGCAAGATATTGTGGTAGTGAAATGTACGGAACATAATGTGAGCGTCGTGACTGAGAGATCCCGAGTTTACACATACAAAAACAATGTGCATGTTGCATGCGCATGTTTTAATATAGACTAACGGACTCACATAGAAACTTACTTGTCTATATCCTCTCTCATCTCGTGTCACGTCATAATTATTATGATCATCTTTACTCATCTTTACTTTTCAATGTATAATCTTATAAAATACTAGCTGACCCGGCAGACGTTGTTCTGTCATTCTCTCTATCTTTCTTCCTCTCCCTCCAGCTCTTTCCTTCTTTATCTCTTTCCTTCTCCCTCTGTCTCTCTCTATCTCTTTCCCACAATATAAGTTAACATACTCGCTAATTTTCTTAAATTTTCTCATGTTCCGCTAAGCTTTCTAATTTCGTTCATTCATATGAACCTTCTCCTGACTATATAACAAACACAACCAAAAAAAAATTGGTAAAATTGGCCCAGCCGTTCACGCGTGATGCCGTGACCAAGGGAAATTTGGATTCATTTTTATCTATATAATGTTATATGAGGTTAATATATACGCACCAAAAAAAATTACGACAAAAACCGTACACTTTGTCCATATTCACTTACGCACCCTATGCGAAAATAAACAAAAATCCCCGTCATTACCACGACGAAAATATCGCACGTGTTCAGCTCGAGCCCCTAAATGGGGATGGAGTACCATCGACCCTGATTGAGGGACGGGAATACCTGAACCACTCGACTTGAGCTAAGTGGTAGCCATAATACATGTCGGGTACTCAGTGCTCATACTTGCAAATATAATGTACATAGAGTGTAATGGTGACAAAATAGCTGGTAACAAAATGTCAAAACAATGTTAAAATTTTTTTTTTTTTTTTCAATTTTGGAGCGGTCTCTTTAATTGGTATACATATTATTGGCTATAACTCTGATATTCACAGTAAGGTGCGTTTTACCTAAAATATTTTTTATACCACATTAATTTACTTTAGTACTGCGTGCTGATCAAAACTAGTCCAAAGACTGTCACTGAGATACACGTATTGTTATTAAAAAACTGTAAATTGCAATAAAACAGTCCTAGCGATCTACTTTTACTATCAATACCATCTGCAACAAAGTAAAACTTTTATTGACATCTGCTATCACCCCGAGCTATACTCATCTCAGTTTATGCATCTTTTAAAGCGTTCGCTCCATACAGATCTTAAAGTGATGTAAAAACTAAAAGTGCTTAGAACTTGGTACTTTTTATGCGAAAAACTCAACATTGTTTTGTTGTTTGGCGCTTTAAATTGTATCAGGAGCTTATGACTTTAAGCTATGAAATAAATCAGATGATAAAGTTTCGTCGAATCAAGAGGAAGAAAAGGCTGGTGATATTTATGTCTATTTTATTTGACGTTAACCCCTGAGTCTTCTAAGAAAAGACAAACATAATATTTCACAGATGGTGATTCAGCTTACATATTTATAGTATGATACATAATATATTGTGACGTATGATGAAAAAGAACAAATTTAAAAAAAAACGTTGAAAAAGTTTAGTCGACTTTTGTGCGCTCAAATATTATGGGGTTTAAAAATATTTAAAGAATGTAACCTTTATTATTATCATATAACTTTACTTATGACCCCATAAGTAAGAATTCTCAGAAAGCAACAGCAGTTTTATTTCAAAGCTATTGAAGCACGAAGCTAACGTATAAGTAATTACAGTAAATCATCTCTCAACAATGGGTGTTTTGACGTTTACGCTGTAAGTCTGCAGTCAACAAGCATTTACTAGGTTCGTTCCATCTATTTGAACGTATACAGTGATAATTTTTTTCCTAGACATCGCTATTTTACAATGAACTTAGCAGTAATCAAATTGAGGATTGTTTTGCGTCAATGTCATAATAGATTGAGTGGGTGTTTAACCGCCAGTAATATAAATCCTTGTAAGTGCCATAAACTCATCAGTTTTGTCACAAAATGACAGATTACACTTTATATATGCTAATTTTACGAGGCCTTTCTGCTGATTATACAATACTATGTTTGAGTCACATTAAGGTTTTAAATAAGTTTGGGTACTGGTTGCTCAGTTATATTGTGACAACGTTACGGGAGCGCCCCGTACATCTCGGTCAATCGGTTCGTGGAGTCGATATAAGGTTATCGTTAAGGTTTTCGTGTGGTCGTTTACATTATACTTAGAGGTGACTTTAAGGTAAATACTTTCTATAGATGTTTATATAAATATATTATAATATATGCAGGTGGATTGTATAGTTAGAGTTAACATACAATTACGTAATAGATTAAAAGAAAAATTAAACTTCAAACAAGTGGATAGGTACTAAAAATAAATGGTAGGATATGAATCATCATCATCGTCATCAGCCTGAAGATAGCTGCTGAACATATAGGCCTCCCTTCTTAGAACGCCACACCGAACACCAATTCGCCACTTGCATCCACCGGTTGCCAAGATATGAATCCTGTTTCATCATTATATACAAAACACCTCACAATATAAAGACATGGGTTAAGGGGTGTTGGTAGGTAGGTACTTAGCGTTTATATGTATATAAATATATTTTTATACTAGGTACAAATAAGCCTAATACTTACGCAATACCACGTTGACCATTTTATAAACAACAAAGTTTTCCTCTTTATAATATTAGTATAGACAAAAACAAGAAAGAATAATTAATGTTTGTTACACCTAACAAAGTAATAGGTACGTACCAAAAACTACTTTCTCAAAGAGTAAATTGCTCCTTTGCGCTCTCATTCGTGTCCAAAAAAAGCCTCTTTGTAATGAACGCCATAATTACGCCCTTTGTTACCGGAGCGGACCAACACTGCACTTTAATCATTGAGAAATAGGGCACACTGACCAAATAGTACAGTAATTGTAACCTAGCTTAATTTACAGTGGAACTGTGTCAAAGTAAAGTTTGTTGGCGAGTGTTGAATAATGTGATGTAATGTGACCAGAGGCGTTTTTAGAGGTAACATGATATGAAAAAGTCTACTAGACAAGCTCACAATAGACAAAGTATTATATAATATTAAAGTTGTAGGTATATAAAATCGCTTTACATCTTCACCTTAGACCATGTGAGTTAGATAGTCAAACGTTGGCCTACAAAGTATTAAACAAAACATTATGAAGCAAAACTAACAAAAAACACTATTCATATTTTTAGACTTTACACTAAAATTACAAAATAAATAAATTCATTTTAAATTAGGTGTGATCAATTTAGACTAAAAAAATATTTATTTCGAATAAACTTGGCATGTGACCAAATTGCACTCAATGTGTGAAGCTGAAAATGTATGACCAAATAACACTATGACCGAATTGCACTAACCCTTCGAATCTGTATAACAAGGCTCAGCTATTATTATTTACCTAAACGCTAAGTTCCTCCATTCAATTTCAAGTCCCTACCGCTTCCTCACTCATTTCCAAAGCAAACAGCCTTCTCCAAACCTCCTTGTATATTCGCAAGGTGTGAGGATATCAGCGAAGTCATCAGGCGTAGGTGACTGGAGTAAATAAACGCGCCTTTTCCTCTTTCGAGAGTTGTTATCACACTGGAGGGTAGAATGGAAAAACAACGCAGTATTTTGTGCTTTTTGTATGTAAATAAGTTTGGTGCCTGCGTTCTTGGGAAAGCCTACGGTGAAGTTTGCCGAGAGCTTATTTGCTGTTTACTAATTTTGCTGTTCGTTATATTATTATTATGCAAGAGTATGCGGGAGTTGATCCCGGAAAGACGCGCGTAATAATCGACGCATCAACTTACGCAACAGAGAATATTTATTATTATTATACGAGAAAATATTGTTTTTCACAGTCAACCATCCTCAACGACACGACGACTACAGCAGTTAAAAATGCGATAGTTTAAATGTACATAAAAATGCCTTAAATCTAAAGGAAAGCTCTAATTATGCCAAAAGTTACCATTACAAAATCGCCACACCAATGGTTACGAAACCCCGCCTGAGGCACAGTTTGATTCCATTGAACTCAAACATTGGGTAACCTTTTATCAAACGCCTATTAATTCCAAATTGCTCTATTCAAAGAATCGTTCACATACCGAAGTTAAATCTGCGTTCAATGGAGCCACAATCGGCCGACTATCGCAAGCAATAAAATGGCTGAAAAGGCCCGCCTATCTCCAAATCGGAGAAAATTATAAAACGAGAATCCATTTGAGTTTTAACTCAGGTGGGAATATTATTCCGCCTTTTCAACCTGCGGGATCGAGGGACGGGAAAGGGAGGGGGGGGGGGGGGGACATATAATTGAAATTTTTCTTAATCCCAAGGGTCTACGGAATGTTCACGAGTTAGATGGATGGAGATTAATGTTTTCCCTGCGGTTGTTATTGCAAATTAGTGCGTTTATTGAGAAACCAGTATTTGAAATGGAAAGGAAAATGGCGCAGTTGGCAGAAAGTAAATGAGGTTTTTCAGGAATAATGGGTAGGTACTATACCTATGGAAAGTGTTTGATGAAAGTTTATACAGTAGAGGAAGAATATTTGTGCACCATTCGTACTGTTATAAGGAGATCATTTGAGCAGTCACTAGAGAAAGTGCGTTTTGCAACTAAATTACACCGGGTAAAAACCTATTTTAAAATAAAGACATTTGTAGGACCTTTGATTCATTAGTTACATATGACAATTTTTTTTCATCCACTCTTCCGAGGGCGTGTTTATCCATCAGTTCATAGCTTGCTCCATATGCAGCCAATTTAAAACTAATTACATCATAATTAAAGCCATATTCTAAGTTAATGTGAAAGAAATCATATCAAAATAATAACCAATTAACGGAGCTCATTCCAGTATAATACACCAAACGCCACGGAACGGCATTTCTCATTTTATTTGCCACAATTAGCCGTTCCTGACGTAGTGCCAAAATCGTAAAGAAATTGGTTCCCTGACAAATTGCCAGGCCAGTATTTTATGTGTATTTTTTGGACATTTAATATGACAAACACAAACACGGAGATGTTTTGGCGAGCGACTGAAAAAGAAAATCAGATAGTATTATACCTACCGTTATACGTAGGTACTTTTTTTCAATGGTGTGGCCTTACACTAGTAAAAGCCGGCCTTTCCTTCCTCTCATGGTAAAAATATATTACGAGAATAGGTATGTAAATTGTTATCAACATAGTATGGGATTGTTGATATTTAAATCATTAATCATCCTACTAATATTATAAACGCGAAAGTTTGTAAGTATGGATGGATGTTTGTTACTCTTTCACGCAAAAACTACTGAATGGATGTTGAAGAAACTTCACAATAATATAGCTTACATATCAGAATAACACATAGGCTACAATTTATAAAGATATATCGTATATTATCCAAACGCGGGTGAAACCGCGGGGCGCAGCTAGTGGCTCATATAGACGTACGACACGTTGTGTTGTCGAAAACAAGGTACCGCAACTGACGACTGATAACAATATCTTGAGGATTCCTTAGGACAAAAGGTTATTGGTGGCGTCAACGGTTGACGCTTAGAAACAACAACGACTCCTCCGATTAATCATCTAACAGATATGACATTTAACTCAAGATCTGGGGAAGAAACGAGACAAGTGTATAGAAATAGACAAAGGGGTAAATAGGATAGTACGATGATATTTTGTGTTTGTCGACGTATGCACAAATTTATTGCTGCGCTGCAGAAGCAAACCAATCTTGACATTTTAGAATGTCGCACGAATGATTGGAGCACCACCTAATTAACGTGTATTAAATTTATTCGATTTAGAAATTGCAGCCAAGGTGTGTCCTTTTGGGGTATACGCTTTTGTCATTTCTAATACTACGTCTATAAATGACTCAAACCTGTCGTTGACAGCGTGCTGTTTGTCTAAAATAGCTTTAGAACTAGCGAAAATTACATCTAACTTTCTTAAAATTACACTCCGTATCAACTACCTAACTTTGGCATGATAGGCGAATAATTCAACGAGGAGAGAGGAAATAGGTATTCATTATAGAGTTCCATTCGTCGTAGATTGGACGGTGCCAAGTTTCAGGTATATTTCGGTGCAGTGTGAAGAGGGAATTAAGCCATTTCGATGTGCACGGAGTTTCGAAAGTTGCATACAATACCTTTATCCTTGGAGTCAACGTCGACTGGTGGGTTTTGGATTTTGGATAACGTAGAGACAATTGTTTGGTGAATGGCGTACTAAATTCTAATTTATTTTAATGTTTTTCTCCTAGTTTTGAGTTTTTATTTTGTTCTATGCTGTTTAATAAAGAGCTCATCTATCTGTCTAAATTAATTTTCGTATTTTTCTTAACCGCCGTATTTTATTTTATATAAATTAGTTTTTTTATTTTATCTAACATCGCATTTATATTATTTTCTTTGAAATAAAATATTTATGTACCTACTAATATAGAGTCGCTAAAACAAAAGAAACTGTAAGTATATACATGGAAAATATTTCGTTTACAACATCAATTAATGTATTATCTTGTAATTGTATAATATAAATCTGGTGTTCAATAAAGAATATAATTATATATAATCTATATATTTACTATAATATGATATTGATACACGTATCTATATAAAACATCCTCAAATCAAATAAAAGTTAGGAGCACGTTACAAAACATTCGACATAATTTGATCTATAGCGCAAAATTCTCTATCATTAATCAAGTAGAGGAGAACCCCACAAACGTTTAATAGTTCAACTTTTGTATACAATTCCAACTGAATGCGTGTGTTTCAATTATCAACTCTATACCATGGCCGTAAAGTTCAAAAATGTCAAGCTGTAGTACTAATGTGTATACGAAGAGAATTTGCGGGTTTTGGCATTAACATTTTATTTTATCTATTGACTTTCGATGATAAATATTTTTGCAAAGTCAATATTATTCTACTTTGTTGATACTGTTTATCGTTTCTTTTAAACTATGAGTTTCTCTTTTTTCGAGATATATTTTGTTCCATAAATCACTATTAATTGATTTTCAGACAAAAGCACACCTCAACCGTTTATAAAATTGACCGATGCGTCATCAAAATTGCACGAAACATGAATGGAGTCAATTTGGCGACGGTCGGACCTTGACCACAATAATTGTGCCGCAGCCATCCACTACTGATCTACCCGGATAGAGATGCAACGGGCAACTGGACAAGCCGATATTCCATACAATCTACAAAATGGCTTTTAAATACATAATATGTACATCAATTTTTTACATTATTATAGTATTTTCTTTGATTTTTTTTCCAATAACTGACGATGCAGCCGAAGAAACCTAAAAATCGACTTCAAAGGACTATTGAAGGACTACTACATTAATTAATTTACATAGTTTATTTATTTAATTACTAGTTTTATTAATAATATTGGTTCTTAGTGAGAAGCGTTTTCATTTTAATATCGGTTAAAAGTAATGATTTCAGCTACATAACCAAAATGAAATCAGGGATCAAACCTTGGTGAAAAATATCACAACCAACTATTAGGAAATTTCGAATTCCACCTCTAAATACTTCAAAATTATTTGTCAGCCCACTGATTTTAGTAAATCCATTTAACATTTAATTTTGTTTGATAACATTCATGGTCTATACTCATATACTAATATTATAAAGAGGAAAGATTTGAGTGTGTGTATGTTTGTTTGCATTGAATAGGCTCCGAAACTACTGAACCTATTCGAAAAATTATTTCACTGTTGCGAAGCTACACTATCCATCGGTGACATAGGCTACTTTTTATCCGGTAAAAATTAATGGTTACCGCGGGATAATAGCTAACGTGGGTGAAACCGCGAGGCGCTTCTAGTTATTCATGCAATGATTTAAAATGTTATTTGTGCCAGAGAAGCAATTATACCTTAGTAGGTATAATTGCTTCTCTGGCAATTAGCGGACTAGTAATTAGCGGATTGAGCCGATGTCAAAAAACTCAGTGCCTTAGTAATATTTGCATACAGCTCAATATGGCCGGATACGCTATTCGACCAAACTCAAATATCCAACTCTAATCATCACATTTAATATTGATGACGTCACCCGCTGCCGCTTGTCGAAATAATTTCGGGTCTCATTATGAAGTGATGACAACGGCATGGATTTAAAAGGTTTTGCGGATTAGGAAAATGGGTTGAGTAGAGTTTCGTTAAATATAACTGGTGACAAATGGCGAAATAAACAGGGCACCGACAGAAATATGGCGGAAAGGGGTGAACATTTAATGTGAAACATAATTTTGGGACCGTTGGATCTGATTTTAGTCTCACGATGCTTGATAATAAAGACGTTTTCCTACGCTTATTCTGTACATATTATAATTATAATATATATTATATAAGTATACAACTTAACACATAATACGAGTGGGATAAAAACTGTGAATAGTACTTTAATTTTCATGAATCGTTGTATACACATAGAACTTAAGAGAGACATTGTAGGCTATAAGTCATCGTCATCATCATCATCATCATCACCACTGTTTCATTGTCCATCAGAGCGAAAATAACTATGGAAAACTACCTAACTTCAGTATTTTCTTTGATACAATGCAATATTACAAGTCTTAATAATATAACAGCCACCGCCCTATAGGTATTGTATGTGAAACGCGGGTGAAACCGTGGGGTGCAGCTAGTTTGAAATATTTTTATTCACACAGGAACCCCACTTTCGAAATATTGAATTAAAACGTATTGTCTTATAAAGGCACATATTCAAACAAAAGTGCATAAGTCCGTTACATAGATTTAGTTTCAAAATAAAAACAATTTAAAGTTTCCCTAAAATGTATTTTCCCCATCGCACATTTTTAAATTTTCCGTCGACAGCGTTTAGGCATTTTTTGTAATAAATTGAAACATGTGATTGATGGTGCATTCGACATCGGCTGTATATATCGGGCGATGTACAGAATAGAGGTAATAAAATGATCTACACTGTGCCCACAGCGTGTGATTGACATGAACATAATTTCGAGAAAGCTTTTTTCGGAAGGCGTTAACGATTAATGGTTACAAAAATGGAGCTATATTTTAGGATTAGGTAATGAATGGCGAATAATTTTCACGGTAAATATTTTGCTTATCTACTAAAATATTTAGCCAATATTAGTTATTTAAAAATTTCATCTTTTTAATACCGTTTAGGAATATATTTCATAGTCATTCATACATTTTGTCGTGCTCCATAATTTCATAGATTTTTACGAAAATGTTTACTGTGACACCATTTTTAAATATATAATGTTTGCATATTAATTTCCTTGTTTGTGTCAACCAAACTAACGTAGAAGCCACTCCCAGCGAAGGTTAGTTTCAATACTATCTGAACACCAATCAATCGTCACAAAACACGCTCACCTACCCATAAAAGTCTCAAAATTGGTTCCTAATGCTATTAACGAAACTAAAAAGGAACATAAACATTTTACTCTCCAAAGGTCTCAATACCCAGATGGCAAAATATATTCGCGAAAAAGCCGACGCCATAAAATCGCGTAATAAAAAAATGTCGCCTCTCCCGTCGTTAAGGAAATGAGTTACATACATATATACACATAGTGCTGCAGGGTCGCCGCATAGTGAAGATGAAGGTGTTATCTTTTTGTTTTTTTTCTTTTCTTAGTGGCCATCTTTCTGGCATGACATCACAAACCCACCTAATAGTAAAAGTTAAAAAAGTATTTTATAAAAAAAACTATCCAGCTATATTTTTTTCTCAACTATTTACTTCATTATTTTGAAAGAAGTACAAAAACTTGCCATACGACGGCAAAAATAAAACACGCATGGTAATCACGAAATTAAAAGGAAAAAATTGCCATTTCGTCATTATTTTACGTGCGTCGTACCTTATCAGAGACATCTGCGGGTCGCATTACCCAGCCGCCCTCAGCATTCAATCCGTATCTTTTTTAATTATACGGATTTTAACGCAAAAAAATATACATAAAATAGCTTGGTGAAATCATACTGTATTAAAATGTATAACGTTTGCAAAGTGGTTTCAATGTGCACAGTGTGTGGTTCTGACATGTGTCAGGGTTTGAATAGACATTCTGGCGTTCAGTTTTACAAAATAAAACAAAACATTTCAATTTCCTAATCTACCGGACTCATTTTGTAGGAAGGCACTTACCCGTTAAAAACTCAAAAAATGGTGCCTACATAATATTATCATTATTATTACTGTAGGTATGTTTTTATTTGTTGAAGAGGTCAAGGATGGTAACACCATTAAAAGGAAAAGAAAAGGAAAATTAGTAAGTAAATTGCCCAACGCAATGTATTCGTCTTATAAAAAGTAATTATTAAAATGAAATTAGAACCATAAACTTAAATATAATATTATGACTTTCAACCATAGTGTCATAGAGCTGGTGTCATGTTGCTTTTTAGTCCGTTTGAGCCTTGATATTGGTTTATCAGCTGTTATCATCATCCGTTTATCACTTTTTGAAGCTCGTCATCGTGTCACTGGCAATTGTTACGTTTAACACGTAATTACACACCTGATACTGTATCTGATAAAAGTTACTGATAACAAGCTTTGTTAGCTTAACACCTACTTTTGTGTCGTATATTGTAATAGTTAAAATATTCATATTGCTATTCATTCCGGATTTTAGTGCTTCGCTCTAACATAGTTTAGGAACGTAGCAAAATTCGGATATTTTACATTCTAAGTACAGTACCTCGAAATAACATAATCTCGAGTTAACGCAATCCAGGTTCCAAGCTTCTACTGTATGTGATACGATCAGTTTGTTGAACACACCTACAACATTATTAAACCGTTAGAAAGTTGGCTTAACTATTAATAGTAAGCCCTCTGCATCCGAAGGTGGCCTGGAAGAGATTACTTTTGGCGATAAGGCCGCCCATTGATATACATCCAATTGTATTTATATTGCGCGAATATAAAAGTGCTTTAATCTATCATTTAAGATACAATAAAATTACTGCAAAACACCATTACATTTAAATACTGTACCGTCAAAACGTAGGTAAATGTAAACTGGAATCTATGCCCGATAGCATGCCTGATAGAATGCCTAACCAGTATAAGGAGGATGCGTACTTATATCATACCTGGAGGAACTCGTACCTGATAGCATACCTGACAAGGGGGATTAATACCTGACAAGGGGTATTGTGTACCTAATAGCATACCTGACAAGGGGGATTCATAGCAGATACGGGGGATTCATTACTGATAGCATACCTGATAAAGGGGATTCGTACCTGATAGCATACCTGATAAGGGGGATTTGTACAGGCTCAATATCGGGTCCGCCATGAGGCCGGCCGGCTCTGAAAACAAATCAACGATTGCATAATAATATCTCGAACGTTTTAGGGTCGGATATTTTGACTGCGACGTTGGTTTTTTTCTTTTCACACATTCATCTCGTTCGTCCATAGACTTTTCTAAATTTGTTCTTACCTGCGTTTTGTGTGAGTAATAGAAGCGCTCAAATGAATTAAGGCATGTCTGTGCACTAACCATTTAATTTTGTACCCGAGATATTTATTTGTAAAATAAGTTTCTTTGCTTTCACCCATACACCTCAATGTGCCCATACAAAACACCTCATACACCATACACATGAACGTTAACTAAAATATTATTTCATCACCCATCACTCACTACTATGTAGGTACTTTATTAAAAACATATTAATGGTATCATTCTTCAAGAGCAAATCATTAATTATTGATATTAAAAAAATAATAGTAAAAAAATCATGTTAACAAACAATCTTACCTATGTGATTGATTCTTAGCTTCCCACTACATGACTTATTATTCTATTGAGTCGCGATTACAATTACATACCAGTTTAATGTATCAATTATCCCAGATATTATACACAACACGAGATCACAACCAATAATCTCGGTACTCATAAAACACAACATAACACATTTCTCTCTCACAAAAGCAAGTAACTCACAACTCCACATCCAAATATGATTTGCACTATCCTAATTTTTTTCGTCGCAGTCGGAAAAAAGGTACCTATGTCCCAACATGAATTTTTTACTCGCTAGCTTGCCCATTGTTATCAAGACGAACAAAATTTTCTTTCTTTCCTTATCTCATGAGAGTCCATGTTATTTCGTATTCTTGTGTGATATGTGCTTTCGGGCTAATAAAAACAATTTTCCAAATTACTTTGCATTTTGCGAGGAAAAGGCTTTTCGCGTATTACTTTTTATGATGAGGTTTAAGGTTACACGCGTATCTACTTTATTTCAGCTATATTTTATTACAATATTAATTTTCTTTACAATAATGTGTTATAGTATTTTCAACAAAAATACTAACGTATTTTTTTTAAACGTGTGAATTAGTATAACACTGAAATTAACAAGGCCATATTATTTTGCCGCAACACAAACGAATTCATTTCACTTACATAGTTCCGCAAATTGTATTTCGTTCAGTACTAAGAAAACAACACTAAGAAAATTGCTAGTAAACTAGTGTACTTTGCAATGGGACGCGACCACATTAAATTTTCCCCCCATTACACAAACGGACCTTACTGCAAAATAACATTTTAAATGATATACTCGTATTTCAGTTATTTGGCATTTTGCACGAATCATAGCACTCGTTTTCCCGTATACGTTTATACGCCACAATTGCTCCTTAGTCCTTTTGCCAAGAAAATCAAGTTATTGTTTCATACAGGACACATTTAAATAACGTTATCTTAATTTAAATCTCATAGAAGTGCCTTCCTTCTGACATTCTCTTTAGTAGAAATAGTTTTACAATTTTTCGTTTCGATAAACTTTTCGTTATTGTTATTGCAATTTGAACTAAGCTAAATGCATTTCAATGGTTTGAGAATCATTTCTGTATAGGCATGCGTTATTTTCAGACGAATAAATTGATGTTGTACATGCTACTATCTGTTGAGGATTTTATTTCAGTACGTAATACATTTTCTTTATGTTATTGAATTCAGTTTCATGTTCATAATACATTGCAAGAAAAGCCGTATCAACAAAATATGGCCTCTTTCTTGTCAAGGTCAAACCGCTTTGCAATCTAAAAATGTCACCCACATTATGTCAACGAAAAGCTTTTTTTATGGTGCGTGATTCAACTGATTGACGAACCTTAACTCGCATATTTCTTTTACTTTATTTTTATCTTTTTCTGTGACATTTCGTTTTTGTTTTCACTTTTATACGGTATTTTTACACTGCGATGAGGTGTTTTTATTCCTAAGTTATATTTATTAAAGTTGGATATTATCAAGTCGGGTACAACCCACTGGAGGTTCAAATTAATTTTCAGGCCAAATATAGTTAGTACCTCTATAAATCTTGCGAAACTTTGAAGTCGGTAGGCCGAACTGAGATAGACTCCCGTCAGTGAATTTATTTCGTTTCGTAAGAAATTTGCTCTGCAAAGCTTCTACTATACAAGAGTTTTGAGGTTATACCGGCATTAAATCACGTGAAATTTTAAAATTTATTATGATGCTTTTATTTTTATTGGAAATATTAAATGCATACTTACTTACATTTTTCTTAAGTTAATAATGAGTAATTATGTGTGTTAAGCATAGGTCCATAATTAAAGACTAATTTAAACTAAAAATCGTTCATAAAAATAATCGTAAATATTTAATGTTATTATTTCAATGTGATGTATGTGAATCTCAATTATTTTATTAAATTAACCTTTATTTTTTAGTACCATTGGCGTTTTAATGTCAATAATAATGATGCTGTTATCGCAGCCTCAACGATGCCTCGCAGCCGTTGTTAAAGTTTGATTTTCGTGTCACGGCAAAATAATATGAATCATGAAATAACATCGCTTTTCTTCGAATCGAGAAAAATCTAAAATGACTCACTCTAGCGGGTACTAAATTCATGTCGGCTCTAACAAGTCGCAAAAACTCACCTCCACATAAAAGCGACATCGAGGTAATTATGTATGAAACGTTTATAATTAAAATTTTTGCTAATTTTTAACCTAACTAGCTGTCCTAACTCTTTGCGCTCCAAGCTGCTATTACTATATCATAGGCATGAAGGCAATTCAATATATTAATCTTTGTACTGGCGATAAGTAACGTTAGCTCTACAACTATATCACTTTATAATTTAAAAATGGCACTAAAAAGACACGATAATATTAAACGCCGGCTGTCAACAAACGCACACTTAAAACACTTTTATAGTTGAATGAAAATTATTACATCAAAATCGGAAATAAATACACCAAAATTGGTTTGTTGTGTAAGTATTATCATAAGCTTTGTAACATAGTGTGTGTTGTTTACGCGAATTTCGCGTTTTGCCGGCAGCAAGCAGGCGGCGTTGCAGGGCCGTCGGCTTTAGACTGGCTCTCGGCGGGCAGGTGACGTCAGGGTGCGAGCTTGTATCGCCGCGCATGCGTACAGAGCGCGCAGTGTGTCGCCGGCCTTAACTTTCTGATAGTGAAGTTTGAAAGTTAGGCGTTCGCTAACTGACGTGCGCCTAGTTTTTAGACTTAAATTAGGGGTGACGTGTGAGGAAAGTTGCGTAGTTAGCTCAAAAACTGTTAGGTGTTGAACTTTTTATGAGTTAATTTTGATGTTAAATAAGCATGGTTGCGAAAAAGTTTCGCGTTGAGCATTCTTAAAGAGTTGTGGCACACATGGATGTGGCCTTTGCATGGGATACCAGAATAACGAGTATCAAGTCCGTTTTAGTATTTATTACCATCATTATTAGTTTTAGTATTATTTTTTGTCTTCTCTTGGAATATGCATCAGAAGTTTAAAAAAAGTTTGTAGACAACAATTTAGTAAACAAACTTTACATTGATTATTTTTTAGTATTTGTCAACAGAAGTAAAATAAAATTGAAAAAATATAGATAGGTACTTCCAAACATTTATCGCTCTCTATTTATTACACATTTTAGTCGGATAGCATCTTCTTTGAAAACAATGGAGAAAATTGTCAAGACTTAAATATACATAATTACGAACAAAACCTAATTTGCCGTTACGGAGGTGACAGCAAACACATCCATATTATTGAACATAATATTATTTTACAAGAATCTACCATTCGCCACACATGAAAATTAAAACACATTTAGTTTAAAGTATCTAGGTATATATTCTATACATTTTAATCCCTAAAACCCTTATCATCCCCAACTTTATAGAACTGTCAAAGTCACGTGACCGTGAACCAACGAAATAGAGAGTTGATCCCGGTACATCGCACAAAGGGCATATTAAGTACCGTATGTACACTACGTATCGTGAAAGGAGGATCCCTTTAATATGTTCAGGCCATTATGACCGCTAAACACTTCTAAAATAAGCGTGATAATAGTGCAAAGTGTTGAATTGTTGTTTAAATAGGCATGTCGGAAGAGATTCTTATTTCTGTGTTTAGTAATTAAGGTATGCTTAATGTTAGGCGTGTTCTATATTATGATTTACTTCTTCTTTTGTTTATTGTTTGATATACCGTTAGTCTATAGTCACTATAAATCACTATGATATCATAATAACTTATTTATACAATATAATAATGTATTTTAGGTATATAAACAGCAATAATGACCTTAAATGGATATTTTACTATAATGTTGTATGTGCGCGGCTGGCCTTAAATATTATCTAGTCTCAACTAATATTTCAAAAGGTGGTTAATTAAGTGTGCGTGCGACACTCAAGCAGTTAAATAAAGCATCGAAAAACCTAATCTTTACGGCCTAGCAACAAATTCTCCAAAGATTTACTTAAGTACAAATTAAGAAGCTGAATTAAGTAGTGAATTTGCATAATAAATACATTCCGCTCCCTAATTCGAAAACACCGACATAAATACAGTTAAGTAAGTTAAGTTAATCTCTTTACTCAAAATAAAAGTCTTTTGGCGGCATTAACTCAATTTTATATTGCTTCCTTATTGCGTCCATTAAGTTTAAACACGTGGACGTACTGGAATAATTACTTGTTCTAATTTTTACTACCTTAGTAGTTTATAATAATAACTGTACAGTAGGTAACGATACCTATAGTAATAGGTTGTTTTTTTATATACGGGCTTACAGTATTACCCAACTGATATGGCTTACCGATGTACCTGCGCAGAAGATGAATTTTCAAAGCGCGGGAAATGCTATTCACCGCTATTGAGCTTAGAGTGAGATGGAACTAACAGCTGCAGTGTATTATGAACCTTATAATAGTGATCTTAGGTTGATTGTAAGTTTTAAGCATTCTTTCGTTAATCTTCGGACCATAAGAAAGACCATAAAGAACTTATGTGATATTGTTTTGTTCGCTGATGACACTTCACTTATTTTTAAGGTTGACAGAACATACAACAATTTTGACAATGTTAACAAAGCAATCACGCTAGTTCTTAAATGGTTCACGGTAAATAATTTAGTGCTGAATTCTAAAAAAACGAAATGTGTAAAATTCTCACTACCCAATGTTAGAAGAGGCCACACAAATTTAAGTATTTTAATTAATAATGAGCCGTTACATCAGGTAGAGTCAACAACCTTCCTGGGAATTAATTTAGATTCTAGATTACAGTGGGGTCCTCACATATCATCTTTAACTGGAAGATTGAGCTCTGCAGCTTTTGCTGTACGTAAAATCAGACAATTTACTGATGAAGCCACTGCAAGATTAGTATATTTTAGTTACTTTCACAGCGTTATGTCATATGGCATTATGTTGTGGGGCAAAGCCGCGGATATCCAATCTGTGTTCGTGCTACAGAAAAGAGCAATTCGGTCAATATATAATATGAAAACCCGCGATTCTCTCCGGGAACGATTTAAACACATCAATGTTCTTACAGTGGCTTGCCAATATATATATGAAAACTTATTGTATGTTCATAAAAATATTAACAAGTTTGCTAAAAATTGTGACGTACATAATTTCAACACTAGAAATAAAAATAAACTCAATGTACCAAGATTTCGGTTGCAGAAGGTTAGTGGTTCATTTATGGGGAACTGTATACGCTTTTATAATAAGTTGCCAGAGGGAATTGATCAATTATCCATGCAAAGATTTAAAACTTTTATTAAGGCTAATCTCATAAAGAAAGCCTATTACACTGTTAATGACTATATTAAAGATAAAAATGCATGGCCTCAATGCCCCCAGCTCCATGGTAGTAATAATTAACGTGAATTTTATTAATATGTTTTGAAATTTTTATATTGATGGTCATATTTATACCAATGTAAATATTGTGATTGAAAAAAAAAAGAAAATTATACATTATGAGAAAAAAAATATGACATCCCCGTAGAGTTTCTTGGTGCTGTCTTCTCTAACGGGCGTATTCCGAAGCACTGGTAGAATCAAACGGAGTTTCCTTTTCCTGTCTGAGATTCAATCCTGGACTTGAAAGGGAAACATCCTTTTTCAAACTCAAACCATACCTAATCAATTAATTATAGTTTGTTTTCTTTTATGATTTTATTAATTTGTTTATTAGATTGAAGTGTTTGACTTGTAAAAGTGCGATTTTATTGCCTATTTACAATAAATGATTTGACTTTGACTTTGACTTTGACTTTGACATACTTTCTTTTCTGCGCGAACGAAGATTCACGACGCGCCTTATAAGTTGGGTACTAGTATACGTATGTGTTGATACCTAATCCTCCTCACAAACGTGAGGTGAGATGAGATCCTTGTTCACCAATGCGAGGATATTATACGAGTATGTAATATATATATATGATAACTATAAATTAAAATTGTTATGCTTATGCTTGAATAACGCTTAACTGGACGGTATTTCTCTAGTTCAAAGTATGAGCTCCCGTAGTAGGCTATATCGAAAGTACTGGAGTTCGATGTATGCTATGTCGAAAGTACGTAAGATCAATGTACGCTGTATCGAAGGTACAGAAGTTTGATTTACGTTAGTTCGAAAGTACGTGCGTTAGATGTATGCTATATTGAAATCACAGGAGTTCAATGTACGATATTTAATGACGATTTGCCCAAAGTTGGCGAACACGCCTAAAATGAGGTCAAAAACCCCAAAAAGGGCTGGACAGATTATGTGTGAGAGTAGTAGCTAGCCAGTCAATAGAGTCCAACTCCCAAAGGAATAAACGATGTTTTCGCAAAGTTCATGCTCAGTTTGTAAAGTTGATTGGTTTTAAACCCACAGTCTACAGCGTGGCGTCCACACACAACAGTAATTGACTAAGCAACTAATTTATTTTGCATGTTGTAATTGCTTACTAATGGAGAGTAAAAGACTTCCTTTCATAAATTAGTAAGACAAAAAACTTTAAATTTGTTACTGATAATACAATTTCACTAAGCAGAGAAGACTTTGTTGTAAAATATTAGCATTTTAAATTATATCTTACTGGAACCTAAGTGAAACTGAGCTTCGTCGAGCACTTTCGCTTTGTCGCTATAGAAAATAACTTAAACAAGTCCAAGAGAAAATAAAGATAGAAAACAAATATATTTCAGAAATATTTGAACGTCCAAGTGTCACGTAAAGTGTCTAACAGAACGGTTAATAAAATGTCTACAGCTGCTACAGTCGTAGCACATTGCTACGAAAGCGTAGCACGTTGCTCGAGTTGAGTGAACCTTGAACAATAATGGTAATTTATAGATTTTGAGAGGACAACACTATCGCTGCTTTTGTATCATCGATCGGTTCTGACAAAGTATCTGTCTCACGAGTAATTGTGAGAATATTACAAATAAAGTCGAATATTTTGACAGAAATAAATATGATAACAGTAATTTGGGAGGGCAGGGGAGTTAAATTAAGGATTTAACATTGACTTTAAATTGCAATTCTGCTAATATAGTGAATATAAGTATGGTTATGTACTACTGTTAGGTCAAGAACTTTGTCCTAATTGCATTCTGTGATTAAACTACAGACGATGATGATGATGATAATGATGATGATATTTTACTGGTATATCGTAAAAGAATATCACTTAATGCTGCCTCCGAGTGCTTCCGAGTTTTATAATACAGGTTAAACCGTCGGTTCCGGTTGTTATCGACTGACTTAAAACTACATCTACTGAACCCATTTCCTCATTTAAAAATATGTGCTATGAACAAATTATAACCGACTCAAACGAAGTAGTCATTTAGGTCGTCATGCGTTGACCCAATTTGGTGCTGGAAGATTCCCACCGCAACCACCCACGCGCGCCCACGCGAGTGAAGCCAAGAGGAAACGCTTGTAGATTGATGATACTAATTTGAACAGTCAGTATGGGGCCTTATGAATATGTTTATTTTATATGGTAATTTGATTTTAAGATTAACCTTTCTCAAAAATTTTCCTAACTCCAGCATGGACACTTCGTACTCAATAAGCACTCAAAACCACGAAAGAGAGAGACCACATACTCAAAATACGTCATACAAAATTTCGATCATACTATCTCGCTTTAATTGAGAGTATCTCTTCTTCTAGGGTATTAAAAAAATATAGGTATTCTATGTTTTACCTATAAATTTAATAACCATAATTGATGTTTTATTTGAAATTATTATAACATCGTAACTAAGACGCGTTGTTGTATAACATAAGTATTAGATACTGAAACAAAACACGGCCGGATTAAATTTATCGTTGTCTCTATCAGGTACTATACAAATGACAAGGATACCAATAGACTAGAACCTGTTAACTAACGTGCCATTAATAATAGCCGTAATAATTATGTGTCTTCGAAGTCAAGACAAATAAGGCGTTTCTCACATGGCAACACTCCCTGCCACGGAGTGAGACTAAACGAACCGCCTTAAATACACTTTAATGACAAAAAATCATTTTACTACAAAAAAAATGAAATTTTACTAATGCCCGGTTTCAAAACCCTCAGTGAACGCTGCCCTTCTGATAATAGTATTGCTGTCTTTGTCATTTATCAAGCGCTTGATAGAGACAACGCTAGACTTATCGGTTGGTCAAAGTAAACAAGGGATTCAGAATTGAAATACCGTGTTCAAGACACTTAAAGCTCCAACACCTAATAAATTATAAGGTCTTGTACTCAGTACCTTAACCATACTGATAAATTACACCCTGAAATATTTCATTTCTTACCAAAAATACTGTACTCGTATATCTTACGCGTCCACAATATCAAGCTTACGTCAACCCATCAAACGCAGGAAAAATACATCAACCGCAACTATCCCCTTTAGAATAAAAGAAGGGGGTATTAAGCACACACACAATAACAAACAACCCCTCATAAACGGGGTGGGTCCGTCATCACCTACCCCCATCATTGTATTCTATTCCTAATCAAACCGGCCGACGTACGTGCCCGTACTATAAAACGCAGGCTCTGCGTCACTACGAACGCACACGGTAACCACTGACGTCTTATAAATGCTGGAAAGTTATTATATAGAATGCTATGTGTTACGGAAAGTTGTATAGTTGCATAGCGCACTTATCGAATACCAGCTGGATGACCGAGCTTTGTTCGGTATTTTTTTTTTTATAAATTGTGTTTTTTGAAAATATAAGTAGTATTATTATTCACCAATAGATGTCAGAAAGAGTCATATTTTTCAGTTTAAATTGGGATTACTCAAACACCTCCTTTTTGTTATTTATCTTCCAAGTTTAAGTTTAAGTTGATAAAACACGAATAAAATGACATTTTCTAAAAATGATTCCTAGCTAGATCGATTTATCGCCCCCGAAACCCCCTATATACAGAATTTCATGAAAATCGTTGGAGCCGATTCCGAGATTCCAATTATATATATATATATATATATATATATATATAATTGGAATCTATATATATATATATATATGCATACAAGAATTGCTCATTTTAAGATATAAGATATGATTTTTTACTCATTTTTACCGGAGTTTTGTTCTCGGCGGTATTTTTATGTCGATACTAGCTTGCCTCATACACGTTGTCTTGTAAAGCTTCTGGATTCTACACAAAATGAATGGGAATTACAATGTCTACGACAAGTATGTATATTAGAATATTGTTTTTTATTATGTGCATATTAACTACATTTAAACGAGTCTAACTTGTGCACAAAATCGCCGTTAAAATTAATTTATTTTCTGTTCGCGAGAGTCTAAGAACGTTTATTGTGTAAGTTTTTCTATTACCCTAGTATCGTGTGTATTTCATGAGCGTGTCTATTTATTTCATTAAGTTATACTGAAAGCCACCACCTATAACATTTCTCGTCATTTCTCTCTACTCACGGTAGTCTGGAAGAGATCGTTCTGTGCGTAAAGACCACCAACTGAGACACTAATTGTTACTTGTTCTGTTTTAGCGTCTAGCTTCTTAGTGCTGTGGTGTTTCAGTAAAGAGTTTATTCATCTATCTATCTTCATCTCGCCTAGCTTTATCAGTGGACAGGAAACCCGCACAGGCACTGGAGGGTAATTAAGTAAGGCGGGCGCTGATTGACGGACAGCTGATTGGCCGCCCGCCCTCGGTAGCTCGATGATCTGTGCTCACCCTATCCGATGATTCTATATGACTCTATGTCTGTTGGGCGGTATTTAATGAGCTCTTGGTTCCATTTCTTTTTACTAGAACTGAAGTACATGCCTGATTTAATATACTGTGTATTTGGCCCTTCGCATCGTGGTTGCTAAAACGCTTTTTAGCTTTTACTAACGTATCCATTTTGTTCTCCAGAAACTTTCTTTTATTTTAAAGTTCTTATTTATTTCTATGTACATGACTCCAAAAATTAATTTCTTTAAATAAACTAATTTAATTACTTACTGCGAATTTTTTTCGTTCGTAATGTTCGTTAGCAGTTGTACAACTAATGTTTTTAATTGACTCTAAGCCAAAGACGTTATAATGAGCTTTTGTGATATTTGAATATTAAAATTGTGAAAAAATGTCATCTCAAACTCCTTGCATGGACCATTTACGTACGTAATTCAAACTTTCCAACAATAAAAGCTCCCGTATCTGTACTACGGAAAAAGAGAAAGATAATGCATCAGAAAGCTCCGGCTTAGAAAAATCCAAGCAATTGACCTTCCGTACCTGGAAATTCGAGCTACGCCGCTATGGATCGTAGCAAACGTAGATGTGCTACGACTCTCGTAGCATGTTCAATGAGCAATTTTCAAGTGCGATAAAAATATGAAGATTTTTGCCGTTCAAAACTTTGATAGGTTCGAAATATAATAATCGGGGTTTTGGCCGAGCGCCAGAAACTAGCCGATTATTTTAATATCATCGACCTGGATGACTTTGATCGGTTTTATTTCAGGTTCTTTATTTTTGAAATTTCAGAGTATAAATGTATAATAATATACGGCAATGGCCAATGCGTATAAATAAATATTTAAAAATATTTTGGCCACTTACTATTGTTTTGGAAATAAATAATGTCTTCAAAATAAGAGCATAACATATTATTCAATATGTTTTGTGATCACAAATACTTCTCCTATTTTGCCTTCATAAACATTCGAACCTCATTTAAAATTGCCAAGTGACCTTAATTTCAATGCAAAAATTTTCATCATTTTCCAAACATACATATTATTATTTATGATGTCGCCACGTTTTATCGGAGTATGAGTGGGCGGTCTTATGTTTATGGAACAACACCACACACATACATGCATAATTTTATTGACGGAACCAACTTAGCAACTCGTTCGTCAATTTTACCACAGAGTTTTCGACCTTAAGGCTCACACATTACGAACTGACTTTGCTAATTCAGTACACATAAAATTAAAGTATGTTTAAACGAACGAGTAGGCAATAGGCAAGTTCAAAGAATATAAAGGGAGAGCGAAACAAACCAAAAAAATGTCACGAGTTTTCTGCTCAATTGAACGAAAACTGTTGCTCATGGGAGCGGATTGTGGTAAGCTTAGTTACTCTTATAGCTAAGAGATGGCGCAATTGGAGCTAGTGGAAAAGTTAGACTGATTTACATTGTGGGGTAGTCTTTCCTATTTATTCTAGTAAATTAAATACATATTAATAATATTTATGACACTTCGATAACCAATTATACTTATTTAAAACCTTATTGCAAAAACTAGTACAAGCAGTAGTAATTTTATTATTGGTTTCGTTAATCAAAGTTTGCGGATCGCGTTGGCTTATTTCTTGAGAGTTCAATGTGTTCTTATTTATGCTCGAATTTTTTTTCTTGTTGAACACTTATCTCGATGTTAATTAGTATTTAAACGGGTCTAATTGGCGCACAAACTAATATCAAAATATATAATTTTGACATACATACTAATTAACATGTATTCAGTTCGCGAAAGTTTAAGAACTTATCTCGATGTATATAAAGATTTAAAACATTAAGCCTTACGCAACGAAACTCATTAAAATTGTAACCACTACTACCTTTCAAAATATACAAATATATGATTATATTGTATATGTATATATTATATGTGTGCTCACAATTAGAAGTTCCAAAGTAACGTATATCAAGAGAACAAACTTCGAATCTTCAAAATTACGTGTCTATAACATTTGACTTGACACCAAATTAAGTGATCAAAAAGTGCCCAAATATAAACATTAATTACGCTTTTCTCAGTAAAATTAAGTCGGCGCCAAAATAAACAAGCCGTAGCGCCACCGAAATGGCGCGTTTTAACTCCGCCAGATATTTTATGTCACCATTCAACCCTTTCATTCCTGTGGTAATTATGGCGAGTCGGGCGTCGTGACTGCTATTTTGTGTCATTCCGTCCTTCCCGTCACGAAAACTGTTTGATGCGTTCCACCTATTTACGCTCGACAGTATTCACGAGCATTCTATCGTAGTTATGGCGTAGTGGTTAAAGCCTACATGCAGTTGAATGGACTGTCTTGAGATTTCCTGTTTTGTGATTGGAACTGGTAATTTCCGCTATATAGTCAGGTTTACTTTTCCAAATTGAAATAACCACACTTAATTTTATGCCTTATCTAATTTTTATTTGTATATTTAGCCAATTTTGTATTAAGCAAAGTACGATATTCTGACAGGAATTTAGTGTGTCATAATCTTAAAGCAGCTTTTTTACGCCGCTGTTCTGTAACTAGATCATATTGAGAGCGTATCAAAATATTCTTCTGGCCTGACTTCTTAAGCATCCTATCCCTAAACCACGCCATTTCCAGTGACTTCCATATCCCATTTCTTGAACCAGTAAAACTCCGCTGTATCTCGAAAAATCCATATATCCTTGTTTTCATTTGTCGTCACTCCCTTCGTCGCCTTTTTCACGTCATCCCGTAATACAAAGGCCTCCAATATTTATGTAACGAAATTCATTCTTGAGGCCGACCTCTTCCTGGCCCTCAATAGCTGTCCCTTATCTTTCCATGGTGTTATTAAATTTTATGTCCTCTCCCCTCGCGTAATTTAACCCCTACTTATTGTAATTGCACTTCGTGAATATTAAAAACGATGTCAAAGTTTAATGTCAGGGACGGAAGCTTCTGATTTTAATTAAGGTAAGTCTGATTGAGGACTTTGGTTAATGAACGTGGATCGATTCTATGGTTTTGAAACATTATTATTTTAATATCTTGAGAGCCTCATAAGAGATTACATTTTCTAATACTCTAAGAAAAAATGTTAGTTGGGAGAGAAATATCAATGGCAATGTAAAAAGTGTTTTTCTGTGAACTTTTATAACTGACATCACAAAAAAATTGTTGGATATTTTTTCTATGTAAAATTTTTATCATTTTTATTTCCAGAGATTGATACTTTCTCTAATATTAAAACCCAAGCGGTAGCAGTTTCATAAAAAAACGTATTTCAAGAAAAAAGTACAACGAATAACAACACGACTTTATCGTCATGCTTAATTTCCATATTATAAGGATTTTAAAAAAGAAAACCGACCAGCAATGTCCTGTAACAACTCTATCGCTACTTTAGAGCCATTCATATAAAAATAAACTACCTACCCTTCATACTTAGCTAGCAATACAACCCGCATTCATCACAAGTAATATCGTGCACAAAAGTCATTAAACCGAGCGAACTACACGGTATTAAGGGCAATCCACACCGCATACCGAACTCTGGAACTTCGCTTATAAGAGGAAACAAGTGTAGCTTGTTCATTTCTTTGTATTTCTCGACAGTGACGCCGATGCAACCTGACGGGGTGTTCAGAATGGGGAGGTGAGTTTCAACAATGTTTATTTAGTACTACGGTGTAAGGAAATTATATTTAAAAGAAACTAGATCGCAAGTGCTGTTATTTTGGTAAATTTTTGTTCTTTTAATTGTAGTTACATTTATAAACAGTATCTTTTAAATTATAACATAAACTTTATTGCTCGTATGAAATCACTAAAAATATATTTCTTAGATCGTTTTTCCTTTATCTGATATTGGTTTCTGACCTTAAAAATCTATTTAATGAAGGCACTTAATAATTATTGGCAGTTGCATGAGTCTCATTTCCAAAACTACTGATGAAAATGGATATAGTTCCTCACCGTCGCCTTAGTAGACGTTACAAATCTCAACAAAAAATCCACACGACAAATTTTTCACTACACCGGTGGTTTTGTGCACCGTGCATAACAGCATGTGCATGCGATTGTACGAATAAGTAGTCTGCCTACCACAACGGGAAAAAGGCGTGACGTATGTATGTATGTATATACGTATGTATGTACAAATAAAACCGAAGTGAATGTGGACGTTAAACCCTGTAAACCATGTTATGAGCGATTGTGGAATTGAAAAATCATTTTGCTTTTGTTGCGAATCCGCTTCGCGCGAAACATGGAAGGTAAGGTAAGCTGGAAGCTCGTGAAATAATTGTTTGTATGAAAAGGTAGTTACGGCAATAAATTAAAAGTGTTTCATGCAAGTTTTGTGTTTTTATTACGATTGTAATTCCGGGGGTTGTTTGGTGCTAATTGCCATTTTTGAGTAACGTTAAAAGTTGGTGGTTTGCTGTTTGACGGAATATTTAAATATGTTATTTATCTGAGATTAGATACATATTAAATTATTATTATAAAAACATTTGAAGCCAATTTTTCACGATGATTTTATACATCGGTATCGGCTTATATAAATTATTAGTGTATGCATAAATATGCTATCAACAATTCGTAATTTTCATCTCTTTCGATGCTTACAAATGAATTGTACAATTAATTGTTTTCTTAACGCTAAAAGCAATCTTTGGATGGGGAATGGATTAAAAAACTACTTCGGCACACAATTTTACGTAGTTTTTTAATCCTCTCCCGCCAAAGCTTGCTTTTAACGATAACCCCAATACTTTAATATTTAGACCGCAATAAAATAGTTAAGAAAAAAATTGCACCACAAAATTGTTGGTAGATGAAATACCGGTCTACGAGATATCCGGGGGCATGGGCTTCGTCAGCGTAGGCCACAACCAGTGTATAAGACGAATAACTCCAAAGTCATACCGGGAATGTCTTTCATAGCCACAAGTAGTTCATCCTAGGTC
This sequence comes from Hylaea fasciaria, assembly GCA_905147375.1. Classification (NCBI taxonomy): domain Eukaryota; kingdom Metazoa; phylum Arthropoda; class Insecta; order Lepidoptera; family Geometridae; genus Hylaea; species Hylaea fasciaria. The sequence goes on from LR990201.1 coordinate 11,118,325, forward strand.
GTATTAGGTCAAGGTCCTACCCGTTAATGAGACTTCTATATTGATAAAATTATGTTGCAAGATACTACCTGGGGAAGCACCACACATTTTACTTGCGTACATCAGCTAAGTAGTAGTGTGCAAATTTTACTGCGTTAAAACTTACTTATTGCACACGTGATGACCATAAAACCATTATGCAAATCAGGCTTGCGTCACATAACGTTTGCGAATGTGAGTTGCATTACGTTTGTTACCCCATTCGTCAACCGTCTCACGTGTGGCGAAAGCGCACGCTATATAATGGATTGCATATTTTTGTGCTATTTGCAATGCTTTCCGTCTTGCTGATGAATAAAAATGGATAAGAAAACTTATAGAAACAATATTCTATCACAAATACACAAGTTTTGGATCTATTTAATAAGTACCATGCAATAAGAGAAGTGTTTGCTTTAACGATTTTTTAGAAACTTTGATATGTTTTTTTTGTATTTATTTAGTGGTTCATAGTAAAAATAATCTCGGTTTTTTATTATAGAAGAAACAGGGCTATTTACGCATTGGTAAGTATATTAAACAATATTCTGGTTAAGTTGGCTTCTCATCTCACTCAAAATTATTATATTCTACATCACTCAAAATAGTATCCTATGTCACTTAAAATAAGACTCACCCTTATGCATCCCGGTGTGTTTGTCCTTCAGCACTGTGAGCTCGTAAATCTTGCCGAACTCCTCGAACATAGGCCGGAGGTCTTCCTCCTCCAAGTGTCTCGGAATCTGCCCAATAAAGAGCTTGACGGCGTCTTTGCCAGCGCCGGGAGGGGCGCCGGTCTTTTCCGACAGCGTCAGCGGAGATCCTCGCTGGTCTTTCACATTGTTGTAGTTAGAATGGACGGGGGTGGAGGGAGCCGACTCTGCCATCGGCACCGGCCGCTGCACCGGCTGAGGCACCTGCCCCATGTTGTACCCAAACAACATCGGATTCACACCGAAATTCGTACCTACCAACATATTGAACACTAATAATCACAGTATTTTTGTACTATAAACGCCTTATGCTATAAATTCGGGTTTTTTTTGTTAAAGCTGTGTTTATTTTGCGAGGGTGACGGGCGAGGGCGGCGGGCGGCTGTGTGCGTGAGCGCGCGTGTGTGAGTTCCTCTCGCAGTCGCCCCGTAATGCGTAATATTATCGATCGCTGTAGTAACTGTAGTAGGCACTCGCGACCCCCGTTTTTCTCGCGTTAGATTTATTTAATGTTTTTACTCGTATTTTTACACACTTTATTTTGCCGTTTCTTTTTTGCCGTTCACGGTTCTGCAGAGTGTTTTTGTGCAGACTTAATATTTTTACACTTAATTATTTTTCTTATTTAAATAACACTGAGATATATACAGTTAACATTTAATTATTATAAATTTTGGCACGTAGTTTTCTTTTCACAGTTTTGTAATTTTGAGCGTCGGTCTACGTGGGTCGCTCGGCGCGCGGCAAATCTAAGTTCACTGTACTTACGGTTGCGTTATTTAAATAATTTCCACAAGTGAAAAGAGTATTATTATGACAATCAATGTTTACACTGAGTGAAAGTGACGCACGCCGCACTGTTTACCAACAAACCACCGGTAAACACTATTGTTTTTTATTTATTTATCCACTCCACTATAAAACTGTGATTCTACACACAATTTGCCACTATCCCAATTTTTAATTCACCGTTCAAAAGTTGGCGCGAGGCGTTCGCGGGCGAAAATTGGCGCGCAAATCACAACACCGGCTAAAAAATATTTACACTTAACTAACTTACGCTAAATCACGCAACAACGACGAACTATGACGTGACGCACAACGAAAAGCACAAAACGACACGAAATAAATGAGACAACGAATTTGCCGTGTTCCCGTCTTTATGCCTACATGTCCACTAACCTAAAATTCTCTCCGAGGTCCCCTTCATAGCGTTCGCCATGGGGGAGCCTCCAGTCTTGATACAATCCTCCCTTTCACTCACCCTCGCTAGATTGAGGTACGGGTAAATTCGCCTTGTGTGAATAGGTTGATTATTTGGAATTTCTTGTTTAGCGTCCTCGCGATGTTGACGCGTCTGTTGAAATGCTTCGCGCTGGAATAATGTGGAATATTCCTTTAATTTGAGACTGATTTCGCTTGACTGTTTAGCTTAATTTTGCAGCCATTTACTGAGATTTGATAAATTAAGTTCCTGTTTTTGTTTATGTTTTGCGTGATTATGTAAAGCGCTGTTTTTCCGTGTCGTTAATGCGATTTTTCTTTTTATTATGAATGTTAGGGGGTTTCTATATTATTAAAAATAAAATTTTAGCGCTTCATATCACTATAAATAATATTTTAATTATAACAAAGTAACCTATGAAATTAAGAAAAGATTTCGTAAGATTATAATTAAAATAAACTTGTCCATTATTTATATTTTTTTCGTCAACTACCTACAAAATTTATATTATTTATATAATTGTAGCTTAACCTAAAGTTTTAACGACACTTCCGTAGTAACCCGTGGACGATGAATACGAAACTACAAAGTTTCTCACCTTGAAAAAAGTTAATTCACTAGATGGCATTATTAATAAACACAGCTCTAGCCCGCCCGAAAAACTTAACGTTAAATTATTTAGAAAAACCGACGCGCTTAGAATTGGTCGTAAAACGCAACTCGAAATTCGGTAAAAGGTCTTCAATGCTTGGTCGGACTATAATTCAGGGCCCGAATATAGCGGAGGCGTACAATGTACTTATGTAACAGAGACTTATCTCCTAACTTATGGTCTTAAAAATTATGCACATGGGCCAGAGACCGCTCGTGAACAATCATGGGTTTTTGCGAATAGGTCATTTATTTTACCTACTAAGCCAAAATTATGAAACTGATCCTAGATTTTGTTAATTCGGAAAAGACCCATTCGAGTAGAACCATTAGATTTCCAAATAGATTAATTTAATTTAATTCAATTAAAACATGCTGTTATGATATCAAAGTCAAATGAGTTTAAGCTTTAGTGACGCTAAATCAAACCTGCTTGACATTTCTTGACAATTTACTTTTTACCATTTATTGTCATTATAAAAATCGAGTCCGCAACGTCACACGTAGTAGTCGCTCCCCCAAAAGGGGGCATGCCTAAACAGTTATTTGTTTATCCTAGTTTTTTTACGGGTTACACTTGAATGTTTCACAGAACATGTAAATATATTTTAACCTGCATGTATCAGGATTTAAGTAACACCTAAGTCGTATTATTTCCTGAACAGAATATAGAAGTCCAGATATCTGGAATTACTGCTGGAAATAGCCGAACTGGAAATCTTGGGGCCCACGTGAATAAAGATTTTACTATGACCGTGACTAGTATATCTGTTACACAACTTACCTTCGATTTGACGTCAGAGTTCTTTACACACTTGAAATATCGAATAAAAAAAAATTGTATAGACATACCTATACGAGGAACTGTGATGACAATATGTCGGTCGGGAATGTATACGTAATTTGAATTACACACACTGATTTCCTCATAATAAAACTTTTCTCTTGGTCATTATATTTAAGTTAGTTGAAGTTGGACTTTCTGCTTTCTTATCATCGGTTTTCTACACGTACTTTGCACTCTCCTTCATCTCACACGATCGTTAGGTGTATTTCATTGACAACGAGCATTTAGTTTTTGTGAAAATTTTTACACTATTTCGTTGCAAAATGAATACTATTGCCTCGACATAAAACTGCTTATTATTTGATGTACTCGTATCACAGTAGGTAAAACGCTTTGCGAGATCACTCATATAAAATATCAACACAATGACTGATACGTTTTGACAGTTCTCTCTCTCAAATACGAGCTCGGGGTAAAATGCGCGTGAACTCCGCTACTGGCCAACTGAATCTATTGCGAAAGGGGATAGACCTCCCTTCCCGCTTCCCCGCGCCACCCCGCATCTGCCAACCTCAGTTGTGATGATTTTCGCACGCACCTAATGGCTGTATAGAAAAAAGCATGAAAGGCTCGTCTCCCTTAAAATTTCCGGACTCCGCGAATTTCGAGTTCGAGAATTTACGACATTTTTTCCGCAAGAATTGTTATTGAAATTTATGTTGGGCTTTATTATTACAGAAGTTGAAATTAATTGATTTTAACGCGATTTCGATTTTATGGCTGTAAACGTTATTGTTATTATCGTCGATAAATGTTTACAGGTTGTTGGTGATTGGGAAATTATTTTAAATTGGGTATTTTACATACATTTTGCAGTAAATGAGAAGGAAATGAATTTAGTATGCAATATTTAAATAGATCGGAGCTTTTTACGGAACTGCTCAATTATTCATTAGCATAATTAGTCAAACATTGGGTTTTATAAAAGTAGGCGATATGAAATTGTACAAATTATTTATACAATTATAAACTGAAAACCAAATGATTACAAAACGTGTTTCTATTGGTATGATGTACAGTATTGTACATAATTTGTACAAAATTACAATTTAATATATTTTTTATTATTTACTTAGTTTTTTTGTGTTGAAATATTTATACTGTTTACTACGACTGCATAGTTCTTTATTGAAGATAGATTTATTTATATAAATAATGTCAAGTAAAATAATATAGGTTTACGTAAATGCTTTAAATTATAATATTAATTTTGTTTCCAACAATTGCTACACATAAAAGTTTTTTATATAAGCGGAGTTTAAAAGTCATTTAGCAATAAAAATTACAAGGTCAAAATGAGGTTGTTTCGGTCACGAGTTCACCTTTTTTTGTAATTCTACTTTTTAAGGCTTCTCTCTAATATCGTTGTAAAAACACGTGATAAGGAAACGCCCTCATGATTTCAAAAACATTTACCTCATATTTTTTATTTCTTTAAAGTTTGAACGACAATTTTATTAGGCAACGGTGGCCTTATAATGGGAAAATTTTAATACTGAAAATTTCCACGAAAAAAATCTGTAAATTTGGTAACAAACTTCGCATGTTATTATTAAAAGAAAAAAATCAACACATTCGTATAATATGTAACGATGCATTTATTTTTATATCTACATTAGAAAAAATGTTACCCAAGGATGTTACGGGATATACTTTTTTGTATTGGCTTCGCACGGTTTGTGCATTAAGCTAGTGTTAAATATTACAATATTTAAGTGCTTGTTATTTTCACATTATTTCCCAACAAAATTCCGAGACAGCCTTAACAGTATAGTGTAACTTTTAATGATCAAGGCAGATGTTGAAGATTTCTAGGTCTTTGTTTATTATAATAAAAAAATGAGATCATTTGGTGGAACTTGATAATATTATTCAAATTATTCTATTTTGATTTACAATAAATAAAGAAGGGAGCGGAAAAGCTAGTAGTACAAATGAATAGTGACGTATTTACAAAATGTAGCAACATTTGGGGCGATGCTGCGGTCAGTGTCTAGCGCGGCGTGCGTCTGGCGTATGCATGTACATGCGAGTAGACAATTGGTTGTGGGATTAACAAAAATAATATAATAATCAAAATTACATAATAACATAATTGTCTAGAATTTTGTGATACCCCATGATAATTACTGGCTCGAGTTTCCCATTAGTGAGACTTTTTTTCGATTGTTCATGTAAACTGGTTTTAAATAGAGAAATTTAGTAAGAATCGAAAAAAAACCGACAATATAATATTATTATGAGTAACTCACGACAGAAGAATGCCATGGCGTACATACCAAAAATTTTATTTAGATTCTAATTATTAAGTTAAGTACTATAGTCACACAATTATTAATGTATATAATATGGTATGTCAAAATTATACATTTTGATATTAGTTTGTGCTCGAATTAGACCCGTTTAAATTCTAATTTCCATATATTTTTAGCATCATAGTGAAGTAGAGGCCTCACCTATTTTCCTCATTATCTCATCGTTTTTTTATTATTTAAAATTTAATGACCCTAAAACTTTACGTTTTGACTATACCAGCCGCACGCGGCCAAACGTTACTTAATTGATACATAGTTTGCGCGTCCTCGTGGTTTGACCACTCTACTCTAGCTAATGCTATGATTTGCCTCTAATGACGTTTGCCTCAGCTTTTTGCTATAAATCACGAGTTTTTCTCCAAGTGACGGAACAAACATGTTCTTTGGCCACACTGATCTTTATATTTTAGTACCTTGATAAGCTTTCCGCGAGTTTTTCCATACAAATGACAGATAATTTTGCGTACCAATTCAAAACGTCACCTCATCGTACATTGCAAATTACAGACGCGGGCAATGCCTCCAGTGGCAACGGACAATAATATGTAAATGTAAATAATCGGAAAGTACGAATTTTAGTATCACAGCATTTGGTAACTGCTGACAGCGTCAAAATGGCGAAATATAAACCGGCACAAATTTAACTTGAATACCGCCAGTCCCGTATGGGAGTGCTTTTGCCTGATTGAAAGCACGCCTGCTAATAACAGTACTGTAGTAGCAAGATCTCTCGTAGCTCTGCTTTCTCTCTCTCTCTCTAAAGAGATGGACAAAAAAAAAGTGTGTGCGTGTAACCTTTACGCGCGATTGAAGTAAAACTTCTTTGCCGCTATTTTGTTCCGCTATTTAAAAAAGGTTACATTGACATGTAGCGGAAACTACACATACTATAGTAAGCGTTACTTCCGTGAGAAAAAAAAATTAGAGTTACTCCCTAGTCGCGCCTAAAGAAGTTTTACTTCAATAATATAGCAACACAAAATAGGTTGAACTTAACAACCTAAATCGTATCCGAACCGTTTAAAAAGAGACTGGTATTTGCCAACCTCCTAGCAGACTCGTAACCACGCTGCAAACACGAGCTCTAATAAAATACGTGTACTCCCAAGACGCAGTAGCCGCGGGCTACGAACTCGTACAATGCGAGTCAGCCCCGAACAGTGTCGAGGGAGCGATGAGACACGGAACTGTATGACAGTGTCTTATGTGGCTGCGTATATGAGCCATGTACTGGTAATGATTAATCTGTTTGCCGGACATTATCTGTGGTACATTTGCTGTGGTTGGTGTATTAAGTTATGTTCTTTGGTACTGTTATTAAATACATGGCAGATGTTCATTGTTCAGTATCTTTGGTAGATGTTCTTTTGTTAGTAATGTAAAGGTTTTAGGTCGGTACAATACATGATTTTGTAAAATTAATCCCATCAAAAACATTACATGTACAAAAATGCACAAGTCTCGCAACGCAGTTTATCTGCCGTAAAAAGTTGTGATATCGAATGTAAACCAAGTCGGTTAATTCAATACCTACCTACTTATTTATTTCTTTGGTAAATAGAGTGACTTGGCAATTGCACACTTCAACATAAATCTACATAGCGCTTTGTACTTGTATTTATTTGAAAGTATACCTACACGGAAGACTATATTATTTAGATTACTTAGTAGATTATGCTGCCGTGTACAATCGCCAAGACACTCTATTTACCAAAGAAATAAATAAGTAGGTAGGTATTGAATTAACCGACTTGGTTTACATTCGATATCACAACTTTTTACGGCAGATAAACTGCGTTGCGAGACTTGTGCATTTTTGTACATGTAATGTTTTTGATGGGATCTCATTTCTTTTTGTAGGTTTTCTTTCTTTATTAAGTTTTTTTTCGAAACACGCATCAACGCGCGCCTCACGCCTGGCGCCTGGCGCCCGGCCGAGGCCCCTTGCGAACATAGGTCATGCTCATAGATTATCATTCATGAACGAGTGTCTTTGCGTCTCCACAGATGCATATTAGGTATAAGGTACGTAGGTACCTATTTTAATGTACCTAGATAACGAATTTGTTCAACCTATAAAAGTGTAGGTAGGTATAGTATAGGAATTTGTATCTCTATATCTGCGGTAGGTGTAGGTACCTATCGTGGAAGTTTTTAAAAAGCGCTCTACTGTCGAATTTCTCGCAGCCATTTCTCATTTTTAACCCCTGTTACCCATTTCATTCAATTTCAATGAAGTCTAATTATGAACTGTAAAAGTAACTTTGTAATCACATACAATTTAATGGGATTTATATGGGAATACAAAGTTATTTATGCAGATTATATATCTAGAAAACGGGATGAAAATTATGGAATGTCAGAATTTTTCCTTGGTTTATAGGCTAAACAATAGCTATATTCAAAATTTGTTACTTGTGGGACGGCTAGAAGTACCTTAGAATTTTGATGATCGGTCAGTCAGTCAGTCAGTCAGTGGGCAACGAAATTAAGCAACTTTGACTTGAAATAATTCTTAAACTACTGGTTCAAATTTAATGTAATTTTGATTATTATCTGTAAACGATATGCCCTCTTGGTCACTGAAAATTTAGGCTTCTAGTTGTATCCATAACGAAGTTACAGGGGGTCGAAAATGGCCCGAATCGCTTCGAGAAAAGGATAGTACGGCCGTGCCTTTTGTTTTGCTCGACTTGGCGGGGGCACTGCCGTGCCCCCAGATTGTACATTTTTAGACGTTGCTTATTGGTACATGATGTTTGGTACAACTACTTTAGAATGTTAAGGTACTTATAAGTTGCGGGACAAACGTAATAATTGTCAATGTTTTCAGTTCATATAGTACTAGCACGGCTATATTCTCTATATTAAGATGAAAAACGCGAGATGTCATGTGATACGGCTGATACTTCTGACAAATTATATTGCCTTAAGTATTAGTTGTGTTTATTTCGATTGAATTCGCCAATATTATATCGAATTTATAGTAGGTGTCATAAACTGTGTCCTTTTTTCTCCAGCTCCTGTATATAAGAACAGTTTGCGAGAGAGACGATGTCGTTCTCGGTTCCATCCCTTTGTTTGTCTTGCAGGTTTGACGACGGCACCTGTGTTTGCTCACAGTTAGAGCTAGCATTTAGATACTGCTTTTTAGAGTTCTAGGTTGTACACAATAATTTGTACAAATTAAATTATATTGAGAATACGTCCCCCTGTCATGCAATGAGGTGTGTCTCACGCAATATTTATGGCTAATTGACGTATGTTCAGATTTTTTCAATTGTTGTAACTAAACCTCAAAACTGATCGGCCCCTCCCTACGATAATACGTCTTGTGTAGTTGATATTAACCTTTTTATTGCTCCGAATTCAGACTTGGTATTGTTTTGATACCAAAATAGATTTTAGTCGTTATTTAAGAAGCCAGCGCTTTAGTCCATACCGTGGACTAACAGAACAAATTACTAAATAAATCTAAGCGTTAACGAGTTCTTAGAAAAGCGCCTAACCACCGAAACTCAGATGAAACCTCCGAAGGCAGGATCGAAATAAACACGCCTCTACCCACCCGCGGCCGCTGGGCTATATTATTCGGAAAACTACCGAAGGGCTCCGGCAGCTAGTTCCACAGATATCTATACCTTCACAAATTTCACCTAAGTAGGTCAGGCCCTTTGTTCGTTGGGACCGCAGAGAAATTTACATTTATTTGTTGTGAGCGTTTTATGAAATACTACGGTCGGGTGGAGTGAAAATGAAGGGTGAGTTGAAGCGGCCTAGGTTGGCCTGAGTCGAGTCTTGAGTGAGGCTATCCTGTTCAGAACCCATATCCTTTTCCTGGTGACCATGGTTCTCACTTCTCAGGTCACTCATGAGTCGAGTCAGAATCATATTATATAATTTGAATGTCAAAAAGTACATACATTGAGGTGTTAGTTAGTTAGTTAGTTAGGGCATTGGGCTTATGTTTATGTATAGGCTTATGTATATGTATATAGGGACTTTTTTATGTAGTCTTCTGTATATTTAACTAACAACTAAGCGGAGATAATATAAGCAGAGGATTACGAGTACCAATATTTATGTTTTTATTTTTCTGTTTATTAATGAGATTCAAGTGTTTGACTTGCAAAAGTGTTGCCTACTTATAATGAATGATTTGATTTTGGAGTTTAATTAAATATTATGCGAAGTTACCAATTTCAGATACTAGTTTTACAGTCTAGCGTCCTCAGCAAATGTATAGTCATATAAACTTCATATGTAACTTCAACTACTTTGGAACTTCTCGTATAATTCAACCAAGAGAGCGTTTGAGACCGGGCCATATTCAAGTCATGGAGATATCGGGAGAAGTTACCACAAACTGTCTAATATTAAGACTTTGCACGCTCACTCTTGAACAAAGTGGAGTAAAGCAAAAAGTATATTAGGCAAAAAAGCATGTGGACAAAATACCCTTTTGTGCAAAAAAGGGTTGTTTTAAGCAACAAAACCGTTGTGTATAAATAACTGAAAAACAAAATGAAAAAGATTAAGTTGAAAAATGACATCCCCGTAGAGTTTCTTGGTGCTGTCTTCTCTAACGGGCGTATTCCGAAGCATTGGTAGAGTCAACGGAGTTTTCTTTTCCTATCCAGAATCTTGGTACAGTGCTTAAAAGGGAATCATCCTTTTTCAAACTCAAACCATAATCAATTATACTGTTTAATTTAATTTGTCATATTCTATGTTTGATGGTTCTCTTTGTTTGTCTCTTGTCACGAGAATTAGCTGTTTGACTTGTACAAGTGCGATTTTATTGCCTATTTACAATAAATGCTTAGATTTTGACTTTGAAACATTGCTTTTAACAAGTAAGCGCTCACCTGCTACGTTTTTCAATTAAAAAATAATCCACCAATGCGGTTAAGAAATCCTGATAAATTTAAATAATATAAAATGTAGAAATAAATATCTTCCCTGTTTGAAATTGGTTGAAAGCATGCCAATAAATATATTATAGTTCATAGACTATGATTTTCGTAACCCCTGAATAAAGGCACAATAATAATTATTATTATTATTCTTATAATAATGGCATTAAGGTTATTATTTCTTTATTGCAGTAATCAAGCACTACAGGGTTTATTAAAATTACTAAAATCACACCCCTTTTACGACCGCATCCTTCCGGAACCGCATATAAGAAATAAACCGGATATAAAACATTTGATGTCGTACAGTCCATTATAATAATAACTAAACACATGTACCCTTTATTCCGAATATAAAATAATAAAGCCATATTTATGACACTTTTTGCCTCTTTAGGGTTCCACAGATGGAATATAAAAACGGAATAATTGAGTTAGTCAATTTCAAGTGCCTAACTCCATATCACAATAGTCTTCGCTTATAAAGTCCCAGGGAAAACTAATTTATGTTACGTAAAAGGAACCAAGATATCAGTATTAACTTGTAGTAGGTACTTCATAATCATAATGCAGCAGTGTAACGAACCAAGCTGATTTTTTTGTTTAATTGTGCTTAATATAATTGCATGAACCTATTATGATACCACTGAACCCAGCTATCGTGCGTGACCAACACGCACTTGACTCTTTATTTCCCCTTCCGTGTGGAGAAACTATAAAAAACACTGGCAACTCCAGTGTAAACGATAATTGTACCCCTCAATGCCGATTATTTCGAATAAATGCTGCCATTCGAAAAAAGGATACTTTACTTACACTATTTAAAAAACTGGATTTGCATGACTCACTTTTGAGCGTTTCTAGTTGAAGTGACGCCAATGTTTTTTGTTACGTAGTGGTGATAAAGCGCGGTTTCCCCACTCACGTTAAGTAGAAAGTTTATTGTTAGGCTCATTTAATTATTTGATAACCTGTTGCTTTGTTGGCTGGTTACTTTAATATAGGTTCGCGTTAGACCACTTTCTCGCTTAATGCTAAGCAACGATTGTGCACGCTTACCAAGAATTCACCTATTTGCTCGTGATTTGCGGACTCCTAGGTTTCTATTATCGGTAAACACAGACTGCCGTAGGATGTTCCACTGACGGTACCAATAACAAAATTTAGCGTAGAGGTGGAATATTCACCGTTAAACGACGGTGCATGGCAGTAGTATGTCCAATTATTCTATGGTGGGAATAGGCTTGCGCATTGACGGAATTAAATTGTGTTATTCCATCACACACCTTGCTATTTGCTTCGCGAGTCGCAAATCTGCATGTAAACTCATCATACTGAGCTTTGCTTTGAGCAATGCATAATTAATATTTATTTGTGATAATGAATTATTATTATATTATTCATTGTAATGACTTTCATTTAAAAACTGATAAATTTCCGTAATTTTGTACAGTTTATGTGAGTATTGTCCATATTATATCAAATATTTAAGAAACTTCCTAGTAACTCCTAACTAATGTTGTGACATAATTCTCGAGGCTGGTGGCTTATAAAATATAAAAAACAAAAAACAATCCAACTTCAATGTCCGTCTACACGATTAAAGCAATATTTGCTCAAGGTAACCCTTCACCGCACCTCGAAAACTGGTTAAAAAGCCAGCCAACAAAAATAACCGGTTAGCGGCACACGCTTGACGCGTGGACATTTCTACCCCTACACAGCTTACGTACCAGTTTCTTCTAACGTCACAGATTACACAGTCAGTGGGGGTTTGGACAGGGGTCGATGACCTTGGGGTGCACAGAATTTGGGGTGATTGCTCTGATGAGATGATCGATTTTGCCAGTTTTTGGGGGTAAGAAAGAAGAGTAAAAACGTTAAGATTCTGAGTTGACTGATATTTTGAATAAAAATTGTGCTTTTTACGTTTTAAACATGAAGGTACTTACCAAAAATTATTTAAACAAGAATTGAACAGACATGACTAATATTAATTTATAAATTTAATCGCAAAAGGCATACTTACCTAGATTGATATCGGTGCTTTATAGTCAGCAAAGAGTGTAGGGCTTTAAGTGGCTGAAATTTGTAATGCTTTTTTGCAAAAGTCCATTTGAAGAAGTTCACGTTTTTGTCAAATATTTAATCAGCAAGCAGTGGCAGTGTGCTTAGAAACAAAAGGCTATCTCAAATACTTGAGATTCAATGCCACTGGAAGTATTAGTACACCAGTTATAATAAAATAATATGATTAATAATTCCTGTAATTGTTATGGACTGCATAGAGATACAAAAAAATCACTCGTCTCATGGTTTGTATTATAAACCTGAATTTATATCATTGAAAATTCACCCAATTTTATGTATTTTGAAACAAATTTTACACAACTAAAATTACGAGTAATTACAAAGGTTCACATTTAGTTGACATTTTCTAATTTCAACGATTATCTCTCATAATGTATTCACCAAATCCATTAACAATCTACGCTCTATGATTACTTAATCAATTTTATAACTAAAATCAAACAAAACAAAGCATGCGCGGTTGCGGGAGCCACAAACAAATTTATTTCCCAAACATGAATAAAATACCGTTGGTCGGCCCACAAAATAATTAATTAATAACAATACCTACACTACACGTGGCCTTTACCGCGCTGATTTATTATGTAAATCTAAATTGCCAATAAGGTTCAGTAGGTAATTGCTTGCCACTTGGTCTTGATATGAAGCGATAATTTGAGATTAAGCCATTTTCAAACAAACTGGTCTTAATCACCCGAAAGTTAAATTAGAGGGTTAGATTTATCGCCTCTTTCTATATATAAGGGGGTACAACATGTATGATGGTATAGTTTTAATGTACATTTCTTTTTTGCTTTATTGATGTAATAAAGACTTATGGAACACCTGGATTTATAATCAGATAATAAGAAAACCCATGACGCAACTTCACGAATGGTAAGACGTCCCTACGATTATCCCCAGTACGTAGGTATAATGGAAATCAATAACGACCGAGCCCTTCTCGTACCTATTCGGTTTAGGGAACAAGGAAATGTGTGAAGTGGATTAATAGTTTTTATCTGAAGTAAAAAAAAATAGGTGTAGAGGAGATTTATGTAAATATTTTCGTGCAATTTCATGCCAGCTTAGAAACACATCGAAACAAAATCATAGTTTGATTATGGTAAACAACACAAATTATATCTTCAGATCATTATTGCATGATTATGTTTTGAAAATTATTGTAAGCAAGCAACTAAGTTATATAAAAATTAATGTGTATAATACGTAATATTATATACAATTTTGTAAACGAGATTGGAATTCCTTACCTTAAACCGGAAAAAAAAAATCAACGTCAACTCCATATCTTTCCTAATGCGCCTAACACACATCCGTCTCCTGACGACGCTTTTAAATACAAGGGAGACGATTCGATAACTCCTCTCTCTATAGATAGAGTGTATCAACTATATAAAATAGAGTGTAGCGTGTGTGACATAGAGATCCTTGTTACCACAGAAATGTGCTTAACGACTCTACGTGAGACGTGACCTTTTTGCTTAGCGTTTTGGGTTTCGATACGCGGATATGATAATATAGTTTCTAAAACTGAACGATATCATGTTCTGGTAGTGTATTTTCTTTTTTTGTTAGTCTGACATACTTTTACTACTTTGCTAGGTATAGTTCTATTTCAAATTTTCATGGTGATATGATCGAACAAGGTAAATGTCCTAAGTCTGAAATGGGACCGGCTCTCAGACTAGTTTCGAAAGTCAGGACAACAGACACGCACACAAAGATTTGTGGTGAGAAAAAGGCCTTTAGCGATGTACTAGATTGAACTGCCGAGTCTGCTTCAATCGTAAGCAGTATCTCCGTTTGAAAGTCCTTATGGATATAAAACTACAGAAGATCTAGATGGCATTGTAAATTTCAGACTGGTTTTATGGCAAAACTGAACGCGTGGGTTCGTCTTCATTGTGGGTGTATTTTTTTTTTTCTGAAAATGTAAGCACAATATTTTTTTAGATAAAACTCTACTCCATCACCCCGAACACTCAAAGTACTCGACACAACAGAAAACAATGGCCATCCATTAATCCGAATTCATTTTCGCGAGGTGACGAACTGGAATCGATCACGACTCGAACACGACGCGAAGACGTATAGAGATACTATCGACAAATGGGGGACAACTGGGAACGAGTGGGGGCTATTGGGAAGGGTGCTTTATGTGCGTAGGGAAGAGCCTACGGAATTTAACGTTAATGCACGACGGGAAAAGGTAATGAAAGGTGATTGGTATCAGATGACTGGTTCGAAGATTCAATAAGGAGTTTTAGTTTGATGTCGATACAATAATTGGGTTGAAATTTATAGGAAAAAAGTCTTAGAAACGTAACTATAGATCTGCGAATCCGATAACTATGGCACCAAGTTTAATATAGACGAGAATAATAATTATCTATATTAGGTTACATATTATTTCACTTTAAAATTAATATCTAATGAGCGCAGTAAAGTACCGCACAATTGAATAATTCAAAGCGCAATTTGAATTGTCAATGTGCAATTGGCATTATACGTCTTTTTATGGCAAACTTAATATTATCATCAAGCGAACTACCAATTATTCAAGTCGCTCAACGATGTAACAGCATACCTATAATATATTCAAACGATGTATATAAAATAGCTAAGTACTTTTTATCCAATGTATAGTACCTACCGTTCCCAAAACAATAAACCAAAAAGTGCTACGTGGTATAAAAACAAAACAAATTTATTGCACAAGTAAATGTACCCTTCCTATTGCAAATAAATTTACAACCAATTCATTATATTTTTTTCAGAACTTCAAGTAATTTCGATGCTATCGCCGATGAATAGGCTTGCCATTTCGAGACAAGAAAAATCATTGATGTTCGCAAAAAGCAAGCACCTTCCGACGATGCCTCGAAACCTCATTTGCACCGACAAAAAGCAATCTAGCACCAAATGAAATGAGTCGATCGTTCAAGGCGATAATATCGACGGAGTAATGGAATGAATTTCAGTACACTCTCGGACTGTAAATAATTGATTTTGCCGCGACGCGAATAGAAGGGCCGGTTTTTTACGTAGCCTAGTGACCGGTCGGGTTGGCTGATGTGATAAAATTAACTCAATGTTAGAGCGAGATGAATTTAGTTATTGATCGTGTTGATCGTGGTTCAGTTTTTTTCTGTGTGCACGTTTCATTGCTCGGTCGTCTTTTTTTCTATGTTAGGTTGTAGCAAAGATGTCTGCATTGCATCATCATTCAGCTCGTCAGCCTGACGTATCGTTGAGTATAAAGATGGGCTACAAAAATGTCACGTTTTTTTTTCTCAAGCATATGTTTCTTCGTGATTGGTAATTTATTTTTTGATACCGTCTACGAGTGTTGCCAATGATAAACAAAATAATATGAAAAAATTAAAACTTCGAATCTATCCAGGAAGTTTTAGTAAAGCAACCACCACTTGCTTCTACGTGACGGTGAGTACCTGACCGAAGCTTGATACTTTGTCAATTTAGATGAAAAAAAGAATGGAGAATAATGATTTTGATGCACAAACGGGTAACTAATCCTTAAAAAATATTATCGTTGGCAAATTTCGCAGCGCGTCTACCACAACTTGACTACTCACCCACGCAATCTAAGTTAGCTAAGCTAAGGTTTCTCTCCCTTCTTCACCCTCGTGTGTGCTACACACCACTTGAATCCGGTAGTGTTGTTTTACAACTCGCATCGGCTTTCACTGAAAACTCTGATGTTTAGCGAGTTAGTTAAAACTTACTAGCTTCGCTTAGCTGAATTTGTAATTTACCTGTTTTGCACTTTATAGCTGAACTTAAAGTTACCTTTAGAAGATATTAACAAACATTATTGAATTACACTATCTCACCGGATGTGAAGTGACGATGCGGTCGACAACGCACGCACGCAAGCGACATTTATCTGTAGAGCACAATTGACCTTAGAAGGTTACTGGCGAGAAATGTGTCCACCATCAAACGCATCAAAAGCATTGGACGAAGCTAGAATGCAACCCATTAAAAATACCTTAACAAACATTGAAACAGCTATCTAACCAAACTATCGACTGCGTTCAAAAAGTGTACTAACAAAGGCAACAAAACCCTCCATACATTAGGGCCTACTCGTGCCCCTGTGAGGGCAATAAAGGCGATAGTGAAAGGGTTTGGTATCGCTGGTATCTCGCTCCTCAAAACAAACGCCGGCATGAATTTGCGATGTGGGTTGCCTTTACACCGATGAGAATAATAAGTGAAAAAACATCTGACGGAAGAATACATCTGGATATAACAATAATGATGGTGGCGGTGAGGATGACGTCATCACTGCCAAATCATCATGACACTGTTTTCCATGTAGGTACTTATTCGTGCTGTGAACATAATTAAGGGGAGATAGCTTTCAAATAATGTCTTAAAAAATGCTCTTGGTAGTCGCATTGTCCAATTATAAATTTATGTACAGCAATGCGTCATCACGAGTCATGTGACCATAACATTCACAATAAAATTCAACTGAACTGTAACCTACGAATGAAACTGTTACAGACCATTATACACTTCGGTGTGACTCTACGAAGGTCTACGGAGCTCTACAAAGCTCTACGCAGATAGTGGCATGGAATAAGACGTAGACTACCCCAGGCATAGAGCAAAATGCCCTGCAGCTATACCAAGTTATCAACTTAGGTGAAGTGCTTTTAGAGCACTTTAAAATGTAGAGTTGACGATAATCGACCATGGATATCTAGAGATTTTACTGTAAATGATCGGTAGAGTCGTAAGAAAAAACTCGTTTTATATTAACTTCTAAGTTAAGACTGGTTGCAGACAGAGTCTATTATGGGAATGGATTTTCAGATTAACTGTTTTGTTAGTGAACTGCATGAATGGACATGCGAGTGACTTGGATGGGCTTAGTCTTTAGAGAAGATGGTTCAAATATATTTCTTTTAATATTTAGGAACTTAAGTATATTGTATAATTTGTGGTAGTAATAAAAATCTAAATTATATTACAGGTTAAAATTTACAGATCATCTTTATTTCCTAATCTGTGTTAAAATCGAAAAGGAAAATTTTTCTCACCAATTAATTGATCGCCGAAACATATTATAAGCTTTCAATGCGTGACAGTTAGATATTGTAGTATTGTAGTTTGCTGACTAACTATAATATAGATATAGCTGTGTAACCAGCTGATGAACTAATTTAATTGGATTTCTTCCCTAACTTATTTCCTCATTCATCCTCCCCCCCCCCCCCATCCCCGATCCCCCCACTTATTGGCAACGCTCTCGCTAAACGCTCCGGCGATCAAACGCGTAATTCCGCGCGGTCATCGCACACTCACATAAACACTTTGCGGGAATCTGTGGTAATAAAGATAGATTGACGCTCGACGTTGGCTTTCGTAATACTGTTAAGGCTTTCCCTTTCCTTTGCTGTGATGGGCATGAAAACATTTATTTTCGAAAATGGTACCTAATTTCTCTGTAATAATATGCAAGCATAACTTGAAGTTAGTCCACTCTCTCAGCGTGATGGAGTGATGGTCCATATACTTTTATTTTTTACCATACATTTTACCAAAAATATACCATATATTTTTTATCCTTATAGGTTAGTATTTGACTACTATTTAACCTGGTCACCTCGCCTGGTCCTGATCGGTGTGGTCTCTCTTCTTCCTTTCTCTTTCTAAGAAATGTCATGAATCCAAGCAAGGAAAACACTGATAAGAATAATGCAGGCATTGATGACTGAATCCGAGATAATTGGATGCACTCTTCTCAACTCAATTGCGTACCATTTAAGCACATTAAAAATAAATATATCAATGTATGAACAGTAACCGATCGCATGTCGCGCGTTGTGTGAAATTCATAACGTAAGTGATCACGCGACAGGGATTTAGCTAATAAACTTCCTTTATAATACATGTAAAGAAAAGCTACCAGAACGAAGTCGAAACAAATGATGAACCAACGCAACTCTCTCAACGTTCTGTTTAAAAAAAAGAGCACAGTACTGGCTGAAAAGCAGTCATCTTAAAAAGAAAATATGGCTCCTCCTACTTAGCCGTTTTACCAACGTACTCCGGCCACTCGAATTTCTTTGTGCGAATTCATCGCCATCAAACGATAGGTGATAAAGATAGATTAACGGCACCCTCCGCGACCAAACCCAGCATTCCAAGTGGACGCCAGCATTTGCAGAATAAATAATTCAAAGGGAGATTTACGTTGGAAAATTGTGCCCGAAGTAACAATGTGAAATTAGCCTATATATCAAGTAACAATAAAACACTTTCTTAACACGTAAGTATCTACTATTTTTTGCATTGCAACTCAATCCAGTATGTTCACTATGCTACCAAAAGTAAGGTATACTCCTTTGTTTTAAAGAAGTGTATTTTCTCATTCGCAAACACACATCATGGTCTAAAGTTCTAAGAAACAACCGAACAACGCTCTCGTTTGAAATTGCAATCGACTTGGCAGAAATAAACATTTGTCTTATTTCCGGCGGTGTACCTTGAGCAAAGTATTTGTTTTTTCCCTCCTCGTGCGTTCTTTTTTGCCCACTCCTCAACATTATTTGATGCGGTGTATACGTAAAACTCTTGATTTATTCTGTTAGGACCAAGTACTATACTTGACAGCTGTAAGATTTATTACCCCATTTTTTCCCCTGCGCAGGGTAAAGGCTCTATGTTGTTAATCTTGAAAGGCTATCTTAAATGATGTAAGTAACATGTGTCGGTATAATATTGCATTGCTGTTTTATTTTTAGATAGTAAAGTGATAATTATGGGTCCGTAGGGGTTTTAACAAAGTACCATGAAGTGCAAAATCTGTCACCAATTACCCCTATCGGGGTGTTCAGGCAGAGCCCTTGAGGGCCTGTATTATTCTAGGCTGAGCATGTTTATCACCTTCGACCACATTGTCACTTAAGACTAGTTAAGATAGTCGTCAAATGCTTGCATATAAAGTATCAATTACAAACTAGATAAGATCAAAATATGGTAAGATAACAAGTACTAAGGATAAAGTCTTCAGTCAACATTTATTTGCATAAGGTATAAATAAATATTAAAATAATATAAAAGAAGAAATGTAAGTAAATGTACAATGGGCGACCTTGTCGCTCAATAGCACTCTCTTCCGAACAACCTTTAGATGTATATATTACAGCCCTAACACTTTTGAGCGGCAAAACATGAGTCTTGGGAATCTTGTGATAATCCAAACTTACCTATGTATAAAAATAGACAACTCTTTATTGAAACCAAAATGTACAGAACACAGAAATGTAAAATATAAAATAGGTACAATGGTGGGTTATAGCTTGGGATAAAGACGCATACATTAGAACTTCAGTACAGTTCTAAAACTCACACTCACTAAGTGCTTCCTAAGTTTAAACAGAGCGAACTGAATATATTTATTCATTACGATAGTTTAATTGTCATGAAAAAAACTAAAACATTAAATACATAAAGCATTTCTTTCCTCGAAATCACCTCTAAAAATACACAAGTCTCTCCAATAACTAACATAGAGATGCACGACTCGACAAAAGGAGGGTAGTAAATAATTTGTCCGCACGACATCTGGGGCGGCCCTTTCGGTGTAGGACTCGTCGCGGGATTGCAGACCTAGGGCCGCCGGTGGAGCAAACGGTCACACCCACCGTTCTATTGAGTCTGGTGACTCACATGCGGAGAAATAGTGTGGGACATTGTTTCATGTAGTAATAAAAACTGAGATGATTGTCGGGAGGAGACAGAATGAGTTGTGAGGAAATAAAGTAAGGAGGTGAGACGAGGTGAAACAAAGTGAGATGAGTTGAGATGAGTAAAATAAGGCGAGGAGGTGAGATGAGTTGAGATAAGTTGAGGTGAGATGAGATGAGGTGAGGTAGGATAAAGTGAGATAGTGTAGTCTTAGATACATACAAAATAGAAATTTCTTAAAATCCTTAATTACCGTATGTCACATAATACCTTCTAGTCTCATCCGTCAGCGGGAGGGTGAATGGATACAAAAGTATGTTCCCGGACATTTTCAGATACCTAACTAAGAAATGTATTTTTGCAGGTAGCGTAGGCCGTAGGTACCTCGATTTTCTCTTTTGATGACAAACAAAGGTGGAATAATAATTTGGGTCTTTATAAAGGGAAAAGCGGCGATTTTCGTCGTTATCCTTATTGGAAAAAGGATATTTTTATCGTCATGGAAATCTTTTGTCGGAATTTTCCTTGAAGAAGTAATGATGACCGAAGATTATTTGTTAAAAACAAGCGAAATTATGGGCAAAATTGGTAACGGATACATTGCTTATATTTATTTTTGAAAATAATTTAAATATAAGGTTAGTTCTTTACTTATGTAACACTCGCTCGATTGATCTGTGACTTTCGTAACCCAACGAGTCCTGGCTCTAAACCACGGCCCGCATATTCTAACTTCAGAGTTCTCGTACTATGCGGATTTCTAACGCTTCTAGCTTCGTAGGGCACCTTCAGATGTCGGTGTTAGTTACAAATTAGGTACAATTAAGTAGTAGACGTTAAGCCGCATCAGACCGGCACTAGCTCATTGGACAAACTTCTTAATAATAATTGAAAGGCATTTTAAAAGAGCTTCTATCCCCTTCCGCTTTCCGTTAGGTTAGGACACATGCATTCAATCCTGCAACACATGTGTGTGAACTTTTTATGACGTCCGCTGCTTCCGCAACCGAGACTCCAGCCGTTGTTATTGGTTGGAATTTATCCGCACTTTTTATTTTTATTCGTACTTTTATCCGGACTTTTTAATTCCATGGCATGGGTTTTTATTTCGTCCGGTGGCCGTTACTTTTATTTTTTCACGAGTTATGAGTCTTAATTGAAATGTGCTGCGGATGGTTTATAGTGTCGTTTGGCGAGTCTGCGGTGGTGTGGTATTTACGGGCTCACTTGGATGTCATTGCTTCGGACGGGGAAACGGTTGTCCAGTAGAAAATTTTCTTAGCGATAATACTTCATTATACCATGACACAATTTCTTATTTTTAGTTGGATTGTTGTTATTCAACTGTCCAATAGAAAGGCTATGTTTTTGATACTAAAAATATATATTTGACTAAATAACGCTAATTCATCAAAGATCAAGTTAAACTCTGGCGCCAGAAGCCACAACTACTTAATTCAACAAACAAACAACGTCAACTTGGAAAACACTTATATTAACTCTCTTGACCTCGACAACCTAGTTGTATCACTATACAAAAGGTTATTGCAGTATAACTGGTTGTACAACTAGATTAGTCAAGAGCAGTAAAGTATGGATTTCCGCATAGCCAAATCTCCAAAAGCAACGTGGAAGAAGATCCCATTAAACTCAGATCAGGAGCACATGCAAAATAACGTATAACTCGAACATACTCGTATTCGTTCTCCATTAACGCGTTAGTTCGCGAAGTACATACTCGTATAAGTAAACAGAGTAGCTGCTGCTGGTTCTCTGTATTTGTCTCTTTCTAATGGCTCGGGATGGAAAGATGTAAATAGTATGTCGTTTGTGAATAGCCACAGAATAGTTATTGAAACGTTACCTAGTTTATCAATACTGATCACTAATTTGGCTATCAAACAATGCCGAATAGTTACTGTGCAATTGCGGTTGCCGTAGCGTATGTAGCGATTGAGTGCGTTTTCAGTGCAGTCCCTTATTTTAGGAAACATATCATGCAGAAGTTAATTACCGCGTGGCGTACCTTATTGTAAATCTAAAGTAAACGTGAGACCATACCACTTTAGCTACGAGTACCAAATGATAGTGACTGTTTCTTATATCTGATTTACTTGTAGATATGTCATGTAGTGCAGAATTTCGCCAAATTTCATTCATGCGTGTCATTGGTTTACAGAAACAAAAAACAAGTGAGGACGCTAGAGGTCAGAACACCACGACATCTAGTTTAATTTTCAACATTATAACCACATAATTTAATGTCGAAAATGAACAAACTGAAATAAGCCTCACAAAACACCTACCACGTCAACAAGACGTGACATAATCGTAAATTACGCGACGAAATTATCTCCCAACTTGTAGCCTCAGTAGGTATCATAAACAAAACCACAAAGCCCCATTCCTTCATTACGTCCATGAGGATTAACCACCCTTAATAAAGTGCATTTACGCACCCTTACAAAACATTGGTTAAGGAATGAGACCTGCCATTCCGTGGTAATGCCGAGATAAAGGTCAATGCTTGAACTTTAACACCTAAGCAATAGGCATTGAAATGATATAAGGTTACACAGTTTAACCTATTGAGATAAACCTAACTTCTAGTCTAGAATACTAGTCGTGCAGTTCGAGGATTTTGAGCTGGATCAACGAGCATTGCGAGATTCGGCATAGAGGGAACTCGACGGACGGCACACGGCTGCAATAAACAGGCTCGAGGCGTCGATAGTCCCGAGCGATGTCATGAGATTCGACGTAACCAAGACCTTGCATGGTGGGAACCATCCGATCAACGCAACCTGGTTGGTTTGGTCGGTCGGTTGATTAGTGTAATACAATAAGCACTAATGTCTGAATTTGAATGATTGATTTTGACTGGGGGCAATGCTGTTAGTTGCCGATGCTTTAATGAACGGCTGATAAATATAGGTACCTGGATAAACTGCATTTATTGTTTATGTCTCGATATAAGCCGACAAGTCACCTAGCGGCGATATAAATTTCGACATCTAAATTGCATACCGTGACGAAAACTTTAACGGTGGTAATGACGCAGCGTCAACAAAGCGAGATCAAGATACACAGTTGAATGTCACTTAATAGATCAATTCAAAGTTTCAAAATTGACCTACTTCTTCAGAATTGCGCTACATTATATTCATGACTATTTGGGGAGAAGACGGTGAAAACAAAGAACATTGATATTATTTAAGGAAAAAATATCTGAGAGTGCAGTTCTAATGAATACCTAATCTATCTATGTTAATTCTATGTATTTCTTTGAATCTAATCATTCACTATCTCAAGCCTAAAGAATACTATCGAGGAGCAAGAGTTCTGATTACTTTAGCCTTCTTTTTACTGCTTGATACTTGATCCCGACAAAAAAAAAGTAATTTAGCTATGATGTCTTTATTACGGTCCCTTATAGAGTTATGACCCTTCTCATTTCTACAGATAGGCCTTTGTTTAGAAGACGTATTTTTTATACGCGATTGGTCCTTTTTACGCGTAAAGTTTCTAGTGTCGTAACTTCAACATGTCGTGTCGAAGGGCGGGCGGAGTTTGCTTTCGGGAATTCACTGATAAGCCTGGAAATTGTTTGGGTGAAGTTTATCATATTCCTTAGAGCCGTGCTGTTGATTCACCGAACTGATCTCTAAATTATGCCTTTTATAATCTTTTATACTTAATTGTATTTTTACACCAATATTATTACATGCAAATTGCGATACAATTTTGTAAGAAGTTTTCAGTAAAAATGTCTGGCTTTAAAACTATGCAAAATGTATCAGACTTTTGTCAGTTGCTGAACCCTCAAGCAGTAGTGTGCCAACATTATCTACAGTACTCCGGTTTGAAGGGCACTGATTCCAGTATCAGGCTCATCAACACCCCATAACTATCCACTTTCTGCTGAGCAAGGGTATCTCCCCCTTCTGTGAAGAGAACTAAGCTTTATTTCACCACGGAGGCCCGGTCCGTGTTTGTGGATAACATGTCTTCGAATAATTCTCGGGCATATAGGCTTAAGTCTAGTATTAGGCATAATAAAGAATAAACGTATACAGAGTACCGAGAACAGTGCAGTGCTATGCAAAATTTTGCAATGCTAATTTCTGAGTGGCATTGCAATCATAATTGGTATGGGTAGATGCGGTTACATAAAATGAGAGTACTTATATTGCTTCAAAAAAGCTAAATTGGCGTTTAGGGGCATGTTCAGCAAATGCTGTAAATGTCTTATGTGTAAACTTAGTTATCAAAAAAACATTTGTTAGGTATACAAAACCGTACTTCCATTACCGAAACAGGATATAGTATTGAAAACGTAACATTCAAACAACAAAATAGAATATTTTCTAACTATCTACCAATACATCGAACCAGTTTCCTTTAACACTTTCTAAACTCCTATTTCAAAGACAACAACGTTGAAATTCGAGTGGCTCAGGTGTTAAAGCAAAGTGGGGTTGGTAACATTGACAATGGGTCCCGCGCAGAGCCAAAATGTTTTGAACAAATATTCATGGGATGCAAATCCACCGGCCAGTTGGGATTAGAAAATGCGCACGGTATAAAGTTTGCACGCGTAGTTCGTTTTACAAACATTGGTAGTTTTGCAAAAAAAAATGCAATCGGATCAGGCGAACTACTGTCTATGCTGAAACTGAAAATAGTTTCAGCAAATTATTCTCAATAGCTGGCTGTTTAACAATATAATTAAAATTAAATATTTATTAACCATAGTAACCTCACCCCACGAAAACCTCACAAAAGTGCCTTCACGAAACTCAATCACACGAGAATGTGGGTTGGCCTTTGCCCAGCAGTGGGACAGCACAGGCTGAATTATTTATTAGTATTATTTTTAATAATCATAGCATACGAGAACGCTTTCAGTTAGCATATTAACTTTACTTTAGTTAGTTAACCTGTACACTATACAATTATACATACGGCGGCAAGCGTACTGCGAGTCCGAGGATCGTCCCCAGTACCATTGGATAAGAAAGCGCGCAAGCCACCACTACGCCACCAGCTACCCCTAGCATCGCACAAATAACATTTCCCTCGCAATATATAAACAGGTTCATACCCCAGCACCCCTTTAATAGGGGTAGGGCTCAAGGGTTGTCGTGATTAACATTTTTATACGGCCTATTTGCATACTGCCGTGATAACTTTATGAATTTAAATTTATTAAAGGTGGCTTCAGTGGAGTTCACTTTGAGGGCCAGTGTGTATAATGGGGATCTTTTTCTATGAAACGTGGGTATGAGAAAGGTTCAAAATGTGTGTCGGTGCACAACCAAGGATAAGAGTGTATAAAAAAATAAATCTAATGATAAAAGAAAAACAAATGTCATGATCACATCCTTTTTTTATTTATTTATTAAAATAGTACAGCCACATCATACACATTAGCACAAGTGCTGAATCTTTATACATAAGCAATATTCCGATGTGTCCAACAAGTATGGCGTACAGTTGGTAGCAGCAATTAAGGAATGGTAGATCGTTGGGCGCAGGTTCAAATCCTGTTTCATGCGGTTTCACTAATATTATGCAAACTCAGTTAAATATTTTTAAATATTTTAAAGACTCCCGAAAGGTTTCCTTATCAAGGCAAAATAAGTGAAAATTCTTCAGTACGGGCCTCAAGTAAAAAAGGTTTATACTTTAGCGCGTCTCCGAGGTAGTTCCCGACATGAACGCACTTCTCACCGAGGTTTTACGACACCAGTGCAGTATACTAGCAGTATGAGTAATCACGATACGATGACACGAACCATGACCAGACGACAAAACATTAAATCTGTTATAACAAAAATGTAATGATGTTCGTTGCTAAACGTATCACTTGAGAACGGCATGCAGGACCAATTTGCCTGTTTTTATTCGAAATAGTCTCAATTAAGTTTTTATCGAAGGAGAAATTGGGATTCGTCCCGGAAAATAGGCAAATTCGGAAAAAAACTTAATGCGTTTTGTATCAGATTTTTGTTTGAACTCAAGAACACATCCGTTCCGAACAGTAAAATAGTGGATTTATGCGTAATGCTTTTTTTACATTTTAATAAAAGCACAACGTGTTTTCGACCAGCGTTAATGGACATATTAACAACTAGCATAGATTTAAACAGGTCTTATTCGTGTACAAACTAATATGTTTTCTGTTCGCGAAAGCTAAAGAACTAGTATTAATTAAACTTTACACTAAGTAAATGCACAAATAGTGTTCAAAGTCAAAACATTAAACCTATAACCTAAATGTCAGGTTGTGACAGAATATTATGTATTGTTTATTCCAAGAGCCCATACTGCCCATTCCTGTTTTACGACAGCAGCTTGATAGGCGACGCTCATTCCCTCTTTTTACATCCCAGTGTTTATAGAAACAAGTTTAGAGGACGAGTTCTCGGGAAATGAAAGGAGAAAATAAGAAAATGTCGCAAGACTTAAGTTGTCTGTAAACCTTATGTTTAGGACGCCAAACAGAACCTTAAAAATCGTAGAACAAAAGTTGTTGTAAATATTAACGTAAATTTAAATCATGGTTGACTCAGGTTAAACTTTTAGCAGAGAAAGTGTGGCACTTACTTTCAGCTGAAGAACCTGCGTGTCTCTTAACACACTTATAAATTAACTGATTGATCTAGTTTATGATAGTGAACTTACAGTAAAACTTACACCAATCAACATGCTCACCATACAAAAAATAAATTCTAATTAACAATAATGGTTTACAAAATGATCATTGAAAATGTCAACGTGTTGGAACTCGAACAAAAAACTGTTTAAAATTGATGACACACTAGGCCAGGGCGCATTGCTGGCACGGCTAGTTCGTGAAACGGGGCATAGAAGAAAAATAACTAGAACTAAATAACTAGGTCATCCATCTTTCAAGTAGCATTGCGGTGTCCACAGTTTAATAGCTTAAAATCTGAATGAAACCGTGGCGCCTCGTACGTGAATGTAAACAACCAAGAATAGCTCAGTAGAAAGTAACTAAACGAAAGCCTACTCACCGATTTCTTGCTTACTTCTTCGATCGTCCATTATTTAACGGTATGACACGTAAATGGTTGCAATGTTCACCACACAAGAGGTTCGATTGTTATTGTTTATAGCACCACACTACCGACGGAACCCTACTAGCGATAGGGCTGCGAACTTAAGGAGACAGTTCAAGGTAAAGATATAGCTATGAGCAAGCGCGCTTTACTGCTTCGGCGTAGGTCGAGAACTGGTAAATAGATAAACCAGCGCGCGGCAATACTACCCTACTTAAAACTACCCTCATTATTTATATACATAATCCAAACAAAATTAATTGATCAAACTAACCTCAAAATTTTTGATAATTTGTACGTTCAAAAACGGTGCATGTTTTGAATAAATTTAACGTTCAAAATAATGAAGCGGCTTCAATAATTGATAAAAACTGTTTGTAGGCGAGACGCCGTTATGAGCTACCTGAATTTGGTAGAAAACTGTCTCCTAAAATAGACTTATAAAAAAATACTCCAACCGTGAAGTCGCGGGTTACAAATATAGTACCTACACAATGAGCAAGCATCCTTGCATACGCTTACATCAAGTTAGTTTTGAAACAGTCGTTTGAAATACGTTTCTCCTACGCTCGTACATCTCAATTGAACTTTTTCGGTTCTACCTCAGCTCAGCTATAAAATATGCGGGAGTTGTTGCATAGAAAAGTTTCAATCGAGTTGCAAGCGACAAGAAGGAGTTGCCAACTTTACAAAGGTGGGCGCGGGCCAAGTTGTATTGTACGGTCGCATACAGGCTCGGTTTGGCACCGTCTTACCGGCGGCGAGGCGATAATGAAACGGAAAAACATTCTCTTTACACGAGGTTCCCGGAAAATTCTTAAGAAATAAAACTCCAACTGGCTATTTCGGATTTTTCAGTGTATTTTTTCTTGTAAGAAGGTTTTTACTTCCATAAAATTGTTCAAAATGTTGTGCAGTGAAAAACAACTTTGAGAACCCGACGGAAACTCGAATGCTAATTCACTAGAGGCTCCAATAATAACTCAAAAAACTACTCAGTCAGTGTCGTCAAACTAACCGAACTGCAAAGCGGGGAATTTCGTCTAATTCAGCCCATCCATCATGTGACAGCAGACACAGTGGCATTTAATGCAGTGAATCAGATTCACACAATAGGTATATCGGGTTTTCTAAAATTGCAGGCAAGCGGCATGCGTCTCCCAGCAATATTATTACAAAAAAGCAAGCGTGCATTGCAAGATTGTCTACTAAATATTTTTAATCTATAAGTTGTATGAGGTCTAGGAGAACTCGTCTGTATTTGATTACGAACATGAACATTAACAATCATTTTGATGATGATAGCTGTAATTCAAATAAAATAAATACCTTAATAAATCGTGACATAAATCCGACACTTTTTTTGCAGTGAGCTAGATAATTGGAAACACAACTAAATAATCTAAAAAAAAAACATTATTTCTTAGTTTAATCACTGTCTAGTAGTTTCACTGCGTCACCGGGCGGAGTAATTCAGTAGGCGCTATAAATCTCGTCGCAACAATCCAGCATGGCGGCGAATTAACCGCGTTTGATCACTGTTGTGCTATTGTACAATAATGAACGAGATTTGTCGCGTGATTACGAATGTGCAGCTAAATTAGTGCTTAACAATAGATTAGAAAATAATTTATTGTTACAGCTGGTGGTGACATGATAATGATGCAATTTGATGGATTGCATTGTTGAAAGAGTGGCTGTACGAGAGCACATATTGATAGCAAACGTCTACTTTGTGCTCTGTATACAATTTGAGAGATAATTCAATTATTTTATCTAACTTGAAGTTATCGTTAAACGAATTTCTACTAATTTGCTAACAGATTATAGGATCAAATCATACTTAGGGCTTCTTGTACATGGCGCCGCGTGCAAGATGCTTTATAGTTTCCAGACTAAAGAGTGATCCCGACGGGGTATAGCTATTCTATCTGACGATGCCCACTAAAATTCTAAACCCAATTTCAATAGTAATAACAACGTTTTGAAGTTTGGAATTAACCTGCAGGATGTATTGGCGTGTACTGAGATATATTAACGTGTGAGCGCGTCGTGACTGAGAGATGCAAAGATTACGTTCTAAAACAATATGCATGTACAATCGTAGCCAAACGAAATTCGTGAACTAGAGTATTTGTTAGCGCATGAATATTATCACTAATTGCAGATTTTACGATTGGAAAATTTAACGATTCAAATGTGTAACATTTTTTGTGTTTCATACGACACGTCGTGTAGGAAGATCCCAACTTTAGGCATTTTAAGCTCCGAGCTCAAGACTTTGCAAGCGATCGTTGACGTTGAATTTTCTCCTTGAAGGTGCAACCATCAAAGCTTCGGTCGTTAACAACAGATGCACCGAAATTGGTCAACCTCCTCCCTCCAACGGCAAAAAACCGAAATGAATGACAGAACACAATCAAAGCTAACAACGTGCCATGTTGTCCGAATCGGCGACCGTTCACACGTGTTGGCCACTGCCTCGGCCCCGGGGGCTTGTCGGTCAATTTGCGAATGCTGCCCGGAACGGATTTTTGGCCGAAATGACCGAGAACGGCCGGAAAAATGCGCTACGTACGCTTTACACTTTACACGGTTTCTGTAAGCAAATCTACCCACTTATCGGTTTCCGATTGAGCTGTTGTTTTGCATGCATTGTGTTCAACGGGTAACAATGCAATAAAAATAAACTTGTTTTTATTTTGACTTATTACTCCACTTTTGATTCAGTGTGAATGTGACTTTATTTAATTTTATTTTGTGGTGTGGCAAGAATTCGATCATAATTAAGTATAAGGTATATTTTTGTACTTACAACATTTATATTATGTGTTTTTGGCACACTTTACGTTCTTAAACCTGATGGTGACGATGCAGTTGAAAGTGTAGCGTGGACCTATGGCTTTCATTTGTGTTACTGCGTGGGAACCTAAGTATGTGTGGTAACACATAACAATGTTTTCGTCAATAATGTTTATTGTTTTTTTGTCTTCGTTGTAAAATTATTTGCGTGGTAAACAATTGTTGTTATAATTTGTTACTTAGAAGATACCTACACTGTTGATTATACCACACGCAGATTATATTTTTCAGACACAGACGATAGCAACAC
Source organism: Hylaea fasciaria (assembly GCA_905147375.1). NCBI lineage: Eukaryota > Metazoa > Arthropoda > Insecta > Lepidoptera > Geometridae > Hylaea > Hylaea fasciaria. The sequence goes on from LR990201.1 coordinate 11,149,026, forward strand.
TGGGCCACACTCAGTTGTTCATCGCCGCAACTAAAAGTATCGAGTGTGCGGCGGGCATACCGAAGCGGCTAGACAGATAAACGACCGTCGGAACGAATATTTCGTAAACCTCACACATTCAATAAGAGCTTTATTTTACGAAATATAAGTAAGTAGTTACGCGAAAATTTTAATATAGCTGTAGTTTTCTGTGTAACGGTAAAGAGACGAGTTGTTGAAGGTAAAAAGACAAATCTCTCATTTGGTACCACATTCGGACTACAGTTAGACGGTGGCTTGCTTCTCAGACAATATTCAGACTGCGTTGTGAGTCGTCTTCTCATTCAGAACTTCAGCTTTTTAATTATAGAGTTAAACAGTAGCCTGTGCGTACGCCCTAGCAGGAGAAAAACTCAGACACCCTACTAAATACATCACAAGAGAATAAGCATTTTACTTACCTACAGAACTTGGGCGGTTAATGCTACAGCATTATTTTCTAGATCGCGCACCTATAGATAAAATATTATGTATGACAAGGAAACGTCCACCTCGCTTCATTTTGCTTACCTACAAAACTTGAGTGGTTAATGCTACAAGAATATTTTTAGATAGTGTATAAATTAATTAATGCTGTAGCTAAAAATAGCATACGCCAATAGAGTAAAGACACTCGAGCTCTGTCCTAAGGCATAGTGTATAAAGTCATCTCGTTCACTTGTGGTATTATTATTACTGTGGCCTATCCACTCTTTATACTCAGCCCATGCTTCTAATCCATCGCAGTCACACTACATACTGCATTTATTACTCAATATAAAGGCCGTCCTGTATAAGTGACTACGTAATTGTTCCCCATAACTTCACGCACAGGGCACTTCATGGCGCCCTTATCAGCGTCATCTTCAATAATTAAATTTTATTACGGTACATAAATCTAGCTGTTTATATGGCGTGCGACGTTGGAGGAAGTAACGCAGCCTTCCCGCCGAGTCTGGGAGCTGGCGGTCACTTTGGATAAGGTGTGTTTACATAAGTGGTGTTTTTACCTAAAATATGTACCTATTTAAAAATTTGAATTTTCTGGATACATTTTTTAAATATTTTTATTGTTTAAATTATATCGGGACTATTTAAGGTAGGAAAATTGCAAAACTTTATCTCGGCAAGCAAAATAAGACTAGTATTTGGGTAATGCTCAATACGATTAACCATTTATAATTCGTTACCATGATTACATTATTACATGATTACCATAGCTTGCCATGACGCCATCTTGCAGTCCAATTGAGGAACTAAACAGAATTGTTTACTTACTATTTAAAATTGGAAGTGGCGAACATAGTTAATATTTCCACTGATTATGAATTAAATACCGTTCAACTCTGATCTCATCTGAAGGAAAGTGACGGCTGTAATATCTTAGGAAAAGAGACCGCTACCTCCCACATTGTTTATTAGTATGTTAATTGTAGAGTTACAAAGGCTCTGATAGAGTTACACTACTCTACCTGCATTGCGGGTGTTCAAGATGTAGAGTGGTAGAGATGAGAACTATTTTCATAACGAGAACATTAATATATTGTAGAGCGCTTTTCACAACAAAGTGTTTCACAAAGGATTCACAAATTATTAAAAATGCAGAGTTTCGACTTGACCCAAATACACAAACTACTACCTATACAAGTTATCTGAACTGTGCGTGCCATAATACTTGTAAAATCCATCCAAATTAATCAACTCAATATTTTCGATGCAAAAGCACTCTTACGGAATCACCATACCGTATGAGAATTAATTAATCAGTGAAATTCAATTTAACGTTTCGTTGCCAAAAAAGCCGTCCAGGGTCTCATTTTCCAATGTGAAAACATTAAATTTTATTACATAACATCCTACGCAGTTCCAGACTAGTTTATCACTCTTCTCGTAAAAATAGAAAGTGACTAGACTTTTATCAAATCCCAAAGCGGTTCGGAGACAAGAAAATAGGATCGCTTTTTTACTTGGTGTGAGACATAAACTCATAATCCTTACGGAGGGCGGTGGTGCCTGGCATAGTTTTATACTACTTTATGCATCAACAATCCATCATGTTCAGCAACTTCATCACGTAGCTAACAATAAAAAAGTGATGTAGAAAAATATGCAGTGTAAAAATAAATATTCATTGCCTACTTTTGCTTTATTTTAATGACGAAATATACATTAAATACTTTATCACATAAAAAATCTGCTCAAAGTAAAACGTATTCAAATTATACTCCACAAAACAGTATCTCAACAGTAGCTAATTAGGCAATAATCGTCTTCTCTACCACAAGCTTGCATCAGACATACTTCCTCAAACGGAAACAAAAAAGATATACTCACCAGACTGAAAGCCGGTACTCACGCAAAAGCGATGCAAAATTAAAACCGGTACTGGGATTTAAAACGCAAACCGGATAAAACGCAACGGAATAAAAACGCACGAGAGTACTCGGCCGGAATTTACGCGCTCAGTGTAACTGTACGAGGTAATCTCTTAACTTTAAACTCTGTTGCAACTGAAATGGGTTCGTAATCTATAGAACTTTATGGATGTAGTTTAGCATTTAAATTGAGTTGGCTGTATAGTTTTTTTTTATTTTATTGGCTTGCGTTTGACCGCGGCCGGATGCGGTGTGACGATCTAAAATATAATGGCGCATGCCTTGAAAACACAGCTTAGTTGCACGTTATGCTGAAAAATATTTTAAGACATTTTTATTTTCTTATACAGATTTGTGACGAAAACAATCTACCTAATATTTATTAATATTCACTGCAATTTTTTTTAGTTATTATCAGTTAGCTATAATTATTACTATTGTCATTATTACGAGTAACTATTTCTAGTACTTTCCCACATACATCGTACGATACTTACCCAGATGATCATCAGAACTTAAATCTGAAATGTATCGATTAAAATAACATCGTAAGTTTAAAGATTATCATAGCTAATCTTCTTGATTATTATTTTTACAGACGCATCCATCTTCCCTTCCCCGATTCCTCATCCATCCAACATATCCGGTCACACCCGGATACGGCCGACAATAACCGGCTAAGTGCGCCTACCGGACGGACGCGTTTTACGACACCCCGTATAAAATACCCGGTTGTTTACTTTTGGAGGGTGTCGCGCATTTTTCCAAAGCTATGGCTGCGAGCCGTGAGTTTGTGGTAGACACCGTCCTGCAAAATATGATGGTGTATGTAAGGATAAATAGGTGTAGATATTTTAAAGAGGGTGATGTTTACAACGCAGACGTTTATGTAGACGTTTATCAACGCGAACTTACCAAGCAGCGTATTCCAGTAATCAAACTGTTATTTAACTCGTGCGCTTTCGCGACTATGAAGCTCCTTGATCTCTGATAGCTGCATAACAGCTGGCTTGCATGTAGGCAGACCGTTGCATGCACGGCTAATAGGGCACGTCTATTGCTGAGACACAACACACGGCAAGATAATCTGTCGAACATGTTGTAACTGAGTGCAACACACTATGCAGTAACTAATATAGCCAACGACGATAAGTAAAGGTATTTTATGGCGATTGTAGTGACTATCTAACAAATTATGAATAAATAAGTTATATCTATTGCCATTCTATGATTTATTTACCATAAGTATACGCGCCATGCTCAACAATTTTGTTAGGAAAAAAACAAGTCGCAAGCGGAATTTAGAATTATTTTTCTACAATGCTTAGTTTGTCAAAATACAAGACCGTGTGTCGTCAATGCTATCGACGCCAATGATGAGGCTTCCTACCCCTGTTCAATAGACTTATAATCAAAAGTACGATACGATCTACGTATGAACATTTCCACTATATACATACACTGAAATTACTTGAAAATTACTTAGATTGAACTTTGATTTGGATAGTTGCGATTAAGTAGTCGCAACAATAGACCAAGTAAGTTTGTGAGTAAAATTACTTCTTCTATTTCAGTTTATGGCCAATAGAAACGATACAACGCTGTAACCCTCGGCGAAGCTTAAAATCTGACGATTCGGAGCGAAGAACGCAGTGCAGTGCCAAAATGTTACTTTGTAATATTATGTTTTAAGTAGCGCAGTAATAAAATTGTTGGATTGGTTTTCTTGGTTACATAACAAATTAAAGAGAAGTCACTGAAAGTTTGACTGGTACTGAAAATCTCCAATCTAGATGTTGAGTCATTGTTCGGTCTTCTAGTTCTGCGAAACAGATGTATTTAAGTCTTTAAAATTAAATTTCCTTAACTAAAATGCACTAACTTAGTTAGCGCCTGGTACATTATGACGTCTTATTAATTAAAAACAAATAGTTAAAAAGCAAACAATATTCGGTTTTTATTTCTTGTCTTCTTTTTTATGCACAATGTTTTAATAGAGTTGCAATAGTAATTATCTTCCTCTTCTTTAAGCCATCTTTCGTCCTTTTTCATTCGTCTGCCTGCTCTACCATCATCATTAGCAACTTATTGACTGCCATGAATTGCTGCAAAATCAAAAATTTCTTTGAGACTGTTAGGTAATACAAAATTCGACCTTGTCTGATACGGGTTCTATGCGGTACCCGGATTAGAGAACCGAATTTATTCCGGATATACATGTATTTCACACCAAGTTAAGTCCGTCACAGATTAGGTTACACCTACCGCGGCTCGCAGGGCCGTCCGTCCGTAAATCTGGGAATCTATGTGCAATACACTAGTTGTCCAGAGAGCACTTAGTACTGTCCTCGAGTTAGGCGATTGGTGCAATATGTAAGAAAAGCTTTATTTACGACAAAACATTATTTGAAAAAATTTCGACCCACAACATATACTGAAAGTACATTTAGAAAAATGTACCTAATCATTAGACAATTGAAACATTTTAGAATTAAAAAAAGTGAGTAACACATAATACATAACATGATAACAGTAGAAAAATGATTTTATTTATAACCATCAAATTTTGCATACATAATTAATCTTTGTTAGTTTACTCTAAGTCATCGCAGAAACCATACACAGGAAAAGTTAGAGGAGGAGAAAGGCCTTTGCCCAGCTGTAGGATGGGCTCATAATAATAAGGTTATTCTACTTCTATTTATCCGCTATAAACTAGCATCTTAACCCACGTCCGCCCGACCAGCAATACCGGTTTATGCGCTTTTTACCGTCGCTGAAGGCGCGGACGACATCTTGCTACGCCATCGCACCAGCTGCGCCCAGAGTGCCCTCAACGCGTTTACGTTCTTGTGAATTACTATGTTATACTCGTATGTACGCAGAAACAGAAATAGTTAAAGGGAAATATTGTAAAACAACGAAAAATTTATTTGAAATAGACGAAAAAAATTAAAGTGGGCGTTACGACAGTTGACTATCAGGCTGAAATAAGATTGACTATATCACATTCAGAAAGTTGCATGAGAAATGGTCGCTGAAGAGTTTCTGACATCGTTGCCGGTCGTTTATAATTCTTCAACAACTCTTTCAATTATTGTCGATTCGCTCACTTTCATTGTCGCTCGCTTCGCTCATGCCAATTACGCTCTTATTATACAAATATATCACCATTTATGTATTCCGGTCCTTCAAAGTAGGTCTTTTGCAGAGGAATCTGAAACAATTGAACGCAAAATTATTTATCCATGTCATTTATATTTTTATTTTTTGTCGCTCCGCTTACTTTAGTCACACTTGCTAGGCTCACACTTATTATCTACATGCCCTAACACTCACGATTCTCAGGAATTCCACATCCAATAAACTTATTACCACATAGGTTTATTTTTAAAATTTTCCGTATTTCTTATCTAAAGAAAATGACGACATTTTGCAGGGAAAAGCAGCTGCGCTCTGAGTGCCCTCGGCGCCGTTTAGTGCTCTGAATTATTTTTCGTGTGTGAAGATACAGTTTTTAAAATTTTCAATGGAGGAAACTGCACTTTAAAAGCTTAACTTTGTTTGGTTGCTCCTTCCTGGTTGCGCTGCAGAAGCCTGTTATTTTCGGAATAAAACATTTCTTAAGCAAAATCAGCAACTGCTTTTTAAGTATTACGAATACCAATATTTTTTATGGCTGTTTACGTGTCCGAAATTCGCAATAGAGCTAAGTAAGAGTTCAGACAGACCACCATTGGGCATTATGATTAACACCTTTGTTTTTTATAGGTACGCTTTTCTTTTCAGGCATTATAATATAGAATAATAATTATAATTGATTATAACAATTTTATTTTTCAACGACAAATACTGATATCTGCTCTCGCATTTGTATGAATTTAGTCTACCTATGTACGTACATAACCCTTCCCTGGTCGGTCCGGACCAGAAGATCGCCGAATACTCAGCGTGACTGCGTCCGGCGACCGCGTGAATATTCAATCTATAGTGTGAATTGTGCCGGTTACTCAGAATCGACATATTTTTGGCCCCATTTCATACAATCAAATATCTTTTGTATCCATTTGAAATTAGCTTTTTTTTTATAAAAAAAACTAGGATATACTTACAGGTATAATTTAATACTGTGACGCAATATTTATGCACAGACTGGTCAATGGCGGCAAGTTCATTTGAACTGCGCGTTCGCGCTGATTGCCACGCGGGGAGGGGGGATATTACTGCCTACCTGCGCTCGAGGTACCGGACCTTAATACTCACCGCAGATGTGTTGCTAATCTGTGAGCCTAAACTTGAGTCTTGAATTGTACGTAATAATTATTTAAGCATGTAAACATCATTCTCGTCTCAATACAATACAATTGACGGCAGACGACAATAATAGACGCCTAAAACGCGATCGGCAACGAACTACGCGAACTACAGGGGAATGCATTTAATATCAAGCTCCACAGTGTTTCAAGGCTACATCCGTGTATTCCACCCGGTTGCTTTGATTTTAGTCTTATTAATTTGTCCTAAATTTCTATCTATATCCATGGACGGACATAATGTCGTATTCCTGGAACACTGACAATAGCCGAGCATTGTGTTTAGCCACTCAAAGGTATCTCTGCTTCGCCGCCACCGCCGGTCTATCATCTTGCTGTGATTGACCCCGATGTGTACCAGTTATTTACCTCAAATCATATACACTATTAGTTTGCTTTGTACACGTGAACAATCTCGATATATGACGTCATATGCTTACGGTAAAGTTTTAAGAAACTTCAATAAGTAATATCCATAGCGGTTTGAACGTTATGAGACTCTTTGAATGTGTTATCATACCAACTAACGGTTAAATAAAACCACTCATACTCAAGTGTCTGCTGGTAACTCTACCTTCCATACCATAGTATACATAATATATGGTACTTAGTTTTAACAACATATAACATATTGTTTTGTTTTTTTTATTGATGTGATGTGTTAGATTGATGTGTTAGAATTGACATTTGATTCGTTATATTATATTGGAATAACTTACGATGTGATCAATGCAAACGAGGAAACGTCTATCATCAAGTATTGGATCGTCCCTGTAACAGACGAGGAGGATGTATTTTATATTTTCATATTTATTACTAAAAAAGTTTTACACCTGAATCGGAAGGTACTTAATTTTTCACGGTCCTCCAGCTGACTTCACATTACCAATCAATTAAGCCTGCACCGTCAGTTTTTCAGCATTATCAAGGCTCGTGCCCACTACGCCGAGTAATTAAAACTGTGTTTTAAAACCGCTGCGAGGTTCGATAGATCCAATTAAAATGTAAATTGCCGTTACTACGGCTCCATCTTACAACGCTGCCTTTCAAAGTTATCGGACGTCCAACTTTCTCTGCCAGCAGGCAATGAATTATGCATGCTCTGTCATCTGTTATTTTAAACAGGCAACGTCTTGGCTTTTATTACGTTAGTGTTTTAATAAAGGATAATGTATGGTAATGGGTTCAGCTTTGCTATGTTTGAACTTAGAAATACTAACAGCGTTCTTTGTCAAATTCAAAATCAAAGCTTTTATTGTAAGTAGGTAATAAAATAGCACTTTACATGTCAAACAACAGCACTAATAAATAAAACCAGACAACATAAAATCTGATAAATTAAATTAAACAGTAACTGCTGGTACCTACTTTGACCTTTGGGTACTCGACGCATGAATATAAATCAATATTATACAGTGGTCACAATTCTCTTGTCACAAACTAAACTAAAATTAAAATCCTGTCAAACGATTCCAATTCAGACAACGATGATTTAAACTAATATCAATTTGGAGGCACTCGAGTTGATTTTAGTTACTCAACTTACCTTTTATCTAAAACAAATGAACGCGGCACCACCTAAACCTTTTATCCTCAGCGTAGACATAAAAAATTCAGCTAAAAACCCCGCCGACCCTACATTTCAGGTCCTCGGTTTTTACCGTTGTCCGTATTATTGAAATTCGGGGACGACCCCTAAAAGTCGATACCGAATAATCGCATTGGGTTGAATTGTGATCCCGAGGACACTTGCCGCAAAACCCTTTCGGGGTTTTTATCTATTTGTTTATTGTACTACCCTGTTAGGATTCTGGATTTTAGTATCGCGTTATTGTTATGGCGAATCCTTTTATGGGCCTTTATCTGTGTCGGGCGTTGCGCATCAGTGTTATAATGATATGGCTTACATTTACTTATAATAGAGTACTTATTCGATAATGTGTTTGGAAGAAATCACTTAGACCACTCAGACAACTTTTTGTTAAACTTATTTGTACATTGTTTCTTTATTATTTGTCTTCAAACTGGTGTTCAATAATGATATCATTTTTTAATATCCATGTTTCTTTTGTTGCAAATAACCGACCATTTAAAATTTTATACTCTAATCACTCATCGAAGTGCAGCAAGGTAGCATCTATTTCAAATAATAGATAGGTAAATACTCACCAAACAATACCCTGTAAAACAACCACAATCTCAGCTTCATTCGCAGACTATCGTTTAAAATTTGCAACAAAATGGCAACTACCTCCAATTTTGACGCCGAGCACAATATTCGCAGGTACTTTGAGATTCAACTCTTGTACGGTGCGAAGTAATCGCGTTCCGGTTGAAATTGAGTCTGCGAGTTTCCTAGTGACGCGTTATCGAGTTTGTACGAAGCACGCGCGCTGAATGCGACCGATCCCGCCTACCACGGAACTGCATTCACAAAGTTTGGAGGGAACTTTCTTCGGGGGTTTTGGACTGATTTCTATCTTCGATATACTTCGGATCGAACCAAATATACCTGCTAATGTAATAGTTCTGTTTTAGTTTGAAAGGCACGCAGTCTCCAGCAAAATTACTGGCCTGAGACACACAATGTATATCCACAGGTATTACGGCGACGAGCGCAGTGCACTGCCACGCAATTTGCAATGCATTTTTGTGGGTGGCATCAAAACTGTTATGGGCAGGCGTAGCGCATACTATCATGCGAATGGCCAGCTTATTGTGATACAGTATGATACTCAGCAACATCGAAAATCATGTGCGATATGCGAATACCACGCTTGCGTTCTCAATAGTTTTGTCAAATGAAATGACGGTGTTGTCATCACTTCATGTTTTTTATTTATATTCGCAATGGTAGATAAAGTACCTAATGGAAACTTGACCGCACGAACCTGTTCTACCTTCCAACTTATTTCAAGCAAACTTAGCGAAACCTCTTACACTAAAGCGTATACGGACCAACTAAGTATTTCACTTTACATATGATATAACTATAATTAAACCAAATCTACCATCGATAATCCAATTAGCTACGAGTAGCTTCATTAACTATTCTATCATTAACGTCAACTATTTCCAAACAATGCAGCCAAAGCTCCACAGTTAATAGTAGCCTTCGCGCACTAACCAGCTAGTACTGGTACAGTCAGCAACACAATTAGTTGAATGTTAATTTATTTACAAATCCACTTTACTACTTACTTAGTACTTTTCGTGTCAATTGAGGCGATGATTGCTGAGTTGGTTCCATCTTTGGATTGCACGTCACAGTGCGATAGGTTCGAAATAAGATGACAAACTACGACTAAGAACTAGTTCACAACTATGTAGAGGCTGAGTTAACAAATATAATATTTCATGAAGAACATTAAACCCAGGATGTAGTATATAGACATGTAAATGAAATAAACATGTATATGTGCGCCGTTATTGTAACATTCCGAGCTATCGCACACTGTACCAATGCACAATTACAGCCTCGGTGATAGAATAACCGGGAAGCTAGCAATTTCAGTAGTTGCCTAATTATGGGCATACTAGCTGCTCCCCGCTGCTTCACCAGCATTGATATTTATCCCACAGGAACTACACATATTCTGAAATGAAAATTAGTCTATGCCATTTTTACAGCATACATTATGTCTTTGTACAAAAAATTACGTCAATCCGTCATTGCGAGAAAATATGGTACAAACAAACACATTTTCGCATTCAAAATATTAGTAGTATTTTGGTTGCGCGATGCGACGAATTATTTGATGATTTCTGTATAAGCATAGACAGGTGCAAAAGTGTTTTACAATATTTTTTCGTTTATCACCGACGGTGAAAAGTACAATTTTAAACCTCAGGTAAAAAGCATAGATGATGATGATGAAAAAGCATAGACCCAAAAAGTGTAAGATTCGAATTTTGTTTCTTTACTTGAAATTGCAGCATCAACTAAATTTAACGAAAATGTGTTCATACTCTTCAGTGACTGTATTTGAATTAGTTTACCGATCAAAAGCAAACCACCAACAACGGAAAACAAAACAACTGATGAAGATAAAAATAAATCAAAATATTGGTCGGGTTATTTTTTTGTTTAACGTTCAAATAATAATATATAGGTTGATCGATCAGGCTAGTTAGAGCTAAAAATTAAATAGTTACAAAATACCAAATCATTTTTCCACTCACCGGTACCTACCTAACCTGTGCATCCGTTGCCATATCGCCACTGCTGAAATAGTTGTCTATTGTCTATTGTTATTACATGGTGTGTATTTACTACTGTATTCCGCAGTCAAATTGTAGGATGAAAGGTATGCCAGCTATCCCGGGTATTAATAATTAGGATTACGTATCCTGACAACGCCTAACGACGCTGACCATTGGGACGCCGGCACCAACGCCGACGCCAACCCTGACGACGTTGACCCTGACGACGACACCAACGCTGACGACGACGACACCGACGCTGACGATGACGTCACCGACGCTGACGTCAACGACACTGACGCTAACGATGCCAACGCTAACAAAGCCAAATATGTGACGTTCAGTTTGTCAGTTTCAGGCACATTATTTTTTTGTTTTTGCGCGCATAGGCCCTGTCACCTGTAGGGTGAGCAGGAACCTCCAACGAGAAACTACTCGATATGTTAACTGTCAAATCTATATAATTATCTTATATATCTATATTAATAAAAGAAAGTCGTGTTCGTTACTCTTTTTATAACTCAAGAACGGCTGAACCGATTTGGCTGTAAAATTGGTAGGAAGGAGAAGGATATAGGGTACTAAAAAAATTTAAAACTGGGAAAACTATATCTGATAAAATCGGGTTGTACAGTTGACTACTGTACTCATTTTAACTCATTGAGACAATGACAGGACAACGTCTGTAGGGTCAGCTAGTTGGTTTTAAATTTGATCAGTACTCCTACAATAGGGCAAGCACGAAAATTTTAACCGTTGGTATGGTTAACGTATCGATCAAGGTAACCCTTGGCATACGCATCTTGTCGATATTGCAAGGCGATGATCAAATCTAAAAAAACAGTTGACAGTAATTAACGTATCGAATACTTTCTCGATAGAGGTTAGGAATAAGATAACCAATAGCTAACCAACCCATATCTAACTTTTAGGTATACGCACAGATGTTGGCTCAGTGTGTGCTTGCGAGACCACGGCCCTCGTAATTCCTAGTTTTCTAGAAACAAGAAATCATAGATATGGGTCTCAGGATCTTAAACATATTTTTAAAGAAAAAGAGTCTATATTGTGTGTGCTCGTGAGACGATTCTAAAAGGTCCAAACCCTCGAGTTGTCGCATCTTTTTCTGTACCAAAAACCAATCGTCCCGTAAGCCAAACGGTTTCTTAAAGAAGGTATTTACCGAACTGCAAAATTTTACAAGCTGCGTAAGAATCGGCATCACATAATTCACTTTCCCAAGTTAATAAACCCATAACGTTGAATAGTGAACGTCTTGATAGTAAGTTGGCAAGCTCTGTTGTCCGGAATGCTGCGGGTTGCTGCAATCCGGGGCACACTGTCCTCTAATTGTGGTCCTAATTGTTCACCCCCTCCCTTCTTTCCGGAATTGCTGCGGGGATTACGGAGATCTTGTTTGGCGAACATATTGTTGGGAGCTGTATTACAATTTAGGTGAGTGCGAAAGAAAAATATGTTTAACACAGAGATAGGTGGATGAACTCGATGAAGGACAAATTAGCAAAAACAAAGCGTGCGTATTAATAAGTGTAACCATATGGGTGGTCTTATATTTTAAAGATATTTCTGCCGCACATCTTTACCATGGACAGTGGACACATTATTTTTGTAGTTTTCATACATTATCTAACAACCATATTATATGAATGATTACTAAATCAACACAACTATGATGTGATAAGTTAAAAAATCCTTATTATACAGATTTCATAATTATATAGATTTTAATTATATAGACATTATAATATATAGATATTATATTTAATTATATAATAATACTAAATAATTATATAGATTTTATACGGCTAACATAAAATAAAACTTAGAATTTAAGGTTTTGGCCTGAAATAAAAATTTAAATTAAACGGCTATATCCAGCGGGCACTTCCAAAAACGAATTTTGCAAATGTTTACTTGTAGAAATTCTTGTCAGTGTGTCAGACGCGTGGCCGCTGCGTCCAACACATGCCGACTGTTGGCTGCGGCCTAGCGGCCGGCGCGATACATTCTCTAATGTCTGGATTACAGATCGGCTCGCCGCAGTCGACACCTTGCTTAATATTTTGTTACTTAATTTTATACTCGAGGGCAGATAAACTGATATTGACAATCGTTACCGCGATGATTTTTAACAATTAGGAATCGTGTACCTATCTTAAAATATTATGATGTACCTGCCTTTAAATGTACTGAAGTACAAATACCTACATTTTTATTTTATTTAAGTTTTCAATGAAAATTTTGCATGTTCCAAAAACAAGAAGGTAAGAACTCTTGTGCGTTTTATAGTGGAGTGATAATTGGACTTATTTTCATCTTACAATACATATTTACATATAATATTTCTGTGTTCTTTACATTTTGTTGTCAATAAATAGTTATCTATCGATGCATCTATGTAATTTATAATTTTATTCTAAAAAAATATTTTTTTCAATAAGAACCATCAAATAATGTGGTATTTTGTTAAGGCCACTAACATTGACGCGCATTAAATTAGCTAAACATTGATGGCACTAAAAGTGTGGACGTCACAATTCCAATACGCCAAATGGTAGCCCATAAATAAAGTATTAAAAAACATTCGGTTTCATGTTTCTATATCTATATAGAGTACAAATAGTGCAACCATGAATTTAACGTATATCTCAAGTTGAAGCTCCACCACTAAATCTGCCTGTGGCTTTCGACCGTTTGCCTGGTCTGCTTTTAATATACCAAAGTAGATCCGTCTGTGCTCAGCTAAGGGTCGATTTACACTAGCGATATGCAAGCGTGCATAGGTACGCTCGCGGTGAGCGTGCAAAAACACACACCGTGCTTCCAAAGCGTTTTGTTTCAAATGCAACGCATAAGTTCACTTGTTTATATTTAAACTTTGACACTGATTTGAATCTAACTTTAACTAAACCTACTAAAAATATAATAGTCTTGCAAAATAATACATAATTGTAGTGAAAATAAGAATAAGTTATTTATTTCAAATACGGAATTGAAATGATTATCGACTGATTTTGTGTCACGCTGCGAAATCTTTGAGCGACAGTAAGGCAATAGTCAAACGCTTTGCACTTGCAGCGCTTGTGTTGCGTGCTCGTGGCGAGCGCGTAGCATTTTCGTTCATACGCCACTCCGCTAGAAACACGCTCACAAATCGCTAGTGTGAAAAAGCTTTAACCAGTGCAATATTTTTGAATTTGTTACCGCCGGTCCGGTTTTGCATATGAATGTGTGAACGGCATTGTCAGGGGGGAATTCATGCAAAATGTCTAGTGAGAGCCTTAATAGAGAATATTCTATGGGTATAATTTACGAGACTCATTTTGTGAACGAAATACGCTTTTGTAACACGATAGTTGTTTTATTTCGTAATAGAGATATCATTTATAAAATCATCACCATATACAGCTATACCTACGTCCACCACGGAATATGGTGCCTTTTTCATAGAATGCCATGGTGACTAGTGGCTTGTAATTAGCATTGAGGGGTTGGCAGCGACCCTTACCATAATTTAGTCGGGTCCTCTCCGTCACCGGGTTTCCCTAAATTAGGTAATAATACTGTTCAAATGTGTGTTGTAAAATATCTTTCCGGCCAAAACTTATCTCGTTTCGTTTTCTTAAATTCTTTTCTTTGCGAATGCGGGTCAAAAAAAGGTCTGTTTTGTAAACAGCGCTCGCCTCGCCAAGGGAGTGCCTTCCCTAAATTATTGGCCTCTGGGTAAGAACCCTGCGTAGTTAGCATATCGAGGGGATAATAGCACACCTGCCCGGTAAATACGGAAAAAGGGTTTGTTAAAGATTTACGGATTAAATCAGGGTTTTAAGACCATTTTCTATTCTTACTTGGTGTTGAAGGTTCAAATTTACAGAAAAGTTCAGTAAGCTTGCTCTTGAAAAAAATGCTGATTGGATCGCTACTAGAATCGTGGCAGAATTGCACTGGCCCGCCAATGCTGAGGCGATTGGGGTAAAATTGGCTCACAGTTGTCATATTCTTTTGGATTTAAACGGCCTTCTTCACTGTATATCGACAAAATTAAATAGATAAGTATACGAGTACCTAGACGTAATTGAACATATTATACATATTTTATATAGCAATTGAATGTACCATAATCACATAGTATTTTAGTTCAAGGTACAATCATCGAAATTTTAGTATTTAACATAAAAAACTAAGTTTTTGAATTAGGATTCAAAGTAAAGTATTCGATAAAACACGGTTCCTAAGATAAGCTAAAAACACCATTTCCTCGCAGTTTATCAAATATCTTTCCTACCAAAAAAGGTGCACCGTAAACTTATTTCATTTCTTTTTCCAAATCAAACACCAGTCAAAGCAAAATGTTCCACAAAAAGCTACCAATAAAATTATTTCCAAGTCAACGCGGCTAGTCACAGAGTAGCCAACAAAGAATACAAAGAATGCCACAGAGAAAAAATATCCGCAACTAAGATTATTAAAAAAGCGGACGGAGAGGAAGCTACACGTTCAATAAAAGCTGGTTCCCATTCAAAATACCGCAGGACTGAGGAAATTAAAATGTCTAATACAAAAATAGTTCCCGCATGTTTTCCTCCTTGAATACTGGCAATGTTTATGCGGCTATAGATTTTTTTTAATGATTTCACATTGCAATAACCGCTGTATTTGTCTCTCTTCGTTATCACTTTTGTGCAGACTATACTGTAGAATATGAGTAAAAAAAACACATGTTCCCCTCTTGAGCCCTATTGCCCTCGTTCAACCCTATTTGAGCTACATTTTTCCATGTCAAGAAATTTCACAAAGTTAATGAGCAAACCAAACAATCTCCGAGTTCTTATCATTAAAATTGGTTTACCGAGGGTAAAAAGAATGTGCAAAGTTTTTGTTTTTAAATAAACATAAGTAGCCGCGACGGGGCATAAGGACTCAAACCTACTACGCTTTAAAAACGCTCCAATAATCTACAAATATTAAATCTCTATTAACGCATCACCCTTCATTTGTGAACGAAAATACGATGAGACAGTATCATCTTCCCTGGTATTACATATTTGTTGCAATTGCACAGCGTTACTAACGCCGGTGGAATTTAATCCTAATCTTATGCGAAACAAAAACGAAGCGGAAACCATCCAACCGCAGGTACTTTGAAAATATTCCCAAGTTCTTTTAAAGCCCTGAAAAAGTCGACCAACTCATTAGTCGAGTGAACGGAGGTTTCCGCTTTTCGTAACTTGAACGGTTTGGTAACAAGCCCTTACTACGTGAGCAGTTATCTATTGCTTTTATATAGAACGATACTAAAAGCGAGAAAAATATTGATTATATTCAAGTGGACAAAAAAACACTCCGATCAACATTATGACGTTTCGTACCTCTTGCCCGCATTTCCGTCACCTACTCGTAGTTACATTATAAAAGTAACATATGTTTCAAAAAATATTTTCATGCTAAAATATTTCTAAATAAGTACCGGATTGCGAGTAACACTCAAAAATTTGAACATAAATCCAATATGTCTGCCGTTGCCATTATGTATTTTAAACACTTCTTATTCTATGACACTCTCGTGAAAAATTCGATGTTGACTCGCAAAATACATCGAACTGTCTAGGATGCGCCAAAGGAATGCACATACGACCGAAAAATATAACCCTCCTTCTTGTCAGTCTAGTACCAATAGCCGCTAATAAAATTATAAACATTTATGTACCTATACCACAAGCGATATAAAACAGAACCTCTAATAGTGCTTATTCCCTAAAATTAACCTGGATCATTCTTCAGTTTTCAAATTAGGAAAACAGGATTTATTCAAAATAATATTTTCTGGTAACACTGACTAAACAGCGCCAAAGGTATGGGCCGCCGCACCAGTTGTGGCCGACACGTGAAAAAGTTCGGCTTTCTTCCCACCGCCAAAAGCGAGGGCAAACATATCGCAACCCTAAATTATTCATAGCTAAGTGTTACGTGCCGCGATTACTGATATTAAACATTACAACTTAGCTGTTCGAATTTAGTGCTTTATTATTTTAGTAGGAGAAAGCCCGATAAGGATTTTATTTCTTTGGAGTGTTTCTATCAATATACACAGATTTCCACGATTGTCCTATGACTCCTGGCTAGACCCCACGGTTTTACCGTATAAATAACAGTATCCGGTACGTTCTGTCAAAGTCAAAGTCAAAGTCAAATCATTTATTGTAAATAGGCAATAAAATCGCACTTTTACAAGTCAAACACTTCAATCTAATAAACAAATTAATAAAATCATAAAAGAAAACAAACTATAATTAATTGATTAGGTATGGTTTGAGTTTGAAAAAGGATGTTTCCCTTTCAAGTCCAGGATTGAATCTCAGACAGGAAAAGGAAACTCCGTTTGATTCTACCAGTGCTTCGGAATACGCCCGTTAGAGAAGACAGCACCAAGAAACTCTACGGGGATGTCATATTTTTTTTCTCATAATGTATAATTTTTTTTTTTTTTCAATCACAATATTTACATTGGTATAAATATGACCATCAATATAAAAATTTCAAAACATATTAATAAAATTCACGTTAATTATTACTACCATGGAGCTGGGGGCATTGAGGCCATGCATTTTTATCTTTAATATAGTCATTAACAGTGTAATAGGCTTTCTTTATGAGATTAGCCTTAATAAAAGTTTTAAATCTTTGCATGGATAATTGATCAATTCCCTCTGGCAACTTATTATAAAAGCGTATACAGTTCCCCATAAATGAACCACTAACCTTCTGCAACCGAAATCTTGGTACATTGAGTTTATTTTTATTTCTAGTGTTGAAATTATGTACGTCACAATTTTTAGCAAACTTGTTAATATTTTTATGAACATACAATAAGTTTTCATATATATATTGGCAAGCCACTGTAAGAACATTGATGTGTTTAAATCGTTCCCGGAGAGAATCGCGGGTTTTCATATTATATATTGACCGAATTGCTCTTTTCTGTAGCACGAACACAGATTGGATATCCGCGGCTTTGCCCCACAACATAATGCCATATGACATAACGCTGTGAAAGTAACTAAAATATACTAATCTTGCAGTGGCTTCATCAGTAAACTGTCTGATTTTACGTACAGCAAAAGCTGCAGAGCTCAATCTTCCAGTTAAAGATGATATGTGAGGACCCCACTGTAATCTAGAATCTAAATTAATTCCCAGGAAGGTTGTTGACTCTACCTGATCTAACGGCTCATTATTAATTAAAATACTTAAATTTGTGTGGCCTCTTCTAACATTGGGTAGTGAGAATTTTACACATTTCGTTTTTTTAGAATTCAGCACTAAATTATTTACCGTGAACCATTTAAGAACTAGCGTGATTGCTTTGTTAACATCGTCAAAATTGTTGTATGTTCTGTCAACCTTAAAAATAAGTGAAGTGTCATCAGCGAACAAAACAATATCACATAAGTTCTTTACAAAAAAGGCAAGATCGTTAATATACACCAAGAACAAGAATGGCCCCAGTATTGAACCTTGAGGGACACCCATTGTAGTGAGCGACCCAGATGACCTTACTCCATTTATATCCACTTTCTGGATTCTGTTACTAAGATACGAGAATACAAGATCGAGAGCTTTCCCGTGAACCCCGTAATGCTGTAATTTAGAAATTAATGTTTCGTGACTAACGCAGTCAAATGCTTTGGAAAGGTCACAGAAAACACCAATAGCATCCTGCGACTTCTCCCAAGCATCGAAAATATGCTTTAAGAGCCTTATCCCTGCATCTGTGGTAGAACAGCCTTTAGTGAAGCCATATTGTTCAGTATGAAACAGGCTGTTTAAATTAAAATGAGTCATTAATTGGTTTAAGATAATTTTTTCAAAAATTTTACTTAGTGCGGGAAGTATTGAGATGGGTCTGTAGTTAGTCGGGTCATTTTTATTTCCGGATTTATACAGAGGAATCAGTTTACTATTTTTCATTACGTCAGGAAAAACTCCTTCATCGACACATGTATTAAAAATAACGACCAAATACGGGGCAATTGAATTAATAATACAAGTTAAAATTTTTGTAGACATTCCCCACAGATCCTCAGTGTTCTTAATATTAAGTAATTTAAATGTCTTAACAATAGTGTCTACATCAATATATTTGAATTTAAATACATCATTACATCTGTCAACATTATTTAATAGTATAGAAGCAGCCGCAACCGGGGATGACTCTAACGACTGGGTAGTAACAATAGGTATTTTGGTAAAAAAATCTTCAAACGCATTGGCTACTTCGCAATCTTTTGAAATTAATTTTTGGTTTATATTTAAGACATATTTCCGGTCCCGAGGTTTAATTTTGCCAGCTTCAGTGTTGATTATTTTCCACGTTGTTTTGATTTTGTCTTTGGCCTGCTTAATTTTCCTACTCAAGTGAAGAGACTTCGCGGTACGGCACACAGATTTGAATGTCTTTGAGTATTTTTTAACATAGTCTAAAAATTTAGTTTCATGTGCATTTATACATTTTTGTGAATATAAATCATACAATTTGTTCCTGCTTTTATAGATACCAGGTGTAGCCCAGTCCCCATCAAATCTCGCCTTGGTGCTACCTCTATATGTTTTTAATTTAAAAATTGTATTAAACTCTTTATCTATCATTTTGAACAAGGAATTGCAAAGGTCATCTGGATCCTCAAGAAACGGTAAGTAAGTAAGTTGCTTATCAATGCTTTCCGAGAACTGGCCCATACGGTTGGTGGTAATGGGTCTGTAAGTAAACTCCGGGGAGATTTTATTTGAATTGCATGGAAACACAGCACTTTGGCCACAATGATCCGAGCTAAGCTTGTCACATATGGCCATGCTTTGTGGTTCACAGTTACAGAAAACATTGTCTAAGCAAGTTGCAGACGAGGTAGTGATTCTAGTTGGCTGATTAAAAAGATTTCTTAGATCAAAGCACAAAAATAAATTTAGTAATTTATCACTTAATGGGCACTTATCAAGAATATTAACATTAAAATCGCCACAAACAACTACATATTTCGAGGTATTAAATGATTTTCTCAGCACTTCTTCCATAATGGACTCAAACATTTTGAAATCAGCTGTTGGGGGTCTGTATACACAAACAATTATATGCTGCTCCAGCTCTACACATGATAACTCTATAGTCCGTTCTATAGACAAGGACACAATGTCTTTTCTCTCTTTAAATTGGCAATTGTTTACTACATAAATTAATGACCCGCCGTGGATAGCTTTTTCCCTGGTGAAAGAACTTGCAATTTGGTAATTTTTAATAGGCGGTAACACAGTATTTTTCCTGAACCAATGTTCAGTTACACACATAACATGAATTTTACTAAAGTCTAAAAATAGTTCTAATTCTAGTGCTTTGCTGGAAAGGCCTTGAATATTCTGATGGAATATATGAATTGTACCGGGCCTTTCCATTGTCTTAGCAGTCAGTTTAAATCGACTGACCTAGTCATCCTACCTATATCCCGATTATTACAGCTATTAGCTGTGGGTTTGTCAATGTGATCAGTTATACTATGTATAACTGGATCATGTATATTGAATGCTAACAATTTAGCAATGGTCATTTTGTCTTTCTTGCAGAGATACAAAGTATTCTTTGTCAAAATAAATCTACTTGTAAAATTGTTAATTTCGAAATATAAAATGTCACTTTGACGACATGTCAGATTATACAATGTCAGGTTTAGGTCATGAACATGACCATTTTGAGTGGGACTCATTTTGTTTGAGTAAGGAAGTGAGCAGATAATTATCTTGCCTATACCTTTCCTTTCTATGTCTATGAGGGTCTCAATAAGACTTACAATATCACATTTATTTATAGCTAAACTATCTCCTAATAGTACCACAATGTTGGTATTTTTATCATATATATTGTTTTTAATTTTTGATAATAAATCTTTTATAGACATGCCTGAGAAACTGTTGTTGCAGACTGATTGTGTTAGGCAGTTTTGTATTAGGCTGCCCATGCCTACTCCCAATTGATCACTGAAAACCACAGTTTTCCTAGTGCACTCAGACTGAATTTTTAAACAACCTGAGTCCACCGGAGAAACATCTGGACAATGGGAGAAAGGTTCTTGCATAGGTGACTTGTGCTCCGGAACCAGGCATGGTGGGCTACTCTCCACTGAAGGTGTAATAGAAACTCTAGAAGGCAAGCTGGAGTCTTCCATGCTGTCAATGGTTGTTGTGCATTTATCACAGCTGCGACTTTGGTTCATCAAGCATGTCATGGCTGCTATATGTCCCTTAATTTGTTTTTTTGAAGTTTCATATTTGCCACTAATGTCACTTAACTGCTTTTGTAAGCATTTGATTCTACTGTCCATATAATCTATTTCTCTATTATTGCGGCCTAACAAATTATAACATTCCTCTAATTCTGTATGCAAATTAATTTTTTCCTTACAAATGTTTGTGCATTTAAAGCATTTTTTGTACGTTTTTAACATGACAGCGGTTCTTCTTACTATTTTATTAATCTTTATATACTTTTTAAGCTTATTGGACCCCCTGATGCAAACTTTATTATTACAATTATTATGCCCCAACTTAGGTGAGGTGAGGTCAACTATTGGTATACTGTTACATTTTATTGGGTCTTTTGTACTAGTTTCAATTAATTCTGAATATAAATCCAAAATATTTATTTCTTTCTCTGAGCTAATATTGATATTATTATTGGGTGAGGACTCAAAAGCCTCTAACTTAGCCTTATTAAGGTCTAACTCGCGCTCTAAATCTCTAATGTATCCAAGGGCTGCCTCATACGTCTCCTGATCCTTGCCAAAGGAGTCAACTGTGCTCTGCAGACGGTCCCGCTGGTCTCTCATGTCTTCATATGCAATGTCTAGCTCAGACAATTGATTTTTCAATTGGGTGGATTTGTCGAGCGCATTGCACATATCCGCATCATGGCTGTCTAGCTCTTGGAGTAGCCTGATGTTAGCTTCCTTGGTGGATTTCAGTTCTACCAGTGCCGTCTGCAGTTTGACCTCCAAATCACATGCCTTGCGAGTCATCATTGTGTATATGTGAGTGGTAGGCTCTGAAAGACAATGAAGCACCTTGAATTCTAGCTTAGAGTTGTGTTTTAGTGCCCTACTGCAACAGTTAACCTAGATATATAATGTACCTAGTTTATTAGCAATATTATTTTAAAGATTTAGGTGTAAAAACCTCTTGTAAACCACGTTATAACTGCTTTCATAAAGTATTTCAAACCCGTTAATAGTTATAAAAGGTGAAAAGCTACGAATCTAGTGTATACTTTATTACAAAACTAGCAAAATAGGTAGTCAAAACGAAATAAGTTTTTGATTATGACCTAACACTGAAGTATATATAAACGTCGGTATTATTTTGTCGTAAATTCTGGACAAGATTATTATTTCTATGTACGCACTTATAATAATCGAAATATTAAGCTAAAATAAGTTTACTTCCCCGATTTTATGAAGAAAAGACACAATCTTTTCAAATCACGAACGTTGACAGGTCGACGCCGGCCGGTTTCCAACGGTCAGCTGTTTAGCGATTTTGATCAGAATTACGACTCTGATCACAAATAACACTGGCACACACTTAGATTGCAAATTATTAACAATTTTAACGCAAGATTTACGCAAATAAACGATAATATCTAATTATTTCACTAATATACAGCACAGCTGTTTTTTTGACGTGTTGCCGTGAGTGTTGCCAGCATTTTTCCTGTGTGTCTGTTAACTCTGAAACTAGGTATTTCTGGGACTATGCGCCACGTATTTCTGATTCCCTAGATACAGGGAGTTTCAGAAAGGGGAGCTAATTTTAGTTAGGATCTAAATATGTGATTGACTTGAAATTTAGAATATGTGACGTCATAATGTACGCTATTTAAAAGACCAGCTGAATATAAATAAAACTTCCAAAGTCCAAACACACGATCATCGCACTGAGCCTGCGGTAGTTCGTCGTTTTACTGCCTCAGCCGCCCAGCAGTAACTGCAGTTTTATGTGACCACCGCTGGAGGCTGCTTTTTATACCTACCCGTACTTGGCAGTTGACAGGGACTTTTTTCTTGGAACACGCGATAGTGTGATTTGCTGGAGAGCAGTGGATACGACTGGTTCTCGTATAGAATTATCGCCGGGCTTGATCTGGAATAAGTGCCAAATTATGTGAGTTCGAAACCAACTGACTGGCAAAACTGAGCTGGAGCTTCCGAAGAAGGAAAACAACATTAAAAACCTTGGTAGTAAAGCACTAGTGTCCGCCTGGCTAGCTTAGTAGCTATGCTTGAGGTTAATCCCTCAAGTACAAAAATCCGTCACCAAATCCCTATCAGGATGTTCCCGCTCCAATGCGATCCATAAACATCCTTTCCAGTACAATCAATAAGCAGCCTTATTAATGTCATTCATAATTCGTCTTGGGGCGGCCTGATAAACCCCGACACTAGACCCTAGCAAAACCGCATACGACAAACAAATAAACAATCATTCGTAAGTATCCTTTCCATTGAAATCCATAAGCAACCTTATTTCCAATGCAATCCATAAGCGAGCTCGCTACACAATCCGTCCAAGTGACATGCAAGTTTCACGAATCTCCTTCTACAACCGTTGGTAGTGACTCATGAGCTCCGCCTTTTACGAGCACCGACAGTGATAAGAATAGTTAATTTTATAGAGCAGCAGTAGACGTGTGCATCAAATTCAATGTGCTGACTGCGATAGGATGAATTCGTTGCATTTTAATGACTCGAGGGGAGTGTTTATCTTTCCAGCTTATGACTGATCGACGCGACGCGGTACTAAAATGCTGATAAGTGCTTATTTTGAAAGGTAATTGATTAGCATTGCATGTCAACTCAACAATAAAATTACTTTACATATCCAGATTTTTTACTTAGAAATCACGATGTGTTTTTAATCGTAACCCGCTTGTTATTATATTTATAAAAGAAGATATTGACTCTTTACTGATACAAAATGCAATAAAAGAATACCAGGGGGCTTACTATGACGTCTTATTGCAATCCTTTTGGGGACCTAAACAGAATCGTTGCCCTTAAAATAATAGTAATAAAAGGATTTCGATATCCTTTATATAGAAAATCAATCTTAATTGAGCGTCACAACTAGACGTCATGGTACGAATAAGTAGTAAAAAGATTCTGTTTAAGTCCTCAATTGGATCGCAATAAGACGTCATGGTAAGCCCCCAGGCAACAATATTTAGTAAAATGGGAGGTATTATCTCTAAAAGCAAAATCTACCATACAACCTTTAGACGGCTTAAAGAAAATGTCAAATCTTATCATGGTCGGTGGCGTACTTAAGATATTATAGATAGGGTGTATGTACATTTAGGTGTGTCTCCTAAACTCCTGCACCGTATACACAACGGCGCTGTTTGCCGTCATCTCACCGCCAATCCGTTGATGGCCACTCGCCAGATTAAGGACATCTCGGTGTGCTCTTAATCGATTGCAATCTGCTGAGCTGTATCGATTGCCTCGGGTGTAATGGTTGAGGCGAATACAATGGTTTGTCATATTCGATTGTTGTCCTTCTGTTGCTGTTGTTGAGAAAAAGGAAGCTTAATTTTAGAGGTACGTTTTTCTGCTAACATTTCATGTATTGGTGGCTGTTAGATATAAACTTATATGTATATGATCAATCAGGGAGTTATTAATGAAGCATTTGTAGAGTTCATGGAGTTTCATTTTCCTATGCAAGATTCAGACATGAATTAGCGCATGAAAGGGTGGCTTTTCTAAAGTCAAAACATCCAACAAACTAGCATTAATTTAATTTATAATAGTATTATAGTTTTCATTATATTATCTGTTCATGAGAGTGTGTGATTTGTGAAAGTTTGGCGTTATTTCCTATTTTTAATAAATTATAAGGATTTATCGACCCATTTAAGTGTACAAACTTTGTTGCTCTAAGCGATCGAAATCGGTAACGAGGTAAATCCAAATCTCTATTTTCTCAACTAACCTACTCTCCGATTCCTCCAACGCAGCGCAACCGCGTGAAAACCTCCACGTGCAAATTTAATCGCCGCTGCACAGGAAATTCAGCGGTCTGCGCTTTCCCGACGATTTCCGGCCTTTTTTTATCCGCTATTCGATTTCCGGAACTTAGATTCGAGCGTAATTAAAAATACTAGTGCCAGTGCGATATAGTAGCGGATCTACTAATATTTGTATAGAAGCGTATTTGTTTCCGTTGTGGAGAAGATTGTGTTTGAACATGAATACAGAATACTGCCTTTTTTATCTTTGCGAATTCTACTGGTACCTACCAGTACTGTTCATACAATAAATACCTACTGGGGCGTACAAGGAACAAGCACGCTATTCGTTACCTTACAGTTCAACCATCTTATTGTGAACTTTTGAGTGAAATTTTAATATACCCACGGTACGTTGCCAACTGGAAGGTAGCGGTTTGTTTGACTAATTTATGATTCATTTTAGATTATTATTTATTGTGTATATAAAATAAAATGTATGATATTTTACATATAATAAATATACGAGAAGAAATAAATTTAATTTACGAATACTGATTAAAAGAAAGCGCTGCAACGTAATCGTGATGGTCATCTCGTACATTTTCAATTAAAGTTGTGCCACCTTGCACGCCAATTTCATGTCATCAAGCAGCCATATCTCGCCTCCAACAATAACTTCGATCCCATAAATCAACTAACAACCCAACAAAAATGTTATTGTTTCCTCTAAACTACCATTTTCAACTTTTCATCGGTCCAATTCATGGATCTCACAAATCGTCGGTACTAAATCAATCGAGATATAACTAACGAGGGAACTATCCTGAGAAAACAAAAGTCGTAAATTTTTGTCGGGTACATAATAGCATTCGTTCACTTTGTACAGAACGAGTTTTGTAACGGGTGTCAATTGTTCCGCTTCCTTCGGTCTGTGTTACTAGAGGAATGTAGTACAATCGTGTTTGAACACAATAATATGCGTATATACGAAGATTTCACACAAAAAATATGTAGATTTACCATGCTCAGTGTCTTAAATATAGTTATAGAAGTATGCAGGACTCGATGTCACGGTCGTTTCTCTCGCGCCAACCCTTCGATTAACTTTTGTACTGACATTAATATTCTTCACTAGCGTAAAAAATAATTTAGGGAGAAAAATGGTGAACTTTACATCTGTACATTGAACATGGACATTGAAACTCAACAGATAAAACCACACAACATTTTATTCAAAGAATTCAAACAGTCACTGGCACTAAACAAAATCAACCCTTCTATTTCAATTCACAATCCTCTATTTTAACCCAGTCGTGTTGCATGCGAAAAATAAATTTAAATTAGCTTGACAAAATATCCATTCGTATTTTACATAAAAACGCGGTTCCAAAGCTCTTTCAGGATAGAAACGGGTTAAAATATAGGCTGTGTACACAAGTTATTTACATGACAGAGGCATCTGCATAGCTATCGGATTTCACATAATGTGTAGCAGCTTTTCACGTCATGTGATCCGCTCGCTTTGTCGTGGAACCTACTGAAGCTTTTTTGTATGTGAGAAATAATGGAACATGAAAATGAAAATCTAAGTAATCATAAGATATTATTGTAGCTTTAGTGTTGGTGTTCAATTCGCACAATTATTTTGATATCGAAAGTGTTCCACGCGCACACTTCCATTTCCTAAACTAACTCAACTCAAGGTTATACGGTTATACTCGTATGTTATAGGAGCAAACCACATTCCACAACGAAACCAAGCTCAAAAATTCAAATCAAACTTGAAGACTTTAAATCTGTCATTCAGCGAAATTCAGTTGGAATTGAATCCGTCGCCAATACTTCCGGTTCTCAGGGTGCATCGCGAGCTTTGGCCAAGTTGGCCTGAAGTCGCACGAAATCCCAGCCATCCATGGCCGCTGCGAAGCGACAGATATGACTGGCTTCTTAGAAAGCCTGCATTTGAATTTTAGACTTTGAACTTACTGTACCTACATACCATAAAGATTTGGATTTTACGTGGAAATTTGGGTCAGTGTCTAAGAGAGGTGGCGTCTATCTTTTCTGATAGTTATAACCTGAATCTTCAAGTCGCATAAGGTAACTTCTAGATAAGCATATATTGCGTACACATTTGTATTGCGTGCAAATAAAAGCGGTATGCTAGTTAAAAACGGCCAAATTATACATATAATGGACGGATATTTATGTAAAGTTATCGTGATCGTTGTTGGCATACAATTTATCAGCATAACAAAAGAATTACATTCGAAAATAAATTCCCACAATTAAAATCCATTTACCGAAAATTCACGCCAGCGTTTACGTTTATTTTCAAACATCAATTCCGCGAACAGTTATCGGAGGCCCGGCAAAAAAATGCATGAAATTCGTGTTCGGATCGCCCTATCTCGACCGGTAGACAAATCTGCCTCGGGCATCACGACACCGTACCATATACATAAGCAGTATGGGGGCTTTCTATAAACCTGCTAATTTAATGCCCTATTGTATATAATTTGTTTCGTGCATGTTTTAGTATGTGACATGCCGTTTGGTTTTGTGGTATTTGTTCGTTAATTTCAGGTAACTTCTTCATTATAACAGCTAACTAACAACGCAAAACTAAGAGTCAGTAGCTCTTTCGGCTAAATTCAGTATAGGAGTCTAAATTCTACGGGGTCGATACTGATTTGTATTGTGTTTAGATCAAACGTTGTGGATGCATGCCCCTTTTATCTTATTTTTTAGAGTAAGCAATATATTATTTGCAACAAAAATAACTGCCAACTTATAACTAACAGAGATATTCATGTAATCTTTGACAAAAGTATTATAAACAGTATATAAAGTACAGATGGATTCACCGAAATTTTAGACATGGTCAATAATTGATTCTCCAGACAGACAAAACTAAAACTACTAACATTGAACAGCTCATACTGTTTTTTTGTATGTGCGGCGCCGCAGACTTTAATTACTTTTTATTGGTATCCACTATTTGTACACAGCCGGATGAAATGTAAATATTTTTGCGCCATTAGAAAATTATTTTGAAGAATTTTTGAGAGTTAACAAATAACTACAAATTAAAGTTGTGCTAGTACTTGAAGACTCTAATGGAGAACGTCTTGAAGAAACGCACAGTCGATAGTCAACTATAACCGGCAAGCATGTATGAAGGGATTATTAAAATTGGAAAAAGCGACAGAGGTGTGTCAGGGACTCAGGTCGTAGCATAAGGAAAGATGTAGTCTCTGTTGTTTCCCTAACGGTAAAAAGGCGTGACTATATGTCTATACTAATATTATAAAGAGGAAAACTTTGTTTGTTTGGTTGTAATGAATAGGCTCCGAAACTACTGAACCGATTTTAAAAATTATTTCACTGTTGGGAAGCTATGCTATCCGCGGTTGACATAGGCTACCTTTTATCCCGTAAAAATTAATGGTTCCCGCGGAATAGTAGTTAACGCGGGTGAAACCGCGAGGTGCTTCTAGTGTTTGATATGGGTAATAATTATGAAAATAAACTTATTAGTCAAAATATTATATGGCAGTAGTAAACTAAAATCATATATTTTTATCCATACTTACTGATTTGTTACATTGATTACTGCTAACACATTCAGCCCGAGATACACTGATCTTCCTAAAGTTTCATAATCTTTTAAACAATTCGTAAACAGAAAAGATTATACTTCCCCACAATAATCCCCGTTGTCTTGACTCTCCTTTCTAAAAATACATTTTCCTGGTAAGTTTAATAGAGTGTTCTATATAGCGTGATGTAGAAATGTAGAGCACAAAGGGGCATGTTGCCCGTCAGCGGGTTTCCGAGCTATAACATGTGTGATTTGCTGCTAGGCAGAACGGCGAGCAACAGAGAATAAGTTCATAATTAGGTGTGTTAAATAATAATAATGCGTTACGATCACATTCATTCATTCATATGTTCATTCATTCGTTCAATCAGTCATTCGATCATTCATACACTCATTGATTCATTCGGTCGTTCATTATTTCGTTTATTCGTCTACTGATCCATTCATAAATTCATTCATTCATTCATATATTCGTTCATTCGTTCATTCATTATTGATTAATTTATTTATTTATATTTATACACACACATAAATAATGTTCAAGGAGAATGAAAAGCTAAATAACATTATCAACCAGTTATCGTTAGAACTTTGTTTTTATGACATGTTATCTTCACTCTGCGTCCGTGTGCGTCATCATACAAGAGTCGCGTCGCCGGCGGCGCTACTAAGCCTGCTTTAATAATGCGGACATTCGACTCATAAGTCGCCGTTACCGCTGCGTTACTGTCTTGTTACTATTGACGTGAATAGAACACGTGTGTCATGTCTGTGTTACTGTTGGTACAATTCGTTTTTATAGGAACTACGAGCTTCTCAAAAGTCGGAGTTCAATTGGATGTGGGCAACAGTATACATACATTAGTGGTACATGTCAAATGATGAAAGACTAAAACAACCAAGACAACAGAAGCAGCTGTTTAACAAACAGAAGCATAAAAACGTAAATTAATGAGTTACTATTATGATTGTTTGGAAAAGGAATTTTCTCAAAGAAAAAACTTTCGGGAACACGGATGAGGTTTAGACGGTTAAATCCATGTAATTATATTCCGGGTTCACCAAGCAGTGAGACCCATTTATATGAACTGATAATAAAACTATCTGGATGTATCCATAATACTGAATGTGTCGAGGCACGTGCTCATAGCTACGACCGAAAGGGATGACGTCACTGATATATAAGCACTGTACGTTTTATAAGGTAATTTTTTCGCCGCTTTAATCCCTGTCATTCTAATACTAAGGAAAAAACCTACTTTTCGTTGTTAGTAGCATCTGCTTATTTTTTGCGTTTCTCAATTTCGTCCTGTCATCTTAAAATTGACGTCCTTCAGTTGAAATCACACTTTAAAATGTTTTATAAGTATAAAATACTTATACACAAATATATTATATACTATCTTACCTTCTATATACCTTCTTGTGCCTTCTACTAGACGCAGCGAACAAGCTGCGCAAACATTACATACTCAAGTCGAGACGGGTCAGACTCGAGACGTAATTGCATTGCCTGTCCGTTGCCACTACGTAGAACCAGCTACGTCGTAGAGCCGTATACGTCGTAGAGCAAGGTACGTCGTAGAGCAAGCTACGTTGTTGTGTGTGGTAAGTGTGCAGGCGTCTAATTATAGAACGTATGCCATAGCGTATATACAAAAATGCAATCTAGTGAGTATGTCATAATCGTGTTTCATTTTATGTTTTAAAGATTTAAAGTAGAACTGTGGGTTTCAAGCCTCATTTTGACTAAAATATAAATATATAACCTTACTTCATAAAACTAATTCTATATAAAAATAGTAAATTACACTTCAGTACATGCATATGCCACTCTTATTATAATCATTTCAAAATAGTTGCGTGGCAATTCATGAGTGTAGACAAAAAGTTATGCCACGCATCATATTTTTTGTAATTTTGTCTATGTTCTTCATAAAAACATAACCAGTCCCGCAGTAACTGATTAACTCAGCAAATTTTATACATTTACTAAATTTACATTATAACCTTATAGAATATTGTTCAATTCTCGAAGCCAAACCTAGCGGGAAATATTCAAATTTAGAAAATACCATCTTAAACTCATCCGAAACTCTCCTCCCCGATGCACTCCCATTCCGAATAAGCAGACACCTCGAAAGCATTGAATGAATATGACTGAACCCGGCAATTCCACACGGATGTATCGAGACACACGATCACGTAGGTTGCCGGGCGAATAAGCGATTTGAGCGAGCAGTTTAACGTGAAGCAAGTTGAGCGAGCAATGTAAGAACAACGCTGCAAGTTGTAGAGTCGTCCGTGCGTGCTGTATCTCTTTTGGCGAAGTTCCAATGTCAAAAATGATATCAAAACTTTTTGTTGTTGAAATGTTTAATTCTGGGCTTGTTACTGTTACTTATAGGGCTTAAACCGCTTACGCTAGCTTCTATTATAGATATATTGGAATTTTCATAATCGAATTTTAATAACTAAAACCTTTTCGACCTGTGCAACGTGCGGTTTTACCATCGCTTAAAGTGGGTAAAAAAAACTGGCGCAAATAATTATAATTCAAAGAACCTTAAACATAATATTTTAAAAGCTAAAGATTTACACAACTTGCAGTAAGTAATTTTGGTAGACAGCCCCTGTCTTCATTCTTATGATTATTACGGCACCTTTGCGAACAATAACTACAACAAATAAATATTAAACGTGTAGAAAACGATGCTTAACCGCTGCAATATTTCAAGCCAACGCGACGATAAATAAATCTCAGTCAATAAACACCATAAGCGCTTGTAACATTTTACACGCCACCAAACTCTCAACCGAACTTCGTTTTTGGCAACCGCTCTAAAAACTTGGCCGAAGTCGGACGGCCCACATGTCCGTGTATCGCCAACAGCTGGTCGCGAACTCCGAACTCTTGATCCCAGCTCTTTTAATTAATACCACTTCGAACCCCCGAAAGAATGCTTCAACTCATTATAAGTTTTAATAGCGTTTGACTGCGTTGCAAGTCGAACGGCAACAAATTTCAGTACGTCACAACTTTTCGTGTGAGTTTTAGTTTTGGTGCAGATTTCAGTTTCTAGAGTTTTTATTCCGAGTCCATTTGTATAAGTCAATTCTGGAGCCAGACTGATTTATAGAGATTGGAATAAAAGCACTCACGGTTCTTAATGTGAGTTTTTAATCTGCGCTTTGAGATGTCGGCAATGTGCCTTTGTGTGATTCAACATTTATTACCAACTCAGACTTTTATTTCAATTCAACGTGATAAGCTTGGCTTTAAAACTTATTCGTTTCTTTTCGCATACTGCCGGTTCAAAATAATTACTCGATTACGTCACGACACAGAGAGATAACGGCAGCGTTTTGTAAATATCATGCACCAATAGTGTGAAGTGAAAACCTAAATGTATTATACCTAATACACATTCCAATCAATACAAAATTGACTATAGAACACAGCTAATCAAACCAGCGAAAGAATCGATAACACACACGAAACAAACAAAATTATCTCGCCGCAAATACAAGCCAACGATAGCCATTAGGGTACAAACAAGGCAAACATAACCAGTTCCAATGCAAGTGCACCCCTGAAACTCATTTATGTACAACGGCTACCTTTAAATCGAAAACCAATTATGGAAAAACTGCACACATGCGTAGACACGCATTATCGCGATGTAGCCTGCACGCACACATATGAACTGGCACTATGTGAAGAGATGTCGGTTCGATGGAAGAGACACTATATAGTAAAAGATGTAGCTTATAGCTATGTCATTTCAAATATATATTTTCTCAAAGTAATTCTATCCACTAATCAGAGTTTTCACTGATGGATTTTTACTAATAAGTGATTTTTGAACCTAAAAACTAACATCAGATGAATTTATTCTACAAATATCGAACCAATTTATTTCCAACTAAGAAAATAATCATCCAAATCAATTCAGAAATAATAGAGATATGAGGCCTGAACCCCCTCATAGGCCCTTGGGTGGCTTGATAAACTCTTTCTTCCAGAAGCTGGCCTCATTCATAAAGAACTGTTTCGAGCGATGGCAAGTGGATAATATACACATTACACAATCAAAATAATTCATCAGTGCGGGGCCCGAAATCGAACCGCAGTTCCATGCCTTCTTCACATTTTCTACTACACTCAAAGATCTTCATTATTCTAATTATGTATCGTTCTACGAAACAATTGCTTTAACAGCGTCACGGCGATCATCCCAACTTTCCCTGAGACATTCCCTTTGATATTTGATTCCAAAGACGTGATTTTGAATACAGCCACAATCGAAACTGAGATATTATTATTCAAGTTGTAACTTTTAACGAGACTAGAGTTATCTTCAATCAACGAGGACTCGAAGACTGATTTGAATTTGAAAGCGAATGTCTTGTTTCTGTTTTAATTATTCGTTAAATATTCCATGTTATTCGATTAGTGCTATTTGAGGCTTTCGGTGTTTCATGTCGTTTGAATTGTTAAATTTAAAAAAGCGTTTGGATTCTCTTTTGAAACATTTGTGTTGAATTATTTTTAATATGGATATGGATGGTTATCGATATGCCCTCTAAAGTAGGTATTGTAATTATGACAAAGTAGAGTAAAAGTAGGTACAATGATATATTGAAGCGAACCATCGATACTTTAAGAGTATCTCGCGGCAGCTGTTCCTTCGATGCTTCCATACTTGTTCCTTACCTAATTACCTCAAGTTTGAGTACTTTTCAGCTGATACCCTGGTACATCCAGCGAGCGTCAGATCCGCAAAGAGAACGTTTAATTAACACGAGTGACAGCGACGCCGACTCCCGTACACTGGGAAACAATACTCGTGTACCGCGCGGCTTATAAATGGGACTGGTTAAGTCCTTTCGTACGTAATCAATGAATTACAAGTGGTTTACGATTGTCAGGTAAGTAATTAATTGCTTCTTTTGAAATTTTCGTGTGGACTACAGAAAATATTAAATAATCAGTGGAAGGGTTGGTGATTTCCGGTTTATAGGAATGAGGTTAAGGGAAAATCGAAATACTAAATCACGCTTTGCATTGGTGGATAGATTCTGCTTTATCTTTGGTTTCATCAGTCCATTAGGATCCATTTCATGAAATGGAGAGTACTATTCTGTCCCAGAGAGAAATACTAGTATTGCAAACTTGACAATACCGAACCCAAAGTTCTCCAAAATAAGGGACTGTGTAACAATAAAATTCACCGTGGGAATTTTTTCCGCAGCTCTAAATTATCCACATTTTTAAACATGAAATGCGAGAAACAGCGCAATTTGTCCGAAACAAAACCATATCCACTAACAAGGCTCGCCATATTAGCATAATTTTCCACACACGTACGGCACCAGTAAATCCATGTAGCTACTTTAAATTCAGTAAAAGTGGCCAGAAAAGGCCGCGGGGCTTAACGAGAGAATTAGATTGTTTTTATATTGTTTCGACTTTTGTCAGGAAGGGGAACGAATACATTAAAAAACGCGGAATGATACCTACGTGAGGTCAATAACATCACCTAAATAGTACCATTGAATATAAAACTTTAATTATGATAATAAAAGAAACGAACACACTGTATTTTCTCTCAATTTGCACTGGAGAGTGAAGCACGTTTGCCTAGAAAATTATAAAACAAAAAAAACTTCGCAGTTTTTCAACTGAATGCAACCGAAAACAGAACAATTTTCTCGTTTTCTCAATGAAAGTAATAATTAGTGAAATTGGTCGAGCGCCGCGGCATAATTAGTTCAACGCTGTCGAGTATACGTCCGCAGGTGGGGGTGAGACTGCACTCCCAAGGTTTTATACCTCCATTTTTGCTGGGAATTGTACAACTTGACGCGCCAAAATGGAGAGAGATGAGGTTTAATTTCATCTGCAGGCTTGTGAAACGTAACATTGTATAGGTTTTATGTATATTGTATAGGTATCTCGGTCAGTTCTGTCTTACAATCGCACGCCGTAGGGCGTAAGTTTGAAACCAGCTGCCTACAAAAACTGCATGAGCTTTCGATGAAGGCATACTAATACAATGATTGACTACTGGCACACTAAAAAAAACTTTAATAAAAAACAAACAATTACCAACAACAAAACTAGTGACCTAATAAAACATTTCCTGTTCTTCTCTAATCCTATTAATATTATAAACGCAAAAGTTTGGAAGTATACTCGTATATGGATGGCTGGATGGATGTTTATTACTCTATCACGTAAAAACTAATGAATGGATTTTAATGAAACTTTAGAATATAGCTTATAAATACATCAGAATAACACATACAATTTATAAAGATATTGTGTGAATTGTCCAAAATATGACGATAAGTGTCAAGTAAGTAGGCAAAAATCTACCAACTGCGAGCTATTCTGGCGTTCGCTGCCAAAACCGCTATAAATTGTTACTGTTATAAGTCGTATCTAACAGCCCTATAGGTGTTGAAGAAGAAACCGCTGGCGCAGCTAATATTATAATATTGCCGTAAAAGGTTCCCATTTATGAAAGTTGAACCTAAAAGTACAGAGAGACAAGAACGGTGGCAGACGCGGTGGCGAAGAAAAACATAACAAAGAACCGTCCAACAACTCGCCACATTTAAACGAAACCTGGTCAGCAGCCAATCTTGCTGATTCGTTGCAAAGCATAAAAGTCTCAAAGAAAGTTTATTCGAATTGTTTTTGTGAATTAAAAGCAGTTTTCGAGTCGTCAGCGCGACATTTGCATGAATCGCGGACTTTTAGTTGACATATTTTGAAGAGGTGCCAAGAAACTTATGCTCTGTTTCAAAAAAGAAGCGGAGCGGGCAACTTAAAGACTATTCAAAGAAATGTTAGTTATCTGCGACAAACTATAATAGTAAATTAAGTCTCAAATCTTATTCAGCTTCTCAGAAAAATATCAAAGCTTGTAGGTACATTTTATTTTCATAAAACATTTTATTTCGTTACTAGCCAGCTTTTACTGCGTCTTCGTACGCGTGGACTATCTCGATGTATATATTCGTACTTATGTTTATCAAGTTATATGCAGATTTCTACCATTCCCTGCTCTGGAAAGCACTGATTAATTATTGATTGACTGAACTCTAGAAGCCCTTGACGGCATGACATACTCTGACCTCATACCTCTAATGATTACTCGACAAGTAGCAAAAGACTCGCGACGGCGAGATTTACCTAACGCTGTCCATACTTCATTCATCATTCATTCGCCAAATGAAAACATCAAATCCGATACATCGCCCGTAACCCGTAATAGAGTTTACCGGATCGCGATGAGTAATATAGCACGCTCGATGGGTTGCAGATTACGCTCAATAAATTATTATGAAGCAATCAGTGTATAGCGAAAGTTTTTTGGGCTGTTTAGATGGGGCGATGCGATATTGATTTCTCTATGTAGGATTAAACGGTACTAATTTGAGGTAAAAACAATATAAGGCCGTGACGTATTTAATTTTGAGCATAGAAGTGCTACGTAAATTACAATTTTATGTTTTACATAATCATAAACATTCATCATAACATAATGTGTGTTTTTTTAATGAGCTCCATTTTCATCCACTGTTTACTTTTTAGTTTACTTTGAATCTTAAAACCTTATATTTTTATATAAAAAATGAAACAAAGAATAAAAAACGAGCAACAGCACAATTTTTATTAAACCTGGTATAGGCTCCCTAAAGATGGTGTTAGTTTTTTTCAACTTATATAATACGATTTCCCGCTCAAACTTGACCACATCGGCCTGTATAAAGGGGCGTGCTCACACAGCGTGAGTTCCGTAGATTTATTGGTAATATAATTTTGATTGATCGACTCGACTCTACCTCGACTCAAGTTGAGGTTTAAACGAAGCACGGAGAGCTTAAACGCAATCAATCTTCGCCGTTTTCCGTGAAACTAATCGGGGTTTTACATAGACATTGTACAAGTCAGGTTCATTGTAGGTAATTTGTAAGAGAATACTTAACCTTGGACTTTTTATGAAAGCTCAACATTTTTTCTAAAACACACCAGATAAAGGCGTGACAGACGATTTAGAGGATAACGGCACTCCGTATTGATAAGAATCTTTAAAATATTTGAGTTCAATTTGTTCGGATTTCATTACATATGTACCTACCACATAATAATACATTATCAAACAAAATGTATTTTAGAAGAATAAAAATTTATATCAATAAACAAATAAACATTGCATTAAAAAACATGAAAAAATTACAAGTTTGTGCTGGACTTCAATTTAAAACATACACAAATTATACCCAGTAAATATCACCTCCTCGTTTCAAGTTAATCAATCTACTAAATAGACTTCCATAGAACCTTCCCATCAAATAAATCGTCGCCCACACTGTTCCAGTAATTTAAACAGCACTAAATCAAACGTTACAAACGCGCCGAGCGGAACAATTACGTGTCCTACGCAATGATGCCAGTTTTTAATTGCCAAACAGCGGTAGTTGCCGTTTCATTCAATTATTCGCATGCCAGCTACTGACTCGAGCGGAGGGCACTAAACGCGTGTGTACGGGCCTTTATTACGGCTAGTGAATTGTGAGTGATATGGGAGAGGTGAAGTATTATGTATTTCATTTCTGTTTTAGTCACGATGTAAAATTACGATATATTCCTAACAACCCCCTTATTCTCTCCATCAAGTGGGCAGTTGAAAATTGTAATTCCCATCTGACCCCTTGATTACGAAAAAAAAAATTGCGGATATCGTTCAAATTACGAGATCCCATAAGAGAAAAAACTTGTATTGCCCTTCCCATTTGTTTTTTTTTTACAATAAAATTATTAAAAATAAAAATACCCACTTGTTATTTAGTGAAAAATAACGTTAAACTATTAATTTGCTTTAATCAGCCCAGTAATGTAGTCGGCCCTTTTTATTATAACGGTATTATTTTGCTCTAATGCTCATCGAAAATTTGTATTTCAAACTAAAGTTACACAGTCTTAAGTCATACTCGTAGTATCTTAGTCTTATACCTAATGCACCACATATTGCTAAAGAAACTATCCCAAACTTCCAAATTATTATCGTATCTCAGTCTAGCATCTAATGGGCCTCCCCAGAAACTGTCATTTAAGTTATCCCGCGTCCATCTTTACGAACTCCCCACGGAATCCAAACATCAGTACGAAACTCGTTTGCTTTGGTAAACATTAATATTCAGGCTTTGTGGTACAGTGTAGCTGGAAAACAGTAATGCAACTTCGTACATAGCCCAACAAGCTGAACGAAGACAACTACAATCAAGTTTTCGTTGCATATAGACTACGATCTGCCTTGTCGGTTGTCTATGGCCAAAATAGTCAACAATAGTAATAAAAAAATAATTCGTTATAGCACCAACTATCGAGTTACATAACTTTATTTCAAACGAGTAGCTAATTTAAATAATTAAATTCACTGACATCAAAGGTAAAATCAATTTTTACCTATGACTGTGGTCTCATGGTTGAATTCAATACGTTCCGGTAACCATACGATTTACAACAGTAACTCAAAAACCATAGTACTACTTTATGTAAAGCTTAACAACTGCTCAACAAAGTTTATGATTTTCCACCACGACAAATACAGCTATTGCATATTCATAGAGTTGTTGATATTCTCTCTTCCTTTTTTTCTCTTTACAGTCGGGTAATTACGAGCCCTGAACGGTTACTGGTAATCATTGTTTGAATAGAAATGAATGTTAATGTTAATCAATAGTTAACCCGTTTAAGACACGCGTTCAGATAAAAATGAAAACAACGGGTTTAACATAATTGAGAGACGTTGCGGGTTAAAACCGCTTATCTTCTTAATATATATAAATTACGTTATCTTAATATATATTAATTACGCGTCACGTTGTTTGTCCGCGATGGACTTCGAAACTACTTGACCGATTTCAATCAAATTTGCACACCGTGTGCAGTTTGATCTAACTTAAAAGATAGAATAGCTTACATCTCAATTTATAGTCGCGCTAACAAAAACCTTAGCCACAGCAAGGCGTGGCCGTGTCTTCTAGTTTAATAGAGACAATGCTCAGTTGATCCCGCCTTTGTATCACACGCCGCAAGGCGTAGGTTAGAAACCAGCTGGTTGTAGAAATGAGAATGAGCTTTTGATGAAGAAAATATTATCACCAGTTTTATTCTAGACTGAGAATGTATACCAGCTTAAGCCAAATGTCGCTTTACAACTGAAAAAAAAACAAGTTTTCGCCCGTAAATTCACCATCTCGTAATTCAGTTTATTGCGGTGAACTCAGTTTGAATTTTATCATAACGTGTGTTTTAACTACTATAACCAAGCTGTGTTCAAGTTATGAGTAAATTGGTATATTCTAGGCAAGCGTGCCACGCTTTCGCGCACGTCTTTTTTGCTTCTTTCTTCTTTGCTTGCTTCTTTCTTTCTCTCTCACCCTCGCTTTCTCTCACTTTATACGTCCCACTCAGAAAACTTTCAAGAAACCTCGTGCATTCATTTACAACCATAAATATTTATAACTCCTTCCCTTTTGGGATCTCGTACTCTCGACGCCGGCCGTCCCGGAATTTCCCTCTCTCTTTGATTGGGTATCGAGCACTGGAATATGAATAGTCGATTTAATTAAGCCTCTTTCTTTTGGAACAGCTTGACTACGATAAGCGTTCAGTGGGAGGTGAAAACTTGTTTTTGTCAGATAACGTTATTTTTTTTAAGTTTCAATGGTTACTATTTAACAAAACAACAAACAACTATTCATAAATAAAATAAAATAATACAATAATCATTATTACAATTGAAAAAAATATCAGGACATTGTTCTATCGATACTTTAAGAAACCATATAAATCAAAAATGTCTTGAATTATTAAAGTCGCACAAGTTAATATGAGCGTGGTCTCACTGTCCCCACGTTTATCCGAATGCGATCGTTAGTGTCTGCCTGATTTTTCCATTGATTACAAAGAGTTCGGATTCCCCTCGTTTTTGCTGTGTTCTTTGCTGAATAGGCGGATTTTGACAATAGAACTAGTTAGCGGATGTTACAGACTGTTTGATCAGTTTTTATTCTTTGAGGGGTTTGATAGTCTTGCCTTTTAAAGCCTGGAAATGATAAAGGGGAATTTATGACCAATTTTAATCGAAGTAATTCAAATTACTACTTCGTTCGTCGCGGGTCGGACATGGTTACGATTAGTACAGGATCGTAGAAAGTGGCACAAGCGGTGGGACTATACCCAGCAGTGGGTGGATTAAGTCTGTCGATTATGACGTTGATGAATTTATAAAACAAGTTTCAAGCGGGTGTTTGTTTTTAAATTACTGCAGCACATACACAAATAAATTAAAAAAATAACACTATCAACATGCCTACCCTACCCACGCAATCAATTGTAAAGTGTATAATTATGTAAACGGTAATCCTTTACGCACGGAAACAGTGGACCAATCCAGTTAGACTTAGTAGTCAAAACACAACACAACCACAGTGCAAAATATACTAGGTACTGTCGAAATAAAATAATGTTGTTAAATTCTATACAAAAACCATGTAACTTCAGATATTAATACGAATTACAAATGATATTAAATACAATCTTAGTTACAATCAGGAGTGGGTCGAACCCGCAGCCTCACGCTTCGCAATCGGCTCATCACCAACTTCACAGCCAATGAGATAGCGAATTAACTTATTTGCTGCCACTAGTCTCAAATATACCAGATTATGTGCCATATGCCTTACATACTCTGCAACTAAACTAACGTGACGATATTATGGAAAACGAATAAATCTTGCGAGTAAGCTATTCAACGGCAATAATCCCCTTTCATATTCCGAAAACAAGACTCCTTTTCATCTACAAGGTGCTTATTCGAACGGCAGCCTCCATGACGTCACAGGCGAACTTTGATCCAGACCCTCATCAGCTGGAAACAAATACTACAAAGAACGGGCGTATTCTGTGCGAAGAGCAGACGCAATAGTTACATTTTGCGAATAGAAATCTAATGACTAAATACAAAGTGATTGCTTAGTCATTTCTTGAAATTTTTTAGTCATTGCTTGTAACTATTATACGAGTAGTTACAAGGTGTATAGACAAAATTGTTATTCGGAAACATACCTTATTTTAAATAGGTTTAAGTTGAAACTTGTAGAATACACAGTACACCTAATTTCCACACAATCCTGTAGCACAGTATAGACGCAATGAACTCGATGTGAGCCGTTAGAACTGTGATCAGACGCAGTGATAAAGCTAATTCGAAATCATAACAAACAAACTAGGCATCCGAAACGAGAAAGGAAATCATCGCAACCCCTCAGCAACATTTGATTTCGCTCGCACAGAAATGACGAGGGTTGATTGCGGAAACAAAGCGCTCCGTCTGTCACTTCACTGAAAGGCTGAAGTGCCTAAATGTTGTTAGGAGTCTGCTGTTTAAACTCATTTTGTATGAGAAGCAACATTTGATATACTCGTAATATAAGGGACGAACATTTAATATGCATGGTGCGGGCGCGAATTTTTATACTTTACAGACAGAGTGAATAACAAAATAAAAACGTACAGTGTCTATGCATTGCCGACAAAACCATATCCAATTGGTTTGTTTGCGCTCGTACAGCTAATTATTAAGCCTATGTTAAAGTTGCAGATAGCTGCTAATAGATCGCAAATTGTGACTTACCCGCTTGATTAGCCACGCAATTTTACTTACACAAAAGTAACTTTGTTAGTGTGAAAATCTTTATTTTAACAATTATATTACTTCCTCTAAACCTACACAGAGTGTGTTCATCATCATCACAAATGCCTCGTTGTAATAGTGCAGAATCAAAAGCTATTGAACTGAGAAAACAAGCTCGTAGAGCCTCTACATTTGCGTAGAGCCTCTACGTTCGCGTAGATCCTCTACGTTCACGTAGAGCCACTACATTCGCGTAGAGCTGCTACATTCAGGCCGTGTGTACTAATTAATGATTCCGTTTTGTAGTCGTAGTGTTGGCTTTACTAAATTAATGTAGTCCGTGATTATTTTGAGGGTGTCTGTTAATGAGGGGTCAGAGCAGGAAATAGTAGGGTATTATTGTCGGCTTATTTGCTAGTGTGTAGGATTGTAACACTTAAACGCGTCACATAATTATATACATAATCTATATATTCACATCTTGACTCTCGACTAGAATATTTTGTACAGTGAATCGACAACATGGAAAATACT
Source organism: Hylaea fasciaria (assembly GCA_905147375.1). Taxonomy (NCBI): domain Eukaryota; kingdom Metazoa; phylum Arthropoda; class Insecta; order Lepidoptera; family Geometridae; genus Hylaea; species Hylaea fasciaria. The sequence continues at coordinate 11,190,860 of LR990201.1, forward strand.
GTTTTCACAAATACCCAAATTCAACAAAGAAACCGAATTGTATTATCTAATATCTAATCCATCAGTAATTCGATCTCCCGATTAATTTTATCTGATCTATTCCTACCTAGCACATAAATAATATAGTACCAATGCAATCCTCGATCCAACTCCTCAAATACAATTTAGAAAAGGCAGTTAGTTAAACCGGGAATCAAATTCTGTCTAGTAAGTTGTGTCAGACCGTTTGTAGGATGAAGGCGCGCTACGATAGGAGTCCTCTGGGACCACGACGGTTACTGCTCGACCCTAGGTCCAAGGCATGAAAAACGAGCGAAAATAAATAATATAAAATTAATCACAACTCCGCAGAGCTAACTTCTCTAACAGGCTACCCAGAAGTAGGTACTGATGGGCTAAATTTGTTTGTTTGTTCTTCCTGTGAGATTCAGCCATAAATCAGGACATGAATGGTATTTTTCTGTTGTAAGTGTAAGATTATGTAATTTTCTTTTAGCTGGTGGTAAGAGGCAAGGCTTCATGTCACTGTTGGTAAATGATTTGTTGACTCTAAATTTATGTGGTGATCGTTTTTATTTTCGTAAATGTATTTAAATCATTTGTAATTTTTTTAGGAAAATCTGCCAGCACTTTAGTTCGCTACTCATCCAGAAAAATAGTAACCCTCAAAACATAGGTACTTTGCGATCCCGCTTCATGTTATAACTTGTAATTTCAGCGTAGATGAAATTGGACTCGAAATGATTGAATGCAGTTGTAAAAGCGACTGCTATAAAATATAGAAGCACATTTTGCTTCGGATACATTTGCAAATGTATCTTTACTATTAATACAAATACTATAAGTAATACAGATTTTCATTTAGCAAGTTTTTATACAGATTGTTTAACATCATTATCAAATATATACAATAAAACAACATGACTCAACGCAACGTGAACGGGTAATTTATTTTCGTTGCTACTGAACCTCAAAGGGAACCGCAAAGCCGCGTTTTAATAAAGAAGCGGGAATAATCATCCGGGCTTAGAAAACTCAAAGACAAAGCGAAAAGACTAGGCTTATGTTATTATAATCAATGGGCCACAGACTGCCTCGAGGAATCTTTTGATTAAGGCCGGGAAATGGAGCCAAACTTGAACCGAAATAGAACTTAGTAATTTATTGGTCTTAGGTTAGCTAAATTGTTTAATGTCCATGTAAAAAACCACACACCATTACTTAAGCCCAGTCTTTGAGCTCCACGTAAACTTTGCCCAACCGATAAATCTATCGTTGTCTCTATCTGGCACTGGCAATAAATCTGGCACTAAACAAATTACAAAGACAGCAACACACTTATCGGTTGGTTAAAGTTAACTAGAGGTTCAGAAATCAAGCATTAGCCACCTCCAACTCGAATCGCAGATGTCTAGTACAAAATTAAATAACCATTCCTTGGCAGTCGGGTAAAAACACTTTCATTAAGCACTCCCTTCTCTCAAAGTGTATAACTGGAACTTATTCATAAACCAATAATAAAACCGAACTATTTTCAAAGCAGGTTATAGCCATAAGGTCCTATGAGCCCTCAGAAATGAAGCATTTAAATTCCACCGGCAGGGCAAAGGTGTCAACCTCCATGCCTCCAATTTGAGCTCTTCTAAATTACAAAGGTGTTCACATAAATTGTTCCAATATTCCGGCACGGGAACGGCATGTTAAGCTCAAATTGGCTGCAACTCACACCGGCTGGAATTTTAGTTTTGTATACAAATATACAGTCAAAAATTACGCGTAGTTTATTTACTGCGAAAAGCACAAGTAAGGGTATATTGAAAATCTCAGTCAAAATATAGATCAAATATTTCATCTCGTGGCAGTTAGATCATATACAAATAGAGAGGAAGAGAGATTTTTAAACATATATTGATCTAAACAATAACATATCTCATTTGTCGTAGTGAACTATAATATAACCTTAATTAATAACCCAATTTTACTGATATCGAAGGACCATGATCAAATGAATGAATCACTGATGATGGATGATACTGAAAACCCACTTTGTTACAGTACTGTGTAACAGCATGCCCAGTCACGTCGCCCGAGATGCGTCAACGCGATCGATTCCGGATGCCGTCACGTGCGTATTTTTCATTATCGCCTAACTGTGCATACTATGTTTCAGAAGAATTTGTTTGTACGCGGTGGCACTTTGTGGCGTATTGCAGTCATATCTGGTAGATAGTTTTCGGAGCATTGAAATTGTAGTTTTTAGTAACAGTAATATGATACCTACGCTTGATTTCGAAATGGTTGTTTACTACTAGTATGAAAAATACTTAAGTTTGAATGTGTGCGTGTGTTTGTTTGAACCGCCAGTAAAGATGCAATTGACATTTGGTGTAACAAAACTTTCGGCCGTGTATTTTCATCACCACCTTCATCATTATCACTATCTCCAGTTCAGCAAAAACCTTTTAACCCTGCCACAGTTACGCACATTTAGCCGAAATACGTGTGATACCTAAACAAAGCCGTTTGGTTGGCCTATACACAATCTGCGACCGCCACTGGTCTGTACAACCATGCAATCCCACACAACAGACGGACAGTGAGTTATCTACAGTCACTGTTCCGGCACAGCAAACGCAGTGGGACATGCTGTGTACCGTTATGGTACCGAGGCGCTAGTATACACACTTACCATCCTCAAACTGAAAATCTATCGCAAAACCTTTTGGAGTGTTCCGGAAGATACTTTGAGAACCAATCCTAAGAAACCTTCGTGTTAACTATCTAGTAGCCTAGCGTGTGTAGATTTAGAGTGACATAAAGAGTTGTAATGGTATCTTCAACATACGGGAACTTGCAATTTGACGCCTCGCAATCGGCTCAGCGTTACCGTACGCCACTGAAGTCATCATACGTATAATATTTACGTATTTGTCATTTTATTACTTTGTGCGTAACTAACAATGTTCATATTTAGGATATTCGTTAACGTCTCACTACTTTATTAACTGTGCCTCGGTTTGTCCGGTTCACCATTCGAATGTGGCGATTTATCGAGAGTTAGCTATTAATGGTCAAAATAGACAATGGCCAAGCTACGCAGTCATTGGTCAGTGCACTGTGGCGGTGTAGATAGAGAAAAGCTTAATTTGTGGTGTTTAAACCGTTGATTTAGAATGGACATTGGATGTAATACGAAATCCCTAACTTGCACTCTAAATGCTAGATACGTCGCCGTAGAATTGCGTAGCTGCGTTTTCGCTAAAATGCAAGGAGTTTCGTAAAAACTTAATATTATGTCTCGTAAGTAGTTAGAAATACATCGTGTTATTGCTACAACACCAACTGATTCCCGATATTTCGTTATATTACAGTACAGTAGTGTTTGTTACTTCACTGTTTCCATAATTTGAACTGCCACAGATAATCCGTCAGTGTTTTAATAAACTCGTAAAGAGTCTTCAAAGCCACTCTTTTTCTGTATAAATTATCAAGTTCAATCAGCAAGAACCACTAAAACATAATTTATGACCTGTATTCGCAAGCCCGTGGTTAGAGAGCGAAACAATCTTTAACAAATAAGCTGTTTGTTGCAAAGTCTTTGGAATTTTTTGTAAAAAGGGATATAGAACTGACCACTATGGCACTAGAGTAAGTAAATAACTTATGTATACGTAATCACTTACGTAGTCACATTTTGAAAACAAATTTAAACTGTTTGTGAAAACTGTAGATAAAAACACAAATAGCTCTTTTGTGAAGTAAATGCTAATACTTGAATGACAAACACGCTCCATTCGAAAGTAATCTTTGGCGAAAGAAGCGATGAATAATGCAAGGGAATTACTAGATTGATTTACAAAAGACGCAATAGATGTCTCTTGTTCTTTACATAAAGTTGTTGTAAAGAAGCCCTCAAAGTGTCTATAGTTTACAAATAAAATGGCTAGATACGCGAACGAATATTGTAAATAGCTACGCACGTATGTACATGAAAAAATTGAGTCCGGTTCCGTTTTTACCGTTTGGCTAAATAACCCCAAAAATGATGTTGACACCATCCAGGGATGCACTCAACGGAATTGGAGCTAAACAACGCAGGTGGGACAAAAAATCAATCGGTTAATAGCGGGGTGTTCTGCGAGGGTAGAGACAGGAAGTAAGTAATAACAGGCATTTTGTAGGACAGTTTGTTATCGGGGTCTCAACAGGACCTATGAAATTGGTTGTTTCAGACACAAAATGATACTGAAGAACTGAAGACTCTGGAATACCACATACTTTTCATCGTCATCGTCATCATCATTATCTAACAGCATAATTATCTTGTTGTAGCCGCAAGTATTGATGAAGGATGATTAATATTGATTCTAAGGTGCATCATCACCCAGAGCTAGTTACGATGTGTACTCCATAACAAAGGATGAGTATTGACTTGAAGTTAGCATTGCAAATTTAAAAAGATAGGTATTGGTATAATAACGTAATGTTTAGCCTTACAAAATGGCAAGTGTTTAAATATCAATTACGACCTTTAATAGGTACTTTAAGATTAACTTTGTTACCAACATGTGCGGATTTCAGATAAGATGGCGCCTTAGAAGCTATTAGCTGCCTCGAACTTGAGACTGAGACGGCTGGCTGGGAGACTGTAAGTTGAGACAGTGACTTATGTTCATGCAAATGATACGATCGTAGTTAACGAAGAATGGAAATATGATTCATATTGACATGATGCCTTTGATCGTACAAACGAATCACTCAATCAGTTAAAATATAAACTATAGCAATAAAAAATCTACGCTTGCGGTGGCAACCGACTGACTCGTCTATGAGACCGGTAATCTATATATTACTCAGTAAAGTGGCTCGCTGTTCCATCTACTAGACCAAGCGCTCGGCCGAAAACTCATCAATGTATTTATACTCGTACCTATCGAACACTTAGCTAAGATTACTGTCTTGCCAATGTACTCTGACGTTGCGTTGCATCTCACCATGACTATATGTGTGAGTTGGCCCTGAGTGTTTGTTTAAACATTTTCGATGTTAGATCAGTTAGATGAAACTTAATATTATTACAACGAAGTGTGTGTGTTTTCTATAGATAAAGTTTTGGTACTGCTTGCTAAAGTATATTGTGACGAAAAGCAATTAGCTGCATGTTGGATATAGGGCAAGATGATTGGCATTTTAATTTCAATTATCGACACTTATCTAGAGGTTTTGATGAGAGATATGAGTAAGTACCTCTGTTTATGATTTGTTGAAGAAAGGTAATGTTTTGGACATGTTGAGTGCGTGAGTTAGATTGACTACACACAATGTGTATGACGAAGGATGTATGGAGGAACTTAGACAATTTAAGTTAGACTGGAACTGAAAGGGTTGTGAAGTTTGAGTGACTTCAGTGTATTTGATATTCATGACAATGTCTCCGAGATATAGAATCTTCCCGCTTCTCTTAAAACTTCCACTGGGTCCTATATTTCTAAGGCCCTGACTTATTTTGACTCAGTGATCTTAATTGATCACAAAAGTTAATCATCACACTTTTGCGATTATTACAAATACAGTACTATTAATACTAGTAATATAAAGTTTGTGAGAGACTTTTACACGCTCAACCAGGCTGGACCAATTTGCATGAAATTTGGTATGCAGATAGGTTCTCCGTGAACTCAACACATAGATTACAAATTATCATCATCATCATCATCATCATCACCGTTTTCCATCAGTGCGATAAAAACTGTGAAACGGCTGAACCAATTTGTTTAGTATACTTATACTTAGTATATAATATATAGCTTATACCCGAATTTATATGTAACGCGGGTGAAACCGCGAGGCATAGCTAGTTATTAAAATAATTATTTCATTATAATAATACTATACAAAAGACGATGTCTAGAAGCTAACCGAAAGTTAACCAACTACGGAAGAGCAACGTGCAACTTTGAAACGCCCCAAAAAAGTCAATAAACAACAAGTTGGTATCTGCAACAATTTAAATAGAGTTCTGAGCTCATTCAGTGCTAAATGAGCCGTGAGCGGAGACGGACAACTTCACTCGCAACTTCAGTGAAGTTACGTGGGGAAAGGAGGTTGTATCGAACGGGAGATAAAGTATGTTGGGGAAAAGCGTGTTACCGAAACGGTTTTTGTTACGACACGTTTCAGTATAAACATGTTATTTTGCAGTTTTTACCCATACATTTTATAATCGATGTCTGGTATCTTTGAGGTCAAATCCTGGGTTGCGGTGATTTGAAGTTTTAAATGACACAATTACATTGTCACGTTTACCCAGTTTGGGGCAAGAGACGTTAACCATCAAGTAAATGGTCTGCTCGTCGTAAACACTCACATTACATAATACATTTCAGAACATATAATAGTTGCCGGTCTGATTGTGGAAAACCATACTCTACTAATAAATTGTGATTTAAACGTCATGTGGTTACAAAAGCAGTATATTTATATTTTAGTAGTATTTAAACTAGTAGTATCTTAGATTATAATTCGTATTCTGTTGAAGTTAGATAAGTTACAAACTGTAGTGTGTAAACACCCGACCTGTTTATAGGAACCGCCGACTTAGCATTAAGTTTAGTTATTAGATATATTAGTATTACTAAGGCAGTCATCATGTAGACGCGTAGCAATAAACATGCGTCCTTAACTCCACTCTTTCACTCAACTCTTCATCACCAACCAACCACATTACATGGCGACCCACTAACAACAAGTAACAACATTACACGGCGACCCAACAACAAGTAAATAACTTTACAAAACTTTTTATGATTAGAAAACGTAAGCATTGCGCAGATAGCTTAACGCGATAATCCCGTCTAATGCTACACTCACACAAGCTGTACTTTTGTGATTAGTTATGATATTCAATAAACAGTTTACCTATCAATCTATCTACAGAAATAAATAATTCCGTACGGCTAAAACACTTGCAGTACAGCTGAATAACATCCAACTTTCATCCAATTAAGTGGAACCTCTTACACGCAAAATCTCATCCAATCACTACTGGGCGCACTCAAACAGTAACAAGCGCTGTATCGCACCAGAGTACGCTAATAGAGCGCAGATAGGGCACGGTGCAAAATTGAATACGTCCCGAGCCAATCTCCGCGATAGATGCATTGGAGTGGCTCCAAGCATACGGTGTAGCGGGCGACCTTTAAATATTCCATCTAATAATGAGCATTAACAGCCTAATAGGAGAACCTCTGCTTTCCAAGCGGAGCATTGCGCGTTCAAATCTCAGTGAGTGAAAAGTATAATTATGTACGTAATTTGTACTCGCTTCTTAGTAAAAACAAGATAGTGAAGAAACACATGTTAGATCATTACGTCGGAGGTATAATGATTCCCCAAGTAGTGCACGGATATGGATTGTAATTATATTTTCTTAGTTTAAAACACACTTTTGCAAGCAATGTCAAAAGCTCCGGGCAACCTAGATCTAATAGAGTCAATTATTTTTATTTTAACTCTCATAGGATACTGTACAAATCGCTTCAAACTAGTTTATGCACCATACACGGTCTCTACATAAACTGTAACAGTATATATAGAGCGAGTCGGCTCAATAATGTAGAGTTCTGAAGCTGAAATGAATTTTACCCTCTTTCTTGGTCTTTTAAATGAATTGCAGATTTTCAATAATATACTAGTGGACTGAATAATGTCATATGAGTTTTTGCTGAAGATACTGGTACATCGTATTATTACAATTTTTGTTCGCACAATTATTTTTTCAGGCGAGCTTTCTTAAACTACAATACTGAAAGCGGGACAAAGCTCAAACAGCATAATTGTATTGTAAATCATTGATGTGTTCTATTGTCCATCTTCCGTCTCTTCTCATCAAATCAGGTCGTTATCATAATAGTATTGCATTGTTGTCAGAACTTTTGACTCAAATTGAAAATTGGGTCAAAATTTATACAAGAGATAATTTATGATACTGTTTGATAAGCCTATTTTCATGACGGATTTCTTCACACAACAATAATTCACTGATACTGTCGAAATAGCATCTTAACAAAAACAATAAATATATTAAGTTAAAAAACCGCCTCCCCTTAGCACCTCCATCCCTTCAGAAGTACATCTTAAACAATCATCCCTCAGACACGTCACTCGACTTCAAACTGAGAGCAGTCAACGATGTAAACAGTTTTACATCGCCACTGTACGTGGACCCGCCGCCCCCTCCGCCTACCGCCAAAACTGAGGAGACACAAGAGCGATCGCTTCTCCTAGCAAAGGTCAACATATCCTGGATGTTGTAGCCAAGTACAGGCGCCAAGGTTCTTTGGTGACAATGCGTACGGCGCCTGAACGGCGAACGATGACGTCATTACGAAAGGTTAATTGCTCAGGTTTATTGTGACGTCATAAAGTGACGCTTAGATGTATGATCGTAAAGTTTTCATGAAGTTATGAGGACTGCGAATTATGTGCGCTGTTAAGCAAATTGCCGGTGTGGAACTAAGGGCTAATTTTTGGCTGTTGTTGATCTAACGACGCAAAGTTAGGATAGCCGAGGATGGGCTCTTTAGTGTTCTATAGGCCGATGACAATGATGAGCATAAGTTCACCTTATTCATAAGATTGCCTGGTAGAGATTGCTTCAAGCGATAAACCCACGTTTGCATCAACTAAAGTTAGTTTTTTTCTGTTTTATGCTTTTTGGTGACAATTAAAAGTTATATTACATACAATTCTAATAATCATAATTTACACTACATATACCTACTCATAAATAAAAACATAGAATAAAAATTATCTATATTAAAAAAAAAAGGGAAATTCAACATTTAATCAATTTGACAATAATTTTGATATTAGTTTGTGCGCGAATTAGACCCGTTTAAATACAAATAACATGTATTCAGTTCGCGAAAGTTTAAGAACTTCAATTGATTAAATGTTGAAATTCCCTTATTTTTTTGAATATAGACAATTTTTATTCTATTATTTAATATATTATTTTGACATACCTTGACGTTTCGACCGAGTATAATAACTCGGTCGAAACGTCGAGGCATGTCAAAATTATATATTTTGATATTAGTTTGTGCGCGAATTAGACCCGTTTAAATACAAATAACATTTAATCAATTATTTCCAAGCCCTGAGAGTAATAAACCTCATTACAACTATATAAACTAATCAAATTCAAACCTATCAAACGCAACTCGATACAGAACATTGCAATATGAACTCCTAATGGACTCCAAAAACTGCCCAAACTGCTTCTAGTTGCAGTTGCAAATTCCTCTGACACTCGACCACCTTTAAAGGCACCTGTCCTTTTGCGAGCGTTTAGCGAGTTGGAAGTCGCTTATGGTTTTTAAACCTGTTTCCAGAATTGTTTTGGAAAGTATATGAGACAGGAGACGCTATAAACTTAGTACACCTATAGAATATTGTAGTACATAATTATGGTTAACTGTAGTAATTTAAGTCCATAATCTGCCCTAATTTGAGCTTTGCGTACGTACAGTTAGAGTATTTAAAGGTCTTGTAAACAGGAAAACAAATAACATCTACTTTGTGCTTACTACGCAGGTTTTATGAAGGAATCTATATATTAATACCAGACACGGCCACGCGTTTGTTATTGCGACTATAAATTGAGACGTAAGCTATCCTATCTTTTAAGTTAGAGCACACGGTGTGCGAATTTGGTTAAAATCGGTTAAGTAGTTCAGGAGTCCATCGTGGACAAATAACGACGCGGAATTTATATATTAAGAAGAAAGATTATACAGTACCTACCTGCATATATAAATCCAGTCAGGCAAGTATTAAAGGTAAGACTGTTTGCCAACGATGATTAGTACTTGTCGACTGTTTCTTTGTCGCCAGCAATGGGACCAGACCACTTCCACGAAAGTTTCCAAGTCGTTCTAGACTCGCTCTGTACAGGCACTAAACTTACTCAAGTTTCACTTTGACAGAACTTTAATAAGTAGATCCAAGTTTTACTTATTCAATGATGGAATTATATGCATGCATGACTATATATATAGTGCCTTCTCTGTTTAAGAGTTGCTTTAGTTGACTTTATTGCCGAATAGATTCACTTGATCACCTACTGCACCGGAAGCAATGCTCTTTATTGACAAAAGATGTACAAAACACAGTAATGCCAATCTATATACCTACAGCCGAAGCGGTGGTAGCATAGTGGGCGAACGGCCACCTGTCAAGCAGGAGTATATTTTGGCCTAATCCTCCTCAATAAAGGGAGGGAAGACCCGCGCTCAACAGTGAGTTGATAAAGATGGATGATGATGATGGTACGGCCTACACTCGACCTGCCTGACTGTAATAATAATGCCTAGAAGTGTCGAATGGTGCGGCGTGGTAGGTTCAGTGCGAGGCGAGTGCCAATATTTCGGCCTAGCACTATCTAGGACTCACACTCTCAACTCGATTTCTTTTTGTGGGAATTGAAAAGCGTGAAATTCCTTTGAGACTTGCCAGAAAATGAAAATACGTTAAATAATGTATACGATTTCACTCAGCACTATTTAGGTATTTAGGATGTACAGTATAACCAAAGGCCAGTTTGTAACAAGAAAAAATAAATGATTAATATTACTGAACTTCTGTTTTGGAATTGAATTAAAGTAAATGTAAGCATTATCGTCCGCAATCCTAAGGTAATTCCAACTAGAAAAAGTTCAAGGACGCATTTGAAATCTACCCAATTTATCCGTATGCACAATAAATTGCTGAACCAGGTTTCCATAATTATAATTGCAATATAATAAAATACCGTAATGTTGTAGAACTTCAGCTGGATTATACGAATAATTCAACGTGGATAAGTCCAACGAAGCGCGAATGACGAAGCACATGTAGTGCTACGGCGTAACTCCGTAGCAGATGTGTTACGTCGTAGCAGCTGCGAGGCATCCTGCTACGCTGCCAAAAAATTACACGAGCGAGATTTTGTTGCGCTTGTAAGAAAGGCACTTATTTACGTGCATTTTCCTGGCTATAGTACTTTTCTAGACATTACTTATTTGGAGATAATAATAACAATACATTATGTAATGCTATATAATTTTATAAACGAAGATTACGAGTAAACTATGTGTACTTAGTATAAGAAGTCATTGTTTGGTCGGTTTTGAATACAATATGCACTTCAATGATAATATTAACACAGGATTTTAGCGTTCTGCGAGGCACTATAACTGTTAATGTCATCGCTTACCATGTGGTAGAGACCTTACTCAATATTATGAATTATTTTGTAAATAAAACTAACAGTTCAAAACAGATATGCCCGCAAACATCTCAAAAGCGATTTAAAAATATATCATTTACAAATAAACCATCGCTAAGTTTTCCCGTTGGCCGGTAATCCCGCGGGAATAATTCATGGCCGCGTCTGGGATGATATCCTCATCCCGGCTATAATAGCGCTGGCCGGCCACTTTTCTGTAATCACACTGTTGTTATGATTCGGTGAAGGTTTTCAAACGGTTGAATCAAAAGTGGTTGCAACGTGATGGCAGGATTAGTTCGCTAAACTACGACTTGACTGGATTAGTAAGCTCGATTACGTGTAGCTGACTATCTGCCGGTTTCTGAAACGTCAGTCAACTTTGACTACAGATTAATTCTATTGCCGTACTTGTCATTTGTTTAGTGTCAGATAGAGACAACGATAGTTTTAATCTACTGTCAAAGCCAACAAATGTTCCAGAAACTGGGGGTAAGTATGCTGTCCATATAATTGTATCATCTAATAGTGGAAAGAATATGCAGATCGTTATAACGGTTTATAACGAGGTAGTGAGTTATTCACGTGCTGAAAACAACAATTTTAACAAGCTAGCGCGCTGTTTTATTCAAACACTCATTTTAGTTCGCTTTGCCTAATTGCATAGAAAGTTGTTCTAACATGACGCGGGGTTTGCTATCATGTTTTGTTTGAATATCGTATTTTCTGATAACGTTATCACGGCGGCATATTTTTGTATATTTATAACACACAACTTCTACTTTTGTGGTTTAACTTTGATCTTATTAGGTTCAATAAAATAATTTCTTAAAAAAAATAATATTATGTTGTTACATTTAAAAGAGCCAATATCAATTACTTAATTTAAGATTAACAAGTGCTTTTCGATGAAAATGAAAAAAAAATCGTGTTTCACACATCTTACTTTTAATTTTCCTACGTTATAAATGTAGATAGATACCTAAATGCAGAGTTAGATACATTTGAGTGAAATTAATAGCATTTAAATTTCCATCTCGACCGAATAGGCGCATTAAATTTCTATACTGATTTCCCATTCAATATAACGGATCCACAATAACGGTACGCGATCCCGTTCGAATAATCCCGGATGTGGAACGCGCCAACCGATATAGTTTAGGCGGATTTCTTGGCACGGGCCCCTCAATAACTAACGGCTGGACTGTAGCGGCCCTATTCTGGACTTAGGGGCAAGACTGACTTGATGCTGGTTTACAAAGTGAGTGGTAAACGTTCGAAATGTGAATATGACAAGCGAAGGTCGATTCTGTAACTGCTGATAGTCATATTTATTGAGTTCCACGTTCTTAGACGCCAAATTGTAACCGTTATTATCATTAGCGGACACTCACGTGTCTTTTGTTGACAAGTTCAGAGATAGCAAGATATTAACCGCATCGCTACTACATCTATGAAAAAAAAAGATGAAACATACCTAACTTTTTATAAATGAATTAAAATCATAACTCACGATAAATCGACAAAATGTAATACAAAATCGTAGGCAACGCATTGCCCTGCAGGAATTCCAGCGGAAGATCAAGCCATCTATCAAAGTCCATCCCGAATAGGGCAGTCGTGCGGCCCCGAAATTGCGTTTGAGCTGCGGGCAAAAAATTTATATTAGGAAATTTAGGGTCTGTTCTCGTTGTGTCGATGTGGGAGGGATACAATACCGGAAGGCTCAAAAAGCTGTTGAAACATCAAAAGTTGAAACACGAAACATTTTTATTGTAATGTAGGTATTGAGTACAAATTTTTGTCTTCATTAAATGTTACTAGCACTTACAATTATGGAGTCAGAACTGTTACCTATATTATTAGCGTTTTTGACAAAACTGATGATAAGACACTAATTATATAATAATATGCAATATTCCGAACGGGCATCAGATATTGAGCGCAACTTATTGAATAACAAAAGCGTTTGTCCATTTAAACGTCGTAACCGTAAGACATACGACACCGTAACTACTCACATAGAAATGGATGGACTACCAAATTGGACGACCAATCGTTCGTCATTATAGTAAAAATGGAAAACCCGATCGTCCAATCCAAGTAGGCCGTACGATTTTTGTCAGCCCGCATACGGCATAATGGAAACAAACACATCTGCCGCTAGCAGATACCGAGTTAGGTAAAGTTTATAACAAAACAAAAACTGCTCACGCTGCGAAAAGAGGTCAAGTTATGGCATGAGTTTTGCGTACTTTGCGGTCGAGTGGTAAAGGGAACGGTTCCCGGGTTGGAGCCCATCGGAGAAATACCATCGTTAACTGAGAATAACATAAAGTGGGTGGTCAAATCAACGAGGTATAATAAATGTGTAATATGGTTTATGCGGAGTGGGGTGTTATGTGTAAATGATTTGTTGAAGTGGTTCTGTTAATGATGAGGTTTCGAAAAGGTTTCGATGGGAAACCAGTGTCTGGTGTAGGCGTATGCTTTTAGTGTATACTATACTGGTGCAATGAAATTTCGTGGTAAATACTTTTATATTAGATAAGATTATTTTACAGCATTGAAAAACTTGCTCATACATTTTTTTTTTATACTTATAATCTAGGCAATAAAAGCAAAAAACATATCAAATAAGATAATTTCATAATTTATGTAGGTCAGAAAAGTACTTGGCTTGGGGTCGATCGTAAAGATGCAAAAATATGGGCTCTCGGGTAGATAGGCGTTTCAAAGCCGATACTTTAGGACTCAGAGATACTTTACATACTATTTTATAGCGGTTTTATCGAAATGAACCGTTTATAGGATACAAATTTGCATCCATACTCAAATTAGGCTATGTATAACCTAATATTATAATACCAAAGCATGTTGATCAGTAGGTATTTCTTTTACATATCAAACTTTTTTGCATTGATATAAAAGGCATAGGCCAATTTTCCTCCCGGAAAAATACACTTCCTGTGGGTTCGCGAAAAATAAAACAAAAAATAAATAACGCGTTAAATAGTCCCCACAGGCGTAATCTCGCGCCGCAGATAGTTTTATTTGATTATTCAAAATACAAATATTTAATTAAACTGGATTGTTTCACGTAGCAATTTTTTGCAATAGAAACGAAGATTACTTCATTCTCCCCCTCAGTGGCGCAAAATTCGCCCCTTCCAATCAAGCTATAAGCCAACACACACTCCCAAAATCCCAACACACTTCCGCCAAATGCTCAACACACACTTGACGAAATGACGCGATATAAGCTCGAACACGCCCCGAAATGATACAAGTTTGAGCTTGTACGCAATTAATTAAAACTGCGAAGCGGCTCGGCTCTTGAGATTGTTCTGGTTTCAACTATCGGTTAAGCTGACTTCCACCCGACTGGAATGCGATCTACATCTAGAGATGGCTGTTTAGCATTATCGCCGCCCATCGTACCTTTACTTGTCTTTCTTTTGTATTTTGCTTGTATGTCTTGGAATACACAGTGGTTTTCTTATCTAAGCTTATCTAGTTTCGATGTGAAACACTGGTTTATCCTTACAGATAAATAACTTATGATAACGTGAGAGACAATAAATATAAACACATCGACGCGAAGCCGTCATCAAGCTTGAATAAACGTTCAAAATAATTATAATGAATAACCAATTGATTAATCATGAGATAATATTAGCTAACTACCCTTTAAATACCTACCACGAATTATACATTTCATTAAGCTACTGACGTCACAATTTTTAATGTTCAGATATTATACACTCGTGCTTAGAACTTGGACCAAAAACCGGATGATTTTATAAGTAACGCTACATCACCGCTCACTGCATGTACTCTGCCGTAGGCTTCAATATGCTTTCTTAGTACTGTTTCTTTTAAGATATGGGTAAAACCTATAAACCATAAATTAATTAAAACAATTTTGAAAGTAGTCAATTAAAGCATTGTGCTTGACATTTTCAAAAACGGTTCTTATTATTTTCATTAAATAAGTAAACCTCAAATGATATAACAAAAAATGTTTTAGTTATTAATGAATTTATTTTTTAAATTTGTTTTTGAAACTTACTATATCTTCTCATGAAACTATATGCAGACAGATTATGTAACAATACAACAAATAGATAGGTGTCAGTATAAATTATAGATATATTTTTTTCTAAATACATTTACTGCATACAAAAATATTACAGACTGTTTGTAGATTCTCAAATTTCACTACAAAATCCCGACAAAATGTAGATCCACCGAGTAACTGTCTGCCCGTCCGTCGTCCCATCAGCTCCCAGAGACGACGAGACACGCCATTTGCATTTTATTAAAATCTAAATTTTATTTTTGAGCCACGGCTGGCGTTTTCCGCTTACATTGCTTCCCGGCTTATGGGCACCACAATATAAACAGTAAGGGCGCTTCTATGAAACGCGTTAGAGCTTGTGTGAATCATGGACAACATGACAGCGATAACATGTCATGTCGTACAATAAATGATTTGTTTTTTATGTTTCATCTGTGCCAATCTTAAATTATTATGATGATTTTCTTTAATCGTTATTAAAAATATGATTACTGTCATAGTATTTACTCAAGACTATCTGATTTCTGAATTCTGATAGTAAACATCACCTCTAACAGCTATTTCATTACTATCTAGAGCTTTAGTTCAGAGAAGATTTGTTATCAAATCTATGTACAATAAACAATAAACATTCCATACTGCAACTACTGCGCGTTATAGGTGGATTTCGTCCGTCCGCCGTAATGAATTCTTCCGGGTTTGATTTTAATTATGTCTGTGTCTTGAGCCCTTTTGATGCGAGGTATTAGAGGGTTCAGAATGAAATAGGTACCTATCCGTTGTGTAATGAAAACAAACGTTCGCTGATACGCCCCGCAGGCGCGTATGATTTTTAATTAATTTTGTATTCTTGCTTAAAATTAATTTTGAAGGGAACCTTACCTCTTGTTTATATAGGTTCAAAGCTGATGCCATTGCAAGATAGTATAAGCAAAGCGAAAAATGTAAACAGCTTTTTACGTATACGTTCTAATCGTAATACGTTAAAATCGATTTCTATTAGGTATATACATACATACAATGAAAATCATTTATCTTCTTTTGTTTTTATTTACAAGCGTTTTCACAACGTTGTTCAAAAATTGTCTTGCCTGAGGAACTCTCCGAGACCTTCATCCAAAACTTTCCCACTAAATCAAAGGAGGATAAACTCAATTCACTGAAAAGTTATTAACTCCGCGGCGGAAGCAAACTGATTTTGAGTGGGGCATTAAAATTGGAAAGTATTAAAATTCGTGTTACCAATTTTACGATTCCAGGCAGAACATTTTAATGTCAGAGCATAGACTTACAAGTCCATTAGTAAGTCAGAAAGTCGAATTTCCGAAGAAACTGTGTAGGCCGGTTTAAGGAACGATGTCAACAAATGTAACCTCAGTGCCAATTTATACTCTAACGTAGTTTGTCACTGTGTCGTGTGTACCAATTTAACTGATGAGAGATTACTAAAGCACTATAATATGAAGCCAATATATAATAAGAAGCATAGACAAAACAAACACTGATAAAATTGCTAGTGACGGTCGCGCTTAAATTGATACGATGATACGCGCAGTGAAATGGACCTTTACTAGAAGCGAGAAGCGAAAAGGTTTCATAGCCAAAACAAATGATGAATCACTGCCAAAAATGCCGAATTTGGCTCGGGGACGGCCGCATTAGCCTGGTATATGGCCCCGGGTAGTGTTACGTGTCGGGGAATTTGTTTAGCGTAATTTTGTTTTCCGTCAAGATGTTTTGTGGAACATAAACATGATATAGATGTAGCATATTGACCATTAAATGTGTACTAAACAATGAACATAGCTAGTTTTGTTTTTACGTCAGCTTCGTTCGTTTTAACGTTTCACTTGTTACTTACATTCATATAAGCCAGTACGCTACAATTTAAAAATTTAGGGCACGCCTTTCCCTTCTCATTTACGAACGTCTGACAGCCAACCTTGTGTTTCTTGTCTTGTCTATCCTAACGTGGTTATGGCGAGTGAACGAAATTAACGAATTTATGTATCTTTTCAGTTGCGTGTCTTCGAAATGACAATTGTTTGATATTTGGTACTACTTTCAGTGAAATAAACGACTATCAGGTGGATAAAACGTGGTGACGGCTGGTAGTTTTCAAGTTTAGTAGGTATTGGATATTATTAATAGGAACTATATCTGGAAAGTCGTACACCTGATGAAATATGAACGCCAAGAATGGTCGAAAGTGGTCAAGAAACACCATTGGTAGATTTGTTAGATTGGTAGATTGGTTTGTCTTAAAACATTGAAATCCAAAGAAACCAAGCAATTGTTACGGAGCTTTTTATCTGGGATAACGTTGGGGGTAAAAACCATCAGAGTTTTATACATCCTAATATGCTATACATTTTTATCAGACCTCAAACAATGTTTTAAAAGTAATTGCAACGCTTCCCAGCAGCATTATAAAAGACATGACTTACGACGACCTCACACCATTAGTCAGCCCCCCCCCCCCTTCCCCCCTCAGCGTCAGATGACAGATTAACGCAACAATAAAAAATGTTATGGTGTCTTCGGCAATTTATCAGGGGATTTGTTCGCGTCGGCGATGTAAAGCCGCTTTATGGCGCTCCTAAAAATGTTTAGAAGCGCAAGACGACATAAAAGCAAGGCAAATCATGTGTACAGTCATGTACGTACATTCGTCTTACTCCCGTCGATTGTTTTAACTTTCGTTCTCTGTGGCAACTATGCTGTTGTTTCGGACGATTATGAGCTCGAATGCACAATATGGGTTATAAATATCCAATTTGAGCTTGACCTATAACATTTTCTTATGACATGCAATGTGTTCCTGAAAATATAAGAAGTAATCATCCGCCACAACGAGCCCACTTCTTATCGTGAGTTATTTTCCTTATGAGCCCGAATCCTTTTGAATTAACATAATACTCACTGTACTCATGCCTTATAGAACATTGACATATTATTCTATTTATTGACATGTCTTTATATGACACAGTGCTATTTGTGAAGGATACGCCGGACGAAGCACCTTCGATAAAATGCGGCACAATATAATATGGGACGGGTTCTCCAGGATCGTGGAATGCAGTTACTTAGGTCGCACAAAATGGAAAACGAGATAAACGTAAAGCATCTAGACATCTCGGACCGCTTCTACGCATCTCGGATTCTCAATCAATCAAACTGTTTATCGAACACCACAGAACAAAAGAAAAATTTAAACTTACGTGCTTTTTAAAACCTTTTTACGTACTTTATTTAAACTTACTTAACCAAAACCTTGGTAATAAATGTATCAATAGGTACGTTATTTTTCTAGTTTGAAGTAGGTATGAAATTTCGATGAACATGGGTTCTAAGTGCTAAGGTGTTTGGTCGAAACTAAACGAGTTCGATGTACGCTATATCGAAAGTACAGGGGTTCGATGCACGTTAGTTCGAAAGTCTTAGATCCAGTACTGTTACACCTAACACTGCGAATTTTCATATAGGTAATAATAAGATTCCTTAGATATTATATGAAAATTTCACTATTTTATGAATGGTCAAAATGTTGTTAGGAATAGTGGAAGAAAGCGATTGTAAAATTTTGATATTCCTTTGACGGCAAGTGTCGAGATTATGAAACTGGGTTATTTTAGTTATAAAGATATGTTTTGAAATGCATGAAAACTTTTATAAGTTTAAGACGTTAAAGTGAGAGTTTAAAATTTGGAATTGGTACTTATGAATATGAGCCAAGTGACATGCATTCGGTAACTGTAAAATTTGGTCATAGTATAATTTGGTCACACTGTGGTGGCATGGCCTATACAGAAATGTAAATCAAGGTAACAATATTATTTGAATAGTAATAGTATAAATAATTTACTTTATTTTGATTATTAGACTTATTTAAATATAATTACACTACATTAGGTATATAAAGTTCTGTCATTAACCAAAATCATTTTGGAACAATCACTAACCGCATTAAGAATAACACATACACAATTACACACAATCCCACACTCTCACACACACACACACACACCTTTGCATAGTTATTTACTAAAACAACAGTAAAGACAGTGGCACACCGAGCGCGATGCAAATCATGTTTGCGATGCATCAGCGGCTACAGCTGAACAAATATGGCGCTTAATTGTGCTGACAGAAGGCTCTGCGGGGCTTACAGTGGAATTCATAGTCAAGGAGACCAATACCCCAAGAATAATAATGTGCGGTCGCCATAGCAACCTAAAATAACTGTGTACTATCAATTAGTACATAGAAGCTCGTTCCAAGCACTGCTTTAAAAATGTCACGGAGTGGCCACAAAATTATTAGCTTTTATAGTTTTTGTATGATTTTATATGCACGTTTATGACATACAGTTTGCAAAATTAATGACTTCACATTTTCGGTAACCCCCCTCAACATAAAGTAAGTAATCTTCTACTGCCAAACGTAAAGACGGCGGTACAGCAAGCCCGTAGCAAGCGAATCGCTTGTTTACAATGGATCGACGGAGCAGCTGCGCAAATATAGCGCCCGTGGATACGCGGCCAAATATGGCCCCTAATTGTATCATCCCATGGAAGGCTTAGCCGGGATTAGAGTGTTCAATTAGGGGCTTGATCGTATGTTGCGGCATCAGAATGTGTAAGAAGCAATATAGTGTATCTCAAACGTCTACAAAAAGGGGGTTCTAAGTTCGGTTTTTTACCTCCGAACCGCGTCATTTAAAAACGGAT
The DNA here is from genome assembly GCA_905147375.1 of Hylaea fasciaria. Taxonomy (NCBI): domain Eukaryota; kingdom Metazoa; phylum Arthropoda; class Insecta; order Lepidoptera; family Geometridae; genus Hylaea; species Hylaea fasciaria. The sequence goes on from LR990201.1 coordinate 11,210,940, forward strand.
TTGGATTGTTTTTATTTGAAACTAGCGACCCTCTCCCGGCTCCGCACGAGTAGCACCAAGTATCGACCTCGGATCCTCCTGTCTGGTTAGTGACCTGAGAGCGCATAGCCAAAACGAAACAAAAACGTTTGCTAGCAGAACTGTCAAACCGAACGTCACATCAGCATTGGCTTCTTCGTCAGCGTCAGCGTCGTCAACGTTGGCGCCTTTGTTAGCGTCAGCGTAGTCAGTAATTTGTACTTTTAAGCCGAATTCCGAAAAGGAGGAGGTTCTCAATCCGATTGTATGTTTTTTAACACAATTAAAATATTCTCATACGAGGAGTCAAAATCACTGGCCATCCGTTTAATTACAAAAACGGAGAAAACATGGCAAAGTTAACAACCCGATCAAACATGGGGTTGTTTACAAAACGCAACCGAGCGCCAACAGTAGGTAACCCTTTACAAATGGCCGATTCTCCCTCAATCACTCAATTAGCATTGCGAAACACTTGAGAATATTATAACTGGATCGTTTGTTTTCATGGGGTGCGGTAATTATTGAACTCGGTACTTCGTCTGCATCTTCATCTCTTAGTTATTACTTATACTTATACGTTAGATCCGTGAGGGCTGGAGCTCATCGTATTTTCAACAATCATATCTGAGCGCATGACCAATGCGACTACGACGTGGAATAAAAATGCTGGAACTTTTATGTAGCTCATCGTATTAGCATTGCAATTCAACAGGGCAATGCCGCCAGCTACTGCCTCTGCAAAGTGGTACTGGACTCGAAAACTTGGATTACCTATGAGCCTGTTATAGTTTATAGGTGAACCATCTGTTATAATATAGTAGGTGCCTAGTGATGACATTTAAAAGAAAATATTAATCACCGTAACTTCACAAACAAGTGCACGGCTCAAAATGAGAGATTGTCACAAAGACTCACGAGCCTAAGATGACACTAAAAGCACTTAACTGACTAAACAGAGCACTTAGAGTAGTCTGCAAGACATTGTTAGAGCCAATTATAATTTCGTCCTCTCACGGAGGCTATTACTGCCGGGCGACGCCGGGGAAAGTTGCTAGTCACGCGTCCCCGATAAATTACAATAAAAATTACACGGGGAACGGGGAGCTCTACTTTAGAGGGGGACTGCAGTCTTGATCTTTGGGGAGCAAGCAATCTCTATTCCTAAAGGATTTCTATTCCATTCGCCTTTAAGACTTTATCTTTTTTGACGCTTAGCACTCAAGAGTTTGGTCGAAACTTCAACGTGTGTTTGGAGAAAAGATTATTAATGCCCTGGCACTGACTGAGTCAACGTGCCTATTTGATTTTATCGCTAGTTTTTACGCGAAGAAGAAAAAAAACAGTGAATAGAAAAAAGGAGCATCACTACTGTACATCGTGATTGACTGAAATCTGAACGAATCAAGACTGAATTGGGAACTGACTAATCAGTTTTCTGCTCCTTTACTATTGCAATTTTAAACTCCAAATCCGTTTAGGCTCGGTATAATCTACTGAATGTGATTTTATAATCCGCTTTCAATCGGCTGATTCGAACGAAACACTAGCAATTATCAATTTAAGAGAATACCATTTGAGACTTTACGAGATTGAGTACTATAATTCGGAAAGTTTTGAAACAAGACTTTTAGCATCCAGTCTTGTACAGTCCCATCCCTAAATACATCTTAAGAAAAATTTAACAGGTGAACTCGAAGGTAATGAGGAAACTCAGGAAACGCCGAAGGATCGCCAATTTAGATATTCAAATCGGGTTCCGCACATTTTGCTGATATTTTGTGTAGGTACCTGCCGTTTGGTATCGGAAGTAAATAACTGAGATTGGACAGGAAAAACAAAATCCTTGGGGAAAATACTTTTAAGCTACTACTCGCAGTAAGGAATCTCACTTGGTAGTCTCGTTTATAATTTATTTCCATAAAACCATTGTTCGTTACTTTTCTAATAATGTGTTTATACGAATATTTTTCCGGGTGGAATCGCAACTCCAATTTAGAGGATTCCCCGATTAGTTATCTCATAAAAACCTTTATTTAAATTCAAAAACAACTTTCATTCGATTCCGTCAAGCCCGAAACTAAGTTGGGCTAAGTACAAATGCAGCTTAACGCTCGTCGCGTTATGTACCCGGAAACTGCTAAATTGCTGCTAAGTTAAACATTCGCAGTAACTAAGTTAGCGTGTCACAAAAACTTGGTGACTTGGAGTTGACTGTAGAATGGGAGAGTAAAGTTTGTGTTTCACTACAGATAATGTCAGTTCCAAGCAGTGGTTGCGAGTTCGAATCTCAGAGCGAGCAAGTATTAATGTGTTTTTTGTAAAAACGACATAGTTATATTAGTTATGCAAATCATAATCACGCGCTTATAGAAAAAAACGCACTACCAAAGCCTGTAGTTTTCTATCGTTTTCAGAGTTTGGTACCGAAAGGGTAAAACCGGAGCCTATTACTAAGGCTCCGCTGTCCATCCGTATGTCTGTCAGTCTGCCTGTCCGACAGTCACCAGGCTGTATCGCATGAACCACGATAGCTAGATAGTTCACTGATGATGTATTTATGTTACCGCTATAACAACAAATCCTACTAATATTATAAACGCGAAAGTTTGTGAGTATGGATGGATGGATGGATGTTTGTTACTCTTTCACGCAAATACTACTGAATGGATTTTGATGAAACTTCACAATTATATAGCTTACATATCAGAATAGCACATAGGTTACAATCCATAAAGATATATTAATGTATATTGTCCAAACGCGGGTGACACAGCTAGTACTAAATAAACAGAGTTAAATAAATATTTAAGGGGGCTCCCATACAACAAACGTGTTTTTTTGCCGTTTTTTTATAGATAACTAGCTGACACCCGCAACTTCGTTCGCATTTTTATATAAAATGTAAACTGTTTATAAAATCAATTGATGTCGCGGGAAACAGTTATAGGTAAGAATATATCTGTCTCTTTCTCTTTTCCTCTATCTTTCTCCCTCTCTAGCTCTTTTTCTATCTTTCTCCCTCTTTCGCTCTTTCTATCTCTCTTCTTCTACCTCCATCTCTTTCCCTCTCCCTATATATCTATATCTTTCCCTATCTTTCTATCATTAATATCCTTCTCCACTCTCAATCTCTTGCATTCCCTCTCTCTGTCCATCTCATCCATTATATTTATTTCCCTTACCCTCTCCATCTATATCTCTTCCTTTCCCTCCTTCGCTCACTCCCTCTCCCTCTATTTCTATATATTCGCACTCAATCTCTCTCACCTATTTCCCCCCACTCTCCCCTCCTTCTAGCCCCACTCTCCCCTCTTTCACTCCCACTCTCCACTCTTTCTCCCCCCACTCTACCCTCTTTCTCCCCCACTCTACCCTCTTTCTCCCCCCACTCTCCCCTTTTCTCCCCCCCCACTCTCCCCTCTTTCTCCCCCCACTATCTCATCTCTTTCTATTCACTCTACACTCTTTCTCACCCCACTCTCCCCTCTTTCTCACCCACTCCCCCCTCTATTTCTCCCCACTCTACTCTCTTTCTCCCCCCCACTCTCCCTTCTTTTTCCCCCCACTCTGTCCGCTTTCTCCCCCCACTCTCCCCTCTTTCTCCCCCCACTCTAACCTTTTTTGCACCCCACTCTCCCCTTTTTCCCCCCACTCTCCCCTCTATTTCCCCCACTCTCCCCGCTTTCTTCCCCCACTCTCCCCTGTTTCTTCCCGCTCTCCCCTCTCTTTCTCCCCACTCTACCCTGTACTCCCCTCACTCTACCATCTACTCCCCCTTTCCCCCCACTCTACCATCTACTCCCCCTTTCCCCCACTTTCTCCCCACTCTCCCCTTTCCCCCACTTTCCCCCTTTCTCCCCCTCCTCCCATCGCACTCTCCCCCCTTAATTACTTTTCAATTTAAATTACGATCCGTTTAGCCGTTTATTGTGGTCCGTAGGGGGTGCATCTAAAGAATACCTCATAATTTCAACCCCCTTGTTTTTCCCCCTTTAGGGATGATTTTGCAAAAAAGCTGAAACCCGTATTTATTTATTTCTTACCAAAAGCCTAAATAAGAATTTTCAGATCCGTAACTTGAGGAATTATGGATTCCCCATACAAACTTTCAACCCCTATTTCATCCCCTTCGAGATTATTTTTTGAGACAAAAGATAGCCTATGTCCGTCTCATAGGTCCAATCTACCCCTATACCAAATTTCATCGAAATCGGTTCAGCCGTTTAGCCGTGAAAAGGTAACAAACAAACAAACAGACAAACAGATAAACAGATAAACAGAGTTACTTTCAGATTTATAATATTAGTATGGATGGTACGGAACCCTTCGTGCGCGAGACCGACTCGCACTTGGCCGGTTTTTTAGTTTCCATATTACGAGAAGAGGCGTTTTATAAATAGCTATCTAAACCAGCAAGTTTCTCTTTGGACACATCGTCACTAACACTGATAAAATAGCATCCCAAATAGCCTACCTAAAAATCATTTGAAATTGTGCCACTCAACAATTCCATAAAAACACCCTAAAAATAAGTTCGCGTGACTTCATAATCGGGCCATAGTGCCAAGTATTTCGTAGCTTTTGGTGCAAATTAGTTCACAATAATGTTTTACAAACTTGACTATTTAGTTTTATTTCAAGAGCCATTAGTTTAATGGTTGTGAACTTCTGCCATATTTTCTTTTTCATATAAGGAAATAAAAATATGGTTGTTTTATAAGTTCCGGCTGTTTGTATTACAAGCAAACGTTTCCGAGTCTGAAGTGGAGTTGTTAGGAAGTATTATTGTGTGAATTTTTTTTTGTTTATAAATGGTTACCGTAAATCTAGAATAGTAAAGCCAATGACTTTTCATCTCCAAGTAGCACTAGTGTATTCTATAAAAAACACAACACAACAAACAACCACAGACAGCTTACTCATCTCATTCGTCATTCAATGGTTTAAAAAAAAAACATTTCATGGTAAGGGAAGACGTTAAGTTATAACGTTAACATCACCGCAAAAGAAGTTATTTAATACCATAGTTAGATAACCTCAGCAACTACTAAACAACAGTCGAAGTAAAACTCTCCTAAACTCGATAGTAAGCTCTTACACACACCTGCCCACTACATAAACTAGAGAACTGGACAATCCATAGATCAATGGGACCAGAGACAGTCCCCGAGCGTGCACCTAATAAACATCGCTTGCACATCTTTGTACCTTCGAATCCACCACGAACTTTTTCAATAAATAACATTTATACCTTGACGTGTTATAGTCGCGAACGACGCAAATAATCCGTAATAAGCAGTACTCAAACTCGCGAGTTCTAATCGCGAGGGAAGCCACATGCCCAGAATAATTGAGGTGTTTTCATCCACCAAGCCCCGTGGCAGATTATGGCCTCACCATCATCACCAAAAGTGAGGTAATATCCGTGCTTAGCAGTGAATGGATATTGATTATGATGATGATGATGATGATGATGATGATGATGAAACTCGCAACATTGACCGTTGCGTCGGTTTGCGTATGCCCCCGTTCTACTATTTAACAAAATACCAAGCATAACTATGCGAAGGAAATTAACTTCAAGTGTCAGTAATATTGGTAAGTATAATTTTTATTATCGTTTCACTCATCATTGCTTCAAAATCTTGTTTTCATATTCTTTATTTTTAACCTTATGCAAAGATTTGTTCTTCCGAACACTAATAAATATGAGCAGTGAGTTAATTCGGCTATCAAGAAACTTATTATCCCTAGAGCAAATTATGTAAAATTATCATTATAATCGTATGTAATAATTATTACATAAATATGCTTACGGCAAGTTTGTTGAATGTGCCAACCTCTATCACTGCCGTCCACCGCCCAACCGGCCAGTAATTCTCGCTGGAAATATTTTAGAGTTCAATGGAATTATGAAATATAGCCGGCCGGCGCGCGGTTCCGTCGCCCAAATGAAAATATACGCAGCGCACCCTATTGTTGTTTATAGTGCACTCTGAAGCGATTACATCGTATCTTTGCCACTTGCTACGCTAACGATGAGCTGTGGTTTTGTGGCAGATGTATTGGTTGGCTTGTCGTTGACAATTTGGATTTCCATAAACAAAACTATTGTTTATGGAAATCCAACGGTACGGTGGTAACGGAACGACAATGTCACATAACAAAATCACAACAATTAGTGGCAAAATTGTTGCTCTACATTTTAAGCATGTCCAATAGTATTTGTTAGAGTTTAACCTAGGTCGTGGCTCGCACTAATAACTCGTCCATAAATAATATTTTTTTTTAGGAAATACAAAAGCTTATCTTTACAATAATTAATGTGAACTACTTTATCTGAGTTCCTTAAAATAGTATTATGATAACTTTTTTTTTACTTTTGAACAGTGTGCCTAGTGCGAGTTTTGTCAATTTATTTACGCGCTCGGTCCGTTTGGCGTAAACTTGAAATTGTATGGAATAAAAGCAGCGCCATATAGCGTTATGATAACAAATCTTTATTGTTCGCCAAGATATAAAAAAAACTATAAAAAAACGACAAGTAATATTAATACGACGAGTAATTCAACATCAAAAGACCTCAAATACAAATATTCAATCTCGACGCCAAGGTCGAGTTCAGAATCGGAAAGTAAACTCAATTGACAACTCGTATGCTTCTTAACTCGTATTTTTTAATCTCGTAACAGCAACCCACGCCTATCTATAAAGACCTGCAGATTCGACGCAGCTAGACCGTAAACGAGAATTCCTCGACCATAAACATTAGCATACATTGTAAGGCAGTGGTCTAAAAGCACTTTTATAGCGCACTGCTATAAAAACGTATGTGCTAGGGGCAAAACGCACCGGGTTGAGACGCCCGTCTGAGCATCAGAGCAAACACTACAATGTATTTGACTCAGGCGCACTTCAGTCATAAATCCACACATCGCCGCGATCTTAATTCTTAGATGTGCGATAGGTCTTTTTCGAAACATCATAAAGTTATATTTGAACATTTACGTAGCTGTCAAAACTACATGGCATTCCAGGCGGAGTTAGCTAACTTCGAAAAAAAACTATGCGTCATATGCGTGATATGTATACACAAACCTACCAATTTGATATATTCAGATGATTACTTTAATAATAATGTACTTTAACATTTCAGAGTTTGACTACGTTGTACCAACGACCGCGTACTACGAGTACATTACTTGTGCGTGGTGGGTTTTCACCATAAGGGTCGTGATTCGGTAGCGGTTTAAAAATTATTTGCAGACGGGTAAAGAAAATCTGACTCAAAATATACATTGTTTAGCCATCATTAAAGCAAGTAGTTGGGTATTTTTTTACTTTACGATTTGAGTACAATAAATCGTTTCTTCTTTGTTATTGACGGGCTCAAAAAGGTTACATTTCAGTTTTTACGTACGAACTATAGTTGATAGAATCAGGCGTTACTTTGCGGAAATCCATATTCAAAACAATGAAGTAGAAATATATGTAGTTTTAATCCCGCCAAAACGGCGGGATTAAAACTACATATATTTCTACTTCATTGTTTTGTACGAACTATCGTACCATCGTATCTTTCATCAAGTACGCTACATATTATTAACGTTTATATATAAGATGTGATAATATCAGAAATTAGGAAATCTGTAGAAAAACCAAGCACACCGACATAGGTCGCAGAATTAGTAAGTTGAAGTGGCAATGGGCAGGTCGAAGAGCGGACTTAACCATTGGGGAATAAAGGTTTTTGAATGGCGACCACGAACCGAAGATGAAACGTAGGGCGCCCTCCCACTCGATGGACCGACGACATTGTTAAGATCGCGGAAAGTCTATGGAAAGGGCTCAGAATCGCTCTTCCTGGAAATGTATAGGGGAGGCCAATGTCCAGCAGTGGACTTCTCCAGGCTGATAATACCAGAAAGACATCAAGCAACATAAACTAACATTATTATTATGTGTCACTTGTTTCTTTTTGCAGATTCCTAAAGGTTCTTGCAGAAACAAAAATCCGCCCAGGGTACACCATTTGCCTTTATATGAACGCAATGTTCTGGGTGGCACTAAAACTGCGTGGCGCTAACTGATGATGGTTCTCCATGACGTATTCGTCCACGGAGACCCTTGTTAGCTCCAGATGTGAGGGCGTAAAGGGCTGACGTAGCCAAATTTGGTTTTAAAGATCCTTTTACAGGGCGCACACTACAGCTGACCAGTAGAGTTGTAAGTGTAGGTGTAGGAAGGCTTAGGACGGCTCTGTTTACGAATGAGCTTAGCACCAAGAGTTTGTAGACGATTGTGCCGCTTACTATAATATAAATAACTCGCAACTCCGCAACATAAAAAGTAAAATTATCTCAGAACATAACCCCGTACAGCCTTGGGTTTGTTATCGTGTCACAAAGTCACAGCTCGCAAGCTGCCTTTACAACCCATAACGTGTTAATAACTTAGTCAGTAAACTGTTTTATGTCTATCGAATGATTTTCGCTACGTATGCACATGGCCTTTTTTGTTGCGATGGGAGATTAATTTTACGCCTTGGTATTTTATCTACGTAATTTTTTTTGCAACCACACGGGGTGTCACTTTTCCAAGTTTCTGTTTATATTATTTTGCGTAAGTATGGAAAACAATATAAGTAGGTATATTCAGTCACGTAATTCAGTCACGTTAGTCAGCTAAGTTATTCAGTCACGGTATTCAGTCACGTAATTCAGTCATGTTTGTCAGTCATGTTTGTCAGCCAAGTTATTCAGTCACGTCATTCAGTCACGTTATTTAGTCACGATTTTCAGTCACTTTATGCAGTCACGTTATCTAATCACGATTTTCAGTCACGGTTCTCAGTCACGGTATTTAGTCACGTTATTAAGTCACCTTTTTCAGTCACAGTATTCCGTCACGGTATTCAGTCACGTTAGTCAGCCAAGTTATTCAGTCACGTTATTCAGACACGTCATTCAGTCACGTAATTCAGTCACGTTAGTCAGCCAAGTTATTCAGTCACGGTATTCAGTAACGTCATTTAGTCACGTTATTTAGTCAAGTTATTTAGTTACGGTTCTCAGTCACGGTTTTAGTCACCGTTTTCAGTAACGGTATTTAGTCACGTTTTTCAGTCACGGTATTCCGTCACGTTTTTTAGTCAGTTTTCAATCACGGTTTTCACTCACGTTATTCAGTCACGTTATTAAGTCAAGTTATTTAGTCACGGTTTTCAGTCACGTCATTCAGTCTCGTTATTAAGTCAAGCTTTTCACTCACGGTATTCAGTTTCATTATGTAGTCACGTTATGTAGTCACGTTATTTAGTCGCGTTTTTCAGTCACGGTTCTCAGTCACGTTATTCAGTCCCGGTATTTAGTCACGTTATTAAGTCAAGTTAGTCACGGTATTTAAATCACGTTTTTCAATCACAGTATTCCGTCACATTATTCAATCACGGTATTCAGTCACGTAATTGAGTCACGTTAGTCAGCCAAGTTATTCAGTCACGTTATTCAGTCACGGTATTCCATCACGTTATTTAGACACGATTTTTAGTTACGTTATTTAGTCACGTTATTCAGGCACGGTATTCAGTCACGTAATTCAGTCACGTTAGTCAGCCAAGTTATTCAGTCACGTTATTCAGTCACGTCATTCAGTCACGTTATTTAGTCAAGTCATTTAGTCACCGTTTTCAGTCAAGGTTTTCAGTCACTGTTTTCAGTCACGGTTTTCATTCACGTTTTTCAGTCACGATATTCCGTCACGTTATTTACTTACGGTTTTCAGTCACGTTATTCAGTCACGTTATTCAGTCACTTTATTTAGTCACGATTTTTAGTTACGTTATTGAGTCACGTTATTGTCACGGTATTTAGTCACGTTATTTAGTGAAGTCACGGTTTTCAGTCACGTTATTTAGTCACGGTATTTAGTCACGTTTTTAAGTCACGGTATTCCGTCACGTTATTTAGCCAGGATTTTTAGTCACGTTATTGTCACGGTATTTAGTCACGTTATTAATTTGCGTCTTTATGTCTCGCCAGACGTCTCTCATTGACGTCACATCTTTGTCACATCATTCAGTCACAAAATTAGGCGCAAAATTACTTAACCAGAATTAGCGCTAGTTGGCAGAATATAATTAGTCTCGTAACTACATACTAGTAGGGGCCTATACTTACTAGTGGGGAAGTACATACTCGCGGGAAATAAGATTAGGGAGCAATCTTCTTGGGATGTGACGAAATTGCTGTCACAGTTTTAAACTTTTGTTTCGTGACTCATGTGTAATACACATGTCTCAAAAATGTCTCATGTGTAATACTCAATCATGTGTAACCGCAAGGGTACGTGGGTACGATAGGGTGATTGGACGCGATAAAACGCTCTCATTAATAAATATGATCACTTCGATATTTAAAAAAAAAAATTACCAGCTTCGATTAGGGATTCTCCACGTGAACTGAAAAACTCTTACCCCATGGTAACCGAAAATATATAGATTAAAACGAAAGCCCAAAGAGTAACCACTACCTACTCTTTTAGAAAAATTACCAGCTGTACCTTTCTATTCCTATTATCGAGCGAATATCCCGCTAGTGTATCGCGACTCTCACGGTCTTACCACAAAATATTTAAACAAGAGTTGAACAGATGAGTCTAAATATTTTCTCCACATATCGACGTCTAACCCTCACTTTTTCTAACTCAATAACAAATTTACAAGTAAAATAATTAGGAATGCAAGGATTTTGTAAGAAAACGCGAGTGATAATCGCTGATTTTGTGGAACGAAATTTTAGAAACATCTGTTTAACTCTGGTCTAAACTTTTGTTATGTAAGACGGTCAAAGTCTCAACGAGACACCACGCGCAAGACAGCTTTTTAATTAAAACCTACCTACTACCTACACTGTTGTGTATTTTATTTACGACATTTGTAAAGCGTCCATACCTAAGCCGTATCTTAAAATCCCATAAAAATGCAGAGGCGGTCGGCCGAGATCATAAATATTTTTAACGAGTATATTTAATTAAGAACAACGGGGTGGCTCCGCGTGATGCTAATAGTTAATGAGTATTTATGAAAAATACTCCTTTTGTTAAGAGAATACGGAGTTTTAAGAGTTCCTTTGAATTGGAATTGAAGCTCTTCGATCTAAACTCTGACTCTTTACGAGTACAATCGTCGTTTCTGTAGATAATAAAATGATACATTATGTTGCAGTCAAAACTCAGTCAAATCAGTGAATAATATAACAGTCAAAAGTATTAAATGCAATGACTACAGAACCTTATCACACGAGTGCCTCACACTCTTGGACAGCGTTTAAAGTAAATAATGTTCTCAACCCTTTAGTTAATTAAGAATTATTTTTCATTTGCTTTTTAGGTAGGTAGGTGTTTCTAGTTTTGCTCCTGTTTGAGCTTCAAAACATTAATTGAAGCTTTTAGTAAACTGTAACGCAGATAGATGATACCTATAGATAACTGAGTAGCTTAATCAAACAATAATTCTTGTAAAATTAAAATGATGATAAAAATTAATATTATTATCCTCCTTCGGCATAAATAAACTATGCCCTGGTGAACTTAGTACATTATATTGAGAATATAGAAGATTGTGTAAGTTTTTAGGTATGTTCGTAGTTGTAATTTTCTCTGTTCTATGTAGTGGTGTATGTTTATAGTTTTTCACTCTATTCTATGTGTAGCTCTCTTCCGAAATTCGGGTGATAGAAAAACAAATTTCCAATCACGAAAAACACGGTTGCCAAAAGCTAACGTCGGCATGACAAGTTGTACCGATCGTCACATTGTGCGATGGCTCTCGGCCAACATTCGCGGGGTTTTTCAGTTCTAAGGCGTTCATCATACAGCAAATTTCCGCCGCCGCGTTGCCTGAAGGCGGTAAGCGGCATATGTCAATAAAAGTTTATTCTGGACTTACGTTACAGTAAACTAGGTAACTGTTTCCTGAGAATGCATTCGCACTGTTATGTCTTTCTCCAACGTCTAATATATCTCTATAGATACCAAATGTCAGCATAATCTGTCAGCCGTTTAGCCGTGAAAAGATAACAAACTAGTTTTACTACTTGTTGAAATATTAGGCTACTGAAAAAACTTACGAGTTTATTAAGTGTATCTACTCAACTCCTTTATAGCTGAATGGATTTTGATGAAGTTTAGAATCCAGACACTGTCTTTACTGTAATAGCCCATAATATTATTACACTTTTTGTCATGGACTAAAACGCACAAGTCAGTTAACCATCAGTACAGCTTATTATTGTTGGTATGCTAACTTGTTAAGTCTTGCAGTTGTTATCATATTGTCGTATTGTTTGTCTTGCCTCGGCCGCAAACCACAGCGAGCAGACGGTGTCGTGTGAGATTCGCCTAACTAAACGTTTGTCGGACACCGCTGAAGAGCTGTTAGTTTTAGTTTTTGCTGTTAGATTGATTGTTAAAAATGGAATGCATGAAACTGTTTTTTTTTGTGTGTTATCAAATTGAATAGGTAAAACGGTATACGCATTGATGGTTGTTACCCGCATAATCACTTACCATAGTGAGATTGCGGTCAAATAGTTGCCTATTACAAAGTAATCGCGTTCATCTGTGTTCAGATTTATCTCAAATACGACTTATTTGGTTCCGGTTTTTATTTTAGATAAATATAATTTCAATAGGTTTTAATAATTGTGATTCATAGATTTAACTTGTATGTTCTAGATGTTTATAGCAACGTAGCTTCTGGCTACGGTGTAGATCGTACTACAACATTGTAGAACCGTAGCACGGTCTACGTCGTAGCGGGGATAGAAGTACCTACACCGTTACTGAAAATCGACCGGTCAAAGGAGGCATCCCTCGTCACCATTTATTACGAAACCACGAACAACTTTCTAAGCGAGGGTGAAAGCGAACACTTTCTGAACAATGTAATTTATAGTAGAGACTCTTCAAATTAAATAGAAAATCCACCATCACAACCAGGGTCTTTTATACTGCGGTTATTTTACGGTCGATTGCTTAAACTCTAGTCAAACCATTCTGAATCACTTGTAGTAGGTAGGTTTATGTAAAAGTGAATAATTATGTAAACCCACATGGCTGATGGCATTTACCATATAATATGTTGCATTGCGGCCATATGCCCCTAGTAGGCTTTAGTGGATTAAGTTTGTCTTTTCTGTGTTTTATACATTTGTCTATAAAGAGTTACATATATTTATATCTACGACGATAAATAAAATGATTCTAAACATACTCTGATTTAAGCTAATATCTGTGGTTCACGCATATTTTGCAGTATGTGGAAATCCAACATGCAAGCTCAGCTGGACAAGAGTCTCCTCCATAGCTTCTACGCATCCGTATTCAGTGCTATGGGTAACCAACTAACCACTAACCAGTCACTTTGAACGCAGTCGTCACCTTTTACAAGGTCGGGAAAAAAATTGTATGTCGCCCCCTTTATTTGCGTTGGTGTTCGCTTAGAACTTCCAACAAACAATCCTCTGCAAACGACTCGCAAATCGAGTTGGCATTGTACAACACCTCTCCCGAAATCACTCTTAACACCTGCAACAATGTCCGACACATCCCCGTCGCGTTGTCCACAAGTCCCCGGCGGGTCGTCGCGCACGTCCCGGGTTCCAATTCCGGATTAATCACTTGTTCCGACTGTGTAATGGCCCCGGATTCGGACTCGTTGGGTATGGATGGATGAGTCGGTTGGAGATCGATCGGTGGGGGGCGAGTCGTGAATCTACTTCGGTTCCACTGGAAAGTGGTCGGTAATCATTAACTTTTGAATTATTTGTGCGAGTTGCACGTGAAAAAAGTGTTTAAAAGAAAAAAGCTGCATAAAGTTGTCTCCCTTTAACATTGAGAATATAATTCCTCAATGCCTTTCAAAAACACTACGCTATTGGTAATTAGTTAAACGAACGTGACCAGTCAGGTCAATTTAGCTTGTTCATTTTCAAAGTAGTGTTACTAAATCTGTAACTTTAACCCAACCTAAGATGAGCAGTTCTCTGCTTTATTCACCCCCAAAGCTACCTGCCAGCCGCGGTGCCAACTCATAACTCTGCGATATTGACAGGTTCTTGGCAAGCCTGCTTTTAATTACGTGCCACTTTTTCTGGTCACCGCGGAAGCCGCGCCGCCCGCCAAATGGTTGGGTGCATACGGGGATTTCTATGTGGCGCGTCAGCAGCGTCATAAAACTTACGTTTTAAATACGTATGATTTGCTGAACTATATAATTAAATCATTGATTGTATTTTCAGTACATAGTCTATCTCCATTGTCTATATTTTTAAAACCTAAAGCATCACACTGCTTGGCAAAGTCCTGCGTTCTCTTTATTTATGACTTCCTGTTTATTGCTTTTATTGGACAATCTTTTACGTACGAATTCAGTTCCTCAAGCCAATTACTGAGTCAAAGTATTACGTTTTATACGAAATGTCATAAACTAAAACCACAGTCTAAAATGGTGGATTGATTAGGCTGCGCCAAAACGCCAATGGCACGCAGCAATACCACCCGCAATTTCTCCCCCTATATTTCCACCTCACTTTCTGGCAACGTCCAAATCGTTGAATTGTTTTTGCTCCCCGTTGTTTACAACAATTGTTGCAACTGTTGCTGTAGACAATCTGTATCGCCCAATCGCTAGGTATTGTTCAAATTCAATTTATATTTTGGCAAGTCTAGATGTAAGAGTGCTTGTGGCATTTTTTATTATATTTACTTGACTGCTATTATGGATCTCAGTTGACATAAAGGTTGCGTCTTTTCCGAAGATTTATAAACATATTTTATTTAAGAATTATTTCGTTTTTTTACAACAGCTTTTTTTTGTTTTTTTGCACAGGTAACTCAGGTTCGGCATACCAAAGAGTAGATTTTGTAACGTTCTTACGTATGCAGGTTTTATATCTACATTAAAGTAGATCCTTAACGCTCGGATCACGTTTATCGTAGTGTTTTGTCCGAACCCGATACCAGCTTTATGATGAGCTTCAGCGGTTCACATTTTATATTCGCGGTTACGCGATACACAGCTCAAGAGCGATAGATTACAATTTTTACTGTTATCCTCACCATATTCTTCAGCACGGTCGCTGTGAATTGGTTTTCATAGCCCAGAATGTTGGTGGAGAGTTTATAACGAACACAATACCCTACAAAATTTTACATACATTGCAGACTAGTGGACTATTGGAGTATAAGTAACAATACAACTACTATTATGTATTTGTAACAGTGGATTTTGTGGTAATCACAGCAGCGATATTGTGAGTATATGGAAAGATGTAGTCTCTCGTACCCTTACGGATAGAAGGGTTACGTGACTATAAGATGTATACGATTATCTCGGTTGTTTACTTTACTAACCCGTTTGTGCCAACCACCTTTGCCGTTCACTTACAAACTCGTGATAGATAATATACCGAATATAATTATACACACACACAATGTTATTTTTATCCACGTGATGTGCATTTGATAGGCACATATTTTACAGCTTTAGAGCCCGCAGATGTGGTAAATACTGTAAAATAAAATACAATGTAAGAAAAACTGTAGTAGGAAATTACTAAAAGGAAAACTCGTGTTGCTTTAGAAACTATGTTATATTGGTAATGCGTGCATGTATTTTACAACATGCAACTATGTAATATAGCTTCTATTGGCTCATTAATATTTTACTTAGACTAACTAAACGCTGTGTGAAATAAGTTTACTAAACTTTTGCTGGATGTTTACCACATCGACCACATCGTTACTTCAGACCAGGAGAGGTTAGTAGTGGTCAAATACTAGAATATAAATTATTATTAAAAAAAACATTCTGGATTGATTGAATTATTGACAAACCAATCGATTTCAATCATAACCGAAGCCAGGCTTATTTCATGTACCAACCTTCGTCAACACATTATTCATGTATCTGGAACGTAAGTACATACTCAGACGTTTTTCTAGAAATAGACACAAGATTTTGGTCTAGGTACAAACATTTGCGCCAGTCTAGTTCGCCTCGGAAGGGAGAAAAGTGCAAAGGACCGTAGCGTCTCGTCGCAAACGGCCTCTAAATACGTTAAGGACGCTTACAGACGACTCTAGCATCGGCCTTGCTCCCTGACTATACGGCCAGTATACCTATGTACATTGTACAGAGGTAGAGATTATTTTTTAAGATATTCAACAAAAACACGACGGTACTATTTTTCTTATGGAAATTATAAAAGTCAGAACATTAAATAAATCAATTACTTATAAATAGCCCTTTTCTGATTCCTCTATTTAGAGAATTCGGAAATACTAGAACTATGACGTATTATTTGAATCACAGTTTTGGTTTACACAAGAAAATGTTCGGTATGCGTATGGACCCGCAAACTGAAACTTTAGTCGGGGCATTAATTACCAAATCAGGGCACGAGGACCGTACGCTCTATGGGAATGGATGACGGAAATTAGATCGACCACTTACCTATTCTCCCACGAACCCCCATCCTTTTTCATTTTCTTTAACTCCATCGTCAATTCCGCCGAATCTCAACCGACCATCAATCTTCGAAGCCATAACGTAAAAGTCTAACGACAATATTTTTTCCAACAAACTGACGTATTGTGAAAAATCCCTTCTACAGCACGTGAGCTGTCGCCTGTCCTCGTATTATACGAAACAAAGAGTTATAGCATCTTGAGAAAAAGCTCCTATTGCATCCAACACTCTGGCACGGAAAACTGGACTCTATCTAAAAAAGTGTAGAGAGTAGTTTCGAAGGGTGACGATGTAAGGATATGGAAAATTCTCCAAATAATTTGGTTTGCGACGCCAGCGAGCACCTTTATCTTGCACTTGTCGGGTTCGTTCGAATTATTCGGTGCGGATTTTGTTTATTCTTTACGGGGTATAATGTAGCCACTAAAAGGAATGGGCGAGAGTTCATTTTAGATTAAAATCACACGCGTCCTGTAGTCCAGCTGTGCCCAATCTTCGGTATGACTGCCAGCTTGGTGGCGCCCATCGTCACTTATTATAGTTTGAAACTGCAGTCATATAACTGCAGTCATATTATGCTTGTCTACTCTTTCATCAATATAAAAATAGAAGGAAGTCATTAGCGTTTGAAGACAATCTTATTTGGTGTTAACGTGTATGACCACCTTCGACGATGCGGTCAAAGTGAAACTGCCCCAAGCGCTTCGGCCGGAACACCCTGATACGCACTTTACGACAGACTTATCTAAGTTTATAGATATAATTAGTTTGGTTATTTGAGCGGTCCGAAATTTAAGAACGAATCTACAAAAGTAGTTATCAAAATCATGCCCCACCCCACCGCCATCATAATCCCACAAATCATAAACTTACTCCAAAAAACTTTCAAAGAGTAGTTTCAATTTTTAGTACTTTTACAAGGAACACTTTGGCACAACTACTTGCCTAAAACGTGCCGCACACAATCAGTCAAACTAGCCTCAAAGTGGCCGACCGTCAAGCGTCCATTTATCATTCCGGTGTACCGATGGCGTTACATCCAT
Organism: Hylaea fasciaria; assembly: GCA_905147375.1. Classification (NCBI taxonomy): domain Eukaryota; kingdom Metazoa; phylum Arthropoda; class Insecta; order Lepidoptera; family Geometridae; genus Hylaea; species Hylaea fasciaria. Next base: position 11,228,535 of record LR990201.1, read on the forward strand.
TCCGCCATTGTTCCCTTGTTCTGGCACGGCCATGGAATATGAACCGAGGACCGAGCATTATGTGTCCCGCGACAGGTAACGAATTTCAACATTATACTTGGCTGCTTCACAATAAAGCCGAGAGTTTTGACTAAGTGTTCTCTGTTTCGTGCCAGGATTTTATTCAAGTTTTTGCAACAGATAGCACGGAATATGCAAGGTGGGTTGACGGGTCGTTTGTTTGGGCGGTGAAAGTGGGAATCAAGTTTTAGTAATGGGTTTAATTTCTTTTTTTTTATTATAATAATTTTATATTATGGCTTAGGTACGTTTCATACATAGTAGAGTGGTGGTAGCCGAGCGAGAAACAACGTAAATTGTTATTATTATGTATATCTAGTGGCAAGAGATCAAGAAAATATGGTAGGTAACGAAGAAAAAATGCTATCCTCGGCACGACTAGCCAAAGACCAATAACTAATATAATTGAAATATAGATCCTTACTGATCTTGCAGGTCAAAATCTGTTCAATTGTATGTCACAGCCGTGCCTATAGCTTCCTATCCTATCTCATAACAGATATATCATACTATCTCGCAGAGCGCTGACACGGCGTGTCTCGGGCGGCGCGCCCGCATTGTCTACGTTCCGAACAAAATGCACTTTTATGCATATGCTGAGTACACACCCCTCCCTAGGGGGTACTGAGAAAATACAATACTAGAATTGTGTAACAAAAGTGTCGCATCGTTTGGAAATAACATTACAATCTCAAACATGTCTCCAAGGGGGGAATTGTATTCTTGTGTAAGCTCTAACGTTGGCGTGTGTTTCGTTTTAGAACCTACTTTAAAGATTACAAAAAAGTTGTTTTCTGACTTCAAATTTGCCGGATTATAAGTTAACTTCATTAAATTTTTTTTCATTTTCTCTTTGTGTTTGTATGCATACCAGTGATAGATACGAAAAACGGGGCGACTGCACTGTAAAAATTAACGACGTTCGTGTAAGTATATTGTATGTATAATAATTATCGTACATGTATGTATGTACGTCCTTCTTGGAGTGAACACTACTGAACACAGCATGGAGTGAACATGTTAAACTCGTAGCAAAGTTTCTTATGGTTTGACGATCCACAATCACAATCACAATCCACAGCATTTGGGACTACAGTTAGGGTGTGTTTGTCATAATGTGATGTGGGTGTGATGTGTATGTGAAATTATATTTTGTCTATAAGCGGTACCCACGATACAGGAGCAATACTAATGTGGGCCTACGTTTTATAAAAAAATAATAATTATAATAATACAAAATAATCGTTTTAAAAAATACGATTTCGACATTTCACAGTAGAACCACGAAGCAAATACCAAAAGATATTATTATCAGATGATCCGGTGGTCGGTGCGATGTTAGTTTTTTATGTATGCTAGATACCACAGATATTGCTGTATTGTTTAGTCTTGCAAGTTCAATTTAGCGAAGATAGGGCTTTTGGAATGGACAAAGTGAACAAGCAAAGTGACGATAAGTTTCATTTTTCTACATTCGTTTCGTTTGCGCTATGTGGCTAATTATGCATTCATTTTTATCATCATCAGATGAGTCAACGATACCGTTACTATGTTTGTCTAAAGCTTTTTTCATTTGACCTTCTTCTGCATACCTAGAAGACATCCAAACGAATCTCAAACATACCATCTCCTCCGCAGCACACCGACTCGTTTCTAGACAAAATATTCCATCTCCGTACACTTTATAAGCATAACACGAGTTTAATTTTAATTAGAGTGAACTTGAGTCGACGCTAGAGGAACTCTACAGAATATACTGTGTGGGCTCTTGTATTTATTTTAAAATTATTACGGGGTGCGAGGCAAGGGTGGCTAGCGTAGCGAGTGTCGCTTTTCCATTGCTCACGTCAACTGGCATACTAGACGTTTTCCTAGACATAATATTTTTTCTTAGCACTAAACCTTGAAATCAAATCAAGATCTCACTTTACAGTAGGAACTTTAGTCATTATGGCACTGAGAAATATAATAGGTAAATGATTTTGGTAAGTTCTCACAAACTTTCAACACAATTATTTTGCAGTCCATCTTACAAAATGCTATAAATGTGAATGTTTGAAGGCATGTTTGAATGTTTTGTTACTGAATCACATCAAAACGCCTAAGCGATTTTTTTAATGAAATTTGGCAACATTTGATCAGAAATAAGAGTTTTTTGCACCACCCCCGAAGTGGGGACACGGGCTTAAAATAAGTGTGTAGTTACACGGCAGAAGTTAAGTATTCCACCAAATGCGACCTGTCTGCGCCACTATATTATTCACAAACGAACGCTTGCTGAACCCGGCTACAAATATTATAATAACTAGCTAGTGTGGCGGGTACTTAGTCGCCTAACACGAGGTTTAGTCGTGAGTACCGACTTAATAGGCACTAAGTAAGTACTAAGCTAGTGTAATTGGACAACCAGTTGTACAAGTGTTAACACGCTCAAAGGGTGCAATAGGTGTACTAAGTAAATGTATGTGAGCACACAGTGGAAAAAGCAAGGCTTACCTACAATAAAGCAGATTATAATGATAACCGAGTGGTTCCCATAATAGGCTCGACACCCGTATCATAGAAACCGGACTGTTTTGTGGGTACCTACTTATATTATACCTACCTACTCGTACATGATGCCTGAATTTAATTTCGGTATTTTTTATTTTGATTGTGAGATTAAAATGCCTATATTAATGTAACATGGTCATTAAAACTGAAGCCAACATTTAGATGAAAGATTTAGAGAATTTAGAGCCTAGAAAAATGTTCAATTTAGACTTGAAGACACCTTGATTCTTATTTATGGAAATAAAGACGCATGTACTCGTACCTAAGCTTTACCTTAAATTTACATGGAAGTTAACCCAACGTTACTGTCGCGTCGCACCATCCCACAACAAAAACAACCCTTCGTCCTCCTTCGTTTCACCTTCGTATTTTATCGATGTTTTTCACGTGATATAATATTTTAGTACTGAACGCGTAAATATTCACCCTCGCGAAAGATTGGGCCGGCACGATGAGTGTGTCGTAAAACCCCCATATAACACACCTGAGTTTCTCATAACGGCAATGTACATTTTTTTACAATACTCTGCCACCGTCGCGTGTTATTCTTCATCAACTGTATATGTATAATTTGACTCCGAATCAATCCAATTCTCGGCATATTTTTTTTTCTATTCTTACGACACCATTATTTTGGCCCTACTCTGATCTCATCCATATCTTGGCCTGAACTGTCATTACCTAATTTACACTCAGCAGTTATAGTGGCAGGGAAGTGGGCAGGGCAGTGTGTGAACGAGAATGTACACAAGATACTTCCCATGCCAATGCTACTCGTCCTTCCCGACGAAAGTGAAAGCGAAGAGAGTAGATAGTAGGGCAGAATGCATAGACGTAGTATCAGTAATAGACTTGACAAAAGCGTATACCCGAAAGAGACACACCTTGGCTGCAATTTATAAATCGGATAAATTTAATACACATTATTTAAGTGGTGCTCCAATCATTCGTGCGACATTCTAAAATGTCAAGATTGGTTTGCTTCTGCAGCACAGCAATAAATTAGTGCATACGCCGACAAAGACAAACAATCATCGTGGTATCCTACTTACTCCTTTGTCTATCCTACTAATATTATAAACGCGAAAGTTTGTCTGTATGGATGGATGTTTGTTACTCTTTCACGTAAAAACTACTGAATGGATTTTGACGAAACTTCGCAACAATATAGCTTACATATCAGAATAACACATAGGCTACAATTCATAAAGATATATTATCGTATATTATCCAAACGCGGGTGAAACCGCGGGGCGCAACTAGTTTGTATATACTTGTCTCTTTACTTCCCCGGATCTTGAGTTAAATGTCATATCTGTTAGGTGATTAATCTGAGGCAGAATGTGAATAGTTGAATACACACTTCTTTTGAGGGAATTATTGTCCGCAGCGGCAGGAGCAGGGACCGAGTGTAAACGGGGTATAACGATGACGTCGGTCCAACTGGCTGGTGGCCTGTCTACAGGAGACTCAGCATGACGTCTTATTGCGATCCAATTGAGGACCTAATCAGAATCGTTTTACTAATTATTCGTATCATGACGTCTTGTTGTGACATCTTGACGCTCAATTTAGGTTGGATTTACCTAAATTTAAAGGGATTGACGCCTACCGAAATGATATCGAAAGCCATTTACCTATTACTGTTAATTAAACTGAAACGATTCTGTTTAGGTCCTCAATTGGATCAAAGTCAAAGTCAAAGCATTTGTTGTAAATAGGCAGTAAAATCGCACTTTTACAAGTCAAACAGCTAATTCTCGTTAACAAAGAGAATCATAAAACATAAGGTCACAAGATCGAAGTAAGACGTCATGGTAAGCCCCCGGTCTCCTCACCTCTCCAGGCTGCCATGTGTGGCCATTTCTAATATTTTGTATGAGCGTTCGATAACAAACACGTGTTATGTCGAATTTCCATTATCAGGAACTGTCTTAGAGAAATGCCAACATTTTTTTTTATGTGTTATACCACTTATCAAGACTCACATGAGGTTTATTTGCCACATAAGAATCTTCCCTACTAAACTGATTCCTATAATTCTAAAAACCGTATAAATCACACTTTTAGCCGCTAGACTGCGGCATTGCAGTCAGTACTTCACGATCGCAGTCTACCTGGCCGACATTTGACCACGATGATTCTAAGAAATCGGCCCATTTCATTGAAAGCAGTAGTTAAAACACCCAGACACATGTAATTATAAATACAAATAATAATAATTATGTGACGATCACATACTGACATAGATCTTGATCCCTAATGCCCTTTATGGAGGTAATCGGGAACTAAGCGGACCAGTCTCACAAACACGGGGACTCAGCAGATACCTGTGGCAAATGAAAATGGAGATTTACGGAAGAAAACAATAAATGAACCAAATAAATCTTTGAAATTTATTATCATTATCAAGTTTCGTATTTGTACTATATAATAAGAAATATATTATTGTGATTTATAACAATAAAAATACGTATTTAGGAATGTTATGATAAAAAGTACTAAGCTCGATTGATATAGGTACATTACCATTAACGTGCGAAATAACTCATAGAAAAAGTATACATTAATCTTTTAGTGTTCAAAAATATCGGTCATTAGTTTTGAAGAAAACATTGTAGTAACGCTTGCACACTGCTGCTTGGTTGAATAACTGACCATAACGGCACTTCTCTATGCGGACTTTTGCAGAAGAGATATAACTACCATAATGCCTTATTTACACTCAGCAGCTCTGGCAGGGAAGTGGGCAGGGCAGTGAACGGGGCGAGAATGTAAATAAGGTACTTCTCATGCCATTGTCAAAACTGTGAAAGCGAAGTGAATAGTAGGGCAGAATGTGAATATAGACACTTCTTTTGAAGGAATTATTGCCGGCAGCGGCAGGAACATGGACTGAGTCTAAATGGGGTATAACAACAAGGATCTTATGTCCTACTTACGCCCTTGTCTTACTTGTCTTAGAGTGCAATAAGGAGCTGTTCTTATCTGAGACTACAATTTAATTTTTCTTCTTCATTATGTGTGTTGCGAATCCATAGTCAGATATCTCTCTAGGAGCACATGAGATAGATTTTCGATTTGCTCAAACATATTTCGCATCGGAAACTATGCACAGTGTCATAGTATGGAGAGCACTGCAGTTTTCTCAGCGCTAGTGAAGTGCAGCACTGCTGCTATAGCGTTCAACATGTGCTTGCGGCCCGCGTAGTCTGTCGACATTAGATAGGAGATGACGACGTTTTTCAAGTACTCCAGGTTGGCGCCCTCGCGCGACTGGAACCGGCGTAGCCTGGGAAACGAAGAACTGAGTTAGTTACATACACATTGATTCCATCCCTATTTTATTAGACACAACCGTAGGACGAAATCATAGAAGAAAATAGTGAAAACTTTCACGCCAAAACGACTTCACTAGTTTTGAGTATTATCAGACTCAGATGGTATAAAATATGGAAGATCTTGAACTTCTGCAAATAGAGCTCATATTTACTAGACCAAAACTATTCGGTTTAGTTCTAATCTCACTATATTACATTATTTTGATGAACATGATGATGTTGATGATTTTAGGTAATTCACGCTAAGATAAATGACATTATATCATTTTGTCAAACCCCGACGGCGGCGCAACGATTAAATTAAATTACAAGGACCGTGGTCACGAGAAGACTGTAGATTATAGAATGCGGGTATCACCACGGCACACCTATATTAATAGCCTAGGAGAAGGGACACTCTCAATTAAAGCGAGATATAACATGATCGGGATTTTATGAGACATGTGAGCGTGTGTCTCTCTCTTCCGTGGCTTTGAGTACCTTAAGAGTATGGAGTGTCCACCCTGGGCCATTACATAGAGCGGCAGTGTTGTCCCCAACATAAATAAGGGGATAAATATAGAACCGACAGTTATGTATTACAAGACTAAACGTAATTGTTACCTACAGTTTGGGTGGTTGGATTCTATAAAAACCTTCTTTATCTTTCTTTTTTTATACCTGTCGATTTCTTCCTTCAGCGTTCTCACAACTTCTTTGTGTCGCTCCTTGTCGATGGTAGCTTCTCGTTGGCAGTCCCTGGAATACAAAATCGTTGTTTATATTGTGTTAAATGTATTGCCGCCCTCTGGTGGCAGAATCTCAGGCCCTCACATGTGATTTCTCTTACATGTGCAGCCAGTCTTAATCTATGATAATTATACTCAATATTACTCAAGATTAGATTATTTACCGATACTGTCCTTCTAGAATGTGTTTCTCTTTCCTGAGCTGCGTGATGTCCAGGTCCTTTCTCGCCACCTCGTGCGCGTAGTGCAGCATGTGCGGCGGCGCCGACGTATCCTACAAGCATAAACAAGTTAGTCGATCCCGCGCGCTCGCTCCTGGCGCGGATGTAGGGAGCAGTACTCACCGCCAGCATCCCGTGCGAGTCCTTCCACGCGCCCTCCTCGGCGCTGACCCGGCGCGCGCGCTCGCTCCTGGCGCGGATGTAGGGAGCAGTACTCACCGCCAGCATCCCGTGCGAGTCCTTCCACGCACCCTCCTCGGCGCTGACCCGGCGCGCGCGCTCGCTCCTGGCGCGGATGTAGGGAGCAGTACTCACCGCCAGCATCCCGTGCGAGTCCTTCCACGCACCCTCCTCGGCGCTGACCCGGCGCGCGCGCTCGCTCCTGGCGCGGATGTAGGGAGCAGTACTCACCGCCAGCATCCCGTGCGAGTCCTTCCACGCACCCTCCTCGGCGCTGACCCGGCGCGCGCGCTCGCTCCTGGCGCGGATGTAGGGAGCAGTACTCACCGCCAGCATCCCGTGCGAGTCCTTCCACGCGCCCTCCTCGGCGCTGACCCGGCGCGCGCGCTCGCTCCTGGCGCGGATGTAGGGAGCAGTACTCACCGCCAGCATCCCGTGCGAGTCCTTCCACGCGCCCTCCTCGGCGCTGACCCGGCGCGCGCGCTCGTTCCTGGCGCGGATGTAGGGAGCAGTACTCACCGCCAGCATCCCGTGCGAGTCCTTCCACGCGCCCTCCTCGGCGCTGACCCGGCGCGCGCGCTCGCTCCTGGCGCGGATGTAGGGAGCAGTACTCACCGCCAGCATCCCGTGCGAGTCCTTCCACGCGCCCTCCTCGGCGCTGACCCGGCGCGCGCGCTCGCTCCTGGCGCGGATGTAGGGAGCAGTACTCACCGCCAGCATCCCGTGCGAGTCCTTCCACGCGCCCTCCTCGGCGCTGACCCGGCGCGCGCGCTCGCTCCTGGCGCGGATGTAGGGAGCAGTACTCACCGCCAGCATCCCGTGCGAGTCCTTCCACGCGCCCTCCTCGGCGCTGACCCGGCGCGCGCGCTCGCTCCTGGCGCGGATGTAGGGAGCAGTACTCACCGCCAGCATCCCGTGCGAGTCCTTCCACGCGCCCTCCTCGGCGCTGACCCGGCGCGCGCGCTCGCTCCTGGCGCGGATGTAGGGAGCAGTACTCACCGCCAGCATCCCGTGCGAGTCCTTCCACGCGCCCTCCTCGGCGCTGACCCGGCGCGCGCGCTCGCTCCTGGCGCGGATGTAGGGAGCAGTACTCACCGCCAGCATCCCGTGCGAGTCCTTCCACGCGCCCTCCTCGGCGCTGACCCGGCGCGCGCGCTCGCTCCTGGCGCGGATGTAGGGAGCAGTACTCACCGCCAGCATCCCGTGCGAGTCCTTCCACGCGCCCTCCTCGGCGCTGACCCGGCGCGCGCGCTCGCTCCTGGCGCGGATGTAGGGAGCAGTACTCACCGCCAGCATCCCGTGCGAGTCCTTCCACGCGCCCTCCTCGGCGCTGACCCGGCGCGCGCGCTCGCTCCTGGCGCGGATGAAGGGAGCAGTACTCACCGCCAGCATCCCGTGCGAGTCCTTCCACGCGCCCTCCTCGGCGCTGACCCGGCGCGCGCGCTCGCTCCTGGCGCGGATGTAGGGAGCAGTACTCACCGCCAGCATCCCGTGCGAGTCCTTCCACGCGCCCTCCTCGGCGCTGACCCGGCGCGCGCGCTCGCTCCTGGCGCGGATGTAGGGAGCAGTACTCACCGCCAGCATCCCGTGCGAGTCCTTCCACGCGCCCTCCTCGGCGCTGACCCGGCGCGCGCGCTCGCTCCTGGCGCGGATGTAGGGAGCAGTACTCACCGCCAGCATCCCGTGCGAGTCCTTCCACGCGCCCTCCTCGGCGCTGACCCGGCGCGCGCGCTCGCTCCTGGCGCGGATGTAGGGAGCAGTACTCACCGCCAGCATCCCGTGCGAGTCCTTCCACGCGCCCTCCTCGGCGCTGACCCGGCGCGCGCGCTCGCTCCTGGCGCGGATGTAGGGAGCAGTACTCACCGCCAGCATCCCGTGCGAGTCCTTCCACGCGCCCTCCTCGGCGCTGACCCGGCGCGCGCGCTCGCTCCTGGCGCGGATGTAGGGAGCAGTACTCACCGCCAGCATCCCGTGCGAGTCCTTCCACGCGCCCTCCTCGGCGCTGACCCGGCGCGCGCGCTCGCTCCTGGCGCGGATGTAGGGAGCAGTACTCACCGCCAGCATCCCGTGCGAGTCCTTCCACGCGCCCTCCTCGGCGCTGACCCGGCGCGCGCGCTCGCTCCTGGCGCGGATGAAGCTGTCGGTCTCCTGCAGCAGCGCGGCGTAGCGGGAGCGCTGCGTGGCCACCTGCTTCTCCAAGCTTTGGATCCGCGTCTGCAGCTCCGAGGCCACCTCCTTGTGGAACTCCTTCTCGATTCTCACTTTCTGGAACCGGAATTTCATAATGTGGAAAAAGTGGAGATGTGACGAGCGATCGCGACCGACTAACCGAATGTAGCTTCGAACTTGCTAACTATGGTAAGTTCCATATAAAAATAACATAATTTTCCAAAAAACATATACATGGCTAAAATCGCAGGTATATTTTCTGGCTGTGGCGGCAAAATACCCGCAGCTTAGAGTCTACGTTTAGTGCCTTTTTAGCATACGATAGGTGAAAAGTGACAACAAATCATAAGACAGAATTAAACGAATATTTTATACTAGTTCATAAGGACGTAATTATATAATAAGTAGCACTGTTGCAAAGTATGTACCTCTTCAAAAAGTTTCAATGTGTCATTCTTATCTTGTCTTTCTTCATCCAACATAATTTCGTAAGTCTCTAACTTTTCCAGCAGTGCAGCTATCTCGCTCTTCAAGCTATCTATCTCGCTTTTCGCTTCGTCGCCGCTGTTGCTTGCTTTGGCATTTTGGACTTTGAATGCTTCGAATTCAGTCTTCAGCTTCTCGTATTTTTCCTTGAAAGAATAAGTTTTTCTCTATGAAATTATCCAATAATAATGTGTAATACTTTCTCTTAATTGTGAAGTACGTACATCTTGTAAATACATCTTGTTTATAAGACAAATCATTTTTAGAAAAAAAATACGATTCAGTAAACATGTTATACTGAAATTACAACTTTACAAAACACGAAATAGCATGTTTTATGGGCTATCTTTTCCCAAACAAAAAATTGTCTCAAGTAATATAAAAATGATTAGTATTACTGTCTGATGAACAAACCGAGCGAAACCAAACTTAAAAAAAAAAGTACCTTGCACTTCAAATGCACATTGTCATAGCCGTCCGCGTTGAAAATGGTGGTGATGTCGATAGGGGTGCCGAGTTTTTCGTTTTCGGCGACAAACTCCTTCTTCAGTATGTGGATCTTGTCGATTAGAGTTTGCAGATACTCGCTGTCGGCAAGTTTCTCGTTGTCCGTCTCGCTTTTCTTCACAATTTGGGTCGACTCTTCTGTAATGAGAATATAGACTGAATAAGATTTTAGATCGCTCGTAGAACTGACAACCGATGGGGAAGAAAGGTTCTAGAGTGGCGACCACGGACTGGAAGACGCAGTGTAGGTAGGCCTCCCACTAGATGGGCCGACGACATCAAAAGAGTCGCAGGCAACCGGTAGACGCAAGTGGCAAATTGTCGTTCGGTGTGGCGGTCTAAGGGGGAGGCCTATTTTCAGCAGTGGACGTATTCAGGCTGATGATGATGATGATGATTTTAGACAGTAACTCTGACTCGGGGCTGATGGCAGGTCAAGTTTTGATCGGTACCGTTCGCCCCGAGAAACAGCAAGGCCTAAGTTTTAAAGTGATAACTTCTTATGGTCCCTTAGATAAGTAAGGTTAGTGAATGCGGGGGTAACGCTCTGAGCAAGGCAGTCCTCACCGTCGGCCTCGCGCCGCTCCGGGGCGAGGCCGTGCATGAGCTTCCCGTTGAGCGAGTCCTTCAGCTTCTGTATGAGCTTGAGGTCGTGCCGGCGGCGCAGGTCGTACCGCCCCACCGTCTCCGACAACTCCGCCAACTTGGACTCCAGCAGCGCCACGCGCTCCTCCTGGCGGGCGCACGCTTTGCGCGCCGTCTCCTCCGCGCGCTTCGCTTTGATTTGCTCCTGGAATTATTGAACGAAACCATACCAATGTGACGGATGCGAATGTGTTCGTTCGTTACGTTTTGATTTCTAAACCTATTTTGATGAATTTTGGTAGAGATAGGAGAATGGTGTAGATACTTTTTATCGAAGTCGCAGGCGAAAACTAGTGCGAAAACTAGTGACATACAAAGTCATCGATGCATTGGCGGGGTTCGAACTGGGCGCTGTTGAATTATAAAGCGGTGGTAGCCTAGTGGGCGAACGGCCGCCTGCCAAAGTAGGATATGACGAGTTCCAATCCCAGTGCAGACACGTACCAATGCGTTTCTTGTTAAACATAATTATGTAAGTAATTATCACTCGCATTTCGGTGAACGAAAACATTGTGAGGAAACCAACATGTTAACCACCAACACGGACCGGACCCCCGAGGTGGAAATGGCCTAATCCTCCTCACGGGTTTTTGCCCAGCTGTGGGACAGGACAGGCTGAATCATTACATTATCTTAATGTATAGCAGTTGAAGGTACCTCGCGGATGGCGACCGAGTGCGACTGCTCCAGCAGCGCCAGCTTGTGCTGCAAGCGCACCAGCAGCGCCGGCGTCTCCACGGTCCGCGCCTCCGCCCGCTGCAGCCGGCGCTGCGCCGCCTCCAGGCTGCCGCTGAGGTCGCGCACTCGCTTCTCTAACTCCGCTTGCGATGCTGGAACAAAATATACAATACTAGCTGCGCCCCGCGGTTTCACCCGCGTTTAGATAATATACGATAATAATCTTTATGAATTGTAGCATATGTGTTATTCTGATATGTAAGCTATATTATTGTAAAGTTTCATTGAAATCTATTCAGTAGTTTTTGCGTGAAAGAGTAACAAACATACATCCATCTATACATACAAACTTTCCGTTTATAATATTAGTAGGATGGTACATTGCCAGCATCTGTTATATTTTCTATAATAACTTCTACCCGCGACTTTGTTAGCTTTAGTATTTTTATTACAATTAGCATATTTACAAACTAAAGGTTTTCGGGATAAAAAGTAGCCTATGTGTCCTACCTAGAGCGTTAGCTACTTCCACACCAAATTAGATCAAAATTGGTCTAGCTGTTTGAGCATGAATAATTAACAAACATAGAAACACACTGACAAACTTTGGTATTTAATAATATTGGTAAGATATAGATTATTGTATATCACGAAGACGTTTGCTCACAGATGTAGCAGTGTCGTGTATCGATAGAAAACGTCTGCGCGTGTGTTTTGACAGTGAGTCCGCGAGTTTACGCACACTACTGGGCGACTGTCGCCGCGTTAGTCGCCGCGACAAGACGCGACGACAGGCTGCGACCGTTCTATGTGGATGTCAATATAGTCTAAATAAGTTTGAACATATTCATATGCTTCCATATGTATACATTCAACCTTATGAAGTAATGCCAGACTTGATGACTGCAACTAAAACATTTACCTTGGGTTTCATTAGAATGCACCACTTTGTCCTCCAGTTTCTCTTTAGTTTTCCTTTCACTGTTCAGTTTTAGGTGTAGTTCTCTGAAATACAATAATTCATCTTTTTAAATAAATTTTAATGATATAACTTCTAACTATATCAATGTAAAAACTACTGACTTAACAACTAATAAAAGACTGCATCGAAATCCAACGAGAAGAAGCTAAAACATAGGGGGAAAAGTATGTAGGAGGCAGGCTTCATCGGGCTGGCAACTTCATGGGGTGGTTTACTAATATCGATATTTAAAATACTAAAGCTAACAAAGTCGCGATTAAAAGTTATTCTAGAAAATATTTGTTGCAAATCAAACAAGGCAGTGCCAGGCAAGTGCAAGGTAGTCTATCTGTTGTCAAGGTTTGGCAAGCCGCCCAATGGCTTCTGACACGACTTAACAACTGCAATCAATAACAACTGGGACCAATGTCTTAAATTACCTTCTAAGGCACAAAGGACGGAATCAAGGAACTGTTTGTTGTCGAGTTGCAAAGGCCACAAATTATAATAAAATAATGCTATCTTACTCACTTTATCATAGCAGTGTGATCAGCCCTCTCTTTCTCTCGCTCCTGAATCTCATAGCCTATCTTCGCTTTCAAGTTGTTAATTTCAGCCAAGTGTTGTTGAACAAGAGCCTTTGATTCTTCTTTCATGGCTGCTAACTTATTTTCATACTGGAAACAGAATGGTGTAGAATAGCCAATGTTTCCTATTGGAATCCAGGTTGAATCTAATAATAATAATTTTGTAAAATGAAAGCAGTAAGAAACGAGAAAATTGATTATTTTTTTCTACTATATTTTATTGCATTGACTTCTAAACAGTGCATGCTTAATTTCAGCTCAATCAGTAACAAGAATTAATTTGCAAGATTTGATTACAGACACTGAGTTAGGTCAAAGTAAATAAGGTAAAGAAATGGTATAAGACACTTTTTGACACAAAAAAGTTTCAGGAATGTAACATTCTCAAAAAAGATCCTGCATCAAGTATTTTGAACTAATTGCAATAGGAATTTACTTTATCCCTTGTGACTTTCTTGTCTGCCTGGAATGCTTCCTCCATGCGAGCCTTCTCAGCTGTCAGTGTGGAGAGTGACAGTGTCAGAGCCGCCACAGAATCATCTGGAACTGAGAAAGTTTATTAATAGGTACATAACCACTGGCTGAATGTACAAATTGGCCAAAGCCAAATTATGTCCTAAAATTTGATTAATACAAAACACATCTTAGTTAGACGTGCGCAAATCATTACGCGAACGCGTGATACATTACACCATTTCAAGACGCGGTCGCGTAATATTACCCTGTAATATCACGCGTGATGTTCGGTCGGTTGCTGATGTTCGGTTCACCTTCACTGTGATGTTCGGTCGGGCCGTGGTTTTCGATTGAGAGAGACGAGCGAGACCGTCGCGCGGCGACTACCACCATCCATCACCCATTATTTTGTTACCTCTGATCATGTCCAAAATTATGATGATCAACAAAAATGACATCAGGCCAACCTTTGTATAAAATTTTACAAATTATTTAATGACAATTTCGCACGAAATTACGGAATCGTTCCGAAAAATTCAATCAAGCATTGTATTTAATTATGGCGCCAACTGCCAGCCGAACGCGTAGCGGTTCCCATAGTGGAAATAAATACTAAACTTGCCAACGGTAGCGTGCACCGTATTCCGGTCAAAATAAGGTTGACAATCAGGTAGGTACCTACCTACTTGGAAAAACCAAATAGCTGCATAATATAAATACTCATATCTCATCACGCGCTCGTCGCTTCGCACACGCGTTGCCGCAGATCGTGCTGTTTCTTTCGCTCGGTTATTCGACTTGTTCGAGCGCCGCTGTACCGCGCCGCGCGTCGGTTCAGCGCGGGTGGGTGATGGGAGGTGATAGGTGATAATCGATTTTACCGCGTGATGAAAAGTAATGCATTACCCGGCTGGGTAATATTACGCCGGTAATATTACAAGCATTCCTTACACACGTCTAATCTTAGTGGAATGTAATAGTGGTAAGTAGCAATTACAGGTTTTATTCATTGTTGCTATGAGAAGTGAGTTATAGATTTAATAAAACTCTATTTTAATTTGTAGATAATTTAAAGAGTGTCTTAAATTAATAGAGTAGCACAGTACCTTTACACTTACTAAAGCAATACACAGAATAACCTACCAACACTACTATTGACACAAATATAATGTTCAAAAAACTACAAGATATTAATTAACACCACATAAATAACTCAAATACATATTGTGCGACTTTGTGTCATAATACCAATAAGACATAATTATGAAAGGCTCATTCACATAGTTTTACTGAAGGATCTCATCTCAATACCATTGGTAGTGTGAATTAATATGCATCTTGTTGTATGGTATGGTAAGCAAAGTAAGTTGTTTGTTAGTACAATTTACATCAAATTACTATTGTAATAGGTTCAAACCAATCACCATTACAGTATGCATCCCCAGCTTCCTGTTGATGTTAGAATGCTGCATTTTCACAGTAACATTTTAGTATCTACAATTACCTCCATCAGCAGGGCTTTCCGACCTGTTGATAGCTTTCAAACTGTTCTCCAATGCCTCTTTCTCCTTGACAAGTCCTTTGTATGCTGCCACCACATCTGTAAACATACTTAGCTAAAGAATTTGTGAGCAACAAATTAATTGTCTGACTTTCCAGTTAAAAAAAAAGATTTCGCTTTTTCACCAATTCTACTTCTGCTAAGGCTATGCAGCTAATTAAAAAAAAACGACAATCATGATTTATTGATCTGTTGGAGTTTATTTGTCACCACCTCACAGTCCTTGTTTGGTAGTAGATTAGAGAATGGCGGCCAAGCAGTATCTTGAAGTCTTTGCAATACAGCTGCACCAGGTTTGTTCTACAGACCAACAATTTCTGATAAGTTATGTTAGATTCCATTCCATCACTCCATTCTTCGCAGCACTTGGTTAAGCAGTCGGTCCCACTTCTTATCAAATAGCAGCGCGTAAGCCACGTAAGAGGTTCTTCAGCAGCCTGACTAGCTCTGACGACACTATAGGCTGCCAATACCTTGATAAACAAGCATTTCGTGGTTGGTGTAAATAGTTACTAGTGGTTCTTACCGTTGAGTGTACTCACCTCTCAGCCGTCCCTCGTACCGCTTAATTTGATCCGCTTGCTTGGTTATCGTCGATATAAACTCTTGTTTTGATAGAGATTCCATGTCACTTGTTTATACAATTTTACCTTATCATTTGACGCATTTAGTTAAATAATTGGCTCAATAATAAAATTGTTATTACGCAGGCTTCAAGGTATACAAGAGATTAACATTGAGGTTTCTATCCAAGCCTTTTCAGAAAGTTCAGAAACTTTTATGTTTTGGACAATGTTCACTCACATTTCACAATTTCACTTCACAAACATATGTTTTGGAGAGAGTAGGCCAGGCTCTGACCAGAAGCAAGAAAGTTACTCTATGGCCATGAGCCTTTTTTTGGCTTCGCACGTTTTTTGCATTTAGCCAGTGTCAAGCATACAATATTTCAAGTTATTTTCGCAATAGGAAAGTCTTAGCACTATTAGCAATCCTCGGGATCAAGTAGTGAAGTTGGTGAAGTCAATTTACAGTCAAATACAAAAATTAGTAAGTCACGGTTCAGTAAAGTGGTGGATGATTTTTTAAAACAGGGAGTTTGGGAAAAATGTGAAGCGGTACGCTTTTTGAGTTGATGTCATTTGGCCACACTCGTGCAGGTTAACGAACACTCAATAACTAATATTCCGCCAATATTATTACTCGAAGAGACACGACTTAGAGAAAAAAATATACCTACCTAACACCACCGTCTCACTATCAGATTCCCGCCAAATCTCTGTTTGAATTTGATTGCTCATGATGACGAACGCGCCTGACATACGGTCATTTTTTTTTTTTGTTTTAGTAATGGCTTCGCACGGTTTGTGCATATAGCCAGTGTCAAGTATTTTGTTATTAAATTATTTCTTAATTCCACATTAAGAAAGTCACAGCAATATAGCAATCGTGGTCAAGTAGTCAAGTCAATTATTTACATCGTCAAAGTCACGATTCAGTAAAGTAGTGGACGCTTTACTGAAACTTCCTGGGAGTTTTGGAAAAAATGCGACATGACACGTTTTTTGGGTTTATATCATTCGCCCACACTCGTGCACGTTAACGAACACTTAATGATTAATATTCCACCAGAGTTTTGGCGGGAATACGATAGTGAGACGTTGTTGGTTTTGTGTTATTTTCTTAAACTTGTGTTTCTTCGAGTGTTAATGTGTAATATTGGTGGAATATTAAACATTAAGTGTTCGTTAACGTGCACGAGTGTGGGCGAATGATACAAACTCAAAAAGCGTGTCATTTCGTATTTTTTCCAAAACTCCCAGGAAGTTTCAGTAAAGCATCCACCACTTTACTGAATCGTGACTTTGACTATGTAAATAATTGACTTGACTACTTGACCACGAGGATTGCTTTAAAGCTATTACTTTCCTAATGTGAAAATAAAAATATTATGTACCTACGTTATTATTATAATACTTGACACTGGCTATATGCACAAACCGTGCGAAGCCATAATTAAACAAAAAAAAAAAAAAAAAAAAAAAAAAAAAAAAAAAAAAAAAAAAAAAAAAAAAAAAAAAAATCCACCAATATTACACATGAACACTCGAAGAAACACAAGTTTAAGAAAATAATACAAAACCAACAACGTCTCACTATCGGGTTCCCGACTTCCCGCCAAAACTCCATTTTGTTTTGACAGTATGATTTTGTGTTTGCTTGCTCAATTATGACTTTCGACGTTTTCTTTTTAGTAATGGCTTCACACGGTTTGTGCATATAGCCAGTGTCAAGTATTTTAATATAATAACGACGGTGAACTACCAAGACCTCCTAACTACATTTTCACGAAATTTTTTTTATTCCATTTTTGGGCGTAGAAAAATACAACGCACAGACTCACGAAGACTCCCGTCACTGGTTTCTTTCAAATTTCTGAGTAAAACTGCAATTTCAAGACCTCCTTAGTTACATTACGAAAATTTTGCTGCTAAAATCTGCTATCTGCGCTCAAACAGGTTTACGCTCTAACATTTCCCCCAGAGCGGACTGTTTTATAGTCTGGGCAAAACAAATAATTTTGTTAGGAACACCCTGTATAAACTGCACAATGGGTATGTTGTATATTCGAAAAATCATCACATCAGTCTCCGATGTATACTATTTTATAAGGTTTTAAAGTTTGTTATGCAAAATGTTGGATTAAAAGTAAGTAGGACACGTGATTATTGGTTAAATGGCTTGTTTTATACTATATCACTACCATTAATAGCAATATTTTGATTTAACTAGAAATTCAACTTATTATGACAATAATTTTGATCTATAAATTTTCTTCATAATCTTTTCAAACAGCTACTTTTTCCAATATTCATGAAACTTGTCTGGAACGAGGATATTCGCCAAAGAACTACAGTTTACGACATGGGTCGCAAGGTTTGTAAACTGAAGTTGCGATGGAGAGAAAAGTTCTACGGTTGTGACCACGAACTGGAAGATGCAGCGTAGGTAGGCCTCCCACTAGATGGCCTGACGACATCAAAAGAGTCGCAAGCAACCGGGGGGTGCAAGTGGCAAATAGTCGTTAGGTGCGGCGGTCTAAGGGGGAGACCTACGTACAGTATCTAGTGGACGTCTACAGGGTAATGATGATGATGATGAAACTTGTTTCTGTAACCAACAAAACGTAAGCTATATCTAGTTAAAACAAATTACTTACACACAAAAATATACTTAACAGTTTTGTAATGTTATTAAATGTGAGTAAAAGGCTTTCAGTTCAGACTTCAGACCATGTTGGTTGTTTGAAAAGAAACATGTGACCTGTGACTATGACTGTGAAAAGTTTATGTTTTACCTGGTTGTGTTCCTAGGTTACCTGTGTATTTTTTGTTATAGTATGACGTTTAGTAATTTTAACAAACAATGAGTGATTTTCTATTATGATTATTATGTGGTATTTTGTAGCTATGAACGCTGCATCGTTGATAGTGGTGTAAAAACTAGGCCTAATAATATTTATATTTCGATGAACGTTAGGTACATGTTTATATCAAATAACTTCTTAAAAGCTCAACTAATCAACACTTTGGACCTTTATTTGGTCTGAACCTGATTCAATGCTATAGTTTTTTCTTCTATCTTCCTTTATAATACCTTCTTTCTTCATAAATATGACAGGTTTTGTGTCATATCAGAAGCAATGTATTCTATCTACATTTATTTCAGAAACTAGAAATATTAGATGAAAATGGGATGCAGTACTATATTCGGTATCTATTAACTATACCTAAGCAATAAGAAAACTATGAAAAAGTAATAACCTAAATAAATGAGACGTTTTTTTCGCCTCCTGTAAAGTAGCGATTTTTCACTTAGGAGTTCTTGGTAGTTCACCGTCGATAAGTATTTCTTAATTACACATTTAGAAAGTCACAGCAATATAGCAATCGTGGTCAAGTAGTCAAGTAAATTATTTACATCGTCAAAGTCACGATTCAGTAAAGTAGTGGATGCTTTACTAAAACTTCCTGGGAGTTTTGGAAAAAATGCGAAATGACACGTTTTCTGAGTTTATATCATTCGCCCACAATATTCCAGCAATATTTCACATTAACACTCGAAGAAACACAAGTTTGAGAAAATAATACAAAACCAACAACGTCTCACTATCGGATTCCCGCCAAAACTGACTGGAGTTTGGACGTTGTGAGTTGTCTGCACTGCACGCACATAGCCCAATTTTGTATTATATGTTACTTTTTAGGGTTCCGTAGCCAAAGGCAAAAAAACGGAACCCTTATACAGGGTGTATCGGCAAGGTGTAGTAATATTGAAATGTGGGTACGTGTACCTGGTGATGAATCATTTGCCAGGGTACTAAAACCTGAAATCGATAATCGATTTTTTCACTCAAATTGACAAAATAACTAAATATTACAACCCTAACATGAGACGGATGACGTCACGTTACGCGGGTCACTGGCATTGAATTATTTTTGTCGCAAAGCGCACCGCGGTCTTTGAATTTTGCCGACAGTATTTTCTGGCATTGAATTATTTCTGCCGCAAAGTGCGCCGCGGTCTTTGAATTTGCCGACAATATTTTAGGGTTCAGTATTGTAACAAAGTAGAAAGCCTCTAAAATTCATTCAGATACTTACCGCTTTAGAATAGAATTTTGGTAGGTACATTACACGGAGCAGATATCACTTAGCCGCCAAGAAATACTTTTGTCAGGTTGCATCTGTCCGGGTTGGTACAAATTGGTAAAAAACATTATGTAAAAAACAAACGGAACCCTTAGTACATTTACGAATTCCTATTGACGGATTTGACGGCGGATCACATGTTAGTCTTTGCGTCAAGTTCACTGACATTGCCCAGCTGATAACTAGGGTTGAACGATGGTTAGTTTTGCAGTAAACTTTGACGTGTCTTAATTCATTACCGTGACTACTTACTGATTTAAAATACCTCCAGACTACTTCGAAATAAGTATGTGTATGCATAGTTTCAGTATTACTACACCTTGCTGTTACACCTTGTAGATTCGTCATGTCTGTCTGTCTGTCTGTCCGTCCGTCCGTCCGTATGTCACAGCCACTTTTTTCCGAAACTATGAGAGCTATAGGTATAGATGTACCTACCTATTCTGTGAACCGCATTAAAATGTTGACATAAAATTAGAAAAAAAAACTTAAAATTTGAGGTTCCCTATACTTACAAAGTTACAACTGACACAAAAAATCAAACCTATACCTGTGGGGTACCTACCTATCTATGGATTTTGGAAATAAATTTTGGAAATGGCTTGATAGTTGATAGGATAACGTCTACCGGGCCAGCTAGTTATTGTATATAAGTATAGTAGGTACATAGTATGATTGAACATTTAGAAAAAAATATTGAATCATTTTAAGTAGGTAGAGTATTACAAATTTTTATACACCGATATTATTAGTATGATAATCTTGTCTTTAACAATGCCACTTAATTTTTACTATCTACTATCACTTAGTTTTACCTATCGCCAGCGATTCTTCATCACCAACTGTGGACGTATGAATTTAATTTTCCAGTTATGTCGTCAGAGGTGACATATTATGGGACCCGCTTTAGAAACAATTGCCATTTGTCACCAGTGGGGACGTCACCAGTGGTGACAAATGGTACGCACTTTAAAACATTTCCCATTATTTTGTCAGCAGAGGGACGTCACCAGGGGTGACAATAGTGACACATTTTAAAAATAATACCCAGTTGTCACCACTGGGGACATGGAGGCGGGTGACAACTGGGAATGACCCAGAAGTTTTCTTTTAATACGTCGTCATAAATCGTAAAAATACACTAGGTTAGGTACCTACCTATTATTAAAACATCGAGCAAAGTTACAACGAACTACAAGAACTTTTATATCCCATCAAAAACATTACATGTACAAAAATGCACAAGTCTTGCAACGCAGTTTATCTGCCGTAAAAAGTTGTGAGATCGAATGTAAACCAAGTCGATTAATTTCAATACCTACCTGTACCTATCTATGGGAGCAGTAATAATATCTTTATTTCTTTAGTAAATAGAGTGACTTGGCAATTGCACACGGCAACATAAATCTATGTTAAGCGCTTTGTGCTTGTATTTGTTTGAAAGTACACCTATACGGAAGACTATATTTAGATTGTCTAGTAGATTATGCTGCCGTGTACAATCGCCAAGACACTCTATTTACTAAAGAAATAAAGATATAACTGCTCCCATAGATAGGTACAGGTAGGTATTTAAATTAACCGACTTGGTTTACATTCGATCTCACAACTTTTTACGGCAGATAAACTGCGTTGCGAGACTTGTGCATTTTTGTACATGTAATGTTTTTGATGGGATCTCATTTCTTTTTGTAGGTTTTCTTTCTTAATTTCGTTTTTTTGCAAAACACGCATCAACGCGCGCCCCGCGCCTGCGCGGCCGGGGCCCCTTGCGACATAGGTCATGCTCATAGATTATCATGAACGAGTGTCTTTGCGTCTCCACAGATGCGTATTATAGGTATAAGGTACCTAGGTACCTATTTTAATGTACCTAGGTAACGAATTTGTTCGACCTATAAAAGTGTAGGTAGGTATAGGGATTTGTATCTGCGGTGGGTGTAGGTAAGTACCTATCGTGGAAGTTTTTAAAAAGTGCTGAACTGTCGAATTTCTCGAAGCCAATTCTCATTTTTAACCCCTGTTACCCATTTCATTCAATTTCAATGAAGTCTAATTATGAACTGTAAAAGTAACTTTGTAATCACATACAATTTAATGGGATTTATATGGGAATACAACGTTATTTATGCAGATTATATATCTAGAAAACGGGATGAAAAATATGGAATGTCAGAATTTTTCCATGGTTTATAGGCTAAACAATAGGTATATTCAAAATTAGAAACTTGTAGGATGGCTAGAAGTACCTTAGAATTTTGATGATCGGTGAGTCAGTCAGTCAGTCAGTCAGTGGGCAGCAAAATTAAGGAACTTTGACTTGCAATAATTCTTAAACTACTGGTTCAAATTTAATGTAATTTGGATTATTATCTGTAGACGTGATGCCCTCTTGGTCACTAAAAATTTAGGCTTCTAGTTTTATCTATAACGAAGTTACAGGGGGTCGAAAATGACCCGAATCGCTTCGAGAAAAGGATAGTACGGCCGTGCCTTTTGTTTTGCTCGACTTGGCGGGGGCACTGCCGTGCCCCCAGATTATTATTACCTATGTTAATTGCTGCTTCGGAACCCTTCATGGGCGATTCCGACTTGGCGAGATAATTTTTCTGTGTGACTCCTTAGCCCCAGCCCAGCCCCTTCTCATTATTATCGTGTCCCCCCTCTAAGATGTTTTTACCTGCCTTCGATCTTTCTCTGTAAGAGTAGGTATACCTACTATATATACATAGATGTAAGTAGGTATTGTAGTTATAATACTACATATACCTACCTAATATGGTATAGATGGTATAGAGTATAGATGGTACATATTATTATAGAGCTTTTAGCCAAAAGCCCGAGCGGCGCGTCGCGGCGGGCGGCGAGGCTGCCTACTCGTGCTACTCATACCGGGCCTCACACCTCGGTGCGCGATTTGATATTACCTACCTATCTAATATATCGACCGATATCAATTTTATCTACTTCCGGATTTATACTATCCTAGGTAGGGTCAGTGCGTTGGTTTCCCGGCCACCTTTGGTTTTCGGCCTTTGGGCTGTGGTGTTACAGTATAATTAAGATTATAGCAATAAATGAAGGTGCCTGAAAAAATAATTTTGATTGAATCATCTGAAATTAGTTGACTAATATCTGACAATATTTTTGGTCTGACAGCTCTGACCAGGAATTTCTAATTAATTATTCAGTTTGACACCAGCAACAGAGGTGCCACAAGATGTTCAATTGAACGAAAAAAATAGTGGCGCACGTGATGATTAAATCATTTTTTTAGGCTTTTTTATAAGTAAAAAACGATGACATGCATGTTATTCATTAAATAAATGATTGATTATCATACTTCTAGCTTGTTTATTGTCATAATTGATAAAAATACACAATAATTTTGGTGGCCAAATATTAACATGGTAATTTCTGCAAATATTTAGTTTTCGGCCGGGTGGCCGAGAACGAAGTTGTCATAGCTTGTTATACTTTGTCTCTTATTTATTTGGTGGCTAACATCATGGGACTACTCTTTTCTCTCATATAGTAACCGTCATGAAAGATCTAATTGTTATTTTTCGGCCGCCAAATTACAGTTGTATGATTAAATTATGGTGCCACTAAGATGACCATTTTTTCGGGGCCGAAAACTAGCACACCATATAAAAATCTAGGTTAGTTTTCGGCCTACCGAAACTTGTATGGAACAAAATGTGGCCGAAAACTGAGTGATGTTCCCACTTATCGGCCATATCATGAAAATAGTGAACAAATTTAGATTAACACTAGTGCAAATCGAACTGGGTTCTCCCTATTTACTGAAACTTGACAGATATCGATTCATGCAGTTTAAGAATGTCTTTCTCCAGATGGCACCTCCAAAATTTGAACAAAAACACGGCGTTCAGCATTATCACAACGACGAGCCGAAGGAATAAATAGAGCGAGGGTTCGTGTTACGGAGGAGTCGATCAAGCTCTGGTTCCGAGAGCTTGAATAATTCCTGGTGGAAATAAACCACCAAGACATATTGCAAAGACTAGAGCGGATGTTCAATGGTGATCAGAGTGGCTTCGCATTTTGCCCAACAGCTTAATAGCTTCTAGCTAGAAGGCCTTAGTCCAAGAGGGTTCCCCAACCTTTATGTATCAAATAAAAAATAGTAGTGCGTAGGATAACTTAACTGTGCTGAAGCACAAATATCATCATCATTGCTTCAACAACATCATCAGTTTGAAGACGTCCACCTCCGTCCTCCCACTTAGACCGCCACACCGAAGGACAATTTGCCACTTGCAGCCACTGGTTATGCCAGCGACGCTTTTGATGTCGTCGGCCCATTTAGTAGGAGGCCTACCTATGCTGCGTCTTCCAGGTCGTGGTCGCCACTCTAGAACCTTTCATCCCCATCGGTTATAAGTTCTACGAGCGATGTGGCCTGCCCATTGCCACTTCAGCTTACAAACCCTGAGAGCTATGTCGTAAACTTTAGGTGTTTGGCCAATATCCTCGTCTCGGATTTTATCGCGCAAAGAAACTGCGAGCATATATCTCTCCATTGCCCGCTGTATGACTGAGCTTCTCCAAAAGGCCAACCGTTAGGGACCACGTCTCAGTTTCTTATGCCATCACTAGTAACACACATTGGTTCAAGACCCTTGTCTTTAGGCACTGTGGAATTTTGGACGAGTAAATGTCACGTTACTTTCCAAACACTGCCCATCCGGGTTGGACTCTTCGGGTGACCTCTTTGTTGAAGTTGGATCTGCCTAACTGGACAATCTGCCCAAGGTATATCTGTACTGGTCAACAGCTTCGAGAGTATCGTTCCCAACGATTACCGGCTGTATACATGGACATTTGACATGAAAGTCTTGTCCATGTTAATTTTAGACCACCTGTTGGGAAACGCCACTGAGGTCACTGAGCCTATGCTCAGATATTAAGACCTTCAGCGACTCTGCCATGATGACTATATCATCGGCAAAAAGAGGGTGAGTGATGTATTCACCATTGATGTCGATGC
This sequence comes from Hylaea fasciaria, assembly GCA_905147375.1. Taxonomy (NCBI): domain Eukaryota; kingdom Metazoa; phylum Arthropoda; class Insecta; order Lepidoptera; family Geometridae; genus Hylaea; species Hylaea fasciaria. Next base: position 11,253,394 of record LR990201.1, read on the forward strand.
CGAATCCGTTCCAGTCCAAGAGCTTGAACTTGAAACGTTGAAACACAAATAATTATGTCCGCCATTAATTGTATTTTCATACATTCGCCCACCAAAACGTGTTGTACACATGCCACCAAATTGGGTCTTAGGCAAGTCGGAAAGCAGATGGGCGCGTGATGATGTATTTTTCGAATACATTTTTACCTTTTTATGCAGGGTTTTGATATTAAAGTAATGGAATTTTACCTTTAATATAGCGCGATGTAACGGCCGAAAACTAAACATGATCTGGCCGAGAACTGAAATTTGAGGCCGAAAACTAGCATTTTAGCACTTTTCAGACGTTTCTTTTTTTATAAAAAAAGCTGTAGTATTTAACGTCCTCACATTAACTCCAACATAAACTTCAGTGTTTACACTATCAAAAACAAAAATAAGTACGGCTATACATCCGCCCAATTATTTTAAATGCAATTTTAAAGTTGACGTCTGCGCTAAAAGGCCGAAAACTAACGCAATGACCCTATACGGAGTAGCATAGTGGCGTGTACAATGTACATACCTACCCTGTAAACAGACCTACCTGATAACTTATGCCGTTTTCCCGGGAAACTCGGGGTATAACTGGTTAATCAGGTACCTACCTACTGCAGGTAGGCACTAGGCACCTAGATAATAATTATTATATACATACTGAACCATCGATACCTACGACGACGAAAATAATAATTCTGTACCTACTTTTTTTAAACTATTTGAGATCATTCACGCAACAAGAGTTCGTAGATCCCTATTATAACAAAACATAATTTTGTCCATACGGCGTCGGTGATGTAGTAGGTTACAGTAGGTACCTACCTTAAATCATTATGTATTCTGAGCCTCGGCGAGTAGGGTAGTAGCGTCGAACCGCGCACGCCTGAGTTCGTGGACTATTGATCGGAAAGCTCCATTCACCCCCGCATCTTCCTGTTTCAAACAACACGGTTTTACGAACACGCCTTACATTAGAGATAGAATGAATACCTAGGTACCTACAACAAAATGATCACTTCAAAGTTAAATGACTTCGTTTATTCGCTGTAATTTAAAGTTGCTATAAACTATTGCAAGGCGCTGCAAGTCATTCGATGTAGTTCGTTACCCCTACTGTTTAGTTCACTGACCTCTTGAAAGCGACAGTAGGGTAATTTACCCTTCGTTTCTATCTAATTATATTTGGGGGTCATATTGTTATGTATGGAGTTACTTTATCCGACAGCAAAGTTGATTTTCCTCGAATCATTGCATTAGACGATATTAAGCTTTTTCGAACTTACACGAATTTTTAACCGATTGTTTACTTAATAATTATTTTACTTAAGTTAATTCTTTTTTTTGTTGTGTAACAATTATAATTGATACAGTCGAACACAAAAATGCTAGACACTGAATTTTATTTACATTTTCATAAAATTTTATATTATGGTAATTGCATTGGAAAATAAGTATTTTATAAAATGAAACATTATTTTAAATATTATTGCTAAGTTCAATATTTATTTTCTATTAATATTCCCTACGTCCGATTACATTCGTTGACATTATTTCAAAAATTATAATATTATGTAAGTAAGCCAAACACTTGTTTTCATACGGAGATTTGTACTCTTTCTTATAATTCTAGCTACATCCTAGGCCAAAACCTTACGATACCCAAACCTGCCCAATGTAATACAAACGAAAATAAATTAAAAATAAATCAAATTGTTAAACGTAAGATAGATAAACACTAATAAATCAGAAACAGAAAATGTTAGTATTTTTAAATAAACCAACTATTCTAAAAAAAAAAAATACCACAACGTTAATTAAACACAAAAATAAATAATGCAGAACAACATTTTAAATGGGACAGGCCCCCGATTCTGTTTTATTTCAACTTATAATGTTTGGACGTAGAAGTTACAATAGAATTATTGGCCTTAAGTTCTTACTTAGCTAGATTTTTCCATCAAATGTATGTTATCAATCGCATATAAAAGTAGCTAAATCGGTAAAAATCGATTACATTATCGAAAAGTACATAATTATTGCTAATTTCACGTTAAAATATTAGCAGAATCGGGGGGCAGGTGCGTTGAAACGATTTTTTCTTAATCGGTGGAGTTGCAAGCGTAATTGTTTGAGGGACGACACAACATACATAAATCTATTCGATAGTAGTATATAATGAATGCCCTAAGCCTCGCCATTTGTGTGCGTAAATGTCCGAACAAATTATACAATACAAAAACTCTCCTATTCTCGTAGATAATTTACTTTATGCCATGTGAAAGGTACTCCATAGACCGTCAGTTCTTTCGTTTGGCATAACTTAAGTAGGAAGGTACTGTGCATTTTTCGGAGAAGACCTTTTGAGCTATAACATTTCAAAAATCGATTGCTGATGCTATGAAATTCTTGCATCCAGCAAAATTTGAAGAATTCTTTAATAATTTCTATGTTGATTAAAAGCTTAGTCTTAACTGGGATTTGAAAATTACAATATTTACCCATTTTCGATGACTTGGCAAAACTTACTTTTATGTCTAGCACATTCACGCACAAAAGGCATATTTATAACAAATTAATTTTACGAAATCATTACCCAGAAGTAATAATTACCTTTGACTAGTCTTTGTTACACACCACTTAGCCACAATTGTGTGTTTATGGACTTAACACCTTATGTTAACCAAACACCACGCATAAATAAATAAAATCAAATCCTAAACTAGCAATTAAATTAGAGAACACAAGTTATTTTTAAATACTTAAGTTTAAGGTACTTAAAAATTTAATGTTGCGCAAAAATAACTGACTAGTTTCGCATAGTTAAGTACTTTAAATAAATAATAATCATTAATGTTTGAACATTTATCCTTAGAGTAGTAATTAAACAAAATTATACTTAAAATGCATTGTACAAGCCCTTACTTTTGAGAATAACTCGCCTCTTTTGTTTCATTTTAACAATGATATGCATTTATCTATTAATAAATTTAACTATTACTGAAATTACTATAATGTATATATTTGGAAAATTACAAATCATTAGATAGGGTAGTTAGTGGTTATGTTATAATGAGTAAATTTTATCAAACTAACTGAACTTACACTAATGCACAATATAATTATTATACATAAACATCAAAATGAAATTCTATAACTCCTATATGATTATGACAATAAATTATGTTTACAATGAATTTTAAGTTACTTATATATAATAATAATAAATAGTGACGATTATATGAACAAATTAATTAGAGAGACAATATCATGATGTGAAAGTCAAATAAAGTGGATTATGTTTTGTGCGAGCATTACTATTTTAATATCTGGAACCAAAATTCTTCAAAATGTTTAATCATCACTCACACAAAAACATCTTTTAAATATTTAACCCAAATTTGACTTCCACTTACTAGAGTAGTACACAATCAAGAACTATAATTTACGTGTCAAATCTGATAAGAGTAAAGTCACAATTACAAAAATCCATCCAATAAATGTTGATCAATAACTAGGTATTTTTTAGTCATTTAGATATAGATGTCATGGTCCGTTAATTCATATTTCTTTCCTTGAGATTTTTGAATGCTGTTAGAAATTAAAGCAAATTATTTATGCTTAGAACTGATGAATAAAAATTAACGACATCATATTAAAGTGCTTATTATTAAGTATGTAGTTGTAGGTACTAATGTTTTAAAGTCCATCTTATATATTTATGATTTGTGCACAAGATTGAGATTTTAATTACATTATTATTCCATAATTATACATTACAATGGGGCCATTCTTATTAATAATGTGAAAACAAACATGGAAGTAGTTTCGTCGTAATCTTTCTCCACTTACTCCAATATATTTTTATAATCAGTCATTTTTCTAGTGTCTTTGGTTAATACAAAGAAACTGGTTAAATACATAATTGTATTTTAATTATTGCAATTTTTCATTTCTCAAAAAAACATAATATGCTGGGAAGAATTGCACTGAAATTCATAATAAATAATAATAGATATATATTTTTAATTTTTTTTTTACTTATAGTAAAAAAAAATATTGCACTGTCAAATGTCACAATAATATAAAAATACCTATTGCTTGAAATATTGGTATATAATATTTATGGCGATGTAACTTCAACATTGATACTATTATATTAATTGTGAAATGATATTTTTATGTTAGAAGGTTCAAAAAACCAGTCAGAAATAAAAAAAATAAAAATTTCACATTCACTTATGGCTAAGAAAAATAAATTCTTTATAAGAATTATCTGCACAACTGTACTAGAGTGCTTCAAAAGTGTTACTTTCACTGTCCATAGAGATGAATTTCATAATTAATTAGGTAATAAAAATGAAAATTATTAATCTTGAACTCAGTTTTGAATTGATAATAGTCTGATGTCAGACAAAAAGAAATTTTAACACCTAACTTCTTTTTGCTTTAGCTACGATGTCAAGTACAAGATTTGTACTTATTTTGTGAGAACACTGGTTCCAATGACATCAAGTTTATCACACCATATCGTTATTTTACTAGTCAGTACTATTTCTTTAAATATTCGATGACAAACCATGAGCGGGTATGATCAACATTTTTGCATTAGCTACAATTTATTGACTAGATTTTTGAATATTTATGCTTTGCTCTTGTTCGTTTTGAAGCTGACTTGCAGTACCTGGCCGTTCAGGGAGTACCCGTTCAAGGACTGAATAGCCACAACAGCCTCGTCATAGTTTGTCATCGTTACAAAGCCATAGCCCTTGCATTTGTTAGTTGCAGGATCTCTTATAATTTTAACACTCTGGACGGCACCGAAGGGGCCAAAGAGCTGCCACAGAACACTCTCCTCAGTGTCAGCTCCGATATTGTACACAAAGATGCACCATCCCGAACCACCTATTGCATTACCTTGGATCAAAGGGTCGGCGAGGGGAGAGAATCTTTGAAGACCTTTGTTGATGGCAAGCAGGGCTTTTCCAGCTGGACCAACGAATCGGCGAGCCGTCGTTGGTGCTAAGTACGCCGCCAGAGGAGTGATCGCTTTCTGTTGGTTGCTTGGGTTGTTGGCACACTTGACCGTGATAGGCCCTGTGCCTCCCGGCGGTATGGTGCCGTTTAACTCACGGATGGCATTTTCAGCCTCACAGCGCTGGTCGTAGCGGATGAACGCGACGCCGCGAGACGGGCCCTGGATGGACTGCTCCTCGGCACCAACTTGCAGCAGATGACCCATATTCACATTCTCGTGGAGAATGCGCGAACTAATGATAGTCCCATACGGACTGAAGAGCTTCTCCAGGTCCTGTTGTGTCATGTGTTTAGGAAGCCCTGACACGTACAGGTTTGCGCCTTTGATCGCGTCTGAGCTCGGGCGGGCGTACGATACCTTTATTATCTTGTTCTGGAGTCTCAGACCGTTGAGCGTGTTCACCGCCTTCTCAGCATCTTCTGCCTTGTGGTAGTTCACAAACGCGTAGCCCAGGCTCTGCCCGTTGAGGATGTGGTCCGGAAACACTGTCACTTTATCTCTAATTAGCTTGCAACTTTCTACTTCGCCGACACTAGAAAATAGTGATCTAATTTCCTCCTGTGTCATGGTTTGAGGCAAGTAATTCACGATCAGATTGGTTTTGGACTCGTTATTGCAGGGCTGGATTTTGCTTCCATTTTGCGTGGGATGTTGGTTCGCGTTCACCGAGTCGAGAGAATTCATCATCATTTTGCTTTCTGTTTACACCGATTTCGGGTAAAATGTCACAGAAACTGTGACTATTTGATTAAAACGTGTAAAGGATCGAACTAGATCATAGATTTCCGGATAGCTCTAATAACACCACTTCGCGTTGGTTGTAAGCTTATGCAGGGGAAGAAAATCAATAAGATGCTGTCCACTCTTCTACTTATCCTGTTTTCGGTGGTACGTTTCCGATTCCAATGAATCAAAATACAAGCAGAAACACAAATTAACGCTAGTTTATTAGATCTTACAGAGAATATGAAAGCAAAGTGAAAAGGAAATCAACCAAAAATCTATGCGACTCGCGACCTATTCTCGTAAATTCATTTCTTTCACTTCACTTTCTTTTTTAAAATGTTGCCAAGTTATGAAAGGAATTTGCCTGCTAATGGAAAAAAGAGGGGCGCCATTATGTCTGGGAGTTATGATAAACCTAAATTATAATTAATAAGACCATAATATTGTGATTGCAACTTTGGGATGATGATTTTGTTGAAAATAAAGTAATTAAATAATGATTACTCCAATACACTCTAAATATTTGCATGTAGTAAAATATAATACCTACGCAAACACTATAGGTACCTAGGTAATCCAAATTAGCAATAAAACCGCTAAGTTTTTTTAGGTAGGTACTTACTTAGATATACTTACTTCATAGTGTTATGATTGTCGTACAAAACCAAATACGTGGTTTAAAAAAATTTTTCATTTTAAAACTAGTCGCACCCCGCTGTCTCATTCAGAAATTATGGATTGTTCTTGCGGGATAGTAAGCAACGTTGGCGAAACCAACCACTACAGCGCACCACATCGAGTCCTATTACCTATAAATTGGAATTCAATTAGTGTGAATTTTCGAAATATCCATGTTTTTGGCAAAATTAGTGGGAAACTATGTAAATTTAGAGGTCAAAACATAAAGACTTTACAATAATTATTATAAATTAGGTAATTCTATAATTTATGATCATTTATCAACAACTTTTTTTTTATCACTAACAGGTTTTTACCGAATGTAATGGGAGCATTTCTTAGCTAACAGCCCAAATCAGTAGTGCCAACTGGAGAAAACTTGAAAATGGCCAACACAACCATGCTTATAGGACAGCGTTCACAAAGATAGTTTTGCCTACGAAATTATTGATTTTATTTGTGAAGTAAGTTTGATCTAAAATAAATAATTAAATAAGATTGATTTAAAAAGTAACACAAAGTAATTATTATAGAATTTATTAGTAACAAATGCGGGGATCATACAGCTCGCATTTCGCAATAAAATCCCCCAAAAGCAGATCACTTAAACGCGTAAAATTAGCATAGCAAAGTCCTCGAATGAAATGTACTGGCAAGTAAGTATCGTATTTTTATCAGGCGCTTAAAATATTATAATGCCGCATCTTTCTTGCTAATAAATTATTTTATAATTATTATTATCGTCAGTGTTCTTGGAAAATGGCGAATTAAAAAACGAAGTGTAGTAAATAGGTTCCTCTATAACTTTGCAAAATGTTTGGTAGCTGTACCTATAGGTACCTTTTCTCTAACTTGCTTTCCGTGACGATGTGTATTCGAAACAATTTGCGATGTTTCTAGTCTCCTCGCCCCCTGCCAGGCATGTATCCTCTATCTATTTTAAATTTTACTTCTATATACGTTGGAGTTTCCAGCAATCTCCGCACCATCACGCCATCGCAACGTCGCCTCTCGCGTCACTGATCAGACCTAGGTGTCCATTGCGTACCAACAACCTCTGTATTAGTAATGGACAATGGTAGGTAGGTAATAAGAAGTCATTCATCTTAACTATTTATTAAAATTCAATTATCTATCAAATATCAATATACGTTTAGTTTTTAGATTTCAATTTGTTTTTATAATAATAATGGTGAATAATAATAATTAATTAAATTATGTTGAGTAAAAAAAAAATAAATAATAAACTGAAATAATTATCTATACCTACCTAGGTAAATATACAAGTCACCTAGGTACATAGGTTGAAACGGTATTGCATGATGTCTCATGTCGATGAGATAATTATATAGGTAGGTACTAACCTACCTATATTTAGCCAGCCCGCAGCCGTATGTAGACCAGCCGCTGTTAGCATGACATGTAGTCTTGCACGATTACAAAATTTAGCTGCAACTGGAAACTGGTGCGCCGTTTCGACGGATGAGAGTGAATCCATCTCGACAACGCCACAATGGCGGCCGACCAAACTTAACTCACCCCGTGCCTAGTTGAAGTTGTGAAACATTGAGTGTTGTTATTGTGAGTTGCGAGTGAGAATAGGTACGTGACCGCGCGGACACAGTTACAAGTGAAGGCATTATTCATAAAGTTTGGTAGTAAGTATCTAACTAATGATTTAGCTATTTAGCTATCTATACATTACAACAACAGTTGGATAAGTGACGGATGTGGGCTCATGTCGATAATAGTAGGAGTCTGAGTCAGGCTCAACTCAACCAAACTCTTACTTATCGCGTTATCGAGATTATTCTGATTCATCCCATGAATGTCGATGTCCCATGATGTTGATCGAGTTGGTCACCCTAAGGCACCTCGATGTTATATAGATGCTACGAGAGGGCATAATAATTTATTCTTAGAGTAGGTAGGCAATCTTGAAAGAAAGACGTGAAGAGCGAGTTAAAAAGATCTGGGTCCATTTAGGGAAGCTGAGTCTTTGTTGAATTGACGCTTCAGTTTTTCAGTCTACAGTCATCACCGTAGATCTAAACATAGTAGGTTTATGTAACTTAATACATATAATTATGTTTTTATAACATCACGCCGCAGAGCCCAATTATTGTTTGCGATATTGTTACCATCCGCTAGTTTCTTACAACGTGTACCACAAAACAACCGGTAGCGTTAAAACCCGAGTACTTTCAGTACACACGCACTGGCCGGGCTATCGTTTGATGTTAAAGTTCCTATGGTAGGTACAGTCTGCCTCAAAATTCTGAACAATTAAACATGCCTCATATTTTTTTATATACCTACGGCTCGTCGAACAACGCAAAGCTTCACACACGTTGACTCAAGTAAAACATTTGGTAACTACGTATTACACAATACACATACATAGGTAAATTATGTCCGTGCCATAAGCCGCATCTGAATCAGTTCAACGATTAGGTACGGAGCTGTGTCAAAACAAAATACTCTTACAACTCTTCACTGTAGGTAACTAGGTACCCTGCAGGGCAATGGTTGTGGAAGCAGATTATCTGGCACGGAGCGTCACGGTACACTACGTCACAGGTAGACCCTTTGTCCCTCCTTTTCATACATTTGCGGTCACAAAAGTATTAATTATAACCCAGCAACTATAATTATTATTTTAACTTACTTCCCACACATTTTTTTAGTTCTACAGATAGGGTACAGCTATTTTTATTTTGAGCAGTCTGCTTCCAGTTAGTCCTGTTGTTTGGATAAGTTTTGTTACTTTTGAAGCCGACAGTACTATTTACCTATTTCATTGTATCGATCTCTAGTGCGTTCGGTACACGTGCACTGACCTTACGCAATATTATCTTCTGCATCCCGTCTTGGTAAATAATTATGTTTTTAGCATCAAGTCTTATGTAAATATTTTACTTAGCTCTCAGTTTATTAAATAACCTTGATTGGAAAATTATATTTTTATACCTTAATTTTTTCTCATGTTTACGTAAGTACTTTTTACATGATTTTTTAATGCTATGGTATTCGCACGAGTTCAGAGTCCACCCATGTCCGGTTAGTTCAGGGTTGTTAGATATAATAATATATTGATAGGTATATCACGTTTTTGTAATATTTTTAACAATTTTGAGTAGGTACCTACCAGTCAATCAGGTAAATGTAATAGGTAGGTAGTAGTGTAGTCAGTAAAAAGATATGGATGTTTCCCCAAAAAATCCAGGGTATTTTGGAGATAACTCGTAGGTAGATCTGTATTACCTACCAGCTAGGCTGTTAATAGGTGGTCTATGCCTATAGTAGGTATTCTATTTTTAGTATAAAGACCTATTATTATACTTAATAATAAAAACCGGCCAAGTGCGAGTCCGACTCGCGCACGAAGGGTTCCGTACCATTATCTATAAAAATGGCAAAAAAAATCACGTTTGCTATAATGGGAGCCCCCTACAATATTTATTTTATTCTGGTGTTTAGTGTTTGTTTTTATAACGGCAATAGGACTAAGTACATCACATTATTATATGACTATTTCTACAGTCTAACTATCGTCACGGTTCATGAGATACAGCCTGGTGGCATACGGACATACAGACAGACAAACGGACGGACGGACGGACAGCGGAGCCTTAGTAATAGGGTCCCGTTTTACCCTTTGGGTACGGACCCTACAAACTATGTAGTAAGTAGATACCGGATGTCATTTTAATTTTGTCATTACTGTTTCTTGCATGAGAATAAACCTTTATTGAGATCATTAGAAGTATATATTATAATAATTATTACCATATCCGAACCCAACATAACATGCAGTCGTCTTATGACTTGCACCAAATAGAACCAGGATTGTACCGACCACCAGTGCGTCCGGTGCAAGCGCACCGGCAACGATGTGTTATTATTGCTCAAGCCCGTTATTTCTGTTTCCAACTTCCAAGTTATATTGGTCAGTGCTGCCGATGAACGATGACCCTTCCCACAGTTATATAGGTACCTAGCTGTCACTACCGCGGTCTGCGGTCTTTTAGTTTTAGCATATTAATGTGCTACGTAGGTATAATTATAGTAGATACTTTCCTGCTGAAACCGCGCTTCGATTGTGAATTGTAGAATCGTTATTGCGTGACTGAATAAGTAATATAAGTATGCCTTCTTGATTATACAAAGAACACTTTATACCTTTTGTTTTAGAATGAGGCAGACCGGTCTCTGTTTTCCTTTTACGTACTTTTATTTAGTATACAGCCCAGCCTAAGCCTCTGTCGCCGCAAAAATGTGATCGTACTTATCTTAATATTTCTGAGTCACTTGTTTTACCACACAAAGTAACGCATTTGTTTCTCAATATTTTTTATGAGTACTATAATGACAAGGTTCTTTATTTTTCAGTCGATAATAACTGTAGATTAAAAAATAAATTTGTGGATTACGGCCTAATCTACCCCACGAAAATGAGGCCTTTGCCCAGCTGTGGGACAGTAGGTACAGGCTGATTTATTATTTTTATTTTTCTTTACTAAAATGTAAAGTTCAAAGTAAACTCTACTTTATATCTACAGCAGGCAGTAGGTATAGTAAAATATGCAGGAACTATGGTCCGTATACTGCCCTGCCGATTCCTTTACGGACAGCCGTCCGTTAATGGCATGACTACTGACTAGCCAGTCAAGAGTCCTTTTGTGTCAGGAAACACGTCTACACATGGGTTTGATGGTAGGTTTTGTAGGCACAAATAAAATATCACAGTTTTCTGTTCGTGGCAAATGGCTAGCCGGATGGAGCTTAGATTAGGAATGTGTTTCTCATAAAATGTTACAGATCATGTCCAAATTTCCGTTTTAGTGTAACGCCTAGGTACTAGATACAAAATTGTTATTTTTTTCCTAGAAAAGTGAAAGGAAAATATATTATACTAGAAGCGCCTCGCGGTTTCACCCGCGTTAACTACTATCCCGCGGGAACCGTTTTAATTTTTACGGGATAAAAAGTAGACTATGTTACTCAGGGTGAATGTAGCTTCCCATGGTGAAATAATTTTTGAAATCGGCACAGCATCTTTTGAGTGTATTCATTACAAACATACACACACAAGTACAAATCTTTCCTCTTTATAATAGTAGTGTAGAATCGTAGATGGTTTAGATCTAGATGTTCAGCTATCTGTTGTTGCTAACTATGCCTCCAATTATTAATTATTGTGAATGTATTTACTCTTCTTCCTCCTTTCTTGAATCCCATCATATTTTGAGGTCGGGTCTCCTCACTTTCTTGCGCCAAGTCAAACGATCTCGGGTTGTTGGTTCTGGCGATTGGGCTTTCTTAAGGTCTCGTTCTATGTTCGACCACCAGGTCGATGACGGGCCTCTACCTCTTTTTGTGACTGTCTTTATTAACCATTGAAAAATGGGTCTTCAAAAGTAATTTGTTAGGTCTCAGCAAAATTTGTCCGCCTCTTCCAGATGGAAACACTTAACTCAAACGCTAATACTACACTTTCTAACTTTACGGTCAGCTAAGTAGAGGTAAGCTGCGACAGGCACGCGTTTCGTAATTCTCGGTTACTTAAGGCAATATCTCTTCAAAAAGGTTTATACCGATAAACGATACCGGTATAGCATTCAAAAAGCCAGTCACAATAATGAAAAAAAACAAAATAGAAGAGATAATCGTAACCGAAGAAGAGCAGCTAAAAGATCTTCCTAATTCAGACCCCCCCCCCCCCCCTAACCCTACCTATTTATGATAGGGATAGTAAACTAACATCCGTAGAATGTCGCAATAATCTTAATTGTCAAAGTTTATAATGGACTCTATTCTTCTGAGACATACTATCTGTCCATCCTGTATTAAAGGACAGAAGGAAAAAAAAAACAAGGAAATGGATCGCCTTATAACTAATAATAACTCAAGTCACGCAAGTAATTGAACAACGTCATGTACGCTTAAAATTAACGTTACTGAAATGTCTAATACCACTTTTTAATTTCTTGGTGGGTGGAGGAGGTACCTAGTTAAATTAGACAAATTGAGATTTTCCTTGCTCCAAGAATTTTCACCCCAGTCTTTTAGCTAAGTACCTATGTAGAAAAAAAAATGTTAGTTTATACTACTTGGTTACGTTATTATTTGTTAAAGTACACCGTTACATTCATACATACAGACATATTATTATTATTATTGTGTGAAAAAATCGCTGAACATTATTATTGTAAATTATTATTTATTTATTCAAAACAAAAACCACAGCTCTTAATTAACAATGAGCATAACTTATTATTCTAACTTATAGCCAATAATGGTTTTACATTTTACAAATATTCATTTTACAAATGGTTTTACATTTTATAAGAAAAGAAAATGCAACAATGACAATATATTAGTAGTATATAATTATACAGCCCCTGGAAATTAATGTCTGTACCTTCCATACCTTGTTTTCACAAACTTGTTAAAACCCATCTACATTGAACAAACATCCTCAGACTCACCGCAAACAACTCTTTGTTTCATAATTATTGTATCCGAGAGACACGATTGTGCGAAGCCTAAACATCACAATTGGACGGGAAACAATGACTAAGTAGTACTTAGCTTACATATTATACCTAATGTGTGAATTTAGCTCGTACGTACGCGTCTGCCAACTGTCGATAAATCAAGTACGAGCAGTACACGCGTCCTGAAAAACGATATATGATATAATAATACAGGTAAGTACCTAATTCTAAAAGGATAATTATCCATCAAGCCGCTGGCAAAGTGAGTGATTCCAAATCGTAAGTCAGTTGCTTCCTCTTTTCGAGTTTCGGGTCTTGCTGATTATTACCATGTCGGCCAACGCTATCTGAAGTTATAAAGGCAGTTGTTAAAAAATCATGTCATCAGCACCTGAAGAGCCAATGATGAGCGTAGGCTATTATATTCTTATATTGTTATATTCTGCCATCGCAATTCGCGTCTGTCCCCGGCCAGTGGGCACTTTGTCACGTACTTAATCGTTGTTAGTTTACCACACAAATACGAATGGGTTTCCCCCAGATTGGGCTCGATAATTTCGTTTGCGGATCGTTTTGTAATAAATAAATAAAAAGTTGTAGGTAATAGGTACCTTGCGAGCATGAGACATGAACGAACATAAACATGAGACGCTAGCATTAATAAAGACAATGAGGATATAATATTATTATCTCCCTAGGACAAAGTTATACGGACATTTTTGGTCTCATCTGACGGTAGTAAGTAGTTAACAAGACAACTGTTCTATAAAAAGTGGAAACCAGGAAACAATGACTTGATATAATTAAATAGTATACCTGTACTAGTCATGCTATAACCACTTGGCTGTGCTATAACTAAAACAACAACCTATGTGCGTTCCAAGTGCATTCCAAGTGCGTTCTGAGTGCACGCGCTCTCGCGAGCTCAACGCACCTTTGTCACTTAGATACCTACTAACTACCATGAATCTGTGGCTGTACTCATTCGTATGCGTCAGAGTGAAGGGTACATGATGATTGAGTCAGTGGGACTTGACTTCCTTTGTGTTTGGTCACAGTTCAATGACTATTTTGTATCCGAGTTAAATTCTAATCATCATAGTTGTATGATGTTAAGTAATGTTAATTGCTGTAGTTGATTGCTGGCCTTTTAAATAAGCCTAATCCGTTGTGTTTATTGAGAACATCGAGCGACAAGATAGTGGCCAAGTTACAAACTGCAAAAGCGAATATTTTTAAGGCATTTTGAAAAGTATACTTATAACTTGGTGTTCAGAAATGCCGGTGGCTTCCCCAATTAGCGAATATTGTAAGAAATAGGTAAACCTTAGGTTCCGACCATTTCGATTTCACATAGCATTCCTATTCTAGTCATCGAGAACCAGTGAATCCATCACACCAGCAACCATTTTGTTAGCCACATCACTAAAGATGGTTATCCAACGAAGTGCGTATTCTTTGACACCGTCTACCCAGTAGTCATTATTTCTAGATTATGTCGCCTTCGGAGCTTGTTATTTCCTACCATTATGGAATTACGCAAAAACAGCAAGTAATCCAGCAACTATTCTACTGCAATTACCCAGTAGGTAATATTATCTGCTAGGAAAATGATAAATGCCTCAACTATAATTCTATGACTGTGAAGTTTCTCATTGACGTATCACATTGACATATATGAATTTATAATTTGTCATTATCTCCCGATAATAATTAGAACACAATGTTTGTTTGATACAATGTTTGAGTCATGTAAGGCCCAGTCAAACTTCAACGTTGAACGGCCGTGTGATAATTTAATATAGAACCGCTGAAACCTGCGGGTTTGCCAATACCTTAGGTAGCTTGTCATTCACACTAACTTTCCTTGCTAAGATAACGCACTCTGTATGAGAAGTGCATAATGAAAAGGATTTTTACTTTCACCATTACGATATCACTGTGAGTTGAAACAAGTTCCTTTCGAGGTTACTTCGAGGGACACACTATTTTAGACCGAATACTGAAAGTTAAAAACTCCGTTTTCCGTTGAAGACACGCGCACTGCGTATAGTCTACTGACACTTTGGTGCAGGAACTGCTAAGCCCTCGTATTTTAGGAGAAATATGGCATCCTCTCGAACACACCGCATGCGCTTCTCAAGTAACGTCAGACCGCGATTCAATTGCCATCATTGCGGCAACAAAGCGAAGTGGAGTGTATGTTAAATGAACTCAATTGGCACACAATTGATCTGTCTCATTCAATTAGGGGCAATTTGTTTGTTGCCAGCATTTTTGTTATAGAGTAACATATGATAAACAAGATTATGGCCTGTCTTTAAGTGCTTACTATTTGCAGCATTTTATTGAAGAACTAATGATTCAAGTTAGGTATGTATATCAAGTAGGTATTATTACTATGTCCGGTCCCTGCGAACTAATATTTATTTATTTGACTGGAAGATCAACAGCAGTAATAAACTAAATAAACAAAAATATATTAATAATACTTATAATCTGGTGCGGTACCTACCAACCTAGTGATTGGGGTCATACAAAAGTGAAATTAACGATTTATTAAATAAAACTAGTATCGAGATGTTTGAGATATAGATAGCATAGCGAATAAATTAACTCCTTACCTGTAACGTCATTTGTGTACGTTTATCAGTAATAGTACCTATGTTTTAGTAATGATGTTTTTATTTTATTAACAGCTTTCATTTAGCGATTGCGTGTCAAAGTTCAGGTGATAATTGCAAGTTCATTATTAAAATCTGAAGGCAGATAATTATTTTTATCAATTGGCACTTATGATGTTATTCAAACACCTTCTAGTAGGTATTAATCCAATTTATGGGACGGTTATGAACATTCAATTTTGGTGCTTTGTCTTAATGATATAAAAATGTCGTGGGTTCTAAGGTTTTTATAGCATTTTAAAATTATATTTACGTAGGGGTGTACTGTTCTAATGGAAATTAGGCTTAGAGTTAATATTTATAAATTTCTTATCACAGAACTTTTATTTTTCAGTCTGTAAATTTACTAAGTAGAATTTCCTACTCATTCTGTCCTCTCATTCATCTTACGCCCTCACCATCCCTTACAAGAGACCATAAAAGGTGACCGACTAAGGGGTGTAGGCTTGCAGTACACACTTCCCTTTGCTACACAACTTGACCTACTTACTTACCTGTGTTACTTACGTCTCAGAAAATAAGCCTTCTAGGGTTCCGTAGACAAGTATCAATGAAGAGGCCTCGTTTTACCCTTTAGGTACGCAACCCTAAAAAACGGAATTCATAAAAAAATAATCCCTATTCGTATCCTTAAAATGTAATGCCGCGTTTCTGATGCAACTACTCATAAAAAAGAAAGACTAAAAAAGATAGAATTAGGATTTAGGATTTTGATTTGATTGTTTTTGTTTGTAGATTACTTATATATTAAAATACCTTATTTACCATACATAGTACTTACCTAGGCAACCTACAGACTGGTGCAATTGCAACAGTAAGTTAAGAATTAATGTCTTCAACCTCATACTTTTTTAACATTACCATCGTAAGAGAAGATATTGTATGTAATGAATGACTATATTATACTTCTTAGAAATCTCCCCCACAGACTAAACCTTGTTAGTTAATCCACTAGTTAAGTGGAAGTTGAACAATTAATGTATTCACAATATAGGATCACAATGGAGGTACAATACTATCTTTAATTACTATCATCCAAACATACTGCAGAACTAACTGATAAATTAATGTATTTAGGTTATCGCTATTTTTATTTGTGCAACCCAATGAACTATTTTACATTTAGGTGAGTACTTACATTTTTATGTTTAAAACTAACAAATTCTTACTGATTATTCATACAAATTATTTATTGTACAAAAATTTTGAGTTGCTATATTAATTGAAACGTTACGGGTAACTAGGATTACCTTTATCTAGAACTACAAGAACAATGGTCTCTGGTCGGACATGGTGCAGGAATCGAACTTCATGCTTCATAATTAACAAAAGCCAACGTAATCACTACGCCAACAGAATTTTAAAATTTTTAACGTGTTGTCTACACTGCAATATGTCTAATTAGAAACTTATAACTCCTTTAATGAATATCTTTAAACAAGTGGAATTAAAACAGTGGATCAATTCTACAATATATATGTTTTAAATTAGAAGCATTATCATGAAAACACCCACACCTTAATCACCGGAAGTTAGGAGATACATTATTCCTCAAAATGATAACGCAATGTGATATTATTCTATGCATTATTCTGAGTAGACAGTCACACATACAATCACTTAATGTAATTGAATTGAACGATATTTATGAATTTTACTAAAGATTTATTTTTATTAACATTTTAATTGCTTAGTTCAATTTATACATATCTTAATTATATTTCTATTAAAGCTATCTTAAGTGCGTAATGAGAGTGTCACCTACAACAGATTTACGCATTATGTGTCATGCATTATCTTCCTACTTACCGGCTATGGAGATAAATAATCAATCATGTTATTTTTCCCTATTTACCATACATAGACAATTTTACAGTAGGTATGTATTATTAACAACTATGAATTTGTTAATTTAAATAGCTTTGAAAACTAAATTATAACAACAAGGTACTATTTTTGACTTTGAACAAAATTAAAAGCGAATGCTTAAAATTACCATACAATTTAGTTTAACTTTATGACGTAAAACAATGCCAACGAGCACTCAATGAAATGAATTAGCGGCGTCCATCAAAACGCGTTATTTAACATTGTGAACTTCTAAATTGGACGGCGTTATGAAATAACAGAATAAGCGACAAATCAGTAAAACTGAGAAAAAGAGCTTCAAAGTTTTGAAATTTAAATATGTTGCTGAGAGCACAATATTTATGTTATGGGTGTGATTTTTACTTATGTGATATATTATTATGTATATTTTATTTCATAAAAGAACATATTTTTGTATGATGCATAGTATAGAAGATATTGTCATTTTTCCGCTTAATTCCATATTACGTTTTGCATTATTTGTACGATTTTAAAATTGCAATATGGAATCAGGCGGCATTTTGTCATTTAATTCGTTTATACAATTTAGTTTTGGGGGTAATAAAGGGTATAAAGGGATTATATCCAGAGGCAAAATAGTTATGTATTACCAAAAATAAACAAAAACTTGTTTTTTTACACCAAAACATTCTGAAAAACGGTTGAATAAATGAAAATATACCTACAAAATCGAAAATGTAAAGCAATTTCTACTCAATAGCCCAGTGGAATTTAATATTAAAATCGCGAAGCTTGTTGTACCTACTGCATTGGTGTGTTGTATCGAACAGTTATGTTAGTGTACCTAGTATAAATCCAAACATGCAACCTAAAAGTCGTAAACGATGCGTTTTAGACAAACATACTTCAGTCCTTTTATAAAGTCAATTAAATTTACACCAATTTAATCCCAAACGAAACTATAAGGATCAAGCTATGACCCTTCCATAATGTGGTCCATTACCCGGCAAAATGACACTTTTAAGTTTTGCTCCCGTCCGAAGCTAAATATTGGTGAAATCCCTCGTCCTTTGAAAAAGGTCACTAATACAATGTTTTTGTACGTTTAATCAACTTTCATTTAAGTACAAGACGAAGTCTGTGATACTAATAGTTCACTTACAATCTTGAAGGTAAAAATGGGATTTGAAGAATGCATTAAATCATATAAAAAGGATAGAAATACGTTTTCATTTGTAGCCACCTTGCTATACTGAAAGCTAGTTAATCGTACTACATCATTGTTTCAGTGAATTTTTTCATAGGACCAGGGATTTTACCAATATTCTGCTTCAAACGGAAGCAAAACTTAAAATTGTAATTTTTCCGGAAAAACTTACCGTATTTGAAGGGCCACAGTTTGATCGTTATAGGGTTTAAAGAGCTGCGTTTGGGTTTCAATTTTTGCAAATTTTATTAACCTTATAAAAGTCCAGAAGTGCACTTGTCCAAAACGCATAGTATATGACTTATAGAGCAAAAAAGTGAGAAAAGTCTCAATACTTCATAGTTTTTTGCGTGTTGCCCAGCTAGCACAAGTTTTCCAAAGTTGCTAATATGGATTTAGGTATACCATATCCTTACTAGTCCATACAACCTACCAAAAATGCAGTACCACATCAAGCATTGCGATTTTAGCCCTATTTTATATCTAATTCCACTGGGCTATAATGATTGTTTGATTCTCAATCAATGAAATAGATGAACCAATGGATACTCAATAACGAACTATGCGCCTATTTTGGTGGGTAATTTGATTTTGCATTTTAGATATTATAGTTGTTTAATAATGAAACAACGAATTAAGTCGAATGTCTCAGGATTTAATTCGTTTATGTTTAATAAAACCTTATTTATTGTATTTTGGAATAGCGACTTAGGCGCTTAGTTTGGTATTACAAAACGATAAAATGCACAGAACCTAACATTTTAAGACATGTCGCTTGATTCACCCCTCTATATTAAGGTAGGAGAGTTGATTTTTGAACAAAAAAACGACTAGGAATATAGTTTAAAGTCTCTACAATCGAACTGCATCATTAACTTTTTTTTTTGGTTTGTTCGTGTAATTCGTTATTTCATAACGCCGTCCAATTGGGGACTACCACTTTACAATAATATGTTGGTCCCGTGCGGACAAGAAACCCAAAACTGCCATCTCAGTTTACGGTTGATTGGTAACCCTCTTATCTAAGCTAGGCACGCTCTGTGGCTGCATCCGTATTTATCTTATATTTCCGATTTCTTGGTGAGTATAGAATATAAAATTGTAATTTATTAGTAGGTAACAGTTTTTTATAGAATACTAGCTGCGCCCCGCGGTTTCACCCGCGTTTCACATTATAAAACCTACAGGGCGGTGGCTATTAGATAGGACTTGTAACATTGTGTCAGAGAAAATACTGAAGTTAGGTCGCTTTTCACAGTTATTATTGCACTGATGGACAGGAAAACAGTGATGATGATGATGATGACTTGTAGCCTATATTGTGTCTCTAAACTATCTGCATACAACATTTCATGCAAATTAAGGTACTATTTCACAGTTTAGCCCACTGAGTATGGCGTAAGTTGGTGTATAAGTTATCAAAATACCAAATTTCAAGCCAATGGGGCAGTTTTTCACAGTTTTTATTGCACTGATGCAAAACGGTGACGATGATGATGATGAATTAAAGCCTAAGTCGTAAGTTGCGGGATAACCTATCTACGTACGAAATTTTACGTACATTGGGTGTTTTATCGCATTGATGGAAAACGGCGATGATTATGATGATGACTTAATAATATGTTTGTAGCCTATGTCCTAAGTTGGAAGAATTTATTTAAGAAACCAAATTATCTCCCCCCACTCTCCCCTCTTCCCACTCTCCCCTATTTCCCCCCAGTCTCCCCTCTTCCCCTGCTCCCCTATTGCTCCCCACTCTCCCCTCCTTCTACCCCCACTCTCCCCTCTTTCTCCCCACTCTACCCTCTTTCTCCCCCACTCTCCTCTCTTTCTCCCTCCATTCTCCCCTCTTTCTCCCTCCTCTCCCCTCTCTTTCTCCCCACTCTCCCCTCTTTCTCCCCCACTCTCTCCTCTTTATTCCCGCTCTCCCCGTCTTTCTCCCCACTCTACCCTCTTCTCCCCCCACTCTACCATCTAATCCCCCTTTGCCCCCAATCTCCCCCTCCCCTCCCCCGCACTCTCCCCCCTCTCCTCCCATCGCACTCACCCCCTTTAAATAACGATCCGTTCAGCCGTTTATTGTGGTCCGTTGGGGGTGCATCTAAAGAATACATCATAATTTCAACTCCCCTTGCTTTTCCCCCTTTAGGGATGATTTTGCAAAAAAGCTGAAACCCGTATTTATTTATATCTTACCAGAAGCCTAAATAAGAATTTTCAGATCCCTAACTTGAAGAATTATGGATTCCCCATACAAACTTTCAACCCCTATTTCATCCCCTTTTAGATTATTTTTTGAGACAAAAGATAGCCTATGTCCGTCTCATAGGTTCAACCTACCCCTATACCAAATTTCATCGAAATCGGTCCAGCCGTTTGAGCGTGAAGAGCTAACAAACATACACACATACACACACACACACACACACACACTCACAAACTTTCGGCTTTATAATATTAGTAAGACTAGTTGTTACCCGCAATTTCGTCCGCATGAATATAGGTAACAAATTAGTGACTACATATTAATAATTTAAGGATAAAATATGCAGATGAAATGTCTATTTCTTTATTTATTGGTGTACATACAATATTACATTTTCGTAAGTTTTGTTTTTTCTTCAGATAAGTTATATATAAATAAAATAAACTAAAACTAGCTTAAACTAAACCTTACAAATCAACAAAAGTGGGTGTCCATGTGGCATGGTACCAAGAACACTGGCTGCATTACCTCGCAGTTTTGTTAGATATAATATTTAACGTTAATTCAATATCTGATGACCATTTTAATTATGTAAACAATATAATTTGTAAAAAAATTATTTTGCGATACCAAAACACATTTACGACCTCGCAAGTCAGTGTTTTGCATACTATTGGGTGTATCTGTAAATCACATTTTATTCAATTTCGCTGTAAGGACCTACTTATCATAATTATATTATTTACACTGGAAGTCGCTTTATTTATACAACTTTTTCATCTCGCATTTTCCTGAATAACATTTACATTGCAAATCTTATTTACACATAATCTTCATTTTATTTACACTAAAGTACCATGACACCGTGTTTTGTAAAATACATTGACTGGATGAGTTTGTATGGCATACGTAGGGGTGTTGCCTACCTATAGGTACGTACTATGTAAGGAAATGCTAACGTTACCAGATAACTACTTTTAACCAGTTTGTTTTCTCATATCGTTTAGACTAGAATTATCGCTACATTTTATTTGGTTGAACTATATCGCAATAACATGTCGGTTGCCGATACATTTACACAAGAGGAATTCGAAGCATTTTTCACTGTACTGAGCTCAGCGATTTATGAGTGCCAAGATTCTTGTCAGCGTTCTGTTAATCAAATACTTTTCACGTGAGTATTTAGGTATACCCACATTATAGAGTAATTACTAAAAACTAAACTGTCTCACCTACTGTCAATATAATAATCGCGTAAGTACAGATATTTGTTTATTTGTATGTTTGGTTTATAATTGGTAATTCAATCACACAAAATTGGCAGAACATAATTATTTGAAAACAATGAAGTAGAAATATATGTAGTTTTAATCCCGCCAAAAAATTTTTTGACGGGATTAAAACTACATATATTTCTACTTCATTGTTTTGAATATGGATTTCCGCAAAGTAACGCCTGATTCTATCAACTATAATTATTTGAATGAAATTTAGCGCCAAAATAGTTTATATTTGTGGTTATTGCGCTTTTCATTTCTAAATACTAGATAAGTTATTTGACATTATGTCAGTTTCAAAGGTAACTAAGATATCGCAATCCACGGTAATTTAATTCATATAAAACACGACTGTATTATTTACATCTGCAATCAGTTATCTGTAAATCAGTAGTTTACTTTCCATATCCTATTTACAGGTACTCGATACGATTCTCCCACGGCTATCGTTCATGTTTTCCTACATTAGTAGATAAGAGATTAGAACGACTATCGAAACGATGTTTATCTTGATTTGTTGAAGTAATCAACATTCATTGGTTCGATAGTTAATGTGCCCATTTTTTCGTACGTCACAGAAAGTACTTACAACCATTTAAAAGAGGCATGAGATTCTGATGACGGGAAACGTAGTTAAAAACATTGGTGATAGGTCACTATAATTATATTTTCATATATCTATTCGAGAAGAGGCAAAGGGTTCCGCGATAATTGCGAACAAAGAGGGTCATTCCAGCGCATTTAATAACAGTGACCAAAATACTTTTCTCATAGTTTAGGATGAAAAACGGAGTACCACACGAGAACAAAAATATTTACCCACGAGCGAAGTAGGTAGTACCTACTTTGAACCCCTCGCTACGCGTAGGATTTTACTCTAGAATAATTCTTCGATTCAGTCTGAATTAAAAAAATAGGTCTCGCCCTAAATACATTATTTTGTTTCCTTGTAGTAGGTACAATCTACTAAAGTATCCGCCTGACTATACTTAGCTACCGTCTTCGAGTAGAAAAACTATCACCGAAGCATTATCGTGGTTGTCCGCCAGCTGTAATATTGTTTTCTCTACATAAAATATGCGATATGTGAAAGTGGGGATGTTTTTCATACCATATCTTTTTATACAGGCTGGGTGCAAATAAGTCGTGGAAATCTAGAGAATGACGTTGCACATGATGCAAAAAAAAATGCATATTCATAATAATTGGGCATAATAAGGTGACAAATTGAAAAAAACTTCAATTACAACAAGGTAAATCAGAACGTGTTTTACAAATGCTCTTCATTACAAAACTTGTTTAAAAAGAGCTTACCTAATTGAAAATTTACTACCATTCATGTAAATTTTGTCGAATGCAAGCTTTTGCAAAAAGGAATTATACATAATTAGTTTGGTAAAGTTCTAAATTTTATTTAATCACAGGCCCCGAGAGTTATTACCAAAGTTAACTGACTCTACTCTACGACCAAATTAAGATTAGGTACATTCATCCATCGAAAAGTACCGCCAAGCAATACGACGTCAAATATTTTCAACCAGTCACACTGTAATGTTACGAGTTCACGCTATTATAGGACTATGCTATGCTATTGTATGACTGTGAAAGAAAATCATTAGCGTTGGCCGAGTATCGAAACATACATAATTGAAACTATTCAAGCGTGCGGAGGCAAATGTACAAAATATCGATTTATACCGCCCACTAATGGACGGCCGGCTCAAGCCGTAGTCCCGCGGCGAAGGCATCTCAATGGATCCGAAATACCGAACAATCCCAACATAGACAAAATATTTTTAACCCTAACAGTGCTGTCGCAGAATGCACCGAAACTTCATCCCGAAATAGGACAGCAATTTCCCAAGTAGAGCCAGATACATCCGCAGTGCCCGTCCGAAAGAAAGAGACTACATTGCGACTGACAAGGATGGGTACAATGACCGAAATCGATGTTAGAGTAGCACGGCTATACGTCCCGTTTCGGTCGCCGCCGGTGCGGCCGCACTGAGAACGCACCGAGCACCCCTCTCATCGAACGCGACGAACTCAAACCGCACTCGCGCTGATGTAACAGAATTGTTTCTGTTAAAAATAACGTTTTCACGGCCACCTCGGGCCTGTTCAGTTTCAAAATCAACTCGTGAATCGATCAGACAACCATCGAACACACAAAGATGAGCTAGTGAAGTAACATCGACGATTATCGGTGGACAGAGCGGTATCGTTATGTCAAGTTGGAGTTTTAATTGACAATCGATAGGCAACGTGTGGTTCATAAACATTAAACAGCTGTAGATGCTCGCGCGGCCTTTGTACCGAAGACACAGGTACAGTGAGTGCGAATAGGCACGAGCGCTTACCCAACCGTTGGGCCGAGTTCGTTGTCGTGATGAATCAGTACAGCCAGGCCAGTATTGCCAGTGCCAGTGAGTAGGCAGTAGCACACGAGACCGCGGCGGGTGCACAGTGCGAGCTGCCGACACACTCAATAACCAACCAAACACATCCTTTGTGCGTGTATTTGTTGTTAGAAACGTTGAACGTGTGTGCAAGGCGTGCTAGTGCATCAAATTGATTAGAACAGTGGGTTTTGGTGATCGTGAATTTGAACAGCATAGAGAATCAGGTAAGATTTGTTTTTATTTAGTTTATTTTTGTTATAACACTGGATGGATCTGCACAACACTTGAAGAGTTTGGTAGGGTCAATTAATTTATAGGCAGTTTAAATAATGCTTGATTTTCTCCCCTACATATTTTCAGAACTCTACCTCAATGTAGAGTTTATCAAAAATATATGACATAATATTAGTTCATATTTCAGTTTTACATTATAAATATTAAATTGGTCGTTCACTATGAAACTAATGGAAGAATTTTTCGTTCAAATTTCACGCGGATTGCGTGTCACGGTTTCATAAAACTAAATGAGCAAATGTTAATAATTCATTGTTTTATAACTAAGGTTGTTAAGGTTTATTTCGGTCAGCCGTAGGTTTAGTATAACTTTTATATACTTAGTTTGTTGTATAATAAATAATGGTCTCCTTTGAAAATTATTGAGAGAGAAAGGTGCCCTTAACTTTGATCATTATCATTTGGAGTTCTCGTCAATCTGTCTGCCGGTGAGTAACATCTTAATTAATTATGAATGACCATTACAAGCGAACTCAAACAATTATTAACACTACAACTCTATAGGACAATGCCAACAGTATTCCAATTGGTACCTTTGTAAGTTGCCAATTGGTAGTGATCCAAAATGCAAAGTTACATTTAAGCCTGTTATGGTTAAGCATAACGATAACAGGGTTATGGCTTAACCTTACCGTCTAGTGCGAGGTATTGCCAGAACCCAAAGCTGATCGACAGGACATGGCTGAACGATTGCTGCGAATCGATAACAACCGAGACAGACAGAATTTATGGATAATTCTAAGGTGCAGGGCTGTGGTTCCAACTAGATTTCATTGGGCATTGTGTAGCTAAGAGCTCTTACCACTCAGCAGCTAACGTTCACAAAACTGTTTTTCCGCATAATGAAGCAAATTTGAAGACCATCATTAAAGTTTCGCTAACATAAAACATTTATTAGCTAGACTAGAAGCGCCTCGCGGTTTCACCCGCTTTAACTACCATCCCGCGGGAACCGTTAATTTTTACGGGATAAAAAGTAGCCTATGTCAATCGGGAATAGCGTAACTTCCCAACAGTGAAAGATTTTTCAAATCTGTTCAATAGTTTCGGAACAGTTGTTAAGTCACGTCAGGCCCTAAGGCGGCCTGACAAAGTCTGACACTTTTTCATTTGACTTACATACGTAGTTTCCAATAGTAGTATTCGACGAATAGTTTACTTCCTGCATCCTCAGATTTTTTGCTAACATCAAAAAAATATATATTTGCTGTGACGTAGATATATTATTCTAGAAATTTTAATGCTTTATCTTAAATAAAAAAAGCATTTCAAGAAGCATTTCAAGAAGCATTTAAGTTTTGAAACAAGCAGATCCGTCCAATGCCACAGTTAATGTATTCAATGACTCGGCTGATAACTTATACCTAACTTTAATGAACCAGGTTAACGTTTTAACCCCTATTCTAGGTGCTTACAACAAGAGAGAAATAGGCCTAAACTTCGGTGTATTTATATGTAATTTTATTCAAGAACTAATTATAACTAAATAAATCCCAAATCAACGGACTTTTTGAAATAAATTATATAACTAAGTTGCATACATGCGCTTTACAGGGTCACCGAATGATTCCGAATCAGTGAACATTATAAATATAATTATAGAAGAGCATTCAACATCACGTAATAATGAATCAATGACGCCTGTGTCCAGATCGACTGACGCAACTCTCAATTACAAAAAAAATGTTCAGTAATCCACAGGCAATAGAATTATTTTAATTTATCTAGATTATCATTACTTTCATACTATAGGTATAAAACTAAAATGTGCCTATATAATTGACCGAGAGAACGAAGTGAGCGAAGGTCTGAGTGACTGTTTTTACTTGAGTCCGGATGTTAGTAATGGGGTAAAAGGGGGGAAGTTTGCTACGGCATCATTTATTGACCTACAATTATGGTATTTGGTGAAACTTTAAGTACTAAATTATGAACAAGTTGTAGTGAAAAAAAGTTTGTAAAGTAAGGAGGAAACGGGGACAAAATAGAGGTGAAAACCTAAGTACTGAATTCCGAGAAAGTTGTGAAAAAAGGTGAGAGCAAGCGGGAGCAAAAAGTGGGGACACCTAATTACCATGATACTGGTTAAGATCCCCTCTGATCGCAAGGTCTACCTGTCCACAGAACCACTACTAACATCCCTTCAGCATGAACTAGAGTGAAGTAATATCGTACATATGTATGAAATTCAGTTGACTTAGAAGTCTTAGAACTTATTATGCCGCACATAGCCTATAATTAATTGACAGTAAGTTCAGACAACTGATAAAAACTGATAAAAAAGAAGATATAAGATAAATAGGTAAGGCTAGGTACTAGATAGGTAGAGTAGTACCAGACAGTGTAGGTACATGCCTATTCATAGTCCACACACGTGTACTAAGTGAAAAAAATATTTAATATAAAAAGGTTATGCCATCTACCTGAGTGAGGCACAGAATATTAGGTATATTACGTACTTGTAGTTTTACATATATATAAAAGTCCGATATTAGGAATTTCACGTAACCTTACCTATTTACTTTATTTCGCTGTACAGTATGCCATATTTTACAGACCCTGCCTTGTAATATTTTTTTATATTACTTATTTTGTATGCCTAGTAAAACAGTGGTTTACATTTACATCTCGAAGTTACTCAGTGAACTTATACTCCTTATGTGACTATTTATAGAATTATTGAGGAAGCCAGTTGCGTTGTATAAAACTGCTACAAGGACTTCGCTTGTTGGTATGAGTTTAAAGGAAACTTAGTTCCAATTTATATCCTAGCGTCAATGTTACGCTGTACTACAAAGAAAATGTTTTCTAGAGATAAATAAGACTAGTTCCAAAATGTAATATAATATCCGCTATTTTATCATCAAAATAGAGGTCACAATGAGTTCATACAAATAAACAATGAATGACCACTGTCCAGTCAGTAACTTGCACAGTACTCTTTTAAAATGGAAGCGGAGAACAATAATCAGTTAAACCACGTGGCTTATATCACACCAGTTCAAGAATTCACACATTAATTGAACGGGCAACTGAACAAACATTTTCAAGCCCAGCTGCATAATTCACACATAAAATGACTCAAAATTCCGATTTCCATAGTAACCACATCTATCAAATTAAATGCTGTTTTACATAATATTATAGTTAATCAAGAAACTCTAGGCAGTGCAAACCGGAACGAACCGTGGCAAGGATTTTCCGGTATCTGCTAAAGGCAGTTAAAACTGCTAGCAGTAAAATGTTTACCAAAACAACTCAGACAGCTTTTGTGTCATGTCGAATGATGGAAGTTATGGAATAAGAGACTGTCTATGAAGAATAAATAGTTACAAAGATAGAAGAGCACCAAATAACGGCCGAAATTAATATTGTATCTCCTATCCAAGATTGAAATCGATCTTGAATTGCTGCCTATCGTTCGATCGATTTCCAATCTGCGTGCCATTATAAACCAATCCACGGATCGATTATTGACACGTTTGACCCTAAAAATGGATTGTGGTATCAATCCCAGATAGCAAAATTTGGATTGGATTGATTATTAATTTCGGCCGATGGTGTAGATGGATTGTGTGCCAAACATTATATGACATGTGAGAAAAGAGTGAATTATAAGATGACGAGGAAAAATGGAAGAAACATAGACGCTGCGCCCACAACACAGCGTGAAATAATAGGGCAAGTGAGGTAATATTGACGAAATTAATTTGATAGCTCCTTGTCATCTTTTTGATGATTGAATGAATAGGCTTGCATTTGGTAAGGTCACTTTATTCTCCTGCTTTCATGTCAATATTTTAACCCAAAGGTCAGTACAATTACTGTCTTATGTTTTGGTGGAAAGATCATGACATATTAAGCCATGTGACCTACAGACAGTCTCGTTTCTCGAAGCGCTTGAACGTTTTTAGAATATATATTGTACTTATAGATGTTTTTTCAAAACGCCACAGGATCTCTATGGGTGGTTTAGTATGCTGTACTCCGAGACGTTCCTGCACCTATGTCTGATTTTAAGACAACGGTAATTTAATTCAGATCAGTTTATTCAGTTACTATTCTTGAAACACAGATCTTCTTTCAAGTAGAGTCTTGGAAAATTATCCTAGGCACGAGGAGTAGTGAATTCCGCGGTAAATTGTTGTAATCTCAACCGATTCATCAAACTATCGATCTAAAGTTTCAACTTTCAGCAACCGCCACAACGCGTGTCGGTTTCCATGCTACGTTACGTCAACCATAATTATCCGTAACTCGGTACCTAATAAGTCTTTTCTATCTTTGACGGCCACATTGTTACAACTAAGATTGATGGGTTTTATGGCACTTTTTATAGAGGTTAGCTCGTCAGTATGTCTCAAAATTGAAGTTACTATACAACTCGGTGGTAATATTGAAGCAGATTTTGAGAATATTTTGGGC
Source organism: Hylaea fasciaria (assembly GCA_905147375.1). Classification (NCBI taxonomy): domain Eukaryota; kingdom Metazoa; phylum Arthropoda; class Insecta; order Lepidoptera; family Geometridae; genus Hylaea; species Hylaea fasciaria. The sequence goes on from LR990201.1 coordinate 11,282,676, forward strand.
AATATATTTAATTTTTTTTTTCTTTCTTTTCTTTCGATAGAGGTAGTACGGGGTTCTAAATTGAGACTCCACAGTATATTTAATTAGGGCTGTGTAGAGCTACTTAGTTTGCCTAATTAGTAGTAACAGCTACAAAACTGGCAGCGCCACTCTAGTTCTTGACTCTGATAATTACTTACTTTTGGAATAATTTCTAGTATGGTGGTGATGATGACACAAAAAATACAGATCTTCATAGGTTCTTGCTGTTTCTATATTTCTTTTGCAATTTTCAGATTCTTACTTGCGTATATTTTTAAATAAAGCTGCAAGTACAAAACATTATATTTTACAACTAATACAAAAGAAGAAATTATTATATTTTTGCTTATTCAATGTTAACTTAACCTTCAATTTTTATGAATTATTGACTTTCCTATATTCAATTTCGTGCCCGCATCCATTATTTTCAGCTTACACCGTGGCCTTCATTCTTCTTAATAATTGAACCCTCTACAATGGTTTCAGTTACCTTGACTAGCACAGTTTGCGTGTATTTCAGTTGTCAGTTGTTACCGTAACCCGCTGAAGCAAATGTTCTCGGTACACGCGCACTCAATATTACGTCACCTATAAAATATTGTACCGGTTATTATGTAAGCTGTCAGTGACTGTGGTATGTCAGTGGTAAGACACTGTTGCCAGGAATGGAAAGGTAGACAATGCGAGCGCTATGATTTGCTACGGCTGGTAATTTTAGAACTGTGGTCGATGCGCGGCTACTCCCTTGGCTCGTATAGAGTGCAATTTAGCTATCCCACTAGTTAAGTATTATACAAACGAAAGCTATTTGCGGCCTTTTTATGATTACACGGATCTTACAACTTAGTATAGATGTAGTTTGGATCTAGCTAGCGGAAGGATATGGAATACATATTATACCTGATATAAACCGGTATCGTTGTGTTAGAAAAGTCTCGAGTTCTTTCTTTTCTGTAACCTTGTGTTGTTTAAGCATACAATATTTTATGAAATGGAGAAGTTTAGCACAATTTATCAGCAATGACTCAATTAAGCAGCGATGAATCATTACAAATATCTTCTTTGTTTGAATAAATAACAAAATGTGTGTCAGATTTAATCTCATCATTGCTGTAAATGACGACGTCATAAGCATCATTCTTTGTGATGGTCATATTAGATTTCTACTTTCACACTTCGTACTATTATACTGTTTACATGACAATGTGGTCAAAGGTGATAAACATGCTTAAGAATGGTACTCACTCCCAAGGATCGCTGCCGGAAATTATATATTACTAGCAGACACGGCCACGCGTTGCTGTGCCTAAGGTTTTTGTTAGTGCGACTATAATTTGCTATCTATCAAGTTAGATCAAACTGCACACAGTGTGCAAATTTGATTAAATTAAGAGTGCATCGCGGACATACAACGTGACGCGTAATTTATATACCTATATTAAGATATATACTCGTAATATACAATTTCCGGGCTGCATATTATATAACCTAAAGCAACTTTACACGAACCGATCACGCTATCCCTGAAATGTTTTCCATGTTACTCCGTAACTTTCACATATCATACATCACACATATATTTCAGACTCGACTGACAGCTTGACGGTAAAAATAGTCATGAAAAAAGGTCAGTTTAGTTATTTGAGAGAGACTGACAGTGAAATTTCATTATATTATTACCTACTTATTTGGTAAGTGATCATAAGTTTGTGACTTGAGAAACCTTTGAGGAATAACATGTTTTACTAAAGCCTTAGAGAGGTCAGAGAACTAAATCCTCAATAAAGATAATCAAGGGTTTGTCCCGAATTCAAGCCAGTAAGCATAAAATGTAATATTCCGGTGAACAGAACCCTTTACGAACTTGGGGGGAGTGACCTGAAAAAGGACCCTGTCTTAATGACATTTATCAGTCGTTTTATTTTTGTGTAAAATGTTTAATAATGATATAAAGTCTCCTATTTAGATTAAACGAAACATAAAGTAGCCAACTAAATCAAAAAACATATTATAGAAGTGAAAGCTAAGTAGGTATAGATAAATCGGCCGTAGCTTTCGAAAGCGGGATGAAACCACTTACATAACCATAAGTTAGAGGTTTCCTTCGACATAAACTACATGTATAGATTAACGAATAATTATACTCAACAAATACAATACGCATCCTTTACATAAATATGTAAGAGCAATCTTTTCATTATAGGTAGGTAAGGTATACTTTTACAAATAAACTTGGTAAATACCTATTTGGTAATTTGATTCCTGGATTGGCTGCTCAAATTAATAATCATGCTGAACAGGCCTACATTAGTAATGAATCAATTGCGACTATGTCACGATTCAATTATCTCACTATATAATATTCAGTACAAATAATGCACCGATTTTTATTATACCTCGGTTTCTTTAGACTAAATTGAAAAGGTTGCGACGCAGTAGATCGATATATAAAGGCGTCAAATACGAATGTACCTATTTTTGGCAAAGCCATGGTTTGCGTTCTTTATATCACCACAGCCTAATAAATATTCCACATTATAACCAAGAATAAAGATCATTATATTTTTATTTTCTTCACGTATTTACCCATCGTCTGAGTATTGGAGATCACGTACGTTTTAGCTGAATTCGCCGAATCATGTTTAGTCTGAAACTTCAAGGATATTTTCATCATTATTATTCGTAATACTATACCTTTATCGTTTATTATCTTTACTCATATAGGCACTGTCACTAAAGAATTTTACCATCATATTTTTATAGAGTTCAAGTAGAATATCTGTCGCCAATTTTTAGGGGTGATTCGGCAGCAATCTTCGTCCTTTTCTCGGCTGAATATTATTTACCACATTTAATCACGCACGTCTTCACTTCGTGTGTAGCCAGTAATATTACGACAATTATGTCTGATGCAGGTACATTTTCTTATACTTATTACGATTTTCCCCAGTTATGTATGTAACGTCACATGTAAGTATTTTTACGCTAGTGCCCTAATGCGTGAAGATACCACTGATAAAATTGTTTCCGAGTAAAACAATCTTGCGAAGAAAAAAAATCACTGACGATGATAATACTGAAGATAGTGAAATGAAATTCATAGATTTACAAGTCTGGTAGCTACGTAGATAAAATGGATTACATTACTGATAAAAATACAGTGTAATAATCAATTACCCAGCACTACAGAGATAGGGGCCAACTTGTGACGTGCTTTGTCAACACGGTACTGTTCATAGTAAAGTCAACTAATAACAATAGAAAACAAACTTTTCATAAAGGTGAAAACATTGCTAACGAAAGCCATCCAAATATAGAGTCACACTGATTTAGATAAGCAAACATTGGTATCTTTCCACTAGACTACACTACTTTGTATTTCTGACAACAATATTTAAAACGGTAAGACACTATAATATACAATTCAAATATAGGAGAAAAAGAATTGGTAACGTTTAATCACAAACATTTACCATCACCGAATCATGAATAGAAACAGTACTGGAAAATAAATTAAAAGCTACCAACCTAGTTAACGAGTTAGTGTGTTTTATGTGGCACCCGCTAACATCTGCTAATTTAACTGTAGCAGCAACCGACGAAGTATAAACTATTTGAATCACTCTTTAGTATGAAATAAATATTACGTTAGAAGTAAATACAAAAATGTCTCGGGGAATATTCCATTTTAAATTAATTTAGTACATCTTGAAGTACACGAGAGTGTTCATAATTGAATAGGGCTGATTAAATTGAATAATTACAAGGCATTTTCCATGCTCTCTTACACTTTGAAGCGAAGATTTAATTTTAACAAAGATAATGTAGGTATTTAATAGGTTGATAATGATAATACATTCCCAAAAACGAAGGAATGTTAAATCAAGAAAATATAATTTCTTTGTCCCACTTTGTGCAGGCTAGTCATCACTCACAACGGTGAAGAAAAAATCATAAAGAAACAAGCTTTGACAAAACTCATAGATTTGATGAATGTACCTACATCTGTAAAAATATCTATAGATTACAGAGGTGAAAACGCAATTGACTGATGACGATACCGAAGTTATATTTGTTTATTATTTTATACTTATCCAAAAACAGTATTCACAACCGAAATGGCGAGCAACGACCACCAAACTAGTCAATGAACTAGATCGCTAACTGGATCATCTGGTTTACACTAAAATCCGCTAAGTTCGTTGCAGTGTGAACTGGCTGATTACTTTGTGAATTAATTGGCTTTCGATGCAGATTAGTTAATAGCGTAGAATACTTCGTTCAATATACATGTTTTGCCACTTTCGAGTAACAGCAGTAGTACCACACTATTTCGCTTGTCTGGACACTGGCACACCAAGATAATATTAGTGATAATATATAAAAATTGTTGCTGAACAATTTATGGTTTGAATAGCCATGTTTGGCTCCGATAACCATGCAAATGATCAGAACTGTATTGGTTAAACGATCAGTATTATCATTAAAATTTGAATACAGCTAGAAATTCTATGGGCAAGACAATGTTATAGAAAGTTTTGAGTGTTTACGTTCAGACCTCAGTTGAATTATTATTGTAATATGGATAATTTGATTTATAAAGAAGAAAATCTAACTTTCAGCTCCAAAAATTATAATTACACAAATAACGTTGCAATATTACGCAAAAAGTATTACCGTACTTCCTCTTTTGCATACTTTTGCCTACATTTACATTTTACTCTCGTTTTTCTATTTCCTATTGAATTTTATGTCACTGAGTGTACTACAAGGTTTATCAGCGCCGGATTAATGTCCGATAATGTGATTGCTTACTCCGGTCTTTGACCATTTTGATCTTTGAGGATAACAACACATCCTCCTTCTCTTATTACTCAGTAACTTACAATCTGTCGTGTCGTAGCCATATATTTACGAGTATCTTATCATTTACAATCTTAAAACTTATTTGAAGTGGTCTTATCTCTTGCTACTCTTCAACATACAGCATCCTATATTTTAATGTTTATGTAACTATCTACATTGTCCTAAAAACAAATCTTCCTACTACTATCAACTTTTTCAATAATGAATCGGAAATTATGTGCCAGTCATAGTTATTATCTATAAATCCAAAGAAATTCAGCAATTGTTACTAACTGAGATTTTGATAAGGCTTTCGATGATAGTGCGGTGCCGTGCAGGACCCCGCAGTATTTTGTGATTATTGGTGAACTGTGGGCGTGTTATCAAGTGTTATGTTAAATTTAAGCGCTACTTGGGTTCAGGTTAGTTTTAAAGTCATGCTTATCTTCTATTTAGAGAAACATGAGATATTTTAATTCACAGGGGTGATATTGTTGTCATTCTGCTTGTGGAGAATATCATTTTGTCTTAGTAAAGACTGAGGTAGAGTTTTATATAGGCCTATATTGAGTTTTCATGTCACGAACATATAAAACTGAATACTTAAAAAGTTGAATAAACAATAACGCTATAATTTGTGCCTAAAACAAACTCAAGTGATTACACGAAATTTTTACTAATGAAGAACTTCATAAGGTCTATGTCATTACGAAATAAAAACCTTCGTAGAGATGAGTTCATTATCGTTCAACGATATCAAGTTCCTCTGTCATGACGATCAATCAGATCTATTACTCTATCGGTGCTTCTTTTGTTCAGTTTGACAGCTGTTTTACCTTGAACCCTTGAACTAGCTAAGCAACAGTACAAAAACCACTGTTGTTGGCGCTGGTTTTTGCACTGTTGCTACAAAAAGCACTGAAGCTCAACCGAGGACCGTAAGTAGTATTCGTTTAGTTAAAATATAGTCTTACTTTCTAATTACCAAAATTATTTGTACCTAATCCGCATCGCTTAGTTATCCCGACGAAGAACATGATCCGTGAACAGATGTAAATTGTGAAGCAGTTGTTTTTACTCGTTATCCTGCGCTAGATGTTGTATTATACCTACCTTGGTTTTAAAAATTAAAGGAGGGTTGTTTTTTGTAAAATATGATAATCAAATAAAATTATTTCTTCTTGAATTACCTATTTATTTGCAGATTTTAATTTGTCCGTTTTTCTAGAAGAATTTGGTATTATTCAAAGGACTTAGATGGCGATCCAATAAAGCGTAAAGAGGAGTTTTACCTCCCCGGTTATTGACCCGGAGATCTTTTGTTACCGTGATCGGCAATGATTAACTATTCGTTAACTCCAGTTCCAAGTAATTTTCTCTCCTTGAATAACGTTTCTATGTCGTCAATACATGTTTCCATTTTTTTTATTATACCTACGTTTGATAAAATATATAAGGCGTCATCATTTTTAATCAGACACCAAAACGTGCCTACCTTGATAGATCAAATTATTTTACTTATGTCAATTATTTTACTTTAGAAGATAATATTGTAAGTAAATAGGTAATGATTGACTATATTTCTTCAAACCACTAGCTATCGTGCGTAAATTTACCACAGACGTCATAATATGTTAAAGATTTTTGGTCATTGCTTTTAAGTCAAAAAAATACAGTTTTGTAGTACGAGTCGTACCGACACCATATTAGAGACGGATGTTGCGACAAAAACACATAACGATGTACTATGTTGATTACATAATAATAATAATAGGCTACGTGAAGTTTCGTTGGTTACTTACTACCATAATAGTTTATATTACATACTGTAAGAAATATAGCCGTGAGCGGCGGTGCGCAGGCGACAACCGTGCGGGGGGGGAAGACGGAGACAGCGGCGAGCCGGCGGCTGCGTCACTCGGCGGGCGACATTCACTGAGAAACTCCGTGTCGTTGATTCCAATAAAATATTTTGCTATTACCCTCAAAGTATTATTTAATTTCGAACGCCTTTAACAATACATAAGTAGTTTTTTCGTTGTTTGTCTTGCCTACATAGTTAACGGCCTTTTAGACCATGTTATAACAGGTTTGTAGACGTAATTCTAGCCACAATACTTGTTTTGTTGTCCATTACGTTCAGATAGGTCATGATAATAATAATAGGTATGGGCACCAGATCCTTGACTATACTGTATTCACATGATTTTTTCTAATACACGCGTTTTTAAAGCATACTGAATAATCTTTGCTGAAACTTTTATCGAAACATCCATCATAATTTAGTGGAATATTAATTAATATGTTAAATTAACAATATCGTTTATTATTAAGTATAATGTTTTATTAATTTATTGTTTGTTTACGGTTGCACGTGGAATCTCCACAACAATGTTCACATATCAATTTTTACTACTGAAAGGCTGGATCTGTAAATGGCATTCTGTTGGTATCAGTTGTTCATCAGATAATGAAGTTGAGCTATTTGGTCTTCCAAATAAATAAATGGATTAATTTCATATTATATGAAACTTAGACCTATATAAATGTATGACATTGGCAAACGTTTGATAGTATCCATACTGAAAACACTTGCAGGTGTTCATTCGAGTTGTGCAAAGGTGTTTTAACTTACGACTATGTAAAGGCACTGTTCTTTTATCGATTGTATTTTTATATAAACATCGCCATTGTGTAATAACTCAGAATACTCATTGTGATGTTGTTTCTCTATAAGCTCGGAGACCATCTCTTGTTTTTGCAATATCAATTGTATAAAGGCATTGTTTAGAGCACCGTTTTCTGTGGCATGTGTGGTCATTGCCTATATTGATGTAAGCCCGGATCAACGTAAACCTTTCCAAGATCTCATAAACTTTAACGAGAGGGAAACCAACAACGATCAGCAATTCTAATTAATGTTAATGCAATCTTTGTTTTAACTCATTTCCTACCTACTTTCTATTTATATCTACCTCATTTCGGAACAATACCTATACATTAACCAAGCAAATGAAATTTCATTCATTCGTTGTTAGTAGACCACATCGTTGTTATCTCAACGATGTGGTCGAAGGTGGCAAACATGCTAACGGCCGAAATTAATAATCAATCCAATCCAAATTTTGCTATCTGGGATTGGTATCACAATCCATTTTTAGGGTCAAATGTGCCAATAACCGATCCGTGGATTGGTTTATAAAGGCACGCAGATTGGAAATCGATCGAACGATAGGCAGCAATCCAAGATCGATTTCAATCTTGGATAGGAGATACAATATTAATTTCGGCTGTAAGCCTACAACAGTGAGCTTACCATGACGGCTTATTGCGATCCAATTGAGGACCTAAACAGAATCGTTTCACTACTTATTCGTTCTTAACCGTGACGTCTTATTGTGACATCTCGACGCTCAATTTAGGTTGATTTTAAATCTAAAGGCATTGACGTCAACCTAAATGATATCGAAGTCCATGTATTACTACTATTTAAAGTGAAACGATTCTGTTTAGGTCCTCAATTGGATCGCAATAAGAGGTCATGGTAAGCCCCCAGGACTATATCTCGATGACTGTTGCCGGAGCACCCTCATAGGTTTGACGATACATTCGCTTTATTATATATAGCCTATTATACAATATTATACCTAGCCAGGTGGACACTAATTATTATGAACTAGTTATATAGGTAGGTAGGTACTACTTACTTAACCATTGTCGTATTTATTTCGGATCTGTATCAGACGATGACTGTACACTTTACGTCATGTGGACTGCGGTCCCATTCGCCGGAAGAAAATAATAAAATTAAATCGATCCGGCGAATGGGACCGCGGTCCCCATACCTAGCGGTCCCAATCGACGGAATACTACTATATAGTACCCTACCTAGGTTCTAGGATCAGAAGTAATGCTAATTATTGTTTGCATGTAACATCGTAGACTTTAGAAGTAATAGCTAGTTACGGTACTTATGAGTACATTATGTTTCTAGATTTTAAATTTACTTCGGTCACTTTTTTAGACATTTTAGCTACTGCGGTCAATGTAAGCAATTGACTTACGTTCTATCAACTGCAGGTAACTCGCACAAACCAGTTTACTGACCTTTTGCAAACAGCTGATCGATAAGATAACTTATCCATGCACTTAATTGCATACTCAAATATGCACTATCTACGATATTGCATGTGATAAATTATGTACGAAATCAGAGTTGTTATGCTCGAATCTGTTAAACAGAAAACTTGCTAATGCTTATTAATTGTATACTATCAACACACATAATATTATATAGGACACAGTTGAAGCGCTCGTTGGCATCGTTTGACCCAGAAATCATAATTACTGAAAGTTAAGCAACGCTCCCAGTGGCACAAACTTAGATGGGTGACCATTTAGTGGCTCTGCGCTTCGGAGCGCACGTTACATCAAACGCCTTTGAGCAGACTGACACACTCTGACAAGCTCTGACACCATAAGAGGCCATTACACTGTCTAGATATACCGTCTGCGATTACCTTATCCGAAAGCGATCGGTCCATTGTTCGAATTGACACAAATCTATAAAGTTCTACTCGTCGCCATAATGCTAATCACGCTTCGATCGCGCTCCACTTTCTGAACCTTAAACTTTGCTATAAAAGGAATAATGCTCAGATGAATCGAATAATAAGTGAAAGCATTGACCTGAACGACGCTGCTCTCATTTTGATTGTTTTGCTACCCGGAACTCGATGTAAAAAGAATATAAAAAACTATTATTATTCTCATATTCTTCTTGGAACATCAAATTTTGAGTAACCACCTCGAGCATCCAATATTCCGCTTTTGCTCAACTGAATACTTCAGTGTAGCTTTAGTTTTTATCTGCAGCCGTGTTATCTCTCATCGTTGTTGATTTCTTATAGATACAATTTTACTAAATGTAACAATACAACTTGATCATATTGTGTAATTTCTTCCTGCAGCAGTAAGTATTTTGCAAACCTAGCAGTTCCACTTATTTGGCAACCCCGTGTACGTACATACACACCAACACATGTGTAGAATGTACGTGCATACACACATACATGTAGCCCAGTCGCCCGGCAATAGAATTTGCAACGCGTTTTGCATGCGAAATGTGTAAATTTAACTGTTGATTTTTGTATGTATGTATAGATACGTATATAGAAGTTGTGACTAAAGTCAAGTAGACTACCTCTAAAAATGTATTATCAAGAAATCGCTTGAATGAATTTCAAAGTAGGTTGTTTCCGGCGGATATTGCAATTGGAATTATTCACAGCTAACAGAATTCAAGTGGTAGTTTTAATACAAACGAACAACGTGTAATTTCGTGTTCCCTCCAGAACTGCCTCAACGACCAACTCCCAAACGGTTGTGAACATAAATGATTTGAATTATTAAAAATGTTTCCTTCATACTTTTTGTAACCAAACTTTTGCGACCTAATTACAACTGTCATCATTTAAATTTTTAAGTCGATGTGCCTAGGGTTAATGACATGAAGCCCTTAGTATAGGATACCAGTATCTTCAAAGTACATTTTGCTACCAATGGGTACTATAAACTAATTAATAAATTCGAAGGTATGTTTTTTCTAAACAGCTTTACCAATTTTCATGAATTTTGGTATAGATTGGGTCTTCGAAAAGGAGACTTGATACTTTTTATCATGATAACCTGGAATCGGTCTACCTAGTTTAGGTTATCAGGATAAAAAGATTTATGATTTTTATGATTTATGATTTTAGATAAAATAATATCATGATTTGAAAAGTATCCTAACCTAATCTACTACACGGACAGAGTCTCGGGCGCAGCTGTACTACAGACGTATTTGTGTGGCCGACCCGCAAGTTAATTTAGGCTTCGAGTTTGGATTATTTTTATTTTCCTGCGGCACACAATGCTGGGTATTTGGGTATTTGGTAGGGCGCTTGGTAGGGCGTATTTTAACTCAGAGAATGGCAGAGTCAAATATTTTTCGTATTGTGTGAGTTTTTATGTTTCGGCGTTTGAGTTGAGGGTTGGGGTGGGCTCAGATTGTGTGGCATGGAGAATGGTCATTCTATAGTGGTTGCTCTAAAGTGTGGTTCTTTTCTTTTTCCCAAAAAAATAAGAATCTTTGAATCGATTCTACTTTTTTGTCAGGCTGACTTTTGAATTTCAGAATATAAACACAGGCAATTCGTATCATATACTTACATCTATGTCCAAACGCTTTAAAGTAACTTTTAATTATTAAATGAAATAATTTGACTCCACTAACTTTATAATCCAAGATTCTTATGTATGGTTGTATTTAACCTACCTACATTTCTCACCCACATATTTATTTTCGTCTATAATCGCATAGCTGTAATCGCTCGCTGTGGGAGTGTGACCGTGACCCGTCCCAGCTGTAGTGTAAGATTGTGAGATTGTGTACACAAGCGTGACGTCAAAGAACACATTTGGTCCAATTTGTTAATAGATTGCGTGTACTGAAATTATACATGTCTTGTATACTGACGTCTCCAACGGCTTGATCGTACAATCGAAACAGGAAAAACAAATAATTATCTAAGTCTTATGCCACGCTTCCGTTCCATCATAATAAACAGTTTGTTTCATAAGGCGGATGCTGAGCAGAGTTTATTTGCGTGCAATCTGATTAAATTTCAAACAAAACAAACTGAATCAAAGTCAGTTCATCCGTTTGGGAGCTACTATGCCACAGCATGCGAGAACCACAAACCCAGCGTAAGAGGGATATCAGTCGTTATAAGCAAGGGGGCTCCTTTGCGTCAGGGTCTATAAATATAGTACCTACTACCTACCTATTTATTTGAAAGTTAATAAATTTTGACAGTGCAGTGTTCTGTTTTATGCGTAGCGTTGTTCGTAGCGCTCGGTACGTTTGGTTTCGTAGCAATTTCGTAACCTTAGCGTTTTACGTAGCGTATAGTGCGTAAAGTTTACTTACTCCTTACGATGTAAATCTAGCTCGGTTAAATGGCAGATTTATCTGAGAGAGGTCTCGAAATCTTTTTAACATTTAAAACTCAACTTCAGCTCGATTAAAGGATCAAACATGCATATTTTGATCCGAAATTACATTTCCGACTTTTAGGTAGACGCTTGTTCCGAAAAAAGCTGGGACGGAATAATTTGCATCAAGTATTTATTTTATTCGTTTAGCGAAGGAAAAGGTCAGGCTCGAGGATGTATCCAATCATATTGCATATTATATTACTTTTATAAAATTTATATAAGGAAGTTAGATTGTTTGTTAGTCAAAGAAAGTAATGTCGTTAGGATATGGAAATAAAATATCTAACGGATGCTCTGTCTATATAATATAACTAGTGCTTGACCTCAATATTAACTTATTGATTACAAATTAAAACCTACAGGTGGTTCTCGATAGTTTTTCTTTTAGCGTGTGAAAACCGCTGATCCATTTTCAATCTAATTACTTTGGCAATGATAGACAAGCATGTACAAGTATATATGTCTACATGACTACAACAACTAACACTGACTGAGTGTTTAAATGTAAAACTAATGAAAATATGTTTTTATTAGTTCACCGTCAATAATGTTTTTATCGAATACAGTCCAAGTATAAATAAATTTGTGTAGGAGTTATCAACCACTGATTTTGGTACCATAACAATAATTTAACGTTGGAATCGGTAATGTTTACCATGTAATTATTTCACTTTATTTTGTTAAAATCGGTTTCAAGTTTTGTTGAACATAGCTTCCAATTTCAGCGTATGCAAACGCCATGTTTACTTTGCATAGAACCTGTGAAAGTTTGGTTATTAAATGAGAATGTTGACATAACATTATTTTCCCTCATTTCCAGGGTTACAAATCGCAAGATGGTAATGCAGCGATGACGCCCGGCCTGAAGATGGAGTCTAAAGGCACCCAGATCCACCTGCCGCTGATGGGCCGCGGCAGCAAGGGGGAACTCAACGATAAGGTCACCTTCTCTCAGGTCAAGTCACCCCCCTTAGCGGAACAGCTCAATAATGGACAAGTTTTGGGGTAAGTTACACCCCATTGATATCACTTTATCTCTCTTTCAATAAAAAACGTAGCCCCACACTAGGATTTCTCCTGTATCGTGGGTACCGCTTACAGACATTTATTTCACATACACATCACACCCAAAAAAACATTTGTGGATCGCGCAAGTATTCGTTCCGGGCGGGAATCGAACCCGCAAGAACTAGCGCAGCAGTCCTATTGCTCAGCCACTACGCCAAACGTGCCGTCAATATAATATCTACGAATATTAGACATATGAAAGTTCGTGTATGGGTGTTTTTTCTAATACTTTATAGGCTGGCATTTTGATCACTATCTTGGTCTTATGTGACGATATGGTCGACACATAATCGTCACATCGAGCAGGTACCGTGGTAAACATGTTCCGCCTGGAACGAGACTGGCTCTCCAGGACCGCTGAAGAAACACCCTAACGGGGTTTGTGACAGTCTTTCTACTTGGATAGATAGCCAGGAGGCCATTTTAATATGCTACCAGGAAAAAAGAAGGAAACTCTCAGTCATGATATTATACCCACGTAGACATGACAACTGTCATCTAATAAGGTGAAATCTTACGATTACTGAATTTCTCAAAAGTGCGCATACAGATTGTTTTTTAAAAGACGGGGTATAATACGCCGGTTTTTATAGAGTGAAATGAACTTCACCTCAAAACAGGCGTAATGGGTCGCATGAATAAAATGTTCGCTTATTCAAACTGTCACCGTTATATGGAAAGGTAACCACTGTCAGTCACTCTCAGTATGGTAATCGTGACGGATTCAGGCGTATGGTTACCATAATATACGCAGGTACTAGGTTGTCGTCACGCCGAGATACAAGCTTTTTAACTATACAGACGAAAAAGGGGGGTACCGGTAAGTGAATATATAAAATAAAAATAATCTTGGTACTTAACGATATACCTACGAGTAGTAATAAATATAAAGTCACCTGTCTCCCGAGGTAACCACGACCTTTTTATCAATTTAGGGCCTCCAACAAACACATTCTTTTTTTTTGTGTTTTCTTGGTCTTAAGTTTTTTTTTGTAATTTTATTTTAATTTTTAAACGCCCTATGTTGGCTATTAAGGATGGATCTTTATTTACTTATATCATATTATGCAAGTTCATCGGCTCGTTTCTCAGCAATGTCTTGCAAAAAAGTATATTTAACTTTTGCATTTGTACAATTTATTATACAATACAAACTGACACATCGCACACACAGGGCGCTCTCAGACGAAAATCATGGACATAATTCAGAAAGCTGCAAAGCATGGGACTGGGCCGGTCACGTTAGCCGCATGTCGAAAGAACTATGGGCCAAAATAACAACTGACTGAACCCCACGAGATAGGAAGCGACAACGCGGCAGGCCCAGAAGGAGATGGAGGGATGACCTTGACTGAAAATCTGGACAACTGTAGCCCAAGATAGACAAAAATGGAAAGAGGGTAGAGGCCTTTGCCCTGCAGTGGCACATTTGAGGTTCATAATAATAATCATACTCATCATCATAATCATCATCATAATGTATTTCTTATCCGTTACATTGTTCTACTGTGAAAATGAAATTTTATCTCTCAATCTGATAAATAAACGATAATCAGCGATTATAATGCTAAATTATGATGCCTATGGTTATGAAAAATATTTTGTACCTAATTAATTTGTGTAAATTCTTTTTAAAACGAAAACGGGGGTTTTAAACGCATAGATTACGTCAATGACATATTATCATTTCCTTTTTCTTTCTTTATTTGACAACTTATTTCATGATTACCCAGGTTCAATGACTTTGTTTGAAATTGATCGGAAAGTTCTATTATCTAGGCTACGAACGTATGTTTACTGACGAGTTTGCAGATACAAATTATCAAGTAACTAGGTCACCTAGCTAACCTACTTAGAACCTCTCTAGTTTTCTTAAGGGGCTACAGGTCGGTTCGCAAATTGGTATCTGGGGGCACGGCAGTGCCCCCGCCAAGTCGAGCAAAACAAAAGGCACGGCCGTACTATCCTTTTCTCGAAACGATTCGGGCTATTTTCGACCCCCTGTAACTTCGTTATGGATAAAACTAGAAGCCTACATTTTTTGTGACCAAGAGGGTATCACGTCTGCAGATAATAATCCCAGTTACATCAAATTTGAACCAGTAGTTTAAGAATTATTGCAAGTCAAAGTTCCTTAATTTTGCTGCCCACTGACTGACTGACTGACCGATCATCAAAATTCTAAGGTACTTCTAGCCGTCCCACAAGTTTCAAATTTTGAATATAGCTATTGTTTAGCCTATAAACCATGGAAAAATTCTGACATTTCATAATTTTCATCCCGTTTTCTAGATATATGATCTGCATAAATAACTTTGTATTCCCATATAAATCCTATAAAATTGTATGTCATTACAAAGTTACTTTTACAGTTCATAACTAGACTTCATTGAAATTGGATGAAATGTGTAACAGGGGTTAAAAATGAGAAATGGCTTCGAGAAATTCGACAGTTGAACGCTTTTTAAAAACTTCCACGATAGATAGAGAGATACAAATCCCTATACTACGAGTATACCTACCTACACTTTAACAGGTCGAACAAATTCGTTACCTAGGTACCTTAATACCTAACACGCATCTGTGGAGACGCAAAGACACTCGTTCATGATAATCTATGAACATGACCTATGTCGCAAGGGGCCCCGGCCGCATAAGCGCGGGGCGCGCGTTGATACGTGTTTTTCAAAAAAACGAAATTAAGAAAGAAGACCTACAAAAAGAAATGAGATCCCATCAAAAACATTACATGTACAAAAATGCACAAGTCTCGCAACGCAGTTTATCTGCCGTAAAAAGTTGTGAGATCGAATGTAAACCAAGTCGGTTAATTGAATACCTACCTACTTATTTATTTCTTTAGTAAATAGAGTGTCTTGGCGATTGTACACGGCAGCATAATCTACTAGGTAATCTAAATAATATAGTCTTCCGTGTAGCGCTATGTAGATTTATGTTGAAGTGTGCAATTGCCAAGTCACTCTATTTACTAAATAAATAAATAAGTAGGTAGGTATTCAATTAACCGACTTGGTTTACATTCGATCTCACAACTTTTTACGGCAGATAAACTGCGTTGCGAGACTTGTGCATTTTTGTACATGTAATGTTTTTGATGGGATCTTATTTAGGGCTTATTGGAAAAAAAATATTATAGGAAGATTGCTAACCGCACGCAAAAACTAATTCGATAACAAGCTTTGAAACAGGGCATGAAATGGAAACATCTTTTTTCAATCATAAACATTAGTGTTCATTGATTTGTTTAGTTTTATTATTTTCCTTTTTTCTTTTTTGTTGGTCTATGAGATATTTTAATTCTATGCTTGAGTTGTAAACGTGTGATACTAGCCTACCTAGGTACGTATAAATAATTTGAGTTATGAATAAAATTTAGAACTCAATGTCCATTATCAATACACTCACTCCATTATCTCAACTATCAATCAAATTATCAATCACTTTTCAAAACAAACACAGAACTACGTTTAAGTTTATTAGCAATGTTTTATCCAACTAGACTAGAAAATAACGTAGAAGAATGCATAGTATCGGCTTACGTATAGTCATAAGAGACCTTAGTTTGCCTACGTCTGGCGTCTCCTTCTAAATAAGGGTTGTTACTACCACGTTCACAACCGTCTAACCGTCAATATCAGTTTTACTCCCCCATCTTAGAGTTCACATTTCATTGTAGGGTAGTATTGAATTTTCTGTAGTATCTACTGGAAAACATCTTACAAATAGCACCTTGGCGTGCTCATTTTAAGGTTCATAATTAAAAAGACCATTTGTACCGAGCCATTTGGAACAGTGCCAGCGTATTGTACGGTCGGGGGAAATTGGAGTGATAGAATAAAACAGTGAGTTATGTGTGATATTTCTACAATGTTCGTTTGTGGATGTTACTGAGTGTGCTTTAAAGTAACAAACTTCAAAAGTAGGTTGGGGCCTTAATTACTAGTCGTGTGTTACAGACCTACAACATCTATTCTGTCTGTATTCTGTAACTTTAAAATATATGTGTTGAATTTAAGATTCTCAAATAATCTTATTAAAAACATATTATTACTTGAATTTTGGTGTAAAGATAAATGATTAATAACTTTCATATTATTTACAATTTAAAACCACTTAAACATATAACTGAGGAACATAGGGTAATAATAGGTTTCATGAACAAAAATACCGTGATTTGAATAACCGACTAGAGGCTGCCACTGGCCACATTCGGAAAACAACAAGTGCGTGGGAGGTTCTGCTTTTACCAACTTGGAAAATGTAATACATTCTGTATGGCTTCAAGTTTCCATTGTTTTATTTGTACTTATACAATTTGTAAGCATTCCTATAATGAAATAATGATTTACGTGTTATTTTTTTTTTGTTGAGGTTTTATTGTTTACGGCACTAATCCATACTAATATTAGAAATACAAATGTGTGTCTGTCTGTTGTGTATTCACGTCCAATACACGCTACACCAATTTTGTAGAAATTTAGAGCTAGATTAAACATCGGTGTAAGAGACAGTGTATTTTTTTTCTAAGTAAGTATATCTAAGTATATCTGTAGTTCGCACGAACGAAGTCACGGGAAAAACTTATATAATAAGGGTGCTTTACCTTCTACACATCTAATTAATGAACATATTATAAATCCCTGACCTCTAGCACGATATAGGAACTTCTAAATTCTAAACAGATATTTCAACCACGAATAAGATTATCTATTATTCAATGACGATTATTTTTAGATAGCACTACGGCAGGTTCACATAGGGTTGATATTCTATTCTAAACTTGGATAGTTGGAAAAGTGACGTCAATGTTGGTAATAAAAGAGGTGTATGTGTGACGTGTTTAGTAAAATTGTGTGCCAGAGCTGTATGTATAGGGGTGGTTATTACAGCTGCGGTCTTTGTAACAGTCACGTGTGGTGACGATAATGTGGTTAAAGGTGGTAAATACGCTAAAGTTAGAGTTAGGAGTGGCTCTCAAGGACTGTTGCCGGAACCGCCTAAAAAGTTTAGTCCCAGATTTTCTCTCCCAGGTCTCTCAGCTGGTAGCTAGCAAGCCTATCCTATAAGTAAAGCCAGTAATTGAGGTTCCTCTAAATTACTCTTCTTCTTGTTCCAGTGGTTCTCAAATCAACCTCTGCAATGGCGGCGCTGGCCCAGCCTTGTCTGGTCTGGTCCCCAAGATCCCCAACGGATACGGTGACCAGAAAAAACCCATGGCGGCTCTCACACACTTGCCCAAGCGCCCTCCAGTCGACATTGAGTTCTCAGACCTGTCTTACTCCGTCAGCGAGGGTCGGAAGCGAGGGTACAAGGCATTGCTCAAGTGCATCAACGGCACCTTCAGGTCTGGAGAGCTCACGGCCATCATGGGGCCATCGGGAGCTGGGAAAAGTACGCTTATGAACATATTAGCGGGTTACAAGTGAGTACCTTTCTAATTAATCTATTTAACTTATTGTAGATGGGTATTTTTATTTTTTGCAAATAAGTTTTGACCCAGTTTCCGTAGATCGATTGAGCCCCGTAGTTTGATATTGCTACTAATCAGTGGCTATGTCACAGTCCGCTTTTTGATGGCCCTTTTATACTTTCTTCTACTCTTTAATGACCATTATCTGCTATCTCAATCCTCCTCCCATTCGTATCGAAAAACGTTTAAGATCCTGGAAGACCCTTAATGGCTGTATAAGGGGCCTTATTATGTCCCTTTGAAATGATTGATATATATTTAGGTCTTACAGTACGTTAAAAATCGATAAATAGATACTAAGATTCTTTATAAATTATGTCACGCCGTCCTTGAGTCACTTATTTATCACGGGAAATTATTCATTTACCTTATTTACCTGAGAATAACAGGTGTTAAGACCATTATGTTCGATACTATACAAGTTTTTTATTCATTGCAATGCCGAATACATAGGTACTTTATGCAGTCGCAACAAGGTTTCTTTCCCAACTTGGTGCCTAACGGAACTTCCTATAAGTTCGTATGGAAACACTCGTGCGTCATCACAAAATGTTACGCAAACATATCCATTAAATAAGTAAAAGCTCGTCACAAACAAGAGTCACTAAACTGTTTTCAGTCGTGTTAATAAACTTAAAGTGGGACAAACAAACGCCACGAAAAGAAACGTTCTCATTTAGCAAGTGTAACGGAATGATTTTTACTGTCCACCGTTCTCCTGACGAATAAACATTGGAACTGCATCTTTTGGTCCCAAACTAGGTCAAATCTTCACACACAGACAACTAAGAAATAGCGCTTTTAAAGAATGTGTTTACTATTGCTCAACCACCATCTTTTTCATATCTGGCCGTGCGCCAGAAATTGCTCGGATGCCTTACCAGTGTTTAATAACAAATTTTCCGTATTTCAGAACGTCCAACGTCAGCGGCTGCATCCTGATCAACGGGAAGGAGAGGAACCTGAGGCGGTTCAGGAAACTCTCCTGCTACATCATGCAAGACGACTGCCTGCTGCCACATCTCACCGTCAAAGAGGCTATGAACGTATCCGCCAACCTGAAGCTCGGCAAAGACATGACCGTCACCGCCAAAAAGATCGTGATCGGAGAGATATTAGAAATGCTCGGACTGATAGAGGCTAGCGATACCAGAACGTTCAACCTGTCCGGTGGGCAGAAGAAGCGATTGTCAATAGCTTTAGAGTTAGTCAACAACCCGCCTGTGATGTTTTTCGACGAGCCTACTTCCGGGCTGGACAGCTCGTCGTGTTTCCAGTGCATATCTCTGTTGAAATCGTTAGCGAGGGGCGGGAGGACGATCATTTGCACCATCCACCAGCCGTCTGCGAGGTTGTTTGAGATGTTCGACTTCTTGTATACCCTGGCGGATGGACAGTGCATATACCAGGGCAGGGTCAGTGGATTGGTGCCGTTTCTGTCTTCGATGGGGCTTCACTGTCCTAGTTATCACAATCCTGCCGATTATGGTGAGTCTTTTGTTTCTTACCAGTTTATTTAGTAGGCTTACGTCAACTGATCCCGCTCCAAACTGTGTCTGCGGGATGAGTTGACCTATTCGTTAGTAACAGCTAGTTCTATTTGAGAACTATTTTCCTCCATCACAAACTACACTGCACATTGAATCTCTACGGATAACTTTTTGGAAATGATATTGTAATGATAGGATATTATAATGATAGGATTGGAAATCTAATATGTGCGGGATAGTTCTTTGTCTTTGTCTAATTCGGGCAGGTCAACTAGCAATAAATAGTACTTAACAATTAATTGGCGCTGTTATTTCTAATGATGG
The DNA here is from genome assembly GCA_905147375.1 of Hylaea fasciaria. NCBI lineage: Eukaryota > Metazoa > Arthropoda > Insecta > Lepidoptera > Geometridae > Hylaea > Hylaea fasciaria. Next base: position 11,302,956 of record LR990201.1, read on the forward strand.
ACGATTGAACTCTGAACTAGCAACATTGAGCCATAACGAGGCAATAGACAACAATTATTATAGACCGTGACATGTTGAGATACTTTTCATTTATTATTATCATAGATTAGAGTTAGTGCCTGTCGTTATATTATGGTGGTCATTTGATATTATTAATAACTTTATTAATATTACGGCAAAAAGTTATGTAAATTTAATTATTACGAGATAACTCATAGTAAATAATTAATCAGTGTGGCATTTACTATATATTATTATGTCAATATTACAACGAGATATTGGCCTCGAGCAAAATACCTATAGGTACTTTATTATCAATTCTACTCCACATTTAACGTACAATAGTTACGTAGGTACTTTGTCGAAGTAAAAATGTAACCTGTTCTCTTCAGTAGCTGCAGAGCTAGAGTAGATTTTATTGTGGAACGGTTATAAAGAGGGTTGTTAATTGAAACAGCTGTTGCGCAAATGCTGCTGTGATCTCTTTGTGTTTGGGTTCAAAGTTTAGTTTATTCATACGCACGTGTATTAACATAAATACGAAAATGTTGTTTGTTACAATAATATTAAGTACCGTCTTACGACAAAAGTTTAAGCAGAGTTAAACAGATCTTATTAAAATATTTAGACTCGTCTGTTTAACTCTGGTGTAAAGAGAGACAGGGGTCAAAACTAGGCTTGATATAGTGTATTTATAACCTTTTAATAATAATATGGCACCCAAACAGAAAAACCCCTATAAAGGATCAAAGAAAGCAATACCGAAAGAGGAAACGATACCAAATAAATACAAAAACAATAGATAGAATTAAATGATACTTTTGCTAGAGTGAAACAAACAGATCAAATTACCGGCATAGGGTTCACATAAATATATTTACTGGATATTCGTGTCTACATGAACATGATCAGGTTAAACAATATGCAAAATAATACTATTGATAAAATAGTATTACGATCAACTTGAATAAACAATTTAAACAAAGCCAAATTTCGAATATTAAACTTATTGACTTGTGCAAGGGATTCATTGTGTGTCGTGTGATATGTATGTAGAATCTATTAATAGAAGCTGATTATAAGCCCTCTATGAAAATGGTAACGTCAAAATATTAAAAAACTATAACAATAAATATCTAAAACACAAATCAATAGACGATCGCAGAAGAACATTATTCAGCCCATTATTATGACGATTTATCAAGACTACTAGCAAGTTGGAAATCTTGCTCCACCAAATCTACGTACTGAACTTCTGACCTTTTCTTTTTAGTGATGGAAGTAGCGACAGGTGAGCACGGCGACTGGGTCCACAAGCTCGTCATGGCGGTCAACAAAGGCAACTGCGGCAGAGGACAGTCGTCATCTTCATCCTCATCGTCCACTGTAGCTCAGAACCTCAACTACAACAATCAGAGCCAGAGCAAGAACAACGCACAGAAGGCTGAAGCGCTTTCCATTGTAGTAGGTAAGTTGTTCAGCTTCTAACTTCTGGTAGAATTCACCAACAACGTTCTCATAATTTCTTGGAATTGTTGGCTAAAATTGGATAATACTGTTTGAAGTTGACCTATGTCCCAAAAAGAGTGCAAGTGTATCTTAGTGATCCTTGATCTCTGTTACTTTAGGAAAGAGATGAGACATTTGCAATAAAACGAAAAGATTCAGGTTACCAATAACCTACTAATATTATGAACAACACTAATGAAAATCTTTTACTTTCAGACAAACCCACTTGCACTGTGATTGATATGTCGGAGCCCGTGCTCAATACGGAGAAGCAGATAGCTCTCCCTAACTCAACCACCCTGGCTCCCGTGACCTGCACCACGTCACTCCTAGACTCCAGTGAAAGTTTCACCAAAAAGCCCATAAAAACTGGCTTCCCAACATCAGGCTGGAAGCAATTCTGGATCTTATTGAAACGGACGTTCCGAAGTATTTTGAGAGACCAGATGTTGACGCATTTGAGGCTATGTTCGCACACGGTGGTCGGTCTGCTGATCGGATTTCTGTACTATGATATTGGCAGAGATGCGGCGAAGGTGATGAGCAATGCTGGGTGCATATTCTTCACTGTGATGTTTACCATGTTCACTGCTATGATGCCCACTATTCTAACATGTGAGTACCATACCTTATTATATGCACAAAATTGTTTATATTTGCTTCATCGTGAAGTTTAATGAAGATGCAAAGCCTTCAAATTAGCTTCAAAAGTTTGTAACACATTTTTTTTTTCAGTCCCGACCGAGATGAGCGTGTTTGTGAGAGAACATCTAAACTACTGGTATTCGTTGAAGGCGTTCTACTTCGCGAAGACAATGGCAGACTTGCCGTTTCAGGTAATTAGCTTTTATTTCCTGTTATTTTGCCGTAGGTATATTTGAATTGTTTGCAATACCGGCTTGTGGAGGAATCAGACTTTTATCACTATTGATACGTACCTATATTATGCCTATTAGTTTACGAGTAACCACATTTGCCTACTAAGCTGTAGGTACTCTGTTTCTATTGATGGCTAGGTTCCCTCCTATTCTTACGCATTTATATTCAAGGGCAACCTTTGCTCGTTACTATTTAATTACGGGTAAGTAATTCTAGGCGCGACCGACATGTAAACAATGTAATTAGGAGCTATTAAAAAAAATTCTGGCCGTAAGAAACTCCACCACAGCTGCTATTTAAATAACTGAGGATAAACATTCACATAACAACCTCCTTTCTACATTATATTATTTTGATCTAGATTGTTAAGATCTAGCGAAGGTTATAGTGCTTTGTTTGAAACAAGACATTCCACATACGATGTGGACTTTGAATTCGCGGCTACAGATTAGGGAAGTACAGATGACTAGTTTTTACCTGGTTTTAGTAGTAAAAGCGATCGTAAATATGATTTCTGATTATTTTCGGTGAAGGTTAACATCGCGAGGAAACCCGAATGCCGAGAACTACTTATTCAATGGCATGAAATCTACCAATCTGGACCTTCCCCCGTAGTAAATATGACCTAATTCTCCTCACTACTTAATGGGTGGTTGATGGTAAAGTATGGTGTCAGTTTGCGAAAGTCAATAACTTCTAGTACAATGACTTTTTGGACATAGGTTCTATTGATTGAACTCGTACAAGATGCAGCCGATCTTACTTTGAAAAATCAGCCGACGCTTTAGCGTTCTGTACAATGCACGTATTCGTCCTATCCAATGATGTGCCGCTTACGATGTTGGAATTATGGTGATACTTCGGCCCCACAGTCCTAACAAGCGTCTTTAGGAATCTCGGGAAGTAAAAATGATACAGCGTTCTTTCTTTCTTACAGATCGTGTTCAGTGGCGTATACGTGATAATAGTCTACTTCATGACGGGCCAGCCTATGCAGACAGACCGGGTGTTGATGTTCACCACCATCAACATCCTCACTGCGTTGGTGGCACAGTCCCTAGGCCTCCTCATCGGGGCCGCCATGAAGATAGAAACCGGCGTCTACTTAGGACCCGTCACCACCATACCGGTAGTACTGTTCTCAGGGTTCTTCGTGAACTTCAACGCTATCCCTGGCTACCTCCAATGGCTCACGTACTTAAGCTATGTCAGATACGGCTTCGAGGGCGCCATGCTGTCTGTGTACGGGTTCGGCAGAGAAAAGCTGCACTGCTCCGAAGCGTATTGCCATTTTAGAAATCCCAACCTCTTCTTGAAGGAGATGACGATGGATAAGGCGAACTTTTGGATAGACGTGGGCGCACTGAGCGCGTTCTTCGTATTTATTAGAGTAATCTCCTATTTAGTGCTAAGGTTCAAGTTGAAGATGATGCAGTAGTTTTGCGAGCACAAAGCAGCTTGGTTTTCCCATTTTAAGAAGTTGGTCAGATTTTTTGTGCGATAGGGTGGAATGCGTAATTGTGACGTCTTTGGGGAGAGGAGTTCAAACCTTATTTACAGCATTTCTTAATCAATGCCGCAGATAGAAATGGTCCTGTACTCCCATAGTTTGTCTTGCTAATTTCGTTAAGTGCAATTGATGCACAGGTAGATAGGTAAGAACAGCTACCTCTCGTACGTTCTTTCTGGCGAAATGAAAGAGGAGCGACACGCATATTCATAGTTGACTTGAAACTATAGCAGCTTCTTATAATAATTGAAAGCATTTTGGACTTAACTTTTATTTCAACGATGTACATTGTACAGTGTACACCCTTCTCAATGGAATTTTTAATTTGAAGATACTGAACATGGCCTAACGATACGTTTACATGCGCGTTCTGCTATTTTTAAACTCTCTCGAGACAAGTAACCGATGATGTTTTCTGTGACGCATGTTTACATAACTCTGACGTCACAATTCCTCTTTCCATTGACGCATCTAAACGCACCCTCCCGTTGCTAGCAGGGGCTGAACACCTCGTTTAGTGTGTAGGTAGCTGTGGTTCCAACCACTTTGTAATTGTTAACTCGCTAGTTGCCTACGACAAATAATTACAAATTCTAAATTATATCGATGTAGACGTAAGTTAGTGTACGCTGAAAGATTTCTGAAGCCATTGCAACGGCTGTGTAAAATAATAGTGATAATACGCAGGTGTGAGCATTTGAGCAAGTTATTGTACTTACTAGGTATGTGCTATTTTAGACAGTTAGTGATAAGAAAAATGGCTTATCATGTTGTTAGTTACTGCAGACTTTACAGGTTCAACCCTTCATTTAATCAAAGAAGAACAGATGCAAACCCGAATGCAAGAACCAAAATGTGCTGCTTTAACCCATTAAAAGTTTAAATAGGTAAATCCAAACATACAACGCTAATTGCTTAGTTCAAATTGTTTAAAAATAAGCTATTAGTGTTGCAAGAAATAATTTTAACTAACAGCGTGATAAGGGCTTATTCCAGGAATCCCCTGGCAGTATCCCCTGCGCAGGGGGTTTGCTGGTTGATCGTGATTCTATCGAAGACGTAGACGATACGTGTATGTTTGTGAAGTGCTGGAAAAACAGAAAAGGCCTTAAAAATTAATGCTTGCTACTTGGGGTGGTTAGCTATAGAATTATTCGTCCCTGTAACCCCTAGGCATATAGACATCCCTAGGCGTATCGTGTACGAAGTTGGTATTTATAGATTTAAGCTTTGTTCTCGACTGGGGTGTAGCCCCATGCCATTCCAAAATAACATTTCCTTATGCCTGGTTTATATTGTGCCAGTTACTCGTCAAATCACTATCTTGTACTTTTATTTTTTATTTCGTGTGTGTATTCCGATAAAGCTATTGGACTTTATCAGTAATTTCCGTCGTCATTCTGTTTAACGTAGTTAGAATTTTTTTCAGGCAGTAGGTATGTTTGTCTTGTCAGTCTGATTTGAGCCCAGTACTTATGTGTTGTGTGTTACCTATTATTTGTCGAATTATCATTCCCTGAACAAAGGTTCTACGCAGACAATGTTTAGCTGTGATATGTGGTATCACTGCCATTAATGTTTGCAAATGTATTAATATTCATGTTTTTTCATGTCCACATTACTGCCATTTTATCACAGAAGCGTAGGTATACGATAAGTTTTGCTAGATCCTGTGATCTGCGAATAAACGTTTTGAACGTTTACTGGCACCGTGTAAACAAGGCATGTGCAGGAAATCTGATCGGCATGTTCACGATTCTCTGATAGACAATTTGTAGGTTTAAATAATAGTTTTCCAATTAATTAGCTTTCTAGGACGCAGCAGGACTTAAAATAGATCGTTTATACGTACCCTTAGAGGTTAGAAGTTAAGATTGTTTAGGAGATCGGGCCCATGACTTAACATTAAGTTCCATTAAATCTCTATGATATTAATTTTTCATTTTATTATATTTATAAAACACAGTAGGCATGTACTCAATTCGATTTCATATTTTCTAGGATTTAATTAGTATTCTAAAAGTTACTGTAAAGATTTTTTTAATCTCTATGTCTATCCTAATTATTATTATTATTATTATGTAACAGTATTTATTAATAATAAACGACTGTGATTTTTATATAATTTATGCACGTTTTATTTTACCCCGAGCACCTTCACTATTATAATATACTTATTTGAAAGCTAATGATAATTATTTCAATAAAATTATATTCTTTAAAACATATTTTATTTATTAAAATAATTATGCATAATATGTAACCCGGCGCATTATTCAAAATCTATAGATATTTAAAAATAGTACCTACCGCACCAGTCAGCAGCATCAGTTAATTTTACTAATAGGTAATTTATATACTAAGCCAGTAAATAGAACAATGCGGATGAAATCAAACGAGCAGCTAAGTTACAATAATAAGTAATTGGTTCGTGTCAAAGACGTCGTACGTGTAAAATAACAATTGTCTCAGCCACCTGACAACTGAATAGTTGCTAAGCTAGCCACACTATAATATAATAGTAGGTTAGTGACTAGCCACCACAATAAGGACTGAAAAAATAAAAACGGTATAAAACACCATAGTTACGCTAGTACTACATCCTATAGCTACATAAGGGTACCGCTTTTAAACGGCGACTGACGCTATCTTTTGACGTTTTGTTGAACTGTTTTCATGCACACGTACCTATTCTTTGGTATAACTTTAGATTTTAGTTCGGTTCGGATATAAGAGGTGAAGGTAGTTCATGAATATACCGATAGGTGGCGGTTTTTCGGAATTGCTGATTGGTTATACCTGTTCCGTATAATTCGGGGAACAAAGAAATACGTTACTATGTATTGAATTTGGTATAATAGTAATTTTACAGTTATTAGTATAAATTTAGATGTAAGATATTTTGTTATAATTAAATAGCGTGGACGTGCTTCCACTGGAACTTGTTGTTGAGTTGTGAGTTGGCATCGTCTTCCACGTCGTCGGCCGGGCCTTGCTGGATATCGCGTGATGTGTAGAGGTATCTATTGGCCAACAGCGAAATGACGTGATGGTTGGGCCCTGCGATTGGTTCAAGCAGAGGGCGTCATAATGTTAGAGGACCCGTAGATGCTATGTAGTATTCTGTGGATAGCTCTTGGAGGGGCCGCGGCGTAGACATCCTCCAGGGCGTTGAAAGCTCTAGCTGGCTTTCAACAGTTGTCTGCTTGTGTAGGTAGTAAGCAGAGACGATTGAGGGCACGCTTGACAATGCCACTGGCGGTGCGAACATCGGCTACTCGAGGAATCCCGTCTGGAGATCCAGGGTACAATCGGCTGACTCGGCCTAGTCGCCAGCGTAAAGGCGGTGTATTGTCATCCTTGATTAACACAAGGTCATCGAGTTTTAGCTCTTTGCATTTGATGCGCCATTTAGTTCGTTGTTGTAGTTCAGAAATGTATTCTGACTGCCACCGCTTCCAGAAGTGTTGTTTTATTTGTTCTATTCGCTGGAACCGGTTGAGGTGGTGAGGGCTGGTGTCCACGTAGCTCGGCGAGGGCAGCGACGTCATGGTCCTACCGATTATAAAGTGAGCAGGAGAAAGGGGTTCATAGTCAAGGGGAGAGGGACTGAGAGGACAAAGGGGACGGCTATTGAGGATAGCTTCAATCTGTGTGAATACAGAGGTCAGTTCTTCAAATGTCAAGTGAGATTGACCCAAGATTTTGTACAATAGAAATTTCGCTGATTTGACACCGGCCTCCGCCAGGCCGTTGAAATGAGGAGCGTATGCCGGGGAGAAGCAAAATTCAATTCCTCGACCAGCAGCAAAGTCACAAATAGAGTCACTATTTGACTTTATGACATTCATGATATCTTTAGCGCTAGATCTATAGTTACCGGCATTATCGCAATAGATTTTCTTGGGATATCCTCTACGAGAGATAAATCTTTTAAGTGTAAGTAAAAATGCATCTTTGGTTAGTTCACTTACAACTTCTAGGTGTAGACACTTATATCTAAAACACACGAAGACACATAAATAGCATTTAGTTATTTTGCATCCTCGTCCTTTACGATCAGTGATCAGAAAGGGACCGGCAAAGTCAGTACCCACAATGCTAAATGGGAAGTCAGGCTCAACTCGGTCATTTGGTAAATCACCCATTATATTTGACATAGTTTCGCCCTTAAATCTGCGACAAGTGTGACAATTGCGGGAGACATCTCGGGCTAACTTCCGACCACCGATAGGCCAATAGCGGTCTCGGATTGAAGCGAGTAAATGCTGAGGCCCTGAATGTAGGAGTAGAATATGCTGATTTTGAAAAATTAATTTAGTTAGATGGTGATTTGACTTTAATACAATGGGGTGCTTTTTCTCGTAGGGGTAAGTTGATTTATTTAGGCGTCCTCCGACACGCAGAATTCCATCTTCATCAAGAAATGGATTAAGAGAGCAAAGAGGATCATTTGTTTTTAGGGGTTTGTTTTTATGTAAGATTTGAATAATATTGGGAAAAGATTCGTTTTGAGCTACTTTGGTCAAAGCTTTCATAGCTTTAGTGAGTTCCACCACTTGAAGAGCAGCTGTCTGTCTGTTAGTGGGATTTTTGCAATTATGCGCGAATCTGAAAACTCTGGCGTAGGTTCTTTGTAGGGAAGATAGTTTAGAAAAATTTTGAAAATGAATTGTGGGGACTAATTCAGCCTGAGCCTCCGCCACTAAAGCGGGATTCGCTTTAATATCAGGCAGTTCAATGTGTTCAGAAGGGGGGAGCGGGGGGAACGAGAACTTGTCTGTTTGAAGAAATGATGGACCATGCCACCATAAATCACAGTCTTCAATATTGTTGGGGTCTAAATACCGTGTGTCTCTCGACGCAAGGTCAGCTGGATTTTTTGATCCCGGCACAAAATGCCAAGATGAAGTATCAGTGTGTTCAGCTATGGCGGCAACCCTATTGGCAACAAAAGTTTTGGTTTTATTAGGAGATTTTGGTGGTTGTTTTATATGTATGGTAGGTAATGGACCTGCGATGAGCCATCCAAGCTTAGAGCTTCGTAGTTTGGGTTTATTTGAACCTAAAGATTGCTGGTTATTACCGATCAAGTCCCAAAATAAATCCGCACCGATAAGCATGTCAATAGGGGATGGTTCGTTGAAGCTGGGGTCTGCTAACTCGAAGTTAGTTAGGTTTAGGTGAGTTACGTCAAACTGAGCTTTAGGTAGTTTTTCAGTTATTGTCTTCAAGACTAGACAATACATAGTTGCTTTGAATGACGATGTGTTTGACTGTAGTTGAAGAGCACAACGCTCAGGGGTTAGGTTTAGGCTGTTATTACCAATAGCAACAATACTGACATTTGTTGGCTGAGGAACCAAGTTGAGTCTTTGCTTTACACTTTCAGTGATAAAGGACGATTGGCTCCCGCTATCTAGCAAAGCGCGAGCGGTAATGATTTCATTAGTTTGGGGATTGGATAGGCGCACCTTGGCAGTGCAAAGTAGAATTTCTTGCGAAGACAATGCTGACATCGCAACAGAAGTGGTAGGAGTGGGGGGAGATGGGGTATTAGAATTGACATGTAAGAGGGAGTTATGTCTCTTCTTACATACACGGCAGGAACCCGGAAGCTTGCAAGCTTGCGAATAATGGCCGGGTCTTAGGCAGTTGTGACACAACTTGAGGGATGTTACTACAGAAGTTCTATCTTCGGGAGATTTTGCTTTGAACAAAGAGCACTCATAGATGCGATGATTGCACTTGCACACAGGGCATTGATGGTTGGAACTGGTGGAAACATTTTCCACAGAAGTCGCAATAAATGATTTCGCTTGGGTTTTAGGTTGAGGCAATTGATATTGTTTGGGTTTGGCTGACCAATCAATTTTATTCCGATTAACAGTCTCAAGAACGTCGGCACGATTTTTTAGAAAGGTAAAGAAGTTTTCTAATGAAGGTATCTCAGGCAATGTATTACGATGCTCTTCCCATTTAAACATTGTGTTGTTGTCCAGCTTTGCCGTTAGGATATGAATAATTAGAACGTCCCATTGGTCGGTAGGTAGTCCTAGTGTGCTGAGGGCACGTAAATTTTTTGTAACATGGTCGATAAGGTATTTTAGAGATTTGTCAATTTCACGGAAAGATTCAACGTTAAACAGAGAATTTAGGTGGTTAGTAATTAATTGTCTCTTGTTATCATAACGGTTGCAGAGGATTGACCAAGCTTCATGATAGTTTTGATCAGAAACTTCTAAGTTACCAAGCACTCGCGCAGCTTCGCCTTCCAAATAGGAATTAAGATAATGAAACTTGTGTATGTTTTTAATTTTACTATTATCGTGAATCAACGACGAATACGTCTCTTTGAATTCCAGCCATTTAAAATAAGTACCATCAAACCGAGGAATGTGAATGACTGGGAGCTTAAAACTCAAAGGTTCACAATCATTATTGTCATGATGATTACAGGCATGGGAATGTGAACAAGTAGAAACACGATTGTCTTCCCGTTGGGAGGGGGCGCTGTTTGACTGAATTATATTTTGAGCTAAAGCGATGCAAGTATCAAATTCTTGTTCGATTAGATCGCGAGTAGTTAACTCAGTTGACTGATTAGATTCATTTAGTATCTCTATTTGGCTCTGCAACTCGTCAAACTCAAGGAATAATGCTTCTATTCGTGACAACTTCATAGCAAGCTTGCTGATTTCTACAGCTGAAACTACTTCTAAAGGCACAATAGAATCGACATACAACTTAAATTTAGTTACGCGACCTTTAATGGATCCACGTTTCACGTTTAAATCTTTAAGTTTTACGTCAGTAGTCATTTTGTAAGAAATTGTCACGAAGTATTAGATTACTAAAGAAATAGTAAACAAAAGGTACGATACGCTCCTCGTTCCAACGGTAGTAGTAGCAGCGGCGCCGGTTTCTTATCAGCAAGAGGACCGGCACGAAGACAATGGCTGACGTCAGGGGCAGGTAGCGGCTAGGTAGGAATGCGCCCGCGCGTAGCCGCGTAGATGCGTTCGTAGGCACTGGAATCACCGTTAGAACAAGCGGAAGACAGCTGGTTGCGATAGGTAAAGGGACTTTATGATAGCAAGGGGCAAGGACTTTATGATTCTGTTTCGAAGGATATATTATTTGTATGCAAAACAGTTAAACAAAGTAAGCGAAGAGTGCAGATGCAAGTAGCAAGCTACATTACGTTGCGATTGAATTGCAAGGTCAAGCAACGATAACTATACTTATAGCGTCTACTTGGGTGAATTTGTGCGATAATTTAGTTTAGATGCAGAATTAATCCTATTTAGCAAAGAGACGAATATGTAATTTATGCTTTAGACTTAGTTTAAACTCACTTGAACACTTTTGGTAACTAGAACAATGCAAGCACACAGATTGAAGGGGCACTAGGATAAGATAATAATAGGAACGGGCTCACAATCGGGTTGGTCGACAAGCGGAAGCGAAGATTCCAACGTAGGCGTTGTTAACTGGCTGCTTTGTACTGAAATTCTTCTCATGAAGCTTCCTTAGGCACCGACCATCCTTAGGTATTTTTGGGAGTTTGGACCGACTAGACTTCTCGTTGTGAAGCTGCAGGTCCTGTCACGGTCGCCACTTTTGTTCCGTATAATTCGGGGAACAAAGAAATACGTTACTATGTATTGAATTTGGTATAATAGTAATTTTACAGTTATTAGTATAAATTTAGATGTAAGATATTTTGTTATAATTAAATAGCGTGGACGTGCTTCCACTGGAACTTGTTGTTGAGTTGTGAGTTGGCATCGTCTTCCACGTCGTCGGCCGGGCCTTGCTGGATATCGCGTGATGTGTAGAGGTATCTATTGGCCAACAGCGAAATGACGTGATGGTTGGGCCCTGCGATTGGTTCAAGCAGAGGGCGTCATAATGTTAGAGGACCCGTAGATGCTATGTAGTATTCTGTGGATAGCTCTTGGAGGGGCCGCGGCGTAGACAATACCTATAATTCATTTCCTCATATAGGCAAGTATATTATACTTGCCTGTATGAGTTAAATGCCTATATGAAATTAATTACAATATAAGCGCTTGGTGTGTTTTAACAAATTTATCATATTATTACCATAACCAAGTAATCATTATTACCTATTGAGCTTATTTAACTTGCCAGATAGCGGTTGTACCTACGCGTGTCCTTTTTGGTGCAACCAGATAAAGAGGGTAATTCCCCTTTCGTTACTAGCTTTAGTGCCACTAGTGGAGTAAAAAGATTTATGGACTTTCTCCCGCAATGGAAGTTAACTTTATTATTTTCGTCTCTATCACTTGATTTCCTACTACATAATAATATACCTACATAAGTTTTAATACTGACTTTGAAAATAGTCATAGGCTATGTAGTTATAGTTTGCAGTGTTCAATAACATTATATTTCATTACATTTCATTAAAATAAAACAGGACTAACACTAATCGAATTCGAATCTAGTGATGCCCGATATGCACAATGCACATGCACACTCAATCCGTATCATTCAAAATTAATCTGGCTCCAAACGTCGATTAAGTGCAAATCTGTGATCCAACATGGCGTCAAATCAAATTTTACGACCGTCAATATTTACGCCACTCGCAACTGTTTGAAATCAAATTCGTTATACAGTTAGAATTAAGCTTCAAAAACAGTTTTATTTATTGAATTACTTTGCTTGTGCATTTCACAGAGCCAATTAGTCAACCAATCTCTCTGTTTGCAGATTTCTGTTTGTGATGTACAAACATGTGATTTTATTTCGATAGTAGGTAACGCACAAGTAGTGATAAATTATTGGATTTATAAAAATAACAGACAACTATAAACTCAGTTTAATTATTTCAAGCCTATAATGCCTAACGATGAGACTACAGATAAATTGGATGTATTTAGAGTAAACTAGTAAGCTAATTCAAAGTAATCCAGCATTTTCCACAAATACAAAAGTACACACAGGCTTTCGTATTAGAATTTCAAATGTCTCCCACCGAAGCGACGCTAACTCGAACTGTAAGAAGCGTCGGCAACTTTACCCATTTAATCGCTATACACCTTAGTTATAATTCAAACAGGAACCTTCGAGTTTAATAAACGAGCTTCGCCGTGACCCTAAAACTCCGCAAAGGGCTACGACGACCCTCACACTTTCGTTTTCATTAAGTAAAACACCTCTAATCCTAAGAACCCCTCCTTTTTCATTACAGTCGACCACTCATTTGCGTTTTGATATCCGCTGTCGTTAAGTCGTTCTTATAATGGCCGGCACGACATCGTTATTAGGGAAGTTAAGGCTTTAAACATTTTATGGATGTTGCTGATATTTGAGGGTTACGTTTTGTGGCTCTGAAAATGTTTCTGTTCGCGGTTTGGCTTTAAAGCTATGAACTGTATTTTTGATCAGATTTGGTGTTTATTATAATATGTGAGGACGGAAGACAGATACTGCACTTGGTAAGTTGTTAATGCAAATATCCGCCATCGGCCTAATTACTGACACCGTGTTTTATCGTTTTAACGGGTGAGTGCGTCGCTTTTCTAATTTGGTACGGCACTTAGTCTAGACTACAATTCAATTAAGTTTAAATTTTTTAAAATATATTTCTATGATTTCGCCGCACTTTGAACTTGTTTTGGTACCTACCTAAAATAAAACTGATGTTAAGAATTCCAAACACAATCAATAGACTAATTAATATATTATATTAACTCATCGAAGAGTCCAAATGGTTTACCTTCAGTCTCTATCATCCATCAAATCAGCTCGTGTCTCAATGGTATTCTAATGCATTAGTACTTGACAGACATAATACATGAAATTTCATCTCAACTGAACAATAAAATTACTAATAACAGTGGTTGTTAACTTGCAGGATTTGAAACCATCCATCCAACATAATAACTTACGCAGCAAGTTAAACCAATCATTTAAAGTAAAAGTATACGATATTATTAATATGAGTTATTTTACAATAATAATTCAAATACATCAAAATACGGTGGCACCTTATACGTAGTAGTAAAGTAACTGTGTTTGAGCATCCCAATAAGACGTAGTTGAGTGTCAAGGCTGCGCAACCCTTCAGTAACTTAAAATCCCTAAAGCGTCAACCCTCCATTTGTATGCGACGTTCCCGCATTAGTCCACATTGCGGAGGTTCGACACCTAAACAAGGCCATACAAACGTGCCGGTCATTCGACCGCAACCATACACCACCTTACACACACCTATACCCCGTAAGGTACCATTCTGGATCCACATCAAATCGGGAAGGTATCGGGTAATGTCAAAACTGTTTTGGCAGGAACGTACAACAGCTGAGGACTGAAGAACCGAAAAATAACGTAAGGGTGAGATGCCCGCAATTTTCTGATATAACTCCCTTTACTTACAATTTTTTGAAGTAAGTAGTGTCTTAAATAGTGGGCCTAGCCAATATTATTTCCTAGTTTCCTTACCACTTGTAGAAAACATGCAATGTTTATCATTACAGAATTGGCATTATGAAACCTAATATTGTGAACAAAACATAATTATTAAATTATATATTAACATTTGTATCTTATAATTATTATACATTATTGGAATTGTAGAAAACAACTTGGTCGAAAAGTCTGTTATAGCACTGCAGATAGATGTTATATGCAAGCTTATTCAACATATTATTTTGGGGCAAATACAATCATGTTTGTTGTATATTACAAGGTACGAGTATGTGTGATGTACTAAAAATCTTATGCTTTCATTGTGTATTGGGTACCGGTTTAATGTTTAGTTTATATTTAAGACTCGGTGCTTGGTAGAATGGGACCAGGGCAGACCTTGTCGTAATGTAAGACAAAGGTTTATGATTTAAGCACAAGCTATTTTTACCCCCAAGGAGCTTTCCCTAGAGCCGATAAAAAGATAAGCGCAAAGTTGTATTTTTAAATAATGAGGTGAAGTCAGGTTTACGGATAAACGCGGATAATTACGTGTTATTACGGATAATGTTGACATCTAAATTTTTAATTCTCGCTCCTTCATCTTAATTAGTATTTTTGTCGTGGAAGATTTCAGATTAAATATACATAATTATTATTACAAGGACGAGAAGATATTATTATTACGCAAATTACCCTCGGGCTGTTGGCTTCCAAAGTTAAGATAAGTGGATTTATGATTTATCTTTGAGCAATTTATTATGATGTTATTTGTTGTGCTCAGGACATAAAAAGGTCTCGAAATCACTTCGTATTCTATTAGAATATCTACCTGATTCGAACGGTGTTTAAAGATGTTACAAACGACGAATAAAATATAAGACAATATCTAATGAACCATCAATTTGATCACACTAAAATTTCCGACCATAATAAACACTTATTACTCATTAATATTTACTATAATTAGGACTGATTCAGCATTTGGCTAAAGCAACCTAAATTATTAAATAGTGCTAACAACCGATCGCAGCAATAACCATAAACCGTAACAAACTTAAAGTTGTCTCAACTGTCAAACAATCCGATTACTCCAATTACGGTCGCAAACTCGGGATTACCCGTCCCTAGCAGAGATCCGCGCTCCCTAAGGTGCTTTCCACTTTATGCCGCATAAACTACAAAGTTTGTTTTGCTAAAAGAATTCGCAGATTACATTGTATTTGTATTGCCCCGTGCCGGTTTACGTCTAACGGTCATGGTTTTATTGCCGGAGTTGAGTAGGAACGTTTTATGGTAAGAGATATTTTGGAACTGTAAGCGTTGTATTCACTAAGATTTGTTGTCGTCAAGCCGTCTTGCAACAATAATTGTTCCCGAGTGAATTTGAGGCTTTACGGCTATATCTCTTACATACTTCTTACTTAGCTTGTAGCTAGTGGTAGAGCGGCAAATTACCTGACGATCCCCCGTATGATGCTAAACTCTTAAACGGTCATCGCCGTCTATTATGGACATCTGTAACGCTCGAGGCGTTGACATGTAGGTAGGTACATTATCCATAATGAAGTCCAAAACTAGGTAAAAAGGAATATCCAGGAGAGGAGACATAAAAATATAAGGCTATCGTGTTTGAAAATAGTGCCTATTCTTTATGAATGTTTCACATTGCATAATTATTAGCATCACCTAAAAAGTAATGAAATGAATTCCATTTGAGATTCACAGTCACACGGTGTCTCTGGCAACATTTATTTTCTTGTGAATACTATGCTTAAACGTAGAGAAAAGGTACCTATACAATATATTATTCAGGTTTATAATATGCAGGAGTTCAAAGCTACATTGTACCTACACCAACTTTAAACAAAAATTTCGTGTATTATATGAGGAAGCACATAAAAGACCACGTTCGAGCGATCCCCTCTTTTGATGATGTCAAGATTGTTACGGATGGACAAACCAAGAAGTTTAGACAATCGAATTAATAGCATTTGCTGACAAATGCTCCCCAGCTGAACCATAGAGATGTTTTGTGATTATTCGTTGTCGATTGACTTGGCTCCGAGTTTTTTGCTCGCTCTCTAAATTCAAGTCTTATTAATCGCGCAATAACTGCAGTCGGTAGCATTTAC
The DNA here is from genome assembly GCA_905147375.1 of Hylaea fasciaria. Taxonomy (NCBI): domain Eukaryota; kingdom Metazoa; phylum Arthropoda; class Insecta; order Lepidoptera; family Geometridae; genus Hylaea; species Hylaea fasciaria. The sequence goes on from LR990201.1 coordinate 11,319,429, forward strand.
CGCGAATATTGCCTTTTAGAGTTCACATAAATTCGTCTGCAACAAAAACCATCGCATTATTGAAATAATCGAAACAATTCGCTCAAACATCTCAGAATACTCGCCTTTCGTTTGTTTGTTTTTAGCAGCTTAATTTCCGTTGCAGTTGTAACTGGGTCAGGCTTTGTTCCGTTGCGTCAAGGTCCTGACAATACAATATTATAGCAACGAGCAAACCTAATGATAGGAAGGGAAGGTAAACAACGGAACGGCTAGTGCTTGGGATCATTTCGATCAGTTTACAGTACTCGGTACTAAAGGTTGGCAAAAAAAAATTATTCGACGTTTAAACGTCGAATAATTTTTTTTTCAACCATTCAACCATAATTAAACGTTCGCCGTTCTCCATTCTCTCGAGTAGGTACACATTAGTTGGTGTCCGTTTTAGCGTGGTAGTGTAATTAAGACTATATTGTCGTCAGTGCTTCCACCACGTATTAGCGCTTAGTACGGGCGTAACCGGAGGGGGGGAGGGGGGGGGGGAGGGAGGGGGAGGGGAGAGGAGGGAGGTATTTCCCCTACTTTCCAAGGTACTCATTATTCAAAGTACTCATAGATCCAGTCTGCACACATTCCATTACAATATTTCATGCCAATTACGCTAAGTCTTATCTATAAACCCATCAATCAATTTAGGCCACCTTACATTAAAATACTCGCAGAATATTTACTATGCGTTTATTTCCAGTGCGAGATACAAGGCGACTGCCTAATGTATTGCATTGTATATGCCTTGAATTGTATTGCCTACTATATTAATATTAGGCGCGCGATACATGAGAAGGATTCTGCCTGGATATATTTATAAAATATATATATCGAGTAGGTACCACCGATCTTGCACAGCTGTGGTTTCCCATGAAGGTCACGAATCAAAGTAAAATTACGTAAATGTCTAGACGAAATAAGGCAGTACGTAATCGATGCTGTACTCCCACAGTAAATATTTGTGAGTATAATATTATCATAATATAAAGCAAAATCGTATATTATAGTCTGTCTACATAAACATAAGTATAGTTGTAGGTACAGATACGTAGGTAGTTATGTACCCTGCATTGCCACCTCATACTTGTACCGCGTGCGTACGTATAGTACCTAAGCCGGAGTACCTCCGCCACGCGTCGGTTCGCCGAATGTAAATATTAATCACAACTGGTGATAGGCATCTATCACCACCAAGTAAACGAACATGCACGGGTCACATAATTTCCAGAAACCTTTATTTAATCAACACCTTTTGTTTATATAATATCCATCTCTTAATTCCTGTAAGCTTTTATTAAATCAATACAGTTCGAGCATCCGCATCTGTTCGGACGTGTTCACCAATTTAAAATGTAGTTATTATTTATAACCACCATCGCCCGCTCCCGTAAACTTGACTAGGTACCTATGTCACAGTCAATTAATAAAATTCGCCGTATTACAACGGCTAAGCATTTTACAAAAACGAAGCCGTTTTGTAATACGGCGTGTCATGTTTTTGCAGCTTAAGTCTAAACGTATAGGTACGTCTGCGGCATTGCATTTAGAATTAGCATTCTTTAAAGTGATTAGACGTAATGTAGTAGAGAGGAAAAAACATTAGGCTACTTAAATAAAGTAAAAAACCTAACAATAACGTTAAGTCTTCTACCGTATACCTACCGTATGGAAGGCGGGCTTCATCTGGCAACAGTAAAATAGGTGAATTTAATTACATTATAATTTGATTACAATTATAAACCCCTAATTTAGATTGCAGCTAAATGTGGGTCACTATTGTATAAAAAAAAACACACACAATCCGGTCAACCGTTCATCCGCCGTAAAACGGCTCCGTTTAGTAAAACGGCTAGCCGTTGTGTAATATGGCGGATTCTTCAACTTACCTGCGACATAATGCCAATAACACCATTTTAGAGAATGTCCCGAGCTCGACTGTTGTTTTTCGTGTCCCCTCTATTCCTAGTTTAGGATTCAGTTCAAGATCTTTTAGAAGCTTTTCTCTTTCTCGAAAACGTGTTTTCTGTTTAGATAAGTACCTAAGTAAAGTCTTTAAGTTTATGTAGGTAAGTTTCGCTGAGATCGGATTAAACGCTGCTTTCTGGAAAAAATAGAATGTCTTGACCGTCTTTCTTGATTAATAAACAGCTACCTGTGATTTAATTGTTAGGTGAGGATAGTATATGCCCTTATTGTACTTACATGTAAAAGCGGTACCTATATAATGCGACACGACATTCCATCGCAAAAATGTGTAGGTACTACCTGATTCTCGTTGTAGCAAACGGTATGCACCGGTACATAGCAAGGTATACCGCTTTTATGTAGGTATTTCAGCACTTAGGCCGCCACGGTGCGCGGAGGTAGTTTTTTTCGCACTACCGCCAATCCACGCGTGACACTCGTTATCGGCATTAAATGCATAGTGGTACCGCAAACTATGGCGGTAGTTACGTGTGAAGTAAACACGCGTCCGCGCGGCGGAACGCAACCCACCCTAAATCAATCAGAAATTCACTAACGTTTCTTAATATGCACCACCAAAGTACCTACTATAAATAAGGCAAGGTGCACTTCGATCGTCGCTCATTCAACTTCCTAACCAATCGCAATGCAAGATTCGTCAAATTGGATTCCGCGCTCGACAAAGGCGAGACGGATGTGTGGTTCCTTCCTTTACGTTTGTACCTATGCTGATTAGCGCACGTTCTCTTAATGCAGTGCTAGTTGCTAGTGAGTCACGTCTAAGGTATAACAAACTGTATCCTATGCTCACGTCACAAACATGGACATAATATTATTAGGTAAATCAAACGCTAGGTATTATTCTCTCGTTCCGAAATTACCACTACATAATTACCTACATTCAATAACATTGTCTAGGATCAATTTTGCCATAATACTCTTAACTGAGTTCTTCGACAAGAATGAACATTAGGCGTTAGTTATTTTATGTGGTACATGGGTCAGGACCAAATTCTTTGCAAAAACTGGTATAATATTTTGTCCACAGCCTTTCTACCTAAAAATAAGTAATGTATTGTATCAGTGAATACTTTGTGAAATTGGTAACACATTATCAGTTCTACTAAAGATCAATTACTCAGAAGAATAACATTTTTTTTAAACAAAATTGTAAATTATTTAGCAATATTTATTTTATATTTTTAAACTCTTCATACAAAATGGGCATGTCCCAAATGAGACAACCATGAAATATTGTGGTTTTATTTGAAAACTAAACAGTTAAACTTATAATTTATTGCATAATATATTGTTTTTTGAATTGTCTAACGTATTTCTGTTTAATTATATGGAATAACCTATATAGTTTTTAATTTAGCATATATTTTATGTATGTCTCAAATTAACCTCCGTTGTGCTACTTCAGGTGTGCGACGACCCAACGGGGAAACCACAACGTAATGTCGGTAGGTTTTTAAATTATAATGATGGCAGCACTGACTCCGAACTGTCAAGACAATTTCGCACACTTCCGCCATGTAGTTTTTTTGTCAGATTTTTGTCATGATTGTTGTGCACCACAGGTCGTTAAAATTTTGTGACTTTGATTGAAGATTCTAGTGATTTCTATAAGATCTTTTAAATACGAACGTTTAAGAATGAACTATTATGTATTCGACTTCGGAAATATCCCAAAGATAGTTAGTTTTTCTGTTTAATTTAGCCTATGTGAAGCATTTTAGGTAAAGTCGTGTAGTATTTCTATTCCATTGTGCGACGAGTGACACGAATTGTGCTACGTGTCACAACGGAAATTTCTAAAGGTATGTATACATTATTCTGATAACATATTCTTGTGTCCGTAAATTCATACGCGTAGAACATACAATTTTTCGACGAGCTTTATGCGTCGCGTGCGTGGTCAGAAAATTGCAGACTTAAAAAAAGGTCTTGGAATAATATTTAGTTAATTACCTTGCTTCATAATACACTATAAGGTATAAGTATAAGTATAAGGTTCATAATACACTGCAGCTGTTAGTTCCATCTCACTCATGCCATGCGGCGATCGCTAAGATGGCGGGGCGGCTGCCGACCAATAGCGGTCAATAGCATTTCCCGCGCTTTGAAAATTCATCTTCTGCGCAGGTAGAACTGCGATGTGCAACAGCTGCAGTGTATTATGAACCTTATAATAGTGATCTTAGGTTGATTGTAAGTGTTAAGCATTCTTTCGTTAATCTTCGGACCATACTTTATTTTCTGCGCGAACGAAGATTCACGACGCACCATATAAGTTGGGTAAGACTGTACATGTTAGCCTATGCCTCAAGTTCACTGACATTGCACAGCTGATAACTAGGGTTGAACGATGGTTAGTTTTGCAGTAAACTTTGACGTGTAATAATTCATTACCGTAACTACTTACAGATTTATAGTACCTCCAGACTACTTCGAAATATGTATGTGTATGCGTAGTTTCAGTATTACTACACCTTTTTTTTTTTTTTTTTTTTTTTTTTGTTATTTTTTTTTTTTGAGGTTTGCAATTTTATTTTATTTATTTATTTTGATAATCCAACAGCGTAACAACATTTTAAAATATACACAAGTTACACAAAAACAAAGCCAAAAAAGGATTACACAATTAAACCAAATTAGACTAATGGTGTCTTCCAACGTAATTTATAAGTATTTGAAAAAATCGATTATCGATTTCAGGTTTTAGTACCCTGGCAAATGATTCATCACCAGGTACACATACCCACATTTCAATATTACTACACCTTGCCGATACACCTTGTAGTGTTCCCCCACTCATCAACACGAATAAGCATTTAAGTAAATAGTGGTTTAATAAATTGAATAATTAACTTTTTTTTTCAGATGACTTTATCTTCTGCAGAAAGATGACAAAAATACCGTAAAAAACTAAAACAACAAAATCCTGAAAAATTGGAAGCAATGAAACAAAAGAACGCGGCAAAAGCAAAAACGGTGTATAATAATAATAGTTGATATGAAAAGTTTACTTTAAACTTTTATTTTTGTTTGCTATTACATCGTGTTTTTTTTAGATCTCATTTTAACTTGTATTTTGATATACTTGTGTTTTGTGATAATAAATATTTGCTTACCTACTTAAATTTTATTTTTAGTCCTTTTAATAACCTAACCTGAAGAATTATGTTAGATCTCAGAATAGCAGTTAGTGGCTACTAAAAATATTTTTATCTTAAGACTGATATCATAATTATACCTACCTACGAGTACACTACAGACTAACATACCTACTATGTACAATGTACCTACATAATATACTATATTATTTTTGACTATACTGTTTTATTACGCTACTAAAAGGGAACTATTTTCGCCTACTTACAGTCACTGTATCGGCGGTAGACCACCTCAACTATGTGTACACACACCTTTATGATTCCAGTGTGCTACATAATTTTCCGTTGTGACATTTTCCGTTGTGATTTCCGTTGTGCAACCCTGCAAAGAATTTGGTCCTGACCCACATACCTGTAACGAAAAGTGATGAGGAAGGAAATACGAGAGCTAGCATGCAGCACAATACCTTTGAGCAGCGGCGTCTCCAGGAATGGTAGGAGACACACAAAGTCCAGGTCCAGTCCAGAAGCTCGAGCGGAGGCTATACCGCGTGGCAGGCCCACCTAACTCAGGAATAGTTCCCGGAGTCTTCAACACACTTCAAGCAGCACTCGCGAACGGCACGATCGTAAGAAAAGTTTATAAATAAGGTCTCACTGGCACAGGGAAAAAAGAAAAACAGTTCCGGCCGCGTTTGTCATGAATCGAAGAGATCATCACGCAATTGAAACGAATCGAAACGATCGTGGTTGGTGGATTGACCGCTCGCCTTGCACACACTCAGCCACACGCTAGATGGCGTAACCAGCGCGTGGTCCGAAATAAGTATAAACAAGTAAGTACCTACATGCAGGCAGGGGCAAGGAGACGGGAAATGTTAAAACATTTTTAGCGTTTCCAGTGCTATAGAAAATTATAACTAGTAGTTCTGTAAACAGTAGACCTCGCGATTGCATTAAAATTGCTTGACCTTCAATATAATATAGGATATCCTATATTATTGGATCGCCGTGATATAGGAATCGGTGCTCGTTTGGCAACGCCATCTGGAAAGCTGACAGGACACTTCTAATTTAGATTTAAAAGCAGTGATGTTCGGGTTACCACTTCAAAACTAGTTTATAAACTTGTTACATCAATCTTTGATGTTTCATCGAACGCTAACGGCTATAACTAGCTTATAACTACCCTAGTGTTCCCGCAAACATTTGGGCCTTAGAGTATTTCTATCCCTTTAGTTATACGGGAACTAACCCTAGTAACAGAGGCCTTTAGGCGACAAAGTCTGAACTCTAGATTGTCTTGTTTAAATTCATCCCACCACTTTCGTACTTATAGGTAGGTAATGTCAAAGTCAAAGCATGTACTTACCTACTTATTGTAAATCTATATTAATAAAAGAAAGTCGTGTTAGTTACACTTTTTATAACTCAAAAACGGCTGAACCGATTTGGCTGAAAATTGGTAGGAAGGTAGCTGAGAACCAGGAGAAGGATATAGGATACTATTTATCCCGTTATCACGGGAAAAATTTTGAAACTGGAAAAATATATCTGATAAAATCGGGTTGTACAGTTGTCACTCTACTGTCACTCATTTTGACTCAGAGACAATGACAGGACAACGTCTGTCGGGTCAGCTAGTAGACAATACAATCGCACTTTTACAAGTCAAACAGCTAATTCTCGTTATCAAAGAGACCATAAAACATAAAATGTGATAAATTAAATTAAGCAGTAATTGATAATGTTTGAGTTTGAAAAAGGATGTTTCTCTTTCAAGCACTGTACCAAGATTCTGAATAGGAAAATGAAACTCCGTTGACTTTACTAGTGCTTCGGAATACGCCCGTTAGAGAACACAGCACCTTATGAAACTCTACGGGGATGTCACTTTAACTTATTAATTTTTATTTCCTTTTTTTTTATTTCGCTCTAGATATCCATCCTATTATATTGTTATGCGTCTCTGCACACGGTTCACACCTATTTATAGCTAGCCTAGCGCGCGGCAAGCGACCATAATAAACCACTAGTAATAAACAAGTGGTCCCATGAACCTGTTATTTAATTACGTCTCATGCACTAAGTAGGTTCTTACTACTTACCCCACAACGGTAGCGAATTAAATCATATATGACGTGACTGACTACCCCAGTTAGATACACAAGTTGGGTGTAAAACTCGCAACAGTAGGTAGGTAGGTACGGTCGGCATCAAAAGTAGCTTAACATCTCCGTATCTTAAATTTAATACACACCCTAAAATATACATTTTGCGTATCTACAATTGAACGGCCTCTAAAGTAGTTGAACAGCTCCGTATCTTAAATTTAATATACACCCTAAAAATGTACATTTTGCGTATCTACAATGGAATTGGAAACTAAAACATGTGAAGCTACTTTTGATGCCGACCGTACGCGAGTTTCCGAACAGAAATGAGACGGCAAGACCTGCCAGTGAAGTATCAAGTAGTACTTGCCAAGTTTCCGTAGACGCTGCAATTTGATAGTTTGCTGAAACTAGGCGGATGCGGATTCTACGGGGGGCCCTTGATATAGGCACTAAAATTCAGTGTTTGACTTCTATCTTAAAAACAACGTAGGTGGCAACTGGTTGACACCTCAACTACTTGAGCATGAAATAAAACAATTCAGATTTTAAAATAAAATAAAATAATTAAATTTTAATAGTACTTTATAATATAAGACTCACTGGTAGGTAAATAATAAACCTTCATTATAAGTTATTGTGACAACTTAGGTATATTATTATGTTTCTCGAAGACACCCTGTACGTCTTCTGAAAAGTGAAACGCACACGATAGTTGTAGTTCTTGCACTAAAATCATTAGACAAGTTTCTCTGTTTCAGCTACAGTATAACTAAAGGAAAATAACCGATTTGAAAAAATATTTCACATCTGATGTTGCTCCAGTCTGTATAATTAACAACAGTTTATACATTTACACATGACGATTATGGCTGTGATCTCCTATGCTATAGAAATTTAGCCAACTAATGCTTGTGAAAGTGACCACAAAAATACATTTCTGTAGTAAGCAAGTAAATAGACCAGTTAATAGCGTTAAATAGACCACAGAACCACAGTTTTAAATCTACAACATACCTAAGCGCTAAGCATAATAATAATTACTAGAGTATATTGCAGTGCAAGCTAGAAGGGTACTTATTCTTCCCATCTAAATATTGCGAACATTTTTGGCCATTGGTCAGCACGTTAAGGCAGGCGCTCGGACTCGCGAACCAGCCAAGTAAGAGTCGGCCTCCCGCATGAAGGGTTCCGTACCATTATCTATAAAAAAGACAAAAATAATACATTTATAGCCCGCTTAAATGTTTATTTTATTGTCTTTTTTTGTATTTATTGTTATAGCGGCAACATAAAATATACATCATCTGTGAAAATTTCAACTGTCTAAATACGACGGTTCATGGGATACAGCGCGGGCAAACAGACAGACAGACAGACGGACGGACACCGAAGTCTTAGAAATAGGGTCCCGTTTTACCCTTTTGGTATGGAGCCCTAAAAACAAGAAAACAATTACTATGGACAAATCTCCACTTTGTATAAACCAGTAAAAATTGGTCAAGACCCGCACTCTCAGTTGGAGCGTTTTATCCATTTGTATTATTATCATCTTTATCCATTCCGGTCGGCGATATAAGCCTCCATTTACATTTTCTGAACTTGATGCGTTATAGACACTTCTATTTCTATCCTTGAAAGCGACTTATCGACTCGACAAACAAACCGTTTCTATATACGTAAGCACAACAACAGAAAATTGTCGGCGAAGATTTGGTTCGTTCATAAAGGCTTCGAGAACGTTCCGTGTTTGAATACGCAAGCCGCGTTCGTTCAACGTATTGTGGTTTAGGGAGGAGGAACAAAGTATCGATGTTTTTTTCTTTCGTTTGAATGATGTTCGGTCTTATTTAGCTTTCCGCGTTGAATTACGTCTAACGCCAAAAAATAATTATTGTGTGATTTTATGTCATGTTGCAACTCATAGGTACCTATATTCATGTTATGATTTTATTTGGGTTTTGTTATATATCTCATCCTTACGAAAGTGAGGTGAGGCCTTGAATGCCCAGCAGTGGGGCAGTACAGGCTGAATTATAGTTATTATTTTTTATGCTGTTGGTTTTTAAACGCTGTTTATGTAATTTCAGAGCTGTAAATAGTTTTTTCACACCTCATGCTCAAAAAAGGTGTCAGATTAGCTCAGCTTAGCGGTAGCAAACGAGGTTGTTGCGCACTAGGGAGTGAAAGTTGCTTTTTTTTGTCCTAGCTATTATCAAAGGCTGAAGATTCGACTTTTCAATTTTCCATTTTGACATAATTACTTAGAAAAAAAAGAAGAGTATCTTAATGTACAAACCGTGCGAAGCCTAAACAGTTTACTTTTTTTAAATGAAAGTGTAATTCTCGTCCACTTTTTTGGCAATTATAGGATGTATGCTATGTGTACGTACGTGTGCGTTTGCGAGCATTAGATAATTTTAAAAAGTTTGTAATTGCCGCCTTTAATCTGTAGGTGTGTGTAGAACTTTGACAACAGTGCAAATTGTTTTTAAGAGATTGAATTTGATTATTTATTTATTTGAAAGTGAACGTGACTATTTGTGAAATATTCTTAGCTTTTTTTAATTGTATACCTACTTATTATATTTCTCGCAATCTCTGTGTGAAAATTTTTGTGTTTTACGCGGTCGTCAAACGACTCACTCATACTCGATTCTATGTGCCACACTCGCTACGCTCGTGAGGCAAAACATCGAGTAATGTATGAGTCGTTTTCTGCCCTTGTGAAACAAACTACTATTTTAGTTACTTATTGAAATCGAACAACCTTCAAACATTCACATAAGGGATATGTGTATTGTGTATGTCAATCATCGCATAACTACTAGATTATTTAATTAAAAATAAAACACCACCTCCTATCTTTTACAACTTTTCTCTTTTCCCTTTTTTTTTAATAACGTAGCCCCACACTAGGATTGCTCCTGTATCGTGGGTCTCGCCTACAGACATATAATTTTACATACACAGCCCACCCAGACCAGAAACAAATAATTGTGGATTGCACAAGTATTTGTTCCAGGCGGGAATCGAACCCGCGACCCCTGGCGCAGCAGTCCAATTGCTCAGCCACTACGCCAAACGAACCGTCAAATTTGAATACTCGGTGGTAGCAACGTATTCTGTCACTAATATTCGAATCGATAATCGATAAGCGATAATATTTCGTTTACTTGGTACATCCCTAATTTGATGTTTTAAGAATGATTTTCGCGTTATTCAATGATGGGCGCTAAAGTTTTTCCGTGTAAGTATCGAAGGGAAACGCGGAAAATGTAGAATTTGTGGGGAAATAGTTGACTTGAGCGCGGAGTGAATACTAAGCAGGCGATGTCGATTGTCAGGAATTTACCTAGCTGTTCCACTAGTTTAGTGTAGTTGAAGCGTTTGAGTAATTAAACGTTTTATTGGAAGGAAAGGCGATAGAAGTTCTTAAACTTTCGCGAACACAAAACATAAATAACCAACTTCTCGTGAGTCTTCTCGTGACCACGGTCGATGTAACTCGGCCGAAACGTCGAAGTATGTCTAAATTATACATTTTGATGTTTGTTTATGCGCGAATTAGACCCGTTTTTAGCTAGTTAATAGGAAAGGCGATGACAGATGAGTCGTTGTGATAGATGGCGGCGAGCGCAGCGCAGTGACCCAAAATGAATGTTAAGCAATGCTGATAAGAGCTGATACTTCGGCTTTCTGGAGCTCAAATCTCAAAGTTCCGGTCAATGACTTGAAAATTAACTTTTGGATTTTCATCGCTCAGTGAGAGTTCCTTGGCAGAGGGCCTTGGGCGGCATAACAAATTCTATTAACAGAGACCAGTACACCCTCAGTACAACGTCAGTAAAACGTTTTATTTTCCTACACATAAAATATCCAAAGACATAAAGTAGCCTACGAAACATTGATTTACATACCCCACTTTATAAACACGTACCAAACAAAACAATAAAAATACCCGCAAGCCCGATTTCAAGGCGTTATAAAAAACTTTCTTCTATAGATAAAAGGATGTAGTAGCAATATAATCTTGTGGAAACGAGTCGGTCTATTCAGGAGTGTATCCAGGTTTTTAGGTAGGGGCACAAATTGCTAGTACGTAAAATAGACCACTTCATTTAAAAATACGAGTTTGGATCATAAATTAAGTGCCGTGTAAAATCACTCTATTTTTCAAAAAAATAATTGTATTTTGGTACTTAATACAACTACGGGAATTCAGAATATCAATTTATTAGGTATAACACGCGTGTAAAAATTTTTAATCAAATCAAACTAAGTTATCCTTTTTATTCCATTTTCAGTGAATCACCTAACATAATCTAGTTGATTTCTGGCTCAGTGCGTGTGGCCAATGACACTCCCACATTAACCCACAACTTAATTGTATTTAGGGGGGTCAAGTGCCCCATTTAACCCTGACTACGTCCACTGATCCCCTCATTGGGATTCGGCCGGAGTGTCGGCAACTCGTAAAGATTTCCAAAAGTTAAATTAGGGCCACTTGTTACTGTCACCGGCCCTTATCTGGCTCCCATTTGTTTTTCGATAACAATATTAAATGAATATTTTTCGGAAAGTTTGGAGCACCTTGAACTTGGCGGTTTAATTAGTTATTAAAGTTGAAGATGGTTTACGGTGACTTGAGAGCTTTTTATTAAGTTTGCGATTCAAAATGTAATGAAAACTGGTGAATGTTTTTCCAAAGTCTGACAGTGATCATCGGCCTCTATAATTCCATGCTACAGATGGATGTAACACAGTCGATCTCGGAGTACGGAACTCTTGGACGGACGGACCAACAGGTAACTGATCTGTAAACTGACCTGCAGGATAACACTGCCTCATAGGCACTCTGGTAATAAGAATTTGTCAGACTGTTCAAGGGCTGGCTTTTAGCTTAACGAACGCTTATAACTGGGGTGGATTATAAAGCGCATAATAATGTTATAATATTATAGTTTGGCAATACCATCCAACACTCACTATACATTAATCATGAAACCGGTTAAGATTAACCCAAGTTTCACCATCACCACAATATTTGAAATATAGAATTTTGAAATATACATACATACTCAAGAGAGGCGCGTGTCGTCCTTTGCTTTAAAATAAACCACCAGCTCTTTTCTTGAAGTGTCTCTTTGTTAAAGGTGAATAGTTACATTTTTATCTGTAAGTACTTACGAACTCGTTAAACTTAGGGTCGTGCCTCCAGTTTCACAAGCGTGTGAATAATTGATCCCACTTCTGATTTATTGAGTCAAATGAATAAATTCATTCCAAATAGATTTATTTTCTAGAAAGGGTTCCAAATAATTTGAAACACAAGTTGCCAACAAAATTGGAAACTTTTTGAAATTTATTGAAAGTTACCTCTGGAGTCAGCGATTCGATATTACATTTATTTCGGGCTTTCAAATCGAATTTCATAAGTTTCTTTAAGTTAAATGAAAAGTTTTATGTTTCACCTGTGCTTCGAGTGTGGTATTTAATATATTACATTGATCTGTGGTGGCAATAAATAACCCTTTATTGTACACTGATTTGAAACATTTCTAAAGGGACCAATCTCGCACTAGGTCATAATATGATCCCTGTCTCTCGGAAAGAAGACTTCTATCTCACTAGCGTAGTGAGTGAGACCATGAAGGTGATGTTATTTTTATTCAAATTAAAATACATAACTTCACTCACATGAACCCAAAGAGAGCATCAAGAAGAACCGGGACAAAACCCTCGCCGGTGAATATTTCGGAATAAGGTCTTCCTATGAATAAGAAGGTTATCTTATGTTGTTCGTTATTCGGTGGAAGTATAGTAGCCTCCAGGAGACGCTTGAGCAGTTTGTCTTCATGCATATTCAGGAATGTGTGTCCCTGTACGAAAAGTTTAATAAGTCAAAATATATTGATTTCCACTTCCATCGCAAAAAAAAATATCTTATCATTTTCCCCCCTGAATTAATGCTTACCTAGTTTTTCTGTGTATATATTAAAACTAAACTGAAAGTTAGAAGATACCTAATTTCACAGACATTCTGGCTAACAGTAAAATTACAGCTACATGAAATCATACCCTTCTCCATGCAGATAAACATGCACTGAAAAGTAACTTAGTTCATAAAACATACGTGAGGGTATCCCGACATCACTCTTCAACGAACATACGAAATTGTTTCGCCACCGCGCACTCTACGCGCCTATAAATTAGTTTTATGCGCGCTTCATGCAAAAACATTGCAATAAAGCGGTTTGCTCTCAGATGAAGATGCTGCTCCAAGAGAATTGACTCGTTTATCACGCGGATGCGGGTATAGGAGTGCCCAAGGTTACCGTGGTGATGAAATTTCATCAGGATCCGTAGATTTATATCACCGCCATCTGGTGAATGTTAAATAAGGCGAGTTTTGAAGAATTGGAAAGAATTCTCCGTTTGATTGAGTTTGGTAATTGAAAATCAGCAAATCATCAAAACACACTATTGAATCCTATCAGAGTTTGAGGAACGAAGGGTCTAATTCGATCACAAACTATTTAATATCAAAATGCGTTTTACTGACCCGTTTTTAGCTAGTTATTATGTTTTCTGTCCGCGAATATTTAAGAGGGTTGCAATAATAACCCTGAGTCTCTGTCTTCAAATTATTGGGGTATATGGGGGTGTTCCGGCAGCGTTCTTTGAGAGCCGGCTTTTATAGGCTTAGTTTCGTAATATTTACTACCTTAACTTCAGCCACATTATCACTTAAGAACATGCGATCAATTCTGCTAATTTAAGAACGTTTCAATCGAATCTCAATAGAGTGGCTTCGGGATAGTTTGTGACATTTCATTGTGACATTGATATCAAATGCTTTTATTTGACAAGCAGGCTAATAAAAAATAACAGACTTACATATGTCACAAAGTATTCCGAAGCCACACAATTGAGATTCGATTGAAGCGTTTAAAGTAGCAGAATGATCCTCAAGGGGTCAACTCTGCTAATTTAAGGTGGTTAGGTGATCAAATGGAAGCCTAGGATTAAACTTACACTATTGTAATGATAATTGAATTTCTATGCAATGTTTTATAACATTTATATATATGGCATTATCCTAAAAATCAACCACGAGATTCAAAACAAATACAAGGCAAATCGAAATAAAATCGCACTAAAATATACGTATGTATACTCACTACTCTACTAGGTACGTAAGAAAAGATGTGTTTTTATAGAAGCTTAGTCATGCACAGGAGTGAAATGTGTTAGAAAAATATTCTTCTAATAAAATACGACCTACATCGTCCTTCGGCTTTGCTTGCCGAGATATATGCCGGGTCTATAAATAAGTTTTATGGGAGCTTCATGCAAAAACATTGCAATAAAAACGTTTCCACTTAGATGAAGACCGCTCGAGAGGAATTGACTCGTATCGTGCATACCTATCAGTGTAAGGAAGGTAACCAATTAGAAATATTTTCGTTTGAAAACAACATTGTATTTGGTGAAAAAAAAAAATACAAAAAAAAGTTATAAAATCTAAATCGGTAGCATAAACCACGCAGTCCACCATTTTGCTAAAAATCGCAAAATTATGCAAACAAAATAATGAAAATGCGCATTGATACTTTTTATTTGTCTGATCGACTAAACAAATTCGCCCTCCTCGAAACAATTCGGAAGAAACACGTTTCGAAATATTTTAGAGATAGCAAACAACGCTGTGGCCCGACGGATCGGAAATTCGACAGGCATCCGGAACCCTGCGCAATAACACAGATTGTAAGGTTATTTTCTCTTCGCTCGCAGACAGGGTTACGGGCAACGCAGAAGAAAATGACCTAGCTTAGTGTGTCCATGAGTTATGCGTTATAGAAGCACCTAACATTTTTGCCTTATTTAAACACTTGACTTTTTCTTATGAAGTTACTAGTTATTATTGACGATAATTATAAGTTCTTAAACTTTCGCGAACTGAATACATGTTAATTAGTATTTAAACGGGTCTAATTCGCGCACAAACTAATATCAAAATATATAATTTTCGAGACGTATATTGTCGAGGTATGTCAAAATTATAATTATATTTTGATATTCGTTTGTGCGCGAATTAGATCCGTTAACTTGGTCGAAACGTCGAGGTATGTCAAAATTATATATTTTGATATTCGTTTGTGCGCGAATTAGACCCGTTTAAATACTAAATTTCTTCTTATATGACTTCTTCTTTTGATTACAGAAAGGGTTCCAAGCCAATCAGAGGAGTTTGTATCAGCAAAAGGTATGTTAAAAGGATACGTATTAGTTTATATTTCTGCTTATTATTCTATTTACTAGTTTACTGAGGTTCGACATCTTGTAAATCTATTCTCGTTACACGTGGAGTCAATGTAACGGCACAGAATAAATAACAATACTAGTGTAACGGACCCAGAAGAAATCGTATTCTTCTCTAGCATAGAATATTCCCAAGTTTAGAGTAATTTTGAGGTTCCTCATGTAGAACAAGAAGAAGAACGAATAAAATTACAATTTCCAATTTATTTAATTTCTCCTAAAAATGATGGTGACTCTACGAACAGACCTTCAGTTGAGAACAATTTACAATCTTGAACTTCGCGCCGCCGTCGCGCAACTTTGCAAGAGGTGCTCGAACAATTTCTTTAGAAACGTGAGATATTTTAGTCTTCTATCAATAGGTATGCTAAGCTTTGTCTAATTAGAGAATTAAAATTTTAAAAATGCTTCAACTTTTATATTATCTACTACGAGTACCTACGTTATTTCTTCTGTCAGAGTGGATTGTCTAAAATTGGTCATTCCAGCCCAGTGTTATAGGTCGGATTTCACGTATCTTTGAATTTTGCGGTCTTATGCATGTTTTTATAATACTGTTCATCTTCACCGTTACAAAGAACTTGGTAAAGAGGGTGTCTTCCGCAACTAGACTCGATATCGGTTTCTTTTGGATGATATTGAAGAAAAACATTGCAAATACGCGAGCAGATTTCTCAATATCCTCTAGTCTTTCGCAGATAGCAAAGTGCTTTGTATAAACATGGTATAAATCAAAGTATTTCCCGTGCCGAACAAGACATAACTTATTCCAAAGAAAAATAGATTTCTGCAATACCCATAGACACTTTTATTCATTTCACAACAAAGCAATTGCTTTTAAACTATTGTAACTGCGACGATATTTATAGAGGCCATTCGTTTTTATGCAGAAATGGATCGAACTGTTTCTGTACTGAAATAAAGTGGGATAGTCGCACAGTTTTATTTTCGTCTACCCGCTTTCTGTAGCTACCTGGAGTTGAGTGAAACTATCACAGAATATGTTGCGTGAAACATTTCAGAATAAATATGCAAATCGACTCCCAGAAATCAGTATAGAAATAACATGGAAAATGGACCCTTGTATGGTGGAATATAATAACATTTATTTATAATTATGTTCATCGTACCGGCATTCTTCTTTCACACTAACGTTAATTGCACAATTTGTAAGACGAACTAAAATGACGCACTCTAGTGGTCTTCTGAATATCATGTAAACAGTTAATACAAAGAAAATCAATGATCACAAGTTCACAACCGCTGAGATAAAGAACGTTTGGAACTAACTGAAAATTGCATTACAATTATTATACAATTAGGCATAGACCTAACAATATTGAACTAAAACATGTTTGACTAGCATGCTATTACTTGGAAATAAGACGAACGGCTTGACGAGTTTGTTAAAAGGTTCCGTTTTTGCCTTTTGTCTACGGAATTCTAACAACTGACAGACAAGAAAATGTTTTTCACCTGTTGAACCGTACCTATGACGTTACGTATGTGGTCCACGTAGTTACGCGACGCGTGTTTATGGGGCGTCGTCGATAAAAACTTAATGTGGGGATATTTTTATGGAAAACAGTAATATAATACTGGGATAGAAGCGAAGGTAATGTTCCAAGAATGGTACGTACGTACACCCTTTATCACAGAATACGAGTATAGCTTTTATGTTGAGAGGAAGTGCTCTGGTTTGCGTTCTCCAAAACTTGATTATACGTTCCAATTTATCGACTTTATTTTTTTATTTAAAGTCACCACTCAGTACGTAGTTGTAGTTGCTCACACATTTTTATTTAGGCACCATTTCCCCGCAAGCATGTTCAAAACAACCCAAGTTATTTGTTACAACTACTTATGCAAGTCATTTCGTGTTTTCTCCAAAGCTTCTATCAGTAATTAGTATCAACCACTTTATTGAGTCGTGACTTTGACTGCCACTAGACAAGAAAGGCGAAGTCTTACTCTTAGAACCTGCCCGCAGAATTTGGAAGTTGAATAAAATGTTATAAAATAGTAGCATTTAAGTTATTAGTACTAGAGTTTAGGCGATGGAAAACATCGTGAGGATCGTTTTGCAAAGAAAGAGAGAAATTTATGAAAATGAAAAACAATCCAACACACGACCAACACTGGCATTACGAGTACATACAAACAATATTTTAGATGAAGTTTTTAACTTTCGTATCATAAAATTATACTTATTAGAAGTTTTACTATCTACCTGAAAGTTATGGAAAGTTTTCTACACATTGCTTAACGTACAAGTTTGAAACTGAAGGAGTCAAGTTTTAAAAGTGGATTCTGTCTTGAAACTTTGGACTTAGGAAACAAACATTTTAGAATGCGGTTTGATACTTTTAAGTTTTACAGTTGAATCGGAATTGGTAAATTTGTGTATAAAACCTTTGGATAAAATTTATTTTGCCAGCATGAATGGGGCGAGACTCTTTACATACGAAATATGCAATTTTAAACGCGTCTCATCACAATTTTGTAACTCTTGGACTAAGTAATTAAGGCGTTGTACACACGCTGGTAAGCTCTCAATAACGACGTGTCGTTAAGGCTCTTCGTCACGACGCAAATGCCCCTGCATTTCAGCTAGACTTAGAAGCCCTACCCTGAAAGTGCTCTATAAACTTAAAGCACCTAGGTACTTTATAACGTTGCCACCACTTTTAGATAGCGATTTACATTTTAAACGATTATAATAATATGATAAAAATAAAACTGATGTGAAACGTTTACATAATCTTCTTACTCCATTAATTAATTTCATGTAGGTAGGCAATAATATAGTAGGTACCTACCTAATTTTACAACGTATCATCATCATTTATTTATGTCTTTGTCGTACAAGTAATTTGCTGGAAACATTACTTTATGAAATAAAAATATTACGCTACTGCCTGAGCATAGAATATTATTGCAAAAGTTACCTTATTATACAAACTTTTGTGTAAAAGACAGAATATTATTATAAAACCAAAAGTAATCTCCTAAATCAACCATCAGTAGCTTGGCAGATTAAGTCAAATTGGGGCCGGCTTAACTTCCTTCCTCTCTTCACTATTCTATTATATTTTATAGTAGCACCGTCTTCCAGATCCGAATTGGATGGAGCGAAACTTTGGGAGACTAACTAGATTTTAGATGCTCGTACCCACTAGAAGTTTGTAGGAAGCAATTTAGATGAGGAAGTGTAATTTCTATCCTGCAGGTGATTAATTTATGTTGAATGAAACGTGCTTAGTAACACGGCAAAGTAATTTGGTAAACAGCCAGGTATTTCAACGCAATGCTGTTGGAATGTCGACTTGAACGTATCGATTTTTATGCAATTTCAACCGAATCTATATCTTGAATTCGAGACTTAGTCTGAGCATTGATTGAAATTTTCTCTATTCTTGCGATCTTATTCAACTGGTATAGTTGAATTTCTCTAATTCCTCAATACGTAAACTACTTACCTCTGAACGTCCATAAATCCAAATGATATCAAACTATTCCTGGCCATTTACGGAACAAAAACTACTAAAAACAAAGTATTCAGATCAATTTGTGGCATCTGCAAAAGAGTAGTTATAAAATAATATAAAGCGGCACACCCAGCCGAGCTTAAGGCCGCAACCACACAGGCGACCGCGACCGCTATATTTTTGTGAATTACTTCGCGTCGCAGACAAAGCCAAAGTGATTTATTCGGTGTAGTATTTTAAAAGGGTGTTTTATGTGTGTAAAATGTGGAAGTTCCGCTGTTTTAGGATGACTAAATGCTTGTATTATGAAACAAAAATTAGGGAGCTGTAATTATTTACTTTTGGAGATTTTTCCGCTGGGTGCCATTGTGTTGTGTTACGAAATGGTTTTTTGTTGGGAACTTTTTATTTCAACCTTTGTGTTCGTCGATTACCTTGCCTAATAGGAAGCCATCCTTAACATTGCCTGTTATCGGTCTTCGTTTACCGATCTTATTATGACCGATATATAAGCAATCATACTATCTGGGTCACTAATGCCTAGTTTCTAAACTCCTAGTTTACTGTGACCAACCGAATAGAGTATTGCTGTCTTTGTCATTTGCCTAGTGCCAGATGGAGACAATGATAGACTTTATCTGTTGGTCAATGTTAACTAGGGGCTCAGACCGGGCATAATTCATCCAACCGCATCAATGTGTGATACGTTAAGATGATTGAAGGCTCCAGCTTAAGATGTTGACGTTCCCGTGAGTCCCGTATCGGCTTACACAGTACACAGATCTGTTGTTGTTGTTTGTTGAATGAGGCAGTGCTTTCTAGGGCGTCAGAATGTAGGACCATCCAAGGGTTAGATATATAATAGATCTGACACGGGTTAACGATTGCTGTCAATCGATAACTATCGGGACAGACGGCTTTGAATACAGTTATGTTCATACAATAATAACACATAGAAATCAAGTACCCACTAGCACCGTGTAGCCATTTTTACTGAGACTTTTTGGGCCTAGTTCGGAATTTGACTCGCTATTGCTCGAAATCAAAGCTCTAATGGTAAATAATTATTCATTTTCCCTGCTTTCGGACTAAATACCAACATGTATGCGACATTTTCATTGCCCTTGTGTGCATTTTGGAGGAGATAATTACATGGCACTCACGCACACATTGATAAAAAGTGTCTTCAACTTTGAGTGAAGCTACGCATGGAACTATCCTTCTCTGCGTTATTATTTTAAGCCTATGTTTATACTTTGCATGTCATCGCTACATAATTCTGTGTCTTAGATAGTGTGAAAAATAATCTATCACGTTGGATCAGTGATGTTTGTCGTCATTTCTTGTTACTGTCAACGCATCATTTCCTCGAGATATTTTCAAAAATCTCATATCAGCCCGTAGCGATCCATTGCTGAACATAAGCGTCTTCCTTACCACACCACTCTTTCCTGTCCTGCGCCGATCTCACCCACGTTCTGCCCTGAATGCTGACGGAAGTCGTCGATCCATCTAGCTGAAAAAAAATGACCAAAAACTTACGACTTAAAAATGTACTTCCTTCCAAAAATATTTTCTTTTTGTGCCAAATTTTACATACATTCTCAGAGCATGCCCAATCTGGAAACATACGGACATTTTGGATAACTTAGATGCCACCCTCAAAAATGCTCTAGAAAAAATTCTAAATTTAAACCTCGAGGACAATTCCTGGACTCAAGCCACGTTACCTATTAGATCTGGTGGTATCGGCATAAGAAAAATCTCTAGTATTGCTCTTCCGGCTTTCCTGTCATCCCTGCACAGTGTATCAAGCCTATGCGCTCAAATTCTGAAAACGCCAGCACCGGTTTTGCACTGTGCAGCTGATGCCGTAGAGGCCTGGAGGACTCTCTGCCCCAGTGAAAAGATTCTCCCGCCGCAGATTCTCCCACCACGGCTCCATTAACGATATTATCAAACGGGCGCTTGCCACCATTAACGTACCTTCTACACTCGAACCTGTCGGGATGGTGCGTGATGATGGCAAGCGTCCCGATGGCCTCACTTTGATCCCCTGGGAGCGGGGAAGGGCTCTCGTGTGGGACGCTACATGCGTCGACCCGTTGGCCCCTTCTCGCCTCAGCGGATCTGTCTTGAAGGCCGGAGCCGCGGCGGAAGCCGCAGAAGAGGCCAAGCGGCGCAAGTACGTGACACTTTCAAGTGACTACATATTTGTGCCGCTTGGTTTCGAAACTTTTGGTCCATGGGGTCCCAGTTCCAAAAAATTTTTCAACAATCTGTTTCCTCGGCTGGTCGACGCCGCTGGTGATAAGAGGGCTGGCTCTTATCTCGCACAGAGAATAGCCATTGCTATTCAGCGAGGTAATGCAGTCAGCGTTCTTGGTACCATGCCACATGGACACCCTGTTTTGTTAGATTTGTAAGGTTTAGTTTAAGCTAGTTTTAGTTTATTTTATTTTATTTATACTATTATTAAATAAACAATTCCTTCCTTTTAACATGTAACGCAATTGAAGACGATGAATTCGCACTAGAAGAATTGTTAGTGTGAGATTTAGGAGTAGGCGATGTAAGTCCATACAGAAAAGAAACACAAAAATTTTAGTAGACTACCTAAGCTTCTTAAAAATACAATATCTCTCGGCGGTTACTTCCGCTTAGCGATAAGTCCATGCAACATTCAACAGAAATAAGGATAAGAGCTACCTCACGAGCGCTTCCGCCGGTGTGTAGACGACATTACAGCGATCTTTTCCACTGTGTGTAGGTTCTATTATGCGGCGCCCGTGTGTGCAGACCATTATGCGATTTCAGAATGAGAGTATAAGCCGGGTGAAATGTGAGTGGGAAGAATTATTTTAGCGAAGTGTCTGTTTTTGGACATTAGCGATTTAAGAATGAATAATACTTAGTAATATAATTGGAAATGGCATATTTACTATGTAGGTGCGTAATTATGTTAGTGACTAGCGTAGCGTTTGTATTCTCTTTGTTAGTGACCACGTTACGTGAAAGAACTGATTTTGCAAAAATGTTTTTTTTCTTATAATATTGTTTACGGTGGTTCTGTATAAATTCGAGCAAAGTTATTTTTCTGTTTTTTTCATAATAGTAATTTCTGTATTTTAGCTATTGTTATACCAATAGAAGAAGAAGCCAAACTGAATCCGTATGTTTCTTTCAAGGCAAAAATCACGAACACTCAGGGCGGTACTAACATAAGTATTTTTACAACACTTCTGGGAAGAAATCAATGTAACTTATGTGAGGATTGGTTGATCGACAATCTCGCGTCACTAGCTCCTAGATATTTTTTATTTTATTTATTCAGGCACACAAAACAGAACACTATCAGTACAATGGTATTAACTTAAATTAAGTAGGTAATACATGAACATAATTTTGAGCAGAACAGTGTCCCAAAATATGTGTACACAGCATGATAAAAATATAATATTTATAAGCCAGAATGATTTGTTTCTAACCCAGGCAAATATTTCCACATACAGCTCAAAGCGAGCAAAGTCACGGAAATGTTGCTATTAGGTAAAATAAACATTAAGCTTTTTGTAAATGTATCATATATTTTTCACATCTCAGGCTCAAAAAGTACGTCATATTAGCTCAGCTTAGCGGGCTTAAACGTGATTGTTAGGCCCTAGTGAGAGAGAGTAGTTTTTTTTTAAGTTTTACTTGCTATTATCAATAGGCTGAAGATACGACTTTTCAATTTTCCATTTTGACATAATTGCTCACAAAAAATAAGGCTTTGTTAATGCACAAACCATGCGAAACTGAAGCATGTAAGCGCTAAAGGACTTCCAATGTTCGCCGCTGGGGACGTTGTATAACATTATTCGTCGGTTAATACAGTCAAGACTATAATGCGACTAATTCTAAATGCCTTGAAGTTTACTTCCCAGAGACATACCTACACAAATTACCTAAGTACCTACGTAAGTTGACATAACGTGATCTCGTGTGTCGATAACTCAACAAAAAAAAAGAAACCGCCTGTGTGAATAAACAACGCAGCTCGTATTTCTTCGTGATGTTTGTTTGACGACTTATTTATATCTGTAGAAAAGATATTTCACATGAACGAACATGGCAAGACGAAGAAGAGGGTGTATATACTCGTATAATAATGATATTGTAAGTAGGTATAAAAACGTGCAAATTGTAGGCATTTTAAGGACCAACTCAGGTAGACGAGCGCAGTGTACACGGGTGCAAGAAATTAGTACATTGTAGACTACCATTTGGCCACTGGGGGCTTACAATGACGTCTTATTGCGATCCAATTGAGGACCTAAACACAATCGTTGCACTTTAAATAAAAGTAATACATGTATTAATTATTATTTTTATCTACAATATTATATCTAACAATACAATTATTATGAACATTACACTTTTACTTTTATTCTATGATGTTATAAACTAAGCTTTATAATGGTCATGTACATACCATTAAGTCATGTAAGTAACATGTGTTATGATGTCATGAATGTTACTGTACAATTTTTCGCGGTCATACCCACATAGCGTTCGATATCATTTAGGAAGACGTCAATCCCTTTAGATTTAAAATCGACCTAAATTGAGCGTCAAGATGTCACAACAAGACGTCACGGTACGAATAAGTAGTAAAACAATTATGTTCAGGTCTTCAATTGGATCGCAATAAGACGTCATGGTAAGTCCCTGGGCTTAAGAAGATGATAAACGTGGATGGTTAATTCAATCTGGCTAGTGGTTAGGCGATAGACTTTAACTGAAGGTATTCCTTTATCGTCAGTTGGATTCGAATCTACACCCTGCGGCGTGAGACCTGACGGAACTAACTGAGCTATCGTCTTCTCAAAAAAGTTTCAAAATACTTTTCTAGTGCAAGGTTTAGGGTGGCATTGCACCTGTCACAGGCAGGCCTAGCTCTTACCATCGGTCTAAAACAATCATCTCATTACTCAGTATATCCTAAAAAAGTGAAGAACAGCGTCAGTGACTCAGTTCTTCTGTATTCGACTCTTTCATCTCCAATTGATGCGTAATGAACCATTCTCATCCATTCAGCGAAACAGTCTCAATGATTACTTACTTAATAAGAACAATAGGTTGTGTCTCAAGACGGCTTGTTGGCCCTTCCCAAAGGGCCTTTGGATCACCGTTCGAGCGATCTAAATTAATACAACTCCCTATTAATCTTTCGGTAAGTTACCTCGAGTTTCGAGTTAGGGCCTTTTAGTATTGTACAGGTAAGAGCCAGTAAGGGGGCCGTTATAAAATCATTAAGTTCTCCTAATCAAAGTTAGCAATGCCAAAATTTTTATAGGAAAACTTTTTTTTATTGTGACGTGTGGTGAAAGACTCAAATTAAAAAACATCTCCATTTCCTTTTCAAACTCGAACCATAACAAATTACCCTTTTAGTGTCTACATAACATAGTTTCTGAATTGCCTATCCACGCTCCAAATAGTAATAATGGTGTGGTAATGGTTTCTTATTATACTTATCGTCTTTTACAAAATTATTTAGGGGCTCAGAAACTGCGTATTAGATAACTTGACCACAATATACGGTGATTTTTTATTTCTTTGAACATGATCTACTGTTTATTTGTACATATTTTCTCTCTTTGGTACAGTCAGGTCACTTGTTTGATTAAAATCGTTTTATTTATTCAAGTTATTATAATATTTAGCTGCTGGAGCAAATAGTTCAGCGGCTTTGTGTAGAAAACTTACGCCTACAAAGTTGGAAAGTTCGAAAACGAAGAGAGAAAAGAGAAACATTTAACAATTTCATAGAAATAAGTTACATTATTTTCAGAGTGATGCGTGACAAGAATCTCTAACAACTTAAAACAATATTTTCAGTAGGTACTCAATGCTATCATACCTAGAACCAAAGGCCGATAACCTATTTAAATAAAATTTCCAACGAGTCGCTCGTAAAAAAACCGGACTGTATCTCCCAAACTAGGATTTAATGAAGTAGGTCACCCGGGAATGGCAATCTGCTTTATTTAATAGAATAATATTATTATTATTTTCAGTAATTGATTTAGTACTTTTGCTTTGAAGGGATTTGTTGGCCTGGCTTTAAAATTTGATGGCAAAAGGCTCCTTTGCTTTGAAATATTTGCGAATTTGGTATCAAGTCGCTTAGGCAACAAGGTATCGTAACGATAATGGCCCCGTAGGGCTGAGACAACGTCTTTTAACTGCAAAGGGATCTTGACTTGATCAAAATTGATCTGACTATTAATAAGAGCTTTTCTCTAAAATAATGGTTATTAAGTATATTAAAAAATGGCAGATAACAGATGTTTGGTCATTATTGCAATATTTCGTCCAAAAACAACAGCGCGATTGATTGTTCGTATAGTAGGTATACTTATATTGCGAACCTCTTAATTTTACATCAAACGCAACAACAACAACAAACATAATGATAGTACGATGGCGGGTTTTATCGCTTGAAGCAATTTCTTCTAGACAACCTTTGGTTGGGAGTAAAATATGGTGTGATAGCATCGCCGGTGGCGTGCATCAGGTCATCAGGTGTTTATGAAAGATGCAGAACAGTTTCAGCCAGAATTACGCAGAAAAGTGTTCTGAAGTTCGAAGCGCTAAAATATGATCTACACTTCAGCCAACTGTGCCAAAAATCGGGAAAGCTATGATACCGCACTGGACGTAAACTTGAACAAAATTGGAATGAGATCGGTATCGGAATTTAAAAACATATTGTATTGCTCAAGCCCGCTGTATCATAATAATGCTAACGTATTAATTATTGACGGCAAGTTTGGCGTAGTGGCTGAGTACGCGCACTGCTGCCCTTGGTGTCGCTTGTTCGATTCCCGCCCGGAACAAATATTTGTGCAATCCACAAGGTTTGTTTCTGGTCTGGGACTGAAGTGTATTGTGTATGTGAAATTATATGTCTGTAAGTGGTACCAGCGAAAAAGGAGCAATCCTATGTGGAGATACGTTTTTTATAAGAAAAAAAAAACAATATAAAAAGTTATTTGGTCCACTACAAAATTAATTTACAAATAAAGACTAAGGATTTGTATCAGCTGTTAGCCAGATTCTTCCTCCCCCTTAGATCTAAAGCTCGGCTCTACAAACAACTCAGCATCACAATCGGATCCTCTAAGCCCGGGGCTGCAGCCCGTAATGACCTATAGCACTGTTTCTAGAAAGCTAACCGTTCCAGACAACGAATATAAAGTCAGATTTTATATTCAGTGTAATTAAGGCTCGTTGAATTCTTATGAGGTTTCGAGATAATTTAATTTCCCCCGAGACGGGTTCCGTCGGCGTCATTAGCGCCGCAATGTTGGTAGCGGTCTGTGGTAGCCGTGGCTATAATAAATATAGGTAATATATTATATAATATACTATATTATAGTATAGATGGTGAGCGTATTGAGATACAGGGTATGATAGGCCAGGTTTAGCAAGTATTCTAAGCTTTTTTTCTATATATTATCGATGTTTTCCATCGTTTTAAAAACATAATAGTGATGAAATTTGAATAATGGTAAAAAAACGCACCTGGGTTTGAATTTGGTTTGAAAGGGGGGATACAAAATAGTAACTACTCAGTCTCAATGACTTTTTAATCATTGGTCTCTAAGATAACGGAATATAATTAATTAATTAAGCAGCAATATAATTAAGTTGAATTTATACAACGCTTCTTGGGATGGCTTCAACCGAAAATATACACAATTTAATTACAATATTATTTTACTAGATAAAAACCGGATCTAATTTGCGCACAGTTAGTTGAATTTTAATGTCATATCGTGAAGACTTTATAATTCAGTAATTAAATTGATGGCACGTGTAACCCCCAGCAAATACAACTGCGTATTCTACTTAGATCAACCAAATCCACCTGTCTAAGAAAAGTTAATTCCACAAGATAGCTCTGGTTACTTCTCAGATATGAATTAGTTCGCAAAACTCGCAAACTAAATAAATCCCGAGTCCAGAACTTTCCGTCCGGCAGCCGCTGGAGCTATTGTAAATAATAACTTGTGCCATGATAAAATGTTATTCTTGGACAAGTTTGAGACTTGATTTCCTGATGAGCTTTTCGTTTCAGCTGAAAAGATGCTCACGTTTTAAGTAATTAAATGTCTTAGACTATAAAAATGCCCATTATAGACATATTTTAGGTGAACAACGTGAGAAAAGGCTCATTAGTGTTGAAGCGCACGTTAAGTCGTTGGTCCCAGTTGCTGTCGATTGATAGCAGTAGTTAAGCCACGTCAGAGACCCTTGAGCGGCCTGACAAACTCTGACATTAGCGGTCTTACCACAAAAGATTTAAACCAGAGTTGAACCAGAGTCTAAATATTTTCTCCCCAAATTGACGTAGGTCTAACCCTCGCTTTTTCTACCCCAATAACAAATTTACAAGTAAAAAAATTAGGAACGCTATGATTGAGTAAGAAAACGAGTGATACGTACGTCGATTTTGTGGCACGATGTTTTAGAAACATCTGTTCAACTCTGGTTTAAACTTTTGTGGTAAGACGGTAGAGGTTGGCACTACCTCATTCGACAAACAAACCATAGCTAAATAGCTTATAGCGGTCAGCTCGCAACTGTTTGACGGTAACACATTGCCACAAAGAGGTAGATGCCCATACAGATTGCATTGAAGTACCTAATCTCTATCAGTATCACTCGCTATCCTATCACCAACAATGGTTATTAACCTGCCTCGGACAACAAAGCAAGGTCCTCACCGACATTGGTACACAATTACTCTGTCTCTAGTAGCGGACTAATTGTATAGATTGGATTTGTGTACAAAGACTAAGGTTAAGTCTGTAATCCAAACTCTAACATTAGATAAAATAGAGCGAGACCAGATTTCTACCTAAATGTTTTTCCATCGTTCATAAACGAACTCTGGTATCAGAGAGGCCACCCAAGAACCTCTGACGTGACTTAACGATTTCTTAGGCTACCTTTGCCAACGAATTTAATCATAAGCTTATTACTTGTAAGATAGAGTGAAACTCCAGAGTTCGCAGGACATTCAAGAGCCTCTGACGTGACTTAACGATTTCTTAACATAACTATATCCAAAAGTTCTCAGGTAGCCATTAAATTATACCGTACCTCTGCCATCCAAAATTGCCACATTATCTGTCTGACACCCATACAGAACCTACTACTTGGCCTAATTAAGTTATATTAGCTGTATAGAGGCTCTATACGGCAACATTATGGTCACCAAACAGCTATAATTTCCTCAACAGTCAACAGTAATATTGGGCTATCAACGACATTATTGCATCGCTATTGTCTCACCGTCGGGCTGATTACCTTCATTATGGTATGTGGTGAGTTGACAGTTTATAGAGTGGCTAGTGGGAGTGTTATTGATACTATGCATCTGATAGTCTATGGTATTACACTCTCTGTGCTGACGGAACTACGCTTTCGAGTTTTTGGCGGGAATCCGATAGACGTTGTTGGTTTTGTATTATTTTCTTAAACTTGTATTTCTTCGAGTGTTAATGTGGAATATAACGTGCACGAGTGTGGGCGAATGATATAAATTCAAAAAACGTGTCATTTCGCATTTTTTCCAAAACACCCAGGAAGTTTCAGTAAAGCATCCACTACTTTACTGAATCGTGACTTTGACGAAGTAAATAATTGACTTGACTACTTGACCACAATTGATATACTTATTGCTGTGAAATTAAGAAATACTTATTATAATAAAATACTTGACACTGGCTATATGCACAAACCGTGCGAAGCCATTACTAAAACAAAAAAACTACGCTTTCCACATCTAATAAAGTTGTGGAAAAATATGAATTAAAATGATACATGAAGGAAAACTATTAAAGTAACTCTAGGCTACATAACAGTACTACTTACCATACTATATTAGTGACGTTATAGACGGGATTTTTAAAAGACCGTAATTTTTTCTTGAAGGTTCTGCTCAATTAGACGTATTCTGAAATATATTATGTAGGTAATGTAATGTAAATAATAAGTTTTTTTTTGTTACAAATTTTATAATCACTTCACTATGTTAGGACCACAGAACACTATCTCTCTCTTTCGTGGTTAGGACAGTGGCGAATGGCGTTTGTAGATGGTCAAAAGTAATTTTGATTCACTTTCCATAGTTCGATTGAATTGTAATTTGTGTGTCTGTCCAATTCTAATGACAATTAGCATACCTACTCGTATCATCGAAACCTAACAATAATAATGAAATTACAAGATAAAGCTTGCAACAATCACATTGGGGCATTGCCTTGAATATCCAATAAAGGTTACATTTTTATAAATAAGGCAGGTATCTGTTTTTCAGATAATTAAAGATAATTCATCAAGCGAATTCCATCTCTATTACAGTCCGAAAAGGTCCACTATTCATCTTGAAAAGCCCGGTATTCACAGCCAGTAACGCAGCGTGACGGCATTCGACGGCACAGCTCATTATTGATTGATTGATCATCCCGAAATGATTGAACGCACGTTCCTACGCTGCATTCGATTGAAACGCGAAACATGTTTGATTTCAATCATTCGTGCCTGAAATGCCTGAAAGCGAGTGATAACTTTAGATAAGGTAGTGCGCTTGTTGAGTGGCAATGGTGATGATTATCAGCGATAGCCACTACTGATTGTTTCAGTTCAGAAATTTGGGGAAACACGGGAATTACGTAGATGCACTGTCGGAAAATGACAATGACACCGCTTGGTGCAACTAAGTAGCTAAGTACCTATACCTATTACAAATTGGGTTAACGCATAATAATATAACTTTTGTACAATTCTTTTTAGCACCACCATAAAAAATATTGTAACAATTTTCCTGGCAAAAGAAGTCTCGCTCGTAATCGTTACTATTCCTAGTTACTTATTAGGGTCTATGTAGTACAATGTTCCTGATGAGCTGATTCTCTTTCATTATCATTTTTATGATCTCTTCATTAACTATGGCTGTGTGGTTCTAGCTTTATTAATTAGCATTATATTCATATACCTAATAAGAAATGAGTCTTGATTATTAAACCACAAAAATATGACATATATCAAAACTTTGCTTTTGTGAGTATCGTATAAGGAAAATTTACTTTTTTATGTGAAAGAGTGGTGAACAATTTATAAAATAGTATCTATTAGCTTGTGAAACAACTGACGGCCCGTCTGGCGGTCACCCCCACCTATATACGGCTCTTACGTCAACTGAGCCCACTCCAAACTGAGTCCGCGGGATCAGTTGACCTAATCAATATTTGAATCGGTCAACTGAGCCCATCAACAAAATGTTCAATATACTCGTATACAGTCACGCTAAAAGTTTTTTATACACTTGCAATACTAGGAGCGTTGTCGGTGTGTTGCCTACTCTCTAAGACCCTTTTCCCCCGCTTCTCTTCTTCTTCTTTTTCACATTCAAGAAAAGTCGAGTACCCGTGAAGCATGGTGCCATGAACACTGACTCCATTGTCCCGTTGAATAGTTAAATAGTTATAGCTATTCTCGGTGCAAGATATTTTATGCGTCGCCATCTTCACTTTACTTCAGGTGAGATAATGGTCAGGCGACCTATTCCACAATAATAAAAAAACAGCCAAGTGAGAGTTGGACTAGCGCACGAAGGGTTCCGTAACATTATCTATAAAATCGGCAATGAAATCACGTTTGTTGTATTGATAATTTATTGTTTTCACTATTTATTTTATTCTGTGTTTTAGTTTCTGTTGTTAATAGCGAAAACAGACATACATCATCTGTCTAACTATCACGATTTATGAGATACAGCTTGGTGACAGACGCACAGACGGACAAACGGACGTACAGCGGAGCCTTAGTAATAGGGCCCCGTTTTACCCATTGGGTACAGACCCCTAAAAAGCGCTTGTGACTTGCAGCGTTGACCAGCGTATATCATTATATCATTTCAGGGGGCTTACTATGTCGTCTTATTGCATATCTATTAAACTTTAAATAATAGTAAATACATGGCTTTCGATATACTTTGGGTAGATATCAATGCCTTTAGATTTTAAATCAATCTAAATTGAGCATCAAGATGTCACAACAACGGATATACATACAATGCGAAGGCGTAAAATAAAGTATCTGCAACTTGGCAACCAGCCCGCTTAGGGCTTTATATTCAGCGCCTTTTTGGCAGATCTACAAGAATGGCCACCTATTGCGCCATCAATGTGCACTGATGCAGTAAACCTCTTCGTCTACTCCGTACCTCATTTGCTTAACTCGGTACAAGTATTGCAAGTTACCCGCAAAACATGCACTCCATCGCGCATCTGTCCGAAACCGGACACTGTCCCATTCACATAAACAATGTGGGACAGTCTGCAACTTAAGTGATTAAAGCGAAATTGCCGAGTCCCGGGAAGACAATTTCGGATGGCGTTCACAAACGAGCTTCTGTTAAGACCTAAATTATAGTTGAGGAAGTAAATTAGATCTAGGACTTGGAGCCGAGACACGTTGCTTTGAAGGTAAAGCTCGAGAGAGAGTCCTCGAGCGCGCTTGACAAGGGATTCGGCTGAGGAATTAGGTGCCTTGAGATATTTGTTCGTCATGTGCACTTGTAGCTGGTTCCGGTTTGAGACGGTCTCAGAAGCAATTCATTCAGGTAGGAGCGGTTCATTTCCCTCGTGTGCTGTTATAGGCTAGCAATTGACCACTATCTCACCTGATCTTATCATCACTATCATATCTGATGTGGGCGAAATTGGTAAACTGGCTCTCAACCCTAATGGGACCCTAACCTTAATAATGGGATTGGCTCTCAAGTATCGCTACCGGGAGACCCTGATAAGGTTTGGTGACAGATGTTCTACTGGTTTGGTAGCTAGTCAGGCGGGCACTTCAATATCCTACCACCAAGAAAAAGCTCAACCATTGCCTGTAAAATTGACAGTGCCAACTTTACGGAACTGTTCCGTAAAATTTCACGTTTCACTACACTGCGATCAACACCCTCATTTTGGTAACTAGAAAATCAGCGTAGAGATCTATTTAGAACAACAAATTGGGTATTCCGCTCTCCCAAGGGTATTTACCTAATTACATTTTCGAACTAAAGGAAATTCTGTTTTCATCCCATCGAAAAATAATTTAGCCAAATACATTTAGCGACTATGGCGTGACCGAAGGAAATCCATTAAAATTTTCTGAATTTACAATTTATAATCATTTTAGTAGGATTAACCCCGTATTCCCAATTTGCTGCTCAAATTTACAGGAAATTGTTTACAACTGCGTTTTAATTAAACAATATAACAGAGATATCAACGTCTAGCTGCTAGAGCTACTAAATCCGCTACACCAAAACGACCACAACAAAATGGGTTCATTTTGGGGCGCAAATATGCTTGCTTGTAGTTGGTAGCAACATCTATATGAAGAAAAATAAAACAAAATATACATAATAACTTCACAATAACTTTGTCAGATTGTTAAGACCCTATTCCGCAAGCTCATATAATATCGTCCGACTGACTGACTGCCCGATAAACGCACACCTGAAAACCTAATTTCATCCGGCCAAATTTCTTATAACCCAATTTTAAACTTACCTTATTTCATATTTTATTACCAAAATTCATACAACCAAATTTCACATGACCAATTTTCATACGACCAAATTTCATATTGCCAAATTTTATGCGACCGTATTTCGACCTACCAAATTTGGACGGCGTTATGAAATAACGAATTACACGAACAAACCAAAAAAAAAAGTTAATGATGCAGTTCGATTGTAGAGACTTTAAACTATATTCCTAGTCGTTTTTTTGTTCAAAAATCAACTCTCCTACCTTAATATAGAGCGGTGAATCAAGCGACATGTCTTAAAATGTTAGGTTCTATGCATTTTATCGCTTTGTAATACCAAACTAAGCGCCTAAGTCGCTATTCCAAAATAGAATAAATAAGGTTTTATTAAACATAAACGAATTAAATCCTGAGACATTCGACTTAATTCGTTGTTTCATTATTAAACAACTATAAATCTAAAATGCAAAATCAAATTACCCACCAAAAATAGGCGCATAGTTCGTTATTGAGTATCCATTGGTTCATCTATTTCATTGATTGAGAATCAAACAATCATTATAGCCCAGGTATAAAATAGGGCTAAAATCGCAATGCTTGATGTGGTACTGCATTTATGGTAGGTTGTATGGACTAGTAAGGATATGGTATACCTAAATCCATATTAGCAACTTTGGAAAACTTGTGCTAGCTTGGCAACACGCAAAAAACTTT
Organism: Hylaea fasciaria; assembly: GCA_905147375.1. Taxonomy (NCBI): domain Eukaryota; kingdom Metazoa; phylum Arthropoda; class Insecta; order Lepidoptera; family Geometridae; genus Hylaea; species Hylaea fasciaria. The sequence continues at coordinate 11,352,789 of LR990201.1, forward strand.
GAAGTTTTGAGACTTTTCTCACTTTTTTGCTCTATAAGTCATATACTATGCGTTTTGGACAAGTGCACTTCTGGACTTTTATAAGGTTAATAAAATTTGCAAAAATTGAAACCCAAACGCAGCTCTATAAACCCTATAACGATCAAACTTTGGCCCTTCAAATACAGTAAGTTTTTCCGGAAAAATTACAATTTTAAGTTTTGCTTCCGTTCGAAGCAGAGTATTGGTAAAATCCCTGGTCCTATGAAAAAAATAACTGAAACAATGATGTAGTACGATTAACTAGCTTTCAGTATAGCAAGGTGGCCACAAATTAAAACGTATTTCTATCTTTTATATATTATTTAATGCATTTTGCGCCAATTTTACAAACCCCACTTTTACCTTCAAGATTGTAAGTGAACTATTAGTATCACAGACTTCGTCTTGTACTTAAATGAAAGTTGATTAAACGTACAAAAACATTGTATTAGTGACCTTTTTCAAAGGACGAGGGACTTTTCAAAGGACTTTTTCACCAATATTTAGCTTCGGACGGGAGCAAAACTTAAAAGTGTCATTTTGCCGGGTAATGGACCACATTATTGAAGGGTCATAGCTTGGTCCTTATAGTTTCGTTTGGGATTAAATTGGTGCAAATTTAATTGACTTTATAAAAGTACTGAAGTACGTTTGTCTAAAACGCATCGTTTACGACTTTTAGGTTGCATGTTTGGATTTATACTAGGTACACTAACATAACTGTTCTACAACACACCAAAAATGCAGTACAACAAGCTTCGCGATTTTAATATTTAATTCCACTGGGCTATTGAGTAAAAATTGCTTTACGTTTTTGATTTTTAATTAAGTATACCTACTTATTTTCATTTATTCAACCGTTTTTCCGATTGTTTTGTTGTCAAAAACAAGTTTTTGTTTATTTTTGGTAATATATAACTATTTTGCCTTTGGATATAATCTCTTTATACCTTTCATTACCCCCAAAACTAAATTGTATAAACGTATTAAATGACAAAATGGCGCCTGATTCCATACTGCAATTTTAAAATCGTACAAATAATGCAAAACGTAATATGGAATTAAGCGGAAAAATGACAATATCTTCTATACTATGCATTATACAAAAATATGTTCTTTTATGAAATAAAATATACATAATAATATATCACATAAGTAAAAATCACACCAATAACATAAATATTGTGCTCTCAGCAACATATTTAAATTTCAAAACTTTGAAGCTCTTTTTCTCAGTTTTACTGATTTGTCGCTTCTTCCGTTATTTCATAACGCCGTCCATTTTATACTACCAAATCTCATACTAAAGTCCATACCTACATTTGGTACCTACACCGATAGATTGGACCGTGGAGACGGACATAGAATACTTTTAACGCGATCGATAATCGATATAGTGTAGGCCGCGCAAGTCGCGGGCAACAGCTAGTAACTCATATAATGAAAATATAGAGTTGGTAGAGCAGGTACTTAATAACATAATTCATGGTTCATCACGCGTCAGACATGAAGTTAAAAATAATTTAAGCAGCTCTCGCGAGCGGCGCAAGTGATAATTGTAAGGCTGTTGTATGAGGCATTCATAAGGCCAGGGTAATACACGACTAGGTGAAGAGATACGGGACAATGTAGTTACAAATGTTGTACCTTATTTAGCGTAAACTTTGTTCATTTATTGCTAAATACGAGGATTTATCATTGAGTTAACGTTTTTATAGGAATACGACTTTCTATCTAATTGGTGCCACGGAAATACCTATTTAACTATAATTATTTGTATAGGACAATGCAGATTTTTCTCAGCAGAAGATTACAAAAATGACATAATGTAAATGTGACAAATACAAAGAGTTCGAAGTCATCACCAGTAAACACATTCCTCACCGCTCCCCGCGCCAAATAACTGAGGTGCACGAATACTGAGGTAGACTCGAATAACTGAGGTAATTCCGCACTCAAGGTTATGGTGTAATTCTGCCATTGAGCGCGCGTAGGCACTCGGCAGTGGGACCTCGTGATATATATCCTGCGTTTTATTTGGCTAAAGAGGCCTCATCACACTCCTTGGAACGTATGAATTACGCCTTTCATTTCTCAAGTATAAATTACGCTTTTGTAAGATTATTTTCGAGGTTGTTATTAGAAATCGAGTATTAGGTAATATACGTTGCAGGGCATGTGGTGCCGGAATTCGGCAGGACGCCCAAGGGCTATTGACAATGACAAGTGTATAAATACTTAAATAGTGTAATATGTAGTATATATTCGCGATGAGTGTAGTTACCCTATCTTTGGTAAATGTCCTTAATCTTAGGGTAAACTTTATGATGATTAATTATATTGGAAGGCAATTGGAATTACTACGCACGTTGCAGATCTTAGCGATTAAACATTCTCGACCCGTGAGCCATAATTTAATATCCACTAGACGCATACCTAAAAAAAATTAAGTTCATAACACTTCAGGGCGATAAAAATGTTCTAGTAAAGTGTGAGGAAAAGTTAAGTAATTCCGCTACGCTGTACAAAGACAAGAAAGCGTTCAAAGCATTCTGAGGTCATTACATATTCAAAGACTTAGAGAGCAGAATGAAAAGAACAGATCGGTGCAAGAGCTTTGACGCAGGAAGATATTCCAGCGATTTGTTATGTTCAATAGGGTAAAGTTACGCATCGCGAGATACATCTATTTACGCACGACGATAAAATAATATTGCTGCGGACATTTGCTCTACAGGTCTGTATTTAAAGTAGATTAAATGTGACGCTCACTCAATTACAAGTTATGAACCAGGATTATGCTGATATAATATAAATAATATTCGTTATCTGAATATTTGAGTTTGTGTCAGGCACACAAATACAGATGGTAGTCTGCGATATTGTAGGTATGTACTAAATTCTATGTAAACTCGTAAAAAAGTCTCGATTTTTTTTATCACGCGTGACCATCAGTTTCATAGATTCTAGATTTCTAATAGGATTATCTGTAATCCCTAAATCGGCCATAATTAACTATACTTTACAAAATCTTATAATGGTTCATTTTTCCTTATGCGGAATGTTACCCTGAAAAGGGGTATACAAATCTGGGTAAGATTTTATCCTATTATCTATCTATCCCCATAGATTTCTACGAGAACGACCCACATTGTAATGAATAGTCGATAGGAATCTCCGACTCCACGAATAACGATGTCGAAGGAACTGCTCCTAAAGATTGAATAATTAGTTTCCAGTAAAAGGAATTTTTAAAGCGAGGTTTTTAAATCAAAGTTGGATTGCCAAGTGATGGTAATTAACATTTTTTATCGGTGGAGTAATGAGTAAAAGGGAAGCTGTGGAAAAAGGAAGGTTTCAGGCTAATGAGTGGCTGTAATTATGAAGTTAAAAATATGAAATTGCGATGTATGTTATGTATGTACAGGGCATACTACCTACCAAGAATGTTTGAATGGTTCTATAGAAAAGTAAAGCGGCACTCTACTTATTCTATTACTTTTTAACCGACTTTAAAAAAGGAGGAGGTTCTCAATTCAACTCTATGTTTTTAGTAAAGTGAAATTACATTTTACGTAAAAATATTAGGAAAAGAAGCTAACGAATTTATAATTTCAAAGCAAAAATTAGGTTGAGGAATGTATTTTTTCTTTGTCAAGAACACGATATCTGACAGGCGAGAATCTGTTGATAATATTATTTATCTGGGGGCACGGCAGTGCCCCCGCCAAGTCGAGCAAAACAAAAGGCACGGCCGTACTATCCTTTTCTCGAAACGACTCGGGCCATTTTCGACCCCCTGTAACTTCGTTATGGATAAAACTAGAAGCTTAAATTTTTAGTGACCAAGAGGGTATCACGTCTACAGATAATAATCCAAGTTACATCAAATTTGAACCAGTGGTTTAAGAATTATTGCAAGTCAAAGTTCCTTAATTTTGCTGCCCACTGACTGACTGACTGACTGACTGACTGACTGACTGACTGACTCACCGATCATCAAAATTCTAAGGTACTTCTAGCCGTCCCACAAGTTTCAAATTTTGAATATAGCTATTGTTTAGCCTATAAACCATGGAAAAATTCTGACATTTCATAATTTTCATCCCGTTTTCTAGATATATGATCTGCATAAATAACTTTGTATTCCCATATAAATCCTATTAAATTGTATGTCATTACAAAGTTACTTTTACAGTTCATAATTAGACTTCATTGAAATTGGTGAAATGTGTAACAGGGGTTAAAAATGAGAAATGGCTTCGAGAAATTCGACAGTTGAACGCTTTTTAAAAACTTCCACGATAGATAGAGAGATACAAATTCCTATACTACGAGTATACCTACCTACACTTTTACAGGTCGAACAAATTCGTTACCTACTAGGTACCTTACACCTAACACGCATCTGTGGAGACGCAAAGACACTCGTTCATGATAATCTATGAACATGACCTATGTCGCAAGGGGCCCCGGCCTCATAAGCGCGGGGCGCGCGTTGATACGTGTTTTGCAAAAAAACGAAATTAAGAAAGAAAACCTACAAAAAGAAATGAGATCCCATCAAAAACATTACATGTACAAAAATGCACAAGTCTCGCAACGCAGTTTATCTGCCGTAAAAAGTTGTCAGATCGAATGTAAACCAAGTCGGTTAATTGAATACCTACCTACTTATTTATTTCTTTAGTAAATAGAGTGTCTTGGCGATTGTACACGGCAGCATAATCTACTAGGTAATCTAAATAATATAGTCTTCCGTGTAGCGCTATGTAGATTTATGTTGAAGTGTGCAATTGCCAAGTCACTCTATTTACTAAAGAAATAAATACTGCCGTCCGATGACTAAAAGACCGTTATGTGACATTTTGCCAAATTTGAGTTAGAAACACCACATGAAAGCGAAAATTTTGCTCTATCTTCTAGTCTGGGTCATTTTATTTTATGTTTATTAGTTACTGAGATACAGACACTATGCCCGCGGTTAACTACTAGCTTTTCCGACTTTTCCAACGCTTAAATACGGTTACCTTGCTTTAAAACACTTAAATACCGATAGAATCACTTAACTGTGTATTTAAACGTTGAATTTACCCTGGCATTCAAGCTTAGAAAACGGCTTCATGCACGTACGATACTATTAAGCCGTTACCTGACTTAAGACGTGTTTTAGTGATTTACAATAGCATATATCTTCTTAGATCTACGAAGTCTAAAAGACAGTTTTTCAACAACAACTATCCTATAAAACCGCTAGCCAGACTTAGCCGCTCCGTCGTTGGTTAAGCAATTAGAGTTTAAAACATTTACAATTCTAAAAGACGGTGACCGTTTTTTTAGTTATACGTAGTTTTTAATTCACGCCAATAAAAACAATATTAGATAACAGTTAAATTACATTACAACGCTAAAAGACGTTTATGCGCTAAGGCCTTCCCAAGCTCCCAACCCCGCGCGCTCGCGCATTTGTCGCTAGGACGCTACGTGAGCGCGAAATCCCGCCAGAGTGGATTCGAAAGCAAGGAGGTAAGCATTTTATGTACTTAATTTTAAATGTTTTATTGAATGATGTTATATTAGCAGATTATACTTGTGACACGCTATGGCGAATCTAGGTAATCTATACAGCTTTATCATGGGTAAAACTATACTTACTGTTTTTAGTTTATAAGTAAACCCAGAATCTATTTCTGATAATAAGTTCTTTGTTAGAATTAATACTATTGATCCTCTATATATTTTTTTAATTTTGTTGCATACCATTCTTTTAAAGTGTGTTCTGTGATTATAGTACAGGTACTTAATAATAATGATAATATGTTGGGCAGTGCTCGTCGACATCACCATCCCCCATGACGAGAACCTCGTGAAGGCCGAGTAGGACAAGCTCAGCAAGTACCTAGACTTGGCCCATGAGGTGACTGCCATGTGGTATGTTGACTCGACGATCATTGTCCCGATAGTGGTTACGGCGAACGGCCTTATAGCGAAGAGCCTCGACCTATATCTTAAGAGGCTCTCGCTAGACGACTGGATTCAAAGTCAAAGTCAAAGTCAAATCATTTATTGTAAATAGGCAATAAAATCGCACTTTTACAAGTCAAACACTTCAATTTAATAAACAAATTAAACCATAAAAGAAACAAACTATAATTAATTGATTATGGTTTGTGTTTGAAAAAGGATTAAGGGTCGGATGCAGAAGGCAGTACTCCTCGACACGGCACGTATTGTCAGGAGGTTCCTCTCTCTGCAGCCCTAACCACTGGTAGCCTGGGCCCTGCTCCGCTATCGGTGGTACCCTAGGTTTAAGTTTTTTATAATGTTTTTAGGTTTTTTTTAAAATATTGTGAAAAGTTTAAATTTAAGATTATAAAATAAATAATGGGAATGATAATATGAACACTTTTATTGAGGTACTAATTTCAATAACATTAATGACTACTAATATAATTATTATCCTACGAACCATGTAATAGTATACTTTACAGACTAACAGACATAACTTAGTATGTAATATTATAACTACCTACTATATTGATTACTTATTATGCTACTAATATCAGGTAACTATTCGCCTACACTCCCTGTATTGGCGGAAGACCACCCCTGAAGGCCAGAAGTCCGGGTTGAGGAACATCTCCAGGTGCTCGGCTGGAACCTGGAGCACGTAGGACTTGAAGTCAGTGGTCCTAGGCTGCTCCTCCAAGTGCTGCAACCTCACGCTGATAGGCTCCTCACGCGAACTTCGATACATGGCCATTCTCTCCTGGGCATACAGCTCAGCTTCTTGTTCCTTCGTATTCTTTGTCCAGACGAGAGAGTTAGATGCCGACGGTCGGGGCTACAGACAACTTGTAGCGTCTAAGTTGTAACCGAGGCGGTGCCGCGATGGTTGCGATTCATTCGTGGAACCTGTGCTTCTTCTCTACAAGCATAAAGCAGTTTTCGTCGGTCTGGTTCCGGGTAGGTGCAGTTGTAGTACGCAGCGATGGTTTGCGGCTGCGCGTTTGTAAAGTGCCGCTTCACTGACAGCGACGGTCGGGATACTTGGGCATACAATCTGACGACGCAGGGATGATGCAGAGGTGATGGAACAGGAGCGGTGACGGAGTATGAACTAGAGAATTCCAGTATCTTGAAGTTAGTCGTCGGAAGAAGTGGTCCTTAACACCAAATAAATCCCTACCTACCAACTTAATCTAATAGTATGTACTTAAACTAATATGTACTACCATTTATTTTTAAGCGGGTATTAATTATTATTTTTTTGGATTTAGAACTCTGTACATGATATTTTTACAGGTGGTTTATGTTTTACCCAGTTAAGTTAATATCTTAACCGTAACGTAACCCACAAATGTCAATTGGGCACCATTTGACTGTCCAGTTTAATTCTACTGAGTCTAATTGGTTTAAATGGTTACTAATTACTAACTTTTATTAAAGACGAGTTTAGAAAATGCTACCCAATTTTATTTAATCACCATTTCAAGACCTAACAACAGCTTCTCCATTCAAGGAAAGTACACTTAGCCGCCCATTTAACATAATGTGATTTTATCTCTGACCTGTGTTTCCTACACTAAAATACAGTTACTATGAAAGGTTCTACCAGGCACTGTTATTTAACGTTGAAATCTGTAAAAAATGGTTTATTTAAACCATAATAAAAACCGTTACAGTCCGATAAAGGCTTTTTTAGTTGTGGTGTTGATAAAATTTTAATTATTGTCCAATTGAAAAAAAAGTTAAAGTGACTTAACTGTTATTTAGCTTTGAAATTGTATGTAACTGTGGCTCGATAAAAACTCGCCTTACAGTTGTAGAACATTACAATCCTATAAGACGGCTGCGCTTCAGCCAGCCGTTTTTTAGTATTGTAAATAAAAACATTTTTGAATTGACAAGCACTACTAAAACACGAAATCTTAAATTTTAAAATAAAGAAAAGTCGTATGGCAAATTCTAAGCCATACATAGAAAGCTTAAAAGCATACAAGTAATTTGGTTTAGGAAAAACTTCTCTATGTATTCATATTTTCGAGATACAGAATTTTTCACGTTTTTGCTCATATCTCAAAATTAGGGTTGTGCACATAACGGTTTTTTAGTAATCGGACGGCAGAATAAGTAGGTAGGTATTCAATTAACGGACTTGGTTTACATTCGATCTCACAACTTTTTACGGCAGATAAACTGCGTTGCGAGACTTGTGCATTTTTGTACATGTAATGTTTTTGATGGGATTCCACTTTACAGGTAGCAAAACACCTGTATTTAATGAATGGGAGTGGTAGCACTTTTTACAAGATTTATTAGAACGTAAACTTTTTATTAGTAGGTAGGTACTATGCAATAAATAATAAGTCGCCAATAATAATTGAAGACAATTTTTCGAATCTGCAAAACGACTAAAAATCCTTGAAATAATATTTATTTAAAATTGTATAGATTTTATATTGTGCCTATTTATTTTCAGCTAATATTAGATAAGTATCAGGAAACAAGCACACGTACACGTTCACGTACGTTAGCAAGTACTGCGCTAATTTTTTTTATACGCAACTAGCTGTCCTAAAACCTGACAGACGTCACTTCAAAAATGTATGAGAAAATGAATCAGTCATTTTCCACTCATTTTCATTAATTTTTGCAATTTTGTTTTAGTTATTGTACTATTCGGAGCAGAATAACGAGTCCAAAAAAACCAAGAAATCAATCGATTATCTACACTCGTATTAATATTATGTGGTAATATTTAGGGTTCCGTAGGCCTTTACAGCCCACTGCACCAACGTCATCAGAAAAAACCTCATCAAGTTACGGTTACATCCCACATTAAGACAAATTAAGGATTTCTCTCCGGAGGCGAAAAGAGAAGTGTTTCCGTGCGATACCGTAAAAACAAGCAGTAAAGTTAATATGACCATAACGTACGAACCGCCATAAACATTCACAACAACACCTATTCGGTTAGCTTATTATATTTAGGAAGGATTTAAGGAGTTTTGTGAAGCCATTTTTTGCGTGAATTGCTGAGGGTTCATACGGCCAGAACAAGTTTTGCCTTTTTAACTGTGATCATTATCATATCATATCACCTGCTCAGAATAGAAACTGGTCACACAAAAACACACTATAATATCTTCGACCAAAATGCAATACGTCTTATATATTATCACTCTTTAAAGTTCGTAAGCCATGTCAGAGACGCGTGGGCGTCTTAAAACCCCTGACACCAGAGAACGCCACGTCCTCCTCCGAGATTGATTGATTGAGATACAAAAAATGTCCACTGTCAAGTTAAAACGTAAAGGGATGGAGCGAATATGATAATTGATGGCGTCCTTTCAGAAAAAGGGAGGGAATTGTTACCCATCACGATAGCATAATGCATACGACACTTCAGAGAGCGTCTGCCGTGAGTGGTTTAATTCTACTTAAACATCTGTTTAACTCTAGTCTAAACTTTTGTGGTATGTATCTAGGTAAACTTCAGTGTCATCATTAAAATATAGGTATCCACCCTCAGAGTGGCAAAGTTATAATCTGCGAGGTGTAACAGTAACTGTATGATGAAATAATAACATTATACTGGCTGAGAAGTCTCTCTTGCGGGAAACGTGATACGCCCAATTATAAATAATGATACCTTCACATTAGCCAGGTAAATAACGTTACATACATACGCTGACAGTTGACGTTCAAAGCCCATTAAAAGGTTTTGATGCCAACATCGAATTTGGATAAATAGAACCACCTCAGGAGTTTACTCTTTAAAACAAATAAATATTATTTACGAATTCGGTTCACCGTTGACGAAACATTTTACTATGCAATTTGGTTTACCTAGATGACATAATTGCAAATGGCTTTTTCCACTTATTTAACATTAAAAACTCATACAACTTTCGATCTCTATGAAATTTCTATCGGGCCACCTCTGAAGAGAAAAAGAATCATCAAAATCAATTCCCAATTGGCTTTAAAATTACGTAAGAAACATACAAAACACTAACCCCCGGTTTCTAGAACGTTTGTTGGCGTTGACAGTAGATTAAAACTATCGTTGCCTCTATCTGACTATAAACAAATGACAAGGACGGCAATAGAATTGGACGGCGTTATGAAATAACGGAAGAAGCGACAAATCAGTAAAACTGAGAAAAAGAGCTTCAAAGTTTTGAAATTTAAATATGTTGCTGAGAGCACAATATTTATGTTATAGGTGTGATTTTTACTTATGTGATATATTATTATGTATATTTTATTTCATAAAAGAACATATTTTTGTATAATGCATAGTATAGAAGATATTGTCATTTTTCCGCTTAATTCCATATTACGTTTTGCATTATTTGTACGATTTTAAAATTGCAGTATGGAATCAGGCGCCATTTTGTCATTTAATACGTTTATACAATTTAGTTTTGGGGGTAATGAAGGGTATTAAGAGATTATATCCAAAGGCAAAATAGTTATATATTACCAAAAATAAACAAAAACTTGTTTTTTGACAACAAAACAATCGGAAAAACAGTTGAATAAATGAAAATAAGTATACCTAGGTACTTAATAAAAAATCGAAAACGTAAAGCAATTTTTACTCAATAGCCCAGTGGAATTAAATATTAAAATCGCGAAGCTTGTTGTACTGCATTTTTGGTGTGTTGTAGAACAGTTGTGTTAGTGTACCTAGTATAAATCCAAACATGCAACCTAAAAGTCGTAAACGATGCGTTTTAGACAAACATACTTCAGTCCTTTTATAAAGTCAATTAAATTTGCACCAATTTAATCCCAAACGAAACTATAACGACCAAGCTATGACCCTTCAATAATGTGGTCCATTACCAGGCAAAGTGACACTTTTAAGTTTTGCTCCCGTCCGAAGCTAAATATTGGTGAAATCCCTCGTCCTTTGAAAAAGGTCACTAATAAATGTTTTTGTACGTTTAATCAACTTTCATTTAAGTACAAGACGAAGTCTGTGATACTAATACTTCACTTACAATCTTGAAGGTAAAAATGGGGTTTGAAAAATTGGCGCAAAATGCATTAAATCATATATAAAGGATAGAAATACGTTTTAATTTGTGGCCACCTTGCTATACTGAAAGCTAGTTAATCGTACTACATCATTGTTTCAGTGAATTTTTTCATAGGACCAGGGATTTTACCAATATTCTGCTTCGAACGGAAGCAAAACTTAAAATTGTAATTTTTCCGGAAAAACGTACTGTATTTGAAGGGCCACAGTTTGATCGTTATAGGGTTTATAGAGCTGCGTTTGGGTTTCAATTTTTGCACATTTTATTAACCTTATAAAAGTCCAGAAGTGCACTTGTCCAAAACGCATAGTATATGACTTATAGAGCAAAAAAGTGAGAAAAGTCTCAAAACTTCAAAGTTTTTTGCGTGTTGCCCAGCTAGCACAAGTTTTCCAAAGTTGCTAATATGGATTTAGGTACACGATATCCTTACTAGTCCATACAACCTACCAAAAATGCAGTACCACATCAAGCATTGCGATTTAAGCCCTATTTTATATCTAATTCCACTGGGCTATAATGATTGTTTGATTCTCAATCAATGAAATAGATGAACCAATGGATACTCAATAACGAACTATGCGCCTATTTTTGGTGGGTAATTTGATTTTGCATTTTAGATTTATAGTTGTTTAATAATGAAACAACGAATTAAGTCGAATGTCTCAGGATTTAATTCGTTTATGTTTAATAAAACCTTATTTATTGTATTTTGGAATAGCGACTTAGGCGCTTAGTTTGGTATTACAAATCGATAAAATGCATAGAACCTAACATTTGAAGACATGTCGCTTGATTCACCCCTCTATATTAAGGTAGGAGAGTTGATTTTTGAACAAAAAAACGACTAGGAATATAGTTTAAAGTCTCTACAATCGAACTGCATCATTAACTTTTTTTTTTTGGTTTGTTCGTGTAATTCGTTATTTCATAACGCCGTCCAATTAATCTGTTGTCAACGTTGACTGACGTTTCAGAAACTGGGGGTAACTGCCGGTTTCTGAAATGTCAGCCAACTTTGACTACAGATTATTTCTATTACCATCCTTGTCATTTGTTTAGTGTCAGATAGAGACAACGATAGTTTTAATCTACTGTCAAAGCCAACTAACGTTCCAGAAACTGGGGGATGCAGTCGAATTGAGAAACTCTTTCATTTTATAAGTCGGTTAAAATTAAAAAATACCACTGGTTACGCATTTGATACCGCGTCATACCGTAGCTAGTGCCTAAAGAAGTAAATGTTCCAGTAATCCTAACAAGTAAATGAATAAAACCTCAAATAGATAATCATCTATTTGAGGTTTCCCAAACCGCCGTCGACTTGAGCACTAATTGAGATGATGAATGCCTGCGGGACGGGACAAACGATGGGGCTAATTATAAATAATGAATGGATGAGCGGACGACGAAGAGCTACGAAAATAATGGATATACTTTAGATTACGAATAGATAGATTAGATATATTAGAATTAATTATTGGAAAGAAAAGACATTGATTTGATTAATATGTTAAACACAAAGGTAGAAAGAGAAAGAAGTATTCTAGATCACTATGGTAGAACATGAAGTCAGACTGAGAGAGAGATAGAGAAGGAAACTGTATGGCAAGATTTACTCGCTTGTGTTCATCAGTAGGGAAATGGAACAGAGTGGAAATAAGAGTGGTACCATGCAATCTGTTTCTTTTTGCTACGTTCCAGTGCAGGCAGAATGAAATAAATAGGCCTTACTATTGAGTCCTTACTATTAAGACAACAACGCAACTTCGAAGAACACCAGGACAACTCGCTTTGCACATTTCCAAAATGTTCTCTATGACTATTACCCCTAATAAAACGCCACCGATGTTTTGGCAAACTTAGCTCGTAAGTAGAGGGCGCGGCGATCGACAACTTCCTCGTTAGCCTGTCATCCCCAACATGAGAGATGTCCCTGGGCGAGACGTTTATTGACTCGCTCACTCTAGTTTTGTCTCCTAATAACTTTCGTACACAGTTTTCTGTATGACATCTTCGTCATAAAATAACTCTTCAAACTTTTGTCGTGAAAGTTCTCTTGATGTATTATCAGAATGCCAGTTTTCTATGTATGTGATTTCTTTGGCCAGTATTTACTTGGGTAGCACTTCGTGAGTGTTTTGTTATATTGGTTTGTATAATTATTAGATCTGTGGCATTATCTGTGGTACTTTTATAACAATGTTAACAAAAAGTGTCAATTGGCAAATTACATTTTTTAGGGTTCCGTACCCGAAGGATAAAGCCCTATTAGGATAAAGCCATATAAAGGGACCCTATTACTAAGGCTCCGCTGTCCATCCGTCCATCCGTCCGTCAGTCAGCAGGCTGTATCTCATGAATGGTGATTGTTAGACAGTTGAAATTTTCCCAGATCTGATGATGTATTTCTGTTACCGCTATAACAACAAATATAAAAAACAGAGTAAAATTAATATTTAAGGGGGCTCCCATACAACAAACATAATGGTACGGAATCTTTCCTGCGCGAGTTCGACTCGCACTTGGCTTTTTCTTGCATTCTAATCAGCTCAGGGTTGCCAACTGAAACACGTATGCTGAGAAATTGGATAACCTCCACTTTATTATTAAAAATTGTGACAAAATTACCGAATTAGCTCAGTCAATTTCTTCATAACTTCGTGTCCAAAATCTTTATTTAATTAGTCCCGCGTATCCGAGATCCATCCTCATTTGTCACCGTCTGGGCGCGACCGAGGCTGCCGGAGTGAGGCTTAGCGGGACTCTGGTTTGAGGACTTGAGATTTTGTTCAAGGACAGTCAATAAGGAAGTGGAGAAGTGGGATTTGTGGCTAAAAATATTACGGGATAAAAGTAGGTGTACTGTAGTATAGATTCGTACAGTTAGTAGGACAATGGAAGGCGTGGTGAATTTACAACATGTACCTACCTGCTGCGGACTCATTTATTTCTTTTTTTGTGTGAATCGTCGCCTCCTTTGCTGTTATATTATTATGTAGGTCTATACACACAAAATTTATAATGACATAATGTGGACGTCTGGTCGAACGTCTGGTCAATATTTTATTAAAATGCTGGCCTTTATTTTGGTCAAAGATTAAGCTTTGAAATACAACGTGGGCAGCATCTTGGGAACGTTGCCCATTGGTAGCGGCCTATTAGATTAGGTTTATTTCGTTTTAGTTTTAAGTTTTTATTTTGTTTTTATTTTCCCCAATCATTTTGTTGAAATAAGAACTGATCCTTCCCCAAACAAAATAAAGGTACTTATATAGAAAGCGAGAAAAGTAGCTGTAATATATTTATTCAAACTTTCAAATTATTGATTCTACGCAATATGATTATGATTGTTACGTTAGCTAAACTGGAGGTTCAGAGATGATCAGTTTATTTTCATGCTGACTGTATTTGAAGGTTGTTTTAGGTAAAAACATTTATCTACATACAAAATTCAAGCTAGTATTAGTTTTCACCGACCAATTTACGAGTATGTCAACCCTTGTATTTTTCATGAATCTATGCAACCCATCAAAATTTATAAGGTTCTACGTAGTTTGAAACTTTGAATATAATACTTTTCCGTCAAACTAACCAACTATCAAGTTTTAAAACCGATATCCAACACTTACGAGGCTTCGTCCCAAGATACTAAAATTCCTTCACTTTAAAAACTTAAAACGGTCTTATATAACCGGTTCAATCCGGTACAAACTTAGCCAACGTGTTTAGGGTTGCTACGTGAATTGTTTAGGAAAAAGTTTAGGGGAAATGATAAAAACCGCTGTATGATTTATTAATTATATGAGTTAGGTAACACCTGCAGTGCTATCTTTAACCTACGCTTTTCAAATTAGTGGTACCTACTGAGTTCCGTCATCTTGAGGCCATATGCCATGTAAATCATGTAATTTCAGTGGGTTTCGATCCGGTACCCTAAAAACTTTTATTAGCGCTCTACTTAATTGAAGCGTTGTACGAGATGACTGGAAGCAACCCTAGATGGCGGCTAACTTGTATTTGCAAAGTTAATTTTACGGAACTATGGATAAAGATAGAATACATTTTTCATAAAACTGACGGGGAATTAAGTGGTTCCGTACTTTGATGAGGGTGCGAAAACTTGCAGACGGACCCCTAAATGGCAATTTATCGTGGCGAAATCTACCTTCTGTCTGATATTCTGATAGGTAGCCGGGAAAATTAATGAGAGTTTTGAACCTAAACATTTCCATATCAGTGTGCCTAGTGTGACTTTTACCAATTTCTGTACGAGCTCGATCCGGTTAGCGTAAACTTGAAATTGTATGGAATAAGCGCCATCTAGTGACTGACTGACTGACACTAGATGCCGCTGCTCTTATTCTATACAATTTTAAGTTTACGCTAACTGGATCGAGCTCGTAAAGAAATTGGCAAAACTCACACTAGGCACACTGTACACGCCGACTATCTGTGCTTACTATTACATTGAGCATTCCTTTTTTTTACATCTTTTCCTGCCTCTAATGTGTGTGTATGCGTTGGTTGTTGTGTACAGTCATATCAGAATACATGTTTTTCTTTCTATCTATCTGTCTGTTATTGGTCGGTTTCCTTGCAATGGTCTTTAGATTCGAGTAATGGTAATCTGCTCACACAATGCCTCCAATAGAACCGATGGAAACGCATAGCAAGAGCCGAAATTAATCAGGACTCACTCATAACCACGACCAATCTGCCAAGAGTGCCCGCCTCAGAAGAAATATGGTAACCTTATAAAACTGAACAATTACCCTAGTTTCAAATAATTGACCAATAATGGTCTAGTTAACTCTTATAAACATCGCCCTAAACAAATATTATGTAAACCCAATCAACTCGGCTTCTCATCTCCAACTCGTAATGATGGAAAGAAATAAAAACACTTCAGAGACAGGTAATATTATTCTAACTTAGTTACGACCTAAGATGGAAAAATAAAACAGATGTTACTAAATGTGGAACTGAAATGAAAGGTTTTCAATGAAACTCCGTTATCAACTCACTCACGCCGCGGTTGTCTCTCGCACCCGCATGAGACTCCGGCTTTTGGTTATTACAAAACCAACACAGCCCGCAAGTTTCTGCTCCTGAACGTCCGCAAAAATAGCTGCAAGCCATGTGGTTGCGTTTACTGGGTCTGCATGGGACCGTGCGGGACCGTTAGCCCCGTGTGGACGAAAACCGCTCCTTGAGGGTTGAATGTTCGTATTTCTTTAAAACCTTTGGGGGCCACCGTACCCCATAATAAAATATGTCTGTGGAAAACATAACGCGACGTGAGTTTGTTTGATAGTCAATCGAAATTTATTGTGTGAAGGAAATAACTATCAATTTTGAACGTTTAACGAATCGATTCTTAACAGTTGGACTCTATTTTGCACAATATGCGACTACACCTCTCTTTTTTCTATCTGTTCATGCCACCTACAGTTTTAGATGCCGTCCCATCACAGCTCAAATGTAATGCCATTTTTATGTGTGGAAACGTCAAGAGCTTAGTACGTGGTATAATACGAGCTCTTTATAACACTGAGTGCCGCCGCATTCATACATAATAAAAACATTATTTTATATCACACACGCAGTTTTTTCATATTTCTGTCCTAATTGAGTGGGTGCAGGTTTGTGCTAAATATTTTATAGACTTTGCGCTGTTTGTGTGTTTTTGTGACCTGTAAAAGTTCTCGTGGTTTTACATATTTATGTTTTCTGAATTGAGTTGTGATTTGTTTTTTGCAGATCTTACTTTTTACCATACTTAAATACCTAGCTCGAAGGTTAGATGGTTAATTACCACTTTATTTTATTTATTTATTTATACTTTATTACAAGTAGATTAGTTATATATTTTTTTGTTGCTTCATCCACAACTATTTTTGAAGCCTAATGTAGGCTGAATATGATACACGATATGAGTAGCTTAATATTCAGTTTAGGGCACTTTAGCGAATACTAAACCGTATACTTAGGTAGCTCAATTAGGTTTGTTATCTCTAAACATCCTATTTGATCATCTTCACAGAAAACTAAGTTGAAAGAGCATTAAATTTAATATTAGATTACTCTAAAAGACGTTAAATATCCACTAATATCCTCCTTTCATTAATGTAGGCAACGTTCACTCTGAAAGAAGAAATTTACTTCATTTATGTTCATAAAACTCATCTGCTCCAAGACGTAAAATACTAAGAAAACTTGAAAAACCTATTAGCCTCCATGACGAGGGAGGAAAGTGTCATAGCCTTCGAGACCTTCATTCTCTTTGTGTGAAATATTATCTACTTATGTAATGAAAGAAACAAACGGTTTAATTCAATTAAATGTGACCTTGGACATAACAGTACAAGATGAACTGAGCTGTAAACTGCTCAAGTTAAAGTTGAAATTGTTTTGAAGTGGCAGCGCTGTTAGCTGTGATGAGGCAGAGATGCCTTTTCAATATTGATTTCCTTATTTTCGTCCAAAAGATGAAATACCTTTTCGTGTTATTCTAGCTGTGTTGAATGATGTTCGTTTTGTTTGGAGACGTGAAGTTGAAGTTAGTATCGAAGATAGATCTAACTTTAGATATACATCTATTCTTAAAGTCTATCTAAACTATACGTTGCCTGTTCTGAATTTTAAGTAAGCTCTAACTAATATTAATATGTTTTATAGTAATGTTAAAGATACTAATTTCACGTGTTCACTGAATGAAGTATTTTCCTGAAAGGGTAGAAATCACTTTATTGAAATTTGTTTAAAAACACAATAAACAGCATCGATAATTCGATGAAAAAAAGTACTAAACCAACTTTGGTAAATTTATTATGGAAACTTATCTTATTTGAAAAAAAAGAAAGGAGCCAATTACGTACCTACACAAGAAGAAGAAAATATGACGAATGGATAGGTGCTCGGTGTTTACTCCTATTTCATTAGAAGTCGGTTAACAGTCGTAAAGCGCGATTGAAACCTAAACCAAAAAATCAACAGTTGTAAAATACTACACTGATATAATTTCACAGTTTGATGGCTTACAATCTGACTTGTGCAGTACATAATATATTATAACATAACATCAAACGACTAACAAGAAAATAACATAATAAAACTATAGGTATAGGTACATGTAGCCCGTTAGGGTGTAGGCTACATGCAAGTACATAATACATAATAGTCAATGGTCATAGAGCTTTTATGAGAAACTGTCTAAAAATCGTGAACGAATAGGTAAAAAAAACTTTTTTCGGTCTTACCACAAAATATTTAAACAAGAGTTGAACAGATGAGTCTAAATATTTTCTCCACATATCAACGCCTAACGCTCGCTTTTTCTAACTCATTCTAAATAATTATAAATGCCAGATTTGAGTAAGGAAACACGAGTGATAGACGTCGATTTAATGAAAACAAATTTAGAAACATCTGTTTAACCTGGTCTAAACTTTTGTGGTAAGACGGCTTGAGTTTATTTCTAGCTGGATTCTCTTCCTCGGATGTATTCCAAAACCGGTGTTAGAGTCCAGTACCTAAGGTTGCTCTTTGAGCCCATGTGAGTAAAGTTATTTGATTTGATTTGAATGCGTTACGTAACATTTTTTCAGAGATCACGTAACCCACGTTACGAAGTGCCAAAGTAGCGATTTTGTGCCATTATAACTAAATAAAGAAAGCCTCAATTCAACCAACGTTTCATGAATACTAAATGTTATGATATCCAAATAAAGTTGATATGTACAAATGACTATGTATAAATTATGAGTGAGTGTTCGACCGTGACGAATGATGAACATAAATGCTGTACGTCACTATTTACTCGTGAAAATTTGTTTTGCACATGACTGCTTATCAATTATTCGTATTTTGTATAATACGAGTATAATGCATATTCGAGCGCGTAAAGTGTTGTTTTATGCAAAAGAAAAAAATCGGTTACCTATCATTGTGATACAGACTGTACATTTGAGATATAACTTCTACGTATATTTATTTTATTTATTTGAGTAAGTACCCAAATTATTTTACTTATTAATTTTGACTGAAACTAAAATGCAATCAAATATCATACCTAATAATATTTAAACGTAAAGACACAGGAAATCACAGGCCGACGTGCATCGTAATAAGTAAACGTTTTTTATTTGACTTTTAGTCCATTACTTGGCGTTTTCCGTTACAGTGTTGCGTAAGCATACGCGTCAGCCCCGACAGATCACGCCGCGACAACAACGCTATTTTTCTAGCCGAAGCACACAAAAAACGCTAGTATGAATAAATAAGTAAGTAAATTATGATTCTTCTCCCCTTCCGCTAAAGAACCACTTCTTTCGTTTCTCAAATGATTTCTCCGCAGCGCCCTCGCGTGTCCTCGATTTGGAATGTTAGCGATCGTAGATACTTGTAGATAGGCGCCTCTTGAACGTGCTCCAACAACGGGCGATTACAAATCCGGACAACGTTGTATTATTCGACAAGTTGGACCGACGGCCGATGAAAAATATCGGACCAAGTCCAATTATGAATACAACGCATAAATGCATCGTTAGAATTGGGTACAAAAATCTCTTAAAAATAACTTTCAGTTTTTCCCAAATGTGTCAATTATACGGGAAATATTTTTGATTTCGGTGTTCTCAAGAGATGCTATAGATAGCTTGGAGTTTTAACGTTCCAAAATAATTATATTATGTCATAACAGTGAGACACTTATCTTAAACTTGGACTTACGAATATATTGGAAGTTTCCGTGCATGGGATGTTATAGCAAACTTATAACCATACATAAACATAAACACAAAGGTTTTGTGAAGATGCTCTCGAGTCGACATGACGTATACGACCTCGCCGCCCAAGGATAAAATTTATAACGGTATCAATAATATCCCAAAAAATCTATCATTTTTGGATCACGATAATGATTGTACGAGTTTCATGTAGATCATCAGAATTTGGCTTACTAGGAAACGATCGCAAACAGATCAACGTAATAAATTAGATCAGTAAATACGCAATTTTCAGGAAAACTCATTTCCAATTCCTGGTAATGAATCTACGAAAGACTATATTCCATAAATAACAGATTACATCAGCTCAATATTCAGAACTGCTATAATGAATTTACGCTCTGTTAGAGCATAATAATTAATTGATCGATTTCGAATAAGGTAGCGATCAGTTCCAAACTCGTGTCAAAGTCTGTCAGAGCATCCAAGACCCCTGACGTGTCTTAACGACTGCTACTCATCGATAACAACCTTGACCCACGGCTTAAAGTGCCCTCAAAATCGCGGTGCGATGGGAATCCGCACACGATGACCGAGCGGTAAATATTGCGCTTCACAACTCAACAACGCCGGTTTTGATCCTCGGTGCTGCAAATTTTATATTTCCACCATCCGCTACATATCAAACCACACCTGAAAAAAAGTAGCACACTAAACGGGGCATTGCAAAAGCCTAGATATCGGGACAATAGATGCATTAGCGGCCCGATTTCTGCCTCCGAAAACAATAGGTGAAGCAATGTGAGGCTCCCATGTTTCGGGAGACTTTTTGCCTCCGTTCCGGGGAATGAGGCGAATGCGCTTTTAAGTCAATGGGGATGAACGTCGGGATTGTTTCAAAGGGAATAGGTTGGAGAGAGTTGCCCTTGATTGCGAACATTCTCGTGTTGGATATTTGGAATGGGTATTGAGGCATTTCTTGTTTTACTTTAAGAAATCTATCGAAATCTAAAGCAGTTTATCTATGTTTGAAAAGCTCAAATAAGGCATCTGCTGTCAGAGACAAAGCTGAAAAAGCTTATTGTTATAGTATAAATTAAAATTAAAGTGTAATGGCGTGTCGGGGGTTGTGTTTATTATGTGAACTTATACTATGTCCGTGAACGGTACCCACAATACAGGAAAAATCCTAGTGTGGGTCTAAATTAAAAAAAAATGGTGACCATGGTAAAATTATAACACCGAACACAGATACGATGTCACGCGTATAAAGAGCGCGGGCATCAGATTCGGGGTTTTATTGTTATAAATATTGTGAAATAATAAAACGATATAAAACAATACAACATTCCTTCATTGAAAAACCAGTCATGACTTTATTAGGTCATTATTTATTTTATTATAAAGTTACGAGTTATTTTAAAGCCCGGAATCGAAACTCCCAGACCTAGAAGCTAAGTTTCCACATTGTTATCCGCAAAGTTTCAGGTAACACCAGATAAAATCCAACTAAGTTGCTCCAACATTTATCTTCTGCAATTTTAACGTTCCACTGTTTGGACAGTTTTATGATTTTCAATTGTTTTTGTGTTATGTAGTTTGTTCCTTTGAGAACAAAATGAAATTGTTGTGTTTTATTTTAATAGCGGTCAGTTATACTCATAGTGAGTGCGTTATTTTAGTTCGAATTACATACGACCGATGAACGTTAATGCTAAAGAATGAATTTTTGATGAAGGTAAGAGCTAAACATGCTTGTGCGACGAACATAGCACGCGATTAACGAATCACAAAATAAAGCCTGCGCCCTGCTAAACCAGAGTCGAAATTGCGTAAAATTAAAGTTAAGTACATGAATTACTACTAATGAATTATGCGAGTTTAGCGAGTGATAATTACGTACATAATTATGTTTAACAAGAAACACATTGGTACGTGCGGGATTTCAATTCGCCACCCCTGCTACCGATTTTATATGTATTTATATTTAAATTATCTATTTACGAGTAGCTTCTGAAAGCCAAAATAATTTCACCCACCTTAACTTCACCTGTAAAAACTTGGCAGCAAACTTAAAAGCTTCAAACTGTAGAAAATAATAACAATATGAAAGTTGGAGAATCACACTTATAATTAACTAAGTTCAGTAAGTAGAGGAAGCCAAGTTGCAAACTGATGGTGCAGCTCATTAATTTAATGCAAAGTTTCTTTCCTGATCTCTTTTATAATGGATTCTTTAAATTCAGGGCGCCTGAACTTATTAACTTACTAACTTAGCTTAACTTACTAACTTAACGTATAAAACAGTTAATTAACCTCACGCTCATTTGTTTACTTTATTTATTTATGGGTATCTAATCAAACTGATCTGTTACTAAAAAAAAATATGGACTAAGCCTCAAAAAACTTGAATCTGTTAACTGTGGTACTGCACTGCGCCACGAAGACAGTAAACAATCGATATTATGTATTTCGTTTATTATTATCACGTCTAAGTCAAGAGTCTTGTAGAATTTAAACGCGAAAAAGTTATACATCTGTAATTAAATACTATGCCAATCTTTTATTCCTAGAAATTGTAACGTAAGATTAAAACATAACTTTGTCAATACAATTTTGACCAAATTAGAGCAGAAATTGGTATATAACTCTGTTACGAGTATATTCTATGAATGTCTATGGCTACACTACCTATATACTATTTGGCCGAGTAAACAAATATATTGCTACAGAGAAATGAGGGACGGGGGAGGAGCGTGTGTCTCCAAAATTCTACATAAGAACATCAAAGTTTACAATGTCTTCAATCTCTACCGTTTGGCCCCATAAGGCCTTTGTTGGCCCCTTTCGAGAAAGCCTTTCATATTGTATTTTGTTTGCCTAACCCAAGCTTGGACTTTGCAACGCGAAACTATGTACACACTTCTAATACGACACAACTTATAAACAGTAACCTAACTTGCAGGAATTATAAAGTTCTCTATCTATAGCAGTATTGGATCATGAGTTATTTAGACGAGACTTTTGGTCAAACCTAACTTACGGGCACCAAAAAGTCGCACACATTTAAGATTTTTTTTTAATTTGTGTATTTCATGTGTGGGCGTACATTTATTACGTGGGCCCTTTTAATTATTTAAGGTGTAAATAATGGGATATTATGATGAATAGCTCCGATAGATAGAGATGCAAATCTAAGCTGGCCAGATGAAGAATTTTAATGATAAAACAATACACTTTTATAGATTTTGACCTGCAATGAGTACCTACCTATACATAATGTAAAGGTTTTACTTTCAAATTAGTATTATTCACGTAAAATATTCCCAAATTATATCTAAATTTGTGCAACGATGTCAGTGTCTGACTGCACATTATTGGTCTTAAACATTACTCGATGCGCAATCACCCTTACTGTTTCTACTGTGTAGTCTGAAATACGAAACTGTGCATATTTCCACTTGAAAATAAAACTCTATGCAGACTTTCAATATTGGTGCGGCGTTCTTCGAAACGGTTTGTTGGCAAAGCTTAGAGCTTGCAGCTTAACTTGAATTCTTACTTGGAACTGGAGGTTTCTTTTTTTTTTCTTATTGTAGTGTCCAAAAATTGGCTCGACATTACGAATGTCTAGTTGGTAAAAGTGAAAAAGATATCAAGTTGTTAATTTGTAAAGGTTTTCTCACAACTTTCTATATAATAGTATTAATTATTATTTTTACCAACACATCTTAGAGCTATCACAAGTCACAAGAAGACTGCAGTTTTGGTTACATAAACAACATTAACAATAACCCAGTTCATGAAAATCTAAAACATGTAATATCCGAATTTGTCTATTAAAAGTGCTTTTAACACACAATTATTAGTTCACTTGTAAGTCTTGTAACTGACAATATAGTACCTATAGTCTTTGAAGTCAATTTGAACCTACTTCTATTATAACCGCAGGTACTTATAATAAATCCATTTGCGATTGAACAATAAACTAAAAAAATTGTACCCAAGCACCACGGCGTACTAAATCGAATTTTAATGTGCAACCCACTTTACCCCAACTTACCTTCGTAAATATTACAATGTGAGTCAAAGGTTAATGTTCTGGAAACCAAGAAAAGGAATCTAGACCACATTTATGTGGTTCATTTGTGTCAGGCCTAACCGCAGAAAGGATATTTTTTATCTGGCAAAACTATCTCGTCTATTTTACAGAATAGTAAAATGTGAGTCATCGTTCCTTTTGGAACTTATCTATACTTACTTATTTATCTGGCGGGTGCGATAAATTTACCCCTTTAGAACATTTTTCTGAATGTAACGTAAAAAGAGATAAGTAAGAATATAATTTATGACTACGAGTAAGTATGGTGTCTGTAAGAACCACGGTTACAGGGAATTCCTAACTGAAATTTCTAATTACTTAGCCTGATCAAAATCAAATATCGACTTGATTTGCATAAGGACTTGCGTTTCATTCAAACATATCCAACTCCATCCCAACCTTAAAAACATAAAAAACCTCGTTTCGCCTACGAAACGTAAACCAGCGCGTTAACGTAAGTGCTTACCTACGTTTTCTATGTAAAACGGAGGAATCAATCAAACGGCTTCAGGGGCTTAAGGACATTTTCGTGTCAGCGGCGCCGAGTGAGACGGTCGTGGAAAATTCTGATTATACATTTAAATCTCATTGATCTGTTCGTAGGGTGGCACTGTATACCTAACATTAACCGCCGGTTTCTAGAACGTTTGTTGGCTTTGACAGTAGATTAAAACTATCGTTGCCTCTATCTGACTATAAGCAAATGACAAGGATGGCAATAGAATTAATCTGTAGTCAAAGTTGACTGACGTTTCAGAAACTGGGGGTAAGACTGGCAGAGGGCCTGTCTAGGCTACAATTGGATGAAAGTTACGATATTCAGAACTTGGATAAGATGAGAAATTTTTATGGAACTTACTCTTACAAGACATACGAGTAAAACAACAAAGTTCGACAAAACAAAATTTGATTTATAGACGGATAAGGTCTTTTTTGGTCACCACAGAACGAAATAAAAACAAACTAGAAGAATGAAAATAAACTGAACAATTAGTGCGTAGTGTATTTTGATCAGAATAATTCGTACACACAATATCTCAGTTTTGTAATATTTATGGAGTCACAAGCCAAGTTCAATCGAAATAAATATGTTGTTTTTAATTGTTTAAATTGATCAGACTTACTTAGGTGCTATTGTTTGAATTCCGATCTGATTTCTTTTTAATTTAGCCCCACACCAGGATTGCTCCTGTATCGTGGGTACCGCTTACAGACATATAATTTCACATGCACATCACACCCAGACCAGAAACAAATATTTGTGGATCGCACAAAAATAATATTTACGTACAGAGAAACAAAAACTCAAGTGAACCGAGCGCAATAAATTGCATATAAATGCAATTATTTTTTGGTAATATTGTTACGTGTAATGTGATTAGGATGGGATTGGGATTGTTAAAATCAGCAATCTTGGTCACTACTTGTCTGATCTATCATGTAGTATTGTGTTCCAATAGCCAAAGTATGAGTGTTTGACCAATTTTGATCTCTAATCACATTTTGTGATTGGAATACATTTCAAGCGGCATTGGATTGTGATTGGAAGAGATTTTCAAAGTACATATATCATTGTTTCAGGAAATACCAGCATTCCTGTTCCGTACGGTAAGCCAAACTCCTGTAGTAAGCATGCTCTCGACTACAAACTCATTCAAGTTTTCAGAACTTGAAAATTTGCACTCACGAGAAGTAGGTAGAACTTATGTTGTTGAGTTTGCTTGAATAATTCATTAATAAGTACTCGTATGCTTGAAAATTTACTCCCAAGTAGGCTACACACAGACATAATATACGAGTATAGGTACTTATTACTATATTAATATGATATTATGGAAGTTAAAATGTTTGTTACGCAAGCACCGCGCCAAACCGGATGGACTGGACAAATTCTTATGCATTTTATGAGATACAAACTACAATTAGATAGGTAGTTCTGTTTGAGTGCTTTTTGTTGTAGAAATGTATCCCCAGAGGGGTGAAAACATTCAAATTAAGAACAATAAAATTATCGAATATAAAATTAATCAGCCTCGGGTTCAAACTGCGGGGCGCAGTATTGGTTGAGCCTTTTTATTCCAGAAATCTACCCTTAAAGGGAAGAAAGGTTAAAATTTATAAATAACAAATAATAATATAAAAAAGGATACATACGGCGAGGTGCAACTAGTTTATGGTATTAGATAGATGAAAGAACAGCTCATCCCTATTTTCGGGGTAAAATGAATCTTCGTTTGGGTCGATGTTCAATCAATCATGCACGTTTTTGTGCGCTCGGGACGTGTTTGTTCACGTGTGGAATATTGGGAATCGAATGTATTCGTTACGTTACAGAACATTCGTATAGAAACTAGCGACTGGGAAAGCATTTTCTATTATTTTTTTTCTTCCTGCGCTCTGCGGGTTCATACGTGTATTCTTTTTTAGCTTGTTTTAGGCTAGCCGCACACATGCAATATTATTCTCATTTTTATCGGCTTTGGAATAAAAACTACCCTAAGTAACTCTAAATTATAGTACACTAGCAAGGCTCCACGGTTTCACCCGAGCTCGCTATTATCTCACAAAAACCGTATTTTGTTACGGAATAAAAAGGATTTTGCATTATTTCAAATTTTATTCAGGCTATTTTATTTAATCTATACACCAAATTTCATCAAAATCCTTTCAGCCGTTTCGGCTTGAAGAGAGGACAAACACACACACTCATAAACACGTCACAATTTTCGCATTTATAATATCCGTAGGTTAGGAGGTTTGTACTCAAATTCGTCCAAAATGCTGTGGCTTGATTGACTGACAAACATCCAAACTTTTGCATTCATTATTCAAACAAAAATTCATTGTTTTTATTTCAATTTGTTACGTATTTATTTTGTGCTAAATTAGCATACCAGAAAATGGTTATAAAAAGAATATCAAATACAAGCATAAGTGCGATGATTTTGCCTGTTTCTCAAGGTCTACCATGGTGGTAGGGCACTATATAATTAAATCCCGCCCAGGAATTTTGAACACATAAAATACTGAAATAATATTTAAACACTTGCCACTGTATAAATGCACTAATCGTGCGAAACCAACACATAAAAATAAAAACTATACATAATATTACTCGATAGTGTAATAATTATGAGTTATAAAAAAATCGAAGCCTACGAGAAATTACCATAAAAAAACTTTATTTATTACGCCCTAGATAACCTTCGTATTAATTCTAGGTACTTAGTGATTCTCGGCTAGACCACAACAAACTTCTATCACCAAGCTCATCTAATATCATAGTTTCTTGGCTCTCGCTCTCGGCTAACATTAGTCTAGATAGTTTAGATTAGGCTGGAATAAATAAACAAGAAATCTGATTATAGTCCAAGAGCCAACGCTTATTGGCGGTCTCCGTGCAACGTTCATCGAACACACATTCTTTAGAAATTACGTTCATCGGTCATTTGTAATCGGTACTAAAATTACGCACTCGTTGGGTAGGTACAAGTTTGGGAATTTGGGGAAAATTTTCGACCACAGTTTTTGCAGCATTACGATCGTGACTACACAAATAGAAATTATAAAGTGTGTAAAAAACAATTATTTCAAATATCAAGAAAATATTATTTATCCTATATACAAAATAGATACCTATACCTATATAATATAATTATAGTTCAATGAAACCCACCAAACATCTGAGAAATATAAATTATTAATGAAAATAAACCATCTACTTACCAGTGTTGCAATATCGTGACTGACAACACTTATAATACACTGTGCATCATTATAATCAGGCGGTTAATAAGGATGACCGACAGCCTCTCCGCCTACAAAAGTTTCGGTTACAAATTGACCGTGATGCCATCGGACCCGTATAATTGGATTGTAGTAACTCGGTAGTAGTTGCCGTGATTTTGTAAACTCACTGGCTTTATGCTAATTAGCTAGTAATTGCATTATGTGCCCCAATTTGTCGAGCGCAGAACCGGGGTCTAGTGGTGTTGGTGCAACTTTGTTAGATTCACATGATACGGAGTATTCGTGTTGTAATATAATAACACGAATATATAAACTGAAATCAACATGATTATTATTATTAAAGTAGGCCGTGTTAGGGGTGGACCGACTACCTGGTAAAGGTCGCGGGAAACAGCTGGATGAGGGAAGCACAAGACCGGTTATGGTGGTGTAGTCTTGGGGGAGGCTGTTAAATAACAAAAAAAATGGTGATTTATGTCTTAAACTCTCGACGCAAAACCGACAAGGTGTTATAAGTTTGACGTGTCAGGGTGTGTGTATGTGGCATCGTTGCTCCAGAACGGATGAACCGATTTTCTTTTAGATTTCTTTGTTTGAAAGGTAAATTAGTCGAGAGTGTTCTTAGCTTGATGGATAGTTTCATGTTTGATGAAAATATCCGTCAATATGGGTATCGAATTACAGGGCTTTAGTAGGTACTCGTAGAATACTATAACACTATGACAACAAATTTCAAAACCAAGATGGCCGCTGAAACTAAAAAAAATACATAATTTATGTGTCGGGAGTTTTTAATTTTAATTACTTGTTATGTATTTGGTTGATAATATTGTAATTTAAATGCTCATGTGAAATTGTGAATGCAGGAACACAACACGTCAATTACTAGTTAGCTGTTTAAGGCGACTTGCGCCAAAATCCTCTTTGTGTATTCTAGTAACCATACACTTGACGTTTGCGTTTATCGAGAACACTACATGGACACAAAATGTTAATCTAAATTAAAGCTTAAGTTATGTATAAATTGGGCTCATTTTCGATTTAATGCGTTAGTGCACGTCGTTCTAAATCATGAGCCACTCTCACGTTACTAAATATTTACAAACTCCTGCAGTGTTCATGATTCCTGCTCCAACATAATTGATGTTACTTCAATTTCAATTTTCTTTTTCAATAACGTGAACTCATAAAAACGTGAAGCGCAAATGTGTAGTAATAAAATATTAAAATATTTCGTGCACAGGCTCCCAGTGGGTGTGTTCCATTTTCCTGAAATCATTTGCAATATAATACATCCACGTTTGGGCCAACGTTGGCTCAATGTGCCGTTACAGATTATTTTGTAGCTTATAGGTTCCGGCGTGTTTTGCAAAATTACATGTTTATTGCAACGAGTTTTGTCACAAAGTTGGCTTTATTATTGTCGTCCGCTTAGCAATTTGTCTGATTAATATTTTACATAATACCTATTCCAATTTTGCCTGTAATGTAGATAGAAAATGTGGTCACAATAAAAGTATAGGGGGATATGAAGATAACTGCGGTGATAGTTAATTTAGGTAAATATTGACTAAGGAATCTTTCAATTAAATTTCACCTTCTAGATATCGAGTTATAAGAATTTTTCAAATCGGTTCTGTATTTTCGGATCCTATTCAAATCAAACAAACAAACAACCAATAACATTTTTCCCTTTTATAATATTAGTAGTGTAGAAAAACAAGTTCTGAATTATAGATAAATAACATTTGAACATCACTTTCACACAGACAACGGCATAACACACCAAAATGAATGTTAGAACCTAAACCACTTCACAATTACCAATTGCACAATCTGCATAATACAAATATTGGGTTTATCATTCGATACATGTGTTGCCAACGCTGGCGCCAATGTTGGCGGCCAACGTTGGGGGTTATCGTCACATTCCATTAGCATTTAGCAGGTGGGAATGAGGTCGGACGTGAACCTAATGCCTAAGTGATAACCGAGCTAAGCTCTGCGCAAGGCGTACTCTGTACACACGGTGTACAACTTAGAAGAATAACGCAAAGAAGGATAGTTCCATGCGTAGTTTCACTCAAAAGTGAAGCCACTTTTTTATCAATGTGTGCGTGAGTGCCATGTAATTATCTTCATCAACATCAAAGTGCAGACAAGCGCAATGAAAATGTCGCATGCGTGTTGGTATTTATTCCAAAAGCAGAGAAAATTTATAAATATTTACCATAAAAGGTTTGATTTCGAGCAGTAGCGTGTCAATGTTAGAACTAGGTCCAAAAAATCTCGATAAAAATGGCTACACGGCGCCAGTGAGTACTTGGTTTTTATGTGTTATTCTTCTAAGGTGTACATTGTACAAGATATTTCCTGAAAAAATCTGTCCCCTTATTCATAAAAAAATATTAAACGACACTGCGCAGTACAATTTTTAACAAGCCTTACATAACTTTTTATGGATAAGAGGGATAATTTTACATTTGTATGGTCTCTATTTTTCTCTTACGAACCTCCGAAGTTCGGAGCATTGTGCTCAGATGTATTAGGCACTTCTAAACGGTCACCCATCCACATGTAACCGCTCCATGTTTTGTGTGTCGCGAATATTCATTCTTTCTTTATTTCTTTCAATTGTATGCCACTGGGAGCGTTGGTTGAAAGTTCTGATTCGATATCGGATTGATGGAAGAGGTGGGCGCTAAATACACAATACGAAACAACAGCGTTCTATTGAACGTAATCTCAAATTAATGAAACCGGGGAACAATATTGAAATAGGGCTAAACAATACGGCTCTGCGCTTGACGCAACTTACCTACAGGGGCTGTTATGTAGGTAAGTTGCGTCTGATGTTTACAACTGAACAATAACCGTCTTACCACAAAAATTTAGACCAGAGTTAAACAGATGTTTCTATAATTTCGTTCCACAAAATCGACGTCTATCACTCGCGTTTTCTTACTCAATTCTGGCATTTCTACTTATTTTACTTGTGAATTTGTTACTGAGGTAGTAAAAGCGAGGGTTAGACGTCGATTTGTGGAGAAAATATAGACTCTGTTAAACTCTTGTTTAAATCTTTAGTGGTAAGGCCGTAATAGTTGTTGTTAGTTTTAGATTCGTTCAAATTGATTGACGGGTTCTAAAAAGACCCGAAATCTTAATCATATACACCTTCAAACATGTAACTTTGGTCAGGTTCATTAATGAACTAATAAGGGTGTACATACTAATACATAAAAAAGATATTTATCAGCTTGTCCTTTTTTTCATTCAGTAGTTAAATATGGAGCGAAAAAGGCTACTTTTTATCCTGAAAATATATAATTAGGTAGATAATTGAAGTCAACGAACTTAAAACCCCGAGGCACAAATTTTGCAAGTCTGTCATTATGGGGCAGCGAGCTGATCTGTGTGCCTAGTGCGAGTTTTGACAATTTATTTACTAATTATTAGCGTCAGTCAGTCAGTCACTAGATGGCACTGCTCTTATTCCATACAATTTCAAGTTTACGCTAACCGGACCGAGCGCGTAAATAAATTGTTAAAACACGCACTAGGCACACTGATGAAAGAGCATTTTCTCCTCATTTGTATGCCCTCCTCATATCTTGTTCGATCCACGAAAACATTATAAAAGCTACCCGTCGGTAATTAAACTTTACGTTGATGGGATAAATTATAAAGTGCCAAATATAGGCGCTACGTGAGCGTATCGTTAGAAACTTTTGCTTCTAGAGTTACTACCGAGCCCAGTCTGGAATAATAAAGGCCATTTTGCTTTACGCCTCTAAGTTTCAGCAAGAAAACTGCAAAGGTTTTATGTTATTTTAAACTTTGAATTTATTACTTAACACGAGTTGAAGCGTGAAGTTTAGCCGTGTATGTGGGGGCGCTAAAAGTGTGTTCAGGCAGTGAACTATTTCAAAACTCTCCAACATTGTTTTTCTAAATTTAAATTAGGTATTTTTTTTAAATACACGGCAGGTTGAACATTAATCCTGACCTTTTACTAGGATTATTCATATGTAGCGTATTAAGAACTATGCCATCCAGTTGTAAGTGTGGGGGCGTATAAAAACGCCATCGGCCTCGTAATTATAGCGTCACGACGTATGCCGCGTGACGATAGAATAGAATAGAACATACTTTACTGTAAATCACCTTACACAAGGTACAAAAGGAGCTTTAGCTAAGTCTAACGTGCAATGGGCTGACTTATCGCTAAAAGCGAACTCTTCCAGTTGTTTAGACGATGTACTACAGAAATGTACGCGGACATCAGCGTGTGAAAGAGATCACAAACATTACTTTTGTATAGTGAGCATCGTGATGCGGCGTATGGCGTGACGCTTTCAGCAGCCGATGGTATTCATAGGTGACCACGGCCTTAGCCTTACAGCTGGCCACGGCAATGGACGGAAAATTGAAATCGTTGAATCTAAAATAATAAGCCCCACCTGTAATGTTCTCGATGGAAGGATGAACAAGGATGGGCCGACGACATCAAACGAGTTGCAGGCAACCGGTGGATGAAAGTGGCAAATTGTCGTTCGGTGTGGCGGTCTAAGGGGCAGGCCTATGTTCAGCAGTGGACGTCTTCAGGCTGATGATGACGATGATGATGATGTAAGGTTCTCATTCCATCTCTATAACAGTATCAGCTACGCCGTCACTCTGCAAGTTTTGGTGTGACGATATTTCCAAAAGTTACCAACAACCATCAATATTGTATACATCTTCCGTTACCCTTTACAAACTTTCAGAACGGAACACGAGTGCATTTACCCATAAAACAAAAGAATGTAACAAAATCCCCTCGGCTTACTCTCAAGTTTTTACATCTAAACAATGTTCATGCATCTAAGTTACCGCTGCAAACTGAAGCTGTAACACGGTAATATATAACGCGTCCGTAGCTTAACAAATGGCGTGACGTTCACTGAAACGTGGGGTGAATACAGTTTGCGTTTGCCATCGACTTTTATGACGAACGCTCTAAACGCTGACCGAAAAAGGTTTTGATTAATGTAGGTTTATGGAAGCGGCTCGATGTGCGGTGATATTTTTGTGGACATGAATAGGTGTTATTTATATGTGGAGATTGGCTCAGGTTGCTGGTTGGGCTTATTCTTATCTCGAACTCGTGCCCGCGACTTTATTCGCGCGAAGAAATACGAGCAAATATAGTAAGTTGAATATTCTTAATCTTCCGAACCCTACGAGATATCTAAATAGAACACATACTTAAACTAAGTGGACTTCTGTTTTGATCCCTAAAACGTTAATGATTATTAAAATATATTTGACACACTATACGAAAATTTCTTCAATACTGAAAACCTACCCAAAAGTTTCTACCAAAGTACCTACTGCGAACCAAACAACTAAGGCTGATAACAGTTAAGCCTTGCCTAAAGGGTCACCCACGCGTTGGTGACGAACAGACATCTATAAAAGTTCGTTCAAGCTGGAGGAAGACTGAACAAAACAGTGGTAGGGGAGCGCCGGGAGATGCAGATGTCGATTGAGGACATTTGTCTTATGAATGGAAGACTGATAGCAAGGGTTAGAGGGGAAGGAAGAAGAACCACAAAAAAAAACACAGAAAAAATATTCACAGTATTTATTTCCATATTTGGCTAATACTACTCGAGTGAGTTCAACTGTGGCTCAACCACAAAGTTGGTGTTGGGGCTTTTGATGGCGCGTAATGTTGTTAATTATATTTTATACAGTTTTTTCCTCATAGCAAATCATTTTAGCACTAGGAAAGGCAAACATTTTAGTTCAACGCATGGGCTACAATTAATGTCGCTTACGATTACTAAAACCGACTTAAAAGATGTACCTAGATAAGTTTCGCTCCGAACCTACATCATCCATTAGGCATCCAACTTAAGCGTCTGCTAAGGTACCTATAAAACTTAGTACTATCTTCGTGTAACTAACAGCCAATACTTCTTAACAAAAGCGAATGATAGCAATACTTTACGAAAGCCAAACAAATTCGCACATTCGAACAACAAACAACTCCAACAAAAAACCCTTAAGAGAGACAAAGTCGTGTACTTTAGACAAATGCGTTCTCAATCTGGCTCTCAAGCATTCCGGTTACGTAGGCTGTGAGCGATCGACGCCATTACCGGGGGTCGGGGGAGGGCTTTGTTTTCGGGTTCAATTATTGCACCCTAAAATTGGTATTTCTTAGATGAGTCTTGGAGGCTTCCTGGGAAGAAAGAGATGTATATATACTCTTTCTATGTCTCACTTTGGCACGGTCAAGAGCATTGACGTCATTGCCATTGAAAGACATAGTAGATAACGCAAATGATACAAAAAATAAGACTGTTCTTCTTCCTATTTCACCTGGATATTTCATGCCACAGTTTCGTCATGCTACGATGTCAATTATATAAATAACTAGCAGACACCGCCACGCGTTGCTGTGGCTAAGGTTTTTGTTATTGCGACTATAAATTGAGATCTAAGCTATCTTATCTTGCAAGTTAGATCCAACTGCACACGGTGTGCAGATTAGATTAAAATCGGTTAAGTAGTTTAGGAGTCAATCGCGGACAAACAACGTGACGCGTAATTTATACATATTAATCCCTAATCAAAAATTTCCATTTTGGCACTGCTTGCAAATACATTGTGTGTTTTAAGATATTGTGTTGTTTTGGTTGGATCGTGTGGTCTGGCTTTTAGACAGCTAAATGCATATTTTACATAAGGCACCAAGATACATTTTTAGAATTAATTTATTAAAGCGCCCCTTGGCTTGCAATACCAGGGTAAAGTCAGTGCAATGCCACCCTAGATTTTTTTTTTTTTTTTAAATTTATTTAATGGGCTTTGTCGCTTGGCGACCATATCGCCCAGTAAGGCACAATCAACAACAACAGCCAATACAATTAATTACCTTAATGCTATGTCTGCCAACCTGTACAATTTTATAGCTTGATCAGACATCGGGCATGCAAGAATACTATTACAATATCCAACATCCAGTATACCTCGATAGAACCACAATCTTCTGTAGCTTTCATTTCGCACACACTCCATCAAAACATGTTGAACATCTTCGACCACCCCACACTCAACACAATTAGGAGATGGAACTTTCTTCATTAGAAATGCAAACTTCTTAGATGGAATGTGTGCAGAGCGTAGTCTAAGAGCTGTCACTAACATTTTCCGATTGAGGATATTATTGTCAATCCATGTATACTTAGTGATTTCTGGATGGATAGTTCTATACCAGATGCCTTTTTCTCTTGATCTTTCGTCAAAATACTCCTGCCTCACTATTCTACACTGTTCCTTAACTAAGCGCATATAATCATTGAATAAAGGAACTACTGTAAATGGGACCCCGTCCACCACTGCTTGCTTAGCTAATAGATCCACCTCGTCATTTTCTTTTAACTGGATGTGTGATGGAATCCACTGCAAATATATTTCCTTATTGAGTGATTGTAAACTCAAGATTGATTCCAATATGCGATAGGCAATCGGTGCGCCTCGCACGTGCGAGGTACACCGAGCCACTTGTTGAAGCGAACTTTTGGAGTCAGTCAAAATTACAATTTTGTCATAGTGAATTGTATGGATATAAGATAAAGCTTCTGCGATAGCAATTAATTCAATATGCATAATTGAAACATTGGACTCAATCTTAAGTTTGACATGACAACCCTGCATGGAATCCAAGAACGCGGCCCCTCCGCGGTCTCCTTCCTTAGATCCATCGGTAAAAATTTGATAACAGTCTCCATACTGTTGATTAATATACGTAGTACATAAGTTTTTTAGTGAATTGCCAATATAGAACCGTTTAGCGCGATCAATTCCCGGAATCGAGTCGAATATAACCTGTGATAAATTAACATTGCCTACCCAAGTCGCCAACGAGAACATCTCAAGTGTATTGCTACTGTGAATAGGCACTGGGTTTAATTTGGAGTAAGTTGAAATTAGTAATGGGAGTTTTTTATTAGACCAATAGCGAGCTCGAGTATAGTTAGCCAGCTCTTGCAATATACTGACTGTTTTATTATCAGAGATGGATTTGGAACGTAAAAAAAATTTTGCTGCTAAGTATCTTCTACGGTTATGAAGTGGAGGGAGATATAGGTCACTTTCCATGACATGTATTGGTGTGCTTTTGATATAGCCGCCAATAACACGTAGCGCCTGATTTTGTATTCGATCTAGTTTAAGCAGGTTTGTTTTACAGCTGTTATCGTACAAAAAGCTGGCGTAGTCGAGTCTACTACGGACTATAGCTATGTATAGGCGCCTAAGATGTCTTTGGTGTACGCCCCATCCTGGCCCAGATAGTACTTTTAATATGTTTACAAATTTCGACACTTTTTGCGTGGTCTCATTAATGTGTTTGCCCCACCTGAGCGAACTATCCAGCCACAAACCCAAGTACTTAATGCAGTTAACCATTGGTAGAGGAATGTCGTTAATTTTGAGGGTAGCGATACCTCTGTACCCACCCCTTTTAAATACACATACTTTACTTTTAGTTGGTGAAATTACTAATCCTAAATTATTTAAAATAGAATTTAACTGTTGACAGGCACGCTGTAATTCTCTAATAGCCAATTCCATATTATTGTTTGATGTGTACAAAACAAAGTCGTCGGCATATTGAGATATATCTACGTTCTGTACGGTTTTGCATACATCTAAGGTAGCTATATTAAAAAGCAGAGGAGACATAGGGTCACCTTGACTCAGTCCGCGACCAGTGGTCCTAACAATTTCACATCCATCGATAGTAACTTTAAGTCGCCTGTGAGTTAAGTAAGCCCACAGATACAGACATATTTTAGAACCTACGCCTAATTGGTCTAGCAACTTCAGCAGACAGGATACGTCCACATTGTTGTACGCGTTATCTACATCTATAAAACAAGCAACTGTAAACAAATCCTTAGAAAAACTTATCTGAATATGTGACACCAACCGTGTGAGGTTATCAAAACATGAGCGTGCCTTACGAAAACCAACCATGTTCTCAGGGAACATGGTTTGATTTTCAAAGAACCATTCTAATCTTTTGTTTATTATCGCGTGAAAAATTTTGCAAAGACAAGAAATCAGTGATATCGGCCGAAGTGGAGAGTCAGAATTAGGGTCTCTGCCTGGTTTGGGAATAGGTACAATCTTAACCTCACGCCATTGTTGTGGTGCAAAGCCGGACCGGAAAAAGGTATTAAAAAGTGACAGTAAAATAGTTTTACCAATCATTGGAAGATTTTTTATCATAGAAAAGGATATTGCGTCACTGCCCGGGGCTGTGTCAGTTTTTTTAATGGAATTAGTTAATTCTTGTATTGTTATATCAGCTTCCAGAAGCGCATTGTTCGATTGGAACTGTGGTTGAGGGGGGCAAGTGTAAGCGGGGCATAAGTCATTCATAAGGCGTTCTGCCTTTTCCTTGTTGACACCATCCCTCGATGAAGTGGTTCGATGACCTTTTATCCATTTCATTTTACGCCACAGGTCAGAAGTAGAAGCGTCTTTATCGATGGAGGAACAGAAACCTTGAAACGAGCGGCATCTACCTAGACGGATGATTCTTTGCGCCTCCCTAATTTTAGACTTTAGGTTTACTAGGTTATCGGGAGATGGACAAGATCTGAATTTTGCTAAGGCAAGGCGGCGTTCTGCTACTGCTTTGGACATCTCCGTGTTCCAATAAGGTTTAGGAGAAAATTTATTAGTAAAATGTTGTGGAATTTTTACAAGCGGGATAAATTTATTTGCGGCTGTTTGTAAAGTATGTTCAAATGTGTTATAGAAACTTTGTGGATCAACGGGGATAGTATAATTTAAGAACGAATCTTCCAAAAAGGTTCCATATGACTGCCAATCACCTTTTTTGAAATTTCTTTTGCTAATTAAATCGCGAGATAAGCTCATATTTCCTGAAATTTTAATCATCAAATGATCGCTCCCAAGTGATTCCTTTGTAACTTTCCAAGAAAAGAAAGTGCCTAGATCAGACGAGACGAATGACACGTCAGGCGACGACTGCTGCAGACGGCCATTGGCTAGCCTGATTCTGGTCGGTTCACCGCTATTCAAGGTAATAAAGTTATGATCAAGCATGCTGTTAAAAATTTGGCAACCCCTTTGATCAGATCTGGACGACCAGTTAACATGGTGTGCGTTAAAATCACCCAATATCACAGATTTTCTACTGCATAAAGAAAATATGAAATCCCAGTCATTTTGTGTCGTATGAACTGTTGAAGGACAATAAACCGAAATTATATTCTCCATATGCCGACAGTTGCTTATCTTAACCTGTAAAAGTTATATGCCTGGATTAGGGCAGTGTGGCCTGCAAAGACTCGATTTAATAGACTTATGGGTCACGATAGCCACTCCGCCGTACCCATCTGCCCTATCCAATCTATACGTGTCGTAGCTACTTATATTAAAATAGGTATCAGGCTCAAGCCAGGTTTCGCTCAGTGCAGCAATGTGGATTCTCTCTTGTGACAGCAATGACTGAAATGAAAAGGATTTTGGTCTAAGACTTTGACAATTCCATTGGATGAGGTTAACGTTTATATTAATGGTGTTGTTATCCATACTCATTAATGACAACGTTCATGAACGTTGACATCAGAGTACTGCCGGATATGTTGCTGACACAAGAGATAATCCACTCTGAGATAATTGAGACTGCCTGCTGGATTTTATTTTCTAACGACTCTTTGCTGAACAAAATGTTTTTAAATTTGATTAAAAGCCGCATAAAACTAAACTCTTGTGATCTATTATTCGAACTCGGGGGCTCACTATTGTCCTGACCATCAATATTCTGACCATGAGTATCTTGGCACTTGTCCGCGCTCCAATCCGATTCCATAGGCGCAGGGGGAGTGGGGGGTCGAGGGGGCTGGCGCAATTTCCTATATTTCTTACGGCTTTGAGCTACTTTAAATGAATTGTCCTCGGGATTAGTCTTAAACAAATCTGACATCAGCGGTACAGCACTCTGTTCTGGTTTAGCAGTTACAGGTGGTGGCACCGATTGCGGCTTCTGAGTAGTCGGGCACGGGAACACGGGCGATGGAGCAGGACTCAAATCTCGTTCCGGGGCTGGAGGAGGCGGGACGTACATGCTTTGGGCCTTTCTATAGGTGACGTTAGATTCAGCCATGAGTTCTCTGATTCGCCTTTCCTTTTTGTATGATGGGCATATTTTTTGTAGCGCCATATGGTCCCCTGTGCAATTTACACATCGAAAGTGTGTGGTTTCGCAATTGGCATGGCCTTTGGAGCATTTCGGGCAAACGACTTTTTTGGACGGGCACAGTCTTAGGCTGTGGCCAAATTTCCAACATCTTGAGCATTGCGTCACGGGGAATATAAACGGCTCCACTTTGACCCTTAGCCCATGTATAAACACGTGAGTCGGCAGCACCGAACCTCTAAATCCGAGTCGCACGGATTCAGATTTAACCCAGGCGGTGCTAGAGGTCTCGTCATTGTTTCTTCTGTCCAGTCTCTTAGCCGACGTTATTTCTAACTCGCTGTATAAGTTTTTAATTATATCTTCATCAAGGAAGTCCAGCTCGACGTCTTTGATAACTCCATATGACGTTCCAACTTCTGATGTTTTTTGGCATCTCCATCCAAGATCCGAGAAGGCCTTACATTTTACGAATTCATTGGCGCATAGGTCTTCATCGAATGTTACAAACATTTTAAATTGGTGTATGTATTTAACGCGGCTTATACTGCGTATATTATTTTCCTTAAGCAAGCGCGCAAAAGCGAATTGTTTTGGTAATGCTTCGCCGGAACTCGTAACACATACGTGTGTTTTTTCCTCGACCTCTGTCTGACTAGATAATCTTACGATCTTGCGTCCTCTAGTTACCGTGGACCAACCCTCTTCCGAGGACTGGTCCTGAGAGTCCTTGCGCGTCCTCTTTCCACCTCT
This sequence comes from Hylaea fasciaria, assembly GCA_905147375.1. Lineage (NCBI taxonomy): Eukaryota > Metazoa > Arthropoda > Insecta > Lepidoptera > Geometridae > Hylaea > Hylaea fasciaria. The sequence continues at coordinate 11,392,428 of LR990201.1, forward strand.
ATTTGCTTCATCCGTGTCCATCTGTTGTAAGTCACTGCATTCCACAACTTCGCTATTCAAACTATTATTTACATCATCACTTCTCGTATCAATCTGCACTACATCGTCTATGCAATAAGGTGCATTCTCCATTGCGTTCAACGAACCCTCGGCCTAGCCGAGTCCGCGCTTATCGCGATAAGAGCTGAGGTAGTGTGCTCCGTACGTGGCAAGGGATACGCGACCTGTACGAACGGAGTCCAGCTAACCACTGCACCCTAGATTTAAAAAATAAAATATTATTCATCATCAGACTGAAGGCGTGCACTGCTGAACATAGGCCTATGGCTAGGCGTAACGCCTACGAATTCAAACGATTTGCTCTAGAAAATACCTTCTGCGCTACAGCTATTTTCATGCCCTTTTACTGTATTGAACAAGTTTAAATGCATTCATTTAAAGGAAGTACATCCACCCATTTCGTCCGAGTTAAACCGAACGCGACGAATGATGTACGAGCGTAGGCGTGCACTAACTCTCTGAATTACGGGACGTATTCAGTTAAAACCATCGTTTGTTTCAGCCGGTAACTTAATTTTAAGTTTTTGCTGCACTGTGCTTCTGAAATTGTCTTTTTTATAGTTTTTTCATAGTGACAAAGTGGTATTTTTTAAATCTATAAAATACATCCCGTTTAAACATGTGCTGGAGCCGCCTAAATAGTTTTAGTAACTCGGTTTATATACATTAAATGTAATATTATATGAGTACTCCAAGTTACCTAACAGTAAAATAGAGTTCCAATCATTTTAGTAGTTCTAAAGTGACGCAATAACAGATAAAAGACGAACAGACAAATCAAAAATTGGATATTCCTGTGCATTGTAATAGGTGCTACAACATTTCCTTTTAATGTATCTTCTGTGTACAGAATTTATGTAATTTATGATTTGCGAGTACGTTCTTGTAAATATCAAAAGATTGTCAAAGTTGCAAACACAAATAAATAATAAAATTAAAGGTAGATATCTTTCGGGAGCGCTTTGGAGACTTTTTAAAAACAATATTCGGATTTTACGAATTTATTTAATTATAAACTTAATTAATTAATTTTACAATATACGAGCGGTAGCAGAGTTGGATGCTAATCGACTGGCGATGATTCGGGCTCACTAGCCGTTCGTCACAGTCTCACGAACGAGCGGATGCGATAACATTCTGCTGATCGTGCGTCTGGGACGGTGGCGTGATCCATAGCATTACAATGTTACAATGTGCTTACATAGCAAGTAGTAAATAGGACATGTTCTTAATATAGGGTGGTTATGAGCACATAACTCCTCCCTCCTTAGATGTAAGTTAATGGAAAAAGGAAGTTTTTCCAATAACTTTGCCAATACCTAACGTGACACTAATAATAAGGGTGGTTAAGATTGGTTCTCTTGTCCATCATTATGAACCTGTTCTCTTCCACACATTTTTAAAACTAGATGTTTAAATCTAAGTTAAATTACATAACTAACACATAAAAAGACAATAATATAAAGTATTATAGTTGCGACACTGACACTGTCGATTTGAACACTATAATCACTATATTGCCCATTATCACTATTAAAACTTTTCTTGAGTAGATAGTTGAGGTGCTGGACGTCTTCCAGTTCGACTCCCTTGAGATCAACAGGCTCGGTGTTTTCGACGAGGAGGTTCTGCTGCTGCTGCTGCCGTACATCAGGTAGGGTGATAAGTGGAACGGGCTTATAGCCAGTGTCCATTTGGTGGTAGCGCCGTCCATGTAATACAACGCCACCGATGGAAATGTCGCATTTCTCAGGTGCTGTGAGTATGTACGTTCCTTGCATATTTTCACGTATGACGTCATCGCCACAGGTTTGTACTAGTGTTTTGTCGTATTTGCTATACAATATCCAACGGTTTGTTGCAACTCTTTGAAGTTTCTAGTCTTCTGAAAAGACTCTACGTGGGAAACATCTGGATTGATTCTGTCGATACTCCATCAGTTGCTCAATACAGGTCTCTGGAGCGTATGGGACGAGGTCATCTTCAGAGCACAAATATTCATTAGCCGTTATCTCTCGGCACTGGTGGGCCGTTGGACGATATTTCGTACCTTCTACTAATAGGAAGGGAAATTCGGGAATAATGACGAAGGTTTGAGAGTCCCGGGATATAGGTAAAGGGTACAATTTGAAATAATTAAAAGTATTGTTAATAACTAAAGGAACAGTAATTATGAATCTTATTTCATCATTTTTAATGTAAGTTTTTACTGAAAGTGATTCTTTAGATTTTGCTCAGTAACAGAATACATTAAGTTATCATATCTTGAGATTTCGCCTAGCAACAATAAAAGTTCATTGGAATTGATTACAGATTTATGCAATATGGATACTTTACTGAGTGCTAGAGATGTCTCTACATCATTAATTTTTATGTATATACTTCTAAAATTGGTAATAAACATATTTAAAACATTAGTTAAAAATGATACGAAAACGTACATGTTTTCTTAAAAATAAATTTAAAGTTTTTGTTTCGCCGCTAAATTCGGGTATCAAATTTAAAACTTCCCGCGGTATCTGTAAATCTACGGGTTGCAATTGTGGTGGTACCAAAACAGGCGCGGAAGTGGCTTGCATTTGTGAGTGAGCCATTTTACCTAATACACAGTAATAACTAAAGTCAACCTAACTAAATATAATAGAGCACTTTTCTAAATTAATAATGTAACCAAATGTTTCGATTTTAGAACACAATATAGTTAAAACACACAATAAATATTTCTAACTTAAAATTAAAACCAATTTTAGGAGTTTGGTAGGGAAGGATAGTAGAAGGATTTTACTTAGTAGATTATTACTACTACTCACTGTCCAACCGTCACCGTAGTCATCACGTCCCACTAAGAATCGTATTTATTTGGTTCGTTGGATTACCGGGGAGAGCGCGATACCGATTTTAGGTAAATATATTTTTATAACACTCTCACTTTTAGTTGCCACACGCGATTCACTTTTTAGGATTTCACCAAAAACTATAGCGCTACTTTTCGCGATGGCAACAACCGATATCCTACCGGCTGCGCCAGATATCTTTCGGGAGCGCTTTGGAGACTTTTTAAAAACAATATTCGGATTTTACGAATTTATTTAATTATAAACTTACTTAATTAATTTTACAATATACGAGCGGTAGCAGAGTTGGATGCTAATCGACTGGCGATGATTCGGGCTCACTAGCCGTTCGTCACAGTCTCACGAACGAGCGGATGCGATAACATTCTGCTGATCGTGCGTCTGGGACGGTGGCGTGATCCATAGCATTACAATGTTACAATGTGCTTACATAGCAAGTAGTAAATAGGACATGTTCTTAATATAGGGTGGTTATGAGCACATAACTAGGTTCATTGGTAAAAAAGTTTCGTGTTCTAAAGTTTTCCAAGGAGTTATAACATTGAATGTCAGACCAAATTTATTGGTTGTATACCTACCTTTGTACTTTGAACGCAAATCCTTGAAACAAAAAGTTTGCAACATTTTATATCGTATATTACCATAACATTTATGTTTTTAACTGTTTATTGGCCTAAAATAAAAACTACGGATGACTCTTAAGTACTTTAGTAATAAACTTTGTTTTGAACTACTTGGCGTTTTAAAGTTGGTTCAAAATAAATCGGTAGGTAAAGGTTAATATGTTATAGCAAGACATTGCGCGCGAGTGCGTAATTTTAGTTCTAATTATAAATGGCCAAAGAACGTTAGTGCTAAAGCATACACATCTTATTATTCTATAATATATTATGGTAAGTTATCTAACTAAATAAAAACCTCGTTTTGCAGAGTTCATCTAGTCTCCTAGCGAAAGACGTCAAAACAGATTCCAATCGTGTCACACATTTATCTCACAGCTTACTGGATTACCCGACTGAAATGTACCTACACTTAATTTATCCATTTATATGCCTTTGTTCACCTTATCAGTCTCACTTTAATAAGCTGTTGGAGTAGCGCAGTAAATGATAAGGACGGGATGAATAAATATAATATCGAGTATTCAGAATAGTTCATGACAGACTATCGGCCGAAATAATAATCAATCCGAATCCATATTTTGCTATCTGGGATTGATATCACAATCCATTAACCACATAATCACATAACACAACCATTTAGGTTCAAACGGGCCAATAACCGATCCGTGGATTGGTTTATAAGGCACGCAGATTGGAGATCGATCGAACGATAGGCCGCAATCCAAGATCGATTTAAATCTTGGATAGGAGATACAATATTAATTTCGGGCGTATATGACTATATTACGAGAAATAAGAGTAGAGTAATATTGTACATTTGTCAATCATTGACAATTTTTTTCTGACGATTTATCTCTCCGGTGCAAATTATTAACTTTCCGAAATAATATTACTTAGTACATGTAGATTTCCTCACGATGTTTACGTTCAACGAAAAGCGAGTGATAATTACGTACATATTTATTTACTTACTTATTTATTTACAAGAAAAATATTGGTACCTATGTAGGGGAATTCGAATTCTGAGCTCTCTAGTTTGAAGGTAGAGTTTCAACCCACAAGAATATCATCGCTACTACCACTTAACTGCAACAAAAGATTTTTCATAGAAATACATTGGAAAAGCTGTTTTCAAAAAGTTGGCTTTTATGTTTATCGACATCAAACTTTCTCAACCCCCAAACCCCATCACTATCCAACAACATCGCGACACAGAAGGTCATAATCTCCCACTAATGCTGCCATAATTCACCAAACTTAACCTTTAGCCGTTTCAAATTCTAGAGGATTAACACAAAGATGCTTTTAACAGATCCCTGGTAAGAACCTTTCCGATTTAAATTTATTACGACACGGGCGCATTTCGCATTACGTGCCACAAGCAGTAGGTGTGTGACCGGCTACACCATCAGACCACGTCATAACCACCACCACACAAGTGTCTGCTCGCAGTCTGAGTGATCGACTGGTTCTGTAAGATACATGGAATTCTGGTCAGCCACTGTGTAAATCTGCGTAATTTATAATCTCAATCCAACTTTAACCTTTTTGAACGCGACAGTCATCAATACACGACAACGCAAAACGAGCTACGCCAGATATGACGTTATGAGATGACTTTTCTGTTGTGGATTGCGTAGCTTAGAGTGAAGAGCTCGGTTTGCTTCTAAAAGCTAGGACAAATCAGCTATTGATAAATAAACCATTCGTGGGCAGCGCGGCTTGTCTGCACTCGAGTTGTCAATCGATTCATGTTGCTCATGATTGACAACTTGAGTGATCAAAATGAGATCTCTCATTATGTCTCATGAACGCCATGTTCTCTTAAGTGACAGTCTTGCCATAATACACGATTTTCATTATTATTTTTTTCATCCAAAAATTACTGGAACTATCGTACTGCGTTCATCCATACGACGGTTATCTCCCGGAAAGCTCGCGGTTTTGAAGCACACAGAAACCGAGATTTATGTTCAAAAGTTAACAAATACACGTTGACAGAGTTGAGGTAACGCGGGATGGAGATCGTCGTTAGATTGAATCGATATCCTAAACAAACCGAGCCAAAATGATAAAAAGAGCTTTATTTTCATGATTTGTGATATTTTTATTAGAAATTGGGGCTTTCTATTTTATGGGAACAATATATCTAAGTACACGTTTTTAAATGGTTTTTTGAGCAATACACATATTATATCAATGTGATTTGCTAAAAAAACTGTGTTTATAAAAATCAGAGATGTGAGCTAACCGGGTATAGTAATTATAATTGTAAACTTACCATTCACTTTGAATTATTATCAGACAGTAAAACCTTTCCTAGCAACACCCGCTTTCTAGTTTAGGAGCCAACTCGTTACAACTGTAACCAATCTCCGAGCTACATCGGTGCACCGTTATGGCTCCTCATATAATACCTCTCTTTTTACCCTTAACATTTTTATCTATATTCCCGCTTTACCCCTTCTTCGATGTTAAAGAGTTGACGTATGAACGGCCCCATGAGGGCACTTAATTAAAGGAGCTGCTTTATTAAGTAAAATTCCACATTATTCTGACAAAATTGTCCTTTGTTCGCCATAAAAGGCATAATAGCTGGTTGGTACTGTTTATCAGGTAAGTAGGGTTATTAAGGGTCGGGGTATTTGGTCACAGTGTATTGGTTATGTTATTTCGCCACAAGTTAAACAAGTGCAGTGCAATACAATACAATTTTATCAAACCTCTATTAATATTTTTACTACAGTGAATATTATGCGAACTTAGGTCATATTCGATTTGGTCATAGTTACATTCTAATATTTAATAAAAATAACCAAATATCTATAAAAACTAGACTTGGTTTTTAATTCGCACCACTAGCAAAACACAGCTTTGATAGCAAAAGTTTAAAATCTGGTGGTGCCACATTTGAATTAGAAAATGTGTGACCAAATTACACTGTGACGGAAACACCCTAACGTGCTTTTAGAATTGGAGGAGATGGGTATAATGACAAAATTCTTTGTGCTTTGATAACTTCATATTCACAAAAGAAAACAAAGGTTTTATTGAGATAACAGGTAACTCCCTCACTGTATTCTTGTATGATCTCTTTCCCTTTGTCAACCAAATAAATAAAAAAAAATAGAATTAAAATAGGAATGGCAAACTTATTTTTCCTTTTACGAAGCTTTTTGAGATAGATGGAACAAAATGTCTTTAAACACCTTAGGTAGAGCAAGACTTATTGAGAAATGTGCTCTTTTTTAGAAACTTTGGCCGATTATAAAAATTACCCCGAGGTTTCCTTGTTACCTAGCACCTAGAGCATACGGACCAAATTATATCAAAACTAACTGCGCCGCGCGGTTTCACCCGCGTTTGGATAATATACGATATATCGTTGTGAATTGTAGCCTATGTGTTATTCTGATGTATCAGCTATATTATTGTAAAGTTTCATTAAAATCCATTCTGTAGTTTTTACGTGAAAGAGTAACAAACATCCATCCATACTTAAAAACTTTCGCGTTTATAATATTAGTAGGATAAGTTCAGACGTTTAGAGTAAGAAACAAACATTAAAACTTGCGAATAAATATTGTAATAGTAGAATATTAGTTAGTCTTAGTATGATATTATGTAATTATTTCCTCAATTTCTGAGCCCTACCCTATTTCCCTATAACTTGGATCAATTAAACTTCTCGTATCAACATTTAGGACTATCTAAATTTATAATCCAGCGTCAGAACTTCCCCGCACATCTGAACCCCACACTTGACGGCCCCGGCACACGTCTCAAATTTAATTTAAATCCCCGTCAAATCTCGTTCTTGGTAAGTAGATTACGACGACATGATATCAGGTGACCCTTGTCAGGCCGCACATGCCCTGACATGTACCAGGGTAAGCGTGGGCGGCAGGTCAACTGTAGGGGAACAAGCTTGATAGATATTTTATCAATAAAAAATATATGCTCCATCGTGATAAGCGTATTAAATGAGAATGGCTGGACGGATGTGTCAATCGAATTAGGATTTTATACATAAAGTCAGCTATCACTCCTTTTTTCGGTTGGCCCGGGCAGAGAATACATGTCATCTTTCGCTTTTTATGGAAAGAATACTTTGAATAATTGCCAGTAAAATCCGTAAATTCGAAATATATTGAAAATGAAAACAGGTTAATTACCTCTCACTCTCTAACGTTCGTGCCAATAAAATTATGATAAAAATATTTAAAAAAAATTGTGAAAAAATCCCCTCCTGTTATTATATTGAGCTGGTAAAATAAACGGCATGTTTACTTTAACAATATACACTGTTACACCCTTACGTCACGTTCGAGTGGCGCCACGTAATCGTCTTCTGAATCATTTCACGTTGATATCTGAACATATCTCTATGAGAGGCCACTAAGGAACGCGTGTGCGCGGTAGACTTCATTGTGTACGGACGGAGTGATGACTTGCGGGAAACGGCTTACAGAGGCTGGATGAGAAGCGCCGAAGATCGGCTTTCTGACGTTCGTGACCTTTCGTATATATGTACTAGAAGCCTTATTGATATAAATGTGTGGGTCCTCCACCCACAATATATAAATTTTACATTTTACCAGCCTATCATTTTCATGTTCTAACCAGAATATTATTATACAATTAATTATAACCTTTCCTCTTTATAATATAAGTATGGATTATTATATTATAAATAGTATAGAGAGATAATAGATATAGTATTTAAATTAACTATTTACATAAACCCGCTACTTTACTTTGTACTTTACTTTACTTTGTATATTCTACAGCTAACTTTTTGCAGCGATTTAGTACGCGTAGACTATCATCGTGATAGTAGGTACACGTACGAAGTCGCGTTGTTGTGACGTCATTATGACAACTCCAATTCAGCCGCAAACTCTACTCCCAAAACTCTGCGAAACATAGAGGCTCAGCAATATTGGACGCGGCACTCTTTAGCAAAGTTGAAAAGGTTGTCCCTAAGTTATGTTAAGACACGTTAACATACTTGAAACCAAGGCTACCAAATTCTGTAACTCTCATCACAATCCGCCCAGTAATTTTGAGTTACAAACAAACTTTAAAAAATTCGGAAAACCACATTTTATCATCAAAAATTACTTATATTGCATAGCTCAGTTACATAACATGTTTATAACAGTACCTATCTACCTATAGATAGAATTTAGAATAGAATAGAAGATAGGATGTTGTTATATTAATAGGTAAAAGAGAGTCGAGACATTTCTCAAATATTCCGAAAGCGGCACAGACATCGAAAACGACATTCAATAAAGGTAATCAAATTCCGCAGAGCATATCGAATATTGTATTTGGATTGAACCACTATGACCTCGGTAACCCTAAATCTATTACACCCGCATCAATTCCACCCCAGACGATGCAAATGCTCTCAAAAAAGTTTATGCAAAAGAATCTGCGGGTATGAGCTGATTTACAATTGAGTCAGTTACCTGATGTCAGCGAATATGCCCCGTCGCTGTTTGCTAGGTCGTTTAGGACGCTAGTCTACAATAAACTATTTTTTTATATAATTAGTTATGCATACATTAGTGTCAAAGCAACCCCGACAATTAAGCCCGTTTTGTTATCACTAGCTAGCTGGTGTGATGTGTATGTGAAATTTTATTGTATGGCTGTAAGCGGTACCCACGATACAGGAGCAATCCTAGTGTGGGGATATGTGTTATAATAAAAAAAGTACCAAAATGTTTGTTTAGTTTGATGTAATTATTTAGTGCTGAGTAGTCGAAACTTTTTGTTAAATTGAGACAAGTTACTGACTTTAATGTAAATAGCGTTCAGACGTAGCAAAATAATATGATTAGTGTTATTTCGTGCGAACCTCGAGCGATCGACGATTTTTGCGTATACTTTTTGTGCATTTTGCAGTTTATTTAGTTTCTCTAAAAGTCCAACAAAGTTTATGTTTGAGTTTGTTTATTTCACAGACCAAAGATGACTTCTAGTAAATACGTTAGAGTTGCGAGTTCAATATTATTCAGATCAGCTGTTCATCTAAGGTGTTGACATTTTGCATCATTTACTTTTATACCAATGTTAAAATTAAACTGTCGATTAATTTGGTGATGGTATTAAATTTGTTGACGTGTCGACTGTTCAAGTTACTCGTAAGTATCTCACCCGACGCAACGTGAATATGAAACAAAATATAGTTCATAGAAAAAAAAGATCTGCAAGGTATACTCGTATATAGGTTTTCTTCAGAATACTACGTTGAAATTTCAGTCTTAAGCTTCAGTGTATTTCAAAGTAATCATCGCTGAAGTTCACGGGCGCAAAACCCAACCCCCTTGAACATTCTACAGTCTACACGTCTCATATAAAATTTTCTAAGAAATACTTTTCAATAATCGAGGCCGTCCAAAAATAAAACCCGCCGGTTCGAACCCCAAAAACAGGGAGATAAAGGTGTATCTTTATTTTTTCCCAACGAATACAAATGTCCTTGTCCCGAGCATAACTCAAGTGGAAAATCTCTTTTTGCGTATATGTAGCCTTAATTCCTTAGGGATGGGCGGGTCCGACGCTATTACATGGATATAAGCGACGAGTAGGTACAGTACTCATCGTGGATCTTCGCTGATTTTACATAAGAAAGACAGAAAGAAATAAAAATTAGCCAACAAAACGAAATTGAGGACGTGATCGAAGATTAAGCATGAATCCTAATTTAAGATGCTATATGTGGCCTGAAATAAGTGCAAATGGTAGGGTTAGCAGTACACTATTATTTTGAAGTTTTTTTTTTTGGTATTTTTATAAAAAGTAGCGTTGCAGATAACATCTTAAAACCTCAGACCTCATCTTGGTTTTGAACACGAACACTGAACAAAGCGCCTATTTGCAGCCAAGATCTGTAGTGCGAATATTTTAATTTATGACAAAGTCAAAGAGAGAATTTCACTAAAATGTAGTTAAATTGTTGTCAGTGGACAGTAGAATTAAGGGTCAATTGCCTTTATAGTCTGCAACTGAAATTTATATCTTGAGATATATTTTGTTTGTATGCTAGCTGTTTGACCACATTATGCGGTCAAAGGATGTAATCTTGCTAAGCCTAGAATGAAACTGGCTTTTCATGCGGTTAGATTTATTATATACAATGACTACATCGGAAAGATTTATAGTCCACTGTAGTTTCAAGTCCTCTGTATCTGTTTTGTTAGCTCGCGTCATACGGGTCCAGCGCCACTGACTATCTCATTATAATAATTATGTTTGTCAAATACCTATATAGGTGTCTTGTATTACGGATATTTCATATAAGCCTCAACCAAACCAACTCTTTACCATTGTCAATCTCCTGAGCAAGCGTCCAAAAGCAGCCCAGTATCCGTCGCGGCGCCATTAACAATTTTATAACTTCATGTACCTACTTCCAATGTTTAAATTACTTTGTAGATTGAAGGAGATTGTCTATTTAGCGGCGCCTTCGCCACCTTGAATCGTTTAATTGTGTTACCTCGTTTCGGATGACGTGAACTTGAAAGAGGGAACGCTTTTTGACTGTAATTTCAAAGGAACGCTGTTTACCTATTACTTGATCATGGAGATATCGTCTAAGCCCTCTAAGGTATTCTTTACACATAGAATAGAATAGAAAATACTTTATTTTACACCTGTTACAAAAATACACAAGATACATACAGATTGGAGCTCTAGCTTAAGGTCGTGAATTGAGCTGATTACACATATTTTGAACGCCACTTACGACAAATCCGTATAACTTGGCAATGTGGAAAAAATATATGTTAATTTTGATCATATTATACTTTAATTTCTGACAGTTCGTGAAACACAGTTAAAAGATATTTTCTCGATTGAAAAAAATTACAAAGTAACCTCTTGCAACGTGCGCTGCAGTCGGATTGTGAAATGTCAGTAGCAGTATTCAGCCCGTTAATCTAAAGTACACTAGGTGGACTTATCGCTAAAAGCAATCTCTTCTAGTCAACGCTTAGATGGAGACAATAAGGGAGGTAGTCTCATATACATATATTTATAGCAGACATTATGCCCATACAAAGTAAGAGGTTAGTATGGGAACTCGTTCAAAATTGCGAGTGTATTTCAGCCAGCGTATTTTCACGTGTAGTTTGTTAGGTATGTTAATAGTGTTGGATCCTCACGATATAGGATTGGGGTTTATTGTTTTTTTTATCTACACAGTAATGAAATGATCACATCGTTTACGTGATGTTTAGTGCCACATCTACCCTTAATATAAATATACCAAAATATACAGGTGTGACCAATTTACAATGGTTTCTACATTGTGACCAAATTATACTAACCTAAAAATGACAGGGCCACTTAGTACTTTGTTTTGATGATATAATAATTTAGAACGAAGCAATGTCTTAAATAAGCTCAAGTAAATGGGCAACTGCTTCGAAAACTGTAACTTTATAGTTAAACCACAAAAACTTTTTTTTTGTTTGTTTGCATTTGGTAAATTGACCGCGACTATCGATTATTGATGTAGTTAGAGAACAGTTTTCCAACAGCATAGTTAAGTTTGTCCTCCATCCATTTATCTTTTCGTTATAGAAATGGCCTGTGCTTTCAAAGCTTATGAACGGAACCCTCCGTGAGCGAGTTCAAGTCGCGCTTGACTGTTTTTTTAGATTAGTAGTGATAGCCTAGTGGACGAACATCCGCCTTCAAAACAAAGGGTGGTGAGTTCAAATTCCAGTGCGGGCACGTACGAATTTGTTTCTTGTTAAATATACGTAAGTAATTTATCACTCGCATTTCGGTGAAGGAAAACATCAACATGCCCGAGAATTATTTCGGAGGCATGTTATCCACCAATCCGGACTAGGCCCCCGTGGTGGATTATTGTCTCAACCTCCAAACGAAAGTTACAGTTACAGGCTGTATAAAAAATAAAATATAATCTATATCAGGTTACGTATTTACATGACGTAACAATGTTGTATTATAATTTTAATTACTTGACAATACTATAATGCAGATACAATATTCAAAGAAATTTTAACCGCTGCAATATTATTTTTTTTTCATTTATCCAGTACCAATGAAAAAGATACTAATCCTCAGTCTTCCCCGCGGTCCGCATTCCCGAGGCATGTTGTGAGTCCGCAGCAACAGTGCGATTCTCCCGGAAGAACTTAATCTCATTTTCTATGCGCCGAGATGAATAGCACACAGAGGGCGCTCTGGAATTACCTTTTTCCGTGCCCACATGCTAATTTTAATCGTACTTTTTAAAGCTTTTGTGCCACCTAAAAATATTATTACGTACTGCCATTTTAAAGGAAAGTGTCCAACGAAGGTGCGATGATGATTGAAATAAAATGAATTGTCAGCGGTTGGTCGAAGTGATACTTTACAATGCTTCTAGAATTTTAGGAACATTTCTTACACCAGGTAAGCTATGTAAAAATATGAATACGGATGTGACCAATTTACACTGGTTTTTGCGTGTGACTAAATTATACTGTGCCCGAAATACACTTACCCCTTTATTTTTAGGTTAGTTTCAGCCTAGTCATTATACCTAATTGTTTTTTTTTGCTTGTTGCTATTCATTATACAATAATTATTTGAAAGTTAACAAAGTTTACGTATAAGATCGTGGCCTATACCAGACTACAATACCTATAATAGTTGTATGTGTCTAGGAAGTCTTTGCACGTTTGGTATAATATTTTAAAGCCGCGACTCGCACTGGTGCGTTCGACTTTACTTAATAATTAGCAATTAATTGCTCTCAGAATAATATTTACCATAATAATATATTTCTACTTGTGTTATTATAAGTGGGTAACCACCTTTTTGAGTAATACTTTCGAGGGGCAGGCGTACAAGCTTGTGTTACTTAATTACGGTGCACTTCGTTTCAACACTTTTGACACAGGATTATGAGTGAACAATAATAATTTATTATGAGCTTAAATGAATAAGTGTCGTCACAATTGAGTCATGTAATGTATGTATAATGAACATTGGACGATTTGTATGCCCTTAATAATGCTTTTCTAGATTTCGCGTTATGACTGCTTACGGAACATCAACGTAGTCTACGTTAGTCTAACATCACATGTACCAGGCTGGACTGTATCACTCTACTTTGAAATGTGATATCTCGGTATACCCTATATCGTAAGACTAGGGTTAGAAGTTAGGGCGAAATTACGCGAGTTTGATGTATGCTGGTGGTCATCCATCTAACTAGCGATCGCGTCCAATGTTGCCTAACCTCGGTAATTGGAAAAGGATGTAAAAACCTTTTTAGTCCGATTGAATCATTTAAAAATAAATAGGCTTATTATTTACTAGCTGCGCCCCGCGGTTTCACCCGCGTTTGGTTAATATACAATAATATATCTTAATGAATTGTAGCCTATGTGTTATTCTGATAATTGTAAGCTATATTGTGAAGTTTCATCAAAATCCATTATGTAGTTTTTGCGTGAAAGAGTAACAAACATCCATGCATCCATCCATCCATACTCACAAACTTTCGCGTTTATAATATTATAATAATAATAATAATAATAATAAAGCTTTATTTAATTCCATGCATATTACATATTCAACGATAACAAATGAAACTTATTAGCTAATATTAAATTAATGCGTGGACCCCTTTCGGGTAAAAGCCTCCCCCAAGGAATGCCATCCTTCTCTGTCTCTAGCTCTGTCTAGCCAACTTCCGCCTGCGCACGTTACTATTTCGTCTGCCCATCTGGCTTTTGGTCGACCTCTTGATCTGGTGCCTTTTGGCCCAGACCACTTTACTGAACGTAGAGTCCATCTGTCGTCCTTGTAACGGGCCACGTGACCCGCCCACTTCCATTTAGCCTTCATTGCGAAAGATAAGGCATCACATACTTTAGTCTTTTTTCGAATGTCAACGTTCTTTACTTTATCCTTCAGTTTTATACCTAGGCAACTTCTTTCCATTCTTCTCTGGGTAGTCTGGATTCTGATCTTGGTTTTGATATCGAAGGTCCAAGTTTGGCATCCATAGGTGAGGCACGGTAGAAGTCCTGTATCCATGACTATTTTCTTGGTGGGTAGTGGAAGTTGCGATTTTAGTATTTCTTTATGGTGCCAGAACTTGTTCCAGGTAATCGCGACTCTTCGGTTAAGTTCTTCAGTGTTTCTTTCCTTACTAAAGGAGATTTGTTTTCCTAAGTATATATAGTGGTTCACAAACTCGAGAAGTGTGTTATTTGCTAGAATGGGCGTTGCGCTGCAGTTGGACATAATTTTAGTTTTTTCCATATTCATTTCCAAACCAGTTTTTATGCTAGCCTGGTTTAATTCATTTACCATTTTGTTTAATTGGTGAGGGGTTTCCGAAAATAGTATTATGTCATCGGCAAATCTGAGATGACTTAAATAATTCCCATTCATATTAATACCTTGTTTGGACCATGGCAGCTCTCCCATTACGTGTTGTAAGACGGCTATGAATAGTTTTGGTGATATCGGGTCTCCTTGCCGGACACCTCTCTTTATATTTATTACTTCGCCTACTCTATCCAGTTTGACTCTGCTAGTGCTATTAGAGTAGATATTTTTTAGGATATTGATATACTTTTCATTTGTGTTTAGTGTTTTCAGAGATTCCCAGATGCTCTCGTGTGAAATTGAATCAAAAGCTTTTTTGTAGTCAATGAATGCTAAGTACAGGGGTTTATTAAATTCTAAATATTTTTCTATCACCTGGTCAACCACTTGGATATGATCCATCGTGCTGAAACCGCTTCTGAAACCAGCTTGTTCGATCGGTTGGTGAGCATCGATGGCTGGGGCTATCCTTTCAAGTAGACAAGAGGCGAAAAGTTTATAAAAACAGGGCATTAAACTTATAGGACGGTAGTTGCCTATATCAGCTGGGTCACCTTTTTTATATAGTAGTATAATTTCCGATGCCATCCATACGTGTGGTACAGCTTCTTCATCAAGAATTTTATTCCATAGGATAGTGATTGGTGTCAGTATTAGAGTCTTCGCAACCTTGATACATTCGTTGGTGATTCCATCCGGTCCTGGGCTTTTTTCTGGCTTAAGTCTCATTATTTGTTTTAATATTTCATTTTCTGTAAACTTGTGTATTGGAGAGGTATCTGTGTAGCTATAGGAAACCATGTTATGATTTTGTGTGTCCGGTTGTCTGTATAGATCGGCGTAGAAGTCAGTAGCGGCTTTTATGATTTCTGTGCGAGATTTGCATTTGTTGTTGCCAGTCTTCAGAAAAGGAACCCATGTTTTGGCTTGATTTAGCTCTTTATAAGCTTTTTTGGCAGACCTAGTATTATTGAGGTGTCTTTGTATTGTTGTTGTTCTGTAGGTATCGTAGCACCTTTTTATTTCCTTATTGGTGAGTTTATACAATTTTTTTAGTTTATATTTATCAGCTACGCTTAATTTGGGTTTATTTTGTTGTTCGCTTCTTTCTTTCATAAGTTCTAGCGCTTTCGCGGATAGGATTTTGTTCTTTTGTGTTCTTTTAATGTTTTTTAGACTTGTCTTCATGGAGTGCATGATTTGTTGGTAGTACTCCTCCACATTATAGTTGCTTTGATACTTTATAAGTTCTGGTGTAAAGCTGTAGAGGTTTTTAAGGTACATTTCCTGTTCCGCTGGAGTTTTTAGCTTATTTGATGTATTAGAGTAATTGTGTCTACTTTTCTTTGTAGAATTTAGGTGCATTGTTGCTCTTAGTAGTCTGTGGTCCGATCCAAAGGAGAAGGATGGTAATACTTCATATTTAGAAATCATGTGGTGTTTCGTGGTCATGATATAATCTATTTCATTTCTTGTGTTTTTATCTGGAGAGATCCATGTCCAGCGGTTTTTTGGTTTTAATTTGAACATTGTGTTTATAATTTTTAGGTTGTATTCTTGCGCGTATTGAATTAGTCTCGTGCCTCGAGCGCTTCTGACGCCGTAACCATATTCTCCTGTAGCGGGACGTTCGTACTTTTTAGGAATTCCGATTTGAGCATTAAAATCGCCTATTGAAAATACGTGCTCAATAGATGTGGAATCGTGAGCTTTTGCTAAGTCCTCGTAAAAATTGTCTATTTCTTCCTGTGATGAGTTTTCAGTGGGGGCATGCGCTTGAATTACTGCAAAACACAGGTTTTCCATTGCAATTTCTAGTACGCACACTCTTTCCGATATTCCAGTAAATTTTATGATGTTATCTTTGTGTTTTTTTCTTATTAGAAAACCTACTCCATATAGTCCTTTTGTTTGGCCAATGTAGTAGAAGATGTATTCTTCGTCTTCGATTATCTTTTCTCCTAGGCGGCGAACTTCACTCAAACCTATTATATCATGCTTAATATCTTCTAGTGCAGCTTTGAGCTCAATATATTTTTGATCAGTAGATAATGATCTTACGTTGAGAGTGCAAATGTAAACGGTATTTTTCGTTATGATAGTTGTTCTTGGGGGGTTTTGGTCGAGCTCTCCCGCGATGACCGGTCGTACTGGGAGAGTAGGGGTTGGAAGAGGGTCCAATTTTGATTGCTATGCTGTGTTGTGGTCTAATATCTTTGATTGGCGTTGAGTTGGTTCTGTCTGAGTGAGAAATAGTTTGGGCTTTTGTATTATATAGTTCTTCATGTTCCCTTTATTTTTCTTAGGTGGTTGTTTATTAGTCTGTTGAACATTTTGGTTGTCAGGGTGAAGCGTCTCCGGGGACTCTGAAAGGTTTCTTTTGCTTGACTGTTTCTGTGGGGGTTTATTGTTGCTCAGTACAATAATTTTGTCGTATTTTATATAAGCGGTATTTCCTGCATCTTTTTCTTTTTGTAGTTGGACTTGTAGCTCTTTACGCTTAATTAAGACTTCTATTGGGTAATCTTCTTTTAAGTAATAGGAAGTATTTTGAAGGTTATGTTTGTTTTTTTGTATTTTTAATTTGAGACCTAAAGTGTTGAATGTTATTACTATCGGTCGAACTTTTTCACCCTTTTTTCCCAACCTTCTAACAGCTTCTATGTTGAAAGTGTCGCATGAAATTTTTATATATGTATTTATTATATTTATTACTATTTTTTCTAGTTCGTCGTACGACTTTTCTATTTCTTCTACGCCAAAAAGAATAAGATTTTTGCGTCTACACTGTCTTTCTAGGTTATTAATTTTATTTGATTGGTTTTCAATTTTTTTCTCCAAAAGCTCATTTTTCAGTTCTAAGTTATTGAACTTCTCGTTGAGGCTGTTAATTATTGTGCCTTTAATATCCTCTTTCATCTCTAGCATGTCCTGTTTTTGCTGCTTTATATCTTGCTGCATGCTAATTAACATATTTTTTATTTCCTCCATATTTGGTTATATTTCTTTTAGCGCCCTCTCTGGAAACAGATAAGTACTTCCTGGCTTAGTAGTGACGATCGAGTTGTCTAATTGTGTCCTATATGTTGCGAGATATCGGGTTGCGCGTCGAACTAGGACTTGGCTAAAAAGTTCAGATGGATCATAATAGATGGCGCTGATCTTTGCTCGATGATTTAGGAACGGATATATTATTAAGATTACTTAGCACTTTCGAGGTTATAGTTTCTGATGCTTTTGTTTTACTCACTGTTTTAAATGTAATTCAAGTTCCAGTTTTGTCGTGCACATGCTACACTAATATTTATCACTTAAACAATGGTATGTAACGAATTTCTAGTGTAATTTTGATGCAACGATTTTAAGCACTTTTTAATACATTTTATTGTTTATACACTATGTTTTATATATTGTTCGAAGTAGTTTATGCACTGGTTTTATATTTTTATTGTATCAGTTTGTTTTAGAACACTTAAATAATTTTAAAAACTTATTTGTATCGAGTACGTTGTTGACAGCGTCGTAGTCGTTTATAATATTAGTAGGATATTATTATTTGGGGAAACCCGAGAATGCTACTAGCCCTAACATTTTGCATGGCTTAAATAAAAAACAAGTGAAAAAGCGGTGTGACCGCTTACTGAGGCAATTATTATGTGGAGGCAATTTCCACCCCTGATCGTTAATATTCACACAGTTATTGCGGCAAACGCCAAAACAGCGATACATATCGCGTTAAGGCCCAATACTCGTGCCAGTAGATATTATGTCGAAAATATTATGAAACTAAATATTAGTTTCATAATATTTTCGTAGTAATATAGTTAATTAAAACTGTAACTAATACTGATGAGATGGAAGGTAAGTAGTCAACCGAACTTCTAACTAACAAAAAGTAGCTTAAATTCTGTTTGGGCTCGTTTTAATCCGTTTGTCCTTACTTATAACTATTTGATTAAAGCTAAATCTGGAATCAATTTATTTTACCACAAAAACCAATGTACCTACTTGTATCTGAAATAATTATATCATCTAAATGTTGTCATATTTAGTTTTTCGAACAATATAATTATTTCACGATTTATTTTGTCATCGTATTCGACATTATATCTGTTAAGCGAGAATCGTCAGGTTTAGTACCGCCACAGAATACCTATATTGTATCCTATATTTTGTGACATCGCGTTCATATCAGAAGTATCAGGACACATTTATATCGGGCCGCGTTTAGTGCTACTTACTTCGTTTTAGTGCTATATCGGGCGGCGTATCGTTTGCAAATTGTTTTTGCACGTTTTTACAGGGCTAGAGTATTTTATTCACATTGTAATTTGGTCACACGCAAAAACCAGTGTAAATTGGTCACACATGTACTAATATTTTTATTTCGATGGATTTGGAATTATTGAAATAAGGTCCCACTTTGTTTTGCTATCGAGTCTTTTATTACGTTGTGTGTAGTTTTTTAGTCGTAATACGACTTTTTTAGTTTCACCAGTGTTACCTTCATACCTTATACCTACGCCCGCGTACATTTTTATCCCATAAGAACCAGGATAAAGTATATTATTAAGTGTATTATAAAATCTGTTCAGCTGTCGCTGTTATGGCGTGATTACGGAAACTGTCGCATTAATATAAATCAGTGAGATTATACAGTAGGTATACGATTATGAAAATAGACGAATGTGCCAAAGAAACACATTCAATCTCATTTCTTTGCGCAACCGAATTTCCATTGGTTTCTTTCACAGTATTATCAGGGTAGGAAATTCAAATCCAAAGGTTTTTCGTTTATCCCTTTAGCAAAATACAAAACGATGAGTCAGCGTTCTGTTTAACGTCTCTCGGCTTAAATATTCAGTGAAGAGCCCTTAAGTAGGGATTCTGTGTTGAAGTTGAATAATTTCGTGCCTGAGACATTTTTTTGGGAACCACATTGCCACAGATGTGTAGGTACAATACATAATGTATCTACTTTCGCATTGTGTTCCTGGAAATGTTTTAAGCGAAATTAGAAGTTTCGCCAAAGACCGTGCTCTATCTTAACTCTGATTGGTAAAGCCTAATAAATAATAGTAAAGAATATACTACTTTCCAAACACTCGTTCAACATATGCTTAATACCATCTATCTCGGCCTAAGATAAATCCCAAGTACTTGCTTGTTATTTCTCACCCACAAAACTGACTCCACTTGACCTAGCTTGATCTAATAGACTTATGCTAATAAATTCCTACCGCTACCTCCTCAATTCAATACCGAGTTTATTCCCAAAAAACATTCGCTCACATGTTCATCCACAAAGTAATATCACGTAGCCTTAGGCAAATGTTATGTCACCACCCCCACCCCTTTCCCGGAGAAGACAATAGTACACGCGTGCCACAGAATAAGCGACAGTGACACTATATTCGTGACTGAAAAGACGAGTTCTATGACGGCTTCTTTACATTCTAAGAGGTACTGATCAGCCAGTGGACAGCTGCTGGATTTAGACACTCGCATGTACGAAATACTTGATTATTAAGAAGTAACTTTAGATCGTGGACAGCTGCTGGATTTAGACACTCGCATGAACGAAATACTTGATTATTAAAAAGTATGTTTAGATCTAGTAATGACACGGCACGACCTACGATTATTTTTACAAAAAAATATTTTCCACGTTAATTTTCGTCAGAAAGCGGATGTATGCTAGCTCATTATGGTTAAAACTCGCGCTATATGTACGTATGTAAATATATTTCAGGCCATTCCAACTTGCACCCTTACTCGAACAATGTAAACATGCCATAGTATTAGCAAAACTTGGAGACCTATGCAAGGCATATATAACAGTAAGTACTAACATTATTCCTGCGGGGCAAGATTAGTATTCTTTCCCGTCCTCGCAGAGATGGAAGTTACAGTTTAAACTCTCCCAAAGGATTAAGTAGGTTATCAGGCTTTCCGACAGGTACAGGAGCGGTGGTGACATACGAGCGTGTGAAAATGCAAACAAAATTGACGGGCTTAGTCATTGCTGTTTATATTATAAAAGAGACTTGATAAGATAATGTTGTTTATTTCGCCTCTCTTTGTTAGTCAATAGCTGCTGCAATACATACTTTTTGTGTACATACGAGACGCTAACGCCAACATCGATGCTGATACCAAAAAAGACGCAGACGTCATGTTAGTACCGACGTTATTCCCGAAGTTGACGTCGAACCCGATTATAAATCCAACACTGACGTCAACTTTGAATTAGACTATCATACCAACGCCGACGGTGACGTTGGCATTAATGGCAATTACGACGTAAACTTTGACAACACTACCAAGGCTTATACGCCTATATCCAGAAATCATTAGTAAGATTACTACAGGCATCCACGCTCGCTCTCCTAACCGCGCTTCCGTCTTCTTCCAAGTGAGATAGAATCCTCCGAAGAGGTGTTTGCGTGGATTAGAGAATGCAGGTGTCCTGACGTGGAAGTGTTATGCTACTTGTTAAAGCTGTTTACATTCTGGGGCCGTGTAAGTTATCAAACTTCGTAGCGCTTAGTGGTAAGCTCTAATGAAAGGGATGCGAATTAACTGTCTTCCGTGAATGGGGCATTTAACACGTAATTTGTGTGCCAAGAAGTATCAGTATTGGTTGTAATTTTTTATCGTGTCTATGAATTTTATTGGTCTTCTCTGGGCTCCACAAAAGGTTAGACCAGAGTTAAACAGGGGTTTCTAAAATTTTGTTAGACAAAATCGACGTCTATCACGTGTTTTCTTACTCAATCCTGGCATTCCTGATTATTCTACTTGCAAAATGTATTATTTAGTTAGAAAGAGCGAGGATTAGACGTCGATTTATGGAGAATAATTTATTAAGACTCATCTGTTCAACTCTGCTCTAAATATTTTGTGGTAAGACGGCTTTTGTCTTATTTTCACGTGCGCTATTTTTTATTTATATTTCTTGGAGAATCCCATCGCAAAGCTTTTATCCCGTATCCCGTTCATTCCGAACGCGTACCATGGCTGGACCGCTCCTAGCGGCAAATTGGTATATTTAGCCGTTGAATATGACATCACTATTATATCGCAGACGTTGTTAAGATAACATGACAATATAGTTACACGAGAGCGGTCATATCGAAAAACTATAAGCGACTCAGCTCTTTTTGTCCGAAAATAAAAATAACAGTTTTGTTACACATTACAGAACGAGTGTAGTACTACAGATTATAAATATCTCAGAGGGGCGGGTTCTTTTAGGCCTCTTTCAGGCATCTACCCGTTCCTACTTAGTTGGATTGGGCTATTAAAAAACAGATGCAGTTGCTTTGACTCAAAACGGGGTCAATTGGAAAGTTTGGTGTCACTCGTCATTTAAGAGTCTCCACTCGTGTTAAAGCCATATGAAATGCACCTCATTGGATGGAATAGAATGACCCGATGAAGCACACTCGAGGAGTCATGGCGTCAAATGGTGCCGTCGATTTTCTAAACTACTTGTGAATGAAGATGAATGTCAAAAACTGGATGACTGCTATTTCATTGAGAAGCGGGCGTTGATGATAGTGCGTTTGGATGGCAGTGGGTGAGTGGTTGAATTTGTTTTGAAAAATCTATGTTTTTCTACACAACCAAAACCACAGAAATATAACCGCAAAACTACCTACATCCAAACCTAAAACAGCAGTTGTCAAACAGTCTCTTAAATATAATAAAACTGGCCGATCTTCAATCGTCCAACATCAGACACAGTGTGAAGAGTCCTAAGAAGCGTCCAGAAAAATAATACGTATCCTCGGGGAAGTAATAAAATCTGTAGGAGGGTGTACGTTTGTACAAGGGTGTAGGTAGGGTGTTGCTAGGCAATGCCGGTCGAAATCAAAAGTGCATAAACGAGGAAGTAGGGACAACGCCATCAATAATTTCGTACGCCCAAAACTGATCAATCAGGGCGACGGACTTTTATTATGTTCCGGTGCTTTTAGGAAAAATTTAGTACATTTCCTTAGCTGCACTTAATAGAGACATGAATTATTGTGGAAATATATATAACTGTGATAGCTCAGTTGGTCCCGTCTTTGGCTCACACGCCGCAGGGCGTACGTTCGAAACCGACTACCCAGAATAGCTGAGAGCTTCAGATGAAGTCAAACATCGTTAAAACCGTGGTTGTATGTTACTTTAGTGCCCATCTGGTTAGTTAACACCCTCAAGTAGAAAGTCTGTCTTCGAACCGCCGAATCAGTGGTCCTTGAGAGCCAGCCCCTTTCTAAGCTGAGCATGTTCACCACCTTTGACCAGATCGTCAAATAATACATATTTTTGCATAAGTATACGTTTATTTGCATATAATATCACTCAACGAAACGCAGGTAAGTACTTAGACGTTCTTAAGCTTTTGCAACCATAAAACACCATAGCCGAGCACTTGCTTGATTCAGGACCAAACCATTGGATCGAATTACATGACCCGAAGATCCTTTCCACTGATCGTCATTTCTATCCTAGAATTGTTCGTGAAGCGATTGAAATCAAGAAGTACCGGAATTTTAATCGGGAAGATGGGTTTAGGTTGTCTGGATCATGGAACCCAGTAATTAGCAAGTGTGTACGGCGCAACTTATGTTCAAGTGGGACTTCGGATACTGTTAGTGTTGTATGTCGTGACGATTATGTTTTGCAAGATCAAACGCGGGTAGTTGGAAACAACACCTGCCGCTCCGGACGGTGATACCCGCATTCACCAGTCTTCTCGTGACCACGGCCGATGTAACTTGGTCGAAACGTCGAGGTATGTCAAAATTATATATTTTGATATTCGTTTGTGCGCGAATTAGACCCGTTTAAATACTAATTAACATAAAACACCCGCCAATATAAAACCTGTTTTTAGCTAGTTCATAATACTAACGTAATTTTTTTACATACCTAATGAAAATTAGTATCATTTAGAATGCAAATGCTTATAAAATATTCCAAAGCGGAAATCTTTTTAAAGAAAATTCTTTGTATATTTTTGACATAACAGTATTTTTTTATCCTCAATTATCCACTTTAGGAACGTAATTTATTGATTTTCTTTTCTATTTTCACGCCATTATGAGAAAAAAAGCTCATTCCCTGCTCAGCAGATTGCGCGGCAGCAGCAATCGCATCCTGATAGCTATTACTGACAAACCTGACTGTCCTATCTTAAAGTATTGGGTTAAGCTGATGATAGGTATAACCTAATGTGCGACTGGTCAATGATGACCTTTATGTTTATTTTAATGTATAATTTTTAGTTGTCTGTGTACCTACATAACTAAGATAAGATAACTCTAATATGGATCTCTGGTCATCTGAAATAAAGTTTTATTATTATTATTATTATTATTTACTGCCGTTTAAATTAATCTTTGAGCATTTTTAGGAAATTAATAACGGTCAAATTAGCTATTTCTATACATAATAATTATAGCTAATACCCTCCGGTGTGGCGGTCTAAGGGGGAGGCCATGTTCGTTCATGTCTTCAGGCTGATGATGATATACGAGCCCCGATGCAAAATTGTTCGTCTAGTGTGAAATTTTCTCTTCTAACTTCATTATTTTTGTATATCAATATAAAAGATTAAGCTGTTCTACTATCACATGTCGCGTTACTTATGCCATTTTAAATTATGAACCTATTAACTATTTTAGCTTATTAAATTTATACATATCCTGTCTTAAATTCGAAGAAGTTATAAGCAAAACAGTTTGTCTAATTGTTAATCGATGCAAAAGAGTTCGTTTGTCGGTGAGTTAAATAGGATTATTCCTTCTTTGCACAATTATGTTGCATAATTTAGATTTGTAAAAGTAATTCTGTGTCATTCGTCATGTGAGACGGTATAAATTCTGAAAATTTCAGTATTTTTCATTAGTTTTTAAATAACAATGGGTTGTGGCAAACCCGTCTGTGAAGAGCTTCGAAAGCAAATAGTTTGTGGGGTCGATGCTGGCAAATCAAGTTACCAAATATCTAAAGACTTGATACTTCCCAGGTCTACAGTTCAATCTATCATTCAGCACTATAAAAAGAATAGAACGACTTCTTGTTTGAAGAAAACTGGTCGACCACACATCACAAGTGCAACAGAAAACAGAATCCTGAAGAAAATTAACAAAAATAATCGTCGTGCTCGAGCTGGAGAACTCACGGTGCAATGGAGGGACATGATTCACAAAGACGTCTCAGTTGATACTTGCAAAAGAGTCCTAAAAATAATGGGTTACGGATTTTACACCGCTAATGAGAAACCACTGTTGACTGCTGTACAAAATAAAAAGATGTTGAAGTTTGCTCGTGATCATTTAAATTGGACTTCCGATCAGTGGCGTAGTATCATTTGGAGTGACGAGTCCAAATTTGAAGTGACAGTCGGCGATGAGAGGAAGAAAGTGATTCGGAACAAAAATGCGGCATTTCATACTGATTGTCTCAAACGCAAAGTGAAGTTTCCGGCGTCTCTTATGATATGGGGCTGCATGTCTGCACAAGGTGTTGGTGGTATGCAGTTTGTGGATGGTTCTATCAATGCTGCAAGGTATCAAAACCTTTTGCAAGATAATTTACTGCCCTCTATTCCGTCACTTAAGCATCAAGATTCCTTCATTTTTCAACAGGATTTTGCTTCCTGCCATACAGCAAGGACAACAAAGACGTGGCTACTGGCGAATAGCATCCCTACAATCGAATGGCCATCTAACAGCCCGGACTTGTCACCGAATGAAACCCTATGGTGGAAAATTAAAAAGTTCTCCGTAAAAATCCATCAAGATCGAAGAGCAACTTAAGGCTAAACTCTTGGCTGTCTGGGAGTCAATTACGCCTGAGGAGTGTGCAGCGTTGGTTGCAACCATGTCTCTTCGTATTAAAGCTGTCATTGAGAGCAAAGGCGACACAACTAAGTGGTAGACGAACAATTTTGCGTGAGTGACAAGGGTAGACGAATACTTTTGCGTTATGTTTTTTAGAATAATTTTAATTTTTTTTATGTTAAGTAAAGTCATGAAAGAATTTTAGTTATGTTAAAATAAACTTTAAAATGTTCCTCAAATTGTGGTTTACTTTTTATTAAACGTTCTTAATTATTTTACCAATATTTACTTTCTATATTTTTCGCTTTGCACTTCTTTCCATACTAGACGAACTATTTTGCATCGGGGCTCGTATATATAGCTATCAATTTTTAATAATTTTTGAACTTGTATTTTTGAACTTGTATTTTAACGTGTAAAAACTAAATCTTAGACAATTCATGCAATGTTTTAGACATTTCCAAAATATCAACTGAACATTATCGAGTTTGAAAAACAAAGATGATCTCAACGTTAAAGGGCAGAATTTTCAATAAAAACTAACAGCTCTAACTCGTTACAGCCCCGAACTATCTGTGCGGATTCTGCTTTGCTACAACCTAAAGTCCGGGATCCCGTGATTTATAATATCTCGGGGAGAAACGACACATTACTTATCTCTACGTGTCGCTCAAGACTGGAAATTTCTGGTCCCTTTACTTGCTGCGAATTCCTACAGAGAGGTGAGGTAATAATACTAACTGGACTGCAACGATGAAGTCTAACTGCGTAAGAGTAAGAAGAAGAAATTATCAGATTACCTTAGAAGAGTATCCCAGTACCCTGGTCTGGTATTAGTTCTGTGGCTAAGAATGTCCGCTGCAGGTGTGTGGTGAGCGGGTGCGGGACGAAGATGAGGGTCAGTGGTTGTTACAATAATTGATCTCAGAAAGCATTGGAAACTTATGAAACAAATGCAATATATCTCCTATGTACTCTTAAGTACTTTTTTCATGATTAGCTGCGCCCAGCGGTTTCACTTGTACAACTTTAGTTTTTCAGGAAAAATAATTCAGCATTTTACACGATAAAAAAATAAGATATTGTAGCTTCCTGTTAGTGAAATAATTTTAAGAATTGGATTAGTACTTCTTATTGTTGCCAGCTACAAAAAAAAAACTACACCTACCTATTTAAATTATAATTAAGTGACGATTTATACCATTATTTCCAGAATGTATCGAGCCCGGATCATAACTCAATATTCAAGGGTTGTGCCCTTATGACAAGGCTGTCATCGGCACCCTTATTTAAGGGTAGTTAATTAATTTGAAATTCCTGGTCAGATGCCGGCATATTATACCTAAGAACTGAAATTAGGGGTAGGCTATTCGTCAACATCTCTATTATAGGATTTTATAATGAAGTTACATCGCAGTTAAATGTGGTTAGTACAGTATTTCTTAGAAGAGCAGAGAAGATTCAATTAGATTGGAAGAAAGACTGGATCATTATTGCCTAGAAGATATGTCTCGGATTTTTTTCACTTCTCTAGCAGTTAGACAACGCTAACCATTAGTTTCCCTTTGATAGTAAAATATAAGTTAGATATAAGCATTGGAAAACTTATTCTATGAGATAAAGGGTATTCTATGAGAGAAAAAGAAACATCCTTTTTCAAACTCAAACCATAATTTGACGGCTCATTTGGCGTAGTGGCTGAGCAATCGAACTGATGTGATAGGGGTTGCGGGTTCGCTTCTCGCCTGGGGAAATATTTGTGGATAGCACAAATATTTGTTTCTGGTCTGGGTGTGATGTGCATGTGAAATTATATGTCTGTAAGCGGTACCCACGATACAGGAGCAATCCTAGTGTGGCTAGTTGGCTACTTTATTTTAAGAAAAAAAAGACAATTATACTGTTTAATTTAATTTATCATATTATTTTATGTTTTATGGTTCTCTTTGGTAACGAGAATTAGCTGTTTGACTTGTAAAAGTGCGATTGTATTGCCTATTTACAATAAATCCTTTGCCTTGGATTTGATTATTTTCTATGTTCGAGTATTATTCTCTCAATCTATTGTTTTATCTTGAAATCCCATTATTTAATTAGCCTGTGTAGGACTGGTGCGGCCGCTCAGGCCACTGGACGAATTCTACGATGTTGTAAACATTCGTCCTCGCCATTGAACATCTGGCAAGTTCTCTGGAAACCTCAAGTATTCTCAGAAGGACCTAACCATGTTCTCAATATAATTTATACGTTAACATAATGAAGGTTATTCAATAACAATGTATGCAATGTAGACCCGAAAATTCATGTCGTTTCCCTTTCCTTCCCTGTAAATGTAAACCGGACCTAAAACTAGAATACTGTAATCGCTTGAATAGAACTTAGCCCTAGGCGCACTCAGCAATGAAAATTGAAAGTAAGTAACCTACCTACCTACCTAGTTGAAAATGACCTTGTCCATACATATTTTAAGCCCCCATTCTAAATATATGTTTATGCATATGAAAATTTAAAAAAGAAAGTTTGTTCAACTATTTAAAACCGACTGTATTCCATAGAAACTCTACTTCCAGAAAAAATCTTACAGAAAATGCACTACCTATACAAATTTTAGTCGTTTGATGTGTCAGAAACACCAGCTAAAATTAACAGGGTAAGTACCTACCTATTCACTTATATCTACGCTAGCGTCACATAGGTAGGTATTAAAAACGTTTAAATCCATTTTGAATACGATTTGGCTCCCGCTAATTATTTCAGAGTCCACCGAAAACATCAGACTGGAAAACAAACACAATTTGAATTTTAATTACGGATGCCATCCCTGCATTCAATTAACCTGTGAGAGAGCCTGGAAGAGCCGATAGGGTGAATGCACCCACGGAAGGGTTACAGAAATCAATAGACGTTATTTCAGGCTGAAACCGAACATTCGGGTGGTTCTCGTTACTCGGTTCGTCTGGCAAGCGACCGTCTTGAAACTGAATCGAATGAATGAAGATAAGCGGAAACTTTTGTGCGCTATGCAACCTTGCGACACACGGCCGGACGAATGTCATGCTCTCATAAGGCACGGTTGTAACTCCCAGAACATAACCGTTACTCGTTTCACTAACTAAAACAAACTAAGAAACAAACAAGCAAACAGATGCTCTGGCCTTCTAATGCTTCTTCGATTCTTGCGTTGACCAAATATTTATGTGAAACCACAGGTTTGGACCCACGCGCATAGAAGTTCCAATAAAATAAGATAAGATACGATAAGACATACGATACAATTCACAATACAATACAAGAACTTTTTATTACATATACATTACGATAGTTTCGGGTACATATTTTTCATTAGGCACTTCTATGCTTATTTATATCCTTTTTTATGTTTTTATGTTAGATTGAATAACGGGACCGTGTGTCGGTTAATTGGATTGCCTCAACAAATCAAATTTTCATTTAAACACAGATTACCAGAAATTCTACCGCTAACTAATTAGAGCACAAACATGGTTGTGTTTCAGTGTAAAGTTAGTTCGTACCGTAGCGAATTAAATTACTAGGAAAGTCAACTAAGTTTAGTGGGCCATAGTCCTAGTAGTTACTGATTCTTTAGTACAATAAATCTTTGTCAGGGGTAATGTTACACGATATTTATACAAGACAAGATGAAGTATCATACTCAGCAGTCTTAGAATAATAACGCAGGGAAGGATAGTTCCTTACGTAGTTTCACTCAAAAGTGAAGCCACTTTTTTATCAATGTATATACAATTATACATGCGATACACACATACTTCAAAACACACGCAAACGCAATGAAAATGTCACATCCGATATTTTGTCCAAAAGGAAAATTATATTATATTTACCATAAAATCTTTGATTTCGAGCAATATAGCGAGTCTGTCCGAACTGGGCCCAAAAAGTCTCAGTAAAAATGGCTACACGGCACTAGCGAGCACCTACTTGCATTCTATATGTGTTATTCTGCAATGTTTAAATTATTGATTCAAAGATTCATATTTCGTAACTTGTCATAAATAATATGTCATAAATGCTAAAGTATGACAATGTAATGACATGTTTTGACAAATAAATATTCTTATTAGTATTCTTATTCTTATAATACATTTCTGTATAAAATATTTATTTACACGTTTTTACAAAATACATAATTATTTGCAAACTGATCAAAATGAGCCCAAGCACCAGTGACTCGCCTGAAGAATTACGTCACTAAATATTATTTCATCTCTGTCATCA
Organism: Hylaea fasciaria; assembly: GCA_905147375.1. Classification (NCBI taxonomy): domain Eukaryota; kingdom Metazoa; phylum Arthropoda; class Insecta; order Lepidoptera; family Geometridae; genus Hylaea; species Hylaea fasciaria. The sequence goes on from LR990201.1 coordinate 11,422,437, forward strand.
GCCCCGCTCGCTGTCATGATGACAATAATATTGTATTGTCATCTTAACTTGACCTGCATGAATATTTTTAACTCCATTGAACAACGTGAACTAGATCGAAATTGACCTAAACTAACAACCACACATTTCTTCATCCATTCTAAAGCAATAGGTAGGTTAAATAAAATATAAAAGCTTACAAAAATATTCCACATCTGACGTTCTTGTTTTTGTATTTTAGTTCCTACTTGTTTCTTACAAGTAATATATTAATTTATTATATTACGTGATATGAACTAAGACGAAATATACTATGGAGCACAGGTCCAAAATGGCCGTCATATGCCTTGTTTTGAACATCGTTACCACAGAGTGTTCAGGTTCATTATTAAATGCATATATGCCTTATTTTAGATAACTGTCACACATGTTTGACAACACTATTGCAGTACGTTAAGGTTCATTATGAAATGGAACAATAAGCTTGACCCGCATTGAAGGGTCTGAGGTTTTATTTTCATAGCGACTTTGTATCTATATCGAAAAATATAAACGTTGAACTTCAACATTTACAAGAATACAAAACATAGACGTAGTAATCTTCATAAGAAACTTCTGTTTGTCTGTTTATGAAGTAATTTAGCTCCAAAAAGTTTCACTTTCCACCAGAATAATCCAATAACTACCCCTTGTCAAAGATCAGGGGTAGTTTATCGTAATACATAGCGGCTAAAAATCAAGATGTTGATAAAGCGACCAAACTACCCCCTCGACTGACAAGCTAGACAATCAAAATTAATGCTTACGACCCGTCTCAACGCTGACAGGCCGTTTGGCCTGATAGTTAGGCGGACAGGCCATGGGACTATAGTTAGTCGGGATCGGCAGTGGGTCGTTATGGAGTAATCTGTCTTTTAATTGAAGAGGACAGGCCTCGAGGTAGTACAGATACCTAGAAAGGTAGACATATATATTATCTATTAGGATTATTATACATATATTACCTCTTTATTGAACACCGTAGAACAAAAGAAAACAAAATTAAACTTATGTACGTGTAGATTTATGTCCTGAAACGTTTTAATCAGAGGTTTGAATATGAGTTCATAATATACATACCAGGATTTAGCACAAATGTTTGATGAGTATACTTGTAGGTATAGGTTGTTATAGATATAACGAGTTTACTAGGAAACACCTAAGTACTTTGAAAACCTATGTACCTACTACCATTAATTCAATCTATAGGTATTTTTGGAAACAACTCAGGCACCTACAGCCTGAATTAGTTAAATAGTTAGGGAAATGTGTAACAATTTTGAATGTTCTGTTATTATAAAAACCTTGATGGAGATTAACGTATTGATGATCCAAATAGTCAGTAATTCCAAACATAATAGACATAATAACATAATAGAAATGTCTTTTTCTACCCATACACTGCGTACAAAACAATAAAATTTAACGGTTCCCGACTTGCCTTAACGGCTAGTTTTAATGTTTAATTCGGCTCTACATTAGTAAGCATCTACTTAAACATTGTGCTGAACCGGACTTAAGACTTTATTAGCCAACTAAAAGCGTCGTAAAGTCCTTTTATTAAAACCTTTAGTGATTTTGGAGGGTAGAGCTTGGAAGGTCTCGAGGTTTTCGGGATTAAAATAATAATCGTTAGGTTTAATTTACTTACCTGTGCATAATTTTTAAGAAGCAAAAATTAAGAAAATCTACATATAGCTACCGTCTAAGACCAAATAGGGATATGTGAGTTCAAGATGTTTCTTTGGACAATTTAAAGAATTGAATTTGGTGCAAAATTACCATCGAATCTATAAACATCTCGCTCCCTGACTCATTCATCGATATTATGTTTGATTATTCCGAATTTTTGTAACGTGTTAGATCTATAAATAATAATAATAATTCTGCTTGTAACTGTCCCACTGCTGGGCAATAATCCACCACGGGGGTCCGGTCCGGATTGGTGGATAATCGTATTAGATCTCAACGCAATAAAGTCGAGGTCGGTGGCATCAATTCGACAGCAAGTGCAAGACGTCTAAAACTATCGAGATGTTTGAACAATCGAAACAATTGACTACAACATCTCGGGCTCTCTCATCACTAATGGTGAAAGTGGGAAAGAAAAACAAACTAAGCTTGAACTTTCGCATTTATTACTACATTGGTAGGGGCTATTGTAATTTGGTCACACGCAAAAAGCAGTGTAAATCGGTCACATTGATGTTAATAATGTAAAGCTAAAAACAGACAAGGATGGATGACGAGAAATACTTGCCCACAGATTATCTCCTTTCCTAGACCAGTGACAGACTAGCGTATGGAATCTATTTACCAAACAAGTAAGCAATCAATCGAAAAAAAAATACTACACAGAACTTTTTTTACTATTCCTGATTTGAAATGAGAAAGTATATTCCTTTGTGATCAAATGTTACACGCCACATCAAAGGGGAAGCCGCACAAAAACGGCAACATGCTACAGATTGAGTATTCAAATGGGTAAACGGGAAAACGGTGTTGGGAAATACTAGTAATTTCATTCTTGTAACATAAAGTACTTATTTTAAAGTGTATTTTATTTATTAAGAAACGACTATAATGCCAGGGCTATTCCTAGAGTACTTAATACAATTATCCGGTCTAATGATACCAGTTAAAATGTATAGGAACACGATAGTAGTACGGAAAATTTCATTACCGAATAAAAACAGACTGAGTCTGTTTAATCGTGGTACTAAAAGAAAATCAAATGGGAATTTTAATTGATAACGTTTTTTTATATCAACTTTGACGCTATCCCGCTCCCCCGTATGCAAGATGAGTGAGGGAGGAAACTATGGGGAAATGCTTCAGTGTGCCTAGTGCGAGTTTTGTCAATTTATTTACGCGCTCGGTCCGTTTGGCGTAAACTTGAAATTGTATGGAATAATAGCAGCGCCATCTAGTGACTGATTCACTGACGCTAGATGGCGCTGCTCTTATTCCATACAATTTCAAGTTTACGCCAAACGGACCGAGCGCGTAAATAAATTGTCAAAACTCGCACTAGGCACACAGAAGCGTCATCGTTACTGTGTTACACCATTCCCTTGAGTGACTTATGAGGCCGATACGGGAGCGACAGTTATCTCCGCACAGTTGGCTTGGCAGTTAGTAGTGATGTCTCTGATGTATGGGAGAATTAGCGTGTCAGTGTCTCTTCTCTTGGCACGGTTACATGCCAAGAGAAGTCGTGTTTGCGAGACCTTCAGCTATAATCTCTCTTCAGTCTCTGGAATCTTGAGCCGGCTTCACGGTGTTGGGTAGAATAATCTTAACATGCTCACATCGTAACTTAACAGGTTAGATACGCACGACACGTTTGGCGTAGTGGCTGAGCACTCGGCTTGCTGCGCTTGGTGTCGCGGGATCGATTTCCGTCTGGAACAAATATTTGTGTGATCCACAGATATTTGTTTCTGGTCTGGCTGTTATGTGTATGTGAAATTGTATGTCTGTAATCGGTACCTACGGCACTGGTAAAATCCTAGTGTAGGACTACGTTTAAAAAAAATCTTTAAAGGTGGTCAAACACTACAATAAGAATATTTTTATGTTTGATTGTTACTCATAAACGCCAAAGCATACAATTAGACTGTATTCATTCAAGTTGTCACATGGTTTCGTTTCTACTTCAAACATGTAGCTCACAAGAGTGACATATGGAGATTTAAAAGTTATTAAACTAAGCGTGCTTTAGTGAGTTCCGAGGCCAAATAATGGATTCCGACGGAATCAGAGTGCGTCTAAATTGAGCGTCAGATGTTTGATGTAAATCGATGGCTTTAGTTTTTGCACGTAACGTGATTAGGGTTACCTATGGAACAGTTAAATAACGCTGTTATTTTTCAGTGTTATTAATGTCTTTACTATTGTTATAAACAGATTAAACAGTACAGTATTACAACAGTACAGCTAAGTAGGGGTTCTTTACAAATTTTAAAGTCAGACATTTACGTTAATTGCTGTATATGAGAGAACAATTCTACGTTTCGAACTATTTAGATTTTAGATTTCACTATTTCTTTATAGACTAAATATAAAAAGCAGTACGTTTTTGAAGCAATTTAGACATAAAAATACGGCAATTCAGACACAATAACAAACATAATTATAATACACAAACAAAATATAACACAATTTAACATTTAACTACATTTTAATTGAATTTAATTATTACATAGGCACGCTCAAAATATATTTGTTGCCGTATACGGTTCTTTATTTATTTATTGTTCCAGTTTATAATAGTAAGCTTGTTATGTGCTAGCACCTAGAAGAAGCCAATATACAAAGATGACTCAAGCCACCATTTCGTAACACTGGAACTGCAGATTGCTGACAATGGGCTGCCGTTACATGGAATCGATGGGTGGCACATCGGGACGCTGATCGGAAGATGATTCACCTCACTTTCGGTTCAACCATCGAACGATTGTGACTAATTAAGTTAATTATATTTTAAATTTAATATTTTAAATAAATTAGTTTATTACTATTTCGGTTTTTTTTGCGCCCTCGTTCGCTGCGAGACGTAATTGGCGCAGACGTGGTAAGATCCTAGAGAGCCGCCTCCTAGGATTGAAGATCATCTAAAATCGAAGATCGTCACCTGTGGAGCCGCTCTGGTGGTTTTCAAGCCCCACTCCAGGACCAGAACCTACAAGTCGACCAGCGCGAGGAGTATCCAGACATAGATACAGCAAGAGAGGCCGAAATGCATTTACTGTGAGTACATTAATTCTTTTAGTGACTTGCTATCCTTATCCTTTAATTTTTATCGCGTGTGTAATAGAAAAAAATCAAAATTTTCTTTCCAAGAAAATCGCGGAACTTGGGTACAAGTAATAGTAGTAGATCTAGGTCCCAAGACTTAAATAGAGAATTAGTATATGACGATAGTTGTAATTCGAATTTACCGGAGGTGAATAGTTTAAAATATTGTAATATACCGGAAGTGAATAGTTTTAAATCAGAGAAACCGGAAGTAGATAATATGGCAGATTTGGACCAAATTTTTAAAGCTCTTCGATTATTGCCTGAATTTGACGGGAACGTAAATGTCTTGACCAGATTCATTAATTTGTGTGACCAGTTAGTTGCGGAATTTATAGTCAAAGAGCCGACGAACGAACTTAGAGTGGTAGCTTTGCTAAATGGGATTTTAAATAAAGTAACCGGGCCTGCCGCCCGCCTGATAAATTCTAACGGGATCCCGACCACCTGGGAAGGAATACGCGGAGCGCTGATTAACAACTTTTCTGACCAGCGCGATGAGACCGCTCTCTACAACGATTTAGCGTTATTAACGCAGGGACAAAGTACTCCCCAGGAATTTTATGAGCGTTGTCAAAATCTTTTTAGCACGTTAATGACTTACGTTACGTTACATGAAAATATTCCAACCACCCTCGAAGCGAAACGAGACCTATATAGGAAACTCACGTTGCAGGCCTATCTACGTGGCTTAAAAGACCCCTTAGGGTCACGCATTAGATGTATGAGGCCTGACACTATTGAAAAAGCGCTAGAGTTTGTACACGAAGAACAAAGCACATTATATCTTCAACAGCGTAACGAGCACCTTTCTGATAGGAGACCTCAGCCTCCTGTACTATATAAAATGCCAGTACAAAACTCATATGCGCCTCCCTCTAGGCAACAAGGTTTTAGCATGCCTGGACCATCGAAGCCTCAATTTGCTCAGGCGTTTGCACCGCAGTGGAGACACAATTTCCACAACCAAAACCAGGTAGGTCCATCACGCACTATGCAGATATTCCGTGCTGCACCCCCTAATTACAACCCCAATAGTGGATTTAGGATGCCGCAGCGCAACCCGGCACCTCAGTTTCAACAGCCGCGTCCCATGAGTGGAGTGAGTCATTTTGTGCCGCGTAATTTACCACCCACATCTTTTATGAGGGGACATGACTGGACCAAGTCTGGCAATCCTCCCCCTAACAATTATTTCAAAACCAGGGAAATGAATTTTAACGATTGCCTGGGATACGACAACTACAACGAAGACTACTACACTGATTTTCAACCATTCAGTGAGCATGATCAGTATGTCGAATACTACTGTACTGATTCCGACCCACATTCATACCAAGAGCACGCTGAAGTGACTCCTAATATTGAGGAAATACCTGTCACATCCAATGAAAATTTTCAGAATTCCTCGAAATTAGAAAAACCAAAATAGAGGTGAACCTTCAAACGCAACGTCAGCTCCCGTTTATACAAATCAGCGATCCACCGCTTAAATTTTTGATAGATACCGGAGCTAATCAATCCTTTATCAGTCCCGAAGCAGTACATAACCATTTTGGTAATTTCAATTTAAACTACGATCCTTTTGAAGTCTGCAATGTACATGCCGTAACTCGTAGTGATTATTCTATAACGCTACCCTGTTTCGCAGAATTTAAAGATAACGATGACGTCACGTTTTTCGTCTACAAATTTCACGACTATTTTGATGGGCTGATAGGATCAGATCTGCTAGATAAATGGGAAGCCACCATAGATTTTAAGACAAAAACTCTAAATACGCGAAATGCCGCGAACCCTATAAAAGTATATGATTCCCGAAACGCGAACCTATACGAAGAAGTAATACCAGCCGGTTGTAAGCGACTAATTAGACTACCGATTAACGTTCATGACGGAGATGCCATAGTAACAGAGCAAACTATTTCAAATTGTGAAATAGCCGAATGTTTGACTACTGTTAGTAACAACCGAGGGATTATAGAAATCTATAACCCAAGTCGTAATGACGTAATTTTTTCTGTAGACCGCCCTGTACGTGCCGAAATCTATAACGAGGAATATACGCGCATCACGCAACCGTCAGACCGTGTTAAAGAAGTTTTGTCACGCTTGCGCACGAATCATTTGAACGAAGAAGAACTTATCAATTTAAAATCACTATGTTCTCAATACGCGGACGTGTTCTATTTAGAAGGAGAAAATTTAACATTCAATAATAAGATCAAGCACTCCATTAAAACCACTGACGAAGTACCCGTGTACACCAAGAGCTACCGATATCCTTTCGTACATAGGCAAGAAGTACAAGATCAAATAACTAAGATGCTAGAGCAAGGGATAATTCGACCATCAGACTCCGCGTGGAGCTCACCAATATGGGTAGTACCGAAGAAAGCAGATGCGTCTGGAAAGGTGAAATGGCGTTTAGTTATAGATTTTCGGAAATTAAACGAGAAAACTTTGGATGACAAATATCCGATACCGAACATTACTGACGTCCTAGACAAATTAGGAAACTGCCAATACTTTACTACACTAGATTTGGCTAGCGGATTCTACCAAGTGCAAATGAACGCCGCTGATATTCCAAAGACGGCATTCAATGTAGAACACGGGCATTTCGAATTCTTGAGAATGCCCATGGGTCTCAAGAACAGTCCATCAACTTTTCAGAGAGTCATGGACAACGTGCTAAGAGACCTGCAGAACACTATTTGCCTAGTTTACCTAGACGATATAATAGTGTTCAGTACGTCCCTACAAGAGCATATTGTAAATCTCGAAAAGGTCTTCAAAAAACTACGCGAGTCCAACTTTAAAATCCAAATGGACAAGTCCGAGTTCCTCAAACTTGAGACTGCCTATCTAGGCCACGTCATCAGTAAAGATGGCATTAAACCAAATCCGGACAAGATATCTGCCATCCAAAAGTATCCCCTACCAAAAACACCTACGGAAATAAAAAGATTTTTAGGACTTCTCGGGTATTACCGTAAATTCATACCAGATTTTGCAAAAATTACGAAGCCAATGACACAATGTCTAAAAAAGGGTTCAAAGGTTACTTTAGATCAAAATTACTTAGAATGTTTTGAAAAATGTAAGACACTTTTAACAAACGACCCCATACTTCAGTACCCTGATTTCAACAAAGAATTCGTCCTCACAACCGATGCTTCTAATTTAGCCATTGGAGCTGTACTCTCACAAGGCCCCATAGGTTCTGATAAGCCAGTAGCCTATGCATCACGAACCCTTAATAGCAGTGAAATCAATTATAGTACAGTCGAGAAGGAGCTTTTGGCTATAGTGTGGGCGACGAAATATTTTCGACCCTATCTATTCGGTCGAAAGTTCAAAATCATGACCGATCATAGACCACTTCAATGGGTTATGAATTTAAAAGACACCAACTCCCGTCTCACGAGGTGGAGACTGAAACTAAGCGAGTATGACTACACTGTGATGTATAAGCAAGGCAAGCAGAACATAAACGCTGATGCCTTATCCCGAATTGAAATACACAACGAAGAAACCAGTTCTCTAGTAGTGAATACCTCTGAAAGACCACCTTCAGTGGGAAGAAATTCTCAAAATGATAATTCCGACACTATCACAGTCAATTCTAATTCAGACACTCTCACAGCACGTTCTGATTCTGTACATTCTAATTCAAATACAATGACCGTACATACAGATGCAGAAAACCCAATCCTAGAAATTCCTATAATATCTGAGTTTCCTTTAAATAAATTTAGTAGGCAGATAATTCTCACAGTAGTCGATGATGTCAGAAGTAGACCAACCGTTACAAAACCGTTCGAAAATCATACCAGAACGAATATTTATCTTTGTAAATCCAATTTGGAAGAAGACGTAGTAACGGCTATTAAAACGTACATTAACCCTAAAGTGAAAACCGGCATACTTATTAACCCCACACTTGCCATGTACTCGATAATTCCGATAATCCAGGAAAAGTTCAAAAGTTCTTCGATGGACTTAGTCTTGACCAAAGTAGAACTAGAAAATGTTAAAGACTACCTTAAACAACAAGAAATACTTCGAAACTATCACGAAGGCAAGACGAATCATCGTGGAATAAATGAAACCTACCTAGCTTTGTCTCGCAAATACTTTTGGCCAAAACTTAAAGACTATATAACTAAATATATAAACGAGTGCACAGTATGTGGCCAAGGTAAGTACGACAGGAAGCCAGTTCATCAAAAATTTTGCTTAGTACCACCACCTACCAAACCATTTGAAATAGTCCACCTAGATCTTCTGAGCGTTGAGACTCAGAAATATCTCACCATCGTTGATGCTTTTTCGAAATATGGCCAGGCATACCACCTCAGAGATGCAACAGCTGTTAGCGTAGTTCAGGCCCTTCTACAGTTCTGCACTCATCATGGCGTTCCCATGACGGTTGTGACTGATCGTGGCCCTGAATTCACAAACCAAATATTCATGGAATTCACGAGGCTACACAAAATAAATCACCACAAACTTCTGGCATATGCTCCAAATGAAAACGGCATAGTAGAGCGTCTTCATTCTACTTTGCTAGAACATTTACGTCTGTTGAAATTAAATCATAGAGGTGACTCAGTAATCCTCCTAATGCCATTTATGCTGTCCTAGCTTATAATAGTTCCATTCATAGTTTTACCAAGTGTAGACCTATAGACATAATAACAGGACATCTAGACCCTCGCGATCCACTAGACATAAATTTATCAGAAAACATGCTGCAACAATATAGTCAAGAACATCGTAACAGAATGCAAAAAGTATTTGATATTATAAATGAGTCATCCCTACCCCGGCGCACTCAGATTACCGAAAATGCCAACAAAGACCGTGAACCTCAGATAGAGTATTACCCTGACCAACAAGTCTTTGTTCGTAATCCATTAGCAAACCGACAAAAATTAGCTGCTCGATACACACACGACACAGTTCTTGCAGATTTACCCATTCATATCTACACCCGAAAGAAGCGTGGCCCCGTGGCCAAGTCAAGGTTAAAGAGAATCCCTAATAGTGCATCATTGTTGCAGGGTCCTTCTCCCGATACTGGCCCTAGCACAAGCGGAAGAACCAACCCTGACTAGTTTGGACAATGGACCGGGTATATTGCCATTTAATATTGGAACAGCGAAAATTATCTTGCACTATCATTCTTTTCTCCAGCCAATTGACTTAAAAGAATTACGTGAGGGTATTAACCTTGTTAAAGCTCAACTTGCCACTCTTTCTCCACAATTTCATAATATAACCCTTTCACTTTACCGACCTCATATTGAGCACCTGCGTAATAAAATTGAAAAATTGTCTAGCCAACTAGAGACGTTCGAACCCAATCGTGCGAAGAGAGGTCTCATCGACGGTTTGGGCTCTGTCATTAAAAGTATTTCCGGGAACCTTGACTATACTGACGCTATGAAATATGATAAAGCAATCAAAACTTTACAAGAAAATGAGAATAAAATGGTCACAGAAATTAACAATCATATAAGTCTGAGTAAAAATTGGACTTCACAAAATTCCGATATAATAACTCATTTGGTTCAAAATCAACTGAAAATTGAGAACGCAGTTAACGATATAATATCCGGCGACATAAGGCGCGAGAACGACATGACTAAATATGCTCATCTAGCGGAACATCTAATTATTTTAGCAGACAACGTGGAAGATTTAACGTATGAATTAGTTAGATTAGGAAATTTGATGGGTTTTATTCGTGCTAGAAGCACGCATCATTTTATGTTTAATATAGATACACTTAAGGGTATGTTAGATCGGTTAAATGACCTCTATAGCAGAGAGCAAATACCGCAAGTTAGTTTTAGAGAATATTTTGATCTAATAAAAGTAGGATATTATTATAACAGTAGAAATATAATACTGGTATTCAAGTTCCCGGTTGTCCGCCCTGCAAATTACGATTTATATAAGCTTTCCATAGTCCCTAATAAAGAAAACAAAATATTAATCCCTTCTCATCCCTTCCTGGCAATTCACGACAAAGATTCGATGTATATGGAGGCTGAATGCCCGAAGTCCAGCCTCGGATATCTATGTGAAGACAAGCTAAACCACCACGGAAGCAAAGCTGATTGTATCTACCGCTTGATCACCACGCAGCAGATCGACGAGTCTTGTCATTTTACTTCAATCATCCTCGAAACTGAAGCAGTAGAACAACTAGACGACCGACACTTCGTGCTGAGCTTCCCTACGCCGACGAAAATTCGCCTATCTTGCACCCAAGACCAATACAACATCATAAAAGGAAGTTTCCTAGCCGAAATACCAAAAGGATGTCTACTTCAAACCACCGAGTTCAAGATAACGAATGATGAAGACCGCATTAAAGGACAAATAATGAATATAATGAAACTGCCAGCTATAGAAGAATCAAAATCTAACTCAGAAGAAAGAACAATTAAATTTAACTCAATAGACCTTAAGAAGCTGCACGCCACTAACACCGAGATCGCCATGGAAGCACCAGTAACTATATCAGAGACCCAGATAAAGAGCGTGTACTACACTGTCATACCGTTGTACATGCTGCTATTGAGTGCAGTTGCACTGAGCACTTGGATCGCTATACGCAAACACCTCAGAAAGCGAATGCGACAAGTAACGATTACAAAAGAAGAAGGCGAAGTTAAAACTACTAAAACCAAAACCATAGAAAATTCTGATGCAGCCGAACCTGGACTATCAGCGATATTAACGACGCTAGCTCGCCAATGATCGCTGATCTTAGGGAGGGAGGTGTTATGTGCTAGCACCTAGAAGAAGCCAATATACAAAGATGACTCAAGCCACCATTTCGTAACACTGGAACTGCAGATTGCTGACAATGGGCTGCCGTTACATGGAATCGATGGGTGGCACATCGGGACGCTGATCGGAAGATGATTCACCTCACTTTCGGTTCAACCATCGAACGATTGTGACTAATTAAGTTAATTATATTTTAAATTTAATATTTTAAATAAATTAGTTTATTACTATTTCGGTTTTTTTTGCGCCCTCGTTCGCTGCGAGACGTAATTAGCTTACAGCATAACATCAACATGGTCACTTTAATTAAAAATAAATTCAAATTAACAACAACTCGTCAAACATAACAATTGCTACAACATTGTAGCTCAACAGTTATTTTATAACGCTGTGATGTTTCGAGTATGCTATATCATGCTATAGCGTTACTAGCGGAACGTCAGCCTACCGCATTTCTGCTCTCCCCTGACCATGATCCCTCTACCGTGTATGGAATAATTACTCGTGGTTTTTGCATAATATCAAAAGCCTGCGGTCACTCAGTATAATGGCAGTACGGACAGTTGATAAAACCTTACGTGAATGTATTTTGATATAGTTATCGGTCGCTTTACAATTTACCATAATGTATAAACTCTACTCTGACTTTTTTGTGTGAGATGCACGCCCTCCCTCCAAATTTATTGAACTGAAAACTGTTTAGCATTTATAATACAAAGCTACAAAGGACATAATTACTTATTATTATTTACCGAACTATTTGCCAACCATGCGTTGGTGATTCCGCGTCAACCTCAACCGAACTAACTCTAGAAATACTGAAAGCGTCAAAAATGTTGCGTATCTTTACCCCTTTTTTTATGTGGATTGGTTTCTGTTACGTAATCTCTTTATAACCTGAATTCGGTACATATTTCCTTAAAATTGAAACCAACGTTGTTATATTACATGTCCATACTGCTCGTACGTCCGCCAAAGGTTTTCAACGACATTTCATTTTATATTTTCGACCGACCTATTTTTCAGGAGTCTCTCTGTCAAAGAGGACATGAGGAACGTATTTTCATTTGTTTGTGTCGGACGGGTAGTCGTTTTACTAATGCCCGTGGCAATGATATTGTTTTGAAATTGCTTTTGCAGTCAGTGTTTACGTATGGGACGGGGGCTCATACAAATGCGAGAGCATTGCGTTTTGTAAGGAGTTGTAGTATAGAATTAAAAAATGAAAAATTTACTCTGAACCTATTGTTTTGCATACAAGAAAATCACTTTGTTCCCTTGTATTTATGTTATCTATCAGGCAACCAGGCTGTGGTAGGCTACCCAAAGGACTGTGACGAAGCTTAACGACCGCTATCATCGATAACACCCTAGACCGACGCGACGGTCATGAGCTATGGTTGTCTACACATCACCCTTAAACCTTAAACTCGGGGATATGATGTGACATATATCTGAAAATACAGTCCAACTGGGAACCTTCTCATTGTTGAAGGAATTTGCTTGATTCGAAATGAACAAATAAACGACAAAACGTTGTCAAACAAACAAACGAATAACAAACAGACTTTCGGAGTTAAGTAAATCCTAAGTGGAAGGCTCAGACTCCGAGAAGCATGATATCCCACTCGTAGATACACCAGTAAACACGCCAATAGCGGCATAAATCAAAGCCTAGTACTCAACTAAGTATTTTATTACACACTACAAAAAGACCGAATACAAGTCATAATAAAAACGGCAATAAACTTCGACTAGGCATTGTTATACGCGGCCAAACCCGAGAGCGGAGCACTCAACCTTAAATTTAAATTTATTATTATTATACACTATACAATTTCCCACTTAATTATTTAAAGCTAAAGGGGCACGAAACGTACCGTGCTAATGAAATGTTTGGAAAAAATACCTACTTAGAAGTTACGACAGCTACAAATGAAGCGTTTTATGACTGAGGGCTGCGGCGGAAGCGGGTAGGCTTTTAAATGAGGCAGGTTTGCGGATGACAGCTGCGCTTCTGTTTTTACCAATAACCTTTTGCGTTGTTTACCACAGTGTACTGGATACACTGTGTGTACAAGGAGGTTATTATGATTGTGTACGCGCCTTTGTACCAACTTCGGAATAAACGGAAGAATATGTGAAGTTACGTCATGGATCGATTTTGCTAAACCGATGGTAGAAGAAAGAAAAGCGGTTCAGCTCAAAGACAACATCATCGCCATCGTTCATCATCGTCATATTAATAGTGTTCATATCCATAATTCAGTTTTAAAACGGGACCCTATCTTTAAGGCTCCTCTGTGCGTCTGTCCGTCTGTCACCAGGCTGTATCTTATGAACCGTGATAGTTAGGCAGTTGAAATTTCCACAGAATATGATGTTTCTGTCGCCATAAACAACAACACAAAACCAAAAAAAAAACAGAATAAAATGAATACAAATAAAAGCACTGATTAAAGCGACTTTGAAAGAGAACTTTCCAGCATTCTGGTTAAAGTAAAGCCCGGTTTTAACGGTCAGCTGAGTGGACAGTGGACAGCCACTCTACATTCTACTGTCACGGTTGGAACTAACACAACTTTGTTTTCACGGACCCAATAGCTGTCGGATAGTAACTGTGCTACACTCCGCCGAGCTACTGGGCCTGTTAAAACCAAGCCTCACAGCCACATCCTATGTCCTACATCCACAATGTGTATTTGATAAATTAAGTCAGATACATTTGAACTGTTAAATTTACAGCATTAGGTCCATTTGTTCCTCTTTGGCGTTTGAAATGCTTTCTCGAATAATTGTACTTATGTATTTCTTTTGAAAAAATATTAAGATGAAAGGGAAACGATAAAAGCTACATCTTTTAATTCTGTAAGCTTTCGTTAATTTCTTAGAAAATGTTGCTCAAAAACTTTTTATCTGGAAAGTTTGGGCCCTTGTAACGAAGGAAATTGTGTTTTTAAGTAAAGACGGAGAATTAGGATCCTTAAAGCCGATTTATACTAATTTGCAAAATGGGTGAGTTATTTAAATATAGCATGTTGACCAGTATAAATGTTAAACATCATGCAAAACCATACTTTCGTTTGAGCCAGAGTAATAAACGAAATTTCATCCTGGACATCAAACACAAAGAGCAGAGTTTTTGTCTTGCCTAATACATAAAATATACTCAGTAACTACCTAATCGCTCATTTCCATAACATAAAAATCTCTTTCAAAACTGTTTACTACGATTATAAGCCGCATACCTTTGAATTTGGCGTGCCTAAAGATGAATTGAAAGTTGTAACATTTTCACTACTATCCGGTGTATTTTATCACCGACTGTACCGTGATTGTCTGACTTTTCCCCGCTTCTACAAGCACGCACTTTTGAACATATATTTTTTGTAGGTACCATATTTTCGTTAACCAAAAACTATACCTACATTGTTCCGCATATAAATTGTTATCGTACAGAATAATAAATAACCGTCCAAGCCACAAAAAGCTGGCAAAGAAATCATGTAGATCCGTACATTTCTCACATATTCGCGCGTTTGCATCGCTTGGTATAATTTATCTCTAGATAGCCGCGTCTGGACACGTAAATCACGAGAGTTTTTCAGGCTGGGATGCGGTGGACTGAAACATACGAGGAAGTATTGCGGACGTGACCGGTGGGTTATTGGTCTGGCTTTTTGTTTGGTGATGCGTGAAATGGTTTGGGAAACTAAATGATTGTATAATTAATTTGTTCCGTTCATTTCATTCATTCCGGTCATTCAATTTATAACGTTCAGTCATTCATTCCATTCACTCCACTGATTCAGTTAATTTCTTTCATACTGTAGATTTTGTTAATTCTGTTCATTCTATTCACTGCATTTTATCCATTCATTTAGTTAATTCTATTCATTTCATTTTTCTCATCCATTTCGTTCATTCCGTTCATTTCGTTAATTCAATACAGTACATTCATTACATATATAATGCTATTATTCATTTCGTTAATTCCATTCTCAATAATTCTTTATTCGTGAACAAGCGTAACTAGCGGCAAGGCTAAAACGCTACTTATTATTTACCGTATATTCTCGAATAGGGCCGTCCATGTTCCACCATGCTCCGTCGGACGTAGAAAAAGGCATATGTTTATAACTACCTCGCAGCGGGAAGGGTGTCGGAACGATTGACCCTTCCATAGCATTATAACCAACAACTATTGTACCTTAAATCAGAGTGTCAATAGGGTCGTAATTTCATGAACAAATGATTCAATTGAGTACCATGAACAAAATATATGATTCAATTAGCTCCCTTAGGTACATACTACATACAGATCTGTTATCAATTTTCTAAGTGACAGTTTGTGACGTAGTTGGTGTTGAGCCGATTGGGAAGCTTTAGGTCTCATGTTCAGTTTCCGTGCAGGGTAAATTTTTGTGTATGTACATTATTATTTGTTATGTTACGAATAGGTGGGGTGTCTGTGGGTCATTGTAGTAGTTCCTATCTACCTAGATAAATAGGGAACCCTAATAAAGGGTCAGGGATATTCCGTAATATATTGTTCTGTTATAAAACAAGGCTAATAAAGTAGAAAACGTAATAAAAATGACTATTTTAGCACAATATGGTAAAATCAGCTCCAATCTATTCTTTTTACTGTTTCGCCTGTTAAGATTCAGTGCTACGATAATAAAGAAATAAATTAAGGGGCCGTTCCAAAAGGGACGAGGGTAGTAAAACATCTGAAGAACTTAGGAAATATATCAGTTCTCCTCGAGTATGTTCCTTAAGTAAAAGTGCTTAGTTAAGAATGACATAGTGAACTCGTATTTTCTAGGGCAATACATTATTCTATGTGAGTGGAGATCTCTAAATTATGACTACCCTGAAGCCGGAAGTCTGCAGCCAACCCTTTTGAGAGAATTTCAGTAGTAACCACTTTCAGCCACTTCGTTACGTAACGAGTTGTGATCATGATAGAAATAACAAAAACAACTTTTTAGTACCTGCGGCCTGCGACCTTAATTGTGAAATTCAAAAGGAAATTAGACGGAACTTCATTTGACTTTGAAATCATTCCCGGGAGGTTTCCTCACGACGTGTTCCTTCACAGAAAAGCGAATGATAATATTACGTAATAATGTTTTTACAAAAAACACATTGGCACGCAGCCGCTCTGGGGTACGAACTCAGACCCCTATCTCTTCATAATATAATATTTTTGTTCGGTCGTGTTTATTTTTCTTTTCGTCCAACTCTGTTACAATCGTAAAAAAATGTATTTGAAATTAATTCTTTACGCCTCTGCTTGGTAGGTGAGTGTTTCCCCTTACTTAGGTTTGGTTTAGTAAGTACCTACCTATATTCCTTGGTTTTAGTACAGATCCTATTCTCGGAAATAGATATCCATGTACAAAATAATTGTCTATTATGCGTACAAACATTGAATTTTCATATAGCAGTAAGCTAATACTTACGTCATTATACTAGTATACGATATTGTAGGGAAAATTATCTTGTGAGCGGTATTTCCCCCCATTTGTGTTCCTTTGTTACCATATTGTAATATTTTCTATTAGGTTTCTGTGACACAATAGTCTATTCTTTCTCCCAGCGATGGTATCCTTACCAACGCACTTTATTGTGGTTATATTAATACGAAGGTCTATAATACCTATGTGTGTATAGTACGGCTCACAGTTTAACCCCAGTATTAATGAAATTGATTGATAAAGAGATTAATTGCTTTTTAAACGTATAAACTTTCTACTTAAAGCATGCATATACATAGTAAACACACACGTGTTGAGTACTCGGTATGTGTGAGCACAATAATAATATCATGTTTACCATTAAATTTTTAGCACCCATTTCTCCTTAATAGGAGTGGATTGTTGCAATGAAAAGATCTTGTGGTTACAACCCTAAATAAATGTACTCTATTTTTATACCAAATTCCATAAAATTGGTTTAGCCGTTTAACAAAAATGATTAACAATGACTAAAAGCAAAAATGACTAAAAAAAAGTCTTGAAAAGATAAAACACAAAAAAGTTAATTATATAATTTCGTTAAGGCAATAAATACTATATTTTCTTATGTAGTTCCCAAAAAGGTGAATGGAATCGAAAAAAGTGTCTTTTGCCTATCCATAAATATGCTTAGAAATTAAATTAGTTTACACAACGCCTACTTTAATATGGAAAGGCCCAAAAGTGACTTATAATACCACTTTTATTACCATTAAAGGTCCAATGAGGCTTAACAGTACTTCATGTAACGTCCGATTGGATTTAAGACCGCGTGAATATAACGAAGTCATCATTTGCGACTGGATCATATTATGCACATCAAAAAAGTCTAAGCAACATGCATGCATAATATGGACCCAGGAACAATGGGATAAAATTATGTTTTCCGATGAATCGCGATTCGGGTTTAGGCCTGATACAAGAAGGATGCGAGTGTACCGTCAGCGCGGAAATACTGAAAGGCTCAGGTGCGTTCAGGAAGTTCATCCATACAGCGGCTCAACAGTTATGGTATGGGCGGGTATTATGAAGAACAGGCAAACTGAGCTCGTTTTTGTAAATGGAAACATGAACGCTGAAAATTACGTTGAGGGTCCACATACAGCTCGGCGAACCAGAAAAGAACCAGAAATTAGTACATGTTGCTTAGACTTTTTTGATGTGTGCATAATGTCGGCTAATTTGATCTGTTTCGAGCGTATACGACTCTACCCCTTTACAATGTGAGCTTACACTCGATCCTAAACTTGACGAAGTTCTAAATCTAGGGCGAATTAGTAGACACTGCGAGTAAACGTAATAATAGAACGATTTAAAGGCACCAAAACTTTAGCACAAAAATCGAAATACTCCTTCAATCAAGGTTTTCTGCACAGCCAGTTAAATCGTAAAACATCTACAGAGAGTTAATTAAATTAAATTACACAGACAAATTGCTAAGAAGCCAACTTGTCGCCAGCTTGCGAACTGAAGTAAGTACCGAAAGAACTGAGAAATAGACGAATTGTTTTCTATTTGTTTTAGCTGTGAAAATTTTAATCAAATTCAGTGTTGCTTCCTTTAGAAAATCTTTACTTAAAATAAAGCAGGAGAGGTCGAAAAGGGTATACGTAGATAACTTTCACAATCGTTGTAAACTTTATTTGGTTTCTACGTTTAATCGAAATATTAACGCACGGTCTTCGGAAAAGTCGGCCAACCATGATTACAGACCATCAACAGTGACAGTATAATTTAATATTCCTTTTCTCGATTCTCCAAGAAGTTTCCATTTAGCTTGTCTTTCACGAAAACAAGTTTATTTTATAAGGAATGCAGCCATCTACATATTTTGTAATTTCAGCACTTCATCCATCACGAAACGTTGAAATACAAAGTCCATCATAAAACACGATAAAAGTGACTGGCGGCTGAGGATCTATTCCGGAGTCGCTCATTGCTACATAAATTTGTGTCAACGTTCGTTCTCGAGCGTTTTCAGAATAATATCCGGCCGCCTGAGTAATAGACCACGCAATTTTTATGAACGCCCTATATTATTGCCTAATAAAAAATGTTTTATTACGAAAACAAAAGTCAAGTTTCATGGGGTATTTTTTTCGCAGAGAACCTGTGAGTATTTGATGTTAATAGTGGCATGATTAACTGGGGGGAAATCCGGAAAAAAAATATAAAGCGAATAGAAACGCGAGAGAATGCTACTGAGCATTAAATCCTCCTTGTACATCTATTTGTGTACTAAAGTATAAATAAATAAATAATTATTAAACGCGCATTATTTTTCAAGCGCTATGCTTGTTTTTCCATTAATATAGATTTAGTGTAGAGATGAACAGAGAATGCAATAAAAAGGTAACCAATAAAAATATGATATTCCTATATTATTCTAAAAACATTTGCCCGTAGTTAAAATTAACCACAATTTCTTGAACGTACCTAACCTTTTTTAAAACGCATAATAACTGTATTTTTGAAGCTTGTAGGCATTTTATACCTCCGACATTTTACGGTCTTACCAGAAAGGATTTGAACTAGAGTTGAACAGATGAGTCTTAAATATTTTCTCCACAAATCGACGTCTAATTCTCTCTTTTTTAAAGTCAATATCAAATTCACAAATAAAATAATAAGGAATGCCAGGAGTTTTAGTAAGAAAACGCGAATGATACACCTCGGTTTCATCTATTAAATTTTAAAAACTTCTATTAAACTCTGGTCTAATCTTCTGTGGTAAGACGGTTAGATGTATTGGTAAATGTCTTAATTTTGTCAGTAGGTCCGTTTTCAAAACGTCAAATAAATACATATATCATTACTGTTGTATGTCGACGTTCCACCCCCGATAGTTTAGGCGCATGGCCGAAGCCTTGATAAATCAATGAAAAATTAATAAATATTCTAAACGAAACGACCAAAAACAAAACACAAATGTTCCTAACTGTTCTATCTTTGACGATCTAGTTGGCTATTTTTGGCTCCACATCATTTCAAAATGGTTGAAACAAAGACAAGAAAGATGAATATAGTTTAGCGCAAGCGCCGGCTTATCTTATCTAAGCTTGGAACTTGAATAAAGGACGTAAGTTCAGGAACAGCTTGAGATGTCACCGAACTTTGAACTTTACGCAGGACGTTGACTTTCCTTAGCTTTACAATATAATGAACATTAAATATTTGCTAGTTTGTTTCGATCACATTTTGCGTTGAAATGAAATTGCCACAATATCTATACAAAATTTCATTGTGACCAAGTAATTTTAGAATAAATGAACAAAATAATATTTAAACCAAGAAGTTTTTGCTTAGTTGAGTATACGTTGATAGCAAATTCGAAGAAATTACTCAGAATTGGTCCTCCAATTGTACCTTAAAACACGACTGTAGTCTAACTGAATATCTCACAGTGACAACTTCCTCTTAAAATGTTGCAATAGACCTGCCATGGGCTGGCGTAGCGTGACCTGCACGCATAGATCCTCAATAATGCAAAAGAGGCATCTATTCTCAAATACCACCCACACACGCCTATCGTGTACTATGTTGTTCGTGCTATCCATAACTGACTTAGCTAAATAGTACACAACAACACGACCCTCCACACGATCTCATCGCACGTACACATTATCGGGCCGCGTTCGGAGAGCTCCTCTCGAAGTTTTTATCATACCCGTACTTTCCATTAAGTCGTGCCGAGATATCCTCTTTCTTAATTTGTCACGGAGTCGAGATAAAAGTTCCAGACTGTAATGACACTTTGTTTTTTTTTCTGATATTTTCATTAGGAAAGTTCGAGTTGAAGACCTTTTGGTAAGTATAACTACATATTTATTGGGATTACACTAGTGGATATTATTATCAACGCTGGTGTTTTTGCACGACAAATACGTATTATACATTATAAGGGCATGCATATAAGTAGGTATGTACTCATTGAACTACAGGTACGTAGATTATTTTAAGCATTTCATTATACTTACAACTCGATCAGGTGTAAAAACTTGACGAGTGAGATTCTGTACCCTGCGGTGTAGGTAGAATCCAAGAGTTATCACTCGACCGCCACCACCTTAATTAGTACATCATCATCATCAGCCTGAAGACGTCCACTGCTGAACACAGGCCTCCCCCTTAGACCGCCACACCGAACGACAATTTGCCACTTGCATCCTCCCTAATAGTACCCATCAAATCCATATCGATATCGAACATCCCTGCAAAATACCGATACCTAACGGATATATAGTTGGGAAAACTTACGTAAACTCGAAGCGTTACCGAGATCCGGGTGCCGGTGAGAGGCGCTCGAATATCGTTATGGAGCTGCTGTTATTTAACCGTTGTTATTAACTGAACGAATATGGGAGCTGATAACTGATCTGTTAGTTTGGAAGTTTGCGCGCATAAGGTTCACTCAGAAGTGGGATCAGTTAGCGGTGCGACTGAAAGGTTTTGATTTTAGCTCACTTTTTAGCACACGTAGTGTTAAATCTATATCTGTATTGGTTTAAGATCTTATTGGTTTAATCGATGTTGCAATTTGATGACGTATTCGCATGTTGGCTTCACATAGTGCAATATACGAGCTTTTTTATTATTCCTGGAATAACGCATACCATACATAATCTTATTATAAAAGTCAAAAACTACATTAACTAGTATAAATATATCTATCTATCCTAAGTGTAGTTGTATAAAAAAATATTTTATGGAAGGCATAACTGAAGGCGAGGTTTTAGTCTATTTCGAAGTTTTTTAAGCAGGAAACCAATTATGATAAAAACTTGAATTTTTTTTTTTTTTTTAGTTAAAATTGTTAATGCAATAAAGACGAAGAGGATATACAGAAAAGCGCTTACGAATATTTGTGTCGCCAATAAATTGAAAAGATGACGCTAAATCGCTTCTGTACTTGTCGCCTACTAAGAGATTCCATCATGAAACCACGTGAAAGTTATACCACTAAACTTACATTTTCTAATTTTTCCCAATAAATAAAAACATATTAATATTAACTAGCTAAAAACGGGTCTAATTCGCGCACAAACAAATATCAAAATATATAATTTTGACATACCTCGACGTTTCGGCCGAGTTACATCGACCGTGGTCAAATAAAAACACACAAAAACTAGCAGTTAAGCACTCGCGGCTATCTGCTAGTACCACCAGTATTACCAATGTAATTGAACCTGGCCTTAAGCACCAAAGAAAATTATAAACCGCTTAAAAATCTGTAACCTCCTGACTAATAATTCGACTGCATAATCCCAACCCTACGAGTATCTGTGAAGTACGCTGCGGACGTAAGAATCGATATCCTTTCCCGCAGAGCAATGTATCTAAAGGGAGGATCTGACCTTGGGAGGACGTTGATAGATGTCAATGACGGCTACTATCGGTCTCCAACCGAGTCGGCCCGATCCGATCGGGTGACGGAAAGGATTAGTGGGCAAAGTTGTTGATACACTGAATGCATGTTGTGTTTTATTGAAACTTTACTCCAATGACTTTCTAGAATGGTTCTACTGTCATAGACGACGTATTTTGTTGTTGTGTTTTACAATTTATTTCGAAATTGTAAATACAAACAAAAAAATTTATCTTTCTATTTTCTAAATAGGATTATATTATAAGTTAAAAATGAATGAAATGAATAATAACTGAAATAAAAATAAATTATTGTATTTTTTTTGTTTGTTCATGAAATAATTGTATTTTGGTGATTGTCAAAAGTCATTTCGCTGTTGGTAAGCGCTATTACTCTTCACTTACATATTCAGCTTCCAGTAATCACCAAATATACACCACGGATTACTAAATTACTAAGTCTACATTGCTAGTAATGTAACAGCAACCTTATGCTAGAAATAAACCTACAAACAGCCCGTTCGGTCTAGCCTCCGCGTCGGTCACGAGTCGACCCCGGGTCGTCGCCGGATCGGACCTAGCGTTGTCAGGATTAGTAGCCAATGTAGAAATGATCGATACCCACTAATAGCCCGGTCTGTCGCGTCACGTCGCCGTCCCTGGACGGACTCGGGTCGTCCCCGGATGGACTCGTCGGCACACTGTTGCCGGGGATTATTGGAGTTCACTGATCACCTTCTTCATGTCTGTGACTGATGCAAACCACAACGGAGTGGTGTTATTTGATCATGGTTAAACATATTAAGCGATTTACAAATAGGTACATTTCAACCAAGCTGCTCCTTGCAGCTAATCATTGCATTTCTTACTAGAATTATATAGGTAATTATATTACACCTCTTATAGCCAGTAAAAAAATGTAATGTAATCTTTTTTTCACGTTGTATTAAAGTTTTATAAACATTACATATCTTAATACAACGTGTACTCACATCGTAACAACGAAGTAACAACTGCCCCGTTCTTGAATCATTTTGGGCGAAACAACCCATAACAATGGCAAAGAGTGGACATTCCGCCTGTTGGTCAGTTGAGGGGGCGAGTTGTACCCGAACTTCCTAACTGAGCGCCAATGTTTACGTTATAACCAAGGTTATTTCGATGGATTTAAACATCGATATACTACGAGTAGTTTTTGCTTCAACCTTGTCCTTAAAAACCTTGCTATTATGGAGCCGACCGCAAGCCATCCTCTGGAGTGTTTGAACATAGCATTTGGCTTCTCGCTGCGGGATTAAACTACCAGGTTACGTTTCTGTTTGGATATAGTTTAGGTAACTTAATTATATTTTGTTTTAAGCAACGTTGTAGTTATTTTGATAGTTTTGTTTGATATTGATCTCTTGTCGACGACACTTACAGACGAACGATACAGATATCAGACCAAGAAGTCGTCAACATATTTGCTTGCATACATACTTCTACGTAAAAGAGACATTACGGACTGCCTACAAAAACGAATCAAAGTCATAGTTCAACAAAGTAAAATATACGAGCAATAGAAACACTTTTGTTGGCCTCTAAACCCCAACATCCCCTTTTAGAAGCACGCAAAACCCACGTAAATACGCGCCGTAGTGCCGTAGCTAGCGTAGCATGTCGTAGGACCTCGTAGCATTTCGTAGACGGTACTACTCCGTACCAAGCAGATTTGGCTCAAATTTTACAAGCTACTTTGGTTTATATGCAGTTGAATTAAGGTGTGTATTCGTTTGCGGGATAGTTTTAACCAGGACTGGCTATATAGGTGAAACGTGACGTTCGTGATTGTACAAATTGGGCTATACCGTAATTGTGTTTACTGAATTTCTTTTGAATTACAGTAGTAAATCTTAGTACGCTTTATGTGACTCGGATAATCCTGTGGGTATTAAATGGATCCTTTACTAGTGCGAGACAGTAGAATGAAATGCTTCAGAAAGGAGATTAGTTAACACAAACGTATTTGAAAACAGATTAATGAAAATCTGTGGTTAAAACAGGCAAACAATCTGTCAGTCTCATTTTATAAAATTGCAAGTAATTACATTATGCTGGGCTGTTATGTATCTATTATACAATAGGTTGGTTAGAAACAAAAAACAAAATACTCAAAATCGGCGAATACAAAATCGGTAATTGGTTAAAATTGACAGTTGTAAATATGTCATGACAGCTGTGACCGTTAACTTTGTAATGTTAAAGACTACGTATGATTGAAAATTGATTGCCGTCAAACTACGTAATCACCAATTCTCGGACCAAAATAACAGCTGGTTAAGTTAAGCGTGAACCAACCCGTAACTTATAATGGCGTAGCAATAATTTAAAACAATCGAGGCCGTACTTAAAAGTTAAGCGCATGCCGTAACTTAAATGTGTCCTCATTTGGGGGACACAGGCGTAAATTGGGTAAAATAAATGCTAATAAAAACGTGCCAACCAAATTGTTGAGAATTCTTGCTTAATTTTAAATTAACTAGACCGAAATGTTGGTACATATTTGATTTGGCTTTTAACTAGATTTACAGCGGGTTCTCAGAATGTTTATTAACTTTGTTAAATGGAAGTCCGATAGTCTGTTACAAATTTATTTAATATTAACTAGCTTTAATTTCTGAGTGTATCTGCGGATACTGTTAGTGTTGTGTGTCGTGACGGTTATGTTTTACAACTATTAGTGATGGTCTATGCAAGTAAACATAATCTGTTTTTTGTTTACCTAGGATGTTGGGTAAAAGTCTCTACAACACTTTTAAGTCCTTTTTTCTACGGCTAGCTTTTCAAAACTCATTTCGATCGTCGCATAGTTTCGTGATCGATTTGTCTATTCTACATTATCTATGTATTCATTTTATTGTTAATATTGCGTTGTTTTCGAACGTATACGTTTTAGTCAGAATATAAGGGGCTTAAAAAATTTAAGGGTAGCCTGAATAAAAGTTTGTTATTAGCTTCTAAATCAGTCCAATTACTAATGAGTACTAAAGTGAGGGTAGTTTAAGATACTTAGAAAATCAGTTCTCACCCTTCTCTGTGGAGGACGCTAGCACGAAGATCCTCCCATTGGCCTGGTCTCGAAGGTCGCGACCCTATTCGGGTATTCGGCTTCGTCGGTAGCGTTCCGCTAATATAGAACAGCCGTTTTCATCAATGTTTTGGTTGGACCTTTGAATTGTGTTAGATATTTTAATGGACTAAGCTGTACGGAAACCTGAACTGGATATCGGTGAGCCAACTTGCGAGTTACTATTGATATGATATTGCCACTGACTTTTAGGACGATATTTGCTTGGCGTACAGCGTATGTTGCGCACTAAGATCGGTATTATTCTTTAGAGTCCAAACCGCGGATAAGCTTTCTAACGTGTAACCTTGTAAAGTGTAAGTCCTACCTATAATGGGAGTAATTGACACTGAGCTTCGAAAATAAAATAATGCAATTGTATTCAATCCAATTAATATGACGATATTACAATCCCATTAATAAAGCCTGCTTTTAATTTATGTCTTTGAAACACAAAACTGCTGGCACACAATTCATTTTCCATTTCTATATTACCTATAATACCTTCTTTGACTCAAAAGCAATCTCAAAATCAAAACTGATAAAAAAGAATAAGGTTGATAGTTGAAAAATATTTTTGCTCATTCCACAAAAAACATATCACACGTACAAAGACATAGAACCACTTACCAAACCCACATATATCATCATATCTCCCATCTCCCTTGGACCAGTTTCCCTCATAATTCGCGGGACTCCAATATTTTGCGGGTTGGAACCCCTCCCAATACGTCCCCGGCACACTAATAGCTTCATACATACTTAATCCACTTTTACCTTTTAAGGATGATTCATACCACAGCGCCGGGTAAGGGTGAACCGGAAAAACAAAGCCTAAGTTTTGGCGCGTTCGACAAAATATTTTTCTGAACGACAATCATTAGATATATTTTTTTAGAACACAGTTTGTGACAAAAGACAATCGTATGGTATCGTATTTATAAAATTAGTATGGTAAAATGGATACTATTGGACATGGAAGTATGAATGCTATAGATAGTCATCAAAATGGATAACAAAATGGCTGAACTTACCCATCCCACGATTGCAGTCCTGCTCGGGGCCGGCACGGTGTATTTCGTATGAATCATCCTTAAGACCCCTCGCTTCCTCCTCTCGTTCAATTTCCCGTTTCACTTTCAGAGAAAAAAATTACTCCACCCAATCCCGACCAGAGCGCCCTTTGAAGAATATATTTAATTTTTCTGATAAACAAAGGTTGAGCGGCAATTTGAATTTTTAAACAGATTGAATTATTAATTAATTTAATTTGGATTCTCTAATGCTTTTAGGCGTAATATCTAAAGCGTATTGTCGCGTTTGCTCCACGCCCACGCAGAAAAATAAATTGGAATAAGCAATTACAACTCCGAATTTATGAAGGTTACGAATCAGTCGGGGTGCGGCAAATCATAATATTAGAAATAATTTACTGGTTTCTTTCAACTTTACATTTAAATTTTGCAAATATTACTTAGAAGCTATTATCGGTGGCAATTTTCCTGGTTGTCACAATGATTTAGAATGTAATATTTAGGGAAAATCTTCAAATTAATTATGACCTAACTTGCGTTGTTCATTTGAGCTTAAATTTAGCATGTTTGTCAAGTGTCAAAACTTCATTGCTTTCAGCATTTCCTTAGTAACTTTTCTTTGCCTAAGAATTTAGAAAAGAAATCTTAGTTTTAGATCTGGTAAACCGAGTGTGATTAACAGATGTCTGTCATCTAATCCTAAAAGGTTTCTATTATCGTAAGAAGAAATAAAATAAAAATACACAAGTTAAAAATACACTTTTATTCCAATGCCATGCACATCTACAGTTGTGTCTAAATAATTACGTCATGATAATATTATCGTGCTATGTACTCGGGAACTAACCAGTCTGAGTTTTAGAACTGAAATAAGTGTTTGCTATTGCAAGTAATTCTTCTTTTTCAGCAAACGCTCACATACTGTATACCTACTTGCTTTGATAAGGTTTGACTCGACTTTTCGCTTGAACCATCAATTTGTTTACAGAAAACGATAAAATCTAGCTATTTTATTTCATATACAGCTTTAAAATGTCACTGTTTTGAAAATCGTTTTCATAATGATTAAGTTGGTTATTTTAAAGAATTTTCCGATTAAATTTAAAGTTTTAAACGTATAACAACTATGTTTATGTTAATTTTAACACTGAAATACATCGAATTACTTGCATTAAATAACACTGGTAATTGCTTTTCAACCTATATTTACTTACGAGTACTTTGAGAGAATTACATAGACGTCGTATTAAAATTATTGCTATAATTTACAATTTTTCAACGCCACATGCCGGTTATATACAGCTATATACTTGCAGAAGTATTACTTGCGCGTTTAAAAGTACCCATCGTTAGAAACATGAGTGTGCCAGTATTGTGCAATAATTACACGTACCTATAGGTCTTCAAAATGTAATGACTTGTGCAAGTCTTTTCCTCAAGCATACTTGTGCAAGTATGTAGACACGTGTATTTTGCATAGTGATAAATTAAATCAAAAGATTGCTTCTCTTACAAAATATACTTTTTACATTGTTTATCCTACGCTTCCCTATTTGTGTTCCGCAGATTTCATTTTATGACATAAAAGTAAAAGAGTAAATACAATGACTTTAAACACAATTTTATATTAAAGTTCAGAATCTACATATTTTTCATCAAAACAATATGATATCCAGGATATTTAGTGGTTAATTACATTTTCCGAGAAGAAACTATGTTACAAACAGATCTACGAAAATACGTTTATAGTTTAATTCGTCCAAAATCCACTTCAGTCCCGTACCTTGGATTAATAATTTAAGCTTTAACCTTTTGTTCAACGTTTTGAATACGAATTGCTTCAAATATTTTCAATTTATTATTGATGTAATTAACGCAAAACCATGGCGAAATGAATGAGTTGAACGGAGTTTAAAAGTTATCAGTTAACAGTTGCACATTGAATTGAAACTACTGTACGAGCGTTCCGGTTGTTTTACGACTGAGAATTAGAGGCTAGCTAGAAAATTTACAGCTCTCTCGTGTTGCTAACAAAAAGGTAGTAACTTGTTCCGAGTTAGAGGATAGAAGCTAATAGAGGTGGGCAGTAATCCTGTCAAACGCAGGGAATCGTATCGCGGCACCACTGTCGAAGTAGTGCTACCATAATTCTTAGTAAGGTGGGACGATATTACGATATTAAGGTGATACTAAATGTTTTGTCATAAGAAAACAGATATTTTGTTGCACTACAAGTGAAATTAATAAAATACATAAAACTGTTTTTTTTTTATGTGAAAGAGATAATACATAGAATACAAAAGCAAAAAAAAATTTTCAATAACAATTTATATTGCAACGCGTTTTATTAAATTCAAGGCTGTTTATGCAACATTACCAACGAGTTGTAAAAATCACAGTATTATTGTATTGCCCCAGAAAAACTAGGCTGGCCATGGTCACCCTAACTGGAACCAACTTTTCCAACTGTCCGTTTTCGGACTAAATCCCACTGTTTTGCTTCTGAGCCTTTTGAGTGAACATTAACACGGATTCCGAACTAACTTATCTCATAAAGTTAGTTCATTTGGTTACAACGTTATTTAATTCGGGTTTCTCCACACAGGTGCATTATTATCGGTCTTTTCTATAGTGAGTTATTCACTTATTTCGTTTTAGATCGTGTGCGATAAGACATTAACAGTCTTACCACAAAATATATAAGCAAGAGTTGAACAGATGAGTCTAATTATTTTCTCCACAAATCAACGCCTAACCCTCGCCTATTCTAATTCAATAACAAATTCACAAGTAAAATAATTAGGAATGCCAGTATTGAGTAAGACTACGCAAATGATAGACGTCAATTTTGTGGGACGAAGTTTTAGAAACATCTGTTTAACTCAGGTCTAAACTTTTGTGGTAGGACGGTTGAAGTCCTGCGATATAAAACCACTGTTGACTATTAAAGTAAGGTTATAAAAGCTAATATACTTAACCAGGTAAAAAAAGATGGCTTTATCAGTAAAGCTACTAGCCTGGTTTAGCATTTTTTATTTAGCATAGCACTGTTCACATTCTAAATTATAAACACATTATAAACTCACAATTCAATAAGTCATATCAACATTACCATATTAATATGAACTGAAATCCAACTGATCTCCTAACCAGCCGTCAATAAAGCCCTAGTCTAGCACTGAAACCTATTAATTAGTGGACAAATGAACATCAAACGTCAGTTTAATTGTTGGCTCCGCCGTTACTAATGCGTTGGCTATCATCCAAGTCCGTAAATAATTACATAGTGACAATTATGGGCACACTATGGAATGTTACAATAGACACACTATGAGAATGTCGGATTTAAAGGTGCCATAAGTTAAAAGTGTAATGAATATTTAAGCTACAGGATTGCTACTGTACGACCTTATATACGTTAACCCACCTTAGCACGAATCAACACATGGATATGCACTATGCAGGCGCTTTTTCTTTTCGTGAAAACGTAGCCCTACACGAGGATTTCTCCTGTGTCGTGGGTACCGTTTACACACATATACTTTCACATACACATAACACCCAGAGAAAGAGAAACAAATAAATATTTGTTCCAGGCTGGACTGAACCCGCAACACCAAGCGCAGCGGTCCGATTGCTCAACCACTACGCGAAACGCGTCGTCGGGCACAAGGCTAGACTAGATGGTGGAGTATGACTTTGAAAGAATGGTGGCCGAGAATGGCTGCGTGAAGGGATGGTCATCCGGAAAACGTTATGAACTAGCTTAAAACGGGTCTAATTCGCGTACAAACAAACATTAAGATATATAATTTTGACATACCTCGATCATATCTCGTGACCCGTTTCTAGCTAATTTATATGTTTTCTGTTCGCAAAAATTTAAGTACTTCCATGAGTAGACTTTAGTGAAACTTGGGCCCTTTGTGAATTCGACTGGCACGGGATCGTAAAAGATGGCACTTGAATGCCCAACAGTGAGCGAGATAAGGCTCATAATGATAAATACAAAACGGCGAATTATACTTTATTTTTAATATTTATTTAAAGAGCATACGCGCCTAGGCAAATATGTCGCTCTGTTTATTTCTACTACTTCGCTGCGTTATATTTGAAAGCAAAGTTTATTGTGATGCGATAATCGGGCGTGTGGTGTTGCATTAGTCATCCCAGATAACACGCTTAGGGCGATGGTTGAATAATTTACTAATTAATATGTCGTTACTTGGAATTATTGGGAAGCAAAGCGTATTGTGAATTTTTGATGTGATAATCCATCTCGCGGTATTGGATATGTCAATAAAATGGTGCATTCCAGAAGCTGTACCTAGGATGATAAATTCAACGCTAAACGCACTGCATTTCCAATCAGGGCAGGGTGTGAAGGTGTAAGTTAACTGATGTTTTGTGCATTCATTTATTTACTAGAATTTGCTCAAATAATTACACGTGACCATAATTTTATTTTATCTTTAAAAAATTCAAGTTACATTTTGTGCGAAAGGAAAAACTTTATTAGTATCAAATTGTGTGTTAAAATATTTTAGGTTTACTTAATGAAATTCAGCGGAAAATGCCATAAAACTATACCATTGAAACACAGCCACTCTATTAAAAGGGAGATACCCTGATATCAATTTAATTACCTATCCATCACTACATCCTTAAAAGTCTCTTATATTTACAAACTATTTACAGTTAGGTAATTATTTTATACAGTGTTTTGTATTAGAAACATTTAACAATGAAACATGCGGACAATATAATAGACCTTCCAAAATTAATTTCACAAATACATACTAATTTATTAACAGAACATTTGTATTAACCATCAAGAAGTGAAAAATCGCCCAATTATATAATATGCTGTTGCCATTGTAACCTACAAACAAACTATTGTTCACTCATACTAATAATACTAATAATTCAGCCTGCAACTGTCCCACTGCTGGGCAAAGGCCTTCTCGGGCATGTTGGTTTCCTCACCATGGTTTTCTTCACCGAAAAGCGAGTGATAATTACGTAGGTACATATTATGTCAACCAAGAAACACATTGGTACGTGCCCGCACTGGGATTTGAACTCTCTCTCACCACCCCCGCTTTGGCAGGCAGACGTTTGCCCACTAAGTTACCACCGCTTCGTTCGATCATAGTATTTATAAAAACGTCAATATTAAATTATTTATTTGCCTGTCTACGAAAAACAAGTGAATTAGTGAGCATGGGAACAAACTTATTTTTCTTGTTATATATAATTACACAGAAATGAGTTTGCTTACATTTAGATTAAAATATCAACAAGTTACGTTGAGCAATTTCGTATTCAATTCGTGAAAGTTTCAGAACTTCTATGTGTTATTGATTCTTGATTTTCTTCGAAACACCAACAAAAGAATGTAAGTAGGCAATAAATATTATTGGCTATATATTCCACTGAAAGTACTGCCCCGTTTTTCCAATTAACAATAGAATACCCATACAACAATTCTTTATTATGAGACAACACTACAAGATGTGTTCGCAATGATGTTGTACAATGGGCGGCTTTATCGTTATTAGCAACCTCGTTCAACAATAATATTTCACAATTTGCCTCTCATTTAATATTTAAATTTTCAAGATAAACGTGTTATCTCGCAATCACTGAACCCCATATTTCATTAGGAGCAAAATCCAGGCCTCTGTGAGAATCCGTGACGAAATCCCTTATTTAACCCCGTCTTTATGAAGATCGCCTCGTAAGGGGAGGTTCATTAATTTTAATTAATATTATTTCAGCATGTTAAAGTGTGCTTCAGTGTGCTCCAGTGTGGCATGTCTTTTACGCTTGTCGTAACGTGAAATACTTTTACAATGTGTGTGTTATTGTGTTACTGAGTTGGTATTTATGCTGAAATTGTTTGAATTATGTTTTGCATCGTAATAATGGAGATTTTAAGAAACAATTTTCGGTAGGTATAGCTAGATCGATAATTTAACATATTATATTTCAAGTTACAATACGGGAAAACAACTAAGCTTATTTAATTTATAATATTTTTTTCATATGCTTCGATAATAATAGTAAATCGTTTTTGGAAAGTTTTGTAACGCTTACAATATATTGATGACGTGATTTCCAAATGTAATATAATATTGTAAAGTAGTTAAAGGAGGAAACAGTTAATAACATAGCCTGCAACTGTCCCACTGCTGGGCAAAGGCCTTCTCGGGCATGTTGGTTTCCTCACCATGGTTTTCTTCACCGAAAAGCGAGTGATAATTACGTAGGTACATATTATGTCAACCAAGAAACACATTGGTACGTGCCCGCACTGGGATTTGAACTCTCTCTCACCACCCCCGCTTTGGCAGGCAGACGTTTGCCCACTAAGTTACCACCGCTTCGTTCGATCATAGTATTTATAAAAACGTCAATATTAAATTATTTATTTGCCTGTCTACGAAAAACAAGTGAATTAGTGAGCATGGGAACAAACTTATTTTTCTTGTTATATATAATTACACAGAAATGAGTTTGCTTACATTTAGATTAAAATATCAACAAGTTACGTTGAGCAATTTCGTATTCAATTCGTGAAAGTTTCAGAACTTCTATGTGTTATTGATTCTTGATTTTCTTCGAAACACGCATAACACAACACCGCGCCTAGCGCTTCGCCCGCCGGCGCCAACGAATTCATATACATACAAAACTACTCGATACTCAGTCGCTTTATCACTTTACCAAAGTCTAGGGTTGCCCTGTTTACGCATTGTCCGTGTGACGCCGTCGTCAGATGTCGTTCGCGTCGCCTACGTAACCCTCGTCGGGGCTTTCAGAGCAAATGTCCGCGGCGCACTTAGCGTTCGACACTTGGGGTAGGGGCTTCAACACGGCCTCCGTGCCTTCGCCGGGGAGACGCGCGTCGGTCGTCTGCGTGTCGACGCAGCGCGTCTCCACCTGGTAGCACCGGCCCGCCCCAGGCCCCTCCACATTCATGGGCACCATCACTGCACAAGTCCCTTTCGGGTTCACCCACGACGCACAACCCTCGGCCGGCGCGCAACACTGCACTGGCTCGCTTTTATAACCCTCCGGAGGCGACGGCACGAACTCGTCGTTGTAGTACACAGTCCCGTTCCCAACAAAAGCGATCGGCCGATTCCGCGGCACCGGGTAACCCTCTAGCGTGCGGCGGACGGTCGTCGCATTGAACATCTCGAAATTGGGGCAAGTCGGCGGCGGCGTATTGAATTCCGTGTCTTTGGCGAATTTGCAAACCAATTTCTGTCCCTTCGGCCTGTTATGCGGTAGCGTTTGGTAGAACGGCCCGACTACGGAATAGTTCGACATGATCGGCGGTCGGCAAGGATGCTTCGGTAGACCGTAATCGTAGGGATAGCCCTCGCTGTCGAGAAAGCAGCCCGGGTTCAGGTGAACGTCTGCTGAGTGTTGGTACATGTTGTTGACTGACTGCGGCGGCAGGTTCATGCTGTGCGGCTGCTGGTCCTGCCACGTGACCTGCCGCGGCATGGGGTTCGCAGTGAACGCGGTCTCCTCCTCGAAACAGTCTCCATTCACTGTCTGTTTGTATACAGACAACACGTTCTCGTTTTGTGCATTGTTCCACATTGCACCACATTGCATTTGCACATCGTTTGCACATCGCATTGTACCACAGTGTACTGGATACACTGTGTGTACAAGGAGGTTATTATGATTGTGTACGCGCCTTTGTACCAACTTCGGAATAAACGGAAGAATATGTGAAGTTACGTCATGGATCGATTTTGCTAAACCGATGGTAGAAGAAAGAAAAGCGGTTCAGCTCAAAGACAACATCATCGCCATCGTTCATCATCGTCATATTAATAGTGTTCATATCCATAATTCAGTTTTAAAACGGGACCCTATCTTTAAGGCTCCTCTGTGCGTCTGTCCGTCTGTCACCAGGCTGTATCTTATGAACCGTGATAGTTAGGCAGTTGAAATTTCCACAGAATATGATGTTTCTGTCGCCATAAACAACAACACAAAACCAAAAAAAAAACAGAATAAAATGAATACAAATAAAAGCACTGATTAAAGCGACTTTGAAAGAGAACTTTCCAGCATTCTGGTTAAAGTAAAGCCCGGTTTTAACGGTCAGCTGAGTGGACAGTGGACAGCCACTCTACATTCTACTGTCACGGTTGGAACTAACACAACTTTGTTTTCACGGACCCAATAGCTGTCGGATAGTAACTGTGCTACACTCCGCCGAGCTACTGGGCCTGTTAAAACCAAGCCTCACAGCCACATCCTATGTCCTACATCCACAATGTGTATTTGATAAATTAAGTCAGATACATTTGAACTGTTAAATTTACAGCATTAGGTCCATTTGTTCCTCTTTGGCGTTTGAAATGCTTTCTCGAATAATTGTACTTATGTATTTCTTTTGAAAAAATATTAAGATGAAAGGGAAACGATAAAAGCTACATCTTTTAATTCTGTAAGCTTTCGTTAATTTCTTAGAAAATGTTGCTCAAAAACTTTTTATCTGGAAAGTTTGGGCCCTTGTAACGAAGGAAATTGTGTTTTTAAGTAAAGACGGAGAATTAGGATCCTTAAAGCCGATTTATACTAATTTGCAAAATGGGTGAGTTATTTAAATATAGCATGTTGACCAGTATAAATGTTAAACATCATGCAAAACCATACTTTCGTTTGAGCCAGAGTAATAAACGAAATTTCATCCTGGACATCAAACACAAAGAGCAGAGTTTTTGTCTTGCCTAATACATAAAATATACTCAGTAACTACCTAATCGCTCATTTCCATAACATAAAAATCTCTTTCAAAACTGTTTACTACGATTATAAGCCGCATACCTTTGAATTTGGCGTGCCTAAAGATGAATTGAAAGTTGTAACATTTTCACTACTATCCGGTGTATTTTATCACCGACTGTACCGTGATTGTCTGACTTTTCCCCGCTTCTACAAGCACGCACTTTTGAACATATATTTTTTGTAGGTACCATATTTTCGTTAACCAAAAACTATACCTACATTGTTCCGCATATAAATTGTTATCGTACAGAATAATAAATAACCGTCCAAGCCACAAAAAGCTGGCAAAGAAATCATGTAGATCCGTACATTTCTCACATATTCGCGCGTTTGCATCGCTTGGTATAATTTATCTCTAGATAGCCGCGTCTGGACACGTAAATCACGAGAGTTTTTCAGGCTGGGATGCGGTGGACTGAAACATACGAGGAAGTATTGCGGACGTGACCGGTGGGTTATTGGTCTGGCTTTTTGTTTGGTGATGCGTGAAATGGTTTGGGAAACTAAATGATTGTATAATTAATTTGTTCCGTTCATTTCATTCATTCCGGTCATTCAATTTATAACGTTCAGTCATTCATTCCATTCACTCCACTGATTCAGTTAATTTCTTTCATACTGTAGATTTTGTTAATTCTGTTCATTCTATTCACTGCATTTTATCCATTCATTTAGTTAATTCTATTCATTTCATTTTTCTCATCCATTTCGTTCATTCCGTTCATTTCGTTAATTCAATACAGTACATTCATTACATATATAATGCTATTATTCATTTCGTTAATTCCATTCTCAATAATTCTTTATTCGTGAACAAGCGTAACTAGCGGCAAGGCTAAAACGCTACTTATTATTTACCGTATATTCTCGAATAGGGCCGTCCATGTTCCACCATGCTCCGTCGGACGTAGAAAAAGGCATATGTTTATAACTACCTCGCAGCGGGAAGGGTGTCGGAACGATTGACCCTTCCATAGCATTATAACCAACAACTATTGTACCTTAAATCAGAGTGTCAATAGGGTCGTAATTTCATGAACAAATGATTCAATTGAGTACCATGAACAAAATATATGATTCAATTAGCTCCCTTAGGTACATACTACATACAGATCTGTTATCAATTTTCTAAGTGACAGTTTGTGACGTAGTTGGTGTTGAGCCGATTGGGAAGCTTTAGGTCTCATGTTCAGTTTCCGTGCAGGGTAAATTTTTGTGTATGTACATTATTATTTGTTATGTTACGAATAGGTGGGGTGTCTGTGGGTCATTGTAGTAGTTCCTATCTACCTAGATAAATAGGGAACCCTAATAAAGGGTCAGGGATATTCCGTAATATATTGTTCTGTTATAAAACAAGGCTAATAAAGTAGAAAACGTAATAAAAATGACTATTTTAGCACAATATGGTAAAATCAGCTCCAATCTATTCTTTTTACTGTTTCGCCTGTTAAGATTCAGTGCTACGATAATAAAGAAATAAATTAAGGGGCCGTTCCAAAAGGGACGAGGGTAGTAAAACATCTGAAGAACTTAGGAAATATATCAGTTCTCCTCGAGTATGTTCCTTAAGTAAAAGTGCTTAGTTAAGAATGACATAGTGAACTCGTATTTTCTAGGGCAATACATTATTCTATGTGAGTGGAGATCTCTAAATTATGACTACCCTGAAGCCGGAAGTCTGCAGCCAACCCTTTTGAGAGAATTTCAGTAGTAACCACTTTCAGCCACTTCGTTACGTAACGAGTTGTGATCATGATAGAAATAACAAAAACAACTTTTTAGTACCTGCGGCCTGCGACCTTAATTGTGAAATTCAAAAGGAAATTAGACGGAACTTCATTTGACTTTGAAATCATTCCCGGGAGGTTTCCTCACGACGTGTTCCTTCACAGAAAAGCGAATGATAATATTACGTAATAATGTTTTTACAAAAAACACATTGGCACGCAGCCGCTCTGGGGTACGAACTCAGACCCCTATCTCTTCATAATATAATATTTTTGTTCGGTCGTGTTTATTTTTCTTTTCGTCCAACTCTGTTACAATCGTAAAAAAATGTATTTGAAATTAATTCTTTACGCCTCTGCTTGGTAGGTGAGTGTTTCCCCTTACTTAGGTTTGGTTTAGTAAGTACCTACCTATATTCCTTGGTTTTAGTACAGATCCTATTCTCGGAAATAGATATCCATGTACAAAATAATTGTCTATTATGCGTACAAACATTGAATTTTCATATAGCAGTAAGCTAATACTTACGTCATTATACTAGTATACGATATTGTAGGGAAAATTATCTTGTGAGCGGTATTTCCCCCCATTTGTGTTCCTTTGTTACCATATTGTAATATTTTCTATTAGGTTTCTGTGACACAATAGTCTATTCTTTCTCCCAGCGATGGTATCCTTACCAACGCACTTTATTGTGGTTATATTAATACGAAGGTCTATAATACCTATGTGTGTATAGTACGGCTCACAGTTTAACCCCAGTATTAATGAAATTGATTGATAAAGAGATTAATTGCTTTTTAAACGTATAAACTTTCTACTTAAAGCATGCATATACATAGTAAACACACACGTGTTGAGTACTCGGTATGTGTGAGCACAATAATAATATCATGTTTACCATTAAATTTTTAGCACCCATTTCTCCTTAATAGGAGTGGATTGTTGCAATGAAAAGATCTTGTGGTTACAACCCTAAATAAATGTACTCTATTTTTATACCAAATTCCATAAAATTGGTTTAGCCGTTTAACAAAAATGATTAACAATGACTAAAAGCAAAAATGACTAAAAAAAAGTCTTGAAAAGATAAAACACAAAAAAGTTAATTATATAATTTCGTTAAGGCAATAAATACTATATTTTCTTATGTAGTTCCCAAAAAGGTGAATGGAATCGAAAAAAGTGTCTTTTGCCTATCCATAAATATGCTTAGAAATTAAATTAGTTTACACAACGCCTACTTTAATATGGAAAGGCCCAAAAGTGACTTATAATACCACTTTTATTACCATTAAAGGTCCAATGAGGCTTAACAGTACTTCATGTAACGTCCGATTGGATTTAAGACCGCGTGAATATAACGAAGTCATCATTTGCGACTGGATCATATTATGCACATCAAAAAAGTCTAAGCAACATGCATGCATAATATGGACCCAGGAACAATGGGATAAAATTATGTTTTCCGATGAATCGCGATTCGGGTTTAGGCCTGATACAAGAAGGATGCGAGTGTACCGTCAGCGCGGAAATACTGAAAGGCTCAGGTGCGTTCAGGAAGTTCATCCATACAGCGGCTCAACAGTTATGGTATGGGCGGGTATTATGAAGAACAGGCAAACTGAGCTCGTTTTTGTAAATGGAAACATGAACGCTGAAAATTACGTTGAGGGTCCACATACAGCTCGGCGAACCAGAAAAGAACCAGAAATTAGTACATGTTGCTTAGACTTTTTTGATGTGTGCATAATGTCGGCTAATTTGATCTGTTTCGAGCGTATACGACTCTACCCCTTTACAATGTGAGCTTACACTCGATCCTAAACTTGACGAAGTTCTAAATCTAGGGCGAATTAGTAGACACTGCGAGTAAACGTAATAATAGAACGATTTAAAGGCACCAAAACTTTAGCACAAAAATCGAAATACTCCTTCAATCAAGGTTTTCTGCACAGCCAGTTAAATCGTAAAACATCTACAGAGAGTTAATTAAATTAAATTACACAGACAAATTGCTAAGAAGCCAACTTGTCGCCAGCTTGCGAACTGAAGTAAGTACCGAAAGAACTGAGAAATAGACGAATTGTTTTCTATTTGTTTTAGCTGTGAAAATTTTAATCAAATTCAGTGTTGCTTCCTTTAGAAAATCTTTACTTAAAATAAAGCAGGAGAGGTCGAAAAGGGTATACGTAGATAACTTTCACAATCGTTGTAAACTTTATTTGGTTTCTACGTTTAATCGAAATATTAACGCACGGTCTTCGGAAAAGTCGGCCAACCATGATTACAGACCATCAACAGTGACAGTATAATTTAATATTCCTTTTCTCGATTCTCCAAGAAGTTTCCATTTAGCTTGTCTTTCACGAAAACAAGTTTATTTTATAAGGAATGCAGCCATCTACATATTTTGTAATTTCAGCACTTCATCCATCACGAAACGTTGAAATACAAAGTCCATCATAAAACACGATAAAAGTGACTGGCGGCTGAGGATCTATTCCGGAGTCGCTCATTGCTACATAAATTTGTGTCAACGTTCGTTCTCGAGCGTTTTCAGAATAATATCCGGCCGCCTGAGTAATAGACCACGCAATTTTTATGAACGCCCTATATTATTGCCTAATAAAAAATGTTTTATTACGAAAACAAAAGTCAAGTTTCATGGGGTATTTTTTTCGCAGAGAACCTGTGAGTATTTGATGTTAATAGTGGCATGATTAACTGGGGGGAAATCCGGAAAAAAAATATAAAGCGAATAGAAACGCGAGAGAATGCTACTGAGCATTAAATCCTCCTTGTACATCTATTTGTGTACTAAAGTATAAATAAATAAATAATTATTAAACGCGCATTATTTTTCAAGCGCTATGCTTGTTTTTCCATTAATATAGATTTAGTGTAGAGATGAACAGAGAATGCAATAAAAAGGTAACCAATAAAAATATGATATTCCTATATTATTCTAAAAACATTTGCCCGTAGTTAAAATTAACCACAATTTCTTGAACGTACCTAACCTTTTTTAAAACGCATAATAACTGTATTTTTGAAGCTTGTAGGCATTTTATACCTCCGACATTTTACGGTCTTACCAGAAAGGATTTGAACTAGAGTTGAACAGATGAGTCTTAAATATTTTCTCCACAAATCGACGTCTAATTCTCTCTTTTTTAAAGTCAATATCAAATTCACAAATAAAATAATAAGGAATGCCAGGAGTTTTAGTAAGAAAACGCGAATGATACACCTCGGTTTCATCTATTAAATTTTAAAAACTTCTATTAAACTCTGGTCTAATCTTCTGTGGTAAGACGGTTAGATGTATTGGTAAATGTCTTAATTTTGTCAGTAGGTCCGTTTTCAAAACGTCAAATAAATACATATATCATTACTGTTGTATGTCGACGTTCCACCCCCGATAGTTTAGGCGCATGGCCGAAGCCTTGATAAATCAATGAAAAATTAATAAATATTCTAAACGAAACGACCAAAAACAAAACACAAATGTTCCTAACTGTTCTATCTTTGACGATCTAGTTGGCTATTTTTGGCTCCACATCATTTCAAAATGGTTGAAACAAAGACAAGAAAGATGAATATAGTTTAGCGCAAGCGCCGGCTTATCTTATCTAAGCTTGGAACTTGAATAAAGGACGTAAGTTCAGGAACAGCTTGAGATGTCACCGAACTTTGAACTTTACGCAGGACGTTGACTTTCCTTAGCTTTACAATATAATGAACATTAAATATTTGCTAGTTTGTTTCGATCACATTTTGCGTTGAAATGAAATTGCCACAATATCTATACAAAATTTCATTGTGACCAAGTAATTTTAGAATAAATGAACAAAATAATATTTAAACCAAGAAGTTTTTGCTTAGTTGAGTATACGTTGATAGCAAATTCGAAGAAATTACTCAGAATTGGTCCTCCAATTGTACCTTAAAACACGACTGTAGTCTAACTGAATATCTCACAGTGACAACTTCCTCTTAAAATGTTGCAATAGACCTGCCATGGGCTGGCGTAGCGTGACCTGCACGCATAGATCCTCAATAATGCAAAAGAGGCATCTATTCTCAAATACCACCCACACACGCCTATCGTGTACTATGTTGTTCGTGCTATCCATAACTGACTTAGCTAAATAGTACACAACAACACGACCCTCCACACGATCTCATCGCACGTACACATTATCGGGCCGCGTTCGGAGAGCTCCTCTCGAAGTTTTTATCATACCCGTACTTTCCATTAAGTCGTGCCGAGATATCCTCTTTCTTAATTTGTCACGGAGTCGAGATAAAAGTTCCAGACTGTAATGACACTTTGTTTTTTTTTCTGATATTTTCATTAGGAAAGTTCGAGTTGAAGACCTTTTGGTAAGTATAACTACATATTTATTGGGATTACACTAGTGGATATTATTATCAACGCTGGTGTTTTTGCACGACAAATACGTATTATACATTATAAGGGCATGCATATAAGTAGGTATGTACTCATTGAACTACAGGTACGTAGATTATTTTAAGCATTTCATTATACTTACAACTCGATCAGGTGTAAAAACTTGACGAGTGAGATTCTGTACCCTGCGGTGTAGGTAGAATCCAAGAGTTATCACTCGACCGCCACCACCTTAATTAGTACATCATCATCATCAGCCTGAAGACGTCCACTGCTGAACACAGGCCTCCCCCTTAGACCGCCACACCGAACGACAATTTGCCACTTGCATCCTCCCTAATAGTACCCATCAAATCCATATCGATATCGAACATCCCTGCAAAATACCGATACCTAACGGATATATAGTTGGGAAAACTTACGTAAACTCGAAGCGTTACCGAGATCCGGGTGCCGGTGAGAGGCGCTCGAATATCGTTATGGAGCTGCTGTTATTTAACCGTTGTTATTAACTGAACGAATATGGGAGCTGATAACTGATCTGTTAGTTTGGAAGTTTGCGCGCATAAGGTTCACTCAGAAGTGGGATCAGTTAGCGGTGCGACTGAAAGGTTTTGATTTTAGCTCACTTTTTAGCACACGTAGTGTTAAATCTATATCTGTATTGGTTTAAGATCTTATTGGTTTAATCGATGTTGCAATTTGATGACGTATTCGCATGTTGGCTTCACATAGTGCAATATACGAGCTTTTTTATTATTCCTGGAATAACGCATACCATACATAATCTTATTATAAAAGTCAAAAACTACATTAACTAGTATAAATATATCTATCTATCCTAAGTGTAGTTGTATAAAAAAATATTTTATGGAAGGCATAACTGAAGGCGAGGTTTTAGTCTATTTCGAAGTTTTTTAAGCAGGAAACCAATTATGATAAAAACTTGAATTTTTTTTTTTTTTTTAGTTAAAATTGTTAATGCAATAAAGACGAAGAGGATATACAGAAAAGCGCTTACGAATATTTGTGTCGCCAATAAATTGAAAAGATGACGCTAAATCGCTTCTGTACTTGTCGCCTACTAAGAGATTCCATCATGAAACCACGTGAAAGTTATACCACTAAACTTACATTTTCTAATTTTTCCCAATAAATAAAAACATATTAATATTAACTAGCTAAAAACGGGTCTAATTCGCGCACAAACAAATATCAAAATATATAATTTTGACATACCTCGACGTTTCGGCCGAGTTACATCGACCGTGGTCAAATAAAAACACACAAAAACTAGCAGTTAAGCACTCGCGGCTATCTGCTAGTACCACCAGTATTACCAATGTAATTGAACCTGGCCTTAAGCACCAAAGAAAATTATAAACCGCTTAAAAATCTGTAACCTCCTGACTAATAATTCGACTGCATAATCCCAACCCTACGAGTATCTGTGAAGTACGCTGCGGACGTAAGAATCGATATCCTTTCCCGCAGAGCAATGTATCTAAAGGGAGGATCTGACCTTGGGAGGACGTTGATAGATGTCAATGACGGCTACTATCGGTCTCCAACCGAGTCGGCCCGATCCGATCGGGTGACGGAAAGGATTAGTGGGCAAAGTTGTTGATACACTGAATGCATGTTGTGTTTTATTGAAACTTTACTCCAATGACTTTCTAGAATGGTTCTACTGTCATAGACGACGTATTTTGTTGTTGTGTTTTACAATTTATTTCGAAATTGTAAATACAAACAAAAAAATTTA
This sequence comes from Hylaea fasciaria, assembly GCA_905147375.1. Classification (NCBI taxonomy): domain Eukaryota; kingdom Metazoa; phylum Arthropoda; class Insecta; order Lepidoptera; family Geometridae; genus Hylaea; species Hylaea fasciaria. The sequence goes on from LR990201.1 coordinate 11,465,827, forward strand.
TCTTTCTATTTTCTAAATAGGATTATATTATAAGTTAAAAATGAATGAAATGAATAATAACTGAAATAAAAATAAATTATTGTATTTTTTTTGTTTGTTCATGAAATAATTGTATTTTGGTGATTGTCAAAAGTCATTTCGCTGTTGGTAAGCGCTATTACTCTTCACTTACATATTCAGCTTCCAGTAATCACCAAATATACACCACGGATTACTAAATTACTAAGTCTACATTGCTAGTAATGTAACAGCAACCTTATGCTAGAAATAAACCTACAAACAGCCCGTTCGGTCTAGCCTCCGCGTCGGTCACGAGTCGACCCCGGGTCGTCGCCGGATCGGACCTAGCGTTGTCAGGATTAGTAGCCAATGTAGAAATGATCGATACCCACTAATAGCCCGGTCTGTCGCGTCACGTCGCCGTCCCTGGACGGACTCGGGTCGTCCCCGGATGGACTCGTCGGCACACTGTTGCCGGGGATTATTGGAGTTCACTGATCACCTTCTTCATGTCTGTGACTGATGCAAACCACAACGGAGTGGTGTTATTTGATCATGGTTAAACATATTAAGCGATTTACAAATAGGTACATTTCAACCAAGCTGCTCCTTGCAGCTAATCATTGCATTTCTTACTAGAATTATATAGGTAATTATATTACACCTCTTATAGCCAGTAAAAAAATGTAATGTAATCTTTTTTTCACGTTGTATTAAAGTTTTATAAACATTACATATCTTAATACAACGTGTACTCACATCGTAACAACGAAGTAACAACTGCCCCGTTCTTGAATCATTTTGGGCGAAACAACCCATAACAATGGCAAAGAGTGGACATTCCGCCTGTTGGTCAGTTGAGGGGGCGAGTTGTACCCGAACTTCCTAACTGAGCGCCAATGTTTACGTTATAACCAAGGTTATTTCGATGGATTTAAACATCGATATACTACGAGTAGTTTTTGCTTCAACCTTGTCCTTAAAAACCTTGCTATTATGGAGCCGACCGCAAGCCATCCTCTGGAGTGTTTGAACATAGCATTTGGCTTCTCGCTGCGGGATTAAACTACCAGGTTACGTTTCTGTTTGGATATAGTTTAGGTAACTTAATTATATTTTGTTTTAAGCAACGTTGTAGTTATTTTGATAGTTTTGTTTGATATTGATCTCTTGTCGACGACACTTACAGACGAACGATACAGATATCAGACCAAGAAGTCGTCAACATATTTGCTTGCATACATACTTCTACGTAAAAGAGACATTACGGACTGCCTACAAAAACGAATCAAAGTCATAGTTCAACAAAGTAAAATATACGAGCAATAGAAACACTTTTGTTGGCCTCTAAACCCCAACATCCCCTTTTAGAAGCACGCAAAACCCACGTAAATACGCGCCGTAGTGCCGTAGCTAGCGTAGCATGTCGTAGGACCTCGTAGCATTTCGTAGACGGTACTACTCCGTACCAAGCAGATTTGGCTCAAATTTTACAAGCTACTTTGGTTTATATGCAGTTGAATTAAGGTGTGTATTCGTTTGCGGGATAGTTTTAACCAGGACTGGCTATATAGGTGAAACGTGACGTTCGTGATTGTACAAATTGGGCTATACCGTAATTGTGTTTACTGAATTTCTTTTGAATTACAGTAGTAAATCTTAGTACGCTTTATGTGACTCGGATAATCCTGTGGGTATTAAATGGATCCTTTACTAGTGCGAGACAGTAGAATGAAATGCTTCAGAAAGGAGATTAGTTAACACAAACGTATTTGAAAACAGATTAATGAAAATCTGTGGTTAAAACAGGCAAACAATCTGTCAGTCTCATTTTATAAAATTGCAAGTAATTACATTATGCTGGGCTGTTATGTATCTATTATACAATAGGTTGGTTAGAAACAAAAAACAAAATACTCAAAATCGGCGAATACAAAATCGGTAATTGGTTAAAATTGACAGTTGTAAATATGTCATGACAGCTGTGACCGTTAACTTTGTAATGTTAAAGACTACGTATGATTGAAAATTGATTGCCGTCAAACTACGTAATCACCAATTCTCGGACCAAAATAACAGCTGGTTAAGTTAAGCGTGAACCAACCCGTAACTTATAATGGCGTAGCAATAATTTAAAACAATCGAGGCCGTACTTAAAAGTTAAGCGCATGCCGTAACTTAAATGTGTCCTCATTTGGGGGACACAGGCGTAAATTGGGTAAAATAAATGCTAATAAAAACGTGCCAACCAAATTGTTGAGAATTCTTGCTTAATTTTAAATTAACTAGACCGAAATGTTGGTACATATTTGATTTGGCTTTTAACTAGATTTACAGCGGGTTCTCAGAATGTTTATTAACTTTGTTAAATGGAAGTCCGATAGTCTGTTACAAATTTATTTAATATTAACTAGCTTTAATTTCTGAGTGTATCTGCGGATACTGTTAGTGTTGTGTGTCGTGACGGTTATGTTTTACAACTATTAGTGATGGTCTATGCAAGTAAACATAATCTGTTTTTTGTTTACCTAGGATGTTGGGTAAAAGTCTCTACAACACTTTTAAGTCCTTTTTTCTACGGCTAGCTTTTCAAAACTCATTTCGATCGTCGCATAGTTTCGTGATCGATTTGTCTATTCTACATTATCTATGTATTCATTTTATTGTTAATATTGCGTTGTTTTCGAACGTATACGTTTTAGTCAGAATATAAGGGGCTTAAAAAATTTAAGGGTAGCCTGAATAAAAGTTTGTTATTAGCTTCTAAATCAGTCCAATTACTAATGAGTACTAAAGTGAGGGTAGTTTAAGATACTTAGAAAATCAGTTCTCACCCTTCTCTGTGGAGGACGCTAGCACGAAGATCCTCCCATTGGCCTGGTCTCGAAGGTCGCGACCCTATTCGGGTATTCGGCTTCGTCGGTAGCGTTCCGCTAATATAGAACAGCCGTTTTCATCAATGTTTTGGTTGGACCTTTGAATTGTGTTAGATATTTTAATGGACTAAGCTGTACGGAAACCTGAACTGGATATCGGTGAGCCAACTTGCGAGTTACTATTGATATGATATTGCCACTGACTTTTAGGACGATATTTGCTTGGCGTACAGCGTATGTTGCGCACTAAGATCGGTATTATTCTTTAGAGTCCAAACCGCGGATAAGCTTTCTAACGTGTAACCTTGTAAAGTGTAAGTCCTACCTATAATGGGAGTAATTGACACTGAGCTTCGAAAATAAAATAATGCAATTGTATTCAATCCAATTAATATGACGATATTACAATCCCATTAATAAAGCCTGCTTTTAATTTATGTCTTTGAAACACAAAACTGCTGGCACACAATTCATTTTCCATTTCTATATTACCTATAATACCTTCTTTGACTCAAAAGCAATCTCAAAATCAAAACTGATAAAAAAGAATAAGGTTGATAGTTGAAAAATATTTTTGCTCATTCCACAAAAAACATATCACACGTACAAAGACATAGAACCACTTACCAAACCCACATATATCATCATATCTCCCATCTCCCTTGGACCAGTTTCCCTCATAATTCGCGGGACTCCAATATTTTGCGGGTTGGAACCCCTCCCAATACGTCCCCGGCACACTAATAGCTTCATACATACTTAATCCACTTTTACCTTTTAAGGATGATTCATACCACAGCGCCGGGTAAGGGTGAACCGGAAAAACAAAGCCTAAGTTTTGGCGCGTTCGACAAAATATTTTTCTGAACGACAATCATTAGATATATTTTTTTAGAACACAGTTTGTGACAAAAGACAATCGTATGGTATCGTATTTATAAAATTAGTATGGTAAAATGGATACTATTGGACATGGAAGTATGAATGCTATAGATAGTCATCAAAATGGATAACAAAATGGCTGAACTTACCCATCCCACGATTGCAGTCCTGCTCGGGGCCGGCACGGTGTATTTCGTATGAATCATCCTTAAGACCCCTCGCTTCCTCCTCTCGTTCAATTTCCCGTTTCACTTTCAGAGAAAAAAATTACTCCACCCAATCCCGACCAGAGCGCCCTTTGAAGAATATATTTAATTTTTCTGATAAACAAAGGTTGAGCGGCAATTTGAATTTTTAAACAGATTGAATTATTAATTAATTTAATTTGGATTCTCTAATGCTTTTAGGCGTAATATCTAAAGCGTATTGTCGCGTTTGCTCCACGCCCACGCAGAAAAATAAATTGGAATAAGCAATTACAACTCCGAATTTATGAAGGTTACGAATCAGTCGGGGTGCGGCAAATCATAATATTAGAAATAATTTACTGGTTTCTTTCAACTTTACATTTAAATTTTGCAAATATTACTTAGAAGCTATTATCGGTGGCAATTTTCCTGGTTGTCACAATGATTTAGAATGTAATATTTAGGGAAAATCTTCAAATTAATTATGACCTAACTTGCGTTGTTCATTTGAGCTTAAATTTAGCATGTTTGTCAAGTGTCAAAACTTCATTGCTTTCAGCATTTCCTTAGTAACTTTTCTTTGCCTAAGAATTTAGAAAAGAAATCTTAGTTTTAGATCTGGTAAACCGAGTGTGATTAACAGATGTCTGTCATCTAATCCTAAAAGGTTTCTATTATCGTAAGAAGAAATAAAATAAAAATACACAAGTTAAAAATACACTTTTATTCCAATGCCATGCACATCTACAGTTGTGTCTAAATAATTACGTCATGATAATATTATCGTGCTATGTACTCGGGAACTAACCAGTCTGAGTTTTAGAACTGAAATAAGTGTTTGCTATTGCAAGTAATTCTTCTTTTTCAGCAAACGCTCACATACTGTATACCTACTTGCTTTGATAAGGTTTGACTCGACTTTTCGCTTGAACCATCAATTTGTTTACAGAAAACGATAAAATCTAGCTATTTTATTTCATATACAGCTTTAAAATGTCACTGTTTTGAAAATCGTTTTCATAATGATTAAGTTGGTTATTTTAAAGAATTTTCCGATTAAATTTAAAGTTTTAAACGTATAACAACTATGTTTATGTTAATTTTAACACTGAAATACATCGAATTACTTGCATTAAATAACACTGGTAATTGCTTTTCAACCTATATTTACTTACGAGTACTTTGAGAGAATTACATAGACGTCGTATTAAAATTATTGCTATAATTTACAATTTTTCAACGCCACATGCCGGTTATATACAGCTATATACTTGCAGAAGTATTACTTGCGCGTTTAAAAGTACCCATCGTTAGAAACATGAGTGTGCCAGTATTGTGCAATAATTACACGTACCTATAGGTCTTCAAAATGTAATGACTTGTGCAAGTCTTTTCCTCAAGCATACTTGTGCAAGTATGTAGACACGTGTATTTTGCATAGTGATAAATTAAATCAAAAGATTGCTTCTCTTACAAAATATACTTTTTACATTGTTTATCCTACGCTTCCCTATTTGTGTTCCGCAGATTTCATTTTATGACATAAAAGTAAAAGAGTAAATACAATGACTTTAAACACAATTTTATATTAAAGTTCAGAATCTACATATTTTTCATCAAAACAATATGATATCCAGGATATTTAGTGGTTAATTACATTTTCCGAGAAGAAACTATGTTACAAACAGATCTACGAAAATACGTTTATAGTTTAATTCGTCCAAAATCCACTTCAGTCCCGTACCTTGGATTAATAATTTAAGCTTTAACCTTTTGTTCAACGTTTTGAATACGAATTGCTTCAAATATTTTCAATTTATTATTGATGTAATTAACGCAAAACCATGGCGAAATGAATGAGTTGAACGGAGTTTAAAAGTTATCAGTTAACAGTTGCACATTGAATTGAAACTACTGTACGAGCGTTCCGGTTGTTTTACGACTGAGAATTAGAGGCTAGCTAGAAAATTTACAGCTCTCTCGTGTTGCTAACAAAAAGGTAGTAACTTGTTCCGAGTTAGAGGATAGAAGCTAATAGAGGTGGGCAGTAATCCTGTCAAACGCAGGGAATCGTATCGCGGCACCACTGTCGAAGTAGTGCTACCATAATTCTTAGTAAGGTGGGACGATATTACGATATTAAGGTGATACTAAATGTTTTGTCATAAGAAAACAGATATTTTGTTGCACTACAAGTGAAATTAATAAAATACATAAAACTGTTTTTTTTTTATGTGAAAGAGATAATACATAGAATACAAAAGCAAAAAAAAATTTTCAATAACAATTTATATTGCAACGCGTTTTATTAAATTCAAGGCTGTTTATGCAACATTACCAACGAGTTGTAAAAATCACAGTATTATTGTATTGCCCCAGAAAAACTAGGCTGGCCATGGTCACCCTAACTGGAACCAACTTTTCCAACTGTCCGTTTTCGGACTAAATCCCACTGTTTTGCTTCTGAGCCTTTTGAGTGAACATTAACACGGATTCCGAACTAACTTATCTCATAAAGTTAGTTCATTTGGTTACAACGTTATTTAATTCGGGTTTCTCCACACAGGTGCATTATTATCGGTCTTTTCTATAGTGAGTTATTCACTTATTTCGTTTTAGATCGTGTGCGATAAGACATTAACAGTCTTACCACAAAATATATAAGCAAGAGTTGAACAGATGAGTCTAATTATTTTCTCCACAAATCAACGCCTAACCCTCGCCTATTCTAATTCAATAACAAATTCACAAGTAAAATAATTAGGAATGCCAGTATTGAGTAAGACTACGCAAATGATAGACGTCAATTTTGTGGGACGAAGTTTTAGAAACATCTGTTTAACTCAGGTCTAAACTTTTGTGGTAGGACGGTTGAAGTCCTGCGATATAAAACCACTGTTGACTATTAAAGTAAGGTTATAAAAGCTAATATACTTAACCAGGTAAAAAAAGATGGCTTTATCAGTAAAGCTACTAGCCTGGTTTAGCATTTTTTATTTAGCATAGCACTGTTCACATTCTAAATTATAAACACATTATAAACTCACAATTCAATAAGTCATATCAACATTACCATATTAATATGAACTGAAATCCAACTGATCTCCTAACCAGCCGTCAATAAAGCCCTAGTCTAGCACTGAAACCTATTAATTAGTGGACAAATGAACATCAAACGTCAGTTTAATTGTTGGCTCCGCCGTTACTAATGCGTTGGCTATCATCCAAGTCCGTAAATAATTACATAGTGACAATTATGGGCACACTATGGAATGTTACAATAGACACACTATGAGAATGTCGGATTTAAAGGTGCCATAAGTTAAAAGTGTAATGAATATTTAAGCTACAGGATTGCTACTGTACGACCTTATATACGTTAACCCACCTTAGCACGAATCAACACATGGATATGCACTATGCAGGCGCTTTTTCTTTTCGTGAAAACGTAGCCCTACACGAGGATTTCTCCTGTGTCGTGGGTACCGTTTACACACATATACTTTCACATACACATAACACCCAGAGAAAGAGAAACAAATAAATATTTGTTCCAGGCTGGACTGAACCCGCAACACCAAGCGCAGCGGTCCGATTGCTCAACCACTACGCGAAACGCGTCGTCGGGCACAAGGCTAGACTAGATGGTGGAGTATGACTTTGAAAGAATGGTGGCCGAGAATGGCTGCGTGAAGGGATGGTCATCCGGAAAACGTTATGAACTAGCTTAAAACGGGTCTAATTCGCGTACAAACAAACATTAAGATATATAATTTTGACATACCTCGATCATATCTCGTGACCCGTTTCTAGCTAATTTATATGTTTTCTGTTCGCAAAAATTTAAGTACTTCCATGAGTAGACTTTAGTGAAACTTGGGCCCTTTGTGAATTCGACTGGCACGGGATCGTAAAAGATGGCACTTGAATGCCCAACAGTGAGCGAGATAAGGCTCATAATGATAAATACAAAACGGCGAATTATACTTTATTTTTAATATTTATTTAAAGAGCATACGCGCCTAGGCAAATATGTCGCTCTGTTTATTTCTACTACTTCGCTGCGTTATATTTGAAAGCAAAGTTTATTGTGATGCGATAATCGGGCGTGTGGTGTTGCATTAGTCATCCCAGATAACACGCTTAGGGCGATGGTTGAATAATTTACTAATTAATATGTCGTTACTTGGAATTATTGGGAAGCAAAGCGTATTGTGAATTTTTGATGTGATAATCCATCTCGCGGTATTGGATATGTCAATAAAATGGTGCATTCCAGAAGCTGTACCTAGGATGATAAATTCAACGCTAAACGCACTGCATTTCCAATCAGGGCAGGGTGTGAAGGTGTAAGTTAACTGATGTTTTGTGCATTCATTTATTTACTAGAATTTGCTCAAATAATTACACGTGACCATAATTTTATTTTATCTTTAAAAAATTCAAGTTACATTTTGTGCGAAAGGAAAAACTTTATTAGTATCAAATTGTGTGTTAAAATATTTTAGGTTTACTTAATGAAATTCAGCGGAAAATGCCATAAAACTATACCATTGAAACACAGCCACTCTATTAAAAGGGAGATACCCTGATATCAATTTAATTACCTATCCATCACTACATCCTTAAAAGTCTCTTATATTTACAAACTATTTACAGTTAGGTAATTATTTTATACAGTGTTTTGTATTAGAAACATTTAACAATGAAACATGCGGACAATATAATAGACCTTCCAAAATTAATTTCACAAATACATACTAATTTATTAACAGAACATTTGTATTAACCATCAAGAAGTGAAAAATCGCCCAATTATATAATATGCTGTTGCCATTGTAACCTACAAACAAACTATTGTTCACTCATACTAATAATACTAATAATTCAGCCTGCAACTGTCCCACTGCTGGGCAAAGGCCTTCTCGGGCATGTTGGTTTCCTCACCATGGTTTTCTTCACCGAAAAGCGAGTGATAATTACGTAGGTACATATTATGTCAACCAAGAAACACATTGGTACGTGCCCGCACTGGGATTTGAACTCTCTCTCACCACCCCCGCTTTGGCAGGCAGACGTTTGCCCACTAAGTTACCACCGCTTCGTTCGATCATAGTATTTATAAAAACGTCAATATTAAATTATTTATTTGCCTGTCTACGAAAAACAAGTGAATTAGTGAGCATGGGAACAAACTTATTTTTCTTGTTATATATAATTACACAGAAATGAGTTTGCTTACATTTAGATTAAAATATCAACAAGTTACGTTGAGCAATTTCGTATTCAATTCGTGAAAGTTTCAGAACTTCTATGTGTTATTGATTCTTGATTTTCTTCGAAACACCAACAAAAGAATGTAAGTAGGCAATAAATATTATTGGCTATATATTCCACTGAAAGTACTGCCCCGTTTTTCCAATTAACAATAGAATACCCATACAACAATTCTTTATTATGAGACAACACTACAAGATGTGTTCGCAATGATGTTGTACAATGGGCGGCTTTATCGTTATTAGCAACCTCGTTCAACAATAATATTTCACAATTTGCCTCTCATTTAATATTTAAATTTTCAAGATAAACGTGTTATCTCGCAATCACTGAACCCCATATTTCATTAGGAGCAAAATCCAGGCCTCTGTGAGAATCCGTGACGAAATCCCTTATTTAACCCCGTCTTTATGAAGATCGCCTCGTAAGGGGAGGTTCATTAATTTTAATTAATATTATTTCAGCATGTTAAAGTGTGCTTCAGTGTGCTCCAGTGTGGCATGTCTTTTACGCTTGTCGTAACGTGAAATACTTTTACAATGTGTGTGTTATTGTGTTACTGAGTTGGTATTTATGCTGAAATTGTTTGAATTATGTTTTGCATCGTAATAATGGAGATTTTAAGAAACAATTTTCGGTAGGTATAGCTAGATCGATAATTTAACATATTATATTTCAAGTTACAATACGGGAAAACAACTAAGCTTATTTAATTTATAATATTTTTTTCATATGCTTCGATAATAATAGTAAATCGTTTTTGGAAAGTTTTGTAACGCTTACAATATATTGATGACGTGATTTCCAAATGTAATATAATATTGTAAAGTAGTTAAAGGAGGAAACAGTTAATAACATGTGCGCTTAAATTTATTCACTAAAATAAGTTACAAACCGTAAAAAAACCTACAGTCCGATATTACTATTAGTTTATGTCTATTTACAAGGATTTTTCCATTATAGTAAAGAACTCAAACTTCCTGGGACCGCAAACATGTTAACTTATTACATAATGCTATCAGTAAAATACCATTCTCTACATTACTTGACTAGATGTTGGTATGATATTTTAATAATTTCGTACCACTAAACTCGCCGGCGGAAGAATCTATGAACCAATACAATTATAGGTAGGTATATAAAAAAATATATAAAATTGCAAAATAGGGGAGCAAATCAGGATTCGAATGGTGGAAATTCATAACCGCCATGTTGTTCATGCGTAAATAACTGATGCGATGAATGCAAAAGGAACCTTAACGTCAATGAAAAACGTACAATATCATTTAACGCGTCACGCGATCGCAACAATTCACGCATAACACAACACCGCGCCTAGCGCTTCGCCCGCCGGCGCCAACGAATTCATATACATACAAAACTACTCGATACTCAGTCGCTTTATCACTTTACCAAAGTCTAGGGTTGCCCTGTTTACGCATTGTCCGTGTGACGCCGTCGTCAGATGTCGTTCGCGTCGCCTACGTAACCCTCGTCGGGGCTTTCAGAGCAAATGTCCGCGGCGCACTTAGCGTTCGACACTTGGGGTAGGGGCTTCAACACGGCCTCCGTGCCTTCGCCGGGGAGACGCGCGTCGGTCGTCTGCGTGTCGACGCAGCGCGTCTCCACCTGGTAGCACCGGCCCGCCCCAGGCCCCTCCACATTCATGGGCACCATCACTGCACAAGTCCCTTTCGGGTTCACCCACGACGCACAACCCTCGGCCGGCGCGCAACACTGCACTGGCTCGCTTTTATAACCCTCCGGAGGCGACGGCACGAACTCGTCGTTGTAGTACACAGTCCCGTTCCCAACAAAAGCGATCGGCCGATTCCGCGGCACCGGGTAACCCTCTAGCGTGCGGCGGACGGTCGTCGCATTGAACATCTCGAAATTGGGGCAAGTCGGCGGCGGCGTATTGAATTCCGTGTCTTTGGCGAATTTGCAAACCAATTTCTGTCCCTTCGGCCTGTTATGCGGTAGCGTTTGGTAGAACGGCCCGACTACGGAATAGTTCGACATGATCGGCGGTCGGCAAGGATGCTTCGGTAGACCGTAATCGTAGGGATAGCCCTCGCTGTCGAGAAAGCAGCCCGGGTTCAGGTGAACGTCTGCTGAGTGTTGGTACATGTTGTTGACTGACTGCGGCGGCAGGTTCATGCTGTGCGGCTGCTGGTCCTGCCACGTGACCTGCCGCGGCATGGGGTTCGCAGTGAACGCGGTCTCCTCCTCGAAACAGTCTCCATTCACTGTCTGTTTGTATACAGACAACACGTTCTCGTTTTGTGCATTGTTCGCCACGGTTTCCGCATCGCTAATTAGGTCGGGATTTCTGTCGACAAAGCCTTTCATGGTATTGCTTTGATACATGTCGCCCGAGTCGTAATCTCGGCCCGTTTGCACGGTGTAGTGGAGCGAGTGGTGCGAGTGCGCATTCACTATGAGGCTGCCGTTGTTCTTGGGCAGGTTGCCGTTGCTGCGGCTCGACGGCAGTATCTGATTGCAGAGTGCGACGTCTTTCCCGCTCTCCTTTTTCTTGCGACTCCGCGTATCCGTTTTAAACTTGAGTAAAACTACGGCAATGATGGCTATAAGCAGCACTATTATCAGGAATATGACGGTGACTATGACCACTAAGTGGCGCTGCGGGAAGGTAACAACTATTACAACGGGCTCCTCCTTGACTAATATCCTGATCGTGTAATTGGCGCGCGCTCGCCCCGCGGCGTTCTCGGCGGCGCATGTGTAGGTGCCGTTATCCTCTGGCGCTATATTGTATATATGAAGCTCGCTTTTCTTGTCCGTTACTCCGTTTTCAACAAAATACAAATCGTGGTACTGTTCCGGCGACATCGTCGAGTAATTGTGAATGACTTGGCCCTGATACAGCCACGTTATTTTCGCCTCGGGAATAGCTTTCACGACACATTCCAGCGTTATGTTGCTACCCAGATTGACTTCTAAGAACACTGTGCTAGGGGTTATTTTCGGTAAGCACGCAAATTCGCTCTCGCCCACGCTCCTGATCGTCCGCTTCCTCAGGCGCGGTGGCAACGAACACACTGGCTCGACGGCGTGCGGCATATTGAAATTCAACAACCAACTATGTAAATCTCTCAAATGGCAATCGCAGTTCCAATTATTATTTTGGAGGTTTATGCCGCGCAGAGTATCGGGGAACAGATTCTCGCCTTGGATATTGGACAATTTATTGCCGTTCAGCCGCAGCCATTCGAGGTGATTGAGGCCGGCGAACGCCTCTCGATCTATACTCTCGATTTTGCAATCCATCAGTTCCAGAGTGTTCAAGTAGTTAAGGTTGTGGAAACAGCGAGTGTTGATGCTCGTTATCGGATTGTTGTTCAGCGAAAGCCTCATTAGCGAAGGAAAGTGTACGAAGTTGCTCGACGGCAGCACAGTGAGGTAATTATTCGACAGGTCCAGTTCGACCAAATTGGCGAGGCCCTTGAACGCGGCGTCTTCGATTTTCTGCAGATTACATTTCTGTAAGTAAATTTTCTGCAAATCGAGTAGTCTCAATTTGTCGAAAGTTTCCTTTTGTAGCACTTGAAGGTCGTTGCCCGTGAAGTCGAGGACTTGGGTTTCCGAGTCGAGGGAGTTTGGTATCGCCTTGAGCTCTTTGTAAGAGCACTCCACGTATCGCTTGCCGTTCTTCCACATGCAAATGCACTGAGAGGGGCAAGCTATGGCCGGGAGGAGGAAGCAGGTGGTGCATAAGGCGACAAGCCTGATGTCCAGGATCTTTCTGACTCTCATATTGCCTCAAGGCGTGTGGACCCCGAAGTAGACCTCGATCATTATCTGCAACAAAAGAACAGTATTAAAAACAACTTCCTTAAAGATCTCGTCGCTGAAACTCGACTGAAACGCGCGTTCCTTCTGTCTCTACAGTCGTTAAAATGTATTGTTGATCTTACGTCGATTGATAATTTAAACTCTGAATACCAGCGACAAACGAGAGCGAAAAACAACCGTGTTTATAGAACTGACTGTCGCAATTCCATTGTTTCTTTTCACTCGAACGTTGATGCAAATTTTAATTGAACATTGTATCACGGGATTCGCGCTCCGCTCTACAAGATTCGTGACATTGCGAGTTAAACGAAGTGGTAAATTAAAAGTAGGTATCCGCTTGGACAGTGACGAGGGTTCGTTCAGGCAGCGTTGTGTTTATTTTAATTTACAAACTGGCAACAGCTCGGCTCTCACCGTACCGAACCTGCTCCCAGTAACATCCTGTAATTCACCGATTCCCTGTATTTGTTGATCTCGGCCGCGTTTTCTTTCTCTGCATTATGTATTCTGTTACATTATTTATGTGTAGGTATCGACCGATCTCGCCCGAATTTTATTCTATCTGCTCGTATTTGTACAGGGTTTATTGTTCTGTTGCGTGTTACTGTCGAGCGAAAAACCTCGGCACCAGAATGCGGATGAATAATGAATAGATATTATAACTGTAGGAATAAACTGGGCCATCCGAGCCTATCTCTGACGACGTTTCCCGAGAAAAATTACTGCGCTAAGCTTCGAAAGCGTTTAGGCACGCAAAAAATATCGTATCTTTGCGTGGTAATAAAATGGGATCATACAAATATACTAGCAGTATGATGCAGACACATAAATACAGAATAGATGTGTAAATATAGCTATCAAAGTTACTGCGTGCCATAGACATGCTTATATTGTATGTTTCCATTATTCATGACAAATAAAACGTTCTACAAACATTATCCACGTAGGCGTACATTACATACATCGTCCTGATAGCCTTTGCTATTTAACGTCAATGTAAAATAAATAAAATCTGTTACAACCACTATGTATTATAAGGTTAAAAAGCTTTATTAGGCTGTGATAATAGGTTGAATAACGCTAGGTGCGTTACAACATTCATAGCAAACTATTCCATTAGCGTTTATTTTTTTGTTTCGGGATATTTTTTATAGTTGTTTATTTCCGATAAGGTATAATTCTAATGACATTGCACAACGTGAAATTCCTAAAACCTAGTATAGAGTCACATTAAAATTTGTGCCTACTATCACTATTTATAAATCAATCTAACTTCTAATACCTGTCTAAAACACAAATCATGTCAAAATTTTTTTAGATGATTGTTTGAATACTACGTCTAAATAATTATATACGTTCGCGGAACATAATAACAAAACAACAGTATAAAGGATGATTGATCATCCATATCATCTATAAATAGACGAAACTGCACATAACTAACTATGCTTTGACGTATTAACTAGCTAAAACGGGTCTAATTCGCAAACAAACAAATATCTAAATGTATAATTTTACCTCGACGTTTGTCAAAATTGTATTATATTTTGATATTTGTTTGTGCGCGAATTAGACTCGTTTTTTTTTTATTCGCGAACGTTTGAGAACTTCTTTGACGTTTAAAGTGTTGGTTCTATATCACCCATACTGTCGACATTGTAAGGGTATTCTGTACGATTGGGTTTATCGAAGTTGGCATTGTGAGGACGGCAGCGTGGATCCGTCTGGGACCCGACTTTTGTATTTGATGGAGTCAATTAGACTAAATCTTTTTATAGCCGGGATTATAGCTTTGAAGCTTGACGGGGACTCTAAAAGCACTCTTTATTGGCAGATTTGGGAAAATGGAAAATCAATATGTGGGAAATGAAAGCGGCTTATGTAAGTTGACCTTTATAGGTAGAAAATGTAATTGTGTTTTTGTCGGATTAAAATGTTTCTACACTTCTGGTGTTTTTTCGAGTTGTAGTTGATACTTGAATAAAAAAGATATACCTATTGAAGATATATACTGGCCCATTTATTGAAATTAAAATAAAACGTATATTACACTATAATTCCACATACACTCAGAGTGAAAATCAGTTATTCACACAAATCTTTGCCCTTCCGAGTTCGCAAGCTCACGCTTTGCAGTCCACTCATCACCCACTACGCCATGGAGGCTTTCGATATAGAATATGAAATCTACGGTTTAAATAGTGTTAACCAAACAAAAAAAAAACAACAGCAATTCAATTAGTTGATTATTTGAACCCTTTACTCCACAAACAGCTAGTTTTATTCCCGCATCTACAAAAATAGCAACCGCCTGTAGCAACCTATTTGTTTGAACCATTTTCCTAACACAAACCGTTTCATGTAAACAACGAATACAATAAATACAGGGCTGAAGTGAAAGGCTCTGAAAATAAACCACTCGTTGGCTATGATACAAATTACCAGCACGGAATGGTCACAGTTCTTTTGCAGTAGGGCTTTCGAAAAAAAAGCAGAAATATTTGTACCCAGGAATGGTTCGATGTGGGTGATAGATGATGGAATTATAAGAAATAGCTTAGTATCAGTGAATTCTACAACTGTTTGTTTGTGTGTCGTATGAGGTTGTGCTAGCTTAGTGTCAGGTTTTGTTTGGGCGAGATAGTTGAATGTCAACACGAGCCCCATCTCGCCCCCTCCAGATGGATCGACGGCTCACGGTGGGGTTTTAGTGGGTTCAGGTCCCACACATCTATTTTTTTGTCACCCCTTTGGCGGAAGGAACACTGCGAAGGCATTCCCCTCCCCCCCCCCTAAAAAGCCCTAGTGTCAGTTTATCAGGCCACCCCAGGGCCTCTGACAAGATTTCTATCAATCGATAACAACCATGACCAACGGCTTAAAGTGCCATCCAGAGCACGGAGCGATGAAAAACCGCACATTTCTTACGAAAAGTCATTGGTGTGGGGATGAGAATCAAATCTGGTATCGCTGAATTCTAAGGCGCTCAAGTACTAACCGTTCAGGACATCTCACTACGTCTACTTATAATAGTTACAGTGCTACCCAGAACTTTGCTTTGCAGAATCTTGTCTTGAAAAAACTTATACCTATACATATTTCAATTATGCTATATGTTTTTTTTTATATAACGTAGTCTCACAGCAGGATTGCTCCTGTATCGTGGGTACCGCTTACAGACATAATTTCACATACACATCACACCCAGACCAGAAACAAACATTTGTAGATCGCACAAATATTTGTTCCGGGCGGGAATCGAACCCGGGACTCCAAGCACAGCACTCCAATTGCTCAGCCACTACGCCAAACGTGCCGTGCCGTTTGTATTATTTAGTGTGTAGTTTAGCCACTATTTATACAACTTGACTTAAGTTGACCAACCATTAACACTGTGGTTAAGTACAGGCTCGCGTGCTCACAACTATTTATTGTATTGTTTTGTTTAAGATCCTAATCTAATTGCTGGACTAGGCCCTTTACCTTACGTGTGGACGTGCATAACAAGTAGGTGGTTGATGGCTTATTTAAATATTATCACGCAATTGAATGAACATTTACCGTGAATTTCAATTGAGGAATTTATTTTGTTTGTGTTTGTAATAACGAAACTTCTTTAAACTATTGATAAGTAGAATATAATATAATAGTAAACTCTATATTGTACATCATAATTTAATTTAATTTATCATACTTTGTTTTATGATTCTCTTTAACGAGAATTATCTGTTTGACTTGTAGTGCGATTTTATTGCCTATTTACAATAAATGCTTTGACTTTGACTTTCACACAAATAAACAATACAGAGGTAATTAAAATACTATAATAGTATTATAGTATTAGTAAATATAAGTACTATATAAAATAGGTCAACAGAAGTAGCACAATGGGTGGTCTTAAATAGGTTAGTAGGTATATTCATGAACAGACATTTGAAACGAAAACAAAATGTATGTTAAGTATCTAAGTAAAATAATTTTAATGAAGTATTGAAAACATATCAAAGAGAACTTATAAAAAAACCAAACGTATACAAAATTAAACGAATCAATCTATTTACAAGAAATATACAAAAACTTCTTAAATTGCGTCAGATGTCATAGACGTGCGCGTGTGATTCTTGATGATGTTATAAATCCAGTTTTAGACCCGTCATTACTCTGGCTTATTATTTTATTCCCTTATGTAATAGGTACTTCTTAACACAAACACCCAGGTTTAGTCTTCGTACATAAAGACTTAGCTTTACGATTCAGTGACTTAACAACTACATGTCACGATAAACATTTCGCTCTGAAAACCCCAGACACATTTAAAATCCTTTGCCCTACACAATACGTAAACATCCGAATTGCCATTACGCAATCCGGCGTTACGCAACCCAGAAGGTCGACAACAGTCACAACAAAAATTCCGCTACGAAAATCCCGCAATAGAATACCCGCTGTAGTCGGATCGCCGGAAAACGCCCGATCTAATTGTTCCGGCCGTTCTATGGCCCGACTGGCCTCGACCTTGCTTGAGCATCACAGTGTAACATCACAACAGTGTTAAAAATTGGACAAAAGGTTGGTATTGGCTTACGCACACTTACGCAACTATTTGTAAAGGCTCTCGTTGTGGTCTGGGTAGATTAGAGCTTTTAACTATTATCAGCGTTAAAGTGCTTTTTTATTTCGACTTCGTGATGTTCGCAAATTTCCTCGTACAAAAGGAAAACAAAGTCTTGTAAATATACATTTGTGGGATGGAAACAAAACAAAATCAGAAGTGAAAAATGAGAGGACGAGTTATTGAACTGTGCTTTTAAATAGACTGAAAAATGTATCGTCTAATGTTCAACGTTACAAATATAATCGCACAAAAAGGTTTACTGCCCTTAAATTATTCTGGAATAATATAAAAATCAAGTATTACGATCAGCTTTGCAAGATTATCGTTGACTGTTTTGTTGCAATAAGGAAAAATAGAAAAGACACGCACGGGAAATTTCTGTACTGAAAAGGGTGAAGGCTTACACGTAAAGATGCTAACAATATCTTTATAACATACGCACCGAGACCAATAAGGGCTGATAAGCGCCTTTGGGAATTAACTGTCCTATTTTAATACCTGCATATTATTATGAATATCAGTATTTCACTCTACTATGGCAAAGATCGTGGAGGGCTTTACTCTTTAAAACAATCCTACTTCCGATGTCTATCTTGTCCATCCAAAGGTTGTCTGGTAGAGATCGCTGTAAGCGATAAGACCGCATATTTTAAGTTGGATATTTCTGTATTCTGCACGTTTTGGTGTCAATAAAGAGTTATCTATCTATCTCGAATAAGGCAGTGGAGTTATCTGGTATCTGAAGTCAGACCATCGAAGTGCCTTCGATGATAACCGAGACAGCATAATTCAAATTAGAATATAAATTAGAGAACAATATAGTTTACTCGTCAATCCTAGATAGAGCCAATAAGGATAAAATACTCGTATAACATAGGTAGGGTGTATATAAGGTTCCTTATATAATTATAAGGTTCCTCGGTGTATCAATAGAATGCTTACGTAAACAAAAAGAAACAGCTTTTGAACGATTCTGCGTAATCTCGTATTCATCCCACTCCTGAACATACAGCGTCTATCGAGCGCCTTCTAATTGCGTCTGTCTGTAACATGAACTTGAAGCATTGAGTAGGTACGCTGCTTGTTATCACCACGTCAGTATTAAATCACTTAGATAGTCTGAAAAAGTTGCGTGAACATTGTTGGCGATGTGCTAATTCTTTAAGAACATAAATATTATTATGTTGTATGAACATATTTTTTACACACAACATTTTGTGCAATACGTATTCGGTGCTATAAAGCTTACTTGCCTAATAAATCATTCATACTTTACACCGTGCTGTCAGGCCGTAGATTTTAGACCTTCGATCTCATCATCAGATTAGCTTGCAGTCACCAAAATGTTTGGAATTTCTTCGGAACTTGACTATCATATAAAATTTCAATTAAGTTGACCAACGGAAACTATATCAAAACTAACATACAATATTTAACTATTTACTATACCCACGTGCA
This sequence comes from Hylaea fasciaria, assembly GCA_905147375.1. Taxonomy (NCBI): domain Eukaryota; kingdom Metazoa; phylum Arthropoda; class Insecta; order Lepidoptera; family Geometridae; genus Hylaea; species Hylaea fasciaria. The sequence continues at coordinate 11,484,939 of LR990201.1, forward strand.
GTTATGCAGAGCTGATGTGATGGTAGAGACGGAAGGTAGACAACTGCAGAACTCCTCAAAAACTACCAGTAGATTGATAGATTTTGTAGACTTTTGGCATATTCAGTTAGATACGTTATTTATGTATAAAAACCGAATATTTTGTCCGAAAAATATACCTACTAAAAAGTTACATCGCATTTGTTATTTCATGACGTTTCATCAGACTATTTAGTAGCCTCTTAAATTCAAAGACATTCCCGTTGAACATTAACGGCGCCTTTAATGAAAGGAATCCGACATGTTTCTTTAAAGAGGCTCGTTTATTTGAAACCTTAGTCGCTAGCTGTTTTAATGGGGAGGTTGTTTAATAATGTTTTGTTTTGCTGGTGTTGTTGTACGAGTATTTCGTGTAGATTAATAAATAGAAGTTGTGATTCCTGTTTTAAATGTAAAATATATACGGCTACGGCGTAGCTTATTAGTCTGTCAGTACCTGGTTCTACAAAAGTTAATTACACGAACGGAGCAGTAATAGCAGTATTGCTTCTGCTTTGAAAGCTTATTGCCACTATATTTTATGTTTTTGATTATAATATAATATATACAGGTCGTTGACCTAATGCTAAGACCTAATGCCAGAATACACACGCCCTTATTAGTAGTTTTTAAACTTCTTCTATGCATTTCAATTAAATTAATTCTCGCGTAGTGCCGATGAAAATGAATGAGCTCTCAACTCTGAATCTTGCCTATAAACTAAAATGATCCAGTATAATGCCGGTACTCCTTGAATTTATTTTAGATGCAGTTGTAGAGTAGGTTAACTTTCAGGAGTGCACTCTTCAGGTTATGTGAAGAAAGCTTGTGGAGAAAAGCTGATTTTGTCGCCTCTGAGGCCAGGTATGCGTTATTGAATCACTGCTCTTACTGTTACAATGGTGAAACTCAGTAAATACTTTTTATATGAGGTACCCTCGTAAAAACTACGCCTACAAAATCTTTTTTTTATCTAACAAATCATTTCAGCCAAAGATACAATAATGAAATGGTGTTTTATCAAGTAATGTTTTTCGGAAATGTAAATTATCTCCTCAGTAGTTTTTTGAAAAACATGTGAAGTATTCGCGTTTAGTCCGTGGTTTTCGTAAATCGCGGTGATGTTCAAAAACAATACAGACGTCTTTTTATATTCAGATTTATTTTGGGAGGCAATTGCTGCATTGTGGGTTAACTGCATGTCTGCAATTATCTATTTCTATGTGTTATGAACTGAAATTGGTTCTTCTATATTAACCCCCAGTTTCTGAAACGTCTGTCAACGTTGACAACAGATTAATTCTATTGCCATCCTTGTCATTTGTTTAGTGTTAGATAGAGACAAAGATAGTTTTAATCTACTGTCAAAGCCAACTAGCGTTCTAGAAACCGGGGGTTAATGTCTATTTGTCAGCCACGCTTCTTGTCACCGTCGTTGATAAAGTTGCCAATCTAAAGACTACTGAAAAAATCTTTTCGAATATAATACACAGTTTCGTATCACATTTGATTTAACATCGATGTGTATCAGACTTTTATGACCCCACAAAACTAACTCAACTTAAACAATAAACATTTGTCTGTTAACACACAACATTTCATAACAACAACAACAACGGCCGAAACCGAATAACTTAACCAAAGTTATGATGTCTAAAGCAGGCGTCAACATTTCAAATAAAACTAGTATACTGAGCAAATAGCTCCGAAACGTAGCAAAAAGCTCTTTGCACCGTGACCGTCGTAAAAACCGACGCCGCATCGAATCTCCCGGATCAAGGCAACGATCAATCATAGAGAGACGTGTAATGGATTCGCGCTTTGTCCCCGCACCGCTGATATTTGTAAGGATTGGATACTTGGGGCGGATGGGGGGAATATTTGTTGGTATATTTGTTGGGGCCGGGGTGTGAATTAGCCCCGCAGATTTTATTTGTGAATATACTGTAATGTTCCTCGCTTACGACCTTTTAGAATTGAGATTGTGAATACGAAACTACAGGTGTTTTGATTTGGGAATGTTATGCAGAGCTATTGTAGTATTTAATCGAGAGACAGGTTTAATTATCTAAGTACAAGACTTAATCATTGGTAATCGCGAAAGTACTTATTATTCAGTGTGGTAGGTGCATATTTGGGGTTTGAGTGATTCAAACCCAATCTAGAGCGGTTCGTTCTTTGAATCCTAAAACCTTTTTACTAACGTTAATCCTATTTGTACTTCACCATCACGTTTTTCTATTAATATTGTTAGACGCCTACCAACTGCAAAATCGTTCTATTTGTACTAAAAATAAAGAACTTAGAGAATAATAAAAAGACATTTCCATTTCTTCATTCCAGCTTTAAACAAACGACCAAATCCGATTTGCATTTTCTCATTGTCGTTATCTCGTAGATGTGCTACGACGACGTAGCTCCACTCGTATACGTAGACTATCTATGTCGTAGAGTTTCTACGACGTAGCACGTCTACGAGAATTAACGGTGTAGAGTGCTTTACGATTAGCATGCATTTCAGGTTGATAACTTGACATCTGTAAATTCGACTCATTTGTGTATTAAATAACATGAGTTGTTTGATATTTTGTGAACCTATAAATAATTAAATATTGGAATATTTGTTTACAGTATCATTCAATTTACCAAGTTAAGGTTGTTAGGATTAGATGAAAATCCTACTCGTCTTGTTAATTTGTTGTATAGCATATAATACAACAAGATGTATAAAATGTACGTTAAATGCAGAATTTTAAATACTATATGACTGGCAGATACAGTTTGTAACTCTGTAGATGGCAGTTTGTAACTCTCTCATCCCCGCAGTGCACTAACCATAAATCATTTAGCCCTGCAAAAACAAGAATAAAACAGCGCCCATTTGCAATGTCACAGAAACTATTTGCATTTCACGGAGGGACAAGCTTTTGCAAGCTTTTTATTGCTTTATATGTGTTTTGACGGATTTATATCGGCCTAAATGGCGCTTCCCACAGATTGTGCAGTCGGTAAATGCGCAATAAACAATAGTATGCCATTTTATCTAGTATATACGTATTATCAATAATAAAATTGAATTTTCTGCAATGATCTTCAAAGGAATTCTAAAATTTAAATGAAAACTATTGTATATTGGTGGAGTGGCCCGAACTGGCCTATTCTTAATAGTATGTATGTTAAGGCCTCAGTGAGTAGACGATCAGATATTTTGCTAATTATAAAAGTAAGTTATTTTCGAGCTAGATAAATTAAAATAGCCACAACCGTTCTTTGAAACAGATACGAGTTCGACAATTCTCTCGAGATTCATTCTCAGAATTTCAATGCGAACATTGCTTCACTTCACAAAGTGTTGAGGTGCTTAAATAGTTCTAAAGGTCCAACGTTTCAAAAAGTTTATTTTGATCGTATTTGATTAAATTATGTTGATTTTATCTATAATTATATTATCTTTGACAAATATTATTATTTTGGAATGGAGTTCAGTTACTTATTCAATTGTGCTTGAGATATTAATATTTGAGCTATTTTTATGTAAACAAATGTATATAGTTATTTGTGTTTAGAATATAGCGCGTTCTATTTTGAATTATGAAATAGGTTCACGTTTGCTAATTGTCACACCTGATGATGAGTGGTGACGCGGTCGACGATGATGCACGCGTGCCTTTCCACTTGTCACTTGAAGACTCGTTCCGAACGCACTCTGTTCATTATGTGTTTTTTCTATAACATACCCTGAAATACTCCTTTTAAATTTAAAGACAACTGACTGTTCTTGAAATTGAAAAACTTGCCAAAACGATGTCTAAAGTAGAAATCTTTTGTGGGCCATTTTGAGGCGAGAGGTATGTATGAACCCGTTTTATCGGTCTGGAAGCAACGGAACCAAAATAGATTTTCATTACTCCAAACCTTTTAGTAGAGAGATGGGTGGGAGAGGTATGGGATAGGATAGTCATCATGAACGACTTCATCCGTGTAGTGAATGGCTCAGTTTGCATTAACAATCCGATGGATGAACGTTAAATACGGATACAGAACAGTATCCGAGAGTATTTGGTTAGGGCTGTGGAAATGTCCATAATACGGAATAACAATTCGGGTTCTCGATTGTTTAATTGAATAACCGTTTAATTATTAGGTACAGTTTAGAATATTGAATGTTCGTAGTTCTTAGTATACTAAGACATTTGTTTAAATACATGTATCATTGTTATTTTATTAAACATAATTTGACAAAAGACGAGGGCGTCTGTAGTCAAATGTATTTTTAAGCTCTCTGAGTAATTATTATTTCTGTGGTTATATTTACTTTGGACTATCAAGTGTCAGCGTAGTCTAGACTAAAATGTTAAGTAATTGATTTATGTAAACAAATATTGAATTATTATAAAACAATAATAATATTTTTATAACTTCCACCACCATAACCAAAACATTTATTCGTTATAAATAAATCGTTTTGTGGTGTTATTTCATAGAAAATCCTTGTATTTATCAAAATAATACAAATAATGTGATAAAATCACTAATAAGTTATATATTTCGATATTAGTTGCTACGCGAATTAGACCCGTTTTTAGCTAGTTGTACAAAAAGAAATCAACAAAATATAATCATTACACATTAACCTGAAAAACATACCATAAACATACGTTCAATAACCTAAAAAAATAGCGTGAAAAGAACCATTTTATTATACACAGTATTAAATATTATAATAAAATATATAATTAATAACAAGCTGTACATATATATGTCTATAGGTACAACTGTAGATACGGCAGCCCCACGCCAGATCTCTATCAAATTGAGCCACCACGTCCACAGATAAAAGTATTCATCCGACTCGTACAATCGAGTAATTCGAATGTATCATTCGATTACGCCGACTCTACGAGTCACGTTGGACGTTAAATTGCGTACGGCCAATCATGCCCGTACTGGTTTGAAAGGCCTAAACTCACTACGGCCGATGTTCTATTACGTAACGTTAGCAAAATTAACGACGCTTTGTATGTAGCTGAATCAATCAGCATTGCTATTGAGCCTGGCAATGCTGCCAGCAGCATTCTGGTCAGTTAAACCTTCACCAGAAGTCGCTCAAGGTTTTAACGGGGGTTTTATAAGGTGTTCTGGTCTTTGACTAATCTGTCTGGTCTGGACTTATATCATGTGCCTATTTTGACAATTTACTATGTCTTGGAGAGGAATAAAGAGTTGTTACCATATCTTGTTCTAATGAGATTAAATTGTGATTATTTGAGAGTATAATGCTAATTGGCCATTTCACAATTTCATCTCTACTCGTTCAATTATGGCATATCAATTAATTGAACCTCTGGATCCTGAGTGCAAGTTTTTGCGACAAGCTCACGCGCTTGACATAGTACGAGTTAGAGTGCGCTTTGTATCAAGATCCTGTACCTACAGCGCCTCTACCGGCGCGTTTATGAACGAAAGATAGTCATGCAAAGCACGCGTTGACGCGTACCTACTATGCCGAGCGGGTAAAAAAATCACACTAGGCACACTGACAGTTAAGTCAGATAGATCGGTACCAGTGGGTTAAGGCTTAAACCCCGCACGCTGGACCTAAATTAACCATCCAGTTTTTCACATGAGAGTAATTGTGCGGCCATCCGGCGTACGGAGCAATTCTGTTTTTATAATTAAAAGAAATATTGTTGTTTAATCGCCGGAGAACATTTTGTTTGTTTTAATTCTGAGTAAATATTGTTTTTCGTGTAATCTACTCCGTGCATGCGTAATTGCGTACTCCTGTCGACTTCATTTGCTTGTTTAATTGTTTTGAATGTTGTTGCTAAGTTTTATTTAAACTTAAACGAGATATTACACAGGCGAACGACTGGTGACGTGCGTTGGTAGAAAACTCTCCCAGGGCTAATAATATTTTTGGAAATATACAAGAACTAACAGAAAAAATATAAGAAAAAGATTACAGTGCTGTAATCTTAAGTGATGCCATCTTCTCACGAGGAAGTGAGATGAAACTTGCGATCATACTCATTAATGCGCGGATATGCTTTGTGATAATGATTTCCTAAGTCAGTCAGATATTTAGTTAGGTATTTTGTTAACTGATGAATTTAACGGTGTTCTAATTATTCCAATTTGGGTCTCTGCGTTCTGAAATAGCGCGTAGAATCATTTTTGCAGGACGGTGCCTTAGGTCGGTGACCTACAAACAATAAATCATTTTCCGACCTAAAAACTGACTATAACTAGGCCAGTGCAGACAATATAAATGACTTGACTATTACTAAGCAAACGACTTGCCAAGTATCGGGTCGGTGGATGGAACCAATTAATTAAAATTATCTTGGCAAAGCATGTTAACGATGCGAAAGTCATTTTTTCCTTTGACTTGAAAGATAAACAGTTATTTTTCTTATATATTGATTTTAATTGAGAGCCTCCGTTGTGAGCCTGGCCATATTGATAGTCACCCTAATGTGAATCGTGAAGTTAAGGATTAAAGTCCCGTGTAGGGCAAATATGACTGTGGCACCTCTTAGTTATCAACCATAACTCTGTACCCAACCAAATTTAACCCCTATTGGGGCTTCCTTCCCACGTCAAAATAATAAAAGCTGTAGTATTTTATGAAAGAGAGCTCACCAAATTTGGGCGTCCGAAAAACATTATTTTTGTATAAAACTGGACAGATTCCTAACGAGATTTTTTGGAATTCCCTCGTTTTCTTCACCGTAAAAGCCTCGGAAAATTAGCTTAACACCGGCTTTCCGGTTCCTTCCGCGGGGACAAAAACCATAAAAAAGTTTACATCTACCGTCAATTTGGAGACAATTTAGGATTTTCACTCGGGTGAATAAATTTGATTCAAGATGCGGCTGATTTTATGTTTAAAACACATTGTTATGGAAACCTACAGAATCACGAATAGTAGGTATCTAAAAAGTAGGTAGATAAGGTAAGACCATACAATAATAAAATAGAACTTCATTTATATTGTAAATCTCCTTATTTATTAAATTATTCTAAATTGTGCCTGAATGGTCTTTCACTTGATTATCGGTATTGATATATCTCAACAATTTCTATAACTGACTTTGATACTAAGAACTTGGATACTATACATATTATATTTATATAATAACAGGAGGGCGCTTCGGGGAACATTCAAATCTCTGCCTCCATTACCTTTTATCTTGTCCAATACTTTACAACAAAGCCAAATCTAAGCTCTCCATCGGAAATTGGTTCAAAAGATACGAAAAATATAAGATATTATTATGATTGACAAAGGAAAGGAATATCGCGGGTTTATAGGATACTACAATACTCTGTGGAATCGATAGTTTATTTTTAAGTCGTCAAATTATCATGGGTTGTTCTTTGTTTGATTTTTCAATTGTTTTAGGAGGTTGGAGACGGTTATCCTGGAAGTGAAATCAGATTTTGCTGAAAGCGGTTCGGTTGATTTGGACCTCTTCAGCAAACTGTTAATCTAATTTATAAAAAAAATTGATATACTCTAGAAATAAGCGGGGGAGAAGCTTTCACTGTGGATAGAAAAAGCAAGTTCCTTCAATATTAATGTTTATCTGTACGCTAACGCCGGCAGTCAAAGTCTGGAATAACAACTGGGATGGAAACGGCTAAAGTTACCATTGAAGCACAGAGGATGTAAATACAGTAAAAGGTGTGATGTTGCCAATAAAAAGCTCAAGAGCTTCTTATACAAATCCAAATAAAACACTGAAACAAAAAGGCTTACTCACGGAACAAATTACAATGACTCTTTAATTAAAAATTTCGATGGCCATTAATGTAAAATCCCTTTCCGAAGGCCTCTCGCTCTGAGTGTCTTTAAGCTTTAAGCTCACCAACTTTTGTTGAGGGTTGGCCTGAAGAAACCAGCCTAGGTGGTGCAACCCTGCAACGTTAGGAAATGCAAGGAAAGTGCTTACCTTGCTAGATATATCAGCAAAAGCACCTTCAGTCTATTGCCTATTAAACCACTTCAATTTACGAGGTATAAAAAACTATCATAATCTACAAGTTTGCAGCGATAACGCTACTCAATCATAGCTCAGACTTAAAGCAGTGTATTGCTATGGATACTTGTTTATTAAATGAAATATGCGCACTCCCTATCTTTGCAATTTTCACACCGTTGCGTCTTATGTCGTGTCGACCTCTGCCTACATCCCCGCAGTTCTCATAGAAATAGCTCGTCAAGCTCTAGAGAAAGTAACTTCTAGAAAAACTCGATGGTTCTAGTACTAAATTAACTGTTAAAAGTTAAGAGAAGAGTACGTGCCGTCCGTCAACTGAGGCACATTCTAGTTCCACGTCCTAATGTATGCGCAAGTTTTAAAACTTATGTAAGTCTCATCGTGTAAGTGTACTTACACTATGCTACTGCCAGCTTATTATCTATCAAGAGTGTGCAAGAAATCGTCCTCTGTTATGATAAAAATATAAAAGTCTAGTGATAATGATGTGATGTTTGTTAAACGAGAATAAGTTACGTAAATAATTTTATAAGCAAACAAATATTAATTAAAAAATGTAACATAAAGCATAAAAAGTAAAAAAAGAAGTAGTAGCAGTTCAAAGTAATTCATCATACGAAAATTTTGGATTAGTAGCGATTTTTCCCGTTCGCGTTTTGCCCAAGTAATAATATAAATTGTAATAATCTATCTTTACCGTCACTATTAAAACATCTTAAAGTCTCAAGTTACGTAATGGATTTCAAAGTACGAGTGGCTCTATCACAAAACGTAACATTTAAAGTTTCGTTGTATTTTTTAAATAAAAGCAGGCGAGAAATTCGCAACGCCTTAAAATAAAAGACGACATTTAGAAGCTGGAATGAAATTCCAGATTTATGGTGCTACTCCTTTTAACCGTTTTTATCTTTTTTCAAAAAACTTAAGTATAATGGGTCAATGAGCCTTCCTGTATTTCAAAAATATAAGTGTTGTTATATTTTCTTATCAATGAATCGGGGTCCAAGATTTATTTGTTTGTTCATTTTCATTTGTAGCACCTTAATTTAAACTATACACTGTTATTAAATGTCTGAAGAGTGACGCAGTCTGAAGAGATAGGCTTCATCATCACAGCCCTTCTACCACGGGGTTTCAACTAAAACAGCTCACCAACATATTGGTATAAAACTGCCATAGACTAGAGGGCGGGTGGACGTACGTGTTCAAGTACCAACATGTGACGTATCAAGAGGAAGTGATACCACTTTTGAAGCACTACTCAATAAGCGTTATTGAATGTAGTATACGTAACTTTGACCTAGTAATAAACGCTACAGCGTTTGTAAGCAAAATAGTACCTTGTCACATTAGTAACAAGTTAGGGACTTTATCGCCTTATAATATCAGTTGTATATAACCCCTATGAACAAAATAAGTTGAGAATTGGTTATGTAAACGTGGTATCAAAATGTAACATTTTAACTAAAAGTGAATGTATTATTTATCTAAATAGAGACTTAAATATAACACAAGCACAAAAGGGCACAAAAAAATAAAGTTTCAAAACAGGTCATCTGTGTGACTTTGCTTTATTATCAAAATAATATATCCCCCATAGTCTGCTGTAAGTCTATTTGGCTTACCAAGTTTTTCAGTATTACTTAATTTAGCTTTACATCTAAGCTATCTAATACTTTAGGGTCACCGCTAAAGTATACTCTCAACGTTTTTTGTGCTGAGTTATCGTCGGATTACTTTGGCACAATAAAAACACGACGTATAGTCATGAAGCAGTATCCAAACTACGCACACACACCTTTCTTCGACTCACACACACTTACGCTGTGTCAATAGAAACTGAGAATTTAGGTGAGACATTATTAGGTTTTCCAGACAAGTATATTTTGTAAAATACCTGTTAGACACTGTCAATTGATAAAATCAGCTCAAAGGCCATCGATCTACTGTTAGCCACTAAGGAGTTTCACTGCCTGCCTTTATCTATCATCAGATAAGTTCGCTGTCACTGTTATATTTTATTGTACTCGTAATCGAAAATTGTCAGTCCAATTCCAATTGAACAATCTTACGTAGTATTTATTTCCTCTATGTGAACAATAAAAAGGTTGAAATTAGCATGCACGTAAACATACTCAGAAAATCAACAAATAAAACTTAATATAAATAATAATAGCAACTATGTGAAGCCTAACACACATCGTTGTAGGTAACTTACTGTTAATACCGCGCCTATTCCACAGCGCTGAGACAAAAGCCGACCCCAGACGTGAGATAAAAGAATTTGCGAATAAATAGAGAGTCATTTGCGACGTTCATCTTTCATGTGTGGTCTAGAAGCCAGCGGCCAACCCTAGACTAATCCTTATAAAATTGTGTGCGAGCCATCACCTGGGATTGAAATACGTGACTGTAATGCACGGACCGGACTCTTTGTCAAATAAATGCCGTTATTCAGGCGAAAAATTGTGATTTATTTCGTACGTGGAATTACGAACGGGGGACGACGACGTGGCAAATTGAAATACCTGTGTTTGTCGGTCAGTGTATTGAATAATGGAATTGAAAACCATTTAGGACTTCACAACCAATTCTTCAGTGAGGAAGGTGGTGCAGTGAAGCGTAAAATGTTTGATCGCTAGGCTCTGTTTTAGCTAAATTATGTTTATAGGCTCGCGTGGCGTTTTTCAACTGAAAACTTATTATTATTCTTCAGACTTCAGAAATAGTTACATTACACCTCTTCAAACTTCGCGCCTAGAATAGCGAATAACTTATTCCGCTCATTGTGAGTCCTGTCAGGTGTGTACTTTGCGACTTTTTCATCCCAAGGGCGTCAAAGTTGAAAGTACTCAAACTTTTCTAGCTAAATGCCTCCGCACACTCGATACAATTTTTAGTGGCCATAAGCTTTACAACATAATTTCAAGGTGTGCCTTTGCGTTTAATACTGGTTAACTGGTTAAATAGTCGTTAAATTATCTAAGTTTTAGTTTTATATCTTTTTAACGGAAATTCAAACTAAAAATGATATCGACCATGTTACATGTTTAGCTTGTATTTACTTACAAATATTCAATAGGTAGGTGCTTTTGGGGCCAAATTGACGATTCAAAATCTCTTAAGATGTTACACCTCTGAATCGAGAAACTGTTTATCAAATATCCGGTTCACCGAAAAAGTGATTCGCTGCGTAGCTCGCGTAGCACGCATTGTGTAGCTTCACTCGCGCTACGCCAGTGCTTACGAGACACGTGGGATTAAAATAATAATTGTGAGTGTGCGTAGGCCTAAAGCCTACAGTTGGTAGGTAGTTGCCTAAGCTGACATAAAGGCCTGTTTTTCATACGCATCGTAGCGGAATAGTCGACAATTGGGACCGATCAGAAAGTTTGGACGTAAGCAAATGAGTTAAGGGATCGCCAAACTCGTTCCGGGTAAAGGTCACACCTGGGCCCTATCCGGGTTTAGTGATATAAAATTAATTGGTTGATCTTGTTGGGATTGCGTCAACAGATACGTTTATTTTAAAAATGTATTGTACAGAAAGGATTTGGCCCAGGATGTGAAAATTTTCACTTGTAATTAAATTTTGATGTCTCCAAATGATTGGGTAACAGTGAATGAAATTTTGAAATTATCACGTATTGCAATAATGTATAAAAATGATATAAATGTAATTATTATATTCTTGTTTTTTTTTTTAATTACCTGTCTTTCTCTTAAAAGAACTTTTCCGTGTTAAAGTACATTCAGAAATAATTGTTACTCAGAATCCGGCACTTACCAACGAGGTGCCGTGGCAAAGGAGTTTGGTAAGATAAAATGATTTTGAATCTTATTTTAATACCCTTAGCATACATTTTAACGATGTCGTCAAAAATAGGTTTGATACCTACCGCGAGAAACATGAAGAGGGCGGTTTTTTAAAGTAATCAGTAATTTGATGTCACCAAAAAGGCCGATTTTTACATTTATTTGCTTAATTACTGTGCCCCATGGAACACAATCGTGCGATTGTCTGTGATAAAAGTTGTAAAATACTTGTTTATTGGTAGACTAAATAAGATACTCTAAAATACTATCTTTTTACGGTGATAATAATAACAATAATACGAATTATCTATCTTGTCCATCCAAAGGTTGTCTGATAGAGATCGTTTTAAGCAATAAGACCGCCTCTTATATAAATTTTGAAGTTTGTCCTTCCTGTGTTCTTTACATTTCAGTGCCAATAAAAAGGTATATCCCTATATCATATCGAAGTCACCGATGACTTTAAAAAATAACCCTCCAGTTCTTTTTTGGCAACCCGAAAGATCCCTGGGCCCCTCGACATTCCTGAATACTTTGCCGTACAGACCTGCCGCGCCGTCCCGCCAGTGAGCGCTGGGCTTAACATTTCATAACTTATAATTAAGGTTTACGCATAGGTACAAAATATTACAATTTTGCGTAGAATTGTAATTTCTTCAGTCATCGCGTGACCACGGCCGATGTAACTCGGTTGAAACGTCGAGGTATGTCAAAATTATATATTTTGATATTAGTTTGTGCGCGAATTAGACCCGTTTAAATACTAATTAACATGAATTGTAATTTGTAAGTGAAAACGGCTTAGCTACTTTATACTCGTAATTGTATTTTACAATCGAAGATAGCAGTTTTTTTTACTGCAGAGAAACAGGTGACGTTAAACGTGTACGCCGTCTGTTTATCACACTTGCCCATAGCAGATAGAAACATACATATACAAATGCTAAATGTACACTTAGTCTTCTAACAATAATAATTCGGCCTATAACTGTCCTGCTCCACTGCCGGGCAAAGGCCTCTCCTCACTTTCGTGAGGAGTTTTATGCCATAATCCACCACGGGGGTCTAGTCCGGATTGGTGTATAACAAGCCTCCGAAGTAATTCTCGGGCATGTTGGTTTCCTCACGATGAAAAGCGAGTGATAATTAAGTCTTATGTCTGGGTAAATATAGTCTGTCTAAACTTCGCTTACCCTAGGCACGATCGCGGTCAAATGTCTAATATAAAATAAAAATAAACTCGAAAATAAATCAAGAACAGACATCAAAATTGTATGCTAACGAAATGATTTACATGACATTTTAGTATTTTCATAATAAAGAATTCGTATTCAGCTGACTAAAGTGCCGGAGTGGAAGTGCTCCCCAGGGACGGATCTAGGAATAAATTGCGGGGGGTATTACGTTTTATGTGGCTAAGTGATAAAACGGTATGTCGTCGCTCAGTCGTCATTTCCAGAAGCGAGACGCAGTGAATACGTCGTAATGAAAGGTCGTTGCATACGTGATGGGAGCGGATCAGGACGACTGTTTTTCAGGGGTCGTATCATAAAAAATAAAATGATAGATCGTATAAAAGGACTTATGCAATATTGGTTATCTTTTGTTCAGTACATGCTTAGATAACAAACATGACGCATGACGGCTTGAGTTTCAAAGTTAACTAAGTTTTTCAATCCGTCTCTGTCCAAGTAAATTAAAAGTAAATTGACCCTTCTGACACGAGGACGTTCTTGACATTGCTTATTTTCCATCCCATGTATTTTATTGCTAGACTATAGCCGTATCGTAAATAGCTGTTGTTCATCCAATGTGGATGAACTTATTTTTAATTCACCTTCAAAATTGCCCGTGTAGTATAAGGTTACTGCGCACAAAATTAAATGAGACTGAATAATATTATATTTATTTTATGCTGAGTGATACATAAAAGTAATGAAATTTAGTGTAATAAAATTCCAAAAAGTTTGTATAAGTAATGAACTTGTTTTGTATCAGATGGCAGTCACAGAGATGTACTAAGTAAGAAATGGGGGAGAAAGCCCAAGACGGGAAAAATGACGCTACAAAGAAAACTTTATCTGCCACAGTATTGAAAAACAGTCATGATGATGGATGATAATGGTTTAGGTACAAGAAGTAAGAGAAACAAAACCGATAGCTTACCATGGTAAGGAACAGAACGATTTGGAAATTTCGTATCAGTGTGACTAGTGTGAGTTTTGACAATTTGTTTACGTGCTCGGTCCGGTTCGCGTAAACTTGAAATTGTATGGAATAAGAGCAACGCCATCTAGTGACTGACTAACTGACACTAGATGGCGCTGCTCTTATTCCATACGACTTCAAGTTTACGCTAACCGGATCGAGCACGTAAACAAATTGTCAAAACTCACACTAGGCACACTGGTCACACTAATGTGAACAGTGCTATTGGAATACATTATGCCAATTATGTATCGGGCACGTTCATTGGCCAGTAAAACTGTCAGTCCGACCTAATGTGAACCAGTCTCAGATACTTGATTCGCGTCTGTAATTCCAAATTTCTGTTTATTACTTTTTTGCTAATACAAAAACAAAACTAATGCGGCTTTTGTTTTCCCTAATTATCTTGCCATGTAAGTTACATTATCTAAAATCATATAGAAAAGCTGTTTTTAACAGAAAATATAAAAAAGAGCTTGCGCAGTAATAAATTCTTGCCCCAGCAGTAACAAACAAAGGTCTTACTCATCGACACATGCTCCCAGCGATGCCCCAAGGCCAAGCCTCTCGTATTTTTTCGTAAGCCTCACAAGCCACTTTCAACGTGGACGTACTCAGGCAGACACTTTTTGTGGGCTCAAGCCCCCCCCCCCCTTAAATAATCGACATAGCGATGTGTAAGAAAAAGTCAGTAATGTCAAGAAGTCATCACTCAAAAAGCTGACGAAGAGAAAAACAACTGAATAATTTGCTGCATCAAGAAATGGTTTGTAACATGAAGAAATATCCATTTGTCGAGATATAATCGTTCAGATCTTTTCATTAGCACTAACACGGAATACAGTAGGTCACAACATAACCCTCCGTTCTTAACTTGTGTTATGGTGTTTGAGCTTCTAGGTCACTTTTTTTTTTATAGGACGGAGAGGCCCTGTCATTTCCCACTCAAATGAAATCCTGATTACGTCCAACACTTGCCCTTTATTTTTTCCTGTTAGGTAACATCTAACTAAGCCACCATTTATTTGCGATAACCATATTTCGCGTAACTAACATAATCTTTCTTCATTAGGTGTCTGAACTAACACCGAAATATCGCTGGGAACATTTGCCGTTGAATTTACGGTGCAAAGTTGGGGAGATGTCCCTTAAATCAAACTCCCCAGCGTGTGGGTAAACAGTAGTGCTGTAGATGATGCTTTGACCGGATAAACGGCCGGATTTTATGTATCATGTTAAGCTTAAAAGTTTCAAATGTTTGTGATGGAATGAAAATAGTACTTTGAGTGGATAATCTTAACGGATATTTTAGTTAAAGTAGCCTCAGCCTTAGCCTGTTTGAACTCTAGATATTTTTGCGTGTTAGGGTGCTCAGAGGTTTGTGTCATTACATTTTTATAATTTTTAATTTCTTTCCCAAAGTTTATATCTAGTTGCTGCAAAGCAAACCATTCGGACTGAATAAACCTGCAGGCCACTTTATACTGACACTGAGAAGTAATGTCATTGTTCATAATACTAAATTATTACCTACCTACATTAGAAAAAATATAATATGTCATTGTTCTTAGTATATTTTGTTGATTGAACAGAAAAATAAATAATGATAATCATATCAATTTATCCAGCATTATTTTATGAAATAAAAAAATTGAACCAATATCCGACTAAAAAATAAAGTTGCCGGATAAGTTCTGCAGCTCTAGTAAATATAAATAGGGATTGGTTAGGCGAGGGTTAGCTCTTGAGATATTATAAATGTCGAGATTACATGAGATAGGTTCCCTACAGTTAAACCTTGGATGATCCTGTAAAACTTATACAATTTCAACATTTTCGCTCTTTATTCGAGAAACAGAAACAATATTTGTTCGCGGTTAATACCTCTTGTTTCTATTTATTTATTAGAACTCAAGCCACTTTCCAAATTGGAAAAATAGAAAGCAGATTTACGATAAGTACCGGGAGTTTAACATAATGCTAGCTTCATGCATAACTACTCAGAACTTATAATAAAATAAAGTGGCGGGCTGGTCTGTTCGCTATGCGACTAGAAACTAAGAACATTGGGTTCAAAACCTGATGCACTACACCTATAGCGTTCCGGAGATTCAAAACTTAATAAACTTTACGTGCGGGTGCTACTATAAAAGTGTCTGAAGATATGCCGTCAAGTTTTGTCTTCAAGATGCAGGAAAGCGGTGAATGCTATCAAAGCTGGATCGATGAGAGTAGCCCACGAGGCAAGGAGCCAATCATCCCGCATTGGATTGATGCGGGCTTATAAAGATCTATAGGTATGCATATAGAATTTACGATGCAAAAGGGAGGCTCACCTTAAATCAAATTCTCCCCAGTGACGGGTGGGTAAATATAAATAACGGTTCGCAGACATCAAGCCGGCTAGTTTTGGCAGAGTAAAACGCTGTAAAACAAGTCGCTTATATTCACAAGTATTTATGTTTATACACGTAAGTATTCTTTACTATAATGTAAGTACATATAGTATTGTTTACAAGTCATTTAGTGACTAGAAGTCGCCATCTGTCATATTTTTTGTTACCAAGTAGTAAGAGTATTAAGCCGTTGTCTGATGATATGAATTCTCATTGAGTAAACATAACCGATAACCGTATAGTTTATTTTACGGTGCTATTTTAAGCTATTACGTAATAATAATTGTAAAATGGATATTCTAGCAAATATAATATAGGTACATCTACAAAAACCATTAACACAGCTACCATTCCACCGCTCCCTTAAGAAGCGGGGGGGGGGGGGGGGTGTATCAACGTCACCGTTGCCTAGGAAACGCTAGATAAGCGACAAGTCACCGCAGCGTCTGCAGCTATGATCTATGCTGTGGCTCCGCAATTAATCAAGACATGGCGGAACCCCACGAAAACAATACTGACTTGCGCTTTTTACCCCTTCAAGGAAAATACGGCAATTAATTCCAGAGCTATACTTGTTACGAGCTGTATTATGCAACGCATAGGTCATGATTCCGTCATTGAAACAGTTTCAATAGACCTCAATGGTTGGTCATCCCAGTCATGTTTTGTTTAAGTTATCATGTATGCTTTTTGCATACATGATAACTTAAACTTGATTGATTAGCAATGATTTGTCCCAGGCGGGAATCGAACCCGCAACCCCTAGCGCAGCAGTCCGATTGCTCAGCCACTACGCCAAACGAGCCGTCAAATGTGTTTTAATATATTCACCAATGAGTTTAAAACACTGTATTTGACTAATAGAACCATAGTAGGAGATAATGTGTAGGTACAATGAGATTATAGAATCCCCAGTTAGAAATAAACCAGGTAGGTAGCTTCGTGAATAAAACCAGATTAAAAAATAACCCCTTTTTACCCATTTGGTTTGTTCCTCGACTGTACTTTCAGACAGTGTACGACATAGGATGCAGCCAGATAGTCAGATTTTTATTATTTTATTTGGTATATAAATTTTTTTTAAACAATTATTTGCGGTTGATCTATCAGTAATTATAATTAGTTTTTTAATTACTAACACCACCACTGTTCCTCCGTTCATCAAAATTATTAATTATGCCAAAGTCAACCGCAGCGGTGGGGTTATACAGCTTTTAGCAGCCAGAGCTGTATCTTCATAAAACAAAGCCATTTCTCAGAAGAAAAAGAGAGGTACGTTACGTAGTACGAACTCAATCAATCCACGTGGAACCTGCGTACTGGATTAAAACGTACCCCCGGGAGTGGGGCTTAATGCCGGTAATCGAAACGCGTACTTGCTTCCTATACTATGTATTGTTGTGTATAAGCAGTAGTGAAGCCCTTCGATGAAAGCCAAGGGCATAAACTATTCAAATACTAATATTTTCACGTTTGTATGTGCCTACCAAGACAAATTGATATGTTATGGGGTTAGGGAAATTTATTGGAATTCTCCAAAAACTGAGAACCAAGAGATCCGGTTAGGGTCAAGGGCATAAGCTATTCAACTACCAATATTTTCACGTTTGTATAAGCCGATTAAGACAAATTGATATGTTATGGGTCAGGGGTATTAATTGGATTTTTCCAGAAATTTTCGCTCAGCGTAAACCTGTCAATGTTATCGATGTATAGCAATCGTTAAGTCACATCAGAGACCCTTGGGTGACTTGATATACTCTGACAATAGAAGCTGGCGCAACCTCATTCGATAAACCTACAACTGAAGCTAGGCCACTGTGTAACATGGTCCAATGGTATACGCAACGTAACCCAGATATCTGCACATGCGTGAACCGAGATGTCTTGCCGTTTGACTGGTGACAGCTCCTGATTGTGGCCCGTTCTCAAACAGGCAGACGTGAGCAAGGTTATTTACCCACCTTGATGAACTACGTACTATGAAGTGGGCGCTTCGAGGACGCTAGTGTATAACTACATAGAGCGAGGTGGACTTATGATTCTCGGTGATGTGGTCTTGCACTCGAATTTAAGTGAACCCGGCTTGTTTTTAAGCTGCTGGAAGAGAATGACGGCATCCTCGACCATCGGAAACTCGACCGTCTCTATTGTGGTGGTGAAAAATATTTAATGTGTACAGTACTCGTACAGTCGGTGACAAAAGAAGGAATATGCCACAACATCAACATGAACTCTACGCAAAAAAATATGCATAAAGCTATCACTGAAAGGTAAGTCACGTTCAGGGATTTATATCGTCGACTATACTGCCTTTATTAAAATCCACAACGAAACGTCTAAATTGGAAATTTCACACCTGACCGCGTCAAAGAAAAATTAATTCTTGAATGACTTGCCTTTACAACAACTTGGTTACAACGCCATTATGCCATCAATCAGTTTGAGGGAGTACGATATATTTTTCAAGGCTTTCACGCTCCATGTTCTGTGAAATGTCACGCATCATAATCCCTGAAAAATCACGGTGAAATATAAACCGCAAAATGAGTCACGCTGGTAAATAAAGTAGAGCTAACGATGTGGTACTGGGAATTTCGCTATGTTTTTCTCATTGTTTGTTGTATCAAAACAAAACGATACCAAATAAATTTGTCAAAATAAACCTCAGTCTTAGTACAAAGTTTGATTTCAATGGACGGAAAGTACTTTTACAACTAAATTCCGGACAAGCTCCGGAACATCCTCCATCAATATTATTTTTTAATACCATCCCAATAGTTCTTCTCTTACGACTATCTCAACAAGTCACAGCTGTCATTTTGTATATTGAATGATGTTTTACCAGTCTCTGGTGTTAGAGTTCTACAATCTCCCTTGGGCCTCTGACGTCTTACTGCTCTGACGTGGTTAAACATGTAGCCCGTAGCACGGGAACGCTGGAGATCCACACACAACTAATACAATTAAGTTCTTGGGCTAAGTTTTGAACCCAGAGACGTCGTGTCGCAAAGCGCACAACCATCATTCTCCACCGGAACAGATTCCATCATAACCCTAGTAGTAAAACTCGCGCAACTTGTACAACACCTAACAAAAACTTGGAACAAAACTGCATTCACTAACTTTTTCAATTAAGAGAGCAAAGTTTTACAAATGACAACATAACTTCGATACTGCACTTGCAGCTTTTAAATATACATAAATTGTAAAGGCAAGGTAATTTCCATTTCTCCGGGCAGGGTCGTATCGAGGATCTAGCTAGGGGTATGGGGTAAGTTCTTCCTTATACACTAATCATTTCTAATGCGGCGGATCATCAAATAGTTCACTTGGTGATAAGGGCTTGAGAATAGCCTATATACCTACCAATAAAGACGTCATTCAAGGTTGCTAAACTTAGCTTGGCACTACATTAGAATAGAGAATAGAAAATACTTTATTGCACACCAGCACACACTACATTAGTGTAACTATCAGATAGTTCCATCCAGAAAACGTATCTCAGCTCCACATTTATACTGGAGCTAGGCCAGGTAACATTAATCTCTTACTGTTACGATGGCTGAAACTAATGTATTTTTAGCGCCTTAAATTCTTGCGTAGGTTTTTGATTAAATGTAGGTCGACCTAGATTAAATTGCTTTACGGGGATGAATGTGTAGGGGAATGCTTGAGTCAAAAATACAAGCGAATTGAAAACCTCAACTATTTTCCAATTGCCAATTTATTGGACTGCTTTTACGCCTTTGCTCATTACTAAACTTTTACTTACCTAGGGTAATAATATAGGTATTCTGTGCTGGTACTAACATTTGTCTCCCAAAATGCAGATAAATTAAACGAACAGGTAATATAAGTGTTCCTATCTAGATGCCGCATTTATGCTCGGAAGTAGGCCAAGAGTGAAATTAATCTTTTGCCGAATTTAGGGGCTTCGAATTAGATTCCAAGACGGGTTTAGGAGACGTTTTACTTGCTTTAATATTAAAGTCCTTTTAATTCAACTTTCATGAGTGAAATAAGTTTCACTCTGTTGGATTTGTTCAGATTTGTTTCATAATGCTTATATGCAACTATCTTATTGCCCGCAACTTTGTCTGGGTGAGATGCTGATGCCAAAACGGACACTTAGGCAGACGTCAACACCCTCAGTCAGTGCTGATACAGACCCCAACGCTAATACCTACGCTGCCACTAATACAGATACATATACCAACATATGCGGAATCTAACGCAGACACCCACGTAGTCACAGACACTGACGCTGATGCTGAGGTCAAAACTACAAATATGCTGAGTGCTGATTCGGGTTCAGATACCTACTAAAAGTAACTCCTTGCCAACGGCATATTGCCAACGATACAACTGCGGCCGTTGACAAGCTAACGGCTGCTATCTGCACTGACGACGGTAATTAAGTACTTACATGTAACACGACCAAACTAAACTCAACACCCTCTAGCATAAGTGCTTGAATAAAAACATTAATTTCAGTGCAACATAAATATGCATCCTTATTTTGCGCCTAACCCACGACCGCACTCTGAAAGTAAACGGCTCAAAGAATCCATATTGACGCACTCTGTGTAAAGTGTTTGTGTTCACATAATAAAATCAAAAATTTCAAAGACCGCAAGCAAACTTCCTTGCTAAAACCCCTCGCAAATAATTATACGCCATCACATCATACTCACGGCGCAAACGTTTACAAGCTCTTTACAATCAAACAAAGTTTTGAACTCTGCTAATTACGTCGTCTACGCCGAAAGGCCTGCTGAATAAGTGCAGAAACCTACTGCCAGAAACAAAAGTTTAGAACGTGTTTGACTGTGTGCAGCGGACGTTAAATATGCTTGACTGTGTGAAGTGGACCTATGTTTTATGGTAGAGTGGCTGCAAAAATGTTCAGGTTACATTTTGATAATAAGTAAATTTTCAAAAGGAGCGCGCGTGGAAATAGTTTAGAGAATATTTCATTTTCTGAAAATGATCCAGACAATGGCAGTTACTATTAGTATAAAGGATAATGATTGTATGCAATGAGTCCTAGTAAATAATTATAATAATTATTATGGGGTGGGATACTTCATTTCAACACTCAAAACGTCAACAATTAAAATATCTACAATAAACAGTTTGATTTAAAAATTGAATTAAAAATGAAAGTAACATATTAATTTATGTTACGTTCTTGATTTCGGCCCGGAATATGACAAGTGGATACAGAATATCGCTAAAATGAACTAAAAGAATAAATTAAACTCAACCAAATAACATTACGAAAAGCAATAACTTAAGAGAAACTAAAAGTTAAATGCCTGAAATAGTAATGCCAGTCTCTACGTGCAGTTATTTCTCCTTTGCTGCAGAATAGAGCAGCCCGTCTCTACATCACAGCTCTATATTGTAGCTCTACATTTTCAGCTCTATATTACAGCTCTAGATTTCAATATTTCTTGCTGTAGAGAAGTGAATAGTTGCGGCGCATTGCTTGACTGTCTGCCTGAAACATTTGTTTCGATGGTAGAGACGGTGAAATCTTATATTTTGAATTTGATGGAGTATTTGTTTACGCTATCGTAGGGAGTAAAATAGCAAGTTGTATACATACAAAATTGTTGTAAGCTTGTAACAAATTGTTTAATTGTCAATAGTTCCTAATCCTGATACAAGGTTCAGGATTTACGTATGGCTTATTGGTATAAGCCATACTGTACTCCGAGAAATTGTACCATTTCAGTTGCTACAGTTTATTTATTATGTTCGTGAAAACAACTAATGTCTTACATTTTCAAATAAGTAAAAACTTAACAATAGCATAATATTAATAAGCAGGTAGGGCCGTGATATTCACAATACTAAAACACATTCGCCATCTATTTGAAATATAAAAGCCCTACCATATTTCCACATAAAAGTTCGCGCATATTCTCTCAGCACATAAAATAAACATTTTTCTTTCAGAAAACGCCCAACCGCCATTTTTCAGCGGAGTTTTTGCAGCATTTTTAAGTCCTTTTTCTCCGAAATTACGTCAGCATTGTTCTGCATTGAAACTGTTAAAATATTAAGCGGTGGTCGTGGTGAAAGAGCTGGGTCTAGCTTAGAGCGGAAATGGAAGCGTGGAGAGTGGGCTGTCTAGACATTCGTTGTGATATGCCGTGATGAATTAGTTAAGTGGTCAGGTGTTTGGAGCGTTTTTATAATCATCATTATCATCGTACATCATACCATATCCGTAGTGCTCAGTACGGGTTTCTTTTCATTTCTGTGAGGAAGATTTTTATAATAAAAGCATAGATTGAATAAAAAATACTTTTTAAAGGAGAATTTCTTTTACACCTCCTATCGGATCATCGATCTTTTCAAACTATGTGTGATGCGATGCAACGTACAATCGCATGAATCACAATAATATGCTGTCGATGTCGATTTTTTTATTGCTGCCGTCACCACTGTCATTGTTCATATCGCTATCACCATTGTTTGGTGGTCAATCCTGAATCCCGACGCAGTTACAGCCTAAAGTCAATCGATATAAAACCCACTTGTTATGCAATGCAATTCGCAGACTAGTTATTCCCTCGTCACGCCTTTGGTACCACGCGCCGATATTTTTATCGCCGTAGCGATCGCTGTCACAGTTGCTACCGTTGTCACAGTTGCTACCGCTGTCACAGTTGCTATCGCGGTCGGTTCTCACGCGTGCCGCACCCTAAGTCCATACCGCGATATTAAATGAAACCTCTCCATATTATGCAGCTAGCGGCGCGGTGATTGCTGTTACATCTCTTTCAATGCTGAAGCAGTATTGATGACGCATGACTGCAGATAAAAGGAACGATAAGCGATCGAGATTGGAACTGAAGAACCATTGAAAAAGTGATTTGTTCAATAGTGTTTTTAACCGAGCTACAATCGTGTTTTTATGGAAATATGTATTGAGCTCTGCAATTTCAACAAAATAGCAGGCATTTCTGAATTCTGATTTCAGCAAAACTGAAAATTTAATATGAAGTGATTGCTTTGTAATCTCATGCTTCGGTTGCAACCATTTTTTTAGGTTCAAGTATGTATCTTCCACGTCGAACTTCGCTTTTAGTTTTCTGTGTGAACATAATAATAATTATCTAAACGGGTTCAAAACGTTGTATTGTTTTATTTAGGCACTTCCAATAACATCTACTATTTCAGTGGTAGTCTGTCGGATTTATAAACACATGGCATAAGAAGACATTTCAGAGAACGTACATTAACGTAATTATCACGGCGGGTGAAACGCTCGTGAAATTGTCGCCTTATCGTTAAGGACCGCTTCCCGCCTATTAAGTATTTAAAAAGCGGCCGCGGGCGATTGTTCGCACCCACTCCGCCGCGTGTTCAGTCCCTATTGTTCTATTTTGTTCTTTACTATTTTTCGTGAAGCTTTAGTGCTATCATTAATTCGCTATTTAAATGCAGCGTACCCGATATAATTATAGTAGGTAAGTCTTCTTCTAAAGTTAGATTTAAAGTTAAAGTTAGATAGATACTCGTAGATATATAGATAGATAGAGAGATAGACAGCTTCTTACTGACACCAAAATGTATAGAACACAGAAAAGATACACTTAATATTAGGTACAATAGACGTTCTTCTCGCTCAAAGTGATCT
Source organism: Hylaea fasciaria (assembly GCA_905147375.1). NCBI lineage: Eukaryota > Metazoa > Arthropoda > Insecta > Lepidoptera > Geometridae > Hylaea > Hylaea fasciaria. Next base: position 11,509,040 of record LR990201.1, read on the forward strand.
CTACTAGACAATCTTTGAATGCACAAGCTATCTTGTGCATTCAAAGATTGTCAGCAGGAATAGGGTAAAGTTTAGGGGAAAGTTGTTGGAATAGACGATCGATTTTATATGAAGGTTTGACTGGTGCTTGATAAATAAACGAGTAAATATATTAATATTTAATTATTATCCCTACAAAATTGTAATTTCCCGGGAAAGCCGGAAGCAAGCGTAGGTGGTGCCGCAGGCGGCGAACTAGTAATTCATAAATTAATTAGAAGAACGCCGCATTAGAACCCCTTATTGTAAACTCAAACTAACTTTATTGACTACAAGTTAGATTATACACAAGGATAACGAGTACCTACGTTCGTATCTATAGGTATTTGTGTGAACAGGTGAAGTAACAAAAAAATATCAGAGTAATTTCAATTTGATTTGGAGATCCCCTTTTTTATATTTTTACTATGTAGCTATGTGTAAAGGAGACTCTAATTCAGATCCTACTTTTCTAAGGTTTAGAATGTAATAAATGTTTATTAGGACATGTAAGGTTTTAAAAGTGATCAGTAAACTAAGGTTCAAACCAACCACATTATAGATGTTGTAGACAATAACTATCAAAATAAACGGGCAATGTAGTAACCTAATTGCAGAAGCGTACGGCTGTCAGACACAGCCAGTATCATAACCATATCCCGAATTAATTGCCGTTATTACCCGCAATTATGTAGTGTTGAGAAAGTGGGAGCTGCAATTAGGGGTTTAAAGTTAACATCCAATAGCTTTATCTCAAAAGTAATATTGCAACTTTGGCCGAATATGGCATACAATTGGAACGAAAGCAGATTTTTTCATGTGGAACGAACTTCCGTGAGACGAATGTGGATTAAATCTAACAAACTTACCGTCGAATTTTGATGGAACCGAAAATATGACGAGTTGTATTTTTTCTCTAACTGGTGGAACATTTGATATACGTAAAGTGCATGCATGTGGGCAAAGTATACAAGTGCTAGGGCTCGATCACGGTAACCAGCGGGCGCGGGCGCGTGCGCGAAATATCAAACATTAGAATCGCCTCGCGGTTTCACCCGCCTTCTACTATCCTGCGGGAACTGTTTTAATTTTTACGAGATAAAAAGTATGGCATTTGTTACTCAGGTTGAATGTAGCTTTCCAATGGTGACAGAATTTTTGGCAAAAATCGGCACCGTAGTTTTAGAGTTTATTCATTACAACATACACACAAAATAGAAATCTTTCCTCTTTATAATAGTAGTGTAGAAGTGCAGAAGTTTGGATATGGCGTAATATACGAGTGTTTACGTACAAAATGCACGTACGATCTATAGCCTAGTCTACCGCGCCCGCACCCGCGCCCGCGCCCGCGCCCCCTAGTTACCGTGATCGAGAACTAAAGTATGTGTCTTTGCGTGTTCTCTCTCAAACTACCACGATGTTACAGTAAAGCTTCCACCACTTCACTAAATCGAGACATTGGCCGTGATTTGACTAGGCTAATAACTAGGCTGACTGGCTTATAAGCAACGTCTGATCATTTGAACAAAGTAAACTTAAAAATTTATACTTGAAACGGGCTAAATGAATAATATTTAGACTATCACTGCCAAAAGTTTAGACTAGAGTTAAAACAGGTGTTTCTAATATTTCGTTCCACAAAATTGACGTCTATCACTCGCGTTGTTTTACTCAATCCTGGGATTCGTAATTACTTCATTTGTGAATTTATTATCGAGTTACAAAAAGCGAGAGTTAGACGTCGATTTGTAAAATATCTATCCATCTGTTTCGATGTGTAGATAAAAATATCTACCCATCTGTTCAACTCTTGTTTAAATATTATTATGGTAAGAACGTAAAGGTCAAAGCCAGTTTATCTAGACAAATAACAGTGATACATGAAGTATAACGTGATAAAAGATTTAAATTTTGTGCGAAATTAAATCGACTAAAAATATCAAATCTATTTTTTACATTCCAATTAATTAACAAAGCATAACAAACAGAAGAATATTTAATTATTACCAGTATTAATTATTTGTGGAACATGACGTTAACAGGTCGGCGGGCAATTACTCATTATATTAATTAGGACGACATTTCCAAACCACATTATTATGTCAGTTAACGGTATTCCTAGGGAATTATTATTGACAGAAATGTAAGCAAAATCTAATCCAATTACGTTTGATTATTTGGGTTACAATATGACAGATTGTAGGATAGAATGAATTGTATCAGGTAGGTACCTAGTTAATTAATATTAGTGGTAGCAGACGTGCGTGGGCTTAAGCGGCAATAGACATTAGGCATGATTACGCTCATTGGTTCAGAAATTCAAAATATCATACATAAAATAGACACAAATTATTAGTCAACTTCTGAATCTTTGATACGTTTTTCCATTTGAGTAGTTTGCCGGCTGGCGATAGAAGGTTATGTTTTTAAAATAGTTAGCCCAAAACCAGACCACAAAATATTTACGAGTATTTCCAAAACTTTTAAATAAATACTAAACTGTTTTTTATTACCTATCTATTTTTCATGATAATAAGAAAAATACAAATCTATTCGAAAGTCCGAGATATAACGTTACATACACAAAAAAAAGCTGACATTACTGTCGAATAGAGAACCACTATTACCACCTCGGTAAAAAAAACCAGTATAGTTCTTATTGGAAACTTCAATACTCTATTACAGCTGATATTGCAATGTGCGTCCTAAACAGTATTAGGTACATAGGGAGATATTTCCAACTAGGCAGAAAACAAACAAAATTGAGATTCGGTTCTGAAGCTGTTCAGAAGCTGATTCTGTAAACCAAAGCGGCAACATTAGTAATCATATCGAATTAGTATCATTAATTACTTGGCCAACGAAGAGAGTGACCGGTATGCGATAACTTATATATTAATTGGGCGGGCGGACATAATGGCGCTTCCACACTAGACCGATAAAGTGTTAAATAACATTATGTTACATGACAATTAAAAATATAAAATAAAACAAAACATCACACATGGAATGAAAAAAAAGAAGTGTTATTGAATAAACAATAACAAAACATAACTGTTGCCTGTATAATTATTAAGGTTGCTGTTTTTGATCGCTAACTAAATTAATTAGACAAAGTCTGTGGGGAATCTTACTACGAGTATAATTATTATTGTAATTCATAGAAGTTCTTAAACTTTCGTGAACAGAAAACAGAAAACTAGCTAAAAACGGGTCTAATTCGCATTATAATTCACGAATATAAATTTGTATATTATAAATGTTCATGATAGCTTTGTAAAATCGTAAAGTAACGTGCGTAACGTGTTACCGCATAATATTTGTTAGTCGATGCAATAAAATTAAAACATCAACACAAAGATGAAACCATCAGACCATACACACTTCATCAAAGTCATATCCGATTTTACGTTTTTAAATTATGAGAACACGTTTATAGATCTACTTTAGACTGTCGCAAAATACTATGCTTGTTACTATATAATACTATACATTGTTTAATAAAATTACAATAATTTACTATACTGTTATTCTTAATACATTTTAATTACACCGTCAGTGTGGGGGCACCATAACGGGAGGCAACCGGGCGGGTTGCCAGCTCGGCCGGAGATTAACTCGGCTGCCTGTAACGTACGGTTAGGCGTCTTAATCGATACTCTGTGAGGGTGGATTGGCTGTGGCATGCTGAATAGGGCAGCTAAGTAACGGGTGTTAACCATGAACCCAATCTTCTTTTAATATCCGAGTAATTGGTTAACGCGTTTTTTTTTCTTTTTAGTATAAGTATATTTTGTGACATGATGCGATTTTCCGTACGCTGACAAAATATCGCCGTAATAGAAGCGGTCGGAAAATTAAGTTAGTATACAAACGGCGTCGTTTCGTCGTCAGAAAATTGTGAAACTTGACCTTGCTCTGTTTTATAATTATTTTAGTACTCACACTTTTAGACTAAACAAAGCCCAATATCCACGTGGCAGGTTGCTTGTAACATCGGAATTCGACTTAGCAATTACGAAGGTATTTCTCTGCAATTTGCCTGATGCGGTCTAAACCCGCGAGCGTTTACAAACGGTACCGTTTGCAGTACGCCGAATCATACAAATGCTGACGACACATTTACTGCGTAACTGGCCATCAGGACGCATTATCCATTGAATGCGTCAGGCAATTCCATCAAGCTTTTAGTGATATTGACCCGCTTTGTTTAGCGCGGTTATTAGTGCACTCAAATTGATGGTGCCTAATAGGTAAATTGAAAGGGCTACCGACGGCTTGTATAAACGTTTTGGCGAAGCGTGAACAATGTAATTTAGCCAATAGCGGTGCCACGGTAACTTGTAGTGTTTGCAGTCTGAGTGCAATCAGTTCGAATATTACCTCGAATTGGTGCTTCATTAAGATTAGATCTAAGTCTGACACAATAAAGCAGTTGCGGTCAGCTAATATTATATTTGCAAAAGTTTGTGTCTTTGTTACTACTCAGTGCTGAAACTTGATACTCTAAGTCCTGGAGTAACACAGAATTATTATGCGTCCTACTTCAAAGGAGCTAATCTCCTTACCAGACTGTGTTTCCCGATAGTTACAACCTAGGAGTTTTCAAGTCACGAGTAAATAAGTTACGTCTAAGTAAGCATGCACTAGAATTATTTCGGAGGCATGTTATCAACCAACCCGGAACAAGTGGATTATGGCCTAATCCTCCTCATTAAAGTGAGGAGACACCCGTGCTCAGCAGTGGGCGGATAAGGGTTGATGATGATGATGAACCATACAAATACACAAACCGCATCATCGTTTAAAATTAAAATTAAGATTACCAGCTTATGATACTCAACACAAGCTATTTCATCATACACAAGCTATTTGTACAACTAACCCCCGGTTTCGAGAACGCTAGTTGGCGTTGACAGTAGATTAAAACTATCGTTGTCTCTATCTAACACTAAACAAATGACAAGGATGGCAATAGAATTAATCTGTTGTCAACGTTGACTGACGTTTCAGAAACTGGGGGTAAGGGACGGAACACAGGTTGCTTCTCTAATGGTAAGTGCTATGACTAAACATTAATAACGTTGATAGTATATTATTGCACAACACTCCACTTATTCAAATACATTATACACGAGCCATTACCCGCTGCATCGTTATGGGTGCTATATTTTTTATATGTATTAAAATGCAGTTTCAGCGCACACAATAGACCACCTAAATTCCATAACAACAGCGAATAAAATTGAACAAATAGGAAAGTAAACCCACTAGACCTCATTTTATGCGCCCGCACGCTTGCCGCAGACTCCTCTAAAAGGATAGATGCAAGACACGGACACAGTTATATTTAGCGAGGTATCCTTACATCTGAAATGTTGAGCACTGACCTATAAATTCTAGTCTCAAACTTGGGGTTCCGCCAAAAATATAATCGAAATACGGGCGTCGTCTAAATTCCAGTGAGTCGCGATCTTGGCTATAGAAAATCATATTATTGAACCAAATAATATTTACTCGTACATTTTTATATGAAAGATCCACTTATGTTAGTCGTACGTAGGAGTGCCCTATATTGGGTTTAGAATATTTTGACGGAACGACTTTTATTACTGAATGTGTAGGTGGATAGAGATTGGTTCAGTTTAGCGCCTAGCTTAAATGGAATAAGGTGGCTGAGTTGAAATAACAATGAAAAAAATACCGTAAAAAAATCATTGTAAATGTATCTCAAAGAGTACAAAAGCGGTGTGTTGTTTTCTGAATTTGTTTTAAATTATAATGTTTAAATATGGTAGGTATTTAATGGATCAACTAAAAAGAAGAGCTTAGATTCACTTCAGTATTATTCACTTGACTGGTTAATTATAATAAAAGCCTAACTCCATTCAACTAAGAAAATATCGATAGAGCGTAATTAAGAGCTATATTTACTCGAGGCTCTCTAGGAAAAAAACCAGCAGAGAACGCGGGTACAGTCAGTAGAGACAGTGACGAATATTCACGCAGTGAAAACCTTTGAGCCATACATGCCATGATACTGGTATTAGGTAGTGAATCATACCGAGTACGTCACACCGCAAATTCTGACACAAAACAAACAAAACAAAATATTAATAATACATTATTGAAAGATGTAATATCATATATTTTTCATTATTGTTTTGACGGCTCCTAGACTAAGCAATCTTAAATACTGTCTGGCATCTACACTGTACGAGGGCAGTCTTGCTCTTTTTGCTACACTAATGAATTCTCTACTTCTCAAGTGCTCTGTTATAAGTCTGGATAGTCGATTTCATTTCCTTTCGAGCATCTGGCCCCGTTTCTCATCGGCCACATTCTATAAGATATAATGAGATAACCCGGGATCTGACTGAAGAAAGAAAAAATTGAGAATACGGCCTACCCCGCACTGTCGCGTTATTATGGATATTTGCAGGCGTTTTTGCCATACCTATGTCATTAGTACATCTTGTATAAGAACGCGCGTTACGCATCGTTGTGAAAATTTCGCCGGGGCAGAAGCGGCGTTCTTGCGTCCTATGTTTTTGCGACACCTGCATCAAAATTGGAAGATAAAAACGCAGCTGTGTGGAAAGTGCGCGGGACTCATTATCTGAATAACGTTGCACAGTTAGTGGCTTTATTCACTTGATCGTTGATCACGTGAGACGTTCAATAGGTATGACCTAATTACACTAACCCAATAATGCCTATGTACTCAATCAAAATAATTATTTTATTTTATTTTATTTTAATACCTATGTATTTATTTCGATTAAACTTAAATGAACAAATGGCATTGAATGTTTGAATCTGAAAATGAGTATCCAAATTACATTGTGACCCGTTTTGAGTTTAAAAAACCCTGATGTGGTGAAATATTTAAAGTTAAATAGAATAAATTATAATGAACGTACATATGCTTGAACCATGTAAATAGAATAAATTATAATGAACACGCTTGAACCCCCGATGAGATAGAACCCAAACGCGACCCATCTTGAAAATAAATAAAAACCCCATCAGCCGCTTATTTTATCAAATCCGGTGACCTGATCCTGCGTATTCACTCGTACGGAAAACATTTTGAATCACCTCTCTAGTTATTCGCAGTACGGTGTTAGCTTAGGACAGTCCTTGGCTATCCCCGCGGGGTTTATTTTTTACGCAGTTGAAAAAATACTTGAACGTTTTTGGAGTAGCAGTATTGAGTGGCTTTGTATTTTTAAACTGTTTTAAAGAGGTACAAGTTAGGTTAAATTATTGTAGATATCATGATGGTGAGACTTGGAAATTTCAAGTTAACCTGTTGATAAAGATAAACTTACGTTTTAAATTTGTCATATCTATTATATTCGTAGATATTTATTGCAAACAAAATATAAGAAAGAATCTATTGCCGCATCGAAAAGCACTCAATTTCAAGATTTAGCATGGTGTTACTGAAACAAACAAAATAGAAACATGCAACTTGGCAATAGAGAGTAAAATATAATTAATGTGGAGTTCAAAAGCATTTGCACTAAACCAACATATAAACACGGTCTCAATCCACATTAATTCTTAGCTTTACGACCACAGCAAAAGCGAAACACAACGGCGAAAAATAAAAATTAATGTTCCACAGCCAAACACAAAACATATCCCACTCTTTTACCCTTTTTCGGCATCACAACCGAAATTAAAACATTTTCTTCTCTTTGTGAGCGGCTAGTTACCCCTAGTTACGTATACGAAAAGTTTCCTCTAAAAATGTTTCGGAATAAAAGTTCCGGCTGCAAATTACCTGACGCCAGCGGAATTCACTTACTGACTTTTCGCTATGTTCATCATTGTTGCTTTAGTTGCGAATCGAATTAGTGAACGTGTGAATTTGCGGCGAAAACACGGTGTAGATGTACGAGAATGCCGAGTTCCTGGTATAAACTCTAAAGTTATCTCTGGATGCTCGCCAAAACGCATGAGCTGATTTGAATGGAATTTTTGAGTCATAAACTCCCCTAGTTTTAGGAAATAGTATATTTTAGCAAATGGAAACGGGTACTACGTTACATTTTAGTGTCTTCGTTGTGGGATAGAATGTGATTTGTTTCTGTGTTGTGTGTGTTTCATCGGAAAAAATAATCAGGTTTATTTTTACTATATTATTATTAATTTTTGCTATACCGTTATTGTGGCTGACTTCCATCACCCATATTTATATAATAGCAATATTTGATCACGCTACTTTTGGTAAAATTTAAAGCCTAAGGTCAAGTCTCAAATACTTTCGTTTTGAAAAACTAATCTTCACTAAATAAACTTAACTTATGACTGTAACTCATTTACATGAAAGTGCTCCATTACTTAATTCCAGCTCAAAAATTTTGCTCCTCGTGCCTTTTCAACCATCCATCAAACCGTTGAGCACTAACATAAAACACTTAATTAAAAGCACTCAACCACTCTAAATATATATACGCTGCACCACATTTATTAACTCCATTCGAGTACCAGATAAAAATTACAAAGCGCGAAGCCATGTACCTACTTCTATTTTACAACCTCTGTTCACAAGATAAAAACTCAAGTTCGTTGGACCAAAAACAATCAGCCTGATTAAAGAGAAACGAAAGGGTGAGTTTAACTTAGTTACGACTAACGAATTGAGTTTTTGTTGAAACAATAGTGAAAACGAGGCTGAAATAATTTACTTTAAAAAATATTGTACACTGCACCGTGTCTATTAAATCAATTGTAATTGTTTTTAAACTTTGCAAAAATGTTTTGAAACAATCAAATTTGTTCTGAAACCTGCTAAATTAAGTTTTAATGTGCAATTTTGAACTGTGAAATGGCAGCGTAAATACTTTTAGCTTTGAGTTGTTCAAAAGTTACGAAACGGCTTCATAATTTTTGTACTTATTACAGATTTAAAAGTCGTCGAAGTTGTTACACCGACGTAATATGAATTAATGTTTTGATTTGTGTATAGTAAGTAGATTACGCCTTGCGAAACACATACATATTATACATATACAATATTATACATATACGAGTATACAGCCACACCTTTTCCCTATTGGGGTAAGCAAAGACTACACTTTCCACATGCTACGAGCCTCCTGACACACATATTTCGCTTCTATCACTTTCATGAGTTCCTTCATACATGCTATACAGTTTAAGGTACTTTTGACTTGGCCTTCCTTCAGGACGTCCTTGATTTGATCTCAGTACGTCCACCTACGTCAAGCCCTACCGGCTGACCCATATTATTAGCGTAGGTAAATTCCAACAAATTTCTGAACAGCGATTGCGCAAAGCGCGTTTCCCACTAAACGAGAAACTTAGGAACCCTGTGTTTGAGGCAGAAGCCATCAGTTCCAGGCTGCCAAAATTATTGGGTTTACGACTGCTTTTATGTTCCATTTTATAGTTTTTGCTAGAACGACTATGAGTAATGTAGGCCCTGCACTGTTTACCCGTAAACTTATTTCCCACAGACGGCTGAAATAGCTAGAATTCTGGTTTTGCCTAGGGTTTGTTTTTTGATAAACGTACTAAATGTGCCACCTGGTTTTAACGGTATTGATTTTTCTGAAAAAAGTAACCTGTGTCAATTTTTTGCCATCAATGCAAAAAACACGTCTTTGTGTAGCTACGTTGCTGCAAACGTGATACTGTGATGTTGGCATCTACTCGTATTATTTATTGTATCACAAAAAAATATGTTAAGTCGAATCAGAACAAGTACAATTCTGAAACAATCAATCTATACCCAGAAAACTTTTTAACAACTCTTAATTTCCACCAAATACCTTGCGAACATCAAACAAAGAAACAACGGCACAAAATGTCTGCAACTCAAGTTATCCCGTTTACCCCAAATTTCATTGTTGTTTGTGTAATATCGTACACAAAGGTATCAGAATATTTCCCTGGTAATAAATTTCCCGTGGAATCATACTTTTCCCCGAAAGTTTCGCCATTCTGTATTCAATTTAACTTATAGAACAAAACGTTTGAATGGGCGGCTATTCGCGAGTCCTTGGTGCGATTACGAAGTGATCTATGGTTGGAGACGAAAATACGCTTTTAATTTTTTTATACATTCAAGGTTTCAACCAGAACTACCCAGTTCAAATGCGCTATGCTTGTAACCTCGACAAGAGAAATGAAAGTTTGAATGCAGGATACCGTCCGGTGATTTAGTTGATCAGTGCATATAATTACTATAAGGCTTGCGGTCTTATCACAAAAAAAAACCAGGAATGCCAGGATCGAGTAAAAAAACGCGAGTGATAGACGTCGATTATGTGGAACGAAATGATAGAAACATGTTTAAAACTGTGATCTCTACTTAACAGACCACTACGTAATCTACTTAGATATGTAAATTATCAAAATATGATTTATAAACATTACACTCGAAATAATAGTGAAATAACAACGAGGTTTAAGTGATAACGAATCCACAACCTTTTTAATTATTAATAATTAATGTCCCGCCAATAGTACCTAATAGCTTTAATGTAAAATTATGGAAAACAGACAAATTGGGGCACAAATACAATAATTTGAACTGATTTTATAAGTGAACCCAATATAATTTTTATTTTAAAATAAACTGCTGCAAATAATTCGCATAATATTCAGAATACGTCACGTAGATACCAAACAAAATTATTGAACGAACGTCGATATATCTCTCAAAATATTGCCATATTATTATGTAAAACAAATGAAGGTTCCTAAAGATGATACTGTATCGTAAAAAATCTTGCAGAGCTGCCAGAAAACACTGTAAAGCAACGCAGTCTGTATATTATACGATTGCTGTTATTATCATGCATTTCCTGTAGAACAAAACATTTTTTACGTGATTCATAAACCACGAGAAGCAACACTTGCCAAATTTTTAACAATCTTACAAGTACTCTAAGCTTTGAAGCGTTTTAAAAGTAAGAAAGAAACTGTTTAATACATTTTAAAATGGAACTGAAAAAACTGGGTTAGCTTTTTAATGGAGTTCGTCGTATACATTGTTTTAAATTATTGAGATATTATTAAGTTTTGCCAAAAACTGGCGTCGGTTTTAATGAAATTAATGAAGTTTGAAATATAAAACAATGGGAATGTGGCTCAAGATAATATTTTATTTTTATCGCTGCAATGTACGCCAAACATGGCTTATTATAAATAACTAGCGACAAATATTTGTGCGTACCACAAATATTTGTTTCTGGTCTGTGTGATGTGTATGAGAATTTATAAGTCTGTAAGCGGTCCCCACGTTACAGGAGCAATCCTAGTGTGGGGCTACGTTTTTTTAAACAAAAAATATGCTGATACTAAATGTACTACAGAATGTCTTTGAATACAACGATCACAGCTTTTTAAATGGTTTTATTACATTAGATTTTATTAGGTTTCTTAAAGGTCTACATACATAGGTGCAGACAGCCGGGAAGTGACTTTATAGTGATAGTGATGATTAGTTTTGAGGACACTTTCAACTGTGCTTTTACTAGAGATAATAAATAGATGGCATAATATTTTTTCCAGCTGTAATAGTTTATATAGATCGTCCAAATTTTCTGTAGATATGAAAAAAGAGGTAATGAGATCTCACGTAATATTTATTTTTGCTAAGTAATTCCAATAAAATTGTTCCATTTCCTGCTATCCTCGGTTGACCAAAATGGAGTATCATCACCTCTCCCAAAGCCTCTAACCGTGACGGTTTCCGAGCCCTCCGGAAAACCGGTAAAAATCCGTAATCGGTCATGTGACATCCGTAAACCGTAATTTATCCGCTGTCGACCGGCGGGTGAGCGCGCATCGATCGCGCTAGTCTGCATTGAATATAAATTAGGGACGATTCTTTACGACCCTGCGCAGACACAGTACAATCAACCCAGTAGAAAAACGCAACTGTTTGTAAAAGTCTTTATGATAATTTATTCATTTATTTTTGCATAAAATCTTTATTCTACGAATCATAAAAATGTACGATTCCTATTATTTACCATTGGCTTATAATATAAAGTACCTTTACCCTCTTGATTCTTAATTACGAGCTATCTTCCGATGATGAAGAAAAAAAAAATTATATTTTTAGATTTTGAACGTGGAATTACAATTTGGCTTTAGTTCCTGTTCAAAACGTAAATCGAGAAGCTTTATATTTCGCAAATGCCAATTTTGGATGGGCGTTGAATTTGACCGGCTCTCGTCAGCCATTATTAATTTATTTTCGAATCGGTAATCCTATTAACAAACCCCTATCTAGGGATAGGGGTTTGTTATTTCACATTTTCGTATAGTCATTATTATTATTTTGTTTCAAAGCTTCTAGAGTAGGTACTTTACAACAATACGAGTGCTTTCCAGCGTTCCAACTTAAGCAAGTATGTAGAATATAATAAAATATAATACATTTTATTGTCATAACATAACAAGCAATGGTCTTATAAATAATGTTGGTATAGTTTTGTAAAGATTTTTCCAATTACGAGCATACAATATTATGTCAATGTTATTGCTAATTAATTAACTTTATAGATATCTTCATACCTATCTATTATAATATTTTATACGTCGTAATATTCCTTTAAATTATTGAATGTATGATGTCACTGTAACTCCAAAGTGGGTCTTGGCCGTAGATAGACTTGGTTAAGTTGGTCGTCAACAGAAGACGGCATCGTTCTATTTGTTGACATAATTTAATAGAAGCTTTGTTAGCTTTCCTGTTAGTTATAGTGTATGTCACCTATTTAATTTTGTCAAATGAGAACTTATTTTAGCTGTCAAATGAAAATGACAGCAGTCGTGTGTCAGCCATTAAAAGTGTTGTGTTGCACTCCCGGTGTTTTAATTTAAATAAATTAAGACATATCCTCAAATACAGGATATTTGGCGACGAGAAATAATAGTAACTTCACGCGGTGATGTGTCTTATCGTGTTGTGGTTACATTTTCATTCGTAACCGAGTTTCGTTAGCTAGTGAAACTAGTGAGAATAATGGCGGGAGGTGCAACGATGTTTGGCGGCAACCTTGTGTTTGACCACCGCTCACAAGAATGGAGCATTTTCCGTAGTCGTTTTATCCAGTACTGTACGGCGAACGAAATTAATGACGACACCGATAAGTCTGGACTAAAGCGAAGGGCGATATTATTGACAACTTTTGTGGAAGAAACATATCGCGTGGCTAAAGATTTAGTGTTTCCCGCGGATTTGGACGCTGTGGAATTTAAGACGCTGATTGAAAAATTGACCAAGCATTTCTTACCAAAGAAGAGTACATTTGCGGAAAGATTTAATTTCTACAAAGCGGAGCAACGTCCAGGAGAGGAATTAGCTGAATGGGCAGCACGAGTGCGCAATCTAGCCCAGTATTGTGGTTTCAAATCGGAGTTGGAGACATCCCTACGCGATCGATTTGTATTAGGATTGGAAAATGCAAAAGAGAAAGAGAAGTTGTTCGGTGAAAACATCGAAACATTAACATTTACAAAGGCTTTGGAGTTGGCGCAAAGTGTACACTGCGCGCGGATGGCGATGCAATCGGCGCGAGCTGGCAACGCCGCCGCGGCTGCCACTGGCGGCGCTCTGCCGGCCACGGAGTCGTCGGCGCAGCCTGTGTACGCGATGCAGTCAGGAGACAGAGGCGCCGCAAACCCAAATAATAATACGTCACGTGTGACCAAATGCTGTGAAGTGTGCGGTTATAAAAATCATGCTAAAGAGAAGTGCCGTTTCGTTAATTATACGTGTCAAAAGTGTAACAAAAAGGGGCATTTAAAAAGAGTGTGCAAAGTTAAAGTAAACAACAGCAATTATTTGGGCACGGATGACGATGACTTGTTAGAAGGTATTTATAATTTGTTTAATATTGACGAACCGAGCAAAGATGAGCCGATATTGCGGAGTATCTTGTTAGGAGATAAGCAAATTGTATGTGAAATAGACTGCGGTAGTGCAGTATCTGTTTTACCTACAGGGGTTTATCACCAATATTTTGATGATAAGAGCTATTGTTTGCAATCTAGTAATGAGGTGTTTAATTTCTATACAGGTGTTAAAATACTCCCAGAGGGTTGTTTGTCAGTGCCAGTAACTTTTGAGGGGCGTACTAAGCCAATCAAGTTTTTTGTGATTACTACAAATGCTAAGCGCTCACCCCTTTTAGGGCGTGATTTTATGAAGTTATTCAATTTACATATCTGTGGATTAAACTGCAATAATTTGAGCATAAATAAAAACGATAGTGAATTCATAATGCAAAAGTACTCTCAGCTGTTCAGTGATGAATTAGGTACATTTAATAAACATAAAGTTAGTCTAAAAATAAAACCAGATGCTCAACTAAAATTTTTTAAGCCTCGGCCAGTTCCATTGGCTTTGAAACCCAAAGTTGAGCAAGAATTAAATAGAATGATATCGTTAGGTATTTTAGAGAAGGTTGACCACTCCGATGTTGCTACCCCTATTGTTCCAGTGTTGCGCCCAGATGGGAATGTCAGAATTTGTGGAGATTTTTCAGTGACACTTAATAAAGTTCTGTATGTAGACAATTATACACTTCCACGAATTGAAGATTTATTCGCAAAGCTCCATGGAGGGGTGGCATATTCGAAGTTGGATTTATCTCGGGCTTACTCACAACTTGAATTGGATGAATCAAAAAAATGGACATGTATAAACACGCATAAAGGGCTATATCGTTACAATAGGCTGGTATTTGGTTTGTCTAATGCACCATTCATATTCCAACGTACTATGGAACAGTTACTAGGAGATATAGACGGTGTATGTATATATATCGACGACATTTTAATTACCGCTCCGGATAAGGTTACGCATGTGCAGCGATTAAATCTTGTTTTAAGCAGATTGCAAGAGGCCGGTTTACGTCTAAAGCGAGATAAATGTGAGTTGTTTAAGAAATCAGTGGAGTATTTAGGATTCATTATAGATAAAGATGGGCTGCATAAATCGAAAGAAAAAGTTGAAGCTATTTTAAAATGCAACCCACCCAAAAATGCCACTGAGTTAAAGTCGTTTTTGGGAATGGTTAACTATTACAGATGTTTTGTTCCACAGACGTCATCGGTTTTGAGCCCTTTGCATAGTCTGTTAAAAAAGGAAAGTAAGTGGGTTTGGACTAAAGTACATGACAATGCGTTTAACAGAATAAAGCAAGAGTTAGCTTCCGATCGTGTACTGGCGCACTACAGCCCCGAGTACCCCACCGTGGTGACGTGCGACGCGGGCCCAGTCGGCCTAGGTGCCGTGCTGGCCCAGCGTCAACCGGATGGAAGCGAACGCGTAGTAGCTTACGCGTCGCGTTCGCTTTCCAAGGCTGAGGCAAATTATGCGCAAATACAAAAAGAAGCTACTTCTATCGTTTTCGCTATAAAGAAATTCAATCATTATTTGTATGGCCGGACTGTACCATTTATATTACGCACCGACCACAAACCACTTTTGGCAATTTTCGGGAATAAGAAGGGCGTGCCTATTTTAGCAGCGAACAGGTTGCAGCGGTACGCATTGTTCTTGACGGCATATAATTTTGAGATTGAATATGTGAAAAGCGAAGATAATGTAGCAGATTTCTTGTCACGATCTATTGACTCGCAAACGGGAAACGTTGCTGAGAATTTTTCGGACCAGACTTCGTATATAAATTTCATTGGAGAGACAATGTTGCCACCAATCACGATAGATGATATACAAAAAGAGACCGGACGCGACGCGCAACTACAAAAAGTTTGTGAGTACATAACTAAGGGTTGGCCGCATAAAATAAACGATGCCGAATTAAAACCATATTTTCTCTGCCGACATCAACTATCCATAGAAAACGGTTGTGTTTTACGCGGTCACAAAGTCGTTATTCCTTCTCATTTTAGAGAAACACTTTTGAACGAATTGCATAATTCTCATTTTGGAGTGGTCAAAACAAAATCAGAGGCGAGATCTCGCATGTGGTGGCCAAATATTGATAGGGACATAGAACAAAAAATAGGTTCATGTACAGTGTGTAACGTGATGCGGAATAACCCGCCACGCGCGCCGCTCGCACCGTGGCCGTACCCCAAACGTGTCTGGGAGCGGATGCATTTAGATTAATATGTTTATGTTGGACGGTAAACAATATTTAATCGCAGTTGATGCACACTCTAAATGGGTCGAGTGTTTTTCAATGCAAAGAACGGACAGCGAAGCAGTAATAAGTAGATTATGTGAATTGTTCTCTAGATTCGGCTTAGTGCAAACCCTAGTGACTGACAATGCTTCTAATTTTACGTCAATGCAATTTGAGTCATTTTGCCGGTTAAATGGCATTCAACATTTGACAATTGCTCCTTATCACCCTGCATCAAATGGACAGGCGGAAAATAGCGTAAAGACGATAAAAAATGGACTAAAGGTTATTTTAACTGGAAGTAACAAACCGACAGTTATAGCTACTAAGCTTAATAAATTTTTATTCGACTATAGAAATTCTGTCCATACAACAACTGGATTTTCGCCTGCCCAATTGTTGTTGGGACGACCGCTGCGGTGTCGGCTTGATTTGTTAAAAACCACAGAAGTGGTGCCTTCCGTTTCGTCAACCGTGGCCAATAATAATGTTATAACAAAACAGGTTTCCTACAGTAAACAGTATGGTGGACAAAGAAACGTTAAAATAGGTGTTGGCGATAGAGTTTTGGTTAAACATTATTATAATAACGGAAACAAACATACATGGAAATATGGAGAAGTGAAAACTAGGTTGGGTTCTCGGATGTTTACAGTTTTTATACCTGACCTGAATATTGTTGTTAAAAAACATGTAGATCAATTATTAGCGTACAAAGGACATTCGTCGGCCGAAGCAGATGATGACAATATTAGCTGTTGTGGGTTTGAGGATGGCTCAGACTCAGGGCCGGTTCCGGAGCCCGAGACGGATGATGCGCCGCCACAGTCTATTTCGGCCGATTGTTCCCCTGGCGCTCAATCTCCAGTGAGGGAAGAGAGTGGTTCGGAAGACGAATTTTTAGATGCTTCACCTAACAGGGAGGATTTAAGTACGGACAATGAACCTGAAGCTGTACGTAGATTTCCAATAAGGAAAACCAGAAATATTGTTAATTATAAGTTTTAGTACCTTTAAGTTCAGTAAATTATTCACTGTTTAGTCGTAGAGGGATATAGTGTATGTCACCTATTTGTCAAATGAGAACTTATTTTAGCTGTCAAATGAAAATGACAGCAGTCGTGTGTCAGCCATTAAAAGTGTTGTGTTGCACTCCCGGTGTTTTAATTTAAATAAATTAAGACATATCCTCAAATACAGGATATTAGTATAAATGGATCAAAGGCGATGTATACTCAGATGGATAGATGAATGCATCTTCCGAGTCAATTTCGACCCAGTTGGCGTAATCGAGTTGAAACTTAGCATGCTTCTCAAGTGTCTATGGTAATTAAACTTATATACGTAACATATTACGAGTATTTGAAATCATCTGGACTGCTTTAACTTCTTGATATCATGTCACGCTAATTTGGGTCTTGGTCAGTTATTTTTGTTCTATTTGACTTCACGTACTGGTGTAATTTGTACTGTGGCTTCGGGTACTCCTCCTTGTTGCAAGGCTAATGCCTCCGCAATGCTTTCAATAAAGGCCAAGCGGGTTTGTGTTGTTAATATGAAATATTTACGGATCTCTTGGGGTTTGTTGTGAGCTGCCCTTGATTCTTTATTCCTGGAAGGATTTACCTACATAACTAATCTACAACTTTTGTAAATATGAAAGGCTGTGTGCGTTGTTTGTTACAACTCCGCACTGAACGATTACGCGGATTGCAATGAGGTTTATATTTTAGGTGAACTTACATTCTTTTTTTTTATATTATTTTTGAAGAAGAGTGAAATGCAATTAACTTTTTTGATCGCGCAACATCTTCCACTCTAGTTAAAGCTAAATAGAAGACACTCAATAAATCTTGGACAAAATAGAACACCGCTTACTCTATCCGCAAGTTACCATTCTTTGTCCGAAGCAAAGCAAACAAAACGAGTCGCCGATAAGTATTCAAAGCAAGTCGGAATTCGGATAGAATAACGGACGGAATAAAATCAGTGGTAACGCAGCGGTCACGCGTCGGTCTGATCCTTTGTAGGAACGTCTCCGGTTCCGGTGGAGCGTTCTTTTTTATACATTCCCAATTGGATGAGTTCATATGCTTACGTTAATAAATAGTTTTCTTATCTTCTTTGGAAGCAAGTTTCTATTTAGAAGTCTACGAGTAGGTAGATAGTTGGCAGTATCTATAATATGAGGAAAAAAGTAAAATTATATTATATAAGGAAATTTCTATTGTGAAACATTTGTAATAATTGATACTTCTCCACTCCACACTGCAATAAAAATCTGATAAAAAGTATAGAATCCTAATGAGTTATTTTCATAATATAGAGTGCAAATTTACCATCACGCATACCCTACTTCAAAAGTAGAAAGATATTTTGAAGACTCTTCTTTGTTCTTCATAATAGTCTTGGTTACCATGCGAGTAAAGCCGTGAGCAGTAGCCAGTGTTTAATCACGTTACACAATGTGTAAGTTTATATTTCAACAGTTGTGAGACTATTGTATTTTGACACCACTCAGCTTATTGCAAAAACAGACATAAAACTACTCAACTAAACTCACAATGCTATTGCCGGTCCATCTTTTCTACTCTGTGTTCGTATTCTGTGCACAAAACAAAACATTTTAACGATCGGGGTCCAACACAAAAAGGAACATAAACTTGCGGAAGGTACAGGAAAACGTCGAACATCCCCAATTTCTTTGTACACGCAAACAGTAACTGGACACGTGCAAAAGTTCGGTTTTTCTTGAGGAACAATTTGGTGTTATGTAGCACACTGGCTGTATAGTGAATACTGGGAAAACGGTCAACCCCACTCGGCCGTATTCAAACTAGGTTTACCAAAATAAAATCAGTAAGACCAGTTGATCCTTTGTGAAAACGCCCGAGGATCTCGAAGGAGCGCCTCAATTCGTTTTACATTTTCAATCAGGCGCGACGTGTTGTGGCGGACTACTCGTTCGCCAAATAGGTTTAGGGAACGCTCTGAGATGGGCAGCGGAATGAAATGACAGCCTCCGGTGGTTAGTTGATGGTAAGCCGACAGCGTGAAGCTGCGGAGCTTGTGCAGAGCAAATATTTGCGTGAATCTCAGGTGTTTGCATTCAGTCGTGGCGTGGTTTGTTTGTGTGGGTAAATTAGGGTGTGGTGGTGGGGCGATTGGTACCAGTCTAGTGCTTGTACAACCATGGTCATCGTAGTACCTATAGAAGATCTGTGAAAGTACGTGTTCAGAAAACAGAAAGGCGAGTCCATCGTAATGTGGATTTAAAACTTGTGAGGCAACTATTTTACAATTAGCGTCAAAACTTGCTAAACTACAACCTAACCCTATCCTAACTTTCACTCCAACCTAACCCTAGTTTAACTTGACGGATGCAAAACGAAAATTTTGCGTAGAAATTAGTAAAAATAAAATAAAAATCTTTAACACGTTCAGCATTTTTTATCATTGCCAGCGTAACTAAATACATATCATAAACCACTTTAATGTCCGTACCTTTATTATTATTGTATCAAATTGCAAGAGATTCGTTTGGACACGTGTTTGAGGAAACCGCACCGAGTCCAACCAAATTAATTGGCTTGCTAGAGTGGCTTGTTTTGTTCGAGCAAAACATGATTTTGTGTCGTATTCCACTAAATATTAGACCATTTGGAGAAATTGAGCTCTTTCTCCATTACAGCATTACCTTTTGTAGCAGAATGCCAGCTTGCTGGGGCTTAAATCGGACATGAACCTCGTAGACATTAACGTCGATTTGTGTCTAAGTAATATGCATTGGGTCACGATTTTTACAAAACCTGATCACAATCAGCGAGTAGATAGATAATTATTAATCTAGAACTGAATCGTTCATTTCCAAGAACTGAAAACCTTTTCCTAAACCTACCATCCTATTTGAGCTGAATTTATAGACCTTTCTATAAAGGTTCATGGACTTTGAGTAAATATATCCTTTGTCGCATTAAGATCCTGAACTTAGACAATGAACTTAATTATGCTCGTATATAGGCCGTTACCGTATCTCTAAGATCTAATTCATATACCTATCTGGAATGAGAGCTTAAGTTAAACCTACCTGATATTACTTGGGCTGGATAGCGTTGAGAGCCTAGCTTAAGAGATTACTTGCTTGATATCTTATGTAAGCCTTGAACGGTGAGGCGAATTAAGATTTATTATATCATTTCGGCTGTGCTAGAAAGGGAAGGAAGTAAACTTATTTGGATTATGAGATTACTTTGTATTTTTAATTAGCAGTAATAAAAGACATGAGTCTTAATTGATATCGGTAATACGTCTATGCAACATTTCATTCAACTGAATCCGTCTTACCACAAAAGTTAAGACTTAATAATAACCATACATTACAGATAATAAAAACTAGAAAGAGTATCTATATAAGGCCCAGTTCCCATTCCCTAAGTCCTAACAGAGGATAAAAACTAGAATGACTTATTTTAAGGCCTAGTACCCATTTACTAAACCTTTACTGAAACTATTTTCCGGCAAAATCCAGTATCGGATGTTCAGTCAGCTCCAAATAGCGTCCTAATACACTTATCATAAATTTTGCTTCCGCAGTAAATACTTGAGGGGGTTCCACATTGGTAGATAGAATTTTTGGCAAGAACAACTTCGACTATCGGATGAAATTGAGTATTATGTAAATACCGTCATTAATGAATCCTATGTTTTCTCGAATTGAATCGAAGAACCACAAGAGCATTTTAAGTGTAACGCACCCTAGTTCCTTCCTAGTTTTATGTATTCATTTGCCTCCTCTACTCTAACCGCGAATGTGAAGAAGCCTTTTGGGAGATGCTTTATATCTCAACCCTATAGGGAATTAATAGCACTTTTATAGTACGATACGGTACTAGAAAAGGGATAGATAAGGGTTATATCGTCTACTTTGAATATTGATATTCTTATCATATCTTTTCGTACTACCTACCACTACTACACATTAACCCTTAATACTAGTCTTATATAATTTATTGGGGGAGAAAATAGCAATAGAATTTAACGCAGTTTTTAGGTTTGGGTTTAGTTAGTTGCAGTTTTTGATTACTTTTAATAAGTAAAACTTGTAGTAAGTATGACATTTTATGCTATTACTCAATTTTTCATACTTGATTTGTCATCCTATTCGTGTTATTATCTACATCTTGTAAACAAAGTCGCGTTATTTACACTATTAATAATTCAAGTGCGGCTTCAACCATCAACCATTCTTTAATCTTCAACCAGGTTCATGATGATAGCTTTGTTGGATTCGTGTCAGCTTTGAATAGCAGAATTACTATTAAAAGTGGGGGAAATTTACATAAAACAGGTTTTTTAATTGCATTTTTGACAGGATAATGTCTGTTGGGATTGCTTGTTTTCATACTTCAATGTTCCATTTTGTATACTTAGTTTTAAACTTTTTTTTTTCGCTATTTACGTAACTTTAATGTTTACATACAAACACACTTTTCATGCAAATAAGATCCTTTACCTCGCTCACCACTGTTCTCGTCCCCACTATTTACCCACTCCCCCCCTTTAACTGTTTCGCCGCACTACTGATTTAACTTGCTAATGCACCAGACGCTCCAAACGGGGAACTCAAAGAAATCTCACTTTGTAAACTTTGCTTTCACGGAGACTATTTACATGGAACGGAAGTTGAGTTAACACTGAAAGGTTTTTCAGGACCCTCTCCGAGTGACTAAACTCAAATTGTTTATTGTAAGATATGTAAGTAGGCAATGATATGGCGGTATTACAATTCAACACTTAAGTTTTATAAGTAAAGAGAAGAATCAATGTATATTAATAAATATAATATATATCTTAAAATATATAAATTACTCGTTACGTTGCTTGTCCGCCATGGACTCCTAAACTACTTAACCAATTTAAATCAAATTTGCACACTTGATCTTGACTTGCAGTTTCATCTAACTTGAAAGATAGGATAGCTTACATCTCAATTTATAGTCCCCACATCAACGCGTGGCGGTGTCTACTAGTAATATATTTATATATATATAACAGGATCTAAGGCACGATCAGCACCTTTTTCGGGGCTCTACAAAGTTTCCAACTGTATTGCCAAATTGCCATAGCTAATAATAAACGAGCAAATATCAAGAGTTAATATTTATTCAAACAAGACAGCATCAATCTTTTTGAAATATATTAAACCTATTCAGACGTACGCGAAAATCATGTCGCGTGTGTCTAGCTTGCCTGACACCTACTTGTCCTTGTTGATCCAGTTGTATTTGGCAACTGAAATAGAATCCATTAATATCAGATCAGTTACTGCCAGAAAAGCAATATCGATATCTATTACATGCTCTAGAAACTATGTGTGTGTGTTAATTTATAATACTCTAGCTGCGCCCCGCGGTTTTACCTACATGGACCAATAGAATAGATCTATTGAACGAATGGATCGAGCATATTCAAAAAATACTTGTTTTTCGTGTAGGTCACACATTTTTATTGTAAGTTCATCCAATTTGCATATGCATCAAATTTGCATCTCAATCGGAAACCGGAAAGTGCGTCAAATTTAACTTGCGAAAGTTGATTAAATAAAAATTGAAACAAAGTAAAAGTTTTTATAAATAAAAACTCTCCCGCACACATTCTGGCATAATCTCTATATGCCACGCTGATGTCAGACAGACAAACTTCGAAACAGTCGTTCAACATAATCTTCTCTTCTCCCACCAGATCTTGAAATAATCAAATCGTACATTTTGAAATTTAATACACTTGAGGCAGGTAGAGTTCAAGCGAAATTATGTAGAGCACGTCATTATCGCTCCACGCTCGCTCGCTTTCTCTACATAATTTAATGCCGTGTTGTATCGATGTGTGAGAATACATTATGTGTTTATCCATTTGTTGGTACTTCTGTGTAATAACGGGTATCTTTGATTATAATGTGTGTTCTCGTTAACATTCTGCGGCGGCGCTAGGGATTGATTGTTAATATTGTAAGGTATATTTTATTTAGATCATGACCTAGTTTCTCCAGCGATAGAATCCTCCTCCTTCTGAGTTTTTATGACAGCATCACTGAAGTCATGATTGGTTTTCTTGCGAGGTGACTCTGATACTGTCTAATAATTTCTACCAATATTATTTACTTGACTTGTGTGTTTGTTACCATTCAGTACTTAAAAAACTTATGAATGGATTAGATTTAATGTTGTAGGTTTGTTAGATGGTTTGAATGTTAACTTTGGGTGTATCAGACTCAACTAACATTAAAGTCAGCTCTAAAATGATTGCCTTCTTTTTCATTTTAACAAGGTTTTTTTATTTGAATTTACTTCTTACTAGTCTTTATTTAACTTGCAACGTTTGCATGTTTGTATATTTATGTTAAATCTTGTAAGCTCAATTAAAACCACTTCCCCTTATCCTACGGAGTTTTTGCATGTTGGTTGAGTTCCGATGGCAATACATCTTTATGAGAACCGTGGCCTGAATCGACATCCAGGATTAGCTCTAAGTAAAGGAGCTCTTCCGCCGTCAACAGCGCATCCAAGTAACGTTGTGTATGCATCAGTTTTGCTATGGCATTGCTGCACTCAAGATTCTGACTGAAGAACTCCTGAACGGTTTGCAGCACAGACATGAAACGCTATATAGGTACACGGATTCTAACTACCACCAACACAGGGTTACTGCCATTTTTTATAAAATCTTGTCTTCTTCATAATTATTAAGAGAAACCGGTGTAAAGCAAACGTTATGCTTTAATATTAATATCAAATTAATTCACACACCTAAATACACACTTATATCCGTTTTATTTACATTATAATCTTATTCAAACATAAGGTTAACGTAACGTACTATTTGACTTCGACGCCGTTACGGCTAATTCAAATAATTATGTAACGTTATCGAAACTTTATCAAAGTACGTTAATTAATCACAAAATTTGCGTGAAACAAATTTGATAAGCTTTATTGTACGATTACAACTAGCTGCGCGCCGCTGTTTCATCCACAATAATTACTATTATGCCTCAGAAGACGATAATTTTTACATATACTTTCGGATTATTCCAAGACTTACCCCCAGTTTTTGGAACGTTTGTTTGCTTTGAAAGTAGATTAAAACTATCGTTCTCTCTGTCTGACAATAAACAAATGACAAGGATGGTAATATTATTAATTTGTAGTCAAAGTTGGCCGACGTTTCAGAAATCGGCAGTAATGTATTATACCAAATTTAATACAAGTCTGATTTGTCTTTGCCGAGTCAAGTGGGAACAAACATACAAACTTTCATAACATTTATGATAGTAAGATATAGTCACATAGTATAATATATAGGTAGACGACACTTATATAAACAAAACCCGTTCAGTAATATTGTACTTAAATTGCCACACCGCCATTTTAAAATAATGAAATTAGTTTAAGTTTCCTGTTTGTTTTCATGATTTGTGCTACCTGTGTGGCCGCGACTCATCAGCACCAAACCAGCAGGTACCAGATACAATACCACCAGCATTAGAGACAACCAGAGACAATCAGAGACAATTTAACAACACTGGTTCACTGCACTAATCCACGAGCAAGCACAAAAGCCACTCATGTTAACCCCAATTCGAGTAATTTGGCTCTAACTCGATAATGAGATACAATTTCAAACTCATTTGGCAAATAGCTTGATACGTATTATACTGTTAGCTAAAGGGTAAATAGGTAACCCACATCTGTCCCGCAGACAGCCCCGTGAATCTTTATAAGAAGTAAATTAGATTACTGTTAAGAGAAGGCACAAGGCAAAAATTACTAACGTAGATTTGAATCTTACTTCAAGTCATGTTCAAATTCTATACAAATATGTATATGGATTTTTTAATAACGGGGGTAGCCTAGTAAACTAGCGTCCGCCTGCCAAAGCGGGGGTAGCAAGTTCAAATCCCAGTGCAGGCACGTGCCAATGTGTTTCTTGTTAAGCATATGTACGTAATTATCACTCGCTTTTCAGTGAAGGAAAACATCGTGAAGAAACCAACACATGCCCAAGAATTATTTCGGAGGCATGTATCCACCAATCCGGACTAAGCCCCGTGGTGGATTATGGCCTTACCCTCCTCCCGAAAGTGAGAGGAGGCCTTTGCCCAGCAGTGGGACAATTACAGGCTGAATTATTGTATATACGAGTGTATTATGTTGCCACCTGTACACTGTACAGTGAAAAACTAATACGTTATTTTTTTTTTAATTGTAAATTAGCTTTAAAAAACGATTTATTATCCCACCTGTATTTAATTTCAGACGGCATTTGCATCAATATAGTCAAATTTCAATATCAAACACAGTAAGATGCAAAGCAGATTATCAGCTGAAAAAAGTCTTCGACTTTCACGTCGGAGGATACAAAAAGAAAACAAACGAGGCCGCATACTTTCCACAAATTGAATCTCCCTCCAGGAATAAAATACAACACAAAATAGCCCTGGAGAGTACAACAGATCGTGAACATTGTGCTTCAAAAGTTATTACATTATCTATGGATTCTATTTAAATTGAAATTCATTGTTTGACTTGATTGTGGGTTTCATGACCAATTTCAGTAACAATATCATATATTGGAAAGACTACAGCTCAAAATAAAGTTTCAGATTTTGATTGAGCTCTCACTTGTGAATGATGTTTGTGAAATTGAACCACCGAGTACTCGCAATACATGTATACTTAATGTAATATTATTTTTCTATCATTTATTTCATATAATTATTATAATTGTATGTAAGTTCAGGCTACGATTTTTTTTTGAAGGAAGAATAATGAATTTTGTAATATCAAAGAAATAAATCTACAATCGTTAAATAGAAACACCTAAGTACTTGTGAAAATTAAAATTAAGAAAAAATATTTCACATTTTTGCACGGAGATAATCGTAGAGCGATATTTACTGAAGGCGTAAAATTATTTAAAATGTTATCAATTCATTAATAGCCACAAGCTTAACTCGAGCCTAAATTAACAGGTCAGTGGGTCAATCTCCATGAACATAGACCCTTAACAGAAAAGAGACTCGACTAATAAAACGGGCCCTATTCCACCAATTTAGGTGAATTACAGGTTAACTTTGAACCACACATTATCTAAAACATTTACGTCAATCAGTTTAAATTGTCATTTCCTTAATAAAACAACGATTTTATGTTTAATCAGTGATAATTATAACGTGGAGCTAGGCGACGCCGTTAAGATCTATTTCTCCTTAAACTTTCAGCACAGAAATCACTTAGTTACTACCTCCTAGCTCCTTTATGAAACAAGACAGAAGGAACCGCCGTTTGTACTCTAAACAAAAAAGGAAATACATACGTGCAGCACATGACGCGTCGATCCGACAGCTAATGCTAAATAGCGGGTTCGGTAAACACTCACTCTCACTCAGACACTCGCGCTCACTATACACCAAACAATGTTTAGGTACATGTTTATACACGCATACACTGTAGCCGGTCGTTGTTTATGACACTTCCGCAGGGGGATCACGGAACGTCGTCTCGTAGCGCGGGTGAGGGTAGACTGAGAGAGGGGTGCGGCGGGACGCGCGGGGGGCGGGCGCCGCGCAGGCGAACTCACCCCCTCTATCGGAGCTTAGTTTTTCTGTTTGCGATCGCCCACTTATCTGCTGAGACTTTGCTAGTAAAAAAGCGCAATTAGTATATTTTATCTGTAGCACGTACGGATTTTATTTGAATGTAGTGCTTTGGAAGCTGAATGTGGAAGGTTAAGGCTTTCGGAGAACAGTGTGCTAGTTTACATAGCAATCCAATAATTAAAATTTTAAACTTCAGTTGAAATTGCATCGTTGACATTTAAAACATTTTTCTTCCTTAGTTTAGTTAACAGTAATATTTTAAAACTAGACTAAGATGGGAGGCATATTAATATACTAGCTTTTGCCCGCGACTTCGTCCGCGCGGACTATAAATAACGATAACTATAAATGTATTATATACCATCTCCTCGAGTTCGACATCGACACCGATATCCGATATCCGACATCCACCATCTTCTATGAAAATTACAATTTTATACAAAAATCTATCAATTTATACCAAAACCATACCATTTCATACAAAAATCTACCATTTTCTGCCAACATCTACCATTTCTACCAAAATCTACCATTCTTGCCAAAATGTACTATTTTCTACCCAATGTGCCATTTTCTTTCTGAAACTACTTGTTTCTTTCTATATAGGTACTATTTTCTATACTTCCCTGCCAAAATCTACCATTTCCTACCAAAAACTACCATTTCCTACCTAAACCTACCATTTCCTACCAAAAACTACCATTTCCTACCAATTTCTACCATTTTTATCAAAATATATTTTTACCTAAATCTTCCCTTTTTAACATAATCTACCATTTTATTTCTAAATCTATTTTAATATCATCATCAATAATATAAAATCTGATTAAAATACTTTGCAACCCCTTTTTATCACATTAGGAGTTGATATAAAAAAAAACGATGAAACACGTGTTTCATTAAATCTTTTAAGGAATATAATTGCCAAGTTTGAAGTTGATCAGACTAAGAAAACCCGTTGCTCCATACGAACTTTGCAACCCCTTTTCACCCTTTTAGAGGTTGAATTTTCAAAAATCGTCACATAAGAAATATTTGTGCAAAATTTCATGGTTCTAGAACCAGAAGTTTCAAGCTGTGCGTTGATCAATCAGTCAGTTTTTACTTTTATATATAGATAGACTACCTGCGCCTCGCAGTTTCACCCGCGTTTGGATAATCTTAAATCTTAAATATTATATATAAATTACGCGTCACGTTGTTTGTCCACGTCGGACTTCTAAACTACTTAACCGATTTTAATCAAATTTACACACCGTGTGCAGTTTGATCTAACTTGAGAGATAAGGTAGCTTACATCTCAATTTATACGTGTGTCTCTAATATGTGTTATTCTGAAATGTAAGCTATATTATTTTGTGCAGTTTCGTCAGATTCCGAATTCAGCAGTTTTTGCGTGAAACAGCAACCAACATACATACTCACAAACTTTCGCGTTTATAATATTAGTTGGAAGGATACGATACAAGTTGTATGTAGTGCGTAAGCAATGTAAGCATTTCTATATGTGTCGGTCTTAGAAATGCAGAATTTCCAACGAATTTACTTTTACTGTGTCGGTTGTCATCGATTGATAGCAATCGTTGGGTCATTTTCAATTTTTTTGTACAAGTTACAAAAATGAAACCAAATTCAACATTCAAAAATGGAAACAAAATGACAAGAAATTTTGTACCGGAATTTTATGAGTTTCAACGTCTTTCAGCGGCAACCAAGCTACAAATATACCGATAAAATCCGCGTATCAATAAATGGCATGAGCCAAACTAATACGAGTATGTAAAATATAACCTAATTAATGTGTTGTTAGTGTTTCAATTGTGGACAAATGTGTGTTATTATTATATTGCGTCATATTTTTTTTGTACATTGTTTAGGTCTAGTGAGCTTTGTGATATCTGTAATTACGCAAATTGTTTAATCTTTGGCCATTGCGCCGGCGTTAGCCCACAACAAGTCAGGCATTGTTTGATCCTCACTGTATGCTAATACGAGTATAACAACAGAATGTCAAACCTGTAACGCCATTCATCTTTGAAGCGATTTTCAACTTTATTAGGCATTTACTTCCCTCCCCGCGTAGAGTCGCATTTCCCCTATTGTGCCCATTTCCCAGCCATGCCCATTTCCCAACCGTGCCCATTTCCCAGCCATGCCCATTTCCCAGACGTGCCCATTTCCCAGCCGTGCCCATTTCCCCGCCGTGTCTATTTCCCTGCCGTGCCCATTTCCCAGCCGTACCCATTTCCCAGATGTACCCATTTCCCAGCCTAGGCCATTTCTCAAACGTGCCCATTTCCCAGCCGTGCCCATTTCCCAACCGTGCCCATTTCCCAGCCGTGTCAATTTCCCAGCCGTGCCCATTTCCCAGTTGTGCCCAATTCCCAGCCCTGGTCATTTCTAAAACGTGCCCTTTGCCCAGCTGTGCCCATTTCCCACCAGTGCCCATTTCCCAGACAAGCCCATTTCCCAGTTGTGCCCAATTCCCAGTGGTGCCCAATTCCCAGCGGTGCCCATTCTCCAGCCGTGCCCATTTCCCATTCATGCCCATTTCCCAGCCATGCCCATTTCCCAACCATGCCCATTTCCCAGTCGTGTCATTTACCAGCCGTGACCATTTCCCAGCCATGCCCATTTCCCAACCATGCCCATTTCCCAGTCATGCCATTTCCCAGCCGTTCCCATCTCCCAGCCGTGCCCGTTTCCCAACCGTGCCCATTTCCCAGACATACCCAGTTCCCAGCCATGCACATGTCACAGAAGTTCCCATTTCCCAACCGTGCCCATTTCCCAGCCGTGCCCATTTCCCAACCATGCCCATTTCCCAGCCATGCCCATTTCCTAGCCATGCCCATTTCCCAGTTGTGCCCAATTCCCAGCTGTGCCCATTTTCCAGCCGTGCCCATTTCCCAGACATGCCTTTTTCCCAGCCATGCCCATTTCCCAACCGTTCCTTTTTCCCAGTCGTGCCATTTCCCAGCCGTACCCATTTCCCAGCCATGTCCATTTCCCAGCCGTGCCCATTTCCCAGTTGTACCTATTGCACAGTCATAGCCATTCCTAAAACGTGCCCATTTCCTAGCCGTGCCCATTTCCTAACCATGCCCATTTCCCAGTCATGCCCAGTTCCCAGCCATGCCCATTTCACAAAAGTGCCCATTTCCCAGGCGTGCATTTTTCCCAGGAGTCCTTTTTCCCAGC
This sequence comes from Hylaea fasciaria, assembly GCA_905147375.1. Classification (NCBI taxonomy): domain Eukaryota; kingdom Metazoa; phylum Arthropoda; class Insecta; order Lepidoptera; family Geometridae; genus Hylaea; species Hylaea fasciaria. Next base: position 11,539,067 of record LR990201.1, read on the forward strand.
GGTGCCAAATTATCAGTTGTGCCCATTTCTGGACAGTGCCCGTTTCCCAGCCGTGCCTATTTCCCTGCTGTGCCCATTTCTCATTTGTTTCCATTTTCCAGCAGTGCCCATTTCTTATTTGTGCCCGTTTCCAGCCGTGCCCATTTCCCAGCCATGCCCATTTCCCAGTTGTGCCCATTTCTCAGCCGTACCCATTTCCTTCTGTACCAACTTCCCAGTTGTGTTTTTTCCCAGCCGTGCCCATTTCCCTGCTGTGCCAATTTCCCAGTTGTGTTTTTTCCCAGCAGTGCACATTTCACAGCCGTGCCCATTTCCCAGCCGTGCCCATTTTCCAGTCGTACCGTTTCCCAGCCGTGCCGATTTCCCAGTAGTGCCCATTTCCCACCAGTTGAATTTTCAAAAATCGTTTTAGTGCTTACCCACGTCACATAAGGAATCATCGTACAAAATTTCAATTATGAACTAAATCTGATGAAATTATTTTGCAACACCCTTTATATTGCTTTAGGGGTTGAATATTAAAAAACGATGAAACTTCGATCAGACCAAGAAAACACGTTGCTCCATTCAAACTTTGCAACCCCTTTTCACCCCTTTAGTGGTTGAATTTTCAAAAATCCTTACTGATTGCTCGCCTACGTCATTAAGGAGTATTTGAGCAAGATTTCATGGTTTTAGATCCAGCGATTTCAGCTGTCCGTTGATCGATCAAACAGTCAGTTCTTGCTTTTGTATAGATAAGATTGAATGGATTATTTCCGCAAATAATAAATACCTAGGTACTTTAAATTCCCACCACCCACACGCATATTTACGAATATCGAGTAAATTATATGTACGGGATCTGTTTATTACAAGGTAGGTATTAACAATAAAAAGATATACAAAAACAACCCCCTGTCAAGAATATTACATAATATCAATTCCAGTATTAATTACAACTTGCATGAAGCAACATACCGTCACGTAAGCTTAGCTCTTAAATCTGTCACTTAATTAAACGCATAAGTAAGTAAGCCCTTAGAGCTTAGCAATTTATATGCAGTAATAATAGGTATTATAATTGCTTTACCTACTGTAATGATATTTATAACTTATATTTAATAATGTTGGTAGTCCATTACAATCTGTTTCGATTAAAAATGTAGGATTAATTTTTAAATTTCATTTGATTATAATCTGTTTTATTTTATTCGTGGACAGATTGACACTGATGTAGATGGAATTAGATCTCGTAAATTAGTAATTATAATTTTAATTCGTTATGTTTTTATGATTATAATGACCCCGCGACGAGGTCTTACGCAGGGTTTTCCCAGCCTAAAAAGGAATTATTAGTTTGGGTTTCTATAAAATAAATTATTTTCCAAATCACAATATTGTTTGGAGAAGACAACAATATCATAACATTGGTCATTGACATTTGGTTATAATTTTTACTATTATTTATTCAGTAAACTATTGTAGGCTACATAAGATGTTGTTTCGAGATTGTTAGAGAGGATTATTTTCCTTTTTCAATTTAATGATGTATTTATTTGATACGTACGTACACGTTCTTACCTACTTGAATTACATTAATTGAATGAGTTGAGATATAAGAATTGCTTCTTTATCTCTAATTTTAGACACTGAACGATCATCTTGAGTTATCTATTACCTTTATATCTGTGATTTTACAAGCTTTAAAGCTTTTAAGCGTCTAGAAAATTTAAACCTTTGTAATTACAAAATATTTTAATCTCCTAACGAGCATGTCTTTTTGTGTTTCTTAGTTTTTCGTTTGTTTTAAAGACTGATTAGGATTTATTATATTGTAAGCAATATTACGAATGATATTTCTTATTAAAGCATCGATAAATAGATTAACCTCTTTATTAAACACCACAAAACAAAAGAAAACTCAAGACTAGAAGAAAAACATTAACAATTAACAAAAATGAAAACCCTCCAACTACCACCACAGTGAACAATCATTTGGACATAGCCAAGTTTGAATGTACCTACATGATATCCTTAAAATTTTTAGTTTTATAGGACTTACCTACAAATTCACACGTCGTCGGTGAATCTTTATTTTTCCCGTAAATGATTCACGCAAATCGTTTTAAAGGTCTTAGCTTTTAATGTGTTACAGGCCCATAAACTTAAAATTACGAATACGTAATAATAATAATAAAAAATCCATAAGGACGAATGATGATGTAATGTAACGTTAATGTAAAAAAATGCAATATAATTAAATGTATTTATTACCTAAATTCAATTCAATCTAAACTTACTTAGTCTAATTTATACTATATTACTAATTTATACTATCTACTTCCAATTACGACCTGAACAAGGTCATTGGAGGTCACCGGTGCGGACTTTACAGTTCACGAATATTTGCGAAGGAATGAAACAAAATTGCTTAGAAATTCGTTGAAACATTTTCTTAATACCCTGTAGGTTATTTGACAAGTTCGTAAAGTTATTGTGGAAGTATTTATGAACAGTGATCCCTTAGAAATGGTAAGATAATTGAATTACACAAATTAAAATGAATTTAGCACAACAACAATTATTATTGATAATTACCGTTTTTTCACAGATTTCAACTTTATTGTAAACTAATTGCATCCTGTCATTGATATTCCCGTTACCATTCATTCGTCCGTAACTAAAGAATTATGGACGAAAAATTTAAATACGTATGTTTTTATCACTAAATAAAAATTCAGGAGGCATTATTATGTATGTAATATACAATAATTACCTTCTAGAGAATGACGAAGGCTTCCTTTTGATATAAATGTGTATTAATATTTCCAAATTACTGAAAGAATAGCGATTTCTAACAATAAAGTATTCAACCATCGCTCGGCTGCGGACCGGCTTTGTCAGATGCTACGATTCCTCGTAGACCAAATGCCGTAGCATTGACGTAGAAGCGACGGCTACGAGCGCCTACGAGACAATCTACGACGATTCTTCACTTTTATACAGTTCAGATGGAAACTGAAATTCAATTTCAGTGAAATATTTTCTACAAATTGCATAGTAAAGACTTTTTATTGCAACGTATTTGAAGATTGGTTTTGATATATATCGATACCTTTGTTTCTGTTTAGATTAGGTATATACCAAAAGTTTATTTTTGCATACAATTTAAAACGAGCAGTTAAACATTCACTACGTTTTATATCTTTGCCGCATTCGGTTGCTATTTAAAACTCATTAAAATGTACAGTTTGAAACAATGAATTACAAATATAATAATATTATGTAGCTTTAATTCCGCCAAATTTGTTGTGAATATGGATTTCCGCAAAGTAACGGCTGATTCTATCAACTATTTACAGTTTGCATAACCCTTTAGTGGTGGGTATATATTTTTTTAGACATTATATAATAAAATAATTACATACATTTACACGAAACACCGATCTTTCAAAATATCAATACCAAAGTACCAGTACAACTACAACCACCATCAACATGCCAAGTGAAAAAAAAAACTGTATCAATTTGTATATCTCTCTAAACATGCACACGAAGTTAGCTCTTATAATTTAGATCTTGACCCAGTTCCAGAATGCTCTCTGAATTTAAGATAAGTAGCGTCGCTTCCCAATTTAATCCTCTAGTATTTCTATTTGGTGTATTTAAAGTGGTTATAGAATCATAAGAATCTATTTGCTTAAAATCCCTTTCGCAATTCACCTTTATCGGGGTGTACCGTACTGGTCCTTAAGAACTAGTCCCATGCCACATTTGACCACATCGTCACTTAAGACCAAGGCCCTTATTCGCTATGATCGATCAAACATGCAACGTGGCGCGATACGGTATCTTCGTGGAATCTTATTCAGTATGCCACTTTGAAATCTGACAAACGCGTGAAGACGCGTTACGTGCGCATCATAAACATTCAAAGCAGCTTGGGTCATGCGTTTGTTTACGGCACGATTTGACGTCACACTATTTCTGCTAGTGTCATAGCGTATAAGGGCTCAGACACAGTTGTCAAATGTTATCCCGTAAATACTTAAAAAGGTCGATTACTATTGGACACTGAACCAATAAAAAAACGGATACAAGCAACTTCAGGAACTATAAACACACATATAACATACGTATATACATCCATTTATTACAGCCAACAATATCGATTGCGCATCCAATCATCCCCAAGCCATTACTCATCCAGTAAGCACCCCATAAGCGCCCAGTCTTGGGGTCGTCAGCTACCCCTAAGACGTCCGCAACCCCTAAGACGTCGCACCCCGTGCTTTAGCCCGTCTCGTTCTAAGCAGCAATCCGTTCTTAGCTGTGTTAGTAGTGAATTGAGAAATTTTATACGACAGACGATGTAATATTTAAAGAACATGAACCTATACATATCGAGGACAGCACAGCGCCTAATATTTAAGTTCAGTTGGGATAATAGCGGCTTGTTGTGTCTCACCATGAGAGGGAAATAATAGCTAAATATGTTTTGGCCGTCATCACTTTTTCTTGAAATAGTCGATTTATATGTATAATTAATCGATAATACATGATGTAAATGTGTGATCGAGGTTTCGGCTTACAAGCGGACGGGCATAAGTCTTGAGTGCTTCATTTTCGTCTTTAACACCCTGCTTCTTTATTTCTCGATAGCTTCGCCCCACGGTTTCACCCGCGAATATCAAGCGTGTCTTTCAGAAGAGATCTCTATTACTACATACAGTAGGTACATATTAAGCAACATCGTAACATCGTATAGGCATACTGACTACAACCAACCGCCATCCTGTAACTGAAAATACCTATAATACGAAGATAATACTTCAAAATTTAATTCATAGGGGCGTAGGTATGCGTGTGCAAACATGTGGAAATTTACATCCGTATTAAGCCCTTATATTTTATTTTCTGCAAAGGTTGCGACTAATGTATCAAATTATATGAAACGTTTATTAAAAATGTCCTGTGTTCGTGTTTTTAGTAAAACCCGCTCTTTTTTCGACACACTTGGTTATAAAGGCCTACAAATAAAAACTTTCGGCTATGGAATAAAACCACAGCGCAGTTAACACAGTACCCCAGCTTTTTAAAACATAGTAGTGTTTGCTGAATTAATCTTCTCCGAATAACGCTGCACGTGAAAATGTTTCACCCCTTGTAGCGTCATCGAAAAATCTGTTCAGCAAATAACAGTACAAAGAAAAATAAATATCAGTTAATAAAATAATAATGTAGGAAAAACAGGAACCCCCGTAGAAATAACATCTGTCACCGAGATCTTATCGGAGTAATGCGGCAACGGTTCTAGAGAACCAGTCTCATTTGCAAAGGACATTTACAGCCAACGAACACGTAGACATTAATTTGATGGGATTGTGATCAAATGCTAATCTATAAAGTATAAAACACACTCTCTGCACTATGACACAGCCCGATCCAATCAACTATCCTGCGGTAGGTGGACATACAACTTTATTTTCTGTTACTATAACTGGCAGTCCCAATTCAAAGCCGGCGCATGAAATAGGTTTAGTACTTTGTCAAATAAAGGGGATTTCCTCTATGTGAGTGTAGTAAGTACAAGCGGATAGTTAACTGCGTCTAAGTTGATCGAATAAGTTATTTATATAACTTGGTTGCTTACAGCTATACTGATACTGCTACACACTATTTGTGCCTGAAATATTTAAAATTTATTTTAAAATTGATTTTGGAACACCTTCTGAAAATGCTACCAATTTACAACTTTTGTAAATAGTCATTTGAGTTCTTAATATATTTCATATTTCTTTATTTACCTTACTCATATTATAAAGGCTAAAGTTTGTGTTTTTATATGTTTGTTAACTCTTTACGCTCACACAGGATTAACATATATGCTGCTTTTTAATCAGAAAACAGGGGGTAACGCCGACTAACGCCACAGGGCTAGCTAGTAATTTATAATTGTATAATTTACAGACATTTACATCTAAAGATTCGTAAAATATTTTCCTATTTTTATCATGATTTGAAATGGTATTCGTGCTTTTCAAAATCATCAAAACATTATAGTAGTTGCACAATGCACATAATTACTGAATACTCCACGGAGTTTACGATGTAATTACATAATCTTATCCCCCATGACCATTGGATAGGATAAAAAGATGTACGGAACACGTCGAGTCGGCGCGGTCGACATTTTCACTATTCGTACCCGTTTATTATGCAAAGGCGAAGTAACGGAACACCCTAGAGACCACCTCAGCGTCCTAGTTTCTCGATAACTATGTTTACTAATATTATGTAATAATGATAATAAAATAATATATTATTATTAGTATCATCATCATCTGTCTGAAATCCACTGCTAAACATATCTACAGCCACTGACACCGATACATTACTTACCAATTGCATCTACCGGTTGCCTGCGACTCTTTTGATGTCGTCGGCCCGTCTATCTACATATAAATCAAATTAAGATGTCTGTTTGTAATGTCAAAATAACAGCTTTTTCTTAATGCATATGAAAGTATAATTCTACGGTAGGTACTTATGACTAAAACATTTTATTTTTATTATTTTGTCACTTGTTCCGTTTTTTTGTCCAAATGCGAATAAGTCCCGGCCCGCGAGTTATTTAGTACCTTTAAAGTAAATCAAAGTTATTGGTCGTCTAGTAAGTAACGTAATGGCTTTATGGTTCTAGCCTATTGCATATTTTTTAGTTTTTAACAATCGTATACAATAAATAAATAATAATCAAGTTATCACATTGGTATTATACAGAAAACTAAAAATACTTTCACTAGATTAATTCACAACTACATAAATTTTACCCAAAATATAGATAATAAGCTCAACACCAACATAATAGAAAAAATGTCTCATAACATCACTTAGGTTTAAAATTTAACACTTTCACAGTGGGCCATTTCCACGCGCGCTTCTAGCACCAAAGTTGAATGTCCCGCATCGATCAAGGTTCACAGAAACTTAACAATAGGCTCTTGTTGTAAGCTTTTGAAGAGTTTTAATTAAATAAAATGAATCTATCATGTTTAGGGTTCCGCACCCAAAGGGGAATACGGGACCCTAATACTAAGACTCCGCTGTCCGCCCGTCTGTCTGTCTGTCTGTCACCGGGCTGTATCTCATGAACCGTGATAGTTAGACAGTTGAAGTTTTCACAGATGATGTATTTCTGTTGCCACTTAACAACAAATAAGTACTAAAAACATTTTAAAATACATATTTAAAGAAACTTCCACACATAAAACGTGTTTGTTTCTGTCGTTTTTACAAATAATACGGAACCCGTCGTGCGTGTGTCACGCGATTCACGCGGACGAAATCGCTGGCAAAAAGTAGTTTAAGACCATTTGCAAATTTAGTTAAGCTGCCAGTTTTACCAACGTTCTTCAATTCCATTTACTAACATTAAAACCAGCCCAGTGTCCATTTACCAACAAATTATACGTCCCCTGGTGGAAAATAATTTACAAAACCCCAGTAATAGGGTTGAAATAAATCGGGGGTTACACGTAGATTAACTTTCTCCGATTAATCGCTCGTACGCTGGAGGGAAGTAAAAATACTTGGGCACGCGAATAGGGGTGGAATTCGATTATCACAAGGGTGGTTTAAGTTATTTTAGGAAGTTTGGAAATTGTTAGATTGCTAAGTGAGCGGGCGCTTTGTATTGTAAACAGGCTGGCTGTGACTTGTTACTTTGATTTTCTTGCAGAAGTATAATTTTATTTTTCTTGTAATTATTTAATACACTTAAACATTTTTCGTCTTACCACAAAAGTTTAAACCAGAGTTAAACAGATGTTCCTAAAATTAATTCCACAAAATCGACGTCTATCACTGCGTTTTCTTACTTAATCCGGGCATTTTTAATTATTTTACTTGTGAATTTGTTATTGAGTTAGAAAAAGCGAGGGTTAGACGTCGATTTATGGAGAAAATATTTAGAATCATCCGATCAACTCTTGTTTAAATCTTTTGTGGTATGACCATTTGTGTAAGTGCTCTTTCTTAATTATTAATGGGAACAGCATTAAAAAAATCTAATTATAAATTATATTATCAAATTAAGTTTTTTTTTAAACTGGTTATTTTAGAAAGTGATCTTCAGATAAACTGATTTAGACTAAATGTCTGGCAAACTTTACTTTATTTTTATGAATTCAAACAGTTTTAGTTTTATATTTGACTTTCGTCCATTTTTATGAGTTTATGGATACCTACCTACATGTATTTTCAAGGTAGGTATCATGTGGTCCATTTTGACAACTTAAAAAAATAATATAAACTGATGGAAAATTTTAACTACAACAATACTAGTGCGAGGACTAGCAGGAGGTGGCGCTAGACACACCGAGGTGAAGGCTCTTATTACAAGAGGCCCAAGACTCATTTTGGGGCTATGCGCCATCCTACTTTATTGCTTGTCCAAGCAAGTATTGCAAAAATCTAAACAATCAGATAACTGTCCATTTATTTTTAAGCCGGGATTTCGTGAAACAGCTACTTTCCTTTATTAGTTCAACTTGGTAACTCCGACTTTGTACCCACGCGTTAGAGTTTCATTTGAAGTGGCATTTGATGGGTACAGGAAAACTACGGCAAAATCGATAAAAGGTTGATGAACGGAAGTCGTTGCTATAGAAGAAATTATTTGGATACAAAACGTGGTTCTATCAAAAACTATTTTGTAAATATACTTTGCCATCATAAAACTGAAGTGAACAATACAATAACTCTATATTGAACATCGTAATACTTGCATGAAATATACTTAAAACTTTGTTTTTTACCATGTACCGCTTTTCCGTTATACTTACCTATTCCTTATACGCAACCTTTCGTTACATTAAAATAATCAAAATGTTCAATATACCTATATGGATCAAGGTACTCGCTACATCCATTAAACTATGTGAGTGTCGAACGGAATTACAAAATCCACAGATAAAGAATGCAAAATAAACGTAGGTATGAAACATAATAATATTATGCTGAAAACGAGAAGCATGGCAGGTGAAAACATCAACATTCGAATTCTGCCAACAACGTTTCGTTTTCAGTGTAGCAGTACAAAAAAGTAGATGTATTTAAAATTTGCTTAAAAACACTGAAAGCTGAAACTTAATTCACTCGTTGGATTAATTTAAGGGATCAAATTTAAGCAATATCCCCGTGGTGCAAAAACTTTGATGAGTGATCGATCGTGTACAGTAGTGCTATGACATGATGATAGTTGCCGAATGTAAATCCTACTTTTTATCAATTAATAGAAGTCCGGTTTACTGGACTACAGGACACAGCTAGTGTAATTATAAAACAAACTAATACGTGCAAAAAACACTGAAACAAATGGAAAATAATTCCTTCACTGAATAATATTAACACTACACCCAACAAATGAGTGTTACATTCGTAATATCCCTATATTATTCTCTCTATGCGTCTACTAACCCTAGAATTACCTTTTCAGACGACCATAAGTACTAATTTGTTTTTGAATAGCACTTCAATCAAGTTGGGTGAAGCCGGGAGACTTCACAGGTGTTAATTTAGTTAACCGCAGTAGTTACGAAAGGGGGATTAGGTACAATTGCTTAATTTAGTTAACGTACGGTTAAACTTAAAGTTAATAGTTGTTTGTATCATTGTTTGAGTTTACATGTAAATAGTATTAAGTTCTAAATGTATAATAATAAGAACCAATATAGAGCAAAAATGAGGTGGTATTCTTATCACAATAATCTGGTATTTCTTTTTTACAATTATCGCGTCGCTATATCATACATAGATCCTAATCCATAACTAGGGTTATATATATCTAGAAAATCAGGAACTACGAGGACAATGGTCCAACAAAGACTTACCCCGTATTCGCAAACCATACTTATCTAAGGGTCGTAACAACTATGCCAAGTAGGTAAGGCTTCTGCGTTCATTTTGATGGACATATGGGATATTTGAGTTTCGCAATCGAACATTGTCGCGAACCTGAAAGATGTTTTAGCAATGACAATAACCTCTCTGACACACATCGCTAATCCTGTCTAACTTCCCAATAATAGCTCATGCTGGTACTCGCCCGTATTTACTCGTCACCGAGTGAAACGACAATAGCCAAGGGAGACAACAATAGCGGAGTGAGACGAACTTGGACTCAGTGAGCAAATGGGGTAATTGAAGAACAATACTGGTGACAGAGTTGTTATTGCAGGGTTGAATGAAACATAGGGATGGGATTCAGCTGAGACCCTACGAATTATGGAATTGACAATGAAACTATTAATTATAATGGTCTGAATAGCGCTAACTTATTGCTCTTTTCTACTATTTTATATTTTTTTTTTTTTTTTTTTTTTTTATTAATAGGTTCACCAAACCGGACAGTACACTTCATTATACATAAGATAACACGCACAGAAATAATAAAGCAGAAATAAGTGAACGCCCTTCTCGAGGTGAACACAACATGCAAACAAAATTTTACACTCTTTAGACATACGTTCATTTATTCAGTTGTATCAAAGCAATTTTAGTTGTAGACTCATCCCAATGACATAGTCTAATAGCAGGTCTACTAAGTCTATGCATGTATATTAAGAACACTATACTCAACGACGTCTACGAATCTCTGCGACCGGCGATCCCGTGTGATACCCGCTCGTAGTAAAATAAAACTCATCAAGTAAACACTGAAACCCGTGCATTGTTAAAAGCATTTCAAGTGCTCTCGCGGCTTATTTGCATTCCCACCGAGTTTTCTTTGGCAGACGTCGTGGAACAAAAGGATTGCATAATGCGCGCCTCGGTCATTGCGTATATAGGCCGCTGCATAGCGTTATAGATACTACGTCGTTGCCTTGATGGTAAACGCCAAGCCTGCCCATAACAATCGCAGTCCCACCCGGAACTTAGGTCACAAAGTTTTGTGGCACTGCACTACACTCGTCACTCTGTGTCATTGTTTTCAAGTCTCTTAGGAGTAGTAAAAGTGAACACAGTACTGGATAATGTGTACACTGTGCACACTACTGCTTGACGTTGGAACAGACTTTTTATCAACCAGATCTCACAAAATTTTCTTCAACTTTATTTTAAAAACACCAGAACCATGCTAGCGTAAGCATGCTGCATCGTCATCGGTCGCTTTAGGGAGACTTCGATCCAAAGTCTGACTATAAAATTCCACAATAATAATAAATAGAAGCAGAATATAACAAAACTTTACTGTGGTGTAAGCCTGTCGAGCCCCGTTGGTTCACACATCCGGTGCAATAGTTCTTTGTTGTGACACGCTAGTGGAAGCTGCACCGTGCGGTCTGGTGGTATGCCGCCACAAATCCGCTTACCGTGGCGACAGGTGGTGCAGTCTGACATCCGTCTAAATTACAGGCGCCTTTATTTTTGTGAATCTGTTTAACCAACGTTTATCGGCAGTTTCCGGCAACGGTCCATGGGAACCAGTCTTAACTCTAGGCTAATCGTGTTTACCACCATCACCACATCATCACTTAAAACGGTGAAATAGTGGGCTAAAGCTACAATAAGTATCAAAACTCGATCTATTGAAACGTATGATATCAGGTTTTTCAGGCCACCAAAAGCCTCTGATTTACGATAACTGAATCGATTGCTATCAATCAGTAGCACTAAAGAGCGAAATTCATAGAATACCTACATTACAAAAATCTGCAAGATCGGGAGATCGGATTTAGACGGCGGTTTGTAGGGATAGTCATCAATGCCCACCCTTTTATTTAAAGTGTGGTTACCTTATACCATACCGGGCTATTGTTCAACCCATCCAAATATGTGCCGCCGAGAACGTCGTCTAACTTCGGTGATCGGTCAAATTCCACAATCTAACTATGCCAGCGCTCCGCTGCAGAAGCGTCAGCTGCTACCAACCGATTATTTTACCGTTACCACAAAATGTTTAATATCAGTGTTTATAGTACATTTTCGTCAAGCGACTTCGCAAAGAAAGATTAGCGACTCAAATAACGTCGTTCAAAATGGCGGCCCTGTGCTGGGCAGAATTACTCGTCATTAAATTCGGCTTTAGACCGATGGGTGGCTTTTCACTCGAATTAATGCCCACTTTAGGTAGCGATCTGAACGAGTACTCTCTAAATAGTACTTGGAGTTTACGAGTGCCTACTAGTTTACAAGTTAAGCGCACTTAAAGTCTTTATCTTTATTGCTATCTTTGTTATAATGTAATATAATATCTAACCTTATAATAATAGGGCTAGATTAACATGTGATTACAATATCAATAAAAGGTCTACCTGAATTATTGTTTCCCGAAAACTAGAAGTAGATCCAAGTCTTAAGTTTTTCTTTTATTATGTGAGGTTCCTTAAAGAGTAGAGTATCTGTCTATTTTCTAGGCAGTGTGTGATACTGTGAGGTTGGGGGTTCGATTCATAACGGGTCATTTATTTCAAAAATCTGTTATAGATCTGTGTGGTTTTTCTAATATGAGTAAGGAAGCGTTTGACTGTATGATGTTTCTCCCATCTGATGGTAAGTAAAGACGAGGACCGACGGTCGTTGCCAGTGCTAAAATTAATTATAGAGAAAAAAGTCAAACACTGAAGTTAAAAAAAGGTTCCGTCATTGGTCCAGCTAACTTTGCGTGCGAAGTTGTGCCGGTCCGTCCACTAAAGCGCTCATTAGCCATCGTCTGTTTTATAGTTTGTTTTTAGCAAACAAAAAAGTCCGCCACGACCAAATAAATACCAAAACTGCCTTGTAATAAATTAATATAAGACACGGATAATACGCCTTTTCAGTAATAGTTTCACGTCAAACAACAGTCACAGAAATGTCGAGAATAATCCCCATATATACGCGAGTAGGTTACCTCATATAATAGGTACGGATTTATGTCTCGTAAAATGGAATCGCAACCCAAACTAATCGTAGTTGGTACGTTTATATTACATCCCTGTAATGTACTATATGAACTGCTTTCTGCTAGATATCGGGCTTTGTGCGTTATGTAGGTTGAGTAGTAAAACGGTGTTTAGTGGATAATATTTTCTCCTTTTTTCCGGCTGCGGAAAAGTCAAGTGACTCGGATAATGGGGTCGTTTCGCACCACGGCCGGTTCGCACCACGCTGCGATTCGACAGTGTCTTTTGAATTGGGTCTTTCGTAGCATATTCCTTTTTAGGTGCGTACCGATCCAGTTAAAATTTTGCATGGGTCGTTTCGCGCCGCAATCAAAGTTGTGTTTAAAAGCTCACCACTGCCTGTTTAGGGTTCCATACGCAAAGGATGAAACGGGACGGGGTTACTAAGTTTCACCGTCCGTCCGTCTGACTGTGTGTCTATTCGTCTGTCGCCAGGCTGTAACTCATGAACCGTGATAGTTAGGTGAAATGTTTATTTTTTTATAAATAATAATGGTACGGAGCCCTTCGTGCGCGAATCCGACTCGCACTTGACCGGTTTTTTTAATTATTGTCTGTATGCAAATTGTAGTTTCATCCAAAAAAGAGGACCAGTTTGCCTCACTAGACTCTACAAGAACATTTTCAACGTACACTGAATAAGTAACTTTTCATTCTCCTTTCACACAATAATGAATAGGCCTTGGTGGGCTTTAAAAACAGTGCTTTTGAATACTTTGTCCCGGGCCATGCCGTTTGTCGAAATTAAATACTTATTTGAAATAGTTTCGCGGCAAAGGGCGGATACAGGATGTTTGTATACCTCGGTTTATTTGTAACCTATACAACTATCGGTTATCTCCCTCTAGAGATATTGTGACGTAGGTACCTTATATTTAGTAAGCTATAATTGCAACAATAGGTCCATAATTATAGAGTATAAGAAATAGGTGGGTAGCTAGGCTATGGAAAATGTACTATTACCAAAAAACAGAACGTCAAATGATATTTTCGGTTATTTTTAGGTAAAAAAAAAATTACAGAAACACTTCGCTTAGTCATGCATTTTATTTATTTATAGTATTCATTAATGTTTTGTACATTAGCATTTGGGCTATATCTCAGCTAGTGGAATGTGACGATGTGGTCGAAAGTGTTATACATACATGCTCAATAAAAAAAAATATAGAGGTTTTGGCCATATAATTTTACTAATATTTTTTTACTTGTGATACAAACTGGGTACAAAGGACTTACATTTCAATTTATGAAACAACAGTGTTCTCATTTTGAGAGCACAATGAAAAACGATTACAGCTGAAACTAGTTCCAGAAAGTAATTTTGTATGACCTATTAATTATTAATACCGAGAATCAAAATTGTTTCATTATTTTTTGCCACATTTACACAGCGGTTGAGAGTTTAATTTTAGTATTTTTTTATTATAGCTAGGTTTCATTAAATTTTAGCAAAATATCGACTGGATTGACTCCCTCGTCCTACCTTCTCTATGTATAAAATCTCAATTTCCCTTGGTCGCGGCATCACGTGTGAACGTCTGGACCAATTTTGCTAATTATTTTTTTGCTATGTTTGTTATTGTCAGGAAAAGGTTCTTATGAAAGAAAAAAAAAAACTACGCCAAACATTACAAAATTCACTACCACATTAACTTCTGTCATGTAACTTTTTTGACAGGAAAAATGACAGTTACTGGACAATGTCTGTTGGAGCAGTTAGTGTGATATAAAAACACTCTGTAATGGCACGGTCGGGGCGGACAATTGTAAATCTGACTCGTTCGGATTACAGTTCGGCTTAAAAGTTAGTTTGCAGGATTACTGTTCAAAGTAAATCCTGTTATGGACTCATTTTACAGTTGAGAGGTCCGGTAACATTTTAAACTTACAGTGAATGAAGTACGTGAACTGAGGATGGGTGCAGTACGTCAGTTTGGTTTTATTGAGAATTTACAACGGTTGTTGTTTAATCGCAAAATTACTCGTAAACGTTCAAAATTTTACTAAGTTTGTACCTATTTGTAACCGGCTAACAAAAAATTATTCTACTCCGTGTAAGATATGCATGAAGTTACCCGCAGTATATTGTCTGTTGCATCTCATACGATACAAGCATAACACTGTGTAGTACAGGACTGGAGTAAGGAGTTACCATCAGGTAGAAAAACGAAGGACGAGAACTTTTTTTTATTAAGATTTTTCTAAATCTGTTTCTGTTAGTGATTTTTTTATTTGTAACTTTGTTGCATTGATATTATTTATTTTTTGCCAATCAAAAGTGCAAAGGAAGACTAGGTACGCAAAAGCGTCAAAAGAACGTTGAGCTGCAAATAAAAATAATAAGCAATGTTGACTGTCCAGAAATAAGTAGCGGACAGCCACCCTATTGTGATTGAGTGTGAAAACTTATTTAAAACAGTGGGAAAACTGAAGCGGTTGTTTCAGCTGGGAGCTGCTAAAGTAATGGTTTCTGTACTTACTCTGTAAATAAGGTAAGTGAATCGTGATGATTACGTCACAACATTAAGAGCAATTCACTTTACGTATATATCGTCTGCTTACGGGTAAAAGCAGTTAAATGCATGTTATGTCAAACTGAGTAAATTGCATTTGAAAGTTTACGTTATAATTGGGCCTAGTTAAACTCATGAATTAAAAAACTGCATAAGTCAATTGCTGCACTGAACACCCTACTTTTAAGATTTACTGCTAATTAATATTTTGTAATAGTAAAAACTTTATTAAATTCAAATAAATTGGAGTAGGACGGCATTTATCATGTTATACCTGTAATTAGAAAATGTGTGCTATCTTCTGAATTAAACGCTACAAAGTACTGATTTTGGTCCAGTATATTTCCATACAATACCCTAGACATACTTTTGTTTTGGAAATATTATTTTTGCAGACATTACTAAAATGAATGCATATTTTGTTTTATTTAACCTATTTTACCTGTATAGGTTTATTTACAGTAAGTCACTTATACAACGAACTGCATACAAACTTGATTATTGAATTTACAAGAAGTTAATTGTTTATTATCCACGAAACAATGCTAAATTAACGGAACATGACATTATAAATTAATCCAGCCATTTATTGAGTAAATTAGTAACCCTAACACACGACAATAAAAAATAAAAAATATTTATTCGGTTTTACTTGTTTAGTTTTACATTTTTAAGGTATTCATGACGTTTACACACTGTTTATCTCGACAGCCATTGGTCGTAGCGTTTATTCGGTTTTACCAGCAAATAGAGCATGAAAAATAACATACAACTGCATTTTGAACTCGATTTACTAAAAAAGTGCATTTATCTGGTTTTACCCGTAAGCAGACGATATATGAAAAATCAACATAATGAACAATTAATAAAAAAATATATTGAAAAAAAAAAAAAAAAATTTATTTCTAAATCATCTAAATTTTCAACCAATCTAATCAATCTAAATTACACAGCACTAAGTCAGGATAAATAAAATAGACAATTATAATTATGGTCAACTCGTACTGCTTCAAGAAGTAAGAAACTTTAGGAATTTGCGAATTTCTCATATTTAATTTTTTTTCGAATCTTTCGAACCTATTGTGAAAACTCCTTTCACTGTTACAAAGTTTACGTTCCCGGTTTGGATGTTGGCTACTTTTATTCAGAATAAATCCGAAGTTGCTACAAATAAATTAATAATGTAATTTCGTGGCATTTTATTAAGTCGTGTAGGTACTGCTGCTACTGATCAAAATAAGCGAATAGAAAATGCCAATGAAAAAATAATTTACTTTTAGTAATTGCGAAGTTTTTTGTTGCTAATCTTATGAGTCTATCATACTATTATGAGGAATTATCGAGTAGGCATCTTAATCTACTGGCCTGGAGATCGACTCAAACGTGTATGCTAACATATTGTAAGAAATGTAATAAATCGCTAATCGGACCCGACAGACGTTGTCCTGCAAAGTATGACTGTAGCGCCATCTACCGGGCGGGTTTGTGAATCTACACCATCCAGGGTGTCACCCAAACGCATACAAAAAAAAATAAAATTGGTCCAGTCGTTTAGGATGAGGTCAGTGACATACACACTATACAATATATACTCGTACTTATACTAAGAAGATAAGCATTTTTGACAATCTACACAAAAGCACTAAAAGTCATACTCTCCTGACAATCCATGAATCCACTCCTGTCTCAGTAATAATCCTCGCATATGAGTGACCAGAACAGCAGGAGTAGGTATTCTCGACAAAAATCAAATTCTCATGTCGATTCCAATCTGAAGTACGCAACTTGAAAAGTCTGAGATTGTTCTCGTAATCAATATTGCCCGAGATCAACCCTTAATCTATTAATTAATATTTGATGTTTCATCAAATTCAATTTCATCAAAAAATTAGCTACTTCAACTCCGCAACGCCTACATTTCAATGATAACACAATGTTGCTGCAAGCTGTTAAAATCTCAATACACCTACTACCTAGGTCAACTAATTTCCAGGCAATATTAAACCATTACCACCGTTAATAAATAATCGTTCGCTTATTGAATCAGGTAGTGCCGGTCTTCACGGCCAGAGTTCGTTTGCCCAAAAGCCCCTGTTGTGGCTTAAAACAACTGCGATATCAATCTATAACAACCGCAACCGCTTAATGTGCTTCGAAACACGTATGTACTCATATCATTATAATATGGTTGAAATTGAGATTGAAATTGAAATTGGAACTTGATTGGCGTCAAGAATAACCCTGCGTCCATCTAAATTTCATGAGACCACGTACTCCTATAATGGCATCGGTGGGCCCAGTCAAAATTCATACAATATTCACCCAAGGTACTGACGATGACGGAATAGTTAACGTCTTCGTTGCTGTATGGTTGACTAGGGTTAACCAAATTTCTTGTTAATTTGGTTGAAGGTTACGCACAGAATACTGTTACTTCTGGAGGTTATGTATAGCGAGACCGATACCAAGTGCGGTTGAACATTATGTAGGTAACACTGGTGCCAATTCTATCGAAAATGAACTTAATTTTTAGTGAAGTTATTTTTTTTTATTGTGTACTGTCTTTCTTGTGAAGCTTTTTAATAGTTTCAACGATTAATTTCGTTGTAAGAAATAACATAATTTAAAGAAAAAACAGACAGGTACTTACTTACCTAATGGGTAAATTAAACTTTTAAATGTGCCGTTTAAAGTTTCTAAAGACAAATGATGCAAAAAGTTGGAACTGTTTCTGAAAGAACTGTATAGTCATAATTTAAGATTGATGCCCTACGTTTGATTGATTACACCATCTTCAGAATAGTCTTAAAAATTGAAACCATTATCATTACCTAAACATACAAAAAATTCTGAATAGATTTAGTCAAGTCACTAAACAGAGGTCGACACTGTTTAAATGAGTCTGGAGTGTAAAATACACAAATTTGTATTAAGACGATATCAAAGGCAGATATTACTTAAATTGCATTACATTTATTAGATCTTTAAGCGCATGGCTAGATTTCGGGTTGACTATTCTGATTGTATTTGGCTCATTACATTTTAATTCAAATTCAATGGGGTAATACCAGCTGCCTGCGAGGTATATTATACTGCTAAATAAGCTCGTCTACAATCGATCGCCGTTCACAGATTATTGCGTTACTTGAATTCAATTCGTGAAACTTGAATGACTTCTATTGCATTGAAAATTAACAGAACTTCGCATTGTTTTTACGCGTTTCAGCCTTTTAACCAGTTATCACATGTGGATTGACTAATTGAAGCATAAAATTATCTAATTGATTTGTGACTGTCAAAACCTTTGATAGGGCAGTTAGTTTGGTTGTGTGTGTTGTAAGTCTGTGTATTATTAAACAGAAAAGTTGGTCTTCAAGGGTATTTTTTAGAGTATTTCAGCTGCAGCTTTACAGTGCCAGTACCCTTCTAGACTGGGTTATTTTAACATTTAGACATAAAAATAGATTGTATATATTATTGTTATTTAAAGTAAAGGTTGAATAATAACAGTAGGGTGAGCAAATGAACAAATCTAAAACAAATTTGACAGTTAACGTATCGAATACTTTCTTGGTAGAGGTTCCTGCTCGTGGACCTATACCAAAAAGGTATTATAATAAAGCAGACTATTTGGAGCACTCCTAATTATTTTTCAATGTGTGTATTTTGTCCCCGACTGTACATTAAGGGCCCTTTGCATTCGCCGTTGATGAATTATGACGGGCGACCGAAAAGTTATGGGAATTGAACGGTTGCGGGAGCCTTAATAAGTGATTACCTTACGGAAAGGTGCTAAGGGACGGCGGCATAATATACAGGTGTTCTTTTCAGAAAACGTGTTTGACATAAATAAAATATTATATTGTAGCGGCAAGGCACTTCTGAAAGAAGGTCTTCAACTTTCACGAACAGAAACCATATTACCTAGCTTACATTATTGAGCATTGCCATACAACGTGGCAATGCAGCCAGCATTTTGGGAACGTTGCTCATTGGTAGCGGCCTATTATATTAGTTTTATTTACGTTTAGTTTGTAGTTTTCATTTTGTTTTTATATTAACGAATGATTTGTTGAAATAAAGATGCGGGTATTAGCTAGTCTACACTAAAAAAAAAGCTTTAAACATATTATCTCACTTAAATATATTTTGATATTAGTTTGTGCGTAAATTAGACCCGTTTTTACTTCTGAAGGAATCTGAAACGGAACCTCCTGGGACTTTAAACGGTAATTAAAAAGCCTTCAAAGATAGTAAATAAATTACTAATAAGAATATACTAAACAAATAATATAGGTAAGTAGAATTGTATACAGTTACTATACAAAAGTATATTGAAGCGCATATAATCGCAAGATCACCATGACAACACCCGGATGGTGTCTATTTTTATTGACAAAGACTTAGTAGCATTATACTGTGATATTTCACTGACAGCACTTATAAAAGCTTCTGATAATAATTCGAATACAGAAATAATGGTAGGTGTTTATTTCAGCAAAAACAACTTAAGTCATTCACTGTTAATAAGCAAGTCAAATATTCAGTGATCTGAATAAAACTCATGTAGTATCTCGACCAAAATAAGTCATACACGTTAATAGTTTTCCATTAGTTCGAATTAGTTCAGTTAGAAAGTTCCTTTGTTTCCGGTTAAATGACTTCCGTAAATTTAATCTTCCTATATGTTCGGAGTTTAGACCTTTAACACGGCTCAGAGTGTTTAAAGGTTATGTTGGGAAAGTGTGGGACCAGGGCACAGTATCACTAGCAATTTTCTATACAAATAAATAAAATTGAATTGCCTGTTTGTAAAGTTAAAATAACAACTTTTTACTAAATGCATATAAAAGTATATGCGGAAGTAATGACAAAAACGCAATTTTTATAACTCTTGTCTGTCTGTTTGTTTCGCGTAATCTCCGATTTTGACGCGTCTTTCACGGGCAGATAGCTGATGTAACAAGGAAAAACATAGGCTACTTTTGTCTTAGAACTACATGCGCCCCGCGGTTTCTCCCGCAATTAACGAATAATTAGTGAACGCGGGTGACACAGCGGGGCGCAGCTAGTTTAGTATGAAAACGGTTGTACTAAGTAGCGATTCGAGTCGGTTGTACTAAGTAGTTTCTCTCGAGTTGAGGTACTGTTCGTTTCTTTTGCTAATGAAAAGATTTTATTGCTTTTATCGTAAAAAAACCATTGCTCAGTCTCCTTTCAAGGTCACAACAGATAAGGTGTTTACTCAGATGGTGGATGGTAGAGGTAAAATTTACGACTTTTGGTGTCGTTTCGTCTCGGATCTGATTTACATAATTTCCGTTCAAATCCTATGGTATGATAATGAGATGTAAAAGGTGGACTCATTTGGAAAAACAGCTACTAGGAATTCTTTTGAAATGATAGAACCCGATTATTGGGCAAATTTTTTTACTTTGACTTTATTTCTGATGAGACGATAATAATATATCACTAATTTTCTTCAATTAACTAAGACCACAGTTCGCTTTCAGTCCGAATGAAATGGAATAGAATAGAATAAAAATGCGGTATTTTACACCAAATAAAAAAAACAATTATTAACAAGTTATTAATAAAAATCAAACACTTTAAATGTAAATGGTGAGTTTACTGATATTTGTACGTGTACCTACCGACCAATTTTTAAAATTGTATACAATTGTAATAAAATTACATGTTTCCCTTCAACTTGATGTTTATATAAAAGTGCAGTTGCCATAACAGGCAATAAGCAAGTCAGCGCGTTGCGATTGTCACAAGCGCTCCGAATGTGACTGAAATTTATGGCCAACAAAATTCGCCGGTAGCCCTGAAAAATACTGGGTTCAGGCTGGGAGGTGCTGGATGGGTTAACGAGTGGGCTGGGCTTGGTAGCTCCGAATGACGGGTAGCGTTAAGCCATCGGTGCCGGTTGTTATTAAGTCGTAGCGATCGTTAAGCCATGGCAGAAGCACTAAGGCGGACTGAAGAATTATGATATTAGAGAACAGTACTAGCTCATTCAACAGCAAACAAAAATTTGGTACCTTTATAATTTGTTTGTAAAAAATCAATTATTTTGTGTTATTATTCGTGTTTGTATGAGTTTTCAATAACGTACATGTACAAGTGTATAAGACATGGCAATAAAGCAAGTTTATAATATTGTTATGAGCACAAATATAAAAAAGCCAACAAAATCAAACAAAAAGTCTAATTTCGTGTTTCCTCCAAAACCGTCCAAAAAGTTTCAGAAAACCATTCGCCACTTCAATCGTGACGTTGACTACCTGAAAAATAACTTATGGCACAATATAATTCTAATAGCACTTGTAAGTAAATCCACCAGGCTCTCCTAACCTTCCAAGAAAATACCTAGCTCATCAACTTTTTAGGGATAAATTAAGTGGAAGAGATGAAATATTCGCCCAGGTACTGCAACTTTTTATTCATTTCAGCTGGTGGTAAATAGTATACTCTGTAGTAACTCTAGAAGTAGTTTGGTTTACATACAGCATCTTGTACCAAATTGTTGTGGCAGAAGAGAACATGAGTCCGTCTGGAGAAGTCGAAGACTGCTGCCAGATATTCAGCCCCTTAACAGTGTGCAAACTGTGTTCCGACTCGAAGGGCACTGTTTTCAGTAAAATTGCGAGGATTATGAGCCTTAAGAACTAATCTCTCAAGGTAACGAGCTCAGTGCAGCGCCGTATAAGATTATGCAATGTACCGTACTGGGTGACACTATGCTAAGTGTCTGACTATCTGAATCATTAAAAAATATATTATATTATAGTTATTTGCAAAGATATTGGGCAATTGACAATTCTATTTGGGGACGCCTTTACAGTGGCCACACAGTCACAGTTCAGCCATTTCACGACCACATTACCATTCCCAAACATGGCATTCTAATGTTGAAGCTCCAAACATTGAAGAGTCAGCCTTCAGAACGCACCTAGTTGAATATTCTCCACACGATGGCCTAGGAACGAGGTCTTTTTGTGAGGCACCTCCTTTCATATGGAGTGGGTCTTTCATCTACGGAACAAAAGCCGGTATAATCCTGCGCCGACAGCTCTGTGTGTTTAGAGGGACGTGATTTAGCCGGCCCGGGTACAGGCGGGGAGAAAAGGCTCAGGTTGTAAATTTTAAAAGGTTGAAGGAACGAAAGGATGAAAGGAAGGAAGAGGGAGTGTGCAGCTCGACAAGTACAAAAATGAAGAATAAGTAAGGCGAGATAATTATGATGTTATGTTTGTGGGACAAAATATGGGTCCGAATGTCGGTGAATCGGGTGTGCCTTCTGGGCGCGTTGGGGTAGGTGATTCAGAACTATTTGATAAGTCAGCTGTATCGATCGATTCGGTTCGATATCATTAAATCCGGCACATTATCGTAATCGATTGTCCCGAATAACTTGAAAATTTAACTTTGGATAAAATAACGATTACCGAATACGGTCAGTATGGTTTTTTATCGAACGTGGATTGCCCATTTGGTTAATAGTATCCAAATGGGCAAAAAAAGATTATGGCAAAAAAAGCTTATGCAGTTATTTTAAGCAAAAGTCTGTAGTCAGATGACAGGATTACGAGTGCAATAAATAGGTACAATGATAATCAATTTTCAATACTTCCTATGATCAGCTCTTTTCTTTTTCTAGTGGGGGAAACATAAAAATCCTGTTATGTTCAACACTACTAAAAATAATTTCCATCAAACTTACAAATAAATATTTTACATGTAATTTATTAATTATCCTTATTCATACCACAACCATCTTCCTCTACGACAGTACGTACGAGTAAATGCGTCGAAGGCGTCTTGACAATAGAACGAAAAATTTTCTTTCAGCGTCATATCAAGCCATTCGTTGTTGGCGGAACAGCTTAAAATCTATTTTTAAATTAAATCATCATAATTATATTTACGGTGATTAATCTTATGCTCCGTATAAAATGATTATGATCTTTGTGCCTTTGCGCGCTGATGATGTCTTCTGAGTTCCAGATTATCATCGTACCAGATTATTTTGCACGCACCCGTTGTCAGGGCAAAGATGCTCTTCAATTCTTAGCAAGCGTACCACTCTATGTAGGGGTCACCAGTGTGCCTTTGCGGTTTTACTCTCTTTATATGGAGCGCAGTTGGTGTGGAGTATTAAAATACAATTTCCAGACACGTGCATTTATTATGAAACACAAATTAATACTGCCTGTACTGTAAGCACAACTTAGACCGTCATCACCATCACCATTATCATCATCATCATCGTCTTCATCATCACCATCAGTCTGGAGACGTCCACTGCTGAACACAGGCCTCCCCCTAAATAAACAACTTAAATATTTTGAAACAATCTTTTATATCACCTGGTGTTTTAGTAGCAATATGGTCGACGGTGGTCAACAGGTTCATATAATGGTACTGGATCTCTAGGAAAACTGCCGGAACACCCCAATCGGAGTTTGTCGATAGATTTTCTACTTATAGATTTATCACCATGATTTTCAGCGATGTTTCGCTTCAGACGCTCATGCTCAGTTTTTACGATGAGCTAGTTTTGAACAATTGAACATACGTCCAGTGGCTTGCGATCGGAAGACGGATACAACTAAGCTACATTATTATTCCCTCAAACTGTGGGTACTGTCGGAATATATGAATATTTTTTTGCCAATAAAGTGTAAAGTTTTGCCGAAAACTGTTCAGTGTTAAAATAACCTATTGGCATTATTCATAGGTGTTTTTACGGTTTACATTTTGGAGTTCGTGTGACAAACAATCTGGGCTGGCTGTAGCCGACATTGTTAGCTTTTCGCGCTGCAATAGTTTTAACAAGCCGCGCACAAAAACAAAGCCTAGTGGAGTTGTCGGATTAGAATGGAGGCGGATTTTGGAAATTGACTACAAATAGTTGTCAATATCGAATAGTTCACAATAATGCCGCAATTCTGAAACGAAGTTCTGTTGTTTCATCGGCAATTCATTAAAACAATAGATTTATATTTGTATAAACTTTAAACTATTTTCAAACATCAAACGAATACACTAAGGGCCGTATTAATAAATGGACCTCAATAGCGCTACCAAGTGCGTTATCAGCTGATCCACACTCACAATGTAATCTACATCTTGAAATCGTTGCTATTTACTCGTAATAAATGGATATTGAGATGTAGCCCTGCCTACTAGATACTGTCTTGTATGTGTCAATTGTGTCATAATCGGATAGCACTTAACCGCTGAGTGTAATTTATTAATTTGCCAGAGATCATCTAAGTTTCTGTTCCTAATCTACAACTTAAGATGTATATATTAAATAGAATGAAAGAGCAAGTGCACACTGAAGATAGCTCTCAGAGCTAAGTTTGATTTATTAGTATGGGCCTAAAATGTGATGTAACGTGATGCTTAAAAACACCTAAAACATCTATTTGTCAATAAAAAACATTTGACAACATTAATTTTGATTTACAAAAGCCAAGTGCCAAAGAAGACAAGCTGAGGAGTGACACAAGTGACAAAAATGAACAGACCGCTCCGGGGCTTACCATGACGTCTTATTGCGAACCAATCGAGGACCTAAACAGAATCGTTTCACTTTAAATAATAGTAATACGAGATATGGCTTTCTGTATCATTTAGGTAGACGTCAATCCCTTTAGATTTAAAATCAACCTAAATCGAGCGTCAAGATGTCACAACAAGACGTCATGGTACGAATAAGTAGTAAAACGATTCTGTTTAGGTCCTCAAATGGATCGCAATAAGACGGCATCGTAAGCCTCGAGCTTGTAAAAACTACTTAGGTACCACAATCTTCTAAATCGCTTCAGCTGTAACAAAACTGTTGAGAGGAACTAAGTCATTGAACAAGAATCAATATTTGAGAACATAAATCCAATTGTATATTTCTTCTGAATCATTGAACCAGCAATTTCAAAATTGTCAATTATAAATTTTCTCTAATATATACCACACCGGATTAAACTTAGATAATAACCGTTTCTAACAAAGGAAACTTAATAATGGACTCTTCTCTAAGAACAATTGAAAACGTCGCGGGCTCACGACAAATCCCACTCAGTATCCGGTTTACAGGCTTCCGGTTCGGTGTGCACACGTCTTTATTTCAGGCTGAGGTGCAAAAAGCTAATAGTGTACAAATACCTTTATTTATTTCCGCTAGGGGAAAACAAGGAAAGTGTGTTATGGAAAATATTTCTTCATTTTATGTTTGTCGGAAGACTTTTTACTTCGCATTAGACGATTGCGCATCTGAGAGGGTTACCATAACTATGAATTTATTTAAAACCAAGTATTAAGTTAAAAAAGGGTAGTTCTATACGTAATTTCACTCAAAGGTGAAGCCACTTTTTTATCAATGTGTGCGCGAGTACCATCTTCTCCAAAACACACACAAGCGCATTGAAAATGTCACATTTGTGTTGGTATTTAGTCCAAAAGCAGGGAAAATTTATAAATATTCACGACTAAAGCTTTGATTTCGAGCAATAGCGAGTCAAATGCCGAACTAGGCCCAAAAAGTCTCAGTAAAAATGGCTACACTTCGCTAGCGAGTACTTAATTTCAAGGTGCTATTTTTCTAACGTCTAATTTATTATGTATAATATGGTAACTAATTATGTATATTATGTAAATTTAGTGGGAAAATATACATTATGTTTCATACCCTATGGCCTAGATAATGTGTGTGTAGATGAAGACGTGGCTCGGTAACTGTGGCTAATCGCGCATTTACCATTTTCTTTTCCCATTCCAAGCCTGGCTGTGACCGTCCGGTAATGTAGGTAATTAATGTGTACAATAACTGTGTTTACCCTCATTAAATTCGCCGTTAGCCATTTTTGAAGAATGTTTTATGAGCCGTTTGGGACCGAACGGCCTGTCTATAATGCGGGGTTATACTTTCTATATTCAGAAGCTGAACCCACGGTTTTAATTTTGATATCTAAAAGTGAATCTTTTTTGTTTGGTACCAACCATAACAATATCGATATTTGGAAAAAAATATATTTGTTTATAATTTAGATATTGTAAAAGCAAGCCTGTGACTGCATAGAAAGTAAATAATAAGTCACTTTAATCATCGTTGTATAAATCGAGTTATACTCGTATGTAGGTATGTAGATAATATACATTCACGACGTAAGGTAAATAAATATAATACCTACCAGTTTTTCTTAAATGTATTTTTCTTTTTACCATAACACAGCTGCATAATCATCTACCCATCGATCTTTAACCTGCACATCCTTCGCTAATAAATATAATAGGTGTATTCCGTAGCTGTAACTACACCATGAACTTTTTAATACAAGTTGAAACAAATATACGAAGCAAAGTTTGGTGCCTCAGTCATTGGCAGCCCATCACACGCTGTATTAAACAACGTTCATAACATATTTCCTACCAACTTCTCGTGTTACGTAGACAGACAAGTTATAATAGATTCATATATCACGAGTAATTAAACTCAACTCGGAGTTCTGTACATTCGACACAAGGGAACAATGAACGTGCCAAATAGAGACGAGTTATGGGGTTAGAAAAATACGCATTGATTGCAGTAAACTTTTTTGTTTATTTGTTTTAATTAATTTTTATGGGGGCTTTTGTGATTTAGTTGCGTTTTTTGGGATTTTTAGGGCGCGTTT
Source organism: Hylaea fasciaria (assembly GCA_905147375.1). Taxonomy (NCBI): domain Eukaryota; kingdom Metazoa; phylum Arthropoda; class Insecta; order Lepidoptera; family Geometridae; genus Hylaea; species Hylaea fasciaria. The sequence continues at coordinate 11,566,193 of LR990201.1, forward strand.
TCTGTTTGCTAACACGTGTATCATTTGGATAGGCGTCCGCGACACACGTACGTGTCAACGGGGTCTATTTAATTGTAGATTCCTTGGATACTGTATCATTCCTGACTAAGATTTTCATGACCAAGAATGAAGAATGGAATACCAAGACATTATAAAACAAACCATTTAAACTAATTTAGTATATATAACTTTATAGATAAGAATTCGTAATGCGTATCGCAAAATAAAATAAAAAAAAAAACAAAACAGAAGAATCAAATAAAATAAATCGCAGGGCCTAAACCTGGTGACTGGAATAAAATAAATATTATGGAAATGGCCCCAATATCTTCCAGGCGAGGCTCGACCGAGAATAAATCGCTGCAGGTGGACAGAGCTGACTCTGTTTCCATTTATTTACACGGATTTGGATGGGAATGGGTCGCGAGATTCCTTTTCCGTAGAAACGGCATGAAACGCGTTTGAAATATCTCGTAAACAATAAAATGGGAACTCGACAAATACAACACTTTTTTAGACGTTTGTTTGTGAACCTTTCTTAAGGCGCTAATATAGGAGCGATTCATGTATTTTAGAAGATGAAAGTTACCTGGCCGGGCCGCGCGCCACGCTGGCTCCGCGCTCACGGCAAGTCGAAAACGCTAATTCATAATATTATACTCTTACTAACGGCATCACGTGGCCTTAGCACAGATTACTACATAGTTACTACGTAGGCTTTAGTCTGAAGCATTCATTTATTTCGACACTGTAATGACATGTCAGATTGGCCGAGCGGTCTGAGATGCTACGTTCCGTTCCTAAAGACGTAGTTTCGAAGTTTCGAAACCCCCTGCCGGGAAACTTTTTGTGTATGATTTTTTTTGGTGTATGTATATAAGTAGTTTGTTACAATGAAAAATAAACACAATCTGTAGTAGGTAAATAATGTATTAATTAAATGTTTTATCTTTGTTGGCGTACGCACCAAGCACCAACATTACCGCCAGCATTACATAAATTATTACCTCCTTGACTATAATCCTATCAAATTTAGAATGCCGCACGAGTTATTGGAGTGTGTGACTAAATAAGTTGTATTAAATTTATTTAGTGTTGGTCCTTTCTGGTATGCATGCGCGTTTGTCAAGTCCATTTGATACATCCTCTTTAGTCCACTTCCATAATTTTCTTTTTGATATATATTTTGACAATGACAATGACGGAGTAAAAGATTTGTGCATTTAGCCAGTGTCAGGCATCCGTACTAAGATCATATAAATGCGAAACTGTGTGTGTGTGTTTGTTGGTTTTTTTTTTAGTTTTTGCCATCCTTTCACGTCTAAACGGCTGAATCAATCTTGACCAAGATTGGACCTATGAGATGGGTATAGGCTATTATTCGTCAGAAAAAATTGGGATCTTAGAATCCAAATAAATAGGCGTTGAAAATTTATATGGGCAATTCATAATTTCTTAAGTAGGTGATCTGACACTTAATTATTTTAGGCTCTTGATAAAATATAAAGGTTAAGACTAAGGATAGGGAAAAGGAAAGGGACAGGGACAGGGATAGAGATACAAAGACTTCAATATTTATTTTCTAATTCTTCTCAATATTTATTTAGTTGCTTTTTCATATACGGATGAAGTCGCGCGTAAAAGCTAGTTTCAGTAAAGTTTACTGAATCGTGGCTATGACTGTAAATTTACTTTACCACGAGGTTGTGAAAATATGGAATACTAGCTGATACCCGCGACTTCGTCTGCATTTAAATCGAATCCAGCTAGTAAGAACTCATCCATCTCCGATCTCCCATCTCCTCATCTCTCCAGCTGCTGCTCTCCATCTCCCCATCTCCCCAGGTCCTCATCTTTCCTTCTCCCATATACCTACCAAATTTCATTTTCATTTTTGTTGTCTCTCTATACCTAATTTCATCGAAATCGGTCCAGACGTTTAGCCATAAAAAGTAACAAACAAACAAACATACAAATAAACAGACAAACAGAGAAACAGAGTTACTTTCGAATTTACAGTATAATATTTGACAATGACTAAATGCACAAATCGTGCGAAGCAGAAACATTGAAATAACTGGCTCGGTAGCTGAGCAGAAAGATTACTGGAAGTGTGCTAAAAATAAAACGTCAGAATATGCATCCGCCAGATCCGTCATTATGGAAAACGGAAGTTCACTACATCTTCATTTTAATATACAATCATAATCTGCTCCTTTGATTAACTCCAAACTATCATAAGAAATCCCAGTTTTATTTAAGTGAACAATCTAAAAACTCGTTTTTGCTGCTAATTTCAGTTACAGGTGGTGCAAGAATAGTCATATTAGCCATTATTCTTTACACACAATGGAGAATAAATACAAAGTATTATAGGTTATAATAAAAGTTTAGTAATCGTCGAAGGAAGTCATTTACGGCCACTAAGTAAATAAACCAGTTGTATACCATGTAGAGATTCTGTTTGCTTTATTTTTTTGGAGAACAAACAGTAAATTCGACGAGAAAATTTTGAGGAACAGCGACATACGTCCTCTCTCTGAAACGCCGTAGCGGGTACTGAGCCGCCTAGTACGCGCTCAAACTGATCATATTCTCGTCGTTTTTATTAATTTAGAAGAACGGAATCGATTCAGTTCATTGGAAAATTCAAATTTCATTGGAAAATAAAATTGCCTTTTTTATGGTTCCAAAAAATATGATAGTTGTCGCTGAAAATGTTGAGCATTATGTGACGAAAGATTTTTTTCGGGTCCTTTCTCGTGAATTTTTTTCTCAAGATACTAGACAACTTTAGTCCAATATTATTGATTTATTAGCTAACTGAAACACTTGGCTATACACTGTATTTTTTCTGGCTTATAAATATTTGTAATTACGGCTTAACTTTTTGACAAAAAACCGCCCATTTTACGGAAGCTCGCTGCCTACAGGTCCTTAAACTTTTCTAGTAAAAAGACGAGCAGGTCGTTTACATAGGGTGAGCGCTATGTTGAATAATAGGTAAATATTAGGTAGTATAAACTTTTTATTTCTAAATAACGAGGAAAGCGATTACAACTAAGAAATAGCATAGCATTCGTTCCGTTATCTATACGGATCCCTAAAAATGGTAACTGAAGCTGTTCAATCATATCGGTAACTACCAATTACTCTCACGTTTCACCGGCGCGTGTGTAAAGCCACCAATTTGTGGTAAAACATGGTGAAAATATTTACCTCCGACAATTTTATTTTCACATGGCTACGTTACGTTTATGTTCGATATAATTTCTGAGTATAGGTTCCGTCGCTCATTATTAATTAAAGTGATTCCCGACTAAGCATAATACATTATAAGATAAGCAAGAACAAGCAAGTTTTTTAGGCCACTTTTTAACCTATGATATTTATGCAAATTGAGAAACTGCAATACCCGCTAAACGGTAATAGAAATCTCAAAACAAATAATTAAAAACCCAACAAAAATACACTTCTTACTTTCTAGTCTGGCACTTTAGGAAAAACTCCAACCAACATCTCAACTAGTCAAAAGCAACAGAAAAGCAATTTATTCAAACATTCTGCGTGCAACATTCAAGTAGAGTATTAGTTGAGAAACAATTATAGTTAAATTTGCAATTAAGAGATTTGAACTCAAAACTGAGGTGAAATTGGTGAAATTCAGCGAAACAGGCGCTTCTGGCAATGAGATGGTATCGCTTCATGTTATATTAACAGTACCTGAAATATATTATTCTTAATTGCATTACTGTTCCGTAGTGAAATTAATGGTTTCCATAGCAATGGCTAATATCTTGTACAATAAATAATTGAATTATGGTAAGTGATGCCAATTGGATGGCGAGATTATAATATGGGTATCTATGTTTAGTAGTAGTACGCCTCTTTCGTAAGTTTCCGTTTGGAGAAATGACGAAGCAAAAATATGTATCGTTAAAGTTGTCTATCTTACGTTTGGAAAATCTTACTTCCTTCCGAAAGTATAATTAGTAGATAGAAAGTATAAAGTATCCCCCCCCCCCCATTTAGCAGATATTTATTCGTCGAGTAGTGTGTTCCTGTTTAGCGGTTTGATAACACTGTTTGTATACTGAAATTAATGGGCAGGGCCTACGATGAAATATAGAGTAGATCCCTGATCGCCACTTCAAAATAGCCATAATATGCCTTGTTTTGAACAACGCTAATACGGTGTGTTAAGGTTAATTATTACATGCATAATAATATGCCTTGATTTCGAATCGAAGAGTTCGGTGCCCTGATTATTTGAGTTTTTACTAGCTCGACATAGTGCGCGTGAAATAGCTCTTTGTATGAAGATTTTTCGTTTATATACGCGCCGGTAGGACCGTTGTAGGTACAGGAAATTCATACAAAAGCGCTAGTTGACGCTTACTATGTCGTGCTAGTAAAAACTCATACTAGGGGCGTACGGCACTGCAACTGTTGTTCTGGTGAACGAACTACTCGTCTCGTTACTTTAACAGAATAGTATTTAATGTGAACAGCTTGCTTACCTTTAGGAAATTTTCTATTAAAACTAAGTAGCCTATATAATATACTAGCGCGTCGCTTACAATACAGTTTTTATAAGTCCGCATCTGTCCTCGATATCACTTGACACTAACTGACAATCCGGTCTATTGATGGGCACGCTATCCTAGAAGTAACCTATTCCTACGTATACTATACTGTACGTAACTATTCGACTTGAAACCTCCCAAGTTAATGGGTCATTTTTCCAGTATAAGTCAGTTTCTACTAGTTGTATTTAAATTTCTTGCCATACCGTGTGGCGTATTATTGTGCCTGTGCAGGGTAGGCTTTATACAGTCAACAAAATAATCATACACATAATAGTTCTCCCGCTTTCTTGCAAAGTAATTACTGCTAGCGACAAAATCACAAAGTGTGCAGCGTCGGAGCGTAATAAGAACGTCCGTGAGGATGCATTTACTTCTTGAGATGAATGGGACAAAAGCGGGACACCGGGTGAAACGGGACGCGGTACAATAGCGGGACGGGCGTGGGACGCGGGACAGGCTAATCACATTCGTGGACCGTGCGTGATGGCTCCATCGTTAGTGCTGAAAGGCGTCTACAGTAACCATTTTAGTCCGGCTCGAATATTTGGGACGATTTAACAATCCGGTCGACTGAATTCAGTTTATAGTCGGATCCGTTAGTGTTTGAGGTTGTGGAAATTAGTTGGTAATATTTGGAATATGCGTGAATAGCAATGTTTAGTTGTCACAGGAAAATTATACCTATACGATTGATGGAATTAACCGGCTGTTAGCTTCGTTTCACAAAAAGTTACCTAGTTTTTTCAATGGTCATATATTGGCAGAATTTTTGTACAATTTTTTTTATTAGGTCGAGTTATTGGATATAATTTTATCGTTATATTTATGAATAATATCATCTTGGAAGACTTATAACCTGAACGTGAAACTGAATAACCTGAACTCGTGACAACTTTTATCACCTCCTCTCATACCTACCCCAGAGAACTGCTAGCAGCTTTAATGACGTCCGACGAAAAAATAACACGTTTCTATCTTAGTGTTAACCAGCGGCTTTCTGGTAGGTATACAATATTTTTCCACACATTATAAAGCACTATCTTGCTAACGCGTTGATATTAAATTTCCTCTCGTCCGCGTCTGATATCCTTCCAGGATAGCTAAAGAGCTCACTTCCAGTAGCATTGCGAACAAAATATCGCGAGATAAGACGTAATCATCTTGGGTATTGCTATAAAATATCTTCGGGAATGTTAGCTAGATAAAACCACGACAAGCTCCACAAAAAGCAATTTGCAGACGTTTAATTTCAGTTTATGATTTCTCAACGCTATTTTGAGTTTATACTAGATTTTTTACAATTTAGTGTTTGGTAAATGACAGTCATTACATAGTATGTAAATATGCTACATTGAAGTTATATAAATGTTTTTTTTCAGTACTTTGTCTTTTATTGCTATATAAGAAAATATTGCAATCAAAATAATGGTTCCTAAAAATAGTTATCTCCTTTTACCATCGTTTAATGTATTTATAATTTGAACATAAGGAGAGAGATAGAGTGAAAGGGAAACAGGTAGAGAGAAGTATATTAAAGATAGAGAGCGGTAGACAGTGAAAAAATTCGAGCCAGTGAACGTCGAGGTATGTCAAAATTAAATATTTTGATATTAGTTTGTGCACAAATTAGACCCGTTTAAATTCTAGTTAACAGGTGAACGAATTTTATAAAAGAATTTGGCGCAAAACAAGCTTGTTTTAAAATTTCTCAGGCTCAGTTGAAAACATATAAGATTTCGCAAATATAAAGTAGCTTTAAGAGGCCATGTAGTCTGACAGTTACTGGTGCAGCCAGGTGGGAGTGCCTTAATTCCAAGAAAGTAATTGAAAAATCAACTTGAACAAGTTACCATGTAGTTAGGTATATCTTGTGAACTGTGTTATATTATGTGCTTTGTATAACTCATTTCTAGGAACTATTTTTGAACAGAGGTATTTTTTAGTTTACGTTTTAAACGCTACGTTCGTTTTATATGGCAATGTAGTGGTAAAAGTGACTAGTAATGAAAACAGTTGGAAATACTTGACACTGGCTATATGCACAAACCGTGCGAAGCCATAACTAAAAAAAAAAAAAAATGTAACAGTTGGGGTTTTGGCGGGAATCCGATAGTGAGACGTTGTTGGTTTTGTATTATTTTCTCAAACTTGTGTTTCTTCGAGTGTTAATGTGTAATATTGGTGGAATATTAATCATTAAGGGTTCGTTATCGTGCACGAGTGTGGGCGAATTATATAAACTCAAAAAACGGGTCATTTCGCATTTTTTCCAAAACTCCCAAGTAGTTTCAGTAAAGCATCTACTACTTTACTGAATCGTGACTTTGACGATGTAAATAATTGACTTGAATACTTGACCACGATTGCTATATTGCTGTGACTTTCTAAATGTGAAATTAAGAAATACTTATTTATAATAAAATACTTGACACTGGCTATGTGCACAAACCGTGCAAAGCCATTACTAAAACAAAAAAAATGAAAACAGTTGACAGTCGACAACGTCAATCAACGTCAATGTCAATGACATTCGCCAATTTCAACGTCAACGACATTCGTCAAATCAACGTCAATGACATTCGTCTCTCGGGCATTTTTGGGCACAAAAAAATTTAGTTCGATCTAAAATGACGCACGTTAACTGGAGACTACCAGCTGCCCCAATAGAAATTATAAGCGCACAACATGACGGGTCTTTTGTTCCGTATTTTCTTCACATGCGGCTGAAAGAAGATACCGAAAGTAACAAGACTCTTCCGCCATTAAGACCGAGTCATAATACCCCTATAATTCCAGAAATCAGAATCCGCACACGTCCATTAAGGGCGCGTCTCCTGCCGAGCCACTATAATAAATTCGAGCCCGTTACTCCAAACGAGGTTAATATAAAGGTGGCAGCTTATTCCACGGGAATGGTGCATTTAGCTCGGGGCGGGATTCGCGAGTTCGGGAACTGGAATAAAATGCCCGCGTATTCCCAGTGATATGGGATAATATATTGGCGGAATTGTGATTTATATGTTGATTTGATGATAACTTTTTGTTTGTAAAGAAAATTAATGCAGATAGTTTATCGCGAAATTTGAGTTGACCCAAATGGATATATTAAGGTATTTGTTCAGTTATTATTTATTCTAGTTACATTATACATTTAAATTAAATTTAGGAAAATATAATAAGGCCGTGGACCGAGTGGAAATCTTTGAAAAAAAAAAACAATCCATCGTCGCCGGTTTCTAAACCTGTACCAACGACATTCATAAATTATGTGCATTTTTTACCGGTTGTTATCGGTTCATAGCAGTCGTTAAGCCACAACAGATGCCTCTGCTGGACAGCAGAGGCCAGCACTTACTTTATCCAACAAGCTAAACGGCATTCCATGCGGTTTACTTACGGTTTGCGGTTTTGTGATATAAAGTTTGTTCCAGAAACTTTGGCGCTTTGTCTGCCAAGTTTTATTAAGTAAAATTATTTGAGTATTCCATTTAATGAGAGGTAATATAACAGTACAAAATCCTTTACTCATTTTATTTCAAACATTATGGCAACTAATTAATTAATTACGCATGTTCGGTAAATTATTAAAAATCCCCCTCCCCAATTTTGCCTAACATGAGAAACATAAATCACCCTTTTTATACTTTACTAATGCTAATTAAATTTTTATTTCAATTCTCCAACTAACAGACTAGGGTAAGTCCAGGATACTTGCCATACTTTTTGAAAACGCTTTATATTTCCCATTTTAATTAACGGATCTGAACGTTTATCACACATATTAATAGATTGGTCTTTCGACTACCACTTTGAAGGAAAAAGAAAACATCACTGTTGATATTTACTAATCTATATCGATTTTCCCAGACCTCTATTTTTGAAAGTATAGATGCCCTATGGCGGATAGTTGCTCTATGCGTCAAAACCAGTTATGGGATACATGCCTCATTGATAATAAAACACTTTTTCAGTTTGAAATTAGGTATTCGTGATGGGAAGTAAAATCTAAACACAGACATTAATTAAAAATGTTCGTAAAAATTGTATTTTCTTTATAATCATATTAGGGTATAGACGCCTCACGAAAGAAGTTTCCTTTCCGAGGCATCTATACCCTAATGTAGTTACATCGTTTGAAAATAATGGGAATTATTTGTTTTGTATGGTTAAACACAGGCGAAAATAAATCGAGGCGTCTATCCTTTTCGTAGAGGATAGACGCCTTTTGTATTCAGGAATGTGTATTCATAAATATTAAAAAAAAAATGATTTTAGTGTTAGTATACAGTCCAATGTAACATTTGGATACAAAATATAAATTATTTAGTCACCATTTAAAAAGTTCTAGTTCCTCAAAAATGCTGTAGAAAAAGAATTAGCAATTTTTTCGTCGCACCAAATCTTTCATTGAGTATAGATGGAATGCACGACGGGTCAGGGGTTACCTCGCGGGGGGTAGCGGGTAGGTGCGGGGATGTCTCTCGTTTGGCAATATCAACGACAACAAAAACTAGCCGGGAAATCATAGTTTTTGAATTTGAGGCATCTATCCGAGCCGGGCATCTATCCTGGAATTACCCTATCCTAAAACTTTAAGCTAATCCTTTGGGGCTACCCTACGAGACTAGAAAAGGTAACCCTGGTATACAATTTTAATTTTAGACGTGCCTACAACAGACATTAAACTTTGACTTAATTAATTTCACATTTTAAACTACGATAAGGTATTTTGTTTGTGAATAAGGTTGCAAATAAAAAATATGAATAATATATTTTATTTAAAATCGTTTTGTGAATTGCATAGAGACAATATATATATGACATTCATAATTTAATTGGGGGCGAGGAGAGTGCTTAAAAAGGTGTTCCAAATTAATAACATTTTATACAGTTAATACTTAATACTATCAATACTAAAAACTTAGGCTATGGTCAGGAGACCACAGGAAAAAGGTATAAGAATATGGATATAGGAATATGTGGTTGTTGTCTCCTCGGTATATGGTACGGTTGGCGTTCATAGGAGACCACAGCCTGTAAAAGGTTATGATGTAAACTTTTCCCATTCAGCTTCATTATTTAATTTTCCGTACCTATTCAAAAAGAAACACCTGACTTAAAGTCTCCAGTGTCACGGAAATAAGAAACCACATCTGGCCATTTGTGTCTGAAGCCCACAATTAAGATTAGATCGCAACTCCGGCACGTACATTACGGGCCGTCTACCTTCACATTGCCGTATAAATGATACGCAATTAAGCTCGGCTTGGCTCGTGATCACTGTTTTGTTGCTTTTGCATTGAGTTCCAGTGCGCTCATTCCACGGTCATGTTCGTCAACATGTATTTATGTATTTATTTCAAGTTATTCATTATTTCATTTATTTATTTTTATTTCTCAAATAAACGTAGCCTCACACTGGGATTTCTCCTGTGTCATGGGTACCGTTTACAGACATGTAATTTCACATACACATAACACCCAGACCAGGAACTAATATTTGGATCACGCAAATATTTGTTCCAGGAAATCGAACCCGTGACACCAATTGCAGCAGTCCGATTGCTCAGCCACTCTACGCCAAAAGTCAAGATAATAAAATTTATTGTGTTATCGCGACGGTTCGTTACTTTATAAAATAAATAACAATTCAGCCTGAAACTGCCCCACTGCTGGGCAAAGGCCTCCCCTCACTTTCGTGAGGAGGATTAGGCCATATTCCACCACGGGTGCCAAAGTCCGGGTTGGTGGATAACATGCCTCCGAAATAATTCTCGGGCATGTTGGTTTCCTCACGATGTTTTCCTTCACCGAAAAGCGAGTGAATTAATACGTACATAATGTTTAACAATAAACACATTGGGATTTTACTCGCCACCTCCGCTTTGGAAGGCGGACGTTCGCCCACTAGGCTACCACCGCTTACGCTTACGTTCGTTACTTTACGCGTTTTGTATTTTTATTGAAAAATTAATGTTTATCCGTTTCCGCGGCCCTCTTCTAAGAGGAAGAGGGATAATTCTCTAATAGGGTTAAATTATTAAGACTTGTAAATATTTACGCAACGTCTCAAGCCGCTTACCCCACCTTGCAATATAAATGATGTACAATTAGGGGCGGTTGTTTTGGACAAGCCCTTATTGTTGTTTTGTTCGTCGCCGCAACATTCAATTGAAGAGTTTAATAGGACAGAAGTTAGGGTAATGGCCGATGTGATTACGTAATGGCGTGAAAACAAGATTGCTCGCGGTTATACTGGGAAAGCTGCAATTAAATTAATACATTTTACGATTAGCATCGCGAATAAATATCGTACCACGATCAGTTAAGCAGATCGAGGATAGTACATGGGATTCTTTGTCTAAAGCAGCGGTACTCTAAGTGTGTTCCGCGGAACCCTAGGGTTCCGCGCTACCCCTGTAGGGGTTCCGCAAGAATTTAGAAAAAAAAACAAAACACCTCTCTCTGGTCACTGGTCCAACGTTTTGACTCCGCCCGCCGCGCGTATACTGGTGAGCACGCAGTCCCTTTGATAAAAGCCGCCTCTGAATTAGACTCTATAGTTGTGAACAAGCGACTTTCGGCTCTATCTTCAAAAACATAAAGTCGAGATTATTTACAACGCATTTTTTTGTTGTATTTTATATTGTATATTTTATTGTAGGGTTCTGTCAAGTATTTTGCTTGTCAAAAGGGTTCCGTGACCAAAAAAGTTTGAGAACCGCTGGTCTAAAGTATTAAAGCTACGGGTAGTCATAATATAAACACAAAAATAATAATGAAAAAAAGAAAGTAATTTAATAATAGGAGGTTTTTCATTATGCGTACGGTGCGTAATTCATAGCGGTCTATTAGATTAGGTTTATTTTTATTTAGTTTTAGAAGTAATACATAAATAAAATATATAATAAAAATAAATGTTACCCCTGGTGCCAGTGTTTAACATAAATCACTAACTGTTATCAATTAATAACAACTGAACTTGAAATCCTCCTGTATTAGAGAGCGCTAAATCTGCAGTTAACATGATTTGGTTAGGTTAGAATAGGTTTCGGACCCCGTGTCGCAGAGCCACAAAGCGTACAGATTGCCACTCTGTCATTACCGCTCTCTGTGCGCACTAGAAAGTAAGATGTCAAGGCGTATCCTAGCCTCTTAATATAAAATTATGACGTAATTTTCCAGTAGATGAGCATTAGTGGCCGTGAAATATTATTCTTTCTCATTTCCCTTGAAATCTCGTGAATGGCGCTTTTCTGAAAAATCTTTGCTAAAAATACTGAGATTTACCTGAATATATTTAGTCTCAAGTGGTTAAAATGTGCGATCATAATAACATACGGTAACATTTTGAAGTCCGATTCAATAGAAAATTTTATAGCCCTTTTTATACCTTATATCGTGCCTTGTATACCTTATACTTTGTATCGTTTGAACACTATCTACAAGGGATCGGAATATACGTTTTAACGGTACCTACTTCGAGTATTATGTCTGTGGATCTGATCTTTTCAATTCGTTCAGCTAATCGATTTTTCGGTTAGATTTCGATCGATCAAACTGAACTTCGTAAATTCAACATGCAACAGTATCAATTATGGTATAGTATAATTCATAAACCGACAGTAATCAAACTAAATGAGGCATCGATAAAAGACGATAACGAATCAAATCGAAAAATTCTAAATCTCCGAACTTTTGTATGAAGTGACGTTGAAGGCGGTTATGACTACTAAGTTTAACACGCAACTGGTGCCAACTTATACCCAAACGAACAACCTAAAATAAAATACCTTGTGACTGTTGTAACCCGCGATGATGCAATCACAGACCCAGTCAGAAGTGGCCCAATAATAAACTTTCGTGTAAATCCTGTTATCCCTTGAAGTTTCTCTTCGCATTGTCTATATTCATGAAATGTAGACGCCCCGGCGACAATGGCGTCATCTGGCCCCGTCGAGGACAAGGCATTAGCATTGCAAATGCAGGACCGTCTGTCGACAAAAACAAAACAGAGAATTTAATGCAATTATGAAATCTGACAGCTGTAACCTATAATGGTTGAGCATAATTTTAATCTAAGGACCAGTCGCACTCTTAATAACTTTTAGTATTGATGTCTACATCGACACCGGTGGCATTATCGTCAACGACGGCATCGTCAGCGTCAGTGTTGTTGGCGTTATTAGTGTCGGCATCGCCAGCATTGACGTCGTTGGCGTCGTCAGCGTAGATATCGTTAACGTCGGCGTCACCAGCGTCATCGGCGTCGGAGTTGTCGTTGTCTTCAGTGTCAGCGTCGTCAGCATCTACGTCATCAGCGTGGGTGTCTTCAGTGTCGCTCTATTTTCAAATGCAACAAGTTTGTCTGTTGGTTTGTCAGATAAGTACCAGTGAAGATACAGAAACATAATATTTATCATGGATCACCACTATAAATATAAGATAAAAAGTTAGGTTCGATTATTTCCCTAATTCGTTTTCCCAAGTCCTCATCGTTTGTCTCATCGGAGGAGCTTTCAGTTTCACGGATATTACCATAAAATTACTAAACCTTCTTATATAATAATATTTAAGATTACATCGAGTTTACCAGCGCACTTGATAATACGTTAATAATAAAGCTACCAACCTCAGCCTTAATCCAGCTAGTTGCATTAAACTAGCTAGATTAAGACTTTGTGTAAGTTTTGGGGAACGAAGGATTAACTTGTGTTTAAGTTACTTGTAAGCGAAATATGACGCCAGTTTCAGTGTTTCTTGAATAGGTACTGCATTTATGTTATCATATTGGGTTACATTATATTTGTATAGATGTATATAATTACATATATATACGAGTATATATGTCGAGTTAGTTACGGCTGACCAATTTTCACGATCTGTACTTTGATAGATTCGTCTCCGCTGCGAATAGCAGAAAAACTATTAAAACATGGGAATAAATCACGAAAAAGAGAGAAGTATGATAATTATTTTTATCTTACATTTTGGGAATGGCTTGACAGTTGACAGGGCAACGTCTAGGCCACCTAGTATACGAAATGATCTAATTGATAAACGGTTAATAGTCAAAAAATATACAAAGCTTTCACGCAGAATAAAAGTGGTTTAATAAAATTTGTATTCGAGCTGAATTAAATTTATTTCGTTAAATTAATATGTTCCCCAGTAATCCCGCAAAACCCTCACGTCGCCGGTTACTCGATCAGCAAAGAGTTGGTTGTTGTTACGATTCAATCCAAAAATCCGGTGTGAATTAGGTATCTAAATTGGGAACGAGATCGCAATGATGGCGATACTTCTATGTCAGTGACGGACAGTGATAGATAGTGATATAAAAAAAGCACTTTTTTCGAGTGCGTAATTTTAGTTCGACTCTCAAAATATGTCCGATGATTGTTAGTGCAAAAGAATGCGCACTTCAAAGTTTTTTTTATGGCGGCTTTGCGCGATTTTTGTGTTTATTAATTATTGTTATTGAGTGTCAATATTTCAGTTAGAGAAACAAAAATCAACCATGTACCAATCATTATTTTTTCTTCATATCGCATTATTTGTTCCAATGGTAAGTCCCAAAAGGATATTTCGTCAAACAGGCAAATACTTTTACAGGATAAATTACCCCAATTCACGTATTCCACCAACCATTTACATTTGAAGGTAGATTTACGAAACAGATGTATGGATCTAGTGTGAGTGGACCAGCCGGTAGGGGTCGACGATCAAATCGAAGACTTCTTAAGGAAAAGCCAAGTCAAGAGAGAGTACCCATAAGCGGAGAGCATGTATGAAGCGGAGATCATATAATGAAGCAGGTCATAAAGGTGGAGGTAGCGAGGTGTGTCAGGAGTGTCAAGATCGTAGCATGAGGAAAGATGTGGTCTCTGTCTACCCCAAATGGAAAAAAGCGTGACTGTATGTATGTATGTAATAATGTATGTAATTAGAGTCATTGGTTTTATTATGTATATTATTATATATAGGTATACTCGTATAAACAGAGCTTCAATACTGTCGGAATACATTTTACTGACACATACTGTCTATATTATTATACAGAGGGTTTTACAAAGGGCGACTTATCAAAGCACCCGGGGCATTCCGCAATAATTAACGAACCCACGATGAGGTTCGCTCACACCAACTCTGCGCCGAATGCGCGGAGTCGGCTCTTCACGAGGCTGCACTCACACCGAAGTGATTCAAAACCAGCTGACCGCAATAACTGAGCTTGAGCCGTAGAATATTCTCTGTATTTTTTAATTAAAGCGAGATATTACGTTCGGTATATTGTGTGACATTTTTGCGTGTTGGGTGATCTTTTGAGCACCTACTAACGCAGTAAACGCAGACGACGCTACGGTTTCGCCTGTCTTTTGTTCGATTCGGCCAATTTTATGGAGGGTCATAAACACAACATTTAAGTTTCGATTAAATTAATTCCGTACAGTGTGAATGCGGCCGCCCAAGGGCCGAGTGGAAGGCTGCGCAAACAATGGCACTTGCTGTACGTCGAGATTACCTAGCGCTTTTGTACCCGTTTCGAGCAAAAATACACCCTGTATCTGGGTGATGTAATATTGGATGCGGTTGTAAAGAAAATTATTGTTTAAGTTAGCATTTTCGTAAAATTTATATTTTGATAAAACTAGCTCAAACAATAACTTGAACAAAAATAAAAAGACAGACAACTATTATAATTTTTAATTTTTAGGGTAGTATATTATGTTCTTTCATGTACCTACTTACATTAGTTAAAAGCTGGTTTGAAAATGTTGCCATCACAATCATCAAACTCATCAATTTTATTTATTTGTATATAATATGATTAAAAATAGCACCATTATAATACGTTTTCGAAACAGAGACTGTTTTCAGCTGGTACTTTCTACAGAGATTCTATATTAGATGCGCCCGGATCAAATACAATGTATTATGTATTTTTTATAGGTTAAACTTTTGCTATTACCTCACAATCTGGAGATGACGATGTGCTTGAAGGTGGTAAATACCATTAAGATTACCATTGCGTCTCACGGTGGACACTCCGTACTCAAAAGGTACTCAAAGCCACGGAAGAGGGACTCATCTCACTTTAATTTAGAGTGTCCCGTTGTCTAGGATGTTAATATCAAAGTCAAAGTAAAATCACATATTATTGTAAATAGGCAATACAATCGCACTTTTATAAGTCAAACTATTAAATCTCATTAACAAAGTGAACCATAAAATATGAAAGATTAATAATACATTATAAAAATTAAAGAAGACTTGATTATAGTTTGAGTTTGCAAAATCATGTTTACATTTCATGCACTGATCCAAGATCGCGTAAGAGTCAGAGTCATCCAAGTCTGTGCTGTTGGAGATTGTCACTTGCTTGCATCAAACATCTTATCTGCATTTTGTGGATTTACCAGTACAAAAGCGAATTTGACCTGGAAAAGAGTTATCTTCTAACAAACCCTTGAGGAAAGAAAGCATTAAAGCAAGGTAAGTAGTTGTAAGAGCATAGGCCTAATGTTGTTTCGTAGAAAAAATATGGTTTAATTTGAGTTCTTTGTCTCCTAGCCGTCCTTTTCACGAAGACTGTTGGCCAAGGATGTATTTGTGCCGTGTACCGATAGATAAGCGTCTGTGTGCGTGTCGCGACAGTGAGATTTGCAAGCCTACGCACACTACAACAATGTGCATGTACAGTCACTTCAACGATAACCAAACAGTCTTCGTGAAATAGACTACTTACCTGTAACGTACCGTCCTCTTTCTTATCACCTAATATAGCATGAAAAATTGGTTTCCCAAACGTCCGCGTTTTCCAATCTCCTCTACACGGTGGTACAAGGAGGCTTGATATCTCAGTTTTCCCCGCATTAGTATTCCTCCCCCGCCCCTCAGTGGATTACATTGTGTCAGATGATGACAGCGCATGCGTTATTTATTGTTACAGCGGATTACCTACTTTTCTCTGTATTTGCTGTTGTATTTTTGCTAATTTACGCACCGTTTCTGGAATGTTTTAAAGGTTGGTTCTACTCTGTTTCTGTTACGGTAATGTTTCATATTTTATAAAAACTAGCTGACCCGACAGACCTTGTCCTTTCATTGTCTCTATGAGTAAAAATGAGTGACAGTAGTCAACTGTACAACCCAATTTAATCTGATATATTTTTCCCAGTCTCAAATTTTTTCCCGTGATAACGGGATAAGTAGTCTGGGTAAACGGGATAATAAATTCTATATCCCTCTCTTGGTTCTCAGCTACCTTCCTACCAATTTTCAGCTAAATCGGTTCAGCCATTCTTGAGTTAGAAATAGTGTAACTAACGTGACTTTATTTTATTAATATATAATATATAAGATAAGATATAAGATAATATATAAGATAAGATATAAGATTATTGAGGTAGAATTAGGTTTACTCGTTAAAAGTTCCATTTGCAATTTGTCATGGCATCGCTAATAGTCCCTTTCGTAGAATGTACCATCGTCAATACGGCCTATTCGCAAAATGTCATAAAGTATATTCTAGGCTCACTGAGGTTAGTATAATGTGTCGACTCCTATCCGACTCCCTTCCACGAGACTAGTCCACTCCACGGTGACGCGACACCAACGCTTACAACTTACTAGGTAAATAATAATTCAGCCATAGAATTATTAATAATCTTAGAATTCAGCTATTGAACTCCAGGCTTGGATTTTGATAACATTTGGCATATCTATAGTTTAGGTCTTGGAATAGAACACAAGATACGCTTGATTCTCGGGCGATTCACTACTAAGCACGGGTCTCCCCCCACTACGGCCATTAAGGCCTTAATCCGCCCCTGGGGGCCGGCTCGGATTGGTAGATACCATACCTTCCAAACAATTCTAGGGCTTATGGTTTTGTCATGCTGTTTTCCTTCAGCGAAAAGCGAGTGATAATGACGTACATGTTTTAACACAAAACACATTGGTACGTGCCCGCACTGGATCTGACTCGCCACCCTCTGCTCGGAAGTCAGACGTTCGCTCACTACGCTATCGCCGCTTTTACCTATACCTAGACAACAAATCATTCCCTACACTCACACAGGCACACGTCATAGAGCTTATTTAAATTACCCGGCGGCCCCGCCCCAGCCCTTAACTATTCCAATTTCGGAACTCCGGAACTGGAATTAACAGGCGGTCAAAAACCTGATCGAATTAGTGCTGATAATGGCCTGATGGGGTTTGTTTATGGAACTTTGCAAAATATAGTTGGAGTTTTATTGGGTTTGTTCAATTTTAGCCGTGACGGAAATGATGACGTGGTTGTAATAAGCTATTTTTACGCTTATCTTTCGAATCTTGGAACATCCTTTTCGGCACTAAATATACATTTTGACGCTGATTTAGGATCAAATGTGTCGCTTACCATTAGGTAACGTACTGTTGTTTGTCGGTATGTAAATAAATAGAGGGCCTTCCTCCAGCTAGCCTTTTTGCGAGAACTTTCAGACGATTTTAGTTTCAGTCGTAGCTTGTGGGATTAAATTTCGCAATAATTATTATTGCGGTTAAAAAAATGTGTATAGAAAAAAAACATAGCATAGAAAAATTTAGAACTTTTAGGAAATACTCACAGCAATTAGTCCTTTGAGAAAAAAAAGATGAAAGAAACAATTTCGTAGCTTAACTGCGCCGAAAGCCAGCCAGGCTAAAACAAAACTATGTTGTCTACAAAAAGAAACCATAAAAATTTCATCCTATTCAAACCTTTGAAATTAGTCAAAATAAATATATAGAGCCACTCTCTGATCTGGCAAAAAGAGCATTATGAATATTGGCCGCAGTACGCCACCGCTGACCGTTCATATTTTATATTCAACACTCGTGGCACACACACACCCGCAGCGACCCATTCCATATATACGTTTAGATTTATGTTCTGCGGTCGTGGTGTAACGCGCGACTCCGATAAACTAACGATAGCTGATAGTTTGGATCAAGGGAATCGCTTTAGGCGACGTGTAATTACCGCATTAGTTGATGGTGGTTAAATATGTCCAATGATCGAAGGGGATCAACTCTCTGTTTGACTCTTTCTCTCTTTCGACTCTCTCTTTTTCTGTCGCTTTCTCTATGTTTGACTCTCTATTTGTCTTCCTTCCTCTTCCTTTCTCATAATTTTGCTCCCTTTTCTGTTCGTTCTTCTTTCTCATTCCGCTTTTCCCTTCACTTTCTCTTCATTATTTATATCTAAATAAAATGTATATAGGAATTAAAACAGGTATTTAAAACACATGCAAACACACAGCCTCTCGCATATTACATAACGTCGCTTATATTACAACACCGCGAACGTGCATTTTCCTAACTTTACAGGAGTTTCAAAAAAGAGATAATGGACATTGGCGATGATACAATTTTTGAATTCTTGTCTCTGATTGGCGAGTTTTCTTGTACGTTATTGGCTAGAAAAACCCGCGTTTTCTTTTTCTTCGTCGTATGACATTTTAAAGTAGGTACTCAACGTAAAAAATGCATATTCGCGGTGTTGTAATATAAACGACAATAAGCCCATACAATTATAAACCTTAGTTTGCTACTGAAATTATGTATTCCGTACGGTATAGAAATGAGTTAGATAAGTTGTAGAAGTTTGCTTTGAGTCGCCACCACTTCAGATTTTCTCCGTTGAAATATAATAATATTTACTCTTCCTGAACTTATTGTTAGTGTAAAAGTCTTGCGAAGAGATCAGCATAAGGTAAGAGAAAAGAGTTGTGGAGATAAAATATGAAAGAGATACAATTATAGGGAATTTATGTTTTTTACATAGAAGCGAGTGGTTCTGCTGTAATTCAGCCTGTAACTGTCCCACTGCTGGGCAAAGGCCTCCACTCACTATCGTGAGGAGGGTTAGGCCACAATCCACCACGGGGGCCTAGTCCGGGTTGGTGGATACATGCCTCCGAAATAATTCTCGGGCATGTTGGTTTCCTCGCGATGTTTTCCTTCACCGAAAAGCGAGTGATAATTACGTACATATGTTTAAAAAGAAACACATATTGGTACGTGCCCGCACTGGGATTTGAACTCGCCACCTCCGTTTTCGAAGGCGGACGTTCGCCAACTAGGCTACCACTGCTTACACCGTTCTGCTGTTTACCTACTTCGAAATAACGTTTTATTATAAAGAATCTCTTTAATATATTTAAGATACGTTACGTTACGATCTTTTTTTCCGTCTCTGGCGGTGGTCGCGACCGGTCGTGTGTAACAATAATTTAAAACCTTGTAAAACTCCGACGATTGCAAAATAGTCTTTAAAGTAGTACCGTTAAAGAATAGTTGAGAGTGCAACGAAGAACCTAGAATCACCAACAAGTACGTGACACTGCATCGGCGCGTGCGACCGCAGCGTCCCTCGCCCCTCAGGAAAGACAAGGACAGTTGCTATTTTTCGTCGCGCCTTTACTGCGGGCACCGCACACCACAGCTGAGTATTACGACATAACTCCTATACTTACAATATACGTTGCAAGCTATCACAGTTATACGAGCAAGTAATCGATAGGAACAATGAGCGTGCAGAGAACTCCGCCTAGTGGCGCTGCATCATTGATAAGCGGATGCGAGGCTACAAGCGGCTCAGCGCCAAACTTACCTAGCCTCGTGCATGAAGATCCTTATTCCAAATTTAGCACGAGGAAAAGGAAGGAACGCTGCGACGAGCAAGACTTTAAGAAAGATTTTGCGGCTTTTCGGATTGACATAATGAAGTTTTTTGAAGGTTTTGCTAATACCCAAAATGAAAGCATGTCACAAATAAGAGAGCAGGTATTTGAGATTAAAGACGAAATAAGGACAATTAAATCAGCTACGGATAATCTTTCGTCTCAATTTAATATGATACATGATGAGATGGAGACGATTAAATCTGATAATTCTAAAACACAAGATAAAATAAAGCACATAGAAAGCGAATTACAGCAATTAAAAAATACGCAAAATAATGATATTATGTCATTGCCACACTTGCCGCTGCCGATACCTAATTCTGAGACCCTACTTGCTGAGTTCAAAGACCGATGCGAACGCGAAAAAAACATCGTTTTTATAGGCATACCGGAAATCACTAATTCGGACTTCACTTCCAGACGTAACCATGACAATGATGAAGTCTTAAAAATATTAAATACACTATACAAAGAGTCCTCACGTCCGATCAAAGCTATTAGGCTTGGGAAGTATACTCCTGGCAAAGATCGTCCATTAAAAGTATTTTTTAATGATACACACACACCCAGGATTCTATTACGAAACAAACCTAAGCTACCTAAGGACCTTCTTATCTACTCCGATAAAACTCCTTCGCAGAAACAATACCTACAAACTTTAAAGGAGGAACTAAGGTCCCGCGAAGACAATGGCGAGCAAAACCTTGTTATCAAGTATATAAAGGGTATCCCAAAGATCATACAAAATAAAACTACTGAAAAAAACTAGTGAACTTTAGTTCACGAGTACATAGCACAATAGATGAGTCAAATAGGCGAAGCCATTTCATAGTAAGTAAATATGAAGACCTCCCAGTAAATTCCTCATCCTTGCGCTTCTTTTACGCTAACCTACGTAGCATGTGTAAAACAGGCAAGTTTGACGAAGTGAAGTGTATACTCAAAGCAATACCGAGTATTACTCACATTATTGTTTTTACGGAGACTTGGATTACATCGGAACAAGATGCAAAGCTATACCAACTACCAAACTATGAACACATATCCAATTTCCGACCAAACAACAGAGGAGGAGGTGTGTCAATTTTTATACATAGTAGTATTAAATATGAGATAACAACGGATCTGTATGAAAATGGAAACCATTATTTATGGATACATATAAACAAACTATCATTAGATATAGGAGGCATCTACAAGCCAGGAGAAAGTAACGATAATAATTTCCTTGAAATATTCACCTCGCAGTTGGAACAGAGAAAACGAACTGTGGTCTTTGGTGATTTTAATGTAGACTTACTTAGCGCAGATAAGCATGTGAAAGAATATAATTATACAATATAAAGGAAACCGGTTGTTACATTCTGAACGTCATCGATAGTAAATATTGCACTAGAGAAACTAGCTCAACAAAAACAATACTGGATCATGTTTACACTAATATTGACAACCACTCATTCAGCATGTCTATAATCGAGTCGGCATTATCAGATCATAAGCAAATATTTCTGCAAATATCAAAGCTAGCACCGACCTTAAAGAAGAAAATACACTATGAAGCACTAAATTATGACAGTTTATACAGGGATGCATCGGAAGCCAGTTACATAAATGATAACAATGATTGGGATTATTTAATGGAATTTATTAAGCAGCTTGTTACAAAGAATAAAATTCTAAAAACTAAAATACTTAACCTACCGCAAAACGATTGGATTAATAAAAATATCATTGACACAATTAACTCACGAAATATACTATGGCAGCAATCAAAGACTAATCCAAAGGATGAAGAGTTAAAGACAAAATATTCTGAGGAACAGATTAAAGTCAGTGGAATGATTAAATCACAAAAAAAGAACTATTATTATAATATGTTCCAAGATTGTTACAGTGATCCGAAGAAAATGTGGGAAGTTATTAATAGTTTAGCTCGTAATAAATTAAAAGACACCTGTGCTCCTCCAAAATTATTGTCGAATACGCGGATAATAACTGAAGGTAATGAAATATGTGAATTATTTAACACATTCTTTTCTTCTGTCGGTAAAGATTTAGCAAATAACATACCCAATAGATATCATACTCACTCGGCCAACATTTTAATGTACGATAAAGATTACTCACATGACATAACATTATCTGATTTAAGACCATGTAGTGCCGATGAAATTCGTAAAATTATAAACGAGTTTGACACTAACACTAGTACAGGAGTTGATGGAATTAGTACCAAAGCGATTAAGTGCCTCAAAGATACGATCACGGGAAGACTCGCAAACTGCATAAATAAGTGTCTAGATATAGGAATATTTCCCGACGCCCTTAAAATAGCTAAGGTTAGCCCAATTCATAAATCTGGTACCAAGCTGGACCCTAGCAATTACAGGCCAGTATCTGTGCTACCCATATCATCTAAAATATTTGAACGAGTTTTACACACACGCTTACATGAGTACCTAACACAAAAACAATTTCTTATTGATCAGCAATATGGTTTTCGTTCAAAATCGAGCACACTCTCAGCTGCATTAGATCTAATAACAAATATCAAAATTAATATTGACCAAAAAAATATAGGGGTAGGTGTTTTTATTGACTTAAAAAAAGCGTTCGACACCGTCAGTCACGTAAAATTATTTCATAAATTGAAAAACATTGGTATAGCAGGAAAAGCGCTAGAAATATTTACGTCTTACCTAAAAAATCGTCAGCAAATGGTTAGGATAGACAATTACAAAAGTTCTTTACAAAAAATCACATACGGAATACCCCAGGGCTCAATATTGGGCCCCCTTATTTTTTTGATTTATGTCAATAATATCAATAAAATTGGTTTAACTGGTCGCTTAACACTATATGCTGATGACATGTGCCTATTTTACTTCGGTCCATCCATCCAAGAAACTATAAACGAAGCTCAGAGAGATTTGGAAATGCTCAATGAATGGCTTTTACACAATTTACTAACTATAAACACTTCTAAGACGTCTTATATGATTTTTAAAGCAAAAAATAAAAATATCCCTAACTTTACACCACTCACGATAGACAAAACTATAATACATCAGTCAAATCAAGAGAAATATCTCGGCCTATGGATAGATGATAAACTAAACTGGAAGGTACATATCGAGCATATTCGATCAAAGTTAATTGCAACACTTGGGGCCCTTCGAAAAGTTGTAAATTGTATCCCACAAAAAGTATGCACAATAATATATAATTCCTTAGTGAAATCACATCTTGAATACTTAATCGAAATATGGGGATCTGCCCCAAAAACTAATTTAAAATCATTACAGAGAACACAAAATAAGATAATAAAAGTTTTATTCCACTACCACTATCTTACACCAACAAACGAAATATACAAAAAAACTAAACTACTCACTATAAAGCAACTGTACATACTCATATAATACCTGCTTATTTATAAACAAGGTTTTAAAGCAAACTATACACTCGAACATAACATTCACTCTCAAACCAAATACCCACAACTTAAGAAATAAATACAAGATTATACTGACAAAGCCGCGTACTAATTATGGAAAGACAACGATTTTGTTTGAAGGAGCACAGATGTATAATAGTTTGCCTAATGATATAAAAGAATGTAAAAGCATAAATATGTACAAGTGGAAACTCAAGCACTACTTAGTTAACGGATGATTCCCAACAAGTATGATAGATAAATAACCTCTGTACCTACTTACTACAAATACACCACTAAAAATAAAAACATATACATATATGCACCTATACATAAGATGAGATAAGTTGGTACCTACTAACACAGCATTGTATACCTGCCAGCCAGAGGCTAAATATTCTATATTATGTATATTGTTTTTGTATCTCATTTTAAGTGAACAATAGTTCTTATGAGAAATAAAGTTCTTTAAACCTATCTCTTTCTCTTTCTATGTAAACAGTAAATTGTTATATTATGTATTATAATGTAGCGAGTGTTGTCCTGTAACACTCTTATTTTGATTTTCGAGATAATCTCATTTTCATGCATGAGCCACTTGCTATTCCGACAAATGTTATGAATTTCATTGCAGTATTTTATTCAACACTATAGGCACATACTTTAGTAATGTAGATTTATCTAATATAGTATTTCAAAAGCTGAGATAAGTAAGAGACTTGAAAAAATATTCTTTACGCATTATGTAGTAGGATCATTTATTTTTTCATTTATAACAAACAAGAAAATATTACATATTTTTTCTTTTATTTCGTTCTGAGCCTATTATTTGTTTATGACGTATCTTAATTAAATGTTTGAGTGTTTTTTAATCAATTTAACTAACGAATTTTCAAAATGAAATGATAAGAACAACATATTTTATTATTTCTAGTTATTTTCATAAGTACCTTTTGTCTATTAGTTAGTTTAATTACGGATCAAACAATTGGCCCTTAGTATAGTTAGTTTTGTGAGGGTTTCACATTTGAATTTTCACTTTGACGTAAGTTTATTTTATTTTATTTCTACCATTTCTACCATCTCGTTACTTGATTCAGCCGAGTGCGAAACTCATGTAAATCGGACGCCAATTAGTTTCAAAATTGTATTATTAAATTAAAACGTACATATTCGTAGTTTCGTACACTTAGAACTGCGTCTGGTCTAGATAGCTGCAGAGTCAAAGGTTAATTTGATTACGTTAAGGATTTAGCAACGGTTTCAAATTATTATTCTCATGCAGTGTTCGGTTAAAGGTTTAATGTCAGCAGTGATAAAACTAAATAGCCTCATCTTCTTTTCTGTCTCTAAGTTCAACTATTATTTATTACTTTATTTGAAAGTTGACAAGCCGATTAAACTAGTTGGTATCTAGGATTGCTCGTGTTTTACACCCCAATAAAATTAATTATTGCAACTGATCATTTCAAAATTAGTTTTATTCTAATTTATAGGTTAGCATTAAAATAACTTTACATAAAACGTTGACAAAGAAAAATGACTTAAGATGAGAATGAGAAACCATAGCCCCGTCTAGTAACTAAACACGGCATTGTCTTCCGAACTACCGCGTTTTCAGATTAGTTCGAGTTGCGCGCGCAAAGTACGCGCTTCAGTGGGCACCGCTCGCATCTGCTCCCGAGCACACTTCACATCACTAAGTAAGTGCAAATACGACAAATGTTTTGAAAATCCACATGGAATTGTTTTTTTTAACTTTTTCACTTAAATTTCAAAACTGACTTTAACCTATATTATAAGGAATAAAACATTGTACATATATGTATCTAATTCGTTTTTTGCCCCTGCTATTTAATAGCCCCATTTGAGGCATCGTAAGTAGTTGATGAGCTGTCTGCGAGCGTGAAATAGCTGACTCGATTCCCGTACAGGGAAAAATACCACGCCGTCATTTAGGTCCAGGTGAGATAGTCCTATAGATAAGATAGATAGGCCTGTAAACTCCACTTAGGTACTCACCTGGTCTTAAGGTGAAGGTGTGGTTGAAAGTAGTAAATTTATTTATTTATTTACATGCAAGTTACAATTACATAATAAAAACAATAAATATGCTAAGAGTCATATAAAATTTATGTAAATTGTTATAATTTTATGTTGTTGTATCTTATTTGTTGACAACAAACATAATAATGTTATAATAATTAATTCCACAGGATCCAGAACTAAATAGAATGTCTTTGATGTCTTTGAAGCCAGTCACAGCAGAATAGCAAAAATTATAGCAGAATTAAATTTAAAATAATTACAAACAATTACTCTGTGAAAGCATTAAAACCAATAACTAAATGGAATAAACGAGTATTAACATACCTTCTTTTGTGAAACGTCTACGTTCAGTAACAATAATTGATATTATCTAAAGTAGTATTCCCGGTAGCGCAGCCTGTATTAATACTGTATGAGATACGATCTGGTCTGCGACGGGAAGCGATTTATTGTCTGCTGGCTGAACCACAGATATATCAGAATGCTACAACTCGACTTTTTACAAATCAGCCCAAGTTGCGTCCGTAGCGCCTATTTTGTGCAGCTATTATGAGATTTCTCCAAATGTGGTCAAAGCAAGTCAATTAAACTAGTATTAAAATGTAACTACGGAGATCTAATATTAAAAACCGGCCAAGTGCGAGTTTGACTCGCGCACGAAGAATTCCGTACCATTGTCTATAGAATCGGCAAAAAAAACACGTTTGTGGTATGGGAGCCACCTTAAATATTATTTTATTCTGTTTTGAGTATTTGTTGTTATATGTAGCGGCAACAGAAATACATCGTCTGTAAAATTTTCAACTGTCTATCATAAGATACAGCCTGGTGACAGACGGGCAGACAGACTGACGGACGGACGGACAGTTCGGACAGGGGGTCGGAGATGGTGAGGGGAGACCCGTGCTCAACAGTGAGCAGATAGGGGTTGATGATGATGATGATGATGACACTCTTGCAGTGAAGACTGAGCAACGGTTGGAAATACAGGGCAATTCATTTCCTTAACTTTACTGTAGTCAGCTAAACTTTTTATATTTTATAAGTACATTAGAGTGGAGCGAATTTGTATACAAACGGTCACTATTATAATACCGTTTTAAATCGATTTAACTGATACTCGTAGGTGCACATCAAACTACCTACTTTATTTTGCTACACGGCTGGTTCCGTTCAGTTTTACGAACTTGTGGCATCTATTTTCACCACGTTTGTGGTTCAAGTGACGGAACTATTTAGTTCTACTGTTCCATACAATGGTGTTTAGGAAAGCTCCCCATATAGTAATTATCCGATACGTTTAGGGGAAAGGAGTTACACTTGCATTTGCGCATGGGATTTGACATAACGTCGTCGTTTAGAAACTAAATTTACTACACTCGTAAATATTCAGTTAGTTTGCGTTATGAAAATAAATCGAGCACCACCGATTGTCCTACAACAACGATAAGTTTAACTATCTGCATATTCGCTATACAACGTATTGATTGGGCCATTAGATACCTAATCAGTAACAAATATTCATGTGGGTAGTCGGTAATGTTATTTTTAATTAGTATTAGAGAACATGGAAACTTTAGACTGATGAGGTGGTATTCAATTTACAAATAGATGAATGAACCACAGTAAGCCACTTCATTATGGTCATCATCATAACACAGCACATATATACGCCCAGGTCACCTACAGGTCCAGGAACGAGGAAACGTAATGCTGGGCGTCCAGCGGCGTTAATAACTTCACTGCAGGTGGCGCATGGATGCGATTGCACAGAACCGTGGAAAGTGGCGTAAGCGCAAGGAGGTTCTTACCAGCAGTGAGGGGAATAAGTATGACGAAGATGATGATGGTGATGGAGTAGTAGGTTTTCCTTCAAGGAATAGGTCAGTATGAAATCAGTATCAAACAATGAGTATGAATCCTACTGGGGTTTCAACTCACGAAACCCATAATTAGAAAGCGGACGTCTCCGACTAAATGTAACTTATATAGACATAGAAATCTCGAAGGGGAATTTGATACAATACCTACTAAATTAACAATTGTAATAGCCGTCCCATTAAAATATGATTCTTAACCATTGAAATAAATCTCCAGGGCTTCCCTCCCCTTTCGTCCTGTCATCCAACTTTCCCGAACGCTAACTTTGAATTATAAAAGTTGAACTTAATTAGCTTTTACCAACTCCTTGAAGGTGTCAAAAATTGATTGAGTTAAATTCGTTTATGTCAAAGTTAAGGAGATTTAGCCTAAATTAGAATGGCTCGGAAGTAAAATGAGTTTTGTATTGAGAACGTTCAGGAGAATGAATGGAAAATGGTAAACATTCACATTTGACATTTGGTTGAATTTCATATTTGGAATCAGCTATATTATAATGGTTTTGAAAATGGTGTCTTTACGTTTATTTGTTTGAATTCACATTTAGTTAAAACTACTGGACAATAATATGGATCTAGGTATGAGAATGTCACTGCTAATGATAGCTCAAAGAGTGATAACTGAGATACTGGTAAACATACCAGGTTGGAGGCGGTGCATGATATGCGGATGCAGTGACAACCTCTGCGTGTGTGGTCTCACAAAAAAACTCTCTCAAAAAAGTGTGGTCTCCTATATAAACGCCATCGCACACCGTGCCATACGCCGACAACATCGTGTGAAAGAGACCACAGCAATGTGCCTAATGTGAGTTTTTACGCGTTCGACATAGTACGTGTCAACAAGCGCGAAGAAGATCTATCGTCAGAGCCGTTAGGGGCGCTGTACAGGATCTTCATTTATTTATTTATATATAACTCCACAGCGTTACATTTTATCAGTAGATATACCTATAGTTAACAATTAAAATACAAAGCGCACGTTAACGCGTACTATGTGGAAGCGTAAACTTAACGTAAAAACTCACACTCAGTAGTGTCCTGAAATGTACTGTATAGTTGTTAGTTCTATGGAAGGCATCGTGACGCGGCGTACCTACCGTGTGATGGTTATAAGCGGCCGATGGCTTTAAAGATCACAGCCCTACAGAACCGATAGGTATAAAAAACCTGTAAACGAAGTCACGGGTAACAGCTAGTATTTAAATATTGATATAAGATGGAAACAGGAATAATATTTGAATGAACATAAAGATAGTGCCTAAATATATTTTTTTCGATTCTTTCTTCCATAATACGATATTTCTCAAAATCAGAAGCAAATATCTAAATGCCAAGAGTTAAATAAAACAAATGCCTACTTACCATAAATAAGTTACTACAATTTTATTTTTCTGCCTTGTATTTTATGTTTCGTCAATGATATTTTTCTTTTATTATTTTGTCTTGGAGCTATGGGGATATTGATTGTTGTCGCACGTAATTTCATAATAATTGGAAACGCATACCTAAATGAATTTTCGTAAAGTAGTTATAAAACTAGATCTAGGCATCTAAGATCTAGGTATCTTGGTTACTTGCATCGATGGATATTTCTATCACACCACAGTGCTATGAAGTATTGATTCAAATATTGTGTTTTGTCCAATCTATTAGCCCAGCTGCTCATCTAAGCCCCGAAGCGTTCTCAAAGTATTTGCATTTTAAAATGATAAGGTACACTTGGCGGTCTATGTGAAATAAAGTTCCAAATTCGGCCGGCTTTAAATCAAAGGACTGAGTCAAACTTTTGAATCAAACTCGTACAAAGACTGAAAATTCAGAAAACGTTGGCAACGAAGTTTTGGTGGAAATCCGAAAATATCTCAAAACGTCTTGTCTCTTGACTGAAACCCAAAATGTTTTAGTTCCAAAATGTCTGAAACACAACATAACTTTGTTTCAATACGTTTAAAGTTGTAAATACTAAGAAATTTGAAAGTTTTCCGAGTACCGAAACACGTCAAAATGTCATTGTATCTTTATTTAAATGAGTTATAACAAGCTAAAATTATAAATTATCAACATCAGAAATGACTCAATTACAGTAGATTACCTGTATACAATTATGTAAAAATTATTAATTCCAAAAAATTGAAAAATCCTCCCTTTTTATATTAAATCTGTAAATTTCCAACATTTGGACTATAATTTGAGTTGCATCACTGCTGTTTCAGACGAGACCTTTTTTTAATAAAAACCCTGACTCGGTGAAATATTTTACTTTCAAATTCATTTGTACATGTAAAGCTAGAAGTTTTTTCTATTTAAATTCATTCAGTGTACATACGCTAACAATATGTACTTGTGTCGCTAATGTTATGTTATCTATACATTATTAAGGATAATAATATAACACCGTAATGTACACCTACGAGTATGTATTCAATTATTTTTAATTGGTACCCCAAATTGAGAACTAGAGAACAGTGTAGAAATAGACTTGAACAGAGTACCTGTCAGGACAAAAACAACACGGTTTGGAGAGGGTAGAATGAAAAGTAGAAAAACACTTTTCGTCCCTACAGTACCTCGTTCCAGGGTTCGTACGTAACTGTTGCCGTATACTTTTCTAACAGTACGTATAATATGAACGTATAAAAGTGAAAGTATCACTTTTATAATTGTTGTTAATTAGTATTTAAACGGGTCTAATTCGCGCACAAACGTATATCAAAATATATAATTTTGACATACCTCGACGTTTCGACCAAGTTACATCGGCCGTGGTCACGAGAAGACACGTGACCACGGCCGATGTAACTTGGTCGAAACGTCGAGGTATGTCAAAATCATATATTTTGATATTCGTTTGTGCGCGAATTAGACCCGTTTAAATACTAATTAACATGTATTCAGTTCGCGAAAGTTTAAGAACTTTTATAATTGTTTTATGAACGATGAAGGTGGTATTGTTAATTAATTATAGTTTATAGTAAATTTATTTTAGTTAATAATGCGCTACGTAGGTAGGTACGTTACTTAATTGAAATCTATAACAGAATATTCTAATATTTTGTATATAAATGTTTTGAGGTATAAAATTATGACTTCATTACTTTAATAATTGCAAATGGACTAGAACTACAAGTAGATAGAACGGGACAACGGATTTTTAGAACAGCTTGCTCCGAATAGGTACGTACGTATTTATAGATCACAGAGAACTGACAATAATAATTATCTTTTTCGAAGCTTGGTAACTATATTGCACTACGTAACAGCCGTTTCAGACGAATTTCGAGTACTTTCAGAATCGCATCCGAGCGCACAAAGGACGTGGGACTACGAAGTTTCCTACAAGTGTGTGTAAGTGTGTGTACTTGTACCTCCAATTTGATTTATATTTAACTCCGAGTGTTTATTGCTTGCTAACGGACAAAACGACCGGCGATGTCGATAAAAGTGACAAATGTGTGATATGAACACTATTACAAATCGCATTATCCCAGAGTGCTGCAGTCAAGTTAAAAAGACAGCTAAGTTGGTATGAAACCCTACTCTGTATCTATAAAAATAAATAAAATTAAAGTCAGTTTGTAATGTCAAAATAACAACAGCTTTTTACTTTAGCAAGTACTTGTTACAAAAAATAATAATATTAGTTTTTGTTTGTATTTTCCGGCTAATCTCGGTAACGGCTGGACCGAATTGGACGAGACTTTCACTGACAGAGAGCTGATGATACAGAGAGTAACATAGACTTCTTTTGTTTTAGAACTAGCTGCACCCCGCGGTTTCACCCGCACATGTAACGGTGTCTGCGGAATAATAGTCACCGCAGGTGTAACCGCATAGCACAGCTATCATGGATCTAAATATAAAAGATTGGTAAAGTTCAAAAGTGGATTGTTTGTTAATGTGAGATTTTAAGTCTTTATACACAGTAACTTCGCTCGAAATAAAAGCTATTATCTCTGTAAGTACTTCCACTTACAAATGTCAAATAAAATGGATTTCCAACGGTATAAATCTAGGGAATCTACAACAGTGGAACAAAGTAAGTGGATTTCATTGTTCACCGCATTCAACGTCAAACGGGGCTAACGTATCGAGCCAACGTTTCTTGTAGTTTTAGTTGGCATGTTTTCTATTTATTTTAATTTGTTTCTAATTATTTATTGAAAATAATTATACGAATTGAAGCATTATTAATACGAGCGGTAGCGAGGTATAAACTTGCTTGAAATGATGATTCTGTATATTTATGAACAGGTAATCTAGGCACATACTTACTCGTATTTATATATTCTAGGTACGTTGTTATCTTGCGTCAATTTTATTTTTCGTATACATTATTCAACAATGGACTTTCCTTTTCCTGTCCAGAATCTTGGTACAGTGCTTGAAAGGGAAACATCCTTTTACCATAATCAATTATAATGTTTAATTTAATTTATCATATTTTATGTTTTATGATTCTCTTTGTTAACGAGAATTAGCTGTTTAACTTTGTAAAGGTGCGACTTTATCGCCTAGTTACAATAAATGCTTTGACTTTGACTTTGACATTATGCTGTATTTCTGCTGTATTTTTACAATATAATGTCATTTTCTATTTTAGCATCATCGTAGCATCGTAGTCTCGTAGCGTCGTAGCATAGCGTCGTCGAGTCGTAATTATTTATAGCATTAAAACTTTTAAGATTATCACCTATTGTTATTATCCTCTCATGAATATTCGCGCTTGGCAGCGGACAATACGGACATGGATTGATGCTTAACGAAGATTAACTAAGTACGCTGAGTTAACTAAAAGTTTAGAAAAAGAAATGAACAGTTAGGTACCTCTAAATTACCAATAGACTGATTAATTTGACAGACAGGCGAGCGCGAAAACTTTCGACGGCCCTTCAATAAATCAAACTGTGGAACCGGAAGTTGGGAAGGAATATTGACAGGTTTGTAAAATATTCCAAGCTTGAATTACAGGAAATATATTGGCACCACAGATTATTTTCCTTATATCCAACATATAAATACTATCTACTACTCGTATCATAAACTAACTATGTCCGTAAGGATTGAGGAGCCACTTTTGAAAAATTAACAATTTCTAAATGGAATTTCACGCAGTTTAAATGTAGATGTGTCAATAAAATTTGTATTCTAAAGCAGATTTTGGTAGATTTTATGCATAAAAAGTTCTGTTACTGTAAAGGTGGCACCTCAATTCAGCAAATCAGGATTGAGGTGCCATTTTTCAAGTGAATAGAACTGGTTAAGTTATGGATGAATATTTCTGAAAACGCAATATCTTTACGGACGTGTTGTATATTGGTTGCTCCCAAACTCTGGGGCTTGAACGGCTTCAATTTAAAAAGATATATAACATTCAAAGTGGCGCCAAAATCGATAAAAATCGATTTTAGATTTTTTTATTTTTCGTTGATATAACTAGTCAATTTACAAAACAAATTTAATGGAAAATTTGTAGATAGTTGGCTGAAATTGTAGCCAGAGAATGAAGTAATAAAACCAAGTGGTTTTTTTGCTGCGACTAATTTTATGTGGCTCCTCAATCCTTACGGTCTGGAAATAATATTTCGCTATAACTACGTGACAACAAAACGAAATCGAACGATGAATATCCCAAAAAAATGTAGATATGCGTGCCTTAATATTCATATATAATTTAATCACTCTACGTATCCTATATTGGCCAAAACATACAATTTTTTACTTTCTCATACAAATTTCACTGCGGTGACCATAATATTTAAGAAAAAAATAGGACACACTTTTAAAAATTATAATCAATAACAACATCACATCATATTAATACATTATGGCATACCTATATGACATAAAATAGAAAATAAATAAAAGTAGGTAGGTAGTAGGCACATTACGATACGAGCGGTCTAAGTAGTATACAACTACACGGCGTGACTTACTTACACCGCGAGTATCGTATAATATGTAGCACGTGTGACATAATCAGCCATCTATATAATTTATTTTAAAATAATCTTCTAAGCGATGTAGTTAAAATATGTTCATTTGACTCTTAGCAATAGGTACACAAACGTGGGTAGGTTAGCATTCCACCACTAGAAAACGTGACAACGCAATTTCACAACTACCCGTATCACATCTAGATTTGGTTTTTGATTATTAGTATTTTCGGATGCATAGATAATGGTTCGTGGTTGATTAATTTTATGTGACATTTTTTTAGTTTTAATACTGTACAGTTTAAATAATAATCAAACCGGTTACAACTAAAAAATAGTGAAAAATATCTTTGCATAGCGTTATGTTGTCGCGCTTTCGTTTTATGAACAAATCTTTATTGTAAAATGATTATACTTACCCTGATCTAGGAATCCGTGATTTATATCTGGTTTGTGCATTGTGCATTGTGCACACCTTCAGACTATAGTATTAGATATGGTGTATAATAATTGAAAGTGTGTTTATTCAGTGCAAATAGTCCATGTGTCGGTAAAAAAATATCTAAACGACAAAAATTCGCATCATTTCTATGTGAAGTGTATTTTTATCCTCCTAATAATATAAACGCGAAATTTTGTAAGTATGGATGAATGTTTGTTGCTCTTTCACGCAAAAACTATTGAATGGATTTTGATGAAACTACACAATAATATAGCTTACATTATATCAGAATAATACATGGACCACAATTCATAAAGATACATCTTATATTATCCAAACGTGAGTGCAACCGCGGGCGCAGCTAGTTAATCGATCAGTCAGTCAGTCAGTTTTGGTTTTTCTATACTAATATTATAAAGAGGAAAACTTTGTTTCTTTGAATAGGCTCCGAAACTACTGAACCGATTTGAAAAATTATTTCACTGTTGGGAAGCTATGCTATCCCCGGGTGACATAGGCTACCTTTTATACCGTAAAAATTAATGGTTCCCGCGGGATAGTAGCTAACGCGGGAGAAACCGCGAGGTGCTTCTAGTATTTATAGTAAATATATTTACAAATTTATTTTACGTGAGTAGGTACTATTTATAAGTTTTCACATCTCATGCTCAAAAACTGTGTCATATTATTATTATTTGCTCAGCTTAGCGGACCTAAACGTGGTTGTTAGGCCCTAGAGAGTGAGAGTAGTTTAATTAGGCCTGAGTAATATCGCTTTTTCTGAGTATCGCATCTAAATCTGATTTCTAGTTTCAATATATGAATTCAAAACCATATATTTTAATATATAGATATTGTGGGTACCTACGGTATGCTTCAAGCATGATCACAATCACAAGTAGATATTTGAATTAAAGCTAATCGGATATTGGCGATGCGAATGTATTTTCATACATTATCTCCCCTCTTTCCTCCCACTCTCCCCCTCTACCCCCTCTTCTCCCCCGCACTCTCCCCTCTTTCTCCCCTCTTCTCCCTCCACTCTCCCCTCCTTTCCCCACTCTCCCCCTTTCTCCCCCTCCCCTCCCCGCACCCTCCCCCCTCTCCTCCCATCGCACTCTACCCGTTTAATTACTTGCCAAATTTAATTATGATCCGGTCAGCCATTTCTTGTGGTCCGTAGGGGGTCCGTAGGGGCCACGCGGCGATCGCTAAGATGGCGGCGGCTGCCGACCAATAGCGGTCAATAGCATTTCCCGCGCTTTGAAAATTCATCTTCTGCGCAGGTAGAACTGCGATGTGCAACAGCTGCAGTGTATTATGAACCTTGTAATAGTGATCTTAGGTTGATTGTAAGTTTTAAGCATTCTTTCGTTAATCTTCGGACCATACTTTATTTTCTGCGCGAACGAAGATTCACGACGCACCATAGAAGTTGGGTAAGACTGTACATGTTAGCCTATGCCTCAAGTTCACTGACATCGCCCAGTATATATAATTATATACAAGGTGTAACAGCAAGGTGTAGTAATACTGAAACTACGCATACACATACATATTTCGAAGTAGTCTGGAGGTACTATAAATCTGTAAGTAGTTACGGTAATGAATTATTACACGTCAAAGTTTACTGCAAAACTAACCATCGTTCAACCCTAGTTATCAGCTGGGCAATGTCAGTGAACTTGAGGCCTAGACTAACATGTACAGTCGTACCCAACTTATATGGTGCGTCGTGAATCTTCGTTCGCGCAGAAAAGAAAGTATGGTCCGAAGATTAACGAAAGAATGCTTAACACTTACAATCAACCTAAGATCACTATTATAAGGTTCATAATACACTGCAGCTGTTGCACATCGCCGTTCTACCTGCGCAGAAGATGAATTTTCAAAGCGCGGGAAATGCTCTTTACCGCTATTGTTCGGCAGCCGCCCCGCCATCTTAGCGATCGCCGCGTGGCATGAGTGAGATGGAACTAACAGCTGCAGTGTATTATGAACCTTATAATAGTGATCTTAGGTTGATTGTAAGTGTTAAGCATTCTTTCGTTAATCTTCGGACCATACTTTATTTTCTGCGCGAACGAAGATTCACGACGCACCATAGAAGTTGGGTAAGACTGTACATCTCTAGCCGGCGGCATTACTCAAACAAAACTAGGTGTAGAAGTAAAGTTGTGGTAAAAGTTCCACCAAAAATTACTAGATGGCGCCAGGGCCGTTTCTAAGAAATCCTACATCGCGCAAGCGTTGTGTGACCGGCGTAACGTGACGTCATCCGTATCATGTTAGGGTTGTAATATTTAGTTATTTTGTCAATTTGAGT
This sequence comes from Hylaea fasciaria, assembly GCA_905147375.1. Classification (NCBI taxonomy): domain Eukaryota; kingdom Metazoa; phylum Arthropoda; class Insecta; order Lepidoptera; family Geometridae; genus Hylaea; species Hylaea fasciaria. Next base: position 11,602,567 of record LR990201.1, read on the forward strand.
GAAAAAATCGATTATCGATTTCAGGTTTTAGTACCCTGGCAAATGATTCATCACCAGGTACACATACCCACATTTCAATATTACTACACCTTGCCGATACACCTTGTATATAATTGGAATCTCGGAATCGGCTCCAACGATTTTCATGAAATTCAGTATATAGATCTAGCTAGGAATCATTTGTAGAAAATGTCATTTTATTCGTGTTTTTTTATGATTTTTTTCTTTAAATACCTAACCAGTTCATATCTTTTTATTATTCTATCGGTAAGATCGAAATATATTATTCATATTTCATAATAATTCTATTAGTAATTCGTACTTAAATATAATTTCCACGATCTAGCTAGGAATCATTTGTAGAAAATGTCATTTTATTCGTGTTTTTTTATGATTTTTTTCTTTAAATAACCAGTTCATATCTTTTTATTATTCTATCGGTAAGATCGAAATATATTATTCATATTTCATAACTCTATTAGTAATTCGTACTTAAATATAATTTCCAAACAACAGAATTTTATAAAAAAAAAATACCGAGCAAAGCTCGGTCATCCAGATGTTATATTATTAAACGAGCTGTTTACACTGGCTGACTGCACTAACAGTGCGGGTCCACTACAAAAAAGCGTAAGTAACTCTCGGATTCCATATCCCTGGTTACATATTTAAATTATGGTCACCACTTAAGAAAATTTGTATGAGAAAGTAAAAAATTGTATGTTTTGACCAATATAGGATACGTAGAGTGATTAAATTATATATGAATATTAAGGCACGCATATCTACATTTTTTTGGGATATTCATCGTTCGATTTCGTTTTGTTGTCACGTAGTTATAGCGAAATATTATTTCCAGACCGTAAGGATTGAGGAGCCACATAAAATTAGTCGCAGCAAAAAAACTACTTGGTTTTATTACTTCATTCTCTGGCTACAATTTCAGCCAACTATCTACAAATTTTCCATTAAGTTTATTTTGTAAATTGACTAGTTATATCAACGAAAAATAAAAAATCTAAAATCGATTTTTTATAGATTTTGGCGCCACTTTGAATGTTAAATATCTTTTTAAATTGAAGCCGTTCAAGCCCCAGAGTTTGGGAGCAATCAATATACAACACGTCCGTAAAGATATTGCGTTTTCAGAAATATTCATCCATAACTTAACCAGTTCTATTCACTTGAAAAATGGCACCTCAATCCTGATTTGCTGAATTGAGGTGCCACCTTTACAGTAACAGAACTTTTTATGCATAAAATCTACCAAAATCTGCTTTAGGATACAAATTTTATTGACACATCTACATTTAAACTGCGTGAAATTCCATTTAGAAATTGTTAATTTTTCAAAAGTGGCTCCTCAATCCTTACGGACATAACTAACTAACCCGACGAACGTTGCCCTGTCAAACCAATCCATACAAAATGTGTGAGAAAATTAATTCTTCTTTTTCGTGATGTTTCTGATATTCGGAGCGAAGACAAATTCAACAAATCAAAGATCATAAAAATCGATGTAGCCGTTCTTGAGCAAATGTAACTAGTACGACAAAATTATAGATTAGAGCAAGATAGTCCGTGTAACTTCTAGTAGGTACATACTTAATTATATTGCTTTTTTTATTCAACACCATATTATATGCCATTGACGTTATTAAGCAATTTCTTACAAGCTGAGGATTATATCAAAAGCATCATCATCATCACCAGCCTGAAGACGTCCACTGCTGAACATAGGCCTCCCGTTTAGACCACCACACCGAACGACAAAAAATAATCAAAAGCATAACAGACAAACAGACACCTTATCATCCACTAATTGGGATCGACGTACTTATTAAATAAATGCAAGAAAAATAACCCACACAAAAAATCTTTCAAAAGCTGAAACATTATTCACACAATAATTTCACGTTACGCACATTTCATAAGGCCCTTTCGCAGAGATTTACCCGAAATCCTTTAGTATAACTGAACTAAGTTACCTATTCACCTGTTTACGGTATATTGCTGTTTAGAGTGTAACCTATGCTAAACCCTTACGGAGCCACTGGACCTTTCATATTCAACAGACTTAGCCTGCCATTTGAGCTTTAGGACTTTATCGAAACGAAAATTAACTACCCACCGTTATTATAATCTAGTATTTGAGGAATAATTTCATTTTGAAACAGACTTTGTTGTCTATGTGATAGAAAATGTTAGCTTGTGAAAAAGAGATCAGTGCTTCGAAGTTTGCAATAGAATGAGAAGCTCTTTCTTAGTGTTACTTGTAGACTTCGAGAGGCGCCTTTGAAACTTGAAGTTGGGTATTTTGATATCTGTGTAAGTAGTGAAGTAAGTTTGATATCTGTGTAGTGAAGTACATTTCTTTAGATACCTACAGTGAAATTTGCTTGGACTTGTCCTAGCTTGTATTACTGTTCGACATTTAAGACGTTTTAGCGGTGGGATAAGTCTATCGTTGTCTCTATCTGACACTAAACAAATGACAAATACAGCAATACACTTATCAGTTGTTAAAAGTTACATAGGGGTTAAAAAACCGGGTGTTAGTGGTACATTTTCCACTACCGTATTTTAAAATTCAGACGTTCTAACGATTCATCATTTTACTCGGTCCCGATAGAGAGGTTGTCCCGGAAAAACAAAAAAAAAACCGGTGAAGTGTGAGTCAGATTTGCGCACGTAGGGTTCCGTGCCATTATCTATAAAAACGGCAAAATAATCGCGTTTGTTGTATGGGAGCCCCCTTAATTATTTATTTTATTCTGTTTTTTAGTATTTGTTGTTATAGCGGCAATCAGTGCAAATTTCAACTGTCTAACTATCACGGTTCATGAGATACGGCCTGCTGATAGACGGACGGAGAACGAAGTCTTAGCACCTAATAGGCTCCCGTTTTATCCTTCCAGTACGGAACCCTAAAAAGAGAAAAACAACGTTCTACCGGCATTACATCAACAGATTAAAGATACATTATCATGTCAAAGAGCCACCACATTACCCAAATGAGTATTACCTAAACAACCACTAATATTTCTCGCGAACGACACCTAAGAGCGTTATAAAAGCAATCGCGTTATTCAGGGTTGCACGCGTTGTCAGTTGCGTAATAGCGGAGTAAGGGGCGGGTGCGACTGTCCGCGAGAAACGAGTGATTCCGCTATCTATCCGCTAAATGTAGATAAATGGTCAATTAAAAACTTGCCATTATGGCCTAGGTGGGACACTCCGTACTCAAAAGGTACTCAAAGCCACGGAAGAGAGAGATAACACGCTCAAATGTCATACAAAATCCCGATGTCATTTATTGAAATGCCACAAAACACAGAAAACTGAAAACTATAACAAAAATAGTAATTAAATAGTAGTTAAATGCCAGGCTGTAATGTACAACAAAATATTTGGCAATTAGAGTCACAATATAGAGAAGCCTTTTATCTCCTAATATGTAACATGAATGGACTGTTAATAATTAATTAAGCTTTCTTTAACTTGCACGAATATTATGACAAATAACAATAAAATTGTATCATTTCTATAACATCCATTACTTGAATTTATTATGACGTTGGCTGCAGTATGACTAAACTACTGATTATATTCTACCTGATCATAACTTAACTTTTACTATTGATAGTGGCTATAATAATATGTACGGGTACTGGATGAATAAATTATATTTATTCGTACATTTATTGTTTTTTTTGGATGATTAGCTTGTCTTTTGTTTTTTTAGCCTTTGGATGATTAGCTTGTCTTTTAAGTCTATGACTATTTGAACGGGTACTGGATGAATAAATTATATTTATTCGTACATTTACTCAATAAGAATGAGTATTAGGGTGGGCCACTGATGTATGAAAAAAAAAATGTCTGATATAGATTCGTAATAGTTGTAAAAAGGTGTTACGCTATAAGAGTACTATGTACTGAAAAAACTATCACCATAGAACCTATGAGACGGACATAGGCTATCTTTTGTCTCAAAAAATAATCTCGAAGGGGATGAAATAGGGGTTGAAAGTTTGTATGGGGAATCCATAATTCTTCAAGTTAGGGATCTGAAAATTCTTATTTAGGCTTTTGGTAAGAAATAAATAAATACGGGTTTCAGCTTTTTTGCAAAATCATCCCTAAAGGGGGATAAGCAAGGGGGTTGAAATTATGAGGTATTCTTTAGATGCACCCCCAACGGACAATAATATACGGCTGAACGGATCGTTATTTAACGGGGGAGAGTGGGGGGAAAAGGGGGAGTATATGGTAAAGTGGGGGGGGGGAGAAGAGGGGAGAGTGGGGAGAAAGACGGGGAGAGCGGGAAGAAAGAGGGGAGAGTGGGGGATAAAGAGGGGAGAGTGGGGGGAGAAAGAGGGTAGAGTGGATAGAAAGAGAGGGGAGAGCGGGGAGAGTAGAGTGGAGAGTGGGGATAAAGATGTGGGAGAGCGGGGAGAAAGAGGGGAGAATGGACGGAGAAAGAGGAGAGAGTGGGGTGAGAAAGAGGGGAGGCTGGGAGAAAGAGGGGAGAGTGGGGGGAGAAAGAGGGTAGAGTGGAGAGAAAGAGAGGGGAGAGCGGGGTGAAATAGGGGAGAGTGGGGGAGAAAGAGGGGAGAGTGGGGGGAGAAAAAGGGGAGAGTGGGGTGATAAAGAGGGGAGAAAGAGGGTAGAGTGGGGAGAAAGAGATAGGAGAGCGGGGAGAAAGAGGGGAGAGTGGGAGGAGAAAGAGGGGAGAGTGGGGAGAAAGACGAGAGAGTGGAACGAAACATTTATTTTATTGCACTCTAATTGATAAAATAAAATTATTCGTCCGACTTATGTATGAATAATAATAAATTGATTGTCCAGTACCCGTATTATTAATTATAAATTATTCGTACGGTAACCGTATTAATAATTATTAATTGTTCGTACAGTACCCGTATTAATAGACTCAGCCTTTACTATTTTAAACAACAAACTAACATAATAACAATACCGGATACTGAATAAACGAACAAGTCGTGCGTTGTGAAAAATTAAAGAAAACGCTAATCGCTATAACCGTGACTCATGCGTAATGGATGCGTGGCAGCCCTAGAGGCGATTCATCGTCATTCGTCTTCGCTAATCGTCGTCGAGGTTCTGCGGTTATGATATTCATCTCGGGGAATAGGGGTGTGCTATTTTTGCCGTCCCTTGGGGTTTAATCAGTTAATGTTAACATGCCTTCTATGTGAAGAGCAGTTTGTTCTCAGTGGAACTTCTGTGTGTATGTATCGATGATAATATCATCGATACATACACACAGAAGTTCTATATTATAGCAATAAGACCCCTAGGGAATGGCAAAGGTTTTATCATTTGAGAGCTTACTGGTTGTAAGAACTCGCTTACAAAAACGTTGTGTCAGTTTCAATGCATAATTACTATTCGTCCACCTTTCATCATTCCTACGGTTCCCTTATTGACAACAAAACTTGACTAAAATTAGAGTTAAATTACCAACCATTATTACCCAAGGAAACCGATAAATAAAAAAAGAACTGTCATCTAAACAGATTTCACAAATGTGTCGCAACTACCGCGCAGGTATTTCTGTCGTTAAAATATAAAACTTGCCATTTCCCTACCGAGCTTGTTTGACCTAAAACCTGGCGTTTTCCCGACGAAACTGCAAAAGTCGCCCGATTCCGTTCGCCGATAACATCAATTACTGATAGTAAGAGATCCACAGGTTAAAATAAGTCATTTCAAAAGATTCTACACGAATAGATTCAAATCCTTAGGATGTGGTCTTGTATGAACGTCATCTGCCGCCTCGGCCGAAATTAATATTGTATCTCCTATCCTAGATTGAATTCGATCTCGGATTGCTGCCTATCGTTCGATCGGTTTCCAATCTGCGTGCCTTTATAAACCAATCCACGGATCGGTTATTGGCACGTTTGACGCTCAAAATGGATTGTGATATCAATCCCAGATAGCAAAATTTGGATTGGATTAATTTCAGCTGTAAGTCAAAGTCAAAGTCAAAGTCAAATCATTTATTGTAAATAGGCAATAAAATCGCACTTTTACAAGTCAAACACTTCAATCTAATAAACAAATTAATAAAATCATAAAAGAAAACGTCACGCAAAGTGTAAGCGTCACGCTCGCGCCACCGTACGCCGCATCACCATGCTTATTATAGAAATGCTACTGTTATAGTCCCTTTCACATGCTGAATTCGAAATAATCGCTCAACTTAAATCTCGACTTTAGGTCACACTTTAGAAGCAGCCACTCGAGTCGAGTTTCATACCGAACGTAACAGTAATGAAGAATATTTAGGTCCCAAAGCAGTTTAAATGCTTTTTGAGCTTGATTTGGTCAGGTTCTTAATAACCTTAATAACATCGTGAACCCATCCTTCTTCTAAGCCTAGAAGCCCATACAATGATCGTATCTTTTTGAGACGAAAATTTTGATCATTATATTAGGTATGTGAGTAATAATACTAAAATATAAAAAAATAATGGAGTCTCGAATAAATCTTGAGCGAGTTATTTGCCATCACTAGTCTACTCTATATTTTTATTATCATAATATTAGGTTGTGACATAATCATATGAAATTGGTGTTTTGTATGAGAGGAACATACAGTCGTTTTTTTTAATAGGTAAGTAGGTATACAATATTAAATTTATCAAAGTACGTACCATTGTTATCTATGCACTTTTGCCATCTTATGGGTAGTTCACTGTATTGTAAAAAAACATTCGGGGGGAAAATCTTTGAAGGCGGTTTGGACTGAGTCAGAGTTGATTTTTTTCCCTTGCAAGAAATGTATCCATATTTCGAAAAAAATTGTTATCTATTACAGCCATTTTACTTGACACAGGAAATTCGTTGCCTTAACATTATAACAGAACTGTTATAGAACCTTTTTCGCTATAATCGCTGGCTCCTAAACTCCTACCATCGAAATCAAACTGTGCAGATAAAAAATCCCAGTAGAGAGGGCAAATCTGCCGCCGTATTGATTGGTTCCGGACTCCGCACCAGCAGGTATTGTTTGTTTGGGGATAAATGCTAATCCAGTGCTCGAGGCGTATTGAGTGTTATTGTTTCCAAGGGAATCTATTGCACACCCCAGAATGGGAACCTATTGAAGTTTTTAGGGGAACCTATTGGAGTGTTGAAATGAGCACAGCTTAGTGGATAGTTACTGCATGCGACAGCTGCTGTTGTATCTAACTTTGTTTACAATATCTGTGCTGTGCAGTCTACGCGGACGTGTGTGAGAGAGGACAAGACATATATCAAATTATCTTCCTTGGTAGGATAGCTCGAAAATATACTTCAATAGGCTCTTCATCATATTATATCCCTTTTTCCAAGAACGGCTCGTCACAAAGGCTACGTGTAAGTCCTTATTGACAAAACTTTATTTATAAATTATGGCATAAAAATCTCCGAAGAACTTGTAAAAAAATTACATGATCTTCGACTCGATAACTACACCTGTGTGTACGGGTTTTATATTAGTGTTTCCTATTAAAAGACGCATACTCTACGCACAGAGGTACTCCCAGTTGCCTGTCAATTTAACGGTGCAACAGCCTGTTCTTAGTTCTTCGAGATTATTTGCAAAGTACCCAAAAAGCCCCCAAATCACTACACGAAATAATATTGTGATCCTACGCGCTACAAAAGGCATCACTCTGTTAGATTATTGCATTTTGATTTGCAAACATTAATCTCAATAATTGTAATACGAACTCATTGATTTCAACTTGAGACTAAAGCGCCATCTATAGTTTGGTTGCCTAGTGTTCCTGTCCGACGTATTCCTAGTGTGAAAATTATAAAGAAGAATATAATATTTATGCACAAATATAGTGTTTAAATTGTATTTAAACCCCAATTTCCAACACACTCAACCAACACCTTCCCCCAAACCATCACAAGAATCACAATGAAGAACGACATCAAACTCCACAAAGGATCTCGGTACTCCCAAGAACAATAACCCTCAAATTAAGTATCCAGTTATAGTTTAATGTTCTAAGATGTATTTAAATGGGCCACTTAATCGGCCAAGCGTCGTCTCCAAAGTCATACTAAATTAAACTAACAAATCCTACAACGACGCAAAATTGGTATCATAGTTTAAATCTGGCGACTCAAAGATTAGGGCTCGTTTATCTACGTCGGCTTGGGCTGGAAACATTTTCAGACGTAGACACTGTTGTGGTCAGAAAGTTGTGCGTCTGAAGTTTTATACATATACATATCTCATGAGAAGTGTGTAGTCACATACTGCCGTACCAAACTTCGCTTTCACTTTCGGCAGGCAGCATTGGTATACTAGTACCCAACTTATAAGGCGCGTCGTGAATCTTCGTTCGCGCAGAAAAGAAAGTATGGTCCGAAGATTGACGAAAGAATGCTTAAAACTTACAATCAACCTAAGCTCACTATTATAAGGTTCATAATACACTGCAGCTGTTAGTTCCATCTCACTCTAAGCTCGCTAAGATGGCGGCGGCTGCCGACCAATAGCGGTCAATAGCATTTCCCGCGCTTTGAACAGTGGCAGGGGGCGTATTATGACCTTATTTGTAACCAGGCAAGTTCCAGGCAAATCTTTTTACGGCCGTAAACTGGTTTCTTTTTTTTCATATTATGACCTACAATATTATGTGAAATTAAAGTTAGTACTACGAAATTGCCAGCCTGTTATTAGGTCAGAAGTAGGTTTGACTGTCACGTGACGTTACTGGCTGGCATTAGGAGTTCTTAATACGAAATAGCTAGGCAGTTCAGTTTACGGAGTATACTGACTGGGATTAAGAGTTTCATAATACGGCTATAGAAAGTATCGTGTTTACATTATCGTCGTGCTCACTGCCCTTCTCATTGCTGCTGAGTGTGAATTGAGTCTAATTTTTGTAGCTGTATTTTCATCGACCATTTTTAGTCTCAGTATTTCAACCAGACCTTACAAAGAAAATATAGACGGGCCGCACTACTTGCTCAACCATTAATAAGTCAGTTTTTTTGGATTGTATATGGCTAAAAATTACGTGTTGCATTTCTGACTGATAAAGACAGACTGTGTCAAATTAGGGCAGCCAGCTTAGATAATAGACTCTACCAACCATACATTCTACAAGGATCGTTATCGCTCTGCCTTTAAACTCGCGAACAGCAAATGCAGCGGATTTGTGCATCAAGGATTCGGTTAAGCTTCTTCTTTAAATAAATAAATGCAAGTTAAATTTCATTTCAAATAGAATACTGCGACGTCAAACGTATATTATATCGGTTCGTCTAAAATCTAAAACCCTTATCGGGCCTAACTTTCAGATTTCAATATAAATGTTTCTCAAGAATCCTGTACAATAAAATTATATTTGAGTCTTCGATGGAAACCCGAAAATCGTAGACACGCACATACAATTTAATCTGTAGTGTTTATAAAATTGATTGAGGATTTTAATGAAAATAGTAGATGTGATTGAAAAAGTTTCTAAGTAATCACAGTGATAAGCGTAAAGTTATTTACATAAAACTTTCAATTTTTATTAGTTCTATTGTTTTATTTATTTTATATATAAGTGTGGGACCACTGGCAAGGATTAGCACTAGTGCAGTCCCAGCATGGTAAGAAGGCGTCACGGTAGACCGCGCAACAGATGTCCGAGTACTTTTGCGTAGTGTATAATTATCTTTTTCTTTACAATGTTTTGGCGTCATCAGCACTGCAGACCATGTAACAATTTATTACAGAAACAAATTTTGCAAACATTAGACGCGAATAACAGTGATTAAATCACCCGTACACTACAAGGGTAATTAACGTTTGTAATTACCTCCCACGTCTACCTAAATAGCCGTTCAAATCCTAATTTCGGTTACAAGGGGAGTTGCGCGAGTAATAATTTTCTAGCTGGACAAATTATCTCATTGTCTACGCCCGATGTTTTATCTATTTTTAATAGCATTTAGTTAACTGACTGTGTTAGTTTATTCGTATTCGTAATTATATCGAATAATATACGGAGGTTATTCGTTGGTTAGTGTGAACTCCGAAACTGACGAAATAACGTACCTACGTGATTGCAGAAAACGCACTTGCAGAAAACGTATAACATGCTGTATTTATTTATTAATTTGTTATAAATTGAAGTGTTTGACTTATAAAAGTGTGATTTTATTGCCTATTTACAATAAATGATTTGACTTTGACTTTTACTAAGTACTTAGTCAGGTCATAAGTATTGTCACACAGTAAAAACTTTTCTTTTAGAATGCTGGCCACAAAAAAGTTTATTGAATTCGAATTTCGAATTGTTCATGAAAATAAAAATGTATACTTTTTAGAATTTTACTCATTTTTAAATATGGAGTGGACGCTTAAAGAAGACCGTGTTGCAGTTATTGCGTTGCATCGTTGCGGTTACGCGCCAATTCAAATTTTTGACATACTGAAAAATTTTAATATAACCAAGAGATTCGTTTATCGTACCATCAAACGATACAATGAAGACTCTAGTGTAGATGACAGGTCAAGAAGTGGTCGCCCTCGGTCTGTTAGGACTCCAGCAGTGATAAAAGCTGTGAAGGCGCGAATTCAAAGAAATCCCAAACGTAAGCAGAAACTGTTGGCCCTTCAGATGGGATTAAGCAGAACCACGGTGAAAAGGGTGTTAAATGAAGACTTAGGGCTTCGGGCATATCGAAGAAAAACAGGACATCATTTGAATGCTCGTCTAATGGACCTGAGACTGAAGAGATGCCGCGCTTTGTTGAAGCGGTACGCGGGAAAAAAATATCGGGAAATTCTTTTTTCGGATGAAAAAATTTTTACCGTAGAAGAGAGCTACAACAAACAAAATGATAAGGTGTACGCACACAGTAGTGAAGAAGCGAGCAACCGTATTCCGCGTGTCCAACGAGGTCATTTTCCATCCTCGCTCATGGTATGGTTGGGAGTGTCTTATTGGGGCTTAACAGAGGTACATTTTTGTGAGAAAGGTGTAAAAACGAATGCAGTTGTGTATCAAAATACAGTCCTGACAAACCTTGTGGAACCTGTTTCTCATACCATGTTTAATAACAGGCACTGGGTATTCCAACAAGATTCGGCGCCAGCTCATAGAGCGAAGAGCACACAAGACTGGCTGGCGGCGCGTGAAATCGACTTCATCCGGCACGAAGACTGGCCCTCCTCCAGTCCAGATTTGAATCCGCTAGATTACAAGATATGGCCACACTTGGAGGAAAAGGCGTGCTCAAAGCCTCATCCCAATTTGGAGTCACTCAAGACATCCTTGATTAAGGCAGCCGCCGATATTGACATGGACCTCGTTCGTGCTGCGATAGACGACTGGCCGCGCAGATTGAAGGCCTGTATTCAAAATCACGGAGGTCATTTTGAATAAACTTTAGTGTCATAAGAATCTATGTTTTGTTAAGTTCATTTTGGTATATAAATGGTTACATAATGAATAAACTTGTTTCAATTATTTTATATAAAACATGTGACAGAATTTATGACCTGACTAGGTATATGTTACACGTCTTCTGCAAGTGCATTACGAATAAGGGCCCTGATCGGATTCTGTAAATTCTTTAGCAAAAAGAAAGCTAGGTATATTAGTAGTATACGGATACTACTAATAAGGCTATGTTATCCCGAGATTAAATCATAGACCAGTGCTTGAAAGAGAAACATTATTTTTCAAACTCAAACCGTAATCAATTACTGTTGTGTTTATTTATTACGTATTTTATTGCCTATTTACAATAAAATAATTTGACTTTGACTCTGGGAAATGAAGAGATGGAGCTCTTAAACGGGAATTATGACACTGAACCCACGAGGTCAAGTCTGCTAATTTAAGAACGCTTCAATGGAATCTCAATGAAGTGACTTCGAAATAGTTTGCGACATTTGGAAAACTGCTAGTTTTTTTTTTAATCTCTGCTAGTTACATAATAATATTTGGATTCAATGTCATAATGCAATGTCACAAACTATTTAGAACTTCATGGAGCATTCTTCAATTAGCAGACTTAACCCCCAGTAGTCTAAACGGAGAGAAAGAAATCAGAACACAATTTTACTGCAAGATATAACTTCCCTAAAAACGTGTGCGTACTGCGTATCCGCCGCATCGTGCTGTCCATAACTCGGGCGACGCGGACGCTGCAACTGACTTTTATAGTCACACGGAATGGTGACACACTGCTCTGCGTCCAGTTATTGTTATGGATGGCGGCTTTTGAGTCTGACGTCGTGTAAATAGAGCATTATATTATAGGAGCCTGGTGGCTAATGCAAGAGGGCGTGTCTTGTTTGTACTGGGACTAGTGCAAAAACTAACCCATGCTGTCAGTGACAAGTCAGCGAAACAAGTGCAAGCTTTACGTTTAGTAGCGTTTGCTAGTGACTGCGTCTGCGTGAACTACAGTTTGTAGCGACAAATTCAAGTTTCTTTTGCACAGGGTTCCATACCTAAGTTCAATAGGAATTTAGCTGTAAAAGGGAGCAAACAGACAGAGTTTCCTTTATTATATTATTAAGTAAGATTCAGCGCAAAGTTCCAGGGGTTAGTGTAAGTGTGCGGAACTATAAAGTAGAAGTAAAAAACTGTGTGAATAAAAGCATAAATTATGACTAACAGCAGTGATTTTCTTGTAGCTCATAAAACTACAAATGACTGTGTTCCCGTTTGAAGTCCACTTTATATTTCTAGCGCACTTAATCCCATATAATTGCAAAGCTTTAGATAGCACTACAATTATTGTTATGATGTTTACCATGAGGCATGGCATTCTCGTCTCCAGAAAAATAATGAGATGTCAGACATGTCAGAGTCACAGATAGCGACTACATCAATGTGACAGGAAGGGGATTCGTTGGACACACTTCAGTGCACATGAGAAGTTCTATACCTAGTGCTGGTATAGATAGGTTTATATAAAAAACACCAGCTGAGTGCGTGTTGGATCACGCACAATATAGGGTTATGATGTAAGTTTGGTGAAAGTGTCTTTTTATAACCATACAAGCTTGATTTTCTGTTTCAATTGTTTTACAGAAGTCGCCGTCTTTCATCATCATCATCATCATTATCATCATCATCATCATCAACAACCCATATCCAACGACTGTTGAACACGGGCCACCTCTCACTGCTGTAACGAGGATTAGGCCATAATCCACCACGGGGGTGTAGTCCGGATTTGAATTGAATGTAGCTTTACATACGCAAAATACAAAATTGTTGCTGAATGGTACTATAACGTTGGCTAAGGGTATAATGTTTCGACTGGTTTTGACGCTGATTGTGCCAAAGACAAGGAAACAAAATTTAAAAACAGTAACAAAAACCACAAAGCGGTGTTTCCTCCAAAAAAAAACTTGAACAAACTCACCTTATCTCTTCATAACATAACCTCTGGCGGGCATAATTCATTAGATCCTGTCGCAGGCGGCGGCGATCTTTCTGCCATCAATCTCCCCATGAGTTCCGCCTGATTAATGAACAGGTCGCCCCTCCGTGCTGCGCCTTGAAGTTTCTGAAGGCGATTACAGAAAGGCAGGGGAGGATCAAGGGAAAATGTGGGGTGCTATGAATGGCACTCACACTTCGATTGGAAACGGTAAAAGCTGCGAAGGACTTTCGGAAAATATAAATTACCCACTTTCACTTTCACTTTCACAATTACAAGATTCAAACTTGTAGTGAAACTACAAGTTTGAATCGTTATTGACGTAAAATATTCAAAGTGTATATAATAATATAATTCAACACATTTTTTGTATTTAAAAAGGTGTTTAATTGGTTTAAAACAGCACTAATCGCTTCAAAATTGCAGCAGTAGCGTCATCATGAGCGTTACTCAAGAGTCAAGGAAAATAATCAAGCAAGACGTACGCCCCTTGCCCGGCAGTCAGCCCTTACTTCAGCCCTGCATTTCTTCTCGCTAATTCCCTTGGAACTGGGCAAGTTTGCTCGTATTTCTCTCCAAGGTACGTATTAAAATTGGCGGATAAGTGCCGCTCGGCTACTTAGCTTATTGGGTTCCCTTGAAATTTTGCAACGGTTTTGTTTGTAACGACTTCCAACTGCGACTCTTTAATTGGCTGAACGGCCAACGGCGCCGTTACTGCCGTTATTCGTTGGGATTGCTATCGGGTAACTGATTCGACTTCATCCTTGGACTGAAATTTGTATCTAATTGGGCAATTAGGAATGGGAGATAGGTATTAGGGCTGATTAAAGCTTTAGCTCCACTAGGTAGCATAAATATATCCATCGGAGGCTATATGCATCCTGTTGCATTTTTAATGTGGCTCGATGGAAGCTGTGTTTATTTCTTGTATATACCAGAAACAATTTTTTATTAGGATTATAATATTAAGTTTACAAAATAACATCAAGATATTATTTTATTGTTATTAGACACTATTGAAGTAGAAATCGATAGTGTGATTATTGTCTAAGAGACAACCCAGGACCGAGCTACCTGGAGACGCATCACACGGATGGCCGACCCCAAATAAAATGGAAAAGGGTTGAAATCGATATTAATTTTAATATCATTAAATCGAATATACAATAAAGTATAAAATATACTAAACGTTGATTTTAAACATAAAGTTGAATTCTTTTTTTTTCTTTCTTTCTTTTTTTTTAACGTAGTCCCACACTAGGATTGCTCCTGTATCGTGGGTACCGCTTACAGACATATAATTTCACATACACATCACACCCAGACCAGAAACTAATATTTGTGGATCGCACAAATATTTGTCCCAGGCGGGAATCGAACCCGCAACCCCTAGCGCAGCAGTCCGATTGCTCAGCCACTACGCCAAACGAGCCGTCGTGAGTAAAACGTTTTATAAAAGTGCGCGACGACCCAGTAAATTAACCTCGTATCTAACGTCTCGTAAGTTAAACTACAACCTTATGCAAAGACACTCTGTTACAAGTTTACATAGCGTGTCATTGCTTCATCCTAAGATAACATAGAAAGCCGTTATGTACACTTAGAGCGAATTCACGTTGCGGATTTTCTCCGGCGACAGAGCGGCGCACGGCGCGATTTGCGTTTTTTTTTTTAGCTCACACGGCCTGCAAGTTAATACGCCTAAACGCTCGAAAAGCCTACGGGAAATAGCCGCAAGCCATGCGGTTGTATTTTATTTTCTGACGGTAGCCGCAGAGGAAAAACCACACACATGTCGATTTACATATTATTTTACTTAGGTACATTTTGCAATGCCACTTGTTCTGCGCGCGGGAGATAACCGCGGCGTGAGTTCTCAACCTAATATTAGCCTGCTTTAATTAACTTCAAAACAAACGAAGAAATCCTCACGTCTTCGACCCATATTCCAGTCCCTTGACCCTTTGTCCTCACACAATCTCGTTGAGTTATATAGCTGCCAGGAGTCATGGAACCAGTACTTAATATCGCAATAATAATTATATATCAAGCTTATCAAATATACTGTGCTTAATCAAATCAAGAAGGTTAAATCCGCCTAGGACCAAATTTTTATTATAGCAATTCAATTTTTATTCTGCATCAGATAATAAATTAGCAGATTTACGTAAATCAAAGTAAATATGTAATACCTACATTTCCATTTGTCAGTCACAACCACATATTTTTTTACTATTTATTCCTAAAATTATATATATAGCTCTTAGGCCTTGAACAGGTGTATATATAAACACACAGTTTTCAGCGCTGAAACCGACCACAGCCCCTCGTTTAACAGTCACAAGCACGTAACTGGTAACACCAAGGGCCTGACGTTTCTAATAAACCTCTATCACTGTTCTACACGGCAATAAAGCCGCAAGATAAATAAGGGCTGAGGATGGCTCATTAGAGAAGGTTCGATTCCCTTCTGTGCGTACAGATAAGAGAGATATATCGTAGAGAAACGGAGTCAAATAATGTCAAGGTGTTATATATTGTAGTATCTGTGTAGTGTTTACGCTATGCCGCGTGGCAATCGGGTTGTGGCGCGACGAAAACCGATCATCTATACTAATTCTATGCTCATACCTAATCGTCAAGGCGTCTGTTTTTATTCTAACGTCTTCAGGGCTAAATATGGCTGAACCGATTTGGATGACATTTGGGAAGGAGATTGTTTGAACCCTGAGAAAAGTCGCGGGCAAAAGCTAGTAATGTACCTACTTATAAGATACGATGATATACTTAACAACTCTTAACTCAACTCTACTCTCTTTCTCTCTCTTAGTAGGTACTTATGATATGTATGTTTATTAAATTATTGTATGTATTACATAAGGTATTTCTATTTACTAGTATTTTGTATGTATAAGTATCTTATGAGTGTGAATATTTATTTTTTTATTTTGTTGTAGTATATTATACTGAAAGTCACCGTGCATCTTTTTATTCCTCTCCATGCATGGGTGTTTGGAAGAGATCGCTTTCAGCGATTACACCGGCCGTTGTAACACTAATTGTTATTTATTTCTCTGTTCCAGCTATAAGATTTGTTTAGTTCTGTGGCGTTTCAATAATCTATCTATCTATCTATCTATCTATCTATCTATCTAACTCTCTATCTTCTCATTATGATATTAATACACCTAGTAGTATCAGTTTTCCAAGATGAGTGTTGCGAGTTCAAATCTCAGTGGGAGCACGTAGGTGCCAATATATTTCTTGTAATATCATACTTTATGCAAAACTATTACTCGCTTCACGGTCAAGTATAAATCATCGTGTGAAAATCTATATGGCCGAGAATTATTTCGGAAGAACGTGATCCACCAACCGGCCCTATGGTGGATCGTGGCCTTATCTTCCTCACGACTGTGACCTCGGTGCTCAGCAGTATAGGACTGGTATATTTGATGCTGTTTAAGCACTAACCATTCATGATATACACAGTCAGATGAAGAAAAAACCTAGTAGTAAATTCGAAGCCGTAAGTACTCCATTAAGTATAATAATTTCGAAGAATAATCACAACTTCTTGTTCCTCCAATACCTAGAAAGAGCAAACGGCCATCTCCGTCCGAGTCAAACGGACGTTATGGAAATTCACCAATGAAATATAACAGTATATTTTGCTCGCTGTCTCATGAAATATTTATATATTTGGCGCTATATTAGTTTGCGAATTTATGTTGAGGCGCGTCTATGCAGAGGTCGCCGTCGCCGAGCTGATCGTTAAGAACATGGCGGAATTGCTATTTATAATTATGAAATTGTTTATCCAAAAAGTTGGCAGATAAATTAGTGTGCACAACTTTCGACCTCCTTCACGATACTCGCGATAGGAAGTAATTAGTTATGACGATAACGACTCTGGTGTCATTCTGTCAGGCTGCTTTTGAAGTGATATAATGACTGCTGTCAATTGACAGAAACCAGCGCAAACGTCTTAGCTTGCCCTCCGAAGCACGGAGCGATGGAAATCTGCACATAACTTATGAAACTCTATCAGTCTTACCACAAAAGTTTAGACCAGAGTTAAACAGATGTTTTCAATATTTCGTTCCACTAAATAGACGTCTAGCAGTCGCGAAGAACTATTTTACTTGTGAATTTGTTATTGTGTTACAAAAAGCGAAGGAAAATATTTAGACTCATCTGTTCAACTCTGGTCTAAATGTTTTGAGGTAAGGCCGTATGTTGCGAGCCGAGTATCAGTGTTGTTCGGTTGTAAACCGCTCAGGTTACTGCTCGGCCACCACCACTCCTGTATAAACACACCCCACGTCGCGATTTTGCGGACAAACTGGAAAATATAGCGGGACAGAGTGCATCTGCAATACGTATGTTTGAAAAGCTATTTTGATTGTGTATTCTCGCTCGGCGCGTCTCGCAGCGATTCCATCTTCCGTGTTGTTTATTTTATGTAATTTGTCCATTTCAATGATTGTTGGAGCTTGAAATAAAGTATGAATAAAGTACTTATTTCTGTTTCAACTTTGGTTCCTTTTTATAATTATAAACACTACTTTTGGGAATGTTTCACAAAAGCTAGTTTTGTCAATAGTGATATTCTTTTATCTGAAAAAAGTGATAAGTTTTTACGAATGACTTTGAATGCGAAGCACTTTTTTCACAGTAAAAACAATTCTTAAGCTGTCTTAATGTTTTGTGGTCCCGCAAATATTCAGATTCAGAACAAATGCCTCCAGTAAGTATATACAAATATTTTTTGTGTGCTGGATGTGAAGCCCTAACCGACCTACTGTTTATCTCACTTTAGGCCACTTTGTCTCGTTTTTTACTAGTTAATCAGTTGACAGCCAGATGTGGCCCCAGTCCCGACCACTCTCCAAAAAGAGGGTAGGTAGAAAACAATTGAATTAATTCCAAAGTTACTTAGTTGTGTCTTGTCTATGGCCTTGATTCATTGTAATGGCAAAGGCTGTAGGTCTCTTTCGATAACACGACCCTCAGTTAGGGCATTCATAGACGTAGCGGTTAAACGCACGCCTCAACGGTAAATAATATGTTCGAGAAAAAACACTTCTATTAATAAAGCGTTTTTATGTCTCATTGGTACGTCAGCTTTTTATCGCATTATAATGAAAGCAACAATGAAAATAAATTTTAATTTAAAAATGTTAGCGTAACGAAATTACCTTGTTTGGTATACGCGTCACAGAATCATTTTTTCTTACTCTTACTTTTAACCCCCGACGCCCTGTTATTTCGCAAGAAAAAAATACCAATCAAACTGGAACACACTAATAATTTCACACCACGGCTTGGCTGATAAGTCTGCCAATTATCGACAAGGTCCAACTCTTGCAAAAATAGGTCTACCTACCATTCTAAATTGATCAAGAAAGAATTCTATCTGAAAATTTTACCAATGGCTGGATGAACCTTGTATACATCATAACTTATGACCCAGACACTATAAATCGCCACGTCTACTCCGAGCCTTACATCTATATCTCTATCGCTCTATCTTGTCGAATGTTTTATGACATTCCACTTGATTTGTGGGAGTCGCCCGATCGTTCACGAACACAAGTTTATGTTTCCTTTTATTGTTTCACAAACTGCGGATATCGCATGATCTTCCATGTATGCCGTGTTTCTATAAAAAAAGTAGTTACAATACGTATCACGTTCAGCTTTCTTGTTGTTATTTGGTGTAGTTTGAGTAGGTACCTAGTATATTGTTCTCTATTCTACATAGATATGTTCAAGCAGCAATGTGGTCAGGTGGTAAACATGCTGAGCCTAGAACGGTTATGGCTCTCACAGAAGCCGGACACCTTGATAGGTGTTTGGCGAAAGTTTTTCTACCTGAAGATGGTGCTAGCCAGGCGAGCACTGTAGTATCCTAACAATAAAGTTTACAACGATGTTTTCCCCGACTGGAAGATAAAGATAAGTGTGGCTTTTGAAATTCTAAAGTGGTAGACTAGATGGGAGTGAAGCTTATTTGCAATGTAATGGTAAATAGTTAAATCTACATAATAATGCTCTAAGTATAACTAGATATACTAACGCCCAACACTGTAAGAGTCGATTATAGTCATAGTAATTGTAAAATGAATACTTTTTTACATACACACACTACCCACAGATATACCGACTAATATGATAAGCTCACGGTCACTTATAATTACAGAAGCGTCTATTACGGAACACAACCAACTTGACAAAGTAAACCACATAGACGCTCCTGGTAGCCAGTTAATTTATGAATTCAAATCGATAAACGCATACAATATAGGACTTAACCTTTTCCCAGACAAATGTTTATTCAAAACCTTTAGCGAACTTCAACCGCGACGTAGTCGTAATCATGAAAAATAGTGCTAAAACCTATATGCTAACAGGAGCAATCCCTGGCAGGTTTTGCGAAATTATTCCGCTGTCAAAGTGACTTATGTGATCCTAACGCCAATGTAAGATAAATGTGTTTCTCATTGCTGGCGGCTGCGTTGCTCAAACTTTGTAATCGCCCCCTGGGGTGTATCTGTGTATGTTCATCGGCAGTAATACGTTACAATTTACGTATACGTCGTGATAGATACAGAGTCAGGAATTAATTAGTTCGTCATTGGAAATTATTTCCTATAATAACAATTATGTCAGAACTGAACTAGCAAGAAACTATTGAATGGGTTTGGCCTTAATGTGACATTATAGCTATTATCCTGCCGATAATGCTTTAACAGAGTTTGGCTATGTATAAATATGTAAATTGTACTATTGTACATTGATACTCCAACAATAAAATGCTTGTGACCGCCTTTTTAAATTATGCTAACGTGAGATACACTTAAATCAAACCCATTACAATGTTTTTATGATCCTTTCTTCTCCTAATAACTTAATTCATAGACTGGGCATATATACTAACATTTACTCCGGCAATCGAGTATAGTCTCATTTAGGTTATTATCATGATAAATCATCACCAATATAACTTGTGGCAACCCCCCCCCCCCCCCTAATCAAAAGAGTAATGAGTTTGTTATTGCCACATGACCGTGCCTCTCAAAGTTTGTTAATGGCCCCTCGTGCCTACTTAGAAGGAAGTATTTGCCACTATTATTCGTTGAGACGTGGCTTAGGACACATGAAAATTAATGATAACGAATAAAAGAAAGAATTTATTTTTTCTCCAGGCATTTGTGCCGTGTTCGGATGTTAATGGGACATACAAAATAAAATAATTTCCATCGTGGTCATCATCGTCGTCCGTAGTTTACCGTCAGTCAACATTGGTGAAGCCGCTTATGCACCCTCAGCTAGGACGCTCACCTAAACCAAATTACCTATTTGTATCTATACTACTACATACTGGGCTGGTCGGTCTTAGTTAAATAGAATATCTGTATCTGTTCGCAAGTAGGTACTATGGCGCGCCCTCCCGCACCTCCCTCGCAATATCCCAAAAAAGCACACCCAGCTCTATACCCCCGTCGAAAACCAGCCTCAAAGAACGTCTTTAAGCCCCTTTTAAACTTTGAGCTCCTCTGTCCAGTAGAATGCGCCCGTTGCGCCAACTTTCCTACTCCGGCCGTCGGCTTCCCACGTGTCAGATAGGCTTCTCCCGCCAACTTCCCACCATTAATATTTATTTCAGTGGAATAACTTTTCAAGAGCCACTTGTGGGCTTTTTCGAGACGTCGTTCTGTCTTTTACAAGCGACGTGGTAAGTTCTTTTGAGGATCTCGCCCGTCTCAGTCTGCACTGGTGTGGTTAAGTCGAAGTCATTTTGTGGTTAAAAGATGATGAAAGTTTTCTACTGAATTTATGGTGAGAGAAAATGTGAACATTACCTAAAGGTAGATTTGATTTGGATGCGGAAAAGGTATGCGCAAGGTTTGTTATGTTTCTTATGTTCCTCCGGTAATTCAGTTTGTTTGAGTTTTAGTATATACCTAGAGATAGATTAGGCTTGGGAAAAGGACATAGACGACTTGTTATTGTGATATACTCTGTAGTCCACGGAAACTAAGTCACGGGCAATAGGTACTCGTAGTTAATATATACCTACTTATTTAGCGATGATATACATGCATAATGTAGATACATTTGATTTACCGTATAGAATACGTATATAATATCTAGTAGTTTTAAGACAACGCGAAAACAGATACACATTATTCACTTACATAAACTGCTACACATACACCACCTTCGGCTGGCCGTAGCCGATTAAAAGTAAAATTAGAGAAATCAGGTTCTACTTTATCCGTACAATTTAAACCTAGTTTCGATCGCATTGAAAATAGAATAAACAAAAACGTTGTACACGTAGGTATACGTATATCCCTGGACATTTCTGCAGGACATATTGGGATGTTGCAAATTCATTCATTTCGCTCAAAAATCCCTAAGGGCTATCGACCCGCCTCAATGAAAAACAAACCATCGTACCACAAAAGTTTAAACCAGAGTTCAACAGATGTTTATATAATTTCGTTCCACAAAAACAACGTCTATCACTGTGTTTTCTTACTCAATCCTGGCAATTTCTACTTATTTTACTTGTGAGTTTGTTATTGAGTTAGAAAAAGCTAGGGTTAGATGTCGATTTGTGGAGAAAATATTTAGACTCATCTGTTCAACTCTAGTTTAAATATTTTGTGGTAAGACCGAAAGAGTTTAATGGCAGCTACTTATCTAAGAACCCTTTTAACCTGTCGTGTGTCTCAATTGTGTGGCATCTTTTGTTTAAACTGAAAGCATGATATGCTCTAGAGAGGATAACTGTTGTGTTGAGCTTAAAATCAAACTGGTACAAGCTAAATCAATAATTTCAAAGTCTTATTTAATAAAGTCAGTCTTAGCTGCTAGCACGCGGCTGATTCTTACACCCATTAGGTACTTACAAAAACCAACGTATAACCAGTAAATAGAAGACAATTAAACAATATATTAACCAGAATAGAAGTTCTTAAACTTTCGCGAACAGGAAACATGTTAACTAGCTAAAAACGGGTCTAATTCGTGCACAAACAAATATCAAATATATAATTTAGACATACCTCTCTCGTAGTCTTCTCGTGACCACGGTCGATGTAACTCGGCCGAAACGTCGAGATATGTCAAAATTGTATATATTGATATTTATTTGTGCGCGAAATAAACCCGTTTTAGCTAGTTATAATATTAACCAGAATGTACCCGTTAATTTTTTTTTTGTTCTATACTAGAAGTGAAGATCTTAAGTAGTAACTCTATCAGTATTTCGCACCAATGACTTGTCGCAAGTTTTCCGTTACTCCGAGCTTCGGAGGGCCGTCGCGTCATAGGTTCTGGTAGCTATCGATTGATAGCCACGTTAGAGGTGCAGGTAGCCTGACATACCCTGACACTAGTTCGGAAGACAAGCAATAGCATCTCTGAAGGGCCGAAAAGGTCATACGTGTCTAAAGGATACAAAATATTAAGCCCGCCGTCTTTATAACTTTATTTTAATTTGGAAAGAAAGCTGTCATTCTCAATAGAGTCTAATCTTCTTTCAGACTTTCAAATAAAAAGGGATCATAATCCTATACTTCGAAAAGCTTTAGTAAATACATGTTGGCTAGTGGAAATTTCTGTGGTGTAGTTGTGTTCCGTACATTAAACAATTATATTGCGCTACAATGCGGTTTCGTAAAGTCAATACTTACAATATATTCAATTTGTTTAAATACAATAAAATACTATTGTGAGTTAAAAAAATCTTTAGACTCACATTTTAATGTACTGAAACAAAACAGACAACGACGTATAGGGCACGGGCTTATTTGGCGTAAACGTCAATTAATCGGACATTTTTGTAAATAAAACTAAAATACGCACTCGAGAAAAATAGTCTCTAGTAAAATTTCGCCGACATCGTTTGGAACCGCTTGGCTAAGGAACCCTAACAACTTAATGTTGTTTCATTTCAACGGGAATAATATTTTTGCTATCTCTAGTTTGTGAGCAAACAGCTGAAGACAAGAAAAATTTGAAATTCTGTTTATTTTAGTTGACATTTGCAATGTTCAATATTATTTATTATGATAGCTTAACTCGGTTCTCAACTTAGTGTAAACATCTGTATTTTATTCGAATATCGTTTAAAAAAGACAATATTTATAGATTACCCTATAGTTAAGTATAATTAGGATTGTTTTCAAATCGATTTTATTACTTATTTTATTGACGGTACAATCAGTACCTATTCAATTAGATAGGTAAATTGTTACTTGTGCAAAACTTAATACAAACTAATTTAACTTTAAATGGGGTTTACATCGGTGTAACCCTCATTTCTAGTTACGAACTATCCTAAACTATCCCTAACTTTTATTTCCAGATTTTGGATCGAATATTTATCCACAACTTGTCTAGTTATAACCAAAGGGTGTAGATATTGCCTTATCTATACTAAAAATAAAATTGGAGCGTTTGTCTGTAATTTCGAAATAATGGCCATAGTTTTATTATGCTACTTATATACAATGACTAATCATAACATTTTAGTGACCGGTTTTACAATACTTGAATATTATTATCCATCTGAAAGATAGTCACGAATAGTCTAACAACTATAGTTACTTACATATACATCCTGTGTATTATATTTCGAAATTTTCATGGTTCAGGGATTCGCCATTAATTTAGTGACAATAATAACTTGACTTACACTAATTGAGTTCCGATGTTACCGTAATGATAGTTGTAATTTGAATAATGATGTAAATTACTGAATAGTAACAATTTAGACGTTCAAATACGAGTGTATGGAAATCAAATTTCCCGTCACCACACGTTTGATTGATTGCGTCGTACATCTGAAGCGGGGCCCGGGCGTCGACACCCGATATCTCAGACCTTTTAGGCAGAACTGGGGCGCGTTGATGTACGATATTACATAAATATTGAACATAGCGATAAATGAGCCGATATCGGTATTGGGTAAAATATCACACAAATACCCCCCTCCCTATGTTGTATGGGGTGTTCCATCTACCACAATGTCACTTGATACTAGATGAGAAAGTGGTCAAATTCAGATCTCAACTTGACAAGTTGTTGACTTGTGTTTGTGTTGAGTTCTTGATATTCAGTATAACATAATATTGCAAACGCCTTGTGCATGTTTGTGTTTTAGTTGTTAGTGAAGATTCGTGTAAAAAAATTCCAAGGCAGAATATTCTACTTATAACTATTAGAAATGTGATAGTTTGATGATTGTGGGTCATGCGCTAGATATTAGCATATATAATATTATAGGCCCACGGGGACCGGTAAAGAACCCCTATACTACATTTAGGAAATACCCTCACATAAAATAAAGAATAATTATGCAAGAATAGATTAGAAAATACTTTATTGCACACCAGTTATAACAATACACAAGGTATTACAGAAGCAGCTTTGTCTAAATCTAAAGTAAAATGGGCAGACTTATCGCTAAAAGCGATCTCTTCCAGCCAATCTTTGGATAGAGAGATATAATAGAGAATCAGAGGTTGGCGGTGTAAATAAATGGTATTTAAAAACTTAAATACACAATGAATATTAAATACATTATACATCGAATGTACATCGAATAACAGATATTGGTTCAAGTTTTTAGGCAAATAGTCATCGATGCAAAAACTCGGCTACTCTGTTTCGTGTGTTAGATGCCACTATAACGAATGAAGTACGGTATTACGAAAGTGCAATATTTCACCACTTCAAAACTATTCAATATATTACGAAAGGCGTGTGTATCCCACTGCACTATGATTTATCCAACAGGAATTACAAAACGAAAAATACCCATCAAAAATATCTTTTTACGTATATTTTTACTTTATACACGGGCAAGCCTTTTACAATAAAATCTCGTTCTGTCTGTCCGAATGGAATGGGGAATCACGAAAATTGAATGGAACGCTGTTGCCATGTGCCGTTCTTTTTATTCGTTTTTGGCAATGCAACATGGGTTTGGTCCGGAAACGGTTGCGCCCTTTCGTGTCTCTTTGCCTTGTTACTTAGCCGGGTCTTTTGCGCCGTGTAAATAGAAAGGTCGTTACGCTCTTCCGTTTTCAGACGCAGCAGGTAGCATGGCCGGTAGGTACAGTTGCGAACAATGATCAATGATTTAAATTTAAACCTTGAATTTTTTGGGCTACTTACACTTAGTGTAATGAATGTATCTGGTTGTATTGAATTAAGCTGAATTTAGCACTGATTCTCGAAAATACGCGAAATTGCAGACCTATCTTTCTTATTAAAAATTACCTCAAACAATATTAACAGTCCCGAATTACTCAACTTGATCAATATTAACGTTCCTTTTAAAATAACTAGGTTTAATCCTCCTATTTTCACTCCTATAGTTGGAACAAATTATTGCCAAAATTCATTTATGTTGCGAGCTAGTAATAATTTCAATAGGCTGAGCAAGAGTATGGTCGACTTAGACCTATTCTGTACGAGTGTGCAATCAGCGAGACGGCGGCTGAGCAGAGAATTCTTTGTTGGTGATGCAGTTTTGTAAGCGTTCATTATTATTAGTTTTTATAAAATGTTTATTATTATTATTTTTATAAGCATGTGGTAATTTGCGAGACTCTGTTTATATAAATCAACTCTAAGTATATATTTTTTTTTTGCATTGCGAAACGTGTCGACATTGTGTTCGCACTTAAATATTTCTCTATGTATATTTTCTATTCGTGAAAACCTTTAATTAGCTTTCTGTTGCTATTTAGTTAACCGTTAAGTAATCTTCTGCTGTTGGTTTTCCTACAAATAAATAAATAAATAAAATAAAATAAATAAATACAATAAATATTTAGAAGTGATTTTATGAATTGTAGCATAGAATCGCTTCAGATTACTAGACAAATGAGAAAATGAATTCTTCAAAGCATTATTTTGATGTAATCATAGAAGACACGGGTAAATTACTTCCGCCATAAGATCCGAGTCTGAAAGGGTTATGTAGGGTTCCCTTTTCATCTAAATCAATTCCATTAGAGAAAAACCCTTTTATTTTGTCTTGACCTTTAATATGATATCCTCCTATTCTAGAAGTAAGAGCTCAATTCGCTTTGTAGGTACTTAGGTATTTTATTTTATCACTACAATGACTCAGTGATCACAATCCAGTAACTTATTTTTTTTCTGCCTGCTCAGTATATATAAAGTCCTAAGCTGTCTTTGTTTTTCGGTTGTATGTATGTAATATTATATTTGAAAAATAATTAATTATTTTAAAACCATAACTGCCGACAATAAGATTTGCTAATAAGTTTTATACATTTTTGTTAAAAAAAACTATCATTATGAGCAACAAAGAAGATTTTAAAATAAGTCTTAGATTGTGTGCTTACCTGTACCTACGTCCACGCGAATGGAGAGTTAAAACAAATCAGGATACGTTCATTTTGAACCCCTTTGAGAAACGTTCTCGTTTTGTGTCTGACTCTGACAACGATTGTTTCAAGCACAGAGCTCCTAGCGCGCTCTTCTGACATCCTATCCTGGTTCCAGGAATGCTACGGGCCAGTAGTCTAATTGTGCATTTAATTAAAATGAAACGGAACTTCATTTCGGCCGTGATAATAACGTAAAAATGTATGGATCACTATAAAACAGAGAACGTCCTAAAGAAAGTCCAAGTCAAAAGTTCTTCTAACCGGCGAGCATTCATGAAGAGACCCATGAAACTGGAAGGGGAAATGTATGTGAGGATCTTAGCATGTAGATACATGTATCACCTACCTATGTATTATATGTACCTATATATACCTATATGTACCTATGTATGCCTACTTACCACCACGGGAAAAAAGCGTGACTGTACGAGTATTTTAAAACGTAAGGTGAAGTTCAGTTTCATTTTCATTACAGTAACTCAATAAGGCTGCAGTATATCCACCATCCAGACCGTGACGTTTTTTTTAATATCCACTGATCCGGACCGGGTCCCGTGGCATTTTTTTTTAAATTACAATTCGAACCTAAATTCACAAATAAAGCTGAAGAAGGGTTTTCACTGGTAAAGTAAATAAAGCCCCGGTCTCGCGTTAAGCAGTGACAAAGTAAAGCGCGCTGCACACGTCCCGATGTAATCAGCCCCGGGCGTCAATTCTGCATAATCACGCGCCTTTGCAGCGTCATCGCACGACACGACTCGTGAATACGAAAGCCCGTGTGCGAGACCATTAATTGGAAACTCGGTGTGTAGACTCTGATGTGTGGGTTTACGTCGATTCTGGCAAATATTGCGTTACTTCATAAATAACGTCGCTTTGAGTTTTTTTTAGTATTTAATACTCGAGCCGTCTTTTAAATACTCGAAATAAATAGGTTTTACACGCGACTTCATGCTCAAGTAAAAACACTACTTACTATAGGTTCTCAAAAAGTATTATGTCCTTTCTCAGGGTTCAAACTGACTTCTAAAAATATTTTTAAAAGGAAAGGAGTGAAAGAACCGTCTAAAAGTAGCTTAACACCACATAATATATCCAGTTGTTATTGCAACATTTTCTCCGAAAAATGTTGTTATTCACAAAGTTCCGTCCTAATAATTCCATTTTCCGCGGATCAACAAAATTCCAGGAACAAAAGTCTCCACGCCTACCCCCAAAGTTTCCCAGACATAATTTCGCGAGTCCCATGAACCCAGTCATTTAATCCGATTTCAGGGACCGTGCATTAAAAAGGCCCGCCGTTATAAATACACTTTACACCACAATCTGTTACATCCCCGGCGTCGTTCGCCACGCCTGCCACCCTTAAGGGGGTGCCTTACCCCCTCCGATTACTCCGTCTAATGAGTGATAAATATTTATCGAAGGCTTCGAGTGTTGGGTAAAAATATTTTCGGATTCGGAAAAATAGCTTGTCTCACGGAGTGTTTCTTAGCGATGACAATATAGAGCTGTGGTGATATCCGAGACCAAAATATTAGTTTTATGAACAATGTAGGTACATTATCTGTCGAGAACATTGTGTTCCACTGTTATATACTGTACTGCTTTATACTAAGTAGGTACCTACATGCACGGAAAGAAAACCTGTGCACATCATCAAAAGCAATCTTTATTTAATTATGAAACCAGTAGATACTGAAAATTTTAAATTGCGAAAGATCCCAGCATTGATTGCGTTAATACAATATAATCTTTTATCACTTAGATCCAGTTCTCTCAAAACTTCGTGTCTCAAAGATTGTCATATAAACTGCAGCTATCTCACTCTGTATATCACTATCCCACTCCTTGATAACGACTCATCAACATTTACGGCGAAGTAAAATGTCGACTTATAGCGCAGATATCGCCCAAACTATTCTTTGGCGCTATAAACGAGGAGTTTTATCGCTTAGCATCGTTAACGTGGAACTTTGTCATAACATTTAGGTGTAACTATAGTATGTTACTCTACATAAGTTGTAAAATTGAGTTTTTAAGTGTGTGTTTATCAGTTTTGGATACCATTAGGCGAGATTGTTCTCAAACGCGAGCATAGTTCCAAAGAAAAAGAAACAGAAAAATACGGCTAAACTGTTAACGCAAAAGTTGTTACAAACAAGTAAGTACATTCATAAGCATGTACGCAAACATGTCCTTGTTTTCCTCATTCCCACAAGGATACTTGTTACAAGTACGTCGAACAACCCATACGAAGGCAATCCAATCTTCATAAGTCATCCCCGCACTTACGGCTTGCTTTTTTTTCAATTTTTTTAAACAGTTTTGTCAGTAACCGTCCTTTTTCTGTCGTTTAGTATCGCGCGCAACAAAAGTGGTAAACTGATGTGTATTAGGCCTCCCTCCACTGACGTGTTTATATCGGTCGATATATTGCAGGCGTTTTTGACGCTCGCGATCTTACTTACGCACTGCTATTATACCAAAGACGCGATATAGACGGTAGGACGAGAAATAAAACACGGCGCGGTGCCGCGATTTTGTAATATATAATTATACATAATCAAAGTCAAAGTCAACTCATTTATTGTAAATAGGCAATAAAATATTATATAATAAATATATTATTATATTAACTGCTGGTCTTTTGGAGAAGCTCAGAGTCACACAGCAGGCAATTTCTTTCGGAGTTTCTTTGCGCGATAAAATGCGGAACGAGGAGATTCACCAAAGAACTAAAGTTTACGACATTGCTCTCAGGGTTTGCAAGCTGAAGTAATAATGGGCAGGCCATATCGCTCGTAGAACTGACAACCGATTAGGAAGAAAGGTTCTAGAGTGGCGACCACGGACTGGAAGACGCAGTGTAGGTAGGCCTCCCACTAGATGGGCCGACGACATCAAAGGAGTCGCAGGCAACCGGTGGATGCAAGTGGCAAATTGTCGTTCGGTGTGGCGGTCTAAGCAGTGGACTTCTTCAGGCTGACGTTTATGATGATGAGGCAATAAAATCGCCCTTTTACAAGTCAAACACTTCAATCTAATTAACAAATAGAACCATAAAAGAAAACAAAATATATAATTAAGTGATTATGGTTTGAGTTTGAAAAAAGGCGTTATCATGTATATCGGGAGTCGGGACGCGTGTGTTTCTAAATCCCGCTCTGCAATAGCTCTATAATAAAATCTGGGAGCGCAAAACTAAACACGGGCCAAGTGGTAAATTGTGTGCAAGTAGGAAAACGTCGAGCGATAAAAACGCGACTGCATGATATAAAAGCCGTCGGACGAAAAAACGCGTAATAACTATCGATCGATAATACCGTGTGTGTGCCTGTGTGGCTTAAGCGAAATTTTAGTATTATGCCTATACAAGAAGCACTACGGCACGGGATACGTTTCCTTCTAATAACGTCGAAACCTTAAAAGACATTGTAGTCAAAATTCTGGTAACACTGACGAAATAAGAGCCCGATATTTTGAATTATTATCCCAAATTCTATCTACGAAATTGACTTGGCGCGGTTTCACATCAACGGCTTTCGTCGTGTAATATTGATGATGCTTCTGTTATTCTCTCTATGCAATTGTCGCCAAAAAGAGATTGCTTTTCGCAGGGCTGTTAACGTTTACAATATTTTGCAAAATGGCGCGTCCGTACTATAAAGTTTGTATTCGTCTACTTGTACACGAAGGAAGGAATGATTGCAGAGATATTTGAGTCGAGATGAGTGGAAAAAAGATAGGAAGGCCTTTTCCCTGCAGTGGGCCGATTTAATCCACATTCGTCCCACGGAAGTTCATCTTACATGAATAATCTGCTTTCGTCCCACATTATAACCGTACTTGACCCAAATTGAACTTTATTTTAAAAATTCTTTTTTCGTCCCACATTTTAGCTCCACATTCGCCCCAATTTTATTCAATAGTGGACGACCATGACTGATTAATCACAACAACTTGTACACGTTTATATCATGTAAATCATTTTCATGCTGACATTAATTAAGTTCAATATTGACTACAACCTGAAATTTCAATATACATTTAATTGGACCAAAATATACACACATTATTATCTACTCCCTCATTTTCAATATAATTGTCACGCTTTTCTGGGTAAAACAGACACATTATTATTAATAAATTAACGTTTCGTATTAACCAAACCGTAATAAGAATCTACGAGCCGTATTTATTCGCGAATAAGGTACATTATCTCAAAATGTTTGTGGTCTGAGGTATACGTAGCCTCAGCTGTCAGAGCATGTCACGCCGCCGTATAGGGCGTGACGTGTCTTAGCGACTATCAATCGATATGCCTGAGACCGATGGCTTAACGTGCCTTTCCAAGGAGTTAGTGCCACTTGGTCACAAGCCCAATCTGTCGCAGTATTGTAAACGTCTACAACGAGTCCCGATCGGGCATACTATAATAAACATATTACATATGCATATTACATATTATACATATTAATAAACTCGGCGGCCACTACTGGTGGCGGTGCCGTATAGCAATAGAGATGGACTTGTTTGGTTGTACTCTGTGTGAATTGACAAAAGTAGCCTTAAGTGGATTGTTTCATAAATAACGTTCTATTAAGGTTCCATATATGTTTTAAATGTTGCTGCATTAGGTTGAAATTTGTAAGGATTGAGAAATAAATATAAAAAAATCAAAAATAAAATATTTTTTATTTTCTCATATCCCGGTCATTTCTCACAAATCGGTCGCACATTTTTATGTGCTGATGAACTAGGAACAGTTATCAAGCCCACGTAGTTAGCATGTGGAACTAAAAAACCAGCCAAGTGCGAGTCGGAGTCGCGCACGAAGGGTTCCGTAACATTATCTATGTATTGATATTATTTATTATTTATATTATTTATTTATTTATTTATTTATTTTTAGGAAAACTAACAGCACATAAAACATACTATACATAGTGAGTTCTTAGAAACATATGGCTAATGACAAGTTTTCACAGATAGAAACAGAAAGAACAAGTAATTGAGCACAATAAAGGTACAAGCTAGGTAGAATAACAAGATGATATTTTTTCATTCAAGACAGATGCTTACAAGGGTTAACAAACATAGGTAAATACTTAAACAAAGAACTGTGAACTCAGTAACCGCCTCATCCTTGCTACACTGCAGTCGAACAAATCTATCGAACCAGCATAGTTATTATTGTAATTATTATATTATTATTATTATTATATTATTATGATATTGGATATATGTCCATAAGTTGTATGAAATTGGCATTAGTGGCGGGGGATTCTAGCTCTATAAGCGTCTCAATGGGTAGCAACTACAAGAGTAATTTATCAAATTCAGCTAGGTCGACGCCCGTCTAGTTTTTTTTATCTCAGTACGGTAGGTATACAGTTTTATTAAAGATGGGTGACCTTTTTTCACTCTAAGTACTTTCGTATTTATAAAATCCGCAGTTTCGCAGTTGTTAAAATAGATTGACTTTGTAAGTCCTACTATACATAGCTATATATTTCGTCTTGCCTTAATATTCCCCCATCATCATTCTCCATTGAAAGATTAGACGTCCAGAGAAAAAATGGAACGGCCGACTCCAATTAAGATCAAATGAAATTTGGGAAAAACCGTCCTACTGATGGAAAAGAAAGATAATGATCGCACTGAAGTTGAAACTGCCTAATTTAGAATTTATTAAATAATGTAAAGTTAATTAATCACTTGTTTTTACTTGACTATCCGGGTATGTTTTTATGTATATTAAATTATACGGCCTTTTGACTCCTCAATTACGTCTAATTTTAATGAGATGTCATCATCTTAATGGATATAGTGCATATTATACATAGCGTCTTGGATAGAGCAAAGAAGTTCACCAAAACCAACTGAAAAATAAATAAATATAATGAAAGTGATGATTGCATGTCACGATATTTATCACATTTAATAAAGTACCTAGTGAATGCATATTTTGAAAATGCAAAAAGTTTATTTAAAGAAAATTCACTACAAATATGTTTATTAAACTGCCGCCTCATCCAACACATTTTATAAAGCTGTTACCAAATAAGCATTTCAAAGAAAATTATATAAATGGCGCGTTCAACGTTCATCCAACAATGTAATACTTTAGTAGAAAATTTAAAGCGACGCCGACCCCGGTTCATGTTTTACCCTCGTGCGAAATATTCGCCTATATTGTGCCGAAGACCGTCTGCCTCTCAATTGCGTAGAAAATAGGTATAGAGGGAGAGTTAGGCTAGCAAATACGTGCAGTGGGATGCAGTAGTCAAGGTTCAAACAGATTTTAAAGTTTGGCCAAGTATTTGAAATTTACGCTAATAGATTCTAAACATGCAAGTTACAAGCAAGTGTTTACATTAAATATATTTATTGTAATTTTTTACAGTTGAAATGTTGTAGTTGTAGCATACGCACCAAACCGAAATAGTGGTGGCTTTCTGCTACACTGGGACAAGACGGTAACGTAAAAAAAGCGATGTTCAAAAACTCGACGCAAGCCGCAGCGAATACAATGCACTCACGTACCTTGGACTGCTGCAAGCTTTCGATGAGCCTCCACCTGCGATCGGTCACCAGCCAGCCAGTTGAGGGTGTAAAGATGAGGTCGACGAACGATGCGTGTCGCGCGCGGCGGTAGCTAACACACTGCTTGAGCTCCAATATTTTAACGAATACGCGGTGCATCGGTAGACGAGTTGTGACTACCCTCCGCTGCTGCTTATTTTGAGAAATTGAACATCGGTAGGATTGTAACTATAATGCGAGGTACATGATAACGAAACATCCCGCCCACCAAAATGCCTATGGCATTTTCTGGTCAAAACAAATTTGGGGACGAGGCACGAGATACAGAAGGGAAACTGGATATTTTACGAAAATGACTAATAAGTCCGATAAACAAGATTGATGCAATTTAAGTGGTACGATTGGTTTGAAGGATTCGATGTACCTACCTATACGATTTGAATGATTTTGATACGATTGTAATATTATTATGATTATGATACGATTACGATAAGTGTTTAACAATTTAGAATGGTTTTGATACGATTTAAGCTAGTCATCTGTTGGGAGAGGGCATAACTTAACCAACGGTCGCTGAATTGTATGATTGTTAGACGTCTTGACCACTGCAATCCGAGCCACTCCATCAGCGCCAGGCAATAAACTCACCACTCTGGCTAAAGGCCAATGCAGTGGAGCGCGGTTATCGTCCTTGATAATCACCATCGAACCGATTTGTAACGGTTTGGAGTCTTTTGTCCATTTGGCGCGTTGAGTTAGAGAATTAAGATACTCGTGTTTCCACCTGGACCAAAAGTTTTGATGGAACGCTTGAATCAACTGCCACCGATTAAGCCGATTTATGTTTACGTTTGAGAGATCTTCGTCGGGGACAGCTGTTAGGGGCTCTAAGGTGAGGAAATTTCCTGGCGTTAGAACTGAGAAGTCGTTTGCGTCGGCGCTTATTGCGTAAAGAGGCCTAGAGTTCAGAACGGCTTCAATTTGGACAAAAAGAGTCGTAAGTTCTTCAAATGTTAAGACCTGGTCTCCTACAACGCGCAGTAAATGAGATTTTGCAGCTTTTATTTGGATTTCCCAAACACCGCCAAAGTGCGGAGCAGACGGAGGATTGAATTTAAACTCAATCTTCTCCACGCTAGAAGCCTGTTGCATTAGAGACGATAGTTGGTTCCTAGCACCTACGAAGTTGGTTCCGCAGTCGGAGTGAATGGTGTTGCAACGGCCGCGACGTGCTATAAAGCGCCGAAGTGCAGCGATGAACCCGTCCGTTGACAGAGTCGAAACCACCTCGAGATGGACCGCCTTGGTCGCGAGACAAACAAACAAGCACAAGTACGCTTTGTCGATCTTCGCGCCTCGATGTGGACCGAGTTTTATGCGGAAAGGTCCACCAAAGTCTACGCCTACTACTGAGAACGGCTTCACTTGATTTACGCGGTACGATGGGAGGTCGCTCATGAACGGTTGCAACGGTTTGGGGTTAGTCCGATAGCATTGAATGCATTGATTGAGGCGACGGCGTATTGTACGTTTTGCAGAGATGATCCAGAACTGTTGCAACAGCAGAAACTGTGTAGTATTTATGCCGGGATGCAAGTGGCTCCGATGAATGAAGTCTATGATGAGTGATGTAAGCTTGTGATCAGACGGCAGAAGCGCGGGGTGTCGATGTTCGAATTGTAAACCTGCGCGAGATATCCTACCGCCCACCCTGAGCACACCCGAACCGTCCATGAACGGGTTGAGCTTGCGAAACGGTTTTGATAAAGCCTTGTTTGATAATAAGTTGCTGATTTCGTCAGAAAAGGCATGGGTTTGTACGTGTTTGACGACATGCATCAGTGCGTTGTGTCGTTCGACGTTACTCAGAAAATTGCTACGATTCGTTTCAGTTGGAGTGCGACAATTTTTAATGAAACGGTTAATATAAGTCAGTACGTTCACTACCTTTTGCAGGGAAGAGAAACGATTCAGTAGATGTTCGAAAATGTTTAGGTCTACTTTAAAATTTGCGTGTAGGACGATTGTCGTTCGCTTCTCAACGTCGACAGATACCTCTTCCTCGTGGGATAAGTGAGCTATATCTACAGGCCATAAAGTGCGCTCTTGTGATAGCCAAGACGGCCCCGCCCACCATAGAGGATTATTTATGAGTTCGCTTGGGAATTGACCGCGAGAGCAAATGTCTGAAGGATTGTCGCCAGATGATACGTGGTGCCAGCAATCGGTTGGAGTGATTTCTTGTATGTGGCTGACACGATTGGCAACGAACGTATTCCACCGAGATGAATGAGAGCGCAGCCACGAGAGAACTACTGTGGAGTCCGACCAGAGGTAGACAGCATCGATTTTGGTACGAGACAGGTAAGTGTCTCGTACGAATTTGTATAAATCCGAAAGAAGCACTGCGGCGCATAGTTCGAGGCGAGGTAGGGATGTACGTTTGAGGGGTACGACGCGAGCTTTGGAACAGACCTGAAATACGTGTATTTTGTTCGCGGAGTCAGTAATACGTAGAAAGATTATGGATCCATACGCGATTTCTGAGCTATCGCAAAAGCCGTGTAACTCACACGATGTTGCGTCTGTGCGTGTAAGTTGACGAGGGATTCTAATTTGCGTTAGCAACGTCAGCTGATCACGATAAGTGTTCCACGCTCGAATGATCTCATTTGGGGGAGTCTGATCCCAGCCAACACCGAGGATCCACAATTGTTGGATCAAACATTTGGCTCGGATTGTGATAGGGGATAGAAACCCTAGCGGATCAAAGATTCTAGCGACCTCACTTAAGATGGATCGCTTCGTACATGGCTGATCTGAAGGTTGGATTTCGAATAGGAAAGAGTCTGAGGAAGGATCCCACTTAAGGCCCAGAACTTTTAGGGTTTTAGTTTCAGTGGTGTCGAGTGATACCGAACCAGTTAGACAATCCTCGCGAGGAAGGTCATGTAATAGTTGGGGTTTGTTACTGGCCCACTTTCGAAGTTGGAAGCAGCCACGATCGAAAAGAGCGATGGTCTGTAATTTTGCCTGCTGAGCGATTTCAAGAGATGAAAACCCGGTTGTGACGTCGTCAATGTAGACATCCGACATAATAATCTGTTTCGCGAGAGGAAATAAATCTCCCTCGTCTTCAGCGAGCTGTCGCATAGTACGGCAAGCGAGATATGGAGATGAAGCTAGTCCGTAAGTGACTGTATTCAGACGATATTCCTGTAGGGTCTCAGTAGATGAGGCCCGCCAAAATATTCGTTGATAGTCACGATGATCGGGCGCGATTAGAATCTGACGGTACATTTGTCGAGCGTCTGCCATGAAAACGATTTTGTGTTCCCTGAATCGCAGGAGAATTTCTATAATGTTAGGTTGTAGTTTTGGACCGATAAGTTGCGTTTCGTTAAGAGAGCGAGAGCACGAGTCCTTGGCTGATCCATCGAATACCACACGAAGGCGCGTCGTTGAAGAACTCGGCCTCAGAACGCAATGATGGGGAATGTAGTATTTCCCTTTGCCCATCTCGTTCGCAGGAACCAGCGACATGTGACCGCTTTCAAGGTAATTAGACATGAAGTCAGTATATTGCGACTTTAGATCTGGGTCACGTGATAATCTTCGCTCGATAGCATGAAAACGTCGCAACGCTATATCGCGAGAACCTTCGAAAATAGGTTCCGAATCGCCTTTGAACGGGATGCGAACTTCGTATCGACCGGATTGATCACGACGATGATCGTTTATGAATTTTTGTTCGCATTGCGATTCATCAGGTGTCAGAGGCGATAAAGTCGGTAAGGAATCCAATTCCCAGAAGCGTTGAACTAATGAGTTTAAGTCGTTATCAATATCTGGCAACGTATGCAATAGAGTGCCAGCCGATAGACGAGTTTTGCCTAACAGGAGCCATCCGAAGACAGAGTTGAATGCAGTAGGCTGAGTCACGCTTCCTTTAATGTGTTGGTTGAGTACGGAGTCAGCGAATACATCCGCAGCGAACAATAGATCGATGGGTCCGGGGATATCAAAACCGGGGTCAGCTAATTGCAACGATTTAATATGTGACCATCCCGATGTGTTAAGTTGTGCGACAGGTTGATCACCACATATTTTAGAAATGACATGCGATTCAAGTTCAAATAGAACTCGACCGCCAGTCCCGATGGAGCAAGTGACGTCACCAAGAATCGGTGCAGCCGCTTCTCCTAGTCCGCTGACACACCCGTTGGTCTCTGATGTTGTTAGATTTAGTCGCTTCACTGCAGATTCGGTGATAAAATTGCTTTGACTTCCGGTGTCGAAAAGTGCACGAAACGATTGCATATTGCCTAAGGCATCTTTGACCTGTACTATTGCGGTTGCCAGTAGCACGGTGACGTTCGATTGTGACCTTGAAACCAAAGACGATACGTTGTGATCAGGTTCGATATTAGATTTATCGCGATGGAGTAAGGTGTGATGTTTCCGGTTGCACGTGCGGCACGAGAAGATTGAGTTACAGTTTTTTAACTGATGAGATGGCTTCAGGCAATTAAAGCACCAGTTTTTATCCTTTGTGATAGTCATGCGTTCGTCAAGTGATTTATTCAGAAAATCTTGACACGATGATATTGAGTGTGGCTTGTTACAATAAGAACATTTGCCCGAATAGTATTTAGTTTGATTGTCGCTCCCAGTCTCTTGTTGATCGTTTGCAGCTACGAGAGCGTGTGACGTGTTAAAACGTTTAGGTTGAGTCTGCGCAGGCACATACTTAGGCGCTGCCTTGTTTGTTTTGTTCGACTCCGAAAAATGTGTGTCACGCATTAAAGCTTCGCATTTGGATCGCAAGAAATTCCGCAATTGATCGTATGACGGTAATTCAATGAATGAGTATTTTTCCTCAAAACTGCGGCGTAAGTCTTTGTCAAGCTTCGATAAGATATGATACACTAGAACAAAATCCCAATGCATAACCGGTAAGTCGATTGTCTTTAGGATGCACAAGTTTTCCTCGAAAAGGTCAAGTGATTTTTGAAAATCGTGCGCGTTACTGATTTTAAATTCAACGTTTAAAATATCTTGCCAACACGTAAAAGCTAAGGTACGTTTACACTTAAAGCGAGCAACGAGCGCTTGATATGCATCGTGATAATGCTCATGTGTCACCGGAAAGGCTCTGACTACTGACAACGCATCGCCGCTGAGAGACGAAATCAAATAATGATACTTCTCCGTATCGTTAAGTCTGTACCGACCTTATGAACCGGGCGCAAATTCGGTATTTGACGCGCTGTGCCAGTTGTGTGCGTGAGGAACGCACACAACTAGCTTGACAAGTTATGTCCGTTCAATCGACGGGGGGCGACAAAAATAGGTAACTTATGAATTGGTAAAATGGGGGTTTAGTGAGTAGAACCAATTAAATAATTATGTAGCTTAATTAGATGATGATTAGGTATAACAGTAGCTGATAATAATATGAAATGTAATGCATCAATTGCATCACTTACACATGTCTAGCTTTCAGTAAACATTATGACCGTAAGCCAAATGACCTTATACCTACAATAATTTTAGTATTTCAAATTCTATAATGGAAAACAAGAAAACCACAGGCAGTTAGTGCAGTTAGTACGAAGTTAGAAAGAGATAAATAAAAACGAGCTAAAATTATTGTATATACATATATTTTAATCGTAGTCACACACAGTTATATTAGGAGTAAAGAAGAAAAATGTTAAAAGACGGTATAAATCAACACATTTACATTAGTTTAAGAACTTAGTTATTAATATTAAATAAAAATGTTAATTATTTATAGCTCTTCAGTTTTTCGGCGGTATATTTTTTTGATATAAGTTTTTATTTTGTCTTTACATTTGCTTCTTACGTTTAAGAGCAGGGTTATTGCTACACATTTTACTTTTAGTGGTAATATTAGCTTTTCCTTCTCTAATTACTGTGAGAATGTTCTCGGGTTCTTTTATTTCCATTTGCCTATTTAATCTGGAGTCAATTAATTCTGGCAGTAAGCAATCAAAGTAAAACTTTTTTAACCTTCCTTCCATGTCACTCCAAAATTCTATGTCTTCCTGAATCATTTCTATTTTCATGTCTAAATCGGTCCAAACTGCAAATACGCATACTTTTCTTCGTGTGACATGTATTTGGCCTTGTGCCTGGAAATACCAATCATGTTTTTTATTTAAATTTACACGGCCATCCTAGTCTACTTTCCAGAAAGTAATTTCTTCTCTTTAACACCGACGTCAATTGACATTCTATCTTCCTCCAAAAGACCATCTGGACTTGCTCCTAAAAATGGCAATTCTCAGTCAATCCACACCTTTCAATGGGAGTTTTCAGATGAATTTCAATTTGTTGTCGCGCTAGATGTTCATGACTTTGGCCATGTTGTATGGACTTGACGTGGTCTAATTTCTTTTCGTTTACTATATTTTTGACCAATGGTCCGCATTTAAACTGCCTTCGTTTGCACACTGCCAAAAATGGATGCCGTAAGCCGTTGTTTTCGCTCCTGACGCCATTCTATTGATTCACCCTGCAGAATAGTTCTTCTCACTACTGCTAAAAAAATGGGTTTTAATTACCTGATGGTACTTTTTTTTTTCGG
Organism: Hylaea fasciaria; assembly: GCA_905147375.1. Taxonomy (NCBI): domain Eukaryota; kingdom Metazoa; phylum Arthropoda; class Insecta; order Lepidoptera; family Geometridae; genus Hylaea; species Hylaea fasciaria. Next base: position 11,642,611 of record LR990201.1, read on the forward strand.
GATGTGAAATCTCTTTTTTTTTGACATAATATGAATCTTTTCTTTTTCCCATTTTTTACTGAAACAAAAGAAGGTCGAATATGTTAAACTTTAGTTTCGGCAGTCTAGATTAATAAAAATGCAAGAAATTCAAATAACAAATACATATTGAGTTACTATTCAAATTGGTAGTTGACACAAGAATGACAAAATATGGCTAGCCGGAAGTAATGCACCACAAAGTATACATACTGGAAGCACAATAAAGAGTTTATTATTGGAATGTATAAATATTTCTCAATAGAATACAATATAAATCTAAGTAAAACATGTCAGATAACAATCATAGGATAAAACACAATTATCTAAAAAAGAACTTACCTCACTTTCTGCTAGCAGCAGTGCAAGCAACGCGTATACGTACACAATAGATCGCGGTCAATTATTTCGCTGTCAGCGGACCGCGACGAGACGTGGTCTCGCTCTGAGCTCTCGTGGGGTACTGAATTTACGAGCGCGCGCGAAGAGTATTTAGTTACCGCAGCGAGCCCATAGTAAAAATGTATGGGGGATTTGAGGTGCTTTTTAAACTATCTGTATCTAAATAACCAGGTAACATATTTGATTGATCAAACTCCGAAGTTGTAGTATAAGCATTTGCACATTTTTCTGTATATGTGGTTTGAAATGAAATTCTATTTAGTTATCAAATTTCATTAAAATACCAAGAGATCTTTTTACAGTTTTTGCTCAACTTTACATTGTTTTTTTTAATAAACTAAACATTATCTTCGTTAATGGCTCCGTCAATCTGTAGATACATTCACTGTAACGTTAAATAGTAAGTTTTTTCTGTTCATTTCACTTATAAAATAGATAATATCGCCCAAAACCGTAACTGCCGTTTCGGCTTTTTTTACTCGGTGCCCTCTTAAGAGAAGTGGCATTGTGTATCAATGCGTTAAAAGTATCGTAATACTCAGGCCATTCTTTGATGTTACCCGAAAAACTCGGCAATGTAATTTTCGGTAACCGAATATGCGAAGACGGACCATGGTACAGTGGAGTCGAACCACTGGGTGATTGAGCAGATTCACTCTTCGTTAAGCTACGATGAATTGATAAAACTTGATAATACATGTCATCGAACTGTTCCTGAACACTATTATCCTCATTATCCGGATCATCCATGAGTTCCAAGATCGTTAAGTGCGCATGCTCAAAGTTCGAAGCGATCTCACGAATCTCCTGGTGATAAGATAAAAACAGGTCGCGCTGAGAATAATCACTAGTAGTTATAGTGCTACCGATTTCTAAAGCCTTAGCTAGACGTTTAAATGCGATTGTACGCTTTCTACGCAATGATGCTAAGTCCTTAACTGAATACTCTAAATCAACAGATTTCTTTTTCTTTAAGGAAAGTTTACGAGTTGAATGTTTACTTATAAGCGACATTGTTATTTGAAATAGTGTAAACGATACTTATCTACGAATAACAAAAGGTAAGAAGAACCGATATAAGTTTGTAGTAATCTGAACAAATCAATTTCAACCTTATCAGGAAGAGAATAAGAACGCGTAAGTGCGATTAGGAGGAACGAAGTTACGACGATGTGATACGGAATAATTATTTTTCTGATGTACACCCTGACACGCAAGTTTAGTTGAAGTTTTGCAAGTTATCTAAGAACAATAATCCGACTTGGACGGAAACTTGCGCGGGAGACTGTACGCGGCCGATGGAATGTTCGACTATACGATACGAAGGAAATAAATAAGTGGTTTTATATTCTACCCCACAATTTTGATAAACAGATTTGATGTCAAATAATTTACGATTTGTTAGTGATTACCTATGATTTAACACTATGTTTTGAGTTGATTGGAAACTAAAAGTGATGAAATGTACGAATGACGATTTTGATTACTGATTTAGGATTTTTGTAAGCCGATAGATTTGAGCACCGATACAAAGAAAGTGATTGCCCAATTAGATCATACAATAATCCCGTTACTTTGTGAAAGAAACGAAAAGAAAAGAAATTAAGGGTAAAAGGAACCCCTGTTCGATGGTGATAGCTGATGAACGTTGTTTACGTATATGTGCGTTAGGTATTTAGGTGATATTATTACGTGGCTATTAAGATGACGATGCAATAACTTAGAATGCAGTAGGTAAGTACGCTTGTTGAAGGAATTTGATCGTTAGATTTACGCACTTATAGTTAAAGCATATGATTTTGACCAGATATACCCTATGCACTATGATGGTATGAATCTAGGTGGAAGTTCCCTGGTTTCGGCACCATAAAGATGTAGCATACGCACCAAACCGAAATAGTGGTGGCTTTCTGCTACACTGGGACAAGACGGTAACGTAAAAAAAGCGATGTTCAAAAACTCGACGCAAGCCGCAGCGAATACAATGCACTCACGTACCTTGGACTGCTGCAAGCTTTCGATGAGCCTCCACCTGCGATCGGTCACCAGCCAGCCAGTTGAGGGTGTAAAGATGAGGTCGACGAACGATGCGTGTCGCGCGCGGCGGTAGCTAACACACTGCTTGAGCTCCAATATTTTAACGAATACGCGGTGCATCGGTAGACGAGTTGTGACTACCCTCCGCTGCTGCTTATTTTGAGAAATTGAACATCGGTAGGATTGTAACTATAATGCGAGGTACATGATAACGAAACAGTAGTGTACTCGAGATACCTGCCGAGTGGTCGAAATATTCATTATATTCTGTACTGCATCTTATTCCCATTATCCTAATCATATTTATAAAGGCACCCTATAGACAGTCAAAACTTCTTCCATTTACATGCTTGATGTGGCTTGTAGCAATGTTCAAAGGTTCATGTACATTTTCTCTTTCATTATGCATTGGCCATTGCATAGTTTGCTTGTCAAGCACATCAAGCTTAGTTCTAAATAGTCAAGATACATAAATTACAGTGGCGGAATGGAAATGTGTGGAAATGGAAATTAGTGGTCTCGTGTCCCACACACCCCCTTCTAACACCCCCGTAGTGGAAGCGAAGTGCAAAGGCATTTCCCGCCCAAAAAATAAAAATAGAAAAGGGCCTTGAACCGCCTGACGCATCTGACGCAATAGACAGTAAATTGTCAAATACTAGCGTTGTTCCCTCAAGTTTCTAACATTACTTCAAGATGTCAGTACCTCGATCTAATATTACCTCCACTTAAAAAATAGCACAAGCTTAGGTACTGGACTCATAAACTAATAGTGAAATTGGTATTTGACTCCGTACGACCCGCACCTCGCCTGCCTCGAAAATAAGACGAATTTGCCCAAATGTGACGCAATAAATTTCACCAAGTGCCTTTGTAACTTTTACCTTTACTATAAAAAGCATATGGTTTCGCAATTTTGACTGTAAATGGTCACGGTAATTTGCTTCAATCTATCACAGCAATTGAGAATAGATCAATCTAGAATGAGTTATGACTTTGTGATGGGTTCGATCTTTAAATAGAAGAATTTTAGAATCAATTTTGGGGCTTTTAGTGGATCTTAAATTGATTACTGTGTAATAAAATGTGAAAAGTACTGCTTCTGCAGTGAAGTAAAATTTCAATAACATGGTTGCCAATGAATAACTTGAAGGGATTGACTAGCTTTGAAAAAAATAACTACCTATACACTTACGATTACTACATCTATAGTCGTTCGAAAACAATTGGTAGCTGCCAGGATGGAAGAGAGAGATCAAGGCATGAGAAAATAGGTTTATTATTACTTGCCCTAGAGCCTGATACGACTAGATGATATATTTTTATATATGAACGGCATAGTAGTTTCATTCCTTACAGAACTATAAGGTAGCGCATTATAAACAGTGCACAAAGTTTTCCACAGATTCTTTCATCATAACCAAAAGACAACAGCATATTTTCAATATAAGCTCATAATATAATAATAATATAAGCCTACCTACAACCTATGCGACTATGGCAGTCATTATTTTTATCCAAAGATATATCGTATAACGCTTCGTTCCATTTCGTGTGACGCTGATCTGTATTAGTAGATGTTCTAGAATATGGTTTTTGGATAATTAATTTTTCTCACGTTCTTTTCTACGTCAACGTTCAACGGCTTAGCAAATATTTACTCAGGTCTTAATTCAAACGTTCTTTACACCTAAACAAGAATCTGCACGAATTTAACAAAAGCGCTTGATCCGTTTGCCTCCATTGTATCATAACATAGTAATTAATTCCTCTATTACTGAATATGCAGTCGAGCGAACATAGTGCTTATTCAATAACGCAAGTTACCACTCTAAAATCAGCGCTCACCAAACGCAAAGCAAAGCGCTCCACTGCTGCCAATGCGCGGGCTTAGAGCCGATCGCCGAGCTGCAAATGAGTGATCAAAGTGATCTGCGAACGACGTGAAACGAATCAGTTCAAGAGAGCTCTGTTCTTTCGTTCAGAGAGCCTTGTTGAACTTTCACTAAGGGGTGGGGTGAAAAATGGGGGTGCTCGGCACACCGTAATCGAGTGTAGCAACGATTGTTACTCAACTAGCTACGAGCACGAGTGGTGTACTGCCGAGATGTCTCCATTTTTATTAGAATCACGTGTTGTGTGATGTGACATACACGTTTCTAAGAATGTAATATACAAATCGTTTTCACTATAGAGTACCTAATATATTGGCTGAAAGTTCTCACGTTCTTTGATGAAATCATAACAGTGAATTTCTTTTGAAGAAATCAGAGAGGTAGTAGGTATGTTATTGCTTTGAAGATATTTCATAGCTACAGTATTATGTACTTGTATATTTATTTTCTACTGCTACATTTTATCCATCGTAATTAGATTTTTACGCTCGTTCGAGTATCCACCTATTGAATGCAAGTCTTGTTGCATTTCATTGCGCCTTATAATTATGACTGACTATTTATAGTTAAATTCGCCCGCAACCCTGGACACGTCGCATTAAATTTCTAACATTTTAGTCGCTGTGTGTTTCCACCAGATCTATCTCCAGAACAGTTAAAGGCTTTATTCCAACTCTACGTGTATATCCAGTATGTGCCGTGTAATAAAATACATTGCAACTGACATATTATTCAACGCTGTAATGAACATTTGCCTTTGTAACCGTATAAAATACAAAAATTAACACGAAACATGCAAATGAAGTTACACGCACAGTATAATGGAATGGACTCTGAATGTAAAGCGCACTCGTTCCAAATGCACCATCCGACTGACGACGGAGTTTTTTTTGCGGGAATTTCTAAATGTTGTTGTTCTGTAGCTGCTGACAGTGATAGCATCGCCAGACTGCAGGCGGGCTAAAAGGAGAGTTCGGCGGGAACTGAAAATGTGTTGTTGATTTTTTTATTTATATTACTTTTTATTTTGTTTTGACTTCGCACTATAAGAGCATTCAGACAGTCAATTATTAAACTATTGCAAGTTTTTTATATTTTATTTCTATATTTATGTGTAATACTGGAACCCTAAAAACTTGTCACTTCGTTCTCTCCCCGGGAAGATTCACAATAGCATCCCCTACTTAACTGAATCGTCATTTTGATGTGGCTTGACTGTGCCCATTCAAGTCTAAAACTTTCTATATATTTTGAAAAATCTACAAATATGAAATATTGCCTCTGGGTAAATGCACAAATCGTAAAAAAGTCGCTCCACCGAGCTAGCACAGTGACTGTGTTCAATCGACCGCCATGACAGACGGCTGCCCGTATCGGCAAATGGTTCGGATAATTATTAACTTCATGTACAAATGTATAACAATAATAAATCTTAGTCGATACAGATTGAGAAACAAAACTTGCTGAACATTTACAAAGTTTTTACGAACCTCTCGCTATATTCGAAGCGTGGCTAAATTGGTAGGTTAGAAATGTTCACTGACTTTTTGCTAACTGTAACTACGTTACCTAAATGAGAAATAAAATGATGTGAAATGAAATTATATGTATTGCATCTGTGGCAAAAAGGCATAAGGGGTATATTCACGTCGTATTGCGTACACATTTACTTATTATCAACCTCCCCATGTTTAGGGAGTTCCATCATATGAGTAGGTAACAGTATCGTGGAAAACAAACGACTAAACTAAACTAATGTTCGGTTGAAATTAGTTGAGATAGCAGTTGCAATCTGAAGTTGGAAGCGCAAGTAGGTCGCAACTAGAACGATATGAATAGGAGTGTCATCATAAGCTCCACGCAGTTTATATGCAGTACTTGAACTAACGCCGTTTCTGGGCATTGCCATGAACAAATAGTACAAACAAAAAAAATCTGAAACTACATTGAAACAATGCTCATAACAGCGCGCTCTATGACGTGGCTGTTACGTCTTGAATCAGACGCTGGAAAATAGAGGAGTCGATTTGATACTGTAAGTTGTTCTATTTAAAATAGGATTCTCAAAATTAACGGTTTCCGGCAAACGAGTATGTTCAATACGTCCATTTTTTGTAGAATATTCTGTAGTTGTTTTTATTAAACGAGAGTCATCTTTTCTTTGAAATATATTATGCCTTTGTTTCGGTTTTTCAGCTTTTAAATGTGTTAATTACGATCACGAGTGTCAGGCGGTCTTTGCCATCTAATATTCCTTTAATGAAAATAAAAGTGTTTAAAACAAGACGTAGTTTACTGCAAGACATTTTTCACTGCTTCACCCTACACTGTGTTATTCGAACTGGCGTGAAAAGCAGTTGTAAAATTTTACTGCCTGCATCTTGGACGCCCGCATGCATTATTTCCATATTTTCATATGGCATATGGCGCTGAACTGTCTCATGTAGCGAGTGCTGGTAAGTTTCACAAGTGTAGTTAACTTTTTGTTGGAGTGTAAAATGTTTACGTCCTTTCGACAATCAAAATTGCGATTTTAACGGTGCGGTGCGTGTTTTTGGGGATTTTTAAAACAGTCCTTTACGCCCAGCGTAGTGTGGCTGTTAGTTGGGAATTTATTAAAGCAAATTTATGCATAGGTATTCATTTTCGGCTTAGTTTTTGTGTGTTAACTGAAGCAGTGCCACCAGCACAACAAATGTTTATTTGTTAAAGTGACGGCAACACGAATGCGGCGCAAATGGTTAGCACAAACGATAATAGACACGACGAACGGCGAGCTGTGGACGTGTGTCGCCATACAATGAACCATGTTATGTGTTTACAATGAACCTTGTATGAAGTATATGTCTTTTGTGCGACAAACTCAGACCCATCCATACGGTCCATACGGCAGACCTTATAAAGCACATCCGAATAAAGTCAAATAAATTATAAGTCGAGTCCTAAGTAGGTAGAGTCAATGCATGAAGCTGTTACGGAGCGAAGGGTCATAAAAGTCGCTCCGAGAACGGCGCACGCTCGTTACCGCGTGCTTTAGGGCCCCACAGCCATATCACAGCATAAACAATAGCAGTAGACCAAATAACACGCATTGAACAACTTACGGTATTGTAGAGCGCAGAAACGATAGATTGCATGCGTCGTCGCTTTGACTCACGTGATAGCATAGGCTATAATTATCTATCTATAGTGAGCTTAACTACCTCATTTGAAAAACAACCCACACGATTAGCTAATAAGAAAGTATGCCTACTGCTATCCATGCACTGCGGCTCAAAATAGTTGAGATCTCACGGATGCCCGTTTAGCGGCGGGCATAGATATATAAAAATAACTAGCTGCGCCCCGCGGTTTCACCCGCGTTTCACATTATAAAACCTACAGGGCGGTGGCTATTAGATAGGACTTGTAACATTGTGTCAGAGAAAATACTGAAGTTAGGTCGTTTTTCACAGTTATTATTGCACTGATGGACAGGAAAACAGTGATGATGATGATGACTTGTAGCCTATATGTGTCTCTAAACTATCTGCATACAACATTTCATGCAAATTAAGGTACTATTTCACAGTTTAGCCCACTGTGTATTGTGTAAGTTGGTGTATAAGTTATCAAAATACCAAATTTCAAGCCAATGGGGTAGTTTTTCACAGTTTTTATTGCACCGGTGACGATGATGATGATAAATTAAAGCCTAAGTCGTAAGTTGCGGGATAACCTATCTACAAACGAAATTTTACGCACATTGGGTGTTTTATCAAATTGATGGAAAACTGCGATGATTATGATGATGACTTTGAAGATAACCTATCTATCTATATCTATCGTTGGAAGATATCCGTGAACCTATCCGTGAACCTATCTGTGAACCAAATTATCTCCCCCCACTCTCCCCTATTTCCCCCCACTCTCCCCTATTTTCCCCCACTCTCCCCTATTTCCCCCCACTCTACCCTCTTCTCCTGCTCCCCTATTTCCCCCCTCTCTCCCCTCCTTCACCCCCACTCTCCCCTCTTTCTCCACCACTTTCCACTCTTTCTCCCCCCACTCTACCCTCTTTCTCCCCCAACTCTACCCTCTTTCTCCCCCCACTCTACCCTCTTTCTCCCCTAACTCTACCCTCTTTCTCCCTCCACTCTACCCTCTTTCTCCCCCCACTCTCCCTCTTTCTACCCACTCTCCCTCTTTCTACCCACTCTCCCCTCTTTCTCCCCCACTCTCCCCTCTTTCTCCCCGCTCTTTCTTCCTCCACTCTCCCCTCTTTCTCCCAGCTCTCCCCTCTCTTGCTCCCCACTCTGCCCACTTTCTCCCCCACTCTCCCCTCTTTCTCCCCCCCACTCTCCCCTTTTCTCACCCCACTCCTCTCTTTCTCCCGCCACTCTCCCCTCTTTCTCCCCCCTCTCCACTCTTTCTCCCCGCTCTCCCCTCTCTTTCTCCCCGCTCTCCCCTCTTTCTCCCCCACCCTCCCCTCTTTCTTCCCGCTCTCTCCGTCTTTCTCCCCACTCTACCCTCTTCTCCCCCACTCTACCATCTAATCCTCCTTTCCCCCCACTCTCCCCCTCCCCTCCCCCGCACTCTCCCCCCTCTCCTCCCATCGCACTCTCCCCCTTTAAATAACGATCCGTTCAGCCGTTTATTGTGGTCCGTTTGGGATGCATCTAAAGAATGCCTCATAATTTCAACCCCCCTTGTTTTTCCCCCTTTAGGAATGATTTTGCAAAAAAGCTGAAACCCGTATTTATTTATATCTTACCAAAAGCCTAAATAAGAATTTTCAGATCCCTAACTTGAGGAATTATGGATTCCCCATACAAACTTTCAACCCCTATTTCATCCCCTTCGAAATTATTTTTTGAGACAAAAGATAGCCTATGTCCGTCTCATAGGTCCAATCTACCCCTATACCAAATTTTATCGAAATCGGTCCAGCCGTTTGAGCGTGAAGAGGTAACAAACATACACACATACACACACACTCACAAACTTTCGGCTTTATAATATTAGTAAGATAAGACCGGACATTACATACCTAGTGAATCCAGTCGTGAAGCCGGACGCCATATTAATGAGTGTCGCTGGCGACATTTTGACAGCTCATTGTACTTATAAAAATATTAGGTCAGCTTCGGGACGAATTTTAATCTTAGTTACTTTTTATGAACGTACGCATAGTGGTATTGTCAGCCGTTAGCAGTTGTCTAGTTCAGCCTTATCTGAATGGTATTTTTTGGCTTCACTAGATATCTGTAACGCCCGGTCTGCTTCTTCTTATATGTCTGTGGCGGCGCAGCGAGTTTGGGCAGACGGTTTATCTCAACCTTTCATTGTTTATTTCATCTCTACTTTATGTTCTCTGCCTCGGCGTGAAAACGTCGTGATTATCTAGATTTATTCCTTGCGCCGTCGGTTAGGTAACCTAAGAATACGCGTGACAATATTGTTGGGGTAAGTAACGTGAAACGCGAGACGTATATTTGGCTAATTTATTTGTCAAATGAGGTAACGTCAGGCTTTGATGCCAGAGTTAGTTAGGCTGCTTAAGAGCCTCTGACGAAATTGGTAACAATCGGGACCGGCAGCTTGACGTGCCTTCAGAAGTACTGAGCTTATGGAAGTCATAGATACGGGGCCGAAGAGTAACCCCGGTACCGTTGGGTGAATGTTGCATCTACAATAAGTATGTGTACCCTATCACCTTCGACCACATCGTCACTTAAAAGAGGTGACAGTGGTCCAATTTTAATACTAGCCTATAGTATATAAAATATACGTAGAACCTTTTTCATCTTTACTGCTTTATTTATAGATATTTTTAGCGACAACAGTGGATTTAAATAAAAAAAAATATAACAATCGTTCATCACTTATTTAGTAGCGCGCCCGTTTAAAATAATACCACACAATAGTACATCGGTACTAATTAAGAAAGATACGACTTTACTCCTCGAGCTCCAACCGCCAAACGCCCCGATTGCATTATGGCGACCGGTATTTATGCTAAAAGTCGGCTGAAGTCACAATGGCGCCATGAAATAGCTAATAATATAGATTCCAACATAAGTCGCGTATAGTTTCCCGGAACAAACATAACAATGTTGTTCCCAAGACATTGAAGGAAAGGTTGTATGTATATTATAGAAGACTAGCTGTACCTGCGGTTTCACCCGCGATGACTTATCCCGCAGGAACCGCTAATTGCGGGTGATATCGCGGGCGCAAAATGTTCTAAAATAAAATTAGCCGAGATGTTACTCCTTGTTACATCAGACATCTGACAATGAAAGTCAAAAATCGGTCCAGCCATCGGTTTAGTTAACAATTAGTCTGATTAGCACACACACTAATCCATACTAATATTATAAATCTGAAAGTAACTCTGTTTATCTGTTTATCTGTATATCTGTATATCAGTTTGTCTGTTTGTTTGTTTGTTACCTTTTCACGGCTAAACGGCTGAACCGATTTCGATGAAATTTGGTATAGGGGTAGATTGGACCTATGAGACGGACATAGGCTATCTTTTGTCTCAAAAAATAATCTTTAAGGGGATGAAATAGGGGTTGAAAGTTTGTATGGGGAATCCATAATTCCTCAAGTTAGGGATCTGAAAATTCTTATTTAGGCTTTTGGTAAGAAATAAATAAATACGGGTTTCAGCTTTTTTGCAAAATCATCCCTAAAGGGGGAAAAGCAAGGGGGTTGAAATTATGAGGTATTCTTTAGATGCACCCCCTACGGACCACAATAAACGGCTAAACGGATCGTAATTTAAATTGGAAAGTAATTAAGGGGGGAGAGTGCGATGGGAGGAGGGGGAGAAAGGGGTAAAGTGGGGGAAAGGGGGAGTAGATGGTAGAGTGAGGGGAGAAGAGGGTAGAGTGGGGAGAAAGAGAGGGGAGAGCGGGAAGAAAGAGGGGAGAGTGGGGGGAGAAAGCGGACAGAGTGGGGGGGAAAAGAGGGGAGAGTGAGGGGAGAAAGAAGGGAGAGTGGGGTGAGAAAGAGGGGAGAGTGGGGTGAGAAAGAGGGGAGAGTGGGGTGAGAAAGAGAGTAGAGTGGGGAGAAAGAGAGGGGAGAGTGGGGGATAAAGAGGGGTGAGTGGGGTGAGAAAGAGCGGAGAGTGGGGGATAAAGAGGGGTGAGTGGGGTGAGAAAGAGGGGAGAGTGGGGGGAGAAAGAGGGGAGAGTAGGGTGAGAAAAAGGGTAGAGTGGGGAGATAGAGAGGGGAGAGTGGGGTATGAGGGTAGAGGGGAGAATGAGGATAGAACGGGGGAGAAATAGGGGAGAGTGGGGGGAGAAAGCGGGAAGAGTGGGGGGAAGAGGGGAGAGTGGGGGGAGAAGGGGGAGAGTGGGGGGAGAAAGAGGGAAGAGTGGGGGGAAGAGGGGAGAGTGGTGGGTGAAAGAGGGGAGAGTAGGTTGAGAAAGAGTGTAGAGTGAATAGAAAGTGATGATACAGTGGGGGGAGAAAGAGGGAAGAGTGGAGGGAGAAGAGGGGAGAGAGGGGGAGGAAGAGGGGATAGTGGGGGGAGAAAAGCGGAGAGTGGAGGGAGAAAGAGGGGAGAGTGGGGGATAAAGAGGGGTGAGTGGGGTGAGAAAGAGGGGAGAGTGGGGGGAGAAAGAGGGGTGAGTGGGGTGAGAAAGAGGGGAGAGTGGGGGATAAAGAGGGGTGAGTGGGGTGAGAAAGAGGGGAGAGTGGGGTGAGAAAGAGGGGAGAGTGGGGGGAGAAAGAGGGGAGAGTAGGGTGAGAAAAAGGATAGAGTGGGGAGATAGAGAGGGGAGAGTGGGGTATGAGGGTAGAGGGGAGAATGAGGATAGAACGGGGGAGAAATAGGGGAGAGTGGGGAGATAGAGAGGGGAGAGTGGGGTATGAGGGTAGAGGGGAGAATGAGGATAGAACGGGGGAGAAATAGGGGAGAGTGGGGTGAGAAAAAGGGTAGAGTGGGGAGATAGAGGGGAGAGCGGGGAGAATGAGAGTATAGTGGGGGGAGTAAGAGGGGAGAGTGGGGGGAGAAAGCGGGAAGAGTGGGGGGAAGAGGGGAGAGTGGGGGGAGAAAGAGGGGAGAGTGGGGGGAGAAAGAGGAAAGAGTGGGGGGGAAGAGGGGAGAGTGGTCGGAGAAAGAGGGGAGAGTGGGTTGAGAAAGAGGGGAGAGTGGGGTGAGAAAGAGTGTATAGTGAATAGAAAGTGATGATACAGTGGGGGGAGAAAGAGGGAAGAGTGGGGGGGAGAAAAGGGGAGAGAGGGGGAGGAAGAGGGGATAGTGGGGGGAGAAAAGGGGAGAGTGGGGGGAGAAAGAGGGGAGAGTGGGGGAGAAAGAGGGTAGAGTGGGGGGAGACAGTGGAGAGTGGGAGTGAAAGAGGGTAGAGTGGGGGGAGACAGTGGAGAGTGGGAGTGAAAGAGGGGAGAGTGGGGCTAGAAGGAGGGGAGAGTGGGTGGAAATAGGTGAGAGAGATTGAGTGCGAAATATATACAAATAGAGGGAGAGGGAGAGAGCGAAGGAGGGAAAGGAAGAGATATAGACGGAGAGGGTGAGGGAAATAAATATAATGGATGAGATGGACAGGGAGAGGGAACGCAAGAGATTGAGAGTGGAGAGGGATATTAATGATAGAAAGATAGGGAAAGATATAGAGATATAGGGAGAGGGAAAGAGATGGAGGTAGAGGAAGAGAGATAGAAAGAGCGAAAGAGGGAGAAAGATAGAAAAAGAGCTAGAGAGGGAGAAAGATAGAGGAAAAGGGAGTGAGAAAGAGACAGATATATTCTTACCTATAACTGTTCCCCGCGACATCAATTGATTTTCTAAACAGTTTACATTTTATATAAAAATGATAACGAAGTTGCGGGTATCAGCTAGTGTCAAATATATTTTGAAATACAAATCGAGTAAGTAACATAAATTCGTGGGTACTAAAAGAAACCCACGGTTTATAGCCGTTTCCAACTATTTATTATGTTTTCTGTTCGCGAAAATTTACGAACTTCTAATTGGTACAGTCGTTTCAGAAATAAGCCGGAACAAACAAACAAGCAGGCAGACAGTTGTATTTTTGTCATAAGTACCGTACTTATATACTTTCATTATGAAAGGTTACATTATGAAAGTATGTATAAAATGACAAAATAACCGCTTTTTACTAAATGCGTATTATACATTACGAAAAAGCGGTGATTTTGACATGACAAACAAACATTTCAATTATATTTATTTGTAGAGATACACTGTTATATTAATTAATTAGTTTACCACACTCCCTTCCAAGTGGCAGCAATTAACTAAATATAATTACGCTCTTGTACTCGTACTATGAGTATGTCTATACGTAGAAACATTACCGCCATTTTCTTAATATTTTTTTTTCATGTTTACTGCTTCGGCTTTAATCTACGCCTTTTAAAAGGAGTTATTTAGCTTAACCTGTTTGTTTACTTGGGTCAAATTTAGTAACTGAAGGATTTTTAAGTCGGTACTCTATTGCACAATTCGTTTTTATAGTGTCTATTCATTTCATTACTGTTCATTTCTATGACTTAACTCCAATTTAGTATGTATTATAGTATAAGCATGATTTGTAAAACTTTTACACTCCTAATATTTTATGTATTATTTATTATTGTATATGGTTGGAACACTTAACTTCATCAGTCAAAACATCAACAATTATAATATCAAAACCTTAACTCAAAAAACAGGATAAAAATTAACTCAGTATTTTTCACAAACATGATAATTACCTATTCATGCATAGTCACAAAAGAATAATATCTAAATACACATTTTACACACAAAATAATTCGATTTCCACTCCTACACTTCCACAGATAGAATAGAAAATCCCCACAAGTTACACCCTATACATTCAAATGCAAAAGATACGTCTATAGTGATTTATAGCGGGTCCGCGCAATCTCTAGACAAATGCGTCGCTTTATAGGGTGCTACTCCTGCCTCTACAGGATGCTCCGTGTGCATACGGACCGGAGACTTATCGCCGTCGTACGTTATGAGATTTGTTCAAGATGACTTCTGGCTTAGGAAAAGTGGCCTGTCTGTCTGGTTGTTGGGCGAGTGATGGAATTCGTGTTTTCGTTGAAAATAATAGAAATTTATTTCACGCTAATTGACTCTACACACTTTGTCCTATGATTGAAAATGATTAAAAGTAATTTTATTACGCATCCATCGATCGAATTAGTCCCATAGTAAAAATATGTATTCCTGAGTTTTTCCCAAATTTCCCAATGTTCCAGGCAATTTTCCCATTTTTCACTAGGGGCCTTTCTTTAGACGGGTAGCACTAGTATCGATCCCAGATGACCTGTTAGTGACCTGTGCAATGTGTGTGCCAGCAGAACGTCAATTTGTTTATTGACATTTCCATTTAAACTCTTGTCTGTGTCGGTGGCTTTAACGGCGTTACCGTCTAGTAAAGCGTTAGCGTCGTCGGTGTCGGCGTCTTCAGCATCGTCAGCGTCGTCGGCATCGGCGTCAGCATCAACGTTAGCTTTGGCGTCGTCGTCGTCAGCATCAGCGCCATTAACGTCAGCGTCATCAGCGTCAGCGTTGTCGGCGTTGGCGTCATCAGCGTTGGTGTCGTCAGCGTCGCCGTCTACATCACCTAATATCAGTGTCAACGTCGTAAATTGTGGTGACATCAGGGTCGGCGGGGCACGTGGCGGAAGTTGTATATTCGTAGCTCGAGAGGTAATATCGAATCATTTCGAAATTGCTTCTTTATTGTCTTAAATATCAAAGCAGATCAAATTAACACCGTGTTTAGTACCTCCCAAAGAACCTCCGCTTCAATCGGAGGAAAACGACATCCTAGAAACAGAGCTCTTGCGAATTTTAACTAACGATTTATGGATTTAGTAGAAACGCTAGTAAAACGTTAGTGGCTAAAAGAAATCCGAACTCCGCCCCATTGAACATAAAAGGCTTTAGCGAGTAGCTACCGCTTATATTTGGGGTTTAGGTGGTCAGCCGACCAGTCACTGTTATTAATGTGGGACCTTAGAAGCGGCTTTGTTGCAAGACAATTTTTCTCGGCGATGATTACTCAGTTGGTTTGTCTTCGGATTGTACGCCGCAGGCAGTAGGTTCGAAATCAACTGACCGCAAAAACTAAGCTTGAGCTTCCGATAAAGGAAAACATTATTAATAATCTTGGTGGTAGGTGACTATAGACCACTCTTGGCTAGCTACCACCTTAACATAAAAAAATTGTCTGAGGCCTTTGATTTAGAGGAGTTATGGAAGGCTTGACAAAGACCATAGAGCTTACTGTCACTTGATGGCGTCTTGATGCTGTTGAGAATCCTCATTATCAACACGCTTGTAATTAATACTAGAGAATGGTCAATAAAACTTTTCAAAAGCTATAAAATAACCTACACCGCGCCAGGTAGCTCATACTCTGTGGCGTTAGTGTGCTACATAAAGAAAAGTGGACAGGTAGCATTTCGTTTATATCAAAATAATCCGCTTTCAAACTTTGGCTGGAGATTGTCCCCCAAGCACGATAAATTGAAACAAAATCGTCTCATTTCAACTTTTGTCCGAGTACCTACCTAGTGATGTGCCATTTTGATTCTGTAACCCGAGTCGATCTACAATTACCTTGAGCAGATTAAGCCAGCGCTGAGCGCGTTGAAATCGCTATCTATTGCCCTGATCGAAAATGTAACACTTCAAAATTTAGCTCTGTTCAAACAGATCGGAATAGACGAATCAAGTTACAATTTTCGTTTATTATACTGCCGTTGTCCCCGCCACCGCTTTGATCTATTAGTAATTAACTCCTACAATATTCATGTTTCTAGACGTAGGTACATTTTATGACCTAAACGTAATAACAGTAGTGTACCTACCTACCAACTTATTAAAATTACATTTAAATATTTAACTGATTCGAAAAAAAATGGAACTGCATCGGTATAAACGTTTCGTGCACCGGCTTGATATGAACGTCATAATCGGATCGGAATTTCGTTCAAGAATGCGGACGTCCGCTTATAAAAGTCGATTTATAATAATGCATAATACGCGTTGGCACATCTCTATTCTCGTCCGCCCCATCGTAATTGCTCCGACTTCCCCCGTTCAATACTCGAAATCGCGTTAACCATTCCGCTCAATAAAATAAAGACTTCCATAGACGAGCAAACATTATAATATAACTGGATTCAATTTAGAAAGTACAGCCCGGACGGGCAGAGATAATAACGAAGTTTTTTAAAAGAAAAAATCGGTCAAGCGCGCCGCCGCCGGTCCACGAGGTTTCCGTATTAGGATAAACTAATTTCACCTCACTTCCACGGCGGGGAAATAGGTAAAGTTTGGAGAAAAATATGGGGAAGTAGGAAAATTTTTGCTCTCATGGTTATTAGGCAATTGGTAACGGATAGGTGCTTCATCAAATTTGAAATGTGGGCTCATAAATCGAATGTATTGTGGTGGTGTTATGGTTGCATTTATGGTCAACGTAATGGGGTTTTTATAGTCTTGGACTAGATAACTCTTTACTCTTCTTTCTTTTCTTATGATTATATTATAGTGAATCCAAAATGTACAGAACACAGAAAAGACAAACTTTATAATAGGTACAATTATCGTTGAAAGCGATCTCTACCACCCTTTACTATATTATTCAAAATCCAAACGATTTCGAAGTTATATGTTACACTAGCAGTGCAGACACGGCGACGCGTTGCTGTGGTTAAGATTTTTGTTGTTGCGACTATACATTGAAATGTAAGCTATCATATCTTTCAAGTTAGATCAAACTGCACACGGAATTCAAATTTGATTAAAAACGGTTAAGTAGTTTAGGAGTCCATCGTGGACAAACAACGTGACGCGTAATTTATTTAAATTAAGATTAGTTATTTACACACAAAGGTCTAGCCAGGGTTGTCATAAATTTAATGATAAGACGTTGGTAAAATGTAATTACAGTGGAAAACGGTCACCTACTTGGTTCAGTGGCACACTTTTACTGTATAATGACACGCCCTAAAATTTAAATTAAAAAAAGATCCCATTTCATCCGCGGAAGCGAAGAACCCTGAAACCATAAAAGTGCGAGTGGCCCTCAGTAGAACATAACTGCTCAAACGGCACTCGCAACAGTTTCGCGAGATTTATTGTAATAAACTTAGCTAAATGTGCCCTTAGCCTGCAAGTATGCCCTTAGCTCGACGGCCCCGGAGCACTCTTGTTTCTTTGTGGAGTTCATAGTCGAGAGGCGGGCAGTCCCTCTAGAATTATGTTTGGTTGCCATAGCAATCTGTAGCAACTGTGCTACCAATCCATAGCAACCATGTATGGTGTCCTATATTTTGTATTGATTACTCTTGGCTCTCACAACTCTTTTGTCCCATACTTGATGTTTCTAATTTTTAAACCAAATATTTACAGAAGTAATATCGGCAACAAAAATGCTTAATATTTATTTGAGTAAAAGGGCATTCAGTCTTGCTTCAAAGAGTAGACTTGCTGTCCCTTTTTTATTTTACTATAAATTGTATAGAGTCGACTTTAAAAATTTACTGTAGACAAATAGAAGAGTTTACTATTCCCGAGTGACATAAAAATATATAATATAATAGTATTATTTTTTACCCCAATAAAATGCAGAAATTCTACTGAAAACCGGAAGCTAACCCGATGAAACGGCAGGGCGCAGCTAGCAGCCACAATAGGTAAGATGTAGTGAATCGAAAGCCCGTTTCAAGTAGACAAAAATGCCTTCGTAGCATTCGATAGGTAAGTCCGAAAAGCCGTAAAACCTTTACGTTCAATGGAGCAGAGTTGTAATCTCTCAATAGAGTCCGAACAGCTCGGAAGGCCTTGCGAAGTTTTTCACAATGACTGTTTTTATTATCTTCAGTTTGGTATTTTTGTTTTGTTTTCTGTTCATTGAATTGTTTCTGGCTTTAATTTTCATTTCTACCCGGCCACCGACTGAAAGCGAATTGTGAAATCAAATTTCAGTGCCAGCACGTACCTACTATGTCCCTTGTAAAAAATATCGAATATAATTAATTGAGACGCGGGTTATTTATTTTCTTAATATTGTTAGTTTTTACAACATTATGTTAGGCCCTAATGTTTGAAATCCATAGAACACAATGACAATTATTTATGCAGCTTATAATTATGTAGAACATGTAACCATAAACTGCTGCCACGTCTTATAACTGCTTTTATTATTATTATTTATTTCAATTGAAACGGTCGGAACCAATTACAGCAATAGATAAACATTTTAAGAATAAACACAGTTATTACAAAATATATACATTCAAAAAACTCTCACTCTCGTTCACAAAAACGCACGCACTCTGACAGTATGTCTGACCATCCATCCGCATACAAATCACAGTCTGGATTGTTGTCTAGGAGAGCGTTGAGTGCCGAGAGGGAGCGTGGTATAGGCGAGTTAGCGCGGGCTACTGTGCGACAAGATGGTACGGCGAACAGCTTGTGCCTTCTGCTGCGATTATAGTTGTCAGGGGTGAAAAATCGAGACAACTCATTATGCAGATCCGGAGCATCCAGCCTTCCACGGAGGATTTTGCACATAACTGCTATTTGATTTGCCCCCCGTCTGACTTCCATAAGTTGTAACCTAGACTACCTAAAAGAAATTTTGTAGGGTACAGATAGGGATAGTACTGGTTTGTGCGCTTGTAGAGGTACCTGAGGAAAGCTTTCTGTATCTTTTCTAGCACCAGGATGTATTTACTCTCATGAGGGTTCCAGACACACATAGCGCTTTCCAACTTGCAACGTACCAACGCACTAAAAATAAGCCGTATCACGTGTTGGTTCTTAAAGTCCTGGGAATTACGCAGAATGAAACCCAGTCGCCTAAAAGATTCTTTCGCCAGTGTAATGATATGATCATGAAAAGTTAACTTTCGGTCGAATATGACACCCAAATCCTTCATTGTTACCGAACGAGTCATATTATTTCCATTTAATTTATAATCATAAGTAATTGGATGCCACATTCGACCAAAAGTCATAACGTAGCACTTAGAGGCATTAAAATCCATCCCATTCCTATGACTCCACCGGGTCACCGTATCGACGTTACGTTGAAGGGCTAGGCAATCTGCTTTTTATATCATTGTCTGTATCTCATGAACCGTGATCATACCGTGATGGTTAGATAGTTGAAATTTTCACATATTATAATGTATTTCTGTTGCTATTATAACAGCAAATACCTAATAAAAAATACAATAAAATTAATATTTAAGGGGGCTCTGATACAACAAATGTGATTTTTTGCTCAGTTTTGATAATGGCAACAGGTCCACGCTTGAAATTATTTTATTACATTTATTTATATTATTCGCTTTAAAAATAAATAATTTAATTAAATTAATATTTAACTGTAGCTCCCATACAACAGACATGATTTTTTCCTGTTTTTATAAATAATGGGAAGGAACCCTTGTGCAAGAGTCCGGCTCACACATGGCCGATTTTTTTAATATAGTACAATCTTAGTGGCCTCACTACTATTCCCGAAACGTTGTCTTATATTATGTAGATTACGCTCAGTCACATCTCGTATTTCGATACGAATTATAGAGATCCGAATACCAGTGTGTTTGTGAAGGTAATTCCAGAGGCACTGTGCAACGTGTTCGATTAATTGAATTCTGTTTTCGATAGTTCGCGCGAATCTATTCGCGGCAAATTGTGTCGAGAGAGCTCAGCGATGACGGAGCAGATAATTTAGAATCGAATAGGGTCGTGTCAACTCGATTATTTCTGATCATCTATTCATCAGCAACTGTGATATACGATTTTCATTTTACAATAGTGCGTTCGGTGGCTGCATGTTATTGATTGTAATTTTTGTCAATGTGAGGATAAAATAGGAATTCGGGGAAACTGAAAATGCGACATCGTTGATTTACGTTTTTTTAACGTTACCTACGGTTTTTTAACGTTTTGTCTCTCGTAAAACTTCTTTGTCTAGGTATATATTATAGGTGGAGTATTAACCAAATATGTAGTTTGTTTGTCTTATAACCGGGTAGGATATATCCGAAGCTCTGGTAGGTACTTACTCTTAGTGTGTCTTTCTGTATTGTCAACTAAGTTTCCTTTTCCTGTCCAAGATAGTCTTGGATCAGCGCATGAAAGGGAAATATCCTTTTTCAAACCCAAACGATAACCTCTCCGCTGCTGCAAGTCCAGACACAATAGATTTTCAATTGGATCTCGGCAGGATCCTTAACAAAGCAGGGTAGAGAATAAATAATCAATTACCTACGCCTTAATTTGGATTCATCATATTTTACTTATGTTATTCTCTTTGTTAATGAGATTTAAATGTTTGACTTGTAAAAGTGCGATATTATTGCCTACTTCCATTAACACTTTGATTTTGATTTCTTGATATTTTTGAAATAGTGTTCTTGAACGTGCACTAGTATGGACAAATGACACAAACAAAATTAAACTGAGCTGAGCTTTTTGTTTCCCGTGGATTCAAAGCGCAAATTGTCTCGTCACTCCAAAAGCCGTGAAAACATAGAGATTTCGTAGTAAATCATACCTACCTATATATTGCTCGAGAATAGCATAAAATTCCCGCAACGCCATTCACGTTTGGAGCGTGAATATTGTCGATAGACATTGTTATGGTCTCCACAGAGTCTACAGGCAACGCACCTGCCCCCGCGTTGACCTATCCGTACCTTTAGTAAATCCTGTTACTCCGACAAAAGCGACAAAAGCGACTCCACTAATGAGGCCGAGAACCCAGAGTGGGTATCATTTGATACATCATTTATCAACGTCAATTTAGTCAAGTTAGACAAATGGCCTATATTGCAAAGTTTTTAAGAAACGAAGGCAAAAACGCACAAAAAATCTTTTGTAGCGAAACATCAAGACGGTTTTTTGCCAAACATTTTTTTGTTAATTGCTTGTTGGCTGCGAAGCTTGCCGAAACCATTATATAAATTAAAACAGTTGTTATTAATAATTAATTGTTTAATAAAACGATCACAGAGATAACCCCAAACTAACTTAGAAGTAAGCACTTAAAAGTAAGTTAAGTATAGCACTTATAAGTTCTGTATTAAAGCGCTATCAGCAACGTTTTCAAAATGGTCGCAATATCGCTAGGAGGCATGAAAATTAAATAAGTTAAACAGACATACATTTTTTGTATTTCAGACTTCCAATTTTGTCTATGTGGCTTTTACTATTAGAAGAGTGGTAGAATGAAAAAAAAACCTGTCAAAAAAGTTGCCATCAAACTTTGGTCATAAAAATTCAGATATTTTCCATATGAAACTTTAAAATAAACAGCCTGTCGAACTCTCAAACCGATTCCGCTGAAAGCGTTCTACCGTCTTTTCTAAGGCTGAAGGTACATTAGGTCACGACGCGATTTGTAACAAGTACGCTAGCAAATGCTTATACAAATGACTAAACAAGTTAAATAATTATCTCAATGTAGACACTTACGGGAACATACGTTATGTGTGTTGAAATCGCTGAGCGGTCGCAAGTCGCGCCGCGGGCTAATATAACCACAGCCCGTACTATTTGTTCAGCATCAGCCGCCGGCCGCTGGCGCAGCGATTCTAATCGAAACTTGAAACTACGATGCAACTCTCATATTCGTATTTCGTAGGGAGGAGAATATATCGATTATCATGACTTGCTACTGTTATTCAAGTTCGCCTTATCTTACTGAAGACGACAACTATTTATTTTATTCCGACTGTTAATTCCTTTGCTATAATTTAAACGCTCTTCCGGTTTCTATAGCCCACCCAATGCTCACGTGTGGTTAACTATGTAGCTATGTAGCTACAGATCATTTGCAATACCCTCTCTCATCACTTCATCATCTTTGTCATCTTATTTCCTCCAGTTGCTCCCAACCCAAACGTTGTTGACAAATCTTTACTAATCAGGCACATACTAATGAATAGTTCTCAAAGTATAGCAACAAGCTCATCTTTCACAATTTATAGACAGCGTCCTCGTTCAACACCATACATTTCCTTCTTAAATAATAGCCCGGCAATACGTCAAGATGCACCTGCAAGCACTAGAACACGGGGAAATTGAAACGAGATATAATATTAAATTGGACCAATATCGGCCCACCTGCCTTCGCTTCGAGCGATACGAAAATATCATATTTATTTAACAAACCGATCGGATATCGATATAGGAATCTTGATTTTCGGATGTGCTGAAATGCAGCTGTTTATGGCGTCTGGAAATCAATGATATTAGAAATAAATACGATCGGGTTATATGTGAAGATAGATTTTGTGGGTCTAAAAGATATTGAGGATTGCCGTGCGGTCCGATTGGCACGGAGCCGAAGCGAATGCAGTGCTGAAAGAGACAACAATAAACTAGTACAGCCTTGCAAAAACACGCCTGAGAGGAAAAGGTAGACCCAGAAGGATATTCACAGATCAGATAAAAAAGAGAAATAACATATCGTATAATGAAGTCAAAGCGTTGGCTGAAGATAGGGAAAGCTGGTGATTACTACACTGAAACGAGCTGGACTCGTAAGAATAAAATTGTATGTTAATAATTTTGAAATACTGATATCTCCTTTTATTTCTCTTAGTTACGTTTTTTTATCTTATTATTACACTTGACCCGACAGATTTAGTCGATATTACGTTTTGAGTTATGGTCTTGAGCACAGACTACATGGATAGTCTTGAATCAAAAATAATCATTCTTCCTGGATTTGCCAATTTTCCGGTCAACCAAAATGGCCAAACTGGTACATCCGTTCTTAACTGATGTGCTTACCAACAGCATTATATCATTAGGACTGTAGGTAGAGGTATCCTGCAATCTCACATGGTGACGTGATCGATGTTAAGCCGAATGTTAGGTAATGGAATGTGGCTGGGTATCTCGCGTTAGGGTTTTTTTATCCCGAAGGTATTTCGCTTAGGTTTTTATTCCTGGTCGCGTGGGCGGGCGCTGCCATTGTTTGCCTTTCATTCGGAAACTGTTATCTTAATTGTTAATCTGGAGGTTTTTTTTTAAGTGGACGACCCTTTTAACGGCAGCTTTGACCTATTTACGTCACGCTCCGCCTTTTAGTGAAGAACGGTTTAGTGTTGTGTACTGTTGATGTCGCTGCTTTAAATTGTTTCGCAGCAGAATGGTAAAATCTGCTGCATTACAAAACCCTGCGACAAGGTATATTGAAGAAGGCTGGTTTGAATCTGCGTCTGATATGAGCACTTTGTGATCCTGTACTAGGTATACTGTTTTGCTATATTCCTGTTTTGTATAAGCCCGGAGTCTGTGTGTATGAGTTTTACCACTCAGCATTGAAGCGGTTAAAAGGCTTTAATAGCTATATACCAATCATAATCATCAGCCTGAAGCCTTCCGCTTCTGAACATAGGCCTCTCCCTTAGACCGCCACATAGAACAATAATTTGCCACTTGCATCCACCAATTATACCAATATATTATCTTAATAATATGTGTAAATTTTTCAACGGACAAAATCTAACAAAGACCTATCGATCCTCTAGACTATGTAACAAGTACAAAGAAGTTCTAAAATAAACAATAATTAAGAAGTTTTCCATAGATAAATAAAGAAAAGCATCTAAAAGCTTTTTCATCTGCAAACAATAAGTCGTGTTTTTAATGAAGTTGCCCTAAGTATTAAAATGTAATAAGAGTTATTTAAAAACTAATTTAACTAAATATCAAACCAGACACGAGACGAGTAAATCGTAAAACTAACTAACCGAGCTCCTTTGTACAAGTTTGAACAATGAACGCAGCTAAATGGAAGGAATTAAAGCTAGTCACTACACTTGGAGAATGAGATCTTAAAAGATTCAGTCGGAGCGCTGCGCTCTCGACCGCTAATTATGACAGAGTGCAGTGATTAAAACGGTATTACAATTTCGCAACTGCTGAAGTGCTGTCAAATATCAGGATTAGCACTCGCTGGCACAGTGCGACTGAGGAATTTGAGCCAATCAACGTCCAGCTGCAAGCGAATACTTGAATTCGGCGCTCAGAATTCAGTTTTCCACGAAAAATATGATTATGCATGTCATTAACAGATTATTGTTAAGACTCGTAGCATCGGTTCCAATTTTACCAGTTACCTTTGTTCCGAGTTTCGATTAATTAAAATATTATTATTCAAGTCAGTGAAACGAAATAATGTAGTATAAGTGAAAATATGTTTTAATTGCGCAGCTAGCGTCGATTGCTTTGTCCATAGTTCAGTACTATGAATGAAAATAAATTATATTCGTCCATGCAACTGTTAATCATTTAACTGAGGTACCCATATCAGGCTCTAATTGTATGTCCAGTCGCTAATTTGCTGCTTTGTATAAATAATAATTATGGAAACCAGAATTAATCCAGCGAAAAATAATGAGGGGTTATTATTATATCCAGAGACATGTCAGAGTAAAATCTTTGTAGTAGTTAATTAACGCAATAACGTACCTAATGTTGTTTGTCTAGAGGTTGGTGGTGTAAAGGTAGATTGTCAAGTGTCAGACTGACTAAAGTCAGATTATCGTGTCGCGTCGTGTCGTCCATCTGACAGTTGACTAACTTGTTCTAATCTAACACTGCCAACTTCAGACGTTCGATAAATACTACTTCAATCCAAAGGTTGACTGGAAGAGATCACTTTTAGCGCCTATTATACTCCTTCAACTAGGTAGGTAAGTACCTCGTTCTATGGGGCATTATGTGGCAAACGAGCGTTTAAAAACCGTGACTTCATCAAGTGGCACATTTTCTGACAAAGGTCGGTGCACACTGGAGGAACTCACGCGTGTCTGTCGGTTTAACCGTACGACCGTGTTAGCCAGTCGCGGTATCTTGCCAGTGCTGGTCAAAGCTATGCGCAATGACCCTTATCGAAGGCTAGCAAACGAGCGGCTACGATTAATGACGCGCAACAACTGAATACATTTCCAACCCTTCAATCTAGAGCATCTATAACTGTGAGGTCTCGCCAATCATATAATGGTCTCACATGGTCTCATATAAACGCCATCGACAGCTTACACCGTCACGCTGTAAGCCGCGTCACGATGTATACTATAGAAATGTACACCGACATCAGCGTTAGAAAGAGACTAAGCTGTGGTAGTCCAGTGCGTATGCAGCCTCTTACAGCGTTATTACATTTAAACAGTTCATTTTGGTACTATGCATTCGCTTCACAGATCATCATCATTCTCCTGCCCTTATCCCACGCTAGGCGGCCTTTCCTTTCTTGCACCTGTCCTCCTTCACACAATCCATCCATCTCTTTTTCGGTCTTCCGCTACTCTTAAATCCATCCACACTCATACTCATCGTCCGTCTTGTTGCATGGCTTTCGTCCCTCCTCATCACGTCTCCATACCAAGTTCACTTCACAGATCATATACACAATACACTCCGAGGTCCGCTACTCTTGTAGTGTCACGTAGCCCGATCCAGTTGGCATTCATTAGCCGAACCGCTCGGCGTTACCCCGCACAACGTTTATTCGCTGGCCGCCACCTGCCGCGGTAACGCTACGAATTTGGGCAAAGCTAATTTTCCGCTATGGTTTTATTTAAATGCAGACGCGAAATTAATACAGGAATTTGGAAAACCGTGGTGCTATCATGTTTAAGTGAGTTTTGTTACGGTGTTTTAGATAGCTGGCATGCTGGTTAAAATGTTGACGGTGTGGTCTAATCTAAAGAGATTTTTTGTTATAATGGAAATTGTTTCAGATCTTATTGCTGCGCATTTTCATTCGCTACAATTATAAATACAAAATCTAGTACACTTTGACCAAACGATACTACAGTTGATAGAACGCTTAGTTACAGTTAATAGCTTCAGTTATTTCTAAGAAGAGTCCGCGAGGGTTTCATTTTGAGAAATGAACGGAAATCTAATTAGTTTCCAATCAAATTAACCTTCGAAGCCTTTAAAGCAAGAGCAAGTCAAATTTACCAAATGAAATAATTTATTCATTCATATAATATTAATTATTTACATGGTACCGAGCTGTGATAGTGTGGCCAGTGTGCTAATATAGCTGCCAGTATGTAGCATATACAATTATAAATACATGCTATAGCATAATATTATTATTATGTATAATACAATGAATAGTATTAATACGTTACATAGTATGTCTATACTTAGCTTCAATATTCCTGGTGATATGTCGTTTACGGCAAGAGATGGTACTGATACTCAGAATCTCGAATATACTCGTACCTACTTATTATATTCTTCTTTCTTTTTTTATACTTCTAGCACTTGAGTAACAGTCGTGCCAACATTACAATATTGGATATTATCCAAATCATTCGGTAGCGCATCTAGTGCGTAATATGCGGAGTGAATTGCCTTCTAAAGTATACAACTCGCATGGTGTAGTGTTTCTATTTCGTGAAACATGTAGCCTTCTATATAGTTAATAGTCTATCTTTCCTACACTAACTGGTCTATGGTTTTAATGCTCTGTGTAGGCGACTAATTACAGAAAATAATCAAGAAATGAATCAAACGAATCAACTGAAATAATATACGAAACAGAATTATTTACAAGGTACACTTAATTAATTATGTTGCGTCGTCGGCGACAAATACACATACAACAATATTTATATTAATTAAGCATTTTATATTTTGAATTCTTACTAAAATGACTGCGAATTAATATTAGGTACATCGCCAGGAACGTTGCAGAGAAATGAAATAGCAAGTGCTCGTACTTGTAGAAACTGGTCCAGCCTTCAAAAACGAGGTGCTTATAAATGTAGTATGTATGTCTGTATTTCTTTGCCTATGGCCATGTACTAACTATTAATATATGCGTAGAGTCTGATTTCGTTGCGATAGAGATCTGAACTGTCGTAAAAAATTGTGATCGATATGTTAGACTGGATAATCTCAGTTGAGTCCTCAGACAGTCTAGACAAATGCCAAATTAGCAAAACTAAGCAAAACCCCAATCACCTATGTTAGTGGGGCCTGTTCCCTCGGTCTTCAGGCTAGTGTCTCTAGCGAACAAGCTTATCTGGGGGCACGGCAGTGCCCCCGCCAAGTCGAGCAAAACAAAAGGCACGGCCGTACTATCCTTTTCTCGAAGCGATTCGGGCCATTTTCGACCCCCTGTAACTTCGTTATGAATAAAGCTAGAAGCCTAAATTTTGAATGACCAAGAGGGCATCACGTACGCAGATAATAATCCAAATTACATTAAATTTGAACCAGTAGTTTAAGAATTATTGCAAGCCAAAGTTCCTTAATTTTGCTGCCCACTGACTGACTCACCGATCATCAAAATTCTAAGGTACTTCTAGCCGTCCCACAAGTTTCAAATTTTGAATATATCTACTGTTTAGCCTATAAACCAAGGAAAAATTCTGACATTCCATAATTTTCATCCCGTTTTCTAGATATATAATCTGCATAAATAACTTTGTATTCCCATATAAATCACATTAAATTGTATGTAATTACAAAGTTACATTAACAGTTCATAATTAGACTTCATTTAAATTGAATGAAATGGGTAACAGGGGTTAAAAATGAGAAATGGCTTCAAGAAAATCGACAGTTTAGCGCTTTTTACAAACTTCCACGATCAAAGGCAAAGTCAAAGCATTTATTGTAAATAGGCAATTAAATCGCACTTTTACAAGTCATACAGCTAATTCTCGTTAACAAAGAGATGGTACACCTACCGCAGAATATAGAGAGAAACAAATCTCTATACTATATATAGCGCGCGTTTATGCGTGTTTCGCAAAAAGACGAAATAATGAAAGAAAACCTACAAAAAGAAATGAGATCCCATCAAAAACATTACATGTACAAAAATGCACAAGTCTCGCAACGCAGTTTATCTGCCGTAAAAAGTTGTGATATCGAATGTAAACCAAGTCGGTTAATTTAATACCTACCTGCTTATTTATTTCTTTAGTAAATAGAGTGTCTTGGCGATTGTACACGGCAGCATAAACTACTAGGTAATCTAAATAATATAGTCTTCCGTGTAGGTATACTTTCAAACAAATACAAGCACAAAGCGCTATGTAGATTTATGTTGAAGTGTGCAATTGCCAAGTCACTCTATTTACTAAAGAAATAAATAAGCAGGTAGGTATTAAATTAACCGACTTGGTTTACATTCGATATCACAACTTTTTACGGAAGATAAACTGCGTTGCGAGACTTGTGCATTTTTGTACATGTAATGTTTTTGATGGGATATTGCTATTCTAATAAGACTTTCATTTATTTTAATCTATATAGATTGACCACGACGATGAAAATACTGTTTTTTATATCAGAATCCTGTCAAATAATTAATTCTATTGAGTTAATTATCTGCCAGGGTGCTGTAGTATGCTACAGAGTAATTTTTTTTTAAATAAGGCTGGTCGATATATTTTCCATATTAGTATATTATTTAATGTCAGAACTCGGATATTATAGTTTAGGTACGCATATATCGAAATGGCGCATATTATTTTACTTACCGATACGTCGATCTATGCTTTCAATTGAAGCAGAGGTGTCTCGGATACTCCTATCAACATGGTCTTACTATTAGCTGAACAAATTAATTGAAATCAATATTCAATAGGCATCCGAAATTAATTAGATTGAGAGTCAGACAGTTTTAATTAAAATCTGACTAACTACAAACAATATTATTGTATAACTACTATTGCTTTGCTCGCTATTTGCTTTCGACAAAGGTCTTAACGACGCGATGCAGTGGTTTGAATAATTCACTAAATAGCTTGTATTTGTAAGGTTGGTATGTGTTATTTATTATATGTAGAAGTACGTCGAGACTTTGTATCACAGCCTAACTAATTAATGTATAGTTCTTTACACTGCTTGTACTCGTATCATGTGACATGTCTGAAGCATACATACACTCACATGTGCGGCTTTTTATTTACTTTCGTGCAAAATGCGAGACGAAACCACATAAAGGCGACTCTAGCATTTAATTGTCTTCACAAAAAACATTTATAATTAACAATACCATCCATCTACGAGTAGGTCTACGAAACTTCCACAAAACATTTCCATATAATACCAAACCAACGCTTTTCCAAATTATGTTCTTTCCCACATACTCCAAAATAACAGCTCCGAAATCCGTCCACTAAAAATGGCCGCAAACTGTAATTACAATAAAAAATAAAGTGCCAACGAGCAGCCGATTGCAATTAAAAGCTCGACTGCACGCCATTACTGCCAATTGTTATACGGCATGCATACGGCAACGGCATCAGTATTAATTTTACCGAATGAAATTATAATTATTTATTCACGGGTAAATCTGCCCGCTTTCGCTTCCATCGAATTGCCGACTATTTGGTTGATTTCGTTCAAATTATTGCCATTTACGCTCGTATCGCTTAGAATTCCGCTTGATTGC
Organism: Hylaea fasciaria; assembly: GCA_905147375.1. Taxonomy (NCBI): domain Eukaryota; kingdom Metazoa; phylum Arthropoda; class Insecta; order Lepidoptera; family Geometridae; genus Hylaea; species Hylaea fasciaria. The sequence goes on from LR990201.1 coordinate 11,672,429, forward strand.
GCACTGTTTTGCTTTTATCGCTTACAATTTGCTATTTCTAATAGCGGCAGAAATTGCTTAGTTAAAACAAATGCAAGGCTATTATTGTATTTGCATAGTAATTAGTAAAATTATGTATGGATTTTCGTTGTAACCATTTTGGTTTGCATGCAGGCTTCATGAGAGCTTTTGTGACAATATGGTAATTTCTTATTCATGGGGTAACAGGCGACTGCTATTGAAATCACCATGCAAAATGCAACTCAGCGCCATGCTAGCACACTGTACCTACTCGGAACTCTTCATTCTATTAATACCCAATATCTGAGTAGTAGTTTAGTATTTTTATCGGGTGATGTAGGTCGGTAGGCGGCCTCGGAAGTCACAAGGTTGTCAAGTAGCCCAAATAATTTTCTAACATGCATCCTTAATCATTTAGGCTCTATGCGTTATCGTGACGCATTATACTAAACGAACTTCTGCAGTTTCATTTACAGAATAGTACCAACTTCTAGTCAACTTTGACTCGTGAAACCGAGCGTATACCTACTAAATAGTTTAATGCCAACCGAGCCGAATGCCAACCGGGATAGCGTATTCGATTCCCGCGCACAGCAAATCTTTGTGCATTTAATTTGTGTTTATTGAACGCGCGTGGTCGTCGTGGTCCATGGTGCTTTCGTCGGTTATAATTTACCATTTAATTTTAGTAGACGGGGTGGACTGTAAGATTAATGACAACACGAAATACAATGTTTTATTGCTTTCAATGCAATCCAATAAAAACGAACTTTAACAAACTGATGTTAGATTATAAGTCGTTCTTCAACGCAAGTATTTTATTCGTTAATTCAGCCGTATTTCTTCAGACTACGAGATATTAAACTTTTTATTCTCTAGCACGTTCGCATACCGATGTGGTCCCAGAAGGAATAAAAGTAGACAGAGCACGCTATACACGCAATAGCTTTTACTCGTAAAGGATTTTTATTCGAAAATCTTTTTTTTTATACTAGTTGTAATCTGCGGATCCATTGATGGTGGATTTTTGTATCTGTATTGGGAGATACCAAATTCTCGAGAGTTATTTTGGAATTAAGTTATCCACTAATCCGTACCTAGCCGCCGCCGTGGTGGATTTGGCCTAATCCTCCTCACGAAAGTGAGGAGAGACCGGCGCTCAACACTCAACAGTGATGATGACCATCGAAGTGATGATGATAATGATGATGATGATTGGAAGATAACATCCCATCAAAGCCCAGCCCTAGACCAGCTTGCAAAATATTTTTTTATTAATAGCTCGTCTTGTACCTACTCGATAGATTCGGATGCGGAGTCAATTTTTTTTTTGTTTTTTTTTTTAAACGTACTTAGCCCCGCACTAGGATTGCTCCTGTATCGTGGGTACCGCTTACAGACATATAATTTCACATACACATCACACCCAATTATGTGCTTATATGCTACCAAATACTGAATAGCAAAGTCAAAAAACAGACAGACACCATCAAAACTTTACATTCTTATTTTAACTTGTATAGACATGTCATGTTAACATTATATAGTATCCTAGCAGACACGGCCACGCGTTGCTGTGGCTAAGGTTTTTGTTATTGCGACTATAAATTGAGATGTAAGCTATCCTATCTTTTAAGTTAGATCAAACTGCACACGGTGTGCAAATTTGATTTAATCCGGTTAAGTAATTTAGGAGTCCATCGCGGACAAACTACGTGACGCGCAATTTATATATAGGCCTGACTTTTTGTCCGTCGCTGCTTTGTTATATGTATAGATAAATCCTTTATTTTTAGCCAGTTTTGGTTTCCAGCTACTGGCACACATCACGATCCACCGCCAGGTAAATAAATGGCGCGCCGCGACCGACGTGACTTGCTGTTTTGCTAACGCTCTTGATCATTATTTATTTATCTGTTAGGTATGGCTCGAGGTTAGTGGTCAAATTGATAGGTATAGTAGGTACCATACTATAGGGTGGACACTCCATATAAATGGCTGAATCGGACAAAAAAGAATCGGAACTGTATGCGAAGCTTTAGCGTCGTCCGCGTTGATACTGCGTTGGTACTCAATAGGTCACCCAACACGCTCAAAGTGATCACAAGCTCACACATCGCGATCGTGGTATCTCGCTTTAATTAAAACATAGAGAGAGTTTCCCTTCTTCGAGGATATTAATAAATATTATAATATGACCAAACGTAAAGTTTTGTAAAGTAACAAAAACATCGGCACCTCTACGGTGGTGCGGCGGAAACCAATCTAACCTTAAACGTATCTCAGTAAAATTAAATAGAAGTTTTTGTAAACTTAACGCGTGACACTCGAGGAGTGGGGTAGGTAGGTACGTGTAATTTGTTTTGGGGTGGATATTATTTGGGTCATAAATTAGTTGTCGCTTTAGTTATCATAAGGTCACGTTATTTGTATTCTAAAAATAGACAAATAAAGATTGATATATTTCGTAATGGCCTCAGACCTAATCAAAGAAAATGGATCTGGCACTGACCATCATAGAGGAAATAAATACTACGTCTGACCACTACCGTCTCTAAGTCCCTAAAGTATCACTTAGGACGTTTTATACGAACGGCACTTTTCAACTACACGTTGGCGGCTCTATGCCGACAGCTGCCGTTTGCACTGTACCTAATGACGTCGATAATAATTATTATAGTACCGTTTGTCTGTCAGAGCCCTAAGAAAGACAGAGCACTATAAATAGTTGTATGTAAATCTACGGACTGTTTCTAGTAAACAAGAAATAGAAAGTCAAGCGCCGGTATTGTTTCCAAGGCAGTAAGATTTCCAGGAAACAGTTTCTCGTAATATTCTAGACTGTGCAAGTGTGCACTGCATTTTTTTTATCATTGTGTTGAATTTATTAGGTGTTTATTTTTACTTTACTATGGTGACTTCATAGATATCTCATATTCACGACTCGTATTCTATGACCACGAGTTCATAAAAAACGTGTATACAATTCTGTAGGTCAGACGTCACAAAGATTTTTTGATTTTTTCATAATATCTATATTTCTCATATTCAACATCATAATATTATTGTAAATATTTCTGCGTATCTATACCTACCTAAGGAACGATTTGAAATGGTTGGTTCAACACGTACGCTTCCGACGCGCGTGTGCACTGTGCAGCGCTTGGTAAAAATATGGAGTTACTTTTCCCTTTCACAAACCACTCCATAAATCGCATTAAAGCCTTTTCCCATTGTTATTCTTCAAACATTAATGCAAACGTTTGCTGACACAAGGCATAAATAATAGGAAACCCACTAGGGCCCGAATAGGTGACCCTATTTCAATATCCGCTGACCCTTTGGGTCCCCGGCCACCCGTGGACCACCTCAGCCCTTGGTGGCCCACAGTGCAGCTTTATTTCCCTCCGAGCCTTACACGGTGTAAGTAATAGGCTGCGGTAATCTTTGATGTTTGGTCGAAGCATCGAGAATTTGTCACAGAGGGGAGATTTGGCACCGATAGAGGCCCATAGAGACCCATTTATTTCAAGGTAGATATTTTGTCCTACCGCTATAAAATGTATGAGTGGGTTTTTATACCTACAGTCTCATTTAATGTGAAAGAAAATGACAAGTGTAGATTGTATACTTAGGTAATTTATCTACGAAGCCCTAGTTTCAAAGCGGCCCTGGTCGGCCGTCTTTTCTGTAGTACGACAAGCCCTACCGCTACAAGAAGAAGAAAACTAAGGTATGAAGACAAACAAAGAAATCAATTAAATAAATAGGTACATTATTGTTGACATTTCGATCATAAATGTTTTTATTTGGTGAATTTTAGTTGAATTTGAATTTTTAGGATTGGTCTTCGACCGTCTCATCATCACCATCAGTTGAGACATCAGGTCAGACTATGATCAAATACTGGCTCATGCACAATTATTTATTAAAAAAAGACACTTTTGGCGTAGCGGCTGAGCAATCAGACTGCTGCGGTTGATGTCACGGATTCGATTCCTGCCCGGAACAAATATTTGTGTGATCTATAGATATTTATTTGTTTCTGGTCTGGGTGTTAGGTGTCTGATAATTATGTGAAATGATATGTCTGTAAACGGTACCCACGATACAGGAAAATTGCTCGTTTGAGGCTACGTTTTTATTTTAAAAAAAGTAGAAAAAAAAATTTGAAAACCATAACACCCTCCCCGCTACCGTCTCCACTCCGCGCCACGCCAAAAACGTGAAATAAGAATTTATTATTGGATTTGGGAGTCCACGATCGAGTCCTCTTTATTGGAACACAGCGGCGGAGGGGGTAACGCGGGTCTCTTATTTTTTAGAGTGCGCCCCTGGACGTACGGTGCTTTGATTTTATTCGACAGTTCGGGTGTAAAGGGGTTATACATGAGGGTGGCTAAGGGTACGTTTAACGAGGTTAATTTGTAGTGTGAAGTTTATGTCTATGCGGACATAGTAACAATTTTTGCGAAATTTATTTCACGTTCTTTGATCTATCTATATTATTTCGAAATAAACCCCGATTTTAACTAGTCGATATGTTTTCTGTTCGCGATAGCTTAAGAACTTCTATTCTATACTTATTGAAATTTAGTATTCAATTAGTTCGCCGCGCTACACCGGTCTAAATTAGCTAAATACTCCTGTTAACGATATTGAATACGAAAACGGCGCATCTAGTACATTCTCGATTCTCTTCAGAGTATTAAATATCGATAATAATGTCTACATGGACTCTGTAAAATTTTAAACTAAGAGAATTATTCAACACTACGGAAATAATTAATTAATTTCTATTTCGTATAGGATTCAGCTATCTAAACTGATATCTAGTACTCGACAGGTCTAAGTGAATGCTCATAGTTACTCCACCAACAAATTCTCGTTATCCATAGAGCATACGCTTCGAACTCCAACTCCTGCGTGGTACATTTACCATCGAGTTCCCGCACGAGTGACTCCAAACGTCCTCAAACGTGTCGTGCGACATTATATCGCTACACATAACAATAGGTACTTATGCCGTATCGGACACGGCGCTCGCAGGTTTCGTGTCTCAAAATTGGAGAGAACGTCCCGAACTAGTTAGATTAATAGTCGTAGTCACTACCGCTGGTTTACGACCAGGCAACAAAGTTGGAGTAATTAACAAATGGTTAGTCGGTACTTTAGTAAATAGCGGTACTGAATACGTCTGAAATCTTACGTAAAGATCCGTCTAGATTAACAACACTTCACTTTTGCGAATTATTTAACTATAAACAGATACCAACACTGTGTTCCGATTTTATAAAATTATAGATACCGTAAGTAAGAGAAAGACAAAAAAAAAATAAAAAAAATTAGCATACAAAGCCACAATAATATGAGTTAGTACAGGCCGGTTACAAGCCCGATCTATCATACAGCACAAACGCATACATACTTATCACTATCTAAACCACCATACCAAAGATCGCTATTCTAAAGATGTGCTACTAAACTATACCATACCGAAGAAATGTACTGCACAATGCACAATTGCACACTCTATCGCACAAATTTACTTACAACATGTATCATATAACCCAGTAAGCGTTCTACTTGGCTTTTATCGTGAGCACCGTATCACTGTGCACAAGTCTCGTGGGGTCGCGGCTCGCGGCGGATCCTGAATCTGTCTTGCTTAAAACACGCTATACTTTTATTTTGAAGCACGTTGGGGTTATAAACAAAATGGCCGATGCATACTGAGTAGGTACACTGTACCGAGTTTTCAGTATGAGGCAGTTATTACCAAAATTATCGCCCATCTTGATACGGTCAAGCGCATCTGGTCAGTGTTTAATTGTTTATTGCTTTTGTAGTCATTAAAAGTAAAGTAACGTTGTGGGCGGCTTATACGTGGATGGCTGACAGTGTAGTGGCATAACATCAACCTCGTTTGTGCATAGGAGAGCATGTTAAACCGCTTCGGGACACAGAGACGGGCTGTCGAGCCCCTGCAACCTCATTCGAGGTTCATTGAACATTAAATTTGACTGAAAATCATATAATATTTCTGCGTTATTAATTACTTACTGGCTACAAGGTATTCATCAACACGCATGCCCACTGAGCTAAATAAATCCGGTTTCCACTCCGGCAAGTTACAAAGCCCAAATTTATCTGCCCCTTTGTGTCCCCGGCGGGCGTTTTGGAAAAACTTTGGCAATTATAAAAGTTTAAAGCGTTTTTTCTTCGACAACTCAAAAAAACAGACGGTCGCTTATCTGTAGGTATACGATGCAAATGCTGGAGCACTGACACTTGTCGTAATGTAGCCATGTCAGCAGTTCATCGCAATAAAATACTATGCATTCTATCGCATTATATTACTCATATAATCATATCATGCGAAAAATTGTTAATTAATTTAATGCATTTTGGCTTCACACAATTTGCTTTGCCAATGTCTAGTATTATTATTTCCTATTTTCTGTTTCAAATAGGCAACATTTCTAGTTCCAGTCAGTATTCCACTAGTCAAGACACCCTCATGTTAATTAGTATTTAAACGGGTCTAATTCGCGCACAAACGAATATCAAAATATATAATTTTGACATACCTCGACGTTTCTCATACTAATTAACATGTATTCAGTTCGCGAAAGTTTAAGAACTTCTAAGACACCCTAATACGTCATGATTCAGTAAATAAAATATAATATAAATATTACACATTTGGCAAACACGTATCAGAACTTAGGCAAAAATACGTATATATTAATTTGGTACTCTGCCAAAAAGAAAAATGATCCAGTAAAGTGTGCAACTCGCTTTAATTTTATGAAATAGTCCAACCGTATACTTAGATAAAACGTTTAATCTCGCACTATTACACGGAGTTTAATCTCACACTACGGAATACTTTAAACGTGGATGCAGAAAATGGGTGTTATATATTGCTTGCACGGAGAACAGAGTAAAAAATTTCATCTCATGAATCATTTTGTAGAAACCGAGCAGTGGCCGGCGGTACCCAACGTTTCCACATTATGTGATAGAACTTTCATGCGAGACATGACCATGATGCTTTATGAACCGACTTCAAAAAAAAGAGGAGGTTCTCAAAATAGACTGTATTATTATTATTTTTTTTATGTTTGTTACCTCAGAACTTTCGACTAGGTGAACCGGTTTTGAGGATTATGTTTTTATTTGAAAGGGTATTGTTTCGTACTGAAACAAGTTTTTCTTTTATTTTGTGTATATTTCCGAACGAATTATTTTGCGTGTTTCTGAACGTGACTACACATAGAGATTTGCTCTTCTCTTATTGGTGCGGGAGTCTATGGTCGACGACTTTGGGTTGGCCCGCCTGAGCGCTAGTGTAGCTCTAATCGTGCGCGCGAACACACGCATGTGCGGTATGTACTTGGTTCCCGCCGCCATCGCAAGCGCCGCCGGTCGCTCCATTTTCGTGGACGCCATCCCTCGATCCTCGGAGACGAGCTCCAGGAATCCGTGCTGTGTGCTGTGTATTTCGTGATACCCACTGACAGTGAGAACATTCGCCTGGTCACGCCTCTGTCCCGGAGGAAGGTGATACGGGATAAGAAGAAACCGCCACCCCGGCGCCCTATGGACCTTCCATCTCCCCATCGAAACGAGAGAGGATAACGCTGACTGCACACCCGAGAGGCCAGTTCCCAAGTAAGTTCGTAGGCCATACTCTCCCCGCAACAGGTATACTTCCCATATGGTCCTATAGAATCATTATTTTATCAAAATCTGCTCAGTAGTTTTTATACCACAATAACTGGAAATATAATAGCATTTTAATTGAAGTCGGTTCTTTTTTGTTATATTTTTTTTTGAGAACACGTCTTTGTAGATTAACTAGGATTTGCCTGCGACTTCGCTCTTTCTCTTTTAAAAAATATGTTTTATAATAAAAAAGTATCTCAAGTCTTTGGCTAGCGTTCAAATTATCTCAATACTAAATTATATCAAGATCCGTTGAGCAGTTTAGGTAAAAGGATCGCAAAAGACGAACACAAAGTTTCTTTTCGCTTTTTATAATATAAGTAGCATGTTGTCCTGTTCGTAGTATTACTAAATATTTTCTTTTCATTTATTTACAGTAGTTGTATATACAACTAAAAATAAGGATCGACAACAATTAATATAGAATCTACAAATATAGAAGCTATTTATTCCACAAGTATTACTCATGCTACGCCGAGCATGTTTACAAACTTCGACCAAATAGTCAATTAAAAAAAACCGCGAGAGCTTCACTACTGCGCACTACGCCCCTGGCAGTAGGGCCGGCAGGGCTCGCTTTGCTTTATTTCGCGTCGGCTGAAGACGCGGGAAGATAAACGACGACAAGTAAACAACAGCTGTTAGTTCTGTGAGCAGGCCGTGTCGTGAAGGTCTATTATTGCTCGCCATTTGACTTCCCTTTCCACTAGTCATAGTTTTGGTGAAGTAGCTATTTAGTAATCTGTGGTTTTCGATGTTATTTGGCTTAGTAAGGTAGATAGAACTTTTGGTTGTACTCAGAATCAGGTAATAGTCAGTTAACTTTCATGAGTGCCCTCTTAGGGCCGTTGCGAATAAAGATTTTAGATTTGATTTGGTTTTGTTACAGTTCTATTATACAAAGTGTATTTCCATATTAATAGTATTTTAAATTTAATAACATATTAATATTTGGTAATTTGATGCATACCATTGGCCATACTTACTTTTTTTAATGTGTTATATGATTATTTTTTTACGTAGGTACGTTAATTTACATCTTTCTTTCTTTCTTTTATTTTATTTATGTTTTTTTGTGAAGTACAATAAACAGTTTTCTATTATATGTACTCTATGTAGAGTAGAAACTGTGTTTTTGCTTTGCTTTTTATTTGCTGTTTTTGTTTGCTTGCTTTGTCTTTACAAAGCAATAAAAACACGAACAAATTTTGTCTTAATATGAGGTTGCGTTTGAATCGTTGCAGTACGGAATCCTAAAGCTAGTGAACACTCAAGATACACCACGACTAACTTGACATATATTCGGCTAACTAACCTATAAATTTTCTTAAAAATACTGCCTTCTTTCACCAAATACGTGGGTGGTGTTTTCTCTTTAAAAGTTTGTTGTGATCGAGCTAGTTGCCTCCGAGGCGGGTTTATCTCACCCCAGGGGCTGGACTTCATTCCCCGCCAGAAAATCACCCTGCGCAATGACTGGGTCACTCTTTTATGGCAACACTTAAAAGATTTATGAGGGTCAACATTGGGACAAAATGTTATGTGATTTAAGTGTGGTAAAATTTGTTTTATTAGGTAGGTATAACTAAATGGGGGATTTCCTTTTCTTGTCCTCCATACCCACTCGATGCACAACAGGGACCCCGATAATGTTTTCGAAGTTGCCATGTTTCAGTCAGAAACTACAATATAGCTATCGTCACGAAGAAAAGAAAATGAACTTTTAGCGTTGTGCGATGAACAACAGTTTTTTCGTAGAAAAACACTCGGTGACAGGTTTTTTTTCGATGAACAGACTGTTGTTCGGGAGTTCAGGGAATCGTACTGGAATGTATATAATTACATATGTATGAACTAAGGGAACTTTAACCGTTATGTGTTTTTTCTACAAGACACTGGCCGTCACGTTTCTTCGGAAAATATTGTTTCGACGAACAGTACTGAGTTTTTCACAATTCTGTACGAATGTGGAAAATAAACAAGTCCTATAGAGCGGAAATAACAGTTTTGGGTAAACTGAAAGTTCTAAGTAATCTATGAAAACCACGAGCTACGTAACATAATAGGCCCGACCGCGCTCGCATTATTTTTACCCGAGACTACGTTTAAACAGTGTGTGGGTAGCTAATTAGTAAGCAAGGTTCGTAACGGTGGTCACAGTATACTGGTAAATCAGGATCTAAGCATGGACGTTGTTAATTTTATTTTAATTTCATTCTAATACAGTTGGATACTCTTTTACTAACGAGTGAGGTGGAGACATGAGGCGATGACTACACAGAGTCAACTAGAATGATTTTTGGGTATAACCTTACTCTGCATTTGCCACAGACATACCAGCCCTTCACATAATGCCATGGATAGACACTTCTGAAGTGTTGTCGCGCCTACTGATGGTTTGTCGCTCCTCCCGCATCGCGCAGCACCTCTGGATCCCCTGTCAGTTGCATTATTGTGCGTGTGTATCAAGGTATACCTTGTGTAAAGTTTATGTACTCGTGCAGTATCCTGAGGTTGTCCCACCACTGGTTCGCGGTTTCATACGAGCGTCTCGCCCATTCATGCTCTTTTCGAGTTGTTTGCTTTCATTATTGTACACACATTTATTTTGTTAGTTGAAAAGTGTGTGGGTTTCTTGGTTTTTAGCGGCTTTGAAATTGAATTTTGTTTGCTTTGATATCCTACCTTCGTATAATAAATGCGAAGTGTGTATGTAAATAGAATTCCGTGTTTTGACGGAACATCAACACTCAGAATCCACAAACTGCGAAAAATCTTTACGAAAACACCTGACCATAAATATAAATATCAGGTAAAACAAATATTAGGTACGCTTCGGGAATGGAACACAAACACAACACTCCATCGGAAGCTCAGTTTACCTCACAAAAATAATATTACGACACGTGATTGGTATCTACCGACGACTGTGAGAATACAATAAATACAAAAACACGAATGGAATGAAATGTAATAAGTATTATTTATTCACAGAAATGTAGTATGCATAGAGGACTCGTGCGTTGGTTGCGCTGCCAATATAGCGGATAGCGACAGCCATACTTTTCATTTAGAATGAAACAGGATTTCATTTGCTTATATAAATCACTATAATCCTAAGATAGAGAGGTGGTTTGAAATTGGCAATACAAATTTCTGACGTATCAAGAATCATGCAAACCTTGAATATGCTCTAGTATTTGTTGGTGTTATGGTATGTACAGATATTCTAGGGTACTAGAAGCTGAAAACATAATTATAATTGATGATATTAGGTTCTTTAATTAATTTATGGCAATAAAACTACTCCTATCGTTGCATACTAAGACGAGTACATTTAAAGCTTCCAGAGCGAATTGTGTTTTATTTCTTATTTAACATTAAGATGTTGAGTGAACATAAAGAAACAACAGATTATTTAAATATTTAAATCACAGAACGGTTGCGAGAAGTCTGAATAATGTGGCATGTAAATATTATTCCAGACGTAGCTGCAAGTGATAAACGTAGAGCGATTTTAGCAAACACATGATGTTTTTTTTTTCTGTACAAGCTAGTCTCTCAAGCTCAACTGTGTCAGTAAAAGTATTACGAATCTAACGAATCTTATCTTTCACGAGTGTCATCTTAGTACCATTTAAATAAAAATATTAGTAATATTTTGAGAAGCCTGCAAGCTCAGCCGTGAATTAGTTCTAGGTTTAGTTAGTTGGTTTTCAAGCCCATTTCATTTCCAATTCATGTTGTACCCTGTGACTTGAGTCACTTATCACGCGTGCTCAAACCAACAGTGATTGGTGCGGTTCGCAAACTGAACAGAATAGAGAATGAGTCGCCATTCCACTTCGCGTCGACTACCATCACTCTCCCAAGATTTTCACACTTATGTGGAATGTACGATATTTTAAATCTGTAGTTTTTGGGAAAGAAACAGGACTAAAGTGAACAGTTTTTCCGCAATCTCGACTCAGCCGTTGAAATCCTTAGGGGCATAATATTGTAAGCGTAAGAGGCGCTAAGGCCATTTTGAAGACAAAATGTTTGGCGTTCTATGAGCCTTTAGGCGCGCTTCCTGTCCGCTTACTCTATTGTATCCCTTACGCCTAATATGCACTGTACTGTTATTTATTCTGTCATGCTATCCCCGCGGAAGTAGTTATCGATGTATACCTACAACCATTTGGTGTTACAGTCTACAACCAAATTCCTAATCAATATACCTACCAAAAAAAATGTGTGTTAAAAGAGGTTTTTTAGTTTTCAGTATTCCATACCCAAAGGGTAAAACGGAACCCTATTATTAAGATTCCGCTGTCCGTCCTTCCGTCTGTCTGCCTGTCTGTCTGTTCATCTGTCACCTGCCAGGCTGTATCTCATGAACGGTGATAGACAGTTGAAATTTTCACAGGTGAGATCATGTATCTCGGTTGCTGGTTCCGATTTGGTTGTTCGATTCGTACTTGGTCGTTTATTTTATTACTTAAATTCTCAATGATATTGCCAAAAGATGCAAGAAGACCAACTACTCAAGCGCTCCGTGGTGATAAGGTCACAGATGACTAAATAGTTACTTCGTAACTACGGTACCTACCTATTCCTACCTATACCACCTACCTACCTACCTACCTACCTAACCTACCTACACGCAATTAAAAAATGTTTTTATCGGTTTTCCAAATTAATCCATTAATCAAATTAAATAAAAATCTCTGTTTTTGTGTCAGTGATAAGAGTCTGGCACCATATAATTATTATATTCCTTCATAGCAACACAATATAATAATTTCGGTTCCCGGTCGCGAAGCCGTTTCACGAGCGCCTTTGATAGCCATATAAACGCACTCATACAATTGAATTTGACACAAATGAATACACACAATGTTCTATTGTTAAATGCAATTTCCTGTCACCGAATATACCTACTATTACAGCACAGAAATATTACTCAAAACACGGTCCGGTAGAGCTCAACTTGCCTGGGGGCTTACCATGACGTCTTATCGCGAACCAAATTGAGGACCTAAATAGCATCGTTTTACTACTTATTCGTATCATGACGTCTTATTGTGACATCTTGACACTCAATTCGGGTCGATTTTAAATCTAAAGGGATTGACTTCTACCTAAATAATATCGAAAGCCATGTTTTACTATTATTTAAAGTGAAACGATTCTGTTTAGGTCCTCAATTGGATCGCAATAAGACGTCATGGTAAGCCCCCTCCCTGCTCATACCGTTGAACACTATCCAACTATGGTCTGTTTCACTAACAATCGCCATTGAGACAGAATAGCAGGTAACAGCCTCGAAATAGGTAAGTATCTGTACAGACGGTAGGTGGTAGCAATCAGACGCGGTGGCTCGTTTGAACTGGGTGCACTTGACAGTGACACCGTCGAAGATGTTGGACTAATGGAGGTGGCTGGTTAGTAAAATAGTGATTCGCACAGAGATCACGCATCGGATCCAGCCCTTCAAACGGGCTCACGAGCCGCCCTTCGAGGTAGTTCTAGGTGCAGCAGAGTCCATTTGGGTTGTATAAATTGGTATGCCTCTATAAGTGTCTTTGTACTCGTATACTTCCTCGCAATCGGTGTATTCAGTTTGAGGCAGTCACGCAAAATATTCTCTCGGACATAGCATAAGCATATTTTAAAACACATCATTCGAATAAATTTCGGTGAATTGTTATTGGATCTCGATGGGAAGTCCCCAACGTAATTATTATCTGTGTTACTTCCATTAGTCCCAGTTCCGAGTCTCAGTGCACCTCAATAACGAGGCTGCGACCGGCGACGGTGGTCGACGGCGGAGAGGAGACAGCTCACAGAGGAGATAGGGCCACATCACTCGCCTACTGACTTAGTTACTAGCCATATGAGACAGAGCTATCAGACAAAGTCTCAAGAGGAGCGCAGTGCAGTGCAAGATATATTACTGTATTATATAATCCTACTAATATCATAAAGGCGAAACTTTGTGAGTAACTTTGTATGTTTATTACTGCTTCACGTTCAAACGGCTGGACCAATGTTGATGAAATTAGGTATGGAATCAAACAATCAATCAATCGTTAATTTGCGTAGATGAGGTCATACGAGTTGTTACACAAAAATTAGAGGCTTATACATACACGTCACCAATTTAGGCATGCAAAAACTTAGAATGACTTAACAATCAGTAGGAGGTAGCTCACAGCCTGGATTTAGAATAATGAAGTAAAAATACCCTATCAACTACCCTGGATTAACATACCGACTATTTTATAAACTTAAAAATATAGTGTTCCCGTCCACGCGGGTGAAACCGCGGGGCGCGGCTAAAGTAAAGTATGCATGAACATAAAGAAAACATTTTTTGTTATCTGTCGGTGCTGATATTGCTCATATTAAGGCCAGGTTGTACTAAGGTGGTTAGGTATTTAAGCGTAACCTCCGTCCCCGCAAATGCCGAGCGCGTATAATCGCGGCCCGCAGAAACGTGGCGCTATTCGAACGCGGCTCGTTTGCTCCGTAAAAATGTTTCCCTCACACTTGCCTGTGTTCTACTAGTTCCGACCGATTGACAATTTCGGCTCATCGACTTAAGTTAGAATGGTCGAACGGTCCCGCACCACGCTTGTGTGATGACGGGTGGCATGGCGTGGGTTCTAATCCGCCTACTGGCAAACTTTTTGCACTTAGTTTTTGGATATTACGTAATTTATTGCGATAACAACACAAAACAAACATAATAATTAAGTCGATATCTAAATTAATAAACTTAACTAAAGTAGGTATACTAAGGTAAACGAAAGAATTACTCCCTTCTAAATCTACAGAGAATTTCCCTGTATTGTGTATTATTCAAATTAAAACTTAACACTGAGACTATGGCGAATTTCCGTACGACAAAACAATGTAAAAATGTCATGAACTCTGTACTATAGTTGTAATAGAAATTGCACTTTATGTAAAAGCATTCAAGTTTGTAATCATAAAACCTGTGACTTATCTCCTGCGTCCGCGAAGAGCACGAAATGAGAATAATGTACAGGTAGGTAGGTAGGTATTTGTATGGTAAAAATTATGGAGCGAGCTGATCATCACAAAAAATAATATTTTTTTGGCCAATCGCCACCAGTGGTGGTAATTGGAAGTAATTATTTCCAGCGAGCCCCAAAAATTGCCACCACTGGTGGTGGTTAGGACCACATTATATAAATGGTTTGCCGTACCTCCCCCAGTGGTGGTGGTTGAGATAATATGAAAACATATTTATTTCCAACGACCTCCACATACTGTCACCACTGGTGGTGGTTAGGACTAAATCATAAATTGTTTGCCCAACCGCTCTCAGTGGTGGTGGTCGGTACTAGAGAATGCAAACCGGTTTTAACCGATATCAGAAAACCGGGTTTTCGGTTATTTCAAGCATACAAATAAACTCGGTTTTTATTTTTCACTAAACCGGTTTTTTCAATTATTCGGTTAATTTGGTTTTCTTGTTTGGGACACACTCAAAAAGAAAATACGTGCCACCATTTTGATTTCTTTCGTTCAGTGACCTACTACCAAATGACGCGTAAGGGTTTGTGTAATAAGTAACAACATACACATTGTTTTGTTATTTAGGTTTTTTTATGATATAGGTATGTAATTCTTATTTGCCCTTATACTCAGTCAGTAGGAATCCAATATCCATTTATCCAGGTACAGTAAGTATCAAGCACGTTTTTTTTATAGAATATTGATAAGTTTATCTCATTTGAAAGTTTTTGTGACATGAAAATTGCTAATATTAAGCCAATTCTATAATACCCTTTCAAATAAAAAATAGTCATTAAAATCGGTTCACTCAGTCGAAAGTTATGAGGTAATAAACATTAAAAAAATACAGTCGAATTGAGAACCTCCTCCTTTTTGAAGTCGGTTAAAAATAATAAGCACCAGTTCTCTTCGGTGAACTTCGTTTCATCAAGGTAACTATTATAATACTATATAATATTACATAATCATATAATAGTATAGTAATATAGCATTATAATAATATTTAATAGTAAATATAATAATTAATTATACGTGTTTGTTTTTTTATGTGATAAACTTTAAAAAACGCAAATCAACGCATGCAAAAAGTTCGGCCGCTGTGGGGTTCGAACTCTGGCCTACGCGGCACAGCGGAGTCGCGTCCGTACCCCTGGGCCATTTAGACACAGCATAGTCACGCGAAATTGTTATACAGTCTAAATGAAAGAGATGCTCGACCGTTCTAAGTGACCGTGATTGGCCAGTGGGCGTACACAACCGTATACTGCTAGCTACATATAGGTCATATTCATGGCACAGGCAAATGCGGGGGTGAAGTATTTTTGGAGCAAACGGCGATACGTCCTCCCTTCGAGACGCCTGAGCGAGTACTGGCGGATGGCCGCGAGCGCTACAACTCCTAGATTTTGTATGTTTTTATTTATAGGAAAAAAGTGGTAACGAATTTAGAACAAATATTCTGATCCCCACTCCTATATAAAAATCCCCGTTTATTGGTACAACTTTCACGTGGTTTCGTGATGGAATCTCTTAGCAGGAGATAAAGTCAGATGCGAAGTAGTGTCATCTTTGCCATTTTTTTTTATCGAGCCAATCATTCGAAATCACGTTTTTGTCTCTGATTAACTAAAAATAATACGTTCAATTTTAATAAAATATTTTTTTTTACTCATAAATCTTATATTTTAATAGGTTTCCTTAGCTTCAAAAGCCTGAAACTGAGTGCCACGTCGCCTTAAGTGTGGTGTGACGGCAGTTGATGCTCTTTATTCATACTGTCATTACACCACAATTTATTGTAAGGGTATATGACTTCTAATCTATGTCTAGGTTAGAAGTCATACAGTAACCAGTATTGTTGTTAGTGATGATAAACTGATATAGTAACGCGCTGACGGCCTAACATTACGCCTCTTCGTGTCATCTATTCCATCGAGTATTTTCACATTTTTATTTCACAACCACTCGGCCGATATCGGGCGGAAGCTATGACCGCTTCTCTGAACTTTATTTACTGTAAATGACAGTTCGATTTAATAGTCTGGTTTCTGTTGCCACGAAACGTTACTTACTTTGCTTGCAGTTGAATAGCCACGGAAATTTAGGGTGAATGAAAACCGTAATTTTTTGTAATAAAAATATATCTGCTTTACACTTTAATAAAACAGGTAAATAAAGATAAAAATGACATGTCCGAGATAAAAGTAGATTTATGAAAACACTCCGTGTGCTTCGGATGCGCCGCACTGTTACACTTACTTATCGAGGGTGCCACCGCATGCCGCAGTGCAGTAGTACTTCTCGCTCTTACGAACCAAGTCTCTATCTGACAAAAAGGGATAACACTACAGAAAAATGCGCGGAAGATTCCGCGGGATCTAGCTCTCACGCTAAATTTCTTGTTTGATAAGATATCACTCCATACAATGGATAAGCTTACTAGAATTGTGGGCATATTGTACCACCACCGCTAAGTCAACAGCTGATCTCACGCACCGCCAACTTCTCAGTATCGCAACTCAAAACAAACAAAGAAAGGGAAAGTCTCGAAAATTCGATCAAAACACGGGAACTCCCAAAGAGCAACATTAGAAACATTCTTATATGGAGCTCGCACGATCCACATCTGGCATTCGCCCGGCACTTCCCGGATCTCGTTTCAAATGTCAAACTTGTAATTTAACCCGGGGGTTGGGTAATTCGCAAGTATCCCGGTTAGGCGTTGCGTTGGGAATCTTGGTCGCAGTGGACGAAGGAGACAGTACCAGGGTTAGCTCTTTTGGGAGCGTAAACTTTTTACATGACAAAGGTCTAAGTTAGCTAAATTTAGGGATCCCATACAGGTGCGTTTTTTCTTGTTCTTGTACAACATAACCCAAAAAAGTGCGGCAAAGGATCGCCATTTCACCCTTGATTGTCTAATTTCGTGACAATAAATCCTCCTGTTCAATAAGCTTTCAGTTTGTACCCGGTCAAAAATCAAGACAGCGCTTTATTACGTGGTTACTATATAGGTGCCACATTTGTCTTGAATTCCAATACTGTTTTCGTAACACTGTTACCTTGTATCAAATCCGCGCGTTTTGAGATATTTGTATAAACTTTGAAGCATAAGCCAACTGTATTTGTATGGGTTAGATAAGGCAAACGAAGGAATCAGCGGATGCGGTAAATTTATAACCCACGTTAATGAAAATGTGGGGGAATTAGAGGGAAGGCAACAAATTAAAGGCTCCTGGAGGTGGTATTGCGGAAGTCGGTGATTGTGGTGAGGAATGATAAATAGCTCGTATACCTATATCAAATCAGTTTTCTTATAATTTCTATTAATTCCTTACTAATTTGGTATTATTATTTATCTATATTCTTACTTCTTATATTTCTCGATTTGATGTGTTGCAATCCTGTTGGTACTTGGTAGGATCAGAACAGCTGAACCTCAAGGTTCATGTGGATGTTTTACTTAGACTTAACTACTAGAATAATTATGTTTTATTATTTGGCAAGTGAATTATTGAGCGAGGCGAGTTTATACAAAAAATAGTCACCACAAACATACCAACATTTTAACTTTTGCAGTTAATACCATATATTATTGTATAACGTCATATCAAATTCCCCTTTTGAAATCCGTTTAAAAGGATCCGTTGAAGTAAGCAATTTCGTTTTGACGCCAACCGGCATACGGATTACGGATTCCAAATATAAAATCAGTTAACCAAATAGGCCCCAGGAGAGCTCTTACTAAAGTTAACGGACAGCCACCGTGGTCGGAACACCACTCACGGTACCATTTCGGAGAATCCAGGACGAGTTCCGTATCACAAGGTTTTTCAATACATTTATCCATTACAATTATTATCAAATCGCCCACGGTAGGTACAGTCAATAAACTTTATGAATCTCAGAAAGATTTTTATTTACGTTCCTTATATTTTTACTTTGAATATTTACATAAACTTTATTCTTTCATTCTGAACTTTAATATTATATTTGAAATAACATTATTAGATTATGAAGACAATATTGTATCGATCGACTTAGTAGTAAAAATACTATTTATCTGACTATTATGTTGGATCCGTGACTCTTAACTACACATGATGATGTGCAAGTATTCATAGATCTTAACTATAAACACGATTCAACAAAATCCGTTCAGCCATTTCAGAAAAACTAACACTAACTATCTCATTCGAAATACATGATGCGTTCCTCCAATATAATCAAACAGACTAGACTAAAACATGAAAAAAGAAAACCTGAAACTAGCCTAAAAACTTCAGAAGCAATAAAAAGACATTTCGATCATACCAATTTGGCGTATCATCAATAACTCGATACAGCGTCGCGTCGCATCACATAATTTTCTATCTCGAGAGTCGCAAACAAGTTTATAAGTTTAGGTAACAGTAGGATACAGAGCGGGCGCGCTCCGACTCGCAAGTGGTGAGACATTATCTACGGTATACGTTACCAGCCAGTAGTTAAAGTTCCGGAAGTTAGGTTGGACCGGTCTAACTTTCGCGGGCTCTATCAGACTGCTGCGTTATCACCGGCCGATAATATCGCAGCGTCACAATTTGTATGGGGACACACGCATTCATCTAGACACTGGTGCGATATTCCGTTTCTGCGTTACTGCAATACTTAACAGGACGCAAAATAAAACATAGCGTGCAGCGTTCCTGGGTTAGAGGCGATAGGACTAACGATGTTGCAAGACGTTGTCAAGTATAAGTATCCGCCGATAAAAACGCACCCGTGTGTAGAGTTCGCGGGCTCGCGGGACGCATTACCGCATTATCGCTTTACCGCAATAACGGACCAGTCTGATGGAGTCTTAACTACTAGCTGTTATTAACTTTTGTACCGGCTCTTTCACTTCTCGTCGGCACTTGCAGCAGACACATTCGTTATTTTGACGACTGCGGCCTGTACCCAGTGGTCGTATTACGTTCCTGCAGACGCAGTTCCATCACTGTCGCACGTTGTAATATGATCGTTCGTACCATGAGCACGTATTATTTGAGAGTTGGTCGCGCGACAACTTGCTTGCCGCCTTGCGACAAAGCCCAACAGAATTATGAGACGTGACACGAAAGAGCGACGCTGTTGATTGTTGATCCTTCATT
Organism: Hylaea fasciaria; assembly: GCA_905147375.1. Lineage (NCBI taxonomy): Eukaryota > Metazoa > Arthropoda > Insecta > Lepidoptera > Geometridae > Hylaea > Hylaea fasciaria. Next base: position 11,692,324 of record LR990201.1, read on the forward strand.
TTCGGTTAATTTGCGCGCTTTTATTCGTACCGGTATTATTCGTATCGGGTATTTTTTGCGAAAATTGTTTGGAAACCTAAACGTTGAAAAACATTTCGACGTGTCGTATGAATATTAAATAAGATGAATTCTTAGCTCCATTGCGGCAAAGAGGCTTAGGTACTTTATAAGAGATAACGAACTTACATTTTAAGAAAAACAAATGTAAGTAGGTAAGAAGATAATAAATAAATGTAGGTTTTAAATGTAGTTTCACTATTTCAAATAAATTAAGTACCTGAATATATATGCCACGCCATTGGCTAGGAATTCGTAGGACACACTTGACTTGACGGAGTACAAACCGAGCTACAGAGGAGAACTATTTTCTATCTCATACCATACAAAGCCCCTGCACTAAAAACCACAAGTGGTGAAAAAGACATATATATTTTACAAATACAAACAAGATAAACAAAAGCCTATTCTCATAGCCTCCACGGAAATATAGCCGTAACGTGGACGCGCCGCATCACGCATGAGAAACCCTATGACGAAGGGCCGAAGTAGGTATTATCTCATAATTTATATTCCACAACGCATTAATGTTTACCTGCTAGTTTATTAGGGACGGAGAGGATTATCTGACCGCTATTTACACCGTATAACTCTATCTAAAAACTCAAATATTTTTTTTGGTGTATGCCATAATATTGTCTTCCAGAAAGTTCGTCCCCGCATAACAAATTTGCTTTCCTCCCACATTGTACTTATGCCGTATTCAGCCAAAATTGTAAAAATAGCAGCGCGATCGCAATTTTTTGTCTCTCTCGCGCATTAGTGCTATTGCATCTTGTTTAACAGCTTACATGTTAACGTTACATCGGACAAATGTGAGTTAAAAACGATAAACCATCGAACAATAATTGCGCTGTCTATAGAAAGTGTTCGCAGTAAAGATTTTAGAACAAACAGTTTTCGATTTCGCGTAGGGGACCCAATTGTAATAACGTAGGTACATAACTGATATGCAAGATTTGACCTGGGTACACTACTGAAGCTTTTAAACTCGTTAAAACAAGGTGATGGTGCAAGGTTACGCTTCGGTGTGGAATATTCGCCCAACTGGCCGCAGTCACGTAACGGAGGGTGCGGTCTCGCAGGCCCGTAATGACGAATATTATCACCTCGCGCGTGTCTGACAGACCGCCTGCGGAAATGCGGCCCTTGGTATCGACTTGAATTACCGGACGTTAGGGCGGTACCTTCACATTAAATCCAAAAGGTGGCTGATGTTAGGATGTAGAATACAACGCTTTTACAATGCGATTATGAGCTACGGACACCTAACTACCAGATTTTTTGTATGTAGATAAAAGATCCTCTAGACGTTCAGTCGAATTGTTGCTCAATATAGATAGATAACTCTTTATTGACACTCAAATGTACAGAACACAGAAAGATCAAACTTAAAATAGGTACAATGGGCGGTCTTATCGCTTAAAGCGATCTCTACCTGACAACCTTTGTAATACAATACTTTGTAATTTTACTCGAAATAAAATACAATATAGAAAGAAATTGTAATTTTAAAGGAGCGCCATAGAGACAAAGCAACTCTTCGATTCCCTGCATTTATTTTCTCCTATCCGGTTTCTCGATTCAAAACTATCGCTGCAAGCAGAGATAAACTCAGCTTCAGTTATCCATTTAGTTGCCGATTCGTCGCATTATTCAGAGGTAATCTGAGATACTGCGATACGGCAAGACGTATCTAATCGTAGCTCGAGGATTAAACTGAACGCAGCGCTCGAACTGAGGTTTCGCAGTGCGACAGTTTTGTAGCACTATTTGTGACAGATTATGTCAAGTATTTAGTGTGAGTAAAAAGTTCTAAAATTAAATATCAGTTACCTAATTGAACTCTCCACGGGTATTGTGTATTTATATACATTATAGGCTAAAATGTAATCGAGCCAAAAACGTCAACTCAACAAATAATTAAATAAAACAAAAAACATTTTATTTATCGTTTATTGACCGTAGGTCTATCTAAACTCCATAAGTTAAATGTTGCCGTTAATATTACACAGATAAATTGGAAGTACAATTTAAATATAGCCCAAATATCCAAACACAGCTTCGACAAATTACAAGTTTAGTACATTTTACTGTAGGCTGAAATGTCATCCTAGTATTAGTTTCTAGTAGGAAGCAACCTTGAGTAAACAAATCCGACTCAATGTGAAAGCTCCACGGACCGCTTTCTTACAGTCTCGCGAGATTACCATTACTTTCCCGCTTCTGTACAGATACGGAGAGAAATTTCAGACGAACTCGGGAGCAGTAGCTATTAGTGGAAGGCAACTAATTAGGGCCAAGACTTAATTAACGGAAGTCGATTCCTCGAATGGGAAGTGTCGGTCGAAGTGGCACACGTGATCCAAATAGCTATGAAATTAGTTTGGGTGAAGATTTTGTTTTTGTATATGGCAGGAATATATTGATGAATATGTATATTGTATATTTTTCCTTTGGAGCTTATATATCGGCGTTGTTGAGGAAATGTCTGTTGTGTCATGTCATTATCTCATAGGTACCTAATTAATGTAAGAGATACGTTTATCTACATATTATTGTATCATAATATGATTTTTTGTAATAACTCCACATACATTGTAAAAATACATACTATGTAGTTTTTAAACAATAGAGGGCGGTTGTTCTCGATCGCCTAGTACTTTTTGGACTTGAATTGATCGAGAATAATTGTTAGAAATAACATCACAACCTGCCGCTGCTGGATACCAACTAAGGCAATTTGGTATTGAGATTCTGATTTGGTCTTGTGAGGCTGGACCATAATCACTCTCGCTGAGGGGGTTTACATGAATTGGTGGGCATACACACCTCAAAATATTTTCATGTTTTTGGGCTTGCTGGTTTAACATTTTAGACGTTTTTATACAATTAAATCGAAATAAGCAATTGATTAAAAAACAGGAATATGTAAAAAATAAATTGTTGCACGGCCAAGGGTTATGGTGCCGTTGGATAGTAAAGCACATGTTACCGTTCGACTGCCACCGAATTACCTTAACAATCTAATCAATTATATTCAAACGCGTTTCCATATATCCATACCCACATTTACAGTCTACGCAGTCTACGCGTAGGCAAAGCGTAGCTACGCCTTGGTTACGTGTAAAATTCGGACAATACCAAATATCCATGGCATTTGAGAACTGCACGGCGCTGGCCCACCAGACTTCTCAGACTGTTTCTATAAATAGTGGATGCCTGAACTTCTCACTGTAATCAAACTCTATTCATAGCCGAGCACAATGAATGCAAGTTTCAAAGTTGCTACGCCGTAGACGTGCTACAAGCTATGAGCTACGAACGCTACGGTGCTACAAAGCTACGGATCTTGTAGACTCGACTCAAGGTTCTTAACAATAGCTTATTGTGGTAGTATTCTAAATGAATATTTCATTTTATGTTTGTGCACTTTCATTTACAGTTTTAAAGTATAGTTGCGTGGATAAAACAGGTGACTCTCACACGAATCGGACATTTTCTTACATCCTTAGTTACTTCCTTCCTGTCTAACTCAAGCCGTCTTATAATACGCAATGCTGTTAGAGTTATTAGCAAAAGCAATTACTAATTCACAGTATCATATATACCCGTTGTTACATAGTGACGATCATTAAATTTTGATTTATGCCTTGTTACGTTCAGTTGTCTTATATATATATAGTTATGTATATATATGTGTTACACAATTAATCATAAATCTAACACGACGTCGTTACGCAAACTCATGTTTCATTCCGCGATATTCGACGTCGAACCCGCGGCTCTGGTTACGCCGTTCGAAGAAGTCTCAAGGCAAAGACGTACCTATACCTATAAGTAATGGTATACAGTACACTAGGGTTGCCACCCGTACTAAATAATAAAGTATTGTACTTTATTTCAGAAAACAATAAAGTACACTTGGTACAATAGGTACACGGAAAATACTTTATTCCGCATGATGGGTATTTTTTGTTCATCGGTCGCGTAAAGATGTTTTTCAATTGTTTATTAAAGATGTGTATGTCATACAAACTGAAAAAGCAATACAAAATAACGTTACCAACAATATAGGAAAAAACATTGTTCTCTATTTTGATACTATGTACTGTTTTCTTGCCTATAATAACGTAATTGTACTTGAACTGCTAAATAAAAAGGTGGCAACCCTACAGTACACACACACGCAGTGAGACGCGATGGAGGTGATACAAACAAATTCGACGTTTTACGTTTGTGTTCAACTGTAGTAATTGCCTTAAATCAAATGTGTCACTCATGTTTAAAAAAATAAATGTTTATTGGTATCACAACCACCACTATACTTACCAGTGTACCTTATTTTTTCATATTCCTATCCCTAACTTTATATATTCATGAATTATGAATTCTTTACTGAATAACAATTCTGTTTGCGCACCCAATAATATAAACAGGTATAGTAAAGTGAATAAAAACCCCAATAAACTTTTTACAGGCTATATTCGTTGGTTATTTTATTCACTATCGCCGTAATTATGTTTCAGTCGCAGACCGTAATGATATTGCCGTCCAGTAACGGTCGTTAAACTTATTCCGGGGAATTATTCCGACACTCGTTCGTAAATTCGTTACGTTGTCTAGCTACATGCGTCACTGATTGTGCCAACATACTCGTACTATGCTATGCTTACTATAATACTATGCTATGCTAATTATGCATACTATGCATAATTGATATATTAAGCTACTACTGTATGTGTTACAATTTGCAAAGAAATAACTCAAAAACACGCTAACCACGTATACTATTTCATTTCAGTATTGTATATCATCCATTGGTCTTCACAGGTACGAGGTAGTAAGTGTAAGAAAATATACTGATTACCTAAAACTGACCTATTAATAAAAATAAAGCAACAAACTGCAGCCAGTAGGTAAAGTTCCCAAAGTCCATAACACGTGTGTAAAAGTTAAATAATTTAGATAATCATTATTTAGACGCAGGTTCATTTAAAATTTAAACTGTATTCAGACGTTCAAGTGCGTGAGACTTGAATATAACGTTCCCATTACATATTTCAATTCAATTCAGTTCCAATTACAGCCTACAGGTGATGCTAATTAAATCGCGTAGGATCACGGTCCAGTGCTCGCCCATCGAAATAAAAAAGCAATTCAAGGTAACCTTTATTAATTAAATAACAACTCGTCACGCTCATAAACAAACGAGTAGAGTCCGACTCCTAACTACATTTCCTGTGTCTAAGATTTGTGTTTATTTTATTTTTTACTTTATATTCTATTCCATCCTGTTTTATTATAGAATTTAAAAACCACGGTGTTTATGGTTCCACAAATTCTAAGGTTAAAAACAATTTAGTATGCCCGGACTCTGAACCTCTATTTAACTTTGACGAACAGTTAAGTCTATTGTTTGTCTCTACCTAGCACTAAACAAATGACAAAGACAGCAATACACTTTTGGTTTTGGTTGTGGTTTTGGTTGGTTTAGTTAAATTCAGTGACCGGGCATTAGCCTTGCTTTATAATACTTCTTAAATGTCCACAAGTTCAACTAACCCTTTTAAACTATAAATCAATCTTCCCTCGAGAAATTGCCCTAAATAAATCTGTCTATATTATCCATACATTGAGTAAACTGTAAACTGACAGCGACCCAGAAACGACAGAAGCCGCAACACAACACAGACCAGTAGCTTTGTTGTTTATCAAATGGGGTGTAGTGGCGGCCTCTGGTGACAGTATTCGTCACGCCGCCAAAACCTCCTCATCCGCAAAGAAAAAGACAAAAGGACAAGGGAGAACCATAAAAAACCTAACCCTTCGGCAGTCGGTTAAGCGGGTCTACTGTCATCAATTGACAACAACCGCGACAAAGCTTGCGAGCTTAGGTAATTTGTGCGGTTATTACCCAAGGGTTTGAAATCGGTAAAGTATACAGATTACCGGTCGGCCATCACCACTAAAAAATTAAAGCTTAACTTTGACTTACATTTTCAGGGATGCACCATCGCCATACCTGCCATCGCAACAGAGCTCGAGCGGTGCATGTATGTCTAATTGTCTATGCAAGAAGGGCGTACAGATTGCTTGAAGCAGTCGATTGTGAGAGCTTCCAACTGACCGTGCGTAGCAGCCCTACAGTCTACATGACCCAGTTGCATAGTGATCGGAACTGATGTACTGTCACAGAATACCCATAATAATACTCTAGAAGAAGAGATCGAGATTGCATGATCGGGATTTTGTATGACTTTTGAGCGTGTCGTCTCTCTCTTCTGTGGCTTTCAGTAGGTATTTATGGGGAACTGTATAGTGTATACCCTTTTATATGAATTTGCCAGAAGGAATTGATCAATTATCCATGCAAAGATTTAAAACTTTTATTAAGGCTAAATGAAGTGTTTCACTTGTAAAAGTGCGATTTTATTGCCTATTTACAATAAATGATTTGACTTTGACTTTTACTTTGACTACCTATTGAGTACGGAGTGTCCGCCCTGGAGTACTGTGTACAGACTGTGTACTGTATCAGCACCGAACAGCCCCGGCCCCGTACCACGGGGACCTGGCACTGAAGGGCACCGGCAGCGCCCTTTGATCTATCGATTATACTGTTGTTAAGTACGGGCACGGTCGCTGGATAATTTGATTTTGGGATTATGATGCTTGTACGAGTTAATTAGTTTATTTGACATGAAGGATAATAGTTACATTTTGTATGTATTTAACGTCACTGCATCATGTTAAAGGTAAACTTCAGGAGGGTGACGCGAAAGACATTTTTTTTATAAATAATCATATTTGACCTCACTACGAGGGCATATCGGTGCTAAGTCATAATAGTCAAAAAGGTCTACTCTAATTCTACCATGGCTATGTAATGACGATTTAGTCGATTCTAAGACGTTTAAGCTCTTATTCTGAAAGGTCAAAAGATACACTATTCTCGGGCTTTTATACTCCGTAAAATGCGTTCTTGCGGGGAAACGAAAATTAAGCTTCGAATGGGACTGAAACTGTTGCCTGAAACCCGGAAAAGCGGTTGGCGACAAGTTTCCGCCTTAAAAATGGTTCACAATTTCACTTTATACTTGAAAGCAGTTTTTTCCTGTTTTGAACGTGATTAAAATCTAGGAAATTATCCACCCATCAGAAACAACTATGATGCTAACTAAAATTTAAAGTAAGTTTTGAGATACCTCCGGAACCCACAACTGACTGAATTCTAATTAGAGGAAGTTACTCACGGAGCGCATGTTGGAACCGTCACCTACGGAGCGGTCAGAGCACTAAAATTATTTGCATTTTAGTATGCAGAATGGTTTGCCAGGATCGGATCTAGGCCCTCTTTCCAAGGGGCATTTTCTGAGCGGAAGTTTAAATCAAATCAAATCATATCAAATCATTCATTTATTCGCGTAGATGTGGTCATACAAGTTGTTACATAAAAAAATATAGAAGCACACATCACCAATTTAGGCATGCAAAAACTTAAAATTATTTACAAGTCAGATTATGTATATTGTCAACCTCAGTATAATCCGTAGGGAACAAAAACATACTCGCGTCAACCGAATTCAGTTTATAGTTATACTTATTATCAATGTCTTTGTCTTTGTTTTCCTCATTGGTCGTCAGGTCAATATAATAGTCATTGAACGCATTTGCAATTTCATTTGGTTTTGTAAAAGAATTATTGTTATAAATCAATTTAGTAATTGTGCTTTTAGGTTTCTTTGGCATGGAAACAGAATTTATTATCTTCCACGAGGCTAAACAAACATTTTTTGCATTGTTAATAGATGACACATTCTTGATTTTTTGCGCCGTAAGAAGACACTTTTTAAATATTTTGTTGTACCGCAAATATTTTACTTTACTACTCATCATTTTATTACTATAATATGTAAATCTCAGTTTACGTTTGGTTTTTGCTGCAATTCTTATACCTTTAGAAATCCAGTTACATTTCTTGAATTTATTTGTTAACTTGATTCTTTTTTCCGGAAAACATAGTTTAAAAAATAAGAGTAATGTCGTATGAAATGTGTTGAACGCTAAATTCGTGTCAGTTTCACAATAAACTTCTGACCAAGAGAGATTCTGTATACTATTTAGAAATATATTAATATTATCTGAGCTGAAGTCACGTTTTAATATGTACCAATTACTTATCGGTGATAGTTTACTTTCCATAGGAATAGACAGAAACTGCGCCATCTCATGATCTGAAAGTCCCAATGGCAGAACAGACACATCACAATCTTGAGCGTTGCTAATAATTTGATCCAAGCAAGAATCCAATCTAGTGGGGGTGGTTATGTGTATTTTAAAATTGTAATTCTGGGTTATTCTGCGAAATTCATTAAGAGGCTCGGATGGTTTCAAAAGATCAATATTAAAATCTCCTGCTATCACTATTTTCCAATTAGTCTTATTTTTTACTCTATTTAAGACTGTTTCCAAATTGCTGAGGAATAGAGTGGGGTTACTGTTTGGAATCCTGTAAATACATATAATTATGCATTTATATAGTGGGATCTCAATACCGCATGATTCAAATGAGAAATCTTTGTTAAGATATTTTAAGAATGATATCCTCTTGAAATCCATACCTTCTCTACATAGAATACCTACACCTCCACGACGCTGTTTCTTCCTTGAGTACCAATCAGCCAATGTGAATCCCTCCATTTGCAAATTGGATTCATCACCGGCTTTAATGAAAGTCTCACAGAAACACAATACATCTACATATTTGCCATTGTCAGCTAGGTCATGAAGTGCTAGATGAATGATTTCTTTTTTGTTAAGAAGTCCTGCAATATTCTGATGTAAGATGTTTATAAAGTTATTCCCTTTGTTGACGAAAAAGCTTTTGTTGGTTGTTTTGTTTTGAAGGCGCTATTGCAGATCCAGGTATAAGTATTTTAGGGAAATAGTCCAGCATAGTTTTTTTTTTTATGCTAGGTTTTGGTAAGTCTTTGCTTTGGGTGGTGGGCTTAAAATAATAGGGAATGGTTCCTATTTTCGCTGTTGTGAGACCCACTATCTTGTCATTTTTATTAACGCGATCATAATATACTTGTGCGCTCTTGATACTTAGCAGGCCCTTATTCTTTCTAAACGATAAGAATTTATTTTCATAGTCACAGCAGTCAATTTCATAGTTAATTTTGTGACAAAGATATCTTATCGAATTTAAATCATATCTGTTAGTAGTGTCAGTAGTACTGTAATGATCAATGTAGACACAGTTCTCAAAATTAGTACAAAGTAGTTCTAATTGATTGTTTAGCATAGACTCATTTAAATATTTATTACAAAACACTTTTATAACTATGACTGTATTTGTACTATACTTTTTAAGAGTAGCATACAATTCCGAGATTACTTTAACTGGATTTCGGTCGTTTTCACCAACACATACAACGAGTTTATCATTCGGAGTAAGGGATATGCGTTGACAACTGGATAGTACTTCTTCTGTAAGGGCGCCAGGCTTCGTAAAACCTGTAACTTCGTACTTTTCATAGGTCGTTTCCAGTCGTGACTGAATAAGGGATGAGGCCAGTCCTACACATTGTTGGGTACCAAAGATCCATATCTTGTTCTTCTTTGGTTTGAGCGGAATTTGTTTATGCAGGTTAGTTTCTTTCTTGTCATTAGAGCAGGGTGCAGCAGTTTCATCCTTAGCTTCTCTCAATTCGCTTGTAGCAAGTGATTTATCTTGTTCCGAAAATAGAGCTTCTGGTGTCATTGCGATCCCTTTGCATCCTGGTGTTAGGTTGTCTGCTTGATTGTCACCAGTATTGAATAAGTTATCTGGCTTTATTGTTGTATTTTGTTTTCTATGTAATTTAGGTGAACTTGTACATATTTTTTGTAATTGTATGATAATGTTTTGCAGTTTATTTATTTTCTTATTGAGTCCATTTTTGTCTAAATTTAAATTTTCTATTTCTGTGTGTGCTATTTGAAGTTGAACTTTTAATGATTTTATTTCATTTTTTAAATCATCAGAGTCAGTGTCGGTCATAGTGGATAGATCTGGCAAGCTTCTGGCAAGATGCTCAGATCTTGAGAGTTCCATGGTGCTTTTTTGCTGTAGTGATTCTATTGACTGTACAGTAGTATAATCCTCGCAATCCGAGTGTGAGCCACACATATCTTCACTTTGAAATTGGTCTAGTAGTTTAGTCTGCATAGGTGGCTTATTTATTTTATTATGAGAGCCGGTCATGGGTGGTGGTTTTTTATTTATATTAATCGGTGTACTTGCGGTAGTAAGATTGATATTGCGAGTCGTTCTTTGTGATTTACCTTTATCAAGACAATTTGGGCACATCCAGTTAATTCTTCTATCCTTCGTCATTAAGTTGTATCGTGCAACCGTCACTCTAGCACAATGTAAGTCATAATCATGTTTACAAACTGCACATTTAAGTATTTTTTCATTTCCTGAAGCACATTTCTGGCATATTATGCATGTTACAATAGCCGGCATTTTGCAGATGTTAAAAGAGCAGTAAACACGAAAATATTTATGTGCAAAACTCACGACAATCTCATTGGGATTTGAACCGGGTTGTGCTGGATCGTAACAGACCAGTCGACGTTGTACACCTCCACGCCACCGCGATTATAGCTTGGGTGCCGAAAATACTATGTTACTTGAGGTAGAGGTAGTACGTCGGAGTGATCAATGCCTGTATTCTGAGGTACCGAGAGTCCAAAGGTCAATATAGTGTACACAGTATAATGACGGTTATAGAATATTGTTTTTAAAATTTAACACACTTTCACTTAATAGATTTACACTAAACTTTCACAGTTTAAGTCTTAGGCAGAACACTTCACTATTTTGATGGGACTTTGACTCTATGTCGCTTTTAGGAGTTTACTCATCCAGATCGATCTACACGGAGTCTTAGACTAATATTTTCATTTTTGCTCGATCAATTTAGTCACCATCAGCAGTAGTAACTATTTATACAGTTCACATTGGAATGATAACTATTTTCGGGACATTTACACTTTAGAAATAAATAACTTATATTTTTTACATAAGAGCCGTTGTTTACTCGTTGTTGTTTCCAACTACCCTCCCTACTACTAACTTTATATAATAATAACAGTAACTGCACTTCGGAACGCGGTCACTGTTGATATTCGCTATATAACGGCACAGTTAAAATGATAAATCTGTTTGTTTTTACAGATTGATGTGTCAATTCATCACCAATCGTGCAGACCGAGATCGGCCCCGCCACCATAAGAACTACGTACTTATTTAAAAAATAGATCTATTTGGATATTTCCGTACTGACTGGAGTTTTTGTAGCGGAGAAACGTTTAAATTTAGTATATAATTGTCTTTTTTAATGAATTGTAAGTGTTAAATGTTATAAAAGTATTTACTAAATTATATTTACACGAGTTTTCGTTTTTAATTAAAAACTGCATAGGTATAAGACCTGTCCAATGTCCATGTATGACCAGTATTGTATAGTGACAATGTGTGGTTTGAGTTTCAAACCCTTTGACATCAGTTCAGTCAAGGCAAGTTTCCAGATTATACCACGCGGTATTACTAGTTCTTCGTCGAGTTTGACCCCGCCCCAAACCTCAGTACGCCTCGCGCTGCTTCCCAGAGACTTCATAGCAGTAACCGCAGAGAAAAGAGGTTAATGTTTTGAATAATTACTCTGTTCTTGGAACTTTGGGAGTAGTAGGTAATTAAATGAGGTCGAGTGATTCCCGTATAATGAAGATGTTTATGAGGTGTTGTATTACTCTCGTGAGAATATAATACGTAGTAGCTGTAAAATAGTGGAAAGAAGTGTTGTATTTAATTTTGATGTCTTAATCACTTCTTTATGTTGAATTTGTTCGTTATGAACCTGTGATGTTCAAGCGGCAAGGGCAAAGATGATTGCTGTAGAGTAATGAGTAAAGCTACAAACAGATGGGAATCCCATTCATGGGATGGACATGATAAAAATGTTCAAAGTTTATTCAAATTCGTAGTTGGTATTTGTTTTTTTAACTCGCGGCAAATTGAATTGGACTATTTTTCCTAGTGGCTTCGTTCCATTTTGTACACGACCGGAAGACCGGCTGAGAAAAAAAACTGGATAAAAATTAGATGTATAGGTACGATTTTTGTTTTTGGTTTTGTTTTTCTATCACTTCACTTTATAAAAAGTAATCACAAAAATATGTAAATTAATGAGAACATTTTATTACCCCGATTTGAGCAGAATAACGAGCCCTGGTGACATAGCCAGTCCTATTAACGCCTTAGCGTCAATCTCGGATGGCCAATGGACTCACTTCAAACTTTAACTGAACTCCGCAATCGAACTTTGGAGATCCGTAGTTAGTGCAAATAGGAAACCACTGGTGCATAGTTCTGTTTATGTTGTTTGATAATTGGATATGATATTTGTGCGGATATGTGTTTGTGCTGGATGGCAATCGGATTACAATTTTAGGACAAGCTGTAGCCGGATGCTTTGATAACGATTTGTACATACAATTTAGCACTTTCGGAATCCCTAGTTAACTTTGACCAACCGATAAGTGTATTGCTGTCTTTGTCGTTTGTTTAGTATCAGATAGAGACCACGATACTTTTCGTCAAGGTTAACTAGGCGTTCAGAAACCAGGCATAAGTTTTAGTTTTTTGCGTGACAGAATTTTCGATCTCCAATACTCATTCCATAATTATTATCTGGAACAGGGCTATTCGCCAAAGAACTACGAGTAAAGTTTACGACATAGCTCTTAGGGTTTGTAAGCTGAAATGGGAATGAGCAGGCCACATCGCTCGTAGAAGTTAGAACCGATGGGGAGGAAAGGTTCTAGAGTGGCGACCACGGACTGGAAGACGCAGTGTAGGTAGGCCTCCCACTAGATGGGCCGACGACAACAAAAGATCAAATCAAATCAAGCAATAGCAAGCAACCGCTGGATGCAAGTGGCAAATTGTCATTCGGTGTGGCGGTCTAGTGATGATGATGATGATGACGAATACTCAAACATTGGATTTCGTCTATAGTGCGACCGTTTAACTCAGTCCTCGCTCGCGGGGTACAGGGGCGTGGGTGTGACGTCAAAGGTTTATGGTTAAGGGGTTGCGGAAGGTGCGGGCGGCAGGCATATCACAGATCACTAAATAGTTACTTCGTGCTCGATCCCCTTTGACATCCCCCCCCCACGCCCCTGTACCCCGCGGGCGAGGACCGAGTTAAACGGTCGCACTATAGTCACTAACGGTAAACACCGGGCGGGGCAGTACTTGGATGGGTGGCCGTCTGGTAATGGTTGGATTAATAGTATCACTGTCTTTTATAACCACAATTGTTCGACCAAAAACAAATTAATCTATATGTGTATTGTCGAGAAATCGATATGAAAGTCTATAGACTAAACTATGTAGACTTCTTCTATAAAAGCCAGATTTTCCAAAAACAGGGAACTTGTTTGATCTTGGTCAGTAAAGCGGGTAGAGTGGACATAGTTAGGGAAATCCCGGGATAATCCCGGATTAGACCTAGACAAGCCCTAAAGGCTTTCGTGCCGTGTATAGATAAGCCTGTTCGTAGATGTCTTTGAGTTGGTTGCTAAATGAATTATCCTTGGCAATATAATAATTACTAGCCAAGTTGCGAGTCGTGCTTCGTATATTCAGGAATCTACACTCTTAAAGATTTAATTTAAAAAACAAGAAGCGTAATACTAATTACATGAACCACCCTTATTTGCTTTCGTAGAAAATACAGTGTACATAAAACGATGCGATTATTTTTTGAGTTATTTGTACTTTAAGCACAAGGGGGGCACTCCATACAAACCGCTGAATCGGACAAAAGGTAAGTGGAACTGTACGCGAAGCAATAGCGTCGTCCGCGTCGATATAGCGTTGGTACTCAATAGGTCACCCAACACGTTCAAAGTGTTATACATAATCCCGATCATGCTATCTTGCTTTAATTTAAAAACAGAGAGAGAAAGTGTGCCTTTTCTTCTGGTAGTGTATTTATTTATGCTGTAAGTAAAGTTAGTAAGAGCGTAACTATATCAGCATTAGTTCACGTCCATCCAGGCCAGGAAACCGGCAGTGCCGTGATCCATTAATGAATTTGCCATTAAGCCCTGTATTGTCATCCCTATCCTCAATAAATAAAATTGTTCTTTTGTTTGTCCCGCTTCGGCCGAACAACCAATTAGGGCAGCACAAAGGTCCTGTTACAGCCTTGTTACAATAAAAAACGCTGAAAAATCCAATTACGTATTGTAAAAAGATCTATTTATCTTTCTTAATTATCTTGCGGACAGAACCAGTTTGTTTATTTGGAATTTAGGGTGAGTTGGTGCTATCTGGGACGTGTCAGGTTATCTGAACGTGGATACCTTGAAACATTGGAGGTGCTCTCCCATTATCCTACTTCGAATGTTTGGAGGGTACTCTTAAGAAGAAAAAAATCATGACATTTTAATTCGCTACGGTTCGTGGTTTTACAAGCATAAAAATATCATACACTCGAATTGACAACCTCCTCCTCTTTTTAAGTCGGTTAAAAATGATGGAAAAGGGCGACTGCAATACCGACTTGCGTTGTCATCTGCGTCGGTGTCGGTATCTAGGTCGGTGTCGACGTCGACTGTAGGTACATTTTTCTTCGTAGAACAAGTAATTTAAACAAGGAAGATTTTCTAATTACTTTAAGACCGAAGTTATAAAACTTGTATCTCTTAATAATTCTAGGACCTCACATCTATTGAATTTAAATTTAAGAGAACTGTCGAGAAGCCTAAAATACATTCTCTATCTTTTATACTACTTAGTATATGAACCAAGTTCCTGATGCAAGTTTGCAAGTCAATCACAATTACAGAGTCGCGAGGGTTCACCATTAATACTGGTTAAGAGTTCCAGCGTACGTCGCTAAATGTGCAGTATAATACAGCAGTCAAGGTTCTGTAAAAAGGCTAAACTAAATCTAATATCGAGTGATGATTTACTGATGCCAAGATAAGCGTAACTACTTATCAATCAGAATTCTAAACACTCACAAAATAACTTACAATGGAGTCACAATTGCAGTTGTAATCTTACATCGATCACATATAAGACAGCATATAAATTTCTTAATTATAGGAAGAACAAGGGAAATACGAGAATAATACAGCTACAAAACCACAGACTTATTTTGTTGTTAGTTGTGATCTTATAACTTAAAACATTGCATCACGTTGTTACGACTTATTCACATTACGTAACCACAGAACCTCAGCAGCTGTCTCGACCTGTCTCACCCTAATGGGGTTAGACGACGAGTTGATTTTCGCCTGCTAACGAGTAAACATCCTGTTTCTCCAACGCAGACTAATTCTTATTGATTCCGTCTGGAAGTGGACACTGGGACAGGTGGGATGACAAAACACTCTCTTTGTCTCTCTCTTTTAGTCGAGTTCTTCACTAACGAAGGCTGTTAGTTTGAGGGTTCACGCATCACCGACTTCTGTCGGAATGTTCTGTCCAAGTTTAATGGTCTCAGATCGGTGAGTGTTTTATTTGGTGCGGGAAAGTTAACTCAATTTAATTTTTAGCTATGTTTTTCGCACTTTTTTGTATTGTTAGTGATATAAAGAGTTACAGATATATCTGAAACGTTATTCTACTTCTGGTTAGTAGTAAAAATAATTATCGTGAAAATACCCCAATAATGAGATCCAATCTTTTCAAAATCGCGATATAAAAGTTCTTTATAAGAACGTAGATGAATTATTGTCAAGTCTTGGTAGTTTGAGAACGACTGTTTAGGAAAAAATCCTTTGGAAACATTACAATATACATCTGATACACTACTTCGTAGATACTATCTTCTAATCAGCAAACTCCTGCATCCAGTCATTCCAAACACGAAATTAATAGCTTGCAAATTGCACCTTATCGTTTGTGCATTAAGAATCGATTCAGCTCGCCATGTCTGACCAGTAACGGAATTCGAAATAGGTTGAACTAAGTATAGTTTAAACGATGACTAAGTTACAGTACAAAACAGTGGCCTAACTTCATATGAGGGCGGTGAAGTTGTCACTGGTCAGCGAGTAGTTGAAAATTCTGACAGAAAATTGAAAATGGAAACAATTGACAGTTATTTTGAATTGAGATGAAACCACTGACCCTGCGACACGTGTCGTACTTGCATAGACTTACGGCGGATGGGCCTACAAATTATGATTTGGTTCTGACCACCCCCAGGTATTGGTAGTTTTAGTGTGGTTCGTTGGAAAAAAATAGTTTTAACAGAATCAGGGGTGGTCGTTGGGAATAAGCCCCTGAAAGTTTTTTGCACGTCTCTACATTATACAACTGATATATTAGAGCGCGCTCAGTTGACAAAAGATTTAGGGATAATAAAAGTAGCAAACAGGTCAACTCATCCCGCGGACACAGTTGGGAGCGGGCTCAGTTGACGTAAGAGCCCTACGTACGTACTCAATGTGTACCACTGACATTATGTCTTAATCATACATATGAAATTTAATAGGTACACTATTTTCATACACATTATGCCTATTATAAAACGAGACTTCACCTACTGGAAACTGTTTATATCTGTAATCTGAACCTTTATTTTATACATAAGAAATCTGCAAACAAAATACCGTTGCGGATTGACTTGAGTTTAAGAGTAGTTTCGGATGAGTATACGTACTGCCTACACCGCCACGTCAGTTAAGCCCAAGATAATAGATAGACTAGGCACCGTAACTGTCCCGGTGACGCGAAGTTCCCGGTTAAACTAAATATGGGCCGCAACTAATAGAGGTGGGCGTTATTACCTACGTACTCAAGTTATAAGCTTCGACACGAGCGACGAACGCGACTGCCGAGCGGATGCTTCTTGGAAGCGTCTGCAGCTAGAAACTCAACCTGCTCAAGTCATTGGAATAGATCTTGGGCAACTATTAATTGGGCAACTTCATACTATACAAAGTAAATCTACTAACGAGTATATACGCGTGGAGAAGAGCAATGTGAAGTGGTGCGCGAAGTCGTCTTTTGCTTACTGGCTCAAGGATTTAATAGACAGATGAAAGCGACATTACAGGGAAAAAATTACTGGGAAAGCGACATTACTGGTGCCCGCATAATAAAACAAAATCCGTTGTCGAGCCTTCGACTGCAAAAAATACTTTATTTTTTATCGAAGCGTCCAGTGCTTTACGTTCCATTCGCATTAGTTCTGCGGTCGCGTTACTTGCTCAGGTATGGTCGGAGGTTTATGGCGCAAGTCTGGGTAACATTAATCCTGGGGATAGGGCGGTTCATGTTTATGATTTTATTACACACTAACTTTTGCCGAGAGTTTATAACGGTTTGCAGTCTCTAAATTTATACCAGTTTTGGACGGGCGCAGGCGGTTGATAGATAAGCTAAAGTGTAACTTAAAACTTAGTTTCACATTTTGTCTCAGTGTCCTTTGTTCTACTTAGAGATTATCTAAGGAATGTGATAAGAATTAGGTACATTAAGTTAGAAAGTTAACGAGTACTAAAATTTTAGAGGTTTGCTAAGTCGTGGTCCAATATCATTATTTTAAAGACTGTAAAGTTTCTGCCTATGGAAGATCACATTAACTGAGCGAAACGAGGTTTTAGTGGCTGCTGCGACAAACCTGATCTTTGAATTTTTGGATTTATCGTCGTCCAAAAAGCAGAGTAACCGTAAAAATGGGACAAAGTCATGAACAGAGCTACAGCACTGGCAAACCCACGAGCGCAGCTGCAGCAGCTAGATATCAATAAAGCGTAGTTCTGATTTCCTGAATTGACAACGGAACCAACAGTCGTAAAGTAGTAGTCCATCATCGCAAGGCTCAATTGAAGGACAGGCAACAGGATACATAACAGGTGTAAACAGCTACATATTAATTAGTTCAGTTGTGATAGAAGGAAATAAAGAACAATGCATAGCAGATACGCTCGGTCGTCGCGTCGCTTTTCCTTTGTTTCCCCAACTCCATCCCGATCATAATATCGCTCACTGATTGCGGCACTTCACGGCGTTGCATATTTGGCATTTAGAGCAGCGCGCAGCTGTGTTACGCTTGATAGACTGATAGTTACGCTTTCCTCTCTTCACAAACGTTGGTCAAATGATTCCATCATAACGAACGCAGTAGTATATGTGTTCTTTTTGCTGAAATCAGAGTCTCGCCTGTGCGAGTGCTGACGTTGTCGGCGGCGACACGGGCGGTCTAATGTCGGATTAATCACAAAAGCCGACACATCCGAGCTCGAGCGGCGTTACGCTGACACATGACATGTACGCACTGGTGTCTCAGTTGCCGTCAATGTGGCGGTATAGTTCTGACACAGATTGAGTTATAACTTTGTAATGTAATCGTTCCAACCGGGTTACGTGTGTCGATTGTGTTCTGGTTATAATAATTGCCTTAAGTTATGCTTATCCGAATGCCTTGTAGGGAATCAGAATACACACTCAGAGCAAATGGCTATAGTTGCCACCATTATTTTCCCTGTGCGCGAATGTATTCACAACTTTACGCTTTCACAGTCATACATTGAGCTATCGAAGTACTTTTGACGTTTCAAATGTAAAAAATATAGCTATAAAATATGAACTACTGCTGTGATAATTTCTATAGGCATCACTGTGAAATAGTTTTAGTTTGAAATATTAGTAACTATCCGCGTTGTTAGCACTAGTTCGCAACGCCAGCCAGCCGCAGCCTGATCCCGTATTAATCACTAGAACCTACATACCAAGCTTCACTATCGATACGCCAATACATACGTTGAATTATACCCACTGCTCCTTTAGTTGAGTTGCTTGTAAAAATTATATCTGTAACCGACCTGACTAGATGTCGGCTCAACAGATCAATGGCTTATTGATATAATAGGTCTAAAGTTGATCAATTTCGAAAATAATCAAAATTGATCAACTTTAGGTCAAGTATTCGACTCTGCGTAGCAAGAAGCACAGGCGCCACTCGAACCGTGCTAGGGCGGCGTAGAAATGTAGTCAATTTTAGATCAAGTATTCGACTTTATGCGTAGCAGGTAGCGTAGGCGCCACTCGAACCGCGTTAGGATGGCATAGATATTTGGGCAACTTAAGAGAAATTATTCGACTCTGTGCGTAGCAGGCAGCGTAGGCACTACTCGAGCGGTACTAGGGCGGCGTAGAAAGGCGTCGCGGTATGTTTGGCCGGCCGCCAGCACGCCGGCTGCCCGGTCAATAATCAGTTTGGCCCGTGGGCCTCGAGTACAGCTTATTGACTGCAGTGGGCGCTGAGGAATAGAGTTCAGTTTTCGTAAATTTATATCTGCCTGAAATTTGGCCTCGGAAGATGGATTGCGCTTGGCTGTGGTGATATGGATCGTCGACGTCGACTTCAATAAAGAAAACAGATGTATTTTAAATCTTTTTTAAAAGTGATTTATGAAATAATGTAGGCCTTAAGGTTAGCTGCTGTTGAGGTCTATTGAAATCGCTGGCTAAGTCACCGATCTTGACAATGGTTGTGTAGAAAAACTGATTATTAACTGTTTATTGTCAATAAAATTTCAATCCGTGCTATTGTATAATAACATCCAGCCAAGTCTCACTTAATAACTAACCTTTATCTTGCACATTTTCTAAACAAGACCAACCCGTCTTGTATCCCAGACAAATATTTCAACAGACTTGACTTACTGTTTACATTTTATCTTCTATGTACACGTGCTACCGCGCCAGCGCCTGTTTGGCACAAACCACACTTATTTTGACCCTTAATTGTACTAGGTTAGAGTCGTCTTTGACACTTAAAAAAAGGGAGCTGAACAACGTTGTTAAAATATCGCATTACGTGCCTGTATCAAGTTGCGCTCTGATATGTTACGACTTAACAAGCGTCTCAAGTCGTAATTAAAGAACTTAATTGACTATAACTTACTCGTAAGTAACATAACAAACGTAACTTAGAGCGTGTTGAACTCTTTATGAGCAAACATAGACCAAACACAAACATTGACTTTGAAACTTTGATGTGAGTTAAGTTTGTATAAGTTTTATTTCTTGTGATAACAGTGTAGGAGAAATTTTCCTTCTTGAATCTTAGTTCTTGTTTACCGAATGAATAATTTACAATTTCTGGCTGGGAGAAAAATATTATCGCAATATACATTTTTGTTTGCGGTAGAATAATTTAATAATGCATTAAAACTTTCATAAATATTATAATTTAGGGTTGGGATATAGTATAACCATTACGAGTGGTGTTATAATAATCATATCCACGATAATAACTCCAAAACAGTCCTGTGTACCCTGTATATTATATTTATACACTACGTGACTGCGCCAATGCAGTCGGTTAAATTGCAATGACATCAAAAGAAGTAGACATAATATTTCATCTTCTATAAGCCATTGCAGTTGAAAATTACAATGAAAGCATACCTTGTGAGTTAAGACATTATATTATAGTCATTACAATCAATTCAAGTCTGCGTTTCTATGGTTGTGTAAACAAAAAAATATATACTGAGCACGTCTCTCTACACATCTGTTAAAACAAAAATTGTTATAATAATATACGAAAAAGCCCCTCGAATTATACTAAACAGTAGGATCTTCTGTTTGCGATAAAGAATTCGCGAGGTCGGTTAAAATAATTCGAGCTGTGATTGTGCGTTGATATGTCCGTTTATTTTAATAAAGTTATTTTGATAGATGATCATTTCAATGTAAAGCGGTCCGAGTTTCAGTTCCCTGATTCGTGCAGCGAAGAGTTTCATCATCTAATCTCGATAAAAGCAGTAGTTATCTCTTGTTCGTCCTGGCTGCGTATTTTCATTTCCGTTTTGATTATGCGATTTATCCCGTAACATATGATAATACTGTAACTGCAAATTCTTATGTGATTCTATTGAGTAATGATACGGGCAGGTACTTCACCGGGTTTTAAGCGCCACCTCTCCCGTAACCACAAGATGGACACTCCATACAAAAGGCAAGTGAAACTGTATGCGAAGCATAATAGCGTCGTCCGCGTTGATACTGCGGTGGTACTCAATAGGTCACCCAACACGCTCAAAGTGTCATACAAAATTGTGATCGTGCTCTCTCGCTTTAATTTAAACATGGAGAGAGAGAGTCCTTTCTAATAGGTCTTCTTTTTTTTAATCGTAGCCCCACACTATGATTGCTCCTGTACCGTGGGTACCGCTTATAGACAGTCATATAATTCCACATACACACACACCCAGACCAGAAACGAATATTTGTGGATCGCAGAAATATGTGTTCCGGACGGGAATCGAACCCGCGACACCAAGCGCAGCCGTCCGACTGCTCGGCCACTACGCCAAACGTGCCGTCAACAGCGTGCGTGTCGTCTTGACCGTATCAGTTGCAAGGAGCACCACCCTTTACTTTAAATCGCAAAACCCTGAAAGGTGAGAGCATTTATTGTAATTAGACAATAAAATCGCACTGTTACAATTCAAACACTTAAATCTCTTAATAAAGAGAAGAATAAAACATAAAACATAGAATATCTATACCTACAGCAACTTTTTACTATTTGATCCTACATTTTATTTTCTAGGCAAAAATCTGATTGGAATATTGTTATTAGATTGTTATAATGGGAATACAACTCATTTTCATATAATATGCTGTAGGTCTCACTTACCTTGTAGTTAGAGCTATGTGAAAGATAAACCATTTCAAAATCTAATTTTTTACTGTCCAGTGACCACCATGCGCGTATCAGAGACGACGAAGTCACCTACTCAATAAGAAATCGGAAATACGCATCCCGCCTCGGTTATAGTCTGGAAATGGTATTAGACAATGTTTTAAATTCGATAAAAATGTAGTTCGGACTGGAGCTCCAGTTACGCGAAAAGCGGCATTATAGCAGCGACAGTCAGATAGCTGTTAATGGCTACAAGGCACGGAACCGTGTGAGGGACAGAAAACTAATAATTTTCAACGGCCTTGCCTTAGAGAATTGAAGAAAATCAAAATAAGACAGCCTTTTTGTTTTGAATATATCCCATTTTGTACACTTATCTTCGTAATATATTTATTTCACAAGAAAAACCGGTCCTTCCTTAGTAAGTACTCGTATTATAAAAAGTCTACTCAGTCTAGTCTAGTCAGTAGGTTTGTCAGCTTTGCTTATAAATTCTCAGAAACGTCAACTCGACTAACAAAGGACTCTATTTTCATACGCGACCATAAAGCGTAGAGCCACATAGAGCCATGTAGAGCGCAGGAATTGATTGCATGGAGCTCCCGGGAGAGGGTACTATTATAGAGCTATTATAGAGTTTATCGATGCCCGCGAGCGGCGACCCGCCCAACTTATAAACTAGCTTAAACGTCTGTACAAGGCAAGGGAAAAATATTTATCGGTTGAGTTAACTAAATTTTTTGACGTTTTAGCTTCGGGCAATTAGTGCATTAAGCCAGCGCCAAGCATATTAAAACGTTTCAAGCATTTTATATTTCCAGAAAAAACTGAGTTGAAATAGCGAGTCGCAGTCAATCCTGTAGTCAAGTCGAGCAGTTAACGTCACAATTAAGTAAAGTAGTGGATGCTTTACTGCAACTTATTTTTTTGGGATTGTATCATTTTCCTACACTTATTATGCCACATTACCAATCAGCGAACAAGTTTGAGAGAAACAAATAGGTACAAAAGAAACTAAGTCACTAGTTTGGTTTCCCGTCGCCAAGACTGTTTTTGTTTATGGTAAAAAAAAAAACTATATACCTATATCTCTAATAGGCTTATGGGGCCAGCATTTTTTCTTTTTTAACTTGCATATTATACCATCGGCCCGACGACATCAAAAGAGTCGCAGGTGGATAACCGGTGGATGCATGTGGCAAATTGTCGTTCAGTGTGGCGGTCTAAGGGGGAGGCCTATGTTCAGCAGTGGACGCCTGCAGGCTGATGATGATGATGATGTTATCCGCCCGAGTCGGTATTTTGCACACGACCTAAGCTCACCAATCTAGCTTACAGACAGGCCGACAGCCTACCTGCTTCATATCGAATTAGATATCTCAAGATTTAGGTACGGTTGTATCTCTTTCCCGAGAATCTGGAATGGTATTCACGTATTTCATCAATGGAGCTTGGGTGTGTTTTTTGGCAACCTAGAATATAGGGCAGGGCATCTTTCTCAGAAAGTAGGTCCCTATTAGAAAAATTGGATACGGTAAGTATATAAATTAGATTTTTTTCTCTTCCGATTTGTAAAGGCTCATGAAATCTAGAGTAAACCCTATTCAAGCTTGAACTTAGCTTAAATTATAATTAAGCAAACATGTATAATATATTTGGTAATAAATAGCACTGTAATATCGAAATAAAATCAATTTATGGGATTTTGGCGCAAGCCATGACAGAGGGATTGTAGTCGATGGCCATACGAAAAAATATTTCCAAAGGAAAACATTGTACGCCTGCAGGCATAAACGACGTTGGTCAAGGACTGCAGTACATTATTCCGATACTTGCATGCTAGCAATTGCGGTTAAATGTGCGCCTAATCCCGGTACCCGCAACAATCGAGCGATGGATGTGGTCATGACACGTCCGGACAGACTGTGTTCCGCAAACCAGAATGATACATCAAAATTATGTATTTGAGTGACCAATTTACACAGGTTTTGCGTGTGACCAAATTACACGATCCCCTTGGTAACCGTTCTTTGGCTCCATACCAAACCTTAAATAATAAGGAAATAAGGTACCCTTGACTTACTTGGTCATTAGGGTGGAAACAAGTGTTAAGTAGGTAGGTACTTAATTAAAAAAAATAGTACATGCCGGATGCAATTTCAGGCAAAACATATTATACCGAAGAATAATAATGAAGTACGGCCAATTTGTTATTATTTATTATTATCTTTGCTGGCACTGGATGGCACAATGCCATGGCTGGCTCATTACAATTCCATCGCGATAGCTGTTATGAGTAACGGAATGCTTTCAATTTATCTACAAACACATTTCGTTTGATTTATTAAAGGTATACTTGATGATCTTCCTCCACCTTCCTTAGATTGGTAGCTGTTGGCCTACTTTTTTGTGTTTAACTCACTAGCGACTGTGATTCCGTACGCTCAATCGTAACTGGTTTGATTGTTTTACGACCACTTATAACGCGGTGGTGCCCGAACGGTACCGTACGCTTTGGAGTCCACCGACATTAGGTACGACGCTCGATCCCGCATAAACTGCTGCCGTTCGTCAATTTTGTGCTAATTCCCACCAGCCCCGGTTGTTATGAGGCCTGACAAATTTTGACACCTGAGACCAGCACTATCTCATTCGACAGACAAACAAGCATTGTGATGACGCATTGGTTGAACATATTTCCGCTCAGTAAAACATCACTAATTTTTAGAACAAGACGAGTTTCTGCAGTAGCCCGCAGTCGGAGTTGGGTTGGGGTATTAATTCCGTTTATCGGATGAAGTTTAACGGTCGAATAAAAGCCGTGGGCATTTCATGAATGTTTAATACCGAACTTCGATGTTTGTCCGCCGCTCTAGTTTATTGTGTTATAAACGACGGATCCCGGTCACGCAGTTGTTTAGCTTTCTGCAAACTGTCTGTATACTTACCACGGAAGACAGAGACAAGAGTGGAATTGACACATAAATCGGAACCGGTGCCAAACAATGATCGAAAATTACTGTGTCAATAAAGGTTTATAAGTCAAATGCCGTTTATTAAAAAGCTGGCTTATGTGTTAACACATTACGGCATTTTTATGTGTGGCAGACATAGAGCATGACATAGCATAGTATGTAAGGCAAAACTGGCGTTGGTTTTGAGCTACGACTCATATATTTGCCACTCGCGCCGCACGCCCGCACTTCGCACTTTCACTTGTCTCTCGTGATAC
Organism: Hylaea fasciaria; assembly: GCA_905147375.1. Lineage (NCBI taxonomy): Eukaryota > Metazoa > Arthropoda > Insecta > Lepidoptera > Geometridae > Hylaea > Hylaea fasciaria. The sequence goes on from LR990201.1 coordinate 11,717,353, forward strand.
TTACCAAAAGATGTGACGAAGGATATAATGCTACGCAAATGCCGGGCGAAACAGTTGAACATCAACTTCTATCTATCTGAAATCGCCGGGTAGTAGAAGTCCAAGTCTAAGAATATATTATCTCTATGCAGAGTATGCAGTTCTCGAACTGTATCCGGGTATACTGCGACTAAGGCCTGAGGACGCTGAATGTTTGCGTTGTTCTCACGCCGAGGGTCAAGTATTTTGATGATGAAAGACGGAGTCGTCAACTGTAGGTGTATATGTATATCTACGTACGAAACTAGGTATACGGCGGATTGTAGAGAACATTTTTATGTTTACAGATTCTTCACCGTGTCGTATTTCAACTAATTATTGTGTCTTGAGATGAGATGCTTCAGTTTAAACTTGGGGTAAATATGTTACGTAGACAAACAGTTCTTGGATAAAACCTTTAGTTAGTACTTATGTGTCTTATATTTCTTTTCATAATATATCAGTATCGTGAATCATATTTCATAATTAGGTAGCTTTTGCGTCTAATTTTGTTTATGATTTCAGTACCGCTTTCAATTTTTTTTAGCAGTGGAACAAGAAGTTTAAAATAAGATAATGCATCTAATAATAACAAACAATAAATCAGTAAGGCTGTGTGCTAATACTGACTATTAGTAGGAGTTGCGGTAGGGACCATTATGAAAACGTATAAAAACGTATGGCAGCTTCTATTTGTATTTTCTTCTGTGGTTCTAAGCATTGCAAACGCGACAACTTTTGTCACCGTCCCCACACCCACGCCCTCTCATTAATCAGATCTGTGGTCAACCCATTTGAGACAACATTAATGTAAGCACTAATACTACCAAATATACCGCATTTCGAGTAGCAAAGATTATTTTGAAAACGTTCACAATAATGTAAAATTAAGCATCCTTCCACAAAAAAGGTACCTACCCAATTTCGAGAGTGCTTTTTTATGGGACCTCTTCAGATATCGGTTAATAAACAGGTCAAGTCTCCGCCTGTCTCGCTCTAATAACTCCGGGTTTCACGTAAATCAATCTCAACCTAATAAGAAAGACTTTCAAAACATTTTTCGGTCCTTTAAGCTCACTGTGCCACCATGAATTTTAATATCACAAGATTCTAGTCCGCTGCTACAAGGTAATCTTGGTGAAGTGAAATAAGAGGCCTAATTAAAACAACGTGTACAGGACAGCTCCAATGTTTATTGTTTAACTATTGCTATGTAATTTTAGACTTTCGTAATTACAGGTATTATTGTTATAGTAGTTACCTAGTGTGGAACAACGCGAGAGAAGGGACGAGACTCAAGCGATATAAATACCATGATACATATTATAAAAATAATTTACCAGGGGAAAACTTGTACCGCCCCTTGCCAAGCCATTTTATAAATAAAACAGTTAGGTAGTAAAAACATATCTCGCATAACTTATCTTGTATAAGTGTAAGTTTTCAAGGTTTACGCGTGACGTGTTTTGATTGACGATAAAATAAGTGGATCACGCGCGGTCCGGCGGCGCCGACGGAATTACATCCGTTAATTGATTTTCGGAGTTAATTGGGCGTGCGGCCATCGGGCGCAGTGCGCGGAAATCATGATATCGTGCGATGTTTATGAGCTCGCGTTCGACGCCAGTCGTGGGGAGTAAGCCCACAGACTAGAAGGTTGCCACGTGAACTGGGCTTACCTACTTTACCAGACACGGCGATTCCGTCGCTTGAAAATCTTCGACATTATACAAATACAAAAACATATCCTTCGGCGGTCGGGTAAAAAAATATACTTATAAAACGGGTGAAAAGAAGACAGTAGGCAAGCCGAGCGCATCGACAACGCTCCTATTGTTGCAGGTGCAAATGGAGGCGGTACCGTACCCGGCCAAGCCGCCAGTTTGTACCACTCCATCATAAAAAGAATTAAAAAGCTCCTAATTACACTGAATCTGTATATATGAATTTCTCCTTAGTCTCGTGAATTTCTAAATACGAGATTACACAAAATGAAAACTGATTGTTATGTTTATAATAATGTATGAGAATTTATTATAACGAATTATCTACCTTTAGTTAATGAAATAGGACATGATAACAATCGCAAATCATTAGTAAACACCGACAGCTAAAGAAACCTCCTATCTACAAGTACGTAAACTCTAAAATTAACAAGACAGACTTCAAAGCTGGTATATTTAATAAGATGTGGATAAGCGGCACGCAAGGCTGGTAGACACCTCACCCCGGGCTTTATTCCAAACTCGACACGCCGTCATAAAGTATTCTCATTGAATTACACTCGTTTCATATTCACTCTATTTCAAAGGCGACTTGGCATAACTGAGACACGGGCGCCCTCGAGTGCGACCTTTATAAAAATTTTATGATCGAGGACCATCATCAGCTTGCACAGCTATTCCAATTTTCATTCTTTTTCGTGAAAATTTACCCGTTTTATTATGGAGCTTTGTAGGAAGACGTAGCTTGTCGTTGAAAAAATATTTGGCCTGACTTAATAAAAATACGTATTCGGGCTGAATGCTGATTGAAACGAGGCCAAACACCATCAAAGTACTGTCACCGAGGAGTTCCGTGGTCAACTTTACCTGCTGACTTATTGTCAGGCATGTCAAATTCAATTGAGAATTTGACATGCCTGCATGTCAAATTCTCAATTGTTTAATAATAGTATAAATAACATAAAATAAACTAAAACTAGCTTAAACTAAACCTTACAAATCTAACAAAAGAGGGTGTCCATGTGGCATGGTACCAAGAACGCTGGCTGCATTACCTCGCTGAATAGCAATGGCTATTCTCTGTGCGAGATAAGAGCCAGCCCTCTTGTCACCAGCGGCGTCGACCAGCCGAGGAAACAGATTGTTGAAAAATTTTTTGGATCTGGGACCCCATGGACCAAAAGTTTCGAAGCCAAGCGGCACAAATATGTAGTCACTTGAAAGTGTCACGTACTTGCGCCGCTTGGCCTCTTCTGCGGCTTCCGCCGCGGCTCCGGCCTTCAAGACAGATCCGCTGAGGCGAGAAGGGGCCAACGTGTCGACGCATGTAGCGTCCCACACGAGAGCCCTTTCCCGCTCCCAGGGGATCAAAGTGAGGCCATCGGGACGCTTGCCATCATCACGCACCATCCCGACAGGTTCGAGTGTAGAAGGTACGTTAATGGTGGCAAGCGCCCGTTTGATAATATCGTTAATGGAGCCGTGGCGGGAGAATCTGCCTGCACTGCGTTGGCAGAAAAGTCCATGGAGTCCGTTCCTGTCGACGACGCTGCCACATGGACACCGGTGACTCTCGACAATAGCAGCACCCAGTCGGAGACCGACGGCGATGCGGAAACTGCCATTGTCGAGCAGCGTTCCGAGGTTCGCAGAGGGAAGAGCGTGCAGCCACTGTCCTGATTCGTGTTGCGAGACAGCTAGAAACCTTGCGCGGTCTTGGTCACTGGAAAAATTTTGAACCAGATAATTGTGGGTTCTCTGCACCAGTGAAACATCCCAAAGTGTTTGACTTGTTGGTTCCTTGGGGAAGTTTTCACTGGGGCAGAGAGTCCTCCAGGCCTCTACGGCATCAGCTGCACAGTGCAAAACCGGTGCTGGCGTTTTCAGAATTTGAGCGCATAGGCTTGATACACTGTGCAGGGATGACAGGAAAGCCGGAAGAGCAATACTAGAGATTTTTCTTATGCCGATACCACCAGATCTAATAGGTAACGTGGCTTGAGTCCAGGAATTGTCCTCGAGGTTTAAATTTAGAATTTTTTCTAGAGCATTTTTGAGGGTGGCATCTAAGTTATCCAAAATGTCCGTATGTTTCCAGATTGGGCATGCTCTGAGAATGTATGTAAAATTTGGCACAAAAAGACAATATTTTAAAATGGTATATGCGATATGAGAATTTAGTGAGCCCAATCTATCAGCGTTTTCCGAAAGTATCCTTGATTTTTTTTCCAAAAGAGGTCTAACACTTTCCTCGAGTAACGGAGCCCCTAAAAGGTAGAGTGAATCCATTTGCAAAATTTTTATGTCGGGCGAAATTTCTTGAAAATTTTGAATCAGAACTTTTCTATCAGTGGAGTTGAACTTGTCAGAAATATACAATTCTCAATTGAATTTGACATGCCTGACAATGCAGTCAAGTCAATTGAGAAACAGGAACTGGCTCAAAGTTTAGTTCCAAGATTTGCAAACATCCACTTTATCCACACACATCCATGTATCTAACTCAGCTTGTAATAAACAGATGTCAGGGTGACGAACGCAAACTTTACAATGGAAAGTTTTAGCATGGCTGCAAACACCATAGCTAAAGTACGTCGAATATATTATCACGAGCTCATTTCACATAAATAACTTAGGCATATCTTACAATACCTTACCTAATACATTAACACCACCTCAATCGATTACCAAACCTTACTATTTAATTATTTTAACTGATTTTGGGTTACAGCAAGGGTAAAACGCTATATATAATGATGGTGATGAAAAGTATGTAGTTACCTAGTCAGGTCATAAATTCTGTCACATGTTTTATATAAAATAATTGAAACAAGTTTATTCATTATGTAACCATTTATATACCAAAATGAACTTAACAAAACATAGATTCTTATGACACTAAAGTTTATTCAAAATGACCTCCGTGATTTTGAATACAGGCCTTCAATCTGCGCGGCCAGTCGTCTATCGCAGCACGAACGAGGTCCATGTCAATATCGGCGGCTGCCTTAATCAAGGATGTCTTGAGTGACTCCAAATTGGGATGAGGCTTTGAGCACGCCTTTTCCTCCAAGTGTTGCCATATCTTGTAATCTAGCGGATTCAAATCTGGACTGGAGGAGGGCCAGTCTTCGTGCCGGATGAAGTCGATTTCACGCGCCGCCAGCCAGTCTTGTGTGCTCTTCGCTCTATGAGCTGGCGCCGAATCTTGTTGGAATACCCAGTGCCTGTTATTAAACATGGTATGAGAAACAGGTTCCACAAGGTTCGTCAGGACTGTATTTTGATACACAACTGCATTCGTTTTTACACCTTTCTCACAAAAATGTACCTCTGTTAAGCCCCAATAAGACACTCCCAACCATACCATGAGCGAGGATGGAAAATGACCTCGTTGGACACGCGGAATACGGTTGCTCGCTTCTTCACTACTGTGTGCGTACACCTTATCATTTTGTTTGTTGTAGCTCTCTTCTACGGTAAAAAATTTTTCATCCGAAAAAAGAATTTCCCGATATTTTTTTCCCGCGTACCGCTTCAACAAAGCGCGGCATCTCTTCAGTCTCAGGTCCATTAGACGAGCATTCAAATGATGTCCTGTTTTTCTTCGATATGCCCGAAGCCCTAAGTCTTCATTTAACACCCTTTTCACCGTGGTTCTGCTTAATCCCATCTGAAGGGCCAATAGTTTCTGCTTACGTTTGGGATTTCTTTGAATTCGCGCCTTCACAGCTTTTATCACTGCTGGAGTCCTAACAGACCGAGGGCGACCACTTCTTGACCTGTCATCTACACTAGAGTCTTCATTGTATCGTTTGATGGTACGATAAACGAATCTCTTGGTTATATTCAAATTTTTCAGTATGTCAAAAATTTGAATTGGTGCGTAACCGCAACGATGCAACGCAATAACTGCAACACGGTCTTCTTTAAGCGTCCACTCCATATTTAAAAATGAGTAAAATTCTAAAAAGTATACATTTTTATCTTCATGAACAATTCGAAATTCGAATTCAATAAACTTTTTTGTGGCCAGCATTCTAAAAGAAAAGTTTTTACTGTGTGACAATACTTATGACCTGACTAAGTATAAGTATATAGTGGGCTTTACCTGTCTTCATACCAAATTTTATCAAGATCGGTTCGGCTGTTTTGTTAAGAAAGGGCGCAAACAGAAAGAGTTACATACACTGTTATAATAGTGGAAGGATGGAAAAAACATATTATCATAATAATAATGTACAGAACTCCAAAGTAAGGGCTTAATATTATTCCTAACTTTGTGGCATTCCACCATTTAATACATTATTCTGATTATCGTTGTCATTTTTCGAAGCAGTTCGTTGCCCTTAGAGCATATTTCGTAAGAAAGAGAATTTGTCGAAAACAGCATTTCAGACTTTACAGTCCGACAGAGGATAGGTATCGATAAATCTGGACATTGACATTCAGCACCAGTTTTATATTCGAATTCAGAGAAAATTTCAATTTACTAGAAAGTTCCGAGTGGAAGCGACTCGCCCCATTTTTAAGACGACCCTCGCAAGAAATTCTCTCCTTCCACAATTGTTTGTTTCAAAAAGTGGTAATGTTATAAGGAAATTTTATCGAATCCTTTTAGGAATATTTCCGTCGAATAATGTTATCACTTTGGGTGTTCCTTGGCCTTGTAATGTTTTGAATAATTCATTGTTTTGTTAATTAATGTGAGAGTCGTGACGGCCACTAATGAACTGAGCAAATAACCAGATATCCTGAAACGCTGTTAATTGAATTGTTTCATTATAGTATTGAAAGAATTAGAATACCCTACCTATTTTTTTTGTTATAGTTAATATCTGCTATGTACTTGTATCCTACTTACTGATTAATAATTAGTAGTCGGATACTAAAATCAATAATAATGAATCTATGAATTTGATAGTCAATTTGGAATTTATGCATTACAACTAGTAATTTAATAAAACAAATAGTCATTTACTTACACACCCACTGGCCCAGCAGTGGGACAGTTACAGGCTGAATTATACTTATATACTTACTTACACTCAAGATGTATCAAAGGTAATCAAAAAGCACTGGAATTAACCGTTAAGAACCAATTATCGGAAAATTCATGAAATAAAATGGAAATAAATATTTCAATACCCGACCGACATGACGGATCCCGGGCTCGTCGGATTATAGCTCCATTCACTCCGGGGAAACTTTCAGGCGAATAATTGATTTGATTCCACAATCTGCCATTCTTGGAAAAATTATACTCAAGGCAATCTGCCGAAGGTGTTTGTAGGTTGAGATTTTGATATAGTTTGTAATGACTTCTAATATAGGATTAGAGGGAGTCTAAGTCTTGAGGGAGAGGGATCAGAAAGCTAAAAGAGGTAATTATTATTATGAATTTTGATTTTTTGTTAACTTTCCAAAAAAATATTAGACATTATAAAAAAATATTCTACAAGTTTCCGTAGGTATAATTTTAAATGAGTATAGAGTAATTTTTCGTTTCTAATTCTAATTCTAAATTCTTCTTATTCTAAAAAGCTATTTATTATTTCACCTCTATTTACACAAGACTGAACGTTAGCGACGGGACACTTCCTCACACTTACTCTTACCTCACCTACATCGGATTATGATCCTAGACTCCCTTTATTGTCTCTTATGTATTCAAATTCAGTTTATACGCGTCCGGCCTCGGCTGTCACACCGAAATGGGTCCACTTAAATATTTATTGATGTCATCTCGAAATAATACAGAATAATATCGGGCTCCGAAACGGACATAAAGCGATTCCGAGAAGGACAATATCGATCAGCGCCATACACGAATGCCCACGTAAGCGTTAAATCGTCCCTTGAGAAAATTCCTTGTTCGCGCTCGGTTCAATTATCTGTACCTATAGGAGCTTGTCCTGGCCGACTGATTGATTCATCGACGCCTGCCTAAACCGCTGGAGATAATAACATCCAATTTGAATGGTTGGTTCCTTTTGTAACGTGAGCATCCTAAACGATTGATGACGGCTCGTTTGGCGTAGTGGCTGAGCAATCGGACTGCTGCGCTAGGGGTTGCGGGTTCGATTCCCGCCTGGGACAAATATTTGTGCGATCCACAAATATTCGTTTCTGGTCTGGGTGTGATGTGTATGTGAAATTATATGTCTGTAAGCGGTACCCACGATACAGGAGCAATCCTGGTGTGGGGCAACGTTTTTAAAAAAAAAAAGAAAAAAGATTAGGCGAATTTGTTCGTTTTGTTGGATTTTTAATGCAAAATGTCGGGTCACGTTTCATAAATAAGTCACTAATCTAGTCAAGTCGCAGTCAACGTTAAGTTTCAGTAAAGTCTGACTGGTGGATGCTTCACTGAAACTTCCTGGGAGTTTTGAAGAGAACACGGACTCATACGTTTTTGTATTTGTATAATTTAATTTATTCACACTCGTTCTAAAACGTATATAATCCACACAAAGAAGAAATTTGACAAAATAATAGTCCCGTCCAATTTCGGATTCCCGTCAAACGACACATCACTGTTTTACGGGCAGCGATTCGTATAATAAAAAAGTAATTTAAAAAAACTAGGTAGGTATATGTGTGTTTGTGTGCTTCCATACTGTGCTGCCATCATAGGGTTTCATGATAATGAAGCTGCTAGAAAAACTTCTCAAACCACGTTAGAGCTAAGTTTTCAATGGCCGCTTGAGATACTACGAAGCAGAATATAAATAAGCCAGTAACCGCACCGAGGGCCACCTAACTTGCAGTGTATATAATTCAGTTTGCAACTAGCAAGCGGCTGTTCTGGCCTGTATCTGGCCAAGCGCGACATTTAACGTGCTGAGGGTTCTGAAACCCAACTTAATTAGATTATCCATCTTTGTTAAAATTTTAAACCAAGGAAAATATTGTATGTTTTCTTTTCAAACTATTCACAATTCTATTCCAATTTAATTTTACACTATTTTTTATATAAGTAAGACCAATCATTAATATAATGCGCTTACTATAAATTCACCATGTGAGAGAGCTTGCGACATAATTAAATTGTCTGCAGCAAACAGTTACATATAAGTATTTTTGTACTGAAAGAAGCCTAAACTATTTTACGATTAAACAAACTTGTGTTGACAGAGACGCTAACGAAGCGAAGGTGGCAAAGAAATCACGGGCAAAAAAGCAGCATTTCCTATTATTTTAGTAGGAGCCACTGCAATAAATTGCTGTGGCTAAATATCTTATCTTAGCAGTCTAGCCAGATTTTTACTATTTGCAGCTAAACAATGCACCATGTAATCACAAAAGAACCTGTCCACCAGAACATGCAAAAGAACACTTATTTAGATCCTCGACCCAAATACAAGATTAAGCTGGTCATATCCATCCTCACCGAATATATTCAAAGTAATGGAAGCCATACCGACGACGGGGTCATAAATCAAAACGGCTGGGACAATGGGGGTTGCGAAGTGCCAAGTCCTTCAGCTGACCCTTCGACAGTACTTCCTTGTAGACAGTATAGGAGCCTTGCGTAACCCCAGTTTATGCCAATCGGCCAACGTTTGACTCCAACAGGCGACACACAACATTATGTAACCTGAGTTCCATATCAACCAGTTGACACATATGACGGGCGTCGCGGAACGTATTACTGTCTACATTTGTGAAGCTTGTGTACTGCATTCCACCGACCCTTTGGGTCATATTCGGGACTGGGCCGATCTGCTAAGTTCTTGATGACAGCTGTATTTAGAGAATCGGTTAATTTATGACGCAAGGACCCAAATACTCCGAGGGACAAACGCGGGCAACAGTTATGACAATGGTCACTGAAAATAGGTGACAAAAGTTTGTTGTTTTGAAGGAATGTCGAATGGTATAATACTGTAAATTTAAGTTATTGATAAAGTTTTTGTTTTTTCTTATTAAAAACGTAACCACACACTAGGATTTCTCCTGTATCATGGGTACCGTTTACAGACATATAATTTCACATACACATAACACCCAGACCAGAAAACAATATAATTATGTGGATCACACAAATATTAGATCCGGGCGGGAAGCGAACACGCGACACCAAGCGCGGCAGTCCGAGTGCTCAGCCACTACGCCAAACTATAACGGGTGGTCAATTTAGATAGTCTGGGTGTTTCTTTCAATTACAAAATAATTTAGAGGATGGTTTCGACTACAGGTATGTTCTTCTGAGAAGTTAGTGGCAATCTTGATTACATTAGAGATAAAGGAGTGTTCAAACTGAAAATGAACTTACCAAAACACCTAAACCTACCGAAGAATGTCCTTTATCCCTAATTTACCTAAACTCTGCGACGTTATGGGCCCGGAAAGCGCACCTTTCAGCAAAGTATGCCGACCTTCGCCCAGCCATAGAACTGATAATATAAACTGCAGCTAGCTCAAGAGATAGCGGCCCCTACCGACGGGCTGCGGATTATAAGGACGACGTTGCCCTCTGCCCTTCACAACGTAAATATCCCCTTAATTCCGTCCCCCTTTCTCACAAAGAAACTCCCAAAGGTAAATTAGGGCGACTCGTGATTATTCACGCGAAGGTGTCGAAAAGTCGCAAGATTTACGAATAACAAAAAGTTTCTCTTATTCCCCGGGATGGCGAATAATGAATACTCATTTTTTTATCTGTTAAATAGCCAAGTGGGAGCGTAAACAAGGAAAAATTGGGCTCATTGGCGCTATAATCTGTGAGCTTTGTTTAAAAACACTCTTGTTAAGGGCACGGATAGGGAAGACGAATCGTTTGACGCCGTTCTAATTAAAAACGTCACTTGGTTTTTGTTGTTTCGCTCCACGAGCCGGGACGTGGTCCTGGTTGCGGACGAGCTTTGACTTTTCGCTGTAGATGTCGCCAGCCGACCACCAGCTGGGTGGACGGCCCTGGAAAGTGGAAAAAAGTGGCAGACGACTGTTCGGTGCAGTGACTTTGTATGGAAGAAAGCAACAGTAGACCATGTAGCTAAGCTTTATCAAGGGCATTGGAAACTGTATGTTTAATCATCTAATTACAAGTACATAATATATAATATAGATTATGCAAACTCAAGAAAAAACGTCCTCTTATACCATTTCGCATATAATGTTTGTTGGTAATAAAAAATTATATCACTGACTGCTAATTCATTTCCAAACTAATCCCAGTGACATCAAAGCCGCAGAGGTATCACAGTCGGATATTAGAATGTAGATAACCGGCCGTATTACCGGTACGCGCAGCCCATGAGCCGGTTAAACCTCAACGTATGATGCTGCGGCGCTGATTACAGCCGCGGTAAGGCACGGCCGGTACATGTGGCTAGCCACTGACTAAATAATCACATGACGATACGTCGCTAACTCACTTCAAACACAACTGTTCGCTCCAAACAAACCGATCTGGAGGGCGATTTATAAAAGTCGACAATGATTTGATGTCATGAGCCAATTTTTATTTTGCTAATTATAACGCGTAGAATGGAACACAATAATGCGTTTCTGATGGAGTTTGACAGTCCAAAATTCCATTCTTTTTATAGTGATATTAATGGTAAACATACAGAGTAGATTTTTAAAAGCGCTTGATAAGGCGTTATCAAAATCAATAATAATTAACGTACATCCATTTTTGAAAAAAAAAAATAGCTTTTGGCCCCAAGGCAAACTCCAAGGGAAAAGTTTCTCAGTCCTTTAGCTGACCTATACCTAAACCTTTGAACCCAAGATAAATCACCCTAGGCTGGACCCTCCTAACCAGCTACTGCAAATGCTATGAAGCGCTACATTATATCTTAAAATTTTAACATTGGTTAGGCTATTTGGATTCCTTTACAAATAAAAATAATATTTTGTATAAATTATAAATTGGGATTTACACCAGAGGTGAGAGTAATTATATACGGCCTTACCACAAAACATTAGATCAGAGTTAAACAGAGGTTTCTAAAATTTCATTCGACAAAATCGACGTCTACTTATCTCTCGAGTTTTTTTACTCAAATCTGGCATTCCTGATTATTCCACTTGTAGGTACATTTATTATTTAGTTAGAAAAAGCAAGAAATAGACGTCGATTTGTGAAAAAAATATACTCATCTGTTCAACTCTGGTCTAAATATTTTGTGGTAAGACGGCTAAGGTCTAATTGTGCTTATCCCACGCTTAGGCAGCATGTCTGAGGCATAACTTCGTTGTGCTGAGCAAACACTCCGCGGTGTTCGAACAGCTAAGGCTGAGCAAAGTCAAAGTTCGCTCCACACATTGACCCTCAGCCTCTACTCCCAGCGGTTACAGGCGAAGTTAAATTACAAGTTTCACCTCAACTCCTGGCCAATAGTTACCGAATCCGAAGCATTGATAACTGCCGACGGGCCGTGACACGATCAAAGGCCCATTAATTGGCCCGAGGGCGACTAATGGCCCAGAAACAACTCGTTATTCTATTTGAGCAGCCACTAATCCGATCCCGCCGGGTGATTGACGGATATGCCTCGCTTTGGTGATGTTTGACCGCGTGGTTTTAGTTAATAGCCTGCGAGTGGCGTGTCACACTCAAATGAAACTGTGACTCCTTAACTGATAGGGTCCGTAGAGAAATTATTAATACGGAACCCTTATACGTTTTAGAGGTTCATCCGTCTGTCTGTATGTTACAGCCATGTTCATTGGAGGCTATTGGGACTCTACAGTTTACAGGCAGCTCCTAAGTAGTAATAAAGTTATAAAGTGAAATTAGGAAAAATAAACATGATAAGTATACACGGTGAGATACTCCGTACAGGAAAATGTGGTAAAAAGAAACATTGCACTACGTCAAATCGCTGTTATGGATTATCATCGGATAAATATTTGGTCGAGTTCGTTGGTGTAGTCTTACGACGCAAGCAGGTCGGCTATGAAACCGTTGAAGTTGTAATTTTTAAGAAGGAAGAAAGGTGACAGAACCCTTCACGTTACAGTTCATAATTTGCTGCCCTTACTCCCCATTCACAATAACTGGGACAAATATTTGTGCGATCCACAAATATTTGTTTCTGGTCTGGGTGTGATGTGTATGTGAAATTATATGTCTGTAAGCGGTACCCACGATACAGGAGCAATCCTAGTGTGGGGCTACGTTTTATTTAAAGATGAAGAAGATGAAGATGAAGATTAAAATCAACGCCCAGATCATTCACAGTTCAAAAAACTCCAATACGAGTAGTATCCGATCAAAGATCTGACTCTGACCCACAATACTCGAATCGAAAGTATTCACACTCGGAATCGCAATAAAATATCTCAAGGGTCATTTGTCCGTCGATACGGCACAAAAAGGGGGTTCTTAAATCAGCGGTTACTTAGCAGTGTGAATGGGTCCTATCGGCGGGCCTGGCGAGTGCCCGACGCAAGAGTGCTTTCTGCTCTGAGGTCGCCAGGAGAGGAGGAGGGGCATGTACGGAGAGAGATTGAGAATGGACACGGCGCGTTTTATCAGCATTATCAAAGCGTTGATTTGAGGCCAGATTAGTTACTCTTTGGTTTAGTATCAGAATGCCCAATTCTGAAAGTGGCATTATATGAGTATACGAAGGACACATTCTCATAATGTATAATCGTAAAAGTACCAAATTCTCAAAATATGTTTTTGTTGAAACGGCCATATTGTAAAATTGCCTAATTATCAAAACTTATTGCACAATACCTGGCTAATCACGTGACCGGGTTTGCTTACTTCCTAGTACGAGATTACACCACACCTGATCTTTCATATGCTACTCTGTAATGTTATTTTTATACGAATAAAAAAAAATATTGTGCCGCATTTTTGTTATTCGCCCAAAGCATGCTTACGATATCAAGTTGCAGGAACATTGGCAAGGGGCACCCGTATGTTTTCATCTAATGCGCCTCTTCGCACGATCCGTACTTAGGTCACGTGCGTCGGTGGAAAGTATAGAAAATCCTTTTTATCCCAGTCGGAGATATGGCGGGGTACTACTGGGTATAACATTTTAACGAATACCTATAACGTTATAAGGATTACCTCTCACGATACGACTGACACAAGTATTTGGTACTCATTCCACGTCAGAACGGTTTTTATAGCGAGTATTAGTCTGTAATTTGCTTGGTAACAGGACAAGCAATTTATTGAAGGACGGTCTATATGAGTATACTTATATGTTTTATTTATGTGGGCACATGTTTCCAGAATAAGCCGTGGATTGCTTATAAATATTGGTAATTTATATTAGCAATAATCCAATAGGTAAGTAAGTACAAAATAGTCCAGAAGAATTTGATTAGGTATAGAGAGAATGTAACGTTAAAAGTCAAACACACAGGACTGGTTATTGCCCGCGACTAGTCCGCTCGAGTTTCAGTTTACCACTATAAAACATGTTTTCCCCATGGCTTAAACTATTTCCATAGCTAAATAATATAAAGATCCAGCAGGGAGCAATTAAGAGACAAAATTGTTCGCACTAAAAAAAGGTTAGATTTATAGATACTATTATACATTTGATTATCATTACTTATATTCCACTCAAATAAAAACTTGTGATTCCAGAAGTGACAGACACACTTCTTTTTAAGTGAGTTAAATTAATGTTACCAATTCAACTCCTTATTTTTCAGAACTAACTAAAAAGAAAGCATCCCGACTAATTACACTGTAGCGTCTTTAATAATAAAGCCGACTTTAAAACCCTCGGCGTAATTAATTATTAGGCCTATTAATAGCTTGCTAATTCAACACAGATGCTTATGATTTTACGTAAACAACGATTAAAAGTAAGCGCGAAACTGTGACCTGTCGGCTGTCGAGCACAACAGTGTTCGCGGCACGCACGGCGCCGGTGGAGCGAAGCTTTGAAAGTTAAGGACGCCCATTCACTAATGCGGAGATCGATGACGTCATTATCTTCTTTTTTTTCAAGGCTTCTCAGTTTGGCTCTGTGTATCTTGGTTTCAGCCGATAATGATTAGCCATTGTATTATACATACCTAATAATCACTTTGCGTATAATACAATGGCACTGCCCTCACACTCACATAGCCTTTTAAGGTGCTCATCTCAATAAGGGTTACTTAAATTTGAGCAAGTCAGTAGCTGGTACTTATTAGTTTGTAGAGGTAGCCCTGATAAACGAAAGTGAGCCCAAGAGACTGGAGAACGAGAGCTTTGGGAGATGCCATAAAGGGAATGCCTAAAAATTTTCATCGTATCCGTATCGTACTTACCTACTATCTTGTTTCCCTTTTCTTATTTTACTACAGATATATATTATTATTGTTTCTCTTTTGGTCTAGAACCATGAGCTGTTTTTTAGGGTTCCGTACCCAAAGCGGAACCCTTTGTGCGCGAGTCCAACTCACACTTGGCCGGTTTTTATTATATTCCTTTCAAAGGAATGACGCGTCACTTTTTTTACTTTTGCTTCTTGCAGTCGGTTAAGGTGTATTTAAGGCCAACAATTCGTTACTGAGGAGATTCACGAAGGCACACAATAAATATTATCTGCACACATCGTGCAGATAATATTTATTTAAGCAAAAGGATCTCGATAAATGAATTCAATGATCCAACGGGATGTTCACAAGATTTCGGCATACATATTAATTTTTTTTCGCTTAGATGGACGGGCACCCTTAATGCAGCATTTCGCAGGGTAATTAAAAACTTGCTTATTGCATAATTATTATTTACTTCAAAATAAGGTCACACTTTCACAGTCGACAAATTGGGACGCGGAGTTTTAACATTGTTTAACCGTTTATGACACTTTCGAGTAAAGTCATGATTTATTTATTACTTTGACAGCGGTCTAATTTGCTAAAATTATGTAACTTTTGTTAGAAAATAAAAGTTAGGAACATTACGATTATTTGATTTTGAATCATATATTAACAAATATTATTACATATTATTATATATTTCCCTAAGAGGGCACTCATGTTGTTGTTGTTGTTGTTTGTCGAATGAGGTAGTATCAGAGTTTTATGCCTTTCAGCTTTGAAGAAGATTATTACAAGCTCAATAAACCCTTCATTGAAGAAAAAATTCAAAGCCATCGTTCATTATAACTTTAATTTAGTAAAAGGCATTTCATTTCTATTCGCTCAATATTAACTTTCTAAAGAACATTTTCTGAGAAGGTTTTTATAATTTTCGGGTACGGAAACGAGCGAAACTTTGCAAACCCCGAAATGTTCGACTCTTTTGAAAACAAATTTTGTGTTTATACGCGTCGGGGGTTCCGTACAATGCGTATAAACGTTAAATGAACATCAGCACACAATTACCGGCCCGAGAATAATCCTTTAAAAGCTTGAAAAGTATTGTAACTACCAACGTAATGGGTACGGACCTTAAAAAAGTATTTCCAACCTTTTGTCGTGTTGCATAACGGTTGAAAATAGGGGGTTATCTTCAAGTCCACTACAGAAAGAACTAATGAAAATTTTCAAATATTAACCAACTAAATACATCCACTAAAAAGTTGGCAAGTCCATGCTACAGCTTAATACATATTATAATTATGTTTTCCATTATTTTATTACACGTACTCTGTTTTCTTTTTCAATCATACAATGTACTTAACCCTAATGTCTCCAAGACGTCAGCTTTAAGGGTTCCGTTTTTGATAATCATCTACAGAAGCCTAAAAAGTCCGATACCTAAAACTCATTAATAACCGTCAGGGATCTTTTAAAGTCGAGACTGAACCATCAATTAGCCAATCACAAGATATAAAGTCCACCTAGCCCCTCAATCACGAACATTGATAAACTAGAGAAATAAAATTAAAGTAGATCGATCACCGTTCCAGCCAATAATAACCAGCTTTAAGGAGCTGCTCCATCACTTTCGTAGAGATATCAGACATGTACTAAAAATCTAGGTTAATAGAACCAATTCACTTCAATATCTCTCTATCACAGTCTGTCAATAACAAATCTCTAGCGCCACTAAAATTCTCCTATCGCAATATTTTATTCTGGCACATTTTCTCCAAACGTTTGAAGGTTATTTTTAAGTGTCCAACTTTGAAGTACACTTCGTATTCAAAGAAACTTTTAAGTGGGCGGAATGCTATCAAATCCTAACAAGTTACGCGCTTCGCGAGTGTTCGCTAGTTGTAACCAGGGTTATCGCTGAATAGTACTTCGATTAAAGCAATAATGTGCTCGAACGATTCAAAAGGAAGCTTGTTTTTATACTACGAACAATTTCGTACATCGCTTTGTCCAAGCACTTATCTTCACAAATCTTGTTGGTAGAGCCATGGTAGAGCACTATAGTTTTCGCCTGGCTAGCCGAAAATCTGTCACCAAAGCCCTACCGTGGTAGTCCAACAGGAATCCCTAGAGAGCCAGTCCCATTCTAAACTGAGCATGTAGGTATACCACTTTCGATCACATCGTCATCTAAGACTATGTGAAATAGTGGTCTAAGCAGATAAAAACTATTTGCTGCATATATTATTTGGAGACGAAGCTATTGCCTCATTTCGCAACACCGTCCACGGCTTTTACGCGTCGTAACAAAGTTTAATCCGAGTTTAGCATGCAAATATCCCTAATATCCGCCAAAAAGGTTTTTAAGAAAGACATAAATGGGGCAATTTGGGGGTTTTACAGTGTTTCTGGTATCCAGGCCGCGTCTAATGACGGCGGCGAACAACAACTCGGCCATTTATTAAAGGAATGCCCCGCGTTTCTTCTTTTCGAGAGTTACGCGCGTTTTTGTTAAGGTAAATAGCCGATTGCGGCCGCGATAACTTATAAATAACCGTTGTTAGGAATATTCCAGAGCGAGACAATCATTCGCAGTTTTTGTGAGGTTTGATTTCATTTATGATAATGCGTCAGAGGCATTGGAGTGTCATTTTTAAAACCTTTGGTTACTATAAAAGCGAACTGTCGCTCGGAAAATGCCTGCATATACGAGTACTTATAAACGTTCGGTATTGTACGAACTGTTCGCTATCTGCAGATACAAAATGTTATCAGGTAATATAATTATCGATTAAAATATATACTTACAATAACGTAGTTCAAGACTAAAAGTCTGTACATCGATGATAATAAATATTGCTATGAAAAATATATCTAAGAGAACATGAATCAACGTAAGTATACAATATATCATTGTTGTATGAAGTCCCGTACATCCGCCTCTGTGTTTGTGCACTAGGTATGCAAAAACTATGTGATGATTACAGTGCGGTTTTCGCCGCTTGCTTGGTGACCGAGTCAATGCATAACATTAAAAACTATCGAACTATTGATGAGACTGTGCATAAGCGGCGCGCTAGTATAGTCCATAGTGATTTCCTAAGAAACCTCCAGCTAATTGAAAAATAAAAATGATAAAATAAACACGCGTAAATGAATTCGAGGGTGACAGCTAGTGGTATAGATTAGGTAAAGGTACTGCTGTCGACAATGATAGCAAAAATAGATGTTAAGAAATGACCGACAGTGTGTTTGCAGCGAGTGAGATAGAAAGATATCCGTTGTGGCTGCTGCCCTCGTGCAATATTAGACGTTAGTGAGTATCTAAGTTATCTATCCAGGTATGATAACTATTCCACTTTACATTATTCTCATACTTTGGTCGCCTAGCTGTGGTAACTTTTCGTATTATAATTTCAATGTCTTAACATATTGGAAAATAATGATATTATTGATAAAAATACTTCTGTCGAAGTTTTAGCGGGAAACCGACAACGTGACTCATGTTTTCTTTTCTCAAGTTTATTAGGACTCGACATTTCGACTATTTTGTAAAACTTTTGCATTTATTGCGTATACAGGATAGAAAAAAGGTAAGTAAATGTACTGTTGGGGGGTGTGGTATATTTTAGGTAATAAAAATCAATAATTCCACTGACGTTTTACTCAGCAGAATGCAACAAAAATGAACACATAAATTTACGTAGGGTAGGCACGGTATAAGATGATACAGCGCGTGAAGGTTTATTACTGTATATTGTTTGTTTTTATCTATAATTTCATTTGTTTTCAGAGACACAGACGATAAGCGAATTCTCGTTATTGTACTAGGCGCTGCCAACATGGCGACAAAGAAAGAGAGAGATATAATGAAAGAGCCCTTAGATAAAAAACCTGTCTCTTGTTTGCCAAGCGTGGGGCGACTTCTGGCGACCAATCTCCAAGCACAAGGCTATCGATATGTAAAAGGGTTATAATTTATTACTGGTTCATGAAACCCCGACATATACGTCATGACATGACTTTTATTTTCCTTACAGGCCGAGGATATTTACCGAGTGTTCCGTAACTACAAGGATAGGAAGAAGAAATTTCAAAAGTGGATGAAAGTTACCGCTAACGCGCCGAATTCACAGTCCTCTAAATGCTATGAATATTTGAAACGCTATGATGAAGAATTTGGTGAAATAGAATCGCAGAGTGGTAAGTTTTGGAATCACTTGGTTAGGTAACCATGAGCAAGTAGGTTACAGTCATAGGACCTTAGTATTTTTATTGAGAGCTTATATACATAGGTAGGTCAATAAAAACATGACTTAACACGTTCGGAATGAAATGTGCGTACGAACTTGCTACCAAAGACTAGCACGATGTTCAATCAGTAACCAGATAAGATTCCATATCCTTTCAAGGTCTCAGTAATACATATCCTATAATTATTTGAAATCAAACAACGACATTAAAATTGTATGTAATATTTTTTCAGTGCCTCGACAGAAAAATAGTGCCAAAGGAAACTTGAAGGGATGTGGCCGAAAAAACGGCGGCGCTGCGAAAAACAAGGGTGTACAATTTAAAAACGTAAAAGTGGCAAAAGCAGAAGCTGAGGCCATCGATTCATCGGAAAACTCTGACACTGGCAGTAAAGTAATACCACAATATAATATAAGAGAAACAGCAGAAAATGTTACAAAATCTGATCCAATAACGTCATTTTTTCTGACCACTTTGGAGACAGTGAAAACGTTTCCACGGTCATTACAGCTCCAAGTGAAGAGACAGTTTTTTGAAATAATGATTAACGCTGAAGACAGGCTTGTAGAAAATGAAACCGAACCGGTAGCTTCCACATCTCATTGTAGTCCTAGGTGCAGTCTTACACCTCAGTCATCTACGCCTGTACTGAATAACTTTCAGCGAGACGACAGAACTACTTCTACGCCTATATTGAATAACATCCAGCGAGACAACACAATTATTTCTACGCCGACGTTGAATAACATCCAGCGAGAAGACACAACTACTTCTACGCCGATATTTAATAACATTCAACCAGACGACAGAGTTACTTCTACTCCAATATTGAGTAACATTCTGCCAGATGACAGCGCTACTTCTACGCCGATATTGAATAACATTCAGTCAGATAACAGAGCTACTGCTTCGCCGATGTTGAATAACATTCAGCCAGATGACAGAGGTACTTTTTCGCCTGTATTGGATAACATTCAACGGGATATTACAGCTACTTCTACGCCTGCATTGAATAACTTTCAACAAAGCAACACAGAGCGTTTGCCCCCAACTGGATTAAATTATTTTACAGTGAACATTAAACAGGAAAAACTTGACGATAATGATCCTGAAGTATCCACCAGTGAAGAACAACCAATTTTCGCACCTAATTGTGGGTATCGTGTTGATGCCGATGAAACGATTATTATAGACTGAACAAACATAATTATTTCGAAATTGTCACATATTATGTCCAATATTATGTTAATGATTATGCATGTAATGCAATATGAATGTATATATTTGATTTTATACTAAAATAAAGAACTTATAACATTATGTTATTATGGCATTTATAATGTTTTCGAAACTCTTTTGCTGCATCCCAAAATACATGCATTTTGTGTTTGCTGGCTGTTGCAAGCAATTGAGTTGAAATTTTGTAAGGTAGGTAAGTATTGTATTTACATTTGTTATTATAAGTAAGTACATTCGGATACGTTTCGCACAAGACCGGAATAAGTGACGTGAATGGGAGGAGGCCTATACAAAACAGCGGGTTGAATCGGGCTGAGATGATGATTATAATAGCTATTGTGTCGTGTGCGAACTAAATGCACTACCTACTTGGAGAAATAGATAATAGATATCCTCTTCTTTTCTACGGTAATACCAACGCTGACGCCGTTACCGACGCCGACACTAACATAGACACATATACCGACACAAACACCATCACTGTTTCCGATGTTAACACCGACGGCTGTCACCGATACCGATACGGACGCTGACGCCAACGCGAAAACTCACGATGACCCCAATACGACGCCGACGCTGATACCGACACCGACGCTGATACCAATGCTGATGCCAATACTGACGCCGACGCCGATTACCGATTATTACAATCAAATCGATTAGGTGGTACGAATTTCACCGGGTCATCTAGTAATAGATATATTAAAAAAACATAATCGATCTTTCAACCACCGTGCCCCTGATGGGATGTTTTGGATGAAACAGAATGGCCTAACTACTGAGCGGTTTGTGTGACTAACTTGTATTCATTTTGATTTCAGATTATTACCAGCAACATAAGCGTGTAAAATGCTTATTAAAAAATACTATTCTAAGGTACGAACCAATTCATCATTCTATTCAGTAAACACAGCATACATCAAAGACACTAAGACCACAACCATTTCAGAAGGGATAAGGCAAAATTGTATTCAACGTGGTGTCATTTTATCGTAAAGAGCAAGTCAGGCCCCGTGCCACGTGTTCCGTGGCGCAGCGTCCTCGGGGAGCGGTCAACCGGACGATTACCTACAGCCGCCGTAAGTTGTCCATCCTCTCGGGACCACCTCCGCAAAACTACGAGCATTCGTACTCCGGGTAGACACCGTTACAGGAACATCAGTTAATATTTAAACGGCTCGCTGATGCTAGATTACTACGGCGTCCGATTTGTTGCGACTGCGACTGGGCGGTAGATTTGTACGGGACTGAAATTTGTAAGACTATTTCAAGAGCCGCCGATTTAAGACCATTTGCATCTCAATACTGGATATTATTCAGTCAACAACTACTAGCACCAGGCACATAGTAATACAATTATCTTAAAAGTATAGAAAATCATTTTTTGTCATAAGTTTAGGAGCGAATTGCTCCGGTTTTTCATTTAGTTTCACGTATCGTTCCGCGTTCCCAGTATAGCCAAGCTCAAAGACGACGGCGTTGTGAACAATCCAGGTCCCGAGGGAGTATCTCTCGGCCAGCCAGACGGACGATAACTCCACGTCTCCAGCGCCGCCGCTCAGGGAACAGTCCGCAAATTGCACACCACTACCGCATCTAAACTATTCAACCCCGACGCTATTATTATAGCAATGTAGTAGTTTAACGGCCACTAGGGCCAATAAATAGGACCGTAGTGCGTTAAAAATCAATTTATTGTTTGATACGTAAGTTTACACCAATACCGTTCGACATAACACAACAAAACCTATGCACAGGAACTAAGATGGCGGAGTTTGCGCGTCGCGGAGGATTGCGTCGGGAAAGAAGCGCGTGTTCGCGGTGGGAGTGCTTTCGGCCGACTACTTGAGGGAGAGGCGCACGCGACGTTCGTGCGACCGAACATAGCCGAGCGTTCCACGCATGCGCACGACGGTGCGCAGGCGATCGGTCGCCATGGTAACGGTTCCGACGTAGTGATGGGACGATATTTTAGGGATGTCCCCTACGTCCAAGTCGATTCCCGCGTTACAGTCTCCCCCTCTAGCCCTACATTGCGTCCTCGCGGTTGGGCTAGCACTCCGCTACGTACCGAGGGGGTCGACCACGTTTACGCTTTTTAATGGTAGGGAGTTCAAGGTGACCTACGAATGGAGTGAGGTTCGAAACGTGATGTTTGCCTATTCCTTCTTCGCTCTGTATACTCTCTAATCTACCAGTCGTGGGGCTCGGATGCTTAATCGGTCTCTCATCAGGGCCCTCCCCCTGCATGAGAACCGCCTCGACGCTGTCGGACGCACCATCGACGTCGGGCTCCCCCTTGACGTCGGCCACAATATCAACGACATCAGAAGCACCATCGACGACATCGGACTCAACATCGACGTCGGACCTACCATCGACGTCGGGCTGTTCCACGACGCTGGACTTACCATCGACGTCGGGCTGTTCCACGACGTCGGACTTACCATCGACGTCGGGCTGCTCCTCGACGTCGGACCTACCATCGGCGTCGGGCTGTTCCACGACGCCGGACTTACCATCGACGTCGGGCTGTTCCACGACGTCGGACCTACCATCGACGTCGGGCTGCTCCACGACGTCGGACCTACCATCAGCGTCGGGCTGTTCCACGACGCCGGACTTACCCTCGACGTCGGGCTGCTCCTCGACGTCAGACCTACCATCGACGTCGGGCTGCTCCTCGACGTCGGACCTACCATCGGCGTCGGGCTGTTCCACGACGCCGGACTTACCATCGACGTCGGGCTGTTCCACGACGTCGGACTTACCATCGACGTCGGGCTGCTCCTCGACGTCGGACCTACCATCGGCGTCGGACTGTTCCACGACGCCGGACTTACCATCGACGTCGGGCTCCCCCTCGACGTCGGCAACTTTGGGTCGAGAACTTGGCTGAAGATAACTGATGACCGCGCTATGAAATTCTACTGTCGTTTTCGTGTCTTTCTTATAGTTGCAAACACCACATTTCGACCTCACTACACCCGGTTCCCCGCAGCCGTAACACCTTAACACATTCTGCGAATTAGTGGAAACCTTATTGGAGTTAGTCACCATAGGCCTACTATAACTGATACCTCCTCCTACGTTTTCCCTGTTGTGACATTCGTCTGCGTCGTGACCGAAAATCTTACAATAAACACATCGGGTTCGACTTGTATAACGCGGCAAATTCGGACCGGTCGTAGGGGACTTAACGTTGGTAGGGGACATTTTCGACAGCGGTTGATTCGAAATGTGATAACTTGCCTGATTAGTCGGTACCTCTTTCGCTTCCTTTATGGCATCCTCCGCGATCCGCACGCTACATAATAGCTTATCTAAGTTATGAACACACTCTCGCGACACTCGTTTTTTAACACGTCGGTGTAATAAACCGTAACAAATGTCGACTTGTGCAAGTTCTGGTAACGGGTACGGTATTTTTGCCAGAAGGGCCCTAATGCGACACAAAAACACTTCAGCACATTCGTCATCTTGTTGTTCTGCGGCGAAGATTTGCCGGTAAATCTTATGCGCCGGTTGAGTCACGCCGTAGATCGCGCGGAGCCGGGCGACGGCGTCTGTCCACGTCGCCACGGATGCCTTAACGCCTCGCCACCAAATCGCCGCCTCACCTTCCAGCAACATAGGTAGACCTCGAAGTGCGTGCTCGTCGCTAACGGCGGCGCACTCTTTAAATACCTCCACTGCATCCAGAAACGCCTCTAACGTTTCGCCGTCGTACGCCGACCCGTCGAACCGCGCCGTGCATTTGGAAAAATTACCACCGACGGCGGCGGTGCTGCCGGCCGTGCTCGTCGATGGTGAATGCACGGTGAGCGGGCTCGAAGTCCTGAAGTCGGCGGGGACCGGATTCAGGAGTGCACTGATGAGGTTCCTGTTCGCCTCCGCCTGCGCGCGCGTGATGGATTCCATCAGCGTTGTCAAAAACTGCTCCGTCGGGATGTGAGACGCCGCCGGTGATCGCGTCGCCCTCGTGCTCGCTCCGTCGATCATTGTGTCGTCGACGGCGGCAGCGCGGCTGACGTCACTGGTGCGATCTTCAACACCCGTCGGCATGTCGTCTTCCTGTTCCTGTTGTTGTTGTTGTCGGTGCCGGGCCGCGTCCCCTCGAGTTATCATTCTCGCGATGACGATCCGGTACCTCTTCTCGATACCTACGTACTTCTGCTATACGTGCTTACTAGGCTCGGTCGGTAGTGCACGTGTTCGGCCTGTCGTTGTGCGCCAGTTTAACGGCCACTAGGGCCAATAAATAGGACCGTAGTGCGTTAAAAATCAATTTATTGTTTGATACGTAAGTTTACACCAATACCGTTCGACATAACACAACAAAACCTATGCACAGGAACTAAGATGGCGGAGTTTGCGCGTCGCGGAGGATTGCGTCGGGAAAGAAGCGCGTGTTCGCGGTGGGAGTGCTTTCGGCCGACTACTTGAGGGAGAGGCGCACGCGACGTTCGTGCGACCGAACATAGCCGAGCGTTCCACGCATGCGCACGACGGTGCGCAGGCGATCGGTCGCCATGGTAACGGTTCCGACGTAGTGATGGGACGATATTTTAGGGATGTCCCCTACGTCCAAGTCGATTCCCGCGTTACAGTAGTTTATTTTTTGTTTTTAAAGAATACTTCGAATTGTAGTGTTAAAGCAAGTCGGGCGTAAACCATTTCAGAGGCTTTTGGGTGGTTGAAAGTTGACCATACTATACTCGTAGTACCCACAACTGCAGGCTTACGAGCTTAGAAATATAAGAATTGTCTGAACGGATTTCTGAAATAAGCCCATGTATAAGCAGTAGTTGTTTGTGCTATGCTGTAAAAGATTTATTTGTAAATTAAGGCCTGCTATCTTAGCCTCCAACCTGCAACGGCGTGCACGAATTTTCATAATATAATATTCCCAAAAAGTCAATGATAAAGTGAACCTTACGTTCACACACCACACACAAATACTTTAGAAAAAAGTTTCCACCGCCTAATGGAAACCAGTATCACCGGGCTAGCGAGCACAGAAAAACTAAAAAAGAAAAATAATGTAAATTCGGAACAAATACCTGTAGCATTGCCAGGATTTGAATGTGGGGAAGGAGGAGCTTGCTTTATAAAATTAGAAACGACGATTCTAAATTGAGCTCATGATTAAAACTATACTTTTGGTTAGAATTTGACGAACATGACAAACTAGCCCGCGAAGAGCTCTTCCTCGCACGCATAATACAAGTCTTAAAACTTTTAGATGACAAACGCCACGTCGATGGCGCGGCGTCGCCTAGCAGAACTATTTGATGAACTCGAGAGTAGTTGAGAGATGCTAAGCTCTCAGTCAGATCTTAAATAATGAGAAAATAATTAGATTTCCTAGCGGGCGTATGCTAGTAGCTATACGAGTAGGTACATCGCAGTAGAATCCGAGCGGTGCAAGTATTCTAATCTTGGCAGAATTTACACACGTGGATTCCGTTTAAGGGAGAACCGCGAGTCCCTTGGGGCCGTCCATGATTTATTACCGCTGTATTTATTGTAGGTCACTCATTTGATTCATTTTACCTAGGTACTCGTTTCTTACTTACGTTGGTACCAATTGGTTTTATATTGCAAGTTGCTATATTTCATGAGATATTGTAGATATACTTTCATTTTATCCCCAGTTCAACCACTAAATATGTAAACCGGGTTAAGTAAACAGAAACTAAGCACTAAACAAAATTAGAGTGCTTTTAAGTACACAAAAATTTGCACAGAACAAAAAATGAAATTTAAGTAAGTTTTTATATAACCGAATTATTTTTTTGAAATAAATATCGTCAGTAAGTACTAAGTCTTCATGTTTTTCCAGTAAGTAACAAAAAAAAGTAAATACGGATATTACCCAAATTCGTTAGAGGATTGAGACTGCGGTTTGTTGAACTGAAAACAAACTGGGTTCTGTTTTTACAAAAAACTTGTCAGAGAGTTGTCCCATGAGTGAGGCATTTTGCTATTGCTATTGCAGTCCTATTGAACACAAATTTAGTAATTATTACACAACATGTACAACACGCAACCGCCTTGGATCGCAATTACCACTTGGCTAGTAGCAGAGACTTGGCTACTACCGGTGCGGTAGCACCTACCTAGTAAAACCCCCTAAACCCGCTCCACCATTTATAGCTTATAACCTAACTATCCGTGCTTAGTAAAATTAACCCGTATTCATTAAATTTCATATCAAAATACTTGTGTAAAAAAGTTGGTAGGTACCTACTTACTTCATTTCATATTAATATTATTATCTAGGTAGGTTACCTATAAAACAGTTTACTATTACATACATTACATACTTACTAGTTACAAAATACAATGGCTACGACAGTTAATAGAAATACGGAAATGGCGAATTTTGTATAATTATCTTATATCTTAGTAAAAGGTTCTCTTTAAAAAGTCTGTAAAGTCAACGCGTGTATTTTGCTGTAATTGCGTTAGAATTATGTTATTATTATACGAGTAGGAGCAGTTTGTAAAAGAGTGTGTTGCTATAACGAAACACGTAGGAGTTTTATTAATAGAAATAACTGGAAAAACTAAGACGGCCATACATACCTACTCAAACGTCATTCAAATTAGTTTATATTTATTGTAACCGTTTGTGCTATACTGCCGTCCGATTACTAAAAAACCGTTATGTGCACAACCCTAATTTTGAGATATGAGCAAAAACGTGAAAAATTCTGTATCTCGAAAATATGAATACATAGAGAAGTTTTTCCTAAACCAAATTACTTGTATGCTTTTAAGCTTTCTATGTATGGCTTAGAATGTGCCATACGACTATTCTTTATTTTAAAATTTAAGATTTCGTGTTTTAGTAGTGCTTGTCAATTCAAAAATGTTTTTATTTACAATACTAAAAAACGGCTGGCTGAAGCGCAGCCGTCTTATAGGGTTGTAATGTTCTACAACTGTAAGGCGAGTTTTTATCGAGCCACAGTTACATACAATTTCAAAGCTAAATAACAGTTAAGTCACTTTAACTTTTTTTTCAATTTGACAATAATTAAAATTTTATCAACACCACAACTAAAAAAGTCTTTATCGGACTCTAACGGTTTTTATTATGGTTTAAATAAACCATTTTTCACAGATTTCAACGTTAAATAACAGTACCTGGTAGAACCTTTCATAGTAACTGTATTTTAGTGTAGGAAACACAGGTCAGAGATAAAATCACATTGTGTTAAAAGGGAGGCTAAGTGTACTTTCCTTGAATGGAGAAGCTGTTGTTAGGTCTTGAAATGGTGATTAAATAAAATTGGGTAGCATTTTCTAAACTCGTCTTTAATAAAAGTTAGTAATTAGTAACCATTTAAACCAATTAAACTCAGTAGAATTAAACTGGACAGTCAAATGGTGCCCAATTGACATTTGTGGGTTACGTTACGGTTAAGATGTTAACTTAACTGGGTAAAACATAAACCACCTGTGAAAATATTATGTACAGAGTTCTAAATCCAAAAAAATAATAATTAATACCCGCTTAAAAATAAATTAGTAATTATAAAAAAAAAATAAAAAATTAGGTACATATTAGTTTAAGTACATACTATTAGATTAAGTTGGTAGGTAGGGATTTATTTGGTGTTAAGGACCACTTCTTCCGACGACTAACTTCAAGATACTGGAATTCTCTAGTTCATACTCCGTCACCGCTCCTGTTCCATCACCTCTGCATCATCCCTGCGTCGTCAGATTGTATGCCCAAGTATCCCGACCGTCGCTGTCAGTGAAGCGGCACTTTACAAACGCGCAGCCGCAAACCATCGCTGCGTACTACAACTGCACCTACCCGGAACCAGACCGACGAAAACTGCTTCATGCTTGTAGAGAAGAAGCACAGGTTCCACGAATGAATCGCATCCATCGCGGTACCGCCTCGGTTACAACTTAGACGCTACAAGTTGTCTGTAGCCCCGACCGTCGGCATCTAACTCTCTCGTCTGGACAAAGAATACGAAGGAAGAAGAAGCTGAGCTGTATGCCCAGGAGAGAATGGCCATGTATCGAAGTTCGCGGGAGGAGCCTATCAGCGTGAGGTTGCAGCACTTGGAGGAGCAGCCTAGGACCACTGACTTCAAGTCCTACGTGCTCCAGGTTCCAGCCGAGCACCTGGAGATGTTCCTCAACCCGGACTTCTGGCCTTCAGGGGTGGTCTTCCGCCAATACAGGGAGTGTAGGCGAATATTAGTAGCATAATAAGTAATCAATATAGTAGGTAGTTATAATATTACATACTAAGTTATGTCTGTTAGTCTGTAAAGTATACTATTACATGGTTCGTAGGATAATAATTATATTAGTAGTCATTAATGTTATTGAAGTTAGTACCGCAATAAAATCCTACTAATATTATAAACGCGAAAGTTTGTCTGTATGGATGGATGTTTGTTACTCTTTCACGTAAAAAGTACTGAATGGATTTTGACGAAACTTAACAATGGTATAGCTTATATACTTATCAGAATAACACATAGGCTACAATTTATAAAGATATTGTGTGTTATGTCCAAAATATGACGATAAGTGTCAAGTAAGAAGGAAAAAATCTACCATCTGCGAGCTATTCTGGCGTGCGCTGCCAAAACCGCTAGAGTTACACATATGTAATGTATGATGGAAATGTTTATCTTAATTAGTTCTACAAAAAAGCCCGCCACGGTATGTGTAAGCCATTATAGCCAAAATAGCTACTCGAAATACTAATCCTGCGCAGACGAAGTCGCGGGCACCAACTAGTTGTTCATATTATCATTCCCATTATTTATTTTATAATCTTAAATTTAAATTTTTCACAATATTTTTATAAAAACCTAAAAACATTATAAAAAACTTAAACCTAGGGTACCACCGATAGCGGAGCAGGGCCCAGGCTACCGGTGGTTAGGGCTGCAGAGAGAGGAACCTCCTGACAATACGTGCCGTGTCGAGGAGTACTGCCTTCTGCATCCGACCCTTAATCCTTTTTCAAACACAAACCATAATCAATTAATTATAGTTTGTTTCTTTTATGGTTTAATTTGTTTATTAGATGGAAGTGTTTGACTTGTAAACGATTTATTGCCTATTTACAATAAATGATTTGACTTTGACTTTGACTTTGAATCCAGTCGTCTAGCGAGAGCCTCTTAAGATGTTGGTCGAGGCTCTTCGCTATAAAGCCGTTCGCCGTAACCGCTATCGGGACAATGATCGTCGAGTCAACATCCCACATGGCGGTCACCTCATGGGCCAAGTCTAGGTACTTGCTGAGCTTGTCCTACTCGGCCTTCACGAGGTTCTCGTCATGGGGGATGGTGATGTCGACGAGCACTGCCCAACATATTATCATTATTATTAAGTACCTATACTATAATCACAGAACACACTTTAAAAAGAACTTATTATCAAAAATAGATTCTGGGTTTACTTATAAACTAAAAACAGTAAGTATAGTTTTACCCATGATAAAGCTGTATAGATTACCTAGATTCACCATAGCGTGTCAAAAGTATAATCTGCTAATATAACATCGTTCAATAAAACATTTAAAATTAAGTACATAAAATGCTTACCTCCTTGCTTTCGACTCCACTCTGGCGGGATTTCGCGCTCACGTAGCGTCCTTGCGACAAATGCGCGAGCGCGCGGGGTTGGGAGCTTGGGAAAGCCTTAGCGCATAAACGTCTTTTAGCGTTGTAATGTAATTTAACTGTTATCTAATATTGTTTTTATTGGCGTGAACTAAAAACTACGTATAACTAAAAAAACGGTCACCGTCTTTTAGAATTGTAAATGTTTTAAACTCTAATTGCTGAACCAACGACGGAGCGGCTAAGTCTGGCTAGCGGTTTTATAGGATAGTTGTTGTTGAAAAACTGTCTTTTAGACGTCGTAGATCTAAGAAGATTATATGCTATTGTAAATCACTAAAACACGTCTTAAGTCAGGTAACGGCTTAATAGTATCGTACGTGCATGAAGGTATGTCAAAATTA
This sequence comes from Hylaea fasciaria, assembly GCA_905147375.1. NCBI lineage: Eukaryota > Metazoa > Arthropoda > Insecta > Lepidoptera > Geometridae > Hylaea > Hylaea fasciaria. Next base: position 11,747,845 of record LR990201.1, read on the forward strand.
TATATTTTGATATTCGTTTGTGCGCGAATTAGACCCGTTTAAATACTAATTAACGTGCATGAAGCCGTTTTCTAAGCTTGAATGCCAGGGTAAATTCAACGTTTAAATACACAGTTAAGTGATTCTATCGGTATTTAAGTGTTTTAAAGCAAGGTAACCGTATTTAAGCGTTGGAAAAGTTGGAAAAGCTAGTAGTTAACCGCGGGCATTGTGTCTGTATCTCAGTAACTAATAAACATTAAATAAAATGACCCAGACTAGAAGATAGAGCAAAATTTTCGCTTTCATGTGGTGTTTCTAACTCAAATTTGACAAAATGTCACATAACGGTCTTTTAGTCATCGGACGGCAGTATATAAAAATGAAAATAAATAGTGTTGAATTTTACAGAGCACATTGTACAGTTTGATAAAATAAAACAATCGCAGACAAAGGCCATCATCAGCTCCAAATTAAATTGGGCTGACGTTTCAGAAGCATTAAACGTTTATTACCTAGGTCCTGTCCGAGTTTAAAGTACAGAATAATAAAACACGAGTATAGGATCTATTATCTTAATTGTGGTACTAGCAGCGCACAAATTGGCTCTTCAATTCAAGTAAATGTTAGTTATAATATAAAACTGTGTAGATCACAGAACACAGAGACTCTATTGTTGTGTAGATATACCTACCTACAACGGCAGCATCAACAGTCTATATCAACATCTATGAATGAATGTAGGCGCAGTATACCTACCTACATTTTGTAAATGTTCCTATTACACAGTAGGTATAACGTTTACGAAGAAGTCGTCATTGCAATAGACATTACACAATAAACATTCGAGGTATTGTATTCCCAGGCCATTGTAAGGCCTGTTTTCTTCTCACTACAGCCGACAACGCTAAAGATAAATCAACAGTAAAGAACCAAAGTAGGTCTATAGGCACAAGAGGTTATGGAACAAGCACATCTTTTGTACAAAGTATAATTTCACTTTGTGAGCATATATTTCGTACGTAGGTAGTAATGTAAATTATTAAATTGAATAATATTCGGAGCACAGTCATGTTCACTACGCTCGCAGTGCAAGGTGTGCTTAGAAATAACAGAACTTTAAATGTTCAAGAAATCACGGGCGTACATTCTCCGCAAATAATTGGCAGATATTGGCAATAATGTAGGAATACCACCTGAGAATAATACATGTTATAACATGATAGGAATGTGTTTTTATATTCTGTAAAATGTTAAATAAATAGGGTAGGTAACTAGGTAGTTTAATTGTCTTAACATCATAATGGTAATCCCTAATCTTTTTACCTACCTACCAATATCAAGCCTTGAATAATATGGCTAATAAGTAAAGCCATATTCAAGGCTTCTAATATTCGGTATAGATTCGGTTTTAAATTGTTCACAAAAATAAACTTACAATAACAAATAATTTATGACAGGCATTAAATTGGGGCGACCACAGAGGCCAGAGGTGGCAACGCAGACAATGGTGAAAAGTCGAATAATATGCTACGTAATGTTATCAATTTTCCTATCTTGATATGTCTGAGATCAAGTCGAGATCTTGTGAAGCAGCCAATTTGTATGCCGGGATGCACGATGCTCGGATAATAACGTAGGAACACTCGTTAGGATTGTTAACTTCGTACCTATACTTCCTACAGCTACGTTCTTGCTCTATACCTACTATACGAATCCACGGACGAACAGTTATCTAAGTAGGTTATTTGTTGTTAAAAATAAAAATAATTTTACATAATAAACCTATTAAAATAAGGTACAAAATGTCGAGGAAAATATTATTAACTCGATAAGACGCAGACGTGTGTCAAAAATAGATAAGTACTTATGTAAATCAGTAAATGGGTGATTAATAATATCGTAAACTCACACCGATTTTCAACTCGTGCCTCCGTCCGTACTACCTACGTATCTCCGCCAATGTCCAACACAAACAATTGAATAAGTCCCACACAAAATGTCACCGATTGTTCTATCTACATTAGCATAACACCACCGAAGCCGATGGGGTTGCGACCTTCAAGATCAGGTTGATGTGAGGAATCACGTCCTTCAAACACAGACTCGCGTACAGCGCGCGGCGATACCAATAAATTATTAACTACCCTCACTTGGAAAATCATTAACACGACTAATTTCGAAAAGTTTTTGTTGTTGCCAGAAAAAGAAACGATACCCGTACGACTTTTTCTGAAATGCTATGTATACCGAATTGGACGCAAATAAAATTTTCTCTATGACGCAAACCATGACTAGCGTGCGCTCTGCGATCGAAGGTTGCTGGTTCCATTGAACCAACGAAACACAATCATAATAATATCAAAGCAAATCAATCCGCCGATCGGTGACCTCGGGTTCCTCGGCACATAATTGGGAGAAGCCTCAGTACACAGCTATTGATATCCGCCTGGCGCTGGAATAGTTTGCAAATTAAAACGAGTAGGTATATGTATATTATATTATAGTAGAAGGGACGAAAACGGGACATTTTATACTCGATGCTTTTGATGTGGCATAGAATCGATTATGGATGATCGTTTGAGATCCGCGTTAAACACCTTTCACATCGGAATAAAATAAGCATACTTATAATAATATGTAAGTATACGCGTGACGGATTATTACCTGTTTCCGCGACACGACGCTGTATCGAGGTCAACGTAGGTACTACCCTCAGTGTATTATAGATAGCTACCCTCAAAAGTATTTCCAGTTATTTACGGCGCTCTTCTCTCTGTAATGAGTTTTTATTCACAAAGTTTGTCCATCCTTCGCAGCGAAAGTAGATATTTATATGACAGAGAACTGCGGACTCTGCACTAAGTTACTCTTTATTATAGCTCAGATTAATTTCTAATACTTACTACGTCTAGGATATATAGGTAGGTATAAACGTAGTATATCCAATAATCTGAGTAAGTATATAGGTGACTACTTGACTATGTAAGGTTTTATTGTAAATCCCTATGTAGATACATAGGTACATACCAGTATCCATACTAATATTATAAATCTGAAAGTAACTCTGTTTATCTGTTTATCTGTTTTTCTGTATATCTGTTTGTCTGTTTGTTTGTTACCTTTTCACGGCTAAACGGCTGAACCGATTACGATGAAATTTGGTATAGGGGTAGATTGGACCTATGAGACGGACATAGGCTATCTTTTGTCTCAAAAAATAATCTCGAAGGGGATGAAATAGGGGTTGAAAGTTTGTATGGGGAATCCATAATTCCTCAAGTTAGGGATCTGAAAATTCTTATTTAGGCTTTTGGTAAGAAATAAATAAATACGGGTTTCAGCTTTTTTGCAAAATCATCCCTAAAGGGGGAAAAGCAAGGGGGTTGAAATTATGAAGTATTCTTTAGATGCACCCCCTACGGACCACAATAAACGGCTAAACGGATCGTAATTTAAATTGGAAAGTAATTAAGGGGGGAGAGTGCGATGGGAGGAGGGGGAGAAAGGGGTAAAGTGGGGGAAAGGGGAGAGTGGGGGGAAAGGGGGAGTAGATGGTAGAGTGAGGGGAGAAGAGGGTAGAGTGGGGAGAAAGAGAGGGGAGAGCGGGAAGAAAGAGGGGAGAGTGGGGGGAGAAAGCGGACAGAGTGGGGGGAAAAAGAGGGGAGAGTGGGGGGAGAAAGAGGGTAGAGTGGGGTGAGGAAAAGGTTAGAGTGGGGGGAGAAAGAGGGGAGAGTGGGGGGAGAAAGCGGACAGAGTGGGGGGAAAAATAGGGGAGAGTGGGGGGAGAAAGAAGGGAGAGTGGGGTGAGAAAAAGGTTAGAGGGGGGAGAAAGAGGGGAGAGTGGGGTGAGAAAGAGGGGAGAGTGGGGTGAGAAAGAGAGTAGAGTGGGGAGAAAGAGAGGGGAGAGTGGGGGATAAAGAGGGGTGAGTGGGGTGAGAAAGAGGGGAGAGTGGGGGGAGAAAGAGGGGAGAGTAGGGTGAGAAAAGGGTAGAGTGGGGAGATAGAGAGGGGAGAGTGGGGTATGAGGGTAGAGGGGAGAATGAGGATAGAACGGTGGAGAAATAGGGGAGTGGGGTGAGAAAAAGGGTAGAGTGGGGAGATAGAGAGGGGAGAGCGGGGGAATGAGAGTATAGTGGGGGGAGAAAGGGGGGAGAGTGGAGGGAGAAAGCGGGAAGAGTGGGGGGAAGAGGGAAGAGTGGGGGGAGAAAGAGGGGAGAGTGGGGGGAGAAAGAGGGAAGAGTGGGGGGAAGAGGGGAGAGTGGTGGGAGAAAGAGGGGAGAGTGGGTTGAGAAAGAGGGGAGAGTGGGGTGAGAAAGAGTGTAGAGTGAATAGAAAGTGATGAGACAGTGGGGGGAGAAAGAGGGGAGAGTGGGGGGGAGAAAAGGGGAGAGAGGGGGAGGAAGCGGGGATAGTGGGGGGGAGAAAAGGGCAGAGTGGGGGGAGAAAGAGGGGAGAGTGGGGGAGAAAGAGGGGAGAGTGGGGGAGAAAGAGGGTAGAGTGGGGGGAGACAGAGTGGAGAGTGGGAGTGAAAGAAGGGAGAGTGAGGCTAGAAGGAGGGGAGAGTGGGTGGAAGTAGGTGAGAGAGATTGAGTGCGAAATATATAGAAATAGAGGGAGAGGGAGTGAGCGAAGGATGGAAAGGAAGAGATATAGACGGAGAGGGTGAGGGAAATAAATATAATGGATGAGATTGAGAATGGAGAGGGATATTAATGATAGAAAGATAGGGAAAGGTATAGAGATATAGGAAGAGGGAAAGAGATGGAGGTAGAGGAAGAGAGATAGAAAGAGCGAAAGAGGGAGAAAGATAGAAAAAGAGCTAGAGAGGGAGAAAGATAGAGGAAAAGGGAGTGAGAAAGAGACAGATATATTCTTACCTATAACTGTTCCCCGCGACATCAATTGATTTTCTAAACAGTTTACATTTTATATAAAAATGCGAACAAAGTTGCGGGTATCAGCTAGTACTTTAATATACCGTACTCCAATGTCTATGAGTAGGATACTAATAATATATAATGACTATACTATATAATGAGAGTACGTACATACTCGTACTTACCTATTTCTAGATAGAAGATCGAAGTATGAAATCCCGATGTAACTAGGTATTATTAGCGCTAGGTACCTATCTACCTATATCGAAAGTATACTAACAGGATTTCGATGTTATTACGCCTATATGGTAGGTAGGTAGGTAGGTACTTAGTTCGAAAGTAGGTAGGTAAGTATGTGACTTCAATGTTGCTTCTTTTGTATTTCACCACAGAATGTGCAGAATCTATTGCAGTCAGCCTTTGGATGGAGAGAAATAATGGAGAGTCAGAGGTTTATGTTGAGATTCAAAACCTTTTATACCTTTTACCTTATTACCTTTTGTACCTATATTGTATCGGTTCTTCGCAAATTAATGTAGTTATAGGTTACCTATCTGTTGATAAAGTCAGTTAACTTTCATGCCCTCCTAGGACTAATGTGAATAAGTATAAAATGTTTAATTCAATTGATGTAAGTATACCTTACTTAACTAGTTAGTTTTCAGCGCAGCAAAACGCAGCGCTTCAAGTCACTAACTTTTATGTCAGTGAAGTTAGCAGAACATTTTCCAGCAGATCAAAAATAAAAGTGAGTTCTGTTCGCATGCAGGTGAGTTCTATAGTTCCTGATAACTTTCAGGAATAGTTCTGCCCAAATTCCTGAAAAAATATCAATTGAAATAATGATCTGCCAACTTCCCGTAGCAGATCATTTTGCAAAAAATCAAAAACCAAATGGTTTTTCTTACACCTACTACTGAGTTTCATAGTTCCTGAAACTTTTTAAGAATAGTTCTGTAACTTTCAGCCTGCAAAAAATTTATGAAAAAAATGCCAAAATAAAATATCTCTTCTTTTTTCAATGACATCAATTACTTTCACAGGCTGAAACTTCTCAGAATCCCGTAGACAAATAGCAAAACTCTAACTTAAAGCAAAAAACCTGCCTGGAACTCATACAATAGCATCAGCAGAGCATAGAAGTATGATAGCATATTTTGTGCAAGAAATAAGAATCACAAAATCACATTATAACTCTTCGATACCTGCTAGGATAATATAAGAACTACAACCTGGAGTCCAAAACCTGGCTGGAACTTTCAAGTAACTGCCAGCAGAGCATGGTTGTAGAAATACATAGGTGAAATAAATCTCAAAATTACAAGTTCGTTTTTTTATAATTTTTTGTAAGAAGCAGGGGCTAGAACTCTTCGATTTCAGCTAGGTTAATATTAGAACTACTACCTAGCATCACAAACTTGGCTGGAACTCTTAAAAAACTGCCAGCAGAGCATGGGTGTAGAAATAGATCGGTGAAATAAATTTCAAAATTACACGTTATTTTTTTTATCAATTTGTGTAAAGAGCAGGGGCTAGAACTCCTCGATTTCAGCTAGGTAACTATCAGAACTACTACTTAGTATCAAAAACTCGGCTGGAACTCTTAAATAACTGCCAGCAGAGCATGCTTGTAGAAATAGATCGGTGAAATAAATCTCAAAATTAAAAGTTATTTTTTTTATAAATTTTTGTAAGAAGCAGGGGCTAGAACTCCTCGATTTCAGCTAGGTTACTATCAGAACTACTACCTAGTATCAAAAACTCGGCTGGAACTCTTAAAAATCTTCCAGCAGAGCATGGGTGTAGAAATAGATCGGTGAAATAAATCTCAAAATTACAAGTTAGTTTTTTATCAACTTTTATAAGAAGCAGGGGCTAGAACTCCTCGATTTCAGCTAGGTTACTATCAGAACTACTACCTAGCATCAAAAACTTGGCTGGAACTCTTAAAAATCTTCCAGCAGAGCATGGGTGTAGAAATAGATCAGTGAAATAAATCTCAAAATTACAAGTTAGTTTTTTTATCAACTTTTATAAGAAGCTGGGGCTAGAACTCCTCGATTTCAGCTAGGTTACTATTAGAACTACTACCTAGCATCAAAAACTTGGCTACACCTCTTAAAAATCTTCCAGCAGAGCATGGGTGTACAAATAGATCGGTGAAATAAATCTCAAAATTACAAGTTAGTTTTTTTATCAACTTTTATAAGAAGCAGGGGCTAGAACTCCTCGATTTCAGCTAGGTTACTATCAGAACTACTACCTAGCATCAAAAACTTGGCTGGAACGCTTAAAAATCTTCCAGCAGAGCATGGGTGTAGAAATAGATCGGTGAAATAAATCTCAAAATTACACGTTATTTTTTTTATCAATTTGTGTAAAGAGCAGGGGCTAGAACTCCTCGATTTCAGCTAGGTAACTATCAGAACTACTACCTAGTATCAAAAACTCGGCTGGAACTCTTAAAAAACTGCCAGCAGAGCATGCTTGTAGAAATAGATCGGTGAAATAAATCTCAAAATTACACGTTATTTTTTTTATCAATTTGTGTAAAGAGCAGGGGCTAGAACTCCTCGATTTCAGCTAGGTAACTATCAGAACTACTACCTAGTATCAAAAACTCGGCTGGAACTCTTAAAAAACTGCCAGCAGAGCATGGGTGTAGAAATAGATCGGTGAAATAAATCTCAAAATTACACGTTATTTTTTTTATCAATTTGTGTAAAGAGCAGGGGCTAGAACTCCTCGATTTCAGCTAGGTAACTATCAGAACAACTACCTAGTATCAAAAACTCGGCTGGAACTCTTAAAAAACTGCCAGCAGAGCATGCTTGTAGAAATAGATCGGTGAAATAAATCTCAAAATTAAAAGTTATTTTTTTTATAAATTTTTGTAAGAAGCAGGGGCTAGAACTCCTTGATTTCAGCTAGGTTACTATCAGAACTACTACCTAGCATCAAAAACTTGGCTGGAACTCTTAAAAAACTGCCAGCAGAGCATGCTTGTAGAAATAGATCGGTGAAATAAATCTCAAAATTACAAGTTATTTTTTTTATCAATTTTTGTAAGAAGCGGGGGCTAGAACTCCTCGATTTCAGCTAGGTTACTATCAGAACTACTATCTAGCATCAAAAACTTGGCTGGAACTCTTAAAAATCTTCCAGCAGAGCATGGGTGTAGAAATAGATCGGTGAAATAAATCTCAAAATTACAAGTTCGTTTTTTTATCAACTTTGATAAGAAGCAGGGGCTAGAACTCCTCTATTTCAGCTAGGTTACAATTAGAACTACTACCTAGCATCAAAAACTTGGCTGGAACTCTTAAAAAACTGCCAGCAGAGCATGGGTGTAGAAATAGATCGGTGAAATAAATCACAAAATTACAAGTTATTTTTTTTATCAATTTTTGTAAGAAGCGGGGGCTAGAACTCCTCGATTTCAGCTAGGTTACTATCAGAACTACTACCTAGCATCAAAAACTTGCCTGGAACTCTTAAAAAACTGCCAGCAGAGCATGGGTGTAGAAATACATCGGTGAAATAAATCTCAAAATTACAATTTATTTCACCGATCTATTTCTACACCCATGCTCTGCTGGCAGTTTTTTAAGAGTTCCAGCCAAGTTTTTGATGCTTAACTGTAGTTCTGATAGTAACCTAGCTAAAATCGAGGAGTTCTAGCCCCTGCTTTTTACAAAAGCTGAGAAAAAAACTAACTTGTAATTTTGAGATTTATTTCACCGATCTATTTCTACACCCATGCTCTGCTGGAAGATTTTTAAGAGTTCCAGCCAAGTTTTTGATGCTAGGTAGTAGTTCTAATTGTAACCTAGCTGAAATCGAGGAGTTCTAGCCCCTGCTTCTTATCAAAGTTGATAAAAAAACGAACTTGTAATTTTGAGATTTATTTCACCGATCTATTTCTACAAGCATGCTCTGCTGGCAGTTTTTTAAGAGTTATAGCCAAGTTTTTGATGCTAGGTAGTAGTTCTGATAGTAACCTAGCTGAAATCGAGGAGTTCTAGCCCCCGTTTCTTACAAAAATTGATAAAAAAAATAACTTGTAATTTTGAGATTTATTTCACCGATCTATTTCTACACCTATGCTCTGCTGGCAGTTTTTAAAGAGTTCCAGCCAAGTTTTTGATGCTAGGTAGTAGTTTTGATAATAGCCTAGCTGAAATCGAGGAGTTCTAGCCCCTGCTCCTTACAAAATTTGATAAAAAAACTAACTTGTAATTTTGTGATTTATTTCACCGATCTATTTCTACACCCATGCTCTGCTGGCAGTTTTTTAAGAGTTCCAGCCAAGTTTTTGATGCTAGATAGTAGTTCTGATAGTAACCTAGCTGAAATCGAGGAGTTCTAGCCCCCGCTTCTTACAAAAATTGATAAAAAAAATAACTCGTAATTTTGAGATTTATTTCACCGATGTATTTCTACACCCATGCTCTGCTGGCAGTTTTTTAAGAGTTCCAGCCAAGTTTTTGATGCTAGGTAGTAGTTCTGATAGTAACCTAGCTGAAATCGAGGAGTTCTAGCCCCCGCTTCTTACAAAAATTGATAAAAAAAATAACATTTATAATTTTGAGATTTATTTCACCGATCTATTTCTACACCCATGCTCTGCTGGCAGTTTTTTAAGAGTTTGAGCCAAGTTTTTGATGCTTAACTGTAGTTCTGATAGTAACCTAGCTAAAATCGAGGAGTTCTAGCCCCCGCTTCTTACAAAAATTGATAAAAAAAATAACTTGTAATTTTGAGATTTATTTCACCGATCTATTTCTACAAGCATGCTCTGCTGGCAGTTTTTTAAGAGTTCCAGCCAAGTTTTTGATGCTAGGTAGTAGTTCTGATAGTAACCTAGCTGAAATCGAGGAGTTCTAGCCCCTGCTTCTTACAAAAATTTATAAAAAAAATAACTTTTAATTTTGAGATTTATTTCACCGATCTATTTCTACAAGCATGCTCTGCTGGCAGTTTTTTAAGAGTTCCAGCCGAGTTTTTGATACTAGGTAGTAGTTCTGATAGTTACCTAGCTGAAATCGAGGAGTTCTAGCCCCTGCTCTTTACACAAATTGATAAAAAAAATAACGTGTAATTTTGAGATTTATTTCACCGATCTATTTCTACACCCATGCTCTGCTGGAAGATTTTTAAGAGTTCCAGCCAAGTTTTTGATGCTAGGTAGTAGTTCTGATAGTAACCTAGCTGAAATCGAGGAGTTCTAGCCACTGCTACTTACAAACATTGATAAAAAATATAACTTGTAATTTTGAGATTTATTTCACCGATCTATTTCTACAAGCATGCTCTGCTGGCAGTTTTTTAAGAGTTCCAGCCAAGTTTTTGATGCTAGGTAGTAGTTCTGATAGTAACCTAGCTGAAATCGAGGAGTTCTAGCCCCTGCTTCTTATAAAAGTTGATAAAAAAACTAACTTGTAATTTTGAGATTTATTTCACCGATCTATTTGTACACCCATGCTCTGCTGGAAGATTTTTAAGATGTATTTAGAAATATAATATAATGTGGGTACTTTGTAAAGTTGTGAACACCGTCATATAAATAAATCAGTCTCGAATATTAGTGCGTTTGTGTTGACTCCCGGATCCTTTATTGGCGACGATTATAGGGAATAAATCACGATGCCGTTCGGGAAACTGCAAGAATTCAACCTCGAGGACGGGCGGAACTGGTCAGCGTATATTCGTTTAGTGAAACAGTTTATTTTGCTCAACGAAATAAAAGACGAATTGCGAGTGGCCACGTTGGTGACGCATGTCGGCGCTCCGACATACCAGTTGATGTGCGATCTGTGCGCGCCGGCTGACCCCGAGGACAAGACATTCGAGCAGCTCGTCGAGCTCGTGACGGGCCATCTAGAACCCAAACGATCGGAGATCGCGGAGCGACACACGTTCCGTCTGCGACGGCAGGCCGAAGGCGAAGCTATCGGCGCGTTTTTGCAGAGTTTAAAACACCTTGCCACGTACTGCAACTTCGGCGTCACCCTGGAGGTTAACATCCGTGACCAGTTCGTCTCCGGACTGCGCAGCGAAGATATGCGCTCGCGGCTATTCGCGGAGCCGTCGTTGGACTACAAGAAAGCAGTGGAGCTGGCGCTCGCGCTGGAGGCGGCGGAGCGGCACGCGGCGGAGGCTGCGGCCGGCGGCGCCGCGCTGTCGGCGATCGCCGGCAATTCGGGACTCGGGCACGGCGCCGTACACCGGGTGGCGCCGACGGCGGCGCGCCGCCGCCCGCCAGGCGCTTGCTGGCGCTGCGGGAAAGGAGCGCACGCGCCTAACAAATGCAGATATAAATCATATGTTTGTGATAAGTGTAGTGTTAAAGGTCATCTGTCTGCGGTGTGTTCGAAAAGTGATAAGGACAATACGCGCGGATCAAGGTACCAAAATTTTATTAACAAGGACAGTTCCGATTCTGAGTCGAATGATGATCTGTATCAAGTCGTAGCGTTAAAAAGTAATTCTAAAGATGGACCGTATCGATATGTACTGTTAGTAGAAGGGGTTAACGTCAATTTCGAAATTGATACCGGCAGTAGAATATCGGCTATCAGTAAATCGTTTTACGATAGGTATTTTTCGCATTTGCCTATAACCCGAGATAACAATAAATTCCATTCATATACCGGCGAAGCGATCGTCCCGCTGGGCCACGTCTCAGTGAATGTGCAGAGCGGCAACGCCGCAGCTGCACTGCCTTTGTTTATCATTGATAACGGCGGTCCACCGTTACTAGGACGCAGCTGGTTACGTGAATTAAAATTGAACTCGATAAGTTTGCATCATTTGTCAACAGAGAATGATCCCGTAATAATACAATTGAAACTTGATTTTCCAGAGGTTTTTATGTCGGGTTTAGGTAGTTGTAAGACGAAACTTAAGTTACATTTGAAAGATAATACGCCAATATTCTGCAAAGCCCGGCCGCTGCCCCTCGCCATGCGCGCGCCTGTCGAGCGCGAGCTCGAGCGTCTGCAGCGCGAGCAGGTCGTCTACAAGGTGGAGCGCAGTGACTACGGCACGCCGATCGTGCCCGTAGTCAAACGCGACGGGTCCATCAGACTGTGTGGCGATTATAAATTAACGCTTAATAAAGTTTTAAAAGATTTTCATTATCCGCTTCCACGGGTGGAACAGCTGTTCGCCGCACTGAGTGGAGGGGAGCAGTACAGTAAAATCGATCTCAAGCACGCATATTTACAGTGTATTTTAGAAGAAAGCTCACAACCGTTGACTGCCATAACTACACACGTAGGTACATTTGTATATCGAAGAGCCCCGTTTGGTTTAAAATGTCTACCTGAGATGTTTCAAAAGTTAATCGAGGAAACGCTTAGTGGCCTTAATTGTGTGTCCTTCATAGATGATATTTGTTTAACGGGGCCCGATAAAAGGTCGCATTTGTTGAATTTAAGGGCAGTGCTGTCGCGTCTACAGGATGCAGGCCTGAGAGTTAAGTTCGAAAAATGCGAGTTTTTCAAAGACGAGGTGTGTTATTTAGGCTATAGGATCGATAAGCACGGCTTGCATACCGATAAGAGTAAAGTTGAAGCGATCGCGAGGGCACCCGTGCCTCAAAACGTCTCACAGCTCAGGGCCGCCCTAGGGCTCATCAACTACTACGCGCGGTTCATTCCTAATATGAGTACACTGTTACAGCCCATGTATGCGTTACTGAAAAAGGGAACTAGATGGCGGTGGCCGCGGGAGTGCGACGCGGCATACGCGGCAATCAAGACTAAGCTGACGTGCGAGCCGGTGCTCGCGCACTACGACCCCGCGCTGCCGCTGGTGCTGTCCGTCGACAGCAGCTCATTCGGTCTGGGCGCGGTGCTGTCGCACGCCTACCCCGACGGCAGCGAGCGCGTCGTGTGCTGCGCCTCGCGCACGCTGTCTCCCGCCGAGCAGAAGTACAGTCAGGTAGACAAAGAGGCGCTCGCGATTGTGTACGGGGTTACCCGTCACCACCAGTACGTCTACGGGCGGCGGTTTACTCTAAAGACCGATCATATGGCACTCAGTCATATATTCGGGCCGAAGAAAGGTATCCCTCAAACCGCCGCTAGCCGACTACAACGATATGCGGTGAGGCTAGCCGCTTACGACTTCGATATTAAATTTGTTTCGTCCGAACGCAATGGTAACGCTGATGGATTATCTAGGTTGCCGTTAGACAGGGATAAAGGAGAATCGGAGCAGGATGACGCAACCTATTTACACTTCGTGGAAGATAGCTTCCCAATCAGCCATAGAGAAGTGGCAAAGGCCATAAAAAGTGATATGGTACTACGAAAAATTTATAGTTACATAATGAGTGGTTGGCCACAGAGCACGGAAATTGAGAACGAAAAGCCGTACTTTCATAGAAAAGAAGACCTTCATTTGGATCACGGTTGCATAGTATGGGGGTACAGGGTGGTCATTCCGTCCACACTGCGCACATCAATATTACAAGAGATTCATAGCGGACACCCGGGCGTGGTGCGTATGAAGCAAATCGCGCGGGGCTATGTTTGGTGGCCGCTTATCGACGTCGATATCGAAGCGCGAGCGCGCGCCTGTACCGCGTGCGCTGCCGTGCGAGACGCGCCACCACATGCACCGCCCGTGCCCTACGTGTGGCCCACGGAGCCATGGTCAAGACTCCACGCAGACTTTTTACAATTTGGAGGTAAAAGTTATTTTTTAATAATAGACTCTCACTCAAAATGGCTAGAAGTATTCGCGATGTCAGCCGGCACTTCCGCCATCAGAGTTGTGGCCAAGTTGAGGGAGTGTTTCGCTAGATTTGGCCTTCCCAAGGTCCTGGTGACCGACGGAGGACCCCCGTATACGTCACGAGAATTTGAAAAGTTCCTGGAAGGTAACGGAATTAAACACATTTTCACGGCACCTTACCATCCGGCCAGCAACGGCGCCGCAGAGAATGCGGTCAAGACAGTGAAAAAGGCTATAAAAAGAGCGTCACTGGAAGGTGAAGACTTGGAACGAGCGTTGTGCAAATTCCTTTTTCAATATCGCAACACCGCGCATGCGAGCACGCAGCGTGAACCAGCTGTGGCTATGATGGGGCGTAGGCTTCGGTCACGCCTCGACATGTTACGCCCGCGCACCGCCGACTACGTGGAAGCGGCACAGGAAGCGCAAGTGCGTAACGCGGGTGGTGTCGCCAGGCAGGTAGAAGAGGGGGACGAAGTGCTCGTCAAAGATTTTTCCCAAAATATCGCGAAATGGAAACCAGGGGTAGTAACAAACCGCACCGGTGCTGTCACATATAAAGTACAGTCTGGAGATACCGTTAAAAGTAAGCATATAGATCAAATTATTCGTACAAATAATAGGCTATCATTGGCTAGGGCCGTTCGTAATGACACCGACGATGACGTCACTGAGACACTAGTGGATTCAGTGGCAGAACCCAATGGTTCGGTGTCTACTGAACGACCTCTTCGTAATGACGTAAATTCTCCGCCGCCACTGCCGTCTACTTCTCATCAGTCGGCCCTAAAACAGCATAGTCCTAGGGAACAACTTGAAAAGGCTCCACGGTACAATTTGCGTCCCCGCAAAAATAAACCAAACTACAAAATGTAAACAATCTTACGCATTGGTAATTTGGTATGCAAGACGGCTCGGTCAGTTCCTATTTCCAGGGTGTGTTTTATGATAATAAGTAATACTGATAGATACGAGTATTTATGTATTAGAGATTAAGGAACTACCTATACCTGTATACCTAAGTCAGTTTTTTTTTTTTGTAGCTAAATAGAATAAGTTAAACATTAAACTTACTATTGTTTTGAAGTTAAGGAAGTAATGTACTTATTTGGTATTCTCAAATTGTAGTTTGTAAGTTTAAGTTACCTCTTACGTTGTGTTCGGTATTTATTTATATCGGTTTTGATAAGTACCTACGTTAGATTCCGAAGAGGGGAAAATTGAGATGTATTTAGAAATATAATATAATGTGGGTACTTTGTAAAGTTGTGAACACCGTCATATAAATAAATCAGTCTCGAATATTAGTGCGTTTGTGTTGACTCCCGGATCCTTTAAGTTCCAGCCAAGTTTTTGATGCTAGGTAGTAGTTCTGATAGTAACCTAGCTGAAATCGAGGAGTTCTAGCCACTGCTACTTACAAAAATTGATAAAAAAAATAACTTGTAATTTTGAGATTTATTTCACCGATCTATTTCTACAAGCATGCTCTGCTGGCAGTTTTTTAAGAGTTCCAGCCAAGTTTTTGATGCTAGGTAGTAGTTCTGATAGTAACCTAGCTGAAATCGAGGAGTTCTAGCCCCTGCTTCTTACAAAAATTTATAAAAAAAATAACTTTTAATTTTGAGATTTATTTCACCGATCTATTTCTACAAGCATGCTCTGCTGGCAGTTTTTTAAGAGTTCCAGCCGAGTTTTTGATACTAGGTAGTAGTTCTGATAGTTACCTAGCTGAAATCGAGGAGTTCTAGCCCCTGCTCTTTACACAAATTGATAAAAAAAATAACGTGTAATTTTGAGATTTATTTCACCGATCTATTTCTACACCCATGCTCTGCTGGAAGATTTTTAAGAGTTCCAGCCAAGTTTTTGATGCTAGGTAGTAGTTCTGATAGTAACCTAGCTGAAATCGAGGAGTTCTAGCCCCTGCTTCTTATAAAAGTTGATAAAAAAACTAACTTGTAATTTTGAGATTTATTTCACCGATCTATTTGTACACCCATGCTCTGCTGGAAGATTTTTAAGAGTTCCAGCCAAGTTTTTGATGCTAGGTAGTAGTTCTAATAGTAACCTAGCTGAAATCGAGGAGTTCTAGCCCCAGCTTCTTATAAAAGTTGATAAAAAAACTAACTTGTAATTTTGAGATTTATTTCACCGATCTATTTCTACACCCATGCTCTGCTGGAAGATTTTTAAGAGTTCCAGCCAAGTTTTTGATGCTAGGTAGTAGTTCTGATAGTAACCTAGCTGAAATCGAGGAGTTCTAGCCACTGCTACTTACAAACATTGATAAAAAAAATAACTTGTAATTTTGAGATTTATTTCACCGATCTATTTCTACAAGCATGCTCTGCTGGCAGTTTTTTAAGAGTTCCAGCCGAGTTTTTGATACTAGGTAGTAGTTCTGATAGTTACCTAGCTGAAATCGAGGAGTTCTAGCCCCTGCTCTTTACACAAATTGATAAAAAAAATAACGTGTAATTTTGAGATTTATTTCACCGATCTATTTCTACACCCATGCTCTGCTGGAAGATTTTTAAGCGTTCCAGCCAAGTTTTTGATGCTAGGTAGTAGTTCTGATAGTAACCTAGCTGAAATCGAGGAGTTCTAGCCCCTGCTTCTTACAAAAATTTATAAAAAAAATAACTTTTAATTTTGAGATTTATTTCACCGATCTATTTCTACAAGCATGCTCTGCTGGCAGTTTTTTAAGAGTTCCAGCCGAGTTTTTGATACTAAGTAGTAGTTCTGATAGTTACCTAGCTGAAATCGAGGAGTTCTAGCCCCTGCTCTTTACACAAATTGATAAAAAAAATAACGTGTAATTTTGAAATTTATTTCACCGATCTATTTCTACACCCATGCTCTGCTGGAAGATTTTTAAGAGTTCCAGCCAAGTTTTTGATGCTAGGTAGTAGTTCTGATAGTAACCTAGCTGAAATCGAGGAGTTCTAGCCCCTGCTTCTTATAAAAGTTGATAAAAAAACTAACTTGTAATTTTGAGATTTATTTCACCGATCTATTTGTACACCCATGCTCTGCTGGAAGATTTTTAAGAGTTCCAGCCAAGTTTTTGATGCTTGGTAGTAGTTCTAATAGTAACCTAGCTGAAATCGAGGAGTTCTAGCCCCAGCTTCTTATAAAAGTTGATAAAAAAACTAACTTGTAATTTTGAGATTTATTTCACCGATCTATTTCTACACCCATGCTCTGCTGGAAGATTTTTAAGAGTTCCAGCCAAGTTTTTGATGCTAGGTAGTAGTTCTGATAGTAACCTAGCTGAAATCGAGGAGTTCTAGCCACTGCTACTTACAAACATTGATAAAAAAAATAACTTGTAATTTTGAGATTTATTTCACCGATCTATTTCTACAAGCATGCTCTGCTGGCAGTTTTTTAAGAGTTCCAGCCGAGTTTTTGATACTAGGTAGTAGTTCTGATAGTTACCTAGCTGAAATCGAGGAGTTCTAGCCCCTGCTCTTTACACAAATTGATAAAAAAAATAACGTGTAATTTTGAGATTTATTTCACCGATCTATTTCTACACCCATGCTCTGCTGGAAGATTTTTAAGCGTTCCAGCCAAGTTTTTGATGCTAGGTAGTAGTTCTGATAGTAACCTAGCTGAAATCGAGGAGTTCTAGCCCCTGCTTCTTACAAAAATTTATAAAAAAAATAACTTTTAATTTTGAGATTTATTTCACCGATCTATTTCTACAAGCATGCTCTGCTGGCAGTTTTTTAAGAGTTCCAGCCGAGTTTTTGATACTAAGTAGTAGTTCTGATAGTTACCTAGCTGAAATCGAGGAGTTCTAGCCCCTGCTCTTTACACAAATTGATAAAAAAAATAACGTGTAATTTTGAAATTTATTTCACCGATCTATTTCTACACCCATGCTCTGCTGGCAGTTTTTTAAGAGTTCCAGCCAAGTTTGTGATGCTAGGTAGTAGTTATAATATTAACCTAGCTGAAATCGAAGAGTTCTAGCCCCTGCTTCTTACAAAAAATTATAAAAAAACGAACTTGTAATTTTGAGATTTATTTCACCTATCTATTTCTACAACCATGCTCTGCTGGCAGTTACTTGAAAGTTCCAGCCAGGTTTTGGACTCCAGGTTGTAGTTCTTATATTATCCTAGCAGGTATCGAAGAGTTATAATGTGATTTTGTGAGTCTTATTTCTTGCACAAAATATGCTATCATACTTCTATGCTCTGCTGATGCTATTGTATGAGTTCCAGGCAGGTTTTTTGCTTTAAGTTAGAGTTTTGCTATTTGTCTACGGGATTCTGAGAAGTTTCAGCCTGTGAAAGTAATTGATGTCATTGAAAAAAGAAGAGATATTTTATTTTGGCATTTTTTTCATAAATTTTTTGCAGGCTGAAAGTTACAGAACTATTCTTAAAAAGTTTCAGGAACTATGAAACTCAGTAGTAGGTGTAAGAAAAACCATTTGGTTTTTGATTTTTTGCAAAATGATCTGCTACGGGAAGTTGGCAGATCATTATTTCAATTGATATTTTTTCAGGAATTTGGGCAGAACTATTCCTGAAAGTTATCAGGAACTATAGAACTCACCTGCATGCGAACAGAACTCACTTTTATTTTTGATCTGCTGGAAAATGTTCTGCTAACTTCACTGACATCTAACTTTTACACTTCAGTAAGTATAAGTATAGAAGGAATAGCTCAACTCTTTAGCAGTAATTGAACTTCACTAATTAGTGTTCTGAAAGTCGCTGTCTGCTTCTGAAACGCAAAGTTCAATGTCTTTGAGAAAACCTCTCGCTTAGAGCTGGAGAACTCAGGGCAGGAACTCACAACGACGCGAATCCAAAATTCCAGAACGGCAAAATTCAACCAATCTTAGCGACTTGCAAACATCCACGATGTGAGTTGTTTTAATTGCATTAAACCTATTAAATTTTAAGGCATACCTAGAGGAAAAAGTCGTAGCTATGAGGAAAATGAGACCTTGTATTTTGTATCACGTTGGTGTGTTTCTACCCTTAGAACTGCTTGCGCTGAAGCGAAGCACTTGTATTATGTTCCTAATTGGTATTGAATCTGGATGAATAGATCACTACAACTACGACCAGTGAACTAACTCGATAAGTAGTAGGAAGCCTAGTAGGCGGTGGGAAGTTTGTAATGGAAATGGTAGGTACGAATATACTTAGGTACGTCTCATTGGAACTTCAGACTGCAGATAGTGCCCGGCTGTGAGCGGATTCCACTAGCTACTGGGATTTTCCCATCAAGACAGCTGTGTTGAGCTGGTAACGTTAAAAAGTTGTAGGCATAAAAACAACTAAGTATGTCTGGAATTCCTTCCGAACAAAACAACACGGAAAATCAAGTAGGTCGTAGGTCTATGTAGGTATTGGTAACCTGTATCACTGGCTGACTCTATCAAAGGGCATCCTCGCACCACTTGAGTTGATCGCGTCGCTACACACGTCGAAATCAGGTGAAGTCGGTCGTTCCCCGGAGCCGTGTAGTCGCTATCGTTTAACCTGATTGCATTCACCTGCGGAGCGAGGCTGCGGCGTATAGTTTACATTTGATTACTTAGCCATGTGCATACATTTCAATGAATTCCAGACAATCCCATTGGTAGGTGGCGGGCCTCCCAAGCAACGGCGCGCTTTGGTGAGAAAGAGACAGCTGGCTGGTTAGGTGGAGGATTCTGTAGAAATTGCCAAGAAAAATGCATGAACGGTAGCGTTTGGGTTCGATTAGTTCCGTTCCGAGGAACCCATGGAACATTGCTCCAGTGGAAAACAATGGAGTCTGAACCACGTGCTTCGGATGTATAAACTGTGGGCGTTATGCATTTCAGGCACTTTGCTGCATTGTTATGTTGCGTTTTAGATAGGTATTCCGATTATAAAGGTGTAGGGTACCTAATATTATATTATACTTACCTGCTTTATAACTGGTAGTAGGTACTTAAACAACTATAGAATAATAATATTACATTATTATACCTACTATGCTAATAAGTATTAATAAAATATTAACTATGACGTGAAAGTAACAAAATTCATAATGTTACCCATAAATATTGAATGCATACAATGCGGTAGTAGGCAATACGAAACCTCGGGCGCAGCTAGAACTTATACTGTAATATATGTATTATGTATAATAATAATAATTATATGATCTTATACTTATTAGCTGCAATCTGCGAATTGTTAATAGCAAGGAAAGGATCTTGAATGCTAGAACCGCAAAAAGAGAACAGCTTCCCATCAATATTTCTAAAAGAGGGCTTCATCTCGATAATGAGTAGGTACAGAATATTATCATGATGTACAGGTAAACTGATATGATGCTGAAGTAATTTGCCAAATGGACGGAAAAATTCCAGGTGATCACGACCAAATGAATCAATATTGGCATATCGAAAGAGCCCATAGACATAGACCAATTTACTGAGTAACTTGAACCTACCTGCCTCACGCTGCGCTGGCACTCTTCAAACAACTTTTCCTCTCTGGACTACGAAAACATGATGGAAATACCTTATTAGTTCTTTGAGCCAGCCTACACAGACTAGGTCGCAAATTAAGTTGATGACATTTTCTCTGAGCTGCGGAACCTACGTCGTCATGATTTCAGTATTCATTAGTATAAATGAAATATCAGCACCATCAGCACCGTCCGTAATTCAGGCAATTTGTAACATGAAAAGCTCCAAAATTTTCTAGATAACGCTCCCGGTAAGTAATTATTATTAAACAAATGATAGCTAAGAATGTACGCCACAACTTACACCGGCCAAGACTGATTTGTTCAAGCCTCACGTAGTATATCTGAAAGAGGCCACTTCTGCAATAAGACTAGTGAGTTAGAGCATACGAATGGATTGACCGCAAAGACTATAATGCTAATGTTAGGTAAGTATATAGGTTTTTTAGTTTATTTTTTTATACTTATAAAGGTAGGTAGCTACTTACTTACCTACTAAATTAGCTACTGAGCCGCCACTTCATTCGTCTGCGCTAACTCTAAATAATTACCTACACTTATTTCCTTGACAGCACGAAATCCGAACAGTTCTGGGGTGATTTCTTAATGTTCGTTTCGATAGCTAATATTTTGTAAATAGCATGGAGTCGAAGCTATCACTAGGTGAGGGGGTCCGCGCAATTTATAGGTATCAGGAGAACAAAGTTAGCAACAAACAATCTGCAGATGAATTTGTATGCCGGCGGCAACACGCGGCAAGCGGCGGGGCAAGTCAGGAGATGGCGATATACTTTTGTAATAAGACATTAGCAAGGCGGGTATACCTGAGGTGAGTAAATGCAATTACTGGTGGCAGAGGAGCGCAACGCCTATGAGGCAGATCGGAAGACATGTCCAAGCACGTAGGAATAGAAGGGATGAGCCTCGCACTGGACCGGAACATGTGGCGTGAGCCAGAGGAGGCCTAAACCCAATGGATACGGGCTGAATATATAGATAGCTTATACTGGAGCGACGATAGCGGAGACTGCGAGTGGGGAGAGCTGAACGAAGTACGTGGTAGGTACCTACTAACATTCAGATTATAATGCATAGTGTGCATGACGGATGAGAAGTATTTCATCACGAACCCCGAATCCTACCTCAGCCTCCTGCCAATACATTACTCACACCTTACTCTGGAACTTTGTGTTATGCGGTTTAGCCATCCCTTTCAAAGGGCAACAATGTCCAAGAGCCACAAATTAATGTGCCCTGCGGTTAGACCCCGTCAATCCGAAATGTTCGATCGAGTTGTGTTTTTGGGTGTTGAAACATCGTGGCAAGAAAAACACTTGAAGATAGGTACCTAAGTAAATAAAACGACAGAGGGGAAAAATGAATAAGAAAAATACATTCACCTTGTATTTTCATACCACATGCCATGCCACACACCCACTGATCTCTGTTTTCTATACTATAGAGGTCAGTAGAATCCTGCCTCATGATCTCTTCTCACCAAAAATCTATAGTCAGCTTTTATTCCAGGGCCGTCGTAAAGGACCCCAGCAAAGCTAGTCTCATCAGCCGCTCGCCACTTGCGCCTCGCGCCGCGAGCGGGCCGACGTGCGCCGCCAATAAATGCGGGCACTCTGTTAAATAGACCACCCTCAGGACTGACCCCGGAGATGAAACCGGCTAATCAAACTTTTTTCCCGTGTTAAACTTTAAAGAGACGCGCCGCGTGAATGAACGGAGAGGTGGACGTACTCAGAAGTGGGGTAGGGTGCGCTTGATTGCCACTGAAAGGGTCAGTTTTGTATCTTTGGGTCAGTTAGATTGGACTCTGTTCACACTTGATTGGATTTGAAGCATTGATTGATGGCTCTCAAAAAGATTTGTAGTTGAACATTGTCAATATGACTTAGAATGTTCAAAGTGGCGGTTACGGAAGATCTTACGCATATTTGAAAATCAAACGAACTTACCAAGTGAAGTTCGATGACAATTATGTGAACAGCTTCATTCGATGCGATTTACTAGTTTACATATTGTAGTAGCGCCACCTAGCGTCAGCCCTGCACGGATTTTTAGAGTTCCCATTTTTTTTTTTTTTTTTTTGTATTGGCAACTCAGGATACTCAACTGGTATCACTCACAGCTGTCGTCTACCCCCACTCTATTTATTTTCCTAAACGGTCTGTTACGAATATAAATTCATTTTGTTTAGAGCTATAATTTCACATTTTATTTTATAGGGTAGGGTTTATTGTATTTTAGGGAGGGTATGCGTAAATCGCATCGAATGAAGCTGTTCACATAATTGTCATCGAACTTCACTTGGTAAGTTCGTTTGATTTTCAATTATGTTTCACAGCTTCATTCTTAGCGATTTACTAGTTTACATATTGTAGATGTTTAGAGTACATAAAATGTGAAAATGAAATAACATTTGTGGTAAGTACCAATGTTTCTATTTTAATTCTGTAAGGTTAAATAACAATCTTATTATAACATATAATTATATTTTAATGTTTAGCTTATAAATCACTTATTTAATTTATGTTGCAGGTTACAATTTGGAAGATAGTACTGTTGTGGCAAAACAGTTTGGATCTTTTATAACCTGTCTGTCATAAAACTTAGCGAAAACTGAAGAGGAATCAGTCCAGCCTGCAGTTTTTCTGATGAGATCAATATTGACTCCAAGTCTGTTGGCTGTGGACGTGGCTGCATGACGAGTGCTATGGGCACTAAAAATTGAAGTATCAACTCCGCTATTGTGAAGTGTGTCTTTAATCCATTTACTTAGTGTTTGCGAAGATATTTTAGAGTGTGGTTTCTTGTAACTAATAAATAAAGAATCATTAGTGCGCAGTGTTTGTGTTTTATTTATGTAGGTTTCCAAACATCTTGCTGGACATACTTCGGGTCTGTCATCAAAGCGGGGTAATCTCAATACTGGCTGTATAGAATTAGGTCTTGATGTTTTTATTAATTCTGGAATCATAATTACTATGTCTTTGGATGGTTGTATTTTGACGTCTTTTAATTTTATTAATGCCAAAGTTTGAACGCGATGTGCAGTCACTAAAGCCAACAGAGTTGCAATCTTTTTGGAAAGAGTTTCTAAGTTGAGCTCCATGTTTGGCCATTGCTGGGCTAAATAGTCTAAAACAGTACTTGGATCCCAAGTCAAACTGTATTTTGGGTTGGTAGGTCTCAACCTAAAAACTCCTTTCATAAAGCGTTTGACCCTATCGTCATCTAAGTTATTTAGTAACAATGACAATGCAGACTTGTACGAGTTTATGGTACCATATTTAGCACCTTTATTAAAAATTTCAGTAAGGAAATGTAAAACTATTGGAACCGAAGCTGATGTATGGTTATAATTGTGCATATTACAATAATCTAGCCACGCTTTTACACAACCGTTATATTGCTTATATGTTGAATCAGATAATGATGACAGCATGATTTCTACTGTGTTAGGAGATAAGCATTTCTTCAGTAAAGCTTGCCTGAAAGTTTCGCGGCAATTAACTTCAGAGTTCGGTGCAGATTGTGGTTCATCCTGAAAGGAGAAGTCAGCAATTTTTTATCTGGACCAAAATACAAGAGCTTTGAATCTAATAGTTTATAAAATAACGGAAACCAAGGTTGTGACGGCCAATATGGTACCACAACTATGCCGTCTGCTTTCTCTTTGATTATTTTTTGCATAACTTTTGCGATTAAGGAAAAAGGGGGAAATGCGTAAAAGAACTTGTTTTTCCAAGAAATTGTAAATGCATCGACTGCCCAGGCTTCAGGATCATTTTTCCAAGTTACATAAATAGAGCATTTAGCATTGCATCTACTAGCAAAAAGGTCAATTTCAGGTTGTCCAAAATAATATGTAATTTTGTTGTATGCATCATCGTTTAATTGCCATTCGGTGTCTTGAAAACTTTTTCGAGATAATCGATCTGCTTGAAAATTGTCTTTTGTATTTATGTAAGATGCAAATACAGATAATTTACGCATTTCACACCATTGCCAGATTTCTCTCGAAATAATATTTAAGTGTTCATATTGAATGCTGCCCATTCTATTTATACATGAAATGGCAGTTACATTATCGATTCTTAGCAGAATATTAGCATTATACATATCCTTTGCAAGACACTTGAGACCAAGAAAAGCGGCTTTTAATTCTAACTCATTTATATGCAGAGTTTTTTCATATTCCTTCCAATAACCAGAACATTCATCTGTGTTTGAATATGCTCCCCAACCAGTCTTAGAAGCGTCTGAGAATATTTCTAAATTAAATTCATCAAGACCGAGAGGGCTACACCTATAATCAACGTTATTTAACCACCAATTCATGTCAGGTTTTAACCACTCTGGGATTTTTATTGTTTGCTCATAGCTTGGGTTATGAAGTAAGCAAGAGTATTTAAACTGTTCGAAATGTTTGGTATAAAGCCATGAATACTGGATTGCTGGACAAGCAGATACTAGCAACCCGACAAACCGAGCAAAATCTCGAAGCTTACATTTATGTGTCGACAATGCTGTCGAGATTTTTTCTTTAATTTTTGTCTTTTTTGTGTCGGGTAGTTTTAATGACATACTTTTTGAGTCAAAAATAAAACCTAAAAATTTGCATTGAGTTTTAGGTATGAAACTGCTTTTTTCAGTGTTAATCAAGAACCCGAGTTTTACAAACATGGCTACAGTTAGGTTAACGTTGTTTTGGCAATCAAGAAACGATTTTCCAACGCAGAAAATGTCATCGAGATATACCACTGAAATCAAGTGATGTGTTTTCCTTAAGAATTCCATCACAGGTTTTAGTAGTTTTGTAAAAACAAATGGTGCAGTGCATAAACCGAATGGCAAGCAGTTAAACTCGTATAGAACGTTATCATACTCAAAACGCAGGTACTTTCTTTGTGATATATGTACCGGAAGTAAAAAATAAGCATCCTTTAGGTCTATTGATGCCATGTAGCAATTTTCGGTAACGAATTTCGACGCCGTTCTATAATCTTCCATTTTAAAATGATTTGTCTCAACGAACTTGTTTAGACATTTTAAATTCAAGATAAACCTCTTACTGCCGTTCGGTTTTGGCACTAAGAACACAGATGATATGAATTCCCCAGTTTCATGATTACAGTGAGATATCGCGTTGATATCTAATAAGTTATTAATGCAACTTTCAAAGTCTTTTTGCTCTAGAGCAGTTTTAGGATACACAGTAGGTTTATCAGTTCGATATGGAGTAGATTTAAACGGAATAATATATCCATCTATCCATGACAGAATCTTTACATCGTCAGTAATTTCAGCCCACTTATGCGAGAAATATTGGAGTCTGCCAGCATAGCGTACCTGGTGATCAATTATCTCCGGTGTGCTGGCTGCATCCTCGTTGGCAACGACCGGTCGGCGGGCCGTCGCGCACTGCTGCTCTGCTGCTGCTGCTGCCGTTGCGCAGGGTTGGCTTTGCGACCGTCGTTTGTTTTGTTGTCCGTCTTGCGGTGTTGAGGCACGTAGTTTAAACGGGCCTTATTTGCGTTTGTTACAGCCACATTTGGTCGCTGAAATTTGGGCTTTGGGGTGTTCTTTAAAGCATCCCCAGATTGCTGAATAGTTTTTGCAGCTTTTAGTTTGTCTGTAATGTTATCTCCAAATAAGAGCTTGTCTCTTGTTGTTTCAAGGAGAGCTTCCTTTAATTTTGTGTTAATGGAAGATATTACAAAGCCACGTCTAGTTCTTGTCTCAATGTAGTGACTGTCGCAAAGAATTCGGCAGGCATCGCTGAGCGGTTTCAAAATTTTTTGCTTAGATGTCTCATTGGAAATAACCATCTCCATAACAGTTGCCAAGGCAGACAAAGCCGTACCAATCTGTTTTTGTTTGTTTGCCAGCGATGAGTCCCTTTTTACTAATGGCTCAGGTAGGGCGGCCTTGACTTCCGGGTTGAGAGCAGCAGCCAGTAAAAAATCACAATTGCTAGGGACTAAATAGTCTTTACAAAGGTTCTCCTTAACATCTTTTGCTAAGCCCTTAGCAAGGATATCTTGCCACCTGCGAGCAACGTCTTTGTGAATAGACGGGCCCATAGGAGTCTCTACTTTGGGGGCGTCGCCAAGCAATTGAAGAATGTCTTCATCCAAATCCAACTCGTCTGCAGTTTCTGCACACGTTGTCTTGCCATTCGATGTGCCAGGTTGAGATTCCGATGGTGGTGATGTTGTCGTCAGCGGTGCTATTGCAGCGGGCTGCGGTGAAGCACATGGCGAAACGAGTTGCGGCGAAGGTGGGCACGGTGAACCCGGATGTGGCGACACTTCGTACTGGGCAGTCTCCAGTATCGGTGTCTCGCCGTATATAGACTCCTCATAGGAGATGTCAAGCGGCAACTCTGCGTCAAACATAGTTCTTATTAGAACATGTTAAAATATATGTGACAGTATCAGCCCAAGTATAGCAGTACGCATCACTTTATTATTTGTGACAGAGGTAACCCAGGTATGGTATCCTCGCATCACTAGAAGCAATATTGATCGATTTCGGTGACAGTAGGAGCCCAATTTTTAGCAGTACGCATCACTTTCGATCAAATAATGGAAAAACCGATACATTTTAAAAAAAAATTTCAACTTACGGCTAGAATTTTCATCCGATGAAGATTTATTGGTCTTTTTTGCCAGCCGATCTTGAAGTTTTTTAATTTTCCGACGAATTTCGTCTTCATCTTCATATTTCCTTTTCTTTCCCATCTTACTTCTTGATGTGTTCAGGAGACGTGCGAAGGCTTGAGCACGGAAACGCAGAATGAATTTATATTCGTAACAGACCGTTTAGGAAAATAAATAGAGTGGGGGTAGACGACAGCTGTGAGTGATACCAGTTGAGTATCCTGAGTTGCCAATACAAAAAAAAAAAAAAAAAAATGGGAACTCTAAAAATCCGTGCAGGGCTGACGCTAGGTGGCGCTACTACAATATGTAAACTAGTAAATCGCTAAGAATGAAGCTGTGAAACATAATTATAGGTATAAGGATTATAGCATACAATCAAAATCTTGTCAGTAATATAATAATATCACTCAACTATATACCTACGCCGTTGCATTATTAATTACACAAAGATACAAGGTGCATTAGGTACCTACCTACGTATAGATTTAAGTACATTTACGTACTGAGCTAGATCTAGCCCCTAAGTGTCGCCCTGCATACGTTCTCGCACAAGTAGAGTTCAAGCAAAGTCTTGAGATGATACTTTTATAGAATTCTATGGGGAATTTTAACCGCATTTTATCCTTCGTTAAACGCCTGCCTCAATCCTTCGGGTACCTATAATTTCAGCGGTTTTCAGGTAGAACTCGCAGCTGATTCGGCGATGCTGAGCTAATTCAAAATTACTCCGAGAATTCGCTCAGCGTTGGAAGAAAAATGCTTTGGGTATCTAGGTCCTAAATGCTCTGGATTTTCTTTTCTTTCAACCTCGTTTATATTTTATAAATAGGTACCTACATACTCGTACATGGCAGTCTCCAACAAAATAATATAGGTAGTACACAGAATCTGAAGAGATTGTTGGTAAATGGAAATACACGTAAATAAACAAAAGTTTTAATGTGATGACGTTATATATAACTTTTGTGTGCGTATCTCTGTGTAATCTCACACAATATAAAATATCACGCAAAAAAAAAAATTTTGAGAGGCAATAAAGCCGACCGTTTATTCCATTAATTACTATAAAGTATGAAGAAAGGCAACAAAACCTCCGGTACTCTCTATGCACGTGACCGCGTGACTCGCGGGCTAGTTGTAGTTGTAGGCACTCCAACAGCACGTTTATTTATTAACGGAAAACCTAACATAACAAACATTTGGTTTTCCCCAAGCTATTAAAAATAGACAAACATTAATTTTATTATAACTGAATACCTACCTAAATCCAGTGGGAAAACCTGTGCCCCTGTTAATCGGTAAATAGATAATTAGAATAGGTATTAATATAACTATGATACTATTCAATGAAGTACCTACCTACTTACAAACCAATTACAATTTCTAAAGCATCGGCACTAACGAAGGGTAGTAGAGTAGGACAGGGTAAGACACGTAACCACATAATTTATAAATAAAAAAAACTGTAAAAAAACACGTCGAAAACCCTATCTAGGTATTGGTCCCTAAATAAACATTGTGTAGAACAAAATAAACGGAAAAATAAAATAACAATAGAAGTTCTGAAACATCCCCCGCTCGGACCGACTCGGTCGAGTGGCGTCGGTAAACATACTACTTACCTACTTATTTAAAACAATTTCGTACTTTATCACAATAAAGAAGCTCGATAAACCGTTCAATGCTGAAGAAACGTAACTGATAATTTACGGCGACGTGGTACCATAGTGCCTGTACATACAGACGGTGCCCGCGTGAACCGGTCGGTCTCGCACTGAAACCTCAATATTCATCTGTTACTTAGCATAATACCTATCGTTCGCCCACCGAAAGGGTTTGTCCAGGCTCTTTGAATATGTATGGAAATCTTTATTGAAAGTAATACTTAGGGCTCACATGAAAGGCGCCTTTCTGGAGCTTAGGCCATGTGCGTTCGGTTACATTGTAGTCAGCAATTTGCCTACCCCACAACCCTTGTTCGCCGCTGATATTGGAACAACCCTGGTTATAATAAAATTCAAATATGTAGTGCTGCACCTTCTCACAGATTATAACTGTAGTTATATTAGATAAGGAGAAATAGTCGCTCGTAATATAGTTGTGAGTACTTACCTACGTTGGTTTTATGATAAATTTGATAAAAAGTAATAAGAAATTCGTGTCATAATGGCATGATTTGGGCATGAGCAAGTAGTAGTAATTTACCAACCTACCCAGATAGAAGTTTCTTCAGTTAAAAGACGGTACTGCAGGTAGACGAGATGATTAGGTATACGACATGAAGAAATTATAAAATCAACTGTTTGATAGAATTCAATCGTAGGTATGGCTTGTCGGCGATGTTTTTTTAAATGCTTTCTGAAACTATATTTAGGTAGGTACCTACTACCTACTGAGTTGTAAATAGCTCGTCTAGTAGGTTAATTCCTCTACTGGAGATATAGATTTTATATAGGAAGTAGGTACCTATGTACGTGATGTATAAAAACCTAAAGCTTATAAGATCTTCACGTCTGCTATAAAATTGCCTCTACACTTCCTGTGACCGTCTAGAGTCCATTAAATGTAAGCACTGGCGGTGATCCATCATAGGAATCGATTACCCGCCACGAGCGTTCGACTCGATCACTCGATAGTCGCAGTGAATCGAATGATCGAGAGCATCGCTCAAATTCTCCATTTGGATACGCATTTCCGGCCATCCATCACTTTTAAAAGGTTGCTGCACTTTAAAATGGAACATCGTCGACGAGCCGAGGATTTTATTGTCGATCAGATTGGTTGGTGCTAGTTATTTTAGTGTAGGTACAGTAATTCCAGGTACCTGAAGTCGCTTATTGTGTAGTCCTTTTTTACCAGCTCATGTAGCGTGTCCATAGCTGCAGGCCGAAAGCCTTGTTGCCTTGCTATATACTATGCCCTGAGAATAACTATTTGTGGTTGCACATTATCATTCTCATCATCAAACCCCGTATTCACCTACTGCTGGTGTCTCCCCTCACTTCCGTGAGGAGGATTAGGCCATAATTCACCATGGTGTAGGTTAGCGACACAAAAAAAGCTGTAATCGACCGAATTGAACTGACGGTGAGAAACTTCATGTTTCAAGTTTATGTCATCCAAAATCCGGTAATTGCAACAAGAAATTATACTCAAACCGAAGAAGCTCCGCATAAGGTAATCAAAGTAAGTAACTACCTACCTATATTGAGAAATTTGGTATGAGCAGCTTAAGGATTCCGATGGAATCAAAGATTAACAAAATTAAAACCTGAAAAAATAGTGTAAGGCAATTGTGTAGAGTGTAGTGTAGAGCCCAACCGAAAATCGTCTTATGCCCGACACTGAAGGTAAATAGCCAATAAATACCACTTTTACAAGTCAAACACTGAAATCTCATAATAATATAATTATACAAAGACAACCATAAAACACAAAATAAGTATGATAATTGATTACCCATGATTTGAGTTTGAAAATAATGTTTCCTTTTCATGCGCTAATCCAAACTTGATTACTATGGATGTTTATCTAAGTACTTCTTACGATTGATCTGTTTTGGTTGCACGCTCGAGCACTAACACGACACTATAGGTAGGTATACCTATTTTACCTAACTAATCAATCTATCATTCATTGCCTAGAACTAGATTATCTCCACGTGTTGGGTAATATTGATAGAGTTGGAAACTACCCAGATGGTTAAACTTTGCATTCGCACATGGCCTCACAGAGCTGTTGGAAAATACCACAATAATATTATATGCAACTATCAATCAATTGCATCATTCAGTTTGTGTGAAATGTTCCGTCATTTGCAGACTTTCGCGACAAAATAACAAGCCTCCGCGCGACAGTTTATCAAAATGTCCCGAATTTCGAGGGTCAGGGGCAGATTTCACGCACGGCCGTTTATAAAAATATCGAGTTCTCGGAATTGAAGGCAACATTAGTTACAACGGTCAATACAAATTGGAAATGTTGTGGCGTCAGAACATTTTATATCGTGCACATGAGCTGGTTTATCACACGTGAAATGTACCTATAGTAAATAAAGTAATTTTAGCCTGCGACTTCGTACGTGTGGACTATCACGAAGCTAACGTCATATTCGGTACCTACCTACCTCCTTACAGTTACAGTTTTTAGATACTCCAACTCAGCTCCTTCAGGAACTACGAAGACTATGGTCTTACCTACGCCCAGGCACAGAGCAAATACTTGAGGTTCACACCAACCTTTTTTGCGCTACCGATTTGATTTTTCGCATGAACGAAAGTCAATAACCTATAGACGGAATGAAAATAGTAGTTATGTACCAGGTGATATGTTTACAGCTTGCATCAAAGGTTTAAAAATAATGTAGGCGGTGATGTGTTTTATTTGTTCAAAGATAGTAGACATTGAGACAGTCTACGTAGAATATTCTGTGTAAGTATGACACATTAATTGGCAAAGAAAACTACTATGTAAGTATGTCAAGGGAAAAAAAACAGTTCGTAAGGAATGCGTACTTTCTCTCAGACTCCCAGTACCTCACCGCAAATGTCTATCTCTGTTATAAATACCTCGATACGTTTTCCTTTGGAATTTCCAGAGGGTCACGAGACTCTAGGCATATACAGATGTTATCTTATCATCGCATTATATTGTACGTACAGTCGTCCTCAGAAGTAGCTGGACATGTTCTCTAATTTACTGCGCATTATCGGAGAGATGGGCTTCGTCGGCTTTAACCGCAACATGTCTAGAAAACAAAACCCGCCAAGTGCGAGTCGAACTCGCGCATGAAGGGTTGCGTGCCATTATCCATAGAAATCACGTATGTTGGATGGGAACCGCCTTAAATATTTATATTATTCAGATTTTTAGTATTTGTTGTTATAGCGGGAACATAAATACATCATCTGTGAAAATGTCAACTGTCTAACTATCTTGGTTTAAGAGACGGATAGACAGATAGACAGACAGACGGACGGACAGCGAAGTCTTAGTAATAGGGTCCCGTTTTACCTTTAGTGTACGGAGCCCTAAAATTAAACTCTATAATTAAACCCGGAATAAAGCCTCCATAGGCGCAAGCAAAATTACTGAGCACAGCATAAGACTTTAGAACAATGTCTCGAGGTGACGAGCGCAGTGCAGTGCCGCAAAAAATTATGCAATGCCAAGTTCTGAATGGCACTGTTCCATAACTGATATGGGTAGGCTAGGCGCTCGCCATCACGTGACCAACTTGCTCGTCTCTAAAGTAATGTAGGTACACAGGCAAAATATATTTTGACCTAGGATAGTAAATCTAGAATAGTAGTATGTGCTTTACGGCAACTATTGAGGTCGATTGTACCTACTTTACCTATTCGTAGAATATACATAGAAGTCATACATTTTGATTGATATTGTGAGCTGTCATTGCCCATTGAATATTGATATCGTTTCTTACATGGTAGGTTTTATGGTAAATTGTTTTCAAATTGTTGGTAAATTGTTTCAAATTCACAAATTGTTGGTAAAAGCAAATTGAGTCATTGGGTTCATGAGCTTTCGTACCTAAGTACCTACATAGTATTTATTCGTTTGATTACACACACACACACAAACAAATGTTTGTATCCAATCAGTAGTAAACCTCTAAACATTGGAAGGTAGTAAAGTTATGTAGATATAAGTACCTAAGTAGGTACCTATATGAAAACTTGCTGCACCGGATATAACTCGTAACTATGACAACACTAGTCATCCGCTTCTTAAAAGAATATTCCACATGCCAATTTTAAAATTGGATACACATACTTACACAAACATAATAAATTATAATCGTCCAAAAATCAATAAACCCACAATCAACATTCTTGGAACCTCGGTTGGTTCATTCATGGCGCTCATTGTTGGCGCGCCTCCAACGCAAGATGGCGCACCATCGGTGACGCAGGACGCTGACTTTCCCCGCGGATTGTACAATTCAACGAACGCATTGGCCAGCAAATTAAAAATATTAAAATACCATAGTCTGTCCACTCACCGCTGAGTCTGAGGGTTTCCCGCGAGTCATCCGCTCTTTGTTGATTTGTATGCGGTTGGCGATTCCCTGGCGCTTTTACTGCAAATAAACCTATGATTATCATCATCCAGTCATGATAAATTTCGTAGTCACACGTTGTGTAGGTAGTAGGTACCTAGTAGGTGTCTATCCTATTTTAAAAACATAGGTAGGTAGCTGATACGTCTATTGATAGGTAGGTAGGTAGTGGTAGGTAGTTATACTATTTTGACCAGCATTTGATGTTGGAGGGACTCTCCTTTTTACCCGACTGCCGAAGGAGGTTGATGTTTTTCGAGCGTATGTATGTATGATGTACTTATGTCTAATTCTTTGTGCCCCTCTACTCTACAGCCTAAACCACCAGACGGATTTCAACACATTTCAAAGAAATAAATTCGCGATTTGCACCCACCTGTAATAGGTTTCACTAACATTCATAGGATACTAGAGAGATATTATAAATGGTCCTTGATTTAGCTTTTTGAAGTTGGGTTTTTTGTTTAATTTTATATTTATATTTTGTATTTGTTTAATTATTTCCTATGGTCACTGCATGATGCAGGCGTATCTATACCTACATAACATAAATCTGACGGTCCATGAACACATACCTACACGTAGGTATACGTAGGTATGTAGGTACTATAATACCTGTCTTGGGAATGAAACAATAAATAATTTTTTGATGATACGTTTGGCGTACCTAGCGGGTTCGATTCCTGCCCGGAACAAATATTTGTGTGATCCATAGATATTTCTTTCTGGTCTGGCTGTTATGTGTTTGTGTATGTACCTATATGTCTGTGATCGGTACCCACGATACAGGAGAAATCCTAATGTGGGGCTACGTTTCAAAAAACATTAATAATAATATGAAATTTGATAGCATTCCTCCAATTCCTTGGAACTCAGACTCAGCACTAGGGTACTTAATACTGCAGTTCCAGAACTCTGATTACCGTCCGGCTTATATCATCAACCAACACCTCGCTTTATTTCAGATAAGGACAGATTCCTGAACTAAATGGAAAACATACATACCAAAAGGCATTTGCTCATTAATTTACATAGGTAATTAATGATAATTTAAAAAAACCCCAATGACCTGTCGGTCGACATCAGAAACTTTTCCCGATGGTAAAATCCCGATCCGTAAATGATGCCTAGCGCCGGCCGACTCTCTGAACCCAGTTAGGCACAGGAAGGTAGGTACTTACTTGCCTTACCTAGTCTACACAAGGAATTATCTCCAAAAATATATAATTATGTAAATAACCCGGTATTTTTAATAATAAAATCAAAGTCAATGCATTTATTGTAAATAGGCAATAAAATCGTACTTTTACAAGTCAAAAAGTAATCCTCGTTAACAAAGAGAATAATATGAAAATACTTATACTCGTGTATCCAGCGAAACAATAATTACACTTTCAGGCATGTCTAATGCTGTGAGCAGTGAGCACGGCAAAAATAATTTA
The DNA here is from genome assembly GCA_905147375.1 of Hylaea fasciaria. Lineage (NCBI taxonomy): Eukaryota > Metazoa > Arthropoda > Insecta > Lepidoptera > Geometridae > Hylaea > Hylaea fasciaria. The sequence continues at coordinate 11,782,127 of LR990201.1, forward strand.
ATTAGTTATCTAGTAAATACTTAAGCAAGTACTTCCTAATTGTAATTTTATGTAGGTCATTCCTGATATCACACATTTTCTGCAGTTTTTTAAATAAAGATCTCGGTCAAACGTAGAGATAATACCGTAAAGAGAAAATTAGAACCAGATAAGAGGCCTCTCCTCTGAAAGTTTTATATTTTGCGTGCGTTATCAGGTTGACATGTTCAACAACTTTTGTTACTACCGACTGTACAAACGCCGGTGTATGGGAGTATCGACAAATTGGATAACTTAGTAGGTACGCCCCGGTTATCCTGAATAATGCTTTGAACATAACCGGCTTTCAAGTTGCATTTTCCTCCTGAATCTCATGACTTATTTAAGTATATTATACTAGCTGTGCCCGCGACTACGCCCGCGTGGAATAGTGATAAAATTCACCTTTTAAAACTTCCCTGGATTTCCACAAATCATTCAAGACCAAAATCAGCCAAATCGGTCCAGCCGTTCTCGAGTTTTAGCGAGACACACGAACAGCATTTGATTTTTATATAGGTAAGTATATAGATTGGCTGCCTAGTTAAGGCAGCCAATATAATATACTTACCTAAATAATTGTAACTTATGCAGGTATTATTTATAAACTACTGACCTAACCGCTTGTTCTGCCAAAGTTTCGAGCTCAGGTTCGGAAAATGGTTTTAGCTATAGTTAATAAATTACGAGCGAGATACAGCTATACTGCCGTCCGATGACTAAAAGACCGTTATGTGACATTTTGTCAAATTTGAGTTAGAAACACCACATGAAAGCGAAAATTTTGCTCTATCTTCTAGTCTGGGTCATTTTATTTAATGTTTATTAGTTACTGAGATACAGACACTATGCCCGCGGTTAACTACTAGCTTTTCCAACTTTTCCAACGCTTAAATACGGTTACCTTGCTTTAAAACACTTAAATACCGATAGAATCACTTAACTGTGTATTTAAACGTTGAATTTACCCTGGCATTCAAGCTTAGAAAACGGCTTCATGCACGTACGATACTATTAAGCCGTTACCTGACTTAAGACGTTTTTTAGTGATTTACAATAGCATATATCTTCTTAGATCTACGACGTCTAAAAGACAGTTTTTCAACAACAACTATCCTATAAAACCGCTAGCCAGACTTAGCCGCTCCGTCGTTGGTTAAGCAATTAGAGTTTAAAACATTTACAATTCTAAAAGACGGTGACCGTTTTTTTAGTTATACGTAGTTTTTAATTCACGCCAATAAAAACGATATTAGATAACAGTTAAATTACATTACAACGCTAAAAGACGTTTATGCGCTAAGGCTTTCCCAAGCTCCCAACCCCGCGCACTCGCGCATTTGTCGCTAGGACGCTACGTGAGCGCGAAATCCCGCCAGAGTGGATTCGAAAGCAAGGAGGTAAGCATTTTATGTACTTAATTTTAAATGTTTTATTGAATGATGTTATATTAGCAGATTATACTTGTGACACGCTATGGCGAATCTAGGTCATCTATACAGCTTTATCATGGGTAAAACTATACTTACTGTTTTTAGTTTATAAGTAAACCCAGAATCTATTTCTGATAATAAGTTCTTTGTTAGAACTAATACTATTGATCCTCTATATATTTTTTTAATTTTGTTGCATACCATACTTTTAAAGTGTGTTCTGTGATTATAGTATAGGTACTTAATAATAATGATAATATGTTGGGCAGTGCTCGTCGACATCACCATCCCCCATGACGAGAACCTCGTGAAGGCCGAGAAGGATAAGCTCAGCAAGTACCTAGACTTGGCCCATGAGGTGACTGCCATGTGGGATGTTGACTCGACGATCATTGTCCCGATAGTGGTTACGGCGAACGGCCTTATAGCGAAGAGCCTCGACCAACATCTTAAGAGGCTCTCGCTAGACGACTGGATTCAAAGTCAAAGTCAAAGTCAAATCATTTATTGTTAATTAGTATTTAAACGGGTCTAATTCGCGCACAAACGAATATCAAAATATATAATTTTGACATACCTCGACGTTTCGACCAAGTTACATCGGCCGTGGTCACGAGAAGACTTATCATTTATTGTAAATAGGCAATAAAATCGCACTTTTACAAGTCAAACACTTCAATCTAATAAACAAATTAAACCATAAAAGAAAAAAACTATAATTAATTGATTATGGTTTGTGTTTGAAAAAGGATTAAGGGTCGGATGCAGAAGGCAGTACTCCTCGACACGGCACGTATTGTCAGGAGGTTCCTCTCTCTGCAGCCCTAACCATTGGTAGCCTGGGCCCTGCTCCGCTATCGGTGGTACCCTAGGTTTAAGTTTTATCTTAATGTTTTTAGGTTTTTATAAAAATATTGTGAAAATTTTAAATTTAAGATTATAAAATAAATAATGGGAATGATAATATGAACACTTTTATTGAAGTACTAACTTCAATAACATTAATGACTACTAATATAATTATTATCCTACGAACCATGTAATAGTATACTTTACAGACTAACAGACATAACTTAGTATGTAATATTATAACTACCTACTATATTGATTACTTATTATGCTACTAATATCAGGTAACTATTCGCCTACACTCCTTGTATTGGCGGAAGACCACCCCTGAAGGCCAGAAGTCCGGGTTGAGGACCATCTCCAGGTGCTCGGCTGGAACCTGGAGCACGTAGAACTTGAAGTCAGTGGTCCTAGGCTGCTCCTCCAAGTGCTGCAACCTCACGCTGATAGGCTCCTCACGCGAACTTCGATACATGGCCATTCTCTCCTGGGCATACAGCTCAGCTTCTTCTTCCTTCGTATTCTTTGTCCAGACGAGAGAGTTAGATGCCGTTAGATTAGACGGTCGGGGCTACAGACAACTTGTAGCGTTTAAGTTGTAACCGAGGCGGTGCCGCGATGGTTGCGATTCATTCGTGGAACCTGTGCTTCTTCTCTACAAGCATGAAGCAGTTTTCGTCGGTCTGGTTCCGGGTAGGTGCAGTTGTAGTACGCAGCGATGGTTTGCGGCTGCGCGTTTGTAAAGTGCCGCTTCACTGACAGCGACGGTCGGGATACTTGGGCATACAATCTGACGACGCAGGGATGATGCAGAGGTGATGGAACAGGAGCGGTGACGGAGTATGAACTAGAGAATTCCAGTATCTTGAAGTTAGTCGTCGGAAGAAGTGGTCCTTAACACCAAATAAATCCCTACCTACCAACTTAATCTAATAGTATGTACTTAAACTAATATGTACCATTTATTTTTAAGCGGGTATTAATTATTATTTTTTTGGATTTAGAACTCTGTACATGATATTTTTACAGGTGGATTATGTTTTACCCAGTTAAGTTAACATCTTAACCGTAACGTAACCCACAAATGTCAATTGGGCACCATTTGACTGTCCAGTTTAATTCTACTGAGTCTAATTGGTGTAAATGGTTACTAATTACTAACTTTTATTAAAGACGAGTTTAGAAAATGCTACCCAATTTTATTTAATCACCATTTCAAGACCTAACAACAGCTTCTCCATTCAAGGAAAGTACACTTAGCCGCCCATTTAACATAATGTGATTTTATCTCTGACCTGTGTTTCCTACACTAAAATACAGTTACTATAAAAGGTTCTACCAGGCACTGTTATTTAACGTTGAAATCTGTAAAAAATGGTTTATTTAAACCATAATAAAAACCGTTACAGTCCGATAAAGGCTTTTTTAGTTGTGGTGTTGATTAAATTTTAATTATTGTCAAATTGAAAAAAAAGTTAAAGTGACTTAACTGTTATTTAGCTTTGAAATTGTATGTAACTGTGGCTCGATAAAAACTCGCCTTACAGTTGTAGAACATTACAACCCTATAAGACGGCTGCGCTTCAGCCAGCCGTTTTTTAGTATTGTAAATAAAAACATTTTTGAATTGACAAGCACTACTAAAACACAAAATTTTAAATTATAAAATAAATAAAAGTCGTATAGCACACTCTAAGCCATACATAGAAAGCTTAAAAGCATACAAGTAGTTTGGTTTAGGAAAAACTTCTGTATGTATTCATTTTTTCGAGATACAGAATTTTTCACGTTTTTGCTCATATCTCAAAATTAGGGTTGTGCACATAACGGTTTTTTAGTAATCGGACGGCAGTATAAGTTAAGTATAGTTGGTAAGTAAGTACCTGAGCTCATAGTCCTATTTGAACCTAATTTATTAGAAATTCGGATAAGTAGGTACCTACCTATATATTTATTATAAGTAAGTGTCTCTACTAGTATAAGTACTTATAGTAAGTAAGTACGTATATACGTAAATCTAGTTTTAGCATTAAAAAGTAAACCTACTTACCTATCTATACTTACTACAAATGGGCACACTAGTTACCTATATACTCGTAGGTGCCTAGGTAGTTTAACTAAGTAGGTATAAGCTAAGAAAGAAACAGTAGGTACCCACAAGTACAAAAAAATTTAAATAAAATAAATCCCTCTTTTGTCGCGGAAGAAAGTCATGGGTGTTGGCTGTCGATGTATTATACCTAACCTACTACCTAGGTGCTGATACCTAATACACCGAATCAATAGTAAGGGGTATCAGAATAATAACTGAATAGATTTATGGAACCTACATGCGCTACAGGTACCTACTCAAACTACACATTGATATAATATATTTCCCGTCTAGTTCATTAATTAACTAGGTATTTGAATGAGCCTGGGTTTTACGCCGAATCTTATTGACCAGAAATGACTAACGCTGCAGTTATTCATAGCACAGTACCCGTGCCTATTCTATGGCGGTACATTAGGTATATAAACTTCTCATAAATAGCAATAATCCACCGTCGCTATATCGAAGATCCCGCGGCCACAGATTGTCTGCGAGTAATGATTAGTCACAGAATATTAGTAGTACGAGTAGCTTATTCTACCCAGAAGGCGATATTTCCGTGTTGAGGAAACCCGTCCAATTTCATTAGAGCTTATCAGGAGGACGACACAACAAATCAATTTCAAATGTGTTCACTTATTTTATATTGAGGCAGGTCCTAGTTCCGTAGTTAAATCGTCGGAGATAACCTATTTCGTGGTGCCGTTTCGGTTTGGTAACTTGTCTGTAGCGAGTGAACACCTCCCTCTACTATACTACGTATGTAGGTACGTGGCCTTACATCGCTGCCTGAGACTACTGGCGAATATAGTGAATAGGCTCATGATAATAGAGCCATTCTGCCGTCATCGCCGCCATAACCTATATTACCTAGCCATGTTGCGCAATCACGTGGCGAGTCTATTCAGCCAGAGTAGACGCTTTGTGACTTGCGTTTCTTTGAAAAGTTATAGGCGTATAAATGCCTATGAAGCTATGGAATCGGTTTTGATAGGGCAAGATAGTAGGGTTTTACGGATTATGTCACCATTTACAAATATTAGGTAAATAGCATTTTGGTAAATACAATACAAAAATTTTTGGTAAATATTTTTTGAAATGAAAGGTTTACTTATATTCTTATAAGTATAATAGCCGTATAATAGCCGGCAATCAATAACAAAATGTCACAAACATCGAATCGATAACAGAAGTGGGGTTTTCGCATGATATCCTGGTAATCGATAACTACCTAATTATACCTACGTTATTATAACAATTGTCTCGTGATGATGGACCGTGAGGAGTAATAGTGTTCCGTGTCATGATAAATCATGCCCCCTGCAAGGGATTTTCATTTCGAAAGCCCCCATCATAAATGTAGAAGTAAAACAATATTTGGTATGGGTTGTTCCCAGAATCAGGCATCCATATGTGAGATACCGACCGACTGCACACTCACTGCACTGCGTAATTATAATGGCAATCAAACGGGGAGGTACCCCATCATTTGAATTATTTATTATGTTTTAGCCTGTAAGCCGTGTTGGTTATAAACGTTTTAAAGTAGAATTACCATAGCATAGTTAGCAAGGCGACGTAGTACCTACCTACCTAGCTTTGGTAGAAGACAGTAAATAAATACCAGACACTATATTGTAGTAGTGCAAGACAAAAGGTATAGTAGTACCCAACTGATATGGCTTACCGATGTACCTGCACAGAAGATGAATTTTCAAAGCGCGGAAAATGCTATTGACCGCTATTGGTCGGCAGCCGCCGACATCTTAGCGATCGCCGCGTGGCATGTGTGAGATGGAACTAACAGCTGCAGTGTATTATGAACCTTATAATAGTGCTCTTAGGTTGATGCATTCTTTCGTTAATCTTCGGACCATACTTTGTTTTCTGCGCGAACGAAGATTCACGACGCGCCTTATAAGTTGGGTACTAGTATACCTAAGTATGTTAGGCCTATAAGAGTCTGTTGTAGATGTTGGGAATAAATAAGTATACCAAACGTTCTTATGACGTGCTTTTGGTAGGTACCCGATCTTCGCTTTCATAATGTGGTTATGAATCAAAAAACAATTTGTGCAGTGTGTTGCGTACATTTCCCTCTCCGCACGCCGTCGCCGTCGCCGATAAGCATTGTTACATTGGCAGAACTGGAGGGGCTGCTTCACCGGGATTAATGTTTGGAATTGTCGGTTTAGATTCATTCGGGTGGGTTCGTGATCATTGACCACGGATAACAAAGCCGCAATAAATTCCTGAATACGAAAAAATACAGCTGAGACCCAGCAGAGTGCATTGTGTAAGCTCGTCTCGTCACTTAGGTAGGTACCTATGTAAATCTTGTTTCAATCCAACATGATTTTTTTTTATAGGTAGCAATTAGTTATTATAGGTATGCGGATTTTGAAGCTAAGTATGTCGGCTATGTGTATCTGCCTAGTCCTACTTACCAAGTTATACGCCAACATAGTAGGTACATATATTTATTAGTAAGTATTATTTTGCCTGCCGCGTGATTACATACGTGCCTTCCTCTTTGGAAAACCAATTGGTTGGAAAAGCAGTTAGGGTAAATTAATGAAACCCAATTTATCGACATATTGAATAGTCAATTTTTCCGACCATTTCGTACCCTAACTGACTATATTTGTATAGATTTACCTACGAATTAGTCACAAATTGTGAAGACCGGATAGGTACCTAGGTAATTTAAAATTACAGCTTTTATCCCGCCTCGTGGTTTTTACGCCCGTTACATTGGTACCACCTACCTAACATAAACTGCAGACTTTTGCAAATGCCCCCTTATCATCCTCTAAAAATTTCCAATGTATTTTAAACGGTTTTTCCACTGTGAAATTCGAGGACCAATTGCTATCGCTGGTAATATAAACCATCAAACAAACCTAAACAAAAGTAAATAGGTTTATTGTTTTTAAATGAACACGATCACTTATTGATTGCTGGTTATCCCCGCGTAATAAACAAATCGGAAAACCCCAGTTGGTAACAGTAACAGCCTTCAAACGTACAACGATCAATCATGCGGGGGTGTGGTAAAAACACTCCTAATGCCCAAAATGTTAAGGGAGTTTCAGGGCGACACGGTCGGTCAGTATCGACACAGTCGTTAATAGTAACTCACTGTTGCTATTATTATTGAATGACGATTGGTTATATCTTCATTAGTGTTATTGGTAGCTTAGCTATGCATGGGCATGTCATGATGACCACGCTCCAAGTGTGTTCGCAATTTCGCATTATCTTCAGGGAGGAGAGCGAATACATAAAGCAGAATAATTCTAAAGTAAGGAATATTACTGACGCGTCTTCTGTAATTGTATTGTCTCCCACAATGGCATACAGTAACTCTGAAATAGAGCCGTCAAAAGACATCTTTCGCCGCACCATCGATGGAATATAATTTATAGCATATAATTTTCTGCAAGGGCGCGCCGTAAACTAAGGCACCACCATCAACCATCGCTGCTGCTAAACGATTTACGACCGATACGAGCGCATAAACTTTATGGCCACCATTGTTCGAGCCATGCCAGCGTCAGCGGAGTCACCCAATAATAACTCGTCTGGAGGCTAGAGAAGTTTGTGGTGCCAAATAATATCAGACAATGGTTAAAACATTGACACAAAGAAGAATAGGAAGATAGGTTACAACATCTGACTTAATTGTGTTCGTATCAGAATTCCGTAACTTACAACATCAAAGCAGCTCTTTGCAATTTAGAGCTGGGCTACTAAAATCAGTGGAAAATTCTAATACTGAACTATACCTATAGCTGATAATCCAGGTAAGACAAATGACGCAGTTCTTTAGCATAGAATTCGTTCCTCGAGCCATTACAGCAGTGGTGCTGGTGGTCGAGCGGTAATCTGTGCGCTTTAGAATCCAACGATATCGGATTCGATCCTCGGCCCCTCACCAATGACTTGGCATAAGTTATGGGCGGTTTTCTATCACTCCGTACTTCGGAGGGCACGTTAAGCCGTTGGTCCGGGTTGATTGATAGCAGTCGAGAGGCCCTTGAGCGGCCTAGTAAAATCTGAAACTAGAGGTTAGCACCACCTCATACGACAAACAACACAGCATGCATCAACAGGATCAGAGCATTCGATCATAGTCATTATCTTCTAGAAGATAGAAACTATCTTGGACAGGCAGAAGTGCCTAGTACTTATTACACTTGACGGTTGTCTGCTGTATGCTCATATTATACATACATCTCTAGGTTAGATAAAATATTGTAGTGTCGTCTACCACCAAAGACAACCCTAGTCTCACGGAGTAATGTTACTTTATATATATAATATATATTCACTCGTCTTCTGGCATGCTTATCTCAGTTCGCGGAGACACCCCATTGTCCCTGAAGTGTGCTAAAGCCATTTTAAAATACTACTTGACATCCATTTCCAGGACCTCCTTTTACAGTTGCTCATCTTGCTGTTGAAATTCGTTTTGTTTCGTGCACTCACAGTTGCACTCCAGTCCAGTTAGATAAGAAAATGATCTTCTTTAAAAGCTTTTGTATCATTATCTCACTCACCGAGCTTCTGAAGAGCTAGAGCGTAACTTGACTCATTTGTTGAATAAAATTGTAGTTCAAGACAGAACTGAGATCACAATCAAAAGCAGTTGTGCCATGCAACTGAGTTCGCTTCCACAAGTACGAAGAGGAAGTCCTTGGGTAAATTCTAAATAAATTACCCGGCAAGGTTGCAAGTCACAGCCGGCAGCGACGCGGTATCGAGATATCCACTGCAAGCGATTTATCCGCGCAACACTTTGGCGTCACATAAAATTAAGTTATGGCCAAACTCGCAGCGCCTTATTACGAGTTAGCGCGGGCTTGCAAGCATTAACTGCGACTAGTTTGCGGAACCGCTAATATAATTTAAGGTACCTACTTTGGTTAAACGCAGTTGCAGTTTTATGGTTTCTTTCCTGGGACACTAGTGACGAGTCACGATCACATACCTACTTATGTAAATAAATAATATCTAAATAAATAAATAAATAATAATAAACATCCTTTTTCAAACTCAAACCATAATCAATTAATTATAGTTTGTTTTCTTTTATGGTTTAATTTGTTTATTAGATTGAAGTGTTTGACTTGTAAAAGTGCGATTTTATTGCCTATTTACAATAAATGATTTGACTTTGACTTTGAATAGCCAGTTAACATTATTCCAGTAGCATTCCAGTCCAACGAAGCCAAAGTCAGCGCTGAAATGCCAGTGAAATAATGTGAACCAGCCAATAATGTGAACCGGCCATAATGTGAACCGGCCATAATGTGAACGATATAATCCAGCCCAGTGCTGGAATGGATTGGTCCGCAGGATTACTAGACTGGATATAATAGAGAATATAGGGAAATATAGGGAATCAGGAACTACGAGGACTATGGGAACTGGCAACTGGGAATATACGCCCATGACACATACACACCTAGCTATATTGGGAGAAAATACCCTAGATTCATACAATTATATTGGGCCTGTGAGGGAATCGAACTCCCAACTTCACACTTCGCAGTTTATTCATCGGCAACTTTTGTATATTTAGTGCAAACATACATTACTGTGTGTAAGCTATAATGACTGTCTTGTTGATGGTTTTGAACAGGAACCAAAATTTAAGGTTTAATAGCAATTTACCATGTACCTACTTACTTATTACTTGAAACTTTTACAAATAATACAAATAAATGATTTTTACTGTGATAACAGCTTTTTATTAAATGCATATGAAAGTATAAACAACGCCACTAACAAAAAATCCCATTTAAACATTTCTGGCTGTCTATCTGGTTGTTTCTTCCAGCTAATATAAAAAGCCTCCACAGATTTGGAAGGGACTATCAATGGGAGATAGCCGATGTTACAAGGAGAGGCTCTACTTTTATTTTAGAACTAGCTACACCCCGCGGCTTCACCCGCCCGATGGTTGTAACTGCCGGTTAAACCGCTGCGCACAGCAGCTTGTGTTAATATAAATCTTAGCAATTTTGGTTAGGCCCACCCCCATTAAACATTTGAATCTTTTTACAACATCCTACTTTTGTACTTCTCATAAATATTATTAATTACCTGTAACTACACAATCTGCTTCAAAATCCCCTGTCGTATCAGTGTCTGACACTCTGATGTAGGAAGGAAATGTCTACTATTTTTCTTCAACATGATTACATCACCGTCTTCCAGTTCTAATTTACCATAATCCACCACACAGAGAACTTCAATGTACAGAGACTTTGGAGGTTTCAAGTTTTCTGTCAAATCGATTCCGCTATAGCCTATGTCTTGGCCTAGGGACCTCATATATGTCGCCAAGTTGGTGGAATACTTTGAAAACCAGTTATATTCATCATCGGATAATAGCTCTCGGACATCTGGTGGCAGCACAGAACCAAATTCCCACCGCAGAGTCTTGATTCTGTTCATTCGGCTGTAGAGGTAGGCGAGAAGACAACGCTTGTTTCTTTCCAACGCTGAATGTCTGACTTGAACTGTGGTCCAAAGAGATTTATTCTCCGTTGTTGCATTTCTGAAAATTAGGCAGCATTTTTTAAATTGTTTAGCGTAGATTAGAATATTATGTTTCTGGTGCAGCATATTTTATACCTAAGAATTCTGTAGAGGTTCTCATTTGTCTATGTTAAATTATGTGTGCCAGAATAATTATATATAAAACTACTTACGCGTCATTCATGTTCATTTTGAACAAGAAATGCATTTCATCCAGAATTTGGCGAATTTTCTCATCCTGAAAAAATTTACCAGGTAAAAGGTAAGTAGCATTAATAATACCTAATATGAAGCAGCTATGTAGGTAGGTAGATGTTTGTTGTTTGTCGTGTGAGGTTGTGCTAGCCCTAGTGTCAGAGTTCACCAGGCCGCCCAAGGGCCTCTGACATGGCTTAACGACTTCTATCAATCGATAACACCGGGACCGACGGCATAACGTGCCCTGCGAAGCACAGAGCGAGATACAAATAGGCCCATTAGGTAATTAGATAGCCTGTTAGAACTGTGTTCTAGGAATGCCTAGATTACTTAGCTAGGGAACATAATATTCTATTTCGCATAGGTAGATACATAATGAGTTTTCAGTTAGGTGCTTACATGAAACTGATCTATGGTGTCTGGATTTCTTTCAGCTTCCTTTAACAATTCTATTACTTTTTCGCCAAACATTACAAGTGAAATCTTCAGCAGCACGTGACTCCAAAAATACCGAAGTTCATTAGAATATTACGAACAATTTTTATGTACTATTTATTTATTTCCTGGTTTTTATACCTGGCTAAGGGCGGTTTTTTTGAAATTTTGAAACCGAGTTTGAATCGAGAATTATTATTGACATTTGACGTAATATTGACAACTAATAAAATTTTACGGTGGGTAGGTTCCTAGGTACTTGACATTGACATAATGCACGAACCCTGCGAGGCCATAACTAAAATAAAAAGTAATGACAGTGACAGAACAACCAGCTGAGCTGACAAATTAGAGATTGGATCACTCTATCGTATCTTTTTCTTTTAGTTATGGCTTCGCACAGTTTGTGCATATAGCAAGTGTCAAGTATTTTATAATTTAAGTATTTCTTAACAAAGAAAGTCACAGCAATTATAGCAATCGCGGTCAAGTATTCAAGTCAATTACTTAACTTACATCGTCAAAGTCACGATTCAGTAAAGTAGTGGATGCTTTACTATAACTTCTTGGGGGTTTTGGAAAAAATGCGAAATTTTTTATTCAATAAAACACCATTTAAATATAAATAAAATAAAATAAACTAAAACTAGCTAAACCTTGCGAATTGAGTTTATATCATTCGCCTACACTCGTGCACGTTAACGAACACTTAATGATAAATATTCCACCAATAGTACACACACTCAAAGAAACACAAGTTTGAGAAATTAATACAAAACCAACAACGTCTCACAATCGGATTCCCGCCAAAACTCCCCTTCTATCGTATCTTAGCTATCCTATACCTACATACTTAACCTGTGATTGAATTCTCGATAGGTATTTGGATACTAAAGTATTTGAAACAAAGATTTATCAAAACAAAATTATTATGAATAAATCGTGAATCAGGCTCGACTGGCTGATAGTGAAAATGTACTATTTCATCAAGAATCTTTACAAATGAAATATTAACAGTCAGTTAAATCATAACAATTATATCCAAACTACTAGTGTTGGTCGCAAAACCGATATAATGTCACTGATTCGAATAGCATTCAACACCATTATAATAGTGAATAGCATAAAAACAAATTATTGTCCTATCAAATCTTATCTTAAAATAAATGCTTTATTATATCATTATAATAATTATTATATGGTATAGTATAGATGTCCCTAATGTGTCAATTAAGATTTGCGGGAGAAGTTGTTTAGGAATGTTCTGAGTTCTGAAATTTTCATAAAATCGAATAATCTGTAAGTAATAGAATGTATATTATAATAGGTGTACCTATGTACATAAATTTCAATTATTTGTTTTTCAGTCAAATACTGTAGTTCCATCTCCAATAATGTATAGCTTGTCTGGTAATAATAAATACACAATAGGCGTGACGACAGTATCAAAGAATGGTCGATTTAATAATTTTAGATAATTATAAATTAAAGATATTATAAATAGGGCAATCTACATACAAAAATAATTGAAAACACTGGTTAATTTTTATTAAAAATAATCAGATTATTAAGATTTTCAATAAAATAAAACACTAACATATTATTGCAATCGGCCATTTTGATTGAAACACCTATCACAGCGCATGACGTCACGCTTAGGTAAACTCCACTGATACCACTGTATTTTGTTGTTGTGAATACTGTTTTGGGCTTATGGAGTGTTTTGTTTTATTATTTAACGTGTGATTTATCGACTTTAATCTACAATATAACAATGGAACCAAGCTTTGTAAAGCAAATAGCTCTAACTTGCCTAGGATTGATATATTAATGTTTGGCGATTTCTCGCAACAAATAAAGAATTTTGCTCGTCTGAGTTCCGAAACGTGAAGACCTCTTTATAAGTCACTTCAAGAATAATCATTCTTCGTTTCTTAGCTATAGGGTCGCTCAGTTATGTCGGATGTTCGTGTTTTTCTGTATGATTGGCATATACTTACATTTATGGGGCATACATTCTGGTTTCATACGTAATGGTGATACTGATCCCATCACATGATACTCCATATAAAGTTTCCATGTCATTTGGCAACTCAATAAAAGAAAACGAATAAATTTGATAAAGATGATAGCCAAGGACAAAACAAACAACCTCAATGAATCACTTATTCCATAGCCTCATTAATTCAAATATTTCAAGTCAAACAAACATTTTAAGACCAGACTATCATTACATGATAACATATTCACATCACAGTGGTTTTCACAGGACTTTCGCCGTGCGAGCTTTAACCACTTAACTCTTATTATTTTCTTGTTTGGAACATTGTTGGGTGTTCTTGTTGATGTGTTTTTACACTGCGGTACTGCACACCTTTTATAAACTTCGGAATACATTTATCACACTAATTATTTAATATTTTGTTAAAATTCTACGTAACGTATAGAAATAATGACATATTTACCTAAGCGTGACGTTAGAGCCGACGCCATGACACCGGCGAGCTGTTTTGGCGCACTATTTGAAAAAATATTAGATAAATGGTTTTAAACTTGTTAAACTCAAGTTTATTACCGAAATAAAGGTTTTTCGGTAAATAGTAAATATGTACTTTACTGAAGAGTGATTGCCATTTGACTTGACTGACGGATAAAGATTAGAAGTGGTAAATAAATAATAGTAAAAAAAAAACTAAAATTGTCGCTTTATATAGAAAAACAAACTTAAAAAATAGTAAATAATTTTGAATTAAGAATAGTGTAAATAAGACATATATTTTTTATAAAATAAAACGTGGGGTGCATGGTGTTATACCTACCCCACGCTTATTTATATATCTGTATCTATAACATCCCTGCATGTGGCATATTGGTGGGACGCCCTGTATATACCTACTTTAAATAGGTACCTATACTTGATTGATTTGATACTGTTAATGGTAAAATACAAAATCACTAGTTCGATCGATTACAAGCCGAACTATCGAGAAACTGTAAAAACTCGATTTAAATGACAGCAACACTATTCTTCTAATCTGTTTGTCGACTGTCACAAGGCTTCCCTATTGTGTGTGTGAAACATCTGCCTGCAAGGCGAGAAATCTCACAAAGCGCGTACGCCAGTTCATAAAACTTACTCCGCTGTATTTGCGAGGACATTGTGCACGCGATTCTGTTGAGCAACGGTTGTGTATTACGCGACGTGATATATTTTTGAAACATGTTTTCGTTACCTCAATGCTAAAGTTGATATCTCACAGTTTGAAGTGATCCTACCTTTCGCGTATTCGACATAAGTGCTAATAATTATTATAAATCTACAAAAATGAGTGGAAATAAGATGACCGACACTGTGATCCCTGACGATGCAGGAGATTCTGGTTTCATTTCCGGTCCCATTGACCGGTTTCCTGATGATTCTGATGAAATAAGTAGTGAAATGTTGGAAGAAATCAAGAGTGATCCAAAGGAAGTGACAAGTGCTAGTGCAAACGATGATCTTGACAGTGGAGTGTTGGTGGTTACTGACGAACTAACCAAATGTAAACTGGAGCCCACATTAGTTTTACCTTTGACCCCATTCCGGGCCGCCCCGCCTGCAGACAGCACATCCAATATACTGCCACCTTTGTCTGTGCTATTCAAGCAGGATGATGATGGAGACACGTAAGTTTTCTGCTGATCTTTCATTATATATTTTTACTATGTAATGTGGGAGAGTGTGGTTTGCAAGTATGTAGTCTATTGTAAAAATAAAGCTTTATTACAATAATTGCCTAGCTAAATATATTTACAACTGCTGGACAAGTATTGTCATCCATATTCGCTTTTTACTTGGACTGAGAAGTTGATTATGTTAATAAAAAAACTTGTAAAGTACTTGTCCAATGTGGAAGCCAATACAGGAAGTTAAAGTTCATGGTTGCTTGATTAATAAGTTGATTCCTGTATTTTACTTTGATTATTATTTAATGTCTTTTATTTAAATTAAACACATTTAAATATACATATTTGAACTTTTTGGGATGGAAATGGTGAGGCTATGAAGATCAGGAGCCAACAAAATTTATAAAGATTTATCTGGGGGTGTGGCCTATGTTTTGTTAAAGATTGAGCATGCAGCCAGCATTTCGGGAATGTTACCCATGGGTAGCAACTTATTAGATTAGGTTAGAAAGGTAGGTTTCATATTTATTTTATTGTGTAGTACAGTACATAAGTGCCTAAATGTCATTATTTGAATTAAATGAAACAAAACAATGTTTAATAAATATTGTTCTTATTTGTACTATAATCTATGTTTTAATAGTTAATGCAGTTACATTTCTTTATTAAATCTGGTATGCCACTCTATGGCAATGAAGTGGCATGTTTTATCATTATAATAGATTTTAATCAATAGGTAGGTACTTGTCATTCAACATAATTTTCTTGATTTTATTTAAAGTTCTCATAGCTTTAGAATTAGAATAGAAATTAATACAAAACCAACAACGTCTCACAATCGGATTCCCGCCAAAACTCCCCTTCTATCGTATCTTAGCTATCCTATACCTACATACTTAACCTGTGATTGAATTCTCGATAGGTATTTGGATACTAAAGTATTTGAAACAAAGATTTATCAAAACAAAATTATTATGAATAAATCGTGAATCAGGCTCGACTGGCTGATAGTGAAAATGTACTATTTCATCAAGAATCTTTACAAATGAAATATTAACAGTCAGTTAAATCATAACAATTATATCCAAACTACTAGTGTTGGTCGCAAAACCGATATAATGTCACTGATTCGAATAGCATTCAACACCATTATAATAGTGAATAGCATAAAAACAAATTATTGTCCTATCAAATCTTATCTTAAAATAAATGCTTTATTATATCATTATAATAATTATTATATGGTATAGTATAGATGTCCCTAATGTGTCAATTAAGATTTGCGGGAGAAGTTGTTTAGGAATGTTCTGAGTTCTGAAATTTTCATAAAATCGAATAATCTGTAAGTAATAGAATGTATATTATAATAGGTGTACCTATGTACATAAATTTCAATTATTTGTTTTTCAGTCAAATACTGTAGTTCCATCTCCAATAATGTATAGCTTGTCTGGTAATAATAAATACACAATAGGCGTGACGACAGTATCAAAGAATGGTCGATTTAATAATTTTAGATAATTATAAATTAAAGATATTATAAATAGGGCAATCTACATACAAAAATAATTGAAAACACTGGTTAATTTTTATTAAAAATAATCAGATTATTAAGATTTTCAATAAAATAAAACACTAACATATTATTGCAATCGGCCATTTTGATTGAAACACCTATCACAGCGCATGACGTCACGCTTAGGTAAACTCCACTGATACCACTGTATTTTGTTGTTGTGAATACTGTTTTGGGCTTATGGAGTGTTTTGTTTTATTATTTAACGTGTGATTTATCGACTTTAATCTACAATATAACAATGGAACCAAGCTTTGTAAAGCAAATAGCTCTAACTTGCCTAGGATTGATATATTAATGTTTGGCGATTTCTCGCAACAAATAAAGAATTTTGCTCGTCTGAGTTCCGAAACGTGAAGACCTCTTTATAAGTCACTTCAAGAATAATCATTCTTCGTTTCTTAGCTATAGGGTCGCTCAGTTATGTCGGATGTTCGTGTTTTTCTGTATGATTGGCATATACTTACATTTATGGGGCATACATTCTGGTTTCATACGTAATGGTGATACTGATCCCATCACATGATACTCCATATAAAGTTTCCATGTCATTTGGCAACTCAATAAAAGAAAACGAATAAATTTGATAAAGATGATAGCCAAGGACAAAACAAACAACCTCAATGAATCACTTATTCCATAGCCTCATTAATTCAAATATTTCAAGTCAAACAAACATTTTAAGACCAGACTATCATTACATGATAACATATTCACATCACAGTGGTTTTCACAGGACTTTCGCCGTGCGAGCTTTAACCACTTAACTCTTATTATTTTCTTGTTTGGAACATTGTTGGGTGTTCTTGTTGATGTGTTTTTACACTGCGGTACTGCACACCTTTTATAAACTTCGGAATACATTTATCACACTAATTATTTAATATTTTGTTAAAATTCTACGTAACGTATAGAAATAATGACATATTTACCTAAGCGTGACGTTAGAGCCGACGCCATGACACCGGCGAGCTGTTTTGGCGCACTATTTGAAAAAATATTAGATAAATGGTTTTAAACTTGTTAAACTCAAGTTTATTACCGAAATAAAGGTTTTTCGGTAAATAGTAAATATGTACTTTACTGAAGAGTGATTGCCATTTGACTTGACTGACGGATAAAGATTAGAAGTGGTAAATAAATAATAGTAAAAAAAAAACTAAAATTGTCGCTTTATATAGAAAAACAAACTTAAAAAATAGTAAATAATTTTGAATTAAGAATAGTGTAAATAAGACATATATTTTTTATAAAATAAAACGTGGGGTGCATGGTGTTATACCTACCCCACGCTTATTTATATATCTGTATCTATAACATCCCTGCATGTGGCATATTGGTGGGACGCCCTGTATATACCTACTTTAAATAGGTACCTATACTTGATTGATTTGATACTGTTAATGGTAAAATACAAAATCACTAGTTCGATCGATTACAAGCCGAACTATCGAGAAACTGTAAAAACTCGATTTAAATGACAGCAACACTATTCTTCTAATCTGTTTGTCGACTGTCACAAGGCTTCCCTATTGTGTGTGTGAAACATCTGCCTGCAAGGCGAGAAATCTCACAAAGCGCGTACGCCAGTTCATAAAACTTACTCCGCTGTATTTGCGAGGACATTTTGCACGCGATTCTGTTGAGCAACGGTTGTGTATTACGCGACGTGATATATTTTTGAAACATGTTTTCGTTACCTCAATGCTAAAGTTGATATCTCACAGTTTGAAGTGATCCTACCTTTCGCGTATTCGACATAAGTGCTAATAATTATTATAAATCTACAAAAATGAGTGGAAATAAGATGACCGACACTGTGATCCCTGACGATGCAGGAGATTCTGGTTTCATTTCCGGTCCCATTGACCGGTTTCCTGATGATTCTGATGAAATAAGTAGTGAAATGTTGGAAGAAATCAAGAGTGATCCAAAGGAAGTGACAAATGCTAGTGCAAACGATGATCTTGACAGTGGAGTGTTGGTGGTTACTGACGAACTAACCAAATGTAAACTGGAGCCCACATTAGTTTTACCTTTGACCCCATTCCGGGCCGCCCCGCCTGCAGACAGCACATCCAATATACTGCCACCTTTGTCTGTGCTATTCAAGCAGGATGATGATGGAGACACGTAAGTTTTCTGCTGATCTTTCATTATATATTTTTACTATGTAATGTGGGAGAGTGTGGTTTGCAAGTATGTAGTCTATTGTAAAAATAAAGCTTTATTACAATAATTGCCTAGCTAAATATATTTACAACTGCTGGACAAGTATTGTCATCCATATTCGCTTTTTACTTGGACTGAGAAGTTGATTATGTTAATAAAAAAACTTGTAAAGTACTTGTCCAATGTGGAAGCCAATACAGGAAGTTAAAGTTCATGGTTGCTTGATTAATAAGTTGATTCCTGTATTTTACTTTGATTATTATTTAATGTCTTTTATTTAAATTAAACACATTTAAATATACATATTTGAACTTTTTGGGATGGAAATGGTGAGGCTATGAAGATCAGGAGCCAACAAAATTTATAAAGATTTATCTGGGGGTGTGGCCTATGTTTTGTTGAGATTGAGATTGAGCATGCAGCCAGCATTTCGGGAATGTTACCCATGGGTAGCAACTTATTAGATTAGGTTAGAAAGGTAGGTTTCATATTTATTTTATTGTGTAGTACAGTACATAAGTGCCTAAATGTCATTATTTGAATTAAATGAAACAAAACAATGTTTAATAAATATTGTTCTTATTTGTACTATAATCTATGTTTTAATAGTTAATGCAGTTACATTTCTTTATTAAATCTGGTATGCCACTCTATGGCAATGAAGTGGCATGTTTTATCATTATAATAGATTTTAATCAATAGGTAGGTACTTGTCATTCAACATAATTTTCTTGATTTTATTTAAAGTTCTCATAGCTTGTGAAATGTATTGTTACTTTATTTAAATTTATTACCAAAATAGATGACAGAATTATTACATTACAATCAATTAAATGGGCACTGGAAAATTATGTATATTATGTACCTACCTAGTTTAAAACAATCAATCTGTAAAAGTTTTAAAACATTTATTTATCAACGTCAGACACTTTACTGATTAAAAACAAATTTTGTTGCAATCAGGTTCTTAATAATATTCTAGCAATTCTAATTGTAAAGATTTAGGACTTTCGTGACCAATGCCTACACAGTGTAGAAACTTAAAGAAAGATATTAATATTATTTATGTATTATTACATTAGCAACTTTCAGCTGATGTGTGTATATCGATTCCGATTGATATAATTATATTTTTCCCCACCTTATCAAAAGATCATTGCTAGAAAACACAATCACTGATCACTGATTAACAAATAGGCTATTTGACAAAAATAATTTTCAAGGATACTTATTTGTATTCTAAGCTGTAGTAGGTAAATACCAATCAATTGTAATCTACAATTAATGTCTAAATTAGTAATAATCTTACTCTGACTTAGGTTTCGATTCAATTATTATCAATCAAGAAGTGTGATCGTAAACTCTGTCTTCTGTGCATTATCTTCTTGGGTCCTCATTAGCCAACATTGTAACTGTCTTTTTTCTTTGCAGACAATTACACATTGCCGCAGTACACGGAAGCGAAAAGGCAGTCAGCACCCTCATCAGGGTGTGTCCAAACAAGGAGTGGTTCAACGTTCCAAATGATGATGGCCAGACCGCATTACACTTAGCCGCGTTGAGTGGGAATGCAGTAGTAACGAGAATGCTTGTGATAGCGGGAGCCTCGGCAGCAGCCAGGGACAGGACGGGAGAGACGCCGCTGCACAAAGCCACAGTACTCAAGAATGTGGAATGTATAAAAGCCCTACTCAACCCAGTCATGGAGCTTCCCCAAAGAAAACTCTCAACAGTACTCAATCAAAAAAACTATAACGGTAAGTTCTTTTTGTTTCTCTTAGAACTGTTAGCATTGAGTTATATTTCAGAACTCAACAGGTCATTGTCTAAACATTCAATACAATACCATCAGTTGTTATATAAAGTTTGTATTAGAAACCAGTTTTCATGTAAATATCGTTGCCCCTCATTGCCGAAAAATTTGTGGCACATCCTTCCTTATTTTGGATAATTGAGAATAGACTGGGTGAGCGTTGAGGGTGTCCCACCTTTGACAAGACTCAGTCACATGGAAGCCTATTTGTGTATAAAGATATCACCTCAGACTGTAACAAGAACTAGTCTAGTAATTTTTCAATCATTGGTTTGCTTGTCAGTCAGATTAGGAATGAATTATTATTTAATTTAAATTCATGGGTTCCTTGACTCTGACATCATCTGTTGATGACCTCACAGAGTTTGACATTTACCTTACTTTTAGTGGGCTCGGTGTTGGACCAAGGAAACATTACTTACCATAATGGTCAGTAACTTACCTAGTCAATTAACTTCTCCTGTTAATATGTGTTTCTCTGTTACAAAACATTGGTCTTGTCCAATATATTTAAACTGTTCTCTGCCCAGATTGGATATTCTTGCTAACTAATTATTACTATGAATTAATACGACCATGTACAACTATTTCCGAAGTTGTATTTGAACTTATCAAACCAGAGGTTACAAGAAAGGATAATACAGGACTAAGCAGGGAACCCTACGCTTTAGTCGATAACTATACTTACTTAGTTTGTCTGATACTTTTAAACAATGTTAGCTTATTTGTTACTATAATAATAAAACGTTATAACATTGAACTTTATAACTGAATCATCTAATAGCATAGTATAATAGTAAAAACCCACCTAACGGTTTTTCCGACATGGTCTCATAAAGTACCGCTTAGGCATAATACTATAATACATAATATATATACATATATAAACTTTATGAAACTATGTATAAAATATGAACTAATTCAGCTGTAATCATGTTCACAAAGCGTTGTGTAGCATGTTGCTCTCTGGTTCGTGTGTTAAAAATGTTGCATAATTAACTCATAGATTAATTGTTGTCCAGTTGAGGCAACCGTTTTGCTATATTTATATCGTTATCGAGGTCATGCGTTCATTGGATCGTCGAAACGCTATCGAGTCTCATATTTTGTACCGAGTATTAAAAACCCTACCCAAATGAAACTTCGGGCGGCGCGCGGGGTCGTCGGCGCGATTTTGAAAACCCCGTGAGTTCCGTGACCGATGACGTCAATAATGCCAAAGTTATCTGTACATTCATTAAAATATTACTTTAATGATTGACTGACACGCAGAAATGTCTGTCATCGGTTCTCAGGCATTGTCTTCTTGTCATCCAATCGGCGCCGCGTCACGTGCCGGATTACGGAGATTCTCTAGGATCTCTTGAATCAAACCACTTTAGGTTCAACTAGAACCAGTTTCCTGTGTGAAACAAAGCTGTTAGATATCGTTTACGTGTGAACGCACCGCCCGCGCCGCTGCCGCTGACGTCTCTACCCTCAAGGTCTCTATTACGCTCAATGCCATCGAAGAATGTCTTCACTGAGAATTAAAAAACGCGATGCTTCATGGAACTATAGCCCATTGAAGAACGTTCCAACGCGACGCGCCTCTCATGGCAATTTGAAATTTTGGATTTCCCTACCTGCATCAAAATCATAAGCTTTTATTGTTTCTGGTTTTCCCAAACTGGTGTGAGGTGTTCAATGTAAAAGATTTCGATTCGGCTTTTTTGCCCACCGACATATTATTTACATACGGTTTTACCCGATGTATTGACCTTCTCGTGACAGTTGGAAAACCTCTTATTATTACCGATTAAGTGACGTTCGGCTTTGTATTATTTTATATAATTCGGCGAACGTTAGGTGTGTTAGAGACCACCTACGGTACCGGTCGTCTGGCCATTTAGAGAGGCTGTTGTACCCTGTTGGGTTTTCCCATCGGGTCGCGCGAGTCTTGTTACGGCGCGGGCGCGGGGCTAGTGAAAGCCTGATGCGAAGCCGGTCCCCGCCCGGCGAACGCGCCTCCGCCGCGGCCTCTGTACCTACGCGCCGTACACGGTGTCGGTGGGATCCCCAACTATATTGTCCAGCTACTTAATTGGAACGCGGGTGTTATGTTTCGAGTTATGCAAAGCAGACGCTGCGGATACATTCTGACAAAACGATTATATGTACCACGAGTCACGGCTATGTCTACACGCCTCACACTCATTTATTTTTCCCTACTTTTGTTAGAACTTTATGTCCATTCAAAAGTTCCACAGTAAAATCTATAAAAATTTAAAGCGCTCGCCAAAGTGATAATCATAATATACCTGGTAGGTACCTCTATTACTGCTAACATTTTATGTATGAATTCGTTTCACATGAATTCAAATGCCTGTGGCAGTATAATTAGAAAGACGGCTAGCTAATCCAAGGAAAACCGCAGAGTCGAATCGGTACCTGTAATTTTGAACCGAACAATGGTGCCGGCTGCCTGATGGCTGTTGGGTTATACCCGAGTGTGAAAGTACGCCGCCGCCTCCGCTCGCTCGCTCGGTTACATGCACCGGAATTCCCAAACATTCGCGTATATTACCATGTTACGTGCTCTTTACACTTTCTAATTCTGGCTCGCTATACTTGCGCCTAGCGGCCAAATGTGATCTTCGAGCGCCGATTCATGACTCAGTTCGAAATACAGAGTCAAAGATTCGTTGGTTTCGTTGGCCCCACCGATGGCGGAAACTACTCGAAATTTTGGGAAATTCGTACAATCCGGTTTCAGCTGTTTTCTTATTAGTGTGTGCCATCTGTACCGATATGATTACAAAAGTGTTTCAATTTTGAAATGTTTATCGAAAGCATGCGAGCTATATCACACCGGTGTCAGTCCAAGGATTTCTTGGTTATTTATATTTTAATGTAACTATCTGCCACCCGTTTCATACATTGCAATTAATCCAGTCAACCTCCCCATTCTTATACATTATACCCAAAGCACATTAAGGCGCTAATATAGGAGCGATTCATGTATTTTAGAAGATGAAAGTTACCTGGCCGGGCCGCGCGCCACGCTGGCTCCGCGCTCACGGCAAGTCGAAAACGCTAATTCATAATTATTATACTCTTACTAACGGCATCACGTGGCCTTAGCACAGATTACTAGATAGTTACTACGTAGGCTTTAGTCTGAAGCATTCAATTATTTCGACACTGTAATGACATGTCAGATTGGCCGAGCGGTCTGAGATGCTACGTTCCGTTCCTAAAGACGTAGTTTCGAAGTTTCGAAACCTGCTGCCGGGAAACTTTTTGTGTATGATTTTTGTTTTGGTGTATGTATATAAGTAGTTTGTTACAATGAAAAATAAACATAATCTATAGTAGGTAAATAATGTATTAATTAAATGTTTTATCTTTGTTGGCGTACGCACCAAGCACCAACATTACCGCCAGCATTACATAAATTATTACCTCCTTGACTATAATCCTATCAAATTTAGAATGCCGCACGAATTATTGGAGTCACACCTAAATAAGTTGTATTAAATTTATTTAGTGTTGGTCCTTTCTGGTATGCGCGTTTGTCAAGTCCATTTG
Source organism: Hylaea fasciaria (assembly GCA_905147375.1). Classification (NCBI taxonomy): domain Eukaryota; kingdom Metazoa; phylum Arthropoda; class Insecta; order Lepidoptera; family Geometridae; genus Hylaea; species Hylaea fasciaria. The sequence goes on from LR990201.1 coordinate 11,806,498, forward strand.
ATACATCCTCTTTAGTCCACTTCCATAATTTTCTTTTTGATATATATTTTTACAATGACAATGACGGAGTAAAAGATTTGTGCATTTAGCCAGTGTCAGGCATCCGTACTAAGATCATATAAATGCGAAACTGTGTGTGTGTTTGTTGGTGTTTTTTTTTTTAGTTTTTGCCATCCTTTCACGTCGAAACGGCTGAATCGATCTTGATCAAGATTGGACCTATGAGATGGGTATAGGCTATTTTTCGTCAGAAAAAATAGGGATCTTAGAATCCAAATAAATAGGAGTTGAAAATTTATATGGGCAATTCATAATTTCTCAAGTAGGTGATCTGACACTTCATTATTTTAGGCTCTTGATAAAATATAAAGGTTAAGACTAAGGATAGGGAAAAGGAAAGGGACAGGGATAGGGATAGAGATACAAAGACTTCAATATTTATTTTCTAAACAGTTGCTTTTTCATATACGGATGAAGTCGCGCGTAAAAGCTAGTTTCAGTAAAGTTTACTGAATCGTGGCTATGACTGTAAATTTACTTTACCACGAGGTTGTGAAAATATGGAATACTAGCTGTTACTCGCGACTTCGTCTGCATTTAAATCGAATCCAGCTAGTAAGAACACAATATGCGTGAACTTTGTATGCTATTGTAAATCAATCGGGCACGTCACGTCTCTGTCAATATCTCTAAAACATCTCTATCTTCCTATTTCCTCATCGCTTTTTCCCCCAACTCCCAATATTTCATCTCCCATCCCTCATCAATCTCCGATCTCCCATCTCCTCATCTCTCCAGCTGCTGCTCTCCATCTCCCCATCTCCCCAGGTCCTCATCTTTCCTTCTCCCATATACCTTCCAAATTTCATTTTCATTTTTGTTGTCTCTCTATACCTAATTTCATCGAAATCGGTCCAGCCGTTTAGCCATAAAAAGTAACAAACAAACAAACATACAAATAAACAGAGAAACAGAGTTACTTTCGAATTTACAGTATAATATTTGACAATGACTAAATGCACAAATCGTGCGAAGCAAAAACATTGAAAAAACTCTGAGCAGAAAGATTACTGGAAGTGTGCTAAAAATAAAACGTCAGAATATGCATCCGCCAGATCCGCCATTATGGAAAACGGAAGTTCACTACATCTTCATTTTAATATACAATCATAATCTGCTCCTTTGATTAACTCCAAACTATCATAAGAAATCCCAGTTTTATTTAAGTGAACAATCTAAAAACGCGTTTTGCTGCTAATTTCAGTTACAGGTGGTGCAAGAATAGTCATATTAGCCATTATTCTTTACACACAATGGAGAATAAATACAAAGTATTATAGGTTATAATAAAAGTTTAGTAATCGTTGAAGGAAGTCATTTACGGCAACTAAGTAAATAAACCAGTTGTATACCATGTAGAGATTCTGTTTGCATTATTTTTTTTGAGAACAAACAGTAAATTCGACGAGAAAATTTTGAGGAACAGCGACATACATCCTCTCTCTGAAACGCCGTAGCGGGTACTGAGTCGCCTAGTACGCGCTCAAACTGATCATATTCTCGTCGTTTTTATTAATTTAGAAGAACGGAATCGATTCAGTTCATTGGAAAATTCAAATTTCATTGGAAAATAAAATTGCCTTTTTTATGGTTCCAAAAAATATGATAGTTGTCGCTGAAAATGTTGAGCATTATGTGACGAAAGATTTTTTTCGGGTCTTTTCTCGTGAATTTTTTTCTCAAGATACTAGACAACTTTAGTCCAATATTATTGATTTATTAGCTAACTGAAACACTTGGCTATACACTGTATTTTTTCTGGCTTATAAATATTTGTAATTACGGCTTAACTTTTTGACAAAAAACCGCCCATTTTACGGAAGCTCGCTGCCTACAGGTCCTTAATCAAATCAATCATTGGCAGGTCTCATAGTCTATTTAGCTACTTATATTGTCCATCCATAAACGTTTAGCAAGTAAAGTAATACAGTGTCGATAATAGTATTATCAATAGCTTCGTTTCATTTCTTTATTTGGCCTATCCATTGTTTTATTGTAACAGCAAATATCGTTATCTTATTAGACGTTCAAGTGGTAGAGGAGGCATACACTTCCACTCAACCGTTTTTATGAGCCGTGGGGTTTCCCACCGCTCGACCCGCTTCTCGATGACCCTCGCTGTCATGTGTGGCGGCGTTTCAACATATGCAACGTGTTCACTTCGCTGGGAATATACGTGTTATATAAGCTGAATGCCATCTAGAGAATACTTAGGTACTGGGTTGATAAGAAATACAACCAAGAAGTGGTCGGGTTTCATTGACAAAGATCAATGACGAGTAATTGCATCCACCTGGTTCCAATAGCAATTGAAATGAACTTGTTGTAAGGTTGAAAATTACGAGCAATTCTTATAAATAACCTGCATTACTAATGCTGCGGTTATACCTACTTGTAGTTTTCGCTTGGCGCTTTACGAATAGTATTTCCCAAGGCGACGCGACGCTTGCTCGCTGATTTTCCCTAATGGAATCTAAAGAGAACAATGGTGACGAGCCAACAACAAATATACCGTAAGTAAAGTGAGAAGAAATATTACAATATAATCAATAAAAAAAAAGTTATTGTAGACACCTAAGTACCTGTATATTAATATTCTGTTCATAGAATAAATGAGATTCTGGACGCAGCCAATTATTAACTATCAAATTTTCCGCGAATGTAGAGCGTGTTGATCATTACAAATGCGTACCTAATGGTTATATGTTATGATTCAAGCGATTAGATTCTTGAAGTTGTGGAAATTCACAGTCATCATTCTATCAACGCCTTAGGGTACATATACGGAAACGGAGAAAATTGTGGCAGTAGTGTGCCTGCGTTGCCATATTTGGCGAGGACAGCGGTTGCGCACGCGCAGTCCGTCGTCGCCGACGCCACATTATTGGGAAAACCCCATCATGTCCCCGCGCACCTCGCACACGCCCCACCTCCCACCGACATTACTACGTTACACGTGTTCACTACGTCGCCAATAGACAAATGCGATCATTCAACTCACCTTGAAGTACACTGCTTATTCTCTTTCTGTTTGTGAATGCGGCCGTCATTCGGAACGGGCGGTGTACGAATAACATCAAGGACAGTCGTCTGTTTACACGTCCTGAGTAGCGGCTTCGGTTGAAAGCACATCAGCTGTGCCTAGACTATGCAGTACAGTAAAGCTGATGAATAATGCTTTTGTATTCGCGACAATGGTTTTTATTCGAATTCTCACGCATCTGCTCATTTTGATTTTAACATTAAGGAATATGAGAATTGTTCGAATGGATACTAGTGGCGTGTCTCAAATCGGTCACGCGATAGAGTTGTATAAGACTTTAGTTCACTTCCTGCTTAGGTCGGTCTGTTCGTAGCAAAGTAGAAGCGTTATATTGGCAGCATATAACTCTTGTTTAGTAGTTGTATTATATCTTGTATCTTGCTTTTCAATGGGATAAGGACATCATTTATCTACTTGTCAAAAATAGTTGGCATTGCCATGTTAAACGGTTTGTGTCATCTTGTTCATCCGCACAGCTTATTAATCTAAATCCTGCATGTAATCCTTTCTGAGTTCGATGGCACAAACAAAAACTTCTGTATTTCTTACAAACGAGTTTATAAATTCTGTTTTGGGAATATTATCTGTATTATTACTACTTTATTCTTCGGTTACATCATCACATCACAACGTAAAATGTTCCGAAGTCCTAACACGACTGTGCGAATTTTAAAGCAAACAGTTCTAAAATCGTCAATAGTTATAGCAAACTACGTGTCGTCGTGTTTGTTCCTATCTACACTGGAATATCTACTTTGGTGCTTTCTATGATTGTTTGCTTTGGGCAGCAGGTTAGAGGCCTCTTCATTTCGGTTGATTCAGCAAACATACGCGTCGAAAATGTGTATTAAGAAATATATTAATTCATTGATATTCAAATTCATGTTAAAAATAACATGAGTACAGATTGACATTATGAGTAGTATTTACTGAAAGAGATATCATTTGGTAATAATGTAACGAGTGTGACCTCTGCCCGATCCCCGGCGATATCTGCTGAGGAGGCCCGTCAGCCGACAGAGAAATCGAGAAAGATCGCATATTATATTCGAATGAAATGAGAAGCTACTATTTATCGACTTGAAATTACTACTAGTCCACCTTGCTTTTACTTTTACGTATGATTGATTAAACAAGAAACGCTACAAAGTCCTGCACGCCAAGATCTATGTGAACAAGATCACTTTAAATATAATTCAACATACATTCTTGCGTTTTTAAAAGCTTGTAAACATTGATCGAGCGGTCTATTTTAATGTAGATTGAAATAAACTTGGAAATATTCCAGCGCCGTGCCGACATCCGACGGTCGGCTACGATAACCGCGCCGTGATTTCACAAACAATGACCCAGTATTATCTTTTACACATTTATCCCAATACCTAACGTCGGAGTTCAGCTAAAACGTAATTTTTCCTCTAAGTTTGCCAGTTACGAACATCTACAATTACTTTGACTGGCTTGCGCTCTCATTCTACCAGCATCTCTTGTTTGAACCCCTATGATCAGTATATTTTACAACTGACGCTTATTAAGGGTTATTGAAACAGGATTTCAATAAAACCTTTCAAAATTATGTCATCCTCAGATATTCAATTCATTCATTAGTGACTGTTAAAATTTAACTTTGACGTCATTCGGAACCGGTTGCCATTTTTTATCGCCATCTGGAACTGTTTCAATTTTAGAAATACTTTAGTGTAATGTATTGATATGGGTAGGTATCTTCATAGGTTGAAAGGTCATGGTAGCGTGGTTTTGTTACAACTATATTTCCCCTCATTTTATAAGAATGCAGTCATACTACAGAGTACCTCCTTGTTTACATCAAGAGAAATGTATACTTACCAAACTATTAATAATTACTATAGGTAGATAGTAGGTAGGTACAGCGTGCGTAAAGTGGTAGTAACGGGACACTTTGTATAATATCATACTAAGACATTCTTACACGTGCCTTTTGATTAAATAATTCGATATACTTAGATTTAAAAAATGGATACATCATCTACACCGCCTTCCCCGTTAAAATGCGTCATACTCATGCGGCATTTATTACATGAATTATCCGATTTGGTACCACATGAATAGTCTAGCGACTAATAAACGATCCAAGTGGTTACCATGTGACGTCAGTGCTGTAGTGAAATATACTTTTTTAAGGTGTTGAGCCGATTGACCGCGCGCAAAAGGTGTCAGGCATATTACAATGCGCTAAGGATTCATGATTCATTAAAAATAATTTGTATACGCTCGCATAATGCTCATAATTATGACGTCACATAGTCAGTATGCTTATATTTTCCTGGTCATTCAATGACTTCATTTTATTTTATATAGAAAGTATGGGAATACCATTAAATCCTCAAACGGCTCAAAACTAATTAGACAACTATCGGTGATAATATTAATTGTGGTGCTTATTTGGACTCATGTGGAGTGTTCGTATTTACAGTTCTAGGTACCTACATGACACATGTGTTGTAAGATATAATTAAATAAATCACACACGAACTTCTAAATTGAACACTAGGGCGTGGGCCTTGCCGTGATTGCGTCAAATTGTTGCGCATCAAAACGAATCGCAAAACTCAGTGAATTATCTTATTTCGTAAATAAACACTTATCGCACAAAACTGCCCAGAGATAGCATGAATTCAATCAAGCGTTTTTATCAACTATTTACATAATTATAAGGTAATAGACTGGGAAATACTGATTCGGAGTACGTCTTTCCACTTGTAATTAAAACATACAATTAAGGAATACCATGGTATAGCGGCAGAATTAAACTGTATAAGAAACATACAGTTAATTAATCTCATAGATTGTAACATAATATTCACACAATGTTGTGTTATTAGAATGTTGTACTCGAACTCGATTCAAACGTGAATTGAATTGTTACAGGTCAAGCGTGCGTCCATCTGGCAGCGTCGGCGGGGCACATCGAGACACTCCAAGCGCTGGTATATTATGGGGCTGACATTAACTGCAGGGTAAGTCTATTTTTACAATCTAAGGCAGATACGATTCTTTTACAAATTAATTAATTGATTACTTACACAATTCGGATCAAACTCTTAGTTAGCAGATAATGTGGTCGATTTTATATAGTAAAGGGATTCGATTGAGAGTGATCATACTTTTGGTTGATTATCTTAAATCGAGTTCATGGGAGCTATGAAATAAATAACCATTTGTTTCTAATTACGATAAGGCGGCATATAATTATAGAGTAATTGGATATAAGTTGTGATGCACGTGGTGTCCCTCAAGGAAGTAATATTTGCCCAACATATTACAATAATGAGTAACTGACCGGTGTTTGTTTACGCGTGCACAGTCCGGCGGAAAGAAGAATATAAATATTCCTAGCCGTAATGGGGAATACGTGATGACACGTTTTGCATATTAGTCGCGACGCAATGTGAGAAATATAATAGAATTATCATAAGTCAAGATTCAACTTGTGTAAACATTAGATTGTAAACACATTGCAATGGCATTCCGAATGATTACATTTTGTCTGGCGGGCAACTGCTTACCAAATTGGTACATATTTGTACGAGGAAGGTTTGGGCTGATGAATTTATCATGCACTTATCTTAGCACTGACCCACCATCAGCTCGTTACTGAAAACACTGTAATGCGAGACTACAATAATGGTCTAACTTATAACAAAGTCAAAGTCAAAGTCAAAGCATTTATTGTAAATAGGCAATTAAATCGCACTTTTACAAGTCAAACAAAAGTTACAAGAGAATCATAAAAACATAAAGTATGATACATTAAATTAAACAGTAATTGATTATGGTTTGATTTTGAAAAAAGGATGTTTCCTTTTCAAGCACTGTACCAAGATTCTGGACAGGAAAAGGAAACTCCGTTGACTCTACCAGTGCGTACTGGTAACCAGTAACTGCGTACAACCCTTGTAATTTTAACAGTAAATCTATTCGTCATAATAATGTGGCAAACTAAGGTCATTTTCCTTCGAAGACGTTTCGCTATTTAACATAGTTTCAGATTTAGCCATCATATCTCAGTTAAAAAATTCACCTTCTATACGCTCTATTATCCTTTATCGATAAACCATCATCACGACTATTTGAATATTTAGTTATCGTCGTTATCGATTTATTGTTAGTAGGTATAAGTGTTGGGATTTCCAACACATTCTACGCTTTAGTGGCAACAGCAAAGTCATCGTTTGGCGCACGTGCTGTCACCATAGCTCACTACCCTCTCACGTTGAGCGCTACGTGCTCCGGCACGCGGGTCTCATCGATGTTCGAAGCTGTAAATAACACCAGCCTTGTGAGAATGCACTGGGCAACCCCCAGAATAATATTTACACATTCTTAAGACCCATTTCGCTCTGAGGAAACTACTATTTGTCAAAGTCAGACAGGCCTTGTGTAAACTCCGAAAAACCCCTTGAAAAATCGGACATATTTGCGAACAAGCAGGTACATACAAGATCAGCTATGATATGCTAATTGAAAATAGCGTACCTATTTAATTAGATACACGTTTTAGTGAGGTAAATGTTTCCCTATTTTTCTTATGAATAAAAGAACCAGGTTTGTGTAATATCTGTGATTCAATGGGTTTACATTGAATAGGGAATTTATTCACTTGTGGAAAGGCCGTAAAACATATTATAGTCTCCGAGCGTTTCTTGTAAACTGAATGATGGTCTTTTCCCTTTGGTTTTTTACTGGTTCAACGAGCTCACTGTCGATGGTTTATTAATTGTTTTACCTGTTTATTGTTGTGTTACTGTAATACGAATAAAGTACATTATCTAGGTCAAATAGATTTCGTGCAATCACTAAATGCACGTCATTGTTATCTTTAAGTGTTTTCTGTATTTCCCCCAAGTCATGTGTTTTGAAGCCATTGTATTGTAATGTAACCAAACATCATTCCATCTCGGTCAATATCGCCGTTGACAGATATCGTTCGTCCTCTGATCGAGTCACGGCTGTCTTCGATAAGTAGGGTTGTACGCTTCTTTGGTTTGTCTCGTGGCCTGTCAATGAACCACTTATAATAAGTAATGTAAGAAATAGGAAAGTAGATTTAAAGGAAGGCAGACAGTTTGTAATAGCATCAATATCCAAACTTTCCTTACGTATATTAAAAAAAAACTTGTTGTTTACGTATAGTTGTTTATAGGGCGTGGCTACGCGCTTTTTTCACCAAGTCTCTTGATAGTTATCGGGCTTTTAACATCTCTTGTGATATTTGTCGCGTCTTGTCAGTTCGTGACAGCCCTGTCGATAAGGCTTTCGTTCGAGTACGCCAAGGGGTTTTCCACAGGGCCGCGCGGCTCGCGGCTCTAATCCGCCGATAGCACTATCTAGCGCGTCGCGGGTTTTTTCTGTTTGCTACGATTGTTTACCTCGTCTATTGTTTTGGTGTCGGCTGTAACGAGACGATGGTAATGTATAAGGAAATTCTAGGAAATTCAATTCTCGAATTTAGAAAAACGTTTCGCTCGTACGACTCGGAGCTAGGATACGAAGCCGGCAAATCATACTAAGAAGCTTAAAATCATATTGTTAATGTGTCATCCATTCGTACTAATTCCTATCGACCCGATAGTAGTTACTGGAATCCCAATTATAAAATATATTTAAAGAAGCAGTCGTTCGATTGGACCCTTTCTCAGCCGAATCTTTAATGTGGTTTCGTGCGTGTCCCGTGCCGTGAGAAGCCTATAAATGACCGTATAATTTTGTCCCGTAGGAGAATCTGGCCGGCTGGACTGCGCTGCACATCGCGGCGCAGCGCGGGGACGCGGACACCGTGCAGTTCCTGCAGCGCTGCCCGGGCGTGGAGCGGCGCGCGGCGGACTACGCGCGCCGCACGCCGCGCCGCCTCGCGCGCCGCCACCCCGCCGCCTTCCGCGCCATCGGCACCCGCCCCGAGGACAGCGACACCGACTCCGACGCCGATGATGACGTAAGTCGCCCACTAAACGACATCTTCAGCACATTAGCCCTCCGTAAAGAGACTGGCGACGAGACGCACTTTCAATTTATGAACGATAATATTTTACGTGAAAAATAAATAGCGGCTAATTAATTGAGTAGAAAAGAAATATTGTGGGCATTAAATGATAAATACAAATGTTAGTTACAAATAGTTAACTCGAACCCTTTGAAATAGTAACAAACGCGCGTAAAAAAACTATTTTGCATACCGCATTAATTGATACGGTTTTCCTGTTTACCTTGAAACGTATATTTTACGTCGCAGTTTTGAACGGAGCTGACCTGACCGACGGCTTCTAATGTTATCTTCCGTCTATTCCAGGAGTACGACAGCGACGACGGAGAAAGCCTTTTCGATACGCTCCGAGATAGCCTCAACCAGACGCTGGTCGCCTGAGCGGCGCCGACACGTGCGCACTCTCTCTCGCAAGCAGCTTCCGACACCGAAGTACCTTGCCGACGCCGCCGCCGCCGCCGCCGACGCCGACGCCGACACGACTCTGCGGGGGCATCTAATCGGGGGAACCGTTGAATTTTGGCTGTCATACCACAATCATACTTTATGACACCCCCGACCAAAGTGGTCGACCAATTTGTGGAAAATACCTACACCGTGAACGGACACTTTGGTCGGGGGTCACTTGGCAAAACAATTCATAGTTAACGTAATAGGTTAATGATACTAGCCATTTCGTCTTGTCTCACCTTTATCAATGTTAGAAATGTAATTTCGTAAAATAGGAAGTGCAATATTACTGTTATAAAAAAATGCACAACTATTGAGCGAATCAGTATGAGTTAAATAATACAGTTGCTTTGTTTTACAGACTTTTAACACAACCTGTACAGTAAAATAGCCTACTTGGTTACTCAAACATCGCGAGTGTTTTACAACTCGAGCCAAAATTGTAATTCTTGACGTATACTTTAGTTTAACGCTTTAAAAATTATGTAACTAATTTTAGAATTTTGTGTAAGCATTGTTCAAGAAATCGCCTTATACGAAACAAAGATTATTTAGCTGTATTGTTAAGGAAGTTAAACTGTTAATATATAACTGGCAATACAATTTGGTTTTTGTTCATTTTGTAGTTACACAATTTCAATCGCAACGCATTCTACATTTAAATACATATTTAATTAATTATCAGTTCAACTGAACACAATACTTTTATGTTAATTTTAATCTAAGCAGTCTGTAGGACTTAAAATACTTATAGAATTGTTATGTTCAAAATATTTGAATACAATAATTTAGCGGACAAGCGGACGTCTTGCTCTTACTTTCTGAGGAAAGCAGTAGTTAAGGCTGATATTCCACTAAATTATAGGAACAAGCGCTACGAGGCGCATTCGATGAAGGAATAAGTGTGAGGCGGCATTCTATAATAAGACTCCCGCTCTACAGCCGCGTCATCGAGCTTGTTTGGGTTGGCACCTCGAATAATGTACAACTTCTGATAGACCGTTACAATACTGCTGAATACTCGAGATAAGTTGCATTCGTTTTCTATAGGATCTGAAGAGCGTTTGCCCCAAATGCAAGAGATACGGTACTGGAGTAGGTACCTACTGAGTGCGACATGGTGTACAATTCCTATTCCCAATTTATCCATAAACTCGGCCACCCGTACTTTTATTTTCGCAATATACCGCTATATTTAATTTTTAAATGTTAGTATATTTTATTTATGACAAGTTTTTAGACTACATAACATTAAGTGCTGTATTTATAATAATTGGCACGTCACATATTTTTTTTGTTAAACATTTTATTGCTATTCGAGTAAAATGCAATTTACAAATATTTGGGGAAATATATTTATTCTTATCGATAGGTTGAAAGAAGAGGTTGAAAGAAGTTACTCCTTTTATGTATGATGTAATAAATAACAGGTATATATTATGTAGATTTATTCAATATTGTATGTAAGAAACAGTATGTAGCATAGTTTGACTAAGCTACTATAAGTTCTGTGTATTTTATTGTTATGTATCTTGATAAAATATATTGGAATATGATGTAATGGCCTGTATTTTTATTTGTAACCCCACGATAGTGAAAAGTAATTATTTTCAAAGCGACAGGCACGTACTACTACTGCCTCGTCTCAAACAAATAGGTTATTGTTCCGATACCAAAATAAACATTATTACATAATACCTAGTAGGTATATACCTACATTCACTTAATTATGTTCAATTCGCACGTGGCCTTTCTTATGTAATTCCAAACTATGAAAATAATGACTATTGAATCATTATATTCAGGCACTTGGTGCATAATGGTTCAATTCTAATCTAAGATTGAAGTGATGCACTGCTGACAAAACTGCAATTATTTATTCCTTATAAAAAAAACAATCCTTAATCAAATAGGATAACGTATTTATAAACAAATCAAGTAAAATATTATATTTACAAAATTAAATCATACGGGTTTCGTTGAGGAATACATTAGTAGGTACCTCACTTACGATGATGTTACTAATGTAGGTCTACATTAGTAACATCATCGTAAGTGAGGAAACACAAGCCGAAGAATTAGTTCGGAGGCATGTCACCCAGCGAAACGAGCCGGGAGACCCGTGCTGGGAAGTGGGCACTGTGGGCAGATATGGATTGTAATCTGGGTGGTTGCCATGATAATGGAAGTATTTTTGTATTACATTACAGTTATCTTGAGCTTGGAGTTCACCATCATTTGAATCATAGGTAGTACCTACCAGTTCAACCCGACAATAACAAGGAATTATTATTAATAGTCAGTGTTTTAACTGTGGTTCAAATGTTGTTGAACTGATCAGAGACGGAACGGCACGTTCCTACGACAGTGTAATACGTAGCTGCAATTTTCTTCGGCCTTGGCTGCCGACTGCCCCCACACTGCGTGAAACACGCAACCGTTTAGTCCAGTAGGTATTATCACTTTATTCTGTGGTTTAGGTACACGCCGCCGTCATCGCCTCATCATTTAACGTGTCGTTCGTCTGTCCTGAGTCCTGACTTTATTATATTATTTGTGTATGAGAGAGAACGTAGCAGGTAAATTCCAAGTCTGTTCGTACAACATAATGGAATCATTAAAAGTTAACGAGAATGGTCAATCGAAAGCCCATAAAGCTATTTAATTTAACTTATTTAATTATACGTACGTAGGTATCACATTTTATGTCGACACTCAAAACTGTTTCTTTCCCGTAAGTTTTAGCGACAATCATCTCTACTGCTCTATCGAATATTGGCTAATAACTAATATTAGGTAGGTACAAGGTGTTATTGTTATTCCAAACAATTCCAGAATAATTATTTTATACAGCTAAGTTTTGTGCTATGACATAGACCTCGTGTGTATTTGTATCATAGCATAGGGTACTTACCGTATGCTATGATACAAACTAAATCTATTAATAATATAATAAATACTTTACAAAAATAATCTAATAAGGCGCTTCGAAGTTACGTGTAGCTACGTGTATACCAGCAGCGTTCGCAGTGGAATAATATAATAATAATAACTACGAGGAGTATTAATTAATAATTAGAAAACACTTTTTAGAGTACAATTCTCCATGCCATTCTAAATCTGAAGAAAAAAATTACATGTACCTACCTATTACATGTGCGTCGGTGAATCTTCTTTTATTTAAAAAAATGTTTCCATGTGGCTACCATGACGTCTTATCGGGGTCTAATTGAGGACCAAAACAGAATAGTTTTACTTTAAATAATAGTAGGAATACATGGCTTCGTTATTAGAGGTATAATACATCAAACCTAAACTGAGCGACAAGAGGTCACAACAAGACGTCATGCTACAAATAAGGAAAACCAGATGTGTAGATAGATCCTAATTAGATCGCAATAAGAAGTCATGGTGAGCCCCTGGTCTCTGTCTGCGTCATGTATGGCGTCAAAACATGCCCTAACTCATACGTCAGTTGAACCAGTTGAAATTGCATCACGTCATCATAGACACCTCCTCATAAATGTAAAGTGATGAGCCTCTTTACAAAAATAAATAACTTAATAATAACGAAGTTTGAACAAAGGAATTTGCCGCTCCGATGAGAACGGGGCATTGCCACGAAAATATTTCAGAATACAAGCTCACCACTCCAAAATATTATATAACATCACTTGTCACATAGTAACTAGGTGGGTATTATAAAACCGAACAAGTCCGAGTCTGACCCAAGGATACCGTAACATTATCTATAAAAACGGCATAAAAATGACGTTTGTTATATGGGAACCCCTTAAATATTTATTTTATTCTGTTTTGTATGTAAGTATATTTGTTGTTATAGCGGCAACCGAAATACATCATCTGGGAAAACTTGTACTGTCTGACTATGACGGTTCATGAGATACAGCCCAGTGACAGACGGACGGACAGCGGAGTGATAGGGTCCCTTTTTACCCTTTGGGTACGGAACCCTAAAAATTATTATTTACATTATTTATAGCTACAAACTAGCTTAACACCAATAACAAAGGTCATACGCTTTCCTCCAACACCAAATAGAAGAATTTATTAAACCAACCTCTTAATTGGTTTGTATAGGTACCTAAACGATGATGTTTAGGTACAATTATTTTAACATTTTATTTAAAGTGCACGCCCTCGAATCTCGCCGAAAATCAACAGGCAACAGTGAACATCAAAGTAGGTAATCAAGAAAACAAATGACGATGAGCTTGTTGGGAAATCCCAACATCCATTCTGAACAGGAAAGGGGTGTCTTATGGTACAACAACCTCTGCCTCCAAGACTGTTAATCGACTATGGCTTTAATTGGAACTACATAAAAGTACATTTGCAGTGTCATTTTAACCGGTTGTGTCTACAAAGAAAACCGATCTTATTTCTCATAATGCTATGGTATAAAGTCGAATAGCATGACATTAGCCAATAGGGTTAATAGTCGGGGCAAAATAAATATTTTTTTATAGAGTACCTTGCGTTAATTGCACTTCTGGTGATTGGATTTGGCCTGTCGTAGAGTACTATTGAAATAACATAAATCCGAAAGATCACCAGTCTCCGATGTATAGTTTTTGTATATAAGGCTTTAAAGTTTCAATACAAAATGTATGAAAAGTATGTAGGAGGCTGGTGATTTTTGGCAATAAGGCTAGAATAGAAGGTAGATAGGTAGGTAGATAAGATATTAAGGTTTAGGTTTAGTTTATCATTCTATTTTTAATATAATGGTAGTCGCTATTCGAATTATAGCTGCAGTGGCACAGTAAAAATATCGATTCTGGTGTGTAATCTTTATACTGCACCTAGGTATAATAATATACCTGAGGCGAACTGTTAGGTATATTAATACACCTACGTAAATAATATTGAAACATTTACACGGACTGCAATTCGAATTGATTATTGTACTATATTCGAAATAAATAACTATTCGGAAACACGTCATTATTGAGCATTTATTTATGGAAAACCCATACCAACTAAAGAGTACCTAACTCATACCAAAAAATATAGGTAGGTACCTACCACATTTCTAATGCAATGGGATAAATCCAACCTATAGCTTATGGGTATTTGGGATTATCCATTTACCGTAAAAGGTGAACAGGTAAATTTCAAAACTGGAAACAACATTTAAGTTCCCTTATCTACCTCATTTTAACTACCTTGGACTATACAAAAAAATTACCCTAAACCTAACGAAATTGTAACGTTACATTTTTGCTTTTTTTTACCTACACACAATTAGAAACCATTTTGTAAATTCATAGGTACTTATAATTAGTGACAGGCAGTTATACCTAATATACATCAATAAATTTCATATCTGTACATTACAGACGAAAGAAATAGCCAAAGCTACTGAACAAGAATAAAACTTTTTTTTTTAATGATCTCTCTGACTGTTTTTTTGTTTTAACATCTACAATGCGGTTTTCGCTGTTGAGTTGGGTAGAATCTTGACAAAAAATACTGTTTGTAAGCGATATTCATAGGCCACTGTGCTTTGGTGGGATGGGAAACTAAATTTTAAATACCAATTACCAATATAAAAAAACACCATCGTGAACGACGTCGCGGGTAACAGCTATATAGTTCACTAATAAATATTTTGTTTGAGTTGAACTGTACAGGGATCACAGCAAAGACAATATTTATATATTATATCTACTTACCACATACTTTTAAATTGTATATAGGACGGACTTGTTATAGATCCGGAAATTAGATCCTTATCTCTTGCTGGTAGGGTCTATATTGTAGTACTATTTATTAGGTCACTTCATTCAGTGTCTGCCTAGGAGCTACCTCCCTCAAACAGAAAATCTGCCCCAAGGTATAGAAACAACGGTCCAGGCTTACCTTAGATAGACCACATCTTCACAAAGGCGATAACGTAACTGTTGTAGCAATCTATTTCAATAAACTGATTGTTACTCTCATGCTCTAAAATAGTGTTATGTAGCTATGTAATTATTATCCATGGTACTAAAATCAGTTCTCATTGGAATTGTTTGCAATAAAGATACATAATCGCCCCGCAGGTAAATGAATACATTATTGTGATTCAATCGTTCGACCAAAAGATGACACGGACAATATTTACTTAAAATGAATATTATGTACTATACTACTTTAGGTACAACTATAATTATTATAGTACAGTCGGCCTCAGAAGTTGATGAACATGTTTCCAAATCAATGTACTTTTACGATGTAAGTAAGTATATTCTATTTATGATAGGGAATGTTCCGCTATTTTAGAGGCGACCGTGCCTACAAATGTGATCGAGGGGGTTATAACTCAGGTGGCGCCATCTATATTTTCCATTTTACAGAGTATTCACCCACTAGATGGGCCGACGACACCAAAACAGTTGCAGGCAACCGGTGGATGCAAGTAGCAAATTGTCGTTCGGTGCGGCGGTCTAAGGGGGAGGCCTATGTTCAGCAGTGTACGTCTTCAGGCTGACGATGATGATGATGATGAGAGTACCTACTGTTACATTACAAAGAAGTATCGTCATAAGATAAACAAGAGATAACCCTATTAAAATAAAAATGGTCCGAAAGTCCGAATGGCGCCACTACAGTGATAATAATTACAGTGATAAAAATAACGCTTACATTAGGTAAATATCTATAATCTTTATGTTTTTCCCGACACGATTGAACTATAATATCATTAATCACTACGCATATTGTTTCAGCATTAATTTTTAATTAATATCGTGTTTTACACTAGCAATTTTAACAATAACGGGGGATTTTAAATTATATAGATAGTGTTTATATGCAAAGTAGGTGCCTAGTTACGTGTCACTGCTACTACAGATACATTGATATAAAACCAATTCTGATAAACAACAAACTACGCCTGAAACCGCGAGCGTCACATCTGTTTTGGACGAGTTATCCCGCGTAGTCCAGCCACGTAAAGGTTATCTAACTTTTTCACAGAAACGGCTATGCAACATGAGGGGAGATGACTTGTGAAGCATTTCGAAGAAATCCTGAACCAATAACAAATACATATTATAGCGTTATAGTTTCATTCACGCCCATTGCCCGTGCCCGCCCACGATAGTTATATCTTCGTCATTTAGCGGCTCGTGATTGGCGGGGCATTCCGCACGCACTGTACACGTACAGTGTACGTAGGTACATTCTCAGCGCCATGCGCCAGTGTAGTGCGGGCTCATTGATCATTTGTGGTCATTTCAACGAGTTCGATATTTCACTATGTTCATTTATGGATATCACCTGCGCATAGGCCCGCCCGCTTATTCGAATGAAACAATTTTTACGGTAAGACAGTTTGAGTTTTGTCGGATACTAAAACGTATCCATGTAGGGTACCTACTAAAATTATTATTTTCGATGTGATGTTTAACGTATTTTGTAAGTGGTATGTAGGATAATTTTTATTAAACCGTGGTTCACTTTACATTGGCCGAAGACACGTGGAAGGAAATATTATTTTTGGGTGCAATTGTAATAGTGAGGCCAACATTCCAGCGTAGCAGGATTCCTAAAATAAATAAATATGAAACTTTAAATATGACATTTATGGCACAATAAAGAAAATTAATTGCAACATATCGAAAAGTTGAAGATAATAATGTGAGGCTGTAATATACCGCAATCATGACATGGCTGCTTACATATTTTATAATGTACCTACTCCGCCAGGGACTTTGAAACCAAAGAAAATGCAAATTCCACTTTCGACGATGTTGATAGAATATTATAGCATATTCATACATCGTCGAGTCGGTCGTCACGCCCAGTTGTATTCCATCCTTGTAGGTAGGTTCTCTTCTTCAAGAGTCCCGCCTTGAAATACTTTGACCTGACATTCATCTACAAAGCTGTAGTGTTCTGAAATTACTGGACATTGAATTACTGGCTATTGCGTGGCGCTGCAGTGCCATGCAAAATTTTGCAATGCAAAGTACTGAGTGGCACTGCAACTGTTATCTGCCGCTTGCCGCCAGGCAAATGACAAGATCTTCTCCTTTATCGTTATGTAAAAAAATAGTGAAAGGAGTTAAGTACATTAATATTTTTTAAAGATGTGATTGACTGATCGCGTTAGGTATATGTGATATTGAATGACGCACGATACGATTAGATGAGCAAGATATTATGACGTGGTAGGTATATTGACATCACGCATCCTGGCTGCGGTTATATTTATAACGAAACGGGGCTGCATTTACCGCGTTAATCATTTACCTAAAGTTAGATTCATGGGTTATTTATATATTACGTGTGCCGCTTATTTAATTACCACTCATTATTATTTTACCTCCTTTTTAAAGTTTATGACTGATAGCCCCAAGTGGGTTGGCTCCGGTGCAAGCGTACCGGTTAGGGCTATTATTGACTGGTCCGCGAGCCGTGTTATTATCAAATTCCATTAAAATTTGTTCTGTTCTATCGTCGTTGTTGCGTTACAAACAAAAATTCAAACATATATTTTCTGCTGTTGGATTATTTAATTTTTACATGCAATAATTAGGTAATCTTTATTGTAATACGAACTCATTGGTTTAAACTTGCGACTAAAGCGCTACCCATAGTGTTCTCGCTGTCACTCAACACGGTCGCCGATCTCAAAAAAAACTACTATTGTTGGTAGTATTAAATTATTACTTTATTCCAAGGACAACACTGAAGCGCTCGTACTTTAAACCGCTAACTCTCGCGAATGAAATGCTTGCGTGTTTTAAGGAACAACTAACGCCATCTAGTTTCGTCGTGCGTAAACTTGTACAAGCTATATCGAAACTTTATTTGTAGTGCAAAAAAAGGAATACAGATGGCGTGAGTGGTACTGAACTTTAACAATTATAGTAAATGAAGCTAATATGGTCTAAACATACCGCCCACCAAGAACTATGTTCTTCTACTGTGGGATAACAAATAAAAAAAACATATTTTACAAAAAAAAACAAAACCGCTCCTTATGAGTCTATGACACGAACTAAATTTCAGTCTCAATATTCTAATTTGAGCAGGTACAAAGATAACTATATGGAATCTCCGCCCACCGTGATGACTTCCAATAAAGATCAAATGGTCTTTGTAGACCTGTCTAGTCTACGTCTAACTTACTTAAGTATATTTAAATAGGTAGGTAACTAATTATACATGGAAACAAATTTAACGTATTAAGAGGAACACCCTTCGTTAATACAAGCATAATTAACTGAAGCATAAGTCTGATATTAGGTGTCACAACCTTTTCTAGGTAAGAAACACAGTTTACTACATGGACGTTTACACAGTCCATTCTTCGTCTGAATTGTTACTACACGTACAATTGTGTCATTGCCTGGATGTGTTTGTACAATTTTGCCTAACAACCATTTTGAAGGTGGTAGATTTTGTTCTTTTACAATAACAATGTCATCAATTTTAGGCTCCACTTGTTGAGTCGTCCACTTGTATCTGTTACTTAGCGTAACCAGATACTCAGCGCTCCAACGATTCCAAAAATCGCTAACCATTTTAGTTGTTAGTCTCCACCTGTCCAATAAATTTACGTTAGTGATACAACGTTCCTCCGCGACATTTAATAACGGTTCTCCTACAAGAAAATGGCCGGGTGTCAGTGGAAGGGGGTCATTAATATTATCGCTAAAAACTGTTAACGGGCGAGAATTCACACATGCTTCAACCTGTGTCAATACTGTTGATAATTCTTCGTATGTTAGCGTACTCTCGCCAATGACTTTTCTCAAATGTACCTTAACTGATCGCACCCCCGCTTCCCATAACCCACCAAAGTTTGGTGCTTGCGGAGGAATGAAATGCCAAGTAGTAGATTCTAGTGTCAGCAATTGCGCGATTTCTTTAGGGATTTCTGACATGGCATTATTGAACATGTCACGTAACTGTTTATCTGCCCCAGTGAAATTCGTGCCATTATCGCTGTAAAGGTCTTGACAATGTCCGCGTCTTGATGTCATGCGCTTGAACGCTGCAATAAAACCTTTAGCTGTTAAGTCTGACACAGCTTCCACGTGTATTGCATGGGTAACCATGCATACGAATATACATATATAGCCCTTATAGGCTTTAGCTCCTCGGCCTGGCGAAAACCGAATATTAATGGGTCCCGCGTAATCGACCCCACTTGACCTAAACGGTTTGCTGGGTTTCAGCCTGGCTGCTGGAATTTGACCCATGAATGGTGCTTTATTAGTCTTAGCTTGCCTTATGCATGTGACGCATTCTCGATAATATTTCTTAACCGATTCACGGGCTCGTAAAATCCAATAGTGATTTCTCAAATGATTTAACATAAGTTGTGGACCTCCATGCATAGTTTTGATGTGAGCGTCCGCTATTATTAACATAGTAAGATGATTCTTACGAGGCAAAATGATAGGATGCCGCTTGTCATAACTCGCCTCACATAAGTCGATACGTCCTCCGACTCTCAATATTCCATTTTGATCTAAGATGGGACATAGCGCATGAAGCGCACTTTTTCTAGGCACACAACCTCGCGTCTTTAAATTCTTGATATCATTCTCAAACTCCTTTTCTTGAACTTGTCTGATGATTTTCTGTAATGTTTCCTTCATTTCTTCCGTTGTAATGAATTCTCCAATATTTTTTCGATCGCATTTTGCCAATCTCAAATTTAAAACTCTTCTGCAATACGATAAAACTTTCAACATTCGAATAAGTGATGAAAATTTTGTCCATAGAGGTTCTTCATTGAGATGCTGTAGAGCACACACAGACTTGACTTTCTCCTCTTCATGTGTGTCAGCTATGTCGGTCACCTGCCTTTTTATAGGGAGCTCTCTTAGCCATTCAGGCCCGTGCCACCATAATGAGTGTTTCTCAAGTTCAACTGGCTTTAAGCCCCGCGAAGCACAGTCTGCTGGATTCGTCAGAGTGGGCACATGCCCCCAATGCTCATACTCAATTATGGTCAGGATCTCTGATACTCGGTTGCTGACAAACGTAGTCCATCGACAAGCTGGACCTTTCAGCCATGCCAGAACAACTGTAGAATCTGTCCAGGCATACGTATTCTCTCTAGGAATACCCATTATTTCTGAGACTTCTGACAGTAATTTAGCTGCTAACGTTGCTCCTGATAGTTCTAATCGGGGTATGGTCATTTCCTTTGCAATGGGAGCAACCTTCGTTTTTGCTGATACCAAATTCACTGTGACATAATTGTTCTCATCAATAACCCGAAGATATATATTAGCTGCAAAGGCCGATCTTGATGCATCTGAGAATGCATGTAGCTCGATCTTAGAGCCTGGTGAGACATGCAACCATCTGGGAATACAAATATTTTTTATTTGATTCAACTCGTCGCGATATTGCATCCATTGTACTGTCAAATCTTCAGTCAACTCTTCATCCCATTCTAATCCTGATCTCCATAGTGTTTGGATAAACAACTTTGCTACAATAACTACAGGTGCAATCCACCCCAGAGGGTCATACAATCTCGCTATATCGGATAGTACCTGTCGCTTAGTAAATTTCCTGGTGATCTCAGGTAAATTTATTGAATATTCAAAATTGTCACTCTCTTTGTTCCAGCATATACCTAGAACTTTAACCATATTATCTGGTTTTATTGACATTGGATTGCTTGTTCGATGTTTGTATTTGTCAATATACTGCAACAACTGTTCATTGTTGCTGCTCCACTTCTGGAGCTCAAAGCCTCCAGCTTTCATCAGATTGTTCATCTCTTCGTAAATCTGGATCGCTTCACTCTCTTCATGGCATCCTGTCATAAGATCGTCGATGTAATAGTCTCTTTTAGTAATTTCTGCGGCCACTGGAAAATTACTTTGCTCATCATCAGCCAATCTTTGTATCGTCTTCACTGCTAAGTACGGCGCGCATGCCGTCCCGAACGTTAGCGTCAACAGGTTATGGTGCTCCAGTGGTTGATCAAGGTGAGACCGCCACACAATTCTCTGGTAATTTATATCCTCTTCTGCTACTCTGACCTGGCGATACATTTTCACCAAGTCGGCAATGATACAAATTCTATGACTTCGCCATCTCATGAGTAAATGGCGGAGATCTTGCTGTAACTTAGGACCAACTAGTAGATTGTCGTTTAAAGAGATAGCGTTGACTCCCTTACACGACCCGTCGAAAACTACGCGTACCTTTGTTGTCAGCTTGTCTTCACGAACGACTGCGTGGTGGGGAAGATACACTGCCGTAGGATTGTCAATATCTCCTGGAACTACTGGTTTCATATGCTGAAGTGCTGTATACTCTTCTAGAACCTTCTTATATTCAGCATAGAGTTCTTGTTTCTTCACTAGTTTTGCTTCTAAATAGTTGAGTCTTTTAATCGCTATTTCTCTATGTTTGCCATATTGACATTCAGGATCTTCGGTTTTGAATGGCAATTTGACAACATATCGGCCATCTGTTCTTCTGACAGTGGTTGATTTATATAGATCTTCACACTTCTGCTCATCTTTCGTCATTTTCTTCTTGATAGAGGGAGGTTCGTTTTCAACTTCCCAAAACTGCTGCAACAAATTATCTATTCTTGCACGTATGTGCATAGTGATCACTTTCGCCGAAGACGTCTCTTGCAACACTCTACCTGATATAATCCAACCAAGGATTGTGTTTTGCGCTAGTAATTTTCCTTGGGGATGCTTCATCACTCCATTGAGTAGAATGTCGCTGTATACTTCTGCTCCAAGCAGAATATCTATCTTCCCTGGGGACGTAAATGTTGGATCTGCTAATGGGATACTGTCCAATGCTATCCACTTCGGCGACGTTATGGTGTTTGTTGGAAGTAATGACGTGAGTGTGCTTAAAACATACGCTTTAACTTGAATAGCTTTATTAGGGTTATGGCTGGATTCAACACGAAGGGTCACCATATGATTGATCAATGTTTGACCGTCACCCACCCCTGACACCCAGCCACTTATGGGTACACGCTTAAGCCCTAACAATTGCACTGTAGCTTCCGTAATAAAGGAAGCTTGGGAGCCCTGATCTAACAGGGCTCGGATGATGTACTTGCTGCCGTTCCTCGATTGCGCCTTTATAACTGCTGTTGCCAGTAAGACATTGTAGCTTTGGGTGTGCTCGTTCTTCGCAAAATTCGCCACAATGTGTGTATCGGAGGAAGTTGATGCAGCCTTATTTTGTGGTCCTTGGTGATTTCGCTCTGTCTCATTAGTGTTTGTTGTTGTGTTAGTGGTAGCGAGTCCTTTCTCATCCTTTGTGAAGTGCAACAATGAATGATGACGTCTGCCACACTTTCGACAGTTCATTGACTGTCGACAATTCTTAACTGAATGGGCTGATCCAAGACAATTGAAGCAGAGTCGCTTATCTTGTACAAGATCGTATCTCTCCTGAACCGATTTGTGGCTGAATTGCTTGCAATGACATATGTGATGAGGGCCATTGCAGCATGGACATACCGTACTATTGGACTTCTTCTCTTCCTGCACTGAGGCTTGAAAGGATTTGGTTTTCACCGCCTGCTTTGTATTCTGATAAGGGGCCTTGGTGGCTGTTTTATTGCCTTCAATCATTTCTAGGCCTCTGAATCGTGATTCCAAGAATTCTACCAGTTGTGACCATGTTGGTATCTCTTCAGACATTAAGCTTATCTGGTACTCCCATTGTTTGTGAGATTCTTGGTCAAGCTTCGACACGACTAGGTACATTATGATCGCATCCCATGCCTCAGTAGCTACTCCTATATTATTTAGTGACTTTAAACACGAGGAGGTGGTGTCCAATAATAATTTCAACGCCGTAGCTGATTCTGTTTGTATCGGTTTTTGAGCAAATAAGATTTGCATTATGCTGTTACAATTGTACTTTTTGTTATTGTACCGCTTAATAAGTTGCGCCCAGGCTTCAGTATAATTTGCTTCTGTGGTAGAGAAATTTCTAATTAATACTTCTGGTTCTCCAGTCAAACTGCTTTTTAAATAGTGTAGTTTCTGGACTGGTGCTAGATTCGTGTTATTATGAATCAATGAAACGAACATATCATAAAAAGTCTGCCATTCGCTATATTTTCCACTAAATGTTGGCAACTGGATACGGGGTAACTGCACA
The DNA here is from genome assembly GCA_905147375.1 of Hylaea fasciaria. NCBI lineage: Eukaryota > Metazoa > Arthropoda > Insecta > Lepidoptera > Geometridae > Hylaea > Hylaea fasciaria. Next base: position 11,830,206 of record LR990201.1, read on the forward strand.
TCACAGGCGTCAGACTTAGCGGCTGCTGCTGTCTTCGAGCTGTGTCTTTGAATATCACCAACACTTAATAGCTGGTATATCTCTTTCATAGTACTTTTATATGATACATACAATTCTTGAAACTGATCATAAACATCTCTGCTAAAATAATCTTCCTTCTCTCTTTGGTCTTTTGTAGTTCGTGATAAAATTACTTTGTGTCCCTCTTTAAATTCTTTCCATAGATCATCTACAACTTCTATTCTAGTCTCTATCAGCTGTTTCTTAATTCTTTCCTTCGGTGTTTTCTTGTAATTTCGATCTGCTTTCACCAACTTTTCTAATAAATCCACTTGACCGGCTGTTAACTTAGTTACTTCTTCCATGATGTGAAGTGAATGCTCGTACAGTATACAACGCCAAAGTCAATGTCTTATAAACCACTTCCAATTTATCAGAGTTCGGTATAGAACGAATTGATAAAAATTACAAGTCCCGTATATTGGAAACCAAAAAATTTTACAAGTCCCATATAGCACAAAACAGCACAAAGTCAATGGAAATCACAATCAAACGATTCTAAGTGTTTAGGAATTTTTCGCTCAGAATCTAAGTCTTTAGGAAACATCACAAATTTTCTAAGTGTTTAGGAATTTTTCGCACAGAATCTAAGTCTTTAGGAAACCATCATAATTATTCTAAGTGTTTAGGAATTTTTTGCACAGAATCTAAGTCTTTAGGAAATCATCACAAATTTTGTAAGTGTTAAGGATTGCTTATACTAAAATCACAAGTTATTAGGCAACACTGTAATTTTTCTAAGTCTTTAGGAATTTTTTTCACTTTAAATTCCTAAAATTTAGTTTTCACACGAAAGTTTTCACTTGTACTAAATTTTGTAGGAAAGTTCACAAATTTCAAAGTTTTTAGTTTTCACTTGAACACTTGAGTTTTTCACTGATAAATAGTCAATTTCTTACTCACAGTTTTTAGGGTCAATCCAATTATTTCACTTGTTACCTTTCAGTTTTCACTTCACTATTTCACTAGGGCTTGCAATAGCAATTGCAACTCACTCCCTGGTTTCGGCACCAATGTTCTCGCTGTCACTCAACACGGTCGCCGATCTCAAAAAAAACTACTATTGTTGGTAGTATTAAATTATTACTTTATTCCAAGGACAACACTGAAGCGCTCGTACTTTAAACCGCTAACTCTCGCGAATGAAATGCTTGCGTGTTTTAAGGAACAACTAACGCCATCTAGTTTCGTCGTGCGTAAACTTGTACAAGCTATATCGAAACTTTATTTGTAGTGCAAAAAAAGGAATACAGATGGCGTGAGTGGTACTGAACTTTAACAATTATAGTAAATGAAGCTAATATGGTCTAAACACATAGTTTGTTATTTGGTTGCCTAGAGTTCCTGACCGACATCTTCCTTGTGTGAAGAATATAATTTATTTGCTCACGAAGATAGTGTTTAATGTAATTGTATTTAGGTAAACCCCAATTTCCAATATCTGCCCGGCTAAAATAGTAATGGAATGATCGAAGTATGACGTCACAAGTTAATTTAGGTTGTGGGCATGCCCACAGTACCCACAATGACAACGGTGGATCCGCGTTTGTGTTTGATTCGACTCTAATCGATCACAGTCGCGGACTTCGATGCTCTAATCATAAGAGCATCGAAATACATTCAACGGAGTAGTTTCATGTCCAGTCGGCAACACCGAACAAAGCCTAACTTCCAAAATACTAAAAGAAAACGACACCTCGTAATACTCAGCGGCTTATGCTGCCAACTGAAGCTGGTCTAGATGAACCATAGCAAGCATCTACTTTGTTTAACATCGAACTCGTTAGTATTTTCGATAGCCATATATAGACATGGATTTCACTTCTATTGAAAGCATGTTTACAAACGATTATTGTAATCGTAATTACTCGTACTTATCAGCATTCCATATTCGTAAAAACCTACCGTTTTACTTAAATCAGCACCGTTTAGCGAGTCACAGAAAAACTACCATAACCCAAATAATTTAAAATTCGATTACCGCCGTAACATCCGGTCGGTAGGTATATCCTATGTACATTTTGGCCTCATCATTCGAAATATGACAGACCTAGTGCGACGGCGAACATTCGTAACCGCTTAATTAAAAACAAACAAAAACAAACCGTAACGAAACACAGCTAGAGACTAGATCTCGGTGTAATAGGTCGGCCTGTTGATCTTCAGCAGATCGAACACGTTGGGGAACACGTAGGTGGTGTTGAAGCCGATCATGCCGTAGGTGAAGTACCGGTGGCACAGCTCCACCAGCACCTTGTCCCGGTTCTGCAGGCTGTCGGGCGAGGCCTGCAGCGCGCGCCGGTCGCCGCCCAGCACGGCGCACGCCAGCCCGTACGAGAAGGACTTGCCGAGCGCCCGCGTGGCCAGCACGCCGCACAGGCCCAGCGTGGTGCGCAGCAGGGTGCAGCCGCACATCTCCACGGAGGGCCACAGCACGGGGTAGGGCGGCGCGCGCGCGCTGCCGGCCAGGTTGCCGAGCTGGTAGTTGCACCAGGAGCCCACCAGGATGCCGGCGCACACGCTCACTATCATCGCCGTGTCGCCTCTGGAACGACCGAACGATGAAGTTAACGTTCATCCTGAATTACGGCTCTTATCATTCTTCCTCTCCTATCCTGCGGCTGTCTGACGATTTCGGTGGAATGACGGCTAGGTAGTAACTTATAATAACAATTCAGCCTGTAACTATCCCACTGCTGGGGAAAGGCCTCTCCTCGCTTTCGTGAGGTGAAACAACTACATGTTTTTAATTCATCGTTTTGAATATTATTGATTCCAGCAACGTAACGCCTGATCCTATCGAATCCGAAGTTTCATCTGAGTGGTGCTGTTCTATTTTTTCGTTGTTATTCCAAATAAATATTTCCGCAGACAGCGGTAATAAATACGAGCGAAATAAGATGAACCAGAACTATCATGTACTTATCCGACATGATAGTTCTGAAAACATGTTAGATTATTCATGACTAGCTGTTGCCCGCGACTTCATCCGCGCAGACTATATACTTTACCATAATTCCAAATAACTAAAAATAGACCATGACCTCGAGTTCGACATCGACATCCGCGATATATCCGCATATGCGATATCCAACATTCTCGTACGACATCCACCATCTTCTATCAAAATTACCATTTTATACAAAAACCTGGCATTTTATACCAAAATCTAACATTTCATACAAAAATCTACCATTTCCTACCAAAATCTACCATTTTCTACGAAAATACCATGTTCTACCAAAAGCTACCATTTTCTACTAAAGTCTAAATTTTTCTACCACAATCTAAAATTTTTTTGTAAATCTATTATTTTCTTTCTAAATGTGCTATTTTCTACCAAAAGCTACCATTTCCTACCAGATTCTACCATTTCCTACAAAAAACTACCATTTCCTAAATTAAATCTACCATTTTAACCGTAATCTACCATTTTACCATAATCTACCATTTTAATTTCAAATTCACTAATATCTACCAAAAGCTACCATTCCTTTCAAAATCTACCATTATTACCAAAAATCTACCATTTCCTACCAAAAATCGACCATTTTCTACCTTTAATTTATCATTTTCTACCAAAATCTACCACTTCCTACCTTTTAAAGAACATAGATACTACGTTTGAAATTGATCAAACCAATAAAACACATTGTTCCATCCAAACTTTGCAACCCCTTTTCACCCACTTAGGGGTTAAATTAAAAAAATATATAGTCAGGTTCTTAGTGCACACCTACGTCTCCTAGTGTCATCTACGAATGTGTACAAAATTTCAGTTTTGAACTAAATCTGATGAAAAATATTCTGCAACCCCTTTTATTATTTTAGGGGTTGAATATTAAAAAATGATGAAACACGTGTTTAATTAAATCTTAATAATATAAATGCCAAGTTTGAAGCTGATCAGACAAAGAAAACACGTTGTTACACAAAAACTTTACAACTTGTTTGCACCCCTTTAGGGGTTGAATTTTCAAAAATCCTTTTTTAGTGCATACCTTCGTCACCTAAGGAATACTTGTGCAAAATTTCAATTATGAACTAAATCTGATGAAAATATTTTGCAACCCCTTTTTATTACTTTAGGGGTTGAATATTAGAAAACGATGAATAACATGTTTAATTAAATGTTTTAAAGAATATATATGTCAAGTTTGAAGTTGATCGGACCAAGAAAACACGTTGCTCCATACAACCTTTGTAACCCCTTTTCACCCCTTTAGGGGTTGAATTTTCAAAAATCCTTCCTTATTGCTCGCCTACGTCACATAAGGAATATTTGTGCAAAATTTCATGGTTCTAGACCTAGTGGTTTCGGCTGTGCGTTGATCGATCAGTCAGTCAGTCAGTTCTTGCTTTTATATATATAGACTAGCTGTTGCCCGCGACTTCGTCCGCGCGGACTATATACCATAATTCCAAATAACTAAAAATAGACCATGACCTCGAGTTCGACATCGACATCCGATATGCGATATCCAACATTCTCGTACAACATCCACCATCTTCTATCAAAATTACCATTTTATACAAAAACCTTGCATTTTATACCAAAATCTAACATTTCATACAAAAATCTACCATTTCCTACCAAAATCTACCATTTTCTACCAAAATACCATGTTCTACCAAAAGCTACCATTTTCCACTAAACTCTAAAATGTTCTACCACAATCTAAAATGTTGTTTCTAAATCTATTATTTTCTTTCTATATGTGCTATTTTCTACCAAAAGCTACCATTTACTACCAGAATCTACCATTTCCTACAAAAAACTACCATTTCCTAAATTAAATCTACCATTTTAACCGTAATCTACCGTTTTACCATTATACCATTTTAATTTCAAATTCACTCATATCTATCAAAAGCTACCATTCCTTCCAATTATCTACCATTATTACCAAAAATCTACCATTTCCTATCAAAAATCTACCATTTTCTACCTTTAATTTATCATTTTATACCAAAATCTACCACTTCCTACCTTTTAAAGAACATAGATACTAAGTTTGAAATTGATCAAACCAATAAAACAGGTGTTCCATCCAAACTTTGCAACCCCTTTCCACCAACTTAAGCGTTAAATTTAAAAAAAAATATTCTTAGTGCACACTTTAGTCTCTTAAGGAATATGTGTACAAAATTTCAGTTTTGAACTAAATCTGATGAAAAATATTTTGCAACCCCTCTTTATCATTTAAGGGGTTTAATGTAAAAAAACCATGAATGTATTTAAATAAATCCTTTAAATAATGTAAATGCCAAGTTTGAAGCTGATCAGACAAAGAAAACACGTTGTTACACACAAACGATACGACCCCTTTTCACCCCTTTAGGGGTTGAATTTTAAAAATCACATATTAGTGCATTCCTATGTCACTTATGGCATAATTGAGCCAAATTTCAATTATTAACTAAATCTGATGAAAATATCTTGCAACCCCTTTTTATCACTTTAGGGGTTGAATATTAGAACACGATGAAACACGTGTTTAATTAAATGTTTTAAAGAGAATAAATGCCAAGTTTGAAGTTGATCGGACCAAGAAAACACGTTGCTCCATACAAACTTTGCAACCCCTTTTCACCCCTTTAGGGGTTGAATTTTCAAAAATCCTTTCTTATTGCTCGCCTACGTCACATAAGGAATATTAGTGCAAAATTTCATGGTTCTAGACCAAGTGGTTTCGGCTGTGCGTTGATCGATCAGTCAGTCAGTCAGTCAGTCAATCAGTCAGTCAGTTTTGGCTTTTATATATATAGACTACTAATTACTAAGAATTATTATGTTCTGTCAATTATTAAAATCCTTGGAACTGAGTAGTTTCCATAAGGAAGAAAGTGCAGTTTGGTTCGGTTTAACCCGATCCGGCTCGGAAACCCCCCGATTACCATCAGCGAAAACAGTGGACTTTGGGGACCAGCCTGTTGGGGGTTTCACATAAAAATAAAAATTATTTGAAAGGAAAATACCAATACGTAAAGATGAATGACATGGCTAAACAGTAGGTATTTATTGTTAATACAGAAATTCGACTTTGTATATTACTCTTACGTAGTATTTATTTCCTCTATGTACGAGGGTGAATCAAAAAATTCTTGGAATCAATATTAAAAAATGCAAAGATTTAAATAATAATATTTTATTTTTCTACATAATCTCCCTCCAATGCAATGCATTTAGAATAACGCGTTTCTAACTTCCTTATTCCTTGTGAAAAAAAATTATTTTCTTGACTCTCGAAAAAGTCCTCTACGGCAGCTATAACCGCGTCATTATCGTGAAATTTTGTTCCACGAATTTCCTCTTTTAATTTTGGAAATAAGTGAAAATCACTTGGGGCTAAGTCCGGAGAATATGGTGGGTGGTCAAGGAGATTGAAGCCAGCACAGCGGATTGCGTTGAGCGCAACTTCCGATCGATGAGCAGGAGCGTTATCTTGAAGGAACAACACGCCCAACGACAGTTTTCCACGACGTTTTTCTTTAATCGCTTCACGCACTTTCGGGATTAAATTTGCATAATAGGGTCCAGTAATCGTCTGGCCTTTTGGCATGTAATCAATAAAAAGGATTCCTTCACTATCCCAGAACACAGAGGCCATAACTTTGCCAGCGGTAGGAGCAACTCGAAATTTCTTAATGGATGGAGAGGATGGTCGTTTCCAAGACATGCTTTGTCTTTTAGTTTCAGGATCAAAATGGTGGACCCACGTTTCATCCATGGTGACAAGACGACGGCAAAAATTATCCGAATCACGCTGGAACATTTCGAGATTACGCTTGGAAATTTCCAAACGTCGCTTTTTGTTTTCGTCGGTTAACATTCGTGGCACCCATCTTGCAGACACTTTTTTGAACCCCAGTGAATCAATTAAAATGGATTGAACGCTACCAAAAGATATCTTTAGGATCTCAGCTATATGTTTTATAGTCATTCTTCTGTCTTCCAAAACCAGATTCTCAACCTTTTTGACATTTTCTTCTGTAACGGAGGTTGAAGGCCGCCCAGAACGCGGGTCATCTTTACAGCTTGATCTACCTCTTTTAAATTCAGCCACCCAGTACGCAACCGTAGAATAGGGTACAGCATCACCCCCTAATGTCTGCTGAATGTCCAAAAAAATTTCCTTCGTAGACATTTTTTTCAAACTGAGATATTTTATCACCGCACGTAACTCACTTTTATCCATAATTTTGACTTTTTAGCAACTCGTTGCACAAAAAAATTTATTACATGCGAACGAACTGACAAAAACAAGTGACAGTCTGCATAAATATAGTGTGATAGACACTCTTTAATTTGAATATCGAACTTGATCCAAAAAGGTTTCATATATATGCACTTCTAAGAACTTTTTGATTCACCCTCGTATATATTACTTGATAGCTGCCTTCGATACATTTATTGATCGTAGATAGCTGCACTTCGCGCTTTCAGCCGCGCCTCGGATAAAAGTATGTTATAAAGTATACTCGCAGCGAATTGTCATAGTGTCATTATTGTAATGACAATTCGCTACAAGGTTTATGGCAACAAAGACACCAAACTTACATACCAACATACTTTAGAACATTTTAGTAAACTGCTTTTTATGCATATTACTGAGTAACGAGACGGACAGGCTGTCTACCATAATATAGAAAGTGCCTCATGGTACTATATGGTACATGGTACAGAATAAGTTGAGTTCATAGTTACTTATACAAAACTAGCTGATACCCGCAACTTCGTTCGCATTTTTATATAAAATGTAAACTGTTTAGAAAATCAATTGATGTCGCGGGGAACAGTTATAGGTAAGAATATATCTCTCTCTTTTTCTCTCCCTTTTCCTCTATCTTTCTCCCTCTCTAGCTCTTTTTCTATCTTTCTCCCTCTTTCGCTCTTTCTATCTATCTTCCTCTACCTCCATCTCTTTCCCTCTCCCTATATCTCTATATCTTTCCCTATCTTTCTATCATTAATATCCCTCTCCACTCTCAATCTCTTGCGTTCCCTCTCCCTGTCCATCTCATCCATTATATTTATTTCCCTCACCCTCTCCGTCTATATCTCTTCCTTTCCCTCCTTCGCTCACTCCCTCTCCCTCTATTTCTATATATTTCGCACTCAATCTCTCTCACCTATTTCCCCCCCCTCACCCCTCCTTCTAGCCTAACTCTCCCCTCTTTCACTCCCACTCTCCACTCTTTCTCCCCCCCCTCCCCTCCTTCTAGCCCAACTCTCCCCTCTTTCACTCCCACTCTCCACTCTTTCTCCCCCCACTCCCCTCCTTCTAGCCCAACTCTCCCCTCTTTCACTCCCACTCTCCACCCTTTCTCCCCCCACTCTACCCTCATTCTACCCCACTCTCCCCACTTTCTCCCCCCACTCTCCCCTTTTATCCCCCCCCACTCTCCCCTCTTTCTGCCCCCACTATCTCATCTCTTTCTATTCACTCTACACTCTTTCTCACCCCACTCTCCCCTCTTTCTCACCCCACTCTCCCCTCTTTCTCACCCACTCTCCCCTCTTTCTCCCCCGCTCTCCCCTCTTTCTCCCCCCACTATACACTCATTCTCCACGCTCTCCCCTCTCTATCACCCCACTCTACCCTTTTTCTCACCCTACTCTCCCCTCTTTCTCCCCCCACTCTATCCTCATTCTCCCCTCTACCCTCATACCCCACTCTCCCCTCATACCCCACTCTCCCCTCTCTATCTCCCCACTCTACCCTTTTACTCACCCCAGTCTCCCCTCTTTCTCCCCCCACTCTCCCCTCTTTCTCCCCCCACTCTCCCCTCTTTCTCCCCCCACTCTCCCCTCTTTCTCCCCCCACTCTCCCCTCTTGCTCCCCCCACTCTCCCCTCTTTCTCCCCCCACTCTCCCCTCTTTCTCCCCCCACTCTCCCCTCTTTCTCCCCCCTCTCCCCTCTTTCTCACCCCACTCTCCCCTCTTTCTCCCCCCACTCACCCCTCTTTATCCCCCCACTCTCCCCTTTCTTTCTTCCCACTCTACTCTCTTTCTCACCCCACTCTCCCCTCTTTCTCCCCCCCTCTAACCTTTTTCTCACCCCACTCTCCCCTCTTTTTCCCCCCACTCTCCCCTCTTTCTCCCCCCTCTTTCCGCTTTCTCCCTCACTCTCCCCTCTTTCTCCCCCCACTCTAACCTTTTTCTCACCCCACGCTCCCCTCTTTTTCCCCCCACTCTGTCCGCTTTCTCCCCCCACTCTCCCCTCTTTCTTCCCGCTCTCCCCTCTCTTTCTCCCCACTCTACCCTCTTCTCCCCTCGCTCTACCATCTACTCTTCTCTTCTTCTACCATCTATTCTTAATTACTTTCCAATTTAAATTACGATCCGTTTAGCCGTTTATTGTGGTCTGTAGGGGATGATGCATCTAAAGAATACCTCATAATTTCAACCCCCTTGCTTTTCCCCCTTTAGGGATGATTTTGCAAAAAAGCTGAAACCCGTATTTATTTATTTCTTACTAAAAGCCTAAATAAGAATTTTCAGATGCCTAACTTGAGAAATTATGGATTCCCCATACAAACTTTCAACCCCTATTTCATCCCCTTCGAGATTATTTTTTGAGACAAAAGATAGCCTATGTCCGTCTCATAGGTCCAATCTACCCCTATACCAAATTTCATCGAAATCGGTTCAGCCGTTTAGCCGTGAAAAGGTAACAAAAAAACAGACAAACAGATATACAGACAGATAAACAGATAAACAGATAAACAGAGTTACTTTCGGATTTATAATATTAGTATGGATATAGCACTCTTTGGTGTAGGCCATAGAGGTAGTTGGATGAGATGGTGAGCTAATGTTATTGCAATATAATTAATGTTATGTTATGTCTATCTACATCACACAGTCTATTCAATTTAAATCGTCGTCTTCAAGCTAGTCACTGCCATCTAGTATTATTTGACAAACTATTTTTCTTAAAGTAACTTCAGTGTTTTGTTACTATCCTTAAGTAGTTAAGTACTCCAACTTTGTGAGATATTCAACAGCCAAGCAGTAGTTTGCAAACATTATTGTATCCCAGTTTGAAGGGCATATAAATTGCTGCACATGTGAGACTTCAGAACCAATGTTAGTGACGATTGCAATGCAGTGTCACACTATAGAGGTGCAATATGTGGCACTGTAACTTATATTGGCAGAACAGGTGTTCACCATCACTAGGTCTAGGTCTATTAGAGAAACGATGTTCTCACCTAGTCGGTGTCCACTTGTCAGCATTTGGGTAGTACACTATGACCAGTATGGAGACGGGGAGGACAACAAGTGGTGCATATGTCCCCGTGAGCAGGATGCCATCCAGCTTGTCCACTAGAGGGACCAGCACGATAAGGAGGGCGGCGGACAGGAGAAGACCAGCGGCTATGTCCTGAAATGTCACATGGAACACTGTTTAGAAAAAGCTCTAATCATAATCATATCTTGTAAGTATGCACTTGTACAAGTCAAATACAAAGTCAAAACAAGCTAACAACAAGTAACTGATTGTAGCCAATTCATTATTGAACATCTGACAGAATACTAAAACACTCAATCACTTCAGCATTTCTAGTCATAGACATTGCAATATTTTCCACAAAGCACCTTAACCCTTTTTATAATAATGTTTTCCAGAAACGTACCAACACGCTATGCATCCCAAGGTAAACGCGGCTGGTGCAGATGAGAGTGCACCACAGCACAGCTACCAGCGCCCCCCAGTGTGCCGGATACTCATATCTGTCCATAGTGTATAACAGCACGGAGAAGGGTATGGACACTCCCACCATGGCGTGTGTGGACGGCATGCCATATTCTATAGCCCATTTCTGTTGCAGTTTTTGGACCGGGTACCCAGGGCGAGGCCAGCGTATTATGTCCTTAAAACCTTGACCTGAAAGTTGTAATTATAGGGCAATTAATATAGTTATCTAAATAACCAGAACTTAGACCTGTCAAATGATTTGTTGTCACTATGAAATCTTATGGAAATGAAAGAGATGGGGCATTAAGTTATTGTTTAGTTTGTGCCAACAGAATTGGCACCATTAACTAGGTAGTGCAGGACTTATTGAGGGAATCCAGCATGATTGATAACTTTAAGATATCACTAATTGAACATTGTATTATATTATTACTGGCAGTGCTAAACAAGCAGGACCTAATACATAGATCACTAGATCCTTGACATTACATGAATATGAATTAATTACCTACTAATAGTAATATTCATGACAATGTAAGGAAGCAGCTCCTCTACTTACCTATGTACATGACAACAGTCCATACCAGCACCACCCTCCTACCCACCGCACTGTCAATATTCCAAAACCAAAATGGGATGAATGTGGCGTAGAACAGCTCGTCTCCCAGCTCTGTTCCCAGGACGAATAGATAGTACCAGAATCTATTATTTATGTGACACTTCACTTGTTCCTTCCCAATGCTTTCCCCTGACGTATCCGTGTCGTAGGAAGATCCGGAACTGCTAGATATGTTGCTTGGTATTCGTTTGTGCTGCTTCACATCAGACTCCTCTGTCGCACGGTCGAGTCTATCGGAATAGATCACCTCCGATGAATCATTCTCTGTTTGGTTACTTTTATAACTAACGCCGAAAAAGTTTTGTACTTTTACGACAAGCAGAGGGTCATTTAGGCACTCTATCATGTTGTCCCACATTGTAACGTAAAATACACGTTAGCTTATTGAATGGTGTGATAGGAATTATATAGCTAGGTAACATAAGTTTAGCTAAAAATCCTAAAAACTAGAAAAGTAATTTTCGCGTTTGCTGTCAAAGAGTTTATTTAATTTATTGACATTCAAACACTCAAACAGCCACTGACGCTGACACTACAACCAAACCAATATGACAAAGACAATTGACAACTGACAATAAAATTATTTCGTTACCGGACCGGAAGTATCGGTTACTCGGTAGGAATCCGATGGTGAGACGTTGTTGGCTTTGTATTTTTGTCTCAAACTTGTGTTTCTTCGAGCGTTAACGTGTAACATTTCTGGAATATTAGTTATAAATAAGTGTTTGTTAACGTGCACGAGTGTGATATGAACAAATGATATAAACCCAAAAAGCGTACATATCAATTCGCATTTTGTTCCAAAACACCCAAGAAGTTTCAGTAAAGCATCCACCACTTGACTATGTAAATAATTGACTTGACTACTTGACCACGAAGATTGCTTTAATACTATGATATTCCTATTGTGAAATTAAGATGTTATACTAAAATACTTGACACTGGCTAAATGCACAAACCGTGCGAAGCCGTAATAACTAAAACAAAAAAAAACAATCAGCTGTGTTTTCATCCGAAGTTCGTTTCGTTCGTGATTGTAGATTGTTGACCCGCAATTTTGCAAAATTTTAACAATTTAAATTTTATGCAATAGAACTATTGCTCCACCACCGTTTGTTCGTTGGTATTTACTAACCAAATAGTCTTATAAAAGTTGCTCGTATTATTTACTGGTTTTCAGAAGTTTCATGTAAGTTTTAGAATTTATTATTTGTTACAAAACTTTTGTTCGAAACAATAGTAATATTTCATTCCCTGCTCACCACCGGTGTCTGTGCTAATTTACACATAAACATCCGATTTCTGAACCTTCATTTTGATATTGTAATCCTAATGAGATGAATAAACATAAAGTAATCCTGGTTATGTAGCAACTTTTTTATGCTTTACCTGCAAAAGTTTTTTCTATAATTTTATATTTCTTCCTATTTTTTTATTTGAACTATAGTGTTATGTTTTCTACCCTCATGCCGTTTTAATAAACTCATCTAGTGTTCATTATGTAGTTGAATTAAATGTAGCTTTAGAATCTAATTCAAACTCCTTCCTCTAATTTATTAGTCTTAGACTTTGTACTTGTAAAATTTTTCCATAGCGTAGCACCTTTGACCAGAAGATCTGCATGCCCCCAAGCCCACAGCAGGCCTTATGTATCAGTCCCATTCTAGGTATGGCATGTAACCATCTTCATTCACATCATAACCTCACAGCCATGAGATAGTGTTCAAATATGAACAAAGCATAATAAACACAGTTATAATAAGAATATTTAACAGTTGTTTAAACCACCGAACCCTGCACAAAATTAGTTCCAATGAACATTATACAGGAAATTTGCATTCAAGAAACAAGAAGATACATATTAAATAAATATGTTTATTACGTACACAGCTATCACAAACAACGACCCGCACACATGCAGATAACATTATTACATAGCTACAGCGCTATCTGTTGTCTTCTCAATATCCAGTAAATAATGACCAACCGATAAGGTTTCACACTCGGTTAGTGTCCACTAGTGGAGCAGTTGCTGTGAATACATTTTTTGTAGTTGAAACTATTTTTAATTAATAATTAAATGTAGTGTCTATGAACTGATATATAAGCTACCTGTGCTGTAGTGATAATTATAGTAAGAACTCTACTCACGCTTGGTCAGTTTTTATTATTATTTTTATAATTTAGTTTCATAGCTACATACTTTTATTAGAATAAATATTATAGTAATCTATACATCTACACTACTATTATAAAGAGGAAATATTTGTATTTTTGTGTGTATGATTGTAATGAGTAAACTCAAAAACTACTGTGCCGATTTCAAAAATTCTTTCACCATTGGAAAGCTACATTCACCCTGAGTAACATAGGCTGCTTTTTGTCCCGTAAAAATTAAAACGGTTCCCGCGGGATAGCAGTTAACGCGGGTGAAATCGCTAGGCGCTTCTAGTATTATAATACAGCACTCAGTACAGTTAAGTAGGTAAACAATTGTTTTGATAATTATGTCTGGTTTGTTTTGTGTCATGACACTGAATGGATTCCATGCGGTTTTCATTGTTTAGTAGCTTTGAATTTTATCAATAAGTAAAAACAGAGCTATTGATTAAAATATTGTTTCAAGGGCGGCACGGTGCGCCTGGCTTTGCAGGGATACCGTTAAAAATACTATCCTAAACGTTGTTCAAGTAGATATTCAATAGAAGTAGATATTCATGATCAAACAATATAACTCTCATAAGTACACCTATTTACTGATATCAAACTAATTTTCCAGCCTAGTTCCGATATATTAACGTGAAACACTCTAACTGCTCAATAATTACATTGTTATGACTGTGTTCAGATTCATAACACCGCCACAGTACAGTCGTAGTACCGATAGAGCGCCTAGTGCGTGCACTCGTGCGTCGTCGGCGCAGTAGGCTTCAATTGACTTCAATTGAAGTGCTTCTCAATAAATTGCATTGCGATAGGTCAGCTCAAGGGGGAAATGGCGACGGAAGAAGACGTGGACGCGCTGAAACTATACTGGGACCATTTCTTCCAAGCCGAGACTGGCACTTATGAGGTAAGGCCGCATAATGTAACGTCCGAGACTGCATTGTTGCTCCAGTAGAGTGGGTCACTTTCACTCTATTGTAGTGCAGTGTTTTGGCAAGGTTTTGCTCTAAAAACACGTCTAGTGATTGCGATTTCAGCCAAAATAGTGAATTCATAAGAAAAGTACGGTGGGCAAACGACACGGCCGCCCGATATGGCAGTTTTCGATCTAATAGTCTGTATAACTATGCTAATTTCGATGTGCTTCGATTCAAATGTAGCACGTAAATAACTAAATACCCAGTTCGATAAGATAAGATCCCTGTGAGCGGTTTATGCTGTTGACTGTTATAAACAAACAGATGAACTGATAGTACAGACTACAGGATATTGTGCTGAGCGAGTCTCGATCGAAGCTCTAGCCGAGGCAATCTTTCAATTTGCGTTAGATTCTAGTATTGAGACCAATGACGACTTAAATTGAGATGGATGCAAATGGGATATCCTGTTTGAGGTAACCAACATAGTTGTGATAGAAGTTTCTATATTCTTATTTTTATTTGAAAGTAGGTACCTAGGTACTTTGATGGCGGTAATTTTGGGTCAAATATTAAATATTATTCAATTTTATATACTTTTACCTAAAAGTAAAGTGTAGAAAAATAAACTGTATTCTGAACTGATTTTCTTTCACGCAGAAATCGACTTGGCTGGATTTATTTCTAGCCGAATTCATAATACGCATCAATGACGGCGCCAACGCTAAGGAGTTGATCAACTTTTGGTAAGTTCTCATTTTCCTTCCATTCGATATAACTCTGTAGGAACGAGAAAGCCTACCTACAACGAGTGAGGTTGAATTCTGCTTCGCCTTCCTCTTGATTTAACTATTTTGAAAGGTAGATAGATTGGGCGAGGCTAAGCAGTGCGACGCGAAATAATGCGTAAATATCAAAATACTAACTGATGAAAGTCTACAACGTGATTCGTCAAGGCTTGAACTCGAACATTGGGTTTAGGTAGTCCGGTTCATGAAATCTGGTTATTAGTCAGCGATTTATCTTCGTGTGTATCTGCGGATACTGTCACATACTAAGGTACTGTTGTACAAGACCAAAAGCAGGTAGTTCGAAAAAGCAGCAGCTGCTTCCGACGGCGATGCCCGCATTCTCCAATGTTCTCGCGACCGCGGTCAATTTTACTCGATCGAAACGTTGTGGTATGTCAAAATTATACTTATTTTGTAATTAATTTATTGTGCGCTAACTCGACCCGATCTTATATTTAGCTGCTATAAGTAAGATTTCAGCGCGAAACTTTAACATTGTATACACACATTAGATAATGTCGCATCGTGCATGTTTCCCGCGTTTCCCGCTGCATTGTTGTGTGTCGCCGCAGCCCGGTGAGCGGCGTGGTGACGCTGGTGGGCTGCGAGCTGCTGTGCGGCATCCACCGCGTCACGTCCTCCATCAACACGCACTACTCCGCGCCGCTGCCGGCGCTCGACGTGCCTCGCGCCGGGAACGCTTCTAATGGGGAAACTAACGGGGACAGTGCAGGTGACTTCTGAATCTGCTGACATTGTCTCCTCAGTGTATAGTCCAGAATTTAATTGATGGTATTGAAACTAGGCGACACGATTTGGCGTAGTTTTTGTTTTGATGTGTCCACTTAAAGGGCCTGATCGACGGACGAGTAAGACCGCGGTTTTATGGCTCGTCGGTAAATCTCGCCGGTGTATCATTGCAAAACCACGGGTTTAAATACCGCTGAGCCTGGCTCGCGGCTCGTCGTCGTGACATCGCCAATTCTTGAATTAAATGGGTATGTGACAAAGCTTGCCTTTTTCAATCCAACTTTTAACCCAAACTTTAGGGCGTTTTCTTATTTTATTTTCATAGCTGCGTTGGTGCTGGTCCTATGGCGAGATAACACAAGGCTTCAGACTCAGAACAAAACATGTTTGCGACTGTTTTGCTTGCTAATCGATCAGCACCAACGAGCCGCGAGCCAGGTTCGTCGGTATTTAAAACCACGGTTTTACTCGCCCGTCGATCATAGGCTTAAGTGTAGTGGAGACTGGTTGTTTTGGTTGCAAGAGCGCGTGTCAGGAATAGCCAGCTGGAATAAAGTGCGATGCAGTTTAGTCACTAGTGGATATTGCCAGAGTGCGCCGGTATTTATCTGCCTAATGATTTAGTTCAATAAAGCAATCATAGATTCACTAGGTACCTAGTAGATTATAGCTTCGGATACTGTATTAACATTGAGTATCATAGCCTCAGATCCGGAACCGAAGCCGGATGAGCCCAAGATCCAGTCGGCGAGTCTGTTCGCTCGCGCCAACGCGCAGTCCTCCGAGGAGATCCTCCGCCAGTACCTCCTGGGGGGCGTCGCGTGGCGCTGCCTGGTGCTGCTCCGCGCGCTGGGAGTCGAGGTCGGTACCGAGCCCTCCGCCAGTACCTCCTGGGGGGCGTCGCGTGGCGCTGCCTGGTGCTGCTCCGCGCGCTGGGAGTCGAGGTCGGTACCGAGCCCTCCGCCAGTACCTCCTGGGGGGCGTCGCGTGGCGCTGCCTGGTGCTGCTCCGCGCGCTGGGAGTCGAGGTCGGTACCGAGCCCTCCGCCAGTACCTCCTGGGGGGCGTCGCGTGGCGCTGCCTGGTGCTGCTCCGCGCGCTGGGAGTCGAGGTCGGTACCGAGCCCTCCGCCAGTACCTCCTGGGGGGCGTCGCGTGGCGCTGCCTGGTGCTGCTCCGCGCGCTGGGAGTCGAGGTCGGTACCGAGCCCTCCGCCAGTACCTCCTGGGGGGCGTCGCGTGGCGCTGCCTGGTGTCTACTCTTCTAGCGGTCGCCGAATAACAACAAAACGCGATCGCAAATAAAAGATAGACGTAGGAAGATAGCTGGTTAGGGTTCCGTACCCAAAGGGTAAAACGGGGCCCTTCGCTGTCCATCTGTCCGTCTGTCTGTTTGTCCGTCTCGTGAACCGTGAAGTTACAGTTGACATTTTCTATTATTTCGAGTTTTAGGGTCTATTATAGCATTATATAGTTAGTATAGATAACAACATAAAATTAGTATGCAGAACCAATATCGATAACGAGCGCGTCAAAGTTTAACTTCTATAAGTTATAATATAATAATAATAATAATAATTCAGCCTGTAACTGTCCCACTGCTGGGCAAAGGCCTCCCCTCACTATCGTGAGGGGGAGTTATATACTATAAGTTATATACTTACTATATTCTACGCGATGTCTGTGCGCGTGACACTCTAATGAGCACAGAAAAAACACCTAACATCGCAATTTTATCAACTGATCCGGTTTTGACTTTAGCATTTCCACGAAAAAAACTGTACCTATCGAGAATTTGCGTCACTCGTGAATCGATGTAGATCAATCGCATCGAAATGTAAAAAGCGTCGCAGGATTGTACTCCGAGAGCTCACAGTTTATCTGCGGGTCGGGACCCGCGCCCGCACCCGCCGGACACGGCGATCTTATCTGTCGATAACGGGAACACGTCCGTAAATCATTCGGTATTCGTACGTTATTTTATTTCTTCCTTGCAAAGATAATTGCTCGGAGCCGTCCAGCTATCTGTTACAATCTTTTCGCGTCCAGATAACACTACAATTGAGTTATCCTTCTTTACTTATTAACACTCAATCTGTATTCAGTTCACCCACCATCGTTTAGCACGATCGATTGGGCATAATATAATACTAATAACACTGTTGGGTTTTGGTATAAATAAAGCTTATAGTACTTGTTGCAACTGGATTTATTTTATACGCAAAAAACAAGAAATTGACTAGGCAGCCATGACAGAGAGAGAGTATATTTTCTTTAGAGCGAGATGCAAAACATTTTGTTGACGTTCATAGTCTGACAGTTGACACGGCTGACACTGACAAAGACAGTTTGAGTTTACAAATTAATCTATCCAACACCCACCCATAAACCAAACTTAACTATATTACAAAACATCAAAGTAGGTACATAACTAGGTACCCATATAATACTACTAGTACAATACAGTAATTTTATTTAACAAACATAATATAAGGTACATATCACACCTTTACACCTTTTGTAGGTTCAAATCATTTACAAATTTACAATGCTTTACCACACTGAGAGATTTAGTAAATATATCAGCAGTCATCTCTTCAGTTGGACAATACACAGTACACAACATTCCTTTGTTAACATTTTCTCTTATAAAGTGATGTCTTATATCTATGTGCTTGGTACGTGCATGAAACATTTGATTGGTGCACAACTTCTGAGCAGATTGATTATCATTATACATAGTAATAGGACATATCTTAACACCTAGACTTTCATATATAAAATTATGCATAAACAGTGCCTCTTTGCAAGCTTCAGACAAAGCCATGTATTCAGCTTCAGTGCTACTGAGTGCTACAGTACGTTGCTTCCGACTCTCCCATGATACTACATTTTTACCAATTTTAAATACATACCCAGTGTAACTACGCCTGTCGATTTCACTTGCTGCCCAGTCTGCATCTATATATGCACTAATATTTAATCCACCTTTCTTAAATACTAGGGAATAATCAATTGTACCTTTAAGATATCGGAGAACACGCTTGGCTGCTTTCCAGTGTGACTCATCAAAACTTTCATTAAATTGGCTCAACAAGCTGACTGCATGAGCAATGTCAGGTCTAGTGCACACTGCAACATACATTAGACATCCTAACAAATTCCTGTAGTCATATTTGTTTGAGACGACACTAGACTTAGTAAGTTTTAGTCCACATTCCATCGGTGTTTTCGCTGGGTTACAATCACTCATCTGAAATCTCTCCAAAATGCTATTTATGTAACCAGTTTGATCTAGAGTTATCTGGCCATTGTTTTTTCGAATCCGCATACCCAAAATGTGGCTTGCTGGTCCTAAATCTTTCATATCAAACTCACTCATCAGTATATCTTTCAACTTGTTTGTTTCTTCCGCTGAACAGGTTGTGAATAACAATATATCATCGACATAAAGTGTTATGAATATAATTTTTCCATCTATGGTCTTGTAATAAACACACGGTTCCAAAGTTAGTTTCTTGAAATTTAGTTTTTGTACCAGGACTCCATTTATTTTCTCATACCAGGATTTGGCAGCTTGTTTCAAGCCGTATATAGCTTTGTTTAGTTTATATACCTTATTTTCATTTCCTTCTTTAACAAAACCTTCTGGCTGTTCCATCAGCACATTCTCTTGCAGTTCACCATTCAGGAAAGCAGTGGTTACATCTAAATGATCAATATTCATGTCATACTCCACAGCTAGTGCTAGCAGCATTCGTATTGTGGAATACCTAACCACAGGCGAAAAAGTCTCTTGGTAATCAATACCACTCTTCTGTGTGAAACCTTTGGCTACTAACCGTGCTTTGTACCTTAGAACTTCTCCATTAAGGTCCCTTTTTCGTTTGAAGACCCATTTGCACTTCACAGGCTTCTTGTCCACTGGCCTGTCAACTAAAGTCCAGCAGTCGTTTTTCAAAAATGACTCATATTCTGTCTCCATGGCAGCTTGCCATTTTTCAGCATCGTCGCCTGTGAGGGCATCGTTTACAGTCATTGGATCATTGCTCAGTGCCACCCTAGTCATGTTGGCATACTCAAATGAATCATCGCAGTCTTCATAGTTGAAACTTTCAGATTCCAATGATGTGCCTGGAACATAAGTTTCATCCGCAGGATCATCCATAAAAGAGGTCGCAGTTTTATCAGAGTGATCCACTGAGAACAAAGTTTCTCTCCGATTATTTCTATATAATACAGGTTCAATATCTCCACCATTCTCATTGGGTGACTCTGAATCAGTTATGGTTTCACAAGCCACATTATTTGTTTTATGGTAATTTGAACTAGACATAAAATACTTTGTATCCTTTTCATTATTTATACTTTTTTCTGAATGACATTTGTCTTCTATGAAAATTACATTTCTTGCCTTTACACATTTTGTAGGATATAAGGGATCAATTAACCTATACCCTTTCGTTTCTTCACAATATCCCACAAATATATATTTCTTACTTTTTGAATCTAATTTCTTAGTATTCGGTACATGATTGTAAGCTAGACATCCAAAAGTACGTAAATGACTAACATTCACCTTCTTATTTGTCCATTTTTCTTCTGGAGTTGCTCCAAAGACAGCCTTTGTAGGACTTCTGTTCTTGAGGTATACTGCGGTGTTGACAGCTTCCGCCCAGAATCTCTTGTCTAGGTGAGCATCCATCAGCATACAACGTGCCTTTTCCATAATTGTCCTATTGGCGCGCTCAGCAACACCATTTTGCTGAGGTGAATATGGCACCGTTGTGTGATGCCTGATGCCACATTGCTTGAGGTATTCCTGGAATTTAGAATTCATGTATTCTGCACCATTGTCACTTCTGATGATTTTTATTTTCATATTTGTCTCATTTTCTACTAGTGCTTTGAAGTGCTTAAATGTCTCAAAAACTTCATCTTTTGTCTGGAGAAAATAGACAAATGTTTTTCTTGAATAATCATCAATGAAAGTCATGAAATACCTACTACCCCTGAAAGAGGGCATGGGCATTGGGCCACACAGGTCTGTGTGAACAAGTCCTAATATTTCTTTGGCTCTGCTTTGTGATTTTACTGGAAAAGGAAGCCTCGCTTGCTTCCCTTCAATACATGCAATGCATGGTTGAAACTGGTTATCATTGTAATTGATTCCTGACACCATACCTTTTCTCAAGACATACATGCTGCGATTATTTAGGTGGCCGAGACGACGGTGCCACACTACCTGCGAAGGATTGGTTGTACCCGTGGTCACCGGCGAAGCAGTCTCCTCCACTGCCTCAGCTTGTCCAAGCATAACATCAGCACTAACCTGTGAAATTGTAATGGGATTGCCCGAACCCTTACCTGATGATGATTCTATGGCTTTGTCTGGCACTGCATTGTAACAAATAGGTTTATGCACTGTATCTAGTTGATAGACACCATTACATTGCCTAGCAGTCGCAATAATATCACTTCCACTATATACTTTACAAATTTTGTCAGTAAACACAATTTTATAACCTTTACTAGCCATTGCACTGACAGACAACAAGTTAGCTGTTAAATTAGGAACATAATATACATTTTCTATTGTTCTTGAACAGTTTTTAAGTTGTACTTTCACTTGGCCATGCCCACCTGTTGTCAATGTTTCTCCATTAGCAACACGCACATCAACTGGTGAACTGTAAACAAAATTATGAATTTGTTTACGATTATTGCACATATGATGAGTGGCCCCACTGTCCACACACCACACATCGTGGCCGACACTCACTGAAAGGGCTGTAAGCAATGCTTCATTGCTTGTGTTGTCCTTGATCTTCTGCTTCCCTTCTGACTTCATCAGCGGGCAATCCCGCATGAAGTGTCCAGGTTTCTTGCATTTGAAACATTTCAGAACCTTTTTGGTTGCCAATGCTGTTGCAGAGTCAGACTCACTCTTGTCACCTCTTCTCTGGGTTTCATGAAGCAACTTAGCTTTAATTGTTTCGCTTCCAAGCTTCACATGTGAATTTTCTAAAGCCATTATGAGTGGATCAAAATCAGCTGTCAGTCCACTTAGCATAATGACACCGACGAAGTCATCTTCCAGTGGGGAACCAATGTCGTTTAACTGTTGTGCCAAGTTCGTCACCTTCGACACGTAGCTTTCCATGCTCTCACATTCTACAAGTTTGACTGAAAATAAGGATCGTAAAAGATTCAATCGTCTGCATAGCCCTCTATCTTCGTAAGCCCTTTTCAGGTTATTCCAAGCTTCGTACGACGTCACTGCATTTCTAACAAATGGGAATGCCGGTGCTTGTATAGCAAGGCATATCTTAGCAAGAGCCTTTTGATCCTTTTTCTTGTCTGCCGCCGCCACGGTTATCGATTCCACACATTCCCAAAGATCTTCCAAGATCAACAAATTCCTCATCGAGAACTTCCAATTGTGGTAATCGTCGACGCCTCGTAGTTTTTCCAAAGGAATCGTCCCGCCGCCATTTAGTGTCATGGTAATCGTAAATTTGCACGGAAATTAATTACAAAGTACTTCCTGAGCCCATAACCTGTTGGGTTTTGGTATAAATAAAGCTTATAGTACTTGTTGCAACTGGATTTATTTTATACGCAAAAAACAAGAAATTGGCTAGGCAGCCATGACAGAGAGAGAGTATATTTTCTTTAGAGCGAGATGCAAAACATTTTGTTGACGTTCATAGTCTGACAGTTGACACGGCTGACACTGACAAAGACAGTTTGAGTTTACAAATTAATCTATCCAACAAACACAATGAATAAGTAAGTATACCTACCTACGTAAGCGTGAAGATAATATTGTTCCAGTTTAGTTTGCAATGCGCAATAAATGTAGGTAATGTACATAATAATCGCTCACGTCGTCGGAACATAAATCCATTTAGGTAAATATACATCTTAGTTTTCAGACCCTTATGAACATCGAATAACTCCAGCCTTGGTAAATGAACTGTATACATCGATCATTTGCTAAGACTACTGAGGCATGGACACACGATTTGGGATGCAATTTTCCGAGTGGCCTCATTTTATCATGTTTTGTTTTGAGAACGATTCGAGTCGGTTCTAAAACTAGTTCGCGAGATATTATTTTCATAACGTACAGACACGCGATTAATGAATTCGTCTAATATAATCGGCATCGCTTATTATGTTGTGATAATTATGTACAGAAATAATCACTTGTTCAATGTGGGAAAGTCAAAGTTCAGGATACGGAATATACAGTATTATACAGTAACATGTCATTGTAAATGGAATATTTGTGCTAATGTAATAACAGGCCGTTGAACCGGTCCGGTAGGTATAGACGCCAGGCCGCCCGCACCGCCGTCCAAGGATAGATGTTAGACCAACTTCACTGTTATCGGTCTGCCCGACTGGAAATTTTGCGCGCCGTATACCACTCGACGTGACTGACTAGGATGGCGCTGTGACCTAAAATTAGTCTTGGTGTCTAATGATAAGAGTCATTTCAGTCTGTCCTGTGCCACTTTCTTCCGTTCTTCCTGGCAAGAGTACCATAAACTAGTATATTTAGACTAGAACGGAGAAAATAAGCTCAGACGGCCCATCCCGCCACCTCACTGTCGCCCGCCGGGCTTCTATACAGACAGAGCCCTAACACTTCTACTATTCGTTGTGAAGTCACGTTGCCGCAATAGTCTCGCGGCACCAGGTCTCCGCTTAACTTTCGAACTTCGATGTTTATGGACTTACTGACGTTTAAGTGGAAAAACATTGATAATTTAGTTGAACTGTTAGATGTTCCGTGCAGGGTTTATCATGCTGCCGTCAGCTGAGCTCCGTCCTCATATGGCTGTTCGGCGAGCTCAGCGGCACGACCGCGTCCGCGCCCGCGCCCGAACCCGAACCCGCACCCGCGCCCGCACCCGCGCCCGCGCCCGCCGCCGCGTGCACGGCCGCGCTCGCGCCGCGGACACCTATACACCAGCTGTTCTCTCACAGGTTAGTCCTATATACCCATATCTAAGCATACAGTCCTTTCCATTCAACTGTTAGGCTCTCCACGGCAGGCACCCGTTGACGGCGTCGAAGCCACTCTTTTTGTGATTCAAATAAAGTTAGTGCTTATGAGGTGCAGTCAGTAACAAAAGTCGCTAAACGTATCTAACACGAACAATAGAAAATTAAAATAATTAGATCACGTCTAGAAACATTTGCCGCATGAAATTGTACATCGATTATACTTGGCATGTGAGCTAATTGCACTCAGTGTATGAAGCTGAAATTTAATGTCCACATTACACTGAACCGAAACAGAAATCGTTTAGGGGTTTCGTAACGCGATCTTAATAAGGTGGCATGTGAATTGTGTTTGATTTCCGACTCCATTGAGACAATAAGTAGTTATTCCTAAAGTAACTGGTTACCTATAACATTGTGTTACGAGTAACAATGTCATTGCCAAAGGCCACCACAGCGGGGCAGATGGCAGATAGTGGACTATCACGGCGACGTGTTCTGGAAACTTTATCAACACTTCGCTAAAGTCACAAATTGGGTAACGAGATAAACTCACAAATACTATTACGATATAAATAGGGTGTAGTAGTTTGTAACAACGGTACTGATTATTATGTTTACTCTCTTGTTGCTAGTGATAAGATTTTTTAATTCGGCTGCCGTTAGAGGACAATTTAGATTTGTGATAAAACTAGCTTGAGTCCCGGTTTTGACCTAAAGTATAAGCCTAATAGCTTCCTGTTTATCGAAGAATTTCCACAAAGACACACTTTTGTACTACTTTTATATTTACATGGAAAAGCATAGTTTACGCGTGCACGTTACAATAGGCCACCCGTCCGAGCCTGCGGCCACTAACCGCAGGTCGGATACAGTTACTTTGCACATTCGTAAGAAATTATGAAGTTATGCAGCTGTTAAACCCACTCGAATGGACATTTACGATTGATTGTATCCATCCATGTGTTGTATTGTAATGATATGGCAACATAAACTTGTATGTCATTAATAATCTAAATAATGCGTCAAGGACAGTCTAATTCTCTGTATCAAGGAGAAATCGGGAACTAAGTACGAGGAATAGGATATGATGCTTACATCACTTTACATTAAGTAATTTCACACAAAATTAGCTTTAGTCTCATTATTGTAATTAATGTTCGTTACTTGTTAAGTTAATCCATAAATAATCGTTAATTTCGTCACCATACTATTTTTATCCGCGAAACGTTAAAGGGTAATTTTGTTTCAGAATATGGGCGAAACAGAAGCCCTTGCAGGTCAGTGCCAGGGGTAACTCGGCCACGTCCTCGGAGAGGGAGTCGGGCAGGTAAGTGCCGATTATTATTATATCGTTTATAATAATTGTCGGTACCGTTTCAGACGATGGCGTAGTAGGACGGTCGCCGAAGAATTGTACCTGTTATATTTGTCAACACAATAAAAATGCACTCGTTCGGACATTAGGATCTTTATTTTAACATCCCATGCAAATATTTTAAAGACAACCTTGTCACAAGTAAAAAAGATACTAATTTACCGCACCGCGAAAAGCAAAATAAAAGATCATAATTATAACAGAAATAGGGAGGTATCGGTAGAAAAAAATTAAAAGGTATGGAAGTGTTAGCAATCTGGGCGATAACATTGTAATGATGTCCTCGCCGCCGCAGGTCGCGCGGGGCGAGCCAGCCGGCGCCGCCCGCCTCCGCGTCCGCGTCGTCCGACTCCGCCGACTCCGGCTCGGAGCTGCAGGCGCTGCGCCGCACGCTGGCCGTGCGGCCGAGCCCCGGCGGCGGCTTCCAGTACTTCGACCGCGGCGTGCGCTCGCCCGCCTCGCCCGCCTCGCCGGCCGCCGCCGCCGCGCGCCGCCGCAAGCCGCGGGCGCTGGACCACCTGCACGAGCGGCACCGGCGCGTGCTGGACTCGCACATCGCGGCGGGCCAGTTCGCGCTGCTGGCCACGGACCTGCTGCGCGAGCTGTGCAAGGCGGAGAGCGGCGTGTGCGGCTCCGAGGGCTCGCAGATATCCGTGCAGTGCATCAACTTCTCGCTGCGGAACCTGTGCGCCCTGCAGTTCGGCTCCGCGCGCCGCGTCTCCGCGGTGCAGCTGGCGCTCGCGGAGCTGCTGATGGTGGCGCTGGACAAGGTGCTCGTCCACTCCGACCTCTGCGCCAAGCTGATCGACAACGGCATCCTGCCGATGCTGCTCCGCATCTTGGAGGACGTGATGGCGAAGAACTGCGCGAGAGACGCGAAGCGTGCCAAAGAAATGGACGAGACCGAATCGGAAAATTTGCTCATGTTCGTGTTCGGTATCGCGTACTCCGTGACCGCCTTCTTCCACTGCCTGCTGATGCAGTGTCGCTCCGTGGACGAACTGCGCGAGTTCACCGACCAGTTCAAACTGTACGGGGAGTGCCTCAGAGGCGGGCTGCTGAAGAACTGCATAGAGCTGATGATCCGGATACCTCGCGTGGACAAGGAGCGGGTCGTCGTCTTGATCAAGAAGCTGATAGAGACTATAGGGAAGTTAATCAACGGAATGAAAAGGGTGAGAAGCGAGGTGATACACTCGGCAGCCTGTCCGCGGTCGCGGCACAAGATATGCAGACAGAGAGTGGCCGCCGGGATGCACCATCACCACGACATCCTCGGCGAAGCGAGCAACGGTCTGCCGATGTCTTCCGCGTGCTGCATATCCGTGCTGTACGGCACGCTGGCGGCGCTGCTGACCGACGAGGAGCTGGCGGCGCAGAGCGTGCTACGGAACAAGACCCTGAGGGTGCTGCTGAGCTGCGGCGCGTGCTGCTGCTTCCCGCCCGGCGTGCTGATGGAGAGCCTGGTGCGGCTCACGCTGTCGCACGGCGCCGCGGCCGCGCTGTGTCTGCAGCTGCTGGAGCACGCGGTGTACGGGGAGCTGGGGGCCAGCGTGCTGCTGCCGCGCGCCGCGGACCGCCTGCCGTGCGGCGTGTGCGAGCCGGGCGCGGCGCGCCGGGAGCCCGCGCCCGGGCCCTGCCGGCACCCCGCCGCGCCCGCCGAGCGGAAGAACGTGTGGTCCTTCCTCATACACTACAACTCGCTGCTGCAGCTGGACAACCGCAACAACGTGCTGCACGCGACCGTCGCCCACCTGCTGCGGGTCACGCCCAGGTGCCGCACGGAGATGAAGCACGAGCTGCTGTTCAGCGTCATCTACCCCACGTTCATAGTCGCCAAGCACAGGTACATGATGCGGCTCGAGGAGGCCGCCTACTTCCTCACCGTGTCGTGCCTCAACATCTTCGCGAGCCTCCTCGACACGGTGCCGTTCGCGGAGCGGTTCATCCAGAAGGGCGGTCTCAGCTACGTGCTCGAGCTGGTGTCCCTCCCGGAGTTCTCCGACCGGTGCTGCTCGATCCTCGAGATAGCGATCGTCGTGGAGATCTTCAAGCTGATGAAGGAGAACTCGGAGACGCCGCACTACCGGGACACGAGCTCGCTGTCGTCCGTGCGGATGCTGTTCAAGTCGCTGGCGGAGGTGACCGACAAGTGCTTCCGGATGTACGAGCTGCGGCTGCCGGCGGAGACGTACGCGGAGCTGGTGGACGTGTCCCGCGAGTGCGCGGCGCTGGGGCTGGCGGCGGGGGCGGGGGCGGCCGGCGCCCGCGCCGCGCGCCCGGCGCCCGAGGGCTGCGTGCTGGAGCGGGCGGTGGAGGACCACGTGGAGCTGCTCAAGAGTGCGTGGACGTTCTGGAAGACGTGCGCCGGCCTGTGCCTGTACAGCCCCGCGTTCCGCTCGCACGCCGCGGCGTCGCAAGCGCTGCCCGACTCCTACGCGCTGCTGAAGCTGCTGCTGCACCGCCTGCGCGCCGCGCCCCCGCCCGCGGCCCCCGCGGCCCCCGCGGCCCCCGCGGCCCCCGCGGCCCCCGCGCCGCCGCACGAGGCGCGCCTGCTCATCCGCCTGGTGGAGGCGCTGCTCACCGTGCAGCTGGCCGTGGCGGGTGAGTACTACCCACTGTATGCGTGCCGATTCTTCCAGTCGTGCCGTTTTGTTTTTAATAAAGAAGTTCCCTTTTAGCTCTCGCACTATCTCACAACCAGGTGGCTTACGAAGGTGCACGCTTACTGATAACTACTGGATATTATAATTTTTACTCAGGATTAGCAGACTCTCGGGTTGTAGCTGGCAAAAATACTTGTGCGTCAAATTCCAGTCCATGTTTTTAATGTTTGATTCGGTTTAATTAATTTAATCGTTACGAAAATATTATAAAACCGGCTTCGTTTAATTAAAAGTGTATCGTTATGATAATGAGATGTAGTTTTTCAATGACAATTTTGTAAAAATTTATGTTGATACCTTCAAAATAAAAGGTCTCAGATGGTTGATCCGAGTTCAATATTTTCGTTAGCTTTTGCTAAATGTATGTTAATTGCATCGCTCACTTGGTCAATATCATAATTTAATGGCGTTTGAATGGTTGATCCATTCATCGGAATAATAATTCGAGTGACATACCTAGTTAAATAGAAGACGAACAAATTTGTCGTGCAGAATACATACGAACAAAACGTTAGAAATTATAGGGCCCTTTGCTTAGTTTCTCTCAATTTCATATCTTATACCGTTAAACTATAAAGCGTAGAAGATAGTCTATATCTATTTGTGTGACGGCGTAATAAATAAACAAGCATCCGAGACGTAGGTAACTGTCAGTTTCACGCTAGATTTGATTACAAATGAGTGGTTGTTCCGACCGCAGCGGCGCGGCGTCGGTTTACATTGCACTGATATTTTGCAGTTCGTTTGTTGGTAAGATAGCGCTATAAGGATGGAACTCTACTGGGAGAGCTCTTGTAATGTTACTATTTACAACATTGTACTAGAAACCCAAAGCGTGTACTAAGTAGGCAATAATATCGAACTTTTACAAGTCAAACAATTAAATCTCATTGACTATATCTGACATTGAAGTGTTTAGTAAGTAAAAAAAAGTACCTTTTATAAACTTTATCCTTGTATTCTTTTCATAAACGCACGTTGGTTGGTAAAGCAGCGCGACGTTACAAATACATTCGCCATCTGTGTGTACTAATCCGATACAAATCGGTTTTGCTAACTCATATAAAAGCTTTTCCACAAAAAACTTATTTCTTTCAACGGAAACCTTTAAAACCTTCCTAGATAACTTTGTGGCTCGCGCGTCAGACGATGCATTATATAAACGGTGAAAACGGCCTTATCCAGCGCAAACCAGTGTTTTTATCAACATGTAAATAAAATAAAAACGAAGACTGAATTATTACGTAAAAACAAAACAAAACATCAGTATGTACGAGTATGTATGTATAATATGCGTCGCGACTGCATCAACTAAATTATTTAGTTGCACCGTATCGCCGACTGCAGTCGACGTGCAGCATTCGCGTATTCTTGTAATATTTCGATTAGTACCACAGCATTCATGTACTCAGTCAGGAAGTATGGTGAGTGACAAAACTTTTACATCGATGCCTTTTTATTTTCGTAAATAATTAATAAGAAAATAGGTTACCTAATTATAACATAAAATACATAAATCCTTACAGCGCTTTGGTGCTTTATTTAAATAGTTGAGTCTACCTAAGGCACTTTATATTTAACATAATTGAGGAAAAATAGCCATCATCAAAAAAATATATATAATTTGCTACCAATTTCATAACAAACAGTTAAATTATGGTTTGCGTAAGTGAACCCCAGGATAAGAAGCTTCAATTGCTCGCACGCTGAGACACTATTATAATATAATATTTATATTATTTAATTTTTTTATAAACGTTGTATTCCTAATGCACGCTAACGCCGCTCACGCCCCGACTTCGAGGTTGTTTTGTTTTTATCGTCGCGTTTGAATCATCTATTTGTGATTTCTTTATGAGTATTTCAATTACGTACCTGAGGCGGATCAGAATAATATAAACAAGGTCTCTGTTTGATCATGTTCTAAACTTCTGTGGTAAGACGGTTTAAGTTTATTGCCGGTTCTTCAGATGCGCCAAGTAAAACTGCCAGCGTTTTTGTTTAACTTATATTGTAGCATGACCTGGTTGTTGTATGTTTATATTCATAGTCAACAGCGGCTGATTATCAGCAGGTGGGCTGTTTTGTTCCTGCAGACGTAGTAGACGTAGGAGCTTATAACTTTTGCATTTATTTATCTAAGAGCAATAGGATGTTTACTAACGGGCCCGCCTGTCGTCGAACGTATAAAAACAGTCACCGGTTCTAGTGCCTATCTGTTAAGTTACACTTCTTTACATCATCTTCGTAGTGAGCCAGACAAACTGCTATCGTATCGCATTCAGAGATTTGCAATACCCTTCGATGCGCCGCCGACGCTCTTTTGCATTTGAATGAGTGGTTCCAGCATAAGTTGTACTTAAAAATGCTGTGACTTTCCAGACGTAACATCGGGGCGGTCGAAGGAGATGAGCATCGCGCTGCTTCGCAGTGCGCTGGTGGCGCCGGCCACCGCGCCCGCCACCGCGCTGCCCACCGCGCCAAACGCTGCGTCAACCACTGCACCAGCCACTGCGCCAACAGCTGCGGCCGCCGCAGCAGTGGACGGCGGCGCGGGGCTCCGCGCCCTGTGCGAGGCGCTGGTGCGTGTGGCCACCGCCGCGCCATCCCGCCGCCACACGATGCCGCGCCAGACGCATCCCAAAGTGAGTCCCAGGAAACCATGGATATAAAACCATGAACCGAGCGAGAACCCAGTGACCAAGTCCCTTTCGGGGTGTTCCGACACGATGTGAACCCGTCTTGAAACCATCGAAAAGTTGTACAACTCCTCGTAAAGGTACCCGCGACTGTTTGATAGTTTTCCTAGCTAGAAGTAGGTACAGTGCCGCGTGCCGCGCGGCGACACACGTGACCTCGGTCGTATATAGCAG
The DNA here is from genome assembly GCA_905147375.1 of Hylaea fasciaria. NCBI lineage: Eukaryota > Metazoa > Arthropoda > Insecta > Lepidoptera > Geometridae > Hylaea > Hylaea fasciaria. Next base: position 11,861,145 of record LR990201.1, read on the forward strand.
GATGACATTACGGTAGACTCCGAAATTAAAAAAAAACTAAACAACTAATCACAACATTTGTTTCTTTTTATCTACGACCTGAACTGGCTTGTAGCTGAGATTGTAGCTTATTTAGTGTTGAGCGCAAAAAATACGATACTTTTTTCACGGATGTTATTAACAATAGACGCTTTTTCGGACCTACAACTCTATTATTATCACCACTGGATTGTTTGTAACGGGATTGTTGTGTTCGGTATAAACGTTTCTTTTTAGGTTCATACTTACTTCTGAGTTATTTGGGAATTGCTGTTGTTGCAAATGGGATACATTTACAAAGGGTATACTTTTATCAATATGTGGGCTTTCGGTAAAAAGCCAGTTAGCATGCTTTCGCTAAACTTAGTTGAAACTCAGAATAGCCGTGCCTTCTAAATTGTCTCCTATGTTCAAAACAAAAAACTTCGAAATATGCAAAACAACTAATAAATTCTAACCTGGAACCTGGTGTGAGTAACCACCGCCCACGCCCACTACCTGTCGTATGTAATATGTTAACAATAACAATATTTAAAATTAACTTCTAACATGTTAGTTTGGCAAACTGCAACCTTGAATTTAAAATCGGTTACACGAGATTTAACCAAGGTCGGAACAACATCGCTAATTTGTCGCCTCATGATTAACAGGTACCTAACTAGATAGAGGTGTATTTCCATTTGACATTTAATTCATGCATTATAATAATATTTCTCGCATAATACAAATATTTATTTGCTGCATCCCAAGTCGGAGCTTGAAAACATGTGCTTTCAACTCGGAGTAAACATTATTAGCTTAAAGACTTCAAGGCTAGCCAGAATGGAATCTAAGTTGTTATTCATCTAACTTTAAGGGTGAGGCAGACGCAAACTCGTGTACTGTTTTTTAGCATTTTTTAGTAAGTATTTTATTATGTATAAGGCTTCATAAATAATAAAATACTAAAAAACACTATTTATAATATACTAGCTGACCCGGCAGACGTTGTCCTGTCATTGTCTCTATCTTTCTCCCTCTATTAGGTATATCTTTCCCTCCTCATCTACCTGTCTCCATCTATCTCTTTTCCTACATCTAAGAAAACATGGTCACTAAGTTTTCTTATTTTTTTCATATTCCGCGAAATTTTCTAAATCTTTTCATTCATCTTCTCCTGACAATGACAAACACACCAAAAAAATAATTAGAACAATTATTGTTCCAGCCGTTCACGCGTGCTGCTGTGACCAAGGGAAATTGAAATTCATTTTTATATATAGAGATTGGGCTTTATAAATTTCCTAGTAGCATTTTTAATTACCATGCTGAAAAACAGCAAGTAATTTTTTAACTGTGTGACTTTTTTTCATGCAATTCTCGTTTTTGTTTGTCTAGACTCTAGAGAATTTAATAAAACAGTCAGAAATTACCATTTTAGCGCGGAACGCTTGTAACAGAATCGATTTTTGCACCGTCAAGCATTGCTAATGGCGAGCTTTGCTTCGGTCTTCTCCTTAAGTTCAACGTGCTCTTGTGTCGAGTCAAATCGGCACAACGCACGCGTAATGCCGGAGGCTGGTTACTGGTTAGTATAGTCACTATCTGGCGTCAACTAGCCGCGCTTATCGGCTTCACCGGTGATGAAAGCTGTGGTTGAACAAAGGTGTCCGACTCTAAATCCGTCCAGCCGTTATAGCGCTGAGTGATGATAAAACGAACGTTCGCTATAATATTAGTAGAAAGTAAGCTATTCTATCAAGTGCCGTTATTGTTACGAGCATGATGTGTCCCACTGCTGGGCAAAAGTCTCCTTTCCTCTTTCCATTTTTCTCTAATCCCGAGCTATTTGATACCAGTTACTTTGCAAATGTGCCGAACTTTTGTCCCCCAAAATCTTACACAGTAAACACTACAATAATGTGAAAGTTTAAGAATAGTTATGATCGCACCACTTTTATCGTGCTTTTGTTGTTATGTCAACCGGAATTACTGTTAGGCGAAGGTACTTGTAACTCGTCTAGTCTGACCACAACAAAATATATTCAAATAGGTACTTATTTGTACTATAGTACACCTACAGGTAAATCTTGGAGCTATCACAAGAATATTCCAAAAAAATCGTGCATAATGATTAGATCGCGGAGCTGGGGAGAGGCGTAGGCCCCCGTACCACGTACCTACTGCGACATATTCTGCGGCGTCGACTATCTCGCGGTACCGGTTTCGGCCCCTCGCCTATTAGCCGCTGCCTTACCTAATCGGTTCCGTTTTGGAGTACCGCTCTGTTGTTAGACTAAAATAAGAACCGTTATTTTTTATAACGTCGTTTTGGGGCCAGGTAGACGTAGTAACTATGTTTTTTTTACGTTTTGTGTAAATTCGTTTATGTAGATGCTTTGTTATCTATTTTTGATGGCATTAATTTAGATCGTGTTGACCAATAGTATTATATTCCGGAGCGTACGGAACCTCTGAGTTTGAAGGTGTCCCACGCTTGCTTGTGAGCATTCCTAACATCGCGGAACTCTTGGGACGAGTGTAGTCGACACGCGGCTTTGGATAACGATATTCAAATACACCAAATAACTAGAAAAAAATATAAAGATGTTAATTTTAAAACTGGGTATCAAATTTTTGTTGATAAGTTGAAGTTTGTTAAAGTTATTTTTTATGAGTTGTAGTTTTTTAGTGTTCTGTGATTTTTGGGAAGTGAAATGAGTGCAGAGAAAGTTAGTGTCATTATTTTTGCTATTCCGTGTTTGTTTGGTGGTAAATGTATCTGTATGAACAAGTAGTGTAGAGAATTCATAATATTTTGACTATGTGTTTGTATGCAAAAGGCCGTTGAACGCTTCTGTTTAGTTTGTATATAAAATGCATAGAAAACACTCGAGTCAAATCCTGCATCAAATTATTTTAAAAAGTAGTGTACCTGTCACTTTACACTTTCAATTTCTGTAAAAAGAATATAGCTAAGACCTTTAATTTACAATTCTAAATTCACGAGTTTATACAAAAATACTATAAATACGTCATAATCAGCGATGGCGTAGATTAATAATAATTCATTGTTATGATAGCAAGGCAAACAATTATTATGAAAAATAAAATAAATAAAAACAAGGTGAACCTTAAGAAAACAAGGTGTAATTTTAATGATCCAATTTATCAGTGCAACTAATAGCTTGATAACAAACTAGTATTAAATAATGTAATGACGGAAAGTTCCACTTTTAATGCGTGTGTTTGGAAATATTTCTCATTATAGGAAAATCTAAATATTATTCTGATTTTATTTTAGTTTTGTTTTTATTAATAAACTTTTCAAGGTGCAACTATCCTACTAATATTATAAACGCGAAAGTTTGTAAGCATGGATGGATGTTTGTTACTCTTTCGCGTAAAAACTACTGAATGGATTTTAATGAAACTTTACAATAATATAGCTTATACATCAGAATAACACATAGGCTATAATTCATAAAGATATATCGTATATTATCCAAACGCGGGTGAAACCGCGGGGCGCAGCTAGTAATCTATGTATAAGTAGTACCTCTGGAAGTGTCTATTCAATTACTAACTTAACAATATCGGTCTGAAAAGAGTAGAAAAAAGGTACTGTACTTATAATTTACTGTAGGTACTACGGCTTCTAAGTGTATCGATTTGTCAACCCGAGTTCATACAGTTCGTAGGTGCGTACTACTGACCTTTGATGATGGCATTCCGTAGGTACTTTCGTATAGTTGGAACTTGGAACATGTTTTTCCGCCTCGATTATTTGTTACACTCCGTTGTCGAACCTGACCTTAAGACCCTAAATGCTACGAGAGCGCATCTCTGATTTTACAAAATGTTTAAGCTATAAATTATTTTATTGAACTATACTATCAAAATAGTTACCTTACAGAGAGATTATACAAAGTCTCTAGTTCATAAAATTCTAAATTGAAACTAGTAAATACAAAAGTCGATAATAGTTTGTAGAGATCATTCAAGGTTTCAACACTAGCTCGTCTCGCGGGAACCCGTAGTCTTTTACCGTAACAATCACGGGTACTACGTCAAAAAACATATCAAAACCGCTCGAGCAGTCGGCGTAAATAACACGTGGGGGTGAGAGACCCGCGGAGGAAGATAGCTGCGTGGAACAGTCGGCGGCTCGAGAATACGAAAGCAGACTGTGTCCGTCTTATAATATCTTCTCGAGCGGTCCGCGTCACAGGCACTATAAGAGGAAACAGAGCAGACATATCTTATATCTAGTGAATCCAGTTGTGAACCCGGCCGCCTTATTCATGAATAATGCTGACGAAATTTTGACATTCTACTCGTGAAAATTAGTCGATTTCGGCACGAATTTTAATCTTAGTTACATTTTATGAACTTAGTTCGGCCCTGCCCGAGTGAGTTTTCTATCTGGCTTCACTAGTTAGTGTGATATTCGGTCTGGTTCCTCTCGTGCGTGTGGGTCCGCCCCGCGTACTACCGGGTGCGGTGTGCGGCGCAGGTGCCGCCGCTGCTGTGTGCGTCGGGCGGCAGCTCCGCGTCCGGCTCCTCCAGCGAGGACGGCGCCGCCGCCGTGTACGCCTCCGAGCACAGCGACGCGCCCGCCGCCGCGGCCGACGAGGGGTACGAGGTGGGTTCCTCCTTCTCTACTGCCTCACTGCCCGCGTACTACCGGGTGCGGTGTGCGGCGCAGGTGCCGCCGCTGCTGTGTGCGTCGGGCGGCAGCTCCGCGTCCGGCTCCTCCAGCGAGGACGGCGCCGCCGCCGTGTACGCCTCCGAGCACAGCGACGCGCCCGCCGCCGCGGCCGACGAGGGGTACGAGGTGGGTTCCTCCTTCTCTACTGCCTCACTGCCCGCGTACTACCGGGTGCGGTGTGCGGCGCAGGTGCCGCCGCTGCTGTGTGCGTCGGGCGGCAGCTCCGCGTCCGGCTCCTCCAGCGAGGACGGCGCCGCCGCCGTGTACGCCTCCGAGCACAGCGACGCGCCCGCCGCCGCGGCCGACGAGGGGTACGAGGTGGGTTCCTCCTTCTCTACTGCCTCACTGCCCGCGTACTACCGGGTGCGGTGTGCGGCGCAGGTGCCGCCGCTGCTGTGTGCGTCGGGCGGCAGCTCCGCGTCCGGCTCCTCCAGCGAGGACGGCGCCGCCGCCGTGTACGCCTCCGAGCACAGCGACGCGCCCGCCGCCGCGGCCGACGAGGGGTACGAGGTGGGTTCCTCCTTCTCTACTGCCTCACTGCCCAGCGCATACTCAATTACTGAACCAGAGAACTGACACCATCAGACTTTACATTTCGAGGCGAAGCTAGGAGCCGCATTAGGAGACTCGCCTCACTATTCGACGAATCCCATACTTTTTTTATTTTATGTTATTTCATGAGCTTCCGAAACTTTTCCGTTTTCAGGCGGACGTAGAAATTGGAAAATTCGACCTTCTGCCTCCGTCAAAAAACAGAAAAGTGTCGTCCGCAATGTCGGCCATCACTGCAGCAAGTAAGTTTTACACATTTAATTATTTAATTACCAATGCAAATAATGTCTAGAATCATACAGTTTTCTATCACTGATTGGGCGTTATGTCATTTGTTTTATCACACTTTTTTGTTTGTTGTGCAAAAACTAATATTTTTTTATAGATAAATATAAAAAAAGAAGGAAAATAAGTATAATAATATGAAGACTAATGTTTGTATCGGCAGGCATCCAGCCGCCGCCGGAGGCGCTGAGCGCGGAGTGCGCGGAGTACGCGCGGAACGCGGAGCTGGCGCACCCCGAGCTGTGCATCATCGTCGTCGACATCCTCGCCCAGCTCATCGACAAGTGAGTGCAAGGGAGTTACAATACATCATTATACAAGTCGGATTGATAACGCACTTTGTCGCTAGGCCTAATTAGTGCTGTTGGATTTTGCAAAGCGACTAATATTTGTTATTTTTTAAAGTAATCAAAATTAATGTAGTTTCGATTTCCGTCATGTAAATTAACTTCATTATAAGTAGAAGAGGTTAAAACAGTCAGAAAAGTTTTTTTGTAATCCGGGTAACCCGGGGATGGGGAAAGAACATTGTGAATGTTATTGTACGATGACCTCGCGCCCTCAGACTGCTGTCTTCGAAGCGGGAGGCGGCGGCGGGGGGCGGCATCCAGCGCGTGGGGGCGGCGCTGGCCCGCGCGTGCTGCGCGCGCCTGGCGGGGGCGCTGGCGGCCGGCCGCCCGCCCCCGCGCCTGCTGCTGCGCCTGCTGGCGCCGCCCCCGCCGCCGCCGCCGCCCCCGCACGCCGCCCCCGCGCCCGCGCCGCGCGCCCCGGCCGCCGTGCTGCTGTCGCAGAAGGACGACCAGCTGGAAGGTGGGTGTGGCGGGTCGCGGTGCGGTCGAGGGGGGGATGTTCCACCGCCCCGCTCTCCGGAATGGCCCCTAACTAGAATATCTCACCGGTTGTCACAGCGCGCTCGCCGGCGATCGAACAAATAAATACCTTAAATTGAACCCTTTATAATATCATTTGTTTGTATGTACTTATTCGTTCACTTAATTGATTTTTACATTGACACAGAATTCCAGATACGTTCAAAAAGTTTAGGTATTCAATTCAATTCAAAACCACTACGAAAAACTGAAAATCTATGTATAAAGAAATGTTGTAGATCGACTGAAACTTCAGCTGGTGAATTGAAAATGTCACATTGATTTAACAATTTTAACAATAAATGCATGAGGTAAATTAAGAATAATCACCGCTTTAAAACTATATCGGACCCCCTCTCACGCCCCCGCCTTAGACCTGCAGCGCAGCATCCTGGAGCTGGTGCACGTGCTGGGCTCCGGCAGCGTGGAGGCGGCGGAGCTGGCGGCGCTGCTGCGGCTGCTGGCGGCGGAGGCGCCGCCGCTGGCGCTGCTGCTGCCGGCGCTGCAGCGCCTGGTGGCCGGCGCCGCGCCGCACACGCCCGACTGCATACTCACCTTCCCCATAGAGATCGACGACACAGGTGACAGACAACACTTTATTATTACCTGTGTTCGTTTTCGAATATAGACTTTAGTCTGTGCTACTGATGACTATGGAACATATCTATATTCTATATTCGGTCCTGGTTTATATTTCGCGGTCTGTTTATAAACCAAATTGAGATAAAAAACAAAATTACGTGTATTATGTAGATCCTAGTATTGAACAATGTGCAGTCGACGACCTAATTTTGCTCTACGCGAAATTTTTAATTTGTTTTTCCACATACAATGTCTATATAAGCTAGAATCGGGGATTATTATTTAACAAATTCAATAAAAAATCACGTAAAACAATCCCCGGAAAGCGTCCACAACGCTGTGCAAAGGGACAATTCTCAAGCGTCGGCGTTTCGCAGAGAGCGTGCTGTCGCCGGCGGAGGATTACGTGCACGTGTCGGCGGGCGGGGGCGGGGGCGGGGGCGGGGGCGGGGCGGCGGCCAGCCACCTCGCCGACAGCAGCGCGCGGGCGCTGCAGGCGGCGCACCGGCGCGCCGGGCTGCGCTCGGCGTGGGCGGCGGGCGCGGCGCGCTGCGGCGTGGAGGGCGCGGGCTGGGCGCCGTGGCTGGCCGGGTTCGCGCTGGTGCTGTGGCTGCACGCGCCGCCGCCCGCGCCGCCCGAGCCGCCGCCCACGCCACCGCAAGGTGAGACCTCGACATGCCATACCTTTTACCGCTCATTTTTGTCGATCAGTAGGTACCTCTAGTATGAGTTTTTACTGCTCGACATAGTACGCATCAACTAGCGCTTTCTATGAAGATTTTTCGTTCATAAACGTGCCGGTACGGGGCGTACATAACGGGGCGCTGTAAAGGATCTTCATAGAAAAGCGCTAGTTGACGCGTACTATGTCGAACTCGTAAAAACACAAAATAGGGGTATTTTGTGTTTTTACGAGATAAGAATATAGTAATTTGTACCCCACAAATTACGTATGGTTGAACAAAAAAAAGTAACCTTGTATAAAAGTTGCGAAGATTGATTCTGCGCTCATGGAAATCTGCCTTCTGTCGGAACATACATTTTCTTAATATAATGGTTAAGTTGTGACGTGTCCCGCCCGCAGAGCCCTCGGCGGAGGCGGAGGCGGAGGCGGCGGCGGAGGCGGAGGCGGCGCGCGCGGAGCCGGCGCACGTGCTGTCGGTGGGACACGACTCGCTCATGTTCGAGATGTGGCTGGACACGCACACAGGTACCCGTAGCTACTACCTACTACAAGTTTAATATGCACAGATTGATGTCTGGATATATTATTATATTGAGATAACATTTTATTTACTTATGCATTAGTTCCTGTCAATCGATCGAGTTAAAATTCTTCACACCGGTTGAGTTCCGATGAAAATAAGAAAATAATTATAATTCAGCTTGGGACTGTCCCACAGCTGGGCAAAGGCCTCCGCTCATTTTCGTGAGGAGTATTAGGCCATAATCCACCACGGGGGCCTAGGCCGGGTTGGTGGAGAACATACCTCTTAGAAATTTTTTTCGGGCATGATGGTTTCCTCACGATGTTATCCTTCACCGAAAAGTGAATCATAATTACGTACATATATTTTAAACAAGAAACACATCGGTACGTGCCCGCACTGGGGTTCGAACTCGCCACCCTTCGTTTGGAAGGCGGACGTTCGGCCACTAGGCTATCACCGCTAGAGGGTGACGCCTCGCATGTCCGCAGGCAGGTTCACGTTCCGGCTGACGCGGCCGGAGCCGGGCGGCTGCCGCGCGGTGGCGGCGGCGCGCGCGGCGGCCGCGCTGCCGCCCCGCGCCTGGGCCTGCGTGGCGCTCAACGTGCGGGAGCGCGTGCACAAGCGCCTCATGTTCATAGAGGTACCCCTCCCCCTCCCCTCCCCCCTGCCCCCTGCCCCCGCACTCCGCGACCGCGAGCCGTCAGAGGGTCAAACGATGTACTCTGTGATACTAACTGTCAAACAAACTATGATATTCAAGCCTATCTTAAGAACGGGTTTCTTACGTTGAAATTATCATGACGTCATAGTCTTCTACCTCATGTGGCTACGATGTGTCGCCATCCTTAGTTTCCGGTGTAAGTGTGAATCCGATCTCCGCTGACATACTCCTACAGTGGACGTTTTGTTATATTCCAGGTCACCATGTTCATCAACGGATGCGAATGCGAAACGGTGTCGCTGCCCTTCCAAGGTAATTGTTGTTCTTGTGTGAGCACCCGGTGTCGCGTAGCGTGGGTAGTGGGTAGTGGGTACTAACCGGCTGGCCCGCAGGCATCCTGGTGCGCAAGGTGACGCCGACGCACCTGGTGCTGGGCCACGCGGGCGGCGGCGCGGGCGCGTACCACCTGGCGGAGGCGGCGGTGTACCGCGCGCCGCTGCTCTCGCCCTACTCCGCGCTGCACCTGGCGGCGCACGGGCCCGACTCCGCCTGCATGGTGCGTGCCGCTCTCTCACAAGTCCAGGGGGAGAGAGAGAGAGGTTCCATTCCATTAAAGATAGAAACATTCAATTATTGATGTCGTTTGTTCGTCGTCAGGTCCGCTGCGAGTACCCGAACTACCCCTCGATACTGACGCCGAACGTTTTGGACTCGAATATAGACTGGGATCAGGTATTCCGATTTCACTTCCTCTTCCGCAGCACAGCGAGGCTATAAACCTATATTTTTATAAAAAGTTACAAATATACACAGTGACAATCGTTCGTCTTTATAACATGGATTGTAAGTTTTGAGTAGTATAATATAATGTGAGTCGCCGCCTGCAGCTGTACGAGATGTCGAGCGCGACGCGGCGCGAGCTGCACGAGGGCTTGCTGCTGTCGTTCTCCGCCGCCGCGCCCGCCCGCGCCAACCTCTACCACCACACCGCGCCGCTGCCGGCCGGTGAGTAGTGTACATGTGCGCCGCCGCGCCCGCCCGCGCCAACCTCTACCACCACACCGCGCCGCTGCCGGCCGGTGAGTAGTGTACATGTGCGCCGCCGCGCCCGCCCGCGCCAACCTCTACCACCACACCGCGCCGCTGCCGGCCGGTGAGTAGTGTACATGTGCGCCGCCGCGCCCGCCCGCGCCAACCTCTACCACCACACCGCGCCGCTGCCGGCCGGTGAGTAGTGTACATGTGCGCCGCCGCGCCCGCCCGCGCCAACCTCTACCACCACACCGCGCCGCTGCCGGCCGGTGAGTAGTGTACATGTGCGCCGCCGCGCCCGCCCGCGCCAACCTCTACCACCACACCGCGCCGCTGCCGGCCGGTGAGTAGTGTACATGTGCGCCGCCGCGCCCGCCCGCGCCAACCTCTACCACCACACCGCGCCGCTGCCGGCCGGTGAGTAGTGTACATGTGCGCCGCCGCGCCCGCCCGCGCCAACCTCTACCACCACACCGCGCCGCTGCCGGCCGGTGAGTAGTGTACATGTGCGCCGCCGCGCCCGCCCGCGCCAACCTCTACCACCACACCGCGCCGCTGCCGGCCGGTGAGTAGTGTACATGTGCGCCGCCGCGCCCGCCCGCGCCAACCTCTACCACCACACCGCGCCGCTGCCGGCCGGTGAGTAGTGTACATGTGCGCCGCCGCGCCCGCCCGCGCCAACCTCTACCACCACACCGCGCCGCTGCCGGCCGGTGAGTAGTGTACATGTGCGCCGCCGCGCCCGCCCGCGCCAACCTCTACCACCACACCGCGCCGCTGTGCGAAGCCACACGAAGCGAGCAAAATCTAACTCGTAAGGCGGAAGCGAAGCGAGCGTGTGATTTTAACCAGGGTCTGATTATAAGATGAAGTACATACTTCATCTTATAATCAGACCCTTAGTTAGTTCAGTTAGAATGTCAATGGATATCGTTTTGAGCCCACCTATGTGTCTCCCCAGTGTTCGCGGGTCGCGCTGCGGGCTCGGGCGCCGCCGGCGCCGGCCCGCCCATCCCGGAGACGCTGTGGATGCAGTGGGCGGGCGCTCCGCTGCCGTCCCGGCACCGCGGCCTCGGGCCCGCGCTCTACGCGCTGCAGGGCGCCGAGGTGCTGCTCTATCTGTACGCACGGGTACGTGGCGCACGCTATTCTCAATAAGTTAATAACAATATGTACTGATAAAGTTCAATGGGAATATATTTGTTCAACTATCTCAATCTCAAGCGAATAAATGTAATTAATTATTATTAATTTCATCGTGTGAACTTCTTTTTGTTCTGTGTATAGTGATAAAAAGTTTTCTTTGTCCATTCCCGGAGTTCCAGCAATTTCTATACCAAATTTTCGCCGTTGAAATGGCGCAAACAGCCAGCCAAAGTGACCTTCGCTTTGAGAATATTAGACTTGCGCTATCAGCGGGAACCTGTAGCACCCAGCTGTCGGGCAGGTGGTGGAGCTGGACGGCAGCGCGGCGGAGCAGGCGGCGGCGCTGGGCGTGGTGCTGCGCGCGTGTCGCGCGGACGACCGCCTCTACGCCAGCTTCCACGCGGACGAGGCGCCCGACATGCTGCTCACCGTGTTCGCCGCGCCCAAGTGCCGCCTCACGCCGCATCTGCTCAAGGTGACGCACCCGACCATAGGTGGCGCTGTTTTACACTACTGGACGCGTGTCTGTTCTTCGTGTAGTGTGCGTCGGCGCGGGATATCTCAGTCACCAGCACATACATGTACGACAAAACTATGTTGGACGCAGTTCCATGTTGATACGGGTGTCGGTGTCCCCAGGTGATACTGGACGCCGCGTGTAGCGCGCCGCTGCTGCGCTGCACGGGCTCGGGCGCGCAGGTGCTGGCGCGCAGCGACGCCGTGGTGCTGGAGCCGGCGCTGCTGGTGCTGCTGGCGCGCGCCGCCTCGCGCCTCGACGCCACCAGGGTGCGTGGCGAGCGGCGGCGCTCCTGTGCAGCCGAGCCGCCGTGTACGGCTACCTAGCACGCTAACGGCTCGCGCGCCCGCAGGAGTTCCAGTGGGAGGTGGACGCGGCGGGGGCGGAGGGCGGCGGCGGGGGCGGCGGCGGGGGCGGGCGCGGCTCGCTGTGGGCGCTGGCGCTGTGCTGCCTGCGCGTGCTGCTGCGCCGCGAGCACCCGCGCCGCGCCTTCAACCACTACCAGCTGTGCCGGACCGACCTCATGCACCATCTGCTGCTCGCCTGCAAGGTCACTACTACACTACATTTTAGTTAATAATAGACCTTGCCGTGATACTAACACATTTTGATGCAAATTCAACTATAGGAATGTTGAAAATTTAAGGGGTGGCGGGAAGGGATATTGTGAAGGCATTACCTCTCTCAAAAAAAAGGAGTAGTAAATACCTCCGTACCAAATTTCATCAAAATTGGTCAAGCCATTTGAGCGCGAAGAGGTAACAAACAAGTGGTACGAGTCGATGTGCACCGACCCCGTGTGCTCCGGAGCCGGTGGCCGGCGCACGCTCACCCCGCCCCCTCGGCCCGCAGGAGCGGTTCCTGAACTCGGAGAGCGGCCCCATGGAGCCGTGCGCCAGCGCCAGCCTGGTGGAGCTGGTGCGCGGCCTCACGGGGGAGCCGCCGCTGCTGCACCGCCTGGCGCTGCTCGGGGACTTCCTGCTGCTCATGCACCAGGTGCCACATCGCGACCATCTTACGTACACAGAACTGTACACTGACAGATAGATGAATGCTCAAAAGTGATAAATACAATAAAGTATAAGTGTATGTTTACGTCCCTTTTGAAGAGAAAGGAATATAGTGCGAGTTTTACGATTTTTAATGCGTTCTTATCGCATCACGGACCAAGATCCATAAACACGCAAAATTAGAGCAAAACCCGTAGATCATGACACCTTGCTTCCGCCCGCAGGCCAGCGACACGTTCGTGACGCACTCGCGCGCCAACTTCTACTTCCTGCTGGCCCCGGACACGCGCGAGGCCGGCGAGCTGGCCGCCGCGCGCCGGCGCAGCGCCCGGCGGCCGCGGCGCCGCGCCGACACCGGCCCCCACGCGCCCGGGGACACGGCGCACAGTCGCGCGGGGCCCGCCGAGCCCGCCGAGGCCGCCGAGGCCGCGCGCCCGAACGGGCACGTCGACGCGCTGATAGAGGAAGGCAGGTAACGTCCGTACCGTCGTCCTCGAGGGAGTTCCGCTCGGTCGGACAGAATTTTGCTACAATCCCTGTTTGTTTTTCAGACAACAGAACGCGTCGTCTACGTCTGAAAATTCCGACACGACAGCCGGTGAGTCTGCGACTGTTCTATCGAATTTACTTATGGAATCGTTATTCGTGACTGTCTAAGTATGCATTTAAGCACAAGCAAAGCTAAAAAAAAACTTGCTGAATCATGATTCTAAAATAAATAAATAAATCCTTGATTCGAACTGTGTTTCTAACTGTAACGTATTATGGCAGATCTTGCGGAAGGCAGCGAGAGCGAGGGGAGGCGTGAGGAGGGCGAGGGCGACAGCGAGGGCGGCGCGGGGGGCGCAGTCGGGGACCTCAACGAGTACATCGTGGTGGACGCCGAGGACGTCAACCACACCACCGTGGAGATGTACTCCTCCGGGATATACCACCAGGTGAGGACGGGCCTACTGTAATGTACATCTTTAGCAATGGACATCTGTCCAACTGTATATATCTCTAAATACAATAGGCAGGTGTGATGCTCGCCATCAGATTAAGGCTTTATGCAGGTCTCGTTAGCGATTTCTTTAAGATCGATGAAATTTTGTAATTCAAGAGAAATGAAAAGTCCCTGTACATTTTTACTTTTGCGCCATCTGTGGAGCAAATGAAGGAGGTAGTGTTGTGTGGTTCGCAGGGGCGGGTGCGCGCGGGGGCGGCGCCGGGCTGGGCGGCGTGCGAGGGGCTGCTGCTGCTGCTGCGCGACGCGGTCGCCGTGCTGCCCGACCTCGCCGCGCACCAGGTACGCGGGCGGTGTCGGTGCGGGTGTAGGGGCGGGTGCAGGGGCGGGGGCGGCGCCGGGCTGGGCGGCGTGCGAGGGGCTGCTGCTGCTGCTGCGCGACGCGGTCGCCGTGCTGCCCGACCTCGCCGCGCACCAGGTACGCGGGCGGTGTCGGTGCGGGTGTAGGGGCGGGTGCAGGGGCGGGTGCGCGCGGGGGCGGCGCCGGGCTGGGCGGCGTGCGAGGGGCTGCTGCTGCTGCTGCGCGACGCGGTCGCCGTGCTGACCGACCTCGCCGCGCACCAGGTACGCGGGCGGTGTCGGTGCGGGTGTAGGGGCGGGTGCAGGGGCGGGTGCGCGCGGGGGCGGCGCCGGGCTGGGCGGCGTGCGAGGGGCTGCTGCTGCTGCTGCGCGACGCGGTCGCCGTGCTGCCCGACCTCGCCGCGCACCAGGTACGCGGGCGGTGTCGGTGCGGGTGTAGGGGCGGGTGCAGGGGCGGGGGCGGCGCCGGGCTGGGCGGCGTGCGAGGGGCTGCTGCTGCTGCTGCGCGACGCGGTCGCCGTGCTGCCCGACCTCGCCGCGCACCAGGTACGCGGGCGGTGTCGGTGCGGGTGTAGGGGCGGGTGCAGGGGCGGGTGCGCGCGGGGGCGGCGCCGGGCTGGGCGGCGTGCGAGGGGCTGCTGCTGCTGCTGCGCGACGCGGTCGCCGTGCTGACCGACCTCGCCGCGCACCAGGTACGCGGGCGGTGTCGGTGCGGGTGTAGGGGCGGGTGCAGGGGCGGGTGCGCGCGGGGGCGGCGCCGGGCTGGGCGGCGTGCGAGGGGCTGCTGCTGCTGCTGCGCGACGCGGTCGCCGTGCTGCCCGACCTCGCCGCGCACCAGGTACGCGGGCGGTGTCGGTGCGGGTGTAGGGGCGGGTGCAGGGGCGGGGGCGGCGCCGGGCTGGGCGGCGTGCGAGGGGCTGCTGCTGCTGCTGCGCGACGCGGTCGCCGTGCTGCCCGACCTCGCCGCGCACCAGGTACGCGGGCGGTGTCGGTGCGGGTGGAGTGTAATGCGTTGTGCGGCCGCAGGCGGTGTCGGGCGGCATCCAGGCGGAGAGCGTGCTGGTGCTGGCGAACCACGGCGCGGGCGGCGTGCGGGCGGCGGCGGTGCGGCTGCTGGCCGCGCTGCAGCGCCGCGCCACGCCCGAGCTGGCGCGCCGGCTGCGTGCGCACCACTACTACATACACCTCGCCAACCAGGCAAGGGCAAACATGATTTCTCTTTCTAGCCGATACGCTTTTGCTCCTTCGAGCTGGTTTCGGTCTGGCTGGTCTTTACGCAATTATCATTATAGTATTTTAGCACACTTACTAATTCTGATATTATGACTTTTAATTAGCTTATTTTACAACCATTTCAATCTCATAATTAAATTTATATTTGCATGTTGTCTCAGAAACTATAGTTAATTTATAATCGATTCCTAACCATCTAATTACTAGCAATAAATAAATAATGAATCTATCTACGTCCAAAATGCTAAGCAAACTGGAGCTCTCGACAGATATCCCTGTACGAGGGCACGTGGGAGCTGGCGACGGCGTGCGCAGCGCTGCTCACCAAGTGCGACGTGCCGCTGGAGGATCAGCTCGACGTAAGCAGCTAGGTTGCTCGATGCGTCCGCTAGATGGCGCCGTAACGAGTTTGTCTAACGGTCTATGTGAACGGCAGGACGACATCTGGGTGGACGTGAGCGAGGAGGCGATCCAGCGCAGCCCGCCGCTGCTGGCGCTGCTGCCGCGCTGTCTGCACCAGCCGCCGCTCGCGCACAACATCACGAGCATCATGAAGCGGATCGTCGACAAGGTAGGCCGGGTACAGCCGGGTCCCCGTGGTCCCCCCCTATAAAAAAAATATTACTGTTGAAACTGTAAATGTATAATGTAAATGTGTACAGGCGTCGCTGAAGGTGCTGAGCTCGGTGGCGCTGGTGGAGGCGGCGGTGCGCGCGGTGCGCGGCGCGGCGCGGCTGCCGGCGGCGCGGGAGGGCCGGGCGCTGCTGCTGCAGGACCTGGCCGAGCTGCTGGCGCGCGTCGCCGTCAAGGCGCTGGCACAGCAGCACGGCACGCAGGTCTGCTGCTCTACCAACTCTACTAATGCTCTTTTTGTTAAGTTTAGAAAATGAAGCTTTTATGGTAATGCGACGCGAGATCCGGGCGTCGCGTTATATTTTCCGAATACTTACAGACTAGTAAAAGACATGAGAGTACCAAAAAATATACTATTCCGGTCCGCTAGAGGCGCGCGTGGCGTAGTCGATCTTGCTATTTTGAAACGTCGCTCCACCTGTCCCGTAGACAATAGTGGAGATCCACCACATGCTGACGTACGTGGAGCAGAGCTTGGCGGAGGCGGAGGCGGAGGCGGAGGCGGCGCGCGCGGCGCGGGACGTGCAGGCGGCGCTGTTCGCCGCGCAGCTGGACCACCTGGAGGAGCGCCTGCGCGGCGAGCACGCGGACCACGCGCGCGCACACAACTACTTCGCTAACGGTACCTGCGCAGGGAGGTAGCGGGGCCGTCGTGTAACACTCGCTCTATTGCCTCAACGAGTATTGAAACAGATAGCGTGGTCTGCTACAGAGCGCCGAAGCGGTCGTCGGAGACTCTAATGATGGTTTCTGACACGTAAAATGCGTCTGTTTATGAACGGCCCCGCTATTGGAGAAACCCCAAGGTTTAGACTCGTGGATGCTTGAAGCGATCGGTGACGTCTCCCTCCGCAGTGCTGACGTCGGCGGTGTCGCTGGGCGGCGCGGGCTGGGCGCGCGGCGAGCTGGCGGCGCGGCTGGGCGGCACGGTGGCGCGCGCGGTGGCGTTCCTGGTGGCGGCGCCGCCGCACGCGCCGCTCGGCGCCGCCGCCGCGCTGCTGGAGCGGCTGCTGCACACGCTGCCCAGAGGTGAGCCGCACTCTAGCGATATTCAGAAAAGTCACACAAGTCGTCATAGCCCGTCAGAATAGTATTTAATCGTCGCATGCAAAAGTGCGTCGTAAAGTAAAGATTTACTTGTCATATCCATGCCGACGCTGGATTCTCTCGTTCATTACCCATAGTCCAAAGTGATGTAATGTCGTCGTGAAAAGTAATATTGTATTCATGTTATAAGCATAAATTACATTCTGATGCTATTGTCGTCGGCCGGTGTGGTGTCGCAGTGGTGAGCGGCGCGCAGGAGCGGCCGGCGTGGTGGGTGGGGTCCGGCGCGGAGTACGCGGCGCCGCTGCAGGAGCTGGTGGAGTGGGCGCTGGCGGGGGAGCACGCGGGCCCGGCGGCGCTGCGGGCGCTGTACCGCGCGCCGCCGCAAGCGCTGCAGCTGCTGGCGCCCGACCCGCAGCACATGCGGAAGGTACCGCGGACGCAACGTTACCTCTTCGTCAGCACGTTACTTTTCCTCCCGCGACACATTTGACCGGTCTCGCGACGTCCGCCCCGCAGCTGGCCGTGTACCTGCTGATGATCCTGAAGAGCGTGCACGCGCTGGGCGAGCGGGGCCCGGCGCCGCTGGAGTACGCCATCACGGACTGGGCGCGCGGCTGGGCGCTGGCGCTGCAGGCGGCGCTGCCGGAGCGGCTGGCGGGCGCGGCGCTGGCGGGCGAGGCCGCCGCCGCGCGCGCCCGCGACGAGGAGCGCCGCGCCCGCGCCGCCGCGCGCGCCCGCGCCGCGCTGGGCAAGTGAGTGCCGCCCGCGCCGTCCCGCTCGCACCCGCGCGCGCGCTGACGCGCCGTCCCTCGCGTTGCAGAGCCGTGTGCGGCAAGGAGGCGCTGGCGGCGCGCGCGGCGGAGTCGGCGATGCTGGTGACGCGCGCCGCGGTGGAGGCGCAGAACGCGGAGCGCAAGCGGTTCATGGAGCACCTGCGGCGCCAGCACGCGCGCGCCGCCGCCGCCGCCGCCGCCTGGGGCCGCCTCGTCGAGGCGCACACGCACGAGAGAGGTCCCATAGAGTTTTATTTACTTCGATACTTAGTATCCATACGCTTGTAAAAAAATCATCTATAACATTTTTTGTTTTATTCTATCACAGCTAAATGCCTATTAGGCAATTGTAGAGGACGATATCTCATCGTAATAATATATAAAAATTGCACGTGCATTACCGTACACGTGTTAGAAGTTAAACTTCTTAATCGGTCGATGGATCGAATTCGTTCACTTATCGATCAATCGATCGGTCCTCCGCCTAAGACATCCCTTCTGCGCGTTGTGCTCAGGCGTGTGGCACGAGCCGCGCAGCTACCCGCAGGCGTGGCAGCTGGACCCCACGGAGGGCGCGGGCCGCGTGCGCGTGCGCCTGCGCCGCGCGCACCTCGACATACACCCCAAGTTCCTCAAGCCGCAGTACCGGTACAAGGCCGGTCAGTACGCGCGCCCTTATACGACACTAATACTACAATCCTAAACGCAGCGAGCGATTCAAAGTATGCAAGTAAAGCAAGCTATGTGAGGTCATTATCGTATGTACCGTTGTACAGAGACGATCCACCGCTCGCCCCCGCTGCGCTCGGTGCTGGGGGGCGGGGGCGGGGGCGGCGCGCGCGGGGGGCTGGTGGCGCGCCTGCAGCTGAACGAGACCGTGGCGTACATGGCGCGGGTCACCTGCGTCACCGTGGCCGACGAGACGCCGGGGGAGCTGCTGCTGAGCGACAGGTACATAGGAGGAAGATCAATATTCGTGCATTCCCAACCTCCCCACTAGTTTTTTTCTTTTTTTTCTCTAAATGCATTTCCTTGACTATATTGGCTGTAAGTATTAAACGCTCGTTATGATCTAAAAAATAAAAACTATAACGATCCCCCGCCCCTGCGCAGATGCATCCACTTCGTGCCGGACGCGGGCTCGCGGCGCCCGGGCCCCGCGGCGTGGGCGCTGGAGGCGCTGCTGCAGGCGGAGACGCGGCGCTGGTGCCTGCGCGAGGTGGCGGTGGAGCTGTTCCTGGCCTCGGGGCACGCGCACCTGCTGGCCTTCGCCGACGTCGCCGAGCGCGCCGCCTTCCTCAAAGCGCTCGCCGCCTGCCATCTGCCCGCCAAGTCAGTACATACGCTCTCGTCGAATGTCGCGCGGAAGAAATAATCTAGCTATGCCAGATACACTTGCCCCGCCGTCTCTAGCTTTCACGTTATTTCTGTGCTTTAAACACGGGCTCGATAGATGGCGTTGGAGAAAAAAATTTGATTTTTGTATTTATTGTACACAATAATCATAGGTACATAATAGGTAGGTATTTGATTCATTTTTGTTTGACGTTGATATTTCAACAATAAAATATAGCTCACAGTGTTCACTATTGTTAGGAAGTATTGTTACTTATTATTGTAATAAGCAAGACTTCAGCTAGAGTAAGATTTGTTTATATTCCAAGTTGTAAACTAAATAAAAAATTAATAAAAAAAAAGCGATAAGCACTCGTAATACATTCTTTTGGAGCCCGGTCCAGGCACGAGGTACCGCAGAGACACTTGAGAGACATTAGCTCTGCATAGAACATGACGGGCTAATAGACAAACATACTTGAGGCACTCTGTAGCCGTAATGACTAGCATGTCTATGATTCGTGAGTAGAGCACGCCGCCCCTTGCAGGATCGAGCCGGACACGCTGGCGGAGGCGATGGCGCAGTGGCGCAGCGGCGCGCTCACCAACTGGGAGTACCTGATGCGGCTCAACGGGCTCGGCGGGCGCTCCTACAACGACCTCATGCAGTACCCCGTGCTGCCCTTCGTCATCGCGGACTACTCCTCGCGCATCCTCGACCTCACGCGCGCCGCCGCCTTCCGCGACCTGGCGCGCCCCATGGCCGTGCAGCGCCCGGCCCGGGAGCGCCACTACGTCGCCGTCTACAACGTGAGCCGGCGCCGCACTCCGCCCGAGCCGGACCCACTCCCGGCACAGATGTGGTAACACGCGCTCCTCTCCCCAGGACCTGAAGAACGCGCGCCAGGAGGCGTGCGCGCCGCCCTTCTCCCGCACGCCGCACCACTACGCCTCGCTCTACTCCAACTCGGGCGGCGTGCTGCACTACCTGGTGCGCCTGCCGCCCTTCACGGAGCTGTTCCTCAAGTACCAGGGTGAGCCCCCGCCCCCGCCCCCGTCCCCGCCCCCGCCGCCGCGCCTGCCAGTCGTGACCGATGCGCCGCGCGTGTTGCAGACAACAACTTCGACATGCCGGACCGCACGTTCCACTCGCTGGCCACCACGTGGCGGCTCATCACCAACGACTCGCCCACCGACGTCAAGGAGCTCATCCCGGAGCTGTTCTACCTGCCCGAGCTGTTCCACAACAACGAGGGTGAGGGTGTCTACGGTTACTGCCGCGGTTCGTGTGGTCGGTGTCGGCGCTCGTGTGACACCGGCGCGTGGGGTCCGCAGGGCTGAACCTGGGCGTGCGGCAGTGCGGCGCCGACGTGGACCGCGTGCAGCTGCCGCCGTGGGCCGCCGACGCGCGCCTGTTCACGCTGGCGCACCGCCAGGCGCTGGAGGCGCGCGCCGTGGCGGAGGCGCTGCCGGCCTGGATCGACCTCGTGTTCGGCTACAAGCAGACCGGCGCCGCCGCGCTCGAAGCCATCAACGTGTTCCCGGCCTGCGTGAGTACCGCCCCGCCCCGCCCCGCCTCCCCCGCCCCCGGCATGACGGCTCGCTCGCCCGCAGACGTACTACGGCTTCGACCCGGGCACGCTGGACGACGAGGTGGACCGCGACGCCGCCGCCACCATGGTGCGCACCTACGGCCAGGCGCCGCGCCAGCTGCTGCGCACGCCGCACCCCAGCCTGCAGCCCGCGCTCGCCGCGCAGCCGCACGACGAGGTACGGACGGGGTTCGCCGCTGTTCCTCTACTACGATATCGATTACCCGGTGCGCTCATCTACCGTTCCGTGTGCAGGACGCGGTGTTCTGCGGCGTGCGCGGCATCCGCTGGGGGCGCTACTGCGGCTCGCCGGCGCTGGGGCCGCCGCGCGTGGCGGCGCGCCGCGTGTGCGCCGGCGCCGCCGCCGTGCGCGCGCTGCCCAACGCGCGCGCCGTGGCCGCCGTCACGCACGCCACCGACCTCGTGCCGCTCTACGGTGCCCGCCTCCCCCCGCCCTCGTCCCGCCCCGCGCCCCGCCCCGCCCGGCCGACGCTAACGTTCCGCTTCCGCGCAGGCGACGCGAGCGGGCGCGAGAGCGGCGAGCGCGCGGCGCTGGGGCTGGTGTCGTGGGGGCACTCCGACAACGTCGTGCGCCTCAAGCGCCGCCGCGACGCCGCGCCCGACCTGCTGCTGCACACCCCTGCGCTGGACCAGGTGCGCCCCCCCCCAAGGGGCCGGCCGCGCCCGCGTGCTTCCGAGCCGACGTTTCCTAACTCCTCGCCCCCTCCCCAGATAACGGTGGTGTCGTGCGTGTCGACGACGGCGGGCTGCCCGTACCCGCTGTTCCTGGGGCACGAGTCGGGGCGCGTGGTGGCGCTGCGCGTGCGGGGCGCCGCGCCGGGGCTGGCGCCGCGCGTGCGCCGCCGGGTGCTGCTGGCGCACGCGGCGCCGGTGGCCGCGCTGTGCGCCGCCGCGCGCGCCGCGCTGCTCGCCTCCGCCAGCCGCGACGGCGTAGTCGTACTGTGGGACCTCAACGAGTGAGTCGCTCGGCCCTACCTCCGCTCGCGACCGCTCGCGACATCGCCGTGACGTCCCGCGTCCGTCCCCGCAGGCTGTCGTACGTCCGCACGCTGCCGAACCGCGACATGCTGCCCGTGACGCACGTGGCGGTCAGCGAGACGCTGTGCGACGTGGCCACCGTGCACGAGCTGTCGGCGGGCCGCGCCGCGCCGCCCTCCTCCCCGCCCTCCACCCCGCCCGCCCCCGGGGACGCGGACGCGGAGGCCGCGGACGAATACGAGAAAGACGCGGCGTACAAGTATAAGTCTCTGATAAGAGTGCACACTTGCAATGCCGTTTTTGTAGGTGAGTTTACCCGCGACATTTAACACAGTGGCGTCTAGACCGCTAGCATTTTGAAACGAGATCACTGGTTCGAAGAATACATAAAAAATTACTTCCCCTGCACGATAAAAATACGTAACACCCCCGTTCGCACGGCGCAGGGAGCGTGAAGGTGGTGGAGGAGGTGACGTGCATCTGCTACTCGGCGGCGCCCGAGGGCGTCAGCGTGAACTGCGTCGCGGCCGGCCTGCGCTCCGGCGCCGTGCGGCTGTACGCCTCGTGGGACCTGCGCCCCGCCGCCTACGTGCCGCCGCCCGGCGCGCCGCAGCCGCTCGCCAGGTGCGAGATGCTTATATACCTCCATACATATACGAAACTAAACTCTATCTCTTTCTATCTACTAACTTCTCCCTATCAACTTCGGTTCGCCTCGCCCGATCACACTTTTCGTTACGCTCTCGTCACGCATTCACCAGCTTACTCCCCAGTCAGAAGTGCGTAAAGAAGTCTTATTCCAGAAACCTTCACGCGGCGTACCTAGCGTTATCGTTGACTGTTGAACGATAGCGCTACGCCGCGTGACGGTTTATGTGTGTTATAATTTTCCGATCTCGCTGTTGCCGCTCGAATCCCTCGCCCTCTAACGTTACACGACGATACCCCACATACGTTCTAATCGGTCATCGGTGATATAAAACGTTATGGTTTGTGTTGTAGCCTCACGTACAGCAGCGACTCGTCGCTCCTGTTCGGATGCTACGAGGGCGGCGCCGTGGTGGCGTGGGAGGCGGCGGGGGCGGGGGCGGGGGGCGGCGCGCGCCCCGCCCCCGTGCGCATCCTGCCCGCGCACGCGCTCTACTGACACTCGAGAGATCTGTTTTCACCGGTTCGCGATTCGATTAGAGTTCGAGAGCAGATAATTAACTTTCACATAATTATTTGTATACCTACTTAAAATGCGTTTTGGTGCTCATCTAAATATCCAGATAGTGTATGACCAGTTCTTGATTTATAAAAGCGAAATTGTTTGACGTAATCCTCTAGCTAGGGAGAACGATGTTAGGGAACGGATGCCTTGTTGTAGAGTAAGCCTACATAGAAACGTTATTTGCTCTCTGAAATGTACCTACTGCCTTATTTTTTTACTCTAGGTATTTATGGAATATTGTATGTCTGTATATTTTTATGAATTGTTTGTATGTGTCCTGAAAAGTATGAAATTAGAATATCAAAGTGTCTTCCGAAAAATGTTGTCAATGTTATATTATATCACAATATTGTATATGTATGTTTGTGCCAAGTTTACACGAATATAACATATTATTTATAAAAGCAATTTTAAATTGTGATTAAATTATACTTACTAAAACTTAGATGGGTGAAGAAGTGTTTTGAAAGTAGGTTCTAAATGAAAATAAATTGTGCTTTATATCAAGACTTGAAAGACAATATTTTAATAAGAAAAGGTATTTACAACTATTACAGAATAATTATATATGTTTTAGGATGTATTATTTAATGGCAACTATCAAAATAAGTATAGGGCATGTTGTTGGCTTCGAAACTTGTAAATATTACGAATAAGTATTGAATTTGTTTTAACATTCCTTTTTAACTGCATTAGATTCTCTAAGCATTTTGTAATCAGGCTCTTGAGTAAATATTGGTCGCTCTCATTACCTTATGTTCCTATATGACCTATAATAATGCCAGTGGAGCAGTGGAGCAATAGCTTTTGTTTTCTAGTATGCTTATTTGGTTTATTGTTGCGTCTGTTAAATATCCTCTTTTCAGTTTGCATAGTATGTTGTTTTCAAATGCATTAAAGTTATTTATATCATGTGAATATTTATTTTTAACAGACAGATCAAGCAACCAAGGTGAACATCAATAATACCTATTATCAAAGAATATTTTTTTGTACCAAGAGTGTTTATTTATTTATTTATTTATTTGTGTTGTTTGATGTAAAAACTACTGAACCCATTGTAATGCGGTTTTCCCCGTTCGTAGCTTGGATTGCCTGTTAGAGTCCTAGAAACTCCAGTAGGTCCTTATTTCACTACAATTTAGTCCCTGGTTATGCAATAGGTAATATAGCCTAAGAGCCCACGACCGCCAGACCTTCGTTATTTTATAAAAGCTGAAAGTTATTCTGTGCGTGTCCCCTATGCAGGTAAGAACGACCAGGGACTATGGAGTTTGGGTAGTGGTTACTTGGGCAGATAACAGGTAGTAAAGGTGTATAAAATATTACCTTAAATTCGTTAAAGTATAAAGCTCTATTTTTTTATATTTTATTAGGGATAACTTTCGAAATCTCGTCATCCATTGCCGGACACTTATGACAGTTGCTACCCCCTGCCAGACACCCCTAAATTTTAATAAATTATAATTATACTTTCGTTACAGTATAAAAGCTAAATTTTATATATGTTACTTGGGAACCTATAAAAAAATGCTACCTCAATAGCCGGACAGTTTTAATGGTTTTTACACTTTGCCAGACACATCGAAAGTCCGCTGTAGGTGCGAGCGCGAGCGCTTAGTCGATTCCGATCTTGAAAGATATCCAATAAAAAAAATGTTTTATTCCGTTCATAGTCATGTTATATAAAGTAAGAAATTTAATTTTATTATTATAATATACAGAATAAGAATTATTACATGTAAAAAAATATTTATTCGTTGTCGTCGATATTTTCACTTTCTTCGTCACTACTCGCCCAGTCGATGTCATGGTCGTCTTCAATTCTGTCTTCTGTATATTTAGTGATTCCGTTGTTCGGATGCTTACGGGTACTCGCAATAACTTAAGATATGTGGACCTAAGTAAAATACATGCAGAGTTGGGACAGTTACTTTGACAGAGTTTACCTGGATTTCATGCCATCACCGGTTGTGATTTTAACCCTGCATTTTTCAGAAAAGGAAAATCAATACCATACAAGAAATTAAAAAAAAAATCCCGAGTACCAGGAAGCTTAAGAACTTCGACAACAGCGAATTAATTGAAAATTTAGATTTTCAAAGAAACATCTTCGATATTATTCAGAGATTTATATGCAATGTTTACAATGTCCCTAATGTTATTGGTGTTGATGACGCTAGACTGCAATTATTCATCGACTCGTATACAGTCTCCGATGTAAACGAAGCTTTTGACCGTAAAAAGTTGCGAAATTTTGACGCTAGCAATCTACCACCTAGCAAAAGCGCGCTATTGCAACAATTCCTGCGAGCAAATTATATATGTGCCATTTGAAATAATGCTCATTTGAAAAATCCAACTACATATCAACCAGACAATAACGGCTGGATATTGAAAAATGACAAATACCAATTCAAATGGTTTTTAGGAGATCAACTACCAAGTTATGTTAGTGATTCACTTAAAACTCAATCAGGTAGGTAGGTAAGTATGTAATTATTATGACAAATGATTGTACATATTTTTTTAATTATTCATAATAATTGTATGAACTTGTTTTTTTTTTCAGAAACTGATGAAGAAGGCGATATTGAAGACCATCATGACATCGACTGGGCGAGTAGTGACGAAGAAAATGAAAATATCGACGACAACGAATAAATATTTTTTTACATGTAATAATGCTTTTTTAGTATATTATAATAATAAAATTACATTTTTGACTTTATAATAACATGGCTATGAACGTAATAAAGTAATTTTTTTATTGGATATCTTTCAAGATCGGAATCGACTAAGCGCTCGCGCTCGCACCTACAGCGGATTTTCGATGTGTCTGGCAAGGTGTAAAAACCATTAAAACTGTCCGGCTATTGAGGTAGCATTTTTTATAGGTTCCCAAGTAACATATATAAAATTTAGCTTTTATACTGTAACGAAAGTATAATTATAATTTATTAAAATTTAGGGGTGTCTGGCAGGGGGTAGCAACTGTCATAAGTGTCCGGCAATGGATGACGAGATTTCTAAAGTTATCCCTAATAAAATATAAAAAAATGGAGCTTTATACTTTAACGAATTTAAGGTAATATTTTATACACCTTTACTACCTGTTATCTGTCCAAGTAACCACTACCCAAACTCCATAGTCCCTGGTCGTTCTTACCTGTATAAGGGACACACACAGAAGAACTTTCAGCTTTTATAAAATAACGAACGTCTGGCCGTCGTGGGCTCTTAAGTAATAACGTGGATCGCCAATTTCGATATTTCAAAATAACCATTATTATCTGTCGAAATACCGATAATGATGGTTAGCTAATATTCGATATTTTATCGGCATTTGCCAGTTATTACCGGTATCACGGTATCGACCGATACTTTAACCTACATCCCTACACTTATACCTTGACGTAAATTTTCTAGACAGCGATGTGATGTCGCCAGAAGACATCTGTCTGTCATCTGTCATCCCAACGCCATCCAGTTTAATTCCCAACTTCAACAATTTGTTTGAATTATGTTTTTTAGTATCGGTACCGATAGCGATAGTAATATATCGCTATGTAAAATATACTATCATGCAATAAAAGTTGAAAACTAAGTATCGATAAGGTTTGTAAAAACTATAGCTATACTTATATCGGTATTTCGGTTCCGAACGTATCAATACCTCATAAATATCGCTATTTCAGCTCCTGTGCGCAACTAGTCTAGCCCCTTGACTGTGGGGCGGACTACACTAGCCGCGTTTCCGAGTCTGCAGAGGCAATGCAGTGGCAATGCAGTTTTTGGGTTTCGTTCGGACAAAATGAATTATTACGTGAAAACCCTATGAGTTAGCGATATAAATCGTACACTCTTGTCTTGGCCATGAAATTACCTATCCGATTATATAATTGTTGTATCAAATAAACACTTACTTGATATATAAATGATGCCAGTTGTTTGTTGTTTACATAAATTCCCCAACACATGCACTTTAGTTACTGAATTTATTCACTTTCAGTTATTACACACCATATCTAATACTATATTTCACTAGTGTGTATATTTACGCACATAATCCACATAAATCACAGATTCCTAGATCGAGTTATCACATCACAATAACTATTTGTTTACGTAACGAAAACACCACGCAGCCATTTTTTTCACTAATTTTTAGTTGAAACCTGTTAGGTTCATTTTTTACCACTAAACGATCGTAAATATTGATTATAAGAAGTTTTTACATCTATTATCTGCTCACTGAAACACTTTCATAAGAATTATTTGAAAAAAACAATGGAACTGTAAAAAATTCAAAAATAGACTCCTACCCCATTTTTTTTACAATGACTTTTTGCCGTGTCAAAAGTTCGATACTTTTTTCACATACAAACACTTCACTATTTCAAAAACAAATGAAATATAAATAAACTACACTCTTTTACCAGTAATTTGATATAACATTACTTAGCATTGCTTTACTGATGCCGTTTTTATGATTTATTTTACGAAACGCGTCACAACACAAAGTGCCGTGATGGCCCAAAATGGCCGACTAAATCACAATTTTTCTTCGCCGTGAATTTCTTTGCGTTCACTCATTCTTCCTAGTTGACCAATCACAACAAAAAGCCAATGAAATGAAAGGTACATTATCCATAGATTCAATAGAACTTTGCTGGAACCGTTTGTCATTGTCATTGTCGAAAAATGAGCATTTTGTTTTGGACGCGCCAATAACGGGCTGCGTTAGCCCGCCCCACAGCCGACGTAGGTGTTGCAATAACGGGCTGCGGTAGTCCGCCCCTCACTCGACGGGCTAGTCTGTGCGCCTACTGTTTATTTTGTCCCTAGACTACAACGGATATCGCACACCTATGTACTGTATTAGATGTGACTGTCAAAATCTAATGTCAAAACTGTCGGTTCTTCCAATCCAAGCAATCAAATAATCCGGAAGTTTTGGCGGGAATCCGATAGTGAGACGTTGTTGGTTTTGTATTATTAGCTCAAACTTGTGTTTCTTCGAGTGTTAACTAATGTTTAATATTGGTGGAATATTAATCTTAAGTGTTCGTTAACGTACACGAGTGTAGACGAATGATATAAACTCAAAAAGCGTGTCATTTCGCATTTTTTCCAAAACTCCCAGGAAGTTTCAGTAAAGCATCCACTACTTTACTGAATCGTGACTTTGACGATGTAAATAATTGACTTGACTACTTGACCACGATTGCTATAATATTGCTGTGACTTTCTTAATGTGAAATTAAGAAATACTTAAAATAAAATACTTGACACTGGCTACATGCACAAACCGTGCGAAGCCATAACGAAAAAAAAATACAAAAAAAAAACAAATAATCCAAAAATAAAATAAAATGGCCGTCATTGCCGATTTCCAAGCGTGAGCTAAACAGGGAAACGTGTTGTTTTATCATTTTAATTGCTAGTGCTTACATTACGACTGTTTTGATAGATTTTGAAGTGTAATTGAAACTGTTTGCCAAGGATTAAACGACGGAACTGAACAATGGGATCAAAGAAGCACAAGAAGGACTCAAAAAAGAAGAAGCACAGGAGTAGGTCGCGGTCACCTCTTGATGGGGAAGAGCGCGAACGGAAGCGGCACAAGAAACACAAGGATCGCAAGAAGGACCGCTCTCCTGATGGTCAGTACCATTATCTATACTATTTAGACCTAAGAGCCAAGCGCTGATGATCATTTCCATCTAATCTAAGATGATTAAGCATAATGACGTTGCATTGGTTATGTGGGTAGATAGACAAATAAGTATTGCACGGAATTGTCACGATTAACCCACATACAATACAATTTACACTATGTTATAGACATCAGCATCCATGCTGGTCTAATTGAAAACAATTTACTGGTCATGTTAATATTCATATTACTGGATATCATCAACAGCGCAGGCTATTTTCCCGTTTGACAATGATAATGGCATGATTTGCTCATTATTTCAGACTCGGTGGCATACGTGATGGGCCACCGCGTCCTGCTCGCTGCTGGCACAAGGTGGGTGTTTAGTGTGAAGTTTGGTTCAAAGAGAACATTATTATGTGTACAAAACTGCACAAAGTTACATAATAATATATCTATAATAATAGGCAGTTTTTGTACATTCTAGACGAACATGACACACAAGCACAACAAGAAGTTATACAACTTGAGAATGGATTAAACAATTGGTTGATTGCGTGTTCACATTGTTTAGACTCCTGCAAACCCACAAATTATGGAAGCTGTACTTGGACAGTAATAAAAAATAATATCTGCCAATATCCAAAAAAAATAATGTTTAATATCTTTTTAAAGCCACAATTTATGCATGTAATAACAACACTGTCAGCATTGCAAATAAGAAATATCAACATAAAACTGCCCCAATGTTTATAACAGTGTACTATACCAGCTGAGCCTCACGGTTTCACACATCACTATTATACCATAGGAACTGTTAATTGCGAGTGAAACCGGAGGGGGAGAGGGGGGGGGGGGCGTAGTAGTGTAATATCAGCTATCTCCCAGTGAACGCCTTGTTAAAATCGGTCTTAGCGTTTCGGAGATTAGCTGCAATAAACAACAAATAAAAAAAATATAAGTATACTAAATATCAATTGTGCCAGTTCTTTTATTTTCTTTATCTATTCTAATATATACTAGAGTTTGGGTTCCGAGAAGTCTTGTGTCTCGACGTCCCGAGGAGTTGTGACTCTAGAAAAAACAGTTATTGCAGTTGTGCCAATTATAATAATTTTTCTTTTAAAAGGACATACAACAATTTCATACATAAAAATGCGATTACTGCCAATGGCCACCATATTGTTGTCTTGTGATATTGAAAGAGATTGGAGCTCCATCAGTCAGTCATCCATTTTCCATCCATTCCAAACAAATCTTTAAAATACAGTTCATGATGAGCTTCAATCATCAAAACGATTGAACTTCACTTGAAATTGAAATTAATTGAAATTGCACTTCAGCAGCAAAAGTTACTTAACATAACCAAACTCTTAATTTACTAATTTTGAAAAAATTTAATATTTTGCATGCATAAAGTTAACTTGTCAGGAAATCTTCTGCAACTTACAAAGCAGAGTGTACCAGAAGTAACAATGTAAACACTTTCATTCATCTAAGAGATCTAAACTTTGTTATTGGTATACTAGTTGTTATGTATATTACAGACATGATTGAAGCCCTGAGAAATAAAAGGTCCCAGAAATATAATTATTAGACAACTGCATCCAATCCACCTGAGTATAGTTTCCCTGTAATGTAAACAAAATAAACCCAAGCTGTCTCTAATGGCATTACTTACAGAATCCGATTAAACTCAATACTTTTTCCGTGTAGGAAATGATGATGATGGTGGCCTCCTTTTTAGGATAGAAGGGTAATGGGACCCTATTACTTACTATAACTTTGCTGTCCGTCTGTCCATATGTCTGTCTGTCAGGCTGTATCTCATGAACCGTGATAGTTAGACTGTTGAAATTTTCACAGATGATGTACCTATTTCTGTTGCTGCTATAACAAGAGAATACTAAAAAACTAAATAAATATTTTAGAAGGCTCCCATACAAGAAACATGGTTCGTTTGCTGTTCTAATCTAGATAAATATATATCTATCTAAGCTGTTATAATGGGTATGGAACCCTTCGTGCGCGAGCCCGACTCGCTATTAGCCGGTTTATTTGTATCCAACAATGGTGTATTATTTATAACATTTTATTTTTAACGGACTTGAAAAAAAGCACCTCTCTCTCAGTTCATCAGAATTTTCAAACCTTCAAGCCACATTGTAATAGTGACTTTCTGTAAAAGCCTAGCCTATGCTACCACTGCCGTTGGTTATTTATGTAGATATCTCTAAATTAGTGTTATTTCCAAGTTTCCATCTCAGGTTTTATATGTGGGTGGCTGAGCATGGCCTTTCTTCATTCCATGTATTATGTTAGGATCTCAAAAAATTACCAAACTCCATTTATAATGCCCTACGATTGCAGCTCACATATTATTTGCTATTATTTATTTGTATGCCAATATGGTGTACATTCACTGTTGTATTAAACACAATACAGAATAGCCATCCCAATGATTAAGGATGAAGACTATGTATAAACTAACTGTCAGACTATGTGTACACTTTTATGCAAATAATAAATGTAAAAATATTTAAAGACAATAGTCCTGACTGCAAAAAATCCGAACTATGATCACTGTATCCAAATACTAATATGAGAAAAGTTGGCACAAAAAATTTCAGAAATAACACACAATAAATTAAATCTTGTCATTGTTACCAAAATAAATTATTGGCAAATTAATTTAAATCTCAGTTTATATTTCTGACCCGTTCTAAAGTGCATGTTCTCTGTTGTTATAGTTGAGGAGGTGCCAGTGGACTCTCACTTGCTGAAAGCGGAGGGTAATGGCGATGTAGCCCCGCCCGCGCCCGCGGTGGAGGCCCGCGCCTCCCGTAGCGCCAGCAAAGAACGTGATCGACGCATGCGCGAACAGCGGAGACATGACAAGTATGTAATCCTACCACTATTAGCCACAACAGTTAAACTATTACTTTAATTTAAGAGTTGCCTGTAATTTGGTCAGCAAGTTGTTCAAAGGTTGTCTCTTTTTCATTATGGTAACTGATGTTTGTAAAATTAGCACTTAAACCTAATCTTGAATGGATGCGAAGCCACTGGTTCCTGAAACACGTTTATACGCCTTAGGGACAAAATGTTTGATGCATGGTGTTATTTTTTTACTTTATAAATTGTGTCAACCAGGGATAAAGACAGAGGAGAGAAAAGAGAGAAGGAGCGAGTCCGGTCTAAGTCGCCGGTCCCCGACATTGGTGGCGGCGGCCAGGACAGCCTGTCCGTGGAGGCCACCAACCGTCTGCGAGCCAAGCTCGGCCTCAAGCCACTGGAAGTGCACGAGAAGCCTGCAGGTACGCCCATGCTGCTGCGTGCAGTCCTGGTCCTAGCTTTGGGGCTTCATTATGGCCACAATTTTACCTATATCTACTAGAGCTTGCTATTTGGATTTGGTCAAATGAAATTAATTATGTAGAATAGAAAATACTTTATTGTACCATTTATAAAATACACAAGGTACATACAAAATGGTATTAAGAATGGAGCATAAATCTAAAAGTGCAATGTGTGGACAAATTTTTGGGGGGAATCTCGATGTAATTCCCTAAGCGCATCTTATCAGATTATCAAAGGGTTTTAAGGTGTCAAGCTTGCAGTATTTAAATTGTATTTCTGCAGAGGATGGCAAGTTCAAGGATGACCTGGGCGAGTTCTACCATAAGCCGGCAGCGAACATTTCGCAACAGAAGAAAACAGAGAAAATCCGACAGAAGCTGGAAGAACGGAAGGAGAAACGGAAACTAGAACAAAAGTGAGCATAAGTGTTTAGTGCCGTTTTAAAGCTACACTATAGCCTTAACTGGGATTCATAATACATACATTCAAGTAGCAATCTGAATCACTCGTTCGCCTTCGCATCGCCTTTTAATTCGCGCCCTCCGACATTATAGAGAAGCTGGAATGGCTCAGGTAGCGCAGGCTAGCCGAGGCACTGCAAACAAGGCTCCGTCACTTTTCCCAGATTGAAAACTAAAACGTTGGGCTCGGAGTCCCCGGAACACGACACGGCGGCTTGGGTGGCGCGGTCCCGCGCGCTGGAGGAGGCCAAGGCGTCGGCCGCGCGCCGCGCCGCCGCGCTGGACGAGCTGGACGCGGAGTTCGGGCTGGCGGCGCTCGTGGCGGAGGAGGAGCGCGAGGCGCGCGCCGCGGCCTACGGGGCCTCCGCGCTGCGGGGGCTGCGGGTGGCGCACGACATCGACGCCGTGAGTGCTGCACACACTATCTTCATTTTATGCTCCTACGTCTGATACAATATACCTGCCGATAGAACTCTGATGTCCGTGGAGTAAGTCGATGATGACCTTACCGCCAAGCGTGAGAACAGGGTAAAATTCCTATACTTTCGATTCGAGTGAACCACAAGTATTTCGCTCTACGTTAGGGTTATCACTTGGACAGTGTTTCTTAAAGTTTTTAGAGAAATTTTTGTTCGAAAGCCATACATGTAATATTCATTTAAAATGGACACATCAAACACAGGATATGTCAGTTGTATGGTCGTGACATGTTAATTAGTAAGTTGTACCGGCGTGCAGCTGGGGTCGGAGCGCGACACCATCCTGACGCTGGCGGACGCGGCGGTGCTGGCGGAGGACGCGGAGGACGTGCTCGTCAACGTCAACATCGTGGACGACGAGAAGTACAAGAAGGTACCTAGACACATGCCTATCACCAATAATATGTCCTTCCTAGCTGCGCTCCGCAGTTTCACCCGCGTTTCACACACAACCAACCTGTAAGGGGGTGGCTGTTAGATATTTTGCACAGTTATTATCGCACTGATTTGGAGACAGTGAAACAGTGATGATGACTTGGCCCTATATAGTGTCTCGATCCTATCTGCATACTCATATTTTCATGCAAATTAAGTACTATTTCACAGTTTTTATCCCACTGTAGTATTTTATGTGTTAAGTTGGGGTATATATAAATAAGCTGTCTGAATACCAAATTTCATGCAAATGAGTAATTTAATTTTTCACAGTTTTTATTGCACTGATGGAAAACGGCGATGAAAGTTGGGAAGATAGGTAAAAATATCTCTCTCTCCCTTCCCCTCTATCTATCTCCCTCTCTAGCCGTCTTTCTATCTCTTTCCCTATTCCTCTATCTTTCTTCCTCTCCGTTCTAAGAGGGAGACCCCTCTTTCGCTCTCTCTCTTCTCTTCGCTATCTTCCTTCATTTCTATTTCTTTCCCACCGCCTTCTATCTCTCCCTTTATCTGTCTATCTATATACTTCTCCCTCTATCTCTTTCCCTGTCACTCTATCCTCTCTCTTTCCTTATCTTGTATCCATTATTGTCTATTCCCTTGCCAAATTGAATTACGATCTTTTCAGCCGTTTGTGGTCCGTAGGTTGTGCGTCTAAAGAATACCTCATAATTTCAACCCGCTTTGCCCCTTTAGGGATGATTTTGCATAAAAGCTAAAAATGTTTTAGATTCCTAACTTGAAGAATTATTAATTACCCATACAAACTTTCTACCCCTATTTCATCCGCTTGTCCGTCTCATAGGTCCAATATAGCCCTATACCAAATTTCATCGAAATTGGTCCAGCCGTTTGAACGTGAAGATCTAACAAACATACACACATACATTCATGATCCCATCATACACATTACACACTCTACAAACTTCTATATCGATTCTTAACCTCTTATGGACTGGCCTCAAACGTATCGTGATATTGTATTGACTACAATTACCTATATATTATACAAAAATATACTTGTAACTTGCATGTAACAAGATTCACGGGATAGTTTGACGATAACAATACGTGTAAGGGACGATGTGTTTCTCCTGTGGGTCGCGGGACGGATTCATTAGGGCGTCTTGTGATTGTGAGCCGCTGTGCCCGCGTGCGTCGAGTGTTCTTAGCTGAACAGATTTTCATTAATAAGCTATTTTTAGCATAAGCGGTTTTTTTTTTGTTTCACTTTATTTGATCTAGTTAGATTTGTGAGTCGTGGTAGGAGTATCGTACAAGTAGTGTTTGAAATTCCAACACCCCTGTGTAGAACATCGAGGAGCGCAAGAAGGGAGCGTCCGGCTACGCGGCGTACGACGACGAGGCGGAGCTGGAGGCGGCGGCGCTCGGCCTCCGCCCCGTGCTGGCCAAGTACGACGAGGAGATCGCGCCGGGGGCCTCCGCGCGCGCCCGGGGCTTCCGCATTGGGGACACCGCCGCGCTCGACGCGCAGCGCCGCCGGGACGTGCTGGTGAGTCGCCGTTCCTGATGTGCCAATATGGAACTAACGAGCGCATCGGCTCTATAACGATGTTACTGTGTGGACAGCGGCAGGAGCGGCTGGCGGGCGGCGTGGACAAGCGGCTGGAGTCGCTGCTGCTGCCGGCGCCGCGGGTCGCCGCCGACTACTTGGACGAGTTCGAGATGCAAGCCAAGTTCAAGAAGCCTAAGAAGCGGGTACGTGGCGGACGGACCCGAGTGACGACCGCCCCATGCAGGTCTTACTTTCAGCCGGTATAAGGGATTCTCTATGGTCTCAGGGCAAGATGAGGAAGAAAGCCAAGCACGAGCCCATCGACGTGGACGACTACGACGCGGCCACGGCGCCGCTGGACACGGACGACACGGACGTGCAGCCGGCGCAGCTGGCGGCGGCGGCGGCGGCGGAGGACGAGCACGAGACGGAGCCCGACACGGAGCTGCAGGCGGCGCTGGCCCGCGCGCGCCGCCTGCGCCAGGCGGAGGCCGCGCACGCCGCACAGGTGCGGGAGGAGCCCTAAGTGTTTTAGTCGATGTGGGGGCGGGTAAGGCCTGCCGGAGACATTTCGAGCCTACCTCGAAAGAGACCTGATTAAATGTGGTGCGTTCGAGTTCGCATTGTGCGGAGTTAGCAGTGTTGTAAGCGGCACGCTTTTAACAATAGAATTAACGTTAAAGAGATGCGCACCGTGGGCAACGTCTTACAAAATCTAAAATTTCTATCAAATAAGGTGGAGTCGATAGTGGAGTGCGTGAAGGAGGAAGCGGTGAAGGAGGAAGCGGCGGAGGAGGCGCCGGACGGGGAGGAGGGGGAGGGGGCGGCCGGCGCCGGCATGGTGCTGGACGCCACGGCGGAGTTCTGCCGCACGCTCGGGGACATCCCCACCTACGGCCTCGCCGGGAACCGAGATCACCACGCCGAGATCATGGTGAGCAATTGACCAGGCCTGTAAGATCTAGACAGGCTTTATTCTCAACTTTTTGTGCTTTTTGGTATTTTTAGAGAAAATGAAAATATCAAATATCTTTATTTGCGATAACAAAAAACAGTACAACACACAATCGATGCACATTGCAGGACTTCGAGCGTACGGACGCGGACATGGAGCCGGAGAGCCTGGGCGGCGCGGGCGGCGCCTGGAGCCGCGTCGACGTGGACAGCGAGCAGCCGCCGGACCTCGCCGCCGGTCAGTGCGCGTCAAAAGTACGAGCTCCGTCTTGGACTCGCACGCGGCACAGGCCGTAGGTTCAAAAACCAGCTGAAGATCTTTTCAAGTAGTCTTTTAACTCTGACCCTCGGTCACCTCTTTTGTACTTTGGCCTGGAAAATTGTAGCGCCATCCGATCTAGTCCCGTGCGGAAGTGGTTGCAATGCCGGGGTTAGTGTAAGTAAGTAAGGTAGGGGTGGTGTCGGCTCCGCTCGGCTCAGCACCACCGCCATGCCGCGGTCGCCTGTCCACGGCGTCTAATTTTGAATCTTATGGCCCGCCTAGTAGCTTGCACTCGAGCGGCTTCTCAACGCCAACGGCAGGTTCCCCGACAGGGTCATCATCTCTACAGGTCGGTGGATCGCGGTGAACATATCCAACCTGTTCACTCGTTCGTTCGTTCACCACAAAAATGTCCTCGCTGACGTCCCCCTATCCCCCCAGGCGTGACAGTGGCGCTGGGCGCGGAGCCCCGGCTCGGCGCCGGCGTGGCGGGCGCGCTGCAGCTGGCGCTGAGCAAGGGGTACCTGGAGCGCGCGGGCGCCGCCCCCGCGCCGCGCTCGCAGCACCTGCACCTGCTGGCCGCCAGGCACTACTCCATCGAGGACAAGACGTACGGCGGGTGAGTGCAGCGCCGGGGGAGGCCGCCCAGGACTACAGGACTACCCGGTGTCCAGAGGAATCTACTTGTAAACTTACACACACTATCTCCTCGCAGCGAGGACGACAAGTACGGGCGGCGCGAGCGCGGCGGGGGCCACTCGGGCCCCCTGGTGGACTTCCGCGAGAAGGGCGGCTTCCGGCCCAACATCAAGCTGGAGTACGTGGACGACGACGGGCGCCCGCTGTGCCCCAAGGAGGCCTTCCGCTACCTGTCGCACAAGTTCCACGGGAAGGGGCCCGGCAAGAACAAGCAGGAGAAGCGCATCAAGAAGGCGGTGCAGGAAGGGGTGAGTTGCACGCCGTACTAATAGTAGTCTCTGCCATCGCCGTGGATTGTGCGAGATCAAACTCACCGCATAGACGAACCTATATTTTAAACCCTTAGTGGTAAATACGCGTGTCTTAAACGGTAATTTGGTTGACAGCTGATGAAGAAGATGTCGTCGACGGACACTCCGCTCAACACACTGCAGATGTTGCAAGACAAGCAGCGCGAGACGCACTCCCCCTATATCGTGCTCAGCGGCGCCAAGCGCGACGCCAACAACTAGCTGCGCCCGCAGTCAACAGCCGCGGCACCCAACCTAACAACCGGCTCTTCGCAGCGTTGTTATCGCATTACAAATTGCCTAATCACCAAAGTAACATTGTCGGCATTCATACCTCCTCTTGTACAATCCCCAAACTAATCACTTATAAATATTAAATGCATTATTGGAAACTTGCGTCTGTTTGAAGGTTTGACCCGATTTATATATATTACTTACACCTCCATATAAGCGTTCATACGCACTATGCGGGTAGCCGCATTGCGGCTAGCCGACCGGCTGACCGCGAGCACAATTATATGTACGTAATATTCATTTCTATGCGCACTGCGATGCGGCTGCCCGCAGACCGCTCCGGTCGCTCGGAGAGCTGCGGCCCGAGTGACGGCCAGCCGGACGGTTGCTATACGCACTGTGCGGTTCAGTCTGCGGCTGCCCGCCATATTATTATATGCCGAAAAATATTGCAAAATGCTTGCTCTCATCTCGTGTTTGCAAATAAGTATGCACCCAGTACTTCTTTCTTTGTTTTTCTTCTTTACGTAACGTGTGTAAATGTAGTAAATAGCTGCAACTTTTTCCACGTCCATCTTTGAAACGGATCGACATGACCGCAAATCGCAACGGTTCTTCAACCGCACGTTGCGGTTGCGAATGCGGTTGCCCGCGATCCGGCTGGCCGCATTCGCAACCGCATCCTGCGGTCAGCCGCGTGGCTAGCCGTAATGCGGCTACCTGCATAGTGCGTATGAACCCTAAGCCGAGCGGAGGAAACCGGAATTGGATAATTAAAGCACTCGCATATTTATTTTCACAATCAGGACTTCAAAATAATGTAGGTACAAAATATGTTTATTGCAAATTTCATACAAGGAAGTAGGTACTTAAAATAGTTTATTAGTAGCAGGAAAACGAAGGCTACTACTCCTGGCGACTGTTGTCGCCATTCTGTGACGTAGAAGCAACTGGTTCACCTTCTGTTCCCACTTTATGTTCGGCATTCATTATGATATCAAAAATTTGACGTTTCACTTGGAGCTGTAAAGCCCGCGGGAGGGACTTCACCGTTGATAGAGCTGACAAGAAAAATGAAGTTATGGGGTCGTTTTCATCCAACTTGTCGGTGGCCGCTGCGTCATCGGGTTGTCGCTTGGACAATCTGGACGCCGTCGCAGTGGGTGCAACGGAGCTTTTCCTTTTACGCCTTGACGTGCGATTGGCGGTCACGTCGGTTCTAGAAGCTGCAAAAAAAGTAGATTCCAGTGCCGGTTCACATTATTCCAAGCGCTGAATGCGATCGCTGGACTGAGATTCTACTGGAATTATAATATGAATCGGCCATAACGAATAAACCGTGCGAAGTGTTTTAAAAAATACTAGTAGAAGTGGCGCAATTTTAGCAGAATGTGAATCAAGAGATTCACTTTGACCAAACGAAGAACATTCTAGACGAAAAAGTACGAATAATGCAACTCAAGGAAAGCTTGTCTTTGTCTTAGGCGGCTGGAACCCTTCGCTTCTCTTAGGACTCGGAAAATGAACTCCCGAGCAAAGCAAAGGGGTTATTCAAACGCTCGGGTTAATAATCGAGTCCTTAGTTACGCTCTGGGTTCAATATGCCGCCCGTGACATAAGACACTGTTTTATTATCTCGTTTCATAATCTACTAACTACATTATACTCACCAAGTGTAGCATTTTCTACTTCGCCGTATAGGTCCCGCCACTTTTTGAGCGCCTCGTAACAGTCCGTCGAGTGCCTCGCCTGCGCGCTGCACACGTCCACCATCCACGCTTGGAACTGCGCTTTGTTGAACTTAAACGACTCGAGCTTTGCATAAACTTGCCACGCCTAGAACGTGTAATGCAGATGTTAAATATTATGGTCGCGAGAGAACTCATGCCTCACGCAACTCATGGTTAAAAAATTTTGCTGTTTACTTATGATGTATATGTAGGTACTTACCTATGTCGGTTTTTTTGTCCCGTTGGCTCATGAGCCCTCTCGGGTTATCAAATAACTCTAGGTGACAGTCATTACATATTTAATAGTAATATCTGTATCACACCAACACACTTCATTACTTTTCAGTGTGATAAATAATGAAGCATACCCACATACTCTCAAAATATTTTACTCACTTGGCTCCTTCGATCAATAATAATGTAAGTATGTATTATACCTACTAGATGCGATTCACTGGCCGTTATAACGAAGCTTGGCCCGATGTTACCTAATGCACTTATTAAGTACCTACTATAAGGTAGAGGTACATAACATACTTTCAACTCGTTATCAATACAGTAAACAGTAAGTACGACTTGTTCCATTCTGGTACCTACCTCAGAAAATCCCTTGTCAGCTAGTTTTCTTCCCATAGATGGCCCCACGCCGGGTAGTTTAGTGACGGGCTTTTTATCTATAGGTTCTGAGGCGAAAGACGCGCGTTTCAACGTTTCGGTCATATTGCAAGCTGCACACTGCAGGCCGATTCTAACTAACACTGAACCCTAATTAGCACTGTACCTATAGTTTGGTGTTTAATAATTGTCGCACTGGACCGGCACAACGAGTTTGACAAATTTAAATTAGGTAATCTAACACTATGTACCTACTATTATAATGAGCGGTTTCTCGAAATCGGCCCCCGATGATTGTCACATTAGAGCGCGCGAGAAATATCGCTAGTTAATTAGACCTCATTAGGTCGGTATACATAAATAAATTAATAAACGACTTACCCAATTTACGGAAAAAACGCCGTCCATTTACAAAATTGGACGCCGATATCGAATCACATTAATATTATATTTAAACCAACTATGACTCGGTATTATATAAAAACCCCTGTTAATGTATTCAAGGAATCGCTATTTACTCACACCTCAGTACGACATAATATTAAATACGCCACGCCAGGAGTCCTACACGCACTATACTATACACACGCTAGCTAGAGGTCTACTTCCACTCCACGATTACACGAAATAAATGCGAATTGAGTACATAAGTAGGTTCTAATATTTCTAACAGATTCGTTGAGAGTTCAGTTCGCGGGAACAAAGCGGAGCTGCTATGTGCGCCGCCGCTGATAACGACTGTAATTTGATTATTTAGTTTGGTAGGTACTTATTATCAGCTTCGGAACCACTCGGCTAAACTCGACACTAGAATAACCTAAACAGCAGCTATACGTGCAGCCACAGAATATATGTGCGTGAAGAACGTACTATATTATTATTATGGAGACGCCACACACATCGTTCTCATCGCCACAATCCGTTTCTGGACTATTTGCACATTTATCCTTATGAGCATAGCAATAAGTGCTTTTGGCAGTACGTAATGGGCAGCATAGTAACCACTTATAACCACCCAGTCAGTAAGCTCATACACTATGCTAATCTTTAATACAGTTTCGTCATTTATGGCCTTGAATGTTGTTTTTTCAATATATAAATGTTTGATGTAATGTGTGTGGAATCTTCATCGGCTGAGGCTGGGGTACAGGTACGGTCGGCATCAAAAGTAGCTTAACATCTCCGTATCTTAAATTTAATATACACCGTAAAAATATACATTTTGCGTATCTACAATTGAACGGCCTAAAGTAGTTGAAAATCTCCGTATCTTAAATTTAATATACACCCTAAAAATGTACATTTTGCGTATCTACAATGAAATTGGAAACTAAAACATGTTAAGCTACTTTTGATGCCGACCGTACCTATACCTACTAACAAAAAAAAACCACATAATAATATACCTATAGTTTGTCCAATTATTTATTTTATTTTTAAGTAATTCTTACTATACCGTGTTCTGATTTTAGGTATTCACAAAATAACAAGACACGGAGAGAAACGGTCAGAGATAAGATATCGCGGAAGCATCTGGCTCCCTAGGACTCGTTCGCCGTCGGCGCGGGCGCGGCGTCGAAGCGCGTCCGGCGCGGCGAGGCGCGGCGCAGGCGCGTGTCCCGCACCAGCGGCGGCGTGGGCGGGCGCCGCACCGGCATCGTCGACGCCATGCGCAGGTGCGCGTACATCGGGATCTGAACGAACGGCGCAGCGTTTACCCCGCGTTCGTGGGATTGAAGAACTTACCTTTTCTATTTCCGACTCGTTTATCGACGGTTCTGGCTACGTTTGTCCTATGACGACTGCAAAGTCGCACGCTACTTGGATTGCTAATTACGACGTCCTGGCACTCGGGGCGGCGGTAGCGCCCCGGGGGCGGGGGCGGGGGCGGGGGACACGTACGGTCGGCAGCGAGGTGTCGAGCGCGACGGCGTCCTGGCGCTCGGGGTGGCGGTAGCGCCCCGGGGGCGGGGGCGGGGGCGGGGGACACGTACGGTCGGCAGCGAGGTGTCGAGCGCGTCGGCGTCCTGGCGCTTGGGGCGGCGGTAGCGCCCCGGGGGCGGGGGCGGGGGCGGGGGACACGTACGGTCGGCAGCGAGGTGTCGAGCGCGACGGCGTCCTGGCGCTCGGGGCGGCGGTAGCGCCCCGGGGGCGGGGGCGGGGGCGGGGGACACGTACGGTCGGCAGCGAGGTGTCGAGCGCGACGGCGTCCTGGCGCTCGGGGTGGCGGTAGCGCCCCGGGGGCGGGGGCGGGGGACACGTACGGTCGGCAGCGAGGTGTCGAGCGCGTCGGCGTCCTGGCGCTTGGGGCGGCGGTAGCGCCCCGGGGGCGGGGGCGGGGGCGGGGGACACGTACGGTCGGCAGCGAGGTGTCGAGCGCGACGGCGTCCTGGCGCTCGGGGCGGCGGTAGCGCCCCGGGGGCGGGGGCGGGGGCGGAGGACACGTACGGTCGGCAGCGAGGTGTCGAGCGCGACGGCGTCCTGGCGCTCGGGGCGGCGCGGCAGGCGGAAGTGGCGCCCCAGCAGCGGCTCGGGGGGCGGCGCCCCGTAGGTGCGGGTGCGCAGCTCGGCCTCCGTGATGTCCCGCAGCTTGTCCACCTCCGCCTGCCCCGGCACGTACCGCGACACCGCGCCGCCGCGCCACACCTGCCCCGCCGAGGCGTTGATTAATTACGTAGCTAATAGTATGTATTAAAGGTGCCTATGACAAGTTTTCCTGTATTAGACACGTCACAATGACTAGTGGGTAGGTACATTAAATACAGACTCCTCCAAGAAGATTTTCATTTTGTGGGGGGCGATCGGAAACTATGAAATCGCTCACAAAACAAAAAAAGACCAGAAACAATACTAGCCGGCGTCGCACCTTGAAAGTGGTGAAGCTAGCCACCTTCGCCACGTCGGGCGGGAAGCGCGGCGCGGACAGCGAGTAGGGGACGAAGCTGCCGAGCGTGCCGAGGTACTCCCCCGACACGCGCCACACGCGCACGCTGTAGTCGGAGCTGCCGCTGCCGCCGACCGCACAGAGGAACGTATTTGATTATGTATTTTTTCAAGTCCAGCAAGTGTTTCATCACAATCTGTTGCATCCGCTTAGAGCCGAAGAGTGGC
Source organism: Hylaea fasciaria (assembly GCA_905147375.1). Taxonomy (NCBI): domain Eukaryota; kingdom Metazoa; phylum Arthropoda; class Insecta; order Lepidoptera; family Geometridae; genus Hylaea; species Hylaea fasciaria. The sequence continues at coordinate 11,903,657 of LR990201.1, forward strand.
TCTCTGGTACATTGGTACTATACGATGTTAACGTATAGTCCCAAAAGCGATGTTAACAAAAGACAATCACAGCTCAATATAACCGATGACGCCGGTGGGCTGATAGTCGACGGTGGAGCATGCTTGCCTAAAAGATACCTATTCAGGAAACTCCCGGACTATTCTGCTTGCTGGCACCATAATACTTAGTCAGGTCATAAGTATTGTCACACAGTAAAAACTTTTCTTTTAGAATGCTGGCCACAAAAAAGTTTATTGAATTCGAATTTCGAATTGTTCATGAAAATAAAAATGTATACTTTTTAGAATTTTACTCATTTTTAAATATGGAGTGGACGCTTAAAGAAGACCGTGTTGCAGTTATTGCGTTGCATCGTTGCGGTTACGCGCCAATTCAAATTTTTGACATACTGAAAAATTTTAATATAACCAAGAGATTCGTTTATCGTACCATCAAACGATACAATGAAGACTCTAGTGTAGATGACAGGTCAAGAAGTGGTCGCCCTCGGCCTGTTAGGACTCCAGCAGTGATAAAAGCTGTGAAGGCGCGAATTCAAAGAAATCCCAAACGTAAGCAGAAACTGTTGGCCCTTCAGATGGGATTAAGCAGAACCACGGTGAAAAGGGTGTTAAATGAAGGCTTAGGGCTTCGGGCATATCGAAGAAAAACAGGACATCATTTGAATGCTCGTCTAATGGACCTGAGACTGAAGAGATGCCGCGCTTTGTTGAAGCGGTACGCGGGAAAAAAATATCGGGAAATTCTTTTTTCGGATGAAAAATTTTTTACCGTAGAAGAGAGCTACAACAAACAAAATGATAAGGTGTACGCACACAGTAGTGAAGAAGCGAGCAACCGTATTCCGCGTGTCCAACGAGGTCATTTTCCATCCTCGCTCATGGTATGGTTGGGAGTGTCTTATTGGGGCTTAACAGAGGTACATTTTTGTGAGAAAGGTGTAAAAACGAATGCAGTTGTGTATCAAAATACAGTCCTGACGAACCTTGTGGAACCTGTTTCTCATACCATGTTTAATAACAGGCACTGGGTATTCCAACAAGATTCGGCGCCAGCTCATAGAGCAAAGAGCACACAAGACTGACTGGCGGCGCGTGAAATCGACTTCATCCGGCACGAAGACTGGCCCTCCTCCAGTCCAGATTTGAATCCGCTAGATTACAAGATATGGCAACACTTGGAGGAAAAGGCGTGCTCAAAGCCTCATCCCAATTTGGAGTCACTCAAGACATCCTTGATTAAGGCAGCCGCCGATATTGACATGGACCTCGTTCGTGCTGCGATAGACGACTGGCCGCGCAGATTGAAGGCCTGTATTCAAAATCACGGAGGTCATTTTGAATAAACTTTAGTGTCATAAGAATCTATGTTTTGTTAAGTTCATTTTGGTATATAAATGGTTACATAATGAATTAACTTGTTTCAATTATTTTATATAAAACATGTGACAGAATTTATGACCTGACTAGGTATATTCCTTAATTCCCCGTCTCTCGTATGGCGCTCCGTCGGTCGGTCCGGCGCCAACGGACAAGGTATGCGAACAGTCTAACGTGAGCAGCAGCTTGAGCTCGTCGATGTAGGCCGCGGTGGTGACGCAGCGCAGATGCGCGCGGTACGAGCTGAGCAGCAGCGGCAGCGCCTGGTCCCGCACGCAGCGCTTGGCGCGCCCCTCCACGCGGTCCCGCCACAGGAACGGGAACGTCAGGCGCAGCCGCGGCATCGACACGTGCACCTACACACACGCACGGGGGCGTCGGGCGCAGCCGCGGCATCGACACGTGCACCTACACACGCGCACGGGGGCGTCGGGCGCAGCCGCGGCATCGACACGTGCACCTACACACGCGCACGGGGGCGTCGGGCGCAGCCGCGGCATCGACACGTGCACCTACACACACGCACGGGGGCGTCGGGCGCAGCCGCGGCATCGACACGTGCACCTACACACACGCACGGGGGCGTCGGGCGCAGCCGCGGCATCGACACGTGCACCTACACACACGCACGGGGGCGTCGGGCGCAGCCGCGGCATCGACACGTGCACCTACACACACGCACGGGGGCGTCGGGCGCAGCCGCGGCATCGACACGTGCACCTACATACTTGCACGGGGGCGTCGGGCGCAGCCGCGGCATCGACACGTGCACCTACACACACGCACGGGGGCGTCGGGCGCAGCCGCGGCATCGACACGTGCACCTACACACGCGCACGGGGGCGTCGGGCGCAGCCGCGGCATCGGCACGTGCACCTACACACACGCACGGGGGCGTCGGGCGCAGCCGCGGCATCGACACGTGCACCTACACACACGCACGGGGGCGTCGGGCGCAGCCGCGGCATCGACACGTGCACCTACACACAGGCACGGGGGCGGCGGGCGCAGCCGCGGCATCGACACGTGCACCTACACACACGCACGGGGGCGTCGGGCGCAGCCGCGGCATCGACACGTGCACCTACACACACGCACGGGGGCGTCGGGCGCAGCCGCGGCATCGACACGTGCACCTACACACACGCACACACGCACACGGGCGCTCGCGCCACAGGGACGACTTGGCGCTAGCTCCCAGACCAGTACCCCAGACCCATAGGAACCTGATATCACAAAATCTGCCAGCCCTGTCGCCGAGCCGAGACACTCAGGAGACTACTGGACGACTGGACGCGACGTACTTGTTCGCCTCTCAAGTAGTTCCGCATGAGCCAGACTTTGACGTAGCCCATGGTGGTCCCCGTGAACAGGTAGTCGTTGTCGACGTCGGTGGCGAAGGCCGACACGTAGTCCCCGGCCGCGTGCACGCCCTGGAAGGAGCCCTGGAAGCCACCGGCGGGGTGCTCCGACCAGCCCTGCACCGCACCGTTCTCCAGCGACAGCATCAGCGACGCTGCGGGGCAAATCCACCTCAGCGTGGGAGTCGGATCATATTAACTATATATATATTATACGTATTAAAATCAATATCATACAAAATTACACGCCACAACGCCATGTGGATTAGTGGAAAATTGGTCAAGGTTTCATGTGCGACTGGTGCCATTGGATCAAAATGTGTTTTATTTAGCTAGGTATTTTGTCAAACCAGGCTGATGTAGTGGTATGGGTCCGCGAGTACTGACCGACGCCCATGGCCGCGGGCCGCGTGGTGAGGAAGAGCATGGCGTGCACGGCGAGCTGGCGCATGTCCCGCGCCGGCGGCGGCGCGGACGCCGGGCCGAGGCGCCGCGCGCGCGCCTTCTGCACCGCGGCCGCGGCATCGATCCCCGCGCGCGGGCCCGTGCTGGGCGTGCTGCGGACCGCGCGCTGCTGTAGCGTCGGCGCTAAGCGGCCGGTACGCTATTGTCTCACGAACTGTATTATGCTATTATTACACGACAATAACAAATAGTAAGATCACCGGAGTGCTTAGGAGGAAAGATCGACAACATTGCCTCGATGTTCCGCGCCTATATTCTCTACTATAAACAAGCATATTTCAATACAAAAAAATCTCGGCGACTCATCGACTCCGTTGCTCTGATGGTTCAGCCGGCGCCTTTCTACCCGTCTCTGGCTCTGCTGGCTCAGCGGTACTAAGAAGAGCGTACTACGGCCGGAAGAAGCATTGCCCGCAGACCTGGCGTGGCGCTTGGTAGCGGCGGTGGTAGCGGCGGCAGCGGCCGGCGCGGCGCCCGACATCTTCCCCTCGCGCTTGCTGTACTGCATCTTGATGCGCAGCGTCGGGTCCGTGCACGAGAACCGGCTGTGGGACAAGCGCTTACACGTGGCATATATATTATTATGTTGTTCGAGGTACTTCACTACACCGTTCAGGCCAAATGCGGTAGTCATATTACATGTACACGAAGAATATCTGAAGAAATCAAACAGCTAGCAGAAGATATAAGTCTATACCTCGATTCAACTCGTCTTTTGCACGGTGGATAGTTATCGCATCCGAACGCTAGTCGTCCAGTCCCGGCAGCACGATGGAGGAGCAGGGTTCGGTTACCGGTAGGGCTGGCCGGTCTCCAGCTTCCAGAAGATGAGCTCGGAGTTGTAGCTGGCGGTGGCGACGGCGAGCGGGCTGCGCGCGGCGGCGGCCAGCACGTCGTCCGAGTGCCGCGTCTCCCACGCTTTGCCCGCGGCGGCCGCGCCCGCGTCGGAGAACTCCGTCACGTGCCGGTTCCAGCCCACCGCCAGGATCCTGCATGGTGCCATTGAGACCGGGGCCGGTGGCACTCGTCACTGTGGCACCGGTGCCATCTACCTCGGTTAACGACGACGACTAAAGTAACCGAAGCCGATGGGAATCGATATCAACGGTACACGCTCAACCGTACACGACTCGGAGGACTTTGAAGTGCTCGGTGGACAGGGTACAAGTTGGGATCTTAACCGATCACCAAAATGCAACGTCCTCGCGGCACACCTTTGGATCCGTCGAAGAGTCATCCATATTACTGGCAGCCACTTAAATCTATGAAAGATAGAACAAAAATATGACCGTAAATAATACAACATGAACCGTGCCTTCCTTCGACCCAGAAGCAGTCGGTAACTTCGCACATGTACTCGATGTTCATGGTCCTCAGGCACACACCGGTGTTGAAGTTCCACACCTGCGTCGTACATTATAACCTGGATTATCGAGATCACCTAATGGAGATTATCTTCAAGTGCATGCCAAATGTAGAACACGGTGTGTTGGTCGACTCGGTCGCGGGTACCTTGAGGCTCCCGTCCCGGGCGCCGGTGAGCAACAGCAGCAGTCCCGGGCCGAAGCAGGCGGCGGTGAGCTCCACGGGCAGCCGCGCGCCGTGCTGCTGCCGCGTGTGAGCGTCGCGCACCAGCACGTTGCGCTTGCCTGCAAGCCGCGGCGGCTACACCACGCTGCACGCTGCACGCGCCTCGGGCGGAACATTTACTAACCTTGTGGCCAGTGAAGCTATTTCTTTACTACACTTTTATATTTCAGTTTCTTAACTGTTGGCGACAAGGTATCTCGAATAGTTCGCCCGAGCCGTATCCCGCGCTGGAGCCCGAACTTTTCAGCCCGAAAGCTGTTCTCGGCCCCGAGAAAAGTTTTCGGACTGAGAGAACACCCACCTTCACTCGTTGCCCCACCAACCTTGAAACTGCGACGCACGCCAGCCGAGATTGACTTGTCCTGAGGCTGTAAACGGTACAACCGGCCATCGCCGTCGGGCGGCTCCCGAGACTCGCGCGCAGAGTCCGAACCCGCGCAGCCGTCCAAAGCTGGGCAAGTCGCGAACCAAGTCCGAGTAACAGATCGGTCTCACTTCCGGTCGGACGATCCCATCCATCATTCTTGTTTTCAAACTGTCGTACAGAAGACGGTCCTTAAATATATGATGCCTATCCTCGTCAGACATACCGCAGTAACCACACACTTTCCTCACACACAACCACTTCCTGAATATAACCGTCCGGCTCCACTGTGTACATCCTCAACCGTTCCCCAACGTCCGTGAAGAACCAAAAAACCTCCTTACGTGTCTCCCTACAGCCTCCGCGATCTGCCTGCCACACTAACACCTACTCCCTGGGCAGCCCCACTCACTCCGCGTCGCGTCGGTCACCACGGGTCAGCTCGCGGTCTCCGGACAGCAGTCCGGCGCTGCACGACCGGTACAGGGGCAGGACGCTGCGGCCTACGTGCAGAGCGGCGCGCCCAGGCCACGCGGCAGCCGCGTACGTCAGGTTTGCGATATACGTGACGATTATGTAGGATTTTTAACGCTCCCCCATGTCGCACCCTCCACGCCGAAGCCGAGACCCTGGATATTTTCCCGAAGCACCTACTCGCCTTCTCCCCTAAGGTCGCCGCGTGTGGTGCGAAAGAAAGGGCGTCATCATGACGACTCCTAGCACCGTGGCCCGTTTTGCCACCTTAACGACGGCACCCCCGAATATTATGGTGGGGGGGACGCTGAAGTTTTCCATTCAGCATAATAGTGAGGAACTTGGTCGGGGTAAAATCGAGCCTGTTCCGACACGCCCATCCCGCTACCAGTCCCAACACGGCCTCGGCCCTCTAACCACCGCCCGTGAAACCCCCCGCACCAGAAGGATGACGTCGTACGCGTACGCGACCATCTCCGCGCTGTCTCTCCTGAATACATCTCACGAGTACATATTATACTTTTATCGTATACCTACGATGTTCCATAGTAGGTACGCTCTCCGGCTCTCATCGGCCCTGCCAGAGACCTAGCATAGTGGCTACCACTCTCCGCAAGCTTTTTGTTCAATCTCCTTTCCTTCCATCATCATTCTATATCTCAATCGCACCTCCTCATCAGCCGTGCCTCCCGCTCCCTTAGCATTCTTCTAGCGACGCCGGCTGTCTAACATCCAGCCGGCCCATGCGCTCGTGGATCCCTCCTCCTGGAAGCGATCCCGGTCCCAATACCGACCTCGTCGAGTCCCGTTCGCTCCCTCCGATGCCACCACTCACGGATCGCTCGCGCCGCGGCGCCGCCCGGCGGAGACGCGGAGGCGGGTGACGTCGATGTTACTCACGAGTCACGATACGCGGTCGCCACGTTATGCATCGGCTGGCACGCGTCGGTAAACGCCTGACGTCGGATGACCGACCCGGGAAGAAACCGTGAGAAGCAGATTGTCATCTCGGAAAAGCACACGTCTACACGAACTTCACTACCAACGAGTGCCGGCAGTGAAGTCTGAAGGGGCGAGAGAACGATGGTCTACATCGATGTGATGGATGACATCTGTGATTTTCACGGTACCTGTTACGGGGTCCCAATTGATGATGATGCTGTCCATGCCGACCGTGATGACGACCTTGAACAGCGGGTTGTAGAGCACCTTGGCGACGGCGCGCGAGTGCGTGAACCCGTCCGTGTGGTGCGGGTTCAGCTGCTCGTCCAGCACCAACACGGCCAGCTTGATGGCGCCCAGGATCAGATCCCGGGTGGCGGGGTTGTATACGGCGCATAGCGGCGTGCGCTCGCCCACCTTGTATATACATTATTTTTAGTATAGGGTATCATATAGCAAGGTTATGAAAGTACTATAACGTATGCAGTTAAAAACAACTTAAACCCACTGGACTTGGCTCCATAATCAGATCAGCTCCCAAAATACTAAATAATAGTATATTATTATAGTCATTCTTAGTACATAATGTATATTATACTACATGAAAGATGGAGAAAGGCCGGGCACCTGCGGCGGCACGTCCACGTAGGTCTGCAGACAGGCGCAGGCCTGCACGTCCCACACCTTGAGCACGCGGTCCCTCGCCAGCGAGTACAGCGTGCGGCCGCCGCGCTGCAGCACGAGGCACACCACGCCGGCGCGGTGGCCGCGCAGCGTGGCGCCGGGCGCGGCCGGCACGAACGTGTTCCACACGCGCACCGTGCAGTCGGGCCCGCCCGTGCCCAGCACGTGCGTCTGCTCGTCCAGCGCGAAGCACTGCACGCCCTGGGGGTCCCCAACTCTATCTCTACCTACCGCCGCGCTGCAGCACGAGGCACACCACGCCGGCGCGGTGGCCGCGCAGCGTGGCGCCGGGCGCGGCCGGCACGAACGTGTTCCACACGCGCACCGTGCATTCGGGCCCGCCCGTGCCCAGCACGTGCGTCTGCTCGTCCAGCGCGAAGCACTGCACGCCCTGGGGGTCCCCAACTCTATCTCTACCTACCGCCGCGCTGGTCGGTGCCGTGTCGGCTTACACTTACAAGCGAACGAGGATAGATGATGCAGTATTACACGCTTTTTTCAGCCTCGTCAGAGAGAGGACGTGTATTATTGTAATGGTATTTTTGTAGTTTTTTATTGCTCCACTAAACTGGTTTTTACATTGAGACAGAATTCCAGAAACGTTGAAAAAGCTTAGGTAGTGCAAAACCTACTCCGAAGTGAACACAACATGCACAAAATAAGTATAATTAGCAAAAATTTAATAACAAATAAAATGTTATAGTTTGCAGTTTGTTTTAGTTATACCTACACCGTATCAGCTTTATTAAAGGATTTTTAGAACATACAACTGTAACCATAGTATTGTGGGACTTTCCCTCGGAACACCTCAAGACGTGTGACGTCCCCCAGTGTACGTACCTTCTCGACGTGGAACATCCTGTGCGTCTTGGAGCCGGTCAGGTCCTGCATGAGCAGCGCCTGCGGGGTCGTCGCGCACGACACGGCACAGCGAAGCGCCGCGTACCACGCCAGCTGCCGCACCCAGCCCGCGTGCGCCCGCGCCGGCTCCGCCAGCCGCAGCGCCGGCAGCAAGTGCGGCTGCCACAGTACAGTATGCTGCACTCCTGAACCCTGCCGCCCGTACCTAGTCGCGGAGGGCCTGCACGTACCCGGCGCTGCAGGTCCACGTGGCGCAGGCGCACCAGGGGCCGCTCGGCGCGGTTCTGGAAGGGCCCGCGGTCGCGCGGCGAGAACGTCAGCACGCGCACGAACCCGCCCGCGTCGCCGAGCAGCAGGATGCACTTCTCCTCCACGTCCTCGGAGAAGTGGTAGTGCATCGTGCACACCTGCGCCGACGCGACGGTCGCTTACGAATACGAACTTTGGACTTTTTAGGATAATATTTATAATATATCTATGAATTCAAATCAAATTACTTACAGAACTATACAATCAAATCAAACTTACTTCTCAAACTATATTACGAAGGTCTGACGTTTTTAAATACGAGTTCTCCCAAACGAGCCGGAATAGATTTCAAATTATAAATATAATAATTATGTATGGCATATTCAAGTAGCTAACTATATAACAGACTAGAGCTCACTTCACTACTACTACTACATATTATTATAATATATACATTATATTATTATAGCTACATACTTAGATACGAATATAATATACATATTACAATATACTTATCAGTAATTCGGAAAAACTATCATCCCTTGCATAGAATGTAAAAAAATATACAATTCCGTGCGAGGAGAAGACAGAGTCAAGGAGTTAAGAACCATGTACTCCCAGCTGGTGATGATGATCTTCAAGGTGAAGGTCTTGGCGGTGCAGTCGTAGAAGCGCAGGTCCCGCTCCGTGGAGCTGGTGACCACGATGCTGACGTCGGGCAGGCACACCATGTCCGTCACCCACGTCGTGCGCACCGCCAGGTGGGCTGCGGGCGCCGCGCACGACTCGGGTTACATCATGAGTAGGCGAGCGGCGTCGACGTCAGTGTAGCTTGCAGCACGCTGACGCTGGCGTCGGTCACTTTATGAGGGGATGTCGCCGTCAGTATTCATTTATGTACTAGTGTAGGTGTCATCCAAGTTTCGACGTCGGCGTTCGTATCGGTTAAAGAGACGACGCCAACGCCGACGTCGACACTGACGATGATGACGCCAAAGCTAACGACACCGACGATTCCGGCCCGGACGACGCCAACGACTACCACTGCGGTAGACTACGCCAACGATGTCGACAGCAACAAGAATCACACAAGCACTGACGACGCCGACGCTGACAACGCCGACACGGATGACGCCAAAACTTACGACACTGACGCTGACGACGCCAACTCTAATGCTGACGACACCGACGACTCCCACGCTGAGGCTGACGACGCTGGCCTTGACTACGTCAATGCTGACGACGCCGACGCCAACGCCAACGCCGATGTTACCGACGACGACGTGGCTGACTTTGATGACGCCGACGATTACAGCTAGACTAAATCATAATGAAAGCATTTATTGTATGAGTAGTCAATAAGATTGCACTTTTACAAGTTCGGACAGGAAAAAACTCCGTCAACGTAGTTTTTCTTTCCAAGTTTTCCGAGTGTACAGTGAACTCTACCAGCGCTTCGGCATACGCCGGTTAGCGAAGACAGCACCAAGAAACTGCGGGAATGTAATTTTTGCAATTTTATGTTTCAATTTCAGTATTCACTTTGTTTTGTTTTTATAACATCAAAAATAAATAATAGTAGCAACGTTGACGCCGCCAACACTTACGACACCGACGCAGACGACGCCGACCAACAATTACGACACTGACGTCGATTCGGAATTTAAAATCACATTTCGTCATATTTCGTTTTTTATTCTACTAGATGTTTATACGAACTCAAAACCATTGACCAATGGTTTTGAGTTCGTATAAACATCTAGTAGTTTGTACAAAATCGACAGGTACCTATGCAAAACCATTTTTAAAATTAACAAGTAGGTATTCAAATAATATATATGTTTTAATCACAGGAGACTGATCAGCTACTATGACAAAAAAAATACTGTCAGGTAGATAACCATCACAATGATATGAAGGTAACTTACGGCTAGAAGAAAAAGCAGTTCTGAGGAGCTTCATGTCGAGCGTCCACCAGTTGATCATGCCGTCGCGGCTCGCGGTCATGTACATGCCCTGCATAGGGTCTGTAGTCCGGTCCTGGAATATGATGATATCCAAGTTACGACATAGCTACCTTAACCACAGAAGAAACAAAAAATAAATAAAATAAATATTTAAGGGGGCTCCCATACAACAATCGTGATTTTTGGCCATTTTTATAGATAACTCTCCACCCACTGCACAAGCTTTGTACTGAATTACGAAAAAAATGTAGCATAACTACCCTCCACTTTTTTCTTACTCAAAACCAGAATAAAAAAACTTTGTAACCTTGGAGACGTCAGGACAGAAGCATATCCTGGAGATGGGGTGGCGGTGCATGGAGCGCAGGACCCTGGGCAGCCCCAGGATGGGCGGCTGCAGAGCCTCGCGCTGGTTCTCCTCGTCAGCACCGAAGTAGCCCAGCAGCAGATGCGACACCAGCTCGTCCCACACGATCGCGCCGTCGCGGTTCGTGTTTATCTGTTGCCGAATACCGTGGAAAGATTATAATATCTTAATAATAATTTATTGAACACTATGGTTACATCCGACGGATTCTTAGATTGTAAAAGAAAAGTAAAAAATAATACATTTATTACAAACAAGTTGGCTATTTACTCGAACGTATGTTAATTTTAGGAATTAATGAGAATAATATGGTATGTACCTAACTACCTACAATATCAGCAAAATAACGATGAAAAAAAATATATTCACGTAGTTGGGTAGTTGAGCACTTATTTATATACCTAGAAGTTTAGAAGAAATTTAATTACTTACCACGTGTCGAAAGGAGAGGAGCGTAAGAAAATTATTTCCACCTACCTTCAAAAATAATATATTGAACTCGTCGTCATCGTATTCTACGTTGAGGAGATCCCGCAGCAGTTCCCGGAACTCTGCGGGCAGCATCTTGTTCATGAAGGCGTCCTGGAATGCGTTCTTGATCTTCACCATGTCGCCCTGGGAGCAGCGCTCGTGAAGGGGCGGGTTCCTCCACCGTTGCCGCATCGCCGCCGGCGCCGTACTGCCCTCCGACTTTGAAGATATTATGGTCATAAGAGATTTAATTTCACTATCGTTTGCCATTTTGTCAAGTCTTGATAGTATTCACTATTCAATGTATTCAACACTTTCCTTTGATAACAAGCACGTTCTAATCAAAGTTTAAAGTTAGGTACTATTAGGTATTTGTTTCCTCTATGGTTTGTAGTAGAGTCGAGCACGAGTAGCACGTCGTCACTTTTGAAATATTCGCACATCACGCGCAATGCGCATGTTAACTTTGTATAAAAAAAATCTTATTGAAAGAGGGTAGTTTTGGTGCGCCTCCGGACATCTTGCCGTATCGTTCCATTTACTCTACACTACAAAAGTACAGACGTGGGTTAACTAGGTAGAAGTAATACCTAAGTTACAACTTTAAAAGTACCTAATAGAATAGATGGATAGATACTATAACTAGATTGAAGTAACTACTCGCCTCACTGCTTTTCTTCCCGATCCGCGACGGGCGTGGTGCGCGTGCTAGCGAGGGAGGAAATGAAATGCAAGGAAGATTCGAGTATCCGAAATCGAGATGGAGTATGGACGAGTCGTTTTAGGCTCGTCATACTCACTTAACTTTTTGCTTCGATGTGAGCGTGTAAATAAAATAAGTAGATAGGTACCTACACAATTTTAAAAAGTGTGTGCGTGTAACCTTTACGCGCGATTGAAGTAAAACTTCTTTTCCGCTATTTTGTTCCGCTATAAATAAATAAAAAAGTGTGTGCGTGTAACCTTTACGCGCGATTGAAGTAAAACTTCTTTTCCGCTATAAAGGTTACATTGACATGTCAATGTAACCTTTATTTTAATTAAACAGCGGAAGGCAATGTACAGATCGCGCGGCGAGAGTTTGGCTTTGACCTTCGGGTGGAGGGGATTACTGCGCATGGTGTGTAGGCGCATGCGGTGCTCTGATTGGATTGCTCTGATTGTGTGCGTGACAGTACCCATGCGCAGTAATCCCCTCCACCCGAAGGTCAAAGCCAAACTCTCGCCGCGCGATCTGTACCTACCTAACCTTGAACAAACCTGACAAACACACAATTCTCTAGCCGTTAAGTTGCAAGCTTGGAGCGCTGTGCTGCCATATAGAGGAAATAAATACTACGTGACTGCTAAAATTGATTGGCTGACTGGTGACTGGTACTACGACAAACAAAATGGATATATTATTATTTTTATTAATCCATCAGATTTTATTCGTTATCTGTCGTACGCGAGTGTACAGTGTACACAAATGTTATAAACCCAAAAAAACGTGTGCAGGCAATGATATACCGAAAGTAGTACCCAACTGATATGGCTTACCGATGTACCTGCGCAGAAGATGAATCTGGGGGCACGGCAGTGCCCCCGCCAAGTCGAGCAAAACAAAAGGCACGGCCGTACTATCCTTTTCTCGAAGCGATTCGGGCCATTTTCGACCCCCTGTAACTTCGTTATGGATACAACTAGAAGCCTAAATTTTCAGTGACCAAGAGGGCATCACGTTTACAGATAATAATCAAAATTACATTAAATTTGAACCAGTAGTTTAAGAATTATTTCAAGTCAAAGTTGCTTAATTTCGTTGCCCACTGACTGACTGACTGACTGACTGACCGATCATCAAAATTCTAAGGTAGGGGAGAATGGGTCACAGTGAATCATTTTTTTTTCTAACTCATGCAGTGTTAAAGTGTGTCGCTGAATCATTGTTATCTGTAATAAAATCTTTAGATGAGTTTTTTATCTACACCGACAAATGTATTTTTTTGCGAAAAATAGATAAATTTAAAAGTTGTAGGCTTTGAAAAAAAAATTGTGGAACGATCCACTGTTCCCCATTCCTGGGTCACTTTGGATCGATACATGGGTTACTGTGAATCGACTGGGGTAGGCTGGATCAATAAGTATAATTAGTACAGTAAAGATTACTATTTTCTAAATATTGATCATTTATTTCTTACCATTAAACAGCCTTCAAATCAGTCTTACAAAAACTTAAGAAGATCACATAATTTTCAACATAGACCCTAATATTTTTTGAACAAATCAGCACCAGTGTTCAACCATAGGCAACTACGATTAGATCTAAACAACCATAGAAGCAGTTGAACAACATTATAAAATCAGTATTCAAACGTTATGAATTGAAATCAAAAACACCTATAGGTATCAGGAAACTTAAAGTAAAAATATTAATACGTAAAACACAACGCACAAAATCTTCGGAGTCACTAACGTAAATCTTTATTAGAAAAGTCAACTTCGAAGTAGTACAAGCTTTGTTTCCTCGTCGTATTGCCAGAACACTTCTGTACAGGCAAAATCACCTTAACATCATGTAATGCAACTGTGGCAATATCTGGTACGTTGGGCATATGAAAAGAGTTTGTCTGTTTCCGTTTTTTTCTCATCTCATTTTTCCAGTTCTTGTTTATTAGGTGTGTCAGTTACAATCATAGTCTAGATTGACAATTCTCGTTCCATTGCCAAAAACTGCTTGTCTAGACATCACGTCTTCTAAATTGTCAATAAATAGACTGTCAATGTGGCGGTTAAAAGATGTAGCTCTACTTAAGCTACATCCTTCAGGAGTTCGCAAAGATAGTCTGTTATCTCTTTTTCTGAGATTATATAGATATTCTATCCCAGCTAGCTTCGTTTTATGCCATTTTTCTGGCACTTTAGTTTGGTTCATCACTGCTACCTCGTAAATTAACTTTCGGACGTCCATCACTGTGAGCCCATAGAACATTTCGCTACATTTTAGGATATAGTCAACGATATATTTTTCTTGTGCATCGGCGAATATCTTATGGACTGCATAATTGGGTGTAAGTCTAATTGGTTTCTCAGGATCAAGGTTCTTTAGGCATTTTTGGTGATACCTTTGTAAAGTCGTGAAAAGTTGTTTTTGCCACAGATCTTATTTTCTGACCATCGAATATAAGTTGTAAAGCGTTACTCATCTGGTCCGCAGTGTGAAGGGGTTTCCTTTGTCTGTTTCGAGGCATTTTGACCTATAAAAAATACTCAATGAGTGTTTACTTCATAGGTTACAGTGAATCAGAAACGGGTAACAGTGGATCGGCGATCCACTGTGACCCAAAACAAAATGATCCATTGTGACCCAAAGATGGTAAAACAATTAAAAAACTCCATTAAAAAAAATAACACTCTTAAGCACATACCGATACAGTATCATACTAATGTAAGAAGTACTGAACATATTAATTAAGCTTAACACTGTGATTTTTAAACAAATGGATGGTAAAACAAATTTAAAAAACACGCGAAAAAATACTTTGACACTTGCCTGTTGAGTGAAGCGTCGCAGAGCGACATCCCGCATTGATAGCGTGCCGACAACTGACTAGGTAGCGGGGGGGTCTCTGAGAGCGGCATTCGGGGATTTGTTTGTGTGCGTACGCGTAATAAATACAAAGTTATTGTGCTTGATCCATTGTACCCCGAGATCCACTGTGACCCATTCTCCCCTACTTCTAGCCGTCCCACAAGTAACAAATTTTGAATATAGCTATTGTTTAGCCTATAAACCAAGGAAAAATTCTGACATTCCATAATTTTCATCCCGTTTTCTAGATATATAATCTGCATAAATAACTTTGTATTCCCATATAAACCCCATTAAATTGTATGTGATTACAAAGTTACTTTTACAGTTCATAATTAGACTTCATTGAAATTGAATGAAATGGGTAACAGGGGTTAAAAATGAGAAATGGCTGCGAGAAATTCGACAGTAGAGCGCTTTTTAAAAACTTCCACGATAGGTACCTACACCTACCGCAGATAAAGAGATACAAATTCCTATACTATACCTACCTACACTTTTATAGGTTGAACAAATTCGTTATCTAGGTACATTAAAATAGGTACCTACGTACCTTATACCTAATATGCATCTGTGGAGACGCAAAGACACTCGTTCATGAATGATAATCTATGAGCATGACCTATGTTCGCAAGGGGCCTCGGCCGGGCGCCAGGCGCCAGGCGTGAGGCGCGCGTTGATGCGTGTTTCGAAAAAAAAACTTAATAAAGAAAGAAAACCTACAAAAAGAAATGAGATCCCATCAAAAACATTACATGTACAAAAATGCACAAGTCTCGCAACGCAGTTTATCTGCCGTAAAAAGTTGTGATATCGAATGTAAACCAAGTCGGTTAATTCAATACCTACCTACTTATTTATTTCTTTGGTAAATAGAGTGTCTTGGCGATTGTACACGGCAGCATAATCTACTAAGTAATCTAAATAATATAGTCTTCCGTGTAGGTATACTTTCAAACAAATACAAGTACAAAGCGCTATGTAGATTTATGTTGAAGTGTGCAATTGCCAAGTCACTCTATTTACCAAAGAAATAAATAAGTAGGTAGGTATTGAATTAACCGACTTGGTTTACATTCGATATCACAACTTTTTACGGCAGATAAACTGCGTTGCGAGACTTGTGCATTTTTGTACATGTAATTATTATTTTCAAAGCACGGGAAATGCTATTGACCGCTATTGGTCGGCAGCGCGCTGCCATCTTAGCGATCGCCGTGTGGCATGAGTGAGATGGAACTAACAGCTGCAGTGTATTATGAACCTTATAATAGTGATCTTAGGTTGATTGTAAGTTTTAAGTTCTTCATTCTTTCGTTAATCTTCAGACCATACTTTCTTTTCTGCGCGAACAAAGATTCACGACGCGCCTTATAAGTTGGGTACTAGTATACCTACCTACGTAATGAAACTACATAGATAGATGACTTACGGCAGCACCACATAGCATCTAGATTTTTTATTTTTTATTTAAAATATCGGTAATAGTGTCAATAAAAGTATTGATAGGATAATATCGATAAAAGATTTATACTGATAGCATTAGACAATACTTATATTATTTTGAAGCCCTGCTTGACAATGGCTACATGCAAAAACCATGTGAAGCCAAAACATTAAATAGGTATCAAATAAAACATTTTATAGGTTTGTCTTGTCTGTCTGTTGTTCACTCACAATCATGGATGTAGGTAGGTAGGTTAGCTACCTAAAATTTAAATCAGGTTCATGGGGTAACCAGCGAGCTTGACATTTTAGAATGTCGCACGAATGATTGGATTGGAGCATGACCTGAATATCGTGTATTAAATTTATCCGATTTATAAGTTGTAGCCAAGGTGTGTCCCTTTCGGGGGGTATACTTTTGTTTGTCAAGTCAATTTGGGATACCTAGGTCTATGAACAGAACTAACTAACATTCCTAACAATAACAAAACCAGCATGTGAGCAGCTGAGGTGAAAAAGTTAATTTTCAATGAAATTTGTAAGTTCTGTCAAAATAAATAAATGTCCAACGTCAAAAGTGACAAACCTTACCTGACAAATATTAAAAGGTTATAGCGTGGAATATGTACTCTTGCTTGAAGCCTCACTCAAAGTACTCAAATTCTGGATTCTGGAAACAACCTAACCCAAAAGCCTAGCCAACATTGAAAGGAGTTTGAAAAGCCTTGAATAATGCTAATAACGGCCAGGCTTTTATCTAACAGACACCCGTCGTTCATAGCACGGACGGTGTTCGTGAAGAACAACGACGTCGACAGCGCTTGCAGGCTAGTCAACAGAATCCTCGGCAAAGAGGGCATTCTAGAGCAGTTCCGACTCACTAGATACTACGAAAAACCCTTCCAGGTACTTCTAAACACAGAACTATGATTTCATTTTGCATCTTTTGATTCATTTCCCGTCTTGCCGGTTTGTTCGTGTATGAACATAATATTAAAATCTTGTTCATTTTGTTACAGACAAGACGCCGCGTGAACCACGAAAAGTGCAAAGCTATTTACAATGAAGACATGGAAAGGAAAATTCAGTTTGTCCTGCGGAAGAACAGACATGAACCTTTCCCAGGCTGTTATTAAACTAAAAATCTTAGCTGTATTTTTAAAATAACTTATATCCAAAGTTTAGAAATTACAATATCTATATTATAAATATGAAAATAAAATTTAGAAGTTAGGTATATTTTTATTCATTTCATTACCTATATCAACTGAAAAATATATAAAAATATATAAAAAATATATCAACTGAACAAAGTTCTCACTAATCCCATAATAATCTTGAATCAACCAATTGCTGTATTATAATAATAATAATATAGCCTTTTATTCAGATCAAGTAGGTACATGCATATTTCTAAAATACATATTTAACATGAAACTAATGGTTGCTTAAACTTAACTTAGTGTAATATTTGATCTTTCTTTATTTTCTGCAGATCTGTTTGCCAGTCGGCAAAGGCCTCCTCCAACCGTTTCCATTCTAGTCTTTCCTGGGCCACTCTATTCCACATCACTCCTGCCACTTGTCTGATGTCATCGTCCCACCTTTTGTGCGGTCTTCCTTTTTTCCTCTTTCCTTCTCTAGGATACCATCGCGTTACAATTTTGCTCCACTTGTCTTGTCCTCTTAACAAGTGTCCTGCCCATCGCCATTTAAGTCTTCTGATTTTACATGTGATGTCAGTGACCTTTGTCTTATTTCTAAGGACACTGTTTCTCAGTCTGTCTGACTTTCTCACATTTAGCATACTCCTTTCCATTGCGTGCTGGCAGGTTGCGAGTTTGTTTGTCATCTTCTGTGTTAAAGCCCATGTTTGGCTGCCGTACATAAGGACAGGAAGTATGCAGGTATTAAATAATTTCCTTTTTATCTTTATGTGAAGCTTTTTATCTTTCATAGCCTCTTTCAAGCCCCAGTATTTCTTCCAGCCGTTAGTTATTCTTCTCTGTACTTCTTTGTCTATCGGATCTTTATGCGTCATTAGCTGTCCTAGATAAATGTATTCGTCTGTATATTCAATTTGGGTGTTGTCTAAATTTATGGTGTTTCTTTTACCATTTGACATCACTCTTGTTTTATCTGGGTTCAATTTCAACCCTATCTTTTCACTTTCCTTTGCCAGTTCGTTGATCATTCTGCTTATGTCTTGTGAAGTTTTAGCAAATAGTACTATGTCATCTGCGAACCTCAAGTGTGTTAGTGTGGCACCGTCCACATTTATCCCTAGATTTTCCCAATTGAGACATCTGAAAACCGATTCCAGTACCGCCGAGAATAGTTTTGGAGATAAGGGGTCTCCTTGTCTGACACCCTTTTCTACTCTAAATGGTGTACCTTTCTTTTCTAGTTGAATTCTTGCAGTACTGTGTTTATACACATTTTTTATTAGACGAATATATTTGTGTTCAATTCCTTGCTCTTTTAGTGCCTTCCATATCCTTTCGTGAAGTAGGGAATCGAATGCTTTGCTGTAGTCAACGAATGCAATGTAGTATGTACACTGGTATTCACTGAACTTCTCAAACATCTGGCGTACTACGTGAATATGATCTATCACCGAGTAGTTTTTACGAAACCCAGCCTGCTCGATGGGTTGGTGTTCATCTAATGTTCGTTCAATCCGTTTTAATAAGATCTTGGCAAATATCTTGTATATGTTTGACATAAGGCTAATAGGGCGATAATTTCCAATGTCGTGTTTATCTCCTTTCTTGTACACCAAGATAATATTAGACTCTGTCCATTGTTGCGGGATAATTTCGGATTTCAAGATGTCATTAAACATTTCTGTAAGGACAGGTGTCATTATTTTCGTGGTTTGTCTTAGGATTCCGTTATTTATACCATCTGGTCCTGGTGAGCTGTCTCTCTTTTGTGTATCTATAGCTTTTTCTACTTCAGCATTAAGAAAGCTAGGAATGCCTGACGTCTCCAACAAATCGACCTCAACTTGTGTAGTGTTACATTCATATAATTGTTTGTAGTAGGATGTTGCCATTCCTAGTATGTCAATTCTGTCATGATTCCATTTCCCGCTATCACTCTTCATTTTAACGACCCAGTCCTTTGAGTTTGTTAATTCTCTATACGCTTTTTTGGCTCCTCCCGTTTTGATTATATATTTTTCAATAGTTTCCATTCTGTACCTTTTTCTATCTGTTCTTAAACTTTCTTTGATTTCTTTACTAATTTCCGCTATACGCTTTCTTCTGTCCTTTACTTCTCTTGCGTTGATTGTGTGATTTCGTTCTTCAAGTAGTTTTATGGTATTTGTTGTTACCCATTTCCTCGGTTCAATTGTGGAGTTTGTAATAAGTTGTGTCTGGGTTTTAATAGTATTCTCTATCCAATTGTATCTTTTTTGAATTTCTAAATTCTTTGTGTTCTCTTTAAAGTCTATGAATCTGTCTCTTAGAGCGAACGTTAGTTGTTCCATTTGATGTTTTCCAAGCTTTATACTTCCCGGTTCTTGTCTTGGTCTAGGTTTTCTTGGTTGAATTGACTTCAGTTCAGCTCTAACCATTCTGTGGTTGGTGTTGAAGTTAAATTTGTTGATGACGCTGAAGTTAGTGAAGCAGCTGTTTCTATTAGTCGTTATGAAGTCGATTTCGTTTTTTGTGTTTCCATCTGGTGAAATCCAGGTCCACATCTTCTTCTTGGTTTTCTTGTATTTAGTGTTAATTGCTGTATTACTAATATGTAATTGTTGTAATTGCTGTATTACTAATAATTATTATTGAAGTAAAAACAATTCCTAGATGCTGGCCACAAGCAGGCAGAGCAAGTAATCACAGGTTAATAATCCTGTGTGGCATAATGTAATGCAGTAGGTATATTTTTAATAGAAAACTTTTATATATTGCATTATATTCTGTAAACACATGATACTCTCTATACCTATACTAATATACACAGCAATATAACAACCATGCAGCAGTTCCAGTTAGCTAACTTTGGCCTCATGTAGCAAACACTTTCAACACCATAGTTTGGAGTATGTGGAAGCTTGCACTGCTAGATACACTATTGTAGGATCGAGGTACACAGAGTAGGCCCAGCAAGGACCACAGTGTCGATGTCACGTGTACGTGGCGCAGGCGTCACGGCGCCGCACGTAGAAATGGTACCGGTAGCAGCGCCGGCAGGTCTTGATGCCGCAGCGGTAGCTCAGACCGCCCTGAGGCTTACCTTTGCAGTATTTCAGCCCACAGGGGTACCAGTTCACACATACCTGCAAAATAACACTTATTATGTGTCATGTTTGAAGTTATTAAATTGTACATGTGGTTAGATTTAGTTAGTGTGAAGGTACATTTCTGCTTTATTAATATACGAGACGCGCCTCGCGGTTTCACCTGCGTTAACTACTAAGTTATTCAAGGAACCATTAATTTTGACGCATTAAAAAGTAGCCTATGTTACCCAGGGATAGTGTAGCTTTCCAACAGTGAAATATTTTTTTCAAATCAGTTCAGTAGTTTCAAAACCTATTCAATGCAAACAAGCAAACGAAGAAACAATAAAATTGTTCCCATTTATAATGTGTTTTCATTAACTTTAATAATAATACTAGCAGTACTAAAGGAAGTGACCATGGAAGCAAAGTCATGATGTATGTACTAATATTGTAAAGAGGAAAGATTTGATTGTTTGTTTGTTTGCATTGAATAGGCTCCAAAACTAGTGAATAAATTTGAAAAACTCTTTTACTGTTGGGAACCTACACCATCCCCGGGTGACATAGACTACTTCTTATCCTGTAAAAATGAACAGTTCCCGCGGGATAGTAGTTAGCGCGGGTCAAACCGCGAGGCGCTTCTATTTATGTATGTTTATGGAACCTGACACTGGTATTAGCTTTCAAGAAATAAGGTGTTCACCTCCAAATGGCATATGCACTCATTAACAGGAGTGGACTCTGACACACATGCAACTACTGCTGGTTTTCCATCCGGCGTGTCCGATGTGAGTGCATGTGGGGGGAATGGAGTCACAGCAGAAGTGTATGAAGACTGCTCTATACCTGCAACGAAGAATATTTGATTTAGAAAATACAGTCTTGAAAAAAGTGGTAATTTCAACACCTAAACAGATTCTTCCGAATATGTTGAAATTTCAGTGTCAGCTTTTGTATAATGTGACCATGTGACAAAGCAACATTATCTATTTGGATTTGACCATCTCATCTGTCTGTAAAATACTATAGTAATGTGTTACCATCACATACAGCTCATGACTTGACTAGGATGCCCTGTATACATACCTATGACAGAGGTCCCATACACTTCCTAGCTTGGAGTAATTACAATAATTGACTCTTCGAGGGAGCTGAACCTGCAACCTCCTGCTTTGCAGTTGGCCCAGCAGCGACTTACTCCTCGAAAGTCGGTGTTACCTGGGCGGGGCGCCCAGCGCGCCAGGTCAGCCGAACGCAGGTAAGTGCGGTCGCGGGCGGCGGCGCAGTGCTGCGCGGCGGCCGGCGACAGGAGCCGCGTGGCGCGCCCCGCCCATGCCGTCGTTGTGGTCTGCCGCCAACCCTTGTCCTCCTCGGCTGTGCGAACTGTCCCAGGGTTTTTCTAGTTGAGGACATTACAAAATGATACAATACATTCTAGCTGGATTACTAATTATGGTGGGTATGCAAATATATTAGTAGTAGTTAGTACTAATTGTAAGAAGATAAACACAATTTAAGGTAATTATTATAAAACTGAGAGCATTATGTACCTGTCTCAGTTTGGCCATAGCATCGGGAGCGATAAAGTCGGCCTGGGCCGCGTGTGTGAGGAAGCAGAGAGTCTGGTGACCCGACTGACCCAGTTCCTCCTCCGCAGGGATGATCACCTTCACAGCTTCTACCTCCTACAACATAGACAATCTATACAAATAAATAAAATTGATTTCTCTGACAGTAATAACAAAATAACACCTTTTTATGAATTGCATATGAAAGTAATTTAAACAGTAAGTGCCACATAAACAAAACAATAAAAAAAAAAATTACAGTTCATTTGTTCTGGCTTATCTTTGAAACAGCTGGCTGATCTTATAAGTAATTGAAAGAAGTCATAAAATTGTGCTGTAAAGTTGGATGGGACAGTAAGCACTTCAAATGTTGCATTTTTTAGTCAGTATTGTGGGCCGAATAACCTAATCTGCTTTTTAAACCATGGCCGGGATGAGGAATTGAGGATATAATAGTAAAATGAAGTGCTATGATAATATCCCAACTCACATATAAGATAGTCTTTCAAGAAAAAGGGTGCAAGGGTCAGCAAATTATTACAATGACACCCTAAACAAATGTGGCAGGTTTTTTCTTCTTCTTTTTTTAGATGAGCAGCATGATTGCTGATATGTCTAATCCGAGTTGAAGTCACATCACAAAATATTCACTGGTACAACAATGTTTTATTACTCATTGAGTTTGTTGTGTTTACTGAATCGGAAGAAACAGCACCCTGCAAACACGTAATAAAACGCAATATAGTGTCAGTCCATGTAGGTAGACTGTAAACAAAGACCATCTTACTAACATTAGTGAAGTCCACAAGCTGCGACACATAGACCCCATCTAGCCGCATGAACTCCAGCATGACTGTGTCCTCAGAAACGTTTGCGGTGATGTTCTCCTGTGTCACATCTCCACCCTGGCAATAAACATACACCTATGATAGTAGAGTTCCCACTCAGTAATGAGGTAGGTAAGTAAAATATTAAAGATTTTTTTATACTACTTTGACCATTGATAGATAATGTTACATTAGGTAGGTAACTACCCAAAAATAAAATGTTACGTGAATATCTTTTTGTTTTGAACACTGCTAAGATAAAAGTTAGTAGGTAGGTAGGTAGGTACCTATGTAAAATAAATAAAAGGCACAACAAAATAAATAAAAGGTACCATGTAAAATAAAAGGCACAACCAAAGGTAGGTACATACATTATCAAAAAAATAAGTTTAGATAAAATAATTCGATAGGTAGGTACCTGGTTCTTAACGTTTATTAACAACTGTAGACTCGTAGGTGCTACAAGTAAATACAATATTATAAATATTAAACTGGCTAGCCCCATGTTTCTAAAGAATAATACATAGGTAGATTATTATTCCCAAATTATAATCGGTCCAAAAACATGTTTTTCATTTCATTATTATTTTCATGAATTGTCATTGTCACTTGCGTTTGTATTCTCTTTGGTCACTTGATTCGGTCAGAGGTCACTCTGTCACTGACAGACAGACAGATGATCTAACAATCAACAATGTCTGTTCGTCAGTGTATCAATTCACTTTACTGTCACGGTCACACCTTTTCTTTATGTTTGTCTTAGTTATGGCTTCGCACGGCTTGTGCATTTCGCAACAGAATGTCGCACGAATGATTGGAGCCACACCTAAATAACGTGTAGGTATAATAATAATTATATTAGATTTATCCGATTTATAAATTGCAGCCAAGGTATATAATATTATACGCTTTTGTCAAGTCTATATTTTCTGATACTACGTCTATGGTAGGTCATCCTATACCTCGATAGGTCGGTACCTACCTACCTACCATGGTATTTAAATCTATGGTCGGTATACCTATCTATCTATAGATAAAATAAATTAAAAATTTGTTAGCTCTGTGCTCTGTATGAACTGTGAACGTCATCGTCACCCGAAACCAATGTTGCCAGACCGTCTTGACCTGACCGACTTTTTTGAGTCTCTTTATACAGCTTCGTAGGTACCATACTACAAAATAAGTTTTAACAGTTTTTGTTGTATATCAATAAAGGTTTTATGTTCTTTCTACATAAGCAATGATATACTTTATGTGAATTCAATGAAATGCTATTGGTTCAACTTTCTTAAAAAGTACATTCCCATAATATGAACCTATGAACTAGGTAGGTAGGTACCTACCTATTAATGATACTAACTCTTCCATCTCCATCGCCCTATATGGCATTTAAAGAGCTGCCAGCACTGACTGACTGTCTAGTGCGATGTTGCACTAGCAAAAGTAAAAGAAGACAGCTGTCTGGTCGTTTCATTTTCAGCTGATTTTTGTGTACGCATCGCTAACACAACGAATTCTTTCTGTACATAAACGAAACTTACAGCGACTGTGCAAGTTTTTAACACAAGAAGTGAACAGAGTAGTTTTTAACAAAGCATAACGGGATAGTTTCTGGAAGGCGACGTATCATCGAGGACAAAGGGAGATGGTCCATTGAGCGCGGGTGGTGCGGAGCGTGCGGCCGTGACGTCACTCGACGGCGTCGTCGAGGCCGATGCGGCGGACGCGCTCGTGATCTCGGCGCTCCGGGGAGCGCGGCGCGGTCGCGGCGAGCGGGCCAGTCTGGCCTCCAGTGACTCGGGGGACGAGGGCGCAGGGCACCGGCCGCCGCGCAAGCGGTCCCGCAGGCTGTCGCCGCCCGCCCAGCCCGCAGCCATGCACCACCAGCCGTGCGCCAACGGCGCGCCGCCGCAGCACGTGAACGGGGACGGGCCCGCGAGCAACGGCGACCTGCACGCCGAAGCGCCCGGCCCGCGGATGAGTCAGACCGACCAGGAGATCGTGCGCCTCATCGGGCAGCACCTCACGTCCATAGGGCTCGAGTGAGTACCCACTACACATTCTACTTTCTTTTTGTCACAAAGAAAACTATAAATTGAGCTCTGAACTAATGTGCCGTAGGTAGTGTTATCCAGATAATGCACATGTGTGTGTTTTGTCTGGCAGGTCTCAGAATCAAAACATATAACAATTTGTCTAATCATGATTAGGCAAATTTCAAGTTGCTATTGATCTAGCTTTTGTATGACTTGAAATAGAATTTCTAACTATTGTCAAAGAAAAATCGCAACCACTGATTCATTTACTTTAATTAGCTGCTCATGCCACTTTCTTTGTTTACATAATTCATGTTGGAAGCCCAGCTGTCTTTGTTTATAATCAGTGTCAATGTTGTGTAACTACCATGAGGCCTTGACTTGTGACTATGTAACTAACCGATGTAAATCCAATGTTGCCTTGTTACAACACTTATTGTATGTTGATAAGACAAAGGGCTTTGGATGCACATTTGTAGTGTTGGCTTACTACAGGCTAACTGAATCAGCCTTTGGAACAAAGGGATGGGGTGCATTCACCTGTGGCAGCTTTAGGTAAGTATTTATAAAGAAGAATGGTGACTTGCTATACATACATTTTGAGACCCTCTATGAATAATTCATTAAAGAAGATAATTATATGAATATTGTAAAATTTTATGCAAATAGCAATAAATTGACACAGCAATGACATAATAAACAATCCGAAACACTGATTGGTAACCATAGGGAATGCTGTATAATAATTTAATTCAAGACTTAATTCAAGAATGGTTGTGCAACAGAAACCCTTTGATAAACTAATTGGCTGATACTTTGGAACAAAATTAAAGGTGATACAGCCTTTTTTCTTGCCAAATTGAAATGTATTGAAGTAACTTGATATAAACTGATGTAATGGCTGATTACTGATTCTCGACTATTATTGCAATGCGAAATAGCAAAATGTATTTATGTATGTTGTGTAGGTAGCACCGAGACCTTGTGCAATATCACACTAAGGAAACCTGTTTCATTAGGAAGAGCTTTGTTTGCTTGTAATGCATTCATCACATACAATTATTTTCTACTAGCATTTGCTTGTGACTTTATCCTCGTGGCCTACAGGTAATTGCAATAAATTGTGTCCCATTTCCATGTCCACGATCCAATCTATTATATCAAAATTTGTCAGAATTGGTCCAGCAGTTTAAATGTAAAAACATAAAAACAAACCAATGCATTTATAGATAGATAGAACTCTAAATTGAAACACCACAGAACAAAGAAAACTCAAAGCTATAACAGAGCAATAACTACAACCTTTTAAAAGATTTTTGTTTCATCTAACTCTTAAATTAATTTCTTTCTTACATTTTGTGAAGTGACTTTCCACAATGCGATGTAGGTAAACGTAATGACTATAAGCATTAATGCTGCATGTCTATAAATGTATAAATAAATATGCAAAGATTCACTACTCATATTATGCTTTCATAGAATGAGCCACATAGAAATGGTTCCATGGCAGTAGATGTTGATTTGATTAGTGCAGCCTTGGCCTGGAAGGACTATTGATTCATGGTGGCTGACACATTTACCTAGTTGTTGTCTAGTTTAGACTAGTGGACTTTAAGTATAGTGAGATATTGATTTGTATACATTTCAATCATATCTTTCAATTCCAACATTTATGAAGGTCTATGGAATCTTATTTTTAAGACTATTTCTTGGAAGATTTTTAGTAAGGGTATGAATAAAAAAAAAATTAACATATGTATGGGATCTTTAAATTAGTTGTTTTAATTCATTCATGCAGTAAATGATAGAATGCTAACATCTATGACATAGACATTAAAATACAAAACTGTTGTTTTCATATTGAGTTATGAAAACCGATTTTCCGTTACCTATCTATTACTCTTAATGAATGTTTACATTTAACTCTGTAGGTAACTGCTGAACTGTGATAAAAATTTACTGTTTTTAAAATATTGTTAGAATCACGCTGATTGTGACAAAGAAACATTTCCATGATAAAAACTGCTCATATATTATTATTATCATGTGTAGATAATTATAATTAAGTAAGTGTGTTAAACATTAAGCATTATATTGTAGAGTAGGTAGTAATAGGAAGAATCACACACCATTGCAGCTTAAACATTTGTTTTTGTCCCAAAAGTTTTTATACATTTTGTAACGAAAATAGCATGTTACATTGGCAGTGGAGTGGGCGACACGCCGCGTGCCGCTGCAGCGGTAGGCGAGCGCGCCGTCGCCGCGTGCACTCGCACTGGTGGACGAGGTTATCGGTGTGGTCTTCACGAACCCAAACCCATTGGTGGCGCAATTTTTTGCTATCATGTTCAAACTGATTTCACGAGTGTTTTTTATGCTCTATTTATAGGTAAATTGTACCTACTTATTGCCGGAACCGAGTATTAACGCATAATAGTAGGTAAAATAATTCGAAGTCATCCGATAGTTGAGCGGTAACGTGTGCGCAGGCGCAGCGCGGCGCTGGTGATGGAGGAGTCGGGGCTGCACCTGGAGCACCCGGCGGCGGAGACGTTCCGCGCGCACGTGCTGGCCGGCGACTGGGGCAAGGCGGACCACGACCTGCGAGCGCTGCACGAGCTGCTGCGCGCGGCGCCGCTCGTGGAGCCGCGCGCGCTCGCGGAGATGAAGTTCGTGGTGCTGGAACAGAAGTACCTGGAGCACCTGGAGGCGGGCCGCGCGCTCGACGCGCTGCACGTGCTGCGCAACGAGCTGACGCCGCTGCAGCACGACACGGCGCGCGTGCACCGCCTGTCCGCGCTCATGATGTGCGGCGACGCGGCCGAGCTGCGGGCGCGCGCTCGCTGGCCCGGCGGCGGCGCCGCGTCGCGCACGGCGCTGCTGGCGCGCGTGCAGGCCGTGCTGCCGCCCGCGCTCATGCTGCCGCCGGCGCGGCTGCGGGCGCTGCTGGCGCAGGCGCAGGCGCACCAGGCGCAGCGCTGCCGGCTGCACGCCGCGCCGCGCCCGCCGCCCGACCCGGACCGCGCGCCCTTCACGCTGCTGGCGGACCACCGCTGCGACCCGGACCACTTCCCGATCCACCCGCTGCAGGTGCTGACCGACCACTGCGACGAGGTCTGGTACTGCAAGTGGTCGCCGGACGGCTCCAAGCTGGCCACCGGCTCCAAGGACAACACCGTCATCATCTGGGACCTCGACCCGCTCGCCAAGCGCCTCTCCTTCAGGTTCGTACACTTCCTAATATCATTTTACCCGCCTTGTCCCTTTGTCGGGACCGCTTCTTTTTTCTGATTTTGCAGAAGGAAGATGGTATTTTTCGGGCTCATTTATGCCCTTTATTGTAGTTTCTTTGACGCGCTATAGTTAAACGATAGATTGATAAATGAAGTGGGTGTCATAAGATCTATTGACATGATGACCAAAACCGGTGGATAGTATAAAACCACTTATTGTAGTATATTGTGGGGAACGCAATGGACGCCATAAGCGGCCATCTTCGGGCGAGTGTACTACTCTCGAGCGCTGGTACTAACCCACCGCCAGCGCTTCACTGATGGTGGGTTAGATCGGTGAGTGAAGTCCCCGTGTGGTGTCGCAGGAAGTCCCTGGACGGGCACACGTACGGCGTGTCGTACCTGGCGTGGAGCCCCGACGGCCGGTACCTCATCGCCGCGGGGCCCGAGGACTGCCCCGACCTCTGGATATGGAACATGGAGGTACACCGTTCCCTTTATAATTGGATGCTCGATGTTGACAAATTTGAAAGGATTAATTTTCATGTGTTTACTTAAACATTTACCTGAAATCGAACGTAAACTAACTCAGATCAAATAATAGTTCCTTCCTTCGCCAAGTAAAAATTATAACTAGCAGGTAAACGACAAATATACTCGTATAATTAGCAAAGACTTTACATAAAGTTGACCTCGTCCGCAGACGGAGCAGCTGCACCACAAGATGAACCACTCGCAGGAGGACTCGCTGACGGCGGTGGCGTGGCACGCCGGCTCCGACAAGTTCGTGTGCGGCGGCGCGCGCGGGCAGTTCTACCTGTGCAGCGTGGACGTACGTGCGGGGCGTGGGGCGGGCGGGGCGGGGCGTGGGGCGTGGGGCGGGGCTGACGCGTGCGTGTTGCAGGGCGGCGTCAGCAACAGCTGGGACGGCGTGCGGGTCAACGCGCTGGCGTGCCGCGGCGACGGCCGCACCGTGCTGGCGGCCGACACGCACCACCGCGTGCGCTCCTACGACTTCAACCAGCTCGCAGACTCCAACCTGTGAGTGCTACACGGTCGCCGTTGCCGAGCGCCCGTTCGACACGACCCTGACGAGACTACACAAGTGACGTTCGCATTCGACAGACGCCTATACTATATGCGTAGTGCGGTTTGCAGGGTGCAGGAGGAGCACGCCGTGATGGCGATGGCGCTGAACGCCGCCGACACCATGGTGCTGCTCAACGTGGCCAACCAGGGCGTGCACCTGTGGGACATCCGTGAGTGCACCTCTCGCTCTCGCACCGCGGCTGACGAAGTCTGCCCGTCTCTAACCTGACCTGTGTCGATGCGCAGGCGCACGCACGCTGGTGCGGCGGTTCCGGGGCCTGAGCCAGGGGCACTTCACCATCCACGCCGGCTTCGGAGGCGCGCACCAGGACTTCGTGGCGTCCGGCAGCGAGGACAACAAGGTCAGCCGCCGCGCCGCGAGGCGGGACCGGACGCCTCGTCTCGCAGCAACGTCCGCGATGTGACGGCTAACGGCTGCGACCCTCGACAGGTGTACATCTGGCACATCAACGGCGAGGAGCCGGTGGCGGCGGTGGCGGGGCACACGCGCTGCGTGAACGCCGCCGCCTGGAACCCCGTGCACCACGACCTCATCGCCTCCGTGTCCGACGACTACTCGCTGCGGCTGTGGGGCCCCCGCGCCGCGCAGGCCCCGCCGGCGCCGCACGCGCCCTGAGCCGCAGGTGCCGCCCCCGCCCGCTGCCCGAGGCCCCCTAGCCCCACACCTACACCCACCGGCTGGATGATAATATTCCTTCAAATTGATTACAGATCGAAATTTAACGACGAGCACGAGCGGGCGCCGGCCGCCGTACGTCGAGGCGCCGTCGCGCCCATTCGGCCGATTACATTGATCACTACCTCCTAGTAGATTTTTAGAACATCTTATAACCGTAGCGGTGACTCCTTAGGTACTTTAATAATATACTTACTACTCGAAGCTGACGTCGCGTCCAGAGACCGATGTAGGCGACGACGCGTTCGCTTCGGATCCGATCCGATCGTCCGATGTTCCGCTTTGATGGTTAGGACACGAATAACTGATCAATTCGAAAACATGACTGTAAATAACGTAACGGAGTGTGGTGAATACTTAAGATATATTCAAGGGTTGTTGTGTGTGGACGTATTCGGAGTATAATATCATTGTTAGAAGCGCTGATTTGTCTGTAGATGAATTTAGATCCTTTGTCCAAGTAAGAATGTCTGAATTCCTTTGTTTAAAGAGTTGTTTCATCTGCAGCTATATTGGTAATGAGTGTTGATTAGAATTAAGATAAGAACTGAAAATTATATGGTTAAAAAAGTATTATGTAAGGAATGACCGATGCTTCTTCGGTATTGGATTCTGAAATAAATTCAATTCTATCGGGTTCCGCTAAATTGAATTGTTCCGTGGAAACATGCGCGTGATCGTTCGCCTCGCGAATCTACAATGTGGAAGCAAAGCATAATATCCGGCCAAATATGGCTTGTAGGCTATAAGAAAGAGATAATCAGTGTGTCATCCAATTGTGTGTTTTGTATAACTCGCGTGAGGGAGAGCTGTACGAGGCATCTCTTTCCAGCTAATTTCAGCCGGCCGGGTATCGTCGTTTCTTTCTAACTCGTAACATGAGTGTGATAGAAATCAAGTGCAATTGAGTCTTGTAGTAGAATTATTTTGCGGCTGCCAGACGGTGCCACACTTGCTACAGCAATGCGCTGATTACTTGCAATGTGTGAATGCTCCACGAGACGTACAAGTGCGAGCGTGTGCGCTGTACTTGCCTCTCGAGTCTCGTCCGGCCCGACCATGAAATCGACAAAACAACAAAATAATTCTACTAGAATAGAGGAGTTACTTGACCATTAGTGTCGACGAGCTCAGTAGATATATTTTAATCTAAAATAAAAATTATTTATCACTAAATTAAGAATGAATTTAATATATGGATGGACGGTCTCACCCGGTACGCAAAGTACTAATCGTTACTGCATCTCTGGAGGGATATAACTGTACTTGAATCGTTTGGTTAGTAACAGTAACTGGCATGTCTAGCCGCGTGAGGCCGTCCCCGGCGTGTGTACTCTCCGCGCGTCGCTCGGACCGTGTCTGGAGTAACGTATTTAAGTCCTTCGGTATAATTAATTAAGACTTAATATAATGAGCTAAATTCTGTAGTCGAAGGCACGCGGCTCTATTTTTCTACCTGTAACCGAATCTCTGACGAGATTGAATTGACGAAAGCCGTTGTGCTTTGCGTTATTGTTAGCCAATTCAAATTTGCTGTTTTCACTGGATTCTATCTAAACTGACGCGCACTATTTAGTTTTGAATGTGGGCCTAAAATGGACCGAAACGATGTTGTTTTACTTTTAAAGACTGCGCTTGCCTTACTATAAATGGCAGATCACGGCAGGTGTCGCCCGAGTATTGATGATTGTTTATAAAAACTAACATAAATAGTAAAAAAAATTTGTACCATGCTCGTTTGTCGCGATAGATTGTCGATGTTTCTCGTCGTGAACTGTGGATAATAATGAATGTGAATCTTCCGAGTATAGACAGCGGAGTAGGCGCGCTCGACGTGGGCCGCCGCCGCCGGGCAGCGTAGCGAAGAGCTTGAGCTCCTTTACTCACGGCCAAATTAATAAAAAATTATGTAGTTGCAAATTTTGTAAAGCTCATTTCGTTTTCGATTTATGGATTTATGAATTGTACAATTGAAGTTCGCACGAGCCTCGTCTGCCTCATCGCTCGACGCCGAGCGTGCGAGCAGCCGGGGCTGCGGAGCTGCCCGTAGTCCGGACATGAGGCAACACCGTGCGCGCCCGAGTGTCGTGTCCGTGTACGTAGCGAGTACGAAGGAGTGTTGCCACTAACGATGGGTTTATATAGATAGGTATATGGCCGGCGCGAGAGCGGAACGTGCCGTCCCGGTTTCAATTGTTATAAAATATTATATCAATAAATTTTTTATTGTAAACTATTTGTGGGTCTTTCATTTTTCTTCCAAATTCCCCTTCTGTAGGCCAGTATGGAGGAAGGTTAAGTGTTAAAATTAGGTAGGTACTAAATTATAGCAGGAACT
This sequence comes from Hylaea fasciaria, assembly GCA_905147375.1. Lineage (NCBI taxonomy): Eukaryota > Metazoa > Arthropoda > Insecta > Lepidoptera > Geometridae > Hylaea > Hylaea fasciaria. The sequence continues at coordinate 11,935,895 of LR990201.1, forward strand.
CAACTCAGTCGAATAAGTCGTACATTAGAGAGCCTATTCCAGAAATCAAGTAGCAGTTAAGCAAACTGCGAGTTAGTTTGAAGTAGGCAATAATATATTTTCCTAAATAACAAATACTAATTTAATAAAAATTAAAAGTAACAAGCTAAACTAAGTACCTACTTAGTTAAAATTAGATAATTATTAATCATAATAACATGCACTTTAAATAGCTTTTCTTATAATTATTGTATTTTTTTAAATATAAACATTAATTTGTATCTAACCTATATAATTATAAATTAGCAGTTCCTGACTTCTCAACGAGTTCCAGTAGTGTGTGTAGCGAGGTATCGAATAGCTCGCAGCGTATGGGCATCTCCAAGGAATAGAAGGGGTTCTTCAGAGCATAGTCGGAGTACAACTCGTAGATGCGCTTCAGAACTACTTCAGGCCCTTGCATGTTAGGGTCTGTCACTATTATGAATTTTACACCTGAAACATTTTATAAATCAATCAAACACAGCTGTTTTAATTGCAATTAAAAGTCCAGCAGAAAAACTGCATCTCACTTTTGGAATATAATTAACTAGAGAACTACAGTACATACCTACACTTGGTATTCTTATTGGAAAATAGATGTTACTATGTTCTCTGTTCAGTGACCATATTTGTTGGAAACTAAACTTTTTATAACTTAAATGTAGGTACCTATTGTACAGTTTAAACAAGAGAGCAATAATTCCATACATGGGGATTTGCAACAGGTGAGCATTAATGAATCTCTTGAAAATGTAACTAAAATAATTATAAATGATGACACAGTTTAAATTTTCTCACCTGTGAGTGTTTGGAAGCAGGACAACTTGAATGTGTCGGCAGTGAGGGACTCTATGCCTGAACACTTGGGAATGGGACTGAGCTGGCTGGCCAGCGCAAACAACGGGTAGAACATGCTAGCCAGCACTATCTTCTCATTAGTGGTCGCCCGCACTCGACCAAACTTTAAACTTAGCGGGTAATTCTCCTAAAAAACACAGAGATATTTTAATATCATGAGTACAGCCGCAGCGATAGTCTTTTTAATACCGTTTGATAAAGGATATAAGGTACCTTTTTTTCTATGACCTCAAATACGTCTCTACCATCTTCTGTAGTGCAACCAGTCACTGGACAACCATTTACAGAAAGAAGTACGTGCCCAACTGAAACAAATGAGTGAATAGAATCGCTCATCGCTCGGCAATACAAATAAAACTGAACGCAATGCATTTGAGTAAATAGTGCTTTACGTAGTTGTCACTAATCATTCACATATTCACAATAAAGGCTCCAGTAATTTTACTCACCGTTTATTCCGTCTCTCTGTCCGAAAGCCACGACAACTTTCTTGTTTTCATATTGTAATTTTATATCCAAAGGGAACCCGAAAGTTTTTTCAGTTTCCACGCGAGGAATATTGTGGTCATAATTGTATATAAGGCCACCAGACTTGCTAACAATATAAACACCGTAAATTACCATCTTTACTTAAAATTACAACTTTATTTAGCGAAAATTTCATCGAAATTAACAAATCAATTATTCACCCAAATTCACCCAATGTCCACCCACAACAATGACACACAACATGAAAACACAACACAAAATGACAAGACGGACGACAGACGGACTACTGACTGACACACGACACACACCACAAGATGACACAAAAATACAAAATTGTTTTTTTTTTAATTAATGGCTTCACTTGGTTTGTGCATTTAGCCAGTATTAGGTGGGTTCCCAACGAGTCACACTAGATCCGGTATTACAATATTTAAGAAAGTATTATTTTCACAATGGGAAAGTCATAGCATAGCAATCCTCGTGGTCAAGCAGCCAAGTCAATTATTTACATAGTCAAAGTCACGATTCAGTAAACAAATATTACACATTAACACTCAAAGAAACACAAGTTTGAGAAAAAAATACAAAACCGACAACGTTTCACCATCAAATTCCCGCCAAAACTCACACAATTGTTTGTTCTTAATTCATAAACGTCAAGAAAAAAATAAGAAGCAAATATTCACGAAAGTGTTCAATAATCTCAATGTAGGTAAAGGTAGTAGGTAGATTATGCAGCGAGTGGATAAAACACTGTCTTATATTCACGGGCGGCTTATTGAACCCAAAACTTATTGAAGCACTTTAGTGTTAACGCCCGAGCGAAGCGAGGGTGTTTTTAGGTAACCCCAGAGCGTAGCCAGGGGGTTAGGTATTTAGAGTCCTGCAGAAGCGAGGGCAAAGCGATAATCAATCCAATCCAAATTTTGCTAAAATTTGGATTGGATCTGGGATTGATATCACAATCCATTTTTAGGGTCAAACGTGCCATAAAGGTACGCAGATTGGAAATAGATCGAACGATAGGCAGCAATCCAAGATCGATTTCAATCTTGGATAGGAGATACAGTATTAATTTCGGCTGTAGAGAGGGAGATAGAACGAGGGAAAGGGAGAGAGATAGAAATAGAGATATATATATGTTATCTCCCTCTGAGACGGTAATAAAAACAAGTAGGTCAATGAATAATAATTATAATCGTACAATCTTTCCTTTTCTTCTCTTCACCAAATGTTTCAAACCCTAAAACAATAAAATTCCACGCTCCCGCCCTTTTTCCCTTCCACAGAGCCTAAATTCCACAAAAAGTATAATAACTCCTTCGTCGGAAAACTTCATTGTCAGCCACCCGTAGTAGCTTTACTCCGTGTTGCCAACATATATAAATATATTCTAACTTAGCTGTTTGTTACCCGCAACATCAATAATAATTTATTTTCTAGAGAGTTGCCATTTTACATAAAAATGCGAACGAAGTTGCGGGTATCAGCTAGTAGGTGTACCTACATAACATAGTGAGTGAGTAGGTAGCCCTAAAGTCGCAGGAATACTAACTGGGTATACAATGACTCGTGCCTAACGTAATACACTCACGCATGGTAAGTAACTACATGTTTAGTATAATCTGTAGGTACACCACGCACATACTCGTAGTTACGCAGGCGAACGTGCATCGTAAATAAAACAAAACACGACCGCACAACAATACTATATTTTAATTGTGACTTTGTTATTGAGATAGGTATTTGCCTAACTACATAATATAATGTGGACAGTATAATTATAGTCCATACGGATGGCGTTGGTTGGGGTTTCCACAATCATTTACTTACCTACTTATACTTATAATTTGTAATGCTGGACGTCAAGGTAAACCGGGTTTGAATAAACTTTGCGGTTTTAAAATTATATTTGTATCCAAACCACAGAATAGATAATAGTACAAGTACATGAATCTTTGAATAGCTCAGTGAAGGGTAGGTTAGGTAATAAAAGCTAACCAACTCACAGATGTTCAGCTGAGGTCCTCTATTATATCAGACGGCGCCCGGCATAATTGGAAAGTATGTACTTAATGACACGTCTTGTTCAAATTGTTTCACACAAAATAAAGGTAAAAGGTTCGATTGTTACAGTCGTTAACACCACACTACCGACGAAACCCTACTAGCAAGGGGCTGCAAACTTGAATGAGGTCAAGACGTCTGGATATTGCTGAAACAAGCGTCCTTCTACAGCTCCGGCGTAACTACGAGTAGGTGAATCGGAGCGCGGTAATTTATTTCGACTTACCCACCCACCCTGTCCCTCTGATTGCAAAATAAATTGGAACAAATTTACCCCCAAAACATGACGTCTATCTACTTATACTATGCCGAAAACAGTTCATTAAATCGGTAAGTACGGTTCGAAAAAAACGCAAGATTATTATAACAAAAATACGTTCAAAAGTAATTTTATGAACGGCTTCAACAATAATTTTATTGATGACCCAGATACCTTATGCACACACCTTCTCCACACAGGGCCCTAGGGAGGCACTTTGTAGATTTCTATACTTTTGCAATGTAAATCCTGCAATCATCATGCATCACACCGATCGTATGTAGGTACCTACCTAAGTACGTTGCATCACATTCTTGAAGTAAATTACAAGATTAGATTCTCAAAACGCCGGTGAGATTCTTTATCGCAAAAGAAACTCTCAGGCGTTTTGAGAATCTAATTTTGTCAAATCATTTATTGTAAATAGGCAAATCGCACTTTTACAAGTCAAATACTTCAATCTAATCAATAAATAGAACCGTAATACGAGTATAAAACATGAATTCATTGATTATGGTTTGTTTGATATGGTGGTACGAAGCACTACCATAAGCACGGCTCGATAAACACACGTTCCTTATGTTCAGTATAAATTTATAATCAGATGTAATAACTAGCTCATATTGTAAGAAAAGTACAAAAAGCGCTGGAGATGCACGTCCAAGCGGGTCTGTGTCGCGCCAACTCGCTCGCAGCTTCCCAGAAAGCGTTTTCCTCGTCGCTCGCAGCGCGTCGAGACGCGGCGGTGACGAATCCTCGCGGCTACGTCACGCCGATGACGCGTAATCGTACATAAAAAGCGTGGTGCAGGTGCCGCGCGAGCCCTAGTGCTCGAGTAGCAGCCAGCCGGCACCCTGGCGCCCCGACATGCCTGCATGGAGCCCGCGCCCGCCCCCCCGCCGGCGACGGGACCCCTATCTGAAGACGACGACTCCGGAGACGAGACCGTGCCCGCTGGTAACGACGGAAGAACAGTGATTTATAGTTTGACAGTGTTTATGTGCAAGTGACCTGAATGTTTGGGAGCGGCATGGACTGTGAATGAGTGCATACTACCTAACTAAATAATAACAAGTGCCCTTATTATAAACCCATTGAATTTAAGAATACTTATCTACGACTCTTCACTGACACACCACATAAAGATAAGATCAGTTAATTTAGCGAGTAATGCCTCTGCTGCGACTTGTTCTCAAGTGTAACTCATGTTTTAACCAAACGGTTAGGATCGAAACCAACAAAACGCGCAATAGCGGAAGGTCCTCCTCATGAGGCTTGCTGAAATTGTAAATAATAATGCTATTTTGGATAAACTAACGTAGACCGTAGTGTGTACAGAGAGGCATTCTATTAAACTATTAGGTTAATATGCGGCCTTTCCAATCAAAATATTTTAAAATGGCCAACTACTCGTGTATGTAAGAACATAATTTTACATTATTTATTATTTTAAAAGTCGGCCGGCGCGGTGGCACGGCGGGCGGCGTCGTCGGACCCACGGAAGACAAGCAAAATGACACGCTAAAAACCAAAATAAAAATATTATTAAAAGATAGGAAAATCATCTAATTGTAACCTACACTTAGTTAGGTGTAGGTACCTGTAATTAACAGAAAGCATTCTCAAAATTTCACGAGAACGGAAAAGCAACTTGGTGCGTTTAGGCCTAAATCAGTCGCAGACATTTTACACTTGCCTATCTATGTTACTAAATGCTACAATACTAAGGTAACTTTGAGTAAGTCGATTTCGTAACTTTGCCCGATTTTTTCTATGATAAATCTTCTGGATTTATTCGATCTTGCTTTCTAATTAATTAAATACAATATTTCAATTGGTTCTTGAAACATATTTCATTTGACGGCAAATGAATACTGTCAAGATACACTTACGCGCCAAAAAAGCCGTCGTCACAGCTAGCTACTGATGCTAGACTCAACCAAAAACACCAACCCAGGCCCACGCTGGTTAGAAAACTACATGAAGAAGGATAGTTTACTTGGAACCTGGATTAGAGATGAAGAATGAAACTTCATGAAACTATGAAGCGTCAACTAGGCTACGTCTGTGTCTGGGATTTTACAAAAGAATTGAGCATAAAATTTTAATAAGAGTTTACATTGCCTATTTATGTCAATTTGTTTGAATTCATGCTAGATACAGGTACCTACAGGATGAGTTACAATAAAAAATAATATGATATCCACACTCCACACACCAAATAAAAAAATATACTTACCTTAGTACAATATCACATTGGTAATGCGTGTACCTATGCATTATTACCTAATTATATATTAGCTATCGTTGCATTTTCTAATAACTGTATAGCACAGTCTACAAGCTGCAACAACCTTGGATAAGGAATAGGGATCCAAGCATTCTCAAATAAGCTCATCAAAGAGTAATGGTTTACAACCCAGACCCTGAGAAGTGGGAGCGGCGCGACGTGGTGCGCTGCGTGCGCTGGGTGGCGCGCACGTTCAAGGTGCGCGCGCCGCGCCGCCACCTGCTGCCCGCGTGCGGCCTGGCGCTGCTGCAGCTCACGCCGGAGAACTGGCTCCAGGTACCCTACCCAGCCTTGCTATACTATACCTAGCTAAGTAATGCCACGCTAAGCATAGAGGCTTCATTAGGCTGCGGTACTAGAACTATAATCACTCACTGCGCCACTCTCTCTGCCAGCTCTTCGTCCAAAAAACGATCTGAAAGAAGGTCCTAAGTCCTCTTAGGTTCCACATGAAACTGAAATAACCACATGAAGACATGGCTTAAAACTTTTGCGTCTGTTGCGTGGAATTGTAAGTAAGAGGCAGGAAAATAATAACACTAATAATAAGGAATTAAGCGCCGAGGACACGGGGAGTTTCAAGTCCTCGCATGGAGGAGGTCTATCCCCACAAGATCACCGTGGTATACGTTGCAGGTGTGCTCCGGCTGCGAGCAGTCGGCGCGTATCTACCACGCGTACGTTGCGCACGCGCACGCGGCCGCCACGGGCCGCCCGCCGCCGCCGCCGCTGCCGGAGCACCACGCCTCGCCGCCCTCTACTCCTGACGATGCAAGTTAGTACCTACCACTTACCTGAAGCTCTACCCTACGAATTTCGCAAAAACACTATGACGAAAAAACGACAGAATACTTTAATTGTTTCCTAACTCCTATCAAACCCGTAACCATGGGGGTTGTGTTTGATGGTCAAATTGGACAATGTGTAGAAGGGTTCTGGAGCAGTTAAGATTCGTTCAATAAATCAATGATCAATATATCAATAGCGCCATCTATCCAGGATCTACGCGGACGCTCAACGTAAATGGAAAGCGCGCCAAAAACTTATGAATGGATGCGCCGTGAATCACTCGCGCTCCATTCATCTCACGGAGGTCGTTACTGACTCAGATATTTTCGCGGAAATCGACTTCTAACTATTATATTTTTTAACTGCTAAATTACATTACATGGTTAGACTGAGGCGGCGGTGGCTCATTTTTATATTGCTTTGTATATTGCCGACAAATTGAGTTCGCACTTGATTCTTGTTCAACACTCCGCTATCGACATCTCGTTCGGGGCTCGGACAGTGACCCCACGCCTCGGTGGTAAATTATGCGCAGAATGCAATCCCCTCGCTGTCTTCCATTCTTGGACTATTTTTTGTCGAAGGTATCCAAGGCAGGTACCATAGGTATACCTATCGTTCCAAGACGTTCGATTCGATAACGATGCCGAATCGTATTGATTCGGTTCCTTGTCGAAGGATTCTAAATCGCCTTGCAGCTGTGAGAGTAGGCAGATTTTGTCTTATTTACAATGTCTTAGATACCTACCTACCCACTATTATTTACATATCCTAGTAGGTACGTTAGTGAGTGACAACGCGAGTTTGGTTGATAGCGCTACTCATGCATTGTGAATATGATACTATTATTATCTTTAACTGTGTAATGAAACTAATTAGGATCATTCACATATTTTCGAATTATTTTATTACCGATTGTGATTCAGGGCGATTATTCTCACAGTCGCTCTTCTAAATCTCCCTAAATAAAGTTATCTGACTTTTGCAAGTGGCGATAACGGCGTAGTTTAACATGAATGATTCATGTTAGGTATCTTATTAAAACTCGGGCAAGTACAAAATGAATCACATGCACTTCATTGTATTTATTTATTTTATTTATACGCGATGGGCCTATGTTGCCAATCTCCGATAGGCAAATAATGCCGCCGGCACGCGGCGATTTTGTTATGCTACTCGAAGACTAAGAAGAATATTTTATAGTTGGAACTACACATTTGATAATCTCTCGAACTAACTTTACCTGCAGATTTTGTATTCCTACGTTATTTGAGAATATCGACATTTTTTTTCTTTAGTGCCATATTTTATGTTAGGTACCTACTTTACTTATTTGGTACGTACCTACTTCCAATAAGTATTTAACAGTAATAACACTACTATACTTCGTTGGAGGCTCCACGAAACACCACAACAATAGGTATAATTAGTAGTAGGTAGGTACATAGGTAGGTACATTAGAGGACGGACAACGAAAATTACTTAGATAAGAAGTGGTTATAATATTATATTATGTCAAATAATTAAGTTAACGCCATTTTATTTCGGTGTTAATTTATAGTTAATGTTTGCCCACCTTCAACCTTGACCCTGTTTACAATCCAATCCCAATTTCCTGATAGGTATAGGTACATAGTTCTAAAGATCCTACTGATTCCACGACCTAGAACATGTCGAATGCACGTTTCTACTAAGTAGACGTACCTAGGTACCTACCACAGATAAGATATAATAAAATTACTAATGCCTACTATTAGAGATAGGTACCTACACTACCTACCTATCTACCTAACTAATACAATCGCTCGGCGTCCCTCTCCAGGGAGAATTGAATCAGCAGAAAGTGTTCCAAAAAGTTGATAAAGGATATCAGTTAATGGATCTCGCGACGCAATGGTTCTCATCGCATTTCCATGAGTATCTTCTCCTCGCCGTTAGGGGCCACGTGACCATGACCACTGTAGAGATGATAATATACCTACCTACTACGGGCAGTGTTACATTAAAACTTTTCTTGTAATTTCACAACGCATTGGAGAAAACCGAAACAATACTAATTATTCTAAAATCGTTCTGCTCAGACATTGAAATGGGATAACTGAAGTGGTTTACGTGTTTATTAATTTGAATGGAATAATAACTACTTTTATTATCACAAGTAAGTATACTTAGGTATACTTATTAAGTACCTACATTACTAAATTAAGTAAGTATACTTTTTAAATAATACTTACTTACCTACTTCCATTTTATTTTAATACCTACCTACTGATTTGATTAGATCTTATTAGTTAGGTACTTATAGGTAAGTATTATGTTTATGCAAACCGTCGTCGTTACATTGCAATAGAGATTATTATATTAATATAAAGTTGTTGTATTTTTACGTTTTTATTAAAGTAAGGTGCATTCGGCTAACTCCGAAAATCGGGTATTTCCAATAATTGAAGTTTTCCACTTAACGCGGAAATATTTTGTGCTCTGGCAACGTTCACAATGTGGCCAATTTCATACGCATGCCCCCGGCGGTTGCCACCGGTTCCTATGAGCAACCACGGGTTTGCATTTGTCATTTTTGTCAACGACTGCGATTTCGCGGGTTTTTTGGCATATCGGATTTACCCGAACATTTATAACTACGAAACCTGGTAAGTTATGGAACTGTTTTTTTCTTTATTCCCTAGATTAACGTTTTTTTGCAATACTGTGTAGGCTTAAAACCATCTAGCTCAAGATTTTTATACTTTTCGGATTTAACCGAATAGGCTAATTCCGATGTAAATAATTATTTTTGTGTCTAGCCTGCACTTTTGTAATGTCGCAGGAGTCCAGACGCTTCATTCCTAATATGCTTTAAATTGGCTCATTATTTCTTTTAATTGAAACACTTTATTATGCATTCTAAAAGTTTGACTACCGTAGGCTTACTTGTCGGGTAATTCCGAAATAGAAATACCCCTCATGTAATGTTAAGGTGAATCGGTGACCAAAACCGCTATATATAAATATCGCGAGGGTAAAGCCGGACGAAAAAGAAACATGTTCTTTAAGTCAGAACTGCACAAAACCCTATTTTGAGTGTCATTCGGAATTACATTACACGCACATAACTCGGAAGCACACTCTGGCAAAAAAAAATTAGCATGATTTTAAAACACTCGTACCTACTTAATTATTAATTCCAATGATATAATAGAAAATCTTAAATATAGACCTTTGGCCCATATATATTCAAGCAGGCGAAGTGATATAAACTGGTAGCATTAAATCTATAAAATCAGACTTATTGATTATAATAAAAACACCTTGTGAACTCTTCAAAAATTATTTCGTAATTACCCGAATGCACCTTATAAAAATCAACTAGGTAGGCTTAGGATGTATTTTTATTTATTCAAAATAGTTGGTACTCTCTACCAGCAAATATGTTTTGGGTTCACGAGAGCTCCACATCGGTAGGTATCTGATGATGGGACAATCAGTAATGTTCTGATACACACGCGGGCGCCGCGTCGCGTGCGTGACGACATTTGCCGCGTGCCGCCCGCCAGAATTTGGCTCCATCGCCAAAAACCTAAGATATGCAAATACCGATCAGAATATTTCAACGGTCACAGAATCAAAACAAAATTACTCACACTCTTTGAATCTGATCCACTTTTCGTGAAAATAAAAATAACTCAGTAAAAGGTAAAACCACTTCGTCAAACCATCGTGACGGTGATTACTAATGACGTTCCAGGAGAGGTAAAGCCGCGGGATGGAGCTAGTAGGCAGGCACATCCATAAAATATACCTACCTCTCGTCAATCACATCTTAAATGAGAAACACGGCGATGCAACACCTCCTCGGGAGAAACTATATCGTCGCGTCGTAGACGGGGAGCTAGAGCGTTGCGCAAGCCGAATCTCGCACAGGCTTTGCAACACTTTCTGACTAACTTTTAAAATCTGACTAATGTTATCTTGCACAAGATGATGTGCCAACTACAGGCAAATACTAGAGTACACTGAGTACACGTTGTGCCGTAAAATTGAGGAAGTGACTCATTATTTACCCGGAACCGTGATTCAATGTTCCGCTCTGAGTCAAGACCTAACTAGGATCTGGCGCTGCCAGGCAATATACGACCTAGTTGCCAGATAGGTAGAATTCAGTTTACTTGTCGTAGCTATGGCATGATTAGGCCGTTTTGAAGAGAAGTGGCGCCAAGTGATGGGCACGTGGCTCCGTGGGAGAGTTGTCAAGATGTGTCATTGTACCCTAATCTTTAATACCTACTTACTATGATTACAATATTATCTCTTATTATTTTGAGTAAAGCTTCAGTAGATGTGAAACAAATGGACTTGAGATTTTCGTTATTTGCGCTACAATGCAATAATTGTAATTATATACCTAGGATGGTATGTATTTCCCTGTTGAGCACCTAATAGGTACATACTTGCATGGTATGTTATTGTTTTTCAATAATGAGTTAGTCTTCCACAATATCTCATCTGTGTGCCTATGCCTGTGTTGGCGTAAACTTGAAATTGTATGGAATAAGAGCAGCGCCATCTAGCGTCAGTGAATCAGTCACTAGATGGCGCTGCTCTTATTCCATACAATTTCAAGTTTACGCCAAACGGACCGCGAGCGCGTAAATAAATTGTCAAAACTCGCACTAGGCACACTGATGGCATGTCGTCATTTGTTTTGCTGTAACCTAACCGAAACAGAGTCCAATTAGTATTATTATTGTGCTTCACCACGAGTCAGTGCTAAAAAAAAATTTCTCAGCCGTTTTCCCTTGTCACCTTTTCGAATTTATGCCTTTTGGGGGGGGGGGGGGGGGGGAATGCCTTTTGGGGGGGGAACGCCACGGGGTGGCGGAAAGGGCCGTGTGGGACTTGAACCCACTAAAACCCCCCCCGTGAGCCGTCGATCCGCCTGGAGTGGGGCGAGATGGGGTCGGTTTGGCATTCTATGCCTCCTTCAACCTTATTCTCCTTTTAACTAGCCGTTTTTGCCTTTCTCTGGATGTACCTATGTTTGTTCCGGGCTACAGGTCGCATTTCTCAACCGATTTTTACAATATTTGGTATACATAAAGGTTCTTTGATTTTTATTGCTTATTTTGTCGAGAGCGAGTTTTGATAGAGGGGAAAATGGGGCCAAAATTCAAAATTCAAAACTTCCCGCCCTAGTTTGCTGTAGGGTCATTTATTGGCCTAGAATAACGGATATTATTTGGTGGAAGCCCTAAGTATTAAATTCTGAACAAGTAGTTGTGAAAAAAAGTTTTTAAAGGGGAAACGGGGGCAAAAGGGGTGGAGGGGAAGTATGCTATTGCGACATTTATTGTTGGCCTAGACCTAAGATATACTTGGTGGGAGCCGTATAAAATTTTGTGCACGTTAATGTGAAAAAAGCTTTTAAATATGGGAGAAAAAGGGGGGATGCCTATCGCCATGATATTGGTTAAGGTCTGATCGCGAGGTCTGCTGTTCACAGCACAACTAGTTTTATTTGTGCTGTTAAAATTCTTCAGAATCCGTACATCAAATTAAATGTGAATTAAAATGTGTCTGATGTAGAACATTCGAGCCTGTATCGACCGCCACAAGGGTCGCTGATTTTGTGCTTTTGTAGGTAAGTATTTTTATTGTCCATTTGTTTTTTCATTTCAAGATTTGTTTTACATATGTTAACTAGGTAGGTAAATGTAAATATAATGTGTGTGGTGTTTATTTAAGTAGCGGCGATGCGTTATTGGCTGAGCCGAGGCAGACCCTCCCACCGACTCACAGATGTAGCGAGACTGAACATTACTTGTAACATTACCACGGCTACGAGGAGCCTTGCGGTCATGCCACAAGGTCACCTCACCTCGGGTCACCTTACACAATGTCGCCAATTCTCGATAGTTCAAAATTAAAGGTCGCGAAATGAAAAGACCACTTTGATATTCTTATTGGATACCCATTTGCTAGGCAGCGGGTTTAAAAAGTGGTTTTCGTTCCATCTACCTTAGCATGATATATTAATTTAAACTGTGCCTTTGAGTCATGCTTAGTTCATAAGCAGTTAGATAATCTTCTACATTTGGGTAGTAGGCAACAACATAACAACGGGCATGTTCTTGGAATCGTCCGGCCGTGTCTCGCCATTCTGGCGTCTGTCCTCCAATTCAGTCGTTACAGTCATCACAGCACAGCTCAGCGCCGAATTTGGCGAACGATGCCTCTGCAGGGGCCATAGGTTAACTATAACAGCAGGCGGTAGGCAGATGTGATGATCCGCCTACCAAAGTTTTCAATTTCACACTGAAACTGCGACGCTACGTTAGACAGGTTTTCTAATTTATCCGCACACGTCATGTAGGTACCTAAGGAATCGGATCAGAACTGACCTTTTGTTGTTTTAAAATGTCTTTTTTATGAAGAAGAATAATGAGTTACCTCAATGAAGCTGCCCAAAATTGCATTCGTACGTAACGTAAAAAAACGTGTAAAAGTATTTTCTATTCTATTCTTCTCTATAATTCGTAAATCACTTAGATTGCAATGGATGGCTTAGTTCTAAAAGTCACTAAGTCCCAATTTTGCTGTTTTTATATTACCAGTTCAAAATATTTTACTTTTGGTCCTCTTTCGTTTGGTCTTACTCTTGTTTCTCTAAAGTGACTCTAAGTGCGTTTTTCCCAGTGCCTAAAATCTCTAACTCCATTCAGTTCGGTTCATAACGTAACTAAGTACAAAGCAGAACATAAATTCGGAGCAAAAAGTAACTATGTTACTTATTTTTCACTTAAAAGTAACTAAGTTCATACATTTTTTAGTCTATGTCCTGGCTTAATCAGTGGCCGTTTTTTCACTGTTAAAATTACCTGCGACAGAAACTTTGTGCAACAAGGTTGTTTTATTTATTCGTCAATATTTGGTGAAAAGTAATAACTTTAAATGTGCCGATTTCAAGTAGGTATATTGACCATAAACGAGCACGGAATATAAAAAAAGAACATAAACTTCAACGGAAAGTACTTCCACACTAAAATTATACATACCTAACTATCCGTTTGCTGTTTGTTTGTTTGTTACCTTTTCACAGCTAATCGGCTGAACCGGTCTCGATGAAATTTTGTATAAAGATCTAACTAATGGATCTAGCAGACAGGCCTAGGCTACCTTTTTTCACAATAAAATAATCTAAAAGAGGGTGCAATAAGGGTTGAAATGTTGTATGGACAATCCCTATTTTCTGAAGTTAGGGATTTGATAAAGATGTATGACAATATAGTAAAATAAGAGATGGAGAGAGAGAGAGATAGACAGACAGAGAGAGATATAGACAGAGAGAGATACACATAAATAAATATAGTGAAGATAGTTTTATGCATTGAAAAGAGTTTTTTATAATAGTTTGCAGGATGAATAAACAATAGAAGACAATAATCCGATCGAACAAAATAGTAATAAAGCATTGAGATTAGATGAGCAAACGGGAGAAATGGTGTGGTAAAGCTATTTTAGATGATTATTTTAATGTTAACTATAGATATTGTCAAGAGATGATTTTTGAAAAATCTCACTAAATCCAAAGAATTTTGCTAAAAGTATTCAACTCCAGTGATTTTGCGATAAGTCCATAGTTATAATAATTATGTATGCAATAATATAAATGTTATTGTACTTTTGAGTTTGATACATTAAACAGTGTCCTAAGAACTACGTTTGTCATTTTTATCCAAATATTTTAACAAGAATTTTCACGTAAATACACACAATTTGTCACTAAAACGTCCATACCCAAAAAATGTCAGAATGGACTAAGTGACTTTTAGAACTAGGCCCTCCTAACTTGTCTAGGCCCGCAGGATGATAGCGGAATCGCTGTGCCGCTTACATGCATTGCCATGGTTGATGCTAGATGTCCAATGCAGGCGAAGAGAGATTGTTATTCGACATTTTATCGACTCCACTTTTCTAGGTAGGGAACTAGCTAATATTACTAATAACTCGGAACAAAATATCAATCTCGCCGTCTCCCGCTGCTGGCAGTCCATTTCGGGGCGACGTAAATCCCGCGCCGCGGGTTCCGCTGCGGCCGGGATTTCCGTGATCCGGGACATTTGCAAGTCAATGCCGCGGGGCGTCAGATATTGCTCCGCGGGGGCAGGCCCTTTGAGCCGGGCTCTGCCGTGATAGACGACACTTCACCTCGGCTTTACGCACTTCATATTTTATGATATTTATGGAGATCAGTGTCAAGTCAACTAGATGTTCCTCGCGGTTTCACTAGCATTGATTATTATTTATCCCGCAGGAACCGTTAATGCTGGTGAAACCCGGGGCGCATAGCTAATTCTAAGATAAAAAAAAACAATGTTACTCCTTCTAACATCAGCTAACTGCTAGTTCGTTGTCGTTTAGGAGATTAGCCGGAACAAACAGGCTGTCTGCCGGCAGAGATACAAAACAAACACAAAAACTATAATAATTGCGGGTTTTAACATAAGTATAAAATATTATGTACCTACCGTATATTTTATGTATTCATAATTTTATGCATTCAATAAAAGATGTTAGCATTTACACTTATCAGACACTTCATATTTAGTTATTATGAGTAGTAGGAGGTACCTAAGTACCTACTTATTTATACTACGAGTATAATGTACCTACCGATTTCAACACTTTAATTTTGGCTGACTAGTTGTGCTGTAATGTGTTATTGTATGTGTGTCAATATATTTGGAGCTTACGTAGGTACCTACCTACTTCTATCTACATCAATCAGCCAACCTCAGTGACTAATATAATACGCAGAATTTGGCAAAACGCCGTCTCGGATTGCGTACTAGCCTCCACTAGCAGCCTATTACATAAATCGCAGTGCAGTTTCAAAGATAGCCTGCCTGATTAGTCCTTCTTTTTCAATGCACACAGCATTTATATTATAATTGCTAATTCCTCTTGAATCCAGTGTTCTTCGGAATCTTATTCATTACGCTAATTCCGTTCTCCAAGAGAGAAACCCCCGGCACCTGTCCCGGTCTCCTAGCTCAGGTCTATAGGAGCTGAAGCTGCTCAGACCGGATTCCTATGCTTTCACATTCCTCACGCGAGCAGCGGCCGCTGAATCACGGCGGCGGAATGCGGACCACCGCAGCCCCCACTGTCATATTATGCGCGCGTGAGAACCGAGCGGACATGTGCGACCGTCTTTACGTTTGATGCTGCGCTATTTGGCCATCATAGGTCATGCATGATACTGGCTCGCATAAGATAGGAAAACAAGCCAACTCACGCGATAGTAAAACGTTTGCTAAAAAAAGTTGAGCGTCATATCTTTGACTGTTTAAAAATAGGAGAGTTAACTGCGATTAATTGGGATTTCCCTATGATGACTATAACGTAAAATTGTTGATATCAATTAATGATTCAATAACTGGGGTGTATCCTAACTGAAGTATTATTTTCATCATTCAAAACTTATCAACGGACTGTGTCAATAGGGCACCGTAAAATCCGTTAGGTAATGTGTCACAGAGGAAATTTTCGATCAAGTTGAGAACAGAGTTGATCTAAACTATTATTGAACTCCTCTAATATACAAGGAATCCATATAGAAAAAATGGAAACAGGAGAGCTGGGTATACCTGATTTCCATAATCGATAATTCAATGATCACTTTCGTCATTTCACCTGTCCTCGCTCCGTGGTATGATGCGGCCGCTGCGGCTGCTCCCAGGGTACCTGGCGGCAGCCCGGAGCCCGCGTCCCGGTCGGTGACAAGAGGCGGGGCCGCGCAGGCCCCTCCTAGCTGGCGCTCCGCCCCTGCCCTCCTTCCACGAGGGAAATCTGGCCCGAGGTACAGGCGTTAGCGGTTGTATTCGTTCCGGTCTGAAGTTGTGTTGTGATGTCATCGTCATCCACGTTTTTTAAATGCAATAGATTTACGCGATAGGCAGGTCGTTCACCTGATGATAAACGCCATGGCTGCCCCGTAACAGTTGCAGTGCTATTCAGAACGTCGTATTGCATGGCACTGCACTGTGCTCACTGTGTGACATGGGGCGGTCAAACCGATTTCTAGTTTGCTTGCTTGGCTTGTCTGTGTTCTATCATGGCAAAAAGGACAAGATATATGATAATATATAAAAAGGATAAATGTTACTGCCAATGATAAATGTTAATATTCGCATCGTCGGCCAATTTCAGATGAAGCTCTGTAACTAAGTACAACCATTTCATGTTTTGGGCCCAGTTTAAAGTACCTACTTACAATTTGGATTGTGAAAGTGCGCTGCAGTACCTACCTAATGATTTTCTGAGAAGGTGAAATACACGTCTACGTCTAAATTTTTGTGTGGCAATGGCCGCCCAGCTCTCAAGGCTTGGCGCGCGGGTGCGGCGCTTCCGAGAAGCCCTGGCTGCGGTTTGCAGTAATTTATAACCTTCGCGTGGGACTCCATTATGCCATTACCGAGTCTGTTGCCGACGCACTACACACAGTATTAACGTGCTAGTAACCGACGGCCGCTAAATTAAAACTTTATTAGTAGGTGTGGGTAGGCCCGTGTTAGGAGAACAAATCGTAAATTAGCGGCGATACATCGACAATTATTGTTATTGGGGATACAGATTTATAGCGATCGGCTAGTTATTACGGTAGGGTAAGTATACGAAGAATTTGGGAATTACCCGTGCTTGTGTTTATTTTAGCATGACGAGTATAATTATTGACGAGCTTAGCATCAGTCAGGTGTTATAAGTAGGACGTGCTAGGTTAGTATAACTTCTAAGAATCTACTTAATATGAATAGGTAGAAATCGAAGACAACTCCGATAAAACGGAGCAACCGCTACCACACTATCGTTGTAAAAATATTACACATGAGCTCCAAGCCGGCACTCTTAAAAGTTGACAATGTCTACCACTGGATTCAAAATACATCCATTCGTATATAAATACTTATATGTATACCTTTACCTACCTACATATATAATTAGAGCCCATTAAATTAAAATATTTGATTCCATTTCAACTCAAAATAAGAAACCAAAACCACTAACTCCAACAAAACAATATGACGTCAGATTACTTGACACTGCGGCCGACAAGGGCAGGTCGCGACCCGCAATTTAGCACTGTATGGTGCTATGTTGCGCTCAGGGGGCGCCATGCATTATGCATGCGCGCCGCGCGGGTGGCGGGTGGGCTCGATAAACTTTATTTGGTTTTCATTACCCATTTATCTTGACTCTCATCCCTTCATTTTCGGATACTTAATTGAATTGTCCCTTGACATTACTCAAAGCCAAAAGAACAGCAACGATAGAAAACGTGTGTTAGTGACTCAAATAAATCATTTTACATGGTAATATTAGGAAATACCTAGTATTTGACTTACCTGATTCATCGTGTTTCATTGCGGAGTCAGATCAGTTCCAGGTCTGGTCCAACCGCGGATCTTGGCTTCAAATGCAAGCGGCAATTCTTCATTTTATGCACTAAATTATAGGGATATCCGTTAAATCTTAATTTTACAGTCACAACAGTTAGTTTATACAGTCATCAATCAGGAAGACGCGTACATATTAGCATAGCATAGTAGAATTAAGTCATCTCCGATTCACATAGGTATATTTATGTCATTGTGATATCATTCTATCTCTAGTCTAGCCCAAGTTAACGCTACGTTGGTATCGACTAGTTGTAGCGATATGCAACGTTCCGTCCTCTCAAACAGATAAAGACGGGAGGTTTTATAAGATATGATAATGCTTGATCCCGCGCCCGCCCTCGGCGCGGGGGCGGCGGCGAGGGCGGCGCGACACTTCCGTTGCCACTCGCCCGCTTCCGGTCGTGCATCCGCCCGTATATCCGGATTATTTCCGCGGATAAACTGTTTTTCTCCATTTCAGTATTAATAAGAAAAAAAATATTAATAATAGGTAACCATCTCGTTGAAAAAAATAGTGTTTGTTATCTTATCCATATAGCGATTGGGTTGGAGCCGGCGGATGCGCGGTTGCGATTCTGTCACATTATTGAGTGAAGTGTCGATAAATCCGTAGTTTGTAAAGTAGGTAAAGCCCGAAGTGTTTGGACTCTGTCCATAGAGTAAGTACAATGGAATAAATCGGCTGTCGGGGAGGAGTGGTGATGCGATCGTGTGATGTTGTGGCTGAGCCCGGCGGAGCAGCGGCGCATCCAGCACTTCTATCACGGTCAGTAGGTGCCATGCTCTATTATTTGATTTGCTCGATAAATGTGTTTAGGTAGGTATATTATACCTAATGTGTGGAAAATAATACCTTACATATTCATCTCTGATTAAAAAAGAAAACAATTCATATTTTTGTTCGTTTAAGTATGTAGATAATATAGTTCAGGAAACTAAAACACCGTGTTGTTACAACTGAAAAATGCATACCTATCGACGGATAATTATGCACTATACCTAATACAACATTAAAAATCTATAGGTATATACTCTATATCTATGTACTCTACTTAACTATTGTTTGTTAGTAGGCAATGAGTAGGTATTACGGGGCTTTTCCTTTTACAATAATCAACCTCTCATAAAATAAAATTAATGAGTATATACAGGCATTATACTAAGTAGATAATAAGTATAGGTACTACCTAATCATGGATGAGTTTTAAAAATAACGTTTCCCTTTTATGCACCTTTATGAATTATATGGCTGAATCGCGGAAATCTATCTACATAATATTATACTTAGTTAGGCTACCTAGGTGCCTACAGTTTACGTGTTAATTATCTAAAATTAAAGTATAGTTTTCTCATAAATTAAAATGGGTTCAATATTGGACGCTTAGATTGGACGTAAAATTAATAAATTATGGGAAAATAATTATCCCATTCATCGTAAACGATCTCTCCAGGCCCCAGGCAGCTATGGAAACCACTGCCACAGATGAAAATGGGAGATCATGGCCTCATGCAGTGGTGGGCCAATCGATGACACTCCGATATCATGTCATATTATTATATCCTTAGAAATAATAAGTAACCTAAATGTAAATACCAGTCGCCAACGAATCAGACACACTAATGCTTTGAAATATGTTCCCGATATCATCTTAAACCTACTAGTAAAGTCCTGGCCCAAGGTTATAGCACAGTAGGTTTTGAAGCTGAGCCAGGTAAACAAACAAGGTTCACTGTATTGACAGTATCTGTATGGTTTGTTGCAGACCCGTACGCGGCGCTGAGCTCGTGCACGCGCTCCTCGGGCTCCGGGGGGCAGGTGCAGCTGTGGCAGTTCCTGCTCGAGGAGCTGGCGGCCGGAGCACCCGGCATCTGCTGGGAGGTGAGTCACGTCTACTGAAGTTTACATCTGTGAGTGACGTAAACGCATCGTCAATTGTTCTATGCACTGTTCTATGTATATACATTATACTGTTACACAAACAGTGTAACAGTGTAACTCGATGGGAAAAACTCCCAATCAGTGGCGGATTTATTTATTTATTTATTTCCATATAAAAAGTAACATTACAGACAACTCCTGGATTACAGGATACAACGGGGGGGATACAGGATACAGGGGATGGATGGAGGGGGGGATGTATACCAAGGATACAGGGGGGGGGGGGGGCATGGGGGCCATGGCCCCCCCCAGAAGACTCAGGAATTACATCACATTTTCGACTCGTCTTCAGGTGTACTTTTTTACACAGCATACATACCTACTCAATCATGAAGTGAAGTCAAAAATGCCGAATGTCTTTATTATAAACTAAAATAAAGAATGAAGTTAGTAGGTAATAATAATAATGTCGCGACGGTGTCCAAGCAAGCAGTAGCGGGGCGCGCGGGCGGACGAGGCGCTCGGCCCGCCGCCCTGCAATTAGAACGCTAATTCATAACTATTTTAGCTACATTGCCAGTGAGAGTTGCCACTTCCAAAAGGTCCTTTTCCACTTTACGCCGCTTAAAAACATGGCTGCATATGTACTCGTACGTACAGTGCCGTAAATAGGGCGGTGCCACCGGTGCCCAGGCACAGGGCGTAGACTCTGGGGAGCGCAAGAATTAAATGGACAGACCAGGCAGGACTATTATTTTTTCGGTTTGCTCCAGATAAATACCCCAAAAATTTTTCAGCGCTCGCTACGCTCGCGCATTTCTATTTGGAGTTATATTTCATTGAGCACACTGATAGATACCCCAAAAAAATTTCAGCGCTCGCTACGCTCGCGCATTTATAGTTACTTGGAATTGTTTTTCATTCAGCACACTGATAAATACCCAAAAAAATTTCAGCGCTCGCTACGCTCGCGCATTTCTATTTGGTTTTGTATTTCATTCAGCACACTGATAAATACCCCTAAAAAATTTCAGCGCTCGCTACGCTCGCGCATTTATATTTGGGATTGTATTTCATTCAGCACACTGATAAATACCCCTTAAAATTTTTGCGTTTTGTGTGCTGGATGTATGTTGTTTACTTTTAATTTTAACCTAAATGTAAAACTAGATCAGATCTTAGTAGGTACATACAATATAGAGATAGAGATACATATAGAGATACAATACATATAGAGGAATGATAATGTGTTTCGAAATACATTTTTTTCGCTAATTTTTTTAATTTCGTTACGTTTTTGCTCACTGACACCAACATTATAATTTTAACAAAAGGGCGGCAAATTATAACTCCGCTCCGGACGACAGTGACTCAAGCTACGCCACTGAGTAGGCCTATACATAGAAATGCTCTAGCTAGGGTACCTATAATACCCAAAAAAAACAAGGGCGCTGTAACTGTTGTAGAAGCTCGCACAGGGCGCAGAAAAGGCTATTGACGGCACTGCGTACAACGTACGCGGACAGGGGAAGAGCGGCTGTGCAGGCTTGCACTACTACACACACATCCACAGGGATGCCAGAGTTGATGTTGACAAAATTATTGATAGGTTTGCTAAAAGCGGCACTAGGCGAGTAAACTTTATTTTGTAAACATACAAGGTAATTAACTTCTTTTTTTGTTCCCTTGTGATTTTAACCTTTGAACCTTGTCAAAATAGCCCCCCCAAAATGAAATCCTGGATCCGCCCCTGCTCCCAATGAGTCACACTGTGACCGGATCGGGTGTGACTCGTTGGGAATCACTAACAAATTTCGTCTGGCGCTTGGAGGCCGTCGTTCCTTACACCCTTGCCCAAGCGTAGCAGTCAGGGATTAGTCCTGCCTTCGATTTAGTTCACTGGCGAGTTATAGCTAGCTAAACACACAACTAAGTATCAATACTTACTATCTAGCATACTTGTAACGAAATACAATTGATTTAGTGTTTCCAGCGGAGGAATGGGATGTAGAACTACATCCGCGTTACAAATATCTAATCATGCTTAGGTACATAATGTAGAGACTGTTTGTCCACGCGCGCGTGGTTACTGTTATCTTTATCTAAGCGACAGTTCCGACAACGGGGGGCTATCGATGGAGTGTGTGGTGTGGACCCCTGCAGTGACGCAGGATAGAGATACTCTTCATAAGTAGATTCCAAAATACATGCATCTCTACGGACTTGTCTATTAAAGCCCATATTTTGAAAGAAACATTTTTTTGAAGTAAAATCACGCTGTTGTTATTAGTTGAAATACACGTCCGTCAGGTTCTACATCACTATGGTGACAGCTAGCTTATCGGATGATAGGCACAGAAGCCAGACACCGAAATTTCTCATAATAAACTAACAGTAGATTCATAGTGTTTGGTTCTTTCACCATAAATATTAATTGTTAATATACTAGGAGTCGAATGCAATATATAAAGAGTAATTAGGCAAAATATTCCGCACCGTCTCGGTAGACGGTATTTTTCAATTCCCATTAATTGTCAGTGACGTCACCGCAGAGGTGACAATAGGGGCACCTTCGAATAAGGGGCACATTCTTAAAATAACTCACGAACAGTGATCACCACTGGAGAAATTAATGGGGGTGACAACTGGTATCTATTTTTCGATATCAAATTAGCAAGCGGTCAACGTTTGGCCAAAATTTACAGCAGATGGTCCCTTTGCTTTTGAAACGCGATAGCTCGTGTATTTGTAGCTTACATTGAATGGAATGCAGAGCTACCGTTAGGTGACGCGTGATGTGCGCACTCGCAGGGCCCGCCGGCGGATGGCGAGTTCCGCCTGTCGGACCCGGACGAGGTGGCGCGCCGCTGGGGCCGCCGCAAGCAGAAGCCGAACATGAACTACGATAAGCTGTCGCGCGCGCTGCGGTACTACTACGACAAGAACATCATGAGCAAGGTACGACCGTCCGCCAGTATTATATAGGTAGCGCGATTGGAAACCCTCACTGAGTTTCCTTTTGTCTGTCTGTCCAGAATCTCTCCAGTCTCTTGAACTGTCCAGAATCTTGAATCAGTGCTTGAAAGGGAATCATCCTTTTTCAAACTCAAACCATAATCAATTCCTGATAAATGTACGTGGCTATATCCTGTGCAGGTGCACGGCAAGCGGTACGCGTACCGGTTCAGCTGGGGCGGGCTGACGGCGGCGTGCCAGGCGCAGGCGCCCGACGCGCCGCCCTACTGGCACTACCTGACGCCGCCGCCCGCGCAGCCGCTCGCCGCCGGCGCCGCTGCGCCCGCGTCGCAGGCAGGGCCCTCGCGATCAAACGCGCCGCCGACGACCACTCAATAACGCGTTTTCTCTAACAAGTTCTATCACACTGAGAAGACAAACGACGGGCTCCGATCGCTAGTTGCATAAAGTGTGTCCTTAGCTTAGAGTTGTGGAGGATTCCTTTTATTCAGAGCTCGGTGGTAATAGCTTCATGTGTGTTTGTGCGCACTGATTTTGCTACTCCTTGGCCAAATCACATAGGCTCAAGACATGACGGCTAAACTTGGAAGTTGCATGGAAAGTAGACAAATAGTAAGATGATCACATCAAAGGGGTTTTGTCAGGTGTTTACCTGTTTATTTAATACTAGGTTTCATTATGTACCTACAGCATTTATAATCCTTTTTTGACATACAATATTTATAACTAACTAGCTGATACCCGCAACTTCGTTCGCATTTTTATATAAAATGTAAACTGTTTAGAAAATCAATTGATGTCGCGGGAAACAGTTATAGGTAAGAATATATCTGTCTCTTTCTCTCTCCCTTTTCCTCTATCTTTCTCCCTCTCTAGCTCTTTTTCTACCTTTATCCCTCTTTCGCTCTTTCTATCTCTCTTCCTCTACCTCCATCTCTTTCCCTCTCCCTATATATCTATATCTTTCCCTATCTTTCTATCATTAATATCCTTCTCCACTCTCAATCTCTTGCATTCCCTCTCCCTGTCCATCTCATCCATTATATTTATTTCCCTCACCCTCTCCATCTATATCTCTTCCTTTCCCTCCTTCGCTCACTCCCTCTCCCTCTATTTCTATATATTTCGCACTCAATCTCTCTCACCTATTTCCCCCCACTCTCCCCTCCTTCTAGCCCCACTCTCACCGCTTTCACTCCCACTCTCTACTCTTTCTCCCCCCACTCTACCCTCTTTCTCCCCCACTCTACCCTCTTTCTCCCCCCACTCTCCCCTTTTCTCCCCCACTCTCCCCTCTTTCTCCCACCACTCTCCCCTCTTCCCCCCACTCTTCCCTCTTTCTCCCCCCACTCTCCCCTCTACCCTCATACCCCACTCTCCCCTCTCTATCTCCCCACTCTACCCTTTTTCTCACCCCACTCTCCCCTCTTTCTCCCCCCACTCACCCCTCTTTATCCCCCCACTCTCCCCTCTTTCTCACCCCACTCTCCCCTCTTTCTCACGCCACTCTCCCCTCTTTCTCCCCCCACTCACCCCTCTTTATCCCCCCACTCTCCCCTCTCTTTCTCCCCACTCTACTCTCTTTCTCACCCCACTCTCCCCTCTTTCTCACCCCACTCTCCCCTCTTTCTCCCCCCTCTAACCTTTTTCTCACCCCACTCTCCCCTCTTTCTCCCCCCCACTCTCCCTTCCTTTTCCCCCCACTCTGTCCGCTTTCTCCCCCCACTCTCCCCTCTTTCTCCCCCCACTCTAACCTTTTTTGCACCCCACTCTCCCCTCTTTTTCCCCCCACTCTCCCCTCTATTTCCCCCCACTCTTCCCCCCACTCTACCATCTACTCCCCCTTTCCCCCCACTATCCCCTTTCCCCCACTTTCCCCCCACTCTCCCCTTTCCCCCTTTCTCCCCCTCCTCCCATCGCACTCTCCCCCCTTAATTACTTTCCAATTTAAATTACGATCCGTTTAGCCGTTTATTGTGGTCCGTAGGGGGTGCATCTAAAGAATACCTCATAATTTCAACCCCCTTGCTTTTCCCCCTTTAGGGATGATTTTGCAAAAAAGCTGAAACCCGTATTTATTTATTTCTTACCAAAAGCCTAAATAAGAATTTTCAGATCCGTAACTTGAGGAATTATGGATTCCCCATACAAACTTTCAACCCCTATTTCATCCCCTTCGAGATTATTTTTTGAGACAAAAGATAGCCTATGTCCGTCTCATAGGTCCAATCTACCCCTATACCAAATTTCATCGAAATCGGTTCAGCCGTTTAGCCGTGAAAAGGTAACAAACAAACAGACAAACAGACAGATAAACAGAGTTACTTTCAGATTTGTAATATTAGTATGGATATGTAGGTACCTACCTACCTACATAAGTAAGTATAAATTATTTTCTTCGAGTAGGTATTTAGTGAGATATTATTATGAGCTTGAATATCCGACATCTTCAACTCTTTCCTTCAAACTTTTCAATCGTGTCTTCACATTACACAATCATTATTATAGCACCTTAATGTTTTTTCTAAAAATCTATTAGGAATAAGTATAATAAGGAATTACTCTACCCAGTGCATGGTCCCAGTTGGCCAGGAGCAGAGCTTCATTTAGATTTATTTGATTGGTTGTAGGTGTACCTAGATGCTAAATTATTAGCATTTTTTATAAATCTGCCCAATAATGTATTTTTTAAATAATAAAGTTAAAAAGTGAATAACGCTGCGCGGTGATTAAAGTTACCTACCTATACATAATATTATTATAACCCATATTTTTTAGCATTGAGATAAATAGATGTTTAGGTACCTACTTTATAAAATGCGTGCGTATCTTATCTACTTTACACTGATTTTTGGGCAGCCCTTGTTTACAGTAGGTACCTACTTATACACTTACAAGATATTTTGCTAGGTTGCTAATATAGAGGTTATTAATGAGCTAAAGCAAGAACATATTATTTTATCTTTGTTGAGTTTTTCATCACAGTTTTCTACGTGTTCAATTGTTACGTTTTATTTTGTATTGAGTTAGTTAGTTTGCGTTATGTTAATAGGTGTAGGCGCTGGAACGAACGTTGTTGCTACGGTTTTATCACTTAATTGAAATGGGTAGGTTAGGTAGTATACTTACCTACTTCAAAGATTTATAAATTTAATTACAATAAAGTTCCTTTCCCAATATGTACACAATAATTGTATTATTTTTCCTTCAGTATCGAGGCATTACTGTAGCTTATAGATTAGGTAAAAACAACAAATTATATTGGGTTATTGTACATTCGCCACAAAGTAAATTCGTTACGAAAAAAAGTAAGTGTAAATTCGCCACAATTCTATTTTTCTGATATTTTACTCGTTTATTAAATTTTGATTATTGTAAGTTCGTCACATTGCTTTTTCCCGTAACGACAGAAGAAAAATCAAATATTATCCCACTAATATTTTATACAGGCAAAAGTTTACAAGTGTGTTTGCATGTCTGTTACTTACTTATCTTTACTTTCAATGTATGGAGTGTACAAAAATGTGACGAATTTACTTTGTGGCAAATGTACAACACCCCCACTAAGCTGAGCTAATAACTATTATGACACACTTTTCGAGCATGAGATGTGAAAAAATCATGTCACAGGAAGCCATGTAGCTCGTAGAACCGATAACTGTTAGAAGTAGTCGAGTTGCAACCACGGAGGAAAACGTAACGTAGGACGGCCCCACGAGGTCGATTGAAGCATGCAGGCATGGTGCTGGTCGCGGGGAGCCGCGGGATGCCAACAGCTAGCAACCGCTCGTTGTGCCGATCTATGGGGAGGTCCATGTTCAGCAGAGGACGTCAGCCGGCTGACGCTGATGATGATGATGGCAAGAGGGAAGGCTTAGTTTGGGGGTTATCTCGGCGAGATTTGCTTTTCTTTACTCACGCGGACAAAATAATTACTACTTAAGTACCACTAATTTGTATTGGATTTTCTTTTGTTTATTTCATCACCACAACCCATATCCGCCCACTATACTGAACACGTCGAGCCTCCCCTCACTTCCGTGAGTAGATCCACCACGAGGGCCCAGTCCGGATAGGGTAACATGTCTCCGAATAATTCTCGCGCATGTAGGTTTCCTCACGTTGTTTTCCTTCACCGAAAAGCGAGTGTCTATTATGTACCTACGCGTACATAATTATTATGTTAAGACAACAAGAAACACATTGATCAATACGGTGACACTGGGATTTTAACTCGCCCTCTGGTTGGAATGCAGACGTTCGCCCACTAGGCTATCACCCCTTCTGTTACTTATTATGATGTAAATTTTGATTATTTGTGATATTGATATTAGTGATGTAAAAATACAACGGCCACACGGGATTGTCCTTGCGACGGCGGATGCGGCGCGATAGCGGCCCACGCGGCAGCGGCGGCGGCGCGGCGCCAGGGACGCGAACTAGCTTTACAAAAACGTTACAATAAACAATAACTAATGCATATCTTAGTAAAACATTTTGGTAGTTGCAGGCAGTAGGTATTTAAGCAGTAATATCCTCTAGTACCTAACTGAGTAAGTAGTAATACTTTATGACGATTTCGACTTCGGTTCACGCATCTATTACGAAACTTACAATACTGTTGCTGCGAATGACAGAACAGCAGGTTTCCTCGTCCGATATCGTACCAACTTAACGAGTCGTGAATTTGTACCGAGCTACTTACTTACTTCATAATATACAATATCCAGCTACCCACCCGTCAGTTCCCAAGGTCCTTGGCGATTCTGCCTCTTGTGATAAACGACATTAGAGTTTTCCTATCGCCAACGGTTGTCGGCCGCTGCCGCCGCGGCGCGCCGCCACACCCCTGCCCCGCCCGCCGCGCGCCGCCGCAGTCGTTGCAAGATGGCGTCCCGCGCGGCTGCGCCCGCGCTGCTCCTGCTGCTGCTCAGCTGTGGTCAGTCACCGAGCGCCAGCTCGTCTATTCACTACCAACTCTTTGTTATTGTGTCACTTGTACAGCATTAGTTTTGTCGATTTTGCTTAGTACTTTCCTAAGTGGGTGTATTGGCGTATAAGTGAAGTTATGCGCAAAATGTTGCAATCTGAATTTCGAAACGTCTTCTGGGCCCTCTGTACCCGACTCTACCTGAGACTCTTCGCCCTTGTAAGTGAAGCGGGCGCTCCAACGGATCGTAATATTTCCAGGTTTGTGTCGCGGCGAGTACTCGAGCCAGGCGCTGTCGACGTTCGTGGACACGCTGCTGGCGGAGTACGACCGCGCGGTGGCGCCGAGCGAGCGCACGACCGTCACCATCGTGATGGAAGTGCGCCACGCCGCCGTGAGCGACGCGCGCGCCTCCATGCGCATGCTGGCCGACGTGCATATGGTACGTGGAGCGGAGGTCCAAACAGTATCCTCGAGGGCTAGCGCTGAGCCGCACCGTTCCGAATTCCAGAACTGGACCGACCCGCGACTGACGTGGAACGCGACGTCTTGGGAGGGCGACAGCGTGCTGGTGTCGACGGAGCGGCTGTGGGCGCCCGACGTGACGCTGGTGAACGCGGGCGGGGACGGCGGCGCGGGGGGCGGGGAGGTGCGCGCGCGCCTCGCCGCCGACGGCGCCGTGGCGGCCGTGCGCCGGCTGGACCTGGCCGTGCCGCTGGCGCTGCAGCTGGCCGCGTGGCCGAGGGACGTGCAGGAGGCGGTGTTCAAGTTCGCCTCGCGGGCGCACTCCGACCGCGAGATCGACCTCGTCATGGGCGTGCACAAGGTGAGACCGGCCCCGAGGACGAGCCCGCGCCGGGCTCAGATAGCGGGTCCATATTATTATAAGTGTTTCTCCAAACGAAATAATGATTGTTTTCAGAGATCGTTGCTGGTAGAGGTCGGCACGTGGGAGGTGGTGTCCGTGGTGGGGTCGACGTGGACGTGGCTGCGCGGCGAGGAGAGCGTGCGCGGCGCGGCGTGGACGGTGCGCGCGGCGCGGCGCGGCGCCGCGCACGCCGCGGCCGCGGGCGCCGTGCTGGCCGCCGCCGCGCTGCTGCTGGCCGCGGCGGCGGCGCTGCCCCACACGCAGCGCGCGCCGCTGGCCGCGTGCGGCACCCTCCTGGCCGCGATATGGTAACATGCCCGCATTGCATTCTTCCATTACTCTTATTCCTCCGAAAGTTGCGTGTTCATCGGTCCTCCCGCGGACAGGTTGGTGACGGCGATATTCCACGTGCCCGCGTCGGCGACGACGCCGCGCGTGATGTACGTGATGAGCGCGGTGTGCGTGGTGGGCGCGGCGTGCGGCGCGGGCGCGGCGGCGGTGGCGCGGCTGGCGCGGCGCGCCACGCCCCCGCCGCTGGCGCTGCGGGCGCTCCTCAGCCGCATCTCCGCCGTCTACACCCTCGCGCCCGACCCGGTGAGACGCTACGTTTAAAACTATACATTTTTTCAGACATGATTTCGCTTGTCCCACCCATATTTTGCGCTCTCTCATCTCGCGAACCGACGAATGACGCTGAGGAGACCCGTCGAGATGTTCTCACATATTCAAGTTCGGGCGTGCGAAGCGTCGGGGAGCGTGTCACTATTATTAGGTGCATCTCAGAGTACGTATCCCTGGCGCAGGAGTGCGGTGGCGGGGCGCAGAGCGGCGCGTGGGCGGCGGCGGCGCAGCTGCTGGACGCGGCGGCGGCGGCCGCGGTGCTGCTGGCGCTGCTGGTGCTGGCCGCCGTGTTCATGTTCTCCTAGACGGGGCTTCACTCAAGCAGTTTTCCTTTCTCGCTCGTCTTCGGCGAGCGGCACAAACTTTCCGTTAGTTGCGGCACTTTTCTCAGACAGTTGTGTAAATAACGGCTAAATAAACGATTGTAAAACTTCCTGATTTTCTTATTTTATTCTTTATTCGCGGGGTATTTACCTACAAAGCCGAACAAACAGGCTACAAATAAATTATGATATCTAGTGTGACCTAGTAGGTATCCAAGTACGAGCGGTGCCGATAACTAAGTACTTACTTACATAATGTCTCTCTAATAATAATATTACCTATATATCTCTTTGAAAACGTTTTTTTTTTTCTGGAAGTGTTGTCAAAAATAACTGATGTGGGTTGTAACCCCAATTGAATCAAGAAGTAGTGATGCGCTCGCTTGCCCTGCGGCGCGCCGCCGCGGCGCAGCCGAGTTCCGCCGCCAGCAGCAGCACGGCCAGCGCCGCGCCCGCCGCCAGCGCCTGCGCACGACACTACGCTGTACCGACTTTAGGAATGTGTTGCAACTATTGCATTTTGTTCTGAGACAAGGTAAAAGAGCGCAGTACCCAAGGGCAAAAGGAGCATGAGTTCAGAGGAGTTTATAAGTAATTTAATGTTTTTAAGCCGGGAATTTCACCATCATAGAGGTAAAAATATAAAAAAACAGTACTTTTTACATCAGTTTCTGTTAGTTTAACGAGCCCGCCGGTGGGCAGTTGGGCACCCACCTGCACGGCCGGCATGACGTCGGTGAGGCCGACGCTGGGCGCGCCGCCGCCGCCGGCGCCGCAGCGCGGCCGCGCCGCCAGCCACACGCGCCGCCACCGCGCCATCAGCCCCGCCTCGCGCTGCCACCGCAGCCTGCACCGCCACACGGTTACGCGCGAGCGAGACAGCGAGGGAGAGAGCGAGAGCGCGGCGCACCTGACGGCGAACAGTTCCCGCACGCCGGCGTGGCGCCGCAGCGGCACGCCCACCATGGGCAGCTTGAAGGCCTGGATCTCCTGCAGGCCGCACTTCTCGCGCTCCGTGAACGTCTTGCTGATTATATCGTAGCCGGCGCTCTGCTCCACCTGCCATCCGCGGGCGGGAAGTTTACCTTTACGTTTACAAATGGCAACAGAATAACTCACGCCGGCCGCCGGACACGACCCTACGTGTGCCAGGCTACGGCGCGGCAGAGACGTGGCTCTCCGTAGAATGGGATGCCACTCTAGGCCGATGATTTTTACCATCTTCTACCACATCATCAATAAGCACCAGGCTAGAGTGGTCAAAATGCTAGCCTAGCCTATAAAAACAATAGCACACAAACCGATCCCATTTTCCTATAGAAAGCGGTCGACATCAGCTAAGAAGTATGGTCACCTGAAAAGCGAAGAGTCCGGTGCGCATGCGCGCCACGCCCTCCCGCACGCTGAGGTAGGCGCGCTCGCCCTGCGGCAGCAGCTTGCGGCGGTACAGGCGCTGCGTGGCCGGCTCGGGGCTCTCCTGCGCACGCCGGACAACGATCCAAATCGATATCACATTGCCGTCGACCGATAAGCCTAGCCGTCTAACTCGCCTCTACAATATGTGTCGCCGTCAGACGGGAAAGTATGTGGGAGCGTCGGTCACACATATACCTAATATAAGCTTTATAAAAGTGGGCCCAACGCACGCGTCACATGCCCGTCAAGTTTCGCGATCTCGCCCTAAATGAGTTATATAAAATCCGACTGTAGGTATAAGCACGAACGGCGCGGCGACGACGTCCGCGATGTTCCTCACCGCGAAGTAGACCCGCCTGTAGGTGGTGTCCTGCACGGCGAGCGCCAGCGGCGAGCGCGCCAGCTGGTCCAGCGTCTGCACGGCGGCGCTCGGCGTCTGCAGGAGGGCCACCACCTTGGCGGAGTACGCGGTGCACAGGAACAGCGAGCACACCAGCGCCGACAGCATGGCGGCGCGCGCCGACGCCGCGCGCGGCGGCGCGTGGTGCCCTGCCGACCCGCCGCCCGCCGGGTAGGACTAGTCGGCCGACGCCGTGGTGACATGCCACGCCGACGTTTTTAGACAAGAGCATAGAATTTACGGCCCTTAATCCGAACCAGTCTCCTTTTCTTTCAGTCCGATCAAAAACGCAAAGAACAAACCGCTTAGATTCATTTTGAAAATGATGGTCCTTCGTATAATCATAATATAGTTTGCTATTTTGAGAATGCAGGAATGAAGCATTTTGAAATACATCGATAAATAGATAGATAAAACTTTGATTAGGACAATACAACGTACGACAATAAAAAAACCAGTGTACGTCTGCGAGCACTTATCACCAACAAATAAGCAACTGCATGCAGCTGCTCGTAAATTCGCAAAGGACAATAAGTTTGAATTCGTGTGGGTACGGAGCGGAAAGGTTTACATTAGAAAGGACGTTAATTCTAAGAGTTTAGTGGTTAAGCACCTTGGCTTTTTGAACTCCATATAATTGCATTTATGGTTATATTGTTCAACATTAATCCAAAGTGTAATATAAAATTACTGTATCAAAATGTCAGAGGTCTCCGGACCAAAACTGAAACCGTGTTGACCAATGCATTAAAGCAGGACTTGGACGTTATTCTATTAACCGAGACGTGGCTAAATGACTCTGTGTTTGATCATGAAGTTCTCGATAGCAGATATGCTGTGTTTAGGCGTGATCGGTATACCAGTAATTGCGCCAAGTGTGAGGGCGGTGGAGTTCTGGTAGCTGTTCTTAAAAAATATGCTCCTATTCGCAAATTGAAATGGGAATCGCCGCTGGAGGACCTGTGGATTATTATCAAATTAAAGCAAGGAAACTCTTCAATAGACTTGTGTATATGCACTTTGTATATTCCACCCCCTATCGTATTTACCAGCTTGGACAGTTTACTCACAAACTTAACGGACATAGTTCAACATAAGATGCCCAAGTCAGCGGTTTTGTTATTGGCTGGCGATTTTAACCTCCCCAGCATACGGTGGGATTATGACGCTAACACGAGCTCCATGCTCCCTAGATGTTCTTCGAGTCAGGGTGACAATTTATTTGTTGACACTCTTTCTTTTAATGGTCTTTATCAAAAGAACCGAACTGTAAACTCTAATGGAAAAATATTGGATCTTATTATAACAAACTTTAGTAACTGTGTCACAGTTTCTAATAGTCTTGCCCCACTTGTTGATCTTGATGATCACCACCCGGCACTAAATATTACAGTTAAATTTAACGCTTTTAAGCCTCCTAAAACATATAAGACATCTGTACTTAACTTCTCCAAAGCAAATTACGACAACATCAAAAAGGAGTTGGACAACATAGACTGGATCGATTTGTTCAAAATAGGCTTGACTGTTGATGAGACTGTAGATATCTTTTACAACGCAGTTACTCCTGTAATTAACAAGAATACGCCACTGTGTAGAAAAGGTCGAAGCGACTATCCGTTTTGGTTTAATCGCGCAATCATACAAACCCTTAAGGAAAAAGCAAAATATCATCGACGATTTAAAACGTATGGTAATCCCAGAGACTATTTAACTTATCAAATCTTACGTGCACGTAGTGACAAAATGTTGAGCGATTGCCTGAATCAAATAAAAATAAATGCTAAAACCCAAATTAAGAAAAACCCCAAATACTTTTGGACATTTGTCAAGTCGTTGCGAACTAATAGTGGGGATATCCCGGATGAGATGTTTCTTGGGAACCAAAACGCACAGGGTGGTCAATGTATCGCAAATCTGTTCTCTGAATATTTCCACTCCACTTATAATGATCCTGGTACATCTAATCCAACCATCTTCGACGAACCCTCAAGTCATCACACTTCTTTGAGCTCATGCTACCTTTCGGAGTCGGATGTTTTGACCTCACTTAATTTGCTTGATCCAAACAAGGGTCCGGGCCCGGATGCTATTCCTCCTTTATTTCTCAAATCCTGCTCTTTACAACTTGCAAAGCCTCTACAAATTATGTTTAACAAGTCTCTCTCGTGTGGTGTATTTCCAGCTAAATGGAAGTCAGCACACGTCACACCGGTTCATAAAAAAGGAGATCTTGCGGACGTTTGTAACTATAGACCGATTTCAATTTTGTCATCCATAGGCAAGTTATTTGAATCAATCGTCCAGAAGAGGATGCTTTTCCATTTGAAACCTTTATTCATCCCGCAGCAGCATGGATTTTTACCAGGAAGGTCGACAGCATCGAACCTTCTTGATTTTGTCAGTGACATAACAGATGGGTTCAAGAATAAACATGAAACTCATACAATTTACACGGACTTTTCAAAGGCGTTTGATGTTGTCGATCATAGGTTGTTAATACAAAAGCTTGGTCATGCTGGAATTTGTGGTTCATTGTTACGGTGGTGCGAATCTTACCTCCGAAACCGCTCTCAGCTTGTGATGGTTCGAGGATTTAAATCCCTGCCAAGAGTAGTACCTTCGGGTGTACCGCAGGGGTCTCACCTTGGACCTCTCTTTTTCCTTGTTTTTGTCAACGATTTATGCTCCAAAGTAACCTCAAAATATCAAATGTTTGCAGATGATCTTAAACTTTACAGAGAAATCTATACTCATGACGATATAATTCTTCTGCAGAGTGATATTAACACGATTAACAACTGGTGTGTTCGCAACAAGATGGTGCTTAACTCATCGAAATGTTTTTACTTAAACTTTTCTCGGAAAAATAAGCCTGTTAAAACCATGTATTTCATTAACGGTATCCCCATAGTGGAGGTTTCGAGCATGCGTGACTTGGGTGTCATTGTTGATGCTCAGTTAAACTTTAGAGAACACATCGACTTTATTAGCAAGAAAAGCTCGCGGTTGTCAGGATTTGTAATACGACAAACAAGTTTTTTTAATGACTTTGAGATCCCGGTCATCCTTTTCAACTGTTATGTGCGTAGCCTTCTGGAATACTGCAGCCCCATCTGGAGCCCTTCTTATGCTGTGCACATTAATCGACTTGAGAGACTTCAGAAACGGTTCATTTACCATCTTACTTATTCACGTAAACTTTGCCGCCTTCTGAAAACGTACGATTCAAGACTTCAACATTTTAAAATGTCTCCTTTGGAGAAGCGAAGAAATATAGCTGATGTGGTATTTTTGCATAAATTGGTTAATGGTATAATTGATAGCCCCAATTTACTTGAAAGAATACAAATTATGGTTCCTCGTTCTTCCAGCCGTCTACACTGTAGAAAAACGTTCAATCTGCCGTATTGTCACGCAAACTATGGCCAACATGCACCTGTGTATCGAATGTGCTCATATTATAACAACGTTTGTAGTAATACCGACATCTTCGGTTCATCGGTCTCTTCTTTTAAGAGACTTTTGTACTTGGAGTAATTTGTTTAATTTGTTTTTTTTTCTACTGTATTAACTGTTCACACTCAAAACTCAACATTTTAATAATTGTAATGTTTACCTTTTAGAAATTTTTTTTTGTTGCATTTCATATTGTCATCTTACACAACTTTACCTTATTC
The DNA here is from genome assembly GCA_905147375.1 of Hylaea fasciaria. Lineage (NCBI taxonomy): Eukaryota > Metazoa > Arthropoda > Insecta > Lepidoptera > Geometridae > Hylaea > Hylaea fasciaria. The sequence continues at coordinate 11,971,214 of LR990201.1, forward strand.
ATTATTTCATTTTACGCAACTTAATTTTTTGTGCATGCTGTGTTCACTCCTAGAAGGACGTACACATAGTATGGTCATCATTGTTAACCTGTTTTAAGCTTTTCCTGTGTATATCCAGTTCAGTGAACCTAATAAAAAAAAAAAAAAAAAAAAAAAAAAAAAAAAAAAAAAAAAAAAAAACAATAAGTTCATGCAAGTATAGGTACAACGAGTCCCTTCGGGGAACGTTACACTCAATGAAACTACTATGAACAATGAGCAGTAGGTACTCGGTGCCTCGGTACCTTGCTGGCAGATGGTGCCGATGGCGAAGGAGAAGCACTCCGGCAGCGTGAGCTGGCGCAGGTCCGCGTGCGCCGGCGCGAGGCGGCGCGCCAGCGCGGCCAGCAGCAGCGCCGTCGCCAGCAGCACGCCGCCCAGCGCCGCCCACACGCCGCGGCTGAACGGCAGCAGGAACACGTTGGACACCGCCGACTGCGCCGGCTGACGGAACATGAACGCGCCCCTGGGAAACCCACGCAAGCCCATTCAACAAGGATACGTATCAAACCGGTTGATTACCTACTAACATCGGCAAAGAAGACTCTAACACGAGAATTAAGATTCTCATCTGCCCCCTTACTCCAGGCCAAGGGCGCAGATGAGAATTAAAATTCCCATCGGTCTCCTTACTCACGCCAAGGGGGCAGATGGGAATATAAATTCCCAACTGTTTCTTGATGGGGAGGTTAAGGGGGCCGTTGGGAATTATATCGAATGCCTTAGCTGATCTTGGAAGAAACATATGGAAAGAGTCCAAGACGTTAGTAGGAAGCGGGGTGTTTGTGTGCGACTTCCTATTGTGTAGAATGCGATGGAAAGCTTTTGTCGACCATTGTCAGTCCTCGTACTTGAGCTCGAGTGTCTCTGCGCAGAAGTGCACCACCCGCATGCGGTCGGCGCGCAGGAACATGGAGGTGAACCCCACGTCCACCTCGCGCCGCTCCAGCATGCCGGACAGCCCGTCGAACGAGCTGTTCCGCGCCACCCCGTACAACGTAGTCTGCTTCATGTTGTACCTGCAGGATAGCCACCACGGAACTGGGAATATGTCGAGCAGTCAGTAGATCTCTATTTCGAGTGACATGGCGCAGAGGCCGGAATACTACCCGGGCTTACCGCTGAGACAAAATAGCGAATGCTATCGTACGTGGCGTGACCCTATCTTGCCCCAATTCGGCGGAGGACTAGGCTGCTCCTGGAGGGTTTTAAGTAGGGCCTCTTCATGTGCACGTCACTTTTTCCGGGGCTAAACGAATCCACAGCCTTCGAGTAGCCGTCAGGATAAAGTACCTACACTAAAAACTACATTGGAATTAGCGTTGCCACCTTTCGCAAAACATAAATGTAGCTGAACAGTTAATAGCTCTTCCTCCCAGGGGTTTGAAGGCGGAACCATAATACCTACTATCGGTACGAATACATAGGTATAAAGTTCTAAATATAATTCTAAAAATAATAAAGGCTTCGAAAGTAATAAGTCAATAACTCCACTAAAATCAAAGTAGTTAACTACCTTTGCCTGCGCCTATTATCTAGATTATACTTACTTAATATTATTATGTATTATGTGGAAGTAGAAATAAAGTGTGCACTTATACCTACCTAAAATGCAAGTCCTCAGCCAAAAGCATCATCAGAGGATATGTCAGTTTTGGAAAGGTGTCAATCTCTCGGTGCGTCAGATCAGTCCACCCTTTGAAATGTTGAGGTTGAGTTATCTGAAAATTACCTACATAAGCATGATGTACCTATCCTATACTTATACCTATAGGTACGTAGGGGAGAATGGGTCACAGTGGATCTCGGGGTACAATGGATCAAGCACAATAACTTTGTATTTATTACGCGTACGCACACAAACAAATCCCCGAATGCCGCTCTCAGAGACCCCCCCGCTACCTAGTCAGTTGTCGGCACGCTATCAATGCGGGATGTCGCTCTGCGACGCTTCACTCAACAGGCAAGTGTCAAAGTATTTTTTCGCGTGTTTTTTAAATTTGTTTTACCATCCATTTGTTTAAAAATCACAGTGTTAAGCTTAATTAATATGTTCAGTACTTACTTATTAATACTTCAGTACATTAGTATGATACTGTATCGGTATGTGCTTAAGAGTGTTATTTTTTTAATGGAGTTTTTTAATTGTTTTACCATCTTTGGGTCACAATGGATCATTTTGTTTTGGGTCACAGTGGATCGCCGATCCACTGTTACCCGTTTCTGATTCACTGTAACCTATGAAGTAAACACTCATTGAGTATTTTTTATAGGTCAAAATGCCTCGAAACAGACAAAGGAAACCCCTTCACACTGCGGACCAGATGAGTAACGCTTTACAACTTATATCCGATGGTCAGAAAATAAGATCTGTGGCAAAAACAACTTTTCACGACTTTACAAAGGTATCACCAAAAATGCCTAAAGAACCTTGATCCTGAGAAACCAATTAGACTTACACCCAATTATGCAGTCCATAAGATATTCGCTGATGCACAAGAAAAAGATATCGTTGACTATATCCTAAAATGTAGCGAAATGTTCTATGGGCTCACAGTGATGGACGTCCGAAAGTTAATTTACGAGGTAGCAGTGATGAACCAAACTAAAGTGCCAGAAAAATGGCATAAAACGAAGCTAGCTGGGATAGAATATCTATATAATCTCAGAAAAAGAGATAACAGACTATCTTTGCGAACTCCTGAAGGATGTAGCTTAAGTAGAGCTACATCTTTTAACCGCCACATTGACAGTCTATTTATTGACAATTTAGAAGACGTGATGTCTAGACAAGCAGTTTTTGGCAATGGAACGAGAATTGTCAATCTAGACTATGATTGTAACTGACACACCTAATAAACAAGAACTGGAAAAATGAGATGAGAAAAAAACGGAAACAGACAAACTCTTTTCATATGCCCAACGTACCAGATATTGCCACAGTTGCATTACATGATGTTAAGGTGATTTTGCCTGTACAGAAGTGTTCTGGCAATACGACGAGGAAACAAAGCTTGTACTACTTCGAAGTTGACTTTTCTAATAAAGATTTACGTTAGTGACTCCGAAGATTTTGTGCGTTGTGTTTTACGTATTAATATTTTTACTTTAAGTTTCCTGATACCTATAGGTGTTTTTAATTTCAATTCATAACGTTTGAATAAGTACTGATTTTATAATGTTGTTCAACTGCTTCTATGGTTGTTTAGATCTAATCGTAGTTGCCTATGGTTGAACACTGGTGCTGATTTGTTCAAAAAATATTAGGGTCTATGTTGAAAATTATGTGATCTTCTTAAGTTTTTGTAAGACTGATTTGAAGGCTGTTTAATGGTAAGAAATAAATGATCAATATTTAGAAAATAGTAATCTTTACTGTACTAATTATACTTATTGATCCAGCCTACCCCAGTCGATTCACAGTAACCCATGTATCGATCCAAAGTGACCCAGGAATGGGGAACAGTGGATCGTTCCACAATTTTTTTTTCAAAGCCTACAACTTTTAAATTTATCTATTTTTCGCAAAAAATTACATTTGTCGGTGTAGATAAAAAACTCATCTAAAGATTTTATTACAGATAACAATGATTCAGCGACACACTTTAACACTGCATGAGTTAGAAAAAAAAATGATTCACTGTGACCCATTCTCCCCTACCTACCCATAATACCTATACTACCTAGGTACTTACCTACCCCCATTCCACCCGATTCCATGCATGTCTTACTTCAATATCAATGAAATCTTTGAAGAGTTGCATCATATAGGTACCTACTATATCGTGACCATCTTTATTGATTAAATAAATGTACTTACAACAGTTGCTGAGGTTAAGTAAACATTTTTGAGGTCTTTTCTCCTCGCGACGGAGCTTAGCCACCGACTCCATACGACTTCCATATCTCTCAAACCGGCACTCCTCTTCAAATCGAACGGAGTCACCGTGATAGGCTCACCACTCTTAACTTTATACACGTCTACTGAAGCATCGAGCGAAGACCAGATAACGTCAGCGTCGGGCAGAATGTCCACATTAGCGAGGCGGTCGACGACTGCCGAAGAGTTAAGTGCAGAGTTGTCGAGTAGAAGCCAAGAGTATCGAGGGACGAATGCGCGGGATGAAGACGCCTAAAAACGTTGAGAAAAATTGTTGGAAGCTACAACTACAGAACTATGACAAACATAGATAATATATAACCTTGTGAAGGACGATGTCAGCATCAGGACAATCCAGATCCAGCACCGCACCTTCAGGGTGTACGTCTTCTGCCGGCAGATCGTGCACGTTGTGGAATTTCGGATAGATCTTGAGCCTGACTCCGGCTTCGGTTGCTTTCCTCCATAGCGTGGACGTCTTATCTACTCATTCAAAAGTCTTCATTTACGAGTATAGTCAGAGACGCAATAAGCAATGTCTTTGACTATAACCAGTCAAAGATATGGCTTATTGCTGCGGTTAAGTAAAATTATTTTACGTAGAGTGCAGGTCCAGTAATTAATGTCGTAAAATAAAACACGGCTAACCACCGCAGTGAATCACAATCCTGACTGAATTTTCCAAACCTGGAGGCCAGCAAACAAATGCTGTCAGCATGGAGATTTTCTTGGAAATAAAGAACATTGTTATAAAACTGAAGAGCTCCATCGTTTATCAAAGACTGCCTGCATTACTTACCCCATTTGCTTTAAGTAGGGATAATTTCATTCAAAGGAAAATTTAAGGGGTAGTGGATGCTTTTTTATGAAGCTTAAGCATATGATGCTTAAGTACTTACCTACCTATATATTTGTGGTTGCACTGATTAGGTAGGTAGGTACCTATAATACTTACTTATACTTATTTATTCTTATTCCTTTCTTCCTTCTTTCCCTAGTTAAATTGAATTCCATGATCTATGTGTAAACACGATAAACGTAATAAGTAGTAAGTAGGTAGGTATTTATAATATTAATAACATATTATGTTCTTATGTTCGCTGTTATCAGTGGTGGGAACGGAACGCCGCGCCATCCACACCGGTCGGAAACTAAACCACTCTCAACATCTAGGAGATAAGTGGTATATTGGTAAGTAGGTATACTAGCACTAACCTACTTATATTTTCGACATTTACTAGTAGGCATAGCCAGTAGGTATACCAAGCCGATAAAAAAACACGCTGAAATTAAGTTACATCCAATGACAGTTTCAAAGGAAGGTTATATTTATATCGTATAAAACTACTTATAACATCATTAAAATGAGTCTCCTAAAATTGGTGATTTACCAACGTATCACACTTATCATGTCACAGTGAGTGTCATATTAAGTAACTCGTTGAGATTTCCTAACGATTCAAAATCTGTGTGAAAATAGTACGGGAGTCGTTCTATTCCATGGCTTGTCCCCTTAAATAAAGTAGACAACCTCTTTGCGCCGAACCCATTACCTAGTGTTTGCGGAGCAATCGCTGCGCATTACCCGCGATCCGCAGCGATTCCACATCAATCATAGCTTATTGGCTTGCTGTGACGCATATTCACTAGAATCAGAAATTACTGTACGGTTTATGCAAACCGCACAAATTACATGTTTCCGCGGGTCAGCATTTTACGTCAGTCGCCCTAACGCCATCATAACGATAACACATACTTAATTGTTACTTTTCATATTTTATGATTAAAGTCATTGAACCGAACAACTGAAGTATAACTTAACTTTTCAAGATCGTGGGGTACGCACCCTACATCTTTATGGTCCTTCGAGTAACGTGCTCGTGAGGCCAATCGCGTGTGTTCTGTGAATTTGACCGCGTGTTTGTTTCTACGAGTACCACCAGCAACCTGAGGATACCTACCATCACCGTCCGCAGGTCAACGAAGTGTGATTTGGAAATCTTTTCGGTAGCGAATCGGTTCAGCTGGCCTCCCACAAGCGGGTCTCACCAGCTAGATTGAGAAGGCGCACATACCGTAGAGAGATCATAAATCGCACTAACTTTAACAACAACTGAGAAGATGAGCAATATCGAAGATATTTTGGCGACTCAAAACCAACTGAAGGAGGCTATTGAACAGCTCCTTCGCAACTTTAAAAAAGATGGAGCCGAACGAAAGACTCCAGCTTACGTTAAAAAGCGGTTAGATACTCTCGACTCATATTGGGTGGAATATCAAGCAAACCACACAAAACTTTACCAATATGAGAGCCGTGACTATACTTACTTCGTGGAAAACGATTATCTGCGAACTAAGGAGTACTATTACGATGCTAGAAAATTTATACAACTATACCAGGGAGACCCTCATACAAGAGAGAAATCTCCCTCGAAACCAGCTATCAGTGTAACTGAAACTCAACCTCAACTACCACTTCAACACTTGGGCGAACCGTCAACGTACCAAGAACAACCAACTATCGACAACACAACAACATTCGTCAAAACTAAATCGCAAGGTAACGCTAGCAAAACAGACGAAATGTTACGCAAACAAAAGAGTAATTTTAAAGCTTTTACCAGAACTATCACGACTGTTAATTTAGATGAAATTAACGAAAAGTGGGAATTTGAAGATACTCTCAAGAACATTGAATCGAGATGGAAAGCGATCGACTCCTTACACTGGGAGATCGATTGTGAAACAACAGGAGAAGAACTAGAATACGAACAAATCTATGAAATCTATGAACATCAATACAACGACATGAAAAAAGCCATAAACACCAAAATGTGGTCAGTGGCTCACAAACAAAAATCCACTCCCGTGATGGACCTTCCTACCTTCGGAGGCGCTTACCATCACTGGGTATCTTTCAAAGACTTGTTTATTGAAACGGTCCACACTAATCCATCCTTATCGAGTGCTCAAAAGATGCAGTACCTTAAGTCTAAAGTCAAGGGCGAAGCGGAAAAACTGATTCAGCACTTATCGATCAGCTCCGACAACTACCAAGTGTGCTGGGATATTCTCAACAACAGATACAACAATAAGAAGCTTATATTTACTTCTCATCTCAGTACTATCCTGAACCTGCCAACTATACAGTTTCAAACATCTTTGGCCATCAAGAGAATACACGATACTGCTAACGAGTGCTTGAACGCTATAAAGAACCTCGGCGTAGATATATCAACATGGGATCCAATCATGGTTCATCTCCTATCTCAAAAATTGGATTCTGATACCTACAATGACTACGTTGAATCTCTATCAGAACCAAGAGAGCTACCTAGCCTACCCGAGTTCCTGCGCTACTTAGAAACAAAATTTACTTCATTAGAAACTGCACGCCGCAAACAAGAGCGGCAACCAACTGATCAACAACAGCGTGGATCGTCAACTAACAACAGATTTCAACCTGCATACAAGGCGTACAGTGCCAAGGCCAACCAAAATTTCAACTCGAAGCCGAAGACGACGAATAGTTCAAACAATAATTATTCCACTTTGAAGAAAACAAGTTACGTTCCTAGTAACGTAAGATGCCCACTCTGCAAAAATGAACATGGATTATTCCATTGCAACGATTTTATCAAATTACATTCCAACGAACGAAGGAATTTAGTTGCGAAACATAACTTATGTACTAATTGTTTGTTCGACCACAAGGGCAAACAATGCAATTCGGCGAAAACTTGTCGTCAATGCAACGCACACCACCACACATTGCTACATGATACGTCCGTGAACTCTATGCCTACTGGAAGCAACGACGGACATACCAACAGGAATGCAACTACTTCAAGCGGCCACGTGTCAATGGAAGACATGCCAGAAACACTTTTGGCCACCGCTTTGGTCAAGGTCAAAACCCACAATGGTTTGGAGATCGAACTTAGAGCTCTTATTGACCAGGGATCTCAAGTTTCCTTAATTTCTGAAAACGCCTGTCAACTGCTGGGATTGCGTCGACAGAGATGCAAGAGCGTCATTTTCGGAGTCGGAACTCAAGAGAACAACTGTAAGGGTGCTGTTACAATATCCAGCACTGCCATTAACAACAACTATAACTTCGACACTTATGTATATGTAATGCGCAACCTCATCAACAACTTACCAAACAGAACGTTCCCTAAATCATCATCCTGGAAACATCTGGAAGGCATTCAACTCGCTGATCCTGACTACAACATAAGCCAACCTATTCATATCCTCTTTGGCGCCGATGTTTACTCCAACATCATACTGAGCGGCGTGATCAAAGGTGATGAAACACAACCGATTGCACAACAAACTCTTCTCGGTTGGATTTTATGCGGGAATATGAAGTCGTATCAGTGTAACGTCGTCCTCAACAACTTGGATGATATCAGCAGATTTTGGGAAATAGAAGACATAGGTGAGAGTACACTTGAAGACATGTCATCTGAAGATCTCTACTGTCTGAAACAATATAAAACTGAAACGAAACGTAACGAAGACGGTCGCTATGAAGTGCGACTACCTTTACACCCTGACATCGAGGAGAAGCTTGGAGAATCGAAGCCAAAAGCAGCTGCACAATTCTTTCAACTGGAAAGAAGGTTTCAACGATCTGAAAATATAGCCAAAAACTACAAACAATTTATGACAGAATACGAACAACTGAACCATATGCAGCTATGTGACAGTAACACGAAACCACATTATTATTTACCGCATTCTTGTGTGCAACGAGCTGACTCAACGACAACTCCACTTCGTGTTATATTCAATGCATCAGCAAAAACAACCTCGGGAGAGAGTTTAAATAGTTTGATGTTCAGCGGTCCAAACTTACAAAGTGACCTCATGTCATTAATCTTAAAATGGAGACAATACAAGATAGCATTTACGGCTGACATTGAAAAAATGTTTCGGCAAATTTTGTGTCACAAAGATGACCAAAACTACCAAAAGGTACTATGGAGACAATCTCCCGACCAACCAATGCGGGAGTACTCTCTAAGTACATTGGTATACGGCACGAAAGCAGCACCATACTTGGCCATGATGACCTTGAAACAACTAGCAAGTGATGAGAGGCACAACTATCCTGAAGCTGCAGCCATCCTAGAGACTTCCTTTTACATGGATGACCTGCTCTGCAGCACGGATGACCTTGAAACTGCAACCCGCATCAAAACTGACCTCACAAACTTACTCAAGGCTGGAGGTTTCAACTTGAGGAAGTGGTCGTCCAACAACCTAGAACTACTAGGCGATGACAAACAAACAATTAATACCACACATGAACCATATAACTTTCGGCACCAAGAATCAACGAAGACATTGGGCCTACGATGGACTCCTAACGAAGACAATTTCTCATTTCAACTAACGATCGACACAACTTCAACGAAGCCAGTAACCAAACGTTTCCTTCTATCGGAAATTTCGAAGGTATTTGACCCATTGGGATGGTTAAGTCCTTTAACGACAAGATTGAAGTTAATTTTTCAAGCGGTCTGGCAACAAGAACTGCGATGGGATGATGAAGTTCCCGAATCGATAAACAAGGAATGGGGGAAAATCAAATCTCAACTTCCTAACATCAATAACCTCCAGATACCGAGATGGCTACATATCAAACAAGGAGATGACATTGAACTACATGGATTCTGCGACAGTTCAGAATCAGCTTACGCATGCATTATATACTGCAAAACAAGAAAAAACAACTCTGTCGTCTTAGTGTCGGCGAAGTCAAGACTTGTACCTGCAAAGAAGACTATTTCTCTACCCAGGCTTGAACTTTGCGCGGCTCTGCTATTATCAACGCTCATGGAAAAGGTGAAACAATGCCTATCTAATCACAACGCTACTGTATTTGGATGGACGGACTCCACTGCAGTACTGGGGTGGCTGCAAGGTGACCCAAACCGTTGGAAGCCATTCGTATCACACAGGGTACAGAAAATAACAAGAACCATGCCAGCAACCTGTTGGAATTATGTGAAGACTTCTGAAAACCCAGCGGACTGCGCCAGTCGCGGTGTGTCGCCAACTCAATTGATAACGCATCAACTTTGGTGGCACGGACCAAAATGGTTACCGACATACCTACCTGTAAACAATGAACAAACATACGAAACGAAAGAAGAAATGAAAAAAATACAAGCTAACGTTGCAGTACAGCAAAACAACAATGAAACAGTCGGCGACTTACTTACTAGAAACAGCGGTCTGACTCGAGTTACAAGAGTTATCGCGTGGATGCTACGCATGACGTCACGAAACGTTAATCGGCCTAACTACTTAACAACACCTGAAATTAAAAAAGCAAGAAACATGCTTGTAGAGTACGTACAACGTACCTCGTTCAAAGACGACATCTCGAATCTGGAACAGAAAAAGCAAGTCGACCGAAAAAGCAAACTGCTCCCTCTACATCCCTTTTTGGACCAAAACGGGCTCCTGAGAGTGGGAGGACGAATTAACAATGCAAACATCGATGCCGAACAGAAAAATCCAATCATCATACCACACGATGGACACTTTACTGAACTATTAATCGACCATGCACACAATATGACATACCACGGTGGAGCACGGCTGACATCAGCCAGATTAAGAAAACAGTACTGGATAATTGGCGGCAACAGGGCTGTCAAGAAACGTATTTTTAACTGTGTGAAGTGTAGAAAACACAACCCTATTCTACAAAGTCAGTTAATGGGAGACTTACCGGCGGCACGTTGTAATCCAGCCCGACCTTTTTATCATACGGGTGTCGATTACACCGGGTACATTGACGTGAAAACGAATAAAGGCCGAGGTGTAAAAACAACAAAAGGATACATCGCTGTCTTCGTTTGTATGGTGACGAAGGCAGTGCACCTGGAACTGGTCTCGGACCTCAGCTCATCAGCATTCCTGTCAGCTCTGCGACGACTGGCTGCCAGGCGAGGATCACCAGGTCACATTTACAGTGACAATGGAACGAACTTTGTGGGTGCAAACAACATACTAAAACAAGAGTTCATTGATCTCAAATCAACAATCGGCTCTGAATTCTTCTCAGCCATTACTGATATGAACATTCAATGGCATTTCAATGCCCCTTCATGGCCCAGTGCGGGAGGCCTGTGGGAGAGTTCAGTCAAAAGTTTAAAGTTCCACCTACGAAGAGTGGTAGGGGAGCAAAAACTCACCTATGAAGAGATGTCTACGCTTCTGTCACAGCTGGAAGCTTGCCTGAACAGCAGACCACTTTTGGCGCTTACAGAAGTCCCCGACCCCGAAGAAATTGATTTCCTGACGCCATCTCATTTTCTATCTAGCGGACCCACCTTAACTATCATGGAAACTGAAAAAGACTTGAGAACACGATGGCAACTTGTTCAAAAAATCTTCCAAGACATTTGGAAGAGATGGCAGTCAGAGTACTTGACTCAACTTAATTCTCGAGGCAAGTGGCAACAGGCACAGAAAAACATAAGCATAGATGATATCGTCGTTATTCATGACGCTAATTTACCTCCTGGAAAATGGGCACTCGGAAGAGTGATCAACCTACACGAGGGAAAAGACGGCTACGTTCGCGTGGTCACTCTCCGAACCAAAAACGGAACTTTGAAACGGCCCATCACTAAATTATCCAAACTACCTGTAAGAGAACACGAGAATACAGAAAAACAAGAAGAAAGTGACAACAAACAAACTGAAAGCGAAGAAGATAAGCGGCAAAACGACGAAGACCAACAACATAAAACAAGCGAAACGACCAAAGGACGAAGAAACAAGAGATCGTGTTACTTGATTTGGGCAATCATATCAATGCTGACCTTTGTAGCACCTGCTCGGTGTGACTACAGCCTTACTAACATCAACAACAATCAAAGCATTTACTTCGACAAGGTCACAGATATGCACCTTATACGCGACGAGTGGAAGTTAATCGTATACTACGACATGAGCCCCTTCTGGCAGGGAATACAGATATTCAAGAGTTACATAACTTCGCTAGAAAAAATATGTTCCAGCGTAAAGAAACATAACCAGTGTGACTTAGTACTTTTACAATTACGTCATGGGTTCACTGAGTTAGCATACAACAGCAACACGCTGCTAGAACAGAAATTATCTGAAACCAGACAACGTCGAGGACTCATCAATGGCATTGGCAACATAGCCAATAGCTTGTTTGGTATTCTAGACGAAAAGTTCGCGGAGAAATATGAAGAAGACATCGCTTCGATAAATAAAAACGAAAAACACCTTGCTCTCTTATGGAAGAATCAGACTTCTATAGTGGAAGCCGAGAATAATATACTAAAAAGAGTTGAACAAATGATAGAGAAACAACATAAAATGTATAACCAACACCTTATCAGCCTGGATAAGGCTACGAACACACTTGCGTCAGAAGTCGGAGATATGAAAATTACTAACGACTTTACGTTGATGTCGATTATCGCCAACAGCATCCTTATAAACTTGAAGAGTCTTCAGGAAACGCTACTGGAGACAGTTACCGACATCCACTACGGAAAACTTAATATTCACATACTGACTCCACAACAGCTAACTGAAGAACTTAACATAATATCTGGACAACTTTCGAAAGATTTAACTTTACCAATAGGTAACATACATACTGATCTTCGAAAGCTCTATCATTTTATGAAAGTGAAGGCAAGAATGTCGGTGAACTACTTTATATTTGAAATCAAGATTCCCTTGGTAACTCGGGACTCGTACGAGATCTACAAGCTGATCCCGATTCCACAACAAGTACAGGAATCTATGGTGAACATTATTCCTATCGCTGACCGCATTGCTATAAATCTTCAGAAAGATGCCTACCTGTCGATGACTGAAAACGATTTACAAATGTGTACACCTGACAACCTGGTAACTCTTATGTGCCCACTGCGACGGCCCATTTACCACCTGAAATCTGATGACAATCTATGCATTAAGGACAGAGAAACGAATCTATGTGAAACGAAACAAACTATATGCACTGACATGTGGATAGAGCTTTATAAAATAAATACCTATCTTTACTTCTGCTGTGGACAACGAACTATAAGAATTATATGCGAGCATCAGGTTACCGCCGAACGCGTCAACAAGGCCGGCATTATCTCTCTTGGCGACGGCTGCGTCATCAAGGGCGAAACCTTCACAATATATTCGCACACTCAGCGGACAAATTACCTAACAGTACAACCGGATGTAATCAAGGTGGATATACCTCCTATCAACTACATTTTCAACATAACAATACCTGTAATTGGAACCAACAAAACAGACGACAATGAACTAAGTTCATACAAAATGGAACAGAACCAAATTGATAAACGAATCGAGCAGATGAAGAATGAAGGCGACGGAGTAGATCCAATTACTTCACATGACGTGCATCAGTATGCACTTCTATACATACTGGTGGGCACTGCGCTTTGCGTTGCCGGAGCTTACATATGGCGGCGCGCTAGAGTACGCTGCTCCGCGACACTCGCCTCAACATCCCAAAACGATCGTCAATCTTCCGTTCCTGCTATTCAACTCGTCGAACTACCAGCAGTACCTGTGACTACACGAAACGACGTGGAATCAAGCGTGGCTCATCCGTATGCCCGCGTCGACCGATCGACGTCTCCAATTACGAACAGATTGTTTTAATGTTTTTAAGTTTTATAAGTCTTTGCTTTTAACATTTACTGTACTATCATCCACCTCATCTCAGCTCGCTCTCGGGAGCATGTACGGTTTATGCAAACCGCACAAATTACATGTTTCCGCGGGTCAGCATTTTACGTCAGTCGCCCTAACGCCATCATAACGATAACACATACTTAATTGTTACTTTTCATATTTTATGATTAAAGTCATTGAACCGAACAACTGAAGTATAACTTAACTTTTCAAGATCGTGGGGTACGCACCCTACAATTACTACCATAACAGTAACTAAGGTCAGGCACACCTAAATAATTATTAATCTATATACAACAAAGTCGCGTTAGTGACACCATTGAGGTATAACTCGAGAACGGCTGGACGGATTTTTATGATCTCTGCTTTGTTATATTCTTCTCCGTTCCAAATAGCAGAATAACTATTAAACATGGGAAAAATTCAAGAGCATAATATTACTATACCTACGAAAAAATTATTTTTCTCATACATTTTAACAGAACAACGTCTGTCGGGACAGCCTAGTTAGGTATAATATTTTTGATTTATCAAGAACAGTGCAGCGAGTGTGAGTGCCTAATTTTACAAGTAATTTTTGTTCGTTACAAAGCTTATACATATACGCATAACCCTGCTTTCCAAACATTATAAGTATTTAATATTATACCAAGTTTAAAAATCATTCCCAGTTGTCACCACGGGGACATTAATGGGGGCGACAGCTGGGAATAACCCAGTTTTAATTGTACCTATTCCTAACGACCTCCACTAACTAATATTGCCACCACTGGTGATGACGGCACCCAGTTCTAAGCATACAATCACATTCAGAAAGGATAAAAAAATACTTCCAAGCTAGCATTGTTATACCTATAGCTAGTCTGTAATATAAATACACACTTACATTTTCTCACAAGTTTTGACTATCTATGGAAAACTTATAATAAGTCTTTGGAATTGAAACATCTCTGCAAATGGATGTGTAAACCTAGAAGTTATTATGTGTGTTAACATAATATTAAATTAACGCATCAATTGATAGTTGTTGGATTGATGCATTGTCGCAGACGGCTTCGGCCACTTGACCGACTAGGTAATCCAGTCGTTACAGTTAGAGCACTTCATTGCAAGTGGGTTCTTTGATGTAAGTATACTTAATCGTCTGATATACATATATTTATATCATGGTGGATTGAGCTCGTACCTACAGTTCATTAACCCCGCAAAACAATTAATTCCGCAAAGTAACGTCTAATTCTATTAACTAAGTATCAATTCATTAAAATAAATTATTAAGTAGTTAGGCTAGTTACTTTAGTTTAGGTAGTTCCCGGTAGCTAAGCTGTGTGTTGGTTATGTACTATCCTGCGTGGCTGTGCGTGGTGGCCCACCACATGTTGCAGCATCATTGAAACAAGCCGCAAACACTGGAAAAGTTTTATTATTCCATAATCCATGCTTAATCTACGCCAATTTACTAGGTACCTACTTCAGTCATCATTTAGGTACAGCTGCTAGTCCCGATTACAAACCTAGACTTAGCAATAACAACGGTTAACAATTTCATAATAAACGTCTAGACCACGTAAGTAGTCGTCACAGTTAAGTTACTGAGGAGAAATATGGCACGTCGAGGTGAATACACATTAGTTCATTGATTTAATTACTATTTACGATAAATACCAACTTACGTTTTGTATTCGTTGCAGGTTACGCAAACGTGAATAGGCTTATACTATTCTTTATTAATTTCGACGTGCCATTAATTCTTGCGTGTACCTACATTATGCGCGGCGCCCGCGCATTAGAGCGCTATCACAGAACATTTCTGATGAACGTTTACAAATTTAATATAATATTTTATTCTTAAAATAACACCATTTACCAGATATGTTACGGCAGGAACTTCTAAAATACGGAAATTACCTATGGTATAAGTACATATTTTTATTGTGTGCCGAAAAAAATCAACTTGATATAATAGATTAAACATATTTTAAGTAGGTACATATACATAGTACCTACATTTTCTTTTTTAACTTTACTATTAAGTATACCTATGTATAATATTGCACATAAAAAAAAATTGTTTATTGTCAATTTGGCTTAGTACATAAATTCTGTTACGTAGATAGTGATAACTTGTACTATAGTCCACTACGTGATATTATGCTAGATTATAGTCGAAAGCGACATTACTTAATGGTAACTTTCACTTATTAAGTACCCGAATGCTCATCAAATTTATTTGAGTAAAAGCAACACTAATTCACTAATTTCATTAGTCCCAAAAAATGTCACAGTCGGAACATAACGGAAAACAAACGCTAGAGAGATACTCCCAAAGAACTTTAGATCTAAAACGTTTTCTGACTTCATTACATCGCAATGCAGCGCCGCGGACTCCGTCCCCGCGCAGCCGCGGACCGCCAATATCCATCATTGCCATAATATAACTCGCGAGTCCCGCCGCGCCGCGCTAGATGGAGAGCGGCGCACAGGCTTGGGCCTCCATGAACAGCGTCGTGTAGTTGACGAGGAGGAACAGCAGCGCCGAGCCCAGCGCCGAGCCCAGCTGCGTGACCACGCCGCACGCGCGCATCCCGCGCGCGCCGCCGCCCCGCGCCCAGCCGTAGATCCACATGCGCGCGTACGACACCGCGCCCTGCACCGCCACCCACGACACCACCACCAGCGCCTCGCCGCCCGCCGCGTGCTGCAGCGGCGGCGCCGGGCTCAGCAGCGCCGTCGCCAGGATGTAGGCCAGCGGCGCCGCCGCCGCCGCCAGCATCGCCGCGAGCGCGCGCGCCGCCATCGGCGCCAGCCACACGCCGGCCAGGCACGCCGCCGGGTTGGCCATGGCGCCCAGCGTCACCGCCAGGTGGTACGCGCGCGCGCCGTACGGCATGCACGAGTAGGACTGCACGGACGGCAGCACGCCGTTGCTGAGCGCGTTCAGCGTGCCCATCAGCCCCAGCACGCCCACCCAGCGCGGCCGCAGCAGCGAGCGGCGCGGCGTCCTCGCCTCCTCGTCCTTGGCGGCGGCGGCGGGCGTCATCCGCTCCGAGTCGAAGCCCTTGTGCACGTTGATGACGACGAAGCTGACGAGCGAGGTGGCCGACAGCGCGCCGAGCAGCAGCAGGAACACGGTGGAGTCGAACCGCGGCGGCGCGTAGTGCGGCTTCAGCGTCGAGTTGTCGGCGGACGGGAGGCACTCGGGCTCGCCGCCGACGCCCTGCGCCAAGGCGAGCAGGCTCGGCACGAAGCCGCTGAGCCCCTCGCCGACCAGGTAGGTGGCGAGGTACACGTCGCGGAAGTGCCGCAGGTACGGGTAGAACAGCACCGAGCTGGTGCAGCCTACGAGCGCCGCGAAGAACGTGAGCGTCAGGTAGGCGACGGAGCGCTCGGAGCCGCCCACGGGCGTCGTGCGCTCGTACAGGAAGGCGTTCAGCACGAGCGCCAGCGTGCCCACGGACAGCAGCGCGTAGATGAAGTGCGCGTCCTTGGCGCGCGGGAGCAGGCGCCGCAGCACGGCGTACGCGAGCATGCCCACGTTGGCCAGCTGGATGGCCAGCACCATGGAGGAGGGCAGCGCCCAGCCCTCGGGCAGGCGCTCCACCAGCAGCGGCAGCTGCACGTACAGCCCGTTCACCCCGAGCCACGTGCCGAGCCCCCACAGCACCATCAGCGCGTCGAGCGCGCCGCGCCGCCGCTGCACGCCCCACATCCCGCCGGCCGCGGACTCCACCAGCGACTCGGGACTCAGGCACGGGTACGCCTCCTTGTCTTCCTCACTGAGCCTGGAACCGCGACACGGGAGCTGTCAGTGAGTGTCGGTACTTAGTTGCGGTGTTACTAATTTCGTATAGATATCTGTGTGCGACGCCGAGCGAGACGATTGTGGCGTCATAAGACGATATCCGTCGTTTTATACCCGGCGTTATTCGCGAGCTGTAATTCTGAGATAAGATAGCTAATTGAGGCGAAACTGTTACAAAATAGTTTAAACTGTTCTATTGTAATCAGATACGTCTACGTGTATGTATAATTATCAAGTTGTGACTTTACTGGGCCGCCCGTATTCTATAAATGTCAGTATCAAAACATTTCTTAGCTTCGCACACTATAGTGCCTACCTACCACACCTGAACTGAAACTTTTCTAAAACTGTGAACAATTAACAAATTTCTTCAACTTATAATAACTACATAACAAAACACTTATTTGTATTTCAATCAAATGGATCGCCGACGCAACTTCAACTACATCGGCCGATATCTATTCGCTTGCCGATAATCCCAGACACGTGCACAAATGCACAGAGATAGGGGCGCACGCTGATTAGGTACGGTCGGCATCAAAAGTAGCTTAACATCTCTTAATCAGTTCGTCCGATACCGTACCTGAAGCAACATCACGTTCGCTCGCTCTGTAAACATTTATAGAATAAAGTGGTTAAAAGTGCTTGTGTATGCGTGTGAGTTACATATTTGTGTGGCTTATGAAGTCTTGTGACCAATGAAGTTTAATTTGTGGAAATCTATCTGCAAACGCCGAAGTTATCAGAAAATAAGTTTCAACATTTGAATAACGGTCGCGTTATTCCTGACCTACCGCAACCCGTGCACCGGCCGCTGCGCGCTTCAGTTCATTGACCTGCGTCAGGTGACTCGCGCGCTGCACTTGTGCTTAGCCGCTTTTTTTTTGTCTCTGCAAGCTGTTACGTTTTGTTTACGCTACGTGCATTATTTTTGCTGTTTTTGGTATCAGACTTATACCTGTAAGAGCTCAAAATGAAATGTGCCGCTTGCTGCACTTGTATTGTGGGGGAAAATGCTTTGCACTGCACTATAGAAAAATGCAATAAAATCTACCATCTACTGTGTGCGGGCGGAACAAACCCAATTAACGAATGCAGTACTGCCTGGGTGTGCCCTGAATGCCGCTGCGCGGCGAAGCGAGGGGGAGATAACAGCCTGACACCAGTAGGTACCTCTAAAAAGTCCCGCGACACCAACGTGACGTACCGCAAAAAGTTGCCGACTGGAAGTCCAAGAGATGAGCCGCAGCTGAACAAGGAAGGTGATATATTTGCTGTGGAGATGCGAACCCTGAGGCAGGAAATGGCCACACTAAGGCAGCTATTGGAGCACTCAATGTCGATTATAAAGGCAAACGATGCCGAATTGAAACATCATGGGTTCCAGATGGAAAATCTGCAAACAAAATTACTGCAATATGAGGCCGCCAATGCCGCATTAGCTACCCATTTGAAGAACTATGTGGCTCAAGTGGAGAAGAATGCAAGCAATATAATGCAACCTGTAGCCTCCGGTAGTGCATTAACAGCAGAAGCACAGCAAAGACTGCCAGCCTCCCCTCCTCACTCGAAAGGTGACACTGTTATCGTCACTGATGCGCCAAAGCAGAACAAGCAAAGGAGGGCAACCAAGCCGTCGAGCCAAGCTGTATCTGCCAAGTCTGAACCAAAAGCAAAGCCTGATCATCCTAGTCCGTCCAAACCGCCACAAAAGTCCGGAAGTGTCGTTGAAATGCCTCTCGCTGCCACTGTAAGCGGCGTTAGAGAAACCCGTGTCCTAAGTCAACCTGACCATGAGGCGCAGCCTTGGACTGAGGTGAGGAGAAAAAATCGGCGACTAACTTTTATTTGTGGTACGGCGGGACCAGCCGTGACGTCCCTTAAGGCGGTGGAATTCCGCAAATACCTGCACTTGTGGAACATGGAGTCCAGTGCGGATGAGATTCGCGATTACCTTCGGCTTATCTGCCCGAACACAACCGCCACAGTAGAGGTTCTCACACCCAAGGGTAGTTACAAATCTTATAAGATAGGTATTCCAGAGGCTTATTATGAAACATGCTTTTCGAAAGATATGTGGCCGATCAACGCCAGAATAAACGCATGGGTCACGTTCAGAAAACCCGCAGGCCCGATGCTATCGGTACAAAACAACCAGCCCTTTCAGAGCGCCGTTGGCGCCACCAGCGCGTCATAAAACTGTTAGCTTGAACATCTTCTACCAGAATGTACGTGGCCTTAAAACGAAACTTATAATGTGGCGTAACCATCTATCGGTACTTGATCACAACTTGGTAGCCGTAACCGAATCATTTCTTGATGACTCTGTGGGAGACCCAGAATTGATATCCGGCGATTGGGCGATACTGCGCCGTGACAGGGGCACGCCGTGCGGAGGCGTCCTACTTGCTGCGCGTGCGCCTATTGTATTGTGCCGCCGTCGCGACCTTGAAACGGATAAGGGAGAAGATCTTTGGGCAAGTTTTACGTGGCACGGGCGAGTTTTTTATATATGCGTAGTTTATATTAGGCCGAGAGCCAATGACAGTGATTACATGGACTGGTTCTGTAAAATTGAAAGTTTTGTGAATTTATTGAAGGGATCAGTGTTATTGCTGGGAGACATTAATTTGAATAGCGCATCTCTGAATATTCATAATTATTATAGTTATTTTTTATCATTTTGTAGTATGTCTGAGAAGAATGTTGTGGAAAATTCGTACGGTGGAATGCTTGACGTAGTACTGACTCAAGAGAGCGGTGGCGATCACGAGGTAACTGTGACACCTGCTGACGGGATTGTACCTCCGGACTTGTATCACCCCCCTTTGGATATTGAGTTAAGAATCGATACATCTCAGCACTCGGACGTCCTCAAGCCAAGTAACTTGGACCCAGCAAAAGACTGGAACTTTCAGAAAGCTGACTATGAGCAGCTGTACCGTTTGTTATCTGAAGCCTCATGGGATGAAGTCTTGCAATCCAAAGATGTGGACAGTGCCAGCCGGATATTCTATCAAATAATTTACGATATTTTCGATCATTGCATGCCCAAAAAACGCCGTAAACATGTCATGAACAGACGTTATCCTGTGTGGTTTACCGGTGACATAATTCGTGATACGCAACGTAAGACCAAACTCCATACCTCGTGGAAGCGCACGAAGTCTGAAGAGACTTACAGGCTGTTTTCGGATCTCAGAGCTGACTTAAAATCACGCGTTGCATCTGCATATGTTAGTTATATGGCTCGAATTGAGAATAATTTAAAATTAAATCCACGTCAATTTTGGCAGCATGTCTCTAGTCTGCGGTCCAAGGGAGGGTTCGAATCAGTTGTCACCTACAAGGGTGCTTCGTTCTCAGGCCCGGAGGCAGCAGAGGCCTTTGCTAATTTCTTTGCCACCGTCTTTCTGCCTGATGTGCCTCAGCTAAGTGTCACACAAATGCAAGCTCAAGACAACAGTAAAGACAGTAATTATGTCAACGTTACGAGACTGACTCCTGCAGCTACAATACTCGGAATAAATAAGTTAAAGGCAACGAGCTCTGCCGGACCTGATAATATTCCCCCAATTATTTTCAAAAACGCAAAAGGATTGCTGTGTGGTCCCCTCTGCCACATTTTTAACCTGGCTTTAAAATCAGGAGTGTATCCTTCGCAGTGGAAGATTTCCAGGGTGACTCCAATACCTAAAACCAGTAATAAGTCCATGGTAGAAGAATATCGTCCAATAGCCATTCTCTCATCACCTGCTAAGGTATTTGAAAGTCTTTTGCACAGGTATATATACTCACAAGTGGATATATACCTGTGTAACGAACAACACGGTTTCAGGTCCAAGAGGTCCGTAAATACGAACCTTTTGGTTTTAGTGGAGTACATCTCGAGACGGTTGGATGATGGTAGCCAAGTTGACGTGCTTTATTTTGACTTCCGGAAGGCGTTTGATAGGGTTAATAATGACATACTGCTGGCGAAACTGAGTATCATAGGCTTCGCCCCTAGTCTTCTCCGCCTGCTTGCGGATTATCTTCGCGGTCGACAGCAGTTTGTCAGACTCGGTCTCTATGAGTCGCAACCCTATCACACGCGTTCCGGGGTAAGTCAAGGATCTATACTAGGCCCCCTCTTATTTTTGCTGATGGTAAACGACCTACCCACGGTCTTGAAACATGCTGAAAGTCTACTCTACGCCGACGACCTCAAGCTTTATGTAGAAATAAAATCAGAAGCCGATTGCCTGCAGCTACAGAAAGATGTCGACGCCATTTATGAGTGGAGTCTGATAAACAAAATGGAGTTCAACCTCAGTAAATGTAACGTTATGACTTTCGGTCGAAGGTTGCGCCCTATCATTTTTGACTACACAATGGACAGTCAAACCTTAGCTAGAACCGTAGCTATGAAGGATCTGGGAATCACTTTTGACCGAAAGCTCACGTTTCATCAGCACATTGAGCTGTTAGCGAAGGACTCCTTCAGACGTCTTGGTTTTGTATTAAGGAATGCGCGGGACTTTCACCTGGACGGAGCTGTCCGCTTGTTATATAGTGCGCTAGTGAGAACAAAACTTGAGACCAGTGCATGCGTATGGAATCCGCACGAATCTACGTATGCGCTGCTACTTGAGAAGGTGCAGAAAGCATTTCTAAGATACCTGTACAAGCGGCAGTACGGGTACTATCCGTTTATGTACCCCACGAAGTTCCTTCTGGGCTGCTTGGGGTACAATTCGCTCGAGGTTCGTAGGCAGAATGAGCAAATGGTAACGGCCTGTAAGATTCTTCGTGGTAAAATTGATTCCCCGGAACTGAGTGATGAGTTGTGTCGGTTGTACGCTCCAAATAATTATTGCAGGATCAGGCGACATAGGTTATTTGCCGTGCCCAATTGCCGCACTGTCGCGCGCGCAAACTCGCCTCTTACGCGCGCCCTCTCCGCGCTCAACGCTCTCTTGAGTTGCAGTCCTGAAACGGATCTGTTTGTGGATGGATGGCTGGGAATACTGTCTGTCTGTCTGAAGTTTTGTGAGAGTAATGTATGAATCTGTGTTTGATGTTTGTTGTTTGAATGTGTTGTTTTATTTTTAATCTTGTTATCATAATTCAATTTTTATTAATTTTCTTTGATTATTTTATTTTTACTATGACATTAATTTTATCTTTTATTGCACTTATGTATTGTCTTAATTTTATGCTGATTGTTTTTTTTTTATTTAATTAATTTTTATTATTTTTGTATTACTAGTCGAATATTATTAAATTTAGAATATTGTGTTAATTGATGTAATTGGTTTATCACCGTGTTAATTAATAATAAATAAATAAATAAAATAAATAAAATAAAATAAAAATCTCCGTATCTTAAATTTAATATACACCCTAAAAATATAAATTTTGCGTATCTACAATTGAACGGCCTCTAAAGTAGTTGAACATCTCCGTATCTTAAATGTAATATACACCCTAAAAATGTACATTTTGCGTATCTACAATGGAATTGGAAACTAATACATGTTAAGCTACTTTTGATGCCGACCGTACCTACGCTCCAAGGAGGATCCAAGCTATGCTATGCTATGCTATGGAGTGACGTCACGGACGGTCCTACGTCAGTACGAGTTCGCGTAATTTTATGACCGTAAAAATACTAAATCTATAAACTTCACTGTGACAGTATTGTTAGTGTGTGCTACTTCGCTTTAAGTTGCTGTGTGAGTGTACGCAGACATCAGCGTGCTCGGGATAGTGTGTGAATATACAATCAAAGAAATATCAAAGATTGATAATTTTTATAAGTGGGTATATACACAATTACACACTCAAGTTTAGAGGCCATCGATGTTTTGTTATTGCGCCATCTAGTGTCTATTGCCTGTACCATCATCTCACTAAGTTTTGCAACTTTACAATTATTGTCACTTATTCGAACCCACCCCGATATGGCTAAGTGTGCTGCCTGCGGAAAGTTTCTGCCATCGACAGGTGTCGCTACATGTACAACCTGCCCTTGTAAATTTCACAAAGATTGTGTGGCGCTTCCCGTTACCGTAACTGTCCCTCAGGGTTGGATTTGCCCTGAGTGTAAAAAGATGCAGCGCAAAGGAGACAATAGTAGCACCCCAGTAAAGGGCATTTGTGGGACTGCTGCTCCCCCTAGCACCCTCTCACTTGCCGCCTCCAGCTCGCCCCAGCCTGATGTAATGTTGCCCCTACCTGCGACGAACGTCTCTGCACCATCCGTGGTAAACACGGATGTGCGGGACATGCGTCGTGAACTTGCCGAATATATGGCGGAGCAACGTGAATTTCGCAAGGAGCTCCGTGCCTCGATGGCGGGCATGGGGGAGAGGTTGGATGGGTTCGAGAGGAGACTTGAAGCAGTTGAACAGATTAAGGAGGCACCCGGGGCGGGGGAAGTCGCTGAATTGCAGCAGTCAGTGGCCCGGCTTAAGCTGGAACTGAACGATCGGGACCAGGAGGCGCTGCTGGCCGACTTGGACATAGGACATATTCCAGAGGAGAAAGGGGAAAATGTCCTGCACACTATCACCATCCTGGCTGCGAAGCTGGGGGTCACCCTTGAGGATCGGGATGTCGTATTTGCGGAACGCGTTGGAGCGGTGGACTCGAGCAGTGCAGGCGACGGTGGGGTGGGGGGACGCGCTCGCCGTGTTGTGATTCGCCTGGCGCGTCGTCATCTGCGAGATGAGATTTTACGTTCAGCACGCGTGCGCCGCAACTTCACTACGGTTGACCTCGGGCTGGCGGGCCCGCCGCGACGAGTATACATCAACGAGCGGTTGACGAGAACAAATCGACAGCTGTTCCACCAAGTTCGCGAAGAATGTCGCAAGCGACAATGGCGATACTCGTGGACCAAGAGAGGTCGCATTTTCGCGCGACAAAGTGATGGCAAGCAGGTGTTTTCTATTAGGTCAACTGCTGATTTTGAGCGTGTTTTTGAAAATAGCACTGTTTGAGGATTTTATTAGCCATCGTTTTTACAATATGCTGTTATTTTTACAAGACCATACCGGCCTATTACTTTTTATTATGAAAATCATTCTTAATACTTACGCTGACAATAAGAACTTGTTTAAAAAATATACATTACTAATTAAATACTACATACATTTTCCAGGTAAACAAATATACTTAATATCAAATTATTTTCTTAGCTTAATTTTTCAATGTGAGAACCCAAATTATTTAGTCACAGATTATTATCGTATAATTACATTTTGCATACTTGTCAACATTTATTACCTTGTTATTATGGTGCACTGTGTCTGTTTTTACACTCCAATGACGTTTTTCACTCTTTATAATGATTAACAAATATCTTAAAGTTGGTTTGTTCAATGCAGGTTCCCTCGGCACTAATCATGATAATTTTATAGCGTCAGTCACTAGAAATGACGTTGATTTATTGGCAGTAAACGAGACCTGGCTTAGAGAGGGAGAAGAGGGTCGCGCTCCCGCGCTGCCTTTGTATAGACTGCGCCACATTCCCCGGCCGCGGGGAGTGCGCTCGCGCGGAGGTGGTGTCGGTTTTTATATTAAGCAAAGTGTTAGCGTTCGCACCTGGTCTCACCCAGTGGACCCATTGCACACTTCAGTTGAGCAGATGTGGCTCACTATGACCCTTAACGGAAAAAAGCTGGCTATTGGTACGGCATACCGGCCACCTTGGATGGATGTTGATTTATTTTTTGATGCTATTACAGTTTCAATTAGTTCAATTCCTAATTACGATCATTTGATTTTGTTAGGAGATTTTAATATTAATTTCTTATATAAAGATGACATTAAAACTAGAAAATTTAATATATTCTTATCGTGTCTCAATTTATCACAGTTAATCACGGAACCGACTCATTTTACTGAAACCAGTCAGACTCTCATCGACGTTGTGTGTACAGACATGAGTACAAAAAAAAAATACTTGGAACATGTGGGGTCACTTTTTGGTCACTGTCTTTTAGTTTGTGAGTTTAACATTAAACGTGGGAAAACTATGCCTTACGCCCTAACTTACAGACAGAAAAAAAATATTAATATTGAAAATTTTAGTAAAGATTTGCAAACTGTCAGATGGGATCTTATATCAACGCTTGGCGATGTTAATGAAATGGTAAACATCTTATGCCACAGCGTAGTAGCTCTATTTGATCTACATGCACCAGTGAAGTCAATTATAATTAAAAATCGCTCACATCCGTGGATAACTGACACTATTAGACTCATGATGAGGCTACGTGATCAGGCTTCTGCTGATTATCATAAGACTAAATCTATCAGTAAGAAAATGTATTATAAAAGTCTAAAATCAACAGTGAACCAAGCGCTTTATCACGAAAAATCAGCCTATTTCAAACATAATATTAACAGCAAAATTAATGATCCGAAACAATTATGGAAAAATCTCAAAAATACCTTATTACCCAAAAATAACACTGACCTACCCCCATTTTTTAATGATCCCGACATCATAAATAACCACTTTTTAACAATACCGGGCACGTCAGTTGTTTCTATATCACAGCTGACATTCTTTGAGCACCATAAGGCCACTGATGCAGTCTTTCATATGGAGCCGGTTAGTCTAGACAGGACGATCAAAATAGTCACAAGTTTGAAATCGAATGCGGAGGGCTGTGATTTGATAGGTTTAGATATGCTTTTGATGACATTTCCCGATACAATAGATACAATAAGACAACTGATAAATACTTCTATCAATACGTCAACATTTCCTGATGTTTGGAAAGTAGCTATAGTGCGTCCCTTGCCCAAACGATTGAACCCGACCGAACTTAAAGATCTAAGACCGATAAGCATATTACCTTGTATGTCTAAGATTATGGAGAAGGCTGTCTGTACTCAGTTAACTGAATATCTCGAACAAAATAATCTTTTACCTGAGGTTCAGTCGGGTTTCAGAAAAGGACGAAGTACAGTAACTGCCTTACTTGATGTCACGGATAATATACTTTGTTCATTAGATAAAGGAATGTGTACGTTGCTTGTATTGTTGGACTTTTCTAGGGCTTTTGATTCCATAAATATTAACTTACTAATGTCCAAATTGAGCTACTATGGTTTTGATAGTGGAGCCTTACAGTGGTTTAATAGTTACCTAACTAATCGATATCAGTACGTGAAGCTTAGTCGTGATGATGGTTCCGCGTTAGTGTCAGAGAAAATGGCTTGCGACAGGGGAGTTCCTCAGGGATCTATATTGGGACCTATCCTCTTTATTTTGTACTCGGCAGATATTGTAACGCATATTAGGCATTGTAAGTTCCACATATATGCTGACGATATACAACTGTATCTTTCTTGTAAACCATCTGAAATTGATAATGCGATAACTAAGCTTAATCATGATCTTTCGAGTATAGCCACATGGTCTACTAGCAATGGCCTGTTACTTAACCCTGTCAAAACAAAATACTTAGTCTTCGGTAGTAAGCATCAGATAGCAAGACTTAATCCGTCGAAGAGTGTTATGCTTATGGCTGAGCCCATTGAGCGTGTATATGAAGCCCGTAATCTGGGTTTGCATATGGATTGTGATCTGCGATTTGAAAAACATATTGCTAATTCAGTAAAAAATTGCTTCTACAAATTGAAAGTTTTGTATAGAATGAGACCATTCGTAAGAGAAGAGTTGCGCATCCAGCTCGTGGAATCACTTGTTCTGTCTAAGTTAAATTATATGGACGCAGTTTTTGGTCCTCGTCTGCTAGCAAAGACTCAAAGGCTGATTCAACGAGTCCAAAACGCCTGTGCCCGTTTTTGCTTCGACGTTCCGTTAAGGGCCCATGTGACCCCATTCTTAAATAAGCACTCCATTCTTAAAATGAAACACCGGAGAAAACTACATTTAGCTTGCCTTCTCTTTGGTGTCTTAAAATATCAAGCACCAGCTTATCTTTATGATAAATTGTCCTGGGTGTCCTGTCGGAGGTCTTCTGCATCCCGCCAGTGTGCGATGCAGCTATCGACGCAGCGTCATAGCTCAGCCGCGTTTAGGGGGAGTTTCCGCTATGCAGCCTCTAAATGTTGGAACAATATCCCACCGCCGATAAGGAACCTGCAAAATGTTCATGGGTTTAGACTCAAACTGAAAATGTTCGTTTGTAAGCAGCAAATAAGTCAGGAAGCTCAAAAACATGACACAAGTGCTATATAGACAATGACTTTTTTGTTTATTATTATTATCATTATTTTTATTCATTATGCATCAAGTATTTATAAGTAATTCTATTATGTGGGTACTTACATATGTATACAATTGTTTGTTTATACACCTTTCACTCTAAATCTTTGTCTCGTTTTTATTTTCTCGTTTCTGTTTGACCCTTTTGTCACGCATGTGGTCCCACGTGGTAGTCTGGCATGAAGTGT
The DNA here is from genome assembly GCA_905147375.1 of Hylaea fasciaria. NCBI lineage: Eukaryota > Metazoa > Arthropoda > Insecta > Lepidoptera > Geometridae > Hylaea > Hylaea fasciaria. The sequence continues at coordinate 11,999,083 of LR990201.1, forward strand.
GGAATGGGCTTTCTCATTGGTTGTTCGAGCCGGCCTATGCGGGGGACTCAGTACGGAAGTCAATAAAACACTTTTGACGTCTTAAATTGTTATTGTATAACACATGCGTGCCATGAGGTAGGTCTGTGGTTTATATTATTAAAAGCAACATAATCTTGTGCTTTAACTTAGTTTTTCTTGTATTATATAGTTTTTATTAGTTGTTTAGTTATCTGCTGACGTCAACGGTCACTGTGTATTTGATTATTGTTTTTTTTTTTGTTTAAGTTATGGCTTCGCACGGTTTGTGCATATAGCCAGTGTCAAGTATTTTATTTTAAGTATTTCTTAATTTCACTTTAAGAAAGTTACAGCAATGTTATAGCAATCGTGGTCAAGTAGTCAAGTCAATTATTTACATCGTCAGTCACGATTCAGTAAAGTGGTGGATGCTTTACTGAAACTTCCTGGGAGTTTTGGAAAAATGCGAAGTGACACGTTTTTTGAGTCTATGTCATTTTCCTACACTCGTGCACGGTAACGAACACTTAATGGTTAATACTCCACCAATATTACACATTAACACTCGAAGAAACACAAGTTTGAGCTAAAAATACAAAACCAACAACGCCTCACTATCGGATTCCCGCCAAAGCTCCTTGATTATTGTTCGTACTTTGTTCTGACAGTGTCCGTTCCGTGACGTCACCGAATGGTCCCAGCGGAAGACCAGCGCTGGTTGTTCGCAACCAGCATCATGCTGAGCTGGGGCCCATTTGTGGCACCTTTCCAATTGTTTTTCTCTTTTGTTTTTGTTATTTTGTATAATTTTTATGTGTTGCAAATAAACAAATTTTCTTTCTTTCTTTCTTTCTTTCTTTCTATGCTCACATTCTAGAGCGGGACACAGCCCGGGCGAGCCGATCAGCACGTTCTTATTGGAAACTAGCTGATACCCGCAACTTCGTTCGCATTTTTATATAAAATGTAAACTGTTTAGTATTGGAAATAATCTGTGTAGTCCTCATACGTTGTAGTAAGTATATTATGCATAATAGGGTGCGATGAACACGCTAAACGTCGCGTCGCCAAAAGTAGAATTGTAAAATGTTACTCCTAATGTATACTCTGTAATCCTACAGTTAGTAGGGCTTACTTACCTACAGCCGAAATTAATATTGTATCTCCTATCCAAGATTGAAATCGATCTTGGATTGCTGCCTATCGTTCGATCGATCTCCAACCTGCGTGCCTTCATAAACCAATCCACGGATCGGTTATTGGCACGTTAGACCCAAAAATGGATTGTTATCAATCCCAGATAGCAAAATTTGGATTGGATTGATTATTAATTTTGGCCGTTAGCCTACAGTAAGCATTAATAGGATAACATTCGAGGGAAAGAAGGTATACCCGAGTGCCGAAGGAGGGTAATGTTTTAGAGCGTATTGTAATTTTGTAATGTGTAGGTACCTAACCTAAAAGCAAGTCAAGAAACTTAAACATCGAGGAGATGTAGCACGTTCATCACAACACACATAAGAAGCAATTAACCAGTTTTCAGGACAGTTATTTGTAGGCTCGGTTAATTAGACTCGGCTTTGAGTCAAGATAAAGACGTTTATATAAACTATTTATAATTTTATTGTATAGCACGCAACCTTCCTGCTCCACATATTTTTTCATTTCAAGTATGTTTTATTATCGCTCGACACGGGTAGGTAAATAAAAAAGTCAATAGTACTGCGCACGCGCATTTCGACACGTAACGTTTTTACCAAGGTACGAAAGTTGTTAAGCTGCAAAAATGTATCAACGTCGTTAGAAATCAAATAGGTACAAAATTACAAAACAAGATTGTAAAACATCCTAATGTTGTAGCAGGTAGGACCTACTAAGAGGCACAATCTATTTACAATAAACAGTTTGTAGAATAATGTATTTACCTAGGTAGGTACTGTACACAGAGAGTAAATCGGTAGATACCTACCTACCTACGTGTCTGCAGTTAAATAACAAGGATAGTGACGGATCGCAATATATTTGTTCTTGGGACGCATAGGGTAAACTACTTCGTTTTCCTGAACGCTTAATCAGTTTCTGACGTCGCGGACAACTTGGTGGCCGAGACGGGGAACCTAGGAATATATTCCTCGGGGAAAAACCTACATTTGGCAATACCGCAGGTTGACAGTACTTTTTGATTTGTGAGATTCGTATGTACTACAATATGAAAATCAATATAAACAGACCGGAAAAACTACGATACAGTACAATCCTTAAAATCATTATTCTATGGTAAGTAAGTAGGTATACAATCAATCCGCGAGTGAAACCGTAGTATGATATAAACTGAACTCTTCGTCTCGTCCCATCTGTGAGCTTGCACTAGAGTTATAACAGCCGTAAAATATTACATCAAAAGCTCGCAGCAGAGGTGTTGAGCGAAGTAACTGCACGAGACGAAGAGGTGATGCCGGCGACCTTTCGAGTCGGTTAAAAAAGACGAAAACAACACGTCAAACTAGTTCATCCTACCTACAAGAATGCACAAATATTTATTCAAAAAATATATTTTCAAGAAACCAGAAAAACAAATTTATAATTCAATGTCAATTTCTAAAAGGTTAACGATTTATTTGCGCTCCCCATTCACTTCTATTTTTAAGTATTAGTTGGTTCTCGCAACTTGTATAAATGATATCGCTATTAGGATAGGTCCACCACCAGAACTAACGCGCCAGCCTGGGGCAACTTACCATAATATACTGTGCTACCAAACTGTCGGGTGGTGCAGGTCGGTGCATACAAACAATTTTTCTTCAATAGCTTGGTTCCTTTTCGTTACATTTGGGTAGGTGTATGAGACAATTTTTAAGACAGATTCTAATGTACCGTGTATGTGATGCACAAACAAAGAAACCATTAAATATAATGCAATTTCTGTTCAGTATCTCCTACATCTGTAAAATGTAACATAATAATAATTATGTATGTTACCTACGCATACATGTAGGTATGCCACATATTTTTTTTAGACTGCTGTTTTTTAAGTATAGATTGATGGTATCGAAGATTTATTAGATGTGTATGTAGTTACCTTCCTACTACCTATATATTTCCACACATTTTAAAAATTATAAATGTTAATAATTATTATAAAATGTAATTCGATGGTTGGTTACAAACAAAAAAGCAAGTTATACACAAAATAAAAAATGGATTGTTAAAAAGCACAAGAAAAATGGCAAGATGCAAGCAATGCAAGCGCATGCGGCCCTGGAGGATAGGCAACTAATAAATAGCACTACGATCAGTGCTATTTATTACTCGCTGGCACTACATAACTAAAGGCTAAATATTATGTATGCTAGAGGAGAGCTGAGGCCACAATAAAGTTTGAAATAATATACCTCATATTATTTGAATATTGACCTGCCAGAGCATCATGAATGTATTAAAGGCAACAGTAGGCTTAGGTACCCACCTGCGCGCAGCGGCAGCGGCCGCGGCCGGCCAGCACTCGAAGCCGCCGCCGCCCGGGCCGCACCCACTATCACCGCGCCGCCGCCACCGCGCCAGCACTCGCTCTCATCGCTGATAATCATGGTATTAACCACATTTTGAAAGCCCGATACAGACAGATTGTGTGCATTGATCATACAATTTACAATTATATGCCTAGATATCAAGAAATATAGGTAGTCTGTCGCATTTTAAACACTGGATAACATCATTAGCAGAAATTAAACCGATAAAGACATCCATCACATGAAGTGGAGACCATTAATAGGTATCTACTCAACTACTCACAACAATCTGTCTGTAATAACTAAAATACAAAAAAACAAGACTCAAATAAAATTTAGTACCTAGGCAAATATTTAAATTTTATGTATTTTCCTCAAGGAGACTATAAAATCTCGCATTCAGTAGTATTATTATGATATTTTGTAGATAAGAGATCATGAGCATGACATTCATGACACGGCAACAAAGAATGCACTCAAATACCTAATTTGAGTATGAAGATGTAATGTACAAGTGTAGTTTTTCATGCATGAGATTGAGGATCATCATCTTGGTTGGGAAAATAACAAGTGAAAAGCTGATGTGAACAGTAGGCACCTCGAGCGGATGTTGTTAGGACAAATGAAGTGAATGTTTGCTCAACACTGCACTGTTGATAAACTATTAACCATATTGCAATAATTTTGTTTAAGGAAAATCAATACTATACCATGTATCATTAAGTACTTTGTTCTTCTTAACTCACAGAGCAATACTATACCTCTATAATTATACATTAATCAATCACATCTCACTGGAGTAATGGTTTTCAATTGGAATCAATTGCTGACAATAAGACAACAGTGCAGATGGTCTCTCAGTGAAACACTTTGAGGAAACAAGTGGATGAAACACTAGCCCATGTTAGCAACACATTTATAGTGCAGAGGTACCTACCGCAGTGCAAAGTTCTATCTTCCAAGAGTTATGAGCAAGGAGTGGTGGGAGCGCAACCTGAAACCACAACACTACTGCTAGAAAGGGCATATTACACCACAGCACACACATACCATGTATCATAGTGCAAAAAAGATGTCAGCAAGAAATAAAACATCAGATTTTACATCAGTTTGCAAGAAGGTGCTTAGTTTTTAGATAGCTAGTAGGTATACTTACATATCAGTGGGTAGTAGTATACCTACAACCTACTGATATGTCCCCAATTATTTAAGTATTTATTCATGCTTATTTTTTTATTACAAAACAGTACCTATGTCATTAGCATACTTTACCATTGAAGTAAACCTAATTATTCCAGCTACAAAGTAATGCCAGAAAAATAAACATTTATGTAAGATTGTATGTGAACCAGGTAACAAAATGATACCTATTTGAAAATATAGGGTAAGTTCCTATGTAGGTACCTCTAAAATATGTAGTAGGCATTTAATTTTCGTGAAGAATTGTATAATTTTTTTAAACATTCTGCATTAGTCCTTGTAGTCATAGGTAGGTAAAACACGTTTATTGTAAGGTCAATGTGGGGAAGTCCGGCATACTTTTCTTCAAATTGAATTCAAGTTAACATAATGAGTCGAAATATGCTTTTTAAAATAATTTGTATAGTCGGAAAAGGTGGATAATATATTGATTTACCTATAGTAGTCTAAAAATAAGATCAATTGTAATGATCCTTAGATTTATAGCATTTTTTTTAAAAGGTCGGCGTGTAGACGGTCTTCCCATGTAGTTTGAGGTAAGTCCGTCTAGTAGCAATAAAATCATAAGTTGTAGGGCAAATATGTTATATGTATGAAAAGTTGCACTGATGGTAACCTGGTGATGAAATTATCGTCGTATCTGCCTGCCCTAAAATTTACATTTCAAAGATAATTAATTTTATTTACTTTTTGGGTAAGACCGTCATATTTATCTTGACAGTAGTTGCAAACATTTTCAAAAAAAAAAAAAGTGATTTAAAATAACCAAATAACAAAAAAACAAATACCTTCTAATTCAAAATTAGTAGCTGCAAAATCAACAATGAACTTTGATCATTAAATCATTTTTTATCGTATTACAATTATTATTTCTTGGCACCATGGGCACGCACTTTTGTTCCTGAGAAGATAATATTATTAATTCAGAATACAAAATAATGTAGGACATTACTAAATAAGAAGTAGCAAGCAAGTATGAAGTGGGTTATAACATAATAAGCGAAGACCGTTATTGTTTGTTTAAACTTTTAAAATCGGTTTTGCAATAAACCATCGATACCAAAAAATCGCCATAATGTGAAAAGCTACATGCCTTATAATAATTTCTGAAAAAATAATGGATTGGATAGTTTTTAGTGGACTACTTACAACTTCTAAGTATAATAGCAAGTAAATAGTAATACTTTAATAATTATATGAGTCATCCATATGTGCTGTTGAAAATGTTGACAATATCTGCCTTTGGGGCAAGACCGGCATATGACGGACTTTCCTTTAGCTTGGTAGACGGTCTTCCAAATTGTTACATTTTAATGTTAACAATTTCTTGTACGTTCAAGTAACGAAATTGAAGCGTTTTTAATTAATTCAAGACCAGGAATAATCGTATGGATCATTAAACTATTTGCTAAATCATAGAACCTCTACAAACTCTTTAGTTTTTCCGCATTTTCTTCGAATTTTTAAAGAGACGTCACACTCCAATTACAAGTTCAAAACGCGAAAAAAATTGAACAGTAAATTTCTCCTAACATAAGGATGTGAGCGACATCTATGATTCTCAGTTCGAAGTAGCTCCATAATATTGGTTTACTGACCGAGCCCTAAGGCGCTAGCTATTCAAATAATAAAGTTATTGCCGCTAGACGGACTTACCGCCTAGACGGACTTCCCCACATTGACCTTATTCATATTTTCGTAGTAAGTAGATGGTACGTACCTTGTAAGTTCAGCCATCACAATTCACGTGTACTATCTGCAGCAACACGTTCTATTTGGTCCCTGCTTTTATTTTCCTTCTTGTTTGACTGTAAAGTTACCAACTTTGGATGAACTTACATCACCTTAGGTTCACTATTTTATTAGCGCATTATTACTAGTTTTAGATAGGTATCATCGACAGGAAAACAACAATTATTGTTTATAATTTCTGTAGATAATCTGCGTTTTGTTTTATTTAGGTAGGTATCGTGCGTTTTCAATTAAATTCAATTCAGGAGATTCTTTCTTTTTTATTGACTTCTATGAAATTGTTTGACTGACCGACGGGACGTCTTTCATGACCTGACAGCTGACTGACTCACCCTACCAAACTGCCAACTCTGCCAAGGCCCAATGGCAAGATAGGTAGGTAGGTAGGTACCCAAAGTCCAGTGTCCCAAAGTTTTTTTTTTTTTTTGTTTTAGTTATGGCTTCGCACGGTTTGTGCATATAGCCAGTGTCAAGTATTTTATTTTAAGTATTTCTTAATTTCACATTAAGAAAGTCACAGCAATGTTAAAGCAATCGTGGTCAAGTAGTCAAGTCAATTATTTACATCGTCAGTCATGATTCAGTAAAGTAGTGGATGCTTTACTGAAACTTCTTGGGAGTTTTGGAAAAAATGCGAAATGACACGTTTTTTGAGTTTATATCATTCGTCTACACTCGTGCACGTTAACGAACACTTAATGGTTAATATTCCACCAATATTACACATTAACACTCGAAAAAACACAAGTTTGAGCTAATAATACAAAACCAACAACGTCTCACTCTCGGATTCCCGCCAAAAAACCTGTCCCAAAGTTACTCTATGCCTGTAATGCTACCAATGCCAGTAGGTTGCTTGAAAAGGGATGGTTTAGACAAAAAGGGACGGTTTTAGAAAAAATGTTAGTTTTGACTTTCATTTACTTACCATACTGATGTATGGTAGGTAAATAAACGTCGACTAATAATTATGTAATTATTTTCGGCAAATAAAAAGTACTATTATTGTTATTAATTCCGATAATATCATAATTTGATAATTATTTTGAAACATCAAGTGCGGATTTCTTAGGTAATTAAATTATATGGTAAATTGATTTTATATACCTATATAAGATGTGATACTCATGTTACGGTTTTCACTCAATATGTTGATTTTTTTAAATCTCGGAAACTGTGGAGCCTTCAGTGATAATCTTTAGTACCTATTTCCCTATCTTTCCAGGCGACTACCCCGATTTTATTTATTAATCTCCTAGTTCAGTGGTTTCTGTCCGTTTAAGCATGCGCGTGGGATGAGTTCCAGCAAACGTCCAAAATAGGACTGTTTTGCCCAAAGGAACGGTCCGACATTTAAAGGGACGAAAAACCGTCTAAACCAGGACGGTCTGGCAACGCTGCTAGACTAGACATTGATGAGTGACAGCACTGACAGCTGACAGCACAGCACGCACACAAATACACACCATCATCAACCCACGCCAGCCAGAGTTTTTTGGCGGGAATCCGATAGTGAGACGTTGTTGGTTTTGTATTATTTTCTCAAACTTGTGTTTCTTCGAGTGTTAATGTGTAATATTGGTGGAATATTAATCATTATTAGTGTTCGTTATCGTGCACAAGTGTGGGCGAATGATATAAACTCAAAAAACGTGTCATATCGCATTTTTTCCAAAACTCCCAGGAAGTTTCAGCAAAGCATCCACTACTTTACTGAATCGTGACTTTGACGATGTAAATAATTGACTTGACTACTTGACCACGATTGCTATATTGCTGTGACTGTAAGAAATACTTATTATAATAAAATACTTGACACTGGCTATATGCACGAACCGTGCGAAGCCTATACTAAAAAACAAAAAAAAACAGAGATCACAGAGAGGTCATAAAAAAATAGGGCATAGATTTATATTACCTATAGATTATAGATTTATATTATATTAGAAATAGGGTAGGTAACTGTCTTTGGGAGTTTTGGCGGGAATCCGATAGTGAGACGTTGTTGGATTTGTATTATTTTCTCAAACTTGTGTTTCTTCGAGTGTTAATGTGTAATATTGGTGGAATATTAATCATTAAGTGTTCGTTAACGTGCACGAGTGTAGGCGAATGATATAAACTCAAAAAGCGTGTCATTTCGCATTTTTTCCAAAACTCCCAAGATGTTTCAGTAAAGCGTCCACTACTTTACTGAATCGTGACTTTGACGATGTAAATAATTGACTTGACTACTTGACCACGATTGCTATATTGCTGTGACTTTTTAATGTTAAATGAAGAAATACTTATTATAAGAAAATACTTGACACTGGCTATATGCACAAACCGTGCGAAGCCATTACTAAAACAAAAAAAAAAAAAAAAAACTGTCTTTGAAGAGATTTTACTCTTGGCACATTACCTATTTGTTTTTTTTATCAATTATTTGTTAAGTTGTACCTACCTACCTACCTACTACAAAAGGGAGAGTGACAAGACAAAACTGACAAGTGGAAGTGAAAACAGGGCGGGCGGGGCGCTCGAAACGTATTATAAGGTATGGGTGGCAACCCTTCCTCCAGCCCAGTTTAGTGTAGGTACTATTGACTTTAAATGTAAACCTAAAATAAAACAATGAACTCGACTGGTTGTTTTTAATTTAAAATTTCAAAAAGCAAATACAATAATCTCCGCATGACTCGTCATAAAGCTTTACACGTAAGGTAGTTATCTTTAATAGTAGAATAATAAATATAACAAACAGTGAAGTACTCGGCGCTAAGAAAGTGAGTGGTGACGCGTCCCCCCCGCCCGCGGCTGCGGCGCTTACTTGTCCTTCTCGCTCTCTGCCTTCCTGCCGATTGGCACTGCTGCCCGTATTCTGCAACACAAAATCAGGTTACATACAAATCGATATCAGTCTTCTTATGAACGCTGCTCAGCCAGTTAAATAGCCAGCCTGTGTTGGGTAGGTTTTAACATCACTAATTATACATAAAAACCTCAGCATGGAACGGGGAACCATATTTTTCAACCATTCTGTTAGGTAGGCACCTACTCGAAAACATCGTCAGATTAGATTACTATTAATATTATAGTAATGTAGGTACCCACAGATTAAGGGATACTGTGCCCCATTGTTTTTTCAACTAGCATGCTGGCAACATTGTGGGAGCATTGACATTGGAGTGGAACTGTTCATCACAAGCAATAGGTAGATATCCTACTAATAATAAAAACGCGAAAGTTTGTGAGTATGTATGGATGGATGGATGGATGTTTGTTACTCTTTCACGCAAAAACTACTGAATGGATTTTGATGAAACTTCACAATAATATAGCTTACATATCAGAATAACACATAGGCCACAATTCATAAAGATATATTATTGTATATTATCCAAACGCGGGTGAAACCGCGGGGCGCAGCTAGTTTATAATAAAAAGACATTATGTATGTATGTATATGAAATGCCCCAATAAAAAAAACCCCTAAAAAATCTAAAAGACCTTTTTTAGAGGTAAAAGTGCCCAGAATGCTGGCGGCATTGCCACGCTGAATAGCAATACTGATTTTTTGGGCTAATTATGAGCCAACATTCTGTTTCGCAATTTGGCAGACACTGCAGACAGTGCGACAAAACAAACAGGTCCAATTTAAATTTTGCGTGCTGCGGGCTGAGGATTGGGGGATGGGAAAGCTGACAGTCTGACAGTGACATTTAAGTTTTGTACCCTAGAGAGTGTCAGAGAACTCAGAGACTCAGAGTAGGTAACCGTAGGTAACGGTTACCTTTCTATTTACCTTTCGATAGAGTAGGTAGAAGAACAGAGAAAGAGCAGTGTGCCTAGTGCGAGTTTTGACAATTTATTTACGCGCTCGGTCCGTTTGGCGTAAACTTGAAATTGTATGGAATAATAGCAGCGCCATCTAGTGACTTATTCACTGACGCTAGATGGCGCTGCTCTTATTCCATACAATTTCAAGTTTACGCTAAGCGGACTGTGTGCCTAGTGCGAGTTTTGACAATTTATTTACGAGCTCGGTCCGTTTGGCGTAAACTTGAAATTGTATGGAATAATAGCAGCGCCATCTACTGACTGATTCACTGACGCTAGATGGCGCTGCTCTTATTCCATACAATTTCAAGTTTACGCCAAACGGACCGAGCGCGTAAATAAATTGACAAAACTCGCACTAGGCACACTGAGCGCGTAAATAAATTGTCAAAACTCGCACTAGGCACACAGAGTGAGTAGGTAACCGATTCGAAGTTCGAAAACTTTAAAGTCGAAGAGCCTCCGCCTGTATTATTTGAATAGTAGTTCAGTGATCGAAAAAAATCAAAACATAAGTTTAAAACATTCAAAAATAAAAAGAAGCAGAGGAGGCACGGTATACCTACTTAGGTACTGAGTATACCAACTGGCACATAGAGGTAAGTTTTGTAAATTACTACATAGTTTCTATAACTACCTATTAGGTACAATATCAGACATGGTCGGGGACTGCTGGCTCCGAAAGCAAGCTTTCAACCACCGGTCGTGTGGTGCGCGGGTCGGGAAGGTGTAGGGTAGCATGTACTGACTTGGAAGAGATCTCCTCAATCTTGGCGCGCGCCAGCTCGAGGTTGGCGTCCACCTGCGCTTTGTTCATCTCGTACGCCTTCGGCAGCGTGAACAGCGCTATCCATCCTGCAACGAGAGGCGTGGTGGGTTACCTACCGTGCCGAGCACATAATGCAGCTATACACCCTAGTAAAGTATACTACTTATTTACTGCCATCATGCATGTTTATTATTTTCTCTTCACTATCAAATAGTATGTATGTGTCACCAAATAACTCTATTATCACCATCATCATCGTCTCCCTTATTCCACCCACTGCTGGGTATGGGCCTCCTTTCGTTTGTGCCACTTTCCACTGTGCTAAGTGCATCGTGAGACCCGCAATGTAGTTAATGTTGTCTATGTACCTTCTCATCACTGTGTATTTATTTATTCAAAGAGGTATGTACAGAACTTACATTAAATAAGTACAATAAATACGAAGGTAACTAAAATTATAACAAAACCTAAACCCTAGGTATTAAATTATTATCTTATGCATGATGTCAAAGTCGTCTTTGATGGCATCAGATTTACTCATTTATTTACAGGTGAACACAGCATGCATAATAATAAGCAGCACTCTTTACAGTAGGTATGTAAGTTAACATGACTACTTATATTTTTTTGTTTAGAGAACTCAAGGTTAAACTTTCATGTTATATAAAGTCCCAAAATGAATCAACTCACCCAGGATAATCAGCGTGATGCCGTTGAAGCAAGCGCCGACGTACGTGAGGCACCACAGCAGCACGCCGAACTTCAGCGAGTCCACCAGGTCCTCCACCAGGAATAACCTGCAACCGGACAGTGGCCGCTTCACTACCCAGGCACACTACCAGCCTTGTAGGAGTTGGAACATAGTGGCGGGACAAATGTATGGAATAACTAGTTTAGACCGTTGTCAGTCTGGGACCCAGAAATGACGATTTAGCACTAGGTGGCCAGACTAGCCAGTACTTCCTAATAACAAATTTTATTGCAGAAAAATATATTTTTCCCGGCTATTATTGGCTATACCTGGATGTCGATTCAAGTTATGCTTAGGTATACTTACCATAAAAATTCATTGTCATCGGAACTGCACCAACATGGAAAAATTACAATACGAGGAAGTGACCTACCTACTCACAAACATGCATTTATACAAACATTGCTACTCGTAGTTGCCAGTTCAATAAAAACATGAAAAGTATTTTGAAATGGTGATGAATTCAAATACGAAATTGTTTTAGAATCTTATGACACTCTAGCTAGAGTCTCATCGCCAGCGTTACATTGACTCGCATAATCTCTATCTATACACTTTGATACAATTATTATAATCTGCCCGAAATAGAATAAAAAAATGGGTGCGTGTACTTATGTACGCGCGTGAGAAGTTATACTTCTTTAATATTTTAAAAATAAATTTAATAATAAATTCAAAAATCGAATTTAAGGTTGGTCATTTTTTAAATATTTTTATTGATTTCTTAATTTAATATTCACTTTTCATTTTTATCAAAAAGTTTTCATTAAATTTATTTAGTTATTTTTATAAATATTTATTATTTATTCAATCGTACCAACATGCGCGACTAATATCGAGGTTCAATTCCTATTTTGTTGGTAGCTTTTTTTTCGAGACTTAATGAGCGGTTAAGCAGACGGCTTCATACTGTTAATTTTGTGTCACAGGTGCGCGCGCATCTTAAAGTTTCACTCTCATCATTTTTTCATAACGCGCCTAACTTCATACTGTTAATTTTGTGTCACAGGTGCGCGCGCATCTTAAAATTTCACTCTCATCATTTTTTCATAACGCGCCTAAAGAAGTATAACTTCAATAAAATATTCTTTATCTAACAATATAATATGTAGGTATGATGTAAGCGTTTTCATAAATCACCATAGTTAGCGATTTAGCTACGCACGGTTAACTCTTTCCCGGTAATTATGCCATGTTAGAATAATTATTTTAGCGAAACTAAATCAAGCTAAGCTACAACTAGGGGTAACATTTTTGTTACTCGTATGAGTCTCGCAAGAACCGTTGACTCTCGCGAATAGATTCCGGAGCAGCACAACAACGCGGAGCGAGGTCAGTGAAGCCCAGCCGAGTAGCCGAGGCGACGGGGCTGGGGCCTCGGGCGCGGCCGAGCGCGCGCCACCGTCGAAGGCACGTCGGTCGCTTAGAAAGCCCAGTTACTATGCAATTGCACGTAACCTTTCTTTTGAGCAATTAGTTAAAGATATGGGAATGGATCAGCTTTCCACGGTCGAGGTGCGCGCCGGGCTCCGGAGCGCCGGCCGCGGGACCCACCTGCGCAGCTCGTGCGACGCGACGTTGAGGTGCGCGGTGGCGGCGGCGGCCAGCGCCTGCGCGCGCTCCGCCGGCACGCTGAGCTCCTGCTCCAGCAGCCATCTGCAACGGGGGGCACGAGTCAGTGGAGGGTGTCCGCTCGCTTCTGTGCTCCGAGACCAGTGAGCCCGACTTAAACGTCGGAATTACTTTCGAAGCTTGTATTTGAATCTGAGGGGCCGAGAGTGTAACTTTTTTGTTCGCAGCGTCGTATGTCGCCTCACGCGACGTTACCGGTCATCACTGACTACAGTATAGCAGATATATCTTTGCCTTACTGAATGAAACGACACATACTTACTTATACGCTGCGACTCAGTGCTAGCGAGTGGTTACTAAATAGAAATATAGTGAAGAAATACAAACGATGCTCCAAGGTTGCACTAGCTGAGCAAATACAGATGTTCATAATTTTAAATAAGGCTCGCATTCTATAGCATTGTAATTTCTTCAATATCACGGCATTGATACAGTTTTGACTCGACAGAAGGCATGTTCCGCTTCGGCGGTTCTTAGCGAAGCGCTACAGGGGTGTCGGTTACCTACTGTATGTCAAATAAACTTTCAAAAGAATTCAATTTCCAAGTCTTCGAGGGCACGGTAGTTTAAGATATATTGGGGTCTTAGATCACGTCTCTATCGTCAGACGAGAAAAAATACACTGTAGGAATTACTTGCTGGCTGAAGCCGCAATTAATGGCCGACACATAATAGATGCAAAGCTTAAGTAGGTACGTCACTGTGAGCATTTGTGTGGTTTTGGCATGACATCGTTTAGTAAGAACGTCGAGTCGCGACGCGTTGTTTTTGAACTTGTTTATTCGGCTAACCAACAAACCGTTCGTCGGGATAGTATCCACCTGGACGACGCGACGTAGAGGTTTACTCACTTGAATGGGTGACCGTCATTGGTCTTCTGTACGGCTTGCAGCACGCTCTTGTAGATGCGGAAGGCGACGGCGGCCGTGAGCGCCAGCAGCGAGGCGTACGCCAGCACCGACACCACCGAGCAGCACGCCAGCGCCACCAGCAGCGCCAGCCCCGCGCCCAGCGCCGCGCCCGACCGCCCCGCCGCGCGCCAGTAGATCAGCGACTCCACTGGAACACAACGACGCAAGTTACCGACGCTGCACTCGCGAGGCCGCCTGCCGGCTGGACCTCTGCTGGGCCCGAGGCCCGGGGCCGGAGCGTACGACGGAATAAACGAAGCCAGGATGCAAAACGATGGAGCGGGAGATGGATATCGTGAGTGGTGGCGTAACTGCACTCCCGCATTCCCTGTGTGGCTGATGTTTTGAACAGAGCGATGCGGGTCGTGCGGGGATTCCATCTGATAACTCGTAGATGATGCGATGAATTAATGACGTCGGAGACGAAAAAAGTACAGATTAAGCGAGCAAATTAAAATAATACGATTAATATGAGCTAGAAGTAAATACCTACTTACTCCAAATAAATAAGTCGTGAAACGATAGATTTTTTTATGAAATTCGGTGATCGAGTGTGAGTATAACGTAAACTGCGATCGTGTTATTGAATAAAACTTGTTCTACCGCTTGCGGGTGATATCACCGATGTGTCTCGCGCGGCGTCGCCCGGAGACTCCGGCGAGGAGTTCAGTAGCCCCCGCCCACCGCGGCTGAGCTCGGCCGCTGCACCGGCTCAGGGCGTCCCGTTACAACGCTCGACTTGTACAAACGTATGCACATTATAGTAAAAGGGCGACTGCGGCAATATGAAGCACCAAAACAAAGTGAAACTCGCGATCTCATACGAAACAGCTGCTACGCACGCACCACGTTTTCAGCTCACAATACAAAAACACTGTTGAGGTAGAACAATGTTAACGAGATAAGATAAAACATTGAATTTTAGCGCCAGTTTCAGTTATAAAACTTACAAACGTACAATATGTGGGGGGCCCGTTTTCGTAAACGTATACAGCTCGAGTTCCACGTCGTCACATGAATGAAAGCACAGTTGAAGAAATACGAGTCACATTCCTATGAAGTTGCGAGGTTCACAGGACGCGGAAAAAGAGGCTTTACGTCGATGACGAAAGGAAAATACCTGGTCCACGCGGCGGAAGGGTCTCGTACTGAGCGGCGTGACGGGGCGACTGTTTCTGTCGGGCCATGGTGGCGGAGTGAGCGAGGAGCGGCGGCGGCGGTGGCGGCGGCGGAACGGAGAGCGCCACGCCGCGCCGCGCGCTGGCCTACCTTTCTACACACGTCATCTGACCCGCTGCTGACACCACGCGCCGCCGCCCGCGCGGACAAGCCTTATCCACACTCGACACTTTGTTGTCAGAGTCCACAGGTTATCAACGCACCGAGATACGTCTCCAGAGAATGAGGTCGTTGATATGCAAGCGGGATTGCAATAACTGCACCGAGAACTTCAAGTCGAACCGATTGCATAGAAACATTAGTATGGAATAAGTTGCTGTTCATTATTTTTCTATTTCAAAATTAAGAAAAATGTGCTTGTTACAACTAAGGTACATTATATATTATGTACCTATACTTTATTATAAATTAAATAGGTAAATACATACGTGCCTAATATGTTATTATAAATAACCGTGACTGACCGAGACTGCTTGGTCAAAGGCAATGAACTTGACTTTCGATAAAGTTATCGCTACAAGCACCAACGAATGGTTTTCATTCCATACTAAAATGGTTCGTAAATAAATCGCGTTAGGAGGTTATCTCCAAAGGCGCACAGACGCATGTCTGGCGCAGTGATCGATTGGACTCTTGAAGTCGGAAGTGAGTGACTCATCCGTCACCGAATCTGTATTCTTGTTCGGGAAGTTCAACGACACGAGGAATAGTCATTTTAATCGTGGGCTAGAAAGGTATTCGTCATTTGAACAAAACAAATCTTGCACTAAAAAGCTGGGTAACAAAAAACGTGTGAGAATGTGATAGAGCTCATAAATAGTGAATGTGCTCATCCTATGAACGTGTCAGAGGAACCGGTCCTATCGCAGGCCCATAAATGACGGCGGCGCGTGTGGGCGTCACTACATTATATTGACTATAGAGCGATGTGTGCATTGAGATTGAGCATGATAATCCCTAGAATGCGTCGCGTATGGTCACAGCGGCCTCATGACAGTTGAAGCGCCATTGGTACAAACAAACTACAACCGGCACCACGTCGAGGTGACGTCGACGTGATGCCGGTTATGGAGTCATGTCGTGGCCACGGTGCCTGCGCATTGGCAGAATGAGATATTCACCCGGGACGCGCCTGTGCATTTTAAATATTGGAGCATTGCGCTCGTCCATACAATATCATAGAAATATTTCAACTGAATTGATTACAAAATACAAAGAAGCTAAAACCGATGCACTGTGGTTACATAAAGTAATTAGGACAAATAAGCTGATAATTGAAAAGTCTAGCTTAAACATACTAAGTATTTTATTATATAGAGATCATATTATTATTGTTATTGTATCCAAGTTAAAGTTTAAAAACAATGACAGCAAAACCAACGGCGATAACCGTAACCCCTTGTACCTTGCAAATATCAAAGCATTCAGTCAATCCGAAATTATATTTCTTTGTGTTCCGAGAAACAAAACAAAGAAAGCGCTATAACGTGGCTCCTTTCGTTGTGTGTAGGTATATCACGTATGGAGGAAATCGAAAGTGTATCGAGGAGATTTCATTACCGACCTATAAGAAGTTGCGCGACCGGTATTCACGAGACGCCGCTGACGGACAAGAGCGCACCCGGGCGTCGGCGTCGGTCGGGAGGGAACAAGCCCGCCACACATAAACGAAGACGAAGTGACAGAAAACAATCTCATGAAGTTACATGCAAAGATATACGAAAACAGACAAACTTCCTGGTATAACATACATTTATGTAAGTAACCAAATGTATGCAATAGGTAAATATTTTGGCAAATTACAATCGCCACTATGACATCATGATGAACTTTGAAAGCAAGACTGATTTGGACGCAATGAGTCAGACAATACAACACTAGCAAAGGGACAAAGTACAGTGCAATGCGTGCCGCAGGAACAAAGGCACCTTTCAGCTTCATTCTCGACTACAATGCTCAGGCGTCGTCGCGCCGGGCACGCAGGTGCGAACGGGTTACGAAAAATATTTTGGCACAATGTGCGCCGTGCGGGCGCAAGCGGGGGGACTACATACGGTCAATGCCATCGTAACTGGCTTATCACAAGGAAATTGCAAGTTTCTATTATTAAATGAATAGTAATGGTACTATTGGTAATAATAAGTATACATAGTGTTACTTGCATCCGGGCCAAGTAAGAAAAGAGAGTAACGAACGCGAAGAATCATTAGCACCAATACGTCTTGAATGCGATTGACGAGACGAGGGCAAACAAGGACCTTGACCGATAACTGCGGAAAGGAAAGCACGTGGTTAAGAACAACATGGAAAATACCTATAAAGATATGATTCGTTTCAAACAGGTAATAAAAGTTAGGTGCAGCTGAATGAAATGATGAATGGGCTGATGAAAATTGGGAGGAAAGGTGAATTGATTTCACCCACTAGAACCCAGCCCAGACCGCAGTCAAAGAGTTTTAGGTATAGGTACTTTATCGAAGTAGGTATTTGCGTAAGAAAACCCAATAAACATGACTTACTTGTACTATGGTAAATTAACGACACTGATATTTTACAATAATGTTTGCCGTGTTCGTTCCGTAATGGTGGTGTATTTCTATTTTTTTTTATGATAATTGTTCATTTATAACAAGTCCGCAGAAATACTGGCCATGCGATACTTTGTTAGCTGTACCTACTTATAGGTGCATTACGAAGGCACAGGTAACAGCTGGGGCGAGTTCGCACGTCACTGCTCGGACGATTAGACGAAACAGGAAGGGGTGGTCTGCCATTTAAAGGGTTATTTCGCAAAGGGGCATGAACCAGGTGTGGTGTCGAATGATACATCAAGCCAACTAAGATAATGGACTCGGAATATTACACTGACCAAGACTGGGTGATTAAGAGTAAAAAGCATATGATCCTGTTCTTGGCAATCATCTTAAAATTCAGTAATATTCTACAACAATCGATATTTTAATTAGCAAAAGCTTTATCTGTCAACAGTCCGACGTAATGATAATAATGTATTATTATGAGTTTCTGACATTAACATTATCAGTGACAAGTTCTCAATAGCGCTATGTCTGCCTGTCTGGTCAGATAACGACGGACTTCATATTATAAGCAATTTATTACAGTATCCTGTTGGAGTCACAATCATGTCGCGCACTGACAAGAACGTATTGTGACCAGCGCACAGGGCACCAGGGGACTCCATGGACATAAAATATTACAAGAGATATTGATACAGATAGCGTCGCAAGATAGGGTATTTACGGGCCTAGCTCTCTAACGCTCCCTCAAAAATTAAAACGGTCGCAACAGTCAACAAGGAAATACCGATTTCAAAACGTTTCATGAATGACCAAAACGTTACGCGGAAAACATATTCTCGTGAATCCGACAGATTTCACGTGGATCAGTTGAAACAGAAATACAATGGGAATGTAGGCGCAAGAGGTCGCGGTCGTCGACGACATGACGAGTAAAAATAACGTCAGCGGGATTCGAATGACGGCGCCCAGTGCTGGACAACGCGGCCGGCTGCCGGCCGGCGCCCGAGCACTACTCGCCACCTACTTACTCTCCACATCACTAACGATCATTTATTTGAATTATATACGAGATTCTATAGAGAGATATAGCTAGAAAGTTACCGGCATTCATCAAATTCCTTACAATACAAAACGCAGGAAAACCTTGACAGACGCCAATAAGCTACTTAACCAATAACACGAATGCAAATTAGACAATCTCCGAAATTAGCATTTGTGTAACTTTTCAGAATAGGTACATAACTCTATCGTAACAGTGGATATAAAAATAGGATATTCAAAAGTAACATTTCACCAGTAAACAACAGCATAACAAACTATTGATTAGACGTACCTATTTATTAACCTTTCAAGACTTAGGTACCTACTTATTTTTAGGCGCTATGAGTCTTAAAATTTGCATTTAAAACTTTTATGAAAGTCTTGAAATATTGAAATTATAAGTTGAAGATGTCATATTTCATCAGAAATAGTAAACGTAAGAATGATTGTGTCAATGGCCTGCCTTTATTGAATAATCTCACGCGCCAGCTATCTGCGGCGACGTTCCTTATCTTTTATCCATGCCACGAGCCCACCGCGAATGATACTTGAAGCTCGAACTCGAATGCGGGCTATTTATGGTACGTACTACATCTAAATTGGGACAATTTGAGACATTCGGGACCGGAATTCACCTTTATTTAAAAACTTCGAGTTTCTTGCCGGTTCTCCTGGAATTTATGTACTTATACCTATAGGTATCTCGAATAAGAAGGTAGACCCAGTTTATCCAGTTAGTTAACCCCCGTGTGACTAAATTTTGTTTAAGGTATGTTTATTGTTGGACGTATACCTACTTATTGTTTTCACCTAAGTATCTACAAAGCCCAAGCGTCATCACTGAGCGCTGCGTGCAATAGTAGGTAGCACAATTTATGCAAATGCATCGCAGCTCGTTTTCACTCTCACCACCATCACGTTCTGGACGATTGCTGTTGAATGAATTACTATTGGGTATTAGAACAAAACTAAAAATGTAAAATAAATCTTGTAATGATGACAAGTTCAGTGAAACTGATGACTCAAGAGCTAATTACACAAAATAATATGCAATGTCATAAATATATATAAGTACAACAAAGTAAGAAGTACTTAATAACATAATAAAGATATAATAACCCACCTACATTAGAGAACGCAAATAGATTTAATATAATAATATTAGGAAAATTCCTTTATTTTGACTGCTGCTGTTATCAGGACACAAATGCAAATGATTTGTTAATAGTCACAATTATCAGTAAGTCATTAATTTCGAATCAAGGCCACATCGGTTAGTCTTGTGGTCAGAGGAACTATGTCTAATGAGATGAGTGCAGCATAAATGAACAAAAATGTACATAATGACGTAATGTCGAATTATTAACACTGTTTACGACGTTATAACATGTAAATTGCTTGAATAAGCAATGACCATAGTGCCTAGTACAATATGCACGTATGTAGGTGCAGAGGTGTATACTTTCCTACCTAGCTATTTATTCGTGGGTTTTAAACAACGATGTGTAGTGTGCTATGCACACTGGCAGGTATAAAGAATGCATGTGTACGGCCTCCGGAGACCTATCGAGTTTCCTCGCAGGTACACAACGAGGAAACAAAGACGAGCGGCCGTTCCGTTACGACTACCGACCGCAAAACTAGGCTCGTTACAACTAAACATAACATAGCTACAGGGACTCGTTCTAGAAGAACACATCGCCCTCTAATTGAATTAAGCTCAAAGGTGCTAGGGAACTGGGCGAGTCACAGAGATCGACGCAAAGCGACGGATCCTAACGATGAGAGGGAGGGGCCAGAGAACCCGAGACCCGCAGCACGGGACCAACGCGACCACGTGTGGCGCACGTGCACGTTCCTTCAAGTAAATAATAAATGACTCGTACGCTGAGACCTAATTTAATGAAATCAAACCAGTAAGGTGGATCAAAATTATATTCAGGTTTGCGAATTCAGCAACCCGGGATGAGCACTCAATTTATTTATGGTCAGAATTATTATTGCTGATGAACGAGCATTGGCGAGTTGTGCGCATGCGTGCTGGATTAGAGCAAGTGTTCATCAGCGACACAACAGATGTTAACGAACAGCGCATGAAGTTGAGCGAGGCGAGAGACGGCGACGCGACGTACGTAGAGGCACAAATCCACAATAGATTATTTATCAGACACAGATCTAAATTAAACCTGTCCGTCTTGTTGTCGTGACGACACACAATTAACTAGTCACGCATTGCGGAGGCATTTGCACCTTTTTGTCCTATACCTACGGCCGACTTATAAATAAAGGAGATGATGAGTTGGTTTTTTTTACTGCCGCAGTCATGGGCAGTGACAGTTGAATGATCCTGACGGATTCTAATGGTGTTGAACTCCTCGCCTTTCGTCAAAGTCGGTCGGTCACAGCGTATCAGATCAGTGAAAAGTCTAGCGATAGATTTAGGAGTGTAGCGCGGTCGCCTTGACATGTGAAGTTATTATTGTTCTGTCAACCGACGCTGACTGCGATAGATTGTGCGATTATATCGCGCGTTGGCGCGACTTCGAAGCGCGATCGGTAGCGGCCAACCGGCCCGCACGGCCGTGAAGTCTTATTGTTCCGTAGAACCATCATCATCATCACCACCACCACCACCACCACCACCGACACCACGGCTACCGACGCCGTCGCCGCGGTCGACGAGTGCCCGCCACCGTCCGTACTGGCGCACACACGCATACGGCACTATACATGAGCTGACAGAGGTGAGTGGGTCACGGCGCAGGGCGCAGGGCCGCCCGGGCTTTGGCGGCGCGCCACCTCGCCGCAGTTCTGCCGCCGCGCAGCGACCACTCACCTTCGGGGTGCAGCCTCTGCGGGTCGAACCAGGCATCTGCAAGAGAGGGCTGCGCGTTAGCGTGTTAGTTGCGACAGGAGAGAGGAAGCGGGCGAAGCCAAGCCGGAGCGCGGCGGCACTTACACGGGCTGAGGACGCTGCAGAAGGAGGGCTCGGAGTCCGCCATGGTGACACTTTACGTAACGCGGAATCACACAAGTTAAGATAGCGGCGGACGGAGCGCGCGCCGCGCCGGACTCTCGCGTCGATACTGGCGGCGCAGCCCCGCGCCCTCCCGCCGCCGCCGCGGCGCCCGGGGCCGCGCATGCGCACCCGAGCTCGCCCGTGGCCGTCGCCGCGCACCTACCGTCACCCCTGACATGCTGCATCGCCACCACCGGCGCTGCTCCAGCTCCACCATCAATTCATTTACCACCCCTGACGTCTGTTGTCGAAGGTCGGGGCCTACTAGATAATATTATAGCTTATCGAACTCGGTGAAGTGGGTTAGTGAGAGTTAGAGACAGGGCATGCACTATTTACATAACAAATAATATGTATTTCCGAAGAGTTGAAGAGGCGCTGCGGAAGCGCACGGCGCGGTCGTGCAGCAGTGGCTTTCGTAGGTCGAGCGCAGTTACCGCCGCGCCCTGCTTGCTGTGTGCCAACCTGCTAAACGGGCTTTCGATACTATAACTAAGATATCCGTGCCATACATGTATGTACGTACATTGTACAATCCTCATAACGAATTTTTGGACCTCCATTGAGAAAGTATTACTTACTTATTTGTTTTAGATTTGTTCAGCACCTTGCAATATCGTCAAGATGCGTACGCGAAAGGTTTCCTTGATCGACACGTTAACGATATGAAACGTTAAAATTTTCGTGCTCGCCCTATTGCAAGTACTAATCAAATCTAAAACAAATTTGTCAGTTAACATATCCGAATACTTTCTCAATAGAGATTTGTGCTCGACTTACAGTTTCTTTAGAAAACTTGACAGTATTCCCAAGAATTTGTCTTGCGAGTATAAAATAATAGTGGATAAATGAGTTCTTTTTTAAAATTATGCAATTCTATACCCCTAAAGTAGTAAAGATCACGCTTTGACACCGTGCCTGTTATCTATTACCTCAACATTATGCATCATCACCTGCTCTCGTACACACTGCGGCCACTTAGCAAACAGTGGCAGTGGCTTCGCTCCATTTGTGATGATATCATCAACCTTGTCAAGGTCCACATACATTTAAATATTGTGTAATAATTATGTGGATGCAATCCGCTAAACAAACCAGACGGATAGAAAAGTAAAAAATGGAGCTTTCCAAATCTAAATCTAATGAAGATGATAGGTACTAAAATCTGAAATGAACAGACCACTGGAATAAATTTTGTAATAATTTTCTATAAAGTGAAAGTAGAAAATATTGAGTTCGAATCGTAACTCCTTCGCGGTTGGCGAAACGAGGCACAAAAACGCTGATTGCCCCTGCAGTGGTACCTACTCAAGAGAATCACGCAACAATCTCGTCTGCATACACGCCGACTCGAGAATCGCGACAACAACGACGAAAACCATACTCCTTATAGTTTCCATTCATCTAATCTCGTTTTTCCAAAGCTTATAATCGCATCTGACAACATTCTCTAATAATTTGATCAACTTCTAGTAAGACAACATGACATGAGTGATAAAAAAAATCACTAGGTAAGTAATTGTAAAGGCATTGCTTGATCACATTAAAATGATTTTCACCCACCATGCCGCACAGGACGACTGTTTTTACGGCATTATTCACCGATATTTTTTATTTATAATTACTTCTTGCTGATCTTCCTGATTAAGCGTTCTGTTGTCTGTCTTTGTTTTCCAATCCTCAATGCAGATGCCTCATATTACCATCCCATAATATGTATCATAGAATACCCTATCGCAAGATTCCACATAATATTGAGCTTTGCTTAAATTTTATCAGTTCTAGGCACAGGCTCTGGTCGTTGTGATACAGGTAAAGTTTTATAAAGTTATGGTTTACCTATAAGGGTGTGTTAAGTATTGCGTGGTCTACATACATGTTATGTTGTCGTGCCTCGTTCTATTAGCATGAAGGTACAACTTGTGATAGTTAATTTGACTCAGTCCTCGAGCAATTGAGCATGCAACCACACATAATAAATAGTTTGGACCAGGCAGCGAAAGTTACAATTATTCTAGAATTGTGACTAAATAGGTCGTTTGACATGAAGAGAATATAGGCGGGTCTACGACTGCGGCATGGCATGGGCATATTGGGCATGGGACGTGACTCACCGGCAATGACACAGATAGTGAGATCAGGCTCAGACGTTAATCGCGAATGAACATCAATCATATTAATAAGAAAATAATATTTATCTAAGGCCTAAAAATAGGCCTTATGTGGAAATAAAATATCGGCCGATTTTTGTGATGTCCATTCCTTGCTGTCAATAGATCGGATTATCCTGCCTGGTTTCTTTACATAGCTGTTTTGATATCGATCGGCAAACTCCTCAGGACCCCTACGCAGTTAGTGAGCCGGTAAAAGGTCTCGGAACCCTACCCCACTGACCTCAAACAAAATGTAGGACGTGGATGCTATCAAACTCCGGGGACAGGGGGAAGGGACAACTGGGAAGGGTCTGATTAATTGATTCATTTGCGAGTCGTTGTGCATAGTTAAGTTGCATTTTAGAGTGAGAGTGAAGTGCGTGCACCGTATCGGGACTATCGGGGCTATAAATACGAGCAGTGTCGCGGCGCGGGCAGACGGAGACGTAACGTCATCTACCTGTTTGAAGCCGATCCGCTCATTCCCAATGTCCCACAAGCCGCCTGTCTGCTTAATTACGATTGTATTATCGATCCCAATCCATATTCCCAATAGTGATGCTGTGGGTACACCTGACATCAAGCAGTTACGAGTGGTGGACAGTAAGAAGAACATAATACTTAGTGCTTAAAGCATTTGTGTATTATTGCTAAACGGTCAAGATAAAATATCTCTGAAATTAAATACAACTGGACAAGCAAGCAAGACGAGCAAGTCCGCAAGTCGTACGCTCGAGAAAACGTCACAGCTGCCTTAAAGTAGCCAATTATGATTGTAATATCACCTTGCAGAAGAGACGTAACTAATGCAAGTGAGAAAAATTACAAATAAATCATACCTACCTAAATTTCGAATTTATACACTGACTAATTTATTTCTACCGGCCTAAGTGTTGCTATCCGGTCCTGTCGACCTCGCCCCTATTCATATTATAACAAAGGGAGCACTTGTCGCGACATTATGGCAGGTTTCCCCATGACTCACCCATTATACATGCACCCCTGTCTATTGAGTAGGTGTACAATATAATAAGCAATTGGCGCCTAAACGATAATTACAATGTTTTCATGGCTCTTTCTAAATTACTTTGAAAGTTTATAGCGGTAGCTACTGGAAACTACGCGGAAAACACCAATAACGCGAATGTCCAATACCTTCGGAACTGCTAGTATAAAATCGATGTGGCGATGTGGCGTGGTAACATACCGGTGCGTATGACAGCCTCAGGATGGCTACAACTGTACATACACACATGTATGTATGTAAAGGGAGCAGACGGTGCGTCTCGCGTGGCGTGTGCGGGGCGGTCCAGTGGGCGGGGGTGGTGGCGGGTATCGATCCAGGCGTCCGCCGCGTCGCCCCCAGCGCCGCGTAGCCTTTATTGCATCGAGTCTGGTCTGGGTTTTCCGCTTTTCAGGAATAATGCGCATACTTTGCAAAGTTGATGACGGGAACAATAATTGAGAGGGTTCATAATGAGAAGTTGTTGCGGAAGAATATAAAGTCTTTCGGGCTTTGATTTGGTTAGATTTAGTTCTAAATTGGAGATTTATACACAGATAACAGGTATAATATAAGTACAGGTATACTATGGCAGAGTCCTGGTATTGTGTTTACAAAAATTTAGGTAGGTAGGTATAGGTACAGTATGACTTTCTTCGAATCGAATCAAACATAATTATTCATTCATATTATTATGGGCCCCAATAGGGTATACGTACTTATTATCCACCACCATATTTGGATGTTTGGACCTATCTGTACCTACTGTTTTATGGGAGCCCTTTATTCTGTTTAAGTATTTGTTGTTATGGCGGCAACAGAAATACATCATCTGTGAAAATTTCAACTGTCTTACTATCACGGTTCATGAGACAGCCTGGTGACAGACGGACAGACAGACGGACGGCGGAGTCTTAGTAATAAGGTCTCGTTTTACCGTTTGGGTACGTAATAACGGTAACCCTAAAAACGGAAATCTTAAACTGGTGCATAAATGCACGACCGAGCGAACGTTGAATGTGTTCCATCGGCTCAAGTGGAAAAATAAATCATGCGTCTGAATTTATATTTAGCGAAGGTTTCCGATATGCATGTATATATGTAGCGATGATATGAGTTCATAATCAATGTATGTATCTATGTGAGTTACAACATATTAGATGACATACGTTACACTGAATATGAACTACATTGTAGTTCATACTGGTGTAGTTTTTGTCGACTTTTGTTACTTAAAATTATCATTATCATATAGGTACCTACCTACAAAAGGATACTAAAAAAATGTTTGTTGCTAATACGATGACATCACAAAACCAATCCCCCGTCAGTGGCAAACAAACAAAGCGGCTCAGCGGGGATCACGAAATGACGTCATTTAAGACAAGAAGCACAAAAAGCCCTCTCTTTGTGAAGGGCAGGAACTGGGTCAACCGGTCTGGAGAAAGATTGCGCCAACCGATCCAGTTCTTATTTATTGATCCACATCTTTTCAGGAATCAGCAGCAACTCATAGCATAGTCTTTTATACTTAGTGAGCATAGAGAGAATCAAAGGACAATATAACAATGATTGAATTAATAAAAATACTGAAATTGTTAGTTCATTGATAAATAAATCGTATCTACGACTAATCGTAAGCCCAATAACAACCAGGTGGAATAAATAAATATTGTAATAATTATTATATTCCCCTTATGGACACGTTAACAGGCCATTTGGCAGCTTATAAATTAATGCTCGCAGTATAGTGGAGAACAAAGATGTTAATCTAATGATCATAATATGATGAGCCAATATCAATGCCGCACTCACGCAACAATACAGAAGTTTCCTCGGATAGAACCGTCAGTCATATTGAGGTACCTACCTAGTCAGTCAGTCACCTACGAAACGAATGCACTGCTGTGTTAACAACAACTCCAGCTTTCCGCCAGAACATTAAAACAAATTAGGGAGTGAACGAGCCTATTCTAATTTGGTATAACCTGCCGAGTGTCGGGACACCACGAATCCAAATGTCGTCGACTATGACTATGGCAATGGGAATAATAAAACGTCAAAATTAGCAAAACGCTCCGAGTTCTGACGTAATTGTTTGATGACGGTTGTCTCACCGGGCATGCAGATTTTTCATGCATAGCAATTATTAGGTATCTTACAAAATTATACCATCAAACACCATTCAAAAACCCAGACTTGAATTTGAAAATGAGAATAGATCTAAGCTATTCTGGAAACCACCACCTTCTAAATCAGTTTAGACGATTGGATACTCACGCGTGATAGCGTCATCGTTTGAAGATCCCATGGTTGAAAAGGAAAGCACAGAGTTCACACAACGGACAGGAGCGGTCCGATCAGGGTTCGTCCTTTACACGGTGCACTGGCGGCGGCGAGCGCCGGAGCTGCGAGGAGTGAGTGCGAGTGGTAACTGATCACGGACGTGAGCTCGGCGCCGAGGGAGCTCCGCTAGTGAGTTGTGAGCGCATGCCGCAGCGCTTCAGCACCACGCTAAAATTAGCGACAGAGGCGTCGCGCGCGCCGTGCGTACCGCGCGCACCGTGGGCCACCGAACAGCTCGAGTGCCATGTTTTCCACAGAATTTGTAAGTCTGGAATTCGATTAAACATTGTTTTGGACACCCGAGATGACCGTGTGCGGAAGGAACACTATTAGATGGTACCAAGTTGAATTCCTCTCTGAAATTACAGGAACGAAGAGCAAACTCGGCTCTGCTTGCAAAGTAGGAGAGGCTCCAGCGCGATAGGCGGCTTTTGTTTGATTTGACACTAATCAGGACGAATAAGAAGAACATCATAATAATTATGTTAACGCATCGCATACATAACTCACATGAAAAATACTTAGGTAGGTACCTACATAATAATTATGATAGCTATGACTTACAAAATACGAGTAGGTAGGTACCAAGTTACGATACGTGTTCTTTATGTTCACCTGACGTACCTCTATACACCTTTGGAAAGGCTTTTTCGTAAGTGCTCTCGTCAACATTGTCTGCTTTATCTAACGTAGATAACAATTGTGATAACTGTAATGCATGAAGCCATTATGCAAGGCATCAATTTTGCACAATTTTAGGAAGGTTTGTGTTCTCGAAATATATTTTTTTAACGAATGACTGACGAACTCTGTCGTTCGCATTTTACAAGCATAGCGGTGATGAGTCACGCGAAGTGGGTTCATGGAAGTGCAATCGATATCGGAATAAGCTATATTTAGACAGCAACACACGCAAAATACTTCCTATGCTTTGTCTGAAAAATACGTACCTATATTTTCTTGGTACACGTATGTAAATTTGTTTCATCACGGTGGGCACACGCCGTTTATGGTTTATGGTTTAATTTGTTTATTAGATTGAAGTGTTTGACTTGTAAAAGTGCGATTTTATTGCCTATTTACAATAAATGATTTGACTTTGACTTTGTAAGCAAGAGAAAGATAATGAGGTCACATTCGCTATAAAACCCGAAGTCTTATGTTGTAACCTGGGACATTTTCTTTGGTAAACAATGGCGGCGTCGCGTTGGGAGCCACGAGTCATGTAGAGCGGATTACAGCGGTGCTGCACTTTGGGGTCGGACGTCCTTTCTTTCCGCGCGGTGAGAGGCGTGGGCTTCAGCGGGTGCCGTTAGCCGCGGCTGTGGCTGAGGCGGTCATCGCTCTTGCCGCTCCGCCACCTCGCCGCTGCACCGACGGAACCTACACCGCCGCCTGCCGTCCGCCACCACACCGACATAAAGCCCACGACCAACTTTTTGTTCGGCCACATCGAATCCTTATGAGCCAGTCCATGATTCATCGGACCGTGACTGAGTTACGTCATGCTTGAATACAAATAAATTAGCCTAGAGACGTTTTCGGAATAGGAGCCATTCAGGATATTATAGACAGGTGTGTTAAAATCGACGAGAGGTGAGTAGTCTGACCGTGGAACCATTATCTAGATGGCTAGGAGGGCATTGTTCACCTGCAGACGTGATCCGTCACGGTACGCGGCTCGCGGAGCTTGCTCGAATCGAAAAAAATTCGTGCCATTTCTGTCGCACAAGAGATTGCGAACGACACACGGCGTGCTCGCAGCACTCACCACGGCATATTATATGCCTACGACTGGCTGCGTCGATGAAATCATGCAGTTGCAAATAAAGAATGACGTTAGGTAGGTACGATACGTGAATACTGATGTGAATACTCATGAATATTAAAAATGTAGGTACCTATAGGCTAAGAAAATGAAATCTATAATGTCAATATAAATATCTAATGCAGTACATAAATATATGGGTACCTACCTACCTACAGTAACCTACCTACAGGAAAACTTGAACAAGTACACCCTAGGTAGGTCGTGCGTGTCATCTGCATCGTGTCATAATATTTCTACCTACTTGAATAGTTCCGCGCGCGCCGCACGTCGCACGTCGCTAGAAGCCATTTTGTGTACCGGTCAGACTACAATTACGTATAATAGACCTACTATCAAGAGATGAAAGAAAACTTACCGAGTCCCATCTGGCAGAAGATGACTTCGGCCTCAATGACGTGTGCGACTGGGCCGCGAGTGGGCTCCGGCGGCGGCGGCTGATGCGGCGCGGGCCTCGGTGCCGGCGGCTGCTGCGGTGCAGGGGCCGGCGCCTGTCTCGGGGGCTCCGGGGCCACCGGCTTCGGCTCCGGGACGGGCGCGGGCTCGGGCGTCGGGGGCGCGGGTGCCGGTTTGTCGACAACGGGCGCGACGGGCGCCTGCATCACAGCTGGCGCTGGCGCGGGGGACAGCACGGGCGTCGGATCGGGCACGGGCGGCGGCGAGGTCGCGGGCGCGGGCGCGGGCGGACCGGGCGCCGGGCGGTGCAGAGGAGACTCGCCGGCGGTGTCCGCGTCGGACTCGCTGTCCGTGAACTTGTCAGCGAGGTGATCCAGCTTGTCTCCGGCGGAGGGCGCGCGCGGCGAGTCCTGGAACAGTTCGCGCTCCGTGTCGAGGAAGCTCTGCGTGGCGACGCGGTGGTGCTCGGGCGAGCCGTGCCGCTCCAGGTGCTCGAAGTCGTCCGTGGAGTCGGGGTCGCGCTTCAGGGGCTGCAGCGGCGCGGGCTGTGGCGACGCGGCCGAGTCGCCGCTCGCGAGCCCTCCCAGGAGATCATCGGCGCCGTCCATGTTTCTTCGAGCGGAAAAACAAAAGTTGCTAGAGTGATCGATAGGGTGCGGTGAAAGCGCGAGTGCGGGAGCGAGTGCGCGGCGGTCCTGTCGCGGCTCCTCGCGGGCCCGAACTGCGGCGCGGCGCGCGGCGGCCGGCGGCGCCGCTGCCTGCCCGACGTCACTCACCACGAGGAACGGTATTACTCATCATCGCCAATGCCGACCCCTTCGCTATCGGTGCAGCGCGCCCGAATTACTTGTGTAGATATTATTAAATATCAGAAAGACATTCAGCACGGTAAATAACTAAGTAGGTAATAGTAATAAATATATAGGTGTAATAAATAGTAGGTACCTAGGTATGTAGGTCATGTCATTATATATGAGTAAGTTTCATTCCAGGAAACGATTGATGACGAAACTTGGAATAAACATGTAGGTAAGCTAGGTACCTACACTTATACTAATGTTATTTGGACAATGTACGTAGGTACCTACGATCACACACAGATCCTGACATAGGTACCTACCTGGAATTCCCTGTAATCACAGATGGGATAGGAAGGTACTACGTACTTATTTGTAATATGTAGGGAATCAGTTAAGTAGCACAAAAAACTTTTATAAATTGGGTAGCTTACCAACCTACTTGCGTACCTACCATAATTTAGACTAACGCATGCTGTAAGAGGTAGGTAGGTCTAGGTACTTACTACTTACCTTGGTACAAGAAAACAAAGTATAGGTAGGTAGGTTTATCAGTTGGGTACTAGGTACTTATACCTAGCTATGTAGCAACAGTTTAGTTTCACGGCAAAAAAAATATTATGTACCTACCTAAGTATGGGTATAAAATGGTGATTGGTGTATAAAAATTAAAAATAATAGGTAGGTAACTGTCAATTAACACTAAAATAATAATAATATCTACAAAATACATAGGTAGAAGGTACCTACGAATTCTAATTTCTATAGGTACCTACCTACTTGCTACCTATTTTTTGTTTTAGATGAGGCTTCGCACGGTTTGTGCATTTAGCCAAAGTCAAGTATTATGATAATTAAAAATGTATGTTTTCACAATAGGAAAGTTATAGCATTAAATTAAAGTAGTCCTTCCTCGTGGTCAAGTAGCCTCACGTCAATTATTTACGTAATTATTCAAAGTCGAACCGACCGTCTCCAGTATAAAAAGTATTAAAAAGTTATACTCTATGACTTACTCCATAGATTAAAGGATACCACTAGATAATAATATTCTATCATAATTTCTACCACTATCATGGACCTAGTAGGTACCTATCAGATTAATCTGAGACTATCATAATTATTATATTATTGCGATTGTTTTTTTTTCATTTGATCATTATAAGTAATAATATTATATTTATACAACGTGGCAATTCAACCAGCATTTTGGGATCGATGCCCATTGGTAGCGTCCTATTAGACTAGGTTTATTTAGTTTTAGTTTTCATTTTGTTTTTATATTACCTATATTATGTTGAAATATAGAGACATTATTTGGCCACTCTGAACATTTGGCTTACTTTACCTCTGTCAGGCTAAATGCACAAATCATGTAAAGCCAAAACTTTAAAAGTCTAAGTTTCGTATGAAAGCTCATGTCATCTCTGGTTACACTGTCAAAGTGAAATAAATATGCTGTCGGAGTTTTGGCGGGAATCCGATAGTGAGACGTTGTTGGTATTGTATTATTTTCTCTAACTTGTGTTTCTTCGAGTGTTAATGTGTAATATTGGTGGAATATTAATCATTAACCCCCAGTTTCCGAAACGTCAGTCAACGTTGACAACAGATTAATTCTATTGCCATCCTTGTCATTTGTTTAGTGTTAGATAGAGACAACGATAGTTTTAATCTACTGTCAAAGCCAACTAGCGTTCTAGAAACCGGGGGTAAGTGTTCGTTAACGTGCACGAGTGTGGGCGAATGATATAAACTCAAAAAACGTGTGATTTCGTATTTTTTCCAAAACTCACAGGAAGTTTCAGTAAAGCATCCACTACTTTACTGAATCGTGACTTTGACGATGTAAATAACTGACTTGACTACTTGACCACGATTGCTATATATTGCTGTGACTTTTATAATACTTATATAATAAAATACTTGACACTGGCTATATGCACAAACCGTGCGAAGCCATTAAACTAAAACAAAATAAAAATATGCTGTCATGTCAATCGACAATCAACTGTCAACTTGTCAGGTGGAGTTGTCCAAGTGAGTCCGTCCGTCCGTAAAACGTTTAGAAATGTATTCAGTATTACAGTGCTGTAGCGCTTTATTTATTTTTTAAACGTTAGTCTACAAAAAGGTTCTACTTATTGACAGGCAGGCAAAACAAGCGCAAATTGCGCTCATTATACATGACACAACTCTGAATTACAGAAATCAAATCAAATCAAAATTTCTACAAGGATGGCGGCAGTAGCGACGAGCAGTCGTACTTACGAATATAGTGGTAATAATAAACTGAATAATAAAGAATGTGATGAAAAAGAAGAAACGTTACAGAATGGAAAACTAAACAATCACAAAAATGGCTGTGTGAAATCTGGTCATTTGACCAACGGAATAACCGTAAGTAAAAGAAACATTTCATAACCTCTCGAAAAACTTGTTAACTTTAGTTTATTCGGTAAACCCCCGAATACATGCCTCTCTGTGATGCCATCGTGGTAGCATGAACTCATAGCATCGTGTGGTCCATGCGGTAGCCGTAGGTAGAAGGCCAGAGCCACCGAAGACGCCAGTGATGGCCTTCTGGAAATACGACCTGCAGTTTCATAAATCACATTTCGCTGCTGTCAAGGCCGGTCTACCATCACGCTGTTTTGTTACACTTTTTATTTACATCAATTATTATTGTGCTAAGTAGGTACCTACTACTCTTTTATAATTCAGATGTAATCAACTATAATCCCATCGCATGAAATACACAATTATTATACTTACCTACAAGGTACCTACACAGGTATACTTCATAAATTCTATGCTTTTTAATACCTAATTTAGTGTAATAAATAAAGCCATATGGCTGTACAGACCAGGCTCGAGTGACTGTGAGATAGACATAGCGGCCCTTCTTTGATCCTTGTGTATATATATTATCTTGATATTTAGGACTATTTCAGCACATGGATATTACTTTTTGTTTTATTGAAATCGGTTTAGTATAAAGATATAGTAAAGTAAAATTGACTGAAGTTTTTTAGTGGTTGAGTTATTAAAAAAAACCATTTATTTTAACAAGCTTTTATTGAATGTGTTTACCTCTCTAGACGCTGTGATCCAATCTTGTTAAAATTTTATGCTGAAATTATGTACCTATGACCTATTGTTTTTTTATTTATTACTGTTTCTATGTTCAAACAAAACCATCACAGATGTGGTTCCAGAGCTGCAGATTCTAGTGGAGCTAGACAAAGAGCACCCATCACTGCAAATTACAGTACAGATTTTGTATTCGTTTCAGCTAAATATAATAAGGTTCCAGTTTTTAATAAACCTCTCTAAAAGATAAGATAGATAGATAGATAACTCTTTAGTGTCACCAAAATGTACAGAACCCAGAAAGGTCAAACTTAAAATAGGTTGGTACAATGGGTGGTCCTACCACTTACAGCAATATCCACCAGACAACCTTTGGATAGACAGCAGAAATGGGGTTAGGTCGGTTGACAATGTTGACATCAGTGATTACCTAATATAATATACCTATGTAACCATAATAATATACCTACAATAAGCAATTATTACTGAGCTACTGTTTTGAATATAACAGGAAAACAGGATGCACCATACACACTTATTTTATAGAGCGAAAATAAAAATAACATTAAAACACCATTACTAATTATTCATTCCTATGACTCTTTAAGGGTTGTTGTGTTGCATTCCTCGCTACCAGTTTTGTCCCACTAGTGGCACAGAATACCTATTAATACCCTAGAGAGGAATAAAATGTCTGCCAAGCTCGGCTGCGTCGTTGTGGCAGTCTAGCTGGGGCATCCTGTCAGTTCTATATTTTGATCGTTTTCTATATTCAGGGGTCAACAAACTACACATGGGAATTATATAATTATGTACTGGCTTCAAAGGTAATGAACTGAAAAAGAAATAGTAATGAACCACTATCTTGATCACAATAAAAATATAGACAAATCAGAGTGTAGTATTGAAGACCCTACTAATATTATAAACGCGAAAGTTTGTAAGTATGGATGGATGTTTGTTACTCTTTCACGCAAAAACTACTGAATGGATTTTGACGAAACTTCACAATAATCTAGCTTACACATCGGAATAACACATAGGCTACAATTCATACAGATTATATCGTATATTATCCAAACGCAGCTAGTATCAAATATTTCATTGTTACACTCTGATTTGTCTATATTATACGCGAATCTTTTCGTGCATTTTACCAAATTAAACAAGTATGCGGATGTGTAGTTAGTCATATGGTGGAGCGTTATCAGCGGAATCGCGCCATGCCGTTATCGAGCGCCCCTGCGGCGGGCGGGGGCGTGCACCGCGAGTCCGCGACGCACCCATCTTGGATTCTACTCATACTGCACGTGCACACTGCACAAGGCGGGCAGCACTCATGCATGTTACTACAGTGAGTTTGCTGCGATCTGAAAAACGCTGCACTTACACAAAAACCGGAAATCCACCGCAGCCACTGTCCACGTTAGTCTTAAATGGCTCATACTGTGGTAATGATGCGTGTCGCTTAGTTGTTTTGCACATTCGCGCCCACCTTCTATACTCTAAATACGCGACTGCCGGCGACCACGACGAAGCAGTATACATTCCGGGACACAGTGGCCGTGGGTCGCAATCTCAGTAGGCTCAGGGGATTTCTGGACAAAAAGTCCAGAAATCTGTCAGTCCTGCGCAGGGGCAACTGCCAGGGGATTTCTGGAATAAGTCCACGATTGTAATCTTTCGTCTCAGATGACGCGGTTTATGATCCACTCTGATAGCTATCTCGATTATTAAAATTCTGAAACTTTTGATTACGTGATCTGGAGCGTTTATCGTAAGTATACCTATAGCAGCCACTTGGATCACGAGTGTCACGATTCATGCTTGCTAATGCACTTGACATTACTCTCATTGGATGGCATTCATTATAGGTAATAGAACAGACGCAGTCCTACTCGTATCACCGTGTAACCTTCGCCTAGCGATGAGTCGCTCCGTATTTTACGATTGCGGCCTGGACGCATTACTCGTAGCCATGAATTTTTGTTTCTAAACTCTGATACTTTAATGTATGCTACCTGAACGTTAACCTGTCCGCAAGGTTAACGTTAACTCCTTGCCTGAGTCTGTGTTTCCTGATAGTTACAACCTGGGAGTCTTCAAGTCGCGAGTGAATAGGTTACTTCTAGGTAAGCGTGCTCCATCGTAGACCACATTGACACTTAACATCAGGTGTGATAGTGGTCAAACGCAAACCTATTCATTTATAAAAAAAAAAAAAAAAGGTTGGTATAATATATCGTCGCATGCCAGCACCACCATTATTCTCACGGTCGCTATAATATCTACATAAAGCTGAATTCCTAACCCGATGCCTTAATAATTCCAGCACAAGTATGAAAACGGGTGCGTGGAGACGGGCTTGGGAGACGGGCTCGCGGGGAGCGGGCTGGACGAGCACGAGGCGGCGGGCTCGTACGAGAAGTGTTCCCTGGTGACGTCGGTGCTCACCAACCTGGGGCTCTACGTGCTCATGTTCCTCGGCTTCGTCAACCAGCTACTCTTCAAGCCGAACGCCGCCACTGAGAAAAACAGAGAGGTGAGCGCTTAATATAAAATTATTGCATTGGCACTTCGCACGTCACTGGAGGTGGTTCCGCCGCCGCTATACATTGTGCGCTTGCATTGTGTAGCAACATGGCACAAAAATAATCAACAGGCTAAAGTTTGGTACTTTTAAATTTTTTTGTTAGTTCTTAATTGTCTTACGAGACCTACCTACGTCGGAGAAGACGCCTGCGCTGTAGGAATGTTATTTGCACTCGCGCGTGATCAGACAATTACGTGTTCATGGATGCTCCAATTTTTCTACTTCCACTAATTAGCAATTCCAACATTTTCTTTCGCATTATTTTGAATTAGCACCTCGTTTTCAGTTCATACAGCGCCCTTCAGTTTCTGTTCATCATACTGTCTATTAGGTAATTGTTATAGGTGTATTAAGTATTCCGTAACACATAAAAAGAAGTACTACCTATAGGTGTGTAATAATTTAGATGTGCTCGTGATAAGAGTTTACCACCCGTGTAGAATCGTAGGTATAGGTATACGTTTAGAATGTTTATATGAATATTGGTACGCATTTGTTGTTACTACCCATTAATTCATTACATACAAGTGTTTATTTTTAACTCACCGAATTAGGATAGAGGTTCGTTGAGTAAAATGGTTCTGATATCTATAGTAATCTATACTATGGCGATATTATGGCGACACGAGCTGATCTAATGATAGAGACGAAACGTATAGAAAACGGAACTCTTAATTATTTTTTTCAATGTCACATTGATGGTGTTTGCGCTCCTTTTGATCAGTTCGCATTGGCTTGCGGTACTGGTACGTACTGATACGTAGGTGCCTATGTTGTCATTGGCCCCTATGTGCCAAGCCAGTGGCAAGTTTTAGTTACGGTACTTTATAGGACGGACGGTTCTACCATACCTGGGAAACAATACCTCTGCATAACTTAACTATGGGAGTATCTACTCGCTAATTATTTACTTTATTTCCAATCAACGAAACTTATCAATAGCAAGTAGTTCATTGCTCACTTGAACAGTGCGAATGGAACACTAAATCGATTAGAACTAAATAGCAGCTTATTGATTTCCCTCTGCTTAAAATAACATTAAATGGGCTGAGGTTAAATAGATGATACTGCCATTAAGTTATTTTGCGTGGTACAGATCGATAACAGTAGCCTCTGTATACAATTCAAGCTTGGTTCAGCTCCGCTGCCAAGTTATAATACATGCCGTGTTCAAGTTACGGAGGCAACCGGCCAGCCTTGGCGCAGTGCCAACTCCTTGCAGTTACTGGTCGCCCGATGCCGCTCCGGGATAGTATTTAAAAGGTTACAGTTATGGTATGGAGCTGTAACCCACACGCTCGATCTCATCCTGGATCGATCGACGCCACTGAGCAGCAGCAAGAGATACAGCTACGGAAAATGCGGTGAAGTCCAAATCAATTCCTCACTTTGGCAACGGCCGTCTCATCTTGTGAAAGTGCTCGGACGAAATTATTTTTGAATAGTCATCATAGCTGGATATCGTTCACGCGTTTTATGGTTCACAAATAAGAGTGCATCGGTAGAGACCGCCACTGCGTGAGAGAGAGCTGCGCGCGCGCCGCCGGCCGTGCAGCGCGGCGCGGCGACAGTTAGACACTCACTCTGTGTGCACTTGAACTCTGTTTTAGGGATTTAGGCCGTTTGTCCACATTGATTGCCTGAGAGCGGGGCGTCTGGTCTACTAACACAATAGCTTGTAAAACACACCTCTCCGAAGTAGGTCACGTTTTCACGCACAACGACTGCTCTCAATTTATGCCTGCTTGAAGCATGAATAGATTTGAATATTTTTTTGTTACAATATCTTGGTAGGTATATAAAATATGAGGCAGTCGAATTATTAAAATGTCCTCGCTAATAGGTGACGTACTCGAAAAACGAGTTTGACCTGTTTACTACGAATAGCAATGTTAGATAAACTCAATTCCAATAACCATAATAAAAACTAGTCAGAATATAAAATCATTAGTTGTTTTAGAAAACATAATAATATCTAAGAAACTGACGTGTAAAGTAAGTAAATAGATCTGGCTCACTGAGCATTACTCTGAGTTGTAGACTTTTCTCATCGGTATAGATTACGCCAGCTTCCGTGACGCAACCGTGCGCAGCGCTCGAGCACTAGCGGAGGCAGACATACCGTGGCGGAGCGGCGGCGCGGCGCGGCGCGGCAACGCTACCGCTTCCTTAACAATTATAGTATTTGTGTAGGTAGGTATACGATTTAGACCAATTTGTTGGGCGCCAGGCCAGTCTCCTTCCTCGCTAGCCGCCCCGCCGCGCCCGGG
This sequence comes from Hylaea fasciaria, assembly GCA_905147375.1. Lineage (NCBI taxonomy): Eukaryota > Metazoa > Arthropoda > Insecta > Lepidoptera > Geometridae > Hylaea > Hylaea fasciaria. Next base: position 12,037,687 of record LR990201.1, read on the forward strand.
GGGGACTGCGTTGCGCGAGGCTTGCGTAATAGTAATAACCAACGACCTGCCGAATATGGAGCACTTTGGTACGAGCCGCCATTCCTAGTCGGACCTATCAAATATACATACAATGGAAGGACATGGCATTTGGCTGAATTGTCTGTTATGGGGTTTACTTACGCTTCACAAAATTGCACACATGACCAGGGCATCCTCGAAGGGCGTTTCTGGAAATACCCTTGTGAAAAATACATTACGACCTACAATAAGCCCAAATCGCAGTGTTTTTGGTATGACACACAATACGGATATTTTAGATAATTATAATGTGACATTGGAAAACTGAATAAATCATATCGTGCCAAGAAAAACAAACTCGTAAATTGAGAATGTGTAATATGGGTACTATGGGTAGTGGGTACCATCTGTTGAATCAGTAATAGTTTACACGAGTAAAACTACCTCTGAAGGAGATGTATATTAGCATGTTCTCCAGCGAGTGGCGTTCGTCATCCGGCGGCTTTATCTAATCGTAAGAGCTGTAACTGTACTTACTGTAATCTCAAGCGAGCCTCAGCCGCACGCCGCGCCGCGGAATGCTTTATGAAGCACTATACCTAAGCAGGCACTTGAAATGAAGCTAAAAGTTAAAATTAACATTCATCAGTTTTTTATAAGGTGCATTCTGCCTGTAAACCGCTTCTTGCCCTTGACACTTGCTACAAAATTACCAAATCAAATAGCGCTTGAATATTAGATACCTATGAGCCATTCAACTTGAAGAACGTGGCCCACTGTCCACTCGAACAATCTGAGTTTGAATTCGTATCTGTGACGTCACCGTGGTCAGGGCTAAACTAACGATTGAGTAAATTATCGCCATTTGACGCATTCTCACGTATTCCGTACGGGTACGGGGATCGAGCGGTTACGCGACTGTCTTCGAATAAGTAGAAAAAAACCCGCCAAGTGCGAGTCAGACGCGCGGACGAAGGGTTCCGTACCATTATCTATAAAAACAGCACAAAAATCACGTTTGTTGTATGCGAGCCCCCTTAAATATTTATCATAATCTGTTTTTTATCTTACCCATTGGATACGGAACTCTAAAAATGATTACACAATGCTCAAATATAAATATTTGTATAAATATAAATATTAACATACATAATATACAATTCAATTTCATAAACTCAGATCTACTTATAAATATAATATTCTAATACGAGTACTGTAATTGCGAGTATTTTATTCTAATCAATCAATCTTATAAATATCAATACTAGCCGCGTCACGCTTTTTCACCTGCTTTGCTTTGACTAGATTATTTTTTTCTGGGGTAATAAATAACCCATCCTTCGTCCACGTCGGCAGAACAGTAGACTGTCTTTTTGTACGTTCCTTCCGGTTGCAGTAGAAAGCGACCACCACACGGAGCTTCGAAATGCTCGTCCGGCTGAACAGCAGTGCCTTGAGAATGGGAGTGCCTTACAAACGTGTTTCCCCCGCTGCAGGGCTACGCGGCGCTGTACGACCCGTTCGAGCAGTTCTACTCGCGCTACGTGTACCGCCGCGTGCGGCACTGCTTCAACCGCCCCATCTGCTCCGCGCCCGCCGCCGACCTCGTGCTCAAGGAGCGGGAGACGCTCGACCACAACTGGAGCTTCAGGTGCGTCCCCGCCGCGCCGCCGCCGCGCCGCGCCGCCCGCGCGTAACCCCTCCTCTCCGGCGTGCAGGTTCACGGGCGCGGAGCGGCGCTGCATCAACCTGGGCTCCTACAACTACCTGGGGTTCGCGGAGGGCGGGGACGCCGCGGCCGCGCCCGCCGTGGCGGCCGCCGTGCGCGCGCGGGGCCTCGCCGTGTGCTCGCCGCGCGCCGAGCTGGGCACCACGCCGCTGCACCGGGAGCTGGAGCGCGCCGTCGCGGCCTTCCTCGGCGTCGAGGTGAGGCGGCGGCTCGTATCTCCCCCGGCGGGACGAAAGGTCTCTACGATGACCGTGCCGCGTGTCGTGTCGCAGGCGGCGCTGGTGGTGGGCATGGGGTTCGCCACCAACGCGCTGTCGCTGCCGGCGCTGCTGGGCCCCGGCGTGCTGGCGCTGAGCGACGAGAACAACCACGCGTCACTGATCCTGGGGCTGCGCCTCTCGCGCGCCACCGTGCGCGTGTTCCGCCACAACGACGTGCGCCACGCCGAGCGCCTGGCGCGCGCCGCCATACAGGAGAACAAGTGGAGGAAGATCGTCATCGTGAGTATACGCTCCTACGGGGCGGGACGCGGGGCGAGGACGGGACGCGTCGGCTGACCCCTTCGTGCGGCGCAGGTGGTGGAGGGCGTGTACAGCATGGAGGGCTCGATCGCGCCGCTGCGCGCGCTGGTGGCGCTGAAGCGACGCCTCGGCCTGCAGCTGTACCTGGACGAGGCGCACTCCGTGGGGGCGCTGGGGGCGCGCGGGCGCGGCGTGTGCGAGCACGCGGGCGTGCGCGCCGCCGACGTGGACGTGCTCATGGGCACCTTCACCAAGAGCTTCGGCGCGGCCGGCGGGTACATCGCGGGTGAGTGCGGCGGCGCGGGGCGGGGCGGCGCGGCGCGGGGCGGGGAGGCGGCGCGGCTACAGCGCGCCCTCGTGTGCAGGCTCGCGGGCGCTGGTGGCGTGCGTGGCGGCGAGCGGGCACGCGCACAGCTACGCGCAGGCGATGGCGCCGCCGGTGGCCGCGCAGGTGCTGGCGGCGGCGCGCGCGCTGGACACGGCGCCGGGCCGGGAGCGCGTGCGCCGGCTCCGGGAGAACACGCACTACTTCCGCCGCAGGTACCCAGTTACCCACCCACCCGTCCGTCCGCACCCGGATAACATACTCATTTTACTTTCTAATGTCAGTGTGTAAATAATAAATAATTCCATTTTCGGATTTTGAAATATATAGTCATATTAGGTACGTACACTTTCAGCATAACTAAATAAACACTACAACGGTGCCTATTTTGTCCAATACGTTTGTGTGAAAAGAGTGCTGCTACACGGCGAGCCCAGTAGTAAAAAAGTAACTGCTCGTATTCCAGAACGATGTTCAATGCGAACATTAAATTGAACATAGATTTTAGTGAGCGAGTCGAAATTGAAACGTCGTCGTTCTATGAATACGTGCTCAGCACTCGGCTCGAAGTGTCGCGGCGCCTCTCACGCCCCCGGGCCGGCCGTCGCAGGTTGCGGGAGATGGGCGTGGTGACGTTCGGCCACGCGGACTCGCCGGTGGTGCCCATGCTGGTGTACTCGTTCAGCAAGATGGCGGCCACCGTGGAGCGCCTCACGGCGCGCGGCATCGCCACCGTCGGCGTCGGCTTCCCCGCCACGCCGCTCAGCATGGCGCGCATACGGTGAGCCTCCCCCGCCGCGCCCCGCGCCGCCCCGCCCCGCCCCGCGCCGCGCGGCTACAGCGCCCCGCGTGTTGCAGGTTCTGCCTGTCAGCATCTCACTCGCGCGCGCAGCTGGAGCGCTGCCTGGCCGCCATCGAGGAGGTGGTGGACGAGGTGGGGCTGCGCTACTCGCGCCTGCCCCCGCCCCCGCCCCCGCCGCCCAAGGGCGACTAGCCCCCGCCGCTCGACGCCGAGCGAGCGAGCTATTTATTCAGTTTCTCCGTCGCGTCAGCGGCGCCGGCGTCGGCGGCCCCGCGCCGCGCCGTCGCGGACGGCCGACGCCACCGTTCACACCTCGTAAGATACTAAGTTACGCACGTTATTCGAAATAAAAATATATTTTATCGATATGGAGCTTTTATTTCGCTCCATCCCGAATGGGCGCTCGAACCTTTTCCCGCTATCGGAATGAATCACCGCGGGGCGATCCGTCACCTGGCCCGTCGAAGCGGCAGATAAGATGTCGGTATAGCTGATAAGCCGATAGCGTCCGCGCTCGAGTACAGTCCGGCGAAGCTCCGTCGAGTGCGAACGCGCTCTCGCAAGCCACGCTAGAACCGCCGAGGCCCCGCTCGGCCCCGCGACATGCTGTGTGCGCTGTGTGCGCTGTGTGCGCTGGCGGCGCTGGCGGCGCTGGCGGCGGCGGGCGCGGCCGCAGACAACGTCACCGTCGTGAGACTATCGTGAGCACCTTCCATTTGACCAAATATTTGTCTAAATCGATGAACTCTTTACACACGTGTTCTCATTGTTCCGCCCGCCATGTAGGTGCGCTCCGTATACCTACGCCGCTCGTTATTCGGGTCGGGTGGACCGGCGCGGCCTACGATGGCCGTTCGTTCGGAGGTTTTTAAGTTATTTCTGTGCATTCTCCTGGAAGCGGCGCCCTCTAAGGGCAGAAGGCAGACCTCGCTGCGCTTCCAAATGTAATGGCGAGTGTGTTGCGTGCGGCGCGGAGAGGGGGGGCGCGGGGAGGGGCGGCGCGGAGCTAACGACGGTGGTGCTTGCTGTGGCAGATTGGCGCTGGAGCAGGAGCACACGGTGCAGCTGGACGACTCCGTGGAGTACATCCTGCAGTTCGTGCCGGTGAGACGGGACGAGTGGCGGGACGGCCCGGGGCGGTGCACGACCGCACTACCTACCTCCTTTACTGGCAAGATCGCAACCTTTGTGGAACCGCTCGTGTCAGAATTGCCTCGAATACGAAACTTATTTACACATTTAAACAACAAAAGTATCAACGATTAGGTAGGTAGCTAAAGTACCTACTTAGTATCTAGTCGAAATGCTATTCCGACACGAATGGTTTAGCAGAATTGGAGCTCACGCGTACCTCAGCGTTCGGTATTTACTTATTACAAAGAAAATAATAGTAGGGCTGGGTCAGGAGGCCGGGTGGTACTAAGTAGTGATTTATCCTACTTACTCCATGAACTGTCGGTGACAGCTCTTCGTGCTTATCCGAGAGCTTCGATGTGCATTCCAGGACCGGTTGATAACGAAATAGAGGCGATCGCGATAGTTAGAGGGGCATGCCTTATCTGATAATGCAACAGTTATGTAGGTACCATACTTATCTACTTTTTATAAATAAGTATAAGACTAAATTTGAACACATCTAAATGAAGATACAGGTTAGGTTTTTTTATGTACTTACCTAAAGGTCTTTATCGCTTGTACCCGGACTTTCAGAGAAGGGTTCATAGAGAAAATACCTAAAGACTAGGTACCTACGTACCTACGTTAACGAGCGGATAATTTAGAATTATCTGTGCATACGAAAAAGAGAACCGATTGCAATGCGGTTTCCTCAACTTGATAACTTCGAATCTGACTTGTGCGTAGAAGATAATATAGAAAAGTTGACAGGGACGGTCTAACAAAACTGTGTGACCATGGATCTGCAGCTGGATAATGGAGTCAGGGTGGGGGGTCGGCACCTTCGCATCGTTGACACTGTACGTACGTGTGCGCAGACGCCGGAGCAGAGCCAGTTCCCGAGCCGCGTGTGGGTGCACAGCGGCGGCGGCGACGCGCAGCGCCCGCTGCTGGTCACCGCCCGCCAGCGCGCCGGTACGCCGCCGCCGCCGCCGCCGCCGCCTGCCAGTTACTGATGCACTACCCCCGTTACAAATAGTCGCAGCAAATACCAATGTTCGCGTCGCAAGGCCGAACCACCAAAGCTAATATTTATTGTACATAGATAAGATACTTAAATAGATACATAAACACTCCTTTGTTGAAACATCACAATAAGGAGACTACCAAGGTAGTAGATACATACCTAACTACATAGCACTAATCAATAAAAAACGAATACAATTAGAAAAGCATAGTAAGTACTTTCACGATACTAGGTTAGGTACATTGTGTGGTCGGCGGTGGAAGGTAGGTATACACGTCGCGGCGAGTGGGACCGCGCGGAGGCATCGCCCGGCTGACGGCGGCGCGTGTGTTGCAGGCGCAGTCACGTGGCAGCTGCCGTACTCCGCGGGCGACGCGCCGCTGTACGAGCTGGAGCGCACGCTGTGCCCCGACGACGCCGCCGACGCCGAGCCGTCCGCCTGCGGTCAGTGCGCGTCCTGTAGCGGCGTAGCGCTCGTAGCGCTCGTATCGCAGCGCTCAGCGGGACCGTGTGCCTTGCAGCGGACGCGGCGGAGGCGGAGGCGGAGCGGCGCGGCGAGTTCTCGCTGCACCTGGGCTCCTCGTGCGCGGTGCCCTTCTCCGTGCGCCTCCGCGTCGTCGCCGTGCGCGACTGGCTCCTCTCGGAGGACGTCGGCGCGCTCACCGTCGCACAGGTACGATCCCTTCTAGTCTCCAGTGCGCACGGGAACCCGAGTAGAGGTCTCCCGCATCACTGGCTGAATTTTCGACACGGAAAGAATGAGTTTGTATTCGAATCTCAATGAGTCGGTACCTAGTTACCGTGTAATGGGCATGTCCGTAAGGATTGAGGAGCCACTTTTGAAAAATTAACAATTTCTAAATGGAATATCACGCAGTTTAAATGTAGGTGTGTCAATAAAATTTGTACCCTAAAGCAGATTTTAGTAGATTTTATGCATAAAAAGTTCTGTTACTGTAAAGGTGGCACCTCAATTCAGCAAATCAGGATTGAGGTGCCATTTTTCAAGTGAATAGAACTGGTTAAGTTATGGATGAATATTTCTGAAAACGCAATATCTTTACGGACGTGCTGTATATTGGTTGCCACCAAACTCTGGGGCTTGAACGGCTTCAATTTAAAAAGATATATAACATTCAAAGTGGCGCCAAAACCTATAAAAAATCGATTTTATTTTTTTTATTTTTCATTGATATAACTAGTCAATTTACAAAATAAACTTAATGGAAAAAATGTAGATAGTTGGCTGAAATTGTAGCCAGAGAATGAAGTAATAAAACCAAGTGGTTTTTTTGCTGCGACTAATTTTATGTGGCTCCTCAATCCTTACGGTCTGGAAATAATATTTCGCTATAACTACGTGACAACAAAACGAAATCGAACGATGAATATCCCAAAAAATTGTAGATATGCGTACCTTAATATTCATATATAATTTAATCACGCTACGTATCCTATATTGGACAAAACACACAATTTTTTACTTTCTCATACAAATTTTCTTAAGCGGTGACCATAATTTAAGTATGTAACCAGGGATATGGAATCCAAGAACTACTTACGCTTTTTTGTGTTGGACCCGCACTGTTAGTGCAGTCAGCCAGTGTAAACAGCTCGTTTCATAATATAATATCTGGATGACCGAGCTTTGCTCGGTACCTAATTTTTTTTTTTATAAATTGTGTTTTTAGGAAATTCTATTTATGTACGAATTACTAATAAAATGATGAAATATGAATAATATTTTTCGATCTTACCGGTAGAATAATAAAAAAATATGAACTGGTTATTTAAAGAAAAAATCATAAAAAAAAACACGGAAAAAACAAATGATTCCTAGCTAGATCGATTTATCGTCCCCGAAACCCCCTATATACTGAATTTCATGAAAATCGTTGGAGCCGATTCCGAGATTCCAATTATATATAATATATATATATATATATATATACAAGAATTGCTCATTTAAAGATATAAGATAGGGAGGTATACATAAGTAGTTTCAATTAGGTAGGTAATACCTAATCTAAATTTACACTATAACCCAACATGAAACTTGGGTGAAAACATGAATGTACCTTCCTACTGATTAGTTTTTTGGTGTATTATATTATTACCTATGCCTACACCCGAGCGTGTGTAATTTAATATTATTATATTTAATGTTAATATTATATACCTACCTATCAGCAAATATAGCACTTGTACAAACCATTAGCCTGGGTTACACAAGAGGAGAAGGTAAGTAGGTAAGTACCTACTTATCTGGAACGCTAACGGCAAAACATGGTGTCATAGTATGCAGTTCTCTCCTGTGGTTGTTAGGGTTATACGTACCTACAGCTTGGTAAAATATAGTAGAAAATTAAATTAATAGCAGTGCCACTATCGCATGTGTAATGTGTATTGATGAACTGGTAGCCCTCATGGCATAACGGATCAATTTTGATACTTTATAGTAATTAATTTAATTTTAAATGAATGAAGCACCATAAGTACCTATGTAACGACATCACATTTAACATACATGCACAATTGCACACATCATATTATTACGCCTCTTTCCCGAAGGTGTAGCTACTTTTATTATTTTTTTTTATTTTCATATTATAAAAACAGAAAATAAAAAAATTACATTTTTTGTATCTATATTGTTCCACTGCTGGGCAAAGGTCTCCCCTATTTCCTTCCACACATTCCAAAAAATATTAAACTACTCTCACTCTCTAGGGCCTAACAACCACGTTTAGGTCCGCTAAGCTGAGCAAATAATAATAATATGACACAGTTTTTGAGCATGAGATGTGAAAACTCATGTACTATTTACGCACGTAAAATAAATTTGTAAATCTATCTATTATAGGTACTCGTATAAAAACCAAAACTGACTGACTGACTGATCGACTAACGCACAGCTGAAACCACTGGGCCTAGAACCATGAAATTTTTCACAAATATTTTGTATGTGTCGTAGGCGTGCAATAAGAAAGGATTTTTGAAAATTCAGCCCCTAAGGGGGTGACCGATTATATAATTATTGCATCACTAGCTGCGCCCCGCGGTTTCACGCGCGTTAGGATAATATACGATATATCTTTATGAATTGTAGTCCATGTGTTATTCTGGTATTATGTAAGCTATATTATTGTGAAGTTTCATCAAAATCCATTCAGTAGTTTTTGCGTGAAAGAGTAACAAACATTCATCCATAATTACAAACTTTCGCGTTTATAATATTAGTAGGATAAAATACACTTCATATAGAAATGATGCGAATTTTTGTCATTAAGATATTTTTTTACCGACACATGGGCTATTTGCACTGAATAAACACACTTTCAATTATATATCCTATATCACCATAATATTATTATCTAATACTATAGTCTGAAGGTGTGCACAATGCACAAACCAGATATAAATCACAGATTCCTAGATCAGGGTAAGTATAATCATTTTACAATAAAGATTTGTTCATAAAACGAAAGCGCGACAACATAACGCTACGCAAAGATATTTTTCACTATTTTTTAGTTGTAACCGGTTTGATTATTATTTAAACTGTACAGTATTAAAACTAAAAAAATATCACATAAAATTAATAAACCACGAACCATAAATATCTATGCATCCGAAAATACTAATAACCCAAAAAACAAATCTAGATGTGATATGGGTAGGTGTGAAATTGCGTTGTCACGTTGTCTACTGGTGGAATGCTAACCTACCCACGTTTGTGTACTTATTGCTAAGTCAAATGAACATCTTTTAATTACATCACTTAGAAGATTATTTTAAAATAAATTATATAGATGGCTGATTATGTTACACGTGCTACGTATTATACGATACTCGCGGTGTAAGTAAGTATATTAAATGCACGCCAGAAGTTAAGTCACGCCGTGTAGTTATATTCTACTTAGACCGCTCGTATCGTAATGTGCCTACTACCTACCCACTTTTATTTATGTTATTTTATATCATATAGGTATGTCATAAATATTAATATGATGTGACGTTGTTATTGATTATAATTGAAGTAAAACTTCTTTAAGCGCGACTAGGGAGTAACTCAGATTTTTTCTGACGGAAGTAACGCTTACTATAGTCTGTGTAGTTTGCTATTTAAAAAAGGTTACATTGACGTGTCAATATAGTGTCAATGTAACCTTTTTAAATAGCAAACTACACAGACTATAGTAAGCGTTACTTCGGTCAACGCCAAAAAAGTTTTACTTCAATCGCGCGTAAAGGTTACACGCACACACTTTTTTCTTGAATATTATGGTCACCGCAGTGAAAATTGTATGAGAAAGTAAAAAATTGTGTGTTTTGTCCAATATAGGATACGTAGCGTGATTAAATTATATATGAATATTAAGGTACGCATATCTACAATTTTTTGGGATATTCATCGTTCGATTTCGTTTTGTTGTCACGTAGTTATAGCGAAATATTATTTCCAGACCGTAAGGATTGAGGAGCCACATAAAATTAGTCGCAGCAAAAAAACCACTTGGTTTTATTACTTCATTCTCTGGCTACAATTTCAGCCAACTATCTACATTTTTTCCATTAAGTTTATTTTGTAAATTGACTAGTTATATCAATGAAAAATAAAAAAATTAAAATCGATTTTTTATAGGTTTTGGCGCCACTTTGAATGTTATATATCTTTTTAAATTGAAGCCGTTCAAGCCCCAGAGTTTGGTGGCAACCAATATACAGCACGTCCGTAAAGATATTGCGTTTTCAGAAATATTCATCCATAACTTAACCAGTTCTATTCACTTGAAAAATGGCACCTCAATCCTGATTTGCTGAATTGAGGTGCCACCTTTACAGTAACAGAACTTTTTATGCATAAAATCTACTAAAATCTGCTTTAGGGTACAAATTTTATTGACACACCTACATTTAAACTGCGTGATATTCCATTTAGAAATTGTTAATTTTTCAAAAGTGGCTCCTCAATCCTTACGGACATTAATGGGCCCCCGCCCCCGCAGGCGGCGCCGCGCGTGCACCACTACCGGTTCCCGGCGGGCGAGGACAGCGTGCGGCTCGTGGTGGCGTCGGAGGACGACCTGTGCGCCACCGTCGCCGTGCGGGAGTATTCGGTCAGTCGCTATTTTGCAAGTCGCTTTGACCAAAAATCCGTTCATTGTATGCCTTCGAGTGCCGATCGTAATACATTTTTATCATCATGCGGACAGCGAGCTTGATCATTGATAGTCATAATCAGTGTATATTTTTTTTGCAGTACCGAATATACCGAACGTACCTACCTACTATTTTATAGTAGCTTGAACTTTTTCAATGTCCTCGAAATGTGTCCAGTGTGTGTGTTAGATACTTGATCAGTACGCGTCCCCGGTGGGTAACGCCGCCGCGGCGGGCTTGCTGTTGCAGTGTCCGATCCCGCAGACGCTGGACGAGATCGAGATCTCCACGCTGCGGATGACGGTGCAGCGCTCCGGAGGCGTCCAGCTCTCGGTAATTCGCCGATTTCGATCCGTGTCGAAGAAGCTTCCTTCTCTCTTATAATCGAAATAATACTTATACTACAAAACAAAACGATAAAACATAAGTTACATTGATTCCTATTTGTAGTTAGGTAAGCCTGGTTACTTGTAACACCGATCAATATCGATGTTCGAAATCAGCCCGATTTCGAGCATGAAATGGGAAGCAGATTAGTACCTACCTATTGACTTATATCAACATCATACTAAATTCCCAGCAGTATAAAAGGTATAAGTGCGTAAGTCGGTTGACGGAGCTCTTGCCCCGATACAGAGAGCGCGCTACCCGCGCGGGTTCTACGTGATCAGCGCGCTGCTGGCCTCGGACGCGGCCTGCAGCGGCGAGGCCGAGGCCGCCGCCGCCGGCGCCGCCTGGCTGTGGGAGGCCGCCGTGTGGCCGGGCGGCGCCGGCGCCGGCGCCGGGGGCTCCGCCGCGCCGCCCAGGGTCAAGCATCTCACGCTGCAGATGAAGGTATGCGCCGGGCGCGGGCAGCTCGCCCGAGCCGCGGTGTTCCTGAACGTGCCCGCGCGATGCCGGTCTTGCTGCTCGGTGAGATGTGGCAGTTGCGGCTACAATTACACGGCTGAATTATCCGATCGGACAGTCAGTCAGCTGTTCGCAGTCGCGCGTACTGCACGCATTCGGTACGATGATACGTTCCCCGCCGCCACTGGTCGATACTAGTGATATCGGAAATAATTCTAATTCTAAGTGTGGCATAAGATGTGAAATGTGCAAGGTGGTGATTAACGAGATATTAACATTTATAAGTCATAAAGTCGATACTCTGCCGGAATCCGGAATAATACAAATATGTCTCAGTACCTACTCTATGGAAGAAATAGAAATCGCGAGATCCATGGCTTACAAGCTGATGGCTCCTACCAAAAGAATAACTAGAAGAAAAGAAGGCGCAGAACAAAAGAGCATACAAGAGATTATTAAGCTAATAAAGGAATTTGAACCGGACTGCTTGCCAATATTTGTGGCACAGAATTTGAATAAAATTCCAGCAGTCTCATTTGACTACATAGATGTAACAAGCTTCCTTAAAGAAATGGCGGTACTGAAAACTGACGTAGCTTCCATTAAAGCGAACACTCCTGTTCAGAGTGGGCTGTCAGGATTGACATCGGACATTGAGTCTGTAAAAAATGAAATAATTAACGTAAAAAGAATGATAGCGGAAATGCAGTGTATTACACGGCTACCTGACACAAATGAATCGACCTCGTTTCTTAGATCTTATCATAATGATAAGAATACTAGAAACGATCCTAAGAATTTATTACTAACTGCGCAAAATGTGGGTAGCGAGTATACCGATGAAGCATCTCTCGCATGTGAGGAAGGGGGCAGAGGGAGCGGTACAACAGCTGCGCCCGCGCCCCGGCGCTCCAGCTCATGCATACTTACTCACGAGCACGTTGATACCGGGATAACACTGCGGACTCAGCCGTCAATCGCCAAAGCAGACGCTAGGACAGCTACATCGAATAAACTGCTGACTACTAACGATGTACAGACCGAGTATAAACCTACCTATCGAGAAATTACAGTTGCACCACGAGAGGCGGCCCTAAACAAAGTAACTGATAAGGACGGATTTACAATTGTCTCGCGTAAAAAATATACCTATAGGTATAAAAATACTCGAGGGACTTAACAAAATACTAGCAAACTACAAGCGGTGGAGTCCTATGGCTTTATATATTTATCACGTACCAAAAAGTCAATCACAGAGAATGATATCACTGAATACATAAGAGATATGAAAGAGGAATGCCAAAATGTTGAGCTACTAAAGCAAATCAAAGAAACTAATTTTAATTCGTTTAAAATAACAGTACCGATGTCAAAATTATCTATATTTTTACGAAACGATTTTTGGCCGGAAGGTTTGGTATTCCACCGATACAGGCAACAACAGCAGCGCTCGGTAAGGAGCGATACAGAGAACACTAACAAACAATTATGATAGTACAACCACAAGATAAATATATCACCTTTGCTTCGTTTAACTGTAAATCCATTAAAAGATCTATGGAGCAGTTGAGGGATATATGTAAGTATGCGGATGTAATAGCTTTACAAGAAACCTGGCTATTGCCACACGAACTGAGCATTGTGAACGAAATAAATAAAGATTTTGTATGCAGTGCTAAGTCTTCTGTCGACACGTCCGCTGGAGTTCTACGAGGGCGTCCTTATGGCGGGATAGCGCTGATGTGGAGGTCCAGCTTGTTCACTAGTGCGTGCGTCATACAGTGCGATAGTAACCGATTAGCGGCCGTGCGTTTGAGCATAGGCGATAAGAGTATTCTTATTTTTAGTGTCTATATGCCAACTGACTGCGAGGATAATCTACCAGAATTCACAGGGTGCTTAGCGCAAATAAGTGCTGTTATTGAACATGAAGATCTTGAATGTGTTTTAATGTTAGGCGACTTCAATGCGCACCCCGGGACTCTTTTTGGAAAAGAGCTGATGGATTATTGTGCCGAACAGTCAATACAGTGTGTAGATCTAGAAACCCTCGAGCCTAGTACCTACACGTATGTGAGCGAGGCGCATGGGTCGTGCCGCTGGCTCGATCACTGCGTCGCGTCTGCGGCGGCCGCTTCACTTGTCACTGATATTCACGTACAATATGATGTGTACTTGTCGGACCACTTCCCACTAATCGTAACATGCAATTTTAACCTTATTAGATCTAAAGCAATGACTAATGACGAATCTAATATCTTGAATCATCTGTGGGGAGTGAGGGACCAATCACAGATTGACTTGTATCGAGAACTATGTACGGATAAACTTTCTAGTCTTATGGATAATTTTGATAATTTTAATATTTTTAAATGCTTAGATGCTAGTAACAAATGTACGAACTGTGATCACTTAGAATTAATTGACTCTTTTTATGCTAACATTATACAAATTTTACAATCTTCAGCTCAGCATAGCAATAATTTTAAAAAATCTAAGAAAAAAGTAATAGGTTGGAACTATCATGTACGGGATTTACACGTTAAAGCACGAAGTAACTTTTTACAATGGGTTTCTTTAGGTAAGCCACGCTCGGGAATGTACTATGATAGGATGACATCGTCGCGGAGAGAGTTTAAAGCTGCAGTGAAGTTTGTGCAGAATAATCAAGAAAAGATAAGAATGGATGTACTGGCCCGTCAACACTCGGCAGGTAACTTTGTGCAATTTTGGAGGGAAACTAAAAAGTTAGATAATAAAACCAGTATGCCAGTTAATATTGAAGGTGAAGAAGACAAGAAAATCATTTCTAATTTATTTAGGGAACATTTTAACGTTGATAGTAGCAATTTAGGTAGTTCAGCAAATAAAAGATCTATTGGTAGCAGTGATAACCGTGATGGCCCGGATACTTATCATCACATGACAGTAACAACTAGTGATATTGAGAAACTACTTAGAAATATGAAACGTGGTAAGTCCCCTGGTCATGACGGCCTTAGCATTGAACATTTGTTGTATGCGGGCCAGCATATTTGTTTTATACTCGCAGGGCTTTTTAACCTCTTTCTGCGACATTGCTACATGCCGAACGAGATGATGCGTACACTAGTCGTACCTATTCTGAAAAATAAAACCGGAGATGTGTCCAGCATGGCTAACTATAGGCCCATATCGCTCGCCACGATAATGGCCAAGATACTCGAAAGAGTTATACAGAGCTGTATGGCACCTACACTCTCTATTGACGATGGGCAGTTTGGTTTTAGACCCCATGTATCTACAGATATGGCTATTTTCTCCTTGAAACAAGTGGTTGAATACTACAGAGAGGGTAAGACAAGCGTTTATGCGTGCTTTCTAGATTTAAGTAGAGCATTTGACACCATCAACCACGAAGTTCTTTGGGAAAAGTTATATCGTACAAGTGCCCCGGTTGATGTTGTGGGTCTGCTTAGATATTGGTATCGTTACCAGACTAACAACATTAGATGGGGCCTTGAACATTCTGATAGCTACAGGCTGTCCTGCGGAGTGAGGCAAGGAGGGGTCACCTCTCCGGATCTATTTAACACCTACGTTAATGATCTGATTGTGGAACTGAGCAGCACTCCGGTCGGGCTCCGATTAGATAACAGATATGTTAATAATTTGAGCTACGCTGATGATATGGTGCTGCTTAGTCCCTCGATCAAAGGCTTGAGAAAGTTAATTAACATCTGTGAAAGGTACGCTAGAGAACATGATCTCATTTACAATGTTAGGAAGACAGAGATGGTAGTTTTTAGGTCCGGAAAGGGACCTGAGACTGTACCCAGTATTTTCCTCAGCGGACAGCCTGTCAATATCGCCGATAGTTATAAGTATCTTGGCCATATCGTAACATCAAGCCTCAAGGATGATAAGGATATTGAGCGTCAACGGCGGGCGTTATGCGTAGTCGGAAATATGATTATCAGAAAATTCTGTAAATCCTCAAGGGACGTGAAATTGACCCTGTTTAAGTCCTTCTGTCAGACTTTCTACACTTGCCAACTTTGGACAAACTACACAAAGAAAGCACATGATGGCATCCGAGTTGCCTATAACAACATCTTTAGGCAACTCATGGGGTTGGAACGGTACTGCAGCGCCTCCGGAATGTACCTGGAGGCACGAGTTAACTCATTTAATGCCATCCAAAGAAATCGCATAGCTAAATTCATGTCCAGAGTCGGCAAGTGTAAAAACGCGATCATAGCTAGTCTGTCAGATAGGCTTATGCTGACAGGCATCTATGGACGGTGGGTGCAATTAGCATCCTAGGTGTAGGTAGGTATCTGTCTAACTTAGGTATACTGCCTACCTATTATTTTATTTTATTTTTGTTTAATATATTATTATTATACAACTTTGTCTAGCTTTAAGATTTAAATTGTTTTTTTTGTATGTTTACATGGATCTCGTGTCTGAAATAAAGATATTATTATTATTATTATTATTATTAAACGCACTAATGCAAGTGTCCGTTTCTATTTGACATCCCTCTTCGCATCGAGCATTTTGCTTTCATCTAAGAACCCGTTCGGCCAAGAACTCGTTCCCAACCTCCGGCTACATTGGTTTGATGTACCTACCGACAGGCGTCGCTGTCGCGCGCGCAGTACCTGACGGGCACGCTGGTGACGCTAGGCGTGTTCCTGCTGTTCTACGTGGCGTTCGGCGCGCTCGTGCTGGCGGAGCGGTGGCCGCGCTGGCACCGCCTGGTGGCGCCGCGCGCCGTGCTGGCGCACAGTACGTACCGGGCTCGGCACCTCCGGCACGCCCCGAACTACAATAAGAGATGTTTACGTGTGCGCAGAGCCGGAGCCGGACAACCCGACGGAGCTGGAGAGCGCGCCGGACACGGCGGCGGCGCGCCGGCGGCGCCGCGACTCCGGTAATACTACGCGGCTTCCGTGACGGCACACGCCCGCCTCCCTCCCGGCTCACGCTCGACCCTTCCTCGGCAGACGCCACGTTCGACAGCAGCGACAACAGCGACACGGACTCGGAGGAAGATGTCGCCACCACCGCGACCGCCACCACCACCGCGGGCGCGGGTGCCACTCCGCCGTTCGCCTCGCCGGCCGTCTCCCCCGCCTCCGCCACGCCGGCCCGGGACGGCGCGCCCTCCCCCGGCGCCGCCGACGGACGCGCCGGTGACGTCACAGTGGACGTCAACGTCACGCGCGCCGATATGCTAGAGAGGGATGACGCCTACCCGTCGCACCTGCCGGCCGGCGCGGGGAACGGCGGGGCGACGCCGGCGGGGGGCGCGGCGGGCGCGGCGGGCGAGGCGAGCGAGACGGGCGCGGACGCCGCGCCGCGGCCCTTCGGCCTGCCGGCGCGCCTGCGCGTGGCGGCGCTGGCGCGGCGCCGCGGCCGCGTGCTGCGCGCGCGCTCCGACCGCTACCTGTACACGCTGTACACGGTGGCCGTGTTCTACTCGCTGCCCGTCGTGCAGTTCGTCGCCGCCTTCCAGATGGTGAGCGCCGCGCCGGCCCCGGGGAGCGCCGGCCGGCGGCGCCCGCCTCACGCCCTCCGTCTGCGCAGATGCTGAACACGTGGGGCTCGCTGGATCTCTGCTACTACAACTTCCTGTGCGCGGCGCCGCTGGGCGCGCTGTCCGACTTCAACCACGTGTACTCCAACCTGGGCTACCTGGTGCTGGGAGCGCTGTTCCTCCTGCAGCTGCGGCGGCGGCGGCGGCGGCGCGCGCGGCGGCCGAGGGACGAGCGGTACGGCATCCCGCAGCACTACGGGCTGCTGTCCTCGCTGGGCGCCGCCATGATGGTGGTGGCGCTGCTGTCCGCCAGCTACCACGTCTGCCCCAACCGGCTCAACTTCCAGTTCGGTGAGTGTGCGATTATTTCATCGCGAGACGAGCGGGTCGCTCGACTGACGACGAGCGTCCTGGCCGTCCCGGACGACTCCGATTCCGACTAAAATTGGGATAGCACAATCTTTCACTACCCCAGGTCTGCGCTCGTATTCTCCATACAATGGACGCTATTGATATAACCCTGGCTCGCTATCCGCTCGGTGGCGCGCCGCCCGCCCCTCGGGGCGCGCCGCCGCCCCGGGGCGCGCCGCCGCCCCCGGGGCGCGCGGTACAGCCGGCTCCGCCCGCAGACACGGCGTTCATGTACGTGCTGGCGGTGCTGTGCACGGTGAAGATCTACCAGTCGCGGCACCCCGACATCAACGCGCGCGCCCACGCCACGTTCGGCGTGCTGGCGGCGCTGCTGGCGCTCGTGGTGTGGGGCGTGCTGGGCGGCGGCCCGCTGTTCTGGAGCGTGTTCACCGTGCTGCACGTGTTCACCTTCCTGCTGCTGTCGCTGCGCATCTACTACGTGGGACAGTTCCGGCTCGGTGACTATGCCGCTCTCGCTCTCACATTATATAATATCTATCTTTAACTATACCTATACTATGACGTAGCCTTTGGAACCCGCATGCTCGAGCGTCAGCCGCAGGTACTGAGCCCCCGGCTCACCCCGGCGTTACGATGCGCAGAGAAGGAGAGCCTGGCGGAGACGGCGCGCTCGCTGCGGCAGGGCGCCGCGCGGCCGCTCTACCTGCCGCGCCTCGTGGCGCTGCTCGTCGCCAACGCCGCCAACTGGGCCTTCGCGCTCTACGGGTGCGTAATGTGTGTCGTGTATGTACTCGCCCGACGGCGAGGCGACGACGCGCTCTCTCGTGACCTCGCGGCGGGGCTCGGCAGGCTGGTGTCGCAGTCGGCCGACATCGCGTCGCACCTGCTGTTCGTGCTGCTGGCCAACGTGCTGCTGTACATCGTGTTCTACCTGAGCATGAAGCTGCTGCACGGGGAGCGGCCGCGCTGGTACGCGTGGCTGTACCTGGGCGGCGCGGCGGCGGCGTGGGCTCCGGCGCTGTACTTCTTCCTGTCGGGCTCCACGGACTGGGCGGCGACGCCGGCGCGCTCCCGGCAGCTGAACCACGAGTGCCGCGTGCTGCAGTTCTACGACTCGCACGACCTGTGGCACCTGCTGTCGGCGGCGGCGCTCTACCTCACCTTCAACGCCCTGCTCACGTGGGACGACGGCCTCTCCGCCGTCGAGCGCACGGACATCGCCGTCTTCTGATCTATCCGGATGTATAATCCGCAATAAACATACGTTATTAACCCGCCGGTGTATTATTTCCTCTAATTACGTCGTAAAAAGTGATGTAAACATTACATAATATTATATTAATAGGTATGTAGACATTATTTAAGTAGGTATATTGCAAAAAGGTTTCATTTCCATTCTCTGTAGTCTGTATATAATTATATAATATCTGGATGACCGAGCTTTGCTCGGTATTTTGTTTTTTTTTTATAAACTGTGTTTTTTGAAATTATATTTAAATACGAATTACTAATAAAATGATGAAATATGAATAATATTTTTCGATCTTAGCGATAAATAATAAAAAAATATGAACTGGTTATTTTAAGAAAAAAATCATAAAAAACACGAATAAAATGACATTTTCTGAAACCCCCTATATACTGAATTTCATGAAAATCGTTGGAGCCGATTCCGAGATTCCAATTATATATATATATATATATATACAAGAATTGCTCATTTAAAGATATAAGATAAGTGTATGATCTATGGTAGATTCATAGTGATGTTCAGAAAATAGCCGTGGTCTTATGTGCTACTTACCCTTACGAAACTATGTACGTTGTATCTAACAGTACCTAGTACCTATAATGTAAACTTTAGCGCAAAGCGGTATGTACCTAACTACCTACCACTATCCACAGATATACATAATAAATAGCCCACCAATATCACGAAACACATACGGCCGAAATTTATAATCAATCCAATCCAAATTTTGCTATCTGGGATTGATATCACAATCCATTTTTAGGGTCAAACGTGCCAATAACCGATCCGTGGATTGGTTTATAAAGGTACGCAGATTGGAAATAGATCAAACGATAGGCAACAATCCAAGATCGATTTCAATCTTGTACCTATAAGAGATACAATATTAATTTCGGCTGATAGACGTACCATACTAGGTATATACGTATTAAGACGAAATAAGAATAGCCATCACACACAGATTAAAGGATACAACATATAGCTGTCAATATTATCAATGAAATCTATCCCATCATCTTGCTTGTGTCTGTACGGTTTATGCAAACCGCACAAATTACATGTTTCCGCGGGTCAGCATTTTACGTCAGTCGCCCTAACGCCATCATAACGATAACACATACTTAACTGTTACTTTTCATATTTTATGATTAAAGTCATTGAACCGAACAACTGAAGTATAACTTAACTTTTCAAGATCGTGGGGTACGCACCCTACAGTGTCATCATACTTCTTTGGGTTTCCCGCCAAACAAAAATATTATTCTCTTATTTGGTGTTTTGGCCTCGCACTATTAGTGCAAGCCAGAGTCTTATTTTATTGCTGTCATAAGCCTGTCTGTCTGACAGGTTGACAGTCAATGACACGGAGTGAAGTGACGTCACGTCAGAAACTGGAACTGACTGAAGGAAGTTCGCGTTCTCATTATTTTTATTTCGCAATTTTCGAGAACTACAACTTTTTATGCTTTTGTTCGAGGATTTTACTAATCACTCTGCATACTCATCGGCGGAATGGATAACCAGTACTACTACAAGTTGATGGCGAGTTATCTGTCGAAAAGGAACTGCGACGAATCGTTCATGAGGTACTTTTTCGGTAAAAACACTTTGAAGAAAACGCCTGAAGAGCTAGAGCGTGCGGACGAGAGAAAACGGCGTCTGCAGCGCGAGCGCTCACGGCGGTACCGAGCTTTGAAAAACGCGCGGCGCCAGCACGAGGGCGGCGGCGCGGGTGAGGGCTCACCGCCGCGCGGCAAGCCACGCACGCCGCAGCTCGACGACGAGCTTAGCGACGGCGACGAGCCGCCCACGCTGTGCGACCTCAACTACGAGGACAAGTGGCGAGAGCCGGGCGCGTCCTCCGACTGCGCCTCGGACGACAACTCGGCGCACTCGGCCGCCGAGCTCAAGGAGACGCTGCCGCGTGACGTCTCGCTCAGTCTCAAGGAGTTCCTGAGCGCGCCCAACACGGAGCTGGACTACCCCACCGTGCACAGCCTCATGTTCCACTGGCTGCAGACGTAACCGGCGCGCACCCTCCTCTCTCTCCTCACTTTACAGGTATAATGTTGGCTCATATCATGAATGATTCTTCCGAATGTAAACACTAGTTAAACTATAGAATCTCAATCACTGACTGGTATAACCGCGAGTGGTAGTTTAACATATCAGATCGCTTCTATGATAGGGTGTTACATCTCACATGTTGACAGAACCGTCCTGTTGTAACTTTTAGTTGTTAGTGAATAATGTGTATGCAGTATTGCCTCTATTATTTAAATGTACATTGTTCATTGAGTTCTATTTATATAGAATATATTATGCCCAGAATAATATTTAATGGTTCACATGTAGTGGAGTACCTCACATAATGCACACATATTTATGCAAGCAGTTACAGATGACAGGAAGAGATTCCAAATAGCATGCGCAGAGGAGCTACATTAGTTGTCGATGGGACTTGAATGTACATTTCCATTTTAGGTAAATAATTGAGGCTTTACTGGAAACATTCAAGGGGGTTTTGTAAAAACTGACCTTGAAATAGATAATGATTTGAATTTAAATTTTCTCTCTCATAAAGTAAAGTGGTCATTTATACATGTTATTATGCATAGTTAGAAGTTTGTATGACAGTAGCTCTTGCAGTTTTATGTAATCAACTCAACTATTAGCACTCTTTAAAAACCTGGTTGCCATGAAGAACGGTGATATTTATTTACTAGCTAACAATTAATCTTATTCACGTGAGAAGGGTAGTTTTTAACTGTACTTAATCATTTGGATGAGAATAAATAGCATTGATTACATAGAATGTGAGAGAAGCTAAAAAGCAGGTGCCTGCAGAGGCCGGCTTCTAGATATAGAATATTCCACTAGACAATAAGTTGTTATTAAGTTGCCATATCCTAATATTTAGATACTCAACTATACATTATATATGCATATAGAGAAGTATAGAGTATTATATACCTATAGTTTGTGATACTGATGAATTTACATTTTGCGTCAAGTGTAACAAGTAAGTTAACAGGTAAATAGGCTAAGTGGAAGCAAGGAGTTGTGCAGTGCCTGCCGGGTGTCCCGCAGCTGCCTTGTGAGTGCTTGTGTGCTGTGTCATCCCGCAAAGGGCAATATTCTGGGGTGTTTATGTAAACATTCCTTGGTTAAATACCTACCTTACTTAGTTCATTTATTAGAAATTATATTGGATGTACAAGTGATTTGCAATCACACTTGTAAGTCTCTATTCATTGCTCTCTGTAAGTGGTATTGAATAAAAAATTCAGATGATTAAACTCAAAAAATCTATTTATACTATTTAAACTGGTCACATTTGTTTTGTGTATTTTACTGTAGCATTTTAATTGTATGTTTTTGCTTACAAGTATAATATGTATGTTAACAATATAATATTGCTTCTATATTCTTTATAACAATTTAATATAGTTTTCAAAGTAGATTGATTTGGCACAGAGTGATTGAATTTTATCACATCATTGCCTAGAGATTTTGTACAGTGAGCGACTGCTGCATTTCAAGTAACATATTGCTACAGCCATATAATTTTTTACATTCTGTTTTATTTAAGCACATTTAAGTAGGTACCTACAATGTATATAAAAGCTAAATCAATTTAAGTCAAGTGTACCAACAGACATTAAGCTGTAAACATTGTAGTAGGTACTATCCCACATAGTTTTAAGCATTCCAACCACATTTCCATCTTACAAATCAGTTTGAGAGTAATTTAGAGGTAAACTGCACCAGACCTGCTCATATCCCTGATTTTGTTTGTATAATGTATGGGTAGGTACCTACTCAGTCTGCTATATTAATGATGTTTGTAAGTCCAGAGATCCCCAAGATAAGTCACCACTGTATTTTTAATTAAATAATGTTCCCAGTGTGTAGGTACAGGTACGGCTGAGCATGAGATGGTAGTTTGTTTCTCCTCTGTGCCCGAGCTGCAGTTAGGGTTGCCATAATGACTGTCGCGACGATGAGCGCACGTTCCTCGCCTGTCAGCGTGCCAGCGATGCCTTCCACATGTAGACTAGACCTAGACTAATGCTTAGTTAGGTACTTTTAAGGTAGTGCCATATTAAAAGAGCTTCCTGTCTATTTTAATCATATTGTTTCCTTTTAGTACATACCTAAATATTACCAGTTTTAGTTATGACGTTATTCATTTCATTAAATATTTATGTGTTTAAAAATAGGTACCTACTAGGTAGGTTATAATGAAAATAATAAGTAGGTAGTTGGTAGATGTAGGTAGGTACCTACCTATTAACGACATGCAAATGGCCATTTTGATTTATAGATTTACTATGTCTATACATAGCTAACAAAACTAATATATCAATGACTATCACCAAGCCTCTTCTGGCCTATATTTACCTTGTGCCTAACTCTAAACATTGTTTTCCAAACACGTTCTTGAAACATAATAATTAAAAAAACAGATCGTCTGCTGAGCATGAAGTGAACAACATACCTACCTAATGTAGCCAGTGAGATGTAGTAATAACGGAGTGTCTCCCCCACAATCTAAAGCGGAGATGTTATCCCTGCTGATGTCTGTATATTTATTTGCCAAGCCTACTTATTGTTAGTAGGTAATAACAAAAATCATTGTCGTAGCAAACTCGGCTTGACTTTCATACAATCGTAAATAATGCAAAAAAACACATCTAGGTGTTTATATGTAAGTATAAATATAGTAGGTAGGTAGGTAGGTAGTTTATATTTTATTAGTACCTATGTAGGTACTAATAAAACATAAAACAGATTGCAGTGACGCCATCACCGTGGCCTTGGTTGGACATTTGACGCCACCAAAAACGAGGCAGGTGAGCCCACACACGCGGAGAGCTTCACATCGCACGCCGCTCAATGTCAACCAGTCTAGTGCTTCGATCACATTACAAATCAACAGGAAGCTTCTTATTGTGGGTGTAAATATCAAGTTTTTTTATGCATTGACATTGTATGTTCTGAATGATGTCCCAACCACTACCACTGGGGGTGGTTGGGACAACAAAATTAAATATTTACCTATTTGTCCTGACCACAACCAGCTGTCTCAATATTAGTAAGGGTCGTTGGGATTAAATCATACAGTTTATGTAACTTATTTGGGTTTAATATAAAAATATAATATCATCATAGTTATTTGGTGTAAACAAACAAAAATAGCCACACAGTCCAGTTCTATGGTATTTATAAAATAATAATAAGTAATTAATACATTGTAAGTACCTACCTACCTAACAGATAATATCACAAGGCTTATAAATATTTGAACTCCACCGATAATTTATTTCTTTTACAAAGAACACAACTCTATGCTTCTAAATATTTACATTGGTTACCATCAGTCTCACAGACCAAGTAGGTGGTACCTACCTACCTTCCTACCTACTAACATTAGGTACAATAGTTACCTACATACCGAATCTCCGCACCCACGAGAACCCTGAGAATTGAGAAAAATTTTGCTCCACTCTTCCGCAGTCATTGAAAAATCCCCCCTCCCCTAAAATGAAATATTGGATCCGCCCCTGATAGATGGATGGCCAAATCCAAAATTATATGGAATAGAAAAAAATGCTCAAAGGGTCCTTGGAACCAGCTAGGGTCTAATAAAAACAAAATATCGTTTCGACGTTGTCGGATACCTCTACCATTCGTTGTAGGTAGATAACTACAACCGTTGTCTTTATGTGATTGCACCTATATTAATTATATTTATTGAGGACTGAATCACTGAAGGTGCTTAGGTAGGTATTGTACCACTTCACTGTTGATTATTATTACCTAATCTAACAGTGCGAAAGTAGTCAGGAAGCAGCCAACACGTCGTCGGTTCGTGAACTGGGTATAGAACATCAGAACGCGGGTAAGAGTTCAGAGCCTCATAGAAATCGTCACAGACGAATCGAATTAGATAAATACCCTCTCCTACAATACAACTTCCTGACTTGACCGACTCACGACAAGTAGGTATCCCGTGTTAGTAGTGAACATATCTACTGATGTTTGATGTGCAGTCGTTCGAGCGGCACCATATACAGTAAAGAAACGTGAAGTTTTTTCCAACTGTAAAAGTTAATTAAGTGGCGTAATGAATGCGGCGCGAGCGTTCTGTGCGGGTGAGCAGCAGGCGGCACTCGCGCGCCGCCCGCGGCTGGCGTGGGCGCTCCGCACGCAGCGCCGCCGCCCCGCGCCCGCAGCAGTCTCCGTGCACCGCGCTGCCGCGCTGACCGCCCGCTAGTCTCGCCGTGAACGATGAAATCCTGCACCATGTACAAAATCACCTACGTCATTAAAAAGCAACAGGTAGTTATGCTCACACTGCACTTGACACACTTTGGAGTCGTGTTGACGGCTACCGCGCGCCGCCGGCGTCGGGGCGCAGCACTCGACGCACAGACTGCGCCAGCGGGAACTCTTCTTTGGAGCCGCGCTGCGACTCGCAGGTGCCCGCGTAGTCGTCCGCGTTGAGCGAATATATCATGGCCCCGCGCAGCTCATTCGCTTTGACGTAGTCGGCCTTCTCCATGACGCTCCGCGGAGAGTCGAAGGAGACCCACTCGCCCCCGCGATGCAGGTATGGTACGCGCGCGCCTTCATCCCACTCCACTGACAAGTTGTGAGATTCTCTGAACAGGCAAACATCTGGATAATTCGCGAAGCCGAGCCCACCCAGGGAACCAAAGCCCGAAGCGGGACTACCCACATTGGGGTTATTGGCATTCACCAATTTGAATGTGTGGCCATATGTGGGTATTCCAACCACAATTTTGTTTTTGTCCAGGCCCTTAGTTGTATACATGTCGATGGTGTAATTGATATTGAGAGTGGCTAGGTATAGCCGCTCTGTGGCTCTCGCATATAATGGAGAATTTAATCCTGTAAAAGGAGTAAATTTACTATAATAGTGGAAATCATATGTCATTATGTTGGCAAAGTCTACATAGAGATTGATTTGATCAACATCATATGAGACATCGGCGATTATCTGGGGGGCTGCAATGGCTACTGTCAGTAAGTAATTCCTTTTTTCTCTGTTGTACTCCATTCTAATCTCCCGCAGTAGCTGAGAAAAGTGTTGCCTCTCTCGAGCAGCTAATATGTTCTCTTGCATATGCAAGGCTGGAAATTCCCAGTCTAAATCCACTCCATCTAAACTATAATTTCTTAATACATTTTTAATGGAGTTGATGAAGATTTTTCTGGATGCATGGTTTATCACCATTTGTGAAAATCCATTATTTTCCCCGGCGCCTCCAACAGACAGCAGCACTTTCAACAGTGGGTTTGCTTTCTTCAGTTTCACAACCTCTTGCAGAGTTTCGCTCTGAGAATGTTCAAGGTAAATCTGTTTATCTACCACTCGAGCAAATGCTACATTAATATGTGTGCACAAATGTGGATTGATCTGCGGAGGGAGCAGCTGTGTCGAGTCGTTGCTTCCACTTGGAGTGTTATAGTAACAGGATATGACGCTAGGTTGCATTACTAGCTGAGCCTCGCCTGTGACAGGTTGCTCTCCATCCGGGCTCAAAAGCAAAAACGAGAAGCACATTGTCGTCATAGCAAGTAGAATGACACCACTTACAATACAACACCAAGGTCCATTTTCATTGTTTGTATTCGCGTTCTCTACATTTTCTATCAGTGGCTGTTTCTTATCTTGCAACTCATGCTTTTCACAAGTAATTGAAAACAGTTTCTGATACATTATCTTCATTTCTGAAAAAAATAGGTCTCAAAATAACATAACTAGGGCGAGCTGGAGCCTTTACCTCTAACTCAACTCCACTTTATCTGTGAAATTTATTTTAGATCCAATAGGTAACTTTTGTACTTACCTACCTATTTTATTACTGCAAACAGAAACTGAGATAGTGGGCCTTTTATAAATTTTCCCTGTAACGCACACACACACACAGTAGGTATTAAGTATTTATTTATTTCCTCTATGTAGGTACCTAGGTATTATTTATCTTTCATTTTCAATAATTTTCATATATTATTTTGAAAACAATAAACGTTCCAAACAATTATTAACTAACGTCAAAATTCAAATTGTCATGTCAACTGTCATGAAAACAAGCACAAGAGATTGAAACCACAGAGTGGAGTTTTGGCGGGAATCCGATAGTGAGACGTTGTTGGTTTTGTATTATTAGCTCAAACTTGTGTTTCTTCGAGTGTTAATGTGTAATATTGGTGGAATATTAACCATTAAGTGTTCGTTAACGTGCACGAGTGTAGGCAAATGATATAAACTCAAAAAACGTGTCATTTCGCATTTTTTCCAAAACTCCCAGGAAGTTTCAGTAAAGCATCCACTACTTTACTGAATCGTGACTGACGATGTAAATAATTGACTTGACTACTTGACCACGATTGCTATAACATTGCTGTGACTTTCTTAATGTGAAATTAAGAAATACTAAAAATAAAATACTTGACACTGGCTATATGCACAAACCGTGCGAAGCCATAACTAAAACAAAAAAAAAAATCAATTGATGTCGCGGGTAACAGATGGGTAATAATATCTCTCTCTCTCTCTGTCATTCTCCCTTTCTTTCTCTCTCTCTATCTATCTCCCTCATTCGCTCTTCTTATCTATCTCCCTCCACCTCTGTCTCTTTCCCTCTCCTTCTATTTCTATATCTTTCCTTATCCCTCTATCCTCTCTCTCTCTGTCCCTCTCTCTTCCTTTATTGCGAAGGATTATCATTTCGATAATATCTTGAAAAGCACCCCCGCTTTTTTTTTAAATGAACATTTTTTTTTCTTATTCAAACTATTAATAGGTAACTTATATTTAATAAAAAAAAATACATTATTTTTAATTAATATTTATTAAAATTTATTTTCTGTTTTTTAGTTTAGTTTTCTATATAAAGCGTGTGTTCTAGTTTTTTTTTAACTATTATTTATTTAAATAGTGGAACAAAATAGCGGAAAAGAAGTTTTACTTCAATCGCGCGTAAAGGTTACACGCACACATTTTTTTTTCTATTGGAAATTGTTTTATTGTTTCATGGCTGCTACATGCGGTGACAAAAAAGAGATGCAATGCTCGTTGTGGCCATCCTTGTCGACACGTTTATTTTCCGCAGTACTCAATCCATTTGGGTAGTATATCGATGCCTTGCTCGTCACAAACGTGAAACAGTGCGTCTGCGAAGTCAAAACTAAGCAAAGTTGTCATGTGCATGTCAAATTGTCAATTGTCATTGTGTTGTGTCATGAGGTTATCACGACTGACAGACAGCTTCATGAGTTCAGTTTCACATTTCACATCACGAAATAATCAGATTTATGGATTACATACCTACCTACTTTACCATAATTTACTAATCAACTGTTTTTTAGTAATATAGAAAACAAATAATGCACAATAGAAGAGAGTAAAGTTCATACCTTCTGCGTTGGAGATATAAAACAATGGATGACCCGTCCATGAACCAGTACGAACAACAGCTGTATTCAGTGTTCAAATCCTTCGACGTAAATAACGAGGAATCCTTGGACGAATCCGCAGTGCACAACTTGTGCGACGCTTTGCAGTTGGAGGAGCGAGGGGCGTCCCTCGTCGACACTCTGTTCGAGCGGCGCGACGGTCGCGTTACCTTCGCGCAGTTTCGCAACGGGTTGCTGGCCGTGCTGGGCGAGCCGCGCGCGCCGCCCGAGCCGCCGCCGTCCGTGGACGGAGACGTGGCGTCGGACGTCTCGCCCAGGCTCGTGTTCGGCTCCAAGAAGTACGGGCGTCGCTCCCGGCCGCAGCACGCCGCCGCCGCCGAGGAGCGCGCCGGCTCGCGCGCCGCCTCCGCCTCGCGCCTCGAGGCGGACGAGCGGCGTCCGCTGCAGCGCCCGCGCTACCGCCGCAGCGCCTCCGCCGTGGATCGGCGCGACGACGAGCCAGCGCTCGAGCACGACCGCCGCATCGGCCGCGAGGAGGCGCTCGCGCTCTGCCGCACTCTGCACATGCACTCTATCGATCGTCGCCTAGTCGAACGCATATTCGACGATTCGCCGACGCCCGAGACGACCGTCGGCGAGTTCTTCGATCGACTGAACTCGTCTCTCGCTTGCACGATGGCGGGGCCCGAGCCCGCGAGCGCCGTCGTCGACGGGGACGACGTGGAGGCAGGCGTGGCCGCCGAGCGCGTCGCTGAAGCGTGGGAGGGCGCCGGCGTGCGACGGCCGCGCCGCTTGCTCGCCGAGCTTGGATTCGCCGGCGCCACCGTGCGCCCGCCGGACCTCGAGCGCGCCCTCGATGACGAGCTGCGCGCATTCGACGATCCGCTCGACGAGCGCGGAGCGCTGCTCGCGGCGGCGCTCGCGCTATCGCGCATGCGCGCCGCGGACGTGGCGCGCCGCCGGGACCTGGCCGCGGCCGAGCGGGACAAGCTGCGCGGAGACGTCGCCGAGGCGAACGGACGCGCTCGTTTGCTCGCCCAAGAAGTCGACGAAAATCACGCGCGCATCGAGAACGAACTGAAGGCGAACCTCAAGCGCGCCGAGGCGCGGCACGCGGAGGAGGCGCGCCGCGCGGCGGCGGAGGCGGCGGCGGAGCGGGAGCACGCGCGCGCGGACCGCGCGGCGCTGGAGGCCGAGGCGGCGCGGCGCGGGGAGGCGGAGGCGCGGCTGCGCGGCGAGGCGCAGGCGCTGCGCGCGCGCGGCGACGAGCTCGAGGCGCGTGCGCTGGCTGCGGAGGAGCGCGGCGCCGCGGCCGAGCGGGAGGGCGCGAGACTGGCGGCGCGGCTGCGCGAGGCGGAGGCGCGCGGCGCGGGCGCGGTGGAGGCGGCGGGTGCGTCGGCGGCGCTGGCGGCGCGGCTGGCGGAGCTGCAGGCCGAGAACCAGCACCTGCGCGACCGCTCGGACGAGCTGGCCGCGGCGCTGGAGGCGCGGCCGGTGCCGACGACGCTCGCGCGCGCTCCGCCCGGCGGCGACCTGTCGGCCGAACTCGGAACTCTGCTGGAGGACCGGCTTCCGGAGGTTAGACGCTGCGCGTATTTTGGTTTGTCTCGATTACAGAGGTTACATTAATAATTATATTTGTAAGAAAATGTTCGATTGAAGGCTTTTTTTAGTCTGATAACAGACCAAATATTTTTCCATAATAATGTCTGTTCCAGAAGGATACACCGAGGTTGCGCTCGCTCGTGGCTGGGGTCGAGGTGAGAGCGGAGGCCGAGCCGGAGGAGCCCGGAGACTCGCCAGTGGACGAAAAACGGAATCTATCCGATGTAGTGAAGTAAGTAGCGAATCGTTTGTGTTACGAAAACTGGGTCGACGGATGGACGAGAGCGTAATTGAACGGATTCGTTCCCGCCGCAGGGAGCTGGAGGGCGCGCTGGAGGCGATGCGCGGCGAGTACGAGGCGTGCGAGGAGTACTGGAGCGGCAAGCTCGCCGAGGAGCGCGCGGCGCACGACGCCGACGCACGCGCCGCCGACGACCGCCTCGCCGACCTCGTGGCGCGCATCGCCGACTTCGAGCGCCGCCTCGCGCCGCCGCCCGCGCTGCCGCCCATCCCCGAGGCCGCCGCGCTCGAGGCGCAGGTCGCCGACCTCGACGCCGAGTTCGCGCGCTACCGCCGCGACGCGCGCGCGCGCCTCGCCGCGCTGGCCGAGCGCCTGGCGCGCGCCGAGCGCCGCCCGGCCGCGCCGCCGCCGCCGCCCGCGCCGCGCGCGCCGCCGCCGCGCGAGCTGGCGGCGCGGTGCGCGCGCGCGGAGGCGGCGGTGCGGCGGCTGCACGCGCGGCTCGCGGCGGCCGACCTGCTAGTCAAGGAGCTGTACGTGGAGAACTGCCAGCTGGCGCACGCGCGCCCGCCGCCGCTGTGACGCGCCGCCACCGCCGCCGCCGCCGGCACATACACGTATATACGTGCGGTTGCCGTTCGCCGCCTACCCGTCGGGTAGATGACGTGCCGATACCGCTTCCGCTTCGAAACTGATCGACAGCAAATAATATTGACGTGCTCTCTCGTCTATGATAGCGGTTGAAAATACCAAGAAGTTGATAGCCATTAACATTTCAAAAATGGCCCGAAATATTTAGTAACTATGTACGTCAATATTTTTGTATATATGCAGATTTTTATTGTTATTGATCGTATAGTTATAATAATATTTCACTTCTCCAACCTGATAACTGGTCGAACCGACTGAACTGCCTAACTGATACGATACAAAACATTTCACAACAGTGCCTTTTTAGACTACAATATTTTGTAATATATTAGAGTAATGAGTAGTATTATGATCGGTTTGAATGGCCGAGGAGTACCGCCGCGGCCGCCGCGGAGTATCGAGCGAGTGAGGCCCGCGTGGCGGCGCGGCGGCGGCCTGCACGCAGGGCGGGCCGCGCCGCGCCGCATCGCGTAACAAGATCCTCCTTCATCCCTTTCCTACATTTTATATGAACTATCGCACACAGGCGGACCGCGAACCCCTTTTTTCTTATGCGATGCGCTGCGGTTGTAGTATGCGCCCGCCTTTACAGTTGCACTGCACTTAGTCTACTGTATAGATGGTACTACTCCCTATAGTTAATTGTTTAGTTGATCTATAATCTCGTTCATGAATACTCGCACGATCATAATCATTGTTCTCAGTGTTTCTGAGGGCTGCCGTAGACTGACATAGCTTGCCTTACGGGCGAGGACACTGCGGAATATAATGCGCACGAGATAATATTTCAAGGTTTCATAATGTTAGTGTGGTTAAAAAAAATAATAGTAGTAATAACTTTACCTACAGCCTACTGGCACACCGCCGACACTGCTAGACTAGCCGCTAGAGGTAGGGAGTGCAGGTAAGTACACCTGCATTATTGTCAGTCCCATTTTCATTACGCTCGAATCGAATTCGAAATACGTTTGTTATGTAGGCCCTCTTACAGAAAGGAAATACGCGCCCGAACGACGTGAACCTTGCGCCTCGTCCCGATACGTCGACGCATCGGGATTGAATAATATTCATAAGGAAATTAATAAGGAATAGTGTTATTAGTTTTCCTACTAGTTAGTAAAATAAATAAGGGAATAAGAAATTGGTATAGAGATTAATATGTAGTCGTACTTATCCATAAACTCGTACATCTCGGTACCAGATAGTGCCTTCGTACAGATTTTAAGAGAGTCATGTGTTTTTATATTTTTAAATGGTCTAAAAATATGTAGAGTCCCGGGTGTGTAGTTATAGATAGCGTCTGTAGCGACGTCTGTAGCTTGTGCAGCTTGTGCACTACTGTGTAGTGTGTGTAGCGCACCGGTCGGGAGCGTTGTAGCCGCCAGCCGGTAGCGAGGGCGACTCTACCCTTGCACTTGCACCTGAACCTATGGCTGACGCGGAATTGTGACGCTTCTTGCGTTGTTTTAATCCATTCCATTACATTATAGTCATGTTATATAAACTAGTTGTTCCCTCGACTTCGTTCACGTTGCTGTTTTTTTTAATACTTATCGATAATTAATAGAAGCCAGTTTGTCACGAAATCTGTGTGGTCCATATCGCGGTTTCTAAACGATGTAATGCAAGCATTTCCCAAGTCGTATTCTAAGCTACCGAACAGAGCAAACGCATTGCAATTGGTTAAGCAATTTTTATTTGATGCGAAAAGAAACACGGTAATGTTGAAAAATGTTTTACTTATTCTTATTTCAGTAAGGTACCTAGCTAGTATTTTAGCTACACCAGCATTTTTAATGTATGTTCATTATAAAGACTTTTTATCTTTACTGCTTTATTTTATTATCCATACTAATATTATAAACCTGAAAGTAACTCTGTTTATCTGTCTGTATATCTGTTTGTCTGTTTGTTTGTGTGTTACCTTTTCACGGCTAAACGGCTGAACCGATTTCGATGAAATTTGGTATAGGGGTAGATTGGACCTATGAGACGGACATAGGCTATCTTTTGTCTCAAAAAATAATCTCGAAGGGGATGAAATAGGGGTTGAAAGTTTGTATGGGGAATCCATAATTCCTCAAGTTAGGGATCTGAAAATTCTTATTTAGGCTTTTGGTAAGAAATAAATAAATACGGGTTTCAGCTTTTTTGCAAAATCATCCCTAAAGGGGGAAAAGCAAGGGGTTGAAATTATGAGGTATTCTTTAGATGCATCCCCTACAGACCACAATAAACGGCTAAACGGATCGTAATTTAAATTGGAAAGTAATTAAGGGGGGTGCGATGGGAGGAGGGGGAGAAAGGGGGAAAGGGGAGAGTGGGGGGAAAGGGGGAGTAGATGGTAGAGCGAGGGGAGAAGAGGGTAGAGTGGGGAGAAAGAGAGGGGAGAGCGGGAAGAAAGAGGGGAGAGTGGGGGGAGAAAGCGGACAGAGTGGGGGGAAAAAGAGGGGAGCGTGGGGTGAGAAAAAGGTTAGAGTGGGGGGAGAAAGAGGGGAGAGTGGGGGGAAAAAGAGGGGAGAGTGGGGTGAGAAAAAGGTTAGAGGGGGTGAGAAAGAGAGTAGAGTGGGGAGAAAGAGAGGGGAGAGTGGGGGGATAAAGAGGGGTGAGTGGGGGGAGAAAGAGGGGTGAGTGGGGGGAGAAATAGGGGAGAGTGGGGTGAGAAAGAGGGGAGAGTGGGGGGAGAAAGAGGGGAGAGTGGGGGGAGAAAGAGGGGAGAGTGGGGGAGAAAGAGGGGAGAGTGGGAGGAGAAAGAGGGGAGAGTGGGGGTAGAAAGAGGGGAGAGTGGGGGAGAAAGAGGGGAGACTGGGGTGAGTAAAAGGGTAGAGTGGGGAGATAGAGAGGGGAGAGTGGGGTATGAGGGTAGAGGGGAGAATGAGGATAGAGTGGGGGGAGAAAGAGAGGAGAGTGGGGTGAGAAAAAGGGTAGAGTGGGGAGATAGAGAGGGGAGAGCGTAGAGAATGAGAGTATAGTGGGGGGAGAAAGAGGGGAGGGTGGGGGAGAAAGAGGGGAGAGTGGGGTGAGAAAGAGGGGAGAGTAGGGTGAGAAAGAGTGTAGAGTGAATAGAAAGAGATGAGATAGTGGGGGGAGAAAGAGGGGAGAGTGGGTGAGAAAGAGGGGAGAGTGGGGTGAGAAAGAGGGGAGAGTGGGGTGAGAAAGAGTGTAGAGTGAATAGAAAGAGATGAGATAGTGGGGGGAGAAAGAGGGGAGAGTGGGGGGGGGGATAAAAGGGGAGAGTGGGGGGAGAAAGTGGGGAGAGTGGGGTAGAATGAGGGTAGAGTGGGGGGAGAAAGAGTGGAGAGTGGGAGTGAAAGAGGGGAGAGTTAGGCTAGAAGGAGGGGAGTGGGGGGAGAAAGAGTGGAGAGTGGGAGTGAAAGAGGGGAGAGTTAGGCTAGAAGGAGGGGAGAGTGGGGGGAAATAGGTGAGAGAGATTGAGTGCGAAATATATAGAAATAGAGGGAGAGGGAGTGAGCGAAGGAGGGAAAGGAAGAGATATAGACGGAGAGGGTGAGGGAAATAAATATAATGGATGAAATGGACAGGGAGAGGGAACGCAAGAGATTGAGAGTGGAGAGGGATATTAATGATAGAAAGATAGGGAAAGGTATAGAGATATAGGGAGAGGGAAAGAGATGGAGGTAGAGGAAGATAGATAGAAAGAGCGAAAGAGGGAGAAAGATAGAAAAAGAGCTAGAGAGGGAGAAAGATAGAGGAAAAGGGAGAGAAAAAGAGAGAGATATATTCTTACCTATAACTGTTCCCCGCGACATCAATTGATTTTCTAAACAGTTTACATTTTATATAAAAATGCGAACGAAGTTGCGGGTATCAGCTAGTAAGTAATATAGAAGATTAAAATAAACCTAATATTATGTTACTAAGTAGGTATCTACATATTATTATTAAATAGTTATTAGTGCCTAAACGAATCAATTGTGATTATGATCTAAGATTATGATGTTTGATTATGTACCTATGTAGGTATACTCTGATTTGATTGTTATTTGAAGTGGTCGAACGGCGCTTGCGGCGACGACGCCGCAGCAGCGCTCGTTGCGAGCGAAAGAGCTTCGATGGGCGTTTTCACACAACAACCGGCCGAGTATAGCCATTAGCTTCGATATTGATTTTAAATTTGAACCCCCTCTTACACTGTCAATAAAATAAGAACGCGTATTCTGGTATACTGAAACTGAATCCAAATATGATATTGTTTCTGAATGTCGAGTTCCGAGCTGGTGGCGGCGATAGAGTGGCCTATTTAGTTACCTACCAACATGTCGCGATGATATCGTCTGTGGTCATACTATCCGATAGACGCTAACGGTCTTACCACAAAAGATTTTAAACCAGAGTTGGACAGATGAGTCTCAATATTTTCTCCACAAATCGACGTCTAACCCGAAAAAGCAAGTGATACACGTCGATTTTGTAGAACGAAATTTTAAAAACTTCTGTTTAACTCTGGTCTAATCTTTTGTGGTAAGACGGTAAATGTCAACCTGCGGATAGCGTAACGCTGTAGTTGGTGCACGATATGGAAGGAATATTGACATTGTCATTGTGTAGTTTGAAAATGCCTGCTCGGATCTGGGTCCGCCGCTCGCGTCAGTACGATTTATTTTTCTATCTTCATAGAATATTAAGTTAATGCAATTATTAAAGTGTTGACCTTATTGATGGATTTTTTTTAGAGAATTTGGTTCAAATAAGTGTAACTGAGAGCGAAGGCATAGTGGAGGGTGCCATCTCCACTACGCCCTCGCTGTAAGTTATATTTGCGGGAGCGAGATGTGATTAGGTTACTTATCTGATTTTGTAACAGTGCAAGAGACCTACAGATCAGGAAGGAGACCTTTAGTCTGCGATTGACAATATAGTATTATTAAATTTGTTTTTGTTTTTCAGTAGGTAGAGGTAGGTAGGTACCTTCAAAGTCTAGTGGGTGAATGAAGTGGAGGTAAAATAAAATCACTAATAACAATATTTTCGTAAATCATTTAATTAGAACACAAATCATTTTATTATTTACTTAATCAAAAGATAAAAATATACACTTAGATACACTAGTTAGTAGGTACATTAGTTCGTGGAGTTTGGGCACGCGGTCGCCATGGTCCCCCCACGCCGCCGGCCGACGCCGCAACTTTTGCAATATGAAATTATCAAACTGAACCACCTGGAATTCTTTGTCGGTAATAATTAAAATCTATTATATTAATAAGTTCTTTATTGATTAGATAGGCGCTTTGATGATTTGTTTTACTCCTTGGAGCTAGCCGACTTGTAGAAGGCTCGGCGTAGGTAGAATTCTAAGTATAACACATAATACCATTTAGGTAATAGATTATATTGTACTAAGTAAATATTATAATGAATAACGGCTAACGGCACGTATGGCTAATGATGATCATAAAAACTACAACCGCACGGGGCCCGCGCATACAAGAGGCTACATAGAGTTACCTACTCGCGGGTTCGATTCCCGCCCGCAACAAATATTTGTGGGATCCACAAATATTTGTTTCTGGTCTGGGTCTGATGTGTATGTGGAAGTATATGTCAGTAAGCAGTACCATACAAGAGCAATCCTAGTAATCCTACGTAATAATAAAAAAAAAGAAAGTAATGAAAGAAATAATTCATCGGACGGAAATTTTATATCCAACTCTCTCTGAGCGTACCTACAGGTGTACGATTTGAAGGGTGAAAAATGAATCGTCGGTAGCTCGAAGAAAGACGCGGCGCTCGGCAGAGGCGAGCGCGACTACAGCGCAGCGGCGGTGGCGGCGGCGGTGGCGGTGGCGGCGGCGGCGGCGGTGGTGGCGGCGGCTGCGGTGGCGGTAGCGGTTGTGGCGGCGGCGGCGCGCCGCTACAGGTACATGCCGTTGACGAGGTAGTCTGCGTCGTGCGCGAAGGGCTTGCCGCGGCCGCGCCGCCGCCGCGCCGCGCGCGCCCGGCAGCCCAGCATGCCGCCCAGCGCCGCCGTCAGCAGCAAGCCTGCGCACGGTGCACGAGACACCGGACCTAGCGTCAATAGGCTCTCGGCGTTTTACAATGTGGAGGTATTGCACCGAGCGAACCGCTGCCTTCCGTAGGTAGGTACGGGACGGCCGAAGACTGTGTATTGCCGCGAGGCTCGTTTGAAATATTGGTTAAGAGTGTATCACGAAGCTAAGGGAGAATTACCGAGCACGAGCAGCAGCACGGCGGCGGGGGGGCGCTCGCTGAGACCGTCGTGCTCGTCGGCCGCCAGGTGGCGCTCCGCCGCGGCGCCCCCGCCCG
This sequence comes from Hylaea fasciaria, assembly GCA_905147375.1. Taxonomy (NCBI): domain Eukaryota; kingdom Metazoa; phylum Arthropoda; class Insecta; order Lepidoptera; family Geometridae; genus Hylaea; species Hylaea fasciaria. The sequence goes on from LR990201.1 coordinate 12,074,596, forward strand.
CCGCCACCGCCGCCACCGCCGCCGGCGCCGGCGCACGCTCCACGGTCTGGAAACGCCGGCACGACATTATCAATATTATGTAGTTACTGGTAGGTACATATTTTGGGCCTATTGAACAATCCCCGTCCTGACCGTTTTGTTGTTATTTTGATATTGACTAATTTTAAATACGCTCTTATTATAATACTTATCATTCGGAAAACGTTAGCATTCATCTGAATCTAAGAATAACATGTCATGTAGGAACCTTTTGTTTAACCGCCGTGTCGGGTGGCGGGCGGTGCGGCTCGGGGCGGGGCTCCTCGCGCAGGTCGGGCGCGGGGGGCCCCGGGGGCACGCGCGGGGCCTCCGGGGGGCCCTTCTTGGCGCTGTCGCGGAGCGTGGCCTGCACGCCGGAGTAGGCGGCCGGCACCTCTGGCATCGTCTTGGGCGGGATGTACGCGGGCAGCTCCTGCGGCCACGGGGGCGGGACGTTTGGGACCATACCAATTATCCTCGCTTCGGAGCTATAAAATGGGGTTCTCTAATTTCTTTCTTTTTTTTTTTTCTTTTTTTTAGTATGAGGTATGAACCTATATAGGTGTCTTTATCTAAATATGGATCGATCAGGATTTCGTGACACCAGAGGAACGCACACTTTTCTTTTAGAATGGAATGGAAGCGAAGCGCCTACGGGGGATAGTGTGAGAGACTCACGGGCTCGGCTCGCGGCGGCACGGGCCAAGCGCGGCGCGGCGCCGCCGCCCAGTCGCGCGCTCCCCAGGCGCCCTCTGGCCCTACAACCGGAAAAAATGTTGAGTTTCGGATACAAGGCAACTTTTACAAAGAATCGCACTAATGTCTCATTTTGTGTATCGTATTGTGTACCCGGGCGGTAGTCGACGGGCGGCTGCGGCCAGGCGCGGTGCGGCCACGGCGCTGGCGGCTCGAAGGGCGCGTAGGCGACGCCCTCCGCCTCCTGCAGCAGTCCGCCCTTGTGGCTGAAGATGTGCGACTCGCCGCTCTCTGCAACCGAAACGTGCCGAGTAGGAGTCATGCGCCTCCTCGCCTCCCGCGACCGTGCGCACGCGCGACACTCACCACCGCCGCCGCCGTAGCGATGCTGCGGCTGCGCCTGCGCCAGGCGGTGCGGCCAGCGCTCGCCGCCCGCGCCCTCCTCGCCCTCGCCGCTGTCCTGCGGAGACGGGGACGTCAGTGTCGCTCAGTGGCGCTCGACGTGAGTGCGGTCGTGCGGCGCGTCGCACCCTCACCTGCGGCGGCGGCGGTGGCTTGTAGGGTGTGGGCGGCGGCGCGGGCGGCGCGGCGGGGGGCGGCGGCGGGCAGCCCAGCTCGGGCGCCTCGTCGCTGCCGTCCGCGCACTGCGGCACGCCGTCGCACGCGTTGTACACGGCGATGCACTCGCCGCCGTGCCGGCACTCGAACTGGTACCGGCTGCACCGGCTTGCTGCACACGACACACCCACCGTCACCTCTACAATGGACGAACGCAACCCAGAAACGATCATCGCCTTTACCGGAAAGTCAGACGAAGCAACAGGTCACTGTCATGTGGGCAGTTGATAATATTGTAGGGGAGCCCACGATGCTAAATGGGGATTTACTCGAGCGTCGTAGAGACCTATTGGGATGCAAAGCTTAGATGATAAGAAGAAAAAAATGTTATATGATATATACCTTTACATCGGTGGGGGAAGCGGCTATAGATTTTTAAATATGTAAAAAAAAACTGTTGCATGGGCATCCTCGAGCGCGTCAGATATTGATAGCATCAATGCCCTACGTATTTTTAATGATGTACGTATGTTAATCTGATCGTTTGCATGATGCAGGTGGTTGTATTTAAGGATTGAAAATGAAAAAAAAAAAAAAAATTTATCGAGCGCGTCAGATTTTCTTAGGGAGTGTTAAGTGCACCAAAAAAAAGCTCTTATTCACTAATCTGACGATTTCGATGGGACGCAAACTCGCGGCCATTTTCATAATGTGCAAAAAAAATTCGCCATTTTGAAATACTCAAGCGCGTCAGATTAAGATACGAGGGTGAATCAAAAAATTCTTGGAATCAATATTAAAAAATGCAAAGATTTAAATAATAATATTTTATTTTTCTACATAATCTCCCTCCAATGCAATGCATTTAGAATAACGCGTTTCTAACTTCCTTATTCCTTGTGAAAAAAAATTATTTTCTTGACTCTCGAAAAAGTCCTCTACGGCAGCTATAACCGCGTCATTATCGTGAAATTTTGTTCCACGAATTTCCTCTTTTAATTTTGGAAATAAGTGAAAATCACTTGGGGCTAAGTCCGGAGAATATGGTGGGTGGTCAAGGAGATTGAAGCCAGCACAGCGGATTGCGTTGAGCGCAACTTCCGATCGATGAGCAGGAGCGTTATCTTGAAGGAACAAAACGCCCAACGACAGTTTTCCACGACGTTTTTCTTTAATCGCTTCATGCACTTTCGGGATTAAATTTGCATAATAGGGTCCAGTAATCGTCTGGCCTTTTGGCATGTAATCAATAAAAAGGATTCCTTCACTATCCCAGAACACAGAGGCCATAACTTTGCCAGCGGTAGGAGCAACTCGAAATTTCTTAATGGATGGAGAGGATGGTCGTTTCCAAGACATGCTTTGTCTTTTAGTTTCAGGATCAAAATGGTGGACCCACGTTTCATCCATGGTGACAAGACGACGGCAAAAATTATCCGAATCACGCTGGAACATTTCGAGATTACGCTTGGAAATTTCCAAACGTCGCTTTTTGTTTTCGTCGGTTAACATTCGTGGCACCCATCTTGCAGACACTTTTTTGAACCCCAGTGAATCAATTAAAATGGATTGAACGCTACCAAAAGATATCTTTAGGATCTCAGCTATATGTTTTATAGTCATTCTTCTGTCTTCCAAAACCAGATTCTCAACCTTTTTGACTTTTTCTTCTGTAACGGAGGTTGAAGGCCGCCCAGAACGCGGGTCATCTTTACAGCTTGATCTACCTCTTTTAAATTCAGCCACCCAGTACGCAACCGTAGAATAGGGTACAGCATCACCCCCTAATGTCTGCTGAATGTCCAAAAAAATTTCCTTCGTAGACATTTTTTTCAAACTGAGATATTTTATCACCGCACGTAACTCACTTTTATCCATAATTTTGACTTTTTAGCAACTCGTTGCACAAAAAAATTTATTACATGCGAACGAACTGACAAAAACAAGTGACAGTCTGCATAAATATAGTGTGATAGACACTCTTTAATTTGAATATCGAACTTGATCCAAAAAGGTTTCATATATATGCACTTCTAAGAACTTTTTGATTCACCCTCGTATATATGGTTCATCTTTATGTTCTAAACGTACTGTCTCATAATCTGACGATTATCTAGAGGCATTCGCCTGATCTGACAAAAAAAAATTAGAAAAACGGTTCACCTTAAAGGCCATCCCTGCAACTTCCCGCTAATTCCATTCCTGGGCGCTTAAAATTGTACTTATGACATTTTTGAGCCCAAAATATAATTTATGTGATATTTTGAGCTCTCCCAGCTCGAAAGTCTGATAGAAGTTTCATAGAACACTATTTTTGGAATTTTCAAACCGCAATAACTTTTGAATGGATCAACCAATTTGCACGCGGTTGGCGGCATTCGACGCAGTTTTATCATCCTCATAAGTAATTTTGCAATTTTAATTGATCGAACCACAAATTTCTGAGTAATCCCGAAAAAACACTTTTTCGGGTTTCTTTCGTTCACGATATCTCTCGAACGAATCAACCGCTTTTGACCAGCTTGGTGGCGATCGACGTGGTTTTTAAGCTCAAAGACGGATTAGTTTTTGAAGTTGATCGATAAAGCCGGTTAAAAGTTATTCCAAAAAAAAACACTTAAAAAAAAAAAATCTGTTTTTTTTTGAGATTTTTCAAAATTTCTCAAAATCTATCGGTCCGAATCGGTTCAAATTCACAGGAAATCAGAAACGCGGAGAAGGAAATGTAGGCATCACGCAGCTGCACGCATTTAACTTTATCGACGAATTTTTGTTATTTCGGCTTGCGGAAATCGTCAGATTATATATTTTTCATTATTCTTGAATTATTTCCTTCATAATAAAAAAAAATTTAGCTACGCTCGAGAATGTCGAGATGACGTTTTTTTTTTACAACTTTGTTGCCCTCCCATTTTTTTACGTCTCTCTCAAATTGTCAGATTAGTGAAATATACACTTTTTAGGATGTAATTAACTCATCCTACCTTAATCTGACGCGCTCGAGAATTTCTGATGGCCAATTTTTTTTTACTAATCTGATCCTGTATCCTTCACGGGCGGCCTTATATATTATATGGGCCTCATGTTTTGTGGAGGTACTTAACCGGGTACAAGGTATCCCCCTGTATATTAATCTGCCGCGCTTTAGTAAATCCCGAAATCCCCGCTTGGGCTCCCCTACCAATAATAATACCTAATTATACTTATAATATAGGTAGCGTCAGTGCATGTATATCAGCGTCGGTGTTGTCAGCGTCTTCGGCGTCGCCGTGGCAGCCTCGACGTCAGCGTCGTCAATGTCGGGTACCGGGGTCTTCAGTGTGATTGTTGTTAGCGTCTGCGTCGTCGTCAGCGTTGGTGTCACCAGCGTCGCCGTCTTCGCAAGCGTCTGCGTCATTAGCGTCGGCGTCGTCAGCGTCATTTGTGCCAACGTAATCTATGTCGTACGGTACGACATAGATTACATAGGGCACGACTGTAATGTCGAAATCAAAAGTCTTCCAGTTGTTAACTAACAAACAAACATCTACACATTAAAAAAAAACAGGTTCAGTGAGGTACCTGCATACTACTAGTACCTACAGTATACAGTATGAAGCCGTTATGAAGCATAAGGAGGCCGCAGAGTGGGCCAGAGAAGAAGACGTCCATGCTGACCCGCTCCGACGCCGACGTAGACGTCCAGGAATCCAGGGGGAAGGAGGAGGCGGTTCGGTTGCCTCCTTCGTCCTCCATAGTGGTTCGCTACTGGCTACTGGTGGAGGGTCGAGGCACCACGCGTCTAAGGCGATGGTCTTAGTGAGCAAGATCATCCTCTCGCTAGGCGTAGTCGCCCTGTAGCCGGGCCGGGATGGTGAATGCTAACAAGACACACGTGCTTCGCGCAAGTTCTCGGGGTCTGCCTGCGTACTACGAGTCGCAGCGCGCGTTCTGAGCGTTCAGCAGAGCGTTCCACTCGACTTGGATCGTGGTTCACAGAGCGGTGATCCAAAATGGCTCGTCCGGTGTGGACCCGGCTAGTTTGTAGTTTTAGGCGGTAATCCAGTAAAAAAAGGCGTTGATATTTTTTTTTCTCAAAATTATGTATCTGCGCGTGAAATGTGAAGTAAATTGGTGGAATATTACTATTCATTGAGTGTTTGTTATCGTGCACGATTATATAATTACTTATTATGGGTAGGTACTTATATTATTACAAAAGCCCTAAAACATAATTTCGTGTTTTACTAAAATTCCCAGGAAGATTCAGTGAAGCATGTACCACTTTATTGAAACGTGTTTCGTGACATTTCGTGATGAACTGTAACTTGAGTAGGTACCTACTTTGTTAGATTTTGATATAACTGTAATGCTGGTTAATATTTACAAACCGTCCGAAAACAAAACGAAAAAAAAAGTTGAATGCATGCCGTGTTAACGCCGCATCGCCGCTAACATAATATTTTATATAGGTACCTACTTAGCAGAGTTAGCAGGTGGGTTTGTAAACCATACGTAGTGTCCCGTATACTGAGGGTAAACCCTTTTAAAAGTGAACATGACCATGTATTTACATGTAAATTATTCTTACATTGTTTTATATGGGACTAAAACAAGTCATCCATACTAATTGTATTCAATACATACTCGGTGGGTGCTGGGGGGCCGCGGTGGGAGGCGCCGCCGTGCTCGTCGTGCTCGTGCTCGGCGCCGGGCTCGTGGCGCTCCTGCAACAGCGGAGCGGTTCCACGTGAGGCTCAGTTCACACTTGATCGGTACAATTGTTTATCCTCTACCTACGGCGTACAAACTAATACCTACCTATCTCCTCGGTGGATTTATCCTATCCCGTCCAACATCTCGACAAATCTGGTGAAAGGCGGCTCTACCTACGTAGATATAGTATTTTTTTGGTACCAATGTCTGTTAAAGCCTAGTTGTAACGTAGCGCGTTACATGTTTTATATTATTATTTTCAACGCGCGGTATAATCGAGCGTCGCAAATATTAACAGCTGAGCGCTTGCGCCTCTGACGCGCTAACCAACTACGATCGAATCTGTGTCCGCGCGGCTCAGGAATGCGAGCCGTTGGCGCGGGGCAGACCTCTCCAGCTGTCGGTTCGAACAGACGTTGCTCCGCGGTCTCTTCATACGGGAATTATTCCACGTAACCGCGGAGACAGAGGCGTCTCTCTAGTTCCCCCGACTATTTTAATATTTTATAAATTTAAATCTTTTGGTGTGAATTTGACCCCAGATTTGGGTAAGTGGTGCATATTTTATCGTAGCCGTAGCTTTCACACTTTCTTAACCATTATTTCATTGCACGTGTTAATTAATCTTTTATTTCAGCTCTTGTCATTTTAAATATTGCGTAGAACCTTTCTTGCTTTCTTTTATTGCTATTTTTGTCATTCTACGCTTAATCATATTTTTAACTTATATTTTTCTACCTCCGTCATTCAAAAAAAAAGTAACGGTCATTAACTTTGTAAACTTAAATTCATTTTCTAAATCTATTTCATTACTCCGAATTTTGTAATCTCCGTTCTGACAGTAACATCCCCGGCAACACACCTACGCTTAGCGCTTACCTTCACTGGCCGTTGCCGCGGATGTTCTCAGAATGGCCAGGTCGTAATGCCTTGGTTCTGGCACATTCCAGGGTCCAATTTCACGTCTACAAGTTCCTGCCTTTTACTTGCTGCCCCCGCTTCTCTTGATAAGCGGCTGGACCACACGGACACGAACCTGGCCCTTTCTACCTGAGCGTCCGCCTTCGTCAGCAGCGGCCGTGACGTCAGGGGAGTGCAGAACCAGAGAAGAGAAAGGAGTCACTTAAACTGTATAGGCCCGTACCACACCCTTGTTCTACCGATTGAGCGTGCCCCGTGGCGAAAATATACTGTCCGTTTTGAGTTACCTACCTCTTTTATTTCCTGACCAGCCAGGAGCCCCCTGGGTTAGGTATAGGTAGGTGCTCATCACGACACACATTAGCCTGTTCACACACACAACGGGACACTGGCGCCCTTCACCGTGGTGGTTATACAGTTGATTCTTTTCTTTTCTCTTGGTAGTGGTTTGTGTTTGTTGGTGGTTGTGTAGTGTAAAACGTCCATTATTTTTTGGTTTTACAGTTACTAAAGTGTACCGTGTCGTACTGACATACATGTAAGTACGTATTTAAATGTCTTTCTGTGCTATTGTACGTAATTTTTTTAATTAATTTATAACCATTTTGAATCAAACATAGTAAAAAGATTCCATTGTTTACATCTGTACTGGGCACTTAAAATGCCGCTTTGGTAAATTTTGTTCAGATGTTATTTTATTTTGTTCAAAGTTTTGTTTTGAACAAATAATATTGTTTATTATAGTTGGTACACATTAGTAGCATATTTCATTTTTATTCTATATTTTGCTTATCATTTTTTAGTTGCAATTTTTTTTTCACTTCATTTTTCAACATTAAAAAAAAACCAGACGTTCAGTAAATCAATATTGTAACAGAACGGAGAACGTGTTGTTTTTTTTCCTTTCTTACACCACTTATTCAACTGGGTTTTGTTTGTTTTTTTTTATTGATAAATTGTTACCATGTTGCCTATAAAATTTTTGTCTTTACAAAAGACGGAGCTCGAGTACGAAGTGCGTATCAGAGGTGCTACTCCTGCTGCTTCTGTCGAGGAGTTACGCAAGCAAATTTTAAAATTGTCACCTGACTTACCATCTGAGCACATATTAGAGTCTCCGCTTGAAGTAAAACAAGATATTAGAGGATGTTTAGAGGTTCAAACTAAGATACAAGCTAATCTCGAAATATCTGATCCTAGTGTTTCTTCACTTTTAAGAACACAAAATATGCTAAATCATTTGCATAACCGACTTGAGCGAATAACACGTACGGACAGCATTAGGAAAGAATACGACGAAGTTACGAGTGCTTACGTAACTTTTTCACAAAGGCTTTCTGCTCTTTTAGCTAAGAAACCTTCAGCTAGCACTTCTTCTGCTGCTAGTACTATTTCTGGTAAAGATTCTACATCTTCTGCACCGGAAATACAAAATGTGATTTCCGTATCATGCGACCGTACTTCAGCTGATTTAACGAAACTAAAATTTACTGGCAAAACTTGTGTTCGCTCGTTTATACAGCGTGTTGATGAATTTATACTAGCAAGGAATATACCTTCTCAGAAACTGTTAAGTTACGCTTTCGAAATTTTCCAAGACGACGCCCTTCACTGGTTTCGTGCTGTAAAGGACAGGGTCACTACTTGGTCAGAGTTGGCCATTTTACTAAAGGAAGATTTCGGACAATCTGATTACGATTATAGGCTTATTTCTGAAATTCGCTCACGTACTCAGGGAGAACGAGAAAATATCACCATTTATCTCTCTATTATGAATGGCATGTTTTCGCGTCTGTCTAGGCTTCCTTCCGAAGCGGACCAATTGGAGATCCTTCTTCACAATATTAGGCCGTGCTATGCTAGTACTTTGGCAGCAGCTCCGCAGATTTCTACGATAGACACTTTGCGTTCTTTATGCCGTAATTATGAAACTATACAGACTCGTCTGTCTCACTTTCAAGAGCCACCTAAAGTTACGTCAGATACGCTTGCTCCTGATTTTGCCTATACTAAGGATGCCAATAAAACTGCAAATAAACCTAGCACAAGCTATAATCAGTTCAAATATAATACAAATAATCAAAATAAATACAATAACTACAACAATAACAATCAATATAGAAATAATAACAATCAAGGCAATAACAATAAATATGTACACGCTGTCGAAGTAAATAATAGGGAACCTTATTGCCCTAGGTGTCGTAATAACACCCATCATATCCGTCAATGTCGAGAACCACGTGATATTGTATGTTTTAAGTGTGGTATGAAAGGTGTTAAAACGCCCGATTGCCCTAACTGCAACAAGAATAAAAATGTTTCAAAAAACTAACTGAGCAGAATTGTAAAAATTTTGATAGGCAAGATTGGGAATCTTGGCTTGCTTTCATTAGAACATTTTCTTCTACTTATAATGTATCTACAATTCTGCAAACTAAACCAATAAATGATTCAAGACCATATGTTAACATTAAAATTAACGACACTGAAGCTTGCGCATTGCTAGATTCTGGAGCTACAGTCTCAATTCTTGGCAACAATACTCATTTGCATTTAACAGACTGTACGTTGCACCAGGACGAGCACATTAATATGATAGCAGCTGGCGGTCAATCTTTACATAGTATTGGTTACATGTACTTGCCAATAACTTTTGAAGGACAGTTTCACATCATTAAAACTTTCGCAGTACCTGATGTTGAAACCTCTATTATTTTAGGTGTAGACTTTTGGCGTGCTTTCCAAATTTGCCCTAAATATTTAGGTAGCATTCAAATGTCAAAAGCTTCTCTGGCAGAAATTAAAGTAAGTTGCGATGAACCTGTCATTCACTCTTATGATAACTTGATTGAGTCACAAAAAGCTATTGCTGACAATATTATCTCTCAGTTTAGGTCAATCTCAACCGAAGAGAAAGGCTTAGGTAGGACTAATTTAATAACCCATCGCATAGACACTGGTGACACAGAACCTATCAGACAACGCTATTACAGGATGTCTCCCGAAAAGCAACGAATTCTGGTAGATCAAGTCGATGAAATGTTGTCTCTTGACGTCATCGAACCTTGCGAGAGCGCCTGGTCTTCTCCCGTGCTCCTCGTTACTAAGAAGAACGGACAGCCTAGACTTTGCTTGGATAGCCGAAAGTTAAACGCAGTCACTAAACGCGATGCTTATAACTTGCCTTATGTTTCAGAAATCTTAGACAATCTTCGTGATGCAAAGTACCTAAGTAGTATCGACTTGTCTAAGGCTTTTTGGCAGTTGCCAATTGAGACAGCAGACCGCGATAAGACCGCTTTTTACGTTCCGGGCCGTGGCACTTTTCGTTTCAAGACCACTCCGTTTGGCTTGACAAATGCCCCCGCAACGCAACAACGTCTTGTTGATTTATTGTTTAGCGACATGGAGTCTAAGACGTTTGCTTATTTAGATGACGTCATCATCATCAGCTCCAGTTTTGATGAGCATGTATCACGCTTGTTACGCGTTTTAGATAAATTAAAAATGGCAAATTTGACCGTGAACTTTGAAAAGTGCAAGTTCTTTCGAAGTGAACTCAAATACCTCGGCTATGTTGTAGATTCTCGTGGTCTGCGCACAGACCCAGACAAAGTGGAGGCCATCTTAAGTTTCCCTACCCCCACCACCCGGAAAGAGCTAAAACGCTTTCTCGGTACCGCTACCTGGTATCGACGTTTTGTGCCAAACTTCAGCACAGTGGCTGGTCCACTCAATAAGTTAACTTCAAGTGGTAAAAAGGCATCTCCTTTCCAGTGGTCAACGGAGGCTGACGCTGCCTTTAACGCTTTAAAGGAATGTCTCGTTTCAGCGCCAGTCCTTTCATGCCCAGACTATTCAAAACCGTTCGAGGTTCATACTGACGCGAGTAGTTATGGTGTTGGTGCCATGTTAACACAAACAGTCAATGGCAAAGAACACCCAATCGCTTACATGAGCCGATCTTTCACCAGCCCAGAGAAAAACTACAGTATCACCGAACGAGAGACGCTTGCTGTACTAACTGCTCTCGAGCACTGGCGGTGTTATCTCGAAAACGGTCAAACTTTTATTGTGTACACAGACCATTCAGCATTAAAGTGGTTTCTGACACTGGAAAATCCAACAGGACGCTTAGCTCGATGGGGTGTCCGATTATCGTCATTTAATTTTGAAATGAAACACCGTCGGGGTGTCGATAACGTGATCCCTGATGCCTTGTCAAGAGCTTTTCCTGTAACAGCTATTTCCCTTGCTAACGCCCAAACTAGCGACCCTTGGTACAAAAAGACTTTTAATGGTTGTCTCAATAACCCTAGTAACTTTCCAAATTTTACGATAAAAAATAATTCTTTGTTTCGGCGCACTAAAAATACAAATTCTCAATTGTCTGCTGAGTTTGACTGGAAAGAAGTTGTGCCTAGCGAATTTCGCGAAGCCATTATTGATGAAAATCACGCAGAGCCAACAGCTGGACATCTTGGCATTTTCAAAACATATCGGCGGTTGTCACTAACTTACTACTGGCCTGGTATGCACCAAGATGTCGTGAATTTTGTGAGTAAATGTTCGGTATGCTTGTCATACAAATCACAAAATCACACTACATTGGGTGAAATGGGTCGGCCGAAACAGTGTTCTAGGCCACACCAGATGATCTCAATTGATTTTGTGGGACCGCTGCCGGCCACTCGAAAACAAAACTGTTACATGCTCGTCATCACTTGCTGTTTCTCAAAATTTTGTCATATTTTCCCATTACGTCGTGCAACTTCCGATGCAGTTATTAAAATTCTAGAAGAATCTATCTTCTTAGTTCACGGAATCCCTCAGACTATATTTTTGGACAACGGCGCTCAGTTCATTAGCTCTGCAACTGACGCTCTATTCAAAAAGTATAACATACCTAATATATATTTCACTCCAAAATACACGCCGCAAGTCAATACCGTGGAACGTTACAACAAGACCATTGTAACCAGTCTGTCTACGTTTGTTGGAAACGACCATAGGTCATGGGACACTTTTATTCCCAAGGTTCAGTTTGCCATAAACAATTCCGTCAACGAAGCTACTGGGTATACGCCGTCATTTTTAGTATACGGTAGGGAACTTGTTTTATGCGGATCGCACTATACGGACAATGACTTAGGTGACGAAGTATTGTTTCTTCCACGTGACGTGTATGCAGAAAATCGAGGTTGTTTACGATCGGTATTTAATGATGTGCAGGCTTCGTTATGGCAGGCACATGTAAAGAATACTGCTCGTTATAATACTCGTAGAAAGTCAGCAGAATTTAACATAGGTGACATAGTCTACAAGCGCGCTTTTGTATTAAGTGACAAAGATAAGTACTTCAGCAAAAAGCTGGCACCAAAATTTTTAAAGTGCCGCATTGTTGAGAAGCGATCTCCACTTGTGTATGTACTGGAAGATATGTCCGGAAAAAATATAGGTGTCTGGCATATCAAAGACTTAAAAAACATTAGGTTTTAACATTTTTCTTCAAACTCAATTTTAAATGTAATTTTTTTTGCAATTTTTTTAGCTAAAATATTTTTAAAACGTTTTTTTTTAACTTAACTTCTAATAATATTTACCCGTATAGTTACTATTATTTACGGCTAGCATTGGTCCCCTGTGCAATTTATCACAGGCGACTTTGTTTACGTTAGGACGCGTCAGCAGCATTTTAGGCGCTGCTGTGGCTATTTTGTTAGGCAGTGAGGTAGGTAGTATGAAAGGAATTTGAAAGATGATGTAAGTATAAATGAGTAGTGTTAGTCGTGTTAGGTAAATAGACGGGTTTTGCTAAGAATAAAACCCTTTCTCACACGAGGGGGGTAATGTAACGTAGCGCGTTACATGTTTTATATTATTATTTTCAACGCGCGGTATAATCGAGCGTCGCAAATATTAACAGCTGAGCGCTTGCGCCTCTGACGCGCTAACCAACTACGATCGAATCTGTGTCCGCGCGGCTCAGGAATGCGAGCCGTTGGCGCGGGGCAGACCTCTCCAGCTGTCGGTTCGAACAGACGTTGCTCCGCGGTCTCTTCATACGGGAATTATTCCACGTAACCGCGGAGACAGAGGCGTCTCTCTAGTTCCCCCGACTATTTTAATATTTTATAAATTTAAATCTTTTGGTGTGAATTTGACCCCAGATTTGGGTAAGTGGTGCATATTTTATCGTAGCCGTAGCTTTCACACTTTCTTAACCATTATTTCATTGCACGTGTTAATTAATCTTTTATTTCAGCTCTTGTCATTTTAAATATTGCGTAGAACCTTTCTTGCTTTCTTTTATTGCTATTTTTGTCATTCTACGCTTAATCATATTTTTAACTTATATTTTTCTACCTCCGTCATTCAAAAAAAAAGTAACGGTCATTAACTTTGTAAACTTAAATTCATTTTCTAAATCTATTTCATTACTCCGAATTTTGTAATCTCCGTTCTGACAGTAACATCCCCGGCAACACACCTACGCTTAGCGCTTACCTTCACTGGCCGTTGCCGCGGATGTTCTCAGAATGGCCAGGTCGTAATGCCTTGGTTCTGGCACATTCCAGGGTCCAATTTCACGTCTACAAGTTCCTGCCTTTTACTTGCTGCCCCCGCTTCTCTTGATAAGCGGCTGGACCACACGGACACGAACCTGGCCCTTTCTACCTGAGCGTCCGCCTTCGTCAGCAGCGGCCGTGACGTCAGGGGAGTGCAGAACCAGAGAAGAGAAAGGAGTCACTTAAACTGTATAGGCCCGTACCACACCCTTGTTCTACCGATTGAGCGTGCCCCGTGGCGAAAATATACTGTCCGTTTTGAGTTACCTACCTCTTTTATTTCCTGACCAGCCAGGAGCCCCCTGGGTTAGGTATAGGTAGGTGCTCATCACGACACACATTAGCCTGTTCACACACCAACGGGACATAGTGTAAGAAGACGGTAAGTAGTTAGTATAGTTTAGTACACCTACCTTATCAACTATCACCATTCGTTTCCACGCAGAGAAAGTATAGTATAGGTAATACAGGTAGCTGTTTAATAAATAGGTATATACTCTGTCTACGATTTCCCCCATGCTAAGAAAAGTAGATCGTACCAAAATGGCCGTTCTAAATTTTTCGACTGAGCATTAGCACTTGAAATGTGATAACAACTCTGATAATATCGATACAACCTCAAATTAGACAACACGACTGCTGTGTAATAACCACTAGGAAGTCATAATTATATATTATTATGACTTCCTAGTGGTAGGTGTTTAGCTATAAGGTAGGTGTTTACATTCTAGTAAGCGTGTATACTCTTAGATCACGACGCGATCATCGAATGGCGCGGCGAGTCGCTCCGTGTCCAATAATCCGTGTCTCACTTCGCGTTTCGAATCGGGCTCACGATCGTCGCGAGGGAGTCATTGGGTCATCCGATCCGAGGTGAGGCCAAGTATTTTTTATTTATTTATTATAATATTTTTTTGTATGTAGGATTGCGTGAAAATTTCAAAAGCTACAACATTGCGTGTGGTAGCCGGCCCGCCGTCGTACGAGGCGACTAGCGCTGCGTGTGATGTAGCGAGTGACGTACCTGAGGCTGGCCAGTTCCGCCTCGCGGTGCGCGCGCTGCTCCTGGTCCTGCAGCTCGGCGAGGCGGCGGCTGAGCGCCAGCACGCCGCTGCTGAAGTTGCCGTGCGCCGTGAACTTGCAGCGGAAGTCTTCCGGCGGCCCGCACTTGAACAGGTAGCAGCTGCCCAGGCCCTGCGGACACGCGCATCGTGAGCCGCGGGGCTCGCGTCGGTCGCCGCCGCCCACGTGCGGCGGGTATCGATCGAGCGGGTCGAGGCGAGCGAGAAGATAACGATCGGTCGTATCGAAAGTTAGCTCGACCGGAGTGATCGCGAATCGACCTCGAGAGAAGACGGGAAGGGCGTCGGAGCGAACCTTCTCCTCGTAGACGAAGACATCGCAGGAGTCGGTCTCGCAGCAGAGGCGCAGGCACTCGGCGCGCGCGCCCACGTCCACCTCGGACAGGTACCGCGCTCCCATCTCGCGCGATTCCTCGGTGCGGATGATCTTGTCACGCTGCACGTCGAACCGCGCCGCGCACGCCGCCGGGTCCAGCTCGCGCGCGCCCGCCGCCGCGCCCAGCACCAGCCACCACGCCCACGCACGCGCCCGCATCGCGCCGAGCGGACTGTGGCGGCCTCCGAGCGGCGCGGCCGAGCGACGTGTCCGTCGGCCGGTCGATACTCGATACCTCCGCGCCTGCGCGCTGCTACAACCCGTCGAGATGCACCGACACAGGGGCGACAGATCGAAACCGATCGACACTTTTAGAGATTACTATCTTATTTCTCTGACTTTCCATATAGTCCTGCCTGACAGGCGTCGGGCGGTCCGCAAACTGTTATAACTTTGTACCGTTCTCGTGTGGTAACTACGTAATTACGTCCATTTGGTCTGTGCCGACTATCGGTTCTCGAAAATCTAACCGGAGCACGTGAATGTGACCGTGTGAGTTGTAATGATGTGACCCCGCAAGCTTCGTTGTGCGTCGCCAGGCGGGAGTCGGCGCGGTGGCGGCGGCGCGGCGGCGCACGCAGGCGCGGCGCGGCGCGGCGCGGCGGCGGCGGCGGCGCGGCAGTGTGGCGCGAGCGGCGGCCGCAGCCCGCCTCATGTCGCTGTTCTTCAAGTTCCGGAGCGGCGTGAGTACCCGCGCACGGTTCTCCCTGCACCCTTCAACACAGATTAGTTAATAGTTGCCTGCACGCTGTCTTGTTTACCCGCACCGTAGCACTAGCGCTTCCGACGCCCTTGCCTCTGCCCAGTTAGTGGCCGCTGTGAATGAGAAGGGCCCGCATCCCGGATCCGCCTCCAGCCGCCCCGCGGCGGCGGCGGCGGCGGCGGCGGGGCGGCGGCGGCGCGCGGGTCCGGGCGCTGCCCGTGGACGTACTCAATGTTTATAACTGCACTGCTCTTTGTTTGTCCCCGTAGTCGCCGCCACACACGCTGTATAGATAGTAGGGTAACTACATAGATACCTACCTACTCACTGACCATTTTAAAAATCTAGCCGAACCGTACGTTACCTGGCGATTTATCTTCGCAATTTAGTTTTAGATATCGTAATAATCGTTCTGTGAACAGTAGACCTTGCGATGAGCGGAGCTTAGACAGTATCATGGTGATAAGCTTCCTCTCTTTTTGCACCCAACTTTAATAACCTTTAATCACCACCACCACGCAAGATCACCCGCGTCTCTGAGAGTCTTGGCTGTCCAGATATTGTACTCGTTGGTTGTTATGAGATGAGTTGACCAGAAACTCCAGACCAGACTAGAATCTATCGTATATTAGGTAGGCACACTAGTGGTTCTGTGAACCTAGGTTCCTGGTTCTGTAGACCGATCAGATATCATATTTCTATAAAGCAGGAACTTCTGTCGAGAAAGTATCTGCCAAATTTGTTTTATAGATTTGATCAGCGCCTTAGTGTAGTTGTATAATATTATCTCTTTGGAGTGAAAGGGAAATCAAACGACGACGGAGTAGGCCTATAAATAATACAATCTGGAAGGCCTAACGGACAGATCACCAGTCGGAGATGACAGCTAGGTGCTGGACTACTACGCCGGCCTACCACACTATACTCAAGTAGGTATAGTCGGTCACATTGTACCTGCGTACAGACGCTCGCGAGTTGTGTGATGGTGTGAATATTTATATTCTGTGGTGAAATAGACAGGGACAGCGGCGCACGCATCGCACGCCCACTATCAGCTGTGGGGCCGGTGGGGTGCCAGCGCCAGCCAGTGTGCCGCTCCCCCCGCGCCGCTCGCTAGCCAGCCAGCAGCCTCGCCGCAGTCGCCCGCCGCGGTCTGTCTGTCTGCGGCTGCGTTCGCGAGCGGTCGGTCGGTGTGTCGTGCGTGCGTGCGGTGTTCGCTCGCGTTCGAGAGCAGTGGCGCGTGGAGAGCTTGTCTCGTGGTGGAGTCGGTGGATGTGCAGTCAGTGCAGTGAGTGTCGACAGCGGCGGCGCGGGCGGCGGCAGTGAGCGAGAGTCGCGGCTGCTCCGACATAGCTCGGGCTCCGGAGGGGGCACTGACCGACCTCACCATCTCGGTACGGACGCGGAGATGTGACACACTCGACGCGGAACCCGCGCTCACATCATATTTCTATACTTACTACCTAACAATACCGTAACGCAGCACCGCCGTGCCGATGTTAAACGATCATGCGTGTCAAAGAAAGCGGTGGATCATAAATTGCTACCTAAAATTACCTTATACTTAGTTCCTCGCTGGTCATGAAACGAAAATGAGTTTTCATTTGAACAATGGTATAAGTACCTACCTAGTTACCTAGGTAGTAGGTACCTATTTTTCATTATTGTTTATTCCTTTGTCGCTGTTCTGGATACGAGCTGGGCAGGTTCCTACTACAAGGAGTGTCGGATATACTCGGATAATATTATGTGATGTGGTCAGGACTCGGGTGATCAGGTACGCAGCGCACGCTCTCAACTTTAGCAACGCTGCTAATCGCGGATATTTGTAGGTACCTACTGGCTGTAGGGTCTGCCTGCAGAGCCGCTAGTCGGGAACGCAGCGTACGTTCTTTCGGTTCGACATACCACCATCGGCTGCAAAAATAAATTGTAAATATATAAACTTAAACAACATTCAAACTTGGTAATACCTATCTACTTATTATAAATGCTCTAATTTGGGGATTTCTCCGCGAAACTCATCAGAACAACATTCTATGTTCGAGATCCCAGTCCTCATTCATGGATTGGGCAGAGTCAATGCTAGCCATAGTCTCTAGTCCCTAGTCGGCCTACTTCCGGTTTATAAATCTAATTAGCTACACATTATAAGTGTAATTGGTTATTGGATCGCTAAACATAGGGCCGCTCGCGCGCGCTGCTCGGGGTTTTGAGCGCTGTGTAGCATTAATCTTGACAAAACAGTGATAAAATTAATTGATAACGATAAGAATTCCGTAGAATGATGCTGTTTACTTGAGTAGTCGAATAGGCATGTGTACCAAAAGTGCTGAATGAATAAAAGTAAGATTTTCCACGGTAGGTACGCGTGATGCTCCGACCTCCGACGGACACTATTTCCGTAGGCGATGACGTAGGTATATTTTATACTAAAAGCACCTCGCGGTTTCACCCGCGTTAACTACTACGATCTAACCATTAATTTTTACGGGATAAAAGGTAGCCTATGTCACCCGGGAATACCATAGCTTCCCAACAGTGAAAGAATTTTTCAAATCGGTTCAGTAGTTTCGGAGCCTATTCATTACAAGTATTACAACCAAACAAACAAAGTTTTCCTCTTTATAATAGGTATTACTAGATTTTCACTGTTTCGTATTGCGTGTACGGGCTGCCGAGTCGAGGCGGGGCGCTTCATGGCAAATGAGTGAACTTATAAAATATGCTCTTTTCCTCATTCCATGCACTTCGGTTTCGGTTTATGCTGCCCAGTCACCAAATCGTGAGCGTCATCAAACGATCAATTAAGTGTATCGAAATGTTCGCCACACGACCGCCGCTGTGCATTGTGCATGTAATGCCTATAAAGTGTATCCTAAATAAAGAACTCGAATGGGGTTTCCTCAGATGCATCTCTATTGCGGTTTTCGAAGATAAGTGTCTTTTTTAAATAAAGTACTCGCTTACTTACTTACTAAGTAAGTTGAAGGCATGTAAAGTAGGATGTTACCTACCTACTTACATTATTGTTACCGCGGAGGCGTCACGCTCCGCCGCGGCTACAGACGTAGGTATGCGCGCGCGCCGATCTACGGCCGGCATCATCGCGGCGGTGTCTCCATCGGTGCCACCACCACCACCTTTGAACTTCGATTGAATGCTTTTGGTTCTTCTATCATCGAACACGTTGACCTGCGCTGAAGCTACGTAACACTGCGCCTAGGATTTTTAAATTATTTCGGATAAATCCATCCCGCTGGACTAAACATTCGATAAGTACATTTCTAAAAGATAATCGGACGACATGGATGTAGAATTGGGTATTTATTGGTCTAGAGTTATGATATTTGGTGGAAACCTTCAATATTCAATCTTGATCAAGTTGTTGTGAAAAAAAAGTCTGGGGAGAACGAGGGCATGCGGGGGGAAGTTTGCTATAGCGCCATATTTATTGGCTTAGAGTTATGGTATTTGGTGGAACCTTCAAGTATATACTTATTAAATTCTAAACAAGTTG
Organism: Hylaea fasciaria; assembly: GCA_905147375.1. NCBI lineage: Eukaryota > Metazoa > Arthropoda > Insecta > Lepidoptera > Geometridae > Hylaea > Hylaea fasciaria. Next base: position 12,093,737 of record LR990201.1, read on the forward strand.
TTGTGAAAAAAAGGTGTTTTAAAATTCAGGGCAAACGAGGGCACGAAGTGGGAAGCCTATCACCGTGATACTGGTTAAGCTCTGATCGCGTGGTTGACCGAGCGAACGTAATGCTTTCGTCTGGATGTACTTATGTATGTTTGTCCCGGGCTACAGGTTGCATTTTTCAACCGATTTTTATGAAATATACAAGGAGGGATAAAAAAGTAGTGGGAATGAGATAGAATATAATGACTATTGGTAAATAATTTATTTTTCTACATAGTTTCCGAGTCTCTCTTTCTCTCTACACACCGAGTCCAGTGCTTTTCCTAGGCTTCTATCCCTTTCACAAAAAAGTGGTCAACCAATTCGAAGCCAGCTTCCTGAATGGCAGCCATCGCAACTGCCGATCTGTGCGCGGGTGCGATGTCGTGATGAAACAGCACGCCCCTTCGAAGTTTTCCTCTCCTTTTCTCTTTGATGGCATTCCTCAACTTGGGAATTAAAGCTGCATAATATTGGCCTGTAATAGTGGTTCCACGCTCCAGGTAATCAATCAACAATATCCCTTCTGAGTCCCAAAATATTGAGGCCATAAGCTTGCCAGCCGCAAGCCACGACACGAAACTTCTTCGGGGTCGGTAATGATGGCAGTTTCCATTTCGAAGAATGCTGTTTTGTCTCGGGATCAAAATGATGGACCCATGTTTCGTCCATTGTTACGAAACGAGACTAATAGATTTTCAGAATCTTCTTGAAACAATAGGTATCTTCGAAATGTCAAGTCGATTTTGTTTCTGACTCACGGTTAACATTCTCGGCACCGATCTTGCGGAGACTTTTCTCATATTCAAAGATTGTTTCAATAGGGTAAGTCCTTTTACTATTATACTTTTTGGAAACACTTTATATTTCCCATTTGAATTAATGGATCTGAATGATTGTCACACATGTTAATAATTTGGTCTTTCGACTACCACTTTGAAGGAAAAAGAAAATATCAGTGTTGATATTTACTAATCTATCGATTTTCCCAGACCTCTATTTTTGGAAGTATAGATGCCCTATAGCGGATAGTTGATCCATGCGTCAAAACCAGCTATGGGATACATGCCTCATTGATAAAAAAACACTTTTTCAGTTTGAAATTAGGTATTCGTGATGGGAAGTAAAATCTAAACACAGACGTTAATTAAAAATGTTCGTAAAAAGTGTATTTTCTTTATAATCATATTAGGGTATAGATGCCTCACAAAATATGTTTCCTTCCTGAGGCATCTATACCTTAATGTAGTTACATCGTTTGAAAATAATGGGAATTATTTGTTTTGTATGGTTAAACATAGGCGAAAATAAATCCAGGCGTCTATCCTTTTCGTAGAGGATAGATGCCTTTTATATTCAGGAATGTGTATTCAATAAATATTCTAATAAAACTGATTTTAGTGTTAATATACAGTCCACTGTAACATTTAGATATACAAAATATAAATTATTTAGTCACCATGTAAAAAGTTCCAGCACCTCAAAAAGGCTGTAGAAAAAGAATTAGCAATTTTTTCGTCGCACCAAATCTTTCATTGAGTAGGTATAGATGGAATGCACGACGGGTCAGGGGTTACCTCGCGGGGGGTACCGGGTAGGTGCGGGGATGTCTCTCGCTTGGCAATATCAACGACAACAAAAACAAGCCGGGAAATCATAGTTTTTGAATTTGAGGCACCTATCCGAGCCGGGCATCTATCCTGGAATTATAGATTGAATACTTCCATATGAAAAGCCGACGATAACAGCTCTTCGATCGCTCAATACAATTTTCTCGACTTTCGCATCATTTTCTTGGGTGCTGATGTCGATGGATGGCCGTAACGATGTTCGGCGTCTGTGCTCGTTCTCCCTACTCGAAATTGAGTAAGTATATAATATAGCCCACCTTGCCACAGTAGAATACGGCAGAGCAGACTCTCCTAATGTTGCCTCTAAATCGCTATGAATCTCTTGCGTCGTTAACTTTTTTATTCACAGGTATTTAATAACGGCTTGCACTAATTTTCGAGGCGTTAGTGTAATTTGGTTATACATTTTCAGCTTCATACAATATATTGAGTGCAATTTGGTCACATGTCAAGTTTAATCGATTTTTTTTTTGTGTAAATTGGTCATTCTTAATCTTACTAATATTATAAAGCCGAAAGTTTGTGAGTGTGTGTGTATGTGTGTATGTTTGTTACCTCTTCACGCTCAAACGGCTGGACCGATTTCGATGAAATTTGGTATAGGGGTAGATTGGACCTATGAGACGGACATAGGCTATCTTTTGTCTCAAAAAATAATCTCGAAGGGGATGAAATAGGGGTTGAAAGTTTGTATGGGGAATCCATAATTCTTCAAGTTAGGGATCTGAAAATTCTTATTTAGGCTTTTGGTAAGATATAAATAAATACGGGTTTCAGCTTTTTTGCAAAATGATTCCTAAAGGAGGAAAAGCAAGGGGGGTTGAAATTATGAGGTATTCTTTAGATGCACCCCCAACGGACCACAATAAACGGCTGAACGGATCGTTATTTAAAGGGGGAGAGTGCGATGGGAGGAGAGGGGGGAGAGTACGGGGGAGGGGAGGGGGAGAGTGGGGGGAAAGGGGGATTAGATGGTAGAGTGGGGGGAGAAGAGGGTAGAGTGGGGAGAAAGACGGGGAGAGCGGGAATTAAGAGGGGAGAGAGGGGGAGAAAGAGGGGGAGAGTGGGGAGAAAGAGAGGGGAGAGCGGGGAGAATGAGGGGAGAGGGGGGTAGAAAGAGGGGAGAGTGGAGGAAGAAAGAGAGGAGAGTGGGGTGAGAAAGAGGGGAGAGTGAGGGAGAGAAAGAGGGGAGAGTGGGGAAGAAAGAGGGTAGAGTGGGGAGAAAGAGAGGGGAGAGCGGGGAGAAAGAGGGGAGGGTGGGAGGAGGAAGAGGGGAGATTGGAGAGGGGGGAGAATGAGGGTAGTGTGGGGGAAGAAAGAGTGGAGAGTGGGGGAGACAGAGGGGAGAGTGGGGGTAGAAGGAGGGGAGAGTGGGGGGAAATAGGGGAAGAGGGGAGAGTGGGGGGAAATAGGGGAAGAGTGGAGAGTGGGGGGAAATAGGGGAGAGTGGGGGGAGATAATTTGGTTCACAGATAGGTTATCTTCCAACTTAGGACATAGGCTACGAACAATGAACATAATAATATTATTAAGTCATCATCATAATCATCGCCGTTTTCCATCAATGCGATAAAGGCTTTAATTCATCATCATCATCATCGTCACCGTTGTGCATCAGTGCAATAAAAACTGTGAAAAACTACCCCATTGGCTTGAAATTTGGTATATTGATAACTTATACACAAACTTACACAATACACAGTGGGCTAAACTGTGAAATAGTACCTTAATTTGCATGAAATGTTGTATGCAGATAGTTTAGAGACACAATATAGGCTACAAGTCATCATCATCATCACTGTTTTCCTGTCCATCAGTGCAATAATAACTGTGAAAAACGACCTAACTTCAGTATTTTCTCTGACACAATGTTACAAGTCCTATCTAATAGCCACCGCCCTGTAGGTTTTATAATGTAAAACGCGGGTGAAACCGCGGGGCGCAGCTAGTTTAAAATAAAGATATCTTTTGTTATTTTAGTGTAATTCAGTCACACCATCAGTAACAAAATTGCATAGCGTTTACTGTCGTTCGTACTCACTAGTTCGACTCGTTTGTTCGATCGTCGAACTATAGTGAGGAAAAATATTCTCAACAGTTCGATCGTCGAAGTACCAGGAGAGCAATAGGACACAAGGTGGTATACTTATTTCTTGTGTCATCAAAGATGAATACTGTGTTTTAAAGCTGACATATTGAAATATCAGAAGTACCAGGATAGCATAGGCCACCAGGAGGTCTCCCTCACGTCTTGTTCTGTCTAGTATTACTGTGTTTTGGTGTTAATATAATTTGCACTAGAAGTACCTACCAGGAGAGCATAGGAGACAAGGTGGTATTTTTCTTGAGTTATTATGTATTAGTTGAGTTATAAATGTATTAATTATTGTTATTATTAAAGGTGAGTGAGTGGGGAGATGGGAGATGGGGTGATGTGAGGGTCTTAGTAATAGGGTCCAGTTTTACCCTTTGGGAACGGAGCCCCCTAACTATGATCATTTCTGAACAATAAGTAATGTGCACGATCACCTTTCAAATAGCTATAGGTATTGTAAACATGTAATGCGTGTGAAACCACGGCGGCAGCAAGTAATGTAGGTATATAATTACATATTATATATTTATTCATTATTACATTTAAAATAAATAATTTAAAATCAATATGCTACCCTCAACGTCCAATGGCCGCTAGTCGTAAGTACTTCTAACTAATTTTCTCTGATGCTAACCGATTACACGCTATTTTCACGCAGGCAGTCTCGGGGGAAAGCTAATAAGTACTTATTACATAGGTAATAATGTGGATATTCATTTATGATGCTGATTGTACCTTTGGACATGTAAGATTATAGGTGTGACCAAAATGCACTCAAAAGTGGCAATCAAATTGACGAGTGACCAAATTGCGCTCAATATCCATCTAAATAAAAAACAAAACACAGGTGTGACCGATATACACTGGTTTTTGCGTGTGACCAAATTACACTATGACCAAACTACACTAACCCTATTCGAGAACACGTTCCGACACGAAGCAAACAAATGACTACATTCAGAAAAAAACAAAAGAGAATCGAAGATTGTTTTCTTTATTAATATTACAAATATGTATCTGCGCTATGCCTACCAGTATGTTTTGTTTCATACCAAGGAGTATGTCGTTCTCACTACTTTGTTATACCTCCTAGTAATATCTTAAAATGCCCGCACTCACTGCACTCGTGCCTTCACATTTCAAATCGCGTTTCATTGACTACACGTCTAGGAACCCCTTAAAAATACTCCGAGCTCACTGCGCTCGCCCGCTGCTAGGAAGGTGCTTACCTACCTACTGCAAACTGATCAAAAAGAGCTCAAACTCTAGTAGGTGTAAAGTCTTTTCCCATATAAAACAAATACGACACGTAGGTAAGATTATTGATCAGGATCCCGCCGGCGGCGGCCCTTCAACCTGCTCCAACGGCAGCAGACGTCGCAGGGGAGGGAGGGGGGGGGGGGGGGGGCACTCGCGCAACCCTCGGCTACGGAGTCTTACACTACTGAATGTATTGAAGCGGAACCTATAGGTAGAAGCACCGCGTCTACCAACGCGAATGCAAACCACTGTACATGCGAAACAACAGCCACACCGACTCACACCGTACAAACAAAATATATTATCGTTAGGATATTTTAGCCGCGACTCGTGGTACCTAGGTAGTTGCTTAGTAAGTGATCTGTGCTCGTGGTCACACGGTTTGATGACACTGATCTTACTATACATACTTATTTCGGCTGCGGGCAACTATGTTCGAATCTAAGAGAATTCTACATTTTCAGACGGATCCTGCTACATGAGCAAAACCCACGGAAAAGAGTAAATAGTGTATGACATTAGCATTGTATGAATAATATTTAATTAGGGGAGACAGAGTAAAGTTGTGACAAAAATATAGATCCCATGCTTATGGGCTCAAAACTCTACATGTACCTATAAGTTTAATATCTATTTAAAACAATTACAATATCTAGTAACATTATTAAGATTTCTGCAAATATGTAGTAAAATAATTATCACATCACATTATTATTTGGCCCATTATTGCAAGAAAGTATACATAAAGTTCAAAATTAACACAAACAAAAACAATTCTGTTCTGCACCATCGCCGCATGTAGAAGAATATTATCCGTAGTAGAGACATCCCAAGCAGCAAAATAATTATTGTGGTGTACACGTTGTCGCGTCGCACGGTAGGTAGGTACCTCAAGTTACAACAATTAGTTGGATAATGTTTAGATATATAATACTATTAAGCGAATTTTCGGTGAAAGAAAACATCGTGAGGAAACCAAAATGCCGGAGAATTATTTCGGAGGCATCCACCAATCCGGACTAGGCCCCCGTGGTGGATTATGGCCTAATCCTCCTCACGAAAGTGAGGGGAGGCCTTTGCCCAGCAGTGGGACAGTAAATTACAGTCTGAATTTGACTATTAGGAACTTGTAAAACATTCTAACACTTATCAAAGCCAAAGTCAAATCATTTATTAGTAAGTAGACAATAAAATCGCACTTTTACAAGTAAAACACTTCAATCAATAAACAAATTAATAAAACCATAAAAGAAAACAAGCTATAATTAATTGATTATGGTTTGAGTTTGAAAAAGGATGTTTCCATTTCAAGCACTGGCCCAGGATTGAATCTCGGACAGGAAGAGGAAACTCCGTTGTCTCTACTAGTTCTTCTGAATACACCCGTTTGAGAAGACAGCACCAAGAAACTCTACGGGTGTCATTTTTTTTATTATTGTAGGGTGTATCAGCAAGGTGTAGTAATACTGAAACTATGCATACACATACTTATTTCGAAGTAGTCTGGAGGTACTTTAAATCAGTAAGTAGTCAGGGTAATGAATTAAGACACGTCAAAGTTTACTGCAAAACTAACCATCGTTCAACACTAGTTATCAGCTGGGCAATGTCAGTGAACTTGTGGCAAAGACTAACATGTACAGAAGTGACACAAACATAAAATTTGGTGCCGACATGTAGGTAGTTAGACCGGATAGTTAACGAGCAGCCGTGCGGTCGCTGTTGGTGCCGCGAGCAGTCGCCCGGCGCAGGCTGGCGCCCGCGCCGTGGGCAGTCGCCCACCGCCGCGCGCCGCTTTGTTAGGCCGCTTGACGACTATCGCACGGGCGCCCCGCGAGCATTTGCGCGTTTTTCAACCGACACTAGAGACCAAGTCAAAAATCGTATGACAGTACCTACAACCGCCATGCCAACTACTGCGCGGGGCTGAGCTGAGTGATATCTGCTCCGTGTAATGTATCTACCAAAATTCTATTCTAATGGCGGTAAGTATCTGAAACGAATTTTAGAGGGTTTCAACTTTGTTACAATACTGAACCCTAAAATAGTGTCGGCAAATTCAAAGACCGCGGTGCACTTTGCGACAAAAATAATTAAATGCCTGCCAGTGACCCGCGTAACGTGACGTCATCCGTATCATGTTAGGGTTGTAATATTTAGTTATTTTGTCAATTTGAGTGAAAAAATCGATTATCGATTTAAGGTTTTAGGTACACATACCCACATTTCAATATTATTACACCTTGCCGATACACCCTGTTTATCATTAGATAGTTCGGTAATTATTTTATTTTCTCGCAATCGAAGAGAAAAGTAGTGTTGAACGCGGGTCTAAAACGACTCGTCTCGATTCTAATGTAGGCACAATCAACTTACTAGGTATAATGACCTAGTGCGCCTGCGTGTCGTAGTAACGTAGATGTTTCGTTCCAGAGGAGCGGCGGGTCCGGCGCGGCGGCGGCGGCGGCGTGCGGCATGGAGTGCGGCGTGGCGCCCCCCGCGCGCCCCCCGCACCCCGCGCGCTCGCCCACCGAGCGCTCGCCGGCCAAGTCCGGCCTGCACGTCAACTTCAGCGATAAGGGCGAGGTGACCGATGCTTCTCCTAACCATTACCTACCACACGCATGACTCTGTATCGGACGGAGCGATAGTTGTGCATAGTCTCTATCATATTATATACTTAGATAGTAATACAGACTGCATACGACCGTACTTTTTTTTTCTTACCGGTTAGGCCTGACGGAATCCTCCCCGTCATGCGAGGATGTCGAGTTGTTATATTCGCGGCAGTTATTCTATTATTTGTCAATAACTGCACAACTGTTCGCACAATAAAGCGAGGGTGCGGCCCGTGTCGCAGGTGAAGGAGCGGCGCGAGAAGTTCCTGACGGCGAAGTACGGCAGCCACCAGATGGCGCTGATCCGCAAACGGCTCGCCGTCGAGATGTGGCTCTACGACGAGCTGCAGAAGCTGTACGAGCCGCCCAAGCACCCGGTCAGTATACCACGGCGTCGTAAGCGGTTCCCGGTGACCTTTCGTCGGTAGGTACCCTCGGGTACCACGAAGGAACCTGAACTGTACCGATTGGTAGTTACCAGTCTATGAAGTTTATTTTTTTGGAACCGTCGCACGCAGCTCGGTTCGGCCGAGGAGGTCACGCATAGAGTATAGCGCGTGTTGTTGCATTCCAGGAGGGCGGTGCGGCGGGTGCGGGTGGCGCGGCGGGTGCGGGTGCGGGTGGCGCGGGGGGTGCGGGTGCGGGTGGTGCGGGCTCGCAGGAGGTGGAGGTGGACATCGACGAGCTGCTAGACATGGACTCGGACGAGCATCGGCGCGCACACCTCGCGGTACGTCACCTACGTCAGCGCCGGCCGCAGCTCCCCCGCTCGCTGGACGTCGGCAGTTTGTTACAGACATGGTCTCGTGGGCGCCAGTCGACTCCGACCCTCACTAGTCTCACTACGTGGACATGAGCGTTTCAAAGACTTTCCCTTACGTCACTCGAATATTACTTCGGGCGAGTTTTTGGAGTAATTCTCTATCCCTCGCGATTTCGTGCACGTAAAGTCGTAACTATCACGATTCACGACGTGAAGTCGTAGTTATTCGGCGTGGGGCTATTTTAATTTGTCAGTCAGTAATGAGGCTGGCTGGAACCGGTAACTACAGCTTCGGATTGCCGAAACCCCCTTCGAAATATCTCCACTTGCATACGCTACGAGTTTGCCCACATCTATGTGCCTCTCATGTGATTGTTAATTTGTTCTCTTTGCAGAAACTATTAGCAGACGCCAAAAAGCCAATAAGAGATGTAAATGTGAGTATAAAATACTGGAACCGGCTTCTCCGCGAATACATTGTAAATAAGATGGGTTGTGAAAAACACTATAATAAAAGCTATTCAATTTCATTTATGTACCTACTTATACATTGCATGTTTTGTCTGTTTCAGAAATTCATCAACGAATTATTAGATAAAGCAAAAACGCTCTAGATTATACTCGAAGGCAGAAAGCGGCGAAACCAAATCTCACGGGGAGGAGTCGAGGGAAGCTCGGATGCCTAGTTTTAATGTTCTATAATAATAATAAGTGTTAGCTGTAGTGATGTCGCGCTAACTCGCGCCGCGCGACTCGATTTACCTTAATTATATCTCTGTGGTATTTTATTCCGCCCTCTACAAAACTCGCTAAGTTGGCCGGAGTAAGCAGACGCTCGTGCTACTTTACCTCGTCTTCCGCATCGTGTGTTTTTGCTCCAAGTCAAAGGCCCGTAGTCGAAACGCCGCGTAATTGTTCGGTTCGGTAGACACTAGACAGTGACATGACATTACGGCTCTATAAACAGTCTTTGCCGATAATGTTTACTTCGTCCGAAGCACTTCGCGAGAAATGTAGGGGTGGCGTTCAACACCGTGTTCACATATCAGTCGATGAGAACGTTGTAACATACTCGTATTATTCCGTTCGGCCCGGGTGGTAGGCGGCTACTGTGGCTAGCGGTCAGCGGATACTAGTGAGCTGTTCGTTCATTTTATTTATACTATGTGGCCGATGCCTAAACAACAGAACTTACAGAAGAAAAAATATTTCAGATTTTGCACGAAACCGCGGGTCACCCGGCCCCTCATTCATAAAAAATATATGTCGTCATGTTGTTTTGGGTCAAGGAAACCTATAGTAATTGTGTGTAACAGTTGACCTTAGAAACGGCGGCATTGCATGTCATAACCGCCATAGCCGCGGCCCCGTGTCTAGACGTTCGAAGCCCTTCAGTCTGTGCGACAGTAGCGAGCGCGTCACAGGCGGCGACCGCGCGGACCCACCGCGACCGACACCATAATAATATCACATCGACGGCAGAAGACGTCGGGTCGCGCGCTGCCATCCGAGACTGAGGCCCGTGATTCTGGTGAACCGTTATATTTTTAACCGTATGTAAAATATAAAACGATTCTTTTTTTTAATCATGAAGATGTGTATTAATGTAATTTTTATAGAAAACTTCTGAAATGAAAAGCTGTCGAAAATCGTCATTACATAATAGGTAATATTGTATGGACATTCTCTAAATATAAATGGTTCCGTATAAGCAAGACAAGGCGTCATTTAGTTTGATTTTCGCTAATATTTAAAAAAATGATATGTAGGTAGGTACGTACGCGAGATTTTAAATGCATTTGTATTAATGTAAATCTATAGATTAAAACTGTGAAAGTGTACCTTTTAAATATTTTTTATGAAAATGGCTATGTACTTTAGTAATAACTATATTCAATTGTGTAAGAACTAGGTACATTCGATACCTACTTATTTTTATGAAAATTTAAGACAAATCGAAGATACTTGACTATCTGTTCTGCGAAAAAATGTAGGTATACCTAGGTACTATAAAGCTTGGTCCGGAAATAATAAATACAGTTGCGCGTTCTGGTTCATTTCACGTAGCTACTCTGCAAGTCTTCATTCCGTATCTTAAACTCTTCAGCGGAATTTGTTTTATATACTCGTAGTTACAAATATTCTGCAGACTGAATGTTGAAATTCGGCCGAGTTGAAGAGTTGAAATGAATTGAAAGTTTTATTTAAATAATCTGCAATCCACAGCATGAAACACTTTATGAACTGCAGAGAAAAGTATCTTCATAGAACGTTACCAATTCACACGTTTGCCAAATCTATAAATAAATTATTCATAAAACTCTTTTGCTCTGCAATAGGTACTTGCAACCTGCAGATAAGCAGCCTTACATGAAATGGCCCCCCTGATCTCGCTCGGTTTGCGTAATGCGTGATCTAAGTTGTTGTCGAAGAAGGCTGTGTTCTTTATCGGGTTATACAGTTAATCTTTATGAAGCTGATAAAAATTGTCACGATTAGGAAGTAGCACAACTTACAGGGCGGGTGGGTTATGCATCTACAGGTGGAATCCGTTTTGTGCACAACTGTTTGCAATTACGTAAGCTGTCATAACGAACCTACGCCGCAAAAACAGCTGATCTATGCTGGTACCATGGATACCCCCGCGGCATCTTGTCGGAGTGCCATAACCTTACCTGGCGTAGTATATTCATGCTCACGTTCCAACTACCTACCAGACTGGGTTGGTTTGCGACGTCTTCGACAGATCAAGGTAACGAGTTGTCAGTAGGTACACGCAGCGGCGGGGTGGCTGCGCCGCCCGCGGTCTACTAGTGGCACTTTTTGTAATAAACATTTTTCAATAGAAAATCTCGTTTATTTATCTCCTTAGAATATTAACGCATTTATCCCTACATCGGCGAATTAAGCTTACTCTAAAGTTCCACTATATATTCTTTTTTTTAATCTAGAAATCCTTACGGTTATACTACATATAAAATACGGATTATCCGAGGAATCCACTTAGCTTTTGTTCCCAGCGCCTGTTGCCTATTTAATATTTATTATTATACTAGTTGACCCAACAGACGTCCCTGTCCTATCCAAACCAATAACTGCAATTTGGGTCATCAATCAAACAAACCCATCTATCAAACCAATCAATTTGTGAATACCTTATACTAAAATAACTATGAAACCAATAAATCAGTGAATACACAAATCAATGAAATCGATCAAACGAATCCATCGGTAAATAAATCAAATGAATCCATATCAATCAATAAATAAAATCCTATCAATCCAATAATTATACCAATTAATTCAGCCGAATCCATCAATCAGATCAATTAAATTGAATCCATTAAATAAACAAATAAACCAATTAATTCAATCAAATCCATAAAAAATAAATAAATCTAATCAGTCAACCAATAAAATAACGAGTTACTTTTTTATTTATTGTTAGTATGAAATGAAAAAAATCTATGCAAATAAATCAAATTATTTGTCTTGGTAAATAAACACTTTAACCGTAGGAATCGATGAATCACTGAGTAGTCTCGCTTTGGGCTTCGGTTCCCTGGGTTGGATCGGCTTCGTGAATTATCCCATGTTTCCCTGTTCATGCTCTCATCATGCACTGCGTAAATAGCGAGGTTGCCTACGGGACGGAGAGCACGGCGTCACCGCCTTGCTACCTTGCCTGGTACCTACTACAAGATGCATTCCCAGCGGGACTGAAAGTATCAGACTCTGATGAGTAGCAAGGATGTGGTTATCCCGTGCTCTCCGACCGAAAGCAATCAACCACATTTCTAGAATCTGTCTGGTTCAATACCCAAATAGACAGTATGTGATAGAGATACATAGGTACCTTCTCTATAGTCTCTATACCAGGACACTGAATGCACAGATAAAAGGTTTCCAGCGCCGAGTAGCTCGTGATGGTAGGTTTCCAACGAATCAAAGTCGATTGACCCGATCGACCCTGATGAAAGCGCCAAATTTCCACGCCATGTTCACATTCAATAGAAGACGTAATGTAGCTACCTACTGGGTCTAAAAACATGAAAATACAAATGTTATCAGTATCAAAAAATATTTATTAAATATCAATAATTGTAAGGCAAATATACAAAATAGATAACAAGCGAGTATGCGACTGGGCACTTCGGTGCTCTTATCTACTAACATTCTAACAAAATTACTCGCGTTACATAGCTTAGGTTGGTTACTATGATCTCACCACAATCTGAATTAAAATTACAAATAATAATATATAGGTTCAAAGATCGTGTATAATAAATAGAAAAGTTCACTTGAGAATATAATAATACAATATCTGGATGGCCGAGCTTTGCTCGGTATTATTTATTTTTTTATAAATTGTGTTTTTTGGAAATTATATTTACGTATGAATTACTAATAAAATGATGAAATATGAATAATATTTTCGATCTTACCGATAGAATAATAAAAAAATTTTGAACTGATTATTTAAAGAAAAAAATCATAAAAAAACACGAATAAAATGACATTTTCTAAAAATGAATCCTAGCTAGATCGATTTATCGCCCCCGAAACCCCTTATATACTGTATTTCATGAAAATCGTTGGAGCCGATTCCGAGATTCCAATTATATATATTATATATACAAGAATTGCTCATTTAAAGATATAAAGATTCTATATCTACAGCCCATAAATAAAAGTTCAACAGATTGATAGACACCATACAATTTTCAGTCTTCTAAAATTGAATATTATGTAGGTTAGGTGGGTAATGTGTAAACATGCGACCTACTTATAGGAACCGCCGATATATTATGTCGGCGGATATACTTTAATATAGTATAAAATAAAGTATATATTTATTAGCAGGTCAACTGGGCAGTCATCATGCATGTATGTAGACAGACGGCTATCAATTATCATGACGTGTCTCCGCTCTTTCATTCGAATATCATCACCGACCGCCCACCTTCCCCCGCCAACGCCTCACTACGTCTCACGTGACGTCCATCGGGTCGGGGTCGGGGCCGGGGCCGGGGCCGGCGTCGGGCGGCGCCAGCGGGCGCAGCGCCTCCCGCAGCTCCACGAAGCGGCGCTTGAACTGCATGCCGCAGCCGCGCCAGCGCCGGAACTCCAGCAGCGTGCGGTCCGCCTCCGCCTGCACCGGCCACGCGCGCACTCGCAGCTCGCCCTCGCAGTCCAGCGCCAGCATCCGCGGCCCAGGGCGGCGGGCGCCCAGCGTCCGCGCCGCCGCCGCCAGCGCCGCCTCGCAGCCGCCCGCCACCCACACGCGCGTCATGCGCCGCGCCAGCCGCGCCAGCGCGCCCGACGCGGCGCCGCCGGCCGGCGTGCCCAGCAGCATGTCGTCCGCGTGCGCCGGCTGCGAGTGGCTGATGAGGGCGTCCATGTCGGCGGCGGACAGCTCGGCCGCGTCCGGCGCGGGGGCGGGGGCGGGCGCGGGCGCGGGGGCGGGCTGCGAGCGCCACGCGCGCGAGGCGTCGCCGCCCTCTGCGGGAGACGGGCGAGCTATTCATTAACGTTCCGAACCCTACGATCAAATGTAATGGAATAACCCCGGCTCGCTACTCGAGCTGCCGTCGGCGGCGACGCTCCCCTCGAGTGACCGATGTCGTGATAGTTACACCTGGCGTAACAGCTCGATTGGTGAACATCTTCGCGTATGTCAAATGAATGTAAAGGTGGGTTCGACTAGTCACACCAGATCCGGTCATATAGTGACTCGTTGGGAGTTTTTTCCCATCGAGTTACACTGTTACATGTTGGGAATACAATAAGTTAAAACAAGTTGCAACGAGTGACAGTGTGGCTCAAAAAAGAGTTTCGGTCAACTCAAATATATATTTATAGCAATTACTATGTAGTTATAAAAAAAACCTAACAACTATCTGTGTTGGGGTGGGCGGTATTGTTTTTTTCTCCTATTGAGTAAAACTGTTACTTGTTGCAACTTGTAGTGTTCCCAACGTGTAACAGTGTAACTCGATGGGAAAAAAACTCCCAACTAGTCGCACCAAATCAGGTCACAGTGTGACCCCAATATGAAGATACTCGTAAACACTTTTACATTTAACAAGGCGACGCGACTTCATGTATAGATAATATTGTGAAGAACGTAAAAACGCAATTTTGGAAATATTTATCTATGTTTGTGCGCGCATCACGCTCAAGCCACCGGTTGGATTCGCAATCTAGGCATTACAAAACATTAAGCTTTATCTCAAATAATATTTAGCAAATAAATAAAACAAGTAAGTAATCAAAATCCACATCCACAAAAAATCCTCAAAACCCACAAATGAAAATATTAAATTTAAAAGTTGAGTTGATTGATTAAATAGATCTATGAGTAAATCCATGCGGGCGAAGTCGCGGGCTCAGCTAGTCTGAATGTACATTGTAATAACTCGTGGTCAGCTGAAAAAATTATGGAAAAGTTGAGTAAAGGGCTATTGTGACCGCGGGCATGTCATGCGGAGAGTGGAGGGATAGACACCACTGACGAAGGAACATACCCACATGTTATACAATAATGTTAAAGAGGAGACCAAACAAACGGGATCGTTCGTGCCAATGATGGTGACAAGTAACAGGAGCGAGGGCAAAGAAAGCATTGTAATGTACGCGTTGCGCCGGTCCCACGCGTGCGGGAAGTGCGGGAATAGGAAAGGCGACTGTTCTAGAAGTGTCTCTTCTGTGGAAGATTGCTCTACAAATAATAATAAACATCAGAAACACGTGCAATAATTGTATTCTGCAACGAAGACAGGAAAACAGATTATTTGATTTACCACAAGAAAAATTAAAATCTATGTACAGTGCCTTCGAAGAGATCACCCCCTTCTGGTCATCGATCAAATCAAAAGCATCTTTTTAGTATTCGAATTAGTTTGATAAACACCGCGCCGATGACACAAAAATGTGTGAATTTACCTGCTCCATCTGCACCAACATCT
This sequence comes from Hylaea fasciaria, assembly GCA_905147375.1. Classification (NCBI taxonomy): domain Eukaryota; kingdom Metazoa; phylum Arthropoda; class Insecta; order Lepidoptera; family Geometridae; genus Hylaea; species Hylaea fasciaria. The sequence goes on from LR990201.1 coordinate 12,109,099, forward strand.
CCCATGGCTTCGAGCGACGAGCGTGCGACGGCGCGGTGCTTTGGTAATCTAGCTTTATGAGCGGTGGCACGTCACGGAGCTAAATAGCCAAAGCGCCGCGCCGCGCCTCAGCGGGGCCGGCGGGGGCGGTCGCCGGGGCGGCCGGGGCGGCCGGCGGGGGGCGAGCGGGGCGCCGCGTGCTGAGGCACGGGGCGGCTCTGAGACGCGCCCACTCAGAGTCACCTAGTACCTGACACGCCGGCGCCCCCGCGGCGGGGCGCACCTGGCTAGTGGCGCTGCAGTAGCCGGTCGAGCGGGGCGGGGCGGGCGGCTCACCTGGCAGCGGAGCGGAGGCGAGCCAGCGGTGCTGCAGCAGCTGGTCGAGCGTGGCGCGGCGCGCGGGGTCGGGATGCAGCGCGCGGCGCAGCAGAGCGGCGGCGGCGCCCCGCAGCTTGCGCGCGGCGCCGGCGCCCGCGTCGCCGCGCGCCCACGCGGCGTAGCGCGCGTCCGCCGGGTGCGCCCGCTCCCAAGGGAGCTCTGCGAACGGGTTGCGACGCGGTCAGGCGTTGGAAGGAGCGACGATCGCAGTGGGCCGACCCTGCGCCGTCGTCGCGTTCGTTACGAAAACGCTTATTCAGTTCGGAAACAATCTTTGATCGATTTTATTTGCTGAAGTTGGATTTAATTTCCGTGCAATACAAAATGTAAAAAAAAATACCATGGAGAGGTCTGTCGGGGCGAACGGCCGGTATTAACTAGAAGCGAATTAAGATTCTCCCTCTTCTGTCGCGCTCGGACGCCCGGCCTCCTCCGCCGTGTGGCGTCCGGGCTCCCTCAAGATCAGTGTTACTCAGATAAAGATAAAGAAAAATCATACACGAATTGGATCCTTCGGCGCGCGGCGTGCGAGTCGGCCTCTCGGCGCGGCGGCGGCGACGCGGGTGCCGCGACTCGTAACTTCGGTACCGTAACTTTAGGGATCGCACTACGCCTACAGCTAGGATACCAAAGATACGAGCCGCGGGCCGGGCGGGGGGGGGGGGGGGGGGGGGGGCGGCGGCGGCGGCACCTGGGCAGGCGGAGGGGGAGGACACTCACCGCCTGCCAGCATGGCGAGCAGCACGACGCCGGCGGCCCACAGGTCGGCGGGCGGCGCGCGGTACGGCCGCTCGGCCGCCGCCAGCACCTCCGGCGCGGCGTAGGGCACGGTGCCGCACACGCGGGCCAGCAGCCGCTCGCGCGCTCCGTGCCGGAACAGCGTCGCCATGCCGAAGTCCGAGATCTTGAGGTCGTCGTTCGCGTCGAGCAGCAGGTTCTCCGGCTTGATGTCGCGGTGCGCCACGCCGCGCGCGTGCAGATAGCGCAGCCCCCGCAGCAGCTGCGCGTACCAGCGCCGCGCCAGCGCCGGCGCCACGCCCGCGTCCGGCTCGATGCGGTCGAACAGCTCGCCGCCCGCCGCGTACTCCAGGAAGGTGTAGTGCGCGTCTCCGTGCGCCCGCGCGCCGAGGCAGCGCAGCACGTGTGGGTGCCGCAGCGCGCGATGCAAGGCCGCCTCGCGCGCCGCCGCCGCCGCCTCGCCGCCGCCGCCGCGCGCCGCCTTCAGCGCCACGGCCGCGCCCGACGCCGCGTGCACCAGCAGCCGCACCCTGCGGCCGAGAGCGGACGGTGAGCGGAGGCGGAGGACAACCCACATTTCTTCGCTTCGGAATATCTTCCTATACCACCTCGACGTTGTTATAGATACGTATAAAAACAACATACGTGGTGACGCCTTTCCACGCTAAGAATGATAATCACTTCGTTCCAATTACGCTCGGTAGGTATAGAATCGCGTATGGAAGTCGTTTTTGAGGCCCGCATTGAACACAAAACTTCACCGTGATTGCGCGACAATAAAATAAGTAGGTAGGTATATTTTATATAGGTACAATTAAAAACAGTACCTACCTAACAACAATGTTCACTTTCAAATAAAAAAAAGACAAATCGAATATTTTAAATCCATATATATTGCATTGCTCTTAAAATTCTACAGATTATAGCGGCACTGGCGGCAATATTAACTTTATCTTATCTTTAAATGAGCAATTCTTGTATATATATATATATATATATAATTGGAATCTCGGAATCGGCTCCAACGATTTTCATGAAATTCAGTATATAGGGGGTTTCGGGGGCGATAAATCGATCTAGCTAGGAATCATTTTTAGAAAATGTGTTTTTCTTGGTGTTTTTTTTATGATTTTTTTTTAATTATTCTATAGGTAAGATCGAAAAATATTATTCATATTTCATCATTTTATTAGTAATTCGTACCTACTTAAATATAATTTACAAAAAACACAATTTATAAAAAATAAAAAAAAATACCGAGCAAAGCTCGGTCAACCAGATATTTAACATTTAAATGAACCTATGAGTTAATACATTAGGCACATTTTGAACTAAACTGCAAATGACTTATAAACCTTTATTGACACAATAACTTTCAATATTTTTTGGCAACAGTGGTTCGTTTGAAACAGTTCCGCGCAAAATGGAACATCAAAAAGTAACATGTTTCTATTAGCCTGTTGAAAAATAGCGAGTACAATCGAACAATCAACATTACCTGCGCTAAGTTGAGCTTAAATGACAACCTTTTCCAGCATGAGCAGTGAAAAAACCTTTCTTTTAAATTTTGTGAAAGTGTTTGTCTTAGATTCTAGGATGGGCTTTGAATTTGGTAGATGAACGAAACGGATCAAAACATTTTTGCATTTTTTCAGCTTAGGTTTTTAATTTAGTAAGATTATTCTGTGAAAGAATATTTTACATTAACAATTTTAATGAATGAGCCCAAATTCACTGTTTTATAAATTGACGGTACTCTAATTGGCTGTACTTGAATAAAAAACATTTCATCATCATCATCATCATCAGCCTGAAGACATCTACTGCTGAACATAGGCCTAGCCCTTAGACCACCATACCAAATGACAATTTGCTACTTGCATCCACCGGTTGCCTGCAGCTCTTTTGATGTCGTCGGCTCATTTAGTGGGAGGCCTTACTACACTGCGCCTTCCAGTCCGCGGTCGCCACTCTAGAACCTTTCTTCCCCATCAGTTATCAGTTCTACGAGCACCCATTGCCACTTCAGCTTGCAAACCCTGAGCTATACAACATTTACAATTACAAAATACTATGGTCTGACTGCTGGCAAGGCACAGTTACTATAATATAAAACTGAAACGGAGCCATAACAATACTTACATTTAAATTAATCATTTATTTTATATTATACTTTTTAGTTACGAAATTAATTGTTGTAATTTTGACGTACCTACCTCGATGTTTCGGCCGAGTTTTACATCGACCGTGGTCACGAGAAGACTGCAGAATGCGGGTACTTACCACTGTCTGGAGCAGCAGGTGTTATTTCCAACTACCCGCGTTTGGTCTTGCAAAACATAACCGCCATGAAATAAACCACTAACAGTACGCACACACATACGGTACTACAATATACATAATAATATATTAGCTTGGGTGCAAATAAGACCCGTTTTTAGCTAGTTCATAATTATGTTCTTTGCTGTTTGATGAAAATTTGTCCAAGATGGCAGCTACCACAAAATGGCGAATTACACATTTTTCACACCGCTCTCAATATGGGTAAGTATCAAAATGAAAGAGCTTAACTAGTAGAATACTACGTTGTATGTAAACATAAATAATATATATTTATATATACATTTCTAATTAATGATGGCCACATAAGTTAAAAAAAATCATTTTTATCAGGAGTATTATTTAATTTTTATTGTATACTAGGTGATACCCGCAACTTCGTTCGCATTTTTGTAAACTGTTTAAAAAATCAATAGGCGTGGCGAAAGATTTTGAAATTTTCTTCCATAATGACGGTACGTATTTACTATTTACGAAAAAACCTTTATTTCGGTAATAAACTTAAGTTTAAAACCATTTATCTAATATTTTTTCAAATAGTGCGCCAAAACAGCTCGCCGGTGTCATGGCGTCGTCTGTGACGTCACGCCTAGGTAAACATGTCATTATTTCTATACGTTACGTAGAATTTTAACAAAATATTTCAATAATTAGTGTAAATAAAATGAATTCCGAAGCTTAGAAGTGGTGTGCAGTACCGCAGTGTAAAACACATCAATAAGAACACCCAACAAAGTGTTTGTACATGTTCCAAACAAGAAAATATTATGAGTTAAGTGGTTAAAGCTCGCACGGCGAAACTTCTGTGAAAACCACTTTGATGTGACTACGTTATCATGTAATGATAGGTCTTAAAATGTTTGTTTGACATGAAATAGTTGAATCAATGAGGCTATGGAATAACTAATTTATTGAGGTTATGTTTGTTTTGGTCTTGGCTATCATCTTTTTCAAATTTATTCGTTTTCTTTTTTGAGTTGCCAAATGACATGGAAAATTATATGGAGTATCATGTGATGGGATCAGTATCACCAGTACGTATGAAACTAGGATGTATGCCCCATAAATTTACATGCCAATCATACAGGAAAACACAAACATCCGACACAACTGAGCGACCCTATATAGAAGAAACCCTAAGAAACGAAGAATTATGATTCTTGACGTGACTTACAAAGAGGTCTTCACGTTTCGGAATTCAGACGAGCATAATTCTTTATTTGTTGCGAGGAAATCGCCAAACATTAATATGTCAATCCTGATCTATGAAAGGCAAATTATAGCTATTTGCCTTTCAAAGCTTGGTTCCATTGTTATATTGTAGATTAAAGTCGATAAATCACACGTTAAATAATAGAAAAAAAACACTCCATAAGCACAAAACAGTATTCACAACAACAAAATACATTGGTATCAGCGGAGTTTACCTAAGCGTGACGTCATGCGCTGTGATTGGTGTTTCAATCAAAATGGCCGATTGCAATATTTTAATGTTTTATTTTATTGAAAATCTTAATAATCTGATTATTTTTAATAAAACTTAACCAGTGTTTTAAATTATTTTTGTATGTAGATTGCCCTGAAATGATTAAATCGACGATTCTTTGATACTGTCGTCACGCCTATTGATGTTGCGGGTAACAGCTAGGTAAGAATATATCTGTCTCTTTCTCTCTCCCTTTTCTTCTTTCTTTCTCCCTCTCTGGCTCTCGTTTTCTTTCTCCTTCTTTCGCTATTTCTATCTCTCTTCCTCTACCTCTATCTCTTTCCCTCTCCTTATATCTATATATCTTTCCCTATCTTTCTATCATTAATATCCCTCTCCACTCTCAATCTCTCGCCTTCTCTATCCCTGTCCATCTCATCCATTATATTTATTTCCATCTATATCTCTCCCTTTCCCTTCTTCGCTCACTCCCTCTCCCTCTATTTCTATATATTTCGCACTAAATCTCTCTTTCTCCCCCCACTCTTCCCTCATTCTACCCCCACTCTCTCCTCTTTCTCCCTCCACTCTCCCCTCTTTTACTCCCCACTCTCCCCTACTTTTCCCCGCTCTACCCTCTCTTTCTCCCCACTCTACCCTCTTTCTCCCCCACTCTCCCCTCTTTCTCCCCCCACTCTCCTCTCTTCCCACCCCCACTCACCCTTATTTATTCCCCCACTGTCCTCTCTTTCTCCCCGCTCTCCCCTCTCTTTCTCCCCACTCTACCCTGTTTCTCCCCCCACTCTCCTTCTTTCTCCCCCCACTCTCCCCTCTTTCTCCCCCCACTCTCCCCTTTTCTCCCTCCACTCTCCCATGTCTCCCCTCACTCTCCTTTTTTCCCCCCCACTCTCCCCTATTTCTCCCCCCACTGTCCTCTCTTTCTCCCCGCTATCCCCTCTTTCTCCCCACTCTACCCTCTTTGTCCCCCCACTCTCCCCTCTTTCTCCCCCCTCTCCCCTCTTTGTCCCCCCACTCTCCTCTCTTTCCCCCCCACTCTCCCCTATTTATCCCCCCACTGTCCTCTCTTTCTCCCCACTCTACCCTCTTTCTCCCCCACTCTCCCCTCTTTATCCCACCACTCTCCTCTTTCTCCCCCCACTCTCCTCTTTCTCCCCCACTCTCCTCTCTTTCTCACCCCACTCTCCTCTCTTTCTCCCCCCACTCTCCCCTCTTTCCCTCCACTCTACCATCTACTCCCCTTTTCCCCCCACTCTCCCCTTTTTCCCCCCCTCCCCTCCCCCGCACTCTCCCCCTCTACTCCCATCGCACTCTCCCCCTTTAAATTACGATCCGTTCAGCCGTATATTATGGTGCGTTGGGGGTGCATCAAAAGAATACCTCATAATTTCAACCCCCTTGCTTTTCCCCCTTTAGGGATGATTTAGCAAAAAGGCGGAAACCCGTATTTATTTATTTCTTACCAAAAGCCTAAATAAGAATTTTCAGATCCCTAACTTGAAGAATTATGGATTCCCCATACAAACTTTCAACCCCTATTTCATCCCCTTCGAGATTGTTTTTTGAGACAAAAGATAGCCTATGTCCGTCTCATAGGTCCAATCTACCCCTATACCAAATTTAATCGAAATCGGTTCAGCCGTTTAGCCGTGAAAAGGTAACAAACAAACAGACAAACAGATATACAGATAAACAGAGTTACTTTCAGATTTATAATATTAGTATGGATTACGTGTTATTTAATTCACAATAATTGAGACAAGTCGAATGATGCCTCACACAAAGAAATTCGCCACCAGATTTAGGCTGTAGGGCGAGTAAAAACTAAAAACAAACACCCTATTTTTTCAGATAACACCATCCACACTAATATTATAAATGTGAATGTAACTCTGTTTGTTTGTTTGTTACCTTTTCACGGCTAAACGGCTGAACCTATTTAGATGAAATTTGGTATAGGCAGGCCTGTGTCCGCGAAACATACCTACGGGCGGCGGCCATTGCGCAAGGGCCAATCTAAATGAACCGTAGTGTAGTGAATTAAGGCCCATATTCCTTCAAAAAGAAATTGGTAGGTATGTAAATGAACACGTGCTCGACTGGACCGCGAGCTAAATTAAATCATATTGTTTATCAGATAGAGTCAATATTTCTTTGAAAACCATTGCGAAGTAAAGCTTCTGTACTAGTTTACTAGTTTATTATTCTGTGGTATAGGGATAGATTGGACCTATGAGACGGACATAGGCTATCTTTTGTCTGAAAAAATTATCTCTAAGGGGATGAAATAAGGGTTGAAAGTTTGTATGGGTAATTAATAATTCTTCAAGTTAGTCTGAAAATGTATATTTTGGCTTTTGGTAAGAAATAAAGAAATAGGGGTTCAGCTTTTTTGCAAAATCTTCCCTAAAGGGGGCAAAACAAGGGGTTGAAATTATGAGGTATTCTTCAGATGCACCCCCTACGGACCACAATAAACGGCTGAACGGCTCCTAATTCTTTTTGGCATGGGGATAGATAATAATGGGTACAAGAGATTGAGAGGAACATATATAGACATAGAGGGAGAGAGATTGAAAGAGGGAGAGTGAGAGAGGGAGAGATAGACTGAGTAAGAAATATACTGAAATAAAGGAAGAGAGATATAGATAAAGAGAGAGAGCGAGAGAGAAAGAGATATAGATTGAGAGGGAAAGATATAGAAATAGAAGGTGAGGGAAAGAGATAGGAGTACAGAGTAAGAGCGAAAGAAGGAGAGAGAGAGAAAGAAAGAAAGAAAGGAAGATAGATACATAGGTAGATAGAAAGATAGATAACTCTTTATTGACATCAAAATGCACAGAAAACAGAGAGGACAAACTTAAAATAGGTAAAATGGGCGGTCTTATCACTTAAAGTGATCTCTACCAGACAACTATTGTGAGAGAGTATAGAAATAGAAGTAGAAGGAGAGGAAAGGTTCAGAGGTAGAGGGAGATAGATATTATAGAAAGAGCGAAAGAGGGAGTGACAGAGAGATATATATTATTACCTGTCTGTTACCCGCGACATCAATTGATTTTCTAAACAGTTGACATTTTATATAGGTACTTAAAAATGCGAACGAAGTTGCAGGTATCAGCTAGTACTTAATATTATAAAAATAATATAGCATATAGCACTCCCATAACTGAGACGAATCTAATAACACCTCATAGTTATGTTGAAATACGTAAAGTGGTTTCGGCTGTAGAGTGGCACAAAGAATTAGACATACATTTATTATATACTAGTAGCACCTCGCGGTTTCACCCGCGTTAACTACTATCCCGCGGGAACCATTAATTTTTACGGGATAAAAGGTAGTATATGTGTACCGGGGATAGCATAGCTACCCAACAGTGAAAGAATTTTTCAAATCGGTTCAGTAGTTTCGGAGCCTATTCATTAGGGTGGAGCGGTCATGTATGGAGATTTTTTATTTTTGTAATTTCGTTTACCCTGGGTATGCAATAGTTGCTCTATTATATGCTTATCATGATTCTTAAATATAGATAAAAAATATCAAGGTTTAGTACTGCCCCAAAGCCCTTAAAGTTTTGTAAATATTTGAAAATATGCAGATTTTTCCACTTATTACTTTTACCATTTAAAATGATTTACAATGAAATAAAATCACATCATAGCTTAAACTAAAGAACAGGCTGTCATCTAGCTATTTTTCTCAGTATTTTTCAATACTTCCTCTCCCCTCACTCTTCTATTAAAGAGTGGCGCGTGCCGCGAAAACGACAGTCCAAATATCGACACCACCGTAAGGTCTGGCTGCATTGTTTTGATAAGTTTGGTTAAAGAAGAAGGTTCAGAATACTTTAAACACATCGCCATAAATGCAGTCGCATACATTATGCCAAAAGATATATTCCTGTTTTACTCCAAAAGTCTATCAATCGATCATATAAATTTAGTGACTGTTGGTTGCGATGGAAGAAAAGGTGGAAGTCTTTCACATGTTGGAGCTACAGTTTGCGAAGACCATTGCAGTAGCTGATGTAGCAGTTACATGCCCATGAACTTAATATGCGTTTCCATTTTGGTTATCTTGAAGAAAAGGTATGATGTTCGGTCGTAAAAAAAATCTTGCCCGCATGCAGTAAAGCTCAGAATAATTGTGAAGATATCCCGGTCGCTAACTTCCAACATATCGGTAAAACTCTGCCACTGATCACGAATACTAAGCAAGACTTAAATACAGGTCAATTGTATTTTAAAAGAGACGTGTGATGCCCTAAATTCGGGAGAAAGTAATAACCGTTTGACAAAAAGAAACACCGCCTAAATTTGTGCACTTATGATGGGTTATGACATCAATTAATGGTATTTTGTCCAGCTTCATGTCGTATCTGAATCACTACATGAGAGACTTGTGACATTGCAACTTTCATCACAGATTAAAGGATACCAGTAGATATAGTTTCATCTTGAAAGTGCAGGCCCCAATCTGGTGTCAAATTCAGACTGAACCATCGAGTTTTCATGGCGCTAGACAGAAAGCTGCCGTGTACGTTTATTCATTGAATTTGTTAGTTAGGACATGTGGAAAACATTATCAATAATTGCAATCTTAAAAGACGACAGACAACAACGTTATAGAATAACACTAGAAACGAGAAAATCTGAACAGAGAGAACGTCGGATCGTGTTTTCAAAATGAAAGGATTCAATTTTGAAGAATCAGAGTATTACTATATGATAAGCTGGACCACAGCAACTAATCTACCCCTAACACAAACATTAAGACACACAGACTATTATCACAGTGTAGTGTGCTATTATGCAAGCAATTAAAGAACCAAATTTACTAATTGGAACTGAAATATTAGAAAAATATGTCAAGTATCCTTGCCACACGCAATCAACGCAGAGATGTATCAAAATTATGACAAAAGCATCAGTTGCTGTTTGTGTTGCCTTTAGACGAGATGAACTTATAAAAACTGTCTGAAATCTCTCAAAATTATGCCCAAATTCAATAACAATAAAATATAAACGCTGAATAAATAGTGAGTATTTTTTTGTAATTTGTCGTTTTTGTGATAATTATTTTGACACCTTGTTTCAATGATTTCGTCCTAATTTATCGCATATATTGTCATAATGTTATCTAAATACTACTTATAATTAATAAAAGTTAGAAATATCCACACTTATATTTTTTTAGGTCAGTTTAACGCACTCCATGTTTTTGCAATATTTTTGAAACTTTGACCCCCTTGGGGCAGTACTTACAATACTGTAATTATTTTTTAATTATTTTATTCCGTAATGGCTATTTCCATAGCAACTATTCCATACCCAGGCATTTCAGATTTCTCAAAAAAATAAAATCGCTCCACCCTACTATTCATTACAACCAAACAAACAAAGTTTTCCTCTTTATAATATTAGTGTAGACTAGCTCACTTGAAAAAAATAACCCTCCTTCAGCAGTCATGTAAAAATAATGGTATCTTCATACATGAACTGTGCTAAGGCAAACAATTCATTTTTGCAAATCACTCTAAAATTTACCTACAATGTTGGTAATCGTTGAATGTATGAGTTACGATGTTCACCAACACTATACAATACTTATTTAATTCCTCACAATCTCAATGTGAAAAGTTTTGTGTTGAATGTGGATCTCATCCATTCATACTCTATTACATGCCACACTTACTACACTTGTGAGGCAACACATTGAGCATGAACAATGCGTGGTTTTCATCGCTCCTTGAACAAACCACTATTAAATGCTCAGGATTCCTTTCTAGGACTAACAGTAATATTATGACAATGCAAAATAAAAGCGACATGAATCATCAGCAAGCCCTCACCCTGTAGGTTAGCATGTCAGTGGTGCTAGGCCACAATAGATAACTTACAACATAGTGCTCTGTGCATTACCATTACCCAGGGTTTCCCTGGACGATAAGTAATAATAACAAATCCCTGCTGGGTACCAATTTCTAGATGGAGAGTCTAAATACCTCAAGGCAAATACTGGTGAGGACTATACACAAAATAAACAATAAGAAGGTAACTTTACAGTAATGTTAGTTAAGTTTCGGTAACAGCATTTCTTGCAACTAGCCAGTGCTTCAACAACATTTCTGCTTTACATAGTGTTACCCAAAGAGATTTATATTTCTAGTTCACTTTCTATTTATAAGAATTAGATCTTATATACATCATCAGGAACTGCAATAACCATGGACTTACCCACTATGTCCAAGATTAAAAACAAGTGATCATGCAGTCATTTTCAAACCAGGATCGATCGAGGACGATGCCAGTCTTCGTCGACATTTGTTACAGAAAGATGTTGACATTGAGTAGTAATAAAGCTATTCCAGCTTATTAAACCTACCTAATAAAATATATTCGACCAGTAGGTAGGTACGACACTCACTCTCCATAGGCCCCCTCACCGAGGAGTTGCGCGACGAGCCAGCCGTCCACGAACTCCGCGCAGCCGGTCGCCGGCATCGCAGAGGCCGGGGGCGCCGCGCCTGCCCTGCAACACGCGCACAGTCAGCCCTCGCTGCACCGCGCCGGCCACGCCGCCGGCCGCACCGCGGCTCACTCACATCGCCCAACGCTGCGCCCTCCACCACACCGAAATTGGCCCTCGAGATCGCGTTCTGTTGCTGATGATTAGTCTCTTCAGTGTATACTAACGATGAATTCCCGTTACGTTGGCATAAATTTACAGATTTGTACAACATAAATGGCGGCAGGCACGTGGAGATGAACAAAGCGAATGAAAGCCGACCTCCGTGGGTTATGACGAAAAATTGTATCGTAAATCGTTATACCGTACGTGTCGACCAAATGGTTACTTATTTCAGTACAAAACTAAACAATAATGATACCGCTTTTGAACAAGCAACCGTCGAAACACTAACCTTACTGAAGACCAATGGATTACACCATTTTGCCATCTTTCTTTCTTTTTGCTGCACCACCGTGCGTGCGTACCGTACCGCCCGTCGTCTGCGCGGGCGGTGTGCGAGCGAGCGAGCGAATCAATCAGCGACTCAGTCAGCCAGCGAGCGAGTGACGGACGAGACGAGGGCGGAGGGAGGCAAAGAGAACTGCCGGCCGAACGAACAGATTTTTTTATTTAGAATCTGTGGCCGGCGATCTAGGAGCAATATCGATAGTTTAAAAAATATTGTTGGTAATGTCTATGGAAATTTCGATAAAGGTGTAGGTAGGTGCCTGTTTATTTAGGAATAATTGATACTTTGAAGTAAAGAACCGATATTTTCTTTAAAGCGAAGTGAAGTTGCCAGTAGACACTTAGTTTTAGTCCAACGATATCTAGTTTAAATCTGTAACAAAACAACTCTGACCTTTTATAACAATTTGGTGGATATATCAGTATTTTATTGGTATTTAGGTTACGGTTCCAATGCCGATACCCACAAGTATCGGATTACTACTAAGTACCTACCAATGATAATCTTACATATCGGTACCTTTTTCGATATTGGTGGTATTGGCAAGTATCGGTATTTCAGTGCCTACTAATAAATATATAAGCCAGGCGAAGGCAAACTATAAAAAAAAGCTATTAAAAACTACCGATTGCTTAGCTGCTGTTGCCTGTTGATGAGACGTCACGTCAGTGGATGGATCCAACACGTACAAATTTTGATCTAACGTCTATGAACACACGTTTTTTTTTTTTTTTTGCTTTCGTTATGGCTTCGCACGGTTTGTGCATATAGCCAGTGTCAAGTATTTTATTTCAAGTATTTCTTAATTTCACTTTATGACAGTCACAGCAATATTATAGCAATCGTGGTCAAGTAGTCAAGTCAATTATTTACATCGTCAAAGTCACGATTCAGTAAAGTAGTGGATGCTTTACTGAAACTTCCTGGGAGTTTTGGAAAAAATGCGAAATGACACGTTTTTTGAGTTTATATCATTCGCCTACACTCGTGCACGTTAACGAACCCTTAATGATTAATATTCCACCAATATTACACATTAACACTCGAAGAAACACAAGTTTGAGAAAATAATACAAAACCAACAACGTCTCACTATCGGATTCCCGCCAAAAACCCGAACACACGTTAGTGACTCTATGGAATACCTACACCACAGAGTAAGCGGTCCGATCTCACTAGTGATGCCTCGAGTCAATTATTTGATAATCTATCAATCGTGAATGACAAATGAATCGGTGCCTAATCGATAATTCATTGTGCATCCTAATACGCACATAATAATTATGCTTTACTGTCTGAATAATTATCACGTGCTGTAATATGATTTAGACCGTGTATTTAGCGCGCGGCAGCTGCATCGAATACAACAGACGAGTATTTACATGCTTTTATTAAACGTGTAATTTTATTAAATTATGTTTGTATTGTAGAATTATTTATGAGTGTCGGAGCCTTCAGCGGGGTGAAACACGATACATTTTATCGACGAATCATCCTTCTTAAGTAGTTTCTCTCCCACCATAATAAAATGACAGACATTTTGTTATTTTTTTTAAGCGTAAAAGTGATTGTACTAGGTAATTTAGCCATAATTAGCTGCCCATGTAGAGAGCAAAAACACAAAATAGGTTTCATTCGATGGCTAAATCAATAAACAACGTGCCATACGTGCAGTGCCGGATTCACCACGTAGCAAGAGTAGCAATTGCTACGGGCCCCGCGCGAAAGGGGGCCTCGCACTCAACTCTGCCTGCAACAAAAAGTCTGCCGTATTTGCAAGCAGTCTTACCCAACTATTTATTTGTAACATTAATATAGTCTACATTATTTTTTTTATAATTTAGCTACCATTTACCAAAAATCTATTTTCCAGAATATAAGTATATTGAAGAATATAAGTTACCTATATAGAAGTTATGACTAAAAAAATATATTAGGAAATCGGTTGACCCTAAAGGCCATCCCTGCAACTTCCCGCTAATTCCATACTTAAGTCCGCGAAATTGCACTTATTACGTTTTTGAGCTCTTTGAGTTCTTCGAGCTCAAAATATAATGTTCGTGTCAAAAGTCTGATAGGGATTTAATAAAACACTATTTGTAGATTTTTAAAATCGCAATATCTTTTGAATGAATGAACCGATTTTCACGTTCTTGGCGCGATGATCGACGCGGGTTTTTAAGCCTCATAAGGGGTATTTAAGTTTAAATTGATCGAACTAGGAATTTTGAAGTAAATCCGAAAAAACGCTTTTTATGGTTTTCTTTGAACAACGATAACTCACGAACGAATCAACCGATTTTGACCCAGTTTGCGGCAAGCGACGTGGTTTTTCAAGACAAATAAACGTATTGAGTATTATTATTTGAATTAGTATTGAATTGTATTTTTACCACTTTATACTTAAGAGCCCATAGCAGATCAAGGGCTCTTTTAAAGAATTTGCAACGGGCCCCGCGCTTGCTTAAACCAGCACTGCATACGTGGCAATACAGCCAGCATTTTGGGAACGTGCGCCCATTGCTAGTGGCATATTAGATTAGGTTTACTAAGTTTTAGTGCTTAGTTTTCGTTTTGTTGTTAATATTAGGTAGGTACCAAATGTTATTGTTGAAATTTAAATAGGTACCTAAAATCATTAGACAATAAATCAATAGCCAAACGTAATATTGCAATTTTATTTCATAACAAGACGAAAATGATTGCTGAGAGAAAACCTAACCGTTATCATATGATTTGTTTTTAGGTTATTTATTACCTTATTCGAAAAATCTAACCTATGAATATTATAAAATTATGATTATACCTAGCTGTTAACATTATTATGGATACTAAAGCGAGAATAAACGTTTTCGCTTTAATAATCATACAATATTATTACAATGTTTTACAATGTTACAATATTATAATGTTTTCGCAGTGTTTTTCAAGGCGAAATTCAGTTAATACTGTTTTTAAAAGCCAAGTGATGTTTATTTAATGTTTTTATCACCACGCCACAAAAGTCACAACCGTGATCGAGTTTGTCAATTGTATAGGTTAATCGATTTTACCTATAATATAATTGAATACTCACGCTACTACATACCTACCTACATCACTAGATCAGAATTCCGACCCGACCGTCGACCGACCGAACAAACAAGGGAGGGGAGGAGTTTTGGCGGGAATACGATAGTGAGACGTTGTTGGTTTTGTGTTATTTTCTTAAACTTGTGTTTCTTCGAGTGTTAATGTGTAATATTGGTGGAATATTAACCATTAAGTGTTCGTTAACGTGCACGAGTGTGGGCGAATGATACAAACTCAAAAAGCGTGTCATTTCGTATTTTTTCCAAAACTCCCAGGAAGTTTCAGTAAAGCATCCACCACTTTACTGAATCGTGACTTTGACTATGTAAATAATTGACTTGACTACTTGACCACGAGGATTGCTTTAAAGCTATTACTTTCCTAATGTGAAACTTGATCCTTACGTTATTATTATAATACTTGACACTGGCTATATGCACAAACCGTGCGAAGCCATAATTAAACAAAAAAAAAAAAAAAAAAAGGGAGGGGAGGTACCTACCTTCCGACATAAAAAGTCGAAGTTTAGATTATTTTAATTCTCTAAAAATTACACTAAATATGGTAAGAGAATTAAAGTGAAACCTAAAATTTTTCTTGTTTAATAATTGTATGCGCCAACATGTTCTAAATATTCCTTTTTTTTCGAATTTTAGGCTGGATATTCTGAAGACCAGTTGGCAGGTGAGTCAACGTCGTCGTAGCTCAGAAAAGTGACTAATGTTTATGTTTGGTTCTGGAAAATGCAAAGTGCAGCGTGTGCATCGATGAGTGTTCGGTCGAAGACAGCAACCGGGAGAGCGAGTTGCGTGTCGGCGGCGGCCGCAGGGCGGGGCGGGGGTCGCCGAGTGACTCACGTCAATCAACATGTTTACCAAAACGGTGGCCGTTACGAGCGCCCTAGTTTCCTTATATGGTTTGAGTTTTAAACCGATCCAGGTGTGCGCAAGGCTACTTGTGCCGTGTGCCAGTACTGCCAGTGCGCCGCCCGCCTCGCCCGCGACATGTTCATGTACGAGCCGCCCGCTAAGCTCAAGCTCACCTCCGTGGAAGGTAGGTCCCGAATCGGCGTCGCAGCTACGCCTGGGCGCCGCGCTCACGTCACGCCTCCGCTTCCACAGAGTTCCAGGAGGCGTTCCAGCTGTTCGACTCGCGCGGGGACGGCAAGATCCATGTGGCGCAGATCGGGGACGCCCTGCGCGCCCTCGGCCAGAACCCCACCGAGTCCGACGTCAAGAAGTGCACTCTACACTTGAAGCCTGACGAGAGAATATCCTTTGAAGTGTTTCTACCTATCTACCAAGTATGAAGTATTCTAATACCTATCTGCTTTTATCAATGCTGGCCTCTCTACTGTACATAATTTATATGCAAACTATGCATATCGCCAGGCTACAATTTGTAGAAGCTATGAAAAAAAGGTATACCTACTATAAGTACATAATTTTAAGTCCCAACAAAAGTAGCTTAACTTGCTGTTATGTACCTCATGGACTCACATAATCGGATCTTGATGATAAGTATCCCCTGTGTTCTTACAGGAACTTTGTCCTAAACTCAAATCTGTGGGGAGTGGTATCAAAGACACTGTTTATATGATGCAAATATGACTAGATATACTTGATATTGATAAGGAGGGAGTAATTATGTGGTGCGGTTGCATTGCAGGCTATCTCGAAGGCACGCAGTGGTGACACGGCTAATGACTTTATTGAAGGGTTGCGGCACTTTGACAAGGACGGCAATGGATTCATCTCCTCGGCTGAGCTGCGGCATCTGCTATCCACACTCGGAGAAAAGCTCAGTGACGATGAGGTTTGTCCATGGTCACAATAATTATTACTTCACAATTGTCTATTTCACAGAGGCCTCGAGTCAGCACACTGTAGTGAGAGATGGAATCTCTGAGTGCATATTGTGGTAGGCAGCAAGATGCAAGTGAATGACATGCAGGTCTCAGACTATGTTGTTAAAAGAATGGATCAGTGTGTTAGAGTGGTAGAGGTGCAGCCAGTGTGTGAAAGTGTGGAGGGACTGGAGAGTGACGCGGGTTTCGGTTGCAGGTGGAGCAGCTGCTGCAAGGGCAGGAGGACTCTCAGGGCAACATCAACTACGAGAACTTCGTACACCTCATCATGCAGGGCTGAGTACCCGACCTGCTCCCTGCGCCCTGAGCCGGAGACATGATAATATTGACTATTGTATTTATGTATAATAAGTATATTGAGAATGTTAGAACTGAAGTGAGTGTGCCGCCGCGCCGCCGTTGTAGTCTCTGAAAATTAAAGTTCTCATTCCACAGTTATTCTGCGAGTAAGGAAAAACTATATGAAAAAATTCTGGACATTACCTACTAACTTGCAGATAGATAAACATGAAGACACTACACTGTAATTAGTTCAATCATTATTTACTTTTGAATACTCGAAGTCCATTTCGATGTTGTTTTTATAGCTTTACTGCCTGCGACCCTCGGTTTCACCTGCATTTACTATTATCTCACAAGAACCTTACATTTACCGGGATTAAAAGTAGCCCATGTCCCTTCGAGGCCTTAATATATTATAATATGTATGGGTATGCAAGTCGATCCGTCGATGGTCGGTTGCTGCGTAATAGAAGAATAATTTATAGTAGGTAACGAATATCCGCATGGCGGCGGCAGAGGGGCGTGGGCGGCACGCCGCGGCGCAGAGCTAATCAGCTGTGCTTTTCAATCAAACATATTTAAACAATTCCTCGATACTGTATTCCCACTTCTGTATTCCAAACTAGGTATAATTCTATAATAGGTTTTATTTTACAAGTTAATGTATAATTATTAATTACCTACCTACTAAGTGAATGTTGGTTACGTGGAGGGTTATAATTATTTATCAATAAAGTACTAACACGGCATGATGTGTATGTTTGTTTGTTGGTCCTTCCCGCTCTTCCTTCTTTCTGATCGAAACTCAGGTTTAAAACAATTTGGAAAATGTTCTGAAACTCCGGAGCTTCGCCTAAAAAATTGGTAGTAGGTATTACAATATAATGGTGTTGTTTGTGAATAGAAATTATAGAAAACAAATCTCAGAGATATGACTATAGCGTTGAAGGAGAATGTCGATTAGTTACAAACCTAATTATAAGATATACTCCTATTCAATTCACTTACAAAATTTAGGTGTAATTTGCACTGTGCAGTGTGCGTGCGTAGATCGTCTGTGGGGTGCAGTTTAGAGCCACATAGAGCGCGCTTGCCAAAGGAAGATAGGAAAAGAGAGGAAAGGAAGGTATTATTTATAACTATTAGGTACCTATGCACTCTGCTTGTTTGGACAAACGGGGTTAGAGTCTGGCCAACGAAAGTAGATAGGTAAACTTTTTACATGGCCATACTAGTGTTTCCACCCACCACTGAACATTATGCTCCGTGACAAGGTAAATTTAGGATGCAATAATTATTGATTTCGAATTATTGTAACCCACTTCTTCGTGTGTTATTTTACTTTTATCGACTTAGTTTTAAGTTCATTGTGGTTTAGCATTGCATGGTTTTTTATGTACCTACCTAAATTGTATAAAAAACAACTTAAAACGATCACTAATGGAATAAATAATACAAAATAAACAATGTTATAGTACTTTATTGATTATTATTAATTCTGAATCGTAAAAATAAACAAAAGCATTGGCTAAATTAAAATGTTGTTTTCAAAAATTTGGGAGAACCGGCATCAGGGTAGGGCATCACTAATACACAAATTCCCCAATATTTTCAAGATGGTGGCTATTATGGATTGCCATACTAATATTTTTTGTATTTGCCGGTGTTTTTCAGTGTCTACTTTCGTAGGCCAGACTCTACTGTACCTACACCAATAGACAAGATGTAACCTCCGTGGCGTAACTGAAGCGTGAGGAGCCGGGTTCGATTCCCGCGCAAGGGCAAAGGTTGGTGTGAACCACAAGAAGCACCACATGCTCGTCTGCTCTGGGACCGGGTATTTATAGGAGCATGCAACTAGCTCCAAGTTCCTGATACCCGCTAGCTAGATGCACGGGAATCCTAGCTAAGTAGGTATGGGCTAGGGTAGTAAGTATCCATCCATACTAATATTATTATACCTACATACGACGAAAGTAGGTACAGTAGTACCCAACTTATATGGCTTACCGATGTACCTGCGCAGAAGATGAATTTTCAAAGCGCGGGTAATGCTATTGACCGCTATTGGTCGGAAGCCGCCGCCATCTTAGCGATCGCCGCGTGGCATGAGTGAGATGGAACTAACAGCTGCAGTGTATTATGAACCTTATAGCAGTGATCTTAGGTTGATTGTAAGTTTTAAGCATTCTTTCGTTAATCTTCGGACCATACTTTTCTGCGCGAACGAAGATTCACGACGCGCCATATAAGTTGGGTACTACTGTAACTGTTTGTCTGATTGTTTGTTACCTTATAACGACTAAACGGCTCAACCGATATCGGTTATAATTTTTAAGTTTTCGTGAAAAAACCTTTCCGTATCTTAATAGCTAATTTAAGATCACAATATTTTTTCCGTGGTAACTAATTTAAATTTACTGATGGACGCGAAATATTTTATTATTTTTTGTAATTATCATCCTTGTATTATTTCTTCTATCCATGTGAATTTTCATTTACTGATATACCTACTTTATTTAAATGTGAGGTATGTACACATACACATAAAATATACACCAAGAAATATAGTAAGTAGGTATATACAATTAAAAAAAAGCTAAAAATATTTCACAAATAGTCACGTTCACTTTCAAATAAATAAATAATCAAATTCAATCTTTTAAAACCAATTTGCATTGTCGTCAAAATTCTACACACACCTACAGATTATAGGCGGCAATTACAAACTTTTTAAAATTATCTAATGTACCCAAACGCACACGTACACATAGTATACATCCTATGATCGCCAAAAATGAAGACGAGAATTACACATTTATTTAAAAAAGTTAACTGTTTAGGCTTCGCACGGTTTGTACATTAAGATACTCTTCTTTTTTTTTCGAAGTAATTAAGTCAAAATGGAAAATTGAAAAGTCGAATCTTCAGCCTGTTGATAAGGGCGAGTACAAATTAAAAAAAAACTACTTTCACTCCCTAGTGCGCAACAACCTCGTTTGCTACCGCTAAGCTGAGCTAATCTGACACCTTTTTTGAGCATGAGGTGTGAAAAATATATGATATTGTACATTACCATGCAAACTTCAACCGAAAATTGGTTTGAACGAGATGTAGTAAGATTTGTTTTTTTAATAGGTACCTACGTCTATTGTAAAAAATATACACTATTATTGAAACATCGATCAAAGCTACAACGAACTATTATACCTACTAAGTTACTTGCTGTTACGAAACCGTTCATGGGCGAGTCCAACTCGCACTTGGCTGGTTTTTATCATTAGCATCATCGTCATAACCATAACGACGGCTATCGTCGATTTATCCATAAATCTATCATCCCCACCGAGGAGATTGAGATTTTCCAAAAACGCGGGTCCCCATAAGCTAGGATATACAGCATTGCATCTTTGATGGGGATTCGAACGAAACATTTGATTCTCGCTCGTACACCTACCTTACGTACCTTTATAATTCAAGAGATCGATGTCTCTTAAATTAGGTACCTAGGTACCTACCTACCTACATATAGCTAGGTATAGTACCTACTTACCTATTGCTTGTCTGCAAACAAATGGCTTTTATGTCGTCGGGTGGATTCACACTAGAATACAGCCCTTCCAATCCAAGCAAATACCGGTACCTACTTCGTCCTCTAGCCCGACCTTCGGCTTTCATACCTCCGTGCTACATAAGCCTACGTAAATCACAATAGCACAAAGTGAATTGATACGTAGTCATGTGGAGGAACAATGGTAACGAGACATTAGCGGCGGTTTCCTGGCGGGTGCGGGCGCGGAGTCGGCGCGGCGCGTCACTCTGTCGGCGACGGAGCGACGCGCGGCATGTGCGGAGGAGCCATCAGTGCTAGCGGGGTCGGGACGTGGGCGCGGGCGGCGAGCGCGGCGTGGGCGGTCGCGTGGGCGGCCGCCGCGCTGCTGCCGCTGGATGCAGAGCGGCTGCAGGCCAGCGTCGGCGGGTACGCCGTCATGAACTGCCACCTCGACTTCCCCTTCGGAAACGAGATACCTTACCACCTGCAGTGGGACAAAGACGTGAGTGACGACACCCCACATTACTATCAACTTCTACTGATAATACCTATTATGGCGCATTGTCCCTAATCAATTTTACCTATTTTAATAGCATGCGACTTGGCCACACTTACACAGTTCTTACAGTCAGTTGTAAAATAGACAACGAAACGGTCTTTTGATGTAATTGGTACCTATCTCCAAAGTACCAGCTACACAGGTAGGTACCTAGGTACCTAATTATCAAAAATAGCTGACGTACTTATATTATAATATACTTACCCCCGGTTTCTAGAACGTTTGTTGGCGTTGACAGTAGATTAAAACTATCGTTGCCTCTATCTGACTATAAACAAATAACAAGGACGGCAATAGAATTATTAATCTGTTGACAACGCTGACTGACGTTTCAGAAACTGGGGGTTAGATACTTACCTAAAAACTAGCTTATAATTAAGTATAGATACCTATTTTGTAATTTTTTACGGTAAGTACCTAGTTACTAATGAATAATTCGTTGCAAATTATTAAATAAAATAAGCTTGAAATAAATTCCACTGCTAGGGTAGGGTACCTAGGTAGGTAGGTATAATACACCTACTATACTCCGTATGGAAATACATATCTATTCATAATATTTATCTATTTAGCACTAGGGACTTTTTTAAATCGTGAAGCACTTGAATCCTCACCTTACCCCACACCCTGGCACAGAATACCTATGAATACCGTAGCCACTGGTGAAGGTGTGCTAATGACCCATCATTAGGGGTTGTAATACCTTGGTGGTTACAAGCTCTAGGGTTGTGTATATTTAGGTAGATTGCAGAAATACTGTCGCATATAAGTAGGTAAGTAATCTAATTATCTACCTAAGTAATACTTAGGTTCTTTTAAATAGCATGTGAGGCGCGGGTGGTTCGTCACACTCACCTATTACCTATGTCGTATTCTTCTAATAATTCTTCCAAGGGAGGTTCAAACCCCAATAATGCTGTTCGGTTTGGTACGTAGGTAGCCCTTTCGACTCGGGTAAATATTATTGTGATTGTGCTCCATATTATAGCGGTCAACCCAACCGCCACATTGTTGCTTTCTATCCTAGGCCTACCTAGTAGTACCTTAGGCTTCGTGTATACGACGCCGCAGCCGCACCGCATGCGTGTGTACTGTGTACATGAAGGAAATAAATACTACCTACGTAAGATGTGTGTACACGAACAAAACCGCACCGCCGCCGCGGGCCGCCGCACCGGTGCCGCACCGCCGCCGCCGCGCCGTTTTTTGTTTGCGGCATGCATGATGAAATTACTTGCGTAACAATATTATTTGCAGTAAGTACTCTGAAAGAAGTTTCGTTATAATATCAGTGTCGTGCAAGCTACTGATCGCTGGGACCACGGCGGGAACGCTGGGATCGTCAACATCAAAGCTTTATTAGGTACCTATGTAGGTACTTATTACAAAATGTTGTTGTTCACTTCCATGACATTAGTTTCGCGTCGTGCTTCACGATGAAACTAGTGTCATAAAAAATAGCGCGTGGGTCGAAACCGTCTCAGTGTCGCGAAATTCATGCATATGCGTTGTGAAACTTGGTATTTATTATAGTGAAATCATCGACAAATTAGTATACCTATCGTGACACTACTTTTACAACACTAGTATCGCAGTGCAAAATTAGATGTACACGTGAAATCGTCGATGAAAATAGTGTCACGTTTTCGTAATGTAAACTCGGCTTTACACGATGCTCAGTATCACGTCACTTGAGCTGTCATAGACGAAATAAATAGGTACTACATTGAGCTGTGCTTATACACGACGTTTAATGATAAACCATTCAAAACAAATATGAGAAATTGAAATCAGTTCCGCAACACATCAACGTCGGTATCGACGTCGTCATCGGCGTCACACGTCTTCACAGTCTTCACAGTTTAACGTGCGGCGCCGGTGCGGCTGCGGTTTTTGTCCGTGTGCACACACATGCGGTACGGTGATGCCGGTGCGGCTGCGGCGACGCACGGCGTCGTCTACTTGAAGCCAAGGCTCCTACATTAAAACTACTAAGTACTTAATAGGTACTTAATTACTTAGTAATTTAGGGTTTTATAAAAATATTGTAAAATAAATAAATTTTAGATTATACAATAAATTATTAGGTAGGTATGTGAATAATAATATTAATAATTTAGCCTGTAATGACTAATGCCCCACTGCTGGGCAAAGGCCTTCCTTCACTTTCGTGAGGAGGTTTAGTTAGGCCATAATCTACCACGGGGGCCCGTTCCGATTGGTGGATAACATGCCTCCGAAATAATTCTCAGCCATGTCGGTTCCCTCACGATGTTTTCCTTCAGCGAAAAGCGAGTGATAATTACGTAGGTACCTATAGTATAGGTAGGTACATATTATTATGTTAAACCAGAAACACACTGGTATGTGCCCGCACTGGGATTTGACACGCCACCTCCATTGTGGCAGGTGAACGTTCGCCCACTAGGCGACCATCGCTATTTTAGGCGCATAAGGCAAATAAATAAATAAATAAATAGGCAGGTAAGGGTGTTCTGGAAATATTGTGTAATTTTCCCTTTCCTGCACTGAAGCCGCACGCACGGGACGCGCACGGGATCTATATGGGATTTCTGGAATTGCCTACTCCGAGGCAGGCACTACAGAACAGGCGAGAACAGATGAGCACGTGGGTGACGCGAGGCTACGTCTACTACGCGAGGCTCCGTGTTACCAGCGCTTTGCTGACAACTCAATGTGGTGGAGCTTTCGATGAACTGCCGTCCCACATAGCCCAGAGCCTTCATAGCTACAGTCAGTTTCTAGTCCCTAATGACAGGGTGCAACCTTCGACCGAAAGTCATTTAGCAGCTCCCGACCATCACAGGCTTCTGAGCTTGCTTGAGGTCGTTTTCGGAGAGCAAGATTTCTGTTTTCTGTTGATTAAGTATAAAATATACAGATAGATTGCAACAGTGTCAGAATACTGTATTTTGCGAAACTAAATAGGAAGGTAGGTACTAGATCAATTTAACTGCAGGGATTACGCCTAAGTGTGTGACAATGGGCTCGCGGTGCGCGGCGGGCGTCTTAATTGCGTCGTCCTAGTTGTTGCGGTACGCCACGCTGGTATGAGGCAGGTGCCCGACGATTGCGCTAAGTGGCGAGTCATGTCCTTCGCGACTCCTACTACTGAGGTGGAACCGGTCCGCGCAATTGAGAGCTGGAGCTTAGTTCCGGCGTTCGTCGTCGCCTCGCCTAATTCTAATGGGCTTAATGGGCGCTCGCTGACCGCACGCTAGATACCTAATTACTAATTAAATATCCGCTCTCTTCGGAGACGTGAGCGTCGCCGGAGACTACGACGCAGTAGGTACGTGCCAGCTGCGTTATGTTTGATAGCACACTCGTCTCGCTCCAAGCCGTGAGCGGCCGCATATCGAACAGCTACCAGCGATACTCTCGAGTTGAAGACGGTCCTAGGACACGCGAGCGAACGGTCGTTCCCAGTAGGCAGTCGCCGATCGGTCGGCGTCGGCGCGAGCTAAGAATAGCGATTGTTCAGCGTCAGGCGGCGCGGCGGCGCGGCGGCGCGGCGAGGAGGTGCGTGCGTGCTGCGGCGGGCCGAGGTCGCCGGGCGGGGCGGGCCGGCGCATGCGGGTCCTCGCGGGAACAATGGCCACGCGTGAGAGCGCAGATATGCGCGTGGGAGCGTAATTTGTCTCCTCGAGTCGGGCCGAGTCGCACTGATCCTGCACCGCCCGCGCCCTCTTGTGACCACCGCACCGGACACGACGCCAATGTAATCTGCGCGTGCGCAATCATCTGTCGTATAACTCATCTTTGTATACGTACCTAATGCATTCGTTCTTACCTTCCTAGTGCGAGTGTTATAAACGGTTATACATAGGTAGGCAAGGTTACATTGGGGTTTAAGTAGAAAATTGCAGACATATAATTTATTTCTTTTATTAGCCCATCTATAGAAGCATATCCCTTCTTTACTCAAGAGTTTGCTCAAAGCAAAATCTTTATCAGGGTGACTTTGTTTATGAAGGTTTATGAAAGTCGCTGTTAATTTTGTGTGCTTACAATAAATAATTAATATTATAAGAATAATAATACCACGGTAAGCATTTCCGTTAGGCCAGTCACTATAACTATTACCTCAGTACAATATATACTTACGTAGATTTAGATGCCTTTCTGGGAAGATTCAGCGGACTACCAATAGACTATACCTACCTATTTTACAAAATCTTCCACAAGTTGCGAATTAGGGAAGTGAAGGAGTTTTGTCGATCATTTCGATTTCCCTTTCGTCCGAAGAAAGATAATAAAATTTTATGGGACCGCGGTCCCCATACCTAGCGGTCCCTATCGACGGAAGCCTCAATGTTGCAACATAACTTACTATAATTGTATAACTCTGTGTAGCAGGTAGGTCTAAAGGTATTCATACTATACCTTCGAGTATATTATTATAGCCACCTACTCACAACATTTTGCCCGTTTAGGGCGAAGTAAGTACGTAGGTATTAGTTATTAAGTATAAAGGTTTACAAAATATATATACGCTAACTATATTCTTGAGTAGGTACCTAGGTACAGAAACCTGCCGTCGTTGATGAACCGGATCTAAGGAAGCCAATTGAATGACAATATTATCATGACGGAACCACAACACCAAACAAACGCGACTATCAGTAATTGGACGGCGTTATGAAATAACATATTACACGAACAAACCAAAAAAAAAAAGTTAATGATGCAGTTCGATTGTAGAGACTTTAAACTATATTCCTAGTCGTTTTTTTGTTCAAAATCAACTCTCCTACCTTAATATAGAGGGGTGCATCAAGCGACATGTCTTCAAATGTTAGGTTCTGTGCATTTTATCGTTTTGTAATACCAAACTATGCGCCTAAGTCGCTATTCCAAAATACAATAAATAAGGTTTTATTAAACATAAACGAATTAAATCCTGAGACATTCGACTTAATTCGTTGTTTCATTATTAAACAACTATAATATCTAAAATGCTAAATCAAATTACCCACCAAAATAAGCGCATAGTTCGTTATTGAGTATCCATTGGTTCATCTATTTCATTGATTGAGAATCAAACAATCATTATAGCCCAGTGGAATTAGATATAAAATAGGGCTAAAATCGCAATGCTTGATGTGGTACTGCATTTTTGGTAGGTTGTATGGACTAGTAAGGATATGGTATACCTAAATCCATATTAGCAACTTTGGAAAACTTGTGCTAGCTGGGCAACACGCAAAAAACTATGAAGTATTGAGACTTTTCTCACTTTTTTGCTCTATAAGTCATATACTATGCGTTTTGGACAAGTGCACTTCTGGACTTTTATAAGGTTAACAAAATTTGCAAAAATTGAAACCCAAACGCAGCTCTTTAAACCCTATAACGATCAAACTGTGGCCCTTCAAATACGGTAAGTTTTTCCGGAAAAATTACAATTTTAAGTTTTGCTTCCGTTCGAAGCAGAATATTGGTAAAATCCCTGGTCCTATGAAAAAATTCACTGAAACAATGATGTAGTACGATTAACTAGCTTTCAGTATAGCAAGGTGGCTACAAATGAAAACGTATTTCTATCCTTTTTATATGATTTAATGCATTCTTAAAATCCCATTTTTACCTTCAAGATTGTAAGTGAACTATTAGTATCACAGACTTCGTCTTGTACTTAAATAAAAGTTGATTAAACGTACAAAAACATTGTATTAGTGACCTTTTTCAAAGGACGAGGGATTTCACCAATATTTAGCTTCGGACGGGAGCAAAACTTAAAAGTGTCATTTTGCCGGGTAATGGACCACATTATTGAAGGGTCATAGCTTGATCCTTATACCTATAGTTTCGTTTGGGATTAAATTGGTGTAAATTTAATTGACTTCATAAAAGGACTGAAGTATGTTTGTCTAAAACGCATCGTTTACGACTTTTAGAGTCTTCTCGTGACCACGGCCGATGTAACTTGGTCGAAACGTCGAGGTATGTCAAAATTATATATTTTGATATTAGTTTGTGCGCGAATTAGACCCGTTTAAATACTAATTAATACGACTTTTAGGTTGCATGTTTGGATTTATATTAGGTACACTAACATAACTGTTCGATACAACACACCAATGCAGTAGGTACAACAAGCTTCGCGATTTTAATATTAAATTCCACTGGGCTATTGAGTAGAAATTGCTTTACATTTTCGATTTTGTAGGTATATTTTCATTTATTCAACCGTTTTTCAGATTGTTTTGGTGTAAAAAAATAAGTTTTTGTTTATTTTTGGTAATATATAACTATTATGCCTCTGGATATAATCCCTTTATACCCTTTATTACCCCCAAAACTAAATTGTATAAACGAATTAAATGACAAAATGCCGCCTGATTCCATATTGCAATTTTAAAATCGTACAAATAATGCAAAACGTAATATGGAATTAAGCGGAAAAATGACAATATCTTCTATACTATGCATCATACAAAAATATGTTCTTTTATGAAATAAAATATACTTACATAATAATATATCACATAAGTAAAAATCACGCCTATAACATAAATATTGTGCTCTCAGCAACATATTTAAATTTCAAAACTTTGAAGCTCTTTTTCTCAGTTTTACTGATTTGTCGCTTATTCTGTTATTTCATAACGCCGTCCAATTGTCGGTGCCTCGCCTGGGTTCAGTCAGCCATCGCGTCGCGCGTTTGTGATCGTCGTAAAGATTCCGTTTCACAACACACCGTGACAATAGCTGGGCCTGGCGGCCGTTCAAGGAGAGCGCGCTTCTCTCGCCGCTATGCTGTCGATTCAGTCGTGCGGCGTCCGTTGATTCACCGCATGGACGCAAATGGGCCGATGTTCTAACTAAATGCAGTCACGATGAGACGGGTCAGTTTCTACGAAAACAACGTGCGCAGTTCTTCGTGCCCTTAGGTGTAGGTACTAGGCGGTTTACTAAGTAGCTCATACCGCGAGTGCATAATTATTTACCACTGTGGCGTACGACACGGTTTACATGTAACGGTTTACTTATGATTATAATTATTTTTGAAACTAATATAAAATATTATTCTCGCCATCTTAAAAGAAGGATCGGATGAATTGCATTGTAATAGCACGATTAAAGAAATGTCGTGTGCAGGGCGAGAACATCTACTCTTGGTACAGCGGGTCTGGTGCGGGCGAGGAGAGCGCGCGCGTGGCGGACCGGTGGGGCGGGCGCGTGCGCCGCGTGGGAGACGGGCGCGTCGGCCTCGGCCGCGGCTCCGTGAACGTGAGCGCCGTCCGCGAGACCGACGCCGGCCTCTACCGCTGCCGCGTCACCTTCCCCAACCGCACGCCTCCCGCGCGCAACAACGGCACCTTCTACTACCTCGAGGTCGAAGGTGAGACCGCGCGCGGAGTTGTTCATTCGCTAACGCACTCGCCAAGCCACGCCTCGCTCACCCGCCGCGTCCCTCGCTCTCAGGGGGCAACCTGATCGTGACTCCGCCGATGAACGTGACCGTGCTGGAGGGAGAGCGCGCCGAGTTCGAGTGCCTACCCAAGAGCGCGGAGGCGGCGGTGGCGTGGTTCCGCGACGGGGCTCCGCTCGACGCCTCGCCCGAGCTGGCGCTGCGCTCCGAGCTGGCGCCCAACGGCAGCCTCGTGATACGCAGCGCCTCCAGCACCGACCCCGGCGAGTACGAGTGCCGCGTGCGCGACCCCGCCGGCGCCGCGCAGAGCGCCGCCGCCTTCCTCGACGTGCAGTGTGAGTGTCGCGCCCCGGCGCCGCCGCCGTGTCTCCGGTCGCCGCGCACTCGCCCGAGGCTCACGACGTCGCCCTCCATTGCAGATAAGGCGAAGGTTGTGTACGCACCGAAGGAGCGTCACCTGCCTCTCGGCAAGCCGGCGAGTCTCGACTGCCACTTCAGCGCCAACCCACCGCTCACTAACCTGCGCTGGGAAAAGGACGGTTTCCTATTCGACCCCTACAACGTGCCCGGCGTGTTCTACAGCCGAAACGGCAGCCTGCTCTTCAATCAGGTGCGGAGGCCGACTGTGATTCGATTATTGTGTGTTCTCAATTTCCTAATTTCCGAGCTAGGAACTGAGCTCTTAACATTTTGGTATAGGTACGTCAAATGAATATTTTTTGAAGGTGGACGAATCGCACGAGGGCCAGTACTCGTGCACGCCGTACAACGCTCTGGGCACGGCTGGCGCATCCCCGCGAGTGCGCGTGCGCGTGCTGCGGCCGCCGGCGCTGGCGACGCGCCCGCTGCCGCTGTACGTAGCGCGGCTCGGCGCCGAGCTGGCGCTGCCGTGCGCACTCGCTTTCGACGACGATGCCGCTCTCTCCTGGAGCCGAGTGAGTGTCTCTCCTCCGCCTTTTGTCTTCGCTTTCTTCCCGCTACAACCGGCGGGGGCTCGACTTCCACAGAAGGACGGCGCGCCGCTGCCGGCGGGGCGGCACGCGGTGGACGCGTCGGCGCTCACCATCGCACCCGTGGCGGAAGAGGATCGCGGCGTGTACGTGTGCAGCGCCGCCAACGACGCCGCCGGCGTCGTCGCCGAGACCGAGCTGCTGGTGGAGAACGTACCGCCGCGCGCACCGCGCGACCTCGCCGCCGCCCCCGGCGCCGCCTCCGTGCACGTCTCGTGGCGGCCCGGCGGCGCCGGCGGCGACGTCGAATACGCC
This sequence comes from Hylaea fasciaria, assembly GCA_905147375.1. Taxonomy (NCBI): domain Eukaryota; kingdom Metazoa; phylum Arthropoda; class Insecta; order Lepidoptera; family Geometridae; genus Hylaea; species Hylaea fasciaria. The sequence continues at coordinate 12,138,958 of LR990201.1, forward strand.
GTGTGGTACCGTGAGCGCGAGGCCGGCGAGTGGCGCACCATGCGCATCTTGTCGCGCGGCGTCACCGAGGCGACGGTGGGCGGCCTGCGCCCCGCCACCGACTACGAACTGCGCGTGCTCGCGCAGGATCTCATCGGCGATGGCCTCTTCAGCAAGCCGGTGTTCGTGCGCACGCTAGGTGAGATATACAGAGAGAGCGCCGCCGGGCGCCACGTCTCCGGGCGGCCGGCGGCGGCGAGCTCACCGCGCGGTGCGGCTGACCGTTTCAGACGGAGAGGAGGCGGATGCGGCGCGTGAGGCGAGCGAGGCGAGCGAGGCGAGCGCGGCGAACGCGGCGGCCGAGGCGGCATACTCGGCGGCGGGCGAGGCGGGCGCGGAGGGCGCGGAGAGCGCGGGCGGCGGGGACGAGCTGGCGGTGTCGGTGCGGTTGCTGGACGCGGGAGCGCTGGTGCGCTGGGTGCGCGCGGCGGGAGACGCGGCGCGCTGTACCGTGCGCTGGTACGAGAGCGAGCGCCTGCTGGCCGTCGCGCATACGCACCATGACTACTACTTAGGTGAGACGCACCACGATACCATAATTAATTATATTATGTAGGTATAGCGAAGGAGCAGGGCGGCATTATATGAATTACATATCTAAAACTCACAAAAGGGTGGGGTCAGCCTCGCTAACATCACGGATATCATCATCGTGGTGATCGTTTAACGTTACGACTGCAGTGAAGGAGGTGTCGGAGGGCGGACGGTACTCGGCGCGCGTGTCGTGCGCCGGCGGCGGCGGCGGCGCGGCGACGCTGCAGGTGCCGGAGTACGCGCGGCTGCGCGGCGTGGCGGCGGGCTGCGCCGGCGCGGCGCTGCTGCTGGCGGCGCTGGCGGGCGCGCTGTACCTGGCGCGCCGCCGCCTGCCGCGCCCGCCGTGCCCGCGCCGCACGCGCGCCGCCTCCGCGCCGCATCCGCCGAAGCGCCGCTGACGCGCCGGCTCCTCCGCGACGGACGCGACGATGCGCGCTCGATCGACTGCTATTATTGTTATTTAAGTACTTACGAGTATTTATTGCCGACGGGCGGCGGTTATGTGAGAGTGCGACCCCGCGATCGGAAAAGATGTGGAGTGAAAAAAGTGTTACGGAACTCTTTAGATTTGTAATAAATAATAGTTTGTTAAGTTCACTCTCCTCTAAATAGTTACACATAGAGGTCAGTGGTTAAATCATAAATTAATGAACCTGTAAAAGATGACGACACCACGACGCAAATATGAAATAGTGAAGCATCGCATCAAACGAAACGAATACCTACCCAGGTACTTACCTTAAGTACATAGAATAACAATGAGCCGGCGGCATGTGCTGCCGCGTGTAGGTACTGTGTGTGTGGCGCGGCTATAATGATAGCGCGTGGCGTGGCGCGTGGCGTGGCGGCATCACCTACCTACTGTGCTGCTCCGGGGTGTATGGCACTAAGAAAAATACAGTAAAAAGGAAATCCTACTTAGGTTAGGTTACCTACTAACAGTAGAAAAATAAGTATTAGGTAGGTACCTAACGTAATTAAATTACAGTTTGAAAATAGGAAGACTCGTGAACTACCTACTTATACATAATAAAGACGGATATTTAATTTCATGGAGCAAAATTGACAATCGAAATGAGATGAGATGAGAGAGCAGACAGAGACAGAGATAGTTTTACTCCTTGAGAATAAGAATCTGATTATAGTAGGTATTCCTCCCACAGCCTTCCTTCCTTCCTTCTCTGACTATAGTCACTAGTCTTCGTCCCTTGATACTTATACCTATCGGCGAGCCGGAGCCACATTCGCAGCGTTTGTTTTATATAATTTGTCAGTGAAGGCGCACGGTCTGTGAAACGATACGAGCGGCCCGCAGTTATAGCATAATAAGTTGGCTATAAGCTTCACTAGTGGTAGGGGAACTCACGGTGCTAAATGGGTAGTTACTCGAGGGTCGCGGAGACAATACCCAGACCAGTTCCGGGCGGGAATCGAACCCGCGACACCAAGTGCAGCTGTCCGATTTTTCAGCCACTAAGTACGTCAAACACGTCGTCTTGACGTATTATCGTGGCTAGTGGGGGTACGTAATATGGTACAAGGTTTCCTCAACTGACCTCCCTTGTGTTATTCTGCCACGCTTGAGTAAATCCCATAATCCCCTACTGGGCGCCCCTACAGTACTACCTAGCTATATCATATTAGGCGGCGTACCGTCCCATCTTTTTTAGGTTCGTATACATTTTTGTTAAGTATTATTTATTATACGTAATTTATTTTACAAGCGTACGTTTTATTTGTCGAATGTCATCTATCACTCTAGAACATAATACCAGAAGTGGTACACTCAAGGACCTAGAGCGTTGCAGCTCTATAAGATAACTATTATTAGGTACTTCTAAAAGATAACGAAGATTTGTAGCCTCTGAGCTATAATCTGATACTAAAATAATTAGGTACTTACCTATTATTGATATTGTTAATATTAGCAATCTTTTCTACCCTTGTACTGCTCCAAATTCCAGACAGTAGAGAACATTGGCCTAGAAGCCACGAGGATCGGCTGAGGTTGTCGAGCGCGTCTCGCTAACTGAATTTTCTGATTCCGCCGTCTGCGTAGTGCATTAAGTATATTATTTTATTTTTTCATACCACCTGGTCGACAAAGTCCAATAATATATCACGCAATCTCAATGTGAAGCAAGCTATTTGTTGACTTAGGGCAATAATGTTGCATGAAATTCCCAAAGGCAACCTTTTTAGGCGCAACTGTTTATGCTTTTGTAGGTATGTCTGCTGCTCTAACTACTATACTTGGTCTGTGCTGCTGCTGGACTCGACCAGCTGGGCTTACCTACTATCAATGCCCCATCAGAATTCAGAAATAATACCTAATCCTTCCTCTCAACCCACCGCTTACAATATTTTTATTTTATTTACTTACTTATATTTATATTTTATACAATACTTACCTACCTATTTTATTATTTTATAAATAAGAATATTTTTTATTTTATTTCATGAATTTTATCCCATTGTTTGATAATATATTCTGTTATTCGAAGTGGAGACGAATCCAATAAAGCACAGATCACGACAATCGATCCAACCCTTGAGTTATAACTGGTATAACTAACACGGCTTTGTTATCTGGGTACCTATAATTATCTATAGTTACTTAATAATATTATAAAGAGGAAAACTTTGTTTGTTTGGTTGTAATGAATAAGTACCTTTTATCCCGTAATAATTAATGGTTCCCGGCGGGATAGTAGTTAATATTTGTTGTTGATTGTATATAATAGGTAAGTAAAGCTTTACATTAATACTTACATTGAGATACGAATAGCACCACAATCTTGTAATACAAATTAGGCTTATAGTTGTATACCTACTCGTACCCACAACGTAGATACAGGGGCCGAATCGCCTCGAGAAAAGGATGGTGCGGCCTAAGTATATACGAGTACCTACCTATTATACAATTTCATTGACAAGCACATTCAATGATTATCGCGTTATTTAGTTGATGATAACGGCAAAATGACAAAACAAAAAGTAGGTAAGTAGTTAGGAATTTGATTACTTACTTACTTAAGTAAGTACCTACTTTTTCAGTAAACCCATTTTACTACGCAGTAATAAATACAGTTTACATTGACCACATAGGTAGGTACCTACATCATCATCAACCTCTATCCGCGCACGGCCGAGCACGGATCTCGTCACTGCAGTGAGGAGGATTAGCCCATAGTCCACCACGGTGCGTGCACGGTCCACATCCCATATAATATATGGTACCTACCTACTTATGTAGGTACATCAGTAGGTACCTCCATGTTAGCTACCTAGGTACCTAACTACCTACCTACATTATTGTGAAAAAAATATAATGTAAGTACTTAAGTAATCCATAATCATGTGGTTTATACTTACAACAAATGTGCTGTCAAATAGCATTGTATCGTTATAGAGAACGCAGACGGAGGCGACGCGAGGCGGTCGCCGCGGAGCGCGCGTCGCTTACCGCGCGCCCGACCTAGTGTCGAGAGACGGCCGTCGTCTGCGTTCTTACGATGCATTACATTTTTATATTCTAGGTAGGTACCTAGAGCAATTTACTGAAACTATGAAAATGTGATGTCGATCTTATCCACAATAGCAATTATTTATATTGTAGCTAAGATAAGTATGTCGTCCTGCGCTGTGATTCAAGTGCTTCACAATTATACCTAGTTCTTTTTGAATGCATTCGCTCGTTCCCGGGACGAGCGATTGCAGGCAACTGGACTATGCGTAAGCAATGAAGCACAATCTTGAAGTAGTAATAATGATTGTTGGTGTCTGGATGGGATCAAATCCTATTCTTGAACACCTGACGCTCAGCAATCTGGTGATAAGTAGCCGTGATAAACGTTTACTATCTTATATACTGCCCGCCGTGCGGCGCGGCGATCTATACAATGTGGCGGGTGAGCTCGAGACTCGTGTTTCAGTAACAGAACGCAGTCGGCGCTGCTATACTCAGTACCTGTTGAGCGATGTCCCGACGCGGGCTATAGTCTCCAGAGACGGCCTTCGTCTGTGTGCACTGTGTGCGGTATACTGGGGAACGATGAACATGGTGAAGGTCCGTCACGATGGTAGTCACGAAGGTTAAGAGCCATAGTTGTTTTTGACTACTATGGTTTGTCTGAGCGATTTATCGAGCTTCATAACAAAATTATTCTGTTTGACTGTAGTCGCTCGTAACCGGGGCGAGCGAGTGCAAGCAATTAGGATAATAATATGTAGAAGCAATGATGCACCTATGCATATACTCGTAATATTGGAGTTTATTATTGTTGGTGCCTGGGCTGGGTGAGAAAAAAGGCCTCTTCTTAAGCCCGAAGTCCAATAATTAATCTAGTGATAACTGCCCGTGAGAGACGTTCAGAGGAGCACTCCGCCAACCGTAAGGAACTTGCCTCGACGATGGGCGCTTGCTCGGACAGAGTCTTGCAGTGAGTACTCACGCACGGCCGTTGTAGTAGTGGCTGAATATTTAAATATTTATTATGTTCCAATCAACAACATTTATTGTGGAATTGTGAAGAGAGTAAAGCAATGACTGATAAAAAGCCCCAATTGCACATGATATAACAACTGCGTGACCCTTCGAGGCCTGGCCATATTATGCACACTTGTATCTCTACCTGACACAATGTGCAGGGTCTCGTATGTACTGACGTTCGTAAAACTAAACTATAAATCGGCAATGGTACCTATATAAAGCACTTACAAAAACACTGAAAACTCATAACCAAAAAGAAGAATAACAAAATCTAACCAAACCGAGAACAACCTCTTTTTTTAGAAGTCGGCTAACGTGAACTAATTTAATGATAATATGGTTCGAGTTTCAAAAAGGATACTAATGTACCTACTACACTCCTACAATATACGCGTAGGTAGGTAACTATAATTTTGCTGGGGCAGTTTACTCGAATAATGAAAGTGTAATAATAGTTCCTACGTTATTAATGTACCTATTATGACTTTAATAACCAGTATTTTTCTGCGCTATGTCATCCAAGCGACTCGTATAGATCTGCTTGATTGTATTCGCTCGCACCCGGGACCAGCGAGCGAATGCAAGCAACCAGTCTAATCGATATGCTCAAGCAATGAAGCATAATCTTGGAGTTAGTAATATATTGTAGTAAATAACAATGAGCGTCCGACGACGCGCAGGGTCTCCGGCCGCGTCGTGGCGAGCGCCTCCTGCTCACGGTCGAATATGGATGTAAGATCCTGTCATTACAAAATTACGGCTTACTGTAGCGACTGTAATAAAGCAATATATAATAATAAATAAGCCAAAATGACAAATAGATCGAACAAGAAAATAAACTGCCTACGACCATACACAGTACACTTGCGTAGGTATGTCCTGAGCAGTGTGTTGAACATATTATAAGAAGTGCGAGTGTTGCTTGGTGGTAGTACCCGTGGTGGTGGTAGAGTGTGTGTAAGTAAATGATTACTGCACAGCATGGCCATATACACTAATGTGTGTATTGAATAGTGTGTTGAACACGTCACTATAAGTGCGAGTGTTGCTTGGTGGTAGTACCCGTGGTGGTGGTAGAGTGTGTGTAAGTAAATGATTACTGCACAGCATGGCCATATACACTAATGTGTGTATTGAATAGTGTGTTGAACACGTCACTATAAGTGCGAGTGTTGCTTGGTGGTAGTACCCGTGGTGGTGGTAGAGTGTGTGTAAGTAAATGATTACTGCACAGCATGGCCATATACACTAATGTGTGTATTGAATAGTGTGTTGAACACGTCACATTAAGTGCGAGTGTTGCTTGGTGGTAGTACCCGTGGTGGTGGTAGAGTGTGTGTAAGTAAATGATTACTGCACAGCATGGCCATATACACTAATGTGTGTATTGAATAGTGTGTTGAACACGTCACTATAAGTGCGAGTGTTGCTTGGTGGTAGTACCCGTGGTGGTGGTAGAGTGTGTGTAAGTAAATGATTACTGCACAGCATGGCCATATACACTAATGTGTGTATTGAATAGTGTGTTGAACACGTCACTATAAGTGCGAGTGTTGCTTGGTGGTAGTACCCGTGGTGGTGGTAGAGTGTGTGTAAGTAAATGATTACTGCACAGCATGGCCATATACACTAATGTGTGTATTGAATAGTGTGTTGAACACGTCACTATAAGTGCGAGTGTTGCTTGGTGGTAGTACCCGTGGTGGTGGTAGAGTGTGTGTAAGTAAATGATTACTGCACAACATGGCCATATACACTAATGTGTGTATTGAATAGTGTGTTGAACACGTCACTATAAGTGCGAGTGTTGCTTGGTGGTAGTACGGTGGTGGTGGTAGAGTGTGTGTAAGTAAATGATTACTGCACAGCATGGCCATATACACTAATGTGTGTATTGAATAGTGTGTTGAACACGTCACTATAAGTGCGAGTGTTGCTTGGTGGTAGTACGGTGGTGGTGGTAGAGTGTGTGTAAGTAAATGATTACTGCACAGCATGGCCATATACACTAATGTGTGTATTGAATAGTGTGTTGAACACGTCACTATAAGTGCGAGTGTTGCTTGGTGGTAGTACGGTGGTGGTGGCTTGGATTGTAGTGCAATAACTGTAAAATGCTCGGTGGCCGTATCGATATTAACCACGTGGTGGTCCTTGGTGGTGGTGGCGATCGATGGTGATCGTATCATTAACAGAATGGAAATAATGTGTGCAATGTCCCGAGGCTAGCTAGCGTCGAAAAACTTCGCTCGTCTGTCTGTGGTCCTATGGCATGCATGTTTGGGAGTTTCTTTTCTTACTATTAAAATGTAACGGTTCGTAGCGACGGTTAAGATCTAGTTGATATAACCAATATAATTGTATTACATACCCTGACCTAATATCTAAATGTTTCAAAATGTTTCTGTTTGATAGTAGTCGCTCGTACCCGGGGCGAGCGAGTGCAAGCAACCAGGACATGCGGAAGCAATGATGTAGGTACAGTTATGTTTTACGTACTTATTATAATCTTGGAGTTTATGATGAAAGATGAAAAGACACCGAACAAGAAGAAATACTGCCTGCCTGGCCCTTCGAGGACTGCCAATATGAAAATTATATTATATTTATATATAACTTATGCAAAATTAATATATGGCACTAATATTATAATAGCCCTTACAATACAAGTCAAAGACTAACCAAAGAGTTAAAAAATCAACACATTGAAAACGGCCTTCTTTTTTTTGAAGTCGGCTAAAACCTTGAAATATGATAAACTATAATTTACTGATTTTGGTTTGAATTACATAAAGATGTTGCTCTACAACTAACTATGCCCGATCATTACAAAACCTCAGCCTCTATAGTCTTACTCTGGATTACCTGAGGCTATAAGTGGCTAGCGTCGAGAGGCGCCCGTCGTCTGCTTTCCTACAATAATGTATATAACAATTATATTTGTAAAAAGCAGTTTCTTTGAAATATGAAAATGTATTGATGTCTCCTACGTTAGTCAATAACTAAGTAGGTACCTACCTACAGTTATTGTGACAGGAGGCTCACCATGACGTCTTATTGCGATCAAATTGAGGACCTAAACTCGTACCACGACGTCTTGTTGTGACATCTTGACGCTCAATTGATTTTAAATCTAAAGGGATTGACGTCTCGGTATACCTAAATAATATCGAAAGCCATGTGTACCTAACCATTGTTTAAAGTGAAACAATTCTATTTAAGGTCTTCAATTGGATTGCAATAAGACATCATGGTAAGCCCCTGCTGGGGGCCGTATTTTTCTGCGCTGTTCTTCAAGCCATAAAGACCTGTTTGATTTTATTCGCTCGCGCCCGGGACAAGCGAGCGAATACAAGCAACCAGTCTAATCAATGTATGCTCGAGCAATAAAGCATAATCTTGGAGTTGAATGATTGTTGGTGCAGCTTTCTAAGCGCTTCATAATTGTTCGGTTTGAACGTATTCACTTGGTACCAGGGACGAGAGAGTGCAAGCAACCGGTCGATCTGCAAGCGATTTATAATAATCATGAACTGAATTATTATTGGTGCCTGGGCGAGAAGAGAGGGGCTCGTCAACCCGACGACTATAGAACTAATAAAGGTGACTAAAGGTGTTCGCGGTGTGGCTCTCCGTGGTGGGTGCGCACTAGGCAAGGGGCGCCTATTTGTACCTGACGTTACGTTATCCATTGAACAAGCTTTAGTAAGTGCTAATAATATCAGGAACCACCGCCATCCAAGCGGAACGTTGCGAGTTCAAATCCCAATGCGGGCACATACTAGTAATATTATGAATCGAATACAAATAGAACTAAGTTTGGGCTTAATTGATGAAAACGTAGGGATGGAATTCCGAAAAATAATATTTCGAATGTGTTTCTGTGTTTCGGATCAAGTACTCTGTGTTGAAATATAATTATGCCCATCGCATTGCAAAAAAGTGAGGTGAGACCCTTCCTCACCAGGAGCAAGATAGTGATGATGATGAGGCTTTAAAATTAATACTATACCGAAAACGTAAAAACGAACTTCAAATGAAATTAATGTCTTAACATTAGAATAAAGAGTTGACGATGGTGGTGGTGGTGGTGGTGAGGAAGATGGTATGAAAATAAGGCAACGACAAATGGACTGCGTGCCCGGACAGTGATCCGAGTGCTCAATAGTTATTGACACATGTGATTGAATGTACTCTCTCGTGCCTGGGACGAGTGCATATAAGAGGTCTGTGCAAACACTGCAAGCAGTGAAAGATAATCTTGAACTGAATAAACAATGCCTTGGGTAAGAAGAAAAGCTTCTTCAACCCAAAATACAGTATGCGAAATAATTATCTAGAAGTTTTCGGAATGTCCAAGACAGTACCTACCTACATGGTCCACCGCTCGATGCCGGGGGAGCGCGAGGTGCGAGGCGCAAGGTAAAGCCTAGTCCACTTCAGAAAAGTGAGATGAAATCCTTGCTCAGCAGTGAGCCGATATGAGTTGTGTGAAGACGATTTAAAAAAAAAAAAAAAAAAGTTATACACACCGAATAAGACAACACAATGACTGGCTTGTGCAAATTGAGCATGCCAATAATTATGTAACACTTCTGTTTACATACGCCTGGTAACCAAATATCGAAAAAAAATGGAAAAAGTGTATTTTAGTATTTATAAATCATGGTGGTGGTAGCATATGTAATAAAAGATAGTGGTTGTGGCTAAGCCTGGTACTTGCCGTGTGATTGAAGCACTTCATAATATATTATTGTTTGCATCTGAAGCTTGAAATTACGTAGTTCCATTAGAATTTTAATAGCCTGGAGTGACGTAGCAGAAGATTTGGAATAAGAACATACAAAGGGATGTTTTGTCTTGTTTTCGTTTTTTTTTTTTTTTTTTTTTCTTCCATCTTTTAATGCATTTTTGTAAGTCAGTCAGAATTTTCCTCGATGTACAATCAAGCGCTTCAAAAAAGTCTGCTTGAATGCATAAACTCACTCGTGCCCGGGACGAGTGGGTGCAGGCAACCAGACTCAAAGAAGCAAGCAATCTTGGCTCGATCTTGGAAAAAATGATGTCTTCTTCTCACTCACTGACGCTCACTCAGAATTTTTTTTTTTTTTTTTTTTTTTTTTTTTTTTTTTTTTTTTTTTTTTTTTTTTTTTTTTTTTTTTTTTTTTTTTTTTTTTGTATAGGCATAAGCCATGCAAAAAAAAAAAAAAATAATAATAATAAAAAGTTTGCGAAGCCATGCCACGATGCCGAGCCGAGCCGAGCCGAGCCGAGCCGAGACATGCGGCGAGAGAACACCCCAGGTTTTTAGTGGGTATACCCGTCCTCTTCCAGGGCGTGGGACTCCCACATAACCACCCCGCCCCCCCGGGCCGGGTGGTATCCATAAAGGATTTTCCTGGGTAAAAAAAAAAAAAAAAAAAAAAAAAAAAAAAAAAAAAAAAAAAAAAAAAAAAAGGTTAGGTTGGGCGGGGCGGGCGGGTCTGGGTTTATCCGTCACAGACGCGTAAACCCAGGCCCTCCGTACTCATCCCGGATGGGTGCGGAGGCGTCGGTCTTGAGGGAGAGCGCAAGTCGTGTAGATCCTCAAGGCAAGTCCAGGGTAATCCTTCACGTGGTTGCTGCCTGTTATTGGTCTGGTCCCCTCTGGAACAGACGTAACTAAAACCCTGGGCGCCGCGGTGTCGTCCATGGGGCTCCGTGTCGTGTTTTCACGGCACGGGGTCTCATGGGCGATTGGGGGGCCTCTCCGCGTGTCCCTCTGACTAGCAGAGGGCACAGTGGAGGGGCCAGGGGGGGGTCTGGGCAGAGGAAGGGTGGTCTGCCCGGACGATTATGTATATAAGTATGTTTATTTATTATTTTATGTATTTATGCATCATCTCATATTCATCGTTCCATCATCATTTTCATCCTCATGTGTTTCTTGGTCTTTGTTTCTTCTATTTCTTGTTTTGTTTTGTTTTGTGTTGTGTTTGTTGTTCGTGTATCATCCCATTTCTTGTGTATTTTCATTTGTGTGCAAAATTTCTTGTTCTTCTTTCTCCTTGTTTCTTTTTACTCATGACGTGTGGGGGGGACAGGCTGTCGAGCCTTGAAACTGACAAAACTCTATGATGGCGAATTCTGAAACTGTATTACCCCAGGAGGGTACCTGCCTCTCAGAGGCAGGAGAATCCCTCACTGGCCCATCTGGGTCAGTCTGCCCCTCGTACTCTGGGGGGGGCAAGAACCGCCATGAGGGCCTCGGCCCTCAACCCGACGACCTACGCAAGAAAATTGACACCGAGACTGCAAGCGAACCATCGCTTTTAGTAGCGAAGGAGGCACGCGTTCTTTTGACGCGGTGCCTGGAGATTCAGGAGGAGGAGAAGAGAGAGGATCGCGTGGTGCTGCGGCCTCGAACTCTGTCCGAGTCGTCTTCGGCTTCGGGCATGAGCTTCGAGACCGTGGCATCGCGAGCGGCGTCCCCGAGTGGGTGGCGCAAGCGCCAGAGGGCGGCTGCTGTTGACTCCGACGATTTTGAAGACGCATCGCCGTCGGCGAAGTCGCAGGACCGAAAAGGGCGTGGTCGTCCCTCTGCTGAGGACTTTGCTGAACTAGCCAGGGCAAAGGCCGCGTTTAACGCTGCCAAGGCGGAGGAGCTGCGGCTGGAGGCCGAGCGTGGAATGGCGGAGGATGCGCGGCGGAAGAGGGCGACGCGAGCCGCCATCTTCCGCACACCGGCGATAACACGGCGGGAGCGGGAGCAGCCCGAAACGCTGGACTTGGAGAGGGTGGTGTCCGAGTCACTGGACACCATCCGGCGGGTCGCGGAGACGTCCGGCCATTTAAAGGGGACTTTCGTGCGGGCCCTGAACGAGGCGGTCGACGCCATCAAAGTGTCGTTCGTCGAGATCAGGACCCGCACGATGACAGAGGAGGTCGCGCGGCTGGAGGCTGCCAACAAACAGCTCGCGGCCGAGCTAGTGGAGGTCCGGAGGGAGCTGGCCCATATACAGCCAGCTCCAGCTCCATCCCCGTCCCTCGAGGAGATCGTGCGTGCCTGCATGGTGCAGTGCGGCACCATGGTCAGCGCTCGACTCGAGGGACTGGAAGAACGGCTGCTTCCAGCCAAGCGCCTGCGGCCACCACTGGCCGCAGACAAGAAGAAGGACTTGGCTGCGGTGGCTGCTGCTGCAGCTGCTGCTCCGGCAGCGGCTCCACGCCCCACCCGCCCCCCACTGACGAAGACTGTGGCAGATGCTGCTCCTGCGTCCACCACCAAACGCGCGAAGAGGAAGGTTCCTGAAAAACCAAGCCCTCAACCGGAGCCCCAGCCCCCATCCCAGCCTGTGGAGGAGGCTTGGAGTGTGGTCACCCGCAAGGGCGCCCACAAGAAAAAGAAGAAGGCCGCAGCCGGGAAGCCCGCGGTAGAGCCGGCTCTTGCTCCTGCGGCAACCATCAAGGAGAAGAAAAAGGCGGCACCGCTGAAGAGGAAGGTGACCAAGCTCCACGCGCCTCGCACGACTGCAGTGATGCTCACCCTGCAGCCGGAGGCGGTGGAGCGTGGGGTCACCTACCTAAAGGTCCTCGGTGAAGCGAAGAAAAAGATAAATTTGAGGGATATTGGCATTGACGGCTTGCGGTTCGGCACAGCAGCCACCGGTGCCCGCCTCCTAATCCTTCCCGGCGCTGGGAGTGCCGAAAAGGCGGACGCCCTAGCGTCGCGGATAAGGGAGGCCGTTGGCGACGACGTTGTCCGGGTCTCCAGGCCTGAGAGGTGCGCGGACATGCGCATCTCGGGCCTGGATGACTCGGTCACAAAGGACGAGGTGGTGGAGGCCGTGGCAACGGCAGGTGGCTGCGCCACGACAGCCATACGGGCGGGAGAGATCAAACGCTCCGGCAGGCACGGGCACCTTCTATTGAGCTGCCCCATCGCCGCAGCGAAAAGGGCCACAGAGAAGAGGCTCCTCGTTGGGTGGGTCTCGGCCCAGGCGAAAATCCTAGACCGCAGAGCGGCTAGATGCTTCCGGTGCCTGGAGCCGGGACACGTGGGGGCGAACTGTGTGTCGAGCTTTGACCGCAGCGGACTATGTTTCTGCTGCGGCAAGGCCGGCCACAAAGCGGCGCAATGCGCGGCAGAGCCGCACTGCGCCGTGTGCGATGCAGCCAAGAGGCCCGCCAATCACCGCCTAGGCGGGAAGGCCTGCCTCAGGACGCCTCCAAGGAAGAGGGATGGAAGAGCGGCGGCCGGCGGGGGCTCTAGGGCCCCCCCCGTGCCGTCATAATTGGGGACTTTCGGGTGGCGGATCGGGGGATCCGTCACCCGAACTTTACACGAGTCCCGAGCTGAAATGCGCTCCGTACCGTGTTCCGGAGCGCATTTAGCGGAGAAGGGAGGGCATACCTCCAGTGCCGAGCCCCATCAGGGCCCCCGCAGGTGTGGTCGCGGTAGCGTGCGTTAGCGATCCCGCGGCCACACCACATGCGGCGAGAGAACACCCCAGGTTTTTAGTGGGTATACCCGTCCTCTTCCAGGGCGTGGGACTCCCACATAACCACCCCGCCCCCCCGGGCCGGGTGGTATCCATAAAGGATTTTCCTGGGTAAAAAAAAAAAAAAAAAAAAAAAAAAAAAAAGGTTGGGCGGGGCGGGGCGGGCCTGGGTTTATCCGTCACTGACGCATAAACCCAGGCCCTCCGTACTCATCCCGGATGGGTGCGGAGGCGTCGGTCTTGAGGGAGAGCGCAAGTCGTGATGATCCTCAAGGCAAGTCCAGGGTAATCCTTCACGTGGTTGCTGCCTGTTATTGGTCTGGTCCCCTCTGGAACAGACGTAACTAAAACCCTGGGCGCCGCGGTGGCCGGTGTGAAGATTGTCGCAAAGCTTGCTTTGCGGTGGTCTTCATACCGGTAGTTATGTATATATGTATGTTTATTTATTATCTTATGTATATATCTCATGCATCATCTATCTCATCATCGTTTCATCCTCATGTGTATTCTTCGTATTTGTTTTTTCGTTTTCCTGTATTGTCGTGTCGTGTATCATCTCCATTTCTTTGTGTTTTTCATTTGTGTCTTTGGTATGTATATTTTATTCTTTTGTCTGTGTATTTGTTGTGTTCCTTGTTCTTGTTTTTTCATTTTCGTTTCCATGACGTGAGGGGAGGGCTGTCGAGCCGTAAAACCGACAAAACTATGAATGGCGTCTTCTAAAACTTATCTACCCCAGGAGGGTACCTGCCTCTCAGAGGCAGGAGAATCCCTCACTGGCCCATCTGGGTCAGTCTGCCCCTCGTATTCTGGGGGGGGCAAGAACCGCCATGAGGGCCTCGGCCCTCAACCCGACGACCTACGCACTATCCCGGACACTGATTCTGCACGCGACGACCTATGCACGTACCCGGACACCGATTCAGCACGCGACAACGGCTCGCGCTTGGAAGTGAGGAAGGAGGCTCGCGTGATTCTCACGCGCTGCCTGGAAATTCAGGAGGAGAAGGGAGAGGGTCGCGTGGTGCCGCGGCCCCGAACTCTGTCCGAGTCGTCTTCGGCTTCGGGCATGAGTTTCGGGACCGTGGCATCGCGAACGTCATCGCCAAGTGGGTGGCGCAAGCGGCAGAGGACCGCCTGCGTCGACTCGGACGATTTTGACGACGCGTCGCCGTCGAGAAGGGGGCGTGCTCGTCCCTCGGCCACCGACGAGGTCGTCAGTCTGGCGAAAGCCAAGGCCGCATTGAATGCGGCAAAGGCGGAGGAGCTTCGGCTTGACGCCGAACGGGGAATGGCGGAGGATGCGCGACGCAAGAGAGCGACGCGAGCCGCCATCCTCCGCACACCGGCGTTGACGAGGCAGGAGCGGGAGCAGCCCGAAACGTTGGACCTGCAGAGGGTGGTGTCCGAGTCTTTAGACACCATCCGGCGGGTCGCAGAGACGTCCGGCAACCTGAAGGGGACTTTCGTGCGGGCCCTGAACGAGGCAGCAGATGCCATAAAGGTCTCCTTTATCGAGGCGAGGACCCGCACGATGTCCGAGGAGGTCGCTCGGCTCGAGGCCGCAAACGCGCGGCTCGCGGCGGAGCTGGACGAGGTCCGGAAGGAGCTGGCCCGTTTACAGCCAGCTCCAGCTCCGGCCCCGTCATTAGAGGACATCGCGCGCACGGTCATGGTCCAAGTGGGGACCATGATCAATGCGCGCTTCGAGGGGCTCGAGGAGCGCTTGCTCCCGGCCAAGCGTCTGCGGCCACCACTGGCCGCGGACAGGAAGCTGGCCGAGGCGGCTGCAGCTGCTGCTCCTGCGGCGGCATCACGCCCCACCCACCCCCCACCGACGAAGACTATGGCGGAGATTGCTTCTGCGCCCTCCACTAAGCCGAAGAAGACACAGAAGGCCAAGGCCGAGACGAAGAGGGCGGCCGCTGTAGAGCCGAGCCCTCGGCTGGAGCCCCAGCCTCCGTCGGAGCCCATGGAGGAGCCGTGGCGCGTGGTGGTCCGCAAGGGCGCCACCAAGAAGAAGGCGAAGAAGGCCGCTGTGAAGCCCGCAGTGGAGCCCGCTACTGCTCCTGCGGCGCCGAAGAAAAAGGCGGCCCCGAGGAAGAAGTTGCCCAAGCTCCACCCGCCTCGCACGACTGCAGTAATGCTCACCCTGCAGCCGGAGGCGGTGGAGCGTGGGGTGACATACCTCAAAGTCCTCGGGGAGGCAAAACGGCAGATAAATTTGAAGGAGATTGGAATTGAGGGCCTCCGATTTGGCACCGCAGCCACCGGGGCCCGACTCCTGATCCTGCCGGGCGCCAGTAGTGCCGACAAGGCAGACACACTGGCGTCCAAAATCAGGGAGGCTGTTGGGGAGGACGTGGTTCGGGTCTCCAGGCCAGAGAAGTGCGTGGAGCTTCGCATCTCTGGCCTGGATGACTCGGTCACCAAGGAAGAGGTGGTCGAGGCCGTGGCTGATGCCGGTGGCTGCGCCAACCACGCCATAAGGGCGGGCGAATTGACGCGCTCCCCCGGCCGGCAAGGCCAGATTTGGTTGAGCGTACCAGTCGCTGCAGCCAAAAAGGTCGTGGAGAAGCGGCTCTTGGTGGGCTGGGTTTCAGTGCAGGCGAAGATGCTGGAACCCAGAGCACCACGGTGTTTCCGCTGCCTGGAGCCCGGGCACGTGGGGGTCAACTGCACGTCTAGCCTTGACCGCAGCGGACTCTGCTTCTGCTGCGGCAAGGCAGGCCACAAGGCGGCGCAGTGTTCGGCCGATCCCCACTGCCCCATCTGCGATGTCGCCAAGAGGGCGGCCAACCACCGTATGGGTGGGAAGGCCTGCCCTGCTACACCTCCAAAGAAGACCAGGGAGAGAATAAAGAAGGCTGCAGCTGGCCCTAGGGCCCGCCCCTCACAGCCGAAGTGTCCACGGCAGGAGGCCATGGACACCGCGAACCGTTGACAGCCTTATACACTGTCAACGGGGACTCTCGGGTGGCGGATCGGGGGATCCGCCACCCGAACTTTACAAGAGTCCCGAGCTGAAATGCGCTCCGAAGTGTTCCGGAGCGCATTTAGCGGAGAGCGGAGGCACTTTACACCTCCAGGGCCGAGCCCAGTCCAGGGCGCCCGCAGGTGTGGTCGCGGTGCGTGTCTAACGATCCCGCGGCCACACCACATGCGGTGAGAGAACACCCCCGGGGTTTTAGTGAGTAGGCCGCCTTCTTCAAAGGCGGAGATTCTCACATAACCACTCGGCCCCCCCGGGTCGGGTGGTATCCATAAAGGATTTCCCCGGGCAAAAAAAAAAAAAAAAAAAAAAAAAAAAAAAAAAAAAAAAAAAAAAAAAAAAAAAAAAAAAAAAAAAAAAAAAAAAGGTTAGGTGGGCGGGTCTGGGTTTATCCGTCACAGACGCGTAAACCCAGGCCCTCCGTACTCATCCCGGATGGGTGCGGAGGCGTCGGTCTTGAGGGAGAGCGCAAGTCGTGTAGATCCTCAAGGCAAGTCCAGGGTAATCCTTCACGTGGTTGCTGCCTGTTATTGGTCTGGTCCCCTCTGGAACAGACGTAACTAAAACCCTGGGCGCCGCGGTGTCGTCCATGGGGCTCCGTGTCGTGTTTTCACGGCACGGGGTCTCATGGGCGATTGGGGGGCCTCTCCGCGTGTCCCTCTGACTAGCAGAGGGCACAGTGGAGGGGCCAGGGGGGGGTCTGGGCAGAGGAAGGGTGGTCTGCCCGGACGATTATGTATATAAGTATGTTTATTTATTATTTTATGTATTTATGCATCATCTCATATTCATCGTTCCATCATCATTTTCATCCTCATGTGTTTCTTGGTCTTTGTTTCTTCTATTTCTTGTTTTGTTTTGTTTTGTGTTGTGTTTGTTGTTCGTGTATCATCCCATTTCTTGTGTATTTTCATTTGTGTGCAAAATTTCTTGTTCTTCTTTCTTCTTGTTTCTTTTTACTCATGACGTGTGGGGGGGACAGGCTGTCGAGCCTTAAAACTGACAAAACTCTATGATGGCGAATTCTGAAACTGTATTACCCCAGGAGGGTACCTGCCTCTCAGAGGCAGGAGAATCCCTCACTGGCCCATCTGGGTCAGTCTGCCCCTCGTACTCTGGGGGGGGCAAGAACCGCCATGAGGGCCTCGGCCCTCAACCCGACGACCTACGCAAGAAAATTGACACCGAGACTGCAAGCGAACCATCGCTTTTAGTAGCGAAGGAGGCACGCGTTCTTTTGACGCGGTGCCTGGAGATTCAGGAGGAGGAGAAGAGAGAGGATCGCGTGGTGCTGCGGCCTCGAACTCTGTCCGAGTCGTCTTCGGCTTCGGGCATGAGCTTCGAGACCGTGGCATCGCGAGCGTCGTCCCCGAGTGGGTGGCGCAAGCGCCAGAGGGCGGCTGCTGTTGACTCCGACGATTTTGAAGACGCGTCGCCGTCGGCGAAGTCGCAGGACCGAAAAGGGCGTGGTCGTCCCTCTGCTGAGGACTTTGCTGAACTAGCCAGGGCAAAGGCCGCGTTTAACGCTGCCAAGGCGGAGGAGCTGCGGCTGGAGGCCGAGCGTGGAATGGCGGAGGATGCGCGGCGGAAGAGGGCGACGCGAGCCGCCATCTTCCGCACACCGGCGATAACACGGCGGGAGCGGGAGCAGCCCGAAACGCTGGACTTGGAGAGGGTGGTGTCCGAGTCACTGGACACCATCCGGCGGGTCGCGGAGACGTCCGGCCATTTAAAGGGGACTTTCGTGCGGGCCCTGAACGAGGCGGTCGACGCCATCAAAGTGTCGTTCGTCGAGATCAGGACCCGCACGATGACAGAGGAGGTCGCGCGGCTGGAGGCTGCCAACAAACAGCTCGCGGCCGAGCTAGTGGAGGTCCGGAGGGAGCTGGCCCGTATACAGCCAGCTCCAGCTCCATCCCCGTCCCTCGAGGAGATCGTGCGTGCCTGCATGGTGCAGTGCGGCACCATGGTCAGCGCTCGACTCGAGGGACTGGAAGAACGGCTGCTTCCAGCCAAGCGCCTGCGGCCACCACTGGCCGCAGACAAGAAGAAGGACTTGGCTGCGGTGGCTGCTGCTGCAGCTGCTGCTCCGGCAGCGGCTCCACGCCCCACCCGCCCCCCACTGACGAAGACTGTGGCAGATGCTGCTCCTGCGTCCACCACCAAACGCGCGAAGAGGAAGGTGCCTGAAAAACCAAGCCCTCAACCGGAGCCCCAGCCCCCATCCCAGCCTGTGGAGGAGGCTTGGAGTGTGGTCACCCGCAAGGGCGCCCACAAGAAAAAGAAGAAGGCCGCAGCCGGGAAGCCCGCGGTAGAGCTGGCTCTTGCTCCTGCGGCAACCATCAAGGAGAAGAAAAAGGCGGCACCGGTGAAGAGGAAGGTGACCAAGCTCCACGCGCCTCGCACGACTGCAGTGATGCTCACCCTGCAGCCGGAGGCGGTGGAGCGTGGGGTCACCTACCTAAAGGTCCTCGGTGAAGCGAAGAAAAAGATAAATTTGAGGGATATTGGCATTGACGGCTTGCGGTTCGGCACAGCAGCCACCGGTGCCCGCCTCCTAATCCTTCCCGGCGCTGGGAGTGCCGAAAAGGCGGACGCCCTAGCGTCGCGGATAAGGGAGGCCGTTGGCGACGACGTTGTCCGGGTCTCCAGGCCTGAGAGGTGCGCGGACATGCGCATCTCGGGCCTGGATGACTCGGTCACAAAGGACGAGGTGGTGGAGGCCGTGGCAACGGCAGGTGGCTGCGCCACGACAGCCATACGGGCGGGAGAGATCAAACGCTCCGGCAGGCACGGGCACCTTCTATTGAGCTGCCCCATCGCCGCAGCGAAAAGGGCCACAGAGAAGAGGCTCCTCGTTGGGTGGGTCTCGGCCCAGGCGAAAATCCTAGACCGCAGAGCGGCTAGATGCTTCCGGTGCCTGGAGCCGGGACACGTGGGGGCGAACTGTGTGTCGAGCTTTGACCGCAGCGGACTATGTTTCTGCTGCGGCAAGGCCGGCCACAAAGCGGCGCAATGCGCGGCAGAGCCGCACTGCGCCGTGTGCGATGCAGCCAAGAGGCCCGCCAATCACCGCCTAGGCGGGAAGGCCTGCCTCAAGACGCCTCCAAGGAAGAGGAATGGAAGAGCGGCGGCCGGCGGGGGCTCTAGGGCCCCCCCCGTGCCGTCATAATTGGGGACTTTCGGGTGGCGGATCGGGGGATCCGTCACCCGAACTTTACACGAGTCCCGAGCTGAAATGCGCTCCGTACCGTGTTCCGGAGCGCATTTAGCGGAGAAGGGAGGGCATACCTCCAGTGCCGAGCCCCATCAGGGCCCCCGCAGGTGTGGTCGCGGTAGCGTGCGTTAGCGATCCCGCGGCCACACCACATGCGGCGAGAGAACACCCCAGGTTTTTAGTGGGTATACCCGTCCTCTTCCAGGGCGTGGGACTCCCACATAACCACCCCGCCCCCCCGGGCCGGGTGGTATCCATAAAGGATTTTCCTGGGTAAAAAAAAAAAAAAAAAAAAAAAAAAAAAAAAAAAAAAAAAAAAAAAAAAAAAAAAAAAAAAAAGGTTAGGTTAGGTTAGGTTAGGTTGGGCGGGGCGGGTCTGGGTTTATCCGTCACTGACGCATAAACCCAGGCCCTCCGTACTCATCCCGGATGGGTGCGGAGGCGTCGGTCTTGAGGGAGAGCGCAAGTCGTGATGATCCTCAAGGCAAGTCCAGGGTAATCCTTCACGTGGTTGCTGCCTGTTATTGGTCTGGTCCCCTCTGGAACAGACGTAACTAAAACCCTGGGCGCCGCGGTGTCGTCCGTGGGATTCCGTGTCGTGTTTTCACGGCACGGGGCCTCATGGGCGATTGGGGGGCCTCTCCGCGTGTCCCTCTGTTTAGCAGAGGGCACAGTGGAGGGGCCGCAGGGGGGGGTCTGGGCAGAGGAGGGGTGGTCTGCCCGGACGGTTATATATATACATGTATGTTTATTTATTATTTTATGTATTTATGCATCATCTCATATTCATCGTTCCATCATCATTTTCATCCTCATGTGTTTCTTGGTCTTTGTTTCTTCTATTTCTTGTTTTGTTTTGTTTTGTTTTGTGTTTGTTGTTCGTGTATCATCCCCATTTCTTGTGTATTTTCATTTGTGTGTAAATTTCTTGTTCTTCTTTCTTCTTGTTTCTTATTACTCATGACGTGTGGGGGGACAGGCTGTCGAGCCTTAAAACTGACAAAAAAATGAAATGGCGAATTCTCAAACATGTATACCCCAGGAAGGTACCAGCCTCTCCGAGGCTGGAGAATCCTTTGGTGCTCCGGCACTCAGCCCCTCGTACTCTGGGGGGGGCAAGAACCGCCATGAGGGCCTCGGCCCTCAACCCGACGACCCACGCAATTCGAACATGGACTCCGATGCAAGCGAAACTTTGCCTGTTGTGGCAAAGGAGGTGCGTGTCGTTTTGACGCGCTGCCTGGAGATACAGGATGCTCCTGCCATGCCGGCGAGGACGAGGACGCTGTCCGACAAGGACCCTGACGAGACGTTGCAGACGGTTCCATCACGGGCCTTAGAGCTGGCTCTCAGAGCAAGCCCTAGTGAGGAGAAGGGAGAAGGTCGCGTGGTGCTGCGGCCTCGAACTCTGTCCGAGTCGTCTTCGGCTTCGGGCATGAGCTTCGAGACCGTGGCATCGCGAGCGTCGTCCCCGAGTGGGTGGCGCAAGCGCCAGAGGGCGGCTGCTGTCGACTCCGACGATTTTGAAGACGCGTCGCCATCGGCGAAGTCGCAGGACCGGAAAGGGCGTGGTCGTCCCTCTACTGAGGACTTTGCTGAATTGGCCAGGGCAAAGGCCGCGTTTAACGCTGCCAAAGCGGAGGAGCTCCGGCTGGAGGCCGAGAGAGGGCTGGCAGAGGACCAGAGACGGAAGAGGGAGACGAGGGCCGCCATACTGCGGAAACTCCCTGTCCTCTCTCAACAAGGACGAGACGAGCCGGAGACCCTGGACCTGGTAAAGATCGTGGGCGAGTCCGTGGAGACCATCCAGCAGGTCGCCAGGACATCCGGTCACTTGAAGGGGACCTTCGTCAGGGCGCTCAACGAGGCGGCGGACGCCATCAAGGTCTCCTTCGCCGAGATGAGGACACGCACGATGTCGGAGGAGGTCGCTCGGCTTGAAGCGGCCAACGCGCGGCTCGCGGCCGAACTACAAGAGGTGCGGAAGGAGTTGGCTCGGCTGCAGCCTGCTCCGGCTCCATCCCCGTCCCTCGAGGAGATCGCGCGTGCCTGCATGGTGCAGTGCGGCACCATGCTCAATGCGCGACTCGAGGGACTGGAAGAGCGGTTGCTGCCAGCTAAGCGTCTGCGGCCACCATTGGCCGCAGACCGTAAGAACGAGGCTTTGGCGGCTGCTGCTGCTGCAGCTCCTGCAGCAGCACCGCGCCCCACCCGCCTGCCACCGAAGAAGACCGTAGTGGAAGCCGCTCCTGCATCCTCCACCAAACCGGCGAAAAGAAAGGCTCAAGCGAGGAAGGTGGCTGTAGAGCCAAGCCCTCAGCCGGAGCCCCAGCCTCCACCCCAACCCATGCAGGAGGCCTGGAACGTGGTCGTCCGAAAGGGCGCCCACAAAAACAAGAAGAAGGCCGCAGGGAGGCCCGCAGTTGAGCCGTCCACTGCTCCTGTGACGACCAGGCAGAAGAAAGCTCCGCCGAAAAGGAAGGTGGCCAAGCTCCACGCGCCTCGCACGACTGCAGTCATGCTGAACTTGCAGCCGGAGGCGGTGGAGCGTGGGGTCACCTACCTGCAGGTGCTCGGAGAGGCAAAGCGGCGCATAAACTTAAAAGAGATTGGCATTGACGGCCTGCGCTTCGGCACCGCAGCCACCGGTGCCCGCCTCCTCATTCTTCCGGGCGCTGGGAGTGCCGACAAGGCGGATGCCCTAGCGTCGCGGATAAGGGAGGCCGTCGGTGATGATATTGTCCGAGTCTCCAGGCCTGAAAAATGCGTGGACATGCGCGTCACGGGCCTGGATGACTCGGTCACGAAGGACGAGGTAGTGGAGGCCGTCGCCGAGGCCGGAGGCTGCGCCAACCACGCCATAAGAGCGAGTGAAATAGTACGCGCCGGGAGAAACGGGCGCATTTTCATAACATGCCCAATAGCCACGGCCAAAGCGATCGCAGCGAAGGGACTGCGAGTGGGGTGGGTTTCGGTCCAGGCCAAGATCCTGGACCGCAGAGCGCCCCGGTGTTACAGGTGCCTGGAGACCGGGCACGTGGGAGCGAGATGTGAGTCGAGCCTTGACCGCAGCGGACTCTGCTTCTGCTGCGGCAAGGCCGGCCACAAAGCGGCGCAATGCTCCGCAGAGCCGCACTGCGCCGTGTGCGACGCAGCCGGGAGGCCCACCAATCACCGCCTAGGCGGGAAGGCCTGCCCCAGGGCGCCTCCGAGGAGGAGGACCGAGAGAGGGACGGTCGGCGGGGGCTCTAGGGCCCCCTCCGTGCCGTCATAATTGGGGACTTTCGGGTGGCGGATCGGGGGATCCGTCACCTGAACTTCATACGAGTCCCGAGCTGAAATGCGCTCCGTACCGTGTTCCGGAGCGCATTTAGCGGAGAACGGAGGCATACCTCCCGTGCCGAGCCCCTTCAGGGCCCCCGCAGGTGTGGTCGCGGTGCGTGCGTTAGCGATCCCGCGGCCACACCACATGCGGCGTGAGAACACCCCAGGTTTTTAGTGGGTATACCCGTCCTCTTCCAGGGCGTGGGACTCCCACATAACCACCCCGCCCCCCCGGGCCGGGTGGTATCCATAAAGGATTTTCCTGGGTAAAAAAAAAAAAAAAAAAAAAAAAAAAAAAAAAAAAAAAAAAAAAAAAAAAAAAAAAAAAAAAAAAAAGGTTAGGTTGGGCGGGCCTGGGTTTATCCGTCACTGACGCGTAAACCCAGGCCCTCCGTACTCATCCCGGATGGGTGCGGAGGCGTCGGTCTTGAGGGAGAGCGCAAGTCGTGATGATCCTCAAGGCAAGTCCAGGGTAATCCTTCACGTGGTTGCTGCCTGTTATTGGTCTGGTCCCCTCTGGAACAGACGTAACTAAAACCCTGGGCGCCGCGGTAGCCGGTGTGAAGATTGTCGCAAAGCTTGCTTTGCGGTGGTCTTCATACCGGTCGTTATGTATATATGTATGTTTATTTATTATTCTATGTATATATCTCATCCATCATCTATCTCATCATCGTTTCATCTTCATGTGTATTCTTCGTATGTGTTTTTTCGTTTTCCTGTATTGTCGTGTCGTGTATCATCTCCATTTCTTTGTGTTTTCATTTGTGTTTTGGTATTTATTCTTTTTTCTGTTGGTGTTGCTTTGTTCTTGTTTCTTGGTTGTTTTCATTTTCATTCTTTCCATGACGTGAGGGGGAGAGGGCTGTCGAGCCGTAAAACCGACAAAAATATATGATGGCGTCTTCTCAAACAGAACTACCCCAGGAGGGTACCTGCCTCTCAGAGGCAGGAGAATCCCTCACTGGCCCATCTGGGTCAGTCTGCCCCTCGTATTCTGGGGGGGGCAAGAACCGCCATGAGGGCCTCGGCCCTCAACCCGACGACATACGCACTATCCCGGACACTGATTCTGCACGCGACGACCTATGCACGTACCCGGACACCGATGCAGCACGCGACAACGGCTCGCGCTTGGAAGTGAGGAAGGAGGCTCGCGTGATTCTCACGCGCTGCCTGGAAATTCAGGAGGAGAAGGGAGAGGGTCGCGTGGTGCCGCGGCCCCGAACTCTGTCCGAGTCGTCTTCGGCTTCGGGCATGAGTTTCGGGACCGTGGCATCGCGAACGTCTTCGCCAAGTGGGTGGCGCAAGCGGCAGAGGGCCGCCTGCGTCGACTCGGACGATTTTGACGACGCGTCGCCGTCGAGAAGGGGGCGTGCTCGTCCCTCGGCCACCGACGAGGTCGTCAGTCTGGCGAAAGCCAAGGCCGCACTGAATGCGGCAAAGGCGGAGGAGCTCCGGCTGGAGGCCGAGCGTGGAATGGCGGAGGATGCGCGACGGAAGAGAGCGACGCGAGCCGCCATCCTCCGCACACCGGCGTTGACGAGGCAGGAGCGGGAGCAGCCAGAAACGCTGGACCTGCAGAGGGTGGTGTCCGAGTCGTTAGACACCATCCGGCGGGTCGCAGAGACGTCCGGCAATCTGAAGGGGACTTTCGTGCGGGCCCTGAACGAGGCAGCAGATGCCATAAAGGTCTCCTTTATCGAGGCGAGGACCCGCACGATGTCCGAGGAGGTCGCTCGGCTCGAGGCCGCAAACGCGCGGCTCGCGGCGGAGCTGGACGAGGTCCGGAAGGAGCTGGCCCGTTTACAGCCAGCTCCAGCTCCGGCCCCGTCATTAGAGGACATCGCGCGCACGGTCATGGTCCAAGTGGGGACCATGATTAATGCGCGCTTCGAGGGGCTCGAGGAGCGCTTGCTCCCGGCCAAGCGTCTGCGGCCACCACTGGCCGCAGACAGGAAGCTGGCCGAGGCGGCCGCTGCTGCTCCTGCGGCGGCATCACGCCCCACCCACCCCCCACCGACGAAGACCATGGCGGAGATTGCTGCTGCACCCTCCACCAAGCCACAAAAGAAGCGGAAGGCCGAGACGAAGAGGGCGGCTGCTGCTGAGCCGAGCCCTCGGCTGGCGCCCCAGCCTCCGTCGGAGCCCATGGACGAGCCGTGGCGCGTGGTGGTCCGCAAGGGCGCCACAAAAAAGGGGAAGAAAAAGGCTGCTGTGAAGCCCGCAGTGGAGCCCGCTGCTGCTCCTGCGGCGCCTAAGAAGAAGGCAGCCCCGATGAAGAAGTTGCCCAAGCTCCACCCGCCTCGCACGACTGCAGTAATGCTCACCCTGCAGCCGGAGGCGGTGGAGCGCGGGGTCACGTATTTGAAGGTGCTGACTGAGGCGAAACGCCGTATAAATCTGAGGGACATTGGAGTTGATGGCCTCCGGTTTGGCACCGCAGCCACCGGGGCCCGCCTCCTGATCCTGCCGGGCGCCAGTAGTGCCGAGAAGGCAGATGCTCTGGCGTCGAAGATCAGGGAGGCCGTTGGGGAAGACGTGGTCCGGGTCTCCAGGCCAGAGAAGTGCGTGGAGCTTCGCATTTCTGGCTTGGACGACTCGGTGAGTAAGGAAGAGGTTGTCGAGGCCGTGGCTGTTGCCGGTGGCTGCGCCAACCACGCCATAAGGGCGGGCGACGTGACGCGCTCCCCCGGCCGGCAAGGCCAGATTTGGTTGAGCGTACCAGTCGCTGCAGCCAAAAAGGTCGTGGAGAAGCGGCTCTTGGTGGGCTGGGTTTCAGTGCAGGCGAAGATGCTGGAACCCAGAGCACCACGGTGTTTCCGCTGCCTGGAGCCCGGGCACGTGGGGGTCAACTGCACGTCTAGCCTTGACCGCAGCGGACTCTGCTTCTGCTGCGGCAAGGTAGGCCACAAGGCGGCGCAGTGTTCGGCCGATCCCCACTGCCCCATCTGCGATGTCGCCAAGAGGGCGGCCAACCACCGTATGGGTGGCAAGGCCTGCCCTGCTACACCTCCCAAGAAGACCAGGGAGAGAAAAAAGAAGGCTGCAGCTGGCCCTAGGGCCCGCCCCTCACAGCCGAAGTGTCCACGGCAGGAGGCCATGGACACCGCGAACCGTTGACAGCCTTATACACTGTCAACGGGGACTCTCGGGTGGCGGATCGGGGGATCCGCCACCCGAACTTTACAAGAGTCCCGAGCTGAAATGCGCTCCGAAGTGTTCCGGAGCGCATTTAGCGGAGAGCGGAGGCACTTTACACCTCCAGGGCCGAGCCCAGTCCAGGGCGCCCGCAGGTGTGGTTGCGGTGCGTGTCTTAACGATCCCGCGGCCACACCACATGCGGTGAGAGAACACCCCCGGGGTTTTAGTGAGTAGGCCGCCTTCTTCAAAGGCGGAGATTCTCACATAACCACCCGGCCCCCCCGGGTCGGGTGGTATCCATAAAGGATTTCCCCGGGCAAAAAAAAAAAAAAAAAAAAAAAAAAAAAAAAAAAAAAAAAAAAAGGTTAGGTTAGGTTGGGCGGGTCTGGGCGGGCCTGGGTTTATCCGTCACTGACTCGTAAACCCAGGCCCTCCGTACTCATCCCGGATGGGTGCGGAGGCGTCGGTCTTGAGGGAGAGCGCAAGTCGTGATGATCCTCAAGGCAAGTCCAGGGTAATCCTTCACGTGGTTGCTGCCTGTTATTGGTCTGGTCCCCTCTGGAACAGACGTAACTAAAACCCTGGGCGCCGCGGTAGCCGGTGTGAAGATTGTCGCAAAGCTTGCTTTGCGGTGGTCTTCATACCGGATCATCTATTTATATGTGTATGTTTATTTGTTATTGTGTGTATATATTGATCATTCACGTATTATTCTTCCTCTTTCTTTCTCTTTCGTCTCATTCAGATCATCCATTTCTTATCCTTTTCATTTGTGTCTTTTGATCTATTCTTCTTTTTACATAGCCTTCCAAGGAGAGAGCGGAGAGGGAAGGAGAGGACGATACTCTCTCCCTCCCAATCCGCCGCCGCAGACCGGGCCGCGGGCTATTGGCCTGTGCCCGCCACCTGCCGCCATTATGGGGACTTTCGGGTGGCGGATCGGGGGGTCCGTCACCCGAGTTAAGAAGTCCCGAGCTGAAATGCGCCCTGATGTGTTCTGGGGCGCATTAAGCGGAGATAGAGGCTTGATACACCTCCGAGGAGAGCCCAGCCCAGGGCATCCGCAGGTGTGGTCGCGGTGCGTGCGTCAGCGATCCCGCGGCCACACCACATGCGGCGAGAGAACACCCCCGGGGTTTTAGTGGGTATACCCGCCCTCTTCAAGGGCGGGGGAGTCCCACATAACCACCCTGCTCCCCTCGGGCGGGGTGGTATGCGTAAAGCATTTCCCCGGGCAAAAAAAAAAAAAAAAAAAAAAAAAAAAAAAAAAAAAAAAAAAAAAAAAAAAAAAAAAAAAAAAAAAAAAAAAAAAAAAAGGTTGGGCGGGTCTGGGTTTATCCGTCACTGACGCATAAACCCAGGCCCTCCGTACTCATCCCGGATGGGTGCGGAGGCGTCGGTCTTGAGGGAGAGCGCAAGTCGTGTAGATCCTCAAGGCAAGTCCAGGGTAATCCTTCACGTGGTTGCTGCCTGTTATTGGTCTGGTCCCCTCTGGAACAGACGTAACTGAAACCCTGGGCGCCGCGGTGTCGTCCATGGGGCTCCGTGTCGTGTTTTCACGGCACGGGGTCTCATGGGCGATTGGTGGGCCTCTCCGCGTGTCCCTCTGACTAGCAGAGGGCACAGCGGAGGGGCCGGGGGGGGTCTGGGCAGAGGGAGGGTGGTCTGCCCGGACGGTTATGTATGTATGTATGTTTATTTATTATTGTATGTATATATCTCATCTCATCTCATCCATCATCCTTCCCATTATCATTTTCGTTCTCATGTCTTTGTTTTTCTGTTTCTTGTTTTGTTTTGTTTTGTTTTATTCGTGTATCATTCATTTCTGTGTATTTTCATTTGTGTGTTTTGTTCTGTTTTGTCTTTTGTTCTCCTTTTCTACTTCTTCTACTCATGACGTGTGGCGGACAGGCTGTCGAGCCTATAAACTGACAAACAACATGATGGCGACTTCCGAAAAATTATTACCCCAGGAGGGTACCTGCCTCTCAGAGGCAGGAGAATCCCTTGCTGGCCCACCTAGTAGGTCAGTCTGCCCCTCGTACTCTGGGGGGGGCAAGAACCGCCATGAGGGCCTCGGCCCTCAACCCGACGACTCTGGCTTACGCACACTGGACACCGAATTAGCAAGCGATACTTCGCCTGTAGTAGCGAAGAAGGAGGCTCGCGTTGTATTGACGCGGTGCCCCATACCGAATGTGGAGAAGGAGACTCCTGCCGCTCCGGCACGGGTCCGAACTCTGTCCGAGTCGTCCTCGACTTCGGGCATGAGCTTTGAGACCGTAACGTCCCGAACAGCTTCCCCGAGTGGATGGCGCAAGCGGCAGAGGGACGCGGCCACAGACTCAGACGACTTCAGCGAGGTGGCGCCGTCGGCGAAGTCGCGGGATAGGAGGGGGCGTGCTGCAGCTCGTCACTCGTCCACTGACGAGGTCATCGGCTTGGCGAAGGCAACGGCCGAATTAAATGCGGCAAAGGCCGAGGAGCTCCGGCTCGAGGCCGAGCGAGGAATGGCGGAGGACGCGCGTCGGAAGAGGGAGACGCGAGCCGCCATCCTCTACAAAACAACGGCGAGGACGGGGCAAGGGCTGGAGAGGCCCGAGGCGCTGGATCTGGAGAGGGTGGTGTCAGAATCACTTGACACCATCCACCAGGTGGCGAAGACTTCGGGGCACCTTAAAGGGACGTACGTAAGGGCCCTGAATGAGGCGGCCGAGGCCATCAAAGTGTCGTTCGTGGAGTTGCGGTCCCGAACAATGACGGAGGAGGTGGCCCGGCTCGAAGCGGCGAACGCGCAGCTGGCAGCGGAACTGGTCGAGGTCCGGAGGGAGCTGGCCCGTTTACAGCCAGCTCCAGCTCCATCCCCGTCCCTCGAGGAGATCGTGCGTGCCTGCATGGTGCAGTGCGGCACCATGGTCAGCGCTCGACTCGAGGGACTGGAAGAACGGCTGCTTCCAGCCAAGCGCCTGCGGCCACCACTGGCCGCAGACAAGAAGAAGGACTTGGCTGCGGTGGCTGCTGCTGCAGCTGCTGCTCCGGCGGCGGCTCCGCGCCCCACCCGCCCCCCACTGACGAAGACTGTGGCGGATGCTGCTCCTGCGTCCACCACCAAACGCGCGAAGAGGAAGGTGCCTGAAAAACCAAGCCCTCAACCGGAGCCCCAGCCCCCTTCCCAGCCTGTGGAGGAGGCTTGGAGTGTGGTCACCCGCAAGGGTGCCCACAAGAACAAGAAGAAGGCCGCAGCCGGGAAGCCCGCGGTAGAGCCGGCTATTGCTCCTGCGGCAACCATCAAGGAGAAGAAAAAGGCGGCACCGCTGAAGAGGAAGGTGACCAAGCTCCACGCGCCTCGCACGACTGCAGTGATGCTCACCCTGCAGCCGGAGGCGGTGGAGCGTGGGGTCACTTATCTACAGGTCCTCGGTGAAGCAAAGAAAAAGATAAACCTGAGGGAAATCGGCATTGACGGCCTGCGGTTCGGCACCGCAGCCACCGGTGCCCGCCTCCTAATCCTTCCCGGCGCTGGGAGTGCCGAAAAGGCGGACGCCCTAGCGTCGCGGATAAGGGAGGCCGTTGGCGACGACGTTGTCCGGGTCTCCAGGCCTGAGAGGTGCGCGGGCATGCGCATCTCAGGCCTGGATGACTCCGTGACCAAGGAAGAGGTAGTGGAAGCCGTGGCCGAGGCCGGCGGCTGCGCCACAACTGCCATACGGGCGGGAAACATCATGCGCTCCGGGAGAAATGGGCGGATGCTACTTAGCTGCCCAATTGGCGCAGCCAAAGCAGTCGTGGTGAAAAGGCTCCAAGTAGGGTGGGCCTCGGTCCAGGTCGAGATCCTGTACCGCAGAGTATCCCGGTGCTACCGCTGCCTGGAGCCGGGACACGTGGGAGCGAAGTGTGAGTCGAGCCTTGACCGCAGCGAACTGTGCTTCTGCTGCGGCAAGGCCGGCCACAAAGCGGCGCAATGCTTCGCAGAGCCGCACTGCGCCGTATGCGACGCAGCCGGGAGGCCCGCCAAACACCGCCTAGGCGGGAAGGCCTGCCCCAGGGCGCCTCCGAAGAGGAGGACTGGAAGAGGGACGGCCGGTGGGGGCTCTAGGGCCCCCCCCGTTTCGTCATAACTGGGGACTTTCGGGTGGCGGATCGGGGGATCCGTCACCCGAGCTTCTGAAAAGTCCCGTGCTGAAATGCGCTCCGTACCGTGTTCCGGGGCGCATTTAGCGGAGAATGGAGGCATACCTCCCGTGCAGAGCCCCTTCAGGGCCCCCGCAGGTGTGGTCGCGGTGCGTGCGTTAGCGATCCCGCGGCCACACCACATGCGGCGAGAGAACACCCCAGGTTTTTAGTGGGTATACCCGTCCTCTTCCAGGGCGTGGGACTCCCACATAACCACCCCGCCCCCCCGGGCCGGGTGGTATCCATAAAGGATTTTCCTGGGTAAAAAAAAAAAAAAAAAAAAAAAAAAAAAAAAAAAAAAAAAAAAAAAAAAAAAAAAAAAAAAAAAAAAGGTTAGGTTAGGTTGGGCGGGGGGACCACCCCACAGTGCTTTACGTCCACGTCGTGTCCCCTGGAAACCACCCAGTTCTGTCACCGTAACGGAGTGGCAGACTGGGTTGGGCCAAAGTTGCACTGTGCGTCGCAGAGAGCTCTTGCCTATTTGTTGAACTGCGACATTCGGAGGAAAAGTTGGAGATGGACTCGGAGAGAGTTGGAAGGAGGGAGCCGCGTGTGGTCTTGCCACGCTGTGACTCACCGGGTGGTAGCGTTTCAGCATCCAGTACTGGAGGCGGCAAGCGCCCGGAGAGCTTTGTCTCGCGTCAGGAATGGGACTCCGACGACATCGACTCTGATGTTGGGTCGATGGACCGGAAGAGGCGGCGTGGGGAGGGCTTTTTCTCCTCGAACGACGGAGACCCGGACCGCAAGTCGCCTCTGTGGTCAAAGGTCGCTGTCCGCCGGCAGGCCAGGGAGGAGAAGCGCCTGAACGCGGAGAGGCAGCTGGAGCAGCTGACGTGTGACGCCGGCAGGTCAAGGTCGTCACTCGGCATAATGCCGGACGTGGGCGACGCCCGGACAGCCGCAGCCCTGCAGAAGAGGGTCATTGACGATGTCGGCATCATCTTACAGGTGGCGACAACGTCAATGAACCTGAAGGGCACGACGGTTCGGGCGTTGAGGGAGGCAGCGGCCTCTATCAGGACCGCGGTGGATGTCCTGCACAGCAGGACAGTGACGGAGGAGACGGCGAAGCTGCAGGCGGACAATTCCCGCCTGCAGCGGTTGCTAGCAGGACTCCGCCAGGAGATGGCGGACCTACGGACGGAGTTCCGAAAGGAAATGGCGCTGGCGAGGAGGGAAGTGTCCTCACCAACGCCTGCCTCTCGGAGGATGGAGTCAGCCGAGCCGTTTGCCTCGCATGAGGTAGTGGAGCAGCTGACGCGTTCCATCATGCTGCAGGTGGGCGGCATGGTGAACGCGCGGCTGGAGGGGCTGGAGGAGCGGCTCCTGCCGGAGAAGCGGCTTCGGCCTCCGCTTGCGGCGGACCGCCGAAATGCTGCGGCAGCAGCTGCGGTGGCAGCGCCTCTGCGCAAGCCTGAGGCGGCGGTGGAGTCATCGCCTAGGACTGAGCTGACAGTGCCGGGGCCAGCGACTGCTCCGGAGAAGGCCGCTCCCAAAAAGGGAAAGCCGAAGAAGACGATTGCTAGCGCAGCAGCCCCAGCCCCAGCGAAGGTGGCACCTCGCCCCCTCCCACCAGCGCCTGTGTCAATGGACGCGGGGTGGACGGCGGTGGTAAAGCGGGGTGCCAAAAAGGCGAGGAAGCTGGAGGCAGCACCTGCACAGGTGAAGGCAGTTGCGGCCAAGCCAAGCGCTCAACAGGCGCCGGTGAAGCTGCGCCCCCCTCGGTCTGCGGCCGTGGTACTCACGCTGCAGCCGGGAGCAGAGGGGAAGGGGGTTTCGTACGCCAAGGTACTGCAGGAGGCTAGGAGCAAAATCAACCTTGCCTCCTGCGGTATAACGGCGGGACTCCGGCTGAAGAAGGCCATCACGGGGGGTCGGATATTGGAGATCCCCGGAGCAACGAGCGGCAGTAGGGCGGACTCCCTCGCTCAAAAACTGAGGGAGGTTGTCGACCCCGAGCTGGTGAGGGTGTCCAGGCCCGAAAAATGTGCAGACGTGCGCATTTCGGGTCTGGAAGACTCTGTATCGTCGCAGGAAGTGGCCGCTGCCATCGCGCAGCGTGGAGGCTGTCCCGCTGAGTCGGTCAAAGCAGGCGAGCTGAGACCTGACTCCCGGGGCACTTGTTCGGTGTGGGTGCGCTGCCCGGTAGCAGCGGCCAACAAACTGGTGGAGGGCGGTCGTCTGCTGGTCGGCTGGGTTGCAGCGCAGGTGAAGCTGCTGCAGCCCAGGTCGCTGCAATGCTTCCGCTGTTTGCACAAGGGCCATGTGCGGGCTGCGTGCACAGCGGAGGTGGACCGTAGCGACGAGTGTTATCGCTGCGGCCAGCCCGGCCACAGGGCGGCTGGATGTTCTGCGGCTGCACCGAGATGCTCCCTCTGTGCAGCCGCAAAGAAATCGGCGGACCACAGGGTGGGAAGCGGGGCATGCTCCGCCTCCCCACCCAGGCAAGCGAGGGCAGGGAAAGCCCCTGGCCCCAGCCACCCCCCTACTCAAGGGGGCGAGATGGCTATGGACGCAAGTCCATGTTAGGTTAGGGTGGACAAATAATCCCACCAGGTGGGTACATGCCTGAGGAGGACGGTGGGAAGGGGAAAGTTTGTCTCCCTCCCCACATATTGGAGAACACAAGTTGTGGAGAGAGCACCCTATTGCTTCCTTCACACTCTAACAGAGGCCAGGGCGGCAGACCCGGGGGGGTTTGTCGCCCAGTAACATGCCTCGAGGTGGCGCGCGCGGTGTTTCCGCACGCCCCTCAAAAGTATGCAGAGTGGAGGAAACCTCCGCCTCCACTCTGTAACGGGACAGGGTCCACATTTATGGACGAACGCCGCCGGGGCCGCGGAAGGTATACTTTCGTTTTCCCGTAGCCCCGACACTCAGCGTCCCTGAAGGAACACCGTCGGGTTTTAGTCAGTAGGAGTCTGACATAACCACCCCGTCGCCCCCGCGGCGGGGTGGTATCCATGAGGATTTCCCGACGTAAAAAAAAAAAAAAAAAAAAAAAAAAAAAAAAAAAAAAAAAAAAAAAAAAAGGTTAGGTTGGGCGGGTCTGGGCGGGCCTGGGTTTATCCGTCACTGACGCATAAACCCAGGCCCTCCGTACTCATCCCGGATGGGTGCGGAGGCGTCGGTCTTGAGGGAGAGCGCAAGTCGTGATGATCCTCAAGGCAAGTCTAGGGTAATCCTTCACGTGGTTGCTGCCTGTTATTGGTCTGGTCCCTTCTGGAACAGACGTAACTAAAACCCTGGGCGCCGCGGTCTCGTCCATGGGACTTCGTGCCGTGTTTTCACGGCACGGGGGCTCATGGGCGGCATGTTCTGTGTTTTATTTTATGTGTTGTCCATTTTAGTTAATCTGCGTGTTGTTTTGTTTTTGCTTTTGTTTTGTTTTGTTTTGCTTTCTGTGTATGTGTATTGTTTTTTGTAGATAATCGTCGTGTTTGTTTTGTTTTGTTTTTGTTTTGTTTTTGCTTTGTTTTTGTTTTGTTTTTGTGTGTTTTCTTTCTCCGCGTGCCCCTCTGGTTTTTAGCAGAGGGCACAGTGGATGTGAAGGAGATTGGTGGGTCTGAGCAGGGTTTTCTGCCCGGACAAATTGAAAGGAGGGGTCCATTAGGACGGCGCGACGTGAACCCCTGCGAGGAGCTTTTATCCTGGTAGGGGTTCACGACGCGAGTCGTGTGAGGGTGGCTAATCCTAAGGTTTTGGTGTTCGCTGATAGGATGCATGGTCGGGGTTCAGCCGGCCGATAGGGCACCACCCAAGGGTTCTAACCCCTTAAGTTAGGAGGGTCCTCAACCCCTTAAGTTGGGAAAAACATGAAATGGCGAACTGTAACAACAAACTACCCCAGGAGGGTACCACGCATCGTGGAGAATCCCTCACTGGCTCATCTGAGTCAGTCTGCCCCTCGTACTCTGGGGGGGGCAACAGCCGTCATGGGAGCGTTGGCTCTCGAGGAGAGAGGAGTGTTGGAAGAGAAGTGGAAGAGTTAGGAAGAGGAAGATTGGTGAAGAAGGACAGTGTCAGAAGAGTGATGGAGGAGAGACTCGACTCGGATGATTTGGACTCCGATGTCGGGTTGCCTCCGATTGTGTTGTCAGGATCGATACGGTCCAGAGGCAGCTCACCTGAGGGAAGTAGTGACCGGAAGAGACGACGTGGTGGCTCGTGCTCATCAAATGACGGGGACCTGGACCGGAGGTCGCCTCTTTTGGGATCTGGGAGTGTCTGCGGAGGTAGCCAGCTGGCTCTCCGCAAGCAAGCGAGGCAGGAGAAGCGCCTAGATGCCGACAGGCGCATAGAAGGGTTGGCGAGTGATGCCAGCAGGTCCAGATTGGAGCTGGGCCACATACCGGACACAAGTGATGCCCGAACAGCCGAGGCCCTTCGGCAAAGGGTTCAGGACGATGTCGCCATCATCAATGAGGTGGCGACAAAGTCCATGAACTTAAAGGGCACGGTTGTTCGGGCCCTGAAGGACTCGGCGGCGTCGATCAAGGCTGCGGCGGACGCCCTACACAGCCGGACAGTGACGCAAGAGACTGCCAAACTGCAGGCGGACAATTCCCGCCTGCAGCGCGAGCTGGCAGATCTACGAAAGGAGTTATCGGACTTAAGGGTCGAATTCCGGAAGGAGTTGGCGCTGGCGAGGACAGAGGCAGTGCCTCCGGCCCCTGCGCGTGCTCCCTCCGAAGGGATGGAGCAGAGTCAGATGGACCAGCTGACGCGCTCAATATTGCTGCAGGTGGGCGGCATGATGAGCGCGCGGCTAGAAGGATTGGAGGAGCGTCTCCTGCCAGAGAGACGACTCCGACCTCCGCTGGAAGCCGATCGGCGGAACGCTGCTTCTGCAGCTGCTGCAGTGGCCTCGCTTCGGGGAACAGTGACGGGCCCACCTGAGGGCGGACCATCTACGTCGGGAGTGGATCCGAGAACGACGAAGGCCCAAAAGGGAAAGGGGAAGGGGAAGAAGACTGTGGTGACGAGCACAGCTTCTGCATCCCCGACCCCAGGGAAGGAGGCGCCCCGCCCCTTGCCGCCGGCACCTGCGTCAACTGATGCGGAGTGGTCGACGGTGGCAAAGCGGGGCACCAAGAAAAGCAAGAAGAAGAAGCAGCCTGCGGCAGTGCCTGTGCCAGTGGTGGTTCCGGCAGCAGGACCCAGCGTTGCACGGGCCGTGAAGTTGCGCCCCCCCCGGTCTGCAGCCGTGGTGCTTACGCTGCAGCCGGGGGCGTCGGAAAAGGGCGTCACTTATTTGAAGGTGTTGCAGGAGGCCAGAGCTAAGATCGACCTGGCCTCCTGTGGAATTACGACTGGTCTTCGGTTTAAGAAGGCAGCTACAGGAGGGCGTATTCTGGAGGTACCAGGGGCGGCGAGCGGCGACAAGGCAGACTCCTTCGCTGCAAAGCTGAGGGAGGCCGTGGATCCCGAGATGGTGCGCGTGTCCAGGCCCACGAAGTGCGCCGACTTGCGCATTTCTGGGCTGGACGATTCCGTATCCATCTCGGACGTAGTCGCCGCCGTCGCGAGGCGTGGTGCGTGCCCTGAGGAGTCGGTAAAGGCAGGGGCGTTGCAAACCGACTCCAGGGGGTACAGTACCTTGTGGGTAAGCTGCCCAGTGGCGGCTGCCATAAAGTTGGGCGGGGGAGGACGCCTGTTAGTAGGCTGGACGTCGGCGCAGATAAAACTGCTGCAGCCGAGGCCGTTCCAATGTTTCAGGTGCCTGCACAGAGGTCATGTGCGGGCCCAGTGCACTGCCGAGGTTGACCGCAGCGATGAGTGTTACCGCTGCGGTCAGCCCGGCCACAAAGCGGCGGGATGTGCGGCGGCAGCGCCAAGGTGCTCCTTGTGTGCGGCTGCCAAGAAACCGGCGGACCACAGGGTGGGTAGTGGGGCTTGCTCCCCGCCACAGCCCAGGACGACGAAGGCAGCAAGGGCCCCAGGCCACAGCAATCCCCCCCTAAGTAAGGGGGGCGCGAGCGGGATGGACGTAAGTCCATCGTAAGTTGGTGGAGCAGTTACTCCTCACAAGGTGGAGCACGCTGGTGGAGGTCAACGGGGGGAGTAAGGACTCACGTCCGAACTCTATCCCCACATCGTAAGTATTGGGGTGCGGAGGAACGCTCCTTTTCCTCCGTGCCTCAACTGAGGTCAGGGCGGCACGACCCGGGGGGGTTTTGTCGCCCAGCTATAAGCCTCGAGGTGGCGCGCGCGGTGTTTCCGCGCGCCCCTCTACAGTATGCAGAGTGGAGGTCGGCTCCACCTCCACTCTAGCAACAGGACGGGTCCTCTTCAAGGACTAACGCTGCCGGGGCCGCGGAAGTATACTTTCGTTTCCCGTAGCCCCGGCACTAGGCGTCCCGAAGGAACACCGTTGGGTTTTAGTCAGTAGGAGTCTGACATAACCACCCCGCCACCCCCGTGGCAGGGTGGTATCCATGAGGATTTCCCAACGTAAAAAAAAAAAAAAAAAAAAAAAAAAAAAAAAAAAAAAAAAGGTGGGGGGGTGTGGGCGGGTCTGGGTTTATCCGTCACTGACGCGTAAACCCAGGCCCTCCGTACTCATCCCGGATGGGTGCGGAGGCGTCGGTCTTGAGGGAGAGCGCAAGTCGCGATGATCCTCAAGGCAAGTCCAGGGTAATCCTTCACGTGGTTGCTGCCTGTTATTGGTCTGGTCCCTTCTGGAACAGACGTAACTAAAACCCTGGGCGCCGCGGTTCTCGTCCATGGGACTCCGTGCCGTGTTTTCACGGCACGGGGGCTCATGGGCGGCATGTTTTGTGTTTATTTTGTGTGTTGTTATTTTGGTTAATGTGCGTGTTGTTTTCTTTTTGCTTTTGTTTTGTTTTATGTATTATGTATTGTTTATGTAGATAATCGTCGTGTTTGTTTTGTTTTTGTTTTGTTTTTGTTTTTGTGTGTTTTTCTTTCTCCGCGTGTCCCTCTGAATTTTTAGCAGAGGGCACAGCGGATGTGAAGGGAAGATTGGGGAGTCTGGGGCAGGGTTTTCTGCCCGGACAAATTGAAAGGAAGGGTCCATTAGGACGGGGCGGCGTGAACCCCTACGGAGGAGCTTTTATCCTGGTAGGGGTTCACGACGCGAGTCGTGTGAGGGTGGCTAATCCTAAGGTTTTGGTGTTCGCTGATAGGATGCATGGTCGGGGTTCAGCCGGCCGATAGGGCACCACCCCAAGGGTATCTAGCCCCTTAAGTTAGGAGGGTCCTCAACCCCTTAAGTTGGGAAAACAATGATAATGACGCACTGCAATAAGAATCTACCCCAGGAGGGTACCACGCATCGTGGAGAATCCCTCACTGGTTCGGAAGAACCAGTCTGCCCCTCGTATTCTGGGGGGGGCAACAGCCGTCATGAGAGTGTTAGCTCTCGAGGAGAGAGGAGTGTAGGAAGTGAAGTGGAGAAGATAAGTGGAAGAGTGGTGGAAAGAGGAAGATTGGTGAAGGACAGTGTAAGGCGAGTGTTGGAGGAGAGACTTGACTCAGACGACATGGACTCCGATGTCGGGTTGCCTTCAATAGTGATGACAGGATCGATACGGTCCAGAGGCAGCTCACCTGAGGGAAGCGGTGACCGGAAGAGACGGCGCGGTGGCTCGTGCTCTTCTAATGACGGGGACCTGGACCGGAGGTCACCTCTTTTGGGATCTGGGAGTGTCTGCGGGGGTAGCAAGATGGCTCTCCGCAAGCAAGCGAGGCAGGAGAAGCGCCTGGATGCCGACAAGCGCATTGAGGGATTGGCGAGTGATGCCAGCAGGTCCAGATCAATGCTGGGCCACATACCGGACGTGAGTGATGGCCGAACAGCCGAGGCCCTTCGGCAGAGAGTTCAGGACGATGTCGCCATCATCAATGAGGTGGCGACAAAGTCCATGAACCTAAAGGGCACGGTTGTTCGGGCCCTGAAGGAGTCGGCGGCGTCGATCAAGGCCGCGGCGGACGCACTACACAGTCGGACGGTGACACAGGAAACTGCCACACTACAGGCGGACAATGCCCGCCTGCAGCGCGAGGTGGCAGACCTGCGAAAGGAGATGCAAGACCTGAGGATGGACTTCCGGAAGGAGTTAGCGCAGGCGAGGACAGAGGCAGTGCCTCCGGCCCCTGCACGTGCTCCCTCCGAAGGGATGGAGCAGAGTCAGCTAGACCAGCTGACGCGCTCAATATTGCTGCAGGTGGGCGGCATGATGAACGCGCGGCTGGAAGGATTGGAGGAGCGTCTCCTGCCAGAGAGACGACTCCGACCCCCGCTAGAAGCTGATCGGCGGAACGCTGCTTCTGCAGCTGCTGCAGCGGCCTCGCTTCGGGGGACAGTAACGGGCCCACCAGAGGGCGGACCATCTAAGTCGGGAGCGGATCCGAAAACGACGAAGCCCCAAAAGGGCAAGGGGAAGAAGACTGTGGTGGCGAGCACAGCTTCTGCATCCCCGATCCCAGGGAAGGAGGCGCCCCGCCTCTTGCCGCCGGCACCTGCGTCTACTGATGCGGAGTGGTCGACGGTGGCCAAGCGGGGCACCAAGACTAAGAAGAAGAAGCAGCCTGCGGTGGTGTCGTCAGTGCCTGCGGTGGTGTCATCAGTGTCAGTGATGGTTCCAGCAACGGGACCCAGTGCAGTGCGGGCAGTGAAGTTGCGCCCCCCTCGGTCTTCGGCTGTGGTGCTCACGTTGCAGCCGGGGGCCGCGGAGAAGGGCGTCACGTATTTGAAGGTGTTGCAGGAGGCCAGAGCTAAGATCGACCTGGCCTCCTGCGGCATTACGACGGGCCTTCGATTTAAGAAAGCAGCGACAGGTGGACGCATCCTGGAGGTTCCAGGGGCAGCGAGCGGCGACAAGGCAGACTCCTTCGCTGCGAAGCTGAGGGAGGCCGTGGATCCCGAGATGGTGCGCGTGTCCAGGCCCACGAAGTGCGCCGACTTGCGCATTTCTGGGCTGGACGATTCCGCAGCCGTCTCGGACGTAGTCGCCGCCGTTGCGAGGCGCGGGGCGTGCCCTGTGGAGTCGGTAAAGGCAGGGGTGTTGCAAACCGACTCCAGGGGGTACAGCTCCCTTTGGGTAAGTTGCCCAGTGGCTGCTGCCCTAAGGGTGAGTGAAGGAGGACGCCTTCTCGTAGGCTGGACGTCGGCTCAGGTAAGACTGCTGCAGCCGAGGCCGTTCCAGTGCTTCCGGTGCCTGCACAGAGGTCATGTGCGGGCCCAGTGCACTGCCGAGGTTGACCGCAACGATGAGTGTTACCGCTGCGGTCAGCCCGGCCACAAGGCGGCGGGATGTGCGGCGGCAGCACCAAGGTGCTCCTTGTGTGCGGCTGCCAAGAAACCGGCGGACCACAGGGTGGGTAGTGGGGCTTGCTCCCCACCACAGCCCAGGACGACGAAGGCAGCAAGGGCCCCAGGCCCCAGCAATCCCCCCCTAAGTCAGGGGGGCGCGAGCGGGATGGACGTAAGTCCATCGTAAGTTGGTGGAGCAGTTACTCCTCACAAGGTGGAGCACGCTGGTGGAGGTCAACGGGGGGAGTAAGGACTCACGTCCGAACTCTATCCCCACATCGTAAGTATTGGGGTGCGGAGGAACGCTCCTTTTCCTCCGTGCCTCAACTGAGGCCAGGGCGGCACGACCCGGGGGGGTTTTGTCGCCCAGCTACAAGCCTCGAGGTGGCGCGCGCGGTGTTTCCGCGCGCCCCTCTACAGTATGCAGAGTGGAGGTCAGCTCCACCTCCACTCTAGCAACAGGACGGGTCCTCTTCAAGGACTAACGCTGCCGGGGCCGCGGAAGTATACTTTCGTTTCCCGTAGCCCCGGCACTAGGCGTCCCGAAGGAACACCGTTGGGTTTTAGTCAGTAGGAGTCTGACATAACCACCCCGCCACCCCCGTGGCGGGGTGGTATCCATGAGGATTTCCCAACGTCAAAAAAAAAAAAAAAAAAAAAAAAAAGGTTGGGCGGGTCTGGGTTTATCCGTCACTGACGCGTAAACCCGGGCCCTCCGTACCCATCCCGCGATGGGTGCGGAGGCGTCGGTCTTGAGGGAGAGCGCAAGTCGTGATGATCCTCAAGGCAAGTCCAGGGTAATCCTTCACGTGGTTGCTGCCTGTTATTGGTCTGGTCCCCTCTGGAACAGACGTAACTAAAACCCTGGGCGCCGCGGCAGCCGGGGTGAAGATTGTCGCAAAGCTTGCTTTGCGGCGGTCTTCACACCGGATCATTATGTATTGATATGTATGTTTATTTATTACTCTATGTATCTATTCATCATCTTCATCTTCATCCTTTCCATTATCATCTCATCCCCACGTATTTTTCTTCCTCTTTCTTTTCATCTTTCCGTCTATTTTCACGTATCATTCATTTCTTGTGTTTTCATTTGTGTCTTTTAACTCTTCTTCTTTCAGATATCTTCTTCTCCCATGGAGGGGGGGCCCGGGCGCTTGGCGCAGGCTCGAGGAGGTGGGGTCGTGGCGCGCGGCGCCGACTCGAGGAGGTGGGGCCCGGGCGCTTTGGCGCAGGCTCGAGGAGGGGGGGCCCGAGCACAGTCGTGCGGACTCGAGGAGGTGGGGTCGTGGTGCGCGGCGCCGACTCGAGGAGGGGGTCCGCTCCCGGACAGCTGCCATACGGTGGATCGTGGTTGGGTTCGGGAGTCGGACGTGGAGGGGGGGCCCGGGCGCTTGGCGCAGGCTCGAGGAGGGGGGGTCCGAGCACAGTCGTGCGGACTCGAGGAGGGGGTCTGCTCCCGGACAGCTGCCATACGGTGGATCGTGGTTGGGTTCGGGAGTCAGACGTGGAGGGGGGGCCCGGGCGCTCGGCGCAGGCTCGAGGAGGTGGGGTCGTGGCGCGCGGCGCCGACTCGAGGAGGGGGTCCGCTCCCGGACAGCTGCCATACGGTGGATCGTGGTTGGGTTCGGGAGTTGGACGTGGAGGGGGGGTCGTGGTGCGCGGCGCCGACTCGAGGAGGTGGGGTCCGAGCACAGTCGTGCGGACTCGAGGAGGTGGGGTCCGAGCACAGTCGTGCGGACTCGAGGAGGTGAGGGGAAGGCGCAAGCCGACCCGAGGCGAAGTCCGCTCCCGGACAACTGCCATACGGTGGATTCGTGGCCAGGTTCGGGAGCTGGACGTTGATGGGGGGGGCCCGGGCGCTTCGGCGCTTAGGCCCGAGGAGGTGGGGGGGGGCGCGCTGTATGTTCCAGTGCGTCCCTCCGCGGAGGCGGGTTTGCCCTCGGGCGAACGAGGCTAGAGCAGGGTTGCGGAGAAATGCGACAGCGGTCCCGCGACCCTGCTCGCATGGCCAGCAGGAGAGAACATCCCGGGGTTTTAGTGGGTATACCCGTCCTCTTCAAGGGCGGGGGAGTCCCACATAACCACCCCGCCCGCCTCCCCTTCGGGGGGGAGGGGCGGGGTGGTATGCGTAAAGCATTTCCCCGGGTCAAAAAAAAAAAAAAAAAAAAAAAAAAAAAGGTTAGGTTAGGTTAGGTTAGGTTAGGTTAGGTTGGGTTAGGTTAGGTTAGGTTAGGTTAGGTTAGGTTAGGTTGGGCGGGCCTTGGGTTTATCCGTCACTGACGCATAAACCCAGGCCTTCCGTACTCATCCCGGATGGGTGCGGAGGCGTCGGTCTTGAGGGAGAGCGCAAGTCGTGATGATCCTCAAGGCAAGTCCAGGGTAATCCTTCACGTGGTTGCTGCCTGTTATTGGTCTGGTCCCCTCTGGAACAGACGTAACTAAAACCCTGGGCGCCGCGGTAGCCGGGGTGAAGATCGTCGCAAAGCTTGCTTTGCGATGG
This sequence comes from Hylaea fasciaria, assembly GCA_905147375.1. Lineage (NCBI taxonomy): Eukaryota > Metazoa > Arthropoda > Insecta > Lepidoptera > Geometridae > Hylaea > Hylaea fasciaria. Next base: position 12,181,139 of record LR990201.1, read on the forward strand.
TCTTCATTCCGGATCATCTATTTATTTATGTATGTTTATCTTATTATTATATGTATATGTTAATCATTCACGTATTATTCTTCCTCTTTCTTTTCTTTTTCGTCTCATTCATATCATCCATTTCTTTTCTCTTTTCATTTGTGTCTTTTACTCTATTCTTCTTTTATATAGCCTTCCCCAATCTAAAAGGTCTGGTGGTTGCCTATAGATGCGTGATCGGGGGAAGCCGATCGCTAGGCCACCCACCCCTTCAGGCAGTCATGCCTATTAAAAATGACAAGAAACCCAAAAACATGGCTAGTTGCAATACAAGTAAGACTACCCAGGAGGGTCCCAGAAATGGGGAATCCCTCCCTCCCGGCTCCGGCCGTGGAGGCTGCCCCACGTACTCTGGGGGGGGCAACAACTGCCACGAGGGCCTCGGCCCTCAACCTGATGACTTTGGCTTACCTTTGGACTCCGAGATTGTAGCAGTTGGAAAACTGGATGTGGCGAAAGAGGCGCGCGTGGTGCTTACCCGCTGCGCCACTCCTAGTGTGAGTGGAGAAGGAGATGTTGGGCCTGTCGCTGCGGCGAAAATGGTCGACCTATCGGATACAGACTCTGATATGAGCTGTGAGACGGTGGCTTCGCGGACGTCCGGGACGTTATCGCCGAGCCGATTTTGGCGGAAGCGCCGAATGGACGGTGACGAACTGCAGATGGAGTCATCTGCAAAGACTGCGAAAGCGCTTCGCAGTAGAAGGGAGTCTTACCTCCTGCGAAAAAAGGACGCAACCCTTGCAGCGGAGAAAGAGTTGGAGGAGTTGACTAGCGCAGCGTCTGAGAGTCGGGCGGCGCTGGGGTTGGTGAACCTGGGAGAGATGCAGACTGCCGCAGCGCTCAACAAGCGGGTAGTAGATGATGTGGAAATCATCCTGAGTGTTGCGGCAAAGTCCAAGAACTTGAAGGGCCCTTGTGTGCGTGCCCTTAAGGATGCGGCGGCGTCGATAAAGGAGGCTGTGGAGGCTCTGCGCTCTAGAACCACTACACAAGAGACGGCCAAACTACAGGCGGATAATGCCCGCCTACAGGGCGAGGTCTCAGAGCTCCGTAAAGAAATGATGGAAATTAGAGAAGAGATGGCGCGAGCCAAGAAAACCCTTACGTCTCAACCGGAGATGATGACTGGGCTGCCGTTACAAGGTGGAGGACCAGCAGAAGAGCTGATGCGGTCTGTCATGATTCAGGTTGGGACGATGGTGAATGCAAGGCTAGAAGGGCTGGAGGAAAGACTCCTCCCGGCGAAGAGATTGCGACCTCCGTTAGCAGCGGACCGCAAAAATGCAGCAGCTGCAGCAGCTGCAGCAGAAACTGCAGCAGCAACAGCTGCAGCAGCAACAACTTCAGCAGCAACAGCTGCAGTAGCAGCGAGAACAGCAAAGACGGGAAGCCTGCAACCTTCAGTAACGGCTGGGTCTTCAAAGGGTGCACCTGCACAGCCCCAACCTCAGCCGAAGAAAGGTAAAGGAAAGGGCAAAAACGGTGGTGCAGACAAGGTACCACCCAAGCAACTGGAGCCTCATCAACTCCCTCTGGGGAATACTACAGAGCAGGTAGGCGAGGGGTGGATAACGGTGGGGAAGTCAGGACGGGGGAAGAAGGCACAATCCCAAAAGGCAGCTGGGCCTGCAGCGGGCCCAGGAAAGGCGAAGAGTAAGAGCAAGCCAGTGCCCAAGCTCCGACCACCACGCTCAGCGGCTGTGGTAATTACTCTGCAACCCGGAGCTAACGAACAAGGCGTTACGTATGCAAAGATTCTGGAGGAAGCCAAATCTAAAATAGATCTGGCCAGTTGCGGAATTCCTGCGGGCCTCAAGTTCCGGAAGGCAGCAACAGGCGCTAGCATTCTGGAAGTGCCTGGGGCCACAAGTGGGGACAAGGCAGATGCTCTTGCTTTGAAGCTCAGAGAGCACCTAGGGACGGACGTCGTGAAGGTCACCAGGCCGGTAAAGTGCGCAGACTTGCGCATCATGGGACTGGACGACTCCATAAGTGCGAAAGAAATCGCTGGTGCCGTGGCGCAGCAAGGGGGCTGCTCTGAGGAGGCGGTGAAGGTCGGAGAAATCCGTTTCGCAGCACAAGGGACCGGTGCTGTCTGGGTGAGATGCCCTGTGGCCGCAGCGAAAAAGTTGTGTGATAGGGGCCGCATTCTCGTTGGATGGATCTCGGCACAAGTGCTGATGCTTCAGCCTCGACCAATGAGGTGTTACCGATGTCTGCAAGTGGGACACGTTCGAGTACAGTGCTCCGCTGAAGTCGACCGCAGTGAGGAGTGTTACAACTGCGGTAGGCCGGGACATATAGCGGCGAAATGCGTTGCTGAGTCAAGGTGTTCCATATGTGCAGAGGTCCAGAAACCGGCAAATCATAAGATGGGAAGCGCATCGTGCTTCCCATCTAAGCCTAAGAAGGTGGCAAAACCAGCTAAGAAAGCGGCCAATAAAGAGCCGGCAGCGCCTAGCAGCTCTCCTCCATCACAATTGGAGGAGTACGAGGGAATGATTGTAGACTTTAATTAGTATGGCCCATCACTTCGTACAGGCGAACATCAACCACTCCGCTGGCGCGCAGGACCTACTCCTGCAAAGCATGGCGGAGTGGTTGATCGAAATAGCGGTGGTTGCCGAACCTTACTTTGTCCCCCCCAGGAGTAACTGGGTGGGTGACGTGGATGGTTTGGTAGCCATCATATCTTCAGGTGCGAACGGAGCTCCGCCTCTCTCCGTCATAGCCAGGGGAAGAGGATATGCGGCGGTCCAATGGAGAGAGACTGTACTAATTGGGGCATACTTCTCTCCTAACAGGAGCCTCGTAGAATTTGAGGCGTTTCTAGGGGGGGTAGGGGCTCTTATTGGGCAAACTCTGCCTCGCCCGGTAATCGTCATGGGGGACTTCAACGCCAAATCTACGGCTTGGGGTTCCCCTGCGACGGACGCTCGAGGCGAGGCACTTGAGGAGTGGGCGATGATGTCTGGTCTTTTGGTCTTAAACCAGGGTTCGGTCAACACTTGTGTGCGTCATAACGGGGGGTCTATTGTAGACCTCTCATTTGCATCCCCTACTGTGGCACGCCATATTTGCAGCTGGAGAGTGTTGGAGGGAGTGGAGACGTTATCAGATCATCTCTACATCCGGTTTAGCGTCTCCACTTCTCTAGATACCCCGAGGACCCGCACCACACGACACACCCCATCATCACCTCGCTGGGTGCTAAAAAGATTGGATCGGGAAGTGCTGGAGGAAGCTGCTATTGTGCAGGCCTGGCAAACACCTCCGGAGGGGCCAGTGGATGTCGAGGAGGAAGCGGAATGGTTCCGGGGGGCTTTGTCGCAAATTTGCGACGCTGCTATGCCCCGGGCCAAACTGCGACCTCCGAGAAGACAGGTGTACTGGTGGAATCAAGAAATTGCCGAGCTGCGAAGCAGTTGTGTGGCCGCAAGACGCCAGTACACCAGGCACAGGAGACGCCGACGGCGGGATGAAGAGCGGGAGAATCAGCTGTATGAAGCATACAGGGGATGTGTAAAAGCTCTGCAGTTGTCCATCTCTGACTCGAAGGCGAGAGCAAGGGCTGAACTTCTGGAAACTCTGAACCGTGACCCATGGGGGCGGCCGTATAAGATGGTGCGAGATAAGTTGCGACCCTGGGCCCCCCCACTCACGGAGAGTTTGTCGCCCCAGTTGCTGCAGGAGGTGGTTGCTACTCTATTTCCAAACAGAGCAGAACACATGCCTCCAGAGATGGCTACTGTGAGAAATGTGGCTCTCGAAGACGGTGAAGACATTCCTCCGGTCTCGCAAGGGGAGTTGGGAGCAGCCATCCTTAGACTGCGAGCCAGGAACAGGGCCCCAGGGCCAGATGGAATTCCCGGGAGGGCTTGGGTCCTGGCTCTGGAGGCGTTAGGGGATCGGTTCCGCGGACTAATGGATGCGTGTTTGGAGGCAGGCCAGTTTCCCAGACAGTGGAAGACTGGCAGACTGGTCCTTTTGAGAAAGGCAGGGCGTCCGGCGGAATCACCGGCTGCATACAGGCCCATTGTGATGCTTGATGAGGCGGATAAGCTCTTTGAAAGAGTCATTGCGGGCCGCCTCATCAAGCATTTAAGGTTGGTGGGACCGGACCTGTCAGAGCAGCAATATGGCTTCCGAACGGGGAGGTCTACTATTGATGCCATTATGCGCGTTAAGGAGAAATCGGAGGTGATAGTGGAGCAGGGCGGGGTAATGTTGGCGGTGTCATTAGACATCGCCAACGCCTTCAACTCCATGCCATGGGCCTGCGTGAGGGAGGCATTGAGGTTTCACGCGGTTCCTTCTCATCTCAGGCGAATTGTAGAAGCCTACCTTTCGGACAGGTACATCGTGTATCCAGGACGGGATGGAAGGGTCATTCGGACGGGGATGGTGTGCGGTGTTCCACAGGGGTCGGTCCTCGGACCACTCCTGTGGAACATCGGATATGATTGGGTGTTGCGCGGGGAGCTTCCAGAGGGTGCTAAGGTGACCTGTTATGCGGACGATACATTGGTTACTGCAAGAGGAGATCGATTTGAGGGTGCCGCAACGCTGGTAACGCACGCGGTGGGGCTAGTTGTAGCCAGAATTGAGAGACTGGGGCTCCGGGTGGCGTTGAGCAAGTCCGAGGCTATTTGCTTCCACGGTCCCCGAAGGGCTCCGCCTCCGGGGTCTCACATAGTCATTGGTGACGTTCGCATCGAGGTCGGGTCCAGTTTAAAATATCTCGGGCTCGTCCTCGACTCGAGATGGAACTTCCGTGAACACTTCACAAGAATGGCTCCACGATTGATGGGGGCAGCCGCTGCACTGAAACGGCTGCTGCCCAACCTCGGGGGACCAAAGTCAAGCGTTCGTCGGCTATACATGGGGGTAGTGAGGTCGATGGCCTTGTATGGGGCTCCGGTGTGGGCGGAGGCCCTAACGGAGAAAACCATTGCCCTCTTGAGACGACCTCAAAGGGTGATGGCCGTTGGGGTCATACGCGGTTACCGCACGGTTTCGTACGAGGCGGCGTGCCTCTTGGCGGGTTCACCTCCCTGGGATTTGGAGGCAGACGTCAGTGCAGACACGTATGAGTGGAGGACAAACCAACGTCTCCAGGGGGAGAATCCTCCGCCAAGAGCGATAGAAAGGTGGAAGGCAGATGCCCAGAGGAAAATGCTGGAAAAGTGGAAGGAGAGACTGGCTGAGCCGCGAGCGAGCGTAAGACTCATTGGGGCTATCCAGCCTATTCTTGAGGAGTGGATACATAGGGAACATGGGTCGCTTTCCTTCCGACTGGTGCAGGTGCTTACGGGGCACGGCTGCTTTGGCAGGTACCTGTGCCGAATAGCTGGAAGGGAAGCGACAAACAGGTGTCATCACTGCAATAGTGTGGAAGACACGGCGCAGCACACCGTGGAAGAGTGTCCGGCTTGGGACCGAGAGCGGGGTGACCTCGTCACAGCAGTGGGAAGAGACCTCTCGCTCCCGGTGCTAATAAAGACGATGGTTGAAAGTGAGACGGCGTGGAGCGCCGGACTCTCCTTCTGTGAGCAGGTGATAGCGCAGAAGGAGAATGCGGAGAGAGAGAGGGAAATCACCTCGGATCTCCCTCTCCGCAGTAGGAGAACGGGGCGTCGGAGGAGGCTCTTCCACGCCCTCCTCCAACCACCATAACCGAGGATTGAGCGGCGGACCGGGGGCGGTTCGTCGCTCTGTAAAACGCCTCAAGGCGGAACGCGCAGTATTCTGCATGCCCCTCAACGGTGGGAGTAAACCGTCACTCCAACAAAGAGGCTGGGGTCCTTCGAGGACCAGCGCTGCCGAGGTCGCGGAAGAGTTCAACAGCGTTCCCGTAACCTCGGCACACGGCGTGCTGAAGGAAGCACCCCGGGGTTTTAGTGGGTATACCCGTCCTCTTCAAGGGCGGGGGAGTCCCACATAACCACCCCGCCCCTCCCTCCTTCGGGGGGGAGGGGCGGGGTGGTATGCGTAAAGCATTTCCCCGGGTCAAAAAAAAAAAAAAAAAAAAAAAAAAAAAAAAAAAAAAAAAAAAAAAAAAAAAAAAAAAAAAAAAAAAGGTTAGGTTAGGTTAGGTTAGGTTAGGTTAGGTTAGGTGGGGTGCATGTCAGAAGCCTCCTCGTGGCGCACCCTGGGCAACGTCGTGACCTAGTAACGGTTCACGGCGGCGAATTCTGACGGGGGGGCCTCTCCACTTCGGTGGATTGAGGCAGACCGCTTCGGCGGTCCGGGGGGGCTCGGCCGGCGTCCTGGACGTATTCCGGGTAGCGGCGGTGCGAGTCGTGGCGGCCTTGATTGGCTGCGGGGCTCGGTCGGCGTCTCGGCCGTATGCTGAGTAGCGGCGACGCGAGCGAACGGCGCTTCTGTGCGTCCGTGGTGGGCCTCTCCCCCGCTGGTGGATCGAGGCAGACTGCTTCGGCGGTCCGGGGGGGCTCGGCCGGCGTCCTGGACGTATTCCGGGTAGCGGCGGCGCGAGTCGTGGCGGCCTCGATTGGCTGCGGGGCTCGGTCGGCGTCTCGGCCGTATGCTGAGTAGCGGCGACGCGAGCGAACGGCGCTTCTGTGCGTCGTTGATGGGCCTGGTGGGCTTCTCCGCGTGTCCCTCTGATCAGCAGAGGGCACAGTGGATGAGGTCGCGTTGGGTCTGGGCACTGCTTCGGCGGTGCGTGGGGGCTCGGCCGGCGTCCTGGACATTCCGGGTAGCGGCGGTGCGAGTCGTGGCGGCCTTGATTGGCTGCGGGGCTCGGTCGGCGTCTCGGCCTTATGCTGGGTAGCGGCGACGCGAGCGTTGGGCGCTTCTATGCGTCCGTTGTGGGCTTCTCCACTACTTGTGGATGGGGCAGATCGCCTTGGCGATCCGTGTGGGGGCTCGGCCGGCGTCCCGGACGTTTCCGGGTAGCGGCGGTGCGAGTCGCGGCGACCTTGATTGGTTGCGGAACTCGGTCGGCGTCTCGGCCTTATGCTGAGTAGCGGCGACGCGAGGGTCCGGCCTAACCGCTGGATGACGGCTGTGGGTGGGGGCAGTTCGCTGTTACCACCTGCAGTCCACATCGTAATCCGTCAACACGTGCGTCGTGGTCACGTCTCGCGACGTTCGACGGACCGAGGCCTTGGCTTAACCGCCCGGGTGCGAGGAAGAAAACCTCTATAAAAAATTACCCCCAATCCCAAGCGGCAGAGCTAGCGCGAGGGGATGAATGGCCAAGGGGTTACGGGGCCGCTTCGTCGACATCACCGTGTTTAGCCGTTTCCCGGCTTGCACGGTGGTGGCGGCGCAGCGGCGCCAGGTCGCAACTGCTCTCCCGTCCGGATACCGGCCGACCTCCGGGACGGGTTACGCTAGGCTAGTCCAGGTACAGGGGGCACTGCCTGGATGGTCCGTTTTTTCCCCCATACTCGTGGGATCTAATATGGATAAAACTTACAACAAAAACCAAATTGACGCAACGGAGGAGAAGCCGAAAGGCTTGGAAGGAGTAGCAGTAGCTGCTCTGAAGGAGGGACGTGTGGTGCTCGAGCGCTGCGACGTCGATGCTGCGGTGGAGGGGGTGCGAACCCGGTCTCGCAGCGGGTCGGAAGCCCGGAAGGGCCAACGGCTGGCTGATGCCTTGGAGGCATCGAGGTGCAGGGACCTGTCGGCCTCGGAGTCTGACTCTGAGGTCAGTATGGTCACGGTGACCGATGGGTCGAGGGACCCCTCGCCGGCTTCGTCGGTGTCCGGTCGCCTATGGAGGAAGCGTTCCCTGGAGCGCGGTGCAACGGACGACGTCCAGGAGCCCGCGGCGAAGGAGGTTGCGCGTCGAGGACGTGGACGACCGCCCACGACGGGCGCGTACGTTGGGCTGGCGGAGGCGCAGAAGCTACTGAACGCCACCAAAGAGGAGGCGCTCCGACTCCAGGCAGAGGAGGAGCTGGCGGAGGACGTGCGGCGAAAGAAGAAGGCACGAGCGGCCTATCTTAAGGCCCCGGGTCCTTCCGCCACTGTGAGGGGCGAGGAGCTGAGTGCCGCTGCCCTGGAGAAGGCGGTCGGGGACTGGGTGGACACCATTCAACAGGTGTCCGCCAAGTCCATGAACCTGAAGGGTACATACCAGCGTGCCCTGAATGAAGCGGCGGCTGGAATCCAGGCATCAGTTGCCGAGCTGCGGAGCCGCACCGCATCCGAGGAGGTTGCCAGATTAGAGGCGGCCAACTCGCGGCTGGTGGCCGAGCAAGAGGCCATGCGCCGGGAAATCGCAGAGCTCCGGAGACTGGTGGAGCGGCAAGCGACTCCTGCGCAAGCCCCGGCCCCGGATGGGACCCCGGTGCCGCCGCCATCCTCAATGTTTGAGGAGTTCGCGCGGGCCATCATGGTGCAGGTGGGCACCATGGTGAGCGCCCGCCTCGAGGGCTTGGAGGGGAGACTTCTCCCCGAAAAGCGCCTCAGGCCCCCACTCGCCCACGAAAGGCGAAGGGAAGAGGTGGAGGCGGCCGCGAGGGACGTGCCGATGGAGCCCACCCCGTCGGCACCGTCCACAAGCGGAGCCCAGGAGCCAATGAGGGGCTCCAAGAAGGGGGGTGCTGCAGCTGGCAGCGCCAAAAAGAAGGCGGCCCCGGTGCCATCTCAACCCCCAGCGGAGCCAATGGAGGGCTCCAAAAAGAAGAAGGGGAAGAGTGCCGCCAAGGCAACTTCCACCGCCCCTGCCGCGCCTGTGGCAGGGAAGAAGGCTGCGGCCCCTGCTGCCGAGCCCGCTGCGCTCCCGCCCCGTCCTCAGGCTCCAATGGAGCAGCCTTGGACGGAGGTGGTGAGGAAGGGCGGCCCAAGGAGGACCCAGAACGAGGTAGGGGCGAAGCCGGCCACGAGAGCCCGGGACAAGTCCCCGCCCAGAAGACCAGCAGCGCCAAAGGCGGTGCCGCAGGCCCGCCAGCAGGCCACAAAAGCGGTGAAGATCCGCCCACCGCCGCGCACAGCAGCGGTAGTCATCACGCTGAAGCCGGGGGCGGAGGAAAAGGGAGTGAGCTACGCCAAGGTCCTGGCGGAGGCGCGTAACCGCATAGACCTTGGCGCGCTCGGCGTGCCCCCGCTCAGGGTGAGGGTTGCGGTGACCGGGGCCCGCGTCTTGGAGGTCCCCGGTGAGATGAGGGCCGAGAAGGCGGACTCCCTGGCCAGCAGGCTCAGGGAGGTGTTCGAGGGGGCAGAGGAGGTACAGATCTCCAGGCCCGTCACCACCGCGGACATGCGGGTGGACGGCCTGGAGGACTCCATTGCCCCCGAGGAGTTGGTAGCGGCGCTGGCCAAGGCCGGGAACTGCCCCCCGACCGACATAAAGGTCGGGGAGATCAAGAAGGGCAGGGCGGGCGTAGGGGCGGCCTTCGTGCGCTGCCCCGCCACGGCCGCCAAAGCCATAATGGCAAAGGGTGGCCGTGTCCAGGTGGGGTGGGTGGCGGCGCGGGTGCGCGTTCTGAAGGAACGGCCGCGCCGCTGCTACCGATGCCAAGCGCTGGGCCACGTACGGGCCCAGTGCCAGGCCGAAACGGACCGCAGCGGAGAATGCCACCGCTGCGGGAGCACGGACCACAAGGTCGCGGCCTGCTCATCCCCCCCGCACTGCAACGTGTGCGCAGCTGCGGGCAGGAAGGCGGACCACCTCACCGGGGGCACGGCGTGTGCCAAGCCCCCGGCAAAGAAAGAGGCAAAGAAGAAGCCTGCTGCGACCAAGGCCACGGCCGGGTCGCAGCCGGCCAACTCCGTAACGGAGCAGGTGGTCCGCATGGAGGAAAGTTAGGATGCACCTAACTTTCCTCCAGGCGAACGTCAACCACTCCGCGCAGGCTCAGGACTTGTTCCTGCAATCCCTGGCGGAGCGGTTGATTCAGGTCGCGGTAGTCGCCGAGCCGTATGTGGTCCCGCCCAGGGGTGATTGGGCGGGAGACCGCGACGGCTTGGTGGCCATAACAACCCAGTCGCCGGCACCCTCCCCCACCCTCGACAATGTGGTAAGGGGGAGGGGTTATGTGGCGGCCTGGGTTGGCGAGGTGGTGGTCGTGGGGGTGTATTTCTCCCCCAACAGGGTCCTCGCCGAGTTCGAGCGTTTTCTCGGCGAGGTGGGGACCCTGGTCGGCCAAAACCGCCCGCGACCTGTCGTCGTCGTCGGGGACCTCAACGCCAAATCTACGGCGTGGGGGTCTCCGGCGACGGACGCGAGGGGCAGGGCGGTCGAGGAGTGGATGGTGGAGGTGGGGCTCACCATCCTCAACCGCGGGGCGGAAGACACGTGCGTGCGACACAACGGGGGTTCCATCGTGGACCTAACGTTTGCGACCCCCGAGCTCGCACGCCGTGTCCGGGACTGGGCGGTCCTGGTGGATGAGGAGACGCTGTCGGACCACCGATACATCCGGTTCAGCGTCTCCTCAGCGGCGGCGGCCCAGGACCAAGGGCCGCCCCCGACCGTCGGTCCCAGGTGGGCCCTTAAGCGCCTGGACCTAGAGCGGCTGCAGGAGGCGGCCCTGGTCCAGGCATGGAACGCCCCGCCCCCGGAGCCAGTAGACCTGGACGAAGAGGCGGACGGGCTGTGCATGGCGATGTCGCACGTCTGCGACGCCGCCATGCCCCGTGTCAGAGCCCTGCCGCCGAAGAGGCAGGTCTACTGGTGGACGGAGGAGGTCGCCGAGCTCCGCCGTCGGTGCCTGGCGAAGCGTCGCCAACACCAGCACTACCGGCGGAGGAGGCGACAGGAGGCGGCGACATTGGACGCCCTCTACGCCGAGTATAGAGAGGCGTCCATGGCCCTCCGCGTCGCCATCGCGGAGGCCAAGGCGGCTGCCTGGAGGCAGCTGCTGGAGTCGCTGGAGCAGGACCCGTGGGGGCGGCCGTACAGGCTGGCGCGGCAAAAGCTGCGCCCCTGGGCCCCTCCCGCCACCAGCACGCTCCAGCCGGACGTCCTCCAGCGGGTGGTCGAGGGACTGTTCCCCGGAGCTCCGGGGACCGAGTTCGTCCCTCCCACCACGGCGGCCTCGCGGGCGGAGACCCGGGAAGATGAGGAGGTGCCCGAGGTCTCGGGCGGGGAGCTTGAGGCGGCCGTCATGCGGATGAGGGCCAAAAACACGGCGCCGGGGCCTGACGGCATACCCGGCCGCGCGTGGGCCCTCTCCATGGACGCCCTCGAGCCCCGCGTGAGGTCCCTCTTCAGCCGCTGCCTTCGGGAGGGTCGATTCCCCGGGCGGTGGCGGAGAGGGAAGCTCGTCCTGCTGAGGAAGGACGGGCGGCCGGCGGACGAGCCGGCAGGGTACCGGCCGATCGTGCTGCTGGACGAGGCGGGGAAGCTCCTCGAGCGAGTTGTAGCTTCCCGCCTCGTCAGGCACCTGGAGGGGGAGGGCCCGGATCTGGCCCCCAATCAGTACGGGTTCCGGAGGGGTCGCTCGACGGTGGATGCCATCGCCGCCGTCCGCGACCTCTCGGAGGAGGCGTGCTCCGGGGGTGGGGTCCTGTTGGCGGTGTCATTAGACATCGCCAACGCTTTCAACTCCCTCCCCTGGAGCGTCATCCGCGGCGCGCTGGGGCACCACCAAGTGCCCCGGTACCTTCAGCGCCTGGTGGGGAACTACCTCTCAGAGAGGGAGGTAGTCTTCCCCACACGAGAGGGGGCGGTGGGACGGAGCGCCGTTACCCGAGGTGTTCCACAGGGGTCCGTGCTTGGACCCCTGCTCTGGAACCTCGGGTACGATTGGGTGCTCCGGGGAGCCAACCTGCGTGGCGTCGGCGTCACTTGTTACGCCGACGACACGCTGGTGACCGCCCGGGGGGCAACATACCGGGAGGCGGTGCTCCTGGCGACGGCCGGTGTTGCTGCGGTCGTCGCCAGAATTCGGCGTTTAGGGTTGCAGGTGGCTCTCCATAAGTCGGAGGCCATCTGCTTCCACGGTCCGCGGAGGGCGCCTCCAGCCGGGGCGCAGATTGTGGTGGGCGGGACGTCCATCCCCGTCGGGACGACCCTCAAATATCTCGGGGTCGTCCTGGACAGCAGGTGGAGATTCGGGGCCCATCTGCGGCAGCTGTCCCCGAAGCTGACGGGGACAGCGGCCGCCCTGAGCCGCCTCCTCCCCAATCTGGGAGGAGGTGATGGGAGCTGCCGCCGCCTTTACATGGCGGTGGTACGCTCGATGGCCCTCTACGGGGCCCCGATCTGGGCGGGGTCTCTCGACGCTCGAGAGACTGCCGTCCTAGTCGCGGCCCAGAGGGCCATGGCGGTGAGAGTGTGTCGGGGCTACCGCACACTCTCACACGAGGTCGCCTGCGCTCTCGCCGCGTCCCTGCCATGGGACATGGAGGCCGAGGTTCTGTCCTCGGTCTTCTGGCGGAGAGCGCGGGCCAGGGAGCGGGACCTCCGTCCCGCCCCACAGGAGGTGGTGCGGTGGCGGCAGAATGCCAGGGACCAGGCTGTGGTCGCCTGGCGGGACCGGCTCCTGACGGGGCCGGCGCGAAGAGGGGCCGGCGCTCGCCGGCTCTTGGAGGCCCTCCAGCCCCTCCTCCTGGAGTGGGTGCGGAGGCAACACGGGGCCCTCACCTTCCGGGCCACGCAGGTGCTCACCGGCCACGGGTGCTTTGGCCGGTACCTGTGCAACGTGGCCCGGAGAGAGGCCTCCCCGGCCTGCCACCAGTGCGGCTGCGCGGAGGAGACAGCGCAGCACGTACTGGAGGCGTGCCCCGGAGCGGCGGAACCGCGGCGAGCCCTCGTCGCGGTCGTGGGGGCGGACCTCTCGCTGCCGACCATCATCTCTAAGATGGTCGCCGACGAGGGGTCCTGGGAGGCGGTGGTCTCCTTCTGCGAAGTAGTAATGACGCAGAGGGAGACCGAGGAGCGGGAGAGGGAACAGGATCCCCTCTCCCTGCCGCTCCGGAGAGCGCGGATACGGAGGCGGGCCAACAGGGCCCGCACTCCGTCTCCGCTTGGAGGACCCGGGGCGCCGCAGCCGGTGCCCCTGCTCTTAATTGAGGGGGTCCTCCACGGCCGGGGGACGCGCTAATGTTCCAGCGCGTCCCTCCTGAGGCGGGTCCGCCCACGGGCGGACGAGGCTAGAGCAGAGTTGCGGAGAGTATCAAAACGGCCCCGCGACTCTGCTCCCATGGCTAGCCGATGGAACATCCCGGGGTTTTAGTGGGTATACCCGTCCTCCTCAAGGGCGGGGGAGTCCCACATAACCACCCGGCCCACCCCCTCGGGCCGGGTGGTATGCGTAAGGCATTTCCCCGGGTCAAAAAAAAAAAAAAAAAAAAAAAGGTTAGGTTAGGTTAGGTTAGGTTAGGTTAGGTTAGGTTAGGTTAGGTTAGGTTAGGTTAGGTTAGGTTAGGTTAGGTTAGGTTAGGTTAGGTTAGGTTAGGTGGGGTGCATGTCAGAAGCCTCCTCGTGGCGCACCCTGGGCAACGTCGTGACCTAGTAACGGTTCACGGCGGCGAATTCTGACGGGGGGGCCTCTCCACTTCGGTGGATTGAGGCAGACCGCTTCGGCGGTCCGGGGGGGCTCGGCCGGCGTCCTGGACGTATTCCGGGTAGCGGCGGTGCGAGTCGTGGCGGCCTTGATTGGCTGCGGGGCTCGGTCGGCGTCTCGGCCGTATGCTGAGTAGCGGCGACGCGAGCGAACGGCGCTTCTGTGCGTCCGTGGTGGGCCTCTCCACCGCTGGTGGATCGAGGCAGACTGCTTCGGCGGTCCGGGGGGGCTCGGCCGGCGTCCTGGACGTATTCCGGGTAGCGGCGGCGCGAGTCGTGGCGGCCTCGATTGGCTGCGGGGCTCGGTCGGCGTCTCGGCCGTATGCTGAGTAGCGGCGACGCGAGCGAACGGCGCTTCTGTGCGTCGTTGATGGGCCTGGTGGGCTTCTCCGCGTGTCCCTCTGATCAGCAGAGGGCACAGTGGATGAGGTCGCGTTGGGTCTGGGCACTGCTTCGGCGGTGCGTGGGGGCTCGGCCGGCGTCCTGGACATTCCGGGTAGCGGCGGTGCGAGTCGTGGCGGCCTTGATTGGCTGCGGGGCTCGGTCGGCGTCTCGGCCTTATGCTGGGTAGCGGCGACGCGAGCGTTGGGCGCTTCTATGCGTCCGTTGTGGGCTTCTCCACTACTTGTGGATGGGGCAGATCGCCTTGGCGATCCGTGTGGGGGCTCGGCCGGCGTCCCGGACGTTTCCGGGTAGCGGCGGTGCGAGTCGCGGCGACCTTGATTGGTTGCGGAACTCGGTCGGCGTCTCGGCCTTATGCTGAGTAGCGGCGACGCGAGGGTCCGGCCTAACCGCTGGATGACGGCTGTGGGTGGGGGCAGTTCGCTGTTACCACCTGCAGTCCACATCGTAATCCGTCAACACGTGCGTCGTGGTCACGTCTCGCGACGTTCGACGGACCGAGGCCTTGGCTTAACCGCCCGGGTGCGAGGAAGAAAACCTCTATAAAAAATTACCCCCAATCCCAAGCGGCAGAGCTAGCGCGAGGGGATGAATGGCCAAGGGGTTACGGGGCCGCTTCGTCGACATCACCGTGTTTAGCCGTTTCCCGGCTTGCACGGTGGTGGCGGCGCAGCGGCGCCAGGTCGCAACTGCTCTCCCGTCCGGATACCGGCCGACCTCCGGGCGGGTTACGCTAGGCTAGTCCAGGTACAGGGGGCACTGCCTGGATGGTCCGTTTTTTCCCCCATACTCGTGGGATCTACTATGGATACAACAAACAAAAACAAACCTGACGTTACGGAGGAGAGGCCGAAAGGTCTGGATGGAGTGGCAGTAGCTGCTCTGAAGGAGGGGCGTGTGGTGCTTGAGCGCTGCGACGCCGTTGCTGCGGTGGAGGGGGCTAGAGCCCGGTCTCGCAGCGGGAGTAGAAGTAGGTCTGGAGCCCGGTCGGGCAACAGGCTGGTGGAGGTCCTGGAAAGGACAGTCAGGTGCAGGGACCTGTCGTCTTCGGACTCTGAGGTCAGCATGGTGACGGTAACGGATGGGTCGAGGGACCCCTCGCCGGCGTCATCGACACCGGGTCGCCTGTGGAGAAAGCGGTCGCTGGAGCGTGGAGCTACAGACGACGTTTTGGAGCCCGCGGCGAAGGAGGCTGCGCGTCGAGGACGCGGACGGCCGCCCACGACGGGCGAGTACGTTGGGCTGGCGCTGGCTAAGCGAGAGCTCAACGCAGCGAAGGAGGAGGCGCTTCGGCTTAGGGCGGAGCAGGAGCTCGCGGAAGAGGTGCAGAGGAAGAGGGAGACGAGAGCGTCCTTCCTCAAGTCCCCGTGCCATTCTGCCGCCGCTAACAGCGATGAGCGGAGCGCTGCCGCCCTGGAGAAGGCGGTTCTCGACTGGGTGGACACCATCCAGCAGGTGTCCGCCCGGTCTGGAAACCTGAAGGGCACCTATCAGCGTGCCCTGAACGAGGCGGCCGACGGCATACAGGCCTCGGTTGCCGAGTTGAGGAACCGGACCGTGTCCGAAGAGGTTGCGCGTTTAGAGGCGGCAAACGCCCGCCTCATGGCCGACCAGGAGGTGATGCGGCGGGAGATCGCTGAGCTCCGGAAGCTCGTAGAGCGACAGGCGACTCCAGCGCAAGCGCCGGCCTCGGCCGGGGCCCCGGTGCTGCCGCCGCCCTCGACGTTCGAGGAGTTTGCGCGGATCATCATGGTGCAGGTGGGCACCATGGTGAGCGCCCGCCTCGAGGGCTTGGAGGGGAGGCTTCTCCCCGAAAAGCGCCTCAGGCCCCCACTCGCCCACGAAAGGCGAAGGGAAGAGGCGGAGGCGGCCGTGAGGGACGTGCCGATGGAGCCCACCCCGTCGGCACCGTCCACGAGTGGAGCCCAGGAGTCCTCGAAGGGCTCCAAGGGCAAGAAGGGAGGACCAAGGGAGAAGGCGGCCCCGGCGCCATCCGAACCCCCTGCGGAGCCCAAGGAGGGCTCTAAGAAGAAGAAGGGGAAGAGTGCCGCCAAGGCGGCTTCCACCACCCCTGCCGCGCCTGTGGCAGCCAAGAAGACTGCGGCCCCCACTGCTGAGCCCGCTGAGCTCCCACCCCGTCCCCAGGCTCCAGTGGAGCAGCCTTGGACGGAGGTGGTGAGGAAGGGCGGCCCTAGGAGGACCCAGAACGAGGGAGGGGCGAAGCCGGCCGCGAGGGCCCGGGACAAGTCCCCGCCCAGGCGACCAGCAGCTTCGAAGGCGGTGCCGCAGGCCCGGCAGCAGGCCGCAAAGGCGGTGAAGATCCGCCCACCGCCGCGAACAGCAGCGGTGGTCATCACCCTAAAGCCGGGGGCGGAAGAGAAGGGGGTGAGCTACGCCAAGGTCCTGGCGGAAGCTCGCAACCGCATTGACCTTGGCGCGCTAGGTGTGCCCCCGCTCAGGGTGCGGGTGGCTGCTACCGGGGCCCGTGTCTTGGAGGTCCCCGGGGAGCTAAGGGCCGAGAAGGCGGACTCCCTGGCCAGCAGGCTCAGGGAGGTGTTCGAGGGTGCCGAGGAGGTTCAGATCTCCAGGCCTGTCACCACCGCAGACGTACGGGTGGAGGGCCTGGAGGACTCCATCACCGCCGAGGAGTTGGTGGCGGCCCTGGCCAAGGCCGCAAGCTGCCCCCCGACCGATATAAAGGTCGGGGAGATCAAGAAGGGCAGGGCGGGCGTAGGGGCGGCCTTCGTGCGCTGCCCCGCCACGGCCGCCAAGGCCATAATGGCAAAGGGTGGCCGTGTCCAGGTGGGGTGGGTGGCGGCGCGGGTCCGCGTCCTCAAAGAGAGGCCGCGCCGCTGCTACCGGTGCCACGCACTGGGCCACGTTCGGGCTCAGTGCCAGGCGGAAACGGACCGCAGCGGTGAATGCCACCGCTGCGGCAGCAGCGACCATAAGGTCGCTGCCTGCACGGCCCCCCCGCACTGCAACGTGTGCGCAGCTGCGGGGAGGAAGGCGGACCACCTCACCGGGGGCACGGCGTGTGCCAAGCCCCCGGCCAAAAAAGAGGCGAAGAAGAAGCCCGCTGCGACCAAGGCCACGGCCGGGTCGCAGCCGGCCAACCCCGTAACGGAGCAGGTGGTCCGCATGGAGGAAAGTTAGGATGCACATAACTTTCCTCCAGGCGAACATCAACCACTCCGCGCAGGCTCAGGACTTGTTCCTGCAATCCCTGGCGGAACGGTTGATCCAGGTCGCGGTGGTCGCCGAGCCGTATGTGGTCCCGCCCAGGGGTGATTGGGCGGGAGACCGGGACGGCTTGGTGGCCATAACGACCCAGTCGCCGGCACCCTCCCCCACCCTCGACAATGTGGTAAGGGGGAGGGGTTATGTGGCGGCCTGGGTTGGCGAGGCGGTGGTCGTGGGGGTGTATTTCTCCCCCAACAGGGTCCTCGCCGAGTTCGAGCGTTTTCTCGGCGAGGTGGGGACCCTGGTCGGCCAGAACCGCCCGCGGCCTGTCGTCGTCGTCGGAGACCTCAACGCCAAGTCTACGGCGTGGGGGTCTGCGGCGACGGACGCGAGGGGCAGGGCGGTCGAGGAGTGGATGGTGGAGGTGGGCCTCACCATCCTCAACCGCGGGTCGGAGGACACGTGCGTGCGGCATAACGGGGGGTCCATCGTGGACCTCACGTTCGCTACCCCCGGGATCGCACGCCGTGTCCGGGACTGGGCGGTCCTGGTGGACGAGGAGACGCTGTCGGACCACCGATACATCCGGTTCAGCGTCTCCTCAGCGGCGGCGGCCCAGGACCAAGGGCCGCCCCCGACCGTCGGTCCCAGGTGGGCCCTGAAGCGCCTGGATCTGGAGCGGCTACAAGAGGCCGCCCTGGTCCAGGCGTGGAACGCCCCGCCCCCGGAGCCGGTGGACCTGGACGCGGAGGCGGACAGCTTGTGCGAGGCGATGTCGCACGTTTGCGACGCCGCCATGCCCCGCGTCAGGGCCCTGCCGCCGAAGAGGCAGGTCTATTGGTGGACGGCGGAGGTCGCCGAACTCCGCCGTCAGTGCCTGGCGAAGCGCCGCCGGCATCAGCGGTACCGGCGACGAAGGCGGCGGGAGACGGTGACGTTGGACGCCCTCTACGCGGAATATAGGGAGGCGTCCATGGCCCTCCGCGTCGCCATTGCGGAGGCCAAGGCGGCTGCCTGGAGGCAGCTGCTGGAGTCGCTGGAGCAGGACCCGTGGGGGCGGCCGTACAGGTTGGCGAGACAAAAACTCCGCCCCTGGGCCCCCCCCGCCACCAGCACGCTCCAGTCGGATGTCCTCCGGCGGGTGGTCGAGGGACTGTTCCCCGGAGCTCCGGGGACCGATTTCGTCCCTCCCACCATGGCGGCCTCACGGGCGGTGACCCGGGACGAGGAGGAGGTGCCTGAGGTCTCGGGCGGGGAGCTCCAGGCGGCCATTCTCCGGATGAGGGCCAAGAACACGGCGCCGGGGCCTGACGGCATACCCGGCCGCGCGTGGGCCCTCTCCATGGACGCCCTCGAGCCCCGCGTGAGGGCCCTCTTCAGCCGCTGCCTCCGGGAGGGTCGATTCCCCGGGCGGTGGCGGCGAGGGAAGCTCGTCCTTCTGCGGAAGGGCGGGCGGCCGGCGGATGAGCCGGCCGGGTACCGGCCGATTGTGCTCCTGGATGAGGCGGGGAAGCTCCTCGAACGAGTAGTAGCGTCCCGCCTCGTCAGGCACTTGGAGGGAGAGGGCCCGGATCTGGCGCCCAATCAATTCGGGTTCCGGAGGGGTCGCTCGACGGTGGACGCGATCGCTACCGTCCGCGACCTCTCGGAGGAGGCGTGCTCCGGGGGTGGGGTCCTGTTGGCGGTGTCATTAGACATCGCCAACGCTTTTAACTCCCTCCCCTGGAGCGTCATCCGCGGCGCACTGGGGCACCACCAAGTGCCCCGGTACCTTCAGCGACTGGTGGGGGACTACCTCTCAGAGAGGGAGGTAGTCTTCCCCACACGAGAGGGGGCGGTGGGACGGAGCGCCGTTACCCGAGGTGTTCCACAGGGGTCCGTGCTTGGACCCCTGCTCTGGAACCTCGGGTACGATTGGGTGCTCCGGGGAGCTAACCTGCGTGGCGTCGGCGTCACTTGCTACGCCGACGACACGCTGGTGACCGCCCGGGGGGCGAGTTACCGGGAGGCGGTGATCCTGGCGACGGCCGGTGTTGCTGCGGTCGTCGCCAGAATTCGGCGTTTAGGGTTGCAGGTGGCCCTCCATGAGTCGGAGGCCATCTGCTTCCATGGGCCACGGAGGGCGCCCCCAGCCGGGGCGCAGATTGTGGTGGGCGGGACGTCCATCCCCGTCGGGACGACGCTGAAATATCTCGGCGTCGTCCTCGATAGCAGGTGGCGCTTCGGGGCCCACCTGCGGCAGCTGTCCCCGAAGCTGACGGGGACAGCGGCCGCCCTGAGCCGCCTCCTCCCCAATCTGGGAGGAGGAGATGGAAGCTGCCGCCGCCTGTATATGGCGGTGGTACGCTCGATGGCCCTCTACGGGGCCCCGATCTGGGCGGGGTCCCTTGACAATCGGGAGACCGCCGTCCTGGTTGCGGCCCAGAGGGCCATGGCGGTGAGAGTGTGTCGGGGCTACCGCACACTCTCCCACGAGGTGGCCTGCGCTCTCGCCGCGTCCCTACCCTGGGACATGGAGGCCGAGGTTCTGTCCTCGGTCTTCTGGCGGAGAGCGCGGGCCAGGGAGCGGGACCTTCGTCCCGCCCCACAGGAGGTGGTGCGGTGGCGCCAAAACGCCAGGGACCTCGCTGTGGTCGCCTGGCGGGACCGGCTCCTGACGGGGCCGGCAAGAAGAGGGGCCGGCGCTCGCCGGCTTCTGGAGGCCCTCCAGCCCCTCCTCCCGGAGTGGGTGAAAAGAAGGCACGGAGCCCTCACTTTCCGGGCCACGCAGATGCTCACCGGCCATGGGTGTTTTGGCCGGTACCTGCACAATGTGGCCCGGAGAGAAGCCTCCCCGGCATGCCACCAGTGCGGCTGCGGGGAGGAGACGGCGCAGCACGTTTTGGAGGCATGCCCCGGAGCGGCGGAACCGCGGCGAGCCCTCGTCGCGGTCGTGGGGGCGGACCTCTCGCTGCCGACCATCATCGCCAAGATGGTCGCCGACGAGAGGTCCTGGGAGGCGGTGGTCTCCTTCTGCGAAATAGTTATGACGCAGAGGGAGACCGAGGAGCGGGAGAGGGAACAGGATCCCCTCTCCCTGCCGCTCCGGAGAGCGCGGATACGGAGGCGGAATAATAGGGCCCGCACTCCGTCTCCGCTTGGAGGACCCGGGGTACCAGTTGCGGGGGCAGCTGGTGCCCCTGCTCTTAATTGAGGGGGTCCTCCACGGCCGGGGGACGCGCTAATGTTCCAGCGCGTCCCTCTTGAGGCGGGTCCGCCCACGGGCGGATGAGGCTAGAGCGGAGTTGCGGAGAGTAACAAAACGGCCCCGCGACTCTGCTCCCATAGCTAGCCGACGGAACATCCCGGGGTTTTAGTGGGTATACCCGTCCTCCTCAAGGGCGGGGGAGTCCCACATAACCACCCGGCCCACCCCCTCGGGCCGGGTGGTATGCGTAAGGCATTTCCCCGGGTCAAAAAAAAAAAAAAAAAAAAAAAAAAAAAAAAAAAAAAAAAAAAAAAAAAAAAAAAAAAAAAAAAAAAAAAAAAAGGTTGGGCGGGTCTGGGTTTATCCGTCACTGACGCGTAAACCCGGGCCCTCCGTACCCATCCCGCGATGGGTGCGGAGGCGTCGGTCTTGAGGGAGAGCGCAAGTCGTGATGATCCTCAAGGCAAGTCCAGGGTAATCCTTCACGTGGTTGCTGCCTGTTATTGGTCTGGTCCCCTCTGGAACAGACGTAACTAAAACCCTGGGCGCCGCGGTAGCCGGGGTGAAGATTGTCGCAAAGCTTGCTCTGCGGCGGTCTTCACACCGGATCATTATGTATTGATATGTATGTTTATTTATTACTCTATGTATCTATTGATCATCTTCATCTTCATCCTTTCCATTATCATTTCATCCCCACGTATTTTTCTTCCTCTTTCTTTTCATTTTTCCGTCTATTTTCATGTATCATTCATTTCTTGTGTTTGCATTTGTGTCTTTTAACTCTTCTTCTTTCAGATATCTTCTTCTCCCATGGAGGGGGGGCCCGGGCGCTTGGCGCAGGCTCGAGGAGGTGGGGTCGTGGCGCGCGGCGCCGACTCGAGGAGGTGGGGCCCGGGCGCTTTGGCGCAGGCTCGAGGAGGGGGGGCCCGAGCACAGTCGTGCGGGCTCGAGGAGGTGGGGTCGTGGTGCGCGGCGCCGACTCGAGGAGGGGGTCCGCTCCCGGACAGCTGCCATACGGTGGATCGTGGTTGGGTTCGGGAGTCGGACGTGGAGGGGGGGCCCGGGCGCTTGGCGCAGGCTCGAGGAGGGGGGGTCCGAGCACAGTCGTGCGGACTCGAGGAGGTGAGGGGAAGGCGCAAGCCGACCCGAGGTGGAGTCCGCTCCCGGACAACTGCCATACGGTGGATCGTGGTCAGGTTCGGGAGCTGGACGTCGATGGGGGGGGCCCGGGCGCTTCGGCGCTTAGGCCCGAGGAGGTGGGGGGGGGGCGCGCTGTATGTTCCAGTGCGTCTCTCCGCGGAGGCGGGTTTGCCCTCGGGCGAACGGGGCTAGAGCGGGGTTGCGGAGAAATGCGACAGCGGTCCCGCGACCCTGCTCGCATGGCCAGCAGGAGAGAACATCCCGGGGTTTTAGTGGGTATACCCGTCCTCTTCAAGGGCGGGGGAGTCCCACATAACCACCCCGCCCGCCTCCCCTTCGGGGGGGAGGGGCGGGGTGGTATGCGTAAAGCATTTCCCCGGGTCAAAAAAAAAAAAAAAAAAAAAAAAAAAAAAAAAAAAAAAAAAAAAAAAAAAAAAAAAAAAAAAAAAAAAAAAAAAAAAAAAAAAAAAAAAAAAAAAAAAAAAAAAAAGGTTAGGTTAGGTTAGGTTAGGTTAGGTTAGGTTAGGTTAGGTTAGGTTAGGTTAGGTTAGGTTAGGTTGGGCGGGTCTGGGTTTATCCGTCACTGACGCGTAAACCCGGGCCCTCCGTACCCATCCCGCGATGGGTGCGGAGGCGTCGGTCTTGAGGGAGAGCGCAAGTCGTGATGATCCTCAAGGCAAGTCCAGGGTAATCCTTCACGTGGTTGCTGCCTGTTATTGGTCTGGTCCCCTCTGGAACAGACGTAACTAAAACCCTGGGCGCCGCGGTAGCCGGGGTGAAGATTGTCGCAAAGCTTGCTTTGCGGCGGTCTTCACACCGGATCATTATGTATTGATATGTATGTTTATTTATTACTCTATGTATCTATTGATCATCTTCATCCTTTCCATTACCATCTCATCCCCACGTATTTTTCTTCCTCTTTCTTTTCATTTTTCCGTCTATTTTCATGTATCATTCATTTCTTGTGTTTGCATTTGTGTCTTTTAACTCTTCTTATTTCAGATATCTTCTTCTCCCATGGAGGGGGGGCCCGGGCGCTTGGCGCAGGCTCGAGGAGGTGGGGTCGTGGCGCGCGGCGCCGACTCGAGGAGGTGGGGCCCGGGCGCTTTGGCGCAGGCTCGAGGAGGGGGGGCCCGAGCACAGTCGTGCGGGCTCGAGGAGGTGAGGGGAAGGCGCAAGCCGACCCGAGGCGGAGTCCGCTCCCGGACAACTGCCATACGGTGGATCGTGGTCAGGTTCGGGAGCTGGACGTCGATGGGGGGGGGCCCGGGCGCTTCGGCGCTTAGGCCCGAGGAGGTGGGGGGGGGGGCGCGCTGTATGTTCCAGTGCGTCTCTCCGCGGAGGCGGGTTTGCCCTCGGGCGAACGAGGCTAGGGCGGGGTTGCGGAGAAATGCGACAGCGGTCCCGCGACCCTGCTCGCATGGCCAGCAGGAGAGAACATCCCGGGGTTTTAGTGGGTATACCCGTCCTCTTCAAGGGCGGGGGAGTCCCACATAACCACCCCGCCCGCCTCCCCTTCGGGGGGGAGGGGCGGGGTGGTATGCGTAAAGCATTTCCCCGGGTCAAAAAAAAAAAAAAAAAAAAAAAAAAAAAAAAAAAAAAAAAAAAAAAAAAAAAGGTTAGGTTAGGTTAGGTTAGGGGTGCATGTCAGAAGCCTCCTCGTGGCGCACCCTGGGCAACGTCGTGACCTAGTCACGGCGGCGAATTCTGACGGGGGGGCCTCTCCACTTCGGTGGATTGAGGCAGACCGCTTCGGCGGTCCGGGGGGGCTCGGCCGGCGTCCTGGACGTATTCCGGGTAGCGGCGGTGCGAGTCGTGGCGGCCTTGAGTGGCTGCGGGGCTCGGTCGGCGTCTCGGCCGTATGCCGAGTAGCGGCGACGCGAGCGAACGGCGCTTCTGTGCGTCCGTGGTGGGCCTCTCCACCGCTGGTGGATCGAGGCAGACTGCTTTGGCGGTCCGTGGGGGCTCGGCCGGCGTCCTGGACATTCCGGGTAGCGGCGGTGCGAGTCGTGGCGGCCTTGATTGGCTGCGGGGCTCGGTCGGCGTCTCGGCCGTATGCTGAGTAGCGGCGACGCGAGCGAACGGCGCTTCTGTGCGTCCGTGTTGGGCCTGGTGGACTTCTCCGCGTGTCCCTCTGATCAGCAGAGGGCACAGTGGATGAGGTCGCGCTGGGTCTGGGCACTGCTTCGGTGGTGCGTGGGGGCTCGGCCGGCGTCCTGGACATTCCGGGTAGCGGCGGTGCGAGTCGTGGCGGCCTTGAGTGGCTGCGGGGCTCGGTCGGCGTCTCGGCCTTATGCCGAGTAGCGGCGACGCGAGCGTTGGGCGCTTTTGTGCGTCCGTTGTGGGCTTCTCCACTACTTGTGGATGGGGCAGATCGCCTTGGCGATCCGTGTGGGGGCTCGGCCGGCGTCCCGGACGTTTCCGGGTAGCGGCGGTGCGAGTCGCGGCGACCTTGATTGGTTGCGGAGCTCGGTCGGCGTCTCGGCCTTATGCTGAGTAGCGGCGACGCGAGGGTCCGGCCTAACCGCTGGATGACGGCTGTGGGTGGGGGCAGTTCGCTGTTACCACCTGCAGTCCATATCGTAATCCGTCAACACGTGCGTCGTGGTCACGTCTCGCGACGTTCGACGGACCGAGGCCTTGGCTTAACCGCCCGGGTGCGAGGAAGAAAACCTCTATAAAAAATTACCCCCAATCCCAAGCGGCAGAGCTAGCGCGAGGGGATGAATGGCCAAGGGGTTACGGGGCCGCTTCGTCGACATCACCGTGTTTAGCCGTTTCCCGGCTTGCACGGTGGTGGCGGCGCAGCGGCGCCAGGTCGCAACTGCTCTCCCGTCCGGATACCGGCCGACCTCCGGGCGGGTTACGCTAGGCTAGTCCAGGTACAGGGGGCACTGCCTGGATGGTCCGTTTTTTTCCCCCATACTCGTGGGATCTAATATGGAACACAAATCAAAAACCCAAACAGACGTACAGGAGGAGAGGCCGCAAGGCCTGGAGAGCGGAGCAACAGCTCAGCTTAGGGACGGACGTGTGGTGCTCACGCGCTGCGACGTCGATGCTGCGGTGGAGGGGGCTAGAGCCCGGTCTCGCAGCGGGTCGAAAGCCCGGAAGGGCCAACGACTGGGGGATGCCCTGGAGGCATCGAGGTGCAGGGACCTGTCGGCCTCGGAGTCTGACTCCGAGGTCAGTATGGTCACGGTGACCGACGGGTCAAGGGACCCCTCGCCGGCGTCGGTGTCTGGTCGTCTGTGGCGAAAGCGTTCCCTGGAGCGCGGGGCT